>OY728119.1:831577704-841577704 GCA_963277665.1 Viscum album | reverse complement strand
CTGAGGCATGTTTCCTTGGTTCATAGGACACTCATTTTCCTAGTTTCCAAACACTCTATAATTGTATCATCGAAGACCATAAAATTTATTCTTCCAGTTGAGTTCATATGATAGATGGCCCTTTTCTCCACACATATTGTATACTCCTACACCTTTCAATAATTTCTTGAGATGATCCTTTCCATGGTTCTTGAAAAATGGGAATTCCATTGTTCACTTTTTCTTCTTTGGTGCATCACCTTTCCCTTGGATATCAGAGTAACACTTTTTATCTTGGTTTCCCTTGATCAAATTTGATCTAGAAAAATCATTCTCTATTTTGGTGGCACTTGAGACAATTTCATCATATGATGTAAATGTTTGAGATGCCAAAAACCTTCCAAGACATGACTTAATATAATAAATGAAATGATAAATCTTATTTGTCAATTCACATATATAATCTACGATATACCTAGATATCCATGTGAAGGTAGCCTCATACTCTACAAAACTGTATTCTTCCCTTTTCATTAAGCCATGAGATTTCTACTTCATTTCTGTTCATCGCTCATGAGGAAAATATTTTTCGAAAAATATTTCATTAAAATTCCTCCATTTCATATCATCTATTTCTTCTTCCTCCATGGTATTCTGAATCATGGACCACAATTGGCTGTTATCTCCCTTGAAATAATATACATCCAGTAATAGTATTTCATTTTAATTTCATCTTAATGCAATGAATATATTTTCAACATAATTGATCCATTGCTCATAAAAAATGGATTTTTAGTCTCGCTAAAATATGGGGGATTTGAACATGAAATGTTTCATCATATTATTGGAATGGTTATTTGTTACAACCTGAGTAAGTTGTCCCAATATGGTCATGATATGATCTACTCCAACATTTATTGTGTTGATTAACTCAGTGGGTAGATCCCTACATTTCATATGAGTATTAATTCCCGTTATTCCATTAGACCTCAATTCTAAATAATGGAAAACACTAGATTATTATATGAATTATAATGTATAATCTTAACTTAACAAAATACTTATCATAAATTGAAATCCTATACATGACTAATCCCTTAATCAGAAAAATGGTTTCTTTGAGGAATAATTTAAATTTAAATCTTTCTTAATGGATTGAAAAGAAAATATTAATTATCCTAAGCATATCTACCAGAAGTGTCAAAACCAAGCATGCAGCAAGGCTCGTTTTCGTGTACCAGGATACCCAAGGTCATGCTCAAAACATCTTTTTGAAGTTTTCCTTCCTATGTATATTTGTGCCAGAGCCACCTCTACCTGCTCGTATATATACCATGATGTATTTTCTATAAATATTAACATAATATATTCCTTACCAAAATACCAGGATATTCATGTATGTTTATCCTAAAATACTACCTTCGGGATTTGTTCCCACCTATAAATTTTCAACTCTAGTTTCCACGTTTTCTACTAAACTTCCTTTGATACCAACTGTAACACATGGATCCCTCTAGACTAGGGATGGTGCATTACTTGTTATATTGGCGTGTTTAGAATGAATAAAAATCTCAAATAAACCTTCAGTTTAGTTTTCATAATGAAACTAGATACAGAGATGTAACTTAAATTACATTGAAAAATGTTACAAAATACAAAACATAACAAAAACCAAAAACTGCATCCACAAAAACTCAATCATAAACAATTTGACCTATCAACATGCCATGTTGAATAAATGAAAAATCATACCACTAACAAATTGAGAATGAAACTCCATCCATAGATTTTATCATAGTGAATATCTCTTGGGTGGTAATAACTGATAATGAATAAATGTAATTATTGTTAATTGTACATCATGTATCTAGACCATGAAACCATAATATCATTAAAACTATTTAGTTATGTGGGTAGAAACCTGTCTGATTTTTGGAAACAAACTTGAAGGGTTTGTCGCCAACTAATTTGTCTCAAGAGACCTGTCGATTCACTGTGGGGATATAGTGGGCCCAACCCACCACTTCCAGTACAAATAATTATTTATAAATTGATTTAATTCTTGTCAAATATACCTTTTGAATATCCAAAAAGAGTAGAGAATATATATTCATCAATATTTACATAGTTAAAATAACTTTCCCAATATACACCATATGTAAAATGGTTTACGGATTTGACAAAAAAATCTCCATGATATGAGATTATAGTTATTTATTAGAAATATAATTTTAAATGAAATGTGATCTCAAATTGTCAGTATGTACACCACATAAGTATTATTAGGTGCATAATACAATGTACGTCACAACAAAATCGAAAATTGACATAAATCCCATTACCACATTGTAATCAATTGTTCCGTGTGACAAAGAATTAGTAATTATCCAATGAATAATTCAATACCATGAAAATATTGAGAATATTTATTCTATATTTCATATGGTATTACAAATATACCACATGCATGAAATAAGTGGTGAATAATGGAAACCTTATAGAATTAAAAGTTAGATGAGATACCCCTTACCTTATGCTCGGGTGTATTCTTCATTTGTTTTAATCACTTGAAATGTAAAATTTAGCTTCATTAATTAATAACTCCAGAACATCATATACATGTAATAGGTATATAATAACCTTATTAGGTTCATTCATGGCCATTTTTTGGGTTTAAGAGGATAAAGTTTATTGTTTTGGAATCATTTTCTTCCTTGGTTTTCATGATTCGCTTACTTGCAATCTTGAATGGAAGTTCATTTGAAATGTGGTTAAACATTCATAATTGTTAATATATATTATTGGTTATTTTAATTATATATAAGTAATATTATTATGATGTTGGGTTATATACTTGAGGATGAATCATTAGTTAAAAGTCATTGATAATCACTTAGATTTATCTTGGAAGTTTGGTGTTCAATGAACTTGTTTTGTATTATTCTTCCATATAATGAGTGTGTAGAGATTTCCAATTTAAAACATTAATAAGATTAAATAGATATATAATGATATAGTTCAACCATAAAAATGGTTTAATGACCACAATTGAATATGGAAACAAAAATTGAGAAACCGTTGTCTTTGAATGGGATAAATTAACACATATCAAATGGTGTTTAAATTTTTAGTATAAGAGGATGGGAAAAGGGAGATGATGATGAAATATTACATTAGAATAATATAATTCCAGTTCTTGTAAGGTACTATAATTATCATAGAATTTGTATGGGGGATTTGAGGAAATAATTATAAAATAAAGGAACTCAAAATAAGAAAAAAATTGAGAGATCTCTTAAGAAAATTCGGCAGCATTACAGTGTCACTGAACATTTAATAAAATTGTTGGAGGAGAGAATGGGTGTATCTCATAACTCATACATAATATGGGATGTAAGGGGAATGTGGAGTGAAATATCCCCACCCAATCCAATTTAAAATAAGATAGAAACCATAAAATTAAATCTTTAAGAAAAGAAAAGGGTGGTTGATTCTCTTACCTTGTAGAATAACACCCTAAACATGAAGGTTGGGACCTTGGGGGGTTAGGGACACCTTGGGAGGGCTCCTAGGGAGGTAATTCCACCTGATATTTGACGAAAATGATTTTTGAATGAATGAAAATGAAGGGGGAGATTAGGTATTTATAGTAATTAAGAGGGAGTTTTTTATTAATTAAAAGGGATGCCTCATTCGTGGTTTTTGCAAAACCAAGGGCTTTCCCCTGGAATTTTTCCATGGTTATTGCCACATGCGACACCTCATGTCATAAGCTACGTTAAAAAAGTTGACTAGCATTTTATAATTAATTATTAAATCAATATGATGTCATTATACTACCTAAAACTCAAAACTGTATTTTTACTATACGCAAAACTTCATGTATTTTAGAAAAATTCATAAAAATAACCATAACACTTTTTTTTACGTGAAGAATTCATAAATTAAATCCATTTTTCAAAATAAATTTTCTATTTATTTTTAATTTACTTTTTAAATAAAATCATTATTAATAAAAAAACTAACCAATTTAATGATATAATTAGTTCTACACCATATAGAAAAATTAATTAAGATCTCTTTATCTTATTAATTTAACTAAATAAAAGATTATAATTATTTACTATTTATAAGGGTCATAGTACTATTCATATTACTATTCATCAAAAAATGAATTTGATTCTATCAAACTTGAAATGACTTACTGGTCACAACTCTAGATGATCGTTTTTCAAAATTCGAAACATAGAAGTGTAAAATTTATATATAATGGCTAGGTTTTGACTATCTCTTAAAAAACCAAATATTGTTTCAAGGGAACACTGTGATTTATGAAATATAGGCTATGAATAGAATGTATTTAAGAGAAGCATACCATAAAATGTTTTGGGTGTAATACTTATTGTCATGATCATTTCGATATCACCTTCAAATAAACATCTTCACCGTCTATAGAATCAGAATGCACTTTTTGTGGGATTGTTTTTATATAATACATATAAAAAGAACTATAAATTTTTTATAATATGATTAAGATATACTATTGGATATGAATGCTTCAAACATATTCCAATAAAGAGTATTTCACAAAAGCATTTCTATGACATTATTTCAGTAGATATTTGACTTGATTTAAATGTATTTGTAGAGAGGTCAAATTGTACATAATAATATGAACATTGTAAACTTAATATAAGACCTTTTCATGGAATGAAAAAACATACTATATGACTACAAGGAATAGAACAAATCCACATTTTATCCTGTAAACGTTTTAGTACAGTGTAAAAATTAATCTATTATTGTGGTCATCCAAAAAATAACAACATAAATGATATAATAAGACTGTTCTAGTGGATCATCTAGTGGAAGTTCTAGTGGAAGTTCCATACTATGATAATTTATCTATATTTTTAAAACTAATATCATTGTAAAATATAATTCAATGAAATATAGATTACAATTGTTAATCATAATTTTTGAAAAATTGATTTAATTTTCCATTTTAATTGAGTAAACAAATTGAAATTGAATTAATTTTCCACTACCCATTGATATTTATTGTGGGACTTTTAGTATATGTTATATTGTTTCATAAAATGGATGTTCCGGTAGAAGTTCTTGAGGAATTTTGAGTAGATGTGCTAGTTGCAGTTCCAGTGGACATTTCAGTGGTTATTACACTGGAACTACAACTAGAACTTCCACACTAAAAAAAATGTATATTTCTAAAATTTACATTATTTTTAATATAAATAAAGAAATAATCCTTGAAATTGTTACACATTATAATAATAAAAAATATTTCATTTACAATTTGAAAATTAACAAACACTATTATATTGAATTAATTTTCCAAAACCCAGTGGACCTTTTAGTGGGACTTCCACTAAAACTTCCACACTACAATGAAAAGGTATATTTCTAAAACTATTATTATAATTAAATATAATTAAAATTAATAATAATTGAAATTTTTCTACATAATTATAATAAAATATATAAAATTTATATTTTAAAAAATCAAAGCACGTTTATACTGTAACATTTTACCAAAACCCAATAAAAGATCTTCTGGTAGTTCTACAAAAAGTTACAATACTAGTTCTACTGAATTTTCGACTAGAATTTCCCTTCATAAGTCTAATAGAACATCCACACTATAATAAAAATGTATACTTCTAAAACTATAATTATTGTTAAATATAATTAAAAAAATAAATATTGGAACTGTTAGACATAATTTTTTAAAAAAAATTATTTAATTTATCATTTGAAATAGTATAATCACATTTATATTGAATTAATATTCAAAAACACAATTTAAGGTCCATTGGATGTTCTGATAGATGTTTTGGTGGATGTTCCACTAGAAATGTAATAGTATCTAACATAAGATATTCTACACTAAAACAAAAAGTATATCTCTATGACTAATATTATTGTTTAATATAATTAAAATAAATAATCATATGAAATGATACACAAAATTATTAAAAATTTTATTTCATTTAGAATTTGAAAAACACTATGAACATTTATATTGAATCAATTTTCCAAAACCCAATGGATGTTCAACTGGAAGTTATAGTTGAAGAGACACTAGATGATCCACTGTAACTGCCACTGGAATGTCCACAATAAATAAAAAAGATATATCTAAATATAATTATATTGTAAAATATAATTAATAGAAATTATCATTTAAATTTTTAGACCTAATTCTTATAAAAATAATTTAATGTATCATTTGAAAAAGTGTAAGAGATATTATATTGATTTAGTTTTCCAAAATCCAATGGAAGATATAGTTAGAGTTCCATAGGAACGATCACTAGAACCTTAACACTACAAAAAAAATTAATATTTCTAAAAGGAATATTATAGTTAAATATAATTTAATGAAATATTCATTTGAATTTTTACACATAATAATTAAAATAATGATTTAATTTAGAATTAGAAAATGTATAATCACTTTTATAAGGAATTAATATTCCAAAAGCAAATGAATGCTCAAGTGGGAGTTCTATTGGAAGTTCTTGTGGGTGTTTCAGGGGATGTTCCACCAGAACTGCCACTAGAACATTCACATTACTTCTAAAATGTATATTTATAAAATTAATATTATTGTTAAATATAATTAAAAAAATAATCGTTATAGTATTTACACATAATAATTATAAATGTTATTTAATTTATCATTTGAGAAGGTATAATCCCTTTTATATTGAATTAATTTTCCAAAATACAATAGAAGTTCTAGTGGGAGTTCGACTAGTAGTTCGACTAGATGTTCTATTGAAAAATTTAGTGGAACTCCCAGTGGATATGATACACTTCAGAATTATGTAACATAGAATTTAAAATTTAATATACAATTTTAAATTGAATTAATATTTCACATAGAGGATGTTTCATTTTATGTTCCAATATAACATATGTTGTATGTTCCAATAAAATATCAAGTGGAAGATCAATTTAAGGTTCTGCACTATCAGTATGGAAGATTTAATTAGACTAGAATTTCCAGTGGACATTCCAATGACACATACACATTTAAATAAGGCATCGATTAAAATAATAGTGTGATACACTGGATATTCTAATTGAAGTACAATATAGTTTAACTAGAACATCAAGTGGAAATTCCATGCCAGTGGATTTTGTAATTATAATTCCAATGTATCTTCCAAAAACCACTATTGGAATTTTGTGGTGTTAGTGCATGTTCTAGTTGTCCCTGTAGTGGAAAACTCTATGGGAAGTTCCATTTAAACTTCATGTGAGGAACAATACAACAATGTTGTCAAACATGAGTACACTATAAATTTGGAAAATATCGATGTGAGAATTAATATAACTAATAAAGATACAGTCATGATTAGTTTTAAAAAAATATTATCTTATTACTCTATTATCACCTTTTGCAATAACATAAAATTGTGGAAATGAGAGTTTTTTTAATACGAAATTTATTGGAAGACACCATTTACAGAAACCTGCTCATAAGATAAAAGTTATAAATAAAGAAATGTATCAAAAAAATAGAATACAATTTTTTATATAATATTTCAGAGACAATGAATATGCTACAACACCATAGTCATATATTTCTATTGATTTAAGAAAAATGACTATCACAGATTGATTTAAAACCTCACTAATGTGATGATATTGTTGGAGAAAACAACTTGATGCTTTGTGTTAAATGAAACTTGAGAACAATGCAATATTTCTATCGGTGGATTCATCCCCATCGCCATAAATTTTTGATTAATTATAGTTTTTTCCAGTGTACCTTGAATCATTCTTGTCACTACAATGTCAAATTTCAGGGTTTTGTCATAGTCTTCGTAGCTGAGCCAATGTTAATCCATCTCCCTAAATGAGAGGAAGAAATTGTCTCCAAATTCCAATTGAAGGAATGCCATTAATAGATGATATGATGGATTGAAATTCAATAGGGATGAGTTATAATCTAAAGGGTATCCTGGATATTCCAATTAAAATGATTACAGAAGATGATACCCATCTTATTTTAAAGGGGCGCTCTATGGGGTGAACCCCTACGCTACCCTTGATATGGAGAGATGCATGACAATCCATCATTCCTTAGTGTGGTAGGGACCTTCCTCATCATATGAGTGTGCCATATTTTATCCATTTTTCCCATTCTGTAACCCATATATCTTCTCTCCCTTACCTCAGATCTCTATTTTCACTAATGTTCAAAATATGATGGATTAACTCCTATAAATTTAGGCCTCATTTTCAGAGATCAATGAGACTTCCCCTCTTTTATACATAATATTGATCCAGTGGTTCATCCAACATCTCCCACGAGTGGATTAGTTTGATAGGTTTAGTTCCATATAATGTGGATTATAAGAATGATTAACAATAAGTATTCTCAATAATAAGTACATTAGCATTTAGTTCGAATCATAGGATGAACTGATAAAAGAATGTTCTATGTATCCTCACATCTTCAGCAGATCAATATTTTTCCACTACATTGGAATTAAATTTTCAATATAATGCTTGATTCCCTATCGATGACTTTTGAGTTAATATTTCTTGATCTTCCCCTATATTTTCAAGAACCCATCGATTATATTTTTGTTAAGGAACATCATTGGAAAATATTTTCCCACTAATAGTAGAAGTTCAATTTTTAGTCATCATATTTCTCCATGAATATGTGTTGAAATTTATGTTTCTAAATTTACAACTAATATTTTTTGAATTTATGTTGGTGAAGTGTTTTAATAATACTAAACAACTTTCTTTTAAACATTGGTGGATTTTAATTATTCATGAATGAAAATATGAAATGTATTGATAGTTTGTATGTATGGGGGTATAAACCCATTTTTTTATATTGATGTAGTACTGGGAAGAGTTGAGTAGGTTCCATATTTTGGATCCAAGGTCCTAGTTTTGATTTTTGATACATGTGATCAATGAACGAATTAAGATGTTGTATGAGTCGGATTAACCATGGATGGGGAATCGATAGAGACTGTATTTCCTAGGGGGAATTATTAGGATATAATATTTATAATTAATCATCAAACAATATCATCGTCTAGTATGAGGAACATTGATTTCCACTAGATCCAATGGGTGTTATGATTTTTGGAATATTGAACCATGAGTTGAAGGATTTTCATGAAACATTTCATAAGGATATTAAAACTAATGGATATCAAATAACTTGAAATAATTAGTATACAGAATAAAATGATATTTTCATGGATGTGATGGTATCTCATTAAGATGTTTATATGGGGGAAACAATCAGCGTTTTAGGTGGAGGTAGTGGGGAGTGGGTGAATGTTTCAATAAGGGAGGGGTCTAAAGGTTTTATCCCAAACATTAATGCTAGTAAGTGTTTTGAGAACCTAGAGTTTGAAGGTTTGACTTGTAATCAAGGGGATGTGATACAAGGAATCAACTATACCCTAATTCCAATATAGAAACTCTAGGAAGATCATATCTCTAAAGGGACTGGATCAGAGGTTGGGGAATCAATCCATGTCTTAGTAAATATTGGTGATGAAGGTAATGAAAGAAGTATTCTTTTTTGAAGGAAGAAGAAATAGAAAGAAGACAAAAGGGAAGCAAGGCACCACATTTTTCAAAAGATACATAATACCAAAGGCCATATAGACTACAAATATTTACCAAAAAAAGATGGAAATGTGGTCTTCCAAAAAAATTAAGTTGGTGGAAAGTGATCGCATTGCCCATTTATTGGTAGGAAAATAGAGTTAAATGACTGAAGATGATAATCAGATGATGGAGTGTGGTGAATTCCTGTAATCAAAACATGGTTATGACAAGGTGGATGATATGCTTGATGAGAAAGTGAAAACTAATGTTATGACCATAAAAATAGATTACGATGTGTGAGACGAAATGTAAGTATGGGAGTTCATCATTAATTCAAATAAATATATTTTTGATCAATTTGAGGTCAAATACACACATGATTAATATGAAAGGATGGTTGAAGGAATAATTCAATGTTTCCTAGACAATGACAATTATGTTTGGATCGATAACTAAAAACCCATTTTTCCCATGCTTCAAAAAATGTTGGATTTTATCGGAATAATTTATCCATTCATCGAACAATATAAACTATAATTTTGAATTCCTTACCATATGTGAACTGGACATGGAGGCCACTTCTCAAAAATTGAGTCTTTATATATGTAATGTTTAGAATAGACTAATTTATGATTTCAATTATTTGGTAATTTGATTTTGTGTTTTTCGATTTCCTATATTGAACTGTAATGTTTTCCTTCTTTTTTCTTAAATTTTCTTTGAATAATAAAATGTTAGTTTTCATCCAATCAAAAAAACATAGTATTTTTCAATAAATATGGATTATTTTATTATTAAGTGTAAATTATAAATCATATTAATGTTTTTAAATTAAAATAAATATTGTTTTTGAAATAATAAATTTATTGATTATTCAATGGTGTTTTTTATAATTTTTTTTTATTGTCAAATTTTTAGAAAAAAATTAAATTTAATAGAAATTTACATTTTTTATTATGACATCACGATGACACAAAAGTTGTGTAATATATTCAATAAAAGGTATACACAATGAAGTATATATTTAACATTCAAAATAATTTTATTTCATATGACCTTAATGTGTGTTTAACAATCTATATCATTGTTTATGTTTTTACATTCAATTGTTTATAATCATGAAAAACATCCACAAAACTAGTGGAATTGTTTTAATGATCTATGTTATTATACATGTAAATTAAGTAAAATAACGCATATTTTTAAAAAGTCATGGGAATACCCATAGGAAGGTTTGTGGTTTTTATTACATTATTATATATAGTCTAAATCCAATGTTGGGATATTAACAAAGAATTATCATCAATTTAGAAAAAAAAACCCCAACCAATCAATCATTAATATTATCAAAAATCCATGTTATAATGAAATAATTTTACCATTACAAATATATAGTCCTTCTATGATTCCCCAAATCACCAAATAACCAACTCTATAACTTTTAGAATCACCTACTCATAGTAATGGATCCTCTCATTCTCCTTTGTCCTCAAGAACCTATTTTTTCGTATTCTATTTAATTCCAAACAATTATGTTTTGTTATGTTCTTACGTATCATTCATAATGAAAATTTGATTTCTAAGTGAGTGGAGATCCATTTGAATATCATTAATTACTTCTGTTAACTATTCAGTACACTCATCATGTTGTAAGATTTATCCTATTTTTTCCATTACAAACATTTTTATAAGAATATCCATCCTTAATTCCACTCAAATTTATTGACCTAGACATTCATATACATAGTTTATTTGGTTCAACCAGATATATAACGACTCTCCAAGATTTTGGGAGTGAAATTTATTAAAGGTTTAATTATGTTTTTTGATTCAAGTTGTAATCTTATGCATGCACACGATTTTTATATGATGAGTACACCCATATAGTGATCCAATGCAATGGGTAATGTCTAAGTCTCACGAGAAATCATGTATGGTATTCAGAAGTAAAAATAGTCCATTATTAGAATTTTTCCACCATGTTAGGATTTCATGAAAGTTATCATTGACAAATTCTAATATCATGTATATTTTTATTCATATTCCGATATTACCTTAATGTTATCTTGTTATGTCATACCTCATTTTCTAGGATTGTGATTTTTTCAACTTTTATTTTCCCTTTGTATGCCTCCTAGATCACACGTATTTATTCAAATTATACTCTGATTTTTTATTCCATTACTAGGTTTTATAGAGCACCCATCCTTATGTACATCTTATGGTTATTCCATGATATTTTTGAATAACAATAGAATTTTTGGATCATGTTAATTATGTTTTTTTAAAAATTTAATTTTATTAGTACTTCATGTTGTTAATCCATGGACCAAATTACCAAAAGAAGCTACAATTCACGGTATTTTATTTCCTATTATGTGTACCATTATGTAATTATTCTTGAGTTAATGTTTATTAAAATATTGTATTTCAAAGATTGTTTCAAATAAATTAAATTTATTTTTTGGATTTGAATTATAAAACTCTAAACTAATCATTAGGGATAATACTAATCAAATTAAAGAATCACTAAATTTTGGTAAAGTTTAAGTATGTAGTTAATTAGAAAACACCTCCCTATATGGATACAATAATGTGATGCAGAACTCGAATATATTTACATTAGGTTAATAAACCTAAAAAAGGAAAATTGAGCTATAATTGATCCTTAAAATGTGTAAGAAAATCTGCCAAAGTACACCCCTATTTTTATACTCCTGGGGATATGGTTTGGTAAATTGACAGGCTCTTTAAAGACCATTATTAATATGTTAAAACTTCCCATAATATTTTATTTTATGAAATATATATTGGATATCATATATTAAATCCTAATAATCCATATATTAATGAATATATGTCATTTTTATGTTATTGATTTAATTATCATGGATTAAAATTTATATCTTTAATATTTCAATAACAATAAGTCCTAATTTCCCAATTCTATTAGTCAATGAATATAAAAATGAAAAAATTAATAAACAAACCATGAGATGATAAATTTGATGAATACCCAAAATAAATGCATAACATTATAAGAGATAATTTAAGTTAGCTTGTTATTATTCCAAACCAACTTTCAAAAGTCTTGATTAATGACTAGAAAGTAGTAAACATTCCAAACACACAAAATAATAATAAGAGGTTCCAAAATAAAATAAGATAATCTCATAAAGCTGAAATATGAAATATGATTCAATTTCGTATTTGTGAAAAATGGAAAGAGTGGAACAAATCTAAATGACACAAAGGAACTCGATTATTTTTTATGTTGGAAAAAATAGGGACAATGATTATAATTTTGATGTGAGAATTTATAGTTTTTTTTAACATTATTTCAATAAATAATTTTAAATAAATGGTATCATTAGCAATTGTATGTTAAATTTTTTCAAAAGTTGGTCATTATCGACGTCGATGTTCTACTTGATGTGAAAAAAATATATAAAAACACCAAAAATCATAAAGATCATGTGAACAAGGAAATACCTATGACAAGATGGATTATGGTGACTAATATACATGTAAAATATACTACATAAATGTGTATTTCATGTTTTATAACAATTCATTCCATATTTGAATGTATATTATGTTTTATAAGAACATCGATTCAGCAAAACACATGATTTGATATCATCAGGGAAAATTTTATAATTACTATATCAGTAGTTGATGATTGTACGAATTTTCATAAAATCATATCATTATACCTCTTGAGTAATTAAATTTCATCCTAGTTATGTATTTGTTTCCTTGTATTTATCCAATATAAATTGTCGGGAGAATGAATTTACACTACGTATCATGGGTCACATTTTGATTCTATACAATAGATAACATACTTTGGAAACATCATCTCATATATTCATATTATTTCCCTATGATAATTATGATTTATAAAAATTGATTCTAAAAACTAAAAGATCATCTTTGTTGGAATTTCCATTTTGAGAGAATATATTCCTCAAATAATGTGGTGGTATTTATCTTAAACAAGTTTTTGTGTTCTTAGTCGATCTCATACCTAGAACATTCCCAATACCTAAGAAATTATATATCATGATCATTTTTGTATATAATGTGTTGAATAATGAATTTCAAGAGAAATTGTATAATTGTTTTATATTCCCTAGACCTCCCCCATGGGGTGAATTGATCCACTCAATCAAGAAAAAGGACGGTTCAATGTGCCTCAATATTGATTATCATAAGATCTATAAGATCTTAATAAAGAACAAGTATCATCTAACAATGATGGATGAATTGTCTGATCAAATATATGTAACATAGTATTTATCTATGGTAAATAATCATTTGGGATATTATCATGTCAATTTAAAGGAGAGGGATATCCCATATACTCATTTTTGTGTATGATATATGCATTATTAGTTATTAGTAATTCTATATGGACTCACTAATTTTCAATCAATCTTCATAAACATGATTAATATAGACATAAAGGAATAGTTCAACACATTTTTGATAGTCTTTATTAATGATATTATTATCTACTCCAGTATTAAAGCAGTACATTAGGAATATTTGTATTCTAGGATGAAGACCTTGTGGAAATAAAATTTATTTGTGATGTAATAAAAATTTGATTTTATGTAGGAGAATAAATATTTTTTAGGAAATATTATCATCAATAATATAATATCTATGGATCCTTAAAATATCGATGCAAGTTAACGATTTTTCAGACTGAACTATATGAAATATGTTTATAGTTTCCTATGAATTGTTGGGTAATAAATTCTCATTTTGGGAAAATGCTCAGTAATTTCTATCCCAGAAAACATGATAACTCCAAAGGTGGTAAATTAAGTCAATAATGATGAATTTTAAAAAGTATTTGAAGATTTAAATAATAGTTTTATATCAATACCTATACCCACATTACCAACTACTGGGGAAAGATTTTTGATCTATAGTGATGCATCAAAAAAGGGATGGGGTTGAACACTCATTGAAGATAAAAAATTAATATCCTATGCATCATACCAAGTAATGATCCTAGGGATTACCTTCCAATAAAATGATCCAGAATTAGATGAAGTGATCGTCACATTGATGATTTGTCAAAATTTTATTTATAGGGTTATGTGTGACATATATAAGGATCATAAAATAATCAAGTGTGTATTAATATGAAAGTATATTAATCTGCACCAATAATGATGATTGATATGATCAAACACTATGATTGTTTAATCCCTTACCATCTTTAAAATGTTTTAAATGTAGAAGAAACACCATGTATAATAGATCTCACAACTTTATCCATAATGTGGGTTGTTAGGGATCCAATATTCTTCAATGTGTAAAGGATATAAATTGGAATAATAAAAGTATCCTTGTATTTCATTGATAAAGTAACTAATCAACCATCCATTCTTGAGAAGGTCAGGGAGAACTATATAAATGTTGATTTTCTATATAAGATGGTAGAAAATATTTAAAATAATATTGTGAATAATATGGAATTATAACATTTGGAACTCAGATATGTGGCACAAAAAAATCAATAAAGAAAGAACATTTTGATGAAGAACATAGATCATATTTATATATATTAATTTAGGTAACCCGATGTTTTTTTAGATATTAGAGGCAAAACATTTTGTGGGATAACAATAATTGGGAGATTGCAATTTTTCAATCTTGAAAGATGTTTTTCAATTAGTTATGGTGGTATGATAGAATTATAAGGGTATAATATAACCATTTCACATACTAGTATGTAAATCATAATGTAAACCATAAAAGTCATTGTAAGACTCCCCATGACACCTACTGAAAATTATTTCATCTGTGTTGTTGTCTATTTCTTTACCATGTCAATGCATTTAACTTATATCAATGAATATTTAAATCATGACCAGCTTCACTAGATATATATAAAGGATATGGTATGACTACCTATTATTACCCTCTTAATTATATATAAAAAATATCATCGAACTATCTTGATGTTTTTGGGAAGATATAAGAAAGAATTGGATATGGAACAAAGATTTAGCTCTCCTCATCACCCTCAAATGGATGGTTAGTCTATAAAGACCATTCAATATTTGGTGGATTTGAAGAGATCTTCTTCAATGTATTAAAAATGATGTTGGGACCTCCACCTTTCCCTAGTGGAGTTTTTATATTGAAATAGTTTCCAATATAGCATTCAAATTGAACTTTATGAGGATCTATGTGGGAAGAGGTGGAAAACATCAATATGATGTGATGAAGATGTAGAGAGGATGTTGATAAGACCTAATCATATCCATGAAATGATATAGAAGACTCAAATCACAAAATATCATATAAAGTCCACACAAAGTTGACAAAAAATATTTGAACACAATCCTCGATGAGACCTAGATTTTTGGTTATAAGTAATGTATTCCTTCATGAATCTACATGGACGAAATACATGTGGTTTGGGTAGACGTGAAATATTAGTCCTAGATTCATTATCACTTGTTAAATCATTGATCATATCAGAGTGGTGGCCTATCAATTAGAAGTCACCCCTAACATATATTAACTACATTTTTTCATTCATTTATCCCTCTTTCAGAAGTAGACACCAGACCCATAACATGTAGTAATTATAGAGGTGGTACCAAAAGAAAATGATATTTCATACGGGGAGCGTCTAGTGAAGAAATCAAACCATAGAGGAAATTTACTACAAAAAAATAGAACTCAGTTGGACAATGTGTTGTGGTAGAACCACTTATGTGAGGAAGTAACATGGGAACAACAATAATTGATGAAAAAAATAAACCTCATTCATTCTTTTGTATGAAATTAAAATTTCAAGGAATAAATTTTAAAAGGTGGTGAAATATAATTACTAGAACATCTATAAATTAAATTCCCAAATTTTGAATAAATATGAGTGTTATTATGTAATGAAGTTAAAGAAAATTCATGAACAACTGTGTCTATTTTGAATAGTTATATGGTTTGTAATATTAATACTACTGTTAGGCGTCATTTCCATTATAAATATAGTTATTGTAATGTTACCATTACGAATAGTATATTATAGAGTTATAATTACTTCTAATTGATAGATATGGAAGTAGTGATGTCCTTAAATAGTATGTTCCTTACCTATGAATCCCATTTTTAGATCTTCCAAGGGACACAGAATACCTACACTTTATCATTAACCAATACAAAACCATTTATCAAAAACTAAAGCATGAATGAAATTGTTTATAGTAGAAGTTCAAGCTCATGGAGATTAGGGTCCAAAACATATTTGTCGATCCACCCCAAGAAAATATCAATATCACACACCTTATCCTTATGGCGTTCACTAAGGTAATAAATAAATTTTAATCTATACCATAATTGTATAAAATATTATATTATATTTTAATAAAAATGTGATTAAATTTATCCATTATTATTTTTACTTTATAACTAATTAGATAATGGGTTTGTAGGGACCTGAAAATTCTTTTAAGGGGAAATCCAATTATCCCAAAACATGGGAAAGGACCGAACCAGTCCGTGTTATGGATGCCAGCAACAGTACGTGGCCGGTTCGGCGAACCTCCCTCCCGCAAATGATGTTGTTCATGAAATGGGGGTGGATCGCATAAGCGGGCATGAACCAAGAAAACCACTGATGAAGCCAGTCTGTTCCACCGCCGTGGACCTCATTGCTCACGTAATAGGGGAAGAGAAGTATGCTTCCATGGGTGAAATCCCAGGAATCTCGATTCCAAAAATCCATGGTTGACCGAGTCGTCCGCGGCTGGGGATTCCTTTATTGGCTTCTGCAAAATGTGTTGTGTTTTCATCAATACAAACTCTTCACGACTCTATAAATAGTCACTGAGAGGCAACAAAAATTCAGGAAGGAAAGGAAGAGTGAAAACCCGTCGGGAGACGCAGGAGAAATCACTCCCAATGGTAAAGTTCTACGACCATACGAAGACCCCATATCGTCTGCAGATGCACTCTTCCCAATAGAAGAGAAACCAAACCGCGATCCATATGCGGTCATCTCTTCCATAGCCTGCTCCTAGGTAGCCATTTCCTTTGTGGACATCCTAGGTGGACAGCTTCTACGCAACCTGCCTCCTCCGGGGACACCCTTCGCAGAAAGCCTCTCCGCAGATGGTCCTACGTAGTCCGCTCCTCAGTGGCGAGGTCCTCCTTGAATACCCTCTGTGGCCATCTCCTATGCGGGCAGCTCCTATGTGGCCTACCCAATGCGGAAAACCCCATTCACTCACTGGTCCATAACGCAGGGGGATGTACCCCTGCTCGGGGTCACTGTCGGGCTGCAGTCTCGACCCTCCGGCCCAGTCCCTTCACTACCGTCGCTGACCCCCATGATAAATGGAGAGCCACACCATGAACTTTTCTGGCTAGGATGTTTGGATTTTCCATTGCTCCCTTATGTGCACCCACCTTCCACCTATGGAAAGTCATGATTTGAGATACTCCTACACACACCATGAAACACCATCAGTCGTCATATTCCTCTTGGTCTAATTCCATGTCATGAGTTGATATTCTCATCATAAATTTCTCCGAGTACCTTGAGTCGATCCATTCCTCAGGCAACTCCTCCAAATCCAATCACTTGGATCAATTGTCAGGTTGAACCAGAAAGGGCCACCCACGTGTAAGACCCAACACCATCCATTCATACGAACCTTATGCCAATAGTCATCTCTAAATGACTATAAACTGTAGTATGCCCTATCATTAAATAATAGGATTCCTTTTCTTCCAAACACGAGATGACTTATGCTCCATGCATAAGATGCCTCATCTCCTGATTACAGTGGTGTAATTTCAAGAGCGTTGGAATCCATTCAAACATTACATCACTCCAACTCATGCTTTTCATGTCCTTCATTCAGATCCTCATCCTATTTCATGTATGAAGGGACCCCCTGACAGACTGGTCCCATGCCGCCTCGACTCACCTACCATCCTAGGCCAATGCCTCAGAAGACCTTAAAAAACACTTCGAATCATGTCTGATGTTTTCAACACGGTCAACATTCGACCCTCAATTGTTTGTCCCCATTTCAGGATAACGCGATAGGGGTGCTGTGTTTCAATCATGGTCAGAATCTATCCTCCATCGTCACGCCACCTTCACTGTGTTCCGAATGTTGGGCATGTGATTCACAATTTTCATCTCCCTTTGTTTGGACTAATTCCAATTCCCTTGGCGTTATTCCTCTTGTGCACTTGCGCATAGGTGAAGGCCTCAACCCACCAGTGGGTTGAGATTCCCTCATGGTCAGACAAGAGGAAGGCACCCCAGAAGAATCCTTGTGTAAGCCCCATCCACCATTGCTGCTCTATAGCAGCACCTGGGCATCCCTCCTAGAGTAAGCCCCACACCATCATCACCGGATTCCAATGGCCCTTCCCTTCTCATGAAGGACGGTTCATTTCTTCGCTTCCCAACTCCCACCTTCCTCCTATACTAGGGAGAAAGATAATCGAGTGGTCTCGGCCTTCTCCTCCGCTTGTTGTCTTCCTCCCCTTCTCAGTAGGGAGAAAGTGCAAGGCTCACCAAGTCTGTTGAAATTCTCTTGTTTTTCACACCGAGCATGACTCACGTGGGATTAGGGATTTGTAATGGCAACGACGCCCGCATAAAAATGGCCATAAAACTGAACTACATGGGTTTTGATCCCTATCTCCTAATCAGGGTACGTAGTATTCCACCTTGAGGTTCAATCGCAACAACAGGAAACTCTCACATGTAATCCCAAATCACTAAGAACTACATGGACTTCTATTCCAGACCAACCGGGGTATGTAGGAATCCCATATCACGGGTTCGATCCAAACTCTCAAGTTCTTATCTATCCCCCCTGGTTGACAATAAACTCTAGAGCACCCAGTTATGAGGCTTAAAACCAGTGCCATCTCAATGAGTCCAAACTCCTCGAAGTCATTAATCCATTTAGTGATGGTAGACCTTGGGCCTAAATGACTCTGCACCCCTCCGTTCAGGTGACCACTACCAACTAGGAGTAATCTGTGGATACTATTCTGGGGTATAATCCAATTATTCGCCAACATATGAATATGTCTTAAATCTATAAGAGAGTCCCATAACATTCAATAATTCCCCCCCCCAAAGTGTGTGATGAGCCCGACTTCCCATCCTCTTGACCAATGTGAGTTCTTAAGCATCACTGGACGAATCGCCCAGTGAACACATTCCTTTGGAAAGCAGGTCCACAGATCATTGGATAAGGAACCGTTGGTAGTTTCAAAATGAAGATCAATTTACCTGACCTGAGTGATTGAGTGGAACTCAGATCTCCACCAGATCGACCATCGGGCACGTCGGTCCTCCCGTCCCCTAGTTGAAATAGGGTTAAATAAATAATAGATGTTGATACGATGAAACACTATTTTAATTTTTTGAAATGTATAGTTCCAATAAAGATACTATATTTTAAGGAATTTTTAATTTTTCTAAATAAATGATATTTTGATAAAATATTATGATTAAATAATATTTAATGGTTATAAATGATAACATAATTTCCGGATGTAAAAAATAATTTTTCTAAAGGTTAGAAAATGATTACTATAATGATTTTGTTTTTAAAGAAGTGTTAACTTTTATTTTAAATGATTAAAATCTCATAATAATAGAATTATTTGAAAATAATATTATTTTTGAAATTAGCATGTTCAAATTATCAAATATTTTTTCCCTAATGTCGAAGACAATCAAATTAATGTTGCAAAATAAAATATGGTAAAAAATAAATGATGTTTATTATGAAATCATCATTACTAAAAAGTGATTTAATATATTCCATTAAATGTATTAATGATGAAATATATATTTTCCCTATAAAATAAATTGTTTATGATGTTATTCTATTTATTATATTAGCCCATAATAAGTCCTCCAAAAAAATTATATTTTTCTATATCAAAATAAATTAATTGTAACCATGACTCACATCCGCTTCATCAAATGTATAACATTAATTTTATCAGTTCTCAAACATTTAAAATATTTATATCTAGTCAACTTTCTATAATAAAATTGGATGAGGGTTGTTGTTTTTATTTTTTATAATATAAATTCCAAAACAAATATTTTATATTAATAATGAATCATCTTACATTTTTCAATATATACCCACAAAAATCTTATAATTCATCCCTAAAAAAATTATATAACTAAATTAATCATCTCTTAATTCTCTTATGGACTCCCATAGTGCCTAAAATCTATTTGAAATCTCTTATCGAGCATTTAGAAGTTCCCCTCCATGTAAGAGATCCTTTAATTCACATATATATTAAATAATGTTTTTTTAATCTCTTTAATTCCAAATTGTTCTATAAAGATTATGTTCATAAATATTCCACTTAGAGAATTTTTTATTTCCATGTTATGAGAGAATTTTTTAATTGTCATTAATCCTTTCTATGAACCATTATATTCCCCTACAATGCTATCAGAATTATCCAGAGTTTTTTTCCAGGATTCTTTTTTTGTTGAATACCAATCCATTCAAACAGAAATGATTATTCACCTTAATGTAACTATACATTATTCATTAGGAAAATATATGTATATAACCAAAACTCCATGATTAGGGGATTAAAATTTATGAAATTATTTTTATGTTGTATTAATAATGCTGAACACATAGGTATACACATAATATTAATATGATGGGTTTCACAGATTGCTCTACAATGAATTGGGTAATATTTTATTGTAATTATAAATAATTCATCGTTTTAGAGAGCAAACCTAATTCATTTATGAAATTTTTACATCATTCTATGATTTCTTTATAGGTATCCTTGACTTATGATCAGGTGATGTTATATATTGGTTCAAAATTCTTACATTGACTCTATGATATCATGTTATATCATGACAAATTGATCATGATTATGATTCTTATACACTCTTCTGCTACCATTATAAGTGTCTTGAATCAAATCTACTAATTTTCCTTATTTTATTCTATTTTATTTCCCCTATTGAGATATTTTGATAACCCCTTTCTTATATAAATTCCCTTCATATCCTCCATATTTTTTGAAGAATAATGGAATTTGTGGAGCATGTTAAGGAGATATTTTGATCACCCCTTTCTTGTATTTTATGTATGTTTTGGATTGGTAGATTAAATACATATGACTTTATAATGCTTCATTTATCCCCAAAACTATAGCAAGGATATAAATATAATATATATTCATTAAATACATATTTATAATCATTTATGAATCATATATGTTGAAAAAATAATTTCACTATTAATGTAGATGGTGGGTCATACATATGTATGAACAATGTTTTTACATATTAATGAATGAAATGAATGAAAATTAAATAATAAAAAAATAGTATTTAATAATTCGTACATCATATACATCCTATATATCAAACCCCCCCCCACACAGATATATATATATATATTCAAAACTACTATCATTAATACAATCCATGTAGATATAAAATTAAAAATTATTCGCATCACTTCGTTATGGTTATACTCCAAATGTACGTACAAGAAACCTTATAATTTCAAAATGGATGGAAAGGGAAAAATGTAGATTTGATATTATAATACTAGAGTAATTTTTTGAAAACTAACATATATAATCATCAAACCCATTATAATAATAATACATGAATCACGATGATTGAAAAAGAATTGTATCACTATGAGGACACATTAGTCGACACATTTGGACAGTTGATCCTTTTACATCCCATTTACTAGAAAAGATATGTAATAATGATGGATAAATAATAATAATAAACTATTATTATATTTATCATAGATTAATTGTTATTTAATTATTAACACTATCCATTTATTGGAGGTATAAGAAGAAAAAAATTAAAATAAACTTGTTAAGAATATAATATCTTCTTTAATATGCCTCTCTTAGATCCGTAATAGAAGACCATTGTTATTTTATATTAAGAAACAAAATTAATGTATACTTATGTTTAGAGAAGAATTGAGTAGGTTTTCTTGACATAAAGGTCTTAATATGATGTAAATAAGATACGGATGCAGTGTACTTTTACTTTTTGGGGAGGTGACACACATAGAAATTCGTAAAATATAAAAATTTAATAATTTTATACCACAAAAAATGATTGAAAATTTATATAAGATGATTTTTTATATGTTATCTGGTTAAAATAAGTCCATAAAATGATTTTGGATAATTCAATTGTAAAACATACCCATATCTATTGGTTTAAGCCCCAGTATATTCTTTTTAACCTTAATATTGGGGAGAAATTGTTTTCTATTTTTAAAATTCATTATTACATAAAAAAAATCTTTCATAATTAAAAAATATTTAAAATTCTGATTACATATATGGAATCCATTTTTCAAATAAAATATATTTTCATGGAAGCATTTAATTTTATATTATTCTTGCAAAATGTAATGAAAATATTTTTTCCAAAAAACATTATGTTCTATGTATAACATGTTTTAATACAAAAATACCACAAAATATTAATTCCAATGACCTTAATTAAATGATTAAAAATATAAAAGAAATATTTTTTTCATTTAATTGTAATTTTAAACCAAATATTATTTTCTAAATTTTTGAAACGAATTTCATTTTAAGAAGAAATCATTATTTTTCACTAATTGTAAAAAATTCTCTAATTTTATAAATTTTTAAAAAATTTACATAAGAATATTTTAATTAATTATTTGAAAAATGAATTTATTCAAATAATATCTATAATAGTGTTATAAATTTATTATAGTATTTGTTTACGATAATAAATATAATCTATATTAGGAAAAATGTATTTTTGAAGCATATAATGACATTACTAATAATTCTGTACTTTTTTACCAATATATAAAATTTATCTAAAGAAATTATAAATTAATTTTAATATTATGGTTGTTATAATTAACATAGACAAATTAATGGTAATGATATACTGGTAACATTAAAGTAATAATATTTTTATAATATAATATATTGTTGTTAAATATCGGTATTGAGGGTTAATAAAGATATTGAACACTTAAAATTATTTAATGATATATATATTACTTAATGTATTAGGTGTTTCATTCTACCTTATCATATTAATTTTACACATTAAATTCCATCATTCAGACACAAACATCTATAGATACATTTCATTCATCACTTACATAGGATCCCAAATTTCATTCTCTAATTTATAGTGTCTCCCCAAAAAATTAACATGGTTAGTGGTCCTATTTCGTAGAACATTATATATATGATATTAAATGTCATTATATTATTACTCATAAGAGAAATATATCTCCAGTGTTATGACCTTTTATTCTAAAATATGGTGAGGATTGTGTAGGAATTCCATTAGGAGAGATATATGGAACACATCATGACCATGACATAGATTCATTGGAAAAGGAAAGACATCAGTTTTCTTCTTGATATGATCTAGAATTTAGAAGGGACAAATATTTATATGTATTAACATACCCTATTTTGAAACTTAATAGAAATATTCAAGGGATATATTTGTTGGGATACCTTTTCACTAACATTTAACTCTAGATGATTCCATTAATTATCATCATAAAATTTGTGAACACTCTATGAAACCCTTATGTAATATTTAAGGGATATAACATTGCATTTCAATTACAATGTTAGATATATTAATAATAGATTTATTTTTCCAACATCATTCCATCACATTGGATTTTGACACCTCTTTCCATAGAGGGATTCATAATGATCCATCTAAATACTTGTGTGAATGGAATTGTTGTACGATAATTACACAAGTCGATGGTCTTTATCCTAACCACCATTGATTTTCATAGATAAATTTCTCAAAATTTATTATGGAGTTTGAATGATCCTCTCTAACTAACCATCTATATAAGGATGGTATGTTGTAATGAAACATATCATTGTGTCTAGAGTTTGTCGAATACATATCAAGAACATTAATGTAATCCTTGGATACATATAATATACAATTGAGGGTTGAACTACATGTAATCATACAACGTCATTAATGTTCAACCAATTAGGTTTTTGACATTGAAATATTCTATAACTGGAATAAAATTCAATAATTTTTATGAAAATCAACTACAACCCATATTTAATTTTTCACATTAAATGTTTTAGTTAGTTTGGTGATTAAATACTTGGTAATCATTTCCCATTTCTAATTTTTTATTCTTAGCATTTGTAACATCCACCTATAATTCGATCTTGAACATTTTACATTCTATTATACTAGGATTTGAGATATATACTCTTCATTTTACCATTTCATGTTATTCCAACAAAAGTAATCTTTTAGACCTCTATACATATTTTGACATCCAGAGTGAACTAAGATGGGTAAACTAAGGTCTTTATAAAACACCTCCTTCCTCAACTCAAGTATGGATAAGACAAATAAATGATTCCTAAACGTTATCGTTCCTTCATAATCATGGTTTACAATAAGAAAATTCATAAACATCATTAATTTTTGCACATCATACTCTTGTGACTTCTTAATCGTATATTGGATGAATGGTTGAACATTTATTTAATCAATATATTAACTATTCCCTTTCCTCCTGATTTCAAAATCCATATTATATGTATATGTAAATATTGTATCACATTCATTCCGTATCATTGATTAACTAGAATAGTATTTAGAATTAGTGAATTATCCACATTGTTATACTTCTCATGATAATAATTTATTGAGCATTAATTATATTTGAGAAAATAAAATCATCCCCCTAGGAAAAAATTAATCTCATTCCTTATAAATTTATAAACATCCAAATCATTATTCAGGTACTTCTTAGAGTTAATTTTTAATTTATGAGAGAAATATGTTATCATCATATCATTATACATGACGAATAATACCAATCCATTTTTTATGCATCAGTGTATATCAAAAACCCCGCTCCAATGTAGGGTTTTTTCATAAAATGAATAATAACCAACCATTTCTGAAGTTTATTTCAATTAATTTCAAATTCATCTATCAATATGAACAAAACCCCTTCAGAGTCAACATTGTGATTATATTGGATAATTTCTAGAAATATCACATAATTCTTCAGTAGTATCTAAAAAACTCAAGAATATTATAGATCTGAGTTACAATTTTTAGTCTATGAAATTTATGAATAACTTTCATAATTTAAGGTTACAATTATATACCCTTACATGAGGTTATATGATGGAACAATGAGTCTATCATAATCCAAAATTTACACTTGGTAAATTTAGAAAACAAATTATCCTTCCTCGGTTTCTTCTTTTAAATTCACAAATATTATTCATTCACCTCATAGTTAATTGATGTTCCAAAAAAATATTCAATACAGGACATCCAAAATTGGTGAAAAGAACATTTAAATAATTTATTCATAAAATCAATTAACATAGCATGAGAATTTGTAACTTCAAAAGGAATTACAATAAATTCGTAATAAATATAACATTTATGTAATGCCCTGACCCCAGTTACCCAAAGTCTATACATTATTACATAACATTGGCATGATCACAAAAGATCAATTCTCGAACGACCGATTATTTTAGTAGCCTTGGAATCACTAGATACACTCATAGAGTTTACATTAAATCATAAAGTGAAAAACTACAACAACATAGTCTCCATAGACCACAATCATATCCCCTCATACTATCCCTATAGGTCATTCATAAAATACATTTTCACATCCTAGGAAAAATAAAACATTGAATGGGGTGAGCTCAGATGCCCAGTAAAGATAACAAAATAGAAGAAACTTTAAAAAATAAGCATATACATTTAAGGCTATATATAACTAAAACAAAATCCTTTTAAACTTGAACTTTATCATAATATGTCAGAAATAAAATGAAATAATTCCATTTACATATTCACATGGATATTCTACTAATCGATTAATCACATGAAATATCAATAACCACTTTCATAATGATGGAATGCATAATGTCTGTCTATCATAACCACATAGTCAAGGCCTTGTGCCAAGACTAAAAACAAAATTGTGTCAAGGCCTTGTGCCAAGACACGAGTTTGTCTCATGAGACTTACCGATGAATCGAGGATCTATAGGAGGCTCTACCCGTCACAAACTAAGTCCAATGCATTCCTTATATGAATAGGTTTAAACATAACATAAAAATTCGTATAAAAAATAGCATACAAAATGTCAATACATTCTCCATAAACCATGAATAGTTTAAAAATAACACATCCACAGTCAAACATATCACAAAACCTTCAATAATATATGGATGTTTTGTATCATAATAAATAAACTTAAAATAAGTTTAAAATCCATCAAAGGATATTGACAAAGATGAAATCAAAACTATTTGGGAGAAATATCTCTTTTTTTAAATCATTTAAATGTCACATAATTATAAAATAAAACATTTACTTTTAAAATATTCTTATAAGCTTTTAAGGTATGCTTCTAAGATGTTATAACTGTTGAAAATAGCTGCACCCACTGTATACGTTAAAAAAAGTCATTCTTACATTAATTCTGTCGAAAAGGTTAGAAAGAACCTTGTTTGGAAAACGACAGAAATATTTCTTTATAACCTTCTTATGAAAAGTTAAATAAGGGTATAAATGGATTTAACACATCATCTTTAAAATAGTAAGAATTATTTGAAATAAATTTTTAAGAAACATGGACGTGGAAGATAAAGAGGTCCTAGTAGATAATTACATATAAACAACCACTTATAATGAAGAGATTGTGAAATAAACTGTTACCTTGTACTTTTCCTTGTTCCTGGGATGGTTTATATCCTGTATAATGGTGAAAATATTGTTATTAACTTATAAAAGAATAATGTACATTGATATGATATCATCTATGATCTTTTCCCATTGCTTTGTTAATAATATCTTAGTATTATCGTTGTTTCGGGTGTTGACTAATTCGTTTTCATTTATATACATTGTTACGTAAGCCATGTTTGTTATAGATATTTTGTATCTTATTAATATACAGATTGATATCAAGTCCTTAAACATTAATTTTAATCATTAAATGAGAATTTTTCTTAAATGGATACGATGGGGAATGAATCTCACCACGTTCGTGGGGACGGTAGTCTGTAAGTACGCACGAGCGACAATATCATTCTTTCGATATTAAAATCGTATATAATTGGATGGTATATCATATATAAAGAATAATTATAATATTATATTTATTATTTAATTCAATTAGACATCATTATCATACCCATCCAAATAATAATGTTTTGAAGAACAATTACACCACGACGTGGAGACGGTAAACCATACGTACGCACGTATGGTGACATGTCAGTCACAGGATGGATATAATTATGAATATTGTTGTACCATATTTATAATAACATCATAGTATATAAAAGTTACTAGAGTTTCTATTTTAGAATTGAAATAACAAATAAAGAAGAAGTGGAATAAGAAAGAACTTGAAAGAGGGTGGTGAAAACATTTAATATTCTTTAGGTTCTTCCTTTTGATTTGATCAAAAGGGCTGCATTGGTTGGATTTCTGATCAAACTAAGGCCTCTAGGTTGAAGTGAGGGATGTTGAGAGAATATTTTGGAAGGTTTTTCCCGAACAAAAAGGCTTTGAATATATGAACATAAGAGAATCGAGAGTCCCCTTTTATAAGAGGGGTGAGTGGAACCTTGGGAAAAACATAAAATATTATTTTATAAAAAATTCATATTCTTTTTACAATGGATAAAAAGAGACTTAGATAGAGGATAAGGTGGGGATGGGTCGAAATCCGTTCAACCAACAGATTTTATATAGGTTTGGGTTAATATATTAACCTTATCATTTATATTTAAATCTTAGTTAAATAGTTTGACATTTACCACGTCTCTTTGTATTTTTATATTATATGGTTAATAAAATTATTATAACAAGCCAAGAGAACCCCAAGTGGTTCACTATTAATATATATAACCTTTTATAATAAATTTGGCAAAACCATAGATTTTTAGGAATAGGATATCAATTAATAATATAATATTTGTTTTAAATACTCATTTATGTCAATTTTGACACTATTTAATAATTGATTTTTGTTAAATATTTAAAAACATTATTAATTTGAACTAAATAAATTTGATCAATCCTAATATGTCATAATAACCTAAAAAAATTAGTGGAATTCATAAAAAGTTTCAAATTATATTTATTAGGATATTTATAATGTCAATTATCTTAAAATTTCATTAATTAGAAAATAACAGAATCACTATTGTGTCATAAATAAATTAAATTATTTAATGTATAAAAGTTATAAATAAAATACCATTATGTATTAAATTCTTTTAGCTTTCTAATGAATATTTATAATCGAATCTATATTGTGTATAACACTATATTAAAAAAATTTAGTTATTAAACATTGATTTTAACACATTTAACTCCTCTTTGAATTAAATAATAATAAATGTCCTAATCTAATCCAAGTTCACCAAGGAGGATCATATTTTATTCCTAAGGTTGTTTTTGGTCGAATTATACTTATTCAATAGATTTAGGACATGTGTTAGGGTTTTTATAATATCAGTTTTACCCTTAATTACCATATTTACTTTTAACCGTGGTAAATAAAAGTAAAAAGTTACTATTCACAAAAAATTATTTTTATCTTATTGAATGAAATTTTACTCCTTGATATTAACTATGTCTTTCATATTTTATAAATCCTACTCACAGTAGCCGTAAAATTATGTTTTATGTGAATTTTCAAATTTTCCTAGGAGGTGGGTAATAGAAGGCGAAAAGTTCAATAAAATATTTATATATCTAAAATTATTCTAAACAAACTAAAATGAATTAAGATGAACTTATATAGGTATTATGAATCTATTTTGACCTTAATTAAATTTTAAAAAAATAAATAATTATTTAAATAAAATTTTTACTTTAAATTATAACTCAGTGTTATTTCACAATTCATCAAAAATAGAATGTTTTCTGAAAAATACCAAAAATTCACCCTATGTTAATTTCGATATTACGAATCCAAAAATGAATTCCATTTTGAATTATAAATTTTATAAAATTTAACAAAGTGTGTATTACTATTTATAACGGCTATTTTGATTGGTTGTGGTGTGTGTTAGAACTTGAAGTTGCGTACAACACATGCTACTGTATTATTCAAAGAGAAGCGTCACGTAGAAGCTTGGGGTGTCACATTCTCCCCTCCTTCAAATAATTTTGTCCTCAAATTTTATAGAATATTACTACATAAAAAGACTCAGCTGATTCTTCATCATATGTTACTCGGGGTCCCACATTGCCTCTTCCATCATATGGTTTCTCCATAGAACTTTTACCAGACGAGTCGTCCTGTTTCTCAACACTTGTTCTCTGGTATCAAGAATCCTGACGGGCTCTTCGCAATAAGACAGATCGGGTTCTAGTTCTACTTCCTCATAGGTGAGAACATGCGTTGGTTCAGGCATGGATTTTCTCAACAGTGATACGTGGAACACATCGTGATCTTTGGAGAGATTTGGCAGCATTGACAAACGATAATCTATAGCCCCAATTCGTCCTAGAATTTCGAAAGTTCATAGTACCTGGGACTCAATTTAGCATTCTACAGAAATTTATAACTCCCTTCCCTGAAGATACCTTCAAGAAAACATGATCTCCTACCTGAAATTCCAAATCCGTCCTTCGGTTATCGACATAGCTCTTCTACCTACATTGAGCTGCTTTGATGTGGTTTTGGATTACCTTCACATTTTCCATCGTTTCCTCCACTAGTTCTGGGCCTACGTGTTTTCTTTCGCCAACATCATCCCAAAAGGATGGTGTGTGACATCTATTTATGTATAACGCTTCATATAGGGCCATATGAATACTCGAATGGAAGCTATTGTTAGAGGAAAATTCTACCAGAGGTAAATATTGATCTCACATACCCTGAAAGTCAAGTTAGAAAGATCTCAACATGTCTTCTAATATTTGAATAGTCTGTTCTTATTGTCCATCTATTTTCGGGTGGTAGGCAGTGCTCAAACGATGTTCAGTATCCAAGGCTTTCTAAAGACTTTTCCAAAATCTTTATTTAAAACGGGGATCATAATCAAAAACAATATATAGTGGTACTCCATTATGTCTTACAACATCATTGATATACAGTCTTGCTAATCGTTCAAGTGGTAAATCTTCTCTTATAGCATGAAAATGTGCTAACTTGGTAAGACGATCAATAATGACCCATATTTCATCATTCCTTCTAGGAGTCTTTGGTAGTCCCATGACAAAGTACATAATGATATTATCCCATTTCTACTCAGGTATGGGAAGAGGTTTCATGACTCCTCCAGGCTATTGCTTTCTAGCTTTCACTTGTTGACAAACCATACATCTTGACACAAAATCAGCAATCTCCCTCTTCATGTTGTCCCACCAAAAATGTTCCTTCAAATATCTATATATTTTGGTGCTCCCAAGGATTATAGAGTAATTGGAAGTATGAGCATCATCCAACAATTCCCTTTTTAGATTAGGTATATTGAGAACACAACGTCTCTTCCCAAATTACTAAATTCCATCTTCATAAACAAAATCACTCAATCTCCCATCATTCATAGCATTAATCTTCTTTTTAAATTCTTCATCATCGGTCTGAGAGCTCTTAATCCTTTATAGTAATGATGGTTTGGCATCTATTTGAAAAATTATTGATGTTTCACCATCCATGGTTATTCCCATATCCAACTTTACTAGATCCGGGAAAATTGGATCCCTTTAAACTCTCATTAAGTTCAAAAATCTATGATCATTTCTTCTCAAAGAATCTGCCACCTTATTTGCCTTCCCCGGATGGTATTGTATTGTGCCATCACAATCCTTGAATAGTTCAATCCATCACCTTTGCCTCGAGTTGAGTTCCTTTTGTGAGAAATTATACTTCAAACTATTGTGATCGATATATAACTCACATTTTTCACCATAGAGATAATGTCTCCATATCATCAAGGAAAAGATTACAAAAGCTAATTCAAGATCATGAGTAGGATAGTTTTTCCATTGAATTTTTAGCTATCATGATGCATAGGCAATAACCCTGTCATTCTGCATAAGGACACAACCATGTCCTTTCTTCGATGCATCGCTATAAATAACGAACCCTTCATTCCCCGATGGTCGAGTAAATATAAGAGCACTGACTAATCATTTCTTTAGTTCTTAATAAAAATTTCACACACTTTTTTGAAAACAAAATTAACCAATTTACATGTGAGCTTCATTAATGGGTTACCCAATCGGGAAAAATTCGGGACGAAACTCCGATACTAATCTAATAAACCAATAAAACTACGTACCTCAGTTATACTCATCGGTGTTGACCATTCTTGGATTTCATTGGTTGTAGAAGGATCGATAGATATTCTGTCCTTAGAGAGAATATGTCCATGAAAAGAGATCTCCTGAGGCCAGAATTTACACTTGTTAAAATTCCCTTATAATTCACACATTCTAAGAGACTTCAGGATAATGCACAAGTGATTTTCATGATCTTCATAGCTTTTGGAGTATACCAAGATATCATCAATAAATAACACCACAAAATCATCGATATATTCCTTGAATACTCTATTCCATAGTTCCATGAATACAGAGGGTGCATTAGTCAATCCAAACGGCATTACTGTAAACTCATAATTCTCGTACCTAGTTCGAAATGCATTTTTTGAAATTCCGTCATTCTTAACACAAAACTGATCGTATCTAGATCGAAGGTCAATCATTTAAAAGTATTGAGCACCATGCAGTTGGTCAAATAAATCATCAATTTGAGGTAGGTGATACTTTCCCTTTATTTTTATAGCATTGATTTCCCTGTAGTCGATACATAACCTCATAGATTCATCTTTATTCTTAACAAAAAGAATAGGGGATCCCCATAGAGAAACAATAGGCCGAATAAATCCCTTATTACGCAATTCATCTAGTTCTTTACTTTGTTCCAGTAATTACACAATGTCCATTATATACGGTGTCTTCAATATGGGCATGGATGCAGGAATTAATTCAAGGGAAAACAGAATTTCTCGTCCGAGAGGATGTCCAGGTAAATCCTCTAGAAAAACATCGACATATTCTTTCACAATAGGTACATCCTCTATTTGAACATTCATTTTCTCACACACAGTTATTTCATTCTCTTCCTCCCCAATAATTGAATTTAGTTGAGCTACTGGGGGTGGATCTAGATATGACTTAGGTGGTGACGATTCTGCTCTAAAGATAAGGTGTTCCTTATCATCATCATCAAAAATCATAACCTCCTTCTTCTTACAATAAATCTTCGAATCAAAGTCTGAAAGACAATCCATACCAAGGATTATATCAAACTCAATTTCAGGTATGTTGATGAGATCAGCAGATAAAGAACATTTATATGCTCAAATGGGAACTAATTCATAGAAGATTGTAGCAATGATAATTCCTTTATGAGTTTTAACTGAAAACTCCCTTGTTAAATAAAATTAGAAATATCTAATTTTCATAGCAAATTTGGAAGATATGAAACAATGTGATGATATAGAATCAAATAAATCATTTACTAAACATGAGGAAACCATTAAATTACCTACCACCATGACTTTCAGAGCTTCTACCTCAGTAGTTTTGACAACATAATCTTGTCCTTGATCCCTTGGACTTTTCTAATGTATGTTCCACTAATTCTTAAGACATTCATTTTCATAATGTCTCATCTCCCTCCAATTGTAGCATTGAACATCAGTAGCTTCTTTCTTCCCCTTGCAATCACGAGCATGGTGGAATTTTTCAGCACACTTGTAACAAACTCCCATTCTCTTCAAGAATGTACCAGGGTGTTTCCTCCCACATTTACTATAGGACATATATTCATCAATTCCCATATTCCATTTATTTCAATTTCCAGAGTGATCATCATATCTCTTCTTCTCTTGCTTTTCTTTAAAGTCGTAAGAAATAGAAAATTCCTTTTCTGTCTTGATAGCACATGAGACAATATATCCATACGATGAGAAGGATTGTGAGACTAATGCTCAATAGAGAAATGGTTTTAACCCATCAAAGAAATGATCAATCTTTCTCCTTGGGTAATGTATATAATATACTTCATGCCTCACTAACCTTATAAAGTTAGCCTCATACTTTGCGACATTCTCATCCCCCTTTTGTCTCAGACATAGAAATTTCCTTTCCATATCTTCTTGATGCTCATGAGGAAAGTATTTTTCTAAGAAAATATCTTTGAACTCCCTCCATTCCATATTTGATACTTCATCATCCTCGTCTGTGATTTGAATCAATGACCACCATTGGTCGGCATCTCCAGTGAGCCGTTAACCTACCCTTTTAAATTTTCCCTTTGACTAATCCCCAAGGCATGAAATATTTTCTATAAAGAATTTATCCATTTATTAGCTACTAATGGATTTTTACTCCCATTGAATGTTGGTGGTTGTTTCCTCATGATGTAATCTAACATTGATCCTCCACGCTGTGGATCTGAGTGCTCCATACGGGTAAGGTTATTATTCATAACCCGAGTGAGTTATCTCAGTATGGTGATTAGCTGATTACCTGATTAGCACCTATTGTATCAACAGCTCCACTATAATTATCTTAATCAGGAGGGAAATCACTACATGGAGTGCGTTCATTGATACAGTTTTCATTAATTCCACAAGGTGCCATTTCTAAACAATGGCATAAACTAGATAAGTTTATGAATCAAAATACATAATTCCAAACATCTAAAACACTTAACATAAATTGAATAGTTCATGGATATAATCCATAATCATAAAAAAAAATTATTTTCTTTGATGAATTATATACTCATAATCCCTTCATAATGGTTTGTAAATAAAATGATAATTATCCTAAGCATATCCCCCGGGAGTGTCGTAACCAAGAGGGCGGCAAGACCCGTTGTGGTGCACCAGTTCCTGTTCAAGTATAGGTTAAAGCGATGTCTTCAGGTTTTACCCCTCGGTACATCTGAGCCCGAGCCACCACTACCTGCTCATATCTAGACAAGGATTTATTGCTCAGAAAACTCACAAAATATCTACAATACCAAAATTCTAGGAAGATCTTCTATACAAATCCTCAAAGTCCGTCTTAGTTCTATGTGCTCTAATCAGAGTTTATCTAGATCTAGCTCCAACGATTTGTAATAAAATTTCTCGGATACCAACTGTAATGCCCCGAACCCAGTTACCCAGAGTCGGTGAATTATTACATAAAATTGGCATGATAAAAAAAAGTTCAAGTCTCGAAAGAAAGAATAGTTTACTAGCCATGGTTTCACTAGATACATTCATTAAGTTACATTACATCATAATGTGAAAAACTACAAAAAAATTGTCTCCATAGACCACACTCATATCCCCTCATACTATCCCAGTAGGTCATTCATAAAATACTTCTTCACAACCTAGAAAAAATAATACATAGAAAGGGGTGAGCTCAGATGACGAGTAAGGATTACAATATAGCTGAAACTTTCATAAATAAGCATAAAAATTAAGGCAATGTAGAACTAAAACAAAAGCATTATAAACATGAACATCAGCATAATATGACAGAAATTAAATGAAATAATTCTATTTAATTATTCACATGGATATTCTACTAATCGAATAATCACATGCAATGTCAATAACCATGTTCATAATGATGGAATGCATTATGCCAGACTATCATAACCACATAGTCAATGCATTATGCGAATACTACAAATAAGATTTTGTAAAAGCCCTGTGCCAAGACAGTAGTTTGTCTCATGAGACCTACTGATGCATCATGTATCTATAGTGGGCTCCTCCTGTCACATACTAAGTCCAATAAATTCCACATATGAATAGGTTTAAACATAACATAATCATTTTTATAAAAACCTGCATACGAAATGTCAATACTTTCTCGATAATCCATAAAGGGTATAAAAATAACACATCCATAGTCAGACATATCACAAAACATTCAATACTATATGTATGTTTTGTATCATAATAAATCAACTTCAAATAAGCTTTAAATCTATCAAATGATGTTGACATAGATGAAATCAAAACTATTTGAGAGAAATATCTCTGTTTTTAAATCATTTAAAAGTCACACAATTATAAAATAAAACATTTAATCTGAAAAAATTCTTATATTCTTCTATGGAAAGATTTTAAGATTTTATAATGGTGTAAAATAGCTACACCCTCCGTATAAGTTAAAAAAATACATTCTTACCTTAATTCTGTCGAAAAGGTTAAAAAGGACCTTGTTTAGAAAATGAAAGAATAATTACTTTATAAACAACTTATAAAAAGACTAAAAAGGGTATAAATGACTTTAACCCATAGTCTTGAAAATAGTAATAAGGGTTTGAAATAAATGTTTAAGAAACATGGATGTTTGTGATAAAGATGTCTCAGTAGATAATAACATATAAACAACCTCGGATAATGAAGAGATTGTTAAATAAACTCTTACCTTGTACTTTTCCTTGGTCTAAGGTTGGTTTAACTCCTGTATAATGGTGAAATAATTGTTATTAAATTATATAGGAATCATATACATTAATATGATATCATATATGATCTTTTAACATTACTCTGTTAATGATATCTTTGTATTATCATTGTTCCAAGTGTTAATTGATTCATTTTCCTTTTTATGCTTTGTTACGTAAGCCATGTTTGTAATGGATAGGTTTTATGTTATTAATATCCATAATTATATCATGTCCTTAAACATTACTTTTAATCAAAAAATGAGAATTAGTATTGAATGGATACGATGGGAAATGAATCTAATCACGTTCGCAAAGACGGTAGTCCGTACATACTCACGAGCGACAATATCATTCTTTTGATATTAAAATCATATATAATTGGATGATATATCATACATACAGAATCATTATAATGTTACATTTATTATTTAATTTAATTATACATCATTATCAGACCCATCCAAATAATAATGTTTTGAATAACAATTAAACCATGACGTGGAGACGGTAAGCCGTACGTACGAACGTATGATGACATGTCATTCAAAGGATGGATAGAATACTGAATATGGATATACCATATTTATAATAAAATCAATGTTTATAGAAGATACTAGAGTTATTATTTTAGAATGTAAATAACAAATAAATAAGAAGTGTATGAAGAAACGAACTAAGAAGATGATGCTGAAAACATTACCTTTTCTTTGGTTTCTTCCTTTTGATTTGATCAAAAGGGTTCATTAGGTTGTCTTTCTGATCAAAATAAGGCCTCTGGGTTGAATTGATGGATGTTGACAGAATATTGGGTCAGGGTTTTTTTGGGCCAAAAGTCTTTGAAGGTATGAATTTGAGAGAAGGGGGAGTTTCCTTTTATAAGAGCGGTGAGGGGAACCTTAGGGAAAACATTAAATATTATTTTATAATAAATTTACATTTGGTTTAAAATGGCTCCAAAGTGACTTATTTTGAGGCTAAGGTGGGTATGGGTCGAAATCCTTTCGACCAATATATTTTAGATAGGTTTGGTTCACTATATTAAACTTATCATTTAAATTTAACTCTTACTTAAAAATTTTGACATTTACCATGTCTCTTTGTATTTTTATATTATATGGTTATTAAACTAACTATAACAAGCCAAGCGAACCCTAAGTGGTTCATTATTAATTTATATAACATTATATAAGTCATTTGGTATAACCTTATATTTTTAGGAATATAATGTCAATTAATACTATAATATTTGTTTTAAATACTCCTTTATGTCAATTATGACACTATTTAATAAATGATTTTTTTAAAGTTCTAACGACTTTATTAATTAGAAAAAAATTAATTTACTCAATCCTAACATGTCATATTAACCTAGAAAATTAGTTTAATTCATAAAATGTCTCAAATTAAATTTATTTAGATATTTATAATATCAACTATTTTAATATTACATTAATTAGGTAATTACTGTATCACCATTGTGTCACAAATAATGTAAATTATTTAATGTCTAAATTTTTTAAAAATAATACCATTATTTATAAAATCATATTAAATTTATAATTAAGATTTATAATTGAATTTATCTTGTTTATAAACCTATATTAATAATGTTTTACTTATTAAACTTTAATTTTAACTCTTTTAACTCTTCTTTGAATTAATTAATAATAAATGTCCAAATCTAATTTATGTGGACCAAATAAGTTAATATTTTATTACTAAGGTTTTTTTGGTCAAATTATACTTATCCAATAGAATTATGCCATGTATTAGGGTATTAATAATAGCAGTTTTACCCTTAATTTCCATATTTACTTTTAACTGTAGTAAATAAAAGTAAAAAGTTACAATTCACCAAAAATTATTTTTTCCTTATTGAACAAAATTTTACTCCTTGATATTAATAGAGTCTCTCAGATTTTCTAAATTTCACTCACAGAAGCGGTAAAATTATGTTTTATGTGAATTTGCAAATTCACCTAGGAGGTCTGTAAAAGACGGTGAAAAGTTCTATAAAATATTTATATATCTAAAATTATTCTAAAATAACTCCAACGCATTAAATTGAAATTCTATAGGTATTATATATCTATTTTGACCTTAAATAAATTTAATTGAAATAAATGTTTATTTAAATAAATATTTTATTTTAAACTATAACTCAGTGTATTTTCACTATTCATAAAAAATTGAATGTTTTCAAAAAATTACCAAAACTTCACCCTAAGTTAATGTCGATATTCCGAATCCAAAAAGTAAGTCCATATTGAAAGATAAAATTTATAAAATTTCAAAAAGTGGGTATTATTATTCCTAATGTATAGTTTGATTAGTTGTAGTTTGTGTTAGAACTCGAAGTTTCATACAGCACATGCTACTGTATTATTCAAAGAGAAGCGTACCATAGAAGCTTGGGTTGTTACAATTTACAAAAGGATTTCTGTGTTTTATCCATTTTATTGAGCATAAATTTATGATATCAAGATCTAAGATCAATCATGAAAAAATATATAACAAGATGTAATTAATCAAAGAACGTCATTGATATGTGATACATGATACATTTTGTTTAGAGTGATCTTGTTATGTTTCCAATAATCAATGCAAAGTCACATAGACTGAAGATATTTCTTAAAAATTTAATAGATTCACCCTCGTTGGATCACTATGATTGAATAAATCCCTTATTTATAATTTCCAGTAGTTTCTTAATCAGTTTTTTTTACTCAATTTGTGAAATTATATGCAGATTCATTGAATTATGAATTGAACCTAATATTAGTTCTATTGAAAACGCATTATATATATTTAAGGTAATATGGGGAAACTACATAGGAAATAAATCAAAAAAATCCAATACAATATGAATATTCTATATTTTTAATTTCATCCAAACCAAGTTAAATTAATACCACCCTTAAATAGGTAATAAAACTCAAATGATCGTTGTAATTTACATTAGATGATCATGTTCATCGTCATACTAATAGATGATCTATCCTTTATTTTGGATATTGAATAAGACATACCATACTCTAAAATTGAAAAGGGATATATTCTACAAGATACAATCCATAAAATAAAAAAAAATCAAATTAAACTAGGGAAATAATAACACAATTTCCAAGAAGTGAATTCTTGAAATTGTATATTGAATCGAAGAAATAAACATGAGATAGAGTTATCCTACCACTGTTTTTTTCACTTAAAAATCAATATAAATTTTTCATGATTGGAATTAACATTCGTAGATATTTTTAATAATATAAATGAATTCATATTACAGTGATCACATAAGATACTAGAATAGTTTAGTGTTCTCGTAATCCCATCAACTTTATCATTCTATCTTTATGTATTTACAAAAGAAAAATGGTTAGAATAAGAATTAAATATTTTAATCTGTCAGATCAATCATATAATCATTAAAATATCTCATACGATGTCTAAGACATAACCAATTTATTTAAATATATGATCCCAAAGGATTAAGCTAGTACATAAATGGTCAATTTCAATACAGATCCTTCATAACTACTATGGATGAAAATAAGAGTTAACTTAATAATTCACCTTGAGAGTGTCAACCTAATTTTTCAGTATGGTCTCATTTATAATTCCAAATTATGTTTTCTGATATATACATAATGAAATCATTTTTTATTAATTACCCGTATAATATTTTATTTCGAAACCATATCCATTTGTAGTATTCAGACCAGGATGTTTCGCTACAAAAACCACATAACGCATACCTTATAAAAAACATTATGATATTTTTATATAATTATACATATCCTCAATGTCATTCAAATGTTATGTTACCTACAATATATTTTCAAAAATCTAGTTCTATTGGTTTCTACTAAACATTATCTGATACCAACTTTAATGACCCTTACTGTCATATCCTAGATTAGGGGGTTACTTTATTATAATAGCACTAGATATGAGTGATCACATCTCAAATAACTGAACAGTTTAGTATTGTTGTTATACTCATTAAATGATTGAATATATGATTATATAAAATATAACATTGTTTTTTTATTGGAGACCCACATATTTCCATATATAATTTCCTTTCATATCAATCATAATACACTTCATGCCATCCTGTTGAAAGGAAACATGTGAAATGGGTGACCAAAAATACATAGTTTCGGAATGTGTATTGGATAATATATCATAGAATAAATTAGGCATAACTAATATATAATTAATAATTGCTGATAAAATAAATCCATATAAATAATCACTTGATCTAGAAATTAATCCATGTAGATCATAACTATTCAAATAATCACATTGACATTTCTAATTAATTTCAGAATTATTGAATGAATAATTATGAGGATCTTAAACATACCGTTGAGGCAGCATGGTAAGATATCGTTATTAAATGTGTATGGACTAAGATAATTACCCAACCGGTTTTGATTAATGAGGCATATTTATGCATCTGGCGGATATATTATTCTAGGGCCAATCACTCACATAATAATTCAAGTGCATTCATCATTTGAATAATTATATAACTTTATTAATGTTCCTTAATAAAAAAACTATATATATTAGAAGAACTAGAACATGTAATTTCAATACATTCCACAGTCAAACTAATCATTATGCATCCGATGAATATTTACAAATTATTTAAATATAATATATCCTTATTAAACAATAATATTAATCAATTGATGTTAACATAGATTAGAATACTATTAAAAGAACAGAAGAAGATTTTTTGTGTTAAATTATCATATTCAATTTGAAAATACTTATTTAATATATAATAATGTCAAATATATTAGGAAAAAATTTACTTTTAAATGACCTGAGAAAATTATTAGTTAAGCTTCAATGATTCTAATGGTCTTGATAGAAGGGTATTCAATTGATATCGAAAAAATATACATGAGATTACTTTCAAAATTTAGGTTGAAATTAAAAAGTACCTCACTGGGAAAATATAAATTGGATTCATTTTAAAAAAAATTATAAAAACAAAATCATGGTTAAAAATCACATTAGACAATCATACGATAACATTTAAAACAGACATGTTTTTTTTAAAAACATGAATATGGAAGAAAATGTATTTTATATTGAAGAGGAAATAACATATGTTTTTATTGAAACCAATTCCATACTCATTTTATATAAAAAAGAAGAAGAGTGTTATAATTATTGAAATATTTCATAAATAAAAGTAGAATAATAAAATTTATATAAGGACAATATATTTTAACCAACATATAATTAAACATAAACAACCCAAAATAATGATGAAATTATGATGTAAACCCTTAGGTAAGGTGATAATTTTTCCATAAGTTCTTTTAACATAATTTATAATATATTTTATATTTTCATAATTATATACCAGAATCATATAAATAATTATAATATTATATATGATCCACTTGTTACATTTCAATTCCAATTTATTAATAATATCATACATGAATTTTTGTTTCCCAGTGTCAACATTCACATTTTTATTATATTTTTCCATTCATTAGTTTTGGTCCTTATAACTTTATCAAGGTTCAATTATCTCTAGAATTATACTCATAGAATAAATTTATTGTTTATTAATTATTTACATATTTATATTCATTAATTATTGTGGTAGAATTAAAAAATCAATTACACTATTCATAGAAACAATAGGTCGTACGTACATATGAACACTTTCATTAAAAATTGGAATCTCATAAAATACAATACATTGTTGTTTCTAATTCAATTAAAAATAATCCTCAAAAATAATATTTTTTTTAGTGAAAGTACTTTTTTAATTATAAAATGTTGTTATAACAAAATTCAGTAAAAAAATAATTCCAAAGACCATCATTTTATTATTCATAATATAAACAATCAAATTTTACTTTTAAACCTTATTAAAAATGAATTTTTTTTTATTTATTTAATTATGATGTTTGTTTTAAAAAAATAGTTTTTTCATTATTCATCATTAATGAAACCATTTCATAAAATAAAAACATCATAATAAATGAATTTTGACACTGGTTTTTGAAAAATTATGTCTCCCTTATTGTATATAATTTCTAAAATTATCATAAATATATTTTACTATTAGGTAAAAAAATCAAATAAAAATCATATTTATAAGAAAAATGAATTTTCGAAACATATATTGAATTTAGTAAAAATTGATTTTATATTTATCAATATACATTATTTATCTAAACATTTTATTATTTTTTTATCAAATTATGGTTTTTTTCTGATTCATTCTACCAATTTAATAGCTATGTTATAATGGACACATTAAAATAACCATTTCTTAATATTATAATTAAATTCACTTAAGGATCAAGGTTTCATGTTATGAATTATATTGTACACATCAAAGTAAATAATGATAAATATATATTAAAATCATAGGTCGATACAACATTAGTGAAAGTGTGACCCTATTGGATTTCAATTCTAATAGAAAACATACAATTTCATGATGAATACATATATTCATTATCATGAATATTAATATTGTTTTTAGGACATTTTGATTATTCTGCCACCTGTAAATATATTTCATAAGGTTAAATAATTATATTTTACACTAAAAGGTCATAGAAGTTCCCAACTATGGTGAAAATATGGTGTTTCTATAATATTATTCTGGAGTAAATAATCTTTATAAACGATGATATTTTATGATGGGAATTATACAATAAAATATTTTCGGGTTAGGAGGCTCGTAAGACATTGAGATGTCGTCTCATGGTGTTAGCCTTTATAATCCATCAAGAGGGGAACTTATTATAATATATTATCCTATATAAAATCCACATTTTATATGTCACTATATATTCCAATATTTAGATATGTGTATTGAACTTTATTCATTAATATTTTCATTAATGTATACCACATGTTTTGAACTATGATGTATTAATGAAAACAGAGAAGACATATTTTCACTGAGAATTACGATACAATGGGTTCATCATGAGTGATTTTAAAAATATTGACAATGTGAGAAAGGATTTACCCTATCTGTCTTTTAAAAAATTTGTACATCCTATTAGATTTGATTATATCGGAACTACATGGATGAATGTTTCTCCCTGGTTTTCAGTTAGAAAATGAATTTATAGACATTTAATGAATGAAACATCATGAAAAAAAGTTAGTGATTCGATTATGTAAGATGTTTGATAAAGGATATCATTATAAAGGATATATATTATATGGTATGAATTTGTAGGAGGATTTATATCATTAAAACAGTATTTGGTTTCTCTATTGTATCTTGGAATTTTCCTAAAATAAAGCATTGGACATTAAGAGTCTCCACCTATTTCCACTAAGAAATAGTCCTAGAGTGTCGCACACAATGTGAATCTAGAATTTAAATAAAATTTCTAACAGAATATAACATGTTATACTAAGAATCCATCTTTTTTATAGTTTAATAAATATTTTGGTTTAGTTTATCATTAAGATTTAATCAAAATTAATTATAAATAAAAAGTTAGTTAAATAATAATAACAATAATTTATTTTAAATGTTTAGAAATTTAGAAATTTATTATATTTATTGATGAATAATATATTTAAATTTATTTGTTAAATAAATAATAATTAATGATGATTTTTGTAAATATTGAGGTAGATATTAATATAGTGTTTAATTTAATGGTCAGAAATTATTCCAATTGTCTTTATTTATATATTCATCATTTGATTAACATTTCAAGTGATAAATAAAAATATTTGTAGTTTTATTTTTTGAAATGTGTTCAATAAGGAATCATAGAATTGAAACGTGTACTATCTGTAATTTTCAATCCCAAAACATTCCATATTTTATGTAATTATTTCAATTTTTATATACACACTTGTTGTGTACAAAAATAGTTATATATATTGCAATAACTCAAGTGAGGTATAAATATCTAGAGTGTTCTATCTCCTCTTCATATTTCTATTCATCAATAGAACATCAATAATTTAATAAGATATTATTTTGGTATAAAAAATAATGAAAGTGATCGTGATTCTCTAAGATAACAACATGTGATTATACGACAATGTTAAATGATTGTGAAGCATGTGTGGATCACATCTAGAGGTATTATTCACATGGATAATATAAATCAATGCTGATATGAATATATCATGTAAATAAGATCATCAATGATGAAATAATTAAAACTTCATGTAATTTTAGGTCATGTTATAAATTAATTATAATGTACACGTGAATATCCTCTTATTCATGGTTTGGTATTTTAATCAATTAAGGTAAATTTTTTTTTTCATTGATTCAATCATTATGCATAGGCTGGATTATAAAAAAACTGTGACTAAACACTCGGTTTCCCATTCCAAATTGGTTACTCCCATATTCTATGAACTTACATCTTGATCATCGATCAGTTGTTTCTTACAGTTTTTTATTGAATCAAAAATATTACTTAAATATATTATACAAGTTTAATTCTCATTACATTTATTCTAATATGGTCAACCATATTTCCTGTAAGAGGTTGTTACGAGTAAAATATCATGGAAATTTTTGTGTCATGTTTTGTCTATTTTTAATCAATCATTGAGATCTCTAGAATAAATACTTTCACGGGGAAAATTATGATGATTTTTCAGAATGTTATTTTGGGAGTGTACTAGGGGATCTTTTTATGTTGAACCTATAAAAATTTATTCATTTATATTCCAACTCTTATAGTTTTTTTTTGTTATTTTTCTAATTAATAGTGGCTGATAGATTCATTATATTTTTAATGATGTAGGTTTTATTTTTTTTAAAAAGTTACTAACACAATTCCCCCCCAATTGAGTCATTATACAACACCTACCGGAAAGAAATTGATATATGAGCTTCTCACATTCATGTTATCAACATTTTTTTATGATATTATAAGTATCATTTTATAATTTTCCTATAATGTTTGATTCCAAAAATGAATGTAAATGATTATAGAAATTTAAATAAATAGATAAAAACAAATGTTGTGGTAATATGAAATGGTTATTTACATAAAAAATATAATAATGATGATTTATATAATGTATTCCAAATCATATACAGTTCCTAAGAGAAAACCAGAGACTTAAAATACTATAGAAAATTTTAATATTATATAATCTCCAAAAGAATGAAAGTAATTAATTTTTTATAGTTACTTGATGGATTTAATTGAGTTTCACTCTAAAAAATATATCATGAAATTTAGAATACTATTTTAATTAATTATAAATATACCTATAATGTATGAATACACAAGTGTAATACTGAAAATATTTTATTTGATAGCATTAGAATGGGATAAGTAGAATGAATCACATTATTAAATGGATATTTTGTTAAATTGTAAATGATGTGGTTTCCTTGGTCACTCGATATCTAGAACAAAACAAACCATTAAATGTTAGATCATACAATCAAAATGAATCATAATCGATAATTCAATTTCATAATCAACTCATGTCAATGATATTAAAATAAATGATATAATTTTCTCTATGATATTATATGAAATAAATAAAAGTTGAATCATTTGATAAAAAATAACTAAATATGAATTTTTTTAATTTCTATATTTCCAAATATTAAAAAAAGGAAAAGATAAAATATTTTCTGATTTTATGGTCAATATAATATTCATGAAGAATATATTCTAAGGAAGATGTTTTATAGTTTGTACGGACATTCCAAAAGTATTGCAATAATAGAATGGGATTCTAGAATTATTTTAAAATGTGAATGAAATTTTATGTGAATTAAGATGATGTGACACATTGTAAATGATATGAATAGTATAACAAAAAATATAATTATCCTCAACTTAAAGAGGAGAAGAATTAATAAAAGGACTTACATATGAAAATGATTATTAAAAAAATGAGAATAATGAAATGAATGACACCTAGTGGTATTTGGAAGCCTCTAGGGTCAATTGAAGTTTATAAACAAATTATGTAATGTCTAACAAGAAATCCAACATCTTATTTCTAGACTGGATAGATTAGGTATAACCTATTTATTAATCTTTATTTAAATCTAATTATGAACACTGTGATTTTTGAGAAACACTGTGAATATCTCTCAAATAGAGAATACAATTCATAATTACTAAAATTTCATTAAACATGATAAAATATTATGATATTAATTAGAATATTTATTTCTAAAAAAATTAATGAAAATTTATATTGAATTCATCATTGTCTAGTTTTCATTTATGTGATAGAAAATATAAGAAATTCATGTCTCAGATATAATCCCTTAATAATAATTATATTATTTTTTTCAAATTATAAAACTTCTGTAATCAAGTAAAAAAAATTAAAACATGGGGAAACAAGGACTATTATTTAAAGGATTAAAAACCTAATCATTATACAAAATTATGTATTCTTCTAAATAATACTATGATGTATAACATTACCCACATTAAATTTTGATCAATGGTCAATAATTTTTTTTTATATATTAACAACCTAAATTATGTTGTATTAATAATTCCCTTCTATAATTTGTTTTGAAAATATTAGGAATGAAATTATAGAAAATCTAAATACATTTGTGTTCTAAAAAAATTAGTTGTTAATATTTCAGGGCCAAAGAGTATTTGGGTTAAAAAAAGTACTCATATAATTATATTTTATATGAAAAATATTAATGGATATATATCACCTAAATAGAATATAGATAATGGTTTTTTGGGTCACATTAGTCATTTATTTTCTATAATTCTCTCACTATGAATTTAATTTTGAGGATTTATCACCTTTAATATAAATTATAATGGAAAATATTAATTGGGATGGTTTCTTTGTGTATCCAAATTAAATTAGTATCATTAGTTAACTATATATTGATGGAATGAAACAAAATATAATAAGTATCCAACATATTTGTTATGGTGGATTTTCATTTTATTTCAATTCATGTTATATTGTTATAGATTAATTTCTCATGTTTAATGAACCAGGAATTGAAAATTTTTATAGTCAAGATCTTTACTCATAGTGCAAACAAAATTTAAACTATTACAAAGATTAAATTAATGAATCATAGTTTTATAAAAGTAGTATTTAATAATATAATGTTTTTTAAGATAATTAAATAAATTTATATTAATTTTTAATTGGACTCAACATAAATTGGATAAATATAAACTATGTATTGACATCTAAATTGGAAAGAATTAAAAATAATCATTCAAACCAATTAATGTTATTTCAACATATAGTCACCAATAATTAATTCTTTTAGGAATATTTTACCAATTTTGAACTTTTTATACTTGTAGGTATGTATTTGGTTAATTAATGAGTTATTAATTTTTCTAAATTTAACTGATTTTAATTATTAGAACATAACAGTGAAGCATTTTCTATTATTTAAAAAAATCTACATGATTATAACAAATGAAAAATGCTAAAATTGTTTCCCTGGTTACTGAACATGGGGGGGGGGATGTTTTGAATAATGATCAAAATTATTTTTTTCATATAATATAGCATAAAATATACATTTTCATTCACTATGAAACCTTAATAGAGTGGTGTTGATGAAAGGAGGATAAATACATTATAAGATATTTCAAATACAATATTGTGGGAATATATCATATCCCCTCATTTTATTGTTGATTCTAAAAACCAAACATATTATGGAATCAATATAATTATCATAAGGAATATCACAAAGAAAACACCAAAGGAGTTATGGAATAATAGAATCTCAAGGTTTTCATATATCATGGTTTTTGTTTTTAATTTAAAATAACAATGATAATCATATTATTATTGATTTAAATGACGGTGAAGAACTGTTCTGAAATCATTCTACCAATTCTAAATCATATAGAGAATCCTATTAGATGTTTAGTATAGTTGTATAATATTTTTATATTAAATATAATGCATGTGATCCCTTCTATTACAAAAAAATTCAACCAAATGAGCCATGTTATTATTTTTATATCATGACAATTGAAAAATTATTTAATGGAAAAAATGTCATTGAAATGGGACATGATAATGAACAATATTGTTCTAAAAATATAGAATATTAAAAATCAATACGTTTGTTTTCTTGGTAGCCTACAACCCATAAAATAAATCATTGTAAAATTTTAAAGGAATATTAAAGATGGTGTGTCAATTATAAGGAATATTGGAAACATAAATGAGTGTTCTTAACTTTTATCCCATAATGAGGCTAAAACCATAGATTATGTCTTAAGTTGTGTGATATGGTTAGTTTCTATACAAAAGGGATAAAACCATTCAATAGAAGTAAGATATTGATGGTAGTTTATAGAACCTTTTATAATCATATCATTTTGAATAAATTGGTATTTCGAAATTTGTTGGATGTTCAAGGTGTGACAACTATAAATAAGGACATGTTAGTTTTTTAAACATTATAACTAAGAGGAAAGAATAGAGTACAAGGAATTATTTTCCCTTGTATCTAGTCTACAATATATTATGATCATTTTATAATATGAATCCCCTATATATTTTATATTATTTCAAAAGGATTTTTAATAAAACATTCTAAGTATATTTCGTGTTGATGATGTTTATATTGAATAACCAACTATATTTTATAATCTCCATTTTTTATGATATTGTTCAAACATACCAAACCTTTGTATAGTATTAATCATATTCTAGGGGCTTGGTATAAAAGGATTAGTTCCTTTCCTATAAAACTAGATTTTTAATGGGGGTTTTTTAGAAAAAAAAATCAATTTTATAAAACGTTATCAAATGACATTTTTTAGTTAAAATTTATCTCGATGATGTAGTTTTAGCTTAAAAATAATAAATTATTAAATGAAAAAATTAATACAAATGAAATTGAAATGAGAATTATGGGTGTGTTAAATTTTATTTTATCATTTTAGGTTTACCAAAAATATATTAGGAATGATTTAAATCAATGTAAATATATAAAATAATTATTTTGATGACTTTGTCTTCATAGTATTAAGAATTATTCTAATATTATGTATTATAATCTTATCATTGAGTTGGTTGAATCTTGTAAGTCAATTGATTAACTTTTTTATGGAAATTATAATTCAAGCTTGTAGCCATATTGATTGAATGTGACTATCAATTTAGAACCTCTTGCCAAAGGACAGAGTTAACTACAAGTTTATTCTAGTGGAACTTAAGAAAGTGTCTTATTTTATATGAATGGTTTTTTTGGCTCACCATAACTTTTTTATGTGGATTTTTTTTCTACATTGGGATTCTGTTAAGGATTTTAGATGTATTTATGAATCCTTCCCAAATCCCATTATTACGACCTTGATTATTATCAATGTAATTTATTTGTTATAATTATTCTATACATATAGATCCTAGTAAAAACATTATTCTCATAAATAATGAATGATACATGACTCATAAATAAACCAATATGAATGAAAATTATTACCATGGGATAATAAATGTAAAATAAGACAACAGGAATGGGAAAATTTTGATATGGTTGATCTACTACAATGAAAACACTCATGTATAAATATATAGACAAAACACAACATTAATAATATAATATTAATTTTTAGGATGAAATTATAAATAATATTAATTTAAAATATAATTTAATTATGAAAGAATTCAATAGGTGGTATTTATAGAAATAACAAAACCTATACAGTTTGAATAGCTATATGACCATTATAATAGTAATATTACAGTTTGGAATTTTAAACTGGTTGTTAGAAAATTAATGTAACCTATGAAATAATATATAAAAATCAGGTATCTTATAAATTAAAATAGTATATAATTATATCATGGTGTTTGTATGTAAATATTTTAAAATGAAAAATTATGTGTTTTTATTTTAATAAAACTTAAATTTTTATTTCTAATATTAAGTCATATTTTAGGTATAAAATAATTTTATAAGACATTATTTAATTTTCAATGGGTTATAAAATAGATTATAATATTAAAATAAGTATTTTTTTTAATAATATTAGATTTTATTTAAAAATATTTTTTTTCACAGATAGAAATTTATTTTCATAAAATGGATTCAAGTTTTTAAATATAAACATTGTAAAATTTGGAGGATAAATTTGTTGTATTTTTTTAAAGAAGTTGAATTTTTGGTGAATAGTGAAATACAATAATTTTCAGTAATAAAAAGTATAAGAAATATTTTACGTCATGGATGATGTACAAATGGTGAAAGAACCAATTTGAGAAAAAAATCCTGAAAAAATTACATTATTTAGTCATTGTAATTAATACTAGTGATAGTCTTAATCCAAAATAATAATCTAATAAATATAATAATAAAAAACTCCCCTCTCCTACCCATATAAATACCACATATCACCACCCCATAACCTCACTACATCTGAGACATTTATCTTTTCAATATTATAACCAATTAGCTTCCCAATTCTGTATCCCATGTCAAAAAGATATTATTCTAAACAATATTTCAAACCCATGTTCCTTAATGTGTTTCTTCAGGAGACAAAATTCAAAAGCTAAAATCATAGAGCCTTCTCCTTGAACTTATTTTCATTTATAAGCCTCACTTTTCCTCCCTAATAAATAGTGGTATGATAATTTTAATATAACATATAAACTATTATTTCCTTTTAATAATGTAATATCCTTCATAAAATCTATTCTCCATAACATTTCTTCGAATAATAAAAACATCACGAGAGATATGTCAGTTAATGGAATTTGTGGGAAAAAAGTATTCATTTCACATTAATACCTATATAGACATTCAAAAAATCCTTAGTATGGAAAAATATATTTTAATATGCATATTATATCCCATTTCATTAAAGATAAAAAAAATATATAGAATAATATTATATAAAAAACAAGTTTGTTATGATTGTTAAAATAGCCAAAATTAACATAAAGTTAGTCGTCATATTATTATAAAATCAGTATTCCTCTAACAAGAAAACCAAATGATATATAGGTACATTTATAATTTTTTTTATATTAATATCATGTAGGATTACTTATTTATTTATATTATCATATGAAAATAACTTTTAGAATTATGTAAATGTGAAACAACCATGAAACCATGAAACTAACGCTCTCAGAACAATGAAATTGAACATTATATGTTATAAAAAATGTCTATATATGAACTTAATAAAATTATAATAAATAATATAAATATAAAATATGATAAAATTAAGTAATTCATGAATATAATTTAATTATCTATGACATTATGTTCAATTTTAGAACACATTCATTCATAAGGTGAGGGACCTCTTTGAACCTCCATTCATCCTTTAGGTAACACAATCTCCCTATTTACCGTAATGTAATATCCATTTATTCTTATTTAAATCTCTTAAATATTAATTATATGGTAAAAAGGGCTCATATATCTCATCTCAAATATCTGTTATGGGGAAATACATGTCTTATAGGTTTCCCCTTTCAATTCCTATCAATATCTAAGCCCAATTAAAGGGAACTTCTCAGTTACTTACCATTTTAAAGTACACATCAGAAATTGTATTAATTCACCAATTTTTTTTCTAAATTTATTAATATTATTATAAAAAACTAATGTATTTCATTTCTAGTTTTAGAAATACAATTATACCATTATCATTTTTAATGAAGCACTCATCATTTCTTGTAAACTGCACTAAAATATCTCATGTTTGATTTTTCCTAAACCAACTTTTTAATATTTCTATTTTATTTGGAAACCATTCTTCATGACCAACTACTTCTAATTTTTTTTTCAATAACTTATTTAATATATAATTTCATGTATAACATTTTTATATTCCATTTGGTTTTAAGTTATCACATGATTATGATACCAATTTCTATCCATGGGTAACCCTTGTGTTTAACCCTTATGAATGATTATTTATGTGGTTCAAATTTTCAGGAACAAGTTATGATTGGTGTGTCGAGATAGTTCTACAATGAATTGGGTAATTTTTTTCTTTATTATAAGTCATGTATGGGATTAAGAATAAATTTTTTTCTATTATAGCAGTGTGTCCACCATGTGTTAACATTTTAGCAGTTTTTCTACGCCTTCTGTTTACATCATGTTATGTGTTTATATCAAATTCAAATATTTCCTTTGTCATATGATTCCATGTTCTATATGTTATTACTCTATAAGTTTACTCATGATCCATTCCATTTATGTTATCATATTTTGATTTTACAACTCATGTAATATGAATCATTCATATGTTTATTCCCTTATTGGAATTTTTAGCTCATCTATGTTTTCAATTTATTCCCTAGGTTATCCATTGTAGATAAAAGAGATCAAATGAATTTAGGACCTCGTTATGAAGCATAATAATTATTTGATTTATTCTAGTTCATTTTTTTGAATTTTCTGTTCCTAATCATCCAAATATTGTATACATTATGATCCTTGATTTTTAATTAATTTATAATTATACTTGAAATCATGAAATAACTTTTTTAAAGGGATAGGATCATTGTAGATGGAATTAAAGGATGGTCTAGTAATTTTTTGATATTATTACTATAAAAATTCAATAACAATCACAGGGACAATTCTATCACCATGGATTACATATATTGATACTTAGTGAATTAAATGTTATGATGTAGGTTTTATTTATTTTTTTATTACTTATATGTTCATAGTTTCATTTTTATTTTCTCAATATCTACGTATTCATGCCCCTTAATTTAATTTTATTTCATTTTCATAGTTAATGATGGGAAGTAGAAGAACCAACAAAAAAACAATTTGATTGTAAATGTGATGATTTACATAATGATATTCGAAACATGATGGAAATAGGATCCCATACCTCTATGACAATACTTTATCAACTAGCTCGTGTTATGAATAATAACATGGATTGTGTGGAATTAAATAGTTCTCCTAAGAAATAGAAATTTTTATTCTATTCATTTATGTAAAATAATAATTTTATCTTTAGGGGATCTTCTAATCCCCTCATCATAAAATAGTGTATTACCTCAATTGAGAATATATTCTCTATTCTCCAATTCTCAAAATAAGAGAAATTCATACATGTGGTAAATCATTTTTATGGGGAAGCTAATAAGTGGTGGGAATAGACCAAAAAAATAATTTATAAAGTGAAATTAATTCCACATATTGGGAAGGATTCAAGATAATAGTTTTAAATAAATATATTCCATAAACATCATGTCTTATGATGGATAGGGGTTTCCTTGGACTATAGAAAAATAATTTCATATATATTAGGGCATATGAGGAAACCCTTATAGGTCCTACATGATCTGCTTTTAGATATTTACATTAAAACTAAAAGATATGTGAATAGAATCATTAATTGATAAAATAGGATTCTATAAAAACCTTTGGCAATTAGAGAATTTGATATCTATGAGGATATTTTCTAATATGACCTAATGTTTGAGAAGGATATTGGCGACTCAATGTGTTTTCATGGTCTCATAGATTAAAATTGTAAAATGATGTTTAATATGGGAGGATGAAAAGATAAATCTTGTGAATGGAGGAAAACTCCAAATCCCTCATATAAAATGTGTGGGAATAATCATCATGGGAAATATAAAAATGGAACCACGATATGGTTCAAATGTGGTAGAGAGGGGAATCAAAATAATTTTTATAATGGTATTCGAAGAAGCCGAAAAATGATGAATAAAAAAGAAATGATTAGATGAATAATCATACTATAGTGAATTATTTCAGATATAAAGAACATGGTATTTTTATTATCAAATTCCGTAATCCAATGTTTATCGGAGTAAATAATCAATAAAAATCACCATGGTATCACGGAAGGGAAGATGATATCACTACTGCTGAGGTGGACCCAAATAATGATTTCGTGATTTGGTTGACGGTTATTTAGTCAATAATAGTGAACATACTATATTATTCTAGTTATAAACATTCTATAATATTTTTCATCTTTATTAGGACTATTCAAACATCACTTTAAAATATAAAGGATTAGTTTTCTTTGAGAATAGTGAATGTGGAAATTGTTTCATTTAATGTTTATAACACCTCCCCGATTAGTATTTGTGTGTTGAACCATCCATAAAATCTCATCGTATATCACATGGTGATGTTTTATTATATATTTTTTATGGATTGGATATCATTTTATAAATACAATATATAATATCATGAAATGGAGATTAATATTTATATTCTTTGGCATCCCCCAATTATGTACTTGTGTAAGTAGGAGAATGAATCTCCAATAGAAGCAACATATCAGTTGTAGATTTTAGTTCTATATGGTAAAACATATCTATCTCAAATGATTGAGATAAAGTAAAAGATCATGCTTGATGACATTCCTACTGTTAGGGGTTAGAATAACGTGTTATTTGAGGAATTGTCCTGTCTTCCTCTTGATTGAGAGGATGAGTTCTCAATTGAAATTATTCTGAGGTCTAAAACCATATCAATGACAAATTAGATAATATCAAAAATTGAGTATAAATTATTTCGGTAACAGTTACAAGAGATTCTAGGAAAGGGTTTTATATTCCCGAGTGCATCACATTGCGGTGCGTTATTCCTATTCTTCAAGAAGAAGGATGGCTCAATGTGCCTCAAAATTTATTATTATGAGGTCAATAATCTCATAATAAATAATATGTATCCCAATCCATGGATTAATGACTTATACCATCAACTACACAAGAACATGTATTTCTCAAATAGAGATCAATGACCATGATAACAATAATTAATAGTGAGGAAGGATGGAATCCCATGACGGCCTTTCGATCATGGTTATGACACAATGAGCTTATAGTGGTGTAAATAAAAATCATTAATTATCCATAAATTTTCATGGAATTATGGAATATAGTCTTTATATACATCCTTGAAAATTTTATGGTATCCATTATAGAGGATATGATTATATACACTAAATGTAAGGGTGAACAATATGAGTATTTGAATAATGTGATAAAGACATTGTGAATGGATAATCTAAATGAATTGTATATTAAATATGAGTTATGGATAGAGGAAGTATAATTATTGTGGAATGTTATCACTGATAATGGAATATATTTTGACACATATAATTTAAATGAAATAAAATAGTGGCCCAAACTATTATCAATAATTGAGATTCATAGCTGCCTCTGTTTAGATTATTATTAGATAATATTTTTTAAGATCTAATCATGATTATACAACCCTCTAACCTTGTTGAGTTAGATGAATGTAATATTTTTCTAGACCTGTTAATAGAAAAAATAGTTCAAAGAGTTGAATGATATTCTTATCTTTGCACTAGTACATACACTACCAAGAACTAGTGAACTATTTGGGGTATTAAGTGATTCTTAAAATAATAAATTAGGTGTTTTAATGTTGAAAAATGATACATTGATAGACTAATTCCCAAGAATGTATACATTTCTTGAGAAAAACTATACCTCATGAGATTACTAGTTGATGGATATGATATTCATGGTTAAAATTAGTGGCATTATATATATTGGGAGAAGTGTAATATGTATACTAATAATATGGACCTCAAATATATATTCTCATAGAATGTGTTTAATATGCACCATAGAAGATTATTAGGGACAATTAAGGATTATTTATTCTTAATCAACTACCATCCTAGTAAAATGAATAATTTGGTAGATGCTCTATGTATAAAGGATCATGAAAATTTATCGATGATGAGAATTAAGAAGGATCCAATATTCATAGGTATTAAAAAGGATGGATTTTTTACACATAAATAAATTTAAATTATCAATCAATTCCCAAATGATTTCTCAACCATCCCTTTTAGAGATGGATCATAATTTCCAATGAGATGCTGTTGAAATTCAGAATAAGGTGGAAGCTATAAAAAATGGGAAATCTTTAGAGTTCTTAATTGATAATAAATTTTTTGTAACAATAGGGTCACTGCTATTTGTTTCATAAAATACTATAATAAAGAAATATAATTTGAAGAATTCAAAAAGAATGACCTTCTCTATCCACCTAGCGAACATAAATTTTCATCATGGTCCTCAAAAAAATTATTGCACCAATATCATGAAGGATATTGATGAAGATACATCATAGTTCCATGTATGATTCCAATATAAGAATAAAAGGAACAATTATAAACAGATTATTCAACCATTACCTTTTCCAATATGGGAATTGGAAAACATCACTATGGGCTTTTTCACAATAATTCTAAAGACATACATAAGAAATGATGCAATTTGGGATGTTGTGGATCGTCTAACAAAGATTACTCACATTATTATGATTCAAGAGTACATCTGACTCGAGAAACATTCTTGGATATTAATGAGAGATTTGGTGAGGAGGAATGGAGTACCATCACCAATTATATCTGACCCTTGCCTTCAATGTACCACCATTGTAAAGAAAAGTCTAAAAAATGATATTAAAATGAGTTGAACATTAGTAAATATTCTCACCCACAAACAGATGCCTAGTCTATGTGAACAATTCATAAAATGGAAGATATATTAAGAGACTTCTCAATGTAATTAAAAGGAGGGTGGTAACAATATATACATCTAGTCGAGTTCTATTTCAGAAATATTATCTACTAATGTATCCAAATGGCTCCATATGAAGCCCTTTGTGGAGAAAGATGTATAAAACCTACAATTTGGGACACAGTTGGTGAATATAATCTAGTAGGACAAGAAATAGTTTAGAAAATGGAAGAAAAGTTAAAGAACATATTACAACATATTCAGGTTATGCATATAATCATCGGATAGAAATTGAGTTTGAGGTTGGTGACATGGTATTTCTCCAAATATCTCAATGGTTGAGAGTTAAGATAATGGGGTAAAATGAAATGTTATGTCCCTGGTAATTAATCCCTTAAGAGATTCATGATTTTTCCCGAGAATTGGCCTATATACTAACACTTCAACCAACCATGTCTCGTGTACATAATATATTCCCCATATCTGTTTTGAGGAAGTACACACTATATCTCTCACATGTACTAAATTCATAGGTGGAAAAAATTGAAAATGATATCCCTAATGAGGCACATTTGGGAATGATCATGTACAGTATGGACAAGGTTCTAAGTAATAAGACCACTGACATGGTTAACGTACTAATGAGAATTCATAAGTATAGTAACACCAAATGTGAACCAAACGAATAAATGAAAGTGGAATACCCTCACATGTTTTTACCAATGTACGTAAAATGAAATTTTGAGTGATAAATTTCATTAAGGGGAAATAAAGTAATGAAGTAGAGTTTTAAAAATGGAATTTCAATCTTAAAATTATGTCATTTATGGAAAAAACAATAAAAAAATTTCGCATACAATATTAATGAGAATTTATTCATAAAATAAACCAATTTCAATACCAAATGATATAGTGGAACAATAAATTATTAATTAGATAAGCAGAATTTAAATGTTTTCAATTTCTCAATCAACTAGAATTACCGCACACATGATAAATGATATATAAATGAAACATAATGTTTATAATATAATAATAATATTGAATATGAGATTATAAATAATATTAATATTAAATAATTTTGAATTAATAATGAATGAAATAATAGGTATTTAAATAAATTAAGAAGCCTATACCATTTGAATAGTAACCTGGACATTATAATAGAAATATGACCATTAGCAATAGTAATATGGTTATTATAATACTAAAACACCTATAAAAGTATAAGTAAAATATATGTATCTTATAAAAGAACATATAATGTAATTATATAATTTTATATGTAAATAAATGATTTAAAATTGGTATATTATGTATCGGTATTGTTGTAAAACATATATGTTTATTTACAATATTATAATAAATATAGAGATTTAATGATATTTTATTTTAATAAAATATATCCATAAATATATACTATTTTTTATTATAATTATAATATACTTTTATGTGTCCATACTGAATTTTTTATGGGTTCATATAAAATATTAAATACTAGAATCTATATTTATGAAATAAATTATGATTTGGTTTAAAAATTACATTTTTCATGATTATAAATTTATTTTAATAAAATATATTCTATTTTTTAAATCTACACATCATAAAATTGTTAGGGTGGTTTTTTTTATTTTCTTAAAATAGTGGAATTGATTTCCAATTTTGAAATATGTTAATATTTAGTAATTAAAATTATAAGATATTTTTTTATTCATTGATAATATATATATTAAGTAAGAACCCATTGGTTTCAAACCTGTTAAAAAATTTACATTTTGTAGTCATTTAAATCACCACAATTGTTACTAATGTGATAGGATAATAAACTAATTATTTTAAATGAAAAAATGCCACTCTACGCCACCTATAAACTCCACTCTTTATAACCCCTTCTCCTAAAACCCTCTATGACGTCTATCATTTCAATATTCTCTCAAATCCACTTATAAATACTCTTCCGCATGTCCAAGAGCTTCTGGTCCCGACACAAGACCACACAAATGCAACATGATACCATGGGTATGATATTTATATATACAATAATGTTATTATGTTAATTGAATATTCATCATAAAATATGTTCTTTTCTCCTTTTATTGTCAAAATGAAAACATCATTCGTTATATGTTAGTTCACCACCTTGATGGATGGGTTGTTGTTTTTTCATTAACTCCTTCAAGGTTGGTCATTAAACAAATATTATGGTCCAAAAAATATTGCAATATGTATATTATAACTTTGATCATGTTATTTAACTAATATAATGACTTAATATTAAAAAATAAAAATTATTATATAATGCTCATGAGAACCTCCAAATTCTGCTAAACAATTAATCATTAGTGTTTTTTCAAATGAATCATTCTCATATCTGAAAAACAAATGAAATATGACAACAACAATAAATTTTTATGTGTATCAATAATATATAATCTCACTTTTGGACTATTATTACTATTTTAAAATAACTTTTACAATTATATACAAGTGAATCGATCATGAAACAATAAAAAACACAATTGGAATGATTAAATTAAAATTAATAACTCAAGAAATGTACAAAAAAACAGAATCAAATTATAATTCAAAAAATTCAGAAAATAGCTTCGGAATTATGATATTAGTGAATATAATTTTATAATCTTGGAATTGATGTTCATGTACAGAGTGAATTCAATCCTAAGGTATGGGATCCACAAAACCTCCACTTTTCGTTCTTTTTTTTCTCTCTATATCTTTAAAATAATGTAATTTATCATTATTATTATATAATTCTCCAATAGTTTTTTAATATGTTACCCAAAATATTTATATCTGTCATTGAATCTCTCTTTTATGTGTAAATACATGTTTTAGATGGTTCCCATCTCAATTGATCTCGATAGGAAATCCCAGTTAAATGGAACATCTCCATTTATTAATCTTTTTAATTTACACAAAATAAACTATTATAGGAAACCAATATTTTTTTGTACTTATTAATTTATTAATAAAAAACTCTTGGCTCTCATTTTTTCTTTTATGAAAACAATTTTTACTTAATCCATTTTATAAGTAGTCTAATAGTTTCCATTGTTAACTTATATTTGGTTATTCCATATTAAAGGATTACAAATCCCATTTCATTACATGGGAAACCCTTATGTTTATTACTTATGAAATATTCATTATATATTACACCTATTCATTAAAATGTTATAATCCTTGCACCTAGATAGAGCTCTAATTCACTGGGTAATTTTTAGACATATGTCACTTTATATATTTGTTTCGGAGGTAAACTGTATCCATTATGAGAATTCTTCTCCACAGTGATACCATCTTAGTTGTAATCCATCACTCATGGTTAGGTCATGTTATGTGTTGCTACAACATTCCAGTATTTCTGTGATCATATAAATCCATCTTCTATATTTTATGCTTCTATACATTTAATAATGTGTCATAACCTTAATTTTATCATGTTTTGACTTTCTTACTCAAATTTTATGGTTCATTCCCATATTTATTCCATAACCATCATTACCAAGTCATTCATTTTTTAGGTATTACCTAGGTTATACTAAAAATATGTATGTAAAAAAGGAAGGTAGGGGTTCATTATTCAATATTAATAATTTTTCTGACTTGAACCCAGAATACCCGACGTTTGTGTCTTCATAACATGATTTTCAATTTTTCACCAAAAATATGCACTGATAAATTACACCTCATTTCCAATGTAGAGGATCAAATTCTGTTCAGGTTCTGGGAAATGAGAAACTTCTGTCATAATTCATGAGCTCAAATTGATACCTTAAAATTTATAATCAAAAGTGTTGGGTGAGCACATAAATTCTGAGTAAGGGGGTATTGAAATAACATAATAACTACATATAAATTTTGAATTTTTTTTTTAAAATTTACATACAATATTTCATTAAAAAATCATTTTGAAACTTCATATAAACAAAATTAGAGTCTGCATTCCAGTACCAGAATGTAAGATATGTTACTCAATCCATAAACTGACTAACACATCTTCTAACATGCAGGTTTGTATTACATGACTAATAAATAAAAGTAACAAATGATATAATTGTAAAAATAAAGACAAAATTACTTTCCTTATAATAACTGACATGGTGATAGATAAACTACTAACATATTAAATTGAGTTCAAATACCGAATAAACAATTTTCCATGCATTTATACGTCTAATACTCATAAGTAAGGCTCTTATCTAGGGACATTATACTAGTCTAAAATTACTTGGTCTGTCTTGTTCTAACACATAGTGAGGTAATGTATAATGTCGGGTTGTGTGAAGGCCTCGTGCCAAGACCGTAAAATCGATATCTAGGCCTCGTTCCTAAACCATAACACTGCCAAGGCCTCGTGCAATGGCCTGATTTGTCTCATGAGACCAAATAATTCATCAAGTGGATATAGTGGGCCTCACCCATGACATAACAAGTCTAATACATTCTTCATATGTTTAATAAGTCCATGTATCCAATGTTTCCCATACCACATTTAATACCTACTTCCATACCTTTTATTTGGTGTGTCCCATACCACTACAAATAATGAATTTCATATTTGTTATTTGGGGTGTCTCATACCACATTGAATAATTAAATTCTTATTTTATAAATTATCATCAATGATAACTAATAAACTTTTCTATTTATAACATAAATTAATAACTTTACAACTATTCTGTAAACTTTCAATTCATTAGATCACATATTTATAACTTTTGATAGGTATTGTCCATGCTCAATTCAAGCACTCATAAATTGAAATAACATTAGGAAGAATCATAACATGTCAGTTATTATTTAGATAATAGTTTTCCCAATGTCATTCATAATCTAGTAAACATTCTTTGCACATGTGATATTAATTTAAAACACACATGTAATGAATGGAAAGGGTTACCACCTAAAATGATAGTTTATTATTTTTTAAAATTCTTTATTCATGGAAATGAATATTTATATTTCAAAATGACAAATTTAAAATTAAGATAGATTTCATTTGTACGCAATCATACACCGATAAATGGTCATGAATAAATATATGGCCATTCCTTATATTGTATAGTATACAAGGCCAATTGATTTGCATCACAACATTTGTTTTACATAATTCATACATTCACAAGAATTTAATTAAACATATCAAAAAAATACTTTAACATCCGATGTTTTTTAGGCCAATTAAATTCAAATTATAGTTATAAATTATAGTTCCATATATATAACCATATTAATATATATATATTGGTCTAATGAACTTATACACAATATGAAAGGATACTTACATGATTTACATGTATATAAGAAAAGGTATACTTTAACCATTTAAAAAAACATAAACAAAACCGGGTTGTTTCATAATGAACATATTTATTTGTACATATATCCATATATACAAAACTGTATATATGTATTTTATATATCAAAATTGAAACTGAAAAATAACAGATGCTATTGAAATAATTTTTTTAAATCATGATTTAAACAATGATAAATAGCACTTAGAAGACCTTAAAATCTGTTCAAAAGTGGATTTATATAACCTGTATGACTATATATATATATAATCGTATATTCAGAGAATGAATATTTGTTTTTCACAAAGAAGACATGGTATATTTAAGCCTTACATTTTTAAAACATCATTTCAAATCAACACATTGTAGAACTAAATCTGGGTGGATTAAAACTATATGGGTGTATGTATATTTATATACCAATATATAAAATATGTATATTCGAGTTCTCTGAAAGAAGGAAAAGTATAATGAACTCTTACAAGACAATAACCTTAAATATAAATTAGTTAGAAAAAAATAATCCCATACGCAAGCTAGAAAATAGATATTATAAATAATTAAATAAATTTTAACTTACAAAACATTATATCGTAAAATAAATAAATGTTTGATACAAAAATTTAACCCTTACCTTAAATGATGAACCCAAAACATTGTTCAGAATTAGACTAGTAGTAAGAAAATAAAAATGTGATGGCTTGTGCAGAGTTTATCCTCACCAGATTGATTTTCCTTCCTATAAGTACACAAAATCTCATAAATATACATAGGCCACCAAAACAAAAGAATAATATTCAAGTATTCCTGAAACGAGGTAATTTTTTAGCGAATCAAACTATGCACACCAGAAACTGGTAATGAATATGAAGGTAATTCAATTAAGAATATATATATATATATATATTGTGATCCAATTGAAACAGACATGACAAAACAATTTAATGAAATCAGTCCATTACTGAAAAAATGTCATATTAGACAAATCACCACTGGAAACCAAAATCAGAAAAAAAAACCCAAAAGAAAAGTAGAAAACAAAATTTGGTACGTTGAAGAAAAATTGGATAGAAATATCCTACTGTTGATGAAAAAACAAAACCTAGATCCAGTTCAATATTAGGATCAGAATCCACCGCAAGGTTGCGCCTCTTGCCAGTTAAACCCAACTCAATCCTGGCCTCCTACTTGACGGCCACAATAGTCCTCCGTGCATGACATGGACCGATGCAAGGCCTTCTAAGAACCTCATATTCTCCATTATGAAACAGAGCACCCCAGCCACCAAACATGTGAACTTTGACTAACTCATCTTTGCACACCAGTAGACCCGATTGAAGCCACCCCCATCTGTGACGCACCCTGACCACAGCCTGCTGAAACTAACGATGTCTACCCGACTCTCCGTCCTCCAGATCAGAGAATAGTGAAACTCTAATCATGGTTTCAAAAAATCGGGACATCCTCACATATCACCTTCTTCTTTTGATTTTATTATTATTATATTATTATATATATAATTTTATTAAACAAAAACCAAAATGATAATAATGTTATTATACTTTAATCTAATCCAAATTTATAAGAAGTATATATCATTTTTTCAAAAATATATAAAACCCATGTAATTATTTATATAAGAGATTAAATATTAGTTTACATAATTAATGTCATTAAAATATTTTAATGAAATATTTCTCAATGTCATATATAAAATTGCAGTATTAGTTTAATATAATTATAACTCAAATGTTGTTAAAAAATGTATATATATATATATATATATTACTTGGAAAATAAGAAACAAATTAATTGTATTCATATGTTTGTATAATTATTATTAAAATATTCTATTAATTATGATTTCTGAAAGAATAGAATTGTTATTTTAAATTGTAATTCTAAATTAAACAATATAAAATTTCTCGTTTTCTTTTACAAGAAACATTCATTAAATTTTAATTATATGCATTTTATAAAACACTAATGATCATCAAATTTAAAACTCTAAGAGATAAAATAATAGTCACATGACATTAATTAGTTAATATATGCCTTGTTTTTATTTTTCATGTATGTTCTGGATTACACTCTAATATTTTTATTACACAAGTTTTGGGTCATCAAAATATCCCTCCCTTAAAATAATTGCGTCCTCGCCATTCTAAAATATTCGTACACATCCCACTAGAAAAACCTGGCATGCATCACTCCCAAGGTCCCTTTACCAGGAACACCACCGATGGTAGGGTGCTGACGACCTCACATGGATTCCTAAGGTAGTATTTATCTGCTTGATTTCCTTGGCCCAGGCACACTGTGTTCAACTATGGTCGAACCTGTGCTTAAAGCACTCATCCTTCCATAAATAGGCAAAATAATTGTAGAGGATAGAAATTTTAGAGTGGACTAAATCCCTATAAGTCCCATGCACCACGTCATTCATGAAAATATTGATGTTGTAGAGTTCCTCGTACATACTAAAAATTAGGACCTAGAATAGGTAGGTCACTCGATGGTCACCATACAAAGCAGCTTATAGAAATTTAGCTATAGATTGGTAGTTAAATGTTAAAGTGAAACATAGAAAAATAGATTCTTTATACATTACACTTTTTCTATATGCCGAAAATTGTGAAAATGCAATACTGTAATAGATCAGTTTGAATCCATGGTAAAGATGAATGATGTTTCGGTGATTCGACACCTGATGGAGTCGTTTTCAAGTTAGACGTAATTTGACATAGGTCTGGTCCTCTTCGGAGCATGTCTTGACAATTTTTGTCTATAACATATTGGTGGGTAGTGATAAAATATTGGTTGGTGAACCCATATCTTCTATCTAAATTTTTTTAAGAAATCATCGTTCAGTATAGAAATAATTTTTAAAAACAGAGTCATTTTTATATAAAATCACAGAAAATATCACTTATAAAACTCATCATATTACATAGTCACTTGATCCCACTAATGAAACACTAGTGTGGATTTATTATTCCTATAAGATGAATCCATATAGATAAAAATGATGTTGGGGATTTCCCCAATTATCAAATAAACAGATTCCCAAAGCCTTTCTAAATTCTATTATCTCTTTAGTCCCGATGTGACATGTGCAACTAGGATCATCTGAATGTGATCATCTAAAGTTAATATTCATAGAATCATACCAGGTATCAAGTTGAGAAACATCTATATGAACATGATCTCGATAATACAAAGAGTTGTCTATTTATCAAGGGATTCAACGTCTATAATATGACCACAGAGACCATAGCTCAAAATTTGACCTGGATATGCGGCCTAGAGTTCACCCCCACATGCAGCCTCGTTAATGTCCTCAAGAGAGAAGAAGTTACTATATATGTTAAAGAATTAAAAGATACACTCAAAGTATTTTAATTTACATGCACAGAATGATAATTGAGCGTTAATAACGAGGTAATAGATGAAACATTCTTTTTGGTGAAGTTGGAGTACATGAGGAGAGTTGGATACTCGGTTGAGGGTCTTGCATGATAAATGAATATTTTCAAAAGTATCATAGTTTTCTACTCATGATTTTTCAACAATAGTTTCTAATACATCTGTTCTAAGTGAAAAAATACAAGTACTTTTTTTCCATATGAAAATTAAAAAAACATCATTCATCTTATAGATTATGTAAACTTCTCATTGTTGAGTTCTGGTTTTCAAAAGTTATATAAAATGAATCCTCTGATACCAAATATGATGACCCGACCCCAGAATACCAAGATATGGTACCTTTATAACATGATTTGAAATTTATCACCTAAAACATGCTCTGTTAAATTACACATCATGTACCATGAAAAGGATTGAGTTCAGTTCATGTTCTGGGAAACCTGTCACTTCTGTCAAACTTCTTGAGCTCAAAATGATACCTGAAAATTTTTAATCAAAACAGTATGGTGAGCATACAAATTCCCAGTAATGGGGTTTTATAATAATATAATAACATCTTATAAATTTTTAAAACATTCTATAAAATTTCCATTAAAAGATTTCTTTAGAAAATCATTTTAAAACTGCATATATACAAAATTAGGGTACGCATAGCATTACCACAATGTAAAATATGTTACTCAATCCATAAACTAACTAACCCATCTTCTAACATGTAGGTTTGTAGTACATGACTTACAAATAAATGTAACACATGATTTATGTTCACCAATAAAGACAAAATTATTTTCATTATTATAACTCACAAGGTGATAGATACACTACTAACATATGTAATTGTGGTCAAATGCCGAATAAACAATGTGCCTTTCATTTGTACTTCGGATACTCAAAATATAGGATGTTAACCTGGGACATTCTACTAGTCGAAAATACCTTGGTTTGTCATGTTCTAACACATATTGTGGTATTGTATAATGCCCTATTTTGTCAAGGCCTCATGATAAGACCATAAAATATCTTTCTTGGCCTTAGGCCTAATCCATAACTTTACCAAGGCCTCATTCCATGGCCTGATTCATTTCATGAGACCTATCGATGCATTGAGAGGCTATAGATGGCCTCATCCATTAGATAAACAATCCAATACATTCTTCATATGTTCAGTAAGGCAATGTACCCAAAGTGTTCCATAACAGTTTGAATACCTAATTCCATGTCTTTTATTTGGGGTGTACCATACCACTCTAAATAATATATTTCAAGTTCATTATTTGGGGTTTCTCATACCACCGTGAATAATTAAATTCTTATTTTATAAATAATCATTTATTTTAAATAATAAAGTGTTTGATTTAACAAATAAATTATTAACTTTAAAACTATTCTATAAATATTCAATGCATTAGATTGAATTTTTATAACTTCGGATTGGTATTATTCATGCTCTATTCTTACAATGATAAATGGAAATAACATTAGACTTAATCCTTATATGTTAGTTATTATTTTGATAATAATTTTCCCACGGACATGCATAAACTAGTAAACATTCTTTGCGCATGTGATATAAATTTAAAACACACTAGTAATGAATGGATAGGGTTACCAAATGAAATGATAGTTCCTTAATTTTAAAAATCCTAGATTCATTGATATGAATATTTATATATTATAATGGATAATTTTAAATAAAGATAGATTTCATTTGTACAGAAGCATGCAATGATAAATGGTCATGTCTTAATAAATGGCCATTCCTTATGTTTTATATCATATAAGGCTAATTAAATTGCAGCTCAATATTTGTTTAATGCAATGAATACATTCACAAGAATTTAATTAAACATATCGAAAACATTCATTAACCACTGAAGTTTGTTTTAGGCCAATTAAAATCAAATTATATTTAAAACTTATAGTTTCATATATATAAACATATATATATATATATATTATATATTTTTGTAATTAATTTAACCATAATAAGAAAGGATACTTACATGATTTACATGTATATAAAAAAGTTCTACTTTCACCATTTGAAAAATAGATAAACAAAACTGGTTTGGTTCATTATTATCATATTTATTTGTACATATATCCATATATTCAGAAGTGTATATATGGTTTTTATATATGAAAACTAAAAATGAAAAATAATAGATACCATTGTTGTGCATTTTATTAAATAATGAATTAAATAATTATGAACAATGATTATAAGACTTAAAAATCAATTTGAAAGGGGATTTATATAAACTGTTTGTCCATATAAATATATAATCATATATTCAAAGTGTTTAAATTTGTTTTAAACAAAAAATACATGGTATATTTAACCATTACATTTTAAAAACATCATTACAAATAAACACTTGGTAGAATTAAATCTGAGTTGATTAAAACTATATGGGTGTATGGATAATTTATATACCAGCATATAAAATTTGTATATTCCCGTTTTCTAAAGGAAGGTGAAGATTAATGAACCATTACAATACAATAAACTTAAATATAAATTAATTATAAGAATATAATCCCTTACGCGAACCATAAAATATAGAGTATAAAAAAATAAATAAATTTTCCATAAAAAACATTTGATTGTAAAATAAATAAATGTTCGAGACAAATATTTAAACCATACCTGAAATGAAGAACCCCAAACATGGCTCAAAATTAGAGCTGTAGTATGAAAATAAAACAATGTGTTGGCTTGTTCATAGTTTATACTCACAAGAAGGTTTTTCCATCCTCTGTGTACACAAAATCTCATGGATATACACATGAAACCAAAACAAAACAAGAGTAATCATGTAGTCATGAAATGAGCTGATTTTTGAGGGAATCAAACTATCCACACTAGTAGAAGGAAATTATTATGAAGTAAATTCAATTAAGAATATATATATATATATTTATTTATTTTATTATGACATAATTGAAATAGACAGACCGAAACTAATAAAGGAAATCAGTCAATAAAAGGAAAAAATATCCTATTAGTCAAATCAACATCCGAAACCAAAACCGGAAAAGAACACCAAAAGAAAAGTAGGAAATATAATTTGGTAGTTTGAGGAAAAATAGGATTGAAATATCATACCATTGACGAAAAAACCCAACATAGATCCCATTCAGTATTGGGACTAGACTCCACCGCAAGGCCACGCCTCGTGCCATTTGAACCCGACTCAGTCTCGGTTCCTGCTTGACAACCGCGAAAATTGTCCTTTCTCGACACAGACTAATGCACGACATTCTGAGAACCTCATCTTGTTCAGTATGAAATGGAGCACCCCGGCCGCATGACATGGGTACTTTTACTGACTCCTCTCCAAACGTAGGTAGACCCTCAAGAACCCACCAAAATGATGGACGCACCATGACCATGGCTTGCAGAAACTAATGGTGTCCGCCCGAATCTCCCTCCTCTTGATCGGCGCGTACTGAAACCCTAATCTAGGTAACAAAAAATCAGGACCCTCCTCATAGATCTCCTGTTTTATTTGATTTTATTATTATTATATTTTTATAATTATAATTTTATTAAAATATATCGAAAATTATATTAATGTTATTTAACTTTAATCTAATCATTTTTTATAAAAACTGTACCTCAATTTTTTTAAAATATATAAAACCCACGTAATTATTAATATAAAATATTAAATATTAGTTCACAAAAGTAATGCTGTTAAAATATTTCAATGCAATAATTCTCAATGTCATATATAAAATTATAGTATTAGTTTTATATAATATAACTAAAATATTGTTTAGATATCCATATATATATAGAATATTTTGAAAACATAAATAGATTAGTTTTATTCATATGTTAGTATAATTATTATTAAAAAATTCTATTAATTAATTATTTAGAAAGAATAAAATATTTATTTTAAACTGTACTTATAAATTAAACAACATAAATTTTCTACTTTTATTTTATAATAAACTATCATTAAATTATAACTATAAACATCTAATAAAACACTAATGGTCATCTGATTTTAAACATTAACAGCTAAAACAATAGTCACATGTCTTTAATTAGATAAGATATTCCATGTTGTTCTTTTGAATTTTTGTTCTCGACTTCAGCATTACATTATTATTACCAAAGTTTTGGGGCATCAAAATAATTATATGTTTTATTCTACATCCATATTTTTATTTTTGAGTACATATTCTTCGAAACACACAAGAAATTATAATACGTGGATTGTATTTCATTGATCTTTTTTCTTAAAATGTTTTTATAACTTGTTTAAATATTTACCATCTCAATTACCTCGGATGGATGGTTAACATTGTTCTATTGATCTTGTTAAAACCATGTTGATATGTGAACACCACATTGCATTAGATGATTTATATATTTGTCTTATTATTTCATGATTCTCATGACTAAATTTGATGATCTATGATATCTGGAGTTTATCATCTTCCAAGGTTGTGATATGTAATTATCATTTCGTATTGAGCCTTTGAGAGAGATTCACATGTGTCCCTATTAAGGTAATCCGAATTTCTGTAGTTTAATTCTATATAATAGAACACATCATACTCATTATGTCCATGTGAAAAGGATCAATAAAAGATGTTTAATTTCATGCGATCAAGACTACTAGGTGAAAGGTTTCTATAAATGGATAGTTTGAGACTTACATATGAGTGTACATCACAAGTTTGACCAATATAGAGGTACATGAATAGGTGAAGCTATCAATTGCCACTGGATCACCACGAGAGGCGTCTCTATATTGACAGTAAAGAATATTTATTCCTTTAAAAATAATTATTATAATAAGGTCTTTTACTTATCACAAAAGCACTATCTAGTTGAAGGTGTGGATTACACTAAATATGATTCCCCTTTTTGGGGATACATAGTGGAGTTTCATGATATATAGTGAGAGGGTTTATCTTATGTGTGTCTCATAATAGAAATTCAATGCTTTTTGAATGTTTGGGATAAAAAATATAGAGTCATTAAACCTATAAATGTTATAAAGAATAAAATTCTATTTAGTTTGAGTGATATAGTTTAATGAAATATGTGAGGACTATTAATGTAATTTAACAGAATGTCGAAAGGATGTTTTCTAAAATGTTTAACGTTATACATATCAAGAATAACGGTGGGTCTTTGGATGTGTCTCAATTATGCTTGAAAAGTGATTAACTAAGAATATAATCCAACTTGAGTAATGGTTAGTGTGAGAAAAAATTGATTGAAGATCATTTGTAATATATAGAGGGAAAAAATAGGAGGCTATGTGGGGCTTACAAATATGTGCTACCATAAAATTCTTATGTTGTAAAAGGGGTGACAATAGGAATCTAGGATTAGTTTAATTATGAGATTCCCTGGTGGGATTTTTATGATGTAAAATGGATGGAAATATGATATTGGGTGGGGGATGAACATGAGTTTCCATATTTTTATGGATATTAGGTTAAATAGTAAATACCATGAGATAAATAGAGGCATATGCTTGAGTATCACATATATACCTAGCCTAATTGGTGAATTATGTGGATACGTGACTTTGGGAACACCCATATGTGGAGGGTAGGATATGGTATCTAATAGTATTATATCGACTCACAGAATGTGAGGAAACCCAAAGGAGTATATCTACTCAAGGAATATAAAAAAACATGAAGGATTATATGGATTCAATTTGAATAATGGTATCGAGGAGGATTACTTTGAATAAAATTAATTATGATAACTAAGATGACTATATAAACTTAAGGTAATAATGATATTGATTTGATAATATTAACTAATGTTCATGGTTATATCTAGGAGGTGTATATCGAATTAAGGTAATGCTAGATTCGAGAGGAGTATACTAACTCAAGGTCAATGTTTAACGCTTACACATTGGATTCCCCTAAAAGTACATATCATTGTTAGTGTATCAGGTGATGTTATGGAGATATATGAGATTACATATTGGATGATGGACTTATATAAGGAATTCATGAAGAATAAATGTTCTTATGGTGTTTGTGAAAACTAGGATGATTGTAGAAACTCGATGTAATAATTTGTAATGACCCAAAGTTTCATTAATGGAAATCCTTCTTGATCTAATTAAATGTCTCTTTATGAAAAATGTTTTTATAAGATGTCAACTTCTTTGTTTTTATGTAACGAATTTTTGACCATTGTTAATATTGTCGTTGAACAGTGATCACATGATTAGTATAAATATAGGACCTTAACAAATCCAATTTACTCAGACAAAAGAAGTGATGGCCTCATCCATTAGAATTTCCCCATACGAAGCCCATTTGTTAGAGCTCGGAATAGAGGTGGCATCCTTGGGCTTCGCCCTTGACCGAGCCCAAGCTGAGCTTCACCATGTCAAGCTCAAATGGGACCGTCTATGGGAAAAGTGGAAGTTGATAGAGATTACCACTCGAGCAATGTTATCCGTGCCACCCAAGAGTCTGTCACCATCGCACACATTAACATTAGGACTTATGCGGATTTTTTAAGAGGTTATGTAACAAATAAGTATTACTATGTTCATGTACATTATTTTTGTATATAATAATGAATATAATTTTTAGTCATTTTTGATACATTGTAAATAGTTTTAAAGTACAAATGGTGTTTTTAGTTATTATTTAATTAAGAAATATATTTTATTAAATTAAGGGATTTTTTAAATAAATAATATTTTAATAAAATAATAATAATATTATTAAACTAATTTTTATTAAATATAAATGATCTTATAATTTTATGAATGCAATTACAATTTTATATTAAGGTTTCAAAGCCATTTCTGTCAAAACCCGTGATTTTCCGATAAATGTTGGTTTTTATTTTAAAAGTTAAAATTAACATATTTAGAAAATTTTTTAGATAAAATAAATGTCATTTCTGGAATCAGGATTTCGAAATTATCCAACGGTGAATTTTTCATAATTTTCTGAGACAGTCAAAATTTTGGGTAAAAATTAAATACCGTTTAAATATATAATGTGTTTTATAACATCATAATGACCCAATGTTGATTTAATAAAATACCATAATCATTATTTTCGGCCAATATATGTTATATAAATAAAATAATGTGATTTTGGGTTTATTTGACTTACTTTTCAAAGCATTAATGGACCCCTCAAGACAGATTCAACACTTTGCCTATTTAAATTAATTTCCATGGGAGTGTGACTCAACTCCACATAAGCAACGTTATTATTTTAAGAATTTTGGACTCGGTCCTTATAAAATATTGTTCTCCTCTTCCCTTTTACAAAAACCATGGGAAAAAACCATGGGGTGGTTTGTGGTTTGGATTAATTTAATGTAAGGGGACCCAAACCTAAATAATAAAGAATTCCCTCACCATTCCTATATAAACCCACCCAAGCTCCCACTTCCCCCTTAATAAAATCTCTTTGCGTTCATCATACCTCTGCCCTACTCTCTCTAGAATCCTCTCAGGGTTCCACAAGCTCCCAAGAAGCCTCTCACAAGCCTCTCTCTAGCCTTTGGAAGCACACTTCCAAGTAAGGGTTTTTTCTTCCTTTTTCATTTTGTTCAATTTTCTTTAAGTAGTTTTGGCCTTTTAATTTCAATTATAAATGTTGGGGTATGGTTTTGCACCTCCAACATACTACCCTATTTATGTTTTAATGATTGGAGACCCTTTCTGTTTCTTTAAATTCCTCCAATGTACACCCGTTACTATGTTGAAATTCCGAAAGGAACTTCTCTCTCCTCTTTTACATTCAAGCAATACTTTTGTATCATGCATCTAAATTACATTACAATTGTTGGGACATGTATATATATGACCTCCTTATTTTCCATTACATGTAAATATGATGAGGAACCCCTTTCTCTCTCATCAACCATTTTTTTATGAATTCTTATGTCACGCCATTACGCTGCTGAAATCACATAGATTTTCTAAGCCAATGTCATTGTGTAGTGAATACCATGCCCATTTCTCCATAAAGGGTATTCACCTTTATGCACATTTACATATTGATTGTAAAGTTCCATGTCTGAATACCACATTCCTTTATCGTGGAATAAATCATTATATTTTACGAATCAATGTTTTATGATCCATGTGGCACACTTATACATGAAATGAAATGTTTAAGAAGGGTGCACCCTCATAGCGCTCCAATGCATTGGGTATGTATAGTATCATGATACGTCATGAGAAATGAGTGTTGAATCATGCTAATTCAAGTGCAACGAGGTTTTACTCGTGCTTTATGTGCATTAAGGATTTACTCAGGCTCCATGTGCAATGGGCCTTGGCTCATGATAAATCCATGTTAAGTGTTGTTGCCACATTTCCATGTTATGATTATCATGCATTATCATGACTTTATGTAAATGTTTTTTTATGCTATGTTGATATGCCTATTTTCTAACATGTATTGTACTCATCATAATATTCCATGTGTACTCCCTTACTGGGATTTATATCTCACCCTTTTCTTATGCATGTCCTCAGGTTATCCCAGGCAATGCTAAGTATGAGGGAATGTAGTGGTCATGTAAAGGATGTTTTCAATAAAGATGTTGTATTTAATGTTTTAAGTTTTTATATAACGATCCTAAGATCCAAAGACACTAAAACTCACGATCTTATTTGTTGTATCAAGTAAAGTTTTAATTAATAAATCATGTTTAAGTTGTAATAAAAAAGCAGGATTGTCATAGTTGGTATCAGAGGATAGGTTTAGTTATTTTTGGGATTAGGAAACCCTAGTAAAGCCTTAGATAAAAGACTAAGTACAATAACAACGTCCCTCAGTTTTGGTGAGTATTGAGTAATTGGGTTAAAAAGCAGATACATCCTTGTTTGGATACGAGCAGGTAGAGGCGGCTCTGGCACATATGTATCCTAGGGGTAAAACCCGAAAACACTGCTTTGAGCTAGACTCGAATGGGAACTGGTGCACGACAATTGGCCTTGCTACACTCCTAGTTACGACACTCCGAGAGGATATGTTTTTATAAATTCACAAGCTTAGTATGAACCTTTATTAAGGGAATTAAAAAAAATGCCCCTACGAATATATGTTAGAAAGTAGAACATGAAAATCCAAGATTGAACCCTATAGACTCATGAGTTAAGGAATGAAAGTTTATTTATACATCATCAAATTTTATCTTTGGATTACCCTTTATGTGTTACCCATAACTTCCCTTTTATTCCAGCCAATGGCCGGTAATAGGAGGACTCGGGCTAACAACCATTGTGAATATCAGTGTGATGATTGTACTAATGAGATGCCCAGTCCAATGGGAGCAGGGATCGCGAAATTTGTCACGCTTCTCTCTCAGCTAACTCATGTTTTGAAAAGAAACATGGGTCAAGAAGAACATCCAAACCCCCCTAAGAAGGAACAAGTTGCTATCCAGAGCTTCATGAGGCAAAGGACTCTTACTTTTAGTGGATCATCCGATCCCACGATCGCTGAATAATGGATCAACTCCATTGAAAAGATATTCTCCATCCTCCAATGTTCTGAACAAGAGAAGGTTCTCCTGGTGGCTTATCGTATGGAGGGTGAAGCTGATCAACGGTGGACACAGATCAGAAATACGAAGAATGAAGAGGAGATCAAGGCATTGGAATGGAACGATTTCCGGATGATGTTTTTCGATAAATATTTTCCCCAAACCCTCCGGCTTAAGATGGAAAGGGACTTCCTTTCCCTCAAGAAAAAATATGAAGAATCTGTTGGAGCATATGAGGAAAACTTCACAAGGCTTGCACGATATGCTTCTGGCTATGTCATTACCCCCGAATGCAAGGTTGACCGCTTCTTTGGTGGGCTGAAGCCTAGCTTACGGAAAGCATTAGCGATCCATGACTTCGACAGCTATGAGGAAATTGTCCGATGTGCCCTAAAGGTCAAAATGGAGATCGGAGAATCACATGGGTATCATGGGGATAAGAAGCATAAGGTGGACTTCAATGATGGTGGGCCAATGGATATATCCAACGGTGCTAAGAAGATCTAGCACCCCACTTTCCAAAAGTGTGGAAAGAAGCACCCAGGAAATTGACTTAAGGGGACGAGAAAATGCTTCAAGTGTGGAAGAGAAGGGCACCTAGCTTTTAACTGTGGGCAAGAAGGACCCGCGGCTATGACAGAGGAGAGGAATGCTCCATTCGAACCTCAATGCATTGTTCAATACTAAAAATGCAAAGAAACGGGTCATTTTGAAAATCAGTGCCCTAATCCAAGGGTTATCAGAGGCAACCAACATCCTCCAAGATAGTATGGAAGAGATTTTTCCATTTCTTCTGCCGAAGTGAACCCCGACAACGAAGTGGTGGAATGTACGCTAGTTATCCATTCATGAAAAGCAAACAAACCTTTTGATTTAGGTTCTACACATTCTTTTATATCTCGAAAGTTTAGTAGAACAATCCCAGCACCACCACAAATCATGGAAGTAAAGATGTCGGTGAGTACGGAAAATGGGGAAATCATTTCATACCATGAGTATAAGTTATCCTCTATTATAATTTGTGGATTGAATTTCCTGGAGAACCTCATCATACTCCCTCTAGTGGAATTTTATGAAATTATTTGCATGGATTGGCTTTCCATATATAAAGCCAATATAAATTGTTGGGAGAGGGAAATCACACTCCATATGGAGAATCGACCCCCAATTCTTTACAAGTGTCAGGAGGAAGATGAATCTCCTTTAGATCCATCATCTCAAGCATGGATATTTCTGCCTTATGAGCATGAATATCTGGATCAGATGATTGAGTCCAAGGAAGAAACCATCCTTGAAGAAATTCCTATTGTGAGGGAATTCGCTGAAGTGTTTCCTGAGGAACTGCGTGGTCTTCCTCCAAGAAGAGATGTTGAGTTCTCAATTGAACTTATACCTGGGGCGCTACCAATATCCAAGACTCCATATAGAATGGATGTTGTAGAGCTTGAAGAGCTGAATAAACAACTACATGAGAATCTAGATAAAGGGTTTATACGCTCATGTGCATCACCATAGGGCGCACTAGTCATCTTCGTCAAGAAGAAGGATGGGTCAATGCTGCTTTGCATCGATTATCATGAACTTAACAAAATAACGATAAAGAACAAGTATCCTCTCCCAAGAATCGATGACTTGTTTGATCAGTTTCATGGAGCACAATACTTATCCAAGGTGGATTTGCGGTCGGGATATTATCATGTAATGGTCATGAAGTAAGATGTCCCCATGACTGCTTTTCATACAAGGTACGGGCACTATGAATTCATAGTAATTCCTTTAGGTCTCACCAAAGCTCCAGCAATATTCATGGACTTGATGAATAGAGTCTTTAGATATTACCTTGACAAATTTGTGGTAGTCTTTATAGATGATATTATAATATAATCGAAAACCAAGGATGATCATGAGGGGCATTTAAAAACTGTGCTACAGAATTTTCCCAAGGAAAAGCTCTATGCAAAGTACATTAAATGTGAGTTCTGGTTGAAGTAGGTATCATTCGTGGGCCATATCATCACAAGCAATGGGATATCTGTGGACCCCTCCAAAACAGATGCAATTGAAGGATGGCCAAGGCCAATATCGTTAATGGATATTCGTAGCTTCTTGGGGTTAGCTGGAAATTATCAACGATTTGTGAGAAATTTCTCACGATTGTCCAACCCTCTTACCAAGATAACTCGAAAGGGAGTAATGTTTTCTTTGAGTGATGAATGAAAATAAATCTTCAAGGAGTTGAAAAGAGGGCTTATCACTGCACCCGTGCACACTTTACCCGCAAGTGGGGAACTTTTTGTGGTATTCAGTGATGCTTCGAAGAAGGGATTAGGATGTGTGCTGATGGAGAATGATAAAGTGATATCTTATGCCTCAAGGCAGTTGAAAATCCATGACCGAAACTATCCAATGCATGATCAAGAGTTGGAAGTTGTGATCTTTCCCTTGAAAATCTGGCGGCATTATCTCTATGGAGAGAAATGTGAGATATATACTGACTACAAGAGTCTTAAATATATATTTGCACAGAAAGAGATTAATATGCACCAGAGAATATGGATAGAGCTCATCAAGGATTATGACTGTTCAATACATTACCACCCTGGGAAAGCGAATATGGAGGAAAATGCCTTAAGTAGAAAGGATCTGGCGATTCTATCAATGATGAGAATTGAGAAGGATCCGTTCTTCTTATACTTGATGAAGATGGACATGGAAATCATAAAGAAGGTAACATCATCAATCCTTTCACAAATGATTGCTCAACCATCTCTTTTGGAAAGGTTAAAGAATGCTCAAAAGGATGATGTGGGAATTCAAGAAAAAGTGGACGATATCAAAAAGATTAAATCCTCGGAGTTTAATGTTAATGAAGAAGGAAATGTGCGGTTTGGGAAGAGACTATGTGTTCCATAATGTCCGGATCTAAAGAAGGATCTTTTGGATGATGGAAATGGTTCAAATTTCTCTATTCATCGAGGGACCACAATGATGTATCGAGATCTCTGAGAAAACTTTTGGTGGGATAATATGATGAACGAGATCGCCGAATATACATTAATGTGCATGGTGTGTCAGCAAGTGAATGAAAAGAGGCAGAAGTCTAAGGGGATGATGCAACCATTTCCCATACCAGAATGTAAATGGGAGAACATCACCATGGAATTTTTCACCGGACTTCCAAGGACATCAAAATGCAACAATGCAATCTGGGTTGTTTTGGATCGTCTTACAAATACTGCAAACTTCATTGTTATTTGGGAGGATTTCTCTATGGATAAACTGGCACATATATATATTAGGGAAGTGGTAAGGTTGCATGGTGTACCACTATCTAGTTGGTCTGACAGAGATCCAAGATTCACCTCTATGTTTTGGAAGAATCTTCAACATGATCTGAATGCTGAAATGAACTTCAGTACGGCCTATCATCCTCAAACTGATGGCCAATCCGAGCAGACTATCCAAACACTTGAGGATATGTTGAGAGCGTGCTCAATAAACTTTAAAGGATAATGGGATCTACATATTCCTCTGGTTGAGTTCTCATATAATAACAGTTTCCACTCAAGCATCCAAATGGCACCATATGAAGCCTTGTATGGGAAAAGGTGCAGAACACCATCATGTTGGGATGAGGTCGGTGAACTTAAGCTGCTTGGACCAGAAATGGTCGAGGAAATGGTTGAGAAGGTGAAAACCATTCAGCAACATATCATGGCAGCCCGGAGTCAACAGATGAGTTATGCCGATAATCGTCAATGAGACCTTGAGTTTAAAGTTGGATACATGGTTTTTCTATGCATATCTTCGTGGAACAAGGTCATGAGGTTTGGAAAGAAAGGGAAGTTATGTCCAAGTTACATCGGCCCCTTTGAGATTTTTGATCATGTTGGGGTTGTGACCTATTGACTACAACTTCCACCTATTATGGCCAAAGTACATGATGCTTTTCATGTATCCCACTTAAGGAAGTACATACCAGACCCTTCACATGTACTCTCTTCTGAGGTGGTACAATTGGAAGACGATCATTCTTATGAGGAGCAACCAGTGTAGATCTTAGATCGTAGAGAAAATGTTCTACGAAAGAAGACAATTCCCCACGTCAAGGTGTTGTGGAGAAACCACAAGTTTGAAGAAGCGAATTGGGAATTGGAGGAAAAGATGAATCTGAGTTACCCATATCTGTTTTAGTGTGGGAAAAGGAAAAGTTTTGAGGGGGAAATTTCTTAAGGGTGGAATGTTGTATCAACCCAAAGTTTCATTAATGGAAATCCCTCTTGATCTAATTAAATGTATATTTATGAAAAATGTTTTTATAAGATTTCAACTTATTTGGTTTTATGTTAAGAATTTTTGACCGTTGTTAATATAGCCGTTGAGCAGTGATCACATGATTAGTATAAATATAGGACCTTAACAAATCCAATTTACTCAGACAAAAGATGTGATGGAATCATCCAGTAGAATTGCCCCATACGAAGCCCATTTGTTAGAGCTCGGAAAAGAGGTGGCATCCTTGGGCTTCTCCCATGACCAAGCCCAAGCTGAGCTTCACCATGTCAAGCTCGAACGGGACCGTCTATGGGAAAAGTGGATGTTGATAGAGATTACCACTCAAGCGATGTTATCTGAGCCACCCCAAGAGTTTGTAACCATCGCACACCTTACCCTTAGGTCTTATGCGTCTGTTTTAAGGGGTTATGTAACAAATAAGTAGTAATATGTTCGTGTAAATTATTTTTGTATATAATAATGAATATAATTTCTAGTCATTTATGATACATTGTAAATAGTTTTTAAAGTACAAATGGTGTTTTTAATTATTATTTAATTAAGAAATCGATTTTATTAAATTATGGGATTTTTGAATTAAATAATATTTTAATAAAATAATAATAAAATTATTAAATTAATTTTTATTAAATATAAATGATCTTATAATTTTATGAATGCAATTAAAAATTTATATTAAGGTTTGAAATCAATTTCAGTCAAAACCCGTGAATTATCGATAAATGATGGTTTTTATTTTAAAATTGAAAATTAACATATTTATAAATTTTTTTAGAAAAAATAAATGTCATTTCTAGAATCAGGACTTCGAAATTATCCAATGGTGAATGTTTCATAATTTTCTGAGAAAGTCAAATTTTTGGGTAAAAATTAAATACTGTTAAAATATATAATGTGTTTTATGACATCATAATGACCCAATAGTGATGTGATAAAATACAATAATCCTTATGTTCGGCCAATATATGTTTTATCATTTAAATAATGTGATTTTGGGTTTGTTTGACTTACTTTTCAAAGCATTAATGGACCCCTCAAGAAATATTCAACACTTTCCCTTTTTAATTAAATTTCTATGGGAGTGTGACTCACCTCCACATAAGCAACCTTATTATTTTAAGAAGTTCGGAATTCGGCCTTATAAAATATTTTTTTCTTATTCCATTTTCCAAAAACCATGGGCAAAAATCATGGTATGGTTTGTGGTTTGGATTATTTTAATGTAAGGGGACCCAAACCAAAATAATATAGAATTTCCCTCACCTTTCCTATATAAACCCACACAAGCTCCCACTTCACCCTCACTTAAATCCCTTGGAGTTAGTCCAAAATCTTCCCTACTCTCTCTAGAATCCTCTCAAGGTTCCCCAAGCTCCCAAGAAGCCTCTGACAAGCCTCTCTCTAGCCTTTGAAAGCACACTTCCAAGTAATGGGTTTTTTCTTCCTTTTTCATTTTGTCCAATTTTCTTTATGTTGTTTTGCCCTTTTAATTTAAATTATAAATGTTGGGGTATGGTTTCACACCTTCCTCATACTTCCCTCTTTATTTTTGAATGATGGTAGACCCTTTCTCTCTCATTAAATTCCTCACATGTACACCTGTTACTATACTGAAATTCAGAAAGGAACTCCTCTCTCCTCTTTTAAATTCAAGAAATACTTTTGTATCATGAATCTAAATTCCATTACAATTGTTGGGACATGTATCTATATGGCCTCCTTACTTTCCATTACATGTGAATATGATGAGGAACCCCTTTATCTATCATCAACTTTTTTATGAATTCTTATGTCACGCCGTTACGCTGCTGAAATCGCACCGATTTTCTAAGCCGATGTCATTGTGTAGTGAATACCATTCCCATTTCTCCATCAAGGGTATTCTCCATTATGCACATTTACATATTGATTGTAATGTTTCATGTATGAATTCCACATTCCTTTATTGTGGAATAAATGATTATGTTTTACGAATCCATGTTTTATGATCCATGTGGAACACTTATGCATGAAATGAAATGTTTAAGAAGGGTGCGCCCTTATAGCGCTGCAATGCATTGGGTAAAGTATAGTATCATGATATGTCATCTGTAATGAGATTTGACTCATGCTAATTCAAGTGCAACGAGGTTTTACTCGTTCTATATGTGCAATGAGTATTTACTCATGCTCCATGTGCAATGGGCCTTGGCTCATGCTAAATCCATGTTAAGTGTTGTTGCCACAATTCCATGTTATGATTATCATGCATTATCATGCCTTTATGTTCATGTTTATTTTATGATCTATTGATATGCCTATTGTCTGAAATGTATTGTACTCCTCATGTTATTCCATGTGTACTTCCTTACTGGGCTTTATAGCTCTCCCTTTTCTTATGCATGTCCTCAGGTTATCCCATGCAATGTTAAGTACGAGGGAATGTAGTGGTCATGTAAAGGAAGTTTTCAATAAAGATATTTTATTTCATGTTTTACGTTTTTATGTAATGATCCTATGCCCCAAAGACACTACACCTCTCTATCTTCATTGTTGAATCAAGTGATATTTTATGTAATAATTAATGTTTAAGTTGTAATAAAAAAGCAGGGTTGTCATATAATTGAATGAAGAGGTGTATATTGAGTCAAGGTGAACATGTGGGGAATAATTATAGGAACCACATTAATGTACAAATCTTTGATACAAACTCATATTAATATATAGTGTACTGGGGTATTACAACTTAAAATATACCCATATATAAGTAATCAATGAGGAATATAATGACTGAAGGTGTATTGAGAATTCATGAGGAGTTCCTTGACTGAAAGAATTCAAAATGAAAAGGCATGGGGTTAGAGACTTTCCAAACAAAATTGTGGCTATCATGGCCAAATATGTTCATGGTGTGACCCTAGATTATTATAGGGGTCAGTGATGGAAGAAAAAAGACCAGGCCAAGTGCTTGAGAATGTTGATTATAATTGGTCTTTTTTTTGGTGTGGTGGTATATCCCCAATGGCATAGATCAATATGATAAAACAATAATCATATATATTTTCAGGCCATATTACAAAAAATTAATGTTTTATATAAGGGATGACATGGTTCCTATAGGGGGATATGTGCAGTAGGATTTTTATTTTCTACCAATATATAAGCTTCATAAGGGGTTGATCATATAATGATATAGAGGTGTGTTCCAAGGGTATACTTTATAGGGGTTCTCACATAGAATAATTTGAATTGGTGGAAATCACATACCAAAACTAATATTTCACTCTTCATATTGGGTTTTGCGAAATTTCATAATGGTGGAATTTATTTTCTAATAGATTTTATAGGATTACATTAAATATTAACTATATTGTTATGATGTCTATAATTTTACTTGAGTGAGGAATTATATGACACCTATACACCAAATGTGTCTGACCCCATATATCTATGTGACTCTGATGTTGGTGTTGGTATTAATGTTCTGTAGAAGATAAATTCCCTAATGAAATAGAATAATATCATAGCAATTGATGTGCTATGGAGATAGAGAAAAATTTAATGTGGTGGGAAAATATTAGTATCCTTATGATGAAAATGATAAAGGAATAATAAAATGAATAATTTTTTTATGAAAACAAGAAAATAGATATTCTTGATTTTTCACAATTAATTTTCTTTCATACTGAAATGAATCATGACTTGGAATGCTCATAACTTTGGAAGTATAATCCCATTTATACTACATGAATAATTTAAATCATTTATAAAAGTTTCATTTCACCATTCATTATAGTGGAAAATGTAGATTATATGTTTTATAATGAATAAAAGTTCCCTAAATACCTCCAAAAATGGTTTTTAATGTATTGAGACCTTTTTCGATAAGAACTGGTGAATCCCATGGCCAACACCCAATGGGTGTTTCTCACCACCACAACACCAAATTGGTAATTTTTGAATGATATATATCCCTTATATTGTGATAACTAATCCATCTAATGGAGACAATAGTTTCATGTTCTTTTATAATGGATATAATTTTTTATAAAACATGTATTGTATTTATCTTCATAAGGATCATGCCATGAGTTTTGGTAAAATTTGAGCCATAATAATTATTCGGTGAAAAAAAAAACAATATATATGGATGAATTATTTGGATAATTATTTAGATAACTCAATTTAGACTATATATTATTCTTATGACGTTATTATTTGCAAAATTTCACGAAAATACAAAAGTGCCTCATTTAGCTGCTGAAAAAAAAGGTATTTAAAAGAAACAATTTCTTTATCAGTGCCTCTTCTGAAAAGAAATAATTTTGATTTATTTTTATATTAATATACCAATTTTTGTGGGAGTTTATCATAGAAAAAAGTACCTTATGAACATACAACTTTTTGTGAAATTATTTTTATTTATGGTTATGTAAAAAAATTAACATTATATTCTATTATCAACTATTGAAAGAGAGTATATTTCAGATGGTAGTACTTGTGCACAATTATTGTTGCTGAAACAAAAAAAGATGAATTTTGGATCTAATTTAGATCTTCTTAAAATCTAATGGGATAATTATTATTCAGTCAATAGTTACAAAAATTCAACAAGCTATTCAAGAACATGAAATTTTTTGAATCTTTATTCTGTAAGAGAACCCTCATGAATGGATGATGTTTTATTAGAAATCATTTGTAATGAATGTTAAGAAGAATAAATATTAAAAATAATTTACCATACGGTAGATATTATTTCACTAAATTTTCCTTTACATTATTTTAATTTACAATATATTATACTAATTTAAATATGATTTACAATTAATTAAGTATAATGAGATAATTTTTTTTTATATTAAAATATTCAAATAAGATTATCTGTGTGTAATATAAGAAAACTATTTATGATAATATACATTACTTAGTTATAATTTTAATAATAATTTATGACATTTTGTTTCACATCACTCCGTTACTCCAGGAATTATTCATTCATAAGTCTTTATATGATTGTTTCAACTCCTTTGCACCTGCCCACTCGATTTTGAACCTCGATGCTTTATCTCTCACCATAACCTGAACCCTATCCCTAGATCCATTACATATCATGCTCTCAAATAATTCAAATATATGATAAAATTTAAAAATAGACAAGAATAGATCATTTGGGAGTTCATAGAAATCCAGGATAAGCTATATGGATTCAGGAATGTTATTAAAAAGAGTTGTAGATATTAGTCCGTTGAATGAAAAAAACCATTTTTGGGGATAAATATATTTTAAAAAATGTTTGAATGCTTATTTATTGATTAAAAAAAATGTTATATTTATGTATAGTATGTAATATTGTTTTATTTTAATGTCCATTTTTACTTTTATTAAAAAAGAAATGTTATCCAATATAAAGAAAATGAGAAAAATTGTCAATTTAATTTTTGTGATGGTGTGGATATTTTACACTATATCCATTATTGTTTGTTTATATATAGTCAATATATGATATGTAATGAAGTATATAATTCATCAATAATCATTGAATATATGTTTTAGATTCCTCTTATTGAAATGTTGTCAAAAAATGAAATAGAACCTGAACCATGTGTTCAAACTATGTTTACTCAGTCTGGTAAAGCAAAGAGTGCTTCAGATTTTGAGAAATTATGTTTTAGGAAATAAATATGATTTATCTATGTTTAAATAAAAATAATGTTTAATTTAATATTTTAATTATACATTATATTCATCATTTATATCAACCAACGTAAATGAATTAGTTTTACCCCTATAGAAGATATTTTACCCCAATCTTCGTGGGGAAAGATGTGAATGTAACTACTGTTGAGGTGATCAAGTGTAAATGATATCACAATCCATATGAAGTTCTACTGAGTATTATTTAATTTATTTATTTTTCATCTCAAATTAGTATAGGAGTTAAATATAATGTGGTGATGTAATTAGAATAGTATTTTTTATTGAAGTTAGTGATCATGCTGAGGGGAAGCATACTAGTGATGTAGATCCTCATACTACAAAATTTGATTCCCATGATTTAAGACCTACTAAATTTATGGGGTATTATTAAATAACATGATATGTATTAGGGTAAACATATATATAATCAATCTAATAATGTAGGTAATCACATACCTAATGTTGGAAATAGAGATGAGATCAAACTTGATGTTGTTGTTGGAGAATGTATTTTGTTGAATGAATTTACTGTTGTTTGATTTCTATAAAAATAAAATTGTATATATAATGAAATTACTGGGGATTCAATAATTGAAATTGAAAATAATTATCATTTTATAATATATAAATAAGATTAATCTACGAATACTATTTCACCGATTTGTAATGAAATATGTGAGAGGATGCATTCGTATAGTGACATTGACATACTTTTTTCATTTTTTATTAAAAAGGATGATGTTGTAAAATTAGTCAATCATAATGAATCTAATTTTTAATAAGAGTATCATGTAAAAAATAGTTTTACCACTTTATTTAATGAGTCTAAGAATTACAATGTAAATATTATTGTGATTATGGGTAAACTTAAATCATCGAAGTCTATGATTCAAATCATAAATGATAATTTAGTCTCTTAATATGAATTCACTGTTAGGACGGATATGATGATTATTCAAGATGAAATTTCATGAATCCATTACCTGTTTAGGTAGGTAATTATACTTATGTTCTGGTGTATGTGATATATTAATATATTATTTAACATAATTATATAAAAATTCAAAATCAAAATTATAATTTAAGCAGATAAAATAATATATGAATGCATAAATGTTGAATTATATTTCAAAAAACTATCTATATTATGATTATTATCATGATCTCTCAATGTTAATTTATAATAATTATCCCGTGTTATCATGTAAATATTTTTTCATCATAAAATAATGATCTTGAATCTTTTAAAAAATTATGGGGAATTATCTCCTTAGATGTGAGCATGATGAATGAGATGACCTAATCTCTACAATGTCATTTTCTATCCCATGACCATAATCAAGATTATAAAATGGAAAACATATATGTATTTATTATTATTAGATATAACAGTAGAAATATATTCAAACTTTCAAATTACTATGATGTTATGATGAATAATAGTTTCATGTGTTTAGCTAATAATAAAAAGAATATATAGTGGAATTATGAAAATATAGTGGTTCCCTCAAATAGTCCATTATTTTATAAAACTCTTATTAAATGATAGGATAGTAAATGATATATATCTAAGTTAAATTAGTTTTGTAATTTATTAGGTGTATCATACCATTTATCTTCCAGTTATTCCATATATCAAGTTGATTGTTTAAATGAATCAAATACTTCACTGTGTATCTCAAGAAGATCTTACAAGGTTTCACGATTAGGTGAAACAAATAAACATGAGAAAGTGATTCATGATAATGTTTCACCTTTATGAGAATGAAATTATGAAATGTATAAAATCCTATACTCAATCCCTTTTTTAATTCACTAACATAAAAATACCTTACTCCAAAAGTTACATAGATATATTCTGGGACTATAAAATTAGTACAGAATTTATTCTCTCCCATATCATTCTAATAGAATTCCAGGATTTATTCAATAAGAAGAGGGGATTCCTATAATTTAAATTCCTCTTCTTGATTTTACCCATGTCCTTTAGAACCAACCTCATCCTCCCTTACTCTTATTTAAAATATTACACTCTTGGTCCATTTAGAATATGAATTGTTTTTTTCATATCATATTCTTTTGAAATGAAATTTTAAATTCAATAAGTTTTATTTTATATAATATTTAATGTTTTTAATATAATTAATTATTTAGGTGAAACTATGCACCACTACTCCATTCAGTATAGGTATACTATTTTGTAAATTTAGAAGAATTATATCTATGTTATGAAGAAGTGGTATATAATTTTTCCGGAATACTTAAAAGATTATCATATATATATGATGGATATGGTTGGAAAACAAATTATTAAATAAAAGTTGTAATTTTATGGGTAAGGAACTGAAAAAATATATAAATCATTGAGGAAAATTTGAAATCATGTTTCCCTCCTATAATCATATACCCCGAGGTCAAATCATATGCAATTGTGCATACTTAGAGGTAGCATTGTAAAATCATTGGACCGGGACATCTAAAACATCTTATTTTTTACTACAATATCTCTTTAGATGATGAGTAGTGCCTCAAAATAATATTATATAATATTTTATTGATACTTTCTTAGATTCCAAGAAATATAACTACTCTTATTGGAACTAGATATAAAAGGTTTCAGGTCATATCTAATCATGGTTTCTTTAAACAAATACCTCTTTATGCTTGTTTAAAATTTATTCCTACTGAAACATACTCTTTTAGTACTCAATGAAATCATTTTAATATCCAAATACTCTAAATAAACATCTATTTTACCCTATATAAAGACCAATTATCATTGTCTTTTTGTTGTTTGAATAAATTAAATTTTATGTCGCGTTGTTATTAATAATATTTCTTTATAAATATCAGTTACATATTCTGATTATTATTTCTTTTCATATTTCCTTAAAATTAATAAAAAATTATAATTCATCAATTTCACGTATTCTTATATTTATAACAAATAATGTATACTATTAAATTTATATCATCTATTTTATTAACGTTGGTTTTCATATTACAAAAAGTGGGATATTATAATTCTGTAGACACATAATTTTATTCAATTTTAATATTATGTTTTATTTTTATAAATATCTTATTGTAGTGATCCAATTTAAAATATTATATTTTTAAAATAGGGGAAATATTATGATTAAAATTTTCATTGGTTTTATGATCATCAAAAAGGTGTAGATTTTCAGTCACACTAATGTTGATCCAATTTATTTTCTTTTATACCATGACATAATGATTATCAAACTGCTCACTTTTTTGTTATAGTGACTTTTCTTAAAGTGTGTAAATAACAAAATTTGAATTTTTATATTTTTTTTATATATTCTCATTAAATTTGGGTTGAATAATTTTTATAAGTGAGGAAGTCATACAATCATTTCTTATGAAGTACTAATGCTTTATTCTATACAATTACAATAAGAATATATTCTATGAAAATTTATATTTATTAAAAACATTACTCACTAATAAAGTATTAGGATCAAATGTTGACTTATGTTCAATACATACATATAAATAAATAAATCTAATATATTTTATTGATAATAAAGTATTACAAAGAAGGCATACACCCATAATGATATTCCATGGTGAAGTATCTTGGTAACTAGTTCTGTTCAATGTAAAATATTATGATCAGAATAATGAATTATAATAAAACAATTTAATTTAGAATGAAAGATGAGAAGAACATAAAACCATACTTGAATGTATTATGGTTATCATCCAATTAATATGAATATATGAAGACTTATAATCATAAGTACAATGATTATAAATACTATTAATGATTTTTTTCATATATATGTTTCGTTAATTTAATAATATTTTTTATGATATTGTCAATATTGTAATATATCGTGGAAATTCAAATCCTAATTTTGTTTAATGATAATAATTTAATATTTATGAATAAATAATGGTTGTATTTATTAAACTATTATTTAAAATTGGTTCATAGTATCTTGGGAGAGGCAAGTTTCACCTACCCAATACTTAATTTTTAATATTTCTAGAAGAACTCGCATGATATTATATAATAATGAATTTCTAAGTAGTTTATTTTTTCCTAGTATCCTTTTATTATATAGTGTTATATGTTCATATTCAAAATTGAAGTTTTGTGAATATTTATTTTATTATTATAAAATATATAAATGTGAATACATACATTTTCAGATCATTCTAAATGTGCTTCTAAAAACTAAAATTATGTGAATAATTATGTATTTTTGAAATGTGTGTTTTATAATAATGTTTGTTTTACATTTTCTATAGAGTCACTCTATAAGTCAACTCATTCATTGGAGAAGCTGAATAATCTGTCAATTGTTTATTTTAACTATATGTTGAACCTAAAATCATTTCTGTATATCTATTTTTTAAAAGAATAACACTATTTTCATAGAGCATGACAAAAAATATAATAGGCTATGAAAAAGGGATATCCAATTAAAATATCATGTATTATTTTTTAAAAACACTCACATAACTATCATAGTCAACATAAAATGGGAATATACAATTAAAATCACCAAACATACTGATGGAGTGAATAATGGGGTGGACTAGGGGATCTGTCAGCCCCAACCCATAGTAAAATCATTGTTTTCTAATCCCTATATTCTATTTTATATTTTCTATTCTTATTTAATTTAGTTTAAATAATCGATTAATTTTATTTTCAGCGACTATAATATTATGTTGGTGAGAAATATAAGAACTCTATTCACCCTCTCTTGATTCATTATGCAAAACCTTGTTCAACTATTAAAGGATGAAGAACATTGAAATATTATTAATGAATTAGTGTATTCATGACATATACTTATTTATGTTATTTTTTGAAATTAAAATTATTTAGTATTTTGGGTATCATTGGAATTGAAATAAAGAAATATATTTACAACAGTATAAAGATTGATTCAGATGGATGTTGCAATCTCGTGTGGTCATGTTTTTTTGATGATGTCTATTTATATTTTCTAGATAGTGTGATATCTATTTACTAGGTTTATTTTTTTCTTATAATTTCATGATATTCTTGAAGTTTTATTTAAAAAGTAAATATGGAATGATGAAGTGAATAATGAATGAGGAATATGAAATTAATTACATTCTTCATGAAAATTTTTTATAATGAAATTATTGTTCGATGCATGTGTCTGACTGATCGATAAATATTGTTAATATTGGATGATATTTTTATTTTTGATTAATGATATCAATAAATATTATAATAATTAAATATTGTAATTAAAAGGGTGTTCTATATAGATAAAGTTTTGGGGAAAGTGAAAAACCCATCTTTTTTTGTATATGCCTTCAATGAATTGTAGTTATGACCATGGTTTCCCCTTGAGTATTCTATGATAATAATATATTATTTATAAGAATGTGATTTATATTGTTATAGAATAATTTTTGGAGAGTTTCTGTGAAACCTGGTATGGTTGGGATATTATGTAAGACGTGGATGATATAATTTAGGAGAGGGTGTTTATGGTTTTACTTTAATTAGGATAAGGATATTAATGGATGGAATGATGAATTTTAAGAGATGGGTCATACTATTTATTAAATAATTTTTATGTTATTGTGTTTTTTGTTGATTTCTATTGTTTGAAATTTTTTATTTCTCATCTTTCATTTTGTTTGAATATTTATTTAATATATGGGTTTCTTGATGGGGGGTTTCTTGTGATTTTTGACATCTTGTTGTTATTGTCTTATAGATCATGAACACATTTCCCTAGACGAATTTTAGGTCATGTCAAAGAATACTGATATTATTGAATTAGATACAAATTAATAATGAAATAATCATAAGGGTGTGGATTTTAGAATTGAGGAATAATAGAAACCATGGGATGGTTAAAATTAAATTTTTATGAACATGGAATTATAATTTGGAAATTATATTATAGTTTATCATGAATAAACTCATGTGATGGAATTATTTTGTTAAAAAAATTAATGTGTTTAACAATTAATTATTGGAAATTTATAATTATTAGATGAATATAATTAAGGTTGTTTAATCTTGATGTTAGGTTCTAATATGATATCTCCTTTCCTAGACCATAGTGGTAGTCATCAGGTGATATGTTGGATGATAGTTGTGGATGGGTATAAGGATAGGTATATTCACATGGTGTTGTTGCGTGTGATATATTTTTTTATTTTATAATTACACATGATCCACCATCCACATTGTGTGGTAAATCTAAATCAAAATATTTTACGTTTTGGGTGTTTTCACCAATATCCTGGATTGTGAGGGATTGTATGACTGACTTATCCATCTTCAATACATTCCCTTTGGCATAGCATGATGTCAATGTGTATCCAAACTATAAGGTCTTATTTTATAGGGTGTGTTTCTAAATGGGTTGTGCTGACATTCAGTTTTATTATTCTTGTGTGTGCAAGCTATAAATAGTTGATGATAATGTACATAGTTATATACTAGATGTAGTTAATTTGGCTTCTACATGTGTAATTGAACTGGTTGAGTTGGTTTGAGGAATAAATATTATTACATGGTATTTTGTAGATAACATACATATACTTCTAATGTATGTGATGAGATATTATTAAGTGGGATGAAGGGTGATAGGTGGATCATGTTTGAATTCATGAGTTGTAAGATGAATATGAAAGATTTTGTAACACATGATGTTTGGAAATATGGATTGAGTGAAAAACCATTGTAGAAGTGGTTGTGGGTAGCTTTCATAGGTATTTATTATAATTATATTTGTAATTTTATATGTTTCCTATGGAGTGTGTCTTGATAAAGATTGGATATAGTTTTACTGATTTTGGAAATGAGTTAGTTTTATATTTTTATCCACCATGATTTAGAATACTTCTGTCACATTTACAAAAGAGGACATAAAGGGGAACCAACTGATTATACCTATATACTCACCCTATGTATACATATATACTCCCTTTGAACTCTAAAGGTTTTGTTTGGTGATCATGATTACCATTAACAGCTCATTGAGTAACTAAGGAGATGAGGGAGTTTTTGTTAACTATCTTGGATTGTTCTTGGTGTTTCTATTGTTTTTCATTATAGATTACATTTAAACTATGTATTAGAATATTATTATTTATATATGAGATGGTCTTGATTGGTTGAAAACATAGTATCTCATGTTTTAAATATTATATATATTGGAAAAATCCTCCCATTTATATATATTTTAAACCTCCAGGGCTAGTTGATAGTGCCTGACTTATTGGATATGGGTAGTTTGGTTCATCCTGGTCATCATTGTCATCCTCGGAGAGGTACCAGTGGAGGTGGTGTGACACCTTGGAGGTATAAAATAGAATTTTTTATCATTTAGGATCTTTAATCTAAATTATCCACAAATTTATATTATAATAATTATAATAAAGAACATAAAAGGAAAAACTAAATGGATGGCCAATTCAAAAATTCCGAATGAGTTAAATATTTTTTAATATTCAATAAATATTATTATATAATGTTTATAAATTATCTAATGATTTATTGATATTTTTTATGTATAAATTTTTTAATAAATTCTATTTATATCTCCAATATGAACTCCTTCATGTGGATCATTTAATGAAACTTATAATAAATATATGCTATTAAATGAAATATAAGATTTTAATATTCCAAATAAATTATGTTGAAAATTTATATGATCAAAAATATCACTTATTTATTAATTAAACCTTGATCATATCATTTATCAATATTACTTTTGATAAGGTATTAATAATATCACAAATATGGGATTTTAATTTTAACTATGCAAAATTATAATTATAAAAAAATCATAATATAAAAAAAATTATTAATCATGATATTTTGTAATTTTGAATCACAACATATATTACACATATAATTACAATATAAATAATTTATATCTATATAATAATTTATATTATATCATTTTTAAGGAAACTTATTTTAATATTTATAATAAATATTATGGTTTATTAATTTAATGAATGTCTCAAAATTGATTGTTCAATTATAAATAGTCAATAATTAATTAATTTAGGAACACTTTAAAAAACTATTAAATTTCACATTATATCTATTATTATCATTTATAAACAAATTTTAAATATAATAATTATATTATTAATTGAAATTTTATAATAAAATTCTACACATATTGTTTTTAATGAGATGCCAATGAAATAAGAAATGATATGACTTGTACTATAGGTGTTTTTGTGTAATCTACAGTACAATGAGATGGATAATAATGAATCATGTAAGGAGAAAAAATTTCATGTGGTCATGTATATGATTTACTAAACACATAATCAACTATGCGAGATTAAAATCACTTCTAGTCTATCACATACCACGACAATCTATCATCCAAAAAATAAATTGGGCCATTGAGGATAAATTGATAGTATAATGGAACTAAAAAGAATAATATAATTCCCTGACCTTGGATTATGATATATATTTTTATAAGATTAAAACAATTAGGCAATGATATATTTATGGTGAGTGAGTGAACATGACTTACAAATAGAACTCAAATTAGAAAATCCCAACTCATCTCATACACATGGTCAATGTGCCTTCTATTAAGTCACTGTGTGTGATTAATGTTGCTCACAAGATTCATAGTGCACCATTCAATCTCAAAATATGATATTCAATATATCCTATTAACAACACAATACTATTTTTAATGGAACATATTTAGTACCATAATACCCTATGACTATGCTATATAGTGCACTACGATACAATGAAAATAGAATAATTTGAACTATGTTGTGGCATTCAATATTTAATATTATATATCATGACCCATAATACACAGAACTAATAAAAAAAATTAATATATGATAAATATTTTGGTATAAATACGATGTCATGTTTAATTTATTTTAAAACATGTTTTAAAGAATAAAAATTTCATAGTAGTTCCCTGATAGCACTTATGGGTATCTAGGAAAATTAAAAAAAACAATATAGTAAAACATTATTAGAAATAAATATTCCAATTATCTTCATTAGTAAAATATGAAACCACAAAAATGAAGACACCACAGTAGGATATACTCAAAAAAAGTGGGGGGGGGGGAATCAGTGTTTTGAACCTTTTAATATATTATATTTTTTCATCCCTTTACCAATTAGACCTTTTAGGATCTTGATTCCTATATCTTCATTATTCTTATTCATGCATGAACATGAATGTATATATATAACACACTATGTTTTTATAAGAGTCACTACCTTATAAGATTATCTAGTCCATTCCATCTATGGTGATGAACAGTAAATCTATTATATATTATAATAAGATATGATGTTTGAGTCTTGTAGAAAGAAAACAATCCAAATTTAGTGTGGTTCCTTATATATTCAGGGGTAATAATTAATCCTCCTTAGACTGTTGATAAAATCGTATAATATTTACCATCATGTCAATTCTATATACTATCTTTGAATATAGTGTTAAACTTCATGTTAAGAACACTATAACACCAAAAAATTCTTCCACCAATGATACTTTTTTTTGGAGGTAATAGTGTTTCCTTATTCTTCCACTTCTTCATAACTTTATCACCTGCATAACATTATGAATGATGAAATTATTCTTCTTCATAGAATAAAACTAATATATGCACATTTTATTTTCTTAACATCAATCATAATAATACGAATATACTATAGAGTGATAATATCATATGTTTTCTTATAACCAAATTATAATCATAGCTATTTTTGGAATCAAGTCAATCCTCAATTCTTCCTTCTGATAAATCAAATGTCTTGACATGTTGTAATCAAAACCCACATTTGTGATTATTGAAATAATGAAATATCATGTTAGTACATCTTCATCAAAATTATTTATTCTTCAATCAAAATGATATGAATATCCCTACAGACTAAAATAATATAGTTTTTTTCATTTCATAATAAAAACAATAATTATTATATTAGCTGTCCTTTATTCCATGTAATGTGGAAAATATATTTTTTATGAATTTCACAACACTACAAATATTAATTTACATAATAATAATAATTCAGTATCGAAAAAAACTGGAAACATGGATATAATGTCCTCTGATATTATACTTGGAATAAGTGTCTTATTTAGTGCACCCTATACTTTTAAATCCTATATCATGTACATTTATTATCTATATTTATTCATTTTTAATAAAACGTTCATGTGTATTCATCATTCTATAAACCATATAATATATATATATATAAATATATATATATATATTAGTTAATTATATATAAATATATTGTTTCTCATTATTTTCATTGCTTCCTTTCCCAAAACCGGTTAATTTATTTCAAACCATGCATATGAGTGAATGTACTTCTATTTGAAATCATGAAAAATTCTTCGTTCCTCATGTTCTATTCTTCATCATGAAATCCATAGCAGGCACATGGTATATCTTGAAACAACTATCTCTCACCAACCAAAGTGATTGTGGATCTTAATGGTGGATAAATAGTATGATATATGATGTATTAATTTTGTAATACTTTTGAACTAATGGGCCATCACTAAATTGAATGTCTATGTAGGTTAACTGTCTTCCTATAACATAGTACAAAGGAAATACTCTAACTCAGGCTCATAAAATAAACTATACATTCAAGTGATTATAATATAATAAAATCATGATCATGGTATCTCAATATTTTATTAAATCCATTGACTGTGTGATTCTCATATCAAGAGGCCATGAATCTCATTCACAATAAGAAAATGCATCTTGGAACTCTTTTAAAGAAAATATAATTTTTTAGAAATCCCACATTGCATAGCCAAGAAGGATTATGGATCATATGTTTCTTCATATAATAGGAGTTGGAGAGAGACTTTGTTATTATGAAAAATTAGAGTTCATGGTTATATTGCATGAATATATGATTTACATCCTCTAATAGTTTGTATTAATAGGTGATATTCCCCACCTATTCTTCATCCAATCACCATCACAAATCAATTAAAATATTTCATGTAAATTAGTAACATGAATTCTCTATGATCACATCATTTTCATAATATATCACATTCCTTTAATAATGATTTTTAAAAGATAATGACAGTAATAATTTTGGAATCTCCCCCTTCGTAACGATACCACATGCGCATGCGACAATGATCATATGATTCTCTTCATGATCTAACACATGAATTTACAATGGATGTTAAACACAACTTATACAACTTTTCTTCATAGGGATAAACAAATTTCACATCACTATTAGCTGTAAGATAATAATTGAATAGATTCATTAATGTTAAATAATAAAATATAGATCATTTCAATGAAAAGATTGGATTCTCGGTGCATGGATTGATCATCGGTGGTGAATGATATTCGAAAGAATGTTGTCTATGAGGTCTCATGTTAGGATAAAGAAAATGAATCTATGGAGGCTATGTGATCACAAGATCACATTAGATATGATGAATTCATTATGTACATAACTTCTTTATGTGTTGTATATGTGATAGTGAATCGACATCCCACATTGAACTTTTACTCTGTTGGGCGATGCTTAATAATATTCGAAATGTAACCAAGTTCTCAAGAATGTATCTTGCTTGTCACCTAGAAATCCAATCACACGCCATTTGAGATGTAATAAAAAGGATAACTCCATATGTATTTCACCATGGACCAGATATGATTGTTTTAAGCATTCACTCAAACAAAGGAATTCCTTGTAAGTCTCTTGTCATCTCTTTCAACCATCGCTAGCTAGATAGGTTGAATATCTCCCACAATGATTACCCTAGGGACCTACATGTTTTATTATGGTGGTCCGTAGTTTTCAATATAATGGATGGATAACTTTTTTAGAAAAAATAAAATAATAATGTTTGAATACTGAGAAATTAGAAAAAAAAAATCCAACCATACACTAACATTTTCGTAAAATTTTCTTCATGTAAATGAATATTTTCATGACAAAAAAATAAAAGACATAAAATTATAAATATTTTATTTCCTTCAATTAAAAACCCATATAATTTTAATATCATCATGTAATTATACTTATATTAATGTTTTTTCAATTAATAAACTTGAAACAAATATAATAATCATAAATTTCATCATGGTCTTTCAGAAATTTTGAAATATTCCATGACCTTTTTCTATGGCTCTTACTAATATTCCATAAACAACAAAAAATCATGAAATATAATCTTATGGATTATCATCATTTTATTATTTATGTATACAATATTTTTTTCCATATACCAGTCTCACTTATCATAGAGAATTATGATCAGTTAAATAGTCATTAGGGTTATAAACTCTATGTATTCAAAAGGTGTTTCTTCTAATATAAAGACTTGATGACTTCACTTATTTTTTTTCTTCATTGAATCATAAAATATATTACTGAATTCCCCACTTTTGGTAAATTATTTATTTCTCACCTATTAAACATATTGATATCAATGAATTCATTATATTTCTTTGACTACAATGCACAACCCAAAACAACCAATGAAAACTAATGCAATCCATACAAAAATTGGCCTCTTCAATCAATCCTAATATATTTGATGGAAATAACATCCATTTTCTATCCAAATGAATATTACAATATGTTGTATCTCTCCATCAAAAATTTTATTTAATTTTTCACCATCTTATTTATATTAAATTTTATTTATAAGTGCGATGGAATGAGTCCATACATAAAAAATTTATCATCAATTGTTTCACTCTACGTCTACATGAGCTAGGCTTATTGTAGAAATCAAGAGGATTTGATTTATAAAATAAATACTTCCTTTATCAACTAATTTTGATTCATCAATAAATGAGATCACATATAATTGAAATCTTGGGATATTAACTTTAATTCTATGCTGATGATACTAAATATTATAAGAAATCTTTTTAAGAACAATAAACCTAAAACTCTGACACTCACTTCAACAAAAAAATAAAAAACATTCAACTGCTACACATAGGATATATGGGCCTAAGGAACTACCATTATTCAAATTTTTTATTTCATTAATTTATTCAATTAATCAACATTTTTGGCATATTGTTTTAATAACAATATATGATATATAATGAATAAAATATTTTTCTAATTACATGACCTTAATGGAATTTTGATAAAATGATCATATTTGATACCATCATCAATCTTGATAATGGAATAAATTTCATATATCATTATTTTTATCTACATTAAGGGATGAAATACTATTCAAATTTATTATATTGATTATATTCATGATATTAAAATTTTGAGAACACAAAAAACAGATCTTTGACTTGAAATTAAATGATTTGACATGCTGCAAAACTTCACCACGAACGATCTTCCACAATAATTGTTTTTAATGTATTCCAAATATAATATAAAATCAATATGTTGTCATATTTATTCATGTTATCTAGGATAGGAATAAACAATCATCTTCATCATAAAATATAATCCTCTGTCATATTTTAATGTAAATACCACATGAGTAATCATTATAAATACTGATTTCAAAAGTATTGTTGTCAAAAAATGACAAAACTAATTAATTATATTTTCATCCATGTAAGAACATTGATTATTATAATTTAAAGAAATTATATGATGAAATAATGTTAAAGAATATTAAGTAAATATGGTGGACAATTCTTGCTTCACTAATGTGAACAAAAAGGTTGGCTAAAATTTCTTAGCCAAGTCAATTCATTTCTTCATTCCTAATGCTATCACGTATATAAATTGTTTTTGATTTTTGATGTAGATGCATGGATATATTCATATTCTCTTTTACTTTTTTGTAAATGTTTTATTTTAATCGGAATTCATGTATGATTCAATATTAGTCCTCTTAATTACTTCTACTTATTTTAAAATAAAATGTAAAACTCATTTTAAAAAAATTTCAACATTGTCACATCTCCCACATATAACTAATTTGACATTGGAGTTGTCTTTTGTTAATAATCGATGATGCACTTTTCTAAATCATAACGAATCATTTAATTTGTTTTTTAAATTTCCTTGTCTTTAAAATCTTCAATTCTCCTCATTATCTCCAAATCATCTATCTAAACAACTATAGTATTATTATAAATATTGGAAGAATGTACTGATGTTCCACATGGTTTCATTAATGATACATCCTTCAAAATAGTTTTCTTAGTTGTTAAAAGTTTCATCAATCTATTGGATTTGAAATCCATGATCTTATAACTATTCATTCTTAAGATCTTTCTTGGAGTAATTATTTTTATAATTTATTTGATTTCATACATAGGTTTATTCTACTTTATAAGAAAAAATTTACCTTTTCTTCATTTAACATTATCATTGGATAATGTTCATGATAAACATAATCCATTTTTGTGACCACATACATTGGATGGATCACAAATATTTTAAATTTTTCCAAATATATTTAATTTATATCTATTTTTTGGATATGTGAATGCGTCTTCTTCATCAATGTCATGACCCCCCATAACATTGGACAATTTTTTATCATTTTTAATAATATGATTCTTCCAATAAATTTTTTCACAATTCCCCAGTCTGTTACATCACCAAAATATTCCAAATAAACATCATCCTATAATTTCTTATATATGATAGTATTGGGTATTCTTAATTAATTTTAGGATGAATATTGGGAAACTACTTATTCTCTTTATTATTCATCCATATATGTCACGATATTTCTTTAAAACATGTATTATTTATGTGAAATGATTTAGAAACATGATTATATGATGGAATGGATATTGCCCATTCAACTACATCAGGATGAGATAAATCATTTAACAACTTCTTGATAATCTTATCATATGTTGAAAGTGATTTAAACATATAATAATCTAGTATGATTTGAGTAGTTGTAAAAAATGTATCATAATTTTGGTAAGATTTAATAGTTGTGTTCTCACGATTGGATTATTGATCCTCTAATTAGTGTCATTGGACATTGAATATGATTTAATGATTTTAAATCATAATGATCTTCTCTTCATTGGGATACATATCTATTTAAACATCCTCTTCATGAATCTTAATTTTTTTTCCAATAATGATTCATGTTCCAGGATTTTATTACATTTTATTTCCTATTAGAAATCATTGACATCAATGGTATTTTTATATTTATCTTCAATTTTATGGATAATTTCTCCTATATAATTATTTAGTCATTCATTCTGAAAAAATTCATTGATCTATTTCTGTGAACAATTTTCATGATCACACACTACAACATCAAGGGCTCCAATATATCTGGAGATCTATAAACATTCTAGAAATTTTTATCTTATGGTCCTGACAATTACTTATGACTTCTCCTCATACTGAGTAATCTATTAATTAATTTCATCAAATGACCCAAAGATAGTGGAGAATAATAATTTTTGACATCCTTGCATCATATTATTTATCCCATTAGTTTAGGAATAAACTAACATGTTATCAATATAATTACTACATGGATATTCTTCTGGAAAATATTGAATTGAACTAACACCTACTACATGATCAATTAAGACTGAGAGAATGTCCATCTCTTTAGTGGAAAATTGATCCACCTTTTATTCACTTTTAATACCTCATATGTATTCCATGTTTTATATAAATGGAGATAATGATACATCATCTTTTATAGACAAGGGGGGTTTATTATTCATCTTCATTATAAAATTATTTATCATGCTCATAATATCTTAGTAGAAATAGAATTAATTCAAGAGACAATTGAATCATCACCAAAATTAAAATTCATTATATACAAGTGAATACATATGAATACCTCAAAACAGAATAGTGGTAGTATATAAAATAAAATATATATTTACCTAACCACTAATACTAATTTTAAGGACCTCTTTTGGATACACTCGACACTATGATGTGGGTGAATTAGTGTTTAAATATTTTAACTAATTAATGATTTTTATCCTTTTACCTCTTAGTCAAGTTAGGTTCTTGAATATCTTATTCTTTATTTCATATTATATTTGGGTAAATGAAATTATTAAAATATTAAACAAGAATTTTCTACCATTTTGAATACACAATATGAGTTTATAGTCCTTGTAATGAATGGTGATGACCATTATATATATTCTCCTCTATAATGTGATATCATGTAATAGTGTATTTCAAGAAGACAATTCTTATCTATTTTGGTAACTACAAATTTTGATGTGGGAGAGTAAAAAAATACTTCCATAGAGTAGGGATAAATTGGGACAATTTCTAGATTCCTAATAATTTTTTATATTGACTCTAAATATAGTCTTTATATTCTTGTTACGTACCATTTTATGACTCATCCAAAAGAACATGTGCCATGACTATGCCTAGAACACCCCAATATGACCGAAGATTGAGACTAGCCATGAGTTGTCATATCCCACAAATGGGAGGCATTTTCTTATGTACCTGTACACACACACACACACATCTCTATGCCCAAAATGTTGAAACTGAAAAAGTATGTAAACAAGCATGAATACCACTATGATACCTACAATAGAGTATGAAAATAAACAACTGAAAAGTAAACAGGTCTAAAGTACAAGAACAAAAAATAGGAAATTAACAAGCTTTTCAATATCATATATGGAAAACCCTAACTGAGGGGTAGGTACAGAAAGAGTTATCTAAAGTCACTAAAGCACACCATGTCTATTAGGCCTCTCTCTGAGAAATGTCTAGCCCTTCTCTACCATGGAATCTGTAAAAGAAATGATCGACTTTTCATGCCATGAAATGTGAAGGCATAAAAAATGTAGGGGTGAGTAAAATAATACTCAAAAGAACCGTATAACCACAATGTTTCACCACTTATAATTACTCATATAATACATCAAATTAAACACATTATGTACACCAGAAAGGAAACAAATGAATTAAACCATAATACAAACACATAAAGTAAAGTCAATGCAGTCATCCCACACATGTAAACTCTAAATCATGGAGCAAATGATTCCCGGTTGTAGTACACTAATCTCTCAGTCTCAATGAGGCAAGAAGTGTTAGTGGAACATATTGCATTGATTGTTCAGGGATTGTCAATGGAGCATAGTAAATCTGTGGTGTATAGAGTGTCGATGGTGCCTGAAATTGTGTTTGCATTGGGGGCAGTGATGGAACACAAATCATTGATAGTGTCCAATGAATCGAGGGAGTATGGAGAATCTATGGGGCATGGAGAATCAATGGAGAACATACAATATATGGAGCATAGATTTTAAATGAGTCATTTATTCCTCCATGTCACTTGTCAACCAAGATAACATAGTCATAGAAAACCACATGATTCTTTTCGTAGCACACTTGTCCTTGATAACCTACTCCTCAAGACATTAGGACATATAAAATATTTTTCAAACACTCACATAATGTATCTCAAAAGGACCGTATCATCACAATTGTCTGAACTCTAGAAACACCTCATAAAATAAACTCACAGTTTGAAAGTTATGGCTAATTTTAAAAATACGGTCTAGCCTGGTTTGAGTAAACCAGAAACCGTCCCTTCCAAACCAACACTTACCATATTGGCAGACATGATCCCAATCAGCTGTTCAGGGCTAGCCCAAACTAGTAAGGCCCATTGGTCTACGTGGCTGTGCGGTCCAGCTCACTGGACCCCCGGAGCAGCCCAGTTCGCCCCACCTAGGCCACTGCATGTGATTCGACGCTTTCATCAAATGGCTCGATCATGTTCTCCAAGTCACTGTGGCCACCACGTTCAACACAAAAATAATCACTTCATTTCCCCATGATCTCATGGCCTTAATTCCTCAAGGTAAACCTATGACATGGCCTTGAGTCATGTACCACTACTGCCGCCACCATGGCCTCCTAATGTGGCTCCTATTTATCGCCCATGGCTTGCGCTCCTGCGGGCTCCTCCTTCAATATGGTCCTACTAGGATGCTTTTGGGCACCCTAGTAGAACCTGGACCCCCATTGGCCATGTTCTTCCCTCACCATTGACAACCCAATCGGTGGCCCACCGTTCGTCTCACCCTCTGCCCTTATCATGTGTGTCACTGTTGTATTCCTGTCTCACCTCAACAATGTTATTGCGGATAACAACCATTGGTCATGGATCATTGAGATCGGGATCATGGGCACAATGATCAATCATTCACATAGGGTTTCAATAGTATAATAACTTCTAAATAATGAAATGTATTTATGGGAAACATTAAACACATGAACACCCATAGAAAATATCATTCATTGTTCATTTGGTCTGGACTCATTCATGTTAGTGGGATCATGAAGAATCCAATAAATGAATAATCACCAATATCTATTCACTTTAATCATGGAATAAGTATCACTTCAAAATTAATGATCAAACCACAAATCAATCTGTTTGTGGGTTGTCCCCATTTCATCATTTGATTTTATGAAGGAGAAAGAAATCAGAAAGAGATCGACACCCTACCTCAAGTTTGGACCAGTCATTGGAGAAGAACCGGGTTCCGTATCATCATCAATCTATTATATGCTGACATTCATCATCTGGAGAGAGCTTCATTTTCATTGCCTCAGGGGAAATATAGTGTTATGGAGATAACCCCGAATCTCTCTAACATGGATTATTGAAAAATAAAACCTCTACTTCATCAAAACGTAATACAAAAAATAATTTTTATTAAATAGTTTAATGAAATTCAAGTCCAAAAACAAAATATTAAAGTCACCCCAGGTCAGGCAATGGTAGGCATTGCTACGAAAAACACCCAGTTAAAAGCTCAATAGTTCTATTAGATTTCGAATCTGAGTTACCATTTACTATTTACATGGATTTCAAAATAAAATAATTTTTATTTAATTATTTATTTAACTATTGCACCCCAAGTGACTTTTTCTACAGATGACCTGCGTCGACCCATGTTATGTCACACCTAGGAAAAATTCACGGCTCTTATCTCATCAATGACCACAGATTTTTGATTTGGTCACCCATTTATAAAATGTTTCTCTTTTTAGGAAAATTTTCACGTGCATGCAATTGAAAATGTAAAATTTTGCAAAAAATTATTCTGGGAACCTTTGGCATAGAATCATATGTATTATCTAAGCCAGATCACAAAAGTTTTTCAAATAACATCTAAAATTAAAATCAAGAAATTATGAGTCATTATAATATCCCCACCTTAGGGATTTGCATCACCAAAATCCTATACAAGGGCTACCCAACAAAAAGGTAAGGTTACCAATCAAGAAACTGAGCCCCCGTCTCCCTAGTTCTCTTTGAGAGATTTATGTGCTACCAATGAATGTGCATCATTGGGTTTGATTTCCAAAAATGGATCTGCTCCTATAAATCCACAATAATCATCAGGTACTCTAATAAATTCATCCCACTATCAATGTCTAGCTTTCCACAATCGATGATGTGTGATGAATCATGCACATACATCCTCAACTATGACACGTGGAAGACATCCTGCACCCGATGAAACTGATCGGGTATATATAAGTGGTATACCACCTCTCCCACTCTTAATTGAATCCAAAAAGGGATAATGTATCTCAGAGATAAATTGTTTCCCCGTCCAAATATCCATAATTCGAATTTATGTGTGACCCGAAGGAACACATGGTTTCCCTAATCGAACACTAGAGGCCTCTACCTCTAGTCATCATCTGATTTTTACCAGCACTATACATCCCTCATCTTCTGCTAGATGATCTGTACCATCTTGGTGGTAGCCTAAATTAACTCTAGAACCATGATTTCTGACTCTCCTTGGTATGTTCAGTACAATGGATACCTACAAGGTCGCCCATACAATGCTTCAAATAGTTATGTACCAATAGTGGAGTGTTTTCATCTTTTATATGAGAACCCATCCAGTGATAGGTGGTCCTTTCTACTGCGTTCGATGAGTATTATGCAATCAAATAGCAATTACCCTAGAACTGGGATAGTCCTCTCTATCTGGCCATCCGTCTAGGGAATGAAACATTTTTTTCAAGCGCAATGACTCCAAAACACCTCATCCAGTCACCTCCAAAATTGGGATGTAAAGTGAGAAGCATTATATGAGAAAATATTTTATGGAAATCTGTGAATCTGAACTATCTCATATACATAGAGGCATCTGATGATCTCAATTGAACTCTAATCATGGATCAATTGTTAGTGGGTTGAAATGGTTAGTCGGTCATCAATCACCAATATGGTAATGTTTCCCCTTGATATGTGTGGAAACCATGTAACAAAGTCCATCAATTTCCCATCCCGCATACAATCTCTCAACTTAAGGGGTTTAGTCAAACCTGCTAAAACCCGGTTCTCAACCTTTACTTACAAACATGTCATGCATCAAGAGAAAAACTATAAAACTTCCTTCTTCATCTCGAGCCACCAGAACTGACATCAAAGGTCCTGATACATATTTTCCACTACAAGATGTACTAATAATGGTGAATTATGGAAATACATCATGTCCTCTTCCAGAAATGTCACTGACACTATTGCGTGCTCTTTGAAGAGAATAGTGTGCTCCCCAACTCTAGAATTTCCCTCAAGGGCATGCCCAGTGGAAATATGAGCAGGTAAATTCTCACTATTAGTAACTCTATGCTCTGGTTCACTAATTTCTTTTAAGAATTCATGGGTGAAAACCATCGACTGGAGGTAATAAGATCTATCTCCATCCAAAAAGGATATTTATAATGCGATTAATAGTTCCAACACCTCACTCAACAATTTCATGGTTCATATCCAACTGAGTTTACCCTCCACCACATTCCCCTTCCCAATAGTATAGATAATATAAATGTAATAGTCATGGAAGAACTATTGAAATCATATCTATCTCATTTTTAGATCCTTCTGGTAGAAGAAATACATTAGATTCTACTGGTCAGAGTAGACGGTAAACAACTCATCCATCATGTAGTGTTCCACAAATTCAATGCGAAGACAACCGCTTGTAACTCTTGATAATGGGTCAAATAGTTTTACTCATATTACCTCAACTGTGTCTAACCAAACTAAATAAAATATATCTCCTATATCAGGACTCAACCAAGACATGTCCCCGATGAATTGAAAAAGACTATTTACATAACACCCTCCTCTAGTAATCTCGAGATGGGAGTGCTTGTCAACCTCTTCGTTGTCTCCCAAAACCACTGTTGTCGCATCTTAATCAACAAAAAATGCTACCTTTTCTAGGTCATGGTTGTCAAGGATGTGAATACCCTAGAAAATTCGGGTACAAACCATTGATTTTTTTAATGGTTGGGGCTAAAGACTCATTTTTATTATTAAAGCAAAGCAAAGACCACTTTTAATTGGGTAATGGGAGACCCATTACAAAGCTCGAAAGATCAGTGTGCATGTATCCCATTAAATAGGCTGTAGGCCCAAATTTTTATGGCCTGAGGCCCATTCTGTGAATAGTAACCTGGCTGCTATAGTACCCGCTGCCGCTACAGTGCCCTGCGCCCACTATAGTACCCACAGATCTACAGTACCACCACTGCTACAGTACCGCTACAGTACTTCTACAGTACTCCAACAGTAACCTGCACCCCATGGGTTTTGAACCCCCATTTTTCCTTTAGGATTACTGGTAGCTTAACACTATGCCAAACCATTGATAGTACCTAGAAAAACCAAAGAAACTCTTAATCTCGGTAACACTCATGAGAGACACCCAAACAGTAACTGATTCAATATTCTCAAGATCTACTCCAAATCCATCCTCTGAAATGATGAGTCTTAGAAAGTGGACCTCTCTTATCTATAACTGACACTACGATTTCATCCTACAATGATTGTTCTCTCAGAGTGTGTCTAGGACCATCCTCAACGATATTGCATGCTCTTTCTTGAACGTTGAGTACACCAGAATGGCATCAATGATGTCCACGATGAAAAAATATAAGTAAGACTATAATTTCCTATTCATGAGTCCAATAAAAACTACTGGGGTGATCATTATACCAAACAAAATCAATTAGTTTTCAATGAGGTCATACTGACATCGCAAGGTTGTCTTCATGATATCCTCATTTTATACACGAATCTGTTGATAGCTAATTATGAGGTTTATCATTGAGAACCACCTCTCCCCATTCATCAAATCAACGTAGACATCGATCATTAGTAGTAGATACATGATATTAATGGTCACCTAGGCAAGGCAGTGGAAGTACAAACATAACCAAAACCTCCAATTTTTTTCTAGGAAAACAATACTGGGGACACCCAAGGTGAATCATTGGGTATCAAGAATCCATTTCTCTATCTGTCCTCCATTAATACCTTTAAATCATGAATCTCCATGGGTAAAATCTAATATGTAAGTGTAGATATCAATGTCATATAGGGGTATATATCCTTGCAGAAATCCAGTTCCCTATGAGGAGGTAATACTGAAACATCTTCTGGAAATATATCTTCGTACTAATTCACCACAACTAGAAACAAAGGACATTTCTCCTCCACTTCACCGGGGGTCATGCTATAAAATTGGTGTCTGACGGCTGCAACATCCTATGTGCAAATCTTTCTTACACTACAAGGGTTTCCTTTTCACCGAAAAAGGAAACCATGGTTCCATCTCCATAGACAAACTACACTATGTGCCTAAAACAGTCAATTTGGGCATGGACTATGTATAACCAGTCTATACCAAGGATGACATCATAATGCCTTGACAGTGCCACTAGAATATTCCAACCAAACTCTCTCCCCCAAGAGTAAGGTAACACTATTAGCACCATTGTGTTATTTTTGAATATTCCCTTTTCACAGCATCTAAGTGTAGGGATCAAGTCAATGGTTCCACTAGAATATTGGTGACATGAAAAAGTGTATTGGAATGTAAAGTGTAACTAAAACATAATTCAATAAAAATCATAGCTATAATGGAAAGGAAATAGCTCGTAACTTTTATCATCTCAAGATAACTTTGGTCATTTGCCTTTATTGCTTGAAGCTAGCAAACTCCCTCTCTACCTGCTCCCGGATCCCATTGTGGACCTCTTGGGGGTTTTGGTTGCAGTATGTCATACCTCCTCCCATCTCCTACTTCCTATTCAGCTCCACTTCCACATCTTCTACCTATAGGATCTCTATGTTACTTCCTTCACCTTAGCCTCAGTGGTCCCTCACCCATCCATTGATCATCTGTATGGTGAGTTAGAGAATATCAAGGAACGTTTCCCAGACCGTCGCATGAGTAGAACATCCCATCCATCGACTGACTCGGTCTACCCTTGAAGACTCACTGTAACACCACCAAATGATAAATTGTATAATGGATAATGATATGACTGATGTCAACATGGAGCACCTTCTTTTTCGGGAGCCTTCCTGCTTAGATCTTCATAGTTAAGCGTGCTTTTCCATGAGTAGTGATCATGATGGGTGACCTTCTAGGAAGTTTTTCCAGGTGTGTCTGAGTGAGGGAAATTCACACTAGAAAGGAAAAGTGTTGCCATGCAGGGACTATTATTAGTCAGATGACATGTTCGAGCACGTGGGTGGACCCTAGGGTGGGGCCCATGTGTCTGCGGGGGAAATGGGTGGTACCTGGTTGACCAGGACCCGACAACCATGTTAAGGCGGGGTGTATGTGCTGTCACCGGGACCCGGTTGTCACATTTGGTATCAGATGATTTACCCACCCTTAAGTGGAGTGCACTTCCTGGGTTCAGATGTAGGGACCACAATGAGGACGTTGTGTTCTAAAAGGGGGGTGATTGTAACACCCCCAAATGATAAAGGGTTAAATGGATAAATGATTTGACTTATGTCAACAAGGTGCACCTTCCTTTTTGAGAGCCTTCCATGATAGAACTCCATAGTTAAGCGTGCTTGTCCTGGAGTAGTTATCAGGATGGATTACCTTCGAGGATGTTTCTCTGGGTGTGTGTGAGTGAGGACAAAGCACACTAGAAAAGACAAGGGTTCACCTGTGTGGACTGTCATTAGTCATATGACCCGTTCGGGCCCGTGGGTGGACCTTGGGGTAGGCCCCACATGTCTGCTAGGCAACTGGTGGTACCTGGTAGGCCAGGACCCGATGCCTATGTTAAGGCGGGGTGTATGTGATGTCACCAGGACCCGGTTGTCACATTTGGTATCAGATGTCATACTGTAACACCATGAGATTTTATGAGAAATATATATATTTTTTATGTATTATGTTATATGCAACAACAAATGAATCATTCACTACACAAAACACTGGCTTGGCTTGCGTTACACGCAATCGCGACCTTCCTCGATAGCGTGTATAGTACGCAATACCATGTTTCCTTAAACAACGATATTTTTTTATAATATTATTATGTACTAGCCATTATGAATAGTATTAACTGCATTTTGAACGTTATTATTCATCTTACATATTTTCTAAAACATGGTATGTGAAAAAAATAAATTTTTCGGGTAAAATAATTATTTTTTAAAAAAATACATATTTGCCTCCTTTTGATAGAGAACCCACTTTAAATCTAGTTTTTGACAGGTTTATATGTCCAAGTTGACAAAATAAAATTTTTCTTTGGAATCAGGAAACAAAAATTTACTTTTGATAAGTTATTCATATTATTCTGATAACTTTCGTATTTTAATGAATATTAAAAACACGCTATATTTTAATTAAAAACAACTTTTTTCATTGCAATAATTTATATGGTTAAATTATAATATTGAATGGTTTTAAAGAATAAATACAATATATTTCTACCATTTAATATAGTATGTCATTAACTTTAATTTTACATTGAATTTATAGGTAAAAACATTTAAATCTTTGGAAATGTTTTAACTTTTAATTAAAACCCAATTTCTTAACAACGGGATAAATTTTAAATTAATTACTGCCACATTTGTGTTTTGAATTTTGAAAAATGGATTCCATATTTGAATTCAGTGGGTCAAAATTATGTTTATAGTTTACTTTTTTTTGATATTATGAATAGTAACTATGATAATTTTTATTTACTGAAGTTAAAGGTAAATCGGGTAATTAAAGGTAAAAATAAGATTATAAAATTTCACTAAAACCTACCAATATTTTATTGGATGAATAAAATTCGACCCATATCACCTAAGGGTCAGAATAGATTAATTTTATGGACTTTTGACCATGAATATAATTTAGTTATTATTAAAACCAAAGAGAGTGACAATGTAATGGCCCGGACCTCTCCGGTCCATTCCTTTGTGAAAATATGATGATGGAGGTGTTCCGGGAGGTCAAGGTGACTTGGTGGTGCGTTTGGGCGGACATTAAAGGAAAGATAAAGGGAAATAGTTGTCACACTGTTGGCGTACAGTTTGCCTAAACCATGCAATAGTTGGTGTTGGAGGTAGTGGCGAAGGCATGGTTAGCGCATGGTTTGTCTAACCGTGTAGACAAACCATGCGAGGAGTGTTTGGCGAGACAGAAGCTAACACACGGTTAGTGCACGGTTTGTTAAACCGTGAGGACTAACCATGCAGACACTTAATTTTAGATCCTAAAATTGTGGATCTGAACTCTTTTGCCTCTAAATAGTTCGTTTAAGTCCTTAAGTGTCCATAATTAGGGATTACTCTCCCTTGAAGGTTAGAAAAACTCTCCCAAGTGTTTTTGAGGTGATCCAGAGGCTTTTCTTGGTGAATCGAAGCCGGTTCTTGAGGTATGCGGTCATTCTTCTTGATTTTATTAGATCTACTTAGATTTACTCCTCCTCTTGTCTCGGTTTCTTGGATATATGCCCGTAATGGTTAGATATAAGTGTGTGGATTTCAAATATGATTAGATTTGGTCTTGGTTTTGTTAGGATAGCAGACCTAAGGAAGATTCGTGGAGAATCGACCTGGTTTCTTGGGCGTTCATCGATCGTTGTGGTTTTCCTCGAAAACCTTTGAGGTATGGGATTTGTGGCATATCTAATTGTTTATGTGCAATCATAGAGTTATAATGATTTATCCCTTTGGATCAAAATGGATTTAACCTTATTAAATAATTGAACTGGATTAAAATAATTGGTTTGATCGCATGTTATTGATTTCTACCAGGATAAGGGTATGCCTCTTGATTTTCTAGATAGTGTGTTATCTATGTTTGGCTTGTTATCATGGGGTTCTTGATGAAATTGATAAATAACGTAAAGCCATAATTAATTGATAATTAATTGGATAAAGATAAAGATGCATGTAAAAGAATATGGTTGTTGCTGTTGTGGTTGTTGATCCAAATTGATGTTAATCAAATTGATGCTAATGTATGTGTTTAATTTAGTTGGTTGGTAAACCTGAAATCTGTTGGTGCTTTTTGTTTAAAGGTCGAATGCCTTGTTAAAGGGACAAGAGCCCAATTTTATGTTACGTTTTTTTCCTACTGCTTCTGCGGTGATGTGACCCTGGGAGGGGGTTCTCTCATGTGGTGGCATGGAGGCCTTGTGGTTGTGGAAACGGATAATGCCTAGAGTGGCGGGATGCATCAGTTTATGCTTGTGGGTGTCAGGGAGGACACCAGGGATGATGGAATGGGATGTATGTGGTTGTTAGATTCTTTTTTATTCTTGGTTGTTTATCCACATTACTTTTCCCCACTGCTCAAGGCAGCTGGTCTTTCTTACCCTTATTCCTAAATAGGCGAATACACGTGGGGTATGCCAAGTTCCTTCCATGATTAGCCTCTAAAGGGAGAATGGGTCTATGCTCTTGTTATAGGTGGCAAAGACTCGATGAGTAGTATATCAACTCACCGTTTTTATCCCCTTGTGTTTAGTAGCATAAGATTCTTTTCGAGAATTCTTGGGAATATGGGAAAGTAATTCTGTAAATAATGATTGATTAAATGATGATAATCCATGGGAATGGAGATGCTGGAATATAATGGTGATGTTGTAACTTTTAAAGGGACAGTTCATTTTGAATGTGATGCCAATGAAGTTGAATGTGGTTTTTTCATGGTTAATTAATGTACAAATAATTAATTAACGTAAAGAGTAATTGATGAAAAAGGGAATACAATGCCCTAACGAAGTTCTTCAATTAATTGTGTGCTTACAGGATACCTAGTCTTAGAAATAGCAGCCCGGAGTCTGAGAGATGTTAGCTGCAGTTGAGACTAAGACTAGATTATGTGCATATTGTGGTTGTGAGTTATATATATTTTTTAATTTTTGTGTTTCTATATGCTACTCCACCCTGTCAGTAAGGGAAACTGACACCCCAGGTATTCTGAGCCCTGGGGGGTGTTTTCCCCAACATTTCGGTGGGAGGATGAATGGATGACTACCCCTTTGGACCCACTCTCTTCTCTTGGTAGATACTAGTGTCGTTGGCACAACGGTTAGTTTCCCCCATATATGTGTGTTGAGGGCTATAATTGCTTGTGGATATTTCTACACATACATTTTGGATATTGTATCCTATGGACTACTATAGGGGTACCGTGTATAGGCTGTGATGGATTGAGGATCCTTACTTGGTTTTTGGGTTGTAATGGCTTGAGATATAATACCCCGGTGTATGATACACTTTATGTGAGCTGTGGTGGCTCTCGGAAACTACCTGGTTACTTTTGGTTGTGAGAATGGGGTGGTGTTTCGCCCAGGTGTCTGTGGGAAAGCCTTTGTGGTGCACGTGGTGCAGATTGTGGAGCTTATCCCAAGTGTATAAGGGCAAGCCTTTGGAGAGAGATGAACTGGATGTATGTCATTGGGTAAATGTGGCAAACCAGTGGGAAAGTAGTAGTGGGGTACCCTTGATATTTTCTCTTATATGATATATTCTTGTATGCGTGACTTTGTGAGAGTATCCATGGTGAGGTTGCGAATATTGTATACATGTTTAGGAGACAATTTAGGTTCACTTTTATTTTACTGTTCTTTAGCATGCTTTCTTTACTTTTGCACGAGAGGCTTCGAGGAGGATCCTACTAAGTATACTGTTGTACTCACACTATGTATATATAATCTGTTTTTCAGGTCACATGGAGCAGGTTGGAGATCAAGCTAGTTTCTACTAGCTTGGAGTTGTAGGAGCTGTTCGGGATTGTGGTCGCTTCTGTTTTTACTTTCTCTTAGGTACTTCTAGTTTTCCCTTTAAGTTGTATTACTTTTTTCATGGCATTCCATATATGTACTTGGGTTTCTTTTACATTTCAGTTTTGAGTTGGAGTTGGTTGGTGGGTATCTTATCTCTCTCTTCTGTATGTATTCTCTTCGAGGGTAATGCCTCCCATTTTTGTGTTTATTATACCCTCGGTGCTAGTCACCAATCTGGGCCTACTGGAGGTGGGACTCGGGGATTATTATCTCCCTTTTCACATTGCTGACCAGGAGGGGTACACTTTGTGGGGAGGGGGTCATGATAGAGTGGTATCAGAGGAGAGGTTGAGGGACAAGATGGAGTTTGGAGTTAGGCACATGTGAGGTTGCATGGGTTGGTAGGGCAACAGTGTCATTCATGTTTATCAAGTACATTAATCACTAGAAAGCGGTTGAGACATAGGCGTTTATGGCCCCCAATGTTCTGATGTACGGACCATTATGTTTACAATGGCTACTAAACAAGGTGATACTGCTTGCAGGGTAGAGTCCCAGGAAAGGATCATGCATCATTATTCTTTGTGCTTGTTCTTGAATGTGTATACATTGGGATATATTAACCTATAATAAATAAAAGAAAACAATTAATTAATAAATGTTGAGTCTTCCATATTCCAGTCTTAGGAGCTCTAAGTGTTTTTTATTTTGCAGGTATGGCTCCGGATTGACGTCCTCATCAGGTTTGCGTAGAATATGTCCAGCAAGCTGTTCCAGTAGGTCGCCGTAGTGTAGATGTTCACGACAACGACACTTGGAGGAAGACACTCCGAGAGTTTTAGCGCCAGAGTCTACATAAGTACGAGGGCTCCGTTTTAGATGCAGTCACAAAAGACTGGTTGGAGGAGGTCGAGATAGGTTCCAGTTCGATTCATGCTCAGAAGGAGCACTGGGTGTCCTTGGTTATGACGATGCAGCGTGGAGTAGCGAGGAAGTGGTGGCTTTTGTTCCTCTGGGATCGTAATGAGTTAGTGATATCAATGGAGGAGTTTCGAGACAAGTTCAGGGTTTTGTTCCTTTCTTCGACTACAAAGGCATCAAGTCGCCAGGAGATTCATACCCTTTGACAGGGTATCTCCTGTGTTTGAGAGTTTGGAATCCTTTTTAGGAACCATTTACGATATTCTTTGGACCTATTACCAGATGAGGAGGTTAGGACGAGACATTTAGAGGAGGCTTTGCATCCAGAGATCCAGCGTCAGGTCACCCCATTTATGTTGAATACATATCTTGAGGTGCTGGTGAGGGCAGTGGTTATCGAGTGGACATTGGCCCGGACCAGATCATCACGAGAGGGGAATCAGCATGATTCCTCCCGAAGAAAGGCTCTGGTCTGGGGTTCCTGGTTTTCAGGGCAGAAGTGTTTCTGTTTACCCGGGGGTAGGTCCCAGCACTTCACATCTCATTTCTCCAGAGGCAGCAACTCTCAGCCCTATTCCAAGGGATCAGGCGATTGGTTTTCTTGTGGTGGTCATGGCCATCAGCAGCGGGAGTGCCTGACCTTTCATAGAAGACATCGTGCACCGGTCTCTCGGCTCCAGGTTTCTCCTTTGAGGCAGTTCTAGCCAAGGCAGCAGCAGCAGGTTGCACCTGCTTTCGATCAACATAGGGTAGATGGGGAAGGCAGAGGAAAACCCCATGACACTCCCCGTCCTCAGAGAGTAGATCACGGCCGTGGTGGTGGTCATCATCAGGGTTAGAGAGGTCGTGGAGGAGGTCGTGGTCAGCTTTATTACTCTAGCGTTTCCAACACCAGATGAGCCAGAAGTCGTTCAAGGTACCCTTTGATTATTTTCTACCTTGTTGTATGCCTTGTTTTATTCAAGAGCAACACACTCTTTCATATCACCTACCCTTTTCCATTCTTTGGGACTTGAGGTAGAGAGGCTTCCAATGCCCTTGGTGTTGACTACGCTAGTTGGAGGTCGAGATGAATTGATTGAATTATGTAGAGATTTTGAGCTAGTGTTGGGGAAACACCGCTCTTGGGGATATTTCCTCTGTTTACAAATACAACCATATGATGTCATCCTCGGCATGAATTGGTTGTATTCGGTGTAGGATATCATGGATTTCTATAGTAAGAAGATCGTTTTCTTTGATGCGGATGGAGAGCCAGTGGTGTTTGTTGGTGAGCAATATCCTCGGATGTGTCATAGATGGGTTCCATCCATATCGTCCATGGTGGCAGGGATGATGCTGAGTTCCTTAGAGGTTCAGCAGTTGGTGTTTCTTAGGGTCGTGGAGGAGTACCATGATGTCTTTCCTGAAGATGTTGTAGCATTACCCCCTCGATGAGAGATCGAGTTTGGGATCTAGCTACATCCAGGAGCTTCTTCTATCTCTATGTCTCCATATAGTATGGCCCCTTTTGCGTTATGAGAGATGCGTATACATCTTGATGGTCTATTACAGTGCGGTTTTGTTAGACCATGTGGGTCACCATGGGGTGCACCAGTTCTGTTCATAAAGAAGGCTGACAACAGTTTGCGGTTGTGTGTCGATTATCATTGCATGAAAAAAGTGACAATAAATAATCTCTATCCTCTTCAACACATTGATGATTCATTTTATCAACTGAAGTGTGCATGTTGGTTCTCAAAGATCGACTTGCGGTCAAGATATCATCAGATGCATGTGAAGGATGGGGATATCCTGAAGAATGCTTTCTGTTGTCGTCATGGGCATTATGAATTCGTTGTAATGCTATTTAGTGTGAAGAATGATTTAGTTGTATTCATGGCATTGATGAAGGATGTGTTCTGTGAGTTCCTGGACAGGTTTGTGGTAGTCTTCATCGACGACATCCTTGTGTACTCTACACATGCAGAGGATCATGCATAGAAACTACGGGCCATTTTGGGAGTTCTTCATTGACATCAAATGTTTGGGATGATTTCTATGTGTGAGTTTTGGGCTCAAGAAGTCTGTTTCATGGGGAATGTTGTGTTCCAACATGGAGTAGTTGTGGATTCATCAAATATTGAAGCAGTTGTGTCTCATACATCTCCCAAGACAGTGTCAGAGGTGAGATGTTTCCTTGGTCTCACAGGCTACTACAAGAATTTTGTAGCAAATTTCTCACGGGTTGCGAATCCTCTGACAGTTTTGACCAGGACAGATCAGGATTTCATATGTACTAATCAGTGTCATGTAACATTTGATTATCTAAAGGAGAAGTTTGTAAGTGCTCCAGTCCTTTCTCTTCCAGCTGAAGGAGTTCAGTTTGATGTTTTTTGTGATGCTTCATGTCTGAGGTTAGGTTTTGTTCTCATGCAGCAGAGGTCAGTTATTTCTTATGGGTCTCGGCAGTTGCGTCCCCATGAAAGCAACTATTCCACCCATGATCTTGAGTTGGCAGTCGTGGTGTTTTCTCTGAAGTTGTGGAGACAATACCTCATTGGTGAGCGCTTTGTGGTTTTCACCGATCATAAGAATTTGAGGTATGTTTTCTCCCAGCGTGACTTGAACTTGGGGAATCATTGGTTGATGGAGTTCTTGAAGGAATACGACTTTGAAATATTGTATACACCTGGAAAAGGGAATGTTTTAGCTGATGCACTGAGCCGAAAGTCGCGTAGTGATGCTGTGAGTGAATCTGATGATTCCTAGAGAGTTATGGAAGAACTATCATCTTTACATCTTGATATGGAAGAAGTTAGAAGTAGAGGTTGTATTTTTCAGATGACGGTGCAGTCATCCCTAATGCAGAAGGTGGAAGAGTCCCATTTGGGGGATCTAGAGGTGGATGTTTGGAGAGACCGAGTTGATTGTGGTGAGGCCCACGATGGTTGGTCGGAGGATGAACAACACCGAGAGTTGTATCATGGAAGGATTTTTGTTCCCTTGGTGATGCGCGAGACGGTCCTCAGAGAGTTACATGGTTCACCCATAGTGGTACATCCTAGAGTGAAAAAGATGTATCCATCCTTGAGAATTCAGTTTTGGTGGGATGGGCTGAAGCATGGGGTTGCGGAGTTTGTGTGTCGTTGTTTAGTCTACCAGAAGGTGAAGTCCAAACACCGTGTTCCTAGTGGTCTTCTCTAGCCATTAGAGATTTCTTAGTGGAAGTGGTAGGACATCTCAATGGACTTTGTTAAAGGTTTACCTCGAGCTCTGGGAGGACATGATGCTATTTGGGTGGTAGTGGATCATTTAACCTAATTGGACCACTTTATAGCAATAAAGGAGTCATGGTCAGTGGAAGTATTGTCGAGGAAATATCTGGAGGAGGTGGTGATACTTCATGGAGTCCCTAGGAAGATCATTTCTGATCGAGATCCTCAATTTACCTCTAGGGTGTGGAGAGGTCTCCAACATGCATTCGGTTCTCAGCTATGCCTTAGAACTTCTTTTCAACCTCAAAGAAGTTGTCAGATGGAGCGGACCATCCAGACTCTTGAAGACATGTTGCGCTCTTGTGTTCTTGATTTTGGAGGTTCATGGATGAAGCACTTAACCTTGGTGGATTTTTCCTACAATAATAGTTTCCACTCCACCATTGGTATGGAGCATTTTAAAGCCTTGTATGGCCGGCCTTGTCGTTCTTAGTTGTGCTGGACTGGGGTCGGAGAGTCAGTAATTCTCGGATCGAAACAAGTGCAGAATACAACACAGATGGTTCAGGTGATTCGTGAGAGGATGAAGGCAGCACAAGATCATTAGAAATCATATGTTGATCAAAGGAGGAGACCCTTGGATTTTAATGATGGGGATCATGTGTTTCTAAAGGTGACTCCCCATCGTGGGCAGCAAAGGTTTGGTCGTGGGTGTAAGCTTTCTCCCTGTTTTGTTGGGCCTTTTGAGGTGATAGATCATGTTGGAGTTATGGAATATCGAGTAGCGCTTCCCCCTCAGATGAGTTGGATACATGATTTTATCCATGTATCATAGCTACGTCGTTATCTTCATGACGACTCCCACATCATCGATTGGGGAGATATCGATGTTGATGATGATTCCACCTTTGAGGAGCGACCTGTGGAAATCCGAGACTGCAAAGAGAAGGTGTTGTGCGTGCATTCCATTCCATTATTTTGTGTCTTGTGGCGACACATTGGCTTGGAGGTGAGTACTTGGGAACATGAGTCATAGATACATACTCAGTATCTAGAGTAGTTTAATGATTAAATCTTCTCTTGTATCGTTGTAATATGTGTAGTTATGATGCTTTCATGTTTATGAGATGGCTCCCTTTGTTTCTTTGGAGACTTTCTCTCTTTTGAGAGGTATCTTGGTGGGTGGTGGTTCAGACCATGTTTCGTTTTCACTTTAGGTGGGTTTTGGATTCTCGAGGATGAGAATGTTTTGAGAGGTATCTGATGTAATGGCCCGGACCTCTCTGGTCCATTCCTTTTTGAAAATAATGTGCTTGAGGTGTTCCGGGAGGTCAAGGTGACTTGGGGGTGAATTTGGGTGGACTTTTAAGGAATGTTGAAGGCCAATAGCTATCGCACGATTGGCGCACAGTTTTCCAAAACCGTGCAGCCAAACCCTGCAAGAAGTGTTTGGCGAGATAGAAGCTTTCGCACGGTTAGCGAACGGTTTGTTAAACTGTGTGGACTAACCATGTTGGCCCATAAAGTTAGATCCTAAAATTGTGGATCTAAACTCTTTTTTCTCTAAATGGGTTGTTTAAGCCCCTAAGCGGCCAAAACTCGTGATTACTCACTCTTGAAGGTTAAGAAACCCCTTCCAAGAGTTTTGGAGGTGATCCATAGGCTTTTCATGGCGAATCGAAGCCGGTTCATGAGGTATCCAGTCGTTCTTTCTTGATTTTCATAGATCTACATAGATATACTCCTCCTCTTCTCTCTGTTTCGTGGATCTACACCCGTTATGGGTAGATCTAAGGGTGTGGATGTCAAATATGATGACATTTGTTCTTGGTTGTGTTAGGAGTGAAGACCTATGGAGGATTCATGGAGAATCGACCCGGTTTCTTGGGCGTTCATCGACCATTGTGGTTTTCCTCGAAAACCATTGAGGTAGGGGATTCGTGGCTTCTCTAATTGTTTATGTGAAATCATATAGTTACCATGATTTAGTCCATTGGATCACAATAGAATTTACCTAAATAAATACTTGAACCAGATTAAAAGAATTGGTTTGATCGCTGGTTGTTGCTTCATACCGTGATAACAGTTTGCCTCTTGATTTTCTATATAATGTGATATCTATGCCTGGATTGTTAGCATGGGGTTCTTGATGAAATTTATAAAGAACGTAAAGCCAGAATTAATTGACAAACAATTGGATAAAGATAAAGAGGCATGAAATGAATCCAGTTGTTGTTGTTTTGGTTGTTGATCCAAATTGATGTTAATAAAATTGATGTCGATGTATGCGTTTAATTCAGTTGGTTGGTAAACCTAAAATTTGTTGGTGCTTGTTGTTTTAAGGACGAATGCCTTTTTAATGGGCCTAGATCCCAATTTGATGTGAAGTTTGTTTTCCTGCAGCTTGTGTGGTGATGTGACCCTGGGAGGGCGTTGTGTTATGTGGGGTAATGGAGGCCTTGTGGTTGTGGCAGCGTATGACGCCTAGATTGGAAGGATGCATCTATTTATGCACATGGGTGTCAGGGAGGACACTGGGAATGATGGAATGGGATGGATGTGATTGTTGGATTCTTGTTGATTCTTGGTTTTTTATCTGCTTTACTTTTCCCCACTGCTCAAGGCAGCTAGTCTTGCTTACCCTTCATCCGAAATGGGTGAAGACACGCGGGGTATGCCACGTACTTTCCGAGTTTAGCCTCTTGAGGGAGAATGGGTCTACGCTCTTACTATAGGCAGCAAAGACTCGACGGGTAGTATATCTACTCACCGTGATTATCCCATTGTGTTTAGTAGCATAGGATGATTTTCAAGAATGCATGGGAATATTGGAAAGTAATTAGGTAATGAAAGATTGATTAAATGATGATAATCCATGAAGATGGGGATGCATGAACTTAATCGTGATGTTGTAACTTTTAAAGGAATAGTTGATTTTGAATGTGATGCCAATGATGTGTAATGTGGTTTTGTTCATGGTTAATTAACGTGCAAAGAATTTATTAACGTAAATATGAATTGATGAAAAAGGGAATACAATGACCTAATGAAGTTCTTTAATTGGTTGTCTGCTTACAGGATACTGAGTCCAGAGTCCAAGCGACGTTAGCTGTAGTTGAGACTAAGACAATATTATGCCTATAGTGTGGTTTTGAGTTATATGTATTCTATACTTTTTTTTGTTTCTATATGCTACTCCACCCTGTCAGTAAGGGAAACTGAAACCCCGGGGATTCTAAGCCATGAGGGGTGTTTTCCCCAACATTTCGGTGGGAGGATGAAGGGATGACTACCCCCTTTGGCCATGCCCTCTTCTCTTGGTAGATACTAGTGTCGTTGGCATAGTGGTTAGTTTTTCCCATTTATTTGTGTAGAGGGATGTAATGGCTTGTGGTTATTTCCACAGATATATTCTGAATATAGTATCCTATAGACTACTATAGGTGTAACGTGTATAGGCTGTTATTGCTTGAGGATCCTTACTCAGTGTATGGGCTGAAATGACTTGAGGTATAATACCCCGACATATGATACACATTATTGGAGTTGTAGTGGATATAGAAAATTACCTAGTTACTTTTGGTTGTGAGGATGGTGAGGTGCTTCTCCCAGGTGTCTGCGGGCTAGCCTTTGTGGTGCACGTGGTGCAGATTGTGGGGCTTAACCCAATTGTACATGGGCATGTCTTTGGAGAGAGATGCACAGGACGTATGTCGTTGGGGAAAAGTGGAAAACCAGTGGGGAAGTAGTAGCGGGGTACCCTTTATATTTTAATCTATATGAAATATTCTTGTATGCGTTACATGGTGAGAGTAGTAATGGTGAGGTTGGGAATATAGTATACCTGTTAATGTGATGAGTTAGTTTCACTTGTTGTTCACTGTGCTTTAGCATTCTTTCATTACTTTTGCACGAGAGTCTTCAGGGAGGATCCTACTGAGTATACTGCTATACTCACCCTACGTATATATAAATTGTTTTTTCAGGTCACTTAGAGCAGGTTAGAGATCATGCTGAGTTGTACTAGCTTGGAGTTGCAGGAGCTGTTCGGGCATGTGGTCGCTGCTGTTTTTTACTTTATTTTGGGTACTTGTATTTTTCCATTTCATTTTTAGTACTTTTTCATGGCATTCCATATATGTACTTGGGTTTAATTTACATTTCAGTTTTGAGTTGGAGTTGTTTGGTGTCTATCTTATCCCTCTCTTCCGCATGTGTTCTCTTAGAGGGTAATGCCACCCATTTGAGTGGTTATTATACCCTCGATGCTAGTCACCTACCCGGGGCCTACTGGTGGTGGGACTCGGGGGTCATTATCTCCCTTTTCACATTTCCGACCCAGGAGGGGTACACTTTGTGGGGAGGGGGTTGCGATAGACAACATGTCACTCTCTTAAATCTTATATGTATAATAATTTTAATTTAGTGATAAACATAATGAAACATAGAAAATGAATAGTATAATGAAATATAATAAAATTATCTACATCATGTGAATTTATTTATAATTTTTAGGGATTAAATATTTATCATTAAATGTGACACAATAGTGATGTTGAAATTATTTTATTGATTGAAATATCAAAAAAATGGTTTTAAAAACATTAAAATAAATATTATATGAACTATTTAATGTGCTCCACTAATTTTCTAGATAAATATGACATGTTATGAATCTATTAAAGCTTTTAGTTCAAATATATCCTCATTGTATATTTTATATAAATTCAATGATATTAATAGTGTAAAAATTGACACTATGGTTATTTTATAAAAATAACATATTATAAAATTGTTTAAAAATCAAAAAAATATTTAAAAATTATAAATTTAAATTAATATAGTCTAAAATTTCATAAAGTATCTAATTATGGATAATTCACAGCACATAAGTAATTATTTATATCAATTTAAAACTTAGATTATTATTATCACAAATAAAATTAAATAGATTAAATAAGGATAAATCAATTTGACAAGGATTAAAATAAATTAATAACATGTCTAAATATTATTAGTTGATAAGATTACAACCCTATCACATATAATCTTCTAATTGAGTAATTTTTGGAGGTTTTTATGTGGGGATGGAATTTATTATAAATTAATATTTCTTATAATTCCAAAGGTGCCCCTCTCCTCCTTTATAAAAGGGCACCTCCTCCCTCTCCTCCTCACACATCTTTGAGCCTTCATGCTCGACCAACCCCTGGAAATTTCTCTTCTCCACTTCCCTAGATACATACTAGAGGTATTGTTCATCTTCAAAGACCAACTGTATTGCCCTAAGAGGATGTTAAGAAGAGGCACATCAAAGAAGTGGTAATACCCTTTACCAATTCATTCCAATTTAATTCTTCTTATTATTCATCTTCTTATTTATTTGTTTCATTATAAATTAATAACATAATTATCACTAAAATACTGATATGTTATTATAAATATGAAACAACCCTATTTCACCTTTTATCCATCATACAGAAAATGAAATCACCGCGCCTGTGTACGTACGGAATACCATCTCCACGCCATGGTATAGTCTATTTTACACCACCACCATAAATGTATTGGTATAATGGTGTAATGAATAAATATATATGATTATTATAACATGATACTTATTCTGAGACATTACCTCTTCTGCTGCAATACCATTCAATAGTTATGGAAACGATATCATCGCTTTTGCGTACGTACAGCCTACCGTCTCCACGATGTGATGCGACTCGTTCTACATGATCTTCATTGAATAATGATTATATAAATGAATTAAATGAAGAAATGTTATATATATCACACTAATACCATTCTATAAATAATTTATCTATAACCTAAAACAAGGAATAAGAATTTATTCGACCAGAAATGCTTAAGAACATAAAGCAATGAACACCCGAATAATAAGTAACAATGAAATATTACTAATAAGAAGATAAGAATATGACCGTGTATGTTATCATACCAATTAATGTGATTCGTTAATAAGTCAATGAAATTATTTAAATCATTTTACAGGATGCTCAGATACGTACGAAGCATATCAGACCTAAGGTAAGGGAAAATATCAGAATCTCATTTTTATCAGAGATTGTTTATACATCAGAATTTAATGGGGCATATTTATCATCCACATACATGTTTTCTCAATATTTTTAAACCAAATTTTACCTATTGGTTAATTTTTAGTAAAAGATATGAAAGGAATCTTTTTTCGTTTTAATTACGAGATTCTTTTTGACGTTTTCGGCCAAAGTACGAGAAAAATGTTTTTTTAACTTATACAGCATGAATGGATTTTTATGATTCCAAAGAACATTTTTTCCAGGAAGATTACTTTACATGTTTTCAAGTTTATTTTTAATTAACAAATTTTAGTAGAAAATTTTATGAGATGTTATGAAAGGAAAAATTCTTTTGAAGTATAAATGATATTTTCCTCAAGAATGGAGTTCAAGTGTATTATCAAAATTATTTTCCATCTAAGATAATATAGGGTTTTGTTTCTATGCATATTATTACATTGATTTGATTATGTAGGGATGGAATTATTTTTATGAAGTCCTTTATCTTATATGAATTTTTTAATGATGTCACAATGTTTAAGAATCCCATTTTTATTACATGGGTTATGCTATGATGTATGATTTATGATTTTGTGGCACACATTAGAATGGTTTAATTATGAGATTGGTGGGACCTATATCTCCCTAAAATGCATTGGGTAAAGATTTATGTCTAATGAGATATACAAGGCTAGAATGAAAAGTTAATCTATTTCCATGATACAGGACTAAAACGTGGACTGAACTCGGTTCAGAAATCGACATTGTCCACTAAGATAGTCTTGGAAACAAGTATTCACTAATAAGAAATGATCTTCTATGATTATGTGTGTATTCCACAACGTTTCATGTTATATGTTATGATCATTGGGATTACATTTCACTACTATGATTTTTCCCATGTTGTGATATTATGATCTCTTTTGCAGGTTTGGATTTTCAAAATGTAATGTTCTAATGAATATGATATGATTGATATTTCCTTTGTTTAACCTTACTGATCATTTGAGATCACCCTTTTTTTATGTTTTCTTTTCCCTAGTTCAAGAAGAAGGGTATTAAGTAGGATATTCCAAAAGGGACTCTAGATATGATGAAATAAATGGGAGACAATGTAGATTCTTTATGAAACAGTTGTTTATGTTTCCCAATTTCTAAAGACACTATACCAATATGGTCCTATTAGGGTTTTGTAATAGGTTGTAATAAGTTTGATTCAATTCACATGTAATAACAATGTATGTAAAGTATGGGTCGTTATAGTTGGTATCAGATGAAAGGTATAGTCAACATTTGGAAAGTAGGATGTGAATTCCTTAGTAAGAACCCTATGTATATGTCTATGCATTGAACAAAATATTAGTGTTTTAGAAATGGCCATGAATAACCTATGATAAGACCTTAACTGTAAAATTTTATTCTTGATTATGTGGTTTTCCTATTATGATTTATGTTTCTCACACTATGCTTATTGGTTTTAGTCAATGGTTGGAACCCGAAGGAACCGTGCTAATGCTGAATGTGATGGGAAATGCAATGATTGTCCCCTTGAGCAACCAAATGTTATGGGAGCCAGAATGAAAAATCTTGTAGCCATGATCACAGAACTTTCTCAACCTACGAATCATGCAGGACTTCCAAACGAGCAACGGAAGGTGAAACATTCTGTTGAATCTTTCATGAGGCAGTTTCCACCTTCATTCAGCAGGTCTTCTGATCCATTAGTGACAAAGCAATGGATTAGTACCACTGAAGAGATATTTTTAGTCCTGCAATGTTCTGATCATGATAAAGTCATCTTAGCAGTATACCGTTTGAAAGGTGAATCTGATCAATGGTGGAATCTTATCAAGAATACGAGGCAAATATATGAAATTGAGTCCATGGAATGGGATTAGTTCTAGAACATATTTTTCAATAAGTACCTCCCCTGTATTCTTCGAATAATGATGGAGGAGGAGTTTCTTGAACTAAAGCAAATGGATGATGAATCGGTTGGTACCTAGGAAGCAAATTTTACAAGTCCTGCAGGGTACACTTCTGGAATTATTATCCAACCTGAGTGTAAGATCGATCAATTATTTAGTGGATTAAAACCAAGTCTTCTATGGGAGTTATCCAAAAGGGAAGTCAATAGCTATGAAGAAGTTGTTCGTTGTTCTCTCTAGTTTGAGATGGAGATTGGAGTAAGCCATCAGTCATATGGGTTTTATAAGAAGAGGATAATGGATTTCAAAGGGAAATATAAAGACCAAACTGAAAATAAGATGAGTTTTCCCTTATTCACATAGTGTGGAAAGACACATGGAAGGAATTGTCTTAAAGGGACAAGTAAATGTTTCAAATGTTGAAAATAAGGTCATCAGGCATTTGAATGCTGCAATGATGGGAAAAATATGTCTAGTGATGCGAACAAAGAAAAGGCTACATAGAATGCACCTCCAACACTTAAATGTTACAAGTGTAAGGAAATGGGGAATTATGCTAATCAATTCCCAAATCCATTGGTTGTTGATGATGATTGACGTCAACAAACTCTTAAGGCCAAAGACAAAGGAAAGTCACATGAAATTTCTATCGGCGATGAAGAGTACGTTAACGAAGTGGTGAAAGGTACATTTACCATCCACTCTAAAGTAGAAAATGTTTTATTTGATTATGGATCCACCCAATCTTCTATTTCTGAAGAATTTTCTAAGGGTATCGTCGTACTATCTCATTAATTAGATGTTGAGTTAGCTGCGACAACTCCTAATGGCACAATGGTTTCATCAAATGTTTATAATTCTTCTCCAATTGACGTTTTAGGGAAAGTGCTTCCAGAAAATCTTGTGATCCTTCCAATATTATAATTTCATGGGATTATTGGCATGGTTTGGATTTCCTTATATGGAACTCATATCGACTGCCAAATAAGGGAAGTCACATTTCGTATTCCTAATCAATCTATGATCACCTATCGATGAGAGGATGAATATATCCTTCCAGTAGAAATTTATTCCATCTTATGGGTCTTGATTCCAATAAATGAGGGTTATTTATCAAAAATTGTTGGAGAGAAACTCATGATTAAGAATATTCCCATTGTACGGGAGTTTGATGATGTCTTTCTAGAAGAATTTCTAGGTCTTCCACCAGATCGTGAAGTTGAGTGTTTAATAGAACATGTACCGGGTGCTATACCCATTTCAAGGACACCATATAGAGTGGCCCGGATTGAGTTGCAGGAATTGAAGAAACAAATCCAAGAGAATCTTGATAAGGGATTCATACGCCCAAGTGTGTCACCTTGGGGAGAACCTGTTCTGTTTGTTAAGAAGAATGATGGATCAATGAGACCATGCGTTGATTAAAGAGAACATAACAAGATCACTATCAAGAACAGATATCCTCTCTGGTGCATTGATGAATTATTTTACCAACTACGCGGAGCTCAATACTTTTCGAAGATTGATCTTCATTCAGGGTATCATCAATTAAGGGTCAAAAAAAGAGGATATACAGTAGACGGCATTCCGTACAAGTTATGGACACTACGAATTTATAGGGATGCCATTTTGTCTTACTAATGCCCCTCCTATCTTCATGGATCTGATGAATAAGGTCTTTAGATACTATCTTGGTCTGTTTGGGGTAGTCTTTATGGATGATATTCTTTTCTATTCAAAGTGAAAGGAAGAACATGAAGATCACATGAGAATTATATTAAAGACCCTGAGAAAGGAGAAGCTTTATGCAATATTTATCAAGTGTAAACTTTGGCTTCACACACTATCATTTTTGGGTCACATAATCTCAAAAGAGGGGGTATAAGTGGATCCAGCAAAAATAGAGGTTATCAAAAGATGGTCGAGACCAACAACAGTAACTTAGATCTAAAGTCTTCTTTGATTGGCTGGATATTATCGACGTTTTGTGAAATATTTTCTCGATTATCTAATCCACTCAACAGGTTTACTCGAAAAGGAGTTAAGTTCGTGTGGACAGAGGAGTGTGAAGAGAATTTCAAGGAGTTAAAAAGAAGGTTATCAAGTGCCCCTGTTCTCACACTGTCTTGTAGTGGAGAAAGTTTTGTGATCTATAGTGATTCATCCACGAAGGTATTGTGGTGTGTTCTCATGCAAAACGATATGGTGATATCTTATGCCTCGCAACAGTTGAAAATCCATGAGCTCAATTACCCAACTCATGATTTGGAGTTAGCTGCGGTATTCATTGCATTAAAGATTTGGAGGCATTATCATTATGGTGAGAGGTGTGATATTTATACTGATCATAAAAGTTTAAAGTATATTTTCACACAAAAGGAGATGAATCTGAGCTAATGAAGATGGTTGGATCTAAAAAAGGATTAAGACTACTCAATTCATTACCACCCCTGGAAAACAAACAAGGTGGAAGACGCATTAAGATGACAAGACCGTGCTAGCTTATCCATGATGAGGATCACCAAAGATCCAATATTTATGGGTTTACAAAGGATGGATCTTGGAATTATAATGAAATGGGAAAAATATTCTCTTTCTAAAATGAATGTTCAACCATCTATAAATATGAAGATTAAAGAGGCACAGAAAGAAGATGCAGAGTTACAAAAGAAGGTGAGAAATGTTCATGAATTTCACATTGATTATGATGAAATAATATGGTTCAAGAATTAGTTTTGTGTACCTCCCATCACATAATTAATGGAGGAAATATTTGATGAGGCTCATAGTTCATCATTATCTATTCACTCTAGAAGCACGGTGATGTATAGGGACCTGAAGGAGTACTTCTTGTTGGATGGAATAAAAAGAGAAGTTTCTGAATATGTCTCTCAATGCTAGGTTTGTTAGCAAGTTAAAGCTAAGAGATAGAAGTATAAGGGGATGTTTCAACCATTACCCATTCCATAATGGAAATGGGAAAACATCACTATGGAATTTGTCACTGGACTACCTAAAACATCCAAAGGTTATAATGCTATCTGGGTTATAGTTGATCATCATACAAAGTCGGCACACTTCATTGCTATTAGATATGATTTCTCTCTTGATTAGATTTCTAGGATATATGTAAAGGAAGTGGTAAGATTGCATGGAGTAACACTATCCATTATATCTGATCGGGATACGAGGTTTACCTCGAATTTTTGGTGAGGTCTTCAGCATACTCTAGATAAAAAGTTGATTTTTAGCACAGATTATCATCCTCGGACAGACGGCCAGTCTGATAGGATAATTCAAACTCTAGAAGACATGTTCAGATCATGCTCTATAGATTTCAAAGGTGGCTGGTATCAACAAATACCTTTGGTGGAATTTTCTTATAATAATAGCTTTCACTCCTGTATTCAGATGGCTCCGTTTGAGGCTATCTGTGGAAAGAAATGCCGAACTCCAACTTGCTGGGATGAAGTTTGGGAAAGAAAGATATTAGGACATGATCTTGTGGATGAGATGGAAGAAAAGGTCCGATCTATTGAACAACACATAAGAGAAGCTCATAGTCGACAAAAATTTATGCCGATAACTGAATAAAAGACCTAGAGTGTGAAGTGGGTGATAAAGTGTTCTTACGAATATCTCCTTGGAAAAGAGTAATGTGATTTGGAAAGAAGGGAAAGCTAAGCCCTATGTATATTGGTCCTTTTGAGATACTGGATCGTGTTGGGAATGTAGCTTACCGATTGGTGCTTCCACTAAATATCTCTCAAGTTTATGATGTATTCTATGTATCTCTCCTGAGAAAGTACATACCTGATCCTTCACATTTACTATGCTCATAAGTTGTACCGCTAGATCATGATCTTTCTTATAAAGAATAATCGATAGAGATTCTGGATCGTAGCAAAAAAGTTCTCGGAAACAAGACCACTTTCTTGGTTAATGTTTAATGGAGGAACCACCAATTAGAAGAAGTTAATGGGAACTGGAGGATATAATGAGAGAGAGGTATCCTCATTTGTTCGTTACGAAGTGAAGAATTTCAAGGGCAAAATTCTTTTTAAGAGGGTTAGAATGTAACACCCTGAGATTTTATGAGAAATATATATATTTTTTATGTCTTATGTTATACGCAACACCAAACAATTCTTTCACTACACACAACACTGGCTTGACTTGCGTTACACGCAATCGCGACCTTCCTCGATAGTGTGTGTTGTACGCAATACTGGGCTTCACTAAACAACTATATATTGTTATAATATTATTATGTACTAGCCTTTATGAATAGTATTAACTACATTTTGAACATTATTATTCATCTTACACATTTTCTAAAACATGGTATGTGAACAAAATAATGTTTTTGGGTGAAATAAGTATTTTTTTTAAAAATGTAGTTTTGCCGCCTTTTGATGGAGCACCCAATTTAAATCGAGTTTCTGATAGGTTTATAAGTAAAATTTGACAGAATGAAATTCTTCTATGGAATCAGGATATAAAAATTTACTTGGGATAAATTTAAATATTATTCTGATAACTTTTATATTTTAATGAATAGTAAAAACACACTATATTTTAATTAAAAACAAATTTTTTCATCGCAATAATTTATATGGTTAAATTATAATATTGAATGGTTTTAAAGTATAAATAGAATATATTTCTTCCATTTAATATAATTTATGTCATTACCATTAATTTTACATTGAATTCATAGGTAAAAAAAATTCAATCTTGGGAAATGTTTTAACTTTTAAAACCCAATTTCTTAACAATCGGATTAATTTTATATTAATTACTAAAACTTCTATGTTTTGAATTTTAAAAATGGATTCCATATTTGAATTCAGTGGGTCCAAATTATTTTTATATTTTACTTTTATTTTTTTGATATTATGAATAGTAACTACGGTAATTTTTATTTACTGCAGTTAATGGTAAATCGGGTAATTAAGGGTAAAAAGAAGATTATAAAATTACACTAACACCTGTCGAAATTATATTGGATGAATAAAAGTGGACCCAAATTACCTCAGGGTCTGAATAGATTAATTTTATGGAATCTTTACAGTGAAAATAATTTACTTATTATTAAAACCAAAGAAAATGACAACATATCACTCTCATAAATCTTATAAGTATAATAATTCTAATTTAGTGATAGACTTCATAAAACATCGTACATGAATAGTATCCAGAAAGAGAATAAATTTATATACATCATGTGAATTTATATAGTATTGTTAGGGATTATATAAATATCATTAAGGTGACACAATAGTGATGTTGAAATTATTTTATTAACTGAAATATCAAATAAATGGTTTTCAAAATATTAAAATAAATATTATATGAACTATTTAATATGCTACACTAATTTCTAGATATATATTACATGTTATGAATCTATTGAAGCTTTAATTTTGTATATATCCTCTATGTATATTTTATTTAAATTCAAATAAATGAATAGTGTCAAAATTGACACTGTTGTTATTTTATAAAAATAACATATTATAAAATTGTTTAAAAATGAAAAAAGTATTTATAAATTATAAATTTAAATTTATATGGTCTAAAATGTCATAAATTATCTAATTATGGGTAATTCACATCACATAAGTAATTATTTATATCAATTTAAATTTTAGAATATTATTAACACAAATAAAATTAAAAAGATTAATAAAGATAAATCTGTTTGATAAGGTTTAAAATAAATTCACAACATATCTAAATTTTATTTTTGATGAGATTACAAACCTATCTCATATCATCTTCGAATTGGGTAATTTTTGGTCGTTTTAATGTGGGTTTGGAATTTAATATAAATTAATATTTCTTATAATTCCGAAGGTACCCCTCTCCTCCCTTATAAAAGGGAACCTCCTCCCTCCCCTCCTCACACTACATTGAGCCTTCAAACTCTTCCATCCACTAACAATTTCCCTTCTCCACTTCCCTAGAAACATACTAGTGGTCTTGGTCTTCTTTAAAGACCAACTTTAGTGCCCTAAGAGGAGGTTAAGAATACGCACATCAAAGAAGAGGTAATATCCTTTACCGATTATTTCCAATTTACTTATTCGTATTCTTCTTCTTATTTATTTTTTTAATAAAAAATTAATATCATAAATATCACTCATATACTGATATGTTATGATAAATATTAAACAAACCTATTTCACCTTCTATCCATCCTACGGAAAATGAAATCACCACGCGTGCGTATGTACAGAATACCGTCTCCACGCCGTGGTGTAATCTGTTTTCCACCACCACCTTACATGGATGGATATAATTGTGTAAATAATAACTATATATGATTATTATAACATGAAACTAATTCTTATACATTCCATATTCCTCTCCAATACCAATCAATAGTTATGGGAACAATATCATCGCTTGTACATATGTACGGCCTACCGTCTCCTCGATGTGATGTTACTCGTTTTACACGATATTCATTGAATAATGATAATAAAAATTAATTTAATTAATAAATATGATATATATTACACTAATACAATTCTTTAAATAAGGTATCTATAACCTAAAAAGAGGAATAATAATTTATTCGACAAGACATGCATTATAACATAAAGCAATGAACACCAGAATAACAAGTAGCAATGAAATATTATTAATACGAAGATAACAATATGACCATGTATGATGTCATAACAATGAATGTGATTATGAAATAAGTTAATGAAATTATTTAAATCATTATACAGGAGGTTAAGATACATATGAAGCATATCAGACCTAAGGTAAGGGAAAATCTCAAAATCTCGTTTTTATATGATATTGTTTATACTTCAGAATTTACTAGGGAATATTTTTATTCCACACACAGGTTTCCCCAATATGTTGAAATACAATTTTACCTACTGGTGAATTTTTTGTAAAAGATATGAATGTAATCTTTTATCGTTTTCGGTACGATATATTTTTTGTCTTCTTTATCCAAAGTACGAGAAGAATGTTTTTTTAACTTGTATGGCATGAATGGATTTTTATGATTCCATAGAACATTATTTCCATGAAGCATACTTTACAAGTTTTCACATTTATTTTTAATTAACTTGTTTTAGTTTAAAATGTTATGAGTTTTTAATAATGGAAAAATGATTTTAAAGTAGAAAGGGTATTTTCCTAAAGAATGGAGTTCAATTGTTTTATCAATATTATTTTCCATCTAAGATAATATAGGGTTCTGTTTCTATCACTATCATTACATTGATTTGATTATGTTGTGATGTAATTATTTTTATGATTTTCTTTATCTTATATGAATTGTTTTATGATGTCACGTAGTTTCAAAATCCGCTTTTTATTACATGGGTTATGCTATGATGTATGATTTATGATTCTATGTCACACATAAGAATGGTTTCATTATGAGATGGGTGGGATGTATATCTCCCGCCAATTCATTGGGTAACGATTTATATATCATGAGATAGACATGGCTGGAACGACAAGTTAATCTGGTTCCGTGATACATGACTGAATTGAGGAGTGAACTCGGTTCAGAAAAGGACTTTTTCCACTAAGATAGTCTTAGAAATGAGTCTTGACTAATAAGAAATGATCTTTTATGATTATATGTGTATGCCAAAATGTTTCATGTCATATGTTATGATCGTTGGGATTACATTTCACTTCTATGATTTATCCCATGTTATGATATTATGATCTCTTTTGTAGGTTAAGATTTTCAAAATGTTATGTTCTTATGAATATGATATGATTGATATTTCTTTTGTTTACCCTTATTGAGCATTTGAGATCACCTTTTTTTGTATGTTTTCTTTTCCCCAGGTCAGGAAAAAGGGTATTAAGTAGGATATGACAAAGGGACTCTATATATGATGAAATAAACGGGAGACAATGTAGATTCTTTGGGAACCGGTTTTTTATGTTTCCCAATTTCTAAATACACTATACCTATACGGTCTTATCAAGGTTTTGTTATATGTTGCAATAAGTATGCTTCAATTCTGAAGTAATAACAATATATGTTAAGTATGGTTCGTTATAGGTACACAGCATTAAGTGGAGTGCACTGCCTGGGATGAGATGTAGGGCCCACAACGAGGACGTTGTACTCTAAAGGAGGGCGATTGTAAAACCCCCAAATGATAAAGGGTAAAATGGAAAAATGATTTGACTAATGTCAACAAGGTACACCTTCCTTTTCGAGAGCCTTCCATGTTAGAACTTCGTAGTTAAACATGTTTGGCCTGGAGTAGTGATCATGATGGATGACCTTCTGGGATGTTTCTCAGGGTGTGTGTGATTGAGGACAAAGTACACTAGAAAGGACATGTGTTGGCCTGTGGGGACGGTCATTAGTCAGATGACCCGTTCGGGCCTGTGGGTGGATCCTAGGGTGGGCCCCACGTGTCTGTGGGGCAACTGGTGGTACCTGGTAGGCCAGGACCTGACGACCAGGTTATGGCGGGGTGTATATGCTGTCACTGGGACCCGGTTGTCACATTTCGTATCAGAGGTGGTGTGTAGCCTTATGTATAGTGCACTTCCTGGGTTGAGATGTAGGGCCCACAATGAGGACATTATGCTCTAAAGGGGGGGAGTTTGTAACACCCCAAAATAATAAATGGTTAAATGGATAAATGATATAACTCATGTCAACAAGGAAAACCTTCTTTTTCAGGAGCCTTCCTAGTTAGAACTCCATAGTTAACTATGCTTGGACTGGAGTAGTGATCAGGATGGGTGACTTTCTAGGATGTTTCTCAGGCTATTTGTGAGTGAGTACAATGCACACTGAAAAGGACGTGTGTTGGCCTGTGGGGACTATTATTAGTTAGATGACCCGTTTGGGCACGTGGGTGGACCGTGGGGTGGGCCCCACGTATCTGTGGGGAAACTGGTGGTACTTGGTAGGCCATGACCCAGCAGCCATGATATGGCGGGGTGTATGTGCTGTCACCGGGACCCGGTTGTTACACTCACTCTAGTGACCCCATATACTAGGGGAATTACCTAAACTGTATAATCAAATCTGATCCATGTTTTAGATTTTAGCTACCAGAGGAAGAAAACATAGCTATGTGACGCCCCAATGGTATGTCACAATTTTGGTGTCTTCTCTACAACAAATCTCTCTTCTAGTAGAGATTTCCCTAATATCCAAAAATATGTCAGAATGCTAAGGGATATCACTGATTCCATAATATCTCAGTGTTTCCCCTCCTCATCATTTTGGGCCTTGAATAACTTTTCACTCACCATATTTGTGGAGTAGCGAGAAAGATTCGTAAATTTCACTGAGTACTATGATACTATCTGGCTTCCCTTCTGCAGATTCAATAGGTACTATATATGCCCAATGCGTAACGTTGTTCTAAAAAACTCAACCCTAAAGAGACACATGAATTCTTTCCATGTGAGGTTCATATACTCAAGTGTCTTGATCACTAATCTCCACCATCTCTCCACTGATCCATGTATAAGAATCGATGTTAGGACTTCCATCTATTCAAGAGGCATCCTGAATATGAAAAAGACATGTGTAACCACCTCCATCCAATTGTGAGACACCTACAGTTTTGGATCATCCCTAAACCTGGGAGGTCCCTACCTTAAGAACTCATTCAATGCACTTAGCTTGTGTGCATCCTCTACCAGAAACAATGGTAGTAAATGCTACACTTTTTGTGGTGGTAAACCTAGTACACCGCCCTATGATAGTATCTATTATACTAGCCCCGGTAAAGACACCTCATCGATAGGTGGATCATCCTCATGATCAGGCATCAAAATCTGAGATGGCTATATGTGTGGAAGCATCTATAAATACTTCCAGACTGACCGCATTTAATAGGGTTTTCTGGGTGAGCTCACACTAACTTAATAACGAAATGATAACACCCTCAATCCAATATGATGCATGTATTATAATTTTTTCCTTCACCCAGTGTTTTCTTGTACTACGATGGAGCGATGAAATATGAGTCCTAATGTGTTGATATATTATCCACATCACCCACACTAGATTCCCTTACCTGAATGTTGAACATGAAAAACATGATACTGTTTCCCAAAACCATTCTTGTAGATACTTGGTTCGTTAGGTTGAACCAACCCCTCTGATACTACACTGTCACAACCTGTCTACAGGGGCCCATTCCATGACAACCCCAACCCACCACCAAATTTTCAGGGACTGTTGACTAGAACCATGTAGGAATATCCCACAGATGGGAGGAATTTTTTAAATTTTCTACACACACGCACCCATCTCGAAGCCCAAAATACTGAAACTGGAAACACTATGTAAACAAGAATTCATACCACTATGTTACCAACAATGGAGTACTATAATAAAAAATTGAAATGTAAATGGGGACAGAATACAAGCCCAAACAAAAGGAAATGTACATGCTCTTGAGTCTCAACTACAGGAAACCCTACATGAAGGTTTGATACATAAAGATATTTCTGATGTCACTGATGCACACCTCATCTTTTAGTTATCTCTCTAAGAACCACCTAGACCTAGTCCACCAATTGCTTCGTCAATGAATCGATTATCTACACAAGACACAAGATGTGTGAGAATTGCACAAGAATATGTGAGTAAAACACTACAAAATAGGGACCAAAAAACCACAATGGTACACCATTATTAATTACAAGTAGTATACCAAGAAGGAAACAAATTATGTACACCACAAAGGATACACATTAAGTACACAATAAAGGAATGAAAATAAGTACAATCAATATGATGAACTCACAAAGGTATAAGAAAAAATCATGAAGAGAATGATTTCTAGGTGTAATTCATAGATCACTCAGTCTATCTGACACTATATGCGAAAAATATGCAAATAACATTGAATGAACATAGAGTTTCTATGGAGAACAGATCATTGGTGGTGCACAGGTCATCGATGGTACCCCGGAATTGTGATGGTGTAAAGAACACTGATGGATCATGGAGCGTTGATGATGTACGAAGTGTGCATGGAGAACATAGTATCAATGGAAAAACGACTATTGTTGGTTCATGGAGCGTCAATGGTTCATGGAGTATCCCATGTCACATGGTCACCAAGATCACGTAATCATAGCCATCCACATTATTCCACACATAGAGCGCTTGTTCTGGGATAACCGAATTCTCAATCTATTAGGATGTATGCCAACATCCACAAAAACTTACATAGTGTGTCTCAAAAAGAATGTCTCATTACAAGGTTCTCAATTCCAAAAATGGATAATAAAACCACTCACAGTTTGAATGATGAGAACTATTTCATAAAAAAGGTTCAAATAGGTCTGGAGGACCCAACCTGACACAGTTGATCTGGGCCAGACCAAAAATGCATGTAATTTTGGGTCCCCAGAACAAATCCCACTAGGCTATAATGTGTGGATTATTGTTCCACCATAGTGTTATACTTCACCTAGACCATCTCAACGTAGTGAGGTCAGCACCTTCAAATCATAGCTCAATCATTCACTCTCGTCCAACATAGACATTGTGTTCAATGCAGACAACATTACGTCCCAGACCCCTGGTCCCATTTCCATGCAACCACCGAGTCCTCCATCTACAGGACCTCGAAGCTGAATCCCACCCCAGATACCACTATGGCCTCATACCATGGCTCTCATTCACTGCCAATGGCCTATGTTGCTGTGGGCTCCTCACTCGGTGTGGTCCTGGTGGACCATGGCTATTCACACCATGAGAACCAAAACTCCCACTATGTTACACATTACCCTCACCACTGACCACCATTAAAAAATCCAGCCGTAATCTTTCTATTCTTCCTAGGCCACCTCCTACTAGATTCACTCCCGATGCACCTCTGTAATGTTGTCGCAGATCACCCCCTTCGGTCTTAGATTTTTGCTTCATGGATAATGGACAAAAAGAACTATATTTGAATATGGTTTCAAATGTAGAATAATGAACTAAGAACACAATCAATTTAGGTGAGATATAAATCACATGAACACCCATATATAAGGATATTATCCTTTTTCATTCGTCCTTGATCCATTCATTTTAGAGAGATCATGATGAATCCAATAGAAAAATAATCACCAATATCTATTCAATTTAGTCCTTCAATAATTATCCCTCCCACAAGAATGATCAAACCATGGATCAACCGTTTCGAGTGTTGGTCCAATCATTTCATTTGATTCTATGAATTGGAAAATAAATCACAAAGATATTTTCATCCAACCTCAGGGTTGGATCAGTCATTGATGAAGAATGGGCTTCCATGTCTTCATTGATCCTTGATATTTCGACATTCTTCATTGGGAGAGACTTTCCTACTACTTGCCTCAGGGTAATTCTAGGGTTATAGAGATAACTATGAATCCCACGTACATGCTTTATTAATAAAGGAAACCACCTCTGCGACAACATGTAATGTCCAAATAAAATATTTTCATTAAATATTTTAATAATCATAAAATATGAAAAATAACTATTGTAGGTGAACCGTGTAGTTTGATAATAGGCATCACGTAAAAAATACCACTTATGAACTCGACGGTGGTCTCAGATTTCAAATCCAAATTCCCAATTATCAGTTATTAGGATTTTAAAATGAAATATTTTTTATTTAATTATTTCATTTATGGTTATGCCCACATAGGATTACTAAAAAGATTACATGAGTCAAGGAATGTTAGGTCATTCCTAGGGTAAAGATGCTTCTCTAATCTCAAATGTTCTATAAGATTTTGAATCCAAGAACCCATTTAAAAGGTACTTATTTTTTCCAAAAAACATCATGTTCATGTTATATTAAAAACATTCAATTTTTCAAATTGATTCATTAGGATCCTTGAGCCTTATAATCTCTTTTCAACTTAGGGATGATATAGGATTTTTCCAAATTCTTTCTAAAAATAAAATCATGAAAATCCAAGTCATTATATACATTATAACACCAGTAATATCTCCCACAATATTATAATTCTATTGAATGTCACATTAAATATTTTTTCTATCACATATATCTAAATTTTGAATCTTCTTCACTAAGAGGCAAGAAACTAATCTTTTTCATTACGTTAAAATGAAATCTGCATTTTTTTATTCTAAAATCATTCATAATAATATAAATATATTCTGGAATGATAAAATCCTAATAATTTTTTGTTAAAATTGAATATCAAATCTATGTTTAGTATCTTGGCCAATGTCTCTTATATCATATAGTAAAATGAATTGCTGGACTTACTTTAATCCCAATTCTCCTTTTTTATAATTAATGCAGTGAATGATCATTTTTCCTAGTATCATCACAATTATTTCTTCTTCATTCCAACTGATAATAATTTCAATGTTGACTAAAATATAAGAACTCTTCCTTGATACCCAATATCCAAAAATTTTATTATATTATATCCCTTTCTTATTATCTGTGGAGTAATTATTAGTGAAATGTAATTACACAACAATTATAATATTAATTCAGGAATGAATGATCTTGCAACAACCCAATAAACAAAAAAATTGATAAGATGTATTTTGATATTAATCAAGGATTCACTGACAATTTAAATTCACAATATGCATAAAAATCAAATCACATGTTCATTTTAAAATCCTTATGGATGTGTAATAGGCCATGAATGGGTATTCCTTATGTTATAAAATCGAGCACAAATATAGATTAATTTATTATTTAATGTGATATATATATATATATTATTCTTTTTTTTATCATCAATTATTTTGATTACTTACAAAAAATGCATTTTTGTATTTCATTCTAGGAAACTTATGTTATATGTTTCTTAATCTATTAATTCATTATTCTCTCTACCTTGATTTCACTAATTCATCATGAAAAACACAAAAAATTAATTTTAAATCTTGTAACTACTTTTTCAAGCTAAGAGAAATGAGCATGATTCATAATGTTAAAAATCGGAGCATAATATCAATATTATACTTTTCCTATGACCTACAGCCAAAGAATAATTCATTTAAAAATATTTTATTGTGGGTTAACTATCATCACATAACACATTTTGGGTGAACAACTGATGTAATAGTTCACGACATTATGTATTCTTGCATGTGATTATAATATTTTATAATCAAGTGAGAATTATATCAAAATATTCAGGAATTCCTTGAGTGTATGAGTGACATATCATGGTTCCTAACATATTCTTCATGGAATAAAAGATTTATATAACTCCATAATGAAAATATAATTCCATAGAATACCAATCTTGACATATCCTAGAAGTCTCAATGATCTTATAGTTACTCAGGTAATATGAATAATGTAGAGAATTTTTTTGAAAAATGAGATTTATCAATTATAACATGGGTGTTGGAATATATTACCCTCAAGGATTCTATATTTTTATATGATAATGACCTACTATTATTATTACAATCACAAAATTATATCCTAAAAAATGCAGTTTAAAAAAATAAATTGATTTTCCAAATATCTTTGCATTTTAGAGACATATCAAGATTGGATTCCATTGTCTTTTAAAAATTCATGATGCTGATAATCATGATATCTCTTCTTTCATGATGAATATTCATAGGTATGAAATAATATTTACATGTTACACCTCATGAATTAACTCAAGCATGTACAATGGATGTAGAAAATGGTTGATAGAACATTGTTTGCAGAAAACCAATGCATATTTTTCTCACACCTAATTGTATGAAAATCATAGAAATAATACATGATGATTTCATCATAACAATAATAATGTATTAAAATAATTGTATATTATAATTTCATGGATTGATTATTGTTAATGTTTAATCAATGAAATGCTGGATTCGAGGATCTCTCATGTCTGGAGGAAGTAGATGACTATGTTGTCGCTCGTGATTGTCAGATCACTTCGGTTCAGATTTAATTATAAGGCCCCAGCCTTAAACCTTACTTAATCTTCAGTTATTACAAGATTACACATTGAGGATCTTTTCAGGTTTAGAGTTTTAGAGAATTATATCATAAAACTTGCATTACATTCCACATTTAAACAAAGTGGTTACATAAAAGATAGTATTCATTTTTCCAATCGACGGAAACATACTTAAAATAAAACATGGATTCTTTCTTGACACTTCTTTGACACTATCATCATATCATGTACCCTTCCCTTGACCTGTGAAAAACATTTCAAAAACATGGGATGAGCATAAAAATATCAGTAAGGGATATAAAAAAATATGGAAAGGAAACGTGAGTACATGTGTACATAATAATGATATCATACTTTACCCATAAAACATAAGCACTTTAACATACCTCATAAAATCATGAATAAATCATAGAAATCATAAGACATAATGGTAACTTGAGGCATTCATAACATTCTTACATAGGGAGTAACCCTCTTGGTTACGTATGGAATAACCAGCACAGTATATTCCCTAAATCTCTTCGGAGAAACCTTAACATTTCACACCTTCGCGTTACCCAATGAATTGGAGATCTATATCGGGCTCACCCGCCCTTAGTTTATCATGGAACCACCCGTCTTCATAATAATTCCCAAGAACCTCAACATAAACGTATCACATAAAACATGCATAAAGGAAACATAACCTTTCCACCTTTCAATCACAAGATATCAATACAACACATTGATATAAAAACATTATGAAAACCATTTTCAATACCAAAATAAAAGAATAGTAAAACATTGAATTTATTTTTCTTTTTTAAAAAATGGTATTTCTTGTAGGGGAAGCCGAAACTCAAATAATGGTCACGGCGGTGGAGAAGTCGTTGTCGCCGCATACGTACGACAAAAATATTCCCTTTTGTCGTTTAGTAAAATGTTTCGTATAAAAAAGATTCCTTTTTGGATAAACGTAAATTTCAAAGGGGTTTATACACCGTATAAAAGAAGGTTGTGTATAAAACAAAATATGCATCAATTAATGGAGATTGAGACGAAGTCCCATACAAAGACGGTATCCTTGGATTAAGGATAAATTAATTACATAATTATGTGTGAAAAAATAATACACCAAATATAAGTGGATATTAAGTGTAAAACAATCAGAATACATTCACACATATTCATATTATGAAATATTCAAGGAGTACAAGTTTATCCCAAAGAATCAAAATTGGGTTAAGAGGTTCCCTTGAAAAAATTTGACAGCCTAACGGCGTCACTTCAAAATTCAGAAAATGATTTGATTAGAGATAAAAAGGGTATCTCATCACTTGGATATAAAATTTACATCAATAAGGATATAGAAGAACATATCCCAACATAATAGTATGTGAATTAAAAGACATAACAAAATAAGTCTTTTAAAAAGAGGAGGGTGAAACGTTCCCTTACCGACTTGGGTTACTTTCAAAACATACACCCCATGAAAGAAAGACAATAAAAAATTTATGTAAATACTCATAAATGAATGTATATTACACAATGAGTAAAATAATGGGCAGTACATACACCACTCAGAGGAAATTGTGGAAAATGTAGCATAAATCCCATAGGAATAAAAGTGAGATAAAAAATACATTACGAAAACTCGGAAGCATAACGACGCCAATTAAAACTTCCAAAATGGATTGATGAGGGGAAATGGGGTCTCTCATCATATCAACATAATGTTTTATAGAAAGAGTAATATAAAAGAACATCCCCTAACATAACAAAGAGGAGCTTAAAATAAGTGACATAAAGGAGAGTACTTAAAATGAAAGAGAGAGGTTGGATCTCTTACGAAACTTCCGCAGCCTAACGACGCCACTCAAAACGTCCAAAATGGATTGATGAGATAGAATAGGGTCTCTCATAATATTAACATAAAAATTAAAGTAAGAGTAATATAAAATAATATCCCAAATACAAGAAATATGTGCTTTAAAAGGAATGACATAAAAGAGTGTACTTTAAAAGAAAGAGAGGAGTCAGATCCCTTACCTCAAGTCCAACATGTCTTGTTCATTTCTTTATATTCCTGAATAATAAAATTTGGTCAATTTATAATTGCCTAAGTACCTCCTTTAAATATTATTATTCAGTTCATATCACATATTATAATGTTATAATAATTTTTTAATAATGTTAGTTCATATTAGACGTTTTTGCCGATGTTTGGAACATGAGTCAAAAATGAACTTGTTTGAAAAAAAGTATTGTCCATTTAGTTATAAGTAAATAATTTCCAGAATAGTATTAATGATTAAAATATCATATATATCCAGTACATATTCATTTTATACTATTCCATATCATTTGGAGATAAAAAGGAAATTCACCGTTCATGGAGACGGTAGGCCGTACGTACGCATGAACGCTACTTACATTTATTCTTTGTCATATTAACGGAATTAAAAATAAATGGTTATAATTATAGTATAAAATATATGTTATATAGGTCACATATGTTCATTAATTTCATTCTTTATACGTTCCATGTATTGGATGTACGAGTCACATCACTTGAGGGGGCGGTAGTCCACACTTCCTCATATGAAATTATCGCATTTACACAACATTAAATGAATAAAGGTACGATTTAAATATAAAATACAGAAGCATATAGTAAACATAAATACCATATATATCATATATAAAATACAGTGACATCATAATGTCCACCTTTAAAGATGTTAAAAGAATATTGAACAATCATCGTTTTGTGAGGCAGAAAATCACCAACCACAGAAACAGTATGTTCTTTAACCATTAGACGAAGGTGTGTGTAAGTGTAGCTCGAATAAATATTATTAAAACATCCTAGTATATTTAAGATACTGTAGTTATTACAAATTAAATGAATAAAAATAGTTTAGGGGGTTGGAGAAGAAAAATAAAACAAAAGGACACAAGTGAATACATTGCCTTAAAATCGGGTAACTCCCTTTGGTTTGAGCTCAAAGGCTTCCTTGGGAAGCCTTATGCCCAATGTGAGGATTCAAGGAGTTAGAGAGGGATGTGGAGAGACAAAAGGGGCAGCTTTTGGCCGAGACAAAGTCTTTGGAAGTGTGGGTAAGGAGGTAGAGGTGGGGGCCTTTTATAAGATGAGAGGAGGGGCACTCTTGGAAAGTAAAGAAATGTTACTTTATTTTAGAATGAGTTTCGAATTTTAATGGTCCCACATTGATGTGTTTCGAGGATTAAGAGATAAGGGTTCAAAATCCACATATCCAATAGGTTTTGGACATGTTTAGGTCTTAGAATTTACATTTTCTTTCCATTTTATTTAAATCGTTAAATAATGAGGTCATCGCTGCATCATCATGATGTCATAAATAATTTAATTTATTTAATGTCTAAAAATAAAAAAATAATATGATGTAGGAAATATTTTTAGCTTTCCAATGAATATTTATAGTCTAAGATATCATTTATTTAGGCAAAGTTAAAAATGTTTTACTCAGGTGATACACTCTTTGTTATATTTAACATTCTTTAAAAATAAAAAAAAATAAAAAGTCACTTTCTCACAAAAGTGATTCCATGGGGCCCCCAAGTTTGGCACAAGGCATCCCATGGTCATCCATGAGAAAACCATTAGCCTTAGGACACAGTTTTTGGTCATTTTGTATTATTATGATATTATTTTATTATCTTTAACTACCCGATTACTCCTTAATCAAGATAATTAAAGATAATTACCGTCGTTACTATTCATAAAATCCAAAAACAAAAGAGTCGTAATTACATAATTTGGACCTTCTGATTCCAAATATGTAATCCATTTTACCAAATTCCAAACACATAAATTGAAATAATTAATTTAAAAATTATTCCCGTTGTCAAAACAAATAGCAGGTTTTTTAAGAACAATATTTATGAAAAGTTTGGCACTTGTTTATGCCTAATTCCAAAGTGAAATTAATCCCAATGACCATAATTGGATTACAAGGTAAAAATATATTATAATTACACTTTAAACCAAATTAAAAAGATAATATAACCATATAATTAAATTATATGAAAACGCAGTTTTGATGTAAAATGTAGTATTTTTCACTATTCATTGAAAAATGAACATTGTCAGAAAAATACCAAAAATTTACCCAAGGTAAATTTCAATGTCCCAATCATAAAGAATATGTTTATTTTTAAAAATAGAGATTATAAAATTGTCAAAAGTTTTATTTAAAAATTGTTTTCCATCAAAAGGCAGTAAAATAATCTTCTAAAAAATATTAGTGTATTCAATGCTTAAGATTGGATTCCTTTGCATTTTAAACCCTAACATTTATTGTAAAAAGTAAAAATATTTGACAAACATAAATAATCAATTTTTAGTTAGTTATGTTCATTCCCTCCATTACAACGGCTAGGCGGTAAATACTATTTAAAATAATATTATTTTATTATTAGAGTGCAACGTAAGATTCCCAAGAAACTCGTTGTTGCGTGTTGGTTACGCCATCGAGCATAGCGTCCCCTTTAAAGTTACATTAATATTTTATTCACAAATATGGATAAATATAAAAATTTCATATTCTTAATTTACCTGTGGTGTTATATCCTTCCCCCCTTTGGGGAATTGCGTCCTCGCAATTTGAAAATTGAGTTTGGAAACATCCTTGAAAGTCCCACATCGGAACAAGAGTCGGTAAAACAATCACTTTAAAATAAATAATGAGAATTACAGAGGTCACCCGAGTTAACCCATACTAGGATTCCAAGTATGAAAATATGGACATGGAGGAAAAAACAAAGGGTCATGTTCTAATGGAGAGTGATAGTAAACATGTCTATGAAAAAGTTAACCATAAGAAAATCACAATCTTGTGATGGGTTAAACGGTATTCGATTCCCCAGCAGGAAAAGTTAACAGACAACACTTTTGTTTTATGTTACTTTTAATTTAGGAATTTATTTTTGATCTTATGGAAACATACATGTCATGTTGACTTTCAACTTTTACTAGATTTCTTACACAAACTCATATTTTCTCCAAAATATGGGCATTTGGGAAGACTTGTTCACTATAATCAACTTCTAGAGAATCACCTAATCCAAAAAAGAGAACTATATAAATCCCATGTCTTTAGACTTTAACCAAAACCGAAACAAAAAAGGTTAGTACAAGATTAGATAATCTAAAAAAGGATAACCCTTTATAAAAAGAAAATCTCTTCTTAATTTCCAAAATTTGTCCAACAAAACCCAAAGTTCAACAAGGACCATTCGATAAAAAATTTGTCCATAAAATTCTTCAAAGTAAACCAAACAAAGATTGAAACCCAAATATTTGAAGGATTTAGCCACATAGTCTTCCAAGGTACAAATTAACTTTTACCTCCAAATAACATTAGTTGCTCTTAAATTCTCATATTGAATAGTAATTAACCTAATCACATATCCTCGATGATAGGTTAATCATTTCCATAGATAACCCAAAATAAACTTACTCTTGATTCCTAAAATCATCTAACTAAAAATAATTAGTCAAACTAACCAGGGACTTCACGTAGTCCAGTGGTAGGAGATAAATACCAGTTGCACTTTGGTTGTGGGTTCGATTCTCGCAGCTTTGTTCGACGTGACGAGTTGTCACACGGTCTTCGTGTTGTCCTTTTTCCAAAACTATATAATTCTTAAAACATTCCCCAAAACGATATAAAATCTTCAAAAATGATCATAACATATTTTAACCTCAAGTTTATCTCATGCCTTTCATTTTCCATCATAACATATAATAACCCATAATTACCTCAAAAGTAAGGATCATATAAACCCAAATGGTTCTTTATAACTATGTCCACAAAAGAACAGATAACTATTCCTTGAATAAAATTTTCATATATTAAACATCAGGGATACACATAGTATAAAAAGTCTTCTAATGTAACCCCATCATCGAAAGAGACTTAATACTCTTAAGAATTTCACCATAACTCTTGATGACCATATATGTTGACTTCTTACTCACTCAACATTCTTCATGATCCATTAATCATTCCTTTCCAACTTATTCTAAAATACTTCTTTCCTACAAACAAAATCATGAATCATATCCTAAGATTCCAAAATAGGAAAACAAAAGTTATGAAATAATCTATACCTTTTATTGGTCATTGTCAGTTTCTTCATCCTCAATCGGAATGGCATTAGTTATTGGTAAATGAATATTTGTACGATCTTGGTGATCCCATTCACGAAACTTCTTCATACGACATGTGTTTTCATAATGAACATGCACACCACATTTAAAACATTCAATTGATCCCTCAGAAAGAACTTCTTTCCATTTCCTAGAGTCAACTAGATGCTTCCTTTTTCCATGGCAGGTTCTTGCTTTATGACCTTCATTTCCACATCTATAGCATATTTCTGTCCCTTTGAAACATTTTCCTAGGTGTTTCTTTCCACATTTTGGACACATAGGTTTTTGAACACACTTACCTTTATGATTATTACCTGTAGTTCCCTAGGGATTTGTTTCATGCATATATGATGCCTTAGAGAAATCACCAAGGTTTAGGTGGTCAATCATGACTCCAAATAGTTGGTTGAGGATAAACACAAGAGTTCTCATTGCAGCTCCCATACCATTCAGTTGCTTTCTCAAAAAACTGTCAAAGTTTCCTTCACATCCACTGTTACTTTGATGCCTGCTAGATCCATCCATTTACTAAAACCAAAAATGTCAGTGTGAGTATACCAACAAAACCAACATGTACTAATGAGGAAGGTAAATACTAATATATAATTACTTATTCACTTTATCTAAAACTATGACTCTTTCTGAAATCCTAACTGTTATGGTATTGTCACTTATGCTTAAAGAGTACCCTAACCTCTAATGTTATCTAAACCAACCTTTGATACCAACTATAAGGCCCCGGCCTTAAACCTTACTTAATCTTCAGTTATTACAAGATTACACATTGAGGATCTTTTCAGGTTTAGAGTTTTGGAGAATTAGATCATAAAACGTTCATTACATACCACATTTAAACATAGTGGTTACATAAAAGATAGTATTCATTCTTCCAATCAGTGGAAACATATTTAAAATAAAACATGGATTCTTTCTTGACACTTCCTTGAAACTATCATCATATCATGTACCCTTCCCTTGACCTGTGAAAAACATTTCAAAAACTTGGGATGAGCATAAAAAGCTCAGTAAGGGATATAAAAAAATATGGAAAGGAAACGTGAGTACATGTGTACATAAGAATGAAATCATACTTTACCCATAAAACATAAGCACTTTAACATAACTCATAAAATCATGAATAAATCATAGAAATCATAAGACATAAAGGTAACTTGAGACATTCAGAACATTCTTACATAGGGAGTAACCCTCTTGGTTACATTTGGAATAACCACCATATTATATTCCCTAAATCTCTTCGGAGAAACCTTAACGTTTCACACCTTCACATTACCCAATGCATTGAAGAGCTATATCGGGCTCACCCACCATTAGTTTATCACGGAACCACTTGTCTTCATAATAATGCCCAAGAACCTCAACATAATCGTATCACATAAAACATGCATAAAGGAAACATAACATTTCCACCTTTCAATAACAAGATATCAATACAATAAATTGATATAAAAACATTATGAAAACCATTTTCAATACCAAAATAAAAGAAAAGTAAAACATGTTATTTATTTTTCTTTCTAAAAAAAGGTATGGCTTGTAGAGGAAGCCGAAACTCAAATAATGGTCATGGCAGCGGAGAAGTCATTGTCGCCGCATACGTACGACAAAAACATTCCCTTTTGTCCATTAGTAAAACGCTTTGTATAATAAAGATTCCTTTTTGGATAAACGTAAATGTACAAGGGGTTTATACACCGCATAAAAGAAGGTTGTGTATAAAACAAAATATGCATCAATGAATGGAGATTGAGATGAAGTCCCATACAAAGATGGTATACTTGGATTAAGGATAAATCAATTACATAATTCTGTGTGACAAACGAATACACCAAATATAAGTGGATATTAAGTGTAAAACAGTTAGAATACATTCACACATATTCATAGTATGACATATTCAAGGAGTACAAGTTTATCCCAAAGAATCAAAATTGTGTTAAGAGGTTCCCTTGCAAAAATTCGACAACCTAACGGCGTAACTTCAAAATTCAGAAAAAGAGTTGATGAGAGATAAAAAGGGTATCTCATCACTTGGACATAAAATTTACATCTATAAGGATATAGAAGAATATATCCTAACATAATATTATGTGAATTAAAAGACATAACAAAATAAGTCTTTTAAAAAGAGGATGGTGAAAGGTTCCCTTACCGACTTGGGTTACTTTCGAAACATACACCCCGTGAAAGAAAGACAATACATCATTGATGTAAATACTCATAAATGAAATTATATTACACAATGAGAAAAATAATGGGCAGTACATACACAACAGAGAGGAAATTGTGGTAAATGTAGAATAAATCCCACAGGAATAAAAGTGAGATGAAAAATCCCTTATGAAAACTCGGAAGCCTAACAAGGCCACTTAAAAATTCCAAAATGGATTGATGAGAAGAAATAGGGCCTCTCATCATATAAAAATAAAGTTTATAGAGAGTGGAATATAATATAACATCCCCCAACATAACAAAGAGGAGCTTAAAAGAAGTGACATAAAGGAGAGTACTTAAAAAGAAAGAGAGAGGTTGGATCTCTTACGAAAATTCCGAAACCTAAAGGCGCCACTCAAAACATCCAAAATGGATTGATGAGAGAGAATTGGGTCTCTCATGATATGAACATAATAATTAAAGTAATAGTAATATAAAATAATATCCCAAATACAAGACAGATGAGCTTTAAAAGGAATGACATAAAAGAGTGTACTTTAAAAGAATGAGAGGAGTCAGATCTCTTACCTCAAGTCCAACTCGTCTTGTTCATTTCTTTATATTCCTAAATTATAAACATTGGTCAATTTATAATTGCCTAAGGAACTGCTTTAAATATTATTATTCAGTTCATATCACATATTATAATGTTATAATAATTTTTTAATAATGTTAGTTCATATCAAATGTTTTTGCCGATGTTTGGTACATGAGTCAAAAATGAACTTGTTTGAGAAAAATGATTTTACATGTAGTTATAAGTAAATAATTTCTAGAATAGTATTAATGATTAAAATATCATATATATCTAGTACATATTTATTTTATACTATTCCATCTCATTTGGAGATAAAAACGAAAAGCACCATTCACGGAGACGGTAGGTCGTACGTACGCATGAATGATACTTTCATTTTTTCTTTGTCATATTAACGGAATTAAAAATAAATGATTATAATTCGAGTATAATATATATGTTATATAGGTCACATATGTTCATTAATTGCATTCTTTATACATTCCATGTATTGCATGTACGAGTCACATCACTTTAGGGGGCGGTAGTCCACACTTCCTCATATGAAATTATCGCATTTACACAACATGAAAAGAATAAAGGTATGGTTTAAATATAACATACAGAAGAATATAGTAAGAATAAATACCATATATATCATATATAAAATACAGTTACATTATAATGGCCACCTTTAAAGATGTTAAAAGAATATTGAACAATCATCGTTTCGTGAGGCAGAAAATCGCCAACCACAGAAACAGTATGTTCTTTAACCATTAGACGAAGGTGTGTGTAAGTGTAGCTCGAATACTTATTATTAAAACATCCTAGTATATTGAAGATACTGTAGTTGTTACAAATGCAATGAATAAAAAGAGTTTATGGGGTTGGAGAAATAAAATAAAACAAAAGGACACAAGTGAAGACATTACCTTAAAATCAGGTAACTCCCTTTGGTTTGATCTCAAATGCTTCTTTGGGAAGACGTCTGCCCAAAGTGAGGCTTAAAGGAGTTATAGAGGGATGTGGAGAGATAAAATAGGCAGGTTTTGGCCTAGAAAAAGGCTTTGGAAGTGTGGGTAAGGAGGTAGAGGTGGGGGCCTTTTATAAGAGGAGAGGAGGGGCACTCTTGGAAAGTAAAGACATGTTACTTTATTTTAGAATGAGTTTCGGATTTTAATGGTCCCACATTGATGTGTTTCGAGGATAAGGTGATAAGGGTTCGAAATCCACCCATCCAATAATTTTTGGTCATGTGTATGTCTTAGATTTTACATTATATTTCTATTTTATTTAAATCGTTAAATAATGAGGTCATCGGTGCATCATCATGATGTCATAAATAATTTAATTTATTTAATGTCTAAAAATTATAAAAAAATACTATGATGTAGGAAATTATTTTATCTTTCCAATGAATATTTATAGTCTAATATATCATTTAGTTAGGAAAAATAAAAAATGTTTTACTCAGGTGATACATTCTTTGTTATATTTAACATTCTTTAAAAATAAAAAAATAAAAAGTCACTTTCTCACAAAAGTGATTCCATGGGCCCCCCTAATTTGGAACAAGGAATCCCATGGTCGGACATGAGACAACCAGTAGCCTTAGGACACATGTTGTTGTCATTTTATATTATTATGATATTATTTTATTATCTTTAACTACCCGATTACTCCTTAATCAAGATAATTAAAGATAATTACCATCGTTACTATTCAAAATGTCCAAAAACAAAAGAGTCTTAATTACATAATTTGGAACTTCTGATTCCAAATATGTAATCCATTTTACCAAATTCCAAACACAAAAATTGAAATAATTAATTTAATAATAATTCTCGTTCTCAAAACAAATAGCGGGTTTTTTAGAAACTATATTTATCAAAAGTTTGGCACTTGTTTATGCCTAATTCCAAAGTTAAATTAAACCCAATGACAATCATTGGATTACATGGTAAAAATATATTCTAATTACACTTTAAAACAAATTAAAAAGATAATATAACCATGAAATTAATTTATATGAAAACGCAGTTTTGATGTAAAATGCAGTATTTTTCACTATTCATTGAAAAATGAACATTGTTAGAAAAATACCAAAAATTATCCCAAGGTAAATTTCAATGTCCCAATCATAAAGAATATGTTTATTTTTAAAAATAGAGATTATAAAATTGTCGAAAGTTTGATTTAAAAATGGTTTTCCATCAAAAGGAAGTAAAATAATCTTTTAAAAAATATTAGTGTATTCAATGCTTAAGATTGGATTCCTTTTCATTTTAAGCCTCTAACATTTATTGTAAAAAGTAAATATATTTGGCAAATATATATAATAATTTTTCTGTTAGTTCTGTTCATTCCCTCCATTACAACGGCTAGACATTAACTACTATTTAAAATAATATTATTTTATTATTAGAGTGCAACGTAAGATTCCCAAGAAACTCGTTGTTGCGTGTTGGGTACGCCATCGAGCATAGAGTCCCCTTTAAAGTTACATTAATATTTTATTCAAAAACATGGATAAATATAAAAATGTCATATTCTTTATTTACCTGGGGTGTTACATTAATAGTTATGAACATGTATTTTTTAAGAGTAGTAACATTGAAATTTTTTCTCATCCCATAATATTCATTTTTCAATTGGGATATGATTAATAATGTTCCATGTGTGATGAAGCGCATGAGCTCAAAGTTGGGTTAAAACTTGAACTAATCACACACACTATTTGTTGTGTGGTCGACATGCTATCTCCTTATGTGATCACCATGCTCACAATATGGGAATAATATGTTCCCACTCATACATGTTATTACATATAAATTCAATATTCACCACTTTCCCCAATTGATTGTTACTCGGGTTGTACACCTCCCACATGGTTAACCTAAGGGTCCCACATGTGTGGTTTAGGTGATCCCTAGATGGATAGAAAATGGATGCCTAAAATTATGAGTTTCAAATAAAACTAATCTCTATGTGTAATATGAGAAATTCCAAATAAAAAATCCAACCATATTCAAAATTTATCTTCAAATATTCTTTAATAAAATTAATATTTACGTGACATAAAAAGAAAACACATGAAATAATAAAATATTACATGAGATTTTATATAATTAGATTAAATATAAATATCATAATTTAATGATGCGGGTATTAAATGGCCTTAAATTCATCAACATGCATGTTTTTCAGGGACTTTAATTCATTCATGGTCCTTATGAAATAATTAAATATTGGATGACCTTTATTATTGCATCTCTCTCATATTCCTTAAATATTATCCATTCATGAAACTCTATTGGATAAATCATATTAGTTTTTTTGATGTATAAAATATATTTATTCCATTTATCATTATAAGTTTCTTTTTGTATTAGGATAAGGTTGAAAATCATTACATATTTAAAAATAAAGTCTCCAAATATTTTTTCTTCAAATACCATGTCTTGAGGAGTATTCTTCGTTTCCTCTTCATTTGATAATCCATGATATTGGGGAAGGAAAAACTATTGGAAACATAATTATTTATAACTTCTTCAATATATTGAAATCAATGGTATCATTCTATTTCATTGAACAATATTCATAGACAATAACAACCATTGAAAACAATTACAATCAATACAAAGATAGGGGTCATCGAAAAAATGTAAATACATAAAATTTTTATATATCTTATACTGATGAGATATAAAGAGTTATTAAATCACATGGTCTTGATGAATATCTCAAGCGGAAACCAAAATACATCATTCTTCCAAGGTTTAACTACAGTTTGATGTAAATCACCCATCATATGGGTGAGGGACACTATTACTGCAAAGAATGCTAGTGAATCTCACAAAAATGAATGAATTATATGAGAGTTGAAAGAAGAGGTAGAATCAATAGTAACCATGTAAAGAATGAAATACATCAACTAGGTTGTGTTTTATCCATTTTATATCCATTAGTATAGTCACATTCATTGACCCAAATTTTTTTAATGTGTGATTTTATTCCACTTCCAAGCAGGAATTCATTACAAGGATCCATCAATTTTCTTGTGTGTTTTATATTATGTAGACCAATATATTAATGATATAAAATTGTGAAATATTTGAACATGAATCGTTTTACATTAATTTAAATTAAGTGCGGTGTTATTAATTAGTATATCTTATGAAATTTTTTGTTCAATCCCTTATGATATATAAATAAGATATATAATATTCATTTTTTACTATGCATGTCATAAAACTCAACACGATTAATTTCATTGAATAAGTAACTAACATATATAAAATATATATTAGGATTTTAGGGTGAATCTCCAACATCAATTTTTTAGTAAGCCTATTGATGTATACCTCTCCATACACTACATGTTTGATATGATTTTGTTGGTGGATGCTCTGTTTTTGACTTTTGACAATATCAATCTATTTATCATAATTTATTTTGTTCATTACATACCAATATAGTTCACTCTATCAAAATCATAGTCATTTCAATAAGTAAAATTTATTCCCTTTATTCTCATCTTACTAAGAAATGAATTTTGATATTGTTAATGATTCACATAATGGGTCATTAAATACATTTTTTCTTATGACTTTCAAAAATGGTATGCTTTTGGGATTCCATATCCTATACTAAAATTTATTTAGGCTTTTGAAATCATCATTGTGTATATAATGGGAAAAAATGTGACATATTAAAATGGATCCATAACCATATAGTTCTATCTCATTTAAAAATGGTTCATCAATTTTCAATGCCAAAAAAATGTAAATAGAAAATTATAAATAAATATTTAGAAGTAAATATAATTACAATAATGTTGTCTCCTAATATATATATATATATATATGTTTTTAAGTGTGTGTGTAATTTTTAAATATTTATTTAGATAAAACTAGTTTTTTATTAATATTTATTAATATATCTGAATTTTTTATTATCTATACGTTTGTTAATATACGTTTTTCATATAACTGATAGTTTATCTAATCAATTTATTATTGATTTATATAAATTTTTATTTTTATTGTTATAATTTAAAAATTAAATTATATATAAATATATTTTTTAAAATTATTTTTGGGGATAACTATATAATCTGTCCCAGAAACATTATTAGTTTAAAGTAAAATCAATTTAATGTAAAAGTTGGTGTGGATTGGGATATACAAATTGCGGTTTTGTGGTGGATCATTATTGTAAATATATTCATAAAAATATTTTCATTTATGTTGAAAATGAATAATGCAAGTACTCATTTACATGGTAAAATACTCTATAAAAAATATAACTACTATTAATATTTATCATATTTTATAATTATTTATAAATTACATTATCAATGAATATGTAACATTAAAATAGTTTTTTTAAAATTTTGAAAAATTGGACATAATTATTATATTTAGAATTTGAATCATATTCAATTTAATCGTTTTTTATTCTATAATCATAAGTCATATGTCACTATCTTCCTAATTTTATCATTGTTTAAAAACTAAGAAAATATTAATTAATATTTTTTTATTTATATGTGTCAGTTTCTCTAAAAATATATTGAAATTAACCTCAAATATTAAATAATTATGAATATCCATGTTATTTAACATAAGAACCATTGAAATTTATTTTTAAAAATTTGGCCTGAGAAATTGTCATGATATGGAATGGTATTCAGAATATGTTATATAGGTAAATAAGAGTGAATTAAGGAGTGCATCAATTTCAAAAAAGGTCTTAATGATGTTTTGTCCTTATAGAAAATGTGAAAATAGAGAATATTCTATAAGAGATATTGTATTCAAATATTTAATTATGAATAGTTTTTTATGAATTATAATGCATGACCTCAACATGGGGAACACTAATATTTTTCAACATCATGTTTTAATTTTCATGTTTGGGAACTACCTTAACTCACATATTTCAGGTCATGGGCTCCAAAAACTCATTAGTCTATTAAAAGAATAAGAATAGGCATTACACCTAAAATAATATAATCCCCTTCATATAATGAAAATCATTCCACAAGTCATTTAATAATGTATCATGTACCCTGAGTGTATATAAGTATGAATGAAATACATATCAATCATACAACATAAAATAAAATATTTCTTAAAATATATCAAACCTATATTCATTATAATATATATTTCTATTTCACATAATGATCTAACTAAGCACATTAGAAAAAAATAGAATTTTTCAATCTAGGGTGAGAAATAATGCTCATTAAATTTATCTAGGCCATTGCGATGAATGATATGTAAATCAACCAAAAACAAATTTCAATAAAGTAAAAATTTGGTTTTTATCAAAACAAATATCCTCAATTTTATTTTTTATCAAAATATGGATAATAATATATTACAACATTAAATATAAGCAATAAAATGGTATATATATATATCACATGTTATTTAAGAATAAAAATAAAAGGTTGTAGTGAACAAAACAATACTAAAGTCCACAAATAACCCAATCACCCAACCTAATTCTACCATATGATTCATAGTTACTCATGTTTGGTTTTTGTATTACATCTTATTTATATGGATGTGGAAGAAAAACCAAAATATATATAATCCATCATTGACATAATTAATATGTGACAAATTTATAAATAATTTTCAAAACATGATACCCAATGTAATAATATCCAATTATTTTACTTGTTTAAGATCACTACTTAATGAAAAGAAAGAATCCTAAATCTGAGGGATTACAATTTCTTATAGATATAAATATCAATTAGTGGATTCCCTACAACTTTAAGAGTGTATACCATCATAAGAAATGACGATGAAGAAGATTCATTAAGGAAAAGTGTTTTTAGAGGATTGTATGCAATCAGATGTTAACAATAGAAGGGATCACATCCAATTATATATCCATGAATGATAAATATAATTTAATGGAAATATATTTAAAAATTTAATTTATCCATATATATTTATTACCCTTTAAAATAATTCATTTATTCCTATTCAAAGAATATTCAATCCATTTAATCTATTCATAATATATTTTTTATTGATTCCATGTGGAAGATGAATAATACCATATTAAAATTTCCATTAAAAATAATAATGAAAATTTAATATCTCTCACAACCACTAAATTCTATATGGACTCATTGAAAAACACAAAAACACAATTTTAATCAATCTAAAACTCTTGTTGGATTCAATTTCATTATACTCTTTATGACTCCTTGGCCCTAGAAGCTCGTAGATGGTGAATTATTTTATTACATTGGCACGATTACAAGGAATCAAATCATAATGGACCGATATATTTACATGTCTTCAAAGATAGATTTTATATATGATAACCTTAATAAATTGTAAATATAAATTACAAACATGATTCATAAATAGATGAAATAAACTACATAGTTGAAAGCTTATTAAAAATTTTCTTCTTTATTACATATAGAAATAAAACATAATAAGGGAGAGATTAAATGATTAGTAAAGGTCTATTAAGTAGAAACAATAAAAAATCAATGAGATTGAATTGATCTTTCAATGGAAATAACTGATAACTATTTATATTTAAATGAATAGATAATGAAAATGTAATATGGAAATTTAAGAGATGTAAACAAATTCCATTTAATCTATGAACTAAAATAAAATATATCCATAGATATGATGACACAAAATATCATGGATGTATAATAACTGAAACAAAATTAGGGAAATTCGTTCTTAACTAATTTCATGTCTATGTAAAATGAAAACCTATACTATCAAGACCATCTTCAAGATGGTTTAAAAATATGGATAGAAAAACCATTTAATTTGGAATCTTATTGGTCTAGTGAGATCATGTTAATGCATCGAAGAGCTATTCACTATATGAACTCGACACTACATTACAAAAACAAATAATTCCTAAATTTTAATAATTTAAATAATTAATATTTCTTATTAAATATTCCTATTGTATAATGATATGAAATTATCAATATTTCCCCAAATAATGAAATGACTATCAAAGTAGACACTATATGTAATCTGGATTAAATTTTAGTCAATACTAATATACATTGTATTAAAATATAGATATTCAAATAAATTTACAATAAAAAATGATCAAATTAATGTGACTGTTTCATGATAAGGTTGAAAATAAAAAATTTAATGGATATTGCAATTATTATCATTACGAATATTGTTGAGGAGGAAAATCATTAAATATTCTAAAGTGTCCCATAAAACTTTGAAACATTGGAATAATATTCAATAGAAATGTATTAAATTAAATGAAAATTATAATATCATGAAAAATATAGTATCCATGACATAACATGAAAAATTATGTATATATACCTTATAAATGTGAATTGGCACAAAATAAAATAAATAGAATCAATGAAATGTAAAGAGGGACAAAATTCAATTACCTTAACCTACCTTTTGTTGTGTGGTATTTTCTCTCTATTTATAGTTTTTAAAATTGGTCAAAAACTAATAAAATATCTATAATCATGTCAATAATATAATATATTAACTACTTTATTATCCTTTTGTTAACACTCTATAATTATTTTAACATTTATGGTGTTAATTACCTTGATTTCATATGTATGTTTTGACATTGGATTTATTGTTCATAATAATTAGATCATGATTTAATAATCTTCAAAATGTAAAAAATGACTTCATTGTTACATATATTAAGTATATATATATTTTTTATATTTGTCTATAATATTTGTAGATTATAAATTATGTTCACCATTGATGGAGATATTAGGTTGTATGTACGCATGAATACTACATTTATTTCATTATTCTATTAAAAGAATTAAAGCATGATGATATATATGTATATTATAATTAATATATAAAATCAATGTTATATAAGTTACATAGGTTTATAAAATCTATCCTTTATATATTCCATGTATGGAATGAATGACTCATATCACTTTGAGGGGTAGTTTTCCACAATTCCTCAAACGGAATTATCATATGTACGTAAGATTGGAACAATAACGGTATATGTTATAAAATAATTAGAAAATTATTAATATATAATAAATATCATATATATCATATATGATAATCTTTTCCATCATAACATCACCCCTGATTTGTGGTAAGGGAAAAATGAACAATCATCATTTTGTGAGGCTGTAGTTCGCTAAAGACAAAACAATATGTTTTTTTCTATTATATCGAGGTGTGTGTAGTTTTAGGTCAAAATAATATCTTAACAAAAATCTATAATAATTCTGATACGATTGTTTAAAAAAAATAACAAGAAAACTCAATTGAGAGGATAATAGAAATGATACATAAAATGCTGGAGGGAAGAGGTTACCTCTTAATCAGGTAGCTTCTTTCGATATACACCAAAAGTAATATTTTTAAAGATGTATGCCTAAATGGATGATTAATTTTCAATTTTCATTTTTTTGGGAATCAATTATTTAATATCATGGCTCATCATATGATCTTTTATTGGTATGATGAAATGGGACAGGTGGTGGCCTTTTATAGGGAAGGAAAAGGACTCAATCAAAATTTTTGGAATCATGTTAGTATAACACAAGTTATTACATAAAAAAGACCCTAAAAAACAAAACAATTCAATAATGGATGGTGTGTAAAATATATAATTCCCTCGATTATTTTTTTAAAATATTTATGGTCATTTTGGCCACAATCTAAAATATTAATCCTTCTTAATCATAATTATGCCTTTATAATAATAATTAATTTTAATTACATAGACTAATAATTTTTGTCAAAAACTATGTTTACCTTATTATAAAATATACATTATTATTATTGTAAATATAGATCCATTTTTTTTAAATTTCAGTCAAATATTTGGTAGAAATTAATTTAAAATTCATCTCACAGGCAGGACGATAATGAGGGGGTTTAAAGTAAAAAAGGTCAAACATATTGATTTGTTTTTTAAAATTAATTTCAAATTGAATTTTACCCCAATGACCTTAATTGTATATATTGAAAAAAATATCATATAGTTACACAGAAAAAAATTAAAATTATTATTTTGACTTATAAATTATTTACATGAAAATGAAAATTTTAACGAAAATTTAGTAGTTTTAATTATTCATTAAAAATGAAATGTTTCAGAAAAATATCATGAAATATCTCGGATGAAATTATATTATTTCAAATGAAATGATGATTATTATTTTAAAATATTAAACCAATTAAACAGTTAAAATTATGATTTAAAACATGCACTCCATTAGAAGACGGTAAAATTTCTTTTATAAAAATATATGATTTTATGTCTAAATTAGGGTTTCTACTAATCAAACACATATAAGAAATAATGGATGAATATCAATAATATTTTATTGAATATTTAACCAAAAAATATTACTAAGATAATTATTTAATTATAATTAATTATTTTTATTTTGATAAAACTCTTACGTAAGCATAAGAATAATAATTTTTTATTTTATATCTAATTGGTTCTTGTTGTCGTTTATTATTAATCGGTAACCCATGAATTCATTATATATTTATATAAACGAAATATTTCATAATTTAGTTGAAATTATTCATAATTTCTATTTAATATATATTTATATTTAAAAATTAATTGTTTGATATTATATTTTAGTTCAATAAAACTCAGTCTTTCCTTTAATGTAAGCCACTGAAATATGTTTCTCATGAGTGTAACAGAGGATAAAATGGGGTTGCGTGAATTTAAAATTATAAAAATATAAAATCTATTTAAAATAGTAATTATATCTTAAATTATCATGGTATTATATCCCCTTACGTTCTCAGTGTTGTGTCTCACACATGATATCGAATATAATGTTCTTACTTTAGGATTCTAGGGTGTTACACTATATTTAATATAGAAAAAAACCTTGTATAAAAGCCATACTTTGTGAACCAGTGGGTCCTAAAATCATTGAAATAAAATATGTAATTTATATTCTATATATGTATGAAAATATAATTCATTAGAGATATAGTTTTCCTGCTCAAATTACTAATGGATCATGTGTGATCTTTATTAAAGAAAACATATCACGGTACGAAAAACACCAACCCAAGATGCATTATATACGTCATTTCTAAAACTATATTATCCAATTTTTCATGAAATCAAGTTACCAATAGAACTGTAATATGTCAATCTTTTATAGAGAACTGATATTTTCTTGATTCATAGAAATATATAGAGCATGTCGATGAATACATCACAAGTCATTCATCTTATAGATGAGTATATCACATTCCCGAAATCAAAAATTTAAAAACACCTATTGTATTTAAAATAATCATGGCAATGAATTTCTTTTAAAAAAATAAATCAAGGTCCTGACGACTTTTCATTTCATACATGTTGAAAACTTCGTTCCTAGTTACACTCTAACAGATGAAGTGATTGCAATCATTCCCACCCTCCCTCATATCATCCATGTTCTTATGTTTAGTTTTTAAGTAGATTATTAATAAATAAAGGTTGTCATGTTTGGAATCTATAAAAAATCAGGTAATAGGGATTGATATTAAGAATAAACCCCAATGTATATCTATGTCAATATGACATTCCATGAGATATACTATAGTGGTTCAGTCCATGTAATAAGTCTCTAATTATTAGTAAATGAATCTATTCATTTTAAATTATATAATATTGTTTTTACTGAGTAAATAAATCTATTAAATATTATATAATAATATCACCAGAAACTATAATACTCTATGATGATCAATGATTAATGAAAACACATTTTTTGTACATTTGGTGTTTATTTATCAATATTCCATGCATGCAATATAAATTATAGCACATATGAATGAATGATAAATGGATATTGTATTTATTATAAATATGTGATACGATTATAAACTTTTTAAAAAATCATTTATGTGTGGAATATCAATATATTTAAATTGAATCTCATACTTTTTATACAATAATATTTTTTTTCTGGAATATTACATCCATATATAAATCATGTTATATCATTTTATGGCCATCAGCTATTTGATCCAACAAACCTCTTGATGTGTAAAGACTAATACTGAATTTTAAATAATGGGGAGGCATATAAATAAATTTTGAGAATCAATCCATAGTTCTATCCAAACATAAATTCTACCCAATTTTTTCCAGGGCCCGAAGGCTGTTTCTAATGACCACGAGATGAAAACTGGTGCCTAAGTATAAACACTGCATCATGGAAATTAATTTCTTTCCATTTATATAATCATAAAAAACAAAAATAATAAACATAAAAGGTATAAATAATAATACCCAAAAATAGTACAAAATTTTTGTATTCATGGTTTATAAATTTAGAAAACAAACAAACAATGCAACATAAAATGGAACAAAAAGTGTCCTAAATACCTCTATGAATCGAGAGGGTCATCAACCTCAGGCCACCACCACCACCACCCGTATAAAGTGTAACTCTAGAAACTATATCTAAAATCTAATTACATCATTATTATACTAGAATCCATCATATAACAGTATAAATTATCATATAGGTGTATGTAGGCTGTGATCTAAATCCTAGTAGAATGCCACCTGACAAAACAGATTCCCTACAAAAAAAATTATAAGAAAAAATAGGGTCCATGTTCAATAAAAACATAACAAAACACATTTTTATGGAATTTTTACTATGGTAAGCATGATTTTCCATTCAAATATCCAACAAGGATCACATTATTCTAATGTTAAATATGAAATCACAAAAGAGAACTATGTCATAGAAAAACACAATAAGCACTATCTAAAATTAGACCCTGGGAACTCTGTATCTTGATGAATCATGGTATAATAACCACATCCAATATCATCCTCATGCATGATCCAATAGAGATGAATCCATCCAATGTTCATGTCATATCAATTATCATCATAATTTATTTAGTGTTTTAATCATCAATCCACTAGATTATTCTAGGCCTATCCAAATCTTAGTAAACAAGAATAAAAGTCATAGTATTCCAACCATGATACCTAGGATTCCATTCATGCTCAATTGTAATTTCACATGTCATATAAATCACAAAATTCATACGCACACATGACAATAAAAATATATTATTTTAATCTACAGAAATTACTAATGATTTTAACTACATTATTTTCATATGAAATTAGTTTATTAATTAATAAAAAATGACATTGAAAAACTCAAATACCAATGTTTTTAACAGTAATGATACATTTATAATAGATTATAAAATAAAAATTATAATTACAGATAATTTTTTATATAATTATGGACATAGGGAAAAATAAAACATTTCCATCATGATACCATGATTAGATATATCATCAAAAATATCATAATGGTTCTCATAAAAATATTGACTACATCATGGATATCCATGCATTGATATAATTTATTTTTTCAAATTTAATATTTGATTCAAAATTCATATTTATGTTCCCATCATAGAAACATGATTCTATAAGATACTAAAAATGTGATAATATTATGGTAAATTATTCACTATTTAGTTATTATAGTGATTATATCTTTTAGGGAAAAAAATGTTGAACATAATTTAGATGGAAATAAAAAAATTTAGTTCTCAAACCATCACAATTTAAATATATTGTATATGAATTTGGTTGACCAACATTCTATATATGAAACTCAAAATATAAATTCAAATAAAAAATCAGAACAATTTGGATTTTATAATTGGTTCAAATTTAGTGAGGAAGATTTATATTCTGAATGAATTGTAATAGAATATAAATAAATAAAAACATTAAAGGCCATTAAATAATATTTTTCAATGTAAATGAATTATTTAGATCAAATATTTCCATTGGTTAAATCATTGATTCCAAAATCGAATACATTACGTATAAATTTGTATCTGAGAAAAATATAGTAATAATTTGAGATGTGGTTGTTTGAAGATTCATGGATGTTCAAATTACTTCATATTTTATTATGGTTAATATGATTCATTTGGAAATTCTCCAACATATGGAAAATTGATGTATAATGAGGTAAAAAAACAAATGTCAAAATTTATTCGTATTAAAAAGTTCTGGTATTTACCAATTACATTTAGACACCAATTTCTTTTATTTATTTCTTCCAAAACACCTTGATTTTTTTTAAATTCAAATAATATACTGATAAAATTGTAAATCATACATATAAAGGTGATCCTGACAATAGTTTTGGTCAGGTACACTAGTCATTTAATTTACTACCCCATAATAAATAGTTGGGTCTCTTTATTGTTTCATTCAATATATTTGGTGGTTAAAGTAGTAAAAATTATTGTAGTTATGTTTTCATAAATCCATATGGATTACATCATTTTATGATTATGAATACAATATATATATATATATATATATTGAGTTGTTAATTACAATACAACTTAAGAAGAATAATTATGTCTGTTTGAAACCAAGGATTTAAGAGTTAATTTTATTCAGTAATGATGGCGTCAATACACATAAAGTAGTAGGAGATCATAAAATTATACAAAATGAAGCATTAGTGAAGAAAATTAATGACTTTTCAGTATATTACATGTTATTTGTATTTATTTAACATTGTCCAAAATATTTTCCATACATGATGAATGATAGTAAAGTTTTTATTCTTGTCAATATATGATGTCATCAACTTTGAAAAATCATCAGAGATTTATTCCTATATATTATCTATTTAGATTTTATAAATATAATTTTGAAAAAGGTAAATTAGAAATATAAAACCCTCTAGTGGTGATATCAGGTAGTCAGGTCAAATATATTGTTTCTTCATTACCTTATATTACTATTGGACCATCAATAAACCAATAAAAAATAGGTGGATTTAGTTTTGTTAAAATTTGTAAAAAAAATAAGTATTTTTCAGATAATCCATTTTGGTATGTTGTGTTGATTTCTAATATCGTAGATACAATGTATATTAAGTAGAATTTATTATATAACAAATATATTATACCATTATAGAGAAACTAATTAATTCCTAATATAATATAAAGTCATAGTTAGATCTTGAAAATATTTTTAGGTATCCTGAACATGAGTTATTTTAAATTGAAATATCAATAAAATCTACTAAAGCCAAAAGAATCATATACACCTTCTAAAACTTCCATTTATTATTATATTACTATATTAGAGATTTGAGGTTACGATATAGAAATAATAATAATCAAACGCATTGAATAAAAAATGGACTTATTATTGGGTTGAAAACCCTTACTATTGCATCAAAATTTAAGGATTACATTCAATTGGATTCATAAGGCTATTGACTTATTTGATATGTGAAGTTTTTATTGAAATATAATATTTTTTCTTAAATATTTTTATATAAATAATAAATTATGATTTACTAGTTAAACCAAAAAAAATTTTTTGTTTTAATTATATATAAATTAGAAAAACTATTTCCATCAGCCTTCTTTGACTCAATTTGTCATTTAATGTTTCGTTTTCTCTATGAATATATTTATGGAGGATCAACAAAATTATAATTAATATTCACATTGAAGATATTTATTATAAAAAATTAAACATGAATATATGTAATAATTTATATGATGATGGTTTAATTTATAATACTTATTTATATGATGATTTTTTTATTTCTTCTCTTATTAAATTCAATCTGAATAAAATTTATATCATAACTGAATGGATGAAATTGAGATAAATATTTAGGACTAAATATAACTTCTATTATCATTATTTAATCATTGTTATCATGTATTTGGATATCATACTACAAATTGGACATCATATAAAGAACATCACATATCTCATACATATGTTTTACTAAATCATGAAGACATAAAATGATTTTTACCATAAGTTCTATTTTTATAATTCGATTTTTATAAAAAATATTAATAATAAATTTATATTAATAATATTTATTTTATATGAATATCATATTAAACAAATATTTCACACATATTCCCTTTGATGGACATGATGATCGTCAAAAATGTAATTTTTCCTAATGTTTTTAAAGACATGTAATTTACATTCTTTATAATAAAAAAATAATTATATTTCATATTATATTTTTAATTATTGATTTTATTTATCTATTAATGTATTAAAACTACAAGGACCCAGCCTTAAATCATTACTTAATCTTGAATTAAATGAATAATTCACATTGAGGATCTTTTTAGGTTTAGAGTTTTAGAGAATTAGGACATAACTATTACATCTCAGAAGATAACAAAGTAGACACTTCTACTCGGTTTCCATCATAAAACAAAACTCTTAAAATAAACATGTCTAGATGCTTGTTTTAGATATCTTGTCTTTCCTTGATCCCATACTTGAACCTATTAATCTATAATTACTGTGGAAAAAATTTCAAAAAAACATGCGATGAGCATAAAAAGCTCAGTAAGGGATATAAACAATTATGGAAAGAAAACATTAGTCCATGTATACATAAGAATCAATGAAATAATACTTTACTCTTAAAACATAAGAAATTTTACATTCCTCATGAAATCATAAGATTTATGAATAACTAATAGAAATCATAAGACATAAATTTAACTTGAGGCATTCATAACATTCTTACGTAGGGAGTAACCCTCATGGTTAAGTTTGGAATACCCATCACAGTATATTCTCTAAATCACATCAGAGAAACCTTGGTGTTTAACCCATTTGCGTTATCCAATGCATTGGAGAGCTATATCGGTCTCACCTGCCGTTTGTTTATCCCGGAACCACCCGTCATCATAAACAATTCCCATGAACCATAACATAATCATATCACATAAAACATGCATAAAGGAAACATAACATTTCCACATTTCAATCACAAGATATTAACACAACACATTGATATAATAAAAACATTATCAAAACCATTTTAAATACCCAAATAAAATAAAAGTAAAACATGGTATTTATTTTTCATTTAAAAAAATGTTTTGGCTTGTAGAATAAGCCGAAACTCAAATAATGGTCACGGGATCGGATTAGTCGTCGTCACTGCATATGTACGACAAAAAAATTCCCTTTTTTCGTTTAGTAAAACTCTTTGTATAAAAATATTCCTTTTAAATAAACTTAAAATTCAAAGGGGTTTATACACTATATAAAAAAGTTGTGTATAAAACAAAAATATGCCTCAATGGATAGAGATTGCGACAAAGTCCCTTTCAGAAATTCGACAGCCTAACGGCGTCACTTTAGAATTCATAAAATGAGATGATGAGAGATAAAAAGGGTAATGTAATCAATTGGACATAATATTTACAGCAATAAGGATATATAATAACATATCCAATCATAATAAGATTAAAATACCTAACAAAAAGTAGTCTTTTAAAATGAGGAGGGTGAAAGGTACCCTTACCGATTTGGGTAACTTTAGAAACGTACACCCCATTGAAGAAGGGTCATACAATAAAGATTTAAATAACCATAAATTAATTTATATTACATAAATAGTATAATAATGGGCAGTACATATACCACTAAATGTGAAAAGTGGAAAATGCAGCATAAATATCACGAGAATAAAAGTGAGGGGAAAAATCCCTTACGAAAACTCGGGAGCCTGACGGCGCCACCTAAAACTTCCAAAAAATGGATTGATAAAATAAAATATGGTCTCTCATAATATGAACATTGAAATTAAAGTAATAGGAATTTAAAATAACATCCCCCAATATAATAAATAGGATCTTAAAAGAAACGACATAAAAGAGAGTACTTAAAAAGAAAGAGATTGGTAGGATCCCTTACCTCAAGTCCGACTTGTCTGGTTAGTTTCTTTATATTACTAAATAATAACCATTGTTTAATTTATAATTTCTTAAGGACCTCATTTAAAGTTTATTATTCAATTAATATCACATATTATAGTGTTATAATTATTAGTTAATTATGTGAGTTCATATCATACGTTTTGTCGAATTTTAGTACATGAGTCAAAAATGATCTTGTTTGAAAATCATTGTCAATTTAGTTGTAATTAAATCATATCCAGAATAGTATTAATGATTTAAATATCATATATATCCAGTATATATTCATTTTATACTATTCCGTAATATTTGGAGATAAAAAGAAATGAAATGCACCGTTCATGGAGACGGTAGGCCGTATGTATGCATGAACACTACTTTCATTTCCTTGTCATAATAATGGAATTAAAAATAAATGAGATATATATATTATAATTACAGTATAATATATATATTATATAGGTCACATATGTTCATTAATTTTATTCTTTATACATTCCATGTATTGCATGAACGAGTCACATCACTTGAGGGGGCGGTAGTCCACACTTCCTCGTATTAAATTATCGCATTTTCACAACATGCAAAGCATAAAGGTCTATTTTAAATATAAAATAAAGAAGCATATAGAAGAAATAAATATAATATATATCATATATAAAAATATTTCTATCATAATGTCCACCATTAGAAATGGTAGTAGAAGATAGAATATTCATCGTTTCGTGAGATAGTAACTCACCATCCATGGAATGATTATGTTCTTTAACCATTAGACGGAGGTGTGTGTAATTTTAGATCTAATTAATCTCATAAAAACATCTTTGAATGTTTAAAATACTGTTTTTGTTACAAAATAAAGGAATAAAAAGAGTTTAGGGGGTTGGAGAAGCAAAATAAAACAAAAAAACATTAGAGAAAACTTTACATTTTAATCGGGTAACTCCCTTTGGTTTGAACCAAAATGGATTCTTGAAGAGATTTATGCCTAAGGTAAGGCTTCTAGGATGAATATAGGAATGTGTAGAGTTAAAAGGATTAGATTGTTGTTGATCCAATGGATTTATAGGTGTGGGTAAGGAGGTAGAGGTGGAGGCCTTTTATAAGAGGGAGGAGGGGCACTCTTGGAAAGTAAAAAAAATGTTACTTTATATTAAAATGTGTTTCAGATTTTAAAGGTCCCACATTGAAATATTCAGAGGATAAGGTGATAAGGGATTGAAATATACTCATAAAATAAGTCTTTGACAAGTGTATTTCTTAGATTTTAAATTATCTTTTCATTTTATTTAAATCGTTCATTAATGAGGTAATCGCTGCACCATCATGGTGTCATAAAGAATTTAATTTATTTAATGTATAAAAATAATAAAAAATACTATGATTTAGGAAATATTATTATCTTTAAAATTACTATTTATAGTCCAAGATATAATTTATGTGGACAAAATTAAATTTTTTTTACTTAGGTGTTACATACTTTTGTTATATTCTCATTTCTTAAAAAAAAAAAATGATAAAGTGTCACTATAACCCAAAAGTGATTCCATGGGGTCCCAAAGTTTGGTACAAGGAATCCCATGGTCAGACATGACACAACCAGTAGCATGAGGATACATTTTGGGTTCATTTTTTCTTATTATGATATTATTTTATTACCCTTAACTACCCGATTACTAATTAATCATGATAATTAAAGATAATTAGCGTCATTACTATTCATAATGTCCAAAAAAATAAGAGTCTTAATTACATAATTTGGACCTTTTTATTCCAAATTTTTAATCCATTTTACGAAATTACAAACACAAAAACTGCAATAATTAATTTAAAAATAATTCCTGTTGTCAAACCAAATAGCTGGTTTTTTAGAAACAATTTCTATCAAAAGTTTGACAATTTTTTATGTCCAATATCTAATTGAAATTAATCCCAATGACCACCATTGGATTAAATGGTAAGAATATATTATATTTAAAATTTAACTACAATTAAAAATATAATCTATCCATATAATTAAATTAGATGAAAAGGTAGTTTTGAAGTAAAATGCCGTATTTTTCACTATTCATTAAAAATTGAACATTGTTAGAAAAATACCAAAAATTTATCAAAATTAAATTTGAATATCCCAATTCAAAAGAATAAGTTTATTTTGAAAAATAGATCTTATAAAAATTTCAAATGTTGGATTTAAGAATGTTTTTCCATTAAAAGAAGTTAAAACAGTCTTTTAAAAATATTAGAGTATTTATTCTTAAAATTAGATTCATTTGCATTTTAAGCCTTTAAAATTTATCGGATAAATGTAAAAATATTTAACAAACACATGTACTCATTTTTTGTTTGTTCTGTTCATTCCTTCCATTACAATAGCTAGAAATTAACCATTAAAAAATATTATTATATTATTAGTGTGCAACGTAAGATTTAAAAGAAACTCGTTGTTGCCTATTCGGTACGCCAATGAGCATAGCATTCCCTTTAAAGTAATATTAACATTTTATTCACAAATATTGATAAATATTAAAATTTAATATTCTTTATTTACCTGGGATGTTACATCCTTCCCCCCTTTTGGGAATTGCGTCCTCGCAATTTTAAAACTGGGCCTGGAAACTTCATTGAAAGCCCCACATCAGAAAAAAAAAGTAAATTTAACTATCACTTTAAAAGAAAGAAATAGAAGTACAAGGGTCACCCAAGTTAACCCATACAAGGATTCCATGTAGGAAAACATGGATATGGAATAAAAAAACAAACGGACATGTTCTAAGGGAGTGTGATAGAAAACATGTTTAGGATAAAGTAAACCACTAGAAAATCACAAACTTGTGATGGGTTAAACGGTATTTGATTCCCAGTTGGAAATATTAACAGACAAAATTTTTGTTTTAAATTACTTTTCATTGGGTTATTTATTTATGTGCTTAACTAAAACATAATGAAACATACTTTCTTGTCATGTTGACTTTCAACTTTTTCTATATTTTTTACAAAAACTCATATTTTCCCCAAAAGACAGGTATTTAAGATAACTTGTTAACATTAAGAGAATTATAATAAACGTCAAGAGAATCACCTAATCCACAAAAGAGAACTATATACTTCCCATGTCTTTAGACAAAAACCAAAACCAAAACAAAAAAGGTTAGTACATGATCAGATAGTCCACAAAAAGGATAATCATTTATAAAAAAGAAATACTACTCTTAATCTCCTAAATTTATCAAACATTATCCAAATTTCAGAAAATACCATTCAAAAAACATCTATCCATAAAATTCGTCAAAATAAACAAAAATAAGATTGATACCCAAATCTCAAAAGGATTTGATCACATAGTCTTCCATGTTAAATCTTAGCATTTATCTCCAAATAACATTAGTTGCTCTTAAAGACTTGTATTGAAAAGTAATTAACCTAATCACATATCCTCCATGATAGGGTATTAATTTTCATAAATAAACCAAAACTTCATATGTACACAATAAAAAAATAGATTCCTCCAAAATAAAATTACACCATTTCTCCACAATTGAAATCCCAGTGTATTCTATTTTCTATGTGCATATATTGTTTCCACGAAAGAGAGAACATCTTCCAAAATAACCATTATTACTCAGTCACCAAATCATTTTCCTACGTTAAGGATATCCATTTAATAGAACATAATTTCCCAAAATCATCTTATTCTTGATCCATAAAATCATTTAACTGACAAGTATAAGTCATACTTACCAGGGACTTCACGTAAGCTTGTGGTAGGCCATGCGCCCTTGTCGCCCTTCGGTTGTGGGTTCGATTCATGTGGCCTTGCCGGACGTGACGGGTTGTCACCCATCTTACTGGAGGTCATTTTTATAATTCTAAAAAATAACCCAAACATGTTTTAACCTCAATGGTCTCTTTATAACTCTCATTTTCATCCAAATTCATTATGATCTCAACATATTAATTCTTAATGTCTTATTTCACTATCATAAGATAAAATAAAATGATCCCCAAAAAGAATAACATCATACCTTGATCATGGTGTCCATTTGGTTTCATCATCATCTTGTTCACATAGGTAGAAGGTCCAAGCATCACAACAATGACTTAGAGATCCATCAAAATCATTTTCTTCCTCCATCCAAATACACCTTGTACAACATGGTTCATATGGTTGTTCACAGAAAAACAATTTTGTAAAATAATCATGTATAACATATAATTTCAAAACATAGGATAAGACATGATTTCTATAAAATAGTATGACCATATTTGAGTTGAAAATTTCAATTAATATTCCTTTTAAAATACCATAGGTTTGTGCTGAGAGACTATATTTTAAAAGCAAATATAAATAGGTTGCATAAGGGTCTCTTTCTTCAGCACCTTCATTAAAATCATAATATGCTTCAAAATCTTGTGATAAGGTAATATATTTGAAAATGCCTTTATAATATATACCTTTCTTGAATATATGAGAATATTTTGAAAATTGGAATTGTCTAAATACAACCCATGATCCACGATGATAACGTGGTATAACGGAGGTGTTTGATATGTCAAACAGCTTCTTTCAAGTGAGTTGTATGCTAGATAAAGTTTCACAATCATTCAAACATGAATTTTCAATAATTATTACAAGAAAGTCATCAGGAAGAGATACGAATGTCGTTTGAGATCCTCCTCCTTCCATTTCCTTGATCTAAAAAAGTTATGAAAATAATTTTATCTAAGATAATAAACATAGGGACTAATCATGTGTTTAACGAAAACTCATAATCCCTAAAGTTGTCTAAACCGAACTCTAATACCAATTATAAGGACCCAGCCTTAAAAAATTACTTAACCTTGAATTAAATTAATATTTCTCATGGAGGATCTTTTCAGGTTTATAGTTTTAGAGAATTAGGACATAACTATTGCATCTCACAAGATAATAAAGTAGACACTTCTACTCAGTTTCCATCATAAAAGAAAAAATCTTACAAGAAAAATGACTAGTACCATGTTTTAGATATCTTGTCATTTCGTGATCCCATCCATGACCTTATTAATCTTTAATTCATGTTGAAAAAATTTCAAAATAACTTGGGATGATCATAAAATGCTCAGTAAGGGATATAAAAAAATATGGAAGGAAAACATTAGTCCATGTATACATAAGAATCACTGAAATAATACTTTACTCCTAAAACATAAGAACTTTAACATAACTCATGATATCATAATATTTTTGAATAACTCATATAAATCATAAGACATAAAGGTAACTTGATGCATTCGTAACATTCTTACGTAGAGAGTAACCCTCATGGTTACATTTGGAAAACCCATCACAGTATAATTCATAAATCTCTTCAGGGAAGCCTTAGCGTTTAACCCCTTCTCGTTACCCAATTCATTGGAGAGATATATCGAGATCACCCGCCCTTATTTTATCACGGAACCACCCGTCTTCATAAACAATGCCCAAGAACCATAACATAATCATAACACATAAAACATGCATAAATGAAACATAAAATTTCCACATTTCAATCACAAGATATAAATACAACACATTGATATAATAAAAACATAATCAAAACCATTTTAAATACCAAAATAAAATAAAATTACAATATGGTATTTATTTTTCATTTTAAAAAAAGTTATGGCTTGTAGAGGAAGTCGAAACTCAAATAATGGTCACGATGGCAGATAAGTCGTTGTCGTCGCATATGTACGAAAAAAACATTCCCTTTGTCGTTTAGTAAAACGCTCTATAAAAAAATATTCCTTTTGAATAAATGTAAATGTCAACGGGGTTTATACACCGTATAAAAGAATGTGGTGTATAAAACAATAATATGCCTCAATGAAAGGAGATTGAGACGAAGTCCATTACAGAAATTCGACAGCCTAATGACAACACTTTAGAATTCATAAAATGAGATGATGAGAGATAAAAAGTGTTATCTCATCAATTAGACATAACATTAATAGAAATAAGGATATATAAGAATATATCCCATCATAATAAGATTAAAATTCCTTACAAAAAGAAGTCTTTTAAAATTAGGAGAGTGAAAGGTTCCCTTACCGAATTTGGTAACTTTCGAAACGTACACACCATGGAAGAAGGGTCATAAAATGAAGCCGTAAATACCCATAAATTAAAGTATATTACATAAATAATAGAATAATGGGCAGTAAGTATAACACTCAATGTAAATAATGTCAAATGCAGCATAAATCTCATTGGAATAAAATTGAGAGGAAAAATCCTTTATGAAAACTCGGTAGCCTGACGACGCCACTTAACACTTCCAAAAAATGGATTGATGAAATGAAATAGGGTCTCTCATAATATTAGCATAGAAAGTACATAAATAAGAATATAAATGAACATCCCCCAATATAATAAATAGGATCTTAAATGAAACGACATAAAAGATAGTACTTAAAAAGAAAGTGATAGGTAGGACCCCTTACCTAAAGTCTGACTTGTCTTGTTCGTTTCTTTATATTCCTGAATAATAACCTTTGGTCAATTTATAATTGCTTAAGGACCTCATTTAAAGTTTATTATTAAATTCATATAACATATTATACTATTATAATAATTAGTTATTTATGTGAGTTCATGTCATACGTTTTGTCGATGTTCGGTACATGAGTCAAAAATGATCTTGTTTGAAAAGCATTGTCAATGAAGTTGTAAGTACATCATATCTAGAATATTATTAGTGATTTAAATATCATATATATCTTGTATATATTTGTTTTATACTATTCCAAAACATTTGGAGATAAAAATAAATGAAATGCACCATTTATGGCACTACGGGAAATATAGATATTTGCGACGGGATCCCGTCGCAAATAGCCTTTTGCGACGGGGCCCCGTCGCAAATCGCCCATTGTAGAAAACATCATCGCAACTAATTTTTTTTGCGATGGGCCCGTCGCAAAAACACTTATTTGCGATGGGAAATGGGCCCATCGCAAATAGGTTTCTGGTTTTTTTTTAAAAATCTTTTGCGACGGGCCCGTCGCAAACAAGTATTTGCGACGGGCCCATCGCAAACATGTATTTGCGACGGGCCCTTTTCCCGTCGCAAATGGTTGCTTCGAAACAGGTATTTTTGATGGGCCCGTCGTAAATACTAATTTGCGACGGGAATATATTCCCGTCACAAATAATAATAAAAAAATTACAAAAAATTTTAAAATTTATTTATTATTATATAAATCAATAAACGTATTGATATTGATAAAAATATAATATTTATTTTTTAAATATGTTTTAGAAAGGAAGAATGAAAATCAAATATGAATGTATAATATGTTCAGTAAAATAGGCTTATAAAATAAATTAAAAAAATATTTTTAATTAGTAATTATGTAATTTTTATCAATTAATAGTCATTTAATAACTCTTTGAATATAAAAAAATAAAAAAATTAATGAAAGATGGAAAACAAGTTAAAAATGAAACCCAAACATCAAACGGCCATAACTTTTGACCTGGGACTCTTTTTGAGCTCAACAGCATATCCAATCGAAGCCTGCGACGATCTCTACAGCCCTATGAATTGGTAAAAGCCGTCCAATGTTTTTTCGAGGCCAAATAAGGCCTAGAAGGCCTCAAAAACTGAGTTTTTAGTCGGGGTACCCCGGTTTGTCACCATTTAAACAGCTATAACTTCTGCTCCCAATTTCTGATAAACCTATACCATATATCATATCGAATATCGTTTCATTTTCTTAGATTTTACTAATTGTGGAGCTGGAACGGACTTCTGGATTAGAAGTTATGGTCGTTTTAACATTCAAACGGCTATAACATTCGATCCGGATGTCCGTTTGGCCTGTACCGCATATCATATCAAAGATTGTTTCATGTTCTTCGATTTGACTGGTTGTGGAGTTGAAACGGACTTACGGATTAGATGTTATATCCATTTTAACATTCTCGGTGGATTTTCACCCCCTCATTCCTATGTATTCATTCATAACTATACATATATATATATATATATATATATATATATATATATCTCTGTGTGTGTGTGTGAGTGTATCTATCGTATATATGTATGTATTTATTTATTTATTTATTTATACATATACATAAAAACCCATATTTTATAAATTTATTTAAAACTAAGCTTATAAATATATATTTATTAATATACAAATAAATATATGAATAAAAACTTCTAACTACATATATATATATATAGAATAAATGTATATTAATATATGAATAAATATATATATATTTATTTATATAACCAAATATATTTATATTAATATAAATCTATATTACGAATAAATATAACTATATATATATAGATAGATCATTAAATGTATAAAAAAATGAAATGGCTTAGTTGTAAAGGTTAATGCACGCATGGGGGAGGTTTATTCCTATTTATTATTAATTATTTATAATTATTATTAATTACTACTAATTACCATTAACTATGAACAATTAATACTAATAATTTAAATTTATTAAATAACAAAACAATATAAACATAATTAAATTACACCTTATTAAAAATAAATAAAACTAATAAAAAATTTAAAATAAATATTAAATTAAACAGAACATAAATACCTTTAAAATTGATATGAGGTTGATCTCCAATAATTGTTGAAGACATCAATATCAATTCTGGAAATAAAAATCAATCTTAAGAAACTGTGAACTCTAAAAATAGAGTTTTGAGTGAAGTTGAGAATGAATGGAAAAAACGGGTGGGGTATTTATAGGTTAGCTTATTTGTGACGGTAGTATTTGCGACAGGATACCCATCGCAAATACTTTAGCCCGCATTTATCATGGTCAACGTTTAAATAGTTATTTGCGATGGGACCCGTTGTAAATAATAACCTGCCGACATACTATTTACGATGGGGAGTATATTCCCATCGTAAATAGTTTTTACCACCGCCGGGTATTTGTGACGGGGGGTATATTCCCATCGCAAATAACTTTTCCGCGGTATGGCGCGCTCTGCGCGCCAAGTCTATTGCGACGGGTGAGATTTCCCCATCTTAAATAAGTGGTTATTTGCGACGGAAAAATACCCCTATTGAAAATAAGTTTCTAACTTAACTATTTGCGATGGGATTTATTCCCGTCGCTAATAACCCGTCGCAAAAATCCCTTTTTCCCGTAGTGTGGGGACGGTAGGCCGTACGTACGCATGAAAAATCCTTTCATTTATTTGCCATTTTAATGGAATTAAAAATAAACGTGAGAGATATATATTATAATTCCAGTATAATAAGTATGTTATATAGGTCACATATGTTCATTAATTTTATTCTTTATTCATTCCATATATTTCATGAATGAGTCACTTCACTTTAGGGGGCGATAGTCCACACTTCCTCGTATGAAATTATCGCATTTTCACAACATGAAAATCATAAAGGTATGTTTTAAATATAAAAAACAGAATTATAGAGAGTACATAATAAAAGTATATATCATATATAAAAATATTTACATCATAATGGACAACATGAGAGGTGGTAGGAGAATATAGAACAATCATCGTTTCGTGAGGCAGTAATTTACCATCCACGAAAACAATATGTTCTTCAACCATTAGACGAAGGTGTGTATAAGTGTAGCTCGAATAATTATCATAAAAATATCCTAGTATGTTGAAGATACTAGGTTTGTTACAAAATTAAGGAATAAAAATAGTTTACGGGGTTTGAGAAGCAAAATAAAACAAAATAACATTAGGGAAGACTTTTCCATTAAATCGGGTAACTCCCCTTGGATTGAACCAAAATGGTTTCTTGAAGAGATTTATGCGTAAAATAAGGCTTCTATGATTAAGAGTGGAATGTGGGGAGATAAAATGATCAGATTTTGGCAGAGCCAATGGCTTGAGAGGTGTGGGTAAAGAGGTAGGGGTGGGGACCTTTTATAAGAAGGATGAGGGGCAATCATGGAAAGTAATGAAATGTTACATTATATTAAAATGAGTTTCGGATTTTAAAGGTCATATATTAAGAGTATAAGGTGATAAGGGTTAGAAATATACTCATCCAATAGGTCTCTTGCCAGTGTATGTTTTAAATTTTACATTATCTTTTCATTTTATTTAAATAATTCATTAATGAAGTAATCGCTGCATCATCATGGTGTCATAAAGATTTTAATTTATTTAATGTCTAAAAATTATAAAAAAATTATATGATATAGGAAATTGTTTTATATTTCCAATGAATATTTATAGTCCAAGCGATCATTTATGTAGACAAAAGTAAAATTGATTTACTTAGGTGTTACATACTTTTTTGATATTCTCCTTTCTTTAAAAATTAAAATTATAAAGTGTCACTATCACCCAAAAGTAATTCCATGGGGTCTCAAAGTTTAGAAAAAAGCATGCCATGATCGGCTATGAAACAACCAGTAGCATTAGGACACATTTTGGGGTAATTATTTATTATTATGATATTATTTTATTACCCTTAACTACCTGATAACTAATTAATCACGATAATTAAAGATAATTACTATCGTTACTATTCATAAAGTCCAAAAAAAGGAGTATTAATTACATAATTTAGACCTTATGATTCCAAATATGGAATCCATTTTACCAAATTCTAAACCCAGAAATTGCAATAATTAATTTAAAAATAATTCCCATTGTCAAAACAAATAGCAGGTTTTTTAGAAACAATTTCTGTCAAACGTTTGGCAGTTGTTTATGTCCAATTTCAATGTGATATTAATCCTAATGAAAACCATTTGATTAAATAGTTAAAATATATTCTATTTACACATTAAAAACAATTAAAAATATAATCTATCAATATAATTAATTTAGATGAAAAATCAGTTTTGAAGTAAAATGCAGTATTTTTCACTATTCATTAAAAAATAAACATTGTCAGAAAAATACCAAAAATTTATCCAAAGTAAACTTTAATATCCCAATTCTAAAGAATAAGTTTATTTTGAAAAATAGAGCTTATCAAATTTTCAACAGTTGGATTTAAAAAAGGTTTACCATCAAAAGGATGTAAAACAATCGTTTAAAAATATTATAGTATTTATTCTTAAAATTTGATTCATTTCCATTTTAATCCTTTAAAATTTATTGGATAAATGTAAAAATATTTAAAAAAATATATGTAATCATTTTTTTTAGTTCTGTTCATTTTTTCCATTACAAAAACTAGGAATTAACTATTTAATATAATATTATTATATTATTAGTGTGCAACGTAAGATTTCAAAGAAACTCGTTATTGCGTATTGGGTACGCCATCGAGCATAGCATTCCCTTTAAAGTAATATTATCATTTTATTCAAAAATAATGATAAATATGAAAAAGCAATATTCTTTATTTACCTTGGATGTTACATAAATATATTTATTTATTTGATATGAAATTATTTTCCCTAAGTAATCCACATTCCAAATTGGTCAAACCATACAATGATTATGCGGTTAATTTTATTGTTTTCATACACAAGAATATGAAGAGTTAAAAATCAATTTTCAATGGTCTTTAAAGAGGATATAAATTTAAATAACTTTATGTTGACTTTTATTTTAGGATGGATAAATTAATTTAGTTATAGTATCTTGGTCAAAATTACATATCAATGTTTAAATTTCATTCTTTTAATACTAACTGGTGATGGTTTGTTTATCCATGATATGAAATCATTGATATTAAATATATTGTTTTCTTGTAGGAAATGATCTATTTATAATAAAATAACATGTAAACAATTCTTATTCAGGAAATTACCGCACCAATTTTATATATTTAAATTATTAAAAGATGATAATAAACCTGATATCTTGAGAAAGTTAGTTTTTGGAACATGAATGTGGTTTTATTGATGTTTATAATCTGGAAAATGTTTCAGGAAGCACCACACAATACATCTCATAATCTATGATTTACTTATATTGATGATGATACCAACTTGTTAAGGGGTTATGGTGTTGTTTATTTTAATGATTTTACCAATGAGTTTGATATTACAAGAGATGAGAATGTTGAGAATCATATGGAAAAATATTATGAGGGGGAAGAAGGTAAAGATATTGGAAAAGATTAAACTAAAACTCAATATAAATATGAATATGAGGAATAAAAAGGATTTATTATTTTCTAGGTAATTATTTATTAGTTTTTTATATATGATATATTTATTGAATGTTATTTTAATTTCAATCATTTTTATCATGTTGATTTCATTAAATGTTTTATAATTTGTAAATTTGATATATTTTATATAATTGAAAATTTATTTTAAATTTATTACCATTTTTTTATGGATAAAAATTATTATGAATTGATTCAGTAATTAAATTATGATCTATTAAATAATTACTATCATATGGATTCAACATTTTAGGGTGATGATGCAATAGAAACTACTAGAAATGGTAGGGTTCTTATGTAAATGATGATTTAGATCACGTTCAAGTTTGAAATTCATCTCTTGAATTTGAATCTCTTTGGAGGATGTTTGTTAAAAAAATGTTATTAAATGGATTTATTTTAAATTAATTTAGGTAGTGTTTTTGTTTTTAATCATTATTAATTTTATAGTTCTTCAAATATATCTATTGGTCACAATAGTTAAATTTCAAATATATACTTTTCAGCTCCATGGGTGTCATGAGATCGGGTTCCTATAGAGTTATAGTATCATATGTTTGATCATAAGTGTGTATATAAAAAATGTTGTTTAATTTAAGTTAATATATATTATATTTTTTTATATAATTAATTATTTTAAGGGTGTATGGTCTCTTATTTCTGAGAGAAGGAGAGTCTATATTTGGGAGGAATGGAACATTTCAGGCATGATCATTTTAATTAGAATTTACATTCTAAAAAGGAATGATAATTAGAAGGAATCTATGACTATACTTGAAAAGTATTATAGGCTTAATAGACCTGATTATGTTTCCTATCAGGATTTAGAGATGTTGTTCAAATACTGGAATATAAATACAGTCCCTAGGAGCTCCATTCTATGTTTCAAGAACTGACGGAGGTAGGACGTCACATTAGAGTTGGGAGTCATTGTTTTAGTATACATCATCATCATTTTGTATGTAATATTTTGTAATAATTTTATACATTTATTTTCAAATATATATATAATAATAAATAAATATTATACATTTATCTATTCTTCAGCTAATCTAAAAATTTCATTGTCTGATGTGTACAAGAATATGTATGATGATAATATTGATAGATTGTTGATGAGTGAAAACAACATATTTTGGTTAGTATTATTTTATTGTTTTTTAAATTAACATTATATATTTTATTCTAAATTTCTATTAATATTTGTTAGAATACTTATGAGAGAGAGGTTACTCACATGCATGTAATTTAGACGAAGAATGTTGATGGAGACAGGGGCTCATGTGAGTCACATTTTGAAGAGACTTCTTGGATGATAGCAATGATGAGTTGCATTCACAATGGTCATGTGATTGGTACTGGTTCGTGATCGAACTCAAATAATTTGTAATTCATAGAAGTTATGTTATCATATATATCAAATTTTCGATCATCATCATCATCATTATCATTTGGATCTAAAGAGTATGAGGCGAGCCATCAAAATTTGGATGAGGTTATATAAATAATGAAAAATAGAAGAAAGAGATGTGGTGATAATGAGATCAAGAAATTTATGATATGATAATTTAAATGATGGGACTCACATGTGGTTAAGTTATAGAGTTCCCTCCTTCCAATGTACCTGATTTCCCACCCCTTTTCGAAGGATATCCCCCACACTATAATGTAATTTTATAATGTATTTTATAAGACATTATATTAGTATTATATTTTAGTTTTAATTTTATAATGAAATAATTTTTTAAATTAATTATTGACATGTTTTTATTAATTTATTATTTTGAATGGAAATGTTATTCTATCATAAAGATTTTACACTTAAAATTATTTTTAGGGAAAGGTTCGTCTATCACAACTAATTATTTTTAATGGAGCAACGTTGGCATAAAATTTTTTATTCTTGACTAATTATGTTTTCTATAAGAAATGAATTTTGGTCAAAATTATTTTCAATGGAATATAAAAAATATTATATTATGTGACTCAATTAACAACTATGAATAATTTGACATGTATTTCATTCATAAAAATCATATTATCAAAAAACATCAAAAAAAACTATATTGAAAAAGGTGATTATTTTTGGTGTGGTTAATAAACAAGATTCATTTTAAATGATATTAATTAACATCAAAAACATTAAAATGTTTTTTAATTATATTAAATATCAGATGGATGGAAACCTAGTTGTAATGAGGTAGTAATCTATGTTATGGAAATTACATTGTTGATTGGGAATGTCTAAGAAGACACATATTACTGACTTGATTTATAATCCATACGATGAGTTCTTCATTACAAGGAAGGAAAAATTGAAACGATTATACTTATTATTTGTGAATATTATATTAACCATTTCGATATATAATTAAGATACACTATAACATTTCTATATATAAATTTGTCTAATTCTATGTTCCCTTCATACATTCCAATCAATCTATTTTTATTGGTTTCACTATAAAGGAATATAATATTTCTTGTATCACCTTAAAGGATTCACCATTATTGAAATAACTCAATGTGAGGATGAGGGTTTGAATAATTTCATTAAATAAAAACTTATATATCATTAACCCATTGTTATAATGGTATATAATTTAAATTCTTGGGTTTTTTACTTATGTTTAAGTATGAGATATCATGTAATATTACTCATTTATGTTTTATGATATAATAGATATGGAATTAGAATTTTGAAAATGAATGTATGTTTTCATTGTGGTTAGAATTCTGATTCATTTCATGAATCAACATATAGAGGTGAATTTTAATTTGGTAGTTTTTAATCTTTTTATTTAGAGGGTATTCTGGATTTTTTAATGTTATAATATCAAAAAAAATGTTTGTCATTAAAAAAGGTGTTGTGGAAGTAATAGGAAAGTTCCATACAAATTATCAAATAATGTACATTCTATTAACCTTTTAAGGATTTTTGACATAGAAAATTCTACCCAATATTTTATGGTTTTTGTTATTGTATCAATTTTAATAACCAAAAACTCATATTTCATACATAGTTATTTTTTCATTAATGTTGTTTTCAGTTATTTGGCATTAAATTTTTATTTTAGGATCAATAAAGAGTTCAAATATATGAAATATATCAACTGATCATCAATAACAAATATCATGTATTTTGAAGGTGAAATATTGAGGTTTACTTTTGTAAATTTCACATTTTAGTGGTGGTAGATCTATTCTTATATATAGATAATTTTGTTAGGAATGATTTTTATTGCAATTTTTTAAGTTAACAATATTTTTCAATTTGGTGTTGTGAAAAAACTATTTATGATTTTAGATGTGTTTTTTACTTTTATGTGCTATGTGGAGCTAGTGATAACACATAAAAATGTGGCGATCAATATGATTTGGTGATTTAAAATTCTCTTCTTAAAATACATATGATTAGGGGTTCACTTTTGAATAGTTTAACATTAGGTAATGATGTGAGATTGAAATTAGAAATGGATGTGTGTTTCTTATGAAATTTCAATGGTAAGGGTGTATCAACATGAATTATTCTGGTATAAACATGAGTTATTATTATATTCAATTACTATAAAATATAATATATACATAATAAGATGAAATTTCCAGGGGGTTCTACTAATATATGTTCTTTTTATGATATCTTTTTCACCTTAATGTTAAAGAAGAGTGATTTTCATAAATATTTCATTCCTCTAGAAAATAATTATATAAATTAGAATAAATATATTCAAAATTTATATTCTACATTATTTTCTTGAGATACATTCTAAAATATATTCTTGTTTATTTTTTGGTGTTCTAATTTTAGGGATTAAATTAATAAAAGGACATTAATATATTTTTACTATGGTTTAGTAGTCTTTATTTCTTATTTTCATTTCCTATTTATCTTATAATAAAGGAAGAAAATTTATAAATATGGTTAGGATCTATAATCCTATGTTACATCAAAGATATAATTATCATACTATTTTAATTTTATTCCCATTTTAGTTCATTGAATTTGTTGGTGTTTAATTTTTTATAATGTCTTAAATTAAATGATTAATTGAGTATTGGTATAATTATGGAATGTTATTTATGTTATTATCCTTTTAAAAATACCAAGGTTAAACATATAAATTTTATATTATTTACAAGATCTAATTTTTAAATATTGGTAACTTTTGTGTATATAACATGGTCTTTTTATTTTTTTAGTCATTGGATTTTATCAATAACTTTAGATATTTTGGATAATTGATAAAAAACTGAATATAATTAAAATATATGAAATTAAATAAGTACCTAAACAATAATTTTCATATATATATATATATATCGTGTTTCCATAGACAAGAAGTCTATATTGCATTTCCTCTCTATTTTGTCCCAACCATCGTTATGGGGATATTCTCCAGAGTATGTGAAATCATTAGACTAATGAAGGTTCCTTTGAGCCATAGTTTATTAGATAATTAATTAAAATCATATATTCCTATTATACTATATTCTATAAAATAGTTTTAGTAATTAAATTATATTTAATCTTTCTAAAGATTAAACAAAAAATAAAAAAAGGAATTATAAATATATCAATCCATCATATGGATAACATTTATAACTAGAGATATATAATATTCATCAAAACATCACTCTAGGATATATTTTATTGTACCAAATCATCATTCTCATTGATAACACATAATTATTCATTATCCCTAACTAATTCTATTGAAAAAAAATATAAAATTGAAAAATATTTAGATATATTATAGGGGTTATTTTTATATTATTTTAGATATAAGAGATTCAAACGTCGACACTTATTTATTCACATTGATACTCAAGAAGCACAATTAATATAATTAGAAAACTAATCCACTTAAATGCACAATGTGATGATATGATATATGGAATATGAGATATTGAAGAGATAATTTTCATTTAATTACTACTTATATCATTCATTTATTATACTTTATATGTTATTGCATTAATTTATTTTATTATTTATATGATAATAATCTTGAGTTGAATATTTTATGAAAATATAGATAAAATGCATGATTTGTATATTTAGGTACCCTCATTATGTAGCGGTGGAATGAAAATGGTGACTATGCCTCGTTAGTGAGATGATAGAGACATGTGAGTCATATATTAAATTATTAAAAATATCCATTCTCTTCCATGCGTACACTACGCTATGTAATGATCTATAGATCCTAAATTTATAGATTAGGTAACCACCAATGGAAACATCTCATGCATGGATATAAGTTTCCAAAAAAATATATCAAAAAATTACAAATAATGGGGTGTCATGTGTGGGATGATAATGATCATTCAATATAATATTAAATGAATAGGCAGATAGTGGAGGGTGTTAAATATTTAGCCATGTGTTTTGGTATATTGGGAATCCATGCAGTCTCCCCTCATTATTTTAAAGGTTAAAACACATATGAGGAAATTTTCATGGTCATATTTTAAGGCTAAATGTTTTCAATGTCCGTTGATGGACACGTGATCTTAATATAACATAGTTTGAGACATATTAGGCAGTCTTGGTGTTCAAGAAAGACTACATAACATAAATGGATTATAGTGTAATCATGATGCTATAGTAACATTTTAACTTTGAGGAAATACTCATAATAAAAAAGAGATTTAATCATTTTAATGATGAAGAAAAACGGAATATTTTATTTTGACAATGAGGGAAAATTTTTTGTGATACTTATACTGATTATGGGTCTTTTTGTTATGATAAAGTGGGTTGGACATGCTAATTTTATGGGTTAAATGCAATGCTTATTTATGAATATCATAAAAGTTATATAGATTTCTTGTAGTGATGATGTGTATTATTTTATAGGGGTTATGAGGTATTGACATGGGTAAAAATGGGGATTTTCTAGTGTTGATATAAACATGTAGTTAGATATATCTTTATCTTTATTATTATTATTAAATGTTGATACTCATAATGTATTTTTAATTTAATAATTTTTATGGGGCTTTATTTTGTTAAAATAGAAGTAATTTGGTGGAATAACTATTAAAGTATAATATATAGTTTTATTTACATTGATTTCATTTCCAATTGTGATATGTTATATTAGATTTATTAATGTTTATGATATTTAAAAATTTTAGGATATTGGTTTCACATTGGATAAAATGATGTTTTTTTCTATGAATTGATATTATTCTTTTTCATGTTTGATTGTGGATCCCAATTTCTTGAATAATGTTGGGAAAAATTCCAATTACCTTTACTTAACACTAGTACAATAAATATCGTTGTTAAACCATCATAGAAAGTTCACTAGCCATTCCATAAGGTAGCTCCATCATGCAACTTGTCTAGGACACAAATTCCCTAACATGAAATTGGGTTTCAATGTAGAATATATAACACATTTTATAAAATATAACACATGAAATTGATAATAATTACCTATATTATGACCTCAGGATCACATATGAGTAGTGTTTGAGTTTGGATAATCACATAACCTAACTGTGTGTAATGGAAGTGTTTGTTGTATGTCGGGAATGATACGGGGCTACTTTCTGCTGTTACATGCCTCGGGCATGTTGAAAGTGTAAAGATCCTAGATTTATCCCTTTTTTTCCCATAACTAGCCTTGCAGCTGGATTTGGGGAATTTTTGGTGAATCTGATTTAACATGGAATCTTGTAGATTGATGACAGTGACATATTGAGACATTTTAATGGCCGCCCAGGATGTGGTTTTGGGATGTACTAATAGATATAGTATGGTGGTGGATAAGGCGGTGATAAATCAGGAAACATAGGTATAGATCAGCCTTCGGTAATGGTCAATGGCATCTTTAGTGTCAGTGGTGCAGGAGCAGGAGGATGGAGTGTTGACTAAGGTCCGTAATGGTGTATTCTCAGCCAAGCGGATAGCGATGTAGGTGGTCCACATAATGGAACGTATCTTACATCAAATTTTTCTTGGTGGTCAATTGAGGGTGATGACAATCGTCACAGAAAAGGGGATGAGTGGTCTTGGTGATATCTGGTTGTCGAAATGTTGGTTTTTTGGTGATAGATGGATTGTTTAATGGAGAGAAAGCCACGATAAGGGGAGGGTTGACGGAGCACGGGTGGTGTACATCTGGTCGTGGGTGGTGCTGAACTGGTGCAGATCTGGTTGTCATTTGATCTGGTTTCTTTCAGAGATGATGAGTCCATTTTCTCTTCAGTCTAGGACTTTTATTTTTTCAGGTTTGATGTTTGGGACTATGTTTCTAGTGATTTTTAATGGGTATTTTTGCATTGGGTAATTCAGTTACTGAATTTTATTGTATATGTGCCACTAGACAACCGATTTTGTAAGAGGTTTTCCCTCCCACATTAATAGAGATAATATTTTTTCTTTTTCACTTTTCTAATAAAGGAGGATTCACTCAACCTTTTCTATATTTCCAATAGAGTACTCAATAACCAATGTGAGAGGAACAATCTCCCCAATCTATATACAACAACCCTAATGAATATATGTTATCTCAAGGTCCTTAGAAAGCATACACTCAGGGAAAGCATTCTATTCCACCACTCATCCATACTAAAAGGTGACCAAGGGGATATATCATAGTCCAAGATCATATGTTCATTTAATTTCTTTTATAAACACACTAGAGTTCCTATATCATAAGGTAAATATTTATAATCAATCTCTCTACCATCGATGGCTGTGGAATCAACATTTATTCAAGAGTAAATCATGGTACTTAACACTTCGTTCGAACCACATGCATTTTACATTTATAAATTAAATTATTTAATAATTATGATGATATTAGATTGTTGAGATACCACATATAAAAATCATAAGATGACATAAAAAACCATATAGAGATGATTAAGTACAACATTTCTCATTTGATGTTATATCCTTTAACAAAATCTTGACCACTAAATCTGAATATTTTTCAAACCATTCCCACACTCATATCACATATTGAAAACATATCTCAATCCATAGTTACCAATTATTTAATTATATATCTTAAAAATTATATGTAAAATTTATTTTAAATTGGAATTAATGTGTATAAACATACTGGGACACATCTTTACATCAAAACATCAACATATCAAGCCCAAAATATCCATACTATACCCTACACATCATCCTAATATATTCCCTCGCATTATGAACCTAATAAGTCATCAATTTTATCCAATTAAATCCAACAAAAAAATAAATTAGTTCATTTACTAACCTTAATCAAAATTGTTATATATGGAATGTGTTTATCATTATAGTATATCATCTACAACACAATACCAAATTCCCATCATGAAAGATGCTTTCACCATGATTGGGTTGAATCATCACTCAAATACCTAGTTGAAATCATGACACATCATATTCCATGAACATAATAAAAATTTTATTATGAAACAGTATGTACTGTCTCTAAAAACAAAACAAAAAATACATTCCACCAAGAACACCAAAATAATGGGTAGATTTAGAAAAGTGAACGAGAGAAGGTGAGCTATCAAAATGTCCCTAAACTAATACACCATTCTTCTATAATTGATGATGTAATGATTGGTAAATGATCATTTTTACCCTCTAAAAATAATAGTTGTAATTCACATAATGAGTCTCATAGGTCACAACATGACCACACCTAAGAATATGTCTCAATACCCAAACCTGGATGTATGAGGGTCCAACCAGTAAGGCTGAAACATGATGACTCATATACGACCTCTTCCCTCACAATAACCCCATCTCCTTAGGATTCCCCTTCATGGAGGCCTCATCATGCATTGTAATGCGACTTCCATAGTATACGTGTCATCCTTTGAATATCCCCCATTTTGGTGTGACCCATATGGGTTGCAACATAATTATTTTCTCCCTGGAGCGGCTAATAATTTACAATGCAGCCTTCAACTACTCCCTGATGTGGTTCCTCATACTACCATTTCATGGTGTGATACCCTCATACCCACATTCATTATGAACCCCTTTTTATAATACATCACAATATAACCTATGTTTCTTATGGTGACTGGCCACCTGCAACCACATCCAACAAAAGGAGGTGGTCACCTAACCTCACACCAGCACACACAAAGCCACTTGAGATTTCTACAACCTCATATTTAAAATTTGAACACTGGTTTTCTAAATATCCCTTTTACTAGGGAAACACTTCCTCCCATATTTCCCAACCCCTAAAGATACATTTTTTTACAAACTCTTCCCTGTAGTACTTCTCAATCAATGAAATCCTCAAAGGTCAAACAAAAATTATTTTATTCAAGACATGATTTTCAATTAATTATTAAATTACCACATTCTATCTTAATTTTTAAAAATATAATATTTTGTGGAACTTTAATAACTAGGGGAAACTATCCACAAACAATGAGAGAAAATTTAATCACTGTCACTAATACCATGGTGGTGATTAACTAAACCAATCAATCTAACGACAATCAGTTTGATCTTCCTATTATTTTATAGGCTCATGGTTTATCCAACAATAAGATATCACCCATAAAGGCCCACATAAATCCATTGTTCTCCCTTAAATACAAACATTTTGGTGCATGAAAAAATATAATAATTTCTCCCAAAGGTTTTATTAGTATTAGTGAAAAAAATCATCTCTCCAGAGTAGTATTTTGAATATTGATGTCATGAATGGACATTTCTATTAACAAACATGAATTAAAATTACTACTAAACAAAAAAAATGTTTTTGATGTTTTTATTAAAGAAACTTAATTGGTTTTATTAATTAATTCTCTAATATAATTATATCTATAATGTTTTGAAATTGAATCATTTATTATTATCTAATGGTTTAACAAATGAATTTAAAATCATTAATCCTTCTAGGAATGTTATTACGATTGGTTGATAGTAAAATAATGTTAAAATATTCCTGGGTTAAACTATTATCCTTACAATGTGTGAAATGCATAATTTTTTACCATGGGATCACCAACAAAATTAAAAATCCATTATATAGTATCCCAAGATCCCTTATAAGTCCACTATTAGTTCCCCATATTTTTGTTAATCAGAAATTACATCTCCACCTAACTGTAGATCACCTATTCAATATGATCCAAAAAACATGAAGTGGTTGAAAAATATTATTAATCATGAAATTCTCATTATTTTAATTGAAAAAAAAAAATTATTCCCATAAATATTTTTATATTATAAATTGAAACCCATTCAAAAAATAAATATATTTAAGATTGTTTTAAAACAAGGACTGGAACATTATATCATGTCCCCTTTGATTATCAAATCAAAAATTGTTTATAAACATTCATAAAATGGGATATAATAGGTTAGTTGGTGATGCACTAATATTATAAGAAAAAATAAATTAATGTAGTGATAACATTGTCTTCAGAAGCTACATCAAGTTGTCTCTCCTAATTCTATGATCCTTCTCATGTTGGGAAGTATATTGGTATTTATAGAGGGTGGTGACCTCTTCATCTCTCATGTTTTAATATTTTAATATCATTAAAATCATTGAATGAATATTATAATATATATATGGTGTTGAATATTAGTAGTTTACATGTGTAAAAAATTTTCGTATTGAGGTATCATTTACAACGTGGTGGTTGAATCATCCACCATCTCCCAAACACTATTGGTCAGACGGTTGATAATATACACCATTTCACCAATGGTCGATCATATCCTCCACTAGTCCAATAATGAATCTTGTTATTTTGTTGGATCAATGGTATCCAAATTGTTTTTATTCATTCGTGTTCTTCTCTCTCATTCTAAATCGGCCTGATTAGTGGTGGTATAAAAGACTCAACATTATCCTTAGAATATGACACATCAACAGGTGATACCACCATGTATGAGAGCTTTGGAATATTCATTTGCAGGTTTTCTTAAATATGAATCAACCATGAATTGCACTATGGAGGTAGGTTCCCAAGTATTGGAGAATAATAATGGATGTTTTCACTTTAGTAGTGCATTATGAGGTTAGAAAATGCATCCGGGTGGTGAGGGGGAAATTATGTACCACCCCAGATGAGCAGTGGACGAGGTGTCTGGTAAAGGTTATGTTTTTATTCCTTATGAATTGAATTCAGTATGTGTAAATAGTGATGAATCATGTGATGTATAAGTGTAGAAATGTTGACTTTGTGTATCATGTGGATGGAACAGAGTTTATGGGAATGGAAAATTGAGGTTGGTAGTGTTGAGTAGAACCAGTTGACAACATAGCTCATTGGAAACAACAACTGCTAGGATATTCTATTGTGGGATCAGTGGTAGCATGTTCTACCATCAGTTCAATGGTATCATGCTCTAATATTGGCATAATGGTGGATTGGAAGTGGAAACATGGTGGTGGAAGTATCATTTAAGAAAGTAAGGTAGTGGGGTTATTCGATATGCCATTATTTTCTCAATGGTAGCATGTTATACAATTTTATCAATGTTGGACCAGGTGATTCTATTGTAAAAATAGTGGCACACCCTTATTTATAAATTTTAATACTTATGAATTTTATTTGGGGATGAACCTTTCTCTCTATAGTGAAACCATGTTTTAATGTATGTGGTGTAATCATTGTCTATGATGGTAGTGGTGGGAAAATCATCCATGGTCTATATATTGTTCTTTTTTAATTCTTCGATTTTGGTCCAATATCACTGATATTTGAAATTAGTGAGATGTGGAATTTTCTCTTGATGAATACTCAACTGATATGTCCTTCATAATGCTCTGGAGGTTTTATACTATTTTTGAAAGTAATAATCCTTCTTCTAATTGGTGTTTATGATGGTCATCTAAGGGTGTGAGAGACATCAATGGTGATCTCATGCATTTTTATTGGGTAAAATATTGATATAGAGCTTCAGGTTCGGTGTTAATAGAAATTATCTATTGTATTAAAAAAACATTGGTCAATGATAATGGTGGAAATTGGCAGCGTATGTCCAAGCATGGGGGATGTTGAGGAGCCAAACATAAGCCCCATTTTATTAAGTGAGAATAGTAACTACTAATGTTTTTCCTATATAATACGAGAAAATTTTTCTATGAGTCCTTACACATAATGGCATAGTAATAACTAGGAATATTGGTCAAACTGATGTTGGAGGACTCCTACTGCTATCATGGAATTCATTACTCGACAAGAAAATCTTCCTTTAGTTGCACAATATTAAACACCATGCACCAAATACACAGAGAATTTCACCAAGCAATAAACACCTATGGATTCCTCAATGGGGGCCTCTCATTGGCATGATCCATGTTCTTCACCTCATCGGCATGAGAGGTCCCTCTCAATTGTGTCAAAGCTAATTGGAACCTTATGGTATTACTATGTGGATTGATTATACATGTTGGTTAGATAGCATGAGTCAGGGTACTTATTTTTTTGGAAAATATTGAAATCCTAATTCTAACAGAAATGTGATGCTTAAATTAATTAATAAAATAAATAAAGAAGAATAAATTTCACAATAAATTATTAATTTCATGTAATTTAAATTCTATAATTATGATTTTCCATATTTTAGTAATACATTGAAATTTATTGGAATTATTCATTAAAATTTCCCAATATCAATTTAAAATGTTTATAATTATGTATGATAATTGAGTGTCACTCCACACTATTGGTATTTCCCACCTTGAATGCATTTAAACTAGTGAGTTTACTTTATCAATGAATTTTCCACCTCACCACATCTAATTAAACAAAATACACCATTCAATCCTCCTCTATCATCCTTTTCTAGAAAATTATCACCCTCTCCCATCAAAATTCTATCTCATTATCTGAGATCCATACCAAAATTTAGAATGGAATCTTTTGATTTTGTGAAAAACCATTACAAATTCCAAAAATCAACAATATGTGCAATTCCCTAGTTGGGTCATCAACTAATCAAACCATCCATAATTCTCTTCCCTAGAGCACTCATGCACCTCCAATATGAATCACCCATAGATTACATAACTAATATCCCAATTCCTATACTAACATTTTGACAATATACAAGATCACATATTAATTATTAATATAATACCTTCTAACGAACCAAATTGGATATGATTTACTTAAAGACTGTCATCTTAGTTCCATCTTAACCATCAACTCAAAGGAAAGACCCCATACATAGCCCAACTGAAATGTCAGTAATACATCCTCTACCTATATGATTATATGAACCACTACAGTTATCATATCATTTCAGTAATTATCAAAATTTCTAATCTCCCTTCCTTATTATCCATACATTACCACACGTAAAGATTGAACACGATTTCCCTTCAAAAAAATTGAGCAGTCCTAGGTAACAGAAATCACCACAAGTTCTTGTCTCAATAAGAATTACACCATTGAAATCCACTAATATTGTATCCAGGATTTTAGTCACATAATCCATAATCAATGGTTTACTTCATACTATACGGATTCCCTTACACATCTCCATGGTGCAATGCATGAATAGATTACCAATATTATTCAAAAGTATCTCCACCCAAGAGAAATTCACCCATCCTATCAAAACCAAACAACATTTATACATGATTTTATTATCCCTTACATATGACAAACCTCTCAATCTCAAAAAAAACCAATTCCACCATTTTCACACATGTATCATCAAAACCACTGATCCTTGACTCACACATGAACTCGCTCTTAAACAAAATCTAACGGGAAGAAAACATTCCAAGAATTAACTCAACCTCACACATCATATATTTTATGAAACAATCCATTACAATACTCACTTTACATTTCTAAGGTAATATGATCTACAAAGATCCCTCCAATAGGTCCTCAGACACTAATTATCTCAGCCAAATCTATACCAAAATGCTGTATTCTTCAATACCACCCAGTATTGTGACACAACCCGTGAGTCCATTAGTTTCCTATAATTTAACATTGGCTCACAATCCTAAACCATTTACCATACTCTAATATATACCAATAGCATCTATCTAGAATCACCTCAGGGATTTATTGCCAAAAAATCTATGGAATATGTCCCATGAAAAAGACTAACAGAAGACCACACTTCACCCAAGAGTAATTCTGATAGAGCTGATATTTTCAATATATTTTATCTACATTTCAATGATTTAATCCTCCCAAATGTTTCATTACATGTTATGTTGCATCATTTTTGGAATTTTGTTGTATTTGGAGCTAAATTGTGAAAATGCCTTAATTCTGGATTTTAAACAGTTTTTTACTAGTTTGATAATTTGGCCATATATTTTTTAATAATGATCTAATTCGACTGATTCATTTTTTTAAGGAACCACTGGAATAAGATCTTCATATATGTCAACTGTACCAAGTTCTAAATTATCAATCTAGGGGTCCAAATAAATCATTCTTTAGGAAACGTTTGTATGTTTAGATGTGTGGATCCCACCTCAATAAGTGGAACCTAACATCAGCTATAGGTTTCCAATGTCATTAATTCCAACTGGGTGCGAAATTAGACTCCATGGCATGCATTCATGATGAGTTTCAATGTCAAAGTCGGTCATTATGGCACACTTTGACCGAGTCAAACAAGTGGAATATGAAGAGTCTCCTCAGGGAGAGCAAGAGACACTGAGTAAATAATTCCAACCTTTTGCACCACGTCTCCAAAGCGGCCAATATTTTTTGGAGTGACAGAAGTGATATATTTGAACACTATTTAGAAGGGTCTAGTGGTCGATTCAGCAAGGAGGGGTTCCAAAAAGAAGCATAGTTCATCCGGACAGAATCTGGACAGAAGATTTTCCAGCCCTCTTCCCCTATTCTCCCTATCTCTTCTTCCATTTGGGGGGGGGGGGGGTTAGATTTGTAGAAGCCTTGATGAAGATGGTGTACACTCTTCCTAGAAATCAGATGATGTGGGATGCTCAATTGATGTGAGGCTAAGCACCAAGTGGTTGCGGACGACAACAACCGACGGACACTCCCTTTCGAGTTTTTATCTTCATGTGTAATCTCTGTTGCATCACTTTTAGAATTTATATTTCTTGAATGAAAGTAGTTGTTTTCATTCTTTAATATATTTTCAACTTGTTTTTTATGGACAGTTTCCAATCAATGGAGTAAAATAGTCGATTTCACTATTTAAATTTCTTCTGTGAGGTCTTGCCGTTGAGCATAGTGATTTCGATTAGGTTTGGTTATTTGAAGGTCTTCAAGTAATTAGATCACTTCTATAGGAGGGGAAACAATCATATTGATGTCTTAATATGATATCATTTCCAAATAAGGTGTTTATCCAAAGGTATTTTGGTCATAATTGAGAGATTCATTAGAGATATAATTTTAAACAAGGAAGAGGGGAGTGTTAGGGAGGTTAAAGCTTGTCCGTAACCACTGTTTTAATTCTGGTTTCAAACTTCTCTTATTTATTATCATTTTTTCTAGCTTATTTAATAATTTTCATTCTCTTTAGTTTTCATTTATTTTATTTTCTAGAGTCTATAATCAAATCCCCAATTTTCCATTTCATGTGAAAACAAACCAAAAAAGTGACTGTTTTGCATCTCAAATTGCAACCTCCTCGAGCGATAATCCAGGGACTGCTATATTGAATTGTTTTTGGAAAAAACTTTATTGATTTATGATTTCATGACAAACAATCCTCACTTCAACTGGGGCAGTTAGTGGGGAGGTTGACTACATTTTTTTTATTTTTTTACATTTTCTAATCTTTTTAACAACAAATTTTTTGTTTTAAAAAAACCCCAAAAAATGGATTTTCATAGTGAGTACTCCTATGTTTGGCCTGATTGTCAACAATATAAAGAGCCTGGTCATGATGATATTTTAAAATTTCATAAAGATACTCTTGAAATGAAACAAAATAATTTGGTGATTCAACAAAATATTCATGAAGTAATCAGAGAAATGGGAATTCTTTCTAATGAATTAAAAGAATTGAAAGAACTAATGGTTCAAATAGGTACTCAAGAAATGGAAAATGACATCCCACCAATTTTTTATGTCGATAAACCTTTTGATGAGGTGTTGAAACCTGATTTTGGATCATCTTTTTTAAATTTTATGGTAGAAAATTTTAGTGATTCACTAACAGATGTGTCTTTTGGAAATGAAAGCTCTTTTAAAAACAATTGGGATGGATTTGTTGAAAATGAAATTTCATTTGAAGCTACAATTTTTGAAATTGATAATTTAGAAACAATTTATGAATATTTGTATAACAAAGAATATAAAATTGAGAAATTTCTTTCTGAAGAGCATATGGAAGAAACAGAGTAGCTTCCCACTTTTAATGCCACTATTTTTGACTCGTAGAAAGAGATGGAACCTGAGAATCCACAGGGAGATGTTTTAAATTTTGATCCTTACATTCCTAATAATTTTGACAATAATTGTCTACATGCTTCTCCCTGTAATGATTTAGTTAACGTTTATTTTGACTAGACTGATTTTTTAGATGATGAGGATTTCAAGGCTGAAATTGATGAAAAGATGGAGTGCCCATTTCAACAACCAGTAGAGGTGTTTTCTGAAGATAATGTCTTGGGAGGTTTATTTTACGTTTTGTTCCAACTTCCACTATATCATCAAAACCTAAAATTCATGGAGGGGAAGCTGATTAAAAATATTTTTGGGAGCTTCTACAAGATGTGTGAGCTGAAGAAGAATGGAGAGATTTCATTTTGGTGGTTCATGAGGAAAAAACATCATCCTTCTTCAGAGTGGAGTTGACTAGCTAGAACTACATGACTAGGGGTAGTGAAATCCTAGGAACCTCTTGGGGGTTAATACTAAGGCTCTTTTCCCTTCTCTTTATTTATTTTATTTTTCTTTACTTTTATTCCAAAAAAAATTAAGGTTTGTTTTTGTTTATTTTTTTATGTATGGTTCCCTACTACAGCTTTTAGGAAGCTAGCTCAATGCTTCTACTATTAAATAAAAAATGGTCGTGTCTTTCCTTCCCACTTGTTTTTGTCATTTCATATATTTTTTATTTTCATTTATCATATAATATATACAAAATGTGGACATTGCATAAAATAAGTGCGGGGGGTGGAACATGCTGGGTAGATTAGAATTTTGTGTGGTTTCATTTCAATTTTTTTTCTCTTTCCTCTTCTCTCTATTTAAATTTTTGGTGTGTTCTTTTACTGTTCAAAATCTGTGTGTTTTAATTAAAATTTTGAAAAAATACATTTGATCTTATATTATGATCATTGAAAACCCTATCAATGTGTAAAACAATTGATCTCTTGAATCTGGTTATAAATGAACGTTGAAAAAGAATGTGTTTCTACCTCCAAAATTTTAAAATATCCATTGAATTTTGAATTCCATTCCATGAATGTTGTCTAATTTTGAAAATCAGTTTCCCATTTGTATTCTGAACCCATTTTTCATCTTAATCACATTCATCCTACATCTTGAGTGAACCAATGAATACATGTTTCATTGAAACAGAACTTGATCATTTTCTATCAAAACATGAGGGCTATGGTGGGTGTGATTGAAATGATTGAGGCAATTTATTTGTTATTGAAAGCCCATTTTTCACGATTATCCCTTTTATTCTGGCCCACCTTTTACATTTTATCTTTCTTGAGCCCTTAGTTTCCATGTACTTCCTTCTATATAGCCACATTACCAGCCATTTTCCCTTTCCAACCTGCTCTGGAAGTATAAAGTCTTGATCTTGTTGAACTTAAGTGTCAGGGAGATGACTTGTGGTGTGCTACTTCATCTGGTGTTGCTTTGGGTGGTTATCTAATCTCTGAAGAGAAGATTTTACTTCTAAAAGATGATTTATTTCTGAGAGTTGTTCCTGTTTGGAGCTCTCAAATGAAGAGATTTGTGCCTATCTGGAGCTCTCAATTGAAAAGAGATGTGCCTGTCTGGAGCTCTTAATGGAAGAAAGTTGTGCCCAATCTGGAGCTTTTGAAAAAAAAAGAAGAGAAATGCCACTTTTTATGCTAAGATATTGATGGAATAAGGTGGAAAGATATTATCAGAGATTCTCAAATAAGACTATCATTGGAGGAGAGTAAGGAGGATTCCCCACATGAGTGAATATTTGATTCATGCATTTTTTGCTTCCATAATGAGCCAAACCCTCCTTATTCAGCCCCAGAAGTTTTGACATTTGAAATACACCAACCTTTTTCCATAGAAAAACCATGAAAATACCTCATGATGATCACATTTTTCTTGACTCACATCAGGTAGAGATTTAGAAATTTTTCAACCCTGTGTTGATTCTTGCATGTTTGGATGAGAGAAGCTTTGTTGAAAATCAATATTTGTGATGAGAGAAAATTTTTGTGAGGAAACTGTGTTGTGTGAATGAGAGTAGAATATAAGTTGAATGCATTAAATGAACTGAATTTAAAAATTATTTAATTTTTTTATGAGGCATGATATCATTTGATTCTTGGTGGTTGATTGGTTAACTTCATTGGTTTGTGTTTTGAATTTGCATTGAATTGGTTTTGATGATCACTTGTCCGGGAGACCAAGTTCTAAGTGTGGGGGAATTTATAGAGTTAATATTTTCAATATATTTTATCTACATTTCAATGATTTAATCCTCAACAATATGTCATTACATGTTATGTTGAATCATTTTTGGAATTTTGTTGTATTTTGAGCTAAATTGTGAAAATGCCTAAATTCTGGATTTTAAACAATTTTTGACTAGTTTTATTATTTGGTCATATCTTTTTAAATACAGATCCAATTCGACTGATTATTTTTTTCAGGAACCCCTGGAATATTCTATTTATATATGTCAATTGGACCAAGTTCTAAATCGCCAATCTAGGGGTCCAAATAAATAATTCTTTGGGAAATTCTTGTATGTTTGGATGTGTGGAGACCGGCTCAATAAATGGAGTATAACATCGGCTACAGGTTTCTAATGTCATTAATTACAACTGGGCGTGCAAGTAGACTCCACTTTGTGCATTCATGATGAGTTTCAAGGTCAAATTCGGTCATTATGGCACACTTTGAGAGAGTCAAACAAGTGGAAGATGAAGAGTCTCCTCGGGAAGAGCAAGAGACATTGAGTAATTAATTCCCACCATTTTCACCACGTCTCCAAAGAGGCCGAAAGTTTATGGAGTGACAGAAACGAAATATTTGAACAACACTTTAGAAGGGTCTAGTGCTTGATTCGTCCTTGGAGGGGTTCCAAACAGAAGCATTGTTCGGGCGGAAAGAATCTGGAAATAAACTTTTCCAGCCCTCCTCCCCTATTCTCCATATCTCTTCTTCCATTTCATGGGGGGTTGGATTTGTATATGCCTTGATGAATATGGTGTAGGATATTCCTAGAATTGAGATGATGTAGTCTTCTCAAGTGATGTGAGGCTTAGAATGAATTGGTTGCGGACGACGACATCCGACAGACACTCCCTTCCGAGTTTTGATCTTCGTGTGTAATCTCTGTTTCATCTCTTTTGAATTTATATTTCTTGAATGACATCGGTTATTTTATTTCATGAATATATTTTCAACTTGTTTGTTCTAGGTGGTTTCCCAATCTATGAAGTAAAATAGTTGATTTCACTATTTAAATTTTTTCGGTGGGGTCTTGCCATTGAGAATAGTGATTTCTATTAGGTTTGGTTATTTGGAGGTCTTCAAGTAATTGGATAACTTTTATAGGAGGGAAAAAAATCATATTGAGGACTTAATATGATATCCTTTCCAAATTAGGTGTTTATCCTGAGGTATTTGGGTAGGAATTGAGAGAATCATTAGAGATATAATTTTAAACAAGGAAGATGGGAGTGTTCGGGAGGTTAAAGCTTGTCCATAACCACTGTTTTAATTCTGGTTTCAAACTTCTTTTATTTCTTATCAATTTAATAGATCATTTATGAATTTAAGTTCTCTTTAGTTTTTATTTATATTCATTTATCTAGTATTTAATCAAATCCCCAATTTTCCATTTCGTGTAAAAACAAACAAAAAAAGCGATAGTTTTGCAACTCAAATTGCAACCTCCTCGAGGGACAATCCAGGGACTGCTATATAGCATTGTTTTTGGGGAAAAATTTATTGATTTTGGATTTCATGACAAAGAATCCTCACTTCAAATTCCCATCCACATGTTCTAACCCATGGACTATCGATAAGGTATATATATTCTTACTATACAAATTTAATTTAAAAATCCCTACATTAAACCCAATAAAAATATATTCCCATGTTTTCCATCTCTGAATTTAAATAAAATCATTAGGAAATCCCCACTCAATTAGGTTACCCTCCCATTTCAGATCTCACTAGGAAACATATCTACCCATTACTCAAGAATCACAATGAAACTCACTCAAAAACACTCCCACATTTGGGTCTCATATTTACGTACCATATATCATATTATAAAATACCACCCCACCTGGGGCACCCATCCATGTGGGTAATCATCATTACATAATACCATGATTATAGAATGGCCACATCCATATGAATGAAACAAAATCATACTAATATTATTCATATTGTTTGAAAATAAATAATTAAAGTAAATTTCATTATAATTACACTATGAATATATATGGGAAAAATACTATGTTGGTTATTTTTGTAATTTTTTATAATAAATACAAAATTGAGTTTCCAACACAGAGTTCATTACAAAGGCATACGTTGACTATATCATTTGAATAATTTTCACTAAAAAACTATTGGGTTGAGGGACTATAAAATTATCTTCCTAGAAAAACTATGCATAAAATTCACATGACTCATATTCTTAAGAAATATCTGGTTTAGATATGTAAAATACAACCAATAAGTATATAGGAAAACAATATAATTGTTATTATTGAAAAACTGAAAAGTAAAACCCCTAATATTAGTCATATAACATGAAACGAATCAAATATATATCATGTGATTTATAGATGAGAATATGATTCATGTACACATGACTTTTTTATAATGGTTTAAGTGACAAAAATGAATAGTGTTGATCAATTAGTGTATAAGTGAGGGAGATGGGTTTGAATTACTGTAACATATTTTTAAAATACTTTTCATTTTTATTAAAACAAAATAATTTTTTAAATTAATGATCAATCATCAATAATATCTTCCACAAATTTATATATAAATAAGAAGAACCAATATTTCATAATTAATTTAACAAGTTCTATCCTTGATCTGAGATCCTAATATTTTCAATGGATAACCAATTAATAGAATTCAAATTTTATTATAGTTATAAATTTTTAGTGATCATATTTGTAGTATAAGTCAAATAAATGGTTTTATTATGAATCATAAACTTCTTGAAATGGGTTTATACCATACGCCTCTCAAATATGTTGTAGAATTTGAAGTGAACTAGAATTATATCAATGAAATTTACCAACTTATTGTTATTTAATATAGTATTAATCACATAAAATTACATAAGGAATAAAATAGAAACATCATTAATGGATAATTCTTGATAGTTATTTCATGAAGTGAAGTAGTCTATACCAATGGAATAGTAAAATTACTTTTGAAATATTAATGCAAACCTTATGAATAGTAAAATGACCAATAGAATGGTAACCTCACCTATGAATGAATAAACCAAATTTTGGCATCTTATATATTAAAATATGGTATATTTATATCATTGAATAAGTATATAATATTTTTTTAAAATAATTTATGTATTGGTATTTTTTTGAAACAAAGATGATTATTTAAAAATTTATAATCAATATAAAAATATAAATGAAAACCTATTTTTGTAAAATATAAACATAAATTTTTATATTATTTATAAGGATTATAAGATAATTTTATCACACATTAATTAACTTTCCAATGTTATATAAAATAAGTTATAATTTTAATATTTGTTTTTTTAATGAGTTGGTGGATTTAATTAAAAATTAAATTCATCCTATTTATAAAATTATTTTCCTAAAATGTAGTTTATTATTGAATTATACCTATAATAAAAAGGTTAAGGTAAAATCTAATGATTTTAAAAAAATGATATTTTGGTGAATATTAAAATATAATAAAGCATGAATTATTTATTCATAGACAATGTACGGCTATTTTAAGCCAATATTCTCAAACTATTAGTAATTATTTTAATACATGTCATGATAATGATAAATATATTAATATTTGGGAGCCAAAATATTAAAAAATTAATAGAATATTAAAAAGACACCTCTCTCCTCCACTATAAATACCACCACTCACCTCCTCCTCGCCTCATGCTTCTAATGAATTGAAGCATACTTATATTATATCATTTTTCTCTAAAAAAAATCTCCCCCACATTGTTTTATTTTTAGTCTTACCAAATTACCATCTCAAATCCCCATAATGAGATTTAGAATGAATAGAATTCACAAGATAAATCAATTTTTGTTCTCTTTCAATTTCTTGTAATACATTTTATTCAAATTTTATCATTACCATTATCCAAAAAATAATAACAATTCTAGTATCATACATAAAATTCTTCTTTATTATGTTAATTTAATATACATTATCAATCCCATTCCCCTCCATCTTTAATTATGAAAATCAAAACATCTTCTGTGATGTGCTAATTTACCACTATCGTGGATAATGGGACATTATTTTACATTACCTATTTCAAGGATGGTTAGAAAATCATAAATATGGTTAAATAATATTATATTTTATATTTTTTAATTTATTTTGCATTCTAGAACTATTATATATACATTATATTATTTAATAACGAAAAAGGTTTTCTTGACGATCAAAAAACTGACAAAATATTTTTAACAATTATAATTAGTCTTCTATCAAATAAATAGTCCTCATATCTATAAAATAAATAATATATAAGAACAATAAATATTAGTTATTTTCATTAATAACGTATAATTTTAATTTTGTTGAATTCCTTCGATTTTATATGACCTTTCATACATGTGTATTAGAGAATTGGTCATGAAAATGAAGGAAACAAACACATTAAATGACGAAGTTGAATATTATAACTCATAAAAAAGAAAACATGAAAATAATAAAATTATAATAAATCAAATACGTGTTTAATAAGTTATGTATCAAACTTTTAATGTTTATAATTTTATTATCTATGTTGATAATTATAGGAGAGAAAGGGTTTCATGCAAAAGGTAAGGGTTTCTTCCCAAACCTGAATTTTTCATTCAAGTTATGATTTCTCTCAATTCACCCAAATGTAATACTAATTTCATTTTATATACTTCATAAAAAACATATTAATATGTTCAAAAACCATTTATCAAAACCATATCATCTTTATTTTATTTTTAGATACAAGCTTACAAGGCATCATTTTCAATTCCTCAAGATAAGCTAGCTCAACAAAATTAAACATCCCACTTTCTCTTCCATCTTCAAAAGAACTCCATAAAATTTGTAAATGTATAATTATTTTAATAAAAACCACTAATTTTTTTATAAAACAATCATTTTTTTATTTTTGGTTTTATAATAAATATAATTATTAGATTTTTTTAAATACTCTTTAGTTTTTTCCCTTAAACCACACATAAGTGGCTCATGTTATTAAATTTTCTTAAATAGTCTTTTTACATGATTTCACATTATTTTGTAATAATTTATGCCTAAAATATAATTTCATTGTTCATGAGATTTATGTTTTTTTATATACATGTTAAAATATGATTTCATGGAAGAAATTATTTTCTAAAATAACTATTCAATCGATGTAAAAATTGGTATTTCTATCAAAAATTCCTCCGTGTTTTTATTAGAATATTTTCATATATTTCAAAAAACTTTTTTAAATAATAATAATAATTTTAAATTACCTTAATAATATCATCTTCCATATTTATTAATCATTTTATGATTATTTTGACTGTGAATGTGTTATCTCGATATGATTACCCATATTACTCTGGATAGTTAATGATTAATTTTATTATTTGGGAAATGATATTTAAATTGAATATTATATATTTTATATGAATGTATATTTGTATTTTTATTTCACCCATTGAATATGAGGAATTAATTGGTCCTATTAAGTGATAGGAGGGGCCCGATATAGCCTCTCAATTAATCAGTCGGTCTCTTGAGACAAACTACACTGGGTTTTTACACATTATGTATGGTGTCTTGGTTGAAGGATTGATGATATGTTTATTATGCGTATAATTATTCATTCTATCATTATAATATTAATAATTTATAGTTCATTTTTTTTGACTAGTTAAATATCCATGGGTTTGTTTCATTCTCATATCATTATATAAATGGCTTCATTTAACCAAATTTTATTCCAAAAAAAATTATTCTCAAGTTTTTGTGTAATGGAATTTGTTATTAATTATTCACAATAACATATCATTTATATTTATTTATTATATCTCACACTATATTTCATACCATTACATAGCATCTTCTCTCACCCATTTTTTATATTTTATATTACACTAATAAGAGATGATTTATATTATGAATGACTTTCAGTAATAATCAAAGTGTTTACGGGAGTTTCCAATTGAGTTGATATGTTTTTTTCCTTTTATTTGGTAACATATTGATTATATCTGTAATATATCTTCAAAAAATACTAAACTAATCCATCCTTTGGTATTTGATTCTTCTATCTATGCCAAGTTATTAATTTGAGTCATCGGGTTTGGGATATTGTTGTTCAGGTCATTATATTTTGTATAAGATGATGTTTAGTAGAAACCACGAAAAATAGATTTAGAAAATACGAAATTGGGAAAAACCCATATGATAGATGTTGAAGATAATAATGTTTGACCATACTATATTTTTTAAGGAAAAGATTGTACGAGTATTCCATGAAATAGATCCCTTTTTGGATACTACCTGTGGAAGTGGTTCTGGAACAAATATACGTAGGGGTAAAAAATCTAGCAATGTGTCCTAATCCTGACTCAGGGAAACCTGGTACACAACAAGAGCCTTACTGTGCACATTTTTTGACACTCCTGGTGGATATTCATAGGATAATTCACATTTTCCTTAGAAACCATTATAAAATATTTAAAAGAATATATTTCTCCAAAAAAACCATTTTTATTATTATTAGATTAGCTATCATTAAAATTTTAAATTTATGTTAGGTGTTATTTGTCTGAAATTATTTTTTCTTATAAATAATATAATTTAAATAATAATATTTTTTTGAAATGGTTTTTTTGTGTATGTATGGGAATCCGTATCAACATACATATTCCATATAAGGATTTCTCTAAAATTTAAGATAATTATGTTAGAGCTGGAGCATCAACTTGAGATGATTAACATGTTACTATACAGGAATATCTGCCTTGGTACATGAATAACAACTTTACACATATAAGAAATCCTGATGCACACTTTAATGAAATAATTTGATACTTCTTCATGAGATTACAACCTCTATCATTCAATAGTACAACAAACCCATTGGTAGATGACAAGTGGATAAGTTCCATAGAGAAGATATTTCTTACTCTGGCAAGTAAAAAAAGGGACAAATTTGTTATAAAAATTTATCCTCTATCAGAATATATGAATCAATGGGGGTAATTGATTCAAAATATGAATGAGAATGTATAAATATCACAGATAGAATGGGAGGATTTTATGAATAGTTTCTCAGAAAAATATTTTCCTTGAGAACATTGAGTGGATATAGAGATTCAATTATTTAATCTATGGAGAAAGGAAGATGAGAAAGTTTATCATTTTGAAGCAAACTTTAAATGGTTAATAAGACATGTTGTAGATTAAATATGAAACCAAATGATAATTTTCGATCAATTAATTAATTTGTAAAAACGATTCTTTAAAATAGAACGTGTCTCCCAAAATTTATCATCATATGAAGATATAATATCATTTTCTATAATTAAATAATAATAATTATCTCTGTATTAGGACATTAATGTAATATATAAAAATAATAGGGCTATGAAAGACTATAGAAAATGAAAAACGTTAAATGGGAAGATGGTATGAGTTGAATTTCATTCCCGTGAAAATTTAGGAAATAAACACCATTGAACATGCCTAAATGGAATGTGTGTTTTTTACATGTGTGGATAAAGAGGAAGAAATGACAATGTTTTCATAGGAAATAAAGAAGTTACCAATGTTCAATGCTATAATTTCAAATATATGGAATGTTATGAAAATTATAATCTTAAGAATCAAGTAAGAATTCCCCAGAGGATGCGAAGGGGGTAAGGCCAAGGTTATGCGATCAAAAATACTGATGTAAAATTTGAAAATGTTTTGGTGGTGTGTAATTTTACCTTTTACAAGAACATATAAAATAATATATTTAAATATAGATGATCACATTTTTTAATATTTTTCCAATTTTACTTGAAAAATAGACATTTCCATTTTTATATAATAATTAAATTTTGTGTCAAAACCCTTATGGTACGTCACTATGCTTCAAAGATGCATCATTCATTAATCTTTATAAAACATAAATATGCTTTAGTTGATGAAATTTTCATCATACATATGACTCAATAAGATATAATAAGTTTTATGGAATACATTTCAAAATATAATTAGAAAGTATATTACAACAAGAAGTAAATTATGATTGGTAAGGAAGATGTAGATTTCATTATCATTAGAGTATAAATTTCATCCTCTATGACATATATGGATACACATATATTACTACTTCTAAATGAAATTATTTTTAAGGAATATATAATATCATCTCTGGAAGAAAAAAATAAATATTCAAATTTATGATGTACCTATTGTGAAAGAATATATTGATATTTTCCTAATGAATTAACCTAGACAACCTCTAGAGTGATAAGTTGAGTTCACTATTTATTTAATTTTTAATGAAAGTCCTATTTCATTGACTTAATATATAATTAACATAGTAGAATTATTTTATATGATAAAACAAATAGAGGAATAGAGGGATTAAGGATTTATTCAACCTATTTCTTCTCCATGGTGATCCCCCATTCTCTTTATCATGAAAAAAGATTCATCCAAAATAATGTGCATTGACTATAGAGAAATATATTTCATTATAATAATGAACAAGCATTGTTTTCCTCACACTGATGATTTATTTTTCCAACTTCATAGAGCTCAGTATTTTATAAACATTCTAATTCAATCCATATATCACCAGTTTCATGTGAGGAAGGATTATATTCCAAACACAACATTTCAAAATACGTATTGGAATTATAAGGTTATAGTAATGCCATTTGGGTAAACTAATTCACCCTTTGTTTTTATGAATCTAAGGAAAAATGTTTTAGGAAATATCTTGATGAATTTGATTTGGTATTTACTGAAGATATCAAAATATTTTTGAAAATATATTTGGTTAATCAAAACAAATTTTAGGTTATTCTGGAGACTTTAAAAATAATTTTGTAATATGGGATGTTTAGAATGTATGAATTATGGGTTCAAATTGTTTTTTTCTTATCAATATTTTTATATTGATGAAATATTATTGAATCCTATAATGGGAAAATAAATCCAATAATTTCCAATACTAATGAACATAATTGAGCTATATAGATTCATTGGTTTACCCGATTAATATATGTGTTTCGTTAACATTTTTTCTCTATTTAATTACATGTTAACCCAACATATTTATTAAGGGGTTATGTTATTGTGGAAGAATAACTTTGCAGAATGTTTTCAAGAATTTAATTGGAAATTATTAAATTCTATGATCTGGATTCTACCATTGGGAAATGATGGATTGTTGATTTATAGTGATGCATCAAAGATTTGACATGGTTGTGTACATATGAATAATTATAGAGTTATATGAAGTGAATCATGGTAGTTAAAAATTCATGAATATAGTGATCTAACTCATGAATGTGAGTTAGAATCCTTAATATTTTCTCTGAGGATATGGACACACTATCAATGTGGGTAATGATCTGAGTAATTTAAAAATAAAAAAAGAATGAAATATATTTTATCACAAAAATTACTAAACATGTGGAAAAGGTGATAGCTCAATATACTCATGGATTGTAATTTTTCAATACACTACCACAAATGGAAGGTGAATAAGGTAGTAGATTAATTGAGTAGAAAATATCATGTAGTTATAATAAAATTAAGATTGATAAGGACCCTATGTATATAGATAAAGAAAATAGAGATATGGTAATTATCATGGATGTGGAAACACCATTACATTTTCAACTGGGTTTCCAAATAATTTTTTAGGAAATGATAAAAAGTTCTCAGTCAAATTATAAGAATATTTAATAGATAATTAATTCTATTAATGATGGGATATTAGAAAATATAATATATGATTATTTAAATCAAAAAAATTGTTAGAGTCTATGTGTTCCTACTATACTTGAGGTAAAAAGGAGTAATTGGATGAGGCCCATGGAACAAATATCTCTATAGACCCAAGTAGAACTAGGATGTATAAATATTTGATGAAACATTATTGGTGGGATAATTTAAAGAAGGAAAAAGTTTATTATGTATCGATATTATTAGTCTATAAATAAGAGAAGTTTGAAAGAAACCATCCCAGATGAGGCATTAAACCACTACCTGTACCTACATGGTAATGAGAAGACATATATAGAAATTGTTTCATTGGATTACATTAAAATGGATGGATGAATGATGAAATATGGGTAATTATTGATCAAAATACCAAATCCTTTATTTTCCTCACTATAAGAGAATATTTCCCACTAGATCACCATTTATAACTCTATATTTTTTGTGGTTGAGGACATCATAGTGATCCTCTTTCAGTTTCCTCTTACCCTAAATTTCGACTTCCATCGTACACAGTGAACAGTTATTTATAATAAATATAAATTTATAATAAATATATTAATGAACCATAATTATATATGTAATATCATTTATTATATACTTATAACTTTTTATTACCCATTTTCAACAATTCAATGTGAATACATCATTTTGTGAAAATACTACAACGTTTTCCATGTATGTTTTGATTTTTTATTTTCAATATTCATACATTGATTATTGTTATATGCAATATAGAATTTTATAAATTATACATTTATTATATATTTGGTATATATTTATTTAATGTAATCTATATAATTTAGTGATTAAAAATGATATACATCATTCTTGGAGATGGTAAGAAGTACATACAAATGAATGTTGTTTCCATTTTCTTGATGAATGAAATTAACGAATAAAAAATAAAATTTTACATTTATTGAATAATATAAATTTAATATATAAAACATATATTTTTTAAATTTATCATAATTACCATTCATGTAAACTATAATTAAAAAAAATCACATTTCTAAGTGTGGTGGTAGTCCTTTTTACAGAAGAATGACATTATCATATCCCTCATGGAATAAAAACTAGGAATATAGATGTGTTATCATAATTTTAAAATAATATTTAATTTAAATATATATATATATATATTCATTCATTGTATTCTTATTACTATAAAATTGAAATATAAATAAAAAACACATCACATCGGTTAATGAGACCCTAGTAATCCGTACACACAATGAACATTATTGTTTTCCGAACGGTTGAGAGATTAAAATGCATATATTTTATTATATTTTAATATGTATAAATATATCATAAATATAATATTTTAAAATTTAATTCAATATTATATAAATTATTGAGTTATGGTGATGGGAAACAAATAATATCACAACGCAAGGTGGTAGTCCTCTGTACATACTAATGATTATTTTTTATCCAAACTGATGGAATAATAAAAGGATTTAAGTTGTGATATTAACATAATAATATCCATGAATATGTGAGACAATTTTTTTATTATATCATCATAATTTTATCATATCTGAAGTATTTACAAGAAGAGGTGAAATAAATATGAATAATTTAAAACATTACCTCTTCTTTTGACAACCTCCAAGATTTAACCCAATGAATAACATGATCAGTTTTATAATCTAAAAATCAACTTGGATATTTGGGATATCTATGTAATATATATAAATATAGTGTTTAGAAATAAATGGTTTCTATAAATGTGAATGTAGAGGAGAGGGGATTTCCTTTATAAGTGGGTGGGTGGACACATATATATGTTTTTAGAAGAATGAAGGATAACCTAATTTTTTCAAATTAATAAAGACTCCATAATTGTTATTTACTGATAATTAGATTCAAAATGTTCAAATTAAGTTCAAATAAGTGTTAATTTGTCATTTTACACCTCTTCTTTCTAGTTTATCTATTACTAAACCAATGCTAACCTTAACTGCGATAATTATTTCTTACTTTTCATACTACATATTTTGGAAAAAAAGTTAAATTTAATATATAATAAAGATTATGTTTTTTACTAACATGGGATACATTTTTTCCAATTAATAGTCATAGAAATGGAATAATTTAATTTAAAATTCAACCTATAGTTGTGGTGATAATGTTTTTTTCCAAAGAAAAAATGATTAAATGTTTATAAAGTTTTTATGTCAAAATTAAATTTTAAAATGATTATATTGTCGTAAAATATATTTATAGATATATAATTGAACTATTTTTATCTTTTAAAACCAGATTAAAGTAAAATATATCATGTAAATTTTTTTAATGGAATTGAAATTTTCAATAAAAACAAATATTTTCTCCATCCATTAAAAATTTAATCTTCTTAGACTATTATATAGAATCACTGAAACATAAATTTTAAATGATTATTTCAAAAACTAAATCCATTTTTTCAATTAAATTTTATAAATAGTTGTGTAATTAATGATAAATTATACATGAAAAATATTAAAAAAATAGTTTTTTTGAAAAAAATACAGTTTTTTTAAAATTCAATTTATTATTATATCAGGAATAGATAATGAATAAAATTAATTTTAAACACCTTATTTCATATATAATATATAAATTTTTATAAAATAATTAACCATAAGTGATTCATTTAATTTATTGAGCTAAAATGTCATTAAGAGAAAAAAATAATGTTTCAGAAAAATAATTCCTTTATCTTCAAATGGTATATTTTTTTCATATATTATTAACTGATCACCAAATAATTCATTTCACATACACCTTTGATAATTTATTGAATCATTTCTTTACCCCCAATTATAATTTAAAGATTATGACTATCATATTGAATAATAATATTTCATATTATGTCATGTTTTGTTAAAACTATGTGATGCATGCAAAACAATATATTGATGAAATAAATTTTATTCTAAAAATAATAATTTCTAAAATCATAACATGTTAAAAAACCATGGTGGTTGTATATCATTCAATCTTGGGTGGGATTAGTTTTTGAAAATGTAATTTGAAATATTTTATTTAAATCGGGATTGATGCCTAATGATTTTTTTACATTGAAGTCTAGTTTATATAATGCATATACTTAACATCTATATTCATATAATGTGAGATTAGAGACTTTTTTTAATGATTCATTAATGAAATACATGACTGAAAAATATTGAGAATGTGGTTTCTCTGGTCACAGATCTTTTGTTATAAAATTTTACAAGGAATGAACAATTTTGTTTTCTATTTAATTTTAAAAAAAAATAACAAGGGGGAGATAGTTGTAAAAAGTGAATTATATTATTTTGTATAGTTTATTGTTTAAAATTTCATTTTAAGGTTTCTTCATGATTGTCAAATACAAATTATTTGGAAATTGGTTATGAAGAAAAACTATACCCTACAATGCCATAAGTTGTACCATTGGATATAGTATATCGGATGTGAATCTATAAGATTGAAGTATTCCACACTCCAAAATAGAATCAACATTGAAACTCATCATATTGTAATGAATATTTTATGTTGTATATCCTCAGGTTTCTCAAAAATAAAGGTTGGTTAATATAAAAATTACCCATCCAAAATTTGGGGCTATCCAAGAAACCAACCCTTTGGGAGGCAGAGGATCATGCACAATGGGATCCCCAATTTTATGGGAATGTAAGTGGGTACAATCATAAGTTGGTACTGGAGTGTGTGAAGCCAATGGAAGGAGACATGTTCTATCCATTAGAAGTAGACGATGTAAAATATTAAACATAACCCACTATGTCTAGTATATATTTAATTATTTTGATCAGTGGTGATAGTTTTATCATATTTGTAATAATTTAGTATAATTTTAGAAGAACTATTGAAATTGAATTTGGAAATTATTGAATACTATTAGAATCAGTGACTATGTTTTAGTGTGAACTAATAGATCTTGTGTGGACTGAATTAGTAATTCCATGAATCCAAAGGGACGACAAAATAAGGGGTGATCAATAATATTTTTGTCTAATTAAGGAATATATGGTTGATTCACCAAATATAATGGTCTATGAAGTAAAAATTTTATAGATAATAGATCGTCATAATAAAATCATGTTCTGACATGAAAGAAAGGATTTAGGTTGGCAACATGATTATGTGACTCTCTATGTGTACATGAGTCAATGAACAAATTCATTTTTGATATATATTTATAAAAAATAGAGTAAGGTTATAAACCATTGTAAAGTAATGTAATAGAATGAAGACATTGTGAAGGTAGAAATCACAATTCATTCAGTCATTTAGAGATAACCATAAAATTATATCATGTGTTTATGACATTAGAAAAAAAGACTCATGAGAATTTAATTACCATTAATTAAAAAATATAATTGTAAATGACAAATGGATTTATCATAAAAAGAGGGAATAAGAATATTTTATCCTATACATTTAATAAAAAAACATTTTGAATTTTATATAATTATACACAATTATTATAGAGAATAATAATTGTTAGTAGAGAAATATTAGAGGTACTATTGAAGGAATTAGGTGATAGAGAAGGTGTAAATACCAATATAACATGATCACTAGAAAATAATATGAAAATAAAAAATAGACACTGTATTTGAGATGTTTTTATGGACATATATTGTGAAGAATAAGGTTTTCATGGAGGGATTATTGAGCCCTATCAGGGAATCGATGCAATGTGATTTCAAATTTTTTTAAAGGTGTTGAATTCAGATCGTCAATATGACCAATATATTATCTAGTTTCGAATTGAAATAATGAAATATAGAATCCTATTTCTAGAGTCAAAATTACATTATTTAATCCTTGTATTATATTAATCATGGTGATCCAAGTCAAGTCACTTTTTTCCTTTATTAATTTCATCTCTTATATAAAAAGAAAGGCTGAGAAATAAATGTTCCCAATATTGAGAAAACAATATCAAAATCAAGCGAAAAATATTTTTAAATATCTAATACAAAAATTCTTTACCCTACTTTGTCTATTCTTTTTGATAAGTTACGTACAAAAATCACCTATTTAAAAAAATCACAATTTTCATAATGAACCAAACCACTCAATTATGACCCAATAATGATGAAATACAGCTCCCATTCATGGTAAAAAATAAATCATCAGATAACTGTTTTAAATATTTTATTATAAATAAATTATAACATATTAAATGAACTATCTGGGGTTCCCCTTAAATCAACTCAAATAAAATGTGTGGAAAAAACACACATTCCATCCTTTATTTCTCAAAAAAATAGGCATTTCCATAAAGAAAGTTCCATCATGATATTCTCTTGTGTGAATGAATTCCAATTTTATACCACCATTGGATACTATATCTCTATTAAAGTAAAACATGATGACCATGTATTTTATATTTAGTGCATTGTATGGTTGTTATAAATGCCATTTTTCCTCTAATAATCATAATGAATTATCAATTTTTTTTCAACTGATACCCTCATATCATAATGATTACCTTAATTTAAACCATTTTGGCATGAGGACTCATAGAAACAATATGTTCATACTCTATAGTTTTAATTATGAAAATTATAAATTTCAAAATATTTCAACCCACAAAGATTATTATAATGATAAATAGTACTCGTGAAGTGGACTTCCAATCATCACAATATCTTTCTCCATCTATATATTTATAACCTGAAAAAATCAGGTCCTTTACCTTCCAAAAAACTATCCCAAATCTTAGTGTCACCTAGATTTATTTAAGAATCTCTAAGAATCACTAAAATTGTATTCCTTTAGATCATTCTAATATACAAAACATAAAATAAAAAAAATAGATTATATCTAGTTGAGATGAATTGATATAAAGAAAGATACCAATTCATCTTATTAACATTTTTTTATTAATGTTTTCACATTCACCATAATTTAAAATATTTCACCTAAAATTTATAGGTTTGGATACTAATTTTTTTTCATCCGTTTAAAATATATTCAAAAAATATCATTAATTCAACTCTTAGGACAATAAAATAAAGGTATCTTCTTGTATAACATATAATACAACTAAAAATAATTTCTTCCGTAGATTATAAATATCAAAGTACTTATTTATTTTCTTTGGATTCAATTTATAAGAACTCTAATGATCAATTTAAAATATGTTTTCAAAAATAAATTTAAAAAAATGATAGTAACTATCTATTCATTTTATGTATAAATTTATATAATCATTTCATTTATATAATTTTATTTCTCAAAATTAGATTTTATGATTTTATTTCCAATCCCATAGTTCCTGAGATATCCAATATAATAATATATTAAATTTTACCACAAGTGAACCATAAATATAAATAAATAACCATTCTTGTATCCTTATATATAAATCTTCTTCTTGAATTCCATTTAAGAAGGAATATATCACATCCATTTGTTAAATTATATAATTTTTAAAAGATATTACTACTCAAAATATTATTATAAACTCTAACAATTATATAGGGGAATGTCATTAAAATCAACACCATCTTCTGGAGAGTATTCCTTTATAACAATTAATTCCTTATTCTTTATGACACTCCCTTTATCGTTTAATTTGTTCATGAAAATACACATTGTTCTAATGACATTCTTAGCATGTTTTTTTACGAAAAAATACAATGAAAATTTATTTTTCATTTTTTCAAGTCCTTCAATCAAAAATCCAATACAATCATTATGATTGATATCTTAATCAATTGATTATGGTTATATTTGTGGGATTAGAGTTTTTTTTATGTCACATATCAAATTTCTCGTAGTTTCGAATGGTGAACTCTATAAACAAAAGATATTATCAGCTTGTATATACTTATTTATTCTCATGTACTTTTTCCCTTCTCTATAACCTCGTCATCATTAGGGGTCTTATAATGCCTCGACCCTAGTAACCCAGAGTCGGTGCATTATTATATAAATTTTTTTTGATCACAATAGATAATGTATCTATTGACCTATTATTTTAGTAGCCTTTATGTACTAGATACAAACATATGTCTTACATTAAATTGTGAAAGGAAAAAACTAAAAAATTGTGTCTCTTTTGTACACACTCATATCCCAGAGCCTATTACTATAGGTCAATAAAAATATATTACTTCGCATCCTAGGTAAAATAATACATAATAAATAGGTGAGATTAGATGCTCAGTAAGGATAACAATATAGAAGAATCTATCATATGAAAACAGAAAACATTTACTACAATGTATAAGACTAAAAGACAAGCCTTTTAAACATAAAATTGAGCACAATATGGAAAATATAATTAAAATAATTACATTTATTTATTCAAATGGATATTCAACAAGTCAAATAATCACTTGTAATATCGATATATAATTTTATAATGATGAAATGCATAATGTCAGATATCATAACCATATAGTCAAGGCCTCAGGCCAAGACTAAAAATAATAATTATGTCCAGGCCATTTTCCAAGACACTAGTTTGTTTCATGAGACATACTGATGAATCAAAGAGCAAATGAGGGCTCCACCCATCACTTACTTTGTCCAATGCATTCCTCCTAAGAAATTTTTGAATCAGAATCTCATCATTCGTATTGAAACTAGTATATTAAATGTCAATATTTTAATCACGAACCATGAATGGTATAAAAATAGAACTTCCAAAGACAAAAATAACTCATTAAATACAATATAAAAGGTTTACTAAATCAACCTCTTTCATGAATAATGAAGGATATTAACATAGATGAAAATAATTAGTAAAACATTTGAAAGAAATATTCTATTTTTCATGAAATTTTTTTAAACCCGCTCAATTTATCAATAAATTCGTTTAAAAGAGAATTTTGAATCATCGTGTCCCAAAACAATATGAAACTTATGAAAAGAATATTAATTTTAAGACAATAATTTTCATATAAAAAATCATTAAAAGAATTTTTTAAAGATAGACATTAATAAAAATGATTTAGAAAAATAAATCTTTAAAGAATTTAAAATGATATTTTTGTTAGATTTCTTAAACAAATTAGATACACTTGAATAAAAATAATTGAGGTAATAAAAAACTCATTATATCATGATAATAATGGAAATCATGATATACTATGTCAAAGTAAAAAAATATAACCCATATAAAAGTGAATTGGCACATAATGACAATGATGTCTCAATAGAATGTAAATTGAGATGAAATCCATTATTAAAGATTGTATCCTTAAGTAAAAGATAAGTCAACAACATAATTATGTGTGAAAAATATAAATACACTCAATATAGTTGTATATTTAGTGTAAATAAATCATATAATATTTACACATATTGTTGCAAAAAACAATACAAATCACTGGGATGTTTGACTCAATGAATGAAAACTTAGTTAAGATTACTCTTATCAAGTTCGTATCGATGACTTGAGAATTTATAAATGGAGTGAATATGTGTATAAAAAGTATATACAGAAAAATGTGAGTATAAATTAATACATAAATATATAAATTGTGATTAAAAACATAATCTTTGAGTAAAACAATCAATGAAGTTTGTATAAAACCCAATGAGTGGAAATTGAAATTATAAATTCCCTTTCCGGTTAGGTAAAATACAAAATATACACCCCATGAAATAAGGATTATAAAATGATGTTTTAAATACCCATAAATTATAGTATATTACATAAAGAATACAATCAGGGGATGTACATACACCACACACATAGGAATAGTGGAAAATATAGTATGAATGTTACAGGATAAAAAATTTAGATGAAAACCCCTTACCTTGTACTTTTCCAAAGTAAACGGTCGGTTAACATCATGTATAATGTTGGAATAATTGTTATTATGTTTTTAATAACCACATACATTAAAATGATATCATATATTATCTCCTACTATTGCATTGTTAATGATATTTCAGTAGTATCATTGTATTGGGTGTTAACTGATTCTTTTTCATTTATGTGTTTTTTTATGAAAGTCATGTCTGTTATAAATAGGATGTATTTGATTCATATAAAAAATTATATTAAGATCATTATAATTATTTCTATTCATCAAATGAAAATTATTCTTCAATGGTTACAATGGGAATGAAAATCTCATCGTGTCATGGAGATGGTAAGCCGTACATACGCATGAGGGACAATATCATTTTATTAGTGGTGAAATCTTATGTAATTGGATGTTAAATTATATATACAAAATCATTAACATATTATAGTTTTTATTTACATCAGTTATACTCATTATTAGAAAAATCCAAATAATGAAGTGTTGTATAACAAACTACACCATGATGTTGAGATAGTAAGTTGTACGTACTCACGTATCGTGACATTTTAATTTAGAGGATCGATATAATAATGAATTTTGTTTTACCATATTTATAATATAATAAAAGTATGTATAACTGTAAAGACATGTAAAATTAAAGGGAAATTTTTTCTTAATTTTCTTTGGGATTTCACAAGAACGCAGTTTCTGAAGGCGCCTGATTCCGAGGCCCGGTGTGCCCGGAATCAATTTCCGAAGTTAGGCTTGGGTACGTTCAGTGAACGAACGAGCGGGTTTTTCTAACATTTGAACCAGTGCTTGGAATTGAAATTATAGGGAACCGATGAACTCGCAACACCGATAATTTCTTAGGGGCACCTTTTTTGTAGGAGCGTTTGCTTGGGAGGAGTTGTTAATTTGTGGTTTTAGTGAGGAATAAAAAAATTTTATTACAAATTTTAGTTATTTTCCACTAGGTAGTTTTATCCTATGTAAGGGAGTTGGGGGTGGGACCCACATGTTGTTAACCAACCTTGAGAGGATAACGGTGGGGTGAGGCCCACACGAGCCCAACCCCTCACTTTCCTAACCCCTCAAAACCCCCCATTTAATATTTCCAACTTATCACCTAATTAAATTTTGACATGTTATGTATAATTAAATGAGTGGACTTAATTTTGAATGTTCAAAATTTAAAATTGTTCGCAAAGGAAAAAGAAGAAGGTAAAGGCAATATTTTATTGTGGTTACTTAGTTGTGTTGAAGGGGGGAGTGTTCTTCTCATTTTGGAAGAACTTTATCATCATGGTGATGAAATTTTCTACCACGAAAAAGAACATCGTCACGCCTTTTTCCGTAGAACGACGATGTGCCTTTTTCATTCTTCTTCCCACGTCAAAGGATGGGAGACGCCGTTCCACCATGTAGAATCTCTGTCAACATGTACATAACCTCACCCCGCGATGCCGCTTTCAGCGACGCTATTCGAACAACATCTTGTTGTCAAGGTAGGGAATTAATTGTTTTTGTTCGTGAATATTTTTCATCACCATAAATCGTTATCTAATTTGGCCGCCTATTATTTCAATAACGGGAGGAGGTTGGACCTCACGAACATGACCGAATCTCCTCCCCACTTGATGCTTGATTTTGTTGTGGCACGAGCAAGGCAGCACGATGTCGTTACACCGCGCTGAAATAATGAAGGATGGGCGGAGAAGCATGGCGCCGTCGTGCCGCACCGGGAAACCATGAAGAGGCCTCAGATTGTTTATTTGACGTGTGGATCTTCAGTCGATGACGGAATGGGCCGCAGTCACGATTTGATGAATCCGTAGTTTGTTTTCAAAGTGAGGATCGACGGACAATGATGAGGTGGACCGAAAAGGCGTTTTTAATCCTTCGCAGAAATCTACGGCTCCCGGGAGGACAACAGGTGTAGAGAAAATTGAAAACGGTCCACCGGAGCAACTCCGATGGTCTGCGGAAGAGCCCGCCAGTGCGCCCTGCAGGCACTGCGGCGCCGGCGGCCGGAGGCAGCGACGCCCGGAAGGTCCGCCGCTGTGGCAGGAAGCGTTCCCGCGGTCACGCGAGACTGAGGGGGGACGCGGCACCGGGCCGCGTTCGCTTGCCGAAGAAGCGGCCCCCCACGTGGGGGCCGCGGATCATCAAATCAGGGGGGGGGGGGTAGCGTGCTCCCCCCTGCCCGCTCACCTCGGCTCACCGAGCTGGCCACGCGGTCGCGCGCGCGCGCCAGGCCAGGTCGGCCCGCTCCTAGTCCAGGCTAGGCCGCGCCGATGGGGCCGAACCACGCCCTATTGGGCCAGACCCGGACATAGTGCGGGTCGACACGGTTCGGGCCGACCTAGGGGGGCTCGGGCAGTGTTTGTTCAAATGAACATATCTTGGGCTACGGACCTCCGATTGACCCACCGTCAGCTGCGATGAAATCCTTGGATCAAGGCGGTAGTTTCGCTATATTATACTCAAGGTTTATGAGAAATTTGGGTACGACCGGGTTGGTTCGAGCACGAAACCAACCGGGCCATCAGAGCGGAAACACTTATAACATGAGCTCCGGACGCCCGATAGATGTGCCGTCGACTTTTTTGGATTCCTCTTGATGAGACAGAACATTTGGCATACTTCTTATGAGCTTTGGACACAGTTGGATAGTGGCCGGGTTGGATTGAACCCAAAATCCAACCGCGCCCCTAGAACGGAAGAGATGATAACATTCAAAGCGGACATGCATTTGATGAACCGTCAGTGGTGTTGGTGATCTCATTGAGAAACGGTCCCTATAAGTATACCCTATTATAGTTCAGGATACAGTTCAGATATAGAAAGGTTGGTTCGCACACGAAACCAACCAGGCCCCTAGGACGAAAAGGCTAATAACTCACAGACCCAACATCCGATTGACGCGACGTCTATTGCATTCAGACCCCAATGAAGAGGTGGTCCATTGAGATACTTCTTCGTGGGAATTTTTGATACTTGGAGTATCGAACAGTAGCACTTGGAGCAGACCCTCCCGGAGATGAGCATACGGAGTACGGAGACCGTGTAGCTGGCTGAGACCTGAAAACTGCTTAACCAATTTGACTTGGAGTGAGTCGACTAGCCCATTGGACGGAGCACTACATTGTTTGGGTGTAGAACCATTGCGGATGGAGCACTACTGAGTTTGGGTGCAGACCCGTGGTACTCATCCGGAGTGTACCTCTGCAGGCTATTAGGGGGGATGCACTACTATGTTTGGGTGGCAGACCCCGGCGGGAAGCACTTCTGTGTTTGTGTGGCTGACCCGCGGTACTCGAAAGGAGGAGTACCTTAGCAGTCCTAGGTTAGTGAGCAGTACCTTGGAGTCGTGACAGGATTACTGTACTCTCCAGAGACGGGGCTCTTTAGCAGTTACAGTTTCGTTAATGAAAAATCCCGGTTTGAGCTGAGTCTCTAACCTTTGTGTTTACCTCATGATTGAGATGGGTCACTTGATAACTTCAGTATATGTATGGGGATATACCTAGGTAGTGGTTATCAATTGATTTCATAACCTTTGTGTCTCCTCTTGATTGAGATGGGTTACTTGATAACTTAGGTATAAGTTTAGGCTTATACCTATGTAAGGGTTATCTGTTGTTATCCTTCTTTGTGGTTATCCTTGTTTGATTTAGTGAGACCTTGAAGGTATCAGGGTCCATACTGAGTATCGTATACTCACCCCTGCATGAGCTATGCCCGCACCTCATTGTGTTGGTTGCAGACGATGGGCATCACTGACAGAGGCCGAGTGTTCGAGGACTGGACGGTACCCGAAGGAGGACCACACGATGAGTCAGTATCCGGAGGTGCACTTCACGACGAGACGACACTCGGAGGAGGTTGACGGATGAGAGCGTTGTGGAGGCTATCTGTACCTACCCTTCAGGCAGGATCCGTGGTGGACGATCCAAGAGTTGCGCTATCTGTACCTACCCTTCAGGTAGGATCCGTGGTGGATGATTCGGGATCTGCGCTATCTGTACCTACCCTTCAGGTAGGATCCGAGGAGGATGACCTAGGATCTTCTTCTATTTCTTCCAACTGCTTTTCTCTTCTGTTGTACTTTCATTCAGTTGTAGCTGTCCTTTCGATTGGGATTTTATTCTAGCCCATTTACTTTTCAGCACTTCCTTTTTGTACTTGGTGTATTACTTCTGCTTGTACTCTGTGGTGTTTTTTTTACTTTTATAAGGCAATTCCTTCCCAGTTATCAGGATTTACACCTTTGGTGCTAGTAGGCAGCCCCTGGCCAATGGAATGCGGGTTTGGGATAGTCACGACACGGGCCCCGAGGACGGGTCGTGACAAATTGTTATCAAAGGAGTCGGTTTTACCGCAAGACTTATAACTCTAATATTTTCATTCTGTGAAGAAATAGTGTTAAGGGTACTAAGTGTGGTTTTCAGTTCAGGGAGTCCAGAGTTGGTGCGGCGGCCGACGTATCCGTACACCCGGACCATGACTACTGATTTTCCACTTCGTGCATGAAAACACTGATTGCGTGTGTGTTTCCAAAAGATTAAAATTCAGATCAAACCAGGTCAGATCACTAGGAATAAAACCATGAACATGTCACATATGTTCAGGATTTCTCCACACAGACAGTCATTTGGAGTTTAGAGATAGTACACGATGACGGCCCACCGAGTGACGAGGCTCCGATGCGGGGCCCTTTTTACTATATTGGCACCCTCGGGTAGTGTACCAGTAGCACCACCACCTTTTGGGCAGCATATGACACCATCCATACTAGAGAACTGTGCACGCTGGAAGAGCGCGTCGTACGAGTTCCAGCAGTAGAGTCCTTTGAGGTTACGAGGCGAGATAGATTCCCAGACAGCAAAGCACTGGCTAGAGGCGATTGCTAGAGTTTTCTACCTAGCTCAGACATTAGTAGAGTGGATAGTGGACTCGGCTACTAGTGTTTTCCAGTAAATGAACATGAGGATGGTCTGCATAGTGATGAGGCTTCGGTAGGTGGACCGATGACTGAGATAGTGCCTTCGGGTAGTGTGTCAGCTATACATCACTACCTGTTGGTCAGAAATTACAACCGGTGGTACCGGTAGGTGACACATGTAGGATTACTACCTTACACGTGTTCCAACATCAGATACCCTCAAGTTCTTAGGCGAGCCCGACTCACAGGCAGCTCAGGACTAGCTTGAGGAGGTGGCTGAGAGTTTTCTAGAGCTTATAAAGCTTCAGAAGGATGACGTTTCGATAGCTGAGTATTCATCGAGGAGTACTGAGCATTCCAGGTACTCGATGAATACTATTCGATCAGTGATATAGAGCTCGGACCTCTGAGCATGGTGTGTTTAAGTATAGTCGAGCCATCACTTTTTCATCTATGTGTTCCTACCCATGTTAGGGTGATATAGAGAACCTTGAGGGTGAATGTTATTTGGCTGAACGAATACAGCTATAGAATGTTAGAATTTGAAACACTGCGAGCTGGTACCAGTCTCAGAGACATGGGCGTGTGAATGAATCAATAAGAAGTAAAAAAGGACAGATGAGTCTACGAATCAGCAGACGTGGAGGAAGAGCTAGGAGAGCAGCATGAGGTGGTGTCCATTTCATCATGTTACAATCACCCACCTTTGTAGCCCCCACCAGGCTCAGGGAGCTGGAGGGCAGGAGAAGAGAGTAGCTGCATGCGGTTAAAGAGTATGACCCAATGGCTCTAAAAATGATTCAAGGGACGGTCTGTGTCCACTACTAGCTCTCGTAGTAATATACGTTGATATGAATCATTACTTCCTTCCATGAATCTTGTCCCAGACCTAGAGTTTCCGGTAAGCCGTGGACATGACCCTCACGTCTGGAGATACCTTTGGGATGAGACTCGATAATCACACTTACGCAGATAGTGTGGTCGGACCCAATATGCGAGAGTTTCGGTTGGAATCTCTTGGTGGCAGCGTCGAGGCCTTACAATGTTGGTCTCGGTATAGATTGGATTAACAGTTCATGATCAGATTGACTGTATTAGGAAAAAAGATTATGGTTTATCTACAATGTTGGGATGTGGTTTTTCTTGGTTGGCGAAAAGTAATCCCCAAGAAGCACCGGATAAACTCATGCATAGGAGGGTGTGGATGAACACTCTTAAGTCGGTCAACCTTACCCTCATGGTAGCAGGAGTTTTGAGTATCAGTTCTAAACAGGGAATGGAAGCCTCTTGAGTTCGATTATGAAAACCACGTCCTTATATGGGTATCACCTCGATGAGGTTTAAGGAGATGTGGCCAAGGCGGAAAGTTATCTCCGAGGTTCAACGGACCTTTCTAGGTTCTCAGGAAGGTAGGCGGGGTAGTTTACCGCTTGACATTCCCACCTCAGTTGCACCGGGTTCATGAAATCATCCACGTACCTCGGTTGAGGAGATACGTGCATGATCCTTTACACATCAATCGACCATGGGGAGCTGGACATTGGCGTTGAGGTGACTTTTGCAGGGTTCCAATAGGAGTTGAGGATCGACATGAGAGGTCCTACGAGGATGGTCGATATCTCTTGTAAACTTTCGTTGGCAGCACGTGAACCTCTAGGTGAGCACATGGGAGCGGAAGGCTCAGATGCATGCTCGGTACCGCTTTTGTATCCCTAGTTTATGATAAAGCTTTACGAGGACGTAAAGCCCTGAGGAGGGAGTAATGTAAAGACCCGTAAAATTAAAGGGAAATTTTTTCTTAATTTTCTGGGGGATTTTATAAGAACGAAGTTTTTGACAACGCCAGATTCTGAGGCCCGGTGTGCCCGGAATCAATTTCCAAAATTAGGCTTGGGTACGTTCAGAGAATGAATGAGCGGGTTTTTCTAACTTTTGAACTGGTGCTCAGAATTGAAATCTGAGGGCACCGATTAACTCGCATCACTGGTAATAGCTTAGGAGCACCTTTTCTGTAGGAGCGTTTGCTTGAGAGGAGTTGTTAATTTGTGGTATTAGTGAGGAATAAATAAAATTATATTACAAATTTTATTTATTTTCCACTAGGTAGTTTTATCCTAATTAAGGGAGTTGGGGGTGGGACCCACATGTTGTTAACCAACGTTGAGAGGATAAAGGTGGGGTGGGGCCCACACGAGCCCAACCCCTCACTTTCCTAACTCCTCAAAACCCCCCATTTAATATTTCCAACTTATCACATCATTAAATTATGACAAGTTATTTTTAATTAAATGAGTGGACTTAATTTTGAATGTTCAAATTTTAAAAGTGTTGGAAAAGGAAATAAAATAAGTTTAATGCCTTATTTTATTGTGGCTACTTCGTTGTTTTGAAGGGGCGAGCATTCTTCTCATTTTGGAAGAACTTCATCTTCCCGGCGAAGAACTTTTCTACCACGATGAAGAACGTCGTCATGAAATTTTCCGAAGAACGACGACGCACCATCCTTCGTTCTTCTTCCCACGTCAAAGGAAGGGAGACACCGTTCCACCTCGAAGAATCTCTGTCAACGTGTACGGAACCTCACCCTGAGACGCTGCTTTCTGCGACGCTCTTAGAACTTCATCTCATTGTCAAGGTAGGGGATTAATTTTTTTTTCGTGAATATTTTTCATTGCTATGCATCATTCTCTAATTTGGACACCTGTTATCACAATAACGGGAGGGGGTCGGACCGCACAAAGATGGCCGACTCTCCTCCCCACTTGATGCTTGATTTTGTTGCGGTACGAGCAAGGCAGCGCGATGTCGTTGCACCGCGCAGAAATAATGAAGGATAGGCGGAGAAGCGCGGCGCCGTTGCGCCGCGCCGTTGTAGTTCAAAAAATTCATGGCGCCATCGCGATGCTCCGGGAAACCATGATGAGGCCGCGGGTTTTTTATATAACGTGCGGATCGTTGGGCGATGACAGAATGGGCCGCAGTCGCGATTTGAAGGATCCGTAGTTTGTTGTCTATGTGCGGATCGACGGATGATGATGAGGTGGGCCGGAAAGGCGTTTTGAATCCTTTTCAGCAATCTACGGCTCTCGAGAGGACCACCGGCATAGACAGAATTGAAAACGGACCCACGGAGCAACTCCGGTGGTCCACGGAAGAGCCTGCCGGTGCGCCCCGTCGGCGGCCGGAGGCGGCGGCAGGCATCGGCCGGCCGCCAGGAGGGAGCGGCGCCCGGCGCGCTGCCAGGAAGGTCGGTCTCCACTTCATCCGTGGCGGCAGGCAGCGGTCCCGCGATCGCGCGGGACCGAGGGCGGACGCATCACAGGGCCGCGTCCATTGGCCGAAGGAGCAACCCCCCACATGGGGGCCACAGATCATCAAATGGGGGGGGGGGGGGGGGGGCGCCAGGCCGTTCTGGGCCGCGCCGGTGGGGCCGAATCACGCCCACCGTGCCGGGCCACGCCCTATTGGGCCAGACCTGGACTAGGTATGGGTCGACCCGGTTTGGGCCGACCCATGGGGTCTCGGGCCGGGTTTGTCTGGGCTCGAACCCCCTATTCTCAGGCAAGTTTTGTTCGAACACCAATATCATGGGATACAGATCTCGGATCGATGCACCGTCAGCTTCGATGCGATCCGTGGAATGACACGGTCATTTCGGTATATTACACTCAATGTTTCGGAGAAATTTGGGTACGGCCGGGTCGGTTCGAGCACGAAACCAACCGGGCCCTCGGAACGGAAACACTTATAACATGAGCTCCGGACGTCCGATAGACGTACCGTCAACTTTGTTGGATTCATATTGATGAGACAGAACTTTTTGAATACTTTGCCTGAGGTTTGGATGTAGTTGGATAGTGGTCAGGTTGGATTGATCCCGAAATCCAACTAGGCCCCTGGAACGGAAAAGCTGATAGCTATCAAAGTAGAAGTCCGTTTGACGAACCGTCAGCAGGGTTGGTGATATCGTTGAGAAACGGTCCCTAAGAGTATACCCTATGGGAGTTCAGGGTACTTTTGAGATACAGCTGGGTTGGTTCGCACAGAAAACCCACTGGACCCCCGGGACTAAAAGGCTAATAACTCACAGACCGGGCGTCCGATTGACGAACCGTTTGTTGCATTGAGACCCCTATGATGAGGCGGTACATTGAGATACTTCATCATGGGACTTTTTGATACTTGCAGTATCGACCAGTAGCTCGTGGAGCAGACCCTCCAGGAGAAGTGAGTACAGAGTACAAAGACCGTGTAGCGGGCTGAGACCTGATGACTGCTTAACTGACTCGACTTGGAGTGAGTCAACTAGCCCAGTGGACGGAGCACTACATTGTTTGGGTGAAGACCCATGGTGGAAAGAGCACTACTGAGTTTGGGTGCTGACCCGCGGTACTCGTCCTATGAGTACCTCTGCATGCTATTAGGGGGGATGCACTAATGTGTTTGGTTGGAAGACCTCGACGGGAATCACTACTGTGTTTGGGTGGCTGACCCGCGGTACTCGACAGGAGGAGTACCTCAGTAGTCCTAGTTTAGTGAGTAGTACCTCGGAGTCCTTACAGGATCACTGTACTCTCCGGAGATGGGGCTCTTCAGCAGTTATGGTTTCATTAATGAAAAATCCTCGTTTGAGCTAAGTCTATGACCTTTGTGTTTACCTCATGATTGAGATGGGTCACTTGATAACTTAGGTATATGTATGGGCATATACCTATGTAGTGGTTATATGTTGATTTCATAACCTTTGTGTTTCCTATTGATTGAGATGGGTTACATGATAACATAGGTATAAGTTTGGGATTATACCTAAGTAAGGGTTATCTGTTGAGATCCTTCTTTGTGGTTATCCTTGTTGGATTTAGTGTGACCATGAGGGTCTCGGGGTCCCTACTGAGTATCGTAAACTCACCCCTGCAAGGGCTATGCCCGCACCTCGTTGTGTTGGTTGTAGACGACGGGCAGCGCTGATAGAGGCCGAGTGTTCGAGGACTGGACGGTACCCGGAGGTGGACCACACGACGAGTCAGTATCTGGAGGTGGACTCCACGACAAGACGACACTCGAAGGAGGTTGACAGACGAGAGCGTTTTGGAGGCTATCTGTACCTACCCTTCAGGTAGGATCCATGGTGGACGATCCAGGAGCTGCACTATCTGAACCTACCCTTCTGGTAGGATCCGTGGTGGATGATTCAGGAGCTGCTCTATCTGTACCTACCCTTCAGGTAGGATCCGAGGAGGACGACCTAGGAGCTGCTTCTATTTATTCCATCTGCTTGTCTCTTCGGTTGTACTTTTGTTCAGTTGTAGTTGTACTTTCCATTGGGTTTGTATTCTGGCCCATTTACTTTTCCACACTTCCTTTTTTTACTTGATTTATTACTTCCGCTTGTACTCTGGTGTTTTGATTACTTTTAAAAGGCAATTCCTTCCCAGTTATCAATATTTACGCCTTTGGTGCAAGTCGCCAGCCCCTGGCCTATGGAAGGCGGCCATGGGTTAGTCACGGCACAGGCCCCGAGGACGGGTCGTGACAATAACGTACATGATTTATTAGTTCCTTATGGAAACAACAATGAAATGGGAAGTGGATGAAGAAATGAACTTTGAAATAGGTGATGAAATTATTAACTCTTCTTCGTGTGATTCCTTTTAATTGGATAATAATGTCTACATTGGTTGGATTTCTAATCTATTCATGTCTTCTAGTGTAAATTTTGGGAAGTTGTGTGGATATTTGATAAGGGTTTGGCTATGCCAAATTTCATTGTTGGTTTGATTTTGAGAGAAGAGGATGTTCCCTTTTATAATAGAGCTGAGGGTCACTTTAGGAAAAGCTTGATATATTATTTTATTATAAATCATTTTCGGTTTATAGTGGCTCTAAATTGATTTTTTTCCAGGATAAGGTAAGGATGGGTCTAAATCCACTCAACCAATAGGTTTTCAACAAGTTTATGTCACCATGTTAACCTTATCTTTTAGATTTACTTCTTATAACTTTTACCATGTCTTCTTGTATTTTTATTTTAAATGGTTAATAATGTTACCATAAAATGACGAGACAAACTCAAGTGGTTAATTAATGACATATATATCATTTTATAATTATTTTTTCTGATCCTTATATTTTTTGGAATAATATATCATTTAATAATATAGTATTTGTTATAAATAATCATTATTGCCAATTTCGACACTATTGTGTATTTGGTTTTGGTGAAATCCTAAAAAACATAATTACTTAGAAAAAATATATTGAATCATCCCTAACATGTTATATTGACCACGAAAATTCATGTAATTTATCAAAAGTCTAAATTTACCTTAATTTTGATATTTATAATATCAATTATTTTAATCATTATTTAATAATGTAATTATTGCATCATCATTATGTTATAAATATATTAAATTATTTAAAGTCTAAAAAATATAAATAAAATACCATGATGTATGAAATTTTTTTACCTTTATAATTAATATTTATAGTTTAATTTATCTTATTTATAATACTATATTATAAATGGTTTAGTTATTAAACCTTGAATTTAACACTTTTATCCATTTTTAAATAAAATAATAATAAGCATCCTGATCTAATACAAGTAGATAAAAAGGATCATATATTATTCATAAAGTTGATTTAGGAAGAAATACACTTTTAAAATAGATTTAGGACATTTGTTAGGGTAATTATAAAATAATTGTTACCTTTCAATACCCTATTTACTTTTAAAAGAGTTAAATAAAATTCCAATGTTACTATTCTCAAAAATTATTTTCATCCTATTGAACCACATTTCACCTAAAAATTTCAATATTGTCTCTCAGATTTTTTAAATTCAATTCAAAAAAGTGGTAAAATTACGTTTTATGCAAATTTTCAAATATGCATTGGAGGTGGTTAAAAGACGTTAAAAAGTTCAATAAAATTTTATATATCTAATCTTATTATAAAATGACATAAAATAATAAAATTATACTAATATAGATATTATGTATCTATTTTGAAATGAAAATAAATTTAAAATAAAAATAATTATTTAAATAAAGTGTCAACATTAAACTATAACGCAGTGTTGTTTACTATTCATCGAAAATAGAATGTTTTTAGAAAATACCAAAAAAACCAAAATATAATTTTGATATTCCAAATTCTAAAAATATGTCTATTTTAATAAATTCAGAAAATATAATATTGATAAATAATATAATAAAATTATTATTGTCGTCAAAACCAGAGAGCGGGTTTCTGAGAAGTAAAAACAGTCAGATGATTGATATTTATTAATGTACAATTTAAATGTAAAAGTAACTCAAATATTTTTTTTATTAAATTATAAAAATATAATATAATTATAACTAAAAACCATTCAAATTTATAATTCATCACTATACATTCTTTTGATTAAAAAAATGTTTTCAATTAAAATATAGTATTTTTCAATTTTCATCAAAATTTGAAAGTTATCCAAAAAGCACTGAAAATTTATCCAAACTAAATTTTTATGTCTCTATTATATAGAAGAAGTTAAATATTTCAAAAATATTATATAAATGAGTCAAATGTTGGATTTAAAAAAGGTTCTCCATAAAATGGAGGTAAATTTTCATTATTTTTTTAAAAATAGTTTTTTATCAGAAAAATTGAATTTGATATTATATTACATTTAAGAAACACATAATATGAATGTTATAATTATATGGTGTATAGAAACAGAAAATTAATTTAATTTAATTCATATCTTTTTTACGGCTAGTTTGTTAAGTCGGGTTGTGCTCGAACTCAGTGCTGCGTGTATCGCAAGCTATTTAATTTCATTAATGAAAATAACTTACTATGAATTCATTGGGTGTTACATTCTTTCCCCATTTTGGAAATTTGGTCCTCAAAATTTTAAAATAGTTTTTGGTAACTTCATTGAAAGTCCCACATTAAGAAAAATTTCAATAAAACAATCACATTAATAGAATGAAAAAGATGTATTGAGGTCTCATAGAACAACCCATACTAGGATTCCATGTAGGAAAACAAGGATATGGAAGATAAACTAAGTGTCAACTTTTGATGGATAGTGATATAAAATAGGATCAGGAGAATGTTAATAATAAAAAAGCCACATACTTGTGATTGGTTAAATGGTCATTAGTTTCCCAGTATGAATTGTAAACAAACAACCTTTTTTGTTTTATGTTCCATTTCATAATGTAGATGAATTTATTTATGAGATAGTGTATGAACATTAAGATATATACCTACTTTTCAAGTAGTATTTCATCCTTTAATAAATTTCTACCACTAACGCATAATTTCTCCAAAAGATGAGAATTAAAGATGATTTGATCACATATAAAGTGCTAAAACTAAATTCTAGAGAATCACATAATCGAAAAATGATGAACATTATATTTCACTTGTATTTAGATATTAACCAAAACCAAATTTTTAATACTATATTAGATGATCCCCAAAATGGATAATACTTTATTTAAATAAATACTAATCTTAATTTTTAAAATTAAACAAACAATACCAAAAGTTCAATAATTACCATTCAATAAATAATTGACCTTAAAACCCTTCAATATAATCACGACTATGATTGAAACCCAAAGCTTAGAATAATTTAATCACATATTCATTCTTATGAAATTTTAACATTTATCTCATAATAACATCAACTACTCTCTAAGTCTCATAAAAAAGTGTAATTAACCAAATAACATATTTTATATTAGAAGTTAATCATTTCCATTAACAACCTGAATCTCTATAAAAAACATAGATTCTACCAAAACATTAAAATTCACCAAAACTTCTAAAATGAAATCCCATAGTATTTTATTTTCCTTAGGCATATTTAGTTGCCAATAGAGAGAGTGTCTTCGAAAATAACATTTACAACTTAATCACTGAATCATTCTCCAATACAAAGGATATCCATTTGATAAAACATAAAATCCAAAATCAACATATTATTGATTAATAAAATTATTTAACTCAAAAGAATTAGTCACAAAATCCAGGGACATCACGTAGCCTAGTGGTAGGCGATAAATCCCAATCACACTTTGGTTGTAGGTTTGATTCCTGTAGCATTTTCTGACATGATGGGATGTCACCTAGTCTATGTGTAGTCATTTTTCAAAAAAATATATTTTAAAACATTCCCAAAATGAGATTAATTCCTCAAAATAACAATAATATAATTTAACCACAAATTTTATCTCATTCCTCTCATTTTCATCCCAAAAATTAGTAGCATGTAATTTCCCAAAATTTAAGGACCATATAAACCGAAATGTTTCTTTATTAATATATCCACAAATGAGAAGATAATTATTCCTCAAATAGAATTTTATCACATCAAACAGAAGGGTTACACATACCAGAGAAAAAAGTCTTCCAATGAAATTCCATCAATAAAGAGCATTAATAATTTTAAATATTTTGCCATCCATTTTTTTATATAGGTTCTTCTTTGACCTAGTGGTTATCATATAGAATAGAGAATTAAGTAGTGTATTACCAAGGTCTCCTACATTTATGGAAAATGAATGTAAATGGATTCTTAGAATCTTTTTTATTCTCTTACATAGTACTCCTCATATTCTATTTCAAATTATTTACTTTATGTCATTCTTTCTCACATATAAATAAGGAATATTTAGAAGAAATATACATTTAAGGCAATGTATAAGACTAAAAACAATCCTTTTAAACATTAACTTCAACATAATATGGATAAGATAAATAAAATAATTCCATTTACTTATTCACATGGACATTCTACTAGTATAATAAGGACATGTAATACCAATACCTAATTTCATAAATATGTAATGCATAATGATAGACAACATATCCACATTGTCAAGGCCTCGTGCCAAGACAAAAAATAATAATTTTCTCAAGGCCTTATGCTAAGACACTAGTTTGCCTTATGAGACCTACCGATGCATCGAGAAGCTATAGCGTGATCCACCCATCAGAAACTAAGTCAATTCATTCCTCATATAAAAAGTTTAAATCATAATCTAAACATTCGTATAAAAAATAGAATACCAAATGTAAATATTTTAACCACAAACCATGATTGGTATAAATATAGCACATCCAGATTAAAACATAACTCATTCAATACAATATTGAAGATTGTATAAATCAACCTCAATCAATAATAAAGAATGATATTGTCATAGATGAAAATAATCAGTAAAACTGTTGGTGAGAAATATCCATTTTTATTGAAACATTTAATAGTCACACTATTTATCAAAGAAGTTGTTTAAAAGATATTTTTGAATCAAAGTGTCCCATACCATGTTGATACTTTTTGAAAAAAAAATTAAATTTAAAAAATTAATGTCTATATAAATAAATCCTTAAAACCATTTTAAATCATGAAAATTAATGAGGACGGTTTAGAAAAATAAATCATTAAAACATTTAAAATGATATTTTAGATAGATTTCCTAACCAAATGAGAGATGATTCAATAAAAATAAATGTGGTGATCCAAAAAATATAATTTATTATGGATAAATTGATTAATGATATACTATGTCATATTATAGTATATACACAATATAAAAGTGAATTGGAACATAACAACGAAGAAGTCTCAACGAAATGTAAATTGAGATGAAATATATTATAAAGACTATATCCTTAAGTTAAGGTTAAATCTATGACCTAATAATGTGTGACATATATAAATACACTCAATATGATTAGATATTCAATTTAAATAAATAAGAGGATACTCAATCATAATCTTGTAAAAACAACACCAAAGACTTGGATGTTTTACTCATTGAATGGAAATTGAGATTAGATTACTCTTATCATGTTCATATCGATGAATTGAGAATTTATCAATGGACTGATTATGTGTATAAAATGTATATCCACACAAATGTTAGTGGAAATTACTAAACTAATAAATAAATTGTGACTTCACATGTAATCTTGGAGTAAAATAGTAAAAGAAGTTTTCTTAAAACCCATTGAATTTAAATTAAAATTAGGAATTAACTTTCCGATTAGGTATCTTATGAAACATACACCCCATGAATGAAGGATCATAAAATTAAGATTTAAATAACAATAAATTCACGTATATTGAACAATTAATACAATCATAGGTAGTACATAAACCACACATAAAGAAATAGTGGTAAATATAGCATGGATCTCACAAGAATAAAAAGTGATATGAAAATACATTTGCATGTACTTTTCATTAGTAGAGGTAAGTTAAACTCATGTATAACAGTGAAATAATTGTTATTAAGTTACAAAACAACCACATGCATAAATATGATATCATATATGAACTTCTAATATTGCTTCGTTAATGATATTTCAGTAGTATCATTGTTTTGTGTGTTAATTGATTCGTTTTCTTTTAGATGTTTTGTTTTTTATGTTAGGTATGTTATGGATAGGATGTATTTGATTCATATCCAGAATCATATTAAGTAAATAAACAAATTTTTAATCATAAAATGATAATTATTCTAGAATGGTTATGATGGGGAATGAAATATCATCGTGTTGTGGAGACTGTAAGTCATATGTACGCATGAACGACAATATCATTCCATTAGTGGTGAAATCGTATGTAATTGGATTTTTATTATATATAATAAATAATTACCATGTTATATATATTATTTAAACATGTTATACTCATTATTATACATATCCAACAAATTAAGTGTTGAATAACAAACTACACCATGACGTGGAGATGGAAAGTCGTAAATACGCACGTATGGTGACATTGTAAATAATACGATATATATAATAATGAATATGGTTGTTCCAGATTAATAATATCATCATAGTATATAGAAGGTACTAGAGTAATTTTTTGGTTTGGAAAAAACAATGAAAGATAAAGTGGATGAAGAAAAAACTTTGAAAGTGATTTTATCAAAAGAGCTCCACATGTTGGCATTTTGATAAAATTAAGCCACTAGGATAAAGAAGGGATAGTTTGGACAATATTTTAGCAGAATTTTGCTGATCCAAATGGATTTTGAGGTCTGATTTTGATAGAATGGGACGTACCTTTTATAAGAGAGGTAATGTTCAATTTAAGAAATTTTTTAAATATTATTTTTTTATAAAATTTATATCAGTTTATTATTGCTCCAAATGTATTTATTTTGAGGATATGGTGAGTATACATTGAAATACAATAAACCAATAGGTTTTAGAAAAGTTAATGTTTCCATATTAATGTTATATTTTATATTTAATTCTAATTAAAATTGATTAACTTTCTCCATGTCCTCTATTATTTTTATATTACATGGTTAATAAACTTACTATAAAATTACAAAATATCCTAAAGTGGTTCCTTAATAACATATCTATCATTATATAAGTCCTTTGGCAGAAAAATATATTTCTAGGAATATTATATCATTAATAATGTAGTAATTGTTTTAAATACCCATTTATGTCAATTTTGGCACTATTGTGTATTTGTTTTTTTTTATTCTAAAAAACTTGGTTACTTTGAAAAAATATTAAATCAACCCCAACATGTCATATTATCCTTGAAAATTAATTGAATTTATCAAAATTCTCAATTTATATTTTTTTGATATTTATAATATCATTTAGGTTAATCATTCTTGAATAAGCTAATAACTACATCATCATTACTTCATAAATAAATTTAATTATATATTGTCTAAAAAAAATAAATAGAATACTATGATGTAGAAAATATTTTTATCCTTCTAATGAATATTTATAGTCGAATTTATATTATGTATAACCATATATTTAAAATTATTTAGTTATTAGACATTGAATTTAACAGTTTTAACTCTACTTTAAATAAAATAATAATAAATTTCCAAATCTAATCCAAGTAGATAAAAAGTTTCATATTTTATTCCAATGGTTTATTTTGTCTAAATACACTTAAACAATTGAATTAAGAAATGTGTTAGGGTAACTATAATATCATTTTACCTTTAATTACCCTATTTAAATTTAACCATGGTAAATAAAATTCATATGTCACTATTTACAAAAAAAATTATTTTCAACCTATTGAACCACATTTTACTTACTCATGTAAACCATGTATCTCATCTTTTTTGAAATTCAATTCACAGAATTTTTAAAATTATTTTTTATGCAATTTGCAAATGTTCCTAAGAGGTGGGAGAAAGATGGTAAAACGTTCAATAAAATTTTATATATCTAATAATAATATTAAATGACATAAATGAAATAAATTGGACTAATATATGTATTATGTGTATATTTTATAATTTAAATAAATTTAAATAAAGAACAATTATTTAAATAAGAAGTCAACATAAAAAAATAACGTTGTTTTTTCAGTATTCATAAAAAATTGAATATTTTTAGAAAAATACCAAAAATTCACCCAAATCTAATTTTTATATTCCAAATTCAAAAATGATTTATAATTTACAAAATTAAAAATATTGAAGTTTTATTAATTAATATGAAAAATATTTTCATTTTCAAAACTAGAAAGCGAATTTTTGAAAATTAAAAACTATCAAAAGATAGAAAAGTGTTTATGTAAAATTTAAATATATAATTACATCTGATATCCAAAATTGGATTAAATGATAAAAATATAATCTATTTATTCAAAAAAACCATTGAAAATTATAATTCTACAACACCATTATTTTTTAAAAAATAAATTTTTAATTAAAATTTATTATTTTTAAATATTAATAAAAATATGAATGTTATCTGAAAAGCACTGAAAATTTGTCCATTTTTTTCCTTTATTCAATAGAATAACATTATTTTTTCAAATAGAAAATATAAAAGGGACAAATATTGGATTTAAAAATGGTTCTCCTTTAAATGGTAGTACAATTGCATTTTCGAAAAATACTACTTTTATCTGATAAATTTAAATTCATATTATATTATGTCTATGAAACACATTATATGGCTGTTGAAAATTTTCAGAGTATGTAAAATTAAAAATTATGTTATTAATATTAATAACTATTTTTCACAGCTAGTTTGGAATGTCATGGTGCGCTCAAACTCGGTGTTGCATGTAGCACAACTATTTAATTACATTAATGAAAATAACTTTCTATGATATCTTGGGGTGTTATATGTCTATTTTGAGCATATTTTAGTATACATTAGTTCTATAATATTATATTAATTTCTATATTTGTTATCAAAAAATATGGTCACAATCTTTATCAAAAACCACGAAATCTAGAACAAAATATTCGAATTAGTTCTCATTTATTTTCACACCATAACATTCAAGGATTATTGGTAAATTATTTATTTTTTCAATATTTACCCTTTTCCATTTAATAGTAATCTAGGAAATTTTCCCACTTCGGCCCTCTCATTGTGTTATACTTGATTTTTGCCTTCAATTTGAATGATACATGGGACTCTGAAGACACGTATGTAACATAATATTGGATGCATTTTAATCAAGATTTCATTTAATTTCAATATTTAATATAATACTACTAAGAATATATATAGAATGGATATATATGTTCTCATATATTTTAGGTTTAACAATTTTTAAATTTCACACTCTACTGTAATTTTTCATTCCATTTCTTCAACATTTATAATTATTAACGATGTCAATAAATTATATAGAGTTGTATATGGAGTATTATATTATTTCATAATTCCATCATTATTATGAAAATATTGAGATTATTTTTATAGTAACCACCTTACATTTGTCGCACCATAACTTATTAATTTAAACCTCACATTCAATCTCAACCTGTCTTATAAAGTGATTGAAAATATCAACTTTTCTTGAATTTTGTTGTAAAAAACACACTTCTCATCCTTGTACTGTAAACTATGAATGTCGTTAAATATGATACACAACTTTTTTATTACTACCTTTATGTGCAAATAAATTCTATTTGGGTCATCTATAGTATAATGTTAGATTATATGAAAATTGTTTATCCATCCCTTATGATATCATCCCCTTTTGAAAATCTACAAATTCCATATCTATATAACTATTTAGTTGGGGTATATTTATCAATAAAAACTTTTTGATCATTTATAAAAAAAATTATATGGTTTTAAATTCTTTTTTTATAATGTATTATCTGTTTCATAACACATAGAGATGTTAAATTTCTTAGGTAACCTATTTTAAAAAGAGTCCCACTATCCCTTAATCATTTTTTTGTTAATTTTCATATATTAAATATTTTAATGAGGAAACTATAATTTTAATATTAAAAAATTACCTTCATCACAATGTTTAATAATAATAAATTTTGTTCAGATCATTAATAATGAATCTTTTTCCATGATCAATATGTGTGGATAAATTTTTACTAACCCTATTCCATTAATATCGAATTATCATTAATTATAAATTTTAAAGCTCCACAATTGTAATATTCACTATTATTCAATTTGTTAGTATCACCTATCACCGATGATGATCACCCACTATAAAGTATAAATAACTTTCACTTCTTAATACCTTTGAGTTTAACTTCAATAATAATTATTTTATCAATTTTATGTGTTTTAATGTCTTCTTTCCATTTCAAATATGTATATTTTTACACAGAAACATGTTTCTATAAAAAATTTTGTTGTTAAATTTCTATTACAAGCTTTCATAGATCACGTAAAACTAATTGAATCATTTTTGGGTAGGTACTAGAGGTGGTATTTCAATCAAATTTTATTTCATAAAACTTTTATGTTTTTTATTTTTTCAGCACATAACCCCCTTAATTCATACCTTATATTGGTATTAATGGAGTGAAATATAATTTTAGTAAATAGATTGATTATGTCTATTAGTACAACACAAACAACAATATCCCTTTAATAAACATGGATTTCCCAGTTTTTTCTTTTAAGACATTAAATATTTGTATAAAATATGCTTGAATAATTCATCTATAATCGGAGAATATTTTTCAATAATTTTATAATTTTATGACTAATTTATATTACTCAACATTAACATAAAAAAACAATATCATAGATCTATTTTATTTTAGAAAGTTTATTCTCATCATATATATGGTTTTACGTAATAAGATTAAGTTTGTTACCTATAGAAACATTCTTTCTCTTTGGGTTCATTATATTTATTTGATGCTCTTATACTTTATCAATAATATGTTTACCTCTTTAATATGGTTATATTCACCACATTTAATAGCATAAACATATTTATTTTTTCATTTATACATTCTTCTTAATAATTTTAATCTCATATTTATATTGATTGTTTTTATACGTACACACCACAAGCTCATTCTGCAGTATATGTTGTAAATAGGATTACCCTCATTTTTCACATAATGAGAATTAATTTATATTTATAAATGATTCCCTAAAATTATTATGTTTTCTATTATAATTAAACCATCATTCCCTTATTGTGGAAGAATAATATTCTAACAATTTAATCAACATGATTCATTTCATAATTCTGTGTAGTTTTATATTTCATTTATCAAAACTATTTAATTTATTGAATATATTTCCATCAGCTATTATTTTTGGATTATAATAATTTTCTTGCATATAATAATATGGTTATTTCTTTATTCTTGGATGTATACTTCAATTTGATAAAATCCTCTGCAATATAATAAATTGATTGGGTGATTTTAATTTTATTTTCCCTTCAATTTTTTTTATATTTTTGTAGATGAAATGTATAACACTTTGTGATTCTCATCACTCTCGTTATCTTCCTTAGATTCACATATGTATTCAGACTTCAATAATTAGGTATTAAACTTATTAAATAGTTTAAATATCATCACCCATTTATCCTTCATATTTAAAATTTGTTGTTTTTATCTCATAATTAAGATGATAATTGTATAACTCGTCAATTGTTGGGTATTATCATTCTTTAGTAGTAGAATAATTTTAGATCTAATCTAACTGGAAATATTCTAGTAAATTTTTTAACAACTATAGAATCCTCCAATTTGTAACATTAAACGTGTAATATGACTAATTATTTCATTCAATGATTTTATATATTCATTGAAATTATTATTATAAACCATCAAAGATATCTTCAAAATATTCCCTCTAATTTTGTAGATTATCTTCGTTGATATTGGAATTCCCCTTACATATGTATTCAGGTTTCTCCCTTATTTATTTTGTTATCATAAGCCACATAAAATTTTTATATACTACACATAATAATTATTATAGTATTGAATTTCTATCCACAACATAAACCAACTTATGAAGAAAGTATATATATGAATATCTTATAGAATTTTAAAATCCTACATTAACGAAATCAGTAATCTATAATACATATAAATGAAAAGAGTGTGACATCCTATTCTTCCATCAATTAAAATATTTCTTATAAAAAATGGGTACTCCACTACTTATCAATGAGTTGAAATCCTTGTGACTCATAAAAACAATATAGTCTCTCATAGGGCTCAGTTTTTCAATGATAAAAATTATAAATCCCAGATTAGGTAGGGTACAATGGAGAGCATGGGAGAGTAAGTGGAAACAAATTTTTTTTTAAAAACCCAATGTGATTAAACAATTGTAATAAATTTATGTCATGATATTCTCTCTGGAATGTCATCACTGAACAAAAAAAATGAAATGAACAATATATATATATATGATATTTTTTATATGAATTCCTCGATGTGAGATTTTACTCCCATCCTTGTCCATTCATTTTTTAGGATATAAATTTTATTAACCCTATATAAGTTGAGAAAAGGTATAGTCAAATTATCAAAAGAGGAATTGGTCATCAACTTCTTTATAATTCTACGGTGATATTTAGAATTGAACCACCAGTACATCAGGATTAATCCTTTAATTTTAGGTATAAATCATATAATTAAATAACCATTTGACTCTTTAAAAAACTAATCTATCTCCTATAAGGTATACACTCACATATATAATATCTTATTTTAGTATAATAATACATATGTTCTAATAAAAATTAGTCATCATGATATTGTGAAACCTGAGAGAATATTGACATGAAATTTTTTTCATTCACCCGTAGTAGTATTAATAGGGATAAATGATAATAAAATAAACTTTTTTTGGACAATATATAATTCTTAGATGGATTATAAAATTATTTAATTGGATCTTTTCTTTTATAGATAAAAATGAGCATCAATATATTTCAGTTTCATTCACTCCTCAATGTTATTGAAAAAATAAATGGTCATTGCATCGTAATTTTATACGTCATTAAAATTTCCAAGTAATAATACAATATTTATTATACATAATTTACTCAATGACATATCACAATATTTTATAATTGAAAATAGTATTTTAATCATGATATAAAAAATTCAATGTTTTTAGTGTTAAGAATAATGAATAATTTGAAGTTAAATTTAAATTTCACTAAACAATTACCTTGATATTAATCTCATATTATCTATCTCTAAATCACTATTCAAATTTACATAATAAGAGTATTTAATCTTATCCTGGACTTAAATGAAGATATTTTTGACAGATTATCCCTAAAAATAATCTCATAGTGTTTTTTTGGTAATGGATGATAATTCATTGCACTGTATTAGTCTTATATGATTTTTTGTAATACCATTCCATTACCAAATATTTAGATCTAAATTTTCAAATTTATTTTTTATTTTACATATAAAATTGATCACATCTTATAAAAACATATTTTCATATTAAATATTTTATCCTATGATTAAATTTATATATTATACATTCATCTTTGAATCAAAACTCTCTTTTTCATCTTATGAAAATTCTTTATCTTATAAAATGGATGCTTCTTGTAGTAAATCTCTTCTTATGTAGAGTTCCTTAGTTACAAATTTATTGTAAATATTTCTTTAATGGACTCTAATTAATCCTTAAATGACTCAAACATAAGTAATATATGATTTATTCGTAGTGTAACAAGACCATTTACAGCATCACAAATCTCAAACAGAGCACTGACATATGATCATTGTAGTCAAGGGTTTCAATGAATCATACATGGTTGTTGATTAATTCTTATGATATGTTATAAATATATCATAATTAGATTATATTACTTATCCATATTATTATCATAAACATCCACAATTTATAATTATTCATAAATTAATATCACCTTTGGAAAACCATTATTAGTTATGTCCATGCACCTCAAAAACCATTCAATAACTGTCTCAATCATACAATCCTATTGTTGACGTCAGATAAAATATCCTCAAATAATAATAGTTCCCTAAAATAAATAATAATATAATCTAAAATATTCTTATCATATTAAATTAATCATATCATCTATAATATAATAATATGAAGAACTATAATACCATATCATTTGTAACATGAAATTCCAATCAGAAAATATTTTCATGACACACCAGTATGTGGCCAATAAAGTATCCAATACATCCTTCATTCATATATTCTATATCACAAATATAAATAGAATGAAAAAATTTCATGTTAATACATTACAAGACCTATTCATCCCTACAACACATGGAATTATTTGGGACATGAAATCATGTGTCATCAGGTGGACATCCTTGAATGTGAGAGGTTGCTAACTAGAAGCGAGGGTGTAATGTAATAAAATGGGGGTGAATACACCATTTTATAAGACTATAATAAAAATAACAAGACAATTATTATAAATAATAAAATAAATAGACCGTGAGAATAATTAAAACAATTTTCATTATATAATAAATAAAATATAGAGTCATACAATCATATATCACAATTGGTCACCCACAAGACTGATTAAATATAAAAAATATACAAAATAAATAAAAAATAAGAGGATACACATCTATACAGAACTATGCCCATATATATAGCTTTATAATACATATGAGATATACCAATAAATTTTGAAACACTAGTTCTTTTCCCATCCTGAAATTGTGAACATGTGGTCGTCATAGGTACCAATGTTACTGAGTTTGCTTAACTAGGTTTTGGTTAAACTGATGAGGATACCTACAATTATGTTCCTAACATAACATGAAAATTTTAACATGCATAGGTTATATTATTAGAATAAATAAATGACATGAAGGGAAAAAATAAACAATTTAGAACCTCAAGTTCTAATGTGAGAGATGAGGTCAACCATATCAGATTCATCCAGTATTAGATTTATCTGTTCATAAAAAACCCCAAAGGGAATAAGGAAAACTATATATAACATTATATGATTATTAAATGGGGGAATACATTAGCCACCTCTGAACCTACACTGGAATATCACCCAATGGGACCAAACCCTTCACTAGAGACTCTTCAGAAAAACATTCCAGCCAATGCGTAATTTCTACTATCCAAAAATAGCATATGACTATAACCTAGAGAGTTTCAGCCAATTCATTGAACCATTATATTTTCACCACATATGGGGGTGGATCAAATTCCATTCCCAGAACCATCATATAACAAGGTCTGTAAACCTTATAGAACATCATATAACATACAAAAAAGGGGTGTCCCCCATTGAACATAATGGAGTTACCTATAGAGGCAATATCCCACCCAAAATTCATGATAAACATACAAATGAGGATAAATTTTTTGACTCATAAATATATAGGCATATACCATGATAGGTCAAAACCCTACACATAATAGGTATCTTTCCTCCATTACCATGTGGTCGTGTCTAGTCCTCGATGCCAAAGACCTACTTTATACACCTTAGGTCTCAAAATCAACCAGTACATCGAATAAAATATACAATGACTATCATAACACAAATAAATTCATTATATCAATAACATAAATAAATATATATATATATATATATATAGAAACATATATTAAATGTACCCAATCATACATCCTCCCTATACGCCTACGACATCAATTAGAGTTAGAAACACCCCAACACCCGTCAAAGGACTTCTAGGATCGCCTCTCTTGTGCACAAATAATTACTATAATAAAACCAGTATATTATATTACAATAAATCATAAAATAACTTCTAAACATATAAAATCAATAATATGTTTCTCTTTTTAGTATCCCTCATTAGGTTCAACAAAACACTTTGGAACCTAGAAAGGTCCAAAATTCCTTGTCCTAGACCACACACCCAACACGAGATCCTATCTCACATTACCAACTCCAAATCCCTAGCCTAATCACTTATATTGAACAACAAATGATAATATAAACTTTATTATATCATTTTTCAAACATAATCATCAAAAATATCATGCTGTCATCACAGAAAATAGATTTGTAAATTCTCATCTCATTTCCCATGTGACCCTATGTCTATAATGATATATCTTACATAAATATAAACCTATCTTGGGTATATATATTCAGTTACTCAAATAAAAGAGGGAGAGGAAAAAACACCTCACTCCCTCTTCAAATTAACCAAGACATTGAGGTTTCAAAATATCCCACCGTGTACTATCCCATGTCAAATTATTCTATTCCATCACTCAACCTAATCCAAAGGGATCTCAGGGAACCTGTTGTAGTTACCTAAAATTTTATCAATGTAGATTCCATTATAAAAGAAATATATAAATCAAAATATATGATAAAACTCTTAAACATCACTATATTAAAAAATTATGTCACATGATTGTACTTTATTGAGTAATACAAATTAATAAATTTGTTCTATTTCATAAAACCATATATTGACATAACAAAATTATAATTTCATTTTTTATCCTGAAAAAAATATATGATTTTTTTACATAAAATAAAATATTATTTCCATAATCTGGGTTTAAAATACTATATAATTTTATATGATTGATATTTCAACTTCCAGAAAATCACAAGATACACTTAAAAATGGATATACATTCAATAATTTCAAAATTTAGTATTTTTCATAAATAATTATTTCTATTAAGAAACTATTTTTGTCATATTAATATAATTATTTTAACAAAATGGATTTTGTTTCAGTATTCATAATTTCAAAAATATCTATGAAAAAATCTACAATATTTTAATATTAAAGTTTAATTTTTAGTGAAAATAACTAAATTATAGATTTATGGTACCATGAATTTGATTATATCATTATCGTTTAGGCATTACATATAATGTAAATTATTTTTCAATGAAAAAATGAATTTATTAACTATAATAATGAATTTAAAAATTATATACTCAGATTTATATATTTATTGTTTATATTTTGGAACAATAATTTATTTTTACTTATTAAAAATTACTATTGGATTATGTGAATTAAATTTTGTGGTTGAATGATTGATTTCATCACAAATATTATTAAATGGTCGTATAATACTAAATTTTTAATTAATAAATAATAAATTTCATTGTTGATTTTTACACCCACATGTGGTTGGATAGAATATTAAAATATAAAATATTTTAACCCTTCAATACCTATCACTTATACTATAAATCCACACATGTTACACCATCAACCTACAAACCAAATAATTTTAGAATTAATACACTATCACTTCCTCTACTAGTACTCCATTAAATGATTTTATATGACATTACGGATTCACCAACTAGCTTGAAGAAGATCCTTCTCAAGGTAATAGTTATCTACATCATTACTTTTTAGGTGCTTCATTATAATAAGTCTTTTAATTATCAATTATTTATGTTATCATGTATTTATAAAAACTAATTTAATCATTTTCAATCTATAATAATTATAATATTAAATTATCTCTCATTGTGGTAATTTCACAAACATATATTTAAGGCAGTAATGTTACCAAATTTATTCATAGATTTTAACTAGAATATATTTATGTGTTTTAATGTCTTCTTTCCATTTAAAATATGTATATTTTTACACAGAAACATGTTTCTATAGAAATTTTTTTTGTTAAATTTCTATTACAAGCTTTCATAGATCACGTAAAACTCATTGAACCTTTTTTGGGTAGGTACTAGAGGTGGTATTTCAATCTAATTTTATTTCATAAAAATTTTATGTTTTTTATTTTTTCAGCACATAACCCCCCTTAATTCATACCTTATTTTGGTATTAATGGAGTGAAATATAATTTTAGTAAATAGATTTATTATGTCTATTACTACCAAACAAACAACAATATCCCTTTAATAATGTTTTTCTATGAAAATGTTGATTCTGTGTCTATAATTCTTCATGTTAACTATAATGATTTTAAACCATCTTCTGATCAAGTATTATTGATTTTTCCTTCTTATAAATTTCACTTACTTTATTATGTAAATATCAATAGTTTATTTATAAACATGGATTTCCCAGTTTTTTCTTTTATGACATTAAATATTTGTATAAAATATGCTTGAAAAATTTATCTATAATAGGAGAATATTTTTCTATAATTTTATTATTTTATGACTAATTTATATTACTCAGAATTAACATAAAAAAACCATATCATAGATCTATTTTATTTTAGAATGTGTATTCTCATCCTATATATGGATTTACATAATTAGATTAAGTTTTTTACCTATAGAAACATTCTTTCTCTTTGGGTTCATTATATTTATTTGATGCTCTAATAATTTAACAATAATATGTTTACTTATTTAATATGGTTATATTCACCACATTTAATAGCATAAACATATTTATTTTTTCATTTATACATTGTTCTTAATAATTTTAATCTCATATTTATATTGATTGTTTTTATACGTACACACCACATGCTCATTCTGCAGTATATGTTGTAAATAGGATTACCCTCCTTTTTCACATAATGAGAATTAATTTCTATTTATAAATGATTCCCTAAAATTGTTATGTTTTCTAGTATAATTTTACCGTCATTACCTTATTATGGAAGAATAATATTCTAACAATTTAATCAACATGATTCATTTCATAATTCTGTGTAGTTTTATATTTCATTTATCATAACTATTTAACTTATTGAATATATTTCCATCAGCTATTATTTTTGGATTTTAATAATTTTCTTCCATATAATAATATGGTTATTTCTTTATTCTTGGATGTATACTTCAATGTGATAAAATCCTCTACAATATAATAAATTTATTGGGTGATTACAATTTTTTTATATTTTTATAGATGAAATGTATAACACTTTGTGATTCTCATCACTCTCGTTATCTTCCATAGATTCACATAAGTATTCAGTCTCCAATAATTAGGTATTAAACTTATTCAATAGTTTAAATATCATCACCCATTTAGCCTTCATATTTAAAATTGGTTGTTTTTATCTTATAATTAAGATGATAATTGTATAACTCGTCAATTGTTAGGTATTATCATTCTTTAGTAGTAGAATAATTTTAGATCCAATCTAACTGGAAATATTCTAGTAAATTTTTTAACAACTATAGAATCCTCCAATTTGTAACATTAAACGTGTAATATGACTAATTATTTCATTCAATGATTTTATATATTCATTGAAATTATTATTATAAACCATCAAAGATATCTTCAAAATTTTCCCTCTAATTTTGTAGATTATCTTCGTTGATATTTTCAAATTCCCCTTAGACATGTATTCAGGTTTCTCCCATATTTATTTTGTTATCAAAAGCCACATAAAATTTTTATATACTACAAATAATAATTATTATAGTATTGAATTTCTATCCACGACATAAACCAACTTATGAAGAAAGTATATATATGAATATCTTATAGAATTTTTAAATCCTACATTAACGAAATCAGTAATTTATAATACATATAAATGAAAAGAGTGTGACATCTTATTCTTCAATCCATTAAAATCTTTCCTATAAAAAATGGGTACTCCACTACTTATCAATGAGTTAAACTCCTTGTGACTCATAAAAACAATATAGTATCTCATAGGGACTAGTTTTTCACTGATACAAATTATAAATCCCACATTAGGTAGGGTACAATGGAGAGCATGGGAGAGTAAGTGGAAACAAATTTTTTTTAAAAACCCAATGTGATTAAACAATTTTAATAAATTAATGTCATGATATTATCTCTGGAATATCGTCACTGAACAAAAAAATGAAATGAACAATATATATATATATATGATATTTTTATGTGAATTCCTCGATGTGAGATTTTACTCCCATCCTTGTCCATTCATTTTTTAGGATATAAATTTTATTAACCCTATATAAGATGTGAAAAGGTATAGTCAAATTATCAAAAGAGGAATTAGTCATCGACTTCTTAAAAATTCTACGGTGATATTTAGAATTGAACCACCAATACATCAGGATTAATCCTTTAATTTTAGGTATAAAACATATAATTAAATAACCATTTGACTATTTAAAAAACTAATCTATCTCCTATAAGGTATACAATCACATATATAATATCTTATTTTAGTATAATAATACAGATGTTCCAATAAAAATTAATCATGATGATATTGTGAAACCTGAGAGAATATTGACATGAAAATGTTATCATTCACCCTTAGTAGTATGAACAGGGATAAATGATAATAAAATAAACTTTTGTTTGGACAATATATAATTCTTAGATGGATTATAAAATGATTTAACTGGATCTTTTCTTTTATAGATAAAAATGAGCATCGATATATTTCAGTTTCATTCACTCCTCAATGTTATTGAAAAAATAAATGATCATTGCATCATACTTTTATACGTCATTAAAATTTCCAAGTAATAATACAATATTTATTATACATAATTTACCCAATGAAATATCACAATATTTTATAATTGAAAATAGTATTTTAATCATGATATAAAAAATTCAATGTTTTTAGTGTTAAGAATAAAGAATAATTTGAAGTTAAATTTATATTTCACTAAACAATTATCTTGATATTAATATCATATTATCTATCTCTAAATCACTATTCAAATTTACATAATAATAGGATTTAATCTTATCCTGGACTTAAATGAAGATATATTTGACATATTATCCCTAAAAATAATCTCATAGTGTTTTTTTGGTAATGGATGATAATTCATTGCACTGTATTAGTCTTATATGATTTTTTGTAATACCATTCCATTACCAAATATTTAGAACTAAATTTTCAAATTTATTATTTATTTTACATATAAAATTGATCACATCTTATAAAAACATATTTTCATATTAAATATTTTATCCTATGATTAAATTTATATATTATACATTCATCTTTGAAACAAAACTCTCTTTTTCATCTTATGAAAATTCTTTATCTTATAAAATGGATGCTTCTTGTGGTAAAACTCTTCTTATGTAGAGTTCCTTAGTTAATAATTTCTTGTAAATAATTCTTTAATGGACTCTAATTAATCCTTAAATGACTCATACATAAGTAATATATGATTTATTCGTAGTGTAATAGGACCGTTTACAACGTCACAAATCTCAAACAGAGCACTGACATATGATCCTTTCAGTCAAAGGTTTCAATGAATCATACATGGTTGTTGAATGATTCATATGATATGTTATAAATATATCATAATTAAAGTGTATTAATTATCCATATTATTATCATAAACATCCAAAATTTATAATTATTCATAAATTTATATCACCTTTGGAAAACCATTATTAGTTATGTCCATGCACCTCAAAAACCATTCAATAACTGTCTCAATCATACAATACTATTGTTGACGTCAGATAAAATTTCCTAAAATAAAAATAGTTCCCTAAAATAAATCATAATATAATATAAAATATTCTTATCTTATTAAATTAATGATATCATCTATAATATAATAATATGAAGAACTATAATACCATATCATTTGTAACATGAAATTCCAATCAAAAAATATTTTCATGACACACCAGTATGTGGCCAATAAAGTATCCAATACATCCTTCATTCACATGTTCTATATCACAAATATAAATTGAATGAAAAAATTTCACGTTAATACATTATAAGACCTATTCATCCCTACAGCACATGGAATTATATGGGACATGAAATCATGTGTCCTCAGGTGGAAATCCTTGAATGTGAGAGGTTGCTAACTAGAAGCGAGGGTGTAATGTAATAAAATGGGGGTGAATACACCATTTTATAAGACTATAATAAAAATAAAAAAACAATTATTATAAATAATAAAATAAATAGACCTTGAGAATAATTAAAACAATTTTCATTATATAATAAATGAAATATAGAGCCATACAATCATATATCACAATTGGTCACCCACAAGACTGATTAAATATAAAAAATATACCAAATAAATAAAAAATTAGTGGATACACATCTATACAGAACTATCCCCATATATATATCTTTATAATACATATGAGATATACCAATAAATTTTGAAACACTAGTTCTTTTCCCATCTTGAACTTGTGAACATGTGGTCGTCATAGGTACCAATGTTACTGAGTTTCCTTAACTAGGATTTGGTTAAACTGATGAAGATACCTACAATTATGTTCCTAAAATAACATGAAAATTTTAACATGAACAGGTTATATTATTAGAAGAAATAAATGACATGAAGGGAAAAAATAAACAATTTCGAACCTCGAGTTCTAAGGTGAAAGATGAGGTCAACCATATCAGATTCATCCAGTATTAGATTTATCTGTTCATAAAAAAACCCCAAAGGGAATATGAAAAACTATATATAACATTATATTATTATTAAATGGGGGAATACATCAGCCACCTCTGAACCTACACTGGAATATCACCCAAAGGGACCAAACCCTTCACCAGAGACTCTTCAGAAAAACATTCCAGCCAATGCGTAATTTCTACTATCCAAAAATAGTATATGACTATAACCTAGAGAGTTTTAGTCAATTCATTGAACCATTATATTTTCACCACATATGGTGGTTGATCAAATTCTATACCCAGAACCATCATATAACAAGGTCTGTAAACCTTATAGAACATCATATAACATACAAAAAAGGGGTGTCCCCCATAGAACATAATGGAATTACCTATGGAGACAATATCTCACCCAAAATTCATGATAAACATACAAATGAGGATGAATTTTTTGACTAATAAATATATAGGCATATACAATGATAGGTCAAAACCCTGCGCAAAATAGGTATCTTTCCTCCATTACCATGCGGTCGTGTCTAGTCCTCGATGCCAAAGACCTACTTTATACACCTTTGTCTCGAAATCAACCAGTACATTGAATAAAATATACAATGACTATCATAACCCAAATAAATTAATTATATCAATCACATAAATATATATATAAACATATATTAAATGTACCCAATCATACATCCTCCCTATAAGCCTATGACATCAAATAGAGTTAGAAACTCCCCAACACCCGTCAAATGACTTCTAGGATCGCCTCTCTTGTGCACAAATAATTACTATAATAAAACCAGTATATTATATTACAGTAAATCATAAAATAACTTGTAAACATATAAAATCAATAATATGTTTCTCTTTTTAGTATCCCTCGTTAGGTTTAACAAAACACTTTGGAACCTAGAAAGGTCCAAAATTCCATATCCTAGACCACACACCCAACACGAGATCCTATCTCACATTACCAACTCCAGATCCCTAGCCTAATCACTTATATTGAATAACACATGATAATATAAACATTATTATATCATTTTTCAAACATAATCATCAAAAATACCATCCTGTCATCACAGAAAACAGATTTGTAAATTCTCATCTCATTTCCCATGTGACCCTATGTTTATAATGATATATCTTACATAAATATAAACCTATCTTGGGTATATATATTCAGTTACTCAAATAAAAGAGGGAGAGGAAAAAACACCTCACTACCTCTTCAAATTAACCAAGACTTTGAGGTTTCCAAATATCCCACCATGTATTATCCCATGTCAAATTATTCTAGTCCATCACTCAACCTAATCCAAATGGATCTCAGGGAACCTGTTGTAGTTACCTAAAATTTTATCAATGTAGATTCCCTTATAAATGAAATATATAAATCAAAATATATTATAAAACTCTTAAACATCACTATATTAAAAAATTATGTCACATGATTGTACATTATTGAGTAATAAAAATTAATAAATTTGTTCTATTTCATAATACCATATATTGACAAAACAAAATAATAATTTCATTTTTTATCCTGAAAAATATATATGATTTTTTTACATAAATTAAAATATTATTTCCATAATCTTGGTTTATAATACTATATAATTTTATATGATTGATATTTCAACTTCTAGAAAATCACAAGATACATTTACAAATGGATATACATTCAATAATTTCAAAATTTAGTATTTTTCATAAATAATTATTTTTATTAAGAAACTATTTTTGTCATATTAATATAATTATTTTATCCAAATGGATTTTGTTTCAGTATTTATAATTTCAAAAATATCTTTGAAAAAATCTATAATATTTTAATATTAAAGTTGAATTTTTAGTGAAAATAACTAAATTATAGATTTATGGTACCATGATTTTGATTATATCATTATCGTTTAGGCATTACATATAATGTTAATTATTTTTCAATCAAAAAATGAATTTATTAACTATAATAATGAATTTAAAAATTATATACTAAAATTTATATATTTATTGTTTATATTTTGGAAAAATAATTTATTTTTCCTTATTAAAAATTACTATTGGATTATATGAATTAAATGTTGTGGTTGAATGATCGATTTCAGCATAAATATTATTAAATGGTCGTATAATACTAAATTTATAATTAATAAATAATAATTTTCATTGTAGTTTTTTACACCCACATGTGGTTGGATAGAATATTAAAATATAAAATATTTTAACCCTTCAATACCTATCACTTATACTATAAATCCACACATGTTACACCATCAACCTACAAACCAAATAATTTTAGAATGAATACACTATCATTTCCTCTACTAGAACTCCATTAAATGATTTTATATGACATTACGGATTCACCAACTAGCTTGAATAAGATCCTTTTCAAGGTAATAGTTATCTACATTATTACTTTTTAGGTGCCTCACTATAACAAGTCTTTTAATTATCAATTATTTATGTTATCATGTATTTATAAATACTAATTTAATCATTTTCAATCTATAATAATTGTAATATTAAATTATCTCTCATTGAGGTAATTTCACAAACATATATTTAAAGCAGTAATGTTACCAAATTTATTCATAGATTTTCCCTAGAATATATTTATGTTTTGAATATCCCACCTCACTTTCATGGAAGGGTAATGACATAGATATGGATATGATTAATTTAATAGATACTTTCATTTATGAATACCTCATTCCTTACTCATGGGTTAGAATGATAAAATTCATTATTATTATATATGGTAAAGATGTCCCACATAAAGCAAGAAATATGAATGGTGCACCCTAATAGTGATACAATGAATTGTGTAAGTAATTATTCTATAAGGATGACATGATTATGATACCATGGAATCATTCCACAGAAATATTTTTTAATACCTAGGTGAACAACCATGGTAATATATTAAATGATTTCTCGATAATGAGCTTTGGTGATATACTTAAGTATCTATAATGCTCATTTTATCACCACATTTTCATGTTATGCTACTTGTACTTAGGATCATGATGTTATATTATGCCCCATTTTTTATGATCATGATATTTTATCATGCCTCATGTTATTCCAATTATGATCAATTTAATTCCATTTTAATTTTTCCCTTATTAGTTTTTATGATAACCCTTTTCTATTTATGTATTTCCAAAAGAAATTTTATACATTGAGGTGAAGTGTGATGTTTTTTAAGGTATTATTTTATGAACATTAAATAAGGTATATGTTAATGTTTTCTTTTTTTAATTTATGTATGATGTTACTAGTTTCCAAAATTATCCACATCATAAAATCCTTAAGAGAGTATAAATCTAATAATTTTTTAATGAATTGTGTTCACATGAAAGGATTAAAAATATTGTCACTGTACATATATTAAGTCCACTGAATCCCAATAATTTCATTTCATTTATACCCCTCCAATGTCCCTATATCATTAGTAACACAATTTTTATCATTTTCTTGACCATAAATGACCATGTAATCTACTATTGTTCAAGGTTCCCTTAGGGTCCTCAAAATATTCATTCTACCAACAAGAATTTAACATTAGAAAACAACTTATTTAGTAATATGGATGATCACACTTAATGATGAAACTATACATAACATTTTTTGAAATCCTAAAAAAACAATAAAACTATATTCCTAGACTACCTACCTAATAAAATTTATTCCCTTTTTTATAATCTTTGTATTCAATTCCTAATCTCATTTATGCATCATCCATGTCTATATTACGTAATGAGAACATATATCAAGCCACAACAACCAATTAATTAACTATAAAATGTCTTAATTTCATTCATAATCTCTATTCAAATTGTCCTAACTTCAAAAAAACTAACCAAAACACCTTACCAAACTGATTCTATAATAAATTATACCTATAAGGTCTATAGTATTCCCTCGACACTGTTGAGAGAAACATTCCAAACATTTTAAACACCACCGATTAAAAATTTCAACAAAATTTAATCATAATTACTATATAATTTATATAAATTCTAATTTTCAATAAAAAAATAGAAATTTTTGATTTTTTGGTATTTTAGTGGACATAATTTACCCACTACACATAAAACAACCATCATTTCAGATGATTTCACCATGATCTGTTGGATTTATCAAACATATATGTATTCAATATTACGCCAAATAATAAACGATGAACAAGAATTTAGAACACAGTGATATAAAAGAACTAATAACATAAAACTATGTGAAAAATGACACAAAAAACATCCAAATTATATATAATCTGGTGAGGATTAATAAATTGATAGAGATGTTCAAAATCCCCTTTCTAAATTCGGTTTCACTTAAAATCAATGGGAGGGAATCTGATAAATTACCAGTCTTCCCATAATTTTTAAAATATGACTTGGTCATATTCACAATGTGGCCATTATATGCTTTATGTGATTACTCCAATGAATAGTGATTCGAACCACTACAACGTTCCATCACAACATGATCATAATGGTAGTAGTGTGAGGTCTCACTCACGAACACTTCACTCATGAAAACCAACATTTCCCAATCCCATTATACATTCCCCTCATGGATTGAGCACCCCAGGTTTAGGAGACATAGGTATGTATAACACCATTGTAGTGCAACCCTTATGGGTAGCAACATGATTCCCACCAATAATGAGAGGCTAGGTAATTCCCGGAATGACCACCCTCTACTTTATGAAAAAATTATTTGTGAATACCTTTTATGGTGTGACTCGCTTGTCTGGAATTGGTGATTGACTTTTAATTCAATACCATTAAAATGTGGCCTAGGGCTCATAGTACAACATAACACATACAATAAATACTCGAAAAGGGATTGTGTCACCCTGACCATTCTTAATCACCACCATATGCACCTGATACACTTCTCAGGGGTCGATCGAAATTCAAAATATCGATGAAACTTTTCATCCTTTTGAATTATAATATTAGATTTGGATCTTCAAGAATCCCTTTATTTATATTAGAATAAAAATTCAATATAAATTTGAAAACAATAAATATATGGGTCTTTACACTGACAGTGGGTATGGTAGTAATGTGAACATCACTAAATTTTTCACTATAGTTATAGAAACATTGAATATAGAAAAAATTGGGAAGTATATAAATTTAGTATATTATAGAATTCTATTTAATTATTTGATCATATTTTGCGTAGGGATTCAGGTATGCGATTGTGCACCATGTAGTTCCTCCATATAAAAATTAAAATCATTATACCTATCTTTTGTTAGCTATTTTATTCTAAAACCACAGAAATATCTATGTTAATGATCATGTTCTAGTTCTTATTATTTATTTTCCATTTATTTAATATTTTTATTGAGTCGTTTTTCATTTATTTTAAAAAAAATTACATAAAATTTCATCCTTAGATCTAGGGCTCAAGTATACTGTAGTAAATGACCCCAATTAAATATAATAATACAAAATCCGAAATTCATAAAAAATCCTTTATAACACACCCAAAAATATAGTGGACTAATTTCATTAAGAGATTAGATATACCGAGAAACATTTATAAATAAACTATGTATTATTTCATTTCTATATTCATAACGACCTTATAGATCTCATTATACTCTTATTATAATCAGCGATATGATAGTGATATATATATATATATATAATGTTAGATGAGATAAAAATCCCATTAAAGTGATTACTCAACTTAATCATAAGGTTTAGAAGTCATAATAGTAAATAATAATATCATAAAATCATGATTAAATTGGAATATAGAATCATGGAATTTTAGAACAATCTAATTTAAATATTATAATCATTATAATCATAAAATGTTATGAAAATATAATAAAATACTTAATAATAATATTTATAGGCTAGCTGCTAATAAACCATTATGTAATATGCTATATTAATGTCTCATACACTATAAATTGAATTCCCATGAGATGTTTACATTAATCAATTAATTAGGTTGTTTTATAATTATTTTCTCTCCTGGTCTCACATAATATTTCATATATATGTAAGGAATTTTAAAAAGAAACCCACATTAAGAAAATAATATAATTAATCCCTAATAATGATGTAGTTTTTTTAATATTTTCATGAAGTATAGTAAAATGTTAAATCATGTAAATAACCAAATTGAGAAGGGAATATATTATTTTATATGTTAAAAGGAAAAAATTTTCTATTATTGAAATTTTATATGATGTGATGGAAACAATTAAAGAGGATGAGTTAATGTAATAAGAAATGTGGAGTTGAAAAAAATAAAATGGAAAAGGTTCCCTTATATACATCACAAGGGAATTATTAAATAAATTATTAAGAATAAAACTATAATATAACATATATACTTAAAACTGGATAAGAAAGAGATTTATAGAGAAAATAAATTTATCATATGAGAATGGGATATAGGGAATGAGTGAGTGGTAGAGAGTGATATAATACATAAAAAATAATGAAAAGGAGTCTAAAAGTCCACATAACCAGTGTCTGAGAACACTTTTGATACATCTCCAACATCTTGACTAATAAATATTCATTTATTAATTAATATATTGAAAACCTTATTATTTTTTATTTTTTTATATTCCATTTATCATTATATTTTAAAAATATATTATATTTATAAATTTTAGTTTAGATATTTTGATGTTTTTCAAAAATTAGTCCCATAACAACTATGATGTAGTATTAACAATATATGGTCAATTTATAATGGTTCCATAGTATATAAAAGTGTTAATTTAATTAGTTTATTCCATTATAAGAGTATTAAAGGTCAATAATTATATATATTTCCCAAAATAGTTCCAAATGAACACGTTTTTAAGTGTAATATTCTTTTAATTAATTAAAGATGACTATGAGTATTTATTATAATTATCATTATTATCATACTTTTTTTTATCATTATAGAATAATAAAAATAAAATTCGATCATTATTTTTGTTCCATAAAAAATCAAAACATATATAAATAATATCTATGAATTACTTATGTGAAAATAAAACATCACCATCCATATACACAGTGTAAACCTATTATTAGTAAATGATGTTTCTAAGAGAGTTTTTATAAATAAAAAATGGAATATTTATTTAAAAATATATTATAGTAGAATTATAATTATATATTAAAGTTCTGTTTTATATTTTATATGCTATATAAAGGATAAGTCAACAATGGAAAATAAATGAAATGGGATTTGAAACCCCAATTTTACTCTCTGAGATGTATCCATAAATGTGATTATTAATCTTTTAGGGGAGTATATTTATAATAGACCATGTCAACAAAAAGGATTTTAATATATATTAGAGTGGTATTTCTAAAGTGTTTGGAAAAAATATGGTTTTCAAATGATGAGTAAAAAAACAAAATATTTGTTTATGGTTCAATGTATTTTTTATTAATAATATTTAAAAGGAAAGTAAAATTATTTGGGAATTATGTGGAGAGAATTTGAGATAATTGATGAGATTTTGAGTTGTTTTAAGATGTTTTAAGAGTTTGAAAAATGTATATATGAGTAAAATATATTTTTTATTTAGAAAAAATTTATAAAATTACAAATTTTAAGGATTCATATGAATACATATGAATTAAAATATATATAAGGATAAATAAAAATCACTAAAGGTTATATAAAGGAAATCTAAAAGCTATGTTAGAGTATATCTGAAGACTCAACATTTTTTTCATACAAAGGGACAAAATATTAATAAATTTATGTAAGAGTAAACAATATAATTAATAATCTATTTATATGTGACTATATGGTTTCCACATTTTTATAAGATTAATATTTAACACATGTAAAAATAACTTCAATTTTATGTGATAATTGACGTGATTTTCATAAAACTAATTTAAGAGTAATTTGATCTTATGTTGTAATTACATGATCATGAATATGAGACTATAGATGGTATGAAAAATCATTTCCATTATATGTAAGAATTATTTCCTAAAAACATGATATTTTTAAATATTTTTCAATATGATGTTGCAAGGGGAATTAAATGAGGATAAATGTTGATATTTGAAAAAATATTTGGATAATTATTGTTAATATTAAAATGATATGATATGATTATTTATTTCATTATAATATTATTTAAATACTATCATAAAAATTTTGAAAAGTTGAAATTGAAGATCACATGAATTTATTTTATTAATATTCTTAATTCATGAATGGAAACATATCAATTTCATATTATAATTTTTATATAATAATGAATAAAAAAAATCATATGATACTGAAAGATGATTACATGATACTACAGTCATTACATAATTGGAATGTAAGAATTCATAATTAATAGGGATATTGTATTCATAATTAATGTTTTGAATTCATGGATAAGTTCAATTTATTTATTTCAATGGATTTGGGTTATCACTGAAAAAAATTAAATTTTGGATTGGAAAATATAAAAAATTGGATAGATAATATAAAACAAAATAATGAATTGTTTTATCTCTTGTGATATAATTAAATTATTAAGTATGACACCATACTTCTATATATTCACTACATGAAATTATTGGACCACATGTGTCTCATAATTCATAAAACAAAGTGAGATATATACACCCACATTGGGTGAAAACCATGAAATATTTTATATGATATTTTTCTTTTCGTTAACTACTTTTATATGTGTGGGTTTGTTTTAATATTGAGAGTATCATTGGTAAAATTCATCATAGTAGTCAATTTAAAGAAATTAAAATTTAGATAACATTGATTCATCCCCCACTAAATATTTCAGCTATTTCATTATTTGTATTAATAGGTTTCAAATAAATCTTGGTTTAATTTGGAAGATACATTATTGGATGAATATTAGATGGTGAATTAAAATTCTTTTAATAGTTGATTATTAAATGCATTTTATTCTATGAAATAATATATATGGAAGAATATAATGATTCATTATCTCTCACCTCTTAGTTTAATGGTTTTTTATACTACCTATATTTGATTCACAAGAATAGTGACATTTTGTTCCATGAATGAAAATTAATTAAATTAATATTTAGAATAATAGAAGGGAATGTAATTTTATCTTGGTGTCTCTCCAAGAAATTTTTTTACTATGTTAATTGGATTGAAGACTATAAATTAAATTTGGGTTGTGTTTGAAAATATTTAAACATACAATAAAAAAATTAGTGAAGCTAAATTTATGTATGGATGGATGGGTTTGATGATTTGAATATGGATGACAACGAATTAATTAATTATATTTTTAATACATAAGAAAAATTATCTAAAAAATATAATTACAATGACAATAATTATAGGATTTCACTAAGGATAAAAATATATTGATGATATTCTATATATATATAATTCCAAATTTACTTCACTATAAGATAGGTATTCAAATAATCTGTCTCACAATGAGTAATATAGTAAAATAATTGAATATTAGATAAGAAATAATCTTGTTTTTTAAATTGATATCGAATAAGAACATGAAAAAACATTAAAGATATAAGGAAACATAAAATCAATGAGAATAAATAAGAGTACCTTAATGATTCTAAATATAAAAATAAATATTATTTAGATTTTTAAATGTTATATAATTCTATTTCAATTAATTTTAGGAAATGAAGGGGAAAATAAAAAGGAAAAATACCCATAGAGAAAAAAAATTTGTAGGTTAAAAGGATTCTTTAAAAAAATTAATATTTGCATGTTCATGATATGATGATCTAGAAAATTCCTAAAATAATAAAAAAATTTACTGATAATGATTTTGATCAATGGATAGTTTAAACTATTTAGATAATCATATTTGTCAATTTTTAATGGAAATAAAAGAGATATTCATATGGATAATTCACAATAGTGATCAATGTATAAATTCTTGATTGGACTAACATGAAGAGAATAGTGAGACCATATCATAGGATATACAATGTTCTTATTTCTATACTGAAGTTCACAAGACACAAGCTTTTGAAGAAGTCTAATATATCATCAGTGGAGATGTAGTTATCGTATGAATAATTTTATAATGGAAAAAATTAAAAAAAACTATTAAATAGAATTTTAATAATTCTATATTTTATGAAAAAGAAGAGTTTCAATGTTTACGATTGAATGGACCGAAGATGAATCTTATAGATGTTAAGATAAAATCATTGGTCTTCTAAAAAATGATTGAAATTTTTTATTTTTCTAGAAAAACTATCCAGATATGTTACAGGTATGAAGAAATGATAAAAATAAAAAATTTATGAGGTTTTTTAGATTGATTTTCACACACACGTAATTGCACGAACAACTATCAATGATTTATAAATTTCAGTAATTCATTGAATTGGATGGAATTTTGTAAGGAACATGCTGATCGAGGAATGTTCTGATGTTTATTAAATGGAATATTTATTAGATATTGAAAAAATTATATTGTTTCAAGTGAAAATATTTTGGCCATTTCAGAATACATTGTTTTTTAAAATAATGAAATAAAAAATACAAATGGATCAAATGATTGAGGAGTTTCTAATAGAATAATTTTTTAATGTGAAAAGAGTATATATATGCTTCCAAAATACTATTCACCATCATATTTACTTTTCTTATTTTGTTTTTAAAAATTTCAAGAGTAAAAAATATAGAATTATGTATTTTTGTTGACATAAAATTGGTGTGAATATTGTGGAGTGATGTTTTCATCGAGTTTGAGTAAATGTTGAATGTTAAAAAATTAAAAAGTGAATTAATTCATTGAATCGAATGACATCGTAAGAAACATCAAACAAATAATTATAATGATACTAATTTAAATTTCATAATGATTCAAATAATGATGATGTTTTTCTATTTTAAATTATATTTTCATCTATATATAAAAATGTCTATGTTTGATGATTTGTTTAACATGTGATGTTAAGGAAATTTGATGTAGATTGGAATTACTGGATAATTCAAGAATTTTCATAAATATTTTAGATGAATATGGATTTCTTGAAAAGTATCCAATAAAAATAAAAATATATATAAAATTTGGAATTCATAATTTTAGTGACTGGGAAGCTGAAATGATTTTCCATCTATTCAACATATGAGATAATAAAAAAAGGTTGAAAATGAACATCAGTACCTAACTCTACGCACAAATGTATAAAATAAAATTTCTATAGAGTTTTTGTTAGATTTTATTTCCAAACAATTTTTTTCGGTTACAATTTATTGGTATATATTTCATCTGTAGATTTGATTTGTTTTTCAATTTAGATAACTACATAAAATAATTAGAAATTGTTTTTTTGAAATTTATGGTGTAATTGTTTTTTTAACTCAAAATTACACAGGTTTTTAATGAATATATTTTTATGAGTTTTGTTAGATGGAATTTTCCCAGATAGAGTAAGAGTGAATCAGATGGGAGTTACATAGTAGAATAATTAGACTAACTTTCTGGATGAACTTATCTGAGATATGTTTTAATATTCATCATATATTTTTATCATGTATCTAGTATTGTATGAAATTTTTTAAATGGATAGTATTTAGTATAATAATACCTATCAACATACATAATTATTATGTTGGGATCTATGTAGTTTTTTTAATATAATTTATTGATACAGTTCTAATGACCCATGAGAGTCTCCATGTAATGGGTTTACTTTTTAAGAGTAAATAAAAACCTTGTAAATATTTCATGCCACATTCAATTTTTCATATTTTATATTATTTTTTATACTTTCAAAGAAGAAATATTTAATGTAACACTATGATTTTTATGTGGTTAAATTTAATAACGTTGGAAATTTTGTAACATGCCACCAATAATTCGACCACACGATTAGTGGCTGACTAAATCATATGAACTCTATAAGTAAATTAAATGCAATATTTACTTCATTAAATTAATTGACGATGTCAACCAAATGGAAAATTTTATGTTTATGATGAAAAAGTATGATACTATTGAAAGAGTCATGATTTTCAAAAGTAACGATAAAAGAGAGTTGGTAATATTCATTAATGAGTCCAGAATAAATAATGGAGGATATTATATTCAGAATTATTTTTCATTATTTCTATTTAAACATGGTATTAAAAAGTAGTTCAAAAAACCATAGGAATATTAGTCAAATTTAATTATATAGAGTTATATTATAATCCTATTACAAATGAAAATAACCATTCTTGAAGAATCTAAAATATTATTTTTAGAGAGAATATATTTCAACTAATTAAAAGATTGAATTTTTTTTTGTACGATCTAGATGAAATATATCTTCCTATAATATATGGTTTAATAATTGTACATTATTAAAGTTAATTAATGTGTTTGGAAGTCTGAGTAAATTGAAAATTATAAATTCAAATCTATGTGTGTTGGATGAAATATTTTAAGAAGAAATATAAAGTTCAATTTATCCAATGGGATTAGGTACTAATACTAAAACAATAAACCACATAAACTACTGAAATATTATTATTTAAAGGGGATTTAAAATATACAGAATTTCATTGAGCTATATGATATTTATAGGAAATTATAATGAAGGAAAAAATAATACTTTTGAAAAAGTTAGTGACGATGTAGTACCTCTTTATTTTATGAAATATTTTTATAAATAAATTTTACTTATTCTATAGCGTCATCTACATGTAATATAGAGTTATAATGAACCAAAATATACAATTTATATTAGTATTTAACAAGGTTGTAATGATGTAGAAATTAATCTGGGTAGTATGGAATTGAATAACCACATTGCATGTTTTTGTTATAATGGTTTCATATAATCAAAAACCATATTGATAAAAAATAATTACTTTTTTTAATGTCTATATATGTTATGAGAATACAATTTTTTCAAAAAAAAATCATGGAAAAAATAATATTTTTTAATAGATTAAATTTTATTAATATTTCATTGAAATGATGAACATAATTTTGTTAAATCAACATGTCAAAATATTCATAGAGGGGATTTTTTGGATTTTTTTTAAAAAATATTAATTATTCAATGAATTGTAAAAAATAATGGGCTTATAAAAATTTTATTTATCATTTAATGAATTTATATAGTTAAATATTTATTTAACATGGGTATAAAAGTAAAAATAGCTCAGTAATATATACGACATAATATTTTCATATTAATTTTTTTTATAAATTAATATTTAAAAAATAAAATTTATTTTCCACGGAATAAGTTAAAACGAGATTTTTTGTCTATAAACTAAAATGATAAATAGTATAATATCAAATTAACTTGTCGCAAAACCATTTTATGTCCATATTTCAGTATTTTACACTATAATGTTTTATATAAAGAAACTTTTATCACTGTTGTAAGGGAAAAATTCAGGCACACTTTATTTATTTCGAAAATTTCATGTCTATCCACTCCCCCACTTAGATAAGGGAACCCCAAACCCATTATGCTTCCAACATCTAAGGCTTCTTGATTCAAAAATAACCTTCCCAATTACATTCCATAAATTTTTTCATCTTCTACTATATTCTTATTTATATTATGGTACCCTCATAATAAGGATTACGTATAATATAAAGAGGCTTTTTAAAGATGAGAGACAATTTATAAATATGTGTTTATTTACTCCTATATCAATCATAAAAAATACTAATTACCTGCTCATAAATTACATAAATGGAATATCAATGGATGTCCATAATATCACTAAAATCTATAATAGATATGTATAACCTTCTCTACATCGTGAATATAAATGAATGGTATAGGCTTTTCATGTTATAATGAAAACTACAAGATATTGTACATGATGGAATCCTGAATTACTTTGTATCCTTCCAAAGAGTCGAGTAATGGAATGGAATCAATCAATCTAAATTGTGTTTTTGAAAAATTGATGTATATATGTTTTATGTTATCTACCTTTTCTAATTTTATTTCAATGGAATACATCAATTTGTATGTTTATATCATAATATATAAAATTTTCGATCTCTATACAGAGAATGTGAGATTAGAGAGATATATGTTCACCAATTTAATATTTACATGAAATATTAGAGATTTAGTTATAATTCGGGTACATGTAGTGAATATTGTTATCAATATTGAGTCACTAGACATCATGGGTTTGAAGACCCAGGATGAGGTATGAAAAAATCTCATTTATTATAAATAACTCAAACGTATCATGTTTAATTCTAATTTATAATGTGAACAATTGTTGGAAGAAATAATGGAAACATATTACTCTAATCCACCACATTCATAAATTCTTAGGATGTGATAATCACAATTTTCTTAGGGTGAATTAGATGAAAAAGATCAAGGAGAAGGGGATAATGAATCATTCTAATTATAAGGCTCTGAAAAATCATCCATCGATGAAGAAAAATATCCAGAGGAAATAAACAAAACATTATATGTTATGATTTGTATATGGAAAAAGTAAAAGAGGAAAAAAATAGAACTCATCCAAATAAGCAAGAGGAAGAGTCATTTTGAATTATTTTCTAGTGTAATTTTTCTATATATATATATATATATGTTGAGTGTTAGATACTACAGGTGGCTGTCTTATTTGTACTAAAATATAGAAACCCTATAGATATTGGAAAATTAATTGAGATAATGTAGATTTATGGTCCCAAAATGGAGCAAGGATGGATTCTCTAAAAATTATAGACAACCATATAACATTAATAAAATGATTTTTTTGTTTCTGTGAAATATTAGTTTGTTCCAAATGTTACATAGTAAATTATTTATATAGCTTTTATACATTTCGATGGATTTATTTTGTTCCAATGTAGCAAAGGATTCTACTTTTATAATGATATAACATGTTATGGTATTGATCAAATAAGTAACATATTGTCTTTATTCTATTGTGAAAACCAAATTTTTGAAAATGATAACAAAATGAATATGATCGAGTCATATAAATTAGAATAATTTTACAATGATCTATAAAATATGTTTATTTATAATCATTTGATCTCATGAAAATTGAAATATGTTGAAATTGTTTTCAAAGAATGAGGATAGATACAACATTTAGTGGTCAAGGTGAAAGGTGGAATAATCTTCTAGAATTGGTACCCACTATATTTTTTGTCCATATAATGTAGAATCAAGAAGTATATTATGATACATTTTTTATTTTTATTGATGACATGAGTAGTTATGATTATATCTATTTAATAGGATACATGTAGGAATTATACAAGATGTTCAATGTGTTCAAGAATAATGTTAAAAATTAGTTTGGTTTGATGTTAATGAAGCATTGAAAAAATCATGGTGTTGAATATCCTATTCAAAACCTTATAATAAGTATATGATATTTTGAGACATTATCTCAACTCTATCCACCTTATACACCATAATTGAATGGTTTAATGAAAATAGGTTTTATACCTTGTAGGACATGGTAAGGTCAATAATGAGTCACAAAATAATTCTATTATCCTTTTATGAATATAAATTTAATACACCATTATACATATAAATCTGGGTAATATATAAAGTAGTGGACAATATTCCCATAGAGTTTAATATGGAAATGAAACCCGTTTTTTCACATGCTCATGCATTGGGCTATGTGTATTTTGATAAGGTGAACTCAAGAATAATGATATCACCCCATTGAATAATGTGTATCATTATATAGTATCCCAAAGAAAAAAGGGGATATTATTTATAGAACACTTCAGACAGTAACGTGTGTATCATAAGATAGTATATCATTCTTGAGATAGAGAAAATCCTCGTGGTGGATAAAAAGAGTAAGATTGTATTAGATAATAGTAATGGTCAAGATACACAATAGTTGGTAAATGAATAGATTCCATAGGTCCGCATGGAAGATGTTGTTACTAAAACACAATTACTCAATTGGATTATATGTGTACCAGTAGATCCATATAGATATGGTTTTTAATTCAAAAATGATAGTGACAAATTATTGTCTAAAAATGGTTATTTTAACTTCTATGATGATGAAGTTATGTGATCAGAGGCCTCAAGTTGGAAAGAATCCATGATTTTTAATTTGGATTCCTGGATTAAAACAAGGATTGGATTTTGATTAATCCACCTATTTATGTAAATCATGTATAGTGTAAATGGGTATTCATGATAAATATATTATTTGAAGGTAAAGTGGATCCATATAAATAATATCTATTGTTTAAAGTGACATTAAATTTTTAATAAACTTTCTAACGTAAGAAAATTTTTCTATTATTGATGATTAAATCCATCAGAATCATGAATTCCACATAATAATACAATGACTATGGTATTTTCAAAATGAATTTCAAGGCTTCATTCCTTAATGGGAAAATATAATAGAATGTGTATATGACACAACTATATATGTTTTTGAATCAATGAAATTTAGAAATAGTATTCAAGTTTTAGATATCCATTTAGTGATTAATGAAATAATAGAGGTCAGGGGACATTCGATTTGATGAAGTCATAAAATAATTTTTTTCATTAATAATGAATGGGGTCCATGTTTCTAAAAGAGGATTTGTGGGATTATAGCTGTTTTCATACTAGTATATGTTGATTAAATTTTATTAATTTGAAATGATTTAATATCCTTATAAGACATTATAGAATGACATGATTTTATCTTTGTTATGAGTAAGATATGAATATATTAATAAAATCTCGGTGATCAAAATTAGAATACCAATAGGTCTATCCTTATTCATCTATGGTGTTAGACGTATATATTCTAGGTTATTAGAGGGGATGAAGAACTATCCATAAATGGTTTTATAGATGTTATCATATAGATATGTTACAATGATTTTAAGTCACCATTATGCTATTCATTATGTCTCAATGGATGATCTGTGAACTCAAAGTGTTCAATGAATCCATATTTAGCCAATTATATAAGATATAATGAGTATATTTCATATTCTGTTACACTATGGAAAGTATTATGGATTCTTAACTCTTCAAAGATCTTGATGGGGTACCTAAAACTAAATAACCTATATCCATTTTTTATTATAACTCTATATTGATGTCTCTCTCTGGAGATCATAGGTCATACAAAATTAAAAAGAATATACTATGAAAACATCATCTCTTAGGGGATTTTTGGAAGTGATGTGAACATGAAGTGAGAATAGTATAAATGAATGAAAATATGTTGGACCCATTGATGATGGATTCATTATAGAAAAATCATGAGAATCTTGTGTGAGATAGTATATTGAAATATATATTTAGTTGGATATAGTGAATGAGGGAGTTTATCAGAGTGGGTTCACTAGAACCCCCTTTTCAGTACTTTATTACATGTTTATTTAATAGATAAGTTATCTTAGAACATATTTAATAATATTCAACTTTATATTTTTATGTGATAATATACTTTAAATAAATATCATGCAAAATGTTTACAAGAGTCTCTTGATATGATGAGAACCTTTAGGATCCACAACATTTTTCCCAAGCCTTTTTCTATTGATAGATTATATATTCAAACAAGACATGGAATATACATGTCATTATAGTAATGAGGTTTATTAGACATTGATCCATCTTCTCAAGGTGTTAACAATTTGATATCTACATAGAATTTGATTATAAGAATAGTCCCATCAATATGAAATTATCACAGCCATGTGTCATTGTATTCTCCAATCTCAATTCCAGTGTGTTTATCTATATAATTTATTTTTATCATTAATGGAAATCATTAATCATGTATGTTCTTCTATTAATGAAAATATTTATGACATATGTTCACAATAAATATGACATTTTTTGTGCTTCATGAATGATATATCATTAATGGATAATGAATGAAATTATTTATTTTATATATCCCTTGATGGGTGTTAATATATTTTACCAAATGATAGGAATAAAACTGCCCGTGTAAATCTATGGTCACTATGTTAAATGTGTGATTTTATTTCTGAAAAGTAAAATAAATCATCATAAATCCTAAATGTTTATGGAATCAGTATGTGAATTTCTTTATTTACGATATTGTGATAAAATAATAATAGTACATGGCTGAATATCCTAGGTGTTTTAATATATATGCGTTTTAATTAGTTTTTCTATGGATTCCTTGGGATGTTTCTTAACAATAACCTTTTACTTTAGGGGTGATTCATAATTCCATTAAGAAATAAGGGTTTGAGTATCCCACAATATTTTTATTTATAATATATTATATATTCATGTATTGAATTTAATGAGATATAATATATAATATTTATTTTTGGTTTTTATTATTTTCTTAATGTAATGAAAAGTAATTTGAATGAATAAAATGTATTATATATTTATAACAAATATTAGTATGTTAGTCTAGAAAATAAAATATTTTTATATTTATTGTATAATTAAGTAGTGAAATATATTTAATTAAGTATTCATTATTTTAGGATTGGTAAATTATGGAAAAGGAATGTTTACTAAGCATTATGGTCTATATAGAAATAATTATTAGTTTTTTTATATTCATACTAAATTGTTAATTTCATGGGATTAAAAATAATATTAATTTTTAAATGTTCATGGTTTTAGTTAAGAATGTTAAAAGTGGTGGGGACATGTGTATGATTTTATATCCTTAAACCATATATAAAAAATGTATACTTAAAACACTTTCTTAATACACTTTTGGTATGCACAATAGATAATGAGATATTAGATGAATAACTATCATGAACTCTCTCTTTATCATATCTCAAGACATAGAGAGAGCACCTATATTTCATTAACCTTCATGAAAAATAAATCAACAATAAACCATGAATAATGTATGAAATTAAGATCGCTCATTCAAGAACCAAACATTTATATAGAGTTTATCAGAGACTATAGTGAATGGGTGGATCATCTATAGAGAGATTCTACACTTAAATCCTATAGTGCATCATTAATTTGAAAAAATTTATTCCATGAAATCATCAAATAAGTTAAAATTTAATTTTTAGATAACTCTATATCTTCTCATGAATTAATTATAAATTAATGTTTAAGAGTATCACAATACGATTATGATATATTAATGAATTATTTTAATATACTATTTTCCATTGGTTTTGATCTCACGTTCACATTAATCAATGATTACAAATCAATTATATCTAAAGTATATGTATTTCATATATTTAAATGACGATTTAACTGGACCTAGAACATACACATGACCCCTTCAAAATTTATATGGGTGTTATACATTTATATATATTCTATTTTACTAGGTCATCCAACCATCGACCAAGCATGAAAGACTCACTATAGGACTGATACACCTAAGATGACATCCCTACCTCATTTCTTGGTAATAATTTTAGTTACATGAATCAAAATACATTTTACACATAGTTATACTATAATGGTTCTATCACATCAATAAAAAACCCACCATCTTATTGTTATACCAAAATTAGAGTGTTGTAACTCCAAATCATACACCTGCAAGTGAAATAGTCAAAAAAGAACATATAACACCCATAAACGGAATGTACATCTTATAAAATATATATTCATCATGAAATAAGAATAAAACAATATGAAATACAGAAAATAAAAAATATATATGTATTTAGAAAATAGGGTTCTCCCAGACACTACAAAAGAGTCCAAAAAAAATATAAACAATGACCTTACATATTACCATTAAATAAAAATTTATGTTCTTTTTATTTAAATGTTTAGAAAATTGAATCACATTATTTCATTACTCAATATAAGATCCTTACCAAAATCATTATGAAATCATTCTTTTGAAAATATGCAATTTTTTTTGAAATTTCATTTCAAAAATCACCATCTAAAATAAATTTCATATCTATGATGGTAGATTTTTTTTAAAAATTATTTTAAAATACATTTTTATTGAAACCCCATTTTTAAATTCCCATTTAAAACTAACAAATCATTTATATCTAGACATAATCCCATGAAACCAATAAACAGTAAGGTGGGTAACCATATCTTGTTCATCTAAGTAAAAATGCATTGATTAACTAGATATACAGTCATTTTTTACAATTAAACCAATGTGACCTTATACCAATGTAATAGGAAATATCACAATAGTAATTAAAACATGCTACAACAAATAATTATATGCTCTATGATTGTAAAATAACCATATTAACCAATGAATCAATGATCTAATGGCCACATACCTCATTCAGAGTTATCTAGAATCTACACACTAAGAAACCCTTGCGAATCTAGCTCCAAACAAAATAAATTTGCTAATATAAAATACTATAATTTAAATCACATTAAATTGAAAATAATAAATGATGAAAAAAATAATTAAGAAATGCCCAAGGGTAGTTAGGATTAAAATTTTTTTTTTGTAAACTAATGATGTAATGATCTATTAATAATCATGGAAGATCTTCCTTGTTGTTGGAGGGGGATGAAGGAGAAAACCGAGAATATATAGTTCATTTTGGATTAAATAATAGCCTAATTGTTATTTTAAAAGTTAATTTAATTATTTTTTTTAATAATTTAATATATATATATATATATTATTAATATATTATTTTAAGAGAACATAGGTACCCTTGTATATAGAACATACATATGATGTTACAATTACACATTAGATAATTAATTGTGCATATCATAGGGAACACATGACTACAATCCATATTCCACAGCCTGATGACCCTTACATATCGTGGAAAAACACTTACATGTCAACCCTTTTTTAAGTGATTTATTCTTACATATGCAGAAAAAAAATATTTCAGCACATAACCTTTATCTTTATTAGTTTTTCATTTTCTAAACCATAATTGTCATTTATTACATTTATGTATCAAACAAGATATCTTATATATGCTTGGAGTCGAATAAATTTTCCTTATCTTGTCCAGACTAGTGTGTGAACGTCATCATCATGAATAATCACTAGAAATAACATCTAGCCTTCCATTAACATTCTCAAAGCTTCTATCAAATGAATCATACATCCTTAATAACATCGAAATAATTAATCATTTGAACATCACAAAACTAGAACCTTTATTTGGTGTAAACCTTACACATCATAGTAGTTACCCTTGAATATCATCAATGTATCCCTAATGTATCATTTTTCTTTCCCATAAATATTATTATGGTAACCCATATGCTGTTACTTTTCCATTGATAAACATTAACATATCCTCATATTTACCTTTACGTATCATATGTTCACTTGATATTACCTATATATATAATGTCTTATTAATCCCAATGTGATTAAAACCAATTTTTTTAAATGAGGATCCCTATGTAAGAAGCTTACAATAAATAAGAGTAACTCTTATGCGTTCGAAAAATATAAATTTTTTTTCTAAGGGTATGGTATCTCAACATGTTTAAACACCCAGAGAGAGGAGTTGAATTAAGATATGAATGATTAAAACTACCACCTCTTTAGAACATTTCCTTTCATTAATCAAAAAACAATTCTCTCTTTTTACTAATAAATGTATCAACATAAATGAAATAATGTATGATAAATTGAAATTTAATTTGGATCTCATTCATCGGGAAACATCCAAGGATCATACAATGATAACAAACTGGATATACCAAATCCAATAAGGATCACTATAAAAATAAGGTTCTAGCTAGATCACCTTCTTATAGGATGACTACATTTAAAAATTATAGGGATTTGTCACCAACTGAAAAGGTTAATTCGCTTGATCTCTCTTTCAGTGGTTCACTGCGAGTGGAAAGGATAAACATATTCATCTTTTTTTTCTCTCTGCTCTGGAAGGGACTCACACTAGGTTTATGGAAATGTAGGTCTCTTTATTAAAACTATATAATTCATACTCATATATAGGTATATTATCTATTGAATTCAAATAATCATCCTCTTTTTTAACATACATTTACCACAAATTTATATGGAAATTCCATTTTAATATTTTTTTTTATTTCTCAATACCTTGGAGAAGCTCACACTTTGTTTGTCAAACATCCCAATTAGTCACAAGTATATTCTACAATAATGAACCACATAACATTCATAAAGATAACCTATTTCATGAAGGTTAACAATTCAATTTGATGAAAACTCCTTTCACAAAGATAAAAAACTTTTGTTATTTTTACATAAGCTTAATGAGGATCACAATATTCGGTCATCTTTTTATAGCCTTCATGAACAGCAATACATTCATGACGCTAACAACTTTCAGTTTGATTTAATATCCTTAATAGATATAATTTAGTAAAAAATTCAGAATAAAAACCTTCATGAATCAACTTCTTGAATTTAGATCCTTACAATCTTCATTATGTCATTATTTACCTTTATAATGGGGGTAGAAGCCCATTTATTTGTGTTACTTCCCCTTCAAAAAGCATCCATCCACACCAACACCTTTTCATGAATCTCCCCAATTTTTTCATTAAGCTTCATGTCTTAAATGAATAACTAAAATAATTACCCATTAGCAGAGGATCGCATAGTCGAGGAGGGTCGCAATCAACACTTCATGCATTCATGATGCTTCACTTCTCATAGTCACATAGATGTTACATTTCTTGTCACATGTTTCTAATGATCTATACCTTTTCAAAAACCATCCTTCACAACACTAAATACCTATTCAAATATTCTTACCTTCTCTAATCTAAAATATTTTGGAACAAAATTCATTTTATATAGTTTTCATAAAAATTCATGGAAATCAAACTTGGGTGATTATTGAGGAAATCAATAAATTTTTTACTCCAAAAACGTTCCAAAAACTAAAAAATTGCTTCATCTTTAATATGTACATTATTTTACTACCTACAGTGCATCCATTAATTTTTATTAAATCACTATCAACATACCTTGTCAGCAATCTCTCTATTACTCAAAAATGACCTTTTAATACATCTTTGTAAATAAATACAATCAAACCAAAACACTAAAATGTTACCTTATGTTATTTTTTCAAAAATGTATGGATACTTATAAATTGGTTTCCCTACACAGGTATATTAAATTTTCATGCTCAGAAAATCTAAACAAAAAGTCTAATTTTCTTGAACATGATAAATCTAAATAAGGTATATATATTTCTAGTAGGTTATATTTTGATAAAAATTCTTCTAAAAAATCTACTTCAGGACCTCATGACATTAGAAATTACTCTCTAACAACATAATATAGTTTTAGAAAATAAATATTTAGATTTTAAAATTATATTATTTCAAAAATGAAACCAAAAATTGGTTTCCCATGGTTGTTCAAATTAGAATTTATAAATAATGAACTCCAACACATTAAGCATTTTAATGAAAAATGAACTTTCCACAACCCCGAATATTTACTATGTGATGTACCCCATGTAAATAATACTTCACAGTACGGGACACCATGAAAATTATCCAAATAAAATGAGTATCTGAGAAACCGCTCGAGGATTCGAACACCTAATAAAAAAATAATTTTTGATGTTCCTATACTCAAAATCCCATTCTGAAAATGAATTCGTAGAACATTCTGTTCTATGGTAAAAAAATAAAAACATCCGAAAAAACTAGCAAATAAGTTTGTGGGTAATTAAAAAGATACCATGTATAATGCTACTCAACTATCAGATGCACCAGTGACTGTTTTTGAGCTCCCTACCCATCATTTAGGATGTATAACCAATCTATATTCTAAATTCTAATATAGAGTAGACACAACATGGTTACCCACTCACTTACCCTATATACAAGGTCCTTTTTATAAAAATCCATTATTGACCATTATAATAATTATTCCAAATCCCAAAAAATATTCATGATAATAAATTTACCTCACCACATCTAATTCCATGATAGTACTATATTAGGTCCTTCTGTGACCAACATACATTGTAAATACTTGTCCTTACTGTCTGATTCCATTTTATATATATTGATCATGATGACTAAATTATTGGTGGAAATGAATAATCATACATCTTAATACTAATGTAATAAAATCAATTTTTCTAATTATATATTTCAATCCTCAAAAAACTAAATTCACTATCGTACACTATCCCTGACTATTGATGAATCTTAAATATGACTCATTATTAGATTCCACAAGGCTTTCACTGTGGCATTTCAAACATCAGAAAATACAATATTTTTCATAAAAATACCATATAAATTTTAGGCCATTCCTCATAAACAAATCTTATTTTCATGTATATTAGATTATATTTATCTTACCTATTTTGGAATAATAATACAAATCCTCACATTCCACATACACCGCATTACGAAATGTAATTACTGGATTTTAGAACTACATTAATTAAAAACAAAAATAAAAAATAACAATCATTATCCATACATTTTTAATAGGATATTTATCCTAAAAATTTAATAAAATTCACTTATAAGGAGGGTAACAAACACCGAGGTCCAATGGTGCTCTCCCTAACATGTGACTTTTCCAATAGTTATCCTTGTGCCCAGTTCAAAATAGTTCCATAGTCACCCAATTTTATCACTTATCAATCAATACTCATAAACAAAAAAAAATGATATTTCTCAACCTCAACCATCATTCCCAAGATACTATAGTTCCAAAAACTAATCCATTTTTATACATATGGTACTCCCCACTATAATACATCACATAATAAGATATATTTTAGGTAATTTTACTTTTACTATATGAATCAAAAAGTAGAAATAAAACCCAAACAATCTAATCCAAAAAATCATCAAAAATCAAATCAATGTACTTAGTCCCAAAACTAAACATCATTAATGAGCATAAAACATAGAGATATATTGAAAATAATTGTAATTTATATTGGATTCATAACTCAACCACCAAGTTCACTCCTATTATATCATTTAAAAACAAGTAAACGTTGTCCTCAAATCCATTGATTTACATATCTCAAAATCAATCCAACCCCAATCACATCCATTTACCAAACATTTATCATTAAAAAATGATAAAATAACCAAGAATAAAATTCATGAATATAGGTAAGTCCTCTATATAACAAATAAATTCTAGGAGCCTCTGATTTTTTTAGGATCCCACCCCAAAAATTTGAATCCCAAAAATAATGTTAGTAGAATCACACTGGAATAAGAAGAATTAATAATAATGGACTCTATGAATGTTAATGTACTAGAACATAGATGAATAGCCTCACCCAAACCACCATATTATGTTCCCCTTTATCATCCTTACATACTCATAACTCATATAAAAAGTAATTCTAAAGAAATAAATAAATCCATGTAATAGAAACATGGGGTTTTATGTAGTTTTTAATTTTATCCTACAAATATAGAGGAAACGTAAGAACTTTTAATTTTAACATATTTACAAAATAATTTACCATCATAAAGACATTTAAAAAACATAGATCACGAAATATTTAATATAAACCACCCCAACATGTGTTCCTCCCTTGATTTTATTTGTTATGTCCCATTTAATAATTCAGTTACATCGATTTGCAATATTCTTGTGGATCAATCCTACTAATTTGGGGACTAAGGATTCTGTATAGAATTTCCATGATCTAGACAATATTCCCTGCTATATAAATAGTTGATCATCACCTTACCCATTTTGTAGAAAAACCATGTAGGATTGATCCAAACAAAAACATATTAATCTTTGAGTGATCTATCTTTATTCCATAGATGAATTTTTGGAGAACTAAATTCACCTACACATGAATGTAGAAAATATAAATTGTAACCTTTAACCATATCACACTAAGCTGATAAATCCTAATTCAATGACAATAATATGAATACGTATTATCCATAATTTATTCTTTTTAGTAAGATGAATATATCTAATAAAGAGGTTGAAAAAATACAAGAAATGTATCACTTGATGATTTCTTCGAGGATTCCAGCATCATCATCCAAAATAATAAAATATGATATGATCCTTTCACTTCCACTATATGTAGTGTTCTAAAAATCCATTTCACTAATCCAATACCAAATAAGTATTAATTCTACCTCTGTTTCTCAAAGACTAAGGACATGGTAAAAATATCAACCTGATTTTCCATCTTTAAAATATATCTCTACTCAAACAATCCATCCTCATACATTTTATATTTAAAAATGTTATATATGATAATTTTTCTTCATCTAGGTGTGTAACAATATTTTTTTATCCTTGTAGATATCACTTTTAATATTATAGTAATTCTTCCCATGTTATTGACAAATTTCTAGCTCTCCATTTAGACTCCCCATCCATTCCACAAAATTTCATCCATCCATTGCTACACGATACACTTATTCCACTATGGAGAGTGAAATCACCAGTTTCAATATTGTTTTACAACTAATCATTATTCCACCAAAATTCAAAACAAATCTAGTTATAATATTTCATGAGTCTGAGTCACCTATAAATAGTATGTCAATGTAAATCTATAACAGATCATTATACCCAAAATAATAATTAGTTTCTTATATTCTTTTTAGATACCATATTACCCACATAAAAACCTTCCAACGATCATTCCATGCATTTTCATTGTACCACATAAAAACCCACACCATAAGAGTGATATCTAGACATGAGAACAGTATGGTATATGTTATACCCTCTAACACTAATGCATATAATAATGCATATATTATATCACCACATATTCCATCTACGGTACTTATTACATTGAGATATTAATGTGATCATATAGAGGAATTGATGTTAACTTATATCAACTCAAGAATAACTATTAATAAATCGTGAATATGTATTATTTTTATGAAATAACAAAAAATTTGGTCTTCCTATATTACTAAATATAAATACAAAAAATATAATTTTTCATTACAAAGGTCATTCATTTCAATCGTTGTATACAAGTCATCCTTGATCCCCTAAATCCATTGAATTAATTTACACACTACTATAATATCATCCATATATAATGAAACATGACGATGTCCACATTATTTTACTAATTCTTGTAATAATAATTTACTATGTTTCTTATCCTGAAATCGTTATCATCAATGAATGATTCAAATTTATTTTTCCACTACATTGGAACTTGATTTAAATAATATATATTCCAATTAATTTTATACATAATGTACAAATTCATTAGATCTATTAATCTTATAGGTTTCTTCATATAAATTTCATCTGCATGTTCATCATGATGAAAATCATTTTTTAAATCCACATTATCCTAATGAAACCATCCCTAAGGGTCCATTCTTAAATCAATTCAAATGGTAGTTTGTTTTACTACCTAGAAAAATAATTTAATTAAATTTATTTCTGACTTCCCTAAAACCCTTTATTAACCAGCCTCAACTTATACAATATTCAACCTTAATATTATTATTTTATTAATAAAACCCAATTATTCTCATGTTCCCTCTTACAAGTGGTAGTTATTTTGGATCACTGGTTTTGTTAAAAAAGTTTCAATCCCACAGATCATTCATAGAAAATATACACTTGATAGAATCTTACATAATTTCAATTTTTTTAAGATGTTATGATTCTCTCACATCTATCAATTTTTTATTATTAGGTTAGTATCTTAGAAATTTACCTCTTATCAAACCCTTAATATCATTTATAATTATACTTGAATATATACCCTATCGTAAACCAAAACGTTAGGAATTTCATCAGATGAAACTCTAGATTGAGCTTCCATAGTTACATATCTTTCATGTATATATTCTACATGTATTGGTCTTTAAATACTTTTTCTTCTTCTCAACCATTCATCAATAATTCCAAATCATCATATAGATTGAAAATCATCAAAATAATATAAAATTTGGACTCTTATTGAACCTCAAGTTCTTTGAATGTGGATTAAATTTGTTTAATATATTAATAATCTTCCACAAAGTTCCAATAATTTTAATTGATTTTTTCATTATAGAAGAAATTTATACAGCTAGAATAATTTATCTTATTACTATATCAATTTATTTATGTTATATTTATCTTCAATATCTACCATAATGAAAAATTAATGATATTTAGCTTCGATCATATCTCTATCATTTAAATCCATATGTATGTAACATAAATATGTTATTTTATGCATCTGCATTGACTCTCAAATATATTGTCCCATTGGTGATTATGGGATCAATTTTATTATAAAAAATACATTATTTACATAATGGATGAACAATACTTTAAAATTCCAAAATTTAATGAAAAATAAAATAATCATGCAATAAATTTTTGGTTCACCTTTTCAACCTAAACATTTATTTCAAGAATCCTAGGTTTAGTGTTTTCATTCCTGGCACCACTAATATTGAATTCTTTAAAACATATATATTACAAATAACAGTTTTTATCCAACCTCAGTCTATTTAACTTACATATATTTTGTCATTAAACAAAATTTTCAGACAGAAAGTTCTCCAAACAATTCTAATTTATATTTCAAGAAGTGTGCTGATACTTCTCACATATACTCATTTATGAATGTAAAAAACTATTGTGATCTTACATGATATCTAATAGTGTAAATACTATAGACATCTATATCTATAATCTATAACATTGTAAATTTTCATGTTATTTTATTCAAATTGAATGAAACATTTTTTTCATAAAAATTATAAAAATCTCATAAATTCATGATGTCTAGATGTTCCAACATAAACATTTCAATTTCTCCAAAAAACATTTCTCTTCTGAGTGAGGATCCAAAATCATCAGTGTTACAAATATGAACCCTTGACTATATAATATCAGACTAGTGACTCCCCATCTTCTCTACCACTTAGATGATGTATGATTTCATCAATTCCTATATCTGATACAGGGGAATAATGAGTCTATTTTCAAACCCCAATTACATTTTTAGTCCCAAAATTATTTTCATCTAATTGTACATTAAAATTAAATTATTCTGAAGAACTAAAATATATATGATATATTTCATTATAAGTAATCCTTTATTATTATTTTGTTTTTCAAACCCTCATTTACCACCATGTAAAGAGTACATAATTTATTATATTCACACATATAATGTTTCTAGGATCATAATATTATAAGAATCTCTTGTCACTATGGGAGTGGAACGAATATCGAGAATCAATAATCTCTGAATCCACCGAAATATTGAACCTGGAGAGTAGATTAGACCTACTATGAGCAACTAGGTTCCTAATATTAAATTCAACAGAGGTAATTCTTCTATAATTTATTTTTTGATGAATATTTTAATTCATTAAATTGATGCTTTTTTCATTGTACATACATGATGATCTGTGTCCAAAGGATTTGCAACATCTCCTCTCAATCAACATTCACACTAACAACCCTTGACTGGTTTGAAAATGTTAATTACTTCATACATACTTATTCATTGCATTATTAGAAGGTTAATTAATCTACTTATAAAAGTCTTATTTTAGAATCATGTTCCATAAATTTTTGAAAATTGAGTCTTTTTTCAAATGAAGTTACATACAACATTTAAAATTGTATATAAATACTCTAGAAATGAAGAAAATAACAATTTTTATAATACATTTCTTGATATTTAATATGAAATATTCATGTTAGGTCAAAATCATCTTAAAATCATAAACATTATCAACTACAGACATATGATATGATATCCATTGGTAAAAGAGTCTTTTCATCAAACACACTTTATTATGTAAAATGGGATTCTCATACATATCTATTATCACATCCATAAAAAAATTTATAGTATTTTTTCCCTTTATATATAAATCCAAATTTCATACTAAAAATTCCTCACCCAAACAATATACTTTTATCCATCATCTTCTATTCTCACATTTTTTCAATTTATCTTAATTTCCATCCATAGAACTACGAGGACTTTATAGTATTGGTAGTACTATAATTGCATCCTCCAAAATTAAATATTCATTCAATGAAATAATAACATTCATACCATTCTATTTGTTAATTCAATAGATATTATTATTTTAAACCCTACTGAAATATATACATGTATATGAATCAGATAATTTTTCCCAAGTGGTTCTGAGTGAGAATATGTGTCGCTAAGTACTTCTATGATAACTTATGATTTTATATAAAATATTTATAATAAAATACCAAAACATTTAACACTGTATGTATGATTACCCGAGTCACAATAGAGGATGAAAACTCTAAAAATAACTCTATGAATGATAATATAATATAAATCGGATGAATAAAAACATACAAATAAACTTGTTGACTTTGACATAGTCATCCATTATTACTCACAACCTCTAAAAACATTTAATGTAATGAAATAAATTAAATACAGTTAAATAATAATGATGTTTTAAATTGCATGATATTATATCCTATATACATTATGATATGAATCAAAATAATTCATTCCCATATAAATATAAAATATTTTCTAACACTACATATTATTAACCACAAATATCACTTATACAGATGATCCTATAATACCTCAACATATAGTCCCACTCCCCCTATATACTCAATCATATATAGCCAACAGTATTCACCTACAACTATAATTCCTAGATATATATATCCATTACATAGGAAAACTATAGATTCCCTATATCATTTCCAATGTTTGACTGTTAATCACCAATCGATAAATAGTGCACCACTGCCTCACCATTTTCTGTAAAACCTTGTTTGAGTTATCCAAATAAAAATGTATTCATTATTTATGATCGAAATCCACATCATAATGAAAATTTAATGAATTTAATCCACCAGGAAAAAAATGATCCCATTCAAAATTGGAACCACTTAAACACATTCCAAACAAAATTTACCGAGTACCACTTCCATCTCATGACCAATGAGTATACATTTTTTCCTCATCCATGTTAATAAAACACACCACAATAAGATGATTCAGAAAAATAAACATTTTACATAGGTACTGGTTAAGTAATTCTATCATAATATCATCGTAAATAAAATATATACATTTTACTTGGATATTTATAACAAATGTTTTCACACCATTTGAGAAAAAAACAATTTATTGGTTACTTCTATAAATAATATAATCTTTCTGGTATTACAGAGGTGCAGGTTTTTGTTTCAAATAAACATATTTTTTTATAAACACTAAACTGAATTTAATTTTTTTCATAAACACCTTGGTATCCAATGGGTTTTCACATTTCCATTCCTTAAATTCAATGAAATTTTCAAAAGATTCATTGAAATATAATTTTAAATTAAAATTCATTTTATTATTTCAAATCTAATGAACCCCATGTTATTTCAAAGTCACTGAATCCATGATATATTTTATGTGAAAGAATCTTGGAATACCATTTGAAACATAAATCCTAAAACCATTTTATCTTTTATTTTGAAAATGTAGATTTCTAAAAACCCAATCATCTAAAAATAATTTCACTATAATGAAAAAATATATATAATAAATTAATAAATAAAAATTAATTCTAATATATATTAATATATCTAACCACTATTAAAATTTTTATGAAAAAATATTACATTATATGATTAAAAAATTAGCGATTGGAATATCGATCCAATTCACCACATCACTTATCCAAGTGTATCTAGTCCAAACACTAAAAATACTCTAAAAACAAAGGATTCAACAATATCCATGGTCTCCATTCATGATACGAGTCTACCTCATGATTCATGAAATTATTCACTATAAATAACCAGCATTGTACCATCCCAAAACATGATCTTATATTGTTTTTAATAACTTTTGGCACCAAAATTTGGGAAGAACGAGAATGAACGGAAATGATTTGGTGCTGGAATGTGAAGAACAATCGCAGAGCCCCCGGGTCTGGCTCCCAACTCTTCCTTCGCGAAACAAATATAGAGCAAGGAGGCGAGATGCTCCGCAAACCCCATTTATGTTTAAGAACAGACCGTGAAGTGAAGAGGTGTGATGCTCTGTGAACCCCTTTGACATTCAAAAACTACCGCGGAGCAAGCTCTGGCGTCGTGCTAAGTGAGATTTACTCCACATAACAACTTTCCTACAAATACCAGTCTCCTCTCAAGCCAAATAGACGGATCCTCTGACCTTTCATATTTTGAGATTCCATTTCACGATGAAATTTTTTCTCTGTGAACCATGAACCGTTCAAGGTACTTTTTCATCACGAAGTTCCTTCCCCTTTGCATGAATTCCTCCCCGCTTCAAAGAAGGATGCCCATCATGGAGCCCACATGCATTCGCAAAGTAAGGAGTTCCACAATGGGTCTTTTTCCATTGTGAAGCACTCATGCTTCGTGAATCACCATCCAGGAACATGTGACCCTCATGCTATGGTATGGCCAATGTGCCTCGTGAAGCATATTTCTTCATACTGCTACATGTCGCAAGGCACCCTTGCATCATGAAGCACTACACAGTGAATGCCTTTACACTTCGCGAAGCACCATAAATATGCACCTATTCCCTATGCCTAGGATTGGACACATCACTTCGTGACACACCCAATTCATGAACGTTCCTCCACTACATGGAGTACCAGAGATTCACAAGACTTCTACATATGAACCCCATTACTCCGCAACTCATTCTCATATGCATCCCCATAGGTTTTCATGAAGTAGATTCAAGGTCCATTGAGAGGTGATTCCCAATGAGTTGCTTTGCTTCATGCTTCTTCTCATAGGCACACTAACAGTTATTTCTACATCGCCTATCCACGCTAATGTAGACCCCTCAATGGATCTCTCCATAACACCCCACCACCATGGAATTACTGAGGCCTTTCCTTCCCCAAGGGGAGGGAGTTATCAGTTATGTATGTCCTAGGGGTGTGGATTGCATCCCTCCCATTCAAGATGCATGACATTAAAATTCCATGAACCATCGTCCTCAGAAAATGATGTTAAACTATGGCCTCTACCCGTGCGCCATACGTGGGGAAAGGGTAACCACCATGGTGTAAAAACCTATATTTTATTACAGTAGGTAGCACCTCATCCCCTCCTCTATTTCTCAGTTCTAAATCCCACTCTCTTCGGGATTTTTCACAACCCGGGCCTCCACCATGGTTTTGTCCTAATCACCATCACTTCAGGTCATGGATCCCGTGTAAGGTCATCATTATTCTTTGGGACACTAAATACCTATAAGGCACATTGCACTTCCTGTGGACCCACCTTTTGTGACATGATCGTTTGGTATTTTCTGCATATTGTTTCTCACACCGATCAAGACTCACTTGGTCTTAGAGCAATCATCGACCCTGAAATCCATTTTTGGAATCCTAGAGTGTAAGCCCGAAAACACCATCTGAACTACATGGAATTTGTTTTTTACCAAGGCAAGGTATGTGGGAAGCCTCCCTAAGGTTCAATCCCAACTCCCATTGGTCCCGACCATCTTCACATTGGTTCACCAAACACAATCTAAATTACATGGACATTGATATTTCATAATACAAGGTACATATGAAGCCTCTCTGAGGTTCAATCCCACCATCCATTGGTTATGAAAACCTTCATGTCAGTTTCCACCCACCGAACATTGTGGTATTTGATCCATGTCACCATGATAGGGTACGTAGATATCCCCTATGAAGTTCAACCCCAACCAACGGTAAGCCTTTGTGACTCCAACTAGTGGTAATCCAATGTCAACCCAATCAGCCATAAGCCGTTGTAAACCCCATTCAATGATAATAAATTGTCAACCACATCAGTGGTAAGTTGTTGTCACCCTAATCCGCGGTATGTCATTGTCACGCAAATAGATGGTATGTAGTTGAAGTCCCAAAGCGATGGTAAGCCATCATCAGATGAACTACATGGACGTTGATATCCTGCCAAGGGGATACATAGGAAAACTCCTTGATGTTCAAGACCATCATTCATGAATCATCCTGATCTCTCCCTCAAGCCTATGTGTTTCAGGAAGGTCATGACCTATCATATCGGTTCCACTTTCTCAAGGACCCAGCTATGAGTCTATTCTCACTGGCCGCCTCCATGGGTGTCCCATCGTCCCACTGAACTAATCAGACGTTTATTCCCTACCACGAGGATGCATAGAAAGTATCTGCAAGGACCAAGCCCAATATCACCATCTTCCTCATGTCAATTTCATCCAATTATCTCTCCATTTAATTCCACATTCCATAATCCATCATAATTCCTACCTGGGACACCACATCCCTGTGGGATCAGGTCACCTCATTCCCTCATACCCCTTAACAATAATCGGGTAGATAAACACACGTTAGCCCCAACATCAGTGTTCCCTCCTAGGGTTAAATCCATCTGATCCACTCTAATCAGTGTTCCGATCAGTATGATCTGTCTCTAAAATGAATTAATCACACGAAATACCTTGGGTTAAACATGGGAAGCTGAGGAAAAACTCAGATAAATGCCTATAGCATTGAATTCAACACATACGATGCAAGATGCCTCATGCATCCACACCCTCGAGAATCCCTATAATAAGGGGAAGAAACCTAGATGTGATAGTGTTCAAAATCTAGACACTCCAGTGATGTCCAATGTGACTACTCCCTTGATTGGAGGTTGCTTCCATGACTGGACCCCTTAGAATGTCACAATAGAAGTAGTGTAATTAACTTACATCCATGAAGACATGGAACTCGGAAGAGTTTCTCGAACAATGTCTTACTCTATTGGGGAGATAAGACTAGGTGATGAATTCTGAAGAGAAATCCACTAAAGGAAGAACTGAAATATCATAATCCCATTTTGATCATGGAGATCCTGAAAAAGCAACAGATGCCACCCGCCATTGGACGGTAGGAATGTGGCGCAACAGTCGTGCGTCCTTCGAGGATGGTCACGTGCACCCCAGTGAAATCGTTGGAAATAGAAATGGTGAAATCGACGTAAAAATATTCTCTTAAAAGTGGTGATTGGTATTGTTTGAGAATTTAGTGTATTGGCATATCACTGGATCCTGTAATCTGACAGTGGGTCCTGCCAAGCAAATAGCGGGCCTGGCGTGAAACTCACCAGAAGATGGGCCAGTCAAAATGTTGGACATCCCGGTCTATGACGTTGTTAGTGTGGATCCTTCTTACTTGTCATGGGAGAGGGAATGATGTTGGGGTACTATAAATATATTTCTTTATTTCATCACAAATGTCTTAGTCTCATTTCTTTTCAAGGTACCGAGCTACTTCACCATGAGCCCGATCACCACCCACCCTCTGACATAGGGGCAGGGGAAATTCCATCATGGCAGTCCCACACGGCTCCACCCCTTCGGTGGAAATCTCCACAACCATAGCTATTGGGTTCCCACGCCAAGTCCCTCCATCTAAATTCATTCAATGGAGGGTGATCAAAAAACCTCCTCTACCGATACGAGGTGGAGGGGATTATCCCAACTCGGGATATGGCTCGCCAGGATATAGGGTCATTTGCGCCTCATCTCCACTATCGCCCAAAAGTTCCATGCAGGGATCCACTAGACCCACTCCAATATACAATCATTTTGGGTGACTTTCCCTGGAACACATTGATGAATCATTCCCCTATACTGACAAGGTAAGGTAATCTATTCTAGTTTGACCGAGATCCCATTTCAAGGGCTCCCACTTGGCTGCACCAGCACCGCCCTCTGGTCCCACAAGTTGAGAAGTTGGTAAGCTATGCTCTTGCACCATTGGCCCCAGTTTGGCTGACCTGGCGCCAAATCTAGGCACAGGCCTAGGATGACCCACACCAAGGGTCGTCAATATCTACTATAGTGGCTCGCACCACCGAAGACTTGTATCATCAACCTATTACATACACTAAGAATGGGAACGTGTATACCCTTCCCAGATTGTGGCCCCAACCACCCCATGTACTGGCTGGGTTGACTCTCTCTGTCGCCGGTGCAGGTAGTGGCCGCCAACAGTATGGAGGTCCTCCTCTTACCGCCAACATGGATAACACGTGCCTTCCCCACTTCCAAGATCATCATAGAGGTCCAAATCATGAAACATTCATTCCAAATGAATGACCTACGCACGATGGTGACACTCAGCAAGGAAGCCTCCCTCGTGCTCATTACATATGGTATAGATTCATTCCTCCTAGAACAGACCCGGAAAAAGAAGTGCTATGTTAGAAACTCATCGAACATAAGAATATGGTAGACGAAATCCTTTCTAAATGAACTTTAGAGTGATGTCTGAACTACGGTGATCCTTGGCCAAGGCAGTAGGGGCAGGCACAACTTCTCTTTGACAACCTTCTTCTAGGTGACCCTGACCATCCTACCCATGCAGATAGGGTTGATGCCGGAACTTATAGAAAGGGTGCACAATATTTCTGCCCAAATCCTCTTTAATGGCATGGAAATCCTTGGGACCCAGCTCAGGTTCCCCCACCTCCACCACAAGTTATTCCACTAGCCTCTCCATGAGCCACTGGGCATGCTCATCGTGTTGATGAACCCACCAACACACTAGTGTTCAGGGATCCCCGTCAAGACATGAAACCCCACCCAAAAGATCCAACGACGTCACTCATTTCCTATCTCAAAGCCTTAGAGACTCGATAAATGGAAATCCCAACTAATGGAATGCCATATCCAGCATGGTTCGATGATATGCCTGTAACCCCGGGGTTCGATAATCCCACCTTATTCCCCTTCAATGGGATGAGGAACCCACCACCGCACGTAGCCCACTTTATCTCATGGGGTGGCCCCATGTTGGGAACTCTTGTGCACTAAGAAGCCGCAAAACTCTTGTGTTTCATACAGACATGGAAGGGATGGCTTTTTTCTAGTATAACCAGCTTCCCATCGGGTCGGCGGCTAGGTGGGAGGACCTCTGTAGGAAATTCCTCTACCATTTCAGTTCTACCACTTGGAAGAAGTTTCTCACGGATCTTTTTAAGTTCATTCATAGGTCTGATGAGTGCGTTTCAGACTTTGTTTCCTAGTGGAATAGACTCACATACTCTATTGGCATGCCGCTGACTCGGGAGTAATTATTGAAGATGTGAGAAGGTAATTTCATTATAGAACTGGTCCCCTATCTAATCACCCAAAACTACTATGTGGTATTCAGATAATTCTATGATAAGGCTCAATACATGGTGGAATCCTTAGAGTAGGCTAAGCTGGCACGACTGTTGCCTCTTGCAATCCTTGTGAGAAGCGCCTCCATGGCTGACCCTGCTGTAGTGACCCAAATACAGGCCCTAAGGTAACTAGAAAATTCACCCATGGAGTTCCCTCCACAGCCTCATAGAGGCCCTCCACCTCAGTCACAACCTCTGGCCTAGCAGCTGCAACCACAGAATCAGCAGGTCCCCCCATGCAATGCGCCTCCATCACCTAGGCATGATTACCAGGTTCCACCTCCTCGAAAAACTCCTCCAGCCTCGTGTCAGGGTCAGGCTATGAGGAACCCCTTCCTAGAAAAGAGGAACTCAACCTACTCATTCAGTATGGACTGGGTCCCTAGTTATTTCCAATGTTCCCTAGAGTAGGGGATTTTAAAAATTACTAAGTGAAGAAGGATAGAAAAGGTGAACCTCACTAATCGCCCTAATTACTTCCCCTACCATCGGATCCTAGGGAACGCCCTGAAACAGTGCTATAGGTTCATAGACTAGCTTCTGAACTAGGTGGATAAAAATATAGTATTGTTGGGCCCAACTCCGGCACACGTGGAATGTGTCTTCGTGGGGCTAGACAGCAGTAACAGCAGTGAAAGTGAGTGCCATCAGGTTTCTAGTCATGGGTCCCCTAAATATGATGATTGGATGGATTGTAAAACACTCTCCTCCGCCCATGGCGTTATCTATGCATGACTGAATTGATTAGAGCCTTCAGAAACTATAGAAAATACTTCTTCATTGCCATCTCATTTGTCCACCTCCTAGAAGAGCAAACACCGATGGCTTACGGGAAGGAAATGTCCCCCTCCAATGTCATCGTCATCCTTACACTGGGAAACATAATGCCCCTGGTTATGCTGATCCCTCCCATAATCTATCCAGTAGTGGATGACTCTTCCTGTGACTATCAAGGGTATTCCTCTATTATCACCAGAGAGCTGGTAAACCCCTACATGATTTATGATGTCGTGGGGCTCCAGGTAGACCCACCCAATGTTCCAATCCATCATCTTCCTCGATGGAGATGTGACTATGTGGGTCATTATTGTGCCTCTGTCAGTACTTCTTACCAGGCTATGCGTGCAATCTAATCCAGGGAACATGATCCGCGAAGAGCTCAAAATGTGCATCCTTCCCATCTAGTGACAAGAAGCCCACCTTAACCACCTTTTGTGTTATTGGATCAGGCAGAGCCACCTCGACCGCACCGTGACCGGTCACACCCCACCATTGTCTGGTCATAGTCACCTATACCTCTTCCTACATTCACTCCATAGGCATTGACTTGTGAGCAGTGGGATATTCCCAGTACGAGTCATTCACTGGCCATGCCGAAAGAACCCACCATAACTCCTATAATAGTGTGACCTCGTGTAAGAAAAAGTTCATGCGTGGCACGAAAGTATGATATAATAAAACATCTTTCAAGCATTATAGAAAAGATATCCTTCTTGGAGGCACTTTTCATGTCATCAGATATGCAGGAGGCCCTCGCTGAGGCACTAAAAAGCCCCCTCTAGTTGGAGAAGGATGTAGCAACCGCAGAAGCCTTTCAGGCTTAGGCGATCAAGAATGCTGAATTCTAGGAATTCATTTCACTCTCTAGATAAGATGAATTCTATCCCATACATTGGGAAATTATCCAACTTTACATCACTTGAAAATTCAATGGCGTGGAGTTTTGTCGGTATCTTGTAAACACAGGCATTGGAATCCACATAATCTCGACTCACACACTGAAAATTGGGATTGTCCGAGGATGATCTCAGTCCCTCCAACCTGATAATCCAAGCTTATGACTGGAATGAGAAAACATCAGTTGACAATATCCATTTGAAGACCCATTTTGGTGGCCTGCATACCAGCACCATGTTCATTATTATCTCCAAGGACACCGCCTACAATCCATTGATGGGATGTCCATGGCTCCACCTACATGCGGCATTTCCTTCATAATATCACCAGTGCCTCAAGTACTCCCTTAATGGTCGAGTGGTCATGCTTCAAGGTGACACATCTCCCTTTTCCTCTTTTGAATACCTCTATCTCGGTGCCGACTACTAAAATTTCAAATACAAGTAGAATCATGCTAATGAGGTTGAGCATGCCACAGCTTCGACTGACCCATGGACGGGTCTATAGGACACCTACATATTTCCAATCCCCAGATTAGAGGTAACAACCCTAGACATGAGGCAAATATTCATTTTTTCTGGAAAAAGGGGGAGAATGTTCCCATGTTTAAGAGATATTGGAAGATCACTTCATAATCCTACACAAACCAAGATTAGGTAATCCAAGAGCCTCCTACTCACATAAGATATCAGGATGTACGTCGTATGGAAACGACAATACGACATACATGATTGCTCCAATAGGCCAGAATTAACTGGATCAAGATGAAGGGAAGCTATTTCTTCGATTTCATCATGCATGGATCCTTGGTCCAAAGACCATATGCGATTGGATCAACAACCTTCATTGCTATGGTTATGGTAGCACAAGGGTGCCTCGAAGCTGTATCCACTGTCGCTCAGGCATGTGCCAGCCTCTTATCAGGATCTGTCAATTCATAAGAATCACTTATTACCTAGGATCCTCCCTCCATAAGTGAAGAAGTGGATTTTAAGGAATCTATCCCGACCTATGAAGAGGGCGTCTCTGCCACAGTTGAGGAGTTGGTACATGGAAGCCTTAGTTGCGAGGCAGACCCGAAAACCACATTGATCAATGCCTCCATGCCCCTTGAGGTGTAACAATAGTATATATACTTCTTAAAACAATAACATGATGTATTATCATGGAGTTTTGATAAGATTCTGATACTAGATACTCAAGTAGTTGTCTACTTCCTCTCTCTCCTGATTAATCATTGAGGGTTCAAGCTGCCTCCCGGGATGATGCACCCTTCCCATGGTTCCATGGTTGAGACCGAAGTTGATATGCTCATCAGAGACAATTTTGGTAAGGAGGTCCAGTACCCCAAATGGATAGCCAAAATGGATCAAGTAAAAAATAATAGATAGACCAGAGTCTGCATCGACTTCAGTGATCTCAATAGTCGATGTCCCATGGAATATTTTGACCTCCGTGTGACAGAATTGTTGATTGAAGCTACAGATGGATTCGAAGCCCTCTCTATCATGTATGGGTACTTCGGTTATAACCATATATTAATGTCCCCCGAGGATGATGGGTCTACAGCTATCAGGGCACCCTAAGGTACTTTTTTCTACCAATTAATTCCCTTCAGTTTAATGAATGCAGGTGCCATCAATCAGTGGGATATGCATCACATATTTATTCCAATCCTTGTTACATGGGTGGTATGTTATGTGGATGACCCGGTGGTAAAATATCACTAGTTTCAAGACAATTTTCATAGTCCTTGAGAATGTGTTTGGATTCCTCTGTTCCTGTTACATTAAGATGAACCAATTGATGTGTGCCTTCAGGGTTACCTCTAGAAGGATTCCTAGCTTCGTTGTCAGATACAACGACATTGAGATCTAACTAGAGAAGATCAAGGCCATTAGAAAGATGTCTCCTCCAAGAAACATTTGAGAACTTTTATGATTCCAAGGCCACTTATCCTACTTACGCCAATTCATTTTGAATTTTCCATGAAAGTGTGAGCAATTTTTGTCAGCTCATGAAGAAAGGCATCGTATATGGGTGGGACAAAGAGTGCTAGAATGATTTTGAGGAAATCATGCAGTACCTTCTCTACCCTCTGGTTTTAATTCCACCCATCTCTGGAAGGCCGCTGGTCCATTATGTGACTGCCCTGGAATGTTCTCTTGCTGCCCTTCTCGCCCATAAGAACAGTGAGGGAACAAAAAATTGCCTCTACTACCTAGCCGCTTGCTCCTCAGTATAGAGACTAGGTACTCCCCTATTGAGAAGTGATACCTTGCGCTTGTATTCGTGGTGTAGAAGTTGTGGGATTACATGAAACATCATGAGGTATAGCTGGTGTCCCAGGTAGATCACCTGAAGTACATCCTAAACCACCCCATGTTGATAAGCTCACTAGCTTGGTGGGTGGTAGTCCTCTATTAGTTTGATATCAGGTTCGTCCATCAAAATGCTATCAATGGGAAAGCATTGGCGGACTTCCTTGCTGCCCATCCAGCTCTTGCAGACCTGTCCATGGACATTGATTTTCTTGATGATGTAATTGTCTTGGTAGACCAAGCCATGTCATACTGGAAAATTCTATTCGATGGCGCTTCCTAGAGACCCACCAAAAGGAGGCATAATGACCTCATACTCCCCAGAGTATTCTTGAGTATCTTCCTCATTACCCCGACAAAATTCATTGTTCTATACTCATTCCTATCATTTAAATGCTACAGCACCAATGAGGAAGAGTTCCAATATTCCATCACTAGCCTAGAGTTGGACCTCAAGATTGATGTTCACCATTTTCATGTGAAAAGGGACTCCGAACTGGTCATCTAGAAGATCAACAGTGACTATGTCGTCAAAAAGCCAAAGCCTGTACCATTGTTGGATAACACTCTATAGATAATGGACTAGTTCCCATCTTGGACAGATGTTACTCATGTCTCTCGATCTCAGAATGGTCGAGCTAATACCCTGGCCTGCATAGCTACTTCACTTGAGGATCCTGAATAAGATGATCTATTTATTCATGTGGCACACTAGAGAGTCATTGCACATGTCATCCCAGATGACGATGACGACCTGTAGGTGGGCCACCATACCACTGGCACCTCTACGTCCCCAAGTCCCCTGGATGTAGTGATTGAAGTGACTTCCGACTAAAGAGACTCCTTTATTGAGTATCTCTAGAATTGTAATCTCCCAGCAGATTGGGCCGAGCACAATTGAATTCAATTCCACACATTACAGTTTACCCACCAGGATAGTCATAGTCTTGAGTAGATCCTCTACAAGTGCGGGATTGTTGGGGCTCTCCTTAATTGCATTCAAGGTGTCAATATTTCCCAACTCATGTAGGAGGTTCACACCAGTTCCTATGGGGATCATCAAACCGTGCCAAAACTATCTCACCAGATCCAGATACTGGGGTACATATGGCCCTATATGATCTATGAATGCATCATGTTGACCAAAAGGTTTCATGCTTGCCCGATTCTTTCTATCTTCATGCACTGGCCGCCAGAGCCTCTCCACTCCACCATGTAATCTTGATCATTTTTGGTATGGGGACTCGTTATCATGGGACCACATCCACTAGTTATAGCTCAACAGTGCGGATTGATCCGGATTGTTACATATTTCTTCACCAAGTATGTAGAGGCATTTCAACTCTAGGAGTTCAAGACCCATTCCATCGTTGACTTTGTGAGCATCAAAAGAAACCATCGATTTGGAGTCCCTCATGCCGTCCTCACTGATAATGGTACGAACATCCGAGAAGCTAAAATGAAGAAATTATACGTGACATAAAATATTTGTTCTAACCACACCTCCTATTATCTTGTTCAAGAAATTGGGAAGATCAAGGAATTCAACAAAACACTCTAAAACATTATGCATATAATGGTTGGACAGAATATGAAGAGTTGCCTAGAAAATCTTCCCAACACCCTCTGGGGTTAGCAGACGACGACTCGTAATTCCACCCTGGTAACCCCATATTTCCTGGTATATTATACGAAGGTCATCCTTCCCATCGAGATTCAACTACCCTCATTGAAAACAATCGTCTATGATCTGCGAGCGCCAGATAATATTGCTGAAATCTATCTGGATGAGTTGGAAGTGCTCGACGAGAATATGCTTCGTGTCGTGCACAATCTGGAAATGCCTTAGAACAATATAGCTAGAGCTTTTTACAAAAACGTTCACCTCTATTCCTTCATGCGAGGCAACATGGTATTATCCCTAAGGGAACAAATGATACCTGGATGGAAACCACCGAAGTTGGAACCCAAATGGGAAGACCATACATTGTTAACAAGGTTTACTCTAATTGCACATACTCATTGGTTACAATGTTTGGTGATCATATAACTCCTCCAACCAATGAAAAGTTCCTCAAGAAAATCTTTGCCTAAGTCCTCGTGGTCTAGCATGACCATAAACTGTATGGTCATGCATGACCCCAAACTGGGTGATGGTCCAGCATGAACATAAATTGTATGGTCCTACATGACCCTAAATTGTAGGGTCCTCCATGACCATAAAATGCCTATTCCTACATGACTTCAAATTGAGATTTGTCCAGCATGTCGTTAAACTGCATCTCAAGAACTATGTATGGAATGATTCCCATACTCATGGGAAACATAGGAACACTCAGATGCTTCATCTTGATTCCAACCCATGTTTCCTGTTTGACTATCCCATCCTCGGCAAAATTATTTTAGAGGATCTCACATGGTGTTGTATAGGCTTCTTTGGCAGCAATCATGTCAGGGATAAGATTATTGCACTATGTTCCCTCCCTCATTCTTCTCTCCTACCACGTCCTTACCGCATTATGGTAAACTGTATGGCTCTTTTAGAAATAAATATGTATTGACTGACATCTTTATGGGATATGTAGGAAAACCCGAACATTTCGTCTATAGACCCATGCCCAAACTCTGAAATCTCCCCTTGAGTCTCGTCCTACAGAAGCATATTAATTCTATATCCATCGATTTCATTTTTGGGTTTCCATTATTTTTCACATCCAAAAGGGACCCAAACGATATGGATACTTTCCCTAGGGGCCCTCCTATTGGTTCAGTCTAACACCCTCTATGATTTTGAATGAAAAATTCATACATGTCCCACATTACAAATACGGTTAACGATCGACACTCATTTTTTGTTCGCATTTTAGGTCACACGATATAGATGATGTGTTTCAAATTTGGTTGAAAACCATCCTTTTTTCATTGTAACCACCCCATATGCCCCATACATGAAGTGTAGTGGTTTATTCTATCTCTTCATCTCTCTAATCCACGGTGAGCCACACGTAGGTGTGTAATTATATTTGTCGGACCCTTATGTGATAGGGAGGGCTAAGTACTACTCCTTTATTCGCACACTGAGCAATGATCTAGTGGGGTTAGGAGCTATTATGAGGCAATGCCTGCATGAGAGGTCATGTGGCTACAGTTGGATGGGATGCCAAGCCTCAGGTCCTTCGACCCTTTCGGTCCCCCGGCTCATGTTCTCATTTGAGAATGTGCGGTGTGGTATGGACTCATGTCCTTATTCACATCGGGATATTTCTCCACACCACACATATCACCTTGAGATATACCTATCTTTATTTGTCATCTATCTCACAAGCACCAGTTCTTCCATGCCTCACGAGCCCCATCATCTTGGATTCTATCACTTTATAGATCCAAAAGATCCCCCGAATGGCATGGATGCTTGTCCATAGGTCCTTCCTACCATTATGAGATAGCGTCCTTGAGGAATATGAGAGGATAATTGAAAAAAGTCCTGTTTTTTGAATATGGACAATAGTTGATGCTAAATTGTCTTCCCCAAACTCTGGTCACATTAAAGGTAGATACTGGGTTGAGAACCTTATCAACAATTTTCCTCTATCGTCATTGTCGCATTGTGGTCTTGCATAGAAAAAATGAATCACCCTCTATGTCCCATTAATATGACATTAAATTAGGAATCTCAGTGCGAGCTCTATGACCTTTAACTAAGATCGCCATCGTCCTTACTGCAAGATGTTTAACTACAAGCTGGCTGGGAAATTATGCCAGTGGCCCAACCTCAGGTCCCTTAACCTTCTTGGGATCCTAGCCCAAGTTCTCACATACGATTGTGTGGGGTGGTGTGGGATTATTCCTTCATTCACAACGAGTTACTCGACGTGTGGTACACATCCCTCATTAGGTTTCATGCCCTTATTTGTGTCATCTTCACCTATAGAACTACGTGTGGATTGATTTCCATCCTCATGGGATACATTGGACCGCCTGAACGTCTAGTCTTCAGGTGCATCCCCGTCTCTAAGAAACCTCCTTATCATTTTGGCCCCTTGACCAACATCTTCCAAAAGTGGGGTATGCAACGTGGTAGGGGATTATGTTCCCATTCACGTTGGGTTTATAACAACCACGCCACATACCTCTCCCTCATGAGTGGCCTTCGCTCCCTTTCCCTACTTTCATCTCATTGAGTTGGATGCCTATAAGACGACTACCTCGACCCACTTCGGTGATTCATCAATTGTCAAAGGAGTATACTGGTCTAGAACCTAGAGTTTTATATTCTACAAGGACTTTCTTTCACTAATTTTTCAGGTTTCTTGTTCCCCTTAATTTGGGCTCCATTATCATTCACATCTGAAGTGACCCTGAATGGTATGGATGCTAGGCCTAAGGGCTCTCCTATCATTTCGGGAAAACATCCTCAAAGATATCGAGTGTAAAATTGATACAAGTCCCACAATGCGAATATGGTTAGCGGTCGACATTCATTTGTTGTTCCCATTTCAAGTCACAAGAATATGGATGTAGTGTTTAGAACATAGTCAATAGTTATCATATATCGTCACACCAATCGCCTTCAAGTATCGAATATTGGTTATATGATTCACATTATTTTCCACCCATCATATCCAAGAGAAATTATGAGACTCATGGAATTATCCCTCAGTGCACATTTTCATGTTTAGAGGACAAAGCTGTGGTAAGACATCATTCGGGGCATGGCACCGACTTCCCTTTAGTGTGTGTTCCTGGTATTGAAAAAAATATCTTCCGCACTTGTTTCACACACCAAGTTTGACTCATGTGGGCTTAAGAATTGGACTCAGGACTGCACCAACTTGGAAGGATTCTACCTCTCCATGGTCCATTCTCTATGAACTTAAACTAATATCTCTTTTAATACTACATATGGCTTGATTCATATTCCCATGGGATACATTGGAATGCCTAAAAATCTTATCTTTGAGTCCATCTTGATTTCCACTAATTTATATATTCTATTCTTCTTTCTAGGCCCTCTCCCTTTTGGACCACATGATCTGGCATGTTTGGGGTTATGCCTTCATTCACGTCGGGCATACAACTGTCGCATCTTGTACTCCCCTTAAAGGATATGTTCCCTCTTACCTTCTGCCACACATTCTCTAACATTTTCTGGACCCCTCGGCTCGAGGTTTCTTCCATGCAGTTGCACACGGTGTGCTATGAGATTATGTCCCCATTAACATTTTTTATTCATTATCATGTCGGGGATATTCCCATTATGTTTGAACTATATGACTATAAATTATGATTCCTAGTCCCGCAAGGCATGAAACTGCTACATCTATATTGCACGACGTTAAAGTGCATGGATGGTCCTATCACATGACCATAAACTATGATATTTTTGTCTTGGCCGCATGATGAAAAATAGAATAGCACCGTGGGGTCCTCATTCATGGAGACACCATGTTTAGTATCGGTCCCACACCATACGATTTGCCAATTCCTGCAAACTGCTTGATTTTTGTGTTGATTCATGGACTTTTTATCCTAGGTCCTTCACTTCACGAAAAATAACACTCATTATCTAAAAGCACAAAAATGATCTATCAAATGAAACTTCTTTTAGTGCAAGGGCCAGACCCACACAACCTTATTATCTCTAGCACTGGTATCTTACCGTGCCATTCCTAGAACTATGATTGGCTTGATTCCCATTTCCATGGGATACGTAGGACCACACAGACATTTTCTATTCAGATCCAGCCATGTTAATGGGAAACCTCTTTTTCATCCTGAACCCATGGCCCATGTCCTCCCGATGGGAGGGTGAGTGGTGTGGTATGGACATATGTCCTCATTCATGTCAGGTTTATAAGAAACATGATGCATAGCCCTTCCTCCTAAGAGCTCTTCATTCCCCTTTTCTATGCTCGTCTTTTTGAGTTGGATGCTCTTAAGTGGATCCCCTCAGCTGTAGAGACCCGAAGCTTAACGTACATGAACATTACATTACATTTGAAGAATACTTAGTACATAACAAAAAAAACACACACACACAAGGATCGTAATAGTTTAGTGTCTTTGGAAACTCGGAACGTAATCTTCTAATCGTGGTGAAAGATCTTCAATATCTCCCATAAAGATCTTCCTTTTTTTAACCTAAAACCATTCTTTATATCCTGGGGAAAAGAAAACATAAAAGGGTGAGATCAAATTCTCATTAAGGTTAAACAAAAGAAATATAAATCTCATCGTATACACAAGCACATAACTTTTGGAAATCTTAACCTTCAAAAAAGATCAAAATTTCATAACATGGGATAAATCATGGCAGTGAAATGTAATCACAATAATCATAACTTAAAACATGAAACTTTTTGGCATACACACATAATCATAGAGAATCATTTCTTATTAGTCAAGACTCATTCCCAAGACTATCTTAGTGGAAAAAGTCCCTTTCTGAACTGAGTAACCCTCGTTCCAGTCCTGTTTCACTGAACAGGTAAAACCTACCGTTCTAGCCATGTCTATCTCATGAGATATAAAATATTTACCCAATGCATTAGAGGGAGATATAGTTCCCACCCATCTCATAATGATACCATTCTTATGTGTTCCAAAAAATAAACCTACATCATTCATAATAACCCAATAAATAGAATGGGTTTCATAAACATCATGCCATTATAATCCATAAAAAATGGATATCATTTCATAATAAGAAAATAGAAACCGTTTAAATCATAAAGACATTTTACTTGAAACATACATATCAAATAATGTCATCTTAGATGGAAAATAGTTTTGAGGAAAACACTTGAAATGAATTCTTGAGGAAAATATCCTTTCTTCTTTAAAATCATTTTCTTTTCACAAAACTCCATGCAATTTTAAAAGATAAGGGTTTTGTTGAAAATAATCATGCAATATTGTAGAGGAAGATTCTTTAAAATGAGGTGTTATGAAACCGTAAAAATCCTTTCATGCCGTATAAGTTAAAAATAACATTATCCTCGTACTTTTGTCGGAAAAGTCAAAAAGTACCTCGTATGAAAAACGACAAAAGATTCCTTTCATATCTTTTACTAAAACTCACCGAAGGGTAAAATAGGATTTAAACAATTGTAGGTGAATGGAAATAATATTACATATTGAGGAAACAGGGATGTGGATGATAAAATACACCCCAGTAAATGCCAAAGTAAAAACAATCTCGGATAAAAATGAGATTGTGATATTTTCCCTTACCTTAGGTCTGATTTTCTTTGTATGTGTCCGAAGCTCCTGTATAATGGTTTAAATAATGATATTGACTTATTACAGAACCATAAATATTGATATGATATCATATATGGTCATATTCTTAGCTTCTTTTTAGTAATTTTTCATTGTTACTTGTTACTCGGGTCTTTATTGCCTTTTGTTCTTATGCGTGTTTTGCCGAATAAATTCATATTCTTCTTTTAAGGTTATAGATACCTTATATCCAGAATGGTATTAGTGTAACATATATCATATTTATTCATTCAATTCATTTATATAATTAATATATAATGATGATCATGTAGAACGAGTCGCATCACATCGTGGAGACGGTATTCCGTACGTACGCACGAGCGATGATATTGTTCCCATGATCTTGGAATTGTATTTAAGTGTATTTATACTATTTCAGTATCAATATCACTTTATAATAATCATATATATTTACTCATTACACCATTATACCCATCCTTGTAAGGTGATGGTGGAAAATAGATTACACCACGGCGTGGAGACCGTATTCCGTACGTACGCACGCGCAGTGATTTCATTTTTCCATAGGATAGATAGATGGTGAATTAGGTTTGTTTAATATTTATAATAACATATCAGTATTTAAGTAATACTGATGTTATTACTTGATCATGAAACAACTAAATAAGAAGAATTTGAAGAAGAAAGAAATTGAAAAGATCGGTAATGGATATTACCTCTTCTTTGAAACGCCTCTTTGAATCCTCCACTTAGAGAACTAAGATTGGTCTTTGAAGAATACCAGGACCTATAGGATTATTATAGAGAAGTGGAGAAGGGATTTTGGTAGGGTTTGGCCGAGCTTGAGTGCTCAAATTGGTGTGAGGAGGAGGGGGAGGAGGTGCCCTTTTATAAGGGAGGAGAGGGGCACCTTAAGAATATCTCAAAATATTATTTTATATTAAAGTCAAAATCGGTTTATAATGGTTCCAAAGGGTCTTATTTCGAAGTTAAAGTGGGGATGGGTAGAAATACTATCAACCAATATGATTTAGACAAGTTTAGGTTATTATTTGAACCTTATCAATTAGATTTAACTCTAAGTTAAATAATTTAACTTTTTCCGTGACTTTTTGTTTTCTTACAATATATGGTTAATACTCTTACTATAACATGCCAAACGAACCCCAAGTTGTTTATTATTAATATATATATCCTTATCTAAGTCATTTGGCCGAACCATAGATTTATAGGAATAAAATAAAAATTAACAATATAATATTTGATTTAAAAACTATTTTGTGTCAATTTTGACACTATTTGATATATGATTTTTGTGAAAGTCATAACAGAATAATAAGTTCGAACCAAGTTGATTAAATCAACACCAATATATCATAGTAACCTAGAAATTTAGTGGAATTCATAAAAAGTCTCAAATTACATTTATTTGGGCATTTATAACATCAATTATGTTAACATTTCCTTAAAAAGAAAATTACTGCATCATCGTTGTGTCATAAATAAATTAATTTATTTAATGTTTAAAAATTATAAATAAAATATCATTATGTAGGAAATATTTTTATATTTCTAATGAATATTTATAGTTGAATTTATCTTATGTATAACACCATATTAAAAATGTTTTAGTTATTAAACTTTGATTTTAACTATTTTAACTATTCATTAAATAAAATAATATTAAATGTCATAATCTAATCCAAGTGGACCTAAATGGTCATATTATATTCATAAGGTTGTTTTTGGTCGAATTAAACTTATCCAATAGAATTAGGACATGTGTTAGGGTAATAGTAATATCATATTTACCCTTAGTTACCCTATTTACTATTAACCGCGGTAAAAAAAAAGTAAAAAGTTACTATTCACCAAAAAATTATTTTTATCTCATTGAACCACATTTTACTTACTAATATCAACCGTGTCTGTCGGATTTTCGAAATTCCATTCACAGAAGCGGTAAAATTAAGTTTTATGCAAAATTCAGTTTTTAACCCACCACTTAGTGGTTTCACTATTCATCAAAATTTGAAAGTTTTCAGAAAAATACCAAAATTTCACCCTAGGCTAATTTCGGTATTCCGAATCCAAAAATGAAGTCCATTTTGAAAGATAAAATTTCAATAAGTGGTTATTAATATTCATAACGGCTAGTTTTAATTATATTTTAATAGCATATCGTTGTTTAGTGACACTCGGTACACGCTATCGAGGAAGGTCGTGATTGCGTGTAATACAAGGGAAGTCAAGGATGCGTGTTGAGAAAGCTCCTTTTGGTGTAGCGTACAACACAAGACATTAATGAATTTAAAAAGAATATTTTTCATAAAATCTCGGGGTGTTACATTCTACCCCCCTTAAAATGAATTTCGCCCTCGAAATTCGTCGAGGTTATAAATGGTTTACTATTCGAAAGTTTCTTTATTCGAAACCCACATCGTAAAAAGGAATACCAAAACTAATCTTTAAAAACGAAAGTATGAAATGTAACGGTTACCCAAATAAACTAATCACTGGGTTTCCACATAGGTGAAAATATGGATATGGAAGAAAAATCTAACCATCATGTTCTAATGGAGAGTGGTTGAGAACATGGCTATGGAAAATCCAACAATCACAAATCTATAAGTTTGTGATGATCTAAGGTACCATCTGATTAATCAGATATAAGAGCACTAGGACAACATTTTTGGTTTTCAAGATCATTTCCCTAAAGTTGAAAATTTTGTATTAGAATAAATACTGACTTTATTTTGGTAAAATCTCACTGTTGTTCGTGCCTTGAACAATTTCCACTTCATATCTTAAATAAATGAAGTTGAATTTGTTATTCGTGAAGTGTTAGCAGATCATGTGATAGAATGACGGGTCATTCCATCTGTCTCAAACAAAACGTTAGCAAAAATTATATACATAAGTCGATCTATAGTGAGATTAATCATATATGGTTCCTAAAATGGATTTATACTTCATATATCATAATGCATAATATAATAAAACTAGTTTCTACTAAACAGGGACTTCCTGTAGGCCAGTGGTAGGCGATAAAGGCTAGTCGCACTTCGGTTGTGGGTTCGATTCCCACCGCCTTGTCTGACGCGATGGGTTGTCGCCCGTCCTGCAGGTTGTCCTTTTTCTAAAACTATATTACTATAACATCCCATCAATAATATCGAAAAAAACTTCTATCCTTAAACAATACTAACTTATGTCCAACATATTCCTTTCCAATCTTTAGGCTTATCCATAATACTGTAGTCCACTCTCATAACATAGTGAAAACGATTACCAGAGATTTAATACCATCGTTGATCCCCATATATCATAAGATATATCTTGTTGGTCACATTCCAAACATTCAAAGGCCTTAATCATGTACTCTCTTGAATACCCATTGAACCTTAGTGAAAACATGAATGCAGTTAAAAGTTAACACCTTCCACACACCAAAATCCTCAAAATTATATATACTCAAACCATGATATCACTTAGTCCTTATATCAATCATGAGCTCATGAATACTGTCAAACATTTCATTTTCTCATTATCCCTTCATTATGGTCATATCATCTACTTTCCAAAATATTTGAATCACTTTTCATGGTTACCAGTACCTTAAAATTATTGAAAACCACAATAGACCAATACATAAATATTTCAATACACCATAAAAGTACCTCAACAACATTATTCCTGAATACCAATACATAAACACTTCAGTCCATCCACTTCAATGATTGTCCTGGAAGAAGTCCTTCCTTGATTTAGAAGTAACTTTTTAGGTCAAGGCATTGAGTTTGGTAATGCCCGTGTTCTCCACAAATAAGACATTGAACTCCATAATAGTCTGTCACTCTATGACCCTTTTCTCCACACAGATAACATCGGTCCCTCCATTTGAGGTATTCCTCAAGGTTCTTCTTCCCTTCTTTAAAAATCTCAATCTTCCTTTCTTTATGCTCCTCAACATGCGAACATGCATAATAGTTTATCTTCCTATTCTTTGATGAATTAGGCATACCAAAAAATTTCACCTTGTTAATCATATATCGCGATGACTGATTTGGCATAATCACAAGATCTTTCTCTCTAAGAATTACACAACTTTTTTGCTCATAGTTCCCAATTTGTCCATTGGATTCAATGTTACCCGAATTCCTTCTGGTTCCCTCCATTAACTAAAACTCAAAAAGAATCTTGTGAGAGGCAAAAATCATGCCAGGGAAAACAACATAGTAAAGGGGGAGTACCCTTAATATCTAACATCTTAGGTTAAATCCTAAGATTGTTACCGTAGTTCTAGGACTATATCCTATATGTATACTTATCCTTAGAGACATCCCTAGACATACCTTAGAAATATCTCTAGGGATCTCACTAACGTTCTCACATCCTAGTTTCCAATGGTTGACTAAACCTTTCCTCTGATACCATCTGTAGAGACCCGATGCTTAACGTACATGAACATTACATTACTTTTGCAGAATACTTAGTACATAACAAAAAAAAACACACACACAAGGATCGTAATAGTTTAGTGTCTTTGGAAACTCGGAACGTAATCTTCTAATCGTGGTGAAAGATCTTCAATATCTCCCATAAAGATCTTCCTTTTTTAACCTAAAACCTTTCTTTATATCCTGGGGAAATGAAAACATAAAAGGGTGATCTCAAATGCTCAGTAAGGGTAAAAAAAGAAATATAAATCTCATCATATACACAAGCACATAACTTTTGGAAATCTTAACCTGCAAAAAAGATCAAAATTTCATAACATGGGATAAATCATGGTAGTGAAATGTAATCACAATAATCCTAACATAAAACATGAAACATTGTAGCATAGACACATAATCATAGAGAATCATTTCTTATTAATCAAGACTCATTGCCAAGATTATCTTAGTGGAAAAAGTCCCTTTCTGAATCGAGTAACCCTCGTTCCAGTCCTGTTTCACTGAACCGATATAACCTACCGTTACAGCCATGTCTATATCATGAGATATAAAATCTTTACCCAATGCATTGTAGGGAGATATAGGTCCCACCCATCTCATAAGGATACCATTATTATGTGTGCCACAAAATAAACATTCATCATTCATAATAAAACAATAAATAGAATGGGTTTCATAAACATCATGCCATCATAATCCATAAACAATGGATATAATTTCATCATAAGAAAATATAAACCATTTAAATCATAAAGACATTTTACTTGAAACATACATATCAAATAATTTCATCTTAGATGGAAAATAGTTTTGAGAAAAACACTTCAAATGAATTCTTGAGGAAAATATCCTTTCTTCTTTAAAATCATTTTCTTTTCACAAAACTCCATGCAATATTAAAAGATAAGGTTTTTGTTGAAAATAATCATGCAATATTGTAGAGGAAGCTTCTTGAAAATTAGGTGTTATGAAACCGTAAAAATCCTTTCACGCCGTGTAAGTTTAAGAAAACATTCTTCTCGTACTTTTATCAGAAAAGTCAAAAAGTACCACGTATGAAAAACGACAAAAGATTCCTTTAATATCTTTTACTAAAACTCACCGAAGGGTGAAATAGGATTTAAACAATTGTAGGTGAATGGAAATAATATTACATATTGAGGAAACATGGATGTGGATGATAAAATACACCCTAGTAAACGCCAAAGTAAAAACAATCTCGGATAAAAATGAGATTGTGATATTTTCCCTTACCTTAGGTCCGATTTACTTTGTATGTGTCCGAAGCTCCTGTATAATGGTTTAAATAATGTTATTGACTTATTCAAGAATCATACATATTTATATGATATCATATATGGTCATATTCTTAGCTTCTTATTAGTAATATTTCATTGTTACTTATTACTCGGGTCTTTATTTCCTTTTGTTCTTATGCATGTTTTGCCGAATAAATTCATATTATTCTTTTAAGGTTATATATACCTTATATCCAGAATGGTATTAGTGTAACATATATCATATTTATTCATCCAATTCATTTATATAATTACTATGTAATGATGATCATGTAGAACGAGTCTCATCACATCGTGGAGACGGTATCCCGTACGTACGCACGAGCGATGATATTGTTCCATGATCTTGGAATTGTATTTAAGTGTATTTATACTATTTAAGTATAAATATCACTTTATAATAATCATATATAGTTATTCATTACACCATTATACCCATCCTTGTAAGGTGATGGTGCAAAATAGATTACACCACGGCGTAGAGACGGTATTCCGTACGTACGCACGCGAGGTTATTTCATTTTTACGTAGGTTGAATAGAAGGTGAATTAGGGTTGTTTCATATTTATAATAACATATCAGTATGTAATTAATACTGATGTTATTACTTTATCATGAAACAACTAAAGAAGAAGAAGTTGAAGAAGAAAGAAATTGAAAAGATCGGTAATGGATATTACCTCTTCTTTGAAACGCCTCTTTGAATCCTCCACTTAGGGAAATAAGATTGGTCTTTGAAGAAGACCAGGACCTCTAGGATTATTCTAGGGAAGTGGAGAAGGGGTTTTGGCAGGGTTTGGCCGAGCTTGAGTGCTCAAATTGGTGTGAGGAGGAGGGGGAGGAGGTGCTCTTTTATAAGGGAGGAGAGGGGCACCTTAGGAATATCTCAAAATATTATTTTATATGAAAGTCAAGATCGGTTTATAATGGTTCCAAAGGGACTTATTTCGAAGGTAAAGTGTGGATGGGTCGAAAGTCTATCAACCAATAGGATTTAGACAAGTTTAGGTTATTATTTTAACCTTATCAATTAGATTTAACTCTAAGTTAAATAATGTAACTTTTACCGTGACTTTTTGTTTTCTTACACTATATGGTTAATACTCTTACTATAACATGACAAACGAACCCCAAGCCGTTTATTATTAATATATATATTCCTATCTAAGTCATTTTGCCGAACCTTAGATTTTTAGGAATAAAATAACAATTAATAATATAATATTTGATTTAAAAACTATTTTGTGTCAATTTTGACACTATTTGATATATGATTTTTGTGAAAGTCATTACAGACTTATATGTTCGAACCAAGTTGATTAAATAAACCCTAATATATCAAAGTAACCTAGAAAATTAGTGGAATTCATAAAAAGTCTCAAATTAAATTTATTTGGGCATTTATAACATCAATTATGTTAACATTTCCTTAAAAGGGTAATTACAGCATCATCGTTCTGTCATAAATAAATTAATGTATTCAATGTCTAAAAATTATAAATAAAATATCATTATGTAGGAAATCTTCTTATATTTCTAATTAATATTTATAGTCGAATTTATCTTATGTATAACCCCATATTAAAAATGTTTTAGTTATTAATCTTTGATTTTAACTATTTTAACTATTCATTAAATAAAATAATATTAAATGTCATAATCTAATCCAAGTGGACCTAAATGGTCATATTATATTCATAAGGTTGTTTTTGGTCGAATTAAACCTATACAATTGAATTAGGACATGTGTTAGGGTAATAGTAATATCATATTTACCCTTAGTTACCCTATTTACTATTAACCGCGGTAAAAAAATAAAAAGTTACTATTCACCAAAAAATTATTTTTATCTCATTGAACCACATTTATTTACTGATATCAACCGTGTCTTTCTGATTTTCGAAATTCAATTCACAGAAGCGATAAAATTAAGTTTTATGCAAAATTCAGTTTTTAACCTACCACTTAGTGGTTTCACTATTCATCAAAAATTGAAAGTTTTCAGAAAAATATAAAAATTTCACCCTAGGCTAATTTTGGTATTCCGAATCCAAAAATGAAGTCCATTTTGAAAGATAAAATTTAAAAAAGTGGGTATTACTATTCATAACGGCTAGTTTTAATAATATTTTAATAGCATATCGTTGTTTAGTGAAACTCAGTACACGCTATCGAGGAAGGTCGTGACTGCATGTAATACAAGGCAAGTCAAGGATGCGTGTTGAGCAAGATCCTTTTGGTGTAGCGTACAACACAAGACATTAATGAAATTAAAAATAATATTTTTCATAAAATCTCGGGGTGTTACATCAGCCCTCTTTGGAAGTTCAACAATGTGCCCTGGAAAACTCACATAGGTTCAACACCTAAGGTGTGGAATCCTGCATGGACTTATTATCTCCCATCCTCATGCATCATGATCCCCTTTAATTGGGTTTCCATCACCTTTCACATCCAAAAGGGCCCCCAAATGTTATATATACTTAGCCTAAGGGATCTCCTATCAGGTCGGGAAAATTTCCTCGACGATATCGAATGAAAAATTGATACAAGTCCCACATTATGAATATTGTCAGTGGTGGATACTCATTTTTGTCACATTTCAAGTCACAAGACGTGGATGCTTTGTTTCGAACACAGTCAACAGTTATCCTCCATCATCACTCCAACCCCATAAAGCCCAAAATATTGGTTACCTGATTCATATCGTTTTCCATTCCATCATGTCCAATTGAAATATAAACACATTTGGTACTATCCATCAGGGAACATTTTCACATTAGGATGACAAAACTAAGGTAAGGCATCATTTGAGGCTCCACACTGACTTCCCCTTTGAAGGTATTACACATGTTGCAAATAAATTGTCTGAATTTGTTTCCTACATCGAGTATAGGTCCAATGGGAATTGGAATTTGGGTGAGTTTTGTGTCCATTTGGAGGAGTTTCACTTCTCCATGATAAAAGATTCATGACCTTAAACAAAGATCTCCTTCTACGTCTTCATCGCAAGATGTTAAAATGCATGACATAACCTAGAACTATGTATGGATTGATTCTCATCATTTTGGGATACATAGAAACGCCCAGACACATTGTCTCCGAGTCTAACCCAAGGAATCTATAATCATGTCCTCTATTTCATCCCCTCACCCTAAACCCTTTTTGGAAAATGTGGTGTAGTGAGTACCTCATGAGTAATCATTCACGTTGTGTTTATGAAAAATCTGAACCATGTGCCTCCTGTGTATCTTCCCAACATGGTCAAATTTATATAACCCTAATCTATGATCTCCTAATAAGAATTTCATGTCATTTTTGTCCACTTCGATGACCTTTGCATAGTCCATCAAATCAAGTCCCCCGTTAATAGTCCACCCTAGGACCTTAAGATAAAAGTGTGTGACCCCAGGACCCTTGTCCTTAAAAAGGGACTCGATGCCCTCTATCAGATATTTCTTCATGTCGTACTTAGATGCGTTGTGACAACGAGCCAGTGTGTGGAATTTTCATACGGTCATTCCCTCGTTCCATGTACAAGCTTCATGAGCTCGTTATTTGGATCCTTATCCTCTTCCATGTCTGAAGGGACCCCCTTTACGGCCTGGCCTCATGCCACATTGTCCTACCTAGAGTCTTGGGATAATGTCCTTTAAGACCATGGACGATATTTACAACATGTACCATGTTTTGAATGTGGTTAGCAGTTAACCCTCATTTGGATATCACTATTCCAGGCAAACACAAAACGGATGTTGTGTTTTGAGCATGTTCAATAGTTATCCCCTATCTCCATGCCACCATTATTGTGGTCTAGATCTCGGGAATCATGATTCACATATATCCACTTCCTTGTGTTCAGGTGGAATTAAAAAATACTCCTCTTTACTCCATTGTGCATCCAGATGCATTATATAGGCTGGTAAGCCTCATGGGGACAACATTCACCTAGCATCCCATTTCCCATAACATGTGCCTTCCTGTGCTAGGAATGTACCCCCACTGCTCCTTCTTTCCCACATAGATCACAACTCATGAGTTCTTAATAGTTTTGGTAGGACGTGTACTATCCCAATCTTGCCACACATGCCTTCCATCGTCCTTCATAGCATTAAACTGCACCATCAGAACTATGTATGGCTTAATTTCCTTCTTCATCGGGAACGTTAGAATGTTTGACCACATAGCATCGGGCCCAGCCTAACATTCACTTTTGGTCCCTTGGCGTAAATAACTTACTTTAGGGATACCTGGTGTGGTGAAGACTCATTATGTCCTCATTCATGTCGTGTTTACAGCTACTGCACCATATACTCCCTTGTTGGAATCCCCCATTTCTTCCCAGAAGTTCAGATTAGTTTCTCAAACACCCACCCCTAGATGCCTGAAGCTTGGTTTTCACACTCACATTTAAATTGAAAAATAATGTTGTCATCCCTTGTTTCTCACATCGGGCCCGACCCACGTGAGCATAGGGATTGATCAATGGAAGCTCCAAGAATATTATGACAATGTAGAAAACACATACAAATAATTGAATTCATGCATGTAGCTAGCATAAAATGATTATGTCATGAATGAATGGTTGAGGGTATTCAAGAATTACAGAACCTGAGGATCGATCCCTCTCATAGACGGGTTGGCCCCGTCAAAATAATGTTGTAGCTCTGCCACCCTATGGCTTGTGGAGTTCAGGATCTGTTGTCACATGATTAGTACCTGCTTCTCCTTGTCATCAATGTGTCACATTTCATCAGCCATAGTACGATAAAACTTCATATTGGTCCGAATAACAGTCATTTTTTAGAGGCTTGATTCATGCTCTCCTCGTCCTCTTCTAGTTGGGCTTTTAATCACAATATTAGTTCAGATCACGCATTGTGGGAGGCTGAGTGCTTATTCTCCCAGAGCTATAGCCGCCGAATTTTAGATTCAGACTCCTGAAGCCTCTTGATGTTCACCTCTTCCTTCTGCTACCATCCCACACCAAGGTCGTTTTCATACTTCCGAATCTTTTCCACCATGAGATCTCGGACCAGCAAGTGAAGACGATGTGCATATACTCCCCCAACACATAGTTTGAGGACTCGCGAATGTAGTCTCTCTATCTGGTCTATCCATTGTGCTAGTGGGGTGTCATCAATGAAGAGCTTGATTAGATTCTATGACCAGTGACAAAATATCTTTCTATCCTCTTCATTAGAGGCTGTTTCATCCCAATATATAGGGTTTGAAGTATCGTACAGAGGGAATGCACCCTGAAGTCATTATTAGGGTCCACATCTATTGTCAAATCATCTATGAAAGGACACGGGCTATGCGAACAATCTTCATCATATGATCCCAATTCAATGATCATAAGCACACCCCTACGAGTAGTCCCACCAGTGGTCTGGAGCACCGCAGCTTGGTTGGTTGAGATGTCCACCTCCACGACCACCAGAATTCCCCTGAGAGAAGAACTTCCAAAAAGACCAACCAACATCGCCAAGGAAAGCCATGCCAATTGAAGAAAATTATATGCCAGAATGGCACTATCGTTAGTTATCCTGGTTAATGGGAGGAAGTTATGAGTTTTGTATGGGAGACTTACAGAGATCGAATTCTAAGTCTCTATCCTCAGTTTTTGTTGTAGAGATTCTGATATGTGGACCTTCGTATAATTTCGTAAGGTCTAAAAACCCCGGATAATCCACCTCGGGCATCCTAGCCCCACTATACGTGATATAATCCCTAGGAGAGGGCGCAGATCCCAAAGTACCATTATCTACATCAACTGAGGAACAAGAAAAGGTTCTATGCTAGAGGTCCCCTAAACATTACAAATGATTAATAAGGACTCCAAAATGACCTCGATGAATACCCTGAGGAAGGGGCATGTGATTTTACCACAAGGGCCTCTGCAAAGTCTTCATGATCTTGGTCATGATCACCATGTTTATCCTCCGACAATGGGATCCCTCTACCGGCCTCCTCCCCCCAAGAGGACTTGTCTAATTCTTCTGATATAGGAGTGCACTCTTTCAGTTTAGTAGCAGACAACTACCAAGGAGCTATTAGATCTAACAGCACCATCACCACATCATTCATTTGTACATTGAACACCCTGAGAGTGCTCAAATTCCTCCAACTCAGCCAGTTATTGTTCCATCTCTGCCTGGGACACCGCAATGCCAGCCTTAATAGGGCCTATCCCTGGAATGTCCATCTCAAGGTTGTTCACATGTTTCAACAACTCAAAAAGGACAAGGAATTGCTTATGAACTTCCTAGATTTCTTAGGCCTCTAGGAAGAATGCCTACTCGAGGATGTCTTTGTGGCACAACTGTATTCCTATATCCTAGGTGGAAATTCTAATTAATCCTCCCGGTGGTCTTCCCTCTGGATAACATAGTTCTTCTAGGACTTTTGGGTCTGCTGACATTACTGGATCTGCTGCCATGGCCTCCCTCTCAACGGTACAGGCCTCACTTCCATGTTCCTATACACGGCGTGTGTGTTAGGTACATGATGTTTCCGTGAGATGTTTAGTCGGCCCGTGTCTCACCCTCTACGTTTCTATGTTCTTCATGGGAAGTACACGCCGTGTCCTGTACCTACACATTGTGTATTGTTTAATTTGAACTAATAACAACATGGTTGTTTCATTTATATTACACGACCACCTGCACTTTGAGTGAACATGGTGTGTATGTTTGGTACACGTTGTGTACTGTTACATGGTCTATTTTTACCCTCGACATGTCTATCCAGAGAACATGGGATACTCTATATTCTGACTACACGCCGTGTACTCTGGAGTACACGCTGTGTACTTTGATTTTCTAGTTTTCTCACATTTTCATTTCTTTATTTTCTTCCTTTTTATTTTTCTTTTCTTTTGTTTTCTTTTTCTTTCTATTTCAGGATATCGAAGATCACGATCCTTCCTGATGAAAGAGGCCAGCCTCCGCCACTGAGGGTGATAGGACCAACTATCATTGGATCCGACTCCGACCACCTACGCAGTCGGACCCTGACGCTCCGGTAATTTAGCTGCTTCCATTGGCCATTCTGCCCCCACTCACTCCCTCAGATGAGGTTGGGCCTACTTTTACTGCACCAGCTACCACTTTCCCTGTACTATCATCCTCAGCAGCTGGTCCCTCTTCAAGCACACCTTCTACCAAGCCACCTTCTAATTCGGCAGATCCACCTCCAGAGCCAGACGTTGCTGCTGCACCGGCACGTGGTCCGGGACATGCAGGTGCTCCCTATCCCTGCACAGTATTCCCGGTCACCAGTCTCCCATATGATAGGTTACGACGCTTCTATCATCGGACTATGACATTGAGTGGTCGGTACCTTGAGAACAGCATTCCACAGTGGCACGATATTTTGGAAGAGTTGGAGGTGCTTCTCGAGAACACCGCACTCCTTGATATTTTCCAGGTCAGCACTCCTGTGATCAGTGATTTATTATTGGATTTTTCAGCTTTGTTTGAGTTCGATGGAGCGGAGTACTAGGAGACACCTGGCGATGCGGTACCCGTAGTCTGATTCCGACTAGGTGGTCGACATTTCTCTATTACTATGATTGAGTTTGGCCGAGGGTGCGGCTTCTACCCCCATCCTATCACCCCACCCCCCATTTCTACCTTGACCCAACCCGAGCACACTGACCTCATTTCCATGTGGAGGGAGATCGATGGGCCTGACCACTGGTAATCCCACACTTCCCAGAAGAGCACTCTTATAGCCGACCCCATCCTTCACATTACCCACCGGTGCTTCAACAAAATCATTTTCCCCCTCCACGAGGATATGGGGGTCGTGACCGGTCGTTACATGGATCTTTTTACCTGTGTCATCCGGCACAACTACCTTGACCTCCCCAATCTTGCCGCCTCTTATTTCCACTCCATGTTTACCGGCCGTCAGGGCAACCTGAATGGTGGGTTTTACACCACCCTTCTTTCCCACCCCTGTGGTGTATTCAAGCCCTCTTTACCTCATGAATTGTTAGGTTAACCCTAGCGGATGGAATTTCTCATGCTCATTCCCATGGGATTGGTCCGGAAGTATGGGGTGCCTACATCCCTGATCAGGCTCGAGCTCCGCCACCTGTTGACCCCCCTGCCCCAGCTGCTGACCCCGCTCCTCCCTCCCCAACCCCTCCAGCTTCTCCACCTCACCCACCTCCTACAATCCCCACTTCTTCTGAACTTCCTTCTTCTGTCCCATCACCCATCCCACCTACCCCCGAACCCTCGTTCGATCCGAACCTTTCCCTCCGCCTTGCCATGATGGAGCATAAGTTAGTTTGTATCATCGGCCGCCAGGACACCATTGCACACCATTTGATTCATTTGGAAGGCCGCCAGGACCAGATGGAGTAGCTGTTGGCACATATTTCTCAGCATCTTGGTATTCCACTGCCTCCACCACCGGCCTCTTCCTCCACTCCTAGACATTCTGCTGCTACTCCACCGCCCTCTCCTACGTCGGCCATGAATTCTGTTCTCCTAATTCCGGTGAGCCCTACTGCTACTACTTCTGCCAGGCCATGGCCTGCTGATGAGCTTCCTTCACCGAGTATTGCATCTGTAGCTCCTACTTCTTTAGATCCCCTTCCAAATGTAGATTCAGAGCCTCCCACTACCACGCCTCCTGTGCCATATTTACCGGCCAATTCTGTATCGGATGATGCCTCCCCTGAGGTGACCCCATGATTGTGACATTTTTCATTATCTTATATATCTCTTTTTTCATTTTCTATGCTGTGAAGTTATGCATGTTTTCAGTTTTCCTTTTACTCGAAAGTCAAAGGTACTGTCATGGAGTGCCTTGGAAATCACTTTTCACGAGGGGAGTATTTTTCCATTTTTATTTTCTTTCTTTATGGATTTACTTATTCCACTGATTTACTTTGTTTATTCCCCCATATCACCCCCTTTCCCACCCATTACCTTAGTATTGCACTTGGTGGGCCATGTGCCGTATTAAATATGGGGGAGAATCTGTCTTTTTCACCTTACTCTTTTCCCTTTATCTACTCTCGGAGACATCATTATTAGATTCTATATTTGAAAATTTAAAGCAATTTTGATTAATCATTCTTATAAATTCTAGAGTTATCTGTAGAAACGTTTGGAATGGTAGCATGGTTGTTTTGGTTTTTTTAAGTATTTTAAAATGATTGTTGATATAGTTTCAACTGAAACTTTTCATCCATGATTACATTTCATTGATTAGGCTAATAATTTATATGCATTTCATGACCTAATTGTCCCTTCATTATTTTTCCACTCTTGAGAGGTATTCTAAATCCTTTTTCATATTTATTTTCTAATACCCTCTTTCTTGAGAGATTCTTAGGATATGCATCACTACCAGAATTTGCAAGATTTCTTTTCAAAACATGAAGAAATTTTTTGAATTACATTAAAATGATTGACGAATTAGACTGTTTCAACCCCTTTATCTTTAGACCTACCCTACATTTAATCTTCGTTAAGCCCATAGAAGCCATGAACAGCCTTTATAGGAAGCCACATTACAAGCCTATTTCCCTTCCTACTCTATTTCTTTTTAAACTTTTCATGATTATTCATTTGAGCTTTAAAGAGGGAGTTGGAAATACATGGCATATTTTTATGTACAACCATGAACTAAAGTGTGGGGGAGTTCCTCTTGATTATTTGGGAAAAAATGGGTTCGAAAAATCTAGTCATTATATTCATAAGTGTTTACCTTGTGTTTTGTTATATATATATATATATATATAAACAAAAAAAAAACAAACAACAAGGGGACCTTATGCTTATTTTCCCATGATCCCTACTTTCCTAAGGAAGATGGTGATGATTTCAAAAGCATTTGACTGAGCTTGTGAAGCATGAATTTTCAGTGAGTTTTACTTTTAATATCAGGAAATATTGTTTAAGGGAATTAGACATCCTTTTCCAAGCCTCAAAATTTATTTTCACATTTGAACCTACCAACCCTTAGCCACAGATACATCTAAACCTTATTGATAAAGCCCTCATGTTTTTTGTAATTAAATTTTTCTGATGTAGAGAACAATATATCTTGAAAACCTATGGATAGAGTGTATATACATTAGATTGAGCATAACTTTGATTAAAAACATCTTGAGTGTGGAGATTTATTTTAACTTGTAAGTTGAATCATCAAGTGGCATGCTTATTTAATAAAGGTTGAAAAATGTGTTGAAAGTGGATGAGAGTAGTTAATTGCATTATATATGAGGCATGATTTTAATATCTTATGAATTGAATTTATTTGTGCCTTTTAGAATTTTTGGTCAGTAACTTTATCAGTTATACATTTGATTAATTAAATGCCTTCCTTTTAAAGTATAGGCTCTCTTAATTAGATGTGGGGATTTTTCTTGAGGGAAAGAAAATAACTAAGTGTGGGGGAATTTGATGCACCTAATTTGTGTATACATTTACACATATATAATTGAAGACAAAAACATCTTTTCAACAGATTTCTGTTGTTTTATGAATATATACTTTGATTTGGGAGATTTTGATTACTTTTAGGAGCTTTCTGGCTAAATACACGAATCAATGGAAGCCTGTGAAAATTTTGAAACTACACGACGTGTACTTTTACACACGCCGTGTACATGTAGACAGGGACACAGACTGAAGGAGGGAGTACATGCCCACGTCACCAGGAAGAAGATACACGCCGTGTGATCCAGTGTTGTATGTCGTGTACTACATTCTAGAAGCGGTGGTTGCTTAGAAAATTCCACACACTCATGTGGTCATTGAAGGAGACACGACATGTTTGAATTTATACACGTCATGTATGCAATTCTCGAAGGGGCTGGCAGCCAAACATATGACACTACACGCCGTGTATGGAGGCTCTACCCACCGTGTATAACCAACCTCTTAGAGGCGCCATGTTCAACAGTCTAAGATGGCGTGTTAGGCCACCTGCCAGCGGAGAAATTGGCGCCAAAGCGCATTGACGAAAAGTACACGGCGTGTACTTTCTATACATGTCGTGTACTTTACTTTTCTATAAAAGGAAGCCTTTGCCTACAGATTTTCGAGTTCAAAACCATTATAGGACAAAAGAAGCTCTGTTGCTACCATTCCAGAGCCACCATGGTTCCATAGTTCAACTATTCCACCTTCTGACACCCTACCTCAATGCTTACATGATGAATCCATCAGGTATCACGTGTGTCGTTTCTCTCCCACTTTCTATGTGTAACTAAACCCATCGTGTTGGGGATGTTGATGAAGGGATTGTAATTTTTATGTTGTTTTATATAGTTTTGTTTTATCGTAGTAATTAATCTTGATCCTCTTAATCTACTGTTAAATATAACTGAGAATTCAGAGCCTGACCAAGGGTAGAATTCTCAGCGATACAAAAGAAAAGTAACAGTGAAAACATCCATGATCATTGGAAGGATTTAACTAATTCAAATAATGGAATGAACGTGATAAAGAATTATGAAAACTGACTATCGGACCAAGGAGTCAACTCCTCTAATTCCAAACAAGAGGAACCTGACCAAGGAAATCTTGTAACTAAATGAAATCCAGAATGATTGAATTATTTTGAACAACACACCCATTTAAACAATCTTCATAAGAAATCCTTAATCACCACAACCCTGACACGTCTTTTCTTCCCTTTTTAAAAACTCTTTAAATATACCCGTTGTTTTCTTTTAAACTGTATTCATTTCTTCAAAGTAAATCAATTTAGTTTCAATCAAAACCCAAAATCAAACCAATCGATTCTAAATTCTGCATACTTCACCTAAATAAGTATTAACTCAATTGAATTCACGCACATCATAGTTCCCGGTGGATCGACCCCAAAATTATGCTATACTAAAGTTATAAATAAAAAGTAACTAATTTGGGACGCTTATAACTTCCATCAATGACAAGCGAGACCAGTTTTTTTTATTTTCCCCAAATTCAGTTTTCTTAAGGAAATCGTTCATATAATTCACATGTTCTTTATTCTATAAATAATGCACTATAGGATAAGGGTTTTTTATCCTTCTTTTTCTCTTTCCAATTTGGAGAAATCATTATATAACATTAGTAGTTATTAATTATATTCCTCATTATTCAATATTTGATTCATTTTATGCTTCCCTTTAGAAACATCATAGGAAGCTTGTTTTTAAAATTTTGACCCATGGAAAGATGGGTTTTCATTCAATCATGGGATTTATATGATGTTAATACCATATTAAGCTCCATCTATTTATTTTCATCATAGAGCCCACAAGACCATTTAAAGTCTTCAGCATCCATTTCAACATTAAAAGAATAATAGAAAACCACTTCATAGCTATAAAAGTCTCAAATCACCAATGATTTCTGTAGACTCATATTTAGTCTTCTAAAGGAGCGATACATGTTTATATTTTTTATGTTAATGACAAAGACAGATGAATTTTATAAAAGTATTGTGATGTTTTCATCATAACCCCTGATAGGGTAATATTCCATTTTCATCGGTATGGGGAACTACGTTTCCATATTAAGATGGATGGTTTGAATAAAATATTTATCAAAAAATATTTTCATGAAATCATATAATCCAAATGAATCAATTTTCATCCTTGTAATATTTTTCATGATTAGTTTCTAACGTTGATAATATTATTTATAAAAACTATAGACTTATAATACAACATTATACTATTCTGAGCACTAGAAGACAAATAATATATTCTCAAATGAATAAATTAAATATTCTTCCCAATGGGGATCAAAATATCCACTATGCATGTGAGGCCTTTTTTGAATAAAGGATTCTAACAAAACTTTTTCTTTCTTAGGATAAAGAGAGTGTTCCATGAGATTCACGTAATTTGTCATCACATGATCCATTTGATCAAGTCCTTTTATGATTTCTCTAGAACCTTTTCTTTAAATATTTTGAGTTTAATTGATGAAATCATCACATTTTCTATCATATAAATTGATGGAATGGTTTCATTTATTTTGAGCCACTAACTAAGAAAAAGAATGTACAATTAAGTTGGATTTAATTGAATTATAATAATAATATATAAATAAAACATTTAACATGGAAGGATAAACTTGTAATCAAAAGTATATCATAACATGTGATTCCCTAAGATTTTATCTATGCAATCCATGGTGATTGAATTTTCCTTATGGTTCTTAAAATATTTCACTTCTCCAAATGTCCAAAAATAACTAGACCATACTTATATACAAAATAAAATAGATCAATCCTTTTACACTTGTTAATATATGATTTTATGCATAACTACCATTCAAATAAAAACTAAGGTTCATATAGACTATTGTTCATAGAAAATTAGGTTCAGTAAACTTTAAACAAAGAACCAAAACAAAAACATTTTATATTTAATATTTATAATGGGATTCTAATTTTATTTGAGCACTTACATCTTCATAAGATAACCCATGGAATATATGAAATAATGGATAATAAAAAAAATAGGGAAAAAATAATAAGAATAAATCATAGAACTTGTGTTAGAAGTTCTAACATATCGACATAAAAAGGATTGGAAAATTAATAAACATATGTAAGTAATAAAAAAAATGGATCATCTAATCATGGAATCATAAAAAGTTGGAAATAATTTACAAAATTTCATGAATATTATTCAAGGATAACCACCATGTCCATGTCACATGGATTAGCATAAATCAACGCTAATGACAATGACCATTAAACATAGAGGAACATGAGTCGAGGATAAGCATCCAAACCATTTCACATGACATGTCATGAGACAAAACATTACCCACATAATTGGAGAAATATCTTGGTGAACACATTAATAACATGTTATTGAATATGTTTACCCATGAATAATCATATATATGTAATTAAATATAAACATACAGATTACCCATGTAAGAAATAAGGATTCATTACCATGTCAAAAAGAATTAAAAAGGGTATATCATAATGGTTTCCCTGAAATAATGTATTATATTCATAAATGGAAATTAATAAGTTAAAATAATAATATATCATGACATGTTATGTCAAATTTATGTGCAAAATGAAAATTTACTATTTAAAAACATAAAACATTTCCCACTTTTGTGTGATTTATGGGAAATATTACATATTCTTGAAAACTAAATTGGAATAATTGATTTTATAAAAATATAAACGAACCAATATATAATTTGATGACAAAATGTTTGAATTCAGAAAATAAATGGTGGTAAAATCTTATTATAAAGGTATTTTGAAAATGTATATGAAGTCAGGTAATTCCCTTTAATTAGGCTTGCTTCTCCATAAGAATTTAGAAGGGTAAATTATGAAACATGTATTTACCTATCATAGAAAAAGTCATTGAGATTCATAAAAGAGTTTGGAACATGTAAAAATAATTTATTATGAATATATAAGAATAATTAATAATTAAATTGTGGTATATAGGGAGAATGTGTAACCTGAAGAAAAAAATAGGTTTCAGAGAAAATCCCCTACAATATAAATGCAATATTTCTTCATATGATCTTAATGTCCTAGATAATAAAATTTGATTCATTAATAATTTAATTCATAACCTATTTACAATTTATATTATTTAATATAATATTATTAACTTTATTTATGGCCTTTTTGATATACTATAATATGCATGCTTATCATATATGAGTGTTCATTTCCTTGGTTTTGATAATCGGTTCACTTTTAAACTTATATATAAAATCTTGTAAAATCATAATAGTTTCCCAAAATTGAAATTTAATGTTATTAATGAACTTATATAATATTAAATAGTATTATAATTAATTTTACCCTATTTTATAATGATTAGTAGATTATACGTTGTTTATATCCATTTAGAATATTTTGTCATTTTTTTATCATCACAAACTAGTTTTGTTTTATTGATTAATTTTATGTAAATATAACAATTCTAAAATATTAAATAAGATGTATTACATATACTATAATATTCATTAATTTTAAAAATGGTTTTATTACCATCCATGAAGGTAGTAATGGAAATTGATGTCTCACTAATCTTTATTGCGCTAAATTAACACATATTAAACGATGTTTTCATTTTTAGAACCAAAAAGACGGGAAAAAGATATGAAGATGGGGTGTTACATTAAAAAAATAATATTTCATAACATAAAATATTCTAGATTAATCATTCTACATTGATAATGGGATATAAGGAGAGTAAAAAATTAATGAAATTGAAAATGAATTAAAATAAAAAAGAGGGTCTTACATCTTGATTTGTTCTCCTTGAGAACCTCCATAGGGTAATTGGTGATTTCCTTTTGAAGAGACCGAAGGATACTAGACATATAGAATAGAATTTTTAATACTTATTTCTACAATTGTTATTAGCATGAATTCTTTTGAGGTGTGATGATAAGAGGTGTTGAGGGATGGTATTTCTAGTGGAGGAAAGGTGTACTTTTTGATGATTTTCTTCATTGGTTTATTATTTTTGATCAAAACTATGATTAAATATTACAATTGAAACGAAATAGAGTTACTAGATCATGTGAAATTTAGTTAATGGCCACATACATTATAAATTTCCCAAGAATGACTCAAAAATTAATTAATTTAAATAATACAATAAATTACCATATTTCACCATTCACCAAAAATTCTACTATTTTAGAAAAATTAAAAAAAAATCCACCATAACAATTTATATAGGTTTAGTATAAAGAAATTTAATCCAATTTTAGAAAATAATTTTATATATGTGCAAATATAATTTTTTAATTAAATTCATCATTTATTCAAAAAATATAAATTTTAAAATTATGACTGCTTTTATAACATTTTGACCAATTAATCAGGGTCTCATAAAATAATATTACAATAATAAGACAAATAAAAATGATTTATGAATATCTTTATCTAAAATAAAATTTCATTTAAGTAATTTTATTTATTATTAAATTATAAATAAATCCTTTTGTTTCAAAAAAATACCAATACATAAATTAACATTTAAATGTCTTTATTTACTAATTCCATGGTATAAATATATCGTAGTTTTATTTATAATTTTTATAAATTGTTCCTAAATTTAATAGGTAAGGTTACTATTTTATTATTCATGTCAAAATTCATAATGATCATGTTAATATTCTAATGTTCATTTTATTATTACATTGGTTTAGGTTCTCTAATATCAATAAATACATCATATTTTATTCATTATTAATTTATAATGATGGTATTCAGTTATCTAGGTTATTTGTTATGATTTATTATTTATTAAATAATTATAAGAAGCAAAAATTCATTGATATAATTTTGGGTCACTATAATACATCACAAATAACATTCCTTCACATAAGAATAAGTCTCAAAAATTTATATAAGAGGAAAAATCACAATGAACAACATAGTTCGAATAAGGCTATTGTATCTCAAAAACACTTATCATGAAAAAAATAAGCGCTTGGAAAACCCTTGTCTTCTCTCCTCCGAAAATATTATGGTTACTCATATTGACCATATCCATGCACTTACCCCCCTCCAAAATAGAATAATCTACTATCTAGTCCAGTATTCCATGAAACTAGGGCATATAATCCTAAATCATTACTAGAAAAATAATTATATTCCTAATATATTTTTCAATATAAATCTACCACAATTCAGGGTAATATGAGTTGTTTCATCGTACTTATTCCATTTAACCCAACTCTACCCTCCAAGGGGGTTGTTACATCAATATGAACCAACATAGTCATAAAAAAATTCCTAACACTATTAGTTCAAATCATAAACCTACATGCTCAATAGTATATAAAACTATATATAACACCCAATCAATGGAATTTTATTCCTATAAAAAATAATCCATAATTAAAAAATAATTAAATACTAGTAAATAATAAACAACTCACAGAAAACATAAATTCATTAGGAAATAGGGAGCTTCCTACCCCAGATCAAATAGACTAATATTAGTATAAAAAACCCTTAAAAAGTCATTAAAATATATCTCAAATTTACTATACAAACAAATTTTCAAAAATCAATCACATTTCATATTTACTCAAACATTGAAAACATCCAAAATCCATATGAAAAAAACTTTTTGCAATCCAAATATTTGATCAGAATTATTATTTAAAACTCCTTCATCTAAAATTATTCCCCTCTACATAATGTTATATTTTTTAAAAAATTAGAAATCAATTTTCCTAACAAACCACCATTAAATTTTCTATTTTAATACAATATTCATTTTTTCATGAGAAATAAATTAGTTCCCCTAAAAAATCTTAAATATGTTTAAAAACATTATTTCAAACAATGCTCCACCAACAATCTATTTTACAGAATCTAGGATCATTTTTTACTATGTGGCTGATGTTAGATAATCTGAATTTTAGGGGAATGATATAAAGGGAATGAAAATTGTTGGAATAAATCATAATGATGTAATATGAATAAAAAATCACATAATCTAAAAGTGGATCTGTGTTAGAAATATCACCTACCTTTGTTGGAACCATTATAATCCCACCCACCATGAATGCATCGTTGATTTGGCTCTATTTTTAATAAATTATATAATATTAGAGAACCCCTAATTTATAACATAACCAATTAAAAATAATCAATAGAAACAGAAAGAAAAAATAATAACCAATGTGAGGTGTGTCTTTTTCACTGTTAATTCCAACAATAAATAATGTAACGATCTGATAAAAAATGCGGAAAATATTTCTTCTGACTGAAGAGGGGAAAGGGGGTGATTTTTTAAGGTATATACTATATTTTCAACAAAAATGGGATAATCCCACTTTTAATATTTTATTTAATAGGATTATTAATATTTTATAATATTGGTGAAAACTTTACATTCTATATTCATTTTCAAACACTATGAACCCATATTTTTAAAACATACATATCGGGGAGCTACACTTATATATCAATTAGAACACCAAAGCACATTAAAATTTTTATTCCTTTTTACCCCTTACATATTGGGGAAATGAATCATATGTGTCATCTCTTTACCCTTACATTGTGACCATTTCAATTTTCTAAACATTTTATATTATTGTTTAATTTTAAATATTTCTAGTGATTATTACATATATAACGATCTTCACGCCTCTTCTATAACAAGCCATGAACATATTTTGGCCATACACATTAAAAAGATACATTGGTATTTAGTGCTAAATAATAATTAACCCCTTTCAATCATTGTTCATAAACACATAATAATATAATTAAATCTAAAATATAAATCATTAATACATATATAAGATACATCCTTTGTTGGTTCTAACCACTATATTTCAAACATTTTATCCTTACATACCAGTAAAGAAACCCTTACATATCCTAAAGTATACCGATATGTAACATCTATGTAACCCTTACACATTTCCTTTACCATTAATCATCCTTTATGTTTCATTATATTTTCCTTTAAACTGAAGTGTTTGAATATTAGTTACCCATACATGTCATTATATGTTCTCTTAAACATCATTGGGTGATTCTAACCCATGTCAGAATTTATAAATTCAATAATCTTAATATGTTGGTACCCAAATTTAAGAGTAACTATTTCTCATCTACCACTCATTTAATTCATAATTAATGGTATTAACCTCATATATATCCACCTATTTGAAAATCTGTTTTATATCTATACTCTCTCCTACTAAAATAAAATTTTAATTGACTTACTTTGGAACGTAATATTCTATATTGATTCATCCACAAGATATGATTCTGATACATCTACTATTGGTAAATCTACCTAATGGATTTCAGACAAGGGAATAACCTCTCGACTATGATCATCTAGAATTAGATAATAAAATTTATTATTATTTCCTTCTATTGAATGATACACTAAATGTAAAAAAATGTTTTCCAATGGTTATTTTTGAAATAATGACTTCCAGACAATAACCCTCATAATTACCCACTCCTCAATACCAAAATTTTATATCATAACCTATATCTTACCAGAAAAAAATTCTTTATTGGGTCCACCTACCACTACATTAACATTATTGAGCACCCAATCCCTCCACAACCATCGAAAATATCCAAAAACATAATTTAATAATATTCTAAAAATTAAAATACTAATCTGAACCCATTTCATTGAATGGCCCTTTCCCTTGGAACAACAATTAAAAATATCACTTGAAAATGATAATTTTTGGACTAATTGGTCATTACAATATAAATTGATATTGTTTTAAACATACATATGTTATTGGTAGTAATCCAAATACTATCTCAATGATTGGATTTTTTTAAATAGTTATTCTAATAAAAAAATAACATTGGTTTGATTAAAAAAAGAATTATGTGATAGATACTATGTAGAATGTATGAGGTATGCAATATATCCCATAAAACTCTTTTGATTGGCCAAATATTTTTCTAGTATTCATTCCACACAACCTCTGTAAATTCCTCTTATTTGAGTTCACTACACTAATCTACATTATTATTTTAACAATATATGTATTTTAACTCAAACTAATTAGTCTATTCAATCAATCCCTATAATGTTTCATATGTAATATTTAGATAGTTCCACCCATAGATTTCATTATAAATTATCTTTCCATATTCATCTATTGAAAGCATAAATTCAAAAAATTCATTTTCAATAATATGTTTTTCGTATATATACAATATCAAAAATTCCACCAAACTCCCAATAAATATCTTATACTTAAAATATTAATCAAGTTTTTTAATAAAACTAAACTCTCTAATTACATCATCAAAACAGATATTTTAACTCTGAAACTATTTATTCAGTCTATAAATGGACTTTTCGTAAATGAGAAACATAGATGACTCATTTTGAACATGAAAACAGTTATTTTGTTTCATTAACACATCCTTGACTAAATTTCCATTAAAATAATTTCTTTTTAAATTAATATTACATATGTCAAACTCAAAATGATCAATCATTAAATTAATAATAAAAATGGACATTATCAACAAAATTGATTGAAAGGATTCTTCATATCTAATAACATTAATTTATATGTAACCCTTTCCGACCAGGTGACATCATTATGTAGAAAATATACCATCCTTGTCAACGTTATTTTTAAAACCCCACCTTCAACTTATGGGTATCACCCCTTTAGGTGCATCGTCTATGTATCAAACATTATTTGTGTACATGGAGTCCACCTTAGATATGATGAAATTTTTCTGTTTATCATAACAAAAACTTCTAAAGTTCATTTTAGAGATTATAGATTTAGTTTTTATAAACATTTAATCACCATTATTTAGTATATGAAATATATTACTTTAAAGATACTGAAGATTCCTACCAACAATTATAAATTCTTACATAACCTAATTATGTTCTTCTTAAAAAACACTATCTATAAACATATCTTCTTCCATATTAAGAAGATTTTATATTTTTTTAGACATATAGAAGTTCAAATTTACTCACATCGGATCTATATGTTATATATTTCATCTAATTAAATTTACTATTAAATTCCATAAAACCTTTCTACTCAGTGTGATTATAAAACTGTTATTCCATATTTTCTATGGCATAACCAAAACCAATCACCATTCTTATTTACAATTAATTCTTTCAAATGTTGAACATCATATGTATTATTTAAAAAACAAAATATTAATGAAATTAAAATACTATTATTTCCTTATTAATGAATCATATGGTGTCTTTATGAATACATTATATGGAAGACATTCATGTATTAATGCAACCTTTTATAAAGAATATCCCCAAGCTGATATATAATGATTACACAAACACATAATCAATTGAACAATGTTCAATAAGAAATGATTTTTCTAATCATGAATGAAATTAAAAAATGGTGTTCTAGGAAGTGTGATGGGTGAAATAATTCAATATTCTCTCAAATGATAACTCCGTTCATATATTACGTATATACCACCTCTATGTAATCATATAATTTTGAAATTTTTTCCAAATATACATATAATCAATTGAAATTTTCCCAATAGGTTATGATTAATCCTTGCATGAAAAAATTATATTGTGTTATTTTAGGAGAATTGAGTTGTTAAAATAACATTATAATGTATCAAATGATTACTCAATTCCTATATTTAGTATTTATCACTACAATCCGATCATATAATCTAAATAATTTATTATAAATGGACCTGTATTTTATTTTAATACTGTTTTAAATTTTAAGAATATAGAATCATAGTTCTTTTTAGAAACACATAATAATATCTACCAAAGTCAATATTTTTTGTTAAACGGATCTTATAATTTAGCATACATGAATAATCAATTTTCCAATATATATCTATGTATAAGTTCCAAAAGTCCCTTTACCCATTAAAATTTTCCATAAAAATGTTATTTAGACATTTTTTCTAATAATAAAGATACAAAATATAAAATAATTATAATTAAATGATTCCTAAAATACATGTCTATTTTGTATTTTAATGTATTTATAATTTATATCTCTCATACGAAATGATAATATTTGGAGGGATTAGAATCAAACATTACCTTCCTATTATAAATATTACAGATCTTGTTAACTATATATTTAATATATAAACAATTTTTTCATATTCCTAATTATATATAACATTTCATTCATATATATGGAACTATGATTGTTCATAATAATGATTAAAAATACCATCTTTTCAAAATAAGATATATAAAATATTTATTTTCTTATGGTATGCACATTACAATAATTTCCTAATTCAAGAACTAATCTACAAGGTAGAGTAATATCACATGTTATAAAATCCAATGAAAAAACTCACACAAAATTTATAACACAAATATATACACCACATTTTTTAAATTATATCATATGTTTAAGTATATGTTTATAAACCAAAATTTATAAGGATCACCCAATATCTAATACCCATGAGTTGGAGATAGGAATATTGATTTCTATAAAATTCACATCCATATGCTCAGAATATGTCTCTTTGAGAGTAATTCTCAACCTTATATACCAATATATAATAGTTTTATGTTATAAATATATGATAACAAAAAATTATTAACATGATGTGTTTTATAATATATAACCAATAAAATTATATGGATGAGTATCAATTTCTGTTATTTTTCATTAATGATATTTTTTTTTGAATTTTGTCCCAATAAAACGTTGAACCTGTAATTTTTTTCCTTTGGTGATAGACAATACATATTTCACCATGTATTAGGCCACATTATAATTTATTCAATTATATAAATATTTCTATAATAAATAATTTTAAATCACATAACATATGAATCTTGTTTGGATTATTAGTAAAATATTTTTTCAAATCTATAATATGGAAAAACAAGAAAAATATTTCTCAAGTATCTTAATTTTAGTAGGGTTTGTGAGACAAGTATGAACGAATGCTCAAATTTTAATACGGTATCCTAATTCTATAATCTTCACCCATATAAAAAATTCCTAAAACAATATATTCAACACAAAACCATCATTTTTATGACTTGCTAGGTTGGATGATTGAGGATTGTACTTGGGTTTCCATTTCAAGGAATCTCAAACATAATATTTTAAGGGTTTTTATTTAAATTATCACCAATAATATACACCACATTTATATTAAATTCATATTTATTTGAATATATTTATAGTCATTATCATCTAAATATTAAACTATGTATTCATATTTCAAATGATTTAATTTTTTTAATCTCAATTCCTTCTACAATAATTATAATTTCAAACCAAATTAATATTATAATATATTCGAAATTTGTATTTTTCATTACTCATGAAAAGTCCTAATCCTTATTTATTAATAATTTTATATTTTTATACATTTAAATTTTATTATTGAGGATATGATATATTTTTTGAGAAATTTTTAAAATTTTATGAGTTTCTACATGTCACATGGTTTCAACACATGATTAAAAAAATCATGTGGAAAACATACATTTCAGTATGTATTTATAATAGAAAAATTTCACAAGGATAGATCATGGTTCTTCCAATAATTTTGGTACACCAATGTCCCTAGTTTAGGTATCATGGATTTCACATGGTTTGGTATACCATGTAGTAATTGTATGATTTACCAATACTATAAAATTTTAATATTGAAAAACGGAACCACCCTGTTTATTTTTAGCATAAATTAATTCCCACCAACCGTCTCCCACAATAGTACCATGTGTATGTGGGGACCATTGTGTGAATCCTCCTTTTCTGGATCTTCCATTATTATATCTTGACAATTTTGTGCTATATTATTTTAGGTTTGAGTTCCATCTATTCTTTTCATTCTTATTTCTCTCCTCCCTCTTGTTTTTATTCCATGTCTCAAATTATTGTTGTATCTTCCAAAGACAATGAGGTTTTTGGGTTTTATAAAATCCTAGATTTGTTTCATAGGGCATGAAAATAATATTTCATAATCCCTTATCACTTTATTCAAAAGTTTCCCATCATCTACATTTGATTCTACAAGGTTTTATCCATTGTTTTCCTTTTATTCCACATACCCTGTCTGGTTAACCATTGTAAATTACTTATTATTCAAATTATTTTTATTTTTAAATTAAATTAATTTAAATAACTTTATTTAATAATGTTATTAATAATTAAAAACTAATTTAAAAGTGGGATTTTATTGTAACTTATTCAACATCTTCAAACTATTAAGAATTATATTTTTAAACAATAAAATATTCATTGTATTATATATATAGAATATTGGAATATTTTTTTTATTAATATTGATTATGTAATTTTTTGGGTTTTTTAGGAGGTTGAGTTGGATATGATTAATTTTTTTTTGAGACATTAAATTTCCTTTCATTGTGTTTTCACTTGTGATTTATGTGTGCAATTTTAATGAGATATATGGTGTTATCAATATATATATGTGTGTCTGTGTATGTGTGTGTTTTTGTGTATGGACATTTTCATATAGGATTAAATGAATAAATCTATTAATTTGTGTGTGTATATATATACATTTATATTCTTATATGAAAAAATGAGAAACATTCAAATTCAAACAAGACACTTGATTTCATTTTTCAAAATAAATTCAAAGTCGTTTTATAACATTTAATTTCAATGGAATATATAATGACATATATGTTATTATTTAAATAGTTAAATAAAACTAGTATAATATAGTTATTTAGTGCATAATGTTTTATTGTAAATTTTTTATTGTGGAAGATTTTAGAATAAAATTTGTTTATATATTTTGGAATGAAAATTAATACAGTGATGGTTATTTTGAAGATTTAAAACCTCATCGGAGCCCATATGTTCATCATTGGGCTACCAAATATAGGATGAGGTTCTCCACCACTACCCATTCTACTGATGTCACTTTTTGAGACTTACTTGGTCCAGATAAGTTATTTTAAATTTAATGCACTACTATGACGATGAATAATTACAAGGTTTGCAAACAATTGCTGACCCTAGGATGTTTCTCCCCCGATTGGTCTTTTAAATAATTTTGTATTTTTTAAATTTTAATTGTGTTTAATTTATATTAACCATGATTTATATCCTTCATACATTTACCCCTTTCCTTTTTTTCACTTACAAAAGCATGGTTATAACTTCATTGGTTTTATTTTATTAGCATACATTGAGTTATTTCATTATTTAGTGATATATATGTGTTTTTTGACTTGTATTGGTGTATTGGGTTCCCATTTATATCATTTTTAATATTAAATAATTCCATGTTTTGAAAGTTTTTTCCATCCACGTGTATTAGAAATGTGGATTTTTAAAAAGGTGTTTTATAAATAAATACCATTTTTATTTTATAATGAATTTTTAAATCCTATTTTTACATTATAAAATTCCATACAATAATTAGAAGCATTTTTTAGAAGTGAATACATAAAACCATTATCGAAACTCAAATGATATATTTTGGTAAAATCTTAATAACACAACTCAGTGTTGGTAGAATAAGTGGATCTGGAAGGTTTTGGTTTTGAGAATATTGAGAGGAACATCATGGAATCTATAATCATATTTCTTCATGAATGGGAATTTATATTTGTGTGTGGAATTTCAACATGGGTTATATAATGATATTGATATAGATATGTTAGAATTTTTTTATTTCCTTAGTATTTTTATCCACATTGTTCATCTCTTTTTTTTGTTTATTTTATTATTTGGTGGTAATTTATATATGTGGAGTATTTGATGTAGAATTAAATTTTATTCTGTGCATGTGGGTGTTGATGTTGATTTTAATGATTTATTTTATATTATTATTAATTCATAATATTTTTATTATTTAATTTTTTGTGCGAATTAAATTTTTTGATACCTCAAAATTGAATTTGTTTTGAATTATGATTCTTCTTAAATATAATTTTATATAGGTTAAATAATTACCATTATTGTTGTATGATTATATTGCAGTTGTTTATAGCTGGGGGTGAGGGTTTGAGAATTCCCATGGGGGTTTATTATGGCATGGATGTTGTTGGTTCATGAAAAATTGCTACAAGATCATATGTTCATATGTGGTATTATATTTTTGAAGTTATGATGATATATGGGATATCTAAAAGAGGTAAGATAAGATCATTAAAGATCATCACGTAGGTTATGGGTTGGTTATTAACCACCTTCATTCATAAAATAACTTTATCTTCCATGAGTTGTAAATATTTGAGTTTTAATTTTTATATTTCCATTGATTATTTTAAGAATTTTTTATTTAAATTGATGTTTTATTAATAATTATTTTTCTCTTCTATAATTCCTCATGTTTTTTATGGTGGTGAATATGGAGTGTAATTAGAGTAATTATAATCTCATATTTCCTAATAATCCATTTAGATCACACACATATGGTTCTATAAAACTATCATTGAAAGTGTTATTGTTGGCTCATGGTCTATAAAATGAGGTGAAAAACTAGGAAATACCACTAAACCATATGGAATTTTTTATTCTTGTATTATTTGGATTTATAATAGTTTTGAGTATATTTTTTAAATTATTTGGCATTATTTTATAATTTTTTTAAAAATATAACATTTTTTTAATAGGAAAAATTTGATTTTAAATTTTCCATGGGTATTATTTTAAAAATAAATTATATTGAAATTATTTCCTTATGACTCATGATGTGATATAAATAAGAAAATTAATTTTTTAAAAAGAAATTTAAATCGGAATTTTAGAATTTGATATTTAAATATAGAGTTTTTAAACAAATTTTTACTGATGTTGTAATATTTTAAATTTCATCATTGAGTATAACTTAAAAAAGGATTTTATGATTTTATTAGGTGGAAATTTTTATCAGAAAGGCCTTGAGTGTTATTATGCCATGGGAATTTTCTATTATTGATTTTTATTCTATCAATATTTTGACATAGTTCATGGTTTAGTGTGTTTCTTTGGGATATTCCTATTTTATTGTTAAGTGAATATTAATTGATTAAATGGTTTCTATGTATTTAATTTTTTAGCACATGGGTTTTCATGGGATGATTCCCCTATGCTATCTTACTATTTTTGATTGGAAATACATGGAAATCCGTAATTTAGTTTTTAGATTGATTGCGATGAGTAACAATTTAAATTTATCTAATTGGGTATACCAGGAGTGGTTGTTCGAGGAGTGAGATCCTATGTCATGCTATCTTGATCCAAGGATTGATCCCATATATATCACAGTAAATTATTTTTTCATTTTACACTATTAATAAATCCATGTGTATTTAATGATTATACTTGAATATTTATGGTTGTTTTTGAACTACATATGTGCCTTCCTTCAAATTTCACCTTTTTATTCCCTCAATCCCATCTATATTATTGATCTATGATAATTATTTTCATGGTTTATTCATTGTGATAATTTTGAGTACTATTTATTTTACCATTGTGATATAAGATGTTCCACTATACAAATGTTACTTTGGGGAACTATTTGGTGTTGGATGGTGGGAATTTCATAATGGATTCCTTAGTTTACTTAATTATATGACTACTCGTGTTAGTTCTGTTATTATATAATGTAGATACCATTCATAGTCAATATTTTAAAGACCCACCTTGAGGAATTTTTTGTGTGAAATATTAAATTTGATAATTTTTGTAATTCCTTTGTTTTCTGTTTTGGGGGAGTTGTGTGTAGTTAGTGGCTGAGGTGTCATCACATTCAAATTTTTGTTCTTTTTATGTGTTTTCCATATTTAATGTGGTGGATTTTTTTGGTGAATATAGGGTCATTTATTGGTCAATTATTATACATGACACCAATATCTTAATAATTATATTTGATTTATTTATTTGTTTCCTTATCTTGAGAATTTGGTCTTTAAATTGATGACATTTTAAAATTTTTATGTGTTTCAAAATATATAATGGCCTGGATGCATGATTGAAATAATCATGCACTAAAAATATATATGATTCAATATTATTAATATATTATTTATAAGGATGGTTCATAGTTTGAAAATTATTATTTCCAAATGCTGAGGGTACCATTATTAGGAAACTTAAGGGAACATAGTATTGAATATTATTTAACAACCATTCAATGTACAAATGATTATAAATTTGATTTTTACAAACGTACCAATATACCTTATTTTCATCCAAATTAATTCCCCCTACCACCCAACTATCATAAAAAACATAGGTCATTAAGAGGTTCCCCTATCATGTCCCCCTTTACCTCATCCTCCTAGGTGTAGCATCTCCCACAATGATTTTTATCTAGATTCTACCAGGATAGAGTTCCCTTCCATCATATTTTCTTATTAGACCCCACCCCCATTTTCTTCCTTCCCATATTTTAATGAATGATTGAATGAATCCTTTAATATTTTCATGTTCTATGTCATAATTGATTTGTTTATATGTTTATTGGAAGCTTGTTTCGGTTTCTCTTCTCATTGTATTCGATGATTTCTCATTGTCTACAATTGGATCTATATATATGCATCAATGTTTTAAATTATATTCAAAATAACACATAATAATTGGTTTTCTAAATTTTTTTAATGAAATTATGAAATTATTTTAGTAATATTAATTTATATCTATTAATTAAATTACTAATAATTTTTAATTTATTAATATGTGAGTTTTTATTGATTACCCCTGATTATGTGTTCGTACACAAAGAATTGTATTATTTTCTTACTTATAAAATATTCATGGTAATTTTAATATAGAAATATAAATTTCAATTATTTTTTGATTAAATATCTTATAATTGTATGTGTTGAATTATATGTTTACAAATTTATTCATGTTTTATTTTTGTATTTTATCCCCTTAATTTATTTCACTTATTATGTCCTTATTTTTTCATTTCTGATTTACAGGTGACTGTTTCATGTAAATTTCTATTAAATAATCTTATGTTTTTGTATATATATATTATCATGAGAATATGTGAATATGTGCATTGAGATATATATATATATATATTTATGGGTAATATTTTGATGATAAATGAGAAACATTTAAATTTAATCATGAAACATGAATTCAGTATTCAAAATGAATTTCGAATGGAATCTCTAGCATTTGTCTTCAAATTAAAATTTAAAGGCATAATTTTAATTCATTAAATGGTTTTATATAAACATTATACTCTCATAGTAGATTCCTTAGTATTTTATCATTTATGTTAGCATCAAATATATTTTAAAAAAACATGTTTATGTCTTCTATAATGAAATGTATTCTATAAATAGATGTTTTTTATGTTTTAACCCACACAAGAAAAACCTATATACTTGGGTGGGGTAAGATAGGGAATATGAGGTCCTCCACCAAGTTCTATGCTAGATAAATAATTATACGGTTCCATATCTATCCAAATAATAAACTTACAAATCATATCCATCATTTTTTCAATGTAGTATTACTATATCCACATAGACTTAGTGACCCAATTGTGTTTCTACCATAATATATATTTTAAATTACAACTTTTTGGATCATCCTTTATTATTTATTTACTTTATATTTTCCATGATTTACAGAATTCATTATTTGAATCATTTTCCTTTACTACATAGATGAACATGTTTATAAATGGCTATGATATAATTTTTTAGTTTATTTCAACTTATTTTTCTTTTTACTGGTATTTATGTTTTCGATGAATTCTTTAGATATATTTTCTTTTATTTTAGTGATTTTTATATAGTATATCAAACTATGATTTAAAATCAATTTTAAAAAATATGTATTTAACCGGTTGGTTTATAAAAAATAGTTTTTACAAGAAATCACTTGGATTTGTTTTCTACAGGATATGAAAATTTTATTAGTTACTTGGTCTAAATCAAAGAATTATTTTTTAATTGTTAATTAAATAGAGTTCTTGGACCCATTGTTGAAGCAAAACTATCATATTTATATTAGTGTCTCATATCACAACGTTGTGTAAATTTATTGAGTTGATCATGCAGGTTGCAGTTCTGCCTATGAAGAGTTCCACTTATAAGAATATTTTTATAGACTACTACTAGAAAGGTATAATATATTGGTTGATGGAGAGTGACATTTGTTAACACGAGGATCCTATTCGAGATTTTCCAAAATTTATTTTTAGTGCCATTGTTTTTTAGCCAAATCGGCATTCCCTATTTTTGTTTCATTCTTTAATGGATGGTACAATATATATGTAATGTTATAAATGTTGAATAAAAGGGGTTGTTATGGAAAAGATATTTTGAGGTGATTTGAGGGATTGATTTTATATTATGATAAAATATTTTTAATTATACTCATCAGATTTAGATTGGGAATATATAATTTGAATGCATCATGATAAGATTTTTTAAGAAGTTCACAACATGTTAGATATTATTTGATTCAAGGGAAATCAATCCTAATGTGTATTATCTGATTCCCTATAACTTTTCATCAAACCAAGTGAATTATTTATTCCTATAAATCACTTTCACAAGTCCACCTTGAATTCTAATGGAATCATGAATCAATTTTTATCATGAATTTATACTCAATAATAAAATTTAATTTAATTTATACAGAAAAAGTGAATCTAATGAATAAGGCACATTACCTTCCTATAGCGTGGTAGTACAAAAAAGATTATTTTTTACAACTGTAGATAATTTTTTGACCTGGGTAGTCTCACATAATGAGCTTTATAGTAGTTCACTCACTAAATTTGAAAATAAAAATATGAAATATCATCCATGAATCACTATCCTCTAGTTAATTTAGTGTGTGTACTTGATATAATTGGACAATTATATTACAGAATTAACTAAACCTCCTTTTACAATCATGGTTAATGACACACCTTCATTTACAATGTGTCACCTTTAAAGACCCTTTCCCATCATATTTGTTTTCATCCATTAAACAACCCAAACATATGATGTGAATATTTATAATTTTAAATAAGGGAGAGAGAAATGTAAATAACAAAAAAGAGATTACTGGAACAATGATTCCATGGTGGTAAATAACCCACTCACAAACTTCAAACACATCCACTGAAAAATAAAAATAAATCGTATATAATTAATGAAAATAATTAATGAACACCATGGTCCTCCCACAAAGACAACCATCAGGACAATCACTCATTATTAAGTGTAAGATATCATGTTTTAATGAATGAAAAATTGAGAAATAAATAGGGAAATAAAAACTGTAAAATTAATGGATGGATGGAAATTAAAATTTTGTCTATGTTACAAAGAAAAGTGAAAACCAATATATAACATCAAATAAAAATCATCAATACTTCTCCCAGTATAGTGATCTTTTTTTTCTATATAAAAGCCCTATTATATATGTAGCTAGGGATATACTATTCATTATCATTTAGATCTTCATTATACTTTGTTGTCATAAATAAAATTTCCTTTTTTATAATTTCAGTCTTCACAATGTCAAATCTTGAGAGATATTGCACTTTTAATAAAGAAGTGTAAAAAAATTGACACCATTGAGAATGAACCATGCAGTATAATATATTCATCCCTCCATGGATCCTATATGGATACAATTTAGTGTATCATCCATTTAATAGAATTTATATTACTAGTTTCATAAAATCCATGATAATTTTTTATTTATGTTTTCTAAAATATATTTTATATCTCCACTATATACTCTTCTATTAAAAATTATTTCAATAAATACTTAAAATTTTAGTCAGATTACCACCAGATTGACATGAATATCCCTAAGATTCATCCTTGGGAAGGGAATCATTCCATAAAGATATACTTTTTTGGTTGTGGTATAGCCATTCATACTGTGATGAAGAACTATTTTTCATCAGTTTCATCATCACATCCATATTTGGTCAATGTATGATGCATGAATAGGCATAAGGTGAAGAAACTAACATGGGTACCTACATTCTATAGAGATACTAAATAGCTGAAGATCCATAATACAACTCAAAAAATACATAAAATTACAGATACCGCTTATATGTACACCCGTAGATTGATGTGAAAACACAAAGGAACAAAAAATGATAGATCGCCATCCTTTATTAAAACTAACAACATAACAGAGGTACGACATCATATGCTACTCCTCAAGCCATCCAGAATTTATAGTCTATGTTTGACTTTACCCAATATTATTCAATCCTGATGGTATTCTCTTGAGGATATAGAGTTCATTCCAGGTGATCTCAATCCTTGGTAGTAGTGAAGTGTATATTCCATGAAACATATTTAAATTTTCATTATTTCTTTAGAAACCAACCACAGTTTGATTTTATGTCACTGTGAGGTGTCCACTATATCTATAATATAGGATGCAATTGATATTTATTTCATTCAAAATTTTTCAGTCACTAATAAATCACCTCCATTAAATATTGAAAATACATATGGAAAAGCCTCAAGAATCCAATCATTACTAAGTTATAGGTTTATATATGGATGAACTAGAACCATTCATACAACGACATAGAAAAAAATTATCTTAGTTTCTTCATCATTTCCATATTTATCCTTAATATGGTCCATGAGAGTCATATTGCTCGACACCTGACTCGGGTGTCTTCCTTATGTATTGCTATAACATATACGGTGATCCATGAAACTCTCTTTAATCCTTAATAATTAATATAATCCCAATATAGAATCCACCAAGGGAATGGGAAAACACCATAAAACAACACCTGATATAAATTCTCCCATCATTCAATCCTATGGAAATGTAGTGGTGAAATTGTGAAGGATTCACCGCAAACAATTTTTCCATCATAGTGTCCTGCCAATATTCTCCTATTTTTCCATAATGATGGTAGTTTGTCTACGATCCATAGATAAATCATTATAATATCAGCCATTTAAAATTGTTATTCTACTCATTCTTTATCTCAATAAAGGTTTTAATGTTAGTTCAAAAATAATTTTAGATGGTGGTCTAATGATGTCCAGTCGAGGAAGCCTAAAGGTGGTTTCTAATGTTCTTTCTGAGTATTGGGATATCAATATGGGGAGAGAAATATATATTATTTTATGTAATGAATAATCACAACAAAAAAACATTCCAACATTAGAGTGTATCATGGTATGATGGTCACATAAGTAAAATCTTATGGAAATATAGAATAAGAATCCTACTACCTGGAATAGATCCCAAAACATACTCATGGTAAAATGGGATAAACTGACATGTAGGACCCCATGGGCTATGTCCCAACATGTACATGATATTTCTTATTCTATCAACCCATGTGGACCATTAATTTTGGATTTTATAGCCATATGACCCTTCATGGATTTGTTATATGAATTTCAAAATACATTGGTAGAGGGATAGCTTGAGTTATTCAATTTTATTACCTACACAATGTTAAACACATAGAAAATTGAAACCAATATTTTATAAATAAAATATAAACATCTAGATTAATCATTTTTATCCATTTTCATATAAATTAAGTCATAAAATTAACTTTTTCAACTTTAAAAATTATTTTTATTGAATGGTAAAATTGATTGAAAAACATTAAAAATCATTAAAAATGTTTCAAAATTTTATTGTAAAATTACTACATTAGCACAAGAACATTCGATTTAACAATTTTGAGTTATAAAAAATTATCATTTCACACATGAGTAATATTTGAGAAACATATAGTCATTAAATACATTTCTAGATAATGAATAAATATCTAGACCACTGAGAATTCCCTCCCAAACTTCCTCTACCAGAGGATACAAGACTCAACATAGATCTCGTTGAGTGAAACCATTATAATATATATATTAAATGATAATTAATCCTTCTTCATAGAAGGTTTTATATGTTATAATTAACTCCTATAAATGCAATATGTTTTCAATTATGGTTGTATAGTTATGCCTATAAGGGAAACAAGTCCCATATTCCCTTTTGAGGGGGGTCAGTTATGGTATGGAGTCTCTTATAAATTAAAAAACATCCCCATAAAATCTTATATCCAGAAACTGATATTGACATAATAGTTTTTGGATCAGTATTTATTATTATTCATATGTAGAACAAATATTTACTCTTATTTCCTTTTCACATTTTATATAATTTTAAGGGGTATCGTACCGATAATTTTCATTTGTGTCTTATTTTATATAGATGAATTCAAACACACACAAAAAATAGATTTTAATAATTCACCCACACAAGGATAATACCAGAACGATACAATCTATGGTTTATTAATGAACCATAATCCACTATCGTCATTTATTAATGGCGAGTTCAGTCTATCTAACTCCTACATGGGGTCACTAACATGAAAATATTTAGGGAAGTCTTACATACACCCAAGTATCACCTCCCTCAAACATCCCTCCTTTTCTCCCTGATAAAATGAGAAAAATAATTTGTTGATATGGAAAAAATATGATATATTCACCAATTACCAAGATATAGAAGATGTTGTTTGGTGTAGGTGATATTTTAGATGCTTCATTATAAAATATTTGTGAACATATCTTCTAATGGAATCACATTCAGTTGAGATGAAATTTTTGAATCCCATAGGCATTTTATGATGAGGAATGAACATTTTATAAGAAATAAATTATAAAAAAATATATAAATTTATAAGAAAATTATAGGATTAGGGTGTGGTCACTAATTGGGATCTTGGTCCCCCATCCGTGTGGCCATAAACAGGCGACATGGTTCATAGGAGGAATCATCTGATGTCCACCAAGAGGTGGCTACATTTTGATGTAATAATCCTCATGACCCTCTATAATATAGACTATAAACTAATAATATGTTCTTTTATGATGGTATAATCTACCACATACTTCCAAATATATTGGAATCCCTCATTACTATATTTTTATAGAAGATAATTAATAGTAAATTATTCCATACAATTTTGGTGAACATTTAAAAAGGTTGGTTTTCTATGCCTTTCCTATAAATACAGTATTTCACATTTTGAACACATATTTGGAATGAATAATATGAGAAATTGGGGATTAGAAAAAATAACTACTCATGGTAGGTATCTAAAAAATACATTGTTAATTCATGATCCTTGAAAAACATATGATTAAATCACAAGAAATTTTTTATTCAAAAAATAAAATTCCATGAGGTTTTTTCTATATTATTGTATGAATTCTCTCTTATATGAACTCTTTCCACTTTTAATACTGATTGGAATTTTATCTTCATGAAATCCCACCATATAGATCATCACTAATGATTGGATACCTTATATGAATTTCTCATCCTTATTATATTTACATTCCTATAACATCTGTCATGAAGTTATCAGGTGGAATTGACTCATCTCCATTCTTCTCGAGAATTCATTCATACTTTTCATGACATCATAACATACTCATAAACTTTATAAGCACCTCACACAGAGTTTCCTTCCACATGGATTCCTTTCTTATTGAATTTTCCTAACTATCATGTGAACAAATCCCCCCGACATGAAAACATATTGATTCTATTCACCATTAGTGTATCTATTACCCTCCTATAACCAATGTGCATGCATGAGTAATTTTTTAACCCTTTGACCTTCATTAACCAAGGAATTCAACAAAATCCAAATCTATATATCCACAAAACCAAATAACAAACATGATCATGTCATTCACAAAAATATGTACGCATTAAATCTTGTATTCCATTGATACTAGATGGATTGGAATGTATATTACCTAATGGATTGAACGCTTAGAGAGATCATAATTGGAGATTCCCTTGATAATGAGAGTCTATAACATGATGATGTCATTGCAAACTATCCTACCTTAATATGATCCTGTAGTAATCGGATTCAATTTTTATGAAGAAGACCATGATTGTTTCCATTTTTTCCATCACATTGAATTCTAAACGGGTGAGGTCACCCATATAATGGTGGTACCTAATTTAACATAATCCCCAACTCATCTTGAGGATGATTTTTCCTTTATTAAATCAAATTCAATGATACATATTCCAATCAAAACATATTCCAAAGAATCCTCAATATGTATGACCGAAACAATCCTATGTCTTCACCAATTTTATTATATTTTAGATGAATCCATGAATTCACCTATGTTATATATTACCTCCATAATTTTAATATCCTTCTCATCCAAGAAATATTTCATATGATCTACATGGTGGGTTATATCCCCACTGGAAATACAATCTTTTACCTTAGTCGGCCACATTCCCATGAAGAAAAACCCATTATCAATGAGATATATTACCTTTATGATTTTCCCTAAAATAATTCCTATGAGTATATAGTCAAACAACCATTATTTGGAACCATTATTCTATTGTACAACTTGTTTTGTTTATATACCCTTAATGAGAACCAAAATGGTCCTTACTGGATGACCATAAAGGGAATGAATTGTCCTATTAATAAATACTGAACTATATGGTTTTTGATTTATCATGTAGGGTTACATTGGATTCTATTCTCATGAGCCTAATCCAAAAAATCCCAAACACCAAGTTCCCACTTAGAATATGAATAAACATTGAGTGTAAATAAAGGTAGATATAAACTGAAGAAAAATAGTTAATTGATAAGATAAATATATAGAACCACTAAAACATTATTATGTTCACTATTATGCATCTTGATGATAAATTGTTATCCAAAGGTTAATCTATCCCAAATTTGGAGTTTGTAATGATTAAAGAAATAATTTTTAATAAATTATATTGTCTTTGAGTAGGAAATAATTCCCAATTAATATGATGATATGAGCCCAATCTACAATCCTGATAACCAATTCACATTTCATGGTGTTATTACAAGAGTCTCAAAGTCTTTTTTACATTGGAAAAAAGATCAAAAATAACTGAAAACATTATGGTAGAGTTTAATTTGGATGCTTTCCAAATGCCTATATTACAATTCCACCTAAAATTCAAAATGGTTGGAAAGGATCTCAGAAATTATTCTTCTTATTCATTTGATAATTCATCACTATGTATCCAATATTCCATTTTATTATACATGTTGAATTCATATATCTTATGCTCAGATATATCATTGTAGCGTCTCATACATTAATTTTTGAAAGTGGCAGACTAAATTCATTTATAGAGAAATTTATCTCTATAAATCCATAAATATTGTATTTATTCTCTCTATTTAAAGATTGACCAAAAACATTTAAATATAAAAAAATTTGAAATTTCTCATGGGTTTGATGAGACAATTCATAATTTAATATTCTTATTAAATTGATTCAAACTCATCCAAATATTAACTTAAAATTGGATACATGATATCCGTTTTAATAAGCTTTAATTTTCCATAAACAATAATATATTTTGTTATGATATTTGGGTGAAATGATATCATCTGAGAAGTAAGATTTACCATTATGGCATAACCATTCATTTTATCAATACCTTATGTATACCCTTATATATCTCTATTGTGAACATATATTCTTCTGGTGTGATCCCATTCAGTACGAATGTGACACTAATTTATTCTTCTACATCTTTTAGTTTGGTCTGATTCTTTATATGGTGAATGTTAAATTACTAGATTCCCATGATCCCTGAGAAATATTCTACAAAATTTACAAATGGGGATTAGTGGGATTTTATAATCATTATATATATTTTGTATCATTAATTTTTAGTCATTTCAATGCAGATAGGTGGTGTTAAAACATCCAATACCACTTTAAAACATCTGATCATCCATTTTGGTGTGACATAATTTATAAGGCCCCAGCCTTAAACCTCACTTAATCTTGAGTTATTACAAGATTACACATTGAGGATCTTTTCGGTTTTAGAGTTTTAGAGAATTAGATCATAAAACATGCATTACATTCCACATATAAACAATGTGGTTACATAAAGATAGTGTTCTTCTTTCCCATCAATGGAAACATATTTAAAATAAAACATGGATTCTTTCTTGACACTTCCTTGACACTATCATCATATCATGTACCATTCCCTTGACCTGTGAAAAAAATTTCAAAAAAACTTAGGATGAGCATAAAAAGCTCAGTAAGGGATATAAAAATATGGAAAGGAATCATGGGTACATATATACATAAGAATGAAATCATACTTTACCCATAAAACATAAGCACTTTAACATACCTCATCAAATCATGAATAAATCATAGAAATCATAAGACATAATGGTAACTTGAGGCATTCATAACATTCTTACGTAGGGAGTAACCCTCTCGGTTACGTTTGGAATACCCATCAAAGTATATTCCCTAAATCTCTTTGGAGAAACTTTAACGTTTCACTCCATTGCATTACCCAATGCATTGGAGAGCTATATCGGGCTCACCCACCCTTAGTTTATCACGGAACCACCCGTCTTCATAATAATGCCCAATAACCTCAACATAATCATATCAAATAAAACATGCATAAAGGAAAAATAACATTTCCACCTTTCAATCACAAGATATCAATACAACAAATTGATATAAAAACATTTTTAAAACCATTTTCAATAAAAAAAATAAAAGAAAATTAAAACATGGTATTTATTTTTCTTTAGAAAAAAAGGAATGGCTTGTAGAGGAAGCCGAAACTCAAATAACAGTCACGGCAGAGGAGAAGTCATTGTCGCCTCATACGTACGACAAAAAAATTCTCTTTTGTCATTTAGTAAAACTCTACGTATAAAAAATATTCCTTTTGGATAAATGTAAAAGTCACAGGGGTTTATACACCGTATAAAAGAATGTTGTGTATAAAACAAAATATGCCTCAATGAAAGGAGATTGAGACGAAGTCCCATACCTCGGGTACGACTTGAATCGATCGTTCATTAATGTCCTGAATAATAAACTTGAGTTAATTTCTACATGCTTAAGAACCTTTTTCAAGTTCGTTATTCCCTTTATATCACTTATTACCATGTCATGAACACTATGTAATTATTTAAGTTAATAACGGTCATTTTAACGATCATTTGTACTTGAGTCAAAAATAAACCCTTTATAATTACAAGTTGTTCATGTATCCATTATATCCAGAATTATAATCATGATGTATATATCATATATATCCAGTATATACATGAATTTATAATATTACATAATCATTTATATGTAAGAAATGAAATGCACCGTTCATGGAGACGGTAAGCCGTACGTACGCATGAACGCTACTTTCATTTCTATTTCGTATTTTATAGAATGTAATAATAATGATATAAAGGTATATTATAATTCCAGTATAATATCATATATAATATCATAGTTCCATCCTTTATACGTCCCACATATGGTATTTAATGAATCAAATCACTTTGAGGGGGAGGTAGTCCGCACTTCCTTAAATGAAGATATCGTGTTTACCCATAATTTAAACAATTAAGGTATGCCCAAAATGAAAAATACAGAAGCTTAAGGAAAAAATAAACATATTATATATCATATATAAATATAGTGACATCTTAATGGACACCTTTGAAGGTGTTAAAAAAATGTTGAACAATCATCGTTTCGGGAGTCATAAATTCACCATCCACGGAAATAGTATGTCCTTTAACCATTAGATGTAGGTGTGTGTAAGTGTAGATCGAATACTTCTTATAAAAACATCATATTATATTTAATATACTGGATTTTGTACAAAATAAATGAATAAAAAGAGTTTAGAGGGTTGGAGAAGCAAAATAAAACAAAAGGACTCAAGTGAAGACATTACCTTAAAATCGGGTAGCTCCCATTGGTTTGAGCTCAAAGGCTTCTTTGGGAAGACTTCTGCCCAAAGTAAGGCCTGAAAGAGTATTAGAGGGATGTGGAGAGACAAAATGGGCAGGGGTTTGCCGAGCCAAAGGCTTTGGGAGTGTTGGTAAGGAGGTAGAGGTGGGAGCCTTTTATAATAGGAGAGGAGGGGCACTCTTGGAATCTAAAGAAATGTTACTTTATTTGAAAATGATTTTCGGATTCAAAAGGGCCCAAATTGATATAATTATAGCGTAAGGTGATAAGGGTTCTAAATCCACCCATCCAATAGGTTTTGGACATGTTTAGGTTATAGATTTCACATTATCATTTCATTTTATTTAAATCCTTTATTAATGAGGTAATCGCTGCATCATCATGATGTCATAAATAATTTAATAAATTTAATGTCTAAAAATTATAAAAAACTATCATGATGTATGAAATCTTTTTAGATTTCTAATGAATATTTATAGTCCAAAATATTATTTATGCAGACAAAATTAAAAATATTTTACTTAGGTGATACATTCTTTGTCACATTTAACATTCTTTAAAAATAAAAAGTTAAAAAGTCACTTTCTCATATAAGTGATTACATGGGGCCCCCAAGTTTGGCACAAGGCATCCCATGGTTGGCCATGAGACAACCAGTAGCCTTAGGACACATTTTGTGGTCATTTTTTATTATTATGGTATTATTTGATTATCTTTAACTACCCAATTAATCATTAATCAAGATAATTAAAGATAATTACCGTCGTTACCATTCATAATGTCCAAATTACATAATTTGGACCTTCTGATTCCAAATATTTGATATATTTTACCAAATTACAAACACATAAATTTCAATAATTAATTTAATCATAATTCCCGTTGTCAAAACAAATAGCGGGTCTTTTTGAAATAATATCTATGAAAAGTTTGGCCCTTGTTTGTGCCTAATTACAAAGTGAAATTAATCCCAATGACCATAATTGAATAACATGGTAAAAATATATTATAATTAAACTTTAAAACAAATTAAAAATATAATATAACCATGTAATAAAATTATATGAAAAAGCAGTTTTGATGTAAAATGCAGTTTTTTTCACTATTCATTGAAAAATGAACATTGTCAGAAAAATACCAAAAATTAACCCAAGGTAAATTTAAATGTCCCAATCATAAATAATATGTTTATTTTGAATAATATAGCTTATAAAATTGTCAAAAGATAGATTTAAAAATGGTTTTCCATCAAAAGGCAGTAAAACAATCTTTTAAAAAATATTAGTGTATTTCATGCTTAAGATTGGAGTTATTTTCATTTTAAGCCTCTAAAAACTATCTAATTCATTAATAGACATAGATAAAAATATCTATTATTCTTTACTTACATGGGATGTTACATCATTCACCTCTTTAGAAAATTGTGTCCCCACAATTTATTTACTTATCAAATAAATGGCGGTACTTATCCCTCATTGCATTTTCAGATTCACATGTCGCCTCTTCCATTATGTGGTTTTTCCACAAAAACTTTACCTGATTTATCACCTTATTTCGTAACAATTGCTCCCTATGGTCAAAAATCTAGACCGATTGTTCCTCATAAGATAGCTTCTCTTCCAGCTAAACTACCTCTGGACTCAAAACAAGAGATGGATCTAGCATATACTTTCTCAACATCGAAACGTGAAAAACATTGTGTACCTGAGATAAACTTGGAGGTAAAGCCACCCGGTATGCAACTGATCCAACTCTCTCCAGAATATCATATGGTCCAATAAACCTTGGACTCAGCTTTCCTTTCTTACAAAATCTCATCACACTTTTCCATGGTGAGACTTTGAGAAAAACATGATCACCTACCTCGAAAGATAGATCCTTCCTCCTGTTGTCTGCATAACTCTTCTGCCTACTCTAAGCTGTTGTCATGTGTTTCTGAATCAGCTGAACTTTTTTTGCCATCTCTTCTACCAATTATGGTCTCATCAACATCCTTTCACCCACTTCATCCCAGAAAGCTGGAGTTCAACACCGCTTCCCATATAATGCCTAAAATGGTGCCATCTGTATACTAGAATGAAAACTGTTATCATATGAAAATTAAACCAAAGAAAGATGTTGGTCCCAACTTCCCCGATAATCCATCGAACAAGCTCGTAGCATATCCTCCAAGTTTTGAATTGTTCGTTCTGACTTCCCATCTGATTGAGGATGAAATACTGTACTAAAATTTAATTCAGTACCCAACGACTTCTGAAGGCCTTTCCAAAAGTTAGAAGTGAACCTGGGATCATGATCAGATAAAACGGAGAGGGGAACACCATGTAACCTGACTATCTCTTTAAGATACAAACGGGAAATTTTATATATGGAAAAAGTATCTTGTATAGCAAGGAAATTAGCAGATTTAGTCAAGCGATCAACAATAACCCAGATTGCATTATTACCTCGAGATGTCTTCAGTAATCACACAACAAAGTCCATGGATATATTCTCCCATTTCCACTCTGGCACTGGTAAAGGCTGAAGCATCCCTTTCGGTAACTGCCGCTCTGCTTTAACCTATTGACATGTCAAACACTTCACAGTAAAATAAGAAATATCTCGTTTCATTCCATCCCACCAGTAATACTCCTGCAGATCTCTGTACATCTTAGTACTGCCCGGATGAACTGAAAACGGAGAACTATGAGCTTCACATAAAAATTCTCTGTTCAACTGTGAATCACAAGGCACACACAATCTCTTCCCAAATCTCAAAACACAATCATTATGAATGTTGAATTCTGGCAACTTACCTTTGTAAACCAGCTCTACCTTTTTCCGCAACTCACTGTCTTGCTTCTGTGCTTGCTTGATTCTATATGATAGAGATGATCTCACTGATACTTGAAACAAAACAGAAGAACGTCCTGCACCAACAAATTTTATGCCAAAGTTCATCAAATCCTTAACCAAAGGATCACATTCCAAACGCAACATTGCTAATGAAGCATTACTTTTTTGACTCAAAGCATCATCCACTTTATTTTCTTTTCCCGGATGGTAATGAATTGTACAATCATAATCTTTGATTAACTCCAGCCATCTCCTTTGTCTCATGTTTAACTCTTTCGGAGTGAATATAAACTTTACAATTTTGTGATCAGTATATATTTCACACTTCACTCCATACAAATGATGCCTCCAAAATTTTAAAGAAAAAACAATAGCAGGTAATTCCAAATCATGTGTAGGGTAATTTACCTCATGAGTTTTCAACTATTGTGAAGCATAAGCAATTACCTGATCATTCTGCATTAGGACGCAACCAAGTCCTTTCAATGAAGCATCACTGTATATAACGAACTCACCATTCCTGGAAGGTAGTGCCAAAACTGGAGCATTCACCAATATTATTTTCAATTCCTAAAACAATCATCACATTCTTTTGTCCAGATAAACTTAACACCCTTCCGAGTTAGCTTAGTCATTGGACTAGATTACCGTGAAAAATTTCTATCAAACCTTCGATAATATCCTTCCAAACCAAGGAAGCAATGAATCTCAGTTACATTTGTGGGTCTTGGCCAGTCTTCCACAACTTTTGTTTTTGCAGGATCAATAGTTATCCCATCTTTAGAAACAATGTGACCAAGGAAAGAAATTTGTTACAACCAAAACTCACACTTGCTGAATTTTCCATACAGTTTCTTTTATTTGAAGGTTTTCAAGATATCCCGTAAATGTCTTTCATGCTCCTCTTTACTTTTAGAAAAAACCAAAGTATCATCAATGAAAACCACCACAAACTTATCCAAGAACTCATGGAAAATTATATTCATTAAGTCCATGAATAGAACAGGTGCATTGGTTAGCCCAAAAGGAATTACTAAAAATTCATAATGGCCATATCTTGTACGAAACACAGTCTTTGGAACAGCTACTTCCTTTACCTTCAGCTCATGGTACCCCGATCTCAAGTCAATCTTTGAAAAATACTGATCTCCCTGGAGCTGATCAAACAAATCATCGATATGAGGCAAAGAATATTTGTTCTTAATAGTGATGTTATTGAAGGCTCTATAATCAATGCAAAGTCTCATTGAACCATCTTTCTTTTTAAAAAATAAAATAGGTGCACCCCATGGTGATGTGCTAGGTCAAATGAAACCTTTCTCTAATAAATCTTGCAATTTCTCCTTCAACTCTAAAAGTTCAATTTGAGCCATTCGATAAGGAGGTTTTGAAATTGGCTTAGCATCAGTAGCTAAGTCAACAGTAAACTCAACCTTTTGATTTGGTTTTATTCCAGGAAACTCATCAGGAAAAACATTAGGATACTCTTTTACCACTGGCACATCATTAATCTGAACAGTTCCTTTTTTTCAACAATATGTGAAAGGTGACATTCATTTCAATCTTTTACAAGTTTCTCGAACTCTTGATAAGTTATCAATAGTAAGGGTTCATTCTTGTACACAAACAGAAAGTCTTTCTTAAAATAAACTTCTTTATCTCTACAGTCAATCATAGCATGGTAAATAGAGAGCCAATCCATACCCAGGATAACATCAAACTCTACTAGAGGTAGAACAATAAGGTTTGCATGTAGGTTCTTTCCACAGATAAGGATAGGAAGATTCTTATAAATTCTTTTTGCCTCAAAATTTCCCCCAAGTGTTTTTACCAAAAGTTCAGGAGTCATTTCTTGAGAAGGTATTCCCATTTTACTAGAAACGTTTTAAGAGATGAAAGAATGTGTAGACCCCGAAACAAACAACACACTGGCATAATCTGAAAAAACAAACAAAGTACCTAATACAACTTCATTTGATGGCCCGACATCTGCTGAAGTAGTTGCAAAGGATTTCACCACCCCTTTCTTCTTGTAGTCTAACTGCTTCCAATCACTCAAGCTCCATGTCAGACACTCGTTTGCATTGTGACCCATCTCATTGCACTTAAAACATTTCAATAATTGTAAATCAAATTTGGTCTTACCTTCACCTTGACCTTTTTTAGTGCAATCACGAGCCTTATGTCCCATCTTACCACATCGACAGCACTTTCCAGAATTCAGAAGACATTCCCCAGCATGCCTTTTTCCATATTTATCACAAACTGGAAACTTAGATTTCTTACCATCAGACTTTTTTGAAGAATTCTTCCCTTTCTCCTGCCACCTTGGTCTCTTCTTCTGCTGGTTTTTATAGAACACTTGATCATCGGCAAAATCCATTTACACCTTCTCAGCACATTGAACAAGATTTTCATAACGTTTAAACTCACGAGAAGCTAATTCCCTTCGATATTTGGGCTTTAATCCTGAGTAGAAACGATTGATTTTACTATCAAGGTCTCGGATAAACTTTGGAGCATACCTTTCCAATTGAGTGAACCTTTCTTCATAGGTAGCCACTGAGTCTTCCTCTTGCTTCAATTCCAAGAATTGTTTTTCCATCCTAAGTCGAACAGCCTTAGGAAAATACTTTTCAATAATCATACCTTTGAATTCATCCCAAGCGAGAGCATCAATCTCATCAGCGTCCCTGATATTTTTAACCATTGACCACCACTGATCTGCTTCACCCTCCAAACGGTAAATAGCAAGACTAACCTTTTGATTGTCTGAACACCCCATGACATCGAAAATCTTCTCCAGTGCTTTAATCCACCCTTCAGATAGCACAGGGTCAGATGATACTCTGAATGATGGGGGATGTTGCCTCATGAAATGTTCCACCACTGACATGTTCCTCTGCGATTGATCTGGGTGATCTCTTGCATAGATACCACCACCATTTATCGCTTGAGTCAACTGCGCCATTACTGCAACAAACTGTTCAGTTCCAATTCAGACCATCTCAGGTTGCGGATTCGGAAGGTTATTTCCTTCTGCATGCCTTCCTAGCACTGCTTCCCTGTTTCCTCTGTGGAAAACCATTCTGAACAAACATTTGTTAGATGAAGAAATATGGTAATCATCAAATACTATATCACTTAAATTTGACCATAAAAAAATGTTTTTGGGAAATCATTTAATAGAATTCTAAATCCTAAAGTTATCTAAACCGACCTCTGATACCAACTATAAGGCCCCATCCTTAAACCTCACTTAATCTTGAGTTATTACAAGATTACACATTGGGGATATTTTCGGGTTTAGAGTTTTAGATAATTAGATCATAAAACATTCATTACATTCCACATATAAAAAAAGTGGTTACATAAAGATAGTATTCTTCTTTCCCATCAATGGAAACATATTTAAAATAAAACATGGATTCTTTCTTGACACTTCCTTGACATTATCATCATATCATGTACCTTTCCCTTGACCTGTGAAAAACATTTCAAAAAAACATGGGATTAGCATAAAAAGCTCAGTAAGGGATATAAAAATATGGAAAAGAAACATGGGTATATATATACATAAGAATGAAATAATTCTTTACCCATAAAACATAAGCACTTTAACATACCTCATAAAATCATGAATAAATCATAGAAATCATAATCCATAAAGGTAACTTCAGGCATTCATAACATTCTTACGTAGGGAGTAACCCTCTTGGTTACGTTTGGAATACCCATCACAGTATATTCCCTAAATCTCTTCGGAGAAACCTTGACGTTTCACTCCTTCGCGTTACCCAATGCATTGGAGAGCTATATCGGGCTCACCCGCCCTTAGTTTATCACGGAACCACCCGTCGTCATAATAATGCCCCAGAACCTCAACATAATCATATCACATTAAACATGCATAAAGGAAACATAACATTTCCACCTTTCAATCAAAAGATATCAATACAACACATTGATATAAAAACATTTTGAAAACCATTTTCAATACCAAAATAAAATAAAATTAAAACATGGTATTTATTTTTCTTTTAAAAAAAAGGTATGGCTTGTAGAGGAAGCCGAAAGTCAAATAACGGTCACGGCGGCAGAGAAGTCATTTTCGCCTCATACGTACGACAAAAACATTTCTTTTTTTCATTTAGTAAAACGCTATGTATAAAAAAGGTTCCTTTTGGATAAATGTAAAATTCAAAGGGGTTTATACACCGTATAAAAGAAGGTTGTGTATAAAACAAAATATTCCTCAATGAAAGGAGATTGAGACGAAGTCCCATACCTCAGGTCCGACTTGACTCGATCGTTCTTTAATGTCCTGAATAATAAACATGAGTTAATTTATACTTGCTTAAGAAACATTTCAAGTTCATTATTCCTTTTATATCACTTATTTCCATGTAATGAACACTATGTAACTATTTAAGTTAATAATGGTCATTTTAACAATCATTGGTACTTGAGTCAAAATTAAAACCTTTATAATTACAAGTTGTTCATGTATCCATTATATCTAGAATTATAATCATGATGTATATATCATTTATATCCAGTATATACATGAATTTATAATATTACATAATCATTTAGAGGTATGAAATGAAATGCACTGTTCATGGAGACGGTAAGTCGTACGTACGCATGAACGCTACTTTCATTTCTATTTCGTATTTTATAGAGTAGAATCATAATGATATAAAGTTATATTATAATTCCAGTATAATATCATATATAATATCATAGTTCCATCCTTTATACGTCCCATATATGGTATTTAACGAATCAAATCACTTTGAGGGGGCGGTAGTGCGCACTTCCTTAAATGAAGATATCGTGTTTACCCATAATGGAAACCATAAAGGTATGCCCAAAATGAAAAATACAGAAGCTTAAGGAAAAAATAAACATATAATATGTTATATATAAATATAGTGACATCTTAATGGCCACCTTTTAAGGTGTTAAAATAATGTTGGATAATCATCGATTCGGGAGGCATAAATTCACCATCCACGGAAACATTATGTCCTTTAACCATTAGATGTAGGTGTGTGTAAGTGTAGCTCGAATCCTTCTTATAACAACATCCTAGTATATTGAAGATACTAGAGTTTTTACAGAAGAAATTAATAAAAAGAGTTAGGGGGTTGGAGAAGCAAAATAAAACAAAAGGACTCAAGTGAAGACATTACCTTAAAATCGGGTAACTCCCTTTGGTTTGAGATCAAAGGCTTCCTTGGGAAGACTTCTGCCCAAAGTGAGGATTCAAGGAGTAATAGAGGGATTTGGAGAGACAAAATGGGTCGGGGAGTGTGGGTAAGGAGGTAGAGGTGGGGGCCTTTTATAAGAGGAGAGGAGCGGCACTCTTGGAAAGTAAAGAAATGTTACTTTATTTGAAAATGATTTTCGGATTCAAAAGGTCCCACATTGATATAATTCGAGGTAAAGGTGATAAGGGTTAGAAATCCACCCATATAATAATTTTTGTACATATTTATGTCATAGATTTCACATTATCATTTCATTTTATTTAAATCCTTTATTAATGAGGCAGTCACTGCATCATCATGATGTCATAAATAATTTAATAAATTTAATGTCTAAAAATTATAAAAAAATATCATGATGTAGGAAATATTTTTAGATTTCTAATTAATATTTATAGTCCAAAAGATCATTTATGTAGACAAAATTAAAAATACTTTACATAGGTGATACATTCTTTGTCACATTTAACATTCTTTAAAAATAAAAAGATAAAAAGTCACTTTCTCACAAAAGTGATTCCATGGGGCCCCCATGATTGGCACAAGGCATCCCATGGTCGGCCATGAGACAAAAAGTAGCCTTAGGACACATTCTGTGGTCATTTCTTATTATTATGATATTATTTGATTATCTTTAACTACCCGATTACTCATTAATCAATATAATTAACGAAAATTACTGTCGTTACTATTCATAATGTCCAAAAACATAATATTCTAAATTACATAATTTGGACCTTCTGATTCCAAATATGTGATTCATTTTACCAAATTCCAAACACATAAATTGCAATAATTAATTTAAAAATATTTCCCGTTGTCAAAACAAATAGCGGGTTTTTTTGAAACAATATCTATGAAAAGTTTGGCACTTGTTTGTGCCTAATTCCAAAGTGAAATTAATCCCAATGAGAATAATTGAATAACATGGTAAAAATATATTCTAATTACACTTTAAAAAAACTAAAAAGATAATATAACCATATAATTAAATTAAATTAAAAAGCAGTTTTGATGTTAAATGCAGTTTTTTTCACTATTCATTGAAAAATGAACATTGTCAGAAAAATACCAAAAATTAACCCAAGGTAAATTTCAATGTCCCAATCATAAATAATATGTTTATTTTGAAAAATAGTGCTTATAAAATTGTCAAAAGATATATATAAAAATGGTTTTCCATCAAAAGGCAGTAAAACAATCTTTTAAAAAATATTAGTGTATTCCATGCTTAAGATTGGATTTATTTTCATTTTAATCATTTAAAACACTATCTAATTCATTAATAGACATAGATAAAAATATCTATTATTCATTACTTACTTGGGATGTTACATAAATCCTACAAAAAGCAGTATACATTACCTAAATCTATTATGTCATGGATAACTTCTACATCATGGACCTATTTAGAAAGGTATGTTTATAGAAAATCATCCCAAGTAGCTCTACGATATAATTCAACCTCTATGGAATTGAGGTCCTCACTCACATTTCATCTTAAACATTTTTAATATGATTATAAATAATTTTTACCATATAGATCTACAAATAATTATTCCCTCACCTAAAAAAAAGATTGTTTCTTTAATAACTTATTGTGTTATTGTATTTCTACCATGCAGTATCACCACTATCACCCTATTATGACACCACACACTAAAACTGATCATTTACTTATATCCGACCTAAACCTGGATATTCTTATAATATTTTCAACCTCAGCATGGATTGATTTTTGATATTGTCACCACCTAAAACTCAGCTTTCTATAATTGTATGAATAGGTTTTGATCCCTTTTTCATTTACTCTAGTCCATTTTGAGTGTAACTAATTTCTCAACACTATGAAGGTTTCATATCTCAAAAATTATTTAGGGATTCCAATTATGAATGTTCTATCAACCATACAAAAATTATTTTTCATAATATATCCAAATATAAATTACCATGAATAAAAAACATATATACCACTATGTGGCATAATACTCCTATATAATGGAAACATTTCCCCTATCTAAAGAGAACTTCAAATCCCCATTATTTAAAAACTTTTTTCTAACCATCATCATTTTGATTCAAACTACATATTTTTAAAAAATCTAATATCATTTAATAAAAAATTAATATTTAAAAAAATTAAAAACAAATCCATAAAAAATATAAAATGTATTATAGTAGTGTCTTATTTTGGATTTTCTTGAATATAATATTACCATGGATCCATTCACATTTTCATTGAAGGAAATAACTTCTCCTCTAAATATAAAAAATGAGAAAACTTCTTCGCCCGCATTTTTGATACATCATGAATTTATAAGGCTTATTCTATGCCTTTTAAATCAAATTAATTGTAATTTCGCATTTAATATTAATGGATATAAATAATTGAAACATCACTTCCCTTAGAAACCATGTTCTATCAATTTCACTCCATGATCATTGTACTTCTACATTATTGATTACAAAATAATAAATATTATTTTACATTAAAACTTTCATCATGGAAATATTTTGATACAACATTCCATTATACCAATTAATCTTGATGGGGAATCAATAATAAATCATTTTTCTAAAATTAAATATCATCTTTGCATAAAATTCATGGATATTGCGCTCCCGTAATTTCAATATACTACATATATTTTCTCATTCAAGATCATACAAAACAAATCACCCATTTAAATTATCGATAGGAGATGTCAATTGTAAAATGAAATTCCATATATAATTTTCAATATCAAAGCATTCTGTTAACGTTGGATTGATACGAAAAAATATGTAATTTTTCCTCCCATATAGTTGTGACCCATCCACAAAACCTATAAGATTAATAAGTAACAACACTATGTATGGAATTAGAAAATAATCTAATAACATCTCTATTTTTTTATCAAACATGTCTTAATTAAATTCTAATAAGATTTTAATTAAATATTTTCACGTAACATTTCATATAAACTAAATTAACCATCTAGGAAACCATTACTGATTATACATTTAAAATAGATTGTACGATTCGTACATGATATTCATATTGTATTCCAGCTCCATACACCATTCCTGAATAAAATAGTTAAATAAAATGCATATTGATAAAAATTTCTTAAATCATATATCTATAATTGTGTCACTGTGTGTCATTCCATGGAACATGGGATAATATATTTTTATATTCACCTCCAAAACACTCACAATCCTTTTCATAATCATTACATTATATATATTAAAAATTATCCCTTACCATATGATGATATCCTAAATAAAATTTGATGATACAATATAGAAAAACCAATTTCAAATTTAATCAAATACATATTGAATGAAAATATTTTTCTTTTTATTTTCTATCATCAATGATTTATACCATATGTAATACAACTTGTATGAAACTAAATTATATTGAATAATATGTTCTTTAACACTTGTTTTTATGTTTTCATTAATTAGATAATTTTTCCATTTCATACAAACCATAATTGTAAATTCCAATAATTCTATAATATATCTTATATAATTTGATGCAACATCCCAATGGATCATATATCCTCAAAAATCTAATTTTTTATTTAATTGTAAATAACAATAGAATAATAGGTGTGTGGGGATTTTTAGTATCATCATGTTGAGGATGGTGGAGTGTCACAACAGACAACCATTTCCCTTTTTTCCTTTATTTAGGAATACATTTTCACATCATTGATTATTTTGATAGAATTCATATTTTTTTAATTTTCCATTGATCATAGACATCTATTCAAGAAATAACACATGAACTTATCTTTCATGTGTAATCTCAAATATATGAAAATTTACTCTAATCACTTATAAATGTTTATTCTCTAAGACATTATACTTCTCTAATTTTCCAAGTGTGAATTATTTGGTTTTCCAATATACATATTTACTTCAGACACTCCATTCCCTTGAAATGTAATTACATTATTAACAAATTAACTCATTATCTCACACCTGTCTTCTTCTTATATTTCAGTGACAAATTTAGCTTTGTTGATATTTTATAACTCTTATTTTTATAATATTTTTCTTAGTTGTTTTCATCAAGAATCCCAAAAAAAATTTTATAACAGAGTTAAATTTAATTTTAAGTGCATATCAGTTTCATTAATTACTTTTGGATTATATTTTCAATGTTTTTAAACATAAGAAACGGTTCACAGTGTAAAAATTATCAGAATAACAAAAACACATCTTATATTGTAATTGATATCACAAGCTTCTATATGTATATAAACTTCACCATAGTTAATGTATTCTAATAATGAAGAACCTATGCATGAAATATTTCTATGTAGTCCAATATTGTAGAACATGTATCCATCCAATCCTCTAAAACATATATATTGGTACTTAAAATTTATTTTTTTATTCTATTTTAATGGTGCAACCTAATACATTCAATACTGTTGGGAAAACTATTAAAGGCTCAAACTACACTCAAGAATAAAAATATTAGATGTTGATAAAATAGTAGTAGTAATGACCATGAGACACCAAAAAGGTATTGGAGCTGTGAATTATTTGAAATTATTACTATAGTTTCTTTGACACTAGACAAAATGATAATTTACTTCAGTAGAAATCCATGCACTTATCACTATAGAAATATAGACTGACTATGTGGTTGGTCACATTGTTTATCTTCTTGTTTATGATATCATTCAAGAAAATGTTTTAGTGTGTGTCCAATATTATGAAATTTCATTATTATTCTACTACAACACATTGTGAAATATATTTATTCCTCATGGATATAAGTATAATTTTCAAAAACCACATAAATCAATATATACCATGTTCATCCTATTATTTTTTTTCGTTCTCTTTTTTCATTAACAACCCATTATTTTATTGTTAATCTCACTGTATTTTAAACATATCATTTAATGTGTTTCGGGAAGCTCTTTTATTTTGGATTTTCATCAAATTTTCCCTGGTTATCCTCTTCTTGGAAATTAGAGATGTTTTATCACAACCAATATAAATATCAAACTTGAACAATGGAACCTATGATAGTATCATAATTTCATGTTTCTACATTAAAATAACATAATTGAAATTCATCTCATTATATCATATAAAATTTAATCCCATAGAAAAGTAAAAAAATTTAGGAGTTTACGATTACCCTTGGATGCTGCTTCCACTACTTTCATCTTTGATGAGATCAAAATAAACTATTATTGATGGATGTTTTTTATTCAGTTTTCTAGATAGGCATCCGTATGTTTTATGTACAACATTATTCACTACATATCCTCTTCCAAATTTTGGTAATGTTTTTCATGTAATTTACTTTATCCCTTTGGAGTTTTTATTTGAGAAAGGGGGTCTTCAATAATAACCTTTTATTTTTAATTCATGTTTTATTCCAAAACCAGTATATATATATTTTTAGATAGATCACAATTATTTAAAAAATATGTATTCAAATTATTTTTATTTAAGGTCTTTTTCCATGGAAATAACCATAGTCTTGTATACTCATGGGGAATTATTAATTATCTCACTATATATTGAATTAATATTGTCCATAGAATATTTGAGAATTAAACTATCCTTTTTCATAATCTTTAGTTTTTCCATGTAAATCATCAAAATTCATAAATGGATCTATTGAAATTTATTTGTATGTTCAAAATTTATGGTATAAAATTTCATTCAATGGAAAAAATCCTCAAATAAGAAGATATATTATGACATTAGATTATTCTAGAACTCCACAACATCTTTAGATCCATCAACTCCTTGAAAATAAATTTACTTAACTAACAGTATATCTTATTTTAATTAATTAATAGATTAAAAATCATAATTATACATATCTTTATATTCATTATTTCTAAATTATTTAAACTATGTATCACAATCACTATAAATTGTTCACCATTAAATAATTTTATTAGTTAATTATTTTTATTCAATGTCTTTTTCTTTTCCATTTTACAATCAGAATATTGGAGTAGAATATTATTCTACACCAAAAAAACAATAATATCAATAAAAAGAATGAAAAATTGAAAAAAATTAATCGTGTATTGATATAACATGCTAGTACAATAATATACATATATGATAGATTCTTTTGTTTTCGATCATGGTCTAGAAATTCATTAAATTTTTAAAAAAAAATTACACAAACAATCAAAAAAATAACATGATCATGACATCGTAGTTATCAGGGTCACAAGATTAATATTAATTATATTTTGACACAATAAAATAAATCATTAATTTACACATTAATTAGATATTTTCAATGGTATCTTAACCACATTTATAAGTTGTGTCATTCATTATAAAAATTAATTCCTACACATAAATTGATAATATTTTATATGGTCATCACACACTATACTAATTCAATGAGCATACAACTCAGTGGGTGTTGATTTACCTTAATTCATTGATAACACCAATTAATATATGTTTTAGACAAGTTTAATAATGATATGGGGTTAATCCCATTATAATGTTTAGTTTTGGCACACAATAACACTAGGATAACCTTGCAAAAACATCCCTCCATTGCTTACAACTCTAAATAGAAAAAACTGTTAGTAATGGGCCCAAAATCAGAACAGTCTCAGTATAGTTAATGATACTCTTGATGTTTGTAGGTTTCATTTATCTCCATAGTTATACTTCATATGAATGATGTGAAAAAATCCTATAACAATGCCATATATTCATGATATGTAATGGTAGCTGTTTTTCTTTTTTAAAAGAATTTAATGATCTCCAAACTTTTTTCTTCTCCCACTATAGGAAATAATATATCTTAGATTTGTAAATATCAATACTTCCTCTCATCCTCTTTTATTAGTAGTATTATAATCCTATGATTTATTAATAAATATATATCAATAATTTCATTACTCATTAATTTATTATCTATAATTAAATTGTGATTCTATTTTCTTACATTGATGAATATATTCCCCATCATCATTAATTATATATATAGCCAGAGGATGGGGTACAAAACAATAGATTCAACTATGGGGGAATAAAATAGTGAATACCAAAACAGTCCAAAAAAACATTGATCTCATCTATGGGGAATGAGCCCAAACAACAAAATCAAGAACTTTCTACACCTTAGGGGGATTATATTCCATATATTTAATGGATTTATTTTCCTCTTAGTGAGTTTGAATGATCACCATGATGTTTTCAATGAAAAATATAATCTAACAAATACAATAGGTGATAGTCCAAGGGGTATCACTAATTCCATACATTGTGTCAAAAATTATTTTGGAGTTAGTCTCAACAACAATCTAGATGATATTATTTTCACTACATAGCACATTACCCATAAGCATCATCAGTTATTCCTTCTTTAATGAGTCTCCATTTCTAAATAATGTCATGAGATCCAAAATGATATACACCATAGTACCTCAAACAAAGATTCCAACATGAATTCTCCCCATACTACATGGCCCCAATATATTTAGTATGTACCCATTCAAAAGCATTGGATAGGAAATCCACTATCTCTGGGAGTTTAAATAAGTGGGTAATAAGGAAACAATATTTGAGAGGAACCAGAAAATAAGGGATTATAATTAAATATTGATGACCTGGGATATATCAATTAGTAGGATACTTATTCATTAAAAAAGTTCCATCCCTGAATATAAAATAAAGTAATGCCTGGAATTACTTATGGACTACCACAAGCATATATACCCCCACTAAAGATATAGCATTTTTTTCCATATTCACTATACCATTACTCTTACCACCATGATATAAGAAAATATTGAATACTTCACCTAAATAAAATAACAATTTAAAAACAATCAACCCCCCAAACATACACCCCACAACAAAATCCTAATAACATTTAAAAGAAAAGTGAGACTGAGACTCCTCCTGAGGGTTCCCACAACATGAGCACCAGGATGCATGTTTCATAATAGTCTTCCTAAAAATATCAGCATTGTGTAATGAACAATTAGGAATTCACTGAACTTAAATGTTATGTTTCACTGAGATTTCCTTAAACCATTGAATATCTCCCCGCTTATCTGACTCATTTTCATATTATTTACTTGACAATAGTTTTTCCCCAAATAAATCCATACAAAGATCCCTAAAAAATACATATTCCAAGGTTATAGGTTAACTATATGAGATAATGAATCATGTGTTGTTCCTTGTTTAGGAATGCATGGGTGAATTCTATAATCACCTTCACATTTATAAAATTCATGCCTAGTAATGGGAATCTTAGAATGCTAAGGATGGAACCTTCCTTGTTATAGTTCCATATTTTAACATTACCCCTATAAATTATTGACAAAGAATGATATTGAAGAGTAAAATATGATGGTGAAATTAATTAGATATGGGTGATTAATTCCTTCTAGTAAAAGGACTATGTTTTTTAAATTTTTGATTAATTATTCTTCCACATAATATACTAAATTAGATGAACTTTCATATAATACGTGCATTAAATCTATTTTCCATTAACTTTACACCCATGGTAGTAATAAAAAATAATTTCATTGAACGTTACATCATAGACCATTATGCACAATGGGGTTTCTCATCCATGTTTTTGTCCCAAATGGAATACGATAATATTATTTCAGTACCCAAAATGACCACTTTTAGAGACAATTTATCAAAGAGAATATGCATTGGAATCAATGTGATCATACTATTCACCAATATTATGTGACCACCAGAAGACAAATAATGATTTTTTTTGTTGAATAGAGGTCTGGTGATCATGTTTTCCACTCAATGAAATTGATATAATCATTCCATATTCATATATATGGGAGCACCGAGATAGTCTATCAAGAATCTTGGACTACTAATTCCATGAAACATGCTAATACGTCAAGACCTTATGTCGGAATACCCCGAAGAAATTAACATACTAATAATTATTCTATTAACCCATTGTCTAATCCATTTCAACGATCCTAAAATCTCTTTTTAATTACATATATGGATATCTTACAAAATTAATGAAAAAATAGTATTTTTTTCATTCATGATATGGGATATGCCTCCAATGGACATCTATCAGTGATAAGGGATGATTCATCTAGTCAGAAGCCTCTTGTTGATGAGCCGATTTAGGGAATCATGCATGATAATGAGAAAACAATGAGAGTGTGGGAATCATTTCCTAAGACCCCACACCACATAGAATAATCTATACTTCTAAATAAGGAATGATATAGTCATCCAATTTTAATTATAACACCATTAAGGAATGATAGAGGCTCAGGAAGAGAAGGATTGATCACAATGACCTTAATATGGAATTTCCATTCCATTATGAAATTTCTTGTCCATATAGATCTTGAGAACCAATTTGAACATGAAAACCTTGTGGTTGATGTCCCTAATAATCTCATGTTCTTGCCCAATGGATCCCTGGATTGCTCTTCCTTTGATGATGTTGTGCTAATCATTCTATCAAGAATGATTCGTAGAATTATTATATTAAAGATTCTACACAACACATTGTAATGGAATTTAGTCAAGATTATATGAAAATATAAACGAAGAGAGGAAAGATACATGATTTCAATAAGGTTGTCTAGTTTAGTTCGGTATTCCAGTTAGAGAAGATATCTACCACAGAAGATGTCCTACACCACACTTACCTTGTATCCTTTAAAAAGGACCTATGATTTCCTATAGAATGTCCTATAGAATCCATCAGGGCAATCCAAGTTGTACAGTGTGAGACCCATATTATCATGTCTCGACACCATGTTTATAATGTATTCAAATAACCCATCACTACCCCTTGGGTATCCACCAACCATATGAAGATTCATTTATACATGAATAGTCATAAAATAAATGATATATAGGTTCCCCACCAAATATCATTCATATTTTTAAATAAAATCCTCCAAATAATGATTATCTTAATAATAAACTTACATACCATTAGGTACACTTTGAATACCATTGTATAGAGATCACCTTCTATCTTACACTTGATCTGTGATTGATAAGCCACCATCCATTCTTATTAAAGCTCAATTTTGAAAAAGGATTTCTTCTAGTGATATATATATCAAAAAACATATCCTCTTTACAACATTTATATTTATTTTAATTTGATAAATATCATTTTTGATCATGTATAATGCCTGGAAACACAAGTTTTGGTTATCATCATAGGCTTCCAGGTCTCTTTTAAGGTGTTGAATCTTGTTATGAAGGACAATAAAAAGACATTGTGGAAGTATCATGAGACTTAATGACCATACAATCTGATGTTAATCTAGGCTATAGGTCCACAATTGAGTGAAAAATTGAACCTCCAAAAATTTGTTCCTCAGAAAAATGACATGATAATGGGGGAGTGATCGGAAATAACTCTAGCTAGATTTGTAACCCTAGAATCCATATAAGAATAAATGGCACTAATGTTTCCAATAAATTATTCTATATGAATCAAAGTGTTGTTCAACCCCTCTTAGTAATTACATCCGTTGAATAATTCATCTAGAAATACGAATTATGTGAGCCTAGTTGTAAATAAAATTTAATTGAAGTCTTGACTATCTTTATGAGAGAAGAATCAATTTTGTTCTTTCTCTAAGTCATCAATGGCTACATTGAAGTCAACACCTAAATATAATGGTATTATTTCAATATTAAATATTCTCATGTCATTTCGTAGATATTATCTATCTTTTCTATCAAATTTATTATAAATGAATGTGAATAAAATACAGTGCATTCACATGGTGAAGCTCATGGTAATAAACCGATCTTTATCCACTATCATCTCATATTTGATGTCAAATTTCTAAAATACCCAGGTATGATGATTTTTAGAATCATCATGAAAATTATCATGATATCCATTTATGTTTTCAATGAAATCAATTGGGGAACCAATAAGTTTTGGATCAAATATTTACACTATGGAGTTGTTGGAGTTGTGGTGATCATTGAGAATGAATTCACTTTTGTCTTATTCACTAAAGAAATAATCATTACATTATCTAAATGAAATAATTATTAATTTATTTTTCTTCCTTTGGATCTATCTAATGATGATGTTGATTTTTGGTTCTTCGATGAGGCTAGAGATTCATTCCTTTTTTATATGGTTTTGATGTCTCTAAGAGAAGAAGGAGGAAGAATCATATATGTAACAAATAATTGCAATTCATGGTATTTTAAATAGAAGATGGTAAAGTGGATCGATACATAAATGTGTGGTGTGTAGGACCCTCCGAACACCCAAAGGCCTTTAGGCGGGATACATGAGTGATTATCTTTGGATCTCATTTAAGAAAATCAATATTATAGGATTGAGGACTAAATGGGGAGCGTGATGAATAATAAATCACCAATGAATGATTTTATGAGTCTTGGGTACTAAGAGGGGAACATGTGGGTGATCAATGAAAATTGATAATAAGATATTGTAGGAAATCCATGTTGGGTTTGCGATTAGTCTCCTATGAATTAATTGTGTGAATGGTATTGGGAAACTCAGTAAGTTACTAGGGAAGGGGGGAAATGGATATCCTGATGGGGGAGAAGGATATGATGGGATAATGGATAAGGAAATATGGTAATAAAATGGAGGAACATAAAAAATCTCCCTAAAAGGATATATCATGACCATGTTGGTAACATCTAAAAAAATCCACTATAGAAGGAAAAAATATTATTTTTCACCATGATAAATCAAATGGATGTTGGTGGGTGTGGTTTAGGGGAAGAAACAATACATTAAATTTAGTGTATATGCAATCCATGGAAAAATAAAGAATTAAATAAGTGAAATAATTGAAACATTAAAAATTTCCCACTAAATTCATGATAGAAATAAAGAATGACACTTTTTTAAGAGGTAGAGTAAAGACCAAAATATTTTACCACATAGCCATATAAGGGTAGTCATACTCAGAGTGAATGTCATGGGACCTCAAGCAGAGGATGAAATTCACCATTCTAGTTAATCAGGGGATATGGACAAAAATTTATGTATATACTATAGTGACAGGAGAATGATAAACAAGGATTTACAATTGAGAGGAAAAACCTAAGTTGGGGAGTCTAAAACCAATGAGGCCAATTATTTCTAAAACCTAGATTAGGGAGGCTAATGATGCAAAAAAGTACCACCAGGGTCAAATGGTGTATGGATGTCCCAACAGATATGGTATTCACTTGGATATCTCTCCAAGGCACCCTCAACCGTGGTTGGACGAACCAGATCCATAGAAATCACCAATATTGGTGGGATAAAGGAAACTGAAGGTGCCACTCAAAGAATCACCTTGTTAAGATATTTAATTATATGAATTATATGGGTTTATATATCCCATGGTGAAATAAAAATCATCACTTGAATGAAATTTTTTCCATTATAAGTAAAACAATGAAATTTTGTAGCCCCATGGTGAAAAAAGAATTCTTACTGCATGGTCCCCTACAAAATTTAAGTTTCAGTAAAATATACCTAGAAATAATCTCGCATGGCCTGATTATCTTTATTATTGTGACTATTTATTAGATAAATCCATAAAATTCATTACATATCTACTTTTTAATTTATCTCATGATCTTATTTTCATCTTATAAGATATCTCAATCTCAGGCGCATTGTGGTATAATCCTTCCTCTATGGAATGGTTTCCTTAGAAAATCCAATACCACTTAAACTATTAAGATAATCCTTAGTGGTGTGACTCACATTCTATAATATGGAATACCATTTTCTCAACACCATTGTAGTGTAAATGGATCTTATATAGTGGACCTCCCCAAATGGAAGGGCGATAGAAACTCTTCCCATGTCTGTCTATGGAATATTCACTCCAATGGTGTGTAGAGGTTTTGAAATCATTCACCCATTACACATTTTGAATAATTACCATATAATTATAATAAAATATTTGTTTTCACATCATTATTATTATGATTAATTTTCTTCAGTGCTACATCTACAGGTTTTTGTCCTACCATGGTTCCACCCAAATCAATACCTATTATTACACTAAAAAACTTCCCAATTATTCTATTTCACCATTACCTATCCCCCAAAAATGTTGGGATATCATTTCCATCTCTTCCATCCCAAAACATCATGTCTATCAATCATTTCATTTCTCAAAATAGGCGTTTCTCTTATTTTTAGGTTAGGGTTTTCCCATTGTTCTTTTAATAAAACTATTTTTTGTATTGTGATCCATTTCTAAAAATAATGAAGGGTTCATTTGACCTAGAAATTGACAAGGGAAATACCTTATTATTTTTGAATCAACCATAAACATTTTTGGCATTGTATCAAAACCTAATGTACAATTATATGAAAAAAACCTGGATGTATCGTTTTTAGCATAGTCCTCTTATGCCACACTATAAAATCTATCTTCAAATTGTGACTATAAATAATTATTCTTTGACTCCATCTACATTTTTTCCAAAATTCTAATAAAAAAACAAGATACAGTAAAAAATTCACATTGATAGAAAATCCCACACCATCAAGTATCATGTTTCAATTCTATTCTAACAAAATAAATGGAATAATATAATTCACTATTACTATTCAAATTATTCAATTATTTTATATTATATGTTATTTTCAAAAATTAAATGATATTTAGTGTTATTATATAATTTATTATCTAATGAAACCTCTTTTGTGAAATGATTTATTTCATATTCCGAATTTCCATCTATGAATACATTTCAGTATCTATTATTGAAGATTATAACTTATATTCTTGAAAGTACTCGATTATTTGTAGTTATTATTCCTGATGTTATTTCTATATTACTGAACTTTTTTTTGATGATTTTTGCATAGAATAGTAATTTCAACTATTGAAGGAATCTAATAATTGGATGTAAGAATGTTATTATATTTATGATATTGATAGTTTATTAGGTATTTATATTTAGATGTTAACTTTTTCTAAGGGAAAACTATTACATATCCTAGGAATCTATCGAAAAATATCATAAATATTAGGTGAATTAGAAAATCGAATAAGGAGATTATGTTACACATTTAAATAATACATGAAAATAAATTACACAAGAAGAATAAAAACATTATACCTCTGTTCAATATCATGCACATAAAACAACTTCATATGCATGGTGAAGAATGATATTATAAATGGGGATTCTAAAATATCAAAAAAATTAGAAAACATATCCTTATTATTTAATAGATAATATTTGTTTTAAATGATCTTAATTATAATTATTTGATAAAACATTTATTAAGTATGAACAAATGTTATGAAAATATCATACTAATTATGAAAAGTATTTTATACATTTATTGAAAATATTTCAAGCATGATTGATATATATTATGTATTATATGATTTTTGTAATAGTAACTATGTGAAGACTTATTCACATTACAAAGTCATTTTTCAAAAGTCCTTGTTTCCTTTTTCCACTAATATGAATTGTCAGTCACAACCATAATGTAAACAGTCACATCATTCAAAGTCATAGGCTATTATGGGGGATTTTTTTATTTTAAATATACATCACTGTTGATGAATGTTCATGTTGAAAAAAGTGTAAAGTATAAATAAATTACACTATAATGAAATATATCACTCCCTGAATATTGAATACATTATTAATTAAACATTTATAAAATTTTTATGGTAATGCTATGACTTTCGAGGATATATCCTGAAGGTTATTAGGTTGGATTTATATAACACTCACCTAAATATTTCTCAAAAAGATAATTATCACACTATGTAGAGATGAATATAATAAAATATATATGTGAACATGGAATATTATTTATGAATCTGATTTTTTAAGGATATTATAAAATTAAAGTGTTTATGTTGGAACTGAAATGCAATCTAAATATGCATAATTCCATCGTTGTTAGAAAAAAACCCATTATTCGACTCAACGAAGCATTCTTATAGAACTAATGGATGTTTACCCAAGTTTCAGTCAATGTGTGCATGATTAGAATCTATGTACAAGATTCTTTCAGGCCAAATATGTCATCAATCACATCCCTTCCATGGAGGTCCCTCAAGACCCCAAGATAACTATGTGAATGATATCATCGTTGCATGTAAGAAACATGACCAGCGTGTATACCTCTTAGCTTAAAAATAGATTAATAATATTTCAACTTCCAGTGAGGTCCCTCAAGATGCCTAGGTGATAAAACACAAGATATCATCACAATTATCTGGAAACACCATCGGAATTCAAGGATCTTCGGAGCCAAATATGACATCGATCCTATCTGTTTCAAGCTCGTTTGAGATAAAAAATGGTGCAAATTTCATGGAAAGCCTATTTCATATTCGAAAATCTTATTCTCCCATCACCAATGACTTCATCTATAGGTAAACGTTTATAATCCCACATTCCTCTATGTGGTCATCTAGAAGTCAATGTTTCAATATACCAAGTATAAGACTGATGTTTTGTGACAACATAATATCATGATACCCCCAAGGTATAAAATCCTAAGTGAAAATTATCATAGGGGTCCACCCATACATGGGCCCACAATTGTGTAATCCTAGCCCAAAAATCTACATCCCCTGTCCTATACGTGCAAAATCCATGACCATATTTGAAAAACATATAATATAGTGTTCACCCCTTCATTGAAGGTCCATGAGATTCCCCTATGGTAGAGAACCATGTTTAAGAATCCTTTACTTGGAAGGCTATAATATTTCATTCTCCAGTTACACGCAAACCCTCTAACCATACACCAACAATTTCATAGTTCTTCCTGATATGTATCTTATTTCTATATTCATTTCATTTCCATACATTTTATTTCTAATCATAGGTAAACACATTTCTTTTTCTAATCATCATAGCCATGATAATTTGGACCTTGGAATTGGAAACTCCACCCCACCATCTTATTGAGACATTCCAAAATCCATGGCCCTCATAAGGGTGCATTGGAAATGGTCATGTAAGCCTAAGTGGTAGGGAGTGAGTCCCCCACATCCAAGTTGCATGATGTAAAAATGCACAGTACAAACATCCACTAAACATTATGTAAAACTACAGTCTTAAACAATTCAATGAATATGGGATTCCTTATGTAGTATAATCATGTGATTCCACTTTCACTCCCCTTTGGTGTGATTTCCATCCAAATTTGGGATTCTACACCCAATGTGTGATCCTCATTCACCTTGACCCATAAGCATAGGATTCAGAATATATGAATCAATGCTAATGAGATCCACTTAATATGTAATTATATCTTCCTCACATGGAATCAAATCCTCCTCAGTTAGATTCCATGCATAATCTCCACACAATATCTCATTGGAACATAAATCATTACCTAAGAATCTGTTATACTATATCCTCTTGATTCTGACACCGATAATGAATCACAAGGCATTAGAAGGTAGTGGAGATAATTATATTTACTAAACTTCCTAACATGAATCCTCATTGGTTTAAACCCCATCATATCCCCTCAAATGGGCCTACCCTTAATGTTTACATCCCGATCACTCTGAACTAAATGGGATTTGGTTCTCATAAAACCATTATATGTAGAAAGCCTCCTAGTGGTCCCAAAATAACATCCAAACCCATCATGATATTCTCAAAACCTCAACCAAGAATTACCATTTAATTAACGTTGGATAGCCCATCTCCATCAGGCCCCTTAGGTAGATTAATGCATAATCCCACAACCTCCAACCCGAATAAATCTAATTGTGAAGGGATTCCCCCACACATATTCCTCACACCATCCCTTGTTGATTCTCCTTTCATGACATGAGTTTTCATTATTCGTAATGGTAAACATCATGGACAAGTCATGTCACATGACCATAAACTCTAGCATTGATGTATGTGGGTTTCGATCTATGTCATATAAATAGGGTATGTAGGATGACACTGTGAATTTCAATCTCGATCAATGGTAAACCTAAGTTCCCCCTACAAGTGGCGAACCTCCCTAATCCACCAATAAGAGAAATATGATTGAAGTTCACCATGCGAAATCATCAATTCATGGGAAAAATCTCTTAGATCCACCTATGTATTCTATTCTGGTCCATCTATCACTAAACCGTGTTCCCTCTACTATGTATTCCCCAAATTAATATTCATTCATGAGGTATTCATATTGATCTCATTATATCTCCAGAATATGTTAAAATTATGACCCAAAAATTCTACCTCTGTTTTACAAGGGATTCCTTAGGTAAAATCTATGGATTATATATTCCTATTGATTTATCTATATCATGAAAACATGAGATTTATGTGGTGAATTTATTGGATGATATATGTCTTTAGCGTCAGATACCCCGTGATTGACACACCATGCCATTGATTGTTCAATAATTATGACTCCATGTTAAACCCACATAATAAAAAAGATAGGTGACCAGTGTTCCTAGTGTCCATATTTTCTAGTGGGGCACATCCTGACTACTCTTTTGACCGACGGTTTCATCCTAATCATGAAAAAAATGGAATTTTTAGATATAAGTATCATGATTAACAGACATCCAAAATTTTCTGGATTTGGGAATTCTTTCCCTGGACATTAATTAACTCTATGATAGAGAACTATACTAGGTGACGAGTTCCAAGGTGGAATCCATGGAATGATGAAGAAACCATCAATTATCCTATTTTGATAACATAGTGGAAATATACATCGAAAGTGATGAGAATTCCCCCCCTTTTGAAAGAATGACTGTGGGGAATCAAATTGCAATGCAAAAATGCATTATCATGTGACGTGGAGCACCCCAGAGAAGTAATTGAAAGCCCAAATGGTTAACCCAATAGGAAAATATTGTACTTAAACCATGTATATTATCCATGTTGGACATCAAATCAGGGATTGTACATAGAAGCTATTGATATGATTACACCAAAGAAAATGGTTAACCAAACATGATACTCTTCTTCTAAACATGGGGAATAGTAACATTCAAGACATCATCAGATTAGCACGTCATTGGATTTAACTATCTACTTCTTGGGCCCACCTTGAAAATTGTGGACTTGAAAAGGATCTCAAAAATAAGGTATGGAATTACAATCCTTAGCCTTATAGTCTTCTAAATAATCTATGAAAATATATCAATCCAACCATGGAATATTTGATGATTATAAAGAGTTTGGAATTTCATTCATTGTATCTATACTATTAGATGAATCCTCTTACGTTACAGGACTCAAGATATAACAATAAAACAACAAAATTCCTGTAGAAGTAGCGGAAAAATAAATGACAGTGTAGAAATCCCACATGACACCACCTCTACCATGGCCTCAACTACGAAATTAGTTACTAGACTCTTATACCCCATATCACCCTTAGAGACTATCAATAGGAGGGATATATACACTCTTATACGTCAGTGATATAAGTAGGTTTTCATTCCCATTAAAGATATTTCCCACTAAGATCTAGAGGCATCATCACCTCATCAAAATTGATGCCCCAAATGGATATGATCAGAGTCATTTCTCCCCAATCCAATAGTGAACCACATCGAGCACCTATCCCCATAGGTATCATATGAATCCCTACACTTTTCTGAGGAGGTAGGGGATTCCCATGTCACATAGTAATTGACAACTTCCTAGGAGATGTCATGGAGGGATCCCACCAGCGCTCGTCAGTGCCAACAACAACCATGACATTAGGATGAAGAATATATGGACTATACACAAACTCCACTAGCCCCAACTAAGACCACCTCATATAAAAAGTAATTCAATAAACCAAAATAATTCCAGATAAGGGGAATCATATTCTATGAAAATAGTGGGTCTTTCCCCCATCGACACTTTCTTCCAGATCACTAAAATATTTAGGAGAGACATATCATGGCTATTTGAGATTCAGACCTCATCCACATTATATGTATGCTGGGTAGACTATGCCAATCGATGATTTCACCATCAATTTTTACGTGAAATCCCATAATTATGGGAATAAATATGGAGTTCATTCTCATAAGTTTCTAACCAATGTAGAGGTCCTCCCAACTAACACAATCATCATGGAGGTCCTTCACATCTTCGAATCGATCAAATTAAAGGCCATCCCCATGATATCGACATATATAATAAAGCCACTCCTCTCATTGATATATCCAATCAACAAGGATTCCCTCCCCATGCCACAAAATAATCATTATGAAGGTCTTCCCCATTCCATTCCAAATTCAAGACGATGTTCTCCCAAATCCATCATTGATCCAAGGTAATTTCCTCCCTGAAACATTGGTAATCTTCATAGAGGTCCTCCTCATGCCACATGAATCCCAATTGTTGGTCCTACCCACTCATTCAACCATCAATATGGAGCCCCTACCCTTGTTTCCACCTATCAATACAAATATCCTCCCATGGTTTGAGCACCCAACATGGATGCCAATTCCATTCTTATTGAATTCTATGTGAAGTTCCACTTTTTTCTACGACTCTCCAATTCAGTGGTCATCCCCAATCCATTACCAGCATTCAACATGGTATTCCTACCCATATTCTTGATGATTGAATAAGTGGTCCACCAAAAATTAATATAAAGTAAAGTAGAGGTCCTCCTAACTTCTAAAAAAGTTAGTGTAGAGGTCGTCCCTTACATAATACGAACTAATATATATTCCCTCCTTGCATCATAAATAATCAAAGAGGAGGTCCTCCCTGAGCTACCCAACACAAGCATGGGGATCTTCCCAATGTCAAAGAACTACCCTACCATAATGAACCATCTAGTGGAGGAAGGGTGCAGTACCACCATCAATGAAAAATATTTGAGACGTTCCATGTCATTGTTAATCCTGTTAGACTATCAGATAATGAGGAAGAATATGAGTCAGTGATGGAGCATTCTCCCTATTCATAAAAATCAGAGTTTGGTCCACGATCCTGATAGGAGATGCTATTAATCCTAGAACATGGGATTCAAAGGATTTCTAAATCCCATTGTAGGTGCATACTAGTGGTTGATGATTTGGCTTTCTTCTTCTGGCTCATTGTGCATTCATTATCTCTATTATCACTAGTTTTCCTCTCTACATCTACATAAAATCATTGATATCTATTTTATAATTTTCATTGGTTGAAAATCATATAATTTTTTTTCTGACTTTGTAGAGGAATCTCTATAATAAATGACCAAAAAATAAAATTAAACATTGTGAAAATCCATTACACAATGTGAAATCATATTTCATAGCATAAGATTGGCCACGAATAATATTTGGAAACTGTTTAAAGTAATAATGTGATAACATGATGTCATTCACCAATATATGTTGGGTAAATATCAAATTTGTTCCATCATTCATGATCCAGAAAAATAATGAAACACGTCATGAAGCCTAGTTACACGTTTTGAGTTGTGGTAAATTTAAAAATCTCAATAATTTTATATGATATTATTGAGAGATTCACAATGGTTTATAATATTTAGAGAAAATATTGAATTGAAATTAAATGATGTGAATACCCATTACACATTGAGAAATATCCAAATTGTGTACTCCATCAAGCGTGCAATGGAAAGAATGTTATGAACTTGTCAATTTTTCTATCATTATTATTTCATGATTTCCCTCCACCCTTTCTCCCAAAAAAAATTTTCATCAATTTTGTTTAAAATTTTTTGTTTATTCATGCCCCATGGAATTATTATTGATGCATTCATCGTACATTTTTCATCACCACCACCAATATATATGCGTTCTTCATCATGATCATCATTCTATAAAAAATCCTTACTTTTTAGTCTATGTTTCTTTTTCTAGTAATTGATTGAAATTTTGATTGGTTTGAGTATTTCATTCCTTATTTTTTATTGCATATTTTTTAATTGATTATTCATAATCACTAGTGTTGGTTAATTTCATAATCTCAATTTTTTTGGCTCTGTTAATTATGATTGTAATATTATTCATTTTTCAATTGATTATAATATGAGATGAAAACCCACATAGGGAAATGAATGAGAGTTGCAGTGTTTTAATTTCATTAATCCTTAATTCAATACATTGAAACCTGAAGTATAATAATAATGTTAGAAAATAATTCTGTATCCAATTTATTTAAGAATCAATGAACTTTGGTTGTTTAAATGAATGATCTTGACATGCATGGAGTAGAATTGGATATGAACAATAGCCAATGATTCTTTCTGCCTTAAAAACTAGGATTAATTCATCTGATTCGTAACAATCTATAGTCAATGTAATATATGTCTCTTGTATAGTCCTAGTTTCATTAACCACAAACAATTAGGTACATTTTCTTGCTTCATACCCAAAATCTAAGGACCATACTGTGAAAGAATTAAGATCAATATTTTTCCTGAACCATAAAATTGATCTCAATCCCTTCTTTATCTGAGATCTTAATCCAAAAATTTATAAGATTTAGTTATCTCCTAATATTAGTCCCACTGTGAGGAATCTTAACCAATGGGTTTTAAGCCTTAGTTCCTTCTAGCCAATCAAAATCCATATAGAACTGTCCCAGGACTACCACTAAGATATGCCTTAGTAGAAAGTGTTGTTTGGGAAACAAGAAATATAATATGACCACAACCTACAAGAATTAAGCGATGTGTGAGGGTGTGTTACATTTTGGTGTAGTTTTTGAAGAAAAAAAGGATAGTTCTAGGGCATGAAATCTTACAGAATGAACCTTGTATTACGTCACCTAATTCAACTTTCTATTTTCCTTTATTTCTCCTTTTTTTGGGATTCCAATTAATTTTTATTCTTATTGTGGTATAGTGCATGAATCATGTCCACATGACTCATTTATGAAGAATTAATGCAAAATTAAATCTTGGTTTTGAACATAAAAAAAGTAAATATATTCACGTTAGTACTCTAAAATGGCCAACATCACTATTATTGTATTCCCCAACCCATCGAATATACAACTCAAAATACACTGAGAGCATCTAGTTCAACAAGAGTGGACCCTCATGGATTATTAAAATACATCAATCCATGGTGATGTACTCAATATCGTACTCCCCTTATACAAGAACATAAATTTGAACAGAAACCTGGACTCATTCATATAATCCATAATATGTGCCAGTTTCATAGGATTCAAAGTGGAGACACCCATGATCATATCTTGAATTTCTTGTAAGTATATGATACCTTTCAAAACAAGTGATTGTATTTTGATTTAAAAAGTCATTGACTCTCTAACTTTTCTCAATGAGAGTGATCAAATTATTTGTTCAAATTTCAATCACCCATGTCCACAATGACATTGGATGTTACATCTAAAAAATTAAAGGACATGTACATTCAACTTATTGAAATTTAAAAATTATAGCATAGAATTGGGAATTTTTTTCAAGAAGGTGGAGAGTCAACATTGGATGAATTTAATATTTATAAGGAAATTACCTAAAATATCACACATTGTGGACATGATATGCTGATTCACCTATTGAAATTATATCATGACCTACAACATGGTACCCGCACTATTTTCAATGCAGCCGTTGATGGTGGGCTAATGTTATAAACACCCCAGGTAGGCAGAGAAATATAATATGTTGATTCCCATAAATTTTGTACATGTTAGAGTGATCATGGACCACCCCATAGTGGGGTCCACCATGTTTAAGATCATACTATACTAGAATCACAATTTGAGTCCTTGACCAAAATGTGGCATGTTTTAAACTACCACATGAATCACCTCCACCTCTTCCTCAAATTATAGTAATTCAGTTAGAGAAATTATTCAGTTCCCGACACATTTATCAAGATTTCACATTATGTTTTTAGTAAAATCTAAGATGAAATTTTAATTATATTAACGAAAATTAGAAAATTCATTAATTTCAATAGTTATGAAAAATAAATTCAATAACGGCCCATCAAAACTCAATTAAAAACAGTCAAGGGTACTACCCTCAAAAAAGTGGGAAGGAACCATTTAGAAATAAAGGAAGGATATGATATCCACTACTGGATCTTAATTTTCAACCACCACAACAAAAAAACAATCCTTCTCTTAAACATCAAAATTTTTTTTTTTAAAAAACATTAACATGAACTCCACAACCATTCGTAGCTATCAAATAGGATTTGGAAAATATAGTTTTAGACATGGATTAAAAGGGATATCATATGATAAAAACCACAGAGACTGAAATGCAGAATCAATGGGTGAAACTATATAAATTGTGAATTATATGGGTCAAATATCAATTGCCTTATTGGAGAGATTCCTAGGTATACTACCAGGTAGTAAAGAGACATACCGAAGAGAAGAGTCTAATGCAGTATTTCAGAAAATTAATGGATTTTAATAAACCATTTAGAGAAAAATAAACACATGTTACGTAAAAAATAATAAAATAATCATCAAAGAAGAAAATGAATGAAAAGAATGAAAACTTTCCATGGAAAAACATCGACATGCACCCCAATCTATATAATAACAAGCTCACATGCAACCTAAGGAATAAGTATACATGTCTCCACTGCATTTTAAATAATATATATATTTTCTATAAAGATAAATACAAGGAAGAATTGGAGGGAATTAATTTTTTTTGATATTTTTATGATATCATACATCAACATTATTTTTGATGAGTAAATAACTCAAATGACTATCTATGTTAAATTTCGTATATAAATACCTTATAACAATAGAAAACAGATGAACTATGTGTTATATAACTGAATAATGACTTCTTTGATAGTGATTATTATAAAATTCAACCAAAAATGTGGGATCATAAAGTTTCTCAATCCCTTTCACAGTTTGACAATGTAACTTCAGTATAGCCTTCTACAAATTCGGTCCCACCATTAATCCCATTCCTATGAGTGTATTCATTGAGATGGTGCTTGTGAAACTCAACCCAGAAAGAGTGGCATTCTAATTAGCTTAATGGTATATAATGTACTCTTGAGGAAATCTTGATGATTCATTATTCGATGATGGAAAGTTCTTTTTTCTATCAGACAACATCATTTTAGATATGGATGCTGAATGAGACATTCCAAAAATTTAGCAACAAAATTCCAAGATAATTGGATGAAATTGATTGATGTAAATAAAAAAATACTGATATTTCAAGAAGTTGAAGAAAATGTAATGTTAGACATGTATAATGTATTAAAACAAATATATTATTCTTTTAACATACATGATATCTGTAGAATAGATGAATAAGATATCTAAATTAATAACGAGAAAGACAGTGATGAGATTCACCTTATGGATGAGGGAGATTAATATGACATTAAGGTAGTAAATTAGCTATAACCTCTTACAAGGTAAGTCATTCCACCATCCATAACCATAGTTTTTCACCCACTACGGAAAGTACTAAAACCCTCCCTAATACTCTCATATTTTACTTTGTAGATGCATTTGAAACACTACTATTCATCATCAACATAAAATAAAATCCATCACTAGTGGTAAATTTATTGATGTATAAAAAGGAAATAAAAAGAAAATATCATGGGGGTGGATAATCATAAAGAGATCAGTCCTACTTTAGAATTTCATGAAATTTTACTTGAAGAAAGTGGAAATACCAAACATCAACCCCAAAGGATACTCACACCATCAATGGATGATGTTTTTATGAAGTTAGTACTTTGATTTCTTGATGATGGAATATTTTTTCAATCATTGATAGTGAGTGGGTGAGGCTGATGTCAGTTGTATCCAATGTAATTGGTCTCATAGTTTAAAATAATGATAAATATGAATTGATCTCATGTAGCGCCATCACTGGATGGGGAGTGTATATAGCCTAAATAGTTTTAAATACAATTTCCATGAAATATAATTTTCCCATAACATTTATGCATCAAATAATTGGTAGAAGTAAGAACTTGAATTATACTATTTATTTGATATATACCCATGATATAACCTAATTATATTAAACTAGGAAGATTACTCTAAAACTATATTCACACATCCATTTGTTACCATTAGAAATATGAACATGTCGTTCAGTATGTGTAATGAAGTAGTGGAATTTCCAATGATCCTGAAACATATGATCCATGATAGGGTAGAGTAATTCTTAGAAACATTAATTGAAGACATATCAATTTATGGATGACATTTTGAGATCAATCTAAGGTATCTTGAGTTAGTGCTACAATTATGTGAAGAGAATTTACATGTTTTAGAATGGGAAAAATTTAATTTTATGGTCCAAGGAGGCATTTCCGATGGAAAAAATATCCAAGGATGGTATCAATGTTGATCCTTCAAAGATAATAGTGGTCAATAATTTAACAGATCCAACAACTATAAAATACAGAATGATATTTTTCGGCCCCTATCAATTTTATCAGCGACTCGTAAAATAAATTGAAAATTATTTCCACCCTCTGACACATATATTATAAAAAACACCTTTTAAACTCAATAAATAATGAAGTATAGGATTTGAAACTTTAATAAACAGAATGATAGATTCACCCGTTATCATTTCACAAATATGGGAAAAATATGTTGAGTTAATGTTTGATTCCATTGACTATACTTTTGTGTCTATTTTAGGACAATTAGATGATCACATATTCTTCTACAAATACTATTCTAATAAAACACTAAGTAAATATAAATTAAACTACCAAAAAATAGAGAGGTAACTATTATTAGTATTCAATGATTATGAGATATTTTTTCTTCTATCTATTTTTGTCAATAGTGATCAAGCACAACAATCATGCTTCCTTAAAATATTTGATGAAAAAAGGGTTTCATGCGATGATTGATATACTGGATCATATTTCTACAATAAATTTACCTTTTCATGAATGATACCAAGGGAACATAAAATTTCATTATTGATCATCAATCTCAAATTCCAATACCCCTTATAAAAGATGATGATGATCTCAACATTGACATGGACTTCCCCATTGATATTCATTTCGACATAATAAAATTGAAAAACCTTGGTTTTATGAATTTGAAAAATATGTGGCAATGGAATATCAAAACCCATAACACTCCTACTATCAAATAAGAATATATTTTTTCATGGTTCACACTAATACTAGGATGAAACAATCATTTGAAAGAAAAGTGGTGAGGATTTGTCTTGTCAATGCATTATAGATGATGAAATCTAAAATATTTTATAATAGATTCATGCATAACCAATGTAAGGAAATCATTGAATAGAATGCTTAGTTTACAAAATTATGTAGATTTGAATTTATAGGATAATACTCCATCAAGATGAATGATTTTTTTTCAATGTTGTGATCAGCAAAAACGAACTAGTACCATCAGAAAGAATATTGAAATCGCCCAAAACCCAGTTCTGAGTGTTGAAATATTAAATATATGGGGAATAGAATTTATAGAACCATTTTCAATGTCGCATGGAAAGACATATATCCTCGTTGGGATTTACTACATATGTATGTGGTTATAAGATGAAGTTACCGGTCATCACACAAAAATGGTGGTCATAAATTTCTTGAAAAGGATTTGATTTGATGATTTCATTTTGTTAAAAAAGTCATTAGTGATTGGGGATCAAATTTAAATAATAATAATTTCATGGTATTTATAACAAAATATAGTATCTTGGACGACACAAAAACTCCCTACCACTAGAAAACAAGAGGTCAAGTTGAATTATCAAATATAGAAACCAAAAATATCCTATAAAATACAATACTCACAAGTAAAAAGTATTAGTGTCTGAATTAAAATGATTAATTATGTGGATACCACATTTTATATAGAATACCAATTTTCACCACCTCATTCATATTAATATATAGAAAAGCATGAATTTTTAAAGTATAAATATATACTCGCTCCTATTGGAAAAATGAAGAAGATCGATCAGGATTCTCAAAAAATTTGGGGAAGCTAGGATCCTGTAATTGGGTGAATATAAATAAATTAGAAATGATTCTCATAAAAATATGAATATCTATATATAAAAAACAAAAAATAGTCAATATCAACACATTTCAAGATGCAATTTTGTCTAAGGGGATAATTTTTTGTTATTCAACTCGCAATTGAAATTGTTCCATGAGAAACTCAAATCCCAATGTTAGGACCATTTAGGTCTTTTTAGTATTTCTTTATAGAATGATTGAGATTCATAAATATGGAACAATGCCATATAATGTTAATGGTCGAACGTTGACAATATTTCAAGATCCCATCAAGGAAGGGTTTGTCATCAGTTTGAAATTCATCTAAGCATCATTGTATCAATCTCTCGATGTCCAACAATGTTTGGGATATGAGGAATTCTGGGTATGTTTACTGAAGCATAGAAATTGTTAAATAATTATTGATTAGGTTGGGGCTTGAATAGATAAAAGGATAAAAGGCATAGTCATATTTTAGAAAAAATAAAAATTAAACACCATGTCATTAAAAGTAACAAAGTGTACCTTTCATTACCTAAATTAATAAATATGAATATTTTGACATCATGAATCACATTTACAAGTCATTTTATTCGATGATGTTTTTACCATGTGAACCCTAACATCATGCCACATATGACTCATCCCCCTACCAATCATGATCAATCTATCCCCCATCCTCCCCAACGTAGCCTCCTCCCCTTCCCTGAGCTTCCCTACTTAATTGTCCACGTTATTCCTCTCTTTACATCCAATAATTTTACCAAAATTTATCAAATTAAGACAATAAAATTATCATATTCATACAAAACCTGATCGGGATGATTCACCACTAGTCAAACCAAAAATACTATCCAAAACCCTTTCACCTAAGGTAGATGCAACCTTGCCCTCTATTATGGAACCTAAACAACCAGTTATCCCAAAGGAGGCGCACTCAAGGTCCAATGAGATAGTTAACAATGACCAACTTCATATTCACCCTATCCTCCACTATTTAAGCAAAAAACACTATGTGGAAATCAGAAATTTATAGTCTATTTTTATGAGGACATACGAAACTATCGATATGGACAACCTTACTCACCTAAATTTCACATATTATGTACTCCAGGTCCTTGAGTTCTAACATATTTGAGTTATTATTTTCGATTGTGAGGATACATTCATGATGCTATTTCTAGAGTTTCTTTCCACTTTTGAGGTTTCCATTGATAACATCCACTTCATAATAAGAGGAAGACCTCATGAGCATTCCTTTGTCATATTCAGCATAGCCCTCGAGATTTATACTACGATTTTTCCACATATGAGCTATTCCCTACCATGCATCTTGATTCATAAAAGTTAGACTCAAAGAGGCTCTGGTGGATGATTTCCTTGTATGATAATATATAGAATGATCATAAGATTATGACGCCCATCTAGATCCAAGGTCCATCTCTCTACATCATACATAGGTCCTTGGCATATGTTTTGTTTTCTCGAGATGAGTCTCATGACTGTGTCAGTCATATGGACAACATCATAGTCTCTGAATCCATGTGCATCCTTTTCCACAAAAGATCCATGCTAGGTATTCTTTTGATGTTATAAATCATTCAAAATGAACATGCGAGCAAGATGATACCACCACCAGTTGCTTCATACGATAGAGTGGGGGATGAGTTTATGGATGATACTCACTAATTCTATGGTTTATTAATCAGGCTAATGACATCAATTTCAATGATTTATGGGACGTGGCCCATTTTTCATCGTTTGTCACATATTTATAGTTAGGATTTTCCCTTCATTACCCCTTTATAGATTTATCTTTTTCATCATGTGTCACATTGAATTCCATTGTATACCCATAGCATCATTTATAGAAAATGTATTTCATTGCAGTTAAAAGTTTTGACTTAATTATTTTATTGCATAAAAAATGTTTATACCCTATGTAATAATGATTTATCTAGTTCATGATTTTTATTTCTAACTGAATATGTTTGTAGCCCAAATTTCGAAATAATATTGCTCAATTTTTTTCCATGGATTGTCACTCATTACGGGGTTCTCTATATTCAATAGTATCTCGTTTTAAAATTTCCATTTCCATTATGTACATTATCTTCTATAACCCTCACATTGTATGTAAACAAGTGTAGAATCATCCCCATCTTAATTGTAGTGGAGTTTTCTTTAGTTTTAATTTTGATACGGTTGATTTATATAATGTTTTAATTTATCTATAAAAAATTTTTAATTTGGAAGCATGCTTCAAATAATACATCTCATTATATCCATTTAAATAAAAGAAAAATCATTGATGTAAATTATTGAAATACCATTTTTATCTATTTATTATTTTTATAATGATTGTTATATTTAATATTTTAATACTAATTAGATATTTTTTAAGTTTCTTTTAATTTAATTATTACTGTACTTTTCACCCCTAGTTATTCTAGTTTCATATACTTAATCACTTTATAGAAAGGGTTTTAAACCTATGATTTCATATTCTTTCCTGACCATATTTTTTGAGTAACACCTAGGAAAAAAACCTATCATAATATTCAGTGATATATTATTTATGCTATACCCAAATAACTAAAATTTTAAAATGATTTTGGAAAACAATGTTGAGCTACATTTTCCTTAGTCCCACCTTACATATTTCCTTAAATAAGGTCATAATATCCCTGAAATACATTGATTGGATGATTCTATTCCAATAATATTATACCTTCCTACCCTAATATTTGTATAATTCATGAATTTATTTTTAACAAGTGTGGGTTAATTTTTCTCATCATGTTAAAATATACTATTTTTCTTAGTAAATTTATTGTTATACTCGAAATACTATTTGATTGTGATCCATGTGCAATTTTTTAAAATTTACAGCTTTCATGTACCTTTGAAAAATAAAAAAAGTATCAGTTATGGGTTTTTTATTAGGAAGGTAAAAATTAATTATTTTATTTCCAATGAATCCCATGAATTATCATATATGGTTATGGTATGTACATAATGATTTATCCTAGAAAATAATTTTATCGAAATAAATATAAACAATGAAAATAAATAGGATGGAATATGTACCGTCTATAATCACTTGATATATGTTCATGGATCGACCTTGAGTTATTGGGATCATGGAAGTGATTTCATATGGAGGTGTAATTTCATTACATTGTTCACGATGTTAATGAATTATACATCAGAGTTTACCCTCCATTTTGAGAATGTAATTTTTTCTATCTACCTGCATGTCCCATATCGCAGATTCATTTGAATCCTTTTTTTGAATCCATTATAATTTATTTTTTATTTTACATTATGCAGTGGAGATGAAAAGAGAAATGCAATCCTATGTTTAGGAACATGTATTCAAGGAATGATAATAACTCTAGTTCAGTTTAACTCGAGTGATTAGAGAATATTCATTGTGATGTAAATTGAAAATGGGCATAGAATTTATAGAGAAATTATGAAAATTGTATCCAAAATAGTATGAAATTTTTTAAGGAACTGAAATTTGATTCATGAATGATTATCAATGTAGAATTGGATTTGGATAATAAATTTTTCTACTTATTATTAGTTTTATTTTCCTTGTTTTAATGATTTATTCTTTTTTTAAAAAAAAATCTTACTTCAATAAATCCCTATTGAGGTCATCTATTATGAGGACAAGAAATTGTTCATGTGTCGAGGGATTTGATATGTTGAAATCAGATATAATTTTTTTTACAGTTTATTCTTGATTATCAATGTATTTATTCAACAATGTTATAGGTATGTGTTGTTTATTATTGTAAAATGTTTTTCAATGTATCAAAGGAATAGATAGAGAAACTCTACAAAAATGACCATTATAGATCATAAAAATCCAATACGTGATGTTTAGTCATCTTTCTTAGCATCTGAAAAGATTTAAAGGAATTCATGAAATAATTTCAATCAATAATTTTAGAATAGTATGTGATTCACCAATACACATAATGTAAGATTCAAACATGATTCCCACTTTGTTGATCCAACTGAAGAAAGTTACACATTTTGAATCCCATTAACACATTGTGAGTTAAGTCAAATCTCTAAATATAATCGATTTCCGATGAAATTTACAAAATATTCATGTAGATTAAAAATATATAGATAAAACCTTTGATCAAAATTACATGATGCGAATACCCATTACATGTTTTGTAATATCCTGATTATGTACTCTAGCAGGTACATAGTGGCTAGAATTTTAAAAGATTCTCAACTGTTATCTCATTCTTATGTATATATTTTCATCATCCCTTTCTTCATAAACTGATATTTAATAAATTCTCTTCATTATTTTACATTTATTCAACCCTGGTGGATCAGTTTTTGAAGTTTTATTTATCATTTTTTCATCACCACCGCCAAGTGGTGTGTGTCATTCATCCCAATCATCAATCTAAAATGAATTAATGGTGTTTCCATTACTATTATTCTTTCTAGTGAGTAATAGAATTATATAATGACTTTATTGAGTATTATTTTTTTTATTAATGATCATTTGTTTGTTAATTGATTAATCATCATTCTTTAATGTTTTTTAATTGGACAATGTTGATTTTTTTTGTTTGTTTTTTAATTATGTTTTTATTTATTTATCTATTTATAATTGATTCTACCATGATCAGTTAAACTACCTATGTAAAAGATTGAGGGTAGGGGTTTATTTAATTTAATTAATGTTTCATTTTCAACATGGTACCATTAAGAATAGTAATTTAGATAAACAAAAATTATTTATCAAAATATTTTATGAAACCCTGCCCATGGAATGTTTGATTGAATGAAACCATCCTATTTAGAGTGAAATAGGTTATTATAAAAAGTTTATGAAACATTTCTCCTTTGAAGATAGATTTAATTCATTTAGGTCACAACTATCTCAAGACTGAGGAATAGATATATCATAGATAGATCTCGATGGCTGGGTTATTTCCAATTACTGACATTTCCTTTCTTCAAACCTTATCTTTACGATTATACCAAGATAAAATAAAGATCATCCATTTCTCATAAAACCTAAAATTGATCCAAATCCTATCTTTATATCTGATCTTATTCCAAAAATCCCATAACATTAGTACTTTCAGAAGAACATTCCTCTTGTGTAGACTCATTCCCAAAGGGTTCTAAGCCTTAGTTCCATTTAGAAAATCCAAATCCTCATGGGAATGACCCCCCCTCCACTACCACTATACCATGACATAGTAGCTAGTGTATTTTTTGGAACAATAAATTTAATCTAAATGATACTCACAATAATTAAATGAAGTGTGCGAGAACATAAAATTGGATTGATTATGAGCATCTTATTGAGTCAGCAATTAGTTATAATGACCCCACCCATGTTACAGTGGTATAAATCCTATGTTATAGAGATTTAATGATGTGTTTGGTATCACCCTGGAGAAGTAAATCGGTGTCTGTGGAAATATCGACTCACATAGTGAATCCTACTATGATTATCCAACCACCATACCAATCCACATAACTATCACCACCAATATCTTAGTAGGCACTGATTGGATCTTGGGCCAACCAAGATCAGGTCCACACATTTGAGAAAGAAATAATGTAGGAAACTATGGATTATAATCAGTTGTCAGTCCTATTCTCGGGTATTGAAACATCCCAGGTTGATATTCTAGAATCCCTTATTGAGAAATATATATCGTACATCTTCCAATCTCTCTGGATGACACTTTTTCCTTTTTGATATCAGTTGGTATACCTAATAATTCAAGATCATTTTGATGTCATTGATCAGTTGTGCGACATTTTTGATTTGGTAGTGCAATCAGGGGATCAAAATATTTTCTTAGTATTTAACCATGATAACTTTCTATAGAGTTGTGTCAATAGTCTAAATATTCTCTATAAAATCAAGGTGGTGTTGTCTCATTGCATGAAAAGTTGTTAGTGGGGAAGTATGATTCTCTCCACTTCATCATAATCCTATGAAAACCAAACCAACCCATTGATATTTAAGATATTCCTCTAGGTATCATAATGGTATATATGGTTATCAATTATATTTCAAAATATGTGGGAACTAATGTTGGATCCAATAAAGAAAACCTTTACCATTGGGAATTGTTGTATCAAATAGACCCTCATCCTTTTTTTGTACTCACCATCAATGGAAGACCCTTGGAATTGGAGATCTTAATTCATCATTGGACGTCGGTTGAATCACAAAAAGTTTAATGATCTAATTGATACCTCTGATCCATCTAATCCAATTGATATTACACAAAAGACAGAGGTTGATCCAGAGATAGACATCTTGCTCTAATAGGTCATAAATAAAAAAAGGATCACAAAGAAGATCTATGATATGTGGTTCTCTGATATTTGATCACCTCTTTAGAACCCTATTAATATTCTTTAGGGGTAGCCAAAAGTCTTCATTGTGCATTATCTACCAATCGAACCTATTGACCTCATGCATCATGTTATAGTAGTGGCTAGAGTTTTTGGAAAGCAACTATGATATGAGTCTTTACATCCTCTTGAGCAGTGCAATTACCTTCCTTGGAAACCTAATTATGCCACTCCATGAACCTCTAAGCGTGTTTACTGTTTTGATGAGCCAATCTGTGACATAGTGTTCAGGGATCTTGTTGAAATCAAGGCGGTTATTTTCGGTAAATGGAATGCGGTTTGTGTTTACTGTCAATCCTCATTGTGATGATCACGGATTTTTCATGAAATGTGGTCATCTATTTGATTATGAATGCAATATTGAAGGTGGCACAATTTCCTTTTGTTTTACAAATTATTGGGCATCAAAATCAGATGTTTTCAAGCAATGGACGGTTTCCTGCATAAGGGTGAATGAGATGTGCAATGGTAATGGGAGTCAGACAAATAAGGGAACCACGTTACATGGGATATAAACTGTATACCATGTTCTAGAATTCTTCATGGATGATAAATAACAAAATGACAAGAAGATGAGAATGGTTCACAGAATAGAAAATGTTTCATGGTGATGGTTTATGGTTTGTTTCAAGGCTCTTAGTTCATAGGAGACGATCTATTAATGAAACAACATATCATTCATGAAAATTATGTGGTGTTTTGAGAAGATGTAAAGGGTTTCATTTGTGTAAATGAGTTGATGATTTGTGTCGCCACATAGCGATAATGGTGCTACAAGAACCGCCTAGGGTATATAGTTCACGGGAGATGCATGATCTGTAGTAATGGAAGTGTCGTATTTAATATTTGGTAAATATTGGGTTTTCAGGTTCTATGGAGTTATTTTTCTATATAAATACCACTAATCCTTTCAATAGAATATGATATTGAGATTAAAATTCTAGAGGATTTTGGTGAAATCTAGGGCATTTTTTGGGAATAAAACCTCGTGAATTAGGTTTTAATTAAAAATTCATATAATTTTGGTGATGTGTGAAGTGTTTTTTAGGAATAAATGTCCATGTATGAGTACCTGTATGTGGATGAATAAACAATTCCACAGATATCATATAGTATGTGGATAAGAAGAAAAGACAGTGTGGAGTGTGAATATGGTTCTTAGAAAGAAGAAATATGTTGATAGTGGTATGTGGATCATAGAGTTGAGTAGTACATGGAGGAAGCACTTGTAGTACGTGAAGATATGATTTTCACGGAGTAAGAATACAGTATGTGATGTTGGGAAATACATAGTTTAAATAAAAATTATTCGGAGGAAGAGTAGTAGTATGCAAAGGAATGTTTCGTGAACAACTACTGTGTGGAAAAGTGAATTACATATTTGGGTAAAAGCTGGACTTCAATAGAGAAACTATTTTCATTTTAGGATGCATGAGTTAAAACCAAAAAATTTAACAAATATTCAAGAAAATAAATTGATTATATATTCTCTTTAATGTAGTGATCAAGGGGGAGTTAGAGGATGTGATCTGAGGGACGTAGTGTGCTATCTATAAAATATTGTAATGGTAGTGTTCCTGAAATAGAGTGACTGTGCTAAAATTTTGTACTCTAGAAATTGTGAATATTAGTGGAATTTGGTATGCCCGACATTCGTTTTTTGTATAATCCTTGTATATATCCCTTATTTTTGAACCAAGTAAAATTACATAGTAATTTCATTACATGTGATTGTTCTCATTCAGCATTATTTCATTTGAAATTCTTATAGGTTCCTACCGACATGGGAACAAGACAAATCATTTTAAAGTAAAAATGTTGACATCCCAATTCATCCTTCCCCTCATTGGGTATACCATGGTCCTTAACGTGGTATCATAGGGTAATGATTTCTGCTAAGAAATCTTCCATTCATTTTCACAATGGATAATATAGTAAATCATATGGTTGTACACCACTTTGACTGAATAGATTTTAGATCTAGAATAACGTGATGCTATCAGATATAAGCTTTTTTGGAATAGATATTTTGTTTTACATTGCAAAAGGAATAAAGGTAAATAATAAAACCGGGATGTATTTGACTAATAGATATAGTAAAATGCTTGATGTGGATGCTAATGAATATATTTTTCTCACTACACCTCTTTCTGATAAAGTATATGTAAAGTTAATTTTTTTTATGACATAAAAGTTTATGTGGTAAACTATATACTATTTATGAAGTCAAAAATAATGTTTTGGAGGATAAAATACATGTTTTTTTCACAATAGGACTGATGATCTAATGATGCATCCTGATTAAAATGAAGACAACTTTATAAATTGAATTACTAAAGTTATTGGACGAAAAAGGGGACTTGGTTATGAAATCTAAGGCATTGATATTTGAATGAATATATTAAGGATACATACACCTCTTTACAATATAGTGGTTTCAACCCTTATAGAAAGGGTTGTTTCCAAAAATTATTTGGTTTATCTTCTGAGTATCCTTAGGGAATATGAGTTGAGAGTTAAGTGAATAGATGAAATGAATTGAGAATGAAAGGAAATGGAATTCAAATCCATGGACAAACATGAATCTTCAAGAGATTTTATTGTTGAAGATAATGAATAAAAATAAATTATTTCTATTGTTTCTATGAAATTAATGAAAGTAAAAAAGAAATTTTTAAGGCATGTTACATCTGGTAGGTTTTCAATTTGGAAGAATTTCACACATTACCTCTAAATGTATGAGAAAGTTTGATAATGAAGAATGTGACACTAGAGATAGGAAGAAGCCTAAAAAACGTTTTTCAAAAATAGAAATATTATGTATGGTATGAAACTACAGAAAATGATTTTTTATGTGAAAATGATAATGATGAAAGTGAATTTTTTCAAGATTAAGAACCCGAATTTATATCTAGAAACCATGTTCCAATGATGGATACCATTTCAAAATCATAAAAATCAAAATATAAATGTATAGGTAATAAATTGACCACTAATATTGATATGAAGTTGCAACATTTGTATAATTTTGGATATATTTGGAATCAATGAAAGAGATGAAAATAGTTGAATGAAAATGTGAAAGAGTCATCCGAATATGTTGATAGACATGAAGATGAAATTGAACGACTATAGGAAGTTATTAAAAAAATTCAAAAACATATGAAAGATCATAAGATATTTTTTGAACAAGAAATCACAATTAAAGAACATGAAAATCTCATTAATGACCTTACATCGAGACTGGAGGAGTTGTCCAAAACTATTGATAGATCTGAAGAAGAAGTTATTACTCTTAGAAGTAAACTTAGATGTTTATCATGCCCAAGAGAAACAAAAAAAATTAGTTTGGAAAATTTTCAGATGTTGAGTTGATAGAGTGAGTTAATAGTGGTTATTATTGAGTTGAAAAAGTTCTTCATGATCAGATACCCTCATGCAGGGGAAACATTGGAATTGTTTGTGATGTGAAACATTGAATACTGGTAGTAAAATAGACCAAAATAAAGTCTTGACGAAAGATAGACATATCACAATGACACATGAAGTACAAAAAAGTAATTCTGTAATTCATACTGAATGAAAGAATGAAATATTTATTTAAAATTCGGGAGATGATATAAAATTAAATTATCCATCAATAGAATTATACATGATGAAGAATATAAGTGATGAGACATTTCTACATTTGAAATGTCATTTCTGTGGCTACCATGGCCATAAATTGTAATACTATTTATAATAAAGGATATATATGAATGCTAAGATCTAGGAATTCTCTAAAGGATAAACCAATTTTAATCCAAATTCTTATTGAAGAAATAATCATTATGGGTATTATTATCATTGTAATAACTTTGGTTATGATTCTACAGATAGTTGATAGTGGAATCACAAAAAAACTTTATACAAAACCAAAAGAGAAGATACTACAAACCAACGTGGTGGTGTTTCTCTTTAAAATATTTTTTTTCTTCTAAAATAAAAATATGAGTATGAAGAACAAACTCATAGGGAAGAGATATTTGAAATGAAATCCTTATTCAACAGTCATTCTAATATTTCATCGATGGAAGAAAAAGAATAGAAAAATACTTCTTTGCAAAAGTAGATCTCAAAGATTCAAAGAACATAATAATATTAATTATTTATAGTGTATGATCATCCCATATGAACAAAAATATATATTTATTAAGTAATATAAATAAAAATCTTGATGAAACCATGAGACTCGTTAATGATGGTGCTATGAAGATCTAAGGCAGTGAAAGTATAGAACCATCCTGTTGTTGGCAGAAGAAGACAAACGTTCTTTATGTGGATAGTTAACATCCTAATATATTGAGTGTGGTACAACTATATGACATATTAAATATGGTGATATTCAATAAAAATGGAAGAACAATAAAAGTAAGAACATGTAATTCTCTCATAAAGTGATGCCAAACAAATGGCAATACATATCAGGTTGATAGTAAAAAGAACATCTGTTACATGATAATTGAAGAAGATAACAACTTGTGGCACCAAAGGATTGGTCACATCAATTAGTAAGATATGAAAAAGATATATAAACTGAAGCTTTTCATGGATATCCAAAATATTAAAATTTAACAGGATCAGACTTGTGATGCATGCATGTGAGGAAAGATGTTCATGTCATCCAATGATGAGAAGATCATAAAATCATATTGATCACATTCATATAGATGTATGTGGTATGATATATGTCATTTTAATACAGATAGGTGGTGTTAAAACATCCAATACCACTTTAAAACATCTGATCATCCATTTTGGTGTGACATAAATTATAAGGCCCCAGCCTTAAACCTCACTTAATCTTGAGTTATTACAAGATTACACATTGAGGATCTTTTCGGTTTTAGAGTTTTAGAGAATTAGATCATAAAACTTGCATTACATTCCACATATAAACAATGTGGTTACATAAAGATAGTGTTCTTCTTTCCCATCAATGGAAACATATTTAAAATAAAACATGGATTCTTTCTTGACACTTCCTTGACACTATCATCATATCATGTACCTTTCTCTTGACCTGTGAAAAAAATTTCAAAAAAACATAGGATGAGCATAAAAAGCTCAGTAAGGGATATAAAAATATGGAAAGGAATCATGGGTACATATATACATAAGAATGAAATCATACTTTACCCATAAAACATAAGCACTTTAACATACCTCATCAAATCATGAATAAATCATAGAAATCATAAGACATAATGGAAACTTGAGGCATTCATAACATTCTTACGTAGGAAGTAACCCTCTCGGTTACGTTTGGAATACCCATCAAAGTATATTCCCTAAATCTCTTTGGAGAAACCTTAACGTTTCACTCCATTGCGTTACCCAATGCATTGGAGAGCTATATCGGGCTCACCCGCCATTAGTTTATCACGGAACCACCCATCTTCATAATAATGCCCAAGAACCTCAACATAATAATATCAAATAAAACATGCATAAAGGAAAAATAACATTTCCACCTTTCAATCACAAGATATCAATACAACACATTGATATAAAAACATTTTTAAAACCATTTTCAATAAAAAAATAAAAGAAAATTAAAACATGGTATTTATTTTTCTTTAGAAAAAAAGGTATGTCTTGTAGAGGAAGTCGAAACTCAAATAACGGTCACGACAGAGGAGAATTCGTTGTCGCCGCATACATACGACAAAAAAACTCTCTTTTTTCATTTAGTAAAACTCTACGTATAAAAAATATTCCTTTTGGATAAATGTAAAAGTCAAAGGGGTTTATACACCGTATACCTCGGGTACGACTTGAATCGATCGTTCATTAATGTCCTGAATAATAAATTTGAGTTAATTTCTACATGCTTAAGAACCTTTTTCAAGTTCATTATTCCTTTTATATCACTTATTACCATGTCATGAACACTATGTAATTATTTAAGTTAATAACGGTCTTTTTAACGATCATTGGTACTTGAGTAAAAAATAAACCCTTTATAATTACAAGTTGTTCATGTATCGATTATATCCAGAATTATAATCATGATGTATATATCATATATATCCAGTATATACATGCATTTATAATATTACATAATCATTTATATGTAAGAAATGAAATGCACCGTTCATAGAGACGGTAAGCCGTACGTACGCATGAACGCTACTTTCATTTCTATTTCGTATTTAATAGAATGTAATCATAATGATATAAAGGTATATTATAATTCCAGTATAATATCATATATAATATCATAGTTCCATACTTTATACGTCCCACATATGGTATTTAATAATCAAATCACTTTGAGGGGGAGGTAGTCCGCACTTCCTTAAATGAAGATATCGCGTTTACCCATAATTTAAACCATAAAGGTATGCCCAAAATGAAAAATACAGAAGCTTAAGGAAAAAATAAACATATTATATATCATATATAAATATAGTGACATCTTAATGGACACCTTTGAAGGTGTTAAAAAAATGTTGAACAATCATCGTTTCGGGAGTCATAAATTCAACATCCACGGAAATAGTATGTCCTTTAACCATTAGATGTAGGTGTGTGTAAGTGTAGCTCGAATAATTCTTATAAAAACATCCTATTATATTTAAGATACTGGATTTGTTACAAAAGAAAAGAATAAAAAGAGTTTAGAGGGTTGGAGAAGGAAAATAAAACAAAAGGACTCAAGTGAAGACATTACCTTAAAATCGGGTAACTCCCATTGGTTTGAGCTCAAAGGCTTCCTTGGGAAGACTTCTGCCCAATGTAAGGCTTCAAATAGTATGAGAGGGATATGGAGAGACAAAATGGGCAGGGGTTTGCCGAGCCAAAGGCTTTGGGAGTGTTGGTAAGGAGGTAGAGGTGGGAGCCTTTTATAGCAGGAGAGGAGGGGCACTGTTGTAATGTAAAGAAATGTTACTTTATTTGAAAATGATTTTCGGATTAAAAAGGTCCCAAATTGATATAATTCTAGGGTAAGGTGATAAGGGTTCGAAATCTACCCATCCAATAGGTTTTGGACATGTTTAGGTCATAGATTTCACATTATCATTTCATTTTATTTAAATCCTTTATTAATGAGGTAATTGCTGCATCATCATGATGTCATAAAAAATTTAATAAATTTAATGTCTAAAAATTATAAAAAACTATCATGATGTATGAAATCTTTTTAGCTTTCTAATTAATATTTATAGTCAAAAAGATCATTTATGTAGACAAAATTAAAAATATTTTACTTAGGTGATACATTCTTTGTCACATTTAACATTCTTTAAAAATAAAAAGATAAAAAGTCACTTTCTCATATAAGTGAATGAAGAAAATTATGTGAATGAAGAATAATATTATTCAAAGGAATAGTTTTTGAACTACCAGTGTGCTGAAAAGTGAATTACATCTGTGGGTAAAAGTGGGACTTCAAAATATCATCTATTTTTCTTTTAAGATGCATGAGTTAAAACCTAACATTGAATAAAACTTCATGTAAATTCACTGAGTTTAGATTCTTCCTAATGTAGTGATCAAGGGGGAATCTACGAATGTGATCTGAGGGAAGTAGAGTGCAATATCCAAAATAGTATAAAGGCAATGTGTGTGACAATGGGTAACTATGCTAAACATTATTACTCTACAACTAGTAATGATTATTGTACATAGGTACGACTAAAAAGATTTAATCAAATTATCCTTGGTTGTATCACTTAGTGGTGAACCAAGTAAAATTACTATGTAATTTGATTTTATATGATTTTCTGGTATCTCCATTTTCTCATTAGAAAATTTTAACAGCTTCCAACCAATGTGGGAAAAAGATCCATAATTTTAAAATAAATAGTTGACATGCTAATCCAACCCTCCTCTCTTAGGGTGTTACATAGTCCTTCAAGTGGTATCAGAGGATAATGGATGCTGGTGTTAAATCTACCCTTCATTTATACTATGTAGAATATAATAAATCTCAGGGGATTCTACCACTTTTATGGAAGATCATTTAGATCATGAATAATAGGATGAGATCTCATCTAAGATCTATTGGAATATAAGTATTTTTTCAATTTTACATGAAATAACTGTCAAAATTCCAATTGGGATGTCTATAACTGATACAGATAGTAAAATTTATGATGCGGATGCCAAATCAAATTATTTCCTCACTACATCTCTTTATAATCAGATATATCTATAGTTGGTGAGTTTTATGTCATCCAATATTATGTGAAAAAAACTATATAATATTTATGAAGGTGACTAAAATTTAAAGGAGGTGAAACTATAATTTTTGCACAATATGATTGATGATCTAAAGATGCATCCAGATTAAAATGAACACACATTTTTCTTTCGAATTACTAAATTTATTGGATAAGAATGAGTACATGGTAAATAAATCCAATACATTGATATAGTGAAGAATATCTAGAGGAGACATCCTCCTCTTTACAATGCATAGGTTTTGATCCTTAAAGAAAGGGATATTTCTATTGTTTCTCTAGGTGATATTTTGGGAAACCTTGTGGCATATGGGATGAGAGGAAAATGAAAAGGTGAAACGACGTGACAAAGCAATGAAATGGAATTCAAATCCATGGAAAAATATAAAATTTCAAGAGATATTGTTGATGATCATAATGAGTAAAAAGAAATTATTTCTCTTGTTTCTATGAAATTCAGGAAGGGAAACGAAAAATATGAAGGTGAGTTAACTATGTCTGGTTATCATTTTGGTAGAGCTTCACACATTATCCCTTTATGGACAAGAATGTTTGATGATGAAGAATGTGATTCTAGAATGATGCAGAAGACACGAAATAGTTTTTTCAAAATGGTAAACTTCATGTCTGGTCAGAAACTACAGAGAATGGTTTCTGTCTATGAAAAATTAGATGATGATAGTGAAAAATTTATGTGTAAGAAACAAATATTAATCTGGAACCCATGTGTTAATGATGTATACCATTGAAAAAATCATTACCATTAAGAGATAAATCGAGAGATATTCATTTGAACACTAATATGGAACTCAAATTTCATATTAAGTATGATTTTGGTAATCGTGATAATCAATACAAGAGATTAATAAATGAAATGAAATTGTGGAAGAGTCATTTGAATATGTTGATATATTGGAAGCTAAAATTTATCGACTTGAAGAAGTTGTTAAGAATCATTCAAAAACACCAAAAAAATCAGAATATATTGTAGAACATAAGAACACAATTGATGAAGAGGAAAAGGATATTAATGACCATACACCGATAATATAAGAGATGTATGAAAATGTTGAGGGACATGAATAAGAAGATATTACTATTAGGAGTAAAAATGATAGAGAATCAAGCCCAAAAGAAACAACGGTGAAAATTCAATTTGGAAAATTCCCCGATGTTGAGCTGATAGAGATAGTTTAGAGTGTTTTTGAATGAATTGAAATTGTAATGAAGGATCAAAGACCCACGTGAATAGGGAAAATATGAATTTTTTGTGATTCTAAAACAACGAATACTAGTAGTTAAATGGGCCAAAATAATGGCATGTTGAAAGTTGAACATATCACAAATAAAACTATAGAATGAAAAATTAAGGTCTCAAATAATAATGAAAGAGGGAATAAAAAATATCTTCATGTTTCTAAAGATGATATACAATCAAATTATCCCTATATGTATGTTGACATGTGGAGGAATAGAATTGATAATTAATTTACACTTCTGAAATGACATTTTTGTAGCTACATGGGCCATACCATTTCATACTATGATGAAGAAATGAGTTATTTGAATGGAGTAGAGTTAGGAATTACAATATGAATATAAAATTCAAATCCTAATTCTTATAGAAGAGGAAATTTTTTTGGATATTGTTTTTATCATTATAATGTTTGCTATAATGTTGTTGATTGTAGACAAATTAATGGTAGGAATATTTGATATAGAACCCAAAGACAAGTCCATACTCACCAACTAGACGGTGTTGATCTTACAAACATTTTTTCTCCTCTAGATGAAGATTATGTGTAACACCCAAGAATTTTATGAGAAATATTTTGTTTTTTATGTTATATAAATCATCAAAGGAATCATTCACTACACACAACACTATCTTGGTTTTCTTTACATGAAATCGCGACCTTCCTTTATAGCTTGCGTCGTATACAATACCCAGTTTCACTAAACAACGATATGCTTTTAAAATATTATTAAAACTAGCCGTTAAGAATAGTAATACCTACTTTTTGAAATTTTTTAAATTTTTTTTATCAAAATTGACTTCATTTTTGGATTCAGAATATCGAAATAAGCCTAGAGTGAAATTTTGGTATTTTTCTGAAAACTTTCAATTTTTGATGAATAGTGAAAACACAGGGTTACTATTTAAAAAAACCGACTTTTTATTTAAATAATTATTTATTTTATTTAAATTTATTTTAGGTCAAAATTGATACATAATACCTATATAAGTTCAATGTAATTCATTGGAGTAATTTTATAATAATTTTAGATATATAAAAATTTTATTGAATTTTTCAACGTCTTTTACCCACCTCCTAGAAGAATTTGCAAATTTACATAAAACATAATTTTACCACTTCTGTGAGTGGAATTTCAAAAATCCGAGTGACATGGTTGATGTCAGTAAGTAAAATTTGGTTCAATGAGATGAAAATAATTTTTTGTGAATAGTAACTTTTTACTTTTATATGGTAATTAAGAGTAAAAATGATATTATTATTACCCTAACACATGTCCTAATTCTATTGGATAGGTGTAATTCGACCAAAAACAACCTTAGGAATAACAAATGATCATTTAGGCCCACTTTTATTAGATTAGGGCATTTATTATTAATTTATTTAAAGAAGGGTTAAAATAGTTAAAATCAAATTTTAATAAGTAAATAATTTTTAATATAGGGTTATACATAAGATAAATTCAACTATAAATATTCATTATAAATCTAGAATAATATCCTACATAATGGTATTTTAATTTAAATTCTTAGACCTTAAATAATTTAATTTATAAATGACACAAAGATGATGCAGTAATTATCTTATTAATGAAATATTGACATAATTGATGTTATAAATACCCAAATAAATGTAATTTGAGACTTTTTAATAATTACACTAATTTTATAGGTTAATATGTCATGTTAGTATTTATTTAGATAACCTTTTTCGAAATAATCATTCTGTTATGAATTTTACAAAAATCAATTACTCAATAGTGTCAAAATTGACATAAAATAATGTTTTAAAACAATATTATATTATTAATTGTTATTTTATTCCTAAAAATCTAAGTTTCATCAAAATAACTTATAATAAGTTATATATATTAATTATAAACAACTTGGGGTTCATTTGTCTTGTTATAGTAATTTTATTAACCGTATAGTGGAAGAACACAAAAAGACATGGTAAAAGTAAAATTATTTAACTAAAAGTTAAATCAAAATGATAAGGTTAAAATAGTAACCTAAACTTGTCTAAATTATATTGGATGAAATTATATCGACCCATACGCACCTTAGCTCCGAAATAAATCAATTTGGATCTATTTAAAAATGAATATGACTTTATAATAAAATAATGTTTTTAGTTTTTCCAAAGGTACCCTTCTCCTCCCTTATAAAAGGGCACCTCCTCTCTCTCTTCCTCACACCACTTTGTGCCTTCACGCTCGGCCAACCCCTTCCAAATTCTCTTCTCCACTTCCCTAGAAACATCCTAGAGGTCTTGGTCTTCTTCAAAGACCAGTTTTAGTGCCCTAAAAGTTGGTATCAAAGAAGCGCTTTAAAGAAGAGGTAATGTCCATTACCGATTCATTCAACATTATTTCTTTTTCCTCTTCTTCTTATTTAGTTGTTTCATTATGAATTAATAACATAAGTATCACTAATATACTGATATTTTATTATAAGTATGAAATAACCCTATTTCACCATATATTCATCCTATGGAAAACGAAATCACCGCACGTGCATACGTACGGAATACCGTCTCCACGCCATGGTGTAATCTATTTTCCACCACCACCTTACTTGGATGGGTATAATGGTGTAAATAATAACTATAAATTATTATTGTAAAATTTATATTAATTCTGAAATAGTATGCATACACTCCATTACAATTTCACGATCATGGGAATGATATCATAACCATGAGTATGATTCTGGAATAAGTCAATGACATTATTTAAATCATTATACAGGAGGTTTAGACACTTATGAAGAAAATCGAACCTAAGGTAAGGGAAAATCTCGCAGTATCAATTTTTATACAAGATTTTTTATACTTCAGAATTTACTGGGGAATATTTATCATCCACATCCATGTTTCCACAACAAGTAATATTTATATCCTTCTACAATAGTTAATATCCAATTTTACTCTTCAGTGAGTTTTTAGTAAAATATATGAAAGGAATCTTTTGTCATTTTTCATACGAGGTACTTTTTGACTTTTCTGACAAAAGTACGAGAAGAATGTTTTTTTTAACTTATATGGAATGAATGGATTTTAAAAAATTATTTCCAAGAAGCTTCCTTTAAATTTTTTCAAATTTTATTTTTAATCAACTTCTTGTATTTCAAAATTGTATAAAATGTTAAGAAAGGAAAAATATTTTTGAGGTAGAGAGGATATTTTCCTCAAGAATGGAGTTCAAGTGTTTTATCAAAATTATTTTCCATATATGATAATAAAGGGTTCAGTGTATATCCCTATTATTACATTGATTTTATTATGTTGTGATGGAATTATTTTTATAAATTCCTTTGTCTTATATGAATTGTTTTATGATGTCACGATGTTTAAGAATCCCATTTTTATGACATGGGTTATTCTATGATGTATGGTTTATGATTTTTTGGCACACATAAGAATGTTATCATTATGAGATGGGTGGGACCTATATCTCCCTACAATGCATTGGGTAAGGATTTTAAATCTAATGAGATAGACATGGCTAGAACGGCAGGTTAAACCGGTTCAGGGAAACAGGACTGAAACGAGGAATGAACTCTGTTCAGAAATGGACTTTGTCCACTATGATAGTCTTGGAAATGAGTCTTGAATAATAAGAAATGATTCTATATGATTATCTGTGTATGACACAAAGCTTCATGTTTTATGTTATCATTATTGGGATTACATTTCTCTACTATGATTTATCCCATGTTATGAAATTATGATCTCTCTTGCAGGTTAAGATTTACAAAATGTTATGTTCTTATGAATATGATGTGATTGATATTTATTTTGTTTTCCCTTACTGAGCATTTGAGCTCACCCTTTTGTATGTTTTCTTTTCCCAGGTCAGGAAGAAGGTTATTAATTAGGATGTGGAAAACGCGACTATAGATATGATGAAATAAATGGGAGGAAATGTAGATGCTTTATGAACCGGTTGTTTATGTTTCCCAGTTTCTAAAGACAATATACCTATATGGTCCTTTCATGGTTTTGTTATATGATGTAATAAGTGTGCTTCAATTTTGAAGTAATAACCATGTATGTAAAGTATGGGTCGTTATAGTTGGTATCAGAGGAAAGCTTATAGTCAACCTTTGAAAACTAGGATGTGAAAGGCTTAGTAAGAATCCTAAGGTTAAATCTATGCTTAGAACACAATCATAGTGTTTTTGAAATGGCCATGAAAAAACTATGATAAGACCTTAAGTGTGAAATTTTATTCTTTATTATGTGGTTTTCCTATTCTAATTAGTTTTGCTCACACTATTCTTCTTGGTTTTAGTCAATGGCTAGAATCCGAAGGAACCGTGTTAATGCGGAATGCGACGGGCAATGCAATGATTGTCCCTCTGAGCAACCAAACGTTATGGGAGATGGAATGAAAAATATTATAGCCATGCACACACAACTTTCTCAAGCTATGAATCATGCAGGACATCCAAATGAGCAAAAGAAGGAGCAACATTATGTTGAATCCTTCATGAGGCAGCGTCCACCTTCATTCAGCGGGTCTATTGATCCATTAGTTGCTGAACAATGGATTAGTACTACTGAAAAGATATTTTCAGTTCATCAATGTTCTGAACATGATAAAGTCATCTTAGTAATGTATCGTTTGGAAGGTGATTTTGATCAATGGTGGAATATTATCAAGAATATGAGGCAAAGAGATGAAATTGAGTCCATAGAATGGGATGAGTTCATGAACTTATTTTTGAATTAGTACTTCCCTCGTATTCTTCGAACAAAGACGGAGAAGGAGTTTCTTGAACTAAAGCAAAAGGATGATGAATCTCTTGGTACCTATGATGAAAATTTTACAAGACATTCAAGGTACACTTCTAGTATTATTATCCAACATGAGAGTAAGATCGATCGATTATTTAGTGTCGTAAAACCAAGTCTTCGAAGGGAGTTATCCATAAGGGACTTCAATAGCTACGAGTAAATTGTTCTATGTGCTCTCAAAGTTCATATGGAGATTGGAGTAACTCATCAGTCATATGGGTTTGATAAGAAGAGGAAAATGGAATTCAAAGGAAAATCTAAAGAGAACACTGAAAAGAAGATGAGTTTTCCCTTATGCTCAATGTGTGGAAAGAAACATGGAGGGAGTTGATTTAAAGGGACAAGTAAATGTTTCAAATGTGGAAAATAAGGTCATAGAGCATTTGAATGCTGCAATGATGGGAAGAAGATTCCTAGTGATGTGAATAATGAAAAGGCTATACAGAGTGAACCTCCTACACTTCAATGTTTCAAGTGCAAGGAGATGAGGAATTATTCCAATCAATGCCCAAATCCAAGGGTTGATGATGATGGTCGACGTCAACAAACTCTTAAGGCCAAAGACAAAGGAAAGTCACATGCAATTTCTATCAGCGATGTGGAGTACGATAAAGATGTGGTAAAAGGTACACATACCATCCTCTCTAAAGTAGAAAATGTTTTATTTTATTCTGGATCCACCCGCTCTTTTATTTCTGAAGAATTTTCTAAGGGTATCACCGTATTACCTCAACAATTAGATGTTGGGTTAGCTGTGACAACCCCTAATGGCACAACAGTCGCATCAAAAGTTTATAATTCTTATCCGATTGAAGTTTGTGGGAAAGTGCTTCCTGTAAATCTTGTGATCCATCCTATAGTGTAATTTGATGTGATTCTTGGCATGTATTTGTTTTCTTTACATGTAGCTCATATCAATTTCCAAAGAAGGGAAGTCGCATTTCATATTCCAGATCAATCTATGATCGTCTATCGATGCAAGGATGAACATAACCTTCCAGTGGAAATTTCATCCATATTACGGGTCTTGATTCCAATAAATGAAGGTTATTTATCTCAAATGGTTTGTGAGAAACTCACAATTAAGAATATGCCCATTGTACGAGAGTTTGACGATGTCTTTCCTAAGGAATTACTGGGTCTTCCACCAAATCATGAAGTTGAGTTATCAATAGAACTCGTACCGGGTGCTTTGCCTATTTCATAGACACCTTATAAAATGGCCCCAATTGAGTTGCAGGAATTGAAGAAGCAACTCCATGTGAATCTAGATAAGGGATTCATATGCCCTAGTGCATCACCTTGGGGAGCAGCTGTTCTGTTTGATAAGAAGAAAGATGGATCAATGAGACTCTGCATTGATTATCGAGAACTTAACAATACCACTATCAAGAACAAATATCCTCTCCCGCACATTTATGACTTATTTGACCAAATACGCGGAGCTCAATAATTTTCCAAGATTGATCTTCGTTCAGGGTATCATCAATTAAGGGTCAAAAGGGAGGATATACCATAGATGGTTTTCCATACAAGGTATGGACACGATGAATTTATAGTGATGCCATTTGATCTTGCTAAGGCCCCTGGTATCTTCCTGGATTTGATGAATAGAGTCTTTAGAGACTATCTTGATCAGTTTGTGGTAGTCTTTATAGATGATATTCTTGTATATTCCAAGGGAAAGGAAGAACATAAAGATCACTTGAGAATTATATTGAAGACCCTGAGAAAGGAGAATCTTTATGCCAAATTTACCATGTTTGAATTTTGGTTTCAAAAAGTTTCATTTTTGGGTCACATAATCTCAAAAGAGGGGATATCTGTGGATCCAGCAAAAACAGAGGTTAACGAAATATGGTCGAGACCAACAACAGTAACTGAGATCTGGAGATTTATTGGTTTGGCTGGATATTATCGACGTTTTGCGAAATATTTCTCACGATTATCTAATCCACTCACCAAGTTGACTCGGAATGGAGTTAAGCTTGTTTGGACGGAGGAATGTGAAGAGAATTTCATGGAGTTGAAAAGAAGGTTATCCAGTGCACCTGTGCTCACACTGCCTTGTAGTGGAGAAAGGTTAGTGATCTACAGTGATGCTTCCAAGAAGGGATTGGGGTGTGTTCTTATGCAAAATGATATGGTGATAGCTTATGCCTCACGACAGTTGAAAATTCAGGAGCAAAATTACCCAACTCATGATTTAGAGTTAGCTGCGGTAATCTATGCATTAAATATTTGGAGGCATTATATTTATGGAGAATGGTGTGACATTTATACTGATCATAAAAGTTTAAAGTTTATTTTCACACAAAAGGAGTTGAATATGCACCAAAGAATATGTTTGGAGCTGATTAAGGATTACGACTGCTCAATTTATTACCACCCTGGGAAAGCAAACAAGGTGGCAGATGCATTAAGTCGATAAGACCATGCCAGTTTATCCATGACGAGGATCAGAAAAGATCCAATATTTATGGATTTAGAAAGGATAGATCTTGGAATTATAATGGAAGGGGAAAAATCTTATCTTTCTCAAATGAATGTTCAACCATCTATACATGTGATGATTAAATAGGCACAGAAAGAAGATGTAGAGTTACAAAATAAGGTGAGAAATGTTCCTGAATTCAACCTTGATTGTGATGGGTTAATAAAGTTCAGGAATCAGGTTTGTGTTCCTCCCATCCCCAAATTAATGAAGGAGCTACTGGATGAGGCTCATAGTTCTTCATTCTCTATTCATCCTGGAAGCACGAAGATGTATAGGGACCTGAAAGAGTACTTCTGGTGGGATGGAATGAAAATAGATGTTGCTGAATATGTCTCTCGATGCTTGGTTTGTCAGCAAGTTAAAGCTGAGAGACAGAAGTCTAAGGGGATGTTACAACTATTACCCATACCTGAATGGAAATGGGAAAACATCACTATGGACTTTGTCATAGGACTTCCTAAAACATCCAATGGAAATAATGTTATCTGGGTCATAGTTTATTGTCTTACAAAGTCTGCACACTTCATTGCTATTAGAGAGGATTTCTCTCTGGATCAGCTTGCCCGGATATAGGTAAAGGAAGTGGTAAGATTGCATGTAGTACCACTTTCTATTATATCTGATCAGGATCCGAGGATTACCTCAAAGTTCTGGCGAATGCTTCAGTATACTCTGGATACAGAGTTGAGTTTCAGCACTGCTTATCATTTTCAGACAGACGGTCAGTCTGAGAGGATAATTCAAGCTCTAGAAGATATGTTGAGGGCTTGCTCTATAGATTTGAAAGGTGGTTGGGATCGACACCCACCATTGGTGGAATTTTCTTATAATAATATATTTCACTCCAGTATTCAGATGGATACTTATAAAGCTCTCTATGGAAAGAAATGCGAGACTCCAACTTGCTTGGATGAAGTTGGGGAAAGAAAGTTATTAGGACCTGATCTTGTTGATGAGATGGCAGAAAAGGTCAGATCTATTCAACAACACATAAGAGCAGCTCAGAGTCGACAAAAAAGTTATGCCGACAACCGAAGAAAAGATTTAGAGTTTGAAGTGGGTGATAAAGTGTTCTTACGAATATCTCCCTAGAAGAGGGTCATGAGATTTGGAAAGAAGGGAAAGTTGAGCCCTAGATATATCGGTCCTTTCGAAATACTGGATCTTGTTGGGAAGGTAACTTACCAAGTGGCGCTTCCACCAAATCTCTCTCAAGTTCACGATTGTTCCATGTATCTCTCCTAAGAATGTACATACCTGACCCTTCACATGTACTCAGCTCAGAAGTTGTACCCGCTGGAACAAGATCTTTCTTATGAAGAACAGCCGATAGAGATTCTCGATCGTAGTGAAAAATTATTACGGAACAAGACCACTCACTTGGTAAAAGTTTTATGGAGGAACCACCAATTAGAATAAGCTACATGGGAGCTTGAGGATATGATGAGAGAGAGGTATCCTCATCTGTTTGTTACAAAGTGACGAATTTCGAGGGAGAAATTCATTTTAAGGGGGGTAGAATGTAACACCCGAGAATTTTATGATAAATATTTTGTTTTTTATGTCATATAAATCATCAAAGGTATCTTTCACTACACACAACACTATCTTGGTTTGCTTTACACGCAATTACGACCTTCCTTGATAGCTTGCATCATACGCAATACCAAGTTTCACTAAACAACGATATGCTATTAAAATATTATTAAAACTAGCCGTTTAGAATAGTAATACCCACTTTTTTAAATTTTTTAAATTTTATTTTTCAAAATTGACTTCATTTTTGGATTTCGAATATCGAAATTAGACTAGGGTGAAATTATGTTATTTTTCTGAAAACCTTCAATTTTTGATGAATAATGAAAACACTGGGTTACTATTTAAAAAAACCGAGTTTTTATTTAAATTATTATTTATTTTATTTAAATTTATTTTAGGTAAAAATTGATACATAATACCTATATAAGTTCAATGTAATTCATTGGAGTAATTTTATAATAATTTTAGATATATAAAAATTTTATTGAACTTTTCACCGTCTTTTACCCACCTCCTTGGAGAATTTACAAATTTACATAAAACATAATTTTATCGCTTCTATGAGTGGAATTTCAAAAATCCAAGAGACACGGTTGATGTCAGTAAGTAAAATGTGGTTCAATGAGATGAAAATAATTTTTGGTGAATAGTAACTTTTTACTTTTATAGGATAATTAAGAGTAAAAATGATATTATTATTACCATAACACATGTCCTAATTCTATTGGATAAGTGTAATTCGACCAAAAACAACCTTAGAAATAAAATATGACCATTTAGGCCCACATGGATTAGATTAGGACATTTATTATTAATTTATTTAATGAAGTGTTAAAATAGTTAAAATCAATGTTTAATAAGTAAATCATTTTTAATATAGGGTTATACATAAGATAAATTAGACTATAAATATTCATTAGAAATCTAAAACTATTTCCTACATAATGGGATTTTATTTGTAATTTTTATACATTAAATAAGTAAATATATTTATGACACAATGATGAGGTAGTAATTATCTTATTAATGAAATATTGACATAATTGATGTTATAAATACCAAAATAAATGTAATATGAGAATTTTTATGCATTCCACTAATTTTATAGGTTAATATGACGTGTTATTATTGATTTAATTAACTTTTTTCGAACTAATAATTCTGTCATTAGTTTCAAAAAAATCAATTACTAAATAGTGTCAAAATTGACAGAAAATATTTTTTAAATCAAATATTATATTATTAATTGTTATTTTATTCTAAACAATATAAGGTTATGCAAAATGACTTAGATAAGGATATATATAATAATAATAAACAACTTGGGGTTATTTTGTCTTGTTATAGTGAGTTTATTAACCTTATAGTGTAAGAACAGAAAAAGACACGGTAAAAGTAAAATTATTTAACTTAAAGTTAAATCTAAATAATAAGGTTAAAATAGGAACCTAAACTTGTCTAAATTCTATTGTATGAGCGTAGTTAGACCCATAACCACCTTATCTTTGAAATAAAACAATTTGAAGCTATTTAAAACCGAATATGACTTTATAATAAAATAATATTTTTCGTTTTTCCAAAGGTGGCTCTCTCCTCCCTTATAAAAGGGCACCACCTCCCTCTCATCCTCACACCACATTGAGCCTTCAAACTCGGCCAAACCCTGCCAACTTATCTTCTCCACTTCCCAAGAAACATCCTAGAGGTCCTGGTCTTCTTTAAAGACCAATTTTAGTGCCATAAAAAGAGGTATCAAAGAAGCGTTTCAAAGAAAAGGTAATGTCCGTTACCGATTATTTCAACTTTATTTCTTCTTCAACTTATTCTTCTTTAGTTGTTTCATTATGAAGTAATAACATAAGTATCAATCATATACTGATATGTTATTATAAGTATTAATAAACCCTATTTCACCATATATCCATTCTACGGAAAATGAAATCACCGCATGTGCGTACGTATAGAATACCGTCTCCACGCCGTGGTGTAATCTATTTTCCACCACCACCTTACTTGGATGGGTATAATGGTGTAAATAATAACTTTAAATTATTATTTTCAAGTTATATTGATTCTGAAATAGTATACATACACTCCATTACAATTTCAGGATCATGGGAACGATATCATCGCTCGTGCGTACATACGAAATACAGTCTCCATGATGTGATGCGACTCATTCTACATGATATTAATTGAATGATGATTATATAAATGAATTGAATGAATGAATGTGATATATATTACACTAATAAATTTTTTTAATTGTGGTATCTCTAAACCAAAAAGAATAATAAGAATATTTTCGACAAAACACGCATAAGAAGAAAGAGCAATAAACACCAGAATAACAAGTAACAATGAAATATTACTAATAAGAAGCTAAGAATATGACCATATATGATATCATAACAATCAGTATGATTTTTTAATAAGACAATGACATTATATTAATCATTATACAGGAGGTTCGGACACTTACGAAGAAAATCAGACCTAAGGTAAGGGAAAATCTCGCAATCTATATTTTTATCCGAGATTGTTTATACTTCAGAATTCAATGGGGAATATTTATCATCCACATCCATGTTTCCTCAATATGTAATATTTATATCCTTATAAAATATTTTATATCCAATTTTACCCTTCTTTGTGTTTTTAGTAAAAGATACGAAAGGAATCTTTTGTCGATTTTCGTACGAGGTACTTTTTGACTTTTCTGACAAAAGTACGAGAAGAATGTTTTTTTAACTTATACAGAATGAATGGATTTTTGAAAAATTATTTCCAATAACAATCCATTAAAAGTTTACAATTTTATTTTTAAAAAACTTCTTTTAGTTTAAAATTTTATGACATGTTACGAAAGGAAAAATGTTTTTGAGGTAGAAAGGATATTTTCCTCAAGAATGGAGTTCAAGTGTTTTAACAAAATTAATTTCCATCTAAGATAATAAAGGGATATGTTTCTATCCATATTATTACATTTATTTGATTATGTTGTGATGGAATTATTTTTATTAATTCCTTTATCTTATATTAATTGTTTTATGATGTCATGATGTTTAATAATCCCATTTTTATTACATGGGATATGCTATGATGTATGGTATATGATTTTGTGGCACACATAATAATGGTATCATTATGAGATGGGTGGGACCTATATCTCCCTCCAATGCATTGGGTAAAGATTTTATATCTCATGAGATAGAAATGAATGGAATGGCAGGTTAAAATAGTTCAGTGAAACAGGACTGAAACGAGGAATGAACTCGGTTCAGAAATAGAATTTGTCCACTAATATAGTCTTGGAAATGAGTCTTGACTAATAAGAAATGATTCTCTATGATTTTGTGTGTATGACACAAAGTTTCATGTTTTAAGTTATAATTATTGGGATTACATTTCACTACTATGATTTATCCCATTTATGATATTATGATCTCTTTTGCAGGTTAAGATTTCCAAAATGTTCTGTTCTTATGAATATGATGTGATTGATATTTCTTTTGTTTACCCTTACTGAGCATTTGAGCTCACCCTTTTGTATTTTCTCTTTCCCCAGGTCAAGAAGAAGGTTATTAAGTAGGATATTCCAAAAGGGACTATAGATATGATGAAATAAATCGGAGTCAATGTAGATGCTTTATGAACCAGTTGTTTATGTTTCCCAGTTTCAAAAGACATTATACCAATATGGTCTTTTCATGGTTTTGTTATATGTTGTAGTAAGTGTACTTCAATTTTGAAATATTAACCATGTATGTAAAGTAAGGGTTGTTATAATATTATTACAAAGAACCTAAATTCATGGATGAGTGATTTGAAAGGACATCCCTATACATCACTCAATCTAATATTTCATGGAAGGAAAAAGAAACAATTAAAATATCCAACTATGTAGAAGTAGCTTTCAAAGCTACCATGAAAAGTAGCACATGGATTTTTGATAGTGGATTCTCATCATATATGAAAGATAATGCATATATATTATGGAACATCATGAAAAAGTTATATGTAATAGTGAGACTCAGTAATGATGGTTCCCTGAAGATCAAAGGTAGTGGAAGTATAGAACTGGCCAATGGTGAGCTGAAGTGTTATGAAGTTCATTATGTGGATGTGTAGAATCAAAATATCTCATGTGTTATCCAAACCTGTGAATCACATCATATAGTGAAATTGAATCCAAATGTATTCACTATAAAATCAAGAATATGTAATTCTCTAATGAAGCAATTCAAGACAAATGGAAACATATCTCCAGATGATGGTAAAATGAACATTTGTTACATGTCAGTTTAGGAAGATAACAACTTGTGTCCTGAACGGTCAGGTCACATAAATAAAAAATATAAGGAAAAGATATCTAATTAGAAGATTTTTAGTGATATCCCAAATATAATGCATGAATGGGAGGATTATAGTGATTCTTGCATGTGTGTAAATTTGGTGTTTCATTTTTATAATACAAAGAAGAAAAGAGCATAAATTATTCTTGATCTCATTCATATAGATGTATGTGTTCTGATAAAGGTTGTTGGATATTATGGAGAATGGTACATCATCATTTTAATTTATGATTATAAAATAATATAATGTGTGATATTTATACAAATGAAATGAAAAGTTCATGATTGTATGAAACAAATATCTCTGAATTGACTAGAATTATTCTAAATGGACAATCCAACATTTAAGGTCTGATAATGCTTAAGAATATACATCCATTTATTTTGAAAATAACCTAATGAATCATGGAATGTAAAATGATGTTGCTGTTGTGATAACTCTTCTGCAAAAAGGAGTTCTTAATCACTGGAATCGACTACTGAATCGTATGTCCAGAACTATGCTGATTGAGATTATTATCATTCATCATTACTAGAAAGAGGTTTTCAACCAGATATTTATATACAAAACCCAAAATTGATTTAAATCGTGGAAACCATAACACCTTATGAGTTATTGAATATATTGAGGTGATCTTTAATTTTTTTTGTTTTTTCAGAAGTAAATGGTTTATTTGAATAAATAAGGAAATCAAGGATAATAATATTATTTTGAAGTTAAAAGAATATTATTTTTATATTCAATGAATATAAAAGCCTACAAATGTTTTAATAAACATCTTGTAGAAATTAGGGAAAGAAGTCATGTGAAGATCATTGAATATAGAACCAGAAATACCTCAAAAACTACATTGATGATGAGATATAACAATAGATAGAATATGGAAACAGGGCATATCCAAATAAAAATGTAAGGGAAGGTTTGGTAAACTATTTGGAAGCTAATCATGATGTTGAATCACTAGAAGAATCATAAGAGGAAACCATGGTAGAATAAAATTCCTTTTAACCACATAGGACAAATCGAAGAACAAAAATTGATAAACCCATCATCATTCATCTTTGGACAGCTCCCAAGAAGATAAGAAGAATGAGGACTAATTCAAAATACACAGTCCAAATCAGTTGTGGAATCATCCCTATTTGAAGTGGTTATAATGGATGAATCATTAGTTAAATCCATGAATGAATATTTGGATCAGTTCTATCATAACCAAACATGAGTCCAAGGTCGGAGGCCAGAAAACCACAACTGGATTGTTATAAAGTGGATTTTTAAAAATAAATTTGAAGATCATCAAAATTTGATAATAAATAAAGAATGAATGGTGTGTAAAGGATATTAAAAAATTAATGGTGTTGATGTTGAAGAATGATTTTCTCTAGAGGGGAGAATATAGTAAATCCAATAGTTTCTTTCCTTATAAATTTAATGTGGATAGAATTTTTTTCAATCATATATCAAGACCGATTTCATAGATGGTTTTCTTGAAGAAAAATTCTACATTGAACAAAAAGTAGTTTTTCTGCTTGGTAATGATGATATCATGATTATAAGATTAAAAAATCATCTCTATGGTTTAATGTAGGCACCACAATCATGGTACTCTCGACCAGATTCTTATCTTAGGAAGCTGAAATTTAAATTAGGATGAGTGGATCACAATCTATATATGAAGATTTATTAGAAAGATCATTTCAAGGTTCTAGTGTATGCATATGAAATTTTATTTTTTTATAAGCAGGATAGGGTCAGTGGATGAATTTTCCAACAACATAAAATTATAATTTGAATTTTCTATGATTGGTGAAAGCACATAATTTTGGGAGCTATATGTTATGAAGAGGAAATTCTACACATTCATTTCTTAAGAAAACAATGGAAGTGAGTTGCAAAATAAATTCAATATGAATGATTTCAAACCAATGTCGAGCCTGATTGTGGTTGGGACAAAATTGGGAAAGAATCAAGATGGTACATCTATAGACCTCAAAATGTATAGGATAATCATTTGAAGTATATTTAAAATGAATAAGACATGACTATATATATTATTTTCACCATTCTTAGTGACCCTATTTCAAATAATTCCAAAGGAATAACATATGGTAGCAGTGAAGAAAATAATAAGGTACAATCAATGTACTGACAATTATGGTTTATACTTTATTGTAGGAAATGAAAATGACCATTCATCATTTTATAATGCTTAATGGGCTGAATATGTAGTGGATATTATATCCACAGGTGGTGGATCATTCTTCATTGACATGAAATTTGTGGGATGGTTGAGTAAGAAACATGAAATCACTTTTCTCAGCACTGTTGAAGAAGAATATTTCTCTACTACAAAGGAATTCAATCAAATAATTTTGATGAAGCAACAATAAACTGATATTGGTGGTGTGGTGAAAAATACAATGGTGATTCATTGTTATTACAAGAGTAAAATTGATCTTATGAAGAATCATTTAATGCAATCTCATACAGAACACATTGAAAAAAAGAAATCTATTCATTAATGAAATAGTGGAATCACTACTAGAAAAACAATTATTTGCGATGGGCGATTTGCGACGGGATCCCGTCGCAAATGGCTTTTTGTGACGGGGGCCCGTCGCAAATCGCCCGTTGCGGAAAACGCTGTCGCAACAACAACTATTTGCGACAGGCTCGTCGCTAAAGCTAGTAGTTGCGACGGGGATACTTCCCGTCGCAAATCTTACTCCGTATTTTTTGTAAAAACTGTTAAAAGAGTATTTTCGACAGGGCCCATCGCAAATATTTGTTGCGACGGGCCCCGTCGCAAATACTATTTTTTTGAAAAAAATAAAAAACCATTATTAAATTATTTTAATGAATATAATAATAATAATATTTGTGGCGGGCATAGTATCCCGTCGCAAATACTATAAAAAAAATATTAATAAATTATTATAATTAATATAATAATAATCCAATAATAATTCAAAAATAAAAAATAATAAAATATTAATAAATGATTTTAATTAATATAATAATAGAATTATAATTCACAAATAAAAATAATAAATTATTAATAAATTATTTTAATTAATATAATAATAATAGAATTATAATTCGAAAATTAAAAATAATAGAATATTAATAAATGATTTAATTAATATAACAATATTAGAATTATAATTCATATATAAATAAAAAATATTAATAAGTTATTTTAATTAATATAAAAATAATAGAATTATTTTACATTCAAATATTAAAATAATTCAAATATTACAAACAAATATAATTAAATTTTAATATTATAAAATTTTAATATATATATATAATTTAATATTATAAAATATAAATAATATTATTATTCATATTAATATTTTATAATGAGACAGAAACAACGAATAGAAAAAATTCATATTTGATTTTACAAACTTTATAACATAAAAACAAACTCTAATCTGAAGGAGGGGGGAGGGGGATCTGCTGATGTCGGTGGAGGAAACTCCATCCCTAAAGCATGAGTGAGTCGGCACATGTACTCCATCTGCTCCTAGTGCTGCTGCTTCCACCGACTCATCTGCTCCTCGTACAGCTGCAACTGCCGTCGACGCTCCTCCTCATGCTGCTGCTGCTGCTGACACATCTGCTCCTGCTCCTGTCAGATACTCTCTATCAGTGCAGTCTGAGATCGCAACTGATCCTCATACTGTGTAGCAGAAGAAGATGCACGAGCTCCTCTCGAGATGGACGCCGAAATCGCAGCACTGCCATAATAATCTCCGGGAGTCAGTCGAGAGCTAATACCAACTACCCAGCCCTTCTTGAAGGCATACTGGGTGGCCTGCATCCATGCCGCCTCATCAAACTAATGGCCATTGGTCTGATCTGATGACTCGGCCTGACTCTCAGGCCGGGTCTGTGACGCTGCGGCCTCATATGACTCCTGTAGTTGCAATTTTAAATTAAAATTGTGAATATATTATATGCAGTTAATTTTTAAACTTGAAAACAAATAATACTGACCACGATGTGATGCTGACGATCACCTCTGAGCTCCCCAGTAGCAGGATCACTATACATCCTCTGATATACATCATACTCTGTAATATCGGGGTGCTCGACAGCCTATAAGAATAAAAAATAAACTGCTAACATTTATAGTTATATAAAATATTTATAAATAATGTACGTACCAGATGCTATCTATGAGTACGGAAAGAATGACTACCAGCTCGATGAGTCACCTCCTGTCTCCCCCAATTCTGTCTCCCCACCGATGATCTCCTCTGAAAGGAACCACTCAACCAGTACACACATAATCCATCCCATACATGGGATGAAATGTACTCTGGTCAGTGTGCTCTACATGACTCGTCAACATCTGACACTCCTGCTTTCTTCGTGGAAGCTTTTCTTAAATTGTGCAAAAACTGACGAAAGCGATCACGTATTGCCACCCCCCATGCCTTGTGGATGGCGTCACGCATGGTATGCTCGATCAGATACCATAAACCGTACAAAAAATCAAAATATCAAGTTAGAAATGAAATAATTTTCAAAAAAAATATATTTATTTACGTATGTACCAACCAATGGCCGAACATGGCCTACTACACATCAATGGGAATCTGCTCCCATGCGGTCCACGACTGAGAGAAATAGTTGCGCAAAATAGCACTGCCCTGTCTGACTGCTATATGCGGAAAACTGTAAAAATAATAAACATTTTTTATGTGAATAGATTAATGAAATATTAGTCAAATCCACAAATTATCACGCAGTTTATCACACCTCCGTGTGCGTGGATCAAACCCAAGACCTGGACGTCGCTCAGGGACAGGGTCAGGAATCATCAATCTTGCAAGACCGCGCCCCCTCCGCGTACTCCCTGGAGCGCCTGCAGGCTGAGGGTCATCGCCAGTAACTCATCCGCATCGAAAGGTAGGTCATCATCCTCCGACTCACGAAATGTGTCGTCGTCCATCTGAAATAGAAAATGTTAATGTTGTTAGCAAATAATTGATAATTACTATAATATATACATATATACATATTATGATTGTATATAAATACCATGGAATTCTATCAGTGTTCATCTTCATCATCATCTTCATATATGTCAATGTCATCTTCATATTCCTCCTCAACATCATCGATATCCATTCGAGTTACAGTTGCTTCATCTCTTACCATTTCAAATTCATATGTTACATCATTAACATCATCGTCATCACCGACTCTTAAATGTGGGGTGTTGTCATCGATACTCAGGTCTCTTTGTAAAAAAGATTGATTTTGAGTACTCTCTTGAAAAACTTCAATTATTTGCACATCTGTGAAAGCACATTCACTTTGACTAAACTGATTATCTCGAATTTTTATTTTTATTACACTCCTCCAATCAGTCAAGTCTCTTGATGTAGAAAAATACTTTGCATAATAATCTTGATGTGTCGGTTGATCCAATAAGAATGGTTCATTTACTGCGATAACACTTTTACATTTAATATCGATGATTCCATGAGTCGGATTAACATGCAAGCCTCTCTCTGTATCCAACCACCGACATTTGAACATGGTTATGTAATGTTGTCCAAGATAACAGAGTTCAATGATTTCATCAAGTATGTCATAAAAGTCAACTTTATTTTCTAGATGATGAGATCCTCTCAAGATAACTCCACTGTTCATTGTTTTTTTCGATTCCCCATATGCATGTGTGTGAAATCGAAATCCATTCACCACATATGCATTATATGTTTTAACAAGTTTGGAAGGTGGGTTACTCAATACACACAGCTGTTTGTCAATTTTATCTGCATGTCGAGACACCTGAAAATTTGTGAAATAATTATCAATATAGTAAACTATACATTGAATGAGTTGCTAGAAGATAAAGAATTTATGTTACCAGTTTTTGAAACCACTGAGAGAAATTTTTCAGTCGACGTTCTTCGAGAGCAGCTGGTGTAATTTGTGGAATTTGATTCTTGATATGATTATCATACAACCTATAAAAACCAAAGTTATTTACTATAACATAAATGATAGAATAAGTGATATAAACACTTACAGTACAACTGATGTCATCTCTTCACAGTTGAGCAGAACAAACGTATGAGCTCTATGATGTTCATCATCCGAAAGCCAGCGTTCATAAAATCCACCAAAACCAAGCTCTGGCTGGTTGAAAACAGATAATTGATTGTCGATTTCATCAATATTCCTCTCGTTCCATCCCATTCGGTTGTGTTTTGAAGGATACTCAGATTCCAAATAATGGGAGCAGAAAAAAAAAATATTTCCTCTTGCAAATAAGCTTCTGCAAATAGATCCATCAACAGATGCTTTGTTACATACTTTTCTTTTCAATTTTTGCATGCATCTTTCAAATGGGTACATCTATTGAAACTGTACTGGACCTCCACATTTGGCTTCATATGGCAAATGTAACATCAAATGTTCCATTGAGTCGAAGAAAGACAGTGGAAATATTTTTTCCAGTTTATATATAATTACAACAACATCTTTTTCAAGTTTTCCTAGAGCATCATAATCTACTGTAGCCAGACAAATTTCCCGAAAAAAATGAGACATGTCTGTTATGGAATCCCAAATCACATAATTCAACAGACCTCTTAATCCAATGGGTAGAAGTCTTTCCATTATAAAATGACAATCATGACTTTTTAATCCAGTAATATGACCATTCTTTACACATCTACCCAAATTGGAAGCACAGCCATCTGGAAGTCTCAAATCTTCAATCCACTGACAAAATAATAAACGGTTTTCTTTAGACAGTGTATAAGCTGCTTTTAGTTTCAGTAACCTTTCTGTTCTGACATTCTCAAACAATTCCAATTCTGGATGCCTGCAAATTTGGGCAAGATCTAAACGTGCATTTACATTGTCTTTTCTCTTTCCTGGCGTATCCAAAACTGTATGCAACAAATTATCAAAACAGTTCTTCTCAATATGCATGACATCAAACATGTGTCAGACCAACAAATCAGACCAATTTGGGAAGTTCTTTCCCAAAACAAGAAATTTTCTGTTGGTTTATTGTCGGACCAAATGTGATGGGAGGTAATGAAAATACAACTGATTTTAGCTCTGAACGTGATAGCATTTTTGGAGGTCCATCGCTTTCAACTGTTCCTTTTCTGAAATGAGATCTGTTTCTGCGAAAAGGATGATCAGCTGGAAGAAATCTGCGATGACAGTAAAAATAACAATGTTTCTTTCCATAAATGAGCATAAATGCTTTGTTCTCTCCCATACAGTAAGGACATGATTTCTGACAATGTGTACTCCAGCCAGATAACATCCCATTAGCCGGGAAGTCACTATTTGTCCACATCAATGCTGCTCTCAGTATGAAATATTGTTTCGTTGCAACATCATATGTACTAACACCAGTACTCCACAATAAATTTAATTCATCAATCAATCGTTTCAAATAAACATCAATATTTTTCTTCGTATGTCCTTGAATTAGTAAAGTCAAAAAGATATATGGCTCCTTCATCAACATCCATGGAGGTAAATTGTACGGAGTTAAAAAAACAGGCCAATATAAATATTGACTACCATAAGATCCGAACGGATAGAAACCATCAGTGGAAAGGCCCGGTCGAACATTTCTAGCTTCTAAAGAAAAGGATGGATGCACTCTATCAAAATGGTTCCATGAATCACCATCTGCTGGATGATTCAATCTTTTATCGGTTGAAATATTCTCTTTATGCCATGACATCATTGTCGCTGTATTCTTTGACATGAATAAATGTTGAAGTCTGGATGTAAGCGGAAAATATCACAACTATTTTATAGGAATCAAACCAGACTTCCCACGTTGTCCTTCTTTATATATCAGTTGCCCACATGTGGGACAACTATCCAACGACTCATTTTCCCCAGAATATAAAATACAGTCATTTGAACATGCATGAATCTTCTGAAAAGTAAGTCCCAAATTTCGAACCAGCGTCTTACTCTCATAGTAATTTGCAGGAAAAACATTTCCTTCGGGTAACAATGTTTTAAGCAAAGAAAATATCTGGTCAAAACAGGTGTTTGAAATTCCGTTATCTGATTTGATAGCCATAAATTTTGCAACTGCTTCTATTTTTCTCATCTTCCAGCCAGGATATAATGCATCCTCAGCAGACCTCAACAACTCATAAAATTCAGACGGTGCCAACTCAGGATTTGAAGCTATATCAGCCGGAGTTTCTGTATGTTGAAAAGATGAACCTGCAACATCATGTACTAAATCTTGAAACCAGGATGGATCCAGAATCAAGTTGGTATCACCTGATCTAGAACTGCGTTCACCGTGTTGATACCAAAAAACATAATCTGGTTGAAAACCAAAATGCAAGAGATGTCCCGCCACTTTGTCAAACATGCCAAACGTTCTCAATGCACATTTACTACAACGGCATTTTATTTTTCCTTCTGAAACAAATTCTGGATTTGATGCCGCAAATGATAAAAAAGTCACCACACCCACTACATATACTGGATTTCAACCAGAACCATTTGGATTTATACGTTGATTTATCCATATGCGGTCACCTAATAATAATTTTTGACGACCTCGTTGTTCCATATTTTTCTATAAAATATAAAAGCATTACTGGTTTTGAATAATTTGTTAGAAAAATCACTCAAGTAAGGATAATTATAGAGTTTACATCATACACGACTAACACAACTTTTTATTGAGATAGACGTAAAAATTGACCCTTTAAGAATTGAATATGTTGAGAATAAAGCAAAACCTGTTACCAATATTGATAATTTTAATATTATATAAATTTTTTATTATTTTCATGGTACTAATATTATTGGTAATTGTTCATAATTATTGGTAATTATTCCTAATTATTGGTAATTATTCCTAATTATTGGTAATTATTCCTAATTATTGGTAATTATCGGTAATTATTAGTAATTATTGGTAATTATTAATAATTATTGGTAATTATGACTAATTATTTGTAATTATTACTAATTAATACTAATTATTACTAATTATTGGTAATTATTACTAATTATTTGTAATTATTACTAATTATTGGTAATTATTCTTAATTATTTGTAATTATTCCTAATTAATGGTAATTATTCTTAATTATTGGTAATTATTCTTAATTATTTGTAATTATCGGTAATTATTGGTAATTATTGGAAATTATTACTAATTATTGGTAATTATTATTAATTATTGTTAATTATTACTAATTATTACTAATTATTCCTAATTATTGGTAATTATTACTAATTATTGGTAATTATTACTAATTATTGCTAATTATTACTAATTATTGGTAATTATTACTAATTATTACTAATTATTACTAATTATTAGTAATTATTACTAATTATTACTAATAATTACTAATTATTGGTAATTATTACTAATTATTACTAATTATTACTAATTATTGGTAATTATTACTAATTATTACTAATTATTGGTAATTATTCTTAATTATTACTAATTATTACTAATTATTGGTAATTATTCCTAATTATTGGTAAGTATTCCTAATTATTGGTAATTATTCCTAATTATTGGTAATTATCGGTAATTATTCGTAATTATTGGTAATTATTACTAATTATTGGTAATTATTACTAATTATTGGTAATTATAACTAATTATTACTAATTATTGGTAATTGTTCCTAATTATTACTAATTATTACTAATTATCGGTAATTATTGGTAATTATTGGTAATTATTACTAATTATTGGTAATTATTACTAATTATTGGTAATTATTCGTAATTATTCCGAATTATTGGTAATTATTCATAATTATTGGTAATTATTCCTAATTATTGGTAATTATTGGTAATTATGGGTAATTATTGGTAATTATTACTAATTATTGGTAATTATTGATAATTATTGGTAATTATCACTAATTATTACTAATTATTGGTAATTATTCCTAATTATCAGTAATTATTACTAATTATCGGTAATTATTGATAATTATTGGTAATTATTACTAATTATTGGTAATTATTACTAATTATGGGTAATTATTGGTAATTATTCCTAATTATTGGTAATTATTCCTAATTATTACTAATTATTATTAATTATCAGTAATTATTGGTAATTATTGGTAATTAGATTAATTATTGGAAATTATTTCTAATTATTGGTAATTATTACTAATTATTACTAATTATTGGTAATTATTCCTAATTATTGGTAATTTTCGGTAATTATTGGTAATTATTGGTAATTATTACTAATTATTACTAATTATTACTAATTATTGGTAATTATTACTAATTATTACTAATTATTGATAATTATTCCTAAGTATTACTAATTATTACTAATTATTGGTAATTATTCCTAATTATTGGTAATTATTCCTAATTATTGGTAATTAATACTAATTATTGGTAATTATTACTAATTATTACTAATTATTACTAATTATTGGTAATTATTACCAATTATTACTAATTATTACTAATTATTGGTAATTATTACTAATTATTACTAATTATTACTAATTATTGGTAATTATTAAAAATTATTACTAATTATTGGTAATTATTACTAATTATTACTAATTATTACTAATTATTGGTAATTATACCTAATTGTTGGTAATTATTCTTAATTATTGGTAATTATTCCTAAATATTGGTAATTATCGATAATTATTGATAATTATTGGTAATTATTACTAATTATTGGTAATTATTACTAAGTATTCCTAATTATTACTAATTATTAATAATTATTTTTTAATTATTATTAATTATTACTAATTATTAGTAATTATTCCTAATTATTACTAATTATTACTAATTAGTGGTAATTATTAGTAATTATTACTAATTATTACTAATTATTACTAATTATTTCTAATTATTGATAATTATTGATAATTATTACAAATTATTACTAATTATTGGTAATTATTACTAATTATTGGTAATTATTACTAATTATTGGTAATTATTACTAATTATTTGTAATTATTACTAATTATTGGTAATTATTACTAATTATTGGTAATTATTACTAATTATTCATAATTATTCCTAATTATTCCTAATTATTGGTAATTATTCCTAATTATTGGTAATTATATGAATAATTACCAATAATTAGGAATAATAACATTATTAGTATATTTTATTATTAATATTAAAATAATATAATTTTCTATATTATATACAATTCTCCTTTCATCTGTGTGTTTTCTTTCTCCACATACAAATATTACATGTGGAGATAGAAAACACAGAGATGAAAGTAGAATTGTATATAATATAAAAAATTATATTATTTTAATATTAATAATAAAATATATTAATAATGTAATAATGTTATTATTCCTAATTATTGGTATTTATTACTAATTATTAGCATTTATTCTTAATTATTGAAAATTATTTCTAATTATTCATAATTACCATCAACTATGAACAATAATAATAATTTAGATTTATTAAGTAACAAAACAATGTAAACACAATTAAATTACAACTAATTAAGAATAATTGAAACTAATAAAAAATTTGAAATAAATATTAAATTAAAATTAACATAAATACCTTTAAAATTGATCTGTGGTTGATCTCTGATCGTTCTTGAAAACTTCAATATCAACTCTGGAGAAAAAAATTAAACTTAAGAAACGCTGAACTCTAGAAATAGAATTTTGAGAGAAGGAGAAGATGGAGTTTGAGAACGAATTGAAAAAAACGGATGGGGGTATTTATAGGTTAGATTATTTGCGACGGTACCCGTCGCAAATACCTTAGCCATCATTTATTACGGCCAACGGTTAAATAGTTATTTGCGACGGGTTCCGTCGCGAATAACAACCTGCCGACATACTATTTGCGACGGGGGAATATTCCCGTCGCAAATACCATTTACCACCGCCGGTAATTTGCGACGGCCAATAACCGCCCGTCGCAAATACGTTTCCCGCGATTTGGCGCGCAAAGCGCGCCAGTGCTTTTGCGACGGGAAAAGCTAACCCGTCGAAAAAGACTACTTATTTGCAACGGGCAAATACCCCCGTCACAAATAAGTTTTTAACGGGGCTATTTGCGACGGGATTTATCCCCGTCACAAATAACCCGTCGCAAATACCCATTTTTCCCGTATTGAATAAGGAATGATTAAAAAGCCTAATGTTTGAAATGATGGTCAAGTGGATGTCCTTCCAATCATGAAATTTTGAGAACATGTCTTCTAGATTAATCGGTTGAACATTATTGTGTAGTCACCTCCTCGTGCATGAGGAGGTTATGAAGTCCCATCTCCATAGATGTGCAATATTTTTTAATTTGTTTTCTAATGTATTAAAGGTTTATGGGGGGATATGATCCACGGGGAGTGTTATTTGATCACTTCAAGTCAAAATTTGATTCCTTGGGATTATTTCTAATGGTAGAGAATGGAAAAATTAAATGTTTCATAGATCAAACAAGGAGGATGAGATATGAAATTCATTTTAGTGGCAAGATAATGAAAATAATTGGAATTCAAAAATGTTACAATTGGTATTAATGATGAGTTCAAAGGCAATTTTTCCTTAGTCAATGAATATTGAAAAAATAAATTGATGTTTTGTATCAATAGAACCCTATTCATCCATTCTATCTTGTTATCAATGCTAAGATTTACTCATGTAGAATTAGATAGTTGTCTGAGTTGATTTTTTTATATTAGGTTTTGGGTGGTTCTTCATTGAATTTACTTGTGGATTGCCAATAATCCCAATGGTGGATATTGTTGGATCGAAGGATATTATTTTCAGTAAATTTAGTATGGTTTGATTTTTTTTCAATGCTCATTTGGTTGATCATGGGTTTTTCAATAAATTTGGTATTGAATATGTGGTAGAATGCAATATTGAAGGGGGTGGAGTTTCTCAGAGTTTTCCGGATATTTGGGACTCCAAATCATGAGTTTTTTTACAATGGAGGGATATCTGCATAGGGTTGAACAAGATGTGAAAAGGTGATGTAAATCATCAAAGTTATGTTACCACATATCATGGTCCATAAACATTGTACCATGTTTTGGGTTGGGTTTTGTGATTTTGAAGGAAACCAGACACACAAAATGAAAATGGTTTGTATAATGGAAAATGGTTCGCATAGATGTTTTTTGTTTTCATCAAGGATTTTAGTTCAAGGGAGGTGAACTCTTTGTGAGAGAAAATTTCATTTACGAAAATGAGTGGAGTTTTGAGATTCTGAAAAGTGATTAATTTGCGGGAATGATGTGTTGATTTGTGCCGGTGCATAAGGGGAATTGTAGTACACAAACCACATAGGGGATATTATTTTTGGTATATACGTGGTACGCATTAATGATAGTTTCATATCAATGATTTGGTAAATCATGGATTAGTGGATTATGTGGATATATTTTCCAATATAATTTTAACAAATCCTTTCTTTAGAATATGATTCTGAGGTTAAAAATCCCGGAGGCCTTTAGTGAAATCCAGAGTGGTTTGAAATAATAAAACCTCTCAGAGGAGGTTCTGAATAATAATTATGAGAATGTTGGTGAAGTTTAAAGTGTTTTTTAGGAAGTCATGTCCACATAAGCGACTATGTGCATAGCATAAGTACTTAGTCTAAAAATGCCTTGCAGTACGTTTAGAGTAAGAAAAGATAGTCAGTAAAATTAAGATGTTTCATAGAAAGAAATGATACATGGACGATAGTTCTTTGAGGTGATAAGTACTCATAGGAAGCTTTGGCCATATGTGGAAGGCGGTTCACGAAGGTGAGGAGTACACAGAGGATGATCTTGCAGTACGTAGTGAAGGGCAGATTGTATAGGGGGAATGCAATAAGTAAAGCAGGGTAGTACATAGTAAAGATGATCACTATTTGGAGGAAGTGTAGTAGTATGTGGAGGAGTAGTTCACTAACTACAAAAGTGTAATTTTCTATGACTGACAACATGTCTATGTATGATAATTGAACGATTCCCTTAGTTGTAAACCACATAAATTTTTTGTGTTTTTGTTTTTCATGTGATTGTTTTTTTCATTTTCTAATCAGATTGGTTTAACAGGTTCTTATCAATGTGAGAACAAGATAAATCATTTAAAAAAATAGTTGACACACTTTTTCATCCCACACCTCTTAGGTTATTCCTCAGTCTATCAAATACATTTTAGGATACGAGATACCACCAAGAATATTTTATATATGCTCTCAAGACACATCTAAATGCCATAGAGACACGATAGGTGAAAATCCCACAAAATAGAAAGTCGTATGTGACATGGGGGGGATGACATGAGACACACCCATATTTTAGGAATCTATGATTTACCCATTTAAAATGATTGATGAACCACTGAATATTTTTCCCATCGTCATCACGAGGTGTGGGTCCTTGTTGGGGACCCCAGAGCATAGGATGTTGACAATATTCAATGACTTGTTAACAAAATGGAATGTCATATATTTTTCTAGTACAACTGTATTCCCATACAATCTATCACCAGTTTGGAAGACATCCAAAATATGAATCTTTATCTGTTCATATCATCTAATTTCAAGAAAATCATTGTTGGTCTTTTGAAATGAGATAAAATAAACTAGAAGAGCTTGTCAAAGTCGTCATTTCCCAGTTGAAGGGCCTCAAGTAATCACGAAATATTCCACATAATCAATATCATCTCCTAATTATGTACATAGGGAATTTCATGTTTGACCTCATCCACACCCTCCTCATACAAAACATCCTAGTATGGTTCCATGATTTATCAGACAAGGACCCGTTCTTGTATTATGCCTTCTATTAGGCCAATTAGGCATGTCCTTTGCGTCTCCTGATTCCTGAAAAAATAACCACCTAGGATTAGACCGTCGATGTATTATAGGTGTATCCCCCACATACACTAATGTTGTTAGCCGCTATACCAAAAAGAGCCTCATCTAGTGTAGTATCCTCATCAATATCATCCTTCTCCAATGAATAGTAAGAAGGATATCCCTTACCATGTATACTATCCTAGATGATAGAATGTGGTTCCAGCCCTACTTTAGGATCCATCCCCACATCTAGGTTAGCCTCCCATATTTCCTTCACCATAAATAAGAAACCACACCTATTACATTATGGATGATGATGTTCCCTATTATTTCATAATTATTTTGGAATAAGGGAATCTAAAGCTACGAGAGTGCATGAAACACCATGAATATGTGCATAAATATCAAACCAACAACATGATCCTTTTGCATACAATGAAAAATTTATTTGTGTTCATGGATGGACTACAATACTATGTTTAAAAATGATTTTCCATGTTGGGAAATTATCCAACCTAGGTGGCATTAATATATGTGTAGCCCGACATCAATAGTGATGGTTATGAGGAATGCCAATAGTTGTACACCTATGGCACTCGGAATTATTTTCATTGGTTGGTTTATAAATTACGATCCCATTCCAATGGACATATCCAGCACTTATATGTTCATACCAAATATTATGAAGTTACCACACCTCCTTCCAATAATTCTTCTGGACCCAATTCATAGACATCTACATCTCATAAGAGTAGGTAATGAAGGTGCAAGGGAATGAAAAGTACCCCACCTATGCTAAATGATTCCCACATACTCAATGACATAATTCTTAAAGAGTATGTGCTAACCCCCAAGGTCTGTCTATAATTGGAATACTCCTCATATGATGTGGCAATGTATGCCTCTTTGAACACCATCGAGTTGTTGGATCCCTTCACGGTCTTAGAAGATGAGGAATATCAAGAAATATATTCACGTTTCTCTGGAAAACATCGTCAATGGAATGGTCTAACAAATGTGAATTATTAGAATTAATAGGGAAGTTATATAATAGAAATTATCCATGATATCATAACCATACTAAATGTTTTTTTAGAGATTAGCAGGTGCAGTCCTTCCAGTCTTTATTGTCAAACATACCTTCTCTGCTAACTATGCTAACTGACATGAAAGAATGGCCATAGTTGCATCCTCATTGGCCACATCCAACTAAATACAAGCCTCAATAATCCATAAATAATCTATTAGTTATTTTATGAGAGTTATCATATGAGTTGATGAACATTTCTAGCACCAGATCGAATCGATTAGTTTATCTAGTAGTTCTTATTGTTTCTCCTCTTGAAGAGAGACACCATGCCTTCATAAATGTGAATATGGAATGGATGTATGACATGATAAATCGTGTTACCATTATACTAAAAATTAACTGATTCATAAAGGCCCACCTCATATTATTATATATTTCTAATCCCCTCAAATAATCATTGAAATTCCCGCTCTTGTTATGAGAATAAGTATAGAATGAAAAATGATTCATTACTGAATCAATCGAGAAAGAAGAACGATAAGCTATCATTTCGTTCTCTAGAAATGATGATCAGTCCCTCATGTAGTTCCACATTCTCTCATTTTATATCATTTAATAGTTCATTATTTTGATGATTCACCACAGACTAGTCGAAATAGGTTCTGAGATCAAAATCATCATATCTCAGATTCTATGCAAAATGGGACTCACTGAAGAAGACTTGAGTCCCTCTAACATAACTATTCATGGTTACTATCAAACCGAGCAGAGGCCATGTGGTAGAACCCAGTTGACAAACCAATTCAATGGAATGGTAGAATGTTCTGAGCTCATGGATGTCTCATAGGATACAAAATGAAAAGTATTTATGGGATGGCCCTTGATTTATCATCATACGGCAGTCCCCTCCTCGAAATCACCAGTGCCTCAAGTAATCTTTTAATGGTCATGTAGTCGTTATTAAAGGTGATTTTCCCCATATGAACAAATTTAATCATGATATATGTATTCCATATATTAAATGAGTAACGAAAATAATGATTAGATCAATTAGGTTGATCACAACACTATTGCAACCCGCCCATGGATAGATTTTTGTGATGCATTCATTCTCCCAATTCTCTAGATAGAGGCTATAATTAATGACTTGGGATCTTTAGATATTTTTTCCAAGAAGAAATTACGGAATTTCCCTATGTAAAATTAATTTCATATGATAACATCAGACTCTTACATGGGCCAGGATCTGGTGATTTTAGAAGCCCCTCCCCCGATGACGTATCAAGATGTTCATGCTATTTCTACCATTTTATATCATACTCACATATTTTTATAATCCACGTTGAACAAATAGAATTCAACACACAACAATTTCATTGTCAAAAATCATAGAACCTATAGTTGAAGGAAAGATGAATTTTTTTTGAAATTTTCTTTTACTATGGATTTATATGATAAAGTGTCCGATAATGAGGATTAAAAATCGACAAAATCTAGAAACACTGTTTCCCCATAATCACATTGCGCATATGAGATATATCCTCTCACTTATTCTATTGTATCATTCTATGATGTGGATTTATGGGATGCTTCTATTGAATTTATGGTGGGAATATCAACAACTATCAATGAACAGGTAAAGGTGGACCTCTATACCAAGGATGATCCCAGGACAATACTGATCAGTGAAGCCATGCCTATGGGGGCACAGAAATTATATGTGGGTATCTTAATGAAATATCACGAGTCAATTTACTTTAGTTATGATGAGTTGACAATATTGAACCCTCAAGATACCTTCCACTATCTTTGTCTTCAAGGGAGTCTTCGCGGGTTCAACTTTCAACCCCAGAAGATGCACCCTTCTCATGGTATCATGGATGAGGATGAAGTTGAAAATATTATCTAGGAAAACTTCATTATGGATGTTCAGTACCCCCAAGTGAGTTTCCAACTTTATCCTGGTTGGACATAAGAATGCATAGATCAGATTCAACACTGATATCCAATATTTGAACCACCAATGTCCAAACTATGATTTTCTCCTCCCAGTGACAATTCTAATGATTTATTCAATCTCTAGTATCTAGGTTCTCTGCTTCATTGATAGATACTACTCATATAATAATATTTTCATTCCCACCCAAATAAGAGTAGTTTACCACCTTTATAGTGATTCAATGTATATTTTTATATCAAGTAATTCATTTATGTCTGATGATTGTGGGATCTACTTATCAACTAGCGACGAATCATATATACAAACCCATCCATAAGAATCTAGTGTAATTCTAAATGAATGATTAGGTTATCAAATCATACTTGCATTAAGACCATCTCAGAGGACTAATGAAATGATTTAGCATCCTCTACACAAATAAAATGAAGATGAACCCCTTGTATTGTGAATTTGGGTTTACCTTTATGAATTTTCTTGTTTTATTTTTTAGATATAGTGTCATCGAGGTCAATACATAGAATACCAAGACCATCAGTTAGACTCCTATCATGAGTAACTTTCGTGATCTCTAAGGTCTTCAATTCCACCTAAGATACATAGGAAATTTCATTATGAATCTGTATGGAACGTTTAATCCATTTTACAAGAAGATGAAGGATGATAACTTATACTATGGGGTGAAGTGGGACATTCCACCTTCGAGGAAATGAAGACGAATATGCTTAAAACTCAGTTTTTGATTCCAATAATCTTTGACACATATCATCTATGTGACCATCCAATAATGATTCCATGGTTCCATTATTTCCCTAATGAGAATCTAAGAAAGAGATAAGAACTTATGCTATAATTATCGAATGATCTATGAAACAAAGGATATATAATCTCCTATCATGAATAGCTACCATGCACTTGTTTTCGTATTATAGATGTTGTAACATTATTCATTTCATCCTGAGATATAGATGGTTTCCTATGTGAATCTTATAATATATATATCCCAAATCACATTATATTGAAATGATATATGAAAATATTGGAAGTGATGCTATAGTTTTTCGACATCAGGTTAATTCCATAAAAGAACATCATGGATAAAGAACTAGAAAATGTGTTTCATTGTAATTTGGGTCCTGAATAATTTAAAATAGATATTGAATTACCATATGAGGATGTAATTTTAGTGGATCCGTTCATGACATGTTGGATGATACATTTTTATGGTTCCTCCTAGATCTGAATTCATATAAGGATTAATGATCCCAATCTCAATAGAGTAGTCATGGGGATCATATTCATCACACATAGGTTGTTCTTCCCTACTCATTCCTACATATATAAGGCTTCACCAAGGATGAGGTATATTCTCTGGGTATCATTACTGGTCTTTAAGTAGCAATTTTGAATGACATCCCACACAAATATGTGATGGGAAACTCAAAATTAGTCATCAAATAGATCAATTTTGTTTACATAAGTTTCAATATAGACCACATTCCCTATCTAGATTTCACTCACCACATGATAGCCCAGTTACCTAGTCCACTAGAGGTGAATCATGTTCTCTATTCATAGAATTGTATACTCGATACCCATGCTATTTTATCCATGTATCATACAGATCCTGAACAGGACGATCTATTCATTCATTTTATGCACATGAGGGCCGATACACCCATCATTCCAGATGATGATGATAACCAGCTGCTAAACAACAAGACAATATTGGTATATCTACAATGGGCCCTCAATATCCCACTAAGGTTGAATAATCCTTTCATTATTCAACCCGTTTTATTGAGTACCTAAAACAATATTCCCTCCTACCAGGTATATCCAATCATGAGTGAATACATCAGTGGGAATCATAGTTCTCCCTTTATATTGAAATTATCATTGAAAAGACTACCTTCAGATATGGTTTTGATGAAATTTTCCTCTAATTGATCCAAGTAGATGATATCGCACAGGTCTTGCATGAGGTTCCATCTAGGTCTTGTGGGTCACATCAGGTAGGATTGAATTTACCCAACTATATTCGAAGGTTGATATACTTCTGGCACACCATATTCCATGACATCATCAAGTTGGTCAAGATGTTTAATACATGACAGATTAATTCTAGTTTTTGTATAAAAAACAAGATCCTCTCCACACCACCATGAATTCATGACCATTTCAGCACCTGGACAAGATGTTGTGGGACTATATCCACCAGCAACTTCTCACCATTAATGGTTCCTTTCGACCAAAAAAAATTCATCACTTTAAGGGAAGAAGTGATTCCTCTCAAGGAAGTCAATTCCATATCTATGTTTGAATTCATGAGATCTAACATGATCAACTGATTTGGATTTCATCAATCCATTATCACCGATAATGACACAATCTTTTTTGTGGCTAACATAGAGAATCTATGAGGAATTTATAGAATCTATTATAAAAATACATCATGACACCATGAGAAAGAATATGGATATATAATGGTGGTTAAAAACCCCCTTTCTAACATTTTGCAAAAGATCATGGTCTAGAATGAGAATGGTTGGCCGATAAATCTCCCCAACTCTCTCTAGCCCTATCATAAGACAACTAAAAATTCCACTCATGAGACTCAATATTCGTTGTGTATGTAACATAGTAAGCCCATTACATATATAATCATTTTCCATTGCTCTATATAGTTGTATTTGACCAGTAGATGAAAAATTTAATTGTTGCATACAATCTTTCTATATTGGAGTCCCTTTAATAGAACATGCTCTTGGACTTTCCTAATCAAGATAAAGACCTGAATAATATATAAAGAGAATTAAATAAAAAAGGATCAATGTCGGCCCTTCCTCCATGATGGGAAAGTATTATCTCTATAAAATAAAACGATATATTGTAGGAATCAAAAATTTAGAGCCCAAGTGGGAATGACCTTTCATCATTCACAATGTCTATTCCATTGGCACACACTACTTGATCAATATAGATGGAGAGTGCATTACTCATCCCACCAATCTCATTCCTATCAAGAAGTAAATCATGTTAGAAGCTTTTATCGTTGCTACAAAATGTAGTTAAAATGTGTTAATGATGTTATAGCCACACAATAATAAAATATATAGCAGCAGAAACATAGTTGAATGACATTAAACTATGTAACAACCATTATCCCATCCACATAAAGATAAACTACGCCAAACTATAATGTTCTCACATGAGATGAAGTCTCCACTGGAATAATTCATATACCATACTATGTTCAAAACTATGTGTGGCTTGATTCCTAGCCACAAAGGATATATAAAAACACCAAGAATTATTCATCCTAGTCCAACCACACTGATGTTAAAAAAACTCCCTCTTTATTTATTGTCCATACATACATATGGTGATATACATCAACAACTACCTATCACAATATTTCTACACTTGCAAGATATGTAGTGGTGTCCAAAATTATTGTGTTTTTCCTAGCCAAAATTTATCAATTCCCATTCTCACTCAACCCCATTTATGTAATAGTTTTCCTACTTTTTCCTCATTCTTATTAGGTATTTCATATTACCATTTTATATGGGTTCCCAAAAATCCATTCATAGACCAGGTATCCCACCTTTAAACTTATTGTGAGGCCCCCAAAAATAAGCAGGGTGACATTGTGTTTTTTATGCTCATTAACATCCGGTTTTCCAATCCAACATGCTTCATATATTCATTCTCAAAATCCAGAGTCTAAATTCTATGAAAATAAACTATGACCCAAATGGTCCAAACTCTATGACCATAAACTTGGAGCCTATTTCCATGAATAAGAACATTAAACTATATAATGGATTCTCCACAGTAACATGTATTGGAACATTGGGCCTACTTATCACACATTCTAGACTAGTTACTCCGGTTATTCCACACATATCTCATTCTAGTTAAGATGCTCCAAGTAATTGGGTTTGATGAATTTTATTTGGGACATTCCATGTGGAATTTTCCCTCCTTAGGCCTCTTTACATCATTTCACTACACATACCCTTTAGAGATATTCTCCGTTTATTATCCAAATTCTATGACCATAAAATCAGAGTTAACATCCTCAATTCATGAATTTGAACTATTATCCTACATTGAATGAGTTCTAATTTCCTCAAAAAATACATGGATTCATATGTTCTATCATTAAATAGTATTTCCCCCACTACTGTCAATATATCACGAGGTTGTGTTTAAGAACTATCGCTACAATGATTCCCATCATTATGGGAAACATAGAGTCTCTCAAATCCTTTTTATTTGGGCCCCACCACATTTTATCATCCTTTTGTCCCCATTTCCCTTTCATTGTTCTATAATCATGATCATAAACTACTCAAAATCCTTATTAATGTGTATTTGTAGTACATGAACATAGTTGGATTTATTCCTATCAGGTTACGCATCTCTCATACCACATATATGCCCTGGAAAATGAACTTTACATGACCATAAATAATGAATTTAAACTAATCGCCTATTTTGGTCTAGGATATATGACCTACAAATAAGTTCATCCACATAGTAATTCCTACCATTATAGTATATATAGTGACTCCAAAACACGTTGTATTTGGGCCGAGCCACATGTTCAATAAATTTCATCTTCGAGGCCCCAATCACATTCCAGAACAAATGACCTTAAACAGGTTACGAAATTTCCAAGAATCATTACAATGAAATTCATGCTAGGTTCCACAAGAATTTTTTTGTCATGTTGAATCCCCCTTTACCTCATTTATATTATGTTTATAATGACACCTTACCACACATATCTAATTTATTCACTCCATAATGGTATTAAATCCACGATCACAAAATGAAATCTTAACGTCTATTTATCATGACTCTAAACTATTTTTGAGACTTCTATGAAATATATAGTGTGGTGTTCGGCCACATAGACCATCCCTCACAATGTTTTTCCACTAATCCTCCCCACATATGCCTTTATTTGGTATCTTTTTCACTTGGTATGAACTCTATGACCTTAAACCAGGAGCCTATAGTCAATGAATTATGACCATAAACATTATATAGTTCATCATAGGGTGTGAATGTGGAACATGAGTCTTCTTATACTCATTCACATTGGGATTTACCACTTTCATTACATTTATATATCTATGGAGGTAAAATTTTCCCTATGTTCTAGACCATATGTCTATAAACAATGTGGGTCTCCTCTAAGAACTACATGTTGATTAAATACCATCCACACATGATATATAGTGATGCACAATTTTTTTTCTTCATAACCAACTGAAAAATAAATTTTTCCCTAATTATGGATAACATAATAAAACTCTAATTTTTTTTTCAAAACCTATATTTTTTATACCACTCTCTAATACACCCCATTCTACACATTGAGTCTTTCTCATTTTGGATTTCCATAAACAGTAAAATCCACATGGCCCCCTAATGATGATGGATTCGTTCCATTTTTATCTCACCTATCGTCCTAGGCCATCATCCTAATTGTTCTCTTGCATCAAATGGATGATTCTATGTTTTGAACATAATCAAAAATAAATCATTCTTTTTCTCACATCATACCAGATTGTTGTGGTTGAGATTCTGATGTTTTGAATATTGTCAACAGTTGATCCCTACCCATTCATCAAAAATAATCTAGACCTCTTAGGTGTTATATTAACTTCTTTACACTTCCTTTTATCTTAGAGGAATACTAACCCTTGATCTCACCGCCCTAGTGTGTTCTTCCTCATGTTATAAAAAACCATTAATATTTCTTTTTTCCCACCCTAAGAATCACTCACATGGGTTTATGAGTTTTGGTAGTTTGTTTTCATATGTAGTCTAGATACTAAAAGGGGACCATTGGTCAAAAAACCGTGACCTTGAACTAGGGGTTCATGTTGGAAAATCCTGAATTTAAACTATATTTTTGTGTCCATCCCAAGGATAAGTTAAGTGGCACTGGGTGTCCTTGACCATAAAACATGTTAGAGTTTTCACTCTTCCACACTACACCTATCCATTTGGGATATCAAGCCCCTATTCAAGACTATACGACCATAATCTATGTTCCATCTCCTTTTAATATGATTTTAAACAGAGATATGAGTCCTGATCACATTTTTTAAAATTTTAATATTCTCTATCAATAACATATGACATCAATCAATGTGTCCATATAACTCCTCATATGATGTAGAACAGGATTTCTATAATACATGTTCATGATGTAAAACTGATGGGTATCTTGGTCACATTCTTGAGACACCTTACTTCGGTGCCAATCATCAGCTACATTTCTCATGTTCCTCCATCCCTCACGTAGTATTTGATATTGTTCTCCCCTTGAATAAGGGTTAGAACTTTTCTAATACCACTGAACATAAAACAATGTAAACTAAAGTAATGGTAACATTATTTCAAGAGTGTAGGAATCTATTCAATTATTCCATCATTCCATTTCAACAGGTTACATGCCCATTTTTGGTTTCCTAAAACTCTTCCATTTTTGAAGGAACCCCATAACATATTGTTCACATTCAATTTTTTCTCAAATATCATAATGGAACAACATCCTACAAGACATTAGACGAAATTCTGAGATAGGTTTCATGTTTTGAACATTTCCCTAGGCCAAAAAACATTTATTTTCCCCATTCCTGGTTAACGATATAGATATTTTATTCAAACATTGACATTAGTTATCCTACATCACTATGACACTCTACTCATGTTCCTAATGTTGGGTATTTAAATTCAAACTTTCCATTACCCTTTTTAGAATAGTGTTCAACAAACATATTTTTATCTCTTTATATAGAAAACCACTGTAATGAAAATTGGTTGTTCTAAAAGCCCCATCCTCCAGCCATATCCTCTCTCAGCCCGAACACTCTCAATTTTCTTTCAATAATAGCACATTATTAGTGTCTGATGATTATCTACGACTCTCATAAAAATGGGAAATCATGTGGTTTAACTTTGATTCTCACATTGTTCATTACCACATGTGGTCTTAGGGATTGGTCATTGGGTGTCTCAAAAATGAATCTAAGTGAGGTAATTTATACGAGAAATAATGTGTCTATATGTGTAGAAAATTACATAAAAGATTTCAAGACTGTTGTGCCAGTGGTAAGGTTTATCCACATGTTGGATCCTCTTAGTTGTTTTGAAAAATTTCCAAAATAATTTTTTCTTGATAGAATTGTGTAGCTCTTCCAACCAATATTTCCTTGAATCCATGGTCTATTACATATTTATGTGCTCTATTTCATCCTCATCATCTGTAAGAAAAAACCATGGGCTCTAATTTTTCGTTGGTCCCTCTTAGTTCCTAGGTAATATACATGGAGTGTTTCAGGCATAATATTCCTCTCAACCTCTTACATTATATCCCTTAGCGTGTTTATGGTAAAAGATATATAATCGGTGAAAGAATAATGAAATTTCACTTGTTCTTCCATATATTGGACGTCTTTATAGACATAATATATATTTTAAATTAGTTCTGAATAATCCCAATACCATTCAATATCAAGATGATGGATTCCTTCATGGAAAATCGGAGTGATAAATTCATGATCTAGTACTTTAAGACCATGATCGTCCACCATTACATCACATATATTTTGTATCCAATGATTTAGAGACCCTATACAGACCACTATTTTCTATTTTGGAGCCCAGTTGATGAAGTGTGGTATTATATTTATCTCTATTTATCAGATATTTACATTCTTAGTGGTTACACTGTGATTGGAATATTCTTTCACCTTAGTTGGTCAAGGAACATACTCTGAAAAAACCATAATGAAGACCAGCAATATGATATTCATCTGGTATCCACTAAAATGAGATGTTCTATAGATAATGATGTTAGTTTTATTCTCCTGGACCAACCTTGATAATGATATATCCTATAACATCTAGTTTCACCCCACCATTGGATTTACTCATAGTTGCAACCGTCTTCTATTCTCTTACCACGATCAGATCATCCTCGATGACTGACTCCTAATCAAAAAATGTTTCTATTTAAAAATTTCCAATTTATGTTCTAGTCTCACTGGATTTCCTATAATTTATTAATCGAATTAGTATTAATTAAAGTAATATCATTTTCAATCTGATCAAAATATTAATGGTATGAATCTATGAATAAAAAGGACATACAAAAGTTGATCATAAATAAATTGAGATCATGGGTTGCAATAGGGACGCCCATTATAGGAGACCCAATAGTGCTGGTTATTTTGATGACCAGTACAAGAACCAATTGAGTAGATAGAATGAGAGATGCACGAAAATGATATAAACATCCATGTAATTATTCGATGGAAATATGATAATAGACGAATGATTGGTTATTTTCTATTATATGGATGAGGAATAATTTAAATGATTAGTTGTATCATGTGAACTGATTCTATAGTAGTGGGATTTAAAAATTGAATTCGAGTGTTTTCCCCCCATATATGATAGAGAGGGCTTATGGTTTGGATTTTATCAGCCTGACCTCCTCAACCCCAATTATCACATTGGCCGCTTTAGTCCGGTGTATATGTTCTAGAACGTGGTCATCTAAAACCTTTAGTGAACCTTCTTATACAACTATAGGATCCACTTTCCCATTATTGATAGGTTCCTATACAAGAATATTTTTTGTTATATTACTAGGGTAATGATTGTAATGGTACATGAATGTTAGTGAGTTATGATGTACCTCAAGGAATTCAGAAAATTTTTCTATAGAGGCTATCATTTTTCTACTATCTCAGGAAATATCATATTGATTATCAATTACCTAGTATTACAAACTCTTGAAATATATTCATACTCATTATTTCATGCCTTTTTTCTTTACTCACAGACTAGTGGTGAATTTGTAGGTCCAGACATTCAAAACAACATTACGCATACCATGGTGGAATGTCGGATGGATTCCCCTAATTAGAATATGAATTATTCCATGGTTACTAGTAATGTGTGACTCTCATAAAATTCCATTGTTACATTGATTTGCAGAAGCCCAATCTTTGGTTACTAGACGTCGCTTCGGTAATCTTATTTCACATGTCCTCTGTTGGCGTCGACATCTGCAACATCCTCCGAGAAGATAAGAGGGAAAAGAAGACAACATCTATAGTTGATTATATAATTTAATTTAACTTATTCAATGGAGCCTCCATTATTGGCACCAAGTCCCCTATTGAGACCCTTATCCTACAGATGTTGGGGGTGTGGCCACACATTGAGAAGTCCCCAATGCTCTTGTTCCGGACTGAGTTCTGCTCGATGCCTGGCTCCCTCCTTGGGGGTATCCCACGTTCCTTATCACTACTCCAGATCCTCACTTGCCTATGTGACCATCATAATAAAATTACACAAAATTTATTTTGGAAAGGCTACCACATAACATCTAGCATATTATATTGACATAAAGGATTTGATGTTGGTTGGAGGAAGTATAATTGTCTCACCGTAGCCCAAATTCACCAGCATGCACCATAGTCAATGAAGTATACAAAGGTTGTGTTCTTCAAAACCCCCCCATATAGAATCCATACATCACTCACTGAAGACACCAAAACCACATATTAATTTTGTAAATAATGTATGGATCATTGTAAAAATTATATTTTATCTATTCTAGCATCACTCCACCTCAGAATCGTTACTCATACTCGCTATATTCCAAAAATTTATACAGGATATCCACCACTAGACCAATTGGAGTTGTGATGGGGTGAATGTGTGAGTTTTATTTGTAGTGGTTATGTACCATGATCTTGGCGTCATCATGTATCTGTAGATAGACCCCAATGATGCCCAATATAGATGGATGTAGACTAGCATTTTAATGGATACTAGAACTAATAAATTTTTTACCACTGATGTGTGCTATGATTAACCCATGTAAACATGTAATGACTCATATATCCTTATTGATTTATAACCCATTGATATTTGACATAGTATTCTATAAGTCCTAACTAGCTTGGGTACCCATCAAATGAAACTTTTTTCTACTTCTAGAATCACCACTATCACAATCGTCTGTGTGTATATTCCCATACATGTATCTTTAACTGGTAGCATCCACCATCTTATTAATCTTTTACGGGAAGCATTATACCAAACCAGTGGGTCACTACCTCCCACCACCCTTCTTCTAATATTTACCAGTATGATCCTAGATTCCTCCTACAAAATTTTATATGAATTTGTTTCTTTGACCTGACATCCTCACTCTTGAGTATTTATTGAGACACTATCAAACAATGTCTTTAAATGAATTCCCCTTTAAAAAATATATGCAGGTTCATACGTCTTATTCAAAAACTATAAACTATAATCCAATGACAGTGGGGTTCACTGCATATAGTTCCAATTTTTTCTTAATATAAGAACTCATCATATAGTAATACAACTAGAAGAATTCCACCAATATATTGGATTTCCATGAAACTGATACTGATTTCCCGATGATAATGATGGAATCTATTCTTGTCTACAGACCATTAGCTAAGGATATTTGGAACTAGCTCATATTGATGGTAGAATTATAACTACAATACCCACACCACCTCATATATCCAAAAATTTTTTAACTACACCCATTTTTCCTCACACCTTTAGTACAATTAAAACCACCCCACACATATTCTAGTGAAATTTATACCAGATCTAAAGAGAAAATCCTTATGCTGACCTAGGATACAGTTCTTCATGCTACACTATAAAATGGTTGAACATGGTGTAGGGAACACTTTTACCTCTTGATGATCCCAAATTACATTCCTAGTCCTCCCATTCAGCAAAAAATAGTGAAGGACCGGTGATTTATAGCAGGATAACCTGGAATAGTGACGTTCCAAAAATTGAGATCAACATCACATATGAACAATGATCATGGTGAATTAACCTCAATGGTTGTTATGATAACCTAATCCAATATGATGATGTAAAATATAATTTGTTATTAACTCATCATATAGCACTCACATGACTCTATTAGCTTCTCCATATGCATTTGGTTGTCCAATACAAACATCCTGGATCTAGGGATCAGATGATTTCTAGCCATGTTATTTCTCTAAGTATCAGAAACAGTTTCAATATGAGAGGGGTTCTATTCTTCATCTATTATGGAATATCCTTAAAGGTATATAGATGATGCAAAAAATAATGGAGAATCATAATGCAAGAGGAATTATTATGCACATGTACTCATGTATGGGTGAAAAATATCAAGATTTTTGCAAATTTAGATGCATGAAAAAAAGATTATATTGCTGATAGAAGTTAACAAGGATAAAGTTTCTTGAAAAATGGAACACTTCTGCACTAGAGAGAAAAGTGTATTATCATGATGAATGTTAAAGGTACTATATTAGGGTATCTCTCCTATTATTTATTTGAATAATTGGTCCTTGTTCGTGCTCAAATTCATCTTACATGCCATATTCAATTTTTTTACACCCATGCCGTAATCTACCACTTTCTTCGCAGTTTCCCTAGAAACCCAAACTTATGGTATCTTACTAGTTCAGATTCAGAGCTGTGGAATTTTTGTTGCCCAAATTCTATGTTATTTATAATACAAGAGTGTTCGGGAAATTTGAAGCCATCATCCACCACAAAAATGCATTCAAAGAGCACTAAGGGAGGAGCACCCATGATTTAGATTGCATGTGAAATAATAGAATCGCAACTCAAGATTCATATTATCCAAATATGAAGTCATCATTGCCTCTTCTATGGAGGTTTTTAAATCCAACAAGGGTAAAATGAAATTTTTTTTATTTGTTTCACGTAATAAACACAGTCAGTTCATAAAACTTTTTAATCTCTAAATACAACATCAATCATGTCCCTTTACTAGAGGTCCATCACGATGAAACAGTTACCAAGAACAAGATATCCTTAATGCATGTATGAAATCCCATCACATGGAAGACAATCATTTTCCCAATACGACATCAATATAATCCTTTTCATGGTCATTTTCATATGGGAAAAAAAATATGTGGAAGGCATCTTCGACCACATGAGTATTACACAACCATAAATAAAGAATTAGGGTATCAAGAAACGTTCACCCCTTCCTAAGGGTAATCCTATTACAGTCGATATGTCTCTCTACTATGAATAAGTCTGATCTACATCATAATTATTAAATCATTGAACTCATAATGTATACAATTATTCTCAAATGGTTTCCCCAGGACCCACTATTAGCTAGGCCCACCAATATGTAATTGTCTCCCAAACCTTTTCATCTCAATTCTAGTATGTGTAAGAAATAAACTATTTTCACAATGTTGACAATGAGTGTAAACCTCAAATATTGCATCAACCAATTATATTAAGATCAATGGAGAGACCCTTTGTTAGAGAAATTTTTTTAAGTACCATTTTCAGGCAGGACTCTATTCTTCTATGCACCTGTTGTGCATATCCCTTATGGATTATGCATTGTAATTTCAAGGTCCCACATGAAATGTAGATTATGACTACAGCTAATGCTTTCCCAAACATTTTTCATATCATCATAGTTATGCTAACTCAATTTAATTCTAAAAATAGCAATGCTAACAACGACCTCATGATTTCAAACTATTTCACATAATTGTATCCGGAAATTACCAAATCTATTTTAGTTCCAAGGGTGCATTAGATATGGTTATGTATTCCCAAGTGGTAGGTAGAGAGTCCCCGATATCCGAGCTACATAACGTAAAACTACCTAGTTCCAACATCTTCAACACATGATGAAATGATTTTTTCATACCCAAACATATGAAGATTGGATTCCCCATGTAAGATCATCTAGGTATTCCACATTCTCTCCCCAGTTGGATTATTTCTGGACAAATTTTGGATATATGCTCAATGTTTGATTCCCACCAACCTTGTGTCACAATAATATGATTCTTCATATATTAATCATTAGGAATCATATCCTCTTCAAGTGGAATAACATCTAACTCACATGGAATTACAACATCCTTAGGATGGTTCCTTGTGTAATCCCTACACAATCTCTCATTGGACCATCTTTTGAAGCACAAGTTTCAGTCCTTATGATTCCTCATGTGTCTCACATATAACATGACTCATGTGGGATTAGTGGTTACTAAGAATCATTATATTTTCCTAAATTCAAAATGGGAATCCACGTAGGTGTAAGGAACAATAGGTCCCCTCAAATAGGCCTCCTCTTAAGGTGTAAGTCCCATCCATTTCGAACTACATGTTCCTTGATTTCAAACTAAACGGGATAGGCAAGAAGCCTCATTGATGTCCAAAAAAACCATAAAAATACATATTTATTTGTTCAATATATATCCAGGAATGATCATTCAATTCACATGGGTCTCCCCATCTCTTCTAGGTCCCTCGAGAAACTCAAATGTATTAGCCCTATAGCTTCCAACAAAGAAAAATCCTATTGCGAAGGTAAGGATAATTTAATAAACCCCACACCATCCATAATAAATGATACTTTCATGATACAAGGGTCTCAACCACAGGAAGTTAAATATCATGTATTGGTACATTCACAATTCCATAAATTATAGTATTTAACTAAGAGGGGTTTTATCTCTATGTTATATTCAAATTATATAGGATACCTCTTTGAGTTTCAATCATAACCAAAGGTAAACCTCGGATCGACCCTCATTGTGTTTCACCTCCATGATACACCATTAGGGGTGTAATGATCAACCTTCATGGTGTGAATCTTACATTTATAGGATAAAAATCCTAGATCCAATAATATAAATTGTTTAGTTCATCCATCAATAAACCATGTGATCCCTCATAGGGATGCACCTACCTGATCTACCACATTGGGGAATTTCGATCAATATCATTTCATATAAAAAATACATCAATATTTTTACCCCAAATAGCTACCTCATGTTTAAAATGGAATGCCTATTTTTAATGCCTCGGAACATATGTTCCAATGGAATTAACTCCTTCGGTAAAAACATGAGATGCATGAGGTGAACTCCATAGAAGATATATATCTTCATTGTCAGATTCCCCATGATTGACATGGTGTTACATGGGTTCTGAACATAATTGGGTTCAATGGGATGCCATCATATGAAGAATATGATTGGTGAAAAATGTTCTTAGTGTCCATACATTTCATTGATTCAAAATGCGAATTCTCTCCTAACCAATGGTTTCCGCACTATCGAGACCAAATGGAATCTCTAGAAAGAAGCACTATACGTAAAAGGCATTAAAAAAGAGATATATCCAAGAATATTTTCCATTAACATCACATAAATATATGAGGAATAATCTAAATAGGTAAGTCGTTCTAAAGAGGTATCCATGGAAGGAGGAATGGACATACCATCATACAATTTCGATCAAGGATATGATATCAACACTAAATGAAATAAATTTCACATGCCTTTTAGAAAGAGGGGATGATGGGAAAAATCATGAAACCAATAAACATTAACAAACATGATGGCACACCCTTATGAAAGAGTCAAAAATATTTTCAATTTCAGAAAAAGAAGACATCTGAGGATTTTAGGGATTGATTGGAAGAGTTAAATAAATATTCATATACTGATTTTGTTTTTTATAATTATGATTAAATCCACTGAGAGGGGGAGGGGTGAATTATTTCCCAAAATTCCTTTTATAAGAATGTTTTATAACTTATTTAGTAATATTAATGATCCTCTGATAATTTATAGTGTTACGATCTGATAAAATATAACTTCTCAACCATACAATTCATATTAAACAAATGATTGCAGAATTCAACACATTAGATTTTAAGGGTTCGATACAAATCCCTATTCCTTTATATATTTGATATTCCCACCATATATGATACATTTAATATATTATATTTTAAATACATAGAAATGATCGACAAAAATTTGAATAACCTAGTAAAAACTTATATGAAATAGTTTCTATACCACTCAAAAATGTTTTTTTCAACCCCATTCCCCATAAGATTCCTTTATAGTAAATAGTAAGGATATATAATTATAATATTCAAATTTTGGTAATCTATGAATCTACTTTATAAAGTTAGTCACTTAATCTAATAGAACGATGAGTAAAACATTTAATGTGTGCAATCTGAAACAACATTAAAAATTCACTGAGGTACTTTTCGTCATAAAACTTATTCTTTTGTTTTTTAAGATAACATCCATAGAATATGTCTGTTAGAATCGGTTTTGTTTTGTATTCTCCATTCGACAGACTCTATCTTGTATACTGTTTTTTATTCTTGTTCTGCATGTTATGCTTCAAATTCATAGAAAATAAATTGTAAACTCACAAATCCTGTATCCAATGAAGCTTGATCATATAGATCAATCTCTAATGTAATATAATATGATGGTTTATCCTCAGCTTCTACCTGAAAAATTATAGTTACAATCTCAATACATGTAAAAAATTATCACGGTTTTGGATCTCTGTGCATGTGTACATTTCTATGTATTTAATTATTTTACCTACAATTTATAGGAATCCCATAATAGTAATAGTTGGAAAACCACTTCCATTTCTAGGAAAACGAATTTAACATATCTCTAAATTTAATTTTTATTTGAGCCTCATCATTTACTACATATAAAGTACTTAATAATTGTGGGAGATTATCAAATCAAATTTATTATTGTAAAAAACTAATTATCTCATTGAATTTTTAAAAGAATTCATCTGTCCAATTAGATTAATTCTATAGTACTTTGTTTTGTTACTATGATTTATTTATGAGGCTCACTCTAACTCTAATAGACTCTTTTAAAAAAATTCCAGTTTAATTTATTAGGAAAATATCATCTGATTGATCAGAATTTCCCTACTCTACTTTTTTTCCACTGGACCAAATCATTAAATACCTACATAATGTTTTCACTTTAACCGTTGAATAAAAAATATGAAATGATTTTTTCATGGATGATTTTATTTAATTGAAAATGGTTTACTATAATGATGAATAACATTGTTGAGTCTTCTAATGATATTTGAATCCATCTACCACTACAGAGCATCTCAACCATTTCCTATGTTTTTTTTGCTTCCTCATTATGATATAACTCCCCAAACATTTTCCAAGACTGATTACATGATTTAGATTAAAAATTTAAAATTCTAAATGTCTGTTATTTGGTAAATTATTTGGTGTCATAAAATCATTCCAATACAATGTTCCTCATCCAATTTTTTTAGTCATGCATCATCTTATTAACTTTTGTAGGCTACATGTCTGATGGACTAACATCATGGTCATACTGATGGATTAGTCATTTTTCACAGACAATGTATCAATATGAGAAACTCATTTGATTCATCTATATCAATAGATTAACTACTCATCTCTGCCTCTGGTAGTAAAATTCATTGGACACCTTAATGATACAAATAAAATCAATGAAATGATTCATTGTTAGTGTCCATTCTAATTTATCAGTGGCATATTGTGTCCGAAAGAGTGTTGTTTATAGAAACACATATTTCTTAATATTATATGAAATTATTGATTAATTTATTAATCATATCATCAAATGAATCAGACTATCCAATTTATTGGTTGATCATTCCGTTTGAAAACCTCTGACTTTTAAAATATCATCATCCAAGAATATGTTCATTCTAATAGAGAATGAAAATGGTTGATCAGGTTTTATACATGTATAATTATTTAGTTGTTTGTCGATTATTTTTCATACTAAAACCCATTATTTTCATATTAATACATTTTCAAATCCAATACAACATTTTTGATGTCCTCAATTTGACACATTTTTTTATCATGAGGACTATCATAATTTATGTGATCTCAATGAACAGAAAAACATTTTTAGAGTTACAAGGTCAGAAAATTGTGTCATATTATCTAGGTCTATTGGTATATTTCTAGAATCAGAACGATTATACCAAATATTTTATTATGTAATCATATCAACAATATTTTTTCTTTTTCATGGTTATATCGATTGGGTGTATTTGGAAACCAAAACAACACCTTTTCACAACCTAAAAATATATCATCTACTGACAATAAATACAAACAAAAACATAACTCGGTCCCAATAATCATCCCCTTGGTGTTTTTTCAGTAATCATGTATATCTATACCATTTTCCAATAAACTCTCACCCTCTATACATCGGTCCTCTCTTGTCCTCCCCCCTTATTCAAACATGGTCCCAATAATATACCCCTTTATGTTTGTTTTATATACTCTTACCTTCTCCATATATTCCCCCCTAAACTATTTCTCCCATAAAACATCTCTCCTATAATGTCCTCTCCCAATTATTCACAATCATTTTTAATGATATCACTCACCATTCATGAATAATTTTATTGGAAGAACAATGTTATCACATGAGTTTTTTAAGAATGAGCCTTAGCATAAACATATAAAAATCCTCATGAGAGAACCTGATATATAAAATAAGAGTTTATATTCACTGTTATCATTATTTTTCATGAAAAAAATATTCATGTAATACATTTTAATGTTAATTAAAAACACTCCATATCTGGGGAAATTTATGAGTTTATTTTCTAATATAAAAGTAACATACACCCATCTCACTGAACATATCAGAATATTAAAGTGTATAAACCAAACTTCAAAAATATTATTTTAAATGACCTTGTTTAATTTTATAGTCATATAAGAAACATTGTATGTAGATTCATTACTACAAATATTCCAATTCCCTGTAATTTATTATAAATATGCAAATATTTTTTGAATTAGGAGGAACCTCATTAATTTTTAAAAGAAATATTCAGACTGAGAGTCTTCTCTCAGTCTTGAGTATTTCTATTTCTTATTGTATTATTCAATGGTTGGGTTTTATTCGTTTTTCATCCATATAAAATATTGTGACTTGTTTCTTCTCAAAAATAGAATATATAGATGTATATATCAACTCATCTTATTTTTTAGTAACATTTTTATTATAATTCATTTGTAACTAATTTTTCATCCCATCTTCTTATTCTAGAAATATGGTCATAAAAATTTCAGTTACATACCCATTAATATCACAAATCATTCAATTATTATGAAGAATTGATTCAAAATCTATTGATATCTATTTATCAACATTTCATTCAAAATAATGACCCTTTTTCATCCACTTTTCATTGGATTTTTTCTTCTTCTATATTTCATTCCATAGAATATTGTAATAACATAATTACTATGTATTTTTTCTTTAAAACACAACATTAACGGTTTTCTAAACATTCTTAACATACAAAAATTTCATCATTTTTTCATTTTTCATTTTCTGGTTTTAACTGTCTTCAACATCTGTGATTTATTTCTAGATTCAAATTAATATTACAAAACTTTCATCTTATTTTCTCATCCTTACACTCCGTTGAATAATTAATTTTTCTTGATAAATAAATTTTATACCAACATGAGTAATTTATGTGTCTGAAAATTCTACCACACAAATTATGACCTCTAAATATTGATTTTCAAAACATTTTTGTTATTATTTCTTCATAAATCATGAATCACATTACTATATGAGATCCATTCCAAAATAATTCTATCCATTTATGATAAAATAATTTTTATCACATAATTTTTTTTGATGATGTTTTATTTACCCCCGTTAGATTTTTATCCATGAAAATTAATATGATTATTGATTTTTTTCTCTCATCATTCAAATTTCACATTACACTCTTAGAAAACTGATATCTCTTCTATAAAATCTTCTTCTTTCTCAAAATGATATTTTTTCAGAAATATTAAATTATTTTTCATATTCACATATCATCAACTTATATTTCTTACATTAATTACTATGTGTACATTCTATCATGTGGATATTATCATTTACATTTTATATTTCTTCCAAGCATTCCAATATTACATCTATCTCACTAATATTAATTTTATTTTATCTAATCAAATTGAGAACATTGTCGTCATTCACTATCCATTCACAATTATAAAAAAAGTAAAACATTTCTTTATCATTATTATTTCATTCTTTAGTTGTTTGTTCATATCAATTACTTTTTTAAAAATTATTTTAAGTATACACTCCATAATAATGATATTATCACCATACTCACCACTATCTAAATAATTACACCAATTTATAACTTCATAAATTAATTATATTTGATGATGAGATACATCATTTGATAATATATCATCTATATTTTCTCTTCTCAAATAATTTTTCTTCTTCATGTAAAAAAGAAATCTTTCATTATGTTTCTTCTAATTTTTTTTGATATTTCATACCATCGTCATCATACTCAAAATATCTATCATCATTCCTTGTATTTTTTTAAAAAAATATCATTTCTTACACAATTATATCATTTCAGGGTTTTGAGTTTTCAATTTACATTATTATATCATTTATAATGGATGAAAATTAATGAGTTGAAATATTCAGAATTTTCCTCTGCTTCTGATTCACATGATTCATATTTAACTTCTTTATATATTTTTTTCATTTAAAAAAATATTTGATCTCCACTTATCTATCAGTCGTTAACATGAAATAATATTTATTTTCCATATCGAACTACTTAATGATGTTATGAATTTTATACAAAAATATATTTTCATGATCTTCTAAAGTTGAAACATTGGAAAAAAAATATCTTAGTGGTTTCTCATCAGTTTATTAACAACTGTAGAATATATCATATTCTCAATAAAAAATATCATGTTACTCAAAAAATCATTTAATTTTTTATAGTAACTACCAATATTTTCATTATTATCCATTTACATATCCTCAAATATAAATTATCATATTTGTGACATGGATTCCTAAACATTTTAATTTCCTTTAGAACCACTACTCAAGTTATCACAAATTTGTTTAGCTATTGGTAATGTCATATTATTCATGTAATCATTATTATTATGATCCATAAACAATGAATTAGGAACTTTTCCATAAGATTCAAAACTGTATTTAATTTATGTATTCACAATATATTCATTAATTGTATGAAATCCCATTATTGATTCATCTCTAATATTATTTCTAGATGATTTTGATAGGGTAATCTTCTGTTTACCAAACAATGATAGTTTTTTCAATCTCAAATAGGAAAAAACCTATTTTTTAAATGAATTTAAATTCTCCATTAATAGAGATGAATCATTTAGAGGAAACCTATCTAAAGATTCCAATTGTTTTTCCTAGTAATGATCAAGACAACTATATGGGAGTTAATCATTCATATCATTTTCTTTTTATAAGAATATTTCTTAACATCCTTAATATTATTTCATAACCTATGAGCTATTAAGAGTTATAAATCACTCTTATATAAACTCTCACGCATAAAAATCATATGAATCTAAAGTAAAGTGAGGATATATCAGGAAACTTGTATGTTTTGGTACAAAGGCTTACTCATTTTCATGTTGGATAATCCCACAAACAGAAATTACATTACTATATTCTTTTTTAAATTCAAAGGAATAATAAACAAAGAGTTCTAAAACCTAATAAATTAGTTTTTTTCTATTGTTGGTGATAACCCATATATCATTTTCTATCCAAAATACCTAAAAATTGAAATTTCAGTAACTATTGATGATCAATTGTTAAAATAATCATATTTCACTTCATTTGTGATCTGATTTTGAATTTTTTTTCACTTTATCCAATATTAATTTGAATAAAAAATTACATATGTAAATTATCAGGAACATAGAATATTATCTAAATTACATGTTATTATTTAAAATCCTTCCAGAATATATGTCAGTAAATCATCCATAGAAAAATTATTTTCTATAAGTACTGTCTTGTATCCTTTATTTAATAGACTCTATATGGTATAATTAGTCTGATTCTTCTTCTTCAAGATCTAATTCAATTGTCCAGAAACCTAATTGGTTACACATTAATCATTTATCTGATGTAACTCTGCTCGATTGGTCATACTCAAATGGATCTGGTTGTGATGGAATTTACGATAATTGACACATTTTAATGGCTCTTCCTCAACTCCAAATTGAAACTACACATAGCATGGAATCTCAATAACTATCAGAGATGTATTAGGGTGTGATATCTCAATGCACATGAATAGTTGAAGTATGTAAGTAATGTGCGGGGTTTTTATTGGCATCAAATAATGGTAAAGGTGGGATAACCAATTTCATTTCCATATAATTGAAATTGATTTTTTTCATAATTTAATGTTCATTATAGATTCATCTTTGACTACATAAACTCTTCTAAAAACTTCTATTACTATTTAAAATCATCTTGATTCATACTAAAATTAAGAGCTCCTAGAATTTAAAAACATTTAATCTTTTTCATGAGCTTATTCTGATCATCCACTATTTTGTGACTCCAAATTATTTTTCTACATCAACCATAGTATAATGTAATCTATTATAGATAATATTTTTTTTTTCAAAAGGTAGGGAAATTTTATTGATTAAAAAGGGGGGGAGGGGGTTACACAAGTCTAAAGTAAGGAATTTTGTGGACATCCTGAGCATAAAAAGGGATTAATTTAGAAAGGAGATCATCCATCCAATGTATGTCGTGAGAAATTCCAAGATTGTCAAGCCCATCAGTGATCCTATTGGCATCACGAAAGGCATGAGTGGCGATGAAGTTCAGCCAAACAAGAGAATTCAAACAGTCTATCCAGCAGGCATTATTAGGCCAAACAAGGTGATTGGTACCATTCTAGATGGCCTGAATGATTTTAGTAGAGTCGCTCTCAATTCAGACGTTGTTCTATCTATTTAATCTAGCAAAGGTGATGGCATGGATGGTGCCCATCATCTCAGCTACAAAAATAGTAGAATAACCACAAGATCCATAGAAGAATCCAAGAATATGGTCCAGGTGATTTCTTAAGACGGCACCACAACTGGATGGACCTGGGTTGCCTTTGGAGGCTCCATCCACATTGATTTTAATCCATCCCAGAGGGGGGGGGAACCACTTCAAGAGTAGAGTGGGGGTGAGTGTAGATCCCCTCAACCCCAACACATCTAAGGATCCCAAAGTCACAGATGGAATTGTTGTAGTGAGATTTTTGGATAGAAGACGCTTCGCGAATAACCATGAGGATTCTGGTTTTCCCTGCATTAATTTTAAAGTAATTATTGTGGAAAATTAATTCATTTCTACCATACCTGATATTATGATTAAGTTCTGAAACCACTGGAACCAATAGGTTTTTGATTTGCTGAGATGTAGACAATTCCAAGAAATTCTGAATCTGCATGTTGATGGTATATAAAAGCATCCATCTGCACTAAAAAATGCCATGAATATAATGCCAGAGAGCGGAAGATATGTCATAGGAGAGAAAGAGGTGATTTTTATCCTCTATATTTTGATTTCACATACGACATTTAGAGAAAATAGTAATCCTAAAAGATTATAAGCAGTTATCAGTCAGAAATCATTGATGGGAAATCCGCTAGACTAAATTAAATCTTGAGGGTTTTATCCAGGCATTGTTGAATTTATCTTTCCAGGGGTGATTATTGACAACATTGTTGAAATGGAACATATAATAGCCTTTAGAGTTATGAATCCCATTATGCGCAGGATCCCAAATAAGTAAATCATTAATATTAATGAAATGATAATAATTAACAATTTGAGTAATATTCTCAGGGATATCGAGGTTATGCATATGAATGATAGAGTCATTTGAATCCTGATGATGGATAGCAGGTTGGTTGTTATCAGTTAAAATGATCAGGGGAACGCCAGTCCAATTATCAAAACATAATTTTGAGATGGATTCCTTTGTGACTATCCATCTAGAGTTAGACATAATAGACATGGAATTACTTTTATGGATGGCCAAATAGAGGACTTAAAAGGATAGAGACGGTTGTTTCAAAGCCTGAAAAGGAAGTGAGCTCTGAGAAAATTCATGTAGGATGAGGTGTTGTGAATAATGTTCCACGTAAGTTTAGCTTTAAGGGCCTCATTAAACTTAGAGAGATTTTTTATGCCGATCCCCCCTTTATCAACAGGTTTGCAACAAGAGGTCCAGGTGATAGTCTCCAGTTTCCTCTCTGTAGTGCTACCCATCCAAATTTTTTTAATAGTAGCATTAATACGTTTTAAAAGACTTTTTGGCCCATTATATATCATAATTGAATAAACAAGTTTAGAAACAATTGTAGATTTAACCAAGAAAATTCTTCCACCCATCGAAATGGAATTACCCTTCCAGTAAAAAAGGTGCCTAAGCATTTGGTCCGCAATTTGAGAGAAATAATCCTCTTTAGGTCTACCCCAAAAAATAGGCACACCAAGGTATGTAAAGGGGAGAGAGCCTACCCTGACAACTAAGATGTAAGAAATGGAATGATTTTGTCCCAGAGGAATGTCTTTAATAAAAATGATAGAAGAGTTGTTTCAGATGATGTGTTTACCAGAAGCTTCCTGATAGTGGAGCAAGATATCTTTAATTTTGAGAATGTTCCTCTTGTCTCCCTGGGTAAAAAGAATAATGTCATCAGTATAAATAAGATGCGAAGGAACTTGTAAATTCATGGAGGTAGTGATAGGTTTAATGGTTCTTATATCGATCTCCTAGGAGATCAACCTACTCAGGTAGTCTTCCACAATAGAGAATATAATAGCAGAGAGAGGGTCACCCAGCCTCACTCCTTTAGTGCAGTTAAAATAACCACTAGGAGAGCCATTAATGAGTATGGATATGTACGCAGTGTTGAATAATGATTTGATTCTAGTAATGAAAATTTCATTGAAGACGAATTGTGAATGAACATTGTACATAAAGTTCCAATCAATGGTATCAACGACCTTCACAATATCAATTTTGATAACAACACTTCCACCTATACCTTTTTATTTTAAAATATTAGTGGACTCGGAGGCCAGAAAGATGCAGTCTTGAATAGATATGCCTTTTATGAATCCAAATTGGTTCCAAGAAACTATCTTGCAACAAATGGAAGTCATTCTAATGTCAATTTTTGTCGTGATGATTTTGAATAACAAATTGATAATGGAAATGGGTCTGAAGTACGGAATCACATCAGCATTCTCCATTTTGGGAATGAAAACAAGGAATTGGGAGTTATGTCTCTGAGGTGGAATACCTTTGGAGAAGAAAACATTAACCAGCCGACAAAAATCATCTTGAATAATATCACAATGCCTTTTATAGAAGCCATTATTAAAATCACCCTGGCCAGGAGCACTGTTAGGATTAAGGCAGAAAATAGTGCCTCTGATTTCGTGAGCAAATGGTATGCTCTTCAGAATAGTGTTATATTCCTTAGAAACAAGAGCAAGAATGATGTCAGGTTGAAGGACTTTATCAATATTATCACCATTGAAAATATTTTCAAAATAAGAGACTAAGTGATTGGAAATTCCTTCATCAATGTCAAGAATTTGGTCCCCATTTCTAAGAAATTATAGAGGTCTATGTTCTTTCCAAACCTTATGGACAGCAATATAGAATATAGTTTTACTATCCCCATCATTAAGCCATTTGGATTTGAATATTAGTTTCTTATGATTATCCTTATGGTTGAGTAAGGAAATTATCTTAGAGGAGACGATGATTTCTTGTTGAGAGTCTTGAGCAAAGTTTGAAGAATAATTTGTATTCTGATATTGGTTATGTTCTGTTTCAAGAAGGTTGATGTTATTTTCCACTTTATAGACCTTGCCTTTGCACCAACTTTTAAGAGTTTAATTTAATAATTTTAACTTCATCGGACAGGAAAATGGGTCAAACTGCCCATGCATTTTATTCCATGTGTTCTTTATGATGCTTATACATTCAGTATTAGAAGACCAAGTAATGTTATATCTAAAAGGATCTCTCAATTTACTTTTTTCGTAGGAGAAGGAAAGAAGGATGGGATGATGGTCAGAGGCGATTCTCGCAAGAGTAATGATAGAGATATTGTCCCAACTATCAAGTAAGTGGGAATTAGTAAAGTAACTATCTAATTTACAGGCTACATTTCTATTTTAGTGCTTCCTATACCAGGTAAATTTAGCACCGAAGAGGTTAATCTCTGTGAGGTTGTTCATTTCAATATAGGAATTAAATTCCATAGTAGAAATAGGAGCAGGATGAGGACCAATTTTATCACTCGAAGCAAGGATGGCATTAAAGTCACAAATAATAAACCAAGGATGAAAAATAGAGGCATTAAGACTGGAGTTATCATTCCAAAGATATCTCCTATCTTGATACATGTTAAAACAATAAACAAAAGTAGATAAAATGTGTATGTTCTCAAAGATGTAGTCAGAAGTAATGGCTTGACTCAAACGACTATATATGTTATCATTTTTCAATGAAGAGTGATCAAAGAGCCATACAGATTTAGAGGGAGCTCCATTATTTCAAGCCCTTGTAAATAGTATTTAGGAGGGGATTGATGTGAGCGCGAGGCAAAGTTAATTTTTGGTTTAGAAATAGCAATAAGGATTGGAGTCTGAGTATTGGTATATCTTTTAAGAACATTGAAGGTGTCATGATTCGAAATTCCATGAAAATTCCAAAATTGAACAGACATTTTGTCCATTTCTTGGTGGGGTTGTCCCTATTATTTTAGAAGTTGTGGTCCTAGACATGGTGGAAAGGATAGATGACTGATCTTTCACATGATTATCATGATTTACCTGCAGTGTTATGTGCATTGGAAATGTAGAATCCACTGTATCTCTACCCTCTATGCAAGAAACAAATTTTAAAGGAAGATTAGGAGGGAGCTGCTTGCTATCAGGTGCCTTGAGAGCACCAGACTTGAGTACCTGGTCATGTATAGGAGCAGAATTAGAGACAAAATATTTTGCAGCTCTAGAAAATATGTGATTTTATTATGTCTGGTGTTCTACATCAGTGTTAGAATGGGGAGGAGAAATGGAAGTGGACTGCTTGCAAACAGGATCCCTATAGGCATTAGAATGAGAGTCCTGGTTCTGTACCAAGAGAGAATTAGAACTAGAAGGTCCTGGGAGTTCAGATGTTTTGGAATCATGTTGTGTAGTGTGTGGCACAGCTGAAACCTACTTCTTGAGAACCACGGATTGGGGTCCATGGTCTTGTACAAGAATAGAAATTGGGAAAAAATGTTTGGCAGGTCAAGATAACATGTGTGTGGAGTTCTCTATGTTAGAATCAGAGTGAAGAGGAGGAGTAGAGGTGGGCTGCTTGCAAGCAGAATCCTTGAAGATAGTAGGATGAGAGTCTTGGACCTGTACCAAGTCAGAATTGGGGATAGAAGGTCCTGTGATTTCAGAAGGATTGGAGTCAGATTGTGTAGTGTGTGGCACAACATCAATCTACTTTTTTTCCTTATAAATAGGTGAGGAAAGGAGATCATCCATGTAGCTGGGCATAGAAGTCTTGTTATTCTCCGTATTGTCCAATGAGGAATGAGTTTCGGAGATGTTAGAAGGGTTTGGATGGTGCAAGAGTATATTTTAAGATGAATGGTTGTGTGTGACAGAGTTTTCAATGACCTCTAAATTAGTGGCAAAAGTATTGTCAATATGAGGGGAGGTGGTCAGGGAATCTTTATATGCATTGTTGGAGGCGGAATGAATGGGTGATGATGAGTCCAAATTTGGGCCATCAAGGGCAGGGAAAATAGGGTCCAAGTCAGCTAAGGGATATGAGAGGATGTTAATAACAACCTTCTCAATATCCTTCTTAAAGTTTATAATCAATAATTCATGATCTTGGTCTTCAGCTAAATCATCCTATTCCTTTCCTTTATCAGAGGCAAGCATGCCAAATTAATTGGATTTAACAACCCATTTGTCTTCCCTCTTCTTGGATGTTTCTAGTTTGTCAGCAAGACCCTCTTTCTCTCTACTATTTTTTCTAACCTCAGTCTATCCAGAACTGTTGGTTTGTGGAGGATGATTATGTACTCTTCTACACTGGTGAATAGAATGTCCAACCAGTTTGCAGAATTCACAAAAAAAGGAAGTCTTTCATTGTAAAACATCACTATTGTTTAATAATCTTGGGCATTAAAGAGGGAAATTTTTGGGGGTTGTGATTCAAGGTTGAATTAAATTATCACCCTAGCATAGAGGCCTAAATCCCCATTCACGGTTCTATGAACTATCTTAAGGGGAGTTCCTATACAAACAGAGATGTCATTTAGGATCTGAGGGTTCCATAAAAACCAATTGAGGACAAATATCCTTACCCTATCCTATGTTGTGTTCTTCTTATGAGATTTGGGGTTAAAAGAAAAGCCTCATTCAGAGATTCTTAAGAGTCACAGCTTCAAATTAATGTTTCCCATCTTCTAGACACATTAAAGCTCAGTTTGTGAAGAAAATAGCATATGAAAATAACCCTTTCCAAATAGAATGATTTTCCATTTAGCCAAACCCCAGCAAGAAAATAATCTAACATTAAGATTAGTATAAGACTAAGGATTATCACCTTTCAGGTAAGCAACGTGGCCCATAACTGAAAAGTTACAGAGTTGTGAACGTTGTTGAACAACAATTGGATCTGCTTCCACACAGAAGCTTCCATTATCTAATTTTTTAATTCTGGTCAACTTCATCGAAAGAGCTTTAGAAGACTCAGTACCTATAAGGGCTTCGAGGAAAGAGATATCCTTTTCTCCTTGTATTCACCGGTTGAGGAGATTCTTCCCTTTGCGGAGATGCCACTTCATTCGAGTGAATCTCCCAAACGATATCAGAGAGATCCATAGTTGGTAGAAGGGAAGAAGTAGAGTAGAATCACAATAAATATTGGGGTTCTAGGGTTTGAGATGCAGGCCTTCGATCTGTCGGGGAGAGCCACTGGTCGAGAGCCATCATTTTACTTGGGGGTTCCTAGGTTTCCCTCAGAAATGCATATGATGTTCTATTTTTGTAAAATTTTTGTCTGATTGATCAGAACTTCAATACATTTCATTTTTCATAATTCATAATAATGAAACAACATGGATTTTATTCTATTAAAACATAGTCAATTGGAAATGGTTGACCACAATTTTTAACAAATTTATTTAAGCGTATTCAGACTTATGTCACCTTCAACAACTCCAAAGCATCTCAACCCTATATCATATATTAAATTACTTCTTTATTATAAGAGAAACAATCACACATTTTCATGAACAATTTCTTGATTACACTTTCCAATTGGAACTTCCTTTTTCTATGATTAGGTAAATTAATTGGTTTCATCAACTCTTTTCAATTAAATATTCTACACAATTTTTTGTTATTATTTTCACACACTATATGATGAATAAGTACTAGCTAATTGTCTAAAGGATCCATATGAAGGTCATATAGATGGATTAGTAAATTCATCCCAAATTATATATCTATTTTAGTATATCATTTTATTCTTCATTATCAACATATTTACATCTCAACTCAACCCCTAGCTTTAATTTTCATCAGATTATTAAATGATAATATTCAATTCTGTGAACTGAATCAATTCTAGTATTTCACCTAATGGGTCATTGGAATAATGTTTCTAATGGACCCTTTCCTTCAATGACATCTTTTAAAATAGATCCTCTCTAAATATTTATTTTTCTGATTGATCGGTGTGTATTAAAAATCAGACAATCTGATTGATCATACGATCATCACTTATGAAAAACATTTTATATTAGAAAGAGAATCATTCAATAATGTTATTCTTTCTATAATAGAATGAACGAATTGGATCGGTGTTTGAACCTATCTACTTATTTTAACTATGGATTATTATTATTACTAGATAATAGCTTATTTAATTTCTTTTGTATTTTAAAATACAAAACACTCATTTCTACATGACCTATTCTTCTATATATTTTTTCATGAGAACTATTATGATTTATGAAAATTCCAATATTGTAAAAGAAATTTCACATTTAAATAGACAAAAAATTATATCTAATAAAACGAGTATGGAGTTTTATTTATATAATTTTATTCATTATTCGAAAGCATTTATTTTTTAATTAGATCTTTTTCATATAGTGAATCATCCTAATCAATCCAATAGGGTGTGTCCGGAAACAAAAACTTCACCTTTTATCTACATATAAACTATATTATCTACTGAAACAAATAACATAACATTCAACTAATTTATTGACATGGAGGAATTTATGGAAGTGTATTAACTCGGTCCTTTTAGTTTTATTATCAAAGAATAAGAATTTTCTATTGAAATTTTTCCATGCAAAAGAATTGACTGCAATGAATATACATAAATCATTGAAAAGATCATGGATTTGATTTCACTAATAGTTTTTTATTTTAAATTTATGTTCAAAATATTCACTTAATATTTTATTTATTAGCATTATTTTTTTTGAAGGATCGGGAGGAGATACAATAAAAGGTACTAAAATGTTTCAACATATAATATAAAAACTATTATTGATTTATATATTGGAGAAATGATATTTCATATAATATATATATTAAACTTATACACTTATTTTTATTAACACTCAAGATTTAAGAAGAATAAGAACAAGAATATAAGAGTTTTATTAACTATGTTAATGAAACTCATGATGCCTAAATAGAAATATGGTGAATAAAGGATGAATGTAACATCAAGTGTAATGGTTCGTTCCTTTTAGGAATGTTAATTTTTAATTTTTCATGTTGGAGTAATTCATATGATGTCTACAGAGTTTATTGGAGGTTATTAATATAAGAGGTTTGTAGACTGTGGATCATTAGCTAAATCAGATACATCTTGTGAGTTGAGGGTACATAGATTATACAACCTTCATGCTTAACTACTTATCTGAGGTATGGGAGGAAATACATGAAATGAAATCATATCCTGAACATGATTCAAAACATGTAATTAATTCGATCTGAGGCAATGTGAAATTATATATAGGTAGGACTTATATGGAATTATCATGGAATCCTTGTCTTAAATTGACTTCATGACGTCAAAGGGGTACAATATATGTTGTTAAAAGGATTGATAAACAAAATCATTTTCATTCATATATATCCCTCTTCCTATCATTTATTTGATAAATCATATGAAATTTTGATGAAATTTCCATCCTTCCATACATATCTTTGACTTTTTGGATGTAATAGATTCCCATTTTGAAATTGATGATATGTTCATATCATTTTCCTAGTGGTTTTATCCTATTATTATATTTAATATCCTCTACCATCATGAGGTCTTGGATTGAATTGTATATGGGATATGTTTTCAATAATCCCTATTGTGGTATTGGTAGATCCATGGGGTCTTTTTGTGGTTGTTTTTGGGGATGTTTCTATATTTTATTAATATGTGGAATGTGTTTAGATGTCTTATTTGATGTTAGGAATACCACTTTTAACACTTGTTTGTTTCATATGGGATGGGAATGAACTTGTTTACCAAGGGCAGGTATTTTCTCATCCATAATTAAGATAAATTTATTGGGTAATTGGAATTGATAGATAATGTGGTATGATCCACAGGTTTTGACAACATTGATAATAATTTATGGATATTTTGAATTTAAGGGCCGTATTCTTTGATGAAAATAATATATTTTGAAATCCATTTTTTGAATTTTTTTTATATTGAAAAATTGATTCATGTTGTTGTGGTACCACCCAAATAGGGATATTGGTTAAATAACAATATTGGGTTTGTAAAAATGTTTTTCTAGTATTTATAAATTTTAATATAATCCCCCATTAATAATGAATTGAATTTTTTAAAATAAAATAATGATAAATCTATTAAATTTTCTTTTATGTGTTTTCATGTTTTGATATTTTTTAGTTTAAATGTGTTATTGGATTGGGGCTATTCTAGAGGGAGGTGATGTGTCATTATTATGCAGTCATGACATGAGGCAGTGGTGTGTGTTTGTGATATGTTGTAGATTATATGAAAATCTATTTGTTTTTTTTACTTGGGTATATGTATATTTAAATGAAATGATGAAATTAAAATAATATGGGTGAGTTTGGTTAATGTGTTGGAAATAGACAATGAACGTATAATAATGGGATGTGCGGTCAAATTCAGTGACTGATATATAAATAATAGAGTGAGATATTGAAATGAAATTACCATGGGTTGATATAAAAGGTGGATTGTTTATTTCTTTTTTTATATTGTTTTATTCATTTATGGGTAGAAACAATGGTGGTTATCTATTGAGTTTCTTAGTGTTTTTGCTGAATCAAAAGGGTGGGAATTGTGAATTTATATTTATATTCTCGTTATATTCATTTTTGTTTCTATATGAACCCCATATATATTGAGAACTACATTCCAATACCCACATAAATATATATGTGGGGGTGTTTTCACCAATATCCCAATTGAGACGATGTATGAATAAATAAAAAATATCTCAAAATATATCATCCAGGTGAGTAAAAATTGATTGGCTCATGTGGTCAGTGGACTTATAGTGAACTAGGTGATGGCCCGAATATCTTTTGATGAGATGTGATGTGATCACACTGTGGTTTTGTGGAAAAAGTTTCTTCTGGTGCGATGTAATGTGACCATGATTTGGGTTTGTGGACAAGGATTCTTCTTGTGATATGTGATGTGTATATGTTTTTTGTAGATTATAGAGGTTTCATGAATGGTGGGTGGTTAGAATGTGAATTATTACCTCAATTTTCACAACACTCTACTACACTAATTGTGGTTGTGATGTAATGGACCTGGTATTTTAATTAGATATTTTAGGTGACCATTATAAGGGGTCGGGGATTATGTTTTTTGAAAGATATGTGAGTAATAGGATGTATGATGTTGGGGCGTGGGAGAGGAAAATATATTTGAAATAAATGTAGGTTATACTTAACAACTATTGTTTGTATTATGTTATTATACATTTCTTGAGTTATTTGGTAAATGTTACTTTATGGGGATGTGTTTGGATAGATAAAAAGTCTTGGGGTAATTGGTCATGTTGTTTTCATATGTGTTGATTAGTTTTATTTTCCCATGTTTACATGATATAATTTTTTATTCCTTTTTCATATAATTTTATTCTCACAAAACATATATAAATTGATGTTTAGGTTTAGATGAGGATTTCTTGGACCATGATATACATTTCTATGTATGACCCATAGACTCTTGTTTTGTCACTACATTATCATTTCTTTGTGGTATTTACCTTATATAATTTTATATTTTTTAATCAATTTGTACATGTTTCATTTTGTATTTTTGGTTTTCCTCTTATATTATCTCATCTAGATTATCATTGTTGATTCATTATATATCTCTATCATATTTGTATATAGAAGGTAATGCCTATTCTTTTATATTTATATACGATTGGGGATAGTGAACAACATGAGGCCTATATTATGTGGGACTCAGGGGGGGTTGTTATCTATCTCCTTCAATTGGTATCAAATTAAAGGGAGGGGGTCATAGTAGAGTTTAATCATAGCTAATTATTGAGATATAACATTTATTTTCATTTCAGTAATAGTGGGAATGGTATGGGATAGTATAAAAAGGGTACTAGTTGATACTAGTTCATGATATAAGCCATGGATACAGGCTTTGAAAGTTGATTTTAGGTAACCTCTTGACTTAAAACCTGGACTCAAGTATTATTGAAAGTAAAAGTTAGTTGGACCTATCTATAGGTTATAGACCTATGATAAGTACATAAATCATGATAACATGTGCACCTATTTAAATTAGGTGGTTTTGGTTCTGGTATGTTAAAAATTAATAAAATTAATCTTAATAAAAATCCATAATACAAAGATTATGAAATCCATTTTTTCTATCGGATATGTCTCATTGTCATCATTTTTAGGTGATTAAGGTAGTGGAAGAAGATTTACTAGAGAGGCCATAAATTATTCTAGGTATGAAATATTTTTTATTTAAATTTTTTTGTGATTAATTTTTTTTGAATATTAATACTCTTATGTTGAAGCCACAGTAGTATGTGTTCTATGACTAGGCATAGATAGTCTTCTCATAAACCTGTTGTTTACTATACCATTTAGAGGTCTTACAAGCTTGTTTGATTAGTGTATGGTGTGTTTAATGATGATGGGGACACACCAGTTACCTGTAGATTTTTTATTTTTTTGATGAATTCATATAATGTCATCCTCAAAATTAAAATGTTTTATTTTGTTCATTTTTTTAATTAACAACATTCTATATAGAGTAATGTTCTCATATTTGGATATCCAACATGTTGTAATGGTTGGTAAGTGGTGTGGTCGGGTGGGTATTTAGCATGATGTTCCCCTTCATTATTGGAAGGATTATTTGTTTTTGGAATCACTGGGTGAAACAACGGCAGAGTATCCTAGTATCATTATGGATTTTTTGGATATTTTATAAGGTTTTATGTGACACTATTCCCTTGATGTTATGTTTAGTTAAATATAGACTTTCCACCCAATGCATCTCACATTTCAGCGACTCTTTAATATAAGAAACCTTCTGAGTTGTGGGAGAATAGAATTTTGATCGATAGTATTGTGAATAAATGTTACACATTAGATAGTTTGTTACCATGGGGTGATCCATTGTTTTTCTCTAATATGTAAGATGGTAGGATGAGTTTGGGTCTAAAATACCTAAATTTGTATTAGGTGACGATCAAGAATATATGTCCTTTTTTAAGGCTTGATGATATTTTTGGATGGTTGAGTGGGGCTAGTTTATTTTTTAATATCATTATATACTGGTTATTACAAGTTGAGAGTTATGGGGGATGATATCTTGAATACTACATTCAAATATTTGTAAGTTCACTTCACGTTTGTAGTAATGTTGTTTTGTGTCACAATCTCACTAGTTGTGTGCATGGGGCACCTAAACTCTGTGTTTCAATAATCATTGTAATATCTCATAGTCATGTTTAGCTCTTTGTAATGATTTCTATGATAATTTTTTGGACCCATGTTTTTTATTTCATAATTTATGTAGAGTCATCGTGGGGTATGGAAGTAGAACCAATGATGAATGAGGAATTTGTTTCTAAGGAATATCACCCCCCAAAATGGAATATGTTCCCATTTTCATGTGTCTCATTTTATATTATCGATGATTTATTCCTAATTTTTAATGAGTTAATGACTAAATTAGAGTGTTGACTAAATATTAACTTGATTATTTAAATATTTATCAGTTCAATGAAATGTTTGACTACTTAAAGTAGAAATATTTTGTTTCAACAGTGTCATGGCTGCTAGAGAGGAAAGAGAGGTTAAATATATAGTTGTTTTGTAAAGAATCTCGTATGGGTTTGGGGTTCTTATTAAAGCTTATGAGAGACTTTATCTCTTATGGGACTACAAGGTTATATTCCCACAAGAATAATTAATACACCCATGATCCCAAGTTATAAATACTTGTATTTGGGTTGATGTTGTGATGGAATTAACTTATTGGGGTGTGGATGGATGTATTCAGAGATTATAAGATCCGAAGTTATATCTTTTTTCTATGTTATGTAAATCTATAAAAATGGAGGTAGATAGAGTTTCTTGAAGATTTTTTTTGAGAAAAAATACAACTTAAAAAGGAAAATATTGTTTAAATATCTTTGGGAATATGTTCATAGAAGTATTTTATTCTTGTTCTTGAGGATTAATAGAGAGTGATAGAGGTTTTGTAAACTATAATCCATGATAAAAGGATGTTTGATGGTTGGGGAAGCTTGTTTTAGATGATGGTGTTGTAATTCATAATGAATAATGTGGCGAATCATTGGTGATACTCATAGGTAGAGGTGATTCACAATCTTGTTAGTGATAGTGATACATTATATGGATGGTCAAAGGATGGTCGGAATAAGACGTAATTTTATGGTAGGATATTTTTTGATGTTGAGGTGTAATTGTGTATTTTAGGGGTTTATATATCACCTTTTTCTATACACCAATGGTTATATGAGATTTATCATGTCTTTATGAATTTTTTTTGGTGGCCCGAGATGTAATGGGTGGTGGAATCATTTGTGGTTCATCGTTTTTCAAGATAATAAGACAAGTTTAAGCATAATGTTCATAGATTTTGGTAGATATATTTATATAATCCTGAGAAGAAATTGGATAACATCTTGATTCAATGGTTCATAAGGTTACCCTGAGGTAAGGGAGGTTATGATTCTATACATTTAACGGTGGATCGATTGATGAAATCAACTCACTTCTTAGTGAAAAAGAAATTAAGAGTCGGGGATATTTTGGAATTGAGATATTATAATGAGGGGTAAGATTTATATACTCCAAAATCCCATATCTTCATGAAAAGACAGACATTTTACCTCACAATTATGATGGGGATTGATTTATGCATCAAGAACTCAGTTACACCTCATCATTGCTTTCCACCATAAAAAACAATCTCTAATGGAGCCGAGTATCAAAAAATTGGAGGTCATGTTGAGGACATGATAATTAGGCATCATATAATAATGGTATTGAAATTTTCATTTTTTAGTATTATGATAATAATAGCCATCAATATTTCATTGGAGTGGCTCCATTTGAGTCTTTTTATGGGTTTCTAATTCATTACTCAAGGTTCTCAGTGTCATTTATGGAGGTATTATTTAATGGAATCTATGTCATGAATATTATGATAGAAATAATTTAACTTTTTTGTGAAATTATAAAATTAGTGAATGATACAAATAAGACTTATTCCAATCATTAATGGATTCCATTGGTGTTCATGTTTGGAGAAAATGTGATTTTAATGTATCCCCTTAACACAGGAATAAAATGTTTAGAAAGTGATGTATATTTTTTCTAGTATTGTTTGGCCAGTTTTGTTTGGGAGTTAGTTGGTAAAAAGGAATATCAGTTTTAATTTACACCATGTCTAGAAACAATCTATAATGATAGTACATGGGATCTGGATACACAGATGTGTGCATATTACATAGAGTTTTTTTTGTCTTTTTAATCTATTGCAATATGAAATGTTTTGATCACATTGTTAAATGATATTTTTTTAGTTTTATTTTTTCTTGATATTTGATGCGTGATATGTAATCCAACATATATAATTTTGAGGATCTGACTCCTAATCAGGATGAAATATACATGGATTTTATTAAAATCATGTAGATGGGTAATTTCATTGAAAGTTGATAATTTAGTGACATGGATGAGGAGATTATATATTTTTTCCCTATGTGGTATATTTTTTTGGTTGCATATGTTTTAGGTTGTTGTTCTGGTGGTGTTGGGATAGTTTTGAGGTCGATTGTGGGAATTGAAAATTGATTTCATAATGACTCAAAGTGAGAGGTAGTTGTGCATTGGATGTGTGGTGATGCGACTGTTCATTTCCGGAACCAAATGATATTATATTGTTATTAGTGAGAGGTGGTGGTGTGTCTTTGTGGATATGTTTTCCATGGTGATATGAATTTTTGTGTTTATTTGTAGGTTAGTGTGGTAGGTAGTATAATTTTTAGAATGATGAGAAACATGAGGGGTATCTCACTTGGCGGTTTCACAGAATACATTATTTCCATGGGTTTGGTTTTTATTAATGAGGATACGAATATTTTGAGATGTATCTGATATAACGATCAATGAATTCTCATGCCATTTAATTTAGGTTTTACAATTAAGAAGCATTAAAAAGTGTTAGAAAGGTTTTTTTGGAGTTTAGGAATATAGGAGGGCTACATAATATAGTTTTTGATAATAACCATATTCACTTTCTCATAGAGTAGTGCATGGAGATTGTAACCAGCTATTCTCATAGAGTCCTTGTAGTTGTAGAGGAAATAAATGAATTAAATTCATGTCATTAATGTTAATAAAAAAATGTAATTACTTTTTTAATGGAAAAAAATATTCAATGGAATTTGAAAAAATAGTCAATTTTTATTCAATTGACAAAATAATTATAGTTCACAACATTAATGGGGTGTGTTATAGGATATAAAAAGGGTTTATCATCTAATTTTTTTATAGTCACCCATGTCTCTCTTAATATAATTTCATACGGGAACAAAATTTTCTTTTGATGAATAATTTATCAATTCACAAATCACTGTGACCTGTTGGTGTGAGTGAATTCCTATTTTCTATATGTGGTATGTTCTTCTTGTATTTAGGATGTATTTCTCTTTTTATTCTTTTAGATATCCAATGTGGTGGTGCATTTTTTGGACTAGGGTTTTTGTGGGATGAAATTTTGACATACCTTGATGCAATATAGATTGATCCATGGGGATTTTAGGTATATGTGATTAGTGGGTGTTTCATCATTACCAGGAAGTATACAATGGAATTGGAATACTTCATTGAGGGGGGAACTCGTTTCTCCATTTTTGTATAATGTATTAGGGGATTATAATTAATATATATTAAAAAAATTATGTTGTCCTACTAAATTAATTTTAATTATTTAATTGGGATTGATGTGGAAATGGGTTTGATCGAAATGTTTTTACTGATTTGATATTATAATCCTATTATTGGGAATTGATGGGCTTGATTCCCAATATAAAATCATGATGTTGGGACCCCTTGATTGGTCTTTAGTTGTTTTCATATTAAATACTTATTTTAAGTTGTTGTGATATCACACAAAAATGGAAATTTTTAACCACATTATTATTTTCAAAATGGAAGCCTTGGTTTAACGGATTGAATGATAATTACCCTAAAATATATAAGTGAAAATGATAAAAATTACATTTCTAAATATGTAATATTTTATATTATTTGATTCATAGTATGACCATATTGTTTGATGGTGATGTGTACTTGGTTTCAGGTTTTCATATAGTGTGTAGATGTGTTCCTAGTATGATTCTCATACATGGGATGGTGATCTGTGGTTTTTCTATGTGGTGGATGAGATTATAATTTTATTTTTGTTCTTATTACCAGTATAACATTAGAATAAAATGAAATCTTGAAATTGAAATGACATGGTTGGGTTTGCCTAATGGGATGGGAATTAGTAATGAATGAATTATAATTGTTTTTGTGGTCATATGAGGCTTTTGATAAATAAAGAATTAAATGATATGTTTAAAAGTAATTGGAATGTCTTATAATGAAATTTGGCATGTGGATTGCATTGTTTATGTCATTTTATTTCTTTTAGAGGTGAAATAAAAATTGGTGATGTTCTGACATGGTTAGTTATTTTTCTAAACCATAGTTTTGATTTGTTTTTATGTTGATATTTATCTATATACTTATTATATTTAATATTTTTTACATTCACCACAATATAATATATTACCATATGTCCAAACCCACATATATCCATATATGGGGGAATTTTTACCAACATAAATGTGGTGAGGATGGATGAATGGATTCCCAATAATACCCACAAAATCTTCTAAGTATGTAGATATGAACAAGATATGATATCGAAAGGATTGACTGTACAAAAGTGATGGACCAAGTGTCTTCATGTGAGATGTGATTTTACCTTTCTTTTGGGAGGAGGCACATGTGTCTTCATGTGAGATGGGTTTTGATAATTCTACGAGGAGGTGACCTAGGTTACTTCGACCATGATTCTATGTATCCATGATGTGGGGTGGATAACAATGTGGGTTGTTCCTGGTAAGATTTGTTTATGAGATTTATTTTCTTTAGGTTCATGTTATCTGACTACTCTAGTCACAATACTGATGTGATATCCCATGTGTCATTGGGAATGTTGTGACATAACCGTGTTGTTGGAGGTGGTAAATATATTATGGAAATGATGGGAATTCAAGAACCTATGATATTGGGGCGAGATAGAAGAATATATATATAATTGGTGTAGGGATCCCATTAATGATAATATTACCATTATATATTTGTATATGGATTTATTATTTAGATATAATGGCTTTGTGGGGATATGATAGGTAAGATGGTTTTATTTTCGGTTGTTGGTTCTTATATTTTATTAAGGGTGTATTAGTATTATTATTTGATCTATGGAAGAGGAAATATTCTTTAATTACTATGTATACTTGCATTATCATCTTACATATATAAATAAAATTTTAGGTTTCTAGGTGGATTTTATAGACCATGATATTCCAAATTAGCGTGGACCCTTAAAAAATTTCTTTGTCTTTTTTAGAGATTTTTTGGGTATTCCCAATGGAAAATTTAGTATTAATATAATCTAATTATACATAAATAGTGGTATGGATATGATTTACTTTTATTTTTTTTGTAATATATTTTTTAGGATGAATCATTGTATATAATGATCTTGTTTTTTATAATGGTAAATCCCAATAATATATGAGAATTCTTTATAACATCAGTGCTAGTTTCCAATATGGGTCCTAATGGATGAGTGACGTAGGGGGGTCATTTTCTCCTTCCCTTAAAAATGGTATTTGGTGGGATTGGATCTTGAACAAATGAATACAAATTTTATTAAAACTATTCTCTATATTGAAGAATTCAATCAATGTGTCACATTAGTATTGATACACAATGATGAATCACTTTACAGACAAACATTCAACTACAATTGGTTTTACTGTTGAAAATATCCACTAATGTTATTTACTATTTATACATATAATAAAATCTTATTCTATGTTTCAAAATCATATACATGATCATGGGTGAAGTGTTCACTACTTGTTTTTAGATATGGGGGATGTTTAAATTACTTTTAGTTATTTCTGATGTCTCTTGTAGAAGGATTTGACATCATAGTAAAATCCTCATACTTGGTGTCAAATTATATGATTTGTTTTAGAAATCTATAGGAAACATTTTTATATAAATTCAAAAATCTAATATTCATTTATTATGGAGTGATAAAAGGTATTTTCAATGTAGCATCAAACTATAAAAAAATATTGTGAGTCTAATTATTTACATTTCATAAATTGATTAAAATATGTAGAATGATTTTATCAACATAAAAGGGGAATTTAGAAATAGACCAAATTATTTTATAGAATCAATTAAACCCCCACCGCTCATGAGTATTTTTCAACTAATTATTTAGGTTAACAGATATAAATTTTATCATAAAACAAGAATATAATATGTAGAAGTTATATTTGACCACTAAATTCAACTTAATAACTAAATCCAAAAAATAATTCATAATATATGAAAATAAAAGAAAATTCTTTCATACATAGCTTCGACTTCCCCGAATGTAAATTATATGGGAAACAATATTTCATACCCTATAACAAATGAATATCTATTCCTCAAAAAATATATTTATTTCTTAGCCTATAACATGCATCATCGTCATACCAGGACCTATGAGAAGGTTTATTTTTACACTACTAGTCATCCAATTTACTTTCATTTCCATTATTAACATTCAAACAAACCCAAAACAAAATAAAATCGTTTATTATTTTCAATGTAAAAAATATATTTTATTATCAGAATAAAATAAAAATTATGCATTTACAAATTTACATTAAGGATGTGAATATGAAAATTATTAATTTTAAATACATTATATTACCCATTAAATAAAATTTAAGGCATGTCAAATGCTTTGAAAATTATTGATACAATTTGAAATCATAGTGATGTCATTAAAAAAACCATACATAAAAAATATAAATTTTTAATATTCACAAAAAAATACAATTTTTTATAAGTATAAAATTTACATATTTCTATATAATACACATTGATTCCAAAATTGAGACCTATTTTATGTAAAATGAACTTCTATATTTTTGAAATATAAAATTTTAATTTCAATGTGAAAATTATTTTTTTAATAAATGAATTAAAAAACTTATTTAAATTTAAACCTATACAGAAATTAAGGTAAATAATTTTAGAAATCCATTTAGGTCATTGTTATTTTTATAATTTTCTTGTTTTTACATAATATATATACTAAAATTTTCATAATCAAATGGTTATTTTAATATTTTAAGGGTCATTTTTTTCAAACAGGCATATAATTTTTATACTACTGATAATTAAATTTTTTTGTTCAATATTCATTTATAATATTTTCTAACAATTATTTTTTACAATTCATTTAGAGAATATAAATCTTGTCTCTAATGTTTTATTATTATTTCAACATGTTCTTCATAGTTATGTTATTTTTAAGAGGCCACGATCCAATGGATTTCCAAATTTTAGTTGTATTATGTACTATTTTTTATAATCACATTATAATTTTACTAATCCAATATATTAAATTCATCCTTTTTTATAATGTTACAGAATAAAAAAATTGTATTCTTAAATTTATATTAATTACAGTAATAATACATGTTAAAAAAAATTTATCTCTATTTTAATTATATTATAGAAATTTATAAATATACTATACATAATTATTCACGCTTCATTAAAACATGGTTAAATGAGATGTGGGTAAATTTACAGTAATTTTAATAGTGGAAAAAACATGAGTAATTTAATTCCTAATAAAAATAATTTCTATTACAAGTATGTCATTATTTTATTTTTGTTCAGATTTGACTATTGTATTTAACAGAGGCATAGTAACCAGAATAGAATAAGGGGGAGGATGAAAATTAATTAGATAACATTCCGTCTATTAGATTAAATTCATTTTACAGAATCTCTTAATCTAGATATGAAAAAAAATTGGAATAAAAAATATACAATTATGTGGCTATGAATATCTATTTAGAATAAGGTTCCTATAATAATATAAAAATATATAAATCTATACATATATATTGTTATTATATTTAATAATAATATTTGGAATCTAGTTTTCTGTCAAGTGCAATGTTCTGATTTCTTGATTGAAACATTACCAATTGAATTTTCTAAATAAACAATTATAAATTCATGTGTTTCTTACACAGTTTCAGTTCTATTTTACTATTTTAATATATATATATGTTCTATGTAAGTTGTATAGTTATTTTTGGTAAAATTTATAATATGATATTTATCATTTCATAGTGATGTATATATATATATAGTATTTATTGTGTGAGTATATTTGTTTCAGAAGCTAATATGATTTCAAATATTTTAAAATGGGTTGTGATCGAGCCATTTAGTAGTATTTTAAAAGTACCAAAATTATATACAAATACTTCATTATTCAACCATATTTTTTAACAATTTGGTTGATTTTTTTAGAGTTTTTTATTGAATTTTTTATTAGGAGCTTCATTCACCCTCCCACTCTTGATCTTTCCAATATTTTCAACATTATGTATTAGAGGAAGGTGTTTATTTTTTTATAATATACTCTTCATATTGGTTATGTTGGAAAAAAAGATATAAATATTTTTTATTTTTAAATTTCTATCATAATATATAACAGATGCCATGATTGAACTACAACAAATATAAATTTTTAATTTTAATAGAATAAATCATGATGAATAGAAAATTAAAATGAAAAAAAATCTTGAAAGTATGATATTTTATATATATACTACTATTGAATATATTTTTGAATAACCAAATGTTCGAAGATATGGTTGTATTTAATAGATTATGTCTCCTTAAAAATGTTTTTATAGTGAAATTAATACATTATGTTATGAACTAGGTGAATATGAATTTTTCATAATATAAACATGTTGTAAAGACAATGAACTCTGGGATAACTTAGTTATGCATCATGAACGCACATAAAATGTCAATAAAATGAAATTAAATATCAATACTATTAATTATGATAAATTTAAGTTGAATCGTAGTGAGTCCATATAAAATAGGTATCTATGGATTATTGAGATTAAAAATATGATACATGTAATAGAAAATATTGATGATGAAATATAAAATGTTTTGAGGACTCTAAAAAGCATACATGATTGATAGAGAGGGAATTCTATATACATTTAGGAATCTTATTATTTGAGAAATATTTTAATTAAATATGTTATTGTAAAACTAATTATACAGTCGAAGGTTCTCAAAGTAAATTTAATTGATTAAAAACCTCAAAATTCAACTGCATAATAATAATAAAATTTAAAATCTAAAGATATAACCACTGAATATGATACCAGTATAAGTGGTTGAAACAATAACTGGAATTAGGCGATGCTTTACATTCATAAAAGATTTAATAAAATCAAAAAAATATGAATTTTTTTTAGGAAATCAAATTTCAAATCTAAATATGATAATAAATTAAACATGATGAGGGTTGATAACTTTTGAGAAGTTGAATGTTATCAGTGAAAAAAGGACATATCAAGGATGATTTAAAAAAATTATGTAAAACAACAAATATTGTGACGATGAAGAAAAATAATTAATATTTGAAGGAAATATTGATCACTTCATTGGATACGTCAAGTGATTTAAAATCATATTGGGTTGAATCTCATGGGATGTAAAAATTCTGCTTCATTGCAATTACACCTATATGAAAAAATATGGAATATATGTTTTGAATAAAATATATATATAGATAAGTAAAAAAATGTCATTGATGATTTATTCAAATACATAGATATACTAGAAAAAATATTTAATAAACTTAATTATCTATATAAGAATATAATAAAAAGAATTTCTATTTTAATTTTTTATCATATATTTCTTTGGAAAATTAATAGAATCAAATGGTTATCAAGAAAAATAATGACATGAAGTCAGTTAATGAAAAAAATAAGGAAGGATTTTAATTGGTTCACTATCAAAAATAAAACTCTAAATTTTTTTATATAAAAAAATATATTTTTTAACCAGCTGGGTTATAAAATTAAACCATATATAATTTATTTTATTCTTAGTTCAAGTAATTTCATTTAAAATTAACTAAATAATATCGTAAGAAATTTTAAATATGTGGAAATATAGTCTAGACTAAATGAGAATATTTTTAAAATTATTTTAAATAATTTCATCGATATTTGATAAAAACTATCAATCATATATAGATCATAATTCCTAACAATTATATTCCTAAACAAATATTTTAATAAAAGAATGTTGAATTTAAATGATTAGATGAAAGCTGCTAAAAATTTCTGCTAAGAAGTCATGTTATCTAGGTAGTTGTTGTTTTGGATATTTGACAGGGGACATCTCATGCTTCAAAAATTTTAATATATTAGAATATTGATTTGTGATAATCGGTGGTAATATTAAATACAAATTATTCTCCCATGTCAAGTGGGTAATTCTAAGACCTTTTAATTATAATTTTTTTTTATAATTAATGATAATTTAATATAAAATGCATTTAAAAATTTTATAATGATTGATTGGTTGTTATGTTTGAGTATTATTAATTTAATATTTATTATTATAATTTTAATTTACTATTTACCTACTTAATGAATTAATTTTTTATGTTTATTATAATTAGTTATTTTTTATAAATGATTCATGTTTTAATATTATCCATCGCGAATCAAGGTTTTGACCTAAGAGAATAAGAAAATGCAATAAAAATTACATTATAAAGCTAATAAAAAATTTTATTCATGGATGTACCTAACCTATATTTTAGAAGTGATAATTTATAAAAACACTCTCAAAAGGGATAGAAAGAATATATTTCTGTCAAAACCCAAAATTGGGTTATACCTCTCAACCAGTAGCACTATTTCACAACTATTTTTTGGAGAATCTATAGACATAGTTTTAGCAATAAAATACTATGATTTTTTTGTTGTTTTTGATTATTCAAGTTTTACATGATTATAATTCCCAGATCACAAAAGAGAGGCTTTAAAATATTTTGTAATTTCGAATAAATATGTTGAGACCCTTATTGAATGAAACATTAATATTGTGAGAAGTTATCATGGCCATGATTTTTCAAATCAAGATTAAAAAAACATATTCAAACAACACCAATTTAACAATAACTTATCTACTCATCAAACACCATAAAAAATGTGGTTTTTCAATGAATAAGTATACATTATAAAAAATATCTCAGATCAACCATAGTAAATACAAATTAACTTAATAGGTTTTGAATTATATTATACATATATCTTGTTAAGTAATTAATAGAGTCTTAGATAGAAATTATTTAATGAAAAATACTTTTGAATAATAAAATGTTTGAAAATAGATGTTCATTTAATTCAATAATTTTGGATTCAAGTTACACATTCCTCAATTGATATATAATATTTATTGGTTTTTATTGACGTGTTATGTGAGAATTATCCATGTTTATTTTCATCGAATCATACCTATAATGTCTATTATAAAAGTATAATAGCAGTTGAAGAATTTTTACATATCAAATTTTCTTTAAAACATCATCATGATCCTGAAAATTATTTAGAAATCCTGGAGGATGACATGTACAATTTTAATATCAATAATACAATAGAGACCAATAACCATACTAATTTTTTATATTCAATATTTCCTAGCTCAATCCTCATTGTCCAAAATGAACATGAAGACGACCTAGAAGGAAAAAGTACATGTCTTTCTAAAGAAACTATAACCTATATGTACTATAATTTATATTCTATTATAGATGACATGACAATGAAATTAAAACCTAATACTATTATAGAAACTAGTTTGAATATAAATATATTTTATTACAACATGATTCCAAAAAAAAATTGAGGTATTCCACGATGAACCATTGTGATGTCCATTCATGAATATTTAAATCATTTTGAACGGAATAGTTATTGGAAACAATTTTAGAGACTTAATGACTTCATATCAATTATCATTAAATTTTTATCTCAAAATATACTCGATGAATCATGAAATAAGGAATGATTGGGGGAATAATTAAGAGTAGAAATGGATTGTATTAAGTATAAGGATTTATTTTCACTTGTATCTATAATTGAATCTATTTGGATACATCAAGATTATACATAACAAGTGAATTTAAAATTATATAAAATTGAAGTCAATAGTGTATTTTTAAATGGTATTATTTTTACCGATGTATTTGTTAATCATCCAAGTGCATATTGATATCCATATTTTCTAAATAATTTTTATGAATTGAAAAACTAAATTTATGATCTAAAAAATCACCCAAATCATACAATGATAGGATGAACACATTTTTAATTTTAATGATTTTTCAAAAGTAGTGGATGATCATAATATTGTTATAAAATGTAAATAGAAATATCTTTTGTTTATATAAATATATGTTTGTGATATAATATTTGATTATTAAAAAATCTTCTTTTACTGAATTTTCAATATAATTAAAAAATTAATTAGAAACATGCTTTATGGTGAACTATTATTTTTTCACTGTTTAATTATCTTTCAATAAAATATTGAATAGTCTTAAATCTATGTATCTAAAATAAATATATATTAAAAAATATTTATTATAAATCACTAATGGAAGTGAAAATCCAATGACTACAACTTGTAATTTATATTTGGCTGAAATAGTGAAATGGGATTAATAAAACATGTTATAATGGTATGATTAAGAGTTTACTTTTCATAACATGTAGTAAGATTGAAATAATGTTTAGTGTTTGTGTGTGTGAATGGATTAAGTAAAACCATGAGAAATATCAATTTATTGATGTTAAGGGAATAATTTAATACACCAAATGTGTAACTTTCTATGGAATATTCTAATATAGAGTAGATGCTTTGGATTTAATCAGTTATTTAGAAACTGATTTTGGGGGATGTATGTTATATTGAAGAAGTCATTTTTTGGAATTTAATTAATATATTATTGTAGTAAAAATCCGAATTTTTTCAATATATCAACTGAAAATGTTGATAACCTGGACATAATAAGTTTATGTTCATGGGTTATTTATATATAACAAAATTTCTATACTATTTATATCAATTCCAAAATGTCCCATTAAATTATGAAAACAATCCAGCAATAAATATTTCGAAATACTAGTTTTTCATACCATGATCACAAAATGATATAATACATCAATTTTTTAGAGATAATTTTGATAATGGTGATATAAATATTGAATTCATAGGTGGTGATAAAAAACTATTTGATGTTTCAAAAAATCATTTTAATATTGAGAGAATTACATATATTAGACGTGAACGTATAATAATTTTTTATTTTTTATCTTTCTATTCATTGAAAAAACTAATTTATTTTAAATTATTTTAATGTTTTAACATAGTATTCAAGATTATATTGTTTCCCATATTTAATTCATATCCCATTTTGTAGTTATATTTCATTTTTTATATTGTTTGTTGGAATTATGTTATAACCCATTTGTTTGTTATGATTATGAAACCAAAAGTATGCTACTAGCAGTATGATACCGTGAGTATGAAACTAAGAGTATACAACTATGAGTTTCCTATTTGTGGATATGTTATAGTGAATATGATTCCATGAGCATGCTAAAATAATTATTCATGATTTGATGAATAATTTTAGTGTTTTATGATATTGTTCCAATAATTCAATTTATATTAATTTATTTAAATATATATTCTTATTCCTTAATTGATTTAAACTAATAAATTTTTATTTTAATGAAAAAATACTAAACCATGAATTTTTATGCTTCTTATTCAAACAAGTATTTCTTCTTTCTCACTTAACAAGAACATTACCTCTAAATGTTGTGATTTTTATTCAAAGTAGAACATATAACATTATATGTTATTTATATTTATCTTAATGAGTCATATACTCATAATAATTCAAGAGTGGTACCAAGTGGTATGTTTGGACCTCGAAATCCATTTATATAATCACAAGGAGTAGTCCTTGTGCAACATATTGAATCTAATTAGTCTATAACTATCCTATTAATGATATGAATGGTTGTACAGAATCAATGATATATTGAATTTTTTCACAAAATGATAGTAATTTTTTCCAAGGATCAACATGTTTATCTTTATATACACATAATATAAATTTTCTGATAATTTAAATATTATATAAACTCTTTTGAATGGATAAAGACATTTTTTCATCCAAAAAATGAGATAATTATCTAAAACATCCCCCATAATGTTTCTTAATATTTACAATGATATTATCCTAAAATTATTTCAAATAATGTAAAAGAAAATGATATACTTCATATTATCTGGGATAGAAATCCCTTGATTCAAAATTTTGTAGATTTGGATAGTGAATTTTTGTTTGTAATGATGTTTATCCAAAATTTTATCCATAAAAGGGAATTCAATATGTTAACTCATTAGGATGTTTCTTGGTATCATATGAAGAATATATATTAGGTGAATTTGAGATGATATTTTATGAGACATATGAAATGGTTTTCCATACCTTCTTATAGATTAAACTCTTTATCTGATATGATTATGAATTATTCAATTTTAGAATATAAGAATATAAATCCAAAATGATATTAAACATGTGTCTACTATATTGTTTTCTATTTATTATAGGATAATGACTAGAGTATGAAGTTAAATTAGAAACCTTAGATAATATTATGGGTTCCTATTGATGACATGTTTTTTGAGGCCTTTATCATGTTTAAACCCTTTCGAGACGAAATATTTGTTTGACATTTTTTTTGAACCTGATAGGGTTCCTAATAATTCTATTGAGGAACAATTAGATTATATAATTAATGAGACTTAGTTTGAGTATGGTGGTATTTATGAGTAGGAAATAACTACAAATAAGTAGATTAATAATGGATTTTAGCATATAAATTATTAGCGATTGAATATTTCAATTATGGATATTCAGAATGTCACCTCCCTTAACCATGTAATGTAATATAATTAAATGATTTTGATTTTTATGATACTTATATTTCAATCTTAAAACCATATGGGAAATATTATTCTTAATTGAATGATGATGATAATTAGGTCTATGATGATGATTTTGATCCATGTGCTTCAATTTTTTTAACTATTTTGATATTCTTTTGCTGATGTGCGAAGTGTTTTGGAAGTGAATCCTGTTAGTTATGATGTTGGAAGACCTTCATGGACAATGGGAAATATAGCTCTAAATAAGGTGGTAAAATACCCACGAACTATTATAATTTTAATTTTCTAATCATATTTTTATTCAGATGTTAATTAATGGGATGACTCGAAAATCTAAAGTAAGAACCATTTATTTTATTTCGTCTATGACAAGTGACACCAAGAACATATGGTAATATAATATCCAGATATATTATACTATATTTACAATTTAAAATAGATTTTATATACCTTAATACACAAAACACAATGTTATATTGCATTACACCTAAGAATGACATTCCTTTATTGCTTCCACTATACACAAGAGTGGTATTCTTTATTTCCATGAGTTACAAGAAAGATCGAGTTATATTTAACAATTATATTTTATTAAAATATAATGAGATATAAAGATGCCTTCAAATTAGTAGTTTTAATATTTATAACTAAATTATTAAAATAATGGTTGATAAAAATATAGAATTAATTAATTGGTGAGAAATTAATTAGAATATAATACAAGTAGAAATTTAATTTAATGTGAATATTTTTATATAATTAAATTTTTATGAAAAAAAATTATTTTACAATACTAGATTAAATTAATTACTATTAGTGATTGATATTAATTTAATATATATATATATATATGATAAATTCAATAAAACATTTTATATATTTATCCATTATGTATGATATGCATAAAATAAGAACAAACAAAAGCTTACACAAAAAACCTATATTTTTTATAATGGAAACTTTTATACCTTTTAATGGAGATCCCTATTTAAATATGAATTCTAAAACATTAATATATTTTATATGTCAAATTAATCTTCACAATATAATTATAAACATAATAATTAGGTTAGGGTGATTATTTTATATCATTTTATACATTTTAATTTTTAATGAAAAGTTAAAAATACTGAATTTTTGTTTAAAATTGATTTTTCATATTATTTATTGAAAAGAATAAATTATATTATTAATTAGTTTTTAACATTATTTAAATAATAATTTTATCAATTAATAAAATCAATGTCATTTAAAACAATTTCACTTTGAAAGTGATTATAAAAACATATAATTCATTGAGTGGTTTTTTACTTTAGAACACTCTAATGTCATCTCGCTTACAAGAAACATTTTAAAATAATGTCTTCCACTTTTTTGATTAGAAATTCAAAAACTGTATTCCCATTTTGGAATCATAATAAACCATAATGTATAATTATACAAACACTTTTTTGAAAAAAATATTATTTAATATAATTAAAATTATTTACAATTATTAAAGTAAAAATATGTTTAATAAAAGAATAAAACCTCATCTTAGTGCACGAATGACGTAATCACTTATCCAAACCCCATTGTTTGTTAATAAATTGGAAATGAATCATCTGTTCTAGATTATATTTTGTTTTTATGACATTTTTATGTACTAACATGTGTACACCTAACTTGTTTCTTAAAATTTCATGTGATTCATTTTCCGTCCATATAAAAGGCCACCACCTCATCCCATTGATCACACATCTCAATAATATTCGGTTAATTCAATATCTTCCCAAATAGCTTCCCAAAATCCCTAAACTCATCATTATTTTTTAAAGCTTTCTTATTTTCACTCAATTCTGAAACACATCAAATATGTTAATTCGTATAACAACATAAGTATAATAAATATACTAGGATATTTTAATTATATGGTTTAACCCTAAAAATTAACACACTTATACATAATGGGTAATGAACACACTGTTTCTGGGTACAACAACCAACTACATCATAAAATGATGATTATTCATTTTTCAATTTACAACCTCTAATAGTTGCCTTTATGATGGAAAATATGTTTACATATGATATATATGAAATTTATAACTTATTTAATCCTTTTACCCTTAAAATTAATACTTTCCATTTTTCTTTACTATAAGAACATCATTTGAGGATGTGTGGACTACAACACCACCAAAGCTATGTGATTCATTCACATGATCCATGGATTTTATAAAGGATGATTATAATTAAACATTTGATACATAAAAATACTTATACTATATTAAATATATAATTAAATTTATGAAATATACTATATATTTATAATTTTCTTTATTATCCTTTGACACACACAAAAGTGATAATGTCGGTTTTGGAATTGTGGACTGTCACATTCTCAACACTTTGTGATTTATTTTACATCACAAGAATTATATATATAAATTTATATGATTAAATAAAATTATATTTATTATATAATTATAATTATTTTTTATTATTTTGTTACTTATCATCTATCATAATGATAATTGATAATAAAAATTTTACTCATGCATACATATGACCTACGTCTCCATGATATTATCACTGATTCAATTTGTGTAACCGTATATAAAAACTTATTTTTAACACAAAATTAATATATATTTTTTCATGATTATGAATCTGATTATATTATGTAATGACTCATTTGATGATATTTGACCTACCATAGTTGTTTTTGACACATAATCCAAATTTTTTCAAACACCCAATAAAAACATAATTGTTTAAGTAGTTGTATACAATATAGTAATAATTGATATTAATAAAATGATAAAAATGAAAATTTTCCCCAGAATGTAGAAAATTAACATATTATTATTATATATGAGGTTAAATGATGTTCCCTAGAATGGAAACACAAGGAAATAGACTCAATTCTCACTTTTTATATCTATGAGATAAATGCCATTCTCACCACTTACATATTTTTCTGTGGTGTATCTAAATCACCTTTTTAATATTTTATCATACATCTATTTAAATACAAGTTATTTTAAAATTTCATATAATTTTTTTTGGCCTTTGACGATTCTGATTTAAAATGGTTTAGAGAGGTATGGGACACATTATAATGTTTAAATATTATTTTCTTTAATAATAATTCTATTGATCAATCAATGAAATTTCAATTCTATGAAATTATATGACCATTGTTGTATAAGACTTTTAATTTATATATATGATAGTTATTCATGACCATTTTCATTTATTAGTACCATTTTCCCCTCTTTGGTACTCAAATGATTATGATAATGTTTTTCAAAACACACAAATTTGAGTCTATCTTTAGTTGGACAACCAATTTTCTTCAAAAAATCATGTTTTATTAAACTGTTATAAAAAATTAACTAATTTTTTTAGGAACTTTTTACCATTATGTTTTATACTAATGATTTTGAAGGAATATTCTTTTCACATTAAGAGAAATTAATTTTCTAACCTTTAATCATTGAAAATAAATATTATTTTTACCTCATAAGACATGTAAAAAATTTACCCACCATCATTTCTATGAAGATTTATTTTAATGTTCAAAAGAATTCATTTTAAGGAAAATATTAATAACAATCATTTTCAACAAAATTGTTTTTTAATTGTTTTTTTTTCAAAATAAAAGGATATGTTAATAATAATGTTATTAAAAAGTAATTTTAAATGGTATTCATTCATCAATTACAATTACCCTTTATTTTGATACACATGGGTTATATTGCATAAATATAATCATTCATCTTCCCATGTATGGTTTATGATCGATTTGTCCAAAGATAGTATTCACATTAACATCCTTGGTTCTTTTTATCCCCATTAAATATTCAATTTCTTATGATCATTTGAAATCGAATTTCCCCATAATATCCAAATCATTTTTCAGGGATATGATAATTTCCTAAACTGTATACCATTTTTTATATGGTGTTACTTTTATTGTTATTGTTTTATTTGAGCAAATATTGGTAAACTCGTATCCTATATTCAATACAGATATTTTTTATGGAACTTAATTTATTTATTTTAATTGAACATGCACTATATGTGTTGGGGACCGGTAAATGCAAGACCTATGGGTTAGAATATAGAAAATAAGAGCTATATTGATTGGGGACTAGTTAGTCGATGCCCCTTGATGAATTGATAGTCACATGGGATGAATTAGTTTCAAAAATTATAATAGTTAAACTATATCAGGACTGTAATGGTTTCATGTACCTATTATTCATAGAATCGAATAATTATTAATTTCATTAATTTATTTTCTGTTATATTCTTCCATGATATTTTTCAGTTATATATCTAAAGATATATTTCATTTCAATTCATTGATTATATGAAATGAGTTTCAGTTTCTTACCTTTCAATAATTTATTTTCATCTAGTTATTTAATGTCACTTATATCCATTTATTACCTTACTACATTTTTTTAAACATCCTCCACAGCTTTTGGAGTATATGGTATGTGTGTTCTTCTATTTACCAAAACATAATGATTTATCGAATTTATTCATAATTTCTTCCACAACACATTAACCATACTGAGAATATGATCTCACCCTTATTATGTTCCATTCCCAAGGAATCCAAGAAGTATGCTATGAATGATATTAAAGGATTTAATTGATAAAAAAATTATCATCATTGTTATTTATTTATTTATAAAACTATTATGTTGTAATTAATCTATTCATTTTATAATACTAGTCTCATTTGTATATCTATTTTACCTAGACTAATAATCCCTTAGGTTCCTTCCGGCCATGGTGGGTTTTAATAATGAAAATATAATTAGTATCAACCACTAGCACTGGGATATATGGGGTTGAGATGAAATAGATATTATCAAAGGAAGTTTAGTATCATCCATGGGAAAAATATTTATGAAAATATAGGCCAGAGAGCATAACCCAAAGTTATAATTTTAGGATAACTATAGAAGAACACTATATATTTTTGGTAAAGTATAGATTGTGTGGGTCTTCATAGAAATAAACCCATGTCTTGAAAATACAAGTGGATATAGTTATAGAAATTATGAGCCTAAGAGTAAGAAATACGATAGGGTAATTCAACCCTAACTAATAGTAACATGGTACATGATAATAGGACATACTACGAACCTAGTTTGACACTGTATTGGGATATTCATAGGATAATTCAAATTTTCTTTACAAACCATAATTATGGAATATGAAATTAGATATACTTAGCTAAACCTAAGGTATTTCATATTGAATATATGGTTTCATGATTTATAAATCCTGAAAATTATAATTTTTGTTAAATTGAAGACAAATAAAGGACCTATGTGGAAATAATTGGATGAAGTATTTTTGGATTGAGGTTTTATAAAAAAATTATGTTAAAAGTAAATTTACTTATTAAAATTTTTTAAGGATATATATCGTATTTATTTTGAATATTATAATAATTTTTTTAGAGAAAAGGACAAACCATAAGTTGGGTGACAACCATACAAATAAACCAAGGTTGTGGGTCATAAAACCATTACAAATGTTTGATAAGTGTTTCACACTGACTACTATCTTATATAAACTCATGGTTAATTTTTTATTGTTTTTAGTTACAAAATATTCAGAATTAGTGTCAATAATTAAATATTAATATAACATTAGAGGATAAACGACACTGGTTTTGAACGATAGTTAAAGGAAAATAGTTATACATGTCACTAATTATATGTCTTCTGACCCATTAAATTTTTCTTTTAGCGTATCGGGAATAAAAAACTGTTATTGGTAATAAGTTTATTAAATTAATTGGATGAATTATATTTTAATTTAATAAAAACCAAATACCAGTATTTTTCACATGAAATTAAAGCCTATCTGGTGTAAATATTTCTTTATATTTATTCTTAATAAAAGTATTACACAATATTTAGAAAATGAATTAGAAATAAAATGTTTTCATAATACCATAATTTTCATCGAACTATTGGTCTACTAAGTCATCAATGATTAATGGATTTTAGTCCCTCACCATTCTATTTATCATTCCATTGTTTGTGACTGATAACCTCAATAACACCCTATAAACATTTACACTTTTATTCCAAGTATATATATCTACTTTCCTCATAATTTCTCATACATTGATACCAAGTTACATGGTACTCCATCTAACCTCTGTACACTCCATTATCGTTTCTATATTCGCTTACTTATGAACCCTTCTCATGATGTGATATTTTAAACATAGAATGTATCAAAAAATCAATCCCCATTATAGAATTTAAATTTCGAAGAAAAAATTTAAATAAGGTATAAATAATGTGTCGCCCTATAAATTTAATGTTTGAATACTGTATTTGATAGAGTGTGTGAGATTCGACTCCGAGTGCATATGGTAATATAATATATAGATAATTAATAATATATTGACTATAAAAAATTGATTATATATATTTAAATTCACAAAATATCGATTTCTCTTCTGTTACAAATAAGAGGTACAATCCTCAATAGCTTTCATTAAATTCATGAAGCGACCTTCTATGATGTATTTTGTTACTTAAAAGTCCTAATTTTATTGAAAAGTAATATATTATTAAAAAAATGAGTTATAAACTAGCTATTAAATGAATAGTTAGGCATATTAATAACTAAATTATGAAAATTATTTTCTATATAAATATAAAATTAATTAATTTTTTATGAATTAATTTCATATTAATAAAAGAATCAATTGAATATAACTTGAATATATTTATTGAAAACTATTTTTATGAGGAAAAAGTTATTTTCGTTAATAAAATAAATCAATTATAACTACTATGTTATAATAATGTAATATATATATATATACATTAGTCAATATATCATATTTATTTAGACTCACAATGTTTTATATTTATTATATTATATCAAACTCTACATTACATATAAAACCCTAAATTTTTATCAAGATAATTTTTACACTTTTTAATAGTGAACAATTTTTATATATGAATATTGATAAATTAATTGGTTTATTATGTCAAAATTAAATTCATATTTTAGTTTTGAAAATAATATTTTTTAGAGAGATGTTTTATATTTGTGTGAAATATTTAACTTTTAATTAATATATAATAATACCAAATTTTAATTCAAAATATCATTTTAATCTAATTTATTTATTTTGATAAATTAAATTATTAAATGGTTTTAATGATTATCTTAATTAGATTATTATATATTAATAATATTTATGTAATTAGAATCATTTTAACTTTGAAATTTATTTTAAAAACATAGAAAATATTCAGTTGTTTTTTACATTAAAAACCGGCAATGTCACCCCGATTGTGGGATGAATTGAAAATTAATTTCTTCTACTTATGTAAATGGAATTTTTAAGAATTTATTAATTGTTTTAAATAATATTAATTTTTATATCTATTAATTGTAAATTTTTTTACAATATCTATTAATGAATGTTATATAAATTAATTACAATTATTAAGGAAAAATATTACTTAATAAAAGACTTAAATTATATCATATGGGAAAAAATAACCTAGAAACACATCCAAACCACATTAATTTTAAATAAATAATCTATCAATCTTCTATTAGTGAGTTTTTTGTTTTTTTGTAGATTTTTTAGGTGAAAACGTCTTTACACCTAACTTGTATCCAAAAATTCTAATTTACTCCTTTTCCATCCTTATAAAAGGAAACCGACTCCCCCCCTTCCTCACGCCTCTCAAACCACATTGGATCAGAAAATATCTACCCAATTTGCATCCCAAAATCCCACCTTTGACCTTTAAGCCTTCAATTAGGCAGAAATACTTCCAATTATTCATTTTTGTACACACAAAACTAATTTACCTGATTACGAGGTAACATATTTCTATAAGAATTATTGATTTATTTTCTTTCTTAAATAACACAACCATTTATATTAAATGAAATTATTACTACACCAGTATACACAATATATATGAACATTTTATGATATGTATTTAACCTATTTTTTTACACACATCCAGATATTTGGTAGTGAAATACTATTTCTGTGCACAATAAATCACTACCTCAAGAAATGAGGATTATTCATTTTTCCTTTACCACCTCTAATATTGTCCATTATAATCGACACACTATTTATATATGATATAAATGATATTTATTATATCTTTATACTTATTTAATAAATTTGTAACACATACCATTAATACATTATATTTTGTGTTAATATGATAACATTATATGAGAATGTGTGGACTACTAACCCCTCAAAGAGAAGTGATTCATTCACACGGTCTGTGAAATGTATAAATAATGATTATAAGTAAAAATTTGAGACCTAAAAAACAATTATATTATATTCCTCACAAAATTAACTTTCTCTAAATATACTATATATATATGAATGTTTTTTATTATTATGATTTAACAATCATAAAAGTGATAATGTCTGTCGTGTACGTGTGGACTACCACATCCTCTATATGATGATATTTCTTAAACATCATAATAATTATATATAAAATTATATATTATGGAATAACATTGTATTTATCATATAATTGTCATTATAGAATGAAATGTTGTTACTTACCCTCTTTCCATAATGATCACTGGAAAATAAGAACGTTACTCATTCATGTATATGGCATACTATCTTCGTGATCATACCGTTGATTCAGTTTCTATAACCATATTTACTGATTGATTTTAAAAGTATAAATTTGTATATAATGAAATTATTCTTATTGTTGATATGTTATATAATGACAACTTTGATGATATTTTACCTACCAAAGTTGTTTCTTACTCATAAACAAAATTGGGTCAAAACAGCCGATGTAAAAATTATTATTTAACTAGTTCTATACCACATAGAAATAAGTGAAATAAAAGTAATGAAAGAAATGAAAAATGTTCTCAATAGTGTAGAAAATTAATATATGTTTATTGAAAATGAGTTTGAATGACATTCACCTGAAAGTAAACTCATGTTAAGGGGTTCGCATTACAATTATAATATTTGTGAGATAAATGTCATGTTCCCCACCTACATTTTTATCTAGTGTATATATATCCCATTATGTTTATTTTATAATTAATACTTTTAATATTATTTTATTATAAAATTTAATTTAATTTGATTACTAATTTTTTATTTTTATTTAAAATATTTCAATGTGGTATGGGACAGATTGGAATGTTTAATTTTTTTCCTCAATAAATATCTAATTATATTTCAATGTTATTTCATTTTCGAAAACTTATATGATCATTTTTCAATAAAAACATTAATTTTTATCTCATAAGGTTATTCATAACCATTTTTATGTGTTTGAAACATTTTCCTCCTCTTTGGTACTCAAATGTTTTAAAAAATGGTTTTTACAAAACATTACTTTGTTTCTCTATCTAGTCAAAGATCCTTATTTCTTATAAAAACCATTTTTTATTTAAATGTTTAAAAAAAATTTAAAATGATTTATTGAAGTCATTTTTACACTTTTTTTAAATTGACCCATATTTTGAATGATATCTTCTTGTGACATTACAAACAAAGTATTTTTCTAACCATTAACCAAGAAAAGGGAGTGATATTTTTACCTCAAACAACCTGTACATTTTTACCCTCTATGTTTTCATTAAATCTTCAATTGAATGTTTAAAATGATAATTTCTTTAAAAAATATTTTCCTAGTGATTTTCAATGAATTTTTTTTTCAAAATGTTTTTGAAAATGTCTTAAAAAATGTAAATTTTCCTCAAGATTTTTTTTAAAGGCCTATTTATAATTTTTCTATTCATTAAGGACAAGAACCCTATATTTTATTACATATGGTTATGTTGTTTTGATATCACCATTAATCATCATCTAGATGGTTTATGATTTATTTGTACATGTAAAAAATTCACATTCACTTCCTATTTTTAATGTAATCCCCATTAAAAAATCAGTTTTTGATGATCATTTAATATTGGATTTCCCTTAAACATCAATATTATATATCATGGATATGATTATAACATACACCTTATACAATTTTTTAATTTTGTGTTTACATTGAATGTTATTTGATTATTTGGGGAAGTATTGATAAAATGTATACTTTATTACATACGGTTATTTTATAAAGTAATTTGTTTATTTAAATGCTTTGGACATGAACTATATAGGTTACTGACTGGTTAATGCATTCCCTATGGGTTAGAAAATGGTTATTGAAAGTTATACGGGTTATAAGAAGGTTAATAAAAGCTCCTATAATCATCAGTAGTCTCATGGGACAAATTAGTTTGAAGAAATGGAATAAGTAAACTATCTCATTAATGTAATGGTTCCATGTTAATTAGAAATACAGAATCCATTAATTAATAATTTCTCTAATTTTTTTATATTATAATTCGTCCATGAGTTTTTTGTCGGCATATCCATTGTTACATTTTATTTAAATCCATGGATTAAATATTATGTGTTTCATTTACTTTCCTTGACAAATTGATTTAATATTTTCTAGTTATTGGAATATAATTAATTTATATTTATTAAAAAAAATATTTTTTAAGAAATTACTTATTTTTTTATTATATGGTATTTTGTTTTACTATTTACCATGAAAAAATTATTAAAATCATTGATTCATTATTATTTCTGATATACTTTAAACCTATTGAGTATTTGAACTCACACTTATTATGTTTTCTTCCCTAAGAATCCAAGAAGCACAAAATTAAAGATATGAAAGGATTTAATAAATTTAATAATGTTATTGTTGAAGATATTTATTTATTTATAAAATTTATTATATTGTAATTAATATTTTTTTAACACCATGCTCATTTATATATCTAGTTTACCAATACTATTAAACTCTTTTTTTCCTTCAAGGATTGATTTTATTTAATCATGCTGATGTTTTTAATATCAGACACCAGCTATACGATATCTGGGGTCGGGTCACTATAAATTGAATTGGATAAACTACCAATATAATGTGGGTATAAAATCCAAATTATTAATGAGCTTACAGTTTATCCTGAAGGCACTAATATTTATTGAATTTTTGTAAGGGAGGCATGAACATTTATTTCCAATAGTTGTTTCTAGTGTTGAGGACATTGAGAAAATATTGAGGTCACAAGATCTGTAATTGATTATATTCTTAGTCATGTTTAGTTTTTTGACATCAATTTTTATTATGATTAAAAAAATAAAATCTTGTTACATGACTAGTAGAAGTGGAGGAATAATATTTAAAGGATACTGAAATGATATATTCCCTATGTTTGATATCATCTCCTCATATGTCTATGATATGTTATTATACACCCCATAATCCTCAATATTATTTCATAAATGAGGTGATATCGATGATTTAAAGTATAATTTTACTTTTGAAATAACAGCTTGTACTTAGAGATCTTCTCTAGAAGATAATAATGATAAATAATAAGTGATATCTTTTATTCTATCTATTGTTATGGCACACCTTCAAAAAAAAATTAATGCGTATTAGATATATATAATAAAAAAGTAGTTTATAGTTGACCATTTTGGTATAATTCACATTTCATTGGATGAAATGGGGGTGGATTTGACTCAAAAGGATATTACCATAATTGGTTGTCTAAATTCTCACTTGATCTACAGTTCATGAATCTATTTCTCAAGCTCCTCATGCAATGTTCTTCGTTATTCCTGACACTTTTCCACTCATCGATGTTGATTTTGATCATTATTGTAGAATTTTGAGGGAGGAATATTTATTTATAATGGGTGGATATTTTGTTTCACTTTATAGATATATCAAAAATATAAAGTCTTATTAGGAGAATATTTATCGGATTGTTAGATAATGTTAATATGTATCCATAAAAGACAAGACATATAATTTAATTTCCATAATATTTAATAATTCAAGGATATTAATAAATCATGACCTCAACCTTATCGTAAAATATATTAATGATATTCTCATGATATCTTAAGTCACTAGGGCTTTAAAGGAACATTTTACTGATTTAATTTTCTGGAAATCTCTCTCAAAATTGATTTTTCATGATTTTAAATGGTTCATTTGGGAAATTGAACATGGTTGTGGAGTTATTAATTCATTTATGAATTTGATGGATACATATATTTATAAAATTGAAAGAAATATTATTTATCGTATTTTTTCACATTACTAATTTATTTCCATCTTTAACAATTTCTATTATAGTTTTCCCTTTTCAGCTTACTACTATTTGAGTTGTACGATACCTTAGGTAATTGGATTCATGAATTATTTTCATAAATAAATCTCATATGACTAAACATATCTCTACCTCTACATATTATACCACTTAGGATATGGATAATGTTATGTATTGTTGTCCTAATTGGGATTCATATTAGTGATCTGATTGGGTTGTTATTCATTTTATTACTTCTTTTGACCTATATTAACAATAATTTATTATGAGATTTTATTGTTCTTATCTTTTGTTACAAACTGTACCCATATTTCCTTACTTTTTATTCTAAATTTTAATAATCATCTAAATGGAAAAAGGATAATTATTACTCATATTCCAATTAAACTAATTAATTATTATTTAAAATTATTGATTCATATAATTTAATATGTAATAGTTTTTTGGAAGTGGCCATTTCATTTTTATTAATCAATTATTAGTGATATTATAATATTGGTATATAGCTAGATTTTCCATAAATTACATTTTTAATGATCTTAAATGATGAGTACTTTATTAAAAATGCATTTTCTGGTGTACAATAGAAATTAATGTTTTTTTATTAATTTGGTTAATTTATATTATGTATATTATGAAACAACATTATGAATTAAGTGTCCGAATGAAAATATATCCAACTCTAAGAAAGAAATTGCATCCCCTAGAAGCATTCTATAACTATGAGATGGATTGCAATACCATATGAAGTCTTACACAGCCATAAGAAGAAATGATTAACAATAAATTTGCTGGTGTGACCATATAAATAAATATATTGATCCCACAATATCATTGTTATATTAAGAATGAATGGTCAGGTGACTGTGCATAGTAATTTTAAATCATTCACTAACTATACATTTATTAATATTGAATTGATGTTACTATGTGAATCTATTCCAATAAAATAAAAAAAGTATAATTCAACAAATAATTTTTTTGAAATAAATGAATGTTAGATAATGTAGCCCTTTGATATCCAGTTTCTCAGTATGTGGAGTAGTGAAAAATTATTTTTAAACAACTATCTTGAATTACATTATCTATAAATTCATAGGAGATTTAAATATAAATACTTCAAATAGAACATAGAACTAGATATGTGGTTTTTAATAAACTCTTATATACTTGCCTTTCTATCATCAACTACTACATCAGGATGTAGATATGTGATGTAAAATTTCATCTTTTTTTAATGAAGGTTTTTAATTAAATTTACAATCCCAATATTATATAATAATTAGATTAAAACAAAAAATCTATATTTCCCTTCTCTCTTTCTCTTTCTCTATCATTCTCAATCCCTTATTTTTTCTTATATTTATTATATATTGAAATACATCTTCCATTATACAGTAATGATAAGTACTCAAACACTTTATTATCAAACCTTTTACATCTATTACCCCATGTATGACGATGGAATATACTTGGTTTTGTTTTTATAGCCATGTGTGATATTATATTTTGTAAAACATGATATATGTTGTGTTTTAGTTTATTATCATGAATAAATTTTCATAGAAGTGATCGTTTATAATAATTTTATGATTAATTTTACAGTAAAAAATTACTATATACTTAAAAATTAATTCCCTATAAGTTTACTAAATAAATTTATAATCTTGATAATTTAATAAAATGATCTTGAATGTGATATATATATATATCTATATATATTTGGGTTAGTATTTTTTTTCAAAAGTAGTATTTTATGATAACTTTAACTGGGTTTTGAGAGAGCACTTGATGAGATTTTCAAAATTTAAAAATTATATATTCCTACATTATTATTTTAGTGGCCTGTTTTCCAAATTGGAGGAATCTATTTTTAGAGGTTTACATATAAATGTTTTTTATTTAGAACACAATTCATATCATCATGGGATATCTACTTTGACCACTATATATATATTTACAAATTAATACATTTTTATATAAATTAACATATAAATTAGTAAATGTATATATATAGACTAATATATATATATATTATAAATACTTCTATATTAATATATATAACAATGTAAATGTAATGTATAAATATATTCATATATATTTTTAATATAGTTGAATTAATATATATATATATATAATTCATAAAAATAATATTTTAATATATTAATATTAATACTTTTATATATATTCACATATTTATATATAATTTTATATAATTATTACACATTGATGTATTTTTATATTTTGATATAAATTTATTTATACATACAAACTAATGTATATATATATATATATTAATATACCAATGTTAATTTAAATTAATTAATATGTAAATATAAATATTTTAATATATATGAGCTAAAATATATAAATTGATAATGTTATAAATATATTAATATTTATATTAATGATATATTTTATAAATAAATTAATATACAAATAATATATTTCTGTATTATTGTATACATATATATCTTTTTATAAATTAACAAACACAAATACATAAACATGATAGGAAGGTAAGGAGTAAGATATTATACTCTATACCAATATTAGGATCGCAATAATGCTGAAAATCACAATATACAAGAGGGGGGTGAATTTTATAATTTAATAATATCTTATGGAAATTTTTCATAAAAAAATCACAACACCACTAATAAGAAATCACCTTCTTAGAGAAATATAAAGTTCATATGTCTAAGGCGTAAGAAACTTTTCTTACAAATAAATTCTACCACACCCTGACCATGGATGCCTATTATTTTATTCTTTTATCGGTCACGTATCATGTGGACGAGGTTTAGTTGGGTCCCTCTTTGAACTTTTCCGAAGATAGATATTTTTGGCAGGTCTCGGGCCGGTGCGCGGTCACCACACCGCTAGCGGCGACCGAGTGTTCGGTCCTGGAGACTGTGCAGTTGACTGATTATTATTATTATTCAAAATGGAATGAAACAAATCTTTCATTTTTAATAACATTTATTTTATATTAGTAATATTTTGTTATTAATATTATTAATATTATTATCTTCTTTTTACTAATAATAAAAATTATAATAATATAATTTTTGAGAAATAATTTTATTTTAAATCTAGTGTAGTCATTATTATTATCATTATGTGTAGGATATTATTATTAACATATTAATAATAATGATATTAATAATAATAATAATTATTGTTATATTATGTTTTTTACACTAACACACCCCTTCCCCCGCCTGATTCTACGCGAGGCACTCCCAGCGCACCCCTCCCCCTCTCTTCCACAGTCCGCCTCCAGCGGCCCCCAGCCTCCTCGCCAGCCCCCGCCTCCCGTCGTGCCTCCCTCACATAGCACCATCTTCCTCCCTTCTCGGGGTGCAGCACCCCGCGACGGTCTACCCTCCTAGTTCGACTTCCCCTCTCATCGGCGCCATCCCACTCCGGTCGGACCACCAACTCATGCCACCCCCTTGCATGACCCTGTCTAGCGGTGCCCCTATATGCTCGTGCATCCTCCTAAGGCACACCCTTTCCCTCTGACGCCCTAGCATCCATTCATAAGTAAATATCTGGCCAGTAGGTCACCTCCATCTAGATACGGCGTGAGATCCCCCCTTGCCCCATTTATGTTTGGTGCGACCCCTACGACAGTTGCCCGTTCCCCTCCTCCTTGCCAGTCATCTCCAGCCACGACCTCCCTCACCAGTGTTCTTCTCCGATGTGTTTAGTTTTGTCAAATTTTTGGGGGGTTTTCCAAACCCAATATTTGGGGTCTAATATGTGCGTGTTCCTCTTTTTTTAGGGTCTGCAAGGGTCCGAAAAATTCTTTTCTCCCATTCATTGAAGCATTATAGGATTGGCGCACCTTCGCGGTAGGTAAATTTGTGTATTTTATCTCTAGAGCACTCCGTTAATATTTGTCACTCTTTCATTGACTTTTAAAACATGTTTTACAACTTTGTTATACCCTTAATTAGCGTGCTATAGAGTTCATAAAAATTTATTATTTATTAAGAATATGTTTTGAGTTTGTTCCTGGTTTATGTCAATATGAATCTATAATGATTTTATTATTTAACTAACAAATATTATTTTGATGATTTTTAAAATTTAATTCGCATCATTTAAAAATTGGTCATTAGCATGACTCATTTCTTATGCTTCTGTGTTTATGCAATTGGGGTGTTGATACATTTTGATATGAGCTTTTAAAATAAATTGACACAATTTTGGGGTGTTACCCTTAGTTTTATTTTATAAAAAACTGTTAAATTGTGATTTGGGTTTTACTTGTGAAATGTTTGATTTTTGTTGGCTTGGTTTTTAGCTTGTGTTTTGATTGCTTTGTTTGGTTTAAAATTTATTTTAGGGATTTGTGGTGTTTTTGAGTCCTTGGGGTTTATCATAGGGATTTGTTGATGGTTTCGAAGGCGCACACACATTTTTCACAGGTATGGATATGTATAGATATATGTATCTTCTATGTGTGTGTTCCCTCCTGGTGCAGGGAACACATGCATTAGTTAAGGATATATATATATATATATATATATGGAAGTGTGTGCATGCGAGCGAGCTTTTTCTTGAGTTAGGAATCTTGGCATGGTCTTTCTCTTTAGGTAGGTGTTTCCATCCCTTCGCTCTTTCTGATGTTTTCCATAGGCACTATCATGGTTTCACTTAGTTTATAAATTTTATTTGCACCCTTATAATCCTGATAGTGTTCGATTATAGTCTTTCTTTGATGGTTAAAAGTGTTTAAAACTGCTTTAAAATAGTTCCATGGTTATGTGTAGGTGCTCCCATGACTTTTCTCCTACAATAAATCAATTTAATGATTGTGTTATCCTGATTAACTTTTAGATTATGTTTTTCTGTAGCACCCCAAACTTCCACTGTACGTTTTCCTTTGAATAAAGCAATAACATGTATTATACGCAACATCAAGATTCTAACACACCACGACCAATCAAAGTAGCCGTTATTAATAGTAATACCAACTTTTTGAAATTTTATAAATTTTATCTTTCAAAATGGACTTCATTTTTGGATTCGTAATATCGAAATTATCATAGGGTGAATTTTTGGTATTTTTATGAAAACATTCAATTATTGATGAATAATGAAAAACAATGAGTTATAGTTTAAACCCGAATTTGTATTTAAATAATTATTTATTTTATTTAAATTTATTTTAGGTAAAAATAGATACATAATACATATATAAGTTCAATGAAATTAAATGAACTTAGTTTATAATTATTTTAGATATATAAAATTTTTATTGAACTTTTCACTGTATTTTACCCATCTCCTAGAGAATTTGAAAATTCACTAAAAAATTAATTTTACCACATCTATTAGTGGAATTTTAAAAATCCAAGAGACACGTTTAATATCAAGGAGTAAAATGTGGTTCAATAAGATAAAAATAATTTTTGGTGAATAGTAACTTTTTACTTTTATTTACCACGGTTAAAAGTAAATAGGGTAATTAAGGGTAAAACTGATATTATTATTACCCTAACACATATACTAATTCTATTGGATAAATATAATTCAACCAACAACACACTTAGGAATAAAATAAGAACCTATTTGGTCCACATGGATTAGATTAGGACATTTATTATTATATAATTCAAAGAAGAGTTAAAAGAGTTAAAATCAAAGTTTAATCACTAAAACATTTTAATTAAAGGTTTATATATTATATAAATTAGAATATAATTATTCATTAGAAATATAAAAATATATTATACATAATGGAATTTTATTTATAATTTTTAGACTTTAAATAAATTAATTTATTTATGACATAATGGTGATGTTGTAATTACCTAATTAATGAAATATTAAAATAATTGATATTATAAATATCCAAATAAAAGTAATTTGAGCCTTTATATGAATTCCACTATTTTTCTAGGTTACTATTACATGGTAGGATTGATTAAATGAATTTTTCTTCTATTAATAAATTTTTTAGAACTTTAACACAAATCGATTTTCAAAAAGTGTCAAAGTTGACATAAAGAAGTATTTAAAACAAATATTATATTATTAATTGAAATTATATTCCTAAAAATCTAAGGTTCTACCAAATAATATATATAAGGTTATATATAATAATAATTAACCACTTGGAGTTGTCTTGTCTTTTTATACTATGTTTATTAACTATATAATATAAAAATATAAAGAGACATGGTAAATGTTAAACTATTAAACTAAGAGTTAAATATAAATGATTAAGATAATATAGTGACCAAAACCTATCTCAAATATATTGGTTGAAATTATTTTGACCCATCCCCACCTTAGCCTAGAAATAAGTCACTTTGAAGCCATTATAAACCGAATATGAATTTATTATAAAATAATATTTTAATTTTTCTTAAGGTGCCTCTCACACATCTTATAAAAGGGCACTACCCATTCTCTAAAATTCATAACTTCAAGGCCTTTTTGATCGGCCAAACCCTTACCAAATATCCTCTCATCTTCCCTCACTTCATCCTAGAGAACCTCCTTTGGTCATAAATCCAACTTAAGGATCCCATTTGATCAAATAAAAAGGAAGAACCCGAAAGAAGTGGTAAATATTTCACCACCCTCTTTCAAGTTCCTTTCTTCATCAAATTCTTTTTTATTTGTTATTTACATTATACAATAATAACTCCAGTATCATATATATACTGTATTGTTATTATAAATATGGTACATCCATATTCAGTATTCTATCCATCCTTTGAATGAAATGTCACCATATGAGCGTACGTACGGCCTACCGTCTCCAGGTCGTGCTGTAATTGTTATTCAATATATTATAGTTTCAATGGGTATAATAATGATGTGTAATTCATGTAAATAATAAATATAACATGATAATAATTCTGTATATATGATATAACATCCATTTATATATTATTTTAATATCAAAAGAATGATATTGTCGCTCGTGCGTACGTACGGATTACCGTCCCCACGAACGCGATGGGATTCATTCCCAATCATATCAATTCAAGACTAAATTTCATTTTATGATTAAAAATAATTTTTAGAGACATGATATAATTATTGATTTCAATAATATATATCCCATAAATAACAAATATGGATCACATAACATCAAAAATAAAGGAAAATGAATCTGTTAGCACTCAAAACGACGATAAAACTAAGATATTATCAACAAATAAATGTTAAAAGATCATATATGATGTCATATTAATGTATAGTATTTTTGTATAATTCAATAACAATTATTTCTCCATTATAGAGGAGATTAACCTACTCTCGAACATGTAAAAAGTACTAAGTAAGGGGTTTCTTATCTCACATTTAATTCCTAGAGATTCTCATTGTTCGCCACTTATCTATTAAATGTTGTGTATTGTGTACTATCATTTGATATATATATTATCATGATTCTATTTATATTCATGGTATTCTGTTATTAATTTTTTTTATCTTTTTTCTGTACGACTTGATTGATTAAAACGAAGGGTTTTCATCTCACTTTCTATTTTCGTGAGATTCATGCCATACTGCCACGATTTACTTTTGTGTGGTGTATGTACTGCCCAATGATTATATTATTTATGTAATATACATTAATTTATGAGTAAATACATGTTCATTTTATGGTTCATCTTTCATGGGATGTATTTTTTTTAAGTTACCAAATTGGTAATGGAATTTAAAATTTCAATTTCCACTCATTCAGCTTTACACATAATTCATTTATTATTTTACTCCAAGATTATGTCTGGAATCACAATTCATTTTATTATTTCATAATTTCCACTCCCCTTCCTATGGATATACTTTTGAAACACATAATCAATCCATTGATAAAATCTCAAGTCATCGATATGAACTTGATAAGAGTAATTTTTACTCAATCTCCATTTATTGAGTTAAACATCTAATTCATTAGTGTTGTTTTTACAAGAATATGTGTGAATGTAATTTGATTTTTTACACATAATATCCAGTAATATTGATTGTAATTATATTTTTCACACATAATTATGTCGCTGATTTATCCATAACCTAAGGATACGGTCTTGATGAGAGATTTCATCTCAATTTACATCCCATTCAGACTCCTTTGTTGTTATACACCAAATCACTTTTATATGTTGTATATAATGTACTTTTACATAGTATATCATTAATCCCTTTATTCAAATGATATTATAAAGTATCTATTTCCTCAATTATGTTTATTCAAGTGTCTCTCGTTTGATTAGGAACTCTAACTAAAATATCATTTTAAAATGTTTTAAAGATTTATTATTCTAAATATCTCTCATCAATGTCCATGTATTAAAAATAGTTTTAAGGATTTATTCATATAGACATTAATGTTTTTAAATTAAATTTTTTTTTATAATTTTCAATGTGATAAGGGACACATTGATTCAAAAATCTATTTTAAAAACAGCTTCTTGACAAGTAGTGTGACTTTCAAATGTTTTCATGAAAAAGGGGGGATTTATCTCAAATCATTTTGATGATTATTTTCATCCATGTCAATATCAATTATTATTATCCATTGAGGTTAATCCGTTAGAATACAATCTTCCATATTGTATTTAATGAGTTATGTTTGACTTTGGATGTACAATTTTTATACCATTAATGGTTTATAGAGAATGTATTGATATTTCATATGATAGTTTTAATACGACAGTTTATGTAATGTTTAAACCTATTAATATGGGGAATGCATTGGACTTATTAAGTGATGGGTGGAGACTGCTATAGCTCCTCGATGCATCAGTAGGTCCCATGAGACAAACTAGTGTCTTGGTGCAAGGCCATGACAAAATCTTATTTGTAGTCTTGGCACAAGGCCTTGACTATGTGGTTATGATAGTCTGACATTATGCATTCTATTATTATGAAAGTGGTTATTGATATTGCATGTGATTAATCGACTATTAAAATATCCATGTTAATATGTAAATGTAATTATTTCATTTTATATTTGACATATCATGCTGAAGTTCAAGTTTAAAAGGCTTTTATTTTAGTAATAAATTGCCCTAAATGTTTATGCTTATTTATGAAAGTTTCTGCTATATTGCTATCCTTATTGAGCATCTTATCTCACCCATTTCTATGTATTATTTTTCCAAGGAAGTGAAGAAGTATTTTATGAATGACCTGCAGGGATAGTATGAGGATATGAGTGTGGTATATGGAGACAAGATTTTTTTGTAGTATTTCAATTTATGATGTAATGTAAACTTTATGAATGTATCATGTGATTCCAAGGCTACTAAACTAATTGGTCTTTTGAGACTTGATATTTTGTGATCATAATAATGATACGTAACAATTCACTGACTCTGGGTAACTGGTGTCAGGGCGTTGTAGTTGGTATCAGAGGAAGATTAGTACAAACCTTGGAAACTTTATTTAAATAAACTCTGATTAGAGCACATTTACCTTAGATAGACTCTGAAAATTAGTATAGATGAACTTCCTTGAATTTTGGTGTTGTATATATTTTTTGAGTTTTCCATGAAATACATCCCTGTCTGGATACGATCAGGGAGAGGCGGATCTAGCACAGATGTACCTAGGGGTAAAACCCCAAAACAACGCTTTCATCTATACTCGAATGGGAACTAGTGCACGAAAACGGGCCTTGCGGACTCTTGGTTACGACACTCCTAGAGGATATGCTTAGGATAATTTACATTTTCATTACAAACCTATTTGATGTATTTTAATATAAGATGAGAAAAAATGACATTGGTTAATTTTAAGGCGTTTCAAATTGAAAATATGGTGCCATGATATTCTATAAATGATTTTATGACAACTATTCCTCACACAATTATTTCTAGTTTTAGTCAATGGTTGGATTCCATGTAATTCATAGTAACATTGAGAATGATATACAAGGTGGGAACAATGGTGGAAATAAGAAACAAAAGAGAATGTGGATAGGCGTAAAACATATTGTTTTCATGATGAATCAATTTTCCAAAAATATGATCAACAACATATATATTAACTAACTCCCAGACTCGAAAAAGAAGAGAAAGGCAGTGAATGATAAGATCTCTAGCTGTGGAAACCATGGAGAGAAGAAAGCTCAATTTTTTTGAAGCAAAAAATTTGGAAGGAGACACCCAGGAAAGTGTCTCAATAGAACAAATAAATTCTTTATGTGTTTGAAAGAGGGGCATAAATTTAAGAATTGCGTAGGAAAAATGAAGATTACTATAGAAGAAAATAAAAATGGTCCAAAGATTATAATTATGGTCATTTTTTGTAAATGTATGGGACCTTGACATAACCAAAGTAAATACCCTATTCTATAGGATAACCACTTGGTCAAGGAAGAACATATGTGGAAATAAATGCATGGAAAAATTTTTAGAGGTATTATTGCTCTTTGTTGTTGAGATTACTTTGGGTGAATTTTCTCTTATATGTGTATCCCTGAAATTTATCATGTGAAAATGATATTTGAGGAAGACTTATCTATTCTGTTTTGGATATAGTTATAAATAACCATTTGGTTTTATATGATCATTGGGTTTGAAGAAATTACATGTTATTATATGTTGTGATGAAAATTCAAGGTATGAGATGACATTTATAGTTATATTATTTTGAGGATTTTTTCTCATTTTGGTACTATTATAAAATATAGAATTTGAAAAAGGACAACACGCAGACCTTGTGACAACCCATCGTGTCGGACAAAGCTATGAGAATCGAACCCACAACCAGAGTGTGATTGGGATTTATCACCTACCATTGGACTACGTGATGTCCCTGGTTAGTGTGACTAATTATTTTTAGTTAAATGATTTTATTCATCAATAAAAATTTGGTTTGGGATCTTATGTCTTATCAAATTAATACCGTTAGTATAGGAAAATGAGTTGGGTATTAAGTGATAAATGTTATTTTGGATGATGTTCACTTTTTTGGGAACACTATATGCCGAAGGAAAATAGAAAACTATTGGATTTCGTTTGAGGAGTAATGGGGGATTTAAATCTATTTTTTTATGGTTGATTTAGAGTGATTTGGGTTATTTATGTAAATTATTAACCTATAATATATAATATGTGATTAGGTTAATTACTCTTAAGTATGTGACTTTAATAGTAGTTGATGTCATTTGGATATTAAATTTAATGTGGAAGACTACATAACCAAATTCTTCTATGTTTTGGGTTTCAAAATTAGATTGGATTATATTGAAATATTTTAAGGACAATTATTTATTGAATGCTATTTATTTAACTTTGGGGTAATGTTGGATTAATTTTAGAAATTAAGATTAGTGTTTCTTTCTCAAAAGGAATATCGTTTTTGGGGATCATCAGATCTTGCACTAACCATTTTGGTTTTTATTAATCTCTAAATACTGTGTAAATATATAGTTAATCCATTGTGGATCATGTGACTCTCTAGAAGTTTATTCTATCTCTTACAATGTGACCAAGTCTTCTTGAATACTCATCGTTTAAAAATGAGTTAGTAGTATAAATTTATTAAATAATGAAACTTTACTTAAAAAGTAAGTATATAACTATGTGTTCTTAGTCAATCTCAGAAATTAATTCCTCTTCTTTATGTAATGTGGCTTAAAAAAATGTTGTCTGTTTACTTTTCCAACTGGGAAACTAATGACCATTTGTCCCATCACATGTTTGTGGTTTTTTGTTGTTAACCTCCTCCTGATCATGTTTTATATCCCTCTCCATCAGAACTTGACACTTATTTTATCTTCCATACCCATGTTTTCCAACATGGAATCCTAGTATGGGTTATCTTGGGTGACCTTTGTACTTCTCTTTATTTATTTTAAAGTGATAGTTTTATTGACTCTTTTTCCGATGTGGTACGTTCCATTATATTCCCAAGCCCAATTTTAAAAATTGCAAAAACAAAATTTATTGAAGGATAGGAGAATGTAACACCACAAGCTTCCATGTTACCTTTCCCTTTGAATAATGCAATAGCTTTCATTGTATGCAACTTCGAGATTCTAACACACCAAGACCAATCAAAGTAGCTGTTATGAATAGTAATACCCACTTTTTCAAATATTATAAATTTTATATTTCAAAATGAACTTCATTTATCAATTTAGAATATTGAAATCAGCATAGTTTGATGTTTTGGTATTTTTCTGAAAACTTTCAATTTTTGATGAATAGTGAAAAACACTAAGTTATAGATTAAAACTGAATTTTTATTTAAATAATTATTTATTTTATTTAAATTTATTTTAGTTCAAAATATATTCAAAATACCTATATAAGTTCAATGTAATTCATTGGAGTCAGTTTATAATAATTTTAGATATATAAAAAGTTTATTGAACTTTTCAGCGTCTTTTACCCATCTCCTAGAATAATTTGAAAATTCACATAAAACTTAATTTTACCACTTCTGTGAGTGGAATTTCTAAAATCTAAGTGACGCGGTTAATATGAAGGAGTAATATTTGTTTCGATAAGAAAAAAATAATTTTTGGTGAATAGTAACTTTTTACTTTTATTTACCACAGTTAAAAGTAAATAGGGTAATTAAGGGTAAAATTGATATTATTATTACCCAAAAAAAGTATTAATTCTATTGGAAAAGTATAATTCAACCAATAACAACCTTAGGAATAAAATATGAACATCTTTGTTCCACATAGATTATATTAGGACATTTATTATTATTAAATTCAAAGAAGAGTTGAAAGAGTTAAAATAAAAGTTTAATAACTAAAACATTTTTAATATTAGTTTATACATATGATAAATTAGATTATAAATATTCATTATCAATATGAAATTATTTCCTACATAATGGAATTTTATTTATAATTTACAGACATTAAATAATTTAATTTATTTATGACATAATGGTGATGTAGTAATTACTTAATTATTGAAATATTAAAATAATTGATATTATAAATTTACAAATAAATTTAATTTGAGACTGATTATGAATATACTAATTTTATAGGTTAATATGACATTTTTGGATTGATTAAATGAATTTATTTCGAATTAATAATGTTTTTAGAACTTTAACAAAAATCAATTATGAAATAGTGTGAAAATTGACAAAAAAAGTATTTTAAAAAAATATTATATTATTAATTGATATTATATTCCTAAAAATATAAGGTTTGGACAAATGACTTATATAAGGTTATATATATTAATAATGAACCACTTTGGGTTCTATTAGCTTGTTATAGTATGTTTATTAACAATATAATATAAAAATAAAAAGATACATGGTAAATGTTAACCTATTTATATAAGAGTTAAATATAAATGATCAGGTTAATATAGTTACCCAAACCTGTCTAAAATCAATTGGTTGAAATTATTTTGACCCAAACCCACCTTAGCCTCGTAATAAGTCACTTTGGGGATATTATAAACCGAATATGAATTTATTATAAAATAATATTTTAAGTTTTCCTAAGGTGTCCCTCACCCCTCTTATAAAAGGGAACTCCCCCTTCTCTCAAATTCATCCCTTTAAATCCTTTTGGATCGGCCAACACCTACCCCAATATCCTCTCTGGCCATAAATCTATCTTAAGTAGCCCTTTTGATCAAATCAAAAGGAAGAACCCAAAGAATAGGTAATGATTTCACCACCCTCTTTCAAGTTCCTTTCGTATTGCACTTCTTCTTTATTTTATATTTCCATTCTAAAATAATAAATCCAGTATCTTATATATATTGTTATGTTATCATAAATATGGTACAACCATATTTAGTATTCTATCCATCCTCTGAATGACATGCCACCATACGTGCGTACGTACGACCTACCGTCTCCACTTCGTGGCATAATTGTTATTCAATATATTATTATTTGGATAGGTATAATAATGTTGGGTAATTCATGTAAATAATAAATATAACATCATAATGAATCTGTATATATGATATACCATCCAATTAAATATTTTTTTTTATTATTAAAAGAATTATATTGTCGCTCGTGCGTACGTACGGATTACTGTCTCCACGAACACGATGAGATTATTTCCCCATCATATCCATACAAGACTAAATTTAATTTTATGATTAAAAATAATATTTAGAGGCATGATATAATTATTAATATAAATAAGATACATCCCATCCATAACAAATATGGCTCACATAATAATGAATATAAAGGAAAATGAATCGGTTAACACCCGAAACGACAATAATACTAAGATATTATCAACAAATGAATGTTAAAAGATCATATATGATATCATATTAATTTATATGATTCTTGATTAATTCAATAACAATTATTTCACAATTATACAAGAGGTTATCCTACCCTCGACCAACGAAAAAGTACAATGTACGAGGTTTCTTATCTCGCTTTTAATTCCGTGAGATTTCCATTGTTTGCCACATATCTATTTAATGTGTTGTATTATGTAATATCCTTTAACATATATATTATCATGATTCTATTTATATTCATTGTATTATGTGACTCATTTTGTTGTTATTAACTTTTTTTCGTACGACTCGATTGATTACAACGAAGTAAGGGTTTTCATCTCACTTCCTATTTCTGTGAGATTCATGACATACAACCACTATTTCCTATTGTGTGGTGTATGTACTGGCCAATGATTGTATTATTTGTGTAATTTACCTTAATTTATGAGTAATTACATCTTCATTTTATTATCCATCTTTCATTGGATGTACTTTTTGTAAGTTACCAAATTTGTAAGGGAATTTCAAATTTCATTTTCCACTCATTCGGCTATACAAATACTTCATTTATTATTATACTCTAATATTATGTGTGGAGTCATTATTAATTTTCTTATGTCATAATTTCCACTCCCCTTTCTGTGGATATACATTTGATACACATAATCACTCCATTTTTAAATTCACATGTCATTGATATGAACTTGATAAGAGTAATTTTAACTCAATATCCACTTATTGAGTTAAACATCTAATTCATTAGTGTTGTTTTTACAAGAATATGTGTGAATGTACATTGATTTTTTTACACTGAATATCCAATCATATTTAGCGTATTTATATTTATGACACATAATTATGTCATTGATTTATCCTTAACCTAAGGATACGGTCTTTATGAGAGATTTCATCTCAAGTTACATCCCATTGAGACTCCTTTTTTGTTATACGACAAATCACTTTTATATGGTGTATATAATGTAATTTTATATAGTATATCATTTATCCCATTATTCTTATGAAATTACAAGGTTTTTATTACCTCAAATATTGGTTTTTAAGTGTCTTTCTTTTGGTTAGGAACTCTAACTAAAATATCATTTTTAAATTTTATAATGATTTGTTACTCTAAATCATTCTCATCAATGTCCATGTTTAAAAAATGGTTTTAAGGATTTATTAATATGGATATTAAATGATAAAAATTAAAATTCCATTTACAAGTTTCAAATTGGTATGGGAAACTTTTATTAAAAAATCAATTTTTAAAACGGCTTCTTGACATGTAGTGTGACTTTTAAATGTTTTCATGAAAAAGTGGGGTATTTCTCTCAAATAGTTTTGATGATTATTTTCATCTGTGTCAATATCCATCATTATTTCAATTGAGGTTAATTTTATACAATAAAATCTTCTATATTGTATTTAATGAGTTATTTTTTACTGTGGATGTGTAATTTTTATGCCATTCATGGTTTATGGAGAAAGTATTGACATTTCGTATGCTATTTTTAATACGAATCATTATGTTATGTTTAAAACTATTTATATGGGGTATTCATTAGACTTAGTAAGTGACGTGTGGAGCCCACTATAGATCCTCGATGCATCAGTAGATTTCATGATACAAACTAGTGTCTTTTCACAAGGCCTTTACAAAATCATATTTGTAGTCTTGGCACAGGGCCATGACTATGTGTTTATGATAGTATAGCATTATGAATTCATTTATTATGAAAGTGGTTATTGATATTGCATGTGATTATTCCACTAGTAGATTATCCATGTGAATAATTTAATGGAATAATTTATTTTTAACATTGTTATATTATGCTAAAGTAAATGTTTAAAAGGATTTTGTTTTAGATATACATTCCCTTAAATGTTTATGCTTATTTATGAATGTTTCTGCTATATTGTTATCCTTACTGAGCATCTGTTCTCACACCATTCTATGTTTTATTTTTCCCAGGATATGAAAAGTATTTTATGAATGACCTCCAGGGATAGTATGAGGATATGAGTGTGGTCTATGGAGACAAGTTGTTGTTGTAGTTTTTCACTTTATGATGTAATGTAAATATTATGAATGTATCTAGTGATTCCAAGGATACTAAACTAATCGTTCTTTTGAGACTTGAACTTTTGTGATCATGACAATGTTACATAATAATGCACCGACTCTAGGTAACTAGGGTCAGGGCGTTACATTCGCACCTCTAGTATTATTATAGTTAACTTATGGTAGTGTTTTATTGTTGAAATATTTGATTAAAAATGGATTTTTGGATGCACCTCTATTTACGCACATGTTCATGCCTTTCCAATTTGGTTGGAAATAACTTCCTTTATCTGCAAATGGTATTGTTGGACATTTTGAGTGGTGTTTGCTAGTAGAAACATTTTATGAAACTGGTTTGTCCTATTTTGGTTGATTTTATGGAACATAATGCTTTTGAAGATATTATTTTGCGTCTCTTTGAATTTGTATTTTTATCAAATCCATGTTTTATAAGTGGTTGTTGTTTCTAAATGATGTGGGTCTCTTTGTGTGGTTCTCTAAATTGATTTGAATAGAAATCCATGTGTATGTGCTTGTTTGGAATTTGATGTATATATTTTGTTGAGTGCGTGGAGTAATGCAACGCTTTGTTTTTTTCACATATTGAATATGTTATCACTAAAGACTTTTATTTCAACACATTGAAACATGGAACCTGAGGTCCCATTTGAATTTTTAAATACAAAAGTGGTGTTTATGGTTTTTTGGGAAGAGATTTGGAATTGTTTTCACAAAGGAATTGATTATGTAAAACTAGAGGCCCGATTTACAACTCCAAGTGTTTAATACAGTGGTTTTGATAACCAAATGGTGTGATGGACTGGTTGGCACGTTGTATGTTTGACATGTATTCTTATTTGTAAATATATGGGGCACTTCTATCTAGGGTAACCCATTATGGGTGAATGGATATAAAGCGTCTGTGTTTGGGGTAGGCAAGTGCGGTGAGATGAGTCATGCGTGTGAGGCACTTCTTACTTACACATTATTATTATAACCACCATGGGATCCTGTGTGTCTTTTAGATGATCGAGTGATGGTTTCTGGCCATCCCCGATTAGACGGGTTGGTAACCCCTTGATTTGTTGTTAGGCCAGGTGGGCTTTTCCACTAGATTGGTCAGTTAGGGCGACAACTTGGTTATAGACTTAGGATCTTCACCATATTCCGGAAGGTGGTTCCGAAACTGAGTATGTCTAGGGGTCTTCTGGGATGTTTAAAATCACCCATGGTTGCTGAATAATTTACATTGATTGTTTACTTTTCGTTGAACTGGTTTATTTTTAGTTTCACTTTTACATGTTTCACTCTAGCGTAGCATTGGTATTTTTCTATTTTTTATTTCATTTATAAAATGGATAATGATTTTGGAAATGGTGTGTAGCATGTGTTGGGTTTTTAAATGAGATAAACATGTTTCATATTTTAAAATGTGAAAACCCAACTTTCATATCTGTATTTAAAACGTCATTCAGATGACTATTTTGAAAAAGTGAATTATTGGATTCAGTGATTAATTCTTGGCATCCCTACAGTGAAACATAGTGCTCACACATATTATATCTTTCCAGTTGCATGTTTAGTTTGTCGTACATGTTCCTGGTTCTGCTGCTCAATGTTGGAGTAGTGTGGTCTTGAGTTGGGGGTGGTGACCGTGGAGGTCACAAGGAGGTATGTACATTTATTTTCTTTCTGACGATAGCCTTATTCTCCAATCTTCAGTCTTTATTTGTTTGGTTATCCTTTTTTCATGTGCCAAATCATTCCTAGCGGTTAGATTTTTGAAGCCCGAAACTAGTTTCCAGCTCGTGGGGATCAGGAATGCCCCTCGGGCCGTGCCACAGGCCGACTCGGGTGACCTGTTCAGGGTCTACCCGGGTTGGTTCATGACAAATTCTACCACATGGCGTATAGTCATTTTTACAATCAGATATACAAGTTAGAATGTGTGTTCAAAAAAAACATCCTAACTCTTACAAAGCCGTGAAAAAATGCAATATTCTTATAACCCAATGAGGAGGTTATCCCACAACTTCGGATACAGGTCCCTTGTTTTATACATACAAGAGAGTCTATCTTACCCAATCCTGGGTAAGAACAAATCCTACGATCTGTATCTTTCTGGCTATCCCAGAATGCCCACTATTTTTAAGGAAATCAGAACCTCTGGCTTCACAACCCGATGTCTTTGATTTTATGAAAATCGCTCCTCTGCACGAAGTAACTCTACATGGAGCAAATTTTGAACTAGCCATTCAATCTTTCTTCATGAATCCTGGGAGTTTATAAGCGCCTCTTACTCTAGAGAAATTCACATCAAGATAGATGAACTCTAATATGAAAACATGTGATCATGTGAACTAGTGAACCTCTTTTTGATCTCATCCTTTGAGGTCTTATTTATAGCCTTAAAAATTCTACCAGTCAGTTCCACTTCAATGATCATATTTCCATAATTTTTGGAGTGACCTGGACCCCTGGAAAACATACAACGATTATATTATAATAGGAAAAATGGCATCGTTTTATATACTTAACCATGAATATAATGATCTTACACCTTCAGTTTAAGGAATTTTGAATCTGATAAAATTGGAATGATAAAAATAATATAAGATTCATAACTCTAAGGAATTAATGCTTTGAATAATAAATTCCAGAATTTTCAAATTCAGAATCGTTTTTCATAAAATCGGTATGAGTAAAGTGTAGGAAAATATTTTATGAAAACGTGGTTTTAACAAATTCTGGTATCGGTATCATGACATACATCATGACAAAAAAAATAACCTGTATCAAATTATAGAATATAGTGCGTAAGGAAATTCACAGTACCAGTTTCATATTCTCTGGTATCGATATCAAAAGAAACTGTATCATTGTCTCTAACGTATATCGTGATAATAAAATATTCATTATAAATGCATAATGGAATATTTCTGGAATTGAAATCCCAAAATTGAAAACGTCAGTATTGAAAGATGTATGAAAATAAATTACTGGTATATAATATCGCGGTATAAGAAAATCGGTATAAAAAATTTTGGTATCGCATACAAGCTGTGAGAAATATTTGTCTTAAAACCGCTATTCTAGAATTCTATATATAAGGAAAATATGATACCCGATTTCATTCAAGATAAAAATCATTATTATAGTGACAAAAGAGGATTGGAAAACAACGTTTTAAGGAATTATGGTATGGTATAACCATGAACCAAAATTATGAACCATAAGTACATTTCTGGTATAGAAAATCAGATTACTAGAAAACTTAATAAAAAATTATATTTAACACAAAAGTCTAAGGAAATTTTGGTTATAAAGAAATTTATGAAAGTATAAGTAACTACATGAAAGAGAGTGGAAAATATATTTATGAAGATAGTGTGTGTGATTTTCAATATAAAGGTTTAAGGAATGGAGAGGTCTTATAGACCTAACAATCTCCCCCTTTTTTGAAAGCACAAACAACTTCAAAAAATTTGGCAAAGGAAAGAAATGGATGCTCAGAATTAGAAATACTTATCTCCCCCATAAGTGTATGACTTAGGGTAAATTATTCTTCCCTTATTTAGAATATATTATACTAACGAAATCTCCCCCTCAGATACATGTACTTCTGTTTAGAAAGACCCCCCTTAGGTGTAGAACTCTACCAAATAAATGTTAGAAAATTTATTTTTCCTTAGATTTTACCCTAAAGAATTTCCTTTAAAAAGTTTCTTCCTTTATCTTCACCCTTTGTTAAAATTCATCCCCTTTGGTTTTCAAATAGGAATAGAGAGGTACCTTTAAGGTTAGAAAGAAATATACATGAAAAAATATAAAAAAAAGAGTGAATTTTCATTATGTTTATCATGAATGTAAAACAAAAATTCGGTATAGAAAAATGATTTAACCCTCCTTCTTCTTCTTATAAAGAAGTCTTTTCACAATGGACATAATATTTTTCAACTCCTTGTTGCCTTCGTGAAGCATCTTTATCAAGACATCTTTCTCAACTACCTTCTTCTCTATATCCTAGATCTAGAATTCTTGATACCGATTCTTATCTTCAAGAATATTGATCTCTTTTTCTTGTGAATCTGATTTCTTATCAAGACTAGCAGATATCCCTTTATGAAAATTAACAACTTCGGCTATGTTATTCATTTGATTAAGAAGATTTTTTCCTCCATTTTCCCTCACAAATAACACACTTGAGAATTTATCTAAGAGAGAATTCCGGACTTTGTAAAACTCATTTGCTACGTCATTTAAGGCTCCCTTTGTTGATTCCATGATTTCCGAATATTGTAGATCTTTATCTGATATGGTTCGGGTCTGGATCATCACTTTATGACATGAATGATTTATAGCATTGTAATCAATGAGAAGAAAATTATGATCGGCTTCACCTTTCACCACCATGTTTATTAGCATAGATGTTGAATCCATCTTTTGATTTAACTTTTCTTATATCATTTGGCTCCATGAATCTATGATAGCATGTACCAGAATGGTACTTAATAATTTCCTTAAAGATTTTTTACAAAGTCATCACCCATAGATGACAAGGACTTAGTGTTAGATTATTCTCTATTGACCTTTGGAGTAGAGGTTTCTAGACTCTCAAGGTTTTGAGGAGAGTCGACATCAGAAGGGGAAACCATACTGGCCTTCCACTAATCAATTTTCATCTCCGCAAAGGGTTTGGAACCCCGAGGGACTTCCTCAATTTCTAAAGTCATATCATCTCTACATTATTCTTGAACTTATTCTTCTTATTTCTCTTCTTCAATTCCGATATAACTATTTTTGGATTCATGAATTTCATCTTCATTTCCAGTTACATCAATCTCTTCTAAAACCTCTTCTACTTCTTCGAATTCAGTCTAAAATTCCTCTTTTTCTTCCTCTTCCTTAGTAGAAACTCTTGGTGTTTCGACATACTCATCAACATGTCTAATAATATCATCTTCATCTTCTAGAATAATTTCATCCTCTTCCTATTCTTTTTCTTGTGGTTGTGGAATAGTTTCCAGTATTGCTACAAATTTCTTCGCCTTCTTAGGTTCCGGAGTGTCATTCGGGACTAGTAGCTTTTTAGAGGATTTTTCAACTTCTTTCAGGAGGTATTGTATAATATTTGTATCAGTTATTTTACTTTTCTGCTTCTTCTCCTTAGCTTATTTTTATAACATATCCTCGATGTGAATACTTAAATCCTTTTCCTCTGCTGGATTAAACCCAAAGATTGGATCCCCTTTCTTCCTAGATTCAGCTAACTTTCTCCATCCACAAACAATATCATCAGGGTAAGCCTTTGGATTCCTTATGACTGGTGGTGTTAAAACTGGAACTACTAATGTAGGATCGGCATGAGATACTTCATCTGGCATTTTCTTCTTCTGAACACTTTTTTGAAGTATTTGGTACTAACTTTTTCTATGCTTCTTTTGATGATTCCGGAAATGCTTCTTTTGATATCGGTTTTTGAACTTCTGGAGTCATGACTCTTCAAAATTCATAGAGTCCGGATTGTAAGAAAGTTTCATTCTCTTCAGCGTATCTTCACTCAGCAACACAATCTTGCAGTATTAAAAAGCAGAATTGCATGTGATTTTCATTTCATCTAAAACCATAACATCTATCCTTTAGATAGTGGCTGGGTACATGAGGATTTAGTATTTTATGGTACCGGCTTTCACAGTATTAATCGTAAGGAAAACATACTATACAAAATTAAACTTCATGAGGTTAATGAGAAATTCTAGCAACAGAATGTCACATGTCATTAAGGAATCTTTATCACCTTTTCTTCGGATAAAGAACCCATTCATCCATAATGCTACCAATATATGGTCTGTTGATAAATGTGAAAAATTCATAGTCTTAACTCCCTTGATGCCAAGAAAATATATGTAATGGTTCTTCTCGAAAGAACCTTCCTTATATGGAATTTTTTAAGAACATATGAAGGCTTATCTTTCATAGGGAATCTCCAAGAAGTTGGCCGCTTTTCGGCATGGAACTGTGTAAGTCTTTTCAGAATCTTTAAATCTAAAATATTCCATACCGTCCTTTTCAAAGAAATTGATAGAGTTATAAAATTGAAGGAATAATTCCGGATATACCTGATCTTGAGCCTTGAATTTTTCTATATAAATACTCTCTTAATTATTACATTTAATAATTCTAGAGATGAGGGAGTCATACCAGTCGAAAAAGTCTGAACAAACAAGTCTCACTCAAAATATCATCTTTTTCTCGAGAACAACAACTTCGAGCTGCTACATATTCTGCATCAGTAGTGGAATGTGCTACATAATGTTGTTTCATACATGGACAAAAACTAAGGAATCTTGTAGGAAATGACAGTTTCTTGATGTACTTTTTCTATCCATTTTATAGCTAGCAAAATCAGCAACCAAAAAGCTTTTAATTTGAAAACATTTCCCAAAGAATAAAAAAAGTCATAAATCGCAGATGTTTGATCCACAGGTTTTGCTACTTCATCAATATCAAGAGTAGTAGAGGTTCTGATAGGAGTACTTATACACTTAGTATTATTGTACCCTAACTTTTTAAGAATATCATTGATTGACTTATATTGAGATATATAAATTCCTTAGGGTTTTTGAGAAATTTGAAAACAAAGAAAGAATGTTAACTCACCCATCATACTCATCTCAAACTCAGACATCATAGGACCAACAAAGGAATCTATAAGGGATTGTTGAGTTGATCTGAAAATAATGTAGTCATCATATATATGTACAATTAAAATATCATTATTATCATTCTTTATTAAAAATATTGTATCTGCGTTTCCCTTAGAATAGTTATCTTGGAGTAAAAATCCATGAAGTCTATAATACCAAGCTCTAGGGGCTTGTTTAAAGACATATAAATATTTGGTAAGTTTATATACATGATTAAGACGTTTTAAATCTTCAAAACTAGATGTTTGGTCTATATAGACTTCTTCATGTTCATATCCATTAAGGAAACCACACTTTACATCCGTTTGATAAAGTTTAAAATTATAGAATGCTGCGAATGCTAGAAGAATTCAGATGGATTCAAGACTTGATACTGGTGCATAGGTTTCTTCAAAGTCTATGTCTTCTTGTTGGTTATAGCCTTTAGCAACCAATCTAGCTTTATTTCTATTAATGATTCCATTTTCATCACATTTATTTTTGAAGACCCATTTTACTCCAATAACAAAAGCTTACTTAGGTCTTTAAACCAAGGTCCAGAATTGATTCCTTTCAAATTCATTTTGCTCATCTTGCATAGATTTTATCCAATAATCATCTCTTAATGATTCATCAGTTTTTTTTTGTTGTAATTGTTAAAGGAATGCTAGATGATCTACATTATTTCTTAAGTAAATTAAAGTCCTTGTAGGTTTATTTACATCACCAATGATATTTTCATTGGGATGATTGTTCAAGAAACAACTGATTTGGGTTTTGTAAAACTTGATCATCCATGAAAGGTAGAAAATCATTAGGGGTTAATGTTTCTTGAATATTTTTGTGAAAATTTTCCTTATAATAATATTCAACTATATGTTGATTATAATTTTTCGAAAATATGTCTTTAGGATTTAAATCATTTTGTTTGAAAATAAAAGGAACAGTTTCAAAAAATTTAACATGTACCGTTTCCTCCACAATACAATTGATTTTGTTTAAAACCCTATAAGCCTTAGAGTTAGTGGAATAGCCTATGAAAATTCCTTCATTGTATTTTTGTGCAAATTTTTGTATGTTATCCTTAGTGTTATGGACAAAAAGATTACACCCAAAAACCTTAAATTAAGAAACATTTGGTTTTCAACAAGTCCATAACATAAAAAGAGTTTTATTAAGAAAAGGTCTAACTAAAACTCTATTTATAGTATAACAGGAAGTACATACGGCTTCATCCCAAAAGTGGTTTGCTATAGAATATTCACTAAACATGGTTCTTGTTATCTTTTGAAGGAGTTGGTTCCATCGTTCAACGACACCATTTTGTTGAGGAGTTCTAGGAGCAGAGAAATTGTGAGTAATACATGTATTACTACTAAAAGATTCAAAATCTGAATTTACAAACTCACCACCATGATCACTATGAATAGTTATCAATGGTATGATTTTCTCATTTTTTTACTTGAGATCGAAAAGTTTTAAAATAGGAAAAGGCTTCATGATTTCTTGCTAGAAAATAAAACCAAGTATATCTACTATAGTCATCACTGAGAACAAATACATAATATATGCCTCCAAGACATCCAGTTTGTGTATGACCAAATAGATCATTATACACTAATTATAGGGCTTTAGATGTTGAGTCTTCCCTAATATATTTGAATATATATTTGTGTTGCTTTCCAAACTGACAAGGGTCACAAACTTTTGAAGAATCAAAACTTAGAACCAGTAGATCCTTAAAAGATCTTTTCTTTGAGAGGTTACTAAGGTTCTTAAGGTTTTAGTGTCCCAAACTCCTATGGAAAATCCAAGATTGATCATCAACTGCACTTAACCAAGGAATATCTTGACTTCTTAAGCCTTCTAAGTTCAAAGTGTAGACATTCTCATGCCTATGGGCAGTAAAAATATATTCATCCTTGGAATTGTGATCTAAACACTTATAATTCCTAAAATTCAAAAGGTAGTCTTCATGACATAATTTACTTATGATTATAAGGTTGTTCATAAGATCATTAACAAATAAAACATTTGAAGTTAAAACTCTTACAAGAAGAATGATATTACCTATGTCGACAATCACTCCTAGAGAATTATCCCCAAAGGTTACTTTTCCACCTTCTTTTTACAGCCTTATAGAAATAACTTTTGTTTCCAGTTATATGATGAAATCATACGTTATCCATATACCAGATGTTGTCGGTACATTATTTATTTTCCTGTAAAAACAAAAGTTTGATTTTCTAAATCCAAAATTGTTTGGATCTAGGGTTAGAAAATAAAATTTTAGTAACCCACATTTTTTGAGAAATATGCTTTATTAAATCCAAGAGATTGAACATTATTCAAAGAATAATTTTTCTTCCAATGCACACCACTTTTAAATTTAGTACAAAAAGTCTATCTGAATGGAATAAAATAGTTGTTTTTTAAAATGGTTTTTCTGTCAGTATAACCTACTCTAGTAGTATTTCTTTGAGGTCTTATTTGAGAATAAATATTTTCATAATTTTCATTACCAGAAGTAATGTATGAAAGAAGTTTCTTAAGGGAAAATATTTCAGATTTTAGTCTTATGAGTAAATTCCAATCCTTAGGAATTATGTCCTTACAGTTATATTTCATCTCAAAATAATTTATTTTATAAATAACATTATTAAGATCTTTAGAATGTTTTTCCTTATCAGAATTTACTTCCTTATTGTCATATGAAATTTTTCCAAGAAGCTCATCCTTATATTTAAGATCTCTATAGAGGTCTGAAATCTCCTTTGGACGAACTTATTCTCTAGTATTTTCGTTGTGTAGTTTCTTGGAAATTTTACAATTTCTTACTTCAAATAACTTGGAAAATCTAGATACGTTTTTATAAGAAGATATCTCTTCATTATCTAAAGATGATTTATCTTAATCAGAAGAAATATCTTTAGGATAGTAGTTCTTATCAGGAAATAAATTTATTAAATCCTCGGCAGAGCGTAAATTGTCCAAAAGACAAGTGTTTGGAAATGAAGTAGTAGCAATGAATCCAATATTTTTCTGTGCTGATGATTCATATTAACAAGATTCACTTTCATAAGAGTCTCCATAGATAAAATTCCAAGTGTAATTTTCTCTAAGACTTTTCTTGTGATTAGAACTATAGAATTTTTTCTTGTTTCTCTCTGAATTCCGTTATTTCCTATCCTTCTTTTTCAAAAGATTGAAATCAGGTCTGATATGGCCTGTTCTTATACATTCATAACTAGTAACATCCCCATATTTCTTCTCATTGTAGTCTCTCTTCTTGAACTTATTTTGATAGTTCTTCTGAGCTACTACCTTGTTTATTCTCTGAGCACGATTGGCTAACTAATTCTCATATTTTTTTTGTATCACTAGATTCTTACTAAATTGAAAATTTCTATGACTTTGATCTACTAAATCTTATAGGAGTCTTGGATTTCATATGTTTTAAAGTAGTTTTAAAAGAAACTCCTCTATTCCCATTATTCTTTTTAACATTATCAACATCTCTCTTCATTCTGGCCTTGTGTTGAAAAAGAGTTCCAAACAGCTCATCTAAGGAAATCTGGTTGTGTATTCTGTTCTCATTATTTACTGTCCACTTAGATAACCATTCATTTGGAATAATGTCTATGATCTTTTCTAAATGTACCTCATTAACCAATCATTTTTCTCCCCGAGACTGTAAGTTATTCACAATTGTCATGAACCTTTTCTAAACTTATCTTGTGGGTTCTCCATAAGGAAAGTTAATGCCATGGTATTCAAATCTCAACATAGCTCTTCTTATCTCTATAATGTTAGAAGTACCAAATTGTGTAACTTCAAGTTTCTTCTAGATAATGTTTGCAGCTTCACATGAAGATATTGACTATAAATGTTTCTAGTCATGGAACATAGAAATGTAATTCTGACTCTGAAATTTGCTTGATATTCTGATTTCTCCTGTTTTGTAAAATTTCTAAATTCCTTATCAGGAATTTTATAGTCTCCTGTCAGCATCAGGTAGTTTTCAACTCCAGTATTGATAACAAAATTCATCATCCTATATATCCAGTACTCATAATCATTTCATCAAAAATAAGAGGTATGGTAGGATTTAAATTTTTGATAGAACCAACATTCAAACCAGCCATCTTAAGTAAAATAGTTCCACACAAACTTATAAGTAATAAAAGTTTGTAAACAAGGGTAAAAATATAATAAGCGAGGAAAATAAAACTAGAGTATCTTTAAGAAAAATATAGAACCGATCTTTATGAGTATGAAGTTATTATTCCGAAAAAAATGAAGAAGAAAATTTATCTTCTGAATCTAATCGTGAGATTAATTCAGATTTGAACCAATCCATTGATACCAATTGTTAGGAAGGTAAGGAGTGTGATATGCTACTCTATACCAATATTAAGATTGCAATAGTGCTGAAAAGAACAATATACTAGAGGGGGGGGGGTGTGAACTGTATACATAAAAAATTTCTTAAGGAAACTTTGTAAAAACAAAATTCACAAGATTTCTAATAATAATTCACATTATTAGAGAAATATAAAGTTCTTAAGTCTAAGGATTATGGACCTTTTCTTAAAAAGAAATTCTAACACAAGGCATATAAAATTTCGTAAAATCAGAGATACAAGTTAAAAAGTTTGTAAAAAAAGAAGACTTCTTAACTCTTACAAAACAGCATAAAAAATACAATCTTCTTTTAGCCTAAAAAGGAGGGTATCCAACAAACATGGATAAAGGTCCCTTGTTTTATAATTACAAGAAAGTTTCTCTTAACCAAAACATGGTAATCCCTCAATCCTATGATTAGTATCTATCTTGTTATTCCCCCAAGCCCTTGATTTTCAAGGAAATCGGCACCTCTGACTTTACAACCCGAAGTCTCTAAATTTTAGGAAATCACACCTCTGCACGAAGAAACTCTGCATGAAGAAAAGTTTGAACAAGACGTTCCAACTTTCTTCATGAATCCTGAGAGTTTTTAAGAGCCACCATGTGGCAACTGGATCCCGGTGACAGCACAACCACCCCACCTTAACAAGGCCGTCGGGTCCTGACCCACCAAGTACCACCCAATTGCCCCGCAGACACATGGGGCCCACCCTAGGGTCCACCCACATGCCTGAACGGTTCATCTGACTAATAACAGTCCCCACAAAACAACACTTGTCCTTTCCGGTGTGCTTTGTCCTCACTCACACACACCTTGAGATACTTCCCAGGAGGTCACCCATCCTGATCACTACTCTAGGCCGAGCACATTTAACTGTGGAGTTCTAATCAGATAGGCTCCCGAAAAGGAAGGTGCACCTTATTGACATGAGTCATATCATTTATTCATTTAACCCGTAATCATTTGGGGATGTTACACACCAACTCTAGAGAATTTTACTTTTAGAGAGATGAAATCCAAAAATGCAAACATGTGATCTTCTGAACTCGTGAACCTCTTTTTGATCTCATCCTCTGAGGTCCTATTTATAGCCTTCAATGTTCTACCAGTCGGTTACACTCCAACGACCATATTACCTTAATTTTCAGAGGGACCTGGACACATGGAAAACATACAACAGTTATCTTATAAATGAAACAATAACATTGTTTTATATTAATAACCTTGAATATAAATAACAAACACATTGAGTGTAAGGAATTTGGAATCCGATAAAATTGGAATGAAAAAAAATATGATTCAGAATTATAAGGAATTAAAGCTTTGAAAAATAAATTATAGAATTGTCAAATTCAGAATTGTTTTTTATAAAATTTGTATGAGTAATGTGTAAGAAATTTTTTTATGAAAAATTAGTTTTTACAATTTCCAGTATCCGTATCATCACTTACGGCAAGACAGAAAAAAATAACCGGCACCAGATTATAGAATACAGTACGTAAGGAAATTCTCAGTACCGGTTTCTTATTCTCTGGTATCGATATCATAAGAAATGGTATCACTGTCTCTAAAATTAACGGTGCTAAGAAAAAATTCTTTAGAAATGCGTATTGAAAAACTTCAAGTATAGAAATCCCAGCATTGAAAACATCGGTATTGAAAAATGTATGAAAATAAAATTTCTGGTATATAATATCTCATTTTACAAAATTAAATATAGAAATTTTATGTATCTCATAAAAGCTATATGAAAAATTTGTCTTAAAACCGCAATACTGGAATTCTACATATAAGAAAAATTTGATATAAGATTTCATTCAAGACGAAAATTTGTATCATATTGAAAAAAGAGGAAGAGAAAACCATGTTTTAGGAAATTCCGGTATAGTATAACCATGATCCAAAATTTGGAACCTTAAGAACGTTTCTGGTATAGAAAAATAAATTACTAGAAACCTTAATAGAAAATTATATGTAACTCCAAAGTCTAAGGAAATTTTGGTTATAAGGAAATTTTTGAAGGTGTAATGAAATACATTAAAGAGTAAGGAAAATATTTTTATGAAGAAGGTGTTTGTGAATTTCAAAATAAAGGTTTTAGGAATAGAGAGGTCTTATAGACCTTACAAAACATATATTCATTTATAAATTAACACACATAAAAAGATATATAAATTATTAATTATATTTATCAAAAAATATTATACACATAGACATACATAGATAAAAACACACACACAATTTGTAATTTCTAAATTTATTATATATTTGTATATATATTTACATATTTACATATTTACATATATAAATATATAAATATATAGATAATATTAAGATATATATAAGTATATATATATATTTGTATTTATATATACATACTAATTTTTAATGATCAATTGGTTAGTTAGTATTAATTAATTTTAATTATTTTTAACATATATTTTCTAAATATGTATTTTTTAATAATTAACTTAATTAATATGCCTTCATATATACAAATGTGTGTATGTATATATATATCTAAAATAAAATTGCATTAAAAATTTAAATTTATTTGGATTTTATATAGTTGAAAATATATTTGTGTGTTTGTGATAAATTTTATGATTTGGATTATATATATACGTCTTAATTAAATTGAATTTTTTTATTTAATTTATCAATGTTTCAAATTTAATATTACGTAAAATATATCCATGTTTTTTGAACATGACTAAGAAAATAAATATGAGTAATTTTAACACATTAAAAAATTACTAAAAATATCTCCATGTAATAAACTATACTGAGAAGGCGTGACACGTTACGCAACACAACACATAACCCAGACCATCACATGGATCGAAGGGGGTTCTCAATCCCCATATTATTGAAAATAGATATTGGAGATCAATATGATATAGTCGAGAACAATTTCCACATAATAATAATAATAGTAATTATAGTAGTAATAAAGGAAAAACCATTTATCGATAATCCATCTAGGACCATCAAAAAATGGACCTTGAATCAAATTAAATAAATTGTTACAATCAATAGGAATAACCATACATGTAATAAGCATAATAAAAACCAAATCACATTAAATCAATATATCATTAGAGAAAACTAAACATTATATTAATATAATACAAAAAATATAAGGGGGATTTGTTCTAATGGAGAAATACATAAATATCACAAATAAAATAAAATCATGATAATCTGTTATACCTACTCCATGTGACCAATGGTCACAACTATATCGCAAATTTTCCATCAAAGGAAAAAATAACCTTAATGAATGGAACCAAAACCAGGGAAGTTGAGGGAAAACATGATCACGTCACACATAGATAGACACTATTGTCTATGTAGGGTGTGAGATAAAAGTTCTGAAAAGGATATCTTTAGATATTCAATGTAATTCCAATTATAAATTATTTTATAAACACTATTTTGAAAAATATTTAGAGAATAAATGTTTATTCAATATAAAACATTAAGGAAACTGTATATGATTATTTATTAATAAATAGAAGTTTCACTTATTTTTATATAAAAGGTCTTCACCACTTAATAAATAAACTCATTGAAATTAATGATGAGGAAATTTTATATCACATTAAACAAAACACAACCCAATTTACACCTTCCCTCAACCATTCTAATATTCTCAATGTAAAAGAAACATTTCCCACTATCCATTAAAATAAAACATTAGAATACATACTTAAAAACTATTTGTAAAATAAACCAATCAAATAATGAACGATATTAATAAATCAATAATTAACTATATAAAAATGAATAATGAAACATAATATAAAGAACAACCCCAAAACATTTTCCACATGAAACAATTAATAATGGGGAGCAAATTGATTGTGAGGTCTGAATCCCCTAAAAAGAATCATTGACAATTGAATAAATGTTATTTAAATATCCAAAGTTACTAATTGGAGAAAATCTTGAAAATACAAAATATAAGGGGCTCAACTGATGGCCTATTTTATTTCCATTCAATACCACAAGGCCACAATTTTCTCCTACTAAACAGATTGGGGGAATCCCCCAAGAATAGGAGAAGCATATAACTAGGGTATATTATTTATTGTGTGAGATAACTAATGTTGAAAAAATCAAGAAATGTCAAATAGCTACCAAATATTAAATGGCATGTCAAATAGGTTGTGAGGAATAAAAATACCATTCTAATAATAGAAATACTTAATTATTTAGTACAAATAAATCTCATCTTTCCTCTAAAACCCTCACACAGAACAAACCAAATCACAACTATACAATCATTAGGAAACTATTGAATTCATCCCTAATGTATGAATGGGTACATATAAACTGACTATTTTCAACAACTAAGGAAATAACATTCATCAATTAAATCTCTTCTATAAATTTCAAAATGGTAACTTCCACGAGAATCTTAAAGGTCTAGTTATTTTACTAGTCTCTAATGAAATAAACCATGAGAATGTTTTTTAAGAACATTTATAAAATCATCACACATAATTAAAATATTCAATTATAACCATGAAATTATATATATATATATAAGGATGTGAAATTATTTTATAAAAAAATGAATCACATGATTTTTTGAATACATGTAATTGAAAAAAATATTACCTCAACAAGTGTGATATACTCATATTGAGAATTGAAAGGAAAAATGAGGATAATGATGATAACTAGGGGACCTATAAATCCCAATGCCCATTATATTAACCATAACAAACTCAATATATGATCCACATACTTGATTAGGGTTCATAGAATCAAAGAAAACCAATAGGAATAGAGGAATTGAGAACATAAGATAGAATAAATATGATTTTTCTAGAAACCTCCTACAAATGTATACAAAAAGCTAAATAGAGTAGGGGATATTCAATTCCCATGTATTGAATGATATACCACCTGACTAAGGGGATAAAGGATCCCTATATGTATATAATTTAATGGGTGTAGATGTATTAATTCATTAAAATTAAATTTCTTCTCGTTGTATGTTTTAATGTGGTTCTTTTTATTGAGTAGTGAAAACCCCTAATAGAACCAATACATCACCTCATGGATTCATATTCGTTTGAATCTCCTTAATCATGATATGATATACACCAGTATAAAAATAACACAACAACATGGGTCTTGTAGTTATGTGAACTCCTTTATCTTATAGTGATGCACCTTCACCTCATAATTCTACATTGGATTGAGGGAAAATCATTCTGTGATAACCCCCATCACAAATTTTCCAACATTTTTCTAGAGTTAATGATTCGAAAATCTTCTAGAAAACTGGAAAAGAATTAAAATAACTACTAAAAATATTACATGATATTTATAAATGACATGAGGGTATCACAATCTCCCCCCATATTCAATTTTCATTCCTCAAAATTCATTGGTAAAAATAGAATGTAAATGAATCGAATATATTGGTCGGAGTGGATACACAAGAGGGGGGTGAATTGAGTTCCAATTAAAAATTTTGGTTAAAAATAATTCTCTTAAAATCCCCCTATTTAGAAACAAGTAAAACTGTAGTGAATTTATACTGATTGTAAAAGTTCAATTAATTTCTCAAATATTGATTAGGTGTCAGTTAATTTAATCAGAAGACTCAATTAACTTTTGAAACTAACTTACTAGTTCACAATAAGTATATAAAATTGATAATTTAACTATCAAAGTATCTTTCAAAGAATTGTATTTCAAAGTAATTTAAAACGGAATATAAAATATATAGAAACTAGAATGCACAACAAATGTAACCAAGAGGTGCTGTCTCAAACCGAGACCTAGTCCTCTCAAACAATTTATATAAATTTGATTCATAACATGGATCGGGGTAAACAATAGTCAAAAACACTATCCAGGTATAAATACCTCTACCACAGTCCTACGTGGGAAAACCAAATATAGATCACAGGCTGTCCAGGTCATACATGACCTCTACCACTGTCCACAGTGGGAACCAAGGGAGTTATAAAGTATGAATAAGGATTTAGAAATCCTCCAGTTTAACTCAAAAGAAAATGTGTGTAAGAAATATACAGAGAATACACATAGCTTGAAATGTAAAAAAAAGAATCACTAAAAGAATTTATAAGAGTTTAGAATGCTCTAATTATGTGAAGTGTAGCTCTGGACTCTTTTGATTTATCAGAAATTCTTATGAGTCCTTGTCTGGTTTTTGTCTGAAAATCAGTGTGTCGTTTTCTTCCTTGTCTTTTAGGTTCAGCTTCATCTTGAGTGCATGAAGAGTTAGTTGTAGTTCTTCACCGAAGATGCAGCATGTGTTCTCCTCTAGAATTAATGGCTTTGTGTATGTCTAGTGCTCTTCCACTATGAATGTAGATTTTTCTTCATGTGTAAATGAACCATGTTTAAATGTTGTTCATCCCTTGCCTTTTTTAAACTCTTCACATCCCTTCTTCTTTATTATTCTCTCCTTTCTGCACGGTCTTTGTCCTTCCTTTTATAGCTTTCAGCTCAGGTAAAAAGAATGATTACCTTTTTCATGGTTACTAGGTATGGTTCCCTGACATGCCATCAACTATCATTAAATATCATTAATTTCATTAAATAATCATATATAACCGTTGCATAATTAATAAATATTATTGAGTTATAAAGATTGATTGGTCAAGATTTCATTGGTAGCCTTCGGTAGGTAGCAGTTGACTTTACGTAGCAGTGACCTTCTATCGGTAGCTCTTTGATCATGTACTGGCAGCGCATTGTATCGCTAGCTATTTGATCATGTACCGGTAGCTCCTTGTATCAGTATCTATTTGATCATGTACCGGTAGCTCCTGGTATCAGTAGATCATGGTCTACTGGTAGCTCTGCATTGTATCGGTAGCATCATTATATATCGGTGACTCTATATCGGTAGACTTACTCTGACGGTAACTCTGGTGTAATGGTAGATTGTATCAGTAGACTTTTAGTATGTGCATATAAGTAGCTCCGTTTGGTTCTAGTGAAGTATATATATCGGGAGACCTATGTATACTAGAAGACTTGTTCTATCGGTTAGCATCTATCTGTAGCTTCTATCGGTAGCTTCAATCGGTAGCTCTGCATATCGGTGACTCTGTCTGTTCAGTCTATCGGTAACCTTTGTTTCTCGGTAGACTAAGTCGATCGGTTGACTAAGTACCGATAGATCTATATCAGTAGCTATAAGAAGATTAGTGACTTAACAGTTCTGTTTTATGTAGAACACATCCGATTGAGTAAGAATTATTTCAAAACTCATATAAACATAGATAAACAATGATCAACATATTTCAAGGAAAATTTTAATATTAATATCATCTTTATAATAGAATATCATCTATGTAAAGAATTAATATATATATAAAAATTAATTGGGATTATCAATGTATGTGAAAGCATAATTGGGATTATCAAAATAGGTAAGGTCAACAATCTCCCCCTTTTTGATAATCACAACTTATGATATTATTATGTCAAAATATTTAGTAATGTATCATAGGATATATCATTAAATGAAATTTTAATAGTGAAAACAACATAATATGTGAAATATTCAATGTACTAGAGGTATAATTAAATGCAATTGTATCAAAGGTACAAGTTACAAAGCATAGAAAATATTTCTCCCTTAGATAATATTTATCCCCCTTAGATAATATTTCTCCCCCTTTGTGATAATCAAAATTTGGGAAACACCAAAGAGAAAAGGAAAAAATGAGAAAGAATATAAAGCCATTTGTATTTCATTTTTCAAAAAGGTACAAGGAAATAAATCAAAATACAAGGGATTACTATCAAATATCTTTGCAACTTATTCAATCCAAGTCTTCAATGTGAGATTTTTCCATGGGATCAGAAGAGGATTCAGACTCTGTGGATGCAGGTGAAGGCTTAGGAATTCCAGAAATGATCACAGTAGGCTGAGCCACTGATACTATTCCTGGAATATACTGAGTAGTTCTTTGAGTGATCATAGGAGTAAGGATTCAAATGGCATGGGTTGGAGTCATCTGAACAAGAGAAGCAGTAGAGGAAAAGGTAGGCAAGTTGGAGGTATAATCACTGGCCTATCATCCACATGCATTAAAAGCAGCAAAAGATTTCAGAAATCCATTATTATGCCTCCTCCTGTCTTCATAGCAGATATGAAATCATCCTTATTCTCCATGAATTTGTCCAAAGCTGGAGTCAATTCTCTTAGGTTGCTTACATTCTCTTTTAAGGCTTGATTGATAGTATGTAACTTCGGGTTTTCTAGCAGATGTTTGAAGTGGTTGTTGAGTTGATGTTTGGAATAAATCCTTTGAAAATAGTATTCTACCTTTTCTTTCACTTCTTTATTAGAGTAAGAATCTTCCCAAATATACTCTTGGACAATCTTTATTTTATATATAGTTGTATATCTAGTAGAAATCACCATTTTTCTCAGATCGGATGAGTCCACATAGCCACTGGTTGATGCTAAACCAAGATCCTCCTTCATCATAGCTCTAATCTAATCCAAATCCATTGAAGGTCTGGAGGAAAGAGTACCAACAGAGAAATTTATTGTTTCCTTTAAATTTTTGGTTAACACACTGATGATATGTTTTCACTTGTGAATCCATGGTGCTGAAATGGTCTTTCATGGAGGTTTTAAATCCATCAAACACTGATACCATCTGCCTCTCAAAAACATTGACATAAGCAAAATCGTTATCTACATGTGATTTAGAAATCATATAAGATTCTAAATAGATAACAAACTTTTTTAGAGCTTCAACAACCTCTACAAGTCTAGAAACTTGAGTCTGGAAAGCTTTAACTTCATCCACTATTTCTGCCACAATGGTAGAGACATTACAACCATGAGAGTGTTCAAAAGTCTTTTCCAAATTTCTCATCTATTCAACAAATTAGTGCTTCAATTCAGCAATAGAAACACTAAAAGACTCATTCAGCTCATTCTTTAAGGAGTCAAAATCTTCCCTGGTGATCATATCAGTAGGTGGAACCACAACAGGTGCTCTTTCAGATGCTATACTAGCCACTGAATCATTCATAATCGGTTGAAAAGATGACACCAATGAAGCATCCATTTTACATAATTTTTTTTCACAAAACAGATTTTGATATCAAAATTTAGCTGATCCAGATCATGCATTCTGACCACATCTTCAGGAAACAACTCAGTATGAACATCATAGATGATTGTTGGTCTATTGAGGGATTCCTAATTATCAGAATCAAGATAGTACAATCCAAAAACCACAAAACTTGGGTCTTCTGCCCAATCCTCAATTTCAACAGCCACTGAAACACTACCAAATCTGGATTGATGCACCCCCTCAAGTGGTGACTTCTCTTGTACAACAAGAGAATTCTCAGCAGGTATTTATTCCTCATAAAAATCTTATACTATCAACTCCATCTCTACAAAATCTGCAACAGCTTGAGACTCCTCTAGATTAGGCACATGTCCTTCCATATCACCCACTACTTCTTTAACATGCACAACTGAGCTTCCAATAAATGGAATCAGACTTAAGAAAGAAAAATTAGATGCTTCAGATTCATTCTCTCTTTCTTTTTCATTCTCTGGTACTGGCTAGTCTTCTTCATTAGCAGGAGTTTCTTCTTATTCTAAAGCTTCCTTTTCTGAAGACAAAAATTCAGCAGCAGGGCATGGAGGCAAGTCTGGATCCCTACCTTCAGCCATAGAAGTCTCCTCTTCATCAGTCTCATCACTGTACTCAGGTTCTTCTTCATCAGGTCCTAGACCTGGATCCCTCACATCCTTAGGCCTTGAATGATGATTCACAGGATTGAATTTATCATACACCCTATTGTCATCATTAACCCTTTCTCCTATCCATGGGTTCAAGTTTATCTTCATATATTCGCAAACCGTGCTTGTGATACAAAAATTATTCTTCACTACCACTGTCTCATCCTGAGACTCAACTACCCCTTTCACCTTAATCATTACGGAGATCAACTTGGCAAAGAATATGGAATTGGTTTTTGACTTAGGTACGATCATATCCTCTATTTAAAACATTAGCAATCTACCCAGATTCACTTTGACACAATGTCTCAAGAGATGTGAGAGATATATATCTTGATATATTAAATTCACAAAGTCCCCTCTCCTTGGTATTAAGACATGCTGAACAAATTTTAACATCAATCTGTTCTCTCCATCCATTTCAGCAGCCACTACATGTCATTGATTGCCACTACCTGTGAGCTCCTCTAAGGTGGTCTCATAGTCAAATATATCACTTGTAGGTGGTATTGATTTCGAGAAAAATCCAAAAACACCTTTGTGTGGAACCATTAGGCATTCAACCCACTCAATAGATGAAAAAGATATCTCCTTTCCATTCAAATTAGAAATCACTCAGTTTTGATTTTCTAACTTCTCAATGCTCACAAACTCATAAAACTGTTTCCCTAGTTTCGGATAGTAGGGGCCATTGTTGTTCGAAAATCAATCTACCAACTTTTGATCTTCCTGCACCTCGAGCACTAATGATTTTCTAGCCAACAACTATTACACAAACAACTCTTTTTTGATCACAATAACTCTATTTTTAAAATGAGGATTCACTAGTCGCCTCCCCGAGCTTGTTATACTTATACTAACACTAGATTCTGGCTAGGTCTTCTGCTTCTTCACATTTGGCTCATCAATGTCATCCTTGATGGTAGGAAGTTTGGTTTCTTCCATCTCTTGTTCGAGGGATTATATGGTTTTTAAGAGATTAGGGAGCTAAGGTTTCCAGGAAAAGGGTTTGAGGCTTGGTGGATTGACAAGTAACTAGGACATAGTTTTATCATTTAGGAATCATAAAATAAATAATTAAAATATCATAAGTATAAACGATTCAGATTCTGGTGGTAGACATAAGTTTAAAACAACGTGTGCTCATCGGTAAGTTTTATCAGTGAGAATTCATTTCAGTGAGTTCCATCAGTGAGGTATCCCATCAGTGAGGTTTTCACATCGGTGATGTTTTTACATCGGTTAGGTTTTTACAGATTGAGGTTAATCATTCCTAACTCATGTATAATGTAACTTAACCTATCAGAACATAATGGTTTGGTGAAGATGTTAGATAATTGATGTTCAGTACCTATAAATTCAATATTAATATCACCGTTTTGGTGATGATCTCTCAAAAAGTGGTGCCTTACATCAATGTGTTTTGTCCTAGAGTGAGATATAGGGTTTTTTGATATGTTTATTGCACTAGTGTTATCACAGTTAACTGAAACATGTTTAAAATCATATACATTGTCCAAAAGAATGTGTTTCATCCATAGAATTTATGCACAGCAACTAATAGCAGCTATATACTCTACTTCGGTAGTTGAAAAAGCTACAAAATTCTTCTTTTTACTACACCAATATACTAGGTATTTACCTAGAAAATGACATGTTCCAAATGTTCTTTTTCTATCCAACTTTCAACCAACAAAGTCAGAATCATAATTACTCATTAATTCAAATGATTGTCCTTTTGGATAAAACAAACCTAAATTTACAGTGTGTTTAAGATACTTAAAAATTATTTTAATAGAAAGTAAATGAGATTCTTTTGGATTGGCTTGAGATCTTGCACACATACACACACTAAACATAATATCTGGTCATCTAGTATTAAGGTAAAGTAATATTCAATTCATACCTCTGTAATTTGTTTGATCCACAGGTTTCCCAGCATCATCAGCATACAATTTACAGAAAGTACTCATAAGAGTATCACATTCCTTAATAATATCCAAACCCAAACGTTTCAAAAGATCTTTTGTATATTTCATTTGATTCAAAATAATACCATTTTCATTTTGAAAAACATGAAATCTAAGAAAATATTTGAGTTCTACCATTAAACTCATTTCAAATTCATTTGGAAAACTCTTAGAAAAATCACTACATAAAGAATGTTTAGAAGATCCAAAAATAATATCATCATCATTGATTTGTACTATCAATACATCTTTAGAAATTCTTTTACTAAAAATTGTTGGATTAGTAATCCCTTTAGAAAAACTTTTTGAAATAATAAAATTACTAAGTCTATCATACCAAGATCTTGGAGGTTTTTTCAAATCATATAAAGCTTTAGATATCTTGAATTAGGAAAATGAAGATTAGTAAATCAAAGAGGTTGTTCAACAAAAACATCCTCAATTATAAAACCATTTAGAAAATCACTTTTGACATCAATTTGATATAACTCGAAATTCAGATGAGCAGCATAAGCAAGTAAGATCCTAATAGCTTCTTATATAGCTATAGGTGTATAGGTTTCCTCATATTCTATACCTTCCTATTGAATATACCCTTGTGCAACTAACATAGTTTTGTTTATAACTATATTTCCTGATTCATGAACCTTATTTCTAAAAACCCATTTAGTAAATATAGTCAAGGTGTCCTTAGGTCTTTCTACTAATTCGAAGACTTTGTTTCATTCAAATTTATTTAAATCTTCTTGCGTAGCCATCACCTAAAATTCATCATTGATTGCATCATTGAAATTTTCAGGTTCTAGTTGTGAAAGAAAGGCTTGATGTTCAACCAGGTTTCTTAGAGAAGCTCTAGTATGTGTCCCTCTATCAAGATTACCAAAAAACAGCATCCAAAGGATGATTCTTTAGAATCATAGTTGATCATGTAAAGGTAGGACTAGAAATTTCAGAATCTTCTCTGAGTTCTAGTTATGTAGAAGCAGATTCGGGAATATGTCCAGAACTGGATGTTTTCACAGCAGGTTCTTTAGATTTATCAATAAGGTATAGAATAGTCAAATCTTCTTCAATAGTTTCAAGAGAAGACTTAGGTTCATGTGGACCAGTTTTATCAAACATGATGTGAATAGATTCGTCCACACATTTGGTTCTTTTTTTAATGACATTATAGGCTTTTCTAGTTAAGGAATAACCATGAAAAAAACCTTCATCACTTTTATCAGCAAACTTATCAATATTATCCTTGGTATTGAGAATAAAGACTTTGCGACCGAAGACTCTAAAGTAGCTAACATTAGGTTTCCTATTGTTCCACAGTTCATAAGGGTTCCTTTTGAGAACAGGTCTGACATAGACTCTAATGATGATATAACAAGATGTATTTATAGCTTCATCCCAAAAGTAAACAGGTAGGTCATACTCATTAATCATGGTTCTTGCAATTTCTTGAAGGGTTCTATTTCTTTTTTCTATTAAACCATTCTTCTGAGGTTTCCAAGGTGCAGAGAGATTGTGACTATATCCATTGTGTGAGAAATAAGATTCAAACTCAAGGTTTTCAAACTCATGACCATGATCATTTCTTAGGGTTTTAATATTAAGACCACTAAGGTTCTCTACAGACTTGGATTATTTGACAAAATAAGAACAAGCTTTACATTTGTGAGCTAAGAAGTATACCCAAGTATATCTTGAAAAGTCATCTACTAAGACATTAACATAGTGCTTCCCATTTAAACTAGAAACTCTATAAGGTCCAAACAAGTCCATGTGAACCAACTCGACTGGTTGAGAAGTGGAAACTTGTTTCTTTGATTTAAAATAAACTTTATGTTTCTTTTCCTTTCGACAGGGTATACAATCTTTTTTTCTGATGGGAATTCATGTTTGTGTAGTTCTCTAACTATGTTCTTCCTTATCAATTTTCTAAGTGAACGTATGTTGCAGTGTCCTAATCTTCTGTTCCGTAGTCAAAATTATTTGTAAAAATCATTTAAACCAGTAACATTTTTTTGGCTAAAGAATTCAAATAAACAACATACACATTTCCATTTCTCAAGGAAGAATATACTTATGCATTTTTAGAATTAAAAACATTACAAGATTCATTTTCAAACATAACATTAAATATATCATCACATAACAGAGAAATATTTAACAGATTATACTTAATTCCATGAAAAAATAAAACTTTTGAAATTAAAGCTGAATTAATGTTACCAATCTGGCCAAGGACTATGATTTCTCCTTTAAAGTTATCACCAAAGGTGACATAGCCTCCATCAACCTTTATGAAGCTTTTAAAGTATGAATAATCTCTAGACATGTGTCTTGAACATCCACTATCCAAGTACCATACATTCTTATGATAACTCTTCAAGAAGATCTCCTAAAAAACAGATTTAGATGGAAAATGATTTTGGTACCCAGATCATCTAGGGTCCAGACAGGTTAGTAAATAAAGCTTTAGGTACCCAAATTTGTATTATGGGTCTCAAATAATTTACAAAATAAATAAATTTTGAATGATAAACATTATTTGATCTATAACAATGTGAATAACTAGTTGGGGCATATGAATTTCCAGAATTGGAAGTAGGAGAATTTTGTCCAGATTTAGGAATAAATATATTTTTGGTAAGCTGAATCTATCCAGATTGGTATCCCAAACCAGTAGTGTACATTGGTTCCACTTGTTTACAATGCTTTTTTTGTAAGACTGTTCCTTCCATTTGTGATGTTTTCCATGTCCTTTCATAGTTTCTCATTAGACATTTTGAGTTCATAATTTTCCTTAAGAAATTGAGCCTTCATTTCTATTTCTACACTTAGATCTTTTTCAATAGTACTAGTCAAGGCATGTAGTTTCTTTAAAGATTTATATTTATCTTTTAGTTCATTACAGGTATCTTCCAGCATATTGTAATATTCAAACAGTTCAGCCTTAGACATATTTTCATCATTATCTAATTCAGTTTTATTTCCAGAATAATAATCATTTAGAACAGGGGAAATAGGTACCTCAGATATGTTAGTCCTGAAGCACATGTTGGCATGATTCTTTTTAGAATCAGTAGCCCATGATTCACTTGTGCTGTCTCCCGATGCACTCCAGGATGCTTTTATGGCTTTCTTGTACATCTTGTCCTTATAATAACATTTCTTTTTGAATTTTAACATTGTACAGTCATCCTTGATGTGTCCTTTAATCTTGCATTCATAGCAGACTATATCATCTTCCTTATCAGATTTCCTCCAATCCTTCTTCCACTTACCTTGTTGATCATACTTACCCTTGTAGTTTGGTTTTTTGAAAAAAAATGTCTTCCTATAGAACTTCTTAAATCTCTTGGCTATTTGAGCCATCTCAGCATCACTGCTAGAGTCTAAATCTTACCTTTTTGAACATTCAGTTTGTATTTGAACTTTTTCTTTGTACTTCCCTTCGAAGCAGAAGATTTAAAAGCTACAGACTTCTTTTTAGGTTCATCATCATTCTTATTATTCACCTTGAGTTAGTCCTTATACATTATAATCTTACCAATGATCTCCTTGACTGGTATCTTTCTTATGTCACTTGATTCTCTAATTGAAACAGAAGTGACTCTCCATCGATCTGGTAGACATCTCAATATTCTCATGAATTGTTCCTTAGTAGTGACATCTTTTCCAGGAGAGATCATTGTATTGACAATCTCATTGAACCTGAGATACATGTCAGATATATGTTCATCATTATTCATTTTAAAATTATCATATTTAATAGTATATGTATTCAATCTCTTTTATTTAACATTAGTTGTTCCCTCATGGGAAATAGACAAAGTGTCCCAGATATCATAAGAAGTTTTTCAAGAAGATATTCTATTTAGTTCTTCATCTCCTAAAGAACAATACAGAGCATTCATAGCTTTATTATTATTATTGAAAGTAGTCTTTGTATGTTAATCCCAAGTAGTTATATCAGTTTCTGGAATTCTATACTGAGTTTCTATGGTATTCTAGATATCAAATCCCATACTTTCTAAATGTATTTTTATTTTAAGATTCCACTAAGCATAATTTGTAAGATTAAACAATGGTGGCATATTGGTAGCATCACCTTCTAGCCTATTATCCATTAATAGATTTTAAAAAATATATTTAAGGAGATAAAATTTAGAACTAACAAAAAATTAAGATCGTTAAATATGCAACTAAAATCACATTTGAAAAACAGAGTGTTTTGAAAACATAAATAAAATAAAAATAATCCTCTGATACAAAATGATGGTCAGAGTGGATACTCAAGAGTGGGGTGAATTGAGTTCCAATTAAAAATATCTGTTAAAAATATTTCTCTTAAAATCCCCCTATTTAAAAACTAGTGAAACTGTAGTGAATTTATACATATTGTAAAAGTTCAATTAGTGTCTCAAAGATTTATTATGTCTCATTTAATTTAATTATAATATTAAATTAACTTTTGAAACTAACTTACAGGGTAACAATAAGTATAAAAAATTTCTAATTTAACTATAAAAGTAACTTTCAATGAAATTTTATTTCAACGTAATTTTCAGTGGAATATAAAAAATATAGAAAATAGAATGCACAACAGATGTAACCAAGAGGTTTAGTCTCAATCTGAGACCTAGTCCTCTAAAACATTTTATATAAATTTGATCCATACCCTGAATCAGGGTAAACAATAGTCAAAAACACTATCCAGGAACAATGACCTCTACTAGAGTTCTACTTGGGAAAACCAACAACAGCTCATAGGCTGTCCAGTTCTTACTTGACCTCTACCAATGTCCATAGTGGGAAACAAGGCAGTTATAGAGTTTCAATGAGGATTTAGAAATCCTACAGTTTAGATCAGGAGACAATGTGTGTATGAAATATACAAGGAATACACACAACTCGAAATGTATATAAAAGAATTGCTAAAAGAATGGATAAGAGTTTAGAATGATCTAGTGAAGTGAATCACAACTATAGACTATTTTGATTTATCATAACTGCTTTTGAGTCCTTCTCTGGTTTTTTTCTGAAACATAGAGTTTCGTTTTCTTCATTGGTTTTCAGGTTTAGCTTCAGCTTGAGTTCATGAAGAGTTAGTTGTATTTATTCACTCAAGATGAAGCTTGTGTTCTCCTCTAGAATGAAGGGATTCATGTATGTCCAGTGCTCTTCCAGTATGAATTTATCTTTTTATTCCTGTTTTAATGCACCAAGATTCAATGATGTTCATCCCTTGCCTTTTTTACACTCTTCACGTGCCTTATTCTTTCTTATTCTCTCCTTTCTGCACGGTCTTTGTCTTTCCTTTTATAGCTTTCAGCTATAGTAAAAAGAATGATTACCTTTTTCATGGGTACTAGGTATGGTTCCCTGACATGCCAACAACTATCATTAAATATCATTAATTGCATTAAAAACATAATATATGACCGTTGAATAACAAATAAATAGTATTTAGTTATGGAGTTTTATTGGTCAATCTTTCATTGGTAGCCTTTTGTAGGTAGCGGTTGACATTATGTAGTAGAGACCTTCTATCGGTAGCTCCTTGATCATGTACTGGTAGCTCCTTGTATCGGTTGCTATTTGATCATGTACTGGTAGCTCCTTGTATCAGTAGCTATTTGATCATGTACTAGTAGCTCCTGGTATCGGTAGTTCTTGGACTATCGGTAGCTCTGATTTGTATTGCTAGATTCATTCTATATCAGTGACTCTTTAAATTGGTAGACATACTCTGTCGATAACTCTGGTGTAACGCTAGCTTGTATCAGTAGACTTTTAGTCTGTGTATATCGGTAGCTCTGTTTGGTTACAATGATGTATATATATCGGTAGACTTCTGCATACCGGAGGACTTGTTCTATCGGTTAGAATCTATCGGTAGCTTCTATCAGTAGCTCTGCGTATCGGTAGCTATGCGTATCAGTGACTCTGTCTATTCAGTCTATCTGTAACCGTTGGTTATCGATAGAATAATTCTATCAATGAACTATGTACCGATAGTTCTGTAGTAGTAGCTATAATAAGATTAGCGACTTAACACTTCTGTTTTATGCAGAACACATCCGATTGAGTTAGAATTCATTCAAAACACATATAAACATAGATAAACAATGATCAAAATATTTCAAGGACTATTTTAATATTAATATCATATTGATAATAGAATATCATAGATTTATAGAATTAATATATTGATAAACATTAATTGGGATTATCGAAGTATGTGAAAGCATAATTGGGATTATCAAAACAGCTGAGGTCAACCGAATACAAAACAAAAACTCATGATTAGAGGTAGTTGAGATGTGACATTATCTATCAAATGTCCTATAAAAAGGAACCAAAATATAAATAAATAAATATTATAAATTGATATGTTAATCCTAGAAACATACATGAATGTATCCATTAATAACTCACATATAACCACAAGATACATGTTTTGAGGAGAATTAGGGCTTCGTATAGGTCACCCATACATTAAAAAATAATATAAATTATAATATAAAAGATATATACATTTAAAATAACAGAAAAACAGACCATAAATTCCGGATTTAAATTTGAATGGAAAAACACAACTAGATATGCATATGAACATCCATAAGATAAGATCTATGCGTAATTCAAACTACCATTTTCATCCACTACTGATTAGATTAAAACAAAAAAAACTCTCATAATGAAACAATATATATCCCATATTGTACCATTATAGAAAAAAATATGGTAACCAAGGATATTAATATCAAAACATAGTCTCATATGGAACTCTAAAAAATCCATATCTCACACTAAGAAGAGTTCAACTACAATAATTCCATAATCATCTGAGGTATAAAATCATGGACCCTTGTGGTCCCCATGTTCAACCCACCATTAGGTCTTCCTCGTAATAGAGATAATAAAAACAATGAATCAGATAAAGGTCAGTAAAATTCTTAATAATGATCATAAAAATAGCCATCATTCATAAAAGAGAAACATGTGATGTGAAAAATGATTTCATCAAAAGAAAAGTACCTTAGAATATATAATGACTCAATACTAATAAATCATAAATTCCAAAATATATTATCACCACATTGTATATAATGTCTATAAATAACTACTCTTGACCTCTGTATAGATGAATAATATTTTTGGAATAACGAATTATCCAATGATAAGACCCATGAAGATTAAACCACAATGACATAAAATTTTTGGGGTCTCACATTGGAACACATAGTAGATCTATAAAATTAAAAATTAAATATTTTATTGAGTTCTTTCTAATAGGAATACTCTGAATAAAATGAATCATGAATGTGAAGAACTCATGTTACTAAATGAAAAAATACCCACAAAATCACTCTAGGGGAATATTCAAATTCACAATTGCTAAAAACAATAAATGAACCTTTAAAATTAATCTTCAATAACATTAAAAAATTTGAAAAGTTTATCAAAAAAACTAATGGAACAAATATTCGTGAAATAATTCATAACATCCAAACATTTAATCATTTTTTTAAAAATTAGTAGAAATGTATTGTATAATTTAACAGAAGAGATTAAATCCACACTTATTTTAATAAAAACACTCTTATAAAATTGACTATCCTTATTAAAACACTTCACATGTCAAAACAAATTCAAAATCATATATCTTTTGAAAAATAAAATTTGGATTCCCTTAATAAACACACAACCTTATGTATGGTTTCAAACCCAATTCTTTAATGTTTCCACATATTAAATCCAAAAAATTCCAAAAAATTTAATTTAATTTGTATAAATTTCCATGTTACATTTAAAAAATGAACGCTCTTAAAAATTCACTCCATTATAGTTATAATATTTTATTAGTAAACCGTCAACTAATTTCGACATAAAAATGTAATTAACCAGAGTTTATAACTAATATTCATTTTATGAATATATGTTTGTTTCATTTAATATTTTAAAATAATGAGAAACCAAAAAAATATCTACATATTAATGATCATTACATTAGTCATCTATTAAACCAATTTAAATTGAAAACATTACAACTGGACAATGAGTATAAAATAGAATTGCTAAAATGGGAAAATATATATCACCCCAATCTACTAGAATCATCCAACCCATTGTAAATTCAATAGAAAAAAATTATTAAAACAATCAACATGATATGAAAAATAAAATATAACCTTATCATAAATTGTAGTAAATTTTGAATGAATGAATAAAGTGGTATTTATAGTGTATAAATGTAATAATGACAATTGTTATTCGACCATTATATGATCAGCATTTAATATGAACTTTGGAAACTATTCCCTTGTATTATAATTACATTGTTATATTTAATATTTATAAGTATTAATGACATAAAATAATTTGTACAAAAATGAGAATTTATTGTCTAAACTAGTAGTCATTCCATTTAAAGCCCATTTATCAGAACTTTGGTGGGAGTTATCATCACTGGGGTTCTTCCATCACCAATACCAAGATGATCTTAAATAAGTGAATCTTGAATGAAATCACCTACGAGAGAAGTGCTTGTTATTGGATACTACAACTAGGTCAAATATAGTTGAGTCAACCTACAAAAATACCACCATCACAATCCTTACTCTTAGGGAGTATGAGGATGTAATAACGGGTTACATATCCTCAAATTAGTAAATTAATTTTTAATATCATTTAAATAACTAAATATTTTCTCCATTATTTTGCTATTAAATTAGTTTTTATAAATAAAATAAGAGTTTCAATGAGTTGAATTTTGTAATATTATTTTTTGGCCGCAAATAAAACACTATTTTACTCATCTAGAATATTTATTAAATTTTTATATTAAACCATAATATTGAAAATATTTTTTATAGTGTAATTAATTTTTAAAAGTTATGTTTAATAAATAATAAAATAATATTATAATGGCCTAGAAAATCTTTCCATAAGTTCTTTTAATTTAATTATGCCTTAAAATTTTTGTTTTTAATTAATTTTTTTATATTTAAAAGATAAAATTATCATATTTATATAAATTTTATGATAAAATAAACATCATATTTTAAACTTAGAATGTCCAATTTAGATTTAGGTGAATTTATGATAATGTTATAAAATACATTATTTTTTTATGAATAGAAAAAAATACATTTTTAGGGATTTGTTATATTTTATGACATCATATTTTTTACACATTAATTAAATAATTAATTAATTTCAATATAAAACAAAAAAATTAATTTTTTAATATTAATTAATTTAATAGATTTTACTCAATTTTTAAATTATTAATTTACATTCTAAAATTCTAAAAAATGGAAAATTTATTTTTAAAACTATACTTTATTGAATATATACTTTTATATTCAAAAATAGGTATATAAAGTTGCTATTTTGTTTTGGGGTATTAAAATAACATAAAATGTTTCCAAAATGTCCAATAATATGTGAAGACCTCATTAGTATGCCAATGATTAGTCAATGTCTGCAACCTAAAATTCTATGACCTATATTTTGAAAAATTATTAAACAATGCATCCACTTCTCTTATAAATATCCTTTTCCATTCACTATCAATTCATCCACCACAATATTATATTTTTTTCCTACTCATGGAGTCCCCCAAGGATTCTTCTGTCTCCAAGGATTCATACTCATGTATTAGGAACAACTCTTCAATGTATGGGATATCTTCATATCTATTTTCTATTCAAGGGTCCCTTTTGTTGTTTGACTTCCAATTTCCATGAAAATATAAATATTTTCACTTTATATTGTCCCACTATTATAATAATTGTATCTTATAAATGGATAACCCTTGTCCCCTTTCATTTTTCCATTTTCTAAAACAATGTTTTAGACCTATAATGCTAACTAATTTTATTATCAAATTTTCCACTATTACATGAGTAAATATATATGTCGCTTTATTTGACTGCCCAATTTTTTCACTTCAAATATAATTCAAATATATATAAAAATGGTTTTTAATTAAGGTATTTACATATATCAAGAAAATATATATTTTCATGGGTTGAAAATGATATAATTATCATGTCTTCACAATCTTTTGTATGCCACATTTTTTTTATAAGAATCATGTTCTTTATATTCCACATGTCACTAATGAAATGATTTATTAGAATCTATGTGGATGAAATTATGTTAAGCAATATAAATTTTGTTCTCTGATAGTTCTCTATTTCAATTGGTAAATAATTTAATATCTATATATGACATGTTATATTATACCTTCATGAATTACCCCGTTAATATTTATTTGTGACACCTTGGTGATAAACCATGGAGATTTGATTATGAGTTTTGAATTTAAATATTTAATCCAAAAATCCATGTTATGAATAATGTTATGATTATTATTATTATGTTATTATACTTTCTTAATCCATATCATTATGCATGATGTTCTTATTTACAAGACCAAAGATCAAAGGGTATATCTCTCTCTTGTTTATTCCATTACCACTCTTCCTGCATTCAAATTTTTGTTAATGTATATCCCCTGGTTTTGGGATGAAGTAAATATAACAGAGGGTGGATAAATGAATATATCATTCTAGTTAATTAAGATTAATGTTTTATTTTTACATGTATTATAGATCATATTTTGTTGAAACAAAAATTGGAAGGATCCTTGCTTTGGTATCATATAATGAAAAACTATAAAATTAAATGGTGTGATTCCATAGTTGGTATCTATCCGAAGTTTAGTTATTTGTGGTAATTATTAATTGAAAACATATGTATGACCCATAGGGACAAGTCTACATAGATGAAATCATCAAGGTGTTTGGGGGAGGAATAATTTAAGTAGTTTTTGTGAAATAAAATTCATATTTGGGTTTGAGAAAGTTAATTTCTCTCTAGTATATATGTATATTGGGATAATAGCCAGGTTGAATGAATTGAGATAGAATCATATAGTAATTGGTGCGTGACAATGGGCCTTACCACACTCCTATTTTGAAATTCCTGAGGGAATTTATTTGTCGATCATAATCTTTTTCTAATCAATACTGAAGGATATATAAAAAACATAACTATTATTAGAATATTTTAGTAAAATATTTAATAATGATATTTAATGATATATAAGCCCATTAAAATTATAAAAGTAACAAATGTAACATATATCTCACTAAGGATTTCTCCTATTAGAAAAATGTTATGAAATAGGAGGAACTACATTAATGAAGAGTGAAACAGATGATGCACGGATTTCATTCACAAAAAAATGGAATAGAAAAATTAATTAGGGTGATGAATCTATTAATAAAAATTTTGATCAACAAATTAAATCAATTTTGTTGATAAAATTAATCTTAAAGGGAACATCATCCTGTTGAGTAATTAATAGACTAACGAGAACCTTCATTCAAGGGATCTATAACACCTTATTTTCTAAACAATGTGTATTTCCTATAGAATATATTTTTTCTATAATTCATTTTCTGCAAGAATAAAAAGGCACCATGTTCTTTAACGTATTTCAAGGTAATGCTAATTTTTGGTGGAAGTTGATTAAAAGCACGAATCCAATAAGGATGATATATGTCTTGGTGTGGGAAGTGTTCAGGGGAATAGTTTTAAATAAATATATTCCCCATTAGATGAAAACAATAACAGGGGATAAATTACATGAACTAAAGGAAAAAATTAATTAGATGTAATACATGAGATTTAATTTACATGACATCGTCGAAATACCTCTTGCATCCATCTATATTATTAGTGATATTTTGAGAGATTGTTTAGTGGAATAAGATCCCATATATGGAAGACTATATAAATTTATCACTATGAAACATATGAATATATATTTCATAGTTCTGTTATGAATTAATGGGAGTTTCTAAGGATGTGGTGGTCAAATCGAACGAATGAAAAGAAGATATAAATATATCCATACACAGGGAGGAACATTGATCATGATAGAGGAGTAATGAAAGTGAAACATCCCACATGAAACAAATATGAGAATAAGCATTGACAGAATAGATTACAAACGAGTGAAAAGTTCTATATTTCTAGAATATATTACTAAATAGCTAGATACTATCATGGTGAGGAGAATCCTAAACATCTATCCCCTAAAAAGGATGATGGTTCAGGTCCATCCATAAGTTCACTGATTCATGTGGGGAATGATTTGGTACTTTTGAAATAAATGTCCAAATTAGAAGATAATGGAGCGGAAAAACTATTAACATCATCTTTTTATGAAAGATAATGGCCAGAAATATTTTTATTAGGATGAAAAAAGTGTATTCACATAATGATGTGGTCGCATTTAAACTCATTGTTCAGTCAAATATAAGAAGTAATTAATTTTTTTTGGGGTTCTATGTGTTCCTCTATATCATAAATGTTTTAATATAATATATAATGACTCACTTAACTTCCAGATGTAGATTTTTCTTTCAGGAATCAAAGGGGAATTATCTTAACAAAAATAGTGTATATAAACTCTATTATTAACTTAGTCATGTAAAATCACATCACAAATCTTGTATTAATTCCCTATTTAAATGTCAACACTATACTAAGGATGGACTCGTTCTCAAAATATAATTTTGAAATCAATTGAAGAATCATGAAAATTTCATTAGTCTTTAATACACAACCACAATCATTTTCATGGGTGAGATATTCCAACCAACATTTTTCTGTGAATAACATTTTGTATCCTTCATTAGTGTTATTGTCAATAATGAGGGATAAATAAATTTAAATGTAAAGATATTGATTGTAACTATATTTCAAGAATACAGTCATGTATACATGGACTACACCGATAAAGAGAGGCAGGGTTCTCTATTGAAATCCTATCTAGTTCTGAGAAGATATCAAAGACCCCATATAAATGGAAATATGGTGTTTGAGAAATTCATGAAACAAATTCAAGAGATTATAGAAAAGTTATTTATTTGACTAAGTGTGTCTTATTTGGGAGGACTTTTCCCCTTTATGATTAATAATGATGGATTAATGTGGATATTTATTTATTATAGAGATGATAACGAGACCAGAGTCAAGAAAAAATACCATCAACCAAGGATTGAGGATTTGTTTGACCATCATTGTGTGGATCAGTTCTTCTCCAAGATTGACCTCTCATATGGGTTTCATCAATTCATGGTGATGAAAGAAGATATTTAAGTACTTCCATATTAATATCATTTTTAAATTTTGAGCATGTAGTTATTTCCTTTTTCATGACTAATACTCCGACTTTATTTAAAAATTTAATTAATATATTCTTAAAAACAACCATGATAAATTTGGGGTATTTTCATCGAAGATAACATTATATAGATTAAAATTCATGAGGATAATAGGGATAATCAAATTGTTGTTATAATAAATATGAAGAAATTTTTTTTTTGAAACTATCATAAAATGATAATTTAGGTTACAAAATGTTTCATTATTGGGGAACATTTTAACCAATGAAAACATATTAGATGACCTTTTGATGTAAAAGGTTATAGGGAAGTGTCCTAGTCCTGTAATACTAAATCGGATTCATAGTTTCTTCAGTTTATTTGGATATTATTTATGTTATGTGAACAATATTTCATGTATTTCTAATTTAATAACCATGTAAACTTGAAGAGGGTCTATGTTTATATTATAAAAGGATTGTGATGAATTTTTCCAAAAAACCAAATTTGTGATTGGTTACTAATCCTATGTTAACACTACCCTATTTCAAAGAACGATATGTTATTTTTTAGTATGTATATCTGAATGTTATTTGGTGTTTCCTCATAAAAAATGAAAAGGTGATTGCTTATGCATATTGAAAGATAATGTATCTTGAGAAAAATTATCCAACTCAAGACCTAGAGATAGATTCAGTTGTCCATTTATCTAAAAATATGGATGTGCTATTTTTATGGGGTGAAATGTGATATATTTAAAGACAATAAAAGATTAAAGTGTATTTTCAAACAAAATGAATTGAAATGAGATGAGGAGATGGTTCGAACTTCTTACAAACTATCATTGTTAAATTAATTATCACAAAGGAAAAGAAAAAATGACACTAGTCCCTTATGTAGGAAATACCATATTGTATTGAAAATGAAAAGGAATCAAAGAGATCCATTGATCAAGGGCCCTATAAAATTATTCATTATAATTGTATGGGAAGGGACATCATCTATCGTATTCAAAATAATTTCTCAAGCATCATTACCATATAATATCTTGAAATATCAAAGAGAATATCCTTTGTTACAAAATAATCAAGAGGCTCTAAAGTATGGTAATATATATTAGTTCAATATTTATCATGATTGATTTTTGAAATTTAGTACAAGGATATATTTCAGATCTATAAAAGAGATAAAATGGAAAAAATGGATTATTATCATAACTCTATAAACCATATATATCCTATAAGAACTAAAATTTATATGGACCTTAATAATAATAATTATTGTAATAACATGAAAATGGATATTTCTGACTACACTACAATTTTACTGGTATGTCTGCATGTGAAGAAGTCATGATAACTTCCTAATATTGTATTGAAACCACTTCCCATACTAACATGGTGGTGGGATTATATCAATATGGAATTCTTCCCTGGTGTCACAAAATCATCCAAAGAAAACAATGGTATATGGTTTATAATGGATCATGTTGCAAATACATCCCATTTCATCGCTATTAAATATGATTTTTATATTGACCAACATTCCATGATATACATAACAGAAGTTGTGATTTTTCATGGCTGCCACATTATATAATTTATGATCATGTTACAAGGATCACATATAAATTTTGATGAATTAGTTAGTATTTTGTGAATAATGAATTAATGTTATGTATGGACTGTCACCCCTAAACTAATTTCTAGTCTAAAATAACTATTAATAAACATGAATACAATATAATTACATGATAAATAAAATTTAAAGGTGGTTGGGATCAACAACTCTCATTATTTGAGTTACCATACAACACTGACTTCTACTCGATTATTCACATGGATTCTTTAAAATCTCTATATTCAAAGAGGTGTATAAATACAACTAAATTGGATAAAACAAGTGGAAAAATTAGTGTTAACGTAATAGTTTTTGCGTCGGTTCTATAAGACTAACGATAAAGCACTCCTATGAGGAATTTATTGTCGATTATATAGTAACCAACCATAAAATCCCACATTTAATATAGATTATAGAAAAAACAACATTAAAAGTCCTTAAGGATTTATTTATACATCGGTTATTTAGTAATTTATGATAAAATCCTTTTTTAACAACTACTTTATAAAAAATAGACATTATAATTCATTACAGAAGACTTTTAATATTAGATTTTTTTAATTTAACAATATTAAAAGTCAAACTTCACATCAGTTTTTCAAAAAACTAACATTAATAATTTGTTCAAATTTTACTTCATTTCCCATGCATCGATTTAACATGACATGATGCTAAAAAATCATATATATAAAAATTTGTGGGCGTAGAAAGTTAAACATCTATATGTGAAGTCCATGAGAAGTCCAACTATTGACAACCATAACTCATTGTGCGAAACTCATTTTGAGCTCCACTACTAGAAAAGTCAAAGCTTGGTAAATAAACTAAAACTAGTTCAATATTAATAACATCCGATTTCAGGAATAAATAACATGAAATGTGACTCTTACCATTGATTTCTAAAAATGATATGATAAAATTCCTCATATAAGACTTTTAACATTACTTTTACATGAAACAATGATATGAATATGTTTTCATAGCATCTTCTAAAAACTGAATATAGTATTTTTTAAAAAGTTATAGATAGTTCTTTAACCATTGATTTTAAAGCTATTAGATCTATAAAGGAAATACATATTAAATGTTATGGAATTGAAATGATGTTAATCTCAGAGTGAAGTCATTGAGATGTCCAACAATCAGTGACATAAGTTTTTTTCCCTAACAATGTTTGACCTCCATGGCCAATAAAATAGAATATTATAAATTGAACTAAAAATTAGTGAAAATTATTATATTCTCTTATAGAGAAAGGTGTAAAAATTACTTTTAATGTTGGCACCTGAAAATAACCAACATTAAAAGCAAGTTATTCATGCTGATTATCATAAAAATAAAGGAAAAAATAAAATTTTATACATATTTTAATAAATAATATTTTAAAAAATATATTTTAAGGAGGATTATCGTAAAACCAATGTGAATGATAATGTATAATAGAAAACCAATTCAAAATTGCAATTTTTTACAGTGCATAATTGAAATTTTTGATTACTTCCAAAAATTTATTATACAATGTTTCCTTTTACCATGAAATTTATATTTCTTTGAAATATACATATATAATTTTATAGATCAATTATTTCTTTCATTATCATTCCACAGACTAATTCATTTTATTTTCATCACCAATCCACCAATTCTTCAATTAGTTAACTCATAATGGTAATTTTAATTTTTCAATGATTTATTTATTTAGAGATTATTATATTAATTTATACACCAGCAAAGGATTCATTTTTCATGATAATACAGAATCCTTCTTCAGATATTTGTTATAATATTAATATTCATTTGGATTCAAAAACATCTTCAATGTTGATGCTTGGGTAGCCTTATGATATCATTCCAGAGAAGAAAATCATATCCACTAAGTCTTCCTCAAACATTAGAATTAGGTAAAATATTTATGTTTTATTTCTATATTTGGTTTGTTTTATATGATATATTAGTTTTTAGAAATATTCTATTATATATGGTTTGAGTTATTTACATTATAATAAATATTTTAGGACTGTTATCAATATATCGTTGAATTTTACTTGTTTATTTCAACTATATAAGTGTAAAATATTTATTTTATCATGTGAAAAAATATTGGTTCTTGATGTTTTTGTAAATGATCTATGTTTATACTTTTAATAATTGAAATAATATTTTTTAAAATAATGATTGTTTCTATATTTTTTTTGAAAAATGACATGTAAAACATATTTATAAGTTTATTTTTTCGTAAAATGATGTGAAAATCATAATGTTCAGGTTAGTTTTATTTAAACCATGTATGAAATATGTTTTTAACATAAATTTTATAATCAAAATATAGTCAATATTATATTTCACTTCATTTTAAAATATGAAATAAAAATAAAACAAAATACAAATTTAGGGTTGGTTTTGAAATACAAGTTAGAAAAATTAAAAATTTCTCCATCAAATATGTACTCTAAAAAATAAGCAATAAAAATATTAAAACCCAACATAAAAAACATATTTTAGTACATGTATGATGTAGGCATGTGGAAAATGTTTGGGCCTGATCTTCGAAAGAGGTGACAGAAAATGTCAATGCGATGAAAAGATGTTTTAAATTTTTTCATATTCTAAGATGATCTATACTAAAACTCATTGAATGTACATGGACTTTTATTTTGGTAAAAATCCTTACATTATATATCTCCTCATAATGGGTTCATAAGATTTGAAAATACTGGAAATATTTTCACTAGGTAGATCGACCCTCATGAAATCATTGATCTATTAAGAGAAGTGTCTTATTAGGTTTCACATATAAAATAATATAGATATGGTTAAAATAGAATATTACCTGTCTTATGTGGAGCATCCAATAGAGATCATAGACCATAAAGAAACATTTATATGCAAACAATACTACAAACACCATTTTCATGCTGTGGATGAACCATCAATAAGATGAAGCAATGTGGAAACTAGAGTATATAATGATATATGATGTACCCTCACCTTTTATCATCCCAGATAATGATTTCAAATTTTAGGAACAAAATTTATTATGGGATATATAATGTCCCTGACAATGTAAATGTTATTTGTTTACAAAAATAATGTGTTTTTTCATATTATGTTATTCAAATAACAATAAATGAATAATGTTTTATCTAATTAACAATGATCTTTTCATTATTCATCCCTGAAACTAATTATAATGTTAATCATTACCGCTGGAAAATGAGGATAAAATAGAACAGATAAAATGGGATAGTATTGATTTATACAATTTCCTAGAATCACCTCCCCCACTGAAAATAATATTGAAATGGAATACTAAGAAAAAAATTATGAAAATGAAAATATAACCTTTAATGAAATTATGTTTTATTTTAAGTGAATGAATGAGGTTGTATTTTTAAGGTATAATAAGAAATGTGACCATTTGTATTCAATCATTATAAGACCATTAGTAAATATGACCATTAAAAACTATACCCTTTATTGATAATTATACCATAATAATTAGTGTTTTTAAGTATTAACGACATTATATAATTGATACATAAAAAAATTGACGGCCCCAACTAGTAGAGTCATTTAGATTGAAGCCCATTTTCATAAATTTGGTGGGGGTATCATTCCTAGTGTTCCAGATTGAACAACCCCAAAACCAACATGAATAACTGAAGCCTGAACAAAATTAACTATAGGATATGTTCAAGTAAGTGGATATTACAAATATATCAATATTAGTCAAGGCACACCAAAAAACAACCACTATCACACACATTACTAGTAGTGTGTATATAGTTTTAATAAGGGGTTACATGTCAATATAATAGTTACGTAAAATTTATTATCTGTTTAATAAAGAAATTTTTATTAAATAATTTTTTTAAGAATATATATTCTTTATAATATATAAGTTGAATTGTTATAAATTAGATAGATTTATTTATTTTAGACATGAATAAACCAAAATTTTGTTTCTGGAAAATATAAAAAAATATTAATAAAATAAGATATTTAGAATAGTATTTTTGTTAATAATATAATATTTTAAATCACTTTTATTATAAATTATAAAATAATTTTATTACAGCCTATGTGTTTTTTTATAATTGCCATAAATTTAATCATTCCATAAAAGAGATATTTTTAAATAAATAATTGTTTTAATATTTAAAAGTTAATATTTTCATATTTATAAAATATTTATGAAAAAATAACTATAAATTTTACGATTATCACATTGAAATTATGTGAATATGAATTTATGATTGTTTTGTAAAATATTGTTTTTTTGAAGAATGAAAAACAACATATTTGGTTTTTAGAATATTTTATGACATCATATTTATGCCATAATGTTGTTATAATTAATTAAAACCTGTCCAAGACTAAAATGTTTTATTTTATAAAAATTATTTATTTTATTATACTTTATTAAATATTTATAACTAAAATTTACATTCAAAAATAAAAAAAGAAAATTTTATTTTTTAAAACATTACTTTGTGGAATCATTAATTTACCATGTCAAAATATGTATAGAATAATTATGTTCTGATCTGGTAGAATAAAATAACATAATTTATTTTTCAAATTTCAAATAGCATAAACAGAAACTATATGTAAGACAATTGTTTATCATTTTGCACAACCTAGTTCTCGGTGACGTATATTTGGAAATAATTAAACAAGTAAACCACTTCTCCTATAAATTCCCATCCATTTTCAAATTTCTATTCACTCACAATAAATCCTCCAAAAACATACACTATTTTTTTCCTCCCATGGAGCCCCCATAAGGTGTCCTCAATTCCCCATTATTCCATCCTCTTGATTTAGGAACAAATCATCAAGGTATGAAAAATCTTCACTTATCTTTTTCATTAAAGTGTCTTTTTGTGGTAACTCTTCAAATATCCCTGAAAAATCATTTTTCTACTACCTAATATCTAAATACTATATGAATAGTATTTTGGAATAGGATATATTTTTTCCCTCTCATTTTTCAATTTTCGAAAACATTTTTTTATTCCTATCATGCTTCCAAATGATCATCTCAAATATTCCCCTTTTTAATGAGTAATTATTTTTCCTTTCCTATATGAATACCCATTCCTCTTTTTATTTCATGGGGTATTCAAGTAGATTTATAAAGGATTTTTATTTTGGGTATTTATGTTTATTAAACTCACTTATTCTTTAATATTAATGAAATTACCTAATAATAATTTAATTGATATTTTTTGTATGCTAATGTATTTTATAAGAAACTCATTGTTAATTAACCATGGGTTATTAATGAAATAATTTGTTAGGATGTATGGGGATTTCATGAAATTAATACCTTTGATGTGTGTTCCATAATAGTTCTTCAATACGTAGTGTGGATAATTTAGTCTCTAGATATGTCATGTTATTTGATACCTATGTGAATAACCATAGTATTTTCTATTTACAAAACCCTTGTGATATGATTATGAATGTCTCATTTAAATTTTGTAGACACATTTCCATTTTAGGATTGATGTTCCTATTATTATTATTATATTATTATTATTTATATTATATTCCACTTCCCCATTTCATACTGTTATTAATCATGTTCTTATTGATATGTTTCAAGATCACATGTTATATGTCTCTCTTGTTTATTCCTTTTATGAGCTTCTTGATTACCCTGTTAAATTGATATATGTCCTAAGTTATGATATTCAACAAATAAAAATTTGGGCCAATACATGAAGTTGTATTTCATGTGGATTGAGAAGAATTTTTTATGTTTTCACGTAATATGTATTATACATTCAATAAAATAGACATGGAAAGACCCTCTATATTGTATCATATATTGAATAATTTATATAAAAATAAAAAGGATTCCTTAAACATTATTTCTAAATTTCATGATAAAAATAAATACATATTAGAACATTATATTATGACCAAATCCGTTCTAAAAATTGTATCTAAGGACTCATTTAAAACTGAAATTCTATTTAATGAAATCATTCATTTTCACGTAACAAAAATTTCAATACACACTCATAATCAAAACAATGCTAAAAAAACTAAAATCCAATTCACCCCTATCAACATCTAAAAATACCATCTTTTATTTTTACGAGAAACATAGATCCATGAATCAAAAGGATTATATAATAGAATCAACTAGGATGTAAAACATTGATCAACTATTCCATCTTGTTTGATGGTCTATGAAATAATCGTGCTAATATTAAAAAAAATCCCAATATCATTCCCTCAGTCAATGCATTGTTTTTGTGGCTATAAAATCCATCCTTAAAAATATTATTAATTTTCCATTATCATCCCAAAATTATTGGAAAACCCTCAAATGAAACTCATTGATTTTTAATGAGAATAAAAATACCACTATCTCAAACCTCAATCAAGCATGAATTAAAAAAATGAAATACAAATAACAAAAATACATGGTAACTCAAAACTATGATGATAATGTTCTATATATTATATCACATAAAAAACATATCATGTCCCAAAATTGTTATCAATGTACTATTAGGGATCTAAAATAATTTTTGGAATATTCCATAACCCAATTCTTTAAAAAGTATAGGCTCTGATACATTTAGTTCCAAACTGTCTTGAGATTACCTTACACGCTAAATGACCATACTCTGCACTATGCTAGATGGGAATCCCAAATCCCCAAGGGTAGTAAAGTCATGAATATGTTTCAAGAACTCATACCTTGGAATGGTATCACCCTCATTATTATAATAAAATAATAAATGATCAATTTTACAAGGAATTTGTCATGGAGTCTCTTTACAGTAGACCTCAATAAAAATAAAATAAATTGTAACAAAATAAAGAAAACCCAAATAGTAAAATATCATAATAAATAACAAACTCAATTTAAATATAAACATCATCATTGAAAAATAATATTTTTATTGATATAATGGAAAAACAAATTTGGACGAGCATGCTGAAATGGAAAATACCTAAATATCTAAAAATAAAAAAAATCAAACTACAATAATAAAAACTCTACATTAACAAAGGTATGTACAAAATCCCAAATCATATATAAATAGTCAGAAAATACACTTAATGAGTATAATGAAAACCCAGCTACTTAATAGAAAACATAAATTATTAATACATTCTCACACACACATCATTCATTTGTACTTTCTAAGAAAACAGTTCTTATCATATTTCACCATAGAGTATGTTAAATTTATTTTATAATAAAATTAAAAAATTATAGTTTGAAAATTATTTAAAACAACAAATTTTATCATAATGAAGAGAATAAAGGAAACCAAATACCATTCATTAACATAAATAAAAGGTTCAATTTATTTTAAATATAAAATATGGGTATCAACATAAAAAATACAATAAACTAAAAAAATGGAGACTTTTGATTTCACATAAAAAACATATTTCCTACATTCTATAAAATATTTTAAAATACCCTATAAAAAATTTAATCTTCCCCTTTTAAGTATGAAATTTGAATCCATAAATAAATTTTTTTAGAAAATAAATGTACTCAAGAATGAATTAAATTAATAAAAAATGAAGATACAATATTTAAATTGAATCATGGAAAGGATGCTAAATATCAAACTCATAATAGTGTTATAACAAGAAAACAATCTAGGGGATGAAATATAGTTTGTGGTTGGAATCCCTAGAATAGAATGATCCAAAAAATAAATATTATTAATGGATAATTCTAAATTTCCTAACATGAGACTATACTAAAAGTACCTAATATTTTAGTACTAATAGCCATTCTATTATGTATTTAAACCAACACACTATCCACAAAAATTTCCCACATAGATCAAAATGATGCACTACCAAACCTAGGGAAAATCATATAGGTAGGGATCACTAGGTAGTATTTGTAAATAACTAGTGTAACATAAATCATAATCTCTTACATAGCTACACAAGATCCAATAAATTGAAAAATTAGAGGTGTGAAAAAAATGCTTTCCCATCTCAAACTTCATAAATAAAAAATATATATAAATATATTCATTTCTTAAACAACTTCACATGAAACATTTACAATCAAATGCACTCATTCTATAAATTACCAATCAATTATTACTACAACAACAAAAAAATTCCAATACCAAATCCTGGGTCTCAAAAAATTTTATTAATGCCATCAACTAAAACCCATTAATGTTACGAATATGACATTAAAAATTAACCATGGTATTCAATTAATTTTCCCAACCCTTGGAAAAATAAATCAAGATGGAATTTATTTTAAAAAATTGTAAACTAAATATTCTCCTTCAAAACCATGACTTCCAATTCTTTAGGCATTTCGAAATAAAATATGTCCCATTCATTGAAATAACTCCATGAAACAATGAATTTTTTTTAAAAACAAATACATTTTTACACAACGCATATGACATAAAATTCATTTCAAAATGTTTAATGTGAATTTACACAAACACATGGAGTTTCTATGAAAGAAAATTAGAAAATAAGATATATAGAATAACATAATTTTTTTTAAAAAAATTTTAGGAAGCATTAAAAATATTTTCTAATATTTTTAATTGTATTATATATATCCCGATTAGAAATTATTTTAGTAAAGAAAAAAAAATTAGGATTTCATAAATTTATTTACATACACAAAAACAAACACCTCAACAAGATGGAACTACATACCATTAGTGGTGAAGGAAAAATTGAGGATAAAGGTGATAATAACAATCCCTAGACAATGAAATACTAATAAAATACCCAACCCAAACCCTAAATTAGACCAAAATTGTGATTTATAGTAATAAATAAAGATAAATCCAATAATTAGAGAATAATTTAGAAAATGAGAGGATGAATGGAGGTATTTTCCATTTAAACACTCAAAATAAGTAGGATGATAAATTACCAGAGGGGTAGTAGATAGAATCATTACCCATTATATCGATGTTATGATGAATATATATCATTAAAAGGGATCCCGGGTGTATTTGAATTTATGAGTGTATAAATATAAATTAAAAAAAACCGAAATTATTCCTATGAAACGTCATGGTATAACACTCATTGTCACAGTGTGATTGACCTCAAATCCTGCATTACATTTCTTTGATTCCCTATATCACAACATGAAACACCCAATATAACTAAGACACCTATGACTAATATCGTCAATATGTGACACTCTTTAGTCATGGTGTGATGTGAAATTGTTGAAAAAATTACACTAATACATGGGTACCATCATGGAATGATCACCTTAGTCATGGTGTGATGCACATTTGACGAAAAATTCTACAAGGGAAAGAGTTAAGGTAATGGTCTTCCAAACATCATCGTGACACAGACCACTATAACATCAAACTATAACTACTCAAAACATCCATAACATCTGATAAATAATTGAGAACAAAAAAATCGAAATACCCCAAATTTATGAAATATTATATTCCATAGTAACATGATGGTTTCTTAGGTTAAATTAGTTATATTTTAATAAAATACATCAAATTAATTAAATTATACACGTTTAAAAAAATAATGTTAATTGTATATTTTTTTAGATATATCTATGACAAATATATTTTTTATCAACAACATATTCATATAAAAAATTGAATGTTACATTATTCCCCATTTATAAATTTCTTCCTCAAAATATTTATTTATACTCTATGAAGAATTTATATAAGGGTTTTTTTGTATCATTACATCCTAAATTTCACATGATTCATCTTCATAATTATGATTTTATGATAGTATTTTTAAATGATTAGTATTATATTTTAACACTTTAAATATATAATTTAATACCTTTTCTTAGAAGCCCTCATAAAATATATATTTATCCAATAACCCTACCACTATATTCAAATCATGTGTCAAATTTTTTAAGTGACTTTTTTATGAGTGATTTGTGAAAATAATTATATACCTAAGATAGGTCAGGTGAAAAAAATTCCTATTATGGAGATCATCAATATGAGGTTGATATACCATAATGATGTTTAAATATCTGGTAAATGACTTTAGAAGAATTCTATGGATCATTGAAGTGACAATAATATATCTATGAAATATAATAGTTTATGGTGTTCCTTGAAATGTCACCACATCACTGATATATATCATAATATGTTGATCAAGAAACAATTCATCACCAATAGCCATTATGTTAGATTTTTTTGTAATTTTTTCCACCAGATACCATTTTGAAATATTTCCTTAATATATTTTTGGAAATTCTATGAGAAAAACCAAGATGTTGTTCTCTCATTTTCATATTGGTATGAGTAATTGTTTCAAGGTAGATGTTTATTTTATAATTTGGATTTACTTGCTGGTATGCCATAAAAGTTTATGTATGTAAATAATTCAAGATCAACCCATAATCGTAATAGAATAATTAAATTAAATATATATAAAAATTTGTGCTCCATTAGTGGATAAAGAAGTTTAATTTATGAGAATTGTATAATAACTCATTCTTAATCTCAATTTTTAAAGGTACAAAAAATTGTATCCCATTTATCACTAATCTGTATTAATATATTGTTTCCTCTAAGATTCTCTCATTCCATATTGAACCCACTTAATTATTTATATCTACAACATCCATTTGTGAAACATTAATCATCTTTGCGATAGATGTTTGAGAAATCAATAATGAAATTCTTTATTTCAACCCCTTCGATTATGATTCACATGCCCACCATTTCCAAGTCTAAAAATATTATATTCCAGTAAATTATATTCATGGATAACTTTAGATGTTATTTTTTTATGAGATAAAATTTTAATTTATACCATTTTCAAGATTAATAACAGATTAATTATTCATATTCATTAATTAGATGTAATAATATATATCAGAAAATATATATCTATTTATATGTGATTAAATACTTTAAACATTCATGATCGGTATATATATACATTTATATATATATATCATATTTTTAGTTTACATGACCCCCCAACTAAGAACTGCACCTAGGCCTATAGTGAATAAGATTGGGACCCCATAACCCACCTCTAATATGCCTCGAGTAGGTAAGTAGTCCCATGTGTGTATAAGTAGAAACCACTGATGAATACAATATCAAAAATTCAATTTATACCCCATAATAACCACAATGCATGTACATTTTATTACTTTAAAAATTTTAAGACAAAATATCAAAAATAAGAGTCTTATGTGGTTATTCTAACCAAACCTCCATGATCTAGGATAATAGTATACAACATGATCTCCATACTCTCCCTCTAAAGCTAAAAAATAGTTTTATATATATGGATAAGAATAAATGTATACTAAATATCATCCTACTCAATACCACTCCTTGAAATTAGGACAATTCATACTGATGCAATAGTGAATAAACAATATGAACATTAAGAACATATAAAGTCAAATAACACCCAACCTCACAAATTCATTATAATCCAATGTCACATAATATTATAATAAGATAATTTATGAATAAAATAAAAAATAGTTACAACTCAAACCACTTATCCACAAGATTTTTATCTCATTCGCTTATTTAATACATCCATGTTCTTCCATCCCTTATGTAGTAATGACCCAACCAACCCCATCTATATTGTCGCACCTAAGGTGGGTCGAGATGGTTCCCTGCCTAAACAAATGTATATAATTCTAATGTTCATACTAATAACTATATCAACTATACCATATCCATAACCAAAATTATATATCATATATCCACATCTCCACCAGACACCACAACCTCATCTTATAGCCATCTTAGTAAGTACTTTAAAACATTAAGAACATTGATCTCATCCCATCCTATTGAAATGAACAAACCCTAATAAATATCAATAATATATCCACATAATTATTCTAATTTTTTCCACTACAACCCACACCATACATTGAAGTTAAATGTAGTATGTGGGGGAATTTATACATTAATTCCATCACAACCTCGTATTATAAAAAATGTAAAATATAAATTATTTCGTAATTAGTATGTTTATTTTACATTGGTGGGGTTCATATAAAATTAAATAAAGAAAAATCATAATATAAGTAACTAGACACTAACCCATATGAAAGGGTTTACAAAAAAACTACTACTTCATTACAATCACTATCCCATTAAAACCATATGATAACATCACCATCACATTATATATCACTAACCATCCACATATTCCACAAAATAAGTATCCAAAACTACCAATAAGACATCATATTTAAACATATTAACTAAAATTTTCCAAATTTTCTATTTACCTTATATAATACATTCATCATACCATTCATCCAAATGAAATAATAATTATGAAATTTTAATAATTTTGAGATAAATAAAAGTTGTTATGGAATCCCCCTCCCTAAATTGGTTTTGTAAAAAACACAGTCAAATAATACCATAGATGGGTCATCACATAACCATATTACGTAAAGGAATTTATACAAAAACATGAACATGAAAATTCCCCATCCATAACAAAATATCACACAAATAATACCATCAGTATTTCCACAACCTACCAAGATAAATAACTAGGAGAATGCCCAATAGAAATAAATTATGGAAATTCTCCTAAAAGTTACATTTTTTTATATTATAAATCCATGATATAATGATGATCTAGTGTCTGGTTCAAGGGTTTCAAGGTGGAATATGGGTGATAAGAATAAGATAAAATGAGGAAAAAAAGAACTCGTATTGAATTATGAATTTATTGTAATTATGGAATATAGAATATCACAAAATGATAGACTATGGTCACAAAATGAGGAGTATAATTACAAAAATACAATATGATCCCATTTCCAAAAGAAAATTTAAAATTCAAGAAGAGTTATAGTTTAAAAAAAATTGTATTTTTTAGAAACAAGTTGTAGAGCCTAGTTATGGGGCTTATTACAAAACAAGGGATGAGTTTTTCATAGGAAATAGGTATTGGGGTTCATCATAGTGGTTTATAGGATCCCTGAGTCGAGCTATATGAATACTATAATCTAATCTACTATTGATCCACCAATAAACTAGTGTGGTTTTTATTGTTGGATTTTCCATTTTTCCTTCAGTTATATAGATCGAAATCCCCATGTAACTCTTATTTCACAAATTCACATACAAATGGGACCCCCATATTTTTTCACTTTTTCCCTTGTATGGGGTGAGTTTATTTGGAATTATCAGTTATAATGTAAATAATGAAAAACACTATGTCCCCATGTATCATTTCCTTCTTTATCAAGCTAATTTGATGTAAAGCCCTAGCCTTAAACATATCATAATCTTAAATTAAGTGAATAATTCACATTAATGATATTTTTTGTTTTATTTATTTAGAGAATTTGGTCATAACATATACATAACAACTTGAATATTTCAATTAGACACCTCTACTCACTATCCATTTGTTTCATAAAACAAAAAATCTTTAAAAAGAGACATGTTCAGTTAAATGATTTAAACCACATGCATTTTCCATGATCCCATCCTTGACACTATTCATCATTAAGTCCTGTAAAAAACATTTCAATACATGGTATGAGCATTAAATGCTTGATAAGGGATACAAAATGAAGTAAAACTATTATTTTATCAAAAAAAAAAAGTAAACCACGATTACTTTATCCTAATCTAATACCTTTCAACATTAAGACATATCAAAAACAAATCACTGAATATAAGATAATTGATAAATTTTTTTGTAACCAACAGTTTACCAAAAAAACTGACAGAAAACAACATATATTATATAATGGTAACTTAGGAAATAAAGATACTTAAATTAAATAACGATACAGTCAACTTCCACTCCTATCACTAAATTGAATATTCATACGGTTAGACTACATACCCAATGCTTTGGAGAATTTAATGTAACCACATGTACATGGTTTATCACATAACCATGATTCATTTGGTTTATCATGTAACCACCCATAATTGGATTATCCCATAACCACCCATAAAATTTTCATGTATCATTACATAATCTCAACACCTAAACTATTTCACATATCATCATTTTAGTACTAACATTTAATTTGAAATTAGAAGAAACAATTTCAAGATATTGAAATACTTAATTCATTTCAAAAACCATGTTGAATACCAAAACACTCAAAAATATAATAATGGGTTTATTTTCCTTTTAAAAACATTATGGCTTATAGAGGAATCCAAATAATGATTACGACGATAGAAATGTCATTATAGTTGCATATGTTAAAAAAATTCCATTTTTCAATTAGTAAAATTAATCATAGATAAAATATTTCCTTTGAATGAAAGAAAATTTCATAGGGGTTTATTGTACACTGTGTAAAACAAAAATTTTATATTTTCAAAAAATTACTCAATGAAAAGAGATTTAGATTAAGTCCCTTACCTCGTGTCTGACATGACTCGTTATATATTTAATTTACTGAATAACAAAATTATGTTAATTGGTTCTTTAATCATAACCATTTTCAAGTTTATTATTACTTTTATTTTACATATTACCATGTTATAAAAATTACATAAATATTTAAGTTAATATCGTTCATTTTGTCGATATTGGGTACTTGAGTCAAAAATGATCTTGTAATAATTACGAATTTTCCATGTGGTCAAAATTCCATTATGTATAGAATCATACTAATGATTTAAATTTCATATATATATATATATTATATATGTATTATGATCTAGTATATATGTTTTTATAATATTCCGTAATATTTGGAGATAATAAATGAAATGAATTCATGGAGACGGTAAGCTTTATGTTTGCATGTACGCTACTTTCATTTCTTTTTAATATATCACGAAAGTAAACCTAAATGATACATAGATATATTATAATTAAATTATAATATTATATTATATATAATTTACACATGTTCATTAACACCATCTTTTATACAATCCATGTAGGGATGAATGAGGCATATCATGTTGATGGGCGGTAGTCCGCAGATCCTCAATGGAAATTATCGTATTTACAAATTATGGAAAACATAAAACTATGTTGTAAATAAAAATAACATAAGAATAAATAAAATAAAACCTAATATATATCATATATATATATAGTTCCATCATACTGGACACTAAGAGAGGTGGTAGGGGAAATTCAAATAATCATCGTTTTAAAATGCAGTACTTTGCTACACATAGAAACAACATGTTCTTATCCATTTGATAAAGATGTGTGTAAGTTTAGTTCAAATAATTCTCATAAAAACATCCTAGTATATTAAGGATACAATATTTGTTATGTAATTATATAATAATAATAGTAATGTGAATTAAGAATTAATATATTGGGATGGATCTTTAGAGAATACGCTACATCTTAAAACTGGTAACACCCTTTCAGTTGAGCCAAACGGATTTCTTGAATTGCCTTCTTCCTAAGATAAAGATTATAGGAAAAGGATAGTGATGTTTGTAGTTTATTTAATAATATTTTTGATGACCCTAGAGGCTTGAGAGGTACATGTAAGGGGTTACATGTGGTTGCCTTTTATAAGAGGGTGGATGGGTACTTTTGGAATGTCTAGAAGGATTATTTTCTTATAAATTGAATTTCAATTTTCAAAAGGTACAAAACTAATTTAATTCAATGATAAGATAATTATTGTTCAAAATGCTCTCATAAATTAGGTTTTAGAAATGTTTTGTGTAAAAATTTATCCATTATTTAATTATAACCCTTAGTTGACTAATTTAACTCTTATCCTCCCTTCCTGTGAAATCATACTATATGTGTAATATAGTAAACATAAAATGCCAATCGAACCTCAAGTGGTTCAAAATTAAAATTTACAACATTATGTATGTAATTTGGCCTTATATTAGATATTTATGACTATTATATCATTTAATGAAATAATATTTTTATTAAAAAAACTCATTTATGCCAATTTTTATGCCATTTATGTCATGACATTTTAAAAATACATAACAGATTTATTATTTCGAAAAAGAATCATAAATTAAAAGATAAAATTATTCATAAAATTTTATTTCAATATTTATAATCTAATTTATTTAAATCATTCCTTGTTGTGGTAATCACAAAATTATCATTGTGTTATTAATATATTTAATTATTTAATGTCAAAAAATTATAAATAAAATACCATGATGTAGGAAATATTTTTATCTTCCTAAAAAATCATTATTGATGAAGATATTACTTAAAAAATCACATATAAAAAATTTATTAGTAAAAGATTCATGTTCATGTTATTTTTTCCTTAACATTAAAATAAATGTAAGTAAATGTCATTTTCACACACAATTGACTCCATGGGGTCCTAAAATAAATCCAAGGATGCCAATAGGTGGACATATATAATCCAATAGGGTTAGAAAAAGCATTATGGTAATTTAGAATTTTTATAATATTATTTTTTAAACTCCATTACTATATTTACCCATTAAACGTGGTAAAAAATATATTTAATGATGTAACTATTCATAATGTCTAAAAAATATAAGTTACCTATTTAAACAATTTTTTCTTAATAATTCCAAATATGGAATACATTTTTATAAATTCAAAACTCATATGTTTCTGATATTAATTTAAAAATAATTCCTCTTGTAAAAAAATATTTGTTTTAAGATGTAAAAACTACCAAAATATTGACCATCGTTTATGTCCAATTTCAATATGAAATTACTTACAATGACCAAAATTGAATTAAATGATAATAATATAATTCATTTTCACTTTAAAATAAATTAAATGTACAATTTAACTATATAAATAAATTTTATTTAAATGATGTTTTAATTAAAATGCACTATTTTTCATTATTTATTAAAAATGAACATTTTCATAAAAACACCAAAATTTAATTCAATGTAAATTTTGATATTTCTTATGAAAATAAGAAGTTTATTTTTTGAAATAATTTAAATAAATTTTTCATAAAATATATTTATAATGGTTTCTCCATCAATAGGTGTTAAAAATTCATTTGTAGAAAAATACTTCTTTTACCTGAAAAAATGTATTTATTCTTATATATTATCTCTAAAATAGATAAGATGATTATTAGAAATTAAATTGAACATATATCATAAATATTTCAATAAATAAAAATCCACAAATAGTGATATGAAAACACAATTATTCCCTTTTAAATATGTTTCCATAAAAACTCATTCATTAAATTCAATTGGTTTTTATTTCTATTTCTAATTAGATTGGTAACCAATGAATCCTAATTTAATCATTGTAAACCATATTTCAAAATTCAGTTGATACTATTAATTCCCTCAATTCCATTGATTAGGAATCTAATAAAATATATAATAATAATAATATTATTTTATTATTTTTCAGAATAACTCAATGTTGTGTGAAATGTAAGATTTCAGAGAAACCCGTTGTTACATGTCAAGTATTATATCATCAAAATCATCCCCTTAAACCTAAAATTTATATCTAATTCTTAATTATAAATAGATATAAAAATGTATTATTCTATAAATACCTAGGTCATTAAATCCTTCCACACCTTGGAAATTGTGTCCTCACAATTTTAAAATTAGGCTCAGGAACTTCATTGAATGTCCTGCATAAAAAAAGAGTCAATAAAACTGTCACATTAAAATAAATAAAGATAAAAATAATGGTAAACCGATATAAAAAATACCATGATTCCATTAAAACATGCATGTGTAAGAGAAAAGTAACCATCAATATCTGATGGGGAGTGATAGAAAACATGACAAGGATAAAGATAACCACAAAAAAACCACAAAATTATGATAGGTTAAACGGTATTTGATTTCGCAGTTGGAATGGTAAACAAAAAATATTTTTTTATTTTATGTTCCCTTTAATAATTATGGATTAATTAATTATGATATTGACTCATATAAAAAATAAATATACTTATTTTTCAAGCATAGTTTCATCCTTTAATAAGTTTCTACAAAAAAAATCATCTTTTCTCAAAATGATGAGTATTCTAAATGACTTGGTCACACCTAAGGATCTAGAATAAACATCTAATTAATATCATGATACAGAAAATATTATCCATATATTTTCACTATCTTTATGCATTAACCAAAACCATAATGGTCGGTACAAGATCAGATAATCACCAAAAGGATAATCTTTTTTGAAATGAAATACTAATCTTAATCTCTAAAAATGAGCAAACAATACCCAAAGCTAAAAAAGACAATTCAAAACACAATTTTCCTTAAAATTATTCAAAATATTACAACCTATGTTTGAAACCCAAAAATTCCAATGGATTTTATAACATAATATTCGAAAAATATCATAACATTTATCTCTGAAAAACATCGGCTACTCTTAATGCCTCACACTGAAAAGTAATTAACCTAATACCATATTCTCGATGATAGGTCAATCATTTCCATAAATAATAAAAATCGATTTATGTACATATTAAAAACCTAAATTATTCCAAAATAAAATCCCAAAATTACTCTTCATTTGGAATCCAAAAGTATTCTATTTTCCTTAGGAATTTGTTACTCCCAAAAGAGCTAAAATATTATAATGTATCATTTATCACTTAATCAAAAAATCATTTTTATATACTATGAATATATATTTTATGAAACCAAATATCCCAAATGAACATATTCTTGATCAACAAAATTATTTTACTATAAATAATATGTCAGACTAACCAGGGACTTCACATAGGCCATGGGTAGGCGACGCACCGTTGGCACTCTTCGGTTGTGGGTTCGATTATCATGGCCTTATCGGATGCAACAGTTTAGTACCCCTTCAGTGGGTAGTACTTTTTCTAAAACCATATGATTGTTATAAGATACAAAAAATTAGATAATTTCCTAAAAAATAAAAATAATCTATTTTATCCTAAAATGTTATCTTATACAATTTTTTTTTCATCCCAAAATTTAATAACCATTTATCATCTCATGAAAAAAGATCATATGAACCCCTAAGGATATCCATTATGTCCATAGAAAATATGATAATTTTTTATGCAATAAAATTTTCACTTATCAAGCATCAGAGATACACATATTATAAAAATTCTTTGAATGTAATCCCATCATCAAAATATCCTTAATAAACTAAAGAATTTCATCATCATAAAAACTACATTTACTATTGAATCCATAATATATATACTTGTTACTAAATCAATGTTCATAATGATCCATTGACCATTATTTTCAAACTAATTCTTTAATACTTTATTCCTACAATCAAAATCAAGAATCATATCCTAAGATTAAATAATATCAAAACATTAATTAAAAAATAATCCATACCATTCATTGGTCATTTTTAGATTCCTCATCCTCAATTACAATGCAATTATGTATTGATAAACATATATTTGTACGACCATGATGTTCCCATTTCTGAAACATATTTGTAGGACATCTATTTGTGTGATAACCACACACACTACATTTAAAACATTGAATGAATAACTTGGAAAGAACATCTTTCTCTATCTGGGAGTCAACCAGATTCTACATTTTTTAATGAAAGGTTCATAGTTTATGACCTTCAATACCACATCTATAACATCTTCTCATCCCGTTAAAGCATATTTCATGGTGTTTCTATCCACATCCTTGACACATATGTTTTTTTAATATAATTAACTTTATGATTATTCCCTGAACATTCTTATTGATTTGGTTCCCAAATATATGATGCCTAAAGGAAATAACCATGGATCAGATGGTCAGTCATGAATCTGGACAGTTGGCTGAGAATAACCACAATAGATCTCATTGCAGGACCCATTTCATTTGGTTTCCTATTCAAAAACCATAACATTTTTATTCATATAAATGGTTACTTTGGTGCCTACTAAATACATCCATTTACTAAAAATAATAAGGTGAGTGTGAGTATATCAGTAAAATCATCATAAAATATCATATGAGGACGGGAAGCTCTAAGATATACTAAATCTTGTTTTCATAAACTCGTTCAATTTATCTAAAATAACTAAGACACTTTCAAATCTGATAAACATTATGGATATGTCACTTATGTTTAAATAACACACTAAATTTAAATGTAATCTATATTAACCAATGATACAATCTGTAATTCCGTATACATAAACATAACATAATTGTGAATTATGTTAATAATTCAAATTGTGAATATTTTCAACCATACAGCTTTGGAGAATTAGGTTATAACCTGTGTATAACAACAAGAATATTACAAGAAGACACCTCTAATCACTTTCAATTGGTTTCCTAAAACAAAAACCCTTTTAAAAGAGACATGTATTGTTCTATTATTTAAATATCATGATATTCTCCTGATCTCAAATTCAACATTATTCATCATTATGTCATGTGGATAACATTACAAAACATGGGATAAGAATAAAAAGATCAGTAAGGGAAACATAAAAAAGAAAACTATTATTTTTTCAAAATAATATGCAATCCATGAATACAATATCATAAGTTAATACCTTTCATATTTTAGAAGTATCAAAAAACACTTCACGGAATATATGCTCATTGCTTGCCCTTTTTTAACTAAAATATTACCAAAAATCCCATAGAAAGAAACAAATTGAATATAAATGTAACTTGGGACATAAAAATATTTATATGAAATAACCATATGGTTACATCCACGCATATCACTAAATAGAATATCGATATGGAAAACTTCCATAAATAATGAATTGGATGTTATAACATAACAATGCAGCCTTGATTTATCCCAGAATCATGCATGTTTTGTTTTACCATGTAACCACCCATCATTGGTTTATCACATAACCACCCATCATTGGTTTATTATGTAACCACCCGTAAAATTTCCTAGTACCATTACATAATTATAACACATAAGATATTAAAATTATCATCATTTTTGTAATAACATTTAATTTTCTTCATAAGATATCATTTCAAGATACTGAAATACTCGATTCATTTCAAAACACAATTTTAATACCGAAACACCCAAAAATGAATTAGGAATCTGTTTTCATTTTAATAAAAATATGGGTTATAGGGAATGCTAAATAACTAATATGATTGCAGAGTCGTCATTGTCACTGGATATGAAAAAAACATTCCTTTTTTCGTTAATTAAGATGTTTCGTAGATAAAATATTCCCTTTGAAAGGAATTAAAATTCAATAGAATTTAATAAGTAATGGGGTTCATATGTTGGATGTGTAGACTACCAGCAGCTTGGATGTGGAGAAATTTAAATGTATTTTGTCCCATATAGTAAAATCAAGCTAAGGATATAACCAAGCCATAGAAGAGACTGAGGCCTTTTGGGAAGGGATTCCACAAATGGTGAGAAACTCTGACAATGATCTTATGTCGACAATACTGAATGAAGAGTGGATTAAGGGTTCAATCTTTGCTATGCCGCATGGCAGTGCACCTAGACCAGATGGTTTTCCGATCATGTACTATGTGGCTTCATGGGATGTGGTGGGAAAGCAGGTGGTTGAGTCCATACATGATTTCTTTTTTAGGGTGGAGAATTAAGTAGATCGGTGAGTGCGTCCTGGGAGGTACTCATAATAATGTCCAAAGACCCACTTCTATTGGGTAGTTCAGACCCATAAACCTCTATAATATATACTAAAAAATACTAGAAAGTATTATTTCTAAGAGGATGAGTGGGATAATTCCAAGATTAGTGTCTGGTGAGAAACATGGGTTTATCAATGTGAGATGTATATAGGGGGTGGTCGGAATTTCTAGAGAACATCTGAAGGAAATCAATAGAAAAGTAGCCAGATCTAATGTCATCATCCAAGTGGATACATATAAAACTTATTACAAGATAGAATTGTGTTTATCATCTAGGTGATACGTAAGATTGGGTTCATGGATAGGGTTTGTGATTATTTTTTTCGGTGTTACATATCCCAGTGGTTGTCTGTATCTCTGAAGGGGTAGTGTTTTGGATTTTTAAAATCTGTGTAGGGCATTCAACAAGGTGAACCTTTTTGACATTACCTCTTCAATTTGGCACTAGATTCTCTATCTCTTAATCTAAAGAGGGGCATGGAAAATAGGATTCTTAAACCATAATTCCGAAGGAAGGTAAGGGAGGCCATCTCACACTTGATGTTTGCAGATGATTATCTAGTTTTCACAAATGGAAGACATATATCCTTGACAAGACTCATTAGTATCCTCTCAGTGTATTGTTCATTGAGTGGAAAAACTATCAATGTATGGAAGAGAATGGTCTACATATCTAGCAGGTGATCGAGGAGACGATGTTAGGCTATTCAAGAGATCATGGGATGCCAACAGAGGTAGATTCTTATGATGTATCTTGGGGATCTTCTCCCTCCATGATGTGGTATGAAAATCTATTTTGAAGACATCCGAAATCGAATTATTGGAATAATCCTAAACTGGAAGATCAGGTTTTTTTAATTTAGGGGACGGGTGACACTTATCAATAGAATTCTCATATCTATCCACTTGAATATTTTTTAAATCATCAAACCATGAAAGGGGATGATTGTAAGAACGGAAAAGGTTCTCTCTTATTCCCTATGAGACGCCAACCTGATTGGACGCTACCATTGGGTGTCCTGGGAGATTATGGTAAGACTAGTGTATAAGGGTGGACTTGGGTTATGTGATATATATTAAAGCATGTAGGGCATACAATCAAGCCATGCATGTGACATCATCATGGGAAGACCGATGTGGAAATCCTTCTTTAAGGGAAGATAAGATGATATTCAGAGTTATGGAGAAAGTAGAAGTGCATGTCATTATGGGTTAGAACAGTGCATGTTTGGTCATATAGGCGAGCATTATGACTCTTCTTGGTCAATCAATAGAAGAGGAGATATTGGTTTTTGGATGGACTACTGGGCGGGGGAGTGGATCTTTTTCATGGGATGTCCTTTCCCCAAAATCACTTTCAAATAAGAAATCAGGTAACCTAGGATCTTCGAGGTAGTCCTTAATGAGGAGCTGAAGGAGGTGTTAGATAGTATTAGCTTTGCCGAGGAGGTGGGTATGTGTTTTTTTCACATTTTCGACTACAAGAATATTCTCTAAACAAGATTTTAGGAGGGTCACGTATGCATGGATAGTTATCGAAGAGTGGTATGAGAAATACCAGTGAAAAGAAATTCCCACCAAAATAATCTTTCTTGTTTGGAGTGTTAATATAAAGGCATTACCAATTGATGAATGCAATCAGATGAGGGTTATACATTTATCCTCTCAATGCTTCTATTGTGCGAGCATGAGGAGGGAATCTATAGATCATCTTTTGGTGCACAGTGACTGGGTGGTAGAACATTGGACGGGTTGTTCAGAATAACCTATGACCAGGCTTCAGCAACCCTCCTATAATGATCTCCTGTCCTCATAGCTTCAAGGGGTGTAGAACAAGAGCATGTAATTTAATGTGTGATCCATAATCCTTACTTTCATATACTAGACATATTGGGAAGAAAGAAATAGTACACGAATAGGTTCTCGTACTTCTACATTGTTTTCTTTATATAAGGGTTTGGTTGTTAGTCAATGAACTACAATCATTGCTGAATGGGTGTCAACAATCGGACCTGGCATGCTGCATGATCAACTTTGCTATCTCACCAAGATGTCCATGCGGTTAATGGGTCGGATAGAATCCTAATTCCAGCGGACTTAAACTCATTGTGGATTTCTCTCTCAGAGCTATACTCATGAGTGGTAAAGGATTCCTATGCAATGCATGAAGTTCTGTTCATTTTGAATTCAAAGCCATCTATAGCCGATGTAATTCACTAGGGGTGGAGGCATAAGATCATTATCCTAGGCTCCATGTCTGCAAGGTGTGTGACTTCTAGGTGTCAGAAGTGTAGTTGGATTCTGATGTTTTAGTGAAGATGGTTTAGGGAAAGCATGAGACTCCATTGGACCTGGTTTATATTATATGATGGTGAGATATGAAAGCAACCTTGGGTCAAATCATACATCATAGTTGGAGGGTATAATAACATTGTATTTCATAATCTAGCATTACTCAGCCATCTAGGATATTGATTAATCATTTTTGATAGTTTGGGGTCTCTTCCATGGGAGTGCCAATCATTGTGCAAAAAGACTCACATGGAATACATTATTTTCGTCCAACTTTAGGTTCAATGAATCGGAGGAACTAGGCCCATCATGATAGAAGATAATAAAAAATATCTTTTCAGTCATTCAAATGGGTTTATTATAAACCATATACAAGAATGGTGTTTATATTTTAAAAACATGCCTAATTGAAAGGAGGTTTAGAGAAAGTCCCTTACCTTCTGTCCAGCTTGTCTTATTCTTTAAATAATTTCATTAATAATAAACTTAAGTTAATTTTTACATTATTCGGAACCTTTTACAATTTTATTATTCTTCTTATTTCACTTATTACCTCATTATAAAAATTAAAAAATAATTTATGTTAATATCAGTCGTTTTGTTGATATTGGGTACTTTAGTCCAAAATGATCTTGTAATAATTACAAATTATCCATGTAGTCAAAATACCATTATCTCCAGAATTGTATTAATGATTTAAGTATCATATATATCTATCATATAAGTATTTAGACCTAGTATATATTTATTTATAATAGACTATATCATTTTTATAAATGAAATTAATTGCACCATTAATAGCGACGACGGTAAGATGTATGAATGCATGATCACTACTTTAATTTCTATTTCATATTTAAAGAAAGGAAAAATAAATTATACAAAGATATATTATAATTTCAGTATATTATCATATGATATATATATATATATATATATATAAGTTCATTAACTCCATATTTTATACGTTCTATGTATGGTATGAATGATTCATATCACTTTGATGGGGTGGTAGTCCGCACTTCCTAAAAAGAAATTATTGTGTTTACAGGTCACAAAAAGCATAAAGGTATGTTTTAAATAAAAAATACTGAATCATAAAGACAATATAAAAAAATTATAAATCGATATAAACATAGTACCATCATAATTTCCTACATGAGATGTGGTAGGGGAAAATAAAAAAATCATCGTTTCGTGAGGTGGCGGTTCACCATACACAGAAACAATATTATTGTATCCTTTAGATTGAGGTGTTTGTAAATGTAGTTTGAATAAATTCTTTAAAAAATACTATAATATTGAGGATACTGTTGTTGTTATATAACCAATGAATAATAATATAATATGGAGTGAAGAATTAAAATATTGGTAAGGTACTATGGAGAAGATGCTACCTCCTAAAACGGGTAACTCCCAATGATTGGAGCCAAAAGGATTTATTGAATTGCCTTCTACCTAAGGTAAGGATTATAACAACAATGGAGGGATGTTGGTATTTTGTTTTAGTATAGGTTAGATGAGCCATGAGGCTTGAGATGTGTGGGTAAGGGATTATAGGTGGTGTCCTATTATAAGAAGGATGAAGGGTACATTAGGAATGTATTAAAAGATTATTTTATTGTAAATTGAAATTTGATTTCTAAAAAGACCAAAACACATTTAATTGTAATATATGATGATTATTTTTAGAAATAAAGCCATCCAAATGGTTTTATACATGTTTTGTTTCATATCAGACCCTATTGTTTAGTTATAACGATTAGTTAACTAATTTAACTCTTATCATGTCTTCTTGTGCAATCGTACAACATTGTCAAAATAGTTACCATAAAATTACAATTGAACCTTATGTGGATACATAATGACATTTAAAACATTTTCTATATCATTTGGTAGAATAAATTATTTTTAGGACTATTATATATTTTAATAAAATTGTGTTTGTTTTAAAAACACATTTTTGTCAATTTTTATACTATTCATATCTAGACTTTGTAAAAATTCATAACATATTTATTATTCAGAAAAAACACCATGAATTAACATATAACAAGTCATAATCATCCATAAAATTCATGTATGGAATAAAATGTCTCAAAAAAGTATTTTAGTATTTATAATCACATTTATTTAAATCATTTATTTATATGGTAATCACTACATTATCATTATGTCATAATAGTATTTATTTATTTGAGGTCTAAAAATAATAAATAAAATACCATGATATAGTAAATCGTTCTAAATTTATAATTATTTCTTATAGTTGAAGATATAATTTAAATAACCACATATAAATATTTTATTAGTAAAAGATTCAGGTTTAGGTAATAAGTTTCCTTAACTTTAAATGAAAATTAATGAAAATAAATTTTCATACAAAAGTGACTCAATGTGGTACTAAAATCAAGAAAAGCATGACCATGGTCATAAAAATCTCATAAAATAGGTTTTGGACATATGATAGAGTAATTTAATAATATTATTATATTAATTTTTACCCTTATTTACTATATTTGCCCATTAACCATGGTAAATAAAATATTTACTAATGTTACTGTTCATAATGGCTAAAAAAACTAAAGATACCTATTTACCAAATTTGTAATTACTAATTCAAGGTATTGAATCCATTTTTCCCAATTAAATACAATTATGTGGTAGATATTTGTTTAAAATTAATTTCTGTTGTCAAAACCAAAATGTGTGTTATTAAAAATTAAAAACTACCAAATGACTGACATATATTATTGTCGAATTTAAAATTAAAATTACCTCAATGAAATAAATTAGAATAAATTATAATAATATAATCCAATTATTCTTCAAAAACAATTAAAATTACTATCTAAATATATAAATAAATTAGATTAAATGATAGTTTTGAATTAAAATGTAGTATTTTTCATTATTCATTAAAAAATTAACAGAAGAAAAAAATACTAAAGATTCATTCAAAGTAAATTTTTATCTTCTACTTCTAAATAATAAGTTTATTTTTTAAAATAAAAAATATTACGATGTCAAAAAATAGATTTAAAATTGGTTCTCCAAAAAGAGATAGTAAAACTGCATTTTTAGAAAAATAATTTTTTTATCCAAAAGAAAAGTTTTTATTATTATATCCTATATTGGAACATATAAGATGAATTTAATATAGTAAATTGAATATATATCACATAAAATTCATTAAATAAAATTCCATAATGTGTGATATGACAAAAAAATTATTTTCTTTTAAATAGGTTATCATAGAAACAGATTCATTATATTTAATTGGTTTTTATTTATATTTCTAATAAATTTTTTAATCAATGAATCATCATATAAACATGTGTAAACCATATTTCAAAATAAATTTGATAATTTTCATTCCTTCCATTCCAAATTCTAGGAGTTAACTACCATTTAATATAATAATAATAATATTTTATTATTTTTCTGTCTAACTCAATGATGTGTGCAATGTATGATTATAGAGAATCCAATTGTTACGTGTCATGAAATCTATCAGAAAAAGAATCTCATTTAACATAAAATTAATATCTTATTCTTATTTATTAATATAAATCAAAAAGTATTATCCTATCAATACCCGAGTCATTGAATTTGATGTTGTTTATGTTTAGCATTGGAGTGTTGATTTCCCAATATAATGGTAAATAACCTATTTTAGAGGGGGATTACATATAACCTAACTAAATAATTATTCAAAGATTAAAATACCCTATTAATATCCATTCGTTAAAAATAGGTACCACACCAAATCAATTTATTTGTCTTTTATTTAATTCCCAGCTTACCCATCATATTCATATCATTTACATGCATATGTTTCCCATGTAGTTCATACAAAAAATGATGTATATCATCACATATAATCCCAATATCAACGATTGTGGGTTTTATTCATGGTAGTACCCAATAAATGATGTATCATACCATCTAACAGAATCCCCATGAATGGAAATGGGGATGTGTATTCACTGCACAAATGTTTGTCATGGAAAATCACTATATCATTTCTGCAGTATAACTGGGGTTCAAATAGAATCTTGGATGGGATTAATGAGACTGAAAGCCGTCTCCAATCATTTAAAAATAATAATTATAGAAATTAGGACGTTTAATAACTTATACCAATATAAATATAGTAATCAAAATGCATAATAGAAAAAATGCACATTAATATTGTGGAGAAGGGGAGGATCCATTACCATGATATAGTTCTTATAAAAGATATCATATATATTATTATGAGAATGGGGAATACTTGGAATGGATCTAGAAAGGGAATGTTTTAACACCATAATGACTCCGGGGGTTTGAGTAATGGGTAATGATAGTATGGGTGAGTTTTTATAAAAAAAATGTAAATTCTATATTAATTTCTAATCTTTGGTTTTTTCACTATATAATTAAATAATAAAAACCCCATTACATAACAATTTTACATCCAATTTTTTCTAAAAATTATTATGGGTTTCAAATCACTAATATGGGGAAAAACCAAACTCATTAAATTAAAACCCTTGGTGACGTGAAGATGAGTCAAGTTCATAATTAATTAATCTTAATACCATAAAATATAATTTAGGGCTTGTAGTATTCATTAAAGGTTTATGAAATTAATATGTTAAAATAAAAACCCATTACATTAATGTTGATATTAATATTTGGTTATGGATACTCATTGTTGTTTTTTACATAAATTTTTGTCTTTTAGGATTTCATTATACATATCATATATTTATATAGTATTTTATATTTACCTGAAAATGAAATATCATAAAAAATATTGAAACATTAACCACTGGGTAATTTATACATGATCATTTAAAAAATATTATTAATTTTTATCAAAATAATTTTCTAAATATGATAATTTAAAAATTTAAATAAAAAATACACATATATTATAAAATATGATTTTTTTACAATAATAATTTCCAAACCTAATAAAATTTATATGAGACTTCATTAATATATAATATTATTTTATTTTAATAAATATTTAATATTGATAATATTTAATTGAAATAACATATATTTCTACAATTATTGAATTTTTCAAAAAAGTTTCATAATTGAATCTATTTATTTATAAAAAAATGTAACATTGATTTATTCATGTCGAAATATAATTTTAATCGTAGTCATTATATAAAAATTGAAATAGTACTAATAAAACGGAAGAAACCTAATCATTATTTTATTGACAAATGAAATAAATAAATACATTATACCAAATACTATATATATTATCCCAAATTACAAAAATGTATTGATTTAAGGTAAGGTGTTCAATAGTGACACATTCATGGGGTGGCTTAGTGAACATTAGTTGGGTTGTGATCTAAGTAAGATTCACTTATCATATAAATAGGTTCTCCCATGTTTTAGTTTTTAGATACATCTATGGAATTTTTCAAGGAAAAATCTCTATGATGCTATCTAATGGGGATTATTAGATAAATAGTCCTCATATGGTATGATACTACTAAGATAGGCCATCACATAATAAGATATTTATTCATTTTAAAATAGAGATTAATTTATAAAACTATAGGTCATTAAATTTTTTCCCCATTAAAAATTTTACCACTCAAATTTCATTTCTTACAACAAAATAGATGTGGGTACTTCTGTTTCATCATCTCTTCAATTTAAAAAAAAAATTCCTCATACATTTTCCTCTATAATTGTATGTTGTCTAGGTGAGTTATCTAGTTTCATATAACAAAGTCTCTACAATTTAAAATCTTCACCATATGATCATCATAAAGAAATATTATTCACAAATGGATCCAACATTGGTTTCAGAACAATCGAGATTTATGCTATGTACAGTCACAAGAAGGCTCCATGGAACCCATTATGTACTTGAGATAGGATATATGGGAGTGATAGTTGATAAGTAACAATTTTGATGTGATCAAGGATCTCAACATGGCCGGTGTAAATTTGACTAATCTTTCCCTTCACCCCAAATATCAAGAATATTTCCTATAGATATATTTATATAAACACTTTATATATGTCTTAAACCTCTAGACTATTTCGATGTTTGTCGGAAATGATTTTCTGTTGAAATTATATATATTTCATATGAAATATAGTGGGTTAAGAATCATATTTAAATTCAAATACATGATCACTACATATCATATTCTAGTCAACCAACGTAACCCAATATGTTTATGTATGAAACTACTTCCCATAAAGAGACTTAGTAGATTCCAATTGATTACTACATTAGAAACTATTGTAGTATGACACAATCACTAGGGGATGATGTTGATACCAACATCCTTGTAATTCTATTTTACATGACCTCAACATATCCTCTATGGTTTGATTGGTTCTCTCAAAATGAAAGTATTTCTATGGTTGATATGCAGTTATAAAACATAACAATATTGCAAAAACATAAGAAAGTATTCTCTATATACTTGAGGAAACCCATGGATATTGAGAAGATAAAAGGATGATTAGAAATACATTTAGTTTTAGAAATTCACTAATTTAAACATGGATATCTTTTCATGATATAAATCATACTTGATATAAATAAAAAGGAACTAAATTTATATTGTGGTCAACTACCACCTGAATATCGTTATTACTATTATATGTCCTTGGAATTACAATGATAAGTGAAATGGTTTTGTTTTACCATTTTCATAATAGTGTGGGAAATTTTTTCTTTATAACCATATACTTCAGTGGTTCATCCTTAGAATGTGGTTATATAATATCCCTCTTTATGTTATCCCACTAGAAGTGGTCCTTCATATTATTATATATCCTAGTTCTATTCATATTTATAAAGATGTATGGGTTATAAAAATATTCTATAAGTTCTATTTCGTGCTCTATTTTTATGGGATTATTACGCAGGATCCATAAATTAAATCTCCATATTTACCAAAGTAAAATTCAAAAACAATATCTACCATTTTATATAGCACCTCATAATGTTTTTGGGATTCCATGGTCCTCTCAATAATGGATGGTTGAGATTTTGTTATAGAAATTAATGTTGAAATTCATTTTATTAATAAAATATCTATCAATTTCTTGTCCATTAAAATAAATCCCTTACAATACTAATCATGGATAAGGATTCATGATTCATTCTACTGAATGCATCATCCATTTTATTCACCTTTCAATTATTGTAATCGATTGAAAAATTTTAATCCTTGATTTGATATAACCACTATAATTTATAATTATTAAACATTTTCATGTAAATATATACATGAGATATTTATGATCCTTATATATATCACATATCTCCCCATAGGGAAAATGTATCCAAATAATATATGTGAGGATCAATGAAACCAATTCTAAATCTTCTGTTGGGTATTTCGTCATAGGGATCCCTAATTGGCGGGAGGATTATTCAATCGTATTCACCTCTTCCATGAGTACACCTACCAAGACATATTTGAAGTCATAATTGTATATCAAAAACCATTCCCCATGGTGGGTAATGTGATAATAGATTCAGTGATTATCCTATTCTTCTAAATCATCAATGCACTCCTTTCACACATCAATCTAGAAAAACATGACTCTATTCAATGTTATCACGGTTTAGGGGATTAATAAAATAATAATTTTTTATAAAATCAATGATTGTAGCTAGCTAATCCAAGGTAACTATAGATTTCCATAACGTACGATTTTTTGGGGTATCCTTCAATTTCTTCTATTTTTGAATGATACTAAAATATCCCTTTGTTGGTGATAACATACCCTATATTCCCCATACAAAATCCATCATTACTGTACAATACATAAATCCTATCATTTCAAAAGGTATTTACTATTGCGCTAAGATGTTCCTCATGTTACCCCTTAATTTTATAGTGGATATAAATTTTATCTATAAATAAAACCACATACATTTCATGGTAACCCCTAATTACTATATTCATTAAATCCATTTATATTTTTAGATAATTATAAATTCTAAATATAATAACTAAGAACTTGGTGTGCCCATTACTTATAAGATATGTTGTCAGGGAGATATTTTCCTTAATCACCATTACAGGATAATATTATAACTGAAGATCCACATTGAATAATTATAATTATGTATGTACATTATTGATCCACCTATAAATATATTGAATATGATATTTTTTATTTTTCTTGAATCAGTTGAGTTGATGATAATCGATGGAAATTCACATTAGCCAATACTTCTTCATTAAAAGGAGGACCAACACATCCCATGGTGATATACATGGTCATATAAACTCTATTCCCATATTCCCAAATACATTCCTCTCCTGATCCTCATTTTCATCAGTGGTTATTCAATATGGAGTCATGAATATTGGTAAAGCTCATGCTATAATCTCAATTGGGAAATAAATCTCATGTAATTGAGGATGACCAAAAAATTATTCAGGAAGCACATCCCCAAATATTTATCTTATAGGAAAGTAATCAATGATTATGTTTTCATTAGTCTCAATGATTTGTGATTGAAATTTTTTTTACTAAGGCCAAAATATCAATGCATGATATGATGATACCAATGGATATTCATCTTTATGATTTTACATGTATTGAATAAGAGGAATAATCCTGATATACAGGGTGATTTCTGTATCTCGTTGATTTGTGATAGTGTTATAAAACAATATAAAATCATTGCATAAACATGGAACAAATTATAATAAGTGGATTATTATAATATTTTATTTTTAAATTAATCCAAAAAGTTTTAATTTGGTATGATTTATATTTTTGGAGGACAATAATTGACCAATTTTCTATCATTACGGATAACATGACTTCTTTGATTTAGATGTGGTGTGTAAATTTTTCTAATAAACCAACTTGATATAAAACAATGAATATAAATATAATGAAATATTAGTATTATATAAATCTATTAATTAATATAATTCCTATCATAACATGGTTGTTTGGGTCCACATGATCTAATTTATTGGTGTATATTCACCCTTTCTCTCTAATATTTAGTGGTTTTTTTTATTTTTTATCCTCAATAACCCTTTGATTAGTGAATTTATTCACATAGTGTCTACAAAACTTGTAGTTGAAACATTGGATAATTTTTTAAGGGTTTACTATATCATTCCTTTCTTAAATTGGACTTTTGGGTTACTCAAATCAATATTAGGTAATTGGGATCCCTTCAATCCAGTAGCTAAATAATTTTCATATCATTTTCAGGAATGTTCTAGGAGCCGTCATTCGATAATTTTGACAAATGGGGAGTTGAAAATTCATCCCCCTGTAGTTTGTCTCTATAAAATAACATAATTTAAATCTATTCTATAATTTCATCATTTAGATTCATTGGATCCTAGATCATCATTGATCCACCTTTTTTCTTTTGGGAAACTATAAAAATATCCCTAATAGTTTTCGAAGTCTCTAATAACCAAATCCTTTTATAGAGTATTATTTTTTGTAAAAAGAATAATTAAAAATTATATTAATGTGACATGAAAAATCTATAGGTGTCTTATTAAATTCATGATTCTCTGTCATCATATTCCCCAGTAAATTCATCATTATTTTGTATGAGTCCAAGTAAATCCCTCTCTATTTTAGTCCGGATTATATAAGGAATATATTTATAAAATTCCTCCTATGATTATATTCACTTTTTATATGATATTAAATCTTCACAACCTAATTATTATCAATTCATTAAAGGATACAAAAGGTATTTTTAATGTATATGATCCATTATTCCGATATTATTAGATCTAAATATAAATTGTATGAAAGATGCCTCCATCACATAAAGGTATCAGTTAAAACATTTTCTTTCTTAGAGGATGTGGGTGTTTTCAATAAATTAGGTTTAACAATACAGTTTTATTAAATTAAGAAAGTTTCATATTGAATTTAAGGATTCATAATCCCATTTTATTGGAAATCTAATTTGGAAAGTCATAACATTTCCCCTTACATTGGTTGTCTACTTTGTTCCTCTAATTTATATATATTTTATAATATAAAAAGGAATTTTTAGTTATGAATATTTAGACAATTACATACATAAATTTAAAACCATGAATATTAAATGGATAACTAATAAGTGAAATATATTCTTTATTATACGAATTTTTCATCCAATATATGTTATCCATGATAAATTTACTAAGATATTATATTATGAGAACATTTTTTCCCTTCATAATTGTTTATAACGAGATTATAAATTTATCTAGGAATATATCCCATGATCATTAAACCATGTGTGTAGAAAACCCACATTTTCAGGAATCATGTGATGATTGGTTCCCGACCAGTGTTCCCTTTGGGGTTATTAGCCACATGTATGACTATGGTTATGCCACATCCACTTTCATTATTCATATAGAAATATATATTTTTTGGAAATTACATAATCTGTATTCTAACTATAAAAACCTTAAACTCATATTCCCATATTCAGCGCCAAAAACACGAAATTTTCATTTCATGTTTTGATAACAATAAAGATGGCCCAATTATCACCTTCCATAAATGAAAATACCAATTGTAAATATTTTGTTACATACATTATAAAGGTCCTTTTATTATTAGAGTTTTAGATAAATAAGAAAAAATATAACCTAAACAATCCCCACGAATTTAACATATAAACTCACCAATATAACTATTCGTTTTTAATTTAAAAATAAGTCATCATTAATATCCATTGGAAACCCGTCATTAAATTATTTATATATCATCATTTTTAATAAGAATAAAAAAGTAAATATATGAGCAATGAGTGAAAATGATAATTTAAGGTAAACATAAACTCTAAAAATTTATGTTCATCAGTGGTCATAATAATTATATAAGGATATGATTATATAATCAATGTGCATGAGTATAAAATAATAATATTCAAAAAAATCATTACATGGATCATAAAACATGAAAACATGTCCTAATTCTATAAAACAGAAACATTTATTAGAATAAATAATCCTACACCATTCAATATAAATCTTTATCATATGAAACCTTATTATTCTTTTATAAATAATAGATAAAATTATTTAGTATATTGGGAAAATTAGCATCATATCACACTGAAAAATAAAATAAGAAATAGGTCTAATATATGTCACTAGTGTAGTCAACGAATCAAAGGGATATAATAAGCCAATTATTCCTTTTTTATCATTAAACCAATAATCCTTAGATAATAATGTAACCACCCATTATATGTTTATAAGAAAACACATATCCCCCTAAAATTTCAAAGAACCGTATCATAAGTAATGTTTTAAAGGAATTAATTTATTCATAAAATAATATAAGAAATATATATTCCCATTATAACATGAATAAATAATAGAAATAAAATGTTTTCCATGAAAATATATTTGACGATTTACTACTAAATTAGGATGAAAGGGACTTGATGTCAATATATTTGAAATTTTTTTATCCTATAAGTAAAAAGTGGGTTCCATATTAATCTCTATGAAACATGATTAAAATATTGAAAAGAAATTGTTTCCATGTAAATATCTTAAAAAAATATTACATCCCTAGAAACAATGAGGATGTTATAATTATTAAATATCACAATTGGAGTATAAGTAATAATAAGTGATGTTGAAAATGATGATTGGAAATACAATAAAAATATTATTTAAAATAACATATTATTTTAAATAATTAATTTATAAATATAACAATAAAGAAGTACAGTAGTAATTATTTTTCTTTTAAAATATTAATGAAAATTTATAAAGGATGGTTCGAAGAAAATACTATTCATGATGGATGGAAAATATGTTCTAACTATAAATGATAAAATTTAATATTAATTTCAAAATAAATTTTTCAATTGGGGAGGGGGGGGTCAAAAGTGACTCATTTGGAAGATAATATGAAATTTTATTTAATCCCAATTTAAAATAATATAGAAGACCATGTAATGTAGAATTAGGAAACATATTATTTTTTAAAATAACATTTTTAAAATATTTTAGAAAATATGGATAATGAAATAAAATATACCATTTCCAAAACAAAATAAAAACTGATTATCATTCAAGAATGGAAAAAACAGTCACAACTAGATCCTAATAGAATATATTTTATTTCAAAAATTTAATATCATATTATTTTCTCCAAAATAATCTTGAACATAAATTATCCTGAAAGAAATGATATTGTAACATAAAAGCTATTTTCTCTTTGGAAATACAATAATTTATTGCCCCAAGAAATAATATCATCATGAATAGAATTAAATATCATGAAAATAAGGAGATATAAGACATAACATGTCAAATGGTCAGTATATACACATCATAAATAATTTAGGTTCATATCATAATCATATATTTCAATGAAAAGAACTTTTGATTATTAACTGATGAATGACCAGATTCATAAATTACTATTTAATCAATGAATATATTTTTTGTAACAAATTTAATCCAAAAAAAAGGATTCTAATTGTTAATAACATTTTTAGATATATATTCACACACAGTCATAACATAATAGACTCAATGAAAATTTTATATAACCCAATAAAAGGAAATTGAGTTATGAAACTCTTTACCACTTAAACACTTTCATGTTAATACACTTGGATAAATTAATCAACTGAAGCACAAAATATTATTATCTATTAAGTATTAAATATATTTCAAATAAAATGAATAATATACACACCCAACAGTAAAAAAAAGTTATGAATATGGAATATGTCTCAAAAAAGTAAAAGCGAGACAATAAAACCCTTATCTCGAGTACCAATAACCATTGTAAGTCATTTGACTCCTCTATAATTATATTATATAATTTATATAATATCAGAATAAAATTTTATATTGTTAAAACGTTTTACATAAATTAGTTTTTTTATAATTTAATGATATATTTATATATTTGTTCAGTTATGTATGCATCAGGTGTTTTATGGGCATTTGGATCATTACTTCAAAATGGATTTGGGGTGTTGGCCATGGTAAAATTGGTAAATATTTCAAAATATATAGAATAATACTATTTAAAAAATTATCATATTTATTTTTAAATTATAATTTTTAAACCAATCATGCAAAATGGTTATGACAAATGAACTATGTTATGATAATAGAAAATATAGGTCGAATGCATGTTTGAGTAACATTTCCAATTTTAAAAAATTATAATTGGGAGAAGGTATGTCTTATTTTATAAATATTTAATTATAAAAATGTCATAAATACTATATTATTTTTTTAAATATACATAAAATTCTCATTATCAGGATGTGGTGGTGAAAAAAGATTAACACTGCTTCGTGAAAGTTGTAGTCCACACGTACTAGAATTATATAATCAATTATCAGTGTAGGAATAAAAATGAAATATTATATTTATTTAATGGTAAATACTTTATTTATTTCATTATTATTTAATTTATATCAGATATATTCATAATTAATTTTTTTGTTAACATCAATGTAAATAGTTATTGAAAAATAAATCACATTTCATCACGAGAAGATAGTCCTCTGTACTAATGAGTGATGTTATCATATCCTCCAGGAAATGGAAATTTATAATATATGAATTATATCATAACTAAAAAAGTATATATATATATATATATATTTCATCAATATCGTAAATAAATTTTATGTTCATAATTAAAAATATGTAAGACTCGATGACGAAAAAACGAATGTCATCGGTTCGTGAGGCGGTATCTACCTTACACATAAATGATGATTTTTAATCCCATTTGATGGAATATGATGTTGGTTTTTGTTATTAAATTAATATAATAAAATATAAATATGTATTATCTTTTAGTTTTCTCAAATGATCATTTTTTACAATGATTTTATGTATGTGTAAGAATAAATAATATAAAAATTACAAGTTAGTAATTTACCACTTCTCAGACAACCCCTTTTGAATAAAAACTAATGTATTCCAAGAATTAATTTATTATGTTGTAGTGGATTCTTAGGACTAGGGTATTGAAAAAATAATTTTATTTGGGAAGGTATTAGACCACCAAAAATGGTTTTATTGAGTAAAAAAGTCATAATAGTGGAGATCTATTTGCATTTTTGTAAAGGAACATACTTGGAAACAACTTGGAAATTGATCAAAAGACTCCAAAATGACAATGCAATTTTCATGAAAAATGAATACAAATGATCATATGTTATAAATAAATAACTATTATATTGCAATATTTTGAACAAATAGTATCTAAACATGTTTTGGTTCATTTTTAATGCATATCTATTTAGCTTGACCCATAGTAAACCCATTTTTACATTAAGCATTGTTATTAAAGTTTACTCTTTAATTATTCATTATGGTCTAATATTTTGATCTATTTATTATATAATATTAATTATTTAGATTAAAAATATTCATTCAATTATATCAAATTCATTTTAGATTATTAGAAAGTTTTAATTGAAAACAAAACATGCAGACGTGATGACAAATATGCTTTTTAAGAAGTTTTTTTGGGGAAAATGATGATTTTATATTAACTCAATGAATAATATTAATAACTGAATGAATATAATTTAATATTTAATTATATATTATATAATATCTCATTTAACACATTTTCCAATAGATATTATTTTAATAAATTAAAATGGAGAAACATTATACCTTTAAAACCCCTAATCCAATAATTCACTTTTTAAAAACATAAATCTTTATATACTAAAATAAAATAAATATTTGATTTAAAAAACATAACTCTGTTAAATATGATTGAATAATAATAATCCTACATTAAATCACATTAAAAACATAATTTTAATTTTAAATTATTTAATTTATTGAAATGAAACTACATTTTAACCGAAATATGTATGTTTGATTATTCACTAAAAATCAATAATTTCCCAAATAATAACAAAATTTAACCAATAGTAAATTTTGATATGAATATTTCGAAATTTAATTTAATTTAATCAATAAAATTTATAAAATTTCCTCAATTTATGAATAATTTAATTTTATGAAAATAATTAAATTGATTTTTTTACGAAAATGTATTTATGTTGAATACAATTAATTAGGTAAAAATTGATGGATTTTTTACTAGTAATATTTTTTGAGTAGGATATATGTATCTTAATTTATTTATTAATATTCATTCACTTTAATGTAATATTTTGGATATAATACTTTCATATTTCATGGGTCGTTTAGGCTCAGTGTTTCATGTGGGAAATATTATCAATCACAAAATTATCAGGTTTTCATATATCACAATCTATATAATTGATTAAATTTATTAAAATATAAATATATTGTAATTTTACTAGGTGTTACATACTCATATAATCTTGGGTTTTCGGGTAATTTATTCTATCAAACATTAATTTATTCTTTTATAATCACGGTGAGTTAAATTGGAAAACATTATGAATTTTTTATATGTTTAGTCTTATGCATCATGATTTTAATAGGGATTTTTTTTCAAATTACACAAAAATAACTAACCATAGTTATGATACCAATTTTGAGAACCCTTATATTTAATAAAACATAATAAAAAAAATTTACAAATCGATACACATAATAGAATCCAAAAAGGTAACGAGGCCTAGTGTTTTGGGAAATATTGTACATCATACATTAACAAGAAACATGATCATGAAAAAATTATTTAAAAACTACAAAAAATACCCTCATGTTTAATTATTCTTTTAAAAGAGCATGAAACAACCTAGGTATGTTCATAGAATATAGGTGATCTATATATTCTATAAGGGGAATAATCATAGAATAACATAAGTTATTCATGTACATGTAAATCAACACACATATAAAAGTTACACAAAATGGGTTATAATAATAAACATCAACATTGTAAATGATATAAGATTACAATATAAAATCATCATCGGAATGAGCTAATAATATAAACCATGACATTATAAGCATAAGTCAAGGATAACCATTGAGACATCATCACATATTATGTTTAGGATAACCTCCCATGAACAATACATGGAATCACATGAGATAAATAAATTAACCAATCAATTAAAGGGATTTATAATTCAACTCCCACCCGTCACATTCATATCTAGTACATGAATAAGTTAGCCAAAAAGATCATAAAATATAAGGATTCATTTCATTACTTTTAATCCAAAGATTCAATAGTGTGGTTTATAAAAATGGATGTACTAGATCACCGACGTACAGGTACATCTCGGTGAAATACCTTTAGTGGTAATTGGGATTGGTATTCATAATATAAATTATTGGATTTGAATAAAACATGATATTTTTTGTAGTATTTGTCACACCCTAACTTTTTAAATTTATTTTTATTTTATTATTTCATAAATTTGGGTTCTACGCCAAGGAGCGAGTTGGATCCTGATTTATGATTTATTTTTTTAACAATTTTACTATGTTTCAAACATGTGTGTGGTCACCACATATTTGGCGGTAGACACACAATCATCTTAGGTCTCGTGTAATTTCTCATTATTCTTAATAATATTATTGTTGTTATTATTCTATTATTATTATTCTATTTATTTTTGTAATTATTTTATTTGTTTTTATTTTTGTTATTATTTCCATAATTAATATTTTTATTTGTATTATTTATTGTTGTAATATTTATTTTTGTAATTATTATTATTATTTTTATTGTTTTATTATTATTATTATTATTATTATAGATTTTAAAAAAGTAACCCTCATCTCCCATGTTTTTTTACATTTTTTTAAAAAAAAATTCTAGAAAGCGGTTAGGATAAATATATTTTAAAAATTGCACCTGATAGGGGGTATCCCGGATGCCGCCTTTCCACTAAATGTTTTTTAAAAAAAATTTAATTTTTGTTTTGTTTTGTTTTGTTTATATATATATAAACAAAACAAAAAATTTCTGTAGAATTTCTCTGTTTTTAATGTTCCAGAACTACACCCGTTACAGCAGTCTGGATTCTGACAGAAACCCTTACCCAGGCCTCCCTTTTATAAGAGGGATTTCCCTGAAAATCATTCTGCGTTTTCGATGTGGGATTCAAGTTCTCCCTTTCCTGCGTAGTACATTCAAAATTTCCGATATGGGATTCTCTTTCAAGTACGTGACTTTAAGACTCAATAAAATATAAACTTTAAGGCCAATATAAATGAAATTTTAAACATTTATTAAACATATAATAAATAGTTGAAGTTAAAAGGAATTTCCTCAAAATGTTGATGAAAAATAATCTATAACCTTTCAAAACCGCCTACTTGAAACTTAAAAATGGTTCAACTACATTAATTTGAAAGACAATAAAATATAATCTATAAAACGAATATAATTGAAACATTAATCATTGATTAAAAATATAATAAATAGTTGAAATCAAAAGGAATTTCAAAAAAAATGTTGATGAAAACTAATTTATATGTTTTCAAAACCGCCTACTTGAAACATAAAAATGTATCAAGTACATGAATTTGAAAGACAATAAAACATAAAATAGAAGACCAATATAAATAAAATGTTAAACATTGATTAAATATATAATAAATAGGTAAAAACAAAATTAATTTCCAAAAAATTGTTACTGAATCATAAAGACAATATAAAAAAATTATAAATCGATATAAACATAGTTCCATCATGATGTCCTACATGATATGTGGTAGGGGAAAATAAAAAAATCATCGTTTCGTGAGGTGGCGGTTCACCATACACAGAAACAATATGTTTGTATCCTTTAGATTGAGGTGTTTGTAAATGTATTTTGAATAAATTTCTTAATGAAATCCTAGAATACTGACGATATAGTTTTTGTTATTTAACCGATGAATAATAATATAATATGATGTGAAGAATTAAAATATTTTTAAGGTACTATAGGGAAGATGCTACCTCTTAAAACGATTAACTCCCTATGATTGGAGCCAAAAGGATTTCTTGAATTGCATTCTACCTAAGGTAAGGATTATAACATGAATGGAGGGATGTTGTTATTTTGTTTTAGTATAGGTAAGATGAGACATGAGGCTTGAAGGGTGTGAGTAAGGGATTAGAGGTGGTGTCCTATTATAATAAGGATGAAGGGTACATTAGGAATGTATTAAAAGATTATTTTATTACAAACTAAAATTCGATTTCTAAAAGGACCAAAACACATTTAATTGTATTATGTGTTGAGTATTTTTAGAAATAAAGTCATCCAAATGGTTTTATACATGATTTTGTTTCAGATCAAACCTTATTGTTTAGTTATAACCATTAGTTAACTAATTAAACTCTTATCATGTATTCTTGTGTAATCGTACAATATTGTCAAAATAGTTACCATAAAATTACAATTGAACCTCATGTGGATACATAATGACATTTAAAACATTTTCTATGTCATTTGGTAGAATAAATTATTTTTAAGACTATTATATATTTTAATAAAATTGTGTTTGTTTTAAAAAAAAATTTGTCAATTTTTATACTATTATATCATGAGTTTTTAAAAATTCATTAAAACTTTATTATTAATAAAAAACATCATGAATTAAAATATAACAGGTCATAATCATCCATAAAATTCTTGTACGGAATAAAATGTCTCAAAAAAAGTGTTTTCATATTTATAATCACAATTATTTAAATCATTTATTTATAAGGTAATAACTATATTCTCATTATGTCATTATAGTATTTATTTATTTTAGGTCTAAAAATAATAAATAAAATACCATGATATAGTAAATAGCTCTAAATTTCTAGTTACTTCTTATAATTGAAGATATCACTTAAATAACCACGTATAAATATTTTATTAGTAAAGGATTCATGTTCAGGTAATAATTTTCCTCAACTTTAAATTAAAAGTAATTAAATTAAATTTTCACACAAAAGTGACTTAATGTGGTACTAAAATCGACCCAAGAATTACCATGGTCGTAAATATCTCATAAAATTGGTTTTGGACATGTGAAAGTGTAATTTAATAATATTACTATATTATTTTTTACCCTTATTTACTATATTTACCCATTAACCATGGTAAATAAAATATTTACTAAACTTAATATTCATAATGTCTAAAAAAATTAATGATACCTATTTACCAAATTTGTAATTACTAATTAAATGTATTGAATCCATTTTTCCCAATTCAATACACTTATGTGGTAGATATTAATTTAAAATTAATTTCTGTTGTCAAAACCAAAATGTGTGTTTTTAAAATTTAAAAAATACCAAATGACTGACATGTATTTTTGTCGAATTTAAAATTAAAATTACCTCAAAGAAATAAATTATATTAAATGATGAAAATATAATCCAATTAAACTTTAAAAACAATTAAAAGTACTATTTAACTATATAAATAAATTAGATTAAATGGTATTTTTGAATTAAAATGTAGTATTTTTCATTATTCATTAAAAATTTAAGAGAAGAAAAAAATATTAAAGATTCATTCAAAGTAAATTTTTATCTTCCACTTCTAAATAATAAGTTTATTTTTTCAATTAAAAAATATTAAGGTGTCAAAAAATAGATTTAAAATTGGTTCACCAATAAGAGGTGGTAAAACTACATTTTTAGAAAAATAATGTTTTAATCCAAAAGAAATGATTTTATTCTTATATCATATATTGGAACATATAAGATGAATTTAATATAGTAAATTGAATATATATCACATATATTTCATTAAATAAAAATCCATAATGTGTGATATGACAAAAAAATTATTATTTTTTAAATAGGTTATCATAGAAACACATTCATTATATTTAATTGGCTATTATTTATATTTCTAATAAATTTTTTAATCAATGAATCATCATATAAACATTTGAAAAATATATTTCAAAATCATGTTGATAATTTTCATTCCTTCCATTCCAAATTCTAGGCGTTAACTACCATTTAAAATAATAATAATAATATTTTATTATTTTTCTGTCTAACTCAAAGATGTGTGCAATGAATGATTTTAGAGAATCCAATTGTTACGTGTCATGAAATCTATCAAAAAAAGAATCTCATTTAACATAAAATTAATATCTTATTATTATTTATTAATATAAATCAAAAAGTATTATCCTATCAATACGTGAGTCATTATATTTGATGTTGTTTATGTTTAGTATTGGAGTGTTGATTTCCCCATATAATGGTAAATAACTTATTTTAGAGGGGGATTACCTATAACCTAAATAAATAACTATTAAAAGATTAATATACCCTATTAATATCCATTCTGTAAACATAGGTACCACACCAAATCAATTTATATGTCTTTTATTTAATTCTTGGCTTACCCATCATATTCATATCATTTACATGCATATGATTCCCACGTAGTTCATACAAAAAATGATGTATATCATCACATATAATCCCAATATCAACGATTGTGGGTTTTATTCATGGTAGTACCCAATAAATGATGTATCTTACCATCTAGGAGAATCCCCATGAATGGAAATGTGGATGGGTATTCACTGCACAAATGTTTGTAATGGAAAATCACTATATCATTTCTACAGTATAACTGGGGTTCAAGTAGAATCTAGGATGGGTTTAATGAGACTGAAAGCGGTCTCCAATCATTTAAAAATAATAATTATAGAAATTAGGACGTTGAATAACTTATACCAATATAAAAATAGTAGTCAAAAGGAATAATAGTAAAATGTCACATTAATATTGTGGAGAAGGGGAGGACCCATTACCATGATATAGTTCTTATAAATGATATCGTATAGATTATTATAAGAATGGGGAATACTTGGAATGGATCTAGAAAGAGAATCTTTTTACACCATAATGACTCAGGGGGTTTGAGTAATGGGTAATGATAGTATGGGTGAGTTTTTATAAAAAACAAATGTAAATTCTTTATTAATTTCTAATCTTTGGTTTTTTCACTATATAATGAAATAATAAAAACCCCATTCCTTAACGATTTTATTTCCAATATTTTTTAACAAATATTATGGGTTTCAAATCACTAATATGGTTAAAAACCAAACACATTAAAATAAAACCATTGGTGATGTGAAGATGAGTCAAGTTCATAATTAACTAATCTTAATACCGTAAAATATAATTCAGGGCTTGTAGTATTCATTAACGGTTAATGAAATTAATCTGTTAAAATAAAAACCCATTATGTTAATGTTAATATTAATATTTGGTTATGGATACTAATTGTTGTTTTTTACAAAAATTTTTGTCTTTTATGATTTCATTATACATATCATATGTTTATATATTATTTTATATTTACCTAAAAAGGAAATACCATAAAAAATATTGAAACATTTACCACTGGGTAATTTATACGTGATGATTTAAAAAATAATATTAATTTTTATCAAAATAATTCTCTAAATATGATATTTTACAAATTTAAATAAAAAATACACATATATTATAAAATATGAATTTTTTACAATAATAATTTCCAACACTAATAAAATTTAAATGAGACTTCTTAAATATATATTATCATTTTATATTAATAAATCATTAATATTTTTAATATTTTATTAAAATAACATATATTTCTAAAATTAAAGAATTTTTCAAAATAGTTACACAATTGAATCTATTTATTTACAAAAAAATTTAATATTGATTTATTCATGTCAAAATATAATTTTAATCGTAGTCATTATATGAAAATTGAAATAGTACTAATAAAATGGGAGAAACCTAATCATTATTTTATTAACAAATGAAATAAATAAATACATTCTACCAAATACTATATATATTACCCCATATTACAAAAATGTGTGGATTTAGGGTAAGATGTTCAATAGTGACACATTCATGTGGTGGTTTAGTGAACATTATTTGTGTTTTAATCTAAGTATGATTCACTTATCATAAAAATAGGTTCTCCCATGTTTTAGTTTTTAGATACATCTATGGTATTTTTCATGAAAAAATCTTTATGATTCTATCTAACGTGGATTATTAGATAAATAGTCCTCATAGGGTATGATACTACTAAGATAAACCATCACATAATAAGAATTTTATTCATTTGAAAATATAGATTCATTTATAAAACTATTGGTCATTAAATTTTTTCCCCTTTAAAAATTTTACCACTCAAATTTCATTTAGTACAACAAAATAGATGTGGTTACTTATGTTTCTTCAGCTCTTCAATTTAAAAAGTTTTTTCCTCATACTTATTCCTCTATAATTGTATGTTGACTAGGTGAGTTATCTAGTTTCCTATAACAAAGTCTCTACAATTTAAAATATTCACCAGATTATCATAAAAAAAAATATTTTTCACAAATGGATCCAAATTTGGTTTCAGAACAAGTGATATTTATGCTATGTACAGTCACAAGAAGGATCCATAGAACACATTATGTACTTGAGATAGGATATATGGGAGTGATAGTTGATATTTCACAATTTTGAAGTGATCAAGGATCTCAACATGGCCGGTATAAATTTGACTAATCTTTCCCTTCACCCCAAATCTCAAGAATATTTCCTATAGATATATTTATATAAACAGTTTATATATGTCTTAAACCTCTAGACTATTTCGATGTGTGTCAGAAATGATTTTCTATTGAAATTATATATACTTCATTTGAAATTTAGTGGGTTAAGACTCATATTTAAATTCATAGACATGATCACTTCATATTATATTATAGTCAACCATCATAACCCAATATGTTTATGTATGAAACAACTTCCCATAAAAAGCCTCAATAGATTCCAATTGATTACTACAATAGAAACTATTGTTATATGACACAATCAATAGGGGACGATGTTGATACCAACATCCTTGTAATTCTATTTTACATTGTTGGAACCAGGGACTTCTAAGCATGATTTGGAATAATTTTTGTTTTTATTGTCAATCCTCAGTGGAAGTTCAGAATGTGTACCAGCAAAGAGACCATACCGTTCAAACAGACAATAGTAGTGAAGGTAGCGCCGTTTCCCAGTGTTTGCCAAATTTTTGGGCCTCAAAATCGGCCAATAAAGCAAAGTGTTTTTGGCAAACGGACTTGCACGCCGATGTCTTGGAGAATAGGAAACCTGCGCGCCATATGTTTTTGAGAAACAGAACATCAAAATATGGAAAAGGGATAAGGTTCACGCAAGTGTTGGTTAGGCTGCGCATGTGTACCTACGCACCGTGAAAGAACATGCGCGATGGTACCTAGAAGGATTCGGTCTTGTGCGTCTATTGTTTTCCAAGAACATATCTTCAAAATTTGTCTAAGGAAAGAGGGTCGCGCAAGTGAGCTATGCGACAGCAGTTACGGGAGACGAGACTTGCGCGCCAATGAGGGACTTGCACACCTCCGCGCAGGGGGTCCAGTTTTCCTATAAATACTGGACCACCCCTTCTCATTTCGAACGGAGTTCAAGACTTAGAGATTGTTCAAGATCTCGTCGTGCAGGTGGTCGAGCCGCGCAGGTGGTAGTTTGGTCGCGCAAGTAGAACTTGCGTGCCGGTTGTTGGCTGTGCGCCCAAGGCGGTTTGGGAGGGAAAGGAAGTGGACCGTGTAAGTTTGTAGTTGGGGAAGGAAGCGTCGCGTAGGTGCGTTAGTGACACTTGTGCGCCAGTTTGGACTTGCGCGCCGTATTGGGACTTGCGCGACTGGCTTGGAGAAGTGTACCAGGTTTTGCTGAAGCCTTCCGTCCTGTTTGGAGCTTCAGGAAAGCCGAGAGACTACCCGATACATTTGAGGAAAAGTGATATTCTTATTCTGGTGAGAATCAGACTTCAATAGAGCTTCTACAAAAAACAAAGGATGCATTCTTATTCAAATGATGAAGAGACCTTCACGTCTATAAACTGAGTGGGACTTCACCAATGGCAGTGATCCAGGGGAGTCAACGGGAGTGACACGAGGGAATCAGTGAGCTATCCCTGGACCTGTGTAAAGGCATTGAGCCTGGGATAGAGTGATTGTACCCGAACATTTGTAATCTATAGCTAGTGAGGCATAGTGGATTTTGGTACGACCGACAACCTGTCGGCGTATTCTCCTTGGAGGTAGCCCTTAGTGGTGAACCATGTAAAAATGGTTGTGTGTTCTCTGTGCATGTGAATATTTTTTTTCTAATCATAATCATCATACAGGTTCAACAAGTTCCTACCAATGTGGGAATAAGATCCATCAAATTAAAAGAAAAAGTGGTCACCCTGATTCACCCCTCCCCTCTTAGTGTGTCCCGGGGTCCTTCAAGAGGCATCAGAGGGGAAAGGTTGCTGGTGTTGAATCTGACCTTTTTCGTCATGGAGAACGCGGTCAATGTAAGGGGAGTCCCTCACTTCGATGGAAGCAATTTCCAGATATGGAAGAATAGAACGAGATCTCATCTAAGATCTCTTGTAATGGAAGTTCTTTTTTCTACTGTGCAATGAATACAAGTCACTGATCCAACAGGCCTGGCTATGACTGAAATAGATAGGAAACTTCTTGATGCAGATGCTAAAGCACAAAATTCACTCACTGCAGTCCTTTCTGAACAGATCTACCTGAAGGTGATGAATTGCACCTTATAAAAATCCATGTGGGATAAACTTGAGAATATTTATGAAGGAGATAGAAAAGTTAAGGAGGCGAAACTGGAAGTGCTACACAATCGGTTTGATGATCTGAAGATGCATCCAGACGAGAATGCAGACTGTTTCTTCAATCGAATTACTGAAGTGGTTGGAGCAATTTGGGGTCTGGGCGAAGAAATCAAAGACATTGATGTTGTAAAGAAAATATTAAGAAGACTTCCACCTCTGTATAATGCGAAAGTGTCAGCCCTTGAGGAATGAGATCTTTCTAAACTTTCTCTAGATGATCTACTAAGCAGCTTGGTAGCATATGAAATGAGAGTCAAACCAGAAGATGCTACGACTCGGGTGAGCAAGGAAATGGCATTCATGGCCATGGATAAACTGAAAATATCAAAGGATAGTAGCGGTGATGATGAAAAATAAAAAGATATTCTCTCTCTCATTTCAAAGATGTTCTAGAAGGGGAAAGGGAAATTCAAAGTGAAGTTACCTCTCGTATGTTTCCGTTGTGGAAAGGTTGGGCACATTTCTGCTCAGTGCTTGAGAAATATCAATGATGATGATATTGAAGATGAAAACTTCAAGAAGCCTCAGAGAAGATTCTTCAAAAAGGGAGATTTAAAATCTAGTAAGAAAATGCAAAGGAAGAGTTTTGTCTGTGAAGATGAAGAAGATGATAATGAATTCTGTGATGAAGAAGAACCAGAATTCAAAACTGGGAACCATGCTTCTATGATGGCCACTGTTGAAAAGTTAGAAGATACTAATGGAGAAAAACAACTGAGAACTTGTGTAGATCCTCAGATGCAAATTAAGGAGGTAGTTATTAAGCTTAAGATTAAATGTAAGAGCTGCAATAAGTGGAAATAAATTGTAGAAGAATCAACTGAATACGTTGATCAACTTGAAGCTGAAATTGAACGAATGGACGAATTTGTGAAGGTATAGTATAAAATAATTGAAAGCAATAATGATGTTGTAGATCTGAAGATGAGAATTAAATAACAGGCAAAGGTCATCAATGACCTCACCTCCAGACTTGATGAAAAATCCAAGACTGCTGAGGGTCTTGAGGAGGAAGTAGACACTCTAAGGAGTAAACTGGAGACTGAATCAGTTCTAAAAGAATCGAGGAAGAAAATACAGTTCGGAAGATTCTCAGATGCAAAATTACTAGCAAGAGCCAAGTGTGGTTCAGATGGGATTAGAAAAATCTTGAGTGATCAAAGACCCGCTTGCATGGGAAAGAGTGGAATTGGCTGTGAGGCTGATACATTAACTGCCGGAAGTGAAAAGATCCAAAAGAAAGATAAGATGAAAGATGAACATTTTGAAACATTACATAGAGTGCCGAAAAAGGAAACCTCAATATAAACTAAAAGGAGACCTGAAAATTATCCTCAAACATTCTGAAATGACATACAGTCTTACTATTCCCCCAAGGAAGAAGGTATAAGGAAAAATTCAAGTGAGAAGACATTTCCTCTCATGAAGTGTCAGTTCTGTGGCTATCTGGGCCATACCATGTCTTATTGTGAAGAGGCAAGAAGCTATCTGATTGGAAAAGATATAGATGCTCAAAAAGGGAGAAAAATTTCATATCCTTATTCTTATAGAAGAAATAATTTCTACGGATATTGTTTTCGTTGTTCTAACATTGGTCATAAGGCCGCTAATTGCAGGCAGAGAAGGGACATTGACACCTCATACCGAAGTTCTAGACAAGTCAAGTCTTGTCAGAAAGATAGTGTTTCTCTTTCAAATAGGTTCGCACCTCTCAAAGAAGACTTTGACTATGAAGAATCTGGGTATGTGGAAAAGATAGTTGAAAGGCCATCAGTTCTATTTACTCAATCTAATGTCTCATGGAAGGAATGGAAGAAGATTTAGAAATCCAACCTTGTAGAGGTAGCCCTCAATGCTACAAAGAACAATAGTACCTGGATTCTGGATAGCGGTTGTTCATCTCATATGACAGGTAATGTTGGTCTACTAACGAATATGATAAAGAATGTTGATGGTACAGTAAGTTTTCGTAATGATGGGGCTCTGAAAATCAAAGGGAGTGGAAGTACCAAATTAGCTAATGGAGAACTAAAGAAGAATGAAGTCCTTTACGTAGAAGGCCTACTTCATAATCTCCTCAGCGTGAGTCAACTTTGTGAATCCATTCTTATAGTTACTTTTAATCAGAAAGGCTTCACTATCAAGGGAAAAACCGACAATTCACTTATGAAGCAATGCAGAACAAAAGGCAACTTGTATCAGGTTGATAGTGAAGAAAATGTATGTTTCATGACTGTTGATGAAGAAAACAATGTGTGGCATCGGAGATTAGGACACATCAATCAACAAGAAATGGAGAAAATATCAAAATTGAGAATTTTCATGGACATTCCCAACCTAAAGCGTGAGCGTGAAAAATCTTGTGATGCTTGTATTCGTGGGAAGATGGTATGCAGTTCATATCGGCCAGAGAAGAAAAGGGTGTCTCACCTTCTTGATCTGATTCATACAGATGTTTGTGGTCCAATAAATGTTGCCGGAACACATGGAGATGGGTACTTTGTCCTTTCCATATATTATTACAGTAGAATGGAATGTGTTATGGTCATTCACAGGAAACGACAAATCCTTGACTGCCTGAAAACATATCGGTGAATCACTGAGAATGATACTGGAAGAATAATCAAAGTGTTACGATCTGACAATAGAGGAGAATACACATCCATTGAATTTGAGAATTATCTAGAGAAGCATGGGATACAGCATGAGGTAGCTGCTGTGAGAAATCCACAACAAAATGGAGTTGTTGAACGTAGGAATCGACAGGTGAACAACATGGCACGAACTATGCTGATTGAGAGTCGTATTCCCCGACATTACTGGGAAGAGGATGTTCAAGTTGCAGTGTACATTTAGAATCGAACAGGACATTATATGGGTGAGATGAAGACACTATATGAATTGTGACATGGACGGAAGCCTTCTCTAAAATACTTTCGTGTATTTGGAAGTAAATTCTTCATCAGGAACAAAGAAGGAAATCAAGGGAAATATGGCGACAATGCAGATGAAGGAATTTTCCTTGGTTACTCAATGAACAGCAAATCCTACAAATGTTTGAACAAGAATTTGGGAAGAATTGTGGAAAGCAGTGATGTTAAGATAATTGAAGAGAAAACCACAAATGCTTCAAGGATGTCATATGCTGATGTGATAGAAAGTCAGGAAGAATGTGAACGTGACGAAAATACAAGTGTAGAAATAGATGAAGTTATTCAAAACACTCAGTAGTCACATCATGATGTTGACTCAGAAGAAGAATCTGAAGAAGAAACTATGGCTGAATAAAATGTTACTGAACCTCGCAGGAGAAATAGAAGATCTGAGATTGATCCATCCATAATTGGGGATAGGAGTGCACCCACTCAAACAAGGAGAATGAGGAATAACACGCAATCTGCATTTCTATCAGTTGTAGAGCCATCCTCATTCGAAGAAGCTGCAAATGATGAATCTTGGTTGAAATCCATGAATGATGAATTCGACCAGATTGAAAAGAATCGGACATGTGATCTTGTCCAATGATCCGAAGGTCAAAATGTGATTGGTACCAAATGAATCTTCAAAAATAAGTTTGATGAGCATGGAAGTGTCATCAGAAACAAGGCACGACTGATATTTAAAGGATACTCTCAGATTGAAGGCATTGATGTTGAAGAAACCTTTTCTCCAGTGGCTAGACTAGAGTCAATAAGGCTTTTCCCTTCCATGGAACTCCAAAGAGGATATAAAGTATATCAAATGGATGTTAAGACAACATTATTGAATGGTGTACTCGAAGAAGAAGTCTACATTGAATAACCAGTGGGCTTTGTTTTGGGTACTGATGAAACAAAGGTCTGCAAACTGAAGAAAGCTCTATATGGTTTGAATCAGGCACCACGGGCATGGTACTCACGGCTGGAATCATATCTCAAGAAGTTGGAATTCAGAAGAGGAGGAGTTGATCACAATCTCTATGTGAAGAATTATCCAAAAGATCAATTCATGGTTCTTGTCTACGTTGATGATATCATTTCTGGTGGAAGTAGGCAGAAATCAGTGGATGAATTTTGCAACCACATGAAATCAGAATTTGAAATGTCTTCACATATTTCTTGGGGCTGCAGGTGATTCAAAAGAAGGAATACACTTTCATTTCTAAGAAAAAATATGCAAGAGAGCTACTGAAGAAGTTCAATATGCAAGACTCCAAACCAATGTCAATTCTGATTGCAGTTGGAACTAAACTTGGAAAGCATGAAGAAGGGGACTTTTTTGATACCACCATGTACAGGAGGATCATTGGAAGCCTACTTTATCTGACAGCGACAAGGCCAGATATTATCATTGCCACATGCCTTATGACCCGCTTTCAGAGTAATCTAAAAGAGTAACATATGGCAGCAGTAAAAAGAATCATGAGGTACATTCAAGGTACACATAATTTCAGGTTATTATTTGCTACAGGAAGGGACAGTGAATTATCCGCATTTTCTGATGCTGACTGGGCTGGTGATGTGGTAGACAGAAAGTACACTAGTGGTGGAGCTTTCTATATTGGTTAGAAATGTGTTGGCTGGTTGAGCAAGAAACAAGAAATTACTTCTCTTAGTACTGCTGAAGCTGAGTATATCTCTGCCACAAAGGCATGCACTCAACTGCTTTGGATGAAGCAGCAACTAATAGATATTGGTGATAAGGTGCATCAACCAATGGTGATTTACTGTGATAACAAAAGCGCAATTGATCTTACAAAGTATCCGGTTCATCATTCTTGTACAAAACATATTCAAATACGGTATCATTTTATCAAAGAAAAGGTTGAACAAGGCGTGATTAGAATGGATCATGTTGGAACTGATGAACAGGTGGCTGATATCCTGACCAAGCCATTGTCCGCGGCTGTGTTTGAGAAGCATCGGTTGAACCTCGGTGTTCAACCACCTCCTACTGCATAAGGAGGCTCCGGAAATCCCCTCTCCCCGTTTCTTATAACTGTTTTTATCTGCTTATGGCTGTGATGCAGGTTTATGGGGGAGATACTATCCAGGGGGAGTATGGTTTGAGCTGAATGTTGAATAACTTATCGGTCTTTGGATTTATTGTCAATGGGGGAGAAAGGAATAAATTCAAGGCAATAAATGCTTCTGTGATGAGAAGTAGTATAAAAAGGAAAACATCGGGCATCAAGGCGAATTCCAAAAACACTGGAACCCAATTCACGCTTCCTCTCTTGTTTTCTACACCGAGCATTGCTCACATAGACTTAGAGTGTTGGCTGAGTTGATTCTTGCGTTTTTGAATTCCGCATGGATGGAGATCTAATGAATTTATTTTGATTGCCAAAAATCCCAAAGGGGGATATTGTTGGAACCAGGGTCTTCTAAGCATGATTTGGCATACTGTTTGTGTTTGTGGTCAATCCTCAGTGGAAGTTCAGAATGTGTACCAGCAAAGAGATCATACAGTTTAAACAGACAACAGTAGTGAAGGTAGCGCCGTTTCCCAGTGTTTGCCAAATTTTTGGGCCTGAAAATCGGCCAATAAAGCAAAGTGTTTTTGGCAAATGGACTTGACGCCTATGTCTTGGAGAATAGGAAACTTGTGCGCCATATGTTTTTGAAAAACAGAACATCAAAATATGGCAAAGGGATAAGGGTCGCCCAAGTGTTGGTTAGGCCATGCAAGTGTACCTGCGTGCCCTGAAAGAACTTGCGCGCTGGTACCTAGAAGGATTCGGTCTTGTGCATCTATTGTTTTCCAAGAACATATCTTCAAAATTTGGCTATGGAAAGAGGGTCACGCAAGTGAGCTGCGTGACAGTAGTTAAGGGAGACAAGACTTGCGCACCAATGAGGTACTTGCACGCCTCTGCACAGGGGTCCAGTTTGCCTATAAATACTGGACCACCCCTCCTCATTTCGAACGGAGTTCAAGACTTAGAGATTGTTCGATCTCTCATCGCGCAGGTGGTTGAGCAGCGCAGGTGGTAGTTTGGTCGCGCAAGTAGAGCTTGCACGCCGGCTGTTGGTTGTGCGCCCAAGGTGGTTTGGGAGGGAAAGGAAGTGGACCACACACGTTTGTAGTTGGGGAAGGAAGCGTCGCACAGGTGCGTTGGTGACACTTATGCGCCAGTTTGGACTTGCGCGCCGTATTGGGACTTGCGCGACTGGCTTGGAGAAGCGTCCCAAGTTTTACTGAAGCCAGCCGGCCTGTTTGGAGCTGCACGAAATCCGGGAGACTACCCGATACATTCGAGGAAAAGTGATATTCTTATTCTGGTGAGAATCAGACTTCAATAGAGCATCTACATAAAACAAAGGATACATTCTTATGAAAATTATGAAGAGACCATCATGTCTATAAACTGTGTGGGACTTCACCAACGGCAGTGGGCTAGGGGAGTCAACGGGAGTGACCCGAGGGAAGCAGTGAGCAATCCCTGGACCTTTTTAAAGGCAGTGAGCTTGGGACAGAGTGACTGTACCCGAACTTTTGTAATCTACAGCTAGTGAAGCATAGTGGATTTTGGTACGACCGATAGCCTATCGACATATGCTCCTTGGATGTAGCCCTTAGTGGGGAACAAAGTAAAAAGGGTTGTGTCTTCTCTGTGCATGTGAATGTTTTCTTTCTAATCATAATCATCATACAGGTTCAACAAGTTCCTACCAACGTGGGAACAAGATCCATCACATTAAAAGAAAAATTGGTCACCCTGATTCACCCCTCCCCTCTCAGGGTGTCCCGGGGTCCTTCATACATGACCTCAACATATCCTCTATGGTTTTATTGGTTCTCTCAAAATGAATGTATTTCTATGGTTGATATGCAGTAACATAACATAACAATATTGAAAAACCATACAAAAGTATTCTCTATATACTTGAGGAAAACCATGGATATTGAGAAGATACAAGGATGATTAGAAATACATTTCGTTTTAAAAATTCACTAATTTAAACATGGATAGCTTGTCATGATATAAATAATACTTGATATAAATGAAAAGGAACTAAATTTATATTGTGATCAACTACCACCTGAATATCATTATTACTATTAGATGTCCTTGGTATTCCAATGATAAATGAAATGGTTGTGTTTTACCATTTTTATAATAGTGTGGGAATGTTTTTCTTCATAACCTTATAATTTAGTGGTTCATCCTTGAAATGTGGTTATACAATATCCCTCTGTATGTTATCCCACTATAAGTGTCCTTTATATTATAATATATCCTAGTTCTATCCATATTTATAAAGATGTATGAGTTATAAAAATATTCTATATGTTCTATTTCATGCTCTATTTTTATGGGATTTTTACCGAGGATCCATAAATTAAATCTCCATCATTACCAAAGTGGAATTAAAAAATAACTTCAACCATTTTATATATCACCACATCATCTTTTTGGGATTACATGGTCCTCTCAATAATGGATGGTTGAGATTTTATTATAGAAATTAATGTTGAAATCAATTTTATTAATCAAATATCTATCATTTTCTTGTCCATTAAAATTATATCCCTTACAACACTAATCATGGATAGGGATTCATGATCCTTTCTACTCAATGCATCATCTATTTTATTCACCTTTCAGTTATTGAAATGGATTTAAAAATATTAATCCTTGATTTGATATAACCACTATAATTTATAATTATTAAAAAAAAAATTGTGAATATATACATGAGATGTTTATGATCCTTATATATATCACATATCTCCCCATAGGGAAAATGTATCCAAATAATATATGTGAAGATCAATGAAACCAATTCTAGATCATGTGTTGGGTATTTCATCGTTGGGATCCCTAATCTGTGGGAGGATTACTCAATCGCATTCTCCTCTTCCACGGGTACACATACCAACACATATTTGAAGTCATAATTGTATATCAAAAACCATTCCCCGTGGTGGGTAATGTGATAATAGATGCAGTGATTATCCTATTCTTCTAAATCATTAATGCTCTCCATTCACACAACAATCTTGAAAAACATGACTCTATTCAATGTTATCATGGTTTAGGGGATTAATAAAATAATAATTTTCCAAAAAATTAATGATTTCACCCTGCTAATCCAAGGTAACTATAGATTTCCATAACGTACGATTTTTGGGGTATCCTTCAATTTCCTCTATTTTTGAATGATACTAAAATATCTCTTTGTTGGTGATAACATACCCTATATTCCCCATACAAAATCCATCATTACTAAACAATACATAAAACCAATCATTTCAAAATGTATTTACTAATGCACTAAGACGTTCCTCATGTTACCCCTTAGTTTTAGAGTGGATATCAATTTTGTCTATTAATAAACCCACTTAAATTTCAGGGTAACCCCTAATGAATAAATTCATTAAATACAATTATATTTATAGATGATTATAAATTCTAAATAGAATAACTAGTAACTCAGTGTGCCCATTACTTATAAGATATGTTGTCGTGGGTATATTTTCCTTAATCACCATTACATGATAATATTATTACTGAAGATCCACATTGAGTAATTATAAGTATGCATGTACATGATTGATCCTGCTATAAATATATTGAAGAGGATATTTTTTATTTTTCTTCATTCAGTTGAGATGATGATAATCAATGGAAATTCACATTAGCCAATACTTTTTCATGACAAGGAGGACCAACACACCCCATGGTGATATACATGGTCATATAAACTCTATTCCCATATTACCAAATACTTTCTTCTCCTGATCCTCATTTTAATTAGTGGTTATTCAATATGGAGTCATGAATATTGGTAAAGGTCATGCTATAATCTCAATTGGTAAATCAATCTCGTGGAATTGAGGATGACAAAAAAATTATTTAGGAAGCTCATCCCCAAATATTTATCTTATGGGAATGTAATCAATGATTATGTTTTCTTTAGTCTCGACTATTTTTTATTGAATTTGTTTTTCCTAAGGCCAAAATATCAATGCATGATATGATGATACCAATGGATATTCATGTTTATTATTTTACATGTATTGAATCAGATGTAGAATCCTGATATAGAGGGTGATTTCTGTATCTTGTTGATTTGTGATAGTGTTATAAAACAATATAAAATCTTTGCATAAACATGGAACGAATTATAATAAGTGGATTGTTATAATATATTATTTTATATTCATCCAAAAAGTTTTAATTGGGTATGAGTTATATTTTTTGGAGGAAAATAATTGACCAATTTTCTATCTTTACAGATAACTTGACTTCGATGATTTTGATGTAGTGAGTGAATATTTCTAATAAACCAACTTGATAAGAAACAGTGAATATAAATATAATGAAATATTAGTATTATATAAATCTATTAATAAATAGATTTCCTATCATAACAAGATTGTTTGGGTCCACATGATCTAATTTATTGGTATAAGTTCACCCTTTCTCCCAAGTATTTAGTGGTTGTTTTTATTTTTTATCCTCAACAACCCTTTGTTTAGTGAATTTATTCACATAGTGTCTACAACCCTTGTAGTTGAAACATTGGATAATTTGTTAAGGGTTTATTATATCATTCCTTTCTTAAATTGGACTTTTGGGTTACTCAAATCAATATTAGGTAATTGGGATCCCTTCAATCCAATAGCTAAATAATTTTCATATCCATTTCAAGAATGTTCTAGGAGCCGTCATTCGATTCTTTTTACAAATGGGGAGTTGAAAATTAATTCCCCTATAGATTGTCTCTATCAAATACTATAATTTAAATCTATTCTATAATTTCTACATTTAGATTCACTGGATCCTGTATCATAATTGATCTACTTTTTGTCATTTGGGAAACTATAAAAATATCCCTAATAGTTTTCGAAGTCTCTAATAACCAAATCCTTTTACAGATTCTTATTTTTTCTAAAAAATAATAATTAAAAATTATATTAATGTGACATAAAAAATCTATAGGTGTCCTATTAAATTTAAGATTCTCTCTCATCATATTCCCTTGTACATTCATCATTTTTTTGTATGAGGCCAAGTAAATCCCTCTCTACTTTAGGACAGATTTTATAAGGAATATATTTATAAAATTCCTCCTATGATTATATTCTCTTTTTATATTATATTAAATCTTCACAACCTAAATATTATCAATTCATTGATGGATAGAGAAGGTATTTTTAATGTATATGATCCATTGTTCTGATATTATTAGATAAAAATATAAATTGTATGAAAGATTCCTCCATCACATAAAGGTATCAGTTAAAAAAATTTCTTTCTTAGAGGAAGTGGGAGTTTTCAATAAATTAGGTTTAATAATAAAGTTTTATTAAATTAAGAAAGTTTCATATTGAATTTCAGGATTCATAATCCCATTTTATTGGAAATATAATTTGGAAAGTCATAACATTTTCCATTACATTGGTTGTCTACATTGTTCCTATAATTTATATATATTTTATAAAACAAAAAGTAATTTTCGGTTATGAATATTTAGACAATTACATACATAAATTTTAAACCATGAATATTAAATGGGTAACTAATAAGTGAAATATATTCTTTATTATATGATTTTTTGGCCAATATATGTTATCCACGATCAATTTACTGAGATATAATATTATGAGAACTTTTTTCCCTTTATAATGGTTTATAATGAGATTATAAATTTATCTACGAATATATCCCATGATCATTAAACCATGTGTGTAGAAAAACAACATTTTCCTGAATCATGTGATGATTGAGTCACGAACAGTGTTCCCTTTTGTGTTATTAGCTACATGTACCACTATGGTTCAGCCACATCCACTTTCACTATTCATATAGAAATATATATTTTTTAGAAATTACATAATCTGTAATATAACTATAACAACAATAAACTCACATTCCCAGATTTAGGGATAAAAACAAGAAATTTTCATTTCAAGTTTTGATATCAATAACGATGACCCAATTATCACATTCCATAAATAAAAATACCAATTGTAAATATTTTATTACATACATTATAAAGGTCCTTTTAGGATTATAGTTTTATATAAATAAAACAAAATATAACCTACAAAATTCCCACGAATTTAAAATATAAATTCCCCAACATAACTATTCGTTTTTTATTTAAAATTAACTCATCATTAACATCCATTGGAAACACATCATTAAATTATTGATATGTCATCATTTTTTATAAGCAGAAAAAAGTAAATATAGGAATAATGAGTGAAAATGATAATTTAAGGTAAACATAAACTCTAAAAATTTATGTTCATCAGTGGTCATAATAATTATATAAGGCTGTTATTATATAATCAATGTTCATGAGTATAACATAATAATATTCAAACAAATCATTACATGGATCATAACACATGAGAACATTTCTTAATTCTATAAAAAAGAAACATTTATTAGAATAAATAATCCTACACCATTCAATATAAATATTTATCATGTGAAACCTTATTATTCTTTTATAAATAATAGATAAAATTGTTTAGTATATTGGAAAAATTATCATCATATCAGAATGAGAAATAAAATAAGAAATAATTCTAATATATTTCACTAGTGTAGTCAACGAATTAGAGGGATATAATAGACCAATTCTTCCTTTTTTATCATTAAACCAATAATACATGGATAATAATGTAACCACCAATTATATGTTTATAACAAAACACATATCCCCCTAAAATTTCCAAGAACCGGATCCTAAATAACGTTTTTAGGGAATTAATTTCTTTATAAAATAATATAAAAAATATATATTCCCATCATAACATGAATAAATAATGTAAATAAATTGTTTTCCATGAAAATATACTTGATGATTATCTACTAAATTATGATGAAATGGACTAGATGTCAATATATTTGAAAAATTATTATCTTGTAAGTAAAAAATGGGTTCCATAATAATCTCTTTGAAACATGATTAATGTTTTGAAAAGAAATTTTTTCCATATCAATATATTCAAAAAAAATCCATCCCTAGAAACAATGAGGATGTTATAATTATTAAATATCAAAATTGGAGTATAAGTAACAATAAGTGATGTTGACAATGATGAATGGAAATAAAATTAAAATATTATTTAAAATAACATATTATTTTTAAAAATTATTTTTTATTTATATAAATAAAAAGTACAGTAGCAATTATTTTTATTTTAAAATATTAATGCAAATATATAAAAGATTGTTCGAAGATAATACTTTTCATGATGGTTGGAAAATATGTTCTAACAATAAATGATAAAAATTAATATTAATTTGAAAATAAATTTGTCAATGGGAGGGGGTCAAAAGTGACTCATTTGGGAGATATTATGAAATGTTATTAAACCCAATTTAAAATAATTTCAAAGAACATTTAATTTAGAATTAGAAAATATATTATTTTTTAAAATAACATTTTGAAAATATTTTCGAAAATATGGATAGTGAAATGAAATATAGCATATCCAAAACAAAATAAAAACTGATTATCACTCAAGAATGGAAAAAACTATCACAACTAGATCCTAATAAAATATATTTGATTTAAAAAATTTAATATCATATTATTTTCTCTAAAATAATCTTGAATATAAATTATCCTGAAAGAAATGATATTGTAACATAAAATCTATTTTCTCTTTGGAAACACAATAATTTATTGCCCCAAGAAATAATATCGTCATGGAAAGAATTAAATATCATGAACATAAGGAGATATAAGACCTAACATGTCAAATGGTCATTATATACACATCATAAATAATTTAGGAGCATATCATAATAATATTTTTCAAAGAAAAGTACTTTTGATGATTAACCGATGAAAGAGAAAATACTTGAATTAAGATTTTATTATGGAATATATTTTTTGTAACAAATTTAATCCATAAAAAATGGATTCTAATAGTTAATAAAATTTTTAGTTATATATTCACACATAGTCATAACATAATAGAGTCAATGATAAATTTTTATAACCCAATAAAAGCAAATTGGGTTATGAAACTCTTTACCACTTGGACACTTTCATGTCAATACCCTTGGATAAATTAATTCAATTGAAGCACAAAATATCATGATCTATTAAGTATTAAATATATTTCAAATAAAAAGAATAATATACAAACCCAACAGTAAAAAAAAGTTATGAATATGGAATATGTCTCAAAAAAGTAAAAGGCAAGACAATAAAACCCTTATCTCGAGTACCAATAACCATTGTAAGTCATTTGACTCCTCTATAGTTATATTATATAATTTATATAATTTCATAATATAATTTTATATTGTTAAAACGTTTTATAGAATTTAGTTTCTTTATAATTTAATGATATATTTATATATTTATTCAGTTATGTTTGCATCAGGTGTTTTATGGGCATTTGGATCATTACTTCAAAATGGATTCGGGGTGTTGGACATGGTAAAATAGGTAATCATTTCAAAATATATAGAATAATACTAATTAAAAAACTATTATATTTATTTTTAAATTATAATTTTTAAAACAATCATGAGAAATGGTTATGACAAATGAACTATGTTATGATAATAGAAAATATAGGTCGAATTCATGTATGAGTAACATTTCCAATTTTAAAAAATTATAATTGAGAGAAGGTATGTGTTATTTTATAAATATTTATTTATAAAAATATCATAAATAAAATATTTTTTTAAATATACATAAAATTCTCATTATCATGATGTGGTGGTGAAAAAAGATTAAGACCGCTTCATGAAAGCTGTAGTCCTCACGTACTAGAATTATGTAATCAATTATTAGTGTAGGAATGAAAATGAAATATTATATTTAATTAAAGGAAAATGCATTATTTATATCATTATTATTTAATTTATATCTGATATATTCATAATTAATTTTTTTGTTAACATCAATGTCAATAGTTATTGAAAAATAAATCACATTTCATCATGAGAAGATAGTCCTCTATACAAATGAGTGATGGCATTATATCCTCCAAGAAATGGAAATTTATGATATATTTATTATATCAAAACTAAAAAATTATATATATATATATATATTTCATCGATATCGTAAATAAATTTTATGTTCATCATTAAAAATATATAATAGTCGATGATGAAAAACGAATGTCATCGGTTCGTGAGGAGGTATCTATCTTACACGTGAATGATGAATTTGAATCCCATTTGATGGAATATGATGTTGGTTTTTGTTATTTAATTAATATAATAAAATATAAATATGATTTATCTTTTAGTTTTATCATATGATCATTTTTACAATGATTTTATGTATGTGTAAGAATAAATAATATAAAAATTACAAGTTAGTAATTTACCTCTTCTCAGACAGCCCCTTTTGAATAAAAACTAATGTATTCCATGAATTGATTTATAATGATGTAGTGGATTCTTAGGACTAGGGTATAGAAAAAAGAATTTGATTTGGGAATGTTTTGGACCACCAAAAATGGATTTATTGAGTAAGAAAGACATAATAGTGGAGATCTATTTGCATTTTGGTAGAGGGACATACATTGAAACAACTTGGAAATTGATCAAAAGAGTCCAAAATGACAATGCAATTACCATGGAAAATGAATCCAAATGACCATATGTTATAAATAAAATACTATTATATTGAAATATTGTCAAAAAATAGTATCTAAACATGTTTTGGTTCATTTTTAATGCATATCTATTTAGCTTGACCCATAGTAATCCCATTTTTACATTAATCATTGTTATTAATGTTTACTCTTTCATTATTCATTATGGTCAAATATTTTGATCTATTTATTATATAATATTAATTATTCAGATTAAAAATATTGATTCAATTATATCAAATTTATTTTAGATTATTAAAATGTTTTAATTAAAAACAAAACTTGCAAACGTGATGACAAATGTGCTTTTTCAGAAGTTTTTTTTTGGAAAATGATGATTTTATATTAACTCGATGAATAATATTAATAAATGAATGAATATAATTTAATATTTAATTATAGATTACATAATATCTCATTTAACACATTTTTCATTAGGTATTATTTTAATTAATTAAAATGGAGTAACATTATGCCTTTAAAACCCCTAATTCGATAATTCACCTTTTAAAAACATAAATCTTTATCTACTAAAATAAAATAAATATTTTATTAAAAAATTTAACCTAGTTAAATATGATTAAATAATAATTATATTACATTAAATCACATTCAAAACAAAATTTTAATTTTCAATTATTTAATTTATTGAAATGAAATTACATTTTAACAAAAATATGTATGTTTGATTATTCACTAAAAATCAATAATTTCTCAAATAATCAAAAAATTGAACCAATAGTAAATTTTGATATGAATATTTCGAAATTTAATTTTATTTAATCAATAAAATTTATAAAATTTTCTTAGTTTATTAATAATTTAATTTTATGAGAAAAATTAAATTTATTTTTTATGAATTTTTTTTTTGTTGAATACAATTAATTAACTAAAAGTTGATGGATTTTTTACTAGTAATATTTTTTGACTAGGATATATGTATCTTAATTTATTTATTAATATTCATTCACTTCAATGTAATATTTTGGATATAATACTTTCATATTTCATGGGTCGTTTAGGCTCGGTGTTTTATATGGGAAATATTATCAATCACAAAATTATCAGGTTTTCTTATATCATAAGCTATATAATTGATTAAATTTATTAAAATATAAATTTAATTTAATTTTACTATGTGTTACATACTCATATAATCTTGGGTTTTCAGTTCATTTATTCTATCGAACATTAATTTATTCTTTTATAATCACGGTGAGTTAAATTGGAAAACATCATGAATTTTTCATATGTTTAGTCTTATGCATCATCATTTTAGTAGGGATTTTTATTCAAAATACACAAAAAATACTAACCATAGTTATGATACCAATTTTGAGAACCCTTATATTTAATAAAACATAATAAAAAAATTAAAAATCGATACACATAATAGAATCCTAAAAGGTAACTAGGCCTAGTGTTTTTAGGAAATATGGTACATCATACATTAACATGATACAAGAGCATGAAAAATTTATTTAAAAACTACAAAACATACCCTCATGTTTAATTATTCTTCAAAAAGAGCATGAAACAACCTATTTTTGTTCATATAATATAGGTGATCTATATATTCTAAAAGGGGAATATTCATAGAATAACATAAGTTATGGGTGTACATGTAAATCAACACACATATAAAAGTTACACAAAATGGGTTATAATCATAAACATCAACATTGTAAAATGATATAATATTGAAACATAAAATCATCATCAGAATTAGCTAATAATATAAAACATGACATTATAAGCATAAGCCAAGGATAACTATTGAGACATCGTCACATAGTATTTTTAGGATAACCTCCCATGAACAATACATGGAATCACATGAGATAAAAAAATTACCTAATCAATTAAAGGGATTTATAATTCAACTCCCACTTGTTACATTCATATCTAGTACATGAATAAGTGATCCAAGAAGATCATAAAATATAAGGATTCATTTCATTACTTTAAATCCAAAGATTCAATAGTGTGGTTTATAAACCTGGATGTACCCAATCACCGACGTACAGGTACATGTGGGTGAAATACCTTTAGTGGTAATTGGCATGGGTATTCACTATATAAATTATTGTCATTGAATAAAAAATGATATTTTTTGTAGCATTTGTCACACCCTGACATTTTAAATTTTTTTTTATTATTTCATAACTTTGGGTTCCATGCCAAGGAGCGAGTTGGATCCTGATTTATGAGTTTTTTTAAAAATTTAACTATGTTTCAGACATGTGCATGGTCACCACACAGTTGGCGGAAGCCACGCAATCATCTTAGGTGTCGTGTAATTTCTCAATATTCTTAATATTATTATTTTTGTTATTATTGTATTATTATTATTCTAATTATTTTTGTAATTATTTTATTTGTTTTTATTTTTGTTATTATTGTAATAAATAATATTTTTATTGGTATTATTTATTGTAGTTATATTTATTATTGTAATTATTATTATTATTATTTATTGTTTTATTATTATTGTTATTTTTATTATTATTATAGATTTAAAAAATTAACCCTAATCTCCCATGTTTTTTATGTTTTTTTTATTAAAATTTGCAGAAATCAGTTAGGTTAAATGTATTTTAAAAAATTCACCTGAAAGGGGAAATCCCGGATTCCGCCTTTCCACTAATATTTTTTAAAAAACATTTTTATTTTTTATTTTTTGTTTTGTCTATATATATTTATATAAACAAAACAAAAAAATTCTGTAGAATTTCTCTGCTATTAATGTTCCAGAACTACACCCGTTACAACAGTCTAGATTCAGACAGAAACCCTTACCTAGGCCTCCCTTTTATAAGAGGGCTTGCCCTAAAAATCATTCTGTATTTTCGATGTGGGATTCAAGTTCTCCCTTTCCTGCACAGTACATTCAACATTTCCGATGTGGGATTCTATTTCAAGTATGTGACTTTGAAATACAATAAAATATAAACATTAAGGCCAATATAAATTAAATTTTAAAAATTTATTAAACATATAATAAATAGTTCAAAACAAAAATAATTTCCAAAAAAATGTTGATGAAAAATAATCTATAACCTTTCAAAACCGCCTACTTGAAAATTAAAAATGTTTCAAGTACGTGAATTTGAAAGACAATAAAATATAAACTATAAAACGAATATAATTGAAACGTTAAACATTGATTAAACATATCATAAAATATTAAAATAAAAAATGAATTTCCAAAAAAATGTTGATGAAAAGTCATTTCTATGTTTTCAAAACCGCCTACTTGAAACATAAAAATGTCTCAAGTACGTGAATTTGAAAGACCATAAAAAATAAAATAGAAGACCAATATAAATAAAATGTTAAACATTGATTAAATATATAAGAAATAGTTAAAAGCAAAAGTAATTTCTAAAAAATTATACTGAAAAATAATTTATAAGATTTCAAAACCGCGTACTTGAAAGTTAAAAATGTTTCAAGTACGTGAATTGGAAAGAATATAATTATTTTACTAATTAAATAATTAATTATTATATAATTAATAGTTATATTAATAATTAACAAAATAATTATTATATAAGTAAAAATTAATGAGTAAAAATTAATAATTAAAAATTAATAATTAACAATTTAACGAATAATTATAATTAATATTTATATTACTAATTAACTAATTAATTATTAATTATTAATTATTAATAATTAATAATTACTAATTAAAAATTATAATGAATAATTATAATTCTTATTTATATTAATAATTAACTAATTACTAATTACTAATTACTAATTAATAATTAATTAGTTATAATTATTAATTATATTACTAATTAACTGAATAATTATTATATATGTAATAATTATATTACTAATTAATTGTTATATAATTAATAATAATATTACTAGTTAACTAATTAATTATGACATATTTAATTATTAATAATTACAAAGTAAAAATTATAAAAATTATATTTAATAATATTATTACTAATTATCTAACTAACTATTATATAATTAATAATTATATTACTAATTAACTAATTAATTATTATATAAGTAATAGTTATATTAATAATTAACTAAATAATTAGTTTATAAGTAATAATTATTATGTAATAATAAATAATTAATAAGTAATAATTAATAATTATAATTAATTTTTATAACTAATAATTATAATTAATATTTATATTACTAATTAATTATTAATAATTACTAATAACTAATTACTAATGAATAATTAATAATTATAATGAATAAATGTAATTAAAAATTATATTACCAATTCACTAATTATTTATTATATAATTAATAATTATATAACTAATGAACTAACTAACTATTATATAATTAATTATTAATAATTATTAATCAATAATTATAATGAATTATTATAATTAATATTTATATTACTGATTAACTAATTAATATTTAATAATTACTATTTACTAAATACTAATTAATAATTGATAATTATAATGAATAAATGTTATTAAAAATTATATTACTATTTTAGTAATTTATTATTATATAATTAATACTAATATTACAAATTAACTAACTAATTTTTATATAATTAATTATTAATAATCAATAATCAATAATTATAATTAATTATTATATTACTAATTACTAATTAAAAATTATAACAAATAATTATAATTAAAAATCATATTACAAATGTACTAATTAATTATTATATAATTAATAATGGCATTACTAATTAACAAATTAATAATAAATAATTACTAATTGATAATAATAATTAATTATTATAATTAATTATTATATTTATAATTAATTAATTAATTATTACATAATTAATAATTATATTACTAATTGGTATTATATAAATATTAACTATATAATAACTAATTGTTAATATAATAAATATTTATAATTACTAATGATATTAGTAATATAATGATTAATTATATAATTTTTAACTATATAATAAATAATTATTTAATTAGTAATATCATTATCAATTATATAAGAATTAATTAATTAATTATGAATATAATAATTTATTATAATAATTAATTAAAAAAATTAATAATTATTTATGTAATAATTAATTATTTAATTAGTAATATTATTAATAATTATATAATAATTAATTAATAAAATTTTAATAAGATTTTTAATTATAATTATTCAATATATTTATTAATTTGTAATTAGTAATATAATTATTCATTGTAATTATTCATTGTAATTATTAATTAGTAATTATTAATAATTTATTAAATAAAAATTAGTTATTTAATTTGTAATGTTATTATTTATTATATAATAATAAATTACTAAAATAGTAATATAATTTTTAATTACATTAATTCCTTATAATGATTAGTTATTAATTATTAATTAGTAATTAGTAATTAGTAATTATTAATTAGTTAATCAGTAATATAAATATTCATTATAAATATTAATTAGTAATTATTTATAATTAATTATATAATAGTTAGTTTATTCATTAGTTATATAATTATTAATTATATAACAATTAATTAGTAAATTAATAATATAATTTTTTATAACATTTAGTCATTAAATTTTTTATTTATTAATTAATAATTAGTAATTAGTAACTATTAATTATTAATTATTAATTAATAATATAAAAATTAATTATAAAAATTAATTATGACTTATTAATTATAACTTATTTATTATTTATTATTACATATTAATTATTACTTATATAGTAATTATTTAGTTAAATATTAATATAAATATTAATTATATAATAATTAATTAGTTTATTAGTAATATAATTATTAATTATATAATAGTTAGTTAGTTTATTAGTAATATTATTATTAAATATAATTACTATAATTTTTAATTAGTAATTATTAATAAAAAAATATGTCATAATTAATTAGTTAATTAGTAATATTATTATTAATTATATAATAATTAATTAGTAATATAATTATTACATATATAATAATTATTTAATTAATTAGTAATATAATTATAATTATAATTAATTAATTAGTAATTAATAATTAATAATTATTAATTAGTTAATTAGTATTATAATTATTAATTATAATTATTAATTATAATTATTAATTAGTAATTAATAAGTATTAAATACTAATTAGAAATTAGTAATTTGTTAATTAGTAATATAAATATTATTTATAAAACTTCATTATATTATTAATTATTAATTAAAAATGATTAATTATTACTCATTAATTTTTACTTATATAATATTATTTAGTTAATTATCAATATAATTGGTAATTATATAATAATTAATTAGTTAATTAGTAATATAATTATAGTCATTCAAATTCACATACATCAAACATTTTTAATTTTCAATTAGGCGGTTTTGAAAGCTTATAAATTATTAGTCATGAACATTTTTTTGGATATTAATTTTGTTTTTAACTATTTCTTATATGTTTAATCAATGTTTAACATTATATTTATATTGGCCATGTATTTTATGTTTTATGGTCTTTCAAATTCACATAATTGAATCTTTTTTAAGTTTCAAGTATGCTATTTGGAAATCATATAAATTACTTTTCATCAGCATTTTTTTGGAAATTCCTTTTGTTTTAAAATATTTATTATATGTTTAATCAATGTTTAATGTTTCAATTATATTTGTTTTATAGTTTATATTTTATAGTCTTTCAAATTCACATACATGAAACATTTTTAAGTATTAAGTAGGCAGTTTTGAAAGGTTATAGATTATTTGTCATCAACATTTTTGTGGAAATTCTTTTTATTTCAACTATTTATTATATTTTTAATCAATGATTAAAATTTCAATTATATTGGTCTTACAGTTTATATTTTATTGTATTTTAAAGTCTCGTACTTGAAACAGAATCCCACATTGGAAATGCTGAATGTACTGCACAGGAAAGGGAGAACCTGAATCCCACATTGAAAATGCAGAATGATTTTCAGTGCAAGCCCTCTTTTAAAAGGGAGGTAGGGGTAAGGGTTTCTGGAAGAATCCACACTGTTGTAATGGTTGTAGCACTGGATCATTAATAGATGAGAAATTCTACTGAAATTGTTTGTTTTCTTTATATATATATATATATAATAAAACAAAATAATTCGAAATATTTTTTTAGGGGAAAGGCGACATCGCCGATGCCGCATTACACCCGAAATAAAAAGGTGGCATCTAGGATACCACCTTTCAGGTGCATTTTTAAAAATATTTTTAGCCGAATAACTTTCTGGAATTTTTTTAAAAAAAACAAAAAAAAACTTGCCGTCTCCCCCACTCCAACATTACCCTCACGCAGCGGTGCCTCATGCAGGTCTGTGCTTTCCCCCAGCCACCTCTGACCATTCTCTATATCTTTGTGGTGCATGATGCTCCTCATCTATAGAAGATCCCTACCGCCCTTGCTTCGTGGCTCCAGACCTTCTGCGCATGCCCCCAGCCACCTGACCCTCCTTCTCCTGGCAGCTCCACCTGCCTCCCCTAGTTCATCCTGACCTCACCTCTCGACTTCGTCTCGCAGATGGACTCCATCATTCCAGGCCTTAGAACCACCGGCCAGGCAGCGCCCCAGCCCTCATGCTTTCCTCCTACTCCCTCCTCACCAATGGAAAGGCTATCTTACAGCCTCTCCCTCTCCCAAAAGCCACCCTGACAATTTCCACGTCCAACATCTGATTCCCCGACCAGGTCACCACTACCTTTTCGTTGATCTTACCAACCACCCCCTGCTTCCCTTTTCTCAGACCTTCTCTCTCCCCTCTGGCCAACAATTCACTTGAACCCAATGACTCGACAAATTTCATTGGGTCGGCCTCACCTCTCCGGCCATCTCCCTATCTAAGGGGCACCCTCAACCATGTTGGTTTTCATGTTAATATTTAGGGGGTTTCCCTGGTAATGTTAAACCTGAAGGTATTATGTTGTTTTAGCATACCTTTTCATATTATCATTGGTGTGTGATAGGTCCTTAGGGTTTTGTCCCTTAATTTGATCGGGGTTTCACTATCTACACTTGATTTGTGGTAGGAGAATCATAATTTTCATTTATGATTAATATTGTTTAATGCTTTAGTTTTTTAACTAATTTTTTTATTCGGTTCACACATTCACAATACAGTTGGTTAATCCACTGTTATTTTTTTAAGTTAACTAATTTATTACCTAAAAAAATATTCTGAATTACTTTTACCTATATATTTCTTTCAGTGGTTTTTGAATATTTGTTATTTTAATATCAAATGATTTATTGATAGAATTTTAGTCATGATGTGTGCCTCCGTGATAATCATAAATGATTTATCATTGTGTTTATTATTTGTGTAACTTGATAGATCTGTTTATGGAATTTTTTTTATTTTTGTCTGATTTATTTACAGAATTTCTAGTAGACAATATGGGTTGCTTATAAAATTATGTATGCATTTTTTATGACAATCTTATAAAAAAAATTTAGTAACTGGTTAGTCTGTTTACATAATTGATAATTAATTGTTTGATATGTTTTACTAGTTTCTTATTTTTCAGAAAGAGGGGAATTTGGAGATATTAAGGTCAAATTTATTTCTGCTTTCCATGTTTTGTTTCACAATTTTGTGTCTCGATAATTGAGTCATAAATGAATTTAAAAGGGGTTTTATGAATTTAAAAGGAATATTTGTGTTCTCTTGATTTTTTGGAATGGTTGGTTTTGATTTCAATACAAATTGAGTCCATGTGGAAATGGATGAGAAATGTTGTGTTTGGTTGTTTTTTATCCATTAGATGTTGGAACATCCATGGATGTGCTAGGTGCATGCATGAATGAGCCCTCAAATGAAGATAAAACCTTCAAAAAAATGTTTTTTATAACATTGTTTTTCTATATAGATTTTATATCCTATGTATGTTTTGGTTCTTTGTTTATATTTTATGAAAGGTTTGAAATGTATTCTCAAAGGGTGTTCCGATTTGGCCTTTAATGTGTGTTTCTGACGAATGCTAGGATCAAAGTTTTCATTTATTCATTTCTTATGATTTTTCATTTTTTTCATTACGAGTTTGACAGGAATTACTAAAAATGCCATAGAAACACTGGATGTAATGGCCCATTTGGATCGTCTAACATATGAGTGATGTTGTGTTAACTATTAGAATGTTTTATGTTCGGAAATTGTGTATTCCTAGTCAGATTATTAAATATTTTTTTAAAATGGATTCAACATGGATGTGACGTGATAACCCAGTTTGAACATTATTAATGTGAAATGATTGAATGTGTATTTGGGGGAAGTCATGTCCAGGGAAACCCATCTTGGGTGAATGCATAAGAATCATTCATGATTTCGGTAGGAAAGTACGGTGAGATGAGTCACTTGGGAGAGGGCCTCCTACATAAGAAATATTATTTTAACCCCCATGGAATTCTCGGAATCTATTAGTTGATCAAGTGATGCTTTCTTATCATCGCCAATTAGACGGGCTAGTACCCAATGGTAGGTATAGAGTCCAGATGGGGAGTTCCATTGGATTATTTTGTTTTGAGGGTGGCTAGTTGGTTATAGTCCTTGGAGCTTCCCTATACGCTGATAGGTGGTTCCAAACCATGTACATCCATGGGACCTTGAGGGATGATTAGGATCACCCATGTTTACTTAATTATTTTCATTTTTTGTTTACTTTTTGTTTCACTATTTTATTTTAAATTTTCAATGTTCAATTTTATTATCTTATCATAAAATTGGGATCTCCTATTTTGGTTCTCATTTTAAAATGGAATATGGTTTTGGAATATTATTTTTCTTTGTGTATGACATTAAAATGGAGAAATGACATATATTTTTTAATAATATTAAAATACTATTTTTATATATATATTTCAACCAATAAATAATGGATTGTTTTGTGGGAGGAAATGCATGGATTTGGTGTTGTTTTTACTACTAAGCATCTCGGTGCTCAACAGAATGTTATCTTTATTTTTTTGGGTTCATCAGTGTTGGATCTCCATCAGAGCGAACATGGTTATGAGTTTGGTGGTGAACTATAAGGTCAGATTGAGGAATGTTGAGCTATTCTATTATATTCATTTTTATACTTCTTGATTTTAGTCATATTTTTATGTTTATTCTTGTCGATTAATTTATATTTTATTGGTAAAATCATTCACAATAGCTTTTTTTGATACCGAGTAATAGTTACCCTGCCATGGTGTTTGAGAACACCCATCTAGACATATCGCAGACCGACTCGGGTGACTGGTTCATGGTCAACACTAGAATTGTTCATGAAATAATTGTATTAGAGGAGTCCCTTGTTATTTAGAGTGTCATGTAAATTGATATTAGGACATTTGGGACATTGTATGTATGTACATGAATGGAATCATGAAACCTCGCTCATTCTGAACATCGAATCACCATGGGTAGTCTAAAAAATGATTTATAGTCTCGTTCTGGTGTATTTTCGATTGAGGGTTGAAAATGGAGGCAAGATGATATGACATCGTGATTTCCCATGGAGTATTATCCAATGTGGATTCGGATTACTTGGTTTATGTTCCTCCAAGATGTTGATGCTGATTTAGGTCTTGGCCACCTTCCATGTCTCTAGGATAAGCATGACTTCTAGTTCCTCACTCGAAGAATTTGATGCATGTTTAATGTATTCTTGGTTTTGGTTTGTGTAAGATCACTTTCAGGAATAAAAATGGGTTTTTAAATGAAAATTATTTCTTTTAAATGGATTTGAATTTATTAAATGGGTTTTCAAACTAAAATCCTTTTTTCAAAAAAATGTGTTTTCTTAGAAATGGTAGAGAAATTGTTTGGGTGAAACCTTGTGTACTCTTTATGAATAATTTCACATTTGTGGGGATGTATTGAATGTGTGTCTTGGTGCATGTAGATGAAAATGGATGAAAAAAATTGAAACAATTCATTGGATTACGGGGGGGTGTACTTGGAATTAAATAATTGAACTTATTTTTCTAATGTGAATTTTAATGGGAAAATTATTTTTGAAATTGTATTTAGATTGAAAAGTGGAATTGGTAATTTGAATGTGGCGGTGAAAGAAGGCATTTTGGAAAGCTAAAATGAAAAGATTATTTTGAAAATTGAATTTTTGGGTTTTTTTGTATTTTTTTGGTTTTTGAGATGGCCATTTTAGCTCATGGTGTTACTTATAATTATACATTGATATGATATCAGTTTCATCTTTTAGTTTTAAATGTTTTTCAAAAAATGATACCCAGAAATGTGTACAAGTTATCTTATAATTCATAACTTGTTTTTGGTCATTCACAGATGTTTTATATCCTTCATGGTGATCGGGGTCCATTCAAAGTAGTAGAGTTGCTTAATGAGGATGAGCGCATATTTATGATATTTGGAACCCCCCATGATGTCAGAGTGAGTTGCATTTTGGGGTTGTTCGAAGGTCCAACTCTGGATGAATTGGTGTTCAATTCCCCACCCTCAATGCAATTTGGGATGTATTTAAATCTAAATTCATCCATTTTTTTATACCTGAAGAGGTGAGGAAGGAGAAAAGGAAAGTGATCATGCATATCTATCAAAGCCAATGAATAGTGAAATAATATGTTAAAAATTTCAAGGAACTTGTGTCTTTTTCTCTGGAGGTAGCATTGCATGATTATATAAATACTTCTCTCTTAGTTGGGGTTATTTGTCCAAATATCAATGAAAGATTCCTTACTTCTAGTGAACATCATTTTGGGAAGCCAATGTATGAGGATTTCTTAGATGAATTGGTCTCTGGATCGTAGGTGCATGAAAATTCAGTATATCAATTTGATCGTAAAGGTTCTCCATATGAGGAGAATAGTGTGCCAGATGGACCTAGTTATAATGATTCGACTACATTGGTTATGGTTTCAAATTCATTAGACAATTCAATGGTGTGCCATCAGTGTGGATGTTTAGGGCACATGAATCCATCATGTCACAACTCTTTGAATATGTGCCATCATTGCAGGAGTTTGCATCATCTTGGGAAGTTCTCTAGGAAGCATCGCATGAAGAAGAGGTTTTGACAGGAGGATTCCAATTCATGACTGTGAGGAAGGATCTACTTCAACCATCAGATCTCCGACCATAGTTATTTGTGTAACGCCCCGACCCCAGCTACCCAGAGTCGGTGCATTACTTCGTAACATTGGCAAGATCACAAAAGATCAAGTCTCGAAAGACCGATTAGTTTAGTAGCCTTGGAAACACTAGATACATTCGTAAACGTTACATTACATCATAAAGTGAAAAAATACAATAACAAAGTCTCCATAGTCCACTCTCATATCATCTTCTGACAATCCCTGCAGGTCATTCATAAAATACTTCTTCACATCCTGGAAAATAAATAAAACATTGAAAGGGGTGAGCTCAGATGCTCAGTAAGGATAACAATAATGCGGAAGCTTTCATAAATAAACATTAACATTTAAGGCAATGTATAACTAAAACAAAATACTTTTAAACATGAACTTCAACATAATATGGAAAAAGTAAAATGAGATAATGCCGTTTACTTATTCACATGGATATTCTACTGGTCGAATAATCACATGAAATATCAATAACCACTTTCATAATGATGGAATGCATAATGCCAGACATTCTGAAACAATTTGTCAAGGCCTCGGCCAAGACATCTAAAATGATTAAGGCCTCGGCCAAAACCATAAATCAAATTGGGAAAGGGCCTCGGCCAATTCCACGTCTAGTTGTCTCATGAGACCTACCGATGCATCGAGGAGCTATAGCGGGCTCCACCCGTCACTTATTAAGTCCAATTCATTCCTCATATGAACAGGTTTAAACATATCATAAACCATAACATAATCGTATCACATAAAACATGGATAAATGAAACATAACATTTCCACATTTCAATCACAAGATATCAATACAACACATTGATATAATAAAAATGCTTTCAAAACCATTTTCAATACCAGAATAAAAGAAAGTTAAAACTTTGTATTTATTTTTCATTAAAAAAACGTGATGGCTTGTAGAGGAAGCCGAAACTCAAATAATGGTCACGGCAGCGGAGAAGTCATTGTCGCCGCATATGTACGGAATGAAAAACATTCCCTTTTTGTCGTTTAGTAAAACGCTTCATATAAAAGAGATTCCATTTGAATAACATAAAAGTCAAAGGGGTTTATACACCGTATAAAAGAAAGTTGTGTATAAAACCAAATATGCCTCAATGAAAGGGGATTGAGACGAAGTCCTTAAAAAGATCATTTTTAAAATAAAATAGATCTATTATGTGTATTCACTATAGGTACACATAAAGAAAGTAAAAATACAAAATAGGACATAATAATATCATGACATAATTTCAAAGTAGGAGAATAACCCAAAGAATGGAAGTTGGGTTAAGAAATTCCCTTACCTTGCGTCTTTTCCTGACTCGACCATTCTTTAACCTCCTGAATAATAAATTAGAGTTAATTTCAATTTACTTAAGAACCTTTTTCATGTTCATTATTCCTTTTATATCACTTATTACCATGTTATGAACATTATGTAATTATTTAAGTTAATGACAGTCGTTTTTTCGATCTTTGGTACTTGAGTCAACAATAAACTTCTTATAATTAAAAGTTGTTTATGTGGTAAGTTATCCATTATCTCCAAAATTATATTCATGATTTATATGTCATATATATCATATATATCCAGTATATACATTCATTCATAATATTACGTAACATTTAGAGGTAAGAAATGAAATGCACCATTCATGGAGATGGTAAGCCGTACGTACGCATGAATGCTACTTTCATTTCTATTTCGTATTTAATGGAATGAAATCATAATTATATAAAGGTATAATATAGTTACAGTATAATATCATATATAATATCATTTACTCCATCCTTTATACATTCCTCAAATGGAATTAACGATTCACATCACTTTGAGGGGGCGGTAGTCCGCACTTCCTAAAATGAAATTATCGCGTTTACCCATAATGGAAATCATAAAGTATGACATAAATGAGAAATACAGAAGCATAAGGAAAACATAAACATAATATATATATCATATATGAAAATAGTGTCACCAAAATGGCCACCATTATAGGTGTTAAAAGAATTTGAACAATCATCGTTTCGTGAGGGAGTATTTCGCCACCCACAGAAACAGTATGTTATTTAACCATTAGACAAAGGTGTGGGTAAGTGTAAACCAAATCCTTATCATAACAAAATCCTAGAATACTGTAGATACTGGTTTTGTTACAAAAGAAAGGAATGAAAAGAGTTTAAGGGGTTGGAGAAGCAAAATAAAACAAAACAACATTAGAGAAGACATTACCTTAAAAATCGGGTAACTCTTTTTGATGTGAGCCAAAGGCTTCCTTGGGAAGAGTTCTGCCCAAAGTGAGGGTTCTAGGAGTAAGAGGGGGAAGTTTTCAGTGTATTTGGGCAGAGGTTGGCCGAGCCAAATGGCTTGAAAGTGTGAATGAGGTGGTAGAGGTGGGGGCCTTTTATAAGTGGAGAGGAGGGGCACTCTTGGAAAGTAAGAAAATTTTACATTATTATACAATGCTTTTCGGATTCTAAAGGTCCCACACTTATATAATTCGTGGATAAGGTGATAAGGGTTCTAAATCTACCCATCCAATAGTCTTTGGACATGTGTAAGCCTTGGATTGTACATTATCTTTTCATTTTATTAAAATCTTTAAATAATGAGGTCATCGCTGCATCATAATGATGTCATAAATAATTTAATTTATTTAATGTCCAAAAATTATAAAAAAATACTATGATGTATGAAATATATTTATCTTTCCAATGACTATTTATAGTCAAAAATATGACTTGTATAACCCCATGTAAAAATTGTTTTAGTAAAACATTTCATGTTTGTGTCATTTTTTTACTTTAACATTAAATAAAAGGTATTTATGTCATTTTCAACTAAAGTGGATCCATGGGGTCCCTACATGGACCCATGGATTTTCTTGGTCGGCCATGTCACATCCAATGAGGGTAGGACATGTGTCAAGCTCATCTCATATTATTAAAACATTATTTTTACCTTAAACTACACTAATTACCTCTAATCGTGATTAAGAACTTAAAAGTTACTATTCACCAAAAATTATTTTAATCTCATTGAACAACATTTTACATCTTAATGACAACCATGTATATCGTATTTTTGAAAATAAAATCACAGAAGTGGTAATATTTCATTTAAACGAAAAATCAGTTATTTAACTACCACTTAGTGGTTTCACTATTCATCAAAAATTGAAGTTTCTCAGAACAATGCCAAAATTTCAACCTAAGATATAATTGATATTATGTATTAAAAAATGATGTATATTTTAAAAAATTCATAACATATAAGTTGCATTAATTAATTTTATAATTAATTCCTGCTGTCACAACAAATAGCGTGTTTTTAAGAAACAATTTATATCAAAAGATTGGCAATTGTTTATGTCCAATTACAATGTTAAATTAATTCCAATGACCACCATTGGATAAAATGGTAAAAATATATTATAATTATACATTAAAACCACTAAATAGTATAATTTATCACAATAAATTATTTTATTAAAAACGTTTTTTAAGTATTTTTCACTATTCATAAAAAAAATTGGAAGTTCTCAGAAAGTTACAAAAAATTCAACTTATGATAATTTCGATATTACAAAAATAAAAAAATGAAGTCCATTTTGAAATATCAGAATTTCTATAATTTTAAAAAGTGGTTATTACTATTCATAACGGCAACTTTGATTAGTCGCGGTGTGTTAGAACTCGAACTTGCGTACAATGCAATCTATTGCATTATTGAATGAGAAGTGTATCGTGGAAGCTCGGGGTGTTACAATTTGGGTGAAACTCGTACATAGATAGGAGTTTCTAGGGGTGTGAAGCGTCAATTTGGGTTTTGTGTTTCGAATTGGCAGTAACACATTTAATTTCCTTGTGTTATTTTTTTTGCGGTTAATGTTTTGATGTCATTATATGTTTATTGGTTCATCGTGGATTTATTACGTACAGGTTCTATTTTAATCCTAATACTTTTGATTGTCTGATTATAATTTGTTGAATTATGAAAATTTCATAAAGTGTGTTTCTCCCATGTATGGGTTGATTTTGGATTATCTTTGTTCATTTAGAGATGTTTGTGCCCGTATAGGAGTCAAATTTTGTGGGTATGCTCGAGTTCACTATTTGGGTCAAGTCATGCATAGAATTTTTATTTAGTGTTGGTGGTTTTGGTTATGGGTTGAGAGTTCCATGTTTCAGGGGAGTTGGTGTTCGCTAATTCTATATAAGTTTTTATAGTTCTGTTTGGAGTTTCCATGTCAGCCCCGATTCCCAGGGATTTATGTTTGGGTGATAAATTTCATCACTAGTTGTGTTAGTGTGGTGGGGAGAACCTTCTAATGTTCTCCTACTCTCTTTCATTTTGGCTACCTATGGATTAAATCGGGCATGGATTCTGGTTTTTCCTATTTTTCTACAGGGTGACTTTCTAGGTGTAGAAAGTATCTGTGGTGGGGAGGTTTATCACACCCAAACATTTTAAATTAATTTTAATTTATATATTTCATGGGTCTAGCTTCTCCCCCCAAGGTTCGGTTTGGGTCATGGTTTATGATTTTTGTCATTTAATAATTATACTTGGATTTAGACCCCTGTGCAGTCACCGCGTGGTTGGCAGTAGCTACGCAGTCAGCCCAGGTGTCCTAATTTTTTTCCTAATTCTTACTATAATTATTATTTTTAGTATTTTATTATAATTACTATTCTTTTTTAATTACTATTATTTTTATTATTATTATTATTATTATTATAAATTATTATTCTTATTATATTTTTAATTGTTATTATTATTATTATTATTATTGGTTTAATTATTATTATTATTGATACCAATATTATTATTATTATTATTATATAATGAAAAATTATACATATCCCCCCATGCCTTACTCTCATACAGTGGTGCCTCAAATAGGTCTGCGATTGTCTCTAGCACCTCCATCCCTTATCTTTTTCTCCACGATGCACAACCCTCTCGATCCACAGTAGGCCCCTTCCGCCCTCGCCTTGAACATCTGGCCGCTATGCAGTCAACCCAGTCGACTCACCCTCCAGCTCCCGGTTGCTCCCCCTGCCTCCCCCAGTTTGTCCCATCCTCGCCTCTTTACCTTATCCTGAACCCTGCCTCCCTCATTCCAACCCTCCACACCACCGACCAGGTTGTGCCCTAGCCATCCAGCATCTAACATCCTCCCTCCAGACAACAGTCATGGCCATATCCCAGCCTCTCCCTCTCCTAGTATCTTCTCAAGCTGGTGTCAAGTCCAGCCTCTCTTTCCCCCGAGAGGTCTCCCCTGTCTGGTCTTTGGCCAGCCAATCACCCCCTGATTCCCTTTTTTTAACCGGATCTCACCCCACTGGCTAGCAGCGCACATGATCCTGGAAACTCCTTTCGTTCCGTTGCGCAGACCTTACATCTCTGGTATTCTCCCTCTCTTATGGGTACCCTCTTCCATGTTGTGTCTCCTATTATTATTTAGGAATTTTCCTTTATTTAAATATTTCCTAACATCTCAGGTTTGATTCCCACATTTTTTCTTATTGTCATGGGTATGTGAGATGTCCATGAGGCATTTTCCATTCATTGGTAGTTGTTTTTCTCCCACATCACTGGACTTGTAGTAGGATAATCTACATTTTATTTTTTGATTAACAATATTTATTGCATGATATTGTGTAAATAAATTTTTTATTCGATTTGATCCTCTCTCTAATGTTTTTAATTATAAATAATGTTTTCATGTTAATTTTTTTATAAAAATTGATTCTGAAGTATTTTTCTTGGATTATGTATTACTTTGGATATAGAAATTGTGTATTTTAATGTCGAATGTTTTATTGATAGTCTATTGGACATGATACGTTCCATCATGATACTATTAAATGGTTTATCAAGGTTTTTGTTTTATGTTTAATTTGTTATAGAAGTTTGCGAAATTGATTATAAATAAATGTTTGATTGTTAATCGAATTTCTAGAAGACTGGTTGTGTTTCTTATAAAAGTATTTATTCTTTGTTTGACAATCTTATAATTTTTTAGAATCTAGTTAGTATCTGTACATAATCGTTGATTAATTTTTTATTTGTTTAAATAGTTTATGGTTTTTTGGAAATATGGGAATTTGGAGATATTCTAGTCAACTGTATTTTTGGTTGGTTTGTTTTTTGACAATGTTGTATCTCAAAAATTGTGTTGAAATTGTTCTGAAAATAGGTTTTATGGATTTTTGAGGATTTTTGTGTTCTATTGATGTTCTAAATGGTTGGTTTTTATTTAAAAGATAATTCACTCCGTGTGAAAATGATTTAGAAATGCCATTTTGGTTATTTTTGAGCCATTGGATGTTAGAACATCCATGGGTGCACTTGTTGCACCCATGTATGTTCCCTCAAATGGATATAGAACCTTCAAAATAATTTTTTGAAACATTTTATTGTATAAATATATTTTGTTTCCTAAATATGTTTTGGTCCATTCTGTGGCTTTTATGAAATGTTTGAAATGTAGTCCCAAAGGGTGTGCCCATTTGTATTTAGTCTTTGTTTGATGAATTATAGGCTAAAGGGGATGTTTGTATTTTTCATAAGATTGTTATTTTTTTCATTAAGAGTTTGAAAGGATTTACTAAAAAAATGAATTGGAGAGTTTGGACTTAAAGGCACATTTGGATATTCGAACTTATGAGTGAAGTTGTGTTAACTGTTAGAATGGTTTGTGTTTGGAAATTGTGTGTTCCTGGTAAGAGTTTTGAATATTTTTAGAAAAATTGTTTCTATATAGACGTGACATGATGGATTGTTTGTCACATTTTTAATGTGAAATGACTAAATATGTATTTGGGGGCACTCTTGTATAGGGTAACTCTTCATGGGTGAATTCATATGAAGAATCCATGTTTGGGGTAGAGAAATTCGGTGTGATGATTCATGCATTCGAGTGACACAAACATACAAATTATTGTTATATCCACCATGGGTTTCAAAGTGTCTTTTATTTGATCATTTGATGATTGCTTATCAGCCCATATTAGACTGGTTGGTACCCATTAGAAGGTATAGAGGAAAGATAGGGGGTTCCACTAGTTTCTTTTGTCTTGAGGGTGGCCTGTTGGTTATATAAATTGGAGCTCCACCATAAGTCAGTAGGTGGTTCAAAAGTGATTACTTCAATGGGTCTTATAGTGATGATTAGGATCACCCATGAGTACATAATTATTTCCATTTCATGACTACTATCTGTTGCGGTAGATTATTTAATGTTTTCACTATTTACTTGTATTATCGTATCAAATCATTGGTATCTCTTGTTTTGGTTCTCATTTTCAAATGGCAGTAATTTTTGGATATTTATTTTTCATTTTTCCTAAATTTAAACTCGACAAATGAATTTTGATTTACTAAAATGTGAAAACTCTATTTTTATATTTTTATTTCAATCTGGATTTAATATATTGTTTCGTGGGAGGAAATGTATGGATATTGTGGTATTTTTTCTACTAATAATCTTGGTGCTCACCTCTAAATTATCATTCAGTTTAAGGATTCATTTATACTCAATTTCTCTCGGAGAGAACATTATTATAAGTTGGGTGGTGTCCTAGAAGGTCACATAGAGTCATGTTGAGGTGTTATTTTTTATTTGTTTTTCTTTTTCACGAGTTTAGTATTATTGTTCTATTTATTCTTGTTTGTTTATAGATCTTTTATGGTCCTAATAATTCCCAATAGCTTGATTTTGATGAACAACACTAGTTTACATCTCGTGGGGATCAGGAACACACCTCAGGACATGTTGTGGACAATCTAATTTGACTGGTTCAGAGTCAACCTTGGATTTTTTCATGACAACATAATAGGGGTATATAAATATTCATGGAATTGATTAATAATAGTAAAATGGGTAAAAAATCACAGTGAAAACATAAGGATTTTGAATGGGATGTATAGAAACACATCCTATTAAGAATAATTTAAATTCAAAATTAAAAAATATAAAGTAGTTTCTTCAATAGTGATGAGAAGAATATTATCCCATACCCTTAGAAGGAACCTATAAAATATTATAATGAAATTATTAAAATATTGGGGGCACCATTGGTAGTGTTTATAGAATAAACGTTAGAGTAATTTAATTAACAAAGGGATTTTGGTGATGTAGAATGGAAATATGGGTGGATTTGTTTTGAAAAAAGTGACTAGAATTAATTATTAATGTGAAAATAAATTTTTTAATCTCAATATTATAATAATTAAAAAATAGAAACCAAACCATCGTTTTTCCCCATGTTTCTACCAAATTGGAGTTGTTTTTAATATTTTAAATTACTTTTAACTAAAATAAGTTATATAATACACTTGATGATGTGGAAGTGATTCATGTTCATAAATAATTATCATTAACACCAAAAAATATAATATAGATTTTGGAGTATTCATTGAAGGTATATAATATTATTTCATTAACTTAAAAAAATTAAAGCGATAAATATATATTCTGTTGTGTATACTCTTTAAATTATTTATTACATATCTTTTATAATCTCATTATGTTGTAATATCTAACATATATTTATACGAAATTTAGTTCGTACCCAAAAAATTAATCTATCTCATAAAATGTTAAATTAATACTGTTCTATAACATCACCTTATTAATATTTTTAAAAAATTATTTTTCCAAAATAGTTATCTAAATATTATAATTTATATTTATTAATAAAAACTCACTATTTATTGATAAAATAATGTGTTTTACAATGATTAAAATTTCATACCCTTATAAAAATAACATTTGACTTCATAATGATATATAATAATTTATATTTAAACTGGTATTATATATTGATATATATATTTTATTAAGTATGTATATTTTCTAAAAGATAATATATTTCAAAAAATTCTTAAATTTATCAAAAGAATGTCTTAATTGATGCATTATATTTCCCCACAATATTGTTTGGAATACCTCATTGGAAAAATATAATTTTAATCATACACAATATATGATAAAAGATAATGTACCAACAAAATGTGATAAACATAATCATTATTTATATATAATGAAAACCTAAAAAAGCATTTTACTAGGCATTATATATATAACTAATTGTTACGGTATTGTATAACCTAAGTGTAAGGTGTACTATTGTGACACTTTCAAGGGTGGGATTGGCGAAAGTGTTTTCTGGATGTGATCTCCATAATATTGAGATTATCGTGTAATTTTTTTTCTCATGATTCATTTGTTGGATCCAATTGTGGGATTATTCAAGGGAAAATCTCAATGATACCATTTCCCTTGGTTGATCAAATAAATAGGTTTCAAATTTTCTGATCCTACAAGACTATACCTTGGCTTCATTCATCCTTTTCAGTTAGATTTTATTATAACCCATACTATATTGTAATCAATACAGTAATTATATAATAATTTTGATATCTATAATTTTTTTCATACAATTTTTTAAAATATAACAGGATATAACTCATAATGAACAAAAAATGAAACTATTGCTTATGTTTTATACATATTAATTAATTAATATGAAATTCATTCATTTGGAAATGGAATCTCATTTACAAAAGTCTATGTTATTATAACACTAGTCATTTTAAATCCCTGATAAGGGATCAATGTTGATGGGTAGTGATGACTAAGTGTTTTTACTTGAATCATGATTAACCAGTGTATCCACAAAGGATTCTACCCTAAAATATGGGTTTGTTCATAAAACAACCCTTATACATTATGTTTACCATTATATATTTTATTATATAAATCTAATTTTTCTAGACATAGATAATTTTAAATTATCTAATATTTTTTGAGGGATGTATCACACTTATAAAATTCTATATATGGGTTCAATGCTCACAAAGGACCTTCCAAAACCTTTCCATAGCAAAGGATGTCTGTTCCACTTCCATCATGAATATGAAAAATTAATAAGATTTATATAGATATAATCAAATTTATATTATCATCCATATGTCTATTTATATGTTAAAATGTATGTATGATGCTGAATGCATAACTTATTGGGAATCAATATATATATTAATAATATGGACATGAAATGTAATTAAATTTTTTTAATTATATGTAATTAATGCTTGTAATGATTTTTTTTCCTAGAGTTAATAGTATCAAATATTAAAATCAACAATAAAAAAATTTCATGTATCTTTATAATACCTCACTCTAATGAGAAAATATATAAGTTTTCCATGTGAATCATAGAATATCCGTTTAGTTAGAATATCACTAGGATGCCTCTATCTCTAGGATGTAGTTGATATTAGTAGTTACCTAGTGGTTTCATTTTCTTCAAGCACTGGCTATTTTTTAAATCCCTAAAGAGGATTATGATCACATTTATTGATTCCACAGATAATTTATTTGATCGCCTGGATTCACTATGACTCAATTTCATGTAGCTTTTTAGGAATAGGCTGTTAATCCAATGATTTATAGATATTGATTTTCAATCTCAAATTAGAAGAGTGTTCTTATTATATTTCCTAAAAAACATACCATTGGGAATTAAATATATTTTCAAATGTCTCAATTACCTATAAATTGGGATCTGGGAATCTAACATCATATTGAAAAAGGTAATTTCAATGTGTCACATGGGTTCTACAAAATACTATTGAATTGAGTGAAATAACTAGGATGGATAGGATACTACATTATTCCTTGTTTATAGTATTTCAAGGGGATACCTAGAATATTAAATTTTATTTAGTGTATTTGAGTATTCGTGATCCATATGATATGATTGTTATCTACCTATGATGATGTATACTATTTTGTGAGTGGGTGCTTGGAAATATTGATTATATAGTTTATGATCGGAGAGTATAATATATTCCATGGGATGTGACCTACGTGTGAGGATTGTCTAATCATATAGTTTGTGGGAATTGAGTCTCTACTTTGATATATGCATGGTAGGGATATACGGGAGAACAATAAACCCTTAATTTTCATTTAATCCACTGGATAAGTGTTCGGTTTTATAATGGAAACTCCATGATACATATTATCACTACATAATAGTCTAATTTAGGTGAAACACATGTATGTGATTCAGCATCTGCGACCGTTGAACATGGGGTTCCGAAGATTTTTGACACATGCATGAGATTGCATTTAGTTTTTTATGAAAAATGTAGGCTTCTTTGGTATCAATATTATATTAAAATAGAATGAAAAATCATGGGACTCACCTTGTTTAATAGGGGTACGTTGTTATTGATCCGGGTCAGATAGTGGTTGAAATATCAACACCAAAATAACACTAGGTATAATGTATGAATTTTAAAAACGTAAAAAGTATTTAAAATTAGTATGATAACCTGTAATTATATAATGAAATCTAAAGTTAGGTGGTCATTGATGAACAATGGAATTTGTGGTGTTCCTGATTTTGAAGAGGTGTTCCTAGGATTCTCAATGTTTTGTAAGAATAACATACCATGTAGTAATGTAATCATGAACTTTGTGACAATAAAATAATGGACGTGTGAGATAGGTAAAGGATCCAAAGGTATTAAAATGTAATCCTCTCAATTTTTTGATAATAGTATTTATCGGTATCAAGTGTAAACAATTTAAATAAAATCATAGTGATTGACTGAGTGGGGGATGTATATTAATGGTTTTGAATTATATTTATATTCATGTATTAACATGGAGAATTTGTGAAATAAATGAATTCACAGATGATGTGGTATATTTTGTTTGTGAGTCAGGTTCCATGGAAAGGTCGACCTGAGGGTGGACCTTCAAATTCATTATTTGGGAGAAATGATGATATGGATGGGATAAAGGAAAGTGATTCCATGTATGAGTTAAATATGTATCAAGGTTAGGGGAATGTGTTAGTTGAATGTATATTTTTTTAATGAATGAATTTTATTTCTATTAGTCAGGAATGGTTGATATGTTACAATTTGATTAACACTCAGGAATGTGTGGTTTTTTCCACGATAGTGATTATTTTTTGCGGTGGATGGACATAGGATAAATAAATAAGTAACTCATTTGGTAATTATGATGGATGGTATTATAATAATCTAAGGATCATGATATTTTCCATGATTATATAACCTCGCTTTATATGTGTTTTGGAGTATTGTGCAGGTCTATTAATGGACATCTGGACATTTTATGTTATGGTATCAAAAAACAAAAGAATTACAAGATTACATTGTGAATGAAAGGTACTATTCAAGATATTGTATTGAGTGGATTATATAAAATATATTTCATACATATATATAGGGATATATTATAACAATCTAGAGAAATTGGTTAAGGAACACCCCATTGTTCACTGGATGGAATGTTGAAAAAAGATGATAGTTTGTGGTTTTTCATTTAAATGTCCCCATTATTCAGATACAATATATTTGTGAGCATGTATATATAATTCTCAACATTTCGTGGGATAAATGGAATTAGGATCTATATTTATGATTTTTTAGTCGATGTTACCCATGATTTTTTTAGAATTGTTTTTCATTGGTGGATTGAAATGTGTTTTATAATATAATTACAATTGTTTAGTTGGGAACCATATTAGGAATTCGTTTTGGAATATAATAGTGATGTTCATGTTTATTACATGTGTATATAAGGATATTTTTTGTGACCATATTGGAATTTGAGAATTTTATATCATAATCTATGAATGAGAGTTACATCTTTAGGTGTGATCATGTTTATTCGATTAATAACCATTCCAATAACATTTATATGATGTCGGGGAAATGATTCCGTAAGAGATTTGTATAGTGGAGAAAATGTGGCTAGTAATTGGATGATGAAAGAATGGATCCATGAAGGGATTATAATAGGTTGGGTGATGAACAAGATGATTAATGGTGTGTGTCTCAAGGTAGACCGACTCTTGTAATTTCTATCATGTTACTATAATAGTGTTGTCAATAATTTTCTCATGTTTTAATAGTTTATGAACTGTACGATCAATTTGGACGTTGCTAGGATGTTTAGAATTTAGAGATTAAATAAATCTATTTGAGTATAAATTCATCATTAAGGTTAGTCATGTTGTTCTTTTGGATACCCAATTATAATTTTTGAAGATGAGATTCATTACCATGGTGTGGTCGTAAAATCCCGAGCGAAGATGAGATTTTATAATCAGTGAATAATTTGTGTAGTCAACCATGTGGAAGGGATGGTTTGAGAATGTGGATTCAGGAAATTGCTTCATATATCAATTTATGAAAATTATAAATAGATATTACAACATATAAGTGTAATATTAATTAAATTGAAAAATAATTTCATGATAAACAGAATATTTTTGTTTCATTGGAAACTTGTAGACACAAAAAACGTTTCCATGTGTATTCTAAATTATCTCCCCCAACGATCCTCATAACAATCACCCTTCATAGATATTTATAGTGTAATAAATTTTTCCATAACATGGGGGACGAATCAAAAGAAAGAGTGAGGTATGATGACTAATAAGGGAAAAGAAGGTATATACATAATCATAACATGAATAGAAGGATACGTAAACATGAAAAAATATTTAAAAACCATACCTTATATATCAAAGATCATAATATTTTGTCATGGAATAAATATAGGTTGTTCAAGATATCTGAATCATAAACGAATAAAATAACATGATCTATTATTGCCAAAAAAATTTCATAATACATTTAATTTTTTAATACAACTAGCATATAAAATCATTTCCATATTATTCTAGGATCATTACCCATGTAATCATATTATTGTGGGTTCACTCCCAAAACAATCATAGTAGTCAATGTTTACTCCCAAGACCATCATATTAGAAAAATTACCTTTATGGAATTGGGTTTAATAACCATTTTATACATTTGAGTCTCATAATATATAAATCCTTACCCAATGTATTAGAGAGATATATAGGTCCCACCAATCTCATAATTAAAACCATATTTATTTTTTCCATATTAAAATAAAGTATTTATCATATCATGATCCATGATATTAAATGGTTCTCATAAAATTTTAATCTTATCATAACATGTATAAAATTTATAGGATTTATATCCATTTCATAATTTCTACATAGCATAATCCCGGAAAAAATAAGAGTAATTCGTAATGATTTTATCCCGGCCAATAATTTGAATGATAAATAGGTTTCATAAAACTCAATTCATCATAATCAGAAACCATTTAGAGAAATATTAATATTGGTATAATTGGATAATATTCCCATTAATTCATATATAATGTCAATAGATGTAATCTTTGATGAAAAATTTGTTTTGATTTATAATTTAAAACATTTCATGAAAAAAAACTCTTTTATGAATTACAAAAAAAATTATTACAAAAAACTGATTAAAAATAATCTTATTTGAATATAAATTTGAAAAATTATAATGTAATATTTACATAAAATATTTTACATAAAGAAAAAATTATTCATTCATGCTGTAATAGTTAAAATATCAATTAATTTAACATTTTTTATATAAAAAATTAATTTTTTTACAATGAAATGAAGTTTCCATTAAAAAAAGTTTATTTAAAAAGATAAAATATTGTAAATTAGTTATTTTTCAATTCAATTGAGAATAATAAAACATTTTTCTTTTTATAGAAAATGATGTTTTTCAATAAAAGATATTTTTGATCAATGGGAGAAATAATGTCTGATTTTCATAAAAACATATTCACAATTAAATTTTTGTACTAAATAATATAAATTGGTACTAATAAATAAAATTTTAGTATTAAACATGGAAAAATAAAATATAGTGTTTCTTCATATATATATATCATAAAATTTTCTCATTTGGAAATAATCTTATATAATCCTGAACAATGATGATATTTTAACATAAAATCATTATCACTTTTGGAAACATTGATTCATAAGCCCCATGAAAAGAATAAAATATTCAGTAATGAAAAATATCATTAAGAGAAATTAATTAATTATATTACATGTTAATGGTTCTGTATATAAACCTTTATAAATAATATAGGTGCAAAAAGTATCATATGTCTCAATGAATAAAAATCGAGAAAACAATCAATTGCCGTATTAGAAATCCTTACAATCATAATAAAAAATAATAAATAAAATAAAATTTATAATTAAATATCATAAAAATAAGGATCTTAATGGTATAACAAGTCAATGGGGTCGTATATATGCAAAAAAAAATAATCAAGTGGTGAATTTTCATATGTCCCCAAGAAATAAAAGAGAGACTCGAAATCCCATACATTAGATCTTGATATTCATCATAAATATTCAAACATGTTGTATAATAAATATAATATATTTATATATATTTATTATAGAATAATATTTATATATAGAATACAATTTATTATTTTATTATGAAATTTTATTACTTATTTATTAACAAAACAATGTTAATGTTAAATTTCCCTTAAAAACAACTTTGTTTCATGCATATGTGGTGATTTTTTTGGTCTTTTTAAATTGATCATAAGTTAAAATCATTAGATTTTGAACCATTATATAAGAATAATATATATTTAATTTATATTTATTTATAGAGAACTATAAAATATAGATATAGTAAATGAAAAAAAGTATTCATTGAGACTGTATGTTATACGTACGAAAGAACGTTATTTCAATTTCCATGAAGTATTGGAATAAAACAATTGAAATGATATATTATCATTTAATATAATATTATTTTCACGTATTTCAAAAAAATTAAATAAAAACCATCCATACCTCCTTTCATGTAATGTGTTAACTAATCACAATTATCGTGTGGCAGTAGTCTTCCATACAAAATAGTGAAGTTATTGTATTCATATAAAATGGAAAGCATGAAGGTATATCTAATAAAATAATTTTTTAATTATAATAATATCATAAATATCATTTATATAAAAAATAAATATATTACTATTAACATAATTTATAGGTGTTAATTTTTTAATTAAGGACATCGATTTCCTTGGTGGTAGTCTGCCTTACACAAAAACGATGATTTCATAACCCAATTGATGAAAGTGGATATGGTTATGGTTATTGAAATTAACATAAAAACATATCATCAGATGGAAGAATTATATTTTATTATATCATCATTTTATAATAAATATTTATGTTTTTAGATGATTAAATAAAAAAATTATCATTATTGAACGCTACCTCTTCTTTTAGTATCCTATTTATATATGAATTTAGATACTTCATTGATTTTATTTTTTTCAGAGAGAAGGAAACTTGGATGAGTATCTAGATGTTTTTATTCTCTATGGTTTGTTATTTTCAGAAATAACATTGTTTGATGGTTTTTATAGTATTGGAGAGAGTGTGACCTTTTATAATTGAGGTATGTAGGACAATTGTCATTTTTTTTGAAAGAACGAATTCCATACAATTTTATTTTCATGTCATATCTCCCACATACATGATGTTTATATAAAATAGAAGACATTAGTTATAAATATGTATTTTAATGTGGTTTTTAAAACATTTTGATTCATTTTTTACACTTAACGTGTTTTAACCCATTATATATTAGAGTTGGTTTCCTGAGAACCAACTGTTTTATACATTGGTTACATGAATTTACACTTATTATATATTTTTCATTTTTATGCATGACTATAGTTTTATAATGTCACGGAATATTTGTTGCATTGATAAGGTCATGGAATACCCCCACTATAATGAGAACCTTTAAATTCCATAACAATATTCTTAAAAAAGTTCAAATGTTGGATGACATACTATGACAAGACACATAGTATACAGACCGTCATGTCCGAGTACTCGCAAAGAAGATGAGACTCTCTCATGGAGTTCACACTTGGTAATCTCTAAGATGGGAGATCATGAGAATAGAACCTCTAGTAGCAATTCCCTATGACTTGGTGTCATCGAACATTTCTATCTACAAGCATGTTTAATGGCCCTTAGACTGGAAGATTATCATTAACTCACGTCATGACTCGCGCACTTAGATTTGTGGACGAAAACCGTCACGAAGAGAGTTTACGGGAAGTAGGGTATTCTGGGTACCTCATTAATGACAATTTTTTAATGGATAAGTCAACGAAGGATTTGTCCCTTCTATATTTATGGAAGTAGATATCTCAGGCCCATTGATTTAAATAGAACAGTCGAACAAATTCCATGGCAATGGTGACACGACGAGTTTATTTATGAAACTCAAAGAATGACATATCAAGAAAATAGGTTTATGAAACTTCCATTAAACCTGCTTGATGAGATATTGAGAAAAAGGTATTAAATTACACAGTAAGTGTTCCAATGAGGTGACATGTCAATGAGGCATAAACATCTTTCTCTTGGGTTCAATGACCTGTTGCTAGAAATTAATATTGAACTTTAGGAAAGCCTGCCTAATGCCAACAAGAAAGAGGCCCAGAGGATCACACACTATGTGTATTCAAGTATTTCAAGTAGAATAAAGATTATTCCCAAAATAGGTTTTATAATTATTCAAGGAAGTCTAATTTTTTTAATGATGTAGGAATAATAAAAACATGTACACGTTGTGTATTAATAATTACACTCCTAGTAGTTTTTATTTTGAAAACAAGTACCCTCCATGTATTATTTAATGTGCACGCCATGTAGCTTTCATTTGGAAAGGAAATGAATAAATGAAAACAAGATATACACGTCGTGTACATTGAATGTATATGCCATGTAGTTTTAAATGAAAAAAAGTACACGCTGTGTATTTATGATTACACACTGTGTTGTTTTCCCAGTCGGGATTTTGTGGAAATATCGTTTTATTAAGTGATATTTATTATAATCAGTGTGGGCGCATGTCAAGGAATAAATGATTCTACATGGGGTTTCTAAAAGTGTTAATGAAATCAATAAAATGAATAACACATTTATTTATTGCCATAACACTACAATCTCAATCCCGATTATAAATATCCTCACAACCCCAACTCTTTTCCTAAGAGAATCGTTGTGCACAACAATTCTAGAGAATTCTCTGAAGACCAAAAGAACTTTGTCCCCCAAGAACATGCACAAGACTGAGAGAGATCATCTTCATCATATCAATGTCATCTATGGTGGGAAATTCTAGCAAAGGTATCTTCATGCTAGCACCCGAAGACACCTTTGGAAACCTCCAAAGTTATGTGGTACACGTGTGGATCACCGCTAGGGGAAGTCTACCCTAGTCATCTGCAGCGCAATGACAAATCACATCTGAATGTGATCAATAATATCAAAGAAGAAAGAACACCCAAAAGGAACTTCTTGTCAATTAATTCAATTAATCATAATCAACCTATGACAATATCCTTTTGTGGTTCCGGGACCTTTCTTCTTCTTTGTCTATTTCTGTGAATTGATCCGGGGATACTAGAGTTTATCATCGTATTGATCTCGGATTGATCATTGCTATTAAAAAAAGGCCAAGTTGGCATGTCCACCCACATTCTTCCTCTGCACCTGGTACATTAAATAGGTATTAGAGTGAGGTTACAACATTGATTATAGTTATTTAATTTTCATTGATAATTTACACATTTATATTTGATTCAATTCATGATAAGTAGTTCAATTAAACTAAATGAAGGAGATTTGTTCTTCCTCCTTCGTTTATTGATTCTCATCACGAAAACAACCCTTTAATTTTAATTTTGATTAAAATAAATAATGAGGAACTCATTAATAGGATCCGCTCTTTCTGTCTGTAAAACATAGGAATACAAGGCGTGTAATGAAAACTACACGCCGTGTACATAGGTTCATTGAACCTTTACTGGTCCACCAAACCACACTATGTGAATAGGGTATACCTGAGTTTTGTTACACCATGTGGACCAGAATTGAATGGTGCGTGGAAACCGGAATAGACAGCATTTATGTTGAATCAATATGTCGTGTAATTCGATCAGGTCCTGGTGTAACCATGTACAAGGAAAATCCATGTTCCACGTACAGAGTATTTCCATGCTGGTAACCCCATAATATGGAAGTAAAAGAAATGTTAGATTAATCTACACACCATGTAATCTAAAATTCCCAAAGTACAAAAACACACCAAAGACCCTAGAATGTACTTTCGAGGAATGGTGAAAAATACACGCAATGTAATATATCCTACACACCGTGTACTTTCCAGAAATGGAATTTTACCAGGTTTCCTCCAAAATCACGAAGACCTGTACAAGTAATATTGATTTGAATAATCTCAAGGAAATTCATAAAGGAATTTAAGATAATGAATTAATTAATTATAAGATCATTATTAATTTAATTCAAGAGCGACCTATCTTAAATAATAGAACGAATAAAAGAATTTTTATTTTAAATATGCGTAAATTTCGTTGCATGCTATGGATGATAATGAGCTAGACCAAATACCCTTTGTGTGCATGTATGGTTTAATTTAATGTTTTTTAATTTAAATTCGTTGGCCTACGAGTCATCTTCCAATAAAATGTAGGGCCTACGTGCCCATGGGTTTTTTTAATGTAAACCCCATGTAATGGAGGATCTCCCAAGCCAGTGGAGACAGTTCAAAATACGAATTACAGGCGAAACCAACCCAAGAAGATGAAAAGGTGGATAGATGGGAGCTGCAAAACATAAACCATCGGTTTAAAGGTGTTTTACCTAGGTCAGGGTTATCTTGTCAAACTGCTAGATAAGATAACAAATAAAAGCTCATGATCATGCCATCTTATTTTATTTCTTTTTGAATTCATGGTTTATTTATTATGTATGTTTTTTCACGATCATGTAATTAATGAAATAATTAATCATGAATATATGGAATAAAATAAAAACCGGACTATGCGTAAACATTATCAGAACATGGTTAGTCACTTAAGAAAGCGTCACATAATATTAAAAATAATGTGATAATGAAAAACTAAACATAAAGAATAAAATCCCTCAAATTCTATATTATGTTAGGCCAAGCCTTCCGTTACTCGATTAAGGACAATACTCAATAAAAATATGTGTTTTACAAACCCTTGTAGGGACACTTACTTCTATAAAATAATCTCTTATAAAAGTTTCGGGTTGACTTAAACATTTTACATCAGGAAGAGTATCCCTTTCTTGAATTTATGTAAATTGGAGGCAAGTGTAGAGGAAATCCAAGTTAAGATTTCAGGATTGGGGAGTCCACTCAACAGATAAAGGAAATGTAAGCTTGTAGTTGTCAAAGACCTGCCTACCTAAATACCTCCAAATAGCTTGAGCAACCCTTGTTGGGGTTATGCGAAGTGGAATATTGATCCTTGCCACTAGAATGTCAATGAAACTGGGAATTTTGAGTTCAATGGTGAGGGTCATTGGGACTTGATAAAATAGTGGGAGAATTAATAAATTCATTTATTATTTCATAAAATGTAATCCAGAAAGTACTGATAAATCTTCACTTTTAATTTGTAGAATCAATATAACAAGCTCTTCAACCACATTCTCTCTAGGAACAATTCTAGATAAAGACAATATCCTCACCTACCGTAAATTTCACGAATGGTTTAGGTTCCTTCGGGTTATCCTATGACATGAACTAATGGTTTACGCGCTGGAGTCCTCACTTCATGATTATCTTACCCAAGTGGCGAGTGATCAAGATTTCCTTGTATATGATCAGCATTTGAACGATGCACTCGACGTTAAATGTTTTATGCTATCATCAATGTATAGTGAACTCGTGAAGTCTCATGAAGACATGGATTCTAATAGAATTCTTGAGAACCTCCATGGTCTATACCAGGAGAGAGCAATATAGGAAAGTATTGAGATCTCTAAAGCTCTATTTCAGAGAAAGCTTGGAGAGGGTGCCCCAGTTTGGAATCATGTACTCATGATCATTAGCAACATTGAGCGCATAGAGGTTCTAGGGTTTAAACTCCCCGATGAACTGGGTACCATTCTCATTCTCACATCAATCCCCTAGAGCTTATCTAACTTTGCTATTAATTTCAACGTAAACAATTTTGAGGAGTATATAACTGATCTTCTTATTCTTATTCACCAAGTGGACAATGATATAAAGTGTGACAAACCTTATATCCTTATGGTGAATAAAAGGAAATGGAAGGCGAAGAGCTTTATGCCCAAATATTCTTCAAGGCCTTCCAAGAAAAGGATGATCAATGGGGAGAAAAGAGAACATGAGGTTGTTTGTTTCTCATGTGGAAAGAAGGGACACTGAAAAGAAAAACTACACCCTGCCAAGGAAGAAAGCAGAAGCTTTAGGTGTGTTTGTTATCGAATGAAATCTATCTATTTCTACTAATTGGGTATTAGATACTGATTTTGGTGCTCACAAATATATCCAAATTTAGGAACCAAGTAGATTCAGAATGATTGACCGAGGTGGGGTGGATCTTCGAGCAGCCAATAGAGCCAGACTTTCTATTATAGATGTCTGAGACTACCACATTAGATTGCATATTGGGATGGTATTGGTATTAAAAGGATGTTATTATGTACCCTATATAACCAAATATATTATTTCAGTATCTAGAGTAGATATTTATGTATTCATCTTCAAGATTGGTAATAAATGTTCCTACTTTTACAAAGATAGCATTTGTTTTAGTAGGGAACATTTATATAATGGCCTTTATGTGTTAGACTACACAAACCAAGTAATGGAAATCGATGAAAAAGTTATTTCACATGACTCATACCTCACCAAACATTGGCATCACCGACTAGGTCATGTTAATGCGAAACGTTTGACAAAATTACATCCAAATGGGTATTTAGATTCATTCGCACTAAAACCACTTGGTGTATGTCATGCGAGTCTTCAAGGAAGAATGTCCAAAACCCCATTTAGTGGGAAAGGTGAAAGGGCTAAATATCTTCTAGAAATAGTTCACACAGATGTGTCGGGACCATTTCCAGTTGAAGCAAGGGGTGGGTTCTCGTACATCATAACTTTTACTGTTGATTTTAGTAGATATGGATATATTTACATAATTAGGTATAAGTCATATTCTATTGATCGGTTCAATGAATACAAGAATGAATTTGAGAACCATATTGGTATGAAGATAAAGAAACTCTGCTCAGAAATAGGAGGAAAATATCTTAATCAAGACTTCATTTATATCTTAAGGGAGTAAATGGATTCTATCTCAACTCACTCCTCCTTACATGACTCAACGGAATGGTGTAAGTGAAAGGAGGAACCGCAACCTGTTGGACATTCTGAGATCAATGATGAGTCATGTGATTCTTCCATTATCCTTTTGAGGATATACATTACAAATAGCATCATACATACTAAACCAAGTACCAAGAAAATCAATAAATGGCATTCCATAAAAGTTAGGGAGTGGACACAATGCCATGTTATTGAATTTACATGTGTGGGTTGGCTAAGAATTTGTTAAGGCCTCTTCAGGTAACAAACTTGCACCCCAAGGCACAAAGTTTGTCTTTATAGGATATCACAGGGAAATAATGGGATATTACATATAAAACCCCTTAGAAAAAAAATGTTACAGTGGAAAGACACGCCATATTTCTTGATAGGGAGCACATTTCCAAAAGAGATAGTGGGAGCGAGATAGACATCGATGAAGTTGAGGGTCAAGATACATAGGAGTTGGTATGAGAATAAATTCCAGAAAGCCCCATGGAAGAACAAACTGTTCCAGATATACAAGAACTGCGTAGGAGCATGAGAGAGGTAAGGGAACTAGAACAATATGGTTTACATGTCACTGAGGATGGTGACTCAATATTGGTTGAAAATGATGACCCTCTTACCTACAATGAAGCAGTTGACGGCACAGATGCTGCCAAGTGGAAAGAAGCCATAAATTCTGAAATGGATTCCATGTACCAAAACCAAGTCTGGATTTTGATAGATCCTCCAGTTGATGTAAAGCCTATTTGTAATAAATGGGTATTCAAGAAGAATATGGACATGGAGGGCAATGTCAACACCTATAATGGACGATTGGATGAAAAATGTTTTAGATAGCATCATGGAATCGACTATAATTAAACCATTTCACCGATTGCGATGTTGTTATCCATCAGAATCCTATTGGCCATTACCTCTTACAGTGACTATGAAATTTGGCAAATGGATGTCAAAACAGCATTCCATAACGGGGACCTCCAAGAAGATGTATACATGACAAAACCTGATGGGTTTGTGACTCCAAAGGATTCCATCAAATTATGAAAGTTACAAAAATCCATTTATTGATTGAAGCAAGCATCAAGGTCATGGAACATTCATTTTGATGAAGCTGTAACAAAATTTGGATTTGTTAAGAAAAAATGTGAGCCTTGGGTCTACAAAAGGATTATTAGAAGTGCAGTTGTTTTCCTAATAATATAAGTTGATGACATATTAATAATTGGAAATGAAGTGCATGTCTTACACTCAGTTAAGACATGGTTGGATAAATGATTCTCAATGAAAGACTTTGGCAAGGCAGTATATATTCATGGGATCAATATCCATCTGGATAAATCTAATAGAATGTTGTGCCTAATTCAATGTACATACATTGAATAGATACTGAAGAGACTCAGTATGGAACAGTCCAAGAGGGGATTGTTGCCAGTGTCACATGCCACTCATCTTTCTAAGAAAATATGTCCTTAGACACATGATGAAATAAAAAAATGGAAAGGATCCGATAAACATCTGCGATTTTTTCAGTCATGTATTCTATGATATGTACAAGGCTAGATGTTGCTTACGCATTAAGTACAGTAGGCAGAAATCAAGAAGATCCAGGAGACCGCCAATGGATGGAAGTCAAGACTATCCTTAAGTATCTAAGGCGTTCTAAGGATATGTTCTTTGTTTATGGAGGATAAGAGGAACTAGTCATTATATAACATGTAGATGATAGTTTCCATACTGATCAAGATGACATGATGTGGCAGACCGGATTCTTCTTCAGTTTGAATAGTGGTTCAGTGAGCTGGAAGAGCTCAAAGCAAGGTGTGGTCGCAGATTCTACAGCAGAGTCCGAGTATATCGCATCATCAGAGGTAGCTATAGAAGCAATATGGATGTTATGCTTCATCCAAGATCCGGATGTAGTACCTAGACGTAAAGATCCTATCACACTCTATTGTGATAATACTGTATCAGCGGCACTTGCAAAAGATCCAAGTTCACATCAGTGAACAAAGCACATACTTCGGATGTATCATCTCTTGAGGGATTTTTCTCAGAGTGGTGATGTTTCAATGAGCAGTATTTCCACAGAAGAAAACGTGGCGGACCCCTTGACTAAAGCCTTGACTCAGCAGAAATATGATCATAATGTGAGATTTAGAAGACTAAAAGTCGTAGGCAGTTGGATCTAGTCCACGTGGGAGTTTTTTTAGGGTTGGTGTCCTAAGACCCAACTATTCTGTACTTTGATTACATGAATGTACTCTTATTATATATTGTTCATTGTTCTTCTTGACTAGAATTTAATAATGTCTTGGAATATTTTTTGCATTGATTAGGTCATGTCATATCCCTTCTATGATGAGAACCTTGAAATGATATAAAAATATTCTTAAATAATGTTCTACGGTTGGATGGAATACAATGATAGGACACATAGTATACAGACCGTCGTGTGCAAGTACTCTTAAGAAGAAGAGACTCTTTCTCCTATAGTTAGCACATGGTAGTCTCCAAGATGGGAGATTATGAGAACAGACCCGCCAGTAGAAATTTTGCATGTCTTGGTGTCATCAGACATTGCTATCTATGAGCGTGTGTAATGGTCCTTAGACTATAAGAATATCATTATCTCATGTCACACCTCGCACACTTATATTTGCTGACGAAAACTATCATGAAGAGAGTTGGGGGGAATTAGGGTACGTTGGGTGCGTCACAAATGACATGTTGTTAATGGATAAGTCGAAGAAGGATTTGAACCTTCCATATTTATGAATGTATATATCTCGGGCCCTTTGATTGAAATAGAACTGTCGAATAAATTCCTAGGCTATGGTGACATGACGAGTTTATTTTTGGAAGTCAAAGAATGACATATGAAGCATATAGGTTTATGAAACTTCCATGAAACCTGCATGATGAGATGTTGAGACAGAGGGATTAAATTACATAATAAGCGTTCGTATTAGGTGATACATCAATGCGGAATCAACCTCTTTCTCTTGGGTGACTTGACCCATTCCTAGACAATAATCATGGTCTTTAGGCAAGCCCGCCTAATGCCAATGAGAAAGAGGCATAGAGGGTCACACACTATGTGTATTCAAGTATTTTAAGAGTAATAAAGATTATTCCCGTACATGGTTTAATAATTATTCAAGGAATAATAAATCATTTTAATTTTGGAGGAAGAATAAAAACAAGTACATGACGTGTATTAGTGATTACATGTCGTGTAGTTTTTATTTTGAAAACAAGTACAGAACATGTAATACTGAATGTAAATGTCGTGATGTTTTCATTTAGAAATTTAATGAATAAATGAAAACAATATATACATGTCATGTACATGTAATGTACACGTCTTGTAGTTTTCAATGAAAAACAAGTACTTACCGTGTATTTATGATTACACACCGTGTAGTTTTTCCAGTCCGGGTTTTGAGGAAATATCATTTTATTAAATGATATTTATTATAATCAGTGTGGGAACATTTCAAGGAATTAATATCTCGTCATGGGGTTTTCAAAAGAGATAATGAATCAAATAAATCATGTATCACATTTATTTATTTTCATAACTCTTCAACCTAAAACCCGATTATAAATATCCTCACAACCCCAACTCTTTTCCTAAGAGAATCGTTGTGCTCAACTGTTCTAGAGAATTCTCTCAGACTGAAAGAACTCCTTCATACAAGAACACTGTCAAGACTGAGAGATATCATCTTCATCTGATCAAGGTGATCTAAGGCAGGCAACGCAAGCAAAGGTTTCTCCATGCTAGCACTGAGAGACACCTTTGGCGACATCCGAAGATACATGGTGCACCTATGGATCACAGCTAGAGGATGTCTACCCTTGGCTTCTGTGACCCAATAAATAATCACATCAAAACATGATCATGAATATCAATAATGAAATAACACCCAAAAGGTACTTATTTTCAACTAATTAAATTAACTATAATGAACCTCTGACGAACCACTTTTGTGGTTCCGGGACCTTTCTTCTTCTCTGTCTATTTCTGTGAATCGATCCATGGAGACTCGCATTTATCGTCGTATTGACCCCAGATTTATCATTGCTAATAACAAAAATCCATGTGGGCACACCCACCCACGTGCTTTCGCTGAGCCTCGAACCTTCATTATAAGCCCATTTTACCTTAACATTATTAAATACGATTTCTTATTTGTACAATTCATTTTGGAAAAAATTAATTTCAACATATTATATAATAGAAATTATTCTTATTAAATTTATTGAAATAAATTTTTCTAATTCAACTAATATAATATTAAAATTATAATTTAACATTAATCTCATAGATGCAATGAGAATACGAGTTTAAAATATAAAAAAGTTCAATACGATTCAATGTTTTTATATATGAATACTATATTAAATAGATTCCAATGATATAAATTTGATAAAAATAATGTTATTTGAACTAATATTATATTAAAAAAATAAAAATAACTTCTAACTTCATAAATATTTCAATGAAATGGCAGTTTTCAAATAAAATTCTGTATTTTTCAAAATTTATTAAATAATGAAACTTTTTTAGAAAAATCTCAAAACAGTACCCTCAGATTCTTATTAAATGATGATTTAAAAAAAGTATATCTTATCAAATAAATTTATAAAATTATAAAAAATAAATTATATTAATGTTTACAATGAAACCAATAAAAATATTTGTTGGGAAAATAATATTTTTTAAACATGTAACGAAATTTTCAAAAAAAAATATAAATGTTTATTAATATGTATCTTTTTTTCAAACCATTATAAATATTATATAAGAATTTATTATTATTAATATTTCATATTTTATAAACTATGTAACAATGGTCACATTTGAATAATAAAAATAATAATATATCATGGTTTTGTTAAAACGTAGTATCATGTGTAATACATGCTAACCAATTATAATTTGTTGTAAATGAATCAATTGGTCGTTAGTGTAATGTATGTTTAAAATGGTTTTTCATGTATTTAATTTTATAAAATAAATTTAATTTGTTTTCAAAATATTAATAAATACTCATGGTGTTACATTCTACCACCATTAGATTGAGTATTTTCTTATAACTTTATGACACATATCTAATAAAAAGAGGATACAACTACCCTATCATATCCTCTAGATCCCATGAAGATCAATCCATAATAGTGGGGGTTCCATAGAACATTGAGTTGGTGATTGGTCGTGTTTAATATAACATTCTTTGTATGGTCCAGAGCCTCCACCTGTTATGATATGTTTTTCTATTGTGGAATGAACATTGAGTTATGTACATGTGAAGTGTTTATTAATTACTTCAAAAATAGAGGTTTAGTGGATGCTTAAACCAACAATATACGGTTTTAATATTATCCATAATTTCAAAGGGTTCAAAATAACCAATTCATAGTTTATTATTCTTCCACAATCTCTATAACCATTTTCAATGGATGAATTAATATATACAACATATCATATACATTTATTTTCAGATCCCTTCAGAAATTATCAGTGTTAATTTTCCTCCAATAATTAGCCGTCATGATGTGTTTCTGAATTAATCTAAACATCACTTCTAATTTATCAACTATATCATGTAAAAATATATTTCTACTCCATATTAACTTTATCATGTTAGAGATCAACATTTCTATAATTAAGGGCTTCATATGGATCTCTCTTAATTCCTAAGTGAAAGGTATTTTTGAAAGAAAACTCAAATAGTGGAAGGTCGTAATCTAGACCAAATATGAAATTAATTGGAAAATATCTCAACATATCCTCCAGGGTTTGATATATTTTCTAAGAATAACCATTTATCTGAGGTTGATATATAATGTTGAAACTAAAATCTGTATTAGGATCTTACTAATGTATTTGGGATAATGTGAAGGTAACCCTAAGACCAAAATTGTATAAGAATTAATTTGGTACCCCCAAAAAACAAACCACTTTGTTAATGTATATCCTATAAATTTGACCTAGATAGAGGCCCTCTGTGATTGTGATGAAGTGCGCTGAAAATGTATGGAGATCTACTATAACCCATATCTCATCATTACCTTTGGTTATATTGGGGATTCCAATGAAGAAATCCTTGGTGATGTTTACCAATTTTACTTATAATATGGATAATGGATTTAACACACCATTATACTTTTTCATTTATCGATATCGTGCTCTCATACCAAGCACTGGGACAAAAATACCTATGATATATCACTTCATTCTATCCCAACAAAATTACTTTTTTGAATATATATACATTTTTTACATCTTGGAAGAATAGAGTGTGAATAACAATGTGATTACCATAAAAACTCTTTCAAATCTTGTATGATCATAACAAATACATAGTCCCAAAAACTTATTATTAAATCATGATGAAGGTTAAACACATGAACATTTTTAATCCTCCGTTGTAATTTTACATCTTCATTCTGCACCTCATTACTATTTAATTGGATATATTACTGAACATTTAAATGAGAATTATATGATTTATACCATTCCTTTCATATTTATAGATCCATCCTTTACAATAATAAAATATTTTTAATGTTTTAATCCTCATAATTGATATGATACCATTATCCTTTATACTCAAAGCATCAACAACATTTTTCACTCTACTAGGGTCATAATGTATTGATAAAAAAAATTAATCTTATCTAACTGTGTTTTTTTTGTGATTATTAAAATACTTATTTGTGAATATATACATTTAGTTTTTTTTATTGGTATATATCTCACATTTTTCTTCATAAATATAACACATCCATATCATGAATGAAAAATTTACCATCGATAACTTCAAATCATCATGTTGGGTAATTTATTTCCTGGATCATAAATTATCACGAGGCATAAGTTATAAGCATTTAATTTTGAATAATAACACATCAAAATACCATTTCAGAATCATAATTATATATTAAAAACACTTCTACACAATATTGTACTATTATAACTGGAACATAGACTAAACATCTCTTCAGTTGCATATAATATTTTACACATTGATATGACTTGAAGAAACTAGATCCCATATGATTTGATATGGTCATTGGAATTTAAAATAATAATTGATTCCCAAAAAATATCGAAAACATCTATGACCCCCTGGCCCATGAAGTCCATAGCTAGATAATTATTTTATTACATTGGGAATATTTTAATAAATCAAATCCATATGTTCTGGCCAGTTTATTAGTCTTGGAAAGATAGATTACATTCATGATACCCATGATATATTGGGAAAAATTAAATGAAATAAAGATATATAAAAAGAAATAAAATACATCCTTATATGATTATTAAAGATTTATTCTTCATAACCTGGGGAAAGGGAACATTATAAGGGTGATCAAAAATACATAGTATGGTTATATAAAGTGGAATAAAGAATTAATCAATAGGAATAAATTAACATCGAATGGTAAATAGATGACAATACATTCCATTTATATAACTAGATATAACAATATCTATATGGAAAGAAGAGAAAATTAATATACATTCAATTAAATCAATAACCTTGAAATGAAATTCATAAATAGATATGTCGATGGAAAATATATTGGGAAAATAATAAATAAATTATCAATGAAGACAATGATTAATTATCTATCATCATGATTTCTAGAAAAATGATAACTTTATAGTAAAAATATAGTTTAAACTATTTTCCTATCTAATTCATCCCATGATACTGTGGATACATTGAGGTGCGTTTTTAATTGGTCCCCAACCCATATATATTTTCCTAAACGGTCCCAACCTCATGTATTGAATGTCCAAATCATTCCTCATATATTTAATACAATATGTTCTTTCTGAAAAATCTATATTGAATAGAGAATTTTTTTATCAATAATACATAAAATTATTGTATGAAAAAATAATGGTTGTCACCATTAAAACATTTTTGATGATAAATAAACATTAAACATTCATATGTGTCCCAAAAAACATTGAAACATTCTAATCATTATTCCTATAAAGATATGACATTAAATAAAACATATAACATAATTAGAATAATGGTATTCTTGATATAACATGATAAATTCATTATATATTCCAAATAAATATGAATTTGGGAATAATATAAAATAAATATTGACAGAATGTAAATTGAGATATAATTTCATCACTACATCAGTAGATTTTAAATTATTGGATCCATGAAAGATTAATAATCAACTGAAATGTTTAATATAATTATTGAAAGGTAAATCATGATATAATATATCATAATTGATAGTAGGTATACCATAAATAATATGTGAGTGGTGAATATCAAATTTATACCGTAGGTGTAAAAATTGAGTTTAAAATGCCTTACCTTATAAATTTATTTTGTTATTTGGTATTAAACCTCATTTATAGTAGTTTAAAATATGTTAATAAGTAATATAATAAAAAATATTATGTTTATAATACCATATATTAGCCTCTTATATTATTTTATTAAACCATTGATGATACCCTTTAATAATTTTTACTATTTGTTTTTATAAATTTCCATGTTTTCTCGTGTTTTTTAATTATCATTTGTTGTTCCTATAATTTAATTCAAGAATTAATATTTAAAAAATGTAAAAATGACAGAATTTCCAAATATATTCTTTATATATTTATTTATATCATTCAATAATATTTTTATATTTTAAATTAAGAGCACCATTCGTAGAGACGGTACGTCATACGTACTCGTAAACGCTGCTTTCATTTTTATGTTGTAATAAAGAAAGAAAAATAGATGATAAATATGTATATTTTAACAATATAATTATTTAAATGTTATAAATGTGACATATTTTTATTAAAACCATCCTTTATATGTTATATATATGAAATTCAAGATTCTTATCGCTTTGAGTGGGCAGTAGTCCACACTTCCTCAAGAGAAATTATCGTATTTAGAAAAGATGGAAAGCATTAATATTTGTTTCAAATAAAATATAATGAACAATAAAGAAATTATAAATATAATATATAAAATATATAAATATAGTTTCCATTTTAATGTATATCGTGATAGGTGTTAAAGAATAAAATAAACAATTATCGTTTCATGGGGAAGTAGTTCACCGTACATAGAAACAATATGTTCATTATCCATTAGAAGGATGTGTGTATAAGTGTATGAATAAAACATTTCAGAAAAAGATAATAGTATCTTTATTATACTCGTCATATTAAATAATAATAAAATAAATATATTTTAGGAGATATATAATGTGAAGTAAACCAGAAAACATTAGACAAGACATTACCTCTTAATCAGGTAACATCATTTGTTTAGTACCAAAAGTAATATTTCTAAATATTAATGCCCAAAGGGAGGCATCCTGGTCATGGAGAGGGATGTTTGAAAGATATATAGGAATATATTTTCAAAACCAATGTGGTTTTAGTGGTTTGACAATGTAATATATGTTTTGACCTTTTATAAGGAAGGAAAAAAGACTCACGTTGAATATTTGAAAAGAAGTTAGGTATACACATGTTCTTACATAACAAAATCAATACAAAACCAACCAAAATCAATAATATATGGTTTATGAACAATATAATTACAGAAAACTGGATTTTTACTTGTGGATAGGTCATTTGGTCCTTTAATTTAATGTTATAGTCCTTTATAAAGTTTAATTTTTTTCTTTAATAACTGTAATTAATTTTAATTTTAATAACTAATATTTTGGAAAATAACTATGTAGACCATAGAAATAATTATATATTTTTTAAATTCCAAATATTTAATCCATTTTTCAAAATTATAATCACATAAGTGACACTAATTAATTTTAAATTCACCCTACAAGTGGGATGATAATGCGAGTTGTTAAGGTTAAAACATCAAAAAGCTTTCTATGTTTTTATAGTTGATTTTAAAGTGAATTTTATTAATATAACCTAAATTGGTTTAATTGATAATAATATTTTATAATTAATCTCTTAAAAAATATACATCATAATAAATTCATAGAAATTATTCAAAGGACAAATAATCGTTGAACTAAAATGAAGTATTTTTAACTATTAAATAAAAAATAAGTGTTTTAGAAAAAATTAAAAATTCACCCAAAACTAATTTATATTTTTTTCATCCAAATATGATATTTTTGTGACATAATATGTAAAGAAATTTTTTCAAAATAATATATAAAATATTTTCATTAATAAAGAGTTTAAAAACATCCTTAATAAAAATATTGTATTTTAAGCATAAAATTTGGTTTGTTGTGATATTATGCTGATAAAATACATTAGATAAACATAAATTTATTTATTTAATATATATCACATATATTTCATTAAAATAATTCTAAAAAAATTATTACATTAATTTATTTTTCTAAAAAAACATTGTGAGCATAAAAAAAATTATTAAAAAAACTTATTTATAGTCAATTGGATCCAATAATTTATTTATAATTACTTTGGAACTCATAATTTTATTATATTATTATAAAAAATATATTTTCATAATTTAGTTAATAATATTAAGAACTTCTTCTTTAACATCTAGGTTAGGTCTAAATATATTAAATAATGATATTATAATAATATTTTAATAATTTATTTTTTGTTGTGTTAAAAAACATTATTTCATGTAATGAAAGGAAATGAAGAAAATCAAATATTTCATGTAACACACTCTAACTCGGTGTTACATGTATTTAAATATATTTAACATATTCAATCTTCTTAAAATTTTAAGTGTATTTTATTGTGTTAGGGTATTATATTACATAAACTCATGATGTCACATGTCATGAATGCTATCAAATACAATATAAAAAATCTATAATTTAAGGGTGTTAAATTTTCCCCACCTAAGTTAAATATCATCCTCACAATTTAAACATCATCTCATTAATCAAGGGATTGAAAATAAACTCTTTTTGAAAGACCCATTTCATGAAAATTATTAATATCAAATCTTCATAATTACTTAAAAAGAGAAGTACAATGGTAATGTAAATAGGATCTCTAATTGGAGAACATAGGTAGGAAATGGAAAGATGGATGTGAAATAAAATTTCTACAAATAAAGATATAATAGATAGTTATATATAACATGTTCAGATTATTGTTTTTAACCAAAAAATCATAAAACATATGTATGAGTAAAGGCCATTGATATTGTCTAATATTATGATAAAAGGATACCACCTTTTGTTTCAAAATCATTTTTTCTATAGTTATATAATTCATTCACTTTATATGTATATAAGTAAACACACATTTCTATAATCCCAATATTTTCAATCTATTATGCCATTTTCTATTTTGACGTCATCTCCTATAACATGATGAACTATTTGGTGAAGTAATTCATTAACCTATAAAATATCATTCAGTGATTATCTTACAAAAATTTATTAATATTTTAAATTCATAAATGATTATTATCCAATACACTAGAAGCAGGGTCACCAAATTTCCAATATGAATATATCATTATTCTATAAACAACCTAGAGAAGCTCCAATTGTTTCTATTTTAAACATGTGAGTAACATCATTATGTATATTCTTAAAATGTGGTAATATGTCAAACCATAATGAAACACATTGAAAACATGAATTTTTCATATTGGTTGATTAAGACCAAGGTTATTGGATATAATAAATTAATCCAAAATTATTTTAAACACCATTAATTATAGAAAATAACACTAGTATAGAAGTCAAAAATAAATTCCATGGTAGTAATCAGTTTCTCAAATTAATTACTTCTGTATCATTATCCCAACATCGATAACTTATTAAGGGTTGGTATTCCGTCAATCATGTGTTTTTCAAGAATATTATCATTATGATGAATCACAATACTTGGTACCATTCAAAATATGATCCCAAATACATAATGAAAAATTATTGAAGTATAATATTTATATATTTTATAATTTATATTACATGTACATTGCTAATAAACTAATAAAATGAAATAATTCTTTAATAATCATATTAACCATTAATATTTAACTTTGGGAGTACCATAACAAGATCCTTAACAAATTTAATCAATTAGATTATTTTCCTATTACTATATGGAAATTTATTTACACAGTGTTTTGTATCCTTATGGTAGAAGAATTGTACATTGGTAACTTTCTTTTTCCATTGAAATCGTGAATCTGGTGACCTTTTATCCACACATATAATGAACTCAATTCCCTCTAATCAAGTACTGTAGCTTTTCATTCCACAATTTTCACATGTCATAAGATTGTTATTTCCCTTCATATTGTTTGAATCACTCACTTCATCGTGGTGATCATACATCATCTTATTATCATAGATTCTTTCAATGAAATTGTACATGGATAATTATTTACCTATCTAATTGGAACATGAAACTATTTCATAAAATGATGAAAAATATTGTGAAAATTTTGTCCTAAGATTATTGGGATTATTTCCTTCAATTAAATGATTAATCATACATTCAATGTTTTGTATGAAATATATAGAATACATTGAAAACCTGGTAAAGGATTCCTCTTACTCTGAAATACATTCTTCGAACTTATTCATTAAACAAAGGAACATCCTATTCATATCGATTTTTTGATAATTAAGAATCTATTTATAAAATAATTTCTCCTTACATGTTCTCTTGTCTATTAGTTCTATTTCATCTTTCTCCCTTGTATTCTAGATTACAGACCACCACTAGTTAGTATCACCATGAATAAAATAGATGACAAGTTTAACCTTTTCATTTTCATTACATTCCATGGATGTAAATATGTTCTCTAGACACATAATACATTGATCATCTATAATTAGTTTAGTATTCACACTAAAAGAAGAGGTATTTTACAACAAAAAAGAACTATTATAAGAGATTCTCTCCATGGAATAGTTTTCTCTATTCAAGAATGTACTTTTTTCATAACCCCACAATGTTTAATTAATATATCCATAATATTCTCAATTCCAAAACTCATTTTATTTTTTCATCAATAGGGAATTATCTACATTTTCCATTAGTACTATTAACATTCTTACATCTAGGTTCCATTTCTAAATAAGGAAATATATATGATTATCTCACAAGGTTTTGTATTTTTTATAACCCTAAATATGGTATAACACATAACATAAATTTATGTATCCTGAAACCTAGAATTTTAAAATTTGGTTAATTTGGGGAAATATTTAATTTATTATCTATCATAATTTCAGGTTATGAATATTTGAACTATCCTTAGTATATAATCTGAGAGTGTCACAATATGTGCATATTAAGTCTCATTTTCATTCACCAGGTTACCCCAATTAGGGCTGGAACACCATGTCAGAGTTGTATCCCCTATGTAAATTTTTATATAACCACATCAACTAATAGTATATAGACCTGGATGTATTCCTAATAATTCCAACATAACAACCACCTTACCAAAATTGTAATATTTTCTTATATTATAATCCTCACTCTCTAACTTACAGTAGTCCCCTTAAATAAATTTTCGCTAAATATAGTTTCCATGGTTTCTACTAAATTTCCATTGATACCTACTGTAATGCCCCTACCCCATATGTCTAGATCCAGTGAATTATTTTATTACATTAGAATGATTACAGTTAATCAAATCTTGAAGGACCAATCCGTTTAGCAGTCATGGAAAAAAGATTAAATACATGAAACAATAATAATTAATGAAATATGAAATAAAATAAATCTAGATAAAAATAAATTAACTACATCTTTTAATGCATATTTAGTGTTTTTATTCATAATCTATGTAAAGGAAAAATATTAATAGTGATATCAAATTTTTAGTTATGGCATGTAATGCAGAATCAATAATTATGGAATATAAATATATTAACATGTAAGGGTAACCAAATGATAACAAATTCCATAAAAATAACTATAAAATAAAATATAAATACGGAAATATAAGAAACTGAAAACACATTCCATTACATCAATGAACTAAAAATTAAAGGAATCAATATATACGTCGAAGAATACTCTCATGGATAAATAATAACTCTATTCTAAATGATGAAAATTCTAATTATTATACATCATGTTTCCCATGAAAATTATACATTTAATATCAAGAGATATTTTAAACTATTTGGATAACTAATTCATCCCTTCAAACTACCAATTAATTAAGGGGATTTCATTAACCAGTCCCTAACCAGTAGGGGTGACCTTGAACTATTCCCAACACATGTATTTCTTGTATAAAGCATTGCTCATATATTGAATAAAAATTTTCCTAATAAAATATCTTTATTTAATTTATAATATAAATTTATCTATAATAACTCAATGTAGGATAACAAAAAATAATGTTTGTTGACAATAAAAAATTATTGAGGCTAAATAATCATTAAACCTTCCAAAGTGTATCATTCCACATTGGACCATTTAAATCATAATTTCATGAAATTTATTACAATAAATGAAATGTATAATATCCAAATAATAATATGATTCACGATATTAAAATAAAAATATAGTTTATACAACAAATAATAGTAAAATGTCTCTTAATAACAAATAAGTCTTAATGGAATGTAAAGTGACAAAAAAATTCTCTTACCACTATAGTAGATTTTGAATCGTTGATTCCATGGAAGATTACAAATAAATTAAACTATTCAGTATAAATAAATAATATAAAATATAGATATAATAAATCTAATTTTTTAGTAGTTATACCACACATAAAAGAAAGTGTTGTCCATGAAATTTATCTCACTGGTGTAAAAATTGAGATTAAAATACATTACCTTATCCTTTATTTTTGTTCTGTAGTCCTTAGCCACATGTATATTGGTTAAATTATTTAAATAAACTATATAATAAACTTAATAAGGATTATAATACTGTATATTAACATCTTATAATATTTTATTATCGCTTTGTTATTAATCATTCAATATTTTTTCTATTTCTCTTCTAAAATGGAGAGTTTTCTCAAGTATGTTATTACATTTCATTTTGTTTTTCTATTAATTATATCGTAATATAATCATATCCATTATTTAATAAATGACCAAATAATAGTATATAAGATATATATATATATATATATTTATATTTATATGAGTCTTGTTAACTTGGATATTAGAAATTAATTACATTGTTCATAGAGACAGTAAGCAATACGTACTCATGAATGCTTATTTTATTTCATTATTGTATTAAAAGATTGATAAATAAATAATTAATATGTATAATAAACGTAAATAATAATATATACATTATATAGGTAACATAGGTTCTCAATATGCATCTTTTATACATTCCATGAATGTCATGAACCAGCAATATCGTTTTGAGAGGGCTGTTGTCCACACATTCTCAAATGAAATTATTGTATTTACACAATATAGAACTCATAAAGGTACATTAAAAATACAATTAAAGAAGCATAAATACATTATAAATATCATTTATAATGTATTTAAAAATAATTTATATAATCTTTTCCACCATGATAGGTTTCAAAGGAAAAATTAACAATCACTATTTTGTGAGGCTGTAGTTTACCATATAGTGAAACTATATATTAGTTATACATTAGATGGAGGTGTGTGTATTTTTTTGTATAAAACATAAAATAAAACAAAATAGTATATTTAGGATAATAAATTTTATATATAGTAATGGAATAAATGTATTTTAGGTGTCGGATAATGGAAATGAAACTAGAGAGCTTGAAAAAAGATGTTACCTCTTATTCAGGTAACTTATTTTGGTTTGAACCAAAAAGGATCCCATGGAAATCTTTATGACATATGATAGTATTCAAGGACCATTGAGGTATTTTCAAAAGCAATTTGGGATGATATTTTCTGATCTTATGTGGTCTGAGAGGTGTGAGAAAGTGGGAGAGATGGTGGCCTTTTATTGAGAAGGACAACGACTTACTTGTAATTTTAGGTAATTCGTTAGGTATACACTTGTTCATACCAAAACAAAGTAATAAAAATAAATCCAAAATCTTAAATTCAGGGTTTTTGGATGTGAAATTGACATCCAATTGGTTTTTAAAAGTGGATCAGAAATTTGGTTCTTTACGTTAAAGGTTTAGTCCTTTATTATTTTAACTTTTTTCATAAAAATTGTAATGAATTTTGGATACTTTCACTAATATTTTTGGTCAAAGACAAAGTTTATGTTATTATAAATTATAAATTATTCTGATTATGAATATTTAATGTATTTTTCTAAATAAAAATCACAATTTTGGAAATAATTAACTTAAAACACATCCTGCAAATAGGACGACAAAATAGGGTTTTGAAGTAAAAAATTTCAAAAGTTTACTATGTTTTTATAGTCAAAATGAATGTGAATTAGATTGTAAAAACTTTTCATAGAATAATTGAAAATGAATTATCTAATTAATCATATAAAACAATATAAAACATAATTTCTCATTATAATTAAATCATATGAAAAATAAGCTTTAAACTAAATTGAAGTTTGTTTAATTATTCACTAAAAAGGGAAAAGGTTCAGAAAAGTATAAAAGAATTATCCCGAACCTAATTAGTATGTATATATTTCAAATATAAAGATAATTGTGTCATATTAACTCAATTATAATGTCAAAATTATGATTTAAAATAAGTTCTTCTTTAAAATGCATTAAAAATGACTTAGTAAAATTATAGTATTTTTGGTATAAAATTGTGTTTTTCAAGATCTTATGCTTCTCAAATCAACGGGATTAAAAAAAATTATTTTACTGAATATATATCTTATATATTTTGTTTAAATTATTCACTATTTTTTTACTTTACCTTATTTTGATAAAACATCTTTGTGAGGATTAAAATGGTTTTATATAAAAACACTCAGTTTATTTTCAATTGGATCCTATATTAAATTATAATTAATTTTTTACGTATAAATTAATATTATATTATTATGAAAATATATTATTATATTTTAGTCAATAAAATCCCTAAATTTTATTTTAACTTCTATTTTGAGTCTTATTATAGTAAATAATAATATTTTAATAAGGAATAATTGTTCAGTTAAAACTCGATCTTGTAGGTAATGAATGCTATTGAAGAAATATTATCTTCTATGTAAATGAATCAAACTCAACGTTGAATGAATTAAAATATATTGAAGAAATATTATATATTAAAAATATTACAAAAAATTTAATAAATGAAGGTATTTTATTTCTTTACAGGCTTGTTGTTGCGTTCAATGCATGGTATAAAATACATTATTCATACTCTATACTTTTGGGTTGTTACAACGTGAAACTAATACAAGAAAAATATTGATCTCAATCATCATGGATGGTCTATTCCAACATTAAATACCCTCCAACATTTATGGATATACTGATATTCCCACTCTAGAAATTTTATATCCCAAAAATGAATCTATTTGCCTTTAAAATTTACACATTGTATAATTTTCATACAATACTATTTCACATATATTTCATGTCGATAATTGATGACTCTATTCATTAAATCTATTATGATAGTGGAGTTATTATTTAGAATGAATGGAATCAATATATATTCATATTATCCATTCATTATAATGAATGTTTTTTAGGTATATCCTTGTTATTGATACTAAAATAATGACATCTAAAAGGATGTTAAATCATGGAAAAGTATTCAAATCCATTTAGTTGATCAAATAAGTCATCAATATGTGGAATATGGCACTTATTATTCATTGTGATCTTGTACAACACTTGATAATAAATTTCTATAAAAATTGATACATCATAATTTTAAATAAAATGAATTGGTGTATCCCAATGTGATAAACATGGTCTAATAAATCCTTTTTCAATATTTTTCTAGATTTTTTCTATAATTATTTCAAAATAATCAGGTGCATTATATTGGGAGTCTTTGAAATTATTATGCTACCATGTATGAGTTCTATTGATCAATCACCTTGGCATTTTGGTGAAAGACATTGAAACAACTCAAAAATTAAATAAATAAACCCCAATACAATTGAAATATAATTGATGTTTAATTTCCCCCAATCCATTAGAGAAGAAAACCCCTTCTGAATGGGAATTATTGCACAAAAAATGGATTTGATCTTCATCATATTTTAATACTTATCATCACATTAATAAATGATAATATGCTATAATATAATATCAAACATGACAAAAAAATCCTTGAAAATTAATGTGGTATTTGATATGATGATTCTAATCAATTCCCAAGAGAAAAACCAATTCAACAAGGGGAAAAATGAATTTTCAATAAGGAATCAACTTCCCACCCACATCAAATAATGTATAATCATAAATGTGATATGTGACCATCATAAAATTAGGGATTTTCATTACTATTTAAACATATAATCATTTTAGTGGTATATTTATTCCCATAATACATTATTTATATTTTAAATATTGTATAAAATCAAATTCAAATAAGAAATTAACTATTATATAGTGGATTATAAGTTCACCAATCACCATATAATTATCTCATCCTATAACCAAAATAATGATCATAGGAGATTTACTCCGGTCCACCAAATTATCATAATTAACCTTTAGTTTGTGGAACTACATATAATACCTACCATAATCCTTGTAATTTAATCAATGGAGTGTGGGTGGAACATTCAATGAATTTTCTCTCTATTTTGATCATTAGTTAACCTCATCCTATCACTTGTTTAATTGATGTCATGATGACCATCCCTTCTATATTTAAAATACATACCATCCCCTTAATACATTTACATTCATTTTTATTACATGAGTTGAGAACAATGTGAATATCATATTTTTCTATCCATGGATTATATATTTTTCATTCCGCTACATCTTCCTTTTCATTTCAAAATCATGAGATTGATACATAACACGAACATCTATTTCCACCATGATTGAAGATCTAATATAATATTCATAGATAAAAATGTCTATTATGTCTAACATTCATTAGATAAAAGGTTTTATGCCAATAAATCATCTATAAAAATTAATTAATTTATTAATTATTATATGTAACATCCCAGTTCTGGAAGCCACCTAGAGGCGCCCTATACCTAGTTGGTCAGATGGCCTCAAACGTATTTCCCAAAATACCAGAAGTTGGCAACTAGAAGCGAGGGCATTGGTGTGATATTGGGGAAACTATGCCCTCATTTGCAGAGTATACAGCAGAAGTAAAACAACATGCAACAACGGAAGTTTTAAATATCCAACAATAATAAACAACAAACAACTACAATAATAAACAACTGGAGCACATATGTATATATGAAATTATGCATGATACATATCTAGTAAAGAAGCCAAACATGTCACAATGCTGGAAATAAAAATAGTAAAAAAACAAGTACAAAAGTAATGATAAACAACCCCACAGCATCGCAAGTCTAAGCGTGGTCCCATGCCATCCTACTCCAAAACAATCACATACCTGAAGTCAAAAGGAGATTTCCCTTGTCTATACATGCAACAACATAGTCTGTTTGGGTCCAAAAGCATTTCCCAAACAGGTTGTGGGACTAAATCCCAGTAGGCAACCACCGAAAGATCTGTGCCTAACAGTCAGGGAACATATGACAGGTAATAGTACAATATGCAGTAAACATTAACGGTAAACAGCAGGTAGTAATTAGTAAGTAGTAACAGGATGATATGCAATAGTAATCAATACAGACAACAACAAGCAGCAATGAATAAAACATATCCTCACAATAGGAACCCCTCTTGGAAGTACTCACAACCAACCCCTCTGGTCCTATCCAAGAAGTACGAACAACCCTCATGGCAGTGCACTCAGCCTAACCCCTCTGGGTTGGTCATACGAAATTATAATACTCTCTAGGGAAGCCCGCTCTGTCAAATACCCTTATTGTAACATCTCAGGTAAATAATGAATATTACATAATCATATTTATTTATATTTGTGAATAAAATATTAATATTACTTTAAAGGGGATGCTATGTTCGATGGCGTACCCAATACACAACAAAGGGTTTCTTTGAAATCTTACGTTGCACACTAATAATATAATAATATTATTTTAAATGATAGTTAACGCATATCCATTGTAACGGCAAGAATGAACATAACTAACTGAAAAATGATTATACAAGTTTGACAAATATATTTACTTTTATTTAATAAATTTTATAGGCTTAAAATGCGAATGAATCTAATTTTAAGCGTAAATATTCTAATATTCTTTAAAAAGACTATTAACCGCCTTTTTATGGGGAATCATTTTTAAATATGCTTTTTGACAATTTTATATGTTATATTTGACAAAATAAAATCCTCTTTAGAATCAAGATATTAAAACATACTTTGTGTATATTTTTTTTTTATTTTTCTAATAAAGTTCAATTTTTAATGAATAGTGAAAATGCTTTATTTTAATTCAAAACCTACTTTTAGTATAATTTATTTATATGGTCAGATTATCTGTTTAATTGGTTGTAATGTGTAACTAAAATATATTTTTACCATATAATCCAATGTTGGTAATTTGAATGAATTTCACTTTGAAATTGGACGTAAACAAGTGTCAATCTTTTAATATGTATTGTTTCTTGAAAACAAGTTATTTGTTTTGACAGCGTGAATTGATTATAAAATTAATTAATTCAACTCCTATGTTATGAATTTGGTAAAATTGATATCAATTTATAATTTGGAATATCATATATATGTTAGGGTGAATTTTTGGTATGTTTCTGACAAATGTTCATTTTCAATGAATAGTGAAAAATACTACATTTTAATTCAAAACTGCTTTTTAGTACAACTTATTTATATATTTATATTATCATTTTAATTTTTTTTAAGGTGAAATTTGATAATTTTTTATCATTTAATAAAATGTTGGTCATTGGATGTAATTTCACCTTTAAATTGAATGTAAAATCAAATCAATCGTTTGATATATTTTACTTCTTAAAAACCAATATTTGGTTTTGACAATGGGAATTATTTTAAATTAATTGCATCAATTTATATGTTTGTGATTTGATAAAATGGATTCCATATTTGGAATAATAAAGTCCAAATTACGTTATTAAGACTCTTATTTTGGGACATTATGAATAGTAACGACAATAATTATCTTTAATTACTGTGTTTAATTAGTAATCGGGTAGTTAAGGGTAATAAAATAATATCAAAAAAATATAAAATGACCCCAACATGTGTTGTATTTATATTGGTGGTGTCATGACCGACCATGTGATGCCTTGTTCCATCCATGGGACCCCATTGAATCAATTTAGTGTGATAGTGACCTTTTATCATTTTTTTCAAAAAAGGAAAATATAACCAAAGTATGTAACACCTAAGTAAAACAATTTAAATTTTGTCTAAATAAATGATATATTACACTATAAATAGTAATTGGAAAGCTAAAAAGATTTCCTACATCATGGTAGTTTCTTTATAATTTTTACACATTAAATAAATATATTTATTGATGACACCATGATGATGCAGTGATTACCTCATTAATGAATGATTTAAACAAAATGAAAAGATAAGATGAAATGTAAGACATAAATTTTTCCACAACATATTGGATGTGTGGACTTCGAACCCTTTTCACCTTATCCTCGAAATATATAATTTTTGGACCATTTAAATCTGAAATTCATTTTATAATAAAGTAACATTTTATAACTTTCCAAGAGTGCCCCTCCTCCCTCTTATAAAAGGCCCCCACCTCATCCCCATTACCCCCACCTCTCAAAACATTGGATCAACGAAACACTGCTCATTTTTCTCTCCACATCCCTCTATTCATCCTATAAGAATTACCTTAGGAAGAAATCTCTTCAAGAAACCCATTTGGGTCAAACCAAAGGGAGTTACCCGATTTAAAGGTAATGTCTTCTCTTATGTTCTTTTGTTTTATTTTTCATCTCCAACCGCCTAAACTCTTTTTATTAATTTATTTTGTAACAAAAACAGTTTCTCTAATATTCTAGGATGTTGTTAAGAGATGGATTCAAGCTACAATTACACACACCTCCATCTAATGGTTAAATAACATATTGTTTCCGTGGATGGAGAATTACTACCTCACGAAAGGATGATTGTTATATCTTCTCCTACCACCTATAATGTTGTCCATTATGATGGAACTATATTTATTTATGATATATATTATATTTATTTACTCTCTATGCTTCTGTATTTTTCATTTAAAACATACCTTTATGCTTTTCATGTTGTGAAAATGCGATAATTTCATTTGGGGAAGTGTGGACTACCACCCCCTCAAGTGATGTGACTCGTTCATGCAATACAAGGAATGTATAAAGAATGAAATTAATGAACTTATGTGACCTATATAAAATATTTATTATACTGGAATTAATATATAAATATATCTCTCATTTATTTTTAATTCCATTAATGTGACAAAGAAATGAAATTATCATTCATGAATATGTACGGCCTACCGTATCCATGAACTGTGCATTTCATTTTTCTTTGTCTCCAAATGTATTTTAATAGTATAAAATTTATATATACTGGATATATATTATATTTAAATCATTAATACTATTCTTGAGAAGGTGTAATTATAACTACATGGATTATTCTTTTCAAACAAATTCATTTTTGACAAATGTACCGAACATCGACAAAAACGTATAATATGAACTCACATAATTAACTAATTATTATTACATTATAATATGTGATATGAATTGAATAATAAAATTTAAAGTAGTTCCTTAAGAAATTATTAATTGACCAAAGTTTATTATTCAGGAATATAATGAATCGAACAACACAAGCCGTACTTGAGGTAAGGGGTCCTACCACTCTCTTTCTTTTTAAGTACTCTCTTTTATGTCATTTCTTTTATGCTCCTATTTATTATGTTTGGGGAAATTATTATATATTCCTTATACTGTAATTTTTATGGTAATATTATTAGAGACCCTATTTTTTCTCGTAAATCCATTTTTTGAAGTTTTAAGTGGCATCGTTAGGCTGCCGAGTTTTTGTAAGGGATTTTTCATCTCAACTTTATTCCAGTGAGATTTATGCAACATTTTCCACCATTTCCATTGAGTGGTTCATTTACTACCCATTATTCTACACTTTGTGTAATATACCTTCTTTTATGGGTATTTACATCAATGTTGTATCGTCCTTTCATGGGGTGTACGTTTCGAAAGTTACCCAAGTCGGTAAGGGAACCTTTCAACCTCCTATTTTTAAAAGACTTATTTTTGTTTTTTCTATTAATTTACATCTTCTTATTATGGGATATGTTCATATATATCCTTATTGCTGTAAATTGTATGTCCATGTTATGAGATACCCTTTATCTCTCTCATCAACTATTTTTCTAAAATTTGATGTGACACCGTTAGGCTATCAAATTTTGGAAAGGGAACTTCATAACCCAATTTCGATTATTTGGGTTAAAATTATACTTCTTGATTATGTAATTCTATGAATATTTGTGAATGACACCTGATTTTTTTACACTTAATATCCACTTATATTGGGTGTATTTATATTTTTCACACATAATTACATAATTTATTTATCTTTAATATAAGGATACTGTCTTTGTAAGGAACTTCATCTCAATCTCCTTTAATTGAGGCATATTTTGTTTTATACACAACATTCTTTTATATAGTGTATAAACCCCTTTGACTATGACATTTATTCAAAATGAATCTTTTTATACGAAGAATTTTACTAAATGAAAAAATGGAATGATTTTGTCTTACATATGCAGCGACAACGACTTCTCCGCCATTGTGACAATTATTTGGGTTTCAGATTCCTCTAAAAGCCATAACTTTTTTTAAAATGAAAAATAAATACCAGGTTTTAATTTTATTTTCTTTTGGTATTGAAAATGGTTTTGATAATGTTTTGATTATATCAATTTGTTGTATTAATATCTTGTGGTTGAAATGTGGAAATGTTATGTTTCCTTTATTCATGTTTTATGTGATATGATTATGTTATGGTTCTTGGGAATTATTTATGAAGACGGGTGGTTCTGTGATAAAATAAGTGCAGGTGTGCCCGATATAGCTCTCCAATGAATTGGGCAACATGAAGGATTTAAACTCTAAGGTTTCTCCAAAGAGATTTGGGGAATATATTGTGGTGGGTATTCCAAACGTAACCATGATGGTTTTCCCTACGTAAGACTGTTATGAATTCCTCAAGATACCTTTACATCTTATGATTTTGATGAGTAATTCATCAATATTATGATTTCATGAGGTATGTTGAAGTGATTATGTTTTATGAGTAAAGTATGATTTAATTGAATCTTATGTATACGTGGACTAAAGTTTTCTTTCCGTATTTTTATATCCATTACTGAGGTTTTTATGCTCATCCCATGTTTTTGAAATGTTTTCCACGGGACTGAAAGATTAATAGAGTCAAGGATGGGTTCAAGGAAAGACATGCTATCTAAAACATGTAACTAGAAATGTTTCTTTTTAAGAGTTTTTTTATAAAAAAATGGAAACTGAGTAGAAGTGTCTACATTGTAATCTTGTGAGATGTAATAGTTATGTCCTAATTCTCTAAAATTATAGACCTAAAAATATCATCAAGGTGAATTATTCATTTAATTAAATATTATGTAATGTTTTAAGGTTGGGTCCTCATACTTATACTCTATGGTATTCAGGTACTCTCTGAGGAATATCACACAGTCTAACCCTCTTATAGCCCAAAGATCTAGAAACTCTCTGAGGAAGCTCACTCGGTAAATCCTCTTATAGTGTCAGGTCTATCACAGACTCTCAGAGGAAGCTCTCTCGGTTAATTCCTCATCTATCCTGGAATGGTTTAAGGAAATTCAAACAAGTAATGACTCTCTGAGGAAGCTCACTCGGTCTACCCTCCTGTAGTTTATAGCGTCCAAGACTCTCTAGGAATCTCACTCGGTCTATCCCCTACAGTCTGTAATGTCAAAGACTCTCTGGGAAGCTCACTCGGTCTATCCCTTATAGTCTATAGCACCAGGTTCTCATGGTCACATGCCAGTCAGTGCATAATAATGCTATAAGCCTAGATTACACCTATAGAGCTACTTGGCTAGCCAGTCTATAGAATCACAAGCATGTCAAAAATATCATTCCATCCTACGGTCACAAGGCATGGAAAACAGGTATAGCGGCCAAAGGCTAACAACATCCAAAGGTCATAAGTAGAACAAGGCATGGGAAAAAAACCAAGCAGAGAAATTATCCTCAAACATGATCAACATACCTCTAAAAAAGCATACAAGAAAGGCAGGAAACCAAAAGGGGAAAACGGTAAACACGCAATACCCTGTTCACGAGTATTGGTGGAATTTTCACATAAAACTCAAACACTTCGAACGGTAAGGCAAAAACTACCTACCTTGAAACTAGGAAATCAATATACTTTAACCATAAGGATTGATTCTACTTATAATTTTTTAGATATATGAAAATGCACAAAATGTTCAACCCATGATATCTTGAGAAAGTGGGAAAATCATTGAATGAAACTCAATAAGAAGGAAGAGCTCACTGTTGCAGTTCCAATGCAATTAACATCAGTCTATCTAGAAAACAGACGAAGGCTCGGGGGCTTGGAGGATGTTCGCGGACGTACAAGACACTCTCGGTCGAACAACCTGGAGAAGAAGATGATTATGTCGATTAATCTTGAAACCGTTCTGTTTAATGAAAAAATGAAAGTACACGGCGTGTACTTCTGGAGTACACAATGTGTACTAGGCTTTTCCGTACTCTGATTTAAGCAGCCTCCACATAACCCCGACACACCATGTGTTTTGCCCGGACATAGCCAGCACACGGCCTTGCGTGACATCGACGTACACAGTGTGTACTTATAAAGTAGATGGAGTGTACTTTGAATATTTCTAGATTTTCCTCTTTCTCTCAAAAATGACAAGAAAAGGAAAACGTACCTGAAACGAAGATCCTGTTTCTTAAAAACATCCCCCCTTAATGAAATTCATCCCCGAATTTCCCTAGAGAGGTGTAGAAGAAGAATCCCCGAATAGCTCTGGCCACTACGATCGTACATCGGTCTCCCTCTCCCAGGCCTCGTCCTGTACTCGCCTATGCTACCATAGCACCTATACCGGAGGAACAGACCGGCCACTGAGAACCTTCGTACTGCGATCTACAATCTGGATAAGATGCTCCTCAAATGACACATCTGCTTCGAGCTCAACCTCCTCAGGTTGAAAGACATGATATGGGTCTGAAAAGTAACGTCGTAGCTGAGAGATGTGGAAGGCATCATGCATATCCCGGTACCTATGAGGTAATTGAAATCGATATCCAACAAGCCCAACTATCTCTAACACCTCAAATATCTCGACGTACCGTGTTGAAAGCTTACCCTATCTCTGAATCCTCTTGTGTTCCAACCTCGGTAGGACACGCAGGAAAACCTGATCCCCAACCTCGAACTCCAGTGGTCATCTCCGCTGTTCAGCATAAGAATTCTATTGAGACTATGTTGTATCCATCCTCTTCTGAATCAAATCTATCTTCTCTAAGGTCTCCGGGACAAGAGGAGGTCCAAGGAAAGCTGCCTCTCCTGCCTCGAACCAGCACAAAGGTGATCGGCATGGACTATCATACAAAGCCTCGTAAGGATCCATCTGAATAGTCACCTTAAAACTGTTGTTATAGGCAAACTCAACAAGAGGAATATGCTTCTCCCAAGAACCAAAAAAGTCAAGAATGAAATTTTGTAGCATATCCTCAAGCACCTGGATCATATGCTCGGAATTTCCATCTGTCTGGGGATGGTATGCTGTACTCAAAAGTACCTGTTTACCCAAAGCCTTATTAAATCCCTACCTTAACCGAGAAGTAAAACATGCATCCCTATTTGAAACAATGGAGTGTGTAACTCCATGAAGATGTACAATCTCTCAGATGTAAATCCTCCCCAGCTCATCAATACTTGATGGTCTCCTTGATTGGAATTAAGTGAGCAACCTTCGTAATCCTGTAGACTAAAACCCAAACATCATCACTCCCTTGAGGTGACCTTGGTAACCCAGTCACAAAGTCCATCGCGACATCATTCCACTTACACTCAGGAATGGGTAAATGATTTGAAAGCCATGTTGGTCGCTGATGATCCCCTTTCACCTACTGATAAGTGGGACACCTCAAGACAAAACCAGCAACATCCCTCTTTATACCTGGACACTAGTACTGGCAGTGTAGATCACGATACATATTTTTAATGCCATGATGAACTGCCCAAACTGAAGAATGAATATCCCACATCAGTTCCTCACATATGTCTACTAGAACCCATATGCGTCACTGTATACTCATGATCTCATCCTCACCCACTGTCTATCCAGTAAGAGGGTCCCCTCCAGACACACTCTCTTATAGGACTAGGCATTCAGAGTCTGATAGCTGCATCATCTGTACAAGATCAAAAAGGATAGAGGTAAAAGTTATAGATGATAAGATATTCTGCCCTGGTTTGTCATGAACCTCTAAATGCATCTCATAGAATAGATCCAAAAGCTTCCACTCACTACTGGCCTGTTGAAATGCCTAAATCTGAATTTTCTTACTCAACGCATCAGCAACTGCGTTGCACTTTCCCGACATATAGGAAAGCTCAATGTCGGAGGATTGAAGATAATCGACTGATCTATGCTGCCTCAGATTCAGATCATGATGAGTGAAGATGTACTTGTGACTCTTTTGGTTGTTGAAAACCACAAAGTGATCCCCTAGAAGGTAATGTCTCAAACAGTGTAAGGCATGAACAACAGTTTCCAACTCCAGATCATGCGTCGGGTAGTTTCTCTCATGTGGCCTAAACTGCCAAGACCCATACACAAAGACTCCATCTATCTGCATAAGAAAAACTCCCAGTCTGACACCAAATGCATCACAGAAGACTGTATAGCTCTTGCCCGGCTCTGGAAAGGCTAGTATCGGTGCTGACGTCAACCTCCCTTTCAGCTCTTGATAGTCTGTCTTACAAGTATTTGACCATAAGAACTTCACCCCTTTCTTGGTAATACCTGTCAGTGGTGATGTAAGGTGTGAAAATTCATGTATGAAAAACTTGTAGTATCCATCCATACCTAGAAAACTCTACACCTCAAAGACATTTTTCAGCTGCTCTACAACCCTGATTTTCTCTAGGTCTACCGATTCTCCTGTCTCTAAGATAACGTGACACAAGAAGTGTATTTCATCCATCCAAATGTGGCATTTCTAGAGCTCAGTATATAACAGATGCTCTCTCAGTGTAATCAGAACAATCGCAAGATGGGTACCATGGTCTTGTCGAGTGTGAGAGTACACCAATATGTCATCCACGAAAACAGCCACTATGGAATCCAAGTATGGATGGAACACTCGATTCACCAGTGCCATAAAATTAGCAGGCACATTCGTGAGACCAAATGGGATGACTGTATACTCGTATAGAACATACCTACTCTTGAAGGATGTAAGAGGTATATCCAATGGTCTAACATGAAACTAATGATAACCAGACCTCAAACTGATCATCGAGAACACACAGGCTCCTCGAAGCTGATCAAAGAGGTCATCAATCCTCTGAAAAGGATATCGGTTCTTGACCGTCAAATGGTTCAGCATCCGATAATCCTAGTAAAGCCTAATTGTGTCATCTGCCTTCTTTTCAAATAGGACAGGCGAACCCCAAGGAGAAGTACTGGGTCAGATGAATCCATTTTCCTGCAACTCTTCCAACTGCTTCTTGAGCTCCTCCAACTTAGATGTAGCCATCATATAAGGAGTAATTGACACTGGTGCCACTCCTGACACGAGATCAATCAATAATTCTACCTCATGCACCAGAGGAAAACCTAAAATTTCTTCTCGAAGGACATCTTTTAAATGATCCACCACTAGAGGACAGTCTAACTATGAAGTCCCCAAGTCATCCGGATAAAGACTGGAAAGATAGGCTATAACTCCACCAAGCACATGATGCTCTGGTCTAGATCTACCATCCTGGACATCCCACTCAACTTTATGAAGAAAAGATCTGCCCTATGGTGATACGGAACTCACCCTGAGGTGATAAAAATCGATGACTTCCTGGAAGAGAACTAACCAGTCCATACCAAGAATGACATCATAGCTTGTCATCTATATGACATAAGGATCCCATAAGAAGTGACACCCTGCAACCACAATAGGAAATTCTCTTCACTGACGTATTCTATACGTCTTCATTACCAACGGTAGACGAAAAGATACAGAGCCCAAGGCTCTCTACAACAGCAATAGAGATAAAGATATGCGAAGAACCATTATCAAAAAGGGATGAAGATAAAACCAAGGCTACTATGATCGTACCTCGAACTGTGGAAGGGACGAGATCCTCATCCTGATAGGTCTGCTCCCTGGAAAAATCCTGGCATGTAACGCAGCCCTGCGCCCCTAGATGACAACTCTGAGCTGAAACACTCTACTGTCGCGGGTAACCCGGTGATTGACCCCGACGGTTGCGACCCCCACCTCAGCTTGAATGGCTGGAATAAGTCCAGTTCCCAAACTGGTGAGAAACTGTCGATTTATCTCATGTACGCGGGGTCATAGAAGAACCCCTACCACCTACTGTAGGTGATAAGATCTAACAAAAATGCTGAATATGGCTCATCTTTCCGCAAGATCGTCACTCCATCGGGACTCTCTGGAATAGAGGCCAAGTATGCCCGCTCCTCCCTGATTGGCAGCATACTACCTGGCTGCCCGAACATACATTACGCATACCCTGATCTCCTTGAGTAGACTGCCTGCAACACTTCCTACTATCAGTAGGTGGAACACTAAATCTGGATGTCAAACTGCCCTAGCCCACTGCTCCAGAATCTCATAGAATTCACTCAGTGATAAGCACCTAGTTGACGATAGAGGATATCAAAGTCAGCCTGGTGATATTCACTTGGGAACAGATATCATGCCTGAGACCTTCCTCAAACTTCCTAGCATGGAACAACTCATCGCCTTCAGGAATCAGCGTGAAGCACTGCATCTCAGTAAAGCAAGACGAGTACTCCATAACAGAAATAATACCCTACTACAAACTCATAAACTCCTAGGCTCGATCGGCCCTCAAGGTCTCTGGATAAAACTAATCGTAGAAGATTCAGCAAAACACATCTCAATTCATACTCTGCTAGTGCAGTGACTGTGAGATCACATCAAAACACCACTTGGTAGTGTCTCAGAGAATATAAGTAACCATATTTACCCTTTTCTCTGGAGGTATCTCCAGGTGCTCAAATATATTCAGCGTGGACTCTAGACACGACTCTACAGCCTGGGCTCCTCCATCCCCTGAGAAAGTAGATGGATGCTGCTGGTGGAAAACCCGTGACAACTCAGCCATCGACGGGGTAGGAGGCGGCACTCCCTGAAAGGTCTGCATCATCCTCAGTAATTCCTCCCTCAACTGTGCATCGGTTCCTACAATGGGTATAACTGCTTGTGCCAAGGCTAGTATAGTAAGAGAATCTGTAAGAGGTCTCTGATCATCCATATCCGGTGTCTGATCACCATCTGGAAGATGATGTACAACTGAAGGAATTCCCAAGGACATAGCTCTGAAAGATCAAAAGCACAACTTAGAACAGGATTATCAAGGAAAGAGAACACAAGAGTACAAAATGGGAACATGATAGAGAAACACTCATGTTTTACCAAACACGACTACAAACCATGAAATAAAAACTACATGGTGTGTTCTTTAAAACCATTCACATGGGCGTGTACTTCTGCCACCTCTGGTCGTGTAACCCCCAGACTGCACGGCGTGTTGTCCCCACACACGCCATGTACTTGAAATCCATTCCCCTTCCCGAGCCTCTTTACACAGCTAACTCACACGGTCCTCTTAACCCTAGACTAAACGGCGTGTTCACTAAGGACACAGTGTGTACTAGACAAGGTTTTGGAAACCGGTGTTGTTAGTTACACGGACGGCTACATGGATGACCCTTACACAGCGTGTTCCGAACAAACACGGCGTGTATAGGAGAAGATAACACTGACCCGTGTTGTTAGTTACACTGTCAGGTACACGACTCACTACTACATGGTATGTACCTACCATACATGGAGAGTTCCTTAATACTTTTCAGACCCCGTGTTTCTACTCACAATGTCACTGACATGGTTTAAAACTACATGGCATGTAGTCATAATGTACACACCGTGTATTCTGGGTTTTTTCTGGGCAGTACCTCAGAAACTGCACTGAAGCCCAGAAAATAGTGAAATACAAACATAGAGGTTCCAAATTCCGATCTGTGAGAGCCCATACTCCCCACGAATCATTGGTTGGAATCTTATAGAAGTCATATACATGAGAAACAAGTCAATGATCGACCATGTTCGGATTCAGGAGGGCCCATAACGCCTCATGAACCAAAATATGGCATTCATTTAAGCATGGTACAAAACAAAAAATTTCTCTATCAAACTGTTGGGATTCTATCAAATCATCTATCACAACAACATGCATAATCTACACAATGTCTATCACAACAACATGCAATCCCTAATGCACCCTATATGGCATGACAAGAATGTATGGAATTTGGTTTCTAACAAATTCTTATATGATGCATAAGATGGCATACCCACATATAATCAGGTTGCAATAGAAATAGAGCCACACTTGCACAAAAATAACAACACAAGGCATGTGAATCACTCTAGATGAAATCATATCAACCGTAAAATCTCAATACCATAAAACTGCAATAAATGAGGTAGATTGGATTTTCCCAGTACATGGGTTAGCTACTCCCGAGAACAGCTTATTACCAAGTACCGAATCCATCTTATCCCCAGCTAAAGGCTCCAAATAGTAAATCAAGGGAAAAGAATATCTCTGATAGCACTTTGTAATGTCCCGGTTCTGGAAGCCACCTTGAGGTGCCCCATACCTGGTTGGTCACATGGCCTCAAGTGAATTTACCCAAATGCCAGAGGCTACCAACTAGAAGTGAGGGCCTCAACTGTGATGGTGGGGAAACTATGTCATCATTGGCAGAGTACAAAAAGGATGTAAAAACACATACAACAACAGAAGTAGTTAATATCTAGCAACAATAAATATTGGAAGACTAATACAACAATGAACTTGAGTACATATTTATATATAAAATGATGCATGATAAATATCTTGGAAAGCAAGCCAACATGTCACAATTCGGGAAAAACAAATAGTACCAAAATAAGTAGAAAAGAATATATAAACAGCTCCAAAGCATCGCAAGACTAAGCTTTGTCCCATGCTCTCCTACTCCAAAACAATCATGTACTCAATGTTGAAGGTCACGTTCCCTTGTCTATACCTACAAAAACATAGTCTTTTGGGCCCCAAAGCATGGCCCAAACAAGGTGTGAGACAAAATCTCAGTAGGCAACCACCCAAAGATCTGTGCCTAACAGTTAGTGAGCATTTGGTAGGTAATAGTATAGTAATAGTAAATAGTAACAGTAAAGAGCATGCAGTACTCAGTATGTAGTAATAGGATGATATGCAACAATAATAAATCCACAGAACAACAAGCAGCAGTGAAGCAAATATCTAACCACAACCTGGACCCCTCTGGGAAGTACTCACAGCCAACCCCACATGTCCTATCCAAGAAGTACCAACAACCCTCATGGTAGTGCACTCAGCCTAACCACTCTGGTTTAGTCATACGAAATTGTGAGACTCACTGGGAAAACTCTCTCTGTCAATTCCCATTATAGTCTACTGTAGTTAGGGACTCTCTGAGGAAGATCATGCGGTCTAACCCTCTTATAGCCCCATGGTCTAAAAACTCGTTGAGGAAGCTCACTCAATCAATCCTCCTATAGTCTTAGGTCTATCACATACTCTCTGAATAATCTCACTCGGTCAATTCCTCCTCTAGCATGGAATGGTTTAATGGAATTCAAACAAGTAAAGACTCTCTGAGGAAGCTCACTCGGTCTACCCTCCTGTAGTCTCTAACATCCAAGACCCTCTGGGAAGCTCACTCGGTCTATCCGTTGTAGTCTATAATGTCCAAGACTCTCTGGAAAGCTCACTCAATCTATCCCTTATAGTCTATAGCACCAGGTTCTCGCGGTCTCGTGCCATTCAGTTTATAATAATGCTATAAGGCCAACGTACACCTATAGATCTACTTGGCTATCCAATGTACAGAATAACAAATATGTCAAGAATATCATTCCATCCTATGGTCACAAGGCATGGAAAACAGGTATAACGACCAAAGGCTAACATGACACAAAGGTCATAAGAAAAACAAGACATGGGAAAAACATCCAAGCACAACAATTATCCTCAAACATGATCAACATATCTCTACACAAGCATTCAAGCAAGGCAAGAAAACAATAGGGGAAAAATGGTAATCACACAATACCCCATTCACGTGTATTGGGGGAATTTGCACATAAAAATCAATGAATTTGAATGGAAAGGCACAAACAAATTAGCTTGATGCTAGGAGATCAATATAATTGAACCACGAGGATTAATTCTCCTTATAATGTCATAAATCTATGAAAATGCACAAAACGTTAAACCAATGATATCTTGAGAAAGAGGGAAAATAATGGAGTGTAACACAAGAATAAGGAATCGCTCACCGTTGAGGTTCCAATGCAATCGATGACGGTCGATTTGGCAAACATACGGAGGATCGGGGGCCTGAAGGATGTTCACATCCGTATGGGACGCTCTCGGTCGAAGAACCTAGAGAAGAAGACGATTCTGTCGATTAGGCATGACCCTGGTCCGTTTAATGAAAAAAAAGAAATTACACAGCGTATACTTCTAGAGTACACGACATCTAGTAGGCTTTTCTATACTCCTCTTTAAGCGGCCTCCACATTGCCCCAACACACTGTTTGTGTGTCCCGGAAACGGCCAACACATGGCCTTGCGTGGAATCGAAGTACACGACATGTACTTTGAAAATTTTCATATTTTTCTCATTCTCTCAAAAATGACTCGAAAAGTAAAACATACCTGAAACGAAGATCCGAGTTCTTATATTATATAAGAAGCATACATTTTAAATCATGTAAAAGATTCTTTATAGTTACCAACAAATCCATCAACCCTTTCCAATAGATCAATTTAATCTATATACATCATGGTATGAAGATTACAAGGAAATTATTTATTTATAAAAATAATATTCAAGACATACCAATCCATAAAGTCAATTTAATTATTCTTTCTTTTATACCAGATAGAATTCCACCTTTGATCACTTTCACATTCAAAATGGTAGACATAAAAAATTTATTTTTTATGATATAAAAACCGATGAAAGGAAATTAAATTTCCGTTAGTATTGAGACACTACCCATCAAATATTTGAAAACAGTCGCACTAAATTAAGTGGATTTTTCATCAAGTGGGACTCAACAAAATATTGTTATATATATTGTTCATTTAAAAGTACAAAATTATTCATAGATTTAGAAAATAAATTTAGCCTATTGAAATTAATTTTCATTCTAGGTTCAATAAAATTTGACATCTATGGAGTAATATCAATGAATATTCAATTTCACTAACAATTAACATGGTTACTTCGGGATTCATCTATTGAATAATACAAAAATAAATAGTGTGGGATTGAATAATCATTAATTGGAACCACATAATCATGTAACATCACTTTTAGGATTCATTAATCATGAAATCATATTAAATATATTAAGCCTCAGTTTTATCCTTGGTCATTCATTGTCTTCAAATATTAATGTCTATCATGATTCTTTGTAGATATTTGTCAATATTACAAGAATATATCCCAGGAGGGCCATCCTATGTGAGTAAAATTCACATTTTTGTTCACCAGGTAATCATTGGGTCAAAAACAATACACCCACATCATAGTTATATTTCATAGTTTCATCTATTCCAAGGAATAATTCATTTTTCTAATCCAAATTTGTATGTAATTTTTTTAAAAACAAAATTCTATGTCCTTTACTAATATTATAGTGTATTTTCCTATACATTAACTCATCCTAAAAATTGTCCATTTAAATGCCCATATGGATCTCACGAAGGTTTCTCATCCTCATTTCCAAATTTTAACTAATCATATGTTATGATATCAAAAATATAGGACAAGTATAATCATATATAGATATTAAGTAATTTACAATGAATATTCATTATATTACACAAACAAAGGATTGATGAAAATTGTAGTTTAGTTTTTTTGGAAACACAGAACACAAAAAATGGTCCAATGGTAAAATTCATAATTAACAAATATGATCATCGTAACCAAACCCCTACTAATAAATATGTTATATAATACATTTCTTCATAACCCAATGAATGAAAAAAAAGTGGTGATGAGATCAAATGCTCTATTGGTGTAACAAATGGAGATACATTTGCGTAACATGAATATATATGTATTAGAACTTGAGACTATAATTTTAAAATCATAACCTAGATATGAAAAATCATAATATTGAATCATGAAATTTATTTTTGAAATTTTCTAATAACTATATCATATGGTAATCAATAAAAGTAATCCCTTATAGCATATCATTGGCATCATACATCAAATTGTGGAATATACTTCTGTATAGATAATAATTTCTATAGAAAATAATTCCTATTACAAAGGATACCATATTGGAAATGGTTCCATCCCCAAACCATCATAGTAGTCATTGTTCACTCCAAATACCATTATAGAATACAAACAATGTTTCTAAAATTGGTTCACTCTCCATTCAAGTTCCATCGATCTTATGAGATATATATCATTTCCCAATGCATTGGAGGGTGATATTGTTTCTACTAATATCCTAATAAATTAAATATTTTTTTGGACCCATATATTATAAAATAGTTATCATATCATAACCCTTGAAATGAAATAGGTTTCAAAAATATTTTATTAAATCGACACCTGTAGATATGAAATAGATTTCATAATCATGTAATAATTTCAACATTACATATCCCAGGAAAAAAGAATAAGTTTAAAAAAAATATTACCATATTATGAACTAGGGAAGATAAATGGAGTTCATAGATATCATTCCATAAAAGGGAGATTTTATTTTGAGAAATAATACGAGTGGTATACTTGGATCACATTGCATATAAGGAATATGTAATATCAATGGATTACATCTAAGATATAAAATGATTATGATAAATAATTTTAAACAATTATTGAGGAATATATCCTTTGATACTTGAAAAAACGTTTTTATAAAATAATAACTTTTAACAATAAAATTTAAAAAAAAACATGAATCATATACAAGAATCATTAAATAAATTATTCTTCATGATGATAGAGAGTTTTTTTCACTCTATACATATTAATAAACATTACATTCAAATTTTATATAATATACAAATAGATTTATTTTTAAAAATGATGTGACGATTATTTTAAAAAAAATATAAAAAATAAAAAATTGGAAAAAATTATTTTAATAATGAAAGGATAATAATAAACCATGTCTTTCTTTTTTTAGAAACCATGAATTTCAATGAAAATTAATTTTATATTGAATATCGATATAAATTATAATTTTCATAAATACATCATCAAAAATAATTTTAAGTTCCCAAAATTGAAAAATGGAACAATTAAAAGACATTTTCTTGAATAACCAAACGAAAATAACAGATATGATTTTTTTGAGAGATAGATCATATAATTTTATAATCGGAAACATAATAATAATAAATCTTGATAAACAACATGATTTTAACAAAAAATCATTACCACAATGGTAACTTTGAATCATTATCCTCATGAATAAATAACAAAAATTTAAACTTAAAATATTATGAGGATAGATAAATTGATGATTTTTAATTTCATATGGGTCGTATATGCACCTCACGAATTAAAATAGGCACATAACATATCATACTTCTCCAAGTATGGAATTTGAGTTAAAAATACCATACAGACTTAGTAATATATTAAATAAAAAACCAAAATAAAGAATAAAATAAAATAAATCATTAATATAACTATTCAATGAGATTCATTAAATATCATTAAAAAGGAATTATACACACGACATAATAGAAACAAGGGGTAAATTATCATATATCTTCCATAAATAAAATGAGTGTCTAAAAATACACTGTATTTTGTATTAAATTATGGTGTATAGTCTAATAATACCTATATAATAATTAATGGTTGTAATATCTAAATTAATTTAAAATATTTATACATGTCATACTATATATTATTATCTTATAACCTTTTATACCTTTTTATTAATATATCCATGTTAATGTATCATTTGGGTAAAAATTTCTTTATCTTTCATATCTGTTTTGAGATGTTATTTTTTTACTTTTAATTTGATCATTGGAAAACAATATAATACAATTTATGAATTATATAAATATAATATAAATTAATAATATATGTATTTATACGAATCTATAAATTATAGTAATAGAAAATAAAATATCCCATTCATGGCGATAGTTGGACGTACATTCGCATGAACAATATTTCCATTTACTCATTCATTGAAGGATATTATTATAATGATATATTATCATTATATAATAATAATTATGAAATATAGATAAAATATTTTAATTATACCCATCCTAATTGCATTCCATGAAATGTGTATACTAATCACATTGCCTTGTGAGGTGGTAGTACGCCATAGACACGAGCGATGTTATCTTATTCCTAAAAAATTGAAATACTAAAGAAATGTGCGATATAATAATTAAAAATAAATATTAATATAATAAATATAATATTTATATATTAAACCATTCATTACTTTAATTCATGATATATGGTACTGGAAAAATGAATGACAACCGTTCATGGTGAAGTTGTCCACCTTAAATGACAACAAAGATTTCGTTACCCATGTGATAGATGTTGAGATGGTTGTAGGTCATTAAAATAAAATAAAAACATTATATTATAGGTATGGTACTTATTTTATTAAATAAAAATGTTATAATAATAAATTTAAATGGTGTGGGATGAAATGAAACAAAATTAATTATTAATGAACATTAACTCTTATTCAAGTATCGTCCATAGGTTTTAACCAAAATACTTCAATGGTTTTATAAATGTTATATATAAGGTTTCTGGAACAATATGAAGTAGTTTTTGAATATATTAGTATAGTTAATGGATGAAGCAAATTTATATTACAGTGTGATGAATAGATGATAGTTAGTTGAATTTTAGAAGTAATGTGAGTGACACACTTGTATTTTTTTGAAATAAAGAATTCCACACAAGGTTTTTTCATGTCATAAGTGACAAATAATTTAAAATATTGATAAAATATGATATAATGTAGAAATATTTTATAATAAATAGTTTTGGTCATGATTTAGGTAATTTTTAATCCATACACTTTTTCGTTTTACCCTAGCTAAATTTTTTTTACCTTACCTATGATAAATATGTTTTTATATTTTTATATTTATTTTGTTCAAAAATTAAGTTGAATTTATTAGGTAATATAAATTTTTTTAATTATAAATATATGAATCATTTTTTCATAATTTAATTCAAAAAAATTTTAACATTTATCATAGAGACTCACTAAGAAATTGAGTTTTTAATGAGAAAATGATTCAATGTTAACAAAGTTTTTATTTCAAAAATAAATATGAAAGATATTAAAATGATTTAAATTATAATAATAAATATTTAATAGGTAAAATCATATTTATATAATTTATTTTACATTTAACATATCTTCATAAATAATGTTATCAAAGAGGCGGCTTTTATTTAAAATTTGATAGTTTTCACTATCCATTAAAAAAAGAAAATTTTAAGAAAAATCAATAAATCTAGTCCTATGATAATTTTGTCGTGATGATTTCAAAATAAATGTTTATATAATATATTTTTTTTATAAAATTTTGAAAAACTACTTTTATTAATGCCCAGAGAAAATGAATTAAATATAATTTTTTAGAAAATAATTTCAATCTAACATATGAGGATATTATTAGAAATTGAATATATTTTATATCAATATATTTATATTAAATGAAACCATTATATTTTATATTTAAAAATTATTTATTACTTTTCATATTTCAATTTTTATTGGATAGGTTGTAATGATAGCTTATGAATGATAATATTAATAGTATATGTAACAACCTATGATTTTATTAGAATTATTCTTTATAATTTCATTGATGTCTTCTGTTTTATGATACACCGAGATTATCTTGCGCTATACGCAACACCGTATTAGCTTGCAGTATACGCAACACTATTCTTGGCTTGTGTTACACACAATTTCATGTTCGTTTTGCCGAAATTATTCTACGCAGCATTAAGTATAGATTTTGTTTAATGTATAAATGAAATATGGTTGGATTCTGTTATACGCAACAACAAAGGAGTCTTTCACTACACGCAACCCTGAATTGGCTTGTGTTACACGCAATCACAACCTTCCTCAATAGCGTGTGAAGTACACAACACCAGGTTTCACTAAACAACGATATATTATTATAATATTATTATGACCTAGCCATTATGATTAGTAATACCCACTTTTTGAAGTTTTATAAATTTTATCTTCCAAAATAGACTTTATTTTTGTTTTCGGAATATCGAAATTAGCCTAGGGTAAAATTATGGTATTTTTCTGAAAACATTCAATTTTTAAAGAATAGTAAAAACACTAGGTTTATTTAAAAACTGAATTTTTATTTAAATAATAATTTATTTTATATACATTTATTTTAGGTCAAAATTGATACATAATACCTATATAAGTTCAATTTAATTCATTGGAGTCATTTTATAATAATTTTAGTTATATAAAAATTTTATTGAACTTTTCACCGTCTTTTACCCACCTCCTAGGAGAATTTGGAAATTCACATAAAACATAATTTTTCCGCTTTTGTGAGTGATATTTTGAAAATCCGAGAGACACGATTAATATGAAGGACTAAAATGTGGTTCAATGAGATAAAAATAATTTTTGGTGAATAGTAAATTTTTACTTTTATTTACCACGGTTAAAAGTAAATATTGTTATTAAGGGTAAAAAATGATATTATTATTACCCTAAAACTTGTCCTAATTATATTGGATAAGTGTAATTCGACCAAAAAAAACCTTAGGAATAATATATGACCATTTATGTCCACTTGGATTAGATTAAGACATTTATTATTAATTTATTTAAAGAAGGGTTAAAATAGTTAAAATTAATGTTTAATAACTAAATCATTTTTAATATAGGGTTATACATAAGATAAATTCGACTATAAATATTCATTAGAAATAAACAATGATTTCCTACATGATGGTAGTTTATTTATAATTATTAAAGATTAAATAATTTAATTTATTTATGACACAATGATGATGCAGTAATTCTCTTATTAATGAAATATTAACACAATTGATGTTATAAATACCCAAATAAATGTAATTTTAGACTTTTTATGAATTCCAATAATTTTATTGATTAATATGACATGTAATTATTGATTTAAGTAAATTTTTTCGAACTGATCATGTTGTTATGATTTTTAAAAAAATCAATTACCAAATAGTGTCTAAATTGACATAAAATAGTTTTTAAAACAAATATTATATTATTAATTGTTATTATATTTATAAAAATATAAGGATTGGCCAATATACTTATATCATGATAGGTGTACCATTAATGGAACACTTCGAGGTCTCTTGAATGTATATGGTATTCTTATTAACTATATAACATTAAAATAAAAAGTGACATGGTAAATGTCAATCTAATTAAATAAGAATTAAAACTAAATGATAAGGTTAATATAATGACCCAAACCTATCTAAAATCTATTGGTTTATAGGATTCAGACCCATCCCCATATTATATTCGAAATAAAACAATTTTGAGATATTAAAAACCGAATATTACTTTATTATAAAATAAAATTTTAACTTTTTTCAAAGGTGCCCATCTCCTCCATTATAAAAATGGAACCCCTTCCCTCCTCTCTTCACGCCCTTTTGATCCTTGAAGATCTTCCAAACCCATATCATTTCTCTTCTTCAATTCCCTAGAAAAATTATGGAGGTTATGGTCTTCTCAAAAGTCCAACTATACTTCCTTAAGAGAAGGCTTAAAGGATGTGCGTCGAAGAAGAGGTAATATCTTCTTCTGATTCTATCATGTTTCATTCTTCATAAACTTCTTCTTATTTAGTTGTCCCATTATAACGTTATAACATAAATATTACTTATATACCGATATGTTATTATGAATAGGAAACAACACTATTTCACCTTCTATCAATCCTCCGAAAAACGAAATCACCGCGCGTGCGTACGTACGAAATACTGTGGTGTAAACTGTTTTCGACCACCACCTAACTTGGATGGGTATAATGGTGTAAATAAAAAAATATTTATGATTATTGTAATATGATATTGATTCTGAAATATTATATATACACTTAAATAAAATTCCACGATCATGGGAATGATATCATCCCTCATGCGTACGTACGGACTACTGTCTCCATGACGTGATGAGATTCATTTTCAATGTTAACCATTCATGAATGATTATAAAGTATATATACTAAGTAATCATGAAATATATGAAATAATAATTATACTAGATTTATGTATATAAATATGTATGTCATATAGTTAATTCCATTCAATTCAATAAGGAAACGAAAACAGCGTTCAAGTGTACGTACGATCTACCGTCTCTATGAACGGTGTATTTCATTCCATTTACCGATCTATCATATATATATATATAAATGATAAATAAATATTATATATAAATCATGTTTTATATTCTGTAATTATGTAAATCAGGATATAATTAATAATATCAAGAAAAACAAGTCCAAACACATACGATAAATAAAACGATTTTACCCAAAACATTGCTTTAACATGGAATTTACCAAAGAACTGGTAATATAAAGTCATATGTGAACCATTTATGACATCATAACAATGAATATGATTCTTTAATAAGTCAATGACATTATTTAAATCATTATACAGGAGGATCAGATACATACGAAGCATATCGGACCTATGGTAAGGGATATCTTTTCCAATCTCATTTTTATCTGATCTTGTTTATTCGTAAGTATTCACTGGGGTTATATCTATAATCCGTGTCCCTATTTTCTAAAAATGGTTTCATGTATTTTTAAAGTCCTTTTTATCCATTTTTTACTTTTACTACATGGTATGTAAGGAATAATGTTTTGTGTTTACCATACGAGGAAATTTTTGACTTTTCTGACTAAACTACATGAAAAATGTTATTTTTAACTTATACGGTGTGAATGGATTTTTACGGTTTCATAACGCCTCATTTTCATTAAGATTACACTTTAAGATTTTATGAATATTTTCAAAAGAATAATTTTATTTTAAAATTTCATTGAATTTTGTGAAAAGAAAATGATTTTGAAGAAGAAATGATATTTTCCTCAAGAATTTATTTCAAATGTTTTATCAAAACCATTTTCCATATAAGATGACATTATTTCATATGTGTATGTTTCAATTTTAATTTCTCTATGATTTAAATGGTTTCACTTTTCTTATGATGAAATGTCCATTTGTTTTATATGGATTATGAGATGATGGGATGATGTTTATGAAACCCATTTTATTCTTTGGGTTATGATGAATATTTTAAGTATATTTTGTGGAACAAGTAAGAATGATTTCATTATGAGATGGGTGGGACCTATATCTACCTCCAATTCATTGGATAAATATTTATATCTCATGAGATAGAAATGGCTAGAATGGTATGTTAATTCGGTTCAGTGATACCTGACTGGAATGAGGAGTGAAATCGATTCAAAAATACACTTTCTCCACTACTATGGTCTTGGCAGCAATGCCATGGCTACTATAGAAATCATAACAAGTGTTGAATGGTTTCCACAATTACATGATTTATTCCCATGCTATTTTATCAGGATTTATGTTCCTTTAAAATATATGCCTTACATACTTCTGATATTTATATCTCTGCTCGAGATTTTGATTTTTAGATTTTATGTTCAAGGTTTTGCATAAAAATGATTATGGATTGTTTTATGTTCTCTATACATACCCTTACTAAGAATTTCAGTTCACACATTTTATGTTTTCTTTTCCCCATGATATAAAGAAATGTTTAAGGTATGAAAAAAAGGGGAAGATCTTTATGTGAGAAGATGGAGATCTTTTCACCATGATTAGAAGATTAAATTCCGAGTTTCCAAAGACACTAAACTATTACGGTCCTTGTGTGTCTGTGTTTGTTATGTATTAAGTATTCCACAAAAGTAATGTAATGTCCATGTACGTCATGCTTTGGGTCTCTACAGTTGGTATCAGAGGAAAGGTTTAGCTAACCATTGGAAACTAGGATGCGAAAACTTTAGTGAGATACCTAGAGATATTTCTAAGGTATGTCTAGGGATGTCCCTAAGGTTGAGTATAAGTATAGGTTATTGTCCTAGAATTACGGTAACGATCTTTGAATTAAACCTAAGATGTTAGATATTGAAGTTAATCCCCTTTTATTTGGTTTTTTCCCTAGAATGATTTTTTCCACTCAAACTATTGTTTTTGGGTTTTAGAAAATGGATGGAAACATGAAGATTCACTATAATGGAGAATATGATGCACAATGGAATGATATTCTTCATGATAAAGAAAATAAAATGGGATTTGGAATCTGAAACATTGTTATTATACCTAATCAATAATCTCGTAATATGATCAATAATCTCAGCTTTGGTAAGTTTCCTGGCTCAGCAAATAAGAGAAAGATGGAGTTTCATGATGATCATAGAGGAAATAATGTTCAATTTCCCTCATGTAAGTCATGTGGGAAGAGGAATCAATGAGAATGTTTCAAAGGAACTGGAAGATGATTTGAGTGTGGAAAACAAGGACACAAATCTAGTAATTTTAATGGAAAAGGTTCAGTTAACACCATGGACAAGGATAATGGTATTGCTAAGACATCAACAATGGTTAAGTGTTTTAAATGTGGAATGTATGGGAATTATGCAAACCAATGCCCTAAAAGAAAATCACATAAAGAGAATCAGAATGTTCATATGGGTAGTATTTATGTGGATGATGATGAAGAGACTACAAATGATATGTGAAGTGAAAGAATTTTTGAGGCCCGGTCAATGGTTTAAGAAGGTAGTGGAATGATTACATGTTTATCAAGAGTAATTTTTTATAAGTAATCTCATGGTACTATGGAATAAAAAGACATCTAAGGATTGTTACACTGTTGTCTTTCATTATGTTTTGAAAGTGTATGATGAATGGTACTGGTAACCATTAAAGGTTATTCAGATATTTTTGGAAGGCACCTAATATGATCATAAACAATTGCTAAGGAGATAATGAAATGTTTGATAGTATTAATGAGCTCATGAATTATATAAGGAAAAAATGATATCATGTTTTGAGTATATATAATTTTTAGGATTTTAGTATGTGGAAAGAGTTTGCTTTTGATAGCATTCATGCTTTCACTAAGGTTTAATGGGTATTCATTTTTCAAGAGAATACATGATTAAGGTATTCACATGATTGGAATGTGATCAACAAGATATATCGGGGATAAATGATGGTATTCACATGCTCGGTAGTTGAAATTTCTAGTAATTGTTTTCTTTATACTATGATATTGGACATATGTATTTTGGATAAGCCTAAAGATTTCAATGGATTATGTTGGACAAAAGTTATTATTGTTTTATTCTAGAACTTTTTTCTGATATTATTGATTGAATGTCATAATGAGGTAATTTAAAAAAAGGACAACCTACAGGACGGGCAACAACCCATCACGTTGGACAAAGTTGCGGGAATCGAACCCACAACCGAAGTGAGACATGCCTTTATCGCCTACCACTGGCCTACAGGAAGTCCCTGGTTAGTAGAAAGTAGTTTTATTAAGTAGGATGATAGATGAAGTATAATTCCATTTTGAAACCATATACGATTAGTGTCACCATAGATGGACTTATGTATATAACATTTGCTAACCCTAAGTTTGAGACAGATGGAATGACCTATCATTCTATTGCATGATCTGCTAACACTTCACGAAAGACAAATTCAACTTCATTTCTTTAAGAGATGAAGTGTAAACTGTTCGAGGCATGAACAACATTGATATTTTACCAAAATCAAGTAAGTATTTCTTTTAATTCAAAAATTATTCAACTTTCGGGAAATCATCTTGAAAACCAAAAAATTTGTCCTAGTGCTCTTATATCTGATGAATCAGATAGTACCTCCGATCATCAAAAATTTATGGCTTTGTGATTGTTGGCTTTTTTATAGCCATTTCCTCTACCACTCTCTATCCGAACATGATGGTTAGATTTTTCTTCCATATCCATATTTCCACCTATGTTCTCCTATTTTGAAACACAGTGATGAGTTAATCTGGGTAACCGTTACATTTCTAAATTTCCTTTTTAAAATGAAGTTTTAATATTCCTTTTACAATGTGGGTATCTATGAAAGAAAGTTTCAATTAGTAATCCATTTATTACCCAAAAGAATTTCGTGGGTGAAATTCATTTTAAGGGGGGTAGAATGTAACAACCTGAGATGTTATTAGAAATATTCTTTTTAATTTCATTGATGTCTTCTATTGTATGCTAGAACAAGATTATCATGCGCTATACGCAACACCGTATTAGCTTGTAGTATACACAACACTATTCTTGGCTCGTGTTACACACAATTTCAAATTCGTTTTGTAGAAATTATTCTACGCAACATTAAGTATAGATTTTGTTTAATGTATAAATGAAATAAGGTTGGATTCTGTTATACGCAACAACAGAGGAGTCTTTCACTACACGCAACCCTGACTTGGTCTGAGTTACATTCAATCGTGACCTTCCTCAATAGCGTGTGAAGTATGCAATATCAGGTTTCACTAAACAACGATATATTATTATAATATTATTATGAACTAGTCATTATGAATAGTAATACCCACTTTTTAAAATATTATGAATTTTATCATTCAAAATAGACTTCATTTTTGGTTTTGGAATATCGAAATTAGCCTAGGGTGAAATTTGGGTATTTTTCTAAAAAGTTTCAATTTTTGATGAATAGTGAAAACACTGGGTTACTATTTAAAAACCGAATTTTTATTTAAATAATATTTTATTTTATTAAAATTCATTTTAGGTAAAAATTGATACATAATACCTATATAAGTTCCTTGTAATTCAATAGAGACATTTTATAATAATTTTAGTTATATAAAAATTTTATTGAACTTTTCACCGTCTTTTACCCACCTCCTAGGAGAATTTAGAAATTCACATAAAAATTAATTTTACTGCTTCTGTGAGTGGAATTTCAAAAATCCAAGAGACACAGTTAATTTAAAGGACTAAAATGTGGTTCAATGAGATGAAAATAAATTTTGGTGAATAGTAACTTTTTACTTTTATTTACCACGGTTAAAAGTAAATAGGGTAATTAAAGGTAAAAATGATATTATTATTACCCTAACACATGTCCTAATTCTATTGTATAAGTGTAATTCGACCAAAACAAACCTTAGGAATAATATATGACCTTTTAGGTCCACTTTAATTAGATTAGGACATTTAATTTTAATTTATTTAAAGAAAGGTTAAAATAGTTAAAATCAATGTTTAATAAATAAATCATTTTTAATATAGGGTTATACATAAGATAAATTCAACTATAAAGATTAAATAGAAAGATAAAAATATTTACTACATGATGGTATTTTATTTATAATTTTTAGAGATTAAATAATTTAATTTATTTATAGCACAAGGATGATGCAGTAATTATCTTATTAATGAAATATTAACATAATTGATGTTATAAATACCCAAATATATGTAATTTGAGACATTTAATGAATTACATTTATTTTATGGGTTAATATTAAATGTTATTATTGATTTAAGAAACGTTTTTTGAACTAATCATGCTGTTATGATTTTCAAAAAAATCAATTACCAAATAGTGTCTAAATCGATATAAAATAGTTTTTAAAACAAATATTATATTATTAATTGTTATTATATTTATAAAATCGAAGGTTCAAACAATATATTTATATCATGATAAATGTATCATTAATGGACCACTTGGGGGTCTCTTGGATGTATATGGTAAGTTTATTAACTATATAATAATAAAATAAAAAGTGACAGGGTAAATGTCAATCTAATTAACTATGAGTTAAAACTAATAGATAAGGTTAATATAATGATCCAAACCTCTCTAAAATATATTGGTTGATAGTATTTAGACCCCTCCCTATATTATCTTCGAAATAAATCAATTTGGAGATATTAAAAACCGAATATGTCTTTATTATAAAATAATATTTTAATTTTTTCAAAAGGTGCCCCTCTCCTCCCTTATAAAAAGAGAACCCCTTCCCTCTTCTCTTCACGCCCTTTTGAGCCTTAAAGCTCGGCCAAACCCTACCCATTTCTCTTATAAACTTCCCTAGCAACATTATGGAGGTTATGGTCTTCTAAAAAGACCACCTCTACTTCCTTATGAGAAGGATTAAAGGAGGTGCGTCGAAGAAGAGGTAATCTCTTCTTCTGATTCTCTCAACTTTCTTTCTTCAAAAACATCTTCATCATTAGTTGTCTCATTATAAAGTAATAACATCAGTATTAATTATATACTTATATGTTATTATAAATATGAAACAACCCTATTTCACCTTCTATCCATCCTACGAAAAACAAAATCACCGCGCGTGCGTACGTATGGAATACCGTGGTTTAATCTGTTTTCAACCACCACATTACTTGGATGGGTATAATGGTGTAAATAAATAACTATATATGATTATTGTAATGTGATATTGATTATGAAATATTATACATACACTTAAATACAATTCCACGATCATGGGAATGGTATCATCGCTCATGAGTACGTACGGACTACCGTCTCCATGACGTGATGAGATTCATTTTCCATGTTAACCATTCATGAATGATTATAAAGTATATATAATAAGTAATCATGAAATATATGAAATAATAATTATGATTAATATATATATATATATGTATGTCATATACTTAATTTGATTCAATTCAATAAGGAAACAAAAACAGCCTTCATGCGTACGTACGGCCTACCATCTCCGTGAACGATGTATTTCATTCCATTTATCAATCTATTATATATATATATATGATGAATATATATTATACATAAATCATGTTTTACATTATGTAATTAATTAAATCAGGATATAATTAATCATATCAATAACAACAAGTCTAACCACGTACGATAAAAAAAACGATTTTACCCAAACACTGCTTTAACATGGAATTTACAAAACAACGGGTAATATAAAGTCATAAGTGATCCATTTATGACATCATAACAATGAATATGATTATTTAATAAGTCAATGACATTATTTAAATCATTATACATGAGATTTAGATACATACGAAGCATATCAGACCTAAGGTAAGGGATAACTTTTTCAATCTCATTTTTTTCCGAGATTGTTTATTCGTAAGTATTCACTGGGGTTATATCTATCATCTATGTCCATTTTTTCTAAAAATGGATTAATGTATGTTTAAAGTCCTTTTTACCCATTTTTGAATTTTACTACATGGTATTTAAGGAATCTTTTTTGTGTTTACATTACGAGGTACTTTTTGACTTTTCGGACAAAAGTATGAGAAAAATGTTATTTTTAAATTATACGGTGTGAACGGTTTTTTTCAGATTTATAACGCCTCATTTTCATTATGATTACACTACAAGATTTTATGACAATTTTCAACAGAATTCTTTTATTTTAAAAGTGAATGGAATATTGTGAAAAGAAAATTATTTTGAAGAAGAAAGTATATTTTTCTCCAGAATGCATTTCAAATGTTTTATCAAAACCATTTTCCATCTAAGATGACCTTATTTCATATGTGTATGTTTCGAGATTAATTTCTCTATGATTTACATGGTTTCAATTTTCTTATGATGAAATTTCCATTTGTTTTATATGGATTATGAGATGATGGGATTATGTTTAAGAATCCCATTTTATTCATTGCGTTATGATGAATGTTTTAAGTTTATTTTGTGGCACAAGTAAAAATGATTCCATTATGAGATGGGTGGGACCTATATCTCCCTCCAATGCATTGGGTAAAGATTTATATATCATGAGATAGACATGGCTGTAACTGTAAGTTAATCCGGTTTAGTGATACAGTATTGGAACGAGGAGTGAACTTGATTCAAAAAGGGACTTTGTCCACTAAGATGGTCTTGGCAGCAATGCCTTGGCTACTATGGAAATCATAACAAGTGCTAAATGGTTTCCACAATTAAATGATATATTTCCATGCTTCCTTTATGATATATGCCTTACGTACTTCTGAGATTTATGTCTTTGCTCAGGATTTTTATGTTTAGATTTTATGTTCAAGCTTTTGCATTCAAATGTTTATGGATTGTTTTATGTTCTCTATGCATACCCTTACTGATAATTTGAGCTCACCCTTTTGATTCATTTCTTTTCCCCAGTATATAAAGAAAGGTTTTAGGTAAGAAATCAAAATGGGAATATCTTTTTGTGAGAATTTGAAGATCTTTAACCACGATTAGAAGATTAAATTCCGAGTTTCCAAAGACAATAAAATATTACAGTCCTTGTGTGTCGGTGTTTGTTATGGATTAAGTATTATGAAAAAGTAATGTAATTTCCATGTACGTCAATATTTGGGTCTCTACAGTATATCATGGTTTTGGTAAAACTATGTGTCATGTCCAAGACACGATAACCAATTGCATCATTTACCATAATCTCAACATGGTGTTTCCTGTACTGAAAACATAATATGGGGTTGTGTGAAATTAAATATATCATATAATTTATATTTATTCAAAATAATTCATAAAGTTTATTTTTTAAATTTTAGTTACTAGTAGACATCATGATTTTTGATTAATATATAAAAAGGGGATCGACTATTATATCAAATGTTCAGAGGAGCATTAAGAAGATAATGATTGTTGTTGCTTCCCAAGTTGTAGTATAGCCCCTGACTAGTTGAAAGAGTCTAGTAGTAGAAGTATCCACTACCTGTAGCCATCATGATGTTGGGGGCATCCACTTGTTATTCCTCGGTGTCCACCATCTAGATGGTAACCATTTTAATTATTGATTTACTATTTCCCCCCTTTATATATTAGAGAGGGATACACCCTCCCCATCTTGTTTATATCATGGAGGGAAAGTAGGGAAACCCATTTGATTATCATTGGGTCCCCCATATATAAGTAGCTTTTCATGGTGGTTTTTGATATATTTTTCATTTAGGTCACTAATAGTGATTTGACAATAGGATAGTGAAGTAACCCATTTTATATTGGTATTTTTATAGAATTATATGATAATTTTCCAAGATAATGTTTTCCTATATATGATTATTGATGAAGGTACATAATTGAATAAAATATATTCAATTTTTTTTCAAAATCATGATTTTTTAATAATATAATTTCCAGTATATATTAAGGATTTTACTTAGCTTGGGTTCAAGTCTATCATAGGGGTGGTTGGAACACTGTTTCATGATGAACATTTGATGAATGCATCCTCGTTCGGATATCCATCATTATTATGGAATTATGTTTAATTATTTAATCATATAGATTATAATTGGTTAATTTTTTATGTCTGTATCAGGTTAGGGGCTCAGTTTATAGATAAAATACTATTTGAATAGGGATAAGGTTGGTCTATCATGGTCGTTACAAGGATAATGATTCTGGACATTCAATACGACTTGTAAAGCTCTATATGTGGTATTTGGTATCCCATTCCTTAACTTTAATCTTATTCATTATTTCAAGGTATCATGGTATTTCATTGTGTTTCATCTATAACAATGAGGTACTATTGATTTAATGTGTTTCCCATCTTTATTAAAAAAATAATAAATAAAATGATTGACAGGATTTAAAATAAATAAAGTTTCTCAACATATACATATAGAAAAATTCCATGGTAAAATTTAGTTCATTTGGTACTAGCTCAGATTCTTGGTTGTTTTAGGTTAGGACCATACACTATAATATTTTCTTATATTAAAATGGACCCTAAAGAGGATCATTAAATTTAAAATGGGTGAGAGAGTCCATCTAAACAATGTTACCGGTGACTTGGAGACATCCATTTAGAGGATGGTTCTTTTAAACTAGTATGGTTAATCATGGGGTCACCAAAACTAATGGCATAATCTCATGATCACCTTGAGGTTCCTGATGTGTTAGAGTGTTCATCTTAGGGGTTATATATCTATTTTGATGGGCATGTACATTAGTCAATCCTTGTAGGGTACGTCAAGTAAGGATCCATATCCATGTTAATAACATGGAAAGAGAGTATTGGGGATTAGTAGTGATGAACAAGGGTATTTCACTAAGGTGCGATTAACTACCACATCTACTCAGGATTGAAATATAATAAGAAGGGTTATGTAATTCAATGAACCATATAGATTTAAATTGATTATTATATATTTTAGTAGTTAATTATTAATTGAAGAGACCTAAAACTCTATAAATGAGCTATTAAATCATTAGGGATTTTTAACCCTTAATTGCATGTATGATTGGGTGTTAGAGCAACCATGGACCTGAATATACATTTCAATTTCAAAGGGTTTCTGTTCTGACGAAATCTAAAATGTGAGAAATTAATATAATAAATATGGTTATAATAATAAATATATTTTCATTTGTGAATTTATAAAGCTTTCATAAAGTAAATATAAATACAGATGTCGAGCTAATTATTATCCACCTCTTATTTAATAAATATAATTGTCAAATATATTCAAATATTTTTATAATAATTAATTTATGCTTGGAATTATTTTTATTAATGTTGAGAATGGGATCTAATATCAATGATAAATTACCAATATTCCTAAATTCTATAATATTCCTCCCTATTATGGGAAAAAAGAGAAAGATACTAAGTGATTCTTGATAAATCATCTGACATAGTAAATCGTCCAATATGCCAAGATCTTTGGGATCTATATAATGCAAGAAATTATCAGGTTTCTGCATCCCCCCATGAACATTACTCTTTTGAAATACCAAGGATGAATATAATAACCACAACTAATGGCAAGGACACTACATGGGATCAACTAGTTGGATAATGAATACATTACATAAATATGTGTTGGAATATGTAGGTGAGCCAATTATTGATGGATGGTGAGTTACTATCTAGGATCATGAGGGTATTCATTTTATACACCAAATTTTCATTCACATAGGATTTAATTCATGTTTCTAGGGAATTTATTTAAACCAATTGAGACATAAGAATCTGACATCTCATTTGAATAGAGAACACCAATATAGTGGCTGGGTTCTACTTGTTACACATTGATGGACTGATATTCCTAGGATTCAATGGATACTACATGATGTCTTTTTGATACCTATAATTTCATCCTAAATATAGTGTAGGTGAGTATGGGTGATCCCCGAATCTAGATGTGTATCCCTATTCTGTAACATATTTGTGTTTGAGATATTGTGACACTAGACACATCATCTATGGATGGATGTGTGTATCCATTAGACTAGAGGTATGACATTAGTTATTAAAATGATTTCTAACTAATATATTTTATTATTTTTTAGTTGAGTATCTCACATACGAATACCCTTATTTTATTGTATATTCATATTAACACATTGGTGTATCTCTATAAATATTTTTTCTAATACCCTATATCTGAAAGTGTTGCATTTGGGTTCCTAATCATCCATTCACTTGATCATAGGACCAACATAGGATGAAGTTAGGGACTGATTGAGCAAGATGAATTTCCCTTTTAGGTAGAGATTTTGAATTGGTACTAATGAGTGTATTATAGATCCATAAATTATTTTATTATAGTCTATATATCCAATCAAACATGTAGGGTATATTATATGTTTAAATTTGTTTTTTGGGACGTTATATAATTTTATTTTTTATAACCTATTTATAGTTATCTACAACCACATATAGTTTATTATTATGCAATGTCATTTTAGATTATTCCCTATATCTCTTATATAGATATGTTTTTATAGTCTCACCACATTCTCCCTCTAGGCCCTCAATACTACTCGGAAGACTTTTATTTATAGGAATCACACATGAGGCCTTCTAGACACCATGCATGTTTACTATTCAAAATCTTCTATTATTGATGTGAAAAAACATAATTATGTCATCCCATGAGTGCACCCATATCTCCCCTCCAAATTTTTAAAACAATTTCATATAATATGTGTTTGTAAGGGTTTCTCTGTAGAAAAATATTCAAAACAATATGATAGTAGGGTCACATCCACCAAAAATGAAATCCTCATGTCCATATTCCAAGACATGGTTGGCCTTTTTTTTGACATCATGATTTTAAAATATCTGAAATTAGTCTCTTAGTATCATTGACACAATACCTATAGAAATTCTATGAAACCTATCCATTAAAATTCTTAAAAAATATCCTTGAAAATTCATGATTTTATACAAAACACTATCCTAAAACTATAAAATCAGCTCATGAAATACAATTAAAGTTCTCAAAATTTTATAAAAATAATATAAATTCTCATATGATTCATTGGTTTTCCACAAGACTCTTATATTTTCTATAATGGTACATGTAAAACCTTACACCACACCAAATAACTCCACATTGAAAAATAAGGAATTGAAATACCACCCTCTCTTATATACAACAATACATGGTGTGGTGACCAGAACCAAACAGTGGTGTACCTGTCACAGCTAGAATTTTATAACAAAAATCAGTTATCTTCCTTTAATATTTACCTTGATACTTTCATGAATAATTGATGATTCATAATGACCTAAAAAGGTCAAAGTTGTTACATATGATCACTCTAAAATTATTATTTTCATTTGGAATCAAAACTGTTCCCAAAGGAAAATGGAAACAACTTAAAATATTCTCTCCCCAAAAAGATACCACATAATAAAATTATAATTCCATTAAATAGGTAAAAAATATAATAATCAATAGCCCAAAATAATAATGTCATTCCATTCCATAAAAATCAAATATCTCAATCAATATAGAAAGATAAAGATACACCCTCTAAGGATATAGAGAACACATCTTGGATCTTTCTCCCACATACATTTTTCCAAGACTCCATCCATCCATGGAGAACAAACCAAATTCTCTTTACTAGTAATAAATTTTTTTATTTCTATCTAAAAATGGAAACATATGATTCTAAATCACAAAGGATGAATAATATTATATGATAACCCCTCAATATAATTTGTATTCATTAAATAAAAGGTTCCAAAATAGTAGTAATAATATTGGCATAAAATATTTTTGGAGGTATTCAAAACTCATATAAAGCGGGAGATTTATGTGGCCTTATGGAAAAATAAATTTTATGTTAATAAAATTAAAAACAAATGTATTATGTGTTTTAAATGATTGAATTTGGTGATAATTTTTCTTTTTGGAGTGCTATTGATATTTCATAAATGTAAATAATATTATTATATTCAAATTCATTAATTGAAAAAAAATCTTGTTTAGATTTGATCATAAATTTAGCATAGTCCTATGAATCTGGACTGATGATTTAATTTGAATAACGTAAGTTGTGTTAAAAAATTTATTTGATTATGCAACGGTAACATGAATAAAAAGTATGTTGGGTCAATTTTTATGGAAACTAATTGGGATGAATTATAATTAAATGATATTTAATGTACTTGAGAAGATTTTGAAAAAGATAAAGTTGTTTTAATATACATGAGGGGAGTATAAAACATCACTATGACATATTAAGGATGATATGTTTTGGATATATATATATCCTCCTTAGGATTATTTGAGAAAGAAAACAATATTCTCTAAAATATTAAAAATATACATGATAGCTACTCATATTTTAATTTCAAGAAACATAGTTGAACCAAGGATTTATGGGAAGGGTAAATTTAGTGGATGGATGAAGAACACAGAGTAATAAATTTGAGCGTCTTCCAAAAATAAAAATGATGTGGATAAGAAAAAATGGTGGGACTTTTCATCCATTTAAAAACAATTTAATACCATATGGTGATTTATACAATGTCATTGTACATCATATCTTACATTTAGATCATATGGTTTGCATATACATCATTTTACCGATACACCATGAAATGTGTTCAATCGACTTATTTGTGCTCCTAATATCATAAGATATAATCCCATAACTTCCTCCCAAAATATTAGATATCAACACATTATAAATATGATATCATTTCATGTTGCACCTATAACAATTATACTCCATGAGATTTGATCTAGAACACATCTATTATCGTTCAATTTCACTATGAATATTGTGATGTTTACCTTTGAGTAGGTGCAAGAAGAGGGTATTTTATGTGTTCTATAGGATTTCTCATGAATGAATAAATTTTCACTCTAAAAAAATTTCACCCATGATGTTATTGAGGTAGAATAATATTGAATTACCTATTACAACTACAGAAATGAGAAAAAAAGGGATACCACACGGTCTTGAAAGAATGCCAAAAAGATGAATAACAGAAGTACATATTCTTGAGTAAACCCATCATTAAACGTTTATACATTAAAATATGCAACATGTGAACTGTAATAGAGATACTATAGTAATTGAATATAAAAATTTCTAGTGTAATATTGATATAAAAGAATGGTTGTTTATTATAAAGATATGTTTAAAATAAATTGATTAAAATATTAAGAAAATAAATTAATTATAATGAATTAAGGACTGTTCTAGGGGTTTATCATATTTTTGCGCTATGAATTCATGAAGACAATCCAAATAGTTTTAATTCATTATTCAAAAACATTAATTATAGATTTTGAAACATTATATTTATATAATAATTTTATTAAATAGTGAAATTTCGGTATGGAACATCATTAATAGACAGTGAACATTTTCATGAGAGATTTACTCATTGAGAATAAAGTGATCATTTAATAAAGATAAAAATGTGTTATGTTAGTCAGTAATTAATGGTTTAATGAATAGAAATATTTAAAAACATAATGTTATAATAAATATTTATAAATAATTTATTTTAGTGTATTAACATTACATTATATATCATTAGTACATGTTATACTATTTTTTTATTTATCAAAAACCCTTTTAATATTTTAATTTGAATAATTTTTAAAATCACTATATATTATTATATAATTATTTTTTGTGATAATAGTTTTAGATATCTTTTCTCATATAAAAACGGTTAATTTTATCTATATTTTTATAATATTTTTGATGTATAATATTATCTCTATCATATTATAATATTGGTCCAAACTTGATAACAAATTTTGGTTTAAATTAATTATTTTTTTATAAAATTACAGTTATATGTCATCATTCATTTATATCATGTTCTATACGAATCAGATTCTTATAAAACTTGTTCCATTTGTAATACAAAATAATTATACACATTTAATTAGTAAAAATCAAGATTTAAAATTTTTCTATATGTCATGTGACAAGCGTTCGAAAATCATACAATAGTTTTGGAAATTGAGATTTTTGGAATTCTTATTATTTTTCCATTATTTAATATATCCAACAATTCTATTCAAAATCACTCTTTGATTGTTCATTTATAAATATGACATGTTTTTATTCATTTTATTAAACTACATTAATATCTAAAAATAATGTTTAAATGCATCTAATATATGAAAAAATTCTGTAATGTTTTTGGCGGTGTTCAAATCATGTTTTCACTATATTTTGATGATATCTACTTATAATCATTTCAGATTAAATAGATTCATCTTTAATTGAAAATATCTATAAATAATATTATATAATGTTAGGTGAGAAAACATAAAATTCGATTGATATGATGTCTAAAAAAAGAACAATTTTTGTGTTTGAAGTGTGCATAAGATGATACATTGTTAATATTTTTAATTTTTCTTCATGTGCACACAAGAATCCTATTCATTCCCTAGAATCTACTCAAGAATATTCACAATAAAAAATATCCCAACACTATCAGTGTATTTCGCTGGAAGGTTATTTTTTTACCCCAATGGTAGATGAAAACATTTCCCATTCGAGATGATAATATTAACTAATGGATGATGAGTATTTCCCAAAAAACATTTGATGTTTCAATTAAAAATGGATACTCTAATAAATTAATGGTGGATATTATAATAAACTAATGGTGGATATTATATCCAACTAATAAAGAATTATATTTCTTCATTTCCAATTGTGGATGAGTTTCATCTAACGGTTGATGAGATTTCATTTCCAAAAGTGGATGAATTATCAAATATTTGTAGTTGCGTTTTCATTTCCAATAGTGGATTAATTTTCAAAAAATGGTTGATCATTTTATATCGAATGGTGGATCATATTTTATCCATTTTTGGACAATTTTTTAACCAATTCTGGATGATTTTTTGAACCAACAATTGATAATTTCTAATCTAATATTGGATTAATTTTGAAATAATATTGAAAAATTGTTTAAGAAATGGTGGAACACTTTTTGAACCAACAGTGCATCATTTTTCATCAAACTATGGATATTTTTTGATAAAATGGTATATTAATTAATTTTATAACTAATGGTAGATTAATTACAAATATTTATAATGGTTTATTAATTATTTTTACAAATAATGGTTTATTTTTTTCAAGGTCCAATGGTGGATCTTCATTAGTATCTCATTGATGGTGCGACACAACGGTAACACATACATGTTAATACTATGATTTAATTTATTCTACCTCTAAGAAATGATTTATTCTATATCTAGTTAAACATATTTTACCACTATGAATATTTTCTACCATGTCATATTTTCTGGATAAAAAGTCAGTCTTGATTTTCCATCATTTTTAATCTTTAATATACTAAATGGTTTTATTAAATATTATATGCATTTTATTAATTTTAAAAAATAAAATATAATATATTTAAGAAAATAAAAGAGTTTAAATATTTTTTAAAGGGTTTTAAAATTTTCTTAATTTACTATTTATTGATGTGCAAAATAAAACATTCTTTTAGAATATTTATGGTTTACTATTTTTAGTTAATTTCTTTAATTAACAATTTTATTAACTATAATTTAATAGAATTAAATTTATTAAAACAAAATATATTTTATTTTTTGAAGTATAATAAATTGTTAAATTACTTATTACATTATATGAAAATTTATTTATAATATTTTTAAATAGCATCATAATTTCTATGGGATTGTGTTGAATTACAGTTATCCTTTAACATGTTATTCAACATTGCATGAATTTGATGAATTGTGTTGAATTAAAATGATATATGTTAATATTATTCTATAGGATAAATTATATATCCTGAGTAATTATATTACTTTTAAATATTAATTTAATTACCAATTTTTTGATTTGTTATTTGTTTACAAATCCTATTTTAATGTTCTAGGACACTTAATGGAAGACACATATTATCTTCTTTAACACAATATTATTTGTTGGTAATAAATGTTATGAATTTTTCATGTGTTTTATAAATAATGTATTGTGATATACTATACTTCAAAAACTTTGTAATCTCTCATGTAATGGATTACAAATGCATCAACTGTTATTACCTTCAAGAGATGAGAAGATACACATTTCTTTAGAACCAATACGTTTTCTGTCATTGTTTTTCTTATACTTCAGTCTTATTTCGGAGTCTATTAAACTATTTCCTATCAATATAATTCACTCATTATTTTATATTAATGAATTACATAAAACTAATTATTCCACTTATTTCTTCTTTAGGTTTTGAATCTTGAATTTTTATTTTATTTTATTTTGGGGGTTTGACTCACACTATCTAATGTAAGTGTTGAAATTGGTTTGTGACTCCAATGAAAATCCATTGTATCATGGTTATCAATGAATTAGAAAACAATTTTAGGATTGAGTTATGATTACCCAAAATAAAACAAGTATTTCACATGTATTAATCACTAGTTTTAGAGGTGTATGAATGGACTAGGTCTACTTTGGAACAACATAATATAAAAAAATATATGTTATTTATTTTATTTCAAAATCAAATTAACTATAACCATAAAATTTAATAATAAATTTAAATAATATTTTTTTAATATCTAATCTATTTTAATTACTCACTTCTAGATCATCTTCCACTTCCATATATGAATTAATAATTAGTATCAATGGATAACCATATTAAAAATAGATTATCATTATCATTATCGTTCATATAGTAATCAATTATTGCCAAAACATGTTCATTTTGTAATAATCAAATACATCTATAAATTTAACTACATTAAATTACTTTTTTTTCATAAATAACCACAAAACACATTATATGATGATAAAGATCATATTAAATGCAAGCATTGAACCCAAATGTTTCTTGTATTCCATAGAAGCTTGCATGATTTTATTGAAATGATTATGTCTACTAGAAATCCTAAACTAGGGAATACCTTGAGAAATTGAGCACTGAGAACTAGTCGATCATGGAAAAACAATACACACAAACAAAAGTAGACCCAAATACACTTTCCAAAAACAACTATATTCTCAATCCTAGTACGTGGATGAATTAGATACCCAACATAGATGTAAAATGAATAAATAACACCTTAAACATTCTCTGTTAATTATCATACATGTTATCATTATAAAATATAAATCACCCTAACACATATATATATATATATATCCAAATCAAACATTTCATATTATCAAACAACAAATAACATGATGTCATTATTTACACCATGGAAAAAGTGTTCTTAATAAGATTAGACCCATGATACCTGACACATCCTCCCTCTTTGGTCTATTGCAATGAAATTTTTGTTTTGAACCCACCACTCTTTATAGAATGCTGTTTTAGATACCAAACAAGTAATGGAACATTGGGTTACTCCCCATTCCCCATGTACAATAACACAACCTATTATCTCCATATTGGCCCTCTCAATAGTATATATTTAAAAAATATATCATCATGGATTGGACAACGGAATTTTATTTCCCATATTACAATGATTAATGAATCAAATTCTCCCCAAGACACCTGTAATCATCATATAATTTCCATGAACCTTCATAACATAAACAATTATAAAATAATCCGAAAATAAAACAAATATATGACATAGAGGTTGTCAGAATTAATCCCACCATTATACATTTTTCCTCTAAAGTGCTATTGATTATGAACTCATAATGTTATAATTCTACTGTTTCATTATCAGCACTTCACACTCCCATGTATCATGGATTTCCCATTAACAATTCAATATAAAAATAACTAACAAAATCTATTTACCTATTAATACCCTATTTTTTATATTTAATATAATATTGTTCTTATCCACTTAGGTATTGATCTTAAGAACATGATATTACCATTATAAAAAATCATTATGGTCTAGTTGAAACCACCACAGTTGGGAGACATGAAACACATCTTGAATAGAAAATAACTGAGATAAGAGTACTAATCAATATTATGTCGTTCCAAGACATTTAAGGATCTCAAATGAGACATTAAAACTAGGTTTTCACATAGGCTTTCTTAAAAAATGATGATATCCAAAATTTAGAGATTCAATGAGAAAAACAAGATCGCAACATGTAAACTCCAAAGGGAGGTGATTATATAATAAACATGATTACTAGATACTCTAAACTATCAATAATATATTTCTTATGATTAAATAATTCCATGTATTCTCACGAACAAATATCGGTCTAACAAAAGACTTTCCCCCAACTCTATCCAACAAAAAATAAATCTACATAGCTTCCATTACAACTCTTTTTCGGGAACTATTTTAATGAAAGAATAAATATATTGTTATGTAAAAATAACCACTGGTTTATTATTTTACAACAGAACACTAAATTATGAACACATTATCTATGAATATCCTCCTGAATGTGTATTTATTTCTCATTATTTCCATCCATATGAGGGTGATACACCATGAATATCCTCTACTGTAAACCCATTATTTCTTATAAACAATTAAAAACAATGATTTTATTTATAGAAGCATGTTATAAACCATATTATAATTTACTACATCAAGCTTCACAAACTCTCAATCCAATAGCTTCCTATGTTATTAAACCTTCATATATTCCATAATATGAATGAAATGATCAAATTTCATGATTATATCAATGGTCACCTAAATCAAAGACACCATAATAGGAGACAATAATACCTTTAAAAGAATTTATATATATATATAACCTAGTATTTCATACATTAAAATGTCATCAATATTTTTTATAGCTCTTAACACATTATATAAACAGACACCCAAATACCGTATTAGTATAGTTTTTTGGAAACATGGAAACAAAAACCTGTATATATGTGAGATACATTAACTACCACTATATTTTTCATGACTATAACCCATCTATTTTACATAATAAATAATACATATCTTCATATTCCGGGTAAAGCAATCATACAAATTTGTGAATTTAAATTCTAATTAAAGGTATACAAGGGACACATTCAAGCATATCATGAGAATAAGGGTATAAAAACATGATCATGAAAATAAATGATCATACACTTCATATAAAATATTATTAAAAATATTATTTTAATAATTTTTTTTATATAATAATACATGAATCATTAATAATTAAAGAGAAAATGCCATGAAATCATAACATAAGAATATGACATGGAATTAATGGAAGATACATAAACATGTATTATCATTCCAAATTGGACAATGAGCATTGCCAAAATTTAAAAGGGATATTCACGGGGACTATACATATTAGGATAGTTACACCACCTACCCCATTCATTGTCATTTACTTGACATAGATTAGTTTTCCCTATATTCCCATAGTGCATCGTGTTTCCACATCCTCTAGAGTGAATTGGGTCTCCCCATATTCCATATTGTATCATGACCATCAATATGATTTTCACAAATACCTCATGATATATAAATATTTAACCAAGTAAAAGGAGGATAAAATTTGGGCCCACCCATCACAAAATGAAATCTATACATATGGGTGCAACTAGAACATAAATCATTCATAATATCAAAACCCACAGAATTAAATGTAATTCATAATCATCATTCAATCATAACAGAACCCATGAAAAAAATTGGTTTCACAAATAATATTCCATAAAAACATAAAATATTCATAGAAAACATAATAATGGTATCATTGTATCATATCCAAAATAAAACAGAAGTAATATCAAATATTGTCAACATAAATGGAAAATAATTTAGAGAGATCACATGAAAAGAAATCTACTTGAAAATGTACTTTATGCATTGAAAGAATTTTCTTTTTATAAAATTAGGAAAAATTTTAAAATAAAAAATTATCATTGAAAACCCCCTATAATATTATAAAGGTAACATGGAATAATTATTGGGTAGTGATTGTGGAAAATTCGGTTTATGCCGTATAACTTAAAAAAACATTCCTTTTGTACTTATTCCAAAAATATTATCAATGAACTTGATTTGTAAAATGAAACAAATTATTCCATTCAAACCATGTTGTAATATTTCAAAAGTGGGTTAAAATGAATATAAACATCAATAGGATAATATTGAAAATATTTGATGATTTTTAAAAAAACATGGACATGGTTGAAAATTTTCCCCAATGTATACTTCAAATGAAATAATCCCAAATAATGATGAGATTGTGAAAAAATAATCATCAAAATATAATTACAATAATCATATGTCCCATGAATGAATAAAATTATAAAGATATTAAAATCATAAACTATCTTTTTTATGACTCATAATATACATTAATGGGAATTATATACACCCTACAGAATAAACAAGTAATGTATAATGTATGAGTCCTCTATAAAAAAAAGTGACGCATAAACCCCTTGTATTACGTTTTTACTCTATTCATATATGATCAATACTCTTTTATAAAAAATATAATATTATTATAAAGATATTAAAAAATCATATTCAATTACATCATACCATATATGATTACTTTTGACCGTCCATTATTAATTTATTAACCATTCTATGTTAGTGTTAAATTTCTGGTAAAATACAATTTTTATTCCTGATACTTTTACACCGATAATGATTTAAACTTTTTTATAATTTAAAAAATTATATACATACCATATTTATTTACTATATAAATACTTATAATAATTTATAAACAGTAAAAATATAAAATGGAATATATAGTTCACGGAGACATTAGGTCATACATAGGCATGAACGATATTTCCATTTAATTGTTATTTTAAAATAATGTAAATAAAATATATCAATATATATAATAATTATAGAATCATATATATATCATATATATATTATAATTTTATTTCATCCATTATAATTCCCATATGTGGGATGTGGTTAAGGTAAAATGAACACCATCATTTTGTTAGGTGACAGTTCACCATACACGAAAACGGTATGTTCATTACCCATTTGATGTAGTTCTTTGTTATTATTGTTCAAACACATAGAATAAATACAACAATTTATATTGAGTATATTAATCATATCATATAATCATGGAATAATATCTTTTAGTGGGTGGAGACTAAAAATAAAATAGAAGATGTTGTGAAATGATGTCACATCTTCTATGGGTAACCCCTCTTGCTTTCACCATAGTGGTTCCTTGGATGTATTTCATACCAATGGGAGGATTCTAGGATTAATGGAATTAGGGGAATAAATGTTTATTGTTTTTTTCTGAAAATAATAGATTATGAAGTGTGATGAAATAATAATAGGAGGAGCCCTTTTGAAATAGAGGTGGGTGGAAAATTGGAATTTCCACAAAAAAAAATTAATTTATAATAGTTTCAATATCAGTAAAAATATATCCAGAAGTCCATTTATTCCAATATAATATGATATAGGGTGTAATTCTCGTCAACCGATATATTTTAGATAAGTTTATTGTAAACTGAATGAGTTTTTTGTCACATTGATATCTTACATTAATTTTAGCTAGGGTTACATCTTATTTGATAATAAAACCATGTAATTTTTACATATGTGAAGTTAATTAAATCATAAATGAATTAATAATAACATTTTACACCATATAATTTTTTTATTTGTAAAGATGTTCTATAATTTATAAATAATTTAATAAAATATAATTTTCATAATATATCATAAGTGTCAATTTTGACATGTTTCGTTACATTGAAATCAATAAATTCATTAAAACAATATATAATCAAATAAAATTGTTAAATACACCCATTACATGTCATAATTACCTATAAAATTTTTGCATCACCTATATTAAGTCTAAATAAATTTCATTAAATATTTATAAATCATTTACATGGAAAAATGTCCATTAAATAATTCAATTTCAAATAATTAAGTAATACGTGTTGAATTAACAACATCCAATAAAAGTTTGACAAGTTTTAGTGTTATTTTATAATATTTATAAAATAAATTTTATCATTAATTTCTAGATTTACCCTTTACTATGGTAATACAAATTACCATGGTTGCTCTTCATATTGTCCAAAAAATAAAAGAGTTTGAATTATGAAATTAATACCATCTGATTCCAAATATAGATTCCCTTTTTCAATATTCAAAACAAATAATTATAAAAAATTAATTAAAATTTAATCATGTTCACGGAATGAGAAAATGGGGTTTTAATGTGAAAATGATCAAATCAATTAATTAGTTTTATATCCAAATCCAATTTTAAATTGATTCCAATGAATTAAATTCGAATAATTGATAAAATTTATATCTAATAATAGACAAAAAATAATTAACTATATTATTTAATATTATAAATTATTTTGATGAAGAAAACTTTCACTATTAAAATTCAACTTTTTTCAATATTCATCAAAACATGAAATTGGTCAGAAAAATACACAAAAATAATCCAAAGTAAATATTAATATTACTATTTCGAAGAAGAAATTAATTTTTTTAAATATAATTTATAAATGTGCTTAAAACATGATTTAACACTACTGCTTCATCAAAAGGATGGAAATTTACCTTTTTAGAAAAATACATTGTTTATTCGTAAAATTTGATCTGTTCTTATATCATGTATATAAAAACCATACGATTAATGTTAAAATATATATTTAATGTTTATTTAATTACTATAATCCAACATGAGTGATTTTTTTCATTATTGGTATAAATTATTGGTATGTATATTTAAATACATTTTCCAAAAAATGAATTCCTTTAAATTTTAAAAGGTGTTTACATGTATAAACCTTGCTTCCATTATTTAGTTAATCATTCTTATACCAGCAATTATATTGGCTAGGTTTTAATTTTATTTTTTAAATAATAAAATAATATTATTTTCTCTATGAAACATATTATTTTGTGTAACTCTTGAAAATTTGGTGTTGATTGTGGAACAAGACTATCTTGGTGTAGCTCTTAATGAAAACTAAGGATGGTGTGGAACGTAACTTAAGAAAAAAATTGAAAATTAATTTATTCAAAAAATATCATAAAAAATCAGGGCATTACATTCTACCCCACATAATATCTTTTGATACCCCCCATTAATCATTTTGATACAAAAAAATGAGGATACATTTTCTTCATTATAAACTCATGTTCCCACAATTCTTCCCCGAACTTGTGGTTTCTCCCTAAAACATTTACATGGGGTGTTATTATTTCATAAAACATTTAAGTATGATCCGTTTAGTCAATTTCATTCTTCTCATAACAAATACCACACTCCAGCGGTATTACCTCTAAGTTCAGTACATGTATAGGGTCAGGTATGTACTTCCTTAGGAGGGATACATGGAACACATCATGGACTAAATGGATATTTGGAGGATATTCTAAGGAATAGTCTACCATACAAATATGATCAAGAATCTAAAAGTTACTAGTATTCATAGGGAAATATTTCCCTTTATTACTAAACATCGGTATAGTTATCCATAGAGAAATTCATATAAAAAAATTCACAAATACATCCTATTCGTGATCATTCCATTGGTTATCAACATATCTTTTAATCTGACCTTGTACTGCATTGATATTTTACTGAACAGTTTTAATCATCCCAATTATCAATTCAATGATATCATGTCACTATATCTTTGTTTCTTGAACTTCATCCCATAATTTCTAGGATTTAAATGTCTTCCCATATAGTTGTTCATAAAGTACCGTCTGAATGACTTAGTGAAAAAATTTGTTTTAGAAAAACTCAACTAGGGGAAGGTGTTGATCCCAACCCTGATTGATATACAAAGAAAATTATATCAACATATCAACTATGGTGATTTGTTCTTTCAGTATAACCATCCATCAAAGGTTGATATGAAGTGAAGAAATTCATTTCTATATCATTTTTTTGCAAAAGAAATCACCATAATTTTTAGGTAAACCACATATCCTAATTAAATAAAATAGAATATGGTACTCCAAGAAACCTTACAACATATTTAATTTTTATCATGGAAATCTATCCCAGATACATTTCCTCTCAATTATAAATTATGTGTTTCTAGCTTATTAAGGTGATCAACAACAACCCATATATAATTAAACTCTTTAATAGTTTTGGGGAGTCCAACAAAAAAATCCCTAGTGATGGTCTCCCATTTTTATTTTGTTATGGGTAACAGATGCAACATCCCTTTTTATTTTTGCCTTTTAGAATAATCTTTCGGGCATACTAATCACTATGATACAAACTATGAGATATATCCCTTCATTTTATCCCACCAAAAGTATTCCTTCAAATATATACACATATTTTTTACTTTTATAATGAATAGAGAATAAAGGACTATGAACTTTCCATGATATATCCTTCATTAATTCCATTAATAATTAAACACATACATGATTCATTAATATTATCAGTCTATCATAATCGACTAAAATCCTTGACAAATTTCTAACCCTATTTTGCAAGATTATATCTTCCACCACTACCTCGTTAACATTCACTTGAATCGCAGGTTGAACATTAAATTAGAAAATATATATATTTCTCCTTCCATAATGACTTCTAAATCGGTCATTTAAAAATATTGAAATATTCCATCTCTTGATAATCTCATCATGGATATGTTTTCATGTCATTTTAATCTCAAAGTACCTGTGATGTTATTTTTTACGGGGTTGTAATGTATTGATCAGTCATAATACATTATTAGCTATAATAATATATTTTAGTATATAATCATCTTCTTTTTTGTTAATATATATTTCAATATATTATTGTGTGTATATATATATATATATAATATTTCAATAATTTTTTAATTATTCCATATATTTAATGAGAAAAATAATTCAACTAAATCAAAATCATGAGTCAGTAATTTTTCTAATGAATTATTCAATTCCATGATTCAAAAAAATAACCATGGTATTTTTCATAAACGCACATACCAATACCTTCATAGATTCATCAATATAGATTAAAAACCTTATCCATTATATGTTAATGTTACCTAATGTTCACATTCCAATATTCTCTTTAGTTCCATTCTGTTTTCCACACATTTATCTATCTAGATGAACATGGAACCCATCCATGGTCACAGGGTCAGATTACTACATATTATGAAAAAATATACAAAAACCTATCAATAATATCCATCAAAATAATGAAAAATATATATTTGAGTCAATCTGGTTTGTCTAGGATCTCATTCAATAGTCTCTATCATGGATTGATCTACTAAAATCCCATATCATGAGATAATGTGGCCTAGAAATGATTCAATTTAAAGGCAAAATTTCCACTTCCTAAAATTTTCATATATTTTATATCTATGGGGTATTTTTAAAAGTTATCAAGTTGTCTTCATGATCTTTCATACTCATTGAATAGAAAACAATATCATAAATAAATATAACTAAAAATTGATTGAGGTAATTTCTAATGAGATTTTTCATAAAGTCCTTGAAAATAGCCAGGGAAATATAACAACCGAAATGAATCTATATATATTAATAGTTCACATAAACTATACAAAATTTAGTCTTAGGTATATCCACCTTCTTGACACTAAATTGAAAATATCAAACACGATGTCCAGTCATGTAAAATTATTGTCCTCCCTGCAGTTTGTTGAATATTCATAAATATAGGAAATAGAATACTTATTCATGATTGTTATTGTGTTTAACAACAACTTATTTTTGTAGAGTATAATTGTTCTACCTTTCCATTTAAAAAAATAACCGGTGAACCCCATGGTTATACACTTGTCCAAATGAATCCCTTATTATGGTATTCATTTATTTTTATCTTTAATTCATAATTATAAATTGGGCCATTCTATAGAGAGTCTTTGAAATTATTGTAGAATTTGGTATGAGTTATATCAATAACTCATATTCATTTTTTGGTGGAATATATAGAAATTATATTTCATGTATATCAACAAATTTAGGTACAACAACTATATCATCAGTGTGGATTTTCTCCCCATCCATTTGAAATAAATATGCCTTATGAAAATTAATTAATAACCGTAAACTAGATGTAATCTCAATTTGATGTTCATATATAACATAACATTTATAAAAGATCATGGGTTGTTTGAAACTTCAATTGTATCTTCACATCCATAAAAATTGATGTTTTATTTATACATATAAATACCATACATGTTTAGGATGACATAAAATTCAACTGGAGGAAGAATTAAAAAACATGTAGGAATCAAATTCCCAAAAACATCAATATGATGGTAATAATATACTGGAGATGGAAATATCATACCACTAGTGATTTTCATTACTAATTCCACATTAAAATGATTGGGTGGATCTTAACATACAGAAAAAATTATCTCATATAAAATAGTGGTTATATGATAAATCAAATAAAACATTTGTAGTCTTATAGTAGATGGTAAGTGTAACTTTCACCACAACGTAATTGTACCCCTCATATGAAATAGTTATCAGACGATATTTCAACTTTTCTATTATCTTATGTGGTTGAGGTAAACAATAATCATCCCTATCATAAAGGGTATGAGGTAGTTTGCATAATTATTATTCTCTATACACTTGGAACACTACAGTGTGGGTGTTTTATTCAGTATGGATTTCTCGCTATTCAATTTATTGGACAACTTCATTCCATCAGTTTAAAAATAAATAGCATGATGTACTTCCCTTCAAAAATTAATTAGTTTATTATACCACATAAAAACTTTCTTCTAGACTTCTTTCCATAGATAGAGAATAAATGAAGAAGAATATTCCTTTATCATGACATTTAAAGTTTTCATTGAACATTATCGTTATATTATTTTTAAATACATAAGGTATTTTTGTTACTCTACCCTCCATTTCACCACCGATTTCTCAAAACCTAGTCACTTAATTGATAATAAAGTATCTTATGGATAATCCCCTTATAAGACATGGAATTAACCCATATTAGAATTGGTTAAACATACATACTAGTAGGATGATGATTCCATATGTGTACATCAAAATTCTTGTAAAATTATCCTTGTTGGAACCTAAGGGTTTGAAATCTTTTTTCATCAACTTAATGAACCCCTATTCAATATTGATATAAAAAGAATGATGAATATACTTACTGAAGAATAAATTACTGAACTCATCGAAATTAATTGATTGAATATCAAATTACTACCATGTATTCTTGATTTGATTCCACCACAGTAATGCTTCACCTAATAAATAATTAATAGAGAAGTTGAATTTCTTATTCTTTGAACACTAGATAACATATAATATCTTCTCAGTTGTGGAAATATAGTGTCGAAAAACAAGAGTTTTATATGAACAACTAAAATATGATAGATATTTTTTCATGAAGAAATAAATAGAATTTTGTTAACTCTATTGCTCATTTGGAGGTCTAGCATCATACACGTATTGAGGAATTTGGGGGAACATAGAGAAAATATTTTCATTCCAGCTCCCATAAAAATCAGATTATCAGGAGGAAAATTGTTTCATTATCTAACATTATGGTCATTAAACTAGATCCTTCTGGTTCTATCAATTGACTAAAAACAAAAAATTACAGAGGAAGAAATTTTATTTTTAGTGGGGAACCTATTAATCATGAAAGGAAACTTATATGGTGTCTAAATAATGACGCCATATTTAATATATTAAACTATATTATTCTATTTAGATACATTCCACGACATATCATTAAAAATATATCATATTATTTGAACTACATTTTCTTATCCTAGTTTACATAGAACCACTATGATTTTTCCCAAATAAAAACTATATATATCGTCACATTACAAATGTTAACAATTAATCATTTTTTTGAATAATTAATACATTAAAAAATAGATGCAAAATGATCGTATTTGTATATTTATTTTAGAATCATGGATGAAAAACTGGTATATATGTGACCAACATTATCTCCCACAAGATTCTGAATAACTATAACTCTTCATAGAGCTATAATATATAAAAACAATCATCATAACCCAGTTAGAGGAATAATAAAAATATTTGTGCTCATTTTCTCAGTAATAGTAAACAAGGAATATATGAAAGAATATCATGAGAATATGGGTATGTGATCATCCACATTAAAATATAATATCATACAATACATATTAAAGATCATAAAAATTACTCAAGGAATTAGTATTCGAATATTATAAGATATGAATCATAAGGTAATCAAGAGTGTAATACATGAATTCCAAACATAAGAATATGATATGGAATTTGTGGTAGACATAAAAACATATAATATCATTAACTATATGTAAATTCATATATTTAACCCATAAGAAGTAACATCATAGGGACTAAACCCAGTGGATAGGGCACACCATCATCTCAAATTGTATTCCTTTCCTTGTAATTGTTCGGGTTTCCAAATCTTCCCATAGTGTATCTGTCATGACCAAACTTCACCAAAAGGAGTGAAGGGTCAGTATATTGCCAGGCCCTTCCTTCCTTATGTTGAAGGATAGAAAATGACCCCTGATAGCCACCTTCATTAGGTTCTGGTGTGACGACTAGCACCAAGGGTATAGAATCACACACTAAATGGAAGGCATTACCATTTTTGTTTTATAGGATCGGGAGATAAGATAGTGAGTCCCACAACAACACCAAAAATGGAAGAAAAGTAAATCCAAAAGTAAACCATTCCCATATGCATGTTCCAAAAGTAAAATTCACAAAGTGACTACAATGGTAAAGTACCAAAGGAAGGAAAAAAAATGCAACTGCAACTGCCCCAAAGGTCTGAGCTAATATGGTCCCGCGCGATCCCAAATGTGCTCCTAGAAACCCTAAAGCAGTTTTATATACGTAGGGTAAGCATAAAAGTGTACTTAGTCGGTAAAACCAAAGACTCTTGTGCACAAGTGGGGGAACATACTAATGTCTCGTGAGAAAAGGAGTAAACCAAACACATAATAAGGTAAACTATCCACCCAAGCCTCACCAAGGCACACTCCTCAAGTAATGCAAGTAAAGTAATGTACAGTAATAGCACATCAATGTTTGGGTACCCTGAGCCACTTTCCCACTGGTTATTGAAGACATCCTACGCATTGAACCAATCCTGCCATTCTCACCACAGTCCCACTACCACACCCCACCCGCACATACCTGGGCCACATCCTTACGCTGTCCCTTTGCCAAACCCCACCCGCACACACCAGGGCAACAACTGTCACACATAACCATGCGTGAAAACACTTAGGCCAGAACAAACACTACCACTTCCGAAGACACCTGGGCCAGAAGATCCACTGCCATGCCCGAAGACACATGGGCCTCATCCAAAAGATACTGGGGAAACTACCTGCCTACACACACCTGGTCCATAACCACCACACTACCCCGCCCAAAGGTTCTTGGGCTAATAATGGACCTCAGGCCATCACATCCTACCTGAAGACACTTGGTCTATCTGGGAAAGGGAGAAGAATGGGATCTAATAACCAGCCACTAATAACAGTGTTGGGAAAAACTTCATCCCCCATGAAATGGGGGTGTTCGGCACTATGTTCTCAACATTGGGGGGGGGGGGGGCGAATAAGAAACAAAAAACTGCAAGTATATATACAAGAAACAAGAACTCTCCCAAGTTTAGTTTTTTCTTCAGCCATCCTAAAGAACACAAACATCACTCAGTCCAAGTCGTAACTCTCGCCAACAAAACCCATTTGTCCCATTTGTTTTCATGTTCAGTAATGATGTTTAACAATGTTCAACACCTACTTGGGCAACTAGAAAGCATAATCATAAGATACAGCCACACCTGGTTCTCTCGTAAAACCACAACAACCAAAGAAAACCCCAAGATACAGCCCCATGCCCATCATCCAGGAGCCAAAAAGGGTTTCTCAACAACAGAGGATCCCACCCCAATTCGTGATATAAACAAGTAACCACCAGGTCTTAAAAAAATCACAACCACTGAATCCATAACAAAGGGGCACCCCATCCCCACCCACATCACCCCAAAATCGGCCCGTGAAAGGATATAATCAAACCACTTCCATCAACACAAGGTAGGGTCATGCCAGTAATTTTAGATTTATATGATTTAACACACTCCATGATTTCAATTTCTGTGTGCTTTAACTGGGGTTATCACAGAAGAATTGATCCCGGTGACTTAATTTATTTAGCTGGATATACGTGATTAACCAATTTACTTTTCACAGCATGAGTTCACAATTACAAAGCAAGCCATTTAAAACATCACCAGGGGTTCATTAATGCACATAGAAAGTCCACCAACGGACATGATTTTCAGAATTCGTAATCCTGCACAACTCAGGAATCATAAATCATGGAAGATCATAAATGAAAGCATCATCGATCACACCCATCCCCCTTCATTCTATATAATCGGTGATTGATCATCAATGTTTACATCAAATTTATTCCCCTTTAGTATTTCTACATAAAATACACTTCATAACATGGGGGAAAAGAATCATAATAATGGAATGAGCTTAGATGCATAGCATGTTAAAAATGAGATATATAATAATAACATAGTCATAAGGTTTTGAGAAAATGAGAATAACAGGAGAATGTCATACCCTATATATGAATGATCATATGAATGTTTCATGGAAGACATTTTGGGAGTTTATAAGACATTAATAATAGAAAAACAACATAGTGATCCCTGAAAACATAACATTGGAATAAGACATGTAATTTGTGGCATACACATAAGCATAGAAAATCATATGTCAAGGATACCTACCAAGACCTTAATAACATGTTTTTTTGGGATAATAATCAATTTATCTGCATCGGTCTGGGGATTCCCTCCGATGAACCCTCTTTTTTTTGGATTTAGATTACATCTCAGGTACCCTCTTGTTTTGGGATTCTGATTATCAATTGTTTACACACATAGTTTGGGATTGGGATTCCCTGTTTTGTATCCTCTTATTTCAAGATTATAATTAACTTTATTATACCCTCATGATAACATAAATAATTTTTCTTTTCCCAATTATTTTATGGGATATATAGGTCCCACCCACCACATAATTAAATCGTATAAGAATGTAAAATAGGATTAAAAAATGAATCATATCATAACCCATTAAATGAAATCGGTATCATTAATGTTTCAACAAATCATAACCTATAAAAAATGTATAGGTTTCATAATAATTTCATAAATCCATATCTTATGAAAATTATATGATTTCACAAGAATTTAACCCGTGGTAGTGAAATAGTTTTAATAAACATATACCCTATGAATTGGAAATGGGTTTCGTAAACATCTTCCATTAAAAATGATAACCATTTTTTTAAAGAAAATGAATTTAACCTATTGATTATTTTATTTTAAGGCATGAGATACACCAACGTACGTCATCATAGAAGTAAAATAATTTGGAATTTCACATTAAGACTATTTCAGGAGAAAAATATCACTATTTACTGAAAAAATATTTTTAAAACATACTAACATTTCAGAAATATTTCCTTTTAAAACAAATTAAAAAATATTGAATTAATTTTGAAAAAATAAATAAAAATTATTTGAAAGATTATAAATAATTTATGGAAAGGTTTTGAAAACTGTTTCTCTAAAAACAACATGAAAAATTATAAAAAAATCAAGAAAATATTTTGAAAACTATTTCATTGAAAATTTTGTTAAAACCCATAACAGAATCATGAAAAAATTATTAAAACCACTTCTTTGAAAACTCATTGAAAACATATAATGAATGTGTAACACCCCAGGTAAATAAAGAATATGAAATTTTCATATTTATCCATATTTGTGAATAAAATACTAATATGACTTTAAAGGGGATGCTATGCTCGATGGCATACCCAACACGCAACAACGAGTTTCTTGGGAATCTTACGTTGCACTCTAATAATAAAATAATATTATTTTAAATAGTAGTTAACATGTAGTCGTTGTATTGGAGGGAATGGATAGAAATAACTAAAATATGATTATATATGTTTTTTAAATGATTTTACATTTATCCAATAAAGGATAGAGGCTTAAAATACGGAAAGAATCCAATTTTAGGCGTATATGCCCTAGTTTTCACTAAAGGTTCACTTATCACCTTTTGATGTTGAACCATCATTAAATATAGTTTTCTTCACTCTTAAACATGATTTTGGACCAAATAAAACTCTTATTAAAAATCGGGACATCAAAATTTACTTTGTGTAAATTTTTGGTATCTTTCCGATAAAGTTCATTTTTTTAATGAATAGTGTAAAATGTTGTATTTTAATTCAAAACATCTTTTTAATCTAATTTATTTATATGATTAGATTATATTTTTAATTGGTTTTAAAGTGAAAGTAGAATATATTTTTACCATCAAATCCAATAGTGGTCGTTGGAATTAATTTCACTTTGAAATCAGACTTAAACCAGTGTCAATCTTTTGATACTTATTGTTTCATAAAAACACGCTATTTGCTCTAACAGCTGGAATTAATTATTAAATTAACTAATCTTACTTATATGTTTTGAATTTTTTAAAATATACTTCATTTTTGAATTCGGAATATCAAATATATCTTATGGTGAATTTTTGGGATTTTTCTGAAAAACATCAATTTTTTATGAATAGTGAAACCACTAAGTGGTACTTATAAAAACTGATTTTTCCGTTTAAATGAAATTTTGCAATTTTTGTGTTTTGAATTTCAAAAATCCGACATACATGGTTGTCATTAAGAAGTAAAATGTGGTTCAATGGGATAAAAATAATTTTTTGGTGAATAGTAACTTATTAAGTTTTTAATCGCGATTAGTGGTAATTCGTGTAGTTTAAGGTAAAAATAATGCTTTAATAAAATAAGATGAGCTTGAAACATGTCCTACCATCATTGGTTGTGTCATGGCCGACCAAGACAAGCCATGGGTCAACTTGGGGACCCCATGGAGCCACTTTGGTTGGGAGATGACACAAATAACTTTTTATTTAATGTAAAAGTAAAAATGACACAAACATCATATGTTTTACAAAAACAATTTTTACATGGGGTTATAAAGCTCAGATTTTTGATTATAAATATTCATTGGAAAGCTAAAAAGATTTCCTACATCATAGTATTTTTTTATAATTTTTAGACACTAAATAAAGTATATTATATATGACATCATGATGATGTAGCGATGACCTCATTATTTATCAATTTAAATAAAATGGAAAGATAATGTAAAATATATTAACTACACATGTCCAAAACTTATTGTATGGGTGGATTTAGAACCCTTAACACCTTATCCACGAATTATATCAATGTGGGACCTTTTTAAACCGAAACACATTTTCAAATAAAGTAATATTTCTTACTTTCCAAAAGTGCCCCTCCTCTCCTCTTATAAAAGGCCCCCACCTCTACCTCATTTCACACACTCCTCAAGACTTTGGCTCGGCCATACCCTGCCCATTTACTCTCTCCACATCCCTCTCCTCATCCTAGAGGATTACATTTGGGAATAATCCTTTCAAAGTAAGCCTTTAGGCTCAAATCAAAAGGAGTTACACTTTTGAAGGTAATTCATTCTCTCATGTTCATTTGTTTTATTTTGCTTCTCCAACCCCCTAAACTCTTTTTATTTACTTCTTTTGTAACAAAACCAGTATATTAAATATAATAGGATATTTTTATAAGATTTATTCGAGCTACACTCTCACACAACTACATCAAATGGTTAAAGAACATACGGTTTCTGTGGATGGAGAAATTATGCCTCCCGAAACGATGATTGTTCAATACTCATTTAACACCTTCAAAGGTTGCCATTATGATGTCACTATTTTTATATATGATATATAATATGTTTATGTTTTCCTTAAGCTTATGTTTTTTTCATTTTGGGCATACCTTTATGGTTTCCATTATGGGTAAACGCGATATCTTCATTTAAGGAAGTGCGGAGTACCGCCCCCTCAAAGTGATTTGATTCGTTAAATACCATATGTGGGACGTATAAAGGATGGAACTATGATATTATATATGATATTATACTGGAATTATAATATACCTTTATATCATTATTATTCCATTCTATATAATACGAAATAGAAATGAAAGTAGCATTCATGCGTACGTACGGCTTACCGTCTCCATGAATGGTGCACTTCATTTCTTACCTCTAAATGATTATGTAATGTTATAAATGCATTAATGTACTAGATATATATGACATATATGATATCTACATCATGAATACAATTCTGGATATAATAAACATTTGGCCACACGAACAACATGTAATTGTAAGAAGTCCACTTTCGACTTAAGAACCAAATATCGGCAAAACAAATATTATTAACTTAAATGATTACATAATGTTTATGACATGGTAATAAGTGATATAAAAGGAATAAATTACTCGAAAAAGGTTCTTATGGAAGTAGAAATTAACTCAAGTTTATTATTCAGGAGATTAAAGAACGATCGAGTCAAGTCGTACCCGAGGTAAGGGATCCTACTCCTCTCATTCTTTTTAAGTACACACTTTTATGTCATTCCATTTAAAGCTCATATTTCCTGTTATTGGGATGATATTTTATATTACACTTACTGTAATTTTTATGTTCATGTGATGAGAGACCCTATTCTCTCTCATCAATCCATTTTTGAGGTTTTGAGTGGCGCCGTTAGGCTGTCGAACTTTCATAAGAGATCTAACCTCTCTCTTTCTTTTTAAGTACTCTCTTTTATGTCACTTATTTTAATATTCTCTTTGTAATGTTGGAGGATGTTATTTTATATTCGTCTTTCTGTACATTTTTTTGTAATGTGATTAGACACCCTATTTTATCTCATCAATCCATATTCGGATGTTTTATGTGGCGCCGTTAGGCTGCCGAGTTTTCGTAAGGGATTTTTCATCTCACTTTTATTCCTGTGAGATTTATGCTACATTTTCCCCAAATTCCATTGAGTGGTGTATGTACTGCACATTATTCTACTCTTTGTGTAATATACTTTCGTTTATGAGTATTTACATCAATGATATATTGTCCTTCTTTCATGGGGTGTATGTTTTGAAAGATACCCAAGTCGGTAAGGGAACCTTTCACCCTCCTCTTTTTTAAAAAGACTTCTTTTGTTGGGTATTTTAATTTACATATTATGTTTGGATATGTTCTCATATATCCTTGTTGATGTAAATTTTATGTCCAAGTGATGAGATACACATTTTATCTCTCATCAACTCATTTTGATGTGATGCCGTTAGGCTGTCAAGGGAACTTTTTAACCCAATTTCGATTTCTTTGGGTTCAACATGTAGTCATTGAATATGTCATCCATTGAATATGTGTGAATGAACTTTTATTGGTTTACACTTAATATCCAATTATATTGGGTGTATTTATATTTGTCACACATAATTTTGATATTGATTTATCCTTAATTTAAGGATACTTTCCTTATAAGGGATTTCATCACATTTGACATTTCTATTGAGGGTTCATTGTTGTTATACACCAATTCACTCTTATATGGTGTATATACTGTCCTTTGGAGTATTATATCCTGAATCGATTTATTCTCATGATATTATAAAGTTCTGACTAAATGTTATTCCTCAATTATTGTATTCAAGTGTCTCTAATTTTGGTAAAACCCCTTTAACCAAAATATCGTTTTAAATGTTTTAATTATTTGTTCTTATTAATATCCATGTTTTCAAAATGGGTTTAAGGATTTATTTATGTGGATATTAATGGTTTAAAATTTTAAGCTTCAAGGTGGTATGGGACACTTTGATTCAAAAATCTCTTTATTAAATGTTTTAAATGGTTTTGGAAATGGTTTCTTTTTGAATGGATTCATTATTTCAATATACTAAAATGTTATATTGTGATTGAAATGTGGAAATGTTATGTTTCCTTTATGCATGTTTTATGTGACACATTTATGTTATGGTTCTTGGGCATTGTTACGAAAACGGGTGGTTCCGTGATAAACTAAGGGCCGGTGAGCCCGATATAGCTCTCCAATGCATTGGGTAATGCGAATGAGTGAAACGTTAAGGTTTCTCCGAAGAGATTTAGGGAATATACTGTGATGGGTATTCCAAACGTAACCAAGAGGGTTACTCCCTACGTAAGAATGTTATGAATGCCTCATGTTACCTTTATGTCTTATGATTTCTATGATTTATTCATTGTTTGATGAGGTATGTTAAAGTGCCTATGTTTTATGGGTAATGTATGATTTCATTCTTATGTATATATGTACCCATGTTTCCTTTCCATATTTTTATAACCCTTATTGAGCTTTTTATGCTCATCCCATGTTTTTGAAATGTTTTTCATAGGTCTATGGAATGGTACAAGATGTGATGATAGTGTCAAGGATGTGTCATGAAAGAATCCATGTTTATTTTCAATATGTTTCCGTTGATGGGAAGAATGAATACTGTCTTTTATATAACCACTTTGTTTAAATGTGGAATGTAATGCAAGTTTCATGATATAATTCTCTAAAACTCTAAACCTGAAAAGATCCTCAACGTGTAATCTTGTAATAACTCAAGATTAAGTAAGGTTTAAGGCTGGGGCCTTATAGTTGGTATTAGAGGTCGGTTTAGATAAATTTAGAGGTTAGGGTATTCTTTAAGCATAAGTGACAATTACCATAATGGTTAGGATTTCAGAAAGAGTCTTATTTTTAGATAAAGTGAATGAGTAAGTATATCTTAGTGTTTATCTTACTCATTAGTACATGATGGTTTTGTTGATATACTCACACTGACTTTTTTGGTTTTAGTAAATGGCTGGATCTAGCAGGTACCAAAGTAACAGTGGATGTGAAGGAAACTGTGACAGTTTTTTGAGCAAGAAACTGAATGATATGGGAGCTACAATGAGAACTCTTGTGATTATCCTCAACCAACTATCTGGAGTCATGATTGACCACCTAAACCTTGGAGATTTCTCTAAGTCATCATATATGCAAGAAACAAATCCATACGGAAGTACAGGTAATAATCATAATGGTAAGTGTGTTCAAAAACCTATGTGTCAGAGATGTGGAAAGAAACACCTAGGAAAATGTTTCAAAGGGACAGAAATATTCTATAGATGTGGAAATGAAGGTCATAAAGCAAGAAACTGCCATGGAAAAAGGAAGCATCCAGTTGACTCGAGGAAAGGGAAAGAAGTTCTTTCTGAGGGGACAATTGAATGTTTTAAATGTGGTGTGCAAGTTCATTATTCAAACACATGTCCTATGAAGAAGTTTCGTGAATGGGGTCACCAAGAGCGTACCAATATTCGTTTACTAATACCTAATTCCATTCCGATTGAGGATGAAGAAACTGACAATGACCAATCAAAGGTATGTACTATTTCATGACTATTGTTTTCCTATTTTGGAATCTTAGGAAATGATTCATGATTTTGTTTGTAGGAAAGAGTTATTTCAGAATAAGTTGGAAAGGAATTGATAATGGATTAGGAAGAATGTTGAATGAGTAAGATGTCAACATATAAGGGCTTCAAGAGTTATGGTGAAATTCTTAAGAGTATTAAGTCTCTTTTGATGATGTGGTTACATTAGAAGACTTTTTATATTATGTGTAACCCTGATGTTTAATATAGGCAAATTTTATCCAAGTAATAGTTATCTTTTCTTTTGTGGACATAGTTATAAAGAACCATTTGGGTTTATATGATGCTTACTTTGAGGTAATTATGGGTTACTATATTTTATGATTGAAGTGAAAGGCATGAGATAAAATTGAGGTTAAATTATGTTATGGTTATTTTTGATGATTTTATCCCTTTTTGGGGAATGATTTTAGAATTATATAGTTTTGGAAAAAGTACAACACGTAGACCGTGTGACTACCTGTCACGTCGGACAAAGCTGCGGGAATTGAACCCACAATCAAAGTGCAACTGGTATTTATCGCCTACCACTAGACTACGTGAAGTCCCTGGTTAGTTTGACTGATTCATTCTAGTTATATGATTTTATGAATTAAGAGTAAGTTGATTTTGGGTTATTTATGAAAATGATTAACCTATCATGGAGGATATGTGATTAGGTTAATTACTTTTCAATACGAGACTTTAGTAGAAACTGATGTTGTTTGGAGATAAATGTTAAGATTTAACTTGGAAGACTATGTTACTAAATCCTTCAAATACATGGGTTTCAACCTTAGTTTGGTTTAAGTTGAAAAATTTTATGGAAAAATTGTTTATCGGATGGTCCTCATTGAACTTTGGGTTTTGTTGGACAAATTTTGGAGATTAAGCATAGATTTTCTTTTTAAAGGGTTATCCTTTTCTATATTATCTGACCTTGTACTAACCATTTTGGTTTTGGTTTTGGTTAAAGCCTAAAGACATGGGATGTATATAGTTCTCTATTGTGGATTAGGGAATTCTCTAGAATTTGATTATAGTACTCTTAATGTGAACAAGTCTTCTTAAATACTCGTCTTTTGGAGAAAATATGAGTTTGTGTAAAAGTTGAAAGTCAACATGATAAGTGATTATGTTTCCTTATGAATAAATTACCCAATAAAAAGTAACTTAAAACAAAAATGTTGTCTATTAACTTTTCCTACTGGGGAATCTAATACTGTTTAACCCATCACAAGTTTGTGATTTTCTTGTGGTTAACTTTCTCCTAAACATGTTTTCTATCACTCTTCATCAGAAAATAACCCTATGTTTTCTCCTCCATGTCCATGTTTTCATACTTGGAATCCTAGTATGGGTTAACTCGAGTGACCTTTGTACTAATATTTCTTTATTTTAAAGTGATTGTTTTACCGACTCTTCTTCCGATGTGGGATTTTCAAGGATGTTACCAAGCCCAATTTTAAAATTGCGTGGACGCAATTCCCAAAAGGGGGGAATGATGTAACACCCCAGGTAAATAAAGAATATGACATTTTCATATTTATCCATATTTGTGAATAAAATATAAATATGACTTTAAAGGGGACGCTATGCTCGATGGCGTACCCAACACGCAACAATGAGTTTCTTGGGAATCTTACGTTGCACTCTAATAATAAAATAATATTATTTTAAATGGTAGTTAACATGTAGCCGTTGTATTGGAGGGAATGGATAGAAATAACTAAAATATGATTATATATGTTTTTTAAATGTTTTTACATTTATCCAATAAAGGATAGAGGCTTAAAATACAGAAAGAATTCAATTATAGGCGTATATGCCCTAGTTTTCACTAAAGGTTCACTTATCACCTTTTGATGTTGAACCATAATTAAATATAGTTTTGTTCACTCTTAAAAATTCTTTTGGACCAAATAAAACTCTTATTAAGAATCGGGAAATCAAAATTTACTTTGTGTAAATTTTTGGTATCTTTCCGATAAAGTTCATTTTTTTAATGAATAGTGTAAAATGTTGTATTTTAATTCAAAACCACTTTTTAATATAGTTTATTTATATGATTAGATTATCTTTTGAATTAGTTTTAAAGTGAAATTAGAATATATTTTTACCATTAAATCCAATAGCGGTCGTTGGAATTAATTTCACTTTGAAATCAGACTTAAACCAGTGTCAATCTTTTGATACTTATTGTTTCATAAAAACACGCTATTTGTTCTGACAGCGGGAATTAATTATTAAATTAATTAATCTTACTTATATGTTTTTAATTTTGTAAAATAGACTTCATTTTTGAATTCGGAATATCAAATATAGCTTATGGTGAATTTTTGGGATTTTTCTGAAAAACATCAATTTTTAATGAATAGTGAAACCACTAAGTGGTACTTATAAAAACTGATTTTTCCGTTTAAATGAAATTTTGCCATTTTTTTGTTTTGAATTTCAAAAATCCGACATACATGGCTGTCATTAAGAAATAAAATGTGGTTCAATGGGATAAAAATAATTTTTTGGTGAATAGTAACTTATTAAGTTTTTAATCGCGATTAGTGGTAATTAGTGTAGTTTAAAGTAAAAATAATTCTTTAATAAAATAAGATGAGCTTGACACATGTCCTACCCTCATTTTTTGTGTCATGGCCGACCAAGACAAGCCATGGGTAAACGTGGGGACCCCATGGAGCCACTTTGGTTGGGAAATGACATAAATAAACTTTTATTTAATGTAAAAGTAAACATAACACAAACATTATATGTTTTACGAAAACAATTTTTACATGGGGTTATAAAGATCAGATTTTTGATTATAAATAGTAATTGGAAAGATAAAAAGATTTCCTACATCATAGTATTTTGTTTATAATTTTTAGACACTAAATAAAGTATATTATTTATGATATCATGATGATGCAGCGATGACCTCATTATTTAACGATTTAAATAAAATGGAAAGATAATGTAAAATATATGAACTAAACATGTCCAAAACTTATTGGATGGGTGTATTTATAACCATTAACACCTTATCCAAGAATTATATCAATGTGGGACCTTTTAAAACCGAAACACATTTTCAAATAAAGTAATATTTCTTACTTTCCAAAAGTGCCCCTCCTCTCCTATTATAAAAGGCCCCCACCTCTACCTCATTTCACACACTCCTCAAGCCTTTGGATCGGCCATACCCTGCCCATTAACTCTCTCCACATCCCTCTCCTAATCCTAGAGGATTCCATTTGGGCATAATCCTTTCAAAGGAAGCCTTTAGGCTCAAATCAAAAGGAGTTACACTTTTAAAGGTAATTCATTCTCTCGTGTTCATTTGTTTTATTTTGCTTCTCCAACCCCATAACTCTTTTTATTTACTTCTTTTGTAACAAAACCATTATCTTAAATATACTAGGATGTTGTTATAAGATTTATTCGAGCTACACTCTCACACGACTTCATCAAATGGTTAAAGAACTTACGGTTTCCGTGGATGGCGAAATTCTGCCTCCCGAAACGATGATTGTTCAATACTCATTTAACACCTTTAAAGGTGGGCATTATGATGTCACTATTATTATATATGATATATAATATGTTTATGTTTTCCTTAAGCTTCTGTTTTTTTCATATTGGTCATACCTTTATGGTTTCCATTATGGGTAAACGCGATATCTTCATTTAAGGAAGTGCGGACTACCGCCCCCTCAAAGTGATTTGATTCGTTCAATACCATATGTAGGATGTATAAAGGATGTAACTATGATATTATATATGATATTATACTGGAAGTATAATATAACTTTATATCATTATTATTCCATTCTATAAAATACGAAATAGAAATGAAAGTAGCGTTCATGCGTACGTACGACTTACCGTCTCCATGAACGGTGCATTTCATTTCTTACCTATAAATGATTATGTAATGTTATAAATGAATGAATGTACTGGATATATATGACATATATGATATCTAAATAATGAATAAAATTCTGGATATAATAAACATTTGGCCACACGAACAACATTTAATTATAAGAAGTCCACTTTCAACTTAAGAACCAAATATCGGCAAAACAAATATTATTAACTTAAATGATTACATAATGTTTATGACATGGTAATAAGTTATATAAAAGGAATAATGAACATGAAAAAGGTTCTTAAGGAAGTAGAAATTAACTCATGTTTATTATCCAGGATATTAAAGAACGATCGAGTCAAGTCGGACCTGAGGTAAGGGATCCTAATCCTCTCTTTCTTTTTAAGTACACACTTTTATGTCATTCCTTTTAAAGCTCATATTTCTTATTATTGGGATGATCTTTTATATTACACTTACTGTAATTTTTATGTTCATGTGATGAGAGACCCTATTCTCTCTCATCAATCCATTTTGGAGGTTTTGAGTGGCGCCGTTAGGCTGCCGAACTTTCTTAAGAGATCAAACCTCTCTCTTTCTTTTTAAGTACTCTCCTTTATGTCACTTCTTTTAAGCTCCTCTTTGTAATGTTGGGGGATGTTATTTTATATTCCTCTTGCTGTACATTTTATTTTAATTTGATGAGATACCCTATTTTATCTCATCAATCCATATTCGGAAGTTTTATGTGGCGCCGTTAGGCTGCCGAGTTTTCGTAATGGATTTTTCATCTCACTTTTATTCCCGTGAGATTTATGCTACATTTGCCACAAATTCCATTGAGTGGTGTATGTACTGCCCATTATTCTACTCTTTGTGTAATATAATTTCGTTTATGAGTATTTACATCAATGATCTATTGTCCTTCTTTCATGGGGTGTATGTTTTGAAAGATACCCAAGTCGGTAAGGGAACCTTTCACCCTCCTCTTTTTTAAAAATACTTCTTTTGTTGGGTCTTTTAATTTACATATTATGTTGGGATATGTTCTCATATATCCTTGTGGATGTAAATTTTATGTCCAAGTGATGAGATACACATTTTATCTCTCATCAAATCATTTTGATGTGATGCCATTAGGCTGTCAAGGGAACTTTTTAACATAATTTCGATTTCTTTGGGTTAAACATGTAGTCATTGAATATGTCATCCATTGAATATGTGTGACTGACCTTTTATTGTTTTACACTTAATATCCAATTATATTGGGTGTATTTATATTTGTCACACATAATTTTGATATTGATTTATCCTTAATTTAAGGATACTTTCCTTATAAGGGATTTCATCACATTTGACATTTCTATTGAGGGTTCATTGTTGTTATGCACAAATTCACTCTTATATGGTGTATATACTGTCCCTTGGAGTATTATATCATGAATCCATTTATTCTCATGATATTATAAAGTTCTGACTAAATGTTATTCCTCACTTATTGTATTCAAGTGTCTCTAATTTTGGTAAAACCCCTTTAACCAAAATATCATTTTAAATGTTTTAATTATTTGTTCTTATTAATATCCATGTTTTCAAAATGGTTTTAAGGATTTATTTATGTGGATATTAATGGTTTAAAATTTTAAGCTTCAAGGTGGTATGGGACACTTTGATTCAAAAATCTCTTTATTAAATGTTTTAAATGGTTATGGAAATGGTTTCTTTTTGAATGGATTCATTATTTCAATATACTAAAATGTTATATTGTGATTGAAATGTGGAAATGTTATGTTTCCTTTATGCATGTTTTATGTGACACATTTATGTTATGGTTCTTGGGCATTGTTATGAAAACGGGTGGTTCTGTGATAAACTAAGGGCCGGTGAGCACGATATAGCTCTCCAATGCATTGGGTAACACGAAGGAGTGAAACATTAAGGTTTCTCCGATTAGATTTAGGGAATATATTGTGATGGGTATTCCAAACGTAACCAAGAGGGTTACTCCCTATGTAAGAATGTTATGAATGCCTCAAGTTACCTTTATGTCTTATTATTTCTATGATTTATTCATTGTTTGATGAGTTATGTTAAAGTGCCTATGTTTTATGGGTAAAGTATGATTTCATTCTTATGTATATATGTACCCATGTTTCCTTTCCATATTTTTATAACCCTTATTGAGATTTTTATGCTCATCCCAAGTTTTTGAAATGTTTTTCACAGGTCTAGGGAAAGGTAAAAGATGTGATGATAGTGTCAAGGATGTGTCATAAAAGAATCCATGTTTATTTTCAATATGTTTTCGTTGATGGGAAGAATGAATACTGTCTTTTATGTAACCACTTTGTCTAAATGTGGAATGTAATGCAAGTTTCATGATCTAATTATCTAAAACTCTAAACCTGAAAAGATCCTCAACGTGTAATCATGTAATAACTCAAGATTAATTAAGGTTTAAGGCTGGGGCCTTATAGAATGATTGAAAACATTTGGAATCCATGTTCTATGAAATATATTTGAAGACACATAAATGATTACTTTAAGAACAAAAAACGTTTTTACAATATTTTATCATTGAAAAAGAGAATAAATGATCATCAACAAAAATTTAAAACATTTTCAAACATTATTTTGAAAGAAAACATATTTCAAGAAGAAATGAGAAATAAAGTATGGTTTTCATACAAACATTTTTATAATTATCATAATTATCAAATAGTTGTAAAATTGTACCATTACAATGATATATCATTAATAACAAGATGGTAAGAAATTTAATGAGTGATTTTAAGAGATATATCATAATATTTCATCAATGTAAGTTTAATCATAACAAATATTGATAAATGATGATATTTTTTCCATAAAACATTAAAACAATGCTAACTTTGTATCACAATAAATTAGAATTAATAACATTATATTAATCATTCCATATCATGAAAAGATGTAGACTGATGTTATAACATGTAAAATGACATTTATACACATTGGAGGATGATATGGGTGTATAACATCATATTTTTTTACATATTAGTAAAATTTAGGAAATTACATTACTTATTTTGTCTCATTTGAAACAAAAACTACATTAATAAATTATTTGAGTCATGAAAACCCATCAAATATTTTATAATTTTTTAATAAGAACCCCATTAATGGTATAAATTTAAATAAAATAAGGAATATCATTAAATTTTTGAAAATGATGAAACAAAATAACAACAGTGATTATTTTCACCATTGGAATAGAAAAAAAGTATATATTAAAGAAGTCTTAATGGATTTAAATTTGAGACAAAAAATAATTACCTTGTTTCAATAATTAGTCTAAAGCACTATAGCCTCTAATATTTACAAATTAAATATCATAATAACTTTTTTTTAAATTATTAATTCCAAAATTTATTTATAATTATCATTTACAGTCATTATATACATGTATATTAGTTAATAATTTATCATATTTTTCAACACCAAGTATTTACTATTTTAGATTCTCATAGTAGTTTTATTCGAGAAATGCTAGTATTTTTTCTTTTCAAATGTTCAAAATTCAAATAGCATTAAAGTTAAAATAATGGATGATTTATAATTATTTATGAACTTTAAATATCATTTTTTGAACACTTCATTCCTTATCATAGATGGTCGAATCAATAATGAACAATATTTGGGAAACATTTAGTCTATAAAGGGTGTTTTTTGAATCAATGAGTTAAATATTGATATATCATTTCCAAAACAAAATGTAAATCATTAATTATAGACTTTAATCATATTTTAACATTTATTATATTATTATAGTGATATTTTATATAATTATCTAACATTTTTAAAGTAGTTGGTCATATTATTGTAAACACGAACATAACATGATTATCAATTATTATAAGGTTAATTAGTTGTAAAATAATTACCTAAAAGGTGATAGATGTTTAAGGAAACATCTAGGTACATTCATATTAGGAACATATGACTATTTCATGTATGGAAAAAGGGTGATAGGGCACATGAATACATGTTAAAGAGATAATCCTCAATTATTGACTTAAAAATATTTATATGGTAATTATTTAAAATTTTATTCAAAGCCATAAGGGAACCTCCCACCGATGTGGACAAGGGGTGATATGAATGCATATGTGATTAATACATGAGAGGTAAATGTTCCCAACGATGTCATTGTAGGTACACTATTTATAACATAAAATTTAGATGAATATTTAATTTTTTTATCTTTTTACTCATCTATATCAAAAATGTTTTCCAATAACATCGGATATTTCATTATAACAAAAAAAATTAGTTTTCAATCAAGAATCCTAGTAGATGAATTATTGTAATAATGATATTTCTATCAATACACAATATGATCCATATAAATACACTATTTTTATACACTCCAATATATATATATATATATTGGATAATGTTTAGTATTCTATTAAATTATTTACATGCAACAATTAATTTAAACGAACAAAAATATATTATATCACTTAAAACCAAACCATTTAATTAAAGGGTTTGAAGTTCATTTTAAAAATATTCCAAAGGAATTTATACCACATTTATGAATAAATGTTCAAACATTAGTTATGTAATGGTTTGGAATGAAGAAATACCATTTGATGGTAAAAAGATATATTTTTTAAATATCATCTTTATGTGCACAATACATTTTTATCATAATATACTAAATTAAAAACTGTTGAAAAATCAATTTTATGAAAAATATATATAATATATTCAATAATATATTTAAACATTCATATAATATTTTATAAAAAATTAAGAATGAAAATTATGTTTTATGCTTGGAAATGCAATTATGATAAAATGGGTTTTTATTAATTTTTCAGTGTTTATTTGAACATAATTTTCTCCAACACATCATAGCCAAAATGAATATATTGGATTAATTATTTGGAACCATAATTTCCAAATTTTTTATGATCCACATAAATTTTTAGTCAAAATGGAATGTTAAAAACAATAAATATTTGTTACAATGGATATGATTAAAAGAGTATTCTAGGGGTAGGGATTAAAATAATATTTAAAGATAAAATTTACACATAAACATTTATACATGTTATTTTTTTAATATATTTCAAATTTATTTTGTCTTATATTTTAAGTCTTGGACATTTTTCCCATCTTTGTCATGAATATAAAAAAATATTATTGAAATCCTTTATGATATTCCATGTGTGTCATTCCACAATCTTTTAAAATAAAACATATTAGCCATCATTTTTTCACAAAATATAAAAATTTTAGATTTGTAAATACCAAAATAAAAAAACTATATATTTATTCATTTCATTATTAAGCATCTCATATTTTTGTAAAACTATCATAATGCTGCATATTTTTTTAGCCAAATGAGTTGTCTCAAATAATTGGTAATCTCCATACCTGATTCATTAAAATTTTATTTCTACTTATTTATAGTATGAATATACCATACCGATGAAGAAATTATGAATATTGTATTATAAATTTAATGTGATATTTTTATTATTATGAGATAACCATTTTCATAATCTTTTTAATGAAATTCGAAATGAATGTATCACTTCTACATACATGTGGACTACCTCCTCCACCAAGAAATGTGCTTTATTTTTAATCACCAATTTATATGAATGACTATTGAAGTTTACATAATCGTTAATTATGAAAATTTTGAAATAATTAATACTCTATATATTTTATAATCGTAATAAATATGTAGTGACTATAAATGTTGAACCATAACATATATAATAAATAACATGATGACACACAAATTGATGATGATAATGACAGATTTTTAATGAAATTGTGATATTATATTATAATTAAGATATTATTTTTATTTATGAAATTATATAGAAAAATTATTGAAGATTAATAAAATTTAAATGTATTATATTGGAGTCTAATGTTACTATTACAGACCTATTTCAAATGAGGCACACCGCATGGGCATATTGACGTTCGCTGAAGGTCGAATTGTACCATGCATTCCCACTTTCCAAATGTGGATATAATCCATCAAAAATGTGGTGTTGTTTTATTCTTGATTGAAATGGCATGATGGGATGTGAGTTCATCCTTATGAAGATTCCACCTTGGAACACGTTTCCTAGTATGGGTCTCCCATATAGATTAATTTATTGATTGTGAACCACGATCTCAGTTCCATCCCTTTTTGGAAGAATATGAATTACACTACATATTATATAACTTTCCTAACAGTCTTGTTAGGGAAGAAACCTTTGTTCCGAGGAGTAGTCATGTTGAGGAATCGATGGAATTTCTTGAATTTAGAACATTGCAACACCTATATTCCTCCTCATCAGAGGGATTCTCTAGGGAATCGAAGCCCATATCATCCCATATCTATTTAAGGGATTCTTATTCCATATGAATGACTTTGAGTTTTTCCTCGGCTTACAAATTTTAACATATGGAATTCCATGAGTTTAATATCTAGTAGAGAAGGATCTGAAAAATCAAAAAACTAATAAGAGTGGACAATTTGGGTACATCCTTAGGAGGGAGAACCTAAAGGGATTACAAGATGGGGGTTAAGAACTCCAAACTAGGACATACCCAATATGGTGTGTCCCTAAAAAGGTATGATTTTATATCGTGAAGGTTGATCTTGACACGACAAGGGGCTGATCGGGGAATTTCGGCCCCGAAGAGGGGGACACCAATGATTATAATTAGTTGGGATTGTGCCACGTGGAGGCTTCCTATATAACATTTGTTGAAGACTGGGATCAAATCCAATGTAGTTTGAATTGGGTTTTAGTGGATTATTCACTGATATGGACCAGGTGCGTTTAAGAGCTACAATCATATTAACGAATGGGGCATACATGCTGAGATGTCCTACATTATTTTTGGGGAAGCAATCATATGAACAAATGGAGATTACAAGCTAAAGTATCCTAGGTGCATAACATGACCCCACAGTGATATGGGTGGTGTGATAAAGTAAATAGTTAGGGCTGATGAATGTTTTTCATCTTGTATCAATATCATGATCCCACTAGGATGTGGTGGTTGAGGTAAAATCAGGATAGATATAAAGGAAGTGTTTAAGGAAGGAGTGGAAATGGGACTAAGGTGGAGATGATGGTTGTTGTGATTGAACCGTAGGAATTTTTCCTTAGTACAATTTTCAAAAAGGGAAAAGATTATAATTTCATGTAGTTATGGTATAGGTAAATGATTCACCTGAAGATGTGTCTTGAGAAAATGTACGCGTGAATGGGATACAAAGGTAATATAACCATGGTTTGAAGAAAGATCATCCTGAGACATAGGGGGGTCAAGGGATAGACCAATATTAGTCATTAATGATGGTATTCATCCTCAAGATGGATTCTTACATATTCCCGTGATAGTAAATCTATGTCCACATAGTTTAGCATAGATGCATGGAATAAGGGTGTTTATAAAGGATAGTGACATAGAGACAAGTCAAGGCATATGGGTGGTTAGAATCCCATAACAATAGGGACACTCCTAGCTGAAGGAGTGTGGATTTAGTGTGGGCATTAAGTGTGGTTATCCACCTGAATGGATACAGACACCACATGGAGGTGGATCTAATAGATGTGTTATAGAAAAAGAATATGTAACTTTAGGAGGGAACATATAAAGACCCGACCTTAAACCTTGTGTAGTATTGAATTAAATGAATAATTCACATTGAGGATCTTTTTAGGTTTAGAGTTTTAGATAATTAAGAAATAACTATTACATCTCAAAATATTTACAAGGTAGAATCTTCTACACAGTTTCCATATTTTTTTTACAAAACATGAACTCTTTAAAAAAAGAGTCATGTCTAGTTCATTGTCTAAGACTGCATGACTTTTCTTTGATCCCATCCGTGACCCTATTCCAAATTATGTCCTGTGAAAATCATTTAAAAAACATGGTATGATCATAAAAAGCTCAGTAAGGGATACAAAAATAAGAAAATTTGTTAGTTTTTCAAAACAACAAGTAAACCACGAATACTTTAACATAACTAATAATTTTCACCTTTATGATGTAGAAAATACTTTTCACTAGATAAAAGATCATTTCTTACCCATTTGAAACCAAAATATTACCATAAAACCCATATAATGAACACATAACATATAAAGGTAACTTGGGACATAAACATACATAATTGAAATAACCATATGGTCAACTTCCATACATATCACTAAATGGAATATCCATACAGAAGACTTACATACCCAATTCATTGGACGTTATAACGTAACCACTCGTCATGGAATTCAAGGCATCACCCATCATTTGGTTTATCACGTAACCACCCATCAAATGTCTAAGTACCATGATAAAATCATAAGACATGAAACAAATATAAATGAAAGAAAACATTTCCACATTTTAATCACAATATATCACATAACTATATTGACATAGAAAATCCATTTTTAAAACCATTTTCAATACCATAAATATGTAAAAGATTGTATTGTATTTATTTTCTTTTAAAAACATTATGGCTTGTTGAGAAAGCCAAATATCAAATAATACTCGCAGCAGCGGAAAGGTCGTTGTCACCGATTATGTTAAAAGAAACATTCCTTTTTTGTCATTTAGTAAAACTCTTCATAGAAAAATATTCCCTTAGAAAATTCAAGGGTGTTTATACAACGTATAAAATAAAGTCGTGTATTAACACAAAATATGCCTCAATGAAAGGAGATTGAGACGAAGACCCTCACCTCGTGTCCGACTTGACTCGATCGTTCTTTAATATCCTGAATAATAAATTAAAGTTAATTTCTACTTGCATAAGAACCTTTTTCATGTCTATTATACCTTTTATATCACTTATTACCATGTTATAAACATTATATAATCATTTAAGTTACTAACGTTCATTTTGTCGATATTTCGTACTTGAGTCAAAAATGGACTACTTATAATTACATGTTGTTCATGTGTTCAACAGTTCATTATATCCAGAATTAAATTCATTATTTAGATATAATATGTATCATATATATCCATTATTTAAATGTATTTATAATAGTACATAAAATTTGAAATAAGAAATGAAATGCACCGTTCATGTAGACAGTAAGCCGTACGTACGCATGAACGCTACTTTCATTTCTATTTCGTATTTTAAATGGATTTTAAATATAATGATACATAGGTATATGATAATTATAGTATAATATGATATATAATATCATTAACACTAACTTTTATACGTCCACATAATGTGTTAACGAGTCACATCACTTTGAGGGGGCGGTAGTCTGCACTTCCTCAAATGAGATTATCGTATTTACCAACTATGGAAACCATAAAGGTGTGATATAAATGAAAAATACAGAAGAATAAAGAAAACATAAACATAATAAATATCATATATAAATATAGTGACATCATAATGTTCACCATGATAGGTGATAAGTTGTAACTGAACAATCATCGTTTCGCGAGGCATTAGTTTTCCATCCACAAAAACATTAAGTTCTTCATCCATTAGATGGAGGTGTGTGTAAGTGTAGTTAGAATCCTTCTTATAAAGACATCTTAGTATATTGAGGATACTGGTGTTATTACAAAATAAATGATATAAAAATAGTTTAGGGGTAGGAGAAGAAAAATAAAAGAAACCCATTTAAGAGGAACAATTACCTTTAATTTGGGTAACTCCCTTTGGTTTGAACCAAAGGACTTCATGAAGTTCATTCTACCTAATATAAGGCTTCATGTAGGAGGATAGGGATTTATGGAGCTTAATTGAGCATATTTGGGATGAGAAAAATGGCTTGAGAGGTGTGAGGAATTGGTTAGAAGTGGTCTCTCTTTACAAGGGATAGGAGGGGCTCTTTAGGAAAGTGTGAAAATATTATTTTATAATATAATGATATTCTATTTCTAATGGTCCAAAAATCGTTAAGGTCGAATATAAAATGACTGATATTCTAAATAAAATCAGCCAATAATAATTGGACATGTTTTGTATAATTTTTTAATCATTATAATCTTAGTTATTTAAATCATTTATTAATGAGGTAAATACTGCATCATTATTGTGTCAAAAATAATTTAATTTATTTTATGTCTATAAATTATAGAAAAAATACCATGATTTATGAATTCTTTTTATCTTTATAATGAATATTTATAGTCGAAAAATAATTTATATAACCACTTATAAAAATTAATTTACTAAAATATATTTTCTTTTGTCATTTTTCCCTTTACTTTATGTTAATTAATCTAAATTGTCATTATCACTCCCAAGTGGCTCATTGGGGTCCCAAAATCAACCAAAATAAGTTAATGGTCGTAAATGACTCAATCAATTAGTTTTGGAAAAGTTTTAACGTAATTTTGAATTATTATAATATTTTTTTTACCTTGAATTAACCCATTTACCTTTAATTGTGGTAAATAAAAGTCAAAAGATACTATTTACCAAAAAATATTTTCATCTTATTGTACTAAATATTAGTTCATTATAACAAGCATGTATTTCAGATTTTTGAAATTCAATTCACATAAGTGGTAAAAATTCATTTAAATAAAAATGTCAGTTTTTTAACTACCACTAAATGATTTCACTCTTCATAAAAAATTGATGTATTTCAGAAAAATACCGAAAATTCAGCCTAAGATTTATTTGATATACCAAATTCAAAAATTATGTATGTTATTCCAAATTAAAAACATAGGAGTGGCATTAATTAAGATTAAAATTAATTCCAGTTATCAAAACAAATAGCATGTTTTTAAGAAACAATAACTATCAAAAGATTGACACTTGTTTATGTCCAATTTCAATGTGAAATTAATTCCAATGACCAACATTAGATTAAATGGTAAAAATATATTTTAATTTCACTTTAAAACCAATTAAAAAGAATCCATCCATATAAATAAATTAGATTAAAATGAACTTTTGAATTAAATTACAATATTTTTCACAATTCATTAAAAAATGAACTTTATCGATAAAATACCAAAAAATTCTCCAAAGTAAAATTTGATGTACCAAATATAAATATGAATTTAATTTGGTTAAATATAACATAAAAAAATGGCCAAAACTATATTTAAAGAGGGTTCACCATTAAAAGGTGATAAATCGACCATTTAATGTAAAATATGCTTAAAATTAGATTCATTCACATTTTAAGACTCTAACTTTTATTGGATAAATGTAAATAAATGTAACAAACATATATAATTATTTTTTAGATAGTTCTATTCATTTCTGCCATTATAATGGCTGGGTGTTAACTACCATTTAAAATAATAATATTAATTTATTTGTGTGCAACATAAGATTCCAAAGAATCTCGTTGTGGCTTATCGGGTATGCTATAGAACATAGCAATCCCTTTAAATTAAAATTGATATTTAATTCACAAATATTAATTAATATGAAAATATGTTATTCTTCATTTACCTGGGATGTTACATCCTTCCCCATTTTGGAAATTCTGTCCTCGCAATTTTTATTCACTTATCAAAATAAGTAGGCGTATTAATCCCTCATAACAATTTATGATTCCCATGTTGCCTATTCAACCATATAGTTTTTACAAAAAACCTTTACCCGGTGAATTACCTTATTCTGCAACACTTGCTCTCTATGGTCAAGAATCTGTTCTGGTTGATCTTCATAAGAGAGATTCTCTTTCAACTGAACTACCTCTGGGCTCAAAACATGAGATGGATCTGACATATACTTTCTAAACCTAGAAACATGAAAAACATTGTGTTCCTGAGATAAACATGGTGGTAAATCCACTTTGTACACAATTGATCCAAGTTTCTCTATAATTTCATAAGGTCCAATGATCCTCGGACTCAATTTTCCCTTCTTACCAAAACGCATCACACTTTTCCATGGAGAAACATTGAGAAAGACATGATCACCTACCTCAAAAGAAAGATCCTTCCTCCTGTTATCTGCATAACTTTTCTATCTACACTGAGTTGTTCTCATGTGCTTCTGAATCAACTGAACTTTTTATGCCATTTCTTCTACCAATACTGGTCCATTCAGCTTCCTCTCACCTACATCATCCCAAAAACCTAAAGTTCAACAATGCATTCCATATAATGCCTCAAATGGAGCCATCTGTATGCTGGAGTGAAAACTGTTATTATAAGAAAATTCAACCAAAGAATGATATTGGTCCCAACTTCCATGATCATCTAGTGAACAAGCACGTAGCATATCCTCCAAGGTCGGAATTGTTCATTCTGACTATCCATCTGATTGAGGATGAAAAGCTATACTAAAATTTAATTCAGTACCCAAAAACATCTGAAGGCCTTTCAAAAAGTTACATGTAAACCTGGGATCACGATCATATACAATTGAGAGGGGAGGACCATGAAACCTGACTATCTCTTTAACATACAACTGATCGAGTTGATATAAAGACAAAGTATCTCAAATAGGAAGGAAATGAGAAGATTTGGTCAATCAATAAACTATAACCTAGATTGCATTATTACCTCGATATGTCTTTGGTAATCCCACAAAAACATATATGGATATATTTTCCCATTTCCGCTTTTGAACCGGTAATGGATGAAGCATCCCTTTCGGTAATTGCCGCTCTTCTTTAATGAAGATCTCTGTACATATTAATACTTCCAGGATGAATTGAAAACGGGGAACTATGAGCTCCACATAACAACTCATTTTTCAACTGTGAATCACAAGGCACACACAATCTCTTTTAAAACCTCAAAAGACAATCATTATAAACATTAATATCAGGATACTTACCCTTTTGAACCAACTCTACCTTTTTCTGTAACTCACTGCCTATTTTCTGTGATTTCTTTATTCTGCTTGATATAGATGATTTCACTAACACATAAATCAAAATATAAGAGTTTCTTACAACAACGACATCTATTCCATAATTCATCAAATCATAAACCAAAGGATCTCGTTCCAAAGGTAACATGGTTAATGAAGTATTACTTTTTTGACTCAAATCATATGACACTTTATTTTCTTTCTCCAGATGATAAAAGATCGTGCAATCATAAACCTTGATTAATTCCAACCATCTCCTCTGTCTCATGTTCAATTCTTTCTGAGTAAATATATACTTCAATATTTTGTGATCGGTATATATTTCACACCTCACTCCATACAAATGATGTCTCCAAATTTTTAAATCAAAAACAACAGAACCTAATTCCAAATCATGTGCAGGGTAATTTAACTAATGAGATTTCAACTAATGTGAATCATAAGAAATTACCCGATCATTCTGCATTAGGACACAACCAATTCCATTCAATGAAACATCAATGTAGATAAAAAACCCACCATTTCTAGAAGGAAGTGCCAAAACTGGAGCATTCACCAATCTCCATTTCAATTCCTATAAATAATTATCACATTCTTTTGTCCAGATAAACATAACACCTTTTCGAGTTAACTTAGTCATTGGACTAGATAACCGTGAAAATTTTCAACAAACCTCCTGTAATAACCAGTCAAATCAAGAAATCTAAAGATCTCGGTTATATTTGTGGGTCTTGTCCATTCTTCATAAACTTTTTTTAGCAAGACCAACTATTATGCCATTTTTTGAAACAATGTGACCAAGGAATGAAATTTGTTGTAACGAAAACTGACACATGCTGAATTTCCCATAAACATTATTTTCATTAATGGTTTGAGAGATTAACTTTAAATGAAATTCATGATCCTATTTACTTTTTGAATAAACAAAAATATCATCAATAAAATAGACATCATTTTTCACCTGAGCCAACTAAGCCATTACTGCAACAAACTGGTCAATTCTGATTCTGACCATCTCCAGATACTGATTTGAAAGGTCATTTCCCTTTGTATGCCTTCACAGAAGAGCTGCTTTGTTTCCTCTAGGAAAAACCATTCTCAACACAGAAATATATTAGGCGAAGCAACATGGTAATCTGTAAATGCTATATTATTTCAATATTACAATAAATTAATTTAGGGACATTTATTTAATAATACCCTAACTCCTAAAGTTATCTAAACTGACCTCTGATACCAACTATATGGACCCTACCTTAAACATTAAGTAGCATTGAATTAAATGAATAATTCACATTGAGGATCTTTTCAGGTTTATAGTTTTAGATAATTAGAACATAACTATTACATATCAAAAGATTTACAAGGTATACACTTCTACACAGTTTCCATATTGTTTTTATAAAACATGAACTCTTGAATAAAAGAGTCATGTCTAGTTCCTTGTTTAAGACAGAATGACTTTTCCTTGATCCCATCCTTGACCCTATTCCATATTATTTCATGTGAAGAACATTTCAAAAACTTGGGATGAGCATAAAACGCTCAATAAGGGATACACAAAGAAGGAAAACTGTTAGTTTTTCAAAACAACAAGTAAACCATGAATACATTAACATAAGTAATACTTTTCACCTTTATGACGTAGTCAATACTCTTCACTGAATAGAAGATCATTAATTACCCTTTTGTAACCAAAATATTACTATAAAACCCATATAAAGAACACATAACATATAAAGGTAACTTGGGACATAAAATACTTAAATGGAATAAAAATACGGTCGACTTCCACACATATCACAAAATGGAATAGTCATACGGTTGACTTCCATACCCAATGCATTGGAGGTTATAACGTAACCACATGTCCTGGTATTCACGACACCACCCTTCATTTGGTTTTTCATGTAACCACCCGTCAAATGTTCAAGTACCATTATAAACTCATATGACATGAAACAAATATAAACGAAAGAAAAAATTTCCACATTTCAATCACAATATATCAATTAAATATATTGAAATAGAAATTCTATTTACAAAAACATTTTCAATACCAAAAATATGTAAAAGAGTATATTGTATTTATTTTCATTTAAAACATTACGGCTTGTTGAGGAAGCCAAAGATCAACTAATACTCGCGGAGGATGAAAGGTCGTTGTCCCCACTTACGTTAAAATAAACATTCCTTTTTTTCATTTATTAAAACACTTCGTAGAAAAAGATTCCCTTCTAAAATTCAAGGGTGTTTATACCATGTATAAAATAATGTCGTGTATTAAAATAAAATATGCCTCAATGAAAGGAGACTGAGACGAAGTCCCTCACCTCATGTCCGACTTGACTCGATCATTCTTTAATCTCTTGAATAATAAAATAATGTAAATTTATAATTTCTTAAGAACATTATTCAAGTTTATTATTCCTTTAATATCACTTAGTAACATGTTCTAATCATTATGTAATCATTTAAGTTACTAACGTTCATTTTGTCGATATATTGTACTTTAGTCCAAAATGGACTTCTTATAATTACATGTTGTTCATGCGGTAAATAGTTCATTATATCCATAATTAAACTAATTATTTAGATTTCATATATATCATATATATCAAGTATTTACATGTATTTATAAAATTACATTACATTTGAAGGTAAGAAATGAAATGTATAGTTCATGGAGACAGTAAGTTGTACGTACGCATGAATGCTACTTTCATTTCTATTTATCATTTTAAATGGAATTTTAAAATAATTATACCTAAGTATACTATAATTACATTATAAAATGAAATATAATTTCATTAAAAATATCCTTTATACATCCCACATAAGGAAATAATGAGTCACATCACTTTGAGGGGGCGGTAGTCTGCACTTCCTCAAATGAGATTATTGTATTTAACCACCATGGAAACCATAAAGGCGTGATATAAATGGAAAATAAAAAAGCATAATGAAAAAATAAACATAATATATATCATATATAAATAGAGTTCCATCATAATGGCCCCCATGAGAGGCAGTAAGATGTAATTGAACAATCATCGTTTCGTGAGGCGTTAGTTTTCCATCCACAGAAACATTATGTTTTTAATCCATTATATGGAGGTGTGTGTAAGTGTAGTTTAAATACTTCTTATAAAGAAAATCCAATTATATTGAGGATACTAGTGTTGTTACAAAAGAAATGAAATAAAATGAGTTTAGGGGTAGGAGAAGTAAAATAAAAGAAAACAATTTAAGAGAAATTGTTTCCTTTAATTTGGGTAACTACATTTGGTTTGAACCAAAGGACTTCTTGAAGTGAAATATGACTAGTTTAAGGCTTCTAAGAGGAGGATAGGGATGTAGGGAGATTAATTGGGAAGAGTTTTGACGATCCAAATGGATTGAGATGTGTGAGGAATTGGTTAGAAGTGGTCTCCTTTTATAAGGGATAGGAGGGGCTCTTTAGGAAAGTGTAAAAATATTATTTTATAATATAATGATATTCGGTTTCTAATGGTCCAAAAATAATTAAGGTATAGGATAAGATGACTCATATTTGAAATAAAATCATCCAATAAAAATTGGACTTGTTTTGGATAATATTATAATCATTATAATCTTATTTATTAAAATAATTTACTAATGAGATAAATACTATATCATTATTGTGTCGTAAATAATTTAATTTATCTGATGTCTAAAAATTATAGAAAAAAATACCATGATTTAGGAAATATTTTTATCTTTATAATTAATATTTATAGTCAAAAGGATAATTTAGATAAACCCTTATAAAAGTTAATTTAGTAAAAGATATTTGATTTTATCTTTTTTTCCTTTACTTTAAGTGAATTAATCTAAATTGTCATTATCAATCCCATGTGGCTCAATGGGGCCCCAAAATCATCCCAAATATGATCATGGTCGTAAATGACTCAACAAATATGCTTTTGAAAAATTTTAAGTTAATTTTGAATTATTATAATATTTTTTTACCTTGATTTACCCTATTTACCTTTAAACGTTGTAAATAAAATTCAAAAGTTACAATTCGCCAAAAATTATTTTCATCTTATTGAACCAAATTTAAGTTATTTTTATCAACCATGTATATCGGATTTTTTAAATTCAATTCACATAAGTGGTAAAATTTCATTTAAATGAAAAAGTCAGTTTTTTTAACTACCACTATGTGATTTCACAATTCATCAAAAATTGAAGTTTTTCAGAAAAATACCAATAATTCAGCCTATGATTTTTTGGATATACCAAATTCATAAATGATGTATATTTTTATAAATTAAAAATATAGGAGTGGAATTAATTAATTTTAAAATTAAATCCTGTTATCAAAACAAATAGCATGTTTTTTAGAAACAATAACTATCAAAAGTTTGACACTTGTTTATGTCAGATTTCAAAATGAAATTAATTAAAATGAAAAAAATTGGATTTAATTGTAAAAATATATTTTAATTTCACTTTAAAACCAATTAAAAATATAATTTAACCATATAAATAAATTATATATAAAAATCCACTTTTGAATTAAAATACAATATTTTCCACTATTCATTAAAAAAATAATTTTTTTTTGGAAAAATACCACAACAATTACCCATAGTAAAATTTGATGTCCCAAATATAAATAAGAATTCTATTTGGTCAAATAGAACATATAAAAATGACCAAAACTATATTTAAAGAGGGCTCGCCTTTAAAAGGAGGTAAATCTTCCTTTTAATGAAAATTATGCTTAAAATTAGATTCTTTCACATTTTAACCCTCTAACATTTATTGGATAAATTTAAATAAAATTAAAAAAAATATATAATTATTTTGTAGTTAGTTCTGTTCATTTCTTCCTTTACAACGAGTATGCGTTAACTACCATTTAAAATAATAATATTATATTTTTAGTGTTCAACGTAAGATTCCAAATAAACTCGTTGTTTCTTATCGGGTACAATATCGTACATAGGAACCCCTTTAAAGTAAAAATAATTTTTAATTCACAAATATATATTAATATGAATATATTGTATTCTTTATTTACCTGGGATGTTACAGAACATCTCTAAGAGGGATCAACAAAGATTACCATTGGTCAGGGTTGAACCTTGAAGAGGATTCCTGCATACCTTGTGTATAATACATGGATCCAATCCCACATAGTTTGATAATACAGTTTAACGTCATGATGGATTACAGTGAATTGACATAAATATGTTGAGATAGAATGGTGATTGTCTTGAACCTCATGGAGGCTTCCTATTCATCTCCATGAAAAGTAACCAATGTACATGTATTTCAGTAGATAATCATTGGGCTTATGCACTATGGCAGCCTAAAGAAGATGTCATGGTTTATTCTTTCTCTAAACCTATGTTACTCATGCTCAGTGTGAGAAAAAATAAGAAGAAGTAGACATAGAAATCACGTCATTATAAATTCGTCCAAAAGATATGGTGTAGTGATTTTGCATGGTTAGCAGCTCGAGAATATTGAGATAGGGACTTAATCCATGAGGGAATCCTGAGGAGGTTTTGCAGATGTATGGGGATGATATGGCCATCCTAGAGAGAGCACCTTACCAAGGTATGTTTGGGATTATATAGAGGCTTCTTGAGGCTCACACTTCCACAATGTGCAAAAGGATATAAGAGGTGGATAAAAATGGCGGGGAGTGAAAGACTCCATTTCCCATCCCCTCTTTGGAGATATCAATTACAGAAATGCGATATTTTCAGAGTTTAACATCATGTGTTAGGTAAATGGGTTTCTTGGTAGTTTAACTTTCTATATCTTAGATGGTGATGAGTCACACATTAGACCTAGGACCTATGTAACTTTTATCAACCCACACATGTTTAATGGCAGTCACAAGAAATACTAGGAAACAATGGGGAGGAGGAGTGGTCACTCGATGGGATCACATTAGCATGGATATGTGAATACATAATAGTCGTTAGATTTCATATGTTGTTAAGCATAAGGTCAGGAAACATGACATTAAAACCCACTCGAGTTACCATGATATTACATAATACAATCCTGGGGGTTTCACAATCTAATGTTCGTGAAGAAAAAGTCTTCAAAGAGAGAGGAATCTTGAAATAAAGGCACTTAGTTGAAGAAATGGGCTTCATTAAGGAAGGGTAATTCACAATGAAAAGGCTCTTCATGAAGGAGAGGTGCCTTGTGAAGGAAAATATTTGGTGGATCAGATCCTAACTAAAGAAAATAGATATTAATTTAGAGACTGCTCCATGAATGCTTAAGGATTTTTGTAGCCTTGAGCCACCAAAAATGTATCTATATTTTACAATGGGAGAAGGAATTCACAAAGGGAATCCCCACCATAGGAGGAGGCCATAAATAACTAAATGATTCATATATCGTACAACCCAAATACAATAGGAAATTTATTTTTGGGTTCACAAAGAGCTTTTTGAAATTGGATCTGGGTAGGAGGATGGATGGAGTGACCATGATTGGAAGGGGGTCAAATATATATGTATAGGTGATGGATCTTGGTGAGGCTAGCAGAGCCTACCGTAGAGAATAACCTGGTCATCGTGAAGTAATCATAGAACCATGAAGGGAATATGTTACAAGAAGCTCATTTAAGGGAGATAAATTTGATAGAGGATATCTGTTTGGGAGCTATTCTATGAAGGTAGCAATAAAATACAAGTGAGAACCGTTTTTGAGTGGGTCCCTGAAGAGAGATGGACTCTACAGAGGAGATTCTTTTATGAGTGGGTCGATAAAGCATCTTTGAAAAACTGAACCATTAGATGTTTTTCCCCATGCCATGTCCACTAATATCTGCATTTATCTTTCAACTGTATGGGACATTGTTCATGCCTTCGTGAAAATGACATTCGGCACAAGAAAATCCCACCTAGAATGTGAGATGATGGAAGAGAGGGTTAGATTTTGATGGTATATCACTATAATAGGTTAGTGGATTGCAACGAAGGTCTGAAAGGTAGGATTACACGGGTGCAATGTGCCATGAAGTGTGGATGAAGGGCAATAGGAATGTATGATAGAGATCACCACAATGGGTGAGTGGATGTCACCAGGAAAAGTAGAGTATGATCATGCCTATAAATAGAGTCATAGAGATCTTTTTTCGTTAACTATATCTCCCTGAATGACTGTGTATAAGATCTCTATTCAATAAGATATCAACCAATAAAAAAGGCCACATGAACTACATTCTATAGTCTGGTTCTCCATGATCTCTTTTTAGAGAATTTTTTAAACAAAAAGAACCGCATCTATGTGACATTACCAGGGACCAAGGTTTATCTATAGGCCATCTATGTGAATCATTTCAATGAACGATCTCTTCCAATGGAATCAGAAAATATTCTATATCTTAGGACAATGGATTTTCAAGAGTATTATTGATAAGTTCTTTCTAATTTCACTTAGCGGGAAGAAATGATAGATTAAACTCACATAAGAGATAGTACATTTAGAGTAAATTGATATTTTTATTGGTTGATGACACTACTGTCGGGAGAACATAAGGACTACCCTCTAACAAAGTGGATTCCTCAATGAAAAATCATATTATAGTTTAATGTATTCATTCTTTAGGAATGATAAGAAGAGTCGAGCTACTGGTTTTGGGGCACATCGGTACAATATCAGTGGTACAGGGATGATGATGACCACATCGTTAATGATTATATTCCTATCATAACGTACTACCTCCACAATCATGTAAATAACATATATAGTAAGGAACTGACAGTAGATACTTCCCCACCTGAGTATAAGAATATCAACATGGAAGCTCTGGGGAATCTATATAATGAGGGATCAATAGCTCAAATCTATGCCAGGGCAGAAACATCACTAATGAGTGGGCCTGGGGAAACTGGGGGTGCACATCCTGTGTCGAGTTCGAGCATGTGATGAGGTGAGTATTCCTATATGATATTGTAAAAGGTTCCCAATTCCATGTTTCCCAACAGAATTAATACATTCTAGAACTGATAATATGGTGGTTGCAAAATTCCTACACATTCCACCGGCATCACAGGATGGTTTGTATCTACCTCTGGGATCTCCATGAAATCATCCGCATCCCAATTCTGGGAATGATGTACGATGAGTTCCTTCCTTTCAAGAAATTTTGGGAGGATTCATAACATATTACATCTTTTTAGGAGGAATTTAAAATACTTTTTCGGGGCACATATAATGATAAGAAGAATACCAAGTACGTCAACATCAAGAAGTGGTTTTTTAACTTTTTGAACATTCCACCTGAAAGAGTAGAAGTGCCAAAGAAAACTACAAAAAATGTCATCAACCTAACTGAGGGGAGATTAGTGGGGGGAAAGGAAGACTCCTACTAGATGATACTAGATGATATATTGTAGAAACTATGGGGTTACAACATCATGGACGAGAAACATATAGTAGTTATAATGGTCGTATTCTTCTCTACACTGATTTGTGGGTGGATACTTCCAATTAGATATGTAGAGATGGGATCACAGTCAAACACATTTATTATAGAATAAAAACAATATTATGGGGAATTCATCAACCTAGTAATAATAGATCTAGATAAGTAGTATAACTTGCTTCATCACACTTGCAAGGGTAGGAGGGTTTTTCACATGTTTGGGCCATTCCATTTCATATACAACTAGGTTACAGTTCACTTGGGAGGCATCATATACATTAATCCCATCACCCCACTTGAATAGACTATTGACCATCAATTATGAATATCGCTGGGAGCTCCTTGCTCAATCATGGAATGACGCTTATGATGAGAATCATTTTGCAAGAGATTCAATTCATCTTCCTCCCATTTTCCCCTGGAAACCAATGCTTTCAGTGATGATGGAACACAAAAAATATAAAAGTGTTCATATCATTTATTTATTCAAGTTGGTGTGTTGGTTTTTTGGGTGGACTTTGAATAGATATGATAACCATATACATCACATCGGTGTACAAGAAAAGTCATATGTAAGCTGGGGCAGACACTAAAATTGTACTTGGGGGGTGAATCATTAGAAACTACCATGTATGATGCGACAACTGTGGTTGATGTTAATACATGAGGATGGAATTATGAGGAATGATATGCCACCACCAAAAGGTGCATTTGTAATGATTCACAAATATGCAATGAGTTGGAAATTATTTTACCTATGTTAGATGTTGAAGAAGACAACAGTACATGAATGTAAAAAAGGCGGTCCCTTCACCTAAAAGTTAGGTTCATGCAGCAGTAATGGGATTCTGTGGGGGTGGTTCTAACACATGTTAGGGTGATGATGTGGAAAATGTAAGGGAAGTGGTCCACGATATATCACAACAGGAATGCCAGGCAATAGGGGTGGTGGTTCTTGACCCAATGGGTCCAACCGGGACATCCGAGCAGATGAGAGAGTCACCAAGGGGGTTTTGAAGGGTTCCACCTTAGGCTAAACGGATAAACATGTGTTAATATAGGATTTCAACTAATTTTGTTTATTCCTAGGCTTGGAAGGACTGTGAATTATGAAAAAAAATCCTCAATGTTGAAGATATTTAAATAAACCTAAATAAGCATTAGATAATGGTGGTGGGAATTGGATTTTACAGAGAGAGATAAAAGGTATCCCAAACTATTATAAGAAATTTATAAAAGAATTGGAGGAAAAATTATTCTTCTGAGGCACTCCATGACCAGTGAAAAGACATGTAAGGGTGGTTTTGAAAAAAAATCCTTCCCATGTCGTCATCAGCTCAACTAGAGGAGAATTTTCCTTGGTCTAATTCAGAGAGTTCCTAGGAGGGAGAGGTAAATTCTAAGGATCTTTAGATAAGTGAGAAAGAAGTATCTTCATAGTGAGGTTCTCCAGAGGGTGGAAAAATCATGGACATATATGATACTTCCCTTGGAGGATTTTATGCAACTCTTGAAATAATTCCGAAATTGCTTCATTTTATATTATCCTATCTCATTTCATTTTTGTCCCTCAACCTACATTTAATTCTACAAAGGGAAAATTTCTAGAACAGCCCTAAAATAATGGATGAATATGTGTCAAATGGGTGTAGAGGACCAAGCAATGGAACTCTCATCGATAGCAAAAAAACAAATCTAGAATCGAGGAGTGTTGGGGTTGTGAAACACCCCGATATTTGATGAGAAATATTATTTATTAATTTCATAAAAGTCTTGTGTTGTAGGCTACACCATGATTACTGTACGCTATATGAAACACCGTATTATCTTGACGTATATGAAACACTATTCTTGTCTTGTGTTACATGCAAGAGCACCCTTCTTTGATAGCTTGCGTTGTATGCAATACCGAGTTTCACTAAACAATGATATGTTATTAAAATATTATATAAACTAGAAGTTATGAATAGAAATACCAAATTTTTTAAATTTTATAAATTTTATCATTCAAAATGGACTTCATTTTTGTATTCAGAATATCAAAATTAGCCTAGGGTGAAATTTTGGTATTTTTCTAAAAACATTCCAATTTGGATGAATAGTGAAACCACTAAGTTATTGGTTAAAACCGACTCTTAATATAGATAATAATTTATTTTATTTAAATTTATTTTAGGTAAAAATAGAAACATAATACATATATATGTTCAATGTAATTCATTGGAGTCATTTTATAATAATTTTAGATATATAAAAATTGTATTGAACTTTTTACCATCTCTTACCCACCTCATAGGGGCATTTGCAAATTTACATAAAACATTATTTTATCTCTTCTGTGAGTTGAATTTCAAAAATCTGAGAGTCACCATTGATATATGTATGTAAAATTTGGTTCAATGAGATGAAAACAATTTTTGGTTAATAGTAACTTTTAGCTTTTATTTACCACGGTTAAAAGTAAATAGGGTAATTAAGGATAAAAATGATATATTTATTACACTAAAACATGTCCTAATTCTATTGGATAAGTGTGATTCGACCAAAACCAGACTTAGGAATAAGATATTACCCTTTAGGTCCACTTGTATTAGATTATAACATTTATTATTATTTTATTTAATGAAGAGTTAAAATAGTTAAAATCAATGTTTGATAACTAAAACATTTTAAATATATGGTTATACATTAGATAAATTCGATTATAAATATAAATTAGAGAGATAAAATTATTTCCTACAAAATTTTATTTTATTTATATTTTTTAGAAATTAAATAATTTAATTTATGTATGACACAATGATGTTGGAGTAATTACCATATTAATGAAATATTAACATAATTGATATTATAAATACCCAGATAAATGTAATTTGAGACTTTTTATGAGTTACACTAATTATTTAGGTTAATATAACATACTATGGTTTTTTATATTAATTTTATTAGAAGTAATAATGATGTTAAAAATTTAGAAAAAAAAACAAAATACCAAATAGTGTTAAAAATTACATAAAAGAGTTTTCAAAACAAATATTATATTATTAATTGATATAATGGTCCTAAAAATATAAGGATAGGGCAAAAGACTTATATGATAATATATATGTCATTAATGAACCAATTGAGGTTCCATTGGTAGTTTATAGTAATTGTTTTAACCATATATTGTAAGAATACAAGAATACACTGTAAAAGATAAATTATTTAACTTATAGTTAAATCTAAATGTTAAGGATAAAATGGTAACCTAAACTTGTCTAAAACCTACTGGTTGTGATGATTTTGACCCATCCACACCCTAGCCTCTAAATAAGTCACTTTTGATGTAATGGCCCGAAGCTTGGCATACATATACATTACATTACTTTTGCGGAATACTTAATACAGAACAAAAACAGACACACAAGGACAGTAATTGTTTAGTGTCTTTGGAAACTCGGTATATAAACTTCTAATCATGTTGAATTACCTTCAACAACTCCCATAACGATCATCCCCTTTTTGTTTCCTTACCTAAAAACTTTCTTTATTTCTTGAGGGGAAATAAAACATAAAAAGGGTGAGCTCAAATGCTAGGTAAGGGAAAACATAGATAACATAAAACTATCCATAAACATTTGAAAGCAAAAACTTGAACATGAAATTTAAACATCAAAATCTTGAGCAAAGACATAAATCGTGGAAGTACGTAAGGCATATATCATAATGGAACATCAACCATGATAAAATATAATACTAATTAAACATGTAATTGTGGCAACCATTCAACACATACTATGATTTCCATAGTAGCCAAGGCATTGTCGCCAAGACCATCTTAGTGGACAATGTCCCTCTCTAAATCGAGTTCACTCGTCGTTTCAGTCCTATAACACTGAACCGGATTAACTTACCATTCCAGCCATGTCTATCTCATGTGATATAAATCTTTACCCAATTCATTGGAGGGAGATATAGGTCCCACCCATCTCGTAGTGGAATCACTCTTAATTGTGCCACAAAATAAACTTAAAACATTCATCATAACACAAATAATAAAATGGGTTTCATAAACATCATCCCATCATCACATAATCCATATAAAACAAATGGATATTTCATCATAAGAAAATTGAAACTATGTGAATCATAGAGACATTATAAATTAAACATACACATATGAAATAATTTCATCTTAGATTGAAAATGGTTTTGATAAAACACTTGAAATGAATTCTTGAGGAAAATATCCTTTCTTCTTCAAAATCAATTTATTTTCTCAAAACATCATGCAATTTTAAAAGAAAATGATTTTGTTTATAATAGTCATGAAATCTTTTGGAGTAAGCTTCATGAAAATAAGGGTTTACAAAACTGTAAAAATCCTTTCATGCCGTATACGTTAAAAAATCATTATTCTCGTACTTTTGTCGAAAGAGTCAAAAAGTACCTTGTAGGGAAAATAAAAGAAATATTTCTCCAATACCATTGGTTAAAAGTCAAAATGGGTAAAAAGGACTTTAAACATAGATTAAACAATTTTTAGGAAACATGGACATGGATGATAACAATAACCGCAGTAAATACTTACGAATAAACAATCTCGGATAATAACGAGATTGGAATAGTTATCCCTAAACTTAGGTCTGATATACTTCGTATGGATCCGAACCTCCTTTATAATGATTCAAATAATATCATTTACTTATTACATAATCATATTCTTTGTTATGATATCATATATGTTTCACTTATGACTTTATATTACCTGTTCTTTTGTAAATTCCATGTTAAAGTAACATTTTGGGTAAAATCATTTCATTTATCGTATGTGTTTCAACTTTTCGTTTCATGATATTATTACTTATATAATGATTTACATAATTTTAGAATGTAAAACATGATTTATATATAATATATATTCATCATATACATATATATTATAGATCGATAAAAGGAATGAAATACACTGTTCATGGAGACGGTAGGGCGTATGTACGCGTGAACGTTGTTTTCGTTTCCTTATTGAATTGAATGAAAATAAATAGATAATATACATATATATACATAAATCCAGTATAATTTTTATTTCATATATTTCATAATTATTTATTATATAAACTTTATGATCATTCATGTATGGTTAATCATGGAGAATGAATCTCATCGCGTCGTGGAGACGGTAGTCCGTATGTATGCACGAGCGATGATATCGTTCCCATAATTATAGAATTGGAGTGGATGGTATAATATATCAGAATCAGTATGATGTTATAATAACCATATATAGTTATTCTTTTCACCATTATACCCATCCATGTAAGGTGTTGGTGAAAAAACATATTACACCACGGCGTGGAGACGGTATTCCGTACGTACGCACACGCGATGATTTTGTTTTCCGTAGGATGGATAGAAGGTGAAATAGGGTTGTTTAATATTTATAATAACATATCGGTATATGAAGGATACTGATGTTATTACTTCAGAATGAAACAACTAATGAAGAGGGAGTAAAAGAAAAATGGAACATGAAGAAAACGGTAGAAGGTATTACCTCTTTCTCAAAGTGCCTCCTTTAATCTTTCTCATAGGGCACTAAAATTGGTCTTTGAATAATACCAGGACCTATAGGATGTTTCTAGGGAAGTGGATAAGAGAATTTTGAAGGGTTTGGCCGATCTTGAAGGCTCAATGTTGTGTAAAGATGAGAGGGAGGAGGTTCCCTTTTATAAGGGAGGAGAGGGGCACCTTTGGAAATCATAAAAATATTAATTTATAATAAATCTAACCCCACATAAAAACCACCAGATATGACTCATATTAGAATATTAGACGACATAGGGTTGTAATCTCATCAACCAATAAAATTTAGACATGTTAGGAATTTATTTGAAACATTATCAACTTGATTTATCCTTATTTAATCAATTTAATTTTATTTGTGGTAATAACATTATAAATTTTAAATTATAAAAAATAATTACATATTTGTTTTGAATTATCCATAATTAGATACTTTATAACTTTTTATACCATATAAATATAAATTTATAATTTTTAAATATTTTTGTTATTTTTAAACAATTTTATAATATGTTAATTTTATAAAATAACAATAGTGTCAATTTTGACACTATTCATTTATTTGAATTTATATAAAATATATACAGAGGATATGTTCGAAATAAAAGCTTTAATAGATTTCTAAAAGGTCATATATGTCTATAAAATTATTGTATCACATTAAATAGTTCATATAATATTTATTTTATTATTTCTAAAACCATTTATTTGGTTTATCCCTTAATAAAATAATTACTACATCATTTTTGTATAATTATTTAATATACTTATTTGTTACATAAAAATTAAAAATAAAATTTTATGATGAAGATAAATCTATTCAATTTTAAAATTATCCTTTTACTCGAATTTATCATCTTAAAAGAACAATATTTAAATTGTTATATTTATTAAATTATGAAGGTGACAACTTTGGCATCATTGAAAATAAAATAATATAAGTGTCATAATCACTTTTATAAAGCTCCAAATGGTCAAATATTCAACCATTGGACGATTATGGTTTAAATTTACATGACCAATATGTTTTGGTCAAGGTTTTGTGCCTTTTATGGTCAATATTAGTTTAATAAAAACTATATTCTTGATTTTCACTAGATAAACAATTTCTGCATCACCATTGTGTCACAATTAAAGATAATTATTTAATCCCTAAAAATTATAAATAAATTCATATGATGTAGATAATTGCATTATCTTTCTGGAGACAATTCATGTTCGATGTTTCATGAATTTTATCACTAAATTAAAATTAATATACTTATAAGATTTAAGAAAGTGACATGTTGTCACTTTCGTTGGTTTTAATAATAATTAAGTTATTTTCATAAACAAAAGTCCATTAAATGATTATAATCCGACCCTTAGGTGATATTGGTCTACTTTTAGTCATCCAATAGGATTTTGGGAGGTGTTAGGGAAATTTTATAATCTTATATTTACCCTTAATTACCCGATTTACCTTTAACTATGGTAAAAAAATTTTACCGTAGTTACTATTCATACTGTCCAAAAATAAAAAGCAGTCTATTAATATATTTCGGACCCACTTAGTCCAAATATGGAATCCATTTTTTCAAATTAAATACATAGAAGTTGCAGAAATTAAATTAAAATTAATCTCGTTGTAGAAAGAAAACGGGTTTTTGTTTAAAACATTACAAAAGATTGAATTGATTTAACCAACGAATTCAAGGTAAAATAAATGCTAATGGAATAAATTATATTAAATGGTAAAAATATATTCTATTAATACGTTAATACCATTCAATATTATAATTTTACCACATAAATTATTACGATGAAAAAAGTTCTTTTTAATTAAAATATTGCGTGTTTTTACTATTCATTAAAATATGAAAGTTATCAGAATAACATGAAAATTTTATCCAAGGTAAAATTTTATATCCTTATTCAAAATAATAATTTTATTTTGTAAAAGTGAACTTATAAACATAGAAAAAACTAGATTTAAAGTGAGTGAGCCATCAAAATGCGGCAAAACTACATTTTTTGAAAAATACTAATTTTACCCGAAAAATTTATTTTGTTCACATAAAATGTTTTAGAAAATTTATAAATGAATAGTAATGTTATGAAATGTAAAATGAGGTTAATTCTATTCATAACGGATAGTTCATGATAATATTATAACTATATATCATTTTTTAGTGAAACCCGGTATTGCGTACAACACACACTATCAAGGATGGTCGCGATTGCGTGTAATGAAAACCAAGTCAGGGTTACATGTAGTGCAAGACTCCTTTGTTGTTTCGTATAACAAAATCCAACCATATTTTATTTATATATTGAATATATATATATATACACTCAATGTTGCGTAGAATAACTTCTATCAAATAAACATTAAATTTTGTATAACACGATCCAAGAATTGTGTTGCGTATACTGCAAGATAATACAGTATTGTGTATAGTGCAAGATAATCTTAGTGTATCATTAAACAGAAGATACGAAAGAAATTAAAAAGAATATATCTTATAAAATCTTGGTTTGTTACATTCTACCCCCCTTAAAATGAATTTCTCCCTCGAAATTTGTCGGGGTTATAAATCTTTTACTATTTATAGAAACCCACATCGTAAAAAGGAATACTAAAACATAATTTTAAAAACTAAAGTATGAAACATAATTATTACCCAAAGTAACTCATCACTGGGTTTCCATATAGGAGAACATGGGTGAAAATATGGATATGGAAGAAAAATCTAACCATCATGTTATTATGGAGAGTGGTAGAGAACATGTCTATGAAAAATCCATCAATAACAAAGTCATAAATTTGTGATGATCTAAGGTACCATCTGATTCATCGGATATAAGAGAACTAGGACAACATTTTTGGTTTTCAATATCATTTCCCTAAAGTTGAAAATTTTGAATTAGAAGAAATACTTGCTTGATTTTGGTGCAATCCCACTATTGTTCGTGCTTAGAACAACTTCCACTTCTTCTCTTAAAGAAATGAAGATGAATTTTTTATTCATGAAGTGTTAATAGGTCATGTGATAGAATGATGGCTTATTCCATCTGTTTCAAACAAAAGGATTGGAAAAGTTATCAAATATACATAAGTCCATATATGGTGAGGTTAATCATATATGATTCCAAAAATGAACTTATACTTCATATATCATACCGCTTTATAAAATAGAACTAGTTTCTACTAACCAGGGTCTTCCTATAGGCCATTGGTATGCGATAAAGGCCAGTCGCACATCAGTTGTGGGTTCGATTCCCTCAGCCTTGTCCGATGCGATGGGTTGTCGCCCATCCTGCAGGTTTTCCTTTTTCTAAAACTACATTACTATAACATCCCATCAATATTATCAAAAAAAGTTCTATCCTTATACAATACTAAATTATGTCCGACATAATCCATTCCAATCTTTAGGCTTCTCTAAAATACATCGGTCCAAGATCATAGTATAAAGAAAATGATTACTTGAAATGTCACATAACAATCACGTGAATTCCATCATTTATCCCCCATATATCATAAGATATATTTTGTTGGTCAAATTACAAACATGTTAATACCTTAATCATGTATTCTCTTGAAGAATGAATACCCATTGAACCTTAGTGAAAACATGAATGCAGTTAAAAGTTATGACTTTCCACATTCCAAAATTCTCAAAATTCTATATACTCAAACCATGATATCACATAGTCCTTATATCAATCATGAGCTCATGAATACAATCAAACATCTCATTATCTTCTTATCCCTTCATTATGTGCATATTATCTGCTTTCCAAAATATTTTAATCACTTTTCATGGTTACCAATACTATAAAATTATTGAAAACCATAATAGACTAATACAAAAATATTCTAATACACCATAAAAGTACATCAACAACATTATTCTTGAATACCAATATATAAACACTTCAATCCAAACTATTCAATGATTGTCATGGAATAATTCCATCCTTGATTTAGAAGTAACTTTTTAGGTCAGGGCATTGAGTTGTGTAATGCCCATGTTCTCCACAAATAATACATTTAACTCCATAACAGTTTGTCACTCTATGAACCTTTTTTCCACACAGATAACATTTGTCCCTCCATTTGAGGTATTCCTCAAGGTTCTTATTCCCTTCTTTATAAATTTCAATCATCCTTTCTTTATGCTCCTCAACATGCGAACATGCATAAAAGTATATCTTCATCTTATTCGATGAATTATGCATACCACTAAATGTCACCTTGTTAATCATATATCGAGATGACTGATTCAGCATAATCACAATATCTTTATCTCTAGAAATTACACAATTTTGTTGCTCATAGTCACCAATTTGTCCATTGGATTCAATGTTAACCGAATTCTTTCTGGTTCCCTCCATTGTCTCAAACACAAAAAGAATTCTGCGAGAGGCAAAAATCATGCTAGAGAAAACAACATAGTAAAGGGGGAGTGCCCTCAATATCTAACATATTAGGATAAATTCTAAGATCGTTACCATAGTTTTAGGACTATATCGTATATGTATACTTATCCTTAGGGACATCCCTAGACATACCTTAGAAATATCTCTAGGGATCTCACTAACGTTTTCGCATCCTAGTTTCCGAAGGTTGACTAAACCGTTCCTCTGATACCAACTGTAAATGCCCGAAGCATGACGTACATATACATTACATTACTTTTGCATAATACTTAATACATAACAAAAACAGACACACAAGGACCGTAATATTTTAGTGTCTTTGGAAACTCGGTATATAAACTTCTAATCGTGTTGAAATATCTTCAAAAACTCCCATAACGATCTTCCCCTTTTTATTTCCTTACCTAAAACCATTCTTTATTTCCTGGGGATAATAAGACATAAAAAGGGTGAGCTAAAATTCTTAGTAAGGGAAAACATAGATAACATAAAACAATCCATAAACATTTGAAAGAAAAAACATGAACATGAAATTTGAACATCAAAATCTTGAGCAAAGACATAAATCATGGAAGTAAGTAAGGCATATATCATAATGGAACTTCATCCAATATAAAATATAATGCGAATAAAACATGTAATTGTGGAAACCATTCAGAACATGTTATGAATTCCATAGTAGCCAAGGCATTGCTTCCAAGACCATCTTAGTGGACAAAGTCCCTTTCTGGATCGAGTTCGCTCCTCGTTTCAGTCCTGTAACACTGAACCGGATTAACTTACCGTTCCAGCCAAGTCTATATCATGAGATATAAATCTTTACCCAATTCATTGGAGGGAGATATAGGTCACACCCATCTCATAGTTAAATCATTCTTACTTGTTCCACAAAATAAACTTAAAACATTCATCATAACCCAAAGAATAAATTGGGTTTCATAAACATCATCCCATCATCACATAATCCATATAAAACAAATGGATATTTCATCATAAGAAATTTGAAACTATGTAAATCATAGAGACATTATACTTGAAACATACACATATGAAATAATTTCATCTTAGATAGAAAATGGTTTTGATAAAACACTTGAAATTAATTCTTGAGGAAAATATCCTTTCTTCTTCAAAATCAATTTATTTTCACAAAACATCATGCAATTTTAAAAGAAAAAGATTTTGTTTAAAATATTCATGAAATATTTTGCAGGAAGCTTCATGAAAATAAGGCTTTATAAAACAGTAAAAATCCTTTCATGTTGTATACGTTAAAAAAACATTCTTCTCATACTTTTGTCGAAAAAATCAAAAAGTACCTTGTAGGGTAAATAAAAGAAAGATTTATTCCATACCATTGGGTAAAAGTCAAAATGGGTAAAAAGGAATTTAAACATACATGAAACCATTTTTAGGAAATACGGACATGGATGATAACAATAACCCTAGTAAATACGTACGAATAAACAATCTCAGATAATAACGAGATTGGAATAGTTATCCCTTACATTAAGTTCGATATGCTTCGTATGGATCCAAACCCCCTGTATAATGATTTAAATAATGTCATTGACTTATTACATAATTATATTATTTGTTATGATATCATATATGTTTCACTTATGACTTTATATTACCCGTTCTTTTGTAAATTCTATGTTAAAGTAGCGTTTTGGGTAAAATCATTTCATTTATCGTATGTGTTTCGACTTGTCGTTTCATGATATTATTACTTATATCCGGATTTACATAATTCGAGAATGTGAAACATGATTTATATATAATATATATTCATCATATACATATATATTATATATCGATAAAAGGAATGAAATACACCGTTCATGGAGACGATAGGAAGTACGTACGCATGAACACTGTTTTCGTTTCCATATTGAATTGAATGAAACTAAATAGATGAAATAAATTCATATATATAAATAATTCCAGTTGCATTATTATTTCATATATTTTATTATTATTCACTATATAAACTTTATGATCATTCATGTATGGTTAATCATGGTGAATGAATCTCATCGCGTCGTGGAGACGGTAGTCCGTACGTACGCACGAGCAATGATATCGTTCCCATAATTATAGAATTGGAGTGGATGGTATAATATATCAGAATCAGTATGATGTTATAATAATCATATATAGTTATTCTATTCACCATTATACACATCCATGTAAGCTATTGGTGGAAGAACATATTACACCACGGCGTGGAGACGGTATTTCGTAAGTACGCACTCGCGGTGATTTTGTTTTCTGTAGGATGGATAGAAGGTGGAATAGGGTTGTTTCATATATATAATAACATATCAGTATATGAGGGATACTGATGTTATTACTTCATAATGAAACAACTAAATTAGAGGGAGTAGAAGAAAAATGGAACTTGAAGAAAATAGTAGAAGGTATTACGTCATTCTCGAAGTGCCGCTTTTAAGCATTCACATAGGGCACTAAAATTGGTCTTTGAAGAATACCATGACCTATAGGATGTTTCTAGGGAAGTGGATAAGAGACTTTGGCAGGGGTTGGCCGTGCCTGAAGGCTCAAAGTTTTGTAATGATGAGAGGGAGGAGGTTCCCTTTTATAAGGGAGGAGAGTGGCCCCTTTGGAAATCTTAAAAATATTAATTTATAATAAATCTAACCCCACATAAAAACCTCCAAAAATGACACATATTCAAATCATAGATGGGATAGGGTTGTATTCTCATCAACCAACAATATTTAGACATGTTAGGAATTTATTTTAAACATTATCATCTTGATTTATCGTTGTTTAATCAATTTTATTTTATTTTTGGTAATAACATTCTATATTTTAAATTATAAACAATAATTACATATTTGTTGTGATTTTTACATAATTGGATACTTTATATCATTTCCTACCATATAAATTTAAATTTATAATTTGTAAATATTTTTTTTATTTTTAAACAATTTTATAATATGTCATTTTTATAAAATAACAATAATGTCAATTTTAACACAGTACATTTATTTGAATTTAAATAAAATATATATAGACGATATGTTCCAAATAAAAGTTTTAATAGATTCAAAAAAGGTCATATATTTCTAGAAAATTAGTGGAGCACATTAAATAGTTCATATAATATTTATTTTATTATTTTTAAAACAATTTATTTGGTTTATCTCTTAAAAAAATAATTACTACATCATTATTGTATAATTATTTAATATACTTATTTGTTGAATAAAAATTAAAAATAAAATCCTATGATGAAGATAAATCTATTACCTTTCACAATAATACTTTTACTAGAATTTATCATCTTAAAATCACAATTTTTAAATTGTTATATTTATTAAATTATGAACGTGACAACTTTGGCATCATTTAAAATAAAATAATATAAGTGTCATAATCACTTTTTAAGGCTCCAAATGGTAAAAAATTCAACCTTTAGACGATTATGGTTTAAATGTACATGAAAAATTATATTTGGTCAGGGTTTTGTGCCTTTTATGGTAAATATTAGTTTAATAAAAACTATATTCTTGATTTTCACTAGATAAACAATTTCTGCATCACTATTGTGTCACAATTAATGATAATTATTTAATTCCTAAAAATTATAAATAAATTAATATGATGTAGATAATTGCATTAGATTTATGGAGACTATTCATGTTCTAAGTTTCATGAAGTTTATCACTAAATTAAAATTAATATACTTATAATATTTAAGAGAGTCACATGTTTTCACATTCTTTAGTTTTAATAATAATTAAGTTATTTTCATGGACGAAATTCCATTAAATGATTATAATCCGACCCTTAGATGATATGGGTAGACATTTAGTAATCAAATAGGATTTTGGCAGGTGTTAGGGTAATTTTATAATCTTATATTTACCCTTAATTACCTGATTGAACTTTAACTATGGTAAATAAAATTTACCGTAGTTACTATTCATAATGCCCAAAAATAAAAAGTAGACTATTTATTTAATTTAGAACCAATAATTCCAAATATGGAATCCATTTTTCCAAATTCAATACACAGAATTTTCAGAAATTAAATTAAAATTAATCCCATTGTTGAAAGAAAACAGGTTTTTGTTTAAAACATTACAAAAGATTGAATTGATTTAACCTACGAATTCAAGGAAAAATCAATGATAATGGCATACTTTATATTAAATGGTAAAAATATATTCTATTTATACTTTAATAACATTCAATATTATAATTTAACCACATAAATTATTACGATGAAAAAAGTTGTTTTTAATTAAAATATACCGTGTTTTTACTATTCATTAAAATATGGAAGTTATCAGAATAGCATGAAAATTTTATCCAAGGTAAAATTTTATATCCTCATTTAAAAGAATAATTTTATTTCGTAAAATTGAACTTATAAACATATCAAAAACTAGATTTAAAGTGGGTGTGCCATCAAAAGGGGGCAAAACTATATTTTTTGAAAAATACTAATTTTACCCGAAAAATTTAATTTATTCACATAAAATGTTTTAGAAAGTTTATAAATGAATAATAATGTTATAAAATTTAAAATTTTTTTAATTATATTCATAAAGGCTAGTTTGTGACAATATTATAACCATATATTGTTGTTTAGTGAAACCTGGTATTGCGTACAACACACGCTATCAAGGAAGGTCGCGATTCCGTGTAATGAAAACCAAGTCCAGGTTGCGTGTAGTGAAAGACTCATTTGTTGTTAAGTATAACAAAATACAACCATATTTCATTTATACATTGAATATATATATATATATATACACTCAATGTTGCATAGAATAACTTCTATCAAATGAACTTGAAATTGTGTATAACACGATCTAAGAATTGTGTTGCGTATACTGCAAGCTAATACAGTGTTGCGTATAGTGCAAGATAATCTTGGTGTATCGTTCAACAAGTGATATGAAAGAAATTAAAAATAATATCTCTTAAAAAATATTGGGTTGTTACATTTGAGCCATTATAAACTGAATATGAATTTGTTATAAAATAATATTTTACGTTTTTCCTATGGTGCCCCTCACCTCTCTTATAAAAGGGCACTCCCCCTTCTTTCTAATACACATCTCCAAATCCATTTGGCTTGGCCAAACCCTACCCAAATACCCTCTCATCTGTCCTCCATTTATTCTAGTGGTCTTAATTTAGAATGAAAGCCTACCTACGGAGGCCTTTTGATCAAATCAAATGGAATAACCCGAAGAAGAGGTAAATATATCACCACTTATTTCAAGTTCATTTCTTCTTCTACTTCTTCCTTATTTGTTATTTCCATTCAAAAATAATAACTCAAGTATCTAATATATATTTTAATTTTATTATAATAATTTTACAACCATATTAGTTAATTTATCAATCCCATGAATTAAAAAGTCACCACACATTCGTACGTACGGCTTACCGTCTACACATCGTGGTGTAATTTGTTATTCAAACATCTCATCATTTGGATGGGTATAATGATGAGTATAAATGTTATAAATAATAAATATAACATTATGATGATTCTGTATAAATGAAATACCATCCAATTATATATGATTTTAAATTCAAAAGAATGATATTTTCGATCGTGCATGCGTACGGACAACCGTCTCCACGAACGCGATGAGATTCATTTTCCATTATTAACCATTCAAGTATGATTATAAAGTATATATAATAAATAATCATTATTAATATTGAATAATAATTATAATATATTTATGTACATATATGTTTCATTTATTTAATTCCATTCAATTCAATAAGGAAACGAAAACAGTGTTCATGCGTACGTACGACCTTCTGTCTCCATGAACAGTGCATTTCATTCCATTTATCGATCTATAATATATATTTATATTCTATATATATATATATAGAAATAATTTTTTAAATTCTGTAATTATTTAAATCAGTATATAATTAATAAAATCAAGAACAACAAGTCAAACACATATGATAAATTAAACGATTTTACACAAAACGCTGCATTAACATGGAATTTACAAAAGAACGTGTAATATAAAGTCATAAGTGAATCATATATTACATCACAAATATTATTATGGTTATGTTACAAGTTAATACTATATTTAAAACCACTATACAAGAGTCTTAGACACATACGGATGAATTTGGACATAAGGTAAGGGATAATTTTTCAAAAATCATTTTTATCTGAGGTTGCTTATATGTAAGTATTTACTGGGTTTATATTTTTCATCCATGTCCACAAAAATGTTTTTCATAAAATGTTCAATATTCTTACATTTATTTTTAAAGTCATTTTTACCCTTTTTTAACTTTTACCACATTGTATTGATGGAATCATTCCTTTGTTTACCATATAAGGTACTTTTTGACTTGTCCAGCAAAAGTACGAGAAGAATGTTTTTTCAACTCATACTGTGTGAATAGATTATTTACGGTTTCCTAATGCCTTATTTCCTTGAAGATTCCTCTACAACATTTCATGATTATTTTCAACAAAATTGTTTTCTTTTAAAATCACACAACATTTTAAAAGACAAAATTATTTTTAAGAAGAAATGATTTGTTCCTCAAGAATTATTTTAAGTGTTTATTCAAAACTATTTCCCATATAAGGTGACATTATTTAGTATGATTATGTTTCAAGTATAATGTCTCTATTATTTGAATGGTTTGATTTTTCTTATAATTAAATTTATCCATTTGTTTTATATAGATTATGTTAAGATGGGATTATGTTTATGAAACCCATTTTATTCTTTGGGTTATGATGCACGATTTATGATTGTGGTGTGGAACACGTAAGAATGATTTCAATATGTGATGGGTGAGACCTATATATCTATACAATGCATTAAGTAATAATTTAAATCTCATGATATAGACATGGCTAGAATGTCATGTGAATCTAGTTCAGTAATACAGGGCTGGAATACCAAGTAAACCTTGTTCAGTAATGTACTTTTTCCACTATGATGGTCTTGGAAGCAATGCCTTGGCTACTATGGAAATAATAACATGCGACTAATGGTTGACACAATTACATGTTTTATTCCCATGCTATTATATCATGGTTTATGTTCCTTTATAATCTATGCCTTTTGCACTGCCAATATTTATGTCATTACTCATGATTTTGATGTTTTAGGTTCATGTTCTTACATTCAAATGTTTAGGGATTGTATTATGTTCTCCATGTTTACCCTTACTGAGAATTTTAGCTCACCCTTTTTATGTTTTATTTTCCCTAGGATATAATGAAAGGTTTTAGGTAAGAAAACAAAAGCTGAAGATCTTTATTGGATATTTTGAGGATCTTTCTCCCTAATTAGAAGATTATGTTCCGAGTTTCTGAAGATACTAAACTAATACGGTCTTTGGGTATTTGTTTTTTTCATGTTTTAAGTATTACGCAAAAGTAATGTAATGTCTATGTATGTCAAGCATTGGGTATATAATGTTGGTATCAGAGAAATGTTTTAGTTAACCTTTGGAAACTAGGGCATGAAAACTTTAGTGAGATCCCTATAGATATTTTGAAGGTAAGTCTAGGGATGTCCCTATGGTTTAGTATAATTGTAGATTACAGCCCTAGAATTATGTTGCCGATCATGAATAACCTAGGATAAACCTATGTTGTCATGGATTAAAGAATTTTTGATAATATAGACATCCCATAAGTTACCTTTAATGATTATGTGGTTCCTCGTTATTTTATCTTTTTCTTAAACTACGGTTTCTGGTTTTAGTCAATAGAGGGAACAAGAAGAAATTCAGTTAACATTGATTCTGATGGACAAATTGGTGACTGTGATCAACAAAATTGTGTAATGCCAGGAGAGAATGATATTTTGATTATTCTGAATCAGTAATCACGATATATGATTAACATGGTGAACTTTGGTGGTATTCCTATGTCATCAAATAAGAGGAAGATGGACTTTTATGCATTTTTGAATGGTGAGGAACATAGAGGAAGGAAAATTAAGCTTTCTAAATATCAAGAAGAATGTAATAATAACATTTTGGAATAACTAAAATGGGGGGGAAGATGTTATCTGTGTGGAGAAAAGGGTCATAGAGTGATAGACTGTTATGTAGTTTAATGTCTTTTTTGTGGAGAACATGGGCATTACCCAACTCAATGCACTGACCTAAGCGGTTACTTCTAAATAGAGGAATGATCTATTCCATACCAATAATAGAAGAGGATGGATTGAAGGGGTTATGTATTGGAATTCATGAATAATGTTGTTAAGGTAATTTTAGGGTATATTGGAATATCTGTGTAATGATCCTTGGTGGTTTTCCATAAGAATATGGTACCGGTAACCCTGAAAAGTGATTGAAATACTTTTGGAAAGAAGATGATATGTGTATAATGAAGGGATAAAAAGAAAATAATATGTTTAATAGTATTAATGAGCTCATGACTGATATAAGGACAAATTGATATCATTGATTGAGTATATAGAAATTTTGGGATTTTGGTATGTGGAAAGAGTTATCTTTTTATAGGATTCGTGTTTTCGCTAAGCTTTAATGGGTATTCATGTTTCAAGAGAATACATGATTAAGGTATTCAAATTTTTGGAATGTGACTAAAAAGATATATCTTATGATATGTGGGGGATAAATGATGGTATCCACATGCTTGTTTATTAGTTTTCTAGTAATTGTTTTTCACTATCAGATTGGACATAAGTATTTTTTATAATCCCAAAGGTTGTAATGGATAATGTTAGACATCAGATAGTATTATTTAAGGATAGAACTTGTTTTTCGATATTATATCTAGAATGTTATAATAGTATCTTTTTAGAAAAAGGACAACCTGTAGGATGGGTGACAACCCATCGCGTCGGACAAGGATGCGGGTATCAAACCAACAACTAAAGTGCTACATTCCTTTATCGCCTTCCACTGGCCTACATGAAGTCCTTGGTTAGTATAAATTAGTTTCAATTTATTAAGTAGTATGATATATTAAGTATATGTCCATTTTATGAACCATATAGGATTAATCTCACCATTGATGAACTTATGTATATTTAATAACTTTTGATAACCTTTTGATTGAGACAGACGAAATGACCTATCATTCTATCGCATGATCTGCTAAAACTTCAAAAATGAAAAATTCAACTTCATTTCTTTAATAGATGTAGTGGAAATTGTTTAAGGAACGAAAAATAGTGAGATTGTACCAATATCAATTAAGTATTTCTTTTAATTCAATAATTCTTCATAATTAGGGTAATGATGTTGAAAACCAAAAAGTTTATCCTAGTGCCCTCATATCTGATGAATCGTATGGTATCTTAGGTCATCAAAAATTTATGGATTTGTGATTATTGGATTTTTCATAGACTTTTTATTTACCAATCTCCATAATAACATGATGGTTAGATTTCTCTTCCATATCCATATTTTTGTAGGATCGAAATAGTGATGTAGATGCTCAATTTACAAGAGGGGGGGTGAATTGTAAACTTTAAAAATTCCTTTGGAACAATTAAAGTTAGTTAAGAATAACTATGTTTTCCTTAAGAAAAGTAAAGGGCTATGTTTAAAAAAGTTAAACTTATTAGATTCACAACACCTCTAATTCCAAAAGCAAACTTGGAAAGAGATTCCGAACTTAGGTTCCGGAAATATGGTTCCGGAAGTTGACACTTAACAAAAGATTACAATATGAGATTCTACCTTAAAGCGTATAGAATCTAAATGAAAAAGAGTACAAGTAAAGAAGTATAAGAATGTTATACTTTCCTTATATTACAAAATGCAGCGGAATATAAACAAGTAGTAAAACTACAAGTAACAAGATATAAGTCTTTTAACCCAAAGAGAAGGGTATCCAACAACCTTGGATAAAGGTCCCTTGATTTATAATTTCAAGCAAGTCTGTCTTACCCACACCAGGGTAAGCCCTCGATACGAAGATCGGAGTCTCTGTCTTGCTATCCCTGCAAGCCCCCAACTTCAAGGTAGTTGGCAACCTCTGTATTCCTCAGCAAGGAAGCCCTCGAAATTTAAGGTAGTCGGCACCTCTGTCTTCCTATCCTCGGAAACCCTCGAATGTAATCACCAACATTCGGAGTCGCATGAAGCTTTGAGAGTTAATAAGAGTCTCTCTCTCTAGAAATCACTTCAAGCAAATTAGTTACCCTTTCAGTACTTTTATCAGCAACGAGCTCTTTCAAATGAGCTCCTATTTATAGGTAAGGTCGGCTCCTTATCCAACGGTCATATTTTCCTTAAAGATCGGAGGGACCTGTACACGTGTCACTTTGACAACGGTTAGTTTATAACAAAACAGAAGACATCGTTTTCTGACAAAACAAGTGTAACAGAATGAACGACATCATTTTAATTCTGACTCAAAGGTTCGGAATGAACGCTTCAGAGTAAAGGTTTGGAGTGTAATGAAAATAATAAGAGTAGAAAAATTTTAGAAGTGTAAGCAATATAAATGTTCGGAGTCTAACAAAGATATTTTTCGGAGTCTGAATTAATTCAGAGTGTATAAAACAAAGATACCCAAATTCTGTTTAATAGGTGAATTCGGAATGAGAATTCGGAATAGGAATTTGTCATCAGAAATCGTAATGAGAATTCATCAACAGAATTCGTAATGAGAATTATTCATTGGAATTCGTAATGGGAATTCGGAATGAGATTTCTTCATTAGAATTCGTAATGAGAATTCTTCATCAGAATTCGTATCCTGAATCTGGAATAGAACTTAGTCAGAGTTCATATCCGGAATTCGGAATGAAACTTCCTTATAGTTCTTATCCAGAATCCGAATACTAAACAGAATGCTTTATATCAAAGTTTCAACGATTCTGAGAAAATAGAAATGAATCTGAATTTCATACTTAATAAAAATATGGATGAAAATAAGATAAGGATAATTTTTCTTATAAAAGCTATTTTGCTTATAAAACCAATTTCTTAAGAAAGTATTTTTCTTATGAAAGCAATTTTCCTTAAGAAAACGATTTTCCTTACAAAAGCGATTTTCCTTATAAAAGCAATTTTTCTTATAAAAGAAATTTTCCTTAAGATAATGTGATTGTGATTTTTAAAACAAGAAGGAATGGAAAATTCATAAGGAAAACCTTATTGAATCAACAATCTCCCCCTTTTTGGAATGCACAAACATTCTTACGAAAAAGAAATTCTAAGAAGAAAGAAAAACATTAAGGCTTATCTCCCTTTGCTTTAAGAATATTTATGAATACGACTAACTCCCCCTTAGGCTTTGAAATTCTATGGATCATATTCAGATTTCCGGAGTGATAAATAAGAAGGTATTCTTTAATGAAAAAGCTCCCCCTTAAACAAACTATTATTAGAGTTTTTCTTTTTCTTAAGGATCTTTTTCTTCTCCCCCTTTGATAAACTCTTATTAGAGTTCTTCTTTTTCTTAAGGATCTTTTCCTTCTCCCCCTTTGTGATTTTCAAAAAGAATTGGAGGGAATGGAAAAAAATAACAAAGTACCTGAAAAATTAGTAATGACAACAATAGAAACGACAAACACGACTTTCATTAAATTTGAAATCTCAGCAACAAAAAGAATACAAAAAAATATCAGATTTGGTTATTTCGGATCTTTTTCCTTCGTCATGAGCCCCTTTATAATAGTCTTGATCTTCTTCAGGTCTTTATGATCTTCTTCAGCTTTCTTCTCTTAGATAACTATTCTTGCGGATTGAGCTTCAATTTTTTCTTCCTGGGCTTTCAGCTTTTCATCCTGAGCATTGATCTTTTCTTCCTGTGCCTTCATCCTTTCTTCAAAATCAATCTGATGATCCCTTTCAAACTTCCAGTTTTGAGAAACGGAATTCAGCTTCCCATTCATATCTCTCACTTCTTGAATCTGGATGTTCTTTTCTTCTGTCAACTTCTCTTCAAAGGATGCAGTTAACTCATTTATCTTCTTGTCCTCTGTTTCAAAAAAATCTTTAACATTGTCTTGAAACTCATCGAACAACCTCATCTCTTCCACGGTCTTCTTCGACCAGTTTTTCATCCTCTTGCAAGATCTTCTATGAGCTTCGTAACCAACAAAAAACGTTTTGAAGTGAGCCTCAATCTCAACGCACTTGTCCATAACCATAGATACGAAGTCAGTTTTCTGATTCAAAGCATGTTGGAGCATCTGGCATCTTGAGTCAATACTAGAGAAGGTCGGAATGGTTCCCACCAACTTCTTTAAGGACTGAACAACAAAGTCATGCCCCAACGAGGATGACTCTGAATCTGAAATCTTGCTTGGAGAGTTTTCTTCCTCAATAAGCTCTAGCTTCCTTTTATATGAATCACCAAATTCCCTTTTCTTGCTAGCCACTGATTTCGGAGTCTCGTCAAGAAGTTGCTTTCCCTTGTCTTTTTTCGGAATAGATTCTTGATCAAGAGTTTTCTGCTCGCCAGTAGACACTTGAACAATCTCATCAACAACTTTTTGAACAACATCTTCCTCATTCATATCCTTCTCTGAAGTTACTAACATAGAGGATTCATCCTATGAAGTTCAGAGTGATAGATGTTCCGAAGGTGATCATTTATAATCATCCACTTGTTTCAAAAGATCTCTTGTTTCCCCACTTCCTTCAGAAACTTCTTCTTCCTCACCCACTTGCTGAATCTTCTCGATTTGCTCAACATGCTCAGCTGTAGTCTCTTCCGGAAAATCAAGGTTTCTTCCTGGAGTCTCGGGTAGATATTCCAAGGAGAATGATCTTGGAACTGGAATTCTTCCGGATACTATTTAATTAAATTTCAACAAAGATTGGACTACCTCGGCTTCTGACATCTTCTTCTTAAGCTTCATTTCCTTTACTTGTTTTTGAAGCTCATCAGCAGTTTTCTGCTTCAGGGCCTTAGCTTCCACAGGGTCCAATCCGAACTGCGGATCCCCTTCTTTCCTTTTCTCTTTATCTGCTCTCCACATTGCAACAACCTCATCAGGATAGGCCTTATTCTTCTTTGGTTTGGGAGGTGCGGTTTGAACTTCCTTAGACTTAGGATCTTCGACTTCAGCAGCAACGTCCTTAAACTTTCTTTTCTTTACTGGTTTGGATGATTCCGGTTCAGCAGCCTTCAGAACTGTTTCTTCTTGATTAAGCAAATCAACGAACTCACCAATCTCCTTGTTGAAAGCCACATCCATCCTCTTAAGGGTGTCATCACTAACCAAAAAAATCTTACAAACCCTTGTCTTAGATCTGCAAGCTTCCATGAAAGATTCAAGGCACCGAACTATCAACTTTGATAATACTGCTGGGTACATTACGATCTGAGCTCGGAGATTTCCTTTCTTATGATTCTCAATGATTATAAGAATGTGCCACATGAAGTTAAACTTCCTTAGATTTATCAGAAAATATATGATATAGATATCACTCTTCTTCAAGCTGTCTTTATCACCTTTCCTCGGTACGATAAGCCCTTGCACCCACAACTCTAGAATCCGGAAATTTGCGGATAAACTGGCAATCTTCGGAGCTTCGTCATCATCCATTCCGAGAGTTTCTAAGGCTTTTTCTTTGTCGAAGCTACCCTTAGAGTCTGGAAAAACATGAGAAATAAATTCGACTTATCCATCATAGGACAACCCTACCAAGCTTGCTACCTTGGTATAAGAATGTTTGTAGGTCTTGCCATAAGACTTAAAAGAAAACTTCTCCCTATTATCTTCCTGGAAGAAGGAAACTGTTTCATAGAACTCAAAAAAGTAACTCTGTAAAAACATCGTCTTGAGTCCCCGGTTTGGATACAACAACATCTTCCCATCCATTCAACCTACTGTTCTTTGAAATAAGAGAATCATAGTTGTTGAAGAAATCCGGATGGACTAACCTTTCTCTGTAAACTAACCATTGTGAAATAGGCTTGGTGGATGACATTTCTTGAGACGCTAACTCCGCAGACATTCGGATCTGTAATCCTCTGAGATGTTCGGAACGGAGAAAACTGTAGTTCGGAACGACCTTAAAACAGAGGGGCAGAGCTTCGAGACGCGAGAGCTTTAAATCGATGTGGGACGAGTATTTGGGTCCCCTTTATATAGGTAATGAAATGACGGTTCAACTTCCACAGTTGATCTAACGGTTGTGATAAGCTGAGATCAGATCTGACGGTTGAAAACTTGAATCCGATCTTTTTGAGGTTTTTATTTAAACAAGGAATTAAGATAACTAAAATCCGAAAACATAATACAAGAAAATTCCAGCAAGAAAAATATGACTACGAAAACTTGAGAAAGGTAATCATACATTTCGGATTGGATTAGGAGGATTATTCGTAATGGGTAATTTAACAAAGACTAGAAAAAAACTTTATTATGAGAAGATAGATTTCACAAATATTTTACTATGGAAAATAAACTTAGTACGAAAAACTCATTATGGAACATTCATTATGGAAAATTTAGTACGAAAAACACATTACGAAGAATTTAGTATGAATATTCCGTTATGAAAAATTCTAGTACGAAATTTTCCATTCCGGAAATTTTCAATACGAACACTTCCATTCCAGAAGTATTCTGTATGAATATTTCCATTTTAGAAGAAAATTGTAGTTCCGGAAATCTCCATTCAGGAAATCTTTGTTCCGAAAAGTTTGAAAAAATTTTTTTGAAAAATTTTGTTAAACAAACAATCAAATGTACTCCCCCTATGAAAAGGAGTTTATTACTGTAAGGAGATTTTTTCAACAGAAAGTTAATTAAGAAAGATTACCATACGGTTATCATTCCTAAATTCTGTTTAATATATTCAAATCTATCAGAAGGTAAATATTTTGTGAAAATATCAGCAAGTTGTTCTTGCGTTCCGATAAACTGTAGAATAATATCTCCGGTAAGTGTGTGATCCCTAAGAAATTGATGTCTAATATCTATGTGTTTTTCATGGGAGTGATGTGCAGGGTTCTTACTGAGGGCAGTGGAACTTGTGTTATCACACAAAATTTGAGTTTTAGTAAAACTCACGCCATAGTCTGTGAGTGTGTGTTGCATCCACAACACTTGTGCACAACAACTTCCAGCTGCTATATATTCAGCTTCAGCAGTGGAGAGTGCTACAGAATGTTGCTTCTTGCAGGACCAAGAAACTAAAGAATCTCTTAAGAAATGACAAGTTCCGGATGTACTTTTTCTATCCACTCTACATCCACTAAAGTCAGCATCAGAAAAGCTTTTTAGAACAAAATCATTTCCAGAAGTATAAAATAATCCTAGATCCATGGTTCTCTTAAGGTAGCAAAAAATTCTTTTTACTGCCTTTAAGTGAGATTCCTTAGGATTGGATTGATATCTTCCACATAAGCATACTGAAAACATTAAGTCTGGTCGACTAGCTGTTAAGTAAAGTAGACTTCCTATCATACCTCTAAAAGATGTTTGATCTACTGGTTTCCCAGCTTCGTCAAGATCTAAAGAGTTTGAGGTACCAATGGGAGTACTTATACTCTTAGTGTTTTCATAACCATATTTTTTAAGAAGATCATTAATATACTTATGTTGAGATATGTAGGTTCCTTCTGGTTTTTGAGAAATTTGAAAACCATGTAAAAATGTTAACTCACCCATCATACTCATTTCAAACTCATATTTCATTAGACTAGCAAAAGTGTCAGTCAAAGATTGCTGAGTTGAACCATATATAATGTCATCAACATAAATTTGAACAATCAAAACATTTTTCTTATCTTTCTTTATAAATAGGGTTGGATCTGCATTTCCCTTAACATAGTTATTTTGAAGCAAAAATCTAGTGAGTCTATCATACCATGCTCGTGGGGCTTGTTTAAGGCCATACAAAGCTTTGGTAAGTCTAAAAACATGATCAGGATGTTTTGTATCTTCAAATCCAGGGGGTTGTTCTAAAAAAACTTCCTCTTGAACATAACCGTTAAGAAAAGAACATTTCACATCCATTTGGAAATGTTTGAAATTAAATAATGCTGCAAAGGCAAGTAGAATACGGATAGATTCAAGTCTAGCTACTGGAGCATAGGTTTCTTCATAGTCTATTCCTTCTTGCTGATTATAGCCTTTAGCAACAAGTCTATCTTTATTTCTAACAATGACTCCATTTTCATCAAATTAATTTCTGAAAACCCATTTTACTCCAATAACAGAAGTTTCCTTAGGTCTTTCAACCAAGGTCCAGACTTTATTCCTTTCGAATTCATTTAGTTCATCTTGCATTGCTTTGATCCAATCATCATCACCTAAAGCTTCATCAGTGCTTTTAGGTTCTAATTGGGAAAGAAATGCTAGATGTTCTACTTCATTTCATAAGGAACATCTAGTCCTTACAGGTTGGTTTACATCACCAATGATACTATCACTGGGAGGATTCTTAAGAAACACCTGATTTGGGTTTTGTAGAACCTGTTCATCAATATAGGGTAGAAAGTCTTCTGGGGTAAATGTTTCAGAAGTATCTTCTTGAACAATTTCCTTATCAGAAGGTTCTTCTATCAAAGGTTGACAATCAGTTTTTGAAAACACATCCGAGGGAGAAGGATGGGATTGTTTAAAAACAAATAGATCAGATTCATCAAATTTTACATGTACTGTTTCTTCAACACTAAAAGTATTTTTATTAAAAACTCTATAAGCCTTAGAGGTTGTGGAATATCCTAAGAAAATTCCTTCATATGATTTTGGTGCGAATTTATGTAAATTATCTTTAGTATTCAAAATGAATACATTGCAACCAAAAACCTTGAAGTAGGAAAGTCTTGGTTTTCTACCATTCCATAACTCATAAGGAGTTTTATTAAGAAAAGGTCTAATAAAAACTCAATTTATAGTATAGCAAGCAGTACTTACAGCTTCAGCCTAGAAATGTCTAGAAATAGAATATTCACTCAACATGGTTCTAGTTATTTCTTGAAGAATTCTAATTCTTCTTTCAACTACACCATTCTGTTGAGGAGTTCTAGGTGCTGAAAAATTGTGAGTAATACATTTCTTACTACAAAAAGTTTAAAAATCTGAATTTTGAAATTCTCATCCATGATCACTATGAATAGTTTTCAATGGAAGGTTTTTCTCATTTTTAACTTGAGCTCTAAAACTTTTGAAATAGGAAAAAGCTTCAGATTTCTTTTCTGGAAAATAGACCCAAGTAAATCTATTGTAATCATCAACTAGAACAAACACATAGTATTTGCCTTTAATACTTCCAGTTTGTATTGGACCAAAAAGATTCATGTGCACTAACTGTAATGCATCGGTTGTTGAGACTTCACCGATTGACTTAAAACTAAATTTATGTTGCTTCCCATATTGACAAGGATAAAAAATTTCAGAAGAATCAAATCTAAGCTCCGGTAGATCCTTAACTAGTTTCTTCTTAGAGAGTTTACATAGGTTTCTAATATTACAGTGTTCTAATCTTCTATGCCATAACCAGGAATGATCTTCCATTGCACTTAAGCAAGGTAAATCTTGACTCCTGAGGTCTTCTAGGTTCAAAGTGTAGACATTCTCTTACCTATTGGCTGAGAGAATAAATTCTTCCTTGGAATTGTGAACTAAACACTTATCATTCGTAAAATTCACAAGGTAACCTTCATCACATAACTGACTTATGCTAATGAGGTTGTGCTTAATACCCTTAACAAAAAGAACATTTGAAATCAAGGTTTTACCAAGAAAACAATATTACTAATACCAACAATCTCTCCCTTAGCATTGTCTCCGAAAGTTACCTTACCTCCTTTCGTTTTGATAATCTTTTCAAAAAAACTTTTGTTACCAGTCATGTGCCGGGAACATCCACTATCCATGTACCATGTATTGTTGCTGGTACTCTCTTTGTTTTCCTGAAATTAATAAGAAAATTAGATTTTCGGAATCCAAACTTGTTTGGATCCGAGATTTCCAGACAATAAAATTTTAGGAACCCACATCTTTTTAGAAATGTAAGCTTTGTGAAATCATAGAGATTAGATTTTGTTTAAGGAACAATTCTTTGCCCAGTGACCACCACATTGACACATGGTACAAAATGGGGCACTTTGAGGAACAAAATAATTGTTACTAAAAATATGTTTTTCATGGGTATAACCAAATCAGGATTTATTTCTTAAAGGTCGTATTTGGGAATACATCTTATCAAAATTTTCTTTACCATGGGTAAAGATTGATGAACACTTCTTTATGGAAAAAATTTCAAACATGAGTTTTACAACCAAGTTTTTATCCTCAAAATCATTAGTTTTAGAACTAGAGTTTGGCTCGAAAACATATTTCTTAGAAATTACTTTTTCTAATTCTTTAGAAAGTTTGTTCTTCTCAGAACATACTTCCTCAAGATTTTTTGAAATATTTTCAAAATCAGAATTTTTCTTATCAAGATCTTTAGAAAGATCTGATATCTCTTTTGTAAGAATAGAATTCTTAGAGTTTGCCTTATCAAGTTTCTTATTGAGATTGGAATTCTCAATCTCAAGAAGTTCAGCAAACATAGAGACTTCTTCATAAGTGGGTAAAGTATTTTCTTCATCATAAGATGATTCCTCATCAGAAGAGTTATAATACTCACTATCATTAGAATTTAATGAAACACTGGTCAAAGATTCATAATTTCGTACCTTAGCCATAAGACAATGATTATTAATAGGTAATCTGGCTATAAGACCAAGATTCTTCTGTCTTGAAGATTCATAATCAGAAGATTCATCTGAATAGTCACCACCACTGGCTCTCCAGGTGTCATTAGCTTTCAGAACTTTATTAGCTTTAGCTTTATAATACTTCTTTCTGTTCCTGTCTGAATGTCTTTCCTTCCTTTCTTTCTTTTTGAGCATAGGGCAATCTAGTCTAATATGTCCAGCTATTTTACATTCATAACAAGTAACTTCTCCATCTTTATTATCTTTCCTTTCCTTTTTCTTATACTTAGATTGAATATTTCTTTGGCTGGATATCTTGTTCATCCTTCGAGCAAGATTTGCTAATTCATTTTCTGAAACTTCACTCTCACTTGATTCGGATTGGAAAATAACTTTCTTAGACTGGGATCTGGTTACTCTCTCAGGAGTCTTAGCTTTCATCTGATTTGAAGTTTTAGTAAAAGCAACAGTACCATTTCCATTCTTCTTCTTGATGTTGTCTCCATCTCTCTTCATTCTCGTTTCATGTTGTAGATGAGTTCCAAATAATTCATCAAGAGTAATTTGAGTGACCTTCCTGTTCTCATATATAGTTGTTCTCTTGGATTCCCACTCATTGGGCATAATATCAATTATTTTATCCACATGAGCTTCATCATCTAAACCTTTCTCTCCCATATATTGTAGACCATTGACAATAGTCATAAATCTTTGTTGAACTTTACAGATAGGTTCTCCATAAGGAAAATTGAATCCATGATATTCTGCTCTAAGCATAGATCTTCTAGTCTCAATCACTTTGGAAGTCCCAAAGTGTGTAACCTCTAACTTCTTCCATATACAGTAAGCTTCTTCACAAGAAGAAATTTGGCTATATATATTTCTGGTCATTGAACATAGTAAAGTTTTGTGTACCTTATAGTTTAGTTGATATTCTTGCTTTTCTTGATTAGTAAAAGATCTGACTTCCTTGTCAGGAATTTTATAATCACCAGTAAGCATAACAAAGTTGTCTACTCCAGTATTGATAACAAAAGTCTTCATGAGATCTCTCCAGTATTCATAGTCATTACCATCAAAGATTGGTGGTCTTGTAGGATTCAGATTATCAATTGATCCAACATTGACTCCTGCCATACATAAAATAACTTTGCACACAACCTTGTTGGTAGCAAAAGTTCGTAATCACAATGTTCGGAATGGTAAACGGAATGGTAATGTTCAGAATGAGAAAGTGATCAAGAAAAACTTATTCATGAGTATAAGTATTTCAGAGACCTGCTCTGATACCAATTTTAGGATCGAAATAGTGATGTAGATGCTAAATTTACAAGAGGGGGGGTGAATTGTAAACATCCAAAATTCCTTTGGAACCTTTAAAGTTAGTTAAGAATAACTATGTTCTCCTTAAGAAAAGGAAAGGGCTAAGTTTAACAAAGTTAAACTTAGTAGATTCACAACACCTCTAATTCCAAAAGAAAACTTGGAAAGAGATTCCTAACGTAGGTTCTGGAAATATGGTTCCGAAAGTTGACACTTAACAAAAGATTACAATATGAGATTCTACCTTAAAGCGTATAGAATCTAAATGAAACAGATTACAAGTAAGGAAGTATAAGAAAGTTATACTTTCCTTATATTACAAAATGCAGTGGAATATAAACAAGTAGTAAAACTACAAGTAACAAGATATAAGTCTTTTAACCCAGAGAGAAGGGTATCCAACAACCTTGGATAAAGGTCCCTTGATTTATTCTTTCAAGCAAGTCTGTCTTACCCACACCAGGGTAAGCCCTCGATACGAAGATCGGAGTCTCTATCTTGCTATCCCCGCAAGCCCTCAACTTCAAGGTAGTTGGCAACCTCTTTCTTCCTCAGTAAGGAAGCCCTCAAATTTTAAGGTAGTCGGCACCTCTGTCTTCCTATCCTCGGAAGCCCTCGAATGTAATCACCAACATTCGGAGTCGCATGAATCTTTGAGATTTAATAAGAGTCTCTCTCTATATAAATCACTTCAAGCAAATTAGTCAGCCTTTCAGTAATTTTATCAGCAACGAGCTCTTTCAAATGAGCTCCTATTTATAGGTAAGGTCGGCTCCTTCTCCAATGGTCATATTTTCCTTAAAGATCGGAGGGACCTGTACACGTGTCACTTAGACAACAGTTAGTTTATAACAAAAAAGACGACATCGTTTTATAACAAAACAACTGTAATAGAATGTACGACATCGTTTTAATTCTGACTCAAAGGTTCGGAATGAACGCTTCGGAGTAAAGGTTCGGAGTGTAATGAAAATAATAAGAGTAGACAAATTTTAGAAGTGTAAAAAATATAAAAGTTCGGAGACTAACAAAGATATTTTTCGGAGTCTGAATTAATTCAGAGTGTATAAAACAAAGATACTCAAATTCTGTTTAATATTTGAATTCAGAATGAGAATTCGGAATAGGAATTCATCATCAGAAATCGTAATGAGAATTCATCAACAGAATTCGTAATGATAATTCTTCATTGGAATTCGTAATGTGAATTCAGAATGATATTTCTTCATTAGAATTCGTAATGAGAATTCTTCTTCAGAATTTGTATCTTGAATCTGGAATAGAACTTAGTCAGAGTTAATATCCAGAATTCAGAATGAAACTTCCTTATAGTTCTTATCCAGAATCCGAATCCTAAAACAGAATTCTTTATATCAAAGTTTCAACGATTCTGAGAAAATAGAAATGAATCCGAATTTCATACTTAATAAAAATATGGATGAAAATAAGATAAGGATAATTTTACTTATAAAAGATATTTTTCCTATAAAAGAACTTTCTTAAGAAAGTATTTTTCTTATGAAAGAAATTTTCCTTAAGAAAACGATTTTCCTTATAAAAGCAATTTTCCTTATAAAAGCGATTTTTCTTATAAAAGAAAATTTCCTTCAGATAAGGTGTTTGTGATTTTCAAAACAAGAAGGAATGGGAAAGTCATAAGGAAAACCTTTTTGACTCAACAATTTTCAACTATGTTCTCCTATGCAGAAACCCAGTGATGAGATAATTTGGTAAACTGTTACATTTCATAATTTAGTTTTAAAATTAATTTTTAGTATTCATTTTTATGATATGGGTTTCTATGAATAAAACAATAAAGTAGTAAACCATTTATAACCCCGAAAAATTTAGAGGGAGAAATTCATTTTATGGGGGTAGAATTTAACACCTTAAGATTTTATAAGAAATAATATTTTATAATTTCTTTGATGTCTTGTGGTATACGCTACACCAATATTATCTTGCGCTATATAGCACACCGTATTAACTTGTAGTAAACACCACACTATTCTTTGCTTGCGTAACACTCAAAAGCACCCTTCCTCGATAGCTTGCGTTGTACGCAATAACGAGTTTCACTAAACAACGATATATTATTAAAATATTATATAAACTAGCTGTTATGAATACTAATAACCAATTTTTGAAATTTAATAAATTTAATCATTCAAAATGGACTTCATTTTTGGATTTGGAATATCGAAATTATCCTAGGGTGAATTTTTTGTATCTTTCTGAAAACATTCTATTTTTGATGAATAGTTAAAACAATGAGTTATTGGTTAAAACTGAATTTTTATTTAAATAATCATTTATTTTATTTAAATTTAAATTATGTCAAAATAGATACATAATACCTATATAATGTCAATTTAATTCATTAGGGTCATTTTATAATAATTTTACATATATAAAAATTTTATTGATCATTTTACCGTCTTTTACCCACCTCCTAGGAGCATTTTCAAATTTACATAAAACTTAGTTGTACTGCTTATGTGAGTTTAATTTCACAAATCTAAGGGACACGGTTGATATCAATACGTAAAATTTGGTTCAATGAGATGAAAATAATTTTGTGTGAATAGTAACTGTTAACTTTTATTTACCACGATTAAAAGTAAATATGGTAATTAAAGATATAAATGATATTATTATTACCCTAAAACATGTCCTAATTCTATTGGATAAGTGTAATTAGAACCAAAACATCCTCAGTATTAAAATATGACCCTTTAAGTCAACTTGGTTTATATTATGACATTTATTATTATTTTATTTAAAGAATTGTTTAAATAGTTAAAATCAATGTTTAATAACTAATACATTTTTAATATAAGGTTATACATAAGATAAATTAAACTATAAATATTCATTATAAATATAAAAATATTTCCTATATAATGTTATTTTATTTATATTTTTTAGACATTAAATAATTTAATTTATTTATGACACAATGATGTTGTAGTAATTACCTTATTAATGAAATATTAACATAATTGATATTATAAATACATAAATAAATGTATTTTGAGACTCTATAGGAAATAAAATAATTTTATAGGTTAATATAACACATTTGGGATAGTTAGATGAATTTTATTTGAATTAATAATGCTGTTATTATTTTAGAAGTAACAAAATGCCAAATAGTGTCAAAATTGACATAAAAGTGTTTTTAGAAACAATATTAAATTATTAATTGATATAATAGTCCTAAAAAGTAATGTTTCGTCAAAAATACTTATATAATAATATATATTACATTAATGAACCAATTGGTGTTCGATTGGCAGTTTATAGTAAGTTTATTAACCATATAGTGTAAGAATACAAGAAGACACGGTAAAAGTTAATTTTTTTAACATAGAGATAAATCTAAATGATAAGTTTAAAATGGTTAACTAAACCTGTCTAAAACCTATTGGCTGAGAGTATTTCGACCCATCCCATCACTATCACCGAAATAAGTTAATTTGATGCATTCTAAACTGAATATGAATTTATTATAAAATAACATTTTAAGTTTTTTCTAAGGCCCCCTCACCTCTCTTATAAAAGGGAAATCCCACTTCTCTCTAATACACATCTCCAAAGCCATTTGACTCAGCCAACCCCTACCCAAATACCCTCTCAACTATCCTCCCTTCATCCTAGTGGCCTTAATTTTGTATGAAAGCCAACAAATGGAGCACTTTTTATTAAATCAAATGGAATAACCCAAAGATGATGTGAATATCTCACCACATATTTCAGGTTCCTTTCTTCTTCCACATCCTCCATATTTGTTGTTTCCATTCTAAAATAATAACCCCAGTATATTCTATATAATGTTATGTTATTATAAAAATTTTACAACAATATTAGTAATTTTATCCATCCTATGAATGAAAATGTCACCACACGTGTGTACGTACGACTTACCGTCTCCAAGTCGTGGTGTTGTTTGTTATTCAAACATTTCATCATTTGGATGGGTATAATAATGAGTATAAATGAAATAAATTATTAATATAACACTATTATGATTCTTTATAAATGATATACCATCCAATTATATACGATTTTAAATTCAATAGAATGATATTGTCGCTAGTGCGTATGTACGGACTACCGTCTCCACGAACACGATGAGATTCATTTTCCATGATTAACCATTCAAGTATGATTATATAGTATATATAATAAATAATCATGGAATATATTACATAATAATGATACTGGATTTATTTAAATATATGTTTCATTTACTTAATTCCATTCAATATAATAAGGAAAGGAAAACAACGTTCATGCGTACATACGTCCTACCATCTCCATGAACCGTGTATTTCATTCCATTTACCTATCTATGATATATATTTAAATTATGAATATATAATATATATATATAAATAATGTTTTACATTCTGGAAGGATATAATTAATAATCTCAATAACTACAATTCGAAACACGTACGATAAATGAAACGATTTTACCCAAAACCTTACTTTAACGTGGAATTTACAAAAGAACGGGTAATATAAAGTCATAAGTGAATCATATATGATATCATAAATATTGTTATGTTTATGTTACAAGTTAATAATATGTTTAAACCCACTATACAGGAGTCTCAGACACATACAGAAGAATTTGGACATATGGTAATGGATAATTGTGCAAATCTCATTTTTATCCGAGGTTGTTTATACATAAGTATTAACTAGGGTTTTATTTTTAATCCATGTAAAACAAAAATGGGTTTCATAAAATGTTTAATATTCTTCCATGTATGTTTAAAGTCATTTTTACCCTTTTTTTACATTTACAAAATTGTATTGATGGAATCTTTCCTTTGTTTACCATATAATGTACTTTTTGACTTCTCGGCAAAAGTACGAGAAGAATGTTTTTTTAACTTATAAAGAACTAATGAATTTTTATGGTTTCCTAATGCATTATTTCCATGAATCATACTCTACAAGATTTCATGATTATTTTCAAAAAAAATTGTTTTCTTTTAAAATCGTATGACATTTTGAGAAAAGAAAATGATTTTGAAGAAGAAAGGATATTTTCCTCAATAATTCATTTAAGTGTTTATTCGATACTATTTCAAATCTAAGATGACATTATTTAGTATGATTATGTTTCAAGTATAATTTCTCTATTATTTTCATGGTGGTATTTTTCTTATGATGAAATGTATCCATTTTCTTTATTTGGATTATGTTAAGATGGGATGATGTTTACAAAACCCATTTTATTATTTCGGTTATAATCCATGATTTAGGATTGTGTTGTGGAACACATAAGAATTATTTAAATATGAGATGGGTTGGACCTATATCTCCCTCCAATGCATTGGGTAATTATTTATATCTCATGAGATAGACATGAATGGAATGGCAAGTGAATCTAGTTCAATAATACAGGGATGGAACGACAAGTAAACCTAGTTCAGTAATGGACTTTGTCCACTATGTTGGTCTTGGCAGCAATGTCCTGGATACTATGGAAATCATAACATGTGCTTAAGGGTTTCCACAATTACATGTTTTATTCCCTTGCTATTTTATCATGGTTAATGTTCCTTTATGATCTATTCCTTATGCACTGCCAAATCTTTTGTCATTACTCATGATTTTGATATTTAATGTTTATGTTCTTACATTCAAATGTTTAGGGATTGTTTTATGTTATCCATGTTTACCCTTACCGAGCATTTGAGATCACCCTTTTTATGTTTTCTTTTCCCCAGGTTATAAAAAAAGGTTTTAGGTAAGAAAAACCAAAGGGGAAGATCATTATGGGAGATGTTGAAGATCTTTCACCGTGATTAGAATATTATTTTCCGAGTTTCCAAAGAAACTAAAATAATACAGTCCTTGGGAATTTTTTTTTTGTCTTTAATTAAGTATTCTGCAAAACTAATGTAATGTCTACGTATTTCCAGCTTTGGGTCTCTACATGAAGCATGGGTAGATACTTTGGAACCTAAAGATCATTCATCAATATTCAAGGGGACCACATCCTTGCATTCTAGGGATGGAAATCCTAAGGTGAGACCAAGATTTTGACAATCATAAGTCTCATGACTATTTTAGCCACACTTGTTATTTTTATATATCAATGTGACTGACCCAATCCTTGTTTGAATAGTACGTAGAATGGTGGGTGCCCTGGTAGTATGAATGGTAGGAGGACCCAGATCCCCTTTACCAGGAGGGGTGATAGTCTATAAGAACAACCAATAAATTTATTATATACATCCTAGTAATCAATAAATCATGGAGATAATTGAATCCATTGGTGGTTAGAACATAAAGCTAATCAGGTTGAAATCATCGAGGTAGAATAAAGTTATGAGAACTAATCAGAAAACATGGAACATCATTCAACGTATGTGATGACCAAGTAAGATCCTACTACTGTGTTCCTGGATCCATGTCATTAATATGAATCAGTCGATCCATTATAGATTAACTAATTCTATTTTTATGTAACTGATGATATTCAAAATACCTTTCCCTTAGCATGGAATCTAATCCAGTGCTTCTCCAATGATTTTCATAACCTGATTGGATAATCCAAATGAGATCAATTCTCATGTGACTATGATATCTATTCATTAGAGGGTAGATGCCAACCATATACACACATTGGTTTGGGAATAACTTTCTGCGAGGATGTGGGTGAGTAGTGAACACTTGAAGGTCTAATGGTGCCAGAAAAAGCCCGAAAATTTCCAAAAACCTAAAGAGTTTAAGAAAGAGATTTAATGGATCATTGGGAAGATGAGTGAGAATTCCACAATAATTTCTATACAGATTGGTATTTCTTAATGAATAATATCCCAAATAATGAAATCCCATGACAAATTAGTGTAGTTTAACAATAAAGTATTATAACTCCATACCGAACGGGGCTGAACAATGATTACGGCTGATGGGCTTCAATTTATTACATCTGATGAGGATAAGAATCTTGGGAAACATTAAGAAACCATAGAGGATACACACAAAAGAGTGTCATAAATAAAGTATTCCATCAAGGGGTTAGATCTATAGGGGACTTGTTTTTGAAAAACTGAGACACATTTCGATCACCCACTTTCTCATTTAAAATGAACACATAGACATATTTATTACTTCTTTTAATTACAATATTTTAATAAAATATGTGATAAAAATTACGATAAATCCCAAATCTCACATGGGACATTACATGTCTGAGAATCATGGGATGAAAATATTCTTTCCTGTTACACAACAATACACAACAATGCAGGATAAATGGCAGGCTGGAAATCCCCAACCAGTCCAATATTCCAGATTCATGTACACGGTCGTATAGAAGGATAGAATGGGTGGAAAATGTGTATCATGGCATATGATATTTGGGACACAATGAAGGTCGCATAACAATGGAGGATAATTGTTGACCGTGTTTTAAAAAATTATACATATCTTGTGACCTGGAATGGGAATCAACAAATAAGAATCAACCATTGACCATGTTCGCAACATGAATCTTGTATCAATATGTCATTCAAGATTCTCTAGAAGGTTGGCCTATGAAGGTAGACAAGACAATGTGGAATGATGAAAGGTTATTTAGGGTCCTTTCAGATGGAAATATTATATAGACCCAAATAAAGTGTCACACATGATGAATGGATGTAACCATTCATTTTAATATCACCTGGTATGAATTAATGTGAGGAGAGGTACTCTCAAATGAAACACACAGCGAATCTTTCAGTACCCAATGTAAATAGGGATAGAGAATGGTTTGAAACACAACATTTACTCTAGGGATGACCCTGAAAATAAGGTGCTATAAGGATAAAGGTGGATATGGTTGTACCATGAACGAGAAGTACATGTGTCTCTACATATCACATAAAAAAGGAATCAATGAAAACATTACTTTTAAGGTGGAATGGTAGGAGACTAATACCATAATGTTGAAATATTATCTCAAGAAATAAATATTTAGTTTGTTACATAGTTTAATGTCACGTGAACTTGGACACTATAGATCACAGTTTAATGTCAAATATTTTGTACTAGAATGATGAGGTATGCAATACGGTGCCAAAAATCAACCCAACATGAATGATGAACGAAGGCCTCTTCAATTCATTAGATATTTTCAATAGAATGAATTCATGGTTTAAAGTCATGATTCATGGACTTTGGTTCCTAAACTCATTGATTTAGCTCATAGCATTTGGACCGTTAGGTGTGTGACTTTCCATGCATGTATAAACCTTATCAAAAACTGTATGACCACATGATCCATGCTCAGTGTAAGAAATAAGTGGTAGAACAGATCTGTACAAAATATTATAACACACGATAAGGTAATGGAGGTGTTGGGGACAATAATGACCCAATGACACATGTTCTCCTACTAAACATGAATGGTTCAAGAAGTAATGATACCAAGCGTATAAAAATTCCACATGGACGTATGTATATGAGAAAGAATGCGAATCAATAGACCAAAATTTGGGGCATGAACATATTGGTGATAATTATTGATGATAACTACTGACCATTGTCACAACACAATATCCATATCATGTGACGTTGAATGAGAACAAACAACTAGGCATCAACTACTAACCATTTTCGCAACATGGTACATTTATCAAATTGGTATATGGGATCCTCTAGGATGCTGGCCCAAGATGGTAGGTGATCCTTAGTGGAGTGAGACCAGACTGTCAAGGTGTCCCATATGATGTTAATTAATATTGGGTCCCAAATAAAGGGTACATAAAGCATTATGGAAGGTTGAGATAATGTCAATATAGAATCCAACACTCTATGTCACATACCACATTGAATCTGTTCATATTGATGTAATAAGAAAGAGTTCAATGGGTTCAAATAAATGTATTAATCAAATGGTTGAGTAAGGGAAATGGAATAAATTTGATGATAATCCTTCTGATTAACCTGAGAATATAATATCTGGGCATTCCTTCATATCCTATAAGGGAATGAATCCTTCCATACATTGTTCCAGAGGTGTTATGCAGTTTAACATCATGCAATAAGGCAGAGTGCAAGGATGAATGATCTTGAAGTAGGGGTATATGAAAAAAACATTATAAACTTGATGTGAAAGGGGCTAGAGAAGACCCCACATCACCATTCATCCCATGAAAGAACATGGGATAATAGGTCAAAAGGATGAAAAAATCTATATAAAACCTTGGGCTAGAACCAAAGAACAAATTTTCTGGAATTCCATTGTATCCTGAAATGGTGGTAATCAAGACATACATAGTTTAGAGATGTTGTTCATTTTAATATCATGTTTTATGGACAAATCACTACAACATATTTTATTTTCAGGCATCTAGGACATGGGGGAGATCATAGTTTATGGAATAGAGCTTAGACCATAAGGTGTATTCTCCGTTTTTCATTTACCCTAACATAGCACGATGGGGTACTTATGTGATGTACTTCATAAGGAATTTGGAATTATTAGGAGGACTAATATGCTAACCATCTTTGGTGAATAGAGAGTATGTTCCATTGGGGTTTACCATGTGGTTGATGTAAGACCCCTCCAATTGGGTATCCAACATTGGTGGTTTCCTCCCGAATCACATTGGAATCCGCATGAATAAAACCGTGTACCCCTAAAGGAAATATCAAATATGACCATTCTTATTAGAAGACCTGGTAAAAAAAATTTGTGACCCTCCAGATTGTACGTGGTCCCATGGCTATTGTCATCAAGGAATTCCAATTTATCAATACATAATTCCACCAATGTGTTTGGCATCTACTGATCATAGAGGGAATTACACAATGATATAAACTAAATCTTGATGCATAGGAAAACATTTGTTCCATATATAAGGGAATATGGGTTCACTAGGGTGGAATTAAGAGTTGTCGTCCGGTATGCCCAGAGAGCGCGGAGGAGCTTGTCTGGCCAATTTTCCTTGTTTTGACAAACCATATTCTGCATGATTCTAGAGTGGGTTTGGTTTAGTGCTTCAATCATACCATTTTTTTTTAACATGATAGTGGAATGTATGGTTAGAAAATATAATATACATGGTGTAAAATTTATTCTGTTAAGCTACACAGAAATTGGTGTTGTTATCATAGGGAATGATGTGAGGGAATCCAAATCAATGAATGATGTCTTTGCACATTAACATGATGATAAAATGGGGCTTGAATTCCTTGAGAAATATTTTATCTACACAAATTGAAAATATATCCAGGGCAGATAGGATGAACCTGCATTGGACAGCTGTCACTGGTAGATAAGTTCTAACAAAATCGATCCCCCGGACCGCAAATGGCCAAGAGTACATGGTAGTATGGAGAGGCTTTGATAGCGAATGATTTTTTTCAATGGTTTAGAACATGTGAGACCCATTCATGAACTCTATGTAGTCATTTATCATGGTGGTCTAGAAGTAGACATTCCTTAATATCTGGTGGGAGAGCATTGACCACGCATAAGGATATCAATAGAAACTGGAATGATCTTCTTGCATAACATGGGGAATAAAATATTCCCAAATTTAGTGGAGGAGAAATCCATTAAACCCATACCTATATAAAATCATCATACGGTTTAGAAAACTCTAGATGGTGAACTGTACTACACACCGAAAAATTCACTCACATTCAGCTCTGTCATCCATGAGACTGTCGTGTTGGAGGTACGTGAGAAAAGGAGTATTCTAATCCAGGGTATCTTAAACTGTGGGAGGGGAATCTAGAATTCCCAATGGGGATTCACTGGTGGTGATATGGCCTACTCACTGACTATCATCGTTGTCTGGAGTGACGTGAGAAATGAATCTTCAATGAGCCACATGGATGGTCAAATGGTCTAGTTCATGCTCTACGAGATAATCAGTGAGGATGGTCATGGTGTCAGCTTGACCATTAAGAGATTGAGGATGATGAATGGTTATATAAAAGGAAGGGAACTGGTCCATTAGAAGATGAGTTTGCTATGAAAAGGGTACAATCTCCAACATCCTGATGCCATAGTCACTGTTTACCAACATGATTACTAGTTCAGAGTCCCCCTTCACAATTAAGTTAGGAAAGTTAATCACAATGGCATACTAGAGACTAATGATGGGGGATGGATACTCCACCTTATTATTGGTACATCCTTCTGACAACAAATACAAATATGGCATGATAGTTTGTGTTGGCGGGATGAAGATGATACACAAAACTACTATTTTAGTCTTTGATCATTGAGTATCGGGCTGGTCGAGCTCTATTAGGCACCATCAAAATGCATATTCCAACATGGAAAGGATTGATACAGTGAATTTATTGAATCATCTTGGAATTCATGATCCAAATAATAACCTATGGGGACTGGATGGTTGATAAGGAAGTCTTCTAGCGCATGACCCTTGACAATTTTATACTGAATGAACCTGATGAAAAAATGTTGAATAATTACTACCAACTAAACTAGATAATCATTCAACATGTGTATGATTATAATATAATTTATCAGGTCCATATGGGACACTATATGTATCTTAAAATGCAGAAGATAATTCCTCAACTTCTATACTGAAAAATCCAACTCGAGGAGCTCTTCTTGAAAGATGAATATCTGGTCTCCATGTTGAGGAATACACAACTGAGATAGCATAAAAATCTATATGTTCCTTCACTATTTTTCGGGGTTATAAGGGAACTAAGGGATCATTCTATGGTGGTAACATAAATTCCTAGTGGATTTCTGAAATTGGGTGGCATCCGAAGAAGATTTTGAAGAAAGAAAATCTTGATATCATAAATGGGAGAATGAAACTCTACATCCCACAAATGAAAAAAACCATTATTCATGAATTGAGAATTGGGATTACTCTTTTTGGCTACATTCGCATTTAATAAATATGTGTTTACTATGTGTCCTCGAAAACTTTAGAACTCTAAAAGGATTCTTGAAGGAGGCATCTAGATGATAACCTTTCACTTCTCTAGATTGATCAATATGCCTTTGTATCTAATGAAAATGATGATGATATTTATATAGGTGAACCTGAAGGAAAACTTCAGGGGGTTTATTTTCAGATATCTGGAGAAAAGGAAGCCAAAAAATATCATAATAACCGAGATGGTCCTTACTTTAGCAGGATTTGACCACATGATTTTCCACATAGAATTCCAATAATTTCTTGAGGATCAAATATAATATTTTTTTTATGGAATGAAGATTGGTGGAACTTGAATTAATCAGACTAAAAGGTAATACTTTGTATCAAAACGAGCCTTGTGGTTATCTAAAGGTAGTGGATTCTTCATCTTCAAGGGAAATTTGGATTTGATTGTATCTGAAATACTCCACCATGAAAGAGAGATATTGTAATCTATATGTAGCATTTATTAACAACATTTTCACAAAGAGGGGAAATTCATACTTTGGAAAATGATAGTGGAGATCCCAGATATTGATAGAGACTTTGATTTGAATGTTCTTCTTTCTAATGGGAATGATGTTGTCTATCTGTATGATGTCAAACGTTTTAAGGTGTGTCTTTTTATTTTTTAGATTGGTCACATATATTTTCTAGATAAGTGTTTCCCCATGTTCATGTGAAGGATCAGGGGTGTTTCTGGTGTTTGGTACATTAATGTAGAAGAAGAAGGTGTTTCGAAGAATCTTTCATGGTTTCCTCATTGTTAGTGAAAACCGTATAGAAATCCCGAGTAACCGTGTGAGGTGGGAGGAGGGGATTTTGGATAGGACCATCTACAAAGTTTATAAAACCATACTGGTAAAACTTGAGGCCTACAAAATTTTGTAAATTTTTTAAAAAAATCTATGTTGTAATTTTAGGGCTCACTCTTTATTTCCTCCTTTCTACCTCTTTGGAACCCTAATGACATCACAATATCCTCAAAATATACCATGGATCAATCTCCGTCATCTCAAGGTCATTTGGAGTGCCCTCAAATTTGGATCGAATATCTGGTAAAGGCTAATCCCACTCTTTTCTTCTCTTTTGGGTTTAGGGATTTCTTCTCTTCCTTCTCTCCATCTAACACTCTAAAACCATTCCTTTAAAGTAAGATTTAGGTTTATGATTCATATTGTGGGTTAATATTAATCTATTTCATCAATTAAGATTATTTTCACCATAGAATTATAATTTGGTAGTCTCCATGTATTATACCAGTGTTTTATTTTAGATTATTTCATGAATGGTTGTGCTCTTATTTTTCACTAGTTATATATTTTTTCGTATGATGTGTTTGATGAAAAGGGGTGTCTATGTGACCAATTAAAAACCTCACAATCCACTTGGGATGTGTAGATGATAACTTGACCAATTTTTGGCTACCCATGGGGAAACAACCGTTTCCAAACCAAGAAGATTGTATGGATAAATGAAAGGTTGATGAGTGATATCGTGAAGCCCATGTAGAACATGTATAAATAGTTGATTTAGTTTGAAATTGAATGTTGATGTTTCTGCCTAGTTTTTTAGTTAATTGCATAAAGGGTTGTTTAGAATGAATTACAAGTTGGTTATTTGGTTTAAATGTGATTGTGTCGAATGGTATATTAATTATGTTGAAATACCAAAGTGTACTAGTACATATGAAATATTGAGGATGTAAAATTGGAAATGTCTTCTGAATTGAGAACATGTAAATGGTTGCATAAGGGAATTGATGAATATGTAATGAGTTAATACTTGGGAAATTATGGGGAATACAACATGCATTGAATGTGAAATAGTGGTTGTGAAATGTATTATAAGACTCAAAATGGAAATACACAATTGGAAAATGTTTGTGAAATATTGAATTGGCTAAATGGGTTAATTTATTGCAATTGATGAGTATTGGATAAGAAATGGTGTTGTTGAACACACTTAATGGGTTATTTCATGATAATTTAAAATTGGATAAATAGATATAAATTGTAATTGGTAAATGTGTTAATGGGTTATGGAATGGTATTAATTCTCTTCTTGTTGTTATTTATTGGGATTTAGCAATGGAATTGGTTATATTGGAGTGTGTTGTGGAATAATTGTGGTGATTAGATAAATATGTGCACATGGCTCGGTAGAATGGGGTACTGAGATGATAATCTACACCCATGGGTCGAGTTAGACTGAGTCTCTGAACTCCACCCCCTAAATGCATGGGTTAGGGAAGGGGATGAGGATCTATTCTCATAACTGTTGCATTCCACCCAGACTGAGGCTTTGAGGTGTGGATAATGAGTTTATGTGATATGTTTTTCCCTAGGGAGATAGAGACGCAACTTATTTCCATTATTCACAATGAATGATTACCATATAACAATCTATAGATGATTTATATTCCTAAACTAATTTGAATGTAACAAAATGGATTATGTTATATGTATGGTATAGTAAATGTAATTGGGTTAAATTCTATGAATTAATTAAATGATCCTTATTAACCAGTGGCACCCAAATTATCCATTTTTTACTTACCATTGATTTTTTTACTTTAATACACTTTCTATTTGATTGGGTATTAGTATACATCATTGGTACTAGACTATTGAGTTTTGTACTTACACCCTATATGGGCCGATGTTGGGTACCCGAATAGAATTATTGGTTTTCGGTCAGGACAAGGGAAAAGGTTCAACACTAAGATATTATGTTGGTCTTGGGATGTACATGGAGAATTATCTAGACTTAGATTTAGATATCATTTGGTTATTTGGTTATTTTTCATATTTTTGGGTTTTTCACATTACACTACTAGTATGTCATGACATTGTTAATGTCAAATTAGGGTTTGTACACATTTGGGAGATATTTGAATCGTTTGTTTATCTGTTGTTTTATTTGACTCCTATATTTATATTGTAATTTTTTGTTTCCTACTATGGTAAAGATTATATACTCTCTAAACATGACTTATTAGATCCACGCTACAAGCCGGCAACCTCTGGCATACATGGAGGCATGCTTGAGGTCATGTGATTACTCGACATGGGGAATTGGTTTTAGTGGATCCCAGGATAGAGACATTACAAAGCTGTATTAGAGTAGTTATTTTCTATTTCATAATTTTTGGAGTTGGTAGACAATATATTAGGTTTTTTTTGTCAAAGGGATTTAAATTAGGTTTATCTAACCCATGTATGAGGGAAAACTGAAGCCACCCGATGTGGAAATTGTAGTTCTTGATGTGCTTTGTTACATCATAATTTTGCCACACTATTCGGTTATGTAAATGTTCTTTGATTTGATTTACTTATGATATTTTTTTATTTTCAAAATGCAATGTGGTTGTGCATTCATGCATCTGTTTAGTCACCTAAGGATATAGGTGGAACACATGATTATAGGCCCACACACGGGATGTGTGTGTGGGGAGTAGATATTAGAATGCATTTTACTTCCTTGACTAATTTGAAGTAAATTAATCCTAATAATGGTAATGTATGTGGGTGAATGAAAATAATTAAAATGAATTGTTAATGAATATCCTGTGTAATGATATTTTATGTCTGATTTAAAATTTTGTGTTGGGATAAATTGAAAAGGTTTAATTCAATGATAAAATAAAGATATTGAATTATGATGGTAAAATTGTTAATAATTTTGTAATGATTAAATGAGTAAATTATTTAAAATGATGATTTAAATAATTTGGGAAAAGGGAAATATTCTAAAGAGGAAAGTATTATATTGTAAAAGAAGAGTTATTTTGAAGAGATACGGACGAACGACATGTGATTATGTAAATTGGTTAACCTATATTGACCTTGACCTATTGTAGGTGTAGTAGAGGTTAGTGTTATAAGTATTATGAGGACCAATCAGATAGAGCAGGTAGAATTATTTCATTTATGGTTGATTATGTGAGATCCATTCCATCTGGGGTTTAATCCTATATTCCATTCTTTGAAGCATCCAGTGAATTGTTTGATTAAAATGAGAATGATTGAGTTCAAATGTGGGAATTCATTATGTTATCTATTTTACCCTTGTATGTGATGTTTGGGGTAGTGAGAGTTCCCAATATTGGGACAATGTGATTGAATTCAGTGGCCCTTCCAATTATTATATGGCCATGTTGTTGTGTTTAGGGAACCCTTGGTAGGGTTTGGAATGTTGGGGTTCGAGGTGTTGTTCGGTTTTGTTAGTGTGGAAACTCTCATTGTTCATGACCATATAGAGTGCATGATTGACCTTAAAGATGGATCCTGGGTCTTAGATACCATTTGATTCTTGAACATACATGTTGTATTTGGAATCCTAGAAAAATTTTATTGATCATATTTCCAATGAATGTGTACAACATTTGTATAAAACCTAGAGTAATTGGTTGTTTGGAGACTAGGATGTTTGTGCTTCAGAAATGGGGTGAGAGGGGCATTCACAAGAATTTATTTGTTTGTCTCATTATATGCATGGTTTAGAGTGAGGAAAAATTTATTTTCTTGGTTGAGACTAGATTCTAGAGAGTTGGTATCATTCAACCTTCAAGGTGACATATGAGTGTGTTCAATCAAGGTTTTGAGTGCTTTTGGGTGTGTGTCACACATGTAGATTGTTGGGACGTTGTCAGATGAATTCAGAGTGTTTCATGATGCAGGTTTGGACTAGATAACTAAAGGGATGGTTAATTTCAAGTGGTTCCACTCAAGTTGGGGTTATGTGATTATAGTCTTAGAAAATCAACGGTGACGAAGTGGGAGACGAATGTGAGATGCTTCATAGGAGTTGTTACTGCATTCTAAGTACCACCATGATTTAGTAAATTGTATAATTGTGTATCATTATTTCATATGGCCACTTTACTGTTTTTATTGGATTTATGTTTTTTTTGAAGTTTTGTATCATATGGATTCATGTCTCACCTTTTCGGATAACGATTAATGGAGGGCTCAAAGTAATTTTTGATTAGACCAGAAAACAATAGATGATGTGTGGTTGTTTGATTTCACTTGATGGTTACAATTGAGGTGAGGGATTTCACATGGATGAACATATTTTTATTAATGGTTTGGTTGTTGGGTGAGATGTCGAGGTCACCTCCGGGATGTTGTGGCTTACTAACCAAGACACGTGGTTAAATAAGTAAGCGGAGGATGGGAAACACATAGGTAAAGGATGATTAGTGATAGACCGTTGGCTTGATTGGTCTGGTAGAATTTTGTTCATCAATTGTTAGATAGAAGGATCATAATATTATAACATGAGTGATATGGTAGATGTAGTGACACATGAAACAATTGTTCATAGATACATAGTGATTTGTTCATGGAGTGGTGGTGAGCCATGGCTGTGAATCACACATGAGTGGTGGCGGTTATGGTTTGATGAGATGCATTCTGCAGAGGATCCGAAATTCCTTACTCGGTCATGGTGTCTCGTATTTCAACATAAAAATATATAATTTGGTGGTTCTATTCCTTGAATAATTCTTAGAGTTCATCACTTAGTGACGATCCTTCCCAATATCTTGATATCATACTAGATATATTGAGAATATCTGGCTTTATTCCAAGAGACATTATGGTTTTTGGTTTTATGAGGGACATCACTGAGTTAATGCTCATAAAAATGGTATATTTGGAGCTTAATAATAGGAATTACATGCTTTATGGCTTTGTGTGAGGTCCTCAAGATGGGCCATGTGTCGAAAAATTCGATGAGATCCATTTATAGAATTTTTGATTGGGTATTGGGTGACGTTCATTTTCAGGTTTTGAGAAAAAGCTAGAAACCCATGTCTATGTTTTTTGGTTAGATTGTGATCAAACGTAAAGATATGGTGTATAGAATCACTCATACAGTGAAATGGTAAAAGAAAAACCTAAGTTCTGAGTAATAAGTCATACATGGATGTGGAGAAGAGAGCATCGAGTTAGTGTACTGGCCTCAGAATACCAATGAGGAACATTTTAGTTGAATATTAGGTTCCATTGAAAGGATATTTGGGCCTTGTATATTGTGAATTATGATCATAGTGTTGGATTTGTGCTTAGGGTGTTTCAATGTGAAGTGTCTGATGCCTTTGTGGAATTCATAGAAAGTTGGGGATGGATATGATTATAGGTTATGGAAAGAGATATTAGGTCATATAACTCCAATGACGATTGGGGTTTGACTTAGGTAATTTTCCATGTCTGGTTTTGGAATGTATTAAATTTGATATCAACTTGTCCATGTTATGTGTTGTCATGTAGGTGGTGAATCTAAACGATGTTATGAGGGAATGTAATGCCCAGATGATGGAATTTTACAAGAATTCATTGAATGACCTCAGTGGGTGCATGGGACGATTATGACAAAATTCAAGTTAGTAAACACCTTGGGTTGGTGAGAAAGGGGTAGCATACCATTAGTGAAAGGTGGTTGTTTTTGGTAAATCCATTCTGGGATGGTTCATGCTGAGATGGTAAACAAGAATGGGTGTTTTGAGAGTGGTCGACCTCTGGATTCATGTTATAGAAGAATATTCCTTTTTTATGTGATGTTTTTCCCGGGTGAGGTCATTTTGATCTTATACCATTAATGGGTAGTGTAGGAATATCCCCCATAATGGATTCGATGATTCATATGGATTCCAATACAGGGTAATTCCATATTTATGTTCGATTAAGGTGACATAGAACAAAAAAGGAGATGTGAATGATGTGTTTAGATTCAGGTGATCCTTCCTCAATAGTGGTTAATCGAAAGAGGTAATATATATCATTTGAAATCACCATTCATCCTTCATTGGGAGATATTGATTTTGGTCACCATTAAAGATGGTTTAAAATAAATGAAAACTATGCCAAGGGATTTGGCACCTGAATTGTGAAGATGATCGGGTCATGGGGGTGATGATATGTTCCTCTATGATGATGTAATGTTGTGTGGAAAGTATCTAGGTGTATTGAGTTAAGAATTATTATAAAATAATTCTATGTGATGTTATAGTGGTTGGGTGTGGTTGATGTTGATGCATCCTTATGTATATTTCGGTTCATATTGTGCTTGCGGTGAAGAAGAATTGTCTGGAATATCAGTTCCCTTGATCTTTCTTTGGTGGGAATTGTGATGTGAAACCAGAATGTTCAATGATGGGAGTGAATTTTCAGTCACGGTGGAATGATCTCAAGTTATGTAATCTTCTTTGTTCTTTGTAGAACGGCTCGAGGACAAGCTGTTATAAGGTGGGGAGGTTGTATGATTCCCTATTTTTTATGGTGTGTTTTATTATTTTAATTTTCGTCTCTTCTTTTGGATAGATATGTGTTATACCATGTTTATGTGAATGGTTGGGGTTGTTTAGGTGGTTTAGGACATGAATGTAGAAAAATAAGAGTTTATGAGTGTGTTGAAATGTTTGGGAATGATTAGCGAAAACTATGAGGGAATCCCAGGTAACCTTGTGACAGGGGTGATTTTAGACAGTAGAATCTGCACAGTTTTCACCCTGTCTAGAAAACTATTTGGGTAAACTATGAAGCCTATAAACACTTATAAAATTACAAAAATTCATTACAGGATTTTAAGTATAAATCAGGATATCCTCATTTATTTTTCCTTGGAACCCTAGTGTTGTCTCAAATACCTCAATATCACCCATGGATCAATCAACCTCATCTAAATGCCATTTGGAATGATGTCAATTGTGGATCAATGATCTGGTTAGGCTAATCCCACTCATTCATCTCCCTATGGTTTATCGATTTTATCTATTCCTTCTCTCCATATGAATCTCTAAAACATTTCTTTTCCAGAGATATTTAGGTTTGAGATTAAACGTGTGGTTAAATCTGGAACTATGGATTTGATAAAGAGTATATTCATCGTTGGATTCAATGTTGGTGGTATAAAACTATTATCCCATTTTTTATTTTATATTTGTGCATAGAAGAATATGATCTTGTATTTTTCCAAAATTTATTCTTTGTTATGTTGGGGTGTTTCATTAAAATGGGTCTCTAAGTGACCAATAAAAACCCTCAATATCCCCATGGGATGAGTAGAGGATGACTTGACCATTTTAGGGATACCCATGGGGTGTTCTGGAATTTATGTACCATCAAAATTGTAGGGATAATGAATTTTTGTTGAGTGGTAATGTGAATTCCCTGTAGAATATGTCTAAATAGATTATTTAATTATAAATGGAATATTAATGATTTGTCTTAGGTTTTAGAGTAATTGCATAAAGTGTTATTTGGCATGAAATAAGTGTGTGTTAATTGGGTTAAATGGGATTGTGTGGAATGTGATTTATATTATAATGAAATCCCAAAGTGGACTAGTACATATGAAATTTAGAGAATGTTAAATTGGAAATGGCATGTAAATTGTGAACATGTAAATGGTAGAATAATGGAAATGGTTAATGTAGAATGATTTAATACTTGGGAAATTATGTTGAATGACTGATGGGTTGAATTTAATAATGTGATTGTGAAATGTATTATAAGAATCGAACATGAAATTCACAAGTGTAAATTCTTTTGATATGGTGATTGGGATAAATGGGGTAATATATGTAAATTAATGAGTGTTTTATAAATACAGTGGTTTCAGAAAACACTTAATTATTAATGAATTAGAATATTAATTTGAATAAATTGCTATGAATTGTAATTGGTAAATGTGTTAATGGTTTATGGAATAGTATTAATTACCATATTATTGTTATATATTGTGATTTCCCAATGGAATTGGTTATGTTGGATTGTGTTATGGTATGATTGTAGTGATTGGATAAATATTCATGTCCACAAGGATTTCTAGAGTGGGGTATTAACATGAGGTTCTACGCTCAAGGGTTGAGTTAGAATGAGGATCTAAACTCCACCCCATAAATGAACAAGTTATGGAAGGGGACAGAGGATCCATTAACCTAATGGTTTCATTCCACCCGGTCTGATGCTTTGAAGTCGGAATAATGTTTTAATGTGATATGTGTATCCCTAGTGTGATGGGAAATTGACTTTTTTACCATATGAATAGTTATTTATTGCCTTAGACCCATTAATAAAAGATGTATATGTCTAACTAAAATTACATGTATTAAAAATGGATTATGTAGTAACGATGGTATAAGAAATGGAATTGGGTTTAATTATAGGGAAGAATTAAATGAGCATTATTAACCGATTGCACTCAAACTGTCCCTTGTTAACTTACCATTTATTTTGTTCTTGCAAGAACTATCTATTAGATTGGATATTCATAGACACTGTTGTTGGTGGCTTACTGAGTTTTGTACTCACACCCTGCTCATACCGTTGTTGGGAAGCCAAGAAGATTTCATGGTTGCAGATCAGGACAAGGGAAAATGCCGTACACTATGGTGTTGAGTTGGGAATGGGATGTACATAGGGAATGATGAGGACATAGAGTCGGGATCTATTTGGTTATTTGGTTGTCTTTATTATTTTTTGTTTTGTTAACATTGCACTCCTTTTATGTCTGGGCATTGGTAATGTTTAATTACGATTCAGACACATTTGGGAGATCCTTGACATGTATATTTATTAGTTGTTTCATTTGTTTCCTCTATTTATTTTGTGTTTTTATATGGCATACTCACGTAAAGACTATATGGTATCCCATTAAGACTCATTAGACCATCACTGATAGTCAACAACCTTTGGAATATGGGGAGGTGCACTTGAGGTCTTGTGATAACTTAGTTCGGTAAACCAAATTACTGGATCTCATGCAGGGGATGTTACACTAACCATCTAGGGTACTATACATACTTGATAATGTTTCCATTGAATATATTATAATCTTTGTCCTCGACCATGGCTCTATGAGAGGTGTCATTTTTTCTAGGAGGCTTCTTGAATCCAAAATGTCCTACTGGGAGGGAAAGATAGTGGGTGAAAATATGAGGATCTAGTCCCTGAATCACATCATAGCTCTAGGAAAATACATCCCCTCTCCATTTCATGAAATACAAATACTATTGTTTCTCTTCATTAGGAATTCATTCGATGATCAGTGCTGCTATCAAGTCATCCTTGGTATTGATATTCACATGTACCGACTCATCAATCTTGGTGGATACACCTTCATAAAATGTGATATGGGTGTCTTCTAAATTCCCTTCATCATCTAACATAAGAGGATCCTCAAAAGGAGGAATTCATCCATGTTAGATGACCCTAATATAATTCTTGTACCGGCCTTACTGACAGTTTATTCATTATTGGGAGACTCCCATACTACTGAAACCATGGTGATAAAAGACTGTTAATCTGGCTACATTAGGCCTCCATATCAAGGGACCAGACTTGATAATAACAATGTTGTAGATGTGTGTTGTCTTATGTCAATTCAACCTAGTCTGGTGGAAGAAGAATGTATGGATTATTACAATTTATATGGGGAGAACATCCTGATATCTCATAGGGTTAGGGTCTCTTGAAATACTCGATCCTGATTCATGTAGGAGTACAATGTTATATTTTGGTTTTTGTTGTACCTAGGAACAAACAATCCCCTTATCCCAGAGATAAAAAACAAGTGTCCCATGATTGGGGTAGTGGCCTTCAAACATATAATTAGGACGATGAAATCATTATCTCATTCTTTCCAAGGGTTGGAAACATTCATATCATGCTCAAAATAGTTGTCCTAACTGATTATATAATGAATGTGTAATAGTCGGATTCTAGAAAGAGGGATTCACAAGAATAAAAGGGATAAAAATAACCTCAGAGCATACCCACAACAATATTAAGGTTGTACGTGAGGCATTGGTGATATTAGGATGGAACTACCACATTAAGGTAGTGGTATGGTCCACCCATCAATGTGTTGAAGGCGGTGCCCTACGAGACAAACCCAAACTCAGTGCCAGAAATATGACCACTAAATTGGGTATTCATGAATATCATTCCATGATGTGTCTGCACTATGATTTCATAACCTTAAATATTTATTATATATTGATTCTAATCCGATTAGGAATGTCCTATAAACTGGAGTGTCTGGGAAGGGATGTGTTGATCGTGGAACCAGTGTCGACAAGGCAGTATTGGACCTCCACTCAATTGAACTGTCTAGTGATATAATATCGGAGAAACTGTCCCAACATAGGAAAACCTTCATCTTCCCTAGAAAATGAAATTATGGATTAACATTATACATGCTCGAATACCTCATCATTTAAGGCATCCACAGCAGCTACCTCTATTTTGAATTTATGGTGGTTTTTGAAATCCACTGCGAGAAAATAATTCATATCATAATATAAGAGGAGATCATCGACGATTGAAAACATTGTAGGGATGTTAGCGGAGATTTAAAGTACACTATTATTCTTTTCTGGTCACACATGTCTACCAACAAGAGGTTTCCCTATAGTAGGGATTATGATGGTTACTTCTAGTCGGAACTATTGATTCTGACTAGTGGTGGGGATATCACGCTACTCACTAGTTAAACCATAAAAATGAAGTCTTGTTGATAGTCAGAGGGATGAGGTCAATCCATAACTGAACACAACTGATCACATAGTTTTTGTGGGGGCTCAGTCTGATAGAGTCATTCATATGGTAGTGTTAATGAACTTGATGATACATGATGAGGATATTGTGCGTGAAAAGCTCTATATTGAGCCTGATATCTAGTAGTAATGCAATGAATGACATGGTCGAATGAATTGGCTAATAAATTCAAACTATTTACATACCAATCATTTCTTCAACATAGACATTAAATGGGGACATTAGGGGGGCCTTATGGTGTTCCACATCGTTGATAACCGTGTAAGGATCAACCATCTCGATAGTGTTCACCAAGAAATACTCATGATCATCATTTGAATAATCATATATTACAGGGTTTATTTAGGGGGAAATCCACATCTCTAGGGGCATGATTTCATCAAGAGTATGAGATGACTTGGGAATCGGTGGGGGTAATTTCATTACCTTACCTTGTCAGTACCTACTCCTCTATGCTGAAGAAGGTTGAGATGTAGACACAGTAGTGGAAATATGGGGAGGTGTGGCAACCTTGAAAGGATCTGGAAAATTTAAATGAGTATGGATGATACCATGTGAATGAGATATTGACTTGTGATGCATCCAGTCATCATACTTCTAATACCTGTTTTTGTAGACCAACTACCATTCACCCTCACCGTTGTCGTCATGCATTACATAAAGACATTCCACCTGTACTGGGAAGGGACCCAATCTGACTATGTTTTCTGTCAATCAATAATAAGAGAATGTCAATGTAATGTAATACTACATTAGAGTGTTCCCATGTTTTCAATGATAGGGGAAGTTGTTGGGTTGAACCATCATAGATTCCTATTAAGGAATTCCTCATTCTAGAAGCTTTATAATTACTTGATCCACTACACACTAGAAATAACCACGAATCAGAGCCTCTTTAAATGAGCAGGTTCCGTTTCACGTATCAGAGATAGGGACTCTGAGAGCCTAGACCTTATAATGGGCATGATTCTGGTGAGGAGTTGGGACTTGATTATCTAGACATGGCATCAATGGTTGACTAGGTGGATCCTACTAATTATGATGCAGTAATTGCTGACAATGATATTGAGGCTTAAGCTATAGCCTTCAATGAGGATGTAGAGGAAGATATAACATCAATAATTCTAGTATAATAGGGTAATCTACTTGTACAAAAGTGGATTTCCCGACCTCAGTGCACCTTATTAATGGATCTATGAGAGGAAAAGTATGTAGTTGGTTATCTTGTTGGGAGGACACCTCTAGGTAAAACGTCTTGTCATAAAAAACCTGAAATTCAGTTTGGATGTTTTGAGTGATGAGGTATGGAACCAATTATTCTTCCATGTTCCCGAAATGCACTGTTAAAAACAACACTTGACTTTTTGGAATGTAAATTGAATACTTGATACCATTTATCCTAATTAAAATGTCTATGATGCACTCACTTGGACTTTTCTTTCACTTGCGGAGGTCAGTAGTGCTTGTCTTGCAAGTAGTGGTGTTCAACTGATACAGAAACAACTTTTAGAGCTTCTCCCAACCCACTATAGACCCAATGGGTAATTGGATGTACCAGTAGTATGTAAGAACCTCCTGTGTATGTATGAATCACTAGAGAATTTATACCTTTTGTTGTCATGTAGTCACTAACATATGTCCAAATCATGAGATCAAGTGGGCATAGTGCTACAATGGTTCTCCCATCACATGGTAGGGGGATAACGTGGGAATCCTGAAATATGGGGATGCTAGAATATCATAAAACCATGCCAGATAAGGATTTCCATGAGGTGGTATCACCACATTTCATGTCTTTAGAGCCTTAATATTGGAAACATTATCAAAAATATGATCAACTTGGTTGGTATTCATATCTTGATGAGGGTTTCTCAGCACCAATACATCAGCAGGCCCTTTAACATTATAGAAATTCCCAACAAATCATGGAGTAGATGATGGAACAACTTGGGGTGATTATAGAGGATTTTCATGAAGATAATCTAGTGGAAGTACATCTAGAGCCACCTGAGGGGCCACAGTGGGAATTACTTGTGGAGTTGGTTCACTGAAAAGAGTTTTGTGCAGCTCAAGTGGATTCAACAATTCAAATGTTTCTAGAATTCATCACTCTGACATATTCCCTATCTAGATGGGAAGGGTTGTCAAGATCACCTAGATGAAAATTACTAGGAAGGATGTGTACCTACGCGTGATTTTCTAGTAGGGGATACATGGAATTATTCCATGAATCATCATAATAGGGAAATTATTTGGTTTCATGATTGGCTAGGAGATCTTTGACGATCTATATATGATCTTTGAGATGTTGAGTCAATATAGCCATTTTGGGATAGTCCTCTATCTTCAGATCGAAAACATATGGTTTAAGGGGTTTATCACTTTTAGGGGGTGGGGGCTTTCCCGTAGTAGGTTCTCGACCGAGAGATAGTGAGTTGAATTGCTGTAAAATACCAATAATGTTTCTATACTAGACAATAACTATACATGGGAGGTTTCAATATAAGTGGAAATACCCTAGAGGGTAGGTTCCCTTCATAGAGTCTAATATTAAATTACATATCTTTGAGTTCATCCATGTTGATGTGACTATTATTGGTCGCATGTCCTCAATATAACCATGTGTGTCAGGATGTCATTAATTTGGGGTGAAGTGAAGTGATGCATACTATCTAAAATCGCAGATCTGCACATGTTGAAATGCCTTTACAATAACATTTTGGACAAAAGTGAATGTCTAAGTGAATCATTTCTAAATAATCTGATGATAACCGTATGATGAAAAGTGATGGTTCGTGGTAAGTGCAGGAAACTCGGTCAGATGACATTGTTGTATGATATCATCTTACTGCTCCTGGATCCTTGGAGAATCCATATGACATTGATAGAAATATAATTGTGTCTTCCATAGTGTATGATAGGGATACATAACCTCGTCTTGATTGATGGGCTCTAGGGTGAAATCATCCATAAAATATTAGAGATGTGATTTGGGAAAAGAATGATCCGAGGGATCCTTATCTCGGATTCATCCTCTATTATTTGATTTCCCATATAATCAATGTGGAGAGGATGGAGACTTTCAATGGTACTGATATGGACCATTGTGGCTTTGGTCTTATCAGTGTGGAGTACAGTGTTCGAGCTGACAAACCGCTGCATACTATGCTCTCCACTGGATTGTAGTGACTGCATCACCAACCCTTTTAGGATAGGGTGATGACCGCTATTTCCTTCACAATGATGGAATACATTGGTGGTGGATCTGGATTGTTCTCATAATCTACCAAACCCTAGAACTTCTCTCTATGATCTCATGTCAGGGTATAGAGTGAATCGTGCTATAGTAGAGAAGACTACATAGTGAGACCCTATAAAGAGGACAAATCCTCCAACCCTTATATGTTTTTTTGGAGGGACACATTTATCCAATTAACATTCTTTCTAGGTTGATGAGGAAGACACACAAGGTTACTTACCTAGACAATGATATAGAGGATCTACGTTAAGGCTATATTATCATGTTGCTTTCTACTTCAGAATCTGAAAAGTGGACTTTGTTGACCACTACATGGTGCCTCTATCAATTATTCCATTGGCAGTGTAGGTGGATATCCATCCTTCCATAGGATATTTCTTCAGAGAGAGGTGAATCTATTACATGGGGAGGGAATCATAAAAATTTGGGAAAATAGTGGGGAGGACCTTTACCTGAGTTGAATAGGATATGAGGAGGCCCTTCGTTCCAGCTGTCAATGAAGCGGGGATGAACACCTCTTTGATATGATGGGGTGTGAGGGTAAATGATGAATATGATGAATGGAACATGGTGGGGACGTCTATGCTAATAGTTGGTAGAGTGAGGAGGAAACTTTCATTAGTTTCTACTACTATAGGTAGGGCCTCCTATTATTTTAGTTACGATACAAAGAGGATCCAAACATTGATTACCTAAAATATAGGGAATCCCTCCATACCCTAGAATGTTTGCATGGGGATGACCAAAATGGTGGTTTTCAACATGTTTTGGAGGAATTATTCATGGAATTTTGATAGTGGTATGGGGAGGAACTCCATGCTGATAATGGGAGTGGGGAGGACATCCATACTAGACGCTATCAGCACTAGTTGACTAGTGCGGCCTGCTGCTCATAGCAGTGTTAGGAAGATTCAACCTAGGCCTCATAGAGGTTGGTTGGGGCCTCAATACCAAACGATCAGAGAGTTTACCCTTCTATTAATTATTAGGGGATGGATAGTGTGTGTCAGTGGTGTCATAAGAACTAGAATTTGTTGATGATGTAGCCCCCTAAAAGGCATCCTACTAAGCCAGAACCCATCATTATGGCTCGTTCAGCCAAACCACGGCTGACTCTGTGGGGGTATATAACATATTCTCCTTAGTCTATGAGACTAGATGGCTGCATTGATGTAGCCTACTTAGAGCACTCATTGTAATCTCTATTGTTAAATTTAAAGCCAGGATGACTTGAAAATACCATAACTCATCAACGTAAGGGAGTGATTTATAGGTGAGATCTAGGGAGAGACTCTTGAAATGTTTGGATGTCTGAGTGGGGAGCAGTGGCTCCCTTTGTGGCCTTTGGGGTGGTGGTGATGATAATGCACAGATTCCTATAGATCATGGCGGGCTATATCCCTAGTCAATATGACCCCATTATATTCATATTTTTGAATAAGTGTATAAATCAACCTCCACCGTATAGTCTATAAATGTGATTTGGTTCATGAGAACAATGTATCTTTTTCTGAGGTAGTCGTTGTGGTGGAGGGAGAGACATGAGGGAAACCAGTAGCATCATTCCTCCTCCACCTCCGTCTGTGGGTGGGGATGATTGGTTAACTATATGTACAACATTGGTTCTTCAAATCATGATATATACCCATTATTAATTATATTACAAAATCAATGAAAAATTCCCCAATGTCGTTCAATCTTCTATAGTGGGAGAGAAAGATCCACAATGATAATGACACATTCCGAAGTACCTAGCGATTAAAGGTCCGTAGATCTGGTGACATCCACACCATGACCACTGTTTTCATGGAAGAATATAGTAAAGGATATATAAATCTAGTAAAATACTAATAATTTTATCTTCAAACTTCTTTTAATCCACATTTTTAGGTGACGAGATTCATATTGTGTTAAAGATTTATTGTTCCATGCTATTCCATTGGTGCGCACCACATGAGCATATTGGAGTTCCTTAAAGGTTACATTGTACCTTAAATTTCTTCATTCCAAAGGCTGGCGGCATCCATCACTTATTAAGTGATATTTTCTATTGGATTGATATAGTATGATGGGATGTCAGTTGCTCCTTTCGTGGATTCTTCCTCAAAACTCTTTTCCTGGTTAGGATCTCCTTTATAGATTACGAGGTTGTGCATGAACCGTGTTCTTGATGCCATATCCTTGTCAAAATAATTTAATTACATTACTTCGATGTTGGGTATTCAAAGGCTCATATAAGGGAACCATCCTTCGGTCATGGGAGTAGTCATGTTGGGGCATTTGTGGCATGTCTTCATTCTAGAACACTGTAACACATGTATTCTTTTTCATTAGATGGATTACCAAGGGCACAAAAACAAGAGGTATCCCACTTCTATTTTGTGTTATCTTATTCTATAGGTATATCTCCAAGGTTTTCCTCACCTTTATATTTTACCATGGGGTATGTGTTGTGTTTATAATCCAGCAGCGATGGATCAGAATGATCAGAACACTAATAAGAGTGGTCTTGACTTTTATATCCCAAGTAGGGTGTACCTGGAGGGTTTACCAGATGGATGGATTTTAACACCAAATGATGACAGATCTAGGAAGGAATTTCCCTAAAAAGGGAAGGAATCACACCATGAAGGCAGATCTGGACTCCCCAAGGGGAGGATCAGAGAAGGTGGACCTTGATGATGGGGACACCATGGTGTATAGTTGGATAGGATTGAACCTCATGGAGGCTTCGTTGGTACATTTTGTTGAAGTTAGTGATCAAACTAAAATTATAAGGAATTGGTGGTTTTCGAATTATGCACTGAGACAACCCGTGTTCATCAAATAGTATTGATCATATGAACATATGTGGCTTTCATGTTGATACACCCCATGTTCTTCTTGGAGAAGTAATCATATTAATGATTGGGGATTACCTGCTGAGACAACAAGGGTGCATGATGTGACCCCACCATGATAAGGTTGGTGTGGTGGAGGATATGGATGGGGATTATTCATGGTAAATTCCCAATTTAATGGCATGATCCCACTGATATGTGTAAGCCTAGATAAAATCATGATGGATGTGGGTAAAGTGTAAACGAATCATTTTGGAATGGAGCCGATGTGGGGATATGCTGTTGGTCTTGATCCTGAGTGAGGATTCGTATGCACCATTCTAAATAAGGGAAATGATCAATGTCCACATAGTTCTTGTATGTGGTGAAGTTTAACTTGAGGAGGAAGATCATGAGAATGGATGCATAGGTTGGACCTGAAGGAAATGAAACCATAGTTTGAATCATGATCATCCTGATACATACGGGAACATGGGAAATAAATGGATGAGGCACGAATGATGGTATTGACCCTCAGAAAAGAATATTATTTATCCCAGTGACAAGGAATAAATGTTAATTTAGTTCAGCAAGGATTCATGGAATCAGGTTGTTGATAATGGACAACAACCTAGAGATATGTTTTGGATTACAGGTGGTTAGCATCCCATCACAAGAGGGAGATTCTAAGATGGAGGAATATGTATTGGGTGTGTGAATTATGTGCAGTTAGCTGCCTAAATGGATATGGACACCTTATGGAAGTGGATCCATGAGATGTGTTATTGAGGGGGAATATGTCAAATCAAGAGGGTACATCCTTAAGAGGGCGACCAATGTTTACCATTGGACGGGATTTAATATCAATGAGGATTCGTATATACCTAGTGTAAAAGATATTGTCAAATACCACATAGTTCACGAATATAGTTTCACATCATTTAGTATAAAGGTGAATCAATGTGAAGTTGTTGGGATATATGGTGATAGGATTGAACCTGAAGAAGGCTTCCTATATATCACCGTGACAGGGAATCAAAGTCCATTTAGATCAATGGAGAGGCATGGGGAATATAGACTACGATGACCCAAAGAAGAATTCATTGTATATGGTTACCCTAATCTCACATGAGTCATGATCGGTATGAAAAACCAAAGGATGTAAGAGACATGATGATCATGTCATGAGAGATGCATCCACAATAGATAGTGTGTGGATATGCATGGTTTGTGGCCCATGGAATTTGATATTGGGGCATACTCTAAGAGTGATGACTGGGGAGGGTGTGGAGATATACGATGAGGATATCACCATCATATAGGGAGAACCCTATCATTTTTAGGGCGTACACATATGTTTCTCGAGGCACACATAGCGCCAATGAAAAGAGTGAAAGGGGAGGTGTATCGAAAATCCTATGAGTGAAAGGATCCTAGTCACATCCCGTATCTAGTCCACTCAGGTATGTATTACATGAGAAAACTCACAGTTAAAAATCATATGTTGGGGATGCGGGTTTCACGATATTTTAACATCCCACGCCTTAGATGTTGAGGAATCACTCTTCACCCCTAGGAATTACATAACTTTTACAAATCGATACTTTGGGAATTGACGAAACAAGAAATGATATGAAATAATTGATAAAATGAGGGGTCACTAGAGAGGATAAAATTAGAATTTCTAGGGTAAGATGCAATAGACCTTAACATGAATTTACAAAGCAGAATAATTCAATGAAACACGACATTAATCCCCACTCGAGTGACCGTAAAATTACATCATATGAGCCTGGGGGCATCACGAATGAACGGTTCATGAAGAAGAAGGATTCTAGTAGAATGGATTCATGAATGAAATGAAATTCATGGAAGAAAGGTTCTATATGAAGGAATGATGTGTTATTAACAAAAAGATATTCCTCGAGGAGAGGTGTTTGAAAAAAGAAGATCTTTGGGGGAGAAGAGCTTCCCCGTAACAATGATCTCTTAATTTGGAGAGTGCTTCATAATGGATTAATGCTTCATAGATGCTCGAACAACAGGAAGGGGATTAATTAATTGTTATTGGTGAAGCCCTTCAAAAAGGGAATTCCCACCATAGGCGTGGGCCGTAAAGAACCAAATGAGGCAGAACTCAGAAAAACCATGTACATTAGGTGATTGATTTTTTTGTTCGTGAAGATCATCATAAAATATGATCTAGGAAGGAGAAAGGTCGGATTAACCATTGTCAGATGGTTGGAAAACCATATATTTATAGGTGATGGAGGTTGGTGCAGCTCGCAATGATCACCATAGAGAAAAACCAGGGCAACATGACGTAAACAGAATGCCTTGAAGGGTATAAGTTTTCATGTTAGACGATAAAGGGAGTTGGATCATACAGATGATTTATGTCTGTTAGATTGGATCTGAAGGGAGATGGATGAAGTGGAGGACATCCTTTTTTGAACTGGTCCACGATGGGATATAGATGTCGTGAAGGAGATCCATTTGCGTGCGGGTCCATAAATTGTCTTTACAGAGGACCTTTGAATAACTGACCCCTTAAATGATTTTCCCCCATTATAAGGCCACTTGGGTCAGTATTTTTATTTGAACCACTTGTGACTTTGTTCATTCCTTCAAGCTAATGTCTTTCATTTCCAACAATCACTAATGAGTAAAGTCTAATACGGGGTATTGGTTTCACATATGACTTTTTGTATCTATAATATATCTCTAATTTTCAGTACTTATTTTATTAAAGTAATATATATATTTCCCATTTGATATGATATATCATTAATATATTTATATTTATGGTTCATATTTTTTCATACGATGTAATATATTTCATTGGTGTTACAATTCATATCATACAAAATTGGAATGGATTTTATGTTATAATCTCAGTTTCTACTTGGATTATTTTTCAGGAAATTTAAAATTATGAATTATATGATATATATATATTGAAAAAAATTTCATTTTCATCTATAATTATTATTTCTAGAAATTTTCAAAATTTTTTGTTCATTTTTTACTATGTGAGTACTCAAAATTATAAAAAAACTTTATTAATGAAAACCAACATTGATTATATATTTATTAGAGAATTGTTTTCCTACATGTCTATATTTTCTTTATAATGTTTAAAAAAATGTTTTTCAAATTATATAAATTTAATTTGAATTCATTTTAACAATATTTTACATTATATTATAAATATTAAATGAAATATTTTTTTCTTTCTCCGACTGAGGATGTTATGAATTATTTCCAAATTTTGGAATGACTATTTTTTAATTTTTAACACAATAATAAATTTTAGTACAATAATTATAATTGTCCCATTGATGTTTCCATTAAATGTATAAGTAGATATTTTCCAAAAAAATGTGTTTCCTAATATTATTGATATTATAATATTTTAAATAAGTAAATTTTGAATTATTAAGGTTCTTTTAATAATAAATTTCCCAATTATATTTTAATGGTATTTTCTTCTAAAATAATTACCATTGAGTTTTATTATGACATTATATGGATATGATCCAATGATAGAGTATTTATTAATTATCCAAATGGCTATTGAATATTAAAATGATATCAATATGAAACCAATTTTCATTTACATATGATAATATAAGAAAATATGGTAAATGTTTTCATGATATTGTGGAATATATTTGAATATTTTATGATTCTTTCAAGGTTGAGTATTTTAAATCCCTCTAAATTATTCATTAATGTATAACATTATTTTTCGAAAAGGGTACAATAGAGGTTATACAAATCATAGAATATGGGAATGAGAGTGTATCCCAAGACAAAAATAGTGTGTCTATGAGGTTATCCCAAGACCAAATTGTAAACACAGGTGGTTATCCCAATCCCAACATATGAAGAATGTTTAGGTAGATAACGTCAAATAATGATTTTTAAGATTATGATTTTGACACATTTGTTATGATAATATCAATTTTGATTTATGATTCTTATGATATAATATCATAGCCATTGAACATTTTTTCTTCTATGATTTATGTCATAAGAACATCATAAGCCATTTTCAATGATGATGAAATATGAATTATTGGGTATTATTTTCAAATTTTCTGCTCATATTATCAAACCATTATGCTCATGTAATTATTATATATGATCATTTTAATATTTCCCCCTTATTTACCATAACTGAGTATCTAATCTCACACATTATCAAATTTAATTTCCCCTGGTTATAAATAGATTTTTTTATACAGCGTAAGACGTAGAAGTTCACATTTTCTGAAAAAATTATCGTTAATTTTAAATATAATTTAATAAATAATATGACAATATTTTATTTATCACCCCTGATTTACAAACTAACCAAAACCAAATATAATGTTGACATGGCCAAAACAATGTTACCAGTCCACACAAGCCGACAACAAGAAAATGAACATTAAAAATACATTTGGGAATGATTTTTCCCATATAGATACAAAAAAACATGGAATATAAATATATATAACAAGGGAAATAAAAATATTCCCCAAAAGGTAATATTTTAGTAGTGGTGCATCAATGTAATAATAAACAAAAATCTATTTCAGGATACTCGAAAAACCAACGTACAAGAGATAATGAACACTATATACATGTGTCAAGTGGGAAACCTCCAACTAGTAAACTATAAGATAACCAATCCTTGGTATTCTAGAATACCACTATCTCACTAAAAAGGCATTAAGCAATATTATCATATAAAAAAATGTATATATAAAGATCCATAACGTACGTACATATATATTACATATCAATATAAAATTTTCAAATACAAAACATTATGAACCTTGCCAGAATCATATCAATTTATTATCTTTGGAAACATGGATAGATAAAAATAAAATTCATAATATATCTACTTCATATCCCCCTACGTTCTACATAAAAATCAACCTTCTTATACATATCATACTGTAGACCATCCTTCATAAATTTTGTAATGAAAATTTAAGAAGGGTGGTGTAACACCCCAACCCAAGAAGCCCAGAAATAGTGAATTATTTTAATAAATTTGCATGATTACAGGGAATCATGTCCCAAATGACCAGTCCGTTTAGCAGTCTTGGAAAATAGATCATATAAATGAACATCACAATACACATTCACCCATATGATAAAAAATCTTTTGAGAATTCCATTATTATTCTAGCATAAACCTGTATATAAATCATAATACTCTTCTTAGTATCCAGGGAAAATAAAACATATGGAAAGGGTGGGGTTAGATTCTCAATAATGGTAAATAATTTAGCAGAAGCTATAAAATTTTATGGAATGATGTTAAATAAAAAAAGGGTTTATAAAAATAATATTGAAAATAATATTGCAAAAATAATTAAAAAATTACCATATAAACATGCACATGGATATTCCACTAGTTGAGTAATCATATGTAATAACTGATTTCATAATGAGGGAATGAATAATGTCAAACATCATCACCACATAGTTAAGGCCTCATGAAAATAATAAAAATAAAAATTTTGTCAAGGCCTTGTGACAAGACACTAATTTGTCTCAGGAGACCTACCGATGCATCAAGGATCAATAGCGGGCTCCACCCGTTAATTTCTAAGTCAAATGCATTACTCATATGAAAACATAACACAATCATTCGTATTAAAACTATCATACAAAATGTCTATACCTAAACCATAAATAATCAATGGTATAAATATAGTACATCCATAGTAAAACATATCATAACTCATTAAATACATTATGGATACTTTTATTATAATAAATCGACCTAAATCAAGAATAATATCTAGAAACAGATGATGAGATAGTAGAAATTGATCAGTAAAACTCATTGGGGGAAATACCCTTTATTCATGAAATCATTTAAAAGTCATAAAAATTATAATGGATGAAATTTAAAAGAAATTTTTGAGTCAATGTTTCTCATACCTCTTCAAAATTCTGGAAAGGAATTAACTTTTTATAACATATATGTCTATATAAAAAAATTCTTAAATTTTGTTTGAAAACATGGACATTAATGCGAACGATTTAGATGAATAAATATTTAAATTATTTAAAATGATATTTTAGTTAAATAGCCCCTTATAAAAATTATCTTAATGAAAATTATTTTATGAAGCATGTACATGGATAAGAAATATGTCCTCGTAAATATATACACCTGAGAAATCTCAGATAATAATGAGATTGCGGAATTAACCCTTTCCTTGTTCCTTTAATTAGTCGAGGGAACATATAACCTATTTTATGATGACCATAGTAGGTTATTAAATTAAAAAATAAGCATTTTAATATTTATGATATCATATATAATTCATTTAGGACTTTATACTACCCATTTAAAAAAAACTATATTAATGTAACATTTTGGGTAATCATTGCTTTCTTTACAGTATGTGTTTTAACTTGTCATTTTTTATCATATTACATATATATTGATTTACATAATTCTAGAATAAAAAAATTTATTTATATTTAATATATATTTAGAATATAAAAATGTATAATAGATCGATATATGAAATAGAAACACTGTTCATGGATACGGTAGTCCGTACGTACGCAAGAACGTTGTTTCTGTTCGCTTATCTTATAGTATAGAAGTATCTAAATGACATATATCTATCTTCATAATTATTTATTTTTCTAGAAGAAATATTATTTCATATATCTCATACATAATAAATATATAGATTTTTATAAAAATTATTTAATGTTGATCGTTGAAAATGAATCTCATCGCGTCGTGGAGACGGTAAGACGTATGTTTGCATGAGCAAAAATATAATTGAATTTATGGTGAAATTGTATTTAATATTATGGTATATTATATATAAAGAATCACTACCATGTTATATTAATTATTTAAATTTTTTATACTCATTATTGTTCCCATCCAAATAATGCAGTGTGGAAGAACAAACTACACCGCGACGTGGAGACAGAAAGCCGTACGTACGCACTTATAGTGACTTTTTCATTCATAGGATAGAGAGAATAATAAATATGGTTCTAAAATATTTATAATAACATAATTATATGTAAAATTTACACGAGTTATTATTTTTATGTGGGAACAACAATGAAATAAGACGTGGATGAAGAAAAGTACATTAAAATAGGTGAAAGATAATTACCTCTTCTTTGGGTTTTTTCTTTTGATTTAAACAAAATGGATCCTTATGTTTGATTCCTAATCATATAAAGTACTATAGGATCAATTGAGGGTAGCTGGGAGGATATTTGAGTTGGGGTTTTCTATGTCAAATTGATTTGGATGTGTTATTTGGATTGGAGGGGAAGTACCATTTTATAAGAGAGGTGAGAGGCACTTTAGGGAAATCCTGAAATAATATTTTATTATAAAATCATTTTTTATATCTATGGGATAAAAATGTATTTAAATCAAGGATAAGGATGTTATGGGACTAAATTATCTGAACCAATAGGTTTTAGAAATATTTAGGTCGCCATATTAAGTTTATCTTTTAGATTTAACTCTTAGTTAAATAGTTTCTCTTCTTCCATGTCTTTTTGTATTTTTTTATTACATGTTTAGTAAAAATACTATAAAATTCAAAGGGAACATAAAGTGGTTCATTAATGAAATATATATTATTTTATAAGTCCTTTTTGGTAACAATATATTTTTAGGATTATTATATCATTTAATAATATTGAATTTGTTTTAAAAAGTCATATGTGTCAAATTTGACACTAATTCATATTTTGTTTTTTTGAAAGTCCTAAAAACGTGATTACATCATAAAAATTACATTAAATACATCTTATAATGTCCTATTATCTGAGAAAATTCGTTTAATTCTTCAAAATTCTCAATTTATATTTATTTTTATATCTATAATATCATTTATTTCAAACATTCATTAATAAGGTTATCAAGGCATCATCATTGTGTCATAAATAAATTTATTTATATAATTTCTAAAAATGGTAAATAAAATACAATGATGTTTGAAATATTTTTATATTTCTAATTAATATTTACTATCAAATTTATCTTATGAATAACCCTATATTAAAAATGGATTAGTTTTTAAAATTATAATTTAACACATTTAACTCTTCTTTAAATAAAATATAATAAATGTATTAATCTAATCCACATCAATAAAAAAGGATCATATTTTATTTATTATATTGAATTATTTCAAAATATATTTATTCAATAGAATTAGGACATGTGATTGGGTAATTATATTATCAATTTTACCTTTTGATTACCATATTTATTTTAAATCAGGGTAAATAAATTTAAAAGATACTATTCAAAAAAATGATTTTCATCAAAGTGAACCATATTTTATTTAATTTTTTCAGCTGTGTCCTTAAGATTTTTGAAATTCAATTCATAAAATTTGTAAAATTACATTTTATGCAAATTTGAAATTGTGCCTAGATGGTGGGTAAAAGACATTAAATAGATCAATAAAATTTTATATATCTAATATTTTTATAAAATGACTCCAAAAATTTTCATTGGACTAATATAGGTATTACTTATCAGGTATTTAATTTTATATATATTTAAATAAAAATATTAGTTTTCTTAATAAAAAGATGGTTTTAAATAATAAGGCATTGTTTTATACTATTCATCAAAAATTGAATGTTTTCAGAAAAATACCAAAAATTAAACATAATATAATTTTGATATTCCACATTAAAAAATGAGGACTATTTTATATTATTTAATACACAGATGTTTTATTAATTAATTAAAAACTACTTCTCATTATCAAAACTAGAAAGCAGGTTTTTTATATATAAAAACTATCAATAGATTGGCATGTTTTTAAGTACAATTTAAATGTGAAATTACTTCCAATGACCAATATTTTATGAAATGAAAAAATATAATCTAATTATACTTTAAAAAAATTCAAATGTAAAATTTAATGTTATAAAATATTTTTATTAAAAAATTTGTTTTCAATAAAAATATAGTATCTCTCAATATTCCATAAAATATGAATGTTTTCAGAAAAACTCCAAAAACTAATCCAATCTAATTATTGATGTCCCTATTCTAATAAAAAATCTTATTTTGTGAAATTGAATATTTAAAAGTGTCAAATATTGAATTTAATAAGGGTTCTCCAATAAAAGGGTGTAAAATTGTATTTTTTGAAAAATAATTATTTTATTTCAAAAATTGAATTTGTTCATATATTATGTCTATGAAACACTAATGATGAATGTTAAAACTATATATGATATAAAATTCAAAATTTGGTTAATACTTTTCATAACAGCTCTTTCAATGGATAGTTTTTAGGTCGTGATGTGTTTGAACTCGGTATTGCGTGTAGCAAAATATATTGAATTCCTTTAAAGAGATAATTCACTATGAAATATTTCAGTATAATTGTATCCCCTCATTCAATAAATTGTTCCCTTGAAATTTTAAATGGTTCCTTGAATATAAATATGGAAAAAATAAAAAACCTTTGTAGAAATACCACATCAGGAATAAGGTAAATAAAATATAGTTTTAATAAGAGGGAAAGTTAAATGAAAATGTCACCATTAAATTAGGGTTTAGAATAGAATAAAACTAGTGGAAATTATAGACACATAATTGGAAGAAAAAAAGTAAATATTTATAGTGTGTTATTGAGGTAATTAATCCCAACCATGTGAAAAAAAATTAAAATTTAGGGCCTCAAAGCCATAAATCTATGACGATTTAAAATACCACCGGTTTAACAAAACAAAAGGTATTAGAAATACACATTTTTGTTTTTGAGATCCCTTCCCTATGGTATATGAATTAATTTCTTCATATAATAAGAAAAAATTGAATATGTAACATGTTGAGTTCCATCCATTAACTAATTTCTACCATAAACTCATCAATCACTCTAAAAGATAATCGAGCTCAAAAATATTATATTTATAATAATTGTATAGGGTTCAAAAAAAATGAATTTATAATTCATATATCTGAACATTTAAAAAAACAACACTAAACTAACGAGGACATCACGTAGGGTCATTGTTGGTGATGCAGCCTTGTCAGCCTTTAGTTGTGTGTTCAAGTCATGCGGCCTTAACGGACGTGATGGCTTGTCCCCTGACCTCTAGGATTTCTTTTATTTGACAATACACAAATAATCTCATGAAAATTTTCAACCATAAATAATATAATGCAATTTAAAACTTAACCCATTCAATCATTTTGACTTATCCAAAATACTTGTGTCCAAACACATTGTCGAAAAATTTATAAGAAAGGTCAACATAATATAATGAAGATCTGTTTTATCACATAATAACATGTGAATACCTTCATCGTGTATTCTATTAAATCATGGTAATAATCTGAATTACCATAAAACCTTATTGAATATGATCATGATCCCTTGTTCCTTATAGAATTATGGATATACTCCTTAACTCAAAAAATGTTTTAAACTCCAACAAATAATTATTTATTTCCAATTTAGTAAATAATATCAAATATAATTTATCCAAATCAATTATCTCGGTATCAAGACTATTTTATGGTTCACCTTTCCCTCAACCTTTTATTTTCCAAAAATTTTAACTTTCTATTGAGTCACATTTCATAGTACCATAGAAATCTCAAATATTTAATGAAATAGTAATGAAGTACAATCCTTATTTATTTCCATAATTAATATAACCAGTACATCGTTGATAAAACACTCAAATTACACAATTCATTAATAAAAAAAATAAGAACACTAATTATTCCTCTTCAACTGAGGTATTATCAAAACATGATTATTATCCAATAGAATAATTTGGGGTATAAATTGATGATTGGGACATTGATTTGGGTAGTGTCTCAACTCCTTGTTGATGAAGCATTGTACATTTGAATCTTTTCTTACCCTTTCAATCTCAGATTTACTGTCCTTTTTCCACACTTATATCAAACTCACATTCCAAACAAAAATTTACCAAGTTAATTCTTTCCACAGTTATTACATGTGGGAAAATAATTATTTCCCTTCTTCCATCTATTTTATCTTTTTCTCTACCTTCCTATACTTCTATTTCTTCCCATTCAAGGCATATGACTCAATGAATTCATTACTTGTCATATTAACACATGATATTATTTCCTCATATGATTATAATACATTAGAGGCTATTTCCTTTGGAAACGTTTACTTCAGACCATGAATGATACGATCCTTATTACTCTTTGGATCATGCATATTATTTGAGTTCACATTCCTTATATTGTGGTCCATTTATAAATGGTGTCAAACACTAGGTTAGATCATATGATAATTTAAAATCCCAAAACTAAATGTATTCTCAAAATTAAATGGATATTTTCACACATCTATTATCATATTCATAAAAATAGTTTCTTTGTAGAAATATTTACTCATAAATCCATCATAATGGTTTGTAATGAAAATGTGAATCTTCCTAACCATATCCCCATAGATATTTGTAACTTAGAGTGAAGCAAGGCTCGTTGTCATGAAGCAGTTACCGTTTGAGTCTAGTTGAAAGTTGTGTTTTGGGTTTTACTGATAGATACATCTATGTCAGAGCCACCTCTACCTACATGAATCCAGATAGGGATGTATTTCAAGGAAAATTTAAAAAATATCTACATAAAAAACATAAGAAGTTATTCTACAGTAATCTTCAAATTATATCTTAGCGTAATGTTTCAAAATTAGAGTTTATCAAATTCTTTTTACAAGTATGTTACTAAAAATTCTCAGATACCAACCATAACGCCCTGACACCAGAAGCCCAGAGTCAGTGAATTATTTAAATACATTAGCATGATTACAAATAATCAAGACCCGAAGGACCGATCTGTTTAGAAGTATTGGAAAATAGATTTCATATATAAACATTAGATTACACATTCACACAAAAAATATAATAATCCCTTTATAATTCCATTATTATTATGTTTTAAACTTGTATATAAATCATAATATGCTCTGTGGTATCCTGGGAAAATAAATCATAAGAAAAGGGCGAGCATAGATGTTCTGTAAGAGTAAATAATTTAACTGAAGATATAAACTTTAAACGGAAGATCTGTAATAACAGAAATCCTTCTTAAACATAATATTGAACATAATATAGAAAAAATAAATATAACATTAACATATAAACATACACATGGATATTCTACTAGTCGAATAATCACATGTAATATATATTTTAATAATAAGGGAATGCATAAGGCTAGACATCATAATCACTTGGTCAAGGCCTTGTTCCAAAACTAAAAATAAAATTTTTCCATGGCCTTGTTCCAAGACACTAATTTGTCACATAAGATCTATCAATACTTCAAGTAGCTATAGAGGGCTCCACCCATCACATACTAAGTCCAATGAATTCCTCCTATGAAAACACAACATAAAAATTCATATTAAAACTGGAATATCAATTATAAAAACATTAACTATAAATCATGAATGGTATAAAAATAGAACATACACAGTAAAATATTTCATAACTCATTCAGTATAATATATAAGATTTTATTATAATAAATCAACCCCAATCAAGAATAATATCCTATAAAGGATGATGACATAGTTGAAAATGATCTGTAAAACTCTTTGAGAGAAATACCTTTTTTCATGAAATCATTCAAAATTCATTCAAATTATAATGGAATAAATATTAAATATATTTTTTAATCAATTTTTTCCATACCACATTGAAAATTTTGAATGTAATTAACATTTTAAAACACTCATGTTTATATAAATAAATCCTTAAAACCATTTTGAAAACATAGACATTAATGATATTTATTTTAAAGAATGAATATTATAAAACATTTAAAATAATGTTTCAGTTTAAGATTCACTTAAATAATAATCCTTTTGAAAAATATTTTATGAAACATTGACATGGATAATAAATATTTCCTATTAAATACATATACATTATCAACCTTGGATAATAATGGGATTGGTAAATTGACCCATACCTTGTTCTTTCCTTTAGTTGAGAGTACATTTAACCTCATTTATAATGAAAATAGTATGTTTTTAAATAATAACAGAAACATATTAATATTTATGATATAAAATGTGATTAATTTATAGCTTTATACAACCTATTTAATAATAATTTCAATCTTAATGTTACCTTTCAGGTAATAATTTCTTTTTTTATCGTATTTGTTTTAACTTGTTATTCTAGATCATATCACATAGTTTGTGATTTAAATACTTCTATTATATAAAACATAATTTATATAGCCTATATATTAAGAATATAAATATTTATAATAGATAGATATATGAAATTGAAAAACTATTCAAGGATATGGTAGTCCGTACGTACACATGAATGTTGTTTCTTTTCCCTTATCGTATAGTATGGAAGTTTGTAAATGACATATATTTTGAAAAATAAATATATATTATTATAGGAGAAATATTATATTACATATATCAAACTTAATAAATATATATATTTTTATAAAAAAATTTCAATGGTCATCATTGAAGATAAATCTCATCACGTCGTGGAGACAATAAGTCATACGTACGAATGAGTGACAATATCATTCTATTAATGGTGAAATAGTATGAAATTTGATGGTATATTATATATATATATATAACCATTAAAATGTTATATTAAATATTTAAATTAATTATTCTCATTATTATACGCATCCAAAAAATGTATTACTGAATAACAAACGACACCACAACATGGATACGGTAAGCTGTACGTACGCATGTATGTTGACTTTCTAATTCATAGGATAGAGAGAATAATGAATATAGTTGTACAATATTTATAATAATATCAATGTATGTAGAAGGTTATGGATTTAGTATTTTTTTATTTATGGTACAAAGAAAGAGGAAGTGGATGAAGAAAAAAACATTAAAAGAGGGGATGAAATAATTACATGTTCTTCAGGTCTGTCTGTTTGATTTGAAGAAAAGGGCTCCATAGGTTGGATTTATGATCAAAATAAGACCTCTAGGTTGAATTTAAGGTATTTGGGAGAATATATAAAAAAGGTTTTTGATAATACATAGGGATTGGGAGGTGTGATTTTGAGAGAAGGTGATGTGCCCTTTTATAAGAGAGGTGAGGGGCACTTTAGGAAAAGATTGAGTTATTATTTTATTATAAATTATTTTTCACTTTATAATCATTAAACATGGATTTATTTCAAGTATAAGGTGGGTATGGGTAGAAATACTCTCAAAAAATATATTTTATACAATTTTAGGTCCCCATATTAACCATATATTTTATATTTAACTACTAGTTAAATATTTTGACTTTTACCAGGTCTTCTTGTGTTTTAATATCACATGGTTAATAAACATACTATAAAATTACAAGAGAATATCAAGTGGTTAATTAATGAAATATCCGTCATTATATTTGTACGTTTTCCAAAACATATATTATTAGGATTATTATATGATTTAATAATATTGCATTGGTTTTAAAAACTCATATATGCCAATTTTTACATTATTTAGTATCAAGTTTTTGTGAAAGTCAACAAAATAAGATTAATAAAAAAAATACATTAAATCAACCATAAAATGAAATATTAACCTTTAAAAGTCGTGGAATGCATCCAAAGTCTCAAATTAAATTTATTTTGATATTTATAATATCTATTATTTTAATCTTTTATTAATAAGGTTATTACTGGATCAATGTTGTGTCATAAATAAATTTTATTATTTAATGTCAAGAAAATTATAATTAAAATACCATGATGTATGAAATATTTTTATATATTAAATTAATATTTATTGTCAAATTTTTCTTATGTATAACTCTATATTAAAAATGGTTTAGTTATTAAAATTATAATTTAACACTTTCAACTCATATTTAAATATAATATAATAAATGTCTTAATCTAATCCATGTGGAACAAGAAGATCATATTTTATTCTTATGGATGATCGAATTTGAACTATATTTATCCAATATAATTTAGACCTATGTTAAAGAAATTATAATACCATTTTTACCATTAATTACCCTATTTACTTTTAACCATGGTAAATTAAATTTAAAAGTTACTATTCAGCACATATTTTTTTCATCTTATTGAACCATGTTTTACATAATGATGTCAAAAGTGTCTAATTTATTTTTAAAATTCAATTCTCAGAAGCGATAAACTTACAATTTATGTAAAATTTCAATTGTGCCTAGAAGGTGGGTAAAATATATTAAAAAATTAAATAAAATTAAATATAACTAATATTATAATAAAATGACTCTTATGAATTATATTAGACTAATATAGGTATAATGTATCTATTTTTAATTTAAAATAATTTTAAATAAAAATATTAAAATTTTAAATAAAATTCAGTTTTGAACAATAGCGCAACGTTTTTCAGTATTCATAAAAATTGTATGTTTTTAGAAAATTAGAAAAAATTCACAGTAAGATTGTTTTTATTTTCCAAATTCATAAATTATTTCTATTTTACCAAATTTAAATCATTTAATACTAATTAACTAACTTAAAATTATTTTTTATTGCAAAAACAAAAAAGCGGGTTTTTATGAAGTAAAAACTATCAAAATATTAACATTTGTTTTTGTACAATTTAAATGTCAATTAACATGAAATGAACAATATTGGATAAAATTATAAAACTATATTCTGATTATACTTTAAAAACAGTTAAATGAGTAATTTAACTCTAAAATTTTTTTTGATTTAAAAAGTTGTTTTCAATTAAATTTTTTTACCTTTCATTATTCATCAAAATATGAATGTTATCAGAATAATACTAAAAAATTAATCAAAACAAAAATTTTATGTTCTTATTCTATAGAATAAGTTTATTTTGTATTATTAAATATATAAAATTATCAAATATTGGATTTAACTTTGGTTCTCCATTAAAAGGTGGTAATTTGTTTTTTGAAAAATACTTATTTTATCTGAAAAATTGAATTTGTTCTTATATAATATATAAGAAACAAAAAAAAGATGAATGTTAAAATTATATAAGATGTATATTAAATTCAGAATGTGGTTAATACTATTTATAATTGCTTTTTAAGTGGCTTGTTTGATATGTCGTGATGTGATTGAACTCGGTGTGGAGTGAAGCAAATTCTACTAAATTACATTAAAGAGATAAAATAAAATGAAATATTAGGATGTTACAGGTGAGCTCATATTCTAAGTAAGGTTGAATATTGGATATTTTAATGATAACTTAAACATAACATGATCATAAGGGAATGAGAAAATGAGGTGAACCATAACATTAACACAATTTATCATAATATTGACTCATTGAATAATGAATGGAGGTTAGTAAGATATGAATATAAAGGAAACAGAGAACCTGACCCTTTAGGGAATAATAATGGAATAAAGCATATGAGTTTGGAATAGAGATAATTATAGTAAATAATTTTTTTATTTAAGGCATAATGAAAATATTATTATGGTGGATTAGGTTCACTCCCATTTCAATCATATCGTTAATCAAGGTACACTCCCAAAAAAAATCAATGTGGAATGATTTTGTTAATGAAATGGGTTTATAGTATATTCAAGCCATTTTTATATCTTTATATAACATTCATTAACAAATTCATTGGAGGGATATTAAATTTTTTGAATAAACATCACATAATCATAATTTATTCATACATGTAGCAAAAGTTCATAAATCATTCATCATATTTCATAACCCGTGAAAAGGAAATGGGTTTCACAAGAATTCTATCTTCATAATCATAAATCTAAGGAACAATAATAATGTTTTTATAATTGTATCATTTCCTTAATAAATCGTAAGTATCATTAAAATATGTTTTCTTAAAAAAATTTCTTTTATAGATCATTAGGAATTTTTCCTGAGAAAAATAATCATTTTAAAAGAAAAATAGAATTTTCATTTTTATGTCAATTATTTAGATCTAAAAAATTTTAAATGTTTTGGAAAATGTTATTATTATTTTTTTAATAATTTAAAATTAATATTCAATTAATTTTGATTTCATTATGGTGAAAAAACACAATTCACATTGTTTATGTTTTAACCAATATAACATACTTATTTTCAAGAAAAATTCAAAAGTAATTCATTCAAAAAAAAGAACAAGAATAATTTTAAAAAAAAATTATACAATCAGTTCATGAGTAAAAATAAAAATAAAAAAATTATAATTTATATAATATATTCAAGGAAAAATTTAAGAAAACGTAGATTTGGAATAAAATGGACCATCAATGAGGGATAGAAATAATGTTTGTTTTAGTTGAAAACAATAATTTGGAAAATTGAGTTCATAGATATAAGAAAATGAAATGAAAGAATTTAACATTTAAATATTAACATAGTATAAGATTATTCTAGAGATTCTTTAAAGACATGTTATAAAATCTAATCATTAAAAAGTTAATCGTAAACAATTCTGATGAAGAATGTGGTTCTTAAATAAATCCATTATGTTGAGTTTGATATTCTTTAATCATAATACAATATCCTTTATAAAAAAATAAATTTATTATAAATCTATATTAGTGTCAGGTGAATATATAAAATTTCATATATGATCTACTTATAAATCATTAACACCCATTTATTAATAATTCCTTATTAAACTCAATATTTTCGGGTGTTATGTGTTTTTTCATCAGAATTCTGGTTTGGTAGTTACAATACATTCACTATAATCATGGTTCCATTATATATAAATGATTATAATAATGAAATTATCATATATATTATATATAATATATAATTACATTCATCCAAGTCAGGTATATATAGAAGAATAAATGACACAATTCTTAGAGATGGTAGGTCGTATGTATGTATGAACATTGTTATTTATTTTTGATGGATATAATGAAACAAAATAAAAAAATATCAAATTAATAGAATCATTATTAAGTCATATATATCATGTATATATATTAATTAAATATATCATTATCAAAATTTTGAGTAAAGATAATGAAAAAATATTAGATGGGTTTGTCGTTGTTGTAATTCACATGTACACATGACTAAAATTACTACTCTATAAAGGATTAACAGATAAGATGATCGATGTGATATAATAAATATTTAATCATAATAAATTTTTAAATATAATTTTTTAATATTAAACACACTATAATAACCATACATGAAATATGGAGACGAATAATTAATTGTTTCCCTGCATGGAAGCGATTGTCCAGATTTTTCCACAATAAATACTTTTGGATTCACATTAGATATAATGTGTGGTGGAAAATAGGGGTGGGGGTCAATAATAGAAATAAAATTAATTTATATTTTTTATATTGTTTATATTATTTTATCATGGTTATTATAGATTTACATTAGGTAACATAATGAATTATTGAATGTTGTTAGGTGAGATGATTACTTATTCTTCAACAGGCCCTCTATAGATCCTTGATTAAGGACACTTTGATTGGTATTTTATGATAAAATAGAACTATAATTATTTTATAGGGATTTGTATAATATTAATATTTAGGGTTTTTTATATAAGTGTCAGTGTGATGTAATGAAGAAAAATGAGGGTGTCCTTTTATAAGTGGGGGAGAAGAAATAATTTGAATTTCCGAAAAGATTAAAATATAATGATGAAATAATGTATCCAAATTCCTCTGTATATATATATATATTATAATTATTTTTATCCAGTGTATGAAATATATCAAATAAATAAGAAATATAATTGTTATATTGGAAAAAAAAATCATTATCTAATGATATATTCCATGTTAACCCATTTAATCCTTCATCACGGGAAAATGAAATTTTTAAATATTTTATAAGTGTAACAAGGAAAAAAATAATTTTATAAAAATCAATAATATTAATTATATATATTACATACTTGTAATAAAATTTATCATATTCAATTTATATACTTTGTAGAATTTAATTTTAAATTATACCTAAAAAATTCAATTAGAATAATATTTCTAGAATTAATGAATTCGTAATTATAAATTGTTTTAAACCTAAATAAAAAATAAAATTAATTACAAATAAATTAAATAGATTAGTAATATAAATGTACTAATATTAAATATTATATAATTTAAAATAAAAGAACCATTTTTAAATTCTTGTAATAAATGATATTTCTTATAAAAAATTGATATTTTTTAATTTTATGTAAAAAATATATCATTTTTGAAAATAAGTACTATTTCACTATATAATATTTTTGACATGATTGTTTCTAAAATTAATTTCATTATATAAAATAAATTTTATAATATTTTCATAAATCAGTTACATTAGTTTTTCCCCAATGACATATGAAAACATTTTTACGAGGAAAATTGTATTTTAATGCATAGAACGACATTACTATGAATTGAGTATATTTCAAAAATAATTTGGATCTAGAAGAATCTAGATGTAAAGTATATTGAAAAATGAATTAACAGAGTCCAACATTAAAAATAATCATCACATGGATATAATTGTATAAAACCCCACTTTTTGACGTCATGCAGTGATTAACTAAACACATGGAAATGAAATGAACACATATAGAATGTCTTTATAATGACTCTATTTGAAAAAACATTAATAACATAATTAGCATCCATGTACTCATGTGAAACCCTCTAAATGAGTTTTTTAATGACTTCGATGAAATAAAACCATTTTTAAATAACCTTATATTGTACATCCCTGGTACATACTCTATGAGCATTTAAACCCATCTAAGATGATGATTCAATCCATAAATGACAATAGTTATGAATAACATCCTAATTCATAGAGAAGATTATATCCAACATCTCAACATCATATACATCCACAAATTAATATTATTTTCAAAACAACCCTTCAAAAAACCATAGTGAATGCGGAAGACCCCTCCATAACCTGATGGTCCAAGAGAAAAAAAGTAATCACTATAATCTTTTACCTTGATCAAATAACTGATTGGAGGAAAAAAAATGAACTTCACAAAAATCAGCCTACATTCCCTATTAAACACTGCAAGTAATCTGAGAAGTTATAGTTCACTGAACTATTTTAACAGGGAACCTATTTAAATGTGTGATATAGTGAAAACATCTTTATGAAGAGACATTCTCCCTGTATGATCCTCAAAATTTCATTTTTCAAAGAGTTCCAAGTTCCAGGATTTCCAGGTGAATGTAATCACCGAAAAAAGAACACCTATAATAAAATTATGCATCTAGCTTCTAAAAGATCTAGCGGCCACAATAGATTTCATAAACTACTCAATATTTTCATCCCTATTAATGTAAAAACTAAATAAAGCCTCATTAAAATCTCTCAATCCTATAGTGAAAGACAACTCATCAAATATACGGTGATGGATTTCTACATCCATCATAAAAAATGACATGTAGAAGCCAATTCAGTTCCTTCCCCCAAACAATTATCATGTGTTCGTAGTCTCCCTTTTGATATTTTCCAATATATTTGATATATAATAGGATGAATAAATTATTTTCTAAAAATATATATCCAAGATAATGTAACACCGCATCCATCAAAATTCATTATATAAAAATCATGACAAATAAAAACTACATTCCTATTCTGAATCCAAAAAATGACATCCATATCCAAAAAAAAATATTATTGAATTTCAAGAGAATTATGGTATCGAATTACATAATCATGCCTCCACATATTGGGAGGAAATCATCAATATAAATATCATTTCTATTAGAAGTTATATTCATACAGTTCATAAGTGTTTTTTCAATCCAATGTGTTATACAAAAATGAAGTCTTGAATTCATAGAGAAATGTTTTTTGAAGTGTCCATCAACCCTATAAAGAATTTCCCTAAAATAATACCATGTATAAGAAAACATATAATAAGAGTTCCCATCATTCAAAATTTCATTAAATCAACTATATATAAAATCAATGGAATGATCATTAAGAGTGAAAATATTTGCAGATAATTTTTGGCCCAAAACATCATTAAGAATCCTAGGAACAATATTACCAATCCCACGCAAATCCAATGCTATAATATAATTTTTTCAAGAACCATAATGATTTTCTTTTCAAAAACCGATCTAGTCCAAAAAAATCAGTATCATAATTTAGAGTTTTTTTATATGTATTTCCGTTCATCTATGTAGAAGAAATTTGTACACAAAAATGGAAATTATCTCCTAGATGAATTTAAAAACACTTCCCTACATGAGACTATGATTTACCCTTACATTTGAAAATATGATTTATAGTTTGTAAATACCCATAAAAATCAAGGGGAATTTTTTATTAATTTTTTTTGGAATTTTACAAGAATGCAGTTTCTGACGGCACCTGATTCTGAGACCCGGTGAGCCCGAAATAATTTTCCGAAGTTTAGCTTGGATACGTTCAGTGAACGAACGAGCGGGATTTCCTAACCTTTGAACCGATGCTCAGAATAGAAATTTGAGGACACCGATGGAATCGCAGTGCCAGTAATTGCTTAGGAACACCTTTTTTGGAGTTGCGTTTGCTCGGGTGTGGTAATTAAAATTTTGGGTTAAGTGAAGAATGAAATAAAATGGTGCAACCAATTTTATTTTTTATTTAAAGCAGTTAAACCAAAGTAATGTGGTTGGAGTGGGACCCACCATATCATACTCCACTAGGTATGATATTTGTTTGGTGGGGCCCACACGAGACCCACCTATTCAACTTCCTCAAACCCCCTCTTTTAATTAGGTAACACAGCCACACCCCCAATTAAATGAAAAGTCAACTCATTAATTGATTAACTTATTCAAAGTAATTAATTATTTATTTCATTCTTAATTTCAGAAACATATTGCATGAGTATTAAAATAAGACAACACTTATTTTATTATTGTTGTTTGGTTGTGCAAGAGGATTTTCGAGAGTATTTTCTCTAACACTTGAAGAACATCTTCTTCCTCATCGAAGAACGCGAAGAACACCGAGCCCTCGATGAAGAACTCAGTCACCACAAAGGGGAGTTCATCGTACCGTCTTCTTCCCTCTTCGTAGCCGGTGAGAGACGCCATCCTCGGAGATTGACGACGTGACACCGATAATCCTCCATCCGCGACGCCGTCTTCCACGACGTCCCTTCCTCGCAACGAATCAACAGCGCTTCATTTATGGGTTAATTTCTTCTTCGTGATTACTTACGCCGCCTTTCATCATTACCTAATTGAGCCGCCTGTTATCGTAATAACGGGAGGAGGTCGGACTGCACGAACACTGCCGACCCTACACCCCCTTGATACTTGATTTGTTGCGGCACGAGAAAGGAAACATGGTGCCATTCCACCACGCGGAAATATTGACGTATGGGTGGAGAAGCGCGGCGCCGTCGCGCGACGCTGATGAAGTCGAACAAAGTCGTGGCACTGTTGCGCTGCGCCGGAGAACCTCGAAGAGGCCGCGGCCGGAGTGGGGTCGTGGCATAGGGGCGCGGCGTAGGCACTCCGTGCCGATCGGACAAGGTCGCAGCCTATGGCCACGGTTGTGCGGGGGAACGACGACTGGCTTCCGGCCGCCAGAGCAAGGAGGTGGGACCCACAGGGGGGGTCCCGCGGTGACCCACTGGCCGGCCAAGCCATCCGGTTTCCATAAAGGCTGGGGGTGGAAACCCCCGGCTGACTACAGGAGCTCCATCCCCCCCCCCCCACATGGGGGCCATGTTTTGTCAATCAGGGGGGCAGCGCGCCCCCTGTTCCGCCCAGCTCGGCCAGCCGAGCTGGCCACGTGGGCCGCCTGAGCGCGCCAGGCCGCTGGGCCATGCCCAGGCCGGGCCGGGCCGCACCGGCTGGGCCCGGCCATGCCCACCGGGCCGGGCCGTGCTCTAATGAGTTGGACCTGGACCCGGTTCGGGTTGACCCGGGGGGTATCGGGGCGGGTCGGACCGGGCCCGAACCCCCTATTTTCGGACAGATCTGTTCAAACGCCCATAACTTGGGATATGAACCTCTGATCAATGAACCTCCAGCTGCGATGCGATCCTTGGATCGAGAAGGTCGTTTCAGTATATTACATTCATGGTTTTAGAAAACCTTTGGTATGGCCAGGTTGGTTCGAACCTGAAACCAACCGGGCCCTCGAAGCGGAAACGCTTATAACTTGATCTCCGGACGTCCGATTGACGTACCGTCGACTTTGTTGGATTCCTCATAGTGAGACGGACCTTTTGGATTACTCCAATCGAGGTTTGGATGGTGTTGGAGTGTGGTCAGGTTGGTTTTGACTTAAAAACCAACCGGACCCCCGGAACGGAAAAGCCTATAACTCTCAGACCGGGCTTCTGATTGACGCGCCGTCTGTCACATTGAGTTCCTTTCGACGATACAGAACATTGGGATACATCATCTCCAGTCTTCAGGTCAGTTGATGTATCATCCCCTCGGCTCGTGGAGCAGACCCTCCCGAAAGAAGCTTGCTGTGTGCGGGAACCCTAGAGCTGGCTGCGACAGTGACGATGATGAAGACTGCATGGGAATCCTCTGTGTGTTCCACAGCGACTACTACATCACTCAGCGATCCTATGGGGATCAGTGCCTACCGATCTTGTGTGGATCAGATCCTATGTGGGTCAGTGCTCAGCGGTCCTGTGTGGGCCAGCGCATACTGATCCTGTGCGGGGAATTGCGGGGGTTTGTACCTATCGATCCTGTGTGGGTCTGACAGCTTAGATGAATCCGTGGCTACATCTGATAATCTCTATCGTCTTACGAAGAAGTATTCATGTGTGAGCTGAGTCTTAACTTTCAGTCAATATATTCGATATGATTGACGTGCTTTCCTATGTGGATTGGTTGTGTTCTCATGTGTGGACGTGATCGAACTTGGGCTCGGATGTTCATGTTGAACTGCAATTAATGTCTTAGGTATATGTATGGGAATATACCTAAGTAGTGTGGGATGTTACTTCGTGATTGTATCTTTCCTTTTTGGTTTATCCTTTGTGGATTTTGGGGGACCTTCGGGGGTCTTGGGGTCCCTACTGAGTAGCGTATACTCACCCCTGCACGAGCTATGCCCGCACTACGTTGTGTTGGTTGCAGATGACAGACAGCTCTGATCATGGTTGAGGCTTGCGGAGCAAGTCGGTACCTGGAGCTGGACCATTGGACGAGACATACTCGGAGTGGATGACTGGACCCGAGGATCTGTGGAGGCTATTTGTACCCACCATTCAGGTGGGACTTTCAGTGGATGGCTCGACGTTGCGGCTTTACTTTTCAGTTGATGTACTCTCTTTTTCAGTTGTACTTTACTTTAAGTTTGGGTGAGTATTCTAGCCCACATACTTTTCCTCACATACTATTGTGCCCAGTTTTACTTAGTGTTTACTTCTACTTTCTTACTCTATGTGTTTTTTTACTTTATAAAGGCAATGCCTTCCATTTTTATCGGGAATTACGCATTGGTGCTAGTCGCCAGCCCCTGGCCTATGGAAGCCGGGATCGGGGTAGTCACGGCACGGGCCCCGAGGGCGGGTCGTGACAAATTGGTATTGGAGGAGTTTTGTTCTACCACAGAACTCTGGACTCTGATCCTTCTTCTATGTGAAGAAATAGTGTTAATGGTATTAAGTGTGGTTATCAGTCAAGGGAGTCCAAGGTTGGTGTGGTGTTCAACGTATCCGTACACCAGGACCCTGACTTCAGATTTCTGACTCAATGCACGATAACATTGATTTCATGTGTGTTTCAAAAGTTTTATTTGTGATTACTTTGTGTCAGCTCACCAGCTATACTGTTTGACAGTGGCGCACCTATCTCTTTTCAGGATGGCCCCATGACGGCAGCCAGCTAGGGTTCCGAGTATTGTACGTGACGACAGCCCATCGAGCGTCGAGGCCTCGGTGCAGGGACCTATTACTACCAAGGCACCGTCAGTACCACTACCCGCTGAGCCACCGATGCTACCATCCCCATCCGCTGATAGTGCACGTCACCTTAGTGTGCTGCACAAGTTTCAGCGTCAGAGAACACACAGGTTCTGCGGGGAGATAGACCCTCAGGCAGCCGAGGATTGGCTGGAGGCAGTTGTTCGAGTTTTCCGATTGGTAGAGACACCAGCAGACCTCATGGTGATCCTCGCAGTGAGCCTCCTGCATGCGGCAACAAGAAGATGGTGGAGCATGATGCTCCAAGTTCGCGACGAGGCATCACTCCTCTGGACGGACCTTGAGAGACTCTTCCGCTCGGAGTTCTTCCCAGCCACCCTCCGTGCGGTGCGCATCCAGGAGCTTCTACAGCTGCGGCAGGGCAGCATGACGGTCGCCCAGTACTCGGAGAGATTTACCGACCTCTCGTGCTATTCGATGAACATGGTACAAGACCCCTTCATCCAGGCCCGGACGTTCGAGCAGGGACTGAGGCATTAGATCAGGGCATCGATGATCTCCCTCAGCATTCTGACACAGGCAGGAGTACTGGAGCGAGCTCATCTCATAGAGAGCTTTCTTTCCGAGCCTACTCTAGCTGCGAGACCTACAGCAGGGCGGCACGTAGTGGAGTCTTCTGGAGCCGGCAGTAGATAGAAGTTGCAGAGGTCCAAGCGGACCAGGCCATCAGGCAGACGACCATGAGATACTGGATTGGAGGTGCGGGGCACACGCAGTAGAACCCGTCTTATGAGTGGAAGACAGTGCTATGCATGCAGCGGGCAGGGCCACTTGGCTCGTGACTGCCCGACCCTCCATGCAGAGGGGCAGCAGACGGTTGAGGAACCACCCAGGCAGAGGTAGAGGTTCGACCGTGGAGGTCTGCAGGGAGAAGGTGGACGAGGCCGAGGAGCTAGTTGAGCAGAAGGTGGTGATCAACGTTTTGAGGCTCTACCACCACCACCACCACCAGGAGGTCCACCCTGACCACAGGGGAGAGAAAAACTTCATGCATCTGAATCTTACGATCATGGAGCTCCGGAAGCGGGTGGACAAGTGCGGGACTAGCTCCAAGAAAAGAGGCCTTTTCCCATAATTCATCTAGCTTCGTAGTTTGTGTTACTTTGTTTCCTTGTTCTTTGAGTTATAGTAATAAAAGACTCTTGCAATAGTGACGATTTCTTTCTTGTCTTTTGTATGTTAATACTAATAGATTCCAGTTAAAAACTATTGACTTGACCCTCACAGACGGGATTCCTACTAGAGGAGACCCAGTGACCACACATTGATGCTGACAGTGTGACTCAACCCTTGGAGGCGAGAGTAATGGTTGGATCTCTTGATAGTAGCGTCGAGGCCTTACAATTTCATCCATGGCATGAATTAATTGATCATGATGAGATTGACTGTATTAGGCAAGAAACGTGGTTCATCTAGGGGATGAGACCAGGTTTCACTTTTTTCCAAAGGAGAAATGTTGGCAGCATTGTAGAACGTTATCGAAGAAGGGGAAAACCTTCGTGTGGTCAGCCAGATGTCAGCAGAGTTTCCTGGATCTGAGACAGAGACTGGAAAGCGCACCTATCTTGAGGCTACCAGAGGAGTGAGTAGGGTACGTAGTTTACTTTGATGAATTAGGGACTAGACTCAGCTGTGTCCTGATACAGGAGTGTGCAGTGATCGCCTATGGATCACGTCACTTGAGGCAATATGAGAAGAACTACACTACCCATGACCTGTAGTTAGCAGCAGTGGTCTTCGTTCTGAAGATGTGGCGACACTATCTGATTGGCGAGCGCTTACAGCCTATTATAACCACTAGAGTCTTAGGTACATCTTCTCGCAGAAGGACCTAAACCTGAGATAGCGGTGATGGCTCGAGTTCCTCTAGTACTATGACTTCGAGATAGTCTATAATCCGGGAAAGGGGAACGTAGTAGCCGATGCTCTCAGCAGGAGGACAGGCATTCAGCTACTCGGGGAGGCGACAGAGCAGCTAGCCTCTTTGCAGATATCCTTCGTGGATAGTGATGGAGTAGCCTTTCTACAGTCACTCAAAGTCACTCCTCCACTTCTACATCGGGTCAGAGAGGCACAACGTGGGGACGATGACTGTGAGACGCGGCGTGCACAGATATCCTCAGGATGGGAACCTGATGGATTCTCTGTGGGAGTAGAGCACGTCATCCTTTTCAGAGGACGTACCATGGTACCAGCTTCTTTACAGGAGGAGGTGCTGAGGGAGTTTCACACTTCCCCTTTTAGCGGTACATATAGGAGTGGAGAAGAAGTATCAGGTCCTCAGACGACAGCACTGGTGGCCGGTTATGAAGAAGGTTGTGGCAGAGTTCGTTTCTCGATGCCTCATATGTCAGCAGGTGAAGGCAGAACACTAGGTACCAGTAGACTTTGTACAACCCTTAAAGGTCCCGGAGTGGAAGTGGGACGCCATATATATGGACTTCGTGACTGGAATTCCACGCACTTCTAGAGTTCATGACTCCATTTGGGTGATTATCGAACGACACACCATGTCGGCCCACTTCTTACCCATCAGAGAGTAGGGCTTAGTGGAGAGCATGGGACGCCTCTATGTTCAGGAGATTGTACGGCTTCATGGTGTGCCATAATATTTCATCTCCGATTGAGATACCCGTTTTACTTCCCGGTTTTGGAAGGAGTTTCAAGAGGCGTTCGGGACGCATCTACGTCTGAGCACCGCCTTTCACCCTCAAAAAATGCTTAGATGGAGAGGACCATTCAGACTCTCGAGGACATGGTCCATGCATGTGTCCTCATCTTTGGTCGCAGCTGGGAGGATCAACTACCCTTGGTGGAGTTTGCATACAACAACAACTACCACTCCACCATCAGGATGGCACCATACGAGGAGTTGTACGGCCGACCATGCAGATCACTGCTGTGCTGGACAGACCCTAGGGAGTCAGCACTCGTGGGACTGGAGATGGTCCAGGCCACGATAGAGAAGGCCCAGGTCATCCAAGAGCAGATGAGGACAACTCAGAGCTGGAAGAAGTCATATTTTGACAGGAGGTGGAGGCCACAAGAGTTCGAGGATAGTGACCACGTCTTCTTGCGGGTCTCACCTCGACAGGGATTACGGAGATTTTTCCGAGGAGGCAAGTTGACTCCACGCTTCATCGGACCATTCCAGGTCCTCAACAGGATTGGAAAGGTGGATTATCGCCTAGCTCTACCACCTTCGTTGCACCAGGTGCACGACGTCTTTCACATATCTCAGATGAGGAGATACGTGCACGACCCGACGCATATCATCGACCATGGGGAGCTGGACATTGATGATGGGGCGAATTTTGCGGAGGTCCCAGTGGAGATCAAGGATCGACAGGAGCGGGTCCTACATAGACGGTTGATTCCTCTAGTGCACATCAGGTGGCATCACGGGAACCTCCAAGAGAGCACTTGGAAGTGGGAGGCTCCGATGCATGCACAATATCCACATTTGTTTCCCTAGTTTATAATGTATCTTTACGAGGACGTAAAGCCCAGAGGTGGGAGTAATGTAAAGACCCGTAAAATTCAAGGAATTTTTTTTTCATTGTAATTTTACAAGAACACAGATTGTGACGGCACCTGATTCCAAGGATCGGTGATCCCAGAATAATTTTCCTATGTTTAGCTCGGGTACGTTCAGTGAACAAACGGGCAGAATTTCCTAACTTTTGAACCGTTGCTCGAAACTGAAATCTGAGGACACCGATGGAATCTCAGCGCCAGTAATTGCTTAGGAACACCTTTTCTGGAGTTGTGTTTTCTCGGGTGTGGTAATTAAAATTTTGGGTTAAGTGAAGAATAAAATAAAATGGTGCAACAAATTTTATTTTTTAGTTAAAGCAGTTAAAGCTAAGTTAAGTGGTTGGAGTGGGAACCACTATAATCTACTCCACTAGGTTGGATATTTGTTAGGTGGGGCCCACATGAGCCCCACCTATTCAACTTCCTCAAACCACCTCTTTTAATTAGGTAACGCACCCGTAACCCCCATTAAATGAAAATTCAACTCATTAATTGATTAACTTATTCAAAGTAAATAATTCTGGATTTCATTTTGAATTTCAAAAACATATGTCATAAGTAATAAAATAAGGCAACGCTTATTTTATTATTTTTGTTTGGTTGTGAGAGAGGATTTTGGAGAGGATTTTATCTAACTCTTGAAGAACATATTCTTCCTCACCGAAGAACGCGAAGAACACCGAGCCTTCGATGAAGAACTCTGTCACCGCAATGGTGAGTTCATCGTACCGTCTTCTTCCCTCTCCGCGGCTAGTGAGAGACGCCATCCTCATAGATCGACGATGCGACGCCGACAATCCTCCTTCCACGGCGCCGTCTTTAACGACGTCCCTTCCCCGCGACGAATCAACAATGCTTATTGTAGGGGTTATTTTCTTCTTCGTGAATACTTTCGTCGCCGTTCATAATTTCCTAATTGAGCCGCCAGTTATTGTAATAACGGGAGGAGGTCGGACCACACGAACACGGCCGACCCTCCTCCCCCCTTAGTGCTGGATTTGTTGCGGCACGAGCATGGCAGCATGGTGCCGTTGCACCACGCGGAAATAGTGAAGTATGGGCGGAGAAGCGCGGCGCCGTCATGCCACACCGATGAAGTCGAACAAAGTCGTGGTGCCGTCGCGACGTGCCGGAGGACCTCGAAGAGGCCGCAGCCAGAGTGGGGATTCGGTGGAGGGGCGTGGCGCCATCACGCCGCGCCGTTCGGACAAGGTGGCGTCCTATGGCCGTAGTGGTGTGGGGGAGCGGCGGCCGGCTTCCGGCCGTCGGAGCAAGGAGGCGAGACCCGATGGGGGGTCCCACGGTGACCCACTGCCCGACCAAGCCGGCCGGTTACCATAAAGGCTGGGGGTCGAAACCCCTGACTGGCTACAGGAGCGCCCCCCCCCCCCCACCCACATGGGGGCCACATTTTGTCAATCAGGGGGGCAGCTCGCCACCTATTCTGCCCAGCTAGACCATCCGAGCGGGCCACGTGGGCCGCCCGAGCGTGCCAGGCCGCAGGGACACACCCAGGCCGGTCCATGCCACACCCTAATGGGCCAGACCTAGACCCGGTTTTGGTCGACCCGGGGGGGTATCGGGCCGGGTCGGACCGGGCCCAAACCCCCTATTTTCGGGCAGATATATCCAAATGTCCATAACATGGGATACAAACCTCCGATCCATGCACCGTCAGCTGTAATGTGATCCTTGGATCGAGACGGTCATTTCGGTATATTACAATCAAGGTCTCAGAAAACTTTGGGTACGTCCGGGTTGGTTAGAACACGAAACCAACCGGGCCCTCAGAGCGGAAACGCTTATAACTTGAGCTCCATACGTCTGATTGACGTACCGTCGACTTTGAGGAATTACTCTTATTGAGACAAACCTTTTTCCTTACTCCACTCGAGGTTTGGACGTAGTTGGAGTGTGGTCTCCATGGTTTTTACTTAAAAACCAACCAGGCCCCAGAACGAAAAAGCCAATAACTCTCAGACCGGGCGTCCGATTGACGTGTCGTCTGTCACGTTGAGTTCCTTTCAATGATACGGAACTTTGGGATACATCAACTCCGGACTTCATTTCAGTTGATGTATCATCCCCTCGGCTCATGGAGCGGACCCTCCTGAAACGAGCTTTATATGTGTGGGAACCCTTAAGGTGGCTGCAACTGCGATGATGATGATGATTGCATGGGAATCCTCCGTGGTTTCGATAGTGACGACTAAAACACTCAGCGATCCTATGTGGATCAGTGCCTACCAATCCTGTGTGGATCAGATCCTGTGTGGGTCAGGGCTCAGCGGTCCTGTGTGGGCCAGCGCATACCGATCCTCTGTGGGTCAGATCCGGCATGGGTCATTGCAGGGGTTAGTACCTATCGATCCTGTGTGGGTCAGATCCTGCGTGGGTCATTGTGAGGGTTAGAACCTATCAATCCTGTGTGGGTCCGACGTCTTAGATGAATCAGTGGCTACATCTGATCATCTCTATAGTCTTACGAAAAAGTATACTTGTGTGAGCTGAGTCTTAACTTTCAATCATTATCTTCGATATGATTGACTTTCTTTCCTATGTGGATTGGTTGTGTTCTCTTATGTGGATGTGATCGAACGTGGGCTCGGATGTTGAAGTCGAACAACTATTAATGACTTAGGAATATGTATGGGCATATACCTATGTAGTGTTGGATGTTACTTCGTGATTGTATCTTTCCTTTGTGGTTTATCCTTTGTAGATTCTGGTAGACCTTTGGGGGTCTCGGGGTCCCTACTGAGTAGCGTATACTCACCCCTGCACGGGCTATGCCCTCACTACGTTGTGTTGGTTGCAGACGACAGACAGCACTCATCGTGGTTGAGGCTTGCGGAGCAAGTCGGTACATAGAGGTGGACCATGGGCGTGACATAATCGGAGCGGACGGCTGGACCCGAGGAGCTGTGGAGGCTATCTGTACCCACCCTTCACGTGGGACATTCAGTGGACGGCTCGACATTGCAGCTTTACTTTTAAGTTTCTATACTACCTTTTTTAGTTGTACATTACTTTCTGTTTGGGTTTGTATTCTGGCCCACTTACTTTTCCGCACTTACTATTGTACCTAGTTTTACATAGTGTTTCCTTCTTCTTGCTTACTCCATGTGTTTGTTTAATTTATAAAGGTAGTGTCTTCCCATTTTATTGGTAATTACGCCTTGGTGTTAGTCGCCAGCCCCTGGCCTATGGAAGGCGGGGTTGGGGTAGTCACGACATGGCACGGGCCCTGAGAGCGGGTCGTGACACAGTTATAGATAAAGTTTCTTTAAGATAAAAGATCTTTATCTAACCCCAAAAGAGGGGAACACCATGATAAATAAAATGCAGAACAACCATTTGAAATCCACAATATCTAGAATTTAAATTTTTTTCTTCACTGAATTACCATTCGCAAAATCAAAAATGGTTCAATTTCATCTAATACCATGAAGAATAACATATTCATAATTAATAAAATTACCTTGATAGTAGAAATGGTTTTCTTGTAGGCCATCCCATGAATAAGGATATCATTAGCATAGAACTATTGTAGATGGGTAAATATACCTCTCAAAGTGGTCATTTTCTTTAAAATTAAAATATTAACCATATCATTCATTTATCTTCTCAAGTAGTACTCAATTGGGAAAAGCAGAACTAAAAAGGGATCACCCTACCTCACCCAATGTAGTATTAAAATAACCCACTCAGAGATCGATTTACAAGGATGAAGTGCCATGCAGAGATTATGATAACTCTGAGAATAATGATAAAAATGGAAGAGAAACATTAATTATCAAGAACAATACTAATGAAATTCCATTTGAGAATATCAATGGATTTTGGAATGTTAATCAACAATAAAAAAATTACATAAATTATTTTCCTCTTTAAAATATTGACAATATTATATAATGTGAAAAGAAAACATTGAATGTTCCTCCCAATGACAATGCCAAACTAATTTTCAATGGAAATATCCTCAACCTATATAAACAGCCTTATGAAAATTTATTTGATGTGAACTTTAATAACGGTATTCCCAATTGACGTTGATCTTGAATACTTGGATTCAACAAAAGTTTCTTTATTGGGATTAATATAAATAAAATTAGATTTTAACCGAATAGAAATTTGAGAATTAAAAAAAATTCTTGATTGTATATACCATTAACTGATGAATTTTGTCAAAGTGGAACATAAAAAACCAATTTTTGAACCCATCCACCCCTTATATATTTTGAATTCTAAGAGTGAAGATAAAATATTAAATTTCCTACTCAGAGAAAATTTAGGTGAGGCAACCAATCTCATACTCTCTAATAAAAACATTAATTTTATAAATCCACTTTTGAATATAAGCAGATCCATCATTACTGTAAATAATTACAAAATAACCTATCACTCCATTAGGTATTTCATTATCTAATGAAAAAAATAAAATCATTAATACTAGGAAGATTCAAACCATCCCTTATTCCTTAATCCTTATTCATTATCTAAAATAGATTCTTGTAACTAGCACCACATTCATCACATCTTACATTTACCTGGAATATTTGTAACCACTATTTAACAAACACAAGATCATTCATCTTGAAAAGAGAATAAGATTATTCCCTAGACATATTATCCTTATTTTGATTAGCTATTTGAAAATATTATATCATATTCTCAACACAGTTTAAAAAATAATCAATCCTAGAAATTGATTTCTTATGTCACTCTATTAAAACACCTTTCATACCTTTATACTTCTTTGGAAAAATATGAAAATGGATTCCATGAAATCCCATTACCCATGTGTCCTGAAATATTTCCTAGAACCACAAAAGGAATACCACTAATCATTATATATGAAGGGGAGGGGGGATTCCAATTAAATATGTATTCATACCTCATTTAATTATGAAATATTATTCATGTAAATCACAATAAAATCAAAAATAGAAACCCCAAATGACCCACTTGCATCATTAGCATACATAATAAAATCTTTCATGTTAATTAGCATGTCTTTCATTAATATTATACCTATACAAAGAGAAATCAACCCCATTAATCAATATATCTTCTGAAATATACTAATCAAGGTAAATATAGAATTCTAAAGAGTCTGATTTGTGATAACCAGAACCATTTTTATCCTCATGTCTCAAAATAGTGTTAAATCATCAATCAATATCTATCTATGATCCATATTCTCAAAAAACATATGAATATCCCTCCAAATCTACCTTATAATGATATTTGATACATGGGAATAATCTAAATAAATAGTTATAGTGGAACCTTTTAAAATAATAGAAACATTAATGTATTCATACCCTTTATCACAAGAGACAAGATGGAAATTATCATGCTTAAAACCCCATAAATGATTAAAACAAATACTATGAATGTTTGTAGAGAAAAAAGTTTATCCATGACATGACCAATTTAATGAAATCCATTTATAAATAAAATTAGTATTATCAAGACAAATTAATATAGGATTATTAGTCACACTAAACTGACAATGGGTTGTGGTTGTGGGGAATTTCCCCAACACTTGGAAGTTCCCAAACAATCCTCATTTAGAAGTAGATCTGGGGATAAAATCACTGTAAAACCCTAATCATCCACGGTATGCATCTCATTGAATAATACTATTTGTGCGATGTACGGAACACCGAGTTCAAGAGCACCACGACCAATGAATCTAGTCATTTCGAAAGAGGTTATGAATACTAATAACAACATTTTTCATTATATATATATATATATATCCCATATAATTTTATCATTAATCATTTGTATTTCTTATATATAATATAAGGGTAAAATAAATTTTCTAGATAAAAGAAGTATTTTCAAAAAAAAATGTAATTTTCATCCTTTTAATGGAGAACCCTTTATACATCCAATATTTTACACATTTATATATTTAATTTATTAAAATTAAATTCTTCTTTAGATGTAAGACATAAAATTTATTTTGGATAATTTATTTTTGTTTTTCTGATAACTTTCATATTTTGATGATTAGTGAAAGATAATAAATTTTAATTGAAAACAACTTTTTTAATCAATATTATTTATAGTGTTAAATTATAAATTTGATCAGTTTTGAAGTATAATTAGATTATATTTTTATCATATAATTAAATTTTGGTCATTAAAAGTAATTTCACTTTTAAACCGGACAAAAACACATATCAATATTTTAATAGTTTTTACTTCCACAAAACCCGCTTTTTGGATTTGACAACAAGAATAAATTTTATAATAATTAATGAAACATATATTTTTTGAATTTGTTAAAATATAAATCATTTTTTAATTAATAATATCATAATTATCATCAGGTGATTTTATGGTATTTTTTTGAAAATATTAAATTTTTTATGAATAGTGAAAAACACCGCGTTATTGTTTAAAACTAAATTTTTATTTAAATAAATATTTATTTTGTTTAAATTTATATTATGTAAAAATAGATAAATAATTCATATATATGTTGTTTTTAATTAATTGGAGTCATTTTATAATAATATTAGATATATAAAATTTTACTGATCTTTTTTACTGTCTTTTACCCACCTCCTAGGAGCATTTACAAAATTTGAATAAAACATAATTTTACTACATCTATGAATTGAATTAAAAAATTAGAGAGACATAGTTTATATCACTAAGAAAAATACGGTTCACTATGATTAATATATGTTTAGTTGAATAGTATCTTTTGGATTCTATTTACCACGGTTAAAACTAAAGTGGGTAACTGAAGGTAGAATGATATTATTATTATCCTAAAACATGTCCTTATTCTATTGGATAAGTTTATTTTGATCAAAATCAAACATAGAAATAACATATGATCATTTTGGCCCACATGGAATGATATTTGAACACACATTTAATAACGATTATATTTATCCCCTCCCATAATGATTCTAGGTCAATCATTTGAAAACTGTATAAGTTATAATTTATTTTAATCATAATCGTAGATAAACTTTTAAGATATTTTCAACTAAAATAATTCTAAATCCTATATTATTTCCTTGGGATGGGAGGTATGGATTAATTATAATCATTAATCTACTCCAACTATATTCTCTAGCACATATTAATCTATTTATAAGTGAATATATACATCCACACATTATGATTAGTATAAAAAACACACCTTTATTCATTAGTATAATGACTCTATATCATCAATGAAAATATTACCAAAACTAATTATAAAATAGGATTTTATTATTTTTTCTCTGGAACCTTCTATTTTCATGAGGCATAATCTATCAACCTAAAAATATGTACAAGGATCCATCACAGTCTATTATTTGATATATCACCCAAGATCCAAAATCCATATCCACTATAGGGTAGTGTATGCATATTTTTTCTGACTAAACTTCTCCTTTGTTACATGATCCTTCCCACATAGTCATCAGTATAAATGAGTCTCTCTAAATTCCAACTTAACATGGTGATTAACTTAGATGGCGATGATGAATTTTCCAAAAAAATCATCAATAAAATCTAGACAAAACATGAAATATAATGATCTCTATCATAGTGATTGGTTTTCGAATATAACCAATAACATTCATCATGGGTGGATCCATCAATATACTATAACTTGAGATTGTATGACCCATAAATTGGGTTTTATCCCAAATTAATACTTGGTAAATTTGGAATAGAAATTATCTTTCCATAGGGTATTCAATAAAATTTCCATGTGATCTTAATTATGTTCTTTTAACTTTGAATATTTATGAATATCATTAATAATAATTATCCCAAACTACTCATAGTAATTTCTAATGAATGTATTCATTAAATTAGTGAATATAATTGGGTGTTTATAAAACCAAATTATATTACTATAAATTTTTATATTTCATAGAACATAGAAAATATTTTCATGGTTATTATTTCACATTTTACCATCAACTGAAAATATCATTATTGAAGATCAGTATTTGAAAAATATCAAGCTACTTGCGATTGATTGAAAATATCATCAATATAGGGTAAATGTTTCTAATTATTGATTATGATCTGATTATGTTGTTAATTATTAATAAATCATATAATTTTAAAGTTTATTCCTATAAACAATAATAGGAGCACACTTTTGTGATTCCCATGGATATGTAAATCAATTATCAATATTCTTCATGAGTTTCTTCTTCAATTAATACAACTCAATAGTGTACGTTCTATATATAGTCATTAGTATTGGTGTATCACCAAGTATTATTTAAAATTTATATTGAATATTAAGTGTTTAAAGAATTCATAAAAACAAATTCTTGAATTTAAAAAACAAATTTCCTTTCAATAAGAATATACTTATGTTCAGTTTCTCCCATAACATCATAGATTAAAATATCTTTTGAATTTTAATCATTACTCTTATAATGAATGTAAATTTAATTAGAAATTGAAATCTATCATCTCAATAACATATCTTTAAAATATTGTTCATTATATGAAAATTAATGTTACCTTTATTGGAAATCAATGTCAGATTTATGAAATGAAATAAATTCCATCCCTATCAAAAAATCAAAATAATCTATGTGGAGAATAAAATGATTTTTGGTAACAAAATTACAATGAAAATCAATGTTTTGAGAGACATATAGTTGAAATGTGATCATAATACTATTATTTTTTTATTAATAATTCAACATCAAATAATATTTTAATTATTGTGATACCATTGAAAACAATTCCGATAAAAAATAGTGGACAGTTCTAGAATCAATTATCACAATTTTATTTATAGAGTGGATGATAAGTTTTCCTTTCTCTACTTCCATATCATACCCATCATCAGTAATATTGATCATGTGAGATTTCCCTCCTTCTTAAGGATTAAGATGTTACTGATATTGATCATCATTATTTACCTTCAAATTTGATAACTAGTTTTCAAAATTCTTATTCTCCTTGAATTTGAATCACATAAATGAGATAAGAGCATTAATTGGGGCATTCTACCCATCATTAGTTTGATTCTTCTTCCAATAAATCCATCATTTTATTTTCAGATGACCTTACATTCAATATTTAAATTATTTTTCAATTACTTTAACATAATTTCTTCTATATTTCCCTCCAAAAATTGGTTATTAAGAAAATATCTTCTTATTCTAACAATGTTTTGTATTCTTATAAAATAATTTTAATTGATTATTTTTTATCTTCTGAGAACTATAATATTTACGAGTAACACCAGTATTAAAATCTATTATGATTGTACGTTATTAAATTAATTCAAATACACTAATGTCCCTTATGTCTACCATAATTCGGTGACATGGATTTATGAAACTAACAAAACATTCAATCCTCCTTTATTGTTGAATGACAATTCCAGAAGAGTAAAACTCATGTATTTTAATATTTTTCTCATATATATTAATGGATCTATCATCCTTGAACATTATCTCAATGAATTCATTCTCAATTTTCAGAGGAAGAATATGAGGAATATATTTATTGACAAAAAATCACTTATACTTTTTTTACTTTATGTAGTAAATTTCTTCTCATTTCTTCATGTTCTTTATAATAGTATATAATTTATATAAACCATCATCATATTAATAAATATAAAAAATTTCATTTCTTGTTATAAAAAAAAGAACAATAAATATCATTTCAATGGTCCAAATCCATTACTCTGTAATGAGTTGAACAATGGACCCATTAAAATATGTAAGGTGTTTCCATATTAACGACTCAGCCAAATATTTTCCCACCCATTTTACCATTTTAATGATCAACATTATTCATTTCATGATAATGTTTTGTAATCATAGAATCATGGTATCAAATTACATCTAACATAACATATGATTTCACAATGGAAAAATAATTAACTTTTATGTTATAGTCTACATTAACATGATTAATACAGTTTCAAGAAACTAACTGAAAAAAATAAAATATTTTAATCATGGTCATAATTTTTTCAAATACTTAATAATGGTTCATAACGAAAATATTTGTTACCCCAAATATATCCCCCAAGTGAGTAAAATAAGATATGTAGTTGGGGAATAAACACATAAAATTTATTGGTTGTCATGTTTTACATGATTTTTTTTTCAAGGTTATTACCACTATTTGAACCTATTCCAAAACCAAATCCATTAATACTATCATAAAATATATGTTTTTCTGGAAAAAACACACAGCATTCTTTACTGAAACATAGTATGTTCTATTATACAAAATAAAATAAAAATTGTTCTCAAAAATGTTTCCTCATATATGTTTCTATTGATCATTAAGAATGACTCTAATAACTACTATAGATATACTTATTTTTCAAACATATACATTAATAATAATATATGATTACTTTTTTAAATAACATCATGATCCATTAGGTAATCATATAGGTTAATTTCAATTAAAAATATGGATACATAAAATACTATTTCATTTGATATATACATCATAACAAACTATGATTGTTATACCCAAACCCATTATTAGACATATAATTATTAAAAACTTTGATAATAACATGGGAAAATGAAACATAACAAAGGGTAATCTCGAATTTCAGGTAACAATAAAAAGTTAGATTCCCATGATGACATAAATATAAAATGTGACAATAGGTATGAGAAAATTATATTACCATTAAGAGACCATACCATTCATTACATTGATCATAATCATCATTCATAAAATAAATTTGGTATTTCATAATACTTGGATTATAAATGAATATGATAAAATGGGTCTTGAGAGCATAAAATTTCCAGAAGATAATTTTTTTTGAATATACATAATCATAGAAAATTTTATCCTTACTCAACTATTACATAAAATACAATGATTTTATTTTAGGTTCACTCTCTATTCTATCACATCCTTAAAAATGGTTCACATAAAAAAAATATCATAGTGGATATAGTCCCCTTTTAAATAGGGTTTACCAAAAATTCCATTCATAATTATCTCATGAAAGATCTATCATTACAAAATGAATTTTGGGGATATATATTTATGGTCACACCCATAAAATAATCATACTAAACTCATACATGAGTGTCATGATCAAACATAAATCATCGTATATCATTACCCTTGGAATGGAAAAAAGTTTCAAAAAAATTGTATCATTATAATCATAAGGAATCTTGATAAGGTAAACAATTAGAATTTATAACAAACCATGTAATTATATAATAAACAATTTTATATTTACTATTATTAATGATATAAAATGTTATATACATTATAAATATAATATGTATTTGTTAAATCAATGTTTAGATATTATTATTAAACTAATTTCTAATAAGGATTTATTTCAAATTTTAATTTATAAATTATATAATTAATTTTTTAAAATATCAGTATAATTATTAAATTAATTATTTAAACAATATCTTATGATAGATTTATGATAATTTTATGACAATATTTATTATTCAATTTATTTTGAAAAATACTAATTTATTATTAGAAATTGTATATTATTTTGAATTATTATCTAAGTAAAATTATATTTTCTATTTATTTTTGAATTTAGTTAGTTATTTTTGATTTAATGTAATCTAAATGTGATTTTTGGAAAAAATAATGTACATGAATTTAATGTAATAACATTTAATACATAAATACTTAATTTTCTGAAAACAAAACTATCATTCATCGTGTTATTATAATTTAATTTAAAATTAAATTCTACCACTTTTTTCAAATCTTGAAAATTTGATTATATATTTAGAATATGGAGTTCCAAATTTTGAATGAATATCATCATAATTTTTGATCAATAAAAATAATAACCTTAGTAATAATATTTCTATAGTAAAAGGTATATAAGGAAATTAATGTTATTAAATAAAATTATAAGGACTAAATAATGGCCATAATACATCAATTAAAATATTTATATGATCATAAATCTTCTATAATCATCAAAAAGTATAATATATATATTTTTGTTTTCTTATTTTGACAATATTTTGACCTTTGAAATATTTAAGTGAATAAAAGAAAAAAATACCTCAGTATTTCTTTTAATAACAATATAATATTAACATTGAGAATAATATGGTTTTGTTTTTTTAATAATAGTAAAATAAAATATAAAGTTATATTTTTAATCAGGTTTATTTATTTGTAATGTTTAGAAAATAAATAATCCCCTTAAAATCATATATAATGAAGATGAAGTATTTATTATATTAATTAAAAAATAATATATTTTACCATAAAAATATTAAAATTAAAATGAGATGAATGAATTTTTCTTTTACATTATTCATTAGATATATGTGGAAAATTATAGATGTGTTTAGTTAATTTATTCCAAATAAAATATAATATATTAGTTTCAATATTCAAATTAAATAAATAGGTCAAAAATTCCAATTAATGTCATTTTATAATACATAAAATTTTCATAGATGATTTAAAATTAAAATGAATATTATCCATGGACAAGTTAATGTTATATGGAATATTAAAAAAATATATTATCCAATTATTGGACTTTTTACAATTTATATTAGCTATATCAACCCATTACGAATAAAACTACACATATATATATCCCTATAATTTGTCAAAATGCTTAACAAAGGAGAAAAACCAAACAATAAGGGTTAAAAATGGATATAAACAAGTCAAAATTCTATCTTTGTATATTATTTAGAATAATACTCATTTTATTATCAAATAATTTAAATTTGGTACCATTTTGATACACATTTAATTTGTATTAATTTAATATTTTAACCAATTCTGTGAATTACCCTACAAAATTTTATTAAAGGAAACATCTTATTCTCAATTCTCCAAAAATAAAAATCCATTTTTTACCAATAAATACACAAATAAATAAATTTAATACATAACAAAATAATATATCCATTAGATTTATCAAAAAAATGAACATAGTAAACAACTAGGTGTAATATTTTATATGTTATTCAAAGAGGATACATCCTTCTAAACAGAGGGGTTCTATTTTATATCTTATTCAACAAATTAAAATATTATTCAACCATAATTAAATTTTAATAACTATATATTCCATTATATAATATTTATTTATGTTAATAAAAAAACCTATATCAATCTCCTCCTCTATCAAATCAAAATTAAATCTATCGTTTATATGATAAACAAACTACTACATTGTAAACCGATATAATTCATTTTCTATCACCATTTAACATTGATTGTTATAATTATAAATTAAATATATAATTATATATATATATATATATATTACTGAAATATTTATAATTATATAAAGATAATATAACACCAATTTCCATTCCTATTAATTCATTGAAAAATGATTACATCTTCTGTTTGTACGTGTGTACTTCCACATCCACAAAGTGATGTAAATATTTTTTCATAACCAAACCACATGGGTTATAATTTTATTCATTTTAAATAAACAATAATACATTTAAGATATTATTATGATTTTTAATAATAAAATATAAATTAACTTCATTTCATATTAATCATTGAAAAATGGAAACGTCAATCATTCTACATACAACCTATCATCTCGATGATTGCAATGTAGTTCATTTATCAGAATCATCATTCATGGTTTTTATATAAAACATGACTAATATATCAAATAGTAATTATGAAATTGTTATTATTGTTTATATGGTAGAATAATGACTACATTGACCACAGTCAACCCATTGAAGTGATTTTGGATATATGACCTAAATATTTTTGAAAATTTTAAAATAATGTTAACTGATTAATTATTTCATTTTAACATGGTAAAGTAAAAATAAATGTGAATAAAGATATTAATAAATTTCCTAATTAACATATTTATTTTTATGGAAGATAAATATCATATATGTGGAATCAGACTCGATACAATGAACACATTACATTAAAACCCATTTTAAACCTTTTCATGTTTTAGATTCACAACATTACTCTCTCATGTCCATGCACTTATTAATGTTCTAATAGAAAAATAATTAAAATATAATAATATTATAAATAACTTTTTCACACTATTTTCCTTTTTTAAATTATTTTTATAAGAATGAATAATTTTGTGGTTCACATAAGGGACATTATTTTAAAAACCATTTTTAATCATTACCATTAAAATATTTATCAACAATGTCTACATTTTTGAAAAAATATTATTAATGAATTAAATTGTTTTTAAACTAATTTTATTGGAAATTTTATGCTTTTTTATATTTAATTAAATATATTTTTAAAATGAATATTTTTCAGAATTTTTTAAAATAATAACAAAATAGAAAATGAAATGTTATATTTTAACACATAAAAAGACGCCAAATATTCCCACCACCATAAATATAATTTTATTTTTTTCTTCCACTACATGATTACTTGTTTTATATGATGAAAATGACCTCTTTCAAAACCATATGGGTATTTTAGTTTTGAAAAGTTATTGTAAAAAAGAGTTATTCTAATATTTGAATATAATTTTATAGCGGTTGATAGTAGTTTTTGAAATGTTTTATAATAAAAGGTTTCAAAAATATAAAGTTTAATTATTGATCTAGTACATAAAAATTATATAGGTGAAATTGGTGAGCCCAATATAGCTTATAATATGTTTTGATCCCCATTATAAGTCATGAAAAACAGGTTATCCCAATATAGCTTATACGAAGGGTGAGACCTATTATATCTCTCCAATCCACTAGGTTATGCTACAATTTGAAAAATTAATGAATGAGAGAGTTATACAATGCATATTCAAATATTTACTTAACTAATATCCATTAATTTCTATCATTGGGTTAAATTCTTTTATGAATATTAATTTCTAAGTTTAATAGAATTATAATGAAATATTTTTACTATTAGTTTTATTGTGTTTTTAAAAATAATAGTTTTTTTCATGTAGAAATGATTTATTTCATATAATAAAATAAAAATATGATAAATTAATATGTTTTATCAACTTTCATCGTTTTCAATGAATTAAAAAAAATCATATTTTCCCCTTATTGAAATTGTAATGGTCATTTTCCATTTTAATTTTTTTTCAATGAATTTTAATGATGATTGTGGATAATGATGTGGTCCAGATCAATATTCATAAAACTTTTGGCATATAAAATGGTTATATTTTTAAAAATTATAATGTATAAAAATGAATACTTTATAGATGATTGCACTTTTTAAGGAAATATTTATTTTTATAATGGTAATTTCCTAATTAACTAAAATTCAAAAACCTAATAAATCTTTTGAAAAAAATGAACGTAAATTCTGTTAGGTAAACATTAGATTATGTAATATATATGGTTGATACCCTATATATTTTATCAAATCCATGTTTTAGAAAACAATATATGTTAAGATAATGTTATATCATACCCTTAAATTATGTTACATTATGGTTTATTTAAAATTATATAAAATTTCAATGCTTCATCAAAATATGTTTTCACGGATTTTTTTCACACACTATTTTAGAAATCTATATTAGGAAGGGTATGAGAAGAAACTATCCTTCCATATAAGATCCCAGAAATAATTGAATTGGATTTGATTTGTTTTTTTATGTCATTTCTTAGTTAACAGAGGCTATAAACTTTTGTGCTTTCCATAATAGAGAGAATCCATATCTACCAAACAAGAAAATGATGATAATGGATAATTTTATGAGACAAACTAATATAGATTTTAGAGGAACCATATATCTAGAGGTAGATATTGGATTATCAATGAGTTATAATATATATTGAAAGTCCTGTGATGTTAAAATTTTAAAAATTTATATCTTTCCATATTTCATTTTAATCCTAAGTGTTATTGACAGTTGTATTTGGTTAAGAATACCCAGAATGGGATGTGTAGATTTATCTTCAATGAAACACATTTAAGAATATTTTTATACAGAAATATTTTCCAATGATGGATAGTAAAATTATAATGAAAAAATACATAGAATTAATGAAAATGACAATGATTAAGTTTCCACATACGATGAATGTTATTAATGAGTGTCCAGATTTATACCATATGTTATTCATATCAATTAAATTTAAATTAATAGTTTTTACTCAGGATTGAAATCAAATATACCTTAATACATGGAATTAAGATAATTAAAAAATTATGATAAATTTATTTATTATGTTTACAATGTTCAGATGGTGTTTTTCAACACTTTTTTATGAGATGAAAATAGTATGAAATATTAATTTTGGAATGATAATAATAAGAATAACTCTCATAATTTGCTAGGTAATATTTGAAATTTTTTTTCATATGGTAAAATAAATTTCAGGTAATGTTTTATATTATCTAGAAAGTTTTACCAATGCACTAACAATGGTCATATTGTAACACCCGAGACATTTATGAGAAATATTTTGTTTTTATGTTATATAAATCATCAAATGAATCGTTCACTACACACAACACTAGCTTGGCTTGCTTTACACGCAATCGCGACCTTCCTCGATAGCTTGCGTCGTATGCAATGCCGAGTTTCACTAAACAATGATATACTATTAAAATATTATTAAAACAAGCCGTTGTGAATTTTAATACCCATTTTTTGAAATTTTTTAAATTTTATTTTCCAAAATTGACTTCATTTTTGGATTTGGAATATCAAAATTATCCTAGGGTGAAATTTTTCAATTTTTCTGACAACTTTCAATTTTTGATGAATAGTGAAAACACTGGGTTACTATTTAAAAACCGACTTTTTATTTAAATAATTATTTATTTTAATTAAATTTATTTTAGTTCAAAATTTATACATAATACTTATATAAGTTCAATACAATTCATTGGAGTCATTTTATAATAATTTTAGATATATAAAAATTTTATTGAACTTTTGATCGTCTTTTACCCACCTCCTAGGAGAATTTACAAATTTAAATAAAACATAATTTTACCACTTCTGTGAGTTGAATTTCCAAAATCCGAGAGACACGGTTGATGTCAATATGTAAAATGTGGTTCAATGAGATGATAATAATTATTGGTGAATAATAACTTTTTACTTTTATTTTCCACGGTTAAAAGTAAATATGGTAATTAAGGGTAAAAATGATATTTTTATTACCCAAACACATGTCTTAATTCTATTTTATAAGTGTAATTCGACCAAAAACAACCATAGGAATAAAATATGACCATTTAGGCCCACTTTTATTAGATTAGGACATTTATTATTAATTTATTTAAAGAAGGGTTAAAATAGTTAAAATCAAAGTTTAATAAGTAAATCAGATTTTATATAGGGTAATACATAATATAAATTCAACTATAAATATTAATTAGAAAGATAAAAATATTTCCTACATAATGGTGTTTTATTTTTAATTTTTAGAAATTATATAATTTAATTTATTTATGACACAATGATGATGCAGTAGTTATCTTATTAATGAAATATTGACATAATTGATGTCATAAATACCCAAATAAATTTAATTTCAGACTTTTTAGGAATTACAATAATTTTATATGTTAATATGACATTTTAGTATTTATTTAATTCACTTTATTCGAACTAATATTTCTGTTATGATTTTCACAAAAATCAATTACCAAATAGTATCAAAATTAACATAAAATAGTTTTTAAAAAATATATTATATTATTAATTGTTATTTTATTCCTAAAAATATAGGGTTCGGCCAAAGGACTTATATAAGGTTATATATATTAATAATAAACAACTTGGGGTTCAGTTTTCTTGTTATTGTATGTTTATTAACCTTATAGTGTAAGAACACAGGAAGACACGGTAAAAGTAAACTTATTTAACTTAATGTTAAATCTAAATGATAAGGTTAAAATAGGAACCTAAACTTATCTAAATTATATTGGATGAGTGTATTTCACCCATCCCCACATTATCTTCTAAATAAATCAATTTGGAGCTATTTGAAACCGAATATGGATTTATAATAAAATAATATTTCTAGTTTTTCCAAAGGTGCCCCTCTCCTCCCTTATAAAAGGGCACCTCCTCCCTCTCTTCCTGACACCACTTTCAGCCTTCAAGATCATCCAAACCCTGCCAATTTCTCCATTAAACTTACCTAGAAACATCCTAGAGGTCCTGGTCTTCTTCAAAGACTAATTTTAGTGCCCTAAAAGGAGGTCTCAAAGAAGCGCTTCAAAGAAGAAGTAATGCTTGTTACCGATTATTTCAACTTTTATTCTTCTTACACTTCTTATTATTTAGTTGTTTCATTATGAATTAATAAAATAAGTATCAATAATATACTTATATGTTATTATAAGTATGAAAGAACCTTATTTCACCATCTATCCATCCTATGGAACACGAAATCACCGCGCGTGCGTACGTACAGAATACCATCTCCACGTCGTGGTGTAATCTATTTTCCACCACCACCTTACTTGGATTGGTATAAAGGTGTAAATAATGAATATATATGATTATTTTAAAGTGATATTGATTCTGAAATAGTATAAATACACTCCAATAAAATTCCACGATCATGGGAACGATATCATCGCTTGTGCGTACGTACGGAATACCGTCTCCACGATGTAATGTGACTCGTTCTACATGATTTTCATTGCATAATGATTAAATAAATGAATTGAGTGAATAAATATAATATAAATTACACCAATATCATTCTAGAAATGAGTTATCTATAACCTAAAAAGAAGAATAATAATTTATTTGACAAAACACGCATAAGAACAAAAAGTAATAAACACCCGAATAACAAGTAGCAATGAAATATTTCTAATAATAAGGTAAGAATATGACCATATATGATATCATAACAATTCGTATGATTCTGTAATAAGTCAATGAAATTATTTAAATCATTATAGAGGAGGTTCGGACACTTATGATGCAAATCGGAACTAAGGTAAGGGAAAATATCACAATCTCATTTTTATCCGATATTGTTTATACTTTGGTATTTACTGGGGTGTATATTATCATCCACATCCATGTTTCCTCAATATGTAATATTTATATCCTTCTACAATTGTTTAAATCCAATTTTTCCCTTCTGTGAGTTTTTACTAAAAGATATGAAAGGAATCTTTTGTCGTTTTTTGTACGAGGTACTTTTTGACTTTTCCGGCCAAAGTACGAGAAGTATGTTTTTTTAACATATACGGAATGAATGGATTTTTAAAACATTATTTCCATTAAGAATCCTTTACAAGTTTTCAGGTTTATTATTAATCAACTTCTTTTAGTTTAGAATTGTATGACATGTTAAGAAAGGAAAAGTGTTTTTGATGTAGAAAGGATATTTTCCACAAGAATGGAGTTCAAGAGTTTTATCAAAATTATTTTCCATATACGATAATAAAGGGTACTGTTTCTATCTATATTATTACATTGATTTGATTATGTTGTGATGGAATTATTTTTATCTTATATTAATTTTTTAATGATGTCACGATGTTTAAGAATCCCATTTTTTTTACATGGGTTATGCTATGATGTATGGTTTATGATTTTGTGGAACACATAAGAATGGTATCATTATGAGATTGGTGGGACCTATATCTCCCTCCAATGCATTGGGTAGAGATTTTATATCACATGAGATAGAAATGGCTGGAACGGTAGGTTAAACCGGTTTAGTGAAACAGTACTGAAACGAGGAATGAACTCTGTTCAGAAATGGACTTTGTCCACTAAGATAGTCTTCGAAATGAGTCTTGACTAATAAGAAATGATTCTCTATGATTATGTGTGTATGACACAAAGCTTCATTTTTTATGTTATGATTATTGTGATTACATTTCACTACCATGATTTATCCCAAGTTATGAAATTATGATCTCTTTTGCAGGGTAAGATATCCAAAATGTTATGTTCTTATGAATATGATGTGATTGATTTTTCTTTTTTTTACCCTTACTAAGCAGTTGAGCTCACCCTTTTGTATTTTTTATTTCCCCCAGGTCAGGAATAAGGTTATTAAGTAGGATATTCCAAAAGGGAATCTAGATATGATGAAATAAATGGGAGACAATGTAGATGCTTTATGAACCAGTTGTTTATGTTTCCCAGTTTCTAAATACACTATACATATACGGTCTTTTCATGGTTTTGTTATATGTTGTAATAAGTGTGCTTCGATTTTGATGTATTAACAATGTTTGTAAATTATGGGTCGTTATAGTTGGTATCAGAGGAAATGTATAGTCAACATTTGGAAACTAGGATGTGAATGCCTTAGTAAGAATCCTAAGGATATGTCTAAGCATAGAACACAATATTAGTATTTTAAAAAGGGCCATGAATAACCTAGGATAAGACCTTAAGTGTGAAATTTTATTCTTGATTATGTGGTTTTCCTATTATAATTAATGTTGCTCGCACTATTCTTCTGGGTTTTAGTCAATGGATGGAACCCAAAGCAATCGTTTTAATGCGGAATGTGACGGGCAATGCAATGATTGTCCCCCTGATTAACCAAACGTTATTGGATCTAGAATGAAAAATCTTTCAGCAATGCTCAAACAACTTTCTCAAGCTGTGAATCATGCCGGACTTCCAAACGACCAAAGGAAGGAAAAACCTTCTGTTGAATCCTTCATGAGGCAGCGTCCACCTTCATTCAGCGGGTCTACGGATCCATTTGTTGCTGAAAAATGGATTAGTACTACTGGAAATATATTTTCGGTTCATCAATGTTCTGAACATGATAAAGTCATATTAGCAGTGTATCGTTTTGAAGGAGATGCTGATCAATGGTGGAATCTTATCAAGAATACTAGGCCAAGAGATGAAATTGAGTCCATGGAATGGGACGAGTACAAGAACTTATTTTTCAATAAGTACTTCCCTCGTATTCTCCGAACAAAGATGGAGAAGAAGTTTCATGAACTAAATCAAAAGGATGGTGAATCTGTTGGTACCTATGAAGCAAATTTTACAATACTTGCAAGGTACACTTTTAGTATTATTATCCAACCTGAGAGTAAGATCGATCAATTATTTAGTGGCTTAAAACATAGACTTCGAAGGGTGTTAGACATAAGGGACTTCAATAGCTACGAGGAAATCGTTCCATGTGTTCTCAAAGTTGAGATGGAGATTGGAGTAACCCATCAGTCATATGGGTTTGATAAGAAGAGGAAAATGGAATTTGAAGGAAAATCTAAAGAGAACAATGAGAAGTAGATGTGTTTCCCCTTATGCTAAAATTGTGTAAGGAAACATGGAGGGATTTGTCTTAAAGGTACAAGTAAATGTTTCAAATGTGGAAAGGAATGTCATCGGGAATTTGAATGCCGCAATGATGGGAAGATGATGTCTAGTGATGCGAACAAAGAAAAGTCTACACAGAGTGCACTGCCAACACTTCAATTTTACAAGTGCAAGGAAATGGGGCATTATTCCAATCAATGCCCTAATCCAAGGGTTTTTGATGATGATCGACGTCAACAAACTCTTAAGGCTAAATACAATGGAAAGTCACATGCAATTTCTATCAGTGATGTGGAGTACTATAACGAAGTGGTGAAAGGTACACTTACCATCCACTCTAAAGTAGAAATTTTTTTATTTGATTCTAGATCTATACACTCTTTTATTTCTGAAAAATATTTTAAGGGTATCGCCGTATTACCTCAACAATTAGATGTTGAGTTAGCTGTGACAACCCATAATGGCACAACAGTCACATCAAAAGTTTATAATTCTTCTCCGATTGAAGTTTGTGGTATAGTGCTTCCTGCAAATCTTGTGATCCTCCCTATAGTGGAATTCGATGTCATTCTTAGCATGAATTGGATTTCTCTATATGAAGCTCATATCAATTTCCAAAGAAGGGAAGTCACATTTCATATTCTATATCAATCTTTGATCGTCTATCTATGCAAGGATGAACATAACCTTATAGTGGAAATTTCTTCCATCTTATGGGTCTTGATTCCACTAAATGAAGGTTATTTATCTCAAATGGTTGGTGAGAAACTCACGATTAAGAATATGCCTATTGTACGGGAGTTTGACGATGTCTTTCTGGAGGAATTGGCGGGTCTTCCACCAAATCGAGAAGTTGTGTTTTCAATAGAACATGTACCGAGTGCTTTACATATTTCACAGACACCTTATAGAATGGCCCCAATTGAGTTGTAGGAATTGAAGAAGCAACTCCAAGAGAATCTTGATAAGGGGTTCATACGCCCTAGTGTGTCACCGTGGGGAGAACCTATTCTTCTTGTTAAGAAGAATGATGGATCAATGAGACTCTGCATTGATTATCGGGAACTTAACAAGATCACTATCAAGAAAAAATATCCTCTCCTGCGTATTGATGACTTATTTTACCAACTACATAGAGCTCAATACTTTTCCAAGATTGATCTTTGTTCAGTGTATCATCAATTAAGGGTCAAAAGGAAGGATATACCAAAGACGGCTTTCCGTACAAGGTATGGACACTATGTATTTATAATGATGCCATTTGGTATTACTAATGCCCCTTCTATCTTCATGGATCTAATGAATAAAGTATTTTGAGACTATCTTGATCATTTTGTGGTAGTATTTATAGATGATATTCTTGTATATTTAAAGATCAAGGAAGAACATGAAGATCACTTGAGAATTATATTGAAGAACCTAAGAAAGGAGAAGATTTATGACAAATTTACCAACTGTGAATTTTGGCTTCAAAAAGTTGCATTTTTGGGTCACATAATCTCAAAAGAGGGGATATCTATGGATCCAGCAAAAACAGAGGTTATCGAAAGATGGTCGAGACCTACAATAGTAACTGAGATCCGATGTTTTCTTGGTTTGTCTGGATATTATCGAAGTTTTGTGAAATATTTTTCACAATTATCGAATCCACTCACCAAGTTGACTCGGAAAGGAGTTATGTTTGTTTGGATGGAGGAATGTGAAGATAATTTCAAGGAGTTGAAAAGAAGGTTATCCAGTGCACCTGTGCTCACACTGCCTTGTCATGGAGAAAGGTTTGTGATCTACACTGATGAATCCAATAAGGGATTTGGGTGTGTTCTTATGCAAAATGATATGGTGATAGTTTATGCCTCACGACAATTGAAAATCAATGAGCAAAATTACCCAACTCATGATTTGGAGTTACCAGTGGTAATCTTTGCATTAATGATTTGGAGGCATTATATTTATGGATAAAGGTGTCACATTTATACTGATCATTAAAGTTTAAAGTAAATTTTCACAAAAAAGGATTTGAATATGCGCCAAAGAAGATGGTTGGAGCTAATTACGGATTACGACTGCTCAATTCATTACCACCCTGGGAAAGAAAACAAGGTGGCAGATGCATTAAGTCGACAAGACCATGCCAGTTTAACCATGATGAGGATCACAAAAGATCTAATATTTATGGATTTACAATGTATGGACCTTGGAATTATAATGAAAGTGAAAAAAGCGTATCTTTCTCAAATGAATGTTCAACCATCTATACATGTTATGATTAAGGAGGCACAGAAAGAAGATGTAGAGTTACAAACGAAGGTGAAAAATGTTCCTGAATTCAACCTTGATTATGATGGGATAATAAAGTTCATGAATCGGGTTTGTGTCCCTCCCATCCCCGAATTAAAGAAGGAGCTATTGTATGAGGCTAATAGTTATTCATTATCTATTCATCCTTGAAGCACAATGATGTATAGGGACCTGAAAGAGTACTTCTGGTGGGATGGCATGAAAAGAGATGTTGAATATGTCTCTCGATGCTTGGTGTGTCAGCAAGTTAAAGCTGAGAGACAAAAGTCTAAGAGGATGTAACAACCGTTACCCATACCCGAATGGAAATGGGAAAACATCTCTATGGACTTTGTCATATGACTTCCTAAAACATCCAAAGGCAATAATGCTATCTGGGACATAGTTGATCATCTTACAAAGTCTGCACACTTAATTGCTATTAGAGAGGATTTATCTCTAGATCATCTTGCCAGGATATATGTAAAGGAAGTGGTAAGACTGCATGGAGTACCAATTTCTATTATATCTGACTCGGATCCAAGGTTTACATTAATTTTCTGGAGAAGTCTTCAGCATACTCTGGATACATAGTTGAGTTTCAGCCCTGCTTATCATCCTCAGACAGACGATCAGTCTGAGAGGACAATTTAAACTCTTGAAGATATGTTGAGAGCTTTCTCTATGGATTTCGAAGGTGGTTGGGATCAACACCTACCTTTGGTGGAATTTTCTTATAATAATAGCTTCCACTCCAGTATTCAGATGGCTCTTTATGAAGCTCTCTATGGAAAGAAATGCAGGACCTCAACTTGCTAGGATGAAGTTGGGGAAAGAAAGCTATTATGACCTGATCTTGTTGATGAGATGGAAGAAAAGGTCCGATCTATTCAACAACACATAAGTGCAGCTCGGAGCCGACAAAAAAGTTATGCCGACAACCGAAGAAAAGACATAGAGTTGGAAGTTGGTGATAAAGTTTTCTTACGAATATCTCCTTGGAAGAGAGTAATGAGATTTGGAAAGAAGGGAAAGCTGATCCCTAGGTATATCGGTCCTTTCGAAATTCTAGATCATGTTGGGAAGGTAGCTTACTGATTGGTGCTTCCACTGAATCTCTCTCAGGTTCACGATGTGTTCTATGTATCTCTCTTGAGAAAGTACATACCTGATCCTTCACATGTACTCAGCTCAGAAGTTGTACCCCTGGAACAAGATCTTTCTTATGAAGAACAACCGATAGAGATTCTCAATCATAGTGAAAAAGTCCTACAGAAAATACCACTTTCTTGGGAAAAGTTTTATGGAGGAACCACCAATTAGAAAAAGCTACATGGGAGCTTAAGGATATTAGGAGGTAGAGGCATCCTCATCTTTTTTTTACAATGTGACGAATTTCGAGGGTGAAATTCATTTTAAGGGGGGTAGAATGTAACACTCGAGACTTTTATGAGAAATATTTTGTTCTTATGTTATATAAATCATAAAAGGAATCTTTCACTACACACAACACTAGCTTGTCTTTCTTTACAGGCAATCGCGACCTTCCTCGATAGCTTGTGTCGTACGCAATACCGAGTTTCACTAAACAACGATATGCTATAAAAATATTATTAAAACTAGCCGTTATGAATAGTAATACCCTCTTTTTGAAATTTTTTATATTTTATTTTTCAACGTTGACTTCATTTTTGGATTTGGAATATCGAAATTAGCCTAGGCTCAAATTTTGGTATTTTTCTGAAAACATTCAATTTTTGATGAATAGTGAAAACACTGGGTTACTATTTAAAAACCGACTTTTTATTAAAATAATTATTTATTTAATTAAATATATTTTAGGTCAAATTTGATACATAATACCTATATAAGTTCAATTCAATTAATTGGAGTCAATTTATAATAATTTTAGATATATATAAATTTTATTGAACCTTTGACCGTCTTTTACCCACCTCTTAGGAGAATTTGAAAATTTACGTAAAACATAATTTTACCTCTTCTATAAGTGGAATTTCAAAAATCCGAGAGACATGGTTGATGTCAGTATGTAAAATGTGGTTCAATGAGATGAAAATAATTTTTAGTGAATAGTACCTTTTTATTTTTATTTACCACGGTTAAAAGTAAATAGGGTAATTAAGCGTAACAATGATATTATTATTACCCTAACACATATCTTAATTCAATTGGATAAGTGTAATTCGACCAAAAACAACCTTAGGAATAAAATATGACCATTTAGTCCCACTTGGATTAGATTAGGATATTTATTATTAATTTATTTAAAGATGGGTTAAAATAGTTAAAATCAATGTTTTATAAGTAAATAAATTTTAATATAGGGTTATACATAAGATAAATTCGACTATAAATATTAATTAGAAAGATATAAATATTTCCTCCATAATGGTATTTTATTTGTAATTTTTAGACATTATATAATTTAATTTATTTATGACACAATGATGATGCAGAAATTATCTTATTAATGAAATATTGCAATAATTGATGTTATAAATACACAAATAAATGTAATTTGAGACTCTTTATGAATTACAATAATTTTCTATGTTAATATTACATGTTAGAATTTATTTAATTTACTTATTTCGAACTAATCCTTCTGTTATAATTTTAACAAAAATCAATTACCAAATAGTATCAAAATTAACATAAAATAGTTTAAAAAAATATTATATTATTAATTGTTATTATATTCATAAAAATCTAAGGTTCAGCCAAATGACTTAGATAAGGATATATATATAAATAATAAACAACTTGGGGTTCGTTTGGCTTTTTATAGTATTTTTATTAACCTTATAGTGTAAGAACACAAGAAAACACGGTAAAAGTAAAATTATTTAACATAAAGTTAAATCTAAATGATTTGGTTAAAATAGGAACCTAAACTTGTATAAGTTCTATTGGATGATAGGATCTCGACCCATCCCCATATTGGCTTAGAAATAAATCAATTTCTAGCTATTTGAAACTGAATATTTCTTTATAATAAAATAATATTTTCAGTTTTTCTAAAGTTGCCCCTCTCCTCCCTTATAAAAGGGCACCTCCTTTCTCTCTTCCTCACACCACTTTGAGCCTTCAAGCTCAGACAACCGCTTCCAATTTCTCCTATAAAACATCCTTATAAACATCCTAGAGGTCCTGTTCTTTTTAAAGGCCAATTTTAGTTCCCAAAAAGGTGGTCTCAAAGAAGCGCTTCTAAGAAGAGGTAATTTCGTTACCGATTCATTCAACTTTATATCTCAGTCCACTTCTTCTTATATAGTTGTTTAATTATGAATTAATAACATCAGTATCAATCATATATTGATATGTTATTATTATTTTGAAACAACCCAACTTCACCATCTATCCATCCTACAGAAAACGAAATCATCGCACGTGTGTACGTACAGAATACCGTCTCGACGCCGTGGTGTAATCTATTTTCCACCACCAACTTACTTGGATGGGTATAATGGTGTAATTAATGAATATATATGATTATTTTAAAGTGATATTGATTCTAAAATAGTATACATACACTCCAATACAATTCCACGATCATGGGAATGATATCATCGCTCGTGCGTATGTATGGAATACCGTCTCCATGATGTGATGCGACTCGTTCTACATGATTTTCATTGCATAATGATTAAATAAATGAATTGAGTGAATAAATATGATATATATTACACCAATACCATTCTGGAAATGAGGTATCTATATCCTAAAAACCCGAATAAGAATTTATTCAACAAAACACGCATAAGAACAAAAACTAATAAACACCCAAACAACAAGTAGCAATGAAATATTACTAATAATAAGCAAAGAATATGATCATATATGATATCATAACAATGATTATGATTCTGGAATAAGTAAATGACAATATTTAAATCATTATACAGGAGGTTTAGACACTTACGAAGAAAATCAGATCTAAGGTAAGGGAAAATATCACAATCTCATTTTTATCCGAGATTGTTTATACTTTTGGTATTTAATGGGGTGTATTTTATCATCCACATCCATGTTTCCTCAATATGTAATATTTATATTCTTTTAAAATTTTTTAAATCCAATTTTACCCTTCGGTGAGTTTTTAGTAAAAGATATGAAAGGAATCTTTTGTAGTTTTTCGTACGAGGTACTTTTTGTCTTTTCCGGCCAAAGTACGAGAAGAATGTTTTTTTAACTTATACAGAATGAATGGATTTTTAAAACATTATTTCCAAGAAACGTCCTTTAAATGTTTTCAAGTTTATTTTTAATCAACTTCTTTTATTTTAGAATTATATGACATGTTATGAAAGGAAAAGTGTTTTTGAAGTAGAAAGGATATTTTCCTCAAGAATGGAGTTCAAGTGTTTTATCAAAATTATTTTCCATCTAAGATAATAAAGGCTTATGTTTCTATCCCTATTATTACATTTATTTGTTTATGTTGTAATGGAATTATTTTTATCGTATATGAATTGTTTTAGGATGTCACAATGTTTAAGAATACCATTTTTATTACTTGATTTATGCTATGATGTATGGTTTATGACTTTTTGGCACACATAAGAAAGGTATCATTATGACATGGGTGGGACCTATATCTCCCTCCAATGAATTGGGTAAAGATTTTTTATCTCATGAGATAGAAATGGCTAGAACGGCAGGTTAAACCGGTTCAGTGAAACAGGACTGAAACGGGGAATGAACTCGGTTCAGAAATGGACTTTGTCCACTAAGATAGTCTTGGAAATGAGTCTTGAATAATTAGAAATGATTCTCTATGATTATGTGTGTATGCCACAAAGCTTCATGTTTTAAGTTATGATAATTGTGATTACATTTCACTACCATGATTTATACCATGTTATTAAATTATGATCTCTTTTGCAGGGTAAGATTTCCAAATTGTTATGTTATTATGAATATGATGTGATTGATTTTTCTTTTGTTTACCCTTACTGAGAATTTGAGCCCACCAATTTGTATGTTTTCTTTCCCCCAGGTCAGGAATAAGGTTATTAAGTAGGATATGCCAAAAGGGACTCTAGATATGATGAAATAAATGAGAGACAATATAGATGGTTTATGAACCAGTTGTTTATGTTTCCCAGTTTCTAAAGACACTATACCTATACGTTCCTTTCATGGTTTTGTTATATGTTGTAATAAGTGTGCTTCAATTTTGAAGTATTAACAATGTATGTAATGTATGGGTCTTTATACATATGGTTCATGTCTACAAGAAAAAGTTTCCTCAACATCCCTTGAATTATGTAATAGATGCAAATACAATGAGAGATGTTATATTTTAAATGAGTTGGGTTATTATGAAAACTTGTATTAAATTCTAGTTACATATTTTTTAAATTATAAACATTAGAAATAGAATGTAATGGATAAATATTTTTGTACTACTATAGTTGACTCTGGGAAATAAAATTAAGTGGTGATAAGTATTATACGTATTTCTATGAATTATTCCAATTCACTTTTTCACACTAGAACATCTCATTAATACATTTCGGTTATATTTTCTCATTAATTGGGAATATCACCTCTCAAATGTAACATAATACATTTGGAAAGAACACTAAGTGAAAATATTAAGGAAACCAACATTTATAAGAATATTCTAATTGTTATTAGGGGGTGGTATTTCGTTAAAATCATTATGATCTTCTAATGGTTTAGTTTAACATTATTTTTGGTATGGATTGGATTTTACATTATCATTCTATGATATATTAAATTTTTTTTAAATTTAAGTACAATTAATTCATAATGTCGATAACCTTCCAAAAACATTTGAATTTTATTATAGATGAAAGTGAATTTTACCAAGCTAAGGTTTTTGAAATGAAGGAAACTATTCAAATTAGTGATGTCTAAGTAGTAAATGAGTATGTGGATGTATTTCTTAATGATTTTCCTAGTTCTATTATTTATCTTTTGGTTTAGTTTAATATTTAATTAGAGATTAATGATAATTATATTTCAATATTACCTTTATAAATGTCTCACGTTGAAATCATTCAAATATAAAATAATGAATACGATTTGCAGGATTATGGTTTAATTCGACCTAGAGCATCACATTGAGTTGATAATATTTTGTTTAATAGGAGAAAAAAATTTACTATAAGGCTTTTTAGTGATTATATTACGTTGAATAATATCACTATTAAAAAGAAGTATCATTTTACACATATTGATTATTTTTTCTAATTAGATCCAGGGAGAAGAATAATTTTCAATTATTGGTCATAGGTTATCACATGACCTGTTGAAAGAGAAAGAGAATTATATTCCAAATACAGAATTTTTTATTTAGATGTTGATATTATGAGTTTTTATTTATTTCATTTGTTCTTTCAAGTGCATCATATTTATTTATGGATCTTATAAATAATTTTTTCCAATAATATTTATATAGGTTTATGGTTGTATTTATTTATAATATATTCGAAATTCTAAACTAAAGAGAATAATAAAAAATATATGAGAGTTATTTTTCCAACACTAAAAGTAAATAAACTATATGGAAGTTTTAGTAACTTTGAATTTGGGTTTCATCAATTATTTTTGTTGGGAATATTTTTTCAAAATATTGAATAACATTTTACCCTACTAAAATTAAGAATTTTAAATAATAACCTAGAACCACAAATTCCATAGATATTCATAGTTTTCATGGATTACTCAGTAACATTTGCAGTTTTTTGAAACAATTTCTAAAATTTATATCCCATTTACCATGTTTTCTCAAGAAGGGGTTAAATTTATCTTGGAAATATAATTAGATGATATTTATGAATATATTAATTATTTTATAATACTCTTGTTTTGGACCCTACATAAATAAATAGTGACTTTATCATCATTAAAATATAGATTTTTGGGTATTTTCCAAAAATCCCACTATAAGGATGAGTGGTAACTCTTTAGAATATAGAAAATATAATGAAAAAGAATTGTAAAATCAAAAACTGTAAAATAAAAATAGTAACTAGCAAAAATTCAACCCTATAATTAATCAAAAATTCAAAAGGAAAAACCAACCACACAAACTACCACAACACATCAGCACCAAAAATCTCTAGGATCCAAGATCAAAATAATAATTCAAAAATATAAATAAATACTTATGAAAAGATGAATTTTAGTGATGTGATCCTTTATTATGTATATGACATATTACATAGTCACTATAATCAAGAACTATAAATCTTGGAAACCACATCAGTGATGAGGCTTATCCAAACCAGAGAAAATCCATTAAAACCTGTAGAATACAAGACAAAACAACCCATATCCAAGATTTAAAAATCTCCTCCCTCACCCAAATTGGATCCTTAATATAAAGTAGTTATGGATACTATTCAATACATTCCTCCTTGATCACATATACCATATAAACAAAAATACAAAAAATTATTTTATATACCCACCTCAATATGATGATTGGGAAAAGAGTGATCGAGTCAAAATATTGAGAACATTTTCATTCAGATGGATATCAGTTCTTCCAAAAAAAATTCGAGGATTTACATTCCTTAATACTATCAATGAAATATAATCCTTAAAACCAAAAAATATTTCCCTGTCAAACTCTCATACCCACAGGATAATAAGAACTGACCACTATGAAAGAAACCACTATAAGCAAAACATTATGGCCACTTTACATTGTGAAAAAGTCGCCAGATCAGATACATGTAGATAAATATATTGATGTAGACAGATAAAATATAATAGAAGGATGAAATTAAAACCAATAGGGAAAAAATATTTAAACCCCACATAATCATCCAGGAATTTTTTTTTGAAAAACATGGGAGTCTTATAGTCTAGATTTGTTGTCAAAACCATAGAAAACCCAAAATAACCTCTTTCACCAATTTACCAGACCATGTTGGGGTATTTTATAGTGGGATATGAATTCTGAGATAGTTAGGGGATGAAAATGATCATATACTTAATAAATATAGAATGAAAAAAACTTATGCAACCGTAAAAAACGACACCCAATTTTCTCCACCTAGAAAATCTCAAGACACCTCTATAGTCCATTAGACAGAAATACACGTGTATTCCAACAGTATGGATTAGTTATAAAGAGATAATTTGTAGGGATGAAGATTCCTTAATAGTGAAAAACAAATACAGGAGCATGTGATACCGATGGGAGGGGTCAACTAATAAAGGGAATCACTGAGAAAACCTGAGCACACTAAAGAGGAAAATTCATGATGGTGAGGATGTGACTGTATCCCACAGAGATGCACCTTTAATGGATATTTTCCATTAAGGAAAATTTTAAAAACCTGGTTTATCACTTATGAGATTATAGATCTCCTTAGAGAAATGGCCACTTTATTATATACAGTGATGCTACATAGAAGGGACATGGTGTTGAGTTGATGAAGTATTATCATGTAATTTATAATGATTCAAATAAACCATATTCTCATGAGTTAAATTACCCCCCAAATGATATAAAATTAAAAGTCATGGTTTTTTCATTAAAATTTTTTAATAATAAACTACATGGAGAAACTATAAAATATGTTTGGCTAAACAAATATTGATGTATATATTTACTTAAAAATAGTTAAACAAAATAGAAATATATAAACACTTGATTAATAACTTAATAAAATTTTAATTAATAAATATATAAAAGAAAAAAATAATGTAACAACTTATTGAAGGATAAAATAACTCATTTTCATATATATTATTATTTGTGAGATATATAGCTACATTTATTACCAATATATTATGTAATTTTTAAAAAATGTAAATAATTTTAGTAAACTCTTTTCTTATAAATTTATAACTAAAAGTTTAATTTTAATGTTATAGATTTTTAATATTTCAAAATTAAATATATTTATAAATTTATAATGTAAATATCACCTTAGGATATTTTTTTTTATTTTTTTGAAGAGATTGATTTTCAATGAATAGATTAAAATAACGAGTTTTATTAAAAAATGTATTTGTAATTATTATATTTTCCAAGTAAAATTATATTTTGTGTCATTCCTAAAAAAATAGTTATTTTTTGTTTAATAAAAACTAATTATTGGTTTTAAATAAGTTTTATTCTTCAATTATGTATGAAAATATTTAATACATAAAAGGTCATTTTTATGAAAAACCATTTTCACCATGATTTATATTTTTTTTAAATTAAAACAATCCAATTTTATGTTTTGAATTATTCATTATGGATTCTATATTATTAATCAATAGTTCCTAACATGGTAAATAAGAATCTATTAATTTTTATTAATATTAACAGTAACTTTTATAATTCTTCGTACAACGATAAATGGTAAATCAAGTAATTAAAGTTAAAAATCAAAAGATAAGGATGAAATAATAAGCCTAATAATTGAATTAATTTTACTAGATGATTGTAAATAATAAATAATCATCCAAAAGGTGAATATATCTATATATATTTCTATTTAGACCAAGTATTTACCATTATAATATTTAAGTGAATATAGATCCAAAAATGTTACATTAATCATTTTAAAAAATATAATATTTTTATTTTATGGAAGAAAAATTATATTTGTAGTTATGAATAAGAAATTTAAATATAAATGAGTTTTTTAATTATTGGTAATTTTAAAAAATTTACTTATGAAATAATTACATTAAATGATTTTTCAAAACAGATTATATTATGATCTTAATAAATTATAAACAATTTAAATGGCATTAAAAATGTTAAAAATTATATGATTAGAATTAATATTTGTGTCTAGATACTTGTTTATATATAAATAGCATAATATATTGGTTTGAATAAACTAGATTTAAATTCTATTATTTTATTTTGGTTTTATCAGATAAATTAACTAAATATTCCTGAAATTCTCATTACTGTTATTTTATAATAAAATATATTTTACTAAATGAATTGAGTTTTTTAATTAAAAATATTAAAATTAGAAATTTAAATTTCAAATGACTTATAAAATGACTCATGGTGTACTTATAGGTCATTTATTAGATTTATAGTAAGTATATCATTCACATATATGTAAAAAACATTAATATCACCATAATTTTTAAAAGGCTTAATAGATGGCTAGGATTAAAATATATGGGTACATATCTAATATAAACATTAAAAAATTTTATTTCAAAAGATTATTTAGAAAATTAATCATATTATATTTTAATATTATCTACTTTGATCAATTTTTGAAAATTAATTAATTTATATTATTTTAATATTTATTGAAATTCCAATAGTTCCCCTACCCAGTTTTTTAACGGGAATTTCTTCTTCTTAATGCTTTACACACATATAAAAATGAGGTTCTTCCAGTACCAAAAAAAATACATTATATATTTCCCTTCCAACATCTTGGAAGACTTGTACGGATCAAAAAATTTATATAAGAAATATTTTCGTGTAATCCTCAAGATTCTGTTTGATGTAGAGGAATTGTTCTTAACGAAGGGTTTTTTATTATTTATTATTCCACCAACTGTAGAAAATATATAATCATGATAAAATAAAAGAAAAATTTTCTTTATCTTACACATATTTTTTAATGTTATTGAAACAACCTATTTATTTGTCCTCCACCATCAAATTGGAAATGAATCAATCATTCATGTATACAACGTACTAAAACCTCGGGAACCGATGTAATTAATTTTCTATGACTGCTTATCGTGGCTAGTGATAATGGGGAATATTATATATATATATATGAAAATCATGAAATATAAATCAATATGGGAGAATAATATAAAAGATATTACCCTACCTTTACATTCAATGGAAAAAGATAATGGTGTTCGTGGGTTTGTGTTTACTACCACCTCCATGAAACTATGTGATTTTTTTCTCAAAGAATCAAATATATTGTACATATAAGTATAATTGAAGAAATATTATGATACATAATATGTTATTATAAATATATAAATTTAATATTAATACTTATATTCTATCCATAAGGATCGTTTAAAATAGAAATGTTAGTCATGCATACATACAACTTTCCATCTACGCGATTATTTTGTATTTATTTTATCACAATCATATTTTTTGGTCCGTTTGTAAAGTGTAGTTAATATATAATAATTATAATTACAACCCTAATACTATTCTTTATATAATTTAATATTTTCCTATTTTCCCATTTTCATCCTACCGTTTCATTTTGCATATATATGTTGAATAACATCCAAACATCCGACATGAACTTAATGGTTTAGGCAATTGATTATAACAAGGTAAAATAAATAATAAAATGTAAAAGGGTCATAATAAATTAAACAAATTCCATAAAATTATTATTCATTAATATAATTAAAATTCATTCTGATTCAGACAAAATGTTAAGGACAATTTACAATAAAAATGATGTTTTCAATATTTTCATGTATTATTTTCTCCATATTACACTTCCATGTTTATATCCTTATAAATATTTTAATGAAATTATAATATATAACTTAATGGATTATAAAATCCATTTTTTACAATATTTTACATCATTAAAATGTTATTGAATGATAAAAATCTTTTTAATGTTTTATGTAATAGACTTTCTTTTTTAAAAGACACTTTTAACGTTTTCATCTAAACTCTTTTACTTAAATCTACATATTTTTAAAATTATAATATTAATGTATTTATACTGAAATATAGGAATTGAAAAGGGAAATTAATGTTTATATTAACATGTTATTAATTTTTTCATAGACTAATCCATTTATGTTATGTTTTGACTTTCTTTACAATATGCAGAAGAAATGATCTAATTTAAAGTATACAGAGGTATAAAAATTTCAATCCACAATAAAAGTTACATAATTTTTTGATTATGTTAAAATATTTCATGTTTTATTCAATTAAATCCCACATTCCATTCCTTCAGATTATTTTTGTTTTGTAAATGGGTTTTTAATAGAAATGGTGTATTAATCTGTGATAGCATTCTGTGTATGATTTTAATGGGGTTTTTAAAATATTATATAATGAAAATGTAAAAGGATAAAAATTTGTATTCATTTTATTCTATTTTTTAACTATATATGTGAAATGGGTGAGCCTAATAAATATTATATTTATTCTTGAGATTGATTATAGCTCATGAAAATGATTTATCTATATATAGATCATACAATTGGTGAGTAATATTATAGTTTCCAATTTAATTTCATTATGTTTCATTTCATAAAAAGAAATAGGGTTGGAGGTAAAAAATTTGGATTATTCATTGGATTTAGTAGAGATATATTTAATTATAAAATGGGTTTAAAATTGGTTATAAATATGACGTTCTACCTTTTCAAAAAAGGGTTTCAAATTCATTCTATAGGGTTTTAAAGGATTTTATAAAGAAAAATATGTTTGTTTCTCTAATAAAAATAATTTATTTCATATGATAAAATAATAATTTGGTAGGGGTAATTATTTTATGTTATTTCATGTTTTGTAGTAGGTTAACTAATTTATTTATTTTTTATGTCCCTAACTGATATTTTGGTACTAAACCCTTATTTTAGAATGTTTTAAATTGGGTTTTAATGTTGAATAAAGAAAAAAAAATGTTCATGAACAAAATTAATGAAAAAAGGATAGAAAAAATCATTATAATAATTTTATATTATGGGAAAAATCGATACTATGTATAATTTTTCACATTTTAATTTTATATTAATTTATGTATGGGTGACGAAATAATTTTCTTTAACTATGAACATAAAAAATACTTAGGATAAAAATAATATGAATTTTAGTATAAGAGTAAAAGATTATATATTATTTACGTTTTTATCCTGAAATATTATTTTGATCGTATTCAGAGTAAATCCTATGTATAAAAAAAGAATGTTATCTTAAATTATAATTTCTTTTACTATTTCACATGGAATATTTATTTAGGAAAATTACATTTTCATTTTGAAACCATATATTTAAAATAAAAAAAATTCAAAATATTTATGAAAATATATCCCTTGAATCAATACATGGAAATTTTTAAAGGAATAATCAATTCATTGAGTGATATTGATGTCTTGAAATTTTTTTGGTCATATATGTTAAAACAATGTTTCTGTTCTAATTTTCAACTAAAATCCTAAAGTACATCATTTAGAAAGTGATAAGAAAATTAATTTTAATCCAATTTAAAGAAAGATCATAAATTGTAATAATTAATTTTAAAAATCATTGGAGATATGTAAACATGTTATTGAAAACATTTAAGAAAACAAGTATATAAATGAAAAGGCATTTCCGACTAAAAGATAATTAATATTTGTATTCTATAAAAACATTCATTCGGAACATAGAATGTCTAATTAGAGAAACATGAATAAAACCATGTAAAATAAATAAATAAAAAATTATAAAAGAATTTCACTATTCATGAGATATTGGCTATAAAATTTCATCATTATGTACATAAGCATAAAAAATCCCATGAAACAATGAGATTTTTACATAAATGTCTTAAATCGAGATTCAAATTTATAGAAATATCACTATCCTATTATAAAATAAATTTAAATTTATTTTAATTATTTATTATATTAATATAAATACTTATAATAACATATATTACCCAATTATAACATTTTATCACCCATTTATTAATCATTCATCATTTAAATCATCATATCTGAGTGATTAATATTACATTCTTCTTGATAATTTCAGTTCATAAGTTTAAATAATTTTTCATCAATCATAGTTTAATCATATAAATAATTTTATTCATGATATAAATATAATATTTCAATTCATTAAATATATATTCTACCAAAAATGGTAGAGTTTGAAATGTTAATTATACCAATCATGGAGATGATAGACTGCATATACGCATGATGTTAACTTCAATTTTTTTTAATATAAATAATGAAATATAAATAAAAATTCATGGATAAAAATAATAAAAATAATATATATATATATATATATAATAAATTCATTAATTTTTTATTAACATCTATTTAATTAAAAATCCAAAAAATTAATCACATCACATCATGTAGGTTGTAGTCCATACGTATGCATAATCAGTGTTATTAATTCCCATATGATTATAAGAAAATAATATAAAAATGAAATTATAATTCCATTGAAATAATTATGACATAATTATCTTCTATAACTATTAATCCCATCATAAAAATAATCCATTATATAAGTCGAATAAAGATGATTTGTACCGCATCATGGAGGGGGTAGTTTACACGTATAAATGTGTTATACATTCAAATCCCATTGGAAGGAATAGTGGGTGGATATTTGTGTCAATACTATCATAATAACATCTTAATCCATTGAGAATTAATAAGATAATATTTTGTATGGAGTACCATAGATTTACAAGTGGTAAAGGACAAAATAAATTTAAATTCTCCAGGTAAGATAAGTTCCTCTTATTTAGTTGACCTCTATTGGATCCCTACTAAAAAACTCTTAGAATAGTTTTTAAGAATAATAAGATATATATTTAGTGTTAATAAATGTTTATAGATGAATTTATTAGGGTTTCTTGAGCTTTATGTATCAATGTGGGGTAAAGAAGATAAAGGATGGGAGCCCTTTTAGAAGTTGGGCAGAGGGCATACATGGAATATCATAAAATATTATAATATAATATAGTGAAACTTAACATCAATATTTCCAAATGGAATTATATTAAATTGTGGGATTGATACAGGTATAAATATGGTCATGCAATAAGATTTAGAAAAGTTTAATCGGATATATTTATTTTATATCTTGGATTACCCTTAGTGAACCAGTTTTAACATTGACCATGTTAACATATCATTCATAATATTTTAACAAATCTTATGAAAAAATTTAGATTTAAATTAATAAATAATATTAACTAAATGATATAAAATATGAAATCCATTTTATCACATTCAATTTATATATGTTGTATAATTTAATTTAAAATTAAAACTGAAAAAGAAGATATAAAGTATTTTTCCAGAAGAAATGTTTTCTTATGGGTAATAGGTTATTATTCCAAACTCTAACATAGATTTCATTATGATGGTATTAATTTGATTAATAGTATTATAAATGAAATAATTTTACTTTTTATGTTAATTTAAAACAAAATTAATAAATCAATTCTCACGAAAGAATATATAGTTTTCAGAAAATTTAATATGTTTTACTATTAATTAAAAGAATCAAACATTTATAAAATCCACAAAATTAACCTTTAGGATAATTTATACGTTTTTTACAAAATTAAATTTATTGTTTCAATTATATTTATAAAATGTTTCATCAATTAATTAGTTAATTTTCTCAAAAAACCCATCTGTGGGGGGGAAATTTTAATGCACATAATGACTATACTAAAAAATGAGTACTTATTTAGAAATTAATTTTTTATATCTAAAAATGTGATAAATAATTATCAGAATATGGTTATTAATATTCATTTTTAAAATTTTACATATAGGTTAGAAAAATATTAATAATTATGGTTGATCAAGACTCATGGATTCTTATATCACAAGCTATTTAAAAAAATTTATTTGAAGTACAATATATAATAAAATATCATGGTGTTATAGTCTACACACACCGAAGGGAGTATGGAGGGTGTGATCTAACAAGTCTAGTGGGATCCCATCAATTTTTCATAATAATTCTTATTTAAATATTATAGATATACTCATTTTAAAAATAAAAATGAATGATATATAGTTTTGGAAAACGAAGAAAAATAATAGTAGCTCACCCCTTTTCAATTTTATTTTGAAAACTATAATATAAAACAATTTTAAATGTGATTTAAATTAATAAATTTATTATTTTCAATGATTACATTTAAAATCAACTATGAAAAATTAAAATCGAATGTAAAACATTGATTTTATATGTCCATTCATGTTACTATACTCACCACATATGATCAATAATGGCAAGTTCCTAATAAATACGCCCATGATAGTATAACATTGGGATAATTTCAACACCTCCACATGTGAACTGCTCTTATGATGTCATGTAATCCTATCCACAATACTAATACATTGGGAACAAAGGATGACCTGAAGTGTAAATCCCAAAATGATGTCATGTAAACATGTCCCCTACAGGAGAACCTATAGTGAAGAAGAATACCCTGATTTGAGAACTTCCTAAAGGTTTATGGAGTCCTATCCAAGTAGAAATACCACCTCTATGTTATCTGAGCATCCCATGTTCTAATAATTTAAAATCATTTCCAATGTCCTTATTATAATTCATTCTATTAAACCAAAAAACCATTCTTCACAAAAACAATTATTTATAATACAATTTCCTTAAACAGAACAATTATGAATAAAAATAAATATTTTTTTATTAAATAAAAATCTGAATTATGATTTATTTTAAATAATACATCACTAAAACATTTTAAATAATCATATATGTTCCCACTAATAGCTTATAGATGATAGAGAATTTGTAGTTTCTAAGACAAAGAAATTATATGATACCTTTAAGGGGGTAACATTAAATTTAACAAAATCTTGAGATACATTATTAATTATTTTTGAGGGTATTTTCAGGTTAACAATTTTATAAAATAATTCCATAATTATAACATAACAACTCCAATATTACAATGTAGACACTTGTACTCACAATAAATTTCTTTTCATAAGATAAAACTCATTTTAAAAAATATTACTTATTTCTCGATAGAAATATTCATAACATACATATTTATTTATTAATTTCTTTTACCCATCCATATACCATAAGGAAAACATTTCCTAAATTAGTCATTTTGAAAAAAAAATCATCACGATATATAAAATAAAGAATGAATCCATTAGTCCATGAATATTTTAAACTCATGAAATCATTTTCGAAAAATCATTTATTTCACCCATAAAAAATATGTTCTATAACATACCTCATGAAATCCTAAGATTCTTGAAAAACATCTTATTGATCATAAATCATAATGGTATGTTGTGGAATCCATATCATATATACATAGTGGACTTCGCATCTACATAGAGAGTAACCTTCATAGTTACATTCACAATACCAATCAATGTATATTCTATAAATCTAATATGAGAAACATTATTGTTTAACTCCTTCTCATTACCTAATGCATTGGAGAGCTATCATAGGCTTAGGTACCCTTGGATTATCATGGAACCACCCATATACATTAGAAATTATCATGAATTATATCATTTTCATTACACATAAAACTAGCATGAAGGAAAATATAACATTTCTAGTTTACAATCACAAAATATCATTTACTGATATTGGTATAATAATTACATAATCAAAACTATTTCATAAATTAAAATACCTGAAAATTTGTATTTAATTTATTTTTATTTAAAAAAAATAATTCTTTTAGAGGAATCCAAACACCAAATAATGGTAATGGTGGCTGAATAATCATTTTCACCATATAAAATAAAAAACATTCCATTTTTTATTTCGAAATAATATTTGTATATAAATATTCATATTGAATACCATATAATGAAATTGAAATACAATGGGGTTAATTATACAATATATAATATAAGTTGAAGTATAAAATCAAATTATTTCTTCAATGAAAAGAGATTGAGGCGATATCCCATAACTCGAGTCCAACATATATCATACGTTCTTTGTATTCATGAATAATAATCATAGGTTAATTTAAACATTCTTGATAACCGTTTTCAAGTTTAATTTTTTAATTTTATATAATTTATTTTTCATTTTATAAAAAATAGGTAATTATTTATGTTCCCATCATACATTTTATTAATATTCGTTACATGTGTACAAAATGAACTACTAATGAGGTAAATTTGTCCTTATAGACATAAGTCCATAATCTCTAGATTAATATTAATGATTTAATTATCAATTATTTATAATAATTATACTATTTAATCAAATGATTAATTATGTTTATATAAAATGAAAAAATTTATAGTCATAGAGATGGTAGGTCAAACGTATAGAATTGTAATGTTTTAAATTTTCACTGATGTAACGCCCCAACCCTAGAATCCCAAAGTTGGTGCATTATTATATAAAAATGGAATCATAGAAGGAAATCATGTCCCAAATGACTGATTAGTTAACAATCTGGAATATAGATTACATACATCAACATAATATTACAATTTCAAACATAAAATATGGCATGGATAGTTCTTTGAGAACTCCATTATTCAATTTTAGCTTTACCCAACATATCAATTATAATACACTTCTTGGAAGTCTTGGGAAAACAAATCATAGAGAGGGGTGATCTTAGATGCTCGGTAAGGATAATAATATAGAAAAAATATTCATAAATAAGCATAAATATTTAAGGCAATATAGAAGACTAAAAAAATAATTTTAAACATAAACTTCATAATAATATGGCAATGATAAAATAAAATAATTCTATTTACATATTCATATGGATATTCCACTAGTTGAATAGTCACATGTAATATAAATACCCACTTTCATAATGATTGCATGCATAAAACCATACTTCATAACCGCATAGTCAATGCCTTTTACCAAGTCTACAAATATGATTTTGTCAAGGCCTTTCGGCAAGAAACTAGTTTGTCTCATGAATCCTACCGATGCATCGAGGAGCTAAAGCGACCTCCACCTGTCACTTACTAATTGTTATGCATTCCTCATATGAAAAGGTTTAATCATAACATAAACATTTGTATTAAAACATGCATATAAAACATCAATACATTTTCCATAAACCATGAATGATATTAAAATATCACATCCATAGTCAAACATATCACAAAAACATCAGTACAATATATAGGATTTGTATCATAATAAATCAACTTTATACAAGCTTAAAATCCATCAATGGATGTTGACATAGATGAAATGAATACTTTTTGTAGAGAAATATCTCTTTTTATTTTGAAATAATTTAAAAGACATATAATTATAAAACAAACTATTTTTTTTTTGAATTTTTTTATAGTCCTGTATTGAAAGCTTTGACGATGTTATAATGGTAGGAAATATCCACATCCACCATATAATTCAAAAAATACATTCTTACCTTATTTTTGTCAAAAAGGACATAAAGTACCATGTTTGGAAAACGACGAAAGGAATCCTTTAAAAACATTTTATAAAAAGTCAATAAAAGGTATATATGACTTTAAACCATAGTATTTTAATTAGTTAAAAAAATTTAAATAAATTTTCAAGAAACATGGATGTGGATGGTAAACAGTTCCTAGTAGATACTGACAAAAAAAACCTCGGATAATAAAGAGAATGTGAAATTAACCCTTACCTTGCACTTTCCATTTGCCGAGGTTATGTTTGACCTCTTGTATAATGACCATAGAATGTTACTAAATTATAAAAGAACCATAATCATATTTATTATATCATACATTATTCATTTATGTCTCTACACAACCCATTTAATAATGATTTCCATGTGACATTAACATTTTGGGTAATAATCGATTTCTTTATCATACTTGTTTTAAGTTGTAATTATTGATCATATAATTTTGATCTGGATTTAAATTCATCCATAATAAAATCCATGATTTATATATAATATATATTTAGAATATAAATATTTATAATAGATATATATATGAAATGGAAGACACCGTTTATGGAGACGGTATGTCATACATACACATAAACATTGTTTCTGTTTTCATATCGTATTGAATAGAAGTAAGTGAATAAGATATATGTAATTAATATATATATATATCCAGTAGCATAATGTTTTCATATATTAAATTTTATTAATAATATATATTTTTATAATCATCTTTAAATGGGGAACTTGGGAATGAATCTCATCACATCATGATGACGGTAATCCGTACATACGCATGAGGAAAACATTCATTATATTGATAGTGAAATAATATTTAATTGGATGGTATATCATATAAAAAAATAATTAACATGTTATATTTATTATTTACATTTGTTATAATCATTATTATACCCATACAAATAATGATGTGTTTGAATATCAAACTAAACCACGACGTGGAGACGGTAAGCCGTATGTACCCATGTATGGTGACTTTGGAATTTATTGGATAGATAGAATAATGAATATGGTTGTACCATATTTATAATAAAATAACTATATATAGAATATACTATAATTATTATTTTAGAATGGAAACAACAATGAAAGTGGAAGTGGAAGAAGAACTTAAAAGAGGTGATGAAATATTTATCTCTTATTCAGGTTCATCCTTTTAATTTGATAAAAAGGGCTCTTTATGTTGGATTTATGAACAAAAGAAGGCCACTAGGATGAAGGGAGAAAATTTGGGAGGATATTTGGTGAGGGTATGGTATATCCAAATGGATTTGGAGGAGTGAAATTAAGATAAGGGGAAGAACCGTTTTATAAGAGAGGTGAGGGTCACGTTGGAAAAAACTTGAAATATTAATTTATAATAATACCATTTTCGGTTTCTAATGGATTCAAAATGATTTATTTCTTGTATAAGGTGGGTATTGGTAGAAGAAATCTCAAAAAATAGGTTTTAGACATGTTTATGTCAACATATTATCATTATCCTTTAGATTTAACTCTTAGTTAACTAGTTTTACATTTACCATGCCTTTTTGTCTTTTTATATTATATGGTTAATAAAATTATTATTACTAGACAAGAAAACCCAATGTGGTTAATTATTAATATATATAACATTATTTAAGTCTTTTGGACTAACCATAGATATTTAAGACAATTATATAATTTAATAATATAATATTTGTTTTTAAAAAAATCATTTATGTCAATTTTGACACTATTTTGAATTTGGTTTTTTTAAATGTCATCAAAACATCAATAATTCGAACCAAATACATTGAGTAAATCATAATATGTCATATTCAAATATAAAATTTTTGTATGTTATAAAAAAATTGAAATTATATTTATTTTAATATTAATAATACAATTTATTTTATTCTATCATTAATAAGGTAATTACTGGATAATTATTATATCATAAAAAATATATTTATTTTATGTCTAAAAATTATAAATAAAATATAATAATGTATGAAATCTTTTTAGAAGCTAAATTTATGTTTATAGACAATGATATCAATTATATAACCACAAAAAAATGTGTTAATAAAAGATACGTCCTTTGGTTATTTTTGACATTACATTAGATTATTTAATATAATATGTCATTATCTCTCTATACTAAGTCAATGCGGTCCCAAAATTGACCCAAGGATGCCCATGGATGGAAATTTATCATTCAATAGGGTTAGAACTATGTTAGAGTAATTTATTATTATTATAATATTATTTTTTACCCTAATTTAATGGATTCACCCTTTAACCATGGTAAGTAAAATATTTACTAATGTAAATATTCATAAGGTCTTAAAATAAAATTTAGCTATTTACACAATTTGGAACTCTAGATTTAAAATAAGGAATCCATTTTCCAAAATTGAAAACACAAAAGTGGCATAAATTAATTTTAAAATTAATTCTCCTTTTTAAAACAAAAACCGTGATTTAAGATATAATAACTATCAAAAGATTGGCACTTTTTTTGTCCTGTTTAAATGTGAAAATACAACCAATGACCAAAATTATATTAAATGATAAGAGTATAGTCTAATTATACTTTAAAACAACTCAAACATATAATTTAAAACTCTAAATTATTGTCATTGGAAAAGTTATTTTTAATTAAAATTTTGTATTCTTTCACTTTTCATCAAAATATAAAATCTATCAGAAAAGTAACAATAATTTATAAAAACTAAATTTTTATGTTCCTATTATAAATAAGTACATATTTTCACTAAATTTAATATATTAATCTTTAAAATATTGGATTTAAAAATTGTTTTCCGTTAAAAGGTGAAAAATGCATTTTTTGGAAAATATCTTTTTTATCTTAAAAATTGAATTATTTATATTTTATGTCTAAGAAACACAAAATATTAATGTTAAAATTATAGAGGATATAAAAAATTTAAATTGTGGTTAATACTATTAATAACTTCTTTTTTCAATGACTAGTTTGGTAAGTTGTGGTGTGATCTAACTCTGTGTTGCGTGTATCGCAAGTTACTGAAATAAATTGAAGAGATAACGTACTATAAAATCATGGGGTGTTAAATTCTACCCTCCATCAATAAATTTAGACCAAAAATTTGAATTTTTTTTTAAAATAAAAGGTTATTAATAGAAAAATACCTTTTTGGAATACACACATTAGAAATTGAGTTAATAAAATTTAGTCTTAATAAGATGGAAAGGGAAATGAAAAAGTCACCACCAAATTATGATCTTGATTAAAAGAAAATTTGTAGAAATTAGAGACACATAATTATATGAAAATGTAAATTTTTATTGGGAGTGATTGAGGTCATCAATCACAATGAAGTGTAAAATTGAGGGCCTCAAAGCCATCAATATATGATGATTAAAAATATCCTTGGTTCAACAAAACATAAGGTATTTGGATAACACCTTATTGTTTTTAAGATCAATTATCTAAATTTAAAAATTAATTTATTCATAGAATAAAAGTAAAAACATATAAATGACAAGTATAGTATCATCCTTCAACAAATTCCTACCAAAATCCTATCTTTCCCTCTAAAAGATAATAGAATTTAAAAATATTCTATTTATCCTAATGTTATAGGGTTCCAAAAATAATGAATTTATAATTCATTTGTTAGACTATTTTAAAAAACATAATTATAGAAACTAGCATATCACATAAGCCAGTGGTAGGTGATTACCCATGCCAGCATTTGGATGCGGGTTCATGAATCACTGCCTTGCTGGATGCGACAAGTTATCTCTTGACCTCCTAGTTGTCCTTTTCATAACAATCAAAAAACAATCTTAAAAATTATTTAACCCTAACATTAGTATCTAATGCCAAACATAATCCATTCTAGCCTTTAGTCTTATCCAAAATCATAGTCCAAAATTTATAATGAAGTAATCACAATGAAGATATTTTTTTCCACGTATGAACATGTGAATACCAACATCATGTATTCTTTTGAAACACGATAACACCCAGAATTACCATAAATCAATTTTGATTCCATTCATTCTCCCATATTCCTTATTGAATAATGGATATACTCCTTATATCCTAAAATATAGTAAATTCCAGCAATGATGGAATGTACATATCAGTAATTAGTTTCAAGGTAGTCAATAATATTAAATATAATTTATCCAAATCTATCATATATTATTCCAAAATCACTACCTCATTATCATAACAATGTTATGGTTTATCTTTCTCTCAACCATATATTTTCCCAAAAAAAATTAACCTTATATTGATTCACTGTTCTTGCTTCCACACAATCTCAAGTCCTTAATGAAATAGTACTGAAGTACAATCCTTTTATACTCCATAATTATTATAACCAGTACATCATTGATACAATAAGAAAATGACATAATTATTTAATATATATATAATAACACTAGTCATTACAATTTATCTATGGTAATATCATACCTTGATTATTAACCAACAACGTCATTTTTCATATACTCTGATGATTTAGGCATTGATTCATGTAGTGTCCCAACTCCTTCTAGATGGCGAAATGTATATTTAAAACTTTTTTCTTACACTTGAAATCATGTACTCAATGTCCTTTTTCTCCACACATATAAAAAAACTCCCAGTCCCTTCAATCATTTACCATGGTGTTTCCTTCCACAGTTAACATATATGGGAAAATACATCATTATTTTATTCCATGTATCCCTGATTCTCTCTACCCTCATTTTCTTCATTGGATTCCCTTCAAATACATTGGACTCAACAAAAATATTTACTTATCTTATTATTACAAGATATTGTTTATTAATATGATGATAATAAAATAAAGACTCTTTACTTTCTAAATGTTTTCATAATACCATGAAATATATGATTCTTCTTACTCTCTGGATCATGTGTATTGCTGGAGATCTCATTCCATCTATTGGGTTCCATTTCAAAATAATGGCATACATGTGGTTAGATTATGAATCTCATTGCATTATTCCAAACTTGTAAAATATCTAACAAATTTTTACAAGATTATTTATATAATATATAATCATAAAATGTTTTCTCTGAATATATTTACCTCTAAATCCTTCATAATGTATTGTAATGAAAATTTGAATTATCCTATGCATATCCCCTGGGAGTTTCGTAACCAATTATGCATCAAGGTCCATTTTCATGTACCAGGATACCCCAGGTCATGCTTGAAACTCCTTGTCGGAGTATTCAATCTTAGGTACATTTGTGACAGATATGCCTCTAACTCCTCATATGAAAAAATGGATGTATTTCGTGGAAAATACATAGAATCTCTATATTACTACATTTCTAGGAATTTATTCTATACTAATCCTAAAATTCTATCATAAGGTAATGTTTTCTAATCAGAGTCTATCTAAATCTAATTTCCAAGGTTTTTACTAAACTTCCTCTGATACTAACTATAATTACCCAACCTAATAATCCCAGTTTCAGAGAATTATTACATAATATTGGCATGATACAAGGAAATCAAGTCCCGAAAGACTGATCAGTTTAGCTATCATGGAAATAGATTACATACATCATCTACACCTTACAATTTCAAACATAAAATGGAATATAGATATTTCTTTGAAAACCTCATTATTTCCTTTTATATTAACACATCATATCAATCATAATATACTTCTTGGAAATACAAGGAAAATAAAACATAGAAAGGGGTGAGCTCATATTCTCATTAAGGATAATAATATAGAAAAATCTTTCCTAAATAAGAACAAACATTTAAGGAAATGTATAAGACTAAAACAATAGCCTTTTAAACATAAACATCAACATTATATGGAAATGATAAAATCAATAAAATTCCATTTAATTATTCACATTGATATTCTACTAGTCTAATAATCACATGCAATATCAATAGCCACTTTCTTAATTATGGAATGCCTAAGGCCAGACTTCATAGCCACAAAGTCAAGGCCTTGTGCCATGACTACAAATAAGATTTTGTCAAGGCCTTTTGTTAAGATACTAGTTTGTATCATGAGACTATCCAATGCATCGTAGAACTATAGTAGGCTCCACCCATCACATACTATGTCCAATGCCTTCCTCATATTAAAAGGTTTAAAAATAAGATAAACATTTGTATTAAAACATGCATATGAAATGTCAATAATTTATCCATAAACCATGAATGGTGTAAAAATAACACATCCATAGTCAAACATATCACAAAAACATCAATACAATATGGATGAAATTTATCATAATAAATAATCATCAAACAAGCATAAAATCCATCAAAGGATATTAACATTGATGAAATCAAAGATTTTTTAGAGAAATATCTCTTTCTATTTTGAAAAAATTTAAATTAAAAATAATAATAAAAGAAAATATTTATATTGAAAATATTTTTATATGATTTTATGGGAAACTTTAATGATGTAATAATGGCAGGAAATAGCCACAACCTTTTTATAAGTTAAAAAAGACATTATTATCTTAGTTTTGTTGGAACGTTCATAATGTACCATGTTTGAAAAAATATGGAAAGATTCCATACAAACCTGTTTATAAAAAGTAAAACAAGGCTATAAATTACATTAACCCATAGTCTAGTAAATACTAAAAATGTTGTGAAATAATATTTTATGAATCATTAATGTTGATGATAAATAGGTCCCAGTAGATACTTACATAAAAACAACCTCTAATAATAAAGATATTGTGAATCTAACCCTTATCTTGCACTCTCCTTTGTCCAAAGGTATTTTAAACTCTAGTATAATGACTATAGTATGTTATTAAATTATAACATAACCATATTAATATTTATTATATCATTAATGATTCATTTATGACTTTATACTACCCATTTAATAATGATTTCCATGTTAAATTAACATTTTGGGTAATAATCGCTTTCGTTATCGTGCATGTTTTAATTGGTTATTCTTGATCGTACAATATAGATCATGATATAAATACTTCCAAAATATAAAAACTGATTTATATATCATATATAATTAGAATATAAATATTTATAATAGAATGATATATGAAACTGAAGGCACGGTTTATGGAGACGGTAGGTCGTACGTACTCATAATCGATGTTTCCATTTTCATATCACATTGAATGGAAGTGAAAAAAATATATGTAATTACATATATATATCATGTAGAATTATTATGTCATATATTACATTATTATTAATAATATATATTTTTATAATCATCTTTGAATGGTGAACATGGGAATAAATCTAATCGCGTCGTGGAGACGGTAATCTGTACGAATGCACAAGCGGAAATATCATTATATTGATGGTGAAATAGTATTTAATTGGATGGTATATCATATATAAAAAATAATAAACATGTTATATTTATTATTTACATCAGTAACACTAATTTTTATACTGATCCAAATAATGATGTGTTTTAATAACAAACTGTACCACGACATGGAGGTGATAAGTCCTACATATGAACGTATGGTGACATTCTCATTTATAGGAAGGATGGAATAATGAATATTGTTTTATTATTTTTATATTAACATCACAGTATATAGAATATTATGGAATAATTATTTTGGAATGGAAAATACATAGAAAGTTAATGTGGAAGAAGAACTTGAAAGAGGTGATGAAATATTTACCTCTACTTCGAGTTTTTCCATTTGATTTGATCAAAAGGGATTCATAGAATGGATTTATGAACAAATTAAGGGTACTAGAATGAAGTGAGGAATGATGGAATTATTTTTGGTCAGTTTTTAGTTGTTCCAAATGGATTTGAATGTGTGTAATTTAGTGATGGGAAAGTACACTTTTATAAGAGAGGTGAGTGTCACTTTTGGAAATGCTTGAAATAATATTTTATAATAAAATATTTTTTGGATTATGATGGATCAAAAAAAAAAATTATTTCGAGGATAAGGTGGGGATGGGTCGAAAACATCTCAAAAAATAGGATTTATATTTGTTTTGGTCACCATATTTAAATTATCTTTTAGATTTAAATCTTGGTAAAGTAGTATGACATTTACCATGTCTTCATGAATTTTTATATTATGTGGTTAATAAACATACTATAACCAGACAAGAGAACTCCATGTGGTTCCTTATTAATATAAATAACCTTATAAAATTATTTTTTCTGATCCTTATATTTTAGGACTGTTATATAATTTAATAATGTAGTATTTGTCTAAAAAGCTCATTTATGTCAATTTTGACACTATTTAGCATTTGGTTTTTGTGAAAGTCATCAAAACTTGATTAACTTGAAAAAAATATATTAAATCTACACTAACATTTAATATTCACCTATAAAATTCATGGATGTCATAAATTTTGAAATTATATTTATTTTAATATTTATAATATAATTTATTTGATATATCATTTACAAGGTAATTGTTGCATCATTACTGTATCATAAATAAATATATTTATATAATGTATAAAAAATTATAAATAGAATATCATCAGGTATGAAATTTTTTTATATTTAAAATGAATATTTATAGTAGGCGAGATCAATTATATAACTGCATATAAATTTTTTTTACTAAAAGATACATGCTTTGGTTATTTTCATCTTTACTTTAGATTTGTTAATATAAAATGTCATTATCACTCCCATGTAGCTCCATGGGGTCCCAAAATCGACCAAAAGATGAAAATGGTCCGACATGTATCAGCCAATATGGTTATGAAATGTGTTAGGTTAATTTATTATTATTCTAATATTATTTGTTACCCTAATTTAATAGATCTACCCTTTAACCATGGTAAATAAATTATTTAGTAATCTGAATATTCATATTGTCTAAAAATAAAAGTTATCTATTTTAAAAATTGGGACATACTTCTTCTTTATATTGAAGTCGTTTTTCTAAAATTCAAAACACAGTAGTGGCAGAAATTAATTTTAAAATTAATTTCTATTGATAAAATAGAAAGAGTGTCTTTATGAAATAATAACTATCAAAATAATGACACTTGATTATGTCCATTTTTAATGTTAAATTATATCCAATGAACTAAATTATATTAATTTATAAAAATATTGTAAAATTATACTTTAAAACCACTCAAATTTATAATTTAACACTATAAATTATATCGATTTAAAAAGTTTATTTAATTAAAATTAAGTATTTTTTCACTTTTCATCAAAATATGAATGTTATCAGAAAAGTACCAATATTTTATCCCAAATAAATTTTTATGTACCTATTATAAATAAGAATTTAATTTTAATAAATTGAATATATGAAAGTGTCAAATATTGGATTTAAAAAGTGGTTTTCATTAAAAGGTGGAAAACATCATTTTTGAAAAATATCTATTTTATCTTAAAATTTGGATTTTTCTTATATTATGTCTAAGAAACACAAAATATGAAAGTTAAAATTATATAGGATATATAAAATGTAAAATTTGGTTAATATTATTCATAACCTCTTTTTTAATAGCTGGTTTGGTATGTCTTGGTGCGCTGGAACTCGATGTTGCATGTAGTGCAAGTTATTGAAATACTTTGAAGAGGTAACATACTAAACAATCGTGGGGTTTTACAACTGATCATTATAGAAATATGTTAATAAAATTTTAATACTTATAAAATGAAAATAAAATCATCAATATCATATTTATCCTTTAAATATACTTATATATATTATATATGTGATTTAGTGAATAAACGAGAATCACAGCTCTTCCTGGAGCTGATAGTTCACACGTACGCACGAACGATGTTATCATTTTTATATGCAGGGAAAGTTAGAAAAACAAGATATATTATTATCATATAATTATTAATATGTCATTAATATAACATATTAAAATTAATTTTGTTATTTTAACCAATCATGAGTGACAGTTATGGAAAACGAATTATATCGGTTCATGGAGGAGACAGTTCACACATACAAAGGAACGATTATTTCCATTCCCATTTGATGAAATTAGAGATATATTTAGATTACTATATTAAAAAAAATATCATCTGGGTATATTGAGGAATTTAGAGTTATTATCTCGTAATGGTGGTATGATATTTGAAGGATGTGAAAGAAGAAATTAAATAGAAACACTTAAATAAAAACAATACATTTCCTTTGGATGACCACCATTCATAAAACCATAACACATCTATTAATGGATTTATGATTAAAATAAAGACAAAAAATGATTGGAGGGAATATACAAAGGGTTTTAGGGAGAGATTATGTGAACCATGTGGTTTTGAAGGTGTGAGTAAAAGAGAGAAATGAGTTCCCGTTTACATGAGAGGGGAGGGGAAATCTTTAAATAATTAAAAGAATTTAATTAATACAAATTCATTTTCTAATCTAAATAGATCCAAATTTATTTTGTTAAAATATAGGATGAGTATAAGGCGAAATATAATAAACTAATAGAAATTTGAAATGATTGAATAGTTTTTTAAATTTTTATTGTTTTGTTTTATCCCTTGTAACTCTTATTGTTCAATTATGTAATTTAAATTCGAGAGTTAAAATAACTTCTATAACATGCAAAATGACCAATTAATGAGTCATTAATGAAATTTTTAGACTTATCTAAACTATTTTACTCAATATTTTATTATGTATAAATTTTATAACCTTTACTAAAAAAAATTATATTTATAGAATCTGAAGTATATCAAGTTTGAAAATATTAATTACATTACATTATAAAAAAGAATAAAAAATTAATAATTTTTCAAAAAATACTTATAATCATATATAACACATTAAATTATTTATAAAAATTATTGTATGGCATACAATATTTCAATTTTTTTATTTTAATATTATTAATATAATTTATTTGATTCTTCCTCAAATAAATATATTATTTCATCATCATTATGTAGTAATAAAATTCAAATATTTATTTCCCCAAATCTATAAAGAAATTACCATGATGTAGGTTGTATTTTAATAATTATATGGAATATTTGTAGTCAATTATATCACTTATATAACACCATATTATAATTTTTGTAATAATAAACGACATGTTTATGAAATATTTGTTTTTTACTTTAAATAAAATGTTATAAATGTCATAGTCACACCCCAAGTGGAATAAAAAATCAATAATTTTAGACGAAGTATTTTCTTGGTTAAAAATAACTTGAATAAAAACATTATGAAACTTTTTTTGGAAAGTAACAAATTATTTTTACCTTTAATTACATGATTTACCCATAACTGAGGTAAATAAAATACAATAGATATTATTCACAAAAACATATTTTGATCCTATTAAATCAAAATTATAATACTGATTACGAACATGTTTTTGCATTTTTGAACATAAAATTCAAAAATGGGAATAATATTATTTTAAAAATTATTCATGTTGACTAGTTAAGGAAAAGGGTTTCAAAGTTGTAAATGTTGAATGGTTCAAAATGTTTTTTAAGTCAAATATAAATTTAATATTATTCTGAATAGCCTATAATGGATTAAATGATAAAGAAATTTTTTAATTATACTTTAAAAAGAATTAAAAGGATAACCAAACAATATCAATAAATTAGTCAAAAAGATGTTTTGAATTAAAATGTAGTATTTTTCATTATTTGTCACATACATGACTTTTTTCAAAGGTAGATTTTATTTAATTTCCATAGTTTCTTTGTAGATTAGGCATCCAATTAATTTTTGGAGGAATGAGTGAGTTTTCATGACTTGGGATAAACCGTGAGCCCATTCCCAGATTTAAAAACTAATTTTTTTTATTTTATAACACTTTATTTTTTTCAACATTTTTACCCATTACACTTAAAACATGACCTTCAATGACTTATTCACGTTAAAATTTCATTTTGGACCCTTTAAAAATCCAAAATCATGGTGCATTTCAGTATTTAATTATAAAAGTATCCCAAACCGACATCTCATTTCTTATTTTTTAATACTTTATTTAATAAATTGTTCATTTTTTATGATTTTACGGTGATTAAATGTCTCTCCCAATCCCACTGAACCCATACAAGCCCCCATTATCATTTCCCCCGACTATGAAACTCATATACATCATTAATTAGGGAATAACTTCTTATGATTACTCAAATCATCCATATTTTAAGTGGTAACATGTTTCCTTCCAAACCCGTTCAATTATTACTCTTTTCACTCATTTTATTTCAAATATTACCTTCTAAGATTTATTATAACCTCGGTTTTATTTTTATATGTTTAGAAATTTATATACTGGTGTATTTGTGGAGATTTCATCATGATCCCACAAGTAAGTGGGTGTCCAACATTCATATTTCAATTTTTTTATATTACCATCCTATTTCATGGGGTTTAATCCCTTATTCTTGATGTTACTTATTTCAATCATGAAGGGTTCTGAACATACGGTTTGATCACGGGTTTAATGGTATTTTTTTCTCATTTTAGACTTGATCTACTACCCATGTGGTGCAGTAGTGGCATGGATGAATTTTCGAAAAAAAAATCAAGGCATTTGATAATTTTGATAGGTGATTAAATTGTTCATAAATGTTAGATGTGTTATATTTGAATAATTTTTTTATCAAAGTTATCCTCCATTATCATTTCTGTGAAACTCTGGTTTTTGTGATGTTTGCTAAAGAAATGTTTTTTAGATACCAATTTTTTGTTAACATGGGAATTTTACATGTCTATTTTTTGTTATTCCAATTGGGGTTGTATTATATCCCATGTAATGGGTTTATGGAAATTTTTTGGGTGCTTAAAATTCTTTCTTAGTAAATATGGTTATGCACAGAGTGTTCAATGTTGGGTATAATGGTATTTTATGTGAAAAAAATTGTTAAATTTTCTGAAGTTGTTTTATTGAAATTATAAATGTTTTATTGGGTGGTGTAAGTGGTGGAAAACATGTGTAGCTACTGTATTGAGTTTATTATTACCAAAAAATATGTGTTAATGTGATAATATATTTTTTTGTCATGTGAAAGAGGTTTGAGCACAACGGGGGAATCCTTGGTATATAGGAGGGCAGATATGTACTAGTACACTAGTGATCCAGAGCACTATTATCCTGTTTTCGTAGAGAAAAAGGGATAATGAAAACACTAAAATACAATATTTGTGATTTTTTAGGTAAAATAGGTTATATTTATGTTCCCTTAAAGTGGATTGTTCACATGAACATATTTTTTCTAATTATACATTACACTGAGGTACGCGGTACATGGGGATCGAGACTAACTAGTACCTAAGGGTTTTCCAGAGATTAGTTATTATTGAAAATGTTGTAATTATCTTTGAAATATGGTGATATTCCTTGAAAATATAGTATCTTACATTTTTTAATTAAATATTCCCACTCATGGAAAATTCCATTTGCATATTACTTACATTCAAAAGTTTAATGCTTGAGAAATTATTTTCACCACTTATTGATTTTCAAAAATGGAATGCTTTGTATCATGTATCATTTACTCTATATAATATATTGGTATTAAACTATTTTTATTAGTCTCACACCCTACTTACATATGTTTAGATTAAATAGACTTGATTATGTTTGAAACAGGTAAAGGCGGGGCCTATGGTGATGGGTGTTCGGGTTGTTAGTCCCCTTTCATGGTGCGACATTGTGGAGATGGACTATGGATGATTATCACAAGTCATGTGGTGTGCTTGAGGATGTTTTCCTGACACTCTAATGTGTATTTAGAAATATTCTTATATGTTTGAACCTATTTATGTAGTTTTATATTTTTTTGAAATCTTTTTGGAATGATTTTTTAGATTTAGTTTGTCAATGATTTTTAGGTTTTATGTTTCCAGACATAGGTAAATCATTGAAAAACAAAAATCTATAATACCTGGGAACTTTTTCCAGATCATGGTGATAGGTAATGTCCTTCGGTCCTTTTTAATGGGCCAGCTGTGGTGCCAGTTTTGATAGTGACCAGATTTGGTTGATGACAAAATGGTATCTGAGGAGGTTAATGTTATTGGGTTATATTATTATTTTGGGTTGTGTCGGGCTAGACATAAGCTAGAACGGTCATGACTAAATGTTTCATTTCATGTTTAGGGTTCTTTTCCCACACCTCTCTTGGAGGTCCTCGAGTCACTATGGGACATTGGATGTTTTTTTGACTTCACATCTTTGTGAGACGTGGGGGCTGCCGACTAAATGTGGACATCTGGTGGGGTTGGGTAGTAGTTAATTTTTTCATTGTAATGTGCTTAGATTATTTATATATGATGTTATTAATGAATTTTTTAGAAAAATTTTATATATTTTTTTCTAGTTAATGTTGACTTTATTAGCATCATGCTTCCTCGAAAAGATCTCATGAACCCACTTGAAGATACTAGAGAGAGTTCTCCCTCACCGCTTGATCAGAGGAATGTAGAGGTTCTGGTTCAGGTAGTCAAAGATATAGGAGATGGATCAGATCTTATTATTTCTTCTGTTATAGAGGATGAGACAGGTCCTAGGATTGACAAGGACCTGGAGTTACGAAAAAATAAGCCTCCAGCTATTTGAGGTATCAATGAACCCCTAGAAGTAAAGGAAATTTCTGAAAAGATCAGGCGCATGTTCGAGTTCCAAGACACACAAAAGTTTGTTACGATGATGTATGCCTCTTTTTTGTTAGACAGTCCCAACCACTGGTGGGGGAAACGAGTACATTAAATTATTATGAATGACCAGATGCACTGGGAAAATTTCAAGGTCATTTTCAATGAACATTACTACCTTGAAGTCTTTGTATATGCTAGATCCCGAGAGTCCATAGATCTTATTCAGGGGGATCATATTGTGATGGAGTATTCCAATAGTTTAGTTGTGCTATTTTGGAATGCTCTTAAAATTGTCTATAATGAGAAAATGATGGCCTAGTGGTTTTATAAAGGCTTATGACTAATGATATACTCTTAGGTTTTCATGATAATGGTGAGGACCTATTCCGAGGTGGTTGAGTTGGCGTTTATGGTGGTGAATGACCAAAAAGGGTGGGCTGGTTTCTCTTGGATAGTATCAGTAGTTGGAAGTAGAAGCTCGTCAGAGAATAAATGGATATAGAAGGAGTAGGGTACGAATTTATGTGGTAGTTCAGGACACTCATCTAGGGAGTTTTCATATGTGGCATCTAATAAGAGATTGGTCGTCTTCCAACAGTGTGGAAGGTCAGGGAACATCCGACCTGCATTCACATTTCTTCTAAATCCCTTTTATCATTGTGTATGTGTAGGTCACCTATAATTCTTTGTTGGGGTGGCACGTCCAGTTCATTGTGGGGCAGGGTCAATGGCTTCAAGAGAAGTGCTATCTCTGTTAGAGATGTCAAGGACATGGGGATCTCCTTTTGGTGGTCATGGTGGTTGGGATGGGTCATACAATGGGAATATCCACTTTAGGGCATAACCACAGACTAATGGTCATCCCTTGGAAGATACCAGACATATCCATACGGTGTATTATGAACCTTCAGTTTCCGTGGTGGTACTATCAATAGTTCGAGGTACCACTTTTATTGCATCTTACATAGATTTTTACCTTTTTGAAACTAGGTCCACTATTTCATTCATTTCTACGTGTTTTGTTGTCACACTGAATTTTCAAACTGAGTTTTTTTCTTTTGCGATGGAGTTGGTGGCACTGCTAGGAAAGAAGATGCAGTCGGGTCTTAAGTTCCCATCATGTGTGCTTTTCGAGTCAGGGGTTGAGATGGAGTGGGACCTCTTGGTCTCAGATATGGATTTGGTTGACATAATACATGGTATGGACTGGCTTGTACATTTCAAGGCCCATATCCATTGCTATAGGTGGCAGGTCAGTTTCACCGAACCTGATGGGAGTCATCAGGTCTTTCATGGTGAATAGGATCCTCGATCAAGTCATGTTGTACTTACACTCCCTGAGTTGGAGGATCTTTCTTTTAAGATATTTCCAATCAGTATAAAGGATGATATTAATTATTTTAATATTCAGTTAACTCATGTAGTTGAGGAGTTTCTGGAGGTATTTCAGGATTATTTATCAGCTTTTCCCCTAGAGCGGGATATGGGTTTCTTGATTGATCTAGTCTCGGGAACATAGATGACATCTCTTCCTTCAGATATCATGGCCCCCAGTAATCTAAGGGAATAAAATATACATCTGGAAAATATAGAATCTAAATTATTAATTCGCCCTAGTGTCTCTCCTTGGTTTTCCCCTGTGTTGTTTGTGAAAAATGATAACATATCCATTCAGTTGTGTATCAAATACCTGGCGCAGAATAAGGTTACAATCAAGAACAAATATCATTTTCCCTGAACAGATGACTCTTTATATTAGTTATGTAATTTCCCTACCCCAGAATCCTAGAGTCGGTGCATTATTTCATTACATTTGAATGATACATGGAAATCATGTCCCAAATGATCGATTAGTTTAGAAGTTTTGGAAATATATTACATACATCCACTTCACCTTACAATTTCAAATATAAAATAAAGCATAAATTGTTTTTTGATAACACCATTATTTCCTTTTAGCTTTAAACTAGATATCAATTATAATACATTTCTTGTAATTCCTGTGAAAATTAAACATAAGAAGGGGTGAGCTCAGATTCACTGTAAGGTTAATAATAAAGTGAAAACATTCATAAATAAGCATATACATTAAAGTCAATGTATAAGACTAAACAATAATTTTTAAACATAAACTCCCACATAATATGGAAAATATAAGATCAAATATTTCCATTTGCTTATTGACATGCATATTATACTAGTTGAATAATCAAATGAAATATCAATAGTCTTCTTCATAATGATGGATTGCATAGTGCCAGACTTCATAACCACATATTCAAGGCCTTGTGCCAAGACATCAAATAAGATTTTGTCAGGGTCTTATTAAAAGACACTTGTTTGACTCATGAGTCCTACTGATTCATCAAGGAGCTATAGTGGGCTCCACTTGTCACTTACTAAGTCCAATGCATTCCTCACATGAAAAGGATTAACCATAACGTAAACATTCGTATTAAAACATGCATACGAAATTTCAATACTTTATCCATAAACCATGAATGGTGTAAAAATAACACATCCATAGTCAAACATATCAAAAAATATTCAATACAATATTAATGATATGTATCATAATAAATCAACATCAAACAAGCTTAAAATCCATCAAAGGATATTGACCTAGATAAAATCAATACTTTTTATAGAGAAATACCTCTTCATATTTTCAAATCATTTAAAATAAATATAATTAGAAAATAAAAATTTTATTTTGAAAATATTATAATAATCTTGTATGGTAAGCTTCGAAAATGTTATAACGACAGGAAATTTCCACAACCATCATATATGTTAAGAAAAGACATTATTACCATAATTTTGTCGAAAAGGCCATAAAGTACCTTGTTTGGAAAATGACAAAAATATTCCTTCCAAACCATTTTATAAAAAGTAAATCAAGGGTATAGATTACTTTATCATATAGTATAGTAAATAGTAATGTTGTTTTGAAATACATTTATGAGAGACATGGATGTGGATAATAAAGAGGTCTGTGTATATACTTTTGTAAAAACAACCTCGGATAATAACGAGATTGTGAAATTAACCCTTACCATGCACATTACTTTGGACGAGGGTACATTTTTCCTCTTGTATAATGACTATAGTATGTTATTAAATTATACCAGAACCATATTCGTATGTATTATATCATACATGATTCATTTATGACTTTATACTACACATTTAATATTGATTTCCATGTTAAATTAACATTTTGGGTAATAATTGCTCTCTTTATCGTTCATGTTTTAACTTGTTATTATTGATAGAATCATTTAAATCATTATTGAAATACTTCAAAAATATAAAACATGATTTATATATCATATATATTTCAAATATAATTATTGATAATATATAGATATATTATATAAATGACACCATATATGGAGATGGTAGGTCGTACGTATGCATAAATGTTGTTTCCATTTTCATTTCGTATTGAACTAATGTTAGTGAATAATATATATGTAAGAAAATACATATATCTATAATATCATTATTATGTAATATATTACATAATTATCAATAATATATATTTTTATAATCATCGTTGAATGGTTAATGTCGGAATGAATCTAATCGCATCGTGGAGACGGTAATCCATACGTACTCCCGAATGACAAGATAGTTATATTGATGGAGAAATATTAATTATTTAGATGTTATATCATATATAAAAAATTATTAACATGTTATATTTATTATTTAAATCAGTTGTACTCATTATAATAAACCTCCAAATAATGAAGTGTTTGAAAAAGAAACTACACCATGACATGGAGAGGATAAACCGTACGTACGCACCTATGTTGAATTTTTCATTTAATGGATGGATAGAATAATTAATATGGTTGTACCAATTTTCATAATAACATAATATTATATAGAATATAATCGAGTTATTATTTTATAATGGAAACAACAAATGAAGAGGAAGTGGATGAAGAACATGAAAGAGGTGATGAAATATTAACCACTTCTTCGGGTTCTTCCTTTTGATTTAATCAGAATGGATCCTTAGGTGGGATTTACGACCAAAGGAAGACCTATAATATTAAGTGAAAATAGATGGGATTTTATTTGGGGAGGGTTTGGATGATCCAAATGTCTTTGGAGGTGTGAAATTAAAAGAAGCGGAAGTACCCTTTTATAATAGAGGTGAGGGTCACTTTGGGAAAAGGTTGAAATATTATTTTATAATAAAATCATTTTCGGTTTCTAATGGCTCCAAAATGATTTATCTCAAAGATAAGGTGGGGATGGGTTAGTAAAAATTCAACCAAAAGGTTTTAGATAGGTTTAGGTAACCATATTATGCTTATATTTTATATTTAACTCTTAGTTAAATTTTTTTATTTTTTACATGTCTTTTTTTATTTTTATATTATATAGTTAATAAACATACTATCACTAGCCAGGAGAACCCCATGTGGTTTCTTATTAAAATATATATCCTTATAAAAGTATCTTTTCTGATCCATATATTTTTAGAACTAATATATTTTTTAATAATAAATGTTTTATAAAAACACATTTGTGTCAATTTTGAAACTATTTAGTATTTTGTTTTTTTTATTGTCATCAAAACATTATTACTACAAATTAAATACATTTAATCAACCCTAACATTTAATATTTGTCACGACCCATCCTCGGGACCCATGCTATGACTACCCCAAGCCCACCTTCCATAGGCCAGGGGCTGGTGACTAGCATAAAGGCGTAAATCCCGATAAAAAGGGGAAGGCATTGCCTTTGTAAAGTAAACAAACACGACAGAGTAAGCAAGAAGAAGTAAACACTAAGTAAAAACCGAGTAAAAAGGTAAGTGTGGAAAAGTATGTGGTCCAGAATACAAACCCAAACTGAATGTAAAGTACAACTATAAAGGAATTACAACAACTATAAGTAAAACTGCAACATCGATCCGTCACTGGAAGCCCCACCTGAAGGGTGGGTACAGATAGTCTCCACAGCTCCATGGGTCGAACCATCCGCTCTATGTATGTCTTGCCCAGTGGTCCTCCTCCAGGTACTGACTCGTTCCACAAACCTCAGTCACGAACAGCACTCTCTGTCGTCTGCATCCAACACAACGTAGTGCGGGCATAGCCCATGTAGGGGAGAGTATACACTACTCAGTAGGGACCCCGAGACCCGCGAAGGTCTCCCAGAATTCACAAAGGATAACCCACAAAAGAAAGATAAAATCACGAAGTAACAACCAAAAATACTTAGGTATATACCCATACACACACCTAAGTCATCAATTCTAGTTCGGCTCCAGCATCCGAGCCTAAGTTCAATCATGTCCACACAGGATAGCAAAACACAATCTACATAGGAAAGCAAGACAATCATATCGAAGATAATGATTGAATGTCAAGACTCAGCTCAAACCAGCATTAAAATTATGATTTCGAAACTATAGATGCTGGGGAAACTCCTCCTCTAATGAGTACAGTGGGCATGCCGCTACAACCAAGCTCTTCCCATTAAACGTGGAATACTGTAGTACTCCACCTGTCGAGTACTATGGACCTGCTACTACAACCATGTGCTTCCCACCATGGGTCTTCCGCTACAACCAAGCGCTCCCCCTCATAGCCTCCGTAGTTACTCCTTCTCTTGAGTACCGTGGTCTGACGCTACAACCAATCACTCCTCCACCCTGGGTCTGCTGCTACAACCAAGAGATCCCCCTCATAATCTCCAGAGGTACTCCTTCTGTTGAGTACCGCGGGTCTACCGCTATAACCAAGCGCTCCTCCGCTGTGGGTCTGTCGCTACAACCAAGCGCTCTCCCTCCTAGCCTCCAGAGGTACTCCTTCTTTTGAGTACTGTGGGTCTTCCACTACAACCAAAAGCTCCTCCGATGTGGGTCTGCCACTACAACCAAGCGCTCCCCCTCATAGCCTTCAGAGATACTTCTTCTGTTTTGTACTGCGGGTCTGCCGCTACAACCAAGCGCTCCTCCACCGTGGGTCTGCCGCTACAACCAAGCGCCCCCCACTGGGCTATCCGAAAAACACAGAGTCGATCGATCAGTAGTCATCAAGTCTCAGCCAGCTCTAGGGTTTCATAATGATTGAAAGTACCGTAGCCGTCACTGTCGAACCCACAGAGGATTCCCATACGAAAGTAATCGTCGTCGTAGCCAGCTCTAGGGTTTCCGCACGCAGCACGCTCGTTCCAAGAGGGTCCACTCCACGAGCCAAGAGGTCGATACATTATTTGACATGTAGTTCAGAGTTGATGTATCCCAAAGTTTTTTCTCATCAAAAGGAACACAATGCGACAGACGGCGCGCCAATCGGACGCCGAGTCCGAGAGTTATTGGCATTTCATCCCAGGGGCCCAGTTGGTTTTTAAGTCAAAACCAACCCGACCGCACTCCAATTGCGTCCAAACCTCGAGAGGAGTAAGCCAAAAGGTCTATCTCACTAAGAGAAATCTAAAAAAGTCGATGGCACGTCAATCAGACATCTGGAGCTCATGTTATAAGCATTTCTGCTCGGAGGGCCCGGTTGGTTTCGTGTTCGAACCAACCCGGCCATACCCAAAGTTCTCCAAAACCTTTAGTGTAATATACCAAAACGACCGTCTCGATCCAAGGATCACAACTCAACTGACATTATGTCGATCAGAGGTCCGTAATCCATGTTATGGGCAATAGACCAGAAGTGGTCTAAAAATGGGGGGGTCTGGGCCCCGACCGACACGGCCCAACCACCCTGGGTCAGCCCGTACTGGGTCGACCCGAACCGGGTCCTGGTCCGGCCCATTCGGGCGTGGCCCGGCCTGGCCTGGGCGGCCCATCCTGGTGTGGCCGGTCCGGCCCGGGGCGGCTTAGCGCTGGTCGTGCGGCCACACAAAGGGGGTGCTGCCCCCCTTGATTGGAGTCGCGACCCTCACATGGGGGCCGCTCCTTGCTAGTGGACGTGGCCCGGCGCCACATCGCCCACGGTCCCGCGCTGCCGCGGGAGCATCAGCCTGCCGCTGCGGCTTCAGCCGTGGCGGGCCTTCCTGGTGGCACATCGGGCGCCACCGCGTCCGGTCGCCACCGTCGGCGTGCCGGCGTGGCTCGCCGGTGGTGTCTTCCGCGGGCCACCATACGTGCTCTGGTGGTCCGTTTTTCCTGCTGTCTTCGCAAGCGGTCCTCCCGGGACCGTCTCTTCACTGCAAAGATCTCAAAATTCCTTTCTGGCCTGCTTCATCGCCGCCCATTGATCCGCACACCAAGAACATAAAAACGGTGGGTTCAGACTTGTTCATTGGTTTTCACCCACCGCATTAGCGGTTCAAACGACTTCCGATAATTAAACAAATGTTGAGAATATAATTCACATAGATTTAATTAAACCAAAACCCCCTACCTCAAGGTGTTGATGAACGAATATCGTTGCGTGAAAATACATCACGGGAGAATGCGTCGCGGAAGAGGATTATCGACATCGCAGAAGGAGGATCGTCGGAGTCACGGTACACGACGTCGCGTCGTCAATCTCTGGGGAACTAGCGTTCTTTGTCGTCTTCCATCGGAGACCGACGTTCTTCGTCGTTCTTCGCGGTCTCCAACGAAGAATATGATGATTCAAGGCATTGAGTAATTCCTCCCCCAAATCTCTTGCATGACACAACAACTATCACAAAATTAGTCCTTGCCTTATTTTATTTCCCACACCAATAGTTTTTGAAATTCAAAAACAGATCACGCTTTAATTATAGAGTGTTGACCAAATTAATGAGGCGTTTAATAATTTAATTAAACGCGAGAGTTGACATGGCATTTAAGAGGGGGTGCGGGTGAGTTACCACATTTAATGCACGCGGAAGGTAAAAGGAAATAAAGGGGTGGGGCTCGGGTGGGCCCCACATCACTAATATTCTACCTAGGAGGTAGGATATCAGTGGGTCCCACTCCAACCACCCTTCCTAGAATAACACTGCTTAGAATAAAAATAGAATCTGTTGCACATTATTTTATTTTATTCATTAGTTAACCTAAAAATTTAAAAACCTCACCTGAGCATACGCAACTCCGGAAAAGGCATTAATAAGAAATTATCGGCGTTGTGATTCCATCCGTGCCCTCAAAATTCGATTCTGAGCACCAGTTTAAATGTTAGGAAAACTCACTCGTTCGTTCACTAAACGTACCCGAGCTAAACTTCAGAAATTAATTCCGAGCTCACCGGGCCTCGGAATCAGGTGCCGTCAGAAACTGTGTTCTTTTAAAATGCCAAAGAAAATTAAGAAAAAATTTTCCCTGAATTTTAGGGGTCTTTACATTAATGTAATGAATCGTAAAAATAAGGGGAATTTTTTTTGTTAAATTTATTTTTGCATTTTTCAAGAACGAATTTTCTGAAGGCACCTAATTCTGAGGCCCGGTTAGCCCGAAATAAATTTCCGAAGTTTAGCTCGGTTAGGTTCAGTGAACGAACGAGCGGGTTTTCCTAACTTTTGAACCGGTTCTCAGAATCGAAATCTGAGGACACCGATGGAATCGCAGCGCTGGTAATTGCTTAGGAACACCTTTTTTGGAGTTGTGTTTGCTCGGGTGTGGTTATTAAAATTTTGGGTTAAGTATAGAATAAAATAAAATTGGTTAGCGCATGGATGTAGTGGCAGACCCGCAGTACCCAACAGAAGGAGTACCTCTAGAGGCTTTGAGGGGGAGTGCTTGGTTGTAGCGGCAGACCCATGGCGGAGGAGCACTTGGTTGTAGTGGCAGACCTGTGGTACTCAACAGGAGTACCTCTGGAGGCTATGAGGGGGAGCGCTTGGTTGTAGCGGCAGACCCACGGCAGAGGAGCGCTTGGTTGTAGTGGCAGAACCGTAGTACTCTACCGAAGGAGTACCTCAAGATGCTATGAGGGGGAGTGATTGGTTGTAGCGGCAGACCCGCGGTGGAGGAGCGCTTGGTTGTAGCGGCAGACCGCGGTATTCAATGGAAGGAGTACCTCTGGAGGCTATGAGGGGGAGCGCTTGGTTGTAGTGGCATACCCATGGTGGGAAGCACTTGGTTGTATAAGCAGGCCCAAATTACTCGACAGGTGGAGTACTATAGCAGTCCAGGGTTAATGGGAACCACTTGGTTGTAGCGGCAGACCCACTGTACTCGATATAGGTGGAGTTTCCCCAGCAGCTCTAGTTTCGACATCATGATTTTAATCATGGTTTGAGCTGAGTCTTTACTTTCAATCATTATCTTTGATATGATTTCCATTCATTCCTATGTGGATTGTGTTGGGCTATCCTGTGTGGACGTGATCGATCTTGGGATCGGATGCTAGAGTTGAACTAGAATTGATGACCTAGGTGTATGTATGGGCATATACGTAAGTAGTGTTGGTTGTTACTTTGTGATTGTATCTTTATTTTTTGGTTTATCATTTGTGGATTCTGGGAGACCTTCGGGGGTCTCGGGTTCCCTACTGAGTATCATATACTCACCCCTGCATGGGTTATGCCTGCACAACGTTGTGTTGGATGCAGACGACGAACAGCGCTAATCGTGGCTGAGGTTTGTGGAGCGAGTCGGTACCTGGAGGTGGACCACTGGGCGCGACATACACAGAGCAGACGGCTGGACCCGAGGAGCTGTGGAGACTATATGTACCCACCCTTCAGGTGGGGATTCTAGTGACAGATCGACGTTGCAGTTTTACTTACAGATGTTGTACTTCCTTTCCAGTTGTACTTTACTTTCAGTTTGGGTTTGTATTCTAGCCCACTTACTTTTCCGCACTTACCTTTGTACTCGGTTTTTACATAGTGGTTACTTCTTCTTGCTTACTCTGTCATGTTTGTTTACTTTACAAAAACAAGGCCTTCAAATTTTTATCAGGATTTACACCTTGGTGCTAGTCACCAGCCCCTAGCCTATGGAAGGTGGGCTTGGGGTAGTCACGACACGGGCCCCGAGGACGGGTCGTGACAAATTGGTATCAGAGGAGTTCGGTTCTACCGCAGAACACTGGACTCTGATATTTATTTTATGTGAAGTAATAGTGTTAATGGTATTGAGTGTGGTTATCAGTCCAGGCAGTCCAGTGTTGGTGCGACGGCCGACGTATCTGTACACCAGGACCCTGACTTCTGATTTCCGACTCAATGACCGAAACATTGATTGAATGTGTGTTCCAAAAGTTTTCTTTATGATTACTTTGTGTTACCTCACCTGGTATATTGTTTTGACCGGGGAGCACCTGTATCTTTTCAGGATGGCCCCACGATGGCAGCCATCTAGGGTTCAATGCCTTGTGCGAGATGACAGCCCACCGAGCGATGAGGCCTCGGTGTAGGACCCCTTTCAGCGGAGGCCTCGACGGTACCTCTACTCGCCGAACCACTGATTCTACCAGCCCCAGCCACTGAGAGTGCATGTCGCCTTAGTGCACTGCACAAGTATTAGCCTCAGAGACCTCCCAGGATTCGCGGGGAGACGGACCCTCAGGCAGCCGAGGATTGGCTTGAGGCATTTGTGCGAGTTTTCAGGTTATTGGGGACACCAGCCTACCTCATGGAGATCTTCACAGCGAGCCTCCTGCACACGACAGTAGACAGATGGTGGATCTTGATGCTTCAGGTGCACGACAAGGCATCTCTCCTCTGGACGGACTTTGAGGGCCTCTTCCGATCAGAGTTCGTCCCAACCACCCTCCGTGCGGTGCAGATACACGATCTTCTACAGCTGCGGTAGGGTAACATGACGGTTGCCCAGTACTCGGCAAGATTTACCGACCTCTCGCACTATTCCATGGACATGGTATGTGACCCCATCTTCAGGGCCCGAACCTTCGATCAGGGGCTCAGGCGAGAGAACATAGCTTTAGTTGTTTCTCACAGCATCTCGAAGCAGACAGCGGTGTTGGAGTGATCCCTCTTAGTGGAGTGTTTCCTTGCTGAGTAGTCTCCAACAGCGGGACCCACCACTAGCCGGCATGCGGCAAAGTCTTCTGCAGGGGGTAGTATATAGATGACACAGAGTTCTAAGAGGACTAGACCAATAGGTGGTTGACCGCATGACACAAGATCGTTTGTGCGAGGCACCCAGGGTGGACAAATGTAACACCTGAGACTTTTATAAGAAATATTTTGTTTTTATGTTATATAAATTATCAATGGAATATTTCACTACACACAACACTAGCTTGTCTTGCTTTACAAGCAAACGTGGCCTTCCTCGATAGCTTGCATCATACGCAATATCGAGTTTCACTAAACAACGATATGCTATTAAAATATTATTAAATCTAGCTGTTATGAATAGTATTAACAACTTTTTGAAATTTTTTAAATTTTATTTTTCAAAATGGACTTCATTTTTGGATTTTGAATATCGAAATTATCTTAGGGTGAAATTTTGGTATTTTTCTGAAAAGTTTCAATTTTTGATGAATAGTGAAAACACTGGGTTACTATTTAAAAACCAACGTTTTATTTAAATAATTATTTATTTTATTTAAATTTATTTTAAGTCAAAATCGATACATAATACCTATATATGTTCAATGTAATTCATTGGAGTCATTTTATAAGAATTTTAGATATATAAAAATTTTATTGAACTTTTGACCGTCTTTTACCCACCTCCTAGGAGAATTTGAAAATTTACATAAAACTTAATTTTACCGCTTCTGTGAGTGGAATTTCAAAAATCCGAGAGACACGGTTGATGTCAGTAAGTAAAATGTGGTTCAATGAAATGAAAATAACTTTTGGTGAGTAGTAACTTTTTTACTCTTATTTACCACGATTAAAAGTAAATAGGGTAATTAGGAGTAAAAATGATATTATTATTACCCTAACACATATCCTAATTCTATTGGATAGGTGTAATTCGACCAAAAACAACATGAGTAATAAGATATGACCATTTAGGACCACTTGGATTAGATGAGGACATTTATTATTAATTTATTTAAAGAAGGGTTAAAATAGTTAAAATCAATGTTTAATAAGTAAATAATTTTTAATATAGTGTTATTCATGAGATAAATTATACTATAAATATTTATTAGAAATATAAAACTATTTCCTACGTAATTGTATTTTATTTGTAATTTTAGACATTAAATAATTTAATTTATTTATGACACAAAGATGATGCAGTAATTATCTTATTATTGAAATATTGACATAATTGATGTTATAAATACCGAAATAAATTTAATTTGAGACATTTTATGAATTCCACTAATTTTATAGGTTAATATGACATGTTCTTATTGATTTAATTAACTTTTTTGAATTAATCATTCTGTTATGATTTTCACAAAAATAAATTACTAAATAGTTTCAAAATTGACATAAAATAGTTTTTAAAAAACATATTATATTATTAATTGTTATTTTATTCTTAAAAATCTAATTTTTGGCCAAATGACATAGATAAGGTTATATATATTAATAATAAACAACCTGGGGTTCGTTTGTCTTGTTATAGTAAGTTTATTAACCTTATAGTTTAAGAAAACAAGAAGACACAGTAAAAGTAAAATTATTTAACTTAAAGTAAAATCTAAATAATAAGGCTAAAATAGGAACCTAAACTTGTATAAATTCTATTGGATGAGAGGGTTTCGACCCATCCCCACCTTAGTTTCTAAATAAATCAGTTTGGAGCTATTTAAAACCGAATATGGCTTTATAATAAAATAATATTTTTAGTTTTTCCAAAGGTGCCACTCTCCTCCCTTATAAAAGGGAACCTCCTCCCCCTCTTCCTCACGCCACATTGAGCCTTCACGCTCGGACAAACCCTGCCAATTTCTCCTCTCCACTTCCCCAGAAACATCCTAGAGGTCCTGGTCATCTTCAAAGACAAATTTTAGTGCCCTAAAAAAAGGTTTCAAAGAGTCGCTTCGAAGAAGACGTAATGTCTGTTACCGATTCTTTCAACTTTATTTCTTCTTCCACTTCTTCTTCATTAGTTATTTCATTATGAGGTAATAACATAAGCATCACTCATATACGGATATGTTATTATATGTATGAAACAACCCTATTTCACCATCTATCCATCCTACGGAAAAAAAAATCACCACGTGTGCGTACGTACGGAATACCGTCTCCACGTCGTGGTGTAATCTATTTTCCACCACCACCTTACTTGGATGGGTATAATGGTGTAAATAATTACTATATATGATTATTGAAAATTGATATTGATTCTGAAATAGTATACATACACTCCAATACAATTCCACAATCATGGGAACGATATCATCGCTCGTGCATACGTACGGCATACCGTCTCCACGATGTGATGCAACTCGTTCTACATAATCTTCATTGCATAATGATTATATAAATTAATTGAATGAATAAATATGATATATATTAAAATAATACAATTCTGGTAAATAGTTATCTATTACCTAAAAGAAGAATAAAAATTTATTCGACAAAACATGCATAAGAACAAAAAGTAATAAACACCCGAATAACAAGTAGCAATGAAATATTACTAATAAGAAGCTAAGAATATGACCATATATGATATCATAACAATGAGTATGATTCTGGAATAAGTCAATGACATTATTTAAATCATTATACATTAGGTTCGGACACTTATGAAGCAAATCAGACCTAAGGTAAGGGAAATATCACTATCTCATTTTTATCCGAGATTGTTTATACATTGGAATTTACTGGGGTGTATTTTATCAACCACATCCATGTTTCCTAAATATTTAATATCATTTCAATCCACCGAAAATTGATGAAATCCAATTTTACCCTTCGGTGAGATTTTATTAAATGATAAGAATGGAATATTTTGTCTTTTTTCGTACGAGGTACTTGTTGACTTTACCGAAAAAAGTACGAGAAGAATGTTGTCTTAACTTATACGGCATGAATGGATTTTTAAAACATTATTTCCAAGAAGCTTCCTTTAAAAATTTTCATGTTTATTTTTAATAAACTTATTTTAGTTTATAATTGTATGACATGTTAAGAAATGAAATGTGTTTTTGAAGTAGAAAGGATATTTTCCTCCTGAATGGAGTTCAAGTGTTTTATCAAAATTATTTTCAATATAATATAATAAAGGGTTCTGTTTCTATCACTACTATTACATTGATTTGATTATGTTGTGATGGAATTATTTTTATGAATTCCTTTATCTTATATGAATTGTTTTATGATGTCACGATGTTTAGGAATCCCATTTTTATTACATGGGTTATGCTATGATGTATGGTTTATGATTTTGTGGCACACATAAAAATGGTATCATTTTGAGATGGGTGGGACCTATATCTTCCTCCAATGAATTGGGTAAAGATTTTATATCTCATGAGATAGGCATGGCTATAATGGAAGGTTAAACTGGTTCAGTGAAACAGGACTGAAACGAGGAATAAACTCGGTTCAGAAATTGACTGTGTCCACTAAGATAGTCTTGGAAATGAGTCTTGACTAATAATAAATGATTCTCTATGATTATTTATGTATTCCACAAATCTTCATGTTTTATGTTATGATTATTGTGATTACATTTCACTACAATGATTTATCCCATGTTATGAAATTATGATCTCTTTTTCAGGGTAAGATTTCCATATTTTTATGTTCTTATGAATATGATGTGATAGATTTTTCTTTTGTTTACCCTTACTGAGCATTTTAGCTCACCGTTTTGTATTTTTTCTTTCCCCCCGGGTCAGGAAGAAGGTTATTAAGTAGGATATGCTAAAAGTAAATCTAGATATGATGAAATAAATGGGGAACAATGTAGATACTTTATGAAACAGTTGTTTATGTTTCCCAGTTTCTAAAGACACTATACCTATACAGTCCTTTCATGGTTTTGTTATATGTTTTAATAAGTATGCTTCAATTTTGAATTATTAACCATGTATGTAAAGTATGGGTCATTATAGTTGGTATCAGAGGAAAGGTATAGTCAACCTTTGGAAAATATGATGTGAAAGCCTTAGTAAGAAAAATAATGATAAGTCTATGCATAGAACCCAATCTTAGTGTTTTCTAAATTGCCATGAACAACCTATGATAAGACCTAAAGTGTGAAATTTTATTCTTGATTATGTGGTTTGCCTATTATAATTAGTGTTTCTCAGAATATTTTTCTTGGTTTTAGTCAATGGATGGAACCCGAAGGAACCGTGTTAATGCGGAATGCGACGGGAAATGAAATGATTATCCTCCTGAGAAACCAAACGTTATGGGAGATGAAATGAAATATCTTGTAGCCATGATCATACAACTTTCTCAAGCTATGAATCATGTAGGACTTCCAAACGAGCAATGGAAGGAGCAAAATTCTGTTGAATACATCATGAGGCAGCGTCCACCTTCATTTAGCGGGTCTACTGATCCATTAGTTGCTGAACAATGGATTACTACTACTGAAAAAATATTTTCATTTCTTCAATGTTCTGAAAATGATAAAGTCATCCTAGCAGTTTATTGTTTTGAAGGTGATGTTGATCAATGGTGGAATATTATCAAGAATACGAGGCCAAGATATAAAAGTGAGACCATGGATTGGGAGGAGTTCAAGAACTTATTTTTCAATATGTACTTCCCTCGTATTCTCCGAACAAAGATGGAGGAGGAGTTTCTTTAACTAAAGAAAAAGGATGATGAATCTATTGGTACATATGAAGCAAATTTTACAAGACTTGCAAGGTATTCTTCTAGTATTATTATCCAACCTGAGATTAAGATCGATCGATTCTTTAGTGGCTTAAAACCCAGTCTTCGAAGGGTGTTATCCATAAGGCACTTCAATAGCTATGAGGAAATCGTTCAATGTGCTCTCAAAGTTGAGATGGAGATTGGAGTAACCCATCAGTCATAAGGGTTTGATAAGAAGAGGAAAATGGAATTCAAAGGAAAATCTAAAGAGCACACTGAAAAGAAGATGAGTTTTCCCTTATGCTCAAAGTGTGGAAAGAAACATGGAGGGAGTTTTCTTAAAGGGACAAGTAAATGTTTCAAATGTGGAAATGAAGGTCATCGTGAATTTGAATGCCATAATGATGGGAATAAGATGTCTAGTGATGCGAACAATGAAAAGGCAAAACAGAGTGCACCTCCTACACTTCAATGTTACAAGTGCAAGGAAATGGGGCATTATGCCAATCAATGCCCTAATACAAGGTTTGTTGATGATGATGTTCGACGTCAACAAACTCTTAAGGCTAAAGACAAAGGAAAGTCACATGAAATTTCTATCAGCGATGTGGAGTACGATAACGAAGTGGTGAAAGGTACACTTACCATCCACTCTAAAGTAGCAAATGATTTATTTGTTTCTGTATCCACCCACTCTTTTATTTCTGAAGAATTTTCTAAGGGTATCACCGTATTACCTCAACAATTAAATGTTCAGTTAGCTGTGACAACCCCTAATGGCACAACTGTCTCATCAAAAGTTTATAATTCTTCTCTAATTGAAGTTTGTGGGGAAGTGCTTCCTGCAAATCTTGTGATCCTCCCTATAGTGGAATTTTATATGATTCCTACCATGGATTAGCTTTCTCTATATGGAGCTCATATCAATTTCCAAAGAAGGGAAGTAACATTTCATATTCCAGATCAATCAATGATTGTCTATCGATACCAGCATGAACATAACCATCCAGTGGAAATTTATTCCATTTTATGGGTATTGATTCCACTAAATGAAGGTTATTTATCTCAAATGGTTGGTTAGAAACTCACGATTATGAATATTCCCATTGTATCAGAGTTTGACGATGTCTTTCCGGAGGAATTGCTGGGTCTTCCACCAAATCGTGAAGTTGAGTTTTCAATAGAACTCGTACCGGGTGATTTACCTATTTCAAAGACACCTTATAGAATGGCCCCAATTGAGTTACAGGAATTGAAGAAGCAACCCCAAGAGAATCTTGATAAGGGATTCATATGCCCTAGTGCGTCACCTTGGGGAGAACCTATTCTGTTTATTAAGAAGAAATATGGATCAATGAGACTCTGCATTGATTATCGAGAACTTAACAATATCACTTTCAAGAACAAATATCCTCTCCCGCGCATTAGTGAATTATTTGACCAACTATGCGGAGCTCAATACTTTTCCAAGATTGATCTTTGTTCAAGGCATCATCAATTAATGGTCAAAAGGGAGGATATACCAAAGACATCATTCCGTATAAGGTATGGACACTATGAATTCATAGTGATTCCATTTGGTCTTACTAATTCCCCCGCTATCTTCATGGATCTAATGAATAGAGTCTTTAGAGACTATCTTGTTCATTTTGTGGTAGTCTTTATAGACGACATTCTTGTCTATTCAAAGAGCAAGGAAGAACAAGAAGATCACTTGAGAATTATATTGAAGTCCCTGAGAAAGGAGAAGCTTTATTCCAAATTTACCAAGTGTAAATTTTGGCTTAAAAAAGTTGCATTTTTGGGTTACGAAATCTCAAAAGAGGGGATATCTGTGGATCCAGCAAAAACAGAGGTTATCGAACGATGGTCGAGACTAACAACAGTAAGTGAGATCCGATGTTTTCATGTTTTGGCTGAATATTATCGACATTTTGTGAAAGATTTCTCACAATTATCTAATCCACTCCCCATGTTGACTCGGAAAGGAGTTATTTTTGTTTCGACGGAGGAATGTGAAGAGAATTTCAAGGAGTTGAAAAGAAGTTTATCGAGTGCACCTGTGCTCACACTGCCTTGTAGTGGAGAAAGGTTTGTGATCTACATTGATGCATCCAAGAAGGGATTGGGGGATTTTTCTTATGCACAATGATATGGTCATAGCTTACGCCTCACGTCAGTTGAAAATCCATGAGAAAAATTAAACAACTTATGATTTGGAGTTAGCTGTTGTAATCTTTGCATTAATGATTTGGAGGCATTATCTTTATGGAGAAATGTGTGACAATTATTCTGATCATAAAAGTTTAAAGTATATTTTCACACAAAAGGAGATGAATATGCACCAAAGAAGATGGTTGGAGCTGATTAAGGATTACGACTGCTCAATCCATTACCACCATGGGAAAGCAAACAAGGTGGCAGATGCATTAAGTCGACAAGACCATGCCTGTTTATCCATGATGAGGATCACAAAAGATCCAATATTTATGGATTTACAAATGATGGATCTTTGAATTATAATGGAAGGGGTAAAATGTTATCTTTATCAAATGAATGTTCAACCATCTATACATGTGAAGATTAAAGAGGCACAGAAAGAAGATGTAGAGTTACAAAAGAAGGTGAGAAATGTTCCTGAATTCAACCTTGATTGTGATGTGAAAATAATGTTCAGGAATCGGGTTTTTGTTCCTCCCATCCCCGAATTAAAGAAGGAGATGCTGGATGAGGCTCATAGTTCTTCATTCTCTATTCATCCTGGATGCACGATGATGTATAGGGACTTGAAAGAGTACTTCTGGTGGGATGGCATGAAAATAGATGTTGCTGAATATGTCTCTCGATGCTTGGGTTGTCAGCAAGTTAAAGCTGAGAGACCAATGTCTAAGGGGATGGTACAACCATTACCCATACCCAAATGGAAATGGGAAAACATCACTATGGACTTTGTCATGGGACTTCCTAAAACATCCAAAGGCAATAATGCTATCTGGGTCATAGTTTATCGTCTTACAAAGTCTGCACACTACATTGCTATTAGAGAGGATTTCTCTCTCGATCAGCTTGCCATGATATATGTAAAGGAAGTGGTAAGATTGCATGGAGTACCACTTTCTACTATATCTGATCGGGATCCGAGGATTACCTCAAAGTTCTGGAGAAGTCTTCAGCATAATTTGGATACATAGTTGAGTTTCAGCACTGCTTATCATCCTCAGACAGACGGTCAGTCTGAGAGGACGATGCAAACTCTAGAAGATGTGTTGATAGCTTGCTTTATGGATTTCCTAGGTGGTTGGGATCAACACATACCATTGGTGTAATTTTCTTATAATAATTGCTTTAACTCCGGTATTCAGATGGCTCCTTATGAAGATCTCTATGGAAAGAAATGCAGGACTCCAACTTGCTGGGATGAAATTGGGGAAAGAAACCTATTAGGACCTGATCTTGTTGATGAGATGGCAGAAGAGGTCAGATCTATTCAACAACACATAAGAGAAGCTCAGAGTCGACAAAAAAGTTATACCGACAACTGAAGAAAAGACTTAGAGTTTGAAGTGGGTGATAAAGTGTTCTTATGAATATCTCCTTGGAAGAGAGTAATGAGATTTGGGAAGAAGGGAAAGTTTAGCCCCATGTATATTAGTCCTTTCGAAATATTGTATCGTGTTGGGAAGATAGCTTACCAATTGGCGATTCCACCGAATCTCTCTAAAGTTCACGATGTGTTCTATGTATCTCTCCTGAGAAAGTACACACTTGATCCTTCACATGTACTCAGCTCAGAAGTTGTACCGCTGGAGCAAGATCTTTCTTATGAAGAACAGTCGATAGAGATTCTCGATCGTAGTGAAAAAGTCCTACGGAACAAGACCACTCGCTTGGTTAATGTTTTATGGAGGAACCACCAATTAGAAGAAGCAACATGGGATCTTGAGGATATGATGAGGGACATGAATCCTCATCTGTTTGTTACAAGTGATGAATTTTGAGGGCAAAATTCATTTTAAGGGGGGTAGAATGTAACACCCGATACTTTTATAAGAAATATTTTGTTTTTATTTTATATACATCATCAAAGAAATCTTTCACTACACACAACACTAGCTTGGCCTTCTTTACACGCAAACGTGGCCTTCCTCGATAGCTTGCATCGTACGCAATACAGAGTTTCACTAAACAAGGATATGCTATTAAAATATTATTAAAACTAGCCGTTATGAATAGTAATGTCCACTTTTTGAAATTTTATAAATTTAAATTTTCAAAATGGACATCATTTTTGGATTTAGAATATAGAAATTAGCCTAGGTTGAAATTTGGGTATTTTTCTGAAAACATTCAATTTTTGACGAATAGTGAAAACACTGGGTTATTATTTAAAAACCGACTTTCTATTTAAATAATTATTAATTTAATTAAAAATAATTTTAGGTCAAAATTGATACATAATACTTATATAAGTTCAATGCAATTCATTGGAGTGAGTTTATAATAATTATATATATATATAAATTTTATTGAACTTTTGACCGTCTTTTACCCACCTCCTAGAAAAATTTGCAAATTTACCTAAAAAATAATTTTACCGCTTCTGTGAATGGAATTTCAAAAATCATAGAGATATGGATGATGTCAGTAAGTAAAATTTGGTTCAATGAGATGAAAATAATTTTTTGTGAATAGTAACTTTTTACTTTTATTTACCACAGTTAAAAGTAAATAGGGTAATTAAGAGTAAAAATGATATTATTATTACCCTAAAAATGTCCAAATTCTATTGTATAAGTGTAATTAGACCAAAAACATCCATAGGAATAAATGATGACCATTTAGGCCCACTGTGATTAGATTAGGACATTTATTATTAATTTATTTAAAGAAGGGTTAAAATAGTTAAAATCAATGTTTAATATGTAAATAATATTTAATATTGGGATATACCTGAGATAAATTCTACTATAAATATTAATTAGGAAGATAAAAAGATTTCATATATAATGGTATTTTATTTGTAATTTTTATACATTAAATAATTTACTTTAATTATGACAGAAGGATGATGTAGTAATTATCTTATTAATGAAATATTGACATAATTGATGTTATAAATACCCAAATAAATGTAATTTGAGACTTTTTATGAATTAAACTAATTTTATAGGTTAATATGACATGTTCGTATTTATTTAATTAACTTTTTTTGAATTAATCATTCTTTTATGAATTTAAAAAAAGCAATTACAAAATAGTGTCAAAATTGACATAAAATAGTTTTTGAAACAAATATTATATTATTAATTGTTATTTTATTTCTAAAAAAATATGGTTCGCCCAAAGGACATAGATAAAGTTATATATATTAATAATAAACAACTTTGGGTTCTTTTGTCTTGTTATTGTAAGATTATTAACCTTATAGTGTAAGAAAACAAGAAGACACGGTAAAAGTAAAATTATTTAACATAATGTTAAATCTAAATGATAAGGTTAAAATAGGATTCTAAACTTGTCTAAATTTTATTGGATGAGATTATTTCGACCCATACCCAACTTATATTCCAAATAAATCAATTTGGAGATATTTAAAACTGAATATGTCTTTATAATAAAATAATATGTTTAGTTTTTCCAAAGGTGCCCCTCTCCTCCCTTATAAAAGGGCACCTCATCCCCCTCTTCCTCACACCACATTGAGCCTTCACGCTCAGCCAAACCCTGCCAATTTATCCTCTTCACTTTCCTAGAAACATCATAGAGGTCCTGGTCTTCTTCAAAGACCAATTTTAGTGCCCTAAAAGGAGGTCTCAAAGAGGCGCTTTAAAGAATAGGTATTGTCCGTTACCGATTCATTCAACTTTATTTCTTCTTCCACTTCTTCTTCTTTAGTTGTTTCATTATAAAGTAATAACATCAGTATCACCCATATACTGATATGTTATTATAGGTATGAAAAAAAACTATTTCACCATCTATCCATCCAACGGAAAACGAAATCACCGCACGTGCGTACGTACAGAATATCATTTCCACGCTGTGGTGTACTCTATTTTCCACCACCACCTTACTTGGACGGGTATAATGGTGTAAATAATAAATATATATGATTATTTTAATTTGATATTTATTCTGAAATAGTTTACATAAACTCCAATACAATTCCACGATCATGGGAACGATATCATTGCCCGTGCGTATGTACGGCCTACCGTCTCCATGATGTGATGTGACTCTTTCTACATGAACTTCATTGCATAATGATTATATAAATGAATTGAATGAATAAATATGATATATATTACACTAATACCATTCTGGAAATGAGGTATCTATAACCTAAAAGAAGAATAAGAATTTATTCGACAAAACACGGATAAGAACAAAATGTAATAAACACCTGAAGAACAAGTAGCAATGAAATATTACTAATAAGAAGCTAAAAATATGACCATATATGATATCATAACAATGAGTATGATTCTGGAATAAGTCAATGACATTATTTAAATCATTATACAGGAGGTTCAGACACTTACAAAGCAAATTGGACCTAAGGTAAGGGAAATATCACAATCTCATTTTTATTCGAGATTGTTTATACTTTGGAATTTACTGGGGTGTATTTTATCATCCACATCCATTTTTCCTCAATATGTAATATTATTTCTATCCACCTACAATTGTTTAAATCCAATTTTACCCTTCGGTTGGTTTTTAGTAAAAGATAAGAAATGAATCTTTTGTCGCTTTTCGTACGAGGTACTTTTTTGACTTTCCCGACAAAAGATTGAGAAGACTTTTTTTAACATATACAGCATGCATGGATTATTAAAACATTATTTCCATGAAGCTTCCTTTAAATGTTTTCAAATTTATTTTTAATCAAATTCTTTTAGTTTAGAATTGTATGACATGTTAAGAAAGGAAAAGTGTTTTTGAAGTAGAAAAGATATTTTCCTCAAGAATGGAGTTCAAGTGTTTTATCAAAATTATTTTCCGTCTAAGATAATAAAGGGTTCTTTATCAATACCTATTATTACATTGATTTGATTATGTTGTGATGGAATTATTTTTTTGAATTCCATTATCTTATATGAATTGTTTTCTTATGTCACGATGTTTAAGAATCCCATTTTTATTACATGGGTTATGCTATGATGTATGCTTTATGATTTTGTGGCACACATAAGAATGGTATCATTATGATATGGGTGGGACCTATATATACCTCCAATTCATTGGGTAAAGATTTTATATCTCATGAGATAAACATGGTTGGAACAGCAGGTTAAACCGGTTCTGTGAAACAGGACTGAAACGAGGAATGAACTCGGTTCAAAAATGGACTTTGTCCACTAAGATAGTCTTGGCAATGATTCTTGACTAATAAGAAATGATTCTATATGATTATGTTTATATGCCACAATGATTCATGTTTTTATGTTATGATTATCTTGATTACATTTCACTACCATGATTTATCCCATGTTATGAAATTATGATCTCTTTTGCAGGGGAATATTTCCAAATGGTTATGTTCTTATGAATATGATGTGATTGATTTTTCTTTCATTTACCCTTACTGAGCATTTGAGCTCACCCTTTTGTATGTTTTATTTCCCCTAGGTCGGGAAGAATGTTATTAAGTAGGATTTGTCAAAATGGACTCTAGATATGAGAAAATAAATGGGAGACAATGTAGATGCTTTATGAACCAGTTGTTTATGTTTCTCAGTTTCCAAAGAAACTATACCTATCCGATCTGTTCATGGTTTAGTTATATGTTGTAATAAGTATGCATCAATTTTGATGTATTAAAAATGTGTGTAAAGTATGGGACTTTATAACAAAGACTTACAATGAGAGGACAGTGTTACACCTGCGGCGGGGTTGGTCACATGGATCTTGACTGTCCGACCCGCCATACAGATGATCAGCAGATAAACAAAGGACCTCCCAGGCAAAGCTAGAGGTTCGATCAAGGTAGACCACAAGGAGAAGGAGACCATGGAAGGGGAGCTGGCCATGCAGTTGGAGGTGGACGACGCTTCAAGGTGTTGCCACCACCACCACCAGGAGGTCCACCCCGACCGCAGGGAACAAGTGGACATGGGAGAGCTCAGCTTCAGGCAGCTGAGGACTATGATCATGGAGCTCCGGGGGCAGATGGATATTAGTGGGAGTAGCTCCCAACCTGGAGACTTTTGTTCATGTCTCTTCTAGCTTTGTTGATGTTTTTTTGTAGATTCTTTGTGTCATTGTACTTTTAGCAACAATAATAAAAGACACCTTTCATTGTCGCATTTACTTTCATGTCATCTATTTTTTTTGTTACTAAGAGGTTCTGGTTTAAAAACCATTGACTTGACCCTCACCATTGAGATACCTACTGAAGGAGACCCAGTGACCACACACTGATGCCGACAGTGTGACTCAACCCATGGAGGCGAGAGTTATGTCTGGATCTCTAGGTCATAGCGTTGAGGCCTTACGACGTCATCCTTGGTCTGGATTAGTATCATCCATGTCAGGATTGACAGTATTAGGAAAAGAATGTTGTTCATCCTGGGGATCAGACCGGTTTTCTCTTATCGACAAGGAAGAAATCATAACAACTCTTTTAGGACCAGAGAAGGTCCAGGTCATCCAGGAGCGGATGAGGATAGCTCAGAGACTACAGAAGTCTTATTCTAACAGGAGTTCATGGATGGAGACCACATCTTCTTGTGGGTCTCACCTCGACGTTGATTATGGAGATTTGGATGGGCAGCAAGTTATCTCCGCACTTCATCGGGCCGTTCCAGATCCTCAATAGGTTAGGCGAGGTGGATTACTGCCTGGCTCTACCACCTCAGTTGCATCAATTACACAACGTTTCTCCTTTTATCTCAGCTGAGGAGATACGTGAATGACCCGACACATATCATCGACCATGTGGATCTAGACTCTAACGATGGGGCGACTTTTGCGGAGGTCCCGGTGGAGATTGAGGATCGACTGGAGCGAGTCCTACGTGGACGGTCGATACCTCTAGTACGCATCAGTTGGTAGCACAGGAACCTCCAGGAGATCACTATAGAGTGGGAGGCTTAGATGCGTGCTCAGTACCCATATTTGTTCCCCTAGTTTATGATGTATCTTTACGGGGATGTAAATACCTGAGGTTGGAGTAATGTAAAGACCCGTAAAATTCAAGGAAATTTTATGGGTCTTTACAATATTCACCTAAAAAATTCATGTATGTAATGAAATATTTTAAATTATATTTATTTTAATATATATAATACCATTTATTTTATTCTTTCATTAATAAGATAATTACTGCATCATTATTTTTTCATAAATAAATATATTTATTTTATGTCTAAAAATTATAAATAAGTTATCATAATTTAGTAAATCAATTTATATTATAAATTAATATTTATATTCGAATAAATCAATTATAGAACCCCATAAAAAATTTTTTACTAAAAGATACATGCTTTGGTTATTTTTCATATTTACATAAGATTATTTAATATAAAATGTAATTATCACACCCACGTGTCTCCCTGGGGGTCCCAAAATAAATCCAAGTATGACCATGGTCTTAAATGTATCATAAAATAGGGTTAGGACATGTTTTAGGCTAATTTATTATTATTATAATATTAATTGTTAGCCTAATTTACTTGATTAACACTTTAACCATGGTAAATATAATATTTACTGATGTCAATATTCATAATATCATAAAATAATAGTTACCTATTTAAACAATTTTTAAACTCATATTCCAAATTTGGAATCCATTTTACAAAATTCAAAACTTAGATATGGCATAAATTAATTTAAATTTAATTCCAGGTGTAAATACAGAAAACATGTTTTTACGAAATAATAACTATCAAAAGATTGACATTTGTTTATGTCTAGTTTAAATATGAAATTACAATCAATCACATATATTATATTAAATGATAATAATATAGTCTAATGATACTTTAAAACAACAAAAATGTATAATTTAACATTATAAACTCTTTCAATTAAAAAGGTGTTTAATAATAATATATAGTAATTTTCACTATACATGGCAATATGAAAGTTATCAGAAAAGTATCAAAAATATATCCAACAAATTTTTATGTCCCTATTATAATGAATAATATAATTTTTACTAAATTGAATGTTTAAAAGTGTCAAACATTGGATTTATAAAGAATTTTCCACAAAAAGGGACAAAAACTGCATTTTTTTAAAAATATCACTTTTAACTAAAAAATTGAATTTTTCATATATTATGTCTAAGAAAAAAATATGAATATTAAAATTATATAAGATATATAAAATTTAAAATGTGGCTAATACTATTTAAAACCTCGTTTTTGAATGACTAGTTTGGTAAGTCGTGTTGCACTCAACTCGGTGTTGCGTATAGCACAAGTTATTGAAATACATTGAAGAGATAAAATACTATAAAATCATAGGGTGTTACATTATACCCTTTTTCAATAAATTGTGTCCCCTAAATTTGAAGTTGTTCTTTAAAAATTAAAGTTTGAAAATATAAAAACTCTTTTGTGGAAAACCCATGTCAGAAATTTGGTTAATAAAATTTAGTCTTAATAAGAGGTAAATGGAAATGAAAATGTCACCACCAAATTATGATACAGATTATGAGAACATTGGTGGAAATTAGAGACACATAATTGGTGTAATGTATTAATATTTATAGGGAGTGATTGAGGTCATCAATCACAAACATGTGTAAAATTAAGGACCTCAAATCCATTATTCTATAGTGATTTAGAAAATCATTGGTTCCACCAAACATCAGGTATTAGGATAACACATTTTTGGTTTTATGATCCCTTACATAATGTTTATGAATTAATTTATTCATAGAATAAGAAAAAATAATATACATGACAAGTAGAGTTTCATCCTTCAAATAATTCCAACAATAACTCATCTTTCACTCCAAAAGATAATAGAAATCAAAAATATTCTATTTATCCTAATAATATAGGGTCCCAAAAATAATTAATTTATAATTCATTTGTTAGAATATTTAAAAAACTACCTTATACTAACTAGGACATCATGCATTCCAGTGGTAGGAGATTACCCTTCTTTCCATTTGGTTGCGGGTTCAAGTCTTGCAGCCTTGTCGCATGTGACATGTTATCACCTAACCTCTGGGATGTCCTTTTCATAAGAATTCAAAAATAATCTTATGAAATTCTTTATCCTTATCAATAGTATCCAATGTCAAACATAATCAATTCCAACCTTTAATCTTATCCAAAATACTTATGTCCAAACAACCATTCCAGAATTTATAAATATGTAAACACAATGAAGATCTTTTTTTCCATTTAATAAAATTTTAATACCCTCACCACGTATTATTTTAAAACACTGTAACACCCTGATTTACCATAAATCCATATTGATTACATTCTTTCTCCCTTATTCTTCATATAATACCGGATATACTCGTTATATCCAAAAATATTTTAAACTCCAAAAATTATAGAATATACAAATTATTAATCAGTTTCAAGGTTGTCAAGAATATAAAATACAATTTATCAAAATCAGTCATATATTATTCAAACATCACTACCTAGTATGAGAACCATATTATGGTTTATCTTTCTATGAACCATATATTTTCCAAAAAAAATTACATGCTATTGAGTCACTTTTCATGGTTCCACACAATCTCAAGTCCTCAATAAAATAGTACTAAAATACAATCCTTATGTACTCCATAATTATTACAAATTTTACATCATTGATGTAGTACTCAAATGACATAATTCAATAATATCTACATAATAACACTTGTCATTACTCTTCATCTGTGTTAGTATCATAACTTGATTATTATCCAACAACATCATTTGTGGTATACTATGTTGATTTAGACATTGATTCACATATTGTCCCAACTCCTTGCAGATGAAAAATTTTACATTTGAAAGGTTTTTCATACCCTTGCAATCACGTACTCGATGTCCTTATTCTCCACCCATATAACAAACTCTCATTCTATTCAATAATTTTCCATGGTGATTCTTTCCATAGTTATCACATATGGGAAAATCATTCTTTTTTCTTATTCCATTTATCTAACTTTATCTCATCAACCTTTCCTTCTTTGGATTCCCTTAAAGACAATAGGACTCATAAAATTCTATAATTTTATTATTAACGCATTATACTATTACTTAATATGATGATAACACATTAGAGACTGTTTTCTTTTTAAATGTTGGCTTAATACCAAGAAAGATATGATCCTTATTACTCTATGGATCATTTGTATTGCTGGATTTTTCATTCCACATACTGGCTTCTATTTCTAAAAAATGGAATACACTTGGTAATTTTATGAATCACAATGCATAATTCCAAACATGTAAAATACCGAATGTAATTTTACAAGATTATTCATATAAAATATAATCATAAAATGTTTTTGTTGAGGAAGTATTTACCCCTAAATCATTCATAATGTATTGTAATGAAAATTTAAATTATCCTAAGAATATCCCCCGGGATTTCCATTACCAAGAGTGCACAAAGACCTATTTTCATGTTCCAGGATACCCCGGTTCATGCCCAAAACTCTTTGTTAGAGTTTTCACTCATAGGTACATCTATTCCAGAGCTACCTCTACCTACACGTATCCAGAAAAGGATGTATTGCTGTTAAAATACAAAAAATATCTTCATTACCCTATTTTTAGAATTTTATTCTATAATAATCCTCAATGTCTATCTTAGGGTAATGTTAATTAATCAGAATTTGTCTAAATCTAGTTTCCACGGTTATTGCTAAAATTTTTATGATACCAACTGTAACGCCCCGATACTAGAATCCTAGAGTTGGTGCATTATTACATATCATTGGAATGATACAAGGAAATCATGTCCCAAAATACTGATCTATTTAGAAGTCTTGGAAATAGATTACATACATTAACTTCACATTACAATTTCAAACATTAAATATAGAATAGATAGTTCTTCGAGAACACCATTATTTCATTTTTGGATAACCCTTCATATCAATCCTAATACAATTATTAGAAATCCTGGGAAAATAAAACATAGAAAGTAGTGAGCTCAGATGCTCAGTAAGGATAATTATATAGCAGAAACATTTATAAATAAGTATAAACATTTAAGGCAATTTGAAAGAAAAAAACAAAATCCATTTAAACGTAAACAATTGCATGATATAGAACTGATAAAATCAAATAATTCCATTTAATTATTCACATGGATATTCTACCAGTTGAATAATCACATGCAATTTCAATAGATACTTTCATAATTATGGAACTCGTTTTGTCAGACTTTATAACCACATAGTCAAGGCCTTACTCCATGACCAAAAATAAGGTTCTGTCAAGGCCTTATGCCAAGACACTAGTTTGTCTCACGATACCAATCGATTCATTGAGGAGCTATAGCAGGCTCCCCCCTCACATACTAATTCAATGCATTCTTCATATAAAATGATTTAAACATAACATAAACATTTGTATTAATAAATTCATACGAAATTTCAATACATTATCCATAATCCATGAATGGTGTAAAAATAACACATCTACAGTCAAACATATCTCAAAACCTTCAATACAATATGAAATACTTTTATCATATCAAATCAACCTCAAACAAGCTTAAAATCCATCAAATTATGTTGACATAGATGAAATCAAAACCTTTTTTAGAGAAATATCTCATCTATTTTTAAATCATTTAAAAGGCATATCATTATAAAAGAAAACATTTATTTTGAAAATATTCATATAATCATGAATGAGAAGCATCGAAGATGATATAATGGCATGAAATAGCCACACCCACGGTATAAGTTAAAAAAATACATTCTTAACAAAATTTTGTTGAAAAGGACATAATGTAATTTTTTTGGAAAACGACAGAAAGATTCCTATAATCCATTTTATTGAATGTCAAACAAGGGTATAAATGACATTAACCTATAGTATAGTATATTGTAAATTTTTTTGAAATAAAATTTTACGAAATGTGGATGGGGATGATAAAGAGGTCCCAATAGATACTTATGTAAAAATAACCTTGGATAATAAAGTGATTGTGAAATTAACCCTTACCTTGAACTTTCCATTGGTCGAGGTTATGATTAACCTCCTGTATAATTACTATAGTTTGTTATTAAATTATACCAAAACCATATTCATATTTATTATATCATACATGATTCATTTATGACCTTATACTACCCATTTAATATTGATTTCCATGTTAAATTAATTTTTTTTGTAATAATCACTTTCTTTATCATAAGTGTTTTTACTTGTTATTCTCGATATTATCATTTAGATAATGATTTAAAAACATAATGAATATAATACTTGATTTATATATCATATATATATCGAATATAAATATTTATAATAGATAGATATATGAAATGGAATGCACCGTTTACGGAGAAGGTAGGTCGTACGTACCCATAAACGATGTTTCCATTTTCATATCGTATTGAATAGAAGTAAGGGAATAAGATATATGTAACTATAGATATATATATATATATCTCCAATAGAATTAATATTTCAAATATTAAATACTAATTAATAATATATTTTTAATAATTATTGTTGAATGGTGAACGTGGGAATGAATCTCATCGCTTCATGGAGACGGTAATCCGTACGTACGCACGAGCGACTATATCATTATATTGAGTGAGAAATCATACTAAATTGGGTGGTATATCATATATACAGAATCATTAATATTATATATTTATTATTTAGATCAGTTATACTGATTATTATATACATCCAAATAATTAATTCTTTGAATTACAAACTACACCACGACGTCGAGATGGTAAGCCATACATACGCACGTATAGGGACATTGTCAATTATAGAATGGATAGAATAATGAATATGGTTGTAGAATTTTTATAATAAAATCATGTAATATATAAGATATTTTAGTTATTATTTTAGAATGTAATCAACAATGAAAAAGATGTGGAAGAAGAACATGAAAGTGGTGATGAAATATTTACCTCTTCTTTGGGTTCTTCATTTTGATTTGATAAAAAGTGCTACATAGGATGGATTTATAACCATAGTAATGCCTCTAAGATGAAGATGGAAGGTTAGGAGGTTATTTTGGCATGGGTTTCCTGATCCAAATGGCTTTGGAGATGTGAAATTAAGAGAAGGGGAAGTACCGTTGTATAAGAGAGGTGAGGGTTACTTTGAGAAAAGATTGAAATATTATTTTATAATAAAATCCTTTTCTATTTATTATGGCTCAAAAATTATTTATTTCTATTATATGGTGGGTATTGGAAAAAACCCACTCAAGATATAGGTTTTAGAAAAGTTTAGGTCACCATATTAACCTTATATTTTAGATTTAACTCTTTGTTAAATAGTTTGACATTTACCATGTCAATTTGTATTTTTATATTATTTTTTAATAAACACACTATAACTAGACAAGAGAACCATATGTGGTTCATTATAAATATATATGACCTTATATAAGTATTTTGGATGATCCATAGATTTTTAGTACTATTATATAATTTAATAATATAATATTTATATTAAAAACTCATTTATGTAAATTTTGGCACTATTTAGTATTTGGTTTTTTGAAAGTCATAAAAACATGATTAAATCAATCAAAATACATTTAACCAACACTAACATGTCATATTAAACAAAATAACTTGGGTATGTCATATAAACATTGAAATTATATTTATTTTAATAATTATAATACCATTTATTTTATTCTTTCATTAATAATTTAATTAATGTATCATTGTTGTGTCATAAAAAATATATTTATTTTAACTCAAAAAATTAAAAATAAACCATCATCATGTATAAAATCGTTTTATCTTTCAAATGAATATTTATAGTCAAATAGATCATTTATATGACCCAATATAAAAATATTTTTCTAAAAGATACATGATTTTGTATTTTTTGTCTTTACTATATATTAATTAATATAAAATGTCATTATCACTCCCAAGTTACTCCATTGAGTCCAAAATCAACCCAAGGATTCCCATCGTCATACAAGAATCATAAAAAATGGTTGTAACATTTGTTAGGGTAACTTATTATTATTATAAAATTAATTTTTACCCAAAATTACAGGATTTACCCTTTTACCATGGTAAATAAAATATTTACTGAAGTAAATATTCCTAATGTATAAAAATAAAACCTCTATATTTAAAAAATTTGGAAATACTGATTCCAAATATGGAATCCATTTTTCAAAATTCAAAACACAGAAGTGTCATAAGTTAATTTAAAATCTAATCATATTGTTAAAACAGAAAGCGTGTTTTTATGAAATATAACTATCAAATGAATAACCCTTGTTTATGTCCAGTTTAAATATAAAATGACATACAATGACACAAATTATGTTAAATAACAAAAATATATTCTAATGATTCTTGAAAATCAAAAAAATGTATAATTTAACCCTATACATTATTTTGATTAAAAAGTTGTTTTTAATTAAAATTCAGAATTCCATCACTATTCATCAAAATATGAAAGTTTTCAAAAAAGTACAATTAATTTATCCAAACATAATTTTTTATGTTACTCTTATAGAGAATAATTTAATTTAGTGTCAAATATGAGATTTAAAAATTGTTGTCCATTAAATGGCGGAAAAAATGCAATTTTTTAAAAATATGTCTTTTATCTTAAAAGTTGAATTTTTCTTATATTATGTCTAAGAAAAAAATTATGAATGTTAAAATTATATATGATATATAAAATTTAAAATATGGTAAATACTATTCATAACCACTTTTTTGAACCACTAGTTTGGTAAGTCGTGGTGCGCTCGAACTTGGTGTTGCGTGTAGCACAAGATATTGAAATACTGTGATGAGTTAACATATTATTAAATCGTGGGGTGTTAAAATATGAAGGGGGAAAAGTTTTTTTATAAAATAGACATGTATTCGGTCTATCATCTACTTAGTGTTAATGATACAGATATCCCAAATACATCCTTCAGAAGTAGGTACGACCAATTCGAGTACATGGTCATGCCCTTAAAATTGACCAATGCTCTAGTGGACTTTATGGCACTCATGAACAGAGTTTTCCATCTGTATCTTTATTATTTTTTTATAGTATTTTGGTATGACATCCTATTATTCGGGATCTAAGTAGGAACATGAGAATCACTTGCAGATAGTTTTTTTCACTTTTCGAGAGTATCACCTTTATGGAAAGTTGTCCAAATGCACTTTATAGATCAGGTAGGTGAAATTTAAAGGGCATGTGATCTCAAAGATAGGAGTTTTGGTGGACCCTGAGAGGATCATTGTGGTTATTTCATGGGATTATCCAAAGAATATGTTTGAGATCATTATTTTCCTTGTCCTAGATGGTTATTATAGGTGTTTTGTTTGGGATTTAACTCGGTTTTCTTCACTGATAACCATGCTCACTTGGAAAGTGGTGATAATTGTATGGGGCCTAGAATGTCAGGAATCTTTTGAGGAGCACAAGTGGTGAGGGACTGGCACCATGTTCTAATTTTTCCACAAGATGGATGAGGATATGTGGTGAATTGTAACGCTTCAGGTATGGGTATTTGGTGTGTGCTTATGCAGGATGAAAACATGGTGGTGTATGGAACATGCCAACTATGAAGACAAGAAAATAATTACCTAACCCATGACTTGGAATTAGCAGCTGTGATGCAAAAATTGAATACTTGGCATCACTACCCATTTTAGAAGATGTTTTTGGTCTAATTTGATCACAAAATCATGGCATATATCTTCGTGCAGGTGGACCTCAATATGAGGTAGTGTCGTTGTATCGAGTACTTGCTAGGGTATGACATTGACATTTTCTATACCCTATGAAAGGGTAATGTGGTGGAAAATTCTTTAACAAGAATATCCTGAGTGAAATAATTTATGAAGTCCAATGATGAGTAGACTCTAATGGAACTCTTTTATCAGATGCATTTGAAGACCAAAGAGAATAATGGGGCTGCGTTCTTAGCACGATTTCAATTGACTCATTATTTGGTGGAGTTAATTCAGTGGGAACCGCCTATTGATGATATTTGTCAGTGGTTGAAGAACATTCTTCATAGTGGGGAGATATCTTCTTATTGGTCGTCTTCTCTCGAGAGAATCATGTGCATCAAAGTATGTTCAATACTGCCGTTATCACCCCATAAGGTAGTAAAAAAGTATAGACACCTATATCAATGGTTTATCCATCCTGGTTCCACTAAGATGTATTATGATGTCTGTCAGATGTTCTGGTGGCCTATTATGATATTTGACATCGAGGACATCATTTCGTGAAGCTACACATGCTAGCAGGTGAATCAATAAAATCGAAGGCCTCATTTTTTCTCCATCCATTACCCATTCCTAATTGGATCTGGGATGAGTTTTCCATGGACTTCAATGTTGTCTTTCCTTATACACCTCAGGGTATGAATTTAATTTGGTTGGTGATTAATCATCTAACCAAATCATCCCACTTCATTTGGATCAGATATTCAACTAATGTGAATGATTTGGGTTTTTAGTATCTTTAGGAGGTGGTAGGGGTTCATGGTGTTCCATAAACAATATTAATTAATAGATACCCCTGTTTCACTTCTTGGTTTTGGGAATATATTCATAAGGCCTTGGGGTCTTAGATTAGGATGATCACCACATACCATCATCAAACAGAAGGTTAGACAGAGCAGGCGAATCCAATTTTAGAGGACATGATCTGTGCATGTGTTCTGGACATTAGAGGTTCTTGTTATATCCATTTGGTATTGGGTTAGTTTATTTATAATAATAGTTACTAATCCTCAATTCGAATGGCTCCTTTTCAGGCACTCTATGGATGGCCCTGTCGGTCCCCCCTATATTTGGATGAGGTAGGTGAGACCGCACTACTGGGGATGAGTCTCGTTCCAGAGATATAGGAAGGTCAATTTGAACATGCATTTCTTATTGGCATCTCAAAGTCTCCATAAATCATATCCTGAACAAAGGCATCAAGAAGTAGAGTTTTCTATGGGTGACAACATATTCGTGAGAGTGGCCCCTCGTCTGCCCCATCGTTGATTGGGAAAACAGGGGAAGTTGATGCCACATTATGTCAGACCTATTGATGTAACATCCCAGGTAAATGAAGAATATGAGATTTTCATACTTTTTAACATTTTTTAATTTAATATAAATTTTACTTTAAAAGGGTTTCTATGTTTAATAGCATACCCGATACGCAACAACGGGTTTCTTTGAAATCTTACGTTGCACATTAATAATATAATATTATTATTTTAAACGGATCTTAATTTTCAGGCATTTTTATTGGTGGGAATGAACAAAATTAACTACAATATGATTATAAATATTTGTTAATTTATTTTACAATCATACAATAAATGTTATAGGCTTAAAATATGAATTAATCTAATTTTAAGCCTGAATACACTAATATTCAATAAAAGGTCTATTTACCTCCTTTTGATGGAAAAACCTTATTAAATCTAGTTTTGGTCATTTTTATATGATCTATTTGACAAAATAAAAATAATCTTTAGATTCAGGACATCAAAATTTACATTGAGTAATTTTTTTTATTTTTCTGATAATGTTAATATTTTGATAAATCGTGAAAAAAATATTGTATTTTAATTTAAAAGTTCCTTTTAAGATAATTTATTTATATTGTTATATTATCTCATTAATTGGATTTAAATTGTAATTAGAATAAATGTTTACCATTAAATCTAATTTTTGTGATTGTAAATAATTTCATTTTGAAATTAGACATAAAAAATTGTCAATCTTTTGACAGTTTTTATTTCTTAAAACACGCTATTTGTTTTAACAGTGGGAAATAATTGTAAATTAATTTCTTTCACTTCTGTGTTTTGATTTTTGAAAAATTGATTCCATATTTGTAATCAGTAGGTCCAAATTGTGTAAATTGGTAACTTTTATTTTTATACGTTTTAAATATTTATTTCAGTAAAAATTTTATTTCCCATGGTGAAAGGGTAAATCTGTTAAATAAGGGTAAAAAATATTATTATAATAATATAAAATTACCCTAACATGTGTCCTAATTCTATTTTTTGATACATACCCGACCATGGAAATCTTTGGTTCGATTTGGGGACCCCATGTATCCACTTAAGAGTGATAATGACACTTTAGATTAATTAATTTAATGTAAAGGAAAAAATGATACAAATAAATATATTTTACTAAATTAAATTTTATATGGGGTTATATAAGTTATAATTAAGAGTATAAATATTAATTTTAATGATAAAAATATTTCCTATATCATGATTATTTTTATAATTTTTTACATCGAATAAATTAAATTATTTATGACAAAATAACAATGCAGTGTTTACCTAATTAATAAATACTTTAATTAAATAAGATTATAAATATTAAAATAACATCCAAAACCAGTCCAATTATTATTTGATGATTTTATTTCGTCCATGAGTCATCTTATATTTATCTTTAATGATTTTTGGTTCTATAGAAATCAAATATAGGTGTATAATAAAAAAATATTTCCAAACATTCCTAAAGAGCCCATCCCCCCCTTATAAAAGGTGATCATTTCTAACCAATTCGACACACTTCTAAATCTTTTTGGGTCATCCTAATTCTACCCAATTAAGCTCCCAACATCCCTCTCCTCCTCCTAGAATCCTTATCTTAGGTAGAAAACACTTCAATAAGTCCTTTTGGTTTAATCCAAAGGAAGTTAACCAAATTAAAGGTAACAATTTGTCTTAAGTTATTTTCATTTATTTTACTTCTCCAACCCCTAAAAACTTTTTATTACTTTATTTTATGACAAGACCAGTATCATAAATATACTAAGATGTTGTTATGATATTTTTTCTATCTACAATTACACACACCTCCATCTAATGGGTGAAGAACATTCTGTTTATGTGGTCGGAAAACTAACGCATCACGAAACGAAGATTGTTCGATTATCTCCTACCACCTCTCAGGGAGGCCATTAAGATGGAACTGTATTTATATATGATATATATTATGTTTATGTTTTCTTTATGATTCTATATTTTTCCATCATATCATACCTTTATGGTTTCTATTATGTGTAAACACGATAATTTCATTTGAGGAAATGCGGACTACTGCCCCCTTAAAATTATATGACTCGTTCATGAAATATGTGGGACGTATAAAGTATTGAGTTAATCGTATTATATATGATATCGTACTGGAATTATAATATAACTATGTATCATTATTCTTTAATTTCATTAAAATACGAAATAGAAATGAAAGTATCATCCATGCATACATACAGCTTACCGTCTCCATGAACGGTGCATTTCATTTCTTAACTCCAAATGTTATGTACTATTATAAATACAGGTATATACCGAATATATATGATATATAAATGATGAATATCATTCTTGATATAATAGACTATTGACAACATGGATAACTTGTAAATATAAGGTGTTCATTTTTTACTCAAGTACAAAATATCGACAAAATGACCATTATTAACATAAATGATTACATAATTTTTATAACATAGTAATAAGTGATATAAAAGGAATAATAAACATGAAAAAGGTTCTTAAGGAAGTATATATTATCTTTAGTTTATTATTTATGATATTAAGGAATGATCGAGTCAAGTCCTACATGACGTAAGGGACTTCGTATCAGTCTCATTTCATTAAGCCATATTTTGTTTTAATACTCAAATTTCATTTATATGCTATATAAACACAATTGAATTTTTCAAAGGGAATTTTTTTCTAAGAATAATTTTACTAAACCAAAAAAAAGGACTGTTTCTTTAAACATAAGTGGTGACAACAACCTTTCCACCAACATGAGTATTATTTGTTCTTTATCATCCTTAACAAGACGTAATGTTTTTAAGGAAAATAAATACAACTTAATATTTATGTATTTTGGTATTGATAATGGTTTTGATAATAGATTTTTTATTTTAATATATTTAAGTGATATATTTTGATTGAAATGTGGAAATTTTTTCATTCCTTTATATTTGTTTTATGTGTTATGATTTTATAATGGTACTAGTAAATTTGATGAGTGGTTATGTGATAAACCATATAACAGGTGGTGTCGTGATAAACCAGCATGGGTGGTTACGTTATAACCTCCAATGAATTGCATATGGAAGTTAGTCGTATGGCTATTCCATTTAGTGATATGTGTGGAGGTCGAGCATATGTTTATTCCATTTAAGTATGTTTATGTCACAAGTTACCTTTATATGTTATGTATTCTTTATATGGGGTTTGTGGTAATCTTTTGGTTACAAAAGGGTAAGTAGTGATCTTTTATTTAGAGAAGAGTATTTACTACATCATAAAGGTGAAAAGTATTAGTTATTTTAAAGTATTCGTGGTTTACTTGTTGTTTTGGAAAACTAAGAGTTTTCCTTCTTTGTGTATCCCTTACTGAGCTTTTTGTGCTCATCCCATGTTTTTTAAATATTTTTCACAGGATATAATGTAGAATAGGGTAAAGGATGGGATAAAGGAATAGTCATGCTGTATTAAACATGGAACTATGCATGACTCTTTTTTTAAGTGTTTTTATTTTATGGAAAAAATGAAAACTAAGTAGATTTGTCTACTTTGTATTCTTTTAAGATGTAATAGTTATGTCCTAATTATCTAAAACTCTAATCCTGAAAAGATCCTCAATGTAAATTATTCATTTAATTCAATATTATGTAATGTTTTAAGGAAGGGTCCTTATAGTTGGTATCAGTGGACTTTTTAGGAAACTTTAGGAGTTAAGTTATTGATAAATAAATTAATTTATGGTAATATTGAGATGATATTGCATTTACAGATTACAATGATGCTTCACCTAAGATATTTATGTGTTCGGAATGGTTTTCCATAGAGGAAACATGGCAGCTATGTTGGGACCACATCAAGAGGAAGACAACCTTCAAAATTTTCATCTTGAGATGGTTGGAATCAGAATTGAACTGTTATTTACAGTCATGGAACAGTTGACTCAGGATATAATTGGTGGTGGTATCCATACACGTGATCAGCCATATCAACCGTAGTGGAATATGTTAGTAATGGAGAATTTCATGAGGAAACATCCCCAATCATTTAGAGGATCATCTGACCCTGTGCATGCTGAAGGGTGGATTAAAGCACTAGAGAATAATTTGGATGTCATGGGGTGTTCAGAACATAAAAAAGATAGTCTTGCGGTTTACCGTTTTGAAGGAGAAACTGATCAGTGGTGGCTGGTGGTGAAAAATAGCAGGGATAATGAGGAGATTGATGATCTTAATTGGGATGAATTCAGAGGTATGTTTCTTGAGAAATAGTTTCCTAAGGTGGTTAGTCTTAGGATAGAAAAACAATTCCTATAATTGAGGCAGGAGGATGACTTAGTGGCAGCTTATGAAGAAAAATTCACTCGACTTGCAATGTATTCTCCAAATTTCATCCATGATCTTGAGAGTAAGATAAATCGATTGTACTCAGGACTGAAGCCACGATATCGAAAAGCATTAGACTCTTGTGAGTTTAAATGTTATGAAAAACCTATTCGATGTGTGGAGAAGGTGGAAATGGAGTTTTCTGATGATCAGGTGTTCGTTGACAAACAACAGAATAAGAGGTCCAGTTGGAAGGCAAAGGGAAAGAATTCATCAATGAAGCATGGAGTTAAGAAAATAAAATATCCAACTTGTGAGAAGTGTGATAAAAAGCATCACGGAGAATGTTTATCAATGTCTCGAATGTGCTTCTGATGTGGTAAGTCTGGACATATTGCTCATAACTGTAAGGAAGATGATCAAGTAGGCATTGAGAAGCCATCAATAATAAGTTATAAGTGTACTGAAATTGGTCATTTTGAAAATGAGTGTCCAGAAAAGAACTCAACTAAGGGAACTCAGCTAGACTACAAGAATAAAGGGGTGGTTAAATCAATTTCAACTACTTCCACAGTTTTTGAGCAATCAAACGAACTATTATCAGGTACACTGTTTGTTTGTTCAGATTATGCCAATCTGTTGTTTGATTCATGGTCTAAAAACACTTTCATTTCTAAAAAGTTTTCTAATTAATTGGGAAGTAAATCTCAAGATATGAATACAAAACATATGGTAAAAACAACAGGAGGAAATGTTGAGACAAAAAGAAAAAATAATAACCTTCAAGTCCTTGCGTGTAGGAAGCATCTACCTGCAAACCTTATTGTTTTTCCTCTAATAGAGTTTGATGTTATTTCGGGCATGTATTGGATGTTTTTTATCAAACTATGTTTGACATCAGAGTTAAAGATGTTTTCTTTTAGAAATATTTACTGTTTGTTTACAAGAATGAACCCTTTCTTTTAGTAACATATCAGGAAGCTGAGAAACTAGTAAAATATGGAAATGAATGTTTTCTTTCACATATTGTTGAAAATAAGGGAACTATTCAGATTAATGATGTGATAGTGGTAAAAGAGTATCTTGATGTCTATCCTGAGAGTTTCCTTGTATTATACCTGATCGAGAAGTTGAATTTACTGTCTAATTAGTTCCTCATTCTAATCCAATTTCAAAACCCCCATATCCAATGGCTGAAATTGAAATTTTAGAGTTAAAGAAGAAAATTCAGGAGTTATTAGATAAATGTTTCATTCGACCTAGAACATCAAAATGGGGTGCTCCCATGTTTTCTATTAAAAATAATGATGGTTCAATAAAACATTGCATTGATTATATATCATTGAATAAAATCACTATTTAGAACATGTATCCTTTGCCTCATATCAATGATTTTTTTGATCTTCTCTAGGGAGCTCAGTATTTTTTGAAGATCGATTTGAGGTTGGCGTATTATTGGTTGAAAGTGAATGAAGAAGACATTCGGAAGACTACATTTCTTACTATATATGGCCTTTATAAATTTGTATTTAGGTCTTTTGGGTTTACCAATGCACCTGCTGTATTCATGAATCTTATGAATGAAATTTTCTGTGAGTTCTTGGAGACGTTTCTGGATGTGTTCAATGATGATATATTGGTTTATTCTAAAAGTAAATAAGAGCATGCAAGTCATTTAAGGGTCATCTTCCAAACCGTAAAAAAAATAAACTTTATGGGAAATTCAGAAAGTGTGAGTTTTGGTATCAAAAAATTTCTTTCCTTGGTCACATTATTTCAAAAAATAGCATAAATTTTGATCCTACTAAAACAACGATGTTGAATAATGGCCAAGTCCCACAAATATAACTGAGATCCTTAGTTTTCTTGTTTTAGGAGGTTTTTACATGAGGTTTGTTGAAACATTTTCACGGTTTTCTTGTCAAATGACTAATTTAACTCGAAAAAGTGTTAGGTTCATTTGGACACAAGAATGTGGTGATTGTTTTTAGGAATTGAAAAAAAGATTGGTGAATGCTACAGTTTTGGCTCTACCATCCAGAAATGGTGAGTTTGTTAACTACAGTGATGCTTTGTTAAAAGTACTTGGGTGTGTCTTAATGTAGAATGATCAGTTAATTGCTTATGCTTCACGTTAGTTTAAACCTCAAGAGTTAAATTACTCTACACATGATTTGTAATTAGAGGTTGTAGTTTTTGATTTAAAAATTTGGAGGCATCATCCGTATGGAGTAAAATGTGAAATATATGCTGACCACAAATGTTTAAAGTATATATTCACTTAAAAATAATTTAACATGAGACATATGAGGTTGATTGAACTAATCAAGGATTATGATTGCATGATCGATTACCATTCTCAAAAAGAAAATATAGTGGCTGATTCTTTGAGTCAAAAAAAAATACTTCATTAACCATGCTATGTTTGGAAACAGATCATTTAGTTTTTGATTTGATAAACTTTGGAATAAATGTTGTTGGTTCAAGAAATTCTGTTGTTTTATTTCAGGTGTCTTTGAAATCATCACTATCAGACAGAATAAATCAAGCACATAAAGAAGACAGTGAGTTGCATAAAAAGGTAAAGTTGGTTCAGAATGGTAAGATTCATGATATTAACATTAATAATGATTGTGTTTTGAGGTTTGGGAAGATATTATGTGTTCCTTTTAATTCACAGTTGAATAATGAGTTGTTATGTGAAGCTCATAGTTCTCCGTTTTCAGTTCATGCAGGTACTACTATGATGTACAAAGATCATTGGGAGTATTACTGGTGGGATGGAATGTAAAGAGATTATGCGGATTTTAATGTGAAGTGTTTGACTTGTTAATAGGTTAATGTTGAGTGGATGTTACCAAAAGGGATTCTTCAGTACTTACTGGTGCCACAGTGGAAATGGGAAAATATATCCATGGACATTGTTATAGGATTACCGATGACATTTCGACGTAATAATGCAATCTGGTTTATAGTTTATCGATTGCCTAAATCTGCTCATTTACTTCTTATTCGGGACACTTTTTCTCTACATCAACTTGCTCAGTTTTATATTAAATAGATAGTCAATTTGTAGGGATTTTCCTTCTCCATTTTATCTGATAGTGATCCCATGTTTACTTCTAAAATTTTGAAAGGACTTTGGAAGTCATTTCGTAATGAATTAAATTGTAGTACAACTTTTCATCCGCAATCAGATGGGCAGTTAGAACGAACAATTTATACCTTAAAGGATATGCTAAATTCTTGTTCACTGGATTACCAGGGAAGTTGGGACCACCATATTTCTTTGGTTGATGTTTTTTATAATAACAGTTTTCATTCCAGTATACAGATGGATCCAATTGATGCATTATATGGAAAGGGTTGTCAAAATCTAGCTTTTTTGTGATGAAGTAGGTGAAAGGAAGCTGATGGGACCAGAATTGGTAGAAGAGATGGTAGATAATGTTCAGTTGATTTAGAATCACAAGAGAATAGCTCAGAGCAGACAGAAAAGTTATGCGGATAACCAAAGTAAGGATATTTCTTTTGAGATAGTTGATCATGACTTTTTCATAGTTTTTACATTGAAAACTGTGATGTGTTTTGGTAAGAAGGTAAAGTTGAGTTTGAGGTTCATTGGGCCTTATTAAATCCTAGAGGAAATTGGATCAATGGCGTACAGAGTGGCTTTACCTACAAGTTTATCCTTGATACATAATGTATTTCATGTATTGGTGTTGAAAAAGTATATACTAGATCCACCTCATGATTTGAGTCCAGAGGTAGTTCAGTTGGAAGATAATATCTCTTATGAGGAAAAACCAGTCCAGATATTTGAACATAGAGAGAAAGTGTTGAGAAACAAGATAATTAACCAGGTAAAGTTTTTGTGGAAAAACTATATGGTTGATGAGGCAATATGTGAATCTGAAAATTATATGGGGGATAAATAGCCCAACTTTTTTTGATAAGTGAATAAAAATTGCGAGGATGCAATTTACAAAAGGGGGGAGGGATGTAACATCCCTAGTAAATTAAGAATAAGATATTTTCATACTTATTAATACTTATGAATTAAATATGAATTTTACTTTAAAATGGTAGCTATGTTCGATAGCGTACCCGATACGCAACAACGGGTATCTTTGAAATCTTACGCTGCACAATAATAATACAATATTATTTGTTTTAAATGGAAGTTAACTCCTAACCGTTGTAATTTTATGGAATGAACAACACTAACTACATTATAATTATACATGTTTTTAAATTTTTTTTTTACAATTATCCAATAAATGTTAGAGGCTTAAAGTATGAATGAATTTAATTTTAAGCATTAATGCTCTAATATTCAGTAAAATGTCTATTTTCTACCTTTTGATGGAGAACCCTCTTTAAATCTAGTTTTGGTCATTTTTATATGTTCTATTAGACAAAATAAAATTCTTATTTAGATTTGGGACATCAAAATTTACTATGGGTAAATTTTTGATATTTTTTTGATAAAGTTCATTTTTTGTGGAAGAGTCAAAAATACTGTATATTAATTCAAAAGTGCCTTTTAATCTAATTTAATTATAAGATTATATTATCTTTTTAATTGTTTTTAATGTGTTATTACAATATATTTATACCATTTAATATAATTTTGGACATTGTAAATATTTTTATTTTGAAATTTGACATAAACATGTGTCAATCTTTTGATAGTTATTATTTCTTAAAAACATGCTATTTGTTTTAACAGCGGGAATTACTTTTAAATTAATTTCTGCCACTTCTGATAATTAAATTTTGAAAAACTTATTCCATATTTGGAATCAATATTTCCAAAATTTATAAACAGGTAACTTTTTTTAGACATTCTAAATATTAACTTCAGTAAAAAATTTATTTACCATGGTTAAAGGGTAAATCTTTTAAATAATGGTAAAAAAATATTATAATAATAATATATAATTACTCTAACATGTGTCTTAATTCTATTGGTAGATTCATATCCATCCATGGGAATTTTTGGGTCAATTTTGGGACCCCATGGAGCCTCTTAAGAGTGGTAATGACACTTTAGATTAATTAATTGAATGTAAAGGAAAAAATGTCACAAACCAATATCGTTTAGTAAATTAAGTTTTACATGGGGTTATATAAGTCATCTTTTAGACTATAAATATTCATTGGAAATCTAAAAATATTTCTTTCATTATGTTATTTTTTATAATCTTTAGATATCAAATAAATTAAATTATTTATGACACAATAATGATGCACTGTTTACCTGATTAATAAATCATTTAATTAAATAAGATTATAAATTTTAAAATAACCTCCAAAACCTATCCAGTTCTTATTGGATGATTTTATTTCTACCATGAGTAGTTTTATTTTCATCTTTAATGAGCTTTGGAACTTTATAAACCAAATATTGGTTTATAATAAAATAATATTTGCAAACATTCCTATAGAGCCCCTCCTCCCCCTTAAAAAGAAGACCGTTTCTAACCAATTCCACACACCTCTCATGCTTTTTTGCTCATCCAAAATATGCCCAATTAAGCTCCCTACATCCCTCTCCTTATCCTAGAAGAATTAATATATTTCTAATGCACTTCAAGAATTCCTTTTGGTTCAAACCAATGGTAGTTACCCAAATTAAAGGTAACAGTTTATCTTTACTTCATTTATTTTATTTTTCTTCTCCAACCCATAAACCCATTTTATTACATTATTTTATAACAACACCAGTATCCTAAATATATTTTAATGTTGTTATGGGAAGTTTTATAACACCACTTATAGACACCTCCATCTAATGGATGAATAACATACTGTTTCTATGGATGGAAAACTAAGGCCTCGCGAAATGATGATTGTTCGATTATCTTCTACCGCCTCTCATGGTGGCAATTAAGATGGAACTGTATTTATATATGATATATAATATGTTTATGTTTTTTATTCTTCTGTATTTTTCATTTATATCATACCTTTATGGTTTCCATTAGGTGTAAACACGATAATTTCATTTGACGAAGTGCAGACTACTGCCCCCTCAAAGTGATATGACTCATTCATGCCATACGTGGGACATATAAAGGATAGAGTTAATGGTATTATATGTGATATTATTATATAATAATATTATTATTATTTATCATTATGTTTTAAATCCATTAAAATACGAAATAGAAATGAAAGTAGCTTTCATGCGTACGTACGACTTACCATCTCCATGAACGATGCATTTCATTTCTAATCTCCAAATGTTACGTACTATTATAAATACAAGTATATGCCAGATATATATGATATATATGATATCTAAATAATTAGTATCATTCTAGATATAATTTACTATTGACAACATGGAAAACTTGTAAATATAAGGTGTTCATTTTTGACTAATGTACCAAATATCGACAAAACGAAAATTATTAACATAAACGATTAGATAATGTTAATAAGATGGTAATAAGTGATATAAAAGAAATAATAAAGTTGAAAAAGGTTCTTAATCTAGTATAAATTAACTTTATTTTATTATTTAGGACATTAAATAATGATCGAGTCAAGTCAGACATGAGGTAAGAGACTTCGTCTCAATCTCCATTCATTGAGGCATATTTTGTTTTAATACTCGAAATTATTTTATATTTTGTATAAACACCCATGAAATTTCAAAGGGATTATTTTTCTATGAAGTTTTTTACTAAACGAATAAAAGCAATGTTTCTTTTGATGTAAGTAGTGACGACGGCATTTCTGCCACCGCAAGAATTATTTGTTCTTTTTCTTCCTTAATAAATCATATTGTTTTTTAAGGAAAATAAATACCATATAATTTTTTTATGTATTTTGGTATTGAAAATGTTATTGATAATATATTTTTTATGTGAATATATTTATGTGATATAATGTGATAGAAATTTGGAAATTTTTTCATTCTTTTATATTTTTTTATGTGTTATGATTTTATAATGGTACTTGGACATTTGACGAGTGGTTATATGATGAACCATATGACGGGTGGTCCCATGATAAACCAGGAAAAGAGGTTATGTTATAACCTCCAATTCATTGGGTATGGATGTCAGGCATATGGCTATTCCATTTAGTGATATGTGTGGAAGTCGACCGTATGGTTTTTCCATTTAAGTATGTATATGTCCCAGGTAACCTTTATGTGTTATGTGTTCTTTATATTGGATTTAAAATAATATTTTGGTTATAAAAGGGTAATTAGTGATATTTTATTCAGTATAGAGTATTTACTACTTCATAAAGGTGAAGAGTATTATATATGTTAAAGTATTCATGGTTTACTTGTTGTTTTGAAAAACTAATAGTTTTCCTTCTTTGTGTATTCCTTACTGATCTTTTAATAATAATTCAATGTTTTTTAAATGTTTTTCATAAGAAATAATGTGGAATAGGGTCAAGGATGAGATCAAATAAAATTCATGATGTCTTAAACATGGAACTAGACATGACCCTTTTTTCAATCGATTTTTTATGAAAAAAATTGAATCGGAGTAGAAGTGTCTACTTTGTAATCTATTGAGATGTAATAGTTATGATCTAATTCTCTAAAAATCTAAACCTAAAAATATCCTCAATGTGAATTATTCGTTTAATTCAATATAATATAATGTCTTAAAGAAGGGTCCTTAAAATTAAAATTATCGAGAATATTGGAAAGGTGAATTATAGGATGGCCTTTCTTTATAATTTGACAAATATCCATGATGTCTTCCATGTCACCAATTTTAGGAAATAAAACCATGATCCATCATGTTTAATGAATTGGCAGGAGTGGGATATATAGTCTAAATTATATATTTTTGAGCATCCGGTGCGTATAGTGGACTTACAATAAAAGGAGATTCGTGGAATGCCTATTCCACTTGTCTGAGTTCTTTTGAATCTTGGGAATGGAACACGCGAGACATTGGAGTGGATGTTGTTGGTTGAGAAGGAGTACCCATTCTTTTTATCTGATCAAACATCTGGTTGAATTTTTAGGTTTTAATTTCTTTCATGTTGGGGATAATTGTCTAATACACAAAATATTTTAAATCCAAAATTCATTTAATTTCCATTCTATCTTTATTGGGGGGGATTCCCATGCATTTTTTGAGGAATGGGTGACCTTTCATGATTTGGGCCAAACCGTGAGCTCATTTCTAGATTTATAATACAATTTATTTTCTTTTATAACACTATAATTTTTCAAAAATTTTCACCCATTCCACTTCAAAAATGAAATCCTCAGAACTATTAACACCAAAATATCAATTTGGACCCTTTAAGAATCCATAAGAAATGTGGATATTGGTTTTTAATTAATGAATAAGGCAATACAGAATGCATATTTTATGTTTTTGAAAATAATTTTTTTATTTAATATCACATTCAGTTTTAATGATTATTTGGTTATTCTAAGCCTAAGTAGAGCCCATGGAAGAGAGGAATTATTCAATTCTCTTTCCCCCTCATTGAAGCTCATATTAATTGCAAATGAGTGTATAACTTCATAGGCTTCCTTTAATCGTTTTGATTTGTAGACGTAACTTGTTTCTTTTTTAACTCCATCAATTTTTACTCTTTTCCACAATTTCAGTTATCACATGACTATATGATCCTTATTCGAACCTCATGTTATATTTTGGATGATTTTAAATTCATCTACTGATGGATTTGGGGTGATTTCTTCAAGATCTCACAAGTAAGTCGGTCTCCTTCCTTCTTCTATCTATTTTTAAAGAGTTCCTTCATTTTTTATGGTTTTTCTTCTATTATTCATGAAGTTCCTTATTTCCATAAAGTATTGTTTATAAAATATTGTTTGATATTAGGTTTCATGGTCTATTATTTTGGTCTTAGGCTTGATCTATGTCTGTTGTGGTGTGGCGATGTTGTGGTTGAATTTTTTTCCACAAAGATTCAAGGGTTTTGATAATTGGGGTAGATGATTACATCGGTAATCAATTCCAGATGAGATATTATTGATGAATTTATATTTTTAGCACACTTTTCCTTTATTATTCTTACTGATAAATATTATTTTGGTGACGTTTTTTATGTAAATGAATTTTAGGTACCAATTTTGTCTTAAATTGGGTGTTTGAAATGTATATTTTCTGTTATGCCAGTCTAGCATATTCCAAAACTCATGTAAAGGGGGTATGGAAATTTTTTGGGTAATGAAAATTATTTTTTGGTAAATAAGTGTATGTATATATTGTTAAAAGTTCGGGTTCTAATAGATTTTGTGTGCAAAACATTGTTTAATATTTGTGAATATATTTTATTGAAATTTGAAACGTTTTATTGGTTGGTGTATGTGGTGAAAATATTGTTTAGATACTATTTTTAGTTTATTATGAACATTAATGATGTTTTTAGTTGATAATGTATTTTGGTATCCTTTTAATGTTGTATGGGCACAAAGGAGGAATCCTGGGTATCTTGGAGGGCAGATATGTACTAAAACGCTGGTGATCAGGAGCAGTTTTATCCTTATTTCAGTGAGAAAAATGGATATCCTCAACCCTAAAAAAACAATATTGAGGATATATGGAGACCAATTATTTATGGATATGTTCTCAAATAATGGCTCATGCGCATTATCTGATTTCTTATATGTTTACTTTTCACCGAGGGACGAGGTACATGGGGATTGAGGCTTACTGGTGCCTACTGGTGTTCCCGAGATTGGTGCTCATTGACTCTTTTTTAATTAACTTTTTCCTATGGTGGTATTTTTTGGAAAATAATGTTTCATAAATTTTTTACAAAATTTAGAACACTCATGGAAAATTACCTTTGAAAACACATTACATTCAAAAGTTTTATTCATTAGAAATTAATTCCACAACTTATTGTTTATAAAAAATGGCATGTTTTTAATCTTATATTGTTTACTCTATGGAATCTCATGGTTGTATCCTATTATGCATAATATCACACCCTAAATACACCCATTTGGTGTAATTATACCTGATTATTTTTGACACATGTTAAATAATAGCCTTGTGTGGTGGTGGTTTGGGTTGTTAGTACACTTCCATGGTGTGGTGTTTTGGAGACGGCTTGTGGGTGATGACCAGATGTTGTGTGGGGTCCTTGGGGCAGTTTTTCTGCAACTTTTACGTATATTTGGGCCTTTTTATGTATTTGTTAGCCTTTATTTTCTGTTATGGATTTTTTATTTCTTGATTGGCATGTTGTTTGGATTCAGTTTGTCGAATATTTTTTCTGTTTTATCTATCCATACTCGTGTAAATCGTTCCCAAACAAAAATCTATATTACTCGGGCACATGTTTCAGAAAATGGGATATGGATCACCATTTGGTATTTTTCACTGGCGAGGATTGGTGCCAGTTTTGATGGTCATCGGATTTGGATTGAGACTCTTTTATTAAAAAGTGAATATTATCTAAAAATACAAAAAAAATAAAACAATGTAAATTTTGATGTCCCGATCTAAGGAAGAAGTTTAATTTGTAATATATAATATATAAAAATATAATAATTTATTATTAAAAAGGGTTCTCCCTCAATTGGTGGTAAAATCACCTTTTGAAAACAATGGAGCTTTTTTGCTTAAAATTGGATTTATTCTTATTTTAAGCGCATAAAATTTATTTGAAGAATGTAATAACATTTAACTAATATGTATAAAAATAATATTGTTATTTCTGTTTCATGACTCTAATATAATTACTCGGAATTAACTACCATTTAAAAAAATAGTATTAATAATGTATTATTTTTTGGAATAACATTGTCTTGTGTGAAACATTAGATTTTAGATAAATAATTAGCTCATGTTAGGTACACTATCAGACAAATCATCAAATTTAAATTAAAATAAATATATAATTCTAAAATATTGATAGATATGAAAAGGTCATATTCTATAATTACCTTGGAAGTTTTATCTACCCCCCTTTGGAAATTAAATATTCATAATATTATTCACTTGTCATATAAGGGGGGCTATTTATCCCTCATAAAATTACTATTTACCATGTCGGCTCCTAAACCCTATTGTTTTATTCACAAAACATTTTCATGATTGACCACACTATTCCACAACATCTTCTCAATGTGTTGAATAATATATACTAGATTTTCCCCATATAAAGATTAACTTCAAACTGAACTACTTCTTGACTCAAAACATGAGATGGATCTGGTATATACATTCATAACATTGAATCATAAATAAACATTATGTACATGGGATAAAATTGAAGATATATCCACTTTATAGTGGACTAATCTGTCATTCAGAAGGATTTCATAGGGTCTAATGAAATTTGGAATAATATTTCCCTTATTATCATAATACATTACACTTTTCCAAGGATAAAATTTGAGAAAGAAATTATCACCTTAATTGAAAGATATATCATTCCCCATATTATCTTCATAACTTTTCTACATTATGTAAGATTTACGGATTTATTTATTAATAAACAAAACTTTTTCTTCCATCCATTCTTTAAATTACGATCCCATCAACATATTTTCTCTAACATCATCCGAAAAATATGGCTTTCGAATCCAATTTCTATATAATGCCTCAAATTGTTTCATTATTATACTCTAATGAATACAATTATTATAAGAAAACTCACACGAAGAGATAAGTTGATCCCAACTTCACTAGAAATCCATTGAACATTCATTTTGAATATCTAAAATGTTTTGAGTTGTTCCCTCCGACTACACATCTGAATGAGGATGAAAATATTTCCTAAAATATAATTCAATTCCCAATGAATTCTGATGTCCCATGAAAATGTTATATGGGAATTTGGGTTCACAATTACATACAATATAGAGATTAAATCCCTGTAACCTAACTATGACATTTATATAAAATCAAGAATGATATTCTTGAGAAAGTTTATATTGAATTTCAAAAAAATGAGCATATTTCTTTAATATAGCAACAATAATCCCGATCTAACTGTTACCTCAAGAAGTCATTGCTATTCCTACTATGAATTCCATGGATATATTTTACCATTTCCAATATATTATTGGAAAATTTTGAATCATCCCTATTGGAAACTGTATGTTTGATATAATCTACTATTAAGTCACACACTTCATGGTAATGTCCAGAATATCTCTTTTCCTTCTTTAACATGAGTAGTACATCCAATGGTCTCTGTATATCTTTGTACTTCTAGGATGAATTGTAAACGTATAACTTTGAGCCTCACATAACAACCCTTACATCAAAAATGAATCATAAGGAACACATAACCTATTACCAAATCTTATAATATAATATTTATCAATGTTAAATTTATGACACGTACACTATTGATCCAATTCTACATTTTTCTTCAATTGAAATTCTTCCATAGATGATTTGTTAATTCTATATGATAGAGAATATTTCACTGAAACCTAAAACCAAAAATTTTTATTTCCTATATCAACCACATCCATGCTAAATATTATCAAATAATTAATCAAAGGGACAAATTCCAAACGTAACATGTTTAATGTGGAATAAATTTTCTGACTCAAGTTATAAGCCCCATTTATTTATTTTCGAGGACAGTAATGAATCATGCAATAATAATCCATGATTAATTCTAAACTTATTTTCTATCTCAATTTCAATTCATTAAGAGTGAATATATCTATCAATTTTTTTGTCATTGTATAATTAAAATTTTACTCAATACAGATGATGCCCATATATTTTAAAAGAAAAAATGACATAAGATATTTTAAAATCATGTATAGGGTAATTAACCCATATGATTTCAATTGAAGTGAATAATTAGAAATTACCTAATAATTCATTATAACGACACAACAAATTACTTTTAAATAATACTAATTATATATAAAAAATTAACCATTTCTTGAATTTCTTGTCAAAACTGGAGCATTCACCAATACTATTTTCCATTTTTGAAAACAATAATCACATTATTTTGTCCAGATGGACATAGAACCTATTCATGTATACTTAGTCACTGGGATAGATAAAATTAAAAAATTTAAACAATCCTCTACAAATAGCCCGATAAACTAAGAAAACTATTAAACTCCATTATATTTGTGGGTTTCAGATATTCTTCGACAAATTTGTTTTAGAATGATCAAAATTTATGCAATCTTTAGAAAATGCGTGACCAAGGAATGAAATTTATTTCAAGAAAAATTCACACTTGTTGAATTTAATATACAATTTATTTTATTTTAAGGTTTGAAAAGGAACCATAAGTTGATAATCCGGATACACTATACTTTTATAATATACCAAAATGTCATTAATAAACAATACCAATAACATATCCAAGAACTAATGGAATATTCTATTAATAGGATCTATGAATACAATAGTTGTATTTGTTAACCTAAATGGAATTACAAAAAAATTATAATGGATATATCTAGTTTGAGACATAGTGTAAATATTGTCTTCTTCCGTTACTTTCAAATGATGGTAACCCGACCTCAATTCAATCTTCAAAAATTATTATGCTCCTAGGAGCTAAAAAATAATCAATATGATGAAAATGGGACAGTTTTTAAAAATATTTTTTAAAGGATTTATAATCAATGCAGAGACTCATTGATCCAACTTCATTTCTATCAAATAGGATAGAAGTGCCCCATGATTATGTTCTAGGTCAAATGAATCTTTTATCTAATAACTCATGAAATTTCATCTAAAACTCAAAATGACAATTTGGGCTATTTGATAAGGGGTTTTGAAATTATAATAACAAAAGTAACTAATTAAATATTAAATTAATAATCTAGATCAGGTATAATTCTATCAAAATCATCAGAAAATACATCATGATACTAAATTAACACTTAGAAATCAATAATCTTAACAGTTAATTTGTTTTCAAAAATTATCACAGGGTAAAATTAATTTATATATTTTAAATTTTTTCGAAATTCCTTATATGTTATCAATGTTAATGATTCATTATTTTATAGAAACTATAATTATTTTTTAAAAGATGCTTTTGTAGATCTACAGTCAATCATAGCATGGTAAATAGAAATCTAATCCATACCCATCATAATAACAAACTCAACTAAAAAAATGGTTTTTAGTAAAATTATTTCCACATATAGAGAAATAAATATTATTATAAATTAATTTTTCTTTAGCATTTCCCATATGTACATTTACCATAATTTTTATATTCATTTCTGGAGGTCAAATTTCCAATTTACTATAAAATTTCTCAGAATTGAATGAATGTGTAGAACCTGAATCAAACAACACATTGTTAGAATCTAGATAAAAAATTTTACCTGATACCACTTCATTTGATGGCCCATCATATTCTGATGTAGTTCCAATGGATATCACCACACCTTTTCACATATTGTATTCTTGTTTCCTATCATCCAAATTCTTCAATAGACAGTTGTTTGAAAAGTAACCCATCTAATCACATTTAAAACATTTTACTAACTATTGGTAATATTTTTTACATACCATTACCATAAAGTTTTTAATGTAATTACAAGTCTTATGTCCCATTTTACCATATCAGACACACTTACGAGAATTTAGAAGGTGTTCTGTAGTATTCTTTTTACCACAATCATCACAGACTATAAACTTATTTTTCATACCATCATACCTTTTAAATGAATTCATCCCCTTATCCCACTACATCAATATATTTTTTGATGGTATTCAATAAATATATGATTATTGGAAAACTATATTTCCCTCGTCTCTACACATTGATCATGTTTTTCATAACATGTGATCTCACTATAAGAAAACACCCTTTGATATTTAGTCTTTAATCCTGAGTAAAAATGGATGATTTTATTATAATGATCTCAGATAAAAATTTTATTACACCTTTCAGTGATGTTTATTTTGATTCATAAGTTTCCATAGAGTCCCAATCATTCCTCAATTCTAATAATTTTTTACATCCATTGTCCAACCACCTAAGGAAAATATTTCTCAAGAAACATAATTTTGAATTAATCCTAATCAAGATGATCATCCTCCTCCCATTACATGAAATTCATAATGAAAGACCCCCACATATTGAATCCATCTTAACAATAGTAAATATCATGAATATCCTTTCGATTATATGAGCACCCCATTATATCAAAAATATTTTCTTGTTCATTAATGCACCCTTCATCTAGCTTAGGGTTAGGTGATCCTCAGAATGAGAGGGATCATGCCTCATGAAATGCACTTGTTCCAACATATTACCTTGTATTTTATCAGGTTTTTATCATGACAGGATACCTACACCATTTATATCCTAAATCAACTATTCCTTTTATACAATAAATTGTTCAATTTTGATTCCATCCATATCATGTTTTTGATTTTGGAGTATTGTTTTCCTCTAGATTCCATCACAATATTACTGCCATTTTAATATTGGGAAAACCATTTTGAATAGACATATAATAGATGAAAAAACATGGTAATCCCAAAATTATATATCATTTTAATTTTAAGATAATTTTGAAACAAATATGCATATTTTATTAATTTTATTTTAACCCCTAATGTTATCTAACCAGACCTATGATTCAAACTGTAATGCCCCATACATAAATATTAAATAATCATATATAACGTAATTAATTCAAATTAATGATCTATTAAAGTATAATATTTTATAGATTTAGGACAAACCTATTTTAAAATAACTAAAATATTACAAAGGAGGCACTTCTACTCACTATCCATTTTTTCAAAATATAAAACTATTTAAAACATTATTTCATTTTTTATTTTTAGAAAGATTAATAACATGAATATTGATTTCTTCCATTATCTTACACATCCTTATACAATGTTGAAAACATTTCAAAAACATGGGATGAGAAAAAAAATCTTAGTATAGGATATAAAATATGGAATGAAGCAATTTTCCCATGAATAATTTAAATTCATGATTAGTTTTTTCAGAAAAGAATATTTTTAACCATTAAACATATGTTCATTAACATGACAAATGAAATCATATGTTTTGTAAAGATATTCTTTGAAATCATTAATCATAAAGGTAATTAGTAGAATCCATATCATACATACATTCTGGCTTCCAATACTACATAGGGAGTAACCTTCATGATTACATTTGGAATATCCATTATGTTATAATCCATAAATATATTAGAAGAAAACTTATCATTTAACTATGTCTTAATAATCAATGATTAGAGAGAAATCATAGGATCACTAACCTTTTTTATCACAAAACAACACGTATAAATATATGATTCCAAAGAAAACTGACATAATCATAACACATAAAACAAGTATAATGAAAAAATAATTTTTCCACATAAAACCCACAAGATATCATTTCAAGATACTAATATAATAATTTCATTATAAACACTATTTTCAATTCCAAAATACATGAAAATGTAATATGGTATTTATTTTACTTTTAAAAACAATACGGTTTGTTGAGGAATCCAAATAATACACAATGTCCATGAAATCTGACAAGTCGTTGTTTCCATATATGTAAAAAACATTACTTTTCCCTTTAGTAAATCACAACATATAAAAAGGTTCCATTTGAAAATGTTTGAATAAAATTAAAATTCAATTTGGTTGGTTATACACCATATAAAAGAAGGTGGTGTGTAACATCATATTATGCCTCAATGAAGGGATATTGAAAAGTAGTCCCTTAACTGAAGTAAGAATTGTCTCATACTTTCATTATATTCATGAATAATATACATATTTTCATTTATTATTTTTTGAGAAACCTTTTCACTTTTATTATTACATTTTTATCACATATTTATAATATTATAATAATTATATAATTATATATGTTCACGTTATACATTATGTTAATATTCGGTACTAAAGTAGAAAAAGAACATTGCATGTTGTAAATCATTCCTTGCTGTCCAAAGATCATCATCTCTAGAATAATAATCTTAAATTATTTATCACATTATTAAATTATTTTTAATATCGAAGAAATCTATTAATTATGGTTGTAAAAAAAGGATGTTATAATCATAGAGATGCTAGGTCATGTGTACATATAAGTAACATTTTCTTTATTCATTATTGCTTATAGAATTAAAATATTAATTATTTTATATTTATAAAATTATAATAAAATCATTAATATCATATTAATCAATTAAATATAATTATATATCATATAAGGTATGTGGTTAATAAAAATGAATCACATATCTTTGTGGAGGTGATAATACACGTGTACGGATGAACAACGATAACATTTTTATGTGCAACGAAAGCTAGAAATTAACATAAATATTATTATTTTATACGGATTACTATGTAAAAAATATCACATACGAAAATTATTTCCAACATTATAACCAGTCAAGAGAGACTGTTATGGAAAAAAATTATATTGGTTTGTGTAGGTGATAGTTAACATCTACACAAGAATGATAAATTCATTTCAGGTTTGATGGATGTAGATATGGATTTTATGTGATTATATTAAAATTAAGACATATTTTTATATTTATGATACTGTATTTATTATCTTTTCATGGTTATATGGTATTTTACAGAAGTGGATGTATAAATAAAATTGAACCACTTAAATAAAAACATTGCCTATCAGTGAGATGATCTCATTTATTAACACCTTAGCACCGCTAAAAAGGGTGTTCTTACTACACTAAGGACTATATAATCCAAGGAGGGAATATAGAAAGGGGTTATGGGAGATATTTTACAAACCAAGTGGCCTTTTATGTGTGGGTAATATAATTTAATGGGTTCCCTTTTATAATATAGGGGAGGGTCACTCTTTGAATTATAAAATGTATTAAAATAATATAAACTCAGTTTCTATTATAAATGGATAAAAATTGATTAAGTTAGTATCTAGGATGTAGATGGGTTGATATTTTATAATAAAAATAACATAATACTTGGTTGAATATATTTTTAATCCTTAACTTTTGGTTTTAACCCATTTAACTATTACCTTTTTAAGTAATTAATAATTTGAGAGTTAAAATAATTACCATAACTTTCCAAAAATCTAATAATTGAGTAATTAATTAAATTTTTATAAATATTCATACATCTTTCCCAATTCAGTTATTTTAATAAATTTCATAAAATTTTTTTAAAAAAAAATTGCGAATTATGTCAATTCTGGCACTATTCATTACTTGATTATTTAAAAAATATTAACTACTTGATTATTCTGGAAAAAAGTAATTAAAATCATCCATAACATGAAATATTATTCTATAATATTTTTTTATTTCACAAAATATTCCAATTATATTTTTTTGTTATTATAAATATAATTTTTTATTCTTTTTTAATAAATCTATTACGACATCATCATTGAGTCACAACTTAATTTAATGATTAATTTTCTAAAACATATAATTAAATTTCCATGATGTAGTTAATATTTTTATTGTAATAAGTATATCATACAAAAGATGACTTCACGTACCTAACCCCATATGAAAATTTTTATTGTAATATGAATCATGATTATCAGATCTTTGTTTATTTACATTAAATAAAATGATAGAAATGTAACAATCACACCATTGTGGCTTCTAAAGGCAAGAAGTTCTAACCACATAATGATTTTACTAAAAATAATTATCCAATTATATTAGGACATTTTTTTGGTAAATGTAATATAATTTTTTCCTTTAATTACACAATTTACCCTTAATCATGGTAAATAAAATACAAAGATTAATATTAAAAAAATTGTTTTGAATCCATTAGATCAAATTATGAGAATTTTTAAAACCATGTTTTTCCATTTTCTAAAAATTAAATTTTAATAAGTTTCTAAAATAAATTTAAAATTTAATGACATTAACGTATTGGGAAAATGGGTTTTCAAATAAAAATATTCAAAAGGTCACGATGTTTTTTATATCAAATTTCAATTAGAAATTCATTAAAATGATATAAATTGGATTAAATGATAGAAAATTAATATAATTATACATTAAAACAAAATAAAATTATAAACTAACTATATTTATAAATCATACTAAAAGAAGTTTATAATTAAAATGTTGTTTTTCACTATTAATTAAAAAATGAATACTGTCAAAAAAAATAAATAAACCGAAGTATATTTTCATTTCCCCCTACAAATAATAAGTTTCATTTTTCAAATAATATTTTTAAAGATAAAACATTTTCTAATTAATAGGGTTCATAATCAATAGGCTCTAAAAATACCTTTCAAAAATGTTAGAGCATTCTAGGTTTATAAAACATATATTCTTTTTTAAGCCCAAAAAATATATTGGATGAAAGTAAATATATTTATAACACATGTTTGAAAATAATATTATTAGTCATTTTCATTCCATCCAATATTATAACTAGGTTTTATCAACCATTTCAAATAATAATGTTAATGACATATTATTTTTCAATATGACTTTGTCTTGTGTGAATTGTATGATTTTAGAGAGAACCATTATTGTATTTTAGGTATGCTATCGGAAAAAGAATACAATTAAAATTTAAATTAATATTTAATTTGTAAATATTAGTTGATATGAAATCCATTATTTTAAAATTACCTTGGATGTTACAATACCACCTACCACTAACTATCGGTATTCCATGAGTACCACGAGATTGGCACACTGAATAGATATGTGGTATCAAGAAATCATGATAAAATTCTAAACCATCAATCTTAATACGTAAAATTCAGATTCAATAATCTTATGTTTAGGGTAGATGTAACTAAAACCACTTATAAGGAAGATCCCAAAGATTCACTATCTGATCAACGGAGATCCAAAAAATTCAACTTCATCAAATGCCCGATATAATATAAATATAATTAGATATCCACAAATACTATAGATATGGTAAATAATTATTTGAAAAATTATTTCTCTCAATATAAATGCGATGATATAGAAACAATTATATGAAATATTGGGAACAAAGACATAGGATTAAAAAATAAACCCAACTCACAATGATCCCTTTAAAGTTGTCATTGAATGGAATGGAGTATGTGAAATCTCTTTGAGGAGAATATGAGGTAAATATCCTATATCAATGACATATGAATAAGGAATTTTATATGTTTTATATGTTTTAAAAACTAAAACATGTGACTAATTAAGTAATGATGCATATTTTTCATCACATTTTAACAAATCGTGAACTCCTTTACGTTTAAATGGAGGAGCATCGTAGTGTGTTCACATGGTATTAAAAATCATAGTGAATTTGTGAGGAACAACACTTTCCCATTAAATTTTAATTTTTTATAAGGATACATAGTTTATAATTACATTATAGCTAACAATTTTACCTTCCTAAGAACACCAAAACATGATACATGTTTTCCTATGATGATATAAAAAAATTCACCTAACCACGATATTATCTGTTAAAATGACCAAAAAAACAAAAATCACTATAATTTCAATATAAATTACCATTAAAAATCCCAAAAAAAAATTAGTTAAATTAGAGGAATATTTTTACTTGAAAGTGACATTGGGATGTGAAAACTCTCCCATCCATATGACGTTATACCCTAAACAATTCATGCCGCAAAAGGGTTACCTAAAAAAGATAAATCCATTGATCTCTCATCGATGAATCCAAATTCCACATATTATAATAATATCTTCCATAATTATATAACAGTCGTAAAATAGGAATTGTCTTTACAGATTAATTTCTCTTAGAAATCAATAATATATATTTCTTCATCATCTATAGACATATGCTTCTCTACTGAATTCGCCTCTAAATCAAAACAATTGTGAAGGATACGAACGATATTTATAATTTTGATATATGTGAAATAAATAATGAATAAAATAAACAATAACGAAAATAATAAAAAAAATTCCTTCTATGGAATCTGGTTACAGTTCTCATACTATCTAACATAACTCCGAATGAAAAAATCATGCTTCCCAAGAGAATGGTGACTCAACCATGTTGACACTTTTATGAAATCCATGTCAACAACTAATAATTACCAAGGATATCACTGATGGTTAATATTATACATATAATATATATGGGAAATAACGAATCATTTATTTTTAACATAAATTTTAAATAACATCCCTGGACCAATTCTAGATCCCATAAGAGAAGTATTACCACATCTGTCCAAAAAATAGGAGATCTATTAGGGAGAAAATATAGAGCATAAAAATGATCCATTATGATATATATATTATTTATAATTTTTATAATCTGATTAATTTATTCTGATATTTCTATCCCCATAATCATTGAAATCTTGAATAAAAGAATGAATTATATCCACTCAGATCTAAAATAGTATGTTTTTTAGCTATATTAGAATGGAAGGTCATAATCAATTTGAACTAAGTCCCATTTACCTCTTGAATACATCATTAGAAATGTGATGTAAACCACATATCCATATCCATAGAAATAACATACAATAACCCATTAAACCTCCCAATCTCTTTCAAGTGTAACATTCACATGTCTATAACACTAGTGGTGAGAAAAATCTAAATGAAGAACACCAATTTAGTCAACTCATCAATAATGTACAAGGGAGAGATCATCCTCTAGGGTTTCCATGTTAATACGATATTGAAATACATGGTAAACGCTTTACATTTTTATACTATAGAATAAATAGGCTTATAGAGACCATAATTACTCTGGTGCTCAGACTAAATCTATATACAGGTATAAAAACACGACACTAATTTGACTATGTCATGATTAGATCATGGGAACCAGAACTGATGTTTCATAACATAATAAATATTTAAAATTCCATGGTTAACTAACCATGAAGATCAATGACAATATAGAACCAAATCCTTCAAAACATATACTAGGATGATGGACTAACTTGTGAAACTAATAATCCCTTAAATGATATAGACTATCCATTAATGGTCCCAACACTATATAAGGATCCCATTATTTCATGAAATATTTATCCTACTCCTTCTCTTGATGAAATAACTCATTGGGAGATCAAATCAACCAATCACTATCACGAATTGTACATATCACCTCATATATTTTTCTGTGTAAATTATTGAATATTATCTCATATGGGTCTATTCTTCTTTATATTCCAATATGGACTGAGATTCAAATTTCTTAATTAGTAAATGAGTAACAAAATTGAAATTCCTAGTGATATGAAATGTAAAATGTAAACATATGAATTTACTCAAATAATTATCTCTCCTAATGTTTTATTATTCTTATGAGAATATATAACATAGACTATTAGGATCTGTAAGGATAGTGAGCCTATCCCAAAAAATATGAAATCTCCAATAGAAACAATAATTTCTAATTATGATGAGCTCTATATCATGATTTTAATATTTCTTATTCAGGTATCCAAAATTGGAAAGAGTAGTATATCACTACATGGTAACCCAATATAAGAACAACCCTGAATCTTGAACCTAATGTGTCATAATAAAATCATATCCTTAGAATCTTATGTTAAAATCAGAATACTACATAATCCTATAAATCCTTTTAATAACAAAGAGCATGTCTAGAATTTTATTTTCCACTACAATTTCATTAAATTATTTTTAAGAAATAATATTGACGATGATAGTTTTATGACATCCTCTATGAACTATTGATAATAACTATATAGGCACAAAATTATTCATATATCAATTTCATTACCATGATATTACCATGAAAGGATAGAATTAACCTTCTCATGATCATTTGAAATTCCAATTTTCGAAACCAAATTTCTAAATAACTACAAATCCAGAATCACAAAGTCACATTTTCTTAATGCAGCATCAAATTAGTGATTCTATAAGATTCATAAAAACAATTTCAGATGATTCACTTTTTACTCAATTTATTTTTAATACACTAGTATATTATCAAGAAATCACCACAAAAATGTGTCAATAATCTTGTAAAATATCATGTTCATCAAATATATAAAAATTATTTAGCATAATCCAAGCCATATAATGTCAAAAGATATTCAATGTGTTTATACTTTCTCTAATATCTAACTACATAGCTCGAGGATGATAAAAACATGGCCATAGATTGATCTTAGAATACCCCATTAATACTTTTAACTGAAGAAATAGATCATCAATATCAGGAATGTGACATTACGATTTTTTTATCATTATCTTAATATGTATCAAGAAATAAATAAAAATATTAATAGTTTCATCGTATATATTATAAAAAATAATAGGATATACCTACAGAAATTCAAAAAGGGGTATAAAACAAGTCAACATCAAATCATGAAATTGAATCAATATCTCTTTCAACTCAGTCGGTTCAATGTAATATAAATTCATAGACATCAACTATGTTCCAGGAACCAGACTGGTAGAAAACTCCACCTCTCTCTATGGATAAATAATAGATAATTAATTAGGGAATACTTGGTGTAAATCTATAAAAACTAATGGGAGATTGCATCTAGAAGACACATACCCAAACCAACATACAAAAGTGGATATCAAACTCCCTATCTCTGGATGAAGAGGTCATATTTCTCTATATGTCAAATAAATTTCTTCCTAAGACACCAAAGGAGTTCACATCATGAGAGATAATGGAAATATACCAATGAATTAAATTATACATGTCTGGATAAGAATATAACAAATCTATCTCAATGATAATGACAAATAGATAATGTTTTAGAATTAGTAAATCCAAAACTAACATAAAAATACAAATACGGAATCAACATATAGAGCACAAAAACCATATAACATTTCATCTAAAAAGGATACACTAGTTCCATAATTAAAGATATATTATCCATGGTATGATTATAAAAATACACAAATTTATTGATATACAGGAATGAGAGGAACATATATCTTTCAAAACGGCTGTTATAGATGATATAAAAAATTTTCCCTCTCTCATAAATACAATGTCCTCATTATGCTCCACCAAAACTACTCTACTATATAAAAATTCATTACCCCAAAGGCATCTGGATAGATACCTATTAGCATAGAATTTTCCTACTACACTATATTTCAATTCATATATGATTAACCATAGCTATAAAGAGATGAATGTAGATACGTAAACAACCTCTGAAAAAGTCTTCTATGTCCAAAGTAATGTTTTATCATTAGTGGTGAATGATAAAAAATATTATTATACCCTATAATTTTTTATTGGTATCATGTCAAAGGGGAAATAACTACCAAAAAATTGTGTGGAGGAAGCCCTATGTTGAGAGATGCTACCTCCACTATAATGATTATTAGGACACATATTATTTTTAAAATATGATCAACTAATGATTCCAATAAATAGGGAGGTAATTCTAACTGAACTTCACTTTCCCACTATATAAATTTCTACCATTAATTTTATGTCCACCACAAAATCATTTTTGAAAATTATATATAGGAGACCGAGATATTGAATTTATGGTCACATAACCATTTAGAATCTATGGTCTATTAGATTATTATTTTGTTACGGCCACATGAGAAAAACATTTAAATTTATAAAAAATATTATCATAAATTTACACTGACAAAAGACCTTCTTGAATAGAGTGAGACTCGAAAGAGATATCTAAAGTCTATTATTTGTGGAATAATGATTGAATGAAATAGGCCTTGATGTATTTATTCTCCAATAAATAATGGTTCTTCTACAATTATAATATTTCCATTAACCTCATAATAGATTCCACATTCATGAAATTATCACACTTCACCTTAATATATTCTAATATATCAATGATTCAAATATCTAATTAAACTTATTTAACTTATCATCTGATAAGTGATGATTATTCTACACCTAGAATTATCGTGTCTTCAAGAAGAGATGTTCTTGACCCCTATCAGTACTTCCTACATCTCATAACTACACCTCCCAATCATGATATTGATATAGGAAAATTGGGTCCACATGGCAATGTAATAATATTATAGATTGAACATGGATATGAGGAATATTATGTTTCTATCAAATATAATTATCCAAAGAAACATTTTAATAAACATGAAGAGATCTTGTAGAAAATTGTATAATATTTAAGAGAACAAATTTACCCTTAAATAAGAAAAAAAATTATTTTTATTTAATATAATTTATTTAATAAATGATATTTAATTGAAACCCAACTTAGAAGACACATTTTGTAACATCATGTGGTGAAATGCTGGCTGTTTTGATGAGATATTCTTGATAAATTAATCATAAATTATCCCACATGTCTCGAAAATCTGATATCACATCTAAAAATATCAAAAGTTATGTGATATTGAAAAAGAAACCATTATTTGATACCAACTTTTCATGAAACAGTGCATATTAACTAACTTTCTTGAACCAGATCTTGTCATATCATGGATTGGTGGGTGTTCTCAATCCCCACTGGTAGAAAAAATGAAACTGAGAATAAAAATAATAATATGCGGATGATTTCTTCCAATATGTTACAAAAACTATCATGTTTTATATAATTAATAAGAAAAATAAAAAAATTCTTTTAAAACATCAAATAGTAGGAGTGGTACATCAACGAAAAAAACAAAAAAACCAATTACATGATCCAATAGTTACTGAAATAGAATAATGTAAATAAACACTATCTCTATTTATCATGTGGTTAATATCCCAGTTTCTCACCAATAGATAGTGCAACTTAGATAACCTTGAAACAAAATTCCACATTAGAGTTCCTTTACCTATATTGCATAAAACAAACATGGTCAACACAAAACTAATAGTGTATAATAGATATAAGCCAACATGACCAATGTAATCTAGAAACGTGTTATAAAAGTAGTATTTTAATTAATAAATATAATTTAAATTTAAAATTAAAATTAAGAATTATATTTTTTTTGAAATCAAGTTTTTGTGAACAATTTTATTTTTTCAAAAGTAAAATTTATTTGATAGCTTTTGTTACACATAACACTAATTTTAAAATGTGTATCATGAAACAATGCTATTAGATTTTTCTAAATCCAACACTAGATTTAAATGAAATGTGTCTTCTTATTAAAATAATATTAATTAAAATAATTTTTGAAACTAGTTTTTTGTATTTAGTGATTCAATAGAAATATATAAATTATGAAATTAAGTTTTTAAAAATTATAAATAATGAATTATTATATGAAAATTTAATTATAAATGAAAATAAATACCTATGGAAAATAAATGAAATCGATATGTGTAAACTATTTTTATAAGAAAAAACTAGTTTTTAGATAATAAAGTGATTTCATGACCAATCGTAGTAGGGCTCGTGCCATGACTACCCCAAGCCAGCCAGCCATAGGCTAGGGGTGGAGACTAGAAATGAATAAGAATATACCATATGTGGGAGGCATTTTCCAAATTAACTGTACAAACGGATCCATCTCCATGATAATTTTATGAAATTAAAAACAATAAGTAATCAAATAGAAATATCACTAAGATACACATATAGAGTTTGATTGTAGAAAACTAAAAGTAAATGGGTCTATAATGCAACCCTAACAAAAGGAAAAATTAAAAGGTATAAGTCCCTAGAACTCCTCCATAGAAAAACATACATGAAGTTAGTTACATAATAGATGGATGATTCCGTCGAAGCACACCTCATATGTCGGGTCTCTCAAAGAACCACCTAGCCCCGATCAACCAAGCACTCTATAAAATCATCAATCATATGAACAAGACACGACATGTGAAGGAAAAACATGTGCAGGGTTTAGTAAAAAATACTTAGTAATACACCCAAAAATAATTGGTAAAAAACCACAAAAGAAAACATCACAAAAAGGATACAATAAGAACAAAATCAGTATATTTATAAAACACATATAATAATAATATCCATGTATAATCATAATTCATTCCAATACTCAGGGTCTCCTCCAATTATAGCCATATGGTTTCACACGTATCCTGATCATTTCGAGAGAGATCTCTCCTCGATCCATCAGATAGTAAGCACATAGAATAAGTCTACCAATAGTATGTATGAGGACACCTGGTCTCTATTCATCATGATGATTCACTTAGAAATCTAGTCTCCCTATGTCATTTATTCTCGATATCATAACCAATCCATAACCACAAGATTTTTCTTCAGGCATGTTCAATCATGGAGAACGCATTCCATGTGCTATGATGTATCAATGAATCATATAAAGAGGGATCATTATTTTGGTCTCCGTCAAAGTGAAATACACTAGATGTGGATAGGATATAAAGAGAGAGGACCCTTCTTAGCGGTTAATGACAACCCATTATTTTTTATCAGACTACATAAATGATCATTCTCATTGGATTCTGATGACCCCACTAATGCGACTCGTAACATATGGGATCCTTCCCAGAGGATACCTAAAACCCTACTAATGTGGCCCACTGGATGGTAAATTAACACCCTAATCATTGAGTTCATAAAAAATCCCATTAAACTCCACCAGAGGTGATAGAGGATCATTCCATTCCCATGTAGGGATACCATAACTATATCAGGGGAAAGAACTTTGGAGGGGACTCATATCCATTGATGTGGACGTAATTCCATTCTAACCCACCGAAAAAATCGAGGGAAAATATCTACCTACACAGGTCCATAAAAATCCACCAATCCACCTCAAAATTTCCACCTCATAATTAGTTGAAAATTCCATAAACAGATCATGTAAATGACATATCTTTTTAAAGATATAGTCAATTTAATTAAAAGGGTCTTGTCTAGTCCTAGCCCAACCCATGTTGGGCCGGCCTACCCATCCCGACCTGGTTTATCCGACCAGACCAGACATGGTTCTTCTGAATAAACCCAACTATGTTGGTATGGGCCAAAGTGAACTAGCATGGCCCGAAGACCTGGCCTGTTGTTGTGCTGGAACACAGACCACTGGGCCACGCGGTCGAGTTTGTTATGGCCTCTACTTCATTCTGGTCACTGATGCGGCCTCTTAACAAGTCGTGATCACTGTCTTAAGCTTCTTATGATACAAAGCGTCCACTAGCGTGGTCTCATTGGAACGCGCCTCATCACCACAGCTACCGACCTTGCCGAGAGCTTCATCATATTCCCTATTGTGGCCTCAGTCGTCATAGTCCCGCGTGGACTGCATGTTTTTTCCATCACCATCCAACCTGCTAGAGGTTGTCTTATTGGTTCCTCTCGGCCCATCCTCCATGCTAGGTCCTCATGGCCCAACATTAATGCAAGTTTGGTTCTAACTCAACCCCCTAATGCCACACCTATAGCTTTGACCCATCGTTCTTTACTAAAAAAAGCTAGAGTCATCTTATCTAGCCACGACCTCATGCTATTGTCGCCTTACAACATCATCATTTTAAATCTATATCTTGGATTTTAATAAAGTAGGAACAAGGAATTAAGAACATGATATAGATAAGTGTATATATGCCTAAAATGGATGGATCGTGGCCTTGTTCATAATGGAATCAATATTTCCTTTATATATGAATAACGATGGGAAATAATGAACATTTTCTATCATGAATAAACTAGATAATAATTCTTGTAATGTAGTAGGCCCCACCTGCAATAATCATGACCATTGGATTAATCCATTTTTGGATTAATCATTGTTCATATTAGGGATAAATAATTGTGAAGGAAGTCAGCCAAAAATCACACCGTACTCGGGGTTTGAATCACTTACAGATGTAAATCAATGTTTTTTATCCTGTCGTTCAACAATTCATCGACGCTTGATCCGAGCTCTGATATCCAAATTACGTTCACCGACGATAGTGTTTCTATCTCCTTGCCTCAGGTAAACTACAGGTTTATGACGATGACCCTATATTTTTTAAGAGGTTTATTAAAAAAGAAAACATGTGATGAGTCTCCACATAACATCCTATTTAATAAATATTTTTATTAACTATTTTAACGACATTCACGTCTAGAAATTCACATTCCATCTCGACCCTTTATGGTTGAGGTTAGGCCCCATGTAAGAAAAACACCACCTTAAGAACTCAATGGTGGTATCAGATTATCAATCTGAGTCACGATTCATGAGTTATATTATTTTTAAAAATTATATAATTTAATTTATTTATTTTAATTACAGTTACGTCATTTTCATGTTTTCCAAAAGCAGACCTGCACTAATAAAATAGATTTCGGGCATATGGTAAATCCACTGCTCTGATCTCAACACTATTATAGCATTTCAGATCTGGGAACTCGTTTAATAGTTCTTCCACTTTTTTAGAAAATTCTATTATTCCTATAATTCAAACTGAACAATTTTCTACTAATTACTCTAGCCACACTAGGCCTCGTAATCATATGCCTTTTTAGTTCACTGTCTTGTTATTTTACCAACTAATTTCTAAAATAAATATCCCAAAAATTTGAGTAATTAAATTATCCATACCTTAGGGATTTTCTTCCCCAAAATCGAGGACAATGGTTACTCAAAAATTCTAGCGTACTGAGCATGAATCTGAGTCTCCCGCTCTCAAGTGCTCTCATAGACATTCTCATGCTACCACTCAATACACACCAGTGAAATCAACCACCCGCAAAATATATAATCATGTCTATCCTTGATCACTATAGGGTACTCTAAAAAAATCACCCCAACCAATGATGTTTGATAAATCTTGCACGTATCTGTTCAGATGAGACCTTTGGAAGGACTAATATACCTAGTCTAACTATGGAGGTGTAGATAAGCAGTACGCCACCTCAAAAATTGTACACATTACCAGGATAGGGCTGGTGATCCTCAGAGATATCTTTATATCCCAGTCAAATATCTATATGCCACATTTAATAGAGACCTTAATAAACACATGGTCTCCCCCTAGAACTCCAAATCCCTCCTCCACCTATTATTAGATGAATTCTAAAATCTCCTACTATATTTCTATCACACTCCCTAGAGTCGCATGTACAATCTCCGAGGCCATGAGTGCCGACCCTCATAAGTTAGTTGAATAATGTATTTACATGTATGGTTGATCGTACAATGTCTCTAATAGTTCCTTATCGATGTTGGAGGGGTATATGTTGTTGTACGAAAACTCTATTAGAGGTAGGTGTTCCTCAAAAAATGGGTGAAAACATTAACTTTCTTCACTGTATCATTCCCTCTATAAAATGAATGGTCAACTCAGTCTGGTCATCCATCAGTTGGTGAAACAATTTTCTCAATGGCAGATATTTCTCGAACAACTTTTTAAATCAATACTACAAAAGGGTTGTATGGTGACCATCATAATAGGAAACTATTTTCTAAGGTACTCTATGGAGTCTAACTATTCTTTCATGTATAGGTGTCCCATTCACTCTATTGAACTCTACTCCCGAAAAACAATGTGGGCCTTCATAGTGACTCAGTCAATGATCACACATATAGAGTCGTTTCCATAATTCATGTGTGGAAAAACTATAATGAATTCAGTAGATATTTTGTCCCACTTCCACTATGGCACCTTAATGTTTTGTGCTAATCTCGCTTGACCTTGATGATCAGTCATTACTTGTCAATAAGTAAGGCATCAAGAAACAAGCTCTGCCACTTCTTTCTTCATACCTAGACACCAAACTGACATTGAAGTTATTGATTTATAATTTCAAAACTAATAGGTAGGGTTAAAGGGGATTTATGAACTACCTCAAAACCACCTCTCACAATGCGACTGGTATCATCATGTGTCCACTGAAAAAACAACATTCTTTCCACCATTGGAATATCCATCAAGGGCATTCCCTTTAGACACTTGAGAACACAGGTCCTCATATTCTACATCCCCGTGTCATGAGTCTCTACCTCTCCATAAGAGTAAAGGGGTGGAAACCATCGACTGGTGGTAAGCTTCTCTATATCCATCAACAAAGTATATCCTTAATGAGGCCAGATAATCTAATTACTTGTTCAGTAAATACAATATTTATCTCCTGCTATGAGAATATAATTTCACATTCCATTTCCCATGAGAATAGAAAAACCCTTTGTCATTGTCAGGGAGTAACTATACCAATCACCTCTATCTCATGTTTTTTTCCCTTCTAAGATAAGTTATACTTGAGACTATTATACTCAGAGTAGATGACAAACTGATCGCCCATAATGTAGTGTCACCACATATTCAATGAATAGACTACAATTTCCATATCAAGATTTGGGGTTGTTTAGTTCATCTAATCTGGTCTCAAAAAGCATGAACCTTGGAAATAACCACATGCCTCTGCATTAGGAAACAACCATGTTTGGTCCATGATGTCTCACAGAATACTATTCACTTAACTTCCTCCACTAGAAAACTAATGATCACAGAGCTCTTCAAATTCATTCTCAATTGATAGATTTAGTCATCATTCACTGGTGGTGTATATTTTTTCTCTATATTAACATGGTTCAGGACATGGTATTCCAAACATAACCTAAAAAAATGGGTCTTACAAAGCCCTTCCTCTGTAATTCCTCCAACTACACCCTATTCTCTCGAAGCACTATGAAATACAACTAATATAATGATGAAAATATCAGTGCCATTGTGGATGGTAAAAAAATGCATAAGTCATTCTCCCTAAGAGTATGTAATTCTAGAACATCTTCCATGAAGAAATCACTATACTCTTCCACTACTGATGGAAAGTTGAAAATTCATGACATATAATGCTTCAAGGGTGAGGAAAACTGACTCATGAGTGATCAGATTCACCCTCATATGCATGAGTCCATATCGTGCTGCATGAGATTCTATTTTCCCAAACATGGAAGACAATTTTTCATCTCTGCGAACATAACACACAATGTTTATAATATATTCAATATGAGCATGGTCTGTTGATAACCAATCTATTCCGGGAATTACGTTTTATGGCATCAACTCTGCCACATAAATGTTTTAAATGAAACTCTGGACTCAAGGTTTAGATCACACTGTCATCATATGTTTTATTTTTGATTATCCCACATAGGTTTTTATAGACATATGGTTCAACTCAATGGTTTATCCATAAACTCAAGGTCTTTACAATGATTTGTGAAAATAATGAATGATTAGAATCTATGTCAATTCATATGATAATTAATAGTATACACAAACAATATAATGAATCATTCTTGGAGACACTGGGTCATATACCTTGACTACCTGCATATTCTCCTCCATTCTCCTCATGCTCCCTTAGCCTGGTGTGGACCACATGTGAGTGGTGGTGTTAACATGTCGAAATGTATACCACCTCTTAATGATTTCCCCCATCCCTACCACATTTATTGTCCTATAGATCCATCATTTCCTATCATTTTATCTACCTCAGTGGCCCATCCACCATTTCATTTCCAGTAGTACGATGGGATAGAAAATCTCTATTGAGAGATCACCTTCCATCATATAAAAATCATTTATTCTCTAATGACCGACTAGACTCAACCAAGGAACCCTGAGCTATAGATCCCTTGTCTTGGGACATCCTCTCAGAACATCTCACACATCCATTCTCTGAGACTGATATTGGTTTCCTACTCATGATCTCTCTTACCCTTATTTCTCACTAATGACATTAAAAGGTTTTATCTTCTCAAACAAGGTAATTTCAACCACAAAGGTTTTTTCTTTCACCCTAGAATAAGGAGGAATGCAATGATAAATAACACTACTTCAGATTTAAAAAAACACCTACAAATTGATAGTCCGAGCCCTAAATCAGTTTTCATGTATCATATTCATCAAGTACCTGGAATGATCAGTATGCCAAAATGAATACTCAAATACTAGAATTTCATCATATCAGATTTTTAGAAGCCCATGGGAATGCATAACCTATAGCTTCTAATGTGAGAAATCATTCTCGAAAAAAGGTTCTCAAACCCTGACGTGGGATGATTCACCTCGTCATATTTTTAGGTAATATAAACCCCAACATCTCCCTACTAATCCATGTAGAAGGCACACTTACAAGACCACCATCCGATCTTATGGTTCTCTGATTGGATAGAAAACTCGATCACCAACTTAATCCAGTCCTCATCCACCTGATATTTATGCTCACCATTGAACTTGATGGGTCTCTATCACTAAAACTCGTGAAGTGCGTTCAGCCTACGCATCTCACCCACTGGTACAATGGTGGAATCCGTGTGGGCTATCTATTTGATAGAATCATGATGTAAAACATGATGAAAAATGATCAATAGAGTATACCTGGTGAGTTGAATGATGTAGTATATGAAAAAAACTTGTTCTAATACGATGCATGAACCATCACATTCCTCTAGAAGTTGTGTTTTCTTGTACCAAGTTGAAAATAAGAATTTGGGGTCCTGGTGTATCGATAAGTTGGCCCGAACACCAACACTCGATTCCCTACCCTGAAATTAGAACTCAAAACCAATAACATTGTTTCACCAAACCCAAACACACAGACTCATGGTCCTTATGATAGAACTAAACTTCATCTAATACCACTCTTCCATGACCCATCACGATGTGGACCATTACGGGATGAAACCAAGCATGACTCTTATTGTCTACGGGCTGGTGATTAATACAGAGTAGGCATATCCAAAAAAATGGGAGGCACTTTCTTATGTACCTGTACACATGAACACATATCTATGAAAAAGTGCTAAAACTGAATAAACTAAGTAAACAAACATGAATACCACTATGATAAAAAAATAGTGTATGGTAGTATAAAAAATAATTTAAATAGGGACAAAATAAATTCCCAACAAATGGAAATGTAAAAAAGTACAAGTCTTTGTAACTCCTCTGTAGAAAACCGTACCAGAAGGGTAGGGTCAAAATAAATGCCTGAAGCCAAAGAATCACATGTCATCTTTCGGGTCTCTTTAAGCACCTCCAAGCCCAAGACCACCAAAGAATCTATCAAAGAATTGATAATCTCTAAAAGACAAGATTCATGCGGGAAAATACCTTGTAGGGGTGAGTATAACAATACTCACTATGAAACCCTAAAACACGAAGTAAACGACCAAAAAAAACATTATAAGGAGGATACATTCAACTCCGCGTAGGTATATATCCACAACACATATAACTAGAACAGAATATGATACATATAAATTATTCCTAGAGTCATGGTCTCCTCTACTAGAATCCATATGGTTCCACTCGTAGAATGATTTTTCTAGGATATCTCACTCCTCAAAAAATATAAAAATAATAAACTAGAATAGTTCTACCAAATGTATTTAAAATGAAATATGGTCTTGATAGGTCATGATGTTTTCCTCAGACATCTATTATCTCTTAGTCTAGGAGTCTCTATGTCACATCCAATCATTAGACACAATATTATACTCGAGGAACACTCCATCCCGGAGAAAGTACTCCACATAAAATTTGATCATCAAAGACTCAAGTAAAGAGGGTCCACTAATTTGGTCCCCATCTAAGAGAAATACAGGATCCATAGTAATGATATACATATAGGGGATCCTTGAAAGATGATACCAACAAATCTATCTATTTTTTCCCGCAATGTAGTGGATGATTCTCACAGGACAATGATGAAACTATCGATGTGGCTCATAAGATTTGGGATCTTTCTCATGGAATACTGAAAAACCTACATATATGGCCCACTGGATGTATGATTAATTCAAATCGATCAGAGGTCAAATAAATTCAAATATAACTTCTTCATTAGTTATAAAAGATCTCTCCAGTCCCAAAGTGGGATTCCATAACTATATTAATGACTTTTCCTTTATAGGGGACAACTTTCTAGTGATGTGAATGTAATGTCATACTAAACCCTTGAGGAATGAATCAAGGGAAACACTCTACCTATACATTCCTATTCTAAAACCCACTAATATCTCTCAAAAACTCCACCTCGTATGATGGGTCCAATCACCATTAGAGATTCTTCAAGCAAAAATCATATTTGAATGATATGTTCAATTTAGTAAAATGGTATATTTTTGTCCAGGTCACACCGGATTTGGTCTGACCAACCAGAATCAACCTAGTTCGGTTGGACCAACGTGACCTGATCACTCTGGGATAAACCGAACATGTCCATCCCAAAACAATGGCCTTTTGTGGAACTTGACCAAGGCACAATTTTTCCAGACCGGCCCGCATGTGCGCGGCGAACCTTCTCTGGCACACAACCCATCCCCCTGCACCCCTAATATGTGAGGCCAATGCATTCCACATTTTATGTGCCTTGACTCACACCATGTTTCTTACCACATAACTACCACTATCGTCGGGTCGACGAGGCTATCCACTACATACCAGTTTCCAATACAAACTCTTACCACCTCCATGTCACTGCACACGACTTCTTATGCATAGATCCCTCCAATTGTGGGCTCTTGCTAGACCTCCCTCATCACCTCCAATAACCACCCTGCTTTCAACCTCACCTGATCGATGCCTACAAACTATTCCTCTATGGGTCATCTCACCACCATAGTCCCGACATGACATCGGGTTATCATCTACGCAGTCCACCCTGCACGAGGCTATCTTGCTAAGGTTGCATGGTCCGACCTCCATGCTGGGATGGTGCCACCTATGCCACCCAGAACCCCATTGTTAGCCTCACCCCATTACTCTCCACCAAAAAAGGATTTTTTTGTCATCTCCATCCACTTCCTCCTGATTCATCCACCTATTTCTATCGTTGTATGGTATCACCATTTTTTATTGTATAACATAAGGAACAAGGATTAGAGAATTGGAGAGAGACAAGTATATGAATTCCCAAAATTGATAGTTCTTGGACTTGTTTGTGTTGGCCATTATCCATCAATGTAAGATGATGAATTATTGGCAATAATAAAAATTTTATAACATGAATATACCAGATAACAATTATAACAATGGAAAATCCCAACCCACAATACGCAGGTCTAATTAATTAATTTGTTTGTCAATTAATCCATATTTTTCATAAGGATAAAGAATGAGGAATGAAATAAACAAAACACATACCCTACCGAGGGTTCAAATCACTTTTAGATGTATATAGAAGATGCATCAACATAGAGTTCGTTGATTTGTCGATGCTTGATCTGAACCCCGATCTCTAAACCATTGTCTCCAGTGAGAGAGCCTCTTTCTCCCTATCTAATGGAATCTCCATGGTTATTAATACAATCTTGTATTTTTTATTAGTTTTACTAAAAATAAAAACCAACATTCCATTTTTATATAACTACCAATATAAAAAATATTATTATTTAATATTTTAAGGAAGTTAATGTGTAAGATCAAAATAGTATATGTATATAATCAATAAAAGTGGTGGGCGAGTGGTAGGATTAAAGAAATTTAATTTTAACAATAAATAAATGTATTTTTAACAAAGTAAATCAAGGTAAAATTAGAAACACTTTTTGGGTCTTAGTTTTCAGGATAATTAGAAGGGTCCATGTCCATTTTTAAGAAATCTAATCTTAATCAAGTTAAACATAAGAAAAGATAAGCATGTTTATCATAGGGAAAGATTCTACCTTAAAGAATATAAAATCAGATTTATCAGTGTATGTAATAGTAAAAAAATTATTAGAATGATATAATTTCATTCATTATCATAATATTGAAGAAATATAACCTGAATCAATGATCAAGTAAACAAGTAGGAAATATTGTAACCCAAAGAGTAGGGTATACAACAACCCTGTAAAAAGGTACCTTGATTTGTACATTCACTAAATTCATTCTTAGTGACACAAGGGTATGCCCTCAATTAGAACATCAAAGTCTATGTCATAACCCATCTCCCAAGGCCCGTGACGTGACTACCCCAAGCCCGTCTTCCATTGGCCAAGGGATAGCGACTAACACCAAAGGCGTAAATTCCTAAACTGGGAAGTCATTTCCTTTATAACTGAAAACACACACAACAGTGTACACAAATGAATACAAAACACTATATAAAACTGTATAACAAGAGAGTGCTAAAAATTAAAGGGCCAGAAATACAAGGCCAACTGTAATGTACAAGTATAACTAAAGAGGACAAGACAACTAAAAGTTGAAAAGCAGCTCCTGGATAGTCCACCATGGATCCCACCTGAAGGGTGGTTATAGACAGCCTACCCAGCACACCACGTCCATTAGTCTCCTCCAGGTACCGACTAGTCATGAGGCCCACCTCCGGGTACCGTCCAGTCCTCGTACACTTAGCCTTGGTCAGTGTTTTATATTATCTGCATCAAACACAACGAGGTGCAGGCATGGCCCATGCAGGGGTGAGTATAACGATACTCAGTAGGGAGCGTCATACCCTCAAGGTCTCACAAAATCCCACAAGGATAAACCACAAGGTATGAAATAAACAGATAACCCTACATATGTATATGACCATACATATACCTAATTTATGTAGTAATCCATATCAATCATGAGGAAAACACAAGTTACTAACTCAGCTCACACATGTATACAACTTTTTTAAAAAGAGATGATCAAATATAGCTTCATAATCATCTAAGCTATCAGACTGACACAGGACCCAGGACTAGTAGTTAGAACTGTCAGACCCACACAGGATCCAGGAATAGAATTCAGAGCTGTCAGAACAACACAGGATCTCGGAACAACAATTCTGTCAATCCCACTAAGGATCCAGGAACAGAAGTCAAAACAGTCAGACCCACACAGGATCCAGGAACATTAGTTAGAGGTGACGAATCCTTATAGGATCCAGGAATAGTCTTCAGTGCTGTTGAACCCACACAAGATCTGGGAACAGTCATCGGTGTTGTCGAACGCACAGAGGGTCTAGGAATAGTCGTCAGTGCATAGCCTGCCACAGGGTTCTATACGAAGCATCCTTGATTCTAGGAGTGTCCACTCCTCAAGCCGATTCTCGATACTTGAACTACCATGAAGTCCTAATAAGAAGTATCTCAATGTGTCCTACAACTCATAGGAATCTCTACGCAATAGACGTCGCGTCAATCAGATGCTCGGTTTGTGAGTTATGGGTATTTTTATTCTGGGGTCCCGGTGGGATTTAGGTTCAATCCAACTTGATTGTACCCCAACTGCATCCAAACCACATGTGGGGTATGCCAAAGAACCATCTCACTCCAATATTTTTGTCACCTCTAATGGTTCATCATTCAGACACCGATAACTCAAGTAATAGGTAAAAGAGTAGAAAGGGGCCAAAATGGGTCCAGATTGGGGTCTGACCCGGTACGCGGGTGCGACCCTATCTGCGGAATCGGCCCTGCCTGTGAGGCCGGCTCGAACCACACTGGGTCTGGCCTGGCGGCCCACACTGGGTCCGAACAAGTAGTCCGTGCAGTTTTCCCTAGCCACGTCTAGGGGGGAGGCCGCACCCCCTAGATTCCCGAACGGCCTTACCCATTCAGGGGAGTCAAAAAAGACGCTAGGTTGCGCTGGTCCGAGTCACAAGGGACTGAGTGAAGGGGTCCCACTCCTTCTGGATGGCTGAGCAAACAGCCCCTCCCAAGCGAAGCTATAGTGCCATGCCACCTCTGATGACCTGATGGCTCAGGCCGCCAGTCTTCCTCGCAGTCGGGCTTGTGCGGGATACCACTGCATCTCCGCGGCCCTCCTTCGATCCACCCTACAATGCGGTTGCATCGCGCCTTCTCCGGCGACCTGGTGGCTTGAGCCACCAGCTTCCTTCAGGGCTGGCCTTGCACTGGCTGTCACTACACCACCACGGTCCGTTGGCCGCGGGATACTCCCCTGGCGGCGAGGTTGCGGCACCACCCTCCATGCATTCTCGATTGTCGTACCATTCTCCGCAAAATTTCTGCAGGTTATGAGACGAGTTAAGGTGGACCAATTCTCATTTCGAAAGAATTCACACACTCCTTGGGTCATCTCCTTCGATCAGCGAACATTGTTCACAATAGATGATCAACCTGGACTCATGCCACATGGGGCGTCAAAATCCATAAGAATGGTGGAGGGGTCTGTTCGTGTTTGTTCGGATAGTGCCTCCGCGTTAGAGAGATATCAAGTGGCATCAAATTCTAAAACATGACAGAAAAATAAGAACACACAATAATTAACACGCTTGAACCCCTACCTCGGATTCGTTGTTCGTTGATGATGTCGTGGAAATTTGGACGTCGATTTGTTGACATCGGGAAAGAAGATGAAGAAGTCGAGGATGACGTCATCGACATTCTTCAAGGAGGGTTCTTCCTCCCTTGTTCTGGTTGAAGATTGTTCTTTATTGGTGGAAGAAGTGTTCTTCGTTGGAGAATTCTTTTCCTCCTAAGATCTCCTTTTCCTCAAGCTCCACAAACTGAAAATGCCAACCAAAAATAATTGATTAAGTTAATAAATTATTTAATAGTTGGCCCAAATAATGAAAAAGATTCCAATTAATTAATTAATGCTCCATTTATTAATTTGAGTGGATTGGCACTATAAAGTGGGGAGCTTAAGAGGATCTTCCCACTTAATGGTATGTTCAAGAGGCTTCCAACTCGGGTGGTCCCCACAAAATTAATCCTCACATGGGAGGTTGAGTTCAGGTGGGCCCCACCACCATAACCTCTCATAGGAGGTTATGGTGTGGTGGTGCCCACCTCCGACCTCCACATCATGGTTATAACAAATAAAATAAAATTATACATGCACTTATTTTTTTTATTATTCCACGTAAAACCCAAAAACTATCTTTTATTCCCGACCATGTGTCGTCGAAGTGAAAGTGTTTTTAAGTGAATATTGTTGCTATGAGATCAACAGTGCCCTCAGATTTCAATTCAGATCACCGAATAGAAAGTTATAAAATCATGCCCGTACATTTACTGAACATACCCGAACAAAACTTTAGAAATTGATTCCAGGCACACTGGGCCTAGGAATCATGCACCGTCAGTTTTGTTCACTCGTAAAATTCTCATGCATTTGAGAGAAAAAAAATCCACTAAAATTATTTGTCTTTACATTCTCCCCACCTAACGGATTTACGTCCCCATAAGCTACAACATGAACTAAGGGAACAAATAGGGGTACTAAGCACACATCTGAGCCTCCCGCTCCAATGTTCTCTCCTAGAGGTTCCTGTGCTACTAGTGTACGTGAACCAGAGGTATCGACCATCCACGTAGGACCCGCTCCATGTTGACCCTCAATCTCCACTAGAAACTCCATAAATGTATCCCCATAATGGATGTCCATATCTCCATGGTCGATGATGTGAGAAGGGTCGGGCACGTATCTCCTCAGCTAGGATATGTGGAAGACGTCGTGCACCTGGTTCAACTGATGTTGAAGTGGTATGCGGGAAGAAACCATGCCAACTCTACTGAGGACATGAAAAGGTTTGATGAATCAGGGAGATAACTTGTCGCCTCATCCAAATCTCGGTATACCACATCAGGGTGAGACCTGTAGAAAGACGTGGTCGCCATCCCCTTACTCCAGAGGTCTCCATCTCCTATCAACATACGACTTATTCTTTCTCTGTACAGTCTTCATCCGCTATTGGATGATCTGAACCTTCACTATGGTAGCATGTACCATCTCTAGTACCACCAGTGCTGACTCCCCTGGGTCTTTCCAGCACAAGTGTGATCTGCAAGGTCACCCGTATAATTCCTCGAAAGGCGTCATCCTAATTGTGGAGTGATATCTTTTGTTATAAGAAAACTCCAACAAAGGTAAGTGATCCTCCTAGATGGAACCGAAATCTAGGACACATGCACACAACATGTCCTCGACAGTCTGAATGGTTCGCTCAGTCTGACCATCCGTCTGAGGATGGAAGGCGGTGCACAGACGAATCTGCTCCTTAAAAGGCTCCTGCTACCCCTTCAATAGCCGGAATATTAATTGTGCATCATGATCGGAGACAATGGAAGAAATTACTCCATGTATCCGCACAATCTCTTGTATATAGAGGACTACCCAGATCTCTAATTAACCCTACTCTCTAGTCAGTAGGAAGTGGGACGACATTGTGAGTCGGTCGATGATCACACATATAGATTCGTTTCCCATAGATGTACTTGTAAGACCCATCACGAAGTCCTTGGATATCCCATCCAACTTCAACTCTGGAACCTCTAAAGGCTAAACCAACCCTGATGGTACCTAATGCTCCGCCTTCACTTGCTGACAACTGAGGCACTGTTAGATAAACTCTGCTACTACCTTCTTCATACCTGGCCACCAGTGCTATCTTCGGTGGTCCTAGTACTTCTTCACCACTCCCGGATGTACTGCTAGAGGGGATGTGTGGAACACCCCCAATACTTCCTCCTGAAGTGAAACTGGCACCATAGTATGTCCTCCGAAGAGGATTACATTCTCCCACCTTCATAAAATCAATCAGGTGACTGCCCTGTGGATATTTGGGAACGTCGTGTCTCATAGTCAGCGTCCACATGCTATACCTCCCCGATTCGCTAAATAAGTGGGCATGTGATTGTAAGAGGTTGTAGAAAGGAATCTCTGTCTCTATCAACAAAGGATATCTGTAAGGCAACCAGCTGCTCTATCGCCTCTCCTAGCAGTTGTATACCAGATCTCATGCTGTTTACATCTACTACAACTTTGCCTTTCCCAAGAGTATAGACTATCTCGAAGCCATAGTAATAAATAACACATCCCATCATTTATGTCATAGGTGTGGGTCCTTCGGAGAGAAGATATAACTGAGACTCAGGTGGTTAGAGTAGACTATGAAACGCTCACCCATCAAATAGTGCCACCCCATATTTAAGGAAAAGATCTCTACTGGTAACTCTAGGTTATGGGTAGCATAGTTCTGCTCCTGATTTCTCAGTTGCCAATAACCATAAGTGATCACTGCTCGCTCTAGAATTAGGAAACACCCGAGTTCGGCCCCTGATGTGTCGTGGTAGACTATGTACCCTACTCCTTCCTCTGGAATCCTCAATATGGGGGACTAGAATGCCTCTGTCTCAACTCCTAAAAGCTCTGCCAGCATATCACTGACCACATGAAGGGTTTCCTATTCTTCTTCAAGGCTTATAGTGGTGCTGAAACTCTGGAAAAGTATGGACCAAACCTCTGGTAATATCCAGCCAACCCTAGAAAACTTCATACCTCCATCACACTCCAATGTGGCTCCCAACCATGTACTACCTCGATCATCACTGGATCCACTACAACTCCGGCCTCTGAGATGACATGTCCCAAAAAGTAGACCTCTCATATCCAAAACTGGCACTTTGAGAGCTTACCATAAAGATGGTGCTCTAGGAGTGTGTCCAGTACTACCTGTAAATGGTAGGCATGCTCCTCCTCAGTAGTTGAGTTGATCAAATTGTCGTCGATGAAAACTAAAACAAATCGATCGAGGTACGGCTGGAGGATCCTATTCACGAGTCCCATGAACACTGATGGAGCATTGCATATTTCGAAAGGAATAACCAGGAACTCGTAGAGGCCGTATCTATAACGACCCATACTTTACATACATTGTTAATACTTCAAAATTGAAGCACACTTATTACAACATATGACAAAACCACAAAGGACCGTATAGGTATAGTGTCTTTAGAAACTGTTAAACATAAACAACTGGTTCATAAATCTTCTACAGTGTCTCCTATTTATTTCATCATATCTAGGGTCCCTTTTAGCATATTCTACTTAATATCCATCTTCCTGACCTGGGGAAAAGAAAACATAAAAGGGTGAGCTCAAATGCTCAGCAAGGGCAAATAAAGGAAATAAAAATCATATCATATCTTTTTGAAAATCATAACCTGCAAAAGAGATCATAATATCTTAACATGGAACAAATCATAGAAGTGAAAATGAGATCCCCATAATCATAACATGAAACTTGAAACTTTGTGGCATGCACACATAATCATGGGAAATCATTTCTTGTTAGTCATGACTCATTGCCAAGACTATCTTAGTGGACAAAGTCCCTTTCTGAACCGAGTCACCCTCGTTCCAGTCCTGTTTCACTGAACCGGTATAACCTACCGTTCCAGCCATGTGTATCTCATGAGATATAAAATCTTTACCCAATGAATTGGAGGGAGATATAGTTCCCACCCATCTTATAATGAATCCTTTCTTATGTGTGCCACATAATCATAAACCATACATCATAGCGTAACCCATGTAATAAAAATGGGATTCTTAAACAACATGACATCATAAAACAATTCATATAAGATAAAGGAATTCATAAAAATATTTCCATCACAACATAATCAAACCAATGTAATAATAGGGATAAAAACAGAACCCTTTTATTATCTTAGATGGAAAATAATTTTGATAAAATACTTGAACTCCATTCATGAGGAAAATATCCTTTCTACTTCAAAAACACTTTTCCTTTCTTAACATGTCATACAATTTTAAACTAAAAGAAGTTAATTAAAAATAAACATGAATACTTGTAAAGGAAGCTTCTTGGAAATAATGTTTTCAGAATCCATTCATGCCATATAAGTTAAAAAAACATTCCTCGTACTTTTGTCGGAAAAAGTCAAAAAGTACCTCGTACGAAAAACGACAAAAGATTCCTTTCATACATATTACTAAAAACTCACTGATGGGTAAAAATGGATTTAAACAATTTTAGGTGGATGGAAATAATATTACATATTGATGAAACATGGATGTGGATGATAAAATACACCCCAGTAAATACTTACGAATAAACAATCTCGGATAAAAATGAGATTGTGATATTTCCTTAACTTAGGTCTGATTTGCTTTGTACGTGTCCGAAGCTCCTGTATAATGGTTTAAATAATGTTATTGACTTATTCCAGAATCATACATATTGATATGATATCATATATTGTCATATTCTTAGCTTCTTGTTAGTAATATTTCATTGTTACTTGTTACTCGGGTCTTTATTTCCTTTTGTTCTTATGCGTGTTTTGCCGAATAAATTCTTATTATTCATTTAAGGTTATAGATAAATTATATACAGAATGGTTTTAGTGTAACATATATCATATTTATTCATTCAATTCATTTATATAATTACTATGTAATGATGATCATGTAGAACGAGTCGCATCACATCGTGGAGACGGTATTCCGTACGTACGCATGAGTGATGATATCGTTCCTATGATCGTGGAATTGTATTGGAGTATATATATATTATTTCAGTATCAATATTAATTTATAATAATCATAAATACTTACTCATTACTTAATTATACCCATCCTTGTAAGGTGGTGGTGGAAAATAGATTACACCACGGCGTGGAGACAGTATTCCGTACGTACGCACGCGCAGTGATTTCATTTTTCTGTTCGATGGATATAAGGTGAATTAGGGTTGTTTCATATTTATAATAACATATCAGTATGTAAGTAATACTGATGTTATTACTTTATCATGAAACAACTAAAGAAGAAGAAGTTGAAGAAGAAAGAAATTGAAAAGATCGGTAATGGATATTACCTCTTCTTTGGAACGCCTCTTTGAATCCTGCACTTAGGAACTAAGATTGGTCTTTGAAGAAGACCAGGACCTCTAGAATTATTCTAGGGAAGTGGAGAGGAGAAAATGGCAGGGGTTGTCCGAGCTTGAGTGCTCAAATTGGTGTGAGGAGGAGGGGGAGGGGTGCCCTTTTATAAGGGAGGAGAGGGGCACCTTAGGAATATCTCAAAATATTATTTTATATTAAAGTCAAAATCGGTTTATAATGGTTCCAAAGGGTCTTATTTCGAAGCTAAAGTGGGGATGGGTCGAAATCCTATCATCCAATATGATTTAGACAATTTTAAGGTATTATTTTAACCTTATCAATTAGATTTAACTCTAAGTTAATTAATTTAACTTTTACCATGTCTTTTTGTTTTCTTTCACTATATGGTTAATACACTTACTATAACATGCCAAAAGAACCCCAAATTGTTTATTATTAATATATATATCCTTATCTAAGTCATTTGGCCGAACCATAGATTTTTATGAATAAAATAACAATTAATAATATTTTATTTTATTTAAAACTGTTTTGTGTCAATTTTGACACTATTTGATATATGATTTTTGTGAAAGTCATAAAAGAATTATATGTTCGAACGAAGTTGATTAAATCACCACTAATATATCTTAGTAACATATAAAATTAGTGTAATTCATAAAAAGTCTCAAATTACATTTATTTTTGTGTTTATAACATCAATTATGTCAATATTTCATAAATAAGATAATTATTGCATCATCGTTGTGTCATAATTAAATTAAATTATTTAATTTCTAAAAATTATAAATAAAATACCATTATTTAGTAAATCTTATTATCTTTCTAATGAATATTTATTTTCGAATTTATCTTATGTATAACCCCATAGTAAAAATGATTTACTTATTAAACATTGATTTTAACTATTTTAACCCTTCTTTAAATAAATTAATAATAAATGTCCTAATCTAACTCAAGTGGGCCTAAATGGTCATATTTTATTCATAAGGTTGTTTTTGGTCGAATTACACTTATCCAATAGAATTAGGACATGTGTTAGGGTAATAGTAATATCATATTTACCCTTAGTTACCCTATTTACTATTAACCGCGGTAAAAAAAGTAAAAAGTAACTATTCACCAAAAAATTATTTTTAACTCATTGAACCACATTTTACTTACTGATATCAACCGTGTCTGTTGGATTTTCGAAATTCCATTCACAGAAGCGGTAAAATTATGTTTTATGAAAAATTCAGTTTTTAACCTACCACTTAGTGGTTTCACTATTCATCAAAAATTGAATGTTTTCAGAAAAATACCAAAATTTCACCCTAGGCTAATTTCGGTATTCCGAATCCAAAATTGAAGTCCATTTTTAAAAATAAAATTTATAAAATTTCAAAAAGTGGTTATTACTATTCATAACGGCTAGTTTTAATAATATTTTAATAGCATATCGTTGTTTAGTGAAACTCAGTATTGCGTACGACGCAAGCTATCGAGGAAGGTCGCGATTGCGTGTAAAGTAAGCCAAGAAAGTGTGTAGTGAATGATTCCTTTGAACAAAATATTACTCATAAAAATCTTGGGTGTTACATTCTACCCCCCTTAAAAATAATTTCGCCCTCGAAATTCGTCACTTTGTAACAAACTGATGAGGATACTTCTCTCTCATTATATCCTCAAGATCCCATGTAGCTTCTTCTAATTGGTGGTTCCTCCATAAAACTTTCACCAATCGAGTGGTCTTGATTCGTAGGACTTTTTCGCTACGATCCAGAATCTCTATCGGCTGTTCTTTATAAGAAAGATCTTGCTCCAATGGTACAACTTCTGAGCTGAGTAGATGTGAAGGATCAGGTATGTACTTTCTCAGGAGAGATACATGGAACACATCGTGAACTTGAGAGAGATTCGGTGGAAGCGCCAATCGGTAAGCTACCATTCCAACACGATCCAGTGTTTCGAAAGGACCGATATATCTAGGGCTCAACTTCCCCTTCTTTCCAAATCTCATAACCCTCGTCCAGGGAGATATTCGTAAGAACACTTTATAACCCACTTCAAACTCTAGGTCTTTTCTTCGGTTGTCGGCATAACTTTTCTGTCAACTCTGAGCCGCTCTTATGTGTTGTTGAATAGATCTGACCTTTTCTGCCATTTCATCAACGAGATCAGGTCCTAATAGCTTTCTTTCCCCAACTTCATCCTAGCAAGTTGGAGTCCTGCATTTCTTTCCATAGAGAGCTTCATAAGGAGCCATATGAATACTGGAGTGAAAGCTATTATTATAAGAAAATTCCACCAAAGGTAGGTGTTGATCCCAACCTCCTTTGAAATCCATAGAGCAAGCTCTCAACATATCTTCTAGGGTTTGAATTGTTCTCTCAGACTGACCGTCTGTCTGGGGATGATAAGCAGTGCTGAAACTCAACTCTGTATCCAGAGTATGCTGAAGACTTCACCAGAACATCAAGGTAAATCTCGGATCCGGATCAGATATAATAGAAAGTGGTACTCCATGCAATCTGACCACTTCCTTTACATATATCCTGGCAAGCTGATCTAGAGAGAAATCCTCTCTAATAGCAATGAAGTGTGCAGAATTTGTAAGACGATCAACTATGACCCAAATAGCATTATTTCCTTTGGATGTTTTAGGAAGTCTTGTGACAAAGTCCATAGTGATTTTTTCCCATTTCCATTCGGGTATGGGTAATGGTTGTAACATCCCCTTAGACTTCTATCTCTCAGCTTTAACTTGTTGTCAAACCAAGCATCGAGAGACATATTCAACAACATCTCTTTTCATGCCATCCCACCAGAAGTACTCTTTCAGGTCCCTATACATCTTCGTGCTTCCATGATGAATAGAGAATGATGAACTATGAGCCTCATCCAGCAGCTCCTTCTTTAATTCGGGGATGGGAGGAACACAACCCCGATTCCTGAACTTTATTATCCCATCACAATCAAGGTTAAATTAAGGAACATTTCTCACCTTCTTTTGTAACTCAACATCTTCTTTCTGTGCCTCTTTAATCTTCACGTGTATAGATGGTTGAACATTCATTTGAGAAAGATAAGATTTTTCCTCTTCCATTATAATTCCATGATCCATCCTTTGTAAATCCTTAAATATTGGATCTTTTGTGATCCTCATCATGGATAAACTAGCATGGTCTTGTCGACTTAATGCATCTGCCACCTTGTTTGCTTTCCCAGGGTGGTAATGGATTGAGCAGTCGTAATCCTTAATCAGCTCCAACCATCTTCTTTGACGCATATTCAACTCCTTTTGTGTGAAAATATAATTTAAAATTTTATGATCATTATAAATATCACACCTTTGACCATAAAGGTAATGCCTCCAAATCTTTAATGCAAAGATTACCGCAACCAACTCCAAATCACGTGTTGGGTAATTTTGCTCATGGATTTTCAACTGTCGTGAGGCATAAGCTATCACCATATCATTTTGCATAAGAACACACCCCAATCCCTTCTTGGATGCATCACTGTAGATCACAAACCTTTCTCCACTACAAGGTAGTGTGAGCACAGGTGCACTGGATAACCTTCTTTTCAACTCCTTGAAATTCTCTTCACATTCCTCTATCCAACCAACTTAACTCCTTTCCATGTCAACTTGGTGAGTGGATTAGATAATCGTGAAAAATCTTTTACAAAACGTCGATAATATCCAGCCAAACCAAGAAAACTTCGGATCTCAGTTACTGTTGTTGGTCTTGACCATCTTTCGATAACCTCTGTTTTTGCTGGATCCACAGATATCCCCTCTTTTGAGATTATGTGACACAAAAATGTAACTTTTTGAAGCCAAAATTCACACTTGGTAAATTTGGCATAAAGCTTCTCCTTTCTCAGGGTCTTCAATATAATTCTCAAGTGATCTTCATGCTCTTACTTTCTCTTTGAATAGACAAGAATATCGTCTATAAAGACTACCACAAATTGATCAAGATAGTCTCTAAAGACTCTATTCATTAGATCCATGAAGATAGCAGGGGCATTAGTAAGACCAAATGGCATCACTATAAATTCATAGTGTCCATACCTTGTACGGAAAGCCATCTTTGGTATATCCTCCCTTTTTACCCTTAATTGAAGATACCCTGAACGAAGATCAATCTTGGAAAAGTATTGAGCTCCGCATAGTTGGTCAAATAAGTCATCAATGCGTGGGAGAGGATATTTGTTCTTGATAGAGATCTTGTTAAGTTCTCGATAATCAATGCAGAGTCTCATTGATCCATCTTTCTTCTTAACAAATAGAACAGGTGCTCCCCAAGGTGACACACTAGGGCGTGTGAATCCCTTATCAAGATTCTCTTGGAGTTGCTTCTTCAATTCCTACAACTCAATTGGGGCCATTCTATAAGGTGTCTTTGAAATAGGCAAAGCACCCGGTACGAGTTCTATTGAAAACTCAACTTCACGATTTGGTGGAAGACCCGGTAATTCCTCCGGAAAGACATCATCAAACTCCCGTACGATGGGCATATTATTAATCGTAAGTTTCTCACCAACTATTTGAGATAAATAACCTTCATTTAGTGGAATCAAGACCCATAAGATGGAAGGAATTTACACTGGAAGGTTATATTCATCCTTGCATCGATAGACGATCGTAGATTGATCTGGAATATGAAATGTGACATCCCTTCTTTGGAAATTGATACGAGCTCCATGTAGAGAAAGCCAATCCATGCCAATAATCACATCAAATTCCACTAAAGGAAGGATCACAAGATTTGCAGGAAGCACGTTCCCACAAACTTCGATCGGAGAAGAAATATAAACTTTTGATGCGACTGTTGTGCCATTAGGTGTTGTCACAGCTAACTCAACATCTAATTGTTGAGGTAATACGGTGATACCCTTAGAAAATGTTTCATAAATAAAAGAGTGGGTGGATCCAGAATCAAATAAAACATTTTCTACTTTAGAGTGGATGGTAAGTGTACCTTTCACCACTTCGTTATCGTACTCCACATCGCTGATAGAAATTGCATGTGACTTTCCTTTGTCTTTAGCCTTAAGATTTTGTTGACGTCGACCATCATCATCAACCCTTGGATTTGGGCATTGATTGGCATAATGCCCCATCTCCTTGCACTTGAAACATTGAAGTGTAGTAGGTTCATTCTATGTATCCCTTCCTTTTTTGCATCATTAGACATCTTCTTCCCATTATCGCGGCATTCAAATGCCCGATGACCTTCCTTTCCACATTTGAAACATTTACTTGTCCCTTTAAGACAACTCCCTCCATGTTTCTTTCCACACTTTGAGCATAAGGGAAAGCTCATCTTCTTTTCAGTGTTCTCTTTAGATTTTCCATTGAATTCCATCTTCCTCTTCTTATCAAACCCATGTGACTGATGGGTTACTCCAATCTCCATCTCGACTTTGAGAGCACATCGAACGATTTCCTCATATCTATTGAAGTCTCGTATGTCTAATGCCCATCGAAGACTTGGTTTTAATCCACTAAAGAACCGATCGATCTTACTCTCAGGTTGGATAATAATACCAGAAGCGTACCTTGCATGTCTTGTAAAATTTGCTTCATAGGTACCAACAGATTCATCATCCCTTTGCTTTAGTTCAAGAAACTCTTTCTCCATCTTTGTTCGGAGAATACGAGGGAAGTACTTATTAAAAAATAAGTTCTTGAACTCGTCCCATTCCATAGACTCAATTTCATCCCTTTGCCTCGTATTCTTAATAAGATTCCACCATTGATCAGCATCTCCTTCCAAACGATACACTGCTAGGATGAATTTATCATGTTCAGAACATTGAAGAACTGAAAATATCTTTTCAGTAGTACTAATCCATTGTTCAGCAACTAATGGATTAGTAGACCCACTGAAAGAAGGTGGACGCTGCCTCATGAAGGATTCAACAGAATGTTGCTCCTTCCTTTGCTCGTTTGGAAGTCCTGCATGATTCATAGCTTGAGAAAGTTTTGTGAGCATGGCTACAAGATTTTGCATTCCAGCTCCCATATCGTTTGGTTGCTAAGGGGGAAAATCATTGCATTTCCCATCACATTCCGCATTAACACGGTTCCTTCGGGTTCCAGACATTGACTAAAACCAAGAAGAATAGTGTGAGCAACACTAATTATAATAGGAAAACCACATAATCAAGGATAAAATTTCACACTTAAGGTCTTATCCTAGGGTATTCATGGCCATTTCTAAAACACTAAGATTGTGTTCTATGCTTAGACTTATCCTTAGGGTTCTTACTAAGGCTTTCACATCCTAGTTTCCAATGGTTGACTATACCTTTCCTCTGATACCAACTATAACGACCCATACTTTACATACATTGTTAATACTTCAAAATTGAAGCACACTTATTACAACATATGAGAAAACCACAAAGGACCGTATAGGTATAGTGTCTTTAGAAACTGGGAAACATAAACAACTGGTTCATAAATCTTCTACAGTGTCTCCCATTTATTTCATCATATCTAGGGTCCCTTTTAGCATATTCTTCTTAATATCCATCTTCCTGACCTGGGGAAAAGAAAACATAAAAGGGTGATCTCAAATGCTCAGCAAGGGCAAATAAAGGGAATACAAATCATATCATATCTTTTTGAAAATCATAACCTGCAAAAGAGATCATAATATCTTAACATGGAACAAATCATAGAAGTGAAAATGAGATCCCCATAATCATAACATGAAACTTTAAACTTTGTGGCATGCACACATAATCATGGAAAGTCATTTCTTGTTAGTCATGACTCATTGCCAAGACTATCTTAGTGGACAAAGTCCCTGTCTGAACCGACTCACCCTCGTTCCAGTCCTGTTTCACTGAACCGGTATAACCTGCCGTTCCAGCCATGTCTATCTCATGAGATATAAAATCTTTACCCAATGCATTGGAGGGAGATATAGGTCCCACCCATCTTATAATGAATCCTTTCTTATGTGTGCCACATAATCATAAACCATACATCATAGCGTAACCCATGTAATAAAAATGGGATTCTTAAACAACATGACATCATAAAAAAATTCATATAAGATAAAGGAATTCATAAAAATATTTCCATAACAACATAATCAAACCAATGTAATAATAGGGATTAAAACAGAACCCTTTTATTATCTTAGATGGAAAATAATTTTGATAAAATACTTGAACTCCATTCTTGAGGAAAATATCCTTTCTACTTCAAAAACACTTTTCCTTTCTTAACATGTCATAAAATTTTAAACTAAAAGAAGTTGATTAAAAATAAACTTGAATACATGTAAAGGAAGCTTCTTGGAAATAATTTTTTAAGAATCCATTCATGCCATATAAGTTAAAAAACATTCTTCGTACTTATGTCAGAAAAGTCAAAAAGTACCTCGTACGAAAAACGACAAAAGATTACTTTCATACATATTACTAAAAACTCAATGAAGGGTAAAAATGGATTTAAACAATTGTAGGTGGATGGAAATAATATGACATATTGATGAAACATGGATGTGGATGATAAAATACACCCCAGTAAATACTTACGAATAAACAATCTCGGATAAAAATGAGATTGTGATATTTCCCTTACCTTAGGTCCGATTTGCTTTGTACGTGTCCGAAGCTCCTGTATAATGGTTTAAATAATGTTATTGACTTATTCCAGAATCATACATATTGATATGATATCATATATGGTCATATTCTTAGCTTCTTGTTAGTAATATTTCATTGTTACTTGTTACTCGGGTCTTTATTGCCTTTTGTTCTTATGCGTGTTTTTCCGAATAAATTCTTATTATTCTTTTAATGTTATAGATACATTATATCCAGAATGGTATTAGTGTAACATATATCATATTTATTCATTCAATTCATTTATATAATTACTATGTATTGATGATCATGTAGAACGAGTCGCATCACATCGTGGAGACGGTATTCCGTACGTTAGCATGAGTGATGATATCGTTCCTATGATCGTGGAATTGTATTGGAGTATATATATATTATTTCAGTATCAATATTACTTTATAATAATCATAAATAGTTACTCATTACTCCATTATACCCATCCTTGTAAGGTGGTGGTGGAAAATAGATTACACCACGGCGTGGAGACGGTATTCCGTACGTACGCACGCATGGTGATTTCATTTTTCCGTAGGATGGATATAAGGTGAATTAGGGTTGTTTCATATTTATAATAACATATAAGTATGTAAGTAATACCGATGTTATTACTTTATCATGAAACAACTAAAGAAGAAGAAGTTGAAGAAGAAAGAAATTGAAAAGATTGGTAATGGATATTACCTCTTCTTTGGAACGCCTCTTTGAATCCTCCACTTAGGGAACTAAGATTGGTCTTTGAAGAAGACCAGGACCTATAGTATTATTCTATTGTAGTGGAGAGGAGAAATGGCAGGGGTTGGCCGAGCATGAGTGCTCAAATTGGTGTGAGGAGGAGGGGGAGGAGGTGCCCTTTTATAAGGGAGGAGAGGGGCACCTTAGGAATATCTCAAAATATTATTTTATATTAAAGTCAAAATAGGTTTATAATGGTTCCAAAGGGACTTATTTCGAAGCTAAAGTGGGGATGGGTAGAAATCCTATCAACCAATATGATTTAGACTAGTTTAGGGTATTATTTTAACCTTATCAATTAGATATAACTCTAAGTTAAATAATTTAACTTTTACCATGTCTTTTTGTTTTCTTTCACTATATGGTTAATACACTTACTATAACATGCACAAATTACCCCAAATTGTTTATTATAAATATATATATCCTTATCTAAGTAATTTGGCCGATCCTTAGATTTTTTGGAATAAAATAACAATTAATAATATAATATTTGATTTAAAAACTATTTTGTGTCACTTTTGACACTATTTGATATATGATTTTTGTGAAAGTCATAACAAAATTATATGTTCGAAACAAGTTGATTAAATCAACAATAATATATCATAGTAACCTAGAAAATTAGTTTAATTCATAAAAAGTCTCAAATTACATTTATTTTGGTGTTTATAACATCAATTATGTCAATATTTCATAAATAAGATAATTACTGCATCATCGTTGTGTCATAATTAAATTAACTTATTTAATGTCTAAAAATTATAAATAAAATAAAATTATGTAGGAAATATTTTTATATTTCTAATGAATATTTATTGTCGAATTTAGCTTATGTATAACCCCATATTAAAAATGATTTACTTATTAAACTTTGATTTTAACTATTTTAACCCTTCTTTAAATAAATTAATAATAAATGTCCTAATCTAACTCAAGTGGGCCTAAATGGTCATATTTTATTCATAAGGTTGTTTTTGGTCTAATTACACTTATCCAATAGAATTAGGACATGTTTTAGGGTAATAGTAATATCATATTTACCCTTAGTTGCCCTATTTACTATTAACCCAGGTAAAAAAAGTAAAAAGTTACTATTCACCAAAAAATTATTTTTATCACATTGAACAACATTTTACATACTGATATCAACCGTGTCTGTCGGATTTCAGAAATTCCATTCTCAGAAGTGGTAAAATTAAGTTTTATGCAAAATTCAGTTTTTAACCTACCACTTAGTGGTTTCACTATTCATCAAAAATTGAATGTTTTCAGAAAAATACCAAAATTTCACCCTAGGCTAATTTCGGTATTCCGAATCCAAAAATGAAGTCCATATTGAAAAATAAAATTTATAAAATTTCAAAAAGTGGTTATTACTATTCATAACGGCTAGTTTTAATAATATTTTAATAGCATATCGTTGTTTAGTGAAACTCGGTATTGCGTACGACGCAAGTTATAGAGGAAGGTCGCCATTTCCTGTAAAGTAAGCCAAGAAAGTGTGTAGTGAAAGATTCCTTTGAACAAAATATTACTCATAAAAATCTCGGGTGTTACAGTATCGACATCTGAAGGTAGTCTTCTGCACATCGTCGTCTCAATCTCAAAGATGGTGATAACCTGATCTGAGGTCTATCTTTGAGAACCACAATACTTCCTTCAGTAGATCAAAGAGGTCTTCAATCCTCGAGAGTGTGTAGTTGTTCTTTACGGTCACCTAGTTTTTGCGATGATAGTCGAAACAATGTCTTAGGCTATCATCCACCTTCTTGGAAAACAGAATCTAGGATGGACAGGGAGAAACACTATGCTGGATGAATCCCTTCCCCTGCATGTCCTCCAACTATACCCATAGCTCAAAAAGCTCAGTGGGAGCCATCTGATATGATGGTGTAGATATTGGTTCCCTCCAGGCGTAAAGGTCAATATAAATGTACACTTCTCTATGAGGAGTTATTCCTAGGACATCGTCTGGGAGAAAATCCACTTACTGGTCCACACTACAGGATAACTCAAACTCTAGACATCAACTGCTCCAACGGTAAGGCAAGACAACTGATGAGTGATCGGCCATACCCTCCTCCGAGTAAGTCTGCCCTACACTATAAAGGCTCCCTTCTTGCTTGTGAAGGTAAACCTAGTCACATCCATGCAGACACACCGCACATTGTGCCTACTACAGTCAATTTGATCTTGGACTGTAGATAACAAGTCCATACCAAAGATGATGTCGTATGACCTCGATTCCACATCAAGGAGAACCCATCCAAAGCTCCCACATCTTATAGTAATCTCACACTACTTCAAAAAGCATGTAATCATCAAGTCTACTCCCGTATGAGTTTCTAGACATAAAGATTGAGCCAACGACTTCGTCAGAATCACTGAGCTCCGAACGAGGTTGGTGACAATGAAAGAGTGACTGACACATGTGTCTTTAAGAACTGCATCCAAGGTGGAGTATACACATATCATACCTCGAATCATCTCTGGATCACCGTGATCATAAGACTCAGCTGCCTGGAGCTGAGCTCTCCCCTGTCCACATACTCCCTATAGTCAGGGTGGACCTCCTGGTGGTGGTGGTGGTAACACCTCAAAACGTCGCCCACCGCCAGCTTCACGACTAGCTCCACTACCATGTCTGCATGCTCCCTATGAATCGCCATGATCAAACCTCTGGCTCTGCCTCAGAGGTCCCTCAACTGTATTCTAATCATCCGAACGGCAGGTCAGACATTCACGAGCCATGTGACTCTCCCCACCGCATGTGTAACACTGCATGTTCCTCCAATGATTTTCTCTGTCCCATGTGCTTCCCACAACCGAAAAAGTGTCCTGAGGTCGTTCAACAGATGGTCTGGTCCGCTTGGACCTCTATGAAATTTGTCTGCTGCTTGTTATAGAAGACATTTCTATGTGACGCCTGGTGGTGTGTCTGGATGCTGATCACTTCTCAGCAATGAAACTCTCCACAAAGAGGGCACGCTCCAAGACTCCCATCTGTGTTGGGATTCTGAGGGAGATCATCAAGGCCCTGATCTCTCTCCTGATCCCCTGCTCGAAGGTCCGGGCCCGATAGAATACGTCTCGTACCATATCTATGGAGTAGCGCGAGAGGTCGGTGAAACTCACTGAGTACTGAGATACCATCATGCAACCCTGCTGTAGATGTAGTAGCTCCTCTATCTGCACTGCACGTATGGAGGATGGGAAAAAATATTCCAGAAACAGGCTCATGAATTCTGCCTAGAAAAGTGTCTCCTCTTCAGGCACCTGAAGCATCAGGCTCTACCATTTCATGCTACTACATGAAGGAGACTCACATCAAGGATCCCCGTAAGGTCTTCCGGTGTCTCTACGAGTCTGAAAACTCTCACCAAAGCCTCTAGCCAGTCCTCAGCTGCCTGCGGGTCCGTCTCACCCCTGTACCTGGGCGGACTCTAGCGTTGGAACTCATGCAATGTGGTCAGGTGGCATGCCCTCTCTGCTGCTAGGGCTGGTGGCAGCAGTGGATCAAATGGTTGTTGTACTACTAGAGCCTCCACTGTAATAGGGCCTTGCACTGAGGCCTCGTCGCTCGGTGGGCTACCATCTCGTATAAAGCCTGGAACCCTGGATAGCTATCTACGTAGGGCCATAATGAAATGAAACAGGTGTCCCTCAGTTAATAAGATATACCTGGTGAGATGACTCAATGAGATCACTAAGAAAACTCATCAAACACACACGCAATCAGTGTTTTCATGCACCGAGTCAGAAATCAATAGTCAGGGTCCTGGTGTATGGATACGTTGGTCGTCACACTAACACTGGACTCCCAAAACAGAAAAACACACACAGTACCCATATAACTATTTCTTCACAGAAAAGATCAGAGTCATGTGTTCTTTGGTAGAACCAACACCTCTGATACGAATTTGTCATGACTCGTCCCCCAGGTCCTATGTCGTTAGTACCCCAAACCTGCCTTCAATAGTCCATGGGCTGGCGACTAACACCGAAGGAGTAAATACCTAAATTGGGAAGGCATTGCCTTTATAATTGAAAACAGACACAATAGAGTACATAGCTGAATAAAAAACACTAAGTAAAATAGTATAACGAGAGAGTGCTGAAAAAAAGGGTCAAAAAATACAAGCCCAACTGTAAAGTACAAGTACAACTGAAAAGGAAAAAATAACTGAAAGGTGAAAAGAAGCTCCTGGATCGTCCACCATGGATCCTACCTGAGGGGTAGGTTCAGATAGCCTCCTCAGCACACCACGTCCGACAGTCTCCTCTTAGTACAGACTCGTCGTTAGGTCCACCTCTGGGTACCATCCATTCCTCATAACTCAGCCTTGGTTAGTGTTATCCTTCGTCTGCATCCAACATAATGAGGTGTGGGAATGTCCAGTGCGGGGGTGAGTATAATGATAATCAGTAGGGACCCCAAGACCCTCAAGGTCTCACAAAATCCATCAAGGATAAAAAAAATATATGAAATCAACAGATAACCCAACGTAGGTATATTCCCATACATATACCTAAGTTATCTTGTAATCCATCTCAATCATGAGGAAAATACAAGTTACTGACTCAGCTCACACAGGTATACAACTTATGTAATGATAGATGATCAGATATAGCCACAAAATCATCTAATCTGTCAAACCCACATAGGATCCAGGGCCAATAGTTAGAACTATCGGACCCACACATAATCCCAGAACAGTTTTCGGAGTTGTCGGACCCACATAGGATCCAGGACCAGCTATTCTATCGAACCCACACAGGATCCAAAAACATAACATAGAACTGTCAGACCCATAAAAGATCAAGGAACAGTAGTCGGAGCTGTTGAATCCGTACGGGATCCAGGAATAGTTGTCAGTGCTGTCGAACCCACACAGGATCTAGGAACATTCGTTAGTGCACATCCAACCACAGCGTTCTACAAGAAGCATTCTTGATTTTGAGAGGGTCTTCTCCTCATGGCGAGTATCGATACTTCAACAACTAAAATGTCCCAAGAAGATATATCTCAAAGGTCTACCACATCATAGGGGTCTCAAAGAAAAAGACGGTGTGTTAATCGGATTCCCAATCTGTGAGTTATTGGCATTTCTATTTTGAGGGCCCGGTTACATTTAGGTTCAATCTAACCCGATCGAACCCCAACTGCGTCTAAAACTCATGTGGGGTATTCCAAAAGATCCATTTCGCTCCATGCTTTCTGTTGCTATAGAAGGTTCGTCAATCGGACACCCGTAGCTCAAGTTACGAGCAAAAGAGTGGAAACAGGCTGAAACAGGTCCAGAATGGGGTCCGACCCGGTCCACGGGTCCGACCTGGTCTGCGGAATCGGCCCGGACCATGAGGGAGGCCCGGACCGCGAATGAGGCACTACCCTTGAGGTTGGCACGACATGCGCTAGGTCCAGCCCAACGGCCCGTGGGGTCTTACCTAGATATTCGGGGGAGTCCAAACCAGCGTCAGGTGGTTCCGTTCTGAGTCACGCAGGACCCTGCAAAGGGGTCCTACTCCTTTCAGCTGGCTGAGCGGCCAACCCCTCCCACAGGGCGCAGTTGCGCCGTGACACCTCTGACGATCCTGTGGCTCGGGCCGCCAGTCTTCCTCACGGCCGGCATTGCGCGGTCTACTGCTATATCACTGCAGCCCTCCATTAAACCACCAGACGACGTGGCTGCGTCATGCCATCCCCAGAGTCTCGGAGGCTCGGTCCGTTGACTTCCTTCACGGCCGGCCTTGCGCCGGCCGCCGCTGCACCGCTGCGGTCTATCGTCCGTGGGTTACTCCCCCGGCGGTGTAGTTGCATAGCCCCCATCCATGCGGTGTTGATTGACTTACCATTCACCACAAACATTCCACAGGTCACCGGATGAGTTTTGGTTGCCCAATTCTCGTTTCGGGAGAAGTCATGCACTCATCGGGTCATCACCTTCGATAAGCAAACAGAGTTGATGAGAGACGCTCAACCCGGCCTCATGCCACGTTGGGTGTCAAAATCTATAAGAAAGGTGGAGGGGTCGGGCCTTGTTTTTAGGCCCATGATCTCCGCGTTAGAGTAATATCAAGCGGCTTCGAATTCTAAACCATGATGGAAAAGAAAGAACACACAATAATTAAATATCTTGAACCCCTACCTCGGATTCGTTGTTCATTGATGATGTCGTGGAAAGGTAGACGTAGATTTTTTGATTTCATGAAATAATATGAATAATTCGAGGACAACTTCATCAACATTCATCAAGGACGGCACTTACTCCCTTGGTCTAGTTGAATATCATTCTTCGTTGGTGGAAGAAGTGTTCTTCGTTGGAGAATTCTTTTCCTCCCAATCTCTCATTTTCACCAAGATCCACAAAATGAAAATGCCAACCAAAAATATAGGATTAAGTTAATCCATTATTTAACTGTTGTCCCAAATATTCAAAAAGATTCAAAATAATTAATTATTGATCCATTAATTAATTTCCATGGATTGGCACCATAAAGTGGGGAGCTCAAGAGGGTCTCCACACATAATGGGATGTTTAAGAGGCTTCCAACACAGGCGGTCCCCAGTAAATTAATACTCACCTGGGAGGTTGAGTTAGGGTGGTACCAACCACCATAACCTCCCATGGGAGGTTAAGATGTGGTTCTCCCCACCTCCAACCTCCACATGGTGTTTACAAAAAATTAAATAAATTAAGACATGCCCTTATTTTATTTTATTATTCCACATAAAACCCAAAAAAATATCTTTTATTCGCGACCATCTACGGTCAAAGTGAATGTCTTCTAAGAGAATACAGATGATGTGAGATCAACTGTGCCCTTGGATTTCAATTCCGAGAAATCATTCAAAAGTTATAAAATCATGCTCGCATGTTTACTGAATGTACCTGAACAGAACTTCAGAAATTGATCCTGGGCACACTGGGCCTCGGAATCACACGTCGTCCATTTTTGCAGACTTGTAAAATTCCAATGCATCTAAGAAAAAAAATTCCTTAGAAATTATGGGTCTGTATAGTCTATCTTGAAATCCCAACAATCAGTCAAATTTTATATTAGTTGGCACATCTATCTTCTTATCCCTAGAATCCCTCGATTTTACTCAACAACAATCGAAGTCACACAAATCATGATGAACAAGATGTTCACGGTTGAACTAGGTGTTCATACAACACACATAGCATGAGATTTTTTCTCTCTGCCATAATAACATCACATGTGTTAATCTCTTGGATCATGAAATGATAATAAGATCGTTTAAATGTGATACTATTTATAGACAAAACATCAACGATCGGGTCCCTCCTCCTATGGTAATATGTTTTCTTATATCTCAGTGAGACTTGTACATGTGTCACTCAACTAATGGATAGTTAGAAATTAATTTTATGATATAATTTGTTAAAAAACATGAGAAACATTTTCATTCCTGAGAGTCAATAATATGATAGGAAAATAATGCACCTTAACAAAAATTGAATAATTCTAATCTAGGAAATATAGATTTCAGATTCCAAATATATAAACAATCGGATTATAGAATAATGAATATTCAATGTCTGAATTCTGAGTAATTTGTATTCTGAATTCTAGTGACTTAAGATTCTGAATTTCAACGAATTCAGAGTCATAATTTCAGAGATTTCAAAGTCTGAATTTTAGAAAATTCAGAGTCTGAATTTCAGATAATTCAATGTCTGAATTTCAGATAATTAAAATTTTTAATTTTAGAGAATTTGGAGTTTAAATTTTTAATCATTCATATTCTGCATTTCAATGAATTTGGAATCTGAATTTTACAGAATTTGGAGTTTGATTTTCAAAAAATTTGGTGTCTGAATTTTATAGAATTATTTTTTTGAATTTTAGAGAATTCAGTGTCTAAAAACAAAGACGCAAGATATTCATGGAACTATAAAATTATGAGTTTTTAGATAAGGAGCCAAATTGTTTACCCTGTATGAAAAAGGTTAGACTTTGTTTCGTGAAGACATTGAATAAGGCCTTAAAAAACAAAGTAATAATAAAACATTATCATAGAGAATGAAAATTTCCATTAGAAAATAATTTTTACAGATAGATAATTTTTTTTAAGAATATGTGTTTGTGATTTTTAAAACATATAGGAATGGAAAAGTCATAAGAAAACATTATTTACTCAACACCACATCCAATAATTAACATTCACCCTCGACCCATGATGGTCGAGGTTAGGCCTCACCTTGGAAAAAGACCCCATTATTGTAACACCCCATGTTTTTTTCAAAAAATAAATATAAATGCATGGAACTTTGTTTTAAGTATATATATTTTTGAATTATCATTTGAAATATAACTTTTATACTTCTATGTTATGAATTTCAAGAATCTATCACCTAAAATTGTGTTCAATATGTTATTTGGAGTCTATTGGAGCCAACTAGTTTTTTTGGTGAATAGTACCATACCCTTATGAATAGTAATATGAATAGTGATATGACCCTAATGAATAGTAAATTTTTTTATTGTTCTTTTTTTTATGAAGGCTTTAAGATAATAGCATCTAGGTTAATTTTTCATTGTGATATAGAAGTAGTTACATAATTAGAATTGTTAATTTTTGAATTAAGTATGCTTATATTTAAAAATAAAAATAACAATATTTAGAAAAATATTTTAAAAAAATGGACTTCATTTTTGAAATCTAATCATTGATAAATGTTTAGGGTGAATTTTGGGAATTTTTCAGAAACAATTGATTTTTCGGTGAATAGTAAAAAATACAGTCTTTAGTTTTGTTGTGTTGATGACATCATTAATGATATAATAATGATGTCATAAATCTGGTAGACTTGTGTATAGTTAAATAATATTTGAGATGTACAAAGAGTCTTATAACATCGGAAAATACCATAGGAAAGCCCATGGTTTTGTAAATACCATTCATGAGGTGTCCCTTGAAAATTATTAAATTAATCCCTCACTTTTCCTATAAATACCAAATCATCCCTTCATTGAATTCATTCCCAATTCACCGTCAACTATGCTCTGGCCTCCTTACCTTCAAATTAGTCCTCCCACGGTTTCCTAAAGCCCCCAAGGACCCAACCATTATGTTCTAAGGGTTAGTCTACAAGGTAAGAAAATTTGCAATTTTTTTCTTTTTCTGTGAAAATTCTTTTTTATGTGGTATAATTTTCATGTTTCTATACCATTTTCTCATTTCCTTATTATTCATGATCTTCTCTATATTATGATTCATTTCTGGATGGGTGACCCTTGTCACCTCCCTTTTTAATATTTTCTAAAACCATGTTGCGTAGCTGTTAGGCTACCGAATTTTTGTAAGCGATTTCATATTTATTCTTTTATTTTTAGTTCTTTCCATATTCGTTCTTTATATATCCTTACCCAATAGGCATGAAATCTCTATAAATCATGTATATTATATCTGTTATCATGTTTATGGATTATTAATCATCATTATTATTCTCCTCTCCCACTTATTTAAAGAATAATAACATTGTCCGTTTGTGTCGAATTACTGACCTCGTGGACGATGCGATTTCAATTTCCATTAATTCATTAAATTCTGGCCATGAAACCTTTTATAAGGTTGAAACAAGTTATTATATATGTTTTATGACTCACCCATGTTTTTGTAATTCTTTTTTACTCGTGGTTCTAATTTATATGACAAAACAAGGTTGTTATTATCAAATAACGACTAAAATGATCTAAATGAACACCATTAATGTTCTAAATTATGAATCATCCTCATGTAAGAATTAAAAATGATGAATGGAATAATTAATTTTACTGGATATATGTAAATACTACTCCATTCCAATTCTGGTGTTTCACTTCCAATCAACAAAAATGTCCATCATGAACCAATCATGGAAATCATGTAAATAATTCAACCAAAAACAGTGCAAGGGGAAAAATACTAACAATTAAGGGAGAAACAATGTGATGAAATTATCATATAAGATGTTATAAACATGAACATGTTTTAGTAAAATATTAATAACACTATTTTACCCATTATACAAGAGGGTTAAAAAAGTTTTAAGTAAGACAAACCCGAGGTAAGGGAATTATTAACCCAATTTCCCTTCATTGGGTTAACTTTATAATTCATTATTTATGTGTTATTCGAATATTTTGTGTGATGGTTACTATTTATATTATGTTTTATTCAGTGTATTTATAGAATATATACATACTCCATCCACTCTATTAAGTCTCTCTTCAATTGTATGATATTTATGATGGGCTTTTCTTTAAAAATCATCTTTTTAAATTTGGTTTTACGAAATTACAAAGCAATGGTTTTATGGAATTATTCATGTTGTATGATTATGTTTTGGATATTGGGAATTATTTATGATCAATGGTGGGACCTATATCTCCCTCAAACGCATTGTGCATGAGTAATTTGGAGTTCGGTTGTATGGTTACTCAAAGTGTAACTTTGATAGTTATAGAAAGAAAGGTAGCCATGAGGGTTACAAATTTTATGGTAGCAAAGATGGTTAAATGATTATGTAAATAATGCCCCAAGATACCTCTATGATTATATTTATGTTCTCATATTTTTTGTGGATCTTGTATGAATCTCATGTTACAAAAATTACCTATATATAAGTATCAATCATGTCTTCTGAAAATATTTTCATACGTTACGAGTATTCATGGACTAATGTTCTATTTCCTTCCTTTTTCATCCCTTACTAAGAATTTGTGATCATCTGATGTTTTTAAATGATTTTTTACAGGATAAGGGATGTGTAATAAAAGGAAATAAGACACATTAAATGTTGATGAATTTTCAAGGAGTCTTGTTTTAAGTTTTAATGATTTATATTTTGAAAAAATAGCAACTGTTTTTATTTTATCCACTCTGTAACAATGTGTAATGTTATGAATGTTTTGTCATAATTCAATAAAGCTCTAAACATGAAAAGATTCTCAATGTAATAGGAAGTTCTTTCTTGACCATATTCAAGTTTATGTATGTAATAAGGTCGGGTCCTTATAGTTTCTATCAGAGGATGGTTTAGATAACATTAGGGGTTAGGATGATGTTAATAGAGTAACATAAATGATTTTTACTCTATGTTTAATTAGAAATGTAATAGAATTTAATGATTACTATGTCACTTTATCTAAGTCATTTTTGTTCAGAATGGTTGTCCGCTGAAGGAACAGGGATGCTGAAGAGGAGAGGCACCGACAGAATGACATCCTTCCGGAACTACAGCCCGAAATGGTAGGGATTGGAACTGAGAAGTTTTTAACAGTAATGAATTAGTTAACGCAGGAAATAAATGGTGGTGGCATTCATGCAAGATAACCAGTAGAGGTACAACCATGGAACACGACAATAGTGTAACATTTTTTTGACATAACATCCTCCTGCATTCAATGGATCTTCTGACCCAATAGAAGTTTAAGGATGGATCGGGCCCTTGAAAAGATATTTGATGTTAAGGGATGTTTAGATAATCAAAAGGTAAGTCTTTCCATTTATCGTTTTGAAGGGGAAACTGATCAATAGTGGTCAATGGTAAAGAATATCAGGGGTAGAAAGAATTTTTATGCCTTAGTGTGGGATGAATTTAAATGTCTTTTCCTTGAAAAATATTTTCCAAAGGTTGTGTGACTTAGAATAGAGAAGAAATTCCTTGAATTGAAATAGAAGGAGGAAGATTCAGTGGCAGTGTATAAAGAAAAATTCACCCGACTTGAGAGGTTTGCACCAAATCTTATTCTGGATCTTGATAGAAAAATCAACCGCTTTTATTGAGGACTGAAGCCAAAGTATCGAAGGGTGTTTCCTTCCCGTGAATTCAAATTTTATGAGATACTTGTCTGATGTGCTGAGAAGGTAGAGAAGGAGTTTTATGATGATCATGTGCATTTTGGAAACAATGAGAAGAATAGGTCTAGTTGGTAAGAAATGGGTAAAAATCAACCAAAGAAATCTGATGGTAAGAAAATCCAGTTTCCAGTTTGTGAAAAGTGTGGCAAGAAACACCCAAGGAAATGTCTTATCAAAACTAGGAAGTGTTTTAAATGTGGAAATTTTGGACATATTTCCTGAGATTTCTATGAAAATGATCCTAATAATAATCCAGATAAGAAAACTGTAAAGTGTTTTAAAAGTGCTGAGATGGGTCACTGTGCAAATTTCTACCCAATGAGAGATCTGAATGATGCAACGAATCCAGACTACAAGAAGAAAGGTGTAGTGGGATCCTTTGCGACTACAGCAGCAGACGTTGGGCAATCCAATGAAGTTGTATCAGGTATTTTTTTGTTCACTTATATTTTTATAAAGTTTTGTTTGATATGGGGTCTACACATTCCTTCATCTCTTGGAAATTTTCTGGTAAATTGGAAATATCACCTCATCAAATGATACCTGAACTTGTTGTTAAAACACCAGGGGGAAATGTTATAGAAAAGAAGAATTATATGAATAATTCTATTGTGGTCTGTGGATAGACATTACTTGAAAATATTGTTGTTTTACCCTTAGTCGAGTTTGATTTTATTCTGGGGATGGACTGGCTTTCTGATTATCATTCTAAGATTGATTGTAGAGCTAAAGAAGTTGTTTTTCAGAAAGATTTTTAGTTTTTATTCATGAATGAACCCATACATTTGATAACATATTAGGTAGCTAAGAAACTATTAAAAAATGTAAATTAATGATATCTTGCTCATATTTTTGAAAACAAGGGAACTATTCAAATTAATGATGTGCCAATGGTAAATGAATACCTTTATGTTTTTCCTAATTAGTTACCCGGTGTCATTCCTGATCGAGAAGTCAAATTCACAATTGAATTAGTTCCTGATCCTAATCAAATTTCAAAACCCCCATATCGTATTTCTCCAATAGAACTTCTTGAATTGAAAAATCAGTTGCAGGATTTTCTTGACAATGACTTCATTCATCCAAGCACTTCACCATGGGGAGCCCCTATTTTTTTGTTAAAAAAAATATGGTTCCATGAGAGTTTTCATTGATTATAGAGCTTTGAATAAAATCACTGTTAAAAAAAGTATCATTTGCCTCATATTGATTACTTGATTGATCAGCTCCAGGGAGCTCGGTACTTTTCCAAGATTGAATTGAGATCCGGATACCATCAGCTGAAGGTGAAGGAAGATGACATCTCGAAAACATCCTTTCATACTAGATATGGGCATTATGAATTTGTTGTTATGCCGTTTGGATTAACTAATGCACTTTCTGTATTGATGAATCTTATGAATAGATTATTTCATGAGTTCTTGGATATATTTGTGGTTGTATTTATTGATGAAATTATGGTATTTTCTAAAAATAAATAGGATCATGAAGACCATCTAAGGGTTGTTTTAAAAAACATTGAATGAAAAGAAACTATATGTAAAATTCAGAAAGTGTGATTTTTGGTTGCTAAAAATATCTTTTCTTGGGAACATTGTAAATAAGGATAGAATAACAGTTGATCCTGCCAAAAGGAAAGTAGTTTATGAATGGTGAAGACCCAAAAATGTTACAGAGATTCGTAGTTTCATTGTCTTAGCAAGTTATTAATGATGGTTTGTTATGAACTTTTCATGTTTATCTAGCCCGATAACTATGTTAACAGGAATAGGGGTTAAATTTTTTTGGACAGAGGAATGTGATGTTTGTTTTCAGGAACTGAAGAAGAGATTGGTGAATGCTCATGTTTTGGCCTTACCTTCCCGAAATGGTGTGTTTGTCATCTACAGTTATGCTTATTTGAAGGGACATGGTTGTGTATTGATGCAGAATTATCAAGTAATTTATTATTCTTCAAGACAACTTAAACCTCATGAGCTAAATTATCCCACACATGATTTGGAATTGGTAGTAGTGGTTTTTTCTTTGAAAATATGGAGGCATCATGTATACGGAACCAAATTCCAAATATATACTGACCATAAAAGTATAAGGTATATATTCAATCAGAAGGAATTAAATATGATGTAGAGAAGATGGCTAGAACTGATAAAGGATTATGACTGCAAGATCAATTATCATCCTTGAAAAAAAAACAAAGTAGCAGATGCCTTCACTACAAAAAATGACATTTACCAATAGAAAATTAATGACAGATAATATATCTGTTGGTAAAAATGATTAATTCCAATAGATAATAAATTTTGTTGATATTAACTATAGGTACCAACAATTATTTTTACTAACATATATATCTCTTTATATTAATAGTTCAATACCAAAAAATCTTTTACCAACATTTAAAACTGTGGTCTTATCATAGTAATACCAACAATAGATTTACTGATAAATGAACATGTTGTTATTAGTTATTGTTAACAATAATATCTATTACTATTCAATCAATCTATGACCAATAAATTATTCAATAATATCAATTATTTTTCAATAATTATATATATATATATATTACCAATTATAATATAATTTAGTACTATTTATTGGTAATATATATATATAGATACATACATACATAATCCTTATACAATATGTTTTTTATAGAAATTCATAAAAATTTTCATTATATATATTTATATATATGAAACAAAATGCCCCAAAACAACCCCCACACCCGTCATTCCCACGCAATCCCCTCCACCAACACTACCTCTATGTTCCCCGCCGACATTCCTCGTGGTCGGCATTCCTTGCGGCTAGTGTTCCTCATAGACCTCCTCACAGGAAATCCTTCACTATTACTAGTCGGCGTTCAATATTGACAAATTCACAAGAACACCCCCTCCCTATTCCGGAACGGGTCACCCTCAGATATTATCATGAGAACCACCTTGCTGTTCCTGACTGGCATTCTCACGCTAAATACCTCTGTCAGAATCACCCTCTAGTAGGATACCCAATATCCCCATGCCGACATCGGTTTTTAATCGGTTATCTCTCACACCAAAATTCTCTACTTCAGTTCCCCAATCACCCTCTAGTAGCATATCCAGTATCTAATTTCATTTTTGTTCTTCATTTTTATAAATCTATATTGTGTTTGTATTAGGAATACATTATATATTGATACGGTATTTTTCATCATGGCTGTGTTTTTTGCTCCATTTTGGTACTATGTGCTGGAAATTGTTTCTTAGGTTTATTTATTTTGATGCATTGATTTTGCATAGCTGCACTTTAGGAGTTCTTTGTATTTCCTCTGGCAGAGTTACCTTCATTATTTCAATTCCCAATAGTGAAATGATTTCGGTGGGTTTATAGTTCATAGTTAAAATCTATCTTATATACATAGAAATAATTTACATGGAATCCAGGGGACCATGGTTTAGTCACCATGGTACTTGTATTTGAAAATATTGATTTAGTAATGCCAATTTTTTTGGATTTCACATTAAATGTCCATACTTTACATATTAAATTATTCCTTGGTTTAATTGCAGGGTGACATGTAATAATTTTTAATAATTTTATGTTATTTGGTATTAAGATGATTGAAATGAGTTTTATCATAGAAAGGTCATAATATTATTTTGACTGAAACAACAGGTCAACAATTAATAATATTATCATACTCAAATGGATACTTACAATTTCAATTTTTTAATTAGCATTGATTCTTATTCTTTTACTGATAAAATGATTTTTTTTTTCACTCAATCAAATATATTGATAGAATGAACTATATTCCAAATTACATATCTGTATTAGTCTATATTCAGTTTTCAATATTATCTTTTAATAAGGATAACAACTTTATCATTCCATATTCATTGAAAATCAAAAAAAATTGAAGTTCATTTCTCGGTTAGATGATTTCTAACTCTATAATATACCAACATTTTTAAGATATAGTTCAACAGTGCAATTTTTTGTGTGATTCCCTATGTATTATAAAAAATTATTTTAATGAACAAATAAGCTTTTCATGTGTATTTTTATATAATTAAACTATTTTCATGAATTAACATGTGTTGATGTGGGAAAAATGGATGCAAGGAGGATGACAAAAATTGGTGGGTTACAGCAGGCTCCCACCTGATGCTTTGGGCATCCACTAAATTCTAGTGGGAGAAACAATGTTTGTAACCTCCAAGTATTTAAATTAAAGGGTAATAGATCCCTCATATCATATTTTATTCTTCTTTATTCTTATCTGTTTACCATATGATTGATATAATCTTCATCTGACCCCCTCAATGATTTAACCCCCCAAGACTCTATTTAGTGTCATAATTGAATGATATAAAGTTAATTGATCTACTCATTGTTAATAAAATTTTTATCAATGATGGAAAAAAATTATTGAGCTGTGATAAGAAATCATGTAGGGGCTTGATTTAGGTGGTAAAAAATAATCTTCGGTAGTGCTCGGTTGTATCACTGAGTTGGGGGGTGTGAATAAGTGGTATATTTGGAAAAATATTCTTTTAATATTCAGCCTTTATGCCTAGTTAAAACAATTATCACCTCTTTATTATTTAACTCAACCTCACACAATTCTGGTAGAATATAAATAGAATAGAAACAATAGAATTTACAAGGTTCGGGTAAAATCCTACTCCATGTAATGATTGTTTGGTCTCCTATGCTACAGGCACAGGTGATTACAGTAGGGTCCATCCTAGTCCAACCTGTTTAGAGTCCCACTATGATCTGGCTATTTAGTTCCCCAATAGATACAGTAGCCTCGCACTTCCCCACTATAATATTATGAAACAAAATAAAGAATGAAAACTCAATACTCATGGATTATCCTATTCTATCTTATGTTGATATCCCTACATGGATAGAATTAATCAACTGGTCTACCCATGTATAGTATCATCATGATTTTTCAAAGCCAAAGAATAGATCATCTAGTTTTAAAACTCCCTCCAGATCATCAGCAATATATCTCTTCATCATAAAAAACTGAATACCGGGGCATAAAAGTATTATTCTCTAGTTAAAGAACACATGGATTTAGTATGTTTTTATTTTCTTTTCGATAATTTTTTGTACAATGTTCTCATTTCTCAATCACTGATGCTAGAATATGTAGATATCCCTCCATGGACAGATTAGTTCAACTTCCCTACCAATGTATAGTATCATCGCAGTTTGTGAATGTCGAAGAACATATCCTCTGGTTTTGAAACTCCTTCTAGATCTTCAACAATATAGCTTGTCACGAACCAAACCTGATTCGACCCTGAATTGGTCACCCGAGCTAGTCTGCAACATGTCCCATGGGGAATTCCCGATCCCCATGGGCTGGAAACTAGTGTCGGGCATCAATGTACACATGAGGAAACAATTTAAGCCCATGAGATAAAACCAAGAATAGAAAAAAAAAAGAACAATTTGAGCATGATTAAAAACGACAAATGAATCTTAAATAAACAATGAACCGATCCAAATATAAAGTATCACTACAAAGAAGAAAACCAGAAACCAGACCCCGCTAAAATGATCTCTGTTTGACCCCTTGGTCACTTCCATCCAAAAGACTGAAACAGCTCCCACATGAGATGCCACTAAGAAAAAGCCTGAACAACAACTGAACCTGGAACTGAAATGGTAAAGGATAGAAATGAGAACAAAAATGCTCAGTATGGATGCCAAAAGTAAACCATTTCATCCAAGTATTTTCTACCCAAAAGCTGTCCGATGACAGAAGTTTGAAAATACAATTATAGAAATAAGGATTTCACATTTAATCAAAATAACAAATCATTCCCACTATGAGAACTAACCCACACCATATATTATTTAAAAAATAGTTTACCATTTTATAAAAAAACCAAACAAGTAATATTAAAGCTGTGAAAAAGGGGGACAGGTAAACAATACAAGCTAAAAATAGACTAGTGTATCAAAAAAACAAGCAAAAAAAGCTGTAGATAAACCAATGTATCAGAAAATAAACAAGAAATAAAAGCTGTATATAAACCAATGTAGAAGAAAATAAACAAGAAATACAAGGTGTATATAAAGCAATGTAGAAGAAAATAATCAATCAATACAAGATGTAGCCATGGGCGATCCTGAACATCCCTAGACAACCCCTGGATGCACTCGGTTCAGAACCACCTACCGTCATATTGTGAGGCCCCATAGTCTATATCCCACTGATCGCCCTCGCGACAAAATTAGCGGCAAATCCCACCTAGCCTCTCTATCTACCAGGGGAACCAACCCGTCTAATCGGGGCAGGTGAGATACCGTCACTCGATAATCTATAAGACGCCCAGGAACCCATGGTAGTTATAGTAATATTGTGTATGTAAGAGGCCCTCACACACATGACTCATCTCACCGCACTTGCCTACCCCAAACATGGATGATTCCTATACATTCACCCATAAAGGGTACACTAGATAAGAGAACCCCATATACATATTCAGTTATTTCACATTCAACAAAGTGCCAACTGGGATTCTATAACATATAAACTTTAAAACATTTCAGAAAACGTTTACAATTTCAAATCTATTATAAATTGTTTTTCAAAATATCATGCAAACACCACTCATTCATTTAAAAAACAAAATTGGCCCTTAGGTTCTAAACACACATTCAAACACGTCACAATTATCAAATATGATTTTACCCTTTTCCAACCCGCACCAAAACATGTTTTAAACAGAATGGTCAAACCTTAAAGAACACTTTATAAACCATGATTTCCAAAATTCTTAAGGAACACTTTACAAAAACACATTTAAAATACTCTTTAGAAACCACTCAAGGGGACCTAATTTATTTGAAAACTAAAATACATTTAGAAGACTAAACTTCCAAGAAAAACACCAATGACCTTAAAACCATTACTGGCCACATACTTTATTTATATAACATAAAACGATCCAAAAAAAATACATTAAACCCTTTCTAACACATTTTAACACGTTTAGTATGCTATAACAACATCAAGCCATACACACCCAAAATCCTCCTTTGAAATCAAACACACACCAAGAAAACATTTTAAATTACTTCCCCAAAAATCACCACTTACCCACATTATTTTAAAGGAATTCCAAATAAAACATTGAATTCATTAAACCATTTAAAATGTTTTTAACACAATAATTAAGTCATGACACAACCGGGCCAAGTTCATTAATAAACAATGTCATTGCAACATAATAACGTTGATACATTTCAAAAGGGACCATTTCCGTCTTAAATAAACATAATCAGTTCAAACAATGTTTTTATGTATCATAAAACAATGCAATTTACACTAAAACACATTTAAAACCTATTTTTAACAAATCAAATAAATTCCAAAGTTCTATAACAATTTAATTACGGGTTCCATAGAGCTGAGAAACAATTTTATAAATTTATTTAAAATTTCAAGCATCAAAGGAAGTACTTTAAGAATGAAAAAGTTGGAAAATCATGCCGAAACCTCGTGCGATTAGAGTAAAACTTCAATGGAAGGAAGAACGATCCCCCGCAGTCAAAACACACACCCTAAAACCAAAGGAAACCCGGGATACATATTAACCCTAACATTTAGGGTTCACCCAACAATAAAACCCACATGGAAAACCTAAAAATCAAGTGGGGAGAGGAGAATATGGAGAGGATACTTACTAGATGGAACCACCAGAGGGAGGAGGAGTTGCTGGAAGAATCACTAGATGGGAGGAGGGCGTGTGTGAAGCAGGGTAAGAGGAAGAGGGGTGCGTGAGGGAAGGGGGGAAGAAGGGGTGTGTGGGATATAGAAAAAAATGAAATGAATTAATGGGGAGAGTGAGTGTGCGTGAGGGGATAAGAGGAGAGAGGGCGTGAGTGTGAGGGGGGTAAGGGAAAAGTGGGGGTGGCGTGGGAGATAAAAAAAGAAAAGGAATTAATGGAATGGGGGTATGAGTGGTGTGCATGGTGGGTTAATGGGGAGTGGTGTGAGTGGATATTGGTATATAAGGAATGAAATAAAATAAATAATAATAATAAAAATGTAGTAATAGATAGTGGGGAGGCATGATGGAATAATGGGATATGGGTGATTGGAGAGAGGGAATAAAAAAAGAGATGAATTAATGTAGAGATGGGGTGAGGCATGTAAGATGTGGGATTGGAGAGAGGAATAAAAAAAAGGTATTAAATGGGATATTGGGGTGATTGGAGAGAGGAATAAAAAAATAAGAGATTATGTGGGGGAGTGAGGGTGAGGCTTGGGGGAAATATAGGGATTAAAACCCCATAAAAAATAAAACAAAATTAACAACAATAACAAATAAAAAAAGTTAATAATTATAATGATAATGATAATTTAGTTATTTTCTTTTAAATAATAACAAAAATAATAACAACGAAATAATAATTAAATTTATAAAAACTTATTAATCATAAGATCATTAAAAAATTTAATTTAAAAAAACATTTTTATATACACAATTGTGTTATTATTATTATATCTTAGACATTTAATTTATTTCATTTTCATAATCTTTTATTATTTTATGTAATGGGTAACTGCAAGGGTATCCAGGCCGACTACACGGTTATGGCCAACCTTGCGGTGTCCATGCATCGGTTCAAAACCCATCAAAAACATCAAATATAAAAAAAAAACTTTAAACATGCACTCAACCCGCACCTTGACGAGGCTAACCGAAGCCATGAAATTATAAAATAAAATAATTTAAAAGCTCGGGTTGTGAAAATTCTCCCCACCACAAAACATTTTGTCCCTAGAAAGTCACCTAGCTGAAGGAAAACCAAAACTTAGGTCAATGCTCAACCAAAACCGTTGGAAAAAAAAGCATCAACTTGACTATTATCTCTACAAGCTGCACCCGACCGAATCAAAGAGAAAACATAGCACAAAACAAAGGGAGAACACGAGAGGGTTCTCCCCACCACAATAATTACCCTAATGTAAGAATTTTAAATCAAACACCACCGTAGGGGGTGGGGTGAAACGCGGGAACTCCAAACTAATCCTATCGACTTCTCTATTCAAGTTGAACAGGAACACTAAGACATAAAAGGAAAACCACTAAAAGACCACCCGAAATACCGGGGAACCAATATAAGGAATTCTCTATAACACCACCAGTAAAACTATGAATTACCAACACCAATCTAAAACTATCCGACACCTCGCATCTCTAAACAATCACTAATATAAACCAGGACCAACCCACACAAGGGCCAAAAACACTTTAAAAAAAACTAATGATTCTAGATGTCACATTCAAGAGAATTCAACTACAATGATAACGAATGGATAAGTTCATAACACTATCACAAAAAAAATGAACTTACAATAGTAGGAAAACAAGAACATGGGAACAAATATTTTCTCTATTCCAAGACGAAAGATAAAGAACCAAGTAAATGTCTCACATGCCTTTGGCATGCTGACTGTGTGCGAGCTTCACCCCGAGACCCGAGGTTGGGGCTCGGATGACTGAAGCATCTTATTCCTCATAGTAAGACACATGAATCACCCAATTAGAACTCCTTCCTCAAATGAAACATCCCATAGAACTTCCCTCGGTGACCCGAATGACCACAACGTTGACATGACGTAGGAGGAATGTGGCCCGATGGCTTTGAATGCCCGAACCAGCCATATTGATGGCACATCCATAGGCATCCTGACGAACTAGGTGCCAGGATCAATGAAGATAACTTCTTAGGAAAGGTTCCTCCTACACACATACACTCCTCGCTAGATAGGGAACCTTAAAAAAACAACAATCACTAACTAATCCCCAAAATCCAATGACGATAAGACGACCAACCTGCACTAGTCCCAAATATAACCTTTAAACAATCCCGAAAGGACACGAACCATATAAACATGTGGATTTCCCAAATACCCAAAGACACACTCCACTTCCCTCATGTCATTTCACCACCTCTACCAGACCTCCCACACCTCAAAGGGTGATGAAACATGAAAGAACTGAAACATGTGCATGAATCATCAGTGACACTAGGGACCGTTCTGGGAGGCATACTCCAAAGAACACAAGAATCACAAAACCAAAACATGCCTCAATCCAAAATACAATCAAAACGAACACCCCAAGCCAAGACAACTGGCCTAGAATCCAATCAAAAATAAACACAACCAAAACCCTCTTCCAAAATCACCATTTTCATTCAGATTTCAGAATTGACTTATCCCATGATCAATTTTGAAATGACAAAACCACTTTTCACAAGCCAAAAATCCACTCAAGGAAAATGAAATTTCCAAAACCTTTATATATATAAAAACAAACCCAAGGCATCTTATGGACCATCACACGCATGTCCATCCATTTCCATCCACATCATCCATAAACTAGTTCCCCCACACACTCACCGTACACACCCCCACACAAGTAATCTTCCATAAAGACTACCAAGGGAAACATCCTTTACTCATCGAAACCAAAGTATTTACTAAAATTCTTCCAATTTTAAAATTCCCTTTACCAATTTTAAAATCATCTTAGAGAAAACATTTTCATTTAAAAACCCACATTCATTTCCAAAAGAAAGCATTCACAAACCAGAACCAAACAAAGTACAACTTACAATGAACTACCAGAATGAGGAACTAGCAGTTACACTTAACCCAGTGACATGGTAGTGAGCCACGCCCCAAGTAAGCGTCAAAAACTAGGAGGAACTTCAACCATTAACCTGGACTCCACATGGGACACTACTCCATGTATGGTTGCGACGTGACACCGGCTTGCCTCCGTTGACATCCCTCAATCCAAAACAAAGGCACAATACTCAAATCTCGGACTACACCCGACAACTCAAGGTTTGGAACGAGCAAGGGTTCATGACGCCCTTCCCTCACCTATCTCTCAAGTCCCGAAAATACTAATCTCCATATACCAAACACCCCAAATAACAATGGTCTCCTTTGCTACACTTTTTTTTCATTAACCAACCCCGAGTCGACCCTGAACTGGTCACCCGAGCCGGCCCGCAACTTGTCATGAGGGGCGTTCCCTGATCCCCATGGGTTGTCAACTAGTGTCAGCCATAAAAGTACACATGAGGGAACAATTTAAGCCCATGATATAAACCCAAGACTAGAAAAAAAAGAACAAACATTGCATGCAGAAAAACGGAAACGGAAACTTAAATAAACATAGAACTGATCTAGATATGGAGTATCACTAAAAGGAAAAAAATGAAAACAAGACCCTGCTACAACGATCTTCATGTGACCCCTTGGTCACCTCCAACCAAAAGCCCAAAACTGCTCCCACATGAGCAACAACTATGAAAAAGCCTGAACAACAACTGAACCTCCGACTGAAATGGTAAAGGATAGGCATGATCACAAAAATTCTCAGTAGGGATGAAAAAACTAAACCAATAAATCCAAGTGTTTTCTATCCCAAAGTTGTCCGATGACATAAGTTTTGAAATACAATTATAAAAATAAGGTTTTCCCATTTTTAAAAAATAACCCATCTTTCCCACAATGAGAACTAACACACGCCATATATTATTTCAGAAACATTCTAACATTTTATAAACAAAACCAAACAAGTAAAATTAGAGCTGTCAAAAATGGGGACAGGTAAATAATACAAGATGAAAATAGAATAGTGTATCAGAAAATAAACAAGCAATACAAGCTATATATAAACCAATGTAGTAGAAAATAAACAAGAAATACAAGATGTATATAAACCAATGTAGCAGAAAATAAACAAGAAATACAAGCTGTATATAAACCAATGTAGTAGAAAATAAACAAGAAATACAAGCTATACCCATGGGCGATCATGAACATCCCTAAACATCCCCTGGAAAAACTCGGTTCGGAACCACCTGCTCATATATTGTGAAGCCCCATAGTCTATAACCCACTGATCGCCCTCACGACAAAATCAGCAGAAAATCCCACCTGGACTCTCTATCTACGAGGGGGAACCAACCCGTCTAATCGTGGTTGGTGAGAAACCGCCACTCGATAATCTATAAGATGCCCAGGAACCCATGGTGGTTATAGTAATATTGTGTAAGTAGGAGGCCCTCGCATGGGTGACTCATCTCACCACACTTTCCTACCCCAAACACAGACACTTCTTATATGTTCACCCATAAAGGGATACACTAGATAAGAGCGCCCCATATACATATTCAGTTATTTCACATTCAACAAAGTTCCAACCGGGATGCTATAACAGATAAACATTAAAACATTTCAGAAAACATTTACAATTTCAAATCGATTACACACATTTATTCAAAATATCATGCAAACACCACTCTAACATTTACAAAACCAAATGGACCCTTACATTCTAAATACACATTTAAACACTTCACAATTATCAAACATTCTTTTATCCTTTTCCGACCCACACCAAATCATGTTTTAAAATGAATGGTCAAACCTTAAGTAACACATTATAAACCATGATTTCCGAAATAATTAAGCAACACTTTACAAAACCACATTAAAAATACTCTTTAGAAACCACTCATGGGGATCAAATTTATTTGAAAACTAAACTCCATTTAGAATACTAATCTTCTAAGAAAAACACCAATTACCTTAAAACCATAACTGAACACATACATTATTTATATAACATAAAACAATCGAAAAAAACATACGTTAAAATCTTTCCAACACATTTTAACATGTTTAGTATGCTATAACAACATCAAACCATACACACCCGAAATCCTCTTTTGAAATTAAAAACAAACCAAGAAAACATTTTAAATTATTTCTCCAAAAATAACCACTTACCCACATTATATTAAAGGAATTCCAAATAGAACATTGAATTCATTAAACCTTTTCAAAAGTGTTTTAACACAATAATTAATTCATAACATAACCGGGCCAATTTCATTAATAAACAATGATGTTGCAATATAATAACATTGATACATTTCATAAGGGGCCATTTCCTTTTTAAATAAACATAATCAATTCAAACAAGATTTTTAGGTATCATAAAACTATGCAATTTACACTAAAACACATTTAAAACTTATTTTTAACAAATCATATAAATTCTTAATTCCTAAAACAATTTAATTAAGCATTCCATAGAGCTGCGAAACTATTTTATAAATTTATTTAAAATTTAAATCGTGAAAGGAAAGAATTTAAGAATGAAAAACTTTGATTAAACTACCAAAACCTCATGCGATTAGAGTGAAACTTCAATGGGAGGATGAAAAATTCCTCGTGGACAGAACACACACCCTAAAACCAAAGGAAACCCGAGATACATATTAACCCTAAAATTTAGTGTTCACCCAACAAGAAACCCCAAATGTAAACACTAGAAATTAAGTGAGGAGAGGAGAATATGGAGAGGAGACTTTCGGGATGGAATCGCCGGAGGGAGGAGAAACCACCGGAAGAATCACCGAAGGGGAGGAGGGTGTGTGTGAAGCAGGGTAAGAGGAAGAGGGGTGTGTGAGGGCAGGGGGAAGAAGGTGTGTGTGGGATATTTAAAAAAATGAAATGAATTAATTGGGAGAGAGGGTGTGTGTGAGGGGATATGAGGAGAGAGGGCGTGAGTGTGAGGGGGGTAAGGGAAAAGTGGTGGTGGCGTGGGAGATTAAAAAATAAAAGGAATTAATGGAAGGGGGTATTAGTGGTGTGTGTGGTGGGTTAATGGGGAGTGTTGTGAGTGGAGAGAGGTATATAAGGAATGAAATAAAATAAATAATAATAATAAAAAAGTAGTAATAGAGAGTGGGGAGGCGCGATGGAATAAGGGGATATGGGTGATTGGAGAGATGGAATAAAAAAAGAGATGAATTAATGAAGAGGGAGGGGTGAGGCGTGGAAGAGGTGGGATTGGAGAGAGGAATAAAAAAAATTTATTAAATGGGATATTGGGGTGATTGGAGAGAGGAATAAAAAAACAAGAGATTAAGTGGGTGAGTGAGGGTGAGGCATGGGGGGAAAAGAGGGATTAAAACCCCTTAAAAAATAAAACAAAAATAACAAAAATAACAAAAATAAAAAATAAAAAAAGTTCATAATGATAATGATAATGATAATCATAATTTTATTTATTTTCTTTTAAATAATAAAAAAATTAATGACAAACAAATAATAATTATATTCATAACAATTTATAGATAATAAGATCATTAACAATTATAATTTTAAGAAAACATGTTTATATACACAGTTATGTTATTATAATTATATCTTAAAAAAATTTATTTATTTCATTTTCATAATGTTTTATTATATTATGTAATGGGTAACCACAAGGGTTTCTGGGACGACTACATGGTTACAGCCAACTTAGAGGTGTCCGTGCATCGGTCCAAAACCCAGCAAAAACATCAAATGTAAAAAAAATTTAAACACACACTCAACCCACACCTAGACGAGGCTAACAAAAGCCATGAAATTATAAAATAAAATAATTTAAATGATAGGGGTGTGACATAGCTCTTCCTCATGGAACTAAATATTTCGTCATACTGGTTTTCTTCTATAGTTAAAGAACACATGTCTTTAGTATGTTCTAATTTTCTTGTTGATAATTTTTTGTTCAAAGTTCTCATTGATCAATTATTAGAGCTGTATATTTCTACAACAACCCAATACCTAAACAGAACACTAAATAATCCAATCATCCTAACTACTGGGGTTAATAACCTAGTGAAATAGAATATAACACCTGGACACCAAACAAAACAAATCCCACATAAAATTCATAATCTAGTAGCAAGACCCAACATTTCTATGAACAAATAAGGATAAACAAACAAGATCCTAGACAATAGATATAGAAGATCAAGACACATGGAAAATCGGCATAAACAAAATTACCAGTATCGATAGAGGATACGAGTGTTGTTCGTTTGTAGGTAGACATGCTAGATGGCCAGGACTTGTGGAACCCATGTCTCTTCCCTCTAAGCCCCCAAGATTCATTCCCTACAGATTTCAATAGATGCATCTCCATGTGATAATGGATGACTTACAGATCCATTTGATTCATGTCTCTTCCCTCTATGTGTCTATTAATGCACTCTTAACAGAAAACACCACATACAATACAAAAGGTAAATAATAAATAGGAGCATATATTATTTCTACATTGTTCGGTCCAAATGTTGGTACATAAACTTGATGTGATTGTATCAAAATTTCGAGACTAATATATTCACTATATAATTTTAATGAATATAAAAATATGAGGGTAGTTTTCTTACTCATCTCTAGTAGTGTTGTCCAAAGTGTAGATGTTTAGTGTTGTGTACATCTTAGAGTCTTTATAAAGAAACAATAACTATCTTGGAACAACACATCAATGTCTTGAATTGTTAGTCCTTGATTAATATAGTTTTATCTAGTCATAAATGGGCCCTGAAACTCGCGGCCGATTGTCACCTATCGAACGGTCAAGGTTCCGGTGCTCTGTTAATGTGTATAGCAGCACTCGGGTCGAATCCTCGGCGATGATACTTTGTAATAGTCGTTTGTTTTTAGTTAATTGTATTCTGATTGGGGGGTTTGTTTGCAGAGTTTATGATATAATTTATGTATGATGTTTGATTTAACAAATTGATAAATATTGGTGTGAGTTCATTATTAGGGAGTTAAACTTGTGATGTCCTTGAGCATTGCTTTATATTGCATTTAAATTAACACCCACTTCTCAAGTTGACGTCGATTAGAATTCCCAAGTGTTAAAGCTTTCATCCAAGCCTTAACAAAAATTGGATTCTAAAATCAATAATTACTTGTTTATGGTAGTGTATTTATGGTTCCAATAATCCATGTAAACCACAATCTAAACAAAATATTTCATTAATCCATGACATATTAAGTCCAACATACACAATGTTAAATTAACGAATACTCATCGAGCAAATACTCTCAATCACTTAACATCCCTAAATTTTGACTCACCCCAATGAGATATTTACTCAAAAATTTGGGTGTTTAATATTATGGTTATAATAATTATGATGATAAATTAAGTATAGAAGAAAAATAAAGGGATCAGAAAAGAGGGGTACGTCAAACACACCCACACGAACAATGATGATAATTTAAAACAGATTGTTGATTGAATGAGGAAGAAAAATAAGGGAAGGAGATTTAACTGAATTTAAACTATTTTAAGAACATTAATATTAAAATACAGATGGTGGATGAGAATAAGATATATTGAAGAAGAAACTTGAATTAAAACAGAATTAAAAAAGAAAGGACATACAAAATTAAAAAAATGAAGAACACAAAAGTAAGGGAAAAAAAGTGAGTAGGAAAGGTATCTAAAGTGAAAACATGAGTATGGAAGGTCCTCACAAGCCTTTGGGAAGGCTTTTTTCGTTCCAATATGTTTTCCTCTCTTCTTAAATGCCAACCCTTTTTAAAGGAGAGGAGGGGATGTATTTATAGCCCAAGGTGGTGGACTGTTTACATTCCAGAAATTCACCTCCACTTGACTCGCAGATATGGACGTCAAGACAGACAAATCTCGAGCAATCTTCTTCTTAAAAGTTGTAGCTAATGAAGATGGATGACTACTCTAAAAATATGGAGTCATTTGGACTTAAGTATCAAAAGTTATGGCCAGTTGATTAAACAATGTAAAACTGTCCATTTCAATGCAGTCTTTTTTGAAGTCCATAATGTGAAAGGGTTTTTCAATATGAAGATGCCTTCAAATACGAATGGTTTCTTCAACAATATTGGCCTCTTATATCGCCTATTTCACACTGAAAAATCCCAGCTCTATTTGATTCTAACATCATGAGATAGGTCATGCATACTATACTGATTGTTATTCTTGTCCAGAATGGTGGGCTGGACATCAAAGCTTCATTTGGGCACCTTGTACTTAGATTTGGGGCTTGAAATTTTATCCAAGATGAAATGTAGTGTACCAAGAATTATTTTAGAGAGTTAATGATTTTGGACATCTGGATTGAGCCCAGTAAATCAATCTTCAAGGCTGGTCTAGTTTGTTCACAGATTCTTTGGTCTTGTTTGTGAGGACCATATGTCCCTTCAAATGGAAGAATTGGCTCATGGTACCTTCTAATGAAATGTTTTATATTGAAAGGAGAAGCCAGAAAATAAGAACCACACAATTTGGATCATTATAGTGATAGTTATTATTAAAAAATTAAACTGACTCAATTGGACTACTTCTAAAAATGCTCAAAATTTATACTTAATATTAAAACATTAATATTTCACACAAATTATGCACATTTCATATAAAATAAGTAAAGGGAGTATATAATAAATCATGAAAATGTTAATAACATCAACTCCCCAACACTTAGTTTTGTGCATGTCCTCATGTGGAAAAAATATAAAAACCTGACAAAAACATTTTTACTCCCCAACAGATATTAAAATTCTGTTTTCTCCAATCATGGGAGATTTAGACTATTTCACTCATCCATTTTTAAATCCACCACAAGTTTTTACTGAAACAATGTTCTAAAACTAATTCATTTTTTCATGCTCCAATTTAGAAATGGAAGATGTGGACACTCAGAACTCACACATCTCAAGATGATAAAATTTATTTGTGGAGGTTCACTCTTTCACCAACCAAAAGTTAAAATCTTAGAGTTTGAAAAGAGCTCTCAGCTTACAATCCCTATCCCATGTGTACCAGAATAAAAATCTATTTTTAATGGGTTTTTCTGTGGCTATGGGACGGTAGGAATATAATGTCCAAGAGAGAGAATAAGAGGGTTAAAATACCAACATAGAAAAAGCAATACACATTTTTTTGAAATAAAACATGGAAGGAAATGAAATCAAATATTTACAAGAGAATGATTGTGTGAAGAAAGACATGATAGAGGATGAAAATATGAAGGTACTGAGAAGATGAAATATTTACAAAACACAAAACTTCTCCCAATAAGAATATAATGCAAGTGTTCTTTTTTTTCTTTTTTTTCGAAAGTTGACCTTGAAATAGATCACACACTCATATCCCAACCCATGTTTGATCTCCTCACGACACTAATTGTAATAGTTATAACAAGATCAAAGGTTGAAGAAGAGTGATTTTTGACCTACCCCAGACACAACCCATTTTCTGAATTTTTTTTTTTTTTTTATTTTGATTTTTTTGTTAAATTTTTTTTGAACACTTTTCAATATCATTTATACAATACATTCCCAAATCCCACTGAATGAAACCCCCCCCCCCCACACTAAAATTGATGCTTTCCCTAAAGCATATGATAACACCCCAGAATGTCAGGAAATGATACCCAAAAATGAAATCCATTCCCCCCGATACTTAAATTTCAAAAACCTATTCAATGAAAATCCATGTTGATATTGGGTGGGATAAGTTATTGGGATTTTAATGTGGCTATCAAAGAAAAGGTTTTCATAGGCTCGAAGGGGCTTTCAAAAGGAGGATTAATGTAAGAGAAATGAGAGGCTATTTGGTATTGTGATTTTCATGTGGTTCAGAAAATGACTCTATCATATTAATACACACTAAGGTAGGAAATTCAGCTCGAAGGTCCACAAACTCAAGACTCACAAATGGGGGTGAAAACACACATTTTGAAAAGATGGAAATAGGTGGCCTTGGCATGAAATCAATTGTTTGTTCTCACGGTTTGGGAAAAGCATTTTCCAAATAAAAAATTTAGCATTCAAAATTTGTTAATTTGGACAAAAAATTCATTATCCAAATTCATGATGAAAATACAAAATTATTGAGATGAAAACATGTCTGTTAACTCCCCAAAATGGTTGGACAAAATTTCAAAACTCCATGGTGAGTAAGCAAGACTATTTTTTTATTTTTTTATTGATTGTGTTTTTTGGTTTTTTTTGTTAGTTTTTAAGGTTTTTTTAAAATACACACCCTCACAAGAAAGAGAAAAAAAAGGGTTTGAAAAAAAAGTGGTAAAAAATGAAGGAGGGAAGAAGAATAAGAAAGAGGTAGAGAGATGAAGAGATAGAGTGAGAGTTAAAGGTAAAGAGGAGCCCCTGGTTTAGATTTGGTGGGTCGATGTCTCCATCCGGTGGTGGGTTGACTAGAGAAGTTGGGTATCCAATGGAAGTAGATAATGATCCAGGATTGTGTGTACTCTCATAGTGATGCTTTAATTGATGTCCATTAACCGTGAATGTCCTTTTGGAAGAGGGGTCTTGGACTTGCACTGCACCAAATGGGTAAACATTAGTAATAACAAAAGGACCTTCCCATCAAGAATTATGCTTACCTGGGTAAAGCCGAAATCGAGAATTGAAGAGAATTACCTTTTCACCTTCATGAAATACCTTTCTCAGGATGTGTTTATCATGGATTGCCTTGGATTTTTCATTGTAGAGATTAGAATTCTGAAAAGAATAAAGTCGAAGCTCCTCCAGTTCAGCCAATTGCAACAGGCTTTCTTCACCAGATTTTTCACAATCAAAATTACAGGTTTTCACATCCCCAAAAAACTTATGTTTGATATCAACTGGTATGTGACACACTATACAAAAACCATCCTAAAATGAGACATCCCAATGGGTGTTTTATAGGCAGTTCGATATGCCCAAAGGGCTTCACCAAGTCTCTTAGGCCAGTCTTTTCTGGTGGGCTAAACAATTATCTCATGTACCATTTTCACTTGTCTATTAGAGAGTTCAACCATGCCATTTGTTTGAGGGTGATATGGAGTTGATGTTTTATGTACAACCCCATTCTTTTTCAGAATAGATTGCATGGTTCTATTAAACAAATGTGTTTCTAAGTCACTGATCAAGGCACGTGGTGTGCCAAATCTTTGGAAGATGTCGGTCATTAGGAACTCACTAACAGTATGAGCATCATCCTTCCTAGTGGGTTTGGCCTCAACCCACATTGAAACATAATCGACCGCAAGAATATTGTATGAGAATCCATTGGAAGGGGTAAATGGTCCCATGAAATAGATACCCCCAACATCAAAGACCTCACAGAAAATTTAAGGCTTTTGGGGAATTTCATATCTCTTGGTAATTGTGCCAATATTTTGGCAAGTGGGACATGATTGACAGAAATCATGTGAGTCTTTGAAGAGTGAAAGCCAGAATAATCTAGTGTCTAGGACCTTTTGGGAGGTCCTTGGTGGTCCAAAGTGGCCACCTACGGGAAGTGAGTGACCTAATTCTAAGATGGAAGAATGCTCATTTTCTTCAACACATATCCTAATTACCATTTTAGCCCCAGTTTTCCAAAGTTTATTTTCTTCCCAAAAATAGTATTTTGAATCACAATTCAACTTCATTTTTTGTTCTTTTGAAAACTTTTCAGGAAAAACACCAGAAACCAAATAATTTACAATTGGGGCATACCATTTTATCTTTGGAGTGAGAGACGAAAGTTTCTAAATGGGGAATTCAAGATCAATGATTTCTGAATGAGAAGAATTAGAAATTCTACTCAAGTGATCAGCCACATGGGTTTTTTCCCTGGTCTATCTTTTATTTGAAGGTCAAATTCTTGGAGAATTAGGATCCATCTTATTAGCCTCCGTTTGGAATCACTTTTCTTGAGTAGGTACTTTATAGCAGAATGGTCTATGAAGATGATGATTTTGGCACCTAAGAGATAGGACCGGAATTTATCTAAGGCAAAAACCACTGCCAGAAGTTCCTTTTAAGTGTCAATGTAGTGAGATTGAGTTTCATACAATGTTTTTGAGGCATAATAGATTACAGGAGTAATTCTTTCTCGTCTTTGACCAAGAACAACCCCAACAACTCTATCAGAAGTAGCACACATCAACTCAAAGGATAATGACCAATCTGGGGGTTGGATTATTGGGGAAGATGTTAGAGCAGTTTTGAGTTCAACAAAGGCTCTCTTGAAAACTTCATCGAAATGGAAAGTGACATCATTTTGGATCAAATGAGTGAGTGGGAGGGAAATTTTACTGAACTTATGGATGAATCTCTGATAGAAATCGGCATGACCGAGAAATGAACGGATGTACCGAACAGAGTTGGGTTCAGGAAGTGATTGGATTACATCAATTTTGGCAGGATCGACTTCAATACCAACTTTTGAAACTATTTGCCCTAGAACAATCTCATTTTCAACCATAAAGTGAAATTTTTCAAAATTTAACACAAGGTTACACTTGACACACTTATGAAGGAATAGAGACCGTGAATTCAAACAAGATTCAAATGACTCACCATAAATGCTGAAGTCATCCATGTAGACTTCCATGCAGTGTTCAATGAATTCAGAAAAGATACTCATCATACATCTCTGGAATGTTGCAGGAGCATTGCAAAGTCCAAAAGGCTTTCTTCAATATTCATATGTTCTAAAGGGGCATGTGAAAGTAGTCTTTTCTTGGTCCTGAGGTGTGATTGGGATTGGAAAATAGTCAGTGTATACATCAAGAAAGAAATAGTGTGACTTTCCATCTAATCTTTCTAGAATTTGATCAAGGAATGGAAGAGGGTAGTGATTATTTTGGGTTTCAACATTCAATTTACTATAATCGATGCACACACGCCATTTGTTCTTCACTCGAGTTGTGGCTACCTCTCCATGTTCATTTATGACAACATTTATCCCACCCATCTTAGGTACAACTTCAATTGGACTAACCCATTAACTATCAGACATTGGGTAGATAATACCATCTTGAATAAGATTGGTGATCTCTTCCCTATCTACCTCAAGGATGAGTGGATTGAGTTTTTTTGTGGTTGTCTAATTAGTTTGGATGACTCCTCAAGAGAGATGTGATGCATGGCAAGGGCAGGGTTGATTCCTGGTATGTTATCTAGGGTCCAAACTAAGGCCTCTTAGTTTTCCTCTAAAACATGAACAAGTTTGGAATCCTCAGTTTCAGTAAGTGAAGAAGAGATAATGACAGGATAAGAGTGATCATGCAAAAGGAATGCATATTTCAGGTGTTCAGGAAGTGGTTTTAGATCTGTCTCATCTTTTATTTGTGGCTTAGACATCTCAGGAATAGATGAAGGGATTTCATTTGCATCAGATTCATTTTCCTTAGTACTGTCCATGGTGGAGCAGTAGATATCAGATTTGACGTGGGATTCAAGAGAGTTTTCAAGATCTTCTATATTAATGGAGTCTATGAATGAGAGGTCCACATCAACTTCACCATTTATGACTTTGTTAATAATGGTGTAGATTTCACAAGATCCTTTATCATCAGAACAAGATGAAAAAGATGGAATGGGGTTCAATTGACTCTTAAAAGTGTCCTCAGAAGCATGGATTTAGAATGCAGAGTGGTCCTCAGATGGGTATTGCATGACATAGAAAATGTTGAACTTGACCAGTTGGTCACCAAATTCCATGGATAGGATGCCTGAATGGACATCAATATTGGTCCTTGTAGTCATGAGGAATAGTCTTCCTAGAATTAGGGGAGATCAAGAAGAGTTTGTCTCACCTTCCATGTCAAGGACATAGAAATCAGCAGGGAAGATAAGATCATTGACTCGGACAAGGTCATCCTCAATTATTCCCTCAGGACTGGCTATGCTTCGATTGTCTAACTGAATGACAACACCCGTTGGATATAAGGGACCTAGACTGAGGTTGGAGAAGATATATTTGGGTATGACATTAATTGAGGCTCCTAGGTCTATGAGTGCATCATCAAAGTTGGAACTTCCAATTTGGCATGGAACTGTAAAGGTACCTGAATCTTTGCACTTAATGGGTATGGACTACTGGGTGGAATCATTTTCAATGGTCCTAAGTTGCCTCTTGTGGGTACACAACTCCTTTAGAATCTTGGAATACTTAGGAATTTGTTTTATGACATCTAAGAGTGGAATGTTGACTTCAACACGTCTAAACATGTCAAGCATTTCACGATCAGGTTCAAAGGACATCCTTGGTTTAGAAACAGTTTGAGGAAAAGGAATTGGATTCCTAAGTGGAATGGAAGGAGGTGAGGGAATGGATTCCGGTTCCTTTTAATGTTTCTTTTTCTTTTTATTTTCTAGGTCAACATTCAGAGGAGGTTTTGAGGATTTATCTTGAGGCATATCAAATTTCTTTCCTGGTCTAAGTGCAATTGCACTTACATTACCCTTGGGGTTGGGTAATGGTTGAGCTAGGAGTTGGGAAGAATTTGATTGTTATTGCTGGCTCAGGTGGGATGCATGTTGACCAATTTGAGTTTCAATGTTTTTAAGGCTAGAATTGGTGAAGGAGGCAATATCTTCCACTGCACTTTCCCATGGTTTGTTGGAAGAAGAGGCTTGTCCCAGATTGGGATTGCCTTGATTTTGGTTCTTGGGAAATCGACTGTATTGGTTTTGGAATTGGGAAGCTTCACTAGGATAATGGAATCCAGGAGGAGGATTGTTACTTTGAGGTTGAGGAACAAAATGATAAGCTTGATGGATGTTACCACCACCTTTACCATATTGGAATTTCTTTGGGTTTTGAGTAGGGAATTGAGGGGGATGAGAGACATGATTACCATACCTCAATCCTTGGTTAATGTTAGAGGATAAGGGCTTAGAGTGAGGTTGGATGAAGTTTCTAACAAACTGACCTGATAGTTGAGGATTGGTGTTCCGCTGAGCATATGCTGCATTGAGCTCCATTAGTCCAGATGAATCGGATTGATCCTCTTGAAGTTGTGGAAAAGTGTCAGTTGGATGAGATGGAGGGTTGCAGATTCCACAGTTTTTTATTGGCCCAGGAAACATTGATTGCGGAGAAGACGAGGTTGGGGATTTGGTAGCCACAACTAGCTGTCGTACAAGACCTGTAAGTTCACTCATCCAATCGGTCATTTTGTTCGGATCAATTGATTGATTACCTTGGGCTTGTTTGACTTGAGCATGTGCTCGAGTATGGAATTGTTGTGTGTTTGCAGCCATGTTACTTATGAGATCTCTTCCAGCTGAATGAGTTTTATCAACCATAGCACCACCACTTTCTGCATCAATGATAGTTCTCTCTATAGCCAATAAACCCTCATAGAAGTATTGGATCAAGAGTTGGTCAGTTATTTGATGATTTGGGAATGTTTCCACAAGCTTTTTGAACCTCTCCTAGTACTCATCGTGTGATTCACTTGGGAACTGACGAATACCAATTATTTCCTTTCGGGTAGAAGCAGTACGAGAAGAAGGAAATAATATCTCTAAGAATAGTCGCTTCATGTCATTCCATGTAGTTATGGAACCAGGAGGTAGGTAGTAGAGCCTTGACATAGCAGTGTCAGCTAGGGAAAAAGGGAATACTTGGAGTTTGATTTGTTCTTCAAAAACCCCTTGAGGCTTCATGGTAGATAACACTACTTGGAACTTTTTAAGGTGGGGATGTGGATCCTCACCGGCTAGCCCATGAAAATGAGGTAGAAGATGAATCATACCTGATTTGAGTTCGAAGTCAGCTTCTATGTTTGGATATTTAATACCAAGAGGTTGGTAATTCATAGCATGGACAGTGAGTTCTTTATGTGTCTGTTCCCTAGGATTGGACATATCTAATTCAATTGGTTGGATGAGGACTGGTTCTTCAATTATTTGGGTATCTCTTATGTTCCTCCTAAGTTGGCGAAGTGTTCGCTCAATTTCAGGGTCAAAAAAATCTGAGGGATTGTTTGGGAGGCTACAGGGAATTCAGAAGGATTTTGGAAGAAAGAGGAAGACATGTTTTTCTTTGTATTTTTTTGAGTTTATGATTTTTAAGAGGAATATGGGGTTTTCTTTGTGTTTTTTTTCAATTTTTTTAAAAAGTTTTGTTTTTTTTGTTTTTTTGACAATAACCAGAAACTAATGACTACTTAAAGTACCATCCCCAACAACGACGCCATTTTAAATGCGCGGCCAATTGTCTCCTATAGACCTGTCAAGTTTCTGGTGCTCTGTTAATGTGTATAGAAGCACTCGGGTCGAATCCTCAGCGATGATACTTTGTAATAGTCGTTTGTTTTTAGTTAATTGTATTCTGATTGGTGGGTTTGTTTACAGAGCTTATTAAATAATTTATGTACGATGTTTGATATAAAAAATTGATAAATATTGGGGTGAGTTCATTATTAGGGAGTTAAGCTTGTGATTTCCATGAGCTTTTCTTTATATTGCATTTAAATTAACACCCACTTCACAAGTTGACGTCGATTAGAATTCATAAGTGTTAAAGCTTTAATCCAAGCCTTAAATTAACTAGGATTCTAAAATCAATCATTAATTGTTTATGGTAGTGTATTTATGGTTCCAATAATCCATGGAAACCACATTCTAAACAAAAGATGTCATTAATCCATGAAATATTAAGTCCAACATACACAATATTAAATTAACGAATACTCATCGAGCAAATACTCTCAATCACTTAACATCCCTAAATTTTGACTCACCCCAATGATATATTTACTCAGCCATTTGGGTGTTTTATATTCTGGTTATAATAATTATGATGATAAATTGAGAATAGAAGAAAAAGAAAGGGATTAGAAAAGATTGGTATGTCGAACACACACACACGAACAATGATGATAATTATAAAAAGATTTTTGATTGAATGAGGAAGAAAAATAAGGGAATAAGATTTAACAGAATTTAAAATATTTTAAGAAAAATAATATTAAAATACAGAAGGTGGATGAGAATAAGAGATATTGAAGAAGAAACTTGCATTAAAACGGAATTACAAAAGAAAGGACTTACAAAATTACAAAAATGAAGAACAAAAAAGTAAGTGAAAACAATGAGAGGTGGAAATGTCTCTCAAGTGAAAAAGTGAGTATGGAAGGTCATACCATGCCTTTTTAAAGTCTTTGGTCATGCCAATATGTTCTCCTCTCTTCTGAAATGCCAACCCTTTTGAAAGGAGAGGAGGGAATGTATTTATAGCCCAAGATGGTGTACTGTTTACATTCCAGAAATACTCCTCCACTTGGATCGCAGATATAGACATCAAGACAGACAAATCTAGAGTAATCTCCTTATTCAAAGTTGTAGCTAATAAAGTTGGCCGACTACTCTCAATATTTGGAGTCATTTGGACTTAAGTATCAAAAGTTATGGCCGATTTATTAAACAAAGTAAACCTGTCCATTTCAATCCAGTCGTTTTTGAAGTCCAGAATGTGAAAGGGTTTTTAATATGAAGATGCCATAAAATCTGAATGGGTTCTTCCACAAAGTCTACTTCCTATATCTCCCCTTTCACACCGAAACATCTCAGCTCTATTTGATGCGTAAATCATGAGATATGTCATGCATACTATACTGATTTGTATTCTCATCTAGAATGGTGGGCTAGACTTCAAAGCTTTATTTGGGCCCCTTGTACTTAGATTTCGGCCTTTCAATTTTTATCCAAGATGACATGTAGTGTACCCCGAATTATTGTCGATAGTTACTGTTTTTGGACTTCTGGATTGATCCCAATAAATCAATCTTCAAGGCTGGTCCAGTTTGTTCATAGATTCTTTGGTCTTGTTTGTGAGGACAAACATGGCCCTTCAAATGGAAGAATTGGCTCATGGTACCTTCTAATGAAATGTTTTATATTTAAAGGGGAATCCTAAAAAACAAGAAGCACAAAATTTGGATCAGTATAGTGATAGGTATTATTAAAACATTAAACTCAATCAATTGGACTACTTGTAAAAATGCTAAAAAATTATACTTAATATTAAAACATTAATATTTCACACAAATTATGCACATTTCCTATAAAATAAGTAAAGGGAATATATAATAATTCATGAAAATATTAATAACATCAGGACCCTTATGATCTTCTAAAAATGATATTTTTTTTATTTGAATGTCACAACCTCAATAGAATAATATTTTTTATCTCAATGAATTTTCCTTTGGATACTAGAATATACTCAACAACACCACATACACAAAAACATTATTCTCCTGATCAATATCAGAATGATAATTAAATGTATATGTCTTCAGACTCCATGTTGTATTTCACCTCAATATTTTTCAATTTCTTCAACAAATAGAAATATTTTATAGAAGCAATAATGTCTGACTTCTTTCTTATCTTAAGAAGATATTACTCATTGAATTCCTTTATTAGTTAAACTATCACGACTCGATGAAATATATTACGTGTACTCCAATAAAATATATGCATGTTAGTCCACTATTAATTTAACCTCTTTAGAGAGAAGAATATCATAAATAGTATAAAAATATATATTACACATCATAATAGAGTTCTTGCCTTTTCTAATTTTCCCAATCTAGGATACTCAGATATAAAAACATAAGTATTGAATAAGGTTTTTGAATTTTTTGGTTTTTTTCCCGTTTCAATGAAAAACCATACACATTTATAGTAATAGTCAAATCACCAAAAACTTGTAACCTTTACTGCAGACTCATCTTTATTCAGTAACTGAAATAACTTTTCAAATAACCTTAGTATTCCCAAAACAAATCAACTCAAATCTCAATGCCTGGTAGTATTTAAATATGTAGGTAATTCAATTTTAATAAAACTTCACTAATCCATTAATTTAAACTTCAGTGTTAGTCAAATACAGTGATCATCCATGTGATTATAATCATTAACTACACCATCCTTAGCACTAAATAGTAGATGTATATATTCTAGCAAGCATTTTACTTTTTGTGTGTTGGATTTTTGCAGGAATTTTAGCATGTAGTGTTTTTCTGGGCATTGATGACATTTGTGATATTTTCTATCCATTCTGAATAACATGGAAAATGCATGGAGTTGACAATATCGTTGATCATGTTGATGCATTTCAATGATTTCAGTTTTTTCAGAGAAACATATGTGGAACAAGAGGCCTGAGTTTTGGGCATGGTCAGCTGAACCAAAATAGGTCAATATTGAAAACATGTCAAACTAGGAGAAAAGAAGATTTTCAAAAAGTTTATGGAGTATCATAATGTGACTACTTTTACTAATGGAGCTGTTATGATTTCTAGAAGGTTTTATACGATGTGAGTTTTAGTATGTTTTTTTGTAATCTCAACATGTATCTCTCTCAATTACATATGGTGTAAGATTGTGACACCTCATGCATGTATTGTAATAGATTGTTTAATAAATTTCATTGGGGCATAAATTGGGTTACCAATTCATGTAACATTTAAAATAAGTATGAGAAAAATTTGATTTTTTGTGTTTTAATCTTAGGTATTACGAGGTTTCAATTTTTTGGTTTTTTGTTTCTTTGATCTTGCATCAGATCTATCTAATTCAATATTTGAGTACCACTTTACAAAAGTTCCATCCTTTTCTAAAAATATTTAGATGTGAATAGGGATGATGAAAAATTAACATTCTGCAAATCATTTTTTCATACTTCCATTTATTTCATTTTTGGTATCAAATTGTGGAGATATTTTTCACTGATTTGTGGATATAATTTTTGGTTGATTGTGATGTAGATATTGGAACTGTAGGGTGTGAAATACCAGTGAATTGAGGTCTCTCTGGTATTGGAGCAAACTCCTTTTTTGTATGCACTTTGGTTGTGTGTGGAGGAGATCTTGGAGCTGGATGATGTGTTATAGCAACTACTTGAGGGTTCTTACTTGGTCTGGAGTTGGCTCATTGGTTCTCGGGCATGGATGGATCACTGGTCCTAGAGATGGCTCACTTGTACTGGGGAATGGAAGGGTCTTGTTCATGGATGTGTCACTACTACTTGGGGGGGGGGGGTCCGGTTGGCGGATGGATCCTGTGTTTTTGAATTTTAATTTTTATTGAATTTCATTGTTAATATAAATAATTTTTTTCTAAGTTTGGAAATTTGTGTAAATCGTCCATGGTTGAAAATTTAAAAATGATGAATTATATATGATAAATTAATAAATATAATATGAAATGTTACTAGTAATAAAAATTTATAATTTTTATTCAAATGTAATTTATAAATATATATTTTATGGCAGAAATATTATTACCAATTGAAAAATGTGTCATAAAAATCAGTTGCTAAACACTTTAACCAATATACATATTATCGGTTGGTATTATTATAATTGTAACAGAACTATTTTATCTATCGTAAAAACATTTAGAGATAGAGTTTTTACCAACAGTTTAGTGACAGAGACATATGTTTTGGTAAAATGTTTTACCAATAGAAAATGTACTTTTACCAACAGATACGTCCCTATTGAAAAAAGATAAATATTTTGTAGTGCTTAAGTCAAAAACATCATGCATCATTAACCATGATACATTTGGAACATGATCCTTTGATTAATGGTTTGATGAATTTTGGCTTAGAATTTGTTGGTGCAGGTAATACATTAGTTTTGTTTCAGGTTTCAATGCAGTTTTCGTTGTCAGACAGAATTAAGAAATCACATAAGGAAGACTGTGAGCTACATAAAAATGTATAAATGGTTAAAATGGGTAAGTTTCCAGAATTTAATCTTGAAAGATAATGTGCTTTAATATTTGGAAAAAGTTTGTATGTGCCTTGTGATTCCCAGTTGAAGAAATAATTGTTGCATGAAGCTCATAGTTCTCCATTTTCTGTTCATCCTGGAAGTACTAATATGTACAGAGACCTTCAGGAGTATTATTGGTGGGATGGAATAAAAAGAGATATTTCTGATTTTACCATGAAATGTTTGACATGTCAACAGGTTAAAGCATATCGGTAGTTACCGAAGGGGTTGCTTCAACCTTTATCAATGCTAGAGTGGAAATGGGAGAATGTGTCCATGGACTTTGTGGTGGCACTACCAAAAACTTCTGTAGGTAAAAATGCTATTTGGATTATTGTTGATCGGCTAAAAAAGTCTGTAGTTTTCTATCAATTTTGAGATATGATGTCTTTGGTTCAACTTTCTCGATTGTACCTCAAGGATATTGTCAGCCTACATGGAGTTCCACTCTCCATTTTGTCTGACTGAGATACCAGTATCATTCTTAACTTTTGGAAGGGACATCAGAAGTCGTTGGGCCCAGAGCTAAATTTCATTGAATCTTTTCATCCTCAATCAGATGGGAAGTCAGAACAAATGATTCAAACTTTGGAGGATATGATTCGAGCTTGTTCAATGGACTATCAAGGATGTTGGGATCAACATATTTCATTAGTTTAGTTTTCTTATAATAGCAGTTTTCATTCCAGTATACAGATGGAACCTTTTGAAGCCTTATATGGAAAGCGGTTTTGGACTCCATAATTTTGGGATGGAGTCAGGGAAATAAAGTTGATGGGGACAGAATTAGTTGAAGAAGTGGCTGAGAAAGTGGGGATGATCCAGTAGTACATGAGGACAGCTCAGAGCAGGCAGAAAAGATATGCAGATAACAGAAAGAAAGACTTCACTTTCGAGGTAGGTGACCATATTTTCCTTAATGTCTCTCCTTGGAAAATTGTGATGCGTTTTGGTAAAAAAGGAAAGATAATTCCACAGTTAATCGGTCATTTTAAAATCTTGGAGAAAGTTGGAACAGTTGCATACCACGAAGATTTGCCTCTGAGATTGTTTCATGTACACAATGTTTTTCATGTTTCGATGTTGAGATATTATGTGCCAGATTTATCACATGTCTTGAGCCCAGAAGTAGTTCGGTTGGAAGAGAACCTTTCTTACAAAGAGAAACAAGTTCATATTCTTGAGTGAAGAGAACAGGTATTGCGGAGTAAGGTAATCCACCAGTTAATGGTTTTGTGGAGAATCCACATGTTTGAATAAGCAACATGGGAGTCTGAAAATGCTATGAGGGAAAAATACCCTTAGTTGTTTAATAAGTAAATAAAATTGCAAGGATGAAAGTTTAAGAAGGTGGGGATAATGTAACATCCCATTTTTTTCTAAAAATAAATATAAATTGATGGAACTTTGTTTTAAGTAGATATTTTTTTAATTATCCTTTAATAGATAACTTTTTTACTTCTATGATCTGAATTTTATGAAACTATCATCTACAATTGTGTTCGGTATTTTATTTGGAGTCTATTGGAAGCAACTTGTTTTTTGGTGAATAGTAACATACCCTTTCGAATAGTAATATGAATAGTGATATGACCCTAATGAATAGTTAATTTTATTATTATTTTATTTTATTAATTCTTTAAGATAATAGCGTCTAGGTTAAGTTTTCATTGTGATATAGAAGTAGTTAAAGAATTAGAATTGTTAATTTTTGAATTAAGTATGCTTTTATTTAAAAATTAAATTAATAATATTTAGAAAATTATTTTAAAAAAATGTGCTTAATTTTTGAAATCTACACATTGATAAATGGTTAGGGTGAATTTTGGGAATTTTTCTGAAATAGTTGATTTTTCGGTGAATAGTAAAAAATAGAGTTTTTAGTTTCGGTGTGTTAATGACAACATTAATGATATAATAATGATGTCATAAATCTGGTCGACTTGTGTATAGTTAAATAATATGTGAGGTATCTCATGTGGCTTATACCATGGGAAAATAAGATGGTAAAATCCATGGTTTTGTAAATACCACTCATGAGGTGTCCCTTGATAATTATTATATTAATCCCTCACTTTTCCAATAAATACCAACTCTTACCTTCATTTAATTCATTCCCCATTCTCCCTCAACGAAGCTCTGGCCTCCTTAACTTCATATTAGTCCTCCTAAGGTTTTCTCAAGCCCCCAAGGTCCCAACCATCATGTTATAAGGGTTACTCTACAAGGTTAAAAAATTCTCAATTTCTTTCTTTTTTCCCTTCAAATTCTCTTTTATGTGGTATAATTTACAAGTTTCCATAAAAAATTTTATTTAATTATTATTATTGATATTCTATATATTATGATTCATTTCTGGATGTGTGAAGATTTTTCCCTCTCTTTTTAATATTTTCTAAAACCATGTTGTGTAGCCGTTAGGCCGCCGAATATTTTTAAGTGATTTCACAATTATTTTTTTATTTTGAGTTATTTCCTTATTATTTATTCATATCTCCTTACCCAAGAGGCATTAAATCTCCAGAAATAATGTATATTATATATGTTATCATGTTTATTGAAAATTACTCATCATTATTCTTCTCTTCTCCCACTTATTTAAAGAATAAATACATTGTCTGTTTGTGTTGAATTACCGACATCGTAGACAATGTGATTTTAATATCCATTAATTATTTCAAGTCTGGTCATGAAACCATTTATATGGTTGAAAAATGATATAATATATGTTTTATGAATCACACATGGTTATGTAATTCTTTTAAACCCATGGCTCTAATTTATAGGACAAAACAAGGTGGTTATTATCAAATAACCACTAAAATGATCTAAACGATCATCATTAATGTTATAACTTTTGAATCATCCTCAAGTAAGAATTAAAAATAATGAATGGATTAATTTAAGTTAATGGATATATTTAAATACTACTTCATTCCAATTCTGGAGTCTCACTTCCAATCGACAAGAAAGTCCATCATTAACAGATCATGGAAATTATGTAAAGAATTTAACCAAAAAATGTGAAAGGGGAAAAATACTAAAAATTATGGGTGAAAAGATGTTATGAAATGATCATATAAGATGTTATAAACATGAAAATGGTTCTATAAAATATTAATGACACTCTTTTAACCACTATACAGGAGGTTTAAACGTGTTGGAAGTAAGAAAAACCTGAGGTAAGGGAATTCATAACCCAATTTCCATTCTTTGGGTTAACTTTCTATTTCATTATTTATGTGCTATTAGAATTTTTTATGTGATGAGTTCTATTTATATTATGTTTTATTATGTTTACTTACATACTATATACATACTCCATCCACTGTATTAATTCTCTCTTCAATTTTATGATATTTATGAGGGGATTTTCATTAAAAATCCTATTTTTAAATTCGGTTTTACGGAATTCCAAACCAATGTTTTTATGGAATTATTCATTTTGTATGATTATGTTTTGGTTCTATGGAATTATTTATGATTAAGGGTGGGAACTATATCTCCATTCAATGCATTGGGTATGAGTAAGTTTGAGGTCGGCCGTTTGGTTACTCCAAGTGTAACTGCGATGGTTACCCAAAGTAAGGTAGCCGCGAGGGTTACAAATTATGTGGTAGCCAAGATGGATACAATATTATATAAGTAATTCCTCAAGATACCTTTATGATTATATTTATGTTCTCAGGTTATGTGTGGATCTTGTGTGAATTTCATGTTTCACAACGTAAGTATATATAAGTGTCAAGCATGTCTTCTGAAAATGTTTTCATAAGTTACGAGTATTCATGGACTAATGTACTTTTTTCCTTCTTTTTTCATCCCTTACTGAGCTTTTTTTCTCATCCTAGGTTTTTAAATGATTTTTCACAGGTTAATGGATGTGTAATATATGGAAATAAGACATGTTAAATGTTGAAGAATTGTCAAGGAGTCTTGTTTTATGTTTTATTGATTTATAATTTGATAAAAATGGAAACTGTTTTTATGTTATCCACACTGTAAAAATGTGTAATGTTGGGAATGTTTTGTCCTAATTCTCTAAATCTCTAAACATGTAAATATCCTCAATGTAAAAGGAAGTGTTTTCTTTACTAAATTCACGATTATGTATGTAATAAGGTCAGGTCTTTATAATTAAAAACTCGATGGTGGTCTCCAAAATTTATTATGAGTATCCATTCATGAGTTATAAGGATTTGAAAGATAAAATAAAATAATTTAATTATTTTATATACAATTACAACCTTTTGGGTTTTCCCAATGAAGACTCACGATCACTAAGCGTATATCATACCTAGGGTAAAACTACTGTTTTGAGCTCCACAATGCTATCAGATCTTTGATCTGGGCAGTCGTTTAAGTGTTATTCCAATTTTTTCCTGAAATTTTCTAATGCATGCTATTAAAATGGAAAAAATTTCAATGAATTTTTCAGGGCACAACTATACATAGATTCACATAGTGCCTCATCACCTAGTCCGAATTTTCCAAATAATTTTCTAAAAATAAAATATGGAAATTAGGAGTCATTATAATTTATTAAATCACATTAAAAAACTAATTTAATGAAATTTATATATTATTATTATTCTATCAAATATTTTTCATTCATCTTATGTGTTTTCTATACAATAGAATACTGTAAATATAAATATATTCTTAAAACTATATTTTCTATAAAATAGTTTTTCCCATTTGAAAAACTTATATTGAAAGAAATTTTTAAATATTTTATATGTTTAATATTTAAATTTAAAATTGTTTTTTAAATCATCATTTCAATATTATATGAGGATGAATTTTTTTGATCATTCTTAAAAGTTTCATGTTTTTGGGTATAGTAGAAGAAATTGAATTTTAATTGAAAGTAGATTTTTCATTTAAAATGTATATAAAGATAAATTATATTTTTTATGTATTTTATGTAAAATATGACCATATATATATATTAATAGAATTATTCCGTTGGAATCAATTTTTTTATTGAATTTTAATATAACAACAATTAAATATTTTGGATTTTTACTCTTTAAAACCCCAATTTCTTGTGGTGCATGGAAGATTGTTTTTAAATTAAAATAATTAAATTACTTGAATTTAATTTGGAATAATGATATCAATATTTGGAATAATAATAATTTATTATTTATAATAATTTCTCTTAAATTTTGAAAAAATTAATATTGATTGTTGTAAAAATTAATTACAGTAGTTAATGTAAAAATGGGTTTACCAAAGGGGTCAAATGAAAATGATAATGGTGAAAAAACATATTCCATTATTGAAAAATAATTTAATAGAAATATTTATATCATTAAAACTATAATGATTGAAGATGGACCATTTTGGACCGTTTTAACATATGAAAATCATGGGGGCAATTAATTTATTTAAAAAATACATAGTGTGTCCTCTTGACAACTTATAAAAGACCACACAATCACCTAACATTATTATATATAAATTTTATTTAGGAAAATACCTACAAAATTAACTAATAAAAATCTTTCATCTAATAGTAGAGTAATTATTTTCGAAATAAATCTATTTAAGGATGTATTTGACAAAAAAACTAAAGAGGAAACCTAAAAAGGAAGTAATGTTCTTCACTGTGAATTTTTATTTTATTTCTTAATCCACCGAAGTAAATTATTATTTTACCATTATGAGAAAGATATATATTTATTAAAAATATATGTATATTTTTTTATAAAATGTTAATGACTTAAAAATATATCCAATTACATCAAATGTGTTACAAAATCATCATTTGTGTGTATGACATACTACTACCTCATGCACTGATGTCTTTTGTTTCCAAATTACCACCTTTTAAAGATATATATAATTATATATATATTGATTATATATAATATATATAATATATATTGTTAATTTTAATCTTCAAATACTATATCACTAATAAATTCTTGTTTTCAATTTCTGGGGAATACAATAAATTTGTTCTAGTGTGTGGAAGACTACCACCTGAAAAAGTGATGTGATTCATTATTGTGTTAAATATAATGTATTAATGACAATATTAATTAAAATAAATTATATATATGATATAAAAATTATTCATTAATGATGATATAACATTTACTTATCTTTTTTTCAATCCAACATGAGTTTAAAAATAATCTCCATGTGTACGTACAACTAACTGTCTCCATGAATGGTGAATTTAATATTATATCTATTAATATAACTTATTACAATAAATTAATATATATTGAATATATATGATATTTACATCATTTTTATCATTCCTATAATGATTAAAAATTGATAATATTAAGAGTTCAAAAATAATAAAAAATCAATATTTTAGGTTTTTAAATAACAGAAAAACTATTATATGACAAATGATATCCATTTATTTGATAAATATATTTAATATGGAATAATTATTTAAATTAAATACGAAAATAAAATGTAATAAGATATATATTAATATGTTTCTATAATAAATATATAATAAATTAATATTAATTTAACAAGAGGTTTGATGGTGTACGACAGAAGTTATGACTTTATATTAGGGATTTTTGTCTCACCTTTTATTCTATGGGATAAATGAAATATTCAACATATTAGTATCCTATGTAGTTCAAAAAATTCCATTAAAATTATTTTGAGATTATTATACTCATCATTATTGGTATGTAAATACCCATTTTAGTATCTCTCTTTCATGGGGTTTATCGATCAAACATTGCCGAATCGGTAAGGGTTTTTTTGTCAAATATAATTCATTTGGAAATAAGAATATATTATACACATATTTTTTATACATGATATACATAACCCATTATAAATTTAATATACTGAATTTTTTTTAATAATAGTATTTTAAATTTCATTTAATGATATTCTTACATGGGGATTACATATCAATGTTAACAAAGTCTTAATGATTTTATATCACAATCTCATTTTTTATCATTATTGAACATATCATTTGTTCTATGAAATAATATTATGATAAAAATATAAAGCAACTCATGAATTTTCTTCTCATCTAATTATTTCATGTGAATACGTTTTTTCTATTCTTTTTTATTCTTTTAATTTTCTATGTAGTTCAAAATGTTTTTTATGAAAAAAAAATATTTCTGGTCAAAAACCCTTATATCCTAACCTTTTATTCAAAAAATGTACAAATTTTTTTATAATCATTTTTTATTTTTAAAAATAATTATTACACATGTTTAAAATTTAAAAAAAAAACTACTAAATAAAATAATTATTTCACATTAATAAAATCAATCTTTTCATTCATTAAAAATCCGAAAGGACTTTGTTTTATTGTATAAAAAATGAATGAATATTCCCATCATCATAAAAATTATTTTATTGGAATATTACTTTATATTATTTTTATGTTATTTTTAATTATAATTTTTTAAAAAATATTAATTTTTTTTCAAATCTGAATTGATATTTTTATTATAAATTGTTTGAAAAGGTTTTTAAAATATTTCTTTATAAGACATAATGGATATCTTCAGAGATAAGTATTTTCTAAAATAATATGTTTTAAAATTGGATTTTAAATTAAAATAAAATTTCATCATATATAATAAAATGTTATATTTTAATATTAATCTTCATCTAATATGACATCCATTAATGTTACCTATGACTTAATATGGATATAATCCAATAATCCAATTATTAATATCTCAATGAATGATTTATTATGAAAAATTATTTGTTGATACTAGATATCATCCATTGTTTTTATCATTATTTAATTAATATGAAACAAACATTATTTTCATGGGTTATACAATTACTATATTATTATTAAACCATATTCTTTTTCATGGGTTATTCATTGATAAAATAATGGAATTATTATATAACATGTATCTTTTCCACATGTCATGATATATTTAGAAAACTATAAAACCCATTCCATTATATGAATTATGATCTGATGAATGTTTTTTTATTATGTGTAACACATGTTTATGAATTTAATTGTGTTACAGTTTCGACCTATATATCCCTCCAATGAATTGGTTAAAGCATTATATCTCATGTGATATAAATGGGATATACATCAATGTTCTTAATTCCTCATGGGAAACATGTGTGTCAAGATCCACTATGGGGAATATGTATATCTTTATCCACTATGTGAAATTTGTGTGTCCTAATCCCAAAAGAGTTATTGGTTCATCAGGATCCACAATTGGAAATTATTGAATCATAATCCATAATGGTAAATAGGTGTTTTCTAATCCACATTGGGTAACAGGTGATAAGTCATACTCCACAATGTTGATGGTCATGGTAGTTTACCTTGATATAAAAAATGGATTTCAGTATTTATGATGCTACCAGACTTTAATGAAGTAATAATATTATTCATGATTGATTTATGGTGATTTATCATGCTTAAAGCCGATGTTTTATGTAACAATATTGTTTCATTAAAGGAATAATAATTATGATCCGTGATAGGTTTGTTATAATATTACTATGTTATGTTCATGATCCCAGTACTTTAGGCATATATTATAGTTTTATATAATCAAATATTGATATCTTTTATGTTTACCCTTACTGAGCATATAATCTCACCCTTTCTTATGTTTCATTTCCAAAGATTATAAAAAGTTTTTTCATGTAGTGAATTCCTATGAAGAGTAATAAAGAGAAGTTCAGTGTGGTAATAATTGAATATTATTCACCATATTAGAAGATAGTGGTCAAAATTTTGAATGGCGCTAAACTATTATCATCCTTAGGCGTTTGATTTCATATTGTAATGAATATTAATATTAAAATTTAGAATATCTATGATTAAAAATTATAGGTCAATATAGATTTTATTACTGGGAAGTATTAGTTAAAATTTGGAATCTAGGATAAGAATATTTTTATTGATACCTTGGGATATTTCAAAGGATATTTATAAGGATGTATCTGAGGATATCTATAAAAATATGTTATTGTATAAGAAAATGTTCAATATGTTTTGTAAATTATAGTGTGGGTGTTTTCAAAATAATTAAATACTATCTTACATACTATTCTTCAATGTGGTTTTGTCATAGAGGTACCTATGGCTAAAGAATCTGAAAAGGGAACAATGATCTTAAATCCATCTTCATTTGGTGAATGATAACAGGCCTTGTTGGACACTAGGATTGACAATCAAACAGGATATGATTAATAAATTCCTAGACACTTTGTAGAACATTATAAATAATTTAAAATTATTATGGCTATGACTATCATATTTTAATACTAAGTTTTAATTGATTTAAAAGGAAGGTTTAATGATTTAAACTTCCTAAATGTATTTTTTCATGATTATGTCTTTATAATAAGTCATTATTATTTCGTAAAATATTGTTTTTGTCTTTAGTCAATTGATTTAACATGAAGAAACTAGGTAAATATTGAATGTGATGTATAATTGTCTAATGAGAGTCCAAATTTTAAGACAAATTGTGTGAAGTGTGTATTGTTTATTCTTAAATTTTTGACATGAAACACAATTATAAATTTTTAACTTAAACAATACTTAAATCAAAATAGAAGAGTATGATGGTGTTTTTTGATTTTTCAGGTAGTGTTTACCCTTGATCAATGAATATTCAGTTTCCTTAATGTCAAAAATGTGGAAATGAGCAGTCAAGTGAATGTCTTAAAGGGACGAGAAGATGTCTTGAATATGTAAAATATGGATACAAAACCATTAACTTAAAAATAATTATGAACAATTTATTTATCAAAATTGATGTAAATATTAGAGTCCTTATGGAATTAGAAGTGGCTAAATTCATTTAATATGGGATATATGGGAAATAAAAAAACCAATTTCCTAGGGGGAAATCCTATGAATAGAATCAATATGTGCTATGTGTAATAGTTATATTACTAATGATGAGGACACTACAAATGAAATACAGAAGGAAATAAGTGCTAAAGAATAAGACTAGGAATCCTACTTACTAGTTGGGAATGTAGTGAATTGGTATAATTATTTAGGTATTTGAATATAATTTCTTTTTTATATGAATTGAAAAATATATATGTATTTTCAGAATAATTTTTTTTGATAAATGTTTTAATAAATGTTTTAAATGGTACTGATGGAGTAGAGAAGTGATTTAATTGAAAGGTAATATTTTTTTAATGAAAGACAATCTATAATAGGTCACTATAGTGGATAAATGTGGTTTACTTGGGGGTAAAGTGGTTAATGATGGATAATTTAAATTTTATAGTATATATGTCCTCAATAACTAATAATAGATTTGATGAAAAAGTTGTATATATTATAATTGATGGAGTTTAAAAAATTATTACATATATGGAATGTGTCAAATAATATGCGGTTTTATTTTAATATTGAGTTATAATGAATGTTATCATTTTGGATTTATTATAATTCTCATTATTAAAAATTGTTATGAAAATATATAACCTAGGTATTAAAAAATCTGACATGTGACCAATAGGAGCTACATAATGATGTTTGAATAAATAATATTAAGTATATTTTGAAAATTTTAAGGAACATATATAAAAAACATGATTTTTTCAATTGTTTTATAGTTAAATATTTATAGAATGAATTAATTTGAACTTTTGATGATATTTTATTAAAAATCATAGTAATTCACTATTTGAAGATTTATTTGTATTGGATAAGTAGTGATATCCATTTTTTTAGTGATTTATGAAATTATTTATAATTCTATTGTAGGTATTGTGATCAGTTAGGGATTGAGGCAAAAGGCATCTCAAATTTTTGGAGTAATTGATGATGGATAATTTTTCAAATAACTACAGATGAATTAAATTAGGATTACGATACAATGAAAATAAAATCCCTAAGCATTCTAAAAGCATTCAAATTCTTGACTATTTTAGGATAGTATCAATTTAATTGTAAATTTCATCCATACCATATAAGTTTCATGATGTGTTCCATGAATCACATTTATGTATGTACATACAAGATCCTTCACATGTACTAAACTTAAAGGCTATACCACAATAGTGAAATATTTCTTTTATGGAATAACTGGTAGAAATTATTGATAAAATAATAAAGGATATTAAAAACAAGACCACTGAAATGTTCAACTTTTTGTGGCGAAATCACAAGCATGATGAATTCATGTGGGAACCTAAGGATAAAATGAGGCAGATGAAACCTCAATTTTTATACCAATATGAGGAATTTTAATGGTAAAATTCAGTTTTAAGGGGGTACAATGTAACACTCAGGGTTTTATCATAATATATTTTTGGACTAAATTAATTTTTTTGATATATTATTCAACACATAATAATGATTTTATGAAGAATTACATGCAATGATGAGCTTATCTATCATTAAAGACAACAATATATTTAAACAAGAAATGATATATAATTAAATTATTATTATTTAATATGATTGTTATGATCTATATTATAGAATTATGTTTGTTAATTTTATTTTGTAAATTACATAAATAAATAGCTTAAAATTGAATATATAATGAATTATTTAGTGACCAATTATTTATAAATGAAAATAACTACTACTAGAAAATAAAAAAAATATTCATTGGAAGAACTATTATAAAGATCAAAAACTAATTTTTCATAAATAAATAAAAAATTCAATATTATATTATATTATTCATATTTATATATTATATAACCAATCAAATGTTTTAAAATCATTTTAATTGTATTTTATTCAAGATATAACAACATATCCAACTTTATGCTTAAAATTGTAATTTATTAAAAACTGTTTCGCAACATTTTGGCACAATTATAATAATATTAATTTTATCATTAATAGAAATTATATTTTACAACATATACGTACTTTTTTAAATCATAAATTCAAAATTAAATTTTGGTGAATTTTTTCAACTTTTCATAAAAGTATCATTTTAAACAAATAGTGAAAAATACTAAACATTAATTGAAAACAGACTTTTAACTTAATATCCATAGAAAAAACGATATATTATAATATATTTAAATTAAATATAGATAAATTATATATTTATTAACCTAATTAAGAACATTAGAATGAATTTAATTTTTATTTCAATATAAAAAATGATAACTTTTATTATATTTTCTCATTAAAAACTAGATTTTTCATTGTTCATGTGGGATTAATTTTAAAATAAAACCTTCCACTTATAAGAATTGAATTAGTAAATACCGTTTTCTTTATTTTTTAATAATTATAATTTTTTATTTTGAATGATTACTACTTTTTTTCCAATATGATTAGTGAATGAGGTAAAACGTTTTGGTCATGGACAAGGTAAAAATGGGTTTACTAGGGGTTAAATGGAAAATATATGTATAAAAATAACATATAAACTTGTATAAATATTATTTTCTAAAACAATATTTACCATCAAAACACTTATAATTATAATTATAAACATTTGGCAATAGTATGTTATGAAAAACGTAGGAGTATACAATTCTTTTCAAAACCACCAAGTGTGTCCTCTCCCCAAATTATTAAACACCACCCACTCTCTTCAATTATTTTCTCCACAACACCATTTTTTATTAGATAATACGTAAAAAAAGAAAACATTTCCATCCAAAATATCATCATAAAAGGCTTATGTTGTAGAAAATTCTAACTGATAAATACTTTTAGTGCAAACCTAAGGAGGATACCCAGAAAAGATCTAACGTTCATCAATGAGCACATTTATTTTTTTATTATACCACCCCTTGAATAATTAATAAATCCTGATGATATAATACCAAAATTATCTTTCATACAATAATATTTTATTATATTATTTTCATGACAAACCACCATCCACACTTTTATCAACTAGGTTACGAAATTATGATTCTTATGTACTGTAGACGCCCACCTCACAAACTGATGTAATTCATTTCTTAATGGCCACCTATAGAAGAAATAACTATTTATGAATATATTGTTTATGAATTGAATATATATATATATATTATATTTATGATGCTATTATGATTTTATATTTATTATATCACACATATCTTGATATTTTCCATTTTCTTGGAATATGATCACCCTATTAGTGTGTTTGGAAGACTACTACATTGTTGAATGATATGATTCTTTAACTCATTACATAAAAATTATTAATGATGTAAATAATAATGAATTTGGTATAAAGGAAATAAAAAATATTATTTAATGATAATATATCATTTACATTTCTTTATTTCACTCTAACAAGAAAATGGAATCATTGTTAATGAGAACGCACAACCTACTGTCTCTGTGAATGGTACATATAATTTTCAATATATAAATAGTATATATTACACTAAATACAAATATTAATAATATATATTATATTTATATAATATATATCAATTTTTAGACAACTAAACCATTATCAATGTAATAGGACCAAAAAAATAACAAATCAAAACATATACGAAGAGAAAAGTGGTTATTACGTGAAACACAAATTTTTCTGGTAATCATTACAAAATGGGTAGTAGAATATCATAAGAAAAATCATATATCATATAATATATATATGATAATATTTCATTAATATATTTATACTAACCATTTTTTATTATAAATGATGTTTTATTGGTGTAAGATTTATGTCAATACATAAGTTGATGGATTTTTATCTTACTTCTTACTTTTGGAGAGACAAATTCCATATTCAACACATTATTATTTTATGTGGGGTGTATAATTCACATGAATGTATTTTTTTATTATTGTTTTTAAATCCCAAGTAATTTAAAAATACATTTTTATCCGATATTCATGGGTTTTATAGATCAAGAGTTTCCAAATCGGTTAGGGATTTTTGTCTCAATTTGTATTCTTTTAAACATATGATTTTGTTATAGACATAATTTCTTATGAGAGGTGTACATAGGGCACCATTGAGAAGTAATATAATGAATTTATTTATCATAATAATATTTTATATCTTCTTTAATATTATTTTTTCATGGTACTTACATATCAATTTTTCAAAGTAGTAAATATTGTTTTTTATAAGATCATCATATATCAATAATTATTATGATCAATCTCTGATTATATAGCCTAATAAACCATCAATCATGAAACTTATTAATTTTATTCTCTCATGTTTATGTCATGATAATTTATTTCTTTCATTAATTTTATTATCTTGATATACTAAATTTATCGAAATTAGTTTTTTTAGGAAACACCAGAAGAATATTTCCTATAAGATTATTTTCATTTATGATTTTTAATATGTTTTCAGGGTTATTTTAAAACAATTGTTTTAAAATTGTTTATTTTTAATATATTTCAAAATTTAAAGGAAAAAAATAAAAAAAATTAATTAATTTTTACATAATTTTTTATATTCTTTCTTGAAAGATTTTATAGAAAATTATGTCATAATAAATTTACTAATAATTGATTTTAAAATAAATGATAACATTTTCCATAAATTCCTAATTAATATTTCCAAATTGTATTCGATATAAGATGAAATATATTGATATTACATTTAATATACAAGGGATAATAACAATGTATACTATTATTATTTTTTCTCCAAAGGGTTTATTATGACAAAAGGTTAATGAATCCTTTTTCTCTTACACGATTTGTGCCCTGAATGAATTATTATGAAACGATCTTTTTTAATGGTTTTATTCCTTGATTGATTTATTATGATACCAACATACTTTTCACAAGTTTTGTTGTGATGAAATGATGAAATTAATATGGAACCTATTTTGTTTGTACAAGTTATGATATGATAAAATGTTTATGAACCCCATTTCATTTTATAGATTATAATATAATGAATGGTTTATGATCTATCATAACATATGTTTATTATTTTCATTATTGGATGTGTGGAAACTATATCTCCCTCCAATTCATTGGCTAAATTATTTTATCTTTTGATAAAAAATGGGAAAAGTCATTGAGCTTGATCTATAATCAGAAATAGGTGCACCCTGATCCATAATGGTAAACATGTGATAATTTAGGTTTCCCAATTTTGAGGTACATTATAGGTTACTATAAAATATGGATTTTTTTTCTAAATTAATGATAGTTCAAGCCAATCATTATAGGATATTATGGTTCATGATTGATGTATGATGAGTTCTCTCTCATAGGTCTCATGTTTTGTAAAATGATATATTTTTCATCCATAACATGTTTTTATGATCCATGAATGATGGGTTCTGATAATTTAAGTAATATTCAAGATCACATATGATTATGATTATTTTATTCATTAATTAGAACATATATAAATATGTATTATGTCTACCCTTACTAATAATCTTTTCTCAACCTTTCTTAAGTTTCCTTTCCCATGGTTACGAATAATGTTTTTATATAGGTTATGTATAAGAAGATTACTAAAAGAGAAGATAATTGTGGGAATATTAAAATATCTTTCACTAGATAAGAAGGTTCAATTCATATTTTTCTTGGTCAGAAAACAATTACAAATAATTAGACGTTTTTTTGAACTATAATAAATATTCATCTAAATTTTTTTCATATCCATGTAAGTGAAGCCTGAGATTCTATATATAGTTGTGAAAAAATATCAAAAAAAATTTATGTTCACCACTTTTCAATGTTTGAAAACAATTTCATTTAAATATTATTTCAATTAACATTATGTTAATCCTCTAAAACATTAAATGGTTTCATAATAAATATACATCAATAAAAATATTGATGGAATGAATTTTTCATGTTTTATATATCATATTAATGAGTTTTTAAATTATATAATTTCTCACTATGTTTATTGTTCTTCTATTTACGATTTGTAGATTAATAAATGAAACGAACTAGGAAGAATAATATAGATCATAATGTGATGTAAAATTAAATTATTTTATCTTCATTCCCCTAATAAAATACTTTTTTGATTGAAAATATTATTATTATTAAAAATATATATATTGATATATTATTAGAAACCTCAACATGAGTGAGTTTCATAACACAATTATATAGATGATTTTTTTTGAGATTAGTTAAATAACAACATAGAAAAATAACATTTATCTCTTATATATTTTGAATATGGGAAGAAGAACATTGGTAATTTTTTTAAACGAATCAAAAAAGATATATTATATATAGAACATGGTATAAAGAAAAAATTTCTAATAAAAAATTAAGATCTCAATGAAAGAAAATAGAGTTCATCCTAAGGTACCCCTAGTAGTTCTATGTATAATATATGGTGAACATGGGAAATATCTAAGTCTATGACATTTTCGAAGGGTTAACTACAACACTAAGGAAGGGAATATAGAATGTTAATCATTTTAGTGGATCATTATGGTAAAGGGAAACTTATAATCTACTATAGATTGGAGGATATCAAGTTAAATTTTTAAAAAAATCTAAAAATATCAATATTATTATTTTACCATTAGAGTTATATAACATGATTTTGAAAAATGATTACTCACTCTATATTGATCACTTACAAATTTTTAGATTATGGAAATTAAATTTGATATTTTGAATTATAATGTGATTATTGATTGGGTTGGGGATGAATATTATGATCTAAGGGAAATTATTAATCTATTGACCATTATTCGTGAGAAGTATTTATATAAAATGTTATAGGATAAACTCAACACTATAAATATTCCAATTTTACCGTAGGTTTTTAGTATCCTTCCAAAAGAGTTTTATTGTCTTCCAATTGAATAATATTGTTTAGTTCCAAAATAAATCATAACAGATTGTAAACATTCTTTAAATATGCCATATAGTATGTTATAGATTTAGATGATGGAATTGATGAAGAAACACTTGGATAATCTTTCTCAGGGATTCATTTGGCCATGTGTGTCTCCCTAAATCCCAAATTTTATTTACATCAGAATAACGGTGGAAACTTTTATATCTATATTGATTATCATGAATTTATGAAGATCATGATCATGAATAATTATAATTTTCCCCATATTATTTATTTTTATGATAAACTGTGAAGATATTTTTACTCTTCATGTATTTAATTTAATTCAACATACTATCAATAGTGTGTAAAAAGGTAGGACATACTAAATAAAATTGTCCCCTATATGATAAATAGTATAAACTTATAATGACTCTGTTTATACATACTAATTCCCTTATATATTCCTGGATTGAATTCATATATTATTTAAACATTACCTTAATACATTTGTAGTGGGTTTTATATGTGATATTCTGTTACCTATAAGGGCTAGAATGATAAAAAAGATCACTTGGAAATTGTGTTAAAAACAATAGGATTTTAGAATCTATATTATAAATTCATAAATTTTTAATTTTTACCATAAATTGTACTATTCTAGTGGAATAAAGTATCAATAGAGTGTATATTAGTAGATCCTTGTATGAAATATTTTATTAAACAATATCCCTGAATATCCACAATGACATATATCCATATATTTCTTATGTTCTGTTGAGAAAATTAGTTACTTGTAAATAATCTATCATGAATGTCTATCCACTCACCATGTTAACACATAAGGGAGTCATGTTACCTTGGATAGTTAAATTTTAATAAATTTCCATGGATCTGGATAGAAGGTTGGTTAGTTTACCTTTTCCCACACTTCCCTATAGTGGACAATGTTCTATGTCTTGAAGTGATACATCGAATGTGTTGGGAAGTGTTATTCAGAATAATTATTTTGATATATTTTATGTGTTATGAATACTATTAGTTCGTGAGAAAAATTAAAAAACTCATTATATAGAGATAAAGAAAATATTTTTTCAATTAATTATAATGATACATTACCTATTTGGTGAATAGTTTTATATATACTAATCATAAAATATTGAATTATATATTCACCCAAAAAGAGATGAACTTTAACTAGAGAATATGGATAGATATTATCATATATTATGAATATATAATACATTATCAACATAGATATCTGAAAAGGGTGGCTAGTTCATATATTTTAAAGGATCATGCTCGATTATATATGAAGATGTTAAACAAATTCCAATATTAATGGATATTTATTATATAGAAAAAGAAATATTTAGGAAGGGGAAAATATTGTCATCCTAAAATACGTTTTTATCCATCAATTCATGTGAATATTACTTATATTTAAAAGGAATGTTCTGGGTTGTAAGAGAATGTGGGAATTATTCCAAAGTAGACTATAGGTTGTGATATAATGATATGGTTAATGAATGTATTATGTTTCAAAAATATACTATTATTGAAGGAGTTGTTATTAAAAGGTGTTATTTCATCAGTATATTTTCATTATTCATGTATAAATATTATTGAGATATATAATAGTATTTCTAGTGGGATAAGATGTAAATAAGTATTGTAGAGTTTGTATGTCAATGCATAGTATTCCAAAAAAAAATGAGGGATATAAATCTAATGGGATGAAAATAACAATAATTATACATGTAAATATATTGTAAAATTTAATCATGTATTTCACCATTGGAATCTCTAAAACATCTAAATATAAAAATTTTATTTGGGTTGTTTTTGTCTGATTTGTAATGTCATCATATTTTATTACTGTTAGAGACTATTTCAATATTAATAATATTTACGTGATATAATTTAATGAATTTCTAATGTTACATGGAGTATTAATTTTTTTTGTATCTGGTTTAGAACTATTGTTTAACTCAATATTCAATATATGTTTTATATATACTCAAGATATGTAGTTGTGCTTTAGTACCTCTTATCATATTTAGGTAGATGGATAGAATGAGAGGAACATTCAAACCCTCAATGATACGATATGATAATAAGTTATAGATGTCAAATGTGTTTGGGATCAACACCATCCACTTTTCATCTTTTCTTATAAAAGCATATTTCATTCTATAATTCATATGGATTTTTTTGAATCCCCATATTGAAGGAATATATGAAACTCAAAAATATGGCATGATGTATATAAGGACACATCCTTAAACCTTACTTAGTCTAGTAAATTTATTTATAATTTATTACTTTACATTGTCAAATATATTTTCAGTTCACAGAATGTGAATTGGGCATAAAATTTGGGCATACGGGCTATGTAATGGGCTAAAATCCCACTGGGCCTTCGGGATATGTAATGGGTTCCCCTCTCACCAGTTAATAGAGGTCTTTGCTTTGATTTAATAATAAAAAATGAGGCTTCAGCCCCAACTTTTAAAAAAAATATTTTCAGTTCAGAGAATTAGAATTATATGACCTAATTCATATATATCAACCCACAACCGTATAATGTGGGTACCACTAAAATAATATTCATTTATTCCAAATCATAAAATGTTAAAAATATAACATTATTTCATTGAATAATGTTCATAACATTTAACTTTAATTCCATATTTCTATTTAACATCCTTATAACATGTGAAAATATTTATAAACATCAGATTAGAATTAAATTATCTATAAAGGATATAATAATATGTAATGAAACCATTTGTCCATTAATATATATGAATATATGAAATCCTTTTCACAAAGGCATGATTCTCACACATGAAGTAACATATTATTACTTTTTGAAAGATGATATTTCCATGGAATAAATAAATAAAACCATAATGGAATCTTGGGGAATCACATACATAATATTTTAACCCTAGAAGCTGCATTATGATTTGTAACCCTTGTAGCTACATTACAATGTAACACTCACGACTACCTTATAGTGTAAACATTGCATTTACACTTGATGTAACCATACAGTCGAACTCTAACATACACAAAACCAATGAATTGGAATGATATATAGGTCCCACCCTTCATCATAAAATGTACACATTACCAAAACATTGTCATAAACCATCAATAATTGCAAACAAACACTGATTTTGAATTTTGATAAATATAATTTTAAAATAAAAGTTTTAATGAAAAGTCCATTATAAATATCATATAATTTATGTGATAATTAATACAATTAAAGGAATATTTATTTACACTATAAATATAAATAAAAAAATAAAAAAAATCATTACACAAATAATATTAGTATCACATAATCAATGATATATAATGTTATCCCAAAGAATGAAAATTTAGTTAAATATTATAATAACTCAGGGTTTTCTTACTCTAAACTCATATAAACCTCATGTATAATTTCTGAAAGTCTTTAATTAATATTTTAATTAACATATTAATATTTATAAAAATAGATAATATTATTTTACAACAACATTCAACACATTAATTAATAATATTTTGTTATTTGAATTGTTTCGGGTGACTGCTTTACATGGCTTCCATGGTATATTCAAAATCGATTCTCTTTATGGATGGAAGCGAAACAACATAAGTGTAATTCAAAGGATTTAATATGTTTCCAAAAGATTAAATAATACCATAAATCATTGTTTTCATATATTATGATAAATTAGTATAGAGAACAATGATGATATTTGTTTAGATCATATATGTGGTTCTTTGATAATCACAAACTAGTTTTGTAATATAATTTAATATGATGTATATATATTAAATCCAGAACATAAAATATTTTATATCATCCAATTTATAATCAATTTCAACCATTAAAATATTTTTATATCCTTATTTGAAGGATTTAATGGAATTTAAAACACATCGTCCATGATGTCAGTATTTCAACACAACCTGGAAAATGATTTTAATTATATAATAAAGGATGGAGTAGGATAAAAATGATGATTAATTTTAATATAAACATGTTAAAATTACAGTATATATATTATATTATAACTTTAATTCCTCTTGGATAAGGGTGGATGACGAGAGTATAACAAAATAAAATGAATTGAATGAAATTTTAAATAAAATCATAGATGATTTTTACCTCGTCATATCTTCTCCTTGAGATCCACATTATGGCCTTTAGTTTGGAACATTTAATGAGAATAAAAGGCCTTGGACGTGTGGAAGAGGTCTAGGATTAGGTTTGGGCATCATTTGGACAATGATTAAATCTTGAGATGTGTGAGTATAAGAGGTGGGGTGAGGGGTGGAATTTATAGTATAGGAGAGGAGAGATTTTCCATTATTTTTATTATTTTTATTTTTATTTTTCACATGATAAGGAAATTTATTTGTTGTTGTGACTAAAATTAGTAAATAGAACTTGTGAGGTCGACCCAAGGGTTCGTTCATCAATCCGGATGCTCAGAGTAGTTAATTTAACTTATAATGTATATATACGATAAATTACAGTATTTCAGTATTCACAAAAAATTCACATATTTCTAAAAAAACCCAACAATTAAATGCAGCCATTTTCAAAATTTATAATTCCAAAATGAACTCCGTTTTTTGTTAATATTTTTATAAAAATAATAAATTTTGTTATTAAAAAAAATATCAAAAAATATTAAAGAAATAACAATTTTAAAAATATAAACGATTTTATATCACCTTAAACCATTATTAAATGTATCATAAAATTATATTATATCCATAATAAAATAAAATAATAATTTATGGTTACATTTTATGTAAATAAATTTTCATTTAAATTATTTAATTATTCATAAAATTTTAATTAATTATTTTTGAACTATTAAAATACCAACACTTATATTATGATCATATTCCCACTTATAAGACATCTAAATTTTATTATTATATTCATGGGTAAGGTTTCTAATCATTTTGATGATTTATTATTTATAGGGTTCACATTAATATTAATATGGGTAAAGATACTAATCTCCAAAAAATTAATTTGATCCTATAAAACACTAAATATCTTACTGATCACAACTATGTGTGTCTATTTTTCGAAATTCAAAACATAGATGCAAGGAAATTTAATTTAACATCTAGTTTAATTATTTCCTTAAATCAAATTGTCATTATGTAGATGCTAATTTTTTTATCTATTTCATTTTATATTAAAATTTTATTTTCAAATATTTGGGGTATTACATTCTCCCCATATTTTGAAAATTGCATCCTCACAATTTTTATTTACTTATTAAATAAGTGATGGTATGATCCCATCATTTCATTTTTAGATTACCATATTTATTCTTCAACCATATTGTTTTTCCAATATACATTAACCCTGTAGATTACATTATACTGTATTTCATTTTCTATTCAATCACTAATATGAACGGGTTTCTATTCATAAGAATGGTTCTCTCCTAGTTGAACAATATCTCGGTTCAAGGACATGAGTTGAATACAGAACATAGTTTTCAATATCGAAACATGAAAAAACGTGCCTCTAAGATAAAATAATCCAGTTATACTCAATAGATGACTTGTCCAACATTCTCTATGTATTCATAAGGTCCAATGAACCATTTACTTAACATTCCTTTCTTAACAAAACTCATAACACTTTTCTATGATGAAATTATATGAAAAACATGATGACATACCCCGATAGAGAAGACTTTACTTATTTTATATGTATATGGTTTCTTCTTGATCATAGCTATCCTCATATATTTCTAGATAATCTTCCCTTCCATAGAAACTTCCTCTACTAATTTTGGTCCCCTAAACTTACTTTCCCTGAATTCTTCCAAAATTTCTGGAGTATGATACCACATCCTAGAAAATTCCTCAAAAGTCTCAATCAGTATATCGGATAAAAAAAATTACAATAAAAAAACTCAACAAAATAAAGGTGATGATACCAACTTCCTTAGTAATCAATTTAAAATATTAAATCAAATATTTTAATATCTGAATTGTCTTCTCTGTATGTCCACCAGATTGAGTATAAAAAGTAGTATTGAAATTTAATTATGTTCCCAAATACTTTTGAAGACCTTCCCAAATGATAGAGTTAAACCTGGGATCATGGTCAGATATAATGGAAATATTATCTCAAGGAAACTTGATAATAACATTTAGGAATTATTGAGAATGCTGATCCAATGACATAATATCTCGAATATGAAGTAATTGTGTAGATTTAGTCAATCAATCAATAATAACTGAAATAACGTTGTTAACTCTAGAAATATTTGTTAGTCCTACCATTATGTTCATTGATATATTTTTCTGTTTCCCCTACAAAACCTAAAAAGGATAAATCAACCCCTTTGATAGTTTTATCATTACTTTAAGATATTAAGATGTCAAACATTTCATTATAAAATTAGAAATATATCCTTTCATTCCATCCCACCTATAGTATTCCGAAAGGTCTCTATACAACATTGTATTTTAAGGATGAACTACAAATGGATAACTATGAGCTTAACATAATAATTATTTCTCCATGTGGGAATCACAAGGCACACACGATATTTTTCTTAATCATAGAATAGAATCTTTATCAGGGTTAATTTGTGGAATCATACCCATTTTAACCAATTCTACCATTTTTGTACATAACTAACTTCTTTATTTATGTTCTTAAATTTTACAAATAGAGATGACTACATTGATACCTAAAACAAAATAATGTAATTTCATAAACCGATAACATTGAAAACAAAATTCGTCAAATAATTAAACAAAGGGTCATGTACCAAAATTATCATGGTAAATGATGCATGATTTTTTCGCCTCAACAAATCCACCACATTGTTTTATTTTCTTGGATGGTAATTTATTGTGCAATCAGAAATATTTAACAGTTGAATACATCTTATCTGCCTCATGATTATTTAATTCTATGTAATTATATACTTAAAAATATTATGACAGTAAATATTTTCCATTAGTCTCTATATAGAGGATTCCAACAAAGTTCCATGTAAAAAACCACATCATTTATTTCAAAACCATTTGTGTGATAATTTATCTAATGTGGTTTCAACAGTCTTAAAGCATATGAAATTACATGTTCGTTATACATTAGAATAAAACCAAGTCCCTTCAATGAAGTATCATTGTAGAAAAAAAACTCAACATTTTTTGAAGGTAGGGTAAAATTAGACCATTCTAAAATATCTCCATTACACTATAAAAAATCACATTCTTCTATAGAAATAAATTTAACCCTTTTTCATGTTGACATAGTTATCCGGCTCGATAAAAGTGAATTTTGTTTAACAAACCGTAATTAATAACATAATAATAAAATAAAAATACTAATATCTACATAATTTATATGTATTTTCCACTCATCAACATCATTTTTTGTGGGATCAACTATTATTCCATTCTTATTTAGAAGTATCCCATTAATAGAAATCTTTTTTCAACCTAAAATGAATTATTATGAATTTTTTGTATAACATATTTTCATTGAGACTTTTCAAGGAAATGCCTACATGATTTTCATGATCTACAAAACTTTTTCAAAAGAAGAAAATATCTTAAATAACAAAAACAATAAGAACATAAATATATTCATGTAATATTACATTCATTATGTACATGTATACAATAGGGGAAATTTTCAACTGAATGGGAATAAGAACAACATCATAATTCCCATATATAGTACGAAAATGTCTTTTTGGGATGTTAATCTCCTTCACCTTTAGCTAATGGTATCTGGATATCAATTCAACATTGGAAAAGTAATTACCTTTATGTAGATGATCAAAAAAGTCATTGATATGGGGAAAATTTTACTTATTCTAAATATAATTGTAATTCAAAGAACCAAAATCAATACTGAGTCTCATGGGACTATATATCCTTTTAAAAAAACCATAAAACCCCTCGGTGATGATCTATGATGAATAAATCATTTTTAAAGAAACTCTTGCAACTTATTTATCAATTTAATATGTTCTACATGATCTTTTTGATAAGGGGGTTGAGAAATTGTCTTAGCACCAGGACCCATGTCAATGGTAAATTAAACATCCAGATCAGGTATAACACTAGATAAATCATCGAGAAAAACAATATGGTATTCATTTAACACTTGAACATCATTAATCCGAATAGTTCCAATTATTTTAGTAATATGATTAAGATAACATTCATTTCTATCTATAAATTTTTCTCACATTCATGTGTTTTAAATGTTTTGGGTTTATTCTTGTATACAAAGTAAAAATCTTTCTGAAAAAAAAATCATTTACTCTCTAATTAGCTATAACATTATAAACAGAAATCCAATCAATAACCCAAATGACATGAAACTCTAAAAAAGAAAAACAACATGGTTTTTAGGCATAGTCATTCCAAAAATAACTACAAGAAGAATCTATTTATTAAATTTTTTTATAATATTTTCCCATGGTGATTTAAAATTATGGATTTTTCTTATTTCTATATATTAAATTCATAATTTAGCAAAAAATTTCTCAAAAAAAATGGAATGTGCATACCCTATGTCAAATAAGAAATTATAAAATCTGATTAGACGATAAAATTTACTGATACGAATTCAACTGATAGCCCAAAAGTTGCAGATGTAATAAAAAATGATCTCAATGTATGTTTATGCGTTTAATCATGATAATTCCAATAATTCAGATCATTTATTTGTAGAGTACATTCATAACAACACATATCACCCCATTTGTAACACTATACAATTTTATTATCTAGATTAATCAAATGATCATTTTCATTTCAATATCAGGACTTATGTACAAACATTCCACATCTAAAACACTTTTTTATTTTGGTAAAACATTCCCTAGGGTTTTCTTACCAAAATTTGAACAAACTATAAACTGGTCTTTCTTCCTTTTAAATTTCTTCTATTCAATCTTACTGATTGAATACCATCTATACAACTTCTTCTTCTTTATTTCAATGTGCTTGAGATTATCAAAAAACATAGTTTCGACCCTATGAATTCATCAAATAAGATTCTCATAAAATTTTAATTATTTAGGGGCCAAAACCCTTTATTAGTATAGATTCAATCCTCAGTAAAAATGATGGATTTTTATATCAATACCCCAAAATTGATTTGGGTCATACCATTATAGTTGGGTGAAGTTATCAATATACATAGCCAAGGAATCCTCCCCCTTTGGAATAAATTCATGGAATATATTTTTTATCTTATTTAATGAAATCTTAGGAGAATATTTCGTAGAAAATGTTTTTTAATTTTATCCCATTCAAAGGAATCAATCTCCTCGCTAACCCAAATTTTTGTGAACATTGGAAACAACAAATCAACATCATATTCAAAATTATTATTGAAAAGTTTAACATTTTCATTTTATAATCACCCCATAACATCAAATATCATTTAAAGGACAATATTCTATCATTCAGTCGCCACTAGGTCAGAAGATCCACTAAAAGCAGTAGGGTGTTTCCTCATAAAATGTTCCACTATTAACATGTTACCTTATTATAACTGTTTGGGGTTTCACATAAATTACACCAATATTTAAATACTCTGTCATTTGATCCATCACTATCATAAACATTTGAGTTCCAATTTCCACCGTTGTAGGTTGCAAATTTATACAGATATCATCATTTCAATGCCTTTCTACTACAACTTCTCTATTTACTATGTAGAAAAACCTTCTAAAAAATATATCTAAGATGAAGAAACATGGTAATATTTAAATTATATATCATTTAAACCAACAATTAAGGTAAAATTAATTTATTTTATTCCACTAAAAACATTCTAACCCCTAAAGTTATCTAAACCAGGATCTGATAGAAACTATAAGGACTCAACCATAAACATTACAAAATCATGTTAATTTAATTTTAAATCATATTATTTACATTGAAATGTTTTTTTGATATTTAATAATTTAAGACATAATTAATACCTATCAAACCATAAGAATACAAATTTTTCACCACTAAAATATTAATTAATTCTTACAAAACATAAAACATTAAAAATATATAATGATTTCATTGAAAAATATTCATACAATTTAACAATACTTCATTTTTTCCATTACACATCCTTATAAACTATGAAAAAAATTAGAAAACATGGTATGATAAAAAAAATCTCCGTAAGAGATATAAAATGAAAGAAAGAAACTATTATTCAATGAATTCGTATAAACATATGAAATTATATTCACAAATACTTTCTTCTCACCAATAAAGAAACATATACTTACATTATAAAAAAATTTACTTCCATAGATGACATAAATAAAACCAAAAGGTATATTGGGAGTTTACCTACTTAAAATTAAATCCCTCGCGGCTACCTTATGATTTAAAACCCTTATGGAATCCTTGCAATGTGACCCTCACAACTACCTTATCGTGTACACATTGCAGTTACACTTGTAGTTACTATATTACTGACCTCCAATATACACATATCCAATGCATTAACGAAAGATATAGGTCACAAAAATTATCAAAAAACAACTCCCAATGACAACAAAATAATCATAAAACTTGAATAATTTCACAAAAATATTTTTTTGAATGTTTTCAAAATAGAATTTTAAAATATCATTTTCAATGAAATATCCCTTAAAAATATCATATAATTAAAGTGAAAATTAAAAGAATGAAAGTTATATGTATATAAACTATAAATCCACTTAATAAAACACGATATAAAAAAATTAATTACAAAAACAATCTATGTACCACATAATGAGTCAAGTATAAGTTTAACACAAAGAATGAAAATTGGGTTAAGAATTCAATTATCTCGGATTAGTATTAATAAAAACATTTTTAAACCTCATTTATAATTGTTAAAAGTGTTTTATTAATATTTTATAGAAACATATTAATATTTATAACATCGTATATGCTCATTTTTTAACATTATTCAACATATTTATTAAAAATATTTTGTTACTTCCATTGTTTCAGGAGTGTTCTTTTCATCGTCTCCATGGTATGTTTTTAATGGATTCTCTTGATGATTGGAAGAAAAAAAAAGAGATATGGAATTAAATGGTAGTAATATTTTTCTAGAATATTAAAAAAACCATAAACATATTTTTCATATATGATGATGAATAATCATATATAAAAATAATAATATTCGTTTAGATCATTTTGGGGGTACTTCGACAATCATGAACTATTTTCGTTATATAATTTAATATTATGTATATATGATAATTCCATAACGTGAAATATGGAATATAATTAAATTTAAAATCTTTTTCAACTACTAAAATGGTTTTAAATCTATCTTTTACATATGTAAGGTAAATTTAATACACATTGCCCATAATGTGTGTATTTCTACACCTCGCGGCTGATGTTTTTATTTTTAGAATAAAAAAGGAGGATTCGAATTAAGATGATTATTTTTTAAAAAATCATGAAAAAATAATAGTGTGCATATGATACTATTTCATTAATTCCCCTAGTATAAAGGAAGTTTAAGATATTATAAGAAATAAAAAATTAATTAAAATAATTTAAAATAAAATGAAAGCGGATTTTTACATCTCAATCTCTTCTCACTGAGATCCTTATTAATGCCAATGGTTTGGGTCTTTTTCTGAGACAAGAGGGTCATGGACTTGGGTATGGGGCTTGGAAGAGAATTTATTTATTTTAGATAAAAATTAATTTTTTTTGGTTTGTGGAGAAGTCTGGGTTATGTGTGGTATTTATAGTTGAGAAGAGGATGGTTTTTCTATAATTTTCATAATTATTTTATTATTTGTTTCCAGACAAGCAATAAAAATGGCTCATGTGACTACAAATATTAATGAGAGAACGTGAGATCTAAAATATGTTCCTTACGTCTTCTATGATGTTAGTGATAGTGTATTTAACCTATAAGGTACATATATATTAAATTAATGTATTTCACATTTCACTAAAAAATTTCTTGTCTTCTATATAAATCCAGAAAAATTACCCTAACCATTTTTCAACATGTAGAATTCAAAAATAAACTTCATTTTATGTATATAAGTTTCTATATTTGTGAAATATAGTTTTGAAATAAAATAATATCTAATTCGATTTATAACAATATTAAAACTATAACTGATTTTATAACACCTTAAAAAATAATCAACGTATCACAAAATTATATTATTAACATAAGGAAATACAAAAATTATTTATAAAAACATTTTATAAAAATAAATTTTAATTAAAATGATGATATTAATCATAAAATTTTAATTAATTATTTATTACAAAAAAATACTAAAACTTATACTATAATTATATTTTCACTTAATAAATGCCCAAATTTTATTTATACATTCATAGGTGAGGATAAAATTCATTTGGGTGATTTACAATACATAATGGTCAGGTTACTATTCACAAAAAAATTAGTTGATTAAATCATTCTTGAAATATCTTACTGATCACAACTCTATATGTACATTTATGGAATTCAAATCATAGAAGCATGGAAATTTAGTTTATCGACTAGGCTATAACTATGTACTAGAAAAAGTGTCATTACATAGAGACTCATCGATTCATGAATATCATTCAATATTAATTTTTATTTGTAAATCCATGGGGTGTTACAATGTTTTAGAATGAAATATACTAGAACCTAATGTAGTTATGAATTTTTTTGAGAAGGTTATAAACATTTAACAATAAATCAAAGTATCTCAAATTAATTTGATGATTTATATTGAAAATCATTAATAAGATAAATATTTTGAAGTCAGTGAGAAGGTGTTCCCAAAAAAATATCCTTATAAGGTTATGATTTTTATAATGTATCAAAATATGTACTCTAGTCTTTTTGGACCCATCAAAATTAATGATAGAGTGCATATGGTAAATTATTTATTCTTCATGCACAAAACCTCTCTCAAGTTCATCGAGTGTTTCATGTATCCAATTTAAATAATTACTTGTTTTCACAATCACATGTACTAAAAACATTGGTTTTTCCACTATAAAAAGGTATTTACTATGTGAAACTACTAAAAAATATTCTAGATCATAGAGATAAAGTTCTATTAAATAAGGCCACTCATTTGGAAATAATAATGTAGAGAAACTATAAATTTTAAGAAATGACATGGGTACCCATGAATATAGTGATGTTGAAGTATCATCATTTACCTTTATTAGAATTATATTAATTAAAGGGATATATTAATTTTATGTGGGGGGTATAATTTATCACTCGGAATATTTATATGTATTTTGTGTAAATAAATTTGATGTATTTTATAGTGGGCTTTATAAGTAACCCGGAGTCTAAAAAAATGATATATCATAAGAGTTAGAACATAAGAGTTTAATTATAATTTATTATTGGTAATAAATAATTGAAAAATATATTACGAAATATTTTTCTAAAATATAAGGTATTTATTAATTCATATGAAATAATAAATATGTTTTAATAACATTTCTTATGGATGAAAAGTCCTATTTTTAAAATGAAATTTATTATTCTATGTGATATTAAATTTTATATTAAAAATATATTTATTATCATTGAAATTTAATTTTAATAGAATATAATTAAATTTTTAAAAAAAATATATATATATTATTTAACTAATGGCCCGAAATGAAGATAAAATCATTTGACTATAAAACATGTAATTTTTCAAAAACCTATTTTACATGTGAAATGTTTTTTCACTATAACTAATAAAATTTAACACTATTTATGAATGATTAAAATGAAATTAATTGAATATATATTAAAAAAAACATTAATTTTCATCCAATAGTTGTTATAATGAATTGAATAATGGTAAATGTAATTTTTTCTCAAAAATTCATTTTTTCCAAAAATATATTTCTGAATTGCTCATGTTTATTTTCAAATTAAGTTCTTTTACTAATTGAAGTAGAGTTTGAGATGATTTATTCAATATTATGAATCAAAATTTCAAAATTTTTATTGATTCAAAATTCAGTTTTGGTTATACTTAATAGTAAAAACAGTATAAAAATCCACGATTATGGATAAAAGGTATTACTAGGGGAAAACATAGTGAAAAGGGTAGCATTAAGCCAATTTTTCATTCTTTTCAGTTATCCAAATTTTCTTTATAGATGAAGTGATGATTCTTGGAGAATATTTATGGATCCCTATAATGCCATTTAATTTCATGATAGGGAAATTATCTTTAGTTGACTTTGATTATTTTTCATGTCAATATTAACATTCAATGTTTTCAGATAATGATTTCTGATAAGGATAGAAAAATTATAGAAGATTATACGATAATGAAAATATTTATTTTCATGAATATGTGTTTCTAATTTTTTATAATAACAAGACTAAATGTTTTATTTATCAAAACAAGAATTAATATGACCACGAAAAAAGAAATTTTTATTACATGTGGATTTGATGGAAGTATTTGATAATAGATGAAGAAAGGATATTTTAGGAATGAATTCAAATAGATCTATACTATTTGATAAAAAATATAATTTCAATATGTATTTTTCTATTCCATTAATGAAAAAATTTCTAATCTGCTACCCATCGAATTCCAATTATCAACCACATGCTATTGTGGTTCTGCATGTGATAGATGGGACCGGTGTTGATCCCATGTAGCCAACATGATTCAGTTTCCCAAATCATTATTGATAAACAATAATGATGACTTACACTGAATTTAATGAGGTTTCTATGAAGTTGGGAATAATTTAACCCTTATTTAAGTGTTTTATATAACCATCAACACATGATCAACCTGATCATTGTCTTCGATTGAAACCAACACCCCACCAGTTTATACAATCTAGTCATCCTCAACCTCTCGATGAATTTACTAATCGATTAAATCCAAAAATAACATCCACTAGAAATGAATCATGATACATATTTATTAAACTATATTTATAATTGAATCATAATCTTACAAGAATACGTTTTTCATAAATATGTTGCATGGAAAGTGATGTCGCTTGATATTTTTACATGAATCGTGATACCCATCAAAAGATGGTGCTGTAGGAATTGAATAAAGTCTCTGAGAAATAAAATTAATATCAACCATTTTTAGAAGGTGATAAATTTAATTAATTATCATGAGATTATTGATATAATTTCCCATATTCTAGTAAGAGGAATCGTGTGATTGAATTTCAATGTTCATTACTGAGTTGTATGAAGACTAATAGGGAGTCACATGATCAATGATGTGATTATGAGATGGAGGAGGAGCTCTAATGTTGATTGTGTGATCATTATAGTGTGAGGATCATAGACTCAACAAGCAATATATTTTGAAATCCTCAATATTTTTAATATATCATCATCTCATGTTATAAAAAGGATAGAGGAGGTGTGATCATATCCCCTTAAAATTGATTCTTGTTTGAGAGAAGGGTCTACAAAAAAATTTATATAATGATAGAGGGATATATATATATATATTGAAAATATATATTTTTTCTGATTTGATGACATGAATTTTTATCTTTAAACCCACAGAGGTTACAGAAAATAAATGGTTTCCATGTGAATGAATTCACTGTAAAAAAATATGCACCCATGATTTATCATCATGAAAAAAAATAATTATGATATTGTTTTCCATGATAATCCCCAATATGAAAGATTTTGAGTTAATGATGTGATTCATATAGGTTTTGTGATGATCTATAGGATACCTCTACATACAATGGATTTTAACTTTTCATGGTACCCTGGGCCAACAACTATTTCATGACAAGTGTATTTGGATTTTGGTAACATGCTTTCTTAGACCTTACTAGAAGGAAGGGGATACCTACAATGTATGCTTCCTGGTTATGTGATGTAGTGGGGTGGGAGCCCATATATAGTAATCTTATCATGAAATTATAATTTATAAATTTAAAAAAATATCTCTTGACCACATTTCATGATGGTGGGATAAGAACCCATGGAAAAAATTTAATGTCACATGAAGGAACTCTTAGATCCACTGTTAATCATGAAAGATAGTTCATTGGTCATAAGATGGACCCACATGTTTGATTATGTGAATAAACATGTTGATCCAGACACATATCTTCTAAAGGTAGTAAATAATTCTTGTTCTTTTCACAACCCTCACTATATCATACAAATTTTATGATGAAGTGAAGAATGTATAAATACAAAGGATGTATGAATCTCATGCATGATTAAATGTATATATGAATTTATTTTCATGAGCTCGTTAAATTTTAAATATATAAAATTTCTATTGCTTGTATTATATAGGTTATTCATGCACCCATCATGAATTTGGGTTCATTTAGAAAATAATCATTGTGAAAAGGTACAAAAAATAATAGAAAATAACATAACAAAATAATTCATTTGAAATGTTCTATTATTTATAATACCATAAAATCCATTCAAGACTTGTGGTTAATTTGAGAATAATTATGGGAAGAATATCTGAAGAGATAATATATAAGAATATAGTGTTTAATAATTAATTAGAATGAAATAAGTAGATATTGTTCATGATCATTCTTGCATATAATATTATGGATAATGTTGCGTTCACCAATTTCATCCATACGAGTGAAATATAGAATTAATTATTATATGGAATCATATACCACTCAATTTTTTCACTATGGAAAAGAAATAAATATATGCGACCACATATTAGTAAGAATGAACAGAATGATTTGAAATTGGTTTGGATATTTACATTGGAATGTGTGATCCAACATGTTTGTTAAGGAATATTAGTAGATTAAATAAAATCTCAGTGTAATTTAATAAAAAGAGGAAATATTTAATTGGATAAGGAGATAGAAGTACCTTATGTGACTAAATAATTGAGGTATGTTGTGTATATTTTTGAGAAACAGAATACTAATTATGGTAAAACAGTGGGATGTTGTATAATGAAAACCAAATTTTGTTTCAGGTAAGATATAATGTTCCTCTATATAGACCATTATAATATATCAAATAATGTTATTGTGTAGAATCTATACTATGGAGAATAAACAACATTTAAAAAAGTTTTTTTATAAAAAAATGTAAATTATTATGTTCTTGGAAAATATATTTACTGCATTATTTGATGTAAGGCTATGAGACATAATAATAGTATATCAAGGATTTGACAACCCGTTATGTATTACTTTAAATGGATCAATTGGTTAAAAAATTTTGATCACTGATTATTCCCCTTCAACTATTAGTAATCACACACTAATATAGGCACTTAAATTGAAATAATATGGTAGGTAACCTATGAAACAACCAACATGATTTTTGATAATTGAGAATAAAAAATTTGTAAATTGTATGGGTATTCCCTTTATCAATGCAGAAGAATTATTGTAGTTGCAAAAGTACAATGATACCATCTCTCCAATCACTTGTGGTAGATGTAAGGTTATTGTGGGATATTGATCCTATGATAACATAATACAATAAATTATGAAGATATGAGAATCGTTGAGATGGATGGCAAGGCTCAAAATGAAATATTGATCTATTTATAAAAACATTTATAGACCAATGTGATTGATCTCCAAACATACAAGTATATATATAATAAATTGTGAAATAATTACGATTAAAATATTATATTCAATGAAGCTCCCATAAAAATATGGGGAAACATATTCCAATATATTAAATATGGAAATGATGGATGTTTTTATGGATTCATTGGATTATTAATTGATATTTTACATAGAATCGTAGGTTTTAGTGAGAAGAAATATGATTCATCCATTGTGAAGAAGCTAGTGAGAAACATTCCAGACTGATTTGATTCAAAAATTCAATATTGGGAGACCAGGAAAATCAATCACGAGATTAAATTCATAGAACTTTCATTAATTATGAAATGAAAAAAATTCAATCATTTATGAAGAAAAAATTGAAATGACTGTAAAATCTGTGATAAATGATATAATTATAGTTTAAGAGAATCTATAATCAAGTAATTGTGATGATTAGAATATTATAGAACACATTAATCATACGAGATCCTTTTTTATAGGTATGTATAACTGAGACAAAATAGAGAAAGGAAACAATCCACTAAATTTCTTTAACTATCATGGTTTTAGATATTTTTCATATGAATATCCAATGAGGAATGATAATGACATGAAATATAATAAAGAGGAAGGCTAAAATAAATAAGTGTATATGAAATATGTAAAATGTGACTATGAATAGAAAAATAATAATTAAAAAAAATTATAGATAACATTTTATATTTATGTAAGTTGATTAATCTTCATCATCAAAAGGTGGTATAGAATATGAATTAATTTTTACAAATAAAATGAGTTTTAGGGTATGAAAAAACTACTAAAGGCCCATTTAATAATTTATAATGAAAATAGGGTTATATTCTTGAATGGTATATGAAGGTTAATATATAAAATTAACATGGGAAGTATATAAAGCTCAAGAACAAGAAATGAAAAATGATGGTGGAAAATATAGAAAGAGTATGTAAAAAAATATTAACATCGTAATGAGATAAGGAAATAGGTGAAGAAGGTGGATGGTCTAGAAATAAAACTAAAAGTCATTGATGAAAATTCACGTGAATGTGATGAATTCAAAAAATAAGATATTAATTTCATTGAAGAGAAAAAAAATTCATGATAGTTAATCATTATAAGATGGTTAATTAACCTTAAAATAACATTTTTTGAATGAGATTGAATAATCTAAAACATAATATTTTTTCATCATATTAAACATTGAGTTAGAAATTATGAAATAATGCTTCTCTAGAGAAATGGTGCTTAAGGCTCAATATTTTAAACATGTTGAGATGTAGGGTATTTAAAAAATTATATCATATATTACTAATTAATATTAATGTATAAGTTTTATTTAAAACAGTGAATACCTAAGAGTTATAATTTAATCTCAATGGAAAAAAAGATAAAATGAGAAAACATTTTCGGTAAAGCATGACTACACTAATTCATCCATAATTTTCATCATTTGTATAAACTCCAATATTCTATGAAATTACAAAAAAAAAATATAGAATAATTATGATTTTCGAAAATCATGATTTAGAGGTTATTGTTATTGTTGCGATGTGTTTCATCAAAAATCTTATTCAGGCTGGTATAACATGTAACTATATGGAATGTATCTCAACAGAGGGGTAGAAATGATTAATGAATATGAGGAAATTTTTAGAAAGATATTTCTATAACAGAAAAATTATACAAGCTATCAACATTGGAAAACATTTAATGCATGAACTTTTTTTATGGATGATGCGTTCAAGGTGTTCACAAATTTGAGAAATTTAGAGTTAAGACACCATGTAAAATTTTACCCAATTTTTTTTTAAAGAGAATATATTTGGAAAAAAATAAATATTCAATAGTGAATTATGTGAGAAAACCAAAAAAATTGATAACAAGAAGAAAATATGTTTAGTTATATCTCCCAACTAACTATTTAAGAATAAATGAATAGAGAAAGAATAAACAATTGAAGAGACATATGGAAAACATGTGGTGAAATTTTAATATATTAGGGATGACATGAAGTCATCTTGATGTGATTAATTGAAATAGTTACATCTAGAATGTGTGAATAAATTAGGAATGACATATGGTAATGTATGAAAAATATACTGTCATGGAAATAAATAATTGAAAGCATGAGGAAAGTAAAAAAATCATATGAAATTGAAAAGAAAACTGCATCTACATTCAAAGTGTAAATTGATGTGGAAAGATGGACAAAACCCACTATGAAATCTAAGAGGTAGAAGAGGTCAAAAAAAGAATAATATATCAGTTTTAATTTTATTTATTTGAAATAATTAGGTTCCTCCTTAATACATTATATATATATAATAATATTAAATTTTCTAAAAAATATAGGAAATTGAATGATATGAATGAATCCCTTAAAGTTGGGAGTTGATGAGTTCATTGTCTCAAATCATTACTACCATGTGAATGTAAAACATATAAATATATTTATAAATTATAATCGTGAATTTCTATGTATTAATGCACATGGATTATATTTATGGATTTATTTGACATCCGTTTTTGTATCTAATTTTTTCATATGCTGATTTAGCCACCAAAAAATGTAGAGTAGATTATCTAAAGTTTATTTCTTAAGAGAAACATGTGAGATCATTCCTATATTAGAAGTTATAATGATATTCTACTATAAGTAAAATGATCATTATTTTGAAAATATTATGAATTGGGAAGAATAAATTTAACAACTGCATATTGATTTTCAACTAGGGGGAGAAATTTAGCACCCCATATTGACTTATGATATGTGTGTTGATATAGAAAATAAAATTAAAAGGGGGAGACTGTTGAGAAAAGATTGAAATAGTTTATAATATGTTTATATTTTTTGTTGGATGTAGTTTCTATTCTTAAATAATAGTTATGAATCAATCTTATTGAATCATATTTTACAATTGGAAAAATTACCTGGGTTAACAATGATAATTATTTTTGTTGATTTTAATTGTAAAATCCATGTAATTAAGAGATTTTAAAATAATAAAAAAATTGTAGAATATTTTATTACAATGAAAATATTTATTTTCTTGAAGGATTGTTTATAATGTCACTGAATAATATGATTCCTTATAATATCTTCCATATTGGAAATTATGATGAAAATCAAAAAATAAATTATTATTTAATGGGGTATTGATGGATGTATTGAATAAGAGGAGAATAAAAGAGTTTGAAAGAAATTTATCGAGTTATATTTTTTGATTTTCTACAATTATCATTTTTATAATTATTTATTTTTCCATTAGTTAGAAATTTCTCTATTATACTAGCGAGCATCTAACACCCTAATGTTTATTAAGTTGTTTTTCAAATCAATTTAGCTTTTTTATATTTAGAATTTCCTATAACACTGGAAATAGTTATATATATATATATAAATACATTAAAACACTGTTAGACACTCCATTCACATGGAACCGACATGGGGTACATTACATGGAACCAATATCGGTGTATGATACAAGCGATAATGACATTGCATTTATTACACGAAACATTGACCTGGAATATGTTTCATGCAAAATTGATGTTTCTACAAAACATCATTTAATAGTTGTAATTAATAAAATGAGATAATTACAAAGTAGATGTTATCAATAGTACTAATAATAGTAATAACTTATTTATAAATTAATTTGTATTTTTTTAATAAATAAATCATATTGATAATGAAAGATATGATTTTTTTTCGTAAAGTCCATATATGTTTCAAAATATCATTTTTTTCAAATGAACTTCTTGTAATGTTTTTTTGTGAAAAATAAAAAAAATTAATTTTATAACTATTTAGAAATTTATTTTGATAAAATAATATTTATTTTTCAATATTTACTATCTAAATTATCTTAAGGTGGGTTTTAAGTATTTTATTTGGGAAAAAACATTTTTCGACGAATCATGAAAAAATGCATTGGGGTTTAAAAATAGTTTTTCCTTTATATAATTATTATTGATAAATTATATGTTAAAATTATTTAAATGTCACACTAGTTAAATTATTCACATTTTAATAAAATTTAAGTAATTAGAAAAAAATTTACTATTACATTTAATATAAAAACAAAATAAGCTTTTGAACATATTTTTTTTAAAGAGCAGTAATTTAATTAATTCATTAGGATTAACCATAATCATAATTTTACATATTTTGTTACCTAAATTTTGAAAAAAAACTGAAATAACTATAATAAGTAAAATATTTATAGTATTAACATATCAATTTTTATTTTGACCAAAATTATTAGTAAAATTTATTAAAATTAATCACAGCAATTATGGTTAAATAAAGCTTAATTAGTGACAAAACCTTAATCTTAGGGTCCAAAATGACCTATCCACTTGTTCGAAACCCATATCATGTCATTGAATCATCCATAAATATTTCATTAAGGATTAATGTTTGTTTTTATTTCTTTTATTAAGAACATGTGTACACCTTACACTTTTTCTAAAATTCTATGTGAGTAATTTTCTTTCCCTATAAAATGACACCACCTATCCCACTTCCTCAGACCTCGTAGATCTCATTATATCATCCATTAAATGATCAATATACGTACCATTAATCATACATTCCTACTATAGTACTAACCTTTGTAATAATTAAATCCAAGGAAGCCTTTTGGCCTAAACCAAAAGGAGTTAACTGATTAAGAGCTGACATCTTCTCTCAAGTCCATTGTTTTATTTTATTTCATCACACACTCCCAAATATTTTTTAAATAATCATAAATAATTATATATGTTCAATATAATATGATGTTTTTATTCCATGGTTTCAACCTAAAATTACACACAACTCCATCCAATGTATAACAAACATGCTATTTGTATGTACGATGAACAACCACCTCACTAAACGGCAATGGTTCAATTTTCCTTACCGACCCTCATAGTAGTGATTATTATTGACAACATATCTATATATATGTTGTATATTATATTTTTTATATCATTAAGCTTCTATATTCCTTTAACAATACATATCCTTTTACATTCCATTTCGTGTTAATAACATATTTAAGATCGAGGATTGGTGGACTACCACCCCTCAAAGCGATATGCCTTGTTCATACACTGAATGGATTGTATTAATGATGGTTTTAGTGACTATATATGAAATATGTGATATCATATATCTATTATAATAATTATATATATATATATAACGAAATCTATTTACTTTACTTTATTAAATTCAATATAACAATGAAATGGAAATAATAGTAATGCGTATGTATGATCTACAGTCTCCATAACCAGTTAATTCTATTTAATACTTATATATTCTATAGATTATTATAATAAAAAATTATTATATATAAATTATATTTATATCATGTTTTAAATTCGGTAAATCAATATATTATTTTGAATTTTACTTTTGATATACCAAATTACGACACATGCGAAGAATAAAGTGAATATTACTCGAAGTGAAACCATAACATAGGATTGTCAAGACACAAGTTAAGTGGATGTCATCACACTATTTATTTTACTATGATACATGATTTTTTACACTCATAAATTTTGTGTGTTGTGTATAATTCCAATGGATGTATTTAATGATCATTATAATTTAATTAATCGATGTTTAAATATCCATTTTATTATTTTTATTTTTCTGGGATTTGTGTATCAAAAGTTACCAAATATGTAATTTTTTTTCTCATTTACTATCATTGAGTCTAGGGGTTTTCTATGTATCTATATGTAAAGACCCGTAAAATTCACAGAAATTTTTTTATTAATTTTTTTTGAAATTTTACAAGAACGCAGTTTCTGACGGAACCTGATTCCGAGGACCGGTGTGCCCGGAATCATTTTTTGAAGTTTAGCTCGGGTACGTTTAGTGAACGAACGAGCGGGTTTTTAGAACTTTTGAACCGGTGATCGAAATCGAATTCTGAGGGCACCAATGGAATCGCAGTGCCAATGTTTTCTTAGAAACTCCTTTTCCGGAGTTGCGTTTTATTGGGTGTGGTTTTTAATTTTTTTGGTTATGTTATGAAATAAAATAAAAAGGGATGCGACAATTTTATTTTATTTCACATAAAGCCACTTAATCTAAGTTAAGATGATAATGTGGGACCCCAAATATCCTACCCACTTGGTAGGATATTTGTGAGGTGGGAACCGCACGAGCCCCATCGTTTCTTCCCTCCTAAGTAACGCACCTGCAACCCCCCTTTTAATGAAAGTCAAACCTTGTGTTTTTCTGGTTAAGTAATGCCTCATTAATTTGGGAGGTTAAATCGTTACAATTAATTCTTTGAATTAATTTTTAGTTTTTTAATCTTTTAATTTCAAAAGCATAGGTTGATAATAAAATAAGTGTTAGACTTATTTTATTATGGTTGGGTTGTGTTGTGATAAAGCTTTTGGAGAAAAAGAGAGGATTCTTCGTTCTTCGACGAAGAACGTGAAGAACGCACTGCCGCCAACGAAGAATGCCAACATCCGTCGGCGAGATACGCCTTCCTCGGAGATCACCTAACGCCAGCGACGTTCCTTCCGCGACGAACCTCTACTTCTAAGGTGATCCTTTTCTTCCGTGACGGTTAATTCCGCGACGAACGCTCGTTCGACAACAGTGTTGAGGTAGGGGTTTTATGTGTTTATATTTTGTGATTTTTCTTCCGTCGTTATCTTCCCTTCCTTGAACTGCCTATTATCATGATAACGGGAGGAGGTCGGACCACACGAAAAAGGCTGACACTCCTCCCCTCTTTGGTTGTTAATATTAATGCAGCGAGCAAGGCGACACGGTGCCAAAGCACCGCGCAGAATTTTTGTAAAAGAGAGAGAGGAGAAGAACGGCGTCGTCGCACCGCGCCATTGGAAACAATAAATCCACGGCGCTGTCGCGCCACACCGTAGAAGATGATCAAAAGGCGCGGCGTCGTCGCGCCGCGCCAGAGGACCTCAAAAGCACCACGGCTGGAGCGGGGGCATGGCGGAGGGGCGCGACGCCGTCGCACCATGCCAGACGGATGAAGGTCATGGCCGGTTCCGGGCCGCGGCAAAGCAGGGGAACCGGAGGCCGGTTCCGGGCCACCGGCATCGGAGCAAGGGGACCGGCCTTTCCGGTCCCGTGGTGGCAGAATCCGGCCAGCCGGAGCGGGCCGGCCGGACCGAGGAAGAACCGGGGGTCCGAGACCCACGGATGGCCAGCGGGAGCGGCCCCATAAAGGGGCCGCGGTTTCCTAATGCGGGGGCAGCACACCCCCCCCCCCCCCCCCCCGCACACAACGCTCGGCCGTAACAGCCGAGCCGGTCGCCTGGCAACCCGGCCAGCGCCAGCGTGCCCGGCGCGCCGGGCCGAGCCGCCCAGGTCGGGCCGGGCCGCACCCAGGCCGGGTCGGGCCACGCCCAGGCCAGACTGCGCCACGCCGAACGAGCCGGGCCGCGCCCAAGCGGTCGGACCCGGACCCAGTTCGGGTCGACCCGGTTCGGGCCGACCCTAGGGGTATCAGGCTGGGTTGGACCGGTACCGAACCCCCTATTACCGAACCTTTTCGATCTGTTGCCCATAACATGAGCTACGAGCCTCCGATTGACGCATCGTCAGTTTCAATGAGATCTTAGGATCGAGACGATAGTTTTGGTATATCGCACTCATGGTTTTGGAAAACTTTGGGTTCGGACAGGTTGGATCGTACACGAAACCAACCGGGCCCTTGGAGCGGAAACACTCATATCATGAACTCTAGACATCCAATTGACGTGCTGTCAACTTTGATGGATTCCTCTAAGTGAGAAGGATATTTTGGCTTACTCCACCCGAGGTTTTGGCGCAGGTGGAGTACGGTCGGGTTGGTTTTGACTTAAAAACCTACCGGTCCCCTGGGACGAAAAAGCCAATAACTCTCAGACCGGGCGTCCGATTGACGCACTGTCTGTGGCATTGAGTTCCTGTTGACGATACAGAACTTTTTGATACATCAACTCTGGACTATGTGTCAGTTGATGTATCAGCCTCTCGGCTCATGTAGCGGACCCTCCCGAACGAGCTTGCTGTGTGCGGGAACCCTAGAGCTGGCTGAGACTGCGACGACGATGACGACTGTACGGAGATCCTCAGTGGATTCTACGATGACGACTACAACACTCAGCGATCCTACGTGGATCAGTGCTACTGATCATGTGTGGGTCTGACCCTGTGTGGGTCAGCGCTCAGCGGTCCTGTGTGGGCTAGCGCCTACAGATCATGTGTGGGTCTAATCCTGTGTGGGTATTTGCGGGGGTTTGTTACGTATCGATCCTATGTGGGTCAGATCATTTGTGGGTCATTGCGGGGGTTAGTTTCCTATAGATCCTGTGTGGGTCCGATCCTTTGTGTGTCATTGCTGGGGTTAGTTATCTATTGATCCTCTGTGGGTTAGATCCCTTGTGGGTCATTCCAGGGGTTAGTACATATCGATCCTTTGTGGGTCCGACGGCTTATATGAATCTGTGGCAATATCTGATCATCTCTATTGTCTTACGAAGAAGTATACCTCTGTGAGTTGAATCCTGTTTTGATTTCCTAAGTGGATTGTGTTGTGCTATCCTGTGTGGATTTACGTTTTTCTTTCCTGTGTGGACTGGGTTGTACTTGAGCTTGGATGTTGGAGCCGAACAAGAATTGATGACTTAGGTATATATATGGGCATATACCTAAGCAGTGTCGAATGTTACTTCGTGATTGTATCTTTCCATTGTGGATTATCCTTTGTGGATTCTGGGATACCTTTGGGGGTCTCGGGGTCCCTACTGAGTAGCATATACTCACCCCTGCACGGGCTATGCCCGCACTACGTTGTGTTGGTTGCAGACGACAGACAATGCTGATCGTGGTTGAGGCTTGTGGAGAAGTACGGTACCTGGAGGTGGACCACTAGGCGGTACGTACTTAAAGTGGACGGCTGGACCTAAGGAGGTGTGGAGGCTATATGTACTCACCCTTCAGGTGGGGCTTCCAGTGGATGGCTCGACGTTGCAGCTTCACTTTTATTTATTGTTTTCCCCTTTCCAGTTTTACTTTACTTTCAGTTTGGGTTTGTATTCTGACCCACATACTTTTCCACACATACTGTTGTACCCAGATTTTACTTAGTGTTTATTTCTTCATGCTTGCTCTGTGGTGTTTGTTTACTTTTCAAAGGAAATAGATTTCCTTTTAACCGGGATTTATGCCTTTGTGCTAGTCTCCAGCCCCTGGCCTGTGGAAGGCGGGAATGGGGTAGTCACGGAACGGGCCCCGATGATGGGTCATGACAAATTGGTGTCAAAGGAGTTCGGTTCTACCGCAGGGCTCAAGACTCTGATCTTTTTCTATGTGAAGCAATAGTGTTAAGAGTATTCAGTGTGGTTATCAGTCCAGGCAGTCCAGTTTTGGTGCGGCGGCTGACGTATCCGTACACTAGGACCCTGACTTCTAATTTCAGACATAATGAATGAAAACATTGATTGCATGTGTGTTTCATGTTTTCTTTGTGATTACTTTATGTCAGCTCACTAGGTATACTGTTTGACCGTGGTGCACCTTTTTATTTTCAGGATGGCCCCACGATGACAGCCAGCTAGGGTTCTGAGAGTTGCACGTGACGACAACCCACCGAGCGACGAGGCCTCGGTAAATGCCCCTTTGACAACTGAGGCACCGTCGGTAACTCTACCCGCCGAGCCACCGATGCTTCCATCCCCAGCCGCTGACGATGCACGTCGCCTTAGTGCACTGCATGAGTTCCAGCACAATCGACCGCCCAGGTTCTGTGGGGAGATGAACCCCCAGGCAGCCGAGGATTGGCTGGAGGTAGTGGTACAAGTTTTCAGGTTAGTGAGGACACCAGAAGACCTCATGGTGATCCTCACAGCGAGCCTACTGCACACGGTAGCAGGCCGATGGTGGATCTTGATGCTCCAGGTGAACGATGAGGCATCTCTCCTCTTGAAGGAATTTGAGAGCCTCCTCCGCTCGGAGTTCGTCCCAGCCACCCTCCATGCGGTGCGGATCCAGAAGCTACTTCAGCTGTGGCATGGCAGCTTGACGGTCACCCAGTACTCGGCAAGATTTACCGATCTCTCGCGCTACTCGACAGACATGGTACGAGACCCATTCTTCCAGGCTCAGACCATTGAGTAGGTATTGAGACATGAGATCACGGAATCACTGATCTCCCTCATCATTCTGACTCAGGCAGGAGTACTGGAGCGATCCCTTTTGATCGAGAGATTTCTTGATGAGTCTACATCAGCAGCGAGACCTACCGCGGGGCGGCACGTAGAAGAGTCTTCTGCAGTAGGCAGTCGACGGATGACTCATAGGTCCAGGAAGACCAGAACCTTAGGCAGATGACCACAGGACACTGGCTCAGTAGTGCAGGGCACACAGCGCGGAGCCATTCCTTCGAGAGGCAGACAGTGCTACACATGCGGCGGGCAGGGCCACATGGCTCGTGACTGCCCGACCCGCCGTGCTGAGGAGAAGTAGACGGTTGAGGGCCCACCCAGGAAGAGGCAGAGGGTCGACGGTGGTGGTTCGTAGGGAGCCGGAGGATGCGGTAGAGGAGCTGGCCGAGTATCAGGTGGTGGGAGACGCTTTGAGGCTCTACCACCACCACCACCAGGAGATCCACCCCGACCATAGGGAGTTGGCGGGCAGAGACAGGCACAGCTCCAGGCAGCAGAGGCCTACGACCACGGTGCACCCGAGATGATTCGAGGTACTATCTGTGTCTATTACACCCTTTTTGCAGTTCTTATAGACAGAGGAGTGAGTCACGCTTTCATACCTGCTTCCCTTGTTCGGAGTTCGGAGATTTCGACAGAGCCGTTGGCTCGATCCTTATGGCTAGAGACTCCTACGGGAGCAGACTCGGTGATTACGCACTGGTGCCGGAATTGTGAGCTTACTCTAGGAGGCGAGAGCTTCAGCTGGGATCTTCTTGTAGCGGCTTCGAGGCCTTACGACATCATCTTGGGCAAGGATTTGTTATCTATAGTCCATGCTCAGATTGATTGTATTAGGCACAAGGTGCGATGTGTACGCACCAACGGGAGCAGGTTCACCTTCACCCGAGATAAGGGAGGCTTCACGACATAGGATGGACTTCCGCAGAGGAGAGGACAACCCATCACTCATCATTTGGCTAGCCTCATCCTAAGAGCAGTTGACGCGCAGAGTCCTTGTTTTCCTGGTGTGGTGGATCAGTATGCAGACGTTATTCCCGACGACGTTCCAGGACTACCTCCTCGCAGAGAGGTAGACTTTTCTATTGATATGTACCCCGAGACAGCCCCAATATCCACCCAAGCATATCAGATGGCTCCTACCGAGCTTCGAGAGCTACGAGTATAGTTGGAGAACTTACAGGGAAAGGGATTAATTCGACCCAGTGTTTCACCCTGGGCTTCCCCGATATTGTTTTCCAAGAAGGAGGACGGGAGCATTGGACTTTGTGTCGACTATCATCGCCTGAACCAAGTTACAATGATGAACAAGTATCCGCTACCGAGGATTGATGACCTCTTCGATCAGCTCAAGGGAGCATGGTGGTTCTCAAAGATAGACATCAGGTCAAGCTATCATCAGCTCAGAGTTCGAGACGAGGACGTGAAAAAGACGACCTTCAGATGTTGGTATGGCCACTATGAGTTCTTGGTTATCCCATTCAGCATAACCAATGCTCTATCCGTGATCATGGGCCTCATGAACATGATATTTTAGCCGTACCTCGATCGATTTGTCGTGGTCCTCATCGACGACATTTTGATATACTCAACGACTGTGGAGGAGCACGCCTACCAATTGAGGGTTGTACTAGACACACTCCTAGAGCACCATCTTTATGGAAATCTCTCAAAGTGTAAATTCTGGATATGTGAGGTCCACTTCTTGGGACATGTAATCTCTGTGGTGGGAGTTGCAGTGGATCCTGCGAAGATCGTGAGAGTGAAAGATTGGGAGCCACCCGGGAGCGTGATAGAGGTGTGGAGTTTCTTGGGACTAGCTGGATACTATCGGTGATTTGTGCCAAACTTCTCCAGATTTGAGGAACCACTCTCAGCTCTTACGAAGAAGGGGAAACCCGTTGTGTGGTCAGACAGATGTCAGCAGAGCTTCCAGGAGCTGAGACAGATATTGACCAGTGCACCTATCATGAGATTGCCGGAGGAGGGAGTAGGGTACGTAGTCTACTGCAATGCATCAGGGACCGGACTCAGATGTGTCCTGATGCAGGAGCAGGCATTGATCGCCTATGGATCACATCAGTTGAGGCCGCATGAGCAGAACTACGCTACCCATGACCTGGAGTTAGCAGAAGTGGTCTTCGCTCTGAAGACTTGGTGGCACTATCTGATGGGCGCGCACTTTACAGTCTTTTCTGACCATCAGAGTCTCAGGTACATCTTCTCTCATAAGGACCTGAACCTGAGATAGCAGCGGTGGCTCGAGTTCCTCTAGGACTATGACTTTGATATAGTCTATACTCATGGAAAGGGGAACATGGTAGCCGATGCACTCAACCGGAGGATGGGCATTCAGCTACTTGGGGAGGTGACAGTGTAGCTAATCACTTTGCAGATATCCTTTGTAGATAGGGATGGAGAATCCTTCCTCCAGTCTCTCATAGTAAATCCTCTACTACTGCAGCGGGTCAGAGAGGCACAACGTTGGGACGCCGACTCTGATACGCGGCATGTGAAAATATCCATAGGAAAAGCACTTGATGGATTCTTTGTAGGAGGAGAGCACGACGTTCTTTTCAGAGGATGTACCTTGGTACCAGTTTTGTTACGGGAGGAGGTGCTGAGAGAGTTTCACACATCTCCCTTGGTGGAACATCCTAGAGTGGAAAAGATGTACCAAGATCTCAGACAAAAGCACTGGTGGCCAGGTATGAAGAAGGTTGTGACAGAATTCGTTTCTCGATACCTCACTTGCCAACAGGTGAAGGCAGAGCATCAGGTACCAGCAGTCTTGGTACAACCCTTGGATGTCCCGTAGTGGAAGTGGGACGGGGTATCTATGGACTTCGTGACAGAACTTTCACACACTTCCAGAGGTCACGACTCCATTTGGGTGATTGTCGACAGACTCACCAAGTCATCTCACTTCTTACCCATTAGAGACCAGGACTCAGTGGAGAGAATGGGAAGTCTCTAGGTTCAGGATATTGTACGACTTCACGGTATTCCATCATCTATCATCTCTGATCAAGATGCTCTCTTTACTTCCCAGCTTTGGAAGGGGTTGCAGGAGGCGTTCGGGACGCAACTATGTCTGAGCCTCGCCTTTCACCCTCAGACAGATGGTCAGACGGAGAGGACCATTCAGACTCTCGAGGACATGATCTGCGCATTTTTCTTCGACTTTGGTTGCATTTGGGAGGACCACCTACCCTTGGTGGAGTTCACGTACAACAACAGCTACCACTCCACCATCAGGATGGCACCATATGAGGTGTTGTATGGCCGACCTTGCAGATCTCCTTTGTGTTGGACAGACCCTGGGGAGTCAGCACATGTGGGACCGGATATGGTCCACGCCACAATAGTGAAGGTCCAGATCATCTAGGAGCGGATGAGGACAGCTCAGAGCCGGCAGAAGTCCTATGCTGACAGGAGACGGAGGCCACTGGAGTTCGAGGATGGCGACCACGTCTTCTTGCAGGTCTCACCTCGACGTGGATTACTGAGATTTTTCCGAGGTGGAAAGCTGTCTCCTCACTTCATCAGACCATTCCAGGTCCTCAGAAGGATTGGTGAGGTGGCTTATCACCTGGCTCTTCCACCTCAGTTGCACCGGGTGCATGATGTCTTCCACGTATCTCAGCCGAGGAGATACGTGCACGACCCGACGCATATCATTGACCATGGGAAACTAGACGTTGATGATGGGGTGACTTTTGTGGAGGTCCTGGTGGAGATAGAGGATCAACAGGAGCGGGTCCTATTTGGACGGTCGATTACTCTAGTGTGCATCAGATGGCAGCACGGGAACATCCAGGAGAGCACTTGGGAGCGGGAGGCTCAGATGCGTGCTTAGTATCCACTTTTGTTTCCCTAGTTTTTGATGTGTCTTTACGGGGATGTAAATCCCTAAGGTAGGAGTGATGTAAAGACCCGTATAATTCAATGATTTTTTTTCTTAATTTTCTTTGAAATTTTAAAAGAACGCAGTTTCTGACAGAACCTGATTCTGAGGCCCGGTGTGCCCGAAATCATTTCCCGAAGTTTACCTCGGGTACGTTTTGTGAACGAACGAGCGGGTTTTTCTAAATTTTGAACCGGTGCTCGGAATCTAATTCTGAGGGCACCGATGGAATCACATCACCGGTTTTTTCTTAGAACCTTTTTTCTGGAGTTGCGTTTTCTCGAGTTTGGTTTTTATTATTTGGGGTTAAGTTATGAGATAAAATAAAAAGGGATGCGACAATTTTATTTTATTTCACTTAAATTCGCTTAACCTAAGTTAAGCGGATAAGGTGGGACGCACAATATCCTACCCACGTGGTCGGATATTTGTGTGGTGGGTTCCGAACGAGCCCCACCGTTTATTCCCTCCTATGTAACGCACCCGCAACCCCCCTTCTAATGAAAGTCAAACCTTGCGTTTTTCTGGTTAAGTAACGCCTCATTAATTTGGGCGGTTAAATCGTTACAATTAATTCTTTGAATTAATTGTTCGTTTTTTATCATTTGAATTTCAAAAGCTTAGGTTGATAATAAATTAAGTGTTGGACTTATTTTATTATGGTTGGGTTGTGTGGTGATAATGCTTTGGGAGAAAAAGAGAGGATTCTTCGTTCTTCGACGAAGAACGCGAAGAACGCACCACCGCCAAGAACACCAACCTCTGTCAGCGAGAGACGCCTTCCTCGGAGATCACCTAACGCCAGCGACGTTCCTTCCACAACGTTCTTCTACTTCCGTGGCGATCCTTTTCTTCCGCGACCGTTAATTCCGAGATGAACGCTCATTCGACTACAGCGTTGAGGTTGGGGTTTTATGTGTTTCTATTTTGTGATTCTTTTCCATCGTTATCTTCCCTTCATTGAACCGCCTGTTATCGTGATAACAGGAGTAGCTCGGACCGCACAATCACGGCCGACACTCCTCCCCTATTTGTTTGTTGATATTGATGCGGCGATCAAGGCGACGCGCTGCCAAAGCACCGCATAGAAGTTTTGTAAAAGGGAGAGCGGAGAAGCACGGCGCCGTCGCACCGCGCCGTTGGAAACAATAAATCTGCGGCGCCGTCGCGCCGTGCCGTAGAAGATGATCAAAAGACGTGGAATCGTCACGCCACGTCGGGGGACCTCAGAAGCTCCGAGGACGGTGAAGGTCCGCGACAGGGGGGTGCAGTGCCTTCGCGCTGCGCCAGACGGAAAAAGGCCGCGGCCGGTTCTAGGTTGCGGCGGAGCAGGGGAACCGGCGGCCGGTTCCCATCAGCCGGCATCAGAAGAAGGGGACCGGCCTTTCCGGTCCCGTGGTGGTAGATTCCGGCCAGCCGGAGCGGGCCAGCCAGACCGAGGAAGAACCGGGGGTCCGAGACCCCCGGATGGCCGGCGTGAGCGAACCCATCAAGGGGTCGTGGTTTCCTCACGTGGGGGCAGTGTGCCCCTCGCCCACAATGCTCGGCCGTAACGGCTGAGCCGGTCACCTGGCCACCCGACCAGAGCCAGCGCGTCGGGCCGAGCCGCCGGCCCGGGCTGCGCCATGGCCGGGCCGCGCCCAAGCGGGCCGGACCCAGACTGAGTTCGTGTCCCCCCGGATCGGGCCGACCCTGGGGGTATCGGGCCGGGTCGGACCGGGCCCGAACCCCCTATTACCGAACATTTTCGGTCTATTGCCCATAACATGAGCTACGTGCCTCATATCAATGCATCGTCAGTTGCGATGCGATCTTTTGATCGATACGGACGTTTTGGTATATCGCACTCAAGCTTTCGGAAAACTTTGGGTTCGGCTGGGTTGGTTCATACACGAAACCAACCGGGCCCTCGGAGCAGAAACGCTCATATCTTCAGCTCCGGACGTCTGATTGACGTGCCATAAACTTTGATGGATTCCTATAAGTGAGACGGATCTTTTTCCTTACTCCACCCGAGGTTTTGACGTAGGTGGAGTACAGTCGGGTTTGTTTTGACTTAAAAACCAATCGGGCCCCTCGGACAAAAAAGCCAATAACTCTCAAACCGGGCATCTGATTGATGCGCCATCTGGGGTGTTGAGTTCTTGTTGACGATACGGAACTTTTCGATACATCATCTCTGGAATAGTGTTAGTTTATGTATCATCCTGTCGGCTCGTGGAGCGGACCCTCCCGAATGAGCTTGCTGTGTGCGGGAACCCTAGAGCTGGATACGACTGTGATGACGATGACAACTATACAGAGATCCTCAGTGGATTCGACGATGACGACTACAGCATTGAACGATCCAACATGGATCAGTGCTACCGATCCTGTGTGGGTCAGCGCTTATCGGTCCCATGTGGGCCAGCTCCTACAGATCCTGTGTGGGTCTGATCCTGTGTGGGTCTTTGCGGGGGTTAGTTACCTATCGATCCTCTGTGGGTCAGATCTTTTGTGGGTCATTGCGGGGGTTAGTTACCTATCAATCTTGTGTGGGTCATATCCTTTGTGGGTCATTGCGGGGGTTAGTTACCTATCGATCCTGTGTGGGTCGATACTTTGTGGGTCATTGCGGGGGTTAGTACGTATCGATCCTTTGTGGGTCCGATGACATAGATGAATCAGTGGAAATATCAGATCATCTCTATCGTCTTACGAAGAATTATACCTGTGTGAGTTGAATCCTGTATTTCATTCCTATGTGGATTGTGTTGTGCTATCCTATGTGGATTTATGTTTTTCTTTCCTATGTGTATTGGGTTGTACTTGAGCTCGGATGTTGGAGCCGAACGAGAATTGATGACTTATGTATATGTATGGGCATATACCTAAGCAGTGTCGAATGTTACTTCGTGATTGTATCTTTCCTTTATGGATTATCCATTGTGGATTCTGGGAGGCCTTTAGGGGTCTCAGGGTCCCTACTAAGTAGCTTATACTCACCCCTGCACATGCTATGCCTGCACTACATTGTGTTGGTTGCAGACGATAGACAGCGCTGATTGTGGTTGAGGCTTGTGGAGCAGGACGGTACCCGGAGGTGGACCACTATGCGGGACATACTCGGAGCAGACGGCTGGACCCAAGGAGCTGTGGAGGCTATCTGTTCTCACCCTTCAGGTGGGGCTTCTTGTGGATGGCTCGACGTTGCAGATTTACTTTTAGTTATTATTTTCCCCTTTCCATGTGTACTTTACATTCAGTTTGGGTTTGTATTCTGGCCCACATACTTTTCCGCACTTACTGTTGTACACAGATTTTATTTAGTGTTTACTTCTACTTTCCAGCTCTATGGTGTTTGTTTACTTTTCAAAGGCAATTCCTTCCCTTTTAACCGGGAATTACGCCTTGGTTCTAGTCGCCAGCCCCTGGCCTATGGAAGGCGGTCTTGGGGTAGTCACGGCACGGTCATCGATGACGGGTTGTGACACAATATTTTTTGGTGGTGTATATACTTCCCATTTACATTTTTATCCTAAAAATCATTCTTTTCTTGATATTTGATGTTTCATTTAAATTAATATTCATAAATGTATAATCTGATTCCATTTTACTATGTTATCAGTATTTATTGAAACAATCTCTTCTCATTTCGAGAATATTTATGTTTATGATTTCATTGATAAATTATTACGATCCATATCTAAAATAAAATCAATAAATTTATTGTAATATATAAATTAATAATATAATGATGTATTCGTACGTTATTTATACTCATTAGTACATAACATAGTACAGAAATTATTTTTTGGAAATCCTGAACTGACCATATCTTCATTTGGAAATATATGTTCTTACAAAAAACATATTTTATAAGAAGGGTTTCCAACAATATTATGGTAATATCTTATAATCATAAAAAACAATTACCCTTTTTTTATTTAACTAATTTTAATATTAATCTCCACATCTCCTTCTGATAATTGAATTTTTCTATCATTTTCAACACGAAAAATGATTTTTTAACCACTTATGACATCTATAGATTTTCCTACCATAATTTTATTGAAGATTGCCTTGAGTTTTTAAAGGATAATAATTAATAAAATGTTTTTGAAAAGAATTTTCAATGAATGTTTTTTTAAAAATTATTTCAACCCTTATTTATAATTATTCAAATTATTATAAAATAAATGTGTTTCAAAACATTTTCAATCTCCATTCATATGATTTTATGTAAAATCATTTTCAAAACAATTTAAATATTTCTTTATATAATTACAATGAGTTTTCAAAGAAAAAGGTTTAAAAAAACTTGGAAGCCTATTTTACTAGTTTTCAAGGAAAAATGTTTTTAAAATGATTTCAAGTCTTCTTTATAAGATTACAAAGTATTTTTTTGAAAAATATATTCAAATGGTTTTATATATTAAAAATACATTTTCATTGAATAATGGATATCTTCCTCAAGAAATGTTTTTGAATGGTATTTCAAAATTATTTTCCATATATGATGATGTCTTTTGTACGTACTCATTACATTCTAGGAAATGATCTAATAGATTCATTCATATTTTTTCTATAAATGGATTATGCTTCAGGTCATGGTCTTTATGAAACAACTTCATCTTTCCTGAGATATATGTTTTTGAAAACCTCTTCTCTTTTAGGGGTCATTTTTTTGATGAAATGATTATGAAACCATTCATTTTCACGATTCCATGATATGATTACTCATTTTTAATACCCATTTCATTTCTAAGGTTATGATATTATTATGTGTGACACTATTTCACATATGTGTCTGATTTCATTATGTGATTTGTGTGACCCATATCTTCCTCCCATGCATTGGGTAAAAATTTACATCTATTGATATAAACAATGACGGTATTGGGAGTGAACCCTGAAAACTATGATTGCCAAGGGAGTGAACCATGACTAACGTGATGGTATTAGGAGGGAACTCAGGCTACTATGATCGAAATGTGATTGAGCCATGACTACTAAGATGGTATGAGGAGTGAACTCATGATACAAATATGTTCATGGGAGTGAACCATGACAACCAATATTGTATGATTAATGAATCTATACTAATAAGGTGGTCATGGAAGTTATTGTGTGGCCACTAAAAAAGTCATATTATATTATTATCTGTATTAAAAATACCTTGATTTATTCCAATATTATTATTTCATGGCTCAGGTTATTTATTTCATTATGATTCACGAGTTATAAAATTTCATTCTTTATTCAATGATTTACATATCTAATCTTTGATATGTAGGTTATGACATTCTTTGTTCATGATCATGTTATCATACCCATATTCTAATTAATATTACTATACATATCCCTTATTTTCCTCTTATTAATCATTATAGCTCACCGATTTCTTTTGTTTACTTTTCTAAGTTATGAATAGGGGTTTTAGGTAGAAGTAATAAAGGTGGATATATTTATAGGGGATGTTGAAGATATTTCAACATGGAAGAATAATTGGTTTCCAGGTATCCAAATACACTAAACTATTATGATCATCAAGAGTGTTTTTTTATAATGTACTAAATATTCATCTAAAATGACATAATATCCATATATGTTAAGACTATGGTATTATATCTGGTATAAGATGAAAGGTGTAGATACCATTTGAATACCAGGATATGAAAAATTTAATAAGAACCCTACATTTATTTATAAGTATATTTTTAGGTATGTCTATAAGTATAACTATAAGAATGAGTTAAAGATTAAGAAAAATTATTATATTATTGATAAATGATAGATTGAATAGTTTCCTAGAAATACATCACTTCCTGGATAATTTTTGTGGATGTGGATTTCGAACCGATGTACCTAGGAGTAAAAAATACATCAAAATGATAGAGTCCCGACTCAGGGTAATTTGGTACACGACAACATGCCTTGTTGATCAACTGGTTTTGACCCTCATGGGGGATATTCTTTGGAAATTTAAAAACTCTTCATGAACCATCATGAATGTTTTAAATATATGTTTCTTATGAATAACCTCGGATGAACTTAGGCTATCATAGATTGATGAATGTGTCATGGTTTATACATAATATAATTAATTACATTAATGACTATGTGGTTTTCTTCTGTGATAAATAATGCTCACAGTATGCTGTTGGTTTTATTAAATGGAAGGAACTTGAAGGAACTAAATTTACATTGAAGTTTTTGGATGATTTTCAAATGACCAGAAAAGTGGGATTGTCACTACACTAAATGAAGTTGTGATAATTCCAAATCATTTTTCCTATAAAATGATTAACAAAACATACCATAACCAACTATAAAACTCACCAAGGAATTCAAAGAATGTGTTCGTTGAGAGTTTGGTTAATATAGTCCATAGAAGAAATAAGAGTATGTATTCATTATGTCCTGAATTATGGAAGAAAAACGGATCTGAATGATGAAGTTGATTAAGAAAATGTTTTTATTGTGGTAAATAAATAAGAAAAGAAAGTGACTACATGGAAAAAATGTGCAATTCTATTAAAGAAATGGATGAGAATGTTGGACTCAATAAGAAATCATAAAATCTTATGTGTTTTTTGTATGGGTTAAATGGTCTTTATTCAAGTCAATGTCCCATGACGAAAGTTCATGAAGGGGACTAGAAAGGTGGTTCGAGTAATAGTTGCATTGATGATGATGAAGAGACTATAGATGAAATGTGAAATGAAATAAGTACTGTTTAATATAATGTTATAGCATTGTTAATGTAAAAATTATGAAGTGGGATAATAAATGTTTGTATGTTTTCAAAATAAAAAATAAGGTTATATGAATGATTAAATATACAAGTACTATTTTAAATATTTTTTAGTATTAACATGTTCATATTGAATTTTCCTGATGGACTAGTTGATTGATTTAATGATAAGGTGATCTTTTGACTACGGGAAGTTAATCCTTAATATTATATTTATTTTAAGATGATGTTGTTATGAATAAATAAATTTAACTGTACTGATTACCTTATAACTAATTAGTGAATAATTTATATGTGGGTTATACTATAATTGATGAATTTTACAATATTTTTTGTATTTTTGGAAAAGAACCAATATACATTAGAATAAAGAAGCATGAATGTTTTCAAAAATGATTTATGGTAATTAATGTTGGTACCATGTTTAACGTGAATATATTATAAGAGTATTCACATGTATGAAATGTGATAAAAAGTTGAACTTTGTGATATATGGGGGATAAATATTATGATGTTCTTTGGGAATGTATTTCAATGGTTTTGGATTTTTATATTTTTAAGGGTTATAATGTTATCAATTAATGAAAATTTTATGTTAAATTATGGAGAATGTATTCATGTATTAATATTGTATTGAAAATAATTTCCATAAAGTTATTTGGTGACTAACCTTATTTCAAGGATGTCCATAATATTTTGAAAATAATATTAGTATGGTTTTATGAAAGGATACCATGTGTGTAGGGTGACTACCAATCATGTTCAGAAAGGAGGCATGTCTTGAACCCATGATGATAGACGATATGGTTTTTAAACCTACCACTGGCCAACCTAATCTCCAGGTAAATTTATAATTAATTTTTATGAGAAAATATTTTTGATGAAACAATACTACTACTTTTTAAATATCAAACTAATTTATTTACCATATTGATATTGAAGAATTGTTAAAGGAAAATGGTTATACATTTAACTCTTTCAGGGGCCTTAAGATCATATAAAACTATATTTTATTACTTTAGACTTCAATGTTAATATCAATACATAAATTCTATAATGTAATGGATGAATTATAAATTTATTAAATCACAACTAATGAATGGAATTTTCATTATATAAATATTTCATGTAAGAATATTTCATTATATTCCTGTGAAATAAATGAATTACACCACATTGGGATACTATTCAAGAGAAAATGTGTTGTCCTAATACATTAATTTTGTTATACAGAAGAACTTCTAAATCCTAAATTATATATGAATTTTAGGCCCTCAAATTTTCTTTGATAATTCACTAGTTTTTGATTGATGACCTCAATCACTCCCTACAAATATTTACTATTTTTCTCCATAACCAATCTTTACTTCTATCCTATGTTATCATATATGTAACCCCAGTTTTATATTATTTTGGGTAACTTTTATGTTCCTGACATTAATTTTTATGGAATGTTATAGTTATCATTTTTTTGATATGGGTTTCTATGAATGAATCATTCAAGTATTAAACCTTTAATAACCCAGAAGAATTTATTTGGTGAAATTCATTTTAAGGGGGTACAATTTAACTTTCTATGATTTGGTGAGATTTTTGAATTAATTTATACTTTTGATATTTTTAATTTCACATGAAAAAAGATATATATATGTATATTAAAAGGCTATATCAAAAATTCCTTTCACATAGATCTGACATTGAGTATATTCCATGACACCAAATTCATGTATTATACACACAACCATGACAAGTAATATGTTGCATGAAACGTCAACTTAGAATAAGTCACATGCAAAAATAATGTTTCTACAAAACATAATTTTATAGTTATAATTATTTAAATGATATAATTATAAAATTGTTGTTATATATAGTAATTTGATCAACAATAGAAAACTTTAATATATTGTTTTATGTTTTTTATATAATAAAACATATTGATAATGAATGATATCATTTATGTTAACATTTATATATGTTTAAAAATAACATTTTCATCAATGAACTTCTTTTATCATCTTTCTAAAAGAATTAATAAAATAAATAATAGAAAATTAGATATTTAATATGTAAAAATAATATTTTTTTAAAAAATTTACAATATATAATTTATATGAATCTTAATTTTTGGGATTTCTTCATGGAACATCATTTTTTATAAATAGTGAAAAATACTGCAACAAGTTTAGGAACTTATTTTTCATTTGAATAATTTTTAAAGTTAAACTATATTATAAATTTATTTTTATTTCTCATTATATAAATTATAATTCTATTTATACAATTTAGGAAACTAGATTCAATTTCACTTGGAAATTTAATATAAAAACAAAATAACATTTTAAAAATCTTTCTACATTAAAGACCCACAATTTCCTCCCATCTTAGGGGTTAGTATTAATCTTAATTCTTCTGCTTCTGTTAATAGAATTTTGAAAAACTTACATTTTCATTTTAATAATTATAATATTTTTATTCTAATTATTTAATGATTATTTTTTTTACCAAAATGATAATTAAAATTGATTAAAACTAATCATAGTGATTACAGTGAAATAAAGCTTAATTATGGATTAAACATTACTCTTAGGGCCCAATAACCTAACCACTTATCGAAAACCCATTTTATACCATTATTTTCCCATACACATTAATTTATTGATTTATGTTGGTTTTTTATAATTTCTTTATGAAAAAACATGTGTACACAAAACTTGTTTTTTAAAAATTCAAGTGATTCCTTTTCCTTCTGTATAAAATTAAACCACCACTCTCACTTCCTCACATAACTCATACATATTGTGTTCCAAAATTATATTCCCAATACAGTTCCTTGAAATTCTACCTTCTCCCCCCGAAAATCCATCTTTGGGGATGAACGCAAAACACAAAATTCAAGTGATTCCTTTGAAACTCGTGTTTAATTATCCACCTAAATTCACTTTTGAGGTACATATACTTAAATTTAACATGTTATACCATGAAAATAATTCTTTTCATTATATTTTAATATACATTTAATTAAATATTCAGACATGGTAAGTACTTTCCCATGTTACCAAGTTAAAAGATTTTATTAAAACAATATCTTCACTTTTCACAATTATTTATGTTTATGCTTTAATGGATGGAATCATGTGACCAATATCTAATTAAAATTTAATACCATTTTTTCCACTATATATACCAAATATAATCATTTATTGGTAACATTTTTTAATATATTTTTTCATAGGATAGTTAAATATGTGTTTTTTTTTGAAATTCATACTTTACCCTCTCTTTGGTTGAAAATAAGTGTTCTTCTAAAACCATTTTTTCCAAAAATTGTGTAAGATAATATACTAAATATAATCTAGGATCTTTAAAATAAATGTTTCAACTTTTTATATTTTACCAATTTTCAACGAAATTTTCTTTGCTCTTTTTTACAAATCCAATTCTAATACATTTTTACGGTGAAAAAGAAATATTCACTTTACCTCGTATGACATGTATAGATTTACCCTTCATCAATACTAGGAATCTACCTATTCATTTTTAAAAGGTTTATATTAAAATAAAATGTTTTTAAAAGTGAATATCATGGATCATAATATTAAAATTGTTTTCAACATTTTTTATACATTTTCATTAAAAATTGATTTCATAATGTTTTCAACCATTATATATAATTTTAGAAGTATTTTCAATGAAATGATTTTAAAAAAAATTAAATATAATTAAATATGTATTCATGTAAAAAGGTTTTCAAAATATATTAATGACTTGTTTATATAATATCAATGCATTTTCAAATGAAAATTGTATTAAAATGTTTCGAAGATTATTTTATATTTTTTCAATACAGAAGGTTTTTTAAATGATTTCAAGTATTATTTAAGTGTTTTAAAAATTTTTTAGAAAATGATTTTCAAAAGGCTTTATTTAATAGAAAGTATTTTTCAAATAATTAAGGTTATTTTCCTCAATAACATGTTTTTCAAGATGATTCAAAAATATTTTTTATAAAAAATGACATCTATTGATGTCAATCATTCCATTATAGGATATGTTAAAAAGGTTCTATTAACAATATTTAATTTAATGAGTTTTGATTAATTTGTTGATTTAATGAATCTTGTTCCACATTCATGGGTTATAGGTTTATGAAACTTATTTAACATCACGAGCTATGATTTTGATACATTTTATATCCAACCTGTTTTTTTCATAAGTTATTACATGATTAAATGTTTATAATACCTATTACATTTCATGGGTTATCATATAATTAATTATTATCATGTGAGACATATATGTATGATTTAATTTGAATATTAGTGGTTAAATATATCATTCTCAAATGAATTGGGTAAAAATAAATATTCTGGTGATTGAATAAGATGGAATATGGATTTATCCTTGACTAATAAATTTCCATGAGAGTGATCCCTTAGTACAAATATGGTTTTGTTGATTCAACTAATAATTATAAGGTGGAAATGGGAGTGAATACCATGATGGTACTAGGAGTGAACTCATGCAACTATGATGACAATGGGAGTGACCCATGACTACCAAGATGGTATGGGTAGTGAACCCAAACAACCAATATGATCATAAATTGATTCCTTTTCTACTATTGATATTATATTATATTATTTTTTGTCTGTGAAAATTTCTTATTTTATTCTTATGTTTTTCTTTCAGGGAATATGTTTTTGTCACTATGATTCATATCTTATAGATATCCATGCTTGATGACATGATTCATGTATATGTTCTTTTATATGCATGGTGTGATCTTCTATTTTCATGATCAGGTTATAATAGCCTTATTATCAAAATTATTCTTGTATATCTCCCATATTTACCCTTAATGAGATTTCAACACACCCATTTCATAGGTTTCCCTTCATCTATTTACGAAAAAGTTTTTATGTAGTTGTATTAAAAAAGTATATCATTAGGGTAGATGTTAAAGATATTTCACAAGGATTGAATATTTTGTTTCGATATTTTTGAATACACTAATCTATTATAGTCATAAAGAAAGTATTTTTATATTGTACTGAATATTCATCGAAAACCATTTAATATCCATGTAATTCCCCAACCCTAGTTACAAAGAGTCGGTGGATTTTTTCATAACATTGGCATGATCAAAATAGATCATGTCTCGAAAGACAGATTAGTTTAGAAGCCTTAGAATTAATAGATACATACATTACTTTTACATTAAACCATGAAATGGAAAAACAAAAACAACATTTTTTCCCCATTGAACCCACATATATCCCTTATCCTACCCCTGCCAGTGAACTATAAAATACTTGTTTACATATTGAAAAAAAAGTATATAATGGGGGGAGCTCAGACGCTCAATAATGAAAACAATATTGTGGAAAATTTTATAAATAAAAATAAATATTTAAGGAAATGTATAATACTAAAACATAACCCTTTTAAACTTAAACATAAACATAATATGGAAAATATAAATCAAATAATTCAATTTAATTATTCACATGGATATTCTACTAGTCCAATAATCATATGATATATCAATATCAAATTTCATAATGATGGAATGCATAATTCTAGACATCATAACTACATAGTCAAGGCCTTGTGACAAAAGTACAAATAATATTCTGTAAAGGTCTTCTTCCAAAAACACTAGTTTTTCTCATGATAACTACTGATGCATCGAGGAGCTATTGTGGGCTCCACCCGTCATTTTCTAAGTCCAATGCATTTCTCATATGAAAAGGTTTAAACGTAACATAAACATTCATATTAAAAATAGCATATCAAATGTTAATACATTAACCATAAACCATGGATGGTATAAAAATAACACATCCATAGTCAAGCATAACACAATAAACATTAATAAAATATGTAATATTGTATCATAATAAATCGACAACAAAGAAGTGTAAAATCCATCGAAGGATATAGAAATTGATGAAATAAAAACTAGTTGAGGGAAATATCAAATTCTATTTTGAAATCATTAAAAAGTCACATAATTAAAAAAAATTATATTTTGAAAATAAATTAGAAGTTTGTATGGGAAGATTCGAATATGTTATAATAGAAAAAATAGCCGCACTCGCCATATAAGGTAAAAAAACATTCTTTCCATAATTTTTTTGAAAAGGTTTTAAAGGACCTTGTATGAAAAATGAAAACAATATTTCTTTATAAAAATTCTATAAAAAATCAAACAAGGTTATTAATGACTTTAACCCATAGTTTAGGAAATAGTAAAAATATTTTGATATAATTTTTTAAGAAACACAGATGTGGATGATAAAGAGGTCCGAGTTGATACTCTCATATTAACAACCTCAAATAATGGATAAAATGTATAATTAACCCTTACCATGTACTTTTACTTGGTCAAGGTTATTTTAACCTCCTGTATAATTTTTAAATAACATTTATTAAATTTTCAAATAACAACACACATAAGTATGATATCATATGTGATCAGAAAATATTATTTTATTAATAATATTATAGTAGTATCATTGTTTTGGGTGATAACTGATTCATTATCCTCTATATGATTGCTTACATAAGCCATGTTTGTTATTAATATGATATATTTGATTCATATCCATAATGATATTATGTTCTTAAACATTATTTTTTATCATAAAATGAATATTATTCTTGAATGGTTATGATGGGATATGAATATTATCGCGTTCGTGGAGATGGTAATACGTACATATGCACGAGAAAAAATATCAATTTTTTGATGGTGAAATCTTATGTAATTTGATGGTATATCATATATAAAAAATCGTTAGCAAGTTTTATTTATTATTTAAATCAGTTATTTACCTCAATCAATTTATGAAAAGCATGAAATATTATTTTATTATACAATAATATTCAGTTTATAATGGCTCAAAAATTATTTTTTTCTTGGAAATGGTGAGAATATTTTGAACCCCTCTCAACCAATTTTTTTTAGACAAGTTTAGGTCACCATATTAATTTTATTTTTTAGATTTAACTCATAGCTACATAGTTAAACATTTACCATGTATTCTTGTATTATTATATTATGTGGTTAATAATCAAACTATAAAATACAATGTCATCCATTAGTGGTAAATTAATGATATATGTTTTATTATATATGTTATTTGCCTAAACCTTATATTTTTAGGACTATTGTATCATTTAATAATAAAGTATTTTTTTGAAAATCTCATTTATGTCAATTTTGACACTATTTAGTAATTTATTTTTAGGAATTAATTACTACATGATTAATTTAAAAAACATTCATCGAACCAAACCTAACATGTCATATTAATCTAGAAAATTAGTGCAATGTATCAATATTCTCAATTTACATTTACTAGGAAATTTATAACATGAATTGTTTTAACATTTCATTAAAATGTTAATTAATGCATCATCATTGTGTTATAAATAAATTTAATTATTTAAGGTCAAAAAATTAAAATTAAAATCTCATTATGTAGGAAATATTTTTTTTCTAATTAATATTTTTCGTTTAAATTAATCTTATTTATATTTATATATTAAAAATGTTTTAGTTTTTAATCTTTGAATTTAACACTTTTAACACTTCTTAGACTAAAATAATAATTAATTCCCTAATCTAATCCAAGAATGTCAAAAGGATCATACTATATTCCTAGGGTTTATTTTGGTCAAATAATATGTATCTAACAGAATAAGTCATGTTTTATGAAAATTATCATATCATTTTTACATTTAATTATCCTGTTTATTTTTAACTGTGGTAAATAAAATTCATAAATAACTATACACCAAATATTATTTTCATATTATCAAACCAAATTTTAAATACTGATGTAAATTTTGCCTCTCTATTTGTTGAAATTCAACTCACAAAAGCATTAAAATTATATTTTATACAAATTTCAAATTCTACTAGAATGTGTGTAAAAGACGGTAAAAAGGTCGATAAAAATTTATATATCTAATATTATTACTAAATTACTCAAATAAATTACATTAAACATATATAAGTATTATGTATCTATTTTTAATTTATATTATTTTAAATAAAACAACTAATTATTTAAATAAAAATTATGTTTTAAACAATAACACATTGTTTTTTACTATTCATCAAAAATTGAAAGTTTTCAGACAAATATCAAACATTCACCCTAAGATAATTTTGATATTCTGAATCCAAAAATGAATTCCATTTTGAAAAATAAAATATATAATATTTTAAATAATGGGAATTACTATTCATATCAGCTAGTTTGATTGGTCATGGTGTGTTAAAACTCCATGTTGCATACAACACAAGATATTGCATTATTCAAAGGGAAAAGTACCGAGGAAGCTTGGTGTATTACATTCTTCCTTCCTTACAATAATTTAGTCCATAAAATATCTAGAATATTACTGCATAAAAATAATATGGTAGTTCTTCATCATATGTTCCTCAGGTTCCCACGCTGCCTCTTCTATCTTTTGATTTATCTATAGAAGTTTCACCAAAAGAGTCGCCTAGATTCGGAACACATGTTCTCTAGTATCAAGAATTCTAATAGGCTCTTCATAATGAGATTGGTCATTATTCAGTTCTATTTCATCATATGTGAGTACATGTTTTGGTTCAATCATGTATTTTATCACTAGTGATATGTGGAAAACATCATGAACTTTGGAGATACTTAGCGGCATTGCCAAACAGTAAGTAATGACCCCAATTTGTTCTAGAATGTCAAAATTTCTGATGTACCTAGGACTTAATTTACCCTTCTTACTGAATAATATAACTCCCTTCCATGTATATACCATCAAGAAATCATGATATCCTACTTTAAATTACAAATGATTCCTTCGGTTATCGGCATAGCTCTATTGCGTAATTTGAGCTTCATTGATGTGGGTTTGGATAAACTTCGCCTTTTTTCCATTGATTCCTCAAAAAGTTCTTGGCTAAAAAGTTTTCAATCACAAACATCATCCCAACAAGTTGATGTGTGATATATCATTCCATATAACGTTTCATATGTTTCCATCTAAATATATGAATGGAAACTATAGTAATAAGAAAATTCTACCCGAGGTAAATAATAATCCCAAATAAATTAATAATCAATTGAGAAAGATCTCAATATGTCTTCTATGGTTTGAAAATTCCATTCTGATTGTCCATCAGTTTGAGGGTGGTAGGTAGGGCTCAAATGATGTTCAGTATCTAAGGCCTTCTAAAGAAATTTACAGATTCTTGGTGTAAAATGGGGATCACTATTATAAACAATAAATAGGGGTACTCCATGATGTCTTAAAACTTCATTAATAAGTAGTCTTGCTAAATGTTCAAGTACTAAATCTTCTCTTATAGAATGAGAATGTGCTGACTTGGTATGATGATCAACAATGACCCATATTATAAGGCCCCAGCCTTAAAACTTACTTAATCTTGAGTTATTACAAGATTACACATTGAGGATCTTTTCGGGTTTAGAGTTTTAGAGAATTAGATCATAAAACTTGCATTACATTCCTCATATAAACAAAGTGGTTACAGAAAGATAGTATTCTTCATTTCCATCAATGGAAACACATTTAAAATAAAACATGGATTATTTCATGACACATCCTTGACTCTATCATCTTATCGTGTATCTTTCCCTTGACCTGTGAAAAACATTTCAAAAACATGGGATGAGCATAAAAACTCAGTATGGGTTATAAAAAAACATAGAAAGGAAACATGAGTTCATATATACATAAGAATGAAATCATACTTTACCCATAAATCATATGCACTTTAAGATACTTCATAAAATCATGAATAAATCATAGAAATCATGAGACATAATGGTAACTTGAGGCATTCATAACATTCTTACATAGGGAATAACCCTCTTGGTTACGTTTGGAATACCCATCACAGTATATTCCCTAAAATCTATTCGGAGAAACCTTAACGTTTCACTCCTTCGCATTACCCAATGCATTGGAGAGCTATAACGGGCTCACCCGCCCTTAGTTTATCACGGAACCACCCGTCTTCATAATAATGCCCAAGAACTATAACATAATCATATCACATAAAACATGCATAAAGGAAACATAAAATTTCCACATTTCAATCACGAGATATCAATACAACACATTGATGTAAAAACATTATGAAAACCATTTTCAATACTAAAATAAAAGAAAAGTAAAACATGGTATTTATTTTTCTTTTAAAAAGAAGGTATGGCTTGTAGAGGAAGCCGAAACTCAAATAACGGTCACGACGTTGGAGAAGTCGTTGTCGCCGCATACGTACGACAAACACATTCCCTTTTGTCGTTTAGTAAACGCTTCGTATAAAAAATATTCCTTTTGAATAAACGTAAAAGTCAAAGGGTTTTATACACCGTATAAAATAAAGTTGTGTATAAAATAAAATATGCCTCAATGAAAGGAGATTGAGACGAAGTCCCATACCTCGTATCCGACTTGACCCGACCGTTCTTTAATCTCCTAAATAATAAACATGAGTTAATATCTACTTGCTTATGAATCTTTTTCAAGTTCATTATTCCTTTTATACCATGTTATGAACATCATGTAATCATTTAAGTTAATAATGTTCATTTTGTCGGTATTTGGTTCTTAAGTAAAAAATAGGCTTCTTACACTTACATGTTGTTAATTTGGTCATAGGTTCGTTATATCCAGAATGATATTAATGATTTGGATAACATATATATCATATATATTCATCATATACATGTATTTATAATATTACATCACATTTAGAGGTATGAAATGAAATGCACTGTTCATGGAGACGGTAAGCCGTACGTACGCATGAACGCTACTTTCATTTCTATTTCGTATTTTATAGAATGGAATCATAATGATATAAAGGTATATTATAATTCCAGTATAATATCATATATAATATCATAGTTCCATCCTTTATATGTCCCACATATGGTATTTAACGAATCAAATCACTTTGAGGGGGCGGTAGTCCGCACTTCCTAAAATGACGATATCGTGTTTACCAATAATGGAAACCATAAAGGTATGCCAAAAATGAAAAAAAACAGAAGCTTAAGGAAAACATAAACATATTATATATTATATATAAAAATAGTGACATCATAATGGCCACCTTTGAAGGTGTTAAATGCGTGTTGAACAATCATCGTTTCGGGAGGCAGAATTTCGCCATCCACGAAAACCGTATGTTCTTTAACCATTTTATGTAGTTGTGTGAGAGTGTAGCTCAAATAAATCTTATAACAACATCATAGTATATTGATGATACTGTTGTTGTTGTTACAAAGGAAGTAAATAAAAAGAGTTTAGGGGGTTGGAGAAGCAAAATAAAACAAATGAACATGAGAGAATGAATTACCTTTAAAAGTGTAACTCCTTTTGAGTTGAGCCTAAATGCTTCCTTTGAAAGGATTATTCCCAAAGTGAATCCTCTAGGATGAGGAGAGGGATGTGGAGAGAGTAAATGGGCAGGGTTTGGCCGAGCCAAAGGCTTGAGGAGTGTGTGAAATGAGGTAGAGGTGGGGGCTTTTTATAAGAGGAGAGGAGGGGCACTTTTGGAAAGTAAAGAAATATTACTTTAATTGAAAATGTTTTTCGGTTTTAAAAGGTCCCAAATTGATATAATTCGTGGATAAGTTGATAAGGGTTCGAAATCCACTCATACAATTGGTTTTGGACATGTGTAGTTCATATATGTTACATTATCTTTCCATTTTATTTAAATCGTCGAATAATGATGTCATCACTGCATCATTATTATGTCATAAATAATTTAATTTATTTAATGTCTAAAAAAAAATACTATGATATAGGAAATCGTTTTATCTTTCCAATGACTATTTATAATCAAAAATATGATCTTTATAACCCCATGTAAAAATTGTTTTCGTAAAACATCTCTTGTTTATGTCATTTTTATTTAACATTTAATAAAAAGTTATTTATGTCATTTCCAAACCAAAGTGTCTCCATGGGGTCCCCAAGGTGACTCATGGCTTGTCTTGGTCGGCAATGACACAACCAATAAGTTTGGGACATGTGTCTAGGTCATTTCATATTATTAAAGCATTATTTATACCTTAAACTACACTAATTACCACTAATCTTGATTAAGAACTTAATAAGTTACTATTCACCAAAAAATTATTTTAATCTCATTGAACCACATTTTACTTCTTAATGACAACCATGTATGTCGGATTTTAAAAATTCAGTACACATTAGTGGTAAACTTTCATTTAACTGAAAAATCAGTTTGCTTGATTACCACTTAGTGGTTTCACTATTCATCAAAAATTGATGTTTTTCAGAAAATTACCAAACATTAACCCTAAGCTATATTTGATATTCCGAATTCAAAAATGAAGTCCATTTTACAAAATTCAAATCATATAAGTCACATTAATTAATTCAATAATTAATTCCCGCTGCCAGAGCAAATAGCGTGTTTTTACAAAACAATAAGTATCAAAAGATTGACACCAGTTTAAGTCTAATTTCAAAGTGAAATTGATTCCAATGACCACCATTGGATAAAATGGTAAAAATATATTCTAATTTCACTTCAAAACCAATTCAAAACATAATCTAATCATATAAATAAATTAGATTAAAAAGCAGTTTTGATGTAAAATGCAGTATTTTTCACTATTCATTAAAAAAAATGAACATTGTCAGAAAAATACCAAAAATTCACACAAGGTAAATTTTGATGTCCCAATCATAAAGAATAAGTTTATTTTGACAAACATAGTTTATAAAATTGTCAAAATATAGATTCAAAAATGGTTTTCCATCAAAAGGCAGTAAAACATTCTTTTCAGAATATTAGTGTATTTCATGCATAAGATTGTATTTATTTTCATTTTAAGCCTCTATAACACTATCTTAATCATTAATAGACATAGATAAAAATATCTATTATTCATTACTTACTTGGGATGTTACATTCTTCCCCCCATTAGAAAATTGCGTCCCCGCAATTTATTTACTTATCGAATAAATGGGGGTACTTATCCCTCATTGCATTTTCAGATTTCCATGTTTCCTCTTTAATCATGTGGTTTTTTCACAAAACCATTACCTGCTTAATCACCTTATTCCGTAACACTTGCTCCCTGTGGTCAAGAATCTGGACCGGTTGTTCCTCATAAGATAGGTTCTCTTCCAGCTGAACTACCTCTGGACTCAAAACATGAGATGGATCTGGCATATAATTTCTCAACATCGAAACGTGAAAAACATTGTGTACCTGAGATAAACTCAGAGGTAAAGCCACTCGGTATGCAACTGATCCAACTCTTTCCAGAATTTCGTATGGTCCAATAAACCTTGGACTCAGCTTTCCTTTCTTACCAAATCTCATCACACTTTTCCAAGGATAAACCTTGAGAAAAACATGATCACCTACCTCGAAAGATAGATCCTTCCTCCGGTTATCCGCATAACTCTTCTGCCTGCTCTGAGCTGTTCTCATGTGTTCCTGAATCAGCTGAACTTTTTCTGCCATCTCTTCTACCAATTCTGGTCCCATCAACTTCCTTTCACCCACTTCATCCCAGAAAGCTGGAGTTCGACACCGCTTCCAATATAATGCATGAAATGGCGCCATCTGTATACCGGAATGAAAACTGTTATTATATGAAAACTCAACCAAAGAAAGATGTTGGTCCCAACTTCCATGATAATCCATAGAACAAGCTCGTAGCATATCCTCCAATGTCTGAATTGTTCGTTCTGACTGCCCATCTGATTGAGGATGAAAAGCTGTACTAAAAATTAATTCAGTACCCAACGACTTCTGAAGGCCTTTCCAAAAGTTAGAAGTAAACCTGGGATCACGATCCGATAAAATGGAGAGAGGAACTCCATGTAACCTGACTATCTCTTTAAGATACAAACGGGAAAGTTGATCAAGAGAGAAAGTATATCGTATAGCAAGGAAATGAGCAAATTTGGTCAAGCGATCAACAATAACCCAGATTGCATTATTACCTCGAGATGTCTTCGGTAATCCAACAACAAAGTCCATGGATATATTCTCCCATTTCCACTCTGGCACTGGTAAAGGCTGGATCCTCCTTTTCGGTAACTGCCGCTCTGCTTTAACCTGTTGACATGTCAAACACATCACAGTAAAATCAGCAATATCTCTTTTCATTCCATCCCACCAGTAATACTCCCGCAGATCTCTATACATCTTAGTACTTCCCGGATGAACTGAAAACGGAGAACTATGAGCTTCACATAACAACTCTCTCTTCAACTGTGAATCACAAGGCACACACAATCTCTTCCAAAATCTCAAAACGCAATCATTATCAATGTTGAATTTAGGCAACTTACCTTTCTGAACCAGCTCTACCTTTTTCTGGAACTCACTGTCTTGCTTCTGTGCTTTCTTGATTCTATCTGATAGAGATGATCTCACTGATACCTGAAACAAAACAGAAGGACTTCCTGCACCAACAACTTCTATGCCAATTTTCATCAAATCGTTAACCAAAGTATCACGTTCCAAACGCAACATTGTTAATGAAGCATTACTTTTTCGACTCAAAGCATCAGCCACATTATTTGCTTTTCCCGGATGGTAATGAATTGTACAATCATAATCCTTGATTAATTCTAGCCATCTCCTCTGTCTCATGTTTAACTCTTTCTGAGTGAATATATACTTTAAACTTTTTTGATCGGTATATATTTCACACTTTACTCCATACAAATGATGCCTCCAAATTTTTAAAGCAAAAACAACAGCAGCTAATTCCAAATCATGTGTAGGATAATTTACCTCATGAGTTTTCAACTGTCGTGAAGCATAAGCAATTACCTGATCATTCTACATTAGGACGCAACCAAGTCCTTTCAATGAAGCATCACTGTATATAACAAACTCACCATTCCTGGAAGGTAGTGCCAAAACTGGAGCATTCACCAATCTTCTTTTCAATTCCTGAAAACAATCATCACATTATTTTGTCCAGATAAACTTAACACCCTTCCGAGTTACCTTAGTCATTGGACTAGATAACCGTGAAAAATTTCTAACAAACCTTCGGTAATAGCCCGCCAAACCAAGGAAGCTACGAATCTCGGTTACATTTGTGGGTCTTGGCCATTCTTCCACAACTTTTGTTTTTGCAGGATCAACAGTTATTCCATCTTTAGAAACAATGTGACCAAGGAAAGAAATTTGTTTCAACCAAAACTCACACTTGCTGAATTTCCCATACAATTAATTTTCTTTTAAGGTTTGCAAGATAACCCTTAAATGTTTTTCATGCTCCTCTTTACTTTTAGAAAACACCAAAATATCATCAATGAAAACCACCACAAACTTATCCAAGAACTCATGGAAAATTCTATTCATTAAGTCCATGAATACAGCAGGTGCATTGGTTAGCCCAAAAGGCATTACTACAAATTCATAATGGCCATATCTCGTACGGAACGCGGTCTTCGGAATATCTGCCTCCTTTACCTTCAGCTGATGGTACCCCGATCTCAAGTCAATCTTTGAAAAAAACTGAGCTCCCTGGAGCTGATCAAACAAATCATCGATATGAGGCAAAGGATATTTGTTCTTAACAGTGATATTATTCAAGGCTCTATAATCAATGCAAAGTCTCATAGAACCATCTTTCTTTTTAACAAATAAAACAGGAGCACCCCATGGTGATGTGCTAGGTCTAATGAAACATTTCTCTAATAAATCTTGCAATTGCTCCTTCAACTCTAAAAGTTCAATTTGTGCCATTCGATAAGGGGGTTTTGAAATTGGATTAGCATCAGGAACTAAGTCAACAGTAAACTCAACTTCCCGATCTGGTATTATTCCAGGCAACTCATCAGGAAAAACATCAAAATACTCATTTACCACTGGCACATCATTAATCTGAACAGTTCCTTTATTTTCAACGACGTGTGCAAGGTAACATTTATTTCCATCTTTTACAAGTTTCTCGGCCTCTTGATATGTTATCAAAAGTAAGGGTTCATTATTGTAAACAAACTGAAAGTCTTTCTGAAAAGAAACTTCTTTAGCTCTACAGTCAATCTTAGCATGGTAGATAGAGAGCCAATCCATACCCAGGATAACATCAAACTCTACTAGAGGTAAAACAATAAGGTTTGCAAGTAGGTTCTTTCCACAGATAAGGATACAAAGATTCTTATAAATTCTTTTTGCCTCAACATTCCCCCCAGGTGTTTTTACCAAAAGTTCAGGAGTCATTTTTTGAGATGGTATTCCCATTTTACTTGAAAAGGTTTCAGAGATGAAAGAATGTGTAGACTCCGAATCAAACAACACACTGGCATAATCTGAAAAAACAAACAAAGTACCTGATACCACTTCATTTGATGGACCGACATCTGCTGAAGTAGTTGTAAAGGATTTCACCACCCCTTTCTTCTTGTAGTCTAACTGCTTCCCATCACTCAAGCTCCTTGTCGGACACTCGTTTGCATAGTGACCCATCTCATTGCACTTATAACATTTCACTAACTGTAAATCAAATTTGTTCTTACCTTCACCTTGATCCTTTTCAGTGCAATCACGAGCCTTATGTCCCATCTTACCACATCGGTAGCACATCCCAGAATTCAGAAGACATTCCCCAGCATGCCTTTTTCCACATTTATCACAAATTGGAAACTTAGTTCTCTTACCATCAAACTTTTTTGAAGAATTCTTACCTTTATCCTGCCACCTCGGTCTCTTCTTCTGCTGGTTGTTATAGAAAACTTGGTCATCAGAAAACTCCATTTCCACCTTCTCAGCACATGGAACAAGCTTTTCATAACTTTTAAACTCACGAGAAGATAATGCCCTTCGATACATTGGCTTTAATCCTGAGTAAAAACGATTGATTTTATTATCAAGGTCCCGAATAAAATTTGGAGCATACCTTGCCAATCGAGTGAACCTTTCTACATAGGCAGCCACTGAGTCTTCCTCTTGCCTCAATTCCAAGAATTGCTTTTCCATCCTATGTCGAACAGCCTTAGGAAAATACTTCTCAAGAAACATACCTTTGAATTCATCCCAGTCAAGAGAATCAATCTCCTCGGCGTCCCTGATATTTTTAACCATAGACCACCACTGATCTGCTTCACCCTCCAAGCGGTAAATAGAAAGACTATCCTTTTGATTGTCTGAACACCCCATGACATCAAAAATCTTCTCCAGTGCTTTAATCCACCCTTCAGCTAGCACAGGGTCAGATGATCCTCTGAATGATGGTGGATGTTGCCTCATGAAATGTTCCACCACTGACATGTTCCTCTGCGGTTGATCTGGCTGATCTCGTTCATGGATACCACCACCATTTATCGCTTGAGTCAATTGCGCCATTACTGCAACAAACTGTTCAGTTCCAATTCCGACCATTTCTGGATGCTGATTCGGAAGGTTATTTCCTTCTGTATGCCTTCCTTGCACTGCTTCCCTGTTTCCTCTGCGGAAAACCATTCTGAACAAACATGTCTTAGATGAAGCAACATGGTAATCTTTAAATGCTATATCATTTCGAAAAATAATATTTTTGGATAATCATTTAATAGAATTCTAACTCTTAAAGGTATATAACCGACCTCTGATACCAACTATAAGGCCCCAGCCTTAAACCTTACTTAATCTTGAGTTATTACAAGATTACACATTGAGGATCTTTTCGGGTTTAGAGTTTTAGAGAATTAGATCATAAAACTTGCATTACCTTCCTCATATAAACAAAGTGGTTATAGAAATATAGTATTCTTCATTCCCATCAATGGAAACACATTTAAAATAAAACATGGATTATTTCATGACACATCCTTGACTCTATCATCTTATCATGTACCTTTCCCTTGACCTGTGAAAAACATTTCAAAAACTTGGGATGAGCATAAAAACTCAGCATGGGTTATAAAAATAACATGGAAAGGAAAAATGAGTTCATATATACATAAGAATGAAATCATACTTTACCCATAAATCATAGGCACTTTAACATACCTCATAAAATCATGAATAAATCATAGAAATCATAAGACATAAAGGTAACTTGAGGCATTCATATCATTCTTACGTAGGGAGTAACCCTCTTGGTTACATTTGGAATACCCATCACAGTATATTCCCTAAAATCTCTTCAGAGAAACCTTTATGTTTCACTCCTTCGCGTTATCCAATGCATTGGAGAGCTATAACGGGCTCACCCTCCCTTAGTTTATCACGGAACCACCCGTCTTCAAAATAATTCCCAAGAACCATAACATAATCATATCACATAAAACATGCATAAAGGAAACATAAAATTTCCACATTTCAATCATGAGATATCAATACAACACATTGATATAAAAACATTATGAAAACCATTTTCAATACTAAAATAAAAGAAATGTAAAACATTTTATTTATTTTTCTTTTAAAAAGAAGGTAGGGCTTGTTGAGGAAGCTGAAACTCAAATAACGGTCACGACGGCGGAGAAGTCGTTGTCGCCGCATACGTACGACAAAAACATTCCATTTTGTCGTTTAGTAAACGCTTCGTATAAAAAAGATTCCTTTTGAATAAACATAAATGTCAAAGGGGTTTATACACCGTATAAAAGAAAGTTGTGTATAAAATAAAATATGCCTCAACGAAAGGAGATTGAGACGAAGTCCCATACCTCGTATCCGACTTGACCCGACCGTTCTTTAATCTCCTGAATAATAAACTTGAGTTAATATCTACTTGCTTATGAATATTTTTCAAGTTCATTATTCCTTTTATACCATGTTATGAACATCATGTAATCATTTAAGTTAATAATGTTCAATTTGTCGGTATTTGGTTCTTAAGTCAAAAATAGGCTTCTTACACTTACATGTTGTAAATTTGGTCATAGGTTCGTTATATCCAGAATGATATTAATGATTTGGATAACATATATATCATATATATTCATCATATACATGTATTTATAATATTACATCACATTTAGAGGTAAGAAATGAAATGCACCGTTCATGGAGACGGTAAGCCGTACGTACGCATGAACGCTACTTTCATTTCTATTTCGTATTTTATATAATGGAATCATAATGATATAAAGGTATATTATAATTCCAGTATAATATCATATATAATATCATAGTTCCATCCTTTATATGTCCCACATATGGTATTTAACGAATCAAATCACTTTGAGGGGGCGGTAGTCCGCACTTCCTAAAATGAAGATATCGTGTTTACCCATAATGGAAACCATAAAGGTATGCCAAAAATGAAAAAAACAGAAGCTTAAGGAAAACATAAACATATAATATATCATATATAAAAATAGTGACATCATAATGGCCACCTTTGAAGGTGTTAAATGAGTGTTGAACAATCATCGTTTCGGGAGGCAGAATTTTGCCATCCACGGAAACCGTATGTTCTTTAACAATTTGATGTAGTTGTGTGAGAGTGTAGCTCAAATAAATCTTATAACAACATCCTAGTATATTGAATATACTGGTGTTGTTACAAAGGAAGTAAATAAAAAGATTTTAGGGGGTTGGATAAGAAAAATAACACAAATGAACATGAGAGAATGAATTACCTTTAAAAGTGTAACTCCTTTTGAGTTGAGCCTAAAGGCTTCCTTTGAAAGGATTCTGCCCAAAGTGAATCCTCTAGGATGAGGAGAGAGATGTGGAGAGAATAAATGGGCAGGGTTTTGCCGAGCCAAAGGCTTGAGGTGTGTGTGAAATGAGGTAGAGGTGGGGGCATTTTATAAGAGGAGAGGAGGGGCACTTTTGGAAAGTAAAGAAAAATTACTTTATTTGAAAATGTGTTTCGGTTTTAAAAGGTCCCACATTGATATAATTCGTGGCTAAGGTGATAAGGGTTCTAAATACACTCATCCAATTGGTTTTGGACATGTGTAGTTCATATATTTTACATTATCTTTCCATTTTATTTAAATCGTCAAATAATGATGTCATCGCTGCAACATTATTATGTCATAAATAATTTAATTTATTTGATGTCTAAAAATCATAAAAAAATACTATGATGTAGGAAAGCTTTTTAAGGTTCCAATGACTATTTATAATAAAAAATCTGATCTATATAACCCCATGTAAAAATTGTTTTTGTAAAACATCTCTTGTTTGTGTCATTTTTACTTTAACATTTAATAAAAAGTTATTTATGTCATTTCCAAACCAAAGTGTCTCCATGGGGTCCCCAAGTTTACTAATGGCTTGTCTTGGTCGGCCATGACACAACCAATAAGGTTGGGACATGTGTCTAGGTCATTTCATAATATTAAAGCAATATTTATACCTTAAACTACACTAATTACCACTAATCGCGATTAAGAACATAATAAGTTACTATTCACCAAAAAATTATTTTAATCTCATTGAACCACATTTTACTTCTTAATGACAACCATTTATGTTGGATTATCAAAATTCATTACAAATTTGTGGTAAACATTCATTTAACTGAAAAATCAGTTTGCTTGATTACCACTTAGTGGTTTCACTATTCAACAAAAATTGTAGTTTTTCAGAAAATTACCAAAAATTCACCCTAAGCTATATTTGATATTCCGAATTCAAAAATGAAGTCCATTTTACAAAATTCAAATCATATAAGTCACATTAATTAATTCAATAATTAATTCCCGCTGCCAGAGCAAATAGCGTGTTTTTACAAAACAATAAGTATCAAAAGATTGACACCAGTTTAAGTCTAATTTCAAAGTGAAATTGATTCCAATGACCACAATTAGATAAAATGGTAAAAATATATTCTAATTTCACTTCAAAACCAATTCAAAACATAATCTAATCATATAAATAAATTACATTAAAAAGCAGTTTTCATGTAAAATGCAGTATTTTTCACTATTCATTAAAAAAATGAAAATTGTCAGAAAAATACCAAAAATTCACACAAGGTAAATTTTGATGTCCCAATCATAAAGAATAAGTTTATTTTGACAAACATAGTTTATAAAATTGTCAAAATATAGATTCAAAAATGGTTTGCCATCAAAAGGCAGTAAAACAATCTTTTAAGAATATTAGTGTATTTCATGCATAAGATTGTATTTATTTTCATTTTAAGCCTCTATAACACTATCTTAATCATTAATAGACATAGATAAAAATACCTATTATTCATTACTTACTTGGGATGTTACACATATTGCAACATTCCTTCTAAGATTCAATGGTAGTCCCCTGGCAATGTCCATATTAATATCTTCCCATTTTCACTTAAGTATGAGAAGAGGTTTCATGACTCATATAGTATATTTTCTTCCAGCATTCACATGTTAAAAAACCATACATCTTGACACAGATTCAGCAATATCTCTCTTCATTTTCTCCCAAAAAATGTTCCATCAAATCACTATAAATCTTAGTGCAACCATTGTGTATAAAGAAATTGGAGCTATGAGAATCATCCAATAATTCTGTATTTAGATCAGTTATATCGGGAACAAAATGTCTCTTCCCAAATTTCAAAATTACATCTTTATATATGAGGTCATTCAATCTCCCATCTTTTACATCATTAATCTTCTTTTGAAACTCCTCCCCATCAATATGAAAACACTTTATCCTTCCTAGTAAAGATGGGTTTTCAACCATTTGAAATTGTATTGATGTTTCACCATCCATGGTTATTCTCATATCGATATTTAATAGATCTATCAAAATTGGATCCCTTTCAACTCTCATATTTTTCAAAACTCCATGACACTTTCTTCTCAAAGAATCTGCCGCTTTATTTTCCTTCTTCGTGTAGTACTGTATAGTTCAATCATAATCATTGAGTAGTTCAACCCATTGTGTTCACCTCATATTGATTTTCTTCTTTGAGAAAATATATTTCAAACTCTTATGATCATTATAATTCTCACATTTTTACCATATAGATTGTGTCTCCATATTTTCACTGAAAAGAGTACAACTTCTAAATCAAGATCATGAGTGGGATAGTTTTGCTAATTAATTTTGAACTTTCATGATGCATATGGAATAACCCTATCATTAGGCATAATGAAACATCCAAGTCCTTTATTTGAAGCCACATTAAAAATAACAAACCCATTATTCCCCTCTGGTAGATTCATGATAGGATAATAGACTAATATTCTCTCTAGTTCATCAAATGAATCATCATGTTGTTTTTTTCCAATAAAATTAAACCTCTTAACATGTGATTGTGGTTATTGGGTAAGCCAATCGGGCTAAATTCTCGATGAAACATTGATGATAACATTCTAACATAATAACACTGTGTACATTAGTTATAGACGTCGGTGCTGGACATTCATAGATTTCCTTAGTGTTTGAAGGATCGATATAGATTCCAAATTTAGAGACAATATGTCCAAGAAATGTAATTTACTAAAGGCAGAATTCAAACTATAACGTCCTAGTTACAGAAGCCACCCAAAGGCGCCCCATACCCGGTTGGTCAAATGGCCTCAAGAAAGGTTCCCTGAAAGCCAGAGGCTGACGACTAGCAGTGAGGGCCTGGGTGTGATAGTGGGGAAACTAATCCCTTATTGACAGAGTAACACAGCGGAAGTAAAGTTAATATACAATAGTATATGTAGTAATAATCCATTCAAAAGTAAACTGTGGAAGACCTGAAATAATAAACTGGAGCACACACATATATAAATGAATGATTCTTGATACATTTTCCTAGGGAAATATCCAAACAGATCTAAATGCTAGAATACAACGATACTAAACCAAAGTACAAAAGAATGAAAGGTAAATAACTCCTCAGCATAGCAAGCCATAGTTTTGTCCCATGGTCTCCTACTCTGCATCAATCAAGTACTTGAAGTATAATGTCACATTACCTTATCTATACCTACAACAATATAATCTTTTTGGGCCCAAAAGCATGACCCATAACGGGCGTGAGACTATATATCAGTAGGAAACCACCACGAGATATGTTCCTAATAGTTAGTGAATAAATATGAAAGGTAATAATCAAAGTAGCAGTAAACAAATAAGTACTCATCTATAAACATTCCTAAAGTTTCAAAGCATTCAAACCCCACATATCAAGTAAGCTGCTAATCAATGCAGGTAACCCGCTATAAAGTACACACATCCTAATCTCTCTTGTTCAGTCATAAGGATATAACAAGGATTCTCTGAGAAAGCACCCGTAGTCAATTCCCCTTATAGTAAAATGTGATTAAGGACTCTCTAAGGAAGCTCACAAGGTTAATTCCCCTGATATCCAAAAGTTGTTAAAGACTCCATGTGGAAGCTCAAATGGTAAATTTTATATATATTCAAAAGTGGTTTAAGACTATTTGAGGAAGCTCACACAGTCAATTCCCTTTATAGTCTACTACACCATGTTCTTACGACACCGTGTAAGTCAAACAAACATAGCAATGAAACACAACCAAAGTAAATCTCAAGAACTATTTGGCTAAATAGTCTACAACATATCAAGCATGTTAGAAAAAATAATCACTCCATCATATAGTGCTAGTTAGGGAAAAAATCTTGGAATCCTTATGGGCTAAACAGGACCAAACGGTCGTAAATAGAACATGCATGCCAAACATATCCAAAGCATAGAAATCAATACTATTCACATCTAATTAACCTCTACTCATGCATTCCAGCATAGTAAAAAATTGATAGGGTTTAAATAGTAAATGCACAATACCCCTTTCAAGGGTATCAGAAAAAATTGCACGTATTACTCATAGACATTCAACGAAAAGTCACAAACCACCTTCTTCAGTGTTTGGAGATCTCTATACGCGAATCTCAAGCCGTGAATTGCCCAAGAACATTGTAGATCTTCAAAACAACAAAAACATTCAATAGATGAAATCTATTGAATGAGTTGGAATCAGGAAAAAATGTTCTATGATAAGAATGATCCTACTGAAGTGATCCCAACACAATTGATGATGGTCGATTCTAAGAAAAGACGCTCAATTGAGGGCTCGGAGAAGATTCACAGTTGTACGAGTTATCTCGATTGAACCAGACCTAGAAGTAGGGAGATCTGGTGATTAGGCATGACCCTAGTGTGTTTAATGAACAATAAATATAAGGTGTGTACTTGTTGCTTCCATACTCCTCTTTAGGTGGTTTCTAGGTCACCACACATGATCGTGTGTGTGGCAGTTACACAGACAACACATGGCTACCCATTGTAACTGAGTACAAGACATGTACTCATAAAATACATTTCTTTTACTTAATGAATATCTAGAAACTCTTATTTTCTTAAAAAAATGAAAAAGAAAAAAATACATGAAAAGAAGATCCGGGTTCTTACACAAACTTTCTAAACTTCCCATATAAGTCATTCTTCTAATTGTTTTCAGGATAGTATGCAAAGTGATTTTAATGATATTCGTAGATTTTTGAGTATACCAATATATAATCAATAGTTCCACCAAAAATTAATCACAATATTCATTAAAAATATATTTATTAGATCAAAGATAATATAGGGTGCATTAGTCATTCCAAAATACATTACTCTAAACTCGTATTGCTCGTTCCTGGTAAGAAATGTTATTTTCAGAATTCCTACCTTGTTAACACACAACTTATGATACCATATAGAAGTTCAATTATCAAAAAATATTGATTTCTATGAAGTTGGATGAATAAATCATTAATGCGATGTAGTGGATACATTTTCATTAATGTTATATCATTGATTGCTCAGTAGTCAACGTGAAACCTCATAGATCTATCTTTTTCTTAACAAAAAGAACATGGGATCTCCATGGAGAAACACTATTGTGAATAAATCCTTTATTACTCAATTATTCTAGTTATTTAATTAGTTCCACTAATTCCAACATTTTCATTATATAAGGAGACTTTGATACGGGCCTTGAACCAAGAATTAAATAAATTGGAAACTCAATTTCTTGTTCTAGAGGTTGTCCAGGTAAATCCTCCAGAAATAAATCATCCTATTCTTGCACAATAGGTACATCCTCTATTTGAACATTATTTTCCTCAATCATAGTTATTTAATTCTCTTCCTCCCCAAAAAATATATTTTTAGAGCTATTGAGGCTGGATCTAGAAAATAATCCAGTTATGACGTTTCTTCTCTTATGATAAGTTACTCCACATCATCATCAAAAATTGTAACCTCTTTTTTCTTACAATAAATTATCTCATCGTTGTTTGAAAGCCAATCCATATCGAGGATTATATCAAATTCAATCAGGGGTATTCTGATGAGATCAATAGATAAAGATCATTTATATACCCTAATGGGGACTGATTCACAAAACATTATGGCTATGATACTTCCTTTAGGAGTTTTTACTAAAAATTCGCAGTTTAAATCAAATTGGAAATATGTAAATTTCTTAGAAAACTGGGAAGATGTGAAACAATTCGCTGATCTAGAATAAAATAATTCTTTTGAAAAACTTGATAATCCCATTAAATTCTCTGGCACCATGTCTTTTCAATCTTCAACCTCAGTAGTAGTGATCGCATAAGATTGACATTTCTCCCTTGGCCTTTTATAAGGTATGTTTCATTGGTGCTTAAGACATTCATTTTCATAATTATCCTTTTCTCTGCAATTTTAGAATTCAACACTAATAGCCTCTTACATTCCCATGAAATCATGAGCATGGTGGCCTTTTTCACCACACTTGTAATAGACTCATGTTCCCTTCAGCCAAGTACAAGGGTGTTTCATCCCACATTTATCACTGGATGAATATTCAAATTTTTCATTCTTCTGATTATTTCCATTTCCAATGTGTTTAGTAGATCTCTTCTTCTATTTCTTTTATTTGAAGTTATAAGATATAGAGAATTCATTTTCTTTCTTAATAGAACATGAGATAATATATTCATATGATGCGAAGGACTGTGAGACTAATTCTCAATGGATAAATGGTTTTAACCCATAAATGAATCGATAAACCTTACTCATTGGGTTACATATATAATCATCTGCATGCCTTGATAACCTTGTAAAGTTAGCATCATACTTTGTGACATTCTCATCCTCCATTATCATCAGACTCAGAAATTATCTTTCTATATCCACTCATTGGTCATGAGGAAAGTATTTTTTTAAGACAGTCTCTTTAAAATCTCCCCATTTAATATTTGATACTTCTTCTTCTTTATTTTTTTTTTGAATTTATTATCACCATTGATCTGTATCTATCATGAGGCAATAAACTACCGTGAAAACATTTTCACTTTATCTACTCCCCAAAGCATGAAATATTATATCTATGGAACCTATACATTGCTCAGATACAAATGTTTTTGTAGTCTCATTCAATGTTGGTGGTCGTTGCCTCATAAAGCTACATAACGTTGATCATCTATGTTGCGGATCAGGGTGCTCTTTACGGGTAAAGATATTATTAATAACCAGAGTGGGTTTTTCTAGTATGGTGATAAGATGATCTGCACCAGTTGAATCACCAGCTCCACTATTATTATCTTGAGTAGGAGGTAAATACCCACATGGTTTACATGCATTGATACAGTTCCTATTCCTTCCACTAGGCTCCATTTCTAAACAATGGCATACACTAGATGGGATTATGAATCACAGTACATAATTCCAAACATGTAAGATACATAACTTAAATTGATAGTTTATAAATATATTAAATAATTATAAAAATGTATTTTTTGAGGAGGTATGTACACATAAATCCTTTATAATGGTTTGTAAAGAAAAGTTGAATTATCCTAAGTATATCCCCTGAGAAAGTTTTAACCAATAGTGCATCAAGGCCCTTTACTGTGTACCAGTATACCCTAGGTCAAGCCCAAAACTACTTGTCAGAGATTTCACACTGTGGATCATCTGTGCCAGATATGCCTCTATCTTCTCATATTCAGATAGATATTTATTTCTTGGAAGACTCAGACAATCTATACATTATCAGAATTCTAGGAAGTTCTTCTATACTAATCTTCAAATTCTATCTTAGGGTAATGTTATCTACTCAGAGTTTTTCTAAATCTAGCTTCCATGCTTTGCAATAAACTTCATCTTATACGAACTGTAACACAGTGACCTTAGATACCCAAAGTCGGTGAATTTTTACATAACATTGACATGATCACAAGAGATCAAGTATATAATGACTGATTAGTTTAGCAGCCTTTAAGTACAAGATACATACATAAGTTTTACTTTAAACCATGAATTGTAAAACAACAACATAATTTTGTGCCCTTTTAAGACACATATATCCTATAGCCTATCCCTGTAGGTCGACCATCAAATACTTCGTTATATCATGGGAAAAATAAAACATAGAAATGGTGGAGATCAGATTCATAGTAAGGATAACAATTTAGTGTAAAATTTTATAAATAAGCATAAACATTTAAGGAAATGCATAAGAATAAAAAAAAATCCTTTTAAACTTTAATTTTATCATATTATGGAAAATATAAATTATATATTTCCATTTACTTATTCACATGGATATTCTTGTAGTCAAATAATTTCATGAAATATTAATAGCCAATTACATAATGATGTAATCCATAATGCCCAATATTATAAACACATAGTCAAGGAATCGTGTTAAGACTACAAATATGATTTCGTCCAGGCCTTGTTTGAGGACACTTGATTGTCTCAGGAGACCTATCGATGCATCGAGGAGCTATAGCATGCTCCACATGTCACTTACTAATCCCAATGCATTCCTTATATGAAAAGGTTGAACCAAAACATACACATTCATATTAAAACATGCATATGAAATGTTAATAAAATAATAATAAACCATGAATGGTATAAAAATAAAACATCCATAGTAAAAAATATTACAAATCCTTTAATACAATATAGAATAATTTATCAAAATAAATCTACTTCAATCAAATGTAAAATCCATCAATGTGTGTTGACATAAGTAAAATCAAAACTATTGGAGAGAATTATATCATTCAATTTCGAAATAATTTAAAAGTAAAATAATTACAGAAGAAAACATTTGTTTTGAAAACATTATTATAATATTTTAATGGATTCATAAAAGATGTTATAACGGTGGAAAATAGTCGCACTCGCTGTATAAGTTAAAAAAATCATTAATTATGTCAAAATGGCCATAATGGACCCTGTTTGGATAACGAAATAATGATTCCAATATAAAAATTATATTAAAATTCTAAAAAAGGTATAAATGACATTAACCCATAGTATAGGATATAGTAAAAATGCTTTCAAATACATTTTTATGAAACACATATGTGGATGATAAAGAGGTCCTAGAAGATTCTCGCGTATAAACAACCTTAGATAATGAAGAGATTGTAGAATTTACCATTACCTTGTACATTTCCTTCATTGAGGTCACATTATCCTCCTGTATAATAGTTAAATCATTGTTATTATATTATACAATAACCATATACATAAATATGATATCCTATATGACCTTCTAATATTGCTTTGTCAATAATATTTCAGTTGTATCATTGTTTCGGGTGTTAACTGATTTGTTTTTATTTATATGATTGGTTATGTAAGCCATGTTTTTTATGGATATGATGTATTTGATTCATATCCAGAATTATATTATGTTCTTAAACAATATTTTTAAACATAAAATTATAATTATTATTGAATAGTTACGATGGGGAATGAATCTTTTAACTTTCATGGAGATGGTAATCCACACTTCAGCACATGTGAAAATATCATTCTATTGATGGTGAAATAATTTTTAATTAGATGGTATATTATATATAATTTATCATTAACATGTTATATTTATTATATTCATCAGTTAAAACCATTATTATACTCATCCAAATAATGAAGTGTTTGAGTAACAAACAACACCACGATGTGGAGACGGTAAGTCATACGTACGTACGTACTTATGGTGGATTTTCATTTATTGGATAGTTAGAATAATGAATATGGTTGTACAATTACAATATTTATAAGTTATTGAGTAATTATTTTGTTATATAAACAACATAGAAAGAGGAAGTGTAAGAGTTAAAGAACTTTGAAAGAGGTAGTGAAATTATTACCTCTTCTATGGGTGTTTTCATTTTGAGTTGATCAAAAGAGGACCATAGGTTGTATTTTTGATCGATTTAAGTACTATAAGTTGAAGTTTGAGTAGTTGGGAGGATATTTGGGTAGGGTTTGGTCGAGCCAAATGGCTTTGGAAGTGTGATTTTTAGAGAAGTGGAGGTACCCATTTATAAGAGAGTTTAGGGACACTTTATGAAAAACATGAAATACTATTTTATTATACAGTCATAATCAGTTTATAATAACAAAAAAATGACTTCTTTCGAGGCTATGGTCGTAATGGGGCATGAACCTTTCAACTAGTATGTTTAATACATGTTCAGATCTCAATATTAACCACATCTTATATATTTAACTCTTAGTGAAATAGTTTAAATTTTACCATGTATTCTTTTATTATTATATTATATGGAAAATAATCTAACTACGAAATTCCAAGAGAACCCAAGGTGGTTCATTAATGATATATCTATTTCTATATAAGTCTTTTCTGATCCATAGATTTTTGGTTCAATTATATGATTTAATAATATATTAATTTTTTGAACAACTCATTTATGTCAATTTTCACACTATTTAGAAATTGATTTTTTGTAGTGGTCATAACAAGAAAAATTACTTTGATAAAATTCATTGAATCAACCTTAACATTAAATGTTAATCTAAAAAATTAGTGTAATGCATCAAAACTCTAAATTTATATTTATTTGGATATTAATAACATCAATTATTTTAACCCTTTATTAAAAATAAAATTATTACATCATCATTATGTCAAAAATAAATTTAATTATTTAATGTATATGAATTATAAATAAAATTAAATTATGTTTAAAATATTTTATCATTCTAAGAATATTTATATTCGAATTTATCTTACTGATATCCCTATATTAAAAATGTTTTAGTAATTCAACATCGAATTTATCACTTTTAACTCTTCTTGAAATAAAATAATAATAAATCTAAAAATCAAATCCTATTCAACCAAAAGTATCATATTTTATTCTAAGTGTTTATTTAGGTCTCAAAAAATTTATCCAAATGAATTATGACATGTGTTAGAGTGATTATAATATCATTTTTACCTTTAATTACCCTATTGTCTTTTAACCGGGGAAAATAAAAGTCAAAAGTAACTATTCCCCAATAATTATTTTCATCTTATTGAACCACATTTTACATACTAATATCAACAATGTCTCTTATATTATTTAAATTCAACCCATAAAAGTGGAATGTTATGTTTTAGGCAAATTTGAAAATTCGATTAGAAGCTGGGTAAAAGACGGTAAAAAGATTAATAAGAATATATATATATATATATATATATATTAAATTACTCAAATGAATTACATTGAACATATATAGGTATTATGTATATATTTTTACCTAATATAAATTTACATAAAATAACAAATTATTTAAATAAAAAGACTGTTTTAAACAACAATGCAGTGTTTTTTTTATTCATCAAAAATTGAATGTTTTTAGAAAAATAACAAAAATATTACCCTATGATAATTTTGATATTCCAAATCCAAAAATTAAGTAAATTTAAAAAATAAAATTTATAAAATTTCAAAATTTGTGTATTATTATTAATTACAGCTAGTTTGATTGGGTGTGGTGTGTTAAAACTCCAATTTGGGTACAATGCAAGCTATTGAATTATTCAATGGAAACGTCCCATAAAAGATTGGGGTGTTATAATCTATATAGTATAATCCAAGTACACAGTATAGAAAATTCCATGTCTACACAAAAATATCACATGGGACCATGGTCTACCATTTCAAATTGTTAAATAGTCCAGAAAATCAAGAAGGTGTTTGTGTCATGTATAAGACGAGGACAAGCCTGCGTATAAGGCTATTAGAATTAGGACATATGGAGTGCACCTACATGGTGATGGTGAAAGAATATGAGAACATATATGGTGGAATGTTTATTTTGTGGGACTGGTTGAAATCCTTGGTAAAAACATTTAGCTTCTTGCCTCATGCTATTATTGATAATCAATCACAAATACTTACACTGATATTGATGTGGGAGATTAGATGTTCAGAAATATTCATCCTTCATTTAAAAGGCCGACATTACCATTGTCTATAGATCATTACAATCTAATACATACATAAAATCATGCAACATAAAAAGTTAAAAAATCTTATCATATTCAAACACTCGATGAAGTAACTGCTCACATAATGCTCAAAACAACCAGCCACAACAAATACATTGAAAATCACTAATGAACTGAAGTAACACATGATATTTCATCTTATATATGTAATATTTTCATTTTTTAATATAAGAATAGTTGTATCATAAAAATCATTATAATGAAGGAAAGAAACTGTTACATTATAATATTATAATCATGAGACGAAATGGATAAAATAAATATTTCATCAATATATTTTTCATAAGAATTGAAGGCAATGACCATGATATCACACGAATTTCAATAATCATGAAAAACATATATCATTATAGTATTATATTGATATTTTCAAGATAATTCACACTATTCTTGCAGGATAAGTCACTTGAATTCATGAAAATGTTATCTATTACATTATAAGAAGATTACCAGTGCATCACATGATAAATAATGTGAACATGTGATGCATAAAAAGATATCATGTGGATTGTGTGACCAGTCCAAAAATACTCCAATGTTCCTAAAATTGATGATATCATGATATCCTCAGTAGGTTTAATATGTCCTAAAATTACATTAGAAAATAGATATAGGAGGTGTAATCATTTCTTCTAATAATTAAGCCACAATCATGTGATGGAGCTACTATAAATTTTATATTAACTGTGTGAGAGTGAGACATACCACATAAAAATAATGAAACCAATAATTTTATCACACAAATGTGTATATCATGAACCACAATTGTAACGTGAATGAAATGAGTTTGTAGGGACCTCTACGCATGAAAGAAAACCCAAAAAACAATTATTCATAGTGACATGGTGCATTTTGAAAATGCTATCCATGAGAAATCCTTGTTTTATGAAGGGGTTTTTAAAACAATAGTGATACATCCATGTTTTGTGAAGCAATAGAGGAGACAAACAGGGACCACACCACATTTATTTAGATGGTACCAATATACAACAATTTTTTTATTTGATGTGGAAAAGAATTCATGTAACAGTATTGATAATCCATTATGTAAATGAATTAATGACCTACAATGTGTTATTTTTGTTAACTCATAGAAAAGGAGAAGGAACCCATTAATAGTAGTTCTATTATGTAAATCACATGCATGAAGAACATGATATATCATCTAAACTCATTACATGAATGAGGGATATAAACCAATAGATAAAAAAAAGATTCATGTGATTGAAAATGGGAACATACTATCAGCTATATGACATAGTTATTTGGAGACAAGAAGGTCCCACATATTTTACTATGTGAAGACACTTTGTGAGACACACATTTATCACACAAAAGCAGTAAAAAAATCATACACATCAAATACAAATAAAAAGAGTTTAAAATTAATAGGAAAAAATGATAAATGAATGATGAAAAAAAATTCTTACAAACCCTTCCTGCTAAAATAAATATGTGAAGGTATTTCATGAGTTCATGCATTCATTGAAATAAAAAATACCAAATTCATGAACTATCCACTGTGTGCATGCAACTGTGAAAAATTTGAGTTTGTAAAGTGATTAACCATAATGAAAATATATCCAAAAAATATTTGAAAATAATATAACAATATAATTAATAACAAATGTTTTTTTTTGTATTCGAATGTCATTGAATCCTTATATAAGGTGCACATAATCTATGACTAAAGCCTGATATAATTCAAGAAGAGCTTATATATTAGTTGATATTTATTTACAATTCAATATGATTGAATTAAAATATAATTTTATAATTAATTACTGTATATAATTTTCTTGATGATGTTTTGTGCACTAATTACACACATACCATTAATGTTGGCACATCATTATCAGAAGGAATCGTAGCCTGTGATGTTTTTGCGCTGAAGAAAAAAGATCAAATATAGTTGATAAATTATTTTTGGGAATGACTAGAATGATTTTAATCGGTTAATTAAGTGTGAATGGGAATGTTTTCTCTAGAAATATCATGGATGGAGTTCAACAGATCAACCTGGTTATGATCAATACTTGATGATAAGAGGAACTATCTTGTTTGTGAAAGTGTAGGAAGTACCCTATATGTATTGAGAATTTGGATTAGTACATCATGTATTGTGGTAATGTTTTCAGTTAAGTTATTAAGAACCTATTATGCTTAGTAAATATAGAATATTTGGACTATTTATTAACCATTTTAATCACTAACATTAGATTATATTAGAGAATTTTAAATGTGGAGAAGAACTAATACAGAATGCAGAAACTATATCCCCAAATCCCAATTAATGAATATGGTTCATTAATTAGTATTTAATATATTATTCGATGTAATGATGATAGAAAAAAGGAATATTTTATATTTTATTTGACCATCCTTATAGTATTAATTGAAAAGAATAAATTTATATAAATGAAAAATGGATTAGAGATTCAACCAACCCCCTCTACGTGATATCACACTGATCTGGAGAACTTAGTGGGAATATATTTATAAAGATTTATAAATCCTATTAGATTAAGATATTTAGACCTTATGTTATCTTATATTAAATTATAAATTGTTTATATTATTTTCACATTCACATTAATGAGACAACATGTTATTGAAATTATTTAACGAACTCCATGTGACTTCATTCACTCAGTTATAAAAGAGAACCTCTTCTATTTTATTATTAAATTTATTTTCACTTATTCTTTCATCCAAAACCTAACAAAAACCATTCAAACATCACTTACTTAATTCTTGATATTATTTTCTTATATTGAGATCACCATATGAATGATTATGGTGTAATCTAGGGGAGGTCTCTCAAAGAAGATGTAATCATTTTACCTGAATATTTAAATGTTTATTAAATATTATACATATAATAAATATTTTTTATCCACATTAAAATATATAATCTAGTATTATAAATATTAAAATATGTAATTATAATTATTGGAAAAATATGTTTGACCTCCTTTCCATCAAATGGTAAATAAAATTATCACCGATTTGTATGTCGGGTCCCACATCTCCACGAATCGATGGATTCATTTTCCACCACATATTTAAATTAATGATTATAAAAGTATATACATTTATTAAATATTATACCTATTTTATGATTAATATTCAATATATCATGTACCCATGATCAATGTGAGAGGACCATAAATTAGATTCTAAAACCAATATATTAAAAGGAGAAGTTAGCATCATAATAGATAATGATAATGATTGTTAACGAATAAGTGATCAGATTAAATAATTGAATATATCAAGAAATTATAAATATTAATATGATTCTTTTATAGATTGATAATATATTAAATTTTTTTATAAAATTGTTCAAAATTACTTGTGCAATAATTCAGACTAGAGGTAAGGGTTACTCATCTTGATTTCATTTTTGTGAGTTATATTCCATATTCACCAATATTTATTTCATGTGAAATATATTTCTTCTAATTGATATTTAATATCATTGATGTATTTATATTCATATTATTTTAAGTATTATTTATGTTTTCTCCTTTCAAGGGTGTTATTATTTAAAAGGTACCTTTGTTGAAAGGGTTTTACTGTCTAATATTAATTTCATATAGTGATTGTTTGTGAATAAATTACTAATAGTTTTATGATATATCGATATAAAATATACTTATTTTATAATATTTAGGTTATTTATTATAATTAAAATTTCTCATTTAATTATCATCTGTCTATGAATGGAATGTTGATTCAACATTATCATAATGAATTTTTATTTCTTATTTATGGAAATCAAAAATTCTTTCTATAATACTTAATTAAACAGCTCATTCATGTCCAAAGTATTTTAATTGTTGTTGATGAAAAATAATAGATTCATCCTATACATAGAACTAATTTTAAATTATTAATGAACTCAAATATATTCTATTCATTATAAATATAGTAATTGGAATTGATTTGATAATAATAAGATTCAAAATATTAAATAAAATTTAAAATATTTTTTGTTTTGTAACAATACTGACAAAAGAAATAAATTAAAATTTGAAATTGGAATCAGTGTCATTGGATTCAGACTCATAAAAATAATCATAATGACATACTATAAAGAAATCCATGATATTGACAAAAATATAAATAATGCATATAGAAAAAACATTCTATAATAATGGAATACATTTCATACTAAAAATGATTTAAATCAAAAGAATTTAATTCATTTTGATAATATATGTTCAATGAACAATTATGGAGTGTATTCAATTATAATATGACCACTAGAGTGTAAGGTGTCCAAGTACTTATAAAAATCTCTACGAAAATATGACCATTGAAGGATAAATATAATCATTTGATGCTTTCTTATAAATAAAAAGGCATTTAAAGAGTTAGATACAATAAAAAAGTGGAGGGAAACATATATGGAGACACACATTCAATTTTCTAATATGTTTGAGCACTGATGTTTACAAGAGAGAACAACATTTTATTTGTTAATATATTCATCTTGAGTTAATTTTTCAATTTCATTGAATATCTGATTGTGATTAAGATAAATGTATTTCAGGGATAATAAGACATATAAAAAGATCACCTTTTTAATCGAGGGCTTGCGGTGATATCAAGATAGAGATAATAATCATATATAGGGCTATTAGGGATATGAAGACAGTGAAAATCAGATCATTGTATCAAGGAATCACGAGGATAGCGAGACTGATTGACCATCTTATCGAGGGATTATCCTTGAAATAGAAAGACACAATTTCTAGTAAGTATAAGAAAAGGGAACAATATTATATTTTATTAGATACGATTTTGTTTAGGATAAAAGGATTTTAATATTTTTGATTCATATGTTATTTCATGATTTTCATTGATACTGCAATTGTAATAGAATATAAATTATTTAATATTTCCATTTAAATTCTTTAACATAATAGCTTTAATTACAATAAACATGTTTTAACATATAATATATTGTGAATATATTATTACTCATATTATTATTATATATTATTTATGATGGAATCATAATTTTTTATACCATGATTTGTTATAAGTGTTGAGATTATGATACTTTTGTGAATACTCTGATAAAATTTTTTCAACAATGAATATGTTCTAATTGTCATTACATTTGATAATTTATACTGATTATGATTATATACACTATAAATAATGAATATCAGTACGACCTGTGGATATACATATTATAATCAACTTGATTATGATACCAGTTATCATTAGAATAAATGTTCATCTTCTATTACCATTTAAATTCATTAGAAATATAGTGAAAACAATTAGATTAAACATATTAAACATAATTATCTTCAGGTTACAAATTGTAGTTTTTAATCATAAAAATCACCATGTCTTGTATTTAGCAATATACATATACATTTCGATAAAAAAATTGGAATATGAGAAAAATCCTTGTAATAATTATAATAACATTTGGTATCAAAATATATTACATCTTTCTAATTAATTCCAAATCATTTTGATTATTTACATATACAATAATGATCAAATTTTGTTATAAAATTTTTTTTATAGAAATTTTGTACACCAATATACATTGTCGAAAAATATTTTTGTATTGTTTGAATAATATTATTAGAACTAAATGTCATATCCATTGGTAATCTCTATTCGATTAGAAAAACAATTTTTTTGGTAATGATTACAAGTACTAGAGTTGAAAATTCTATTTTGATCATATGAGATTATAAAATTATTGATCAGAAAATAAATACTTTTACAATTCATGAAAATATAAAACATTTGTGGAGTTATAGGTTATAGAATACTTCACAATGTTGAATTATAATAAAAAAATATAGCATGATTTATTCTTTTGAAACTAAAAATATTATTCAGAAGAAGACAAATATTTCTTTTTTTAACATCAAATGTCGTTGAAAGTAGAAATAAATCTTATAAATATGACTATCATGCATTTGAATTCCCATTTAAAGTACATATAAAAATGTTACATTAAATTATTAAGACATGATTAAATAGTATAAAATATATGGGAGAAAAAGGATTATAATATGAATTCATTTTTGCAAACATAATTGATTTTACAACCAATCAGTGGTAATGTAAATGACAACTGTTAATGAATATAAAAAGATAACCAATATTACCCTTGATGATTTTTTGGGACACCTTTTAAATATCAGGGTATATTAAAATGGATGTTAATAATTAAAAGAAAACAATTTTTTGAGGTTCTTTTACTACAACTTCAAATAAAATAAAAGATCAGACTTCAGATATATCTCTTAAATCATCTAGAAAGAAGAAGGTTGCTGTTAATATGATACCAGGGATTCTGAAAAATTTACAAAAGAATTAGGAAATATTTATCAATGAATGAATAATATTGTTGTTAAAATTTATTCTCAATAATATTATAAGAAATGTATCAAGGATGGGGAAAAGATAATGATTCCAATTTTACATTTTATGAATGAAAATGAGTCGGACATATCTAACCTGAAAGTCCCTAGTTGAAATGATAATACAGTAAGGATAAACATTATAAATGGAATGAAAAGAAATTTTATAATTCAGAAATAAATAATTTTCATAATGTAGTTAATAGATGGAGTGCTAGTGTAGGTGATTATTCTGGGAATTCCTCTGACATTGAGAGTTCAGATCAATGGAATTGTTGTCTTTTTTTTAGTAAATAATGCCAATATTTTTTTTTTGGGATAAGGTACACATGTGTGATTCCCTAACCATTTTTTATTTAAAATAAAATTATCCTAATGAGAATAATTCTATATTTTCGGATGAATAATCCTCCTAAGGCATTAATAATAATTCTTGACCTTCTTATAATGTGGTTTCTCTATTTCCCAAAAATTTTGAGAATGAGAATTGAAATGTTTTAAAAAAAATTAGAAGGAAAATACTAGAAAACATTTTATGAAAAAATTAATATCATATCATTCAAAATATCATGAAAATAAAACATTTTAAATTAATATCACTTCCAAAAACATTGATAAATATATACCTGATAAAAGTACTACCCTTAATGATTTTGAAATAGTAATTTTTAAAAATGATAGATTTCAAACAATTTTTGAGAAATTATACTCCAAAACTAATAAAATCTTAGATAATAATTTATTAACCAAGTGAATGTTTAAAAAAATTTACATGAAAAAACTCTTTTATAATTATACTACTAGAAAAAAGTATTTTAAGAATATTTATGACCAACTCCATCATCTTTTTACTATTTCAAGAATGAAAAATACTTATAAAAACTTGTTGCTAGTAAGAACAACATTGTTAATAAAAAGGTTCCCTGTTGTACTAAAAATCTATATGGAGTAAACTGGGATGTAATTGTTATTTAAATAAAATTAAACCCCAAGGGTTCATAAAATCACATTTTTCAGAACAAAACTGGATTCCTAAAATCTTATTTTCATACATTTCTATACCTAAGAAGTTTTGGGTGCTGAAATCTTAATCTTTTTTTATCAGGAAAAGAATGGATATACCAAAAACAAAAATATATACTGCATAGATTTTGGTTGTTCCAAACATATGATTGGTAAAAAATATTTAATTGAAAATATTTTCATGATGGAAGGATAAATTTTACTTTCCGAGACAATGATAATGTATAGAACATAAGTATAGGTAATATTGTTTTAATGGAAAATCCTTAATTTCAAATGTTTTATTTGATAATGGTCTCATGAATAACATTATATGAACAATTCAATTATTATATTGAGGTTAACATTTCAATTTTAGGAATAGTATATGTGGAGTACACAATTTCATGGATGAATACATTCATTAGGCTCATCTCTATGAGAATGCATACACATTAAACAAATAAGACCTTAGGCACCAAAACATATTATACCATAGTGAAATGGTAGATAAATCCTTGTTATGTAATATAATTATAGGACATTAAAACCTTATAAATAATGTAAATTGACAATGAAAAACCTTATTTATAATATATCAGATCATTCATTTGTTTCTTCCAGATTTTGTGACCCTTTAAATATTGTAAGCGTCATAAGATCGGTTTTAAATATATATTTTGAGACTCAAAAAATTATTCCTTATGATTTGTTAAAGTGTATTTATTTATTCATATTCAAACGATGATAATTTGGGGTATGAAATATATAATTTTTTTAGTTGATTTTGAAACTATATATACATGTGTCCATATTCATGAAAATAAATAGGATGCCTTTTGTTATTTCTATATATTTATATCCAATATCTAAAATGATAAAAACCCTCCCTTGAAAATGATTTTATGTGATCATGGGTGAGAATTAGTAATTTATGATTTTGAATCATTTTTTAGTAAAAAATGAATTACACATAACTTTTCAGCATAATGAACCCCCCCATAAAAATAAGGATTTTGAAAGAATGAATCATATTCTTCATGAAATAGGAAGAACCATGTTGAGGGAATAGTCAATTGATCGTCATTTTTAGACTAAATTGATTAGTACATAGTGTAATTATATTAATTGTGTATAAAGTTTAATATTATTAAAAACATGCTTGATGAGTTTTGGATTGGTTGAAAACCATATGTTTCATATATTAGACTGTTTGGATGAAATGTATTCATCTTGAATACAAAAGATGACATACATAAATTCGCACCCAAATCAAATGAAGGTGAATTTTTAGGTTATTCCATTACTTCTAAAGAATATAGACTTTATAAGAAAAAATATTTTCCTATGGAGGAAACAATACATGATAAATTTTATCAAACTGGCCCTTTAGATTTAATACAAACCGAACCAGCATCATACGATGTGTTTTACAAAATGGAATCTCAACCTTTTTGGAAGATACTTCTAATGTGGAAAATAATCAAGAAATATTTTCTGAATTACATACTCCTAAATACTTCCAACCTTAGTTTATGAAAAAAAATTACAATACCAATGTAAGTTTCTTTTTTGGATTCATCCTTGTCATAATAACATTGATTATGTAAATTAAATAGTATTCACTATAAGATACATAATAAATTTAGTAGAATAACTAGTATTAATTTACAAACATTAACATAAAACTATTGATAATGCTTTAGGTAATGAGGATTTAATAAAATCAATTCATGAAAAACTAAATGAAATCGACTGGATTAAATTCTATACCATGGATGAATGGCCTAATGAAACATCAGTAATTATATTAAAATGGGTTCGTAGAAAAAAATGTGATGAAAATGGAATAAAAATTATAAAATAAATCAAGTCATGTTGCTAATGGTCATTATAAAAAATGTAATAGATTATAAATAAACATATACCAAGTATCTATAATTTAACATATTCATATTATATTATCCTTTACAACATTATTAAATTTCAATCTTTATTAAATAGATGTAATGTGAGCTTCACTTAAGGGTTCTGTAAAATATAAATTTTTTGTTGGAAAAAAATCGTTGATTTAAAAATAAAAAACATCTGAAATATTTTTATAAAAAATCCAAAGATTTATAATAACATAAACAAGACATAATAGCATGGTATTGAAAATTAATATTATTTTTGTTACATAATATTTCTGTTAAGGGAACCACTAATAAAACAGTTTTTATAAAAAAATTAAATAAATAAAATTATGATTGTTCAAATATATGTCGATTTCATTATATTTGGGTAAACATGATAGTCTTTGACATATTCATTTTCACATATTATGAAATCATAGTTTGAGAAGAATATGATGGGTATGTGAAATTTTTTATGGCTTTCCCAATTCACCGAATACTAAAAGTTACATATATATTACAACATACCTATATAAAGGATATTATTAAAATGAATGATTACTAAAATAATAAAGTAATAGTACACAGTTAGTAACTCAAATAAACATGATCATGATTAAAATTGGAAAAATATTTGACCAAAAAACTTTTAGAGGTATGATATGAAGTCTACTATGCATAACTGCTATTCAAACATACATAATGGTTTCTGTATTATTATGTGAAAGATATAAAGATCATCCCAACGAATCCCATTTAAATGTAGTTAAATTAATTTTTTGTTAACTGAAGGGAATTTTGGATTTCAGACCACTCTATTCATATGGAAATGATTTTGAATTAAAAGGTTGTTTAGATGTTGATTGTGGTGGTTTTAGAATGTATTGGAAAATTTGATCTGGGATATGAAATTTTATAAGTGACTAATTAGTTTCATTTTTTGATAGAAACAACTCTCAGTAGCACTATCCAATGATGAATCCAAATATGTGTAGCTATACTTTTTTGTTCTCAAATATTTTTGATGAAACACACACTCACTGATTATTGAATGATATTTAAAAAAACACAAATACATTGTGATAAGACAAGTTCCATTTCATTATGTAAAATCCATTTACATTACTCTCATGCTGAACACAATGATATTAGAAATAACTTTCTTTGGGATCAAACAAATTAAATTACACATCATTATATAGTTCATCAGAAGAAAAAAAATGAAATTCAAAAATATTAAAAAAACCACGACCCTCTAATATATTTGAACACATTAAACAGAAGTTAAGAACAATCAACGTAACGTATTAATTTATTTATACTTATTGATTAAATTATCTCTCTATATTAAGTTTCATCACTTCATTAGGGGAGTACATATAGTTGTTGTTCTGTAATTTTTTTTGTTTTAAATTTTTTTATTTTTATAATAATTATCGTAATAGGATTTACAAACACAACATTATTTTAATTCAGATTTGGAAAATCTATTATATTCAAATATTAAATTGGATTGGAAATATTTTTCATATTAAACATTCAGAAAAAATTAGCATATTCGTGTTTTTATATACATGTATCAAATTCAGGTTTTTATATATAATTTACTAGAGACATGTTTTTATATTAATTTATCATATTCAAATTCTTAATTTAAAATACTTTTATTCGATTTTTTTTGGAAAACTAATCAAATAATGAAGAACACACTTTAATACAAAAAATTACACACTAAAATTAATACGTCATTATTTTATAATTTAATATAACTCTATTCTAGTTTGTTTAATAATTGTTTTTTGTAATTTTAATTCAATATAATTCACTAATTAGAAAACCTATTATATTTTCAAAAAAACATTCATCTGATATATTCTCTACAATCACATTATTTAGATCAAATCTCAATTATCAAATTTCTACACGAATTCACAATATCACCATTGTTGCTTATATAAAGGGGTTACCCACTCTTATCCACTGTTTCTATTTCTTATATTCTTTCTATAATGTGAAACATCCTTTATGTTACCCAGTTTGACACTCTCTTCATGTATAAACCCTATATTTATTCTCCAAATATGATTTCTCTTGTGATAGACCTCAAAATGTTGTTTGTATTTGGAGAAATGTTAGTTTCATGATCCATTCACAATATATATGATTCATCATTTATAAGTATTATAGATTTTCAATTTTGGAAAATCATTTATTTGGAACAAACAAATCTTGAATATGATTTATATTATCATGATTTGATCAGATGTTTTGATGAATTTGTAGATATTTTTTTTTGAAAAAATGTATAACAAAATGTTTTCATTCCAAATTTTTAGAAAATTTATAATAGGAAAAAAAGATATGGAGCCAATTATCATATTATTTATGATAAAAAATATTTTTTCCCATATAAAAATCTTCTGAATTCAAAGGGTATTGCTGACAGAGAAATGAGCGAAATGATATTTTTTATAGATATATTCAAAAATGATACAAAAAAGTTCAATCATCTAATATTGGATAATAGTGTTTTGGATATTTGGATTCATGGTATTCTCATTCATTGAAAATTTGATAGAGATACTATAAAATTAGATTTTATTTTAATTTCGTATTATCTTTTCACCTTGTGAAAGATATATTTAGTAGGCTTTATTCTTCTGACTATACAAAAACATAAAATCAATATTGATCTTTCCTTTATCATAATGTTCCTCAATGTTATTAGTAAGATGATTGAATTAGTCATGAATTATTTACATATTTTAATGAAATATAAGTCTATTAGATATAATATTTCATTTATGAGTGGGGATGTAATAATGTGTCTGAAATATGTTTTTTTTGATTTGGAGTATAAAATTTTTATTAATAGTTATCATGTTTATAGATTGGATGTAGTACCCTGTTCCATGAAAAGGACCATTCTAAATGATAAAAGGAAGAGAATGGATGACTCTCTTCTGATAATAAAATAATAGAAGAAAAAGTGAGTTTCCAATGAAGTAACTGAAAAGTGGAGGAGAAAATAAATTGAATGAAAAGAGGGTGATCCACTATGTAGAGTCATCAAAGAAAAAGATTTATCCTTAAACCATCAAGGAACAAATGTTTAGGAGAATGATAGCAAAAAAATAAACATAAACTAACTGTTCAAGGTGGTAAATTAGTTGATTCCTTAATGAATTTTGTTAAAGTCGCATCTATAAATGATGTTCTACTGTGTTCCGATGCTGGATTATTTTTTCAAGAAATATATATTTTCAGTGATGATTCTCACTCTATAGTTGATAAGGGAAAAGATGTTATTATGGATAGTGATTCAGTTCTAGTTGGAAAGTGATATTTGAGAATTGAGTGTCAACTCTGTGAAGTGTTTCATAATTGTTTATGGAATGTTTCAGGAGGAATTTATATAATAGAGAAACCTAGAGAAGTAATAAATGATGAAATATTTTTCAATCATATAAAAGAGTATCAGGAAAGTTATGGTGATGAACTTAAAGAAGCTAATGTATGTAAACAAGAAGAAGAAGAAAGTGAAGAAAATGAATAATTTGAAGATACGGAAGAGTAGAATCATTCTGATATGCATTCTATGAGAACATTTCATGCCTCATGAAAATAGTTATCCTCTTTATGAAATCAAAAATTGATGTCAGTTATCGAAGAAAATCAAATGTCCCCTTCTTTTCATGAAGTTTAATACTCATCTTAGGATGACTCACATGATCAAAATCAAACAGTTGAAGGGTGTAAAGGGAATATTGTAGCTGAAATTGAAATTTAGGATGAACGGAATGATGATCAAAATATTTAAAAAAGAGTCTCAGAGAGATATAAATGGAAAATAAATTATAAAGAAATCAAAACTAGAAGAGTTATACCTCCAAAAAACATTTAATCAACGTTATAATCTCAAAATGCAATCACAACTCAGGGTTTTTATGTAATTATTATTGCATTGAGAAAATTAAATAATATATTTCGTAACTATTCATGATTCGATAAAAATTCTGATTTTGTTATTGAAAATAAACACAAATAATGTGATTTAGTTAATTCATTTACTATTAGTTTGAAGTGATTAATGTCTAATTTAATGATTATTAGAGAAAAAAAATCATTGGAATAGTTGTAAATAGATGGTTAAATAGTCTCATAAAATTTATAATGATATAAATGATCTTGATGAAATCATTGAATTGTTTAAGAATCCTCTGAATAAAATGGATAATGATTTTACTATTCTTGAAAAAGACATGACAATGAAATTAAATTTTTATTGAAATGTTTAGATTTTTTTAAAAAAATATAATCAAGATATTCATCATTTACAAGAGAGATTAAAGTTTCTACTTCATGATATTTCAATATTCAATATCTACAAATATTAAATTATTTATTTCAAGAATCAGAATTTATAATTCATATAAATTATCAAATCCCTAGAATGAATCCATAAAATTTTGGAAGAAATGATTAAGATGAATGATGATAAGATTCATATTCATGAAGGGAGGTCACTGGTTTTTAAAATGAAAAATCAGTCTCTAAAAAACATCATGGACAAGATTTATGAATACAAAAAATTTGTTTTATAAGATAATTAAAATTATCCAATCCTTGATGGAGAATAAATAATAACATCATGAAACTATTTTTGAATTTTTTAAATTCGACATTAAATGAAACACTAATTCATCTACATAAAAATTGTGTACATTTCATCCAATTCCTAGTTGTTTAGAATGATATTTCATATATTTTTAATTTTCATGTATCGTAGTAATCAATTTCATCATTTTTATTTCTCTATGAATTTTTTGGCACCACCAAACTATTCCAAATACTTTTATTTAAATCACAATGGGGTATAAATTTATACAAAAACTAAGAATTTTATGTAAGGGGGAGAAATACATCCAAAAGAAGATAATATTGTCCTTAGGTAAAATTATTTGTATTCACTATTATATTCAAATGAATTATGAAATTAGGGAGAGATTATTATTTATGTTAATATGATGTATTTAAAAGATAATTGGATAAATTTTTTCTATGTATTTTCTTATTTATGTCTTGTGGTATGGGCTTTCCAAAAAGTGGTATATTATTAATATAAAATTATCTTTTTGTCTTCTCAATTTCTACTATTTTTTAAATCACAATCAAATTCTCAAAAAGATAATTTCCTATTTCTTTTTGGTCCAAATTGATGTAATTGTTATTAATGAAAAAAACACATTTCATCTATTTTTATAATTCATTTTAAAGTATTCATGTATAAAAATATATTTTATACATTACAAATATCATAATGGGAATAGATCTAACAATAAATATATTACCCTTATCAAGTCATATTTAAAAGAATTCTTCATTCGTATCTGTGATAAAAAAAATTTAATCGGATTAGAAATCATAATTGGTATCATTGGACACATACTATTTAAAATAATCGTAATTACATAGTATATATAAATCCATAAGATTATCTAAAGGAAAAATAATTAATATATAAAAACATTTTATAACATAATAGAATACATTTCACACTATAAATGACATAAATAAAAAAGAATATGTTCATTCTTTTTGAATATTTGTCAATAAAATGGATTTCTTGTATTTATATATAATATGACTATTTGAGTTTCTAGTGTCAATGTACTTGTAAAAAATTCAAATAAAATATGACCATTGGAGGATCAAGATGATTGTTGGAATCTTGCCTATAAATATCTGACCATTTGATGAGCTTGAGATAACTAACAAGTGTAGAAATACACATTCTAAGGCACTCTGTCAATTTTTTACTTTGCGAGAGCTATGAAGTTTACAAGATTTAATATATTTTTCTTTTTTCATGTAATAATTTTGATTTCATTTTATAACATTATTTATATGTCAAATTGTTATTACAATTGATGGATTTAAGGGATTAGATGATTTAGGAGATGATCAACATATTGATCAAGGGATTTCTTATATAGAAAGATAGATCCAATTATTGTATTAAGGGCATATGAGTTTAGGATGAAAGAGAAAATAAGATAATTAAATCAGGGGATCGATGAGATAATGAGATAGAAAGATCATCGTATCCAGTTATTTCCCATGTAATGTAAATTTGGAATTTCCTGTAATACTAAAAAGGTACATTTTATGTATTTTATTTGTTTCCCTCCACTTTGATCAAATTTTTATTATTATTTTATATTACACATTTTATTACATGTTTTTCATTTCTGTTGCAATTGTAATTAAATGTAAATTGTTTTATATACATCTTCCAATCTGTATTTTTTTATCTCAATATCTTTAATTATGATACACATTTCATACCATATGTAACCTTTATAATACATTATTACTCGGATTATCAATCTATACTATTTATGATAGAATATTAATATTGTTATAATTTAATTTATAATTACTTTGTTATTATGATTCCTCAGAGAATACTATTAAAAAAAATTTAATATAGGAATATGAATACATTGTGATTATTTTTTCCACTTATTATTTGTTATTAATATTATATATGTTATAAAGACAGAATCCCATTATTAAATATAGACATACATATCTGAATCTACTTGATTATGACATATTTTATCATCAGACTCAATGGCTATGTTCTATTATTATTTAAATACTTTTGATGTATTTGGAATACAATTTTTTTAATCCTTGTTAATTTAGGAATATTTTAATGTTAAAAATGAATTTTTTTATACTTAAAATTAACCCTCTCATTTATTTATCCATCGACATATACATTTTGATCTAATAAACAATTGTAAAAAGAATATTTTAATTTAAAAATGTAATAGTTTTTTTATTTTGTAAAAAAAATTTTTTCCATTGATATACTAAAATGTTTTTCAGGATTATTTTTACTATTTATAATTTTTTTTAATTTTATTATAACTATAAATAACTTCCTCTTATAAATTTAAAATGAATGTTCATTTTGTTTCTAAATTATGTACTTTTAAAACATACTCCAAATATTAGACATGAATATTTTTATTAATGTAAAGAAAATGAATGGTATTTCTCAATGTGATTAATACACACCTCATTAATGATCCATTTAAAATAATCCATAGTTATTTTTAATTATTTTATATGATATATATATATACTCTATTAAAAACCTTATTTCTTGCTTTAAATGATAATTTCTTCATGATATGTCATATCAAAATTTTAAATTTAAAATCATATATAATAACTTCCATTTATGATTATTATTCCTTAATATGAATATGATCCTATGTACAAAATTATTTTATTCTTGATGAGGTTAATGAATATGATGATGATGTGTTGATGAAATCCATTTCTCCCATGGGATATGCTATTACCAAATGATTACTACATTCATGATCTTGTGGTAATACTACGAATGGATTATGATTATAAAATATGTGTATTTTTAAAATTACCTTTTATTCATTAGGTAATTTTTGATTTTTACATTCTCAAATGGTGCATGTGAGGTTATCCCGTGCCAAATAGTTGTTGTATGAGAGGTAATACCAAGTCCTAAGGAGGGTACATTTGAGGTCATCCCATTTGCAATGAGGGTATATTGGTGATACAAAACCTAACATAAGATGAATATATTAGTACATATCCATGAAACATTATTTCTATTTTTTTTCTATAATTGTCATTAGAATCTCGGTTACATGTCCTTATGACTGAGATAAGATCTCACGGCCCATGATCAATGATTCTTATATGATTCATGTATTCTAAACTAGAAAATATGTATTCCAAGACCATAATATATAAAATTTAGGGGAATTATTTTCGGATGATAACCACACACTCTAATTTAGGTGTTATCATGTTATTCATATATATTCTCATTGAATAATTTATTCCATGACCCCCCTTACTGAGAATCTATAATCACCCTATCAGAAATTTCATTTCCCCAAGTCGTGAATATAGGTTATAGGTAGTTTATTACTATTATGTGAACTATATGAGAAGAAATATTTGGGTTATGTTGATGATATTTTATGAAATAACATGATTATGTAAATAGACTCAAAAAACTAAAAACTTATGATTTTGTGTGTTTATTGTTATAATATATATTAAATATTCATAAAAATATATCATATTTATGTATGTAGTTTTTGGGTAGACTAGATATTTGGAAAAAAATATTATTATTCTTATAGATAATGTTTAGATTATCCTATCTATGGGATAGAATTCAAATTATAGTTACAAAATTTATTAAAATTAGAAAGAGAGCATGATTCGCGATGGAGATGTGGAATCCATTGTCATGAGAGGGGAGACTATAACAACTAAATAATTTATTGATCCACCTACAAAAACTATCTTACATTATGTTACTAAAGGATAAGAGTATACACAAACAATTAATATGAAATTCAACCATAGAAAAGAGGATTAAGCTATTCATCCAGAATATATAATATTGTTTTAATGAGGAATACATAGACTCAAAACTATGAGTGATGTTGATTTTCTAATTGATCTCATCCCTAATGGAAAAAATATATACAATAATCCCTATTGTTCATCCATTATTAAATCAATGGAATAGAATATTTGACCGTTGAGGTTGTTTTATAAATGATTAATAACACTTATTGATTCATCATGGTGGCCTATATTGTTTTATAAAGAAGATGATGTGACCATGCCATCAAGAATTTGTTTTTTAATATGAGAGACGTGTATGTGTTATTTTATTATCAATGAATAGATTTAATAATTGAAATCAATTTGATTTGTAAATTATGGCAATCAGGCCGACCATCATATTCTTAATATCAGAATCAAAAATCTTAAGAAATCCCATCAGATTAGGAAGTTGTTTTCAGGAATGAACGGAATATCATAATGACAAAGATAATCAGATTCTACAAGAATCCCATGTAAACTTAATTATTATTTTATTGTATTTTAGATCACAAAAATCATAATACATTATATAAACATGTGTGAAATTATTTCTTAGTGAAAGGGGGAGTAAGGCCAATCATATTGTTGTTTTTTCTAGAAAGAATGATGTATGCTGGAAATTATTGGTTGTTAAAATACTTCCCAATGTTGGACAGATTATTTTGAATCTGAAATTAATAATAATAAAAATCAAGTTGAAATCAATATTTAATAATAAAATTTCGAAAAGAGATAAGTTCACGATGCCAAATCATTCTCACCTTAGTTAATCAGTGAGAGATCACTAGAAGTAGAAATGGTTATTACCTTGAAAAATTGATCGCAACATGAGAATATTATGATGGTGGTTTTTTGTTAGACCAAAAATCCAAGAGATATGAATATTCAGTGAAATAATTGGTTTGAATCATAATCAATGAGGTAATAAATTTACTGAATTCAAAGCAGATATAACTGGTCTTTCAGATTCATTGTGCCAAAAATAATGAGAGAACATTGACATCGATCATCATATGTTGTGTTGGTAGAAAAATAATAAGAGCCCTACTTGTTTTTTGTGGAAGATTTTATTACTATTAACTATGAAATAAAGTGAATATTTTTGGGACCGATGCTTATAATAAAATCAGATTTCAATCAATAATGTATTGGACCAATTTAATCAGGACTAATTCTTGGTTGTCTTCCTTTGGCAGATAATATAAACATTTATTTTTTTTAACAATGGGGTGAAGAGATAACTGACTAGAAATTACATATTTTATCAATGTTAAGAATGTACTGATCAATTATCCATAGAATAACATTGATATATCTCATCAGGAATTGGATATCATGAGTCATAGGCTAATATGTCTAAATAAAATGTAGAGAAGATTAAATTTTTATCGAAATCTCAATAGTTTTGTATCGTGGATCAGAAATAGTAGAGAATATTATTTTTTGACATTTTTTTTTCTATTATTTGATTCCAATCATCATAATGAGATGAATGTTTCATGTCATTCAAGTTGTTATGGAGAATCATAATGTGGATACATGTCTTTTTTCATATATTCTAAATTTCTGTGGATCAATGTATTGAGATGTCCTCAATTATGGTTTATTTCATGATGATCAGTAGATTCTGGATGAACATAAACATCCATAATAAAAAGAAAATCACAATAAAAATCAAAATTAAATTTGATTTTGTTAATATATTCTTATGAAAGCTGACGTTTTGAGGATATTTCAGATGTTTTAAGAATAATTGTAAAGTGCTGATAAGCATAGAAGAAGTCCAAAATGGATATGAAATTCATGAGGAATTTATTTTTGTGGAAATTGGTTTGAGTGTTAAAGTATTTTAGATTCTATCCCAAACTAGATTTATCTATCCAATATATAGAAGAGGTACTCTATAGTTTTTAGGAACCATGTATTGTCTATTAGGTAAAGTAGAGCGCTGAATATTTCTAGAGGGAAGAAGTTTCTGGATCATACATTATGGATGATTTTTTAGTGATAGAAAAACAATGGAGAAGTCAAAATATGATATTTAAGGTTTATAGATAAGACAAAGAATGTATACTATGATTTTTATAAATTAATATAACCTCTTCAGAATTGATTCTGTGGTATTCTAGAAGTGTTATAATATCAGACTGATAAATAGTACTGGGGAATAAGAATGGAAAATCAGACATGGAAATCAGACTATGTGTCATTATAATATCAAGGATGTTCGTACCTAGTGCGGTGTAATAAATTGAATGATTTTTAAATTAAGATATTTATGAATATTGATAAGGAATAATATTAAATATTTTCATAAATTATTACAAAAAATAATTATTAAATAATTTGTTTTGGATAACGCACAAACACTATTATTTATAAAATAGTTCTACCCAAGTTTGAGTATATATTCTACTCACTGTATTCAATACCATAAATATATCATTATTGGGAATTTTGTGGTGTCATTTTCATTCCAAAAAATACTATATACATAGATAATATTGTTGAGTTGTAAACCATGTAAATTATTATGTTTATGTGGTTGTGGGTTTGTTTTATTTTACTCAAAATTTATCACTCTTTAATAGAAGTTGAATGTTTATATAGATAAACTTTATCATAAAATAAAAAGATATCACGGATTCTCCCACTCCCCCTCACATGAAAATTTGATCATTCTGATGAACTTATATGTAGTGTCAGATAAAAGGTTCCCTTTATTTTAAAATTTTTACAAGTTTTTAAAATGAATGGTGTAAAGGGTAGTCTCAATTATTTGTATAGTATTTGGATTCTGGTTGAAGATGTTAAAAACTATCATATCTGTAATGATATAATATTTCCCTTTCATTTGGATTGATGTTCTTGTTGCTAAAACTGATATATTTCCTCCTATTATTGAAAACGATTCACTGAAATTTGTTGATACGATTAATAATCAGTATTATGGAAGGGTTTTTATTTCATTACTCTCCTCGCATTCAAAAGGATTGTTGTTAAGAGTGATGGGTGGTTATAAATCCGATGATATCTGAAATAAGTTGAAGAACATTTATAAAGGCAATAAAAATTTAAATAAGTTAAAGATTAAAATTTGGAGATAGATGTAGGAAGATGTCGATATGTGTTAAAAAGAATATATTATAGACATCATTACCTGGTTGCATTATAATTTTAGAAAAATCCCATGTCTTGGTGAAATGGATTGATAGTGTACTATTGTATAAATTATCTTGAGAATTCTTCCTAAGTAATTTTTTCTAAATATTCCTCATTTAATGATTTAGATCGAGAACCATTATTTATGGATGATTATTATCACAATTTTAGTGCCTATGAAATGATAAGAGAAAAGGTTATTAAAGGGAAAGAAAATTAATAAAAAAATATCATTCAAGGCTACCAAGAAAAAAAAAATCATTGAGGATTCTTGTTGAATAATAAAATAGTGATTCTCATTCTGAAAATGATCTATTTAAAAGTATTAATGAAAATTTTATCATTGTTTAATAAAAATCTTAATAGAGGTATATGTAAATAAAAAGAGAAATATCCCATGAAATATTTTTATCATGGAGATGTCAAGAATTTGGAATCCAATTTTCATTGAATAAATAATTTATATGATAGCAAGGAAGATCATAAGAGGCCAAGAAACACATGGAAGATACATGGTGATATGGATAAATCTTATTCCAAATGAAATGATATAGTATTATATAAAACCAATAGTAGAACATTCCTATCTAAATATGATGTGTATAAATATAGAAAACCTGAACATGAAATTTCTATTGATAAGGCTGAGAAAATCGTTATTGCAATAGTTGAATATTAATTTTTCACAATCATTCATTCTGAAATAAAAAATTCAATTATAATTTCATCTGAACGAATAATAAAAATAATATATGAGAAAGATAATGTGCAATGAGAAATAAATAATTAATATAAATAATGAAAATCTTTATAAAATTTCAATAATGTTTTCATGATGGGAAATTCAGGTTTCTAGAATAGATTGATGATTTGAAAAAATATATTAACAAGGGAAAAATCATAATGAACTATTGTAAGTAAAGATTAATAAAAAATTAGAATAGTTTGAAATTGACCCAAAAACATTCAAAAACTGAATAGAGGGTTACAGGTATGAATAATTATATCCTTGAAAATGGTGAAAGCTCTGTAGATGGAATAATTGATATTGATAACAAAAGACATTTTCAAGGTTGATAATAAAGTTGTAATTTTTTTAAAATATGAAATTTGGTAAATTTATATATTTATCCAAGACCAATAATGTGAATAAATCACAAGTTTATTATATTTATAAATTATAAAAAAAATTCAATTACTTTTAGTTTTTTTATTATAAAATTAATACCATGATGAAGAAGAATATATTTTTTGATAATATAAATGTTGGTGGTATACATAGTGATAATAAAAAGTTGCTGATAAATATGCTCCCAACTTAGGTTTCTATGGAATATTTAGTGGAAAATAATTATATGGATTCTTTAGGTATTTTGGTGCATTTGGAAACATGAATGATATGTCTTCATTTAATAAACAACATTAATATTATTCCAAAATCATGAGATTGAAAATTTTGAGGTGAGTAAATCCTCTCTAAGGAAGATGTTTGATATGGTTTTTATGAAGAAACATGATAAGGTTGTTGTGAAAACTGATAATAGGATGCAACTATTTGAAATTATTTTTTAATGATGTGAATAACCTGGAAACCATTAAAAATATGTCTTGTTCATTACCATCACTTCAATTGTTTTTTCAACAATTCTCAGAAGCCAAATTTCATGAAATATATGTCGAAATAAATAGATCTTGTTTTAAAAACTCTTCTCAAAGCTTCATATGTAGAAATACCATCAATTTTGGCCCAGTTATTGTTCTTCTCATTTGACAAGAGATTTGAAATTGTTAATGAATGTGAAAAATTTTAATGAAGGAATATAAATATTTTCTAATAATGAAACTATCATAATCAAATTTATTGAATCATACATCATTGGGGATGAAAATTTAAAATACATGAATACATTTTTTATTGATTTTGGGAAGCATAAAATTATAATTTTCTCCAAAAAAATTATATTATAGAAAATTTTATTTTCATAAAAATATTATTGTTGTTAAGAGTTATGAAGATGGAAAAGTAGTTACACGAGTCTAACGTATGAATAAAAATTAGTTCCCAGTTGGTGAGGCCCAAATACCTTTTTAATTGGTCATGGTGGAAGATATTAATTTCAGATGAAAATTCTAGGGCACATGTGTCATAGAAAAATGAGAATGTTATCAATGTGTTGTAGTGTTAGGGGTACTCCTAATATGATAAAAAGAAGATATTGGTGTTGCGTGTTTTATTATAAGGGAATGATAACAAATGATGGGAATAAGATTGTTGACATTTGTTCAAAAATACCACTAAACAATATTCATTCAAATATCAATGGGCTAATGAAAAACAATAAAATCAAGGATATAAGATCATTATTACATTCATTGATTACTTTACCCACATTACTTGTGATATTTATATGAAAAATAAGTCATATGCTCTAACAATGTATAATGTTTTTTAGATGAGAGATAATATGGAATGTGATTATTATGTGAATGAGTTAAGAGATGATAATGGTGGTGAATCAATAATGAATAATTTTATTTCTATCATGAGAATCCAGGAATATGGAGTGAGATTTGTACTCCCTACAATACTAAAAAAATTGTTTTGTTGAAAGGAAAAGAAGAAGTCCGTTTGAAATGGGAAGAACATAGTGACCAGGACATGGTCTCTCTCGTTAAATTTAGAGGAAATCCTTGAGGACAACATTTTATATAAAAACACGTTGTTTCTGCATATAATGTTCTGATACGAATACAAATATTGTTTTAAAAAAACTACAAGATTGAAATAGTTACGATTTTTTTGGTAGTCCATGAATTATATAGAACAATGTTGGAGTCCATGGAATGTTTGAGAAGATAAGAGAAGATTTAATTTTTCTTGGATTTTATTTTAATGGAAGAGGTTTTATATTTTTTAATAGAGAGATTAAAATATAGGTTGACTTTGTTGTTGTGAATTGTTTTTTTTTGAAAATACTGAGAAGATTAAATATACTAAGAGATATAATAATGATATACCAAATGAAATATTTTTTATTGAATAATCTGATAAGGATAAAAATGGATATCCTACTAAAATAGAAAAATAAAAACTGACTATTTAATGTGATGAAGAAGTATATAGAAAATCTCAGACTTGGATGAAGAAGAAAGTAAAATCATAAAATATTAGTGGAGATCAATATCAGAGAGTTAAAATAAATAACAACATAAAAAGATATTATGCTTACTTATTTATATTCTAAAGTTCAGCTGGAAGATTACAAGGAATATTTTTATAATATATAAGCGATCTATTCAATGAATTAATATCTAGATAAGATTCAAAATAATCAAATGTGGTAACTCCAACCAAAAAAAAAGTAAAAATGTTATTGGTATAAAGTGGGTTTTCTAAAACCAGCTGAATAATGATTATTATGTTATATGGAACAAAAGAAATATTATTGTACAATGGTTACTCATAGATTAATTTAATTAATTTTGGTGATACCTTTTCGTCTGTTGGGTGATTATAAACTATCATAAATATTACTTCTATTATTGTTCTGTAATGTTAAAAAAATGTTAAGTTGGATATGAAATAAACATTTTAGGAGGGTGATCTTGATAAAGAAGTTTAAATTTATCAACCGCGTGACTTTGTTTTTTTTGTTTGATTATTGTTATGTAAGAATGTTGATAAAATCCTTGTATGACCTAAATTAGGCACCTAGGAATTGGTATTCCAAATTGGATACCTTTATGAGGTATCTGGTTTTTATAAAAGGAAGAGTTGATAGTAATATGTTCATTAAATAAGGTCGGGTGTTTACTATCATTGTAATTTTATATGAAGATGACATTCTCCATGTTTATAATTGTGAAAAAAATGAAAAATATTTTTTCATGAGATTAAAATATTTTTTGAGATATCTTTACTAGGAAAAATATAATACCTTCTCGGGTTACAAATATTCTAGGAAAATAAACATTTCTCATTCATAGTAAAAGAATTCTAATGAACATATTAACAAAATAGGAAAGAAAAAGTTGAATCCATTTTCAACACCAGTTTTATTTTGAACCCTGTTGTGTAGTTATGGAGTAGTAAAGGAAGTTGATCGAAAAGTGTTTTGAAATATTTTTGGAATGTTTTTATATTTCACTATATAAAGAACCAACATTTTATTATGTTGTTACATTATTTTAATGATTTCATATTTCACTAATTTTTAACACTTTTTTGTTGGGAAAAAATATAACTTAGATATATCAAAGGCATATAATATATTATAATCAGGTATGATAGCTCAGAAATTATTTTCATATTTGGGTATGCAGATGCTGATTGGGAATGAAATGATGATAACAGAAGATCCATGTCTATTGGTGTTTTCAATATCGGGAAATTTTTTATTATTTGGAATATACTGACATGAATTCATGTAACTCTTATAATGATTTAAACTGATTATGTTTCTTGCACAAAAGTTTCCATATAACATTTGTAGATAAAGACGTAGTTGGGTGCTTTACATGATGAACTGAAGATACCAATTCACATTGGTTATGGTAATAAATGTCTAATCAACCATAACAGAAACACAATAAATTATTCCCATTCAAAACATATTGATATAAAATATCATTTCATCAAATAATTTGTCAAGATGAATGAATATAAATTGGAGGGTGTTCCTACATTATAATAAGTAGTGTACAATTTCTGAAAATCAGTTCTAAATGAACCTTTTTAAAATTGCAGTTGAATATGTGATTATAACCTCTTTATCATAAATTTTGACGTATGTTTTTGTTTCCCCTATCTCATATAGACATTTCATAGTGTTGTGAAGGTTAATATTTATTTCATACATATATCCATTCATATGTGCAAAACCATAGAAGGAAACATTTATATTTGGGGACTTCTGGGTAAAAAATTATTTAAACATTGTAAATGTATGAATTATTCAAATAGATAGATGGAACAGTTGTTGGAAAATATTTATTAAAATAAAAAATAATAAGTGAAGAAAGATGTTTAGAGAAGTTGAAGACGATTCACGAGTCATACGTTTTGACAACATTGTTGTGTTGTCAATAATTAATTTTTCTTGCATTAAGGCATCTCTCATAGTTTATGAATTTCTGATATGTACTCCACTTCATGTGTTTAAAATTTTCATTATTTTATGAATCTTTTTTGATAAAAAATCAAAGGAGGATATTTTTAGTTCCATATTCTCAAGAAGTTATTTTTTACGTTCAAAGTAGTTTTTGTTATATTTTGTTATAATAGAAGTTGTAGAAGAATGGAAATAAATTCTCTTTTTAAAGGATCACCAAGAGACTGACCAACATATTCAGGATATATTACACACAATACTAAAAAAATTCCATCAGAATGGGAATATGTTTTCTAGAAAAAAAGGTTCATCATATTGACAATGGTTTTGGAACAATGTTATGATCTTAACAAGTAGTTTTATATTATTCATTATAGATCAAATGTAAACCAGAAGATTAACTTTTTATCACGGAGTTAACATAAATTAACATTATTTTGACAAAATATTACTGTATGATTTATGAAATTAAACGGGAGGGCTGAAAATCCTATTGTTTTCTTCTTGGAAAGAAATATGGATTCCGTAATTGATCGGAAGCAATAATACCTTCCAATGTAATTAAGATGATTCCAAATATTATATTAAATACATTCCAAGTAATGTGGAACTCAAGATATAATTAGAATATTTTTAATGATGAAATGTTCTTGATGTTGAAGATTTCTGTTCATAGCTCTTGACTGTGATATCACCAGACACAAAAAATGTAGTAGGTTAAGATTATTTATCAGAATGTGAGAATTTGGAGATTCTTGTTTCTAGTTAGACCAAAAATCAATGATATTTAAATCATTAAATTAAAATGTAGTGTGATTCATAATCATAAGAGGAAAATGAATTTTATTATGTTGAGGCTGATAAAACTAATCCTTCATACATAGAGGTCCATTAATTATTATATTTATACCAACAATGATTATTATTTATTCATCTATATGGAAAAGAATTAGAGACATCATTTTTATAAGGAGATGCTGGGACCACTAAAGAATTGAGTAAATTATATTTTTTTGGGATCAATTCATGGTATAAGATTATTGATCAATCAATAATGTATTCAACCATTTTCATCAAGATAAATTGTATTTTTTTTATTTGGGGCATGAGATAAACTATCATTTGTATTATAAAAATTATGTCATTTAACATTAGACTAAAAATGATATTATTAATTATAGTTATGCATAGATAAATCCATCAATCATATTTTGACATAGATATATCTCATAATTCATTGGACATCATTGGATGTTGGACAATCTGGCTTAAGAAACAAAATTAAATGTTTAGGCAATATGAAAAGTGTTTTCAAGTGGATCTAGAAGGGTTGAGTAGATGTTTTTTTAAGATTTGAATTTTTTTAGTTGGTATAGATATTTTCAATGAGTATATTGTTTTAAATCATTCATGTTGGTTAATAGAATCATAATTTAAATATATATGTTTATTAAATGTAAAAATTGGTGTGGAGAAACATAGTTAGATATCTTCAGTTATGGTTTGTTTTCAAGAAGGTCAAGATAATCTGAGTGACCTTATGCTTCCATTGTAATGGTAAAATTTCCATGATAATCGTAAATAGACAAATTTTAGTTAAGAATGTATGAATTATTCCAATTTTGTGAGATGATTCGAGTCATTTTGAGAATAATTTTCAAGATTGATGTAACATCGAAGGTAAATAAAGAATATAAAATTTTGATATTTATTAATATTTTGGAATAAAAAAATTAATTTATATTTAATGGATATTCTATTTTCGATGGAAAACCTGATACACAACAACGAGTTTCTCTGAAATCTTATGTTTCACACAACGTTGGTTCATACAGATAAAAATAATAATATAATATTATTTTAAATTTTATTTAATGACTAGTTTTTGTATTGGTGGGAATGGAATGAACTAACTAAAATATAAATATACATGTTTGTTAATTGTTTTTAAATTTATTTAATAAATTTTAGAGGCTTAACATAAGAACGAATCTGATTTTAAGCATAAATAATTTAATATCCATTAAAAGGTTAATGTACCACCTTTTGATGGAGAACCCTATTTAAATCATGTTTTGGTGACTTTTATATGTACTATTTGACAAAATAAAATTTTTCTTTATAACAGAGACATTAAAATTTACTTTGGGTATTTTTTTGGTATTTTTCTGACAAAATTCATTTCTTAATGAAAAGTGAAAATACTGTATTTTATTTTAAAACTGGATTTTAATGAAATTTAGTTATTTGGTTATATTATGATTTTAAATGGTTATAAAGTATAATTATATTATATTTTTAAAATTCAATACAGTTTTTGTTTGAAGAAGTAATTTCATTTTCAAAATGGACATAAATATCTATCAATCTTTTGATTGTTATTATTTCATAAAAATATGCTTTTTGTTTTGACAGTGGAAATTAATTTTAAATTAATTTATAAAACTTCTATGTTTTTAATTTGGAAAAATAAATCCATAATTGGAATCGGTAAGTCCAAATTGTGTAAATAAATATCTTTTATTTATATACCTTATAAATATTTACTTCAATAAAAAATTTATTTACCATGGTTAGAGGGTGTATCTGGTAAATAAGGGTAACAAAATATTATTATAATAATATTAAATTACCCTAACTATGTCCCAATACTATTTTATGATACATTTCCGACCATGGAAATATTTGAGTCGATTTTGGGACCCCAAAGAGCCACATGGGAGTGATAATGACACTTTATATTAATTAATTTAATGTAACAATAAAAATGACATAAACATATATATTTTAGCATATCAATTTTTATATAAGGTTATAAAAGATATCTCATAAACTATAAATTTTCATTAGAATGTTAAAATTATTTCCTTCACCATGATATTTTTTTAATAATTTTTAGACATCAAATAAATAAAATTATTTATGAAACAATAATGATGCAGTGTTTACCTCATTAATGAATGTTTTACATAAATAAATTTATAATAATTAACAAAATCCAAAAAATATCAAGTTTGTATTGGATGATTATTTTTCAAACATGATTCATCTTTGGATTGACATTAATGAGTTTTTGACATTTATAAACCGAAATAATTATATAAAAAAATAATATTTTTAAACCTTCTTAAAGAGCACCTCCTCCCCCTTATAAAAATACCTCACCTTAATCCCATTCCTCACACTTATCAAGCCCCTTGGATCATGTAACCTCTGACCAATTAATCTCTCTACATCCCTACCCATCTCTTGGAAGCCTTTCCCTAGGTAAAAGGCAATTCAATTATACCATTCGGTTCAAATCTAAGGGAGATACCAGATTGTTTATGTGGACGATGAACTATTGCCTCAAGAAATGATGATTGTTCAATATTCTCCTACCACCTCTTATGGAATACATTAAGATAGAACATTTTTATATATTCTATATATTATCTTTATATTGTTTCTATGTTTTGGTATTTTTCATTTATAGAATACCTTTATGGTATTCATAGTGACTAAAAATGATAATTTAATTTGAGGAACTGCGAACAACTGGACCCTCAAACTGATATGACTCATTAAATACATATATGAATCTTATATAGGATGATGTTAATGGAATTATATATGATATTATACAGGAATTATAATATAATTTTGTATCATTAGGTTTTTATTGCATTAAATATGAAATAGAAATAAAAGTAGCGTTCATGTGTAGGTACGACTTACCATCACCATGAATGGTGCATTTCATTTCATATCTCCAAATGTCATGTAAATTTATAAATAAATAAATATATATATATAAGATATATATGATATCTAAATGATGAATTTATTTCTAGAGAAAACAGAATATCAACCACAAGGAAAATTTCTAATTACAATAAGTTCATTTTTTTCATCAAGTTCCAAACATCGACAAAATGTTAGAAATGAACTCAATTAATTAAGGAATTGTTATATTATGGTAATAATTGATATAAAAGGATTAATAAACTTGAAAAATAGTTTTAATAAAACATAAATTAATATTATATTATTATTCAAGAGATTAAGGAACGATTGAGTCAGGTCAGACATGAGGTAAGGGACTTCATCTCATTCTCTTTTTATTGAGGCATATTTTGTTTTATACATGTATCTCTTTATACGGTGTATAAAATTATTTGAAATCTCATTTAATTCAATTGTAATATTTTTCAACGAGGATTTTCACTAAATATAAAAAAGGAATGTTTCTTTTTAACTAAAGTGGTGTCAACGTCCTTTTCCACCACCATGAGTATTATATGATCTTTGGCTTCCATAACAAGACGTAATGTTTTTTGAATGAAATAAATACCATATAATCTTTTATGTATATTTATATTGAAGAAGATTTTTCTAATGGATTTTTTATATCAATATATTTAATTGATATATAGTGATTGAAATGTGGAAATGTTATATTTCTATTATATTTTTTATGTGTTATGAATATGTTATAGTTCATGGGAATTGTTATTTATACAGTGGTTCCATGATAATTCTTGGGCGGGTGATCCCAAGATAGCTCTACAATGCATTGGGTAAAAGGATGGAGGTAAACATGAATGTTTCTCCTAAGAGATTTTGGTAATATACTGTGATGGGTATTCCAAATACAACTCACTATGTAGTTGTGAAATATTCAACAAAAGTATATTATGGAAGCCACCCGTTACCTTTATGATTTATTATATCTATGTGAAATTTATTAATCGTAATATTTCATGAGGTTTGTTAAAGAACTTATGTTATGTATGTATTGATGATCTAATGTTTTCATTAATTTTTTTATTACCCTTACTGAAAATTTATTCTCATCCCATGTTTTTCAAATGTATTTTACATGACATATAGATTAATAGGGTCAAAGATGAGATCATTGGAAAGTCATGACGTCCAAAACAAGGATGTAGACCTGAATCATTTTTTCATGATTTTAATTTTATGAAAAAATGGAAACTGAGTAGAATAGTCTACCATGATATTTTTGAGATATAATGTAATATTATTGGAATAATTCTCTAAAATACTAAACCTGATATGATCCTTAATCTGAATTATTCATTTAAGTCTTTATTATGTATTTTTTTGAGTCCTTTTTCCAAATATATTGAATCAGACGTCAGTTTATACAACTTTAAGAGTTAGGATATTGTTAAATTAATATTCCAAAATTATTTTTAGTTTATATTATGATTTAAATGATATAGAGTTTACATATTACCATGTTGCTTCGCCTAAGATATTTATGTGTTCAGAATGGTTTTTCCCAGAAGAAACAGGGTAACTATGGTGGGACGACATCAAGAGGAAGGCAACCTTCCAAATCAGAAACCTAATATTGTTTGAATCAGAACTGAATTTTTTTTAGTAATGATGGAATTGTTGAATAAGCTTATAAATTTTGGTGGTATCCATGCACGAGATCATCTTGATCAACCATAGAGGAACATGTTAGTAGTGGAGCCTTTCACGATGTAGAATCCCCAATCATTTAGAATGTCATCTGACCTAGTGCTAGATAAAGGTTTTATTAAAGAACTAGAGGTGATTTTTGATGTCATGAGGTGTTTAAAAAATCAAAAGGTTTTTCTCATTGCTTACTGTTTTAATGGTGAAGCTGATTAGTGGTTGTTGATGGTGAAAAATATCAGGGATAGTGAATATATTGATTCTCTTATCTGGGATGTATTCAGAGGTATGTTTCATGACAAAACTATTCCTATGGTGGTTCGTCTTAGGATGGAAAAACAATTCCTGGAATTGTAGCAGGAGAATGACTTAGTGGTTGCTTATGAATAAAAATTTACTCGATTGGCAAGGTATGCTCTAAATCTCATACATGATCTTAATAGTAAAATCACTCATTTTTACTTAGTTTTAAAGAAAAGGTATCAAAGGGAATTTGATATTCGTGATTTCAAAATTTTTGAAAAACATGATCGATGTGTGGAGATGGTGGAAATAGAGGTTTTCGATGATGAAGTGTTATTTGAAAAAAATACAATAAGAGTTAAAGGTGGCACACGAAAGGGAATAACCTTTCAAAAAAGAATGATGGTAAGAAACATAAGTTTATAGTTTATGAAAATTGTTGTAAAAATCATGATGGGGAATTTATTTAGGATTCTGGTAAGTGCTACCGGTGTGGTAAAATGGGACATAAGGGAAGTAATTTCCCTAAACAAAGATCAGGGTAAAGGTAAGAAAAAATCTGATTTATAGTTAGTAAAATGTTTACAATGAAATGAATTGGGGAATCATAAAAATGAGTGTCCAATGGAGAACTCAACTGGGAGAAAGCAGCCGGACTACAAGAAGAAAGCCATGGTAAAATCCTTTACAACAACTTCAGCATATGTGGGTCCATCAAATGAAGTAGTATCAGGAATACTGTTTGTTTGTTCAGATTATGCCAATGGATTTTTTGATTAAGGGTCAATACACTATTTCATTTATGAGAATATTTCTAGTAAATTGGGAATTCCATCTCAAGATTTGAATCTAGAAATTATGAAAAAAAAACCATGAGTAAAGTTTGAGACAAAATTAATTTATAAGAAACATTATGTCCTTGTGTGTGGAAAGAATCTAACAACAAACCTGATTTTTTTCCTCTAGTAGAGATTGGTGTTATTTTAGGTATGAATTTTCATTGAATTTATCTTGCTAAGTTTTATTTTAGAGCTAAAGTAGTTTCTTTTCAGAAATATTTTCAGTTTGTGTAACAGAATGAACTCTAAATTTTGATAACCTCTCAGGTAGCTGAGAAACTAGTAAATGATGGAAATAAATGTTACCATGCACATATTGTTGACAATAATATAAGTGTTCATATTAATGATGTGCCATTGTTAAATGAGTATCTTGATGTTTTTCCTAATGATTTTCCTAGAATATTTCCTGATCGGGAAGTCGAATTTACTGTAGACGTAGTTCTTAATGCTAAGACAATTTAAAAAACCCCTTACTGAATGACACAAATTAAACATTTAGAGTAAATTAAGCAATTACATGAGTTACTGGCTAAAGGATTCATTCGACATAGCACATCCCTGTGTGGTTATCATATTTTGTTTGTCAAAAATAAAGATCGTTCAATGAGGCATTTAATTGATTATAGAGAATTGAAAAACATAACTATTAAGAACAAGTCTTGTGTTCTTCATATCGATGATTTGTTTGATCAGTTACAGGGAGCTCAGTATTTTATTAAGATTAATTTGAGGTTGTGATACCATCAATTGTATGTTAAGGAAGCAGACATTCTAAAGACCACGTTTTGTACTATATATAGTCTATAAGAATTTGTAGTTATGCCTTTTGGGTAATCCAATGCACCTACTGTATTCATGGATTTATGAACCGAATTTTTTGTGTGTTCTTGGATAAGTTTGTGGTTGTGTTCATTGATGATATTTTATTTTATTATAAAAGTAAAGGTGAGCATCAAAGTAATTTAAGGTTTGTCTTGGAAACATTAAAAGAAAATAAACTCTATGGGAAATTCAGCATGTGTGACTTTTAGTTACAAAAAAATTCATTCCATTGTCACAATGTTTTAAAAAATGGAATAACTATTTATCAGGCTAAAACAAAAGTTATGGATGAAGGGACCAGACTCCAAAATATAACTGAGATTCGTCGTTTTCAGGTATTACCATGTTATTACAATGGTTGTTTTTAAATGTATTCATGTTTATCGAGCCCACTGACTAAGATAACTCGAAAATGTGTTAAGTTCTTTAGGACAAAACAAATTAATGATTGTTTTCAATAATTAAAAAGAAGATTGGTGAATTCTCAATTTTTCACACTACCTTCCAGAAATGGTGAGTATGTTATCTACATATATTCTTTGTTGAGAGGACATGTTGTTGACATGATGTAGAATTATCAGGTATTTTCTTATGCTTCATGTCAGTTGAAACATCATCAGTAAAATTACCTTGAAAATGATTTGGAATTCGCTGATGTGGTTTTTCATTAAAAACATGGAGGCATATTATGTATAGAGTAAATTGAGAAATATATACTGACCAAAAATGTTTGATGTATATATTCACTCAAAAAGAATTAAAAAAGATATAGAGGAGATGGTAGGAATTAATCAAGGATTATGATTTCACAAATCATTACTATTCAGGATGTGAAAATAATGTGGATGATGCATTGATTCAAAAAATGAATGCTTCCTAAATCATGCTACGTATGGAATGAGATGCATTAGTTTTTATTTAGATGAAATTTGGCATAGAACTTTTTGGTATAGGAAATTCTTTTTTTTTTTAGGTTTCAGTGAAATAATCTCTATCAGATAGAATTAAAAATGCGCAAAAGGAAGAAAATGAGTTAAAGAAAAAGGTAGTGTTGGTTTATAAGGGTATGTTTCCTGAATTTAGCATTCATAATGACAGTTTATTGAGGTTTGGGAAGAGATTATATGTTCCTTCTGATTCAAAGTTGAAGAATGAGTAGTTATGTGAATCTCACATTACACTATTTTCAGTTCATCCTTGTTGTACTAATATGTACTGTGATCATCAACAATATTATTGGGGGGATGAGTTTAAAACATATATTTTTGATTTTACTATGAAGTGTTTAACGTGTCAATTGGTTAATGTAGAGAAACCATTACCGAAAGGGATTCTTCATTCTTGACTAGTGCCGGAGTGGAAATGAAAATAATATATCAATGGATTTTTTATGGGATTTCCAATGACATCTCGAGTTAAAAATGAAATCTGTGTTATTGTAGATCGATTGAATAAATCTTCTTATTTACTTCCGGTATTAGATAATTTCTCTCTAGATCAAATTTCTCAGTTGTCTGTTAAAAAAAGAGTGAGGTTTCACGGTGTTCCCCTCTCCATTATATCTGATCATGATCAAAGGATTAATTATAACTTTTGGAAATCCCTTCAGAAGTCATTGGGTACTGAATTACATTTTAGTACATCTTTTCATCTTTTATCAGATGGGTAGTCAGAATGAAAAATTAAAACCTTGAAGGATATGTTAAATGATTTCTTGATGGATTACTAGGGACATTGATACCAACATCATCCTTCGGTTGAATATTCTATAAAAATAGTTTTTGATCCGGTATATAGATGGCACAAAATGATGCATTATAAGGGAAGTGGTGTCGAACACAAGATTTTGGGATAATGTAGGTTAAAGGATGTTAATGGGAGAATATTTGGTAGAAGATATGGTAGAAAAAGTTTAGTTGATTCAGAAGCTAATGAGAACAGCTCAGAGAATGCAGAAAAGTTCTGCAGATAACCAGAGGAAGGATGTTTTTTTAGTTATGTGATCATGTATTTCTCAATGTTTCTCCATGGAAATGTGTGATGCATTTTGGTAATAATGGAATGTTGAGTCTGAGTTTCATTGGACCTTATGAAATCTTGGTGAATGTTGGATCAGTTGCGTACAAAGTGGATTTACCTCCATGTTTATCCTGGGTACACAACTTTTTCCATGTTTCAATGTTGAGAAAGTATATTCCATATCCATCTCACGTTTTGATCCCAGAGGTAGTTCAGTTGGAAGAGAATCTCCCTTATGAGGAATAACTAGTTAAGAATCTTGATGGAAGAGTAATATTCATTAAAATGTTGATTTACCGCCTGTTGATGGTGAACCCTATTTAAATCTACTTTAGGTCACTATTATATGTTATAATTTAAAAAATATAATTCTTATTTATATTTGGGAGATCAATATTTATTTTTGTAAACGTTTTGGTATTTTTCAGATAAAATTCAATTCTTAATGAATATGGAAAATTACTATATTTTAATTCAAAATAGCCTTATAATATAATTGATTAATAAGAATAGATTATCTTTTTAAATGGTTTTAAATTATAATTATATTATATTATTACTAGTTAATCTAATTTGGGTCATTATATGTAATTTCATGTTGAAATTAGACATAAATAAGTGTCAATATTTTGATAGGTATTATTTCATAATAAGATGTTTTATATTTTGAAAGAGGAAATTATTTTTAAATTAATTTCATCCACTTCTATGTTTTGAATTTGGAAATATGGAGTCCATATTTGGAATTATGAACTTTAAATTGTCTATATAGTTAACTTTTATTTTTAGACATTATGAATACTTACTTTAGACAAAATATTATTTACCATGGTTAAAGGTTATATCTAGTAAATAAAGGTAACCAAATATTATTATAATAATATTAAATTATTCTAACATGTTTTCTAATATTATTGATTGATGCATTTGCGACCATGGGCATCTTTGGGTTGATTTTGGGACCCCATGGAGCCACTTGGGGGTGATAATGACACTTTATATTAATTAATTTAATGTTAAGAAAAAAATGACATAAACATATATCTTTTAGTACATCAATATGTACATAAGGTTATATAACTTTTCTCCTCTAAAATAAATATTCATTTGAAGGATAAAACTATTTCCAACATTGTGACATTTTTTTATTATTTTTAGACATCAAATAAAAAAATTATTTATGAAACAATAATGATGCTGTGTTTACCTCATTAATTAATGATTTTATTAAATAAAAATAAAAATTTTAAAAAAATTATCAAAAACCCCTCTAATTCTTATTATATGGTTTTAGATTGAACGTGAGTCATTTTATATTTGACTTTAATGAGTTTTGGACCATTAGAATCCTAAAATCATTGTATCATAAATGAAAATTTTTAAATATTCATAAAGAGCCACTACTGGAAAATGGGTCTATACCCATGGTTCTACATAAAACCGTGGGTATAGGCCCCCCCTATACCTACGGTTTTGGGAACCGTGGGTATAGGGATAGTATTGGGACCCATACCCACGGTTCTCCAAAACTGTGGGTATAGGTCCCCTTTACCCACGGTTCTTGGCAAACCCGTGGGTATAGGTGGTATATTTTTCAAAGACCTATACCCACGGTTTGTGAAAACTATGGGTATATTGTTCCCGCGTTATGGCGGGAACTAAAAATAATGCGGGACCGAAATTTTTTTTGTGTGAAAAGACGATATGAAATAATATAAATATATGGATATCAAATATTAAACCGTATAAAATATATAGGTCAGTTGGTCACTCCCTCAAATCCCTCAGCACAGGTCGTGGTTTCGAAATCTCACGTATTGTTACTTTTCGATTATAGAAGATATATTTTTATAAGAAAAAAAAATTCTAACCATATATCAATTGGGACGTCGGCTCGGTTGGTCGCAGTTACTGTGCAGCGAATGTGAAGTGTGAGTACAAAACCCGGAAGGCTTTTCTTTTCCATTATAGATGTTATATTAATATATTAAAATGAATTTATCAATATAAATCAATAACGGCGATAGACTGGTTGGTCGCTTGGTGCGGCGCGGGCTTGAGGCTCTGCGAGGTTGCAGGTTAAATTCCCCTCTGGGCATTTTTTTGAATTCAAATACCCCACAGTTTGAAACTGTGGGGTCTGTGTGTACCACGCTGGCACAACATTGTTGCAAACATTGACCCCCCCCCCCCCCCGTACCCATGGTTCTCCAAAACCATGGGTATAGGTTGTGACCCCTATACCGACACCGTTCCAGCCCACGGTTTTGGGGGCTATACCCATAGTTTTGAACCATGGGTATAGGTCATTTTTTCAGTAGTGAGCCCCTCCTCCGCCTTATTAAAAGCCCTCACATTTAACACATTCCTCACACTTCCCAAGCCCCTTGGATCATCCAAACTCCACCCAATTATACTCCATACATCTCTCTTCATCATATACATGCCTTCCCCTAGGAAGAAGGTGTTAGATGGTATGTGAGTATGATATACCCTATAATACCAAATGTATGATCGAATATATAAGTATGAGATGCTCAAATACAAGAGGGGGGGGGTTAATTGTATACTTTAAAAAATCCCTAAGGAAATTTTTCATAACCAAAATTCACGACACCTCTAAGTTATATTAACTTGCTTGATTCAAAAAAGAAGTTATTCTGGAAATGAAACATAACAAAAGTTTACACCAACTAAGATTCTACATTAATGCATATATAATCTTACTAAATCAAAGTACAAGTAAGGAAGTATAATAAATTTATACTTTCCTTAAAAATATAAAATTTTGAGCAGAAAAAAAAGTAGTAACACTACAGGTAACAAACAATAATTCTATTAACCCGCAGAGAAGGGTATCCAACAACCCTAGATAATAGGTCCCTTGATTTATACATTCAATAAAGTCTGTCTTACCAACACTAGGGTAAGCCCTCGATACAAAAATTGGAGTCTGTCTTGCTATCCCCCCAAGCCCTCAACTATCAGGTAGTCAGCACCTCTGTCTTCCTATCCCCGGAAGCCCTCAATTGTATACAGCAACAATCGGAGTCGCACAAAGAAAGTCTACACAAAGCAAATTTTGAAAAAGTTGTTCAAACTTTCTTCACAAATCGTGAGAGTTTATAAGAGCCTCTCTCTCTAGAAATCACTACAACCGCATGTAAGCATGGTTTTCAATGATGTTTTCATGTCTTCTGGTCTTTTCAAATGAGCTCCTATTTATAGGCTCAGCTCCAACAGTTGGCTCCCCCCTCCAACGGTCATATTTCTCCATAAATTTCGGAGGTAACTGTACACGTGTCACTCAAACAACGGTTAGTTTATAACTAAAGGCATGACATCGTTTTACAAAAGAACAAGTGTAGGAAGAAATATGGTTACAAAACCAAACTCAAATATTCAGAATGTAAGTAAATATGAATGTGATGAGTGTTAAAGTTCGGAGTCTTACTAGAAAATGAATTTGGAGTCTATAATACAAGGATATTGGGATTCAATTTATCAAAAGAATTTAGAGTCAAACATCATACAACATCGTATCCATAATTCATAATCAGAATTCACAATCAGAATTGGTAATGATAATTTCTTATCAGAATTCATCATCAGAATTCGTGATGAGAATTCGTAATCAGAATTCTTCATCAGAATTAGTAATGAGAATTCATAATCAAAATTTGTCATTAGAATTCGTAATGTGAATTCGTAATCAGAATTCGTCATCAGAATTCTTAATGAGAATTCATAATCAGAATTCATAATCTGAATTTGTAATTCGAATTCTTTATCAGAATTCATCATCAGAATTCGTAGTTAGAAATTTATATAAGATCGTAATCAGAATTCAAAGTTGAACTTCAAAAAAGTTCGTAAGAGGGAATTCGGAGTATATCTTCATAAAGGTACGTAACATGAATTTAGATCCTAAAACTGAATGCTTCATATCTACGTATTATATGATTCCGAGGTTTTTATATATTAATATGATTTTTATACATAATAAAAATATTGATATGAACAACGAAGTATAGGTACGGGTAGATTTCCTACGGTAAGGACATTTTCCTTATAGAAGTAAAATATAGGGTAAAAACATATTTACATAAGGATAAGGTGATTTTGATTTTTTACAAAAGAAGGAATAGAAAATTCATATAGAAAACATTATTGACTCAACAGAAGGAAATTCAATTAATCCTTTTGGTTCAAACTGAAAGGAGATACCTGATTTAAAGGTAACATCTTCTTGTAAGTTATTTTTTTTATTTTTCTCCTACAACACCATAAAACCTTTTTATTCCTTTATTTTTTAAAAAATTGTATCCATAATATATTGGGTTTTTTTATGAAAAATTTTCAAACTATAGTTATACACACCTCCATCAAATGGGGAAAGAATACACTGTTTCTCTGGATGGTGAAATACTGCCTCAAGAAACGATGATTGTTCAATATTTTCCAACCACCTCTTATGGTGTCCATTAAGATGCAAGTTTATTTATTTGTGATATATATTATATTTATATTTTTTCTATGCTTCTTTTTTTTCATTTAATGAATGAAATTATGGTTTCCATAGTGGGTGAATAAGATAATTTCATTTGAGGAAGGGTGGACAACCTCCCCCTCAATGTGATTTCACTTATTCATTCCATTCGTGGAATGTATAATGGATAGAGATAATAAAATAATATATGATATTATACTGAATTCTAATATACCTATGTATCATTATGTTTTTATTCCATTAAATGTGAAATATAAATTAAAGTAGCATTCATGCGTACGTTCAAATTTATGTCTCAATGAATGGTGCATTTCATTTTGTATCTCCAAATATTATGTACTCTTATATATACATATATATACTGGATATATACTGGATATATATGATATCAAAATCAGGAATATCATTCTATAGATAATGGAATTTTGAACACAAGGACAATTTATAATTATAACAAGGTCATTTTAAACTCAACATCTGAACATCAAAAAAAATGACAAATATAAACTCAAATAATTAAATAATTGTTATGTCAAGGTAATGATTGATATAAAAGTAATAATAAAGTTGAAAATGGTTCTAATCAAGTAGAAAAAAGTTTAGTTTATTATTCAATAGATTAATGAACGATCAAGTCAAGTCAGACATTAGGTAAGAGACTTCGTCTTAATATGCTTTTATTGTGGAATATGTTGTTTTGTACATGAATTTAATTTATATGGTGTATTGAAAAATTTGAAATATCATTTCATTCCAAAGGAATATTTTTCTGTGCGGCATTTTAATAATCTACAGAAAAGAATGTTTCTTTTTAACGTATGTGGTGATAATGTTATTTTCCACCGTTGCGAGTATTATTTGGTCTTTGGATTACTTAACAAGCCATAATGTTTTTAAAAAGAAAATAAATACCATATACTCTTTTAAGTATTTTTGTATTGAAAATGATTTTCATAATGGATTTGTTATGTCTACATATTTAAATGATAAATTGTTATTGAAATGTGGAAATTCTATCTTTCCTTTATATTTATTTTTTGTGTTATGTATATACTATGTTTGTTGGGAATTGTTATGTATATAGGTGGTTCCATGATAAACTTAGGGCATATGAGCATGAGATAGATCTCTAATGCATTGGGTAATGGGATAGAGGTAAACTTGAATGTTTCTCCTAAGATAATTAGGGAATATATTGTGATGGGTATGCTAAATGTAATTGATTGTGTTGTTGTGAATTCTACGATGTAAGTATGTTATGGATGCCCCGCCTAACCTTTATGATTTAAGATTTCTATATTTATTTCATTAATCTTATGATTTCATGGGATATGATAAAGATCATATGATATGCATGTATTGATGATTTGATGTTACCATTCTTTGATTGATAACCCTTACTGAGCTTTTTATGCTCATCCCATGTTTTTAAAATGTTTTTTAGAGGACATAAAGTTAAACAAGGTCTAGTATGGGATCAAGGGAATATCATGCTTTTTAAAACATGGAACTAGACATAAATCTTATCTTGAAGAGTTTTATTTTATGGAGAAAATGGAAACTGAGTAGAATTGTCTACATTGTAATTTTGGAGATGTAAGGTAATAGTAATGACCAAATTATCTAAAAATCTAAAACTTCAAATATCCTCAATGTGAATTATTCATTTAATTAAAGATTATGTATTGTTTTAAGGTCAGGTCTATTTAAGTGGCGAGGCATTAAAGAAGTCAAATATTAATATGAAATCCAAGGGGAATTGATGTTTCGAAACATTATATTGATCGAGATATATTTTTAAAATTCCACCCAATTAAGTAAAGTTTATCCTATAAATAGAAGAAAAAATATAAACATTTTGACATTGAAGTACCATTCCAGATGGAAATAGGAGAGCTGAATATTTCTAGAGGGATGGAATTCATGTATTGAGAATTCCTGGTGATTTCTTATAGATTGAAGAAAAAATAAGAAGAGAGAATATTAATATTTGAGTTTACAAATAAGATGTATAAATTGGATTAGGATTTCAAAACTCCTGATTTATCATTTCAGAATTGTTTTAACATTATTCTATAAGAGTGATACTATTGAACTGGGGAATCAGAATGGGGAATCAGGTTAAGAAATTAGTATGAGTTTCATTGCAATATCTGATAATGTATTACATGTGAATGGGTATGAAGGTGATGAATTGTTTTATAGATTTTTTTTGAATGTTGGTAAGGAAGAATAGTTACATTCCTCATAACATATTACAAAAAATAGTATTTCTTCATTTTAACTAGATGTAGAACATTCATAATTGTATTCATTATAGTGCCACATGAGTTTAAGGGAATGTATCACTTGTTTCATTACCCCTCAAATGATTTATTTTATAGTGTATTGTGTGTTATATGATTGTTTCTAAACCTTACCAAGGTTGTAGGTACTCTTGTTGAGTAATGAAACTGGTATATTCTTGAGTTACTTATTATGTGTGGTTAATTGGTATTCATTGAATGCTATAACTCTATATAATGATTTGAAAGCTATTTCAGAGATAAGGAATTGTAAAAGAAAAATATTTCAATGATTCACCCCCTCATAGTTATAATTGATCTTTCATAACCACATATAGAATAAATATGGGTCTAGGAAATTTTTAGTCATTTATAAAGAAATGAATTTAATTACTTTTACGAGAATGTGTCTTCTCCCTATAGTTGTTGAAATGTTTGGTCAAATTAAATTTACTCTATATTTATAAAATATTGATAATTTTTATGAGTATCAATAATTGTGTGTAAAAAATATAAATATTACAAAAAACGGAATTTAATAAAAGTAATGAACATTATGAAATTATAGAAATTTCTCATGGATTGAATAATACAACATATTTTTTTGGAAATAATCAATAGAGTTTTAGAGTATTAACTCAATAATTACATTATGGTATATCAAAATTAGTTTGTTGAATACACTAAAAGTTGTTATGATCATATTTCATTTGGAATCATTTTATTGACTCTTAAAAAAATTATTTTTATATATAATGTATCATATATGATTTATCTCTTCATGATGTTTCTATTCCTAAATATATTTTCTCAGTGGATAGAATATTCTTATATCATTCAAAAAAAATAGTTTCTGTAGAATATCCAACAATAATTAATATAATTGCGGTACATAGAATCCTTAGAATATAAGGTTTCTTTAAATTATTTTTTAAATAAATTATTCTTTTTCTAACACGTTCACAAATTAGAAATACAATAGGGAAATAGTTCATATGGTTTGAATAATGTAGAAATGTTTCTGAGAATTAAAGAGGATATTGTGCAATGAAATTAAATTGAATTTTCCTTTGATAATGAATGAATTTGATATATATATTGATTCCTCATAGAAGCTACATGGATATAACATTGTAAAAAATGATAGTGATGTTTCCTACAAATCATGGTAGTTGTGATTTTTGAAATCAATTATATAAAACATGATCTTTAATTGGAATCCATAATATTTACACATATTATTTTAATGCACTACATTTTTATTGAATTATGAGAATTATATATAGGTCAAAAAAGTTTGAAATATATATTCTCCTAGAGAGAGATCATCATGAGTGAATATTTATGGCTTGAATTATGAATGAATTATTATTTATAAGTACACATCCACTAGGGGATGTATGAGAATATGGATTAAGTATAGAGTTGTAAATATAATTGGGTTTTAAGTAAAATAATTATTGGAAAAGATCACATGCTCATTGTTTTGTAATGTTGTATATAGTAATCATAATGGAATAGGAAACAACACATCTATTATAAATGATTTTTAATCCATCATTATTGCGGAGAATAAACAATTCTCACCAGAAAGGTAATAATATTAAAAAAATCAATTTCATGAATGATGATAAGTTAGTAGAATAAATAATTGAAAATAAACTATTGAATTTTTGAAAGTGTCTATGTGTGTGATCTATGTTTGAGTTAAAAATATAATTATTATATGATAATCAAAACAGAAAATTTCCTATAAACCCTATAAGTGAAAAAAATGTATTGGTATTTGAAGGAACATTTCTGGTGGGATATTATGAAAAAGAAAAATTTAAGGGTATGTGTTATGATTCATGATTTATCAAGAGGAAATGTATTAGATAGATGAACCAAAATGTGTTATGAAACTTATTAAAATTCTAGTAGATAAATCAAATCATATTACTTTTTTCCATTTTCACTACATCACTATTGAATCATATAAATAATGAAACCATATGAGTTATTTTTGACCACCATACCAATTCTACACATTTGTCTACTAATTGAGGTGGACTAACACATTATCACCTCAAATGAACTTATATTAACGAGTTTTAAAAATTTATAGTACCCCTATTTCAATTTTATCTAATCTTGATCAAATGTATACATATAAAGTATAGAAGAATCATTTTATGGATCGTAGAACCAGGATATATTTAAGAACTTATTATCATAAAATTATAGATGGATAGTCTGAAATAACTACTCAAAAATTTTATGACATAATTTGGTAATTATAAATTAAAATTCAAGGTATATGAGATAGTAAGTTATCCTTAGTGGAATTAATATATAATAATTGATTCATTTAAATTATTAAAATTGTGACATATAAAACATTGTATATTAAAGTTGTTGTAAACCAACTTATTAAGATTAATTTGGAGAAAGGAAACTCTTATGAATTGATCATTTTGAGGAGACAATAAATAAACACATAACTATTAATTATTTTATTAAGGAATCTTAGAGTATTAAAAGTATATATTCTTATAACTCAATTAATGATTTAGTATTGCAAGTTGGAGATCATTTATTACTAAATATATCTGCATGTTATCATGTTTTATGGTTTGAAATGAATGGAAAAATATGTAATTGGCACCTATATGAATATAAAATTATGGAAATAATTAGTTCTGTATCATACAATTTGAAAATTCCACCACTCCTCTCTGAAGTTCGTTTTCTGTTCCTAATTTCTTTATTATGGATATAAATTCCAGAAACAAAACATGATCCCAACGATAAAAAAACAGAATTGAATCCCAATTTACAATACATTGATAAGAGTTTCCATAAACAAGAAACAGCGTTAAAATTTTTATAGAATCATATTAATTTATTAGGGGAAGAAAATTTTCAAATATCATAAAACATATAAATAAAAATGGAATCCCATATATTTAATAATGATAAAATACACCATAAATTTTAGAAATTGATATCTATGAACATTTTTGTGATGAAATTTTTTAAGGTGAGAAGAATGTAACAATAAATATTAAATTACAATAAGTGTAGATATCTTTGTTAATAAACTATAATACATTAATAATTTTAATATTTTATAACAAAAAAATTATTAATTCATGGGATGAGTATAACATATGAACATTCTATGTCAAAAAAAGCATATAATGAATTTTTCAAATATTCCCTTAGAATTGAATTTTTATGAATAAAAAATTTTAAAATATAAGTAATTTTATTTTATTTAATATAATATATTAAAATATTTTAATAAAATTATATATTTTTTATCAATTGGTTAAGAATATAGATATATTCAATTGAGAGAAAAAAAAGAATAATTTTTTTAAAGTCGATTTAACTGGACAATATGTTTTTATATTACAATATTCCATATTAATGAATGATTTTAATGAAATATATTGATAATTTATTCATCTATAAAATTTTACATTCATATAATGGTATTTTATAAGAAAAGATATCTGATAAATTCATCATCTGTCTGAGAAATTCATTTTTTGTAAACACTTACTAACATATATAATAATGTCTATAAAAATATACATCCAAATAATCTTTTCCAAAATCCATGAGGTCCAAGTCTAAAAAAAATAACACTTTAATAAGGCTTATTAATTAAGGCAATGTAGGTTTCCAAATGAAGAGTTATATGTTCTATACAGGTGTTTTAATTATTTTTTTTACATGAAATTGTTAAAATCCAGATTAACTATAATAACATTAATACATAAGTATTTTAACCATATTTAGTATTTTATATATTAATTTTTTGTTACTTTTCAATATCAATTCGATTTTATAGAAAATTAAAACATTAGTTTTTTTGTATTACCAACCATCATTACATAGCGGTATAATATTTTTTTCCATAACTATTTAATTATATTGCTATAATGATAGAATTTGATGATTATAAATTATTTATTAAAATAATTATTAATATGGAAATATAATATATCATCTACCTTATTACCCATCCATTTGATAGAAAATTATAATGTTGCTCATGTATTTGGTGGAATACCTCAATCAAAAGGCAATATGTTTTTTATTTGACTAAAAACCTGTGAGGATAATAATAAATATACATATAATGAATAAAAAATAATATTAATGAATATAAGATCATATTAGAGATTATATAACCATGTTATAGAACCATTAACTATAAACAATATACCGAATTAATTTTGGATATACGGACTGATAAAACCATCTATTGTCGATGTAAGAAAAAAATTATTCATTGAATTAATTTAAAATGATAATTAAAGGACCATAAAATTAAATATAGAATATTTTTTAAGAATGTAATTGGTAAAGATAATTAGTTATACAAATTATAGATGTTGTGAGATGAATATAGGACTTCTGGTAAGGTATTTACGTTACCATCTCATTTTATTTTAGAAATGTTAATAATTAAATATACATTGGGATATTAATAAGAACTCAGTCTCTAAAACCAATAAATTCTATTCTAATTTTGTTATGTTTTGTTTATATATATATATTACTTTTATTTTCATATTGGACCAGTATTCTAAATGTATGTTACATCTAAGAGAATTTTCTTAATGTTTTCCTTAAAACGAAATTTCTTCCAAGTTAAAGTTCATTAAAAAAATTAAAAAAATTTCTTATTTACAATATAATGTAAATGTGAAGTCATTTTCAACTAACATTTACATAGATCAATTATTATTTGACAAGAAATATTTTAAATTTTTTTCAAGAATGGAAATTTTGATTTTCATTAGAAAAGTGTGAAATTAATTTTGTTAATGTATAATATGTGAATGAAATTTCCTATATCCAAAACTATTAAATCATTTTTTTATAAACATATATACATTAATATTTTTTTCATATAATTCATTTTCAATTTTTTTTAAATTAATATGGTACTACTTATTAATGTAATAAAAAAAATAATGAAATTTATTAATAACCTCATCTGTACACAATGTTTTAGGGAAGTCATTTTTTATTTTTTTATCATATTTTATTTGTTTCTCAATGTATTTTTTTAATAAAAAACATAATTTTAATGAAATTATGGTCTACTTTTATCCTTTGTGGATTTATGGTGTTGTGGACATTAATTTTATAATGATCACATTCCATATCACACTCTATCATATTATTGGTTGGTATTAATTTATCTATATTTGTATTTTATATTTCATGGATTTAAAAATTATTCTTTTTGTTACCTTTAAATATTTTTTTAATTTGGTACCATATAAATATATAGTGTTATATTACTTAATATAGTTATTTTTATTTTTCAGAAAAAATGGAAATATTATGAATTTTTGATTAAGTAGGGACAATAGGTGATTTAAAGTCATATTGAGTATAAATTGTAATGGTTATGAAATATGTACTGAATTAAAATTATTTTACTATGATGGTTTTTTTACGATTATAGATATACCCATAATGAATTTATGTGTCCTAAAATAAAAAAAATATGAATACCATATTAGATGGGAATCTGGATCACTCCACACTCTTTAATAAGATTGATTAGTTGGGTCCTTGATGGTAGGATCATGATATATTACAAATGGACTTGAATTTAGGATCATGAATGATTAAAATTTAATATCTGGTTTTTTAGGATTTCATTTTCATTTTTCTAGAATATTACCTTATTAATGTTAACCATTGATGTACTTTGAACTCATGGTGTTAGTGCAATTTGATATTTTTTGATTATTCACTTCTCTATTGATTATTAAGTTTTTAATCTTGATGTATTCTTCTATACATAACCCTTATTGATAATCCACTCTTAATTTTTTTGTTTCCTTTTTTACAATGATCTGATGATGAATTCTGTGAATGATTTATTGGATGAAATAAAGATTATTTTTATTGTTTTATATCTAAAATATAATATTTGAATCACGTATTTATACAGGTTTCAAATATTTATAAATAAATCAGTCATGGGTTGTATGTCTATAGGAATATTATACTAATAAACTAATTTAAAAAATTCATCTATGTTAATGGAGTTGAGGTTGTTACAAAAATGGGAAATGAAAAAGATAACTGTATAGAACTAGATTGGGTGAGTTTAATGATTTAAAGGATCTGTAATAATAAATATATTAATTAGTAATAATAACTTTTAAAAATAATTAAATTCTTTTGAAAGCATTATTTTAACCTGATATTAATTTGACAAAACATTCTTTAATCATTAATTAAAAAAGTATAACAATTACTATATTTGTGGTTATACAAACCCAAAAAAGAAAGCGTTATAATGATATTAAAAGAAAGAAAATATTTATATAGAATGGTAAAATAAAATAGTAAAAAATATAAAAATTTCTAATTATACTTTATATTCATTAAATTCATTCTTATAACTATCCATTCTTAGTGGTGATGGTAAATGGAATTCATCACTCATGGTGATGGTTATCCGCATGTATACACAATTAGTGATTAAAATTTTCAATGAATGAGATGGAAAAAAAGGAATATTATGATGTATATCAATTGAAATATAATTTAACATAGGATACATTATAATACCAAAATTTTCTCCTTAATTATATCTACAAAAGGTAGTAGTGAAAACAAACCACAACTATTTAGGGAGAAGGTTGATCGTACATACACACAATATATGTTGTATTATTATTATTATTAGATGGAATGGATTAAATAATGGTTTATATATTTATATACAAAATTTATAAAATATTAATAATAAAAATTTAATTAAATTTTTTGGTTAAATAAATTATAATTGGGAGATTAAAGAAAAAATATTATGTAGTAATAAATTCTGACATTGAGAACATTATAATTCCATTCTAAATCTTATATGAATTGAAGGCCTTATGATTACTTCTTGAGTTAAATTTATAATTACTAAAAAGGTGAATTTAAGAGGAAAAAATTATACATTTTAAGGAGGAAATTTAGTGGAATAGGCTAACATGAAGTTGTGGATGTGATCCCATTTTATTATGTTATGAGAGGATTACTTTTGGAAGTACCCATTACATTTTAATAATTGTAGGTCACTATTAAAGAGTCAAAGGATCCATATTCTTGAAATAATGTAGTATAGGATGACATATGATCGGTCAATCATCAACCACTCAACATCATAAATTTTTTATCATTTTTATGTTTTTACAATATTTTTATATTTAAATATTTTATTACCGTGGTAACTAGTTTTCACCCTAGTAATTTATATAATATTAAGAATTATAAGGGAAAAAAAGATTACCAATTTTTTATGTTATAAATAAAATAATTCTACATGTAATATAAATCAATTCCTAAGTAATAGAAAATTTGATATTAAATTAACACTTTTAATATATGGAATAACTATTCATAAAATAACATTTTTTTCACCATCAATTGTACTTAAAATTATTCAGTATTGATTTTTAATTTAATGAGTGATAATATATTTATTTATAGGGTTATTAAAAACATGAAAGTAATTTTTGATATTATATTACTTTTGTTTTATTTGATAAAAACACAAAATGTTTTTAATTTTTTGATTATAACAAATTATTATTATCATGGTCATCAACTATAATATATCAAATCATATATTTATAACTCAAAATTAAATTGAACTTATAAATCAATATTAACACGCTAATATAACAAATTAAATACTATTTTTAGATTAAATTTCTTCATGTGGTGAAAATTAATTTTAAATCTATACTAATAAAAATAGTTTTTTCAATAATATATTAATTATATTGTCAAAACATTAAACATGTGTGTTTTAAAATTCATCGTAGTATTTTTAATTTAATCTTTTTACTCCTTAAATAAGTTTTTTATATTGAAATTGTTTTACTTGTTTTTAATTTACAATTAATATTAAATATATACAGAAGACATATAATGTCAGTAAAACAATATTTTTCACATTCCACGAAAAGAGTAATTATTTTATAAAAATATCAAAAAATCTCTCTAAGCTAATTTTGACAACATAAATTTAAAAATGATGTTAATTTTACCGAATAAATAATATATATTTTAAAATTTTGTTATTTAAACGAACATAAAATATAAAAATAGATTTTTCTTTTATTTAGGAATTCACTTTTAAAATATTATATTTTTTAAATCATGTTTTCTATTCATTTATTATTTATTAGATATTATATTTAATACATGTTTTGTTATTATTAAATATTCCTATTAATTTTCATCATATTTTTTTTGAATTTTTTAATAAGATGTCTCATTGGTTTTAAGTTATTAAAATTTTATAAATGTTAAGGATAATATATATTTTAAAATATTGATTTGTTACACTACAGATTCTGTTATCGGCAAAAGGCCTACCTATGAAGGGCTAAGGTTTAATCCAAAGGTAGATGCCTATGGAATAGTAAATCCTCTTAAATGAGTTTATACATTTTTATTTCATCTCACACATCATCCAAATCAATAATAACCATCTTAGAATAATGATATCAGTGACATTAATGAATTGAAATAGTTTCATGTTCTTAGTAAACCTAATTTCTATGTCCATTCTATCACATGATAACAGTAAATGTCTTCCTTGCATACACATGAACTATCACATCCAGGAAGTGATGTGTATTTTATGAGATCACCACCACACACATATAGTTATAAACATGTATATAATGATTATTTATAATATTTATTGTATAATAATTTTTAATGCCCCATATGCATGAATGAGATTTATTTTACCAGGGAAATTTGAGCATTTTATATCTAGATAGGTTGTTTTGATCACCAAGTTTCAGAAGATTATTAAAAATGTCTTTTAATACTAAAAATTATTCTGTGTATAGTAAAAAATGTTGGTTACTTGTTGGGTGTAGAAATAAGGCACTACATATAGGTCGATTGGATGAGACTCCACCTCGCAGCTACGAGCCAACCAATGGAATAATGCAAGGGTTTGTGGGCCTACGTGTGTCCACTAGTGACATTGTTAGGATGAATATTTCAATATTTATTACCTTAAGAAAATATCAAGGTGGTTTCATCCACCAACTCTATAGTGGTGTTTTTTGTTGTACAATTATAATTTTCCCCCTCGACTTTTTAGGGGAATCCCTTATTATCCCTTGTAGGACCTTAGGACACCCTATGAGGGGAGGGGTGAATCGGGGTGACCAATTTTTCTTTTAATATGATGGATCTTGTTCCCACTTTGGTAGAAACTTGTTAAACCTGTATGATTAATATTATTAGTAATCAAACATTCACATGTAGAGAGATGACATAACACTTTTTTCTTGGTTCACCACAAAGGGCTATGTCTAAGGAGAATACGCCGACAGGTTGTCGGTCGTACCAAATTCCACTAAACTTCACTAGCTCAGGATTACAATGGTTTGGGCACAATGACTTTGTCTCATGCACACTGCCTTTAAAAAGGTTTAGGGATATCTCACTGCGTCCCTCGGGTCACTCCCGTTGACTCCCCCTGGCTCACTGCCTTTGGTGAAGTCCCACTCAGTTTATAGAAATGAAGGCCTCTTCATCATTGAAATATAATGAATCCTTTGTTGTATGTAGATGCTCTGTTTAATTCCAACTCTCACCCTTAGACAAATCTCACTTTTCACCGAAGGTATCGGGTAATCTTCCAGCTTCCGTGCAACATCAAAAAGAGAGGCGTACTTCAACAACACCTAGGGCGCTTTTCCAAGCCGGTGCACAAGTTTCCAAGATGAAACGCAAGTCCACCTCAACCGCTTCCACAACAATCACTTATACAACTTCAAACTTGTGCGACTCACATTCCTTTTCACCCAAACCCGTTTTGGAACGCAGCAATCAACTGTCGCGCAACATATACTTGTGCGACCCACATCCACTTGTGCGACCACTACACCTGCGCGACGGGAGGACTGTATTTCTCTAAGTCTTGTACTTACCTGTAAATGAGTAAGTGTGGTTCACCATTTATAGAAAAATTGGACACCCTGCGTGGTGGCACGCAATCGTCCTCTCAGCGCGCAAGTTTTGGCGCACAACTCCAACCACCCTAGCCTTTGTCACACTAGTAACTTGCGCGACCAAACCAATACTTGCGTGAACCTCTTTCCTTTGCAATATTTTAAAGATCTAATCTTGAAAAAACATATGGCATGAAACTTTCCAATCCTCAAAGGTACCGGCATGCAATTCATTTCTCAGCGCGCAATTCACTTGTGTGACACATGTCAGGCGCGCAAGTCCCTTTACCAAAACAATTATTTTAACCTTTTGTCAAATTTGAGGTACATAAATTTTGAAAACACAAGAAAAAGGTGCCATAATCAATAAAATTATCTACTTGAACTATATGAGTACTTTTCCAGCACATATTCTAAAATTCCTACAAGGATTGAAAAAAGACGAACAATTATCCAATTCATGCATATATGACCATGGTTCCAACAATCTCCCCCTTTTGGTTTTTTGGAAATCAGTTAATAAATTCCATATATCACCATCGACATGCTAACCAAAAATGAAAGAATCAACTACGCCAACACTCTATGTCTATGTGAGCAATTCTCAGTGTAGAAAACAAGAGAGAATGCTTGAATTTTGTTCGTATGTTTTGAAATTATCAATGACACCCCCAAAATTCTCTTACAATTTGATAGAGGAATTACATGCCTGAACATGCCAGGATTTATTCCTTTCTCCCCCATTGAAAAAAAACCCAAAGACCGGTAATTGTTCCTTGTTTAGCTCAAACCACGCTCCACCTAGATAGTATCTCCCCCACAAACCTCCCTCACATCCATAAATATATTAAAAATAGTCACATAGCTGGGAAAAGCAGATTTCCGTGACCTTCTTATGCACTGGGATGAGTCTGAACACCGAGGTTCAACTGATGCTTCACAAATACAACCGTTGACTGGGGCTTGGCCATGATATCAACCACTTTCTCATCAGTTCCAACATGATCCATTCTAATCACGCATTGTTCAACTTTCTTTTTGATAATGTGATAACAAATTTCAATATGTTTTGTACGAGAATGCTGACCCAGATTCTTCGTAAGATCAATTTCTCTCTTGTTATCAGATTAAATCACCATTGGTTGCCTCACCTCATCACCAATATCTGTTAATTGTTTCTTCATCCATAGAAGTTGAGTTCATGCCTTTGTGGCGGAGATATACTCATCTTTATTAGTACTAAGATATTTACATTATTGTTTCTTGATCAACCATCCAACACATTTATTCCCAATATATAATGCTCTACCACTGGTGGAATTTCTGTCCACAACATCTCCAGCCCAGTCAGCATCAGAAAATGCTGATAATTCACTGTTCCTTACTACAACAATGTATAAGCACCAATTTTGAGTACCTTGAATATAATACATGATTCTTTTAAATTCTTCCATGTGTTCCTCTTTTGGATTACTCTGAAACCGGGATGGAAGACATGTGGCAAAGAAAATATCTGGTCGTGTCACTGTCAGGTACAATAGGCTTCCAATGATCCTCCTGTACATGGTGGGATCTAGAGAGGTCCTATCCTCATGCTTTCCAAGTTTAGTTCCAACTACAATCGAAGTTGACATTGGTTTGGATTCATGAATATTAAACTTCTTCAGCAGCTCTCTTGCATACATTTCCTATGAAATGAATGTGAAATCCTTCTTTTGAATCACTTGCATCCCCAAGAAATATGTGAGCTCCAAAATCATAGACATTTCAAATTCTGATTTCTTGTGATTGGAAAATTCATCTACTGATTTCTTCATGCTGCCACAAAAAATGATATCATCAATATATACTAGAACCATGAATTAGTCTTTTAAAGAATTCATCACATATAGTTTGTCATCTACTCCTCCTCCATTGAATTCCAGCTTCTTTATATAAGAGTCTATCCAGGAGTACCACGCCCGTGGTGCCTATTTCAAGACATAAAGTGCTTTCTTTAGTTTCCAGACATTTGTTTCATTAGTACCAAGAAGAAAACCCACTGGTTGTTCAATGTAGACTTTTTCTTTGAGTAAACCATTTAAGAATTATATATTGACATCCATTTGATATTCTTTATATCCTCTTTGGAGAGCCATGGAAAGGAACAGTCTGATTGACTCTAGTATAGACAATAGAGCAAATGTTTCTTCAAAATCAACACCTTCAATTTGGGAATATCCCTTATATACCAGTCAATCCTTGTTTCTAACAACACTTCCATGCTCATTAAACGTTTTCTTGAAGATCCATTTTGTACCAGTCACATTGGGACCTTTAGGTATCATGACAAGATCCCATGTATTATTCTTGTAAATCTAATCTAACTCTTCATTCATGGATTTCACCCGTGATTCATCCTTTGTAGCTTCTTCAAATAGGGATGAATCCATAACCGATAGAAATGCATATTTCATGTTATTCCTCATCCTTCTTGTTTGTGTGGGTGCTCTCCAATCCCCAATAATGTCAGATGGATCAATCTTAGCTCTTCAATTTCTCCGGAGAGGTTTAGTTACATTCTCTCCGGCCATAGTTTCTTCTTTAGATTATTCTTCTGAGTTAACATCATGATGTGACTGCTGAGTGTTTTGAACAACTTCCTCTATTTCTGTAATTTTATTTTATCCGTATTCACTTTCTTCCACACTTTGTAATGAACCATCTCTTTAAAAAAGTTACAGAATGATATTTTTTCTTTCAAATCTTTCCTTTAAGCTTGTGTAATGTGGGTGACATCCTAAGGAAGGTCTGGGGAGTGTCTAGGGTTTGTTCGGAGCCCGGGAGTTTGAGAAATGGACTTGCAGACAGGGGTGCATGGCCAGCGCACGACTTGCGAACAGTTTGGGTAAACCGTGTGCCCTTTGGTCTGGAGACAGTGAGGTACACACTGTTTTCACACGATTATGGTAAACCGTGCGCCTAAACCGTGAAACCCTGTATATGGTGAAATTACACTTTTTCCCTTAATTTTATTTAAGATCCTTTTTTTCCTTTCCTTTTGGTTCTAGCGGCCAGAATCATAAGGGGAGCCCTTTTATGAGCTCCAATATCCTCTCCATATCATCTCTTTGTGGTTTCATCGTCTGAAGTCCAATCCTCAATATGTCGAAGTCATTGGATAGCCTAAGGTAAGGCTTACCACACTTGGCCTTCTTTCCTCAATGAATCGTGGTATCCTATTCTCTATTTTATTGGAGGCTCATATGCCCTATTTTCAGGGCATTGGACTAGAACTCAGATCTCCTCTAACCTGTTGCAAATATGAGGTCGATATCAAGAGATCCTATATATACTTCCCTATGGTAGGTAGTCACGTGGTTTTCATTTTGGGTTTTCATCTTTTTGGGTTTAAACCATCATGTAGAGGTTTTCCTTTCACCAAAACTCTTATTATTATTGACTTCTTACTGTCTAAATGATCCTTCTGATAGTAGGTTATAGGAACGACCCTCATTTGGGTGTTTGGGAATCGTATGACCCCGGTATGGACACACATAGGTGTTATTCCTTGAGTTTTATCCCTTTTTCACCTTTGGTCCTTATGGATATGTCCTGAAATCTATTTTCCATGTGAGGAAAATGAGATGGTTTGGTTAGGGCTGGGCTAGGATGGGTTATCCTAAACCCCTTTTATTATTTTAAATACATGTTTTCATGAAATGTGACTATGTGACATTGTGAGATGGACATGCCATGTTTTATTGATATGAATGTCATAAGAAGTTAATGCGTTATAAACTATACTAATTAAATGATACATCTTCGGGCTAGGGGTAGACTGTGAGAGCTCCCCTATGTTACGGCTTCGGGATAAGGGTACATTGGGAGAGCTCCCTTGAATAATTATTAATCTTCTGGCCCTGAGTAGGCTGTGAGAGATCCTCTATGATATGGTTTCTGGCTAGGGATAGACCATGAGAGCTTCCCCAAGGTTGGGCCAGGGGTAGCATCGAGGGCGCTGCCCCTGGGTTAATCACATCCGTGAGTTCCGTCCCGATCCGACCCAACGTATTATATATATGTATATATATATATATCTATCTCTAAATAACCAGGTGACTCATTCAGACATACCATCTATGAACTGAAGAAGGTAGACCCACCAGGTGTCCATCCGGAACCTGAGCGGGTAGGTTTCTATTTACATTTATTTACTTGCTTGCAGTCTATTACACACTATTTACTTGCGATCACACATTTTGGATTTCATGTAGACACCGTTGGTGGTGTTCTACTAAGACTTATCTCACACCGTACCCAGGTGGACCCTGGGAACCCCTGTAGACTTTTATACTACTGGTACTAGTAGGGGCAAGAGCCCTATTTCAGTTTTCTGATGTCTATATATATATTATAGCTGGAGTTCTAGAGCAGAGGACCGATCTTGGCTAGTGATGCTCGTGGAATTCCTTTTTGTTCTTTGATTCATTTTGTAATGCTTGTAACAGGCTAGTGTTTTGTTTAAATTTGTCTCAGCATGCCATGAATTAATTTTGTATTAGACACAGCCTATGAGGCTTTTGGATGTTATACAAGGTTTAATTTAATTTCGTAGTCTGGTTGTATTTTTTCCTGTTCTCCTGCTTATCCATTATTTGTGCTTCTGCTATTCTATCACTTTACAACTTCCCACTGTGTACTCTTAAAAGGGGGTACATTATTCCCACTGACTTACCATTAATCCCTTGCTGCTAGTCGGTAGCCCTTGGCATATGGGGAGGCGAGCCAGGGGTCATATGGCCAACCGGGCTCGGGGCTCGGGTTGAGGGGCAGCCAGGTCCGGGACGTCCCAAAGTGGCATCATAGGATTTTCTTTCTTTCTTGCTTTACTATCTGGCGATAATAGATTGGAAAATGGGAATTCATATGGACTTAATTATATGCTTTTCTTAGGAATCGCAAACCCATGTACGATTTAATGACTATGTTTCCTAAATTATGTTGTCATTGATTTTTCTATTTACTATTGATATTGTTTCAACGTTGGGTGCTTCAAATGTTTTGTGATGTTATTGATACTTGAGGGGTTGAAATTTGTATTTTATTGTTTGACCTAATGAAATGAGGGATATGGATTGGAACATGGATCATGATAGGCCCAAAATTATTACGCCATGCATGTTTCCATGTGACGTTTAAATTTTTAGCGAGCATTGTTTGCTGTTTATTTCCATGTCGTGATGATATGTATGTAACTGTGCTGACCTTTCCTGCAGGTTGTGGATTATGGAAAGGATTTGGTTTTAGTGGGTTCCACTCTTTGATTCATAAGGCGTATGGGCCCTTATGGATCAAAAATTGGCATTCCAACTAAACCAATTCTGTTTTTTAAAGGAAAAAATTTAATAATTAACTAGCACAAGTAAATGAGAAATGACATCCAAGTGTGTGTCATCTTTCAGTTCATGAGAAGTATGGGCCCTTATGGGCTGGGAAATTCCATATCACTGGATTTGAAATTTTTGAATGTTTTCTTGTTTTTCTAAGAACCCTTGTAGGTGTGGGTAGGTGATATTAGAGGTTGGAAGGTGTAGTACCCATCCTAGCATCTAGAGTTCAGACTTTAATTTGTTGGCTTCATTTTCTGAGACGTTTGTTGGCATTATAGTGTTATGCCTCCATGATGTCCTCGAGTCGTGCATGCTGAAGGCGGCGATGACCACATTCCTGAGGTGGCGGGCCCTGATACGCCAGTTGATGTTCTAGTAGAGCCACCAGTGGCTTTTTTTTCTATTCCTACTATGGGTGATAATGACCAGATTCATGAGGGTTTCTTGAGGATGATGTAGAATATTCAAGGTGGCATTCGATCTACCCCATGTATGGCAGAGTTGACCCACGAGTTTCAGTTACAGCATCCTCAAACATTTTCGAGAGATGGTGGACCTCTTGCTCCTGAGTCTTGGCTGGAGGTGATCTGGTCCATCATTGAACATCTCGAGATGCCTCCTGAGCAGAGAGTCAAATTAGCCATTTATATGCTATGCGATTGAGCTAGATGGTGGTGGGACATCATCACGCAGTCGAGACAGTAGAAAGACATAGTATGGGCAGATTTCCAGGCAGTCTTTTATGACTTTTTCTTTCCCTAGACCTTGAGAGCAGACAGAGCTAGGGTGTTTATGAACCTGCAGCAGGGGACCATGACAGTCGTGGAGTACTCGTCCCGATTCACTGAGCTGCAACGTTTCGCCCCGTCTCTAGCTACGGAGGATCTGATGGCCGCTATGCATTTTGAGGATGGGCTAAGTTACACCATCTGGTGGGTAAACGTGTTCGGGTAGGCATATATTCTTAATATTGTTAACCAAGCTCTAATTACTGAGCCGAATCTGAGGGAAGCGGATAGTACGAACCTAGGCGGTTCAGCACCAAAAGCCTCAAGTGGGTCTTCATCCGGGTGGAAGAGACGTTTCGAGTTTTCCCGTGGGGCAGGCAGCAGTCATTCTCACAACACAGATAGTTCTTATATTTTCCATCAGTGTGGGAGGAAGGGACACTTCAGGGTGCAGTGCCTATGGAACCCAGTTGAATGCAGAGGTTGTGGTAGGATGGGTCACCTTCAACGTTTCTACAGGACATTTTCTCCAGTGCCTAGTGAGCAGGGATCTGCACCTAGTCCACGATCTACTACTAGATCGGTAGGATTACATCAGTCAGGCAGCTGGAATACTACCGGCTGATCAAGCCGTGGCCGTAGTCGAGGAAGAGGTAACCAAGCATATGAATTTCAGCACTAGAAGGGCGGGTCTGCTCAGCGTAGTTAGGTTGAGACTCATGGTCATGGTATCCTCAGTTATATGCAGTGGAGCCTATGATGCAGGAGCAATATGTCGGGCCATATACTATATGAGGTACGAATTTATTTGCCTCTACATTGGTATCTACATTGTATGATACAGGGTATTCTCACTCTTTAATATCGAAGGCTATCACGGAGAGTTTGGGCCTCGATGTTGAGTCGTATCACGGTGTGGTTACGCTAGAAACCCCTTTAGGTGTCTGTTCAGAGGGCGCTCGGCGTTTTCAGAATTGTCCCCTCGAGGTGGGCAGTTACCATTCCGTTTGGAACTTGTATGTTCTGGAGATGACAAGATTTAATGTAATAGTTGGGATGAACTGGATAGTTCCCTATAGAGTACGTATTGACTGATATTGTTGGAGGGTGATGTTTAAATCACCATAGGGAGACACACATGTGCATAAGGTAGAATGGGATCTTAGTGCGACATGAGCAGGACCCGAACAACAGAAGTTGGGTGGTTTCACGGCACAAGTTGACAGTCTTTATCTCGATGACCAAGGATTACAACCCACTGCTGATCCTCCTGTAGTGTAGCACATTGGAGATGCCTTTCCTGATGACTTCTATGTTCTACCTCTAGTGATAGAGGTGGAGAGTACCATTGAGCTTGAACTAGGAGCAGCACCAGTGACTATTCCTCCTTATAGGATGGCACCTAAGGAGCTGCTGGAGCTCACGATTCAGTAGGAGGACCTGGAAGAAAAAAGATTTATACATCCCAACACTTCACCTTGGGGATCACTGGTTCTCTTTGCAAAGAAGGTAGATGGTACCCTTCATCTTTGCGTGGATTACTGTTAATTAAATCATATGACGATTAAGAATCAGTATCCTTTGCCTAGAATTGATGACCACTTTTATAAGCTCCGAGGAGCAAAGATGTTTTCCAAGATAGATTTGAGGTCAGGATTTCACCAGTGTGTGTCAGGACGTAATACATAAATCGTATGACCTTCAAGAGAAATTATGGTCTCTATGAGTACCTAGTCATGCCGTTTGGGCTTACGAATGCACCTGTAGTGTTTATGGATCTTATGAATCTGATTTTTCACCCTAACCTTGATTCTTTTGTGGTGGAATTATTGGATGGTATCTTAGTCTATTCAAACCCAAGACACAACCTTGCAACCCATCTTGAGATCATGCTGAATACACAAAGAGAGCATCGGCTTTATGCTAAGCTACGAATATTCCACTTTTGGATAAATATGGTTCACTTCCTAGGTCACATTATTTCTGAGTCTGGAGTTTTAGTTGACCCTGAGAAGTTAACTGTTGTAGTCTCTTGGGTGCAACCCAAGAATGTCTTCGATATCAGGAGTTTCATGGGACTTGCTGGATATTATAGGCGGTTCATTCAGTACTTTTCACGCCTAGCAGAACCGCTTACAGCTTTGACCAAAAGGGAGTGAGATTCAAGTGGTCGGAACCTTGTGAAATAGATTTTTAGGAACTGAAGGGCAGAATGACTTCAGCGCCGATAATGATCTTGCCTGATCCGGGAAGGGATTATACGGTCTATTGTGACATGTCAAGTATCGGTCTTGGAGCTGTTTTGATGTAGGACGAGCGAGTCATTGCGTATGGTTCTCGTTAGTTAAAGCCTCATGAATGCAATTATTCAACGCATGAGCGGACTATATAGGTACTATAGGATATGTTACATGCATGTGTTCTCGATTTTGGAGTTTCATGGAAGAATCAAATTCCTATTGTCGTGTTCAGTTATAAAAATAGCTTCCAGGATACCATTGAGAAGGCTCCCTATGAAGCCTTATATGGTAGGAATTGTCGCTCGCCTTTGTATTGGCTTGAAACAGGGAAGTCTGATGTTCTTGGACCATGTATTTTTCAAGAGACTACCGAGCATATATAGCTTATCAGGAAGCATATGCAGGTAGCTCAGTCTAGATAGTAGTCTTATGCTAACAAGCACCGATGACCTCTTGAGTTCGAGGTCGGGAACCAAGTTTTCTTGACGGTCTCGCCCAGGTTAGGGCAGAGACGTATTCAGAAGCAGGGTACGCTTTCACCAAGGTTCGTAGGATCCTTTGAGGTGGTGAAGTGGATCAAATCAGTACCTTAACATTTTTCACTTCTATAGAGATATCAGGCCATGCACAATGTTTTTCATGTATCTCAGCATCGCCGGTACTTTTTATATCCGATTCAAGTGATTCAACCGGATGAGGTTGAACTGGATATGGATGCTTCCTTCGAGGAGTATCCGATGTGAATTGTCGACCGGAGCGTGAAGACACTCCGAGGTAGGTCTGTTCCTCTTGTACGAGTGTTATGGAAGCACAACCGGGTACAAGACGAGACTTGGGAGTGGGAGGCTGATATACGTTCTCAATAGCCGGAGCTTTTCACTGGGGACACCTCAGTACCCTCGGAAGGCCATCTCGGGGATGAGTTCCTTTAAGGAGGGGAGGTTGTAATGACCCGAATCATTGGAAAAGTTATGGATCATTAGTTTTTCTTTCAAATATTTCCTTTAATCTTGTGTAATGTGGTTAACATCCTAAATAAGGTCCACGGAGTGTCTGGGTTTGGTTCAGAGCCTGGGAGTTTGAGAAATGGACTTGAAGACAGGGGCGCACGACCTGCGCACGGCTTGTGCACGGTTTGGGTAAACCGTCCGGCCTTTGGTCTGGAGGCAGTGAGGTGCGCACGGTTTGCACACGGTTTGGGTAATCCATGTGCCTAAACTGTGAGACCCTATATATGGTGACATTACAATTTTCCCTAAAGTTTATTTAAGATATTTTTTCCTCTGTTTTTGGTTCCAATAGCTAGAAATAGAAGGGGAGCCCTTATTTGAGCTCCAAACTCTTCTCCCTCTCATTTCCTTGTGGTTTCTTCATCCAAAGTCCAATCCTCGATCTGTCTAAGCCGTTGGATAGGATAAGGTAAGGCTTTTTACACTTGGCCTTCTTTCCTCGATGAATCGTGGTATCCTCTTCGCTATTTTGATTCAGGCTCATATGCCCTATTTTCAGGGCATTGGACTGGAACTTAGATCTCTATTAACCTGTTGCAAATATGAGGTCGATATCAAGTGAGCCTACATCTACACCCCTCAGGTAGGTATTCACGTGGTTTTCATTTTGGGTTTTCATCTTTTCGGGTTTAAACCATCGTGTCGAGGTTTTCCTTTCGCCAAAACACTTTTTATTATTGACTGCACACTGTCTGAATGACCCTTGTGATAGGAGGTTCTTGGAACTACCCTCATTGGGGTGTTTGGGTCCTGTATGACCCCGGTATGGACACCCATAGGTGGTATACCTTGGGTTTTAGCCCTTTTTCACCTTTGGACTTTATGGATATGTCTTGATAACTAGTTTCCATGTGGGGAAAATGGGATGCTTTGGTTAGGGCTTGGCTATGATGTGTTAGCCGAAACCCCTTTTATTGTTTTAAATGCATGTTTTCTTGAAATGTGACTATGTGATATTGTGAGATGTAAATGCCATATTTTATTGATATTAATTTTATATGAAGTGTATGGATTATACCCTATGCTAATTAAATGATACAACTTCGGGCCAGGGTAGACCATGAGAGGTCCCCTACGTTACGTCTTCGGGCTAAGGGTCGACTATGAGAGCTCCCTTGAATAATTATTAAGCTTTGGTCTAGGGGTAGACTGTGAGAGCTTCCCTATGATATGGCTTCAGGTCAGGGATAGACTGTGAGAGCTTCCCCAAGGTTGGGCCAGGGGTAGGATCAAGGGCGATGCGCCTAGGTTAAGGACGTCTGTGAGTTCTTTCCCGGTCCTACCCAATGTATTATATATATGTATATATATATCTATCCTTAAATAAATAGTTGACTCATTCAGACATTCCATCTATGAGATAAAGTAGGGAGACCCACCAGGTGTCCTTCCAGAACTGGAGTGGGAAGGTTGGTATTTACTTTGCCTTACTTGCTTGCAGTCTATTACACACTGTTTACATGCAATAACCCATTTTGGATTACACATAGACACCGTTGGTGGTCGCCTACTGAGACTTGTCTGACACCCTACCCAGGAGGCCCCCTGGGAACCTGTGTAGACTTTTCTACTATAGGTACTAGTAGGGGAAAGAGCCCTATTTCTGGTTGCTGATGTCTATATATATGTTCTAGCTGGAGTTCTAGAGTGGAGGATTGAGCTTGTCTAGAGATGCTCGTGGACTTCCTTTTTGTTCTTTTGTTCCTTCTGTACTTCTTGTATCATTCTAGTCTTTTGTTTACTTTTTCTCTACATGCCATGCATTCATTTTGTATTAGACACAGCCTATGAGGCTTTTGGATGTTATACAAGGTTAACATTACTTTTTTAGTCCAGTTGTATGTTTTCCTGTTCTCCTGCTTATCCATTGTTTGTGCTTCCTCAATTATATCACTTTACTGCTTCCCACTGTGTACTCTGAAAAGGGGGGTAATGTCTCTTCTCTAGCTTACCATTAAACCCCCGATGCTAGTCATCAGCCCCTGCAATATGGGGAGGCGAGCCATGGGTCATGTGGCCAACCGGGCTCGGGGCTCGGGTTGAGGGGAAGCCGGGTCCAGGACATCACATAATTTCTATCACATCAGCATATGACATCCTTGAAGCATGTGTTGTTTTCTCTTCATTTATCTTAACATTAGTGTTTTCCACAATCCTTCTTAATCTCTTGTTGAAACACTTGTAGGCTTTTCCATTCATTGGATACCGAAGAAAAATTCTTTCAATAGCATTATTAACAAACTTTCCTTGATTTCGTTCATTATTCCAGATGAAATATTATTTTTCCGAAAACACGAATGTATTTCAACGAAGTATTCCTTCCATTCCACATTTCATATTTTATTTTCATTTCTCCCATATAAATCCATGTTCGATTCTGAATGTGCATTGCAGCTTGAACAATATCCTTCCAGTAATGGCTAGAGATACCACTCTCAATCAGCATAGTCCTGGAAATATTGTTGACCTGTCGATTTTGGCGCTCAACAACTCCAGTAGTTCTTATAGCAGCGACCTCATGTTGTATTCCATGTTTTTCTAGTTAATTCTCACACTCAATGGATGTGTATTCCCCTCTATTATCACATCGAAACAATTTGATTGTTCATCCAATATCATTCTTAGCGATTCGCTGATATTTTTTCATGCAGTCAAGCACTTTCTACTTCCTATGAATGGCCATAACACATGCCATTCTATTGTAATCGTCAATGAAAAACACCAAGTAACTTTCTGAATGAGTTTCGGAAACATTTATCAGCCCACATACATCTGTATGAATAGATCAATAAGATGTGATTCTCTTTTCTTCTTTGGTCGATATGAACTACAGAATAACTTTCCACGAATTCAAGAATCACATGACTTTTCACGCTCACGCTTCAGGTTGGGAATGTCCATGCAAATATTCAATTTTGATATTTTTTCCATGTCTTTTTGATTGATGTGTCCCAGTCTCCGACGCCAAAAATTGTTTTCTTCTTCAACAGTGTTGTGACAAACATTTTCTTTACTATCAACCTGATACAAGTTTCCTTCTATTCTACATCCCTTCATAAGTGGTTTTCATGTCTTTCCCTTGATGGTGTAGCCTCTCTGATTAAAAGTAACTATAAGTCCCGAGTCAAAGAGTTGACTCAAGGTGAGTAGATTATGATGTAATCCATCTACGTAAAGGACTTTGGTATTCTTTAACTCTCCATTAGCTAATTTAGTACAACCACTGCCCTTGATTTCTAGAGCTCCATCATTACCAAATAATATTGTACCATTAACCTTCCTTTTGATATTCTTTAATAGGCCAACATTACCTATAATATGAGATGAACAACCGCTATCCAGAATCCAGGTACTTTTGATTTTTGTAGCATTGAGGGCCACCTCTGCAAGGTTGGATTTCTCAATTTTCTTCATTTCCTTCCATGAGACATTAGATTGAGTATGGAACACTAATGGTCTTTCAATTGTCTCATCTGTGTACATTGGTTCTTCATAGTCGATGTCTCCTTCGAGAGGAGAAAACCTATTTGAAATAGAAACATTTCTTGTTGATGGGATTTGACTTGTCTTGAAATCTAGTATGAGGTGTCCATGTCCCTTCTATGACTGCAATTAACATCCTTATGACCAAAGTTTGAACACCAAAAACAGTTTTCATAGATACTATTTCATCTATAAGATGGAGGATATGAAGTCAGTCTCCTTTTTTGATGTCCAAGATGTTCCCCATTCAAGTAGCTCCTTGCCTCTTCGCAATATGACATGGTATGGACCAGATAGCCACAGAACTGACACTTCATGAGGGGAAATGTCTTCTCACTTGAATTTCTCCTCATACCATCTTCCTTGAGAGAATAGTTAGACTGCCTGTCATTTCTGAATGTTTGATGAAAATCATCAGTTCTCTTTTTAGTTTGGATTGAGGGTTTTTTTTCAGCACTTCAGGTAACCTTTAAACAGGTCGAACTTCCATCTTGTCTTTCTTTTGGATCTCTTTTTTTCGAGAAGTTGATCTCTCAACTTCACATCCAATTACCCTCTTTCCCATGCAAGAGGGTCTTTGATCACCCATGAGTTTTCCAACCCCATCTAAACCACACTTGGCTCTTGATAGTAATTCTGAATTTGAGAATCATCCAAATTGTATTTTCTTCCTTGATTCGTTTGAAAATGATCCAGTCTCATGTTTACTCATAAGAGTAACAACTTCCTTCTCAATACCCACATCAGTCTTGGATTTTTCATCCAGTCTTGATGTGAGGTCATTGAAGACCTTTCCCTGCTCTTCAATTCTCAGCTTCAGATCCACTAAATCATTATTTCTTTCAATTATTTTAGACTGAAATTTCACCAAATTATCAAGTAGGTTAATTTCAGCTTCATGTTGATCAACAAATTGAGTTTATTTTTCTATAAGCGATTTCCAATTATTACAAGTCTAACATTTAATATTAAGCTTACTAACAACATCCTTAAGTTACAACTCAGAATCTAAAATAGTTTTCAACAGATTTTCTCCACTAGTATCATATGATTTTTCAATAGTGGCCATCATGGATGCATGGTTCCCAGTTTTAAGTTATGGTTCTTCTTTATCACATTATTTATAATAATCTTCTTCTTCTTCACATAAAAACTCTTCTTTAAAAATTTCTTTCTATATTTTATGTCTGTTTTCTTGAAAAATATTTTCTGAGGCTTTTCAAAGTTTTCATCATCGCTATCATCATCATCGATCTTTATTAGGCACAGAGAGAGAATCTTCACATCTTTAACACAATAAAAGGAAGCTATAGGTAATTTCCCTTTGGATTTCCCTTTTCCTTCCTAGACCTTTTTGGAAATGAGATAAATAATTTCATTTTCCTCACAGTCTTCACCACTAAAATATATTGAAATTTTTAGTTTCTCCATTGATTTGAATGATATTTCCTTGATTACTTGTGTAGTAGCATCTTCCGATTTGACTCTCATTTCATATGCCACAAGGATGCTCAACAGATCATCCAATGAAGGTTTGGAAAGATCTATTTCTTGAAGGGTTGAAACCATTTTATTGTACATGGGTGCAAGTCTTCTTAATATTTTCATTATAAAGTCAACATCTTTGATTTCTTCACCTAGGTCCCGAATTGCTCCAACCACTTCAGTAATTTGATTGAAGAAGGAGTCTGCATTCTCATCAGGATGCAACTTCAGAACATCAAACCTATTGTGAAGGACTTGTAGTTTTTCCTCCTTCACTTTGCTATCCCCTTCATAAATATTTTCATGTTTATCCCACATTGACTTTGCTAAGGTGAAACTCATTAACTTTAGATAGATCTGATCATAAAGGGTTGTGGTGAAAGAATTTTGGGCTTTAGTATCAACATTAAGAATTTTCTGATCAGCATCCATCATAGCCAGCCCTGTTGGATCAGTAAAATGAATACCTTGTACAGTGGAAAAAAGAACATCCATTCCAAGGAATCTTAGATGAGATCTCATTATATTCTTCCAGATCTAGAAATTACTTCCATCAAAAAGAGGGACTCTCCTGGCATTGAGAACATTCTCCATGATTACAAAGGACAGATTCAACACCAGCAACCTCCCTCTGATACCACTTGTAGGACCCCTAGACACCCTGAGAGAGGAGGGGTGAATCAGGGTGACCTCTTTTTTCTTTTAATGTTATGGATCTTGTTCCCACCTTGGTAGAAACTTGTTAAACATGTATGATGAATATGATCAGTAAGAAACAATCACATGCTGAGAGATGACACAACACTTTTTACTTTGTTTAGTACTAAGGGATATGTCCAAGGAGCATATGCCGACATGTTTTCGGTCATACCAAATTACACTAACCTTCACTAGCTGTGGATTATAAAGGTTTGGGAACAGTCACTCTATCCCAGGCACACTGCCTTTACAAAGTTTTAGGGATAGCTCACAACGTCCCTCGGGTCACTCCCGTTGATTTCCCTGGCTCACTTCCTTTGGTGAATCCAACTTAGTTTATAGACATGACATTCCTTTAATCATGGCAAAAGAATGCATCCTCTGTTTTTCGTAAATGCTATGTTGAAGTCCAACTTTCACCCATAGAAAAAACTCAGATTGCACTGAAGGTATCGGGAAATATTCCATCTTTTGTATTACTTCAAAAAGATGAGCGTACTTCAAAAACACCTGGTGTGCTTCTCCAAGCCGGCACACAAGTTTCAAAGACAGTGCACAGGTTATAACTGGTTCACAAGTCCACCACAAACACTTGCGCAACACTCACTTCTCCAACATCAAACATGTGCGATTGACATTCTTTGTCACATAAAATCGGTTTTGGCATGCAACAAACAACTATCGCGCAACTTATACTTGTGCGACCCCCAATAAATTGCACGACCACTACACCTGCGCGATGGGAGCACTAAATTTATCTACGTCTCAAACTTCACTACAAATGAGGAGGGGTGGTCCACTATTTATAGGAAAACTGGACACCCTGTGTCGTGGCATGCAAGCCTCCTCTCGGTGTGCAAGTTCCATCATGCAACGCCAACCGCCCTAGCCTCTGTCATGCTACTCACTTGCGCGACCAAACCAATACTTGCACGACACTCTTTCCTTTTCCATATTTTGAAGATCTCATCTTCAAAAAACATATGGCACGCAACTTTCCAGTCCTCCTAGGCACGAGCGCACAAGTCCTTTCTCAATGCGCTAGTAACTTGCGCGACACCAGTCCGACACACAGGTCCCTTTAACAAAAACCATTGTTTTCCTCTTTTTTCAAAATTGAGGTCCAGAAATTTGGAAAACACTAGAAAATGGTGCCATCTTCAATACTGTTATATGCTTGACCTATGTGAGTACTTTGTTGGAACACATTCTAAACTTCCTCTAAGGATTAACAATAAACACAAACCATTCTCCAATTCATGCATTGATGACCATGGTTCCAACATCCCTCTAATTTCACTCAATTGTCTAGAGGGCCTTCTCACCATTATCACCTCCATCAATATTTTTCTTGTGGGTGTTCCATGTGTTTTATACAAACAATCTGATTTATAATTCATACTTTTTTTTGTCTTTATATACTTCATCCATTATATTTCTTAATTTGTCTTTCTCCTTCTTAGGGTTTGATTCTAAATCCACTTGATATCATTGTGAAATCAACTGAATTGGATGGGGATTCCACATTGCAATCATAGAGAATTATCTAAGATGAGATTTTATCATTGTTACATGGTTTTTTATAGAGCTACATTTCCACACAATTATTCCATTGCATTTCATAGATTTAAATGTTTATGTTTATCATTTTGGTGATGTTCAGTGGGGTATATTTCTTATGTAGGTCTTAGGGTGTGATATGGGGTTTTTTTTTAACTTTTGGTCATGGATCAAACATTATAGTGATTTCTAGAGAGTTAAATAGAGAATATTATTCTCTTAAATTTATTTTCATAATTTAAAATGTTTTATTTAATTGATTATGGGTTTTTTACTTCAGATAGAGGATTGAGTGATAAAATCTACTTAAACATGCCTTATTGTTATAGTTAGCCTTGATATTTTAAATTAAAGATATTTCATTTTAGGAAAGAGGTATTTATAATTAAACCCATTGTCTAGTTTACTTTTCATAAGTGAACATGATTGAGTCATGAAAAAATTATTTCACATAGACCTAAAATTAGTTAATTAACTTCAGCTTAATTTAATGATTAAAATTTAGTTTACTTTGTTAAATTTTCATTTAAAAAATTACTAAAACTATTGAAAGTATTTTTTCTAATTAAGGTGTACATGTTTGGGCTTGGACCGCTAAATTGGACTTTAGGAATTTTAATAATTGAAATTAAAAATGAATTTCTAAATGATAGGAATGGTTAAAAAACGTTTTATTAATAAAATGATAATAAATTTTCCATTATATAATATGAATGACTACTTATTTAATAAAGAAATCAAACTATGGGAAATATTGATAAAATATGAATGGATGTTATTTCAAAAGACAACGAAATGCGAGATATATTTAAAAATGGTTATTTTGGAATATGTAATAGGATATTACATGGTAATCTAGTTAATGTTTTTTCCTTTTATATGGTTTTTATTTTTCAATAAAAATTATTATGTAAAAATTCTAATGATATTGGTAATGAATAATTTTATGATATCAAGTGGTCTTTGTTACCTAGTAAATGTCATGTTGAAACTTGAAATGTTTTTTTCATCAATTATTTTTCAAGATATAGTGAATAATGTTTTTGATTATGTGGAATTGGTGATATTTATTTGATTCTATCCATTCAAGGAATAAGCCAAAGAAATTACATGGACAATTTATAGATTTAATACTATATAATGACAAGAGAGAGACTTGGATTCCAATAATTGACTAAGATGGATATAAAGGAGGTATAAAATTGTTGAATTCATATAGATTTAATGTAATGATATGTCTTGATAAATCCATTTTATTCAAATAAAATTATTTAGGTATGATTTCATTGGCGTGAATCCCTATTGGATTTAGTTAATTTTATACTTATGATATTATGTCTATTGATATCATGACATCTGTTAGTTTAACCTCATATAATGTTTTAAAATAAGATTCTTAGATTTAACTTACTCTTTTTTATTATATTCCCCCAATGTATTACTTGGATTCAAATAAATTCCAAATTATGTGTTCCAAGGAATATTATTGAGTTCATAGTACTATACTAGATTAGTGGAATTACAAGGGTCCCTAATTGGACTCCCTATTGTATTAGATTTATTGAATTCCCAACTAAGCCATGTGGATTATTCCAAATGATTATGACTAGGATTTGTTTGGTTTTATACATTGTAACTAGTTAAAACATGATTTTTTCATGATTGATGATGCATTGGATTGGGATTAAAAATTTGTAAACAAATTTTTGTTTTTAACATGGATCCCAAAACTTATCATTTGTTTTAGTTTCTTGTTGTTCATTTGGTAAAGAATATAAATGTTTACTTGTATAAATCCTTCATGAAATTTCATAGAATATTGTAATTTTTAAATTATAATGGTGGTGTCCATATTAGTATTTCTCATAACCTCTACTGGAAAATATGGAGCTTAGTTAAAAATGTATTTATCACTAATTCATTATAGTTTCATGTATTGATGGGCACCCAATGTTTTTGATTACTTGTTTTCTTAGATGGATCATGGAGTATCTTTTTGGGCAAAGAACTCAATCATTTCTAGTGTTTTCCGTAAACTATTTTTTGAAATTATTATATACATTTCTGGATTACTCCTATGTGGTATTCTAGAAGGGTTGTTTTATTAAATTATGGGTTTTGTTAATAGTTATCAAAACATTCCTTGGTTTTTATCTACAATTTTGTTATATCCCAATGTATCTAATAGGATCATTTTCTAGTAGGTTTCAAACTTATATATCGGTATAGTCCCCACAAAATCCTATATTAGGAATTTTCTACTAGTCAGAAGCCTCTAGAATATGGGGTGGTATGCAGGAAGCTATATGTTGCACCATCCTAAAGAATCAATTTTGTGGCTTCGTGAGTGGGGAATAAAAAAATGGTATCAGTTTATTCCGATTAATATTACAATTTGGGGTCGGAAAAAGGAGAATTGGATTCTTTTGGGACATGTTATAGAGACTATTCCTAGGATAAGCTACCCGACCTATATGGAAATACCTTCTTTCTATAGAAGATATTACTTTTTCAACAATATACTTTTATGGTTGATCTAATTTCACCCTGAGTGATATACATGATTATTTGGTGACTTATTTTTGAGTTTTTATATCATGTAATTTCATATAAAGAATTTTTTTATGATTTGCATTAGGCATGTAGGATTCACATTAAATTTGGGTGATTCCCCAAAAGATGTTTCTTGTTTATCTTAACTATTAGCTGGGTATGTTATTTAATGTGTCTACAACGATTAATATAGTATTTTTAAAATTTTATTTTGGAATTTTAATTACAATTATTCTTATAATATAAAATTCAATTTACATATTATTTACAGACACCTTATAATTTGAGACAAATAGTCTGATTTTTTCTTTCATAATATCTTTTTATGGTTTTTATATAGTGTTTGTGAAATGAAATTCCATGCAGAACATATAATGTATTTTCCTCAATGACGTTTTATTAAAATTTAATTTAAAATTTTTCTTTTTTGGGTGTCATGGATAATGAATAAATTATATGATTAGTTATTTTTAATCTAATATGGACATGGTTTGGACATATTGGGGAGGTGATGTTAACATTGCCGGTGGGTTTTTTGGGATGTCCGAGTGCCTTATTTTTGTGATATACATGATTTTTTTCATTATTTAAGGATATAGGGTGGTTATTCGAACTAGAACCCATGAATGTTAGTTCCTAAAATAGGAATGGGGTGGATGGGTTTTATTTATAATTGTGGATAAGACATTGTAATGGGTTTTTTGGAGGGATATGGGTTGTTCTTTATTGAGATGTTGTGAGTTTCATCCTAGAGGTTCTGAATTTTTTAGGGCATGTTGTATTGGAGTGGAGGAAGATACCAATTGAAATATTATTCATGAATCCAGATTAGGAATCCAACACCCACAGTTTTTCTAGTGTGACACATGATATGGGTCAATTTAAGTTTCTAGTACATATAGGTATGAGACCCACATACGATACATTAACATATGATATAGGTGAATTGTCAGAGATGCTTGGTATGTGGTTTAGAAATGTCTGATACAATTATTTATCATTAGTGGGGAAAAAATTGGTTAGATACTTGGTAATAATGTTAACATTGTAAAGGGAAATCATGTTCGGATTCCTAACATGTGTAAGATAAATACAAATAAGAATGGCCTGGTGGTTATGATGTTGATCTAGATGGTGGTGATTTTGATAAAGAACACAAGAAAAATTGGATTGATATAAATTTTATGGGAGTATCTATTACACAAGAAATCTGAAATTACAAATGATTTTTTAATCAGAATATTTTATATATGGAATCCCACCATTCTATTAGATAGAATTTCGTTACTGGATACATACATAAGATCTTTTAATGTTTAGTTTAAAAGAAATAAGCTACATAACACATGAAAATAGAAATCATTCTTATAGTATAATTGAAATTATTAATCATAGGTACAAACTATGAAAATTAACAAAATCGTCTAACCTAAGGGCATTCATCAATGAAATTGGGTACTATAAGGCCGAGTAAGGTAAAGTTAGAGAAATAGTTTCCACATGACCATGAGAAATTTCAATAAGATTTAGAAGATTATCATAATGGTCTGAGAAATAGAAATAGAGAACATAATAATGAAAATAACATGAATCAAAAAAATTATATTTTGCTACAAAATATAAATGAAACATTTATAAAAATATCTCCAATTTTTTTTAACAAGGTCTTGTAAATAAATTACCTTCATTATTCACTAAGGTATCGTTAATCATGTCATATCTAGAGATCAAATTTTTTAGCCAATGTAATGGATTACTTGAAGGGTGGACCATTCATATTACTTAATTAATTTGATCCACATAGATTAAAATCAATCATTTCATATGTACACCGTGTAAAATAAATAAAATAGGTTTCATATCAAAATAAATATGTTTTCGTAATGTATTTAATGAAAAGAATATTATTTCATTTTTATCCAAAAGAAAGGGAATAAAGGATTGATGAATGTTACATCCATGAAAAAATAATTTTCACATATATTTTAAAACCCCTAGAAAATAAATAGGTTTGGTGTTCACAAAAAAAGTAAATAAAATAGAATTTTTGGGCCTGTATTAATAAAATTCAGAATGTTACATTGGCAGCATAACAGGTATAAATCATTATTTTAAAAAATGGTAAAAATAGATATAAAATGGTTCTATTATTGTTAAAACGTGATTTGGAATTAAGGTCATGGTTAAAAGGGTACTAAAAGAGAATAACATAAATATTTAGAATAAATTTCTAAAAAGTGTTTTTTGAATCGAAGGGAAAAGGAGGAAAAATCCCATACCTTGAAGAGTTGTTCAAATAATTTGATGATTAAGACCTTAAGGGATTAAAGATCGATTGAGATGACTCAGTGGGAGGTGAAAATACTTGAGATTCTTGTATGATGGATTCAAAGTAAATGGAATTGGTAACAATTTTGGGTAATTATAGCAATAATGTGTGGATTTTTTTTGTTAATGGTCAAATATAGTCCTCGAAAACCAAGGTTGTGGAAATAGAAAAAAATGGGATTTACTATTGCATTTATCTATTTCCTAGACACATGTTTTATATTTTATATTGTTTTTATCCATAAGAGTCAACCAATATTTTATATTACTTCTTTTTACCTAGAAATGTAACGTTAGCACAAAAAATAATGTTTTTAATTTTAAAGTCTCCATTCAAGATTTTGGAAATTAAATTATAGAATTAGATATTCTTTGAAATCTATTAAAATACTTGATATTAAAAATATAGCATATTTTATGATAATTATTTCATTTAATTATTTATTATATATGTATTATATAATTATGATGTCATTTTACAAAAGAAAAAACTCAACCTTTATTTTTACTATTCGTTAACAAATAATGAATGTTATAAAATTATCAAAAATTTACCATAATCTAATTTTAACATGCGTATTTTAAAGCAGATAATTATTTTATCATAAAAACTATATAAATATGATAATTCTCACATTTAAATAAAAAATTCATTATTTATTATAAATAATAGTGGATAAAAATTCATAGTAAAATTTATTATACTTGAATATAATTAAATTATTTTATCAATTATATTTTAATAATAATAGTTTTATCATACTATTTCATTAAAATAAATATTATTCATAATATATTATTTAATTATAAATATTTATATCTTTTCTAAACAGTAAAATTTCTATCATTAAAATCAATTTATCAAATTAAATTTCAATTTTTTTGATATTATTTCTCATAAAATAGAATTGGTGGAAAAAGAATTATATTTATAGGATATAATCAAACATTAATTAACTAGGTAATCAATAAATTACACTTTAAAACACCCACATACGACCTAAGGGTAAGATGTGTGATGGTGATAGATTCATGAAGTGGCTGGACAAACATCACTCGAGTGGTAATTTCCTCACACTTGAACATCTACCATATATGATTTTAATCAACATTAATTTGTTGTAGTTCATCTTGGGATTGGTTTGGAGATAACCCCATATATTCTACCACCCTCATAAGCTCCAAAAAATGTGGTTATGGTAGCATGACTCTACAGGTTGAGCCTAAAATTTCTTCTTTCTATAACAGTTTTCCTTTTCGATTTCATGTTATAAAAACAAATTATAATGTTAATAATAATATTATTATTATAGATTAAATCGGTCATATTGAAAAAATTTCATAATTCAGCAATGATCAAATCCCAATGGTCACATATTAAATTTTACACACTTATTTAATAAAGTTGTATAAATATATTGAGTTCAAAATAATATGAAAAAAATTCTATGTAAAAAATATCATTCCAAAATATTGGGTTGTTATATTCTTCCCCCTTAAAAAATTTCACCAAACTTTCTACATGTTATCTTAGTTTTGAGAAGTTGTGTGTATATCTACATCATTATTTCCTTAGATTCTAACATTTCAGCTTCATATTTATGGTTCCTCTGCCAAATTTTGATAAGTTGGGTATTCATGTTGCAAAGAAACATATCTCTATGGAATAGGATCTCCCTTGGATTCTCCTCATAAGATAGTGAATGTTACATATGTACTAATTATGAATTTTGTACATGTGATGGGTCATGTATGTACTTCCTTGAGATAGAGAGATGTGGATTACATATTGATCATTATCAATATTTTATATAACATAAATAGGACACATCTCCTATGTGATCATGGATTTCATAGGGGAAAATGTACTTTGGGAGAAGATTCCCTTTCCTACTAAACTAAATTCCACAATTCCATAGTGATATTCAATGAAAGAAAAATTTTCAAGTATATAACTCACAGTCCCTTTGACGTTGGTCAATATATATCTCTACTAAATATAAGATACCATTATGTTTTTTATATGGAATGTAACTTTTATGTTATCTCTTGCACATGTTTAGTACCATGAATATTTCTCCCACTAACTTAAATGAAGAAAGTAGGATTTCTACATCACTTCCAATATAGAGTTTCATAGGGTTCCATTTAAATAATGGAATATAAAATTTTTTTGTATGTGAACTTAACTAATGGAAGATGTTGATCCCATCAACATAAAAATTACATTGATTATTAAATATATTATTTCCTTATGTTTTGAAGTAGTCTTTTTAGATTGGAAATTGGTTTGTGGGTGATAAGTCGTACTAAAATTCAATTTAGTATTCCAAAAATGTTGAATACTTCCCTATAATTTCGATGTGAACCTTGGATCATGATCATGTGTAATAGAATGTCATTCTGCATGTAAACATACCACTTCCATTACATAAATCTTTTCAATTTGGTTAGGAATGCAATATTCCCAAATAGTGATGAAGTGGGAAGTCTTTGTGAGATGTTCTAATATAACCCATATAATATTGTTTACATTGCATATTATGAAAAGAAAATTGGGAAATCCTATAGTGATGTTGTCTAAAATCAATGCTGGTATTGTTATTGGTTTTAATACTTTTTAAATAGTTTTCCCAATGAATTCATTTTTCAACATTCCAAGCACTTTATAATGTTGTCCAAAATCTCAATTTCCATGTTATTCCACAAAAAATTTACAATAAGGTCCTTATACAATTTAAAGGTTTGATAATGTATTGGGATTATAGAGATATGATATTCATCCATCAGTCCATTCTTAATCTCATACAACATAGAACACAGATTCTAATATTAAATAATAACAGACCTTTTTATCAATATTGAACATAATATACAACTTATTCTTCACAACTTCTATCTTCATATATAACAAAGGATCTTATCTTTGAGATATCTTGATATTCCCCATTGATGATGGTTGATAAATAATTTCTGATATGGATAATTATTTCCCTTCTCTTATAATTCCTTTATGTAATCATTATAAGTCATTGATCAAAGGATATCCATGAATCACCATAGTTACCAACACACATCAATCATTACTAAATAATGCATCATCGAATTTTTTATGTTCCATAGAATATAATGAATTGAACAATAATAATATTTTATTTATTCTAACAACCACATTTTTCCCATGATCAATGTTTTTGTGTGAAATATAAGTAAATTATTGGTGCACTATCAATATATCCATTTTCTCCAAATAATTTTTATTCCACAATATTTTTACAGAAAATAACCACTTTTTATAACCCCAGGTCATTCATAGAATAATATTTCTCATGAAGATTAACTATTGAGATACATAATCAATTTCCTTTTAATTTTTCATTAGAATTCATCAAATTAATTTCAGGGAGACATCACTAAAATAAAGAATACTTCAATGACAGAGTGTAGAGTTAACACTGGTGCAATAACCAATATCTTCTTCAGCTCTTGGATAAATTCTCCACAATTCGTTATCGAAAGGGAAAGAGTCCCATTTAGAGTTAACATGTTTATGGGATTATAAATTCAATAATAGTTTTTCACAAACCTATAATAATATCTTACTAAATCTTGGTAATGACGAATCTCATACACTATTCTAGAATGAGGGCAGTCCAAAAAAACCATTGTCCTCACAGGGTCAACTAATATTCCCACACTTGTAATAATGTTCCTTAAAAAGTAATTTTTTTCAACCAAAATTGAAATTTTTTAACAGTCAAAATAGCTTACCCTTTTTCATAGTTTGTTATATAACCCATAGATGTTCCTCATGATCTTGATACTTTTGGAATAATTCAAAATATCATCGATAAAATCTACCAAATATTTATCAAGGTATCCATTAACAACTCTATTCATCAAATCCATAAATATTATAGGAACAATAGTCATGTCAAAGGGAATTACAACAAACTCATAACGATCACATGTTGATCAAAAGCTAGTCATTTTAATATCACTATTCTTCACCCTTAATTCATGTCAACCAAATAGTATATCACCCTATGAGAATATTTAAGCACGATGAATTTGTCTAAATAAATAATTAATCCATGGAATTGGGTTCTTTTTCTTCCCAGTGACCCCATTCTGTTCAATATAATCAATTTACAGCATCATTTATTCATGCTTATTCTTCACATACTAAACATGTGATCCCTAATTTGACACAATTGGTTAGAAAAAACCCTTCCCCAAATGATATTTAATATATTTAAATAATTCCTTCATCTCAAATTATTCATTCTATAAAGGGTCTTTGATATCATCATTGATCCATGCATCAGTTAAATGTAGTACACAACCCCAATTTTTTTGGGGTGGCCCAGGTAACTCCTCCATATATATAATAATTTATTCCAGAATTATGGAGACATATTATATTTTTTTACATTTATTTAATTCATCATGTTCCCATATTATGTCCATGGATATGTCTATGGGAGGTGATTTTAGTCAATTATCAGGTTGGGATATCTTTCCTTTAATGATAACTATAGTTTTTTCTTTCATGAGTATTGATATTTCATCACCTCTATAATGGATCATATATTTATGCATTGTTATCTATTACATACCTAGTAAATTGTCAAATTATATAATTGGAATGATTACTATATTTGAGATGAGATTATTATCCCCAATATGAATACTAGATATTATATACACTATTTATTCATGGATAAAACCTGTAGAATTCATGACTAATTAATATATATTTTTAATCATTAGGGATTGATTCTACATTCTTGGGTAATATGGGGGACTGTAAATAAAGGTGTAGAATTAAAATATAAAAAATTTATTTCCTATATTTGAGAGAAAAATAAGAATAACATTCACAACATAATTGGGAGCATCAGCTTTAGCTTTCAAGATAGAAAATTATATCCCATGTTCAATCTCCCTATGTAGCGGTTGATGGTGATTCCATTATATTATCATCAGATTTGGAAAATGGTTGGAAAGGATACTAAGATTTACAAACTTATAGAATTGGACTTCATGTCGGACCTATACTATAATCCCTTTTCACATTAGTATTGAGATGCTAAGGCCGAACCTCTCTTTGATAGTTATGAGAAAAATGGTCATCTCTTCCACAATTGTATCATTTTCATCCCATTGGAATGCAGTTCCCCAAATGTTTCATTCCACATCATTTACATATGGAGAATTTCACCTTTTCCCTCCTATTCCACGATCAATGTTACTCCCTATAAATGGATATGGAATTATCATCTTTTAATTTGATCTATGGGACCATTGGTTCTCATATAACACATGTTAAACCTTCATAGAACATTACACTTTATCCTCATAGTTTTGATAATCTCAATTGGCTAGATTCACCAGTATTTGGGATCTTAGTCCATAAATGAAACTATTTACCATTTTATTCAGATCCATGGAAAATTATGTTTTGTAATGAGAAAAAATTATAATGTGTTTCTCATAGATTCCCATAAATTCAGTTTCATTATTCTTCAGTTATATAAATTCATTCCCCATATTCATTCGCATTGAAAATAAAAATTATATATTGAAGCAGGTTCCCCTAAATGCATCCCACTCCAAATCATCAATCTCTGATCATGGATTTTTGTTTTTAATCAATTCCACCACCAATAAACTTATCCATATATGTGGTACCCTACTAGGGTTAATTTTTTTTATTTCAAATAGTTGAGTACAATAGATATATTTTCTATATAGAATATATATTTTCTATCAGTAAATTGTTCTTTAGATCCATTAAAGGATGGTTTTTGTTGATGCATAAAAGAATCGATTGACTATTATTGGCTTGAAGGGGAATTTGGTCTCTCAACATAATCATGTTATTTCTCATAACATCAATCAGTTGATTCATGATTCCTATGAATTTTCTATTTCGGTTCCTATCAGAGGGACTTCAACGCATGGTCTATTGTGCTCACCATTTATACATTTACTCACATTTCCTAAAATTTTGTAAAATAAGAATTCTTTGTGAGAAAAATGTTTCTTTCATGAATATTATGATTCTAATGAGATTTTATTTCTTAAAACAGTATTAATAAATATTTTATTCTTTAAAAACATATAAATTTCCCATAAATAATTCATAAAGGTTCATAAAAAGATTATTATATACTAAAACTATCCCACAAGAGTGTGAATCCAGGAGTGTAAGATGGCCCAATATCATGCACAAGTTCCCAGTATTTTCTAGATCAATATTGTCTTTGGTGTTTTACAACTGGATATAACTATTACAGATCCACACCCACATGTTCCAATCTAGACCATTATTTCTTTTCATGGAATTCGCGTATATAATAAATTACCAAAATAATAATATTAATACCTATATATTAACATGTCATATAGGTTATTTTTAATGTTTTAAATCCCTGATTTCCACAAATAACTAAACCTCTATTTTGTACCAACTACGCAATCCATCTTTTTTTACATGTCATTCCATTATATCGTGCAATCCTATGATCTTCTAAAGGATAGATTCCAGGAAATATGGTACACAATAATTAAAAACATAAAACATTACCCTAATCCAAATTAATGGTTTAATAATCACGTCATAGTGTGTACATTTATAAAATTATGATACACATAGAACATTCATCAATCGAAATGGTGAGTATAACACACATTAGTGGAAAACAAGGGAAATCGTTTACATGTGACCAAGAGAAATACCCATCATAACATGAAGAATATCATAAAGGCATGAGAGAAAGACAAATGGGAATAAAATAATAAAAAAATGAATAATGAAATGTGAAAATGTATACAATATTTAAATAGCACATTCCTAAATATATCACCAAGCATTGTCACAATTATGTCAAAACAATATACAATGGATATTCACCAAGATAACCTCAAACATGTCATTTCAAGATATTAAATTCTATACATAATGCATTAGAGCACAATCATGGTGAACCATTGATATGTTTTAATTAATTTGGGACATATATATCCTAAAAAAAATATTTCTTATATAATTCATGGAGAATAAAATAAATTGTTTTCCTATTAGAATCAAGGAGTTTATTAAAAAAGTGATGAAAAGTGGGTTTAATATGTAATTTTGACCCACAGAAATGGAATGTAGGTTTTATGTATGATTAATAACTGTATAATTAATTTTCACATCCAGTTGAATAACCCTAGATAATAACGGGTTTGGGTATTCACCAAAAACAAAAAAAAATATCTTGATCAGAGGAGAGATATATTTAGAGGTAACTTCAGCAGTATAATGGGTCTAAAATGTGGTTTTATAAAATAGTTAAATGGGAGGTCATAAGGGTGTACCATTTATAAAAAAAATTTTCTCAGAAAGGATATGTTTTGAAAAGGTCATAGAATATATTACACATATCATTTTTATGATATTAATGAAAAAAGTGTATGTTGTATTGAATTAAAAAGAAGGATAATTATGTAACCATGAAGAGTTTTTCCAATAACCTGTGGATTTTTACTTTAGGATATCAAGGACACCATGGGATGACACTGTGGGAAGTAGAACCACTCAGATATTTAGATAGGATATATTTTTAGTGATTTTAAACGGATAAATGGGTGGTATTTATAGTAATCATGTAGGATTTGTTTATTAATTTCCAAATACAGTCTTTGGAAATCTATTTTGTGGAAAATGAATAAATGTGGTCTTTTCCATGGTATTTTTGATGGTTTTAGAAACATTGGTCACATTTTTTATTATTTTAATTTATAAGTGTCTAAAATCATTTCATAATACTTCTTTTTGCATAAAATAATAATGTATCCACAAAAAAATGTTTTAATGATAATGATTCCATTATAGACATTATAATGTACGTAATATGTTTATAAATTTATAAATTATATTATAATAATTTATATTAACAAAATAAAATATTTGAGGCAGAGTATTTTTTAAATAGTTGTTACATCATTACGACTTAATTATTACTTCATTAAACGTACCAATAAACCAAAACTGTATTTTTTTTATTGCTGAAAAAAAATTAAAATTCTCCAAAATTCACCCTAACAAAATTTGGAATTATCAATTCCCAAAATTATAATTATTTAATTAGAGTAATTTCATAAAAAATATTATTATAAAATTAATTTTAAGAAGAATTATTTATTAGAATTTATAGCTCACTAAAAATTCATAGAAAACAATAAAACGCATGAAAAAAATCTATTTTAACATTTATATTAAATAATAATTCTTTTATCATACTATTTTATAAAAATAATTAGTACCCACAATATATTAAATTATTATAAATAGTTATAGTTTTTTTTGAATGTAACATTATTTTCCAATTAAATCAGCTTATTAAAATGATTATAAATTATATTTTAAAACAATATACATTAAATTAAATTTCATGGATAAAAAATTATTTATACCATGGAATTACACATTAAGTATCCAGGGCATTGACACATGACACCACATTACACTTTCATATGACAAAAGTCTAAGGTTTTTTATGGTGATATATTCTTGGGGAAACATGGCTATAATCACCCAAGTGGTAATTTCCACTAACATTAAATTAAACCATAGGTGATTTCATTGTATATTAACTTGTTGAAGCTCAGTTTGGGATTAGTCATGATCAAACCCCAATGATTCTACCTTCATCACAATCTCTTAAAAAAATTCTTCATATGACATAACTATACAGATTAAAGTCATTATTTTTCAATTCATTACTATTTTCCCATGTAATTTCTAATTATAAACAAAAATTGTAATGGTAAAATTAATATTAAGAGTATTATTTATAAAAATCATATTGACTAATAATATTGTAATGGTGGAAACCTGATGGTCATGTTTTAAGCTATACACACTTAATTAATAATGATATACAGTTTTCTTGAGTAAAAAAAATAATACACATTTTCTCAAGAAACAAATATCATTCAAAACTTTTGGGTCCTTACATAATAGTTTTCATGTGTCGGAAATATTAGGTTCGTAGTACCTTTCGACTTTGGAAGCTGCATTAAGAATATGGAGTGAGAATATATTATCCCCATATGAATATAAGAATATTGTTTAGGCTTACAATGATCAGGTGATTGGATTACATTTATATGATTCCTCTGGTTCTAAAGAGAAGAAAGTGGTCTCTTTTCTTGGTGACACTATTATGAGAGTGAGTCATGGCTACTGGATTATGCATCTAAGTCACATTTTTATGAGATATGCTTCAAATGGTTGTAGTGAAATCTCCATGATCCTCTATTCTATTGGTGTGATACTACTATTATTTGGAGAAATATTCGAGATTTTTATGTGGGGGAGATGCATTGTGCTGTTGAATTATAGACTATGGTGTATGAAAGGGTCCACTGATGATGAATAACTGGGTATGTATCCTTCAATTTAGGATGAGGGCTTGTTTAAATTCAATGATGGACATTCAGAAATGGTGGCTCAGTGGCACTTAGTATGAAATTTATTATCCTTATATAAGAATTATAATGTGGAAGGGTTATGATTGATGAAATTATTGATCTATGTTTAACTTTTATGTTATCATTCGGGTTTGATATGATAGATAATGATTCATGGCTCGAGATGAATGACCCATATGTTTTTTGATGAGTCCAATTTGGGTTGAAGTATTAGGAGTTTTAAGGGCTTCTATGGATGGTGTAAATTATTCTAATAGTATTTTAAAGTTATGAACCTTATTTTTATGAATATTGTTTTGTGGAGTTCTTAGATAAATATACATGTGAGTATATTCTATGAGTTGTTTTAACATTTAGGGTAATACAAACTGGTGAGTAGTCTTGTTCCATCTATGAATCTTGTGCTATGATTTATATGATTTGATTAGAGGATATTAGTATATGGTTATATGAAAAAATGAAAATCATAAAGCTATATAGTAGATTAGGGTGTTGGTCATAGTGATGTGACTTTATTATGGGTGTATTATTTGTTCATGAGATAGATAAATGTAAAATAGTTGTGGAATTTTAAATATGAAAAATAAATGAGGTCAAATTCAATTAATTTATTAGTAATACATGGTTTATTCATGGATGGGGTGCTTTTTCATGTCTGGGTATTAATCAGTGCCCTGGATATGGATTGTGGTGATCAAAACATAACATGTTTTTACTCATGGTATTGAATGAGGATGGCCCTGGTCAGTTTTTTTTAATTGGTAAATTCACCTAGAAGTCAGGTATGATCATTAATGTGTATGTTCCGATTATAAATGGATTTCAATAGGGTTTACATCCTCATTATTATGGAGGTTATGGAAAAATTAACAACAAAAGTAAATTGTTCTTATAAGATGTATTATGGGATAGTTGAACAATATTTTCAGTATGTAATTGAATATGGTGGATCCAAACCACATCAGGTTCTTCATTTTAGGTATGATTTGTGAGTTCTAGAGGATTTATAATGTATTTTGATGAAAATTATGGATTATTATAATGATAACTTAATGATGGAAATCCATATGATTATTTTATAAATAATAAAAAAACGAGGGGTACCAACATTTGAGGAATGTTTTCCATGATATTATGTGTATTGAACTGGGTACCACATCGAGGGGACGCACTATAAATAATATATTATTATTTATTTTTAAATTTCCATAGAAGAGGGTTCCATTTCTTCGAATTTGTAACTTTAACCCTAGTCAGTTGGTAGGGATCACCACGATCATGGTGAGTGAATTAATAAAGACATATCATGTGTCTCATAATTTATAGGGGAGGTTTAGATCAGTCATAATGTTTAGGTGATAAATTAATGTTGTGGTTGTTTTATATGGAATATGTTCATATAATTCAATATTTTATCAATATACCTATTGATTATTTGGGATTGAAACACAACCATAGAGTAGAATTTATGAAAAATATAGGTTGGGAAATTTAATTGGTTGATAACCATGAATTGATAGGGATAATTGATGTTATTATAGAGGGAATTTAATTCTACTACATTAATGAATATATTTAAACTATATGATATATTTGGGATTTCATTTACCATATAAGAATTTTTGAGAATCTCGTTCTAAAGGTGCATCTTATGGTTCACACTTGTCAAAAAAACTTTCTCTACATGAGGTTTCCATGTCTATTACTGAATAAGAGTAGTAATAGGGAACCAATGATTGGTCAGGTGTATATGTCTATATCCTCCAACAACTATCTAGATTATGGATATTATCGATTTCCTTTATTTGAGAATGTCTCCACTAATCAGCCGGTGGACGTTAGAGGTGGAATACAACACTACAGGAAGGCACCAACCAGCTAGTGTCCCACAAGAGTTAATTAGTGGGATTTTATTGAGAATAATTATTATTATACCCCATTGTTTGTTTTAATTGTTAATCCCCTCTTAGTTAATGATAAAATATTAGATTTCTTTTTTATCCCACCATCCATTGGAAATTAGTAACTTCATTTGTGCATACTTATCAAATACCACCTCTATAAAGGGTTTTGATTCAATATTCATGTCAACTCAACATGATTGGTAGTATGGATTACATAATTAGTTTTTTGTGAAATATATTATATTTTTACGATTCAATAAAGAGATAATGTTATTTTCTATTATTTGTTTCAATTTCTTTTTGAATAAAAACATCACTCATCCGTATGTTTGGGCTACCCTCACCACAATGTGATGTAATTCATTTGTCAGGACCACTGTATATTACTTATTTTAAAATTTATACTATGAATAAATAGTATATTGAAGACATTGTCAATATTATTTAGTAGTTGAAATACTTTCTTATGTGATAATACTGGAACTGGTGAACTAAAATAGGCTTGGGAAAAAGAAAAATTAACACCAAGAATATTGATTTTAATATATAATTATTAACAAATGGGTGTGTAAAAATTAAAAGATAATTTTATATTATACAATAAAGATTAATATGGTTATTTTATATATGTGTATAAAAATATAACTTTATCATTCAAGATGTTAGGAGTCTGTATAGAGGAATTTATGACTTTTGTTTTGTGTTAATTTTACAATCTCAATTTTGTTGAGATTATTTAGGATTCTATTTAAATTGTGGGAAATTATATTTTGTTTCACTATTAATCCCAATTTATATTTTTATCATATTTTTATTTCTACTTTTTTGAATGAATATTTAAATTTTCCTTAATTTTTTACTCAATCATTTTGTAAAAAAGTTTTTTAAAATGCCATCATTTTTTACATATTTAAGGTGGAAATATTTTTCCTCAATATCAATGTTCATGAAAATTTATATAGAAATTTTTATGCATACATAAATTCTTGATAATTATATTTTATTCCACCTTTTATTCTCTTTTAAAATGAAGAAAATTAATATTTTTAATCATTTTCAATATGTGTCCATTTTAACATTTTGTAAAAGTGTGAATGGATTGTTTTATTATAAATATATAATGTTTGAATAAATTTTTCAAAAAAAATGTCCATTATTATTCATGGATATTAACATAAATTTCCCCATAGTTTTTTATATAAACAATATATATATTTTTTTTTATTATTTTTCATCTTTAAAATTTTTCCATGAGGATTTTTTTTCTTTTTTTGTCTCAAGGAATACTTTTAATTATTTTATAATATTCATTACTGATCTATGTGAATATCCTGTAAGGATTTATATTTATTGGTTGATATATCATCTTATGATATCCCAATACATTAAATATATGTTTCATGAATTTTATAATGTTTTACTAATGTTATTATAACACCAACGTTTTTTCATGGGATAATTATGTTTTTAGGAAATGATGACTGCTCTTGTATTCACATGGTATATATATGAATGGTATGTTATTATGTTATTGGTAGGTCAAGTATATCCCCAATATTCATTTGGTAATGCTTCATGCACTATGATCTCAAAGGGTACACAAGTGGTTTGCACATGCTCAACATAGTGTATGAGTATTTATCAGAAGAAAAATAAGGTACATGGGTGATTATCTCAAGAATACTATATACTAAATTACATGTTGGGTATCTTGACATATGAGGTGATCGATTTATTACATGGTATCGTTGATATATTACTTATGTGATTATCTTTTTGAAATATTAATATACAATATTCTTATGTATAATATATTCCCTTAAGGATTATGAATATTTGGTTCTTTATTATCTCATGAGATATGTCGTATGTTATAATAATGATTTTTTCATAACACATGACATGGTATTTATGTATCAGGTTTTGGGATTTATTTACCTTAACTATGTTTTAATACCAATATGAATTACTTCTGTTGAGTTGTGATATTTGAATTTATGTGTACCATGATTACACTTACAGATCATTTTATCTCACCCCTTATTATGTTTCAGTTTCCCTAGGTTATGATGAAGTGTATTATGTATGATGAGTCTAGAAGGGTACCATAAGAGGAAAATGATTATGGAAGACTATTCATATCATTCATGAAATTATTTTATTATGTATATAATATCACAATTCCATAAACAATTATAGTTCAAGGGTTTGTATTAATGTGTTATTTATTGAATATTCATATAAAATGATGTAATATATATGTATTTAATTATTGGATCTCCTCATCCATTTGTTATTAAATCACATTATACTAACATGCCCAAATTGGGATCCCCTCCAAGCCTATATGGAAAATATAGTGACTTTTTAGGCCCTATTAAAATATGATCTATGTTTAAGACTTACACCGATGGTATAAACCTAAAACTGATAAGAATTGCATCCATAAATCGAAGGAACAAGATATGAAACCACTAATCAACCCCAAATAATTAAAAAACTATTATCACTAAATTTCAAAAATTCTTGGATATGACATAAAAATATAAATAACTAAGATAGAATATAAAAAATATAATTCTTCAAAATTGACTCAAACCATAGATACAAGCATTGAGTGAGAAAGGTAAAACATAATCCCCAAACTTTTCATAGAAATCTATGTAAAAAATATTTATCTCATTGTGTAAGGGTACGTGAATTTTTAGTATGACCCCCTTAAGATCTCTCATCCAAAAAATGAAATGTAAAACATAATTATTTAGTAAACTAATAGTATAACCAACGTGAACCTAGCATGTTATATTAAAACCAAACATACTAAGGATATCTCAACCAATATCAAAAAAAATGTATACTATCAAAATATGATATTAATATTACCAAAAGGTATTCTAAAACCATTTCCCCATTGTTTTTCATTATCACACCTCAATGAAAAGTTTTATGATTCTCCAATAACATCATATGCCATGTCACAGAACACAGTACCACACTCATTAAATATAAGGTGGGTAGGATTGTATCCTTTCCTAACTAAGAATTGTAGGGAGAAAATTTATCATTAGAACTAGGAAAAAAAATAAAAAAATTATTACCATAATCATATATCACATATACATATCTTCAAAATACATAACAACTACATATAATATCCATCTTAGTATATTGTCATAAACATCATGGACATCAACATCATTCCTACCTCCTAACATTCACGACCCCCTCCAACAATCATAACCACATACGCATAATCCGTTTACTATAAAATGTAAAATCCTATACCAAAATATTTGTAGAGATAATGGTATATGTATTAGTACTACATTATTTCCATCATTAACCTAAATATTCCAAAAAATACACAAAAAATATAAAATCTGGGTGTTGGTAAGGTCATCAAACAAGTGCGGGCTACATATATAAATCTCAATGTAAATATACCATACACACTGAAATCCCACCCTAAACAGTACAAACAAAAATAGAAATGAAAATCCTTATAAATCACAACACCATCACATATACTAACTACAATCACTTCAACTTTCAATATCATAAACTAGACACACTTTAAATATAAAACAAGGCATAATAACCAATATAATTTTATATTTGAATACATAATATAAATTTTTTGGATTTACCATTTACTTACTATATAAAAATAATAATTTCATTCACCCAGTTAAATCAAAATCCTGAAAAATACACAATTCAACCATAAATAAAAGAATGTTCTCAAATTCCTTACTCCAAGCATCTCTTAAATAATCATTGCACAATAATACGTATAGAAGAATAATCGTATAAAAAATTTATTCTATGGGAGTCCTAAAAACAATAATATCTTTATCTCCCATCATTTCATGACATAAAATCATCAAAAATTAAATCATCACAACTTCCACTTTATTCCAATATAAAGGAGGATAAAATCCCATGTTGATAAGATGGAAAAGTATACCTAGATCACCATAGATCAAAATTCTTATGCCAAGAGATAAATCAAACCAATGGTTGATCATGGTTATCTAGGTATTCACCTATTGACACTTAAATATTACATAAATTAAAGGTAAATACATTTTTTTTGTAGATTTTTGGATTTTTAGGAACCATGGAGTATAAAGAATAAAGGTGTGATACATCATGGTTATATGTAGAAAGATATAACCATGATGATCTTATAGAAATTATATTGTGAATCCACTTATATCTATACACATAGAATGTTGATAAAATCATAAATATGGTGTGACTATGGAGGGGAAAAACAATTATTGAAGAACCATATTTCATTGATTCTCAAGAAAGAGAAGAAATAAGCATCAGTGTCTTGCCACCATGATCTTAGTGATTGTTCAATGATATCTATCTTGAATAACATCAAATATAATCATCCATGGCACTAAATAAACAGGTATTTTGCTTCTATATTATTCTCACCCATATAAAATATCAATAACATCTTGAGTAGAATCACCTTATAATCTAAACCATCATATAGATTCCTTAAAATTAAAAAAAGTTACACCATAATATCCATCCGAATTTCATAATAATAATAAAAAATAATCATATGTTTCATTAAAAATATGAAATAATTTTCATTTTAATAAAAATAAACCCTTAAATAACTAATTAATGAAATAAATTTCTTTTTCATGTTGTAATAACATATGAATCCACCATTTATTCCAGCCGATTATCTGTGGAAGGATACGCATTTCAATAACAAAACATTCAACCCCCATATGTAATTATATCTCCACTGCCATTAACCATTTTACACTCTTAACCACATTATATCCATTACCTAAATCATACAAATTATTATGTTGAAAAAGACAATATGATGAAGTTTCTATATTGATAACACCTCTAAATCATTATGTTTTAGATTACTACAACCACCCCGTTATCATATGATGGGTTATTCACCACATGTAAATTAAATCATTATAATTTATATTCTATGACAATATCATTAAGAATAAATAAATTCCCTAAGCCATTTTTAATGAATCGTTTCATATAAAAAATAACTATCCATTTATCTGTAGTTTGAGTACACATATATTGAATAACATATAATTAATCACATTAAAGATCTCATACCATTCATTTTTTATGAAAACATTTACTTATTTCAATGTTATCTTTCATAATTTATTTACAAAAGAATTATAATTGTATCCCAAATCATTATCAATAACTAAATAATATCAGAAAAATAATTATATCCTATTTCGATGTCAGTCTAGAAAGTTCATAAATTTATTATACATCAAAGGATCCACACATATCCCTTTAGTTGTGATTAAAAACACAAATAGTATAACATGATGCATATAGAAGTAAATTTTTTTTTAACATTCATGTAAAATATACTCTCAAAATTAATTTTTCATAGTACTCATAGTATCATCCTTTTTTTACTGAATTTTTAATTGTAAAAAAATATTAACTATAAATACCACATCAAATTTGTTAAGGGAATATCTAAAGAAGTCAATGTATATTACTAGTAAATTAAGAATACCAAATTGAATTAAAATGACTCATAATACCCATATCATGTATGGGCAATAATATTATAAATAGCCCCCACTTTTTGTTTAATTTATTAATATCCCAATCAAATATCATCTATTTTGAAATCCTGAGTCCCCTAGAGGTAATAAAACACGATAGGAATATTTTGTAATGGATATTTGTTCGTTTTCATGATATTGTTATGATAATGATTACTGATGTATAGATGCATCAATACATCCATATATTTTTTATATAATACTATGGAATCCCTTGGAGAATAACTAGGGAATATAAAATATTTTTAATTATATTATAGCATCATCTTTAATTCATTTAATTTAATGTGGTCCATCCTAACAAACTATATGTTATGGGTATATCTACAAGTATAAAATCTATATAGAAATAAATTTCATGATTAAGATGAATAAGAAATAAATATTCATGGACTACATTAATATAGTAAATTATAATAAAATATTTATTTATGGATGATCCTTTAATTAGTCTAAATCATTTTAGAAAAATATGCTTTTTTTGTAGTGAAATAATATTCAAATTTTTTAGAGATTAAGCAAACAACATTTGTAAATATCCTTGGCCTTATATATAATTAGAATATTATAAACTATGTAATGAGTTCTTATCTCAATATAATTGATAATAGTTTTATAGAAATACCACTAATACAGGGTTGGGATAATTTTGAATTCATCTCATGTAAGAATTATAGGATTTGAAGGATGATTTTTCGCAAAATTATTAATTATATTATAGTTACATACATGAGATAAAGTGTTCTTTCTATAGTATAAATTAACTATTAAATCATCTCTCATTTTATTTATTGTGGTTAGAATATTTATATTTAATTTATAAAAATCAATGAGTTCATAAAACAATATTCATGAAATATGTTCTATTAATCAATGAATTTATATTGTACCAATAAAAAATTTGTTTTTAATAATACACATTATCTATAGTGGTAGAATAAAATATACTATTTTATATTAGAATTGATGGTTTTTTGATAATTTATCCTCAATGAACATTGTCCTAGTGTATTGAAGTACAAAGTGTCCAACATCTGTGTAATTGAAAGATTGGTAAATTTGGACGAATGATAAGAAACATCCATTGTTCTATCATACTAATTGAAATATTTATAAAAATAGGGAGTATATATATATGATTCCCATATTTTTGATACCTGAATAAATCTCACATTCCATTAATGAAAATCCCATGGATATTCTTTTAAGAATATGTACATGAATCCGGTGGAATCTTCATTCTTATGTGATCCTTTTTAGAATACTTGTGAAACTTTCATCATAAAAACCAAATTTATCATCCTCCCTTTTATTTATTCCTTGTAATTAAATATTATTATTAATATATAGATAAATAAAAAATTATCTATTTTTTTAATGTATCCCATTCCATTATGTTGATGACTTCAATGATGTTGGTATTCTAGATTAGTATCCACCATTGATGAACTTCTCCATCAAAACACTATATTGACCTGATTACTTTTTCTTTCTCATAGCACTGAAACGTAGAATATATTACATAAATCAGATTTATTTCATTCTATATTAATAATTTAATGTAATATATAACAAACAGAGGGTGATAATATTCACATACAAGTATTATCGATATTTTTACCCTTTTTTAGAGAATATGGTCTCTCTACACGTTTGAAATTATTTTTCCTAACTTGATTCAATTGAGAATTATTCCTAAACATTTTGACTCACACTTCTATCATATTAGTAAAATTAATAAGGTAATATTTTTATTATACATTCAATAGGTTGTTGATTGGATCCCTAAAATTTCTAGCTAATTACATAAATAATGAAATATTTTGGACGATAGTATTTAAATTAATAAACTTACAAACTCATAATTTAATATGTATGTAGAATAACTCATTAATCACTCTTATATTCATATTTATGAATTAATAGTTTTTAATCGAGGTTATTAATTCAGTAATTTCCATAGTTCTGTCATCTAATACACATAACACTAAAACATTCATCTAAAAAATCATTATAAAAACACTCATAAATATAGATGTATAATGTATCTGGGGGATCAAATACATCAAAAATATTGTTTTTTAAAAAAATATAATAAATAATTTATTTAAATATTTATAATTATATCATTGATATCTTATTACTCTTATAATTTGATTGAATATCCAAAAAAACACCTAAGCCACTGAGTGAGCCCAAAATCTGAGTATTGGAACAAATAAAGTAACATATTAGTGGAAAAAATAAAAAATTAAGTAATCAATATAAGGAATAATGAAATAAGAGGATCATAATTTGTGACATTATAGTATCGAAAAATGGAATCAAATACTATAAAAATTATAGTCATGAGTATCATTATAATGATCTAAAAACGTAATGCATGTCATCATAATCATAATCTTTTGATTTTCAATAATACAATATAAAAAAATGTATTAGGTTGAATACTTTTACATGATAAAATGTATCTCATAATATATATGAATTATCTAATCAGTTGGGGTGTGTAATATTAATGGACCACACATCACTTCCGGATAATGTATTAATTTTATTGAAATAGTAAACATAAGTCAACATCAAATATAAACATGAATTAATCCCAAGATAAATAAATGTGTTACCAAACAACGTCAAATGACATAATCAAATTGTGATTCATCTACATGAATTATTTGTAAAAAGATATATTAATTAACATTTATTCCTTCATTGTTACATAAAGGTACACACACTATGTTCCCAAAATATTGCAAAGCCTATTGTCTTTGGAAAAGTAGGTACATATCCTAACAGCCTGAAATATAAATACTATGAAATTATTGAAAAAAATTCATTAATGATCCCAAATTTCTATAATTATTTTTCATAAATATGGAATATCTTAGGTATTTACATAATAATTGGGTCATCTATATATCCCACTGATGGAACAAAAATCCATTGAAGAAGCTATATTAGTACATATCATCCAAGAGGCATATAAAAGTAACACAACATGGGTGAGAATCATAATTGTGAACAATGATGTGTGATATAATGTGATAAAATCATAGGAAATATATAAATGATGAAACAATACAAAATATCACATCATTTACAAAAGACATGGATAATGTCCAAGACACAATGGCTTAGTTTCTTTCAAATAATCTCACATTCCTCATACATGTCATCTCGTTTTATTAAAACATTTACCAATGCATTTAAGTGCTGTATAATACTTGACCACCAATCACATTCATATAATATAAATCCATATGTTTTCACATAGAACATATAGTATTATATTGTATTTAATCAATTTTAATCCAAATATTAAGGATTGTGAGATACACAGATGGAGAATCCATTAATTAAATGATAGTTCTGAATAATTGAATACCAAATAATGAAAATGGGAATGTTTATTACCTATCAAAACATTATGTGTGTAATATTGTAGGATGGCATAAGTTTCATAATGGGGGTTATTACAGATTCACAGAAAGTTTAAATGGAATTTAATGTTTTTTATCATCACTTTAGGATCATATAAATACTAAGAGGGATGCCAAAAAACATATATCAACTTGATGAAATGAAAATTAGAGGGAATAATAAAATGACTGTTAATAAATTAAAAATATAAGGATATGATCCCTTATAATGAAATTGGAGGATCAAAATTATTGTGATGATATTTATAAGAGCTCATGCGAATTTTGGGTGGGATTTAAATAGGGGTGTTCAGATTAATTTCATACATTGAGGGTTTTGGGTTAAGAGTAATGGTAATTTTTTTGGGATTATATATTAAAGAGATGATATTTCTTTAGTAATTTCCAACCATATTTTATTGAATCTATATGATCAGGTAATCAAAACCAAAAAAATTTCTTGGTTTTTTCTGAAAGTTATCAAAAATTTGTATTAGATTTCATTATTATAAAATTTCATGAAATAATCTAATTTAAATAATAAAATTGTTGATATTAATGTGATTCTTTTTTATATAGAATGGATTTTTAAACCATAATATATAATTTATGTAATAGAGGATTCGTTAAGTGTATGTAAAATTAATAATATAATTTTAAAAACATGATAACATATATGAGAAATGTTAATTTTGTTTATGATAGTTTTTATGGTATATATTTCATCACATTTGGGTTATAATAATTTAATAATACATACCAGATATTAACCCTCTATTTCTTATTTAATCAATAATTATTCTGTCATGAAAATTTATGAAAACAATCACTATTGGTTAATTTCGACATGAAAATTTGAAAAATAGAATATATTTTTTAGATAATTATTTAAATATTATAGTGTATACTTTTAAAAAAAATTCCAATTTATTAAAAAATGAGTTATTTTTATGATAATAATTTTCAACCCCTTATAAAAATTACATATGATTTAATAAAATTATAAAATGATTTAAATTTAATTAGTGTTACTTAATGATTTTTTTATTAAATCATAATTTAGTTCAATAATTCTCAAATTCAGCCAAATATGTTCCATGATTGAAATCATATATTAATGATAAAATAGACATTCATTTCAATGTATAATAATCTAATTTTATTTAAAACTCACAATTTAATCATATAAAAGTAATATTAAAAAGGGATAAATATAGTCGAGGATTAATTAATGGAAAATAAAAAATTTCATATTGTTATGGTCTAGATTCATAGTCTATTATAAGACCATAATATTCGTTTAGTTTATATTGTTATTTAGAGATATCTTCATAGGTTTGATCAATGTACATTGTATAATCCCTGATCAAGATGAGTAGGAACATATCCTATAAGATGATTCCATCATGATTTAGTTATTCAATCTTGGTTTGGGATCGATCATGGGAAAATATCATTGATTCAAACTCCCTTAGATGATATGGAAAATAGGATTTATAAGTCACAATCCACCCGGTTGAGGCTACCATTTTTCTTGTCTTTGTTAATTGGTATTTATCATATCATTTTATATATAATACTAATACTATTACATTTAATTAAAAATATTATAACCAATAATGACTCAAAATATTCTTTTAAATCATTCATAATATAAAATTCCCAAATAACCAATGTAGTATATATCATATCTATAAGTTCTTTACATCATAATGAATTCTTTAATTCAAATATATGGAAAATAACCTATAAAATGTCTAGCCAATACATTATTTCCACCATAATAAATTTTTGTATCTAAAATTTCATTTCCTTTATATAAATTATGAGGGTAACTCTATTTATTTTTATCTTCTTATTCAAATGTTTCTTCCTCTACCTTGGGGTTCAGCAACAACACTCTGACCAGATGAATAGTATTGTTATATAGATCCTTCACTATATGATATAAGATCATTATTGGATAATAAATATATGATAGATAATTGTCCATTGGTACTGACTCATCATTAAATACATTTGAGGTGTTCTTTAGGTAATTCATCTAAATAGACACATGGACCACGTCATATACATGCAATTTGTTATTTGGGAGTAATAATAAATTGAAAACCATTAATATTCAATCAAGGATTTAAAATGGGATGATTAATATAGGTATAATATTTTCCTTCATCAAAAACCTCATGAAATACTTACATTCGTATTTAAAATATTAAATTTATCTTCGTCCTAAAACATTAGGTTTCAGCAATTATTTTTCGTGGAGATTATATCTCCACATTTTAAGGATTTCATATCAAAACTAATGGATTGAACCATATATTTAATCTATTAGATAAGATCATTAATTCTCAACATCCAATGTATTACATCATCCATGGATGATTGAGTCTTAAAACTCTCCCCATATATAATCTCATAAGGATCAATTTTAATTTTAGAATAGTAAATATTGTTATTTGATAACTCTACTAGGATAAGGTGTTGGTACCAGTATCTGTGTAAATTCATTAAACATTATCATAGAATATACTATTGATTTATAATGGTTATTTTATTCATAACATCTATATGAGGGTGATAACCAATGCGAAATCTTAGTTTTGTGTCAAATGTGTATCGATGTCTTTTAAAGAACCCTACCGTAAAATTCATATGTAGGTTAGATACAATTTAACATAGAACTATATATAGTCATATCACATACCGTTTATATATCTTGTTGTGTTTTTAAATATATAAAACATTCTTGATAGTATAGAAATGGGGTTCCTTTACAAGGCACGCACTACCACCAAAATGGATTTATATTATTTATGTTTCCTCATGAGGCCTACAATGAAATTCTAGGTTATGTATTCCCATTTCCACACTGGGATGTGATATTTTTTCATCATGTAGTTATTCTTATTTCATTATGAATTGGCTTGTTAGCATATAAATAATTGAGATACCAACTCTATAATATCCTAATTTATATTATATGACCAGATTTTTTGCATCAAATATCACTAAATCATAGTTATTCTTCTATTAATATCGATTTATGAAACATGAACATCATGTAGAAGTTCCCTCTTCAGTATTCGGTTTTATGGGACCCTTATCTGGGTTCCAAATTTAATAACTTCATATTAATCAATATTGATCCTTATAATAATCACTAACATCATAGTAGAAACTCATCATCCTTCCATTCATCCTTTATCATCTATAAAATAGATTGATATGATTTTTTTGAGAAACATAGGATAAATATTATATTATTATTCCTATTTCCTTCCATTGAATATCTATGAATATTGTATCCCATACAATACTCATCATGTATAGTGTTAAAATATCCATTATACTCAAAGAATCATCAAAATTTTCTCCCATGATGGTAATCAATTGGAAATCATGATCCATACTAAAATTTGTGACACTCACAACTTCATATTAATCACATTATGTGTGAATATATACTTTAGTATTTTATGATATATATATTTCTCAATTGAGTTCATTGATATAGTGTCATAAAATATAAAATTTGGAATTACTATAAACATATATATAAATTGAGTTGTGTATATATTCTCATTGATCATAATTGGCGAAAGGCATAAGCTATTATTTTTTCATCTTGTGTGAGTTCTCAAAAAACCTATTATTGGACACATTGTGATAGATCACAAATAATTCACCATTGGTGAAATATATGAACAATAATTTAGTAGTTTGACTCTTATTTAGATATTTAAATCATTCTATGCATTCATCAATCCCAATAAACATGAATTCCTTCTAACTAAGCATAGTTAGTAGGATTGAAAATCATTATAATTATCTCATTAATCGACAATAGTACCAAAAAATTCAGGGAATCTGTGGATTTCGATCCTAGATAATGGGTTATACCAAGAATTTATTGCCAATGTTTAGTTATGGATTCACATAAATACCCTTGTTGATGATATCATTCCAAAAAAAACATTCTCAATAGAAAAGTCTCATTTTCATTCATGTTAATATAATTACTCATTATGAAGGTCTATAGTAAAATATTAAAATTAATTTTATGTTCCTATTTATTTAGAAGTAGATATAAATATAATTTATAAATACAACAACAAATATATAATGTTAATACCTAAATATTATATTCACCTTGTCGATAAATATATCTAGATAATTTGTTAGTTCAAATGGAATCACTATGAACTAATATTGATCATAACCTTTATGAAATGTTGTCGTGGGAATATGCTCCTACTTCACCTATACAAAATTGTATCACAACCATATATCAAACTTAGATAAGTACAAGGATCCACATGGATTATTTAATGATTCAACATTCCATGGATAATGATATTTTTTTGGGATATTATTGAGCACAAAATAATTAATGAAGATATGTACTTATCCATATTCTATAATGAAATAATTTTATCATTTCACCACAGTATAAAAATCATGGGCATATAAACCCTTTAGATAAATTCAAGAGTAATTTTATATTCAGGATCACATGTTCAAATGTGGAAATTCTATATGGAGACATGGTTTTTTGAAATGATCTTTGAATGATATCAATTGATAAATCAGCATCACAACTATAGGAGATCATAAAATTATTTCATAATCACATTATAGAATTTGATTACAATGGATAAGTCATAAATGATTCACATTTCATAAGAATTGATCATTTTAGCTAGATTCTATATATTTCAAGGAAATAATATAAATTCATAAGATGTTGGTACCAAATAAGATTCAACCTCCTCTATGAAAATTTATTTAATTATAGGGAGAATATAAAAATAGAGGATCAATTATTTCACACAACAATTTATATTGAATTTATAAAAGATAATCCAATTCATGTCTCGAATTAAATGAAAATATTCTAAAGGGAGTGCCACAAGGGTTTCTATTATATAATGCCTGAAAAAGTTCATATGGTATGATTAATATTCTTTGTATGTATAAATAATCCAATTATACATCTTCACTGAGAACTCAACATCCATTTTTTCGGGGTGTTTAAATTGTTATATTGAACTTGTGTGAAATGAATGCTTCTATCAAACCATGGATGATAATCCAACACCTCACTATTTGATTGTGGATCTAATCATGTAATTCATCCAAATATTTATTTGGAATAATTTTATATATATTATTAGACACATAAATTGGATTCTATTAACATAATTGGATATCAAGAATTTTAGGTATTCTATAGCCATTGAATTTATAGGATTCAGCCTAATTTATACTTTTTCAATTTCCTTCCAAAAATTAATCTGGAAAATTTTTATGAACATAATAATGTTTTTCAATGAGATTATGAATTTACCAAATAATATCTCATAGGATTTACAAACAACACATTACACAATCCCTATAATCTTGTAAAAGGAAATAATCTAGAGAAAATAAATTCACACTTTTTTTGTTATATTACTTATAGAAGTATATTCCAAATACACGTGCACATATACTATCTAGAAATATATTCCAAACAATACATTACACAACCCCTATAATCTTTTTTAACATAATCCTAAAATTCCATCTTTCTCCTAGAATTATATGAGATAACTTGAGGATGTACATAAAAAGGGGTGATATGTAATTATTTTTTGTTGGATAAAGACATAATTTAATATGGTATATTAATACTCAGTATTGAACTAGAATATCATGGTAAAAATTGGTGTTTTGTATTACAATCATTACTAATGAGGAATGATATAAAATGATAAAATAAAGGAAACCAAAGAATGTGGAAACAACTTAAAAATGAAATAGTTTACATAATTCCATGATATATGTAATGAAATAATTACTTAACAAATATATTAACCCTCGTTCACCACACATATAATCTCATGAGATTAAAAAATTACCAAATGTATTGAAGGACTATATAATTTTGGGGTCACTTGTCGCTTTTATATAATGTATATTAAGAAGTGTCCCATATAGATCATGCAACATTAGAATGTATTTCATCAATATAAATCCAATGATTATGGAGTGTGATATACTTACATGAAAATCCCTAGTAAATGAGTGATAGGTGTGTCTAGGTTAATACAATTGAGAATAAATGGGAATGGTTATTTACTAAAATATGTTTGGAATGAAAAATCAGAGGTTGATTTCAACATCATAATAGGGGTACATAATGATTTATGTAATGGTTAAATGAGAGTAAGATTGGTATATAATCACTTTTAAATCATAATTAAATTAATTGGTATGTTGGAAAACATTTCTAAACATTATGAACTGAAAAAAAGGGTAGAACACAAAGAAGGTTCTTCATTAAAAAAGTGAACGTGTGAACAACATACTGTGATAGAGCACTTATAATTTATTTTGAGGAGCTTCTTAAGATCTGTAACCAATGTTTCCTATACTATGGAGGGGGAATGGTAGACTAATGTAATTCAGTATGGTTTTTTAGTTACGATGAAATGTTTTTTGGGTCGGTTTATATAGAAAAAAAGTAGTGTTATTTTTTATTTTCCAAGAATATATTTTTAACTCTATATAATGAAGTAATCAAACCCAAAAACAATCCCACTTTATTTCCCTTTGATCTCTTCCAAAGTGAATTTTTTCATTATTTTATATGATAAAGAATTTATATGATTAAAATGATACTCTTGGTTATGTGTAAGATACTTATATTTACAAGGAAACACATTTAAATACTTAAGATATAATATGGGTTTTTGAGGATTGATAAAGAGTTTATAAAATTGAAAATAAAAGTTGAAAACAAATTATAATAAATTTAAAATAAATATTATGTCTTAAATAACATTTATGCAATAAATTTCATCAATTTTGGGTTATTATGTTGTCATAATACAGAATATATATCTTTATTGTATTTCTATTTCAACTAAAAATTCAACAACCTCAAAATGTTTTGAAAATAAATACATTGGATAATTTTTAAATAATGATTTTAAAAATAATTATTTATTTTTTAAAAAAATATTTAAATATGATATTTTAACATTTTAATTCAAAATAACCATTTAGTTAAAAAATATTATTTTTTACAAGAACAATTTTCTATCCCTTATAAAAATTAAATTTGACATCATGACATTTTATAATAATTTATATTTAATTGGTGTAATTTATTAAAAAATTAAAAAATGTATTATTTCAAAAATTTATGACCTCAAAATACTGTATGTGTTCCTTGAAACTATATATTTCACAAAAAATATAATTCTTCTGTATATCTTCATCTAATTTCTATAAAACAATATATATATAATAATTTAAAATGTAATATCAAAAGAAGGAAGGAAAATGCATACTATTAGATTCTAGATACAATGAAATTTACTACACACGTGAATACCCTAAATTTGTAGTGGATGATGATTATATTGTTTTTGGGATGTCTGACATACAATGGTTGCTCTGTGATGTCAATGAGAATGAAATTATTTTGTAAAAAAATAATTCTTGATATTATTTTGGAATAATGACTCCGTATGGGTCAAGGTAAAATTATATTAATGATTCCTCCCTCATATTCTCTACTAAATGAGATTCATTGTGTATGATATTATCGGTTGAGGTCATCACTTCTTCTAACATTTTCAGTTTGACCATTTCAATATCCTTTATATATAAAATAAATATGATTACTATTAAACAACAATATTATTAATATTTATTAAGTATAATGGTCTATTTAATTAGATAGGTTATTAAATTCAAAAATAACTAGTGTATTGAATGTTCACTCTGTAACTTCATTGCATGATAATTCATTTATTTATTAAAAATAAGAAAATTATTTTTTAATAGATTGGGTCATTAAACCAAAAATAAGAATATAATATATCCTATTAGTCCTCTAAAATGGAATTATAAAAGAATTTTTACATAATATTAAGAAAAGAATAATGGTGGAGTATTTTAAATAAATCACATTGGTGACCGTCAAAAAAGAAAAAGAAAATTTTTATCATATAAATATCTTATGAATTCAAATAAATAAAGTATTATTGAGGAAACAATTAAAGAGAATCATATCCTAAAAGAGGTAATATTTTTAAAAATAACACAAATTGATTATATGATAATTTGATAAGTATAATCATTAATAGAGAGACATAAAAAAGAGATCATAACTCAATAAAAACAAAGTGAGGGTGTATGTCCTCTTATATAATGTTCTAAATCACATTAGATACACATATAAAGTCAATTATAATGATATAAAATTTATTAATTACTTTGTTTATATATTCTTTCATCTTTGTTTCTTCTATTGTTAAAAATTTAATATTATTTTATTCATTTATTAAATAAATATAGTTTTTGTCGATCATTTTGATGTATTTATTTCAAATCCCAAATATCATTTATATAATTATAATGGTCAATAGTCTTAATTCAATGGTTCTATATGTTATAAAAGTATCATGCTGTTTATTTTGTTTGATTATTTAAGAATAATATTGAAATAGTTTAATATATTCTCCAAAATAGGGCATAATCAATAAGAGTTTCATCAGATATTTTTTTAGAATGTTAATATTTTTATAGTTATTTACATTTATTATCATTATTATCAATAATATTATTTAATTTAATAATTCTAAAATAATTATCAATTTATTATTAATGTATTATTTATTCATGATATACTTTTTTTAGTAATATCAAAGAATGAAATAATTGAAAATAAAACACCATCATTCACATCGATAGTATATATAAACTCTGATAAAATTGTATTTTTAAGAGAGTTTAAATTAATATAATAATGAGATAAATAAATATTTATCTTAAATAAATAAATTTAAAAATATACTATAACTTTTATTATTATTTATGGAAAAATCATTTGATAAAAGTGATAATTTAATAATAGAAAAAAGAAATGTATTTTGAATCAAATTCTTTTTTCTAGGAGATTACACCATTCTAGAGATCCATAATCATTTAGAGGAGGGTCATTTGGTAAGACTTTACAACCAAGAACATTTATAATAGGGTTTTAATTTTTTTTAATCAATATTTAAATGAATGGGTTTTTTATTTTTTGAGATATTTCTGAAGGTGGGGTGTTTTTATAGGAAAATGAGAGGGTATCTTTGAATAAAATATTTCATAAGATATTATTTTGGCTTTATACTATAAAAAATGTTTATTATTTTGAATATTAATAGTTTTTGATAAAATTATTCCAATGAAATCATATCAAATTCAAAATATAATAGCATTTATGAAATCACTGTTTTCAAAGTAAGAAAATAGAAACTATTTTCAAAAAGAGTAAAATTTTATTTAGTATATGAAAGTTGAATTATTCTATTAAAAATTAATATTATATTTTAATTTAAAATTTATTATACATCAAATTAAATTTATTCCATAAACAATGTTATATAAATTATTCTATCTTTTTGCATGAAAATGATGTGATAAAACTAATCATATATTTAAAAAACGTATTGCATTACTATTCAACTATTTTTTTCTTATAAAATTTTAATAAAATCAACATTCCCTATTTTTTATTTGATGAATTTTAAATTACGATTAATTTAATCACTATAAGTTTATAAATTAAGTGATTCAAATTTTTTAATTTTGTACAGAAGAAACGTTTCTCAAAATAATTAAAAAACATATTTAATTATAAATCTATTCATAAATTATGTTATAAAATTTGAAAACTAATTTTTTCTATATAATATTTACATGTAATGATTTTATTCCAAATAAATATTTATTAGAAATCATTTAACCAATTATAATGACTATGTAACCATTTCATCACATTATTGTTATACCAATCTTATAATATTAATTATAATTCCAATATGTAACTCTTAAGAATACATTATTAATTCATTAAAATTATTGTCAATCTACAATGTATGTAATTTAAATATTTTTTGACCTTTTTGTAATGTTTTTTATTCATTCTTCACATGATATATTTATGGTACTGCATCCGATTGTTTTTCAATATTTTAATTGAAGTATTTACAATTATACCATCAAATTAATCTTATAATGTTCAAATGGAATATATTAGTTAATTATTAGATAATTAATGATATTAAATAAAAGAATTATTATACCATTACAAGGTGTATATGATAATATTACTATGAAAAAAATATGTTTTATGAGATTAGTTTTAATATAAAAATAGTGGATGTTAGAAATGGTCATTATGGTTCCCCTAATACCAATGAAATGATTTATTTCATTGTGTAATCTTACTAATTTTGTTTAAACGAGATTTTTATATAATAGATAATTAATTTATGTTTTTATTAGAAGGTTTTTATGAATGCGCTAATTTATATATGGGTGTTTTTTCTTATGATCAATGCAGATACAATTTGTTATATGGCAACCAACCAAATAAGTTAATAGTCTTCCATATCTTTTTAGGGGATGTTCATATTAATATATCTCTATATGAGTATAATGCTCTAAGTTTTACTCCACCAACCCTCTATGTAATAAAAAACTATATAGTTCCACTGAAATATATTCATGGGTTATCAATTGCCTCTAGAATGATATAGTTATAGGAGGAAATTCTACTATGATTTTTATGAGTCCTAATTTATGTAAATATAATTATGTTTATCTATGATGGTATATAATTATATGTGTATATCTCTATCTTTTATACGTTTGTCTCTATGTTTTTTTTGATTTAGTTATATATTTAGGTGATATTAACCTTGGAAATTTTATGGTGTCCAATAATAAGAATAATATAGTGCATTTTATAATGATTCATAAAACAATACTTCATGGATTTTGTCAATAATAGTAATTTAAATCACGATAAAACATATTCATCTTAGAATGAGATCTATTTTGAGGAAATCATTTTGGTAAATGGATTCCAAGAGAAAATTTCATCTTGTTATTAATGATAAATATCTATATCTTATATTAAATATGAAATTCTCATAAATTATTCAAATTTCATGATAACCCTCGTTAGTATCATAATTTATATCAAACATTTATTAAAAATGTTGAATGTCCATGTAAATAATGAACTATATAGGGTTTTTCCAACACTAGTGATAATCATTTTCATTTCAATATTGATTCCATTGATTATTAGAATATCTTTTGGGTTAGAACATTTTTTTTTCTTTTTGAACTATATATGAAGAAAAAAAACTGTATATATATTCTCATATTATTTGGATTAAGTTATTATTCTATTCGGTGTTTATGTTTAAAAGCAACCAATTCATTATTTTATGAATCTAACATGATTTATATTGTAACATTATTGGGTAGAACAATTATGATCTATCCTGAAATAATATAAATCTCTCTTCAGTCTATTTATTGTATTTCTATTGAATTTGACGATTTAATGATCATTCCGTGATTTTTTATACAAATGGGTGAGAATTTATTGTTTAAATAAGAGATTTATGAAAATCACTTTTCATTACCATACATTGTGTTTATATTTTCTATTGAATTTTTAATCATAAACCATAATGCACGACCACCCACTAGTTCTGTAGGGGTTCAAGGGAAAAAATTGATAGGTGGGTATATCTACATGTTATGTAATAATAAAAGTATTTTTTGTTAAGTAGGACCAAAAATATTTGGTATTTCTTAAAACTATCAAATACATTAAAACTATTCATCATGATGTATGAATATATGATTTTAAAAACTATTAGACTAGGATGGTGAACCTACTCACACCCATATGTGTATTCATTTTAATAAGAACACCTGTATAGAGCTTGTTCAAACGGGTAAACAATTCATCACCACCAAAGTGAGCATAGGTGTTGTATTCTATTTCATGGCATTCATGCCTCGGAGTTGTGATCTCCTACTATGGACAATGTTATGGAGTGACCTTAACGTTTTTATTCAGGGAAATCACCCAGATTTTATCAGTGGGGACCTCAATATCATTACCTCCCTAGAGGAAAGTAAAGGATGATGACCATTTCAGAGGAAGGCCAGTAGGGAGTTCACATAGTTCATGGATGAGAGAGGCCTCACCGGTCTGGGATTCTCTGCTAATTCCTTTACTTGGTGCAACAAATAAATTTTTTGTCATCAATTGTGGACCAGATTGGATAGATGTGTGGCCAATATGGAAGCCATCTCCCAGATCCCTAACACTATGTTGAATCATAGGGATAGGTTTCATTTCCTTTAATATCATGTTAGCAAACAAGATTATCAGAACATTGTTGATGGTATTTGTAATTTTCTTGTACATGATGGATCATGGGTCGACATTCATGAGAAACTAGGTTGCCTCATGTCTCGTCTCCAAACATGGGTGAAGGACCTCCCTTTTGTTGATAGTGAGATTAATAATTCTATTCAGGATGTTGAGAACCTTGAATATCGTTTAGAATAAGAGTGTAATGATCAATCCTTCGAGCTTCTTTCTACTCAAAGGGATGCTCTTCCTGTCATGTTACTATCTCAAGAGTGACTGTCTAGGGAATCATCGAGAATTATGTGTCTTAGAGAGGGAGAAGAGAACACCTAATTTTTTTCATTACTTCATCAAAGTGGGGAAGATACCTATTAAATTGAACATTCTTCACAATGATTTCTTTTAAACGGATAATATGGATGTTTTGGGAGGTATGGATCTATCCTATGTTAAGGAAATGATTTTTGTTCTCAATTTTTATATTCCCAAGGGTTATACATTATTTGATAGGGAGATTATTGATGTTATTTATAAATGTGTCTCGGACTAGGACAATGAGGGACTGAGTTCCCTTCTATATTAAAAGGATATCTACAATTCCATGGTGGACCTTCAACCGGACAGTGCCCCGGGACCAGATGGCTTCCTGAGCACCTTCTATTTATCCTTATGGGATGTGGTGAAGGAGGATATTATACAAGACATCCAGAACTTCATCTAGAGAGGGAGTCAGCCACTGGCTTAATGCAACACTACTATTATTCTTATTCCTAAATACAAGAACCCATCATCTAACATGCACTATAGATCGATGTCTTTGAGTAACTTCTCATAAAATGTTTTTGATCGTTTCATAAAAGCTAGATTTTTCATTGACCATCTGTGTTTTATTTCCATGGTGGATCATGTCTTAGTGATGGATCTTTCTATCCAACGTGCTATTTCCCTTTCCAGAGAAATGATTATAGATATTAACTACAAAACTCACGGCTATAATGTGGCTCTCAAGCACGATGTGAACAATGATTATGATTGTGTAAAGTGGGCCTTCATTATCAAGTTGATGGAGGATTTAGGCATTTCATCCAGGACTATTTTTATTTTTTTAGGTTATTCAGCTCCTCATGGATGGATATATCATTCTTAATGATGTACTATAGGGTTTTCAATGAAATTTTCGGACTCTGATTGGGATACCCATTTTCCCCCAGCATATTAATCCTCACACGATATGTTCTCACTCGGATCATTCATAGGAGCATCAATAATGGGTATATTCTAGACTATTAGTGGAGCATGAGGGCCCCATTAATTTCTTACATAATTTTTGCAGATAAAACCTTGCGGTTTGTTAATGGGGGTAAAAATATATTTTATGCCAGAACCACCTATTAGAAAATTACTACCACTGGAGTTTCCAACTTATCAATAAAGTGAAGAGCCTCTACTTCATCTCCAATAATTGCTCTTCCAGATGGATTTCTGATATTTTTCTCCACATATCTATGAAAAGTGGATGTATTCCTATAAAATACCGTGTGGCACCCATTTCTCCAAGATGAATGCAGATTCGGGACTTTCACTTCCTTATCACCAAGATCATGGAGCACATCCACCACTTGAAAAATAGGTTCTTGTTTTTCTGGTGTGGTATGGCACTCATTAATAGTATATTATTGGAAACTCCAATCCATTCCCTCTCAGTGGTCGAGGTGGTGAATGGTGTCATCTATAGTATTGATAATCTCTTATGTGGTTTTATTTGTGATCCTCTTATGGAAATAATATGGAACTAGGACTCTTGGAGAGGGTGGAAAGTCCTGCTAGGGATGGTGGTATTAATGAGAGTAGCATGGACAACACCCTCGGTAGCATGCTTGCATGACTGGCTGGGGAAATCCTTGAATACAGTACATTATGGAGGAAATCAATGCATAATATTTTGAGTAACCATTCCTCGGTTCGTGGGTGAGTCTCTTCATTGTGGACTACTCTTTTAAACCCAATCTTAGATAATCAGTCACATTATTAATAGATTATTGGGCGGGCTGACATCTATTTCTGGAACACAAATTTAGTGGGGAATGTTCTCGGTTTCCTAGTGTTCCTAGCTCCCACCATCCCCTCCAGGGAGTCCATCATGTACCCTATACTCATCAAGGATGTGCTGGATGATGAGAAACATGCAATCTTCAATATTATCGTCTTGACCTAGGATCTCGATCATTGCGTTTTCAATCCATATTCCTCAAGGGAATTCACTACTCAAGATTATCATCATTCTTGGGCCATTACAGAGGATAAGGATAGCTAGAATGACACCCTTTTTTCAATGGTGGTTCCATCAAAATAAAATTTCATGTTATAGAGGATCAGGTACCGGGACATCCTTATGGATAGGAATATCAAATGATGTCGCATCCCATATGTATCTAGTTGTTCTTGATCTAATTCCTTAAAGGAATAAATTATGGACCACCTCTTCTTTAGGGTGACTGGGTGTGTGATGTGTGTCATTTCATTGGGGAGTTCACCAACATCCAAATGAATAACCCAGTGTATCTCCCATTCTTGGACATGTTATTCTATGGCTCGGGAGACAGGGGTCGAACAATATGGAAGACTTTGTGATACTTCATACTGGGTGTTGGTCTATATGGAAGTCTAGGAAGAAGCTTAGCCATGATGGGATCCATTCAGCTAGTATATCTATCATCCTTAGGACTTAGAGAATTCTCCTTCATTTGGCTTGGCTCATTGGAAACTGTAGGGATTCCCCTCCCTCTGGGAGATGATTCCTCTCTCACATGATGCCCAAGTGAAGTCTAGCTTTAACCGATCCCTCGGGGTGAGATGGTATCCCCCCTAGGGGACTTAAACTTAATATTGATGGGTCATGTAGGTCAGGCATCTTGCTCGGGGTTGGGGTTGTTCGAAACTATCATGTATTTGTCCCCTTGACCTTCTCCTCCTTTTTTGTGACACCCCAAGTACTTGTGTTTCTTGTACTAGTAATTTATACGTTTTTATCCAAACAAAACTTATCTCTTATTAATTGCAATGGAAGAAAACACACAAAATGGACATAAGGTTCTTTATTCAAATAGGTACACTGCAGTGCTTATAATAAACCGAGATTAAAAAGGGAATCAATCTAACCAAATATACCTATTAAAAACCCTATCAATATTATAGGGAGGACACTCAAAACAAAGAGAACTCAAGAATATGATATGGGTCCTTAATATCCATCATAATGAACATAAGAATGGTCGAAGCCACTATATCAACACTATGCACCAAAGGTATAATGTGAACAATTTTTCATCAATCAACTTCAGTTTTAAGACACCCGGAGACACATTTTTATATGAAACCAATCCGACAGTTTCCTCGAGTAACCGTTAGAAACCCCACAGCTATAATTATAGATGTTAGTCTTATAATGTTTTAACTAAAGTACAATTACGTACTCAACGACATGTAAAAACTAATTACATATATTTAGAAATAATAATAAGTGATATATTTTATTTATATATATAATTGTTTTATTAAAATATAAAATTATTTTAATTTGGATGATAATGATGTTAACCAAAAAACGAGTTTTGACTTATTACTATTAAAAAGTTATAAATTATTATTAGATTAATTTGTTATATAATTATTAATAATATATATTAAACAATTTATAAAATTATTTTATTATTTGTTTTATAAAATTTTATTTAATTAAAATAATATGACATAATTATGTTTTATCAAAATAAATAAATCTAATAAATTTTTCTTATTAATTTTGAAATTTCATGTATATAGATATATGTTTATATATAATAATAAACACATTTTTATTGATGTGAAATTATTTGGATTGTTATTTAATAAATAAAAATTATATTAAGATTTATTATATGAATTATATATATATATATATATATATATTATTTATAAATGTATATACTTATATATAATAGGTCTCATTTTAATTTATATTATGATATATATATATATATATATATATGTTTATAAATTTTATATTATTATCTTTACTTTTTAAAATTAGTGATTATTATAAACCATTACTTTTAAAAGTATTATTATGATAAGAATAACATTTGACTAATAATATTATTAATAAAAGATAAATAATAAAATACAGAACAATAACAATATGATAATAATATAATAATATAAAAAAGGGAAAGAAACCGTGAGTGGGAAGAGGTTTCACAGGTGAGTGAGTGAATGGGTTTTAAAAAATATATAGTAAAATATTAATGTTATAATAATAATTATAACAAAAAAATAAAAAACACGTAAACAGAAGAAGAATCATCTTTCTCTCAGGCAGCAAACTAGGGTCAACGCCTGCCCTGCCCGACCTCCAGTGTCGTATCCCTAGCAAGCCAACCAGCGAGCACCTTCCATGTCGTCGCCTCACCACCGACTGCCCGAGATCCGCCGTGCAAGCAACACAATGTCAACCCCTACTGACGACCCACATAAGCACCCACCGTCGACCTTTGCTCTGCCACCTTGGGAGCGGCTGTCTCCGGTGACCCCCCACCCTCTCCACTACCTCTCATCAGCCTGTGACTCCCCTACGGATCTCTTAGCCCATCCTTTCCACGATCCTAATTCCCATTCCATCTCATCCCTTATCCTCCAATCCAACAATGTTGAGTAAGGATATATAATATATATATATATATATATTCATTATTGTGTCGTTGGATTTCTTTTCTGTAACACAAAGCTACGGTCTCTCCTTCGGTAGTCATGTGTAGGGCCATTTACTCTATTTGAACCAAGACTTGTGCTTCCTTTAGAATCCCCACCCTTGCGGATGAAACCCTATGTGTTCACCTCTTTCTCCACCTCTCTGTCTCTCTCTCTCATGTTCTACGGATCTCCAGCAAGCTTCTCCCCTCTGGAAACCTGAAACCATCCTCCACTGTCTAGGTAATGGGATTTATCCATTTGTTTTTGTGATGAAAATCATGATATACACCAAATGTGTATATTCCATTATATATTATGTATATATAAATATTTATATTCAGTATAAGTATCGTTTACCTTCCTCCTATAAAATAGGGCGTATGGTTTTTGATTGGGTTCTCTGTTTTTCTTTTTTAATAAGTAGGGCTCCTCCCTACAATTGCTGCATATTTAAATGAATATATTTTTACTTGACCTAAATATATTAGGAAATAAAATGATTATTTAAATCATGTTAAGTTATATATCTTGTTTTTCTCACATATAGTATTATTACATAATGAACTTGCTACAACGTTTGATGTCGGTTAATCAAGTTTATGATTAATCTTATTTGCATGTTCACTGATACTTTTATCAGCATATTAAATAACATGTATTTTTTTATTAAGTATCCCTCTACATGAATAAGGATTTTAAGTCAAAGAGATATCATTTCATGTGGAAACCCCCATTCATTCATCATTTTATGTGCATTAATTATTATTACATGTGAAAAAGATATTTTATTTGTCCATTCCTACATTGGAAAATTGTTTTTACCAATCATTATAAGATCATTTTTATATCGTGTATTTCTACAATAAATGTACAATGGTTTCATTATCAATTTTATTTATCCTTGTATTCAATAATTCATGCATATGAAAAATCATGATAATGAACTAAAATACCCAATGTGGTATGGGACACCATCGGTAATGAGAAAGGAAATTAAATTACCCAAGGTTGTACGAGACACCTTGAGTAATATCTAATAAAAATTTAATATTTAATGTGGTATAGGACACCTTCAACAAAATGAAAAGTGAAATAAGTAACCAAGTAAAATTGACACTTGGTTTGATATGTGATATGTAATTTAATAAATCAAAGTGGCATGAGCACTTTGATATAGAGGTATGAGGAATGAATTGGAGTTATTATGTGATGGGTGGGGCCCTCAAGCGCCCCTCGATGCAACGGTAGGTCTAATGTGACAACTGTAAGTGGAATTGGCCGAGGACTTTCCAAACTATGAGTTATGGATTTTGGTTGAGGACATAATCATTAGACATTTTGAACAAGGCATTGACACAGTCCGGCATATGCATTTTATTCATTATGTCTATGTAAATTAATTAACAAGAAAATATTTGAATAGTAGAATATTGATTAAAGAGCTTATGGATTATGGATGGGGCCTTAATTACTAGATGTCTTGGCTGAGGCCTTAACAATATGATTACAGAATTTTCTGCATTATAATCCCTTATTATTTGTATGTTAATTATGATCCATTATTTTAGAGTATCTAAAAAGAAAATGTTTATTGAATGACATATGTATAGCACTCTGTGATTTTTAGTATTTTATGAATGAAAATGAAGTAATTACCTTTATGCGCAACTCTGATCATTCATCACTCTTAGTTGTTTAATTTTTGCTACATACTCTTATGTCATTCATGATTATAATTTCATTTATTCAGCAGACTTATAATTTAACTATGCATCCTTGCAATTCCAACAACATGTTTTGATCAAGCACTTTTATGATGTGTACTAGTGTTGCAACTTTTATTTGGACAGATTATTTTAAGGGGTTTTAAAGAATTTTTTTGAATGTTTTTTGGTATATATTAATATTTTTAAACCCCTAACCGTGCATACTTTTTATCCCCCTACATTTTAAAGGAAATTTTTTCAGGTATCAGTCATGTCTTCAATGAAGTTTCAGAATGCAGCTGGTTTTCCAGAACCTGAACCTCTCGATCCTCTGTAGCATGAGACATGATGTGATAAATGTAAATGTAATGTAATAATTATGGTAAATCTTATTTCCTGGGTACTAGCATCGGGCACTCGGGGGGCCAGTTTTTTACAGTTGGTATCAGAGGAATGGTATAAGAAACCCTAGAAAATTTGAACAAAACAAAACATAAATCATGTCTTACAATGTAGGATTTGTTTTTTTTCAATTTTCATATGGAAGACTAAAGATCACTTACAAGTCATGTGTCCCTTCCTACTGAAATCCCCGAGACTATAATTGTTTGGTCATGTATGGAAGACTATGTAACCTTTGGGAACCTCCGACTATCCTGCAAGATCCTTTATCAAGTGTCGAACAACTCAAATATTCTCCATCTTTTCCAAGGAACAAGACATGTTTACCATCGTATAACATATTCAAAACATGTATAAAATACACATAGGGAGAAATATTATGAGGGTATTTTCCTTTGTTTTACCCTTTTAACAAACTATCTATCTTTAAGGGTTTTCCGAGAAGTTATTGAGGAGGGAAATCTTTGTGTATCCTATCTTTTTTATGTCTTGAGTTTCAGTCTGTATGGGAAACTCTTTGATAGAAAACCCCTTGACTTGGAGGTAGAACATTGAATCTTTTGGGACCAATTTCATATGGATATCACTGAGATTTACACTGATCATTCCTCTATCTGGAATCCCAACTATTCTATAAGGGATTTAACTCCACTTTCCCAAGGTGTATCTGGGAAACAAAGATCGAGGAACTGGGAAGCACCATGGGAATAGAGTTAAGGACATTAACGAACTAGTCACAGTTGTGGGCTCTGTAAAGGTACAACTTATATTCCTTATGTTCTTTCCCAAATAGTTGTTAGTTTCTAGAGTGTTTTGTGCAGGGACATCACTAAGGGTGTCCAGGAGGCCATGTTGATGACTTAGTATGAGAACACCAATACAGTTTCGAGGACACAATTATTTTTAGTGGGGAATAATGTGACACCCCATGAAATTGGATTTCTTTTACTGCTAATTTCGATATTTTTATCCGAAAAAAAACTTATCTCTAATGAAGTGGAATGGAAGAAAACACAAAAAATGGACATAAGGTTATTTATTCAAATAGGAACACCGTAGTGCTTACAACAAACTGAGATTGAAAATAGAATCAATCTAACCAAATATACTGATTAAAAACCCTATCAAGATTATATGGAGGCCAGTCAAAACAACGAGAACCCTGAGAAGATGATAGGGGTCCGTAGTATCCTTCATAATGAACATAAGAATGGCCAGGGCCACTGCAGCCACACTAAGCACCAAAGGTTTAAGGCGAACCATTTTTCTTCAATCAACTTGAGTTTTAGGACACCCGGAGACACGACTTTATACGACACCAATCCGACCGTAACCTCGAGTAACCATTACAAACTCAACGACTATAATTATAGTCGTTAGGCTTATGATGTTTTATCTATAGAACAATTAGGTACTCAACGATGTGTTAAAGTTAGTTAAATATATTTAGTAATAATAATAAGTGATGAATTTTATTTATATATGTAATTGTTTTATTAAAATATAAACTTACTTGAATTAGGATGATAATGATATTAACCAAAATATTCATTTTGAATTATTACTATTATAAAGATATAAATTATGAATAGATTAATTTGTTATAAAATTATTAATAATATATATTTAACCATTTCTAAAATTAGTTTATTATTTGTTTTATAAAATTTTATTTAATTAAAATAATTCGACATAATTATGTTTTATCAAAATAAATAAATCTAATAAATTGTTGTTATTAATATTGAAATTTCATGTATATAGATATATGTTTATAAATAATAATAAACACATTTTTATTGGTTTGAAATTAATTTGTATGTTATTCAATAAATCAAAATTATATTAAGATTTATAATATGAATTATAAATATATATATATATATATATTACTTATAATTGTATATACTTATATATAATTGGTTTCATTTTTATTTATATTATGATTTATATATATATTTATAAATTAAATATTATTCTCTTTACTTTTTGAAAGTAGTGATTATTATAAACCTTTACTTTTATAATTTTTATTAAGATAATATTAACTTTTGAATAATAATATAATTAATTAAGGATAAAAAATATAAGATAAAATTGTAATAATATGATAATAATATGAAAATATAAAAAAATGTAAAGAAACCATGAGTGGGAAGAGGTTTCACGGGTGTGTGAGTGAATGGGATTAAAAAATTTATATTAAAATATTACTGTTGTAATAATAATTATATTAAAAGATTAAAAAACACATAAATAGAAGAGGAATCATCTTCCTCTCAGGCTGCAAACCAGGGTCGACGGCTGCCCTCCCCGACCTCCTGTGTCGTCTCCCCAGCATGCCAACTGAGAGCACCTTCCACGTCGTCGCCTCACCGGTGGCCGCCCGAGCACAACCCCGGGAGCACCACTTTGCCGACCCCTACAGACGACCCACATGAGCACCCACCGTCGACCTTTGCTCTGCCACCTCGGGAGCGGCTATCTCCGGTGACCCCCCTTCCACTCCACTACCTCTCATCGGCCCGCGAATCCCATAAGGATCTCTTAGCCCCTCCTTTACACAATCCTACTTCCCATTCCATATCATCCCTTATCCACGGAGCCAACATTTTTCGGTTAGAATATATAAAATATATATATGTGAATTATTGTGTCGTTGTATTTCTTTTCTCCAACAAAAAGCTCTATCCTCTCCTTCTGTAGTCAACTGTAGGGCTCTTTACTCTATTTGAATCAATACTTGTGCTTCCTTTAAAATCCCCTCCCATGCAGGTGAAACCCTACGGGTTCACCTATTGATCCACCTCTCCGTCTCTCTCTCTCTCAAGTTCTACGAATCTCCAGCAAGCTCCTCCCCTCTGCCAACCCAAAACCATTATCCATAGTCTATGTAAGGGGATTTATCAATTTGTTTTTTTATTCAAATCATTATATAAACCCACTGTGTATTTTCGTTTATATAGTATGTATATACAAATATATATACACTGTATAAGTATGGTTTCCCTTCCTCCTCTAAAACATGGTGTATGGTTTTTGATTGTGTTTTCCTAAATGGTATAGGGTTTGATATATCTCAATTTTCTACAACATACTGTGTATTGGTATATATATATATATAATTTTAAAAAGAGTTTATATAAATATATACACCCCAAACCCCCTTGTTTCAAAATCTCCAATAGAGATTATTTATGTTCTTTTGTCTAAGTAGTTTATGTAAGGTTTTCATTCGTGCTAAACTAATACATTATTATATGTTTTTCAGGTGTTTAGATATATATATATATATATGTATTTCCCAACCCAAATTTATATTTAATGGTTCTCAAAAAAGTCAGTATGTTATATAAAGAATATATACATATTTAGGGCATTTTATGTTTATATGAAATTCCTTCTTTGATTATATATATATATATATGTGAAATTATGTAATTATGTAATTATGGATGCATGCTTTCCAATACAAACATTTATGATTTTTAAGACTTGAATATCCATCCTTAAATATTATTTTATGTGCGAACTACGTTTTGTTTTAAATGGAATTATGTTTTAAAAACCTAATTATATTTATGTATATATATATATTTCTATATACATATTTTTGTGACACAATCCAAATCTGTTTTATAATTTATTGAAAAATATTTCCAGGCCTTAGGTAATGTTTTTGATGCGAAATGTCATTTGGGTTCAATTAGATTTATACTTGGTATGCAAAACCCTAATTTTTTTATAAGTTTATACATCCTGTCATATATGTTACAAACCTAACATGTTTTGGTTTGAAATAAATTAGAGTCAATAAATAAATATGTTATGGATGTATTTATTACATGTATGAAATTATTAAACCTTATTTGGTTATGGAGACTTAAATACATATACCTTGTTTATATATGGTTATATTTAATTATATAGTTTCCAAAACCCTAATTTGATGTATTGATTATTAGAACTAGTTAATGCAGATAATTTCTGAAGGATTAATAATAAATGTTAACTTGGTGATTGCTAAATGAATATGAACTTTTGTGTATAAGTATACAATAATACATTTAACAAGTCAGGTTTATTTTAATTAAATAATTTTTGATAATATTATACATGTTTAAATTTAACTGAATATATTTTAACTTGACCAAAATATATTAGAAAATAAATGTATTTTTAAATCATGTTGTGTTATATATCATGTTGTGCTAACATATAGTCTTATTACGTAATGATCTTGCTACAACATTTGAGGTAGTTTAATCATGCTTATGATTTATCCTATTTTCTCGTTCACCAATACTTTTATCAGCATATTAAATTATAATTATTTTTTTATTAAGTATCCCTCTACATGAATAAGGATTTTAATTCAAATAGTTATCATTTCATGTGGAAGACCCCATTCATTGATCATTTCATGTGATTTAATTATTATTACATGTTCAAAAATATTTTACATGTCCATGACTGGCTTGGAAAATTGTTATTACATAACTATATATGTTCATTGTCATATCATGCATTTCTACAGTAAATGTATAGTGGTTTCATTATCCATTTTATTTATCAATGTATTCCATAATTCATGCATATGAAAAATCATTATAATGAACTAAAATACGAAAAGTGGTATGTGACACCTTGGGTAATGAGAAATGAAATTAAATTACCCAAAGTGGTATGAGACACCATGGGTAATATATAATAAAAATTAAATATTAAAAGTCATATGGGACACCTTGAACAGAATGAAAAGTGAATAAGTAACCATGTAAAGGTAACAGTAGGTTTGATATGTGATATGTAATTTAATAAATCAATATGGCATGAGCACATTGATTTAGAGGTATGAAGAATGCATTGGACTTATTATGTGATGTGTGGGGCCCGCTACAACCCCTCGATGCATTGGTAGGTCTCAGGATACAACTAGTAGGGGAATTGGACGAGGCCTTTCCCATCTATGAGTTGTGGATTTTGGCCAATGCCTTAATCATTAGATTTCTTGGCCAAGGGCTTAGCACAGTCTGGAATATGCATTTTCCTCATTATGACTATGTAATTTAATTAACCAGAAAATATTTGATTAGTAGAATATTGATTAAAGAGCTTATGGATTATGGATGAGGCCTTAATCAATAGATTTCATGGCTGAGGCCTTGAAAATATGTTTACAGAATGTTCTGCATTATAATCCCTCATTATGTGTATGTTGATTAAGATCGATTGTTTAAGAGTATCTGAACGGAAAATGTTAATGTCATGAAATATGTATAGCACTCAGAGATTTTTAGTATTGGATGAATGAAAATGAAGTAATTACCTTTATTCGCAACATTGATCATTAATTATTCTTAGGTGTAGAAATTGTGCTATATACTCTTATGTCATTCATGTTTGGAATTTCATTTAATCGGCATACCTATAATTGAACTATGTATCCTTGTAATTCCAACAACATGTTTTGATCTAGCACTTTTATGATGTGTACTAGTGTTGAAACTTTTCTTTTGATAGAGTATTTTATGGGGTCTAAAATAATGTTTTCAAAATATATTTTGGGTATAGATTAATATTTTTAAACCCCTTACTGGGCATACATTTTCTCACCATAAGTTTTAAATGAAAAATTTTCACGTATCAGTCATGTCTTCAATGAATTCTCAGAATGCAGCTGGTTTTCCAGAACTAGAACCTCACGATCCACTATACCATGATGCATGATTTGTAAATGTAAATGTAATATAACAATTATGGTACATCATGTCTCATGGGCACAGGCATTGGGCACTCAGAGGCCGGGTCCTTACATTTTTGGGTCACAGTTCCTCTCTTCAGACCGAAGCCTAGGTTATGCATATGGGTATAAATATATTCCACCATAAGTGGATAAGGTTATCTAAAGTTAAAATAGATTCTACGATCCTTCACAATGTACTGAATGATATTTTCTCTCCACAATGGTTAATAATATATATTATTCAAAAGTGTAAAAGAAAGATCATCAATATCATCAATATAATGCACTCATAGCAATAGGGTAACCATGTAATGGATAATATTTCTTTGATGGAGGTCCCTGGTAATGATCAGGTATAGATTCCTGATATTATCACTTTAAAACCTAGATAGTTAAATCAGATTATAGGTTATTCCCTCGACCATCACCATTTCAGACCCCCTTATGTATCTTTTTTTTCTATAGTGGATTTGGTTGTACTGTCTCATTATTAATAAAAAAGTAAATTTGGTGACGATGAATGATTTAGAGTTATAATAGATGACTTAAATGGAATTGTTTGATCTAAGAATTAATTATCTGTTGTATTTTCATAGTGATTCAAATTTAAAATATACTATTATGCATAAAATTTTTTTATAATCATTAATCCAATAATAATTTTAATGATATGGATTATATTCAAATGTGTGGATTGGACTTTTATTTATCACCCTAAGTGATAGTCACAGATGTGATTCTTATTGATTCCATAGGGTTATTAAAACTACCCCTCATAACTAAATGTTGAAACCTATTTAAATTTATCAATGTGTTTTCTATAAATTTATTTGGAAAGATTTTATAGTGAATACAACGAATGGTATCATAGATCGTACTTATTTAAAAAGATATTGTAATCAAAATGTATAAAACCAATAGTGGATATGTGTGTTTCAAACACATTCAAATTAATAAATACAATAAAAATATTGATTAGTCCTATACATCATGAACAACAATAATTGTATATATATAGAAATATAGCTAGTTATAACTGTGAATAGAAATGATCACATTTGTTAACATTAATATTTTGTAATTGGATGGGTGTATTATATATTAAAACGATAAATAAGTGATGTATCATATCAGAACAATTAAATTCAATGAAATCATATTAAATAAATAAGAAAATATATTTTTTCTGATGTATGGTTTTCCTACAGGAAGAATAAAAAATGTTTATGTTTTATAGATTAATATATTTCATTAACCAATATTTAACAGATAAATATCAAAAACTATACTGATGGAATATCTTATCTGATCAAAACTATAATGTTGGGTAATATAACCTCTCATGTTACCTTGGTTTGGTACTCTGTTTTTTTTGGATTTTTTTCTTTTAGTTTAGATGGGTAACTAATGCTGTGGTGTAGCATAAAATCTATATTTAATAGGGTTGTTAAAAAAACAATTTATATGAAGAAAAATATATTGTTGTATGACCGAAGAATATAACCAAGTACATAATTCAATTCATGAGGGTCTATGTGTGGTGCATTTATATGTTAGTGTAAATTTGAATCCAATGGGGTTTTCTGATTGGTTTATGTGGGAATTAAATTCTATTTTGTAATAATGTGAATTAAATAGCCAGTATATGGGATATTTATTTTATTGTGGCAATATTTCTATATTTTAATTTACATTAATAAAAAAATAATTTAAACTTATCTAGTAGTAAATCAATTGGATATCCCACAATCAAGTACATAAAATTTAATACTTTAATTTGATGTGAGATTAAATATACAATAATCATTGTACTATAATCCAATTTATTATAATCCTAGGGTGATTTTAAACTACTATTATAATATATAAACACAAAACTCACCGTATATTACCTTAGTAACAATATTTTGGGAGAATGCTATTTAATGAAATAGGTAGTGAGACCACTACAGTTCACACACATGAGAATATCATTAGAAACTTCCCCAAAAACTAAACTTATTCTATTATATACTAGAATTGCACAAAGAGTTAGGGATAAATTTAAATTTATATTATGAAAATATTATTTAAAATTTTTCTTTCTATAATAATCATATGTAATTCCTAAAATAAAATTTTTATAAAGTGATATAAATTTTATAATGATTTATTGTATATATAGTTATTCAATAAAAACAATTTCTTCTCGTACTGTACTTAATTAATCACTAATGACTGTTTTAGGTCTCCATGAAAACTCTAATATCCATGGGAATCAATCACATCATAAACAGTACTTGTAATATTTTTTAAAAAATCCACTTAATAAAATTCCCCCCAACCATTTAATTTATTCATTCTTAATATCAATAATATATGCATGAATATTATTGATTCAGTCCATAAAGAGTAGGATCCTTCCGTCAACATTTTTAATGAATTTTACCCACTCATTGAATCTTTTCAATCATAGATTATATTTCACCAGTAAAATGTGCTTCTTTTTTTCCAATTCAAAAAATTAATATTTTTTGAAGATCTGCCATAGTTCACTTAGCCTTATTTGTTCTATACATGGAAAATATATATGATCTTCAAAGAATCAACTCTATCTTTTTTATCCTTCATCTTCTATTAGTCAACATTAATTTGCTATAATTTTATTAATTTTACAGGATCTCTATAGAATTTCACATCAACTTTTATAAGAAAATGTTTTCTTATATATGTTTACAGGTACTCATAAAAAATTTATAATTTTTATCTTATAAATTAATGTTACATACATATTTTCATTAGATTTTCCGATTACATTTTTGTCATAGTGAACCAAGGTATAAATACATTTTTCATATAAAACGCTTTATGTGTCCTCGATTTATTCAAACATAACTGGAAAATACACTTTTATATCCTATAAAAATTATTTTTCAATCCTACATGATTGCTGTTAGGTATTATATATTCTAAATCCATATATTTGTAGCCACATATATGAGGCTTTTTGAAAATATATTCATACACAGTATTGCATTACAATTATGTTGAATGTTTCAATTTCTATTTATTATTACACAACATAAATAATTTTCATTTTTCCAATTCATGTGTTTTTGTAATTATTTATCATTAATTTACAAATTTTCATATCTATCTGAATAATACAATACATGATAAAATGTTTCCTATTTATTTTATTTTAAAATTTGATGATTAAAATAAGTTATATATGTATCTTAATTAATAAAGAGTTTCTAAATCTAATGAAATCAAAACATTAGATCAAAAAAAGAAGTAAATATATTGGTTAAAAATGTGAGATAATAAAAATTACTAATTATAAGAATATAAAATGAATGGTTTTAAAAAATAAATCCCAAAAAACTTATTTCCAGGATCTTTTGGTAAATTGAGATTTAAAATAATTCATATGTAAAATAAAAAACTCAATCCAATGTTTGTGGACCTTTCCAAATACTTTATTTGAAAACATATCATGATAAAATCATTTTTCAAATTAATGACTCCTTATCTTTTTTATTTAATTAATTACCAATAATTAAATTCATCCATTATCATTAATATTATCATTCCCAGAAATATTTTTCCTTATCATAAGAAGTATTAATTTAAAAACAAGTTAATTATGAAAATTACCTTATAATGGTGTCCAAAAAGGCACCTTTGACTATAGTTCATTCAAATTATTATTTAAGACCATTTATTAATTAAAAAATAAATTCAATGTTGCTCTATGGTTGATTTTTAGTGGGTGTTGATGTTAAATTTTTTATATTGGATATGTAGTTTTTACACATATCCATGTTAATGCATGATATACCGTTAGGGCTGAAGATTTGTTTCCTCACCCACATTACATAGGAATGATGAACCCATAAACCCTTTCAGATATTTAAAGTATATTACATCCCATAATCATTCAATACTAATAAGTTATTACAAATCCCTTATAAAGTTTTTCTTTTGGTATTTCATGAGTATTTAATTATAGTTTTTTTCAAATATTTAGAGGAATATATAAATTTCAAATAGTAGTGTTATCTCACATACAAACATTATGAATATTTTAATTCCATATTCCAAAAAAATATTTCTTCCAATGTAATGCTCACAAATCAACACAAACCCTTTTCTCCCCCACATATGAATTTAATTGTTATCATGCATCAACTTCTAGTATTAGGGGGTTAGAGATTTTCTATCATGTAATGTTGTTACCTATTATTGTTGTCATGTGATCTTGGGAGATAAATGTATGGTTGTATATGTTCATCAATAATGGATATTTGTAAAAAGGTACTATTATAATGATATCATCAACCATTTTAATACAAGTTTATCAATCTCATTTTTATTGATTGGGAGTCCATTTAATTTTATTATTACTAATGAATGATTCATGTTTCTCTAGAAATTGGGGTTTTAAATTTATTTTCATGAAATTTTAGTAAATCCTACAATGTTTATTTTTTTTAATTCGAATTTTATTTAATGGAATAGGATTGAAAATTATCAGAATTTCTATGAATTTCCCAAATTTTGAATCAAGATTTACATACTTTCAACATTTAATAACGTTATATTATATGAATAAAATCATCTTCTCAAAAAAAAATTAAATTTTAATGTTAGTTATTTGTGTATTAATGATTTCATAATCACATAAAAATAAATTAATAATGAAAAAATTTAATAATAAATCATTAAAACACTAAAATAATACATATTCCATCTACATTACACTTGTTTCATGAAATTTCGTTAGTTCTTTTAATTATGTATAAATATTTACATTATGAATATTTATTGGATTGAAATTAATATATTTTTAGGACAATATATCCTATTGGATCATTTGTAGAATTTCAAGAGGATTATGATCTCCTCTAATCTTACTTTTGTTACATTTGTATAAAAATTGACCAATCATTTGTAATTGATATTTAAGAGAATATTCTATTTAATGGTAGTTATTTTTTATTTGAAAAAATAAAAAAAAATATAACAAATAAAGAAACTTATTATCTTGAATGAATCTAACATGACAAAAGATTCATCCCTATGATTTACAGTAACATATACACACTTGAGATAATTGTTTTTGCAATATTTGAATCTCAAGGAACTCTTTCCCCTTCATTCGAAATTATAGAATTCAAAAATTATTCATTTCTAATATACTCAATCACTTGAATCAATAGTATAATTGGGTATATAACTTATTTAATTTTGAAATGTATTTTAATAAATACCAAATATGATATATATAAATATATATATGTCTATTCAACAAGAAAGTCACTTATATGGGATATTTATAATTAGATTATTAAATAATTATTTATCGGAAAGTATTGTGTATTCTATCCTATGTATTTAGTTCTTCTTAATGGAATTAAAAATCTTCTCTTGAATGACATTCATTTTATTATGGGATAATTTAGTTGACCCTTTAATTTATGGGAGATTTGTGTTCTTGTCTTGTGGTTCACTCAATACCTTTTATTCAATGAATTAAATAATCTACAATAAAAAGATTCCCTTTCTAATTGGATACTCTTATTGATATTCTAAATATGTTGAATATTCCAGTCCTTATTAGTGAGCACACTATATATGATTCATCATTATTTATATCCTTGTACTTTTCCGGCATTAAAAAATTATTATCTTGAATAAAATATGAATTTTTAATAATTAATGTGAAAGAGTCTCATAAAAAAAATATAGTAAGGTTCAATGAAATATGAAATTTTCAAGAGTCCTTTATTCATTTGTTATATTTTTTTATTTTTTCAAATTTATTTCTATTATTATGATTTTTTCAAAAATCATGAAATTATTTGGACAGGGTAGGAAGATATTAACTATATTCAATAAAATGTGGTCCAAAATTTCCCCCAAATAAACATTTTGGAAAAATAAAAATAAATAATGGATTTCACATCCACAAAAAAATATTTTAATCATTTGATCAATAAATATTCTTAAAGTAAATGTCTTAAATTAGAAAAAGCATTTTTATTAAACCATATATCTCAAAACATGATGCTGGAAATGATGTGATGGAACATGATAAATTATTAGATAATTTATCAAGTATGAATACAAATATACTCATTCATTTATAAAATATAGATATTCTCTTGGTATAATATTAATCTATGGATCCTTGTTTGATGTCTCTTCCTCAATAATGGTGTGTAATTTTCTCATGTGGAGTGAAATTAAAATCTCCATTCCTCCCACATTCTTGAATTTAAACATCGAATTATTATTGTATAAAAATTAACGTTAAATTTATTATTGTGTCTTTATCCAAATTGATTATAATTATAATTTGTAGATGTTAATAGAAAATAGTTACATTACTACAATGGAAATTTTATCTAAATGTGTTGAAATAATAAAAAATTAATAAAAATCTATTTTTCAATGGAAGAGTAGTTTTTCATTGAAAATCCATGTTTACTAAAACATAGGAAATAGAAGGGTGGAAAATTATAATTAAATATGAGAGAAATACACCAATAATATTCACATAAAAACTAAAAGTGATGGTTTCATTTTCTGATTAAAAATTTCTAGGTGTTCTAAAATCACATTGCATCTTAAATATTTAATTATTATAAGATTAAACCAAATATATATTAAATGTAATTTATATTTTGAAAATGAAATCATACTTAAATCCTTAATGAATCTCATGTAAAATATTTTTCCCTAAAAATTATTTAATAAGATTCACATAAGTGGGTAATGTTAATGTGTTTATGATTTTATTCATTGAAATATATACCTAAACTATATTTAGGGATATAAGATGTCCTAACTCAATTATCTTTTCATCCATGGAATGAAATTTTTTAAAATTGAGTAATTTTTTTTCTATGAGATTTTTCAAAACTATATCACGATTATTTAGACAATGTTCAAAAGAATTTTCAAAAATAGTGAATTCCTCATGAAACACGTCTGTACGATCCAAAATTAATTTAGATAAGAATAACTAAATATATTTATGAAGTATTCCAAAGGATCAAAATAATCAATATGTCATCGAATTCTACATAAAAATGAAACATGTGTATGTGAAATAGGTTTTATTTTATTGATCTAGGGACATGGTTTCATGGAATATTACAAAATATACATTTATGATGCAATAAGGTGTCTTTCCAAATATTGTCACAATTTTTTTTGCCAATAATTAATTCGAGGAATTTTTCCTTTATTGTTATTGGATTTAATATCCATCTATCATATCATATTTTCAATGTTTTTTAAATTTTCATAGGGATCAATTCATTCTTCGAACTTTTGAAAATTATTATATATATCATTTTGTGTACAATTTTTATCAAAGATACCCTTTCGAACCAAAAATTGGTTAAACTATTCCAACATCTATCTAATGTATTTTTTTATATACAATATCTATATTAATATAGAATTGATTCTTCTTTTCGGATTCATAAAGGGTTATGTGTCATTTTGAAGAACAATTCTATTTATAAATACATTGGGGCTATATAAAGGTATTTTACCTTGATTGTTCTCTATTTTTATCACATATTCTCTCAACAAATTTTTTTTTTATTTCTTGATTTAATTAAATGTTTTTAAAAAATAATTCCACTTGGTTATTTCACCCATTAAATACACGTATTTTGAATTTATTGGTAGTAATTTTAATTCAATCTTGTGCGACTAAATTTGGGAATAAAAAATTCCATGTTTAAGAACATCATCTATTTTTAATTCCTGTATAGAAGGTTCATATTAATTTTCATCAGCAATGAAAAATCTATAAAATCCATCAAAAAATTAAATTTTTACCACTTCACTTATTTTCTCTCTAGATTTTCTATATAGATCAAAGTATTACCATTGCTATTTATTTGTGAAATTTCCAATTCTATTCTAATTTCACAATTATAATATTTATTTAATAAATCATATTTTACCTATTTTATAATGACACTATATTTTTGAATTATTGAAGACACTATGTTCTTCAAAGAGGTATTTCATTGTCTCTAGTATATTATTGTGTAGTTATTTCTCTCCAAAATCCATCAAAACTGTACATTCTTGAAAATTTATAGTTCTTAATATTTCAATTATTTGTGGTAAACATGAGATTATTGGTGATTTATCTATGGTGGGTTCCTCTTTTATGTTGAGAAAATATAATTCCACTAGAAATATAAAATTTGAAACCATTTCCCTCAGAGAATTAATTATCATAGTGATAAATGTAGTGGCCTGATTTTCCAGCTACTAAACCACTTAGGTTGTCTTTAATTATGAAAAATAGAAAAATGAGACCACATAGTATCTAATAATAATAATAATTAATTATTCGTGATAAAATATTGCATCAATTAAATAAATTTAACTGATTATATAGAGAACTAATATTATTTGTGTATTAAGGTGTTGGGTTTTTATTTTTGGCCTGATACGAACCAAAACATTTCTTCAACGACTCAATCTCCCAATTCTAATACATTTTCTATATTTTAATAATAATTTATTTTATAATTTTACATATTTTTTAATTCATTTATGTCCATGTAAAAGAGGTATGTATATTTCCATATTTTCAATTATATTAGTAATTTTTTTCTAAAAATCATTTTCATTTAATTTATTTCTTTTCACCATTCTTGAGAAATAATATAATTAAGTTACTGTGATTTTAAATGATATATTTTTAATATATTTACTCTATTATATCATTTAATTTTCAATTTCCTACAATATATATTTATTTATATAGAATAAAATATTCCATTTTGATCTTTGGGGAACGTTTAAGTTCTATTTCACTTCTAATTTTTCTTAGACTCTCTTTATTTGGGATATAAATTTTATATTTTTAAATAATATCATACTTATAATAAACATTACCCCAAAAAATATTATCATATATTTTCAATTCATTCTTCCAATATTAAAATTAATCAATGACCAAATTCATTGATTGTGAATTTTGAGTTTGGAATCTAATTAATGCTAATATTGGAATAAATTGATGAAAAACATTTGGTAGTAAAGTTTTTCTATATCCATTTTTATTTTATATTTCAAAGATGGAGGTTATTTGATAAGTTTGGAAAATGTTGGTATTGATTGATTCATTTGGATTACAAATCCATATGAAATATGGAAGTTATGTAACGTAACGACCCGACTAACCACTAAGACGGTGGCTGGATCGGTCGCCACATGACCACACCCACACCTCATCATATGCCAAAGGCTACTGATTTGTAGAGAGGGTATAAGGACAGTAAATTGGGAGACTAACCCCTCTAATAAATGATGCCAAATGGTATTGTAATGCAATTAGCAATGAACAACGGAAGCTGTAATGCTTAATTGAGAAAGTAATAGATGAAAAATTTCATATAACTGAACAATAGTGTCAAATTCCAATTTATATATTGGGGAAATGCATGAAAAGCCGTTGATACATTAGTTAAAGAAGTAACAGTACTACATGATTTTCAATACCATAAAATATAGGACTCAAGTAAATAAATGAACTAAAATCCAAAAGGGGATATCCATGATCATATAGAGCTCTAGATCTGTCCATTTCTCCTAATATCTGGGTACAAACAAAAAACAACAAGTTGGATCCATGGCCCTAAGAACAAGATTGGTCTACACATGTGCCCCAGTGAAATGGAGGCCTGAGCAGGTTGTGACACATAAATCATAGTAGGCCGACTCCACAGGTGCCTAACCCAATCTAGATAGTGTAATATAAATAAAATATGGTGCATAAATAAATAAAGAAATTAAACAGTACAATATAACTAGATACCCAAGTAATTTTTTCACCACTCGGTTGTTGCCTAGATATGTAAAAAATTCATTAATTAAGTATTACCAATTTATTCACATGTCTCAAGTGAATAAATCACCTAACGTCTCATAGGAGTTTCCTCTAAGGTAAAATGAGGATTAACAATGACCGAGGATAATGGGATTTAACCGTGGCACCTACATATCAATGCTGGACCAAAGGAGTGTATCCAAGTAATACAATGATGATACATTTTAATAAAGTCCCATGGTAATATCCAAGGAAAAATAAGATATAAGAGATTCTCACCAAGTAGTATTAGGGTCTAGCAATGGGGTAAGGGTGTTATCCATAGAGTGTAGTCCAAGGAATTCCATGATGAAGTTCCTACCAAATCCCCGGAGTGCATCCATGTTAAAATGGGACTACGAATGTATTGGGTCCAATGAGTGTATACAAGGAAACTACTTTTCATTGATGAATCAAAGGAGTGAATCGAAGATATCATGTAGTACAACTTGGGAGACCAAATGGTAGTATCTCAGTTATCTAATGATAAGACCTTGAATGTGATCTAGGCGATTCTGAACCTCAACAACCCTTTCTTGAATTTGGAAAAGGGAACACGAGTGATACTTTTATACTCTGATTAGAAACCAAAAAATGATCGATTCTAACCATTCCTATTTACTAATTAACTCATGTAATGATTCATTTTGGTCCAATCCCTTCAATCCATTAGAGAGGAAATTTCAAGTAGCATTGCAAACATTTATTTTATAGCTCAAGCCTTGTATTCCATTTGTTTGGAAAAGACCAATATCATTGCAATCATTTATTTATTTGTTCATGATTTTCATTTCATTATTGTGGAAATGTCAAGTAGTATTGAAACGATCTAGTAAAATATGTTAAGGAATTTTTATTAATTAGGATCACTCTATTTCCTTTCATCAATATGGAAAGGGGTGCTACAGACTTGTAACCTTTATTAAATTACTCTTAAAAATTCCATTTTATTTATTATGTGTACCTTAAAATTTACATTTTTCATTTAATTTTTAATTCAGAGCACATACCTTAGGTGAGTAAAGTGATGAGAATACACGGATCATTCTATTATGAAATTCAAGGGAAATATTTTTTATTTTAATATTAGGTCTCACCTTTATAATGACCCGACCATGGTAAACTTGAATGGTGCTCGAATGTGACAATACAATAAATGAAAATAATTGAAAACATTTCACACGATAAATATAAATTCAAAACATGTCCAAGTACTTAGGTGATGCCTTGGTATTTTTAATTATTTCAAAAATGTAACTCTGTTTTTCTAATGCCATGGTCATGTCCTAAACATGTGGTATTTCAACATAACATCATGACATAATAATTTTAATCACTAAATTTCATGAAATAATGTTATAACCACAAAATTTTAGCTGGAAAGAAGTGCACCACCATTGGAAGGGATTTATTATAAAAACATGATATTTCTTAACACACAAATTATTTTTCATCTCTTGCATTTAAAAAATGAAACATTCTAAATTCACATTTAAGTGGAATTGGACATTATACATCATTGCATGAATTAATTTATTACAAAATAGTATTATGAAACATTGTTATTTCATTTATAAAGATTTAGGACATGGAAAGGGACCGTAACTCATGTGGAACTAATTCGTCCACTCTAGATCTTAACTCTTTCTAACTACGAGCAGCTACACCCCCACTGAGTATATTCACATTAACACACATGAAAGGAAACCTTGCCTCTATTAATAGACATGTATGGCCATGGCCATGAGAAATCAGATCTTTACATATATAGTTTTATGAATATACCATTTTTCCCTCACCTACGAATGAATTTGTATATATATACATGGGTAAACCTGGAACCACAGGTGTGTAATCACTACCATGTATATTTACACCTGTAACGGGGGAACCTAAATATATATATTTACATACCTATGAATACATAGGCGAGTCTCTCTTGACTTGGTGACTCAAAACAACATGTAATAGTGAAAAACACTATGTAATAATTAAAAGGAACCTTATTTTACATAAAGAGGACAAAACAGATTGTGTGAAAACAAACAATGTTCCTAAACCCATATATCGGGTGTCTTTGGTAAACCAAAATGATATTAAACCCTATGGAGAAACTCTACGCACAACAAGAAACATGTAGGGTACTCATAAAAAACAAAACCCCCAACATTAACAAGTGAGAAACAAATATGGTGGTGATCTGTTACCCCGATACCAAGCCGATGGAACAGAACACATCGATCCTTCGCCTTTGACGAATGTTGTTGGAACCTGATACAACACACCTGTAGATTTCATTATCTCGAAATATGATCAAAGGGAAACCAAAAATATGGTTTCCCATAAAACTAAGGGTTCATCCAAGCCGTATGTGGAGAAGAATATGAGGATTCAAAGCTAGGATACTAGAGGGGAAGGGAGATTGGACTCACCAAAATGGATCATGTGAAGAAATCAAAGGAAAACTAGATGGATTCAAGGAGGATGGCGAGGCTGTGGAGGGGAATTCATTTGAACGGAGAGGGGAGACCTTCCATTAGGTGCATCAGGAATGAGAGACAGTGAGGAACTTTTGGGTATTTTAGTTTTAGGTTTTATTTTCATTACAATTTAAAATTTACTAAATTATTAAACAAACCCAACTGTGCAGTTTTATAAAAATGGCTTTCCAAGCTCTGTACAATCATTATAGAGTTGAAATCCTACAGGGTGTGAGGTGCATAGTTTATCAATCCATTTTCCACCGATGTGAAAATTCACTTCCCCTTTACCTACAATGGGATGCCTATTTTGGAAGATAGTGTGCAAAGTGTGCTCACTCTTCTGCTACATAAAACATGACCCTATCGGGTCCAGTGCTCCTGATACATCTCAAGACACATGGATATCGTATCTTGTCGAAGAATGAATTTTGTGGCCATAGAAATTAAAATGATGTGGCTAGAATCCAGGAGTCTGAGAAAGGAGATCCATCCTTAGAACCTAGGAATCACTCAGGATGTACCATTCCTTGATGAGAACCATGATTTAGAGTGCAATACTGACAAACACAACTTGAAGAAATGCATATTTCCCTTGTCCAAAACTGTGGAAATAGGCCCCAAAATGGTGGCCTTTGGCTACAACCACAGTTTAGTCTATCCATAGCCACTATAACTATGGATGTATGTCCCGAACTATTTCCATAGTTTTAACAATTGTTGTAGCTTCCTGTTACGATGATTTTAAAAACCGTGGCAGTAGGCTTCAATATTTGACACTGTGGTGGAAAACATATATGTATGGTTTAAACCAAGGTAATAAAAAGTTGTTTCCATAGTTTTAAACATGGCTCTATCCTTGAAAAAATGTGGCAATATGATAAATAATACATTTTCCCACTGAGCTTTTATCCCTACACCTCATGTTTTCCAACCTACGACGCATACCACTACATGGTCAAACAGATCATGTATATATGTATATACACAAATATATATATATTAATAAAAATCATGGAAATAGACACAAAACCATGGTAGTATGCCTTCCCACGAAAAAACATTGTGGGAATTGTTTCCCGCGGAATCGTGAGAACTCTATAGCCACGGTTTTGGAGAACCGTGGGTATAAGACTTCAAAAAAATGGATTATCATTATGATTTTGAAAACCATGGATATAAGCCATTTAACCATGGCAGTAGCTATAGCCTATATCCATGGTTATTAAAACTGTGGTTATAGGCCATGGAAAAGAGACCTATATCCTTGGTTTTAAAACAATTGATATAGGTCGGTGGCAGTAGCTTCATTTTCTTGTAGTGAATGATCATCCAACAAAATAAATATATTTTAATTATTCATCATGGTGTAATACCAAAAATATATTAGTGCATCGAGGATGAAATCATGATATGGAACATTCTCATCTCTTAAAGATAATACACTATGTCTCTTTATGATAGGGGTTCTAGACAAACACACCCAAAAATTAGAAGGTAAATTAATCAAACAAAAAAAATTCATGCTTCCAAGAAAGCACTCTCACTATTTAAGCCTTTTAATCCCTAAGGGAGTTCATGTAATAACCAACCATTTACCAATGGTCCCCTTATATTTTTCTCCTTCTACATGGAAGGACACATTTACCAGTTCAATGTCACACTACCCCCCATAGGAGTGTTCTTGTCGCAAAAGGAAGGAAAACTAATGGATCATAAGCGTGCTAGAATAAAAAAACGTGATTGGCATTTCAAGACACCCAAGACTTTTGAAAAAATCCCCATGTATTAGAATGAAATTGATTCATCAATGCTCAAGCCCACATACTTGGAGATAACATGAGATCATACTTAGTAGTACAAGATGTTTTATTTCAATGTCGTTTTTCCTCACACAACAATTTTCCTCGACGATACCATACTATTTCATCCATCCATAAAAAGGGGAGAGGGTTAAACCACCATTGTAGTATCATCTAATGCTAGAGGATTTTCTAACCTTTTGAAAACAAACAGTACTCGATATAAACCCCCATAAAAAATTCATAAAACACATGACCACCCATCTCAAAAGTGTGTTATTGGATACTGAAAGTCATACTGGGACAATGGAACCAAAACAACACCAAAATTGGGAAAAGTCAACGTGATAGCAAAGAATTTACGTTATGAAGGAACTATCAACCATGAGTTAGCCCCTTATGAAGAACAAGTGTGTACACTAAAACATGGCCATGTCAAATAAAAGTCATCAGGCTCAATATCGGATCATTAATACATTGATAGGGAAAAGAAAACCTATGGAAAGTAGTCATGATTTTGTTCTAAAGAAACTCAAGGTGAATCTCGTACCAACCATTACATGATTTTTTTAATGGTGGACACCACTACAGGTTAAATTTCCAAGACTCTTACATCTAATCACATTTAATCTTTAATCCCCAAAGTATTTATTAAAAACATCAATGTACCATTTTCCATAAAAATTAAAATGTATGTGTTTTTAAATAACATCCATGGGGAAAAACAAGAATGTTTTATAAAACAACCTTTTTAAACATTAACATTTATTTAAATTCTATCATAATTAGGAAAATAACATCTTAATTATTTTTGATAATCACTCTGAAAAATATGGGTCCCACTAAGCCAACCTCAATTCATTATCATGAAATCTAATAGTAGTTTTTATACATCATTAAAATTTAAACACCCAAATGGGTCAAATCTCATAAATACTTTCCGAAACTAACCAACATGGTTCTAAATGCATTTTTTGAAAGATATCCATTTTATTTTGGATCAACATTAAACATATTTAAATCTTGTAGGCATTTGAAAAATCATCATGTCATCATATATAATATGGGTTTTCATTTCCCAATTCATGAAAATCCCATAGACATCATGGAATTTATGGTGGCCCCCATAAATCGATATCAATGTCAATTCATAATATAACATGTCAAACATAATGGAAAAAATCATATCTATGTCTATCTACCTACCTTCAAAGCACCCATACACATTACAATTTGGAATTTGGATCCCTATAGTTAAAACCAACTTCACATACCATATTGATTTTAGCATCCTTTTAAGAATGGTACATTGATTACCTTTTCCAAGCTATAAGGTGACAAGAGACATTAAAACTGAAAACTAGCTCCCGTTATAAATACATATATCACGGTAAGCTAGCATTTAACAACAAGTTTCTAACACAGAGAAACACATTGAAATCCCAGAATCATGGCATTTTATAACAAAAATATGATACAAAAAGCAGTAAGCACAGAAGAAATTCTATTGTATTACCTGAACATGTATTAATCTATGCATGGTATAACAATAAGACACAATATCATACTTTAAGGCAACCCACTAGTGAAACTACAGGGAATGGAATATATGCATGGAATGTTAATTTCTATGTGCCTAATATGGTGAATGTAATGCAACATAATTTCCATATTATTCCAGAGAATTTTTGAAAAAATATAAAATTCTAAAGTAGTTAAATGTAAACTAGTCACTCTAGGCAAAATCATATCAATTGTAATAACGAACAACATAAATAGAAATCCTAGTCCTGACCACTTAGTAATTCCCCATACGTGGTGTGATTATTACCAAGAATAGCTATTAAACAAGTGGTGACACATTCCTTGTCTAATGTATACAAACCCAAAATAGCAAGGAAAAAAGGAAAAACCATATATGATACCACTTTGTGACATCCAAACATGGATCACCACTAAGACGGTGTGCAGACCGATCCCCACATGACCTCAAGCATTCCTCCCTGTATGCCAGAGTTTGTTGACTACCAGCGAGGGTGTAAGGATAGTCAATGGGGAGACTAACCCCTCTTTTCAATGTTTCTTAGTTTCATTACAAAGTAAATAACAATTAACAACATAAATAGTAATACATAATAGAAAAATAAGTTGAAGAAATATTTCATATAACTGAACAAAAGTGTACAATGCTAGTTTATACAAAAGATAAATGCATGACATGGTGTTGATACATGTGATAAGGTAGTAATAGAACAACATTATTTCAATAAAATACAATATAAGACTCATGTAATGAAAATAACTAAATTTCAAAAGGTCATCTCAAAGAGCATCCTGAGCCCCAAATCTGTCCTTTTCTCCTATATCCTGGGTACAGGAGAATTTTAACAACCAATGTCTAAGGCCCTATGAACAAGAAAGGACTACCCGTGTACCCTAAGTAAATGGTTTCTTGTGTAGGGTAAGATATATAAATCTCATAATTTCGGCACCACCATTTTCAAACCGAATCCCGATAGAGTAATATAAAATAAACATGGTGCAATCATGCATATACAATGTAAGCCATAAAATGTTTCTAGATACCTAGGTAGCGACATCATTCATCAGAAGGTTTGGGACATTTAATTAGTTCATTAATGGAGTATTGCTGATTTATTCATAAGTTACAAGTGAATAAATCACTTACCGAGTCCATGGTGTTTCCTCCGTGGTAATATGTGGCTAAACAATGACCAGGACTAATGGGCACCATGGAACATACTTGTCAATACTGGACCAATCATCTGTATCCAATGTATCCTATGATGATATATTGTAATAATGTCCCAATGAAACATAACCCACAAGGGCTGATAACCCATTATAATCTGGGTTTATCTATGGTGTATACGTGTAATCCATGGAGCGTAGTTCAAGTAATTCCAGGATGAGGCACCTACCGAGTCCCAGGTGTTCATCCATGGTAATATAGTGCTTATCAAGGACTGGGTCCAAGGAGTGTACCCAAGACATCAAGTAGTACTACATGGGGATCCAAAAATTGTATAATAGTGATCCAATTATAAAACAAGGAATGGTAACTTGGTGAATGTGAACCATATCAAACCATCCTTTAATTTGGAAGGGGGTACATGAATTCTCATGGTATTCTCCAATAAAAAGACCATGACAAGCTCGAATATAACCATTCCTGTTTAATAAACCAGTCATTTAATGATTCATCTTGGTCCAAGACTTACCATCAATTATTGAAGAAAGGTCATGTAGCATATAAACTTTTTATTTATTGTTTTAAGACATTACATCAGTTATTTAAGAAAGTTCAAGTAGTAATGCAACCATTTCATTATTGGATCAAACCATGATTTCTATTTTATTGGAAATGTAAAGTAGTATTACAACCATTTAGTAAAATTCATTAAGGGATAACCATTAATTAATTTCCACCCCATTACATTCCATAAACAAATGGGTGCTACAGACATGAAACCATTATTGAATTACATTTAAGATTACTAAATGATATGCTTATTATATTTTCCAATTTAAATTCTTTATTTAATTATCAATTCAAATCACTCACAATGGGTGGATAATGTTTTGATCATTAATTGTACTTTCCATATTTTTATATATATGATATATTTACCATTTAATATAAAACGTCATACCATAATGAAGGTCTTATTAGGATACACCCGAACAGTGGCCTGAATGTATCAAAATACTAAATGAAAATAATAGAAAAAATCACACATGATTAAATTCAAATAAAAACTAGGCCAAGAACTTAGGTGGTGCCTTGGCATTTTTTATTATTTTAATAAGGTAACTATGTTTTTATAGTCCCATTAGGGAAATTTATTAATCATGTTGTATTACCACAAAATATCAAGTCATGTGAATTATGAAGTCAACAAGTCATGCAATAATGGTCTACCAGCTACTATTTAGATTGGAGGAAATGCACCTCCGTTAGAGGGGTTTTATTATAAAAACATAATATTTATTTTCACTGAAATCATTTATCATCTTTATAATTTAAAACATGTAACATGAAAAATTCACGTTTAAGTGGAATTAGACATAATACTTCATTTCATGAATTATTTTATAACAAAATATCTATAAGAAACCATAGTAATGAATTTATAATGATTTAGGACAAGGAAGGGGACCCTACCTCAAGATGAACTATGTTGTCCTCAAAAGATTTTAAGGGTTTCTAACAATTGTCTTGTTCTCCCCCACTAACTATATGAAAATTCACACACATTCAAAGACTGGTAGCCTCTATGCACACACCCGCATGGCCATGGTCATGAGAAAGAGGATCCTTACACATATTCATATGTACATATACCAGTCTTCACTCACCTATGCATGAATTTATATATATATATATACATGGTCACACAAATCCCCACAATTGTGTTATCCCTATCATGGATATTTATGCATGTAACTTGGGAAGCCACATACATATATTTACTTACCAATGCATTAGTAGGAGAGTATCCCATGACCTGGTAACTTGATAAACCATGTAAAATTCCAATGATCTAAGAAGAAATTAAATTGAACCTTATTACCCATAAAGTGAACCAAGCAGATAGTGAAAATACAACAACATGCCTAAACTCGTACATTGGGAGTTGGTGATAAACCAGAATGAGATAAAACCCCACGAAAAAGCACCATGTACTAAAAGAAACATGTTAGGGATTAATAAATACACAAACCCCAAAAATTAATAGGATTGAAACAAAGATGGATATTTAAAAATTACCCCGAAACCAATCTAATAGACTGAAACACACAAAACCACATTGCCTTTGGTGGCGATTGTTAGAACACCATCCAACATGCCGATATAGATCATTCACATGGATTATGGTAGAAGAGAAACCATAATCGGGTTATCCCAAGGAACGTAGGGTTCATCCGAAACCATTGGGTTGACGAATAGGCGGATTCAAAGATGGGAACTGAGATGAAAAGGGGAAATAGGACTCACCATGATGGATCATGTGAAAAAAGTGAAGGAAAATTGGCTAGATTGATGGAGGATGTGGAGGATGTGGAGGGGAGTTCATGCATTCCGATAGGGGATTCCTTCCATTGGGTGTGTCACATATGGTAGGGGTAAACAACTATGGGGTATTTTAGTTTTATGTTTTAGTTTAAATTCATTTTTAAATTAATAAAATTATTAAACATACCCAACCGTACGATTTGACGATCCTGGTTTTTTAAACTGTGTGCAATCCATGAAGAGTCTACTGCCTGCATGGGGGAGGCACAAAGATTAGGAAATGATACACATTCCATGCACAATTCCACTACCCCTTTACCTACAATGGGACACACAGTTTAGAAGATCGTGCTCAAACCATTCACCCTTTTCTACTTCATAAGACTAGGCCTTTTGGGTTCGGTGCTCCCAAAACTTCTCATGACGCTCGGGAAAAATATATTTCCTTCTCCCTTTCCCAAAAAAACTTCATAAAATTGATACAACTCATAGATTTATGTTTATAATATTGGTTTTAAATCTGACCTTCTTAGTGAAAAAAAGTGTTCAAATGCCTTCGTATTTTAGTCTGGTTCAAAACCACAGGATTCTAAAAATTACTTCTCCATCCTTGATTATTATAAGAATATAATATATTTATATTTTATTTTACAAAATAAAAATAGTTACTGCCATATACCTATTCTCATTAGTCAATATATTTTTTAGGTAATGGAAAACATCACATACCATCTCTAGTGTCGGTTGATCATTTGTTTTATTATGATAAAATATTTTGAATCAAACTAGTTTTCGATTCTTATTTAGATTCTAATAAAGGTGATTCAATAGATTTTATAACATGGATTCATATAGTGGATTTACCTTTGGTTATAAATTATTTAGAGTTAATTGATAAATTTTTCTATCAATACCTTACCGTATACATGTTATTTTAATATAACTCTACTCATGATGAGGTATCTTGTAAATTTCATTAAGTGTATAGTAGTTCATGGTTCAAAAAAAAATTGTGATGTTCAATATTTTATTGATGTGGGAATATTTAATAATGATTCTTGAATCATTTTTAGTAGTCATAGAATGTTTCACATAAGACATACATGAATCAATAACTCATTTTTACTTAAGGATTCTATTATAGATTATGTAAATAATTATTAAGGAATGTTTCATTATATATCAACCCACAAGTCTGTTATATCTGTTTTAGTTTATATATATACTTCAATAATTCTATTTATATAGATAATTTTAATAATATCCAATTTAATTTATCATCTTTAATTACCCTGGGCTTTGATATTTCGCACACGATGGTGGGAAACATATTTTATCATTTATTCAAATAAAAGTAAAAGAAAATTAAATAGTAATTAGATAACTATATTTTTTCTCTAAAAAAACATTTAATGAATTAAATACAATATAATTATTTCTAGTGAAGTGAGGCACACTATGATCTATCTATATTTTTTTTGGATTTTCTTCCATGATTTCATATTCAGATATCGAGTATAATCCATATCATTCACTTGAATTAGTGTGATATAATTTTCTAAATTTAGACTGAAAGTTAATTGAATTTATTTCATTTATTAACAATGTCTACATGGTTAATATAATATACATGAAATAATGAATATATCTTCACTAAGTTCTCTTGTCAAAATATCTTTGGTAAGTGGTAATTTAAAATTTTTGAATCCCCACCCCCATAATGATAGAATTTTTTGTTGTGATTTATAATTAAGTGTATAAAAAAATAAGAATATAATTTAAAATATATTATAGTAAGACTTAATATTATCCCCAAAGTGGTTACAAAATTCTTTTATATATCAATGTTCTATAGTAAATAAATTTTTATTTATTAATGTGGTTGGGGGATTGAGATTTTTTATCTATTAAAATTACATACCAATAAGAATGTAAAGAATGAAATGACCTAGAAAGGTATCGATGATTTATAAAATGGTAAGATAAGTAGATATTATTGAATCACTATAATACAATTTAATAAATATTCATTTGGGTAAAAAGTATTTAAATTAAAAAAAAATCTAGAATCAATGATCTATGTATTATGCGAATAGAGAGTCACATCATATAATAATCACTATAATATAATCATATTTCTTATGTTCAAGGGGTTATATTAATCTATTTCTGGAATACATCATCATCCAACACACCATTAATTATAGTGGAGACACCTAATTATGATATGGTGATCTATATAAATTTGTGATGATATCACCGCCTTCAAAATATTTTATCATATTTTCCACTTACATCACCACCGAACCAAACATGTTCCACAATATAAATGAATTATGGTGTGGTGGGAGATATGAGTTCAACATCTTAATTAGTACAATGTTTTCCAAATTTCATAAATTATAATAATTGTATATCAATTAATAAATCAAAAAAATATAAAATATGATCAATAAACCCATGATGTATTATATGTATTTAGACTAATAGATATAAAAAAGGTCACCTCCCCTACTAAATAAATCACTAAAAATGGGTTTATACCTCCATTGTAATGCTCAATGGCATGATAACCTATCATAACCAACATAGTATCTATAAAATTAAACAAAATTTATACATTTAAAAAGACTAAGCTCTATTAATGATATTTTTCAATAGTTATATTAATGGATCTATGAATATTATTTGTTAATTTCATGTGGTGTAGGATCACTACATTATCTACCCCAATTAATGCCATTCTCTTATTCAAAAGATTCTCTCCATGAACAACATACACTTATTATTTGATATTATTTATTACCACATACTGTGATATAGTATTGTGAGGAGATAAATCATAGTATCTTCATGCATTCATGTAATCATCATGGTTATAACTCCATATTCTTTATTATTTTTCAATTTTCATCCATAATTTTTTTATTGAAGTTTAAAATTTTATATGTGATAAAATGAAACTAGTGTGGTTATATAAATAAACAATTTATTCTTATTGATTTTGTTAAAGAATTATGAATGATTTAATTTTATTCATATAAATAATTGAGGACAACATGAGGCTAAAATAAATAACTACATCATATAAACTTGTGAAGAAGGATATAACTACTTTTTTTGAAAAAATAATTTCATATTATGATGAATAAATGGAAATTGGTAGTATTAATCCTCTATATCAATGAAATACATGATCATTTAAAAAATGAATTCAATTTTTATTAAATTATATACAATATTTCAGTTATGTGGTTATGAAAGAGACATGTGATAACATTCCCATTTGCAAAATTATGAATTATATCTAATTGAAAATACCATTATGAATTATAGTAATTCACTATGTATATCAACCTTATGTACATGAATATTTATACTTTTCTCTATGAATGAATAATTATATTTAGTCCTATTAATTTTTTATTATATAAAATTAACTGATAAGAGAAAGAAAAATTAGAATTCTCTATGAAAAGACATGAATTGTTTTTTGGTACATAAAAAATTTATATTATGAGATTATATTTAAATGATTATTTGATTTTATAAATATATGATAAATTAGTAAAAAATTATGATTAAATAACATTTATTGAGTATATTTGATAATATAATTTTAAAATGACTGAAAACATTTATAAGTGTTTGAGAACTTTTATATTCCAAAAAAATCCTTTTTTCAATAAATGCGGATTTTCATTTAAAGATATAAATTCTAAAATTAAATATATATTTTTAAAAATTAAATTTTATTTTGGATTTAGAAAATTGAGATTATTTAATGTTGATTTTATCATCTTTTTTAGAGATAGTACAATTTTCATGAAGAAATTAAGTACAAAATAAATATTATGTGTCCATTATGAAATCATATTGACCAAATAGTAATGTAATATATGGAATAAAATTTATCCAAAAGAAAGATTATATTTTTCATTTAAATTTCTGTATATTTTATTATGTTTGAATAATTATATTAACCCTTTTTTAATCCTCCCAAACATCTATTATATTTTACCAATTTAAAATAATTTTTTTAAAGATGAATAAATCCTACATAACTAGTTACATTATTTTAATGAGATCAGTTCAATTATTTATATAAATAATGAAAAGTGATCATATTTTTTATGATCCATTTGAAAAACCATGGGCTAGTTAGTGTTTTAGATAATTTTATTGTTTAGAGTCTAATATCTAAGATTGTGAAATAATAATTAATTATCATATAGGGTTCTATATAAACCATCACTATTTAAAATTTATCATCACTAAACAAGACTTTTTCATAAACCAAGTCTATTATTCCCTCTATATATCCCTCCTTAGGTACACCCAATAACTCATGAATCCCCATACAATATTTTCTAGACACCCTTACAATATATGGAATTCTGTCCCTATACTCTTTATTCAAATACTTTCTTTACATTATGAATTTTGATTTCCTATCACAAAAACAGAGATATTACCAAAATAATAATATTATTATTTTGACATAAAAACGATTAGATGCCATTTTAACTCATATTAAAACATTCAATAAAGAATTCATTAATTTCATTATGCTACCAAAATATCCATGAATTTTTTCATGCCAAAATATTATGAAGTGATTTCCTATACCCATTTCCATATAATTCTCTTCCCCAATATGTACATACAAATCTCTGACTAGGTAATTCATATATTAAACCTAGATTATATAACCTTGTGATTAAATGTGATGATATATCTTCTTATGCAATATTATCGATGAGGAACACTTATGATTATACTATATATAATTATTATGGGTGTTCCCATATAGTGTTTCCATACATTGGCTAAGGTTCTAATCTCATGATAATCGATGTAATGTGAATAGGATGTTATCCTAAGCTCACAATGTTATTATGTCTTGATGGTTAATACATAAATATTATTATTATTCAATGTTTTGTGTAGTTGATAAATTCTAATGTTTCCATTATGCTACCATGTTATACCATGACTCATTGTTCATGATTTTGTTTATAAAAACTTATGTTACATTGTTATGCCTCTTGAATCACATGTATTCCATTAACCTATGCCATGTATTTTTTTCCCATAATAGGATTTATAGCTCACCCAATTCATACATATGTCCAATATTTGTCCAATATAGTATTAAATGATTTTTTAAATTTACAAACATGTTAAGGATGTTTCTAATAAATTCATTGTATCCTTGTTTTTTGTTGTTATGTCATATACATAATAACCCAATTAAACAAGGCCATATAATATTTTAGGTTTTATTAATAAATGTTTTTTTAATAATTATTGTATTAATATTTATTAAATATTTGGTTTTTCATTATTGGTTTCAATCAAAATCTATGATATATTTGGTATTAGGATTCTAAGAATATAAAAAACTTATTTTCATAAAATATTGATCATTTGAAAAATAAACATACAAATTTTGGTAATTTTATCATTAAATGGATTCCAATAAAATACATCCATTCCCAGATGCTACAAGTGGATGTGGCTCTAGTAAAAATGTATATTGGGGTAAAAACCTCAAAAAAATAGTATTAAGCTAAAATAGATCCATAAAATGTCATGATGAAACTCCTTTATACACACCTACTTTTACACACTAAGAAGAGATGATTTTGTAAATAATCATGCTCATTACAACCCATTTTTATGGGAAAAAAATATTCTAATATGATTTTATTTTAGTAAATAGAACACAGATTACTAATATTAAATCCTAGAAAATATTAGGTTAAGGAAAATATTCTATTTATGATTTATCCCTTTATCCCCCAATGTTTTCCTTTTGTTTTTTTATTAATTTAAATTCTTCCCCATATTTTTTCCTTTGTTCTAGTCAATTATTAGAAATAATAAGAATATAGAAGATAAAAAATATGAGGTGAAATGTGATTTAATCCCAAATTGGATGCCCAACCCATTCAGATAAGAAATTGACAATATTGTAAATATAATTTAGCAAATTATAAGTGTTTTTAATTGAAAACTCAATTTATAGGAACACAATGATGACCCGAAAAAAGATAAATGTTTGATTAATATTAATATGTGATAATGTCCTATGAATTCCAATGAATCTAAAAATCCCTTCATTTGAAAATAATATATTAGCTCTATTTAAAAGTTCTTTTAGTCTCTAATTACTCTATTCAAGACAGTTTTATCCTAGCATTTTATTACATAGAAAAGAATCTGATCAATATTTGATGGTGTTTATGAATTTATCAGAAAATGTTGATATCATATCAATGGAGTGGATTGAATTCCAGAAAAAAAAATAGTGATAAATATTTTCCTCACACCCCATAAAAAAATAGAAGAGTCACTAATTTATCTTCATGAATAAGGATAAAATATATTTAGCTTCATGTAACATAATCCTCAAATAAACATCATGATAGACCTCTGACATTTCTTTACCCCCAAAAGAAAAGTTCAACATTGTAACCATATAGGTGGATACTGAAAACAATTTGGGGAAATGAATGTAAGTTATTGATTCATGAGTTGCGATCATACATCTTGGATTTTCATTCAATACATTTTTTTGAATCTAAAAAATATATTATATCCTATAAAACAGTATTAAAATTATTGGAAATAGAGTTTCTAGTAAAAACAATAAATTGGGAAATTATTTTATTCTAAATATATAACTCCTACCATGTCCCAATATGAGGGATACACTTCCCAGTGAATTTTTTTATACTCTCTATTGTATAATTAAATTATATTGTTTCAATACATTGTCTCTACTTATATAGATCCAATATAATTTTATGGTAGAAGGAAATCACCATAAATATCATAGATAACCCAATGATTCAATATATGTTCAAGGAGGATAATAAATCTTATTTGGTACCAACAACTTAAGCATGGATGTATTTTATTTATGAGAAATATTATTTTCTCAAATGATAGATTGTAATGAAATTATCTTACATGAAGACATTCCAATTGTAGGGGAATATATTAATGGATTCCCAGAAATTATTTTTCTCTTCCACCACAAGGAGACATTCCATTTCAAACGATCTTATACAAGAATCTTTTCCAATATCCTAAAATCCATAAATAATGGAATTTTTTAAACATTAAGAGATAATGAAAAAATAAAAGTGAATATAGATTAAGGGTATATGTTCCAATATGATTCACCATTGGGCACCCCAGGCCTCTTTATCATGAATAAGGATTGGTCAATGAACCTTTTATTTTATAATTATTATATCAATAAAATCATGACAAGGAACAAGTATAATTCACCATTAATTTGTTACTTGTTAAATTAGCTATGTGGTGTCCAATATATAAAAAATATATATCTTCATTAAACATATTATATATTAATGTTGAAAAAATATGATATCACTAGGACAATATTTCATACAAGGTATGATCACTAAATGTTCATAGTGATTCCATTCAGAATAGAAAAATTGTCCAAAAATATTCATAGATCGGATGAACTGAGTGTTTAATTGTTACCAAAAAATAATTGATGTACTAAATATTGACGATACATATATATTATACAAAATTGATGAGGATTATGTGGTACATTTGAATATTTTATTGGGGAGCTTCTGAAAAGTGATGATATTAGAAGAGTATAGTAAATGTGTGTTCTTGTTGAAGAATGTGCCTTTTCTAATAAATATCATCATAAAAATGGGATATATGTTGATCCATAAAAAATGAGGATAATAGGAGGTCAGATAAGACAAACCCCTATGATAAAAATCATTATATTCAATGGATTATTTGAGTACATTCATCGATTTATGATAATATTATCACAATATTAAATAATCATGACCATGGTAAGTTGGAAAGGATATTTGGTTTTTAGGAAATTTTGAAAGCAAAGAATGTTTTAAAGTCATGAATAAAATTATAATCAAGGCACATAGGTTAAAATTCCCTACAATTAGGGAAGAATTTATGATCTATAATGATTCATATAAAAAATATTGTGATTTTTACAAATGAAAAATGAAAACTTTATAGACAATTAATCCATCCAACTAATGTTTCATGAGTATAACGACACAATGTATGATATACAATTTGATGTATAGGTCTTTTATTTAATGATTTGTAGAATTTTATCTATACAGATAAGTGTTATATAAAAATATATATCAAGAATACCTCATGAGCATATTCATAAAATTATGTTTATTATTCTCTAGTAAAGGTTGTTAAATCTGATCAAGGATTACAATTGTCTATTCCATCAACATCTAGTGAATGAAGAATGGTTGTTGAATCTCATATTAGATACCCCCCATACAATTCTTTTTTTTTATTTTCATAAGCCGGTTTAAAGGGATCTGGTACCCAAGCATACAACCTCAATAACACCAATAAATAGACAAGAACAACCCACAAACACAACTTACATGTCCTCAAATCCAAGATCATCTCCGCCTCCCCAGCCGGACTCTTCTTCTCTCGTGTAATAGGCCGTTTCCCAACCTGTAGGCCTCTAGTAGTGAGCACTCTGACCCCGGTCCCTGAGCTGCTCCAGTACTGGAAGGTCCGGCGATGCCCTTTCTGTCACAATATTCTTCGCAAGAGACATTGTCACCTTATATTTCCTCTTAGAGGCAGAACGGGTCTTCATCGGCCGCAGAAGACATGAGTAATCCTTCCATAGCCGCCGTCTTGGGTTTGTAGGAATAGTCCCTTCCACTGCCACCAGATTCTGCTTCCTATTCTGCACAACATCCCTGAAGGACCAACCAGAAAGTCCAATTACATTCTCTTTACCGCCCTTGTGGATCTCCCTTTCTTTGCCAGCTTCATCGCACAACACCACCTTCGAAGCAGTGTTCTCCCTCAAAGGCAGCTGCACCACCACAGGGACAACATTGTCCATAGGCATCATCGATACCTTTATCAAGTCACCGACCACCTTCTCCTTCTGTATCGTAACAACTTCCACCTGATTAGAACTCCTGCCCTCAGGAAAATTGACAGAAAATAGTAATTCAGTGGTGTCTTGAACTCTATCTCCCTCCTGGAGAGCCTCCATAGTCTCCTCTCTGACCAAACCGGCTCCGGACTCCAATCATCCAACCGGCTGAGCCTTTGAGCCTTCTTCACCAATCATCTCACCTGAAATAACACCCTCTTCCAGACAATCATTCATTCCAGCATCATTCAAGTTCTCACATCTATTACTAAATGATATAAAAGGAGGAGCCAGAGGATCCAAACCCTTGGGCTCCTTATCACTACCCATGATCAGGATAGTCTCAACCTCTTTATCCACTGGAGTACGAGAACCAGTATTATTCTCACCAGTCACCTTACAGGCCTGATTTGAAACACCATCCATAGTAGAGTTAGCCACCTCAGAGTGCCTTCCTCTAACCTTAGGATCCCTCGTTCTCAGTTTATGACCCCCCTCTGCCTCTGAACAAGAATTCATATCCCTGTGCAAAGGGATATTCTTCCCCTTACCAGTGACCTCCCTCGGTCTAGGAGGAAGTCTCCTATGACAGTTCTCAACCGAATGCCCCGGCCTTCTGCAAGAACCGCAAAAGTCTATCCAATCCTTAAAAACAAGACCCTGTTTACATCGATACTCTTCCCCAATAGTAATAAAAACAAAATCAAAAGGAACATGAGAATAATCAATCTCCACACACACTCTGGGATTCACAGGGTGACAAAGTGCCTCCGTTCTACTATCGGAACACAAATAGCGGTCGACCATGTTACCAAGCATCCTAATAATTGGATAAAACATAATGTTTGGATAATATAAAGATGGAGAATATAGATTTTGTATCAAGATGATAATTATGCAATTATGTAAAGTATATATGATATATGTATAAGGGTATGATGCAAGAACCTCACATAAAACCATGGAAATGGGAAAACATAACGGTAGATTTCATTGTAAGGATACCCCAGATTCCCAACAGTAATAACATAGTCAGGGTGGTAGACGGTCACCTTATAAATCCAACGCTATTGACTTCTATCAACGATTATTTCACCCTATACCTACATGAAAATATATATATATATACATATATATATATATATGATAAATTTTAAAACTATGTGGAATTACAAGATCCACTATATCAAATCGAGATATGATGACTAAATTATGGGTTTTCGTAATTAATCACTATCTATTAAATATATAACTAAGCATCATTACTTCATATCACCCTCATAAACATAGTCATTCTAAATAGAAAATTAAATATTTGGATGATATGGGGATATCATTTTCATGTGATTTCATACAATGTTTGTTTCAATACCTATAACACCCCGGGATTTTATGAGAAATATTATTTTTAATTACATTGATGTCTTTTTTTGTATGATTCACCAAGATTAGCTTGTGATATATGAAAAACCATATTAGCTTGTAGTATACGTAACACTATTCTTGGCATGTGATGCACACAATTTCAAGTTCTTTCAAATAAAACTAATTTTACAAAACAACAATTATAGATTTTGATCAATGTATAACTGAACTATATTTTGAGTATGTTATACTCAATACCAAAGGAATCTATCCCTACAAGCAACCCTGACTTTGCTTTCATTACACGTAATCGCGACCTTCCTCGATAGCGTGTGTTGTACGCAATACCGAGTTTCACTCAACAACGATATGTTATTAAAATATTATATAAACTAGTCGTGATGAATAGTAATACCCACTTTTTGAAATTTTATAAATTTTAACTTTCAAATGGACATCATTTTTGAATTTGGAACATCAAAATTAGCCGAGGGTGAAATTTTGGTATTTTTCTGAAAACATTCAATTTGTTATTAATAGAGAAAACAGTCAGTTATTAGTTAAAACCGACTTTTTATTTAAATAATAAATTATTTTATTTAAATTTATTTTAGGTCAAAATAGATAAATAATACATATATATGTTTAATATAATTCATTGGATTCATTTAATAATAATTTTAGATATATAAAAATTGTATTGAACTGTTCACTATCTTTTACCCAACTCCCAGGAGCATTTGCAGTTGTACATAAAACTTAATTTTACCGCTTCTGTGAGTTGAATTTAGAAATTTGAAAGACACGGTTAATATAAAGGAGTAAAATGTGGTTCAAAAAGATAAAAATAATTTTTATTGAATAGTAAATTTTTACTTTTATTTACCACGGTTAAAAGTAAATAGGGTAATTAAGTGTCAAAATGATATTATTATTACCCTAACACATGTACTAATTATATTGGATAACTGTAATTCTACCAAAAAATATCTTAGGAATAAAATATTACTCTTTAGGTCCACATGGATTAGATTAGAACACTTATTATTATTTTATTTAAAGAAGAATTAAAATTTTTAAAATCAAAGTTTATTAACTAAAACATTTATAATATAGGGTTATACATAAGATATATTAGACTATAAATTATCATTAGAAATATAAAAATATTTCCTACATAATTATATTGTATTTATAATTTTTAAACATTAAATATGTTAATTTATTTATTACACAATGATGATGCATTAATTACCTTATTAATGAAATATTAACACAATTGATATTATAAATACCCAAATAAATGTAATTTGAGACTTTTTATGAATTACAATAATTTTATATGTTAATATGACATGTTAGTATTGATTTAATTAACATTTTTGTAACTAATCATGCTGTTATGATTTTCAAAAAAATCAATTACCAAATAGTGTCCAAATTGACATAAATAGTTTTTTTAAAAAAATATTATATTATTAATTGTTATTTTGTTTCTATAAATCCAAAATTCGTTGTAATGAATTATATAAGGATATATATATTAATAATAAACCACTTGGGGTATTTTTTTCTTGTTATAGTATGTTTATTAATCATATATTGTAAGAAAACAAGAAGACACGGTAAAAGATAAATTATTTAACATAGAGTTAAATCTAAATGATAAGGTTAAAATAGTAACGTAAACTTGTCTAAAACCTATTGGGTGAGAGAATTTCGACACATACCCACTTTATCTTACAAATAAATCAATTTGGAGCTATTAAAAACCGAATATGTATTTAATATAAAATAATATTTTAAGTTTTTTCAAAAGTGCCCCTCTCCTCCATTATAAAAGGGAACCTCCTCACTCATCTCCTGACACAATTTGGAGCTTTAAAGCTTGGCCAACCCCTAACCATTTCCCTTCTCAACTTCTTTATAAACATTATATAGGTTCTGGTCTGCTCAAAAGATGAACTATAGTGCCTTAAGAGGAGGTTAAGAAGAGGCGTGTCAAAGAAGAGATAATATCCTTTACCGATTCATTCCAATTTATTTCTTCTTCTACTTCTTCTTTTTATTTGTTTAATCATAAATTAATAACAGAAGTATCAATCATATACTTATATGTTATTATAAATATGAAACAACCCTATTTCTTCTTCTATCCATCCTATGGAAAACGAAATCACTGCGCGTGTGTACGTACGGAATACCGTCTCCACGCCGTGGTGTAATCTGTTTTCCACCACCACCTTACTTGGATGTGTATAATAGTGTAAATAAATAACTATATATTATTATTTTAACATGATATTGATTCTGAAATATTATACATACACTTCAATACAATTCCACAATCGTGGGAATGATATCATCACTCGTGCGTACGTACAGATTACCGTCTCCACAATGTGATGAGATTCATTCTCCATGATAACTATTAAATAATGATTATAATGTATATTTAATGAATAATAAGGAAATATATGACATAATTAAGCTACTGGATTTATTTATTCATATATATCTATATATATATGTCATCTACTTACTTCCAATCAAATCAGTAAGGAAAGAAAAACAGCGTTCATGCGTACGTACGGCCTACAGTCTCCATGACCGGTGTATTTCATTTCATTTATCTATCTATTATGTATATATATATACAGAATATATATGATATATAAATAATTTTTTAAATTCTGTAAGTAAGTAAATCATTATATAATTAATAATAATATCAAGAATGACATGTCCAAACAAGTACGATAAATAAAATGATTTTACCCAAAACACTACTTGAACATGGAATTTACAAAAGAACGGGTAATATATAGTCATAACTGAACCATATATGATATCATAACAATAAATTTTATTCTATAATAAGTCAATGAAATTATTTAAATCATTATACAGGAGTTTTGGATACATAGGAAGCATATCGAACCTAAGGTAAGAGATAACTTTTCAAATCTCATTTTTATTCGGGATTGTTTATTCGTAAGTATTTACTGGGGTTATATTTATCATCCATATCCATGTCATATAAGAATGGTTTCATGTATGTTTAACGTCCTTTTTACCCATTTTTTACTTTTACTACATGTTATGTAAGGAATCTTTCTTTTTTTTACGTTACGAGGTATTTTTTTGACTTTTTCAACAAAAGTACGAGAAGAATGTTTTTTTAACTTATACGGCATGAACATGTTTTTAAGGTTTAATAACACCTTATTTTCATGAAGATTACTATACAAGATATCATGAATATTTTCAATAAAATCCTTTTCTTTTAAAATTTCATGGTATTCTATGAAAAGTAAATGATTTTGTATAAGATATAATATTTTCCTCAAGAATTTATCTCAAGTGTTTTATCAAATCCATTTTCCATAAAGGGTGAAATTATTTCAGATGTTTATGTTTCATGAATAATGTATCTATGATTTAAATGGTTTCACTTCTCTTATGATGAAATGATATCCATTTTTTAATATAGATTATGTTATCATGGGATGATGTTTATGAAAACCATTTTATTCTTTGGGTTATGATGAATGATTTATGTTTATGTTGTGGGAAACGTAAGAGTGATTTCATTATGAGATGGGTGGGACCTATATCTTCGTTCAATGCATTGGGTAATGATTTATATCTCATGAGATAGATATGGCTGGAATAGTACGTTAATCTGGTTCAGTGATACAGGACTGGAATGAGAAGTGAACTCGATTCAGGAAGGGAATCTGTCCACTAAGATGATCTTGGTAGCAATGCCTTGGCTACTATGGAAATCATAACATGCACTTAGTGGTTCAACAAAATTACATGTTTTTTCCAATTCTATTTTATCATGATTGATGTTCTTTCATGATATATTCCTTATGTACATCCTAGATTTATGTCTTTTCTCAAGATTTTGATGTCTAGATTTTATGTTCATGTTTTTGCATTCAAATTATTATGGATTGATATATGTTCTCTATGTTTACCCTTACTGAGAATTTTATCTCACTCTTTTTATGATTTCTTTTCCCCAGGATATAAAGACAAGTTTTAGGTAAGAAAAAAAAGAGGAATATATTTATGGGAGATGTTGAAGATCATTCATCATGATTAGAAGATTATGTTCTGAGTTCCCAAAGACACTAAACTATTACAATCCTTGAGTGTTGGTTTTTTATGTATTAAGTATTATGAAAAAGTAATGTAATGTCCATGTAAGTTAGGATTGGGTCTCTACAGTTAGTATCAGAGGATAGGTTTAGTTAACCTTTGGAAACTAGTATGCAAAATCACTAGGGAAATCCCTTGAGATATTTCTAAGGTATGTGTAGGGATGTCTCTAAGGTTAAGTATAAGTATAGGTTATAGTCCTAAAATTATGGTAACAATAATAGAATTAAACCTAAGATGTTAGAGACTGAATGTATTCCCCCTTGATTATGTTGTTAATATAGTATGTTTTTTTCCTCTCATGCTTTTCTTTTAGGGGTTTAAGAAATGGACTGAAACATGAGGATTCATGTTAAGGGAGAATATGATGGACAATAGAATGATATTCTTCATGAGAAACCAAATGAAACGGGATTTGGATGTCCAAACATCATTATTATTCTTAATAAGAAATATCATAATATGATCAATAATCTCAACTTTGGTATGTTTCCTGACTCAGCTAATAAGAGAAAGATGGAGTTTCATGATGATCATAGAAGAAAGAAAGTTCAATTTCCCCCATGTAAATCATGTGGGAAGAGACATCAAGTAGAATGTTTCAATGGAACTAAATGATGATTTGGGTGTGGAAAAGGATACATAGCAAGTAAATTCAATGGAAAAGGTTATGTTAACACCACGGACAAGGATAATGGTATTTCTAAGACATCAACAATGGTTAAATGTTTTAAATGTGGAATTTAGGGGCATTATGACAACCAATTCCCTAAGGGAAAATCTCATGTAGAGAAACATCATGGTCTTATGGGTAGTATTTATGTTTATTATGATGAAGAGACTAAAAATGATATATGAGATGAAAGAATTTTTGAATCTTTTTCAATGTTTTAAGAAGGTATTTGAATGATTAATGTTTATCAAGAGTTATGTTGTATAGATAATGGTACGTTGGAATAAAGACAGATCTAAGGATTGTTACACTATTGTTTTTCCAAAAGTATTTGAAAGTTTGTGATGAATGGTATCGGTAACCATGAATGGTTATTCAGGTATTTTTAAAAAGAAGATGACATACGAATAATAAAGGGATACATATAAAATGATAGTATTAAAAATCTCATGACTAATATATGGACAACGTGATATCATGGTTTGAGTATATAGAAATTTTGGGATTTTGGTATGTTGAAAGAGTTAAATTTTGACAACATTCATGTTTTCAAAAATATTATATAGTAAATTATGTTTCATGAGAATACATGAGTAATGTATTCACATGTTTGGAATGTGACCAACATAAAGATATATATTATCATATATGGGGGATAAATGATGGTATTTAGGTGCTTGTTATGTGACCTTTCAAGTAATTGTTATCTTTATACTATGAGATTGGACATCTGTATTTTGGATAAGCCTAAAGATTGGAATAAATTAATTTAGACATAAGTTAGTATTGTTTAAGGCTAAATTTTTTTTTGATATTTTTGCAGGAATGTTATAAATATGTAGTTTTAGAAAAAAAGGGACAACCTGCAAGATGGGCGACAACCCATCACGTCGGACAAGGCAGTGGCAATCGAACCCACAACCGAAGTGCAACATGCATTTACCACCAACCACTGGCCAACTGAAAGTCCCTAGTTAGTAAAACATAGTTTCAATTTATTATGTGTTATGATATATGAAGTATAAGTCCATTTTAGGAACCATATACGATTAATCTCACTATAGATGGACTTATGTGTATTTAATAGCTTTTTCTAACCTTTTTTGAGATAGATGGAATGACCTATCATTCTATATCATGATCTGCTAACATTTAATAGATGACAAATTCAAATTTATTTCTTTAAGAGATGGAGTGGAAATTGTTCAAGGCACAAACAACAGTAAGATTGTACCAAAAAGAAGTAAGTATTTATTTTAATTCAAAAATTCTTCAACATTATGGAAATGATCTTGAAAACCAAAAGTGTTGTCCTAGTGCCCTCATATCTGATTAATTAGATGGTACCTTATATCATCACAATTTTTTGGCTTTATGATTGTTGGATTTTTCATAGCCATGTTCTCTATCACTCTTCATCTAAACATGATGGTTAGATTTCTCTTCCTTATCCATATTTTCACCGATGTTGTCATATGTGGAAACCCAGTATTGAGTTACTTTGCCTGAACAGTATAATTCTAAATTTAATTTTTAAAATGAAGTTTTAGTATTCCATTTTGTATGATGTAGGTTTCTATGAATGAATCTTTCAAGTAGTAAATAATTTATAACCCCGATGAATTTCGTGGGTGAAATTCATTTAAAGTGCGGTAGAATGTAACATCATGAGATTTTCCAAGAAATATTATTTTTAATTTCTTGGATTTATTTTTCTGTATGCTTCACCATGATTAGATTGAGCTATACACAACACCGTATTATCTTCTAGTATACGAAACACTATTCTTGGCTTGTGAAGCACACAGTTTCATGTTCTTTCGAATAAAACTAATTTTACACAACATCAATTATAGATTTTGACCAAATTATAACTGAACTATATTTTGAGTATGTTATATGCAACACCAAAGGAATCATTCCCTACACGTAACCCTGGCATTTCTTGCATTACACGTAATCATGACCTTCCTCGATAGCGTGTGTTGTACACAATACCGAGTTTCAGTAAACCATGACATGTTATTAATATATTATATAAACTAGCCCTTATGAATATTAATACACAATTTTGGAAATTTTATAAATTTTATCTCTCAAAATGGACTTCATTTTTGAATTATAAATATCGAAATTATCCTAGGGTGAAATTTTGATATTTTTCTGAAAACGTTCAATTTTTTATGAATAGTGAAAACACTAAGTTATTGGTTAAAACCCAAATTTTATTTAAATAATAATTTATTTTATTTAAATTTATTTTAGGTAAAAATAGATACATAATAATTATATAAGTTCAATATATTTAATTGTAGTCATTTTATAATAATTTTAGATATATAAAAATTTTATTGAACTTTTCACCGTCTTTTACCCACCTCCTAGGAGCATTTGCAATTGTACATAAAACTTAATTTTACATCTTTTGTGAGTTGAGTTTCGAATATCTGAGAGACACAGTTTTTATCAAGCAGTAAAATGTTGTTCAATAAGAGAAAAATAATTTTTGGTGAATAGTAACTTCTTATTTTTATTTACCACGATTAAAAGTAAATAGGGTAATTAAGGATAAAAATTATATTTTTATTACCCTAACACATGTCCTAATTATATTGAATAAGTTTAATTCGACCAAAAAACCTTATGAATAAAATATTACTCTTTCGGTCCATTAGGATTAGATTTGGACACTTATTATTATTTTATTTAAAGAAAAATTAAAATAGTTAAAATCAATGTTTAATAAATAAAAAAAAATTAATATAGGGTTATACCTAAGATAAATTCAACTATAAATATTCATTATAAATATAAAAATATTTCCTACATAATTATATTTTATTTATAATTTTTATACATTAAATAATTTAATTTATTTATGACATAATGATGATGTAGTAATTACATTAATAATGAAATATTAACATAATTGATATTATAAATACCCAAATAAATGTAATTTGAGACCTTTTATAAATTACACTAATTTTATAGGTTAATATGACATGTTATTATTGATTTATTTATCTTTTTTTGAACTAATCATGCTGTAATGAGTTTCACAAAAATCAATTACCAAATAGTGTCAAAATTGACATAAATTAGATTTTAAAAACATATTATATTATTAATTTATATTTAATTCCTAAAAATAAATGGTTGTATCAAATGACATAGATAATGTTATATGTATTAATAATGAACCACTTGGGTTTTTTATGGCTTGTTATAGTATGTTTATAGACAATATAGTGTAAGAAAACAAGAAGACATGGTAAAAGATCAATTATTTAACTTAGAGTTAAATCTAAATGATAAGGTTTAAATAGTAACCTAAACTTTTCTAAAACCTATTTGATGAGAATATTTCGACCCATACCCACTTTATATTCGAAATAAATCAATTTGGAGATATTGAAAACTAAATATGACTTTATTATAAAATAATATTTTATGTTTTTCCTAAAGTGCCCCTCTCATCCTTTATAAAAGGGCACCTCCTCCCTCTTCTTTTTACACAATTTTGATCTTTCATGCATGCCCAAACCATAACCATTTCCATTATAAACTTCCCTAGAAACATTATAGAGGTTATGGTCTCCTCAAAAGACCATATCTAGTGCCTTAAGAGGAGGTTAAGAAAAGGCGCGCCAAAGAAGAGGTAATATCCATTACCGATTCTTTCAAATTTATTTCTTCCCCTACTTCTTCTTATTTATTTGTTTCATCTTAAATTACTAACATAAGTGTCACTCGTATACGGATATGTCATTATGAATATGAAACAACCCCATTTCCTCTTCTATCGATCATATGGAAAACGAAAGCCCCGCACGTGCGTACGTACGGAATACCGTCTCCACGCCGTGGTATAATCTGTTTTCCACCACCACCTTACTTGAATGGGTATAATGGTGTAAATAAATAACTATATATGATTATTTTAATGTGATATTTATTATTTAATACTATACATACACTTCCATACAATTCCACGATCATGGGAATGATATCATCGCTCGTGCGTAAGTACGGATTACCGTCTCAATGACGCGATGAGATTCACTCTCCATGATAACCATTCAAGAATGATTATAAAGTATATATAATGAATAATAATGAAATATATTACATAATTAGGCTATTGGATTTACTTATAAATATATATATATATATTTCATCCACTTTCTTCCATTCAAGTCAATAAGGAAAGGAAAACAGCGTTCATGAGTACGTACGACCTACCTTCTTCATGAACGATGTATTTCAATTAATTTATCTATCTATTATATATATATATATTGAATATATATGATATATAAATAATGATTTAAATTATGTAAGTACATAAATCATGATATATGTAATAATAATATCATGAACAATATGTCTAATCATGTACGATAAATAAAACTATTTTACCCAAAACGCTGCTTTAACATGGAATTTACCAAAGAACGGGTAATATGAAGTCATAAGTGAACCATATATGATATAATAACAGTAAATATGATTCTGTAATAATTCAATGAAATTATTTAAATCATTATACAAGAGTTTTGGATATGTACGAAGCATATCAGACCTATGGTAAGGGATAACTTTTCCAATCTCATATTTATCCAGGATTGTTTATTCGTAAGTATTCACTAGGGTTATATTTATCATCCATGTCCTTTTTTTTGTAAAAATGGTTTCATGTATGTTTAAAGTTCCTTTTACCCATTTTTGACTTTTACTACATGGTATGAAAGGAATCTTTCTTTTGATTACGTTAAGAGGTACTTTTTTTACTTTTCTGGAAAAAGTTCGAGAATAATATTTTTTTAACTTATATGACATGAACATGCTTTTACGGTTTCATAACACCTTATTTTCATGAAGCTTACTCTACAAGAGTTCTTGAGTATTTTCAAAAAAATCTTTTTATTTTAAAATTCCATGGAAGTTTGTGAAAAGAAAATTATTTTTAATAAGAAAGGATATTTTCCTCAAGAATTTATCTCAAGTGTTTTATCAAAAACATTTTCCATATATGATGACATTATTTCATATGTGTATGTTTCAAGTATAATGTATATATGATTTACATAGTTTCACTTATCTTATGAGGAAAAGAAATCCATTTTTTATATGGATTATCTTATGATTGGATGATGTTTATGAAACCCATTTTATTCTTTGGTATATGATGAATGATTTATGTTTATGTTGTGGCACATGTAAGATTGATTTCATTATGAGATGGGTGGGACCTATATATCCCTCTAATGAATAGGGTAAAGATTTATATCTCATGATATAGACATGGTTGGAATGGTAAGTTAATATGGTTCAGTGATACAGGATTGGAACGAGGAGTGAAATCGATTCTGAACGGGACTTTGCCCACTAAGATGGTCTTAGAAGTAATGCCTTGGCTACTATGGAAATCATATCATGTGCTTAATGGTTAAACATAATTAAATTTCTTATTCCCATGCTATTCCATCATGATTGATGTTATTTTATGGTATATGCCTTACGTACTTCCATGATTTATGTCTTTGCTCAAGATTTTGATGTTTAGATTTTATGTTCAAGTTTTTGCATTCAAATGTTTATGGAATGTTTTATTTTATTTATGTTTTCCCTTACTAAGAATTTGAGATCACCATTTTTATGTTTTATTTTCCCCAGGATATAAAGGATGGTTTTAGGTAAGCATCTAGAAGGGGAAGATCTTAATGGGAGATGTTGAAGATCATTCACCATGATTAGAAGTTTGTTTTCTATGATTCTAAAGAAACTAAACTATTACGATCCTTGAGTGTTGGTTTCTGTTATGTATTAAGTATTCATCAAAAGTAATGTAATGTCTATGTATGTCAATATTGGGTCATTACAATACCTTCCCCTAGTGTATTTTTATTATGACAACAATATCAATTCATGAATTCAAATAGAACATTATGTGGCTCTATATGGAAATATGTGTTTGAAATTGGAATTATAGGTTAAAGTTGTAGAGAGAAAGCTTATAGGAAAAGATCTTATATTGTGTATATAAGAGAAGGATCACACAGTTCAGTGTCATTATAATTCTATAAAAACATAAAATAAAAGATAAGAATAAAATTTTCAATTAGACGATATTTTTAGGATGGTGATAATGTTTTCCTTTATATATATTCTTGAAAGAAATTCAAGAGGATTGTTTTGATGGGAATTCTCATTCTGAGATATATAGTCCACTTTCATGTCTATAATATCTTTGGAGCAATGGAATATCGACAGGTAATCCAACCTATCCTATTAGAATTATGTTATTTGTTTTTCAAATTCTACTTGTTGTGTAAGTATATACCATACCCCGGACATGTTTATTATTCCTAGGTGGTACCATGGGAGAATGAAACATCATTTGGGGAGGAACTATTAAGTATCCTAGAACATAGAAAAAAGTTCTATAAAACATGACAACTCACAAGCATAATATAATGTGGTGGAACAATATGTTATATGTTTCAACATGGGAACCAGAATAGGCAATGAGTCAAGAGAAAAATTAAATAATATTGTGTATGACGTAAAAAAAGTTAGTTAAATTTATAAATGGAGCATAATTTCATGAAATCAAATTTTATAAATGAAACTCCATTTTTCAATAAATACAATACCATAATTATTTTATGTCATTTTGGAAAAAAAATGCCCTAATTTCGTCATTTTGGGGAAAATAAGTTATATCACTTTAAATAGTCCATTAAGAATCATAATCATGGATAATATAATCATTGAAATGTGATTGTATTATTTGTATATATTAAGAGTTATGAAAAATCCAATTGACACAGTCAAAGGAAGCGATGGCCTTGAAAATTAGGATCAAACCCTATATAGACAATTTATACAAGCTTGTGAGGGAGATAGAAACATTGGGATTCTACCACGACCAAGACCATGTTATGATTCAAAAAATAAAGCATCAGAAAAATATTTTATAGTTGAAGTATCATCAATGATATCACAACTGAAACCATTCTCCTCGAACCACCCAATTAAAATCACACCATCACACACATTACCCATATGGTATTCACTGTAGTAACAAAAGGATACATTTCTCAACACTAATTACAACTATATGAGTTTTATATTTTATATAAAAAAATTATTAAATTTAATGAAAATTTATTTTAATTATTCAATTATTTAATGAAGTGTTTGATAAAAATTAGATTTCAATAAAACAAATATTGTACTATATTTTTGTGTAATAAGCAATTTCTATTAAGCCACTAATTTTTAGAAATTATTTAATTTTAAAAATAAATTATTTTTTAATAAAAACATAGAATTCTATAATATTTCTTATTTATGCTTCATAATATAAATTTAGGATTTAAGAAATTAATTTTTTTTTTCATTTTAGTAAACATTTATTTTTATCAGTCTTTATTTTTCAATAAACATGGATTTTTATCTAAAAAAATAAATATTCAGATTATCATATATATTGGGATGAAAATAATTTTTTTTCAATTCATTAAATTATAATTAAATAATATTTAATTTTTAAAAATATTCTTAGATAGTGAATTTATTGGTAAACTTTTAATTGATTATAAATATATTAGAAATAATATGACATCATTATGACCCAAATGTGATATAATATATTCCATAAAATTTATATATGTTAAAATATATATTTCTCCATTATAATTGTTCATATTTGACTATTTTTTATTAATTTTTTAAACACTTTATGATTCCTCCAAAACCAATATTATATTTTATAGTTTTAAAATATATTATTATTAAACATATCTCACATTCACAACACAAACAGAATTATTTTAATATTCTTGGTTCATATATGTGTAAAATACTGAAAATGACTATTATATTTCAAACACCATTGGATAAACTGTGGTTAGTTATTTTGGGGTTATTTTTTATTCATTATAGAGTCATACACTTATTTGGGAAATAATAAGGAACCCTTTTATATTTTCCTTTATAAAATATCACAATATTATATTTAGTATCACTAAAAACTCGTTGAACACATCCATACTCTAACATTCTTTCTCTTGAGTTCTCCAATTGTTCTTTCATGATGTCAAGATTCTATTACGATGATTTTTCGAAAAACTTTCTCAATTAATGTGATCACCTAATTATCCTCTTTATTCAAGAACCAACTTTGTATTGTCCCTATCGATTAGCAATTCCTAATGTTAGGATTTGAATTTTCACATCATGAAATATTAATGTTTAATGAAAAAATGATGATATAATTTTTTCCATATCATTAAATATGTTTATGATTATTAAGTACTATCCTTCTATTTGAAAATATTCAATATGTTATTTTATTCTAATTACTTGTGATGTGAATTCTTATACACATTTAAACACAACGGTATTAGCCTATATGATCTTATAATTCATTTATTTTATGTTTCCATATATGAAAAAAAATTCATTATTGTAGGATTAAATGCAATTTATTTTTTTTATATATTATACGATGTATGTGGTTGAATTACTCAAGTTCAAGATATGGTTTTGGTCCCTGATCCTATATAGCACCCTAATACATTGGGTAATGTTTTCTTCCCATTGAATTCCTAGTAATGATCACAATAGGTTATCCTTAGAACAATATGATTTGTATTACTGTTTATCCTTGAATTATTCATACAATTCCATGTTTTAAGTTGTTCCCAAATTCTTATGTGTCCTCAATGCTATCATGTTATTTCATGTCTCATTATTAAATAGTATGACTGTCACATCTTATGTTAATGTTTCATAACATTATAAATTGTGTTCATTTACCCTATGTAATGAATTTCTGTTCTGTTTCTTAGATTTTTATCTCACCCCTTTATTATGTATGTCCTCTAGTAATTTTTGTGGTGTTTTCTAAGAACGGTTTAAATTTAAGTTCATATTGTCAACGTTTTCTATAATGTCAATGTATCCTACTGTTCTATTGTTATGTTTTGTACCTAATATCATAAATATTCTATTAATATTTATTTTATATGCTTTATTGAGATTTTTTCTGTAAACAAATCATTAATTAATGTTTATTAATGATATGGGTTGTCATTTATCTGGAGAGGAAGGCTCTATGAATGTTGGTGAATCCAAAAGTGTTTCTAAACACGATATTACTAAGGATTATAATAATGACACAGAGTCTTAGGAATCTATGTTTAAAACTTATATGTAGGTTGTGGCAGGAAATGAAGAAGATGAAGAATATAATTCATTTTATCTCATTCTACACTCTAAATATGACCTTATGGATGTTTTTTTCAATCTATGATCCAAATGAATATGTTAATAGAATGTATAAGATAGTTATCAAATATCATATCGATAAGTATAAATGGACTTGTATCAAAAAAAGATTATAATTTTACATAGGGATTCATTAAATGATTGATCAATATGTAATAGCATCTTCCAACATTGTAAAACATGGACTACCAAATCAAATATATTCTCTAGGATGAGTCTGACACATAGGTAACCACATTACAAAATAATTTATATACATTTAACAAATGAAATATTTTTAAACGTATCCGAAATTATCCTACTATTTAGTATGTATTTATGAGATCCTTTATCTTGAATACTAGGTGGTTTCCAAAATTTCCCACAAAAGAGATTCATTGAAATGAAAAAACCATTATTAGTCTTATTCAATAATGAGTCACTCACACATGGGAGTATGATTTTCCTCTCTTATATTACAAATAAAGGAACAATATCCCATTCCAAATTTCAAGTTTGAAAGATAATATTGACTTCATTTAATCCAATTAATTTTTAAAATTACAAATATATATCCTTTCTAAAACCCATTTAAATCTTATGATACATCTATTATATTTTATATAACATATATCATCACATAATTAATCTTAGGTAGAGGGGTTCTTGAAAAATAATTCTTATAATGGTGTGGTTTATGTTCACATAGATGTTCTGAATTCTAATCTAATTATTTTAAATCTATAGACATTTTATTTTACTAATTAGCATGTTTATATAATCATATTTTAGGATTTTCCCTACCTTGATTCAATGAAAAATTACCAAAGGATGATACAATGTTTTCAATTCATTTTGTTAAAAATATTTATTATTTAATTGATTTCAAATTTTCATGAATTAGTATATATATACTTACTCCAAAAAAAATAAATCCATATGTAATAATCATGAAAAAACACATATTTTGTTAACATGTTTGTGAATAAAATGATTTTTTTAGAAAAATATAATGTGACTTTTTATATCTCTCACTATTTGGGTTATAATTTTATAGGATTCATATTAAATTAATGAAATACAATATAATTTGGATTAATGATACTATATATGTCATACATTAAATGCTGGTGAGTGATTATATGGTGAGATATGTGGGTCATATTAATGATATAAATTCTGGATTGGGATGTTGACTTTATTAAAATAGGGAATCCAAATTTATTATATTAATTTTATATTTAGTTGACATATTATTTTTTTATTCATTAAATAAATTGATTATTTTACATAGATATATTATATATGTATATGATATATATATAGAGTATTATTTTTCATCCATAAATGTGAATTTTGTGACATCACTCTTGTGTTTAGGGATATTAAGAGGTGATATTATGAGATTAGATTGGTTAACAATTAGTTACATGAGTTGGTGGAAGAGAATATTTAATATGGACCTTTGTGTGAATATTTCAATTATTTATATTTTTTATGATATGTAATATCCAAATTTTATCATTTCTATTGGTTTTACTACATTATCATACATTATTGATATGTATGAAAATCATGTAAATTTACATTCATTATAGTTGATAATTTATTTTTTTCATTTTAGATGGGTATACATTATTATTAAATTATTTGTTTTATTATATGTATTCACCCCATTATATTTTTTGATACCCAAGAACTAGTATCTATCTCTTCGACCAATGGAGGTAATACACAATTTTTAAATATCAATGGATTTGAATAATACAATGATTGTGAATATAAAATTGATATGAATAAATAATTAATGGTGATTTATTCCATGATATTAATGTTATATGAACCTTATGAACACATTCACAAAGGTATGGGTGTATATAATTTCCAATAAGTATGTGCAGGAAAAAAAAAATTTAGGTATTGGTGGTGAATTGTTAATTTTTTTCAAAAATTTATTTATTCCTTAAAATAACCATGCATTTGTTTAAATTTATTTATTTGGTCCCTTATAATTGATTTCATACTATTAATGGTTCAAAGTCAATATTTTTACGTTTCATTACATATTATATTACAACTTTATAAAATAGGAATTTTTTATAATCAACATTCTATTTGGGTTTTCTACTATTCAAATATGGAACCAAAATACTTGGGATCCCATATGAGACATTTGTAACATTACCATATTGGTATATATTTTACAAAAATTAAAATGATCATAAAAATACTTGTATCATTTTTAATTCAATAATTTAAATTAGAAAATTTCAGAATTCAATTTTTCTAATATATTATAGTATGGATAATAATGAGGAAATTGGATTGAGATGTATTTATTTGTTTTAAAAATGTGTTAATATAAATGTTTTGGATAATATGAGAGATCTAGTGGGATTCCACCCAAATTAGAAAAGTGAGTCTCCCATGGATTTTGGTTATGATAACTGGAGAAAGAGGTTTCATTCTAGGAATCTCTAGATTTATAGATTAATAGTTGAAACTGATAAATTATATAACCATAGATATTTTTTATATGGAAAAGACAATTTCTTAAGATTAAATTTATTTATTTAATAATTTGTAAATTTATTGATAAGTGTGATGTATGGAGAGATTGAAGATATATTAAAATATATTGAATGGTGGATAACATATTAAGAACCCGTACATGTATTTGTGAATGAGTAATTGTAGAGAACAAAATTTTACAGAATCTATCCCAATTGAATTAAGAAAAAGGACAATGAATCTTTGATTTAATATCACATGAATTAATGTTTTAATGTGAATAATTGAAGATGAAATTATAAATATAGAAAATGTTCATGAAAATAAAATACATTGTGTATATATATTGAATGGTAATTTGATATTTAGTTAAAGATTATATAAATTATATTAATAATTCATAGAGTCGTTAGAATATATTTTTAGTTTATTTAATGTTTTATATATGGATATTAGAATAATTGTATTTTTTATTGCTTTTTGGAATATAGAGTTAAATTAGAAAGTGGAAAAATATAAAAATTGATTATTTCCTAGAATCTCGGTATGAGTCATCTTACACATCATACAATTGATTCTAGTGAATGATTAAGACAATACTAGTTATTTCTTAAATATATAACAGTCATTTGGAAATATTTCTATGATTGATGTCTATTTTTTGTACGATTCATTCACGCATATGATGATTGTGTTGAAAATAAATATGTTATTTTTAGAGATTTGTATAAATCATATGGATCAACATATGAGTCATTGATGACCCATATAAAAGTAGTTTTGATCAATTCATTTGTGATTTAATCAATTAAATATCTAAAAGAGTCACTAATTCTCTTTATGATACATATAGAACTTTCTATGATTCAATGGAATCAATGTAAGAGTCATATTTGTATGAGTTAGTCTAAACATTTTATAAGTCACAAGTACTATGTATGATTCATTTCATTTATGAAAACGTGATATTGATTGACAATGAAATTGAAATGTTTTAAAGATTTAATTTTAAGAAAGAGAAATGAAAATAGAAGAAGTTTGAGCTATTCATTAATGATTAAAACATTATTCCACTTAGTGTTTCAATTATTTATTCCTGCGTTGTTTATTATGGAATGAGAATGAAATTGTTGGTAATTATTTAATTATATTATTATTTTACAATTATAATTATTTATAATCATCATTGTTGATTAAAGATGAATTAAATTTAATGATGAATAAACTATTCAAAAATGAATAAAATGTCAACAATAATTTTTTACATGTTATTAATGAATGAAATATGAAGATATAATGGTATATTAAGAATATATCTTCAAGCTATAATTTTTAATGTTTTTTGTTGATGAACTCACATAAAAAACTATATATCAAATACTACTGTAGTTTTTGTAAAATTAACATAATACCTTAGAAGAAATATTTATTTTAGACTATTAATTGAATATATATTGATAATTGATTGTAGTTTTATTAGAATAAAATAAGATATTTGTATTTAAATAATGATAAATATGTAAAAAGGATAATATTAGTATATTTTTTGAAGAACCCACATAAAAATAAGAGGATCAAAAGATATTGTAGATTATATTGTATGAGATGATTCATTACAATTCATTTTTCACCATTACAATAACTTGGTTTATTTCCATTTTTTGAAATTGATAATAACCTAAAAAGGATTAATTTTCTTGTCTATAAATGTGCATGAAAATGTTTGACATGGAATAAGAGAGAGTATGATGTATAGTGGGGGGAGTTAGTGTATTATATGATGAGCATTACAACACTATAAGAATTATAAAACGCCATTCTATAATGAAATTTATCATCATATATCTATCAAAGATATATGTGGAATATGGAATCATTCTTTTAATAAGATTTAGTTAGAAAAGATGTTGAAATTGGTTTCATAATTTTATAATGATATTAATTATTTTTTATTTGAGGAAAAAAAATAAGATTTTTATTTTCGCGAGCCTCTATATAATGTTTATAATTCAATGAATCTATTGATATTTTAGTGAGACAATCCCATTAAAAGATTCTAGAAAATATCAGGCAGTTCAGTTAAAGTAGAAGAACGCGTTCCATGATGTCTTAATGATAATTTTAAAGTAGTCAAATAATCTATTTCAAAGAAGATGTATATATGATATCGATGATACAATAAAAACATTATTATCCAGTGATATGTTTCAATTTTTTCAAGGATTTTTAACATGAATTAAATGATTTCATACCATGAGGTGTAGTATATAGTCCCTTCACATATGTTATATTGTAATGAATATAGGGATTCTGTATGGGTGAATAAATATACCTCATAAAACCCACTGTAATTGATATCAATATTATTGTGGATAATAAATAACATAGTGAAACAAGATCACTATAAAAAGTATGTTTCCTATATAAGTTTTAAACATCATAAAAACACTATATGAACCATTTTAAATTATTTTTGATTCTAAATATAGTTAATGTTGTATGGGAAAAAATTGATCCATTAGCTTCTTAACTAAAAAAAATGTTTAAATACCAAAGGGGTACAAATGATTCAAGTAATTTTTATATTTCATAAATTTTAGCCACTATTATTTTAAAACCCCTCTCATGGTTATTCACTCTGTACAAAATGGAAATATTCTGTATAAACCCTAAAATGAAAATAAAATAGATTAAATAACGGTACTGTTAATTAAATCACTAAATGTATAGGATTTTTTATTTTATATAAAATATTCAACATAACATGTTTAAATGAAGAAAATAAGGTGTTAATGATAATTTAACACACCAAAAAAACACTAATATATAATTAGTTAAAATGGAGAATCTGAAAGACACCTTATATTTTCATAATTTTCTACTTATTTTGGAATTTTATGGTTTTAATTAAATCAGGAAAATGGTATACAGAACTCTTGTTTTCATTCATATAGTGATTTTTCTATACATTCATTCTATGTTTTTATTTTTGAAAACACATTTTATATTCTTATATTGTTTTATTTATAATACTAGAGTCATGGGATATGATATTTTTGTTGACATTTGAACATTTATTAAATAGTTAAATGGGTAATGAGTCAATTATGTGATTAATTATGAATACGAAGAGCATATAATATTTAAAATCTATGATGGTTTTAGAGTAAAAGATAAAGGATTTTCCACTTATAGATATTTTTTAGGATGTATTATGAATATGAAATTTGTGTTTTGTTTTTATAAATATAATCAGAATTCATTATGGTTAAAATATTAAAAAATTGATCATACAATAAAAAAAACCCAAACCCACAATTCCAAATCTAGTTCAAAAAACATAATCCTAATATTTATTGCATGATACAGATAAAAAAGACCCTATTTTATCATTAATGAAATAATACCACAAATTTAAATACATTATCACTTACATACACAAGGACCATTTAGGATAATTATTCACAAAATTTAAGAAACATTATTACATAAAAAAATAGATACAAATGGAAATAGTTCATTAAAATATATTTCAAGTCTAACCAAGCACATCATGTCTAGAAATATTTTTTGATATAATATTCATAAAATAATTAATCTCAATTGTAAAAATAAAAAATATAATATTGATATCAATGATTAATTATGGGAAAGTAAATGATTTTAATTTTGAATGGATCACAGAGAATAATTTGATCGTATTGTTTTGAACTAATTCTCATAAATTAAAATTTTCATGCAGAATTTTTCATCGATCATAAATATTAGGTATGAAATGAAATATTATAATAATAATAAAAATCATCATAAGTTTGTAAAATCATCAATAATAAGTTATGATTTATTAGATAATATAAAATAAATAGGAATTTGATAATATCATAACCATATAACATTGAAAAAATTATAAATTTTTACATTTTTATACATTAATATAAGGAAATGGAATTAGTCCCTTCCATAAACATATTAATATGAATCCAATTCCTTTAATAATATTGTGGACATGTAAATCATGTCTCTGTATATTGCGTTTTTCATGATATCCACTTCCACGTATATTATTATTGAATGAAAGCTATGTACACAAATAATATAATGTACATGACAATATGGTCTATGCATAAAATTGTGAATATGAAATCAAGATTACACACACAAAAAATATCTCATGTATTATACCATTTTACACAATTCATTATAGATCGATATCATACCAACAAACCTTTTGTTTAAAATATTTCCAACCATTCTTATTATATTATATATCCAATAATCTTATGATTATAATTGAAATATTTTTCATCATTAATATTTTTCATGAACTGTAACATTAATAAATTATATACATATTTTGATTCATTCAAAAACCTACTTAAATAGTCATATTTCCATTACTAACTTGGCTAATCCATAAAAAAGAATGGGTTTAGTTAAAATATCATTGAAAAGTCACAATCCCTATCAAAAGAAGAGTAAGTATGGTTTCACTAGAAAATTTCTCTTTTAGATAATAAGTAACATCAATGATTGATATCATTTATGAATGGAATTAACATTAAAATATTATGAATAAAATTCTTGATTAAAATATCTATTCCATTTAGATAATAAATTTTTTAAAAAAATATGATAATATTATGGAAATAAAATTCATTGAAAATAAACCTGATAAATGAATGATTATTAAAATGATATACTTTTCATGATGTTGGAAAAATTCATCCAATGTGTAGTCATTAAAAATAAACATTATTTTAAAAAATTTAAAAATATGGTCAATAGTGCCCAATAATAACAGGTTATGAAATTTACATTTAAAATATTCGAAAATAAGTTTGATTATAATATAATGCAACATTATATAATACTTTATATCATGAAATGAAAAATCGTGCAAATAAATTGGAAATTATGGATATCAAAGAGAAATATTACCAAAATGAAATAATATATAAGATATGTATCACATAAAAATAAATTTCATTATATTTCATAAATAAATTATTTTGGAAATGAAAACTAAACATGTAAACGACATTTTTAAAAAATAAGAATAAAATACATGTGTTCTAAAAATATAATATATTGTTATCTCAAAAAAATTGAAATTAATAAATCTCAAAAATAATAGTGATTGTAACATAAATCCTTTACTGAATTTGTATTTTTTGAATCAATAGTAATTGAATAAAAGTGTGTGATATACATATGTAAATCCCATTAATTTGATTAAAAAATTTGTAAAAATTAATTTGTGTTGTAGTAATTAAACCCTGAAATTAAAATGTGGAGTACACCATATAACATGTGTCAACAAAATGAGATTGGGATAAATATATCCCATGAAAAGAACACAACATTTTAATTGACAATTGATCTAAGAATTGATTATAGGAAAATATATAAACCAACATAAACCAACATCAAATATTTAATTAAATGTTTTTTAAAGCAATTATTGTCTTCTAATGTGATGAATAATTCAATGAATTAGAAGTCTATCATAATTAATGGAAATTGAGTTAACAAATCACTTACCAATTAATTACATTCAATTTAATTTCACATTGATCAAATAATTTTAATTGAAAATTAAAATTCCTTTAATAATGGATACTGAATTGTATGACACACAAAATTTTATTACATACCCCATATAAAAGATATTATATGAATAACATTAAAATATACCACTTGGAAAGGATATTGAGATTAAATCCATTACATTGAGTCTAGAATTTTCTTTGTATGTCTTGTAACTCATATATAGTTTACAAATATAATTTTTTATATGATAATATACATTTAAAGGATTAATAAATAATACAAAAATTATATTTCTTCTTAATTTTAATGAATTGTTTCATTACATAATTAATTTTTTCTCTATCATGTGTTCTTCAAATATTCGGTTCATAAACTTAAAATGAGTCTCGTTTGTTGACTTTGCTCAAAGGGGTATGTTTTACAAATTCAGTATATTAATATTCCTGAAATAATTATAATTTTTAATATTATTCAATATTTTGAAATAAAAAATGCATCTCTTTTATGGGAAAATAATTATTTTACAATTATGATGTTTGTAGGCAGTACTTATGCATGAGTAGTGTTTTGAATTTGGAATGAGCCGAGAGAAAAAAGGTAATAATAATTTTATCACTATATATGGATTATTATATTATTAATGTACTATAATTTTTTATTAAACTAATACATATATTCCATGTGATGTTAATATGAGAAAAACCTCACCGCTTCATGGAGCCAACAATCCACCCTACAAAAAATTGACATTATCATTTTTTAATGGAAGGAAATGTAAGAAAATATATGATATATTACATTCAAATAATGATAATTATGTGTGAAATATCATAAAATTTCTTCAAATAAATTATTGTAGTTATCATTGATATTAATTTATTAAAAATATTTCATTAGTTCATGAGGCAGAAGTCCTCCACATACAGAAATGATGGATTCAATTCCAATTTTAAAGAAGAGGGTACAAATATATGATATGAAATTAAAAAAATATATCAATATATTAAATATTATGTTTTAATTACATCCTCATACTAGGAGACAATTATATGGTTGTAGGAGAAAATATAAAACTAAAACATTAGGCTAATAATTTTACCTCTTTAAAAAACTATTACTTTACAACTTATATGATCTAATGCTGTTATTTCCCTAGAAATCATTCATATAGAATATATGGATGGATGTTAGGTAGTTATTTGGTATTTTTAATGTCTAGTATATATTTATAAAAATGTATGAGGAAGACAGGTTAGGAGGTTACATTTTATAAGTAACAGGAGGGGTATTCATTGAATTTCATAAATTATTAAATAAATATAAATTAATATTCACGTCAATGTAGATCCAAATTTATATTTTGAAATAATTTATTATCAAGAGTCTATATTCAGTCATATAATAAAATTTTGATATGTTATATTATTCTTTTCCCTTATCTCTTAATTTTAACCCATGTTAACCATTTTAACACTTACAATGTTATCAATGGTTTTAGAACTGAAGAATTCATGAAAGATAATAAATAATGAAAATTAAAAATAATATGGAATGTGGAGAATATTTTTAACTATAACCCAATAACTTTTGATAATATGATATATTTTTTAATTTTATAATAATTAAAAAAAATATTGTTTATTACAAAATATAATTAATGATTTTTGGGAAATGATTATTTAATATCACCAAGACAAAACATTTATGAATATAAATTAAAATAAAAATCTTTAAAAAATACTTAATATGATAATTTAACCTAAAACATTATTGTATAAATAAAAAATATTTTGAAAATACATAATTTTTAGCTTCTTAAAATCATTTACTTCATTTTTATGATATTTGTACAATCTTATTATGGCCATTGCAAAGCATTTATGTTAATTATTTATTCAAAATAATTAAAAATAAGTTTAAATATCTATATATTAAAAATAATAAATTATAAATGAACATATTTTTCCCTTATCAATATTATTTATAGATATCAGATGAAAAATAGTAACATTTTTTACTTTATATTTTCTTACAATAATATATAATGAATTTTCATATTAAATTGGCCAAAATTTCAATAAATTTGATTAATGAATTATTTGTTAAAATAAAAACCCATAAAATAAAATAATGGAATTTTTTAGAGTTTTGTACTCCATATCAGAATATTTTTAACCCTAATTATCCAATTTAACCTTACTATAGAGACAAATAATAACTTCTCTTCTTATTCATAATGAAAAAATGAGGCACTATTTACCACATTTGGACTTTAAATTACAAATATGGGATCCAATTTTTAACGTCATGTACATAGACGTTGAAATCAATTTTAATAAAAATTAATTAAAAGCATTGAAAATTAGTTTTTTGGAAAATGTGTTTCAAGATAAAAATTTTTAACATACACTATAATTATTATAATGATGATTCATATGTAATTAATTATATAATATTTATATAAACTACACTTTTTTAAATTTAATATCAAAATGAAATTATAATGATAATTTTAAGTTAAATGGTATGTTTTTTAATGTTATTTTTTAATATTCATTGAAAAATCAAAATTTATAGAAACATAAAATAAATTCAGACTGGTAATTTTAATATGATCGGTTTAAAAAATCATTAATTTTTTTAAAAATAATTATCTTATTTTCCAAAATTTAATCATAATATTTGCTCACGATAGTTAATGAAAACAATATTTGGATAAAACAAATTTTTAAAGAATAAAATAACATTTCTAAAAAATTATTAGAATATTACCTAAATATTTAATAATATATTTTTATTGATTATGAGAGATATATATATATATCATAATTTAGTAAATAATATTAACACTAACTAATATAATGAATACACATTAACAATAATATTTAAAAATTAATATTTTATAATTTGTTTAAGCATGGTATTGCATATTTTGTACCCAATTTTATATAAAATTCCATTAAAAATCATTATGATCTATGACATAAAGTGAATTTCTTCCTAAAATTTCCAACTTAATCATTCTATTAAATATTTTTACATTTGATAATGCATTGGATGAAATCACGCTTCATAATAATGGGTTAAAAAATATCCTCTTTAAAAGAAGGAATGACATGTACAAATACAATAGTGAATACAAAATTAGATGGATTTCAAATAATATATCATTAGTGGGAAAATAAAATAAATAAATAGAGGAACAAAATTTCAAAATAGTTATGGAGATTCATTTAGAAAGTTGGTCACAATAATATTATTGATTAAGTGAATGTCAATGACCATAAGTCCAAAAATCAATAATGTGTGATAAAGACCATCGATTTATCAAAAATAAAGGAACTAGGATGTATTTTTTTGCAAATATTTTATATATATTCTAGTAATTAATTTAACATATTTAATAAAAACATGAAAAATATTCTTATGTGAAATGTATATTTTTATAATTTAAAAAATTTCCTCCACAATATCATCATCTTCTCAAAATTATGACTATTAAGAATGGATTTTTCATGCCAGAATCTCTAAAGTAAACTTCTAATAGATTTTGTAATTTCAAAAATTGATTAAAATATATTCTTTATATCTTTATATATTAACAAAAAATTGTAATCTCATTGTATGATTATTCCAAAAAAACGAATAAACCATCAAATGAAGAAATTATATATTAATGTGAAAAATTCAATAGAAATATCAAATATTAAAATTAAATCCTTCAATAAATATCAATTCATAAATTTCATATATATATTCCTAACTAATGATTAATTCTAAATAATATAGTGAAATTTTTATATATTCTATAATGATAAATTTTTCATTTATCATATATAAACCGTAATAATTGTTAAAATATAATAAAAAACTATTTAAACCTAACATATAATCATCATGATATGATAATCATTTCCATAAAAAATCTAAATCAACCTAAAAATGAATTATTATTATAAAAACTTTTAAAATTCTATTCAAACCTTATCCTATAAGTAAAATCCTATATGATATGAAAAATTAAATATACCATAATCATATAGTGTTCAAAAGAGAGAAGTTATTTGAAAAAAACATTAATCACCTCACAAGACCATCACTTAAATACTTTAGTGGAATGTACAAGCCTTTGAACTTATGATCATATATAATCCTAAAACACATTTTGTTATTAATTAAAAATATTATAAAATGACATAAAAATCATAATCAATAATGTTATCTGGATAATGCACTGATGCCAACTATAACAACCCATAAACCACACTCCCATATCTGGTGTTAAAACCATTATCATTAAATTGATATCTTGATCTTTAAAAATGCAACCAATTGTTTTTTGTCTAAAACTTATAAAAACAGAATAAATTAATGGTCCGATTACATACCCAATATCCATTAAGGTATAGAGTTTTAGATAAATAGAATAAACTGTAACATAATTTCATGGACATTAAAAAGAACTGTATCATAAAAATCATTGTCAACTTTAACCAGGTCTTGCAAATATTGTCACCTTATTTGTCATAATGTAAGTAAAACCTTTCATCACAACATCAAAAATATGTGACATATGGGGCCTGAGATAAATATCCATGTAAGGCTAAATGTGATCATTAAAAATTGAATGTTATTAGCATTAAAAAGTTTGTAATAATATTATGAGATCATAATAATAAATAATAATGTGAATACACAATATTTCATAAATAATAAAAATGAGTTATGGGATAATTTTGTATCGTCATAACATATAATATTCATACGTGGGGGAAATCATAAATTATTATTAATGATAAATGAGAGAATATCATTTTCACGACCCTCCCAACAAAATTTACATCTCCTGGGTCGGTAATGTGAGAAGGGAGATAACGACCCCCCTGAGTCCCTCCTCCAGTAGGCCCTGGGTTAAGACTAGCACCGAGGGTATAATAATCAGCCAAATAAGGGGAATTACCCTATAAGATAACACATACAAAAGAGAATCATTAGACAGACACCAACCAACTCCAACTAAAATTTCAACATAAAAGAAATCCCATGTACACTTATGAAATTTCATTAAACATTACTACAACTGAAAGGGGAAAACTTAATGTACCACGAAAAAGTAAAAATAGCAACAACCATGAATCCTAAATAGCTCCTCTGACCCCAATATAGTAAAAACCAACATGATATCCAAGATTCTCCAAGTGACCTAATAAAAATACAATTTATGTAGACATTGGTTGAGTATAACAGTATACTCATTAGAATCCTCCCAAAATCCTCTCGTTAAAAAGTAAAGAAAGCATGATAAAGCATAGGGAACAACATGTGAAATTAACTTGTTAGATAAACAGGTATACTAATCTCTTAACCTCAATATTTATACTAACACCACATAACTCATAAAAGAGTATGTAATATAATAATGAATATCAAGGATACCCCACTACTACTTCCCCACTTGTTTTTCTCTTTTCCCCAACATCACACGTCTTAAGAATCTATCTCCATTAATTACTGTTTGCAGACTCCTGTGCGAAGCACCACAACATGCACCTCATGTAACTAAACCACCATGTCTACAAAAGAAAGTAACCAGTTAGTTTCGAGGAACCTTCACATCTCGCATAACATGTATCATACTTTGAGAATTCTACCTCGATCTATTACAGCCCACACACTGATTAAGAACCCTCAAGCTGTCATAGCCTATACTTGTTATGCATATAGTATTCCGCATGATAATATATCAAGAATTTATGTGTTTGAATAACCACAACCCATTACAGTCCTATATGCACAGATATGGGGAAAATGAAACATTGTTCCTACCATCACAAGTAACTACCTACGGAAGAGAGTGGGGCCAAAGGGGCTCGTTAACCATCCATCCACCCACAAGAATGTTGGGGAAAACACCCCCCTGAGATCAGAATCCCCATGCAGTTTTCCCCTAACTGAGGGGGTGGATTAGCGTAATGAAACAGAAAAAGAATAGAATATACTATTGATCACAGCCATTCTATGGGAATTGCCTAGTCATAGAATCAAATACAGCTAACATCTCTCAGCCTCTCTATATACACTTATACGACTAGGAATCTTATATGCCCGAAATCCTTTAAAAAGATTCATTAGATTACCTCATTCAATTTTTTTCAGTTCCACTTTATGATAATTAATTCTTTACACATTAATTAACCATTAACAATTCCATAGTAAATTTCATAAGCATCACACCCATTGTCCAGTGTCCCTTTAAAATTATAACATCAGCATTGCGTCCCAGAAAGATCTAATCCTATGGGTTATGATCTTTTCAATTATTTTTTTACAAACTAATTTCCCAAATTCCCAAGAATTCAAGAAAAACATTCCATGCTACTAAACACCAGGGGTATCATCACGGTGAGTAGATGAACTACTCATTGATTATTTACCGCCTAAGAACGAGCATATACCCATCCCACCTTATTAATCTAAAAATGAAATGCATCGGGCATACCGCACACGTCTTTTCCCCTTTCATAATAAGGGTAAGAAAGACCGGGTTCCTTGATCAGTGTAGAATGTAAACGAGATAAACAACCTAAAAAAATCAGCAAGAATCCAAATATTCACATCCATCCCATTTCATCATCCCTGTTGTCCTCCTAGATACCCACATGCATAAAATGATGCATCTCACAACTCTTGGCATCAACGGCTACCATAAAAATAGGCCTCCGTACCCCCACCTATCACAAAAACCTTCTAGGAACACATCACCACACAAGACGTAGGAAAACAAACATCATATCAATTAGACACTTTTCCATTAAACAAGAAAGAGGGTAACTCAGATCCATACACCGAAATTTCTTTTATCAAACAACTAGTTATGTAATTCATCTTGGATTAACCTATTTATTATTCGTAAGATACAAAAAATGGGAAACATAACCAGTAAGTGATCATAAAAAATTTAACATGCTTACTACATCAATTTGATTAACAGAAAATTACAACAATAACCATCATATTCATTTATATACCTCTTTATCTTTAGCCAAACCATTGTCAATTAATTTAGGTGTTACATTCTTTACCAATTTCCAAAAATAACAAAAATATAAACAAAAAAACATAGATATCACACTATCTAGAAGAATAAGAGGCAATAACATACTATCGATACCAATTTATTTATAAGGTTAAAATATTTAATAAGTCAATTCCATTGTGCTCTAGTGGATAAAACATGAAAACTCTACAATTTCATGTAATAGGAAATAGAATCAATGATTCCCCTACCTTAAACAGTTCTTGGAAATTCTTTTCACAAGAACGAGCAACACAACATTTTACGATATCCTCCCCTTTGACAATTGTGTCCACCCAAGGATGTGGAGATGCCACCACATAAGCCAAAACCCAAGAAAATCTAATTAGAAAAATGGGGGTAAATTTTCATAAATGGGAAATGAGAAACAAAATTAAATTATCCCAAAAAGAATGAATATAGATGGAACCTTATATCTAAGATTAATCGATACTTCTTGGTTGCATAAAAATATAGTAGAACCAATCTAAAGAGGAAAGTTTGATTATTCAACTCCTATGTAATAGAATGAAATGTTCAAGAATCTCATAGCCAAGAAAAAAGAGGAAGAACTAAGTATGATGATATATCATACCTTTAGAAGATTAAATGGAACAATGTTTTAAGATAAGATGGATTTTCTATTAAAGGTTGATCACATTAAACTACATGGATTGACCGTGTAAAAAAATCCAAAGGCTTAGGGGAAGTAATATAGAAATTATGGCCTTTTATTTGACCTTATAGTTCTTAAAACAATTCATTAAATTCATTTTACATCAAAGGAAACGACAAAAGGGAAAAACTATTGGATGATGGAAACACTGTTCATTAACACAAAATTTGGCAAAGGAAATAGAGGCTTATGTTGGAACCTAACCATTATGGAAACATTGTACATCATACCATTTTGGAAACACAGTACGCACTACTATTCTTAAAACACTATACACCATACCATTCAAGAAACATTTTTCATGAACTCATAATTTGGAAAAGCAAAGAGTTCACCATTAAAACCTCCCTGTTCTAGAAACAGTGTTTATGAACTCAAAAGATGGCAAAGGAAAGAGGTCACCGTTGGAACCTCATTGTTGCACTATTAAAATAAGTTTATCGATGACACTTTTCACATATAGTTACCATTTCACTATTCACATAAGGATACTAATGACATTGTTCCCATAAGGTTACTATTTCACTATTCACAAAAGGTTACTGTTGCACAGTTCACCAAAGGCTACCGATGAAACTGTTCATCTTAGGCTACCGATGCACTATTCACCTAAGGCTACCGATGACACTGTTCACATAAGGATACCATTTAACTATTCATATAAGCCTTCAAATAACACCGTACACCTATGGCTACCGATGCACTGTTCCAAGAATTTGAAATTTGGCAATGTGTTGAGAATAAGTCACCTTGACCTCCCAGAACACCTCCGAAACTAGATTTTACCAAAGGAATGGACCAGAGATGTCCAAAACATTACAATAATAAACATAAGATTATATAATAAACATAGATTATAACATTATGAATAATTATATATAGATACAGGTTCAATCATTAAGATACAAAAATTGGGTCCACATATAATGTTATTAACATGAAAACTAGGACCACATATAATCTTATAGAAATGAAAACTCTATCTATAAAATTATTATCTACATGAAAAATTAGTCCATGAATAAAATTTTGTACATGAAATCAAGTACAATAAAAATATGTTATCCGCTTAAGTAATCCATCTATAGCCAACGCATTGGAGAGAAATGTTGGACCAAAATGTATTTGGTATATAACATAACCAACCATCATTAGTTTATAATGAAACCACCCCTTTTCATTAATAAAATTAATAAAACATAACAAGATTAAGTAATATAGTGTTTCAATTTCATATAAAATCATAGAATCCAACATTATACATCTCATAACAGTATAAACGTGAGGAAAATAATGTGGTCAATGAAAATATCATTTAAAAAATAATAATACATCACAAGAATGAATAATTATTGTATCATTACAATTTATCCCAGGTGGATAATTGATAATATTAATGGATATCATAATTGAAAATTAGAAATAACATTAAAATTTTGTTAAAACAATTCATGAGTAAAATGCATTTTAGACATGGGAAATAACATTTAAGAGCATAAAATTAACAAAACATTACAAAAATTATTTTTTTTAAGATTAAAATGGAATAATTTAAATGCATATTCAGTTAATATAATGTTAATGGATGTGTTTTAATTAATTAATACTGAAAAAATTAAAATTAATATTTATTTAATACTTTTCTAAAGAGAGTTGAAATTTAACCATATGATAATAATTTGTAAATTACCTTTTGAAAACTATATAAATAATGTAGATGATTACATAATGTAAATTTATAAAATCATTTATTATTCTAAAATAAAATTAAGGAAAAAATTCTTTAAATAATAGCGAGAATGATAATTATTCTTGACCTAAAAGAGTATACAATATCAGTATCACTTGCAAACAACATTATGGATATTTCCTAAATTAATAATGGGAGAATTTTAATCTAAACATATATTATAAATACATAACTATATAAAAATAATATATATATTTTTTTTTAAATAATATCATATTTTTTCCCTAATGTAACCATTAACATAAAAAATCACAATAAGAAAGGATATTGTGACATAAATCCTTTTTGGTAAATTAAGATTGAAAAAAAATCAATGTAATAAATTATATTATATAGAACATAAATACCAATAATTTCTTGATTTTATATGTCTAATATCATTCATGAGGTATCATATAGAGAATATATGTAATTCTTGATGTACGACATGAAACATGTCTCTATAAAAATAAACTGAGATAATAAAACCCCTTATAATGTTCATAACTATTGAAGTTATAATTAATCTAGGAAGTGATTATGTGAATATATAGTAATCTTAATTAATCATCTTGATTTAAGTAATAATAAAATGTAGAGATAAATTCACACATAATGATAGATTAAAAAATTCTATGTATTAAATAATTTATCCCATCAAATGAAAATTTAGTAAAGAAACATGTTACAAATTGGTAACATTAATGTCGTGTCCATTTTATGACATGATATTAATTGAAACATAGAATAATATTAAGTATTAATGATTCATGATATAACATGTAAATAGGATGTATATAATCCATATTAATGAAATTAGGTGTCTAACATTAAAATATTCCTTAGTGAATGTAAATTAAGATGAAATTCGTAGATTCATGTCAAGACATACCATGGATGTCGATTAAATATTTTAATTTAAATAGATAAAAATTATTTTACATATTAATTAACTTCTATAGGACTAATCCCCTCAACTTAAGCAATTTATATCATTAAATTTCTAGAAATAATTAATTAATCAAATATTTATGTCCAGGATATGTGTTTTGGGTATGTTCAGTTCATAACTTAAAAACAAACTAAGTATATTTATTTTTGTCAATTAGTTCATTATTAGAAAATATAAAGAATTATAATCATGAATATATATCATTTATTTTACTTCAATTATAATCTTAATCAAAAAATTTAATGATGGTTATAGAAAATTTATTACATTATTATTTTCTTAATGGTTGGTCGTACGTACGCCTGTGTAACATTTTAATTTTTCAATTTGTCTGAGGAAAATTGATAATTTTCTTTTTCTATTTAAATAAATATTATTATTCAATAAATATTACATTAATTATTTATATAAACATATATATATATATATATATATATATATATAATCCATATGATGTAGTTATGGTGAATGATTCACATCACTTCGTTGACGACACACTCCCCACGTTTTCATGAACAACATTCTCATTATTCAGTATATGGAAATGTAAAAAAATGGATGATATAATATCATAGAAAATTAGACTAATTTTTTAAATATTATATATATTATTTATATCATTACAACCATCCATGAGTTGGGGTTTTGGAAAAATAATTACAATGGTTCGTGTGGCGGTAGTCCTATATATGAATAAACTAATGATTTATTTTCTATTTGATGAAGCAAGAGACCCATATATGCTATTAAATTATAATAATAACATTATATTATATTTATTAACATTTTTTAATTGTTTCATATTATTTTATAGTATTTTAATTTGGTTCAGAAATAATTATTACTAATCGATTTGGTTATAACATGTACCTCTTTATCGTATTACTTCCTTTGACTTATCTCTTAAGCTATATGATATTATAATTAAGGATACTATAAGTCATATATGAAATGGGAACATATTATAGGGACATATATTGTATGGTCTTGGAAGATATTTATTTCTCAAAAGTATCGAGTAAGGGAGGATGAGTTGTTCTCATTAATAAGTGAGCGGAGCAGTGTTCTTAAAATTTACTGACAATTTCAATTAATATAAGTAAATTTTTATATTCCAATGGATCCACATTTTCATAAAGATAATATAGGAATATGATGAATCAAAATCATCACATACAAAAATTATAGTTTATATTATGGGTTTACACTAATCTCCTTGATTAAACCCCACACAAACCCTTTTGAAAATAAAAATGGTATCAATGTTGTTTATATTAAAGGAGAAAGGAAAGTAACTCAAAAATAAAAAAAATACCAAATAATGGTCCATGTTATATATTATTATACATATATATTTTATTGGTGTTATAATAAGTGTAATATCTTTATATTTAAAAATGAATGAATATTTCTGAGAGCATACAAGACATAGAAAAGCGAACATAAATTGACAATATAATATTATTATTTCAATTTGATTGTTATACACTATAAAATAAATTATATGGTAGAAAAATGATTAAATAATTTATGAAAATAATATAATGGTATTAATCAATATAAATGAAAAAGTAAATGCTTACAAATTAATGGATAAATATTATTATTAATGTATTTTTATTCTTCAAAAACACATTTTCCCCCAAAATGGATTTCAATAATTTTTTTGGACAATATTTTTTATTAATTTGAACAAATTATCATCATTGACATCATCTTTTAAAAACAAACATATTTTTAAATTTTTGGAATGATTTGAAAATATTTAATTTTCAATGAATTTTCAAGAATACAGTTTTTATTAAAAATTTAATTTTTATATTAATGAATTTATAAAGTAACGATATATTTTTGGTTAAATTTAAATATTAATTGAATAAATATTATTTTAAATAATTAAATAATTTATTTTAAATGGATTAATTACTTCAATTTATCAAAAAAAATTCATATTTAGAAAAGACAATTTTTTTAAAAACTACTTTCTATCATGTTTATCTGATTTGATTTTAAATAAATTTGAAAAAAAAAATTTAATATTAAAAAAAATTCCTAAATTATAATTTAGAGGTACTATTTTATTTTATATTGCATGTTTATTTATGCAAAATTTAAATACTATCCTTAGTAATTTTTAATAAAATGTTAAAGGGTAAATGGAATAGTTAATGTTAGAAATAAAATTTTACGAATTATAAAATGACACTAACACTAATCCTAAATTTATTTTAAAAGTAAATTTCATCCAAATTATTACAATGTTTAGTTTTTTGTAATTTTATGTATATTTGGATTATAATATTACATTTATAATATTTTATTTCAATAAAAGAAAAACACGCCACAATATTGTTTTTTATAATTATAATATTTTTGAAATGGATTTAACCAAACTTTATGTTAAAAAAGAGAGACTTAAAATTTAATCGGTTAATCTCCAAAATTTTATGTTATTTTTAGCATTTATAAAAATAAATAATTGCATTATACTTCTACACAACATAAATTTAGTAATTTTATAATTAATGGAACAGTGAATTAAATGATATTAAATATATATAAAATATTATAATTTGAAATAATTAATGAAAAAAAATTAATTTTATTGATGAAATTGAAATATTAGGATTTATTACAATTCTTGCATTGAATATTAAGTGAAATTTTGATATTAATAAATTAAATGTAATTAATAGTACTAAAAAATGATATTATAGTTATTTTATAAAAAATTATACTTTCTGAAAGGATATAAAATTAATAAAAAATTGAGATTCTACAATGAGATTAATATAAACTTGATAATATCAACCATGGTCCATTTATGGGATGTTATGAATTTATTGTCAATATCATGACAGTCAATTGGTAAAATCCCATGTTGTTAAGGTATGTATAAAAAGAATCAAGTAGGGGGGTTAAATGCAAATGATATGATAAATAACATTATCCAAATGTTTATATTTTTATTTTTTTGGGCTTTGGTTAACTCATAACCATATTATATTAATAATAACTGATTTTTTATCCATTTGGATTTTAATATTAAATTATATTAATTTAATATTTTTTAATTTTTTAATAGGGTCCATCTCATCACTTAAAAAAGGGATCTTCTTTATCACATTCTCTAACACTACAAAACCCTATTTATTTTAGAAAATTCTAACCTGAATACCATTCTATAACCCATAAAATCCTAATATAGGGTTTATATTGGGAATAATACTAATCTAAGGTATTTATACATGTTAAACTAAGTGGTTTTCAAAATAATAATTATGGTTTTCAACTAAATATTTTTGTTTTGTTTCTCCTTCCACCTATATAAAATGTTTTTCAACCTTGTTAAAATAATAAAACTGGAATCCTACATATACTAATTTTTTATTATGATAATATAATTACTCATATAAATATCTAACATCCATCAATTAGGAACGGAATCCATTCTTCATGTGTACGATGGACTACAGCCTCACGAACAACTATAGTTTTTTTCCATCACCATATCTCAAGATTGGTTACAATGAGGGAATTAATATTTGCATTTTATATTAATTATATATTTAATATTATTAAATTATATTATATCAGTTATCATTTACCATTCCATACACCAAAAACTGATATTTTTATTCTAGTGTATATATCAACAACCATCTCCACAAATCGATGGGATTCATTTTTCAACACCACACCACATATATGATATATATATCTAAGTTTATTTAAGTACGTAATATGATTATTATTATATGATTATTATTTTATAAATATAATATAATAGTTACTTTTTTGTTTTGATAATCGAAAAATGATAATGTTAATCATGTTTATGTACGGCCTGTCATTTCCATGATTGTAATGTAGTACATTTTTCATAAATATATTTAATAAACTGATCTAAAATTATAATTAATGTTCATAGATAACCATTATATCATTATTATTAATATTTATATGTTTTAATAATGGAATCTCTGACATTAATCAACCTTTGAAAGTAATTTTTTACTTATGTAACAAATACCACAAATATATTTGACATAGAGTAAGATGATTAAGTAATTATATAATATGGAAATATTTTTTATAAAAGGAATAGTGAAAAAAATCTAATTAATTAACCTATATTTATTTTTTAAAGAAGAATAATGTTTGATTCATATTCAAAGTAAGGGATTTCCACTTCACATTTATTTTAATGGGACACATTAATTATACACTACATGTTTCCATTGTGTTGTGTATATACATACCAAAAATTTATATTATTATTATAATCATGATAATTATGAGATATACATATCTATATATTTTTCATTCTTTCAGGATTATTATTATTAAAAAGTAACCAAAGTGGTGAGGTTTTATTTCACAATCTCATAATCATTTAAGATTGTTTATGTTTAAGTATCCTTTAGATAATATTTATCTTACATTTTTATGATTTCTAAAAAATTAAAAAAAGTGTTTTTAAATTTATTTTAAAATATTATAAATTTATTTTTATATATTATTTATTTTTATCTATCTGTGTTATAGGAATCATTTTTTAATTTCCCAAATGATATACCTTATAAATGTTCTAGTAATGTTCTAGAATAATTTTCTTTCAAACATATATAGCTTGAGAATATTTTCCTAGCATCATAACTAACCATTTATTTAATTATTGCTTTATATTTTTTTAGGGTTCCTTTAAATGATTATTTTTTGTTTTAGTTTCACATTATTATTTTAAAAAGTTTTTCCAATATTGAAATTTTGTTTTCTATAAGAAATGTCATATGTGATCCTTAAAAAAATTCGTTATTAGATATCATCATTTAATGTTACAAAAGATTTAATGGGAATATTTTTCAACAAAAGGATATTTATTATCAATCTGGATGGTTTATGAATATGATAAATCAATGTTTATGGAACTCATTGATTTAATATGAGTGATGAATTTATTAATTGATTATGATACAAATTTCCTTTCATGTATTATGATATTATAATTTGTTTTATGATCTTGATATAGATAGATATATGAATTTACTTATGTGATGAGTGGTACCTATATCTTGCCCCAATATATTAGGTAGTGATTATTGTTTTAGGACCTCAATGGGTATACATGATGGTATCCAAATACATTAATATGATACATGATAGGTTATCCCAAGACCAAAAGTGTGTATAAATGTAGGTATCCCAATGAAAATAGATGGTACACCCGAGGTAGTCACAAGATCAATATAGGTAAATAGGGGGTTATCCAAATCCCATTTTGTTATCGATGTCCTGGTGGATATCAATGAAATAATATTTTCTATGGTTATGTGTATTCCACAGATATAGTTATTAATCCAATTTTTAAATCTCATAGTAAATGTTATTTTATTATTCAAGTATAATGAATAGCTAAGATTTTCCCATGAACTATGATTATCATCTTTGATATGAGGGGTATGGATTTAAAATATAATGATCATTTTATTATACCATAATTCTCATGTTATGCTTATGTAATAATTTATACCTCCAATGGTTACTCTTACTATGAATATGATCTCACCACATTTTTATGTTTAATTTCATATAGGTTATAAATAATAATTCCAAATTATTTGTGTCTATAAATGATCTATATGTAAGTAATTTAATGGGAGATGTTAAATACTTTAAATGTAATATAAAAATCTGGGTATAGTGGGTGATGATGTTGATCTTAATAAACCAGTTGTTATTAAAATCAAATTGTTCATAGATGGCCCTAATTCTCTAAAATTCTACATCTAATATTTCCTTGAGTATGTACGTGATCCAATATTTTTTACTATAGTAGTTTTTATGCTAAAACAATTGGGTCACATTTTACATTATCAAATCCAAAAATGTAAAGGTTATGTTTTTAGCACTGGATATTGGAGTGTGGGCCACATGATATTATAATTGATATAATTGGACAGTTTAGATAACATTAGAGATTATGATGGTTTCATTCAGATTTATCATTCGAGTTATGGATACTATCATGGGATCATAATTTTATGGTTTTTTTAATAATTTCAAAGTTGTAGAAATCATTTTCTAGAATTATGGTTTGAAATTGTAAGTTGACTAAAATGTTTTGGGATAAATTTATATTTTAGTTATATGTAACCATTATAATTTACAAGAGAAAAAAATTATTATATGATATATTCTCATTTCATTTTTTTCATATGTTTCAATATATGGATAAAATTATGGTTTATATGAAATTTTTATGTAATTATTGGTATTAAATTTTCTAGGACGTATATTTAAGTTTATGAGATAAAATTTGAGGTTAAAAAAGTTCATAAATATTTCATAAAATTAAATAATTATTTGTAGTAAGTTTATCACATATTGTTACTTTTATAATAGATATAATAATATATTTTTTGGGAAAATGATAACTCTTTGGTTGGGAAACAACATATCACATCTTGGAAAACCATGAGGTTTGATCCCACAATGAAAAGGAGAAGACGGTGTATCAACTACATTTAGAAAATGTTTTTTAAGGTTGAGGATGAAGCCTCATTTTATTATTGATATAAAGAACTCTTTTTTTCTAGGTAGAGGGAGACACATTACACACCACCATGTCCCAAGGCCGTATGGCCTAAATACATGGTTTGAAAGCCAATTTTTTTTCGAAAGGGCCCATCGATGAGTAGTACATCTACTGTACTCAAGCTGCTACCGTACCTACAAAAGTACCGATACCAATATAGTTCCTTCTATAGTGCCTCTACCCCTGCAGAATCACCACTTATAATGTTCCACCACTACTACTGTACTGATACATTTCCTCCTACAGTGAACTAAATATTTAACCCTACCTGAATTTGATCCTAGTCTTTTGGATGATAAGTAGTAGCCTTTTCCAATTGGGTAAATTCTAGTTATCTATACCATTATACTATGTAGTTTCCTATTTATTGAAACATTTTTTAATTTATTTAAATGATTAAATAAATTAAAATTTAGTTCATTTCAATAATATATTTTTATAAGGTGGATAACCATGATATTCGGATTTTATTTATTAGTTATGCGAATAATTTTATTTCACAAAAATATCATATTAATTTTGTTAAGAAATACATAATAATGTTCAAAAAAATTATCAGATTATATTTAATGAAGAACGAATTATTATCCTTGTTAATGATATATGATTTTAATGTATCTTAATTGTAGTTTAGGTTATTTATAAAAGGAATATCATGTATATTATATGATTATGGTGTAAACTTATTGTTGTATAACATTAAAATATATAGATGTTATTTGCAGAAAAATATTGGAAAACACTATAATCAAATCCGGATGGGTTATTGGGTATCAATTATAGTATATATTTTTTTATTTTATTATATTTATTTATCAAATAATATATGTTGAATCTTCTTTATTAATATTTAATTTTAGGGATTTATGATGTTTTTATTCATTTAATGGTTTATTCATTTTGGTAATTATCAGGACATGTGTTGACCATTCTTCTTATTTAATGTTAAAATATTTGATTAATATATTTGTTAACCTTTTGGGAAATATTTTTTCCTTTGAATATTATTTTAGTTTTTCGGGTAATAAAAATTCATCTTCAGTGCTCATTATTTTGATGAGAATATGAGATTTCTGGGGAAATGAATATTGGAAAAAAATATCATTATAATAAAACTATAAATACCCATTTACATATAATAAAAAGTAAATGAATTCCTCAACTCTAGGAAAAGGATCATGAGAAAAAACGGAATCGATTTACAATTATTACCATGATATATTTTGCCTTTTAACTCATCAAATATTTATGGTTTTTAGAATGTTGACATTGTAATAATAATTTTTATATCACTCTTTCTATGTACTTGTGATTTTTTTTCTCTTAGAATGCCTTGGTTTCACTTCCCATCAGGGTATTACTATATAGAAAACCAGTTTCTATTATTTCGGAAGTCTTCATAAATCCTTTTTATCCTTTTTAAAAAAGATAGTATATTGACCCTTTTTATGATCTATGTTTACCCAAAAAGAATTTTTAATATTCATATCACTTTTATTGTGAAAAAATAATAATTAAAAGTATTAAATTTATCAAATCTGGGGGTGGAGAATTTAATATACCATGATTTCAAAAATAATTAATATCTTCAATAGTGTATTAGATAAATGACATTGAACAAAAATGAAAAATTTAACATTATTATTAAAATGTTAATGTTATATTATAGACATTAAATTAGTTGGTAGGAATATTATTTACTAATTTATGATATAAATATAATGTTCCCACTCAATATAAATTCAATGGTAAATTCATAGAAAATAATCCCTCGATTTTTTTCATAATGTTGTTATATTCTTCAGTAATACATTATATTAAAAAACGGGTTTTCTTTATTTTTATTAGTGAATTTTTATTTTATTTGAAAATATTAATTAATTTTTCTAAATTTTTTTGTTAATGTTATCTTATCACCAATTTCTATTAATTTTTTTTGAAAAAGTTCATTTTTTAATATATATGGAAAAATAATGAATATTATTGAAAAAAACTATTTCTTTAATGTATTTATGAAGAATAAATCTATTTTGGTTAGTTTTATATATTCATTTGTTTCTATTGATTTAAAATAATGGAATAATTTTTTTTAAAATGGATTTTATAGATGAATTTATCATAACAAATTTATATTTAAATATGGAATTTTTCAAAAATTATTCATCATCATCTTTTTCTGATTTGATTTTAAATTAAATTTTCCCACATCTATATTTTTAATTTTATATATTGGATTCCATCTTCCAAATACTGAGTTATAAGTCTGTTAAATATTTACATATTATATTTCATCAATAAAAATTGAATCATTAATAGCTATTTTCCCTTGAAAAAGGTTAAATTAGGTAAATAATGTAAATAATAAAATGCTAAAAATTAAAAATTGACTCTACAACTTAAATTAATTTTATTGTATTATTCCATTTCCTATTTATCCATTTATGATATTTTTTATATAATTTTATGTAAATTTTAATGATATTATGACCTTTATAATATTTTTTATCTCAAAAAAATGAAAAATATCAAACTATTATTTTTAATAAGTATAATTTTTTTAATATAAGGCCATATACAATATATGATTGGATATAAATAGTAAATAGAAATAAAAAACATACATTCACTGGGTGAATTTATTATTAAATTTTCTTGAAGAAATAATAACCATTAATACCTTACCAATGTTGGTAATATAATTATAAAATTAATGGTAAAATAAAACAAATGATATTAAAAATATTACATGTATAATAAATTGTTAATTATAATCTAATTAGTGACTTTTGTATATAAAATTGATATGTTTTGGTCGTGTTAAAATAATGTGTTTGAATTATAAGTATTATCATGATAATATTAATGTCAAATTAATGAATCATTCTACAAATTGTCTTATTTAATATTTTATAATATATAATACTTTTTAAAATAACAACAAATTCATTAAAATGCGATATTTTTCAATGTGATAAACATTTGGTTTATAATATCATACATGAACCATTTATCATCTCCTTTCCTAATTATAGTAATTATCATAACCCATCAAGCGTAGAAAACCATGTTGTATCGAAAAGTTCAAAAAGTTTTAAATATTGGTTAAAATCAAAAGATAACATTTGAAAACATTAAAAAAATTGAATCTAATTTTTATTTTATGAGCTTATATATACCCATATGAATCTTATATTTTAAATAAAATTTTTATGAACTATTTTTAATTAAATATAGAATTATATTATTTTAATATTTTGAGAAACTCTATGATAACACCTCCCCTCTCTTATAAAATAAAACATCTTATTCTCACTAAATAACACTAAAAGACCATTTTTTATTATACTTAACAAAATAAAATCCTATTATCCCATAACACATTATAGAGTAATTATTTTGTGTATGTTCCTATATATTAGTGGTCTGAAGTTCCTAAGAAAATATCGATTTCCAAAGACGTGGTACAGTTTTCAACAACATGTTCTGGTTTTTTCTTCTTACATATCATTAAAATATTCTAATACCCTATCAAAAGAGTAAAATTTGTATAATACAAATAATTATATGGTTTTATTTTAATTCAATAACTTATATCCATCTTAAATATCCATCACATAAGAAAACAATTCATAAATTGTGTGTAAGATAGACTTCCACATTCAAGGATGATATATATATATATATATATTAAATAATTAATGTGTAAATAATTATTTTATTATCATTATAAAATGATAAAATAATATTTACCTTCATACCATAATGATTATTTAAAAATGGATACATTTCTCTTGCGTACGCATTAACTTCTATTTTATTGATTGAATCATTTTTCATTTTTTATAACAATATTTAATTATTCGATTTAAAATTATAATTAATGTTTGAAAAGACAATTATGTATATGTTACTATTTTGGATATGAATAAATAATGACTTAATTGATGATAGTTATCCTACTAAAATCTTTTTTATGTACCATATATAGTAAAATGTATAATAAAAAAATAAACGATTACTTAATTGTCATAACTTTATAATAATGACATAAAAGGAATAACATAATTAAATTTTTTTTATGAAAATAAAAAATTATCCAATTTTAATTATTCAAGAATAAAAGAATGTACAAATAAGAGACAATGTAACATATCTCATCTCATATATATTTATATGGGACACCTTTATTATAAAATACTTATTTATTTCATGTGGTGTATATAATTACAATGAATGGTTCTATGATTCATCTCATTAATATTATGAAATAAACATATCCACATAATTTTATATATTTCATTATTATTATGATTCACTATATACCTTTACTGTTATGGGTTTTATGTCACGATCTCATCATTATTCAGGATTATTTATGTTGAAGTTATTGTGGGGGAATATTTCATTTCCATGTGCATTATTTCTAAAAAAATATTAAAAATTGGGTTTATTATATTTTAATCCATGTTCTATTTTATAGAATAATGTTTAAGAGTAATCATTTTATCATTTTCATAATGTGGTAGTCTTTGAATATTATGAAAAATGTATTGAATGAATGTATAAAAAATATTATATGAAATGAGAAGAGTTTCCATCCATGGTAAATAATATTTTTTTGATCTTACATTACATTTTTACAAGATTCATTTAAATGAAAATATTTTCTATTATAATTGAGCTATTAATATTAAATAATTGTTTTCAAAACGGAAAATTTATTTTCAATACAAAGTGTTCCAAGTGATGTTTCAATATCACTTTCCATATACAATGACTTATTTGGTGTTACATAAATGTTACAAGGGATATGTTTAACCATTCCATTTTTTTCTTTATCTATTGTTTTTCTTCATGATGGTGACTTGATTTATGTGAATCCCATTTCTTTTACATGATTTATTCTATGATTTAATGTTTATGGAAACAATTTTATTTCATGTGTTTTGATATGATGTATGTTTTATGATATTGTTGTACATATATATATGGTTTCAATTGTGTGAATGATGGGACCAATATCTCCCTTCAATTTACGAGGTATTGATTAATATTATATGAGTTAAAATGATACATTGGGTGTAATCCCAATCACAAAAGAGGTTATGTAAGAGGTTATCCCAATCCCAAAAGAGGATGAATAGGAGGATATTCTAAGACATAATGAAGGTACATGATAGGTGATCCCAAGCCAACAGTTGGTACATTGGTTCTTATCATATGTATAATTTATTATTAATGTCTTCATGGATATTCTTGACATAATATTTTCAATACATGTGTGTCTTCCACAAAAATATGTGTTATGAATATTATTTACTCTAATGGTTTTAATTATTTTATGATTCAGGTCTTATACACATCCATGATTCAATCAATGACTCGTGATTATGAATTTTTTTACAGGGGATGGATTTTATGAATCAAGATCTTATTCGTATACTCTTATCCTCATGTAATGCACATTTTATAATTAATATGTCCCTTGATTATCCTTATTGTGCATATTATGTCACGGTTTTCATATGTTTCCTTTTCCATGGTTATGAATAAAAAATTCTAAATGACTTTTGATGAGAAATGTTTCATATATATGGGATTTAATGGGAGATTTTGAATTGATTTCATATAATATAAAATATTGTGTATTGTCCGGGGGGTGATGATGATCATTATGAACATGTTTTTTCTTTGACCAAATTGTTATGAGATTTTCCATGTTTTCTAAAATAAAAAACCAAAAAGGTCCGTTGGTATGTGGGTGATATAATATTTTATCATGATGTATTATGTTTTGAATGGAAAAAATTGGTCACATTTTCTATTATGAAATCGTGAAAGGTAAATATTATTATTTTAGAAATAAATATGATAGTGCAGATAGTGGGTTGTTAGATTTTTTTGAATTTTGATCAATTAATTAATTATTATTTATTAAAAAAAATATCATTAATGTCAATTTAAGAACTATTTATACAATTGTTTACTGAAAAAACCATGAAAATAAAAGAGTATGAATATAAATATTTTAATCATACCTTATATGTTTTATATATTAATAAAATTAATGGTATACTAAAACCCTACAAAAATTATTACTTTAATACTCATTAAATTTATTTACATTAATTTTCTACTGCTGACACAATCAATCATTCTTCATTGTGTAATAATTTAAGGTTGTTATTTCATAACTAAAAATATAAATTAAATTAACATAATAAAAAATCATTAATATTAAAATTATACATTTATAATGGAACATAAGTCATTTTTATCTCAATAACTAAATTTTTTATATTTTAAAATTGAGATAGTGAAATTTTTGACTTTATATTTAAATAGATATTTTATAAGTTATTTTGAAATAAAAAATGGCACCAAATTTCCTAAAATTTGAATCCTGATTTCTGATCACCAATCATATGCCATTTTTATCTCTATCACAAAATTTCATAAAGATTTAAATAAATATATTGATCTTTTTTATGTTATATTTAATTAAATTAATATATAGGTTATTTTAAAACTAAAATGGAATCAAATATCCATAAATTTGATTCTTGTTTGAGAATCACCAAACACAAATAATAAATTATATTACAAAAAATATTTAGGATAATTTTTAGTCATTGTAAATAAAAATAACACTAATTAACAAATTTACCCCTACTATGCTGACAAATATTTACAACTGTAAATATTCAAAATGATCAAAAATATAATTGATCAATTTACCAAATGTGTACCTCATAATTAATAATATGAAATATATTTTTGACTATTCAACTCCAAGAAGTGTTTGAAATCAATTTTAATATAAATTCATAAATAATAAACAAAATTTATTTTTGGAAAAATTTCTATTGAAGACCAAAAATGAACATATTAAAAATATATTATAAATATTATTCTTTTTTAATTATTTATATTATAGACAACTGATGAATAATTTTTTTCATTATTGTAAAATATAAATCATAATGATGATTTAAAATTAAAATATAATATTTCACAAAAAAAACTGTTTTTTCACAATTCACTGAAAGGTTATTTTTAAATTAATATATTAATGTTTAAGAATAAGTTATTTTTTAATATGATGATTTCAAAAATTATAATGATTTTATAAAATATAATATCAAAATTTTGTAGAAATTAATTATTATATTCACTCACAAATCCCAATAAAACCATTTCTGATGATAATATATTTTTGGATCATAAATTGACATTATTGGAAAATTGATTTCTTATTTGTTATGTAATATTATATAATTTTTTATTAGGGAGGACTTTTAAAAATATTTCATAATTTAGTTAATACTATTTATATCATCCAATTTAATGAATATATTATAATATTCAAATTTAAATGTCAATATATCCTGATTCATTTGAGCTAGAAGTTTCATGTTGTATATGCAATTGAACATATAATTACTTTGAAAATTTTTGTGTGTTACATAAACTATGACATATGTTTTATTCCTCGATGATATATTTTCAACGAAGACAATGTTTCATTTTATTAGATAAGGTATTATGGTAAATCACAAAAATTGTTAATATGTGAGACGTTATTAAAGAAAATTCAATAAGATAAAATATTCACACTATGAATTTCAGGGTTTTAATCCCCTTTTCCCCCTTATATTGTGTCTTCATATTTATATGTTTTCTACATCATTTTTTCTAATTTATTGTATTTTTTATAATTGGAATTTATTGGCAATTTTCTCATTCTTGTTCATCCATTATTATTTAATGTTTATATTTGGGGTTAAATTTGAAAATGAGATTCTAGGATGAATATTTCATGAATTAATCATGAAATGTTTTTTTGTGGAATAATATTCTTTCATTCATATTCAATTTAATAGAATTTAGTAATGGAAGTGAACTTTGTTAATGTGGAACTTTATGGTGATATTATTAATGAAGTTAATTTTCAAATATCAGAATTATCATTTGTAATTATATAAGAGGGTAATATTTTTTTCATATGTTGATATATAAGAGTTTTATAGAGTTGGTCATATGATACACATCTATTTCTGTAGACATATAATTTTATTCCCTTTTAGAAATTTATAGGAGTTACAAAATATTAAAAAATTTATAGTAGGGGTGAAATTAAAATTGCATTTGATTAAGTCATATTAAAATCCATTGAATTTGGAGAAATATACCAGTGGTTACATTAATTAAGATTCTACATCAGGAAAACTCCATGATTTCAAGTGAAATGTCATATTATCATTGTTATGGAAGTTGTAATGTTCTATTAATGTTGTACTTTATCATGTTAGATGTTTGGGTGTTAAGCATGCATCCAATGGATTTTTTATCAAGTTATACTAATATACACAATGATAAGATAGAAAAAAATATCCCCCTTAATGGAATGATACAAAATTCAGTTATGGATGATTCAAAATCAATATAATAATCATTCAATATGGAAGCATGATACATTAAATTGAATATTTCTCATGGTGGATCTAAAAAAATAAATAAAATATAATATACATTGAATAATTGTAACACCCCAGGTAAATAAAGAATATGACATTTCATATTTATCCATATTTGTGAATAAAATATTTAAATAACTTTAAAGGGGATGCTATGCTCGATGGCGTACCCAACACGCAACAACGAGTTTCTTGGGAATCTTACGTTGCACTCTAATAATAAAATAATATTATTTTAAATGGTAGTTAACATGTAGCCGTTGTAATGGTGGGAATTGATATAAATAACAAAAATATGATTATATATGTTTTTAAATGTTTTTACATTTATCCAATGAAAGATAATGGCTTAAAATACGGAAAGAATTCAATTTTAGGCGTATATGCCCTAGTTTTCACTAAAGGTTCACTTATCACCTTTTGATGGCGAACCGTCATTAAATATAGTTTTTATCACTCTTATACATTCTTTTGGACCAAATAAAACTCTTATTATGAATCGGGATATCAAAATTTACTTTGTGTAAATTTTTGGTATCTTTCCGATAAAGTTCATTTTTTTAATGAATAGTGTAAAATGTTGTATTTTAATTCAAAACCACTTTTTAATCTAATTTATTTATATGATTAGATTATATTTTGAATTGGTTTTAAAGTGAAATTAGAAAATATTTTTACCATTTAATCCAATAGTGTTCGTTGGAATCAATTTCTCTTTGAAATCAGACTTAAACTAGTGTCAATCTTTTGATACTTATTATTTCATAAAACACGCTATTTGACATGACAGCGGGAATTAATTATTAAATTAATTAATGTGACTTATATGTTTTGAATTTTGTAAAATGGACTTCATTTTTGAATTCAGAATATCAAATATAGCTTAGGGTGAATTTTTGGGATTTTTCTGAAAAACTTGAAATTTTGATGAATAGTGAAACCACTAAGTGGTACTTATAAAAACTGATTTTCCGTTTAAATGAAATTTTTCAATCATTGTGTTTTTATTTTCAAAAATCCGACATACATGGTTTTCATTAAGAAGTAAAATGTGGCTCAATGAGATTAAAATAATTTTTTGGTGAATAGTAACTTATTATGTTTTTAATCGCGATTAGAGGTAATTAGTGTAGTTTAAGTTAAAAATGATATTATAAGAATGTGAAAACACCATGACACTTGTCCTACACCTATTGGTTGTATCATGGACGACCAAGACAAGCCATGGTTCAACTTGGGGACCCCATGGATCCACTTTGGTTGGGAAATGACATAAATAACATTTTATTTAATGTAAAAGTAAAATTGACACAAACATGATATGTTTTAGTAAAACAATTTTTAAGTGGGGTTATACAAGTCATCTTTTTGATTATAAATATTCATTGTAAATATAAAAATATTTCATACATAATAGTATTTGTTTTATAATTTTTAGACATTAAATAAATTAAATTATTTATGACATAATAATGATGCAGCGATGACATCATTATTTGACGATTTAAATAAAATGGAAAGATAATGTAAAATCTATGAACTACACATGTCCAAAACTTATTGGATGAGTGGATTTCGAAGCCTTATCACCTTATCCACGAATGATATCAATTTGGGACCTTTTGAAACCGAAACACATTTTCAAATAAAGTAATATTTCTTTACTTTCCAAAAGTACCCCTCCTCTACTCTTATAAAAGGCCCCCACCTCTACATCATTTAACACACTCCTCAAGCCTTTGGATCGGCCAACCCTGCCCATTTACTCTCTCCACATCCCTCTACTCACCCTATAGGATTCCCTTTGGGCAGAATCCTTTCAAAGGAAGCCTTTAGGCTCAAATCAAAGGAGTTACACTTTTAAAGGTAATTCATTCTCTCATGTTCATTTGTTTTATTTTGCTTCTCCAACCCCCTAAACTCTTTTTATTTACTTCTTTTGTAACAACACCAGTATCTTCAATATACTAGAATGTTGTTATAAGATATATTTGAGCTACACTCTCACACAACTACATCAAATGGTTAAAGAACATACGGTTTCCGTGGATGGTGAAATTCTGCCTCCCGAAACGATGATTGTTCAATACTCATTTAACACCTTCAACGGTGGCCATTATGATGTCACTATTTTTATATATGATATATAATATGTTTATGTTTTATTTATGATTCTGTATTTTTTCATTTTTTTCTTACCTTTATGGCTTCCATTATGGGTATACGCGATATCTTCATTTAAGGAAGTGCGGACTACCGCCCCCTCAAAGTGATTTGATTCGTTAAATACCATATGTGGGATGTATAAAGGATGGAAATATGATATTATATATTATATTATACTGAAATTATAATATACCTTTATATCATTATTATTCCATTCTATAAAATACGAAATAGAAATGAAAGTAGCGTTCATGCGTACGTACGGCTTACCGTCTCCTTGAACGGTGCATTTATTTTCTTACCTCTAAATGATTATGTAATGTTATAAATGCATGCATGTACTGGATATATATGACATATATGATATCTACATAATGAATACAATTCTGGATATAATAAACATTTGGCCACACGAACAACATGTAATTGTAAGAATTCCACTTTCGACTTAAGAACCAAATATCGGCAAAACAAATATTATTAACTTAAATGATTACATAATGTTTATGACATGGTAATAAGTGGTATAAAAGTAATAATTAACTTGAAAAAGGTTATTAAGGAATTATAAATTAACTCAAGTTTATTATTCAGGAGATTAAAGAACGATCGAGTCAAGTCAGACCCGAGGTAAGGGATCCTACTCCTCTCTTTCTTTTTAAGTACACACTTTTATGTCATTCCTTTTAAAGCTCATATTTCTTGTTATTTGGATGATCATTTATATTACACTTACTGTAATTTTTATTTTCATGTGATGAGAGACCCTATTCTCTCTCATGAATCCATTTTGGAAGTTTTGAGTGGCCACGTTAGGCTGCCGAACATTCGTAAGAGATCTAACCTCTCTTTTTCTTTTTAAGTACTCTCCTTTATGTCACTTCTTTTAAGCTCCTATTTGTAATGTTGGGGGATGTTCTTTTATATTCCTCTTTCTGTACATTATATTGTAATGTGATGAGATACCCTATTTGATCACATCTATCCATATTCGGAAGTTTTATGTGGCGTCGTTAGGCTGCCGAGTTTTCGTGAGGGATTTTTCATCTCACTTTTATTCCCGTGAGATTTATGATACATTTGCCACAAATTCCCTTGAGTGGTGTATGCACTGCCCATTATTCTACTCTTTGTGTAATATACTTTCGTTTATGAGTATTTACATCAATTATCTTTTTTCCTTCTTTCATGGGGTGTATGTTTTGAAAGATACCCAAGTCGGTAAGGGAACCTTTCACCCTCCTCTTTTTTAAAAGACTTCTTTTATTGGGTCTTTTAATTTACAAATTTTTATGTTGGGATATGTTCTAATACATCCTTATTGATGGTAATTTTATGTCCAAGTGATGATATACTCTTTTTATCTCTCATCAACTCTTTTTGATGTGATGCCGTTAGGCTGTCAAGGGAACTTTTTAACCCAATTTCGATTTCTTTGGGTTCAACATGTAGTCATTGAATATGTCGTCCATTGAATATGTGTGAATGACCATTTTACACTTAATATCCACTTATATTGGGTGTATTTATATTTGTCACACATATTTTTGAGATTGATTTGTCCTTAATTTAAGGATACCTTCTTTATAAGGGATTTCATCACATTTGACATTTCTATTGAGGGTTCATTGTTGTTATGCACCAATTCACTCTTATATGGTGTATATACTGTCCTTTGGAGTATTATATCATGAATCCATTTATTCTCATGATATTATAAAGTTTTGACTAAATTTTATTCCTCAACTATTGTCTTCAAGTGTCTCTAATTTTGGTAAAACCCCTTTAACCAAAATATCGTTTTAAATGTTTTAATTATTTGTTTTTATTAATATCCATGTTTTCAAAATGGTTTTAAGGATTTATTTATATGGATATTAATGGTTTAAAATTTTAAGCTTCAAGGTGGTAGGGACTTCGTCTCAATCTCCTTTCATTGAGCCATATTTTATTTTATACACAACTTTCTTTTATACGGTGTATAAACCCCTTTGACTTTTATGTTTATTCAAAAGGAATCTTTTTTATACGAAGCATTTACTAAACGAAAAAAGGGAATTTTTTTGTCGTACGTATGCGGCGACAACGACTTCTCCCCCGTCGTGACCGTTATTTGAGTTTCGGCTTCCTCTACAAGCCATACCTTATTTTTAAAAGAAAAATAAATACCATGTTTTACTTTTATGTTATTTTCGTATTGAAAATGGTTTTCATAATGTTTTTATATCAATGTGTTGTATTGATATCTCGTGATTGAAATGTGGAAATTTAATGTTTCCTTTGTTCATGTTTTATGTGATATTATTATGTTATGGTTCTTGGGCATTATTATGAAGACGGGTGGTTCCGTGATAAACTAAGGGCGGGTGAGCCCGATATAGCTCTCCAATGCATTGGGTAACACGAAGGAGTGAAACGTTAAGGTTTCTCCGAAGAGATTTAGGGAATATACTGTGATGGGTATTCCAAACGTAACCAAGAGGGTTACTCCCTACGTAAGAATGTTATGAATGTCTCAAGTTACCTTTATGTCTTATGTTATCTATGATTTATTCATGGTTTGATGAGGTATGTTAAAGTGCCTATGTTTTATGGGCAAAGTATGATTTCATTCTTATGTATATATGAACACATGTTTCCTTTCCATAATTTTATAACCCTTACTGAGCTTTTTATGCTCATCCCAAGTTTTTGAAATGTTTTCACAGGTCAAGGGAAAGGTACATAATGTGATGATAGTGTCAAGGATGTTTCAAGAAAGAATCCGTGTTATATTTTAAATATGTTTCCGTTGATGGGAAGAATGAATACTGTCTTTTATGTAACCACTTTATTTAAATGTGGAATGTAATGCAAGTTTCATGATCTAATTCTCTAAAACTCCAAACCTGAAAAGATCCTCAATGTGTAATCTTGTAATAACTCAAGATTAAGTAAGGTTTAAGGCTGGGGCCTTATAATAATATTATTTGTGGATCATACAAGAAAAAATTTTACTCATTTCATATGAAGTTGAATGCATAATAAATTAATGAGATGATTATTTAATGAATTTTAAATTATAGATAAAGACCGATTACATTTTTAGGTACTATTATTGGGGACTCATGGGTTTAAAATTATTTTTATGGGATATAAAGGTATTGTTATAGATTGTAAATATAAAATGATAATAATAACATGAAGATCTATTCCAACATTGTTAGTGATTCATATCTTTCTTCACCATATTTTTTAATATTTATATTTTATAAAATACAGGGTAATGTCATGTTAAATATCAAATTTAAGATATGCGAGAGAATTTATATGTTTTGTTTGTTTTTAGGGATTGTAATTATATTTTAATTATTTATCTCAATTAGATATGTTCTATAAGATTAATATATTATGAGAAAACATGTTAACTAATTAAATTTATTCAAATTCAATGTTTCATAGTGGATCATATAGAAATTAAATCATCTTATTCTTTCACCCCTCAAACCACTCTATGATGATGAAGTGTAGGGATAAGAAAACATGTTCACTATAATGATTTTTTTTCATCACTTTTACAAAAATTCTTACCACTTTCCATATTCAATTTCACTTGAAAGAGTATATTTACTGGGGTTATGTGACATGGTGACCCTGAATAGAGATCTTCTTCTTGAAAAACAAACTTCTTGATGTGATTTATTTGTGTGATAAATTTTTCATAGTCAACATACTATTTTAAGTATATTTTAAAAACCATGGTTGAGTGTTTATTTTTTATTGATAGATGGAGGTTCTATGTGTTTAGACATTTAAAATTTAATTGAGTTTTTTTTCTTGTTTGATGGATTCTTAATCATAGTTGGTCTTTGATAAGTATTTGAAAAGAGGAAAAATTTGTCTAATTAAGGTAATTTTTAAATATTTTCATGTCATTATTTCATATATTTTTTCTTCATTAGTATTTCTACAATTATATTCCATCCATGTAGTTATTGAATACTGTCATTGTTTTCCAATTATTTTGGTGATTATTTATAACTAACAAATTCCTACAGGAGAAACTCCCATGATTATCAACTATTTTATATCTACAGTTGTTATAAATGATGTTTTGACTTGTATAATGTTTAGGTTGTTTGAAAATTATCGTTATTATTGCATTTTCTACTCCATTAATTAACCCACCCCAATAATGATTAATATTTATATCTTCAATATTTTAAACATTTAAATAAAAATTAAATATTAAATGTTAAGTGCCTATATGGGGGGAGAGGTATGCTATATTATCTCTTATAGATCCCCATTATAAATGAAAATTCCATTCTCTATAAAAAAATATAAATTATAATGATGATTAAATCTATGAAATATACACTTATTTCTATTTCTAATTGAATATGTATCAGATATTTAACTAACATCAACTACATCAACTCTAGAATTTAATTAACATATAAAATTAGAAATTTACAATTTATCTAATGGGTGTTATAAATTCATAAATCATATTTTTGTAAATAAATGTAATTCAATTTTAAAATATTGTACACATATCTAAAAACATTTTATTGATTAAATAAAAATTCTGGAAAATTCAATGAAAGGGTTTATTTTGTGCTAAATATTGAGGTAATTACTTCGGATTACATTCATTTCTTCCATACATTGGATTCCATAATAATTACATTGCATTATTATTTTTGTTTATAACACCAAATATTTTGGAATATTAAAAATTATAAATATTTCACCATGATAATATTTATATTTTAACTTTAGATTATTTGTTTTGTAAGGATAAATATATTTTTTCATTCTATAAATTCATTAAATATTGTGGTGTTGTGGTAATATTACATATTTGAGTTTTCATGTGACCCATTGAATTTATATTATACTGATAAACTAAAATGTATTTGGATATTTAATGTGTTTCAATTTTTCCATAATCTTGAAGTTTATCATTTAAAAAAATATTGGGTTTCAACTATAGGTATTGTTCTTTAAAAATGTTAAAGTTGGACTAATGGAGTAAAATTGAAAATCCATTTAAATTTATTAAAATCAATTATTCTTGTGAATTATTCCAAATATCCATTGTGTATAAATTTTCCACACATTTAATAATTATATTTTTAAAATTATTGGTTAAGAAAAAATATTTTCTATTACTCAAATGAGAATTCATTTCTTAGGGATAATTTGGTAGTATATATTTGATTTTAAATTTAATTTTATGTTCTTTATTAGGGTTAACATAAAAAAATTTGAATTCAAATAGTTTGGCTAATGAATATAAAATATTATTTTAGTTATGTGTATTAAAATAGATCAATGATTTTAATTATTTTTAGCTATTAATAATATACCAAATTCACTCATTCATTTTTTCATGTGATTAATTATGATGACATTAATATATATTCATGAAATATAATTTTTGTTGTGTTTGACATGATAAAAAATATAATCATGGAAGGTAATTTGAATGTAAAATGTGGTTGGTAAAATTTATTTTAATGTTTTAAATTTTCATCATCCATTTTAAAAATGGAATCCATATTTTAAATAAATCATTTCCTTTTGATTATTTGACAATGCATTTTTCTTAGAAATGTTTCCTGGAATAAAATATATTTCAAAATTATATCACTATTGGAATTTTAATACATTATAAAAAATTTCCACTTATTTAAGTATGTAGAAAATTATTTCATTAGGGAAAGAAACTATATAAATGTGATGAATTGGATGAAAATATATTATTATAAATTTTTTACAACATTTCTTATGATGATTGTATTTTCTATATAATAATGAGATTATAGTATGCATTTAGTTATTCTTTACCGTTATTTACTGAGTGAATTTTTCCATAATTGTTTCTTGAATATAATATATTAATTTGAATATTTGATGAATTAATCAGGAAAAATATTAATGAAAATTTTTTTATTCAGATTTCATTAATTATGTTTGGTTGTTGATGTGAAATTTTGAGGTGTGGAAGTGTTTGGGTATTTTTTGTTTATATTTCTTATTATTTTCTTACTAAGATATATTTTTTATATAATATTTGGATAACATTAAAAGTAATATATTTGATTAAATGTTAATTTTTTAGATTATATGTTGATGTAACCCGATTATACCTAAGAACATCATCTAATACATGTGATGGATATCTATATCGAAGTCATAGATGATGTCATTGAAGATTAATCCTATATCCATGGACGATGAAATAAGATTAGTGTGTGGTTAATTCATATGACAAATAAACAATGTGTGTTGAAAGAGAAAGAGAATTTATTTTATTAAGTTATTTTATATTAGTAGAATAATATTTGATGTTGTCATGTGAGACTAACATATTCTCTTGTCTAGGGACAATATTGATTTTGACGTTCACATCAGGTAAAGATGTACTCTTGTCAGATTAATTTCTCAGGTGAGAGTCTATATTCAAATAAGCACTAAAGTGTGGTTATGTATATAGTTAGCCTATGTAATTCCAATGTTTTATAAGTATAATTTAATATGAGGGTAGGATACGTGATATTAAAATGCATGTTACAATGTATTTCAAATGATTAATAAAATCAAAATTATGGTGAACCCTTTATCATAAAAGTCACTAATTGAAATGGAGAATCAAGTCCAATATATATTAAGTCAATTATAGATTTGAATAATATTACATATTGAAATTGATATATATTATTAATTTCCAAGAAAATTTCTAAGTTATGCTAGAATGGAATCATAAGGAAATAATTCCATTGATTTAGGGGATGAAGCTAAAGTAACTATATTATTTTATTCATCAACAAGAATAATATTGGTAGATTTTCCCAAATGGATGTAATATCTTTCTAGTGGAGATCTTATTTCAAACTCATGTTTCTAAATTAGAGTTCATCTCATCTATTTCAAGATATTCAATATTTTTGTGGTTGGTAATCTAACATTGGTTATGTATTTTGGTAACTATAAATAATATTGTATCGTTTCTCTCTCTTTGAGGGTGTTATTTGAAAAGAATGGATTCCTGAAGAATATCTTAATTAGTTCAAGGGAATGATGCTAGACATTTTATGGGGAATAAAAATTTAATTTTTTTCATCATCATCCTTCCCTACTCTATGTCTATAAATATGGTAAAGTAGAGATATTCCAAATCTTGTTCACAAACTAAATACTTTGGATTATTTTCCACATTAATTCCTAAATCCTAATTAACCTATTTGAACTTTATAAAATATGGGGAAAATTAATGTGAGCCGACATGGTTTTAAATTTTTTCCCATCATGAGATACATCATTGTCCATGAAATTCAGTTATTTATTTATTATCACTATTATGTTAATATAACATAGAATGTGTGGAACCCGTGTATGAGTGTTCACTATTTTTGGAGAGAGATATTATCAAAATTGATATGTCTACTGATTCAGTGAGAGATTTTGTGTGTTTTATGAAATATTAATTTCAGTAGGATAATGATAGAAAACATTATGAAAGATCAACTATGGAAAAGTTATCATATTTTTACATGTTTAAATCTTATATTCTTGTGCATCCTTTTCATGAATTCATTTCTAATTACATTCCATTATTTTTCATTCATGATCGTACTACATCCTAAATTAAAAATCCTGATTGGAGTTTATAATATTCTCTATGATACACATTCATCCTTCATATGACCCTGAGCATATCCATAATGATATAAATTTCTTATTATTAATTAATTTTCCACACATAACCTGATTATACCACATCCAAATTAGTATCATATCCATGAATACAAAATTATGAAACTATTCATGTTGAAATGGTGGCATCATTACATCCAAATTATTTTTAATGATTAAATATATATTATATAATGAAAGATATTCTTATTGGTGGTAGGTTATATCATTTTTTTTCTCATTATTTTCAATAAATAATATAGTTTATATAATGAATTATAATTGTTAACAACGTAAATTATTTTTAATACCACGGATTTATTCATGTTTTGTAATATTAAAGAGATCATTCAATTAGATAAGGTGTGTTCCCTAAAAAATCTACAGTTTTCATATTGAATTTGAATTTTTTCTTTTAACTAATTTTTATAAAGTATTTTATAATCTATGTTGTATAAAATCATTATAAATAAATCATTATAATTTTTATTACCATCCTAATGGGTTATTTTCATTAATTGAGAATGAAATAAATTATGTTGATACTATATTTTTCATGATAAAGTTGGATAATATTATTATTGAATAATTTGATTGATTTCAGAATTTATAAGAAATAATAGTTTCATTCTATGTTTTCTTATTCATAAAAATTAATGTTATTGAACTATAATGTTGACCACGAAAATTACCTTGAAATATTTTATAAAGGTAATTTAAATGATTGAGTATGATACCAAACGTTTTTCGTGCTTTTAAATTTTATGTTGTTGTGTTATCATGGATAATATGGTTATTAATGTTTTCATGTTACTATTTATACTAATTTTGAAACAATTAATTTAAAATACATTTGATCATTAATGTTTTTTTAACATTTCATCCACCATATAGTTAAATTTTGACGAAACGTTTCGGTTGTATGTCTGGAAAATTGGTTTTCATTAATGTTTAAGTTTAATCGATTACATGTAATCATTTAATGTTATATATTCTAAATAAATGGTCTTTTTATCATTTTAAATATCAATTGGGTGTACTATTTTTTTTAAATTTAGTTATTTTTCAAAAAATATATAATCATTTATATTTATAAATTAATTCATCTCAAAAACAATTTTTATTTGTGACAAGAAAATTATTTTGATGTTGAAATTTAGGGACTAAATATTTCTCGTGGAATTAGGTTCTTATATCATTGTTATAAGTAATATAAAAAAATTATTGTCACGACCCCCTCCCCACAATATATAACCCTCTTGGGCCAGAAATGTGAGATGGGAGATAAAGACCCCCGAGTCCCGCCTCCAATAGGCCCCAGGTTGGCGGCTAGCACCGAGGGTATAGTAACACACAAATGGGAGGCATTACCCTCTAAGAGAACACATAAGGAAGAGAGAGATAAGATAGACACCAACCAACTCCAACTCAGAACTGAAGCATAAAAGAAAACCCAAGTGAAAATTTGTAATTTTATGAAAAAGTACTACAATAAAAAGTCCAAAAAATTCTGCAGTACTCTAAAGAAAGTAAAATGAACAGCGACCACAAGCCCGAACAGCTTCTACAACCACAATCTAGTAGTAACCAGCTTGATCTCCAACCAGCTCCATGTGACCTGAAAAATACTTTATATAAACATAGGGTGAGTATAACAGTATACTAAGTAGGATCCTTCCCAAAGCCTCTCATGCAAAAGTAAAGAAACCATGCTAAATCACAGGGAACAAGAAGTGAAACTAACTCATCACCAAAATAGGTACACTGAGTTCTCAAACTCACCATGGCTACACTCACCAAGTAACGCATTCAAGAATATATCATATAGTCAAGAATATAGTGGATACCCTGCTACTACTTCCCCACTGGTTTTCCGCTTTTCCCCAATGACATACGTCCAGCGCATCTCTCTCAAAAGGCTTGCCCTTATACACCTAGTATAAGCTCCACAATCTGCACCATGTGGACCACAAAGGCTTTCCCGTAGACACCTGAGCAAAGAACTACACCATCCTCACAACCAAAAGTAACCACGTAGTTTCTTGGAGCCACCACAGATCGCATAATGTGTATCATACGTCTGGTATTATACCTCAAGCCATTACAGCACATACACCGAGTAAGGATCCTCCAGCCATCACCACCTATACATGTTTCATCTATAGTAGTCCATATGATACTATATCCAAAATATATGTGTGAGAATAACCACAAGACATTACATCCCTCTACATAAATATATGGTGAAAACTAACCACTGTTCCTAAGGGAACTAGAATATACCAAGAGAATATAGTGGGGTCAAAGGGGGTAGTCATCCATTCATCCTCCCCCCAGAATGTTGTGGAAAACAACCCCAAGGCTAAGAATCCTCGGGGTGCAAGTTGCCCTTACTGACAGGGTGGAGTAGCATATAGAAACACAACAAGTACATAATATACTATAACTCACAACCACACTATGGGCATTACCTAGTATTAGACACAGTTGCAGCTAACTCCTCTCAGACTACAGGCTGCCACTACTAAGACTAGGTATCCTATAAGAACACAACCATTTAAAGGCTTTATTATATTACTTAATTAAATTTTTATCAACTCCACTAAACTTAAATTAATTCTTCAATCATTAATTAACCATGAATAATTTTCACATTAAATTCCATTAATATCATATCCAAAAACCACTATCCCTTAAAAAGTTCTCAACCTCATCATTAAGTTCAACAAAATCCAACCCCATGGGTTAACATCATTTATTCAATCATTCATTTCCGAATTACTTTCCCATATTCACAGGAATTCTAGAAAAACATCATATGCTACTAAACACCAGGGGCTCAACACGGTGAGAAGATTTACTACCCATCGAGTCGTTGCCACCTATAGCAAGAGCGTAGACCCATTCTCCATTAACATGATAAACACGTAAAGAACGTGGCATCCCCTTCATTTCATTTTCTCTTTCAGATGATGGGTAACCATGACCAGATTCCTAGAGAAGTGGGGAAAATTAAATTAGATAATCAACCAAACAAATCACCAAGCATCCAACAATCACATCCATCCCATTCCATCATACACGATGTCCTCCCTGACACAAACATGCATAAACTGATGCATCTCGCCACTCCATCATCCCCAGTGTCCTCCCTGACACCCACATACATAAGTTGATGCATCTGACCACTCTAGGCATCGTCCGCTACCACAACCACAAGGCCTCTATGCCCCCCATCACAACATCCATCCAGGATCACATCGCAGCACAATCATCAGGAAAGTAAACATCACATCAATTGAGTCTCTTGGACCATTAACAAGTCATCTAGCTTTCAACCAACAAGCACCAACAGATTTCAGTATTACCAACCGACTAAATTAATCACATACATCGACATCAATTTTATTAACATCAATTTGGATCAACAACCACAACAATAACAACCAGATTCATTTACATGCCTACTATTCTTTAGCTAATTAATTTCAAATTAATTCTAGACATATGTTCTTTATCAATTTAATCAATAACAACATTTTAACAATCAAGGAATAAATATCACACTTTCTAGAAAATCAAGAGGTGAACTGTTATCACGGTATAAAGCAACAACATGCGATCAAACCAATTCTTTTAATCCGGTTCAAGTATTTAATTAGGTTAATTTCATTGTGATCCAAAGGTCTAAATAATGATAACTCTATGATTGCACATAAAATATTAGAGAAGCCATGAATCCCCTACCTCAACGGGTTTTGAGTAAAACCACAACAGTCGAAGAACGCCGAAGAAACTAGGCCGATTCTCCATGAATCCTCCTTATATTTCCTCTCCTAACACAACCAAGACCAAATCTCATCGTATTTGACATCCACACACTTAGATATACCCATAACAGGCGTAGATATATGAAACAGAGGGGATATGAGGTGTAGATATAAGAAGATCTAATTAACCATACAAAAACGATAACATACCTCAAGAAACCGGCTTCGATTTGCCAAGAAAAGCCTCTGGATCGCCTCCAAACTTCTTAGAAGATGTTCTTCTACCTCCAAGGATGGGTAATCCCAATTTATGGCTGCATAGAGGCTTAAACATACCATTTAGAGGAAAAAGACTTCCAATCCACAATTTTAGGAACTAAATTTATGTGCCCGCGTGGTTAGTCAACACTATTTAACAAACCGTGTGCTAGCTGTGTGTTAGCTTCTGCCTCGCCAAACACTCCTCACACAGTTAGTCCACACGGTTAGAGAAACCATGCGCTAGCCATGAATTATACACTGCTTCCAACAACAACCCTGCACGGTTTGGCCACACAGTTTATGAAAATCGTGCGCCAACTGTGCGGAAGCTATTTCCCTTCAGCGTCCCTTAAATTTCCACCAAAACGCACCCCCTAGTCACCTTGACCTCCCAGAACACCTCCATCACCACATTTTCACAAAGTAATGGATGGGAGATGTCTGGGAAATTACATCAAATACCTCTCAAAACATTCTCATCCTCGAGAATCCAAAACCCGCTTAAAGAGAAAAGGAAACAGGGTCTGAACAACCACCAATTGAGATACCTCTCAAAGTATAGCAAGATACCAAAGCAACAAAGGGTGACATCTTATTAACATGAAAGTTCCACAACCAAATAACATACAATGATACATGAAAAGAGTTAAATATCAATCAACTCCGGATACAGAAATAGTATCTGTGACTCAAGTTCCAACGCACTCTCCTCCAAGACACCATGTCTCCATGAGATACGAACTGAAGGGATAGAATGCCCGCGCAACACCTTCTCCTTGAGATCTTGGATCTCCACAGGTCACTCCTCAAAGGTTGCATCATCATCGACATCGATCTCTCCCCAATCGATGATGTGAGAGTCTTCATGAAGATAACGACGAAGCTGTGATACATGGAAAACGTAATGTATCCGACTCATCCGAGGGGGACGTGCTACTCGGTATTCCACAACTCCAACATGATCTAACACCTTGAAAGGCCTGACAAACTGGGGATAATTCTTGCTTCCACAGCAAAACCTTCGCTTCCCACAACGGGGAGTCAGCTTCAAAAACACCTGATTCCCAACATTAAACACTAGGGGCCTCCTTCTTTGATCGGAATATGATTTATGACGATCGTGCGCTATCATCATCCTCTCAAAAATCACCTGAACCATCTCTGTTGTATTCTGTACTAGTTCCGGTCTGAGAATTGTTGACTATCCGACCCCAGTCCAGCCCAACGGAGAATGGAAAGGCCAGCCATACAAGGCATCAAACGGTGCCATACCGATGATAGAGTGAAAACTATTATTATAAGAGAACTCCACCAAGTGTAAATGCCTCATTCATAATCCTCTGAAATCAAGAACACAAGAGCGTAACATGTATTCAAGAGTCTGGATAGTTTTCTGTGTCTGACCATCTATTTGACGATGAAAATAAGTGCTAATAAATAGTTTAGAACCAACAGAATGATGGAGACCTCTCCACACCTTGGAGGTAAAATGAGGATCTTGATCAGAAATGATAGTCCTTGGGGCTCCATGAAGTCTCGCCACATCCTCTAGATACTGCCTCGACAAAAATCCCACTAAGCTTGACTCTTTGATCCTTATGAAGTGGGATGATTTTGTTAAACGATCCACTATCACCCAAATAGCATCATGTCCTCCCAGAGCTCGAGGTAAACCAGTAACAAAGTCCATGGGGATGTCCTCCCACTTCTACTAAGAATTCTCTAATGGATGGAGAAGACCACTAGGAACACGGTGTTCAACCATCACCTTCTGGGAGACTAAACATCGAGACACAAACTCCGCAACCACATGCTTCAGCCCAAGCCACCAAAACCTACTCCTCAAGGATCAGTGCATCTTTGTCATGCCAGGATGTACTGCTAAGGGAGAACTATGGAACTCTCTGAGAAACATCTCGTGCATCGCCAAGGGAACAAAAATCCTACCATGATACAACACTCAGTATTATTCATCCTCAGACCAACCATCAGGGGCCTCACAACAAACAACTCGGTCTCTCCAGAACTCCACCACAATATCCCCCAACTATGACTCTTTCACCTTCTACATCAGATATAAATGTACCATCATCTGAAGAAGACAACCACTACCCCCCAACTTCTCCCACATCAAGATTTTATGCTGACAGTTCTTCCATTACTCTCCAAGAATCACTGAATTCACGCACAGTATCACTACGTGACATTCGGCTCTGTGCATCATTTACAAAATTCCGTTTTCCAGGTGTATACGATATTTCAAAGTCATATTCCTATAAGAACTCCAGCCACCGACGTTATCGTAAGGTCAAGTCATGCTGGGAGAAAACATACCTCAGATCTTATGATCAGTGAAAACCACAAAGCATTCACAATTGAGGTAATGTCTCCTAAACTTCAGAGAAAACACCACGACTTCTAACTCAAGATCATGGGTAGAATAGTTGCGTTCATGGAGACACATCTGCCGAGAAAAATAAGAAACAACTGACCTCTCCTGCATGAGGACATAGCCTAACCCTAGATGTGAAGCATCGCAGAAAACATCAAACTGAACTCCCTCAGCTGGAAGACAAAGGACTAGAGCACTTACTAACATTTCTTTTAGATACTTGAAGGATGCCTGCCACTGATCAGTCCATATGATAGCCTGATCTTTCCTAGTCAGAGTTGTCAAAGGTGTTGCAACTCGTGATAAATTGGCTATGATCCTCCTTTAGTAGCCTGTGAGATCAAGGAAACTTCACACCTCTGAAACTGTCTTGGGGGAAGCCCAACAAAAAACATATTCTATATTCAATGGATCCAAAGGTAATCCTTGTTGGGACACAACATGCCCCAAGAAACGGAGTTCTCAATCCAAAAAATCACACTTCGCCAACTTCCCAAACAACTAATGTCGATGAAGAACTCTCAAATCTGCTCGTAGATGCTCTGCATGCTCCTCGTCAGATGTAGATTAAACAAGGATTTCGTCGATGAAAACTACAAAAAACATGTCCAGGAACTCACGGAACATAGCATTCATAAATCCCATGAATACAACTAGATAATTCTTCACACAAAACAACATTACAACGAACTCATATTGACCATGACGTCAACGGAAAGCAGTTTTCGGGATATCCCCAACATTCACACACATCTGATGATATCCAAACCACAAGTCGATCTTTGAGATCCAACTTGCACCCTTCAGTTGATCAAATAAATCCTCGATCTGAGGAAGAGGATATAGATTCATTATTGTCAATTTGTTTAAGCGACGATAATTGACACACAACCGCAAACTGCCGTCGACCATCTTCACGAACAGAACTGGTGCACCCCATGGTGACACACTTTGTCGAACGAAATGACACTACAACATAACATCAAGCTATTTACATAGCTCTCGTAACACATAAGGTGTCATCCTATATGGATACATAGATATAGGAGATGCTCATAGACGTAGCTCGATCCCAAACTCGATCTCTCGTCGATGGGGTAATACGAAAACCTCTTCTGGAAAAACAACAGGGTACTCCTCTATGACCCTACAAAACGACACTTTTACAACCTTTGATGAACTCAGAATCATCTTATCCACTATGGAAGATAAGAATGGAATGCGCATATGACCCATCCGAGGATCTCACTCACCAACAAACACCACTTGTTCTCATTCCGCACCAAGGAAAACAACCTTATTCTTGAAGCAATCCAGGAATACCTGCATCGAATACAACCAATCCATGCCGTGGATGACATCATATGGTTGTATTCGTAAACATAGGAAATATCCTCAAGAGCGGTGTTTCCCCAACACTAGATCACAGTCTCTACACACTTCAAACAAGTCAGATTGACCTCCAACTAACGTAGTCAACGCCAAGGTCACTAGAAGCCTCTGTACATCAAGTCCCAAAGAATGGAGAAGGGTAGGTGATTTAAAGGAGTGTGTCTCTCCTGTGTCAAAAAAGGCATACACCAAGGTAGAAAACAAGAAAAGGGTACCACTAACGACATCTGTCTCACCAGGTTCTAGAAACGCTAGAGCATAAAGCTGACCACGACCTCCTCCACGGCCTCTCTAACCCTGATGATGACCACCACCACTGCCACTCTATGCTCTCTGAGGATGGGGAGCGTCATGGGGCTTTCCTCTGCCTGCCCAATCTACCCTCTACTGATCTAATGCTGGTTCCACTGGCTGCTGATGCCTCGGCGGAAACTGCCTCAATGGAGGAACCTGTAGCATTACACCTGGTGCACGATGAGAGCTCTCAAAGGTCAGGCACTCCCATTGCTGATGACCACAGACACCAAAAGAAAGAGCCTAATCCCTTAGCATAGGCCTGAGAGTCGTTGCCTCTAGAGAAAAGAGATGTGAAGGGCTAGGACCTGCCTTGGAAAAACAGGAACTCTTCTGCCCTGCAAACCAGGAACGTCGGACCACAACCTTGCTTCATGAGGAATCATGACGATCCCCCTCACATGATGATCAGGTCCTGGCCAAAGTCCTCTCAAAAACCTCTTCCATAACCTGCACCTCAAGATATGTGTTTAATATAAATGGGGTGACCTATCGCTGGATCTCTAGATGCAAATCCCAATAGAAAGTCCTCTCCCCGGCCTCCTCATCTGGTAACATGTCTGAAGCATATAGTAAAAGGTTCATAAAATCGATTACAAACTCTTGAGCAATAGAGCTCCCCTATCGAAGGGTAAGAAGCTCCTTATGACTAGACGCCTTCACAGTCGAAGAAAGGTAATCGACTCTAAACATGTCCTTGAACTCCTCCCACGAGATTCATGACTCCCCACGATCCTCGAGGAGAAACAACCACCACTTCCTTGCTGCTCCAGGAAAAATCGTCAAAACCAACGACACCTAGTGCTCCTTCTGAGCACGGATCGAACTGAAGCCTATCTCGACCTCCTCCAACCAGTCTTCCGTGACTAAATCTAAAATTGAGCCCTCATACTTATGTAGACTCTGGCACTGAAACTCTTGGAGTGTGTTCCTCCATGTGTCATTGTCGTCATCCTCTATCCTGTGGCGATCTACTGGAACAGTCTACTAGACATTTTCTGTGAAACCCTGATGAGGACATTGACCTGGATCCATACCTATAAAATAACAAACACTTAGAGCTCCTAAGCCTAGAATATGGAAGACTAAACATTAATTAATTAATTGTTTTCTTTTATACATTGTATGTTAACCTATCCCATGGTCTACCCATTCAAACACATGTACAAAGAATAATGATTCATGATCCTTTCCTAGGTCCCTACCATGGTACCATTATCACCTTTTTTAGTATCCATTGTAAACTTAAAGGGTCGTACATTAGAACATAGGGGGCCCTAAACGCCTATGTCACATCGGGTCTCCGGTGTTTACCTCGATCGCTAAACATGAATGACACTATTTTCCTACCAACCCATGCATCCTCACCTAGGACTAACTCCAATATCCATCCTATCCCTCAACCAGACTTCTGATACCACTCTGACACGACCCCCTCCCCTCATGGTGTACCTCTCCTAGGCTGGAAAAGTGAGAAGGGAGATAATGACCCCCGAGTCTCGCCTCTAGTAGGCCCCGGGTTGCCAACTAGCACTGAGGGTATAGTAACACACAATTGGCAGGAATTACCCTCTAAGAGAACACATGTGGAAGAGAGAGATAAGATAGCCACCAACCAACTCCAAATCAAACTGAAACATAAAATAAAACACAAGTGCACATATGTAATTTAATGCAAAATTACTTCAACAAAAAATAGAAAAAATACTACAGTACCCAAAAGAAAGTAAAAATAGCAGTGACCAAATGCCCAAACAACTTCTGCAACCACAAGCTAGTAGGAACCATCCTGATCTCCAACATGCTACAAGTGACCTAAAAACAATTTATATAAATGTAGGGTGAGTATAATAGTATACTCAGTAGGATCCTTCCCAAATCCTCTCGTGCAAAAGAAAAGAAAGCATGCTAAAGAACAGTGAACAATAAGTGAAACTAACTCATCACCTAAATAGGTAATTTTAGTTCCCAACCTCCCCATGGCTACTCTCACCAAGTAATGCATACAAGAGTATATCATATAGTAATGAATATCAAGGGTACCACGCTACTACTTCCCACTAGTTTTTCACATTTCCCCAACGACATACGTCATGTGCATCTCTCTCTAAAGTCTTTCCCATATACACCTGTGCTAAGCTCCATAATCTGCACCATGTGAACCAGAACGGCTTTCCTATAGACACCTGGGCGAAGTACCACACCATCCTCACAACCAAAAGTAACCAGGTACTTTCCGGGAGCCACCACAGCTCGCATATCGTGTATCACACGTTGGGTATTATACCTCAAGGCATTACAGCCCATACATCGAGTAAGATTCATCAATGCATCACCGCCTATACACGTTACACCTATAGTAGTATATATGACACTATTTCCAGAATATAAGTGTGTGAACAACCACAAGCCATTACAGTCCTCTACACACATAAATGGAAAAAAATAACTGTTGTGCCTAATGGTACCAGTATCTACCAAGTGAAGAGAGCGGGGTCAAAGGGGGTATTCAGCCATTCATCCTCCCACTAACATTATGGGGAAAACACACCCCAGGGCTCAGAATCCCCAGGGTGCTAGTTTCCCTTACTGACATGGTGGATTAGCGTATGGAAACACAAAAAGTATAGAATATACTATAACTCACAACCAAACTATGGGAATAACCTAGTCTTAGACACAACTGCAGCTAACGTCTCTCAGAATCTGGGCAGCAACTACTAAAACTAGGTATCCTATAGGCACACAACCATTTAAAGGCTTTATTATATTACTTATTTACCTTATTATCAGTTCTAGTGTATGTTAATTAATCCATAAAACATTAATTAACCATAAAAAATTTAGATATTAAATTCCATTAACACCAAATCCAAAAACCATTGTCCCTTCAAAACTTCTCAACCTCATCATTAAGTTCAACAAACTACAACCCCATGGGTTAACATAATTATCCAATCATTCATTTCAGAATTACTTTCTCATATTCCTAGTAATTCCAGAAAAACATCTTATTCTACTAAACCCAAGGGGCTCAACACAGTGAGTAGATGTACGACCCATCGAGTCTTTTCCACCTATAGCAAGAATGTAGACCCATTCTCCCTTGAGAGGCTAAACACAGAAAGAAAGTGGCATTCCCCACGTGTCATCGCCTCTTTTAGAAGATGGGTAAGCAAGACCAGCTGGCTTGAGCAGTGGGGAGAATTAAAGCAGTTAACCAACAAAACAAAGCACCGAGCATCTAAAAATCACATCCATCTCATTCCATCATCCCTGGTGTCCTCCCTGACACAAAAATGCATAAAATGATGCATCTCACCACTCCATCATCCCTGGTGTCCTTTCTAACACCCACATGCATAAAACCATGCATCTCGCCACTCTTGGTGTCATCTGCTGCCACAACCACAAGGCCTCCATGCCCTCACATCACAACATCCATCTAGGATCACATCATAGCACAAGCAGCAGGAAAGTAAACATCACATCAATTTTGGATCTTGTCCATTTAACAAGGTATCTATCCTTCAAACAACAAGAACAAACTGATTTCAGGTTTACCAACCAACTAGATTAATCACATACATCAGCATCAATTTTATTAACATCAATTTGGATCAACAACCAAAACAACAACAACCGGATTCTTTAACATTCCTCTTTATCTTTAGCCAATTAATTTCCAATTAATTCCATATTTACGTTCTTTATCAATTTCATCATGAAAAACATGTTAACAAGAAAGGCATCAATATCACACTATCTAGAAAATCAACAGGCGAACCGTTATCACGGTACAAAGAAACAACATGCGATCAACCCATTTCTGTTAATCTGGTTCAAGAATTTAATTAGGTAAATATCATTGTGATCCAAAGGGCTAAATCACGATATCTCTACGATTACACATAAACAATTAGAGAATCCACGAATCCCCTACATCAATGGTTTTCAAGGAAAACAAAAACGGTCAAAGAACGCCCAAAAAACTAGGCCGATTATCCACAAATCCTCCTTAGATATTCTCTCCTAACACAACAATGACCAAAGCTCATCATATTCGACATCCACACACTTAGATCTACCCATAATGGGCGTAGATCTAAGAGACCAAGGGGAGATGCGGAGTAGATCTAAGAAGATCTAAGAAACCAAGCAAGAACGATCACATACCTCAAGAAACCAGCTTCGATTTGCAAAGACAAGCCTTCATATTGCCTTCAACATGCTTGGGAGAGGTTCTTCTACCTCAAATGATGGATAATCCTGAGTTAGGGTCACATAGAGGCTTAAACGAACCATTTAATGGGAAAGGGGTTTATATCCACAATATTAGGATCTATCTTTTAGTGCCAGCATGGTTAGTCCACGCGGTTTAACAAACCGTGCGATAACCGTGTGTTAACTTCTACCTCCCCAAACACTCCTCGCATGGTTAGTACGCACGGTTAGACAAACAGTGTGCTAATCGTGCATTAGCCACTGCCTCCAACACCAACCTTTCATGGTTTGGCCGCACGGTTTAGGCAAACTGTGCACCAATCGTGCAAAATCTATTTCCCTTTAGCTTTCCTTAAAAGTCCACCCAAACGCACCCCCAAGTCACCTTGACCTCCCTGAACACCTCCAACACCACATTTTCTCAATGGAATGGACCGGAGAGGTCCGGGCCATTACAATTACACAATCAAATAGTCATAAAAAATGAAATCTTAATCCAAGTGGAGATGTGAAGTTTGAGACTAACAGATGAGTTTAATTATGATGATTTTTGGGTAATCATTTTGTTCTCCCATTAATTAATATTTAAGAGAAATAACTAGTAGTGGATGAAATTAGGGAAACTAGACAAGAAAAAATGGTTCAAAAAAATCCATTATCATGAAAATATTTTAACCACAAATGTATTAATGTTGTAAAAAATGGATAATAGAAACATATAATTTTCCTTAGATGAATAACTATTTTGGGAACTCTCTAATGAACAACAATTCCTATCTAATATCACTAATATGGTAGGTATTCGTGGAGAAAAAAGGAGCTTCAATATTGCCAATTTAATTAATTTAATTGTAGTCACAATGTAAATTGGAATATATATTATTCTCTTGTAAATTTATTCAGTACATTTAAAGAGTGTGTAATGAAAAAGTGAATTGAATAACTCTTACATATTGATCAAATTACCTATATATTATAATTTAATGTAAGAATAGGTTGAATATGTTTCAATTCACCCAATTAAATTACATAAAACTAATTAGTTACATATAATATTAAATGAAAAAATTATTATATTCAACAAACAATTCCTGGAATAACAAGTAAATATTGGATGAAAAGGAAATAATGAATCTTTTATACTGATATTGACTCCTTTCTATAGCTAAAACTCACATATTTCACTACTGTGAGACTACACCATTGTATTATTCCAACTCAACCTTATTATGACACACTTCCTATATTGTCTTGATGTCTCCTCAGTTATGTAGCTAGCCAACCCGATCATCATAGGCATCAACACCAATATCATCTTTTTTTATAACATGTATAATAACTACAAGGAACATTTTAATATTCATTGTCCCATTTATAGTGACTAGATCATAAATTTCTAACTAATTCTTTGTTCTCACATGAATGTTACCTCATCACTAATAATTTTTAATTGGATACACTCCCATGTCAATTCATACATCAATAATCTTTAACAATCTATAGAAACATCTAATATAACTCTCTTAGTTTTGATAATCTTGAAGTTTACCACTCTTACAATCCCTATTTATTGATAGAATTTTTTCTTATTGATTATTTTGAAATATAAAGAATCATATAAATTTTTAATTAATAAATAAAATATTAAAATAAGACATGGAACTTTCTAATACTATAAATGTACACACCAGATTCAAAAAATGATTGAAAATTATTTTATGATGTTTACTATGATAACATTAATATAAATGGGTGATATTCATTTCATGAGAAAATTCACCGTATAGTCAATTAATAAATTAGGCATAAAAAAACATATTATTAAAAAAAATTCAAAGAGTAAAATATTCCTTAAAAAATATAAGATGAATAATTCTTTGTTTATAGTGAATATTATCAATAAATACATAATTATTTCCCTAAATTGAATGTGGTATAATGGTTCAAATTACTTAACCATTGTGATGTGTGACAAATTTTTATGAAATGTTGTGTTATGGGTAAAATATTATTATTTTTCATCATGTATAAAAATATATATTTTGATATTTATATGAATATAAATTGATATTGGATGAATTCATTTTTAAAATCTCAAATTTTATCATAAAATTTAAAACTAAAATCCATTTTTCCCAAATATGATCACATTAAATGAGTAATAATATATTTCTCTAAAAATATTTCTTTATGGGAAGTCAAAATTTTAAATTCAATTCACTATTGAAATTATAATCTATTTTAGGTTTTTCTCTTTTTTTGAGGTGTGTTGAACTGATTTCATGAGGACTTGAAATGGATTAAATTTTAGTGATTTTGGGTAATTTTAATTTTGAAATTTTTATCACATATATCATATAAATTTAATTTTATATTTGGTTTCAAAATTGGATTTTGTTATCGATTTATTACTTATTGATCATTCCTTTTTTAGAACAGATTTTCTTGAGTTTTTTCATTGAAAATTATATTAAATGATTAATATTAAGTGAAATAATAAACATATTTTGGGAAATAATCTATATTGATTTTTTATTATATTCAGACATTGAAGTGAATATTTTTGTGTTTCAATTATTTATCATTATTTAAAAGATGCTTATTTTTTTCTTACATAACAATATTTCATATTCTAACATGAGTAATATTTTTAGAGTACACTATTTCTAAAAATATTAATACTGAATAATTTATATTATTTCAAATGATTCAACCCTTTTTGGAATTTAGAGATTTATATATGGAATATTAACCCAAGAACCAATGGTTGTGGAATGCGAATCATGTGAGATTATTTCATTCAATTAACTTGATACACAATGATAAATTTCATGGAAGATATATTATTTAATTTTATATATTATAGGTTATCATATGAGATTCAATTAGTCTCGTGTCAAATTAAATGGTCATGTGGGAAGTTAATGTCGTATGAATGTGTTCTCAACTCAAATTAATCTCTTATTTGAGAATATATATTGAAAAAACTCTACAGTATGATTCTAAAAATGGTTAGCATGAAAAATTCCCAAGATATATAAAAATTATTCAATGATGGAGTTTGAATCATGATTTCAAAATTCTATCCACAAATGATTTTAAAGGATGAATAAAACAAAACAGACATTGTTGTCTATTTCTTTATAATATTAAGTAGAAAATGTATAATTTGTGATAGTTTACAAAGAACATAATAATAATTTGGGTGAATAATATTGATTTAAAATCAAATTTCTGAATCAAGTTGAAGAACAAATCAAAATATGCATACACAGAATCAGAAGGGGATTTTTATTCATTTTGAGATAAACATAATTTCAACAGTATCGTATTAGAAACTAGATAAAACCAATTATAAATTATTCCCACATGGTTGGTGTTCTTGGTTTTCTTCCCTCTTATTTTTTCCACATTTGATATTTCCATATACGAGGATATTCATCTAAAATTGGACATCTGTGATTTGAGATGTTGTTTTTATAACATTAGGTGTATAGTTTAGTGACTATAAATAATAGATTGGTGCTTCCCTCTCATATGGGGTATTCGTTGATCATTTAAAAAGGTGGGTTATTATAATATGTATTTCGATGTATTGAAGTGTAAATTTTCATAAGGAAACAAAAATAATACATTATTCATATTCAATTTTTAAATTCATTCTTTTTGTGTTGGTTAAATGGAGGGATGAGGGAAAAATTTCACTACCAGAAAATTATTGATTCAATTACACCTTAATTCATACCGACTACGATATTTCATTAAACATGATAGTTTATAGTGACTAATTATGTGTGATTTTATGATAATGAATAAATTTTTTAGTCTTTCGGGACATACCAACTCCAGAAATTTATGTGAGTGATTATTATCATTGATTGGAGTATTTTATGTGGAATGTATGTAATCTGTGTTGGAGTTCCCACTATTTGTGAAGAGGTAGCTTGATTTTGTTGAGATATTTTCCAATTCCTCAAGTGATATATTGTTTTGGATAATTTAATCATTTTATTAGGTTAATAATATGATAAAAAATATTGAAGAACAAAATACTATATAATGTTATTTATAACTATTTTCATATATTTAATATATATTTATTGTTTAAGCATTTTCTCTAACTATTTTCCATCACAATTCGTTCATGATTTTATTTCTTCAATAATTAAAAAAGAATGATTTGAATTTTCATTATTTCTAAGACATGAACCCCAAATGAAAAATTGAGGTTAGCTATTATGGAATATCATGGAAAATTATAAACCTATTTTCTATATGATCTTGAGATAAGGAAATATAAAAATTAATACAATTATAAGGAATTCATATTCAAGAAATTATTTTCACCAATTATTATGTATCTTTCCATTTAAAATACATCTGATATTTAAAATTATAATAGATATTGAGATATATGTGTGATTGAGGGAATGCGTATTATATTATTTATTGATGATCATACTTATGTATAAACAATATGATTATGTATGAAGAATTTACATTATTTTCAATCTAAAATCTAGTACATGATTTTCATTACTTCTTTATACTTAAATATTATTATTATTATCAACTATGATTATGTGTTCCTTCTATAGAAGATTCTTTTTGGCATATTGAATTGTAAAATTCTATTTTAATGGATGGTTTTCATTTTTTTAAAAATAATATTATAGGAAATATTATTGAATCTGTATTGAAATGTCACATATTGATTCTAAAAATTGATTTTTACAACATGAGAATGATAAAAATAACATAAATTTTTTCTTATGAGGTTATTTTTTACAAAATTATTATCAATTAATGATTATATTTTTATTCTTTTGTTCTATAATAGTTCAATTACAAAATTTTTTTATTTCAATAATAAATATATTTAAACTTCAACAAATCTCATGAACTTACTATTGAATATTTTCATTGCGAACTATAATATACATTTGGTAGTTGGATAGAAATATTTTTTCTTGATATAATGTTATTTTTAGTTATGTTATAGTAGAAATTATTTAAATTTATGTTCCCATAATAAACTTTTTACTAATTATGAACTACAAATATGTAAATCATTTTGATCATTGAAAGGATTAAATATTTTTTCTCCCATTGAGTTTATTATCATGGGATATTTTTTGTTGTGTGTATTAGGTAAGGTTATTTATATGATTTAAACTATGTATATTAAACACTATAGTAAAGAAATATGATTTTTATCATATTAGAATTTTCAGGGGCATCAATCTACATATTTAGTGGGTGTAATGTTTCTTAAAATTTTGATAACGTTTCTATAAATTAAGTATTTAGTGATATTTATTTCCATATGGAATCAATATATAAAAATATTATCTATTTATATGTTTTATATTAATTTATATTTTACATTTTTTAGTACATCTACCATTTTATATTAAAATTATACATCATTATTGAAGTTAAATTGATATATTCTGTATAGAAAGTCTACTATAAATTAATTCATAATCCCAATTGAGATATTTTTAAATATGATGGATGAGTTTAATTAATTTAATATTTTAAATATTCCATAAATATTATCATTAAATAACAACTATAAAAGATGAAAAATAATTTTTGGAATTTGAGAAAGTATTCTTGATAAATTGAGTGTATGCAACACTTCTATTGAAAATAATTTAAACATAAATTTAAAAAGATATTCCAAAAGTTAATTAGAAAAACATAATTGGAATAAGATGAAAAATATTATAAAAAATAACCTTAAAATATAAATGATATATTAAACATAGTATTAAGATGAAAAACTTTTTGGGATAAATAAAACTATAAACTTCTCAATTTATGTATGTCGGATATTGTTTCAAAAGAAATTGATTCTTGTAATCTTCATCAATATCTCATGGAGTAGAGTGAAATTTATACTCATGATAAAGAGAATAAGAAAAATATAAATGTATTATTAAATATGCACTTATTTAATTTGTTAATTCAAGAACCAGTTGAATATATTTAATAGCATCCTATGAATTTCTCTAAAACTAGTCATTTACACAAAATTGATTGAACATCAAAAATTATAATTAACCAAAAGATAATAGCATGAAAAATAATAAAAGGATGAGAATGTGATAAATATTACCATTGATTAAGAGTTTCTCCATTATCTTATTCAATCTCTATTATTTTATTTCCTCAAAACTACAACATAGTATTGTAAAAACTGTTTGCTGTCATACCACACCACTAAGGATTTTTTGATGTATCCTTAATTAAATTAATAAAAAAACCATAATTTAGAGCTATTAATCATAACATCAAATTTGGAATTCACATATATATCGACCACATAGAATCTAACACTGATCATCATCCCATTTTTCTAGTGTTTTTTATTCTAATGCCTGACTCATTATCAATGATTATGTACTGACTTCTTTTCATGATTTTTTCTAGGGTGGTGATTTACTAGAGTTGATTCATCTAACATCATGGCTCTAATTCCTAATGACAAATAGATGAGTGGTTTTGGGAAATTTTGTCCCACTGGTATGTGAAATTTTCCTTATAAGGTGTTGGCCACAATTCTGAACAAAAGGTTGTCCTTCTATATTCCACTCTATGTAACTAAATATTTAATGACATTATTAAGGGTATAGGTATTCAGGGAGGTATTGGTCTTACCCGAGAAATTATTATTGAAAAATAATGGAATGGATCCATAATGTTTATATTAGCACTAGGATTCTCTATAGTCATCAAAAGAAAACCAAAATCAAATCTCTGTCTTTTCCCTTTTTTCCATATTTTCCATTTCTTTAACATTAATTGATTCATTAGTGTGATTCGTTTCAATAAGGGAATCACATGGATTGAGACTACATCATGGATATCCTTCATATCTATCATCATGTTCTTTACTCAATACATCTACCATTACTTCACAATAATCACTTTACCTCTTTTGTTTGGGAAGGATATCATATTTTTATATAATTTTTTTCTAGGGGAACCAACACAAGATTTTATCCAACATTTTCTTCATGAGTTTCTACTTAACCAAACATGACTAACTTCTTAGAATTTGAGTCATGAATAATGTTCATCATTCTGAGTGTATCATCACTAATTCAAAAAAAAATTAATATATTTCTAGGATTTAATGAAATAGTGATGATAAAAAGCATGATCCTTTCAAAAATAAGCTGTCTTAGAATAGATAGGATCATTAACAACTATTACATAATGGCATTTAATTTGAGATTTTTGATATTTGTGACTATGTAAACGTGATGGTTGATCTTCATCATATTAAAAAGGTAAACAAGAGAAAATATGTCTCACACATTTAAGGTTTTTCTATGAAAACTATTTGGTATTATAAAACCATTCTTCTAGAGATTAATTAATCTCTTATATACTGACAAATGATTTATCTCTCCTTTGTATTCATGAATCTCAAACAATGTTTTCTCTTCCTTTTCCCTGTTAGTAGATCCCAAATTCTTTTCCAGTTTGTGTGATGGAAAAAATTCATCACCCTCAAATGTAAGGTTTTATAAAAATGCTTCAACGATGGCTTATAGATTGAATTTACTGCCATATATTTGAAAATAAATATTCAAATTATCATCATCAACTGCAACCATTTTATAGAATTAAATTTCCACATCTTAAAAAATAAAAATTTGAGATTTCAGTTTCTCTACACATATTGATTCCCATCCTTGTAATTGATTAATTTTTAGAGTATAATCATACATTTCATATAAATCCCTCTTAAGAATACATTCTTTATAAAACCACATCGTTGGAAAATCATTAAGTTTAATCTTTTTTGGAGAGGTTACTAAGGACTGAGACATGAATACACTAGATAAAATCTTAGTACAAAAATGTTTGGTGTCATCTAATTTAAGAATTAGAGAGCATCTCTACAATCACTGAAAAAGTTTTATATGGGATATAGGGGTACCTATTTATAGTTGTGGAGGATTGATCGTTGAAATTATATGGTACATATTAGATCAAAGAGATTTGATGGTAGATAATTTTTTAACTTTTGAGGTTTTTTATAAAAAAATATTTGTTTTCAGAAATAATTTGTTCGAATTTTAAATATAAATAGAAACATATATGATAAAATGGAAAAAATTGAGAAATGTATAAAGACTGGTACCATTCATTATATCAAGATCGCTTTGTTGGATACTCTAGATTTTTTATATTTAAAAAATGAGATTTATTAACACATGATATCTATAATGATGTTACATCGATACAAAAATGTGATATCAATAAAAATGTGCAATTAATAAAAGAATTTGATATCAATAAATAAGTGATATTGATAAAAAAATGTTATATTTAAAATAATGAGATATCGATAAAAATGTGAGATCGATAGAAAATGTGATATAGAAAAATGTGATATCAATAAAATTGAGAGATCGATAAAAAATGTTATATCGAATAAAATTTGATATGAATAAAAATAAATATTCATATATAATCCCCCTTAAATAATGAGTATCTTAATATAAAGTGGTGATTTAAACAAGAATTATATATTAATGACTAATTTATAGAGATAATTCATATCTTCGGATTAATGTATTCAAATCTATCAAAAGGTAATGGTCCTGTAAATATATCAGCCTATTTTTCTTGAATTATGATAAATTGTAAAATGATGTATCCTTTTAATGGGTGATCCCTAATAAATTGATGCCTAATATCTATGTGCTTTTCAAAGGAGTGATGTGTAGGGTTTTTTCTTTTGGAAATGTCTATTTTTTTGTGACATAGTATCCAATTTTTGGTAAAATCCATGTGGGGGTCTGTGAGTGGGTGTTTCATCCACAACACATGATAAAAACAACTTCCAGCTACCACATATTCAACATCAGTCATTAAATGCACTATCAATTGTTGACATGTACATAACCAATAAAATAATGAATTTCTTGGGAAATAAGATCTTCCATATGTATGATTTTTATCCATTCTACAACCACCAACGGTTACTTCTGAATTTTTTTTAAAACAAAATTATTTTTAAAATCGTAAAATAGTCCCAAATCCATAGATCCATTTAAATATTTCAAATTATTTTCACTACTATTAAATGGAATTCAATAGGATTCTTATAATATCCTGAACATTTTCATACTGAATGTATTAGTTCAGATCGAATAGTTGCTAAGTATAGTGAACTTCTTATCATACCATTAAATATTGATTGATCCACCGGTTGTGCAGCTTTAACAAGCTAAAGGGTATTCGAAGTAAGAATTGTAGTATTAATACCCTTACTATTGTCATATACTTACTTATTATGTAAATATTTTATATACATATGTTCATATATATAGGACCCTTTTGTTTTTTGTGAATTTAGAAAACCATGAAATAATGTTTACACACCTAGAATTGTCATTTCAAACTAATATTTCATATGATTTCCAAAATAATTAGTTAATGATTGCTGAGGTGATTCGAATATAATTTAATAAACATAATTTTGAGTAGACAAAATAATTTTGTTTTCATTTTTAATTAAATTTATTGGAAAAAAATTTACCTTAACATAATTGCTTTATAAAAACAATCATAAAAGTATATCATACTACATTTTCGGGGAATGTTTAGGTCATTATAAAGCTTTGTCACGTTTTAAATGTATTTAGTAATTTTTCTAACTTCAAAACATACAGTTTGTTATACAAAAACATCCACCTATAATTATCCCTGCATGAAAGAACACTTCCATCCATTGAAAATGTTTGAAATTATACAATGCAACAAAGGCTAGTAGAATATGAATATATTCATGTCTTCATACTAGATTATAGGTTTCGTAAAAATCTATTCCTTCTTATTGATTATAGCATTGAACCTCTAATCATGTTTTCATTATAATATTGGTTCTATTTTCATCACATATATTTCTGAAGACCCATTTTAATACAATAATAGAGGTTTATTTGTCCTTTCAACCATATTCCAAATTTTTTTCCTTTAGAATTCATTTATCTCATATTTCACAGGAGTAATCCAATATTCATCACATTAATCCTTATTATGATATTTTTGTTTAAATTAGTAATGAAGTAAAATATTTTATACATCATTTCTTATAGACCTTCTAGTACAAATAGGTTGATTTACATCACCAATTATACTATAACTGGGATGATTCTTTAGAAAACACTAACTTGGGTTTTGTAAAACCTATTCATCCACATTGGGTAAAATGACATCTGGAGTGAATACATTAAAAACATTTTTTATGTATTTTCATTGTTAGAAGATTAATATATCAATGTTTGATAATCAGTTTCATAGAACACATCAGAAGATGTTGGTTGGGATTGTTTAAAGACAAAGGGATTTATTTCATTAAATTTAACATGTAATATATCTTCAATAGTATGTGATTTTTTATTGAAAACTCTCTAAGCCTTCGAGTAAGTGCGATATCCTATGAAAATACCAACATTTAATTTGGGTGAAAATTTATGTAAATTACCTTTTTTATTCAGAATAATTACTTTCCATAAAAAAACATTGAAATATAAAACATTTTTTTCTAGAATGTTCAAAATTCATATATGAAATCGCTAGATTAAAACTCAATTTATATTATAACAAATTACACTTAGTGAATCAGCCAAAAAATATTATCAATTGAGTATTCACTAATCATGATTCTCATTATCTCTTTAAGAATTACATATCTACCTTTAACAACACAATTTTTGGGGAGTTCTCAAAAAATAAAAATTATGAGTAATTCCATTATTACTATAAAATATTCATATATGAATTTTAAAATTCTCTACGATGATCACATAAAATGGATATCAAAGGAATATTTTTATATTTTTTAACTTGGGATGAAAAATATTTGAAATAAGAAAAGTTTTCAGATTTCTGTCCTAGAAAATAAAACCTTGTAAATCTTGTGTAACCATCAACTAAAATAAATACATCATATTTTTCACTAATACTACTAGTTTTTGTATTACCAAAAAATTTATTGTTCACTTGATATAATGCATATTAATTTTAGACTCCACTAATATATTTTAATCATTACTTAAGATGATTTCTATTTTCTCTTGGATCCTAGAATTCTGATGAATCAAAACCACGATCTTCAAAATCCTTAACAAGTCATTTCATTAAAAGTTTACATATGTTCTAAAGGTTACAATTTTATATCCTTATATTTCATAAAACATATTTGTCTTCCATTGCACTATGTAATGGTTTGTGTTGACTCCTATGGTTTTCTATGTTGAATGTATAATCATTATAATGCCAATGAGTAGAGAGAATAAATTCAACCATGTAATTTTGTACTATGAATTATTCATTCCTAAAATTCACATTTTAATCATCATTATATAATAGGATTTTTCATATAATGTAAGTCTGTTGACCTTTAATGAATAATAAGTTCAAAATAATGGCATTTCGAAGAATAACAATGTTACACATACCAACAATCCCTCATTGATCATTATCTCTGAAAATTACTCTTCCACCTTTTATCTTAATAACCTTTTCAATGATTGTTTTACTATTCATGTTCTAGGAACATCCATTATCCATGTACCATGTATTTTGGATGGAATCATCTTTGTTTTCAAAGGAACAAAACAATTAGGTTTTTGGATTCATAACATTCTTGGATCTAGAATTATTTGAAATTAAAATGTTAGGAATCCATATTTTCATAGAAGAATGTTCTTTATGAAACTCTACGAATTGAAATTTATTTAGAGAACAATTATTATTTTTGTGTCCACCAAATTGATAGTATGTGAAAAATAAGGAAATTTTAGGAACACAAAAGTTGGGATTGAAAACTTGTTTTGAGCGAGAATAATGAAATATAGAACAATTCAAATGAAGATGAATTTTTTAATAAAACTAATCAAAATTCACATTACTAGAAGTAAATTTTGAAAATACTTTCTAAGATAAAAAATTTTAGATTTTATTCTATTGACTATTTTCCTATCCTTATAGACATTGGTCGTAAGATTACAGTTTTTTGATAGAATATATTTCATAGAAATAAGTTTTTTAAAATACTGAGAATATTTATCATTTTAAAAATTTACTTAATACAGCTTCTATGAAATAGAAACAATTATAAATGATATTTAATCAATATTTTTAAAAATAACTAATATTTATTTTTTTTAAATGGTGATTCTATATTTTTCCCTTATCAAGTTTCTTATTGATCATGATATTTTAATTCTCACGAAATATTGAAAACCAGTATACATATTCAAAAAATATAATGTATCATTTACCGAGTAAGATTATTCAGGGAAAGAAATATATCCAATTTAATCAAGATAGTTCTCATTTTAAGACATATTGGTTAAATTTTAAGCAGTGTGTACCTTATAGATGAAACATTTTTTTTCAATGTGTATTCCGTAAATAAAACCAATATTCATTTTTTCAGAAGAATCATTATTTTCATATTTATCAGATGATTATCCACTACTTACAGTCCGAGAATAATTTTCATTCAATAATTTCTTTCTGTTCGGCATTAAAGGGCATTTATTAATCCTATAAGATTGTTTATCATTACAATCTTTTTGTTAATGAATTGAACAATCAGCTCTGATATGTCATATTTTCTAGCACTTATAACATGTGACTTCAGATACATTATTATCATTATTATATGTCTTATTATATCTATATTCAAAAACCTCATTCCAAATGTTTTGTTCATACATGAATAATTATTGGACAACTTCTTCCTTAAGTGATAAGAATAACTAGAGTCTTACTAAATAAAAACATTTATAGACATTCTTGACTTAACAACTTTTTCAAGAGTTTTTGATATCATATGATTTGAAGTAGTGGTAAAAGACACTATCCCATTCTTCTTATTTATATTCTCATCATCTCTCTTTATTCTTTTCTCATGATGTAAGATATTTCCTAATTACTAATTCAGAGTATTAGTGGTAACATTCATTGAATCATCAATAGCAGTTCTCTTTGATTCTCAATCATTAGGAATGATATTTAGAGTCATTTATAAAACAATCTCATCATCTATGCCTTTTTCTCAAACTGATTATAGACTCTTTATGATATTCTAAAATCTCTATTGAACATTAACTATAGGATCTCTATAGGTATAAATAAAACAACGATAAGATACTCTATGAATGGATCTTATAGTCCTAGTAACTATTGATGTACCAAAATGTGTAACTATTAATCTCTTCCATATGTTGTTAGCTGATTACCGAGATGTTATTTGTCTATATATATTCCTAGTCAAAGAATAATGAAATATATTATGTACCTTATAGTTTAGATTATATCTTTATTTTCTTTATTAGAAAAAGATCTATCTTTTTTATCACAAATTTTTTAATCTCCCGTAAGCATAAAAAGTTTGTCACCACTAGTATTGATAAAAACATTTATCATTCGATCTCTCCATTATTTATAATAATTTCCACAAAAGATAAGTTTTCTTTTAGAGTTCAGATTATTTACCAATCATATACTCATTCCTGCAATTATATAATGTAAAAAAATATCTTTCACCATAAAAAATCAGTATGAATTCTTTTTTCCAACAAAGTATTTATAAAACAAATTTTTAAAAAACATATAAATGTAAAGAAAGAGTATGAAAAATGACCAGTAAAAATATTCCTTTTATAATAACTATATGTTTCAATATCATAGATACCTACTATGATACAAATTGTACGATAAAAATATCGATGTAGATAATAACAATTCTTACTTTTTTCACTGAATAGTTGGAAATGATAAAAAAAATTAAAGATGAATTACACATTATTTGAAATTTAGTTGATGTCATTAATTTTTACCTCTTATATATATATATGTATATAATAAGTTTATTTATATAATTCATTGGGGTTTTACGTTCATGACATGCCATAATCCCCCAATAATGACAACCTTCCAAGGTCTGCAATGAAGTTATAGTGGGGGAGAGGTGGTACTTGTCAATATTTTATTGTAATTCCCCTATCCACAGAATCATATAGTTGGAGGTAACATAAATATATTGAAAATAGATATAATTTATCACATCCCAATGGAATTAATAAATTATTAATCTTGGAAAACCATATATATATGAGTGACTTTCACTAACAATTAAAAATATAAAATAAAATATATTTTTAAAATAATTTTTTATCTCTAGAATGTTCTTGTATTTCAGTCATAAAAAATTTAATAGCATAATTGGGAATGTAAAAACATGAAAGGATTGAGCTCAAATACTCAGTGAGGGTAACCATATATTAGAATATTACAAGATAAGGATAATATTTTATGAATAAATGGTAATCAAATAGTTCCAATAAAAAATCTCATTGGCTTCACACTCATTCATGCATATCAGAATAAATTAAATAATCACATGGACATAATTATAAATATATATATATATATATAATGATGGAATTAAAAAGGATTAATATCTAAATCATAACTTTGATTCTGTTTTCCAAGATATCTTATTTATTGTTGGGTCCTTATGCCAATGAATTTTTATAAATGTAACCCTCCAAACACAAATGTAGTTTGTCTTAGGAGACCTATCAATGCTTTAAGGGACTATATTTGTCCCTCCCATCACTTTCTAAGTCCAAGTCATTCTTTATATTTATGGGGTGAAACATAATCAACATCAAAATTCTTATTGAAAATAGTAAAAAAAAATATTTTTAATACATTCCCCAAGGAATAAACATATTTAAAAACAATCTTGAGTAATACGAATGGTACCAACATAGTTCATCACTAGAAAAAATCATAATAAACAAATTAGTGGAATAATATGAATGTTATCATTGCAAGAAACAACAAATTCAGAATAATTAAAATTATGGTTTTTTCATTGAGGAATAAAAATATCATAAAAATTAAACTAAAAACATTCCTGAGGAATATTTTCATTTCATTGAAAAAGTTAATTTTTAAAGACAAAAATTTCCACAATATTAGGTAAAAAATTTATTCAAAAATAATCATATAGATATAAAAATTTATTTACAAAAATTAGATGTTGATTATTCTCATAAAGGTTTTATAAAATAAATAATATATTTTTTATACATTTTATTAAGGATAAAAAGTACCTCATTAAAAAAAATGAAAATTTTAAACCTTTAGAAAATTTGTATAAAAATTAAAAATGCATAAAATTTAATTTCACAAATCATCGGAAAAATGTTAAAAAATATTTGATTTTTTTTGGATACATGGAAATATAAGAAAAATGGTTTTTCGGCCTATCTGAGAAATGATGTCAAATTTCCATAAAAACATTATTTTTATTCCTATAATTCATAAATAGGGTAAATTGAGTGGAAAAATGTAATCTTTAGACGAAAAAATAGTGTAGATTAAAATACTTTGGTTTCTTCAAATATATGTCATGATATTTCATCATCTAAAAGATATTCATGAAAAATCATGTTAAAAAATTTGATTGCAACATAAACATTTACCACTTTGGTAACACTAAATCATAATTTCAATGAAATATAATAAATCAAATGAAATTTAAAATACAATTAATATAAATGGATTCATAAATAAACCTATCAAATGGAATTATATTCCCCATATAAAAAATAATTAGTTAATATTAAATATGTCTCATAGATGTAATATTTAAATGAGAAATCATTAGCTCAAATTATGATTAATTCACATGTGTCAATGTGTCCTATATAAAAAACCTTGGTTTTTTAAACATATTATAGAATTGTAATTATATATTTAATTACATATATTATTTACTTATACTGTTTTAGGACTAGTTTATGAAAAAATCTGTTTTAAAATCACTATTTCAGGTGATAATTGATTCATTTTTAATGTGTGTTTTTGTGGTAATTTAAATCCTTTTACATTGATCATGGTTATATAATCACCCTAATTTAAAACATGATATAAATATCATTTATAATGATTATATAGGTATTTTTAAATACTCATAAAAGCTATATATGGTAAAATGAGTTAAACTTATCACACATACTGTAGGTCATACATACACATTAAGATTGTCTCTATTTTTTAAATAGATGAAAAAATAATGGTAAATTATATTTAAAAATACTGGAACAAATATTATATAAAATATATCATTTATATTGATTATATGAATCCTTAATACGGCCCATGTAAAAATAGAATTAAAACCATTTCTCATCCTTATGAGAAAGCGTCCATACACATGTATGCACAAGTACCGTTTTTATATTATAAATGGTTGGAGGGTAATAAATTTAATTTATTATTAAAATTAATTTTTTTTATCAATATCATGAATATGAAATAATTTTTTGAATTCAAAAAAAATTTCTACCTATTGGATGTTTTAATTAATAAAGAATTACATTAGTTCGTAATGTGGTAATCCTCTATACACATTATCAATGGTTTAGTATCCCATTTGTTTGAAGTGTAGATAAATATAGGATAATAAATTAACCTAAAATATATTATAATATATAATATACTGGTTCTAATAATTTTTCATATTTTATCATTATTTTAAAGAGTTATAATAAAACTTAAACTGAAAATTCATGATTAAGATCATTGCCACTATTTCAGAAATTCTCATTACTCTTATAACTTAAGCCTTCCATGATTCTATTAATGATTAAAAAAGTATTGTGGAATATGTGGATGGAAGTAAATAATATATTTGGGAATTTATTTTTTAACCAATGTCTTTGGGTGTGTGAATAGTAGATTATTGGGGTGTCCTTTTATTTGGGGGTGGATAATACACATGGACTTTATAAAAAAATTTCACTCATGTTTTAGGAATGAGAAAATTCATGTTTAAGATAGTTTCTACTTATCATTTTAGTTTAACCCTTGATAAACCCATTTTAACCATAACCATGGTAATTATTTTTTACTAATTTAGTATTAATTAATTACAAAAATTAATTTCATCTCAATAGATAATATAAATTATTAATATTAAAAATATGAAAAAAATTCCAAAATTGAAATTTATCAATGTGTGCGAATTTTCTTTATTCTTAATCTCACAGACATGACAAAAAAGTAGTTTTCCAAAGAAATCAATTTTTTAGTATTTAATTTTTTAATAATAATGATATATATTTAATTAAATCAAATTGCCTAATATATTTTAATTATTATATAATTTGACAAATTTTACTTTTTAAAAAAATTAAATAAATATTTAATTATTAAATTATTTAAAAAAAATGAATGTTTCAATAATAACCTATATATTTAACTATTTATCAATAAATTAATATTCTCATTAAAATTTAAAAAAATTCACTCTAATATAGTTTTACCCTTCTAATTGAAAAAATAATAATATTTTTATAAATTAAAAATTTAAATGATAGAACACATTAATTTTAAATCATGTCTGAGATGCATTATGAAATCACAATTTAGAAAAATAATGTTTTTCAAAAATACATTTATTTTTCATTCAAATTAATTTTAGTTTATTTCCAATTGAAATATTATAATTCAATTTATTCTATAAATTTTTATACTAAATAATTTTCTTATTTTATTTATTCACATTGATACAATCTAATTTAATGGATATTATAAAATTCTATATTATATTTTAGTTTATTTAGACTCAGGGATACATTGAACATAATATATTGAAGAGATTAAATTTATTTAAATGGTAATATATCCTAATGTGTGATTTTTTTATATCTGTCACCCTCATATATGTTGGGGAAACACACTTAACCCAGATAATTTGGGAATTAGTTTGGGCATCTTACTTGGGAATGGTGAATTTATAAATTACATGTCGATATATGAATATTTAGTTTTATATAGTGTCTATCCAAAGGGATGACATCAAGAAACACTTTTACATTCCAGAACAAGATTTCATCACCTCATGGTATCTACCACCAAATACTTCCACCACTAAATTAAACATAAAATAAAAATAATCCAAAACACATCCCTAAATTATATCTATTATCATCACATTCATCCATTTTATATTATTCCACTAATTTCTCATATATTATGATATTCCATTCATAAAAATCACCAAAAAATTAATTGTCACGAACCAGACCGCGACGCCATCCGATCCGGCGCCCAACCCGGTCCGCGGTAAGGCCCGAAGGGCGTTCCCGATCCCCACGGGCTGGCACAAGTGCCTGGGTATCAGGTTTAACAAGTGGGAACTGTTTTACCCGAAATACAAGATAGAAAAAAAACCACCAACCAGATAAATAACTGAAATTGGAAACAGACTACAAAACACACTTCCGAACTATAAACAGGTTTAGGTCTACAATTCAGCTAATACCCAAAATGAGCAACAATAGAAATAGAGAACTATGCTCCAAAACCAACCTCATGTGACACGAGAAGTTACATCCCCAAGCTGCCAACACCAACCTGCACATGAGGACCAACAGCAACCAGAACCACCATCTCTGAGTACGAAGTCACAACCTGGAATACATAGAAACAAAGTCTACATACACCCAAAGGTGTATGTAGGGTGTGAGCCAAAAGCCCAATAGGACGTCACCCAATAAAAAGGTTCCATGCCACAACATCAAAAAGACAATTTAATGTGTTTATTCAAAATTTTAATTTAAAAATGCTTTTAAGGAAAACAATTACAAGATAAATGCAAAAAAAACATTAAAAAGAGCTCATTTAACAAACACGATTTTAAAGGGGAACAGAAATGTTCAATATGGGAACACACACACATACTCAAACACACACGCACATACTCACACACACACACACTCACACACACACACACACATACTCACATACACACACACACATATACTCAAGTGGTCTTCCGTATGCCGACGGAAGGCACCACGCAAAATATGGTAGAGCACTACGGGTAAATCCCATAAGGTTCATCTAGCTCAAGTGGGACCCTAGAACCTCGTGTCTTGGTGAAACGTGGCATAGAAGGCCACGACCCTCAGAAAACGTGGCTTAGAAGGCCACGAACCTCAGAACACGTGTCTTAGAAGGCCACGACCCTCAGATATCATGTTTAGTTAGTGTTGCAATCGTCAATCCAGCTAACTGAAACAGGGACGACACCCATCCGGTTCACTAGCGCACTAGTTCTAGTCTGCCCACCTAAATACCAAGGGTTTTTCCCATGTTCTCAAAAAAGTCTCACATTCACATAGTATATTTATTCCTCATGTTGCAGTCCAAACAAGATATTTCACACAAAAGTCACCATTTTCACACCCAAACAACATTTCGAAAACTCACACACACCAAAAATACCTTTCTAAAAATATATTTGTCGTTACCTAATCATTTCGCAAAAAACCCCATTTGGAAAAACTCAAACAAGAACATAAACAATTTCACACAACTTAGAAAGCATTATTTTTAATAACACAACATGGTCTGACACAAATAGAAACATCCAATTACAACAAGGGAGTCGTTCAAAACACCTACTTAATAATTTGTCCTTAAAAGTAGTTTCACACCAACTAAACATCACCTAGAACCCAAATTGAAAACATTGCACCAAAACAACACATATTTTTAGGTTCAAAGACCACTTTAAAATCAATTTCACACACAATTATTCTAAAACCACATTTTCACCATATAGACAATTGATTAAACAATGTTGGACTTACCCCAATAAAAAAAACATGATCATTTATAAAGAAAGTGAGATTACGCACACATGTCAAACAAATTTTAAAAACGCCTTTTACACAACCTATTAAACCCAACAAATCATTTATACAACAACACGCATGTAGTCATCAAATGCATACTATTTCGGAAACCCAATTTTCATCAAACAAACATGCCAACACATTATAAACATAGATCACCCATGCAACTAATTCATAGAACAAATTAAATTAAACTAAATAAACAAATTAAATTATCTAAATGATGCAAAGGCATGGAACCACCTACCTCAACAGGTGCGTGAAACGACACGGCACAAAACTCCCGTTGCACAACGATCGCACCGTATCGAGCCGTCAAACAGGTCCTAAAACAGCAGGCCGTTAAACCGGTTCAATAAAATTGTTAACATAATAATAATTATAATATCAGAATAATAATTACATAACATAATAATAATAATATAATGATAGCAATAATAATATAATAACATTAATATAATAATTATAATAATAATAACATAAGAATATTAACATAATAATAGTAATAATAATAACAATATTGTAATAATAATAATAACATAATAATAATTATAGTGATGATATAATAATTAACATATTAATAATAATAGCAGAAGAAAACATTAATATCTTATTAGATAAGTTAAAATAATAAAATAAAATGATAAACAAACAACCAAAAAAAATTGATAAACAAACAACAACAAAAAAAAAGAACAAACCGGCTGACAGGGGTGCAGGAGCAGGGAGCCGCTGGAGAGGAGATGCGGCCTAGCGGGGAGGCGGCGCGCCGGCTGGGCGGAGGAGGAAGGAGTGCGGCAGGGGGCGCCGGCTGGGCGTAGGGCGGATCCGGTGCGATCTCTGGCGAGAGGAGGGTGGCCGAGCGGGGAGGCACTGCGAAGGGAAGGCGTGGAGAACAGGGAGGGGGCGCAGCAGCGTAGTCCAGCAAAACAGAGGAGGAGGAAAGGAAAAAAAAAGGAAGGAGAAGAAGAGAAGAAGGGAAAGAAGGGAGAGGGAGGGAGGCGCGGCGGGTGAGGGAGGGTGAACTGGGGAGAGGGTGCGGAGGTAAGCAGGAGGAATGTGGTGGGGTGTGCCGCGGAAGGAGAGAAAAGAGGGAGAGAAGAAAGACGTGGGGAAGAAGGAAAGGAAGAAGAAAAATAAAAAGAAAGGGAAAAAAGAGAAGGGAGGGGGTGGCGGCTAGGGTAGGATTAGGTGGGTAAAAAAATTAAATAAAATAATAATAATAATAAAAAGGAAAAGAAATAATAAAGATAAAAAAAGGAGAGATATAAATACATGTATATATATATATACACATATGTATATATATATAAATGTATTTGTATATACACAATAATAGTAATTAAAATTTTCGAAAATAGAAAATGATTAAAGGATTTAATAATATAAGTTAAAAATTGAAAAAGTGATAAAAATACTAATAATATTTATAATCATAAGGAAATAAGTATAAAAGAAATACCCACTGAAGACGTTAATATTAATAATACCAAGTGAGACCACCTGCGTACCGGGCAGGACACAAGGCTTCACCCGTGCCATGCCTCTACGTTGGGCAACATCAAGCCCGCGTCCATTTATCAGCGCAAGTGCGCACCACTAGTTTCGTGCTCACCCCGCTTTCCAACGAAAAGAAAATTATAAAAAGGCAACTAAACTCACGTAATAAAAATAATAAAAAAATAATAAAAAAATAATGATAATAAATAGACATACCTCGGTGCGATGTCCGGGTGTGACAATTCTCCCCACCATAAAGCTTTCCGTCCCCGGAAAGCCACAACTAAGGCTGAGACCAAAAGTAAGAAACGACATCCCCTTAAGGTTTAAATAAGTTCTCTATGAGAACAAGAGAATGGAGGAAAACACATCGTGCTCAGAGGATGTAACTAAAAAGACATCCTCAAGAAAATCGTAAAAGACCTTCTCATATGCATCGCCCTTGGTGACTAAAAAGACAGCCTCAAGAAAATCGTAAAAGACCACCACATATGCATCGACCGCCCCAAAGAGGTGAAACAACTCTAGTTGATTAATCAAGGAAAGGAACTCTCGCACTCACGAGAACCAACATCACAACATGAAACAACTCAAACACTATTAGATCGAAACCACACCATCTGGATAGAAAGAACAAATAAGGTCAACCCACGTCCACGGAACGTTCTTACCACTTATCACCAAACCATATTTCAAAACAGAAGAAAACGATCAACATGGGGAGGCCCGAGGGGCTCCCGACCATTAAGAACTCACTGATGCTCGAAACGAGACTGGAAAACTGGCATAGAAAAGTTTGAGCGGACTCCCCACCATTAATGAAAATTCCAGCACTGATTCATTCTAGAGACATCTGTGTGAGACCCAATGTGGGTCTCCCCACCATTAAGAACCTACCAACTCCCAAGGTGAGAATAGAAAACCAACATGGGGAGGTCCGGGCAGACTCCCCACCATTAAGGAAAGGCCAACACCTATTTATTCCAGAGGCCTTTGTGTGAGACACATCGTGGGTCTTGCCGCCATCAGAACGAACAGAGGAAGCAGAACTTTGGGAAATTCTCGATGGTAACCAAACACCCCACCACAAGGGGCGGGGAGGGAGGGGCCTAACCACCCGGGCGTCAAAACCATGACCTATGACCTGACCAACACATCCACATCCCAGGATGAGCATTATATAATTTTGGGACCGATTTTCCCCAACAGACTCTCAAGGACCACTAAAAGTGATTGCATCCAGTGGGACGCAACCCCCAAATCTTTAAGGCAACGAGACGAACACGCCTCTACATGGTCACGAAAACCTTATGCAACCAGACAGTTCGTTTGGAGAAGAACAACCATAGAATACCATTTATGCTGCTTTCACTTTCAACACCCGTAATAGAAATAATTTCGGGGTCTCATACACTCTCGGGGTTCCTGACCACGCGCCAGCTTCACTCCGAGGCCTATGGCTGGAGCCCTGATGTTTGAAGCATCTTCTGCCTCGTAGTCAGGCATGGAAGACTCCCAAACATAGCTTCTCCTTTTGGTGTCACATGCAATCACACTACATCCAAGGAAACACCAGTAACCACAACACATTACGACATCCAATTGATCGCACACTGAACATTTACCAACACAAGAGCTTTAATGGTGCATGCGCATCACTCTTTGTCACATTGGATTAGAACACGACACCACGAATCGTCACCTGAACATGATCATTTCTGTTGAGAAGAACACTATATGGAGAGGGACTTCAAACTGAGTCTTAAACAACACGTGATTCCTGCAGACAACCATAGCAGCCTCATACTACTAGGTATGCCAACTAGTAGCCTAACACAAACTTTTTCTTAAACGAAACAAACCAAGACTGGAGGTTATTCAGAATGATAGACTGCACCAACGACTTAGGGCCGCTTCCACCTTTTTCCCACTGGAGTCTCCTCTACCACTTCCAAACCACCGTTGACTACCAAAGGTACCTTCCGCTGCAAGACGTCACCGAACATGACCCTTGTAGCCGATGTAGACACTACAAAGCCCTCCAAGACACAGGTCAACATTGAAAATTTCGAACCGCCTTCACCCTCCCCACTGGATTTCCTTTTTCCATTTCCAGGCGGAAACCTTCAAGCGCAACGATGTCAAATTTCATACCCGACGACTCAGACAACATAAGGAAACCAAAACTCTGTTCAACTCCCCTCACATATGTCATCCCGCTGCGGGAGGATCCACTTAGTTGTAAAAAGGAGGGGTGGGTTCAATTCTAGAATTTAAAAAGAGAGTCCTTCAATCAACTGGAGTGCTGGCCAATGACGAATTTCCCGTGGGAACACTTTAATCACATGTCAACACTTTATGGTGGGCGTACACTAGTCAAGAAAGAAAAACATGGGCCCAAATCAAACATGTCCAATGATCAACACATACTGCAGGCGAACACCAAACGTACAAGGGAAACAACTGCAAGGGCTCCCCGATGTACTTTTCAAAGGAATAAAAACTAGCTACCTGCTTGCATACCAACTTACAAATAAGATCTCAAACTCGGGACACAAACCATTTAGAAAGAATACCCAGCTCAAAACGCCACACATAAAACATCTCAAAAACACAAGGACGTGCCACGCAACCACCATTTTTTTTCCTTTAACAAAACATTTTGAAAATAAGAAAACCCAGTGGGTTGCACAAACACCAATGGCGTCCCATGAGCCTCGCACATGCATGTTCTTATGCCGCACTGGCACGCACCTTATGTCCATCCAGGCACTCATCCGCTCATGCCATTAACCATTTCCCTTTTCGCATACACCCATGCATGTGGTTTCCCATGAGAGCGCCAAGGATCAAAACCAAACCTTTCCATTTTTTTTTCAAAACCAAAACATCCAACCCACACTTTTCAAACCTCGCACATAATTTCATTTTCAAATCACTTCATTTGAAACCATTTTCCAAGACCAAAACATTTTTACTTAAAAACCAAATTTCCACGAATCCAGAACAAAAAGACGATAACCAAAGCCGGAAGAAACTAGGTACAGTGGTTGATTGGAAAGTATGGTTGGTGGCCATACGCCAATCATGCAACTGGCCACAGAGAGTATTTTAGGACAGTGTCCCCGGCCCTACAAGGCTTGCCAGACCCTGCGGGCTCACTAAGACCACTGACCTTACTCCCTTTTCATTTCCCCTTAGACACGATCATCCGCAAGAACTAAAAACTCAGACAAACCTCAACATACTTTGGTAACTCGAGTCCCGCCACGAGGTGTGCTGGCGAGGCACCTTACTCGTAGCCAGAACGTCGAGTCCCGAAAAATTTAACTCAAGTCTACCGTGACTCTATCCCAAAAGAAAACGACCCAAGAGAGCAAACCTCCCTCTGATACCATTTTGTCACGAACCAGACCGCGACGCCATCCGATCCGGCGCCCAACCCGGTCCGCGGTAAGGCCCGAAGGGCGTTCCCGATCCCCACGGGCTGGCACAAGTGCCTGGGTATCAGGTTTAACAAGTGGGAACGGTTTTACCCGAAATACAAGATAAAAAAAACCACCAACCAGATAAATAACTTAAACTGGAAACAGACTACAAAACACACTTCCGAACTATAAATAGGTTTAGGTCTACAATTCAGCTAATACCCAAAATGAGCAAAAATAGAAATAGAGAACTAAGCTCCAAAACCAACCTCATGTGACACGAGAAGTTACATCCCCAAGCTGCCAACACCAACCTGCACATGAGGACCAACAGCAACCAGAACCACCATCTCTGAGTACGAAGTCACAACCTGGAATACATAGAAACAAAGTCTACATACACCCAAAGGTGTATGTAGGGTGTGAGCCAAAAGCCCAATAGGACGTCACCCAATAAAAAGGTTCCATGCCACAACATCAAAAAGACAATTTAATGTGTTTATTTAAAATTTTAATTTAAAAATACTTTTAAAGAAAACAATTACAAGCTAAATGCAAAAAAAACATTAAAAAGAGCTCATTTAACAAACACGATTTTTAAAGGGGAACAGAAATGTTCAATATGGGAACACACACACATACTCACACACAGACGCACATACTCACACACACACACTCACTCACACACACACACACACATACTCACATACACACACACACACATACTCAAGTGGTCTTCCATATGCCGACGGAAGGCACCACGCAAAATATGGTAGAGCACTACGGGTAAATCCCATAAGGTTCATCTAGCTCAAGTGGGACCCTAGAACCTCGTGTCTCGGTGAAACGTGGCTTAGAAGGCCACGACCCTCAGAAAACGTGGCTTAGAAGGCCACGACCCTCAGAACACGTGGCTTAGAAGGCCACGACCCTCAGATATCATGTTTAGTTAGTGTTGCAATCGTCAATCCAGCTAAGTGAAACAGGGACGACACCCATCCGGTTCACTAGCGCACTAGTTCTAGTCTGCCCACCTAGATACCCAGGGTTTTTCCCATGTGCTCAAACAAGTCTCACATTCACATAGTATATTTCTTCCTCATATTGCAGGCCAAACAATATATTTCACACAAAAGTCACCATTTTCACACCCAAACAACATTTCGAAAACTCACACACACCAAAAATACCTTTCTAAAAATATATTTGTCGTTACCTAATCATTTCGCAAAAAACCCCATTTAGAAACACTCAAACAAGAACATAAACAATTTCACACAACTTAGAAAGCATTATTTTTAATAACACAACAAGGGCTGACACAAATAGAAACATCCAATTACAACAAGGGAGTCGTTCAAAACACCTACTTAATAATTTGTCCTTAAAACTAGTTTCACACCAACTAAACATCACCTAGAACCCAAATTGAAAACATTGCACCAAAACAACACATATTTTTAGGTTCAAAGACCACTTTAAAATAAATTTCACACACAATTATTCTAAAACCACATTTGCACCATATAGACAATTGATTAAACAATGTTGGACTTACCCCAATAAAAAAACATGATCATTTATAAAGAAAGTGAGATTACGCACACATGTCAAACAAATTTTAAAAACGCCTTTCGCACAACCTATTAAACCCAACAAATCATTTATAAAACAACACAAATGTAGTCATCAAATGCATACTATTTCGGAAACCCAATTTTCATCAAACAAACACGCCAACACATTATAAACATAGATCACCCATGTAACTAATTCATAGAACAAATTAAATTAAACTAAATAAAGAAATTAAATTATCTAAATGATGCAAAGGCATGGAACCACCTACCTCAACAGGTGCGTGAAACGACATGGCACAAAACTCCCGTTGCACAACGATCGCACCGTATCGAGCCGTCAAACAGGTCCTAAAACAGCAGGCCGTTAAACCGGTTCAATAAAAGTGTTAACATAATAATAATTATAATATCAGAATAATAATTTCATAACATAATAATAATAATATAATGATAGCAATAATAATATAATAACATTAATATAATAATTATAATAATAATAACATAAGAATATTAACATAATAATAGTAATAATAATAACAATATTGTAATAATAATAATAACATAATAATAATTATAGTGATGATATAATAATTAACATATTAATAATAATAGAAGAAGAAAACAGTAATATCTTATTAGATAAGTTAAAATAATAAAATAAAATGACAAACAAACAACCAAAAAAATTGATAAACAAACAAAAAAAAAAGAACAAACCGGCTGACAGGGGTGCAGGAGCGGGGAGCCGCTGGAGGGGAGATGCGGCCTAGCGGGGAGGCGGTGCGCCGGCTGGGCGGAGGAGGAAGGAGTGCGGAAGGGGGCGCCGGCTGGGCGTAGGGCGGATCCGGTGCGATCTCTGGCGAGAGGAGGGTGGCCGAGCGGGGAGGCACTGCGAAGGGAAGGCGTGGCGAACAGGGAGGGGGCACAGCAGCGTAGTCCAGCAAAACAGAGGAGGAGGAAAGGAAAAAAAAGGAAGGAGAAGAAGAGAAGAAGGGAATGAAGGGAGAGGGAGGGAGGCGCGGCGGGTGAGGGAGGGTGAACCGGGGAGAGGGTGCGGCGGTAAGCAGGAGGAATGGGGTGGGGTGTGCCGCGGAAGGAGAGAAAAGAGGGAGAGAAGAAAGACGTGGGGAAGAAGGAAAGGAAGAAGAAAAATAAAAAGAAACGGAAAAAAAGAGAAGGGAGGGGGGTGGCGGCTAGGGTAGGATTAGGTGGGTAAAAAAAATTAAATAAAATAATCATAATAATAATAAGGAAAATAAATAATAAAGATAAAAAAGGAGAGATATAAATACATGTATATATATATATACACATATGTATATATATATAAATGTATATGTATATACACAATAATAGTAATTAAAAGTTTCTAAAATAGAAAATGATTAAAGGATTTAATAATATAAGTTAAAAATTGAAAAGTGATAAAAATACTAATAATATTTATAATCATAAGGAAATAAGTATAAAAGAAATACCCACTGAAGACGTTAATATTAATAATACCAAGTGAGACCACCCGCATACCGGGCAGGACACAAGGCTTCACCCGTGCCATGCCTCTACGTTGGGCAACATCAAGCCTGCGTCCATTTATCAGCGCAAGTGCGCACCACTAGTTTCGTGCTCACCCCGCTTTCCAACGAAAAGAAAATTATAAAAAGGCAACTAAACTCACGTAATAAAAATAAAAAAAATAATAAAAATAATAATGATAATAAATAGACATACCTCGGTGCGATGTCCGGGTGTGACATTAATCACATCTATTACCCATTAATTCCATGAATATTCATATAACTTATATTGTGCATCTATTTAACCCTTGTGCAAGCCACATTATAATAATTAATTAATAATCCACCATTATTGTCTTCAAAAAACATCATGTTTTCAATAAAAATAATTTTACATTGTACCATTACATTGATAAACAATGTAAAATTCTCGTATTTCATTGTAATCACCATGAAATCGGCCTATTTTATATATACCAACTAATGCACATTTGGAATCCATATGCAATACTCATTACATCACATTCAACATCCAACAAATCGGGTAATCTATGAACCTAAAACCAACCCCATTTTCCCAAACCAACCACATCACTATCCCCACAATAACTATCCCCATCCTCATTATTTAATACAACCCTAATAACAAAAAATAAAAAATTTAAATTTAATGGAATATAAAATTAGGGTCTACCATCAAAAATCTTTCTATTATTTAATATTTAATAGACACATTAAATTACCAAATAAACTTATTATTAATTATTATAAGTGATTTCAACATAAAATAAAATAATAATTAGTTTTTTCAAGAAAAATATTAATAACATTCAATGGTTACACACCCAAATAAATAAATAGAAATATTATTGAAATTTAAAACTAATAAATACCATATAAATATCAATGTTCATATTACACATTATTTATATAAATATTCCATCAATTTTGAGCCATATTACATTTCTATAATTAATAATAATATAATGTAGCTTAGAAAAAAATCACAACGACATATAAAAATAACAAAAAGTATAATACAATACATGCTAATCACAACCACTTTTTTAAATATTATATTTCTAGTTATTATATTTCATTATATAATACATGTAAATTTACTGTGGATGAAAAGGTATGATTAACAAAAATTTCAATCACATAAATGATATAGATTCAAGAATTCCTTACCTTATTGTGAGGTTTTTTAGTACATTTATAAAGACCATATAAATTTTTAAAACTCGCAAGAAAAAAATAAATGTGATAATGTCATAAAGAACCAAAAAGCTATATGTAGTCTGAAAGAGTCTAAATATTGTAAAATATACAATGTGATAAACTTATAATGAAACAATAACCTTATATATTATGTATATTACTGTTAAAATAAATATCTAACTAACATAATCAAAGGATCTCTAGGCCTAGTGTATTTTTAAGACTAGGTACTAAAAATTTGGACATGAAAACAAAAAACAACCTCATTATTTTGATCAAAATAATGATATGTTAAATATATTTTATATTATTAAACTATTCAAGATAGATTGGGGAATATATAAATAAATGGGGTTAGATATAAACCTGAGAAATGGAAAGAAAATGACAATGTAACGTAGAGTATATGTCATGTTTACTAACAAAATTTGGTAAAAGAAAAGGGTTAAAAATAGTAATATGTCAACATGAAATAAAAAGGATGGAATCATGAATTCATGATATCAAATGAATTTGGAAAATACTAATGACATGACATAATCTTAAGGCAAGGATTAATTCCAAAATAGCATGATGTACAATGTCCAATTGAGACAAATAGGATACATAATGATTTCTTGTAAAATAACCTGATTACATATAATAATGGTTTCAATAAAATAAGGGACTAAAAATTCATGTAAATTCATTGGTGGAAAAGAAGCATAGTTCATGAAAACTGATTCCCATTTAAAGTGAATACATGGAAAATAGTGGATATGAAAATTATGAAGGGTATGTCTTATTTGGGGTTTTATGGAAACGTTTGGTGTTTTTAGAGGGGAATGAGAATATGAATTACGAATAAACAAAACATTATTAAATTTTTTTCCCATTATATAATGATAAATACTAAAATCCTCATATTTTTATAGATAGGTTCTCAAAATATTGTATAAAATAAGTTAGTTTTATTTATCTATGTGTGGTTAATGAATAAAATATGGATAAAAACATTAAAAATAGGTATATTACTATTATAGAAGTGTTATTATAACTAGGTATATATATGATGGTTATATATAAAAATAATTAAATCAGTACATGTGAATAATAGTGTGATGAAGTTAATTTTATATGGAAAAGTCTCATCCCAAAATAATAGAGGTGGTTCATAAGATCCAATAACCCTGGTAGAGATTCAATATGAAATTTCATTTAACATCCTGAATAATGAAATTTAAATTATTATTTACTTCATTAAGAACATAATTATTCTATATTTTAATTATTAATATTATTTTATGATTATTTAAAATGATTATTTATACATCTTGTTTATTATGACTCGTTTAGGGTGTTTCTTTCTTAGTTTTTTTTGGTTCATTTAATGAAGTTAATTAATTATATTCATTTCAAATTTGTGTATAAATCAAAAATATAAACGAACATATATCCATATAATTAAATAATACGACATGGTTCCAAACATCCAAATGGTATTTGGCATAGATACAATTGATTTAGTAGAATTTCTATTGCTTTATGGTAATTTCATTTATTCCATTTTACTGATGTAAAAACCAGGATCTTTTTTTTAGTTATGTTTTTCTTTTTGTGATGTTTTTGAAGAAAAGAATTTTTTTTGCAATTTTGGAATTACACACCATGTACTTTTTGAGTACACTATATGTACTCAGTTACTGAGGGTGGCCGGGTGCTGGCCATGTAGTGTCCATTCACATGGCCGTGTGTGGTGACCTGGAGACCACTTAATGTGGGGCCCGAAAAGTCAAGTACACGCCGTGTACTTATAAAGTACACACAATGTACTTTCTTTATTTTTCTTTATATGCACCAGGGTCACGTATGATTGACTGAACCACCTTCTTCTAGGTTTGGTTCACCCGAGAGTAAGATAACGACACTGATCTTCCACTGTGCTCCCGACCGAGCATCTATTCTCTGAATCGACCGTCGTCAATTGAATTGATATCACCTTGGTAAGATATTCATTCTTCAAGATCTTCAATTGTTGATTCCTCTGTTTTATCATGTTATTATCATTTGAGTGTTTTTGATGTTATTGTAGATCTACGGTGTACTTGGGTGATTCAAGTCATGAGGTTTGCTTATATAGATCCTACAACGCCGAGGTAGGTGGTTTGTGCCTTTCCATTTATAGTCTTCTAGTTATATGTGAAAAATATCCCAATACCCTTGAACAGAGTATTGCGTGTTTATTGTTTTAGCACTGATGATTTCCTGATATTCTTGTATGCTTGAATAGAGGTTAATTGAATGAGAATAGGGTAAATTTCTATGCTTTGGAGGTGTTTTCCAATGATTTTTTTTATAACCATTTGGTCTTGCTTAGCCTGTTAGCCTGCCTTGTTTCTTTACCCTGCCTAGTATTGTAGGATGGGGTGATGTTATCTGACATACTATTATGTTTTAGATTGTTATCCAAGTAGTTTTTGATGTTTACATTGGCTGATAAGCTTTTCCATGCTTTCTTGACTTACACAGGGCCATGAGAACCTGGTGGAGTAGACCATAGCGATAATGGGCTTAAGGGATTCTACAGATTGTCTATTTTTACAGTTACGATTCAAGGCCTTATGTGGAATTGACATATGTGCTTCCTCATAGTGTCTGTATTTCCTCGACATGGACCATAGGGGGAATGTGACGTATGTGCCTCCCCAGAGCGCCATTATTTACCAATATGAGACTGTAAGGGGAATTAACGGTGAGTGCTTCCCCAGAGAGTTGATGCTATCGTTGAACCAGGGGGGTTTTATTCAGTGTACTTCCTAGTGGGTTGCTTTTTTGGATTGGTAAGACCATAGGGGATATGCCGTGAGTACATCCCATAGGGTTACTTATTTTTTATTAGTTGTTTTCTTGATATGTGGAATTGAATGCTTTGAAACTATGGAAATGTTTACTACTGAGTAATTCTTTGTTTACTGCTTATTTTTTCTTATTTCCTTCCATATATTTTCATTAACCATTTAGAACATATCTTTTGGAGGTTACCTACTAGGAATATTCTTATACCTTGTTTGGGTCATGATTTTCTTCCCAAACAGATTATATTGTTTCAGGTATTAATAAGTTAAAGTGCCCTTCTAATTTTGGTACATGACTACTTGGAGATGGAGAGCATGGGACCGAGATGAAACTTGAAATGATATGGAGATATTTACTATTTTCCTTGTACATTGGTTTAGTACATTATTTTCAGCATTGTGGATTTTTTGGATGCTTTCCTAGACATATGTTTCATGAATAATTTATATATATATATGTTGCAGCTATTTATTTCATCAGTATTCTACTGTTTCGTGTTGTTTAATATTATTATTGATTCTGCTATTGATATCAGTTTCTATTCTACTATGTTTCTCAGCAAATGAGGGAATTGTTTCCCCATACCACACCCTAGGCCCTCACTACTAGTCAGCAGCCTCTCGCGTAAGGGGAAATGTTCTTGAGGCCATGTGACTAACCAGGTACTGGGCGCCTCTAGGTGTCTTCCAGAACCGGGATGTTAAAAAGTGGTATCAGAGGAATTCCTTTCTATTAACATACTATTTTGATCCTATAGAAAGGGATAGGAAGGAATAAGTACTTGGTAACATGTTATTCTCGATAGTAGCTAACCCATGTACGGGGAAAATCCAATATTCCCCATTTATGGTAATTTTTATGGTCTTGAAATTATTATAGGTGAATTGATTTCACCTTGGGGGATTCACATGTTTTTTCTGTTATTGATGATATTATTGAGTTCTATTTCTGATCTGACCCAATGAGATGAGGGTATTCCATATCATGCATCATATAGGCACTTGCTAGAAATCACATGCCATGTGTTTTGGCCATGCCATTTAGGATGCATTAGAGATCTCATGTTGTTGTGATAGTTGTTGTTCTAGATATGCATGCTGTTGTGATATATTCCTTTATATAATACATGTTGTTTGATAGCGTATAGTTTTTGTAAAAAAAATTTCAAATAAACTTCAAACATTTGATCGTGAGTTTTTATGGGCCCTCGTGGATCAGAAGTTACTGTATCACTGATATTTTATGTTTTTTTATGACTTGTATAAGATGACAATATTTGATTTGTTGGTAGTATGGGCCCTCACATATCAGAATTTGGCACATAAAGGTTCATAGCAATTTGTTTCTGGGCTCCAGATTATTTTCTAAGGCTTACTACCAGGAAATAACCAGAACACATGATGTGTATTGTTGAATTCAAGCCATGTGTTCTTCTGTTCGAGAATAAAATGTTTTTCTTAAGTACATGATGTGTACTATATGTACATGCCAGGTATTCTCTAACCATGTCTCATACTGTGTGGGAAGAGACAGGAGGTTTGGAATCTTGGGTTGTATATGTCTTTTATCAGATGTACACATCGTGTTGTGGAACTATGTAACCAGCCTTGTCACTAACAACACGGGTCGGTTGATTACTTTTATAATACATTTTTTGTCCATCTAGAACACGCTGTGTAGTGTAACTTGTGTATCTAGCCATGTAACGGGAAATATGGTTCAGTAAGATATTCTTATTCACACCATGTCTGGCACTAACACACCGTGTATAGTCAGTAGTCTGTTCACCTGTATGACTAACAACAGAGGCTGTTGAATCCTAAGCGGTACATGATGTGTCGATCTGGAACATGACATATAGGGCGAGCCGTGTAACTGGATGTGTGACTAACAACACAGGTCAGTGAGGTTCATCTAGTTCACACTGTGTTTGGCACTAACACACCTTGTAGTCTTGTTCAAAGAGAACCGTGTGGCCTAGCCATGTAAGGGAACTCAGGAAGGGGAATAAGATTCAATTGCACACCATGTGTAAGGACAACATGCAATGTATGGGGTGTTACACGACCAGTTTTGGCAGAGGTACACGCCCATGTGAATGGCTTAAGGGAACACACCATGTAGTCATTGTACACCCCTTGTATTATGGTTTTGAAAAACATGAATATTTATTTATCATGTTCCCTCCATACTCTTCTAGTTTTTAATCCTTGATAATCGTGATAAAACGTGTGCGCATGACCTTAAAGAGTCATGCCACTGAGACATCCTCTGGTTGTATGACCATTACTGGGCAACGATTAGACACCGAACATGACTGATCGATGACTTCCAGCAGATCCTCTAATAGTGCCAGTCTTGGCACAAGCAGTCATTCTGGACAAAGTGTTGATGCATAGTTCTAAGAGGGTTTCATTAGGTTCATGTATAACATTATAGGATTACTGCATACTAACCATTCTATGGAATAGATAATGTCGGTTTTCCAGTAGTTGCATCCTTCCACATTCACAAGGGAAGGAGGACCTCAGGCTGAAAGGTTAGGGTTAGAATCCATGCTATCTATCTTCGAGCATCTGGAGATTCCTACAGAGTGGAGTGTCAAGCTCTCCACCTATATTCTTTGGAATTATTCCAAGATATGGTAGGATGTGATCTCACATGCGGGATTCTATCAGTTCATGTCATGGGATGAGTTCGAGTGTGCCTTCAATGACTACTTGTATCTAGATACATTGAGGGTTGACTGAGCCCGAGAGTTCATGAGTCCAGAGAATGGTACTCGTTCTATTAGGGATTATTCTTCTTGTTTCACTGAGCTGTAGTGCTTCACAACAATTCCTAGAGGTGATGAGTTATTTCTAGTAAGGAATTTTGAGGATGATTTGAGGAATGACATCTGATCTCATGTGAACATCTTCTGGTTGACTTCCCTCACTTCTATAGTTAATCAGGAACAGTTCAAAGCGTGCAATATGAGGGATGCTGGAGTTGTGGTCCTGGGAGGATTGACATCTGGAGTTAGTATTCCTCCTACTGTTAGTAGGAAGCACTGTAAGAAGTATTTTCACTTTGATCCAAGGAGGAGAGACACTTCTTCGGGTAGCCAGGTGGTATTCTACCAGTGCGGGAAGAGCAGGAATATAAGGCCACATTTCTTGAGAGACCCAGTGGAGTGCTAAAATTGCGGCAGGATGGGTCATCTGCATCGTTTTTTTCCCGATCTTCTCACCAGAAGCCAGTGACAGTGGTCTTCTAGGACTCCTCTTTCATGAGAAGTACCACCAGTTTCTCATCAGTCTGGTAACTGGAGTTCTTCTGGCCGTTGAGGCCAAGGTGGAGGTCACGACCATGGTAGGCAGTCAACATGATTTCATCGACAACAGGATGGATCAGCTTAGGGTGGACAGGAAGGTTCGTAGGGTTGTGGTGCAGGTTAGACATTTGCAGTGGAGCTGACCCAGCAGTAGTAGGATCTCGGACCCTCTACAGTATGAGGTAAGACCCTAGTTGCCTTAGTTATAGCTTCTTCACTTTTAAATATAGGGGATTCCAATAGATTCAAATATGTTGTTTTTGTGGAGATTCTTGGGCTCTTTATCATTACTTTTGCTGATGTCTTGATGTTGGACACACCATTGGGGACTAGAACGACTAATGTAAGTCAGTGTAGGGAGTTCCCTCTAGATTTTGGTGGGTGTATCTTCTTTTGGGACCTTTATGTGGTAGAGATGACAGGCTATGATGTCATCCTCAGAATGGAATGGTTAGTTACCTTCCAGATAGTTGTCGATTTCTATCTTTATAGGGTGATTTCCACATCACCGTAGGGCGGATCATTTCTTCATAAGGATGAATGGGATGTCCTAGAGAGCATAGCAGGACCTGAGCATCATGGGTTGAGAGGATTTACATCCAATATTGCTATCCTATATCTAAATGTCCAGGGGACTACTCAGATATACTTTCCCACAATGGAGGATCGTTTCAAGGATGTCTTCCTAGATAACATTTTTGGTTTTCCACCTGAGTGAGAGGTAGAATTTTCTACTGAGCTCATGCCATGATTTTCACAGGTGTCCATTCCTCATTATAAATGGCTACAACAGAGTTACAAAAGCTCAAGAAGAAGTTGGAGGAGTTGTAGGGAAAGGGTTTCATCAAACCTAGTAATTCTTCTTAGGGTTCTTCTATCATGTTTATGAAGAATGCATATGGTACCCATAGAATTTGTGTGGATTATCATATGTTGAACACGTTGAGAGTCAAGAACCAATATCCTTTACTGAGGATTGATGATCTCTTTGATCAGCTTCGAGTATCCCGGGGGTTCTAAAATATTGACCTGGGATCCGGTTATCATCAATTGCATGTTAGACCGTCATATATGGATCTTACAGCATTTCGGGGAAGGTATGATCTATAAGAGTATTTGTTTGTGTTGTTCGGTCTCACGAACAATCCTGCAGTCTTCATGGAACTAAAGAACCAAGTGTTTCATCCATACTTGGATTATTTTGTGGTTGTTTTCATGGACGATAACATTGTGTACTCTCACACTCAAAACGACCATGTAAACCATCTTGATATTATCTTTAGTACACTGAGATCACATCAGTTATATGATTTGCACTCAAAATGAAACTTTTTTATGGATCAAATTTACTTCTTGGGTAATGTTATCTTGGAGACACGAGTATCAGTAGAACCAGAAAAAGTGAAAGAAATATTTTATTGGGAGAATCTGAAGAACCACATTGAGGTACGATGTTTTCTAGGGCTGGCTGGATACAAAAGATGTTTCATAATATAATTTTCATGCATAGTAGGGCCACTAACTGGACTAAATAAGAATGGTGACATTTTTATGTGATCAGATTCATGTGATTCATCCTTTCAAAAACTGAAAGGGAGGTTTAATTAAGCACAGATACAAGTATTTTCAGAGCTGGGTAAGAGCTATACTATGTACTGTGATGCTTCAAGTATTGGGATTGGAGTAGTGCATATGGAGGAAGTAAAAGTTGTTTTTTAAGGGTCTTGATAGTTGAGGCCACATGAGAGAAATTACCCAATGAACTATCTTGATTTGGCTGTAGTTTCTCATGCCTTACACTGTTGGAGACATTATCATCTGGGAGAGCATTTTCTGGTTTTCACTGAACACAATGTTCTCAAATATATCTTCACTCAGCATGACATGAATTTGAGATAGCAGAGGTGGGTTGAGTTCATTCGGTCATTTGACTTTGAGCTTGCCTATATGCCTGGGAAAGGTAACGCAGTGGCTAATGCATTCAGTAGGAGAACTTAGATATAGGTAGTTTAGTAGGCCAGTAGTGAGTGGATTCTTAGGGATCTGTTCACTGAGATGCATTTGGAGGTGCGTGATAGGCAGGGAAAGACATTTTTTCTTTTATAGATGTTACCTCTACTCTTCTTGATATAGTGCGAATGAGGCAGCTATCAGATATAGAAGGCATAGTTCTACGGGAAGCGAGTCAGTAGAGGACCATATTCCAAGATAGACCATATGTGAGGATGAGATCTCACATTTTTATGGGCGTGTATGGGTGTCAGTAGACATATTTGAGAAGCTAATTTGGGACTTTCATTCCTCAGATTGGGAAGTTCATCCTGGATTAACCACAATGTATCATGATCTACATGATCAGTATTGTTTTCTAGGTATGAAGATGGATGTTGCTAGTTTCATGATGATGTGTTCCACCTGCCAGCAGGTGACAACAGAGCATCAATGGCCATTAGGGATTTTGCAGTAGTTACCCACTCATGAGTAGAAATAGAATGATGTCACAATAGATTTCGAGGCAGGTTTTCTGAGGTATCCTCAAGGGAATGATGTTGTTTGGGTTGACATTGATTAAATCACAATGGTTTCTCACTTCTTGAAAATCAGATAGAATTTCTGTGTTGATGAGCTAGAAGGGTTGTATATGTAAGAGATTGTATGACTACTTGGAGTTCCACACTCCATTTTTTAGACTAGGATGCATGTTTTACTTATCGGGTCTGGAAGGGGATTCAGATGGCTTTGTGTACGTAGGTATGTTTCAGTAGAGCTTACCACCCCTAGACGGATGGTTGGTATAAGCGTACGTTTCAGGTTCTTGAGGACATGTTTCGAGCATGTATCTAAGATTTTGGAGGTTCTTGGGAGAAGCGCATACACTACTGGGAAAATACCCTACACCAACAGTTTGGAACCATTGGTATAGGCCTCCAAACCATTGGTATAGGATATACCATCGTTTTGTAGAATCATTTCCATGTAAGTCGTGGGGATAGGTCTATACCAACGGTTTTGGAAAAACCATTGGTATAAGTAATATGAAAAACAACACCAAAGGTTCTATAAAACTGTTGGTATATATAATTAAAAAAATAATCATTCGGTTGATTTTGATCTCAGCACATCCTGTTTGTGGTTGAACGACCTAACCACTAACCTAACTAACTTTTGTGATCATAATTTCATAAATATATATATGTATTATCATAAGTATTTTAAATTTTGTTTTATTTAATGTCCTCTATATGATGATTCCACATAAAATACATGTACCTATACCAACGGTTCTCAAAACCATTTGTAAATGTGTATACCAACAGTTTTGTGAACAATTGGTATAGGTTCATTGATTTTGGGACCTATACCAACGGTTTTTCTAAAACCGTTGTTATAGGTCCATATAAGTGACCTATACCAACGGTTTTTGCCAATCCATTAGTATAGGTCCAAATTAGTGAACTATACCAATATTTTTCCCAAAACCATTGTTATATATCATGTTTCTAGTTATGATACCTCTTATGATGTTTTCATATAATAATAGTTTTCATGAAACTATTTAGATGGAACCTTATGAAGATTTTTATGGTAGGCCATGCCAATCACATTTATATTGGCTGGAGGTAGGAAAGGTATCTATTATGGCACCTCATCTTGACCAGGAGAACATAGAGAATATTGAGTTGATTCGGATGTGGATTGATACTACATAGTCTCTTTAGAAGATTTATGCTGATCAGCGGAGATGACCTTCAGAGTTAGAGGTTGGGGATCTTCTTTTACTACATGTCATAGCGAGGTTGGGAAACTGAAGGATTTTGAGATAGGGTAAGCATTCGCTGAGGTATGTCAGGGCCATTTAAGGAGTTGGAGAGAGTTGGGCCGGTTGCCTATTGGTTGAAATTATCTCAGAGGTAGAGGGATATGCATGATTTTTTCGATGTTTCTCACCTTCGACATTACTTATTAGTCATGTATCTTGTTTTTCGACCAAAGGAGGTTCTATTAGAGGTGGACACCTTGTTCGAGAAGCATCCTATCCAAGTTGTTGATCTCATTACGAAGGTTCTCTAGGGAAGATCTGTTCCTTATGGTACGAGTGTTATTGCAGCACAAGCGGGTACCGGATGAGACCTGGGACAGGGAGACCGATGTACTATCACAATGGCCAGATCTATTTGAGGATTATTCTTCTAGGATGCCTTTCTAGACACATTCGGTGAATAATTTATCTATGGTGGGATGTTTTTAAGATCTCGGATCTTCTTTTCTGGTATGTTTTTCTTTTTCTGGTTTTTTTGAGAAAAGGATGAGTTTCTTGAAATATTTGATGTACATGCCATGTGAATTGTAACACCCCGAACTTCCACGATACGCTTCTCATTCAATAATGCAATAGCATTCATTGTACACAACTTCGAGTTCTAAAACACCACGACTAATCAAAGTAGTCGTTATGAATAGTAATAAACACTTTTTAAAATTATAGAAATTTTATATTTCAAAATGGACTTCAATTTTATATTCGTAATATAGAAATTATCCTAAGTTGAATTTTTTGTAACTTTCTGAGAACTTCTAATTTTTTTATGAATAGTGAAAAATACTTAAAAACAACTTTTTTAATCAAAATAATTTATAGTGATAAATTATACTATTTAGTGGTTTTAAAGTATAATTAGAATATATTTTTACCATTTTATCCAATGGTGGTCATTAGAATTAATTTAACATTTAAATTGGACATAAACAATTGCCAATCTTTTGATATAAATTGTTTCTTAAAAACACGCTATTTGTTGTAACAGCGGGAATTAATTATAAAATTAATTAATGCAACTTATATGTTTGGAATTTTTTAAAATAGACATCATTTTTGAATTCGGAATATCAATTATAGCTTAGGGTAAAATTTTGGCCTTATTCTGAAAAACTTCAATTTTTGATGAATAGTGAAACCACTAAGTGGTAGTTAAATAACTGATTTTTCGATTAAATGAAATATTACCACTTCTGTGATTTGATTTTCAAAAATCTGACATACAACGTTGTCATTAAGAAGTAAAATGTGGTTCAATGAGATTAAAATAATTTTTTGGTGAATAGTAACTTTTAAGTTCTTAATCGCGATTTAAGGTAATTAGTGTAGTTTAAGGTAAAAATAATGTTTTAATAATATGAGATGAGCTTGACACTTGTCCTAATCCTATTGGATGAGTCATGGCCGACCAATAAAACCCATGGGTCAACTTGGGGACCCCATGGAGCCACTTTGGTTGGAAAATGACATTAATATATATTTATTTAATGTTAAAATTAAATTGACACAAACATGAGTTGTTTTACTAAAACAGTTTTTATGTGGGGTTACACAAGTCCAAATTTTGATTATAAATATTCATTAGAAAGATAAACAGATTTACTACATCATTGTATTTTTTTTTATAATTTTTAGACATTAAATAAATTAAATTATTTATGACATTATTATGATGCATCGATGACCTCATTATTTAACGATTTCAATAAAATGAAAAGATAATGTAAAATACAAGGCTTACACTTCTCCAAAGACCATTGGATGGGTAGATTACGAACCCTTATCACCTTAGACACGAATTATATAAGTTTGGGACCTTTAGAATCCGAAAAGCATTGTGTAATAATGTAACATTTCAATCTTTCTAAAAGAGCCCCTCCTCTCCACTTATAAAAGGCCCCCACCTCTCCCACCTCATTTACACTTTCAAGCCATTTGGCTCGTCCAAAATCTGCCCAAATACTCTCCCAACTTACTCCTCTTACTACTAGAAGCCTCACATTGGGCAGAACTCTTCCCAAAGAAGCCTTTGGCTCAAATCAAAAGGAGTTACCCGATTTTGAGGTAATGTCTTCTCTAACGTTGTTTTGTTTTATTTTTCTTCTCCAACCCCCTAAACTCTTTTTATTCATTTATTTTGTAACAACACCAGTATCCTCAATATACTATGATGTTGTTATAATAAGGATTTGAGCTACACTTACACACACCTACATCTAATGGTTAAAGACCATACGGTTTCTGTGGATGGCGAATTTCTGCCTCACGAAACGATGATTGTTCAACAATCATATAACACCTTAAAAGGTGGCCATTAAGATGTAACTATTTTTATATATGATATATAATATGTTGAGGTTTTACTTATGCTTCTGTATTTCTCATTTATGGCATACTTTATGATTTCCATGATGGGTAAAATGCGATAATTTCATTTTAGGAAGTGCGGACTACCGCCCCCTCAAAGTGATTTGAATCGTTAATGCCATATGTGGGATGTATAAAAAATGGATTAAATGGTATTACACACTATATTATACTGGAATTATATTATACATTTATATCATTATGATTACGTTCCATTAAATATGAAATTGAAATGAAAGTAGCGTTCATGCGTACGTACGGCTTACCGTCTCCATGAACGGTGCATTTCATTTATTACCTCTAAATGTTACGTAATATTATAAATGAATGTATATACTGGATATATAAGATATATATGACATCTAAATCATGAATATAATTCTGGAGATAATGGATATTCTACCACATAAACAACTTGTAATTATAAGAAGTTTATTGTTGACTCAAGTACCAAAGATCGACAAAACGACCGTTATTAACTTAAATAATTACATAATGTTCATATCATTATAATAAGTGATATAATAAGGATAATTAAATTGAAAATTGTTCTTAATAAGGTATATATTAACTCTAGTTTATTATTCAGGAGGTTAAAGAACGGTTGATTCAAGTCAGACACGAGGTAAGGGAACTTCTTAACCCAATTTCTATTCTTTGGGTTAATCTCCTACTTTCAAATTATGTCATGATATTATTATGTCCTATCTTGTATTTTTACATTATTTATGTTTACTTATAGTGAATACACATTATATATGTACTTTAATTAAAAAAAATGATCTTTTTAAGGACTTCGTCTCAATCTCCTTTCATTGAGGCATATTTCATTTTATACACAACTTTCTTTTATACGGTGTATAAACCCCTTTGACTTTTACTTTTATACAAAATGAATCTTTTTCTACGAATCATTTGACAAAATGACAAAAAGGAATGTTTCTTTTAACGTACGCGGCGACAACGACCTTTTCCGCCGCCGCGAGTATTATTTGGTCTTTGGCTTTCTCAACAAGCCGTAATGTTTTTAGAATAAAATAAATACCATATACTCTTTTATGTATTTTGGTATTGAAAATGGTTTTGAAAAAGGATTCTATTATGTCAATATATTTATGATATATTGTGATTGAAATGTGGAAATGTTATGTTTCCTTTATGCATGTTTTATGTGATACGATTATGTTATGGTTTATGATATGTTTAAACCTATTCATATGAGGAATGCATTGGACTTAATAAGTGACGGGTGGAGCCCGCTATAGCTCCTCGATGCATCGGAAGGTCTCATGAGACAAACTAGTGTCTTGGCATGAGGCCTTGAAAAAACCTTATTTGTGGTCTTGGCACGAGGCCTTGGCTATGTGGTTATGATAGTCTGGCATTATGCATTCCATCATTATGAAAGTGGTTATTGATATTGCATGTGATTATTCAACCAGTAGAATATCCATGTGAAGAAGTGAATGGCATTATCTCATTTTACTTTTTCCATATTATGTTGATGTTCAAGTTTAAAAGGCTTTTGTTTTAGTTATACATTGCCTTAAATTTTTATGTTTATTTATGAAAGCATCCGAAATATTGTTATCCTTACTGAGCATCTGAGCTCACCCCTTTCAATGTTTTAATATTTTCCTGGATGTGAAGAAGTATTTTATGAATGACCTGCAGGGATAGTCAAAAGAGGATATGAGTGTGGACTATGACCACTTTGTTATTGTAGTTTTTCACTTTATGATGTAATGTAACATTTATGAATGTATCTAGTGTTTCCAAGGCTACTAAACTAATCGTTATTTCGAGACTTGATCTTTTGTGATCATGCCAATGTTACGAAGTAAGGCACCGACTCTGGGTAACTGGGGTCGGGGCGTTACAGTTGGTATCAAAGGCAGTTTAGTACTAACCTTGGAAGCTAGATTTAGATAAACTCTGATTAGAGAACATAGCCCAAAGATATACTTTAAGGATTAGTATAGAAGAACTTCCTAGAATTTTAGTATTGTAGAGATGTTGTAAGTTTTCCAAGCAATACATCCCTGTCTGGATACGAGCAGGTAGAGGCGGCTCTGGCACAGATATACCTAGGGATAAAACCCGAAAACACCGCTTTGAGCTAGACTCCAACGGGAACTGGTGCACGACAACGGGCCATGCTGCACTCTTGGTTACGACACTCCCGCGGGATATGCTTAGGATAATTCTCATTTTCTTTACAAACCACTATGAATGGTTATGAGTATATACTTCCTCAAATAAAACCTTTTTATGATTATGGATTATATCCATAAATAGTTCAATTTATGTTAAGTATTTTGCAAGTATAGAATTATGTATTTTGATTCATAAACTAATTTAGTTTATGCCATTGTTTAGAAATGGCGCCTAGTGGAAGGAATGGAAACCGTATCAATGCACGCACTCTGTGTAGGGATTGCCCTCCTGCTCAAGATAATTATTGTGGATCTGGAGATACAACTGGTGCTGATCAACTTGTTACCATACTGGGAAAACTCACTCAAGTTATGAATAATAACCTTACTCATATGGATCACCCTGATCCACAACGTGGAGGATCAATGTTAGACCGCTTCCTGAGGCAACAACCACCAACATTTAATGGGGTTACAAATCCCAAAGTATCTGAGCAATGGATAAACTCCTTAGAGAAAATATTCCATGCCTTGGGGAGTAGCGAAAGGGAGAAGGTTGTCATGGCAGTTTACCGCCTCACTGGAGATGCCGATCAGTGGTGGTCACTGATTCAAAACACAAAGGAAGATGATGACATATCGAATATGGAATGGAGGGTGTTCAAAGAGCTTTTCCTAGAAAAATACTATCCTCGTGACCATCGAGCAGATATGGAAAGACAATTTTTGAGTCTGAGACAAAAGGAGGATGAGAATGTCGCAAATTATGAGGCCAACTTTACAAGGTTAGCGAGGTATGCTTCAGATTATATACGTAACCCAAGAGGTATGATTGATCGTTTTTTTGATGGGTTAAAACCATTTCTCCATCGAGATTTAGTATCACAATCATTCTCAACATACGAAGATATTGTCTCATGTGCTATCAAGACAGAAAATGAATTCTCTAAGTCTTATGACAACAAAGTAAAGCAATAGAAGAAGAGAATGGTGGAACAAGAGGCAGATAAAGGGAAAAAGGGAAAGAAGGATTTTCCATTATGTGATAATTGTTGGAAGAATCACCCTGGTACTTGCCTAAAAGGAATGAGAGTTTGTTATAAATGTGGAGAAAAGGGTCACCAGGCTTGTGATTGCAAGGGAAAGAAAGAGGCTATCAAAGTTGAATGCTACAATTGTAGAGAAATGGGTCATTATGAAAACGAATGTCCTAAGCGTCAGGGAAAATTACCTCAGAAAAGGCCAAGGGATGAAGGACAATCTTATGCTGTTACTACAGTTGAAGCAGAATAACTAATGTATTGGTGCTTTTGGACTCATGGATTATATTCTGGTTATTAGAATAATGTGATATATATATAAGGATTGTACTTAAGTACTTGTTGATTTCAGTATGGTTTTAATATGATGAAGGTAATTATATTTTTAGTATGTGACAATAAGAGAAACTTTACTTTGTTTGGGGAATCTGATAAATTGATTTTGGAATTAAGAGACCTTTTAGAGAAAGTCTGGACAGAGGTATTTTGGATAACTATAAGGGTTGGAGTGGATTAAGTTGATCTTTGGATAGTATTGTTTAAGGTTAAAAAATTTATGAAGATTATTTTTGGAATAATATGATACTATAGTTTTAAGAAAAGGACAACCTGCAGGGTGGGGCATAACCCGTCGCGTCGGACAAAGCTGCAGGAATCGAACCCACAATCATAGTGCGACAGGCCTTTATTTCCTACCACTAGCCTACAGGAAGTCCCTGGTTATTACAAAATAATTATACTAATCTAAATGGTATGTGTTAACATTTGGAACCTTATAAAATTAGGATAAATAGAATATTTTTGAGTTCCGTTACCATTTGGAGTAAAAGTTGGGTTTGTGGTAAAAATTTATTAACGAATGAAAGTGTACATAACAAGTATGTATATTCCCTTACGTTCTTAGTAAATCTCCTAAATAAATTCCTCAACATTATAAAAGGTAACTTAAAACAAAAATGTTGGCGGTTAACTTTTCCAACTGGGGATTCAATAACCGTTTAACCAATCACAAGTTTGTGATTTTCTTGTAGTTAAAATTTCTCCTAATCCTGTTTTCTATAACTCTCCATCAGACCTTGATGGTTTGTTTCTCCTCCATATCCATATTTTCATAGAATTTTAGAAAGGGCTATATCGGGTGACCTTTGTACTTATCTTGCTTTGTTTTAATGTTATATATTTATTAACCTTATTTCCGATGTGGGTTTTCCTCAAAGGTATTTTATCTTTTCAACCTTTTATTTTCAAATAAAAATTTCAAATTGCGAGGACGCAATTTATTGAAGTAGGGGAGAATGTAACACCCCGAGCTTCCACGATACGCTTCTCATTCAATAATGCAATAGCTTGCATTGTACGCAACTTCGAGTTCTAAAACACCGCGACTAATCAAAGTAGCCATTATGAATAGTAATAACCACTTTTTAAAATTATAGAAATTTTATATTTCAAAATGGACTTCATTTTGGTATTCGCAATATCGAAATTATCCTAAGTTGAATTTTTTGTAACTTTCTGAGAACTTCTAATTTTTCTATGAATAGTGAAAAATACTTAAAAACAACTTTTTTAATCAAAATAATTTATAGTGATAAATTATACTATTTAGTGGTTTTAAAGTATAATTATAATATATTTTTACCATTTTATCCAATGGTGGTCATTATAATTAATTTAACATTAAAATTTGACATAAACAATTGCCAATCTTTTGATATAAATTGTTTCTTAAAAACACGCTATTTGTTGTAACATCGGGAATTAATTATAAAATTAATTAATGAAACTTATATGTTTGTAATTTTGTAAAATAGACATCATTTTTGAATTCGGAATATCAATTATAGCTTAGGGTGAAATTTTGGCCTTATTCTGAAAAACTTCAATTTTTGATGAATAGTGAAACCACTAAGTGGTAGTTAAATAACTGATTTTTCGTTAAAATGAAATATTACCACTTCTGTGATTTGATTTTCAAAAATCTGACATACAACGTTGTCATTAAGAAGTAAAATGTGGTTCAATGAGATTAAAATAATTTCTTGGTGAATAGTAACTTTTAAGTTCTTAATCGCGATTAAAGGTAATTAGTGTAGTTTAAGGTAAAAATAATGTTTTAATAATATGAGATGAGCTTGACAATTGTCCTACTCCTATTGGATGAGTCATGGCCGACCAAGACAACCCATGGGTCAACTTGGGGACCCCATGGAGCCACTTTGGTTGGAAAATGACATTAATATATATTTATTTAATGTTAAAATTAAATTGACACAAACAAGAGTTGTTTTACTAAAACAGTTTTTAAGTGGAGTTACACAAGTCCAACTTTTGATTATAAATATTCATTAGAAAGCTAAAACGATTTCCTACATCATAGTATTTTTTTATAATTTTTAGACATTAAATAAATTAAATTATTTATGACATCATTATGATGCAGCGATGACCTCATTATTTAACGATTTTAATAAAATGAAAAGATAATGTAAAATCAAAAGCTTACACTTGTCCAAAGACTATTGTATGGGTATATTTCTAACCCTTATCTCCTTATCCACGAATTATATAAGTTTGGGACCTTTAGAATCCGAAAATCATTGAGTAATAATGTAACATTTCAATCTTTCCAAAAGAGCCCCTCCTCTCCACTTATAAATGGCCCCCACCTCTCCCACCTCATTTACACTTTCAAGCCATTTGTCTCGGCCAACCTCTGCCCAAATACTCTCCCAACTTCCCCCTCTTACTCCTAGAAGCCTCACTTTGGGAATATCTCTTCCCAAGGAAGCCTTTGGCTCAAATCAAAAAGAGTTACCCGATTTTGAGGTAATGGCTTCTCTAACGTGGTTTTGATTTATTTTTCTTCTCCAACCCCCTAAACTCTTTTTATTCATTTCTTTTGTAACAACTCCAGTATCCTCAATATACTAGGATGTTGTTATAATAAGGATTCGAGGTACACTTACACACACCTACATCTAATGGTTAAAGAACATACGGTTTCTGTGGATGGCGAATTTCTGCCTCATGAAACAATGATTGTTCAACACTCATATAACACCTTAAAAGGTGTCCATTAAGATGTCACTATTTTTATATATGATATATTATATGTTTATGTTTTACTTATGTTTCTCTATTTCTCATTCATGGCATACATTATGATTTCATGATGGGTAAAACGCGATAATTTCATTTTAGGAAGTGCGGACTACCGCCCCCTCAAAGTGATTTGAATCGTTAATGCCATATGTGGGATGTATAAAGGATGGAGTAAATGGTATTATACACTATATTATACTGGAATTATATTATACATTTATATCATTATGATTTCGTTCCATTAAATTTGAAATTGAAATGAAAGTAGCGTTCATGCATACGTACGGCTTACCGTCTCCATGAACGGTGCATTTCATTTCTTACCTCTAAATGTTACGTAATATTATAAATGAATGTATATACTGGATATATAAGATATATATGACATATAAATCATGAATATAATTCTGGAGATAATGGATATTCTACCACATAAACAACTTGTAATTATAAGAAGTTTATTGTTGACTCAAGTACCAAATATCGACAAAACGACCGTTATTAACTTAAATAATTACATAATGTTCATATCATTATAATAAGTGATATAATAAGGATAATGAAATTGAAAATGGTTCTTAATAAGGTATATATTAACTCTAGTTTATTATTCAGGAGGTTAAAGAACGGTTGAGTCAAGTCACACACGAGGTAAGGGAACTTCTTAACCCAATTTCTATTCTCTGGGTTAATCTCCTACTTTCAAATTATGTAATGGTATTATTATGTCATATCTTGTATTTTTACATTATTTATGTGTAATTATAGTGAATACACATTATATATGTACTTTATTTAAAAAAAATTATCTTTTTAAGGACATCGTCTCAATCTCCTTTCATTGAGGCATATTTAGTTTTATACACAACTTTCTTTTATATGGTGTATAAACCCCTTTGACTTTTACTTTTATACAAAAGGAATCTTTTTCTACGAAGCGTTTTACAAAACGACAAAAAGGAATGTTTCTTTTAACGTACGCTGCGACAATGACCTTTTCTGCCGCCGCGAGTATTATTTGGTCTTTGGCTTTCTCAACATGCCGTAATGTTTTTAGAATAAAATAAATACCATATACTCTTTTATGTATTTTGGTATTGAAAATGGTTTTGAAAAAGGATTCTATTATGTCAATATATTTATGATATATTGTGATTGAAATGTGGAAATGTTATGTTTCCTTTATGCATGTTTTATGTGATACGATTATGTTATGGTTTATAATATGTTTAAACCTATTCATATGAGGAATGCATTAGACTTAATAAGTGACGGGTGGAGCCCGCTATAGCTCCTCGATGCATCTGTAGGTATCATGAGACAAACTAGTGTCTTGGCACGAGGCCTTGACAAAACCTTATTTGTGGTCTTGGCATGAGGCCTTGGCTATGTGGTTATGATAGTCTGGCATTATGCATTCCATCATTATGAAAGTGGTTATTGATATTTCATGTGATTATTCAACCAGTAGAATATCCATGTGAAGAAGTGAATGGAATTATCTCATTTTACATTTTCCATATTATGTTGATGTTCAAGTTTAAAAGGCTTTTGTTTTAGTTATACATTGCCTTAAATTTTTATGTTTATTTATGAATGCTTCCGCAGTATTGTTATCCTTACTGAGCATCTGAGCTCACCCCTTTCAATGTTTTAATATTTTCCAGGATGTGAAGAAGTATTTTATGAATGACCTGCAGGGATAGTCAGAAGAGGATATGAGTGTGGACTATGAAGACTTTTTTATTGTAGTTTTTCACTATATGATGTAATGTAACATTTATGAATGTATCTAGTGTTTCCAAGGCTACTAAACTAATCGGTATTTCGAGACTTGATCTTTTGTGATCATGCCAATGTTACGAAGTAATGCACCGACTCTAGGTAGCTGGGGTCGGGGCGTTACCTGAACTATGAGTACAAGCAGTGTACTAGGTTACTGTGGGTGTTCAGGTGCTGTCCGTGTAATGTCCATGCACACAGTCACATGTGGTGACCTAGAGACCGCTAAATGTACGGTCCAGTGAAGGAAAGAACATATTGGGTACATATAAATTACATCCCATGTACTTTTTTTCATTAAATGCACTGAGGCCGTGTCTGATGGACAGAACCACCTTCTTCTATGTTTAGTTAGTCCAAGAGTAAGAGAACGACTCTGATCATCCTCCATGCCCCCGACCGAGCATATGTTCTCTGAATCGATTGCTGTCGATAGCGTTGGGATTTCCCTAGTAAGCTCTTCCTTCTTCGAGAGCTTCATTTCCTGATTCCTCCTCTTTCTTATGTTATATTCAGATTAGATTTTTTGACATTTTTGAATATATACAGTGTTCTGGGGTTATTCATGGCTAGAGTTCCACTTATATCAATCCTAAAACATTGCGCTAGGTGGTTTGTGCTTTTTCGTTGAAATTATTTGAGTTATATGTGCCAAAATTCGCAATACCCTAGAACGGGGTATTGCCTGTTTATAGTTTTTTCCCTGTTGATTGCCTAATATTCTTGTATACTTGAAGAAGGGATAATTTAATGATAATAGGGTTAATTGCTATTCATTGGAGGTGTTTTCCCATGCATGTTTGTATATAACCTTTTGGTCATTCATTTCCTGTTAGGCTGCCTAGTTTGTCTCCCACGCCTATTAATGTAGGAGTGGGTGATGTTACCTGACATGATATTATTCTCTGGATTGTTATCTAAGTAGTTCTTGAGATTTACATTGGCCGATAATCATATCCATGCTTTCTTCACTTACAAAGGACCCTGAGAACCTGGTTAGTAGACCATAGGGAGAATGGACTTTAGTGCTTCTCCAGAATGTCTGTTTTTACTAATATGATGTCAGACTATATGGGGAATTAAAGTAAGTGCTTTTTCAGAGTTTCTATAGTTCCTCGACGTGGGCCACTGGGGGAATGTGATGTATGTGCTTCCCCAGAGTTCCTTTAGTTACCTATATGAGACTATATGGGGAATTTATGGTGAGTTCTTCCCTAGAGAGTCTATGCTAAAGATGAACCAAAGGGGTTAGAATATGTTTACTTCCCAGATGAATGCTTGTGTTGCTAGGTGGGACCAGAAGGGATAGGTCGTGAGTACATACCAGAGGGTAATCAATTTCTGATTATCATCTTGGTTTATTTGTGGAATTGAATGCTTTGAAACTGTGGAAATGTTTACTGCTGCATACATACTTATTTAATGATTATTTTTACTTATTTTTTTTCCATATATATTCACTGACTATTAGGAATAGATAATTTGGTGGTTTCCTACTGGGATTAGTCTCACACCATGTTTGGGTAATTCTTTTGGGCCAAAAAAGTTTATATTGTTGTTGGTATAGATAAGGGAATGTACCCATCTAATTCTGGTACATGAATTCTTGGAGCTGGAGAGCATGGGACCAATCTATGGCTTGCGATGTTGTAGAGATGTTTACTGTTTTCCTTGTACATTGGTTTAGTATAGTATTTTCATCATTGTTAGTTGTTTAGCTACTTTTCTAAACATATGTGTCATGCCTCATTTTTATATATATGCTCCAACTTTTTATTAATTTAGTCTTCCACTATTTCTTGTTGTTTGATATTATTATTGCTTCCACTATTGATATCTGTTTCTATTCCACTATTTTACTCAACCAATGAGGTAATTGTTTCCCCACTATCTCACTCAAGGCCCTCGCTTCTAGTCGGTAGCCTCTAGCATTAGGGTAAAGGATCTTCATTCCATTTGACCAACCAGGTACAGGGCGCCTCTGTGTGGCTTCCGGAACCGGAATTTTTCAATAGACCATAAGTAATTAAAATAGTATTATATAATTAAACTATTAATGAAAAATTAAAAATTATAACCTACGTATTATTATCACATTTAATGATATTATTATTTATATAACCATACATATGGTATGGAGGAGGGGAAATGATGAATGTAATTCTTGATGGCGGTGACCTCATTATAATGTAGATAATAATATTAACATTAGAATGGAATAAAAAAAGGATTGGTATTTTATATTTCAATAAATAGATAATAAATCTATATTTATGATACTTTATTCATAATGTATAATGGGTTTGATGTTTTGGAGGACAAAGAGGAATAATAATTAAAAATATCAGTTGAGATTTTTATTTTCTCTTTAGATGCCTTTTATTAGGACACCACTTATGTATCATTGGAATCATATTTTTGTAAGACCATCACAACTTGGATTTGGTGATGAGGGATGAAGAGTTATATAGGAAGTTTTAGAGATATCTATAAGGATTATATGGTGTGATGGGAATGGGTGATGGGGGTGTTACTTATAAGGGGAAGAGATAGGTGATTCTGAATTTAATATTACTTATTTTATTATTTTATCTCAAGGATGTCAATAATTTTTATTATGTTGTCTATATAGAGTATTTATATAATTTTAGTTCTAACTTATAGTCATTTACATTAGACATGACTAATTTCAATATTTACTTTTCATATAATTAAAATTACTATATATTATCACATTTCACTTTTCATAACAATTTTATCTATTTTAGGGGAAAAAATAATCTATAAATTTTAAATGTATAGATTTTAAAAATTAAAACAATTTTATAGAATATATTTCAATATATTCAAAACAAAATTTACAATAAAATCATTATTTATTTAATAATTCCAATTTTAACATTTGGATCAATTTTTTTGACCCTTTGAAATGTTTCTTGTGGTCTCATAAAATTATATCATCAATTTAAAAAAAAATTATTTTATTATCACATATTATTAAAATAATATTTATTTTGATAATTTATGTATATCATAAATGAAAATATAATGTATATGTTATTAATATATCAAAAAACACATTTTTATGATTTTTAAAATATGTATTAACTTGTATCACGATATAAATTATCTATATTTCTTTTTTATATGAAATATAAATATTTAATTATATTTAAATTGTTATGGTTACAATTAAAAAATACCTTTTTCTACACCAAATATTTAAATTACTTTTCCAATATCCCAATTATTATTCTAGTGGTCACATTACTATTCGGGTGGTTAGATTTATAATGGTAATATCAATTCCCCGCATTCAATAAATACCTCATATTTCATTCATTATTTTTTCAATATTATTTTTTCTCAAGGATATATTTAAATATATATCAATTTTTAAATTGGATAATAAATTTCTTATATTTTTTTCATTTCTATTATGTGTTTTTTTAGTGTGACTATTCTAGGGGAATGAACATATACAAAATTTTATGGTATCGTAATCTATTTTTCAATTTTTCCAATTGAAACACTTCAATTAAGATGGATATATTTATACAATGAATGTAATGTTTTTTATTAATATAATAAAGTGTTATTGATTTTTTATGTGGTATGTGTGTTTTATATTATACTACAATACCTAATTAAACAAATTTATAAAAATAGAATAAAAATTACACTGATAAAATTCAGGGTTGTTATATTCTTCCACCTTGAGAAATTTTTCCCTAGAAATTCCATTTCAACAAATAAGAATAAAACCAATATGTTTACATATATTCCCATAGTATCTCTTGATACGAAGTCACATACACATTATTATGGTTCAAACATATTACATTGACTAGATGAATATCCTTATTTCACGGTAACTTTTCAATATTTTTGTAGATTCTATCAATTTACACAATAGAAGAGAGATCATTGTATAACAATACCACCTCAAAATTTATTACATGTAATGTATTTAGTGTATACATACCCAAGATGGATACATCTAATAAAAAATTTACTTCATACGGTTTTGGTGGGTATGTTTTTTAATATTCCACAACTCTAATGTTATCAAAAAACATGAAGGGGAAGATGATTATGGGGAATATATTTATCTTCCTTTCAATTCCCATTAGTTCTTCAATGAAGATTTTTGGAAAAACACTTCATCACCAATATCCATCTCAATTTCATTCCAATGTTTATCAACATATCTATTTTTCTTACCATGATCTGTCAAAATGTGTTTCTTAATGGTCTTGACCTTTCCTACAATTTATTTTACAATTATAGTGCCTGATTATCCAATGTAAACCAGCATCATCAAAAAATAAGGGTGTTTTAATTATATTCCAATTAAGGTATTTATTTTTATATTTATGGATTATTGATTAAATTCAATAATTGTATGAGAATTCAACAAGAGGTAGATTTTCATATCTTAATAATTTTTAGTCAATCAATCATGCTCACAACACCACCTCATGTGTCTTTATGGTCCTCTCATATTGGTCATCACCTTTGGGTGATAAATCTATAAATAGTTCAATTTAGTGAAATGATATTGATTTATAATTTTACAAAATATGTAGGTAAATCTCGTATCTCAATCAGACATAATCAATAATCGTTTTTTATGTAACCTCACCACTTCCAGGATATAGTTCATTTTCTAGTATATCAAGTAAAATTTCCACTCAAATAGAAATGAATTGAAGAAATATTAATAATAATATCCACTACAAACCATATAAAATTAATTCTTCTATATTATTTCATAATACCAATTATAAAATCCATAGATATGATTTCCAATTTACATGTAGGGTTGCATAATGGTATAATTATTCAATTGGACATTTTCTTGTGTATTATTACTTGTTCAAATTCTAGGAATTGTTTTTATTTTAAGATATCCTACATTATATTGTGAAACCAATACCGGTCATAGATATCATTATACATCATCATTCACATTGAGAGGGTAGAGAATATCAATCAATGTGCATCATTTAATGTCTCCACAATTATCTATTTATTTTACAATTCACATAATAGAGACCCAAACATTACAACTAATTCATCAAATTTTTACATCATTGATTATCATTTTCATATATATTCCACGTAATATAATTTGATTACATACCTTAAATAATTGGTTATCTTCACAATAATTGATGGTTGGGAAATAATTTGATCTATGTAGCATGTTTTTCATCTATTATGATGTCTATATCCATCCTTTGATTGTTAAAGAATATTGAATCCTTCTAAATTCTAATAGTTGATAATGTTTAAGGGTCTTTTATACTTAGATAATCTTTTATTTTATTCATCATCTTATTATGGTAATGTATTATCATATATCGTCCTTGATCAAATCTAACCATATCCACTATATCATATTATGATCAATTGGATTGAATATATACTTTAAGATATTATGATCTGTATATATTTAATATTTCTCCCCATAATGATAATTATACAAAATCATCACTATGAAAATCACTATGACCATCTACATATAAATTTTTTGACAGTTTTGGTCATAGAAATTAAAAATTCTTGAGATATAGATTATCATTATTATTTTTCATCCATAAAAAACGTGTCCCTTTAACAATTAATCACTATATACAACAAAAAATTTCTAAATTGAGAGATTTTAATGTATTGGTTGACTAATAAGCCTCTTTTTTAATCCCATAAAGAAATCTCCACATTCAATGGTCTTTATAAACATCACTCCATTCCATGTTATGTTGGTCATGGAGTTTGATTGCCTTGATATATTTCACACAAATCATCAATAACACTCAACTAGTATTAGTAAAATATAGATATCTATAACACATGTTGTTCTAGGACAGTCCACTATGAACCTTTTAATAGTGATACATAAACCATTAAAAACTCAAATTTACTATAATTTAGATATAGAATTTTAGAGACCCAGTTTTCTCAACTGTAAAATAATTAAATATTTATATATATATATTTAGAGCTATGCATTCTGACATCGTAGGATTATGAGGCCCGGTGTAGCCCATATTAATTTTATTAAAATGTTAGATATATTTTATATTGTGTATGAATGATAACTCAAAAAAAGAATAAATCATAATATTTAGACCTAATTAGAAATATGACACCATGTTTGAGTCTAGAATGTGGTGTTTACCCTAGGCGATACATAAAATTTGTTGGTGGGGGACATTCGTACCCCACGCTTGTTGGTGGTACGTTTAAGTGATTAAATTAATTGGATAATTAATTTAATTCATCCATTATGAACTAAAATGATGGTTATAAATATATTGTTAGGGAGAATTATCCATGATTGGATCATAAATCTCTTACAACGGTCGAATCTCTCTTTCATCACCCATTGGTGAATCTGTATCGAATGATGATGGAACTTCATAACAATTCGGATCTGGCAAGACAATCACTTTGGCTTTTTCCAATCATTTCCCTGGATTTTTTTTCACCAATGATCAATCCAAAAGAGTGAAAGGACTCACATATTTGGGTTTTTAATCATTTGGATTAAAATACTGATAATATTGTTATTCTGTTTTTTGATATTCATCTTTTTAAGGACATTGCATGAGCCCATGTACATGCTTTCATATTGTGTAATCAATTTTCTTACCTCAATTCCCAGTTCATGATATCTAACAAATAAATCTTTTCTAGTGATATTTAAAACAATGAATTTTTGTGATTTTATTCCTCAATTCTTTATATTCTTCACCAGTTGGATCCTTGGTGTCCCAACATTACATTTTCGAGTGGTAAAAAATTAGATCCGGCCCTCGGATTCATGTTTGATCAACAATGTGATAATGTATTGGAAAAAAAGCATAGATATGGTATAGTTGTTTTACATGGATACTTGATTTATTGATATGAGATATCAAATATCATATTCGATATATGAGATATAATAAATAATATATAAGATATGAATTAAGGGAAATATTAAATTAGATATGTTATGTGACATATAAGATATAAGATTTTCTATATGATATATAAGAGACATGACACGAGATATGATATATAATATATTAGATATGAGATATAAGATATGAGTTATAAATCATTCTTAAACAATATTATTTCCATTATATATTTTATTTGAGGCATGTTTTTGGGGAATCATTAGTGAAAACCTGATCCAAGAATTAAGACATTCATTTCAGTACAAACTTGTGATAACTTTTTTTAGACTCACTCCATGGGTCAACAATAGAACACAATAATAATAAATTATTATTTTTAGAGAATCATGTATCCAATATATCACCCTCACATGGTGTGATAATGATGAACAGTCCATGATGTTGTCACCCTGAAATTTTGGAAGCCTTTTCAAGACCAATTTTAGTTATTTAATTTCGACTAGTGGCCTAAAACTATGAAACACCATTTGAGAATGTTGTAGTGAAAAAAATAATTTTTATTGGGTGTCTGATTGAGGAATGTGAATATCCTATATTGGGCATTTTACTACATAGAAATGATATATCCCACAATTGGGGCTTCTGATATATGATGGAGATGTTCCAATCGTGATGCAAAGAGGAAGCACTCAATAAAGGAAATGATCATATAGGATCACTGTGAAATTATGATCTTACCTTCCAATAGGGCTAGGTAATGGAATTACCTGATGCTCATTCTGAGTTACCCTTCAGTATAGAAGGGTAGGGGATTTCCATGATGTTCTTGTAATACCATCCAATATGGCTGGATAGTGTAGTTTCTCATCTATCTTTTCGAGTTACCATCCTACGCGGCCTGGCAGTGGAGTTACTCAACATTTCAAGCATACCCTCTAGTAGGACTTGGATGTGGAGTTCCCCAATGACATTCTCAAGTGGTATCCTCCATTAGTACTAGGCAGTGGATATCCTTGGTGAAAATTAGAGTAAGACCCTCATGTCGTACACAGGAATGGGATAGTCACATAGAATTTTCATTCTCTCGACTGTTTGACATAGTGACAAGACATGATTTGATGTATCTTTCCACTCACAAGGAAGAGGGATTATTTACCCATTGATATGTGTTCTTATGGTGTGATGTAGAATTATGGTGGTCATTTAGTTCCCCCCAAATAGTAATGTATCATGGTTTTGTTATTCAGTCCCATAGAATAGTGTGATCAGGGTAGAATCATGAGTAGTTTTTCATTATTCTTGGACATTATACGGAACTATTAGCAACTCTTATTCTTATGCTCTGCTATGATATGAAGATCCCATAAATATCTAATTTTTTATTTTTTGAATGATTATATATATATATATATATATTATTTTATAGGGATTCATCCCCATGGATATGTAAACTCCCTTTCTATGATATGCGATGATTCAGGGGGTATGCCACGTTATTTCTTTGTACGTTTTCTTGGGGTTGGATGAGTCTACATTCCTTCTATAGTTTGAAAATAATCAATGATATTTTCATCTTCTCTCCATGTCGATCTCCTTGTGTTAGGATGAGTTTACTTTAACTATTTTGTTAGGATGATAAGTACTCTTTAATTGTACCTTGTTCTATCTACTACAAAACTCCATAGATGATTCTTTTATTTAACTCTCTTCACCACATTTGGATTTTTCGCCTGGGTTATTATATACATACAATTTTATGGGATTTTCCCACACATGTCATGAATTTTGAAGATTATGGACATGCTAAATCTTACGTAAGATGATCATAGTTATATTTTCTCCTAGTAATGCATATTGTGGTCACAACATGGGGTATAAGAGCTGGGCTCCCTCAGCGGTTTACTATTTTTCAATTTTTTCAGGATGGGATAGATTTCTGGTAGGGCATATATTTTTGACTTTTACATTTATTTTTACAATACCATAACTTTTTATTATCTATAGGTTCATGCATGTTTATATTACATTATGTAAGTGTTACATCTTTTATTTTTACCCTCTGTACATTTTCATTGTGTTTGCTCTATGAATTTGAATATTTTTGTTGGAAAAGTACTTCGTGAGTTAATAATGACTTCAATGTTTTTCTCCACCCATGGAATATGTACATGGGATTAGGATAGTTGTGGCTTGAGCCCCGACATGGGATGGGTAGAAAAATATAGGTATCAATGAATGTTAATTCCATGGTAATTTGTTCAGAGGTATCCAATTAAAGATGATTGGTTGGGTTTTGGGAAATAATGTCTACATGTCTTGAGTGTGGATCTCAGGAAAAATATTCCATTGATGGTACGGGAATCTTGCATATCAATTCACCAATACCAAGATGACCTTTATGTCGACTTGAAATTCAATGACATTTGTTGTACGTATAAATGGAACATGCATAAAATTGGATTGAGTCTTTCATTTTCCTCCAAGAATCATATCCCAATTTTTTTTCTTAACACACACACACATATATATATATACATATTCCTGTATGTCCACAATACTCCTTGATAGAATTCAAGATGAATTTATGATGACATTTATCTAGGACAAGAGCTCCGGTTCAAAATGATTACACTATGGATGATCAGGCCTCTGTTTAGTGTACATCCCATGATCCCCATCCTCACGGTGGAAAAGAAGCATCACCTCCACCTATTGAGAAATAGATCATCCCATTAGGGTCTTTTGTGGATGTAGGGAGGCTGAGAAGGATTTCTGGGATCCAACATTAGAGACCCCTGATATTTCATTGTGAGTTATATCCCAATGTAATAGAATATTAATTAGATTTAGTGTTCTATATATTTAGGTTTATTCAGACCCCAACGGATCAGGTGGTTTCTGGGTCACCAGGTGTTTTTCGTGTAGAAGATGGATGTTGGTGGAGCCTAGTTACATAGATTCTTGATGAGTCAACACTATACTTGGATGAATTCTATTATATATTTCATGAAGTGTACTAGCCCTTCTGATTATGCACAATTTGGTTTTTTTGAGTATTTTTAATTACATTGGGGAGTGATGAAAATGGCGGAGTACGTAGTGGGGTTCAGAGACCATGTTCTCTACTCTCTTGACATGAACAAGGAGGGTTACTTCTGAGCATTGATGTTTGAAGAAGGACATCGTGGAGAGATTTTTTCTAGTTTAGTTCCCTTTGCATACCCACATATGTCATGGTGCTAATTTGTTATTTTATGATATAGATAGTTATATTATAGGTACCATACATAGATGGAGATGGAAGTGGAAATTATGGAGATGATTCATCTATAGCATCTAGTAACCGCTAATTGACAGGATGTCATCGCATGAGAGCATTTCATGAGAAGACACATGGACATGGTCTTATAGTTTACGGGAATAATAGAGCACCAGCACTTCCAAAGGATGGATTATGCTATGATTGTGAAAGAAAATGGTCCCAAGGAATGAGACTTCCCTACCAGCTATGTTGACCAGCCTAGAAAGATAGCTAATGGACCTCCACAATAGAGGAAACACTGTGATTAAGGTTCTCCTGGGAATGGATACGGTGGTCCCTTGGGATGGGGAATTCGAATAGTAGTAGAAAGAGGTGTGGGTTGAAGATGATGTTATGAGGTCCTTCAATAACCACTAATAGGTGTCTCGTGTAAGGGTAATAGAGATATTAGTTGGGAATATGGATAGAAACATTCTTTGGATGTCTACAATCCCACAACATAGAAAATTATTTGAGGTATGATCTATGATTATTATAGATTTTCCACAGTATTATTAAAAATAGGTTCTATTTAATCATTTTACTATAAACTCTTGTCGTGGGATTAGAAGGTCCTAATTTTGGCACTAGAAAAATAGATTCTACATGAGGATAATATTAGGAATGGTTATTTAATATCTTTAATCTTGTAGATGTGTGCCATGTCGCTTGGAAAAGACAGGATCATGTAAGAAAATTTGGAAAAGACAGTGGAACTTTATGTGGTCATCTACGATATGCATTCTATTTTTTATGGCCAAAACCCTATTGATTTTCACCATAAATATGTCATATGCTTACACATTATTAGGATGAGATTCTCTTTCTTTGGGGAGAGAGATGTCATGGCTGGGAAGGTAAGTTCATTGAGCAGGAGACAACATCCCATCTCCCATTAGGTGGGAAATGTATCCCTTGGTGCATCAGTAACATCATGAATCTGGATCCTATTGTTCTGTATTATTACATGGATTTCGTCCACTACGACATTCATGAACTACATCAAATGTGGGATATTGTGTTTTCCTTGACTTCCATCTAAGTACTTCCCTAATATTTTATGTGATAAATCGGATGGAACCTACAAATATCAAGGATCTAGGATAGTAGATGGAGGACCTAGATGATGAAGGTTTCATCAGACCCTGCAGGTCCCGCCTAGGAATCTCTAGTGTTGTTCTTGAAAAAAGACGATGGTGGAATATCAACTTTTGTGGACTATCATCCCTATAACTAGGCCATGTTTAATAACAAGTACACATTTTTGAAAATTGATGTCCTATTTGATCATTTCTGGGTTCTTAGATAGTTCTTGAAGATTTATCATAGATCCAGGTACCTCTAGTTGAGGGTTTGTGAGACTGAAATTCCAAATTAAGCATTCTAATGTCTCTTCCAACACTACAAGTCTCTAGTGTTTCCATTCAGTGAGACAAATTCTCCCGCTATGATTATTACTTTGATGAACTAGGTCTTCCGGCCATAGTTGGACAAATTTTTTGTTGTCCTCATCGATGACATATTCATCTATGCTCTAATATAATTGATGCAAGCAGCGAATTTAAGGGCGTTCCAATAAATTTTTGATAGAAAATTCCATAAGAAATTCTCTTGATGTTATAGTTCTAGATAAATGAGGTTCAATTTCTGGGCATATCATTTTTTAAAAAAATTTATCCACAATTCCTGGAAATTTCAAAGCAATTCATTCATGGGAGCCACCCAAGGATGTATCATAGGTAGAGATAAATCTTATCTTATTACGGTACTATTGGATTTTTTTGAAGAATTTCCCATAATCATTACCACTTTAACCACCCCATAACCTAGAAATGTAATCATTTCCCCTAGATTTAGTAGTTCCAGTGGGACTTTGATGAGTTGAGGAAAAAGTAGATGAGTGATCTAGTGTCAAGAATATCAGAGAATGTCATGGATTTCATCATGTAATGTGATGCCTAATGATCTAGGCTCGAGTGTGTATTGATGTAGAAACATGAATTTATCACATACGGGGTGAGCTATTTTAGACCCCACCAGAAGAATTACTGAAATCATGACCTATAGCTGGTAGATGTAGTCTTCACCCTGATGATGTAGAGAATCTATGTTATGGGAGAGTTCTTGGTTTTTTTACTCAGACCACAAAATTCTCAGGTTCTTATTAACTTATAGAGAGCTAAACTTGATACAGTAACAATGGTATGAGTTCCTTCATAAAGAAAACTTCATGATATTATATACTCTAAGGTGGGTAATAATTATTATAGATTCCATTAGTAAGAATTCCTAGGATCACTTAGTCCGGGAGGCATCAGAGAAGTTAGATTCCCTATAGCGGACCTCGGGGGAGCCTGAGGATGTATGTTTTATTTATTTGATTGTTTTGTATCCTTCACTCCTTGTGTTTGTCAGAGTGTCCTAACTAAGAGATATCGACTAAGATGTCTTACATGATATGATATCCATAAGAGACACACTATATGGAAATTATGATGGAGGTAATCATGTTATCTTGTTAAATTTGAGAAAAGTTGTTCGATTCCTGATGTGATATAAGGTGATACAGGATTTCTCCACTTCTCCCCTAGTTGCACATCCTATTGTGGGGAAGATTTATAGAGACCTACAACTGATGTTATGGAAGTCAACCATAGAATTAAGTGTATGTGATATCATCTCTCAATGCCTCACATGACTATAAGTGAAGTCCATGAACTATGTTTAGGAATGTTTATTTCATCCCCTTGAGATCAAATTGTGGTAGAGGTATGGCATATCCATGGACATTGTTACAGGGATTCCACCAATAGTGAAGGCCTAGGACCCCATGTAGTTGATTGTTCACTATCTCAAAAAGGTTTTTTCACATCAATGAAATTAGTGAGAATATTTTGGTGGAATGTACTGTGAAGTTCTTCTTACTGGAGATCATTCCCCTTCATGGGTTGACCAAGATGACTATCATAAATAATAACACATTTTTTAAATCATGATTATAGAATGGACTATAGGTGGAATTTAGGACCTAGTTGAGGATGAGTATATTCTTTCACCCCCCAGACCTACAGGATGATGGAGCAAATGATTTAGGGTGTATATGATATGCTAGTTTGTCTGTTAGATATGGGAAATGGATTTGAGGATCACATCCAATTATTCGAGTAAAAAACATACTATCTACCATCAATATTGAACCTTTTAGTCCTTTTATGGGAGACCATGAAGGACACCCTTATGATGGAAAGAGGGCGGGGTGACATCTCTTGTTTTCCTAGAGTTTGTGTAGGATACAATTGAAAAATTCTAAGTCATCTATGAGAAGATAGGGATGACCTAGAGTAGATATAATTCATACACCAACCACAATCACATACCCTTGGTGTTTGAGCTGGGAGACCATGTTTTCTTTTGATTCATCCCATGATGAGGATTATAAAGGTTATTATTGGTAGGAAAACTATCCCAGAGGTTCATCTGACCATTTGATATTGTTCATAGAGATGGTGTGGTTACCAGCTACCTCGCCATCCCCTACAACTGGGGTGGGTGCACGATATCTTCCATTTGGAAACACTACAGAGATGTGTGCATGACCCAAAACAAATCATCAACTATGGAAATATGGACATCAAGGATGGATCAAAAATTATAGAGAACATGGTGGAAATAAAGGATTGGTAGGAGATGATCATGATCAGATGAACCGTCCATTTTAATTTTTTGTTCTCACATCATGTAAACAAGTAAGAGTGTTCCTGAGTGTAGGAGAGTCAGGTGTGAGATTAGTATCTTCAGTTTTTTCCATGTTTTTTATTTGAAGGGATAAAATTATTGATTGAGGGATTGATTATGAAACCCTTTATTCATGTAGGACTTCGAAATATTTCAATATATATTTATACTTCTAGGGACTAAGACGATGTGTAATTCTGACACCACGTGTGCACAAAAATATTTTTTTAAAAATATTAGTTATATTTTATATTACACACACAGGATACATAAAATAAAAAGGATTAACTATTAATTGGTTATTCAGATGAAGAATGTGATACAATAGTTCTATCCAGAACATTGAGTTCACCCTAGGTATAAAATAAAATATGTCGGTGTGGGATGTTTAGACCCCTCTCTCATTGGAAGTTCATTTAAGATAGTTATTTAATTAATAAAATAATATTAATTAATAATTTTTGACCTAATAATATATTTATAATTATATATATAGTGATACATTTCTTTTGTTGGATCATAATTCTCCCACACCTAGTGGAGTTCTATTCTTCCTCGATGTGGTGTACCCATACCAAATGACATAGGAATGTTAGATCAGATTGGATCATGATGCAATGAATGCATCTACCTCTTCCAATATTTTTGATATAACATTATTCACCAAGAATCAATCAAAAACAGAGGTAAGACTCATATTTTTTACACATCTTGATTAAAATTGAAAGATCCCGATTTTTGGAAAGGTATGTTTTCTTTATGTTTTGGTTGAATCCCATGTTTCGGGCTTCAAGGGATGTTTCTTGAAAGTGTGAGAGGCCTTAGGGGTGTTCTGGGGGATCGAGGCATGGAAGAAAAGATATCTGGGAAAGACAGGCCAGGGCGCACGGCCAGGTTAACCTTGCGGCCTGCCTAGGCTAAATCGTTTGACCCTTCCTCCTCCAGATAGAAGCATGTGCACGGTTTGCGCACGGTTTTCCAAACCATGTGGATAAATCGTGTGACCCCTCCTCCTCCTGACAGTGGCATGCACACGATTTGCACACAGTTTTCCAAACCATGTGGGCAAACCTTGCGGCCACTTAATGTTGAGAAAAATTACAAGTTTTCCACTCCGGGCTTTTAAACCTCACGTGAGATTTCCTCTCATTCCCTCCCTCTCAACCCAAGGCATGAACCAAATCTCCCAAAGGCTCTAAGAGACTGATCTCCTTCAATTCCAAGGCATTTTTGGTGCTGTTGGTTGAGGATCAAAGCTCTGGGTAAGGTTAATCCCATCCTTGTTTTGCATTTTGGTTTAGGGTTTCCATCTTCTCACCATATCATTCCGAAGCTCTAAAACCCTAACTTCTGGGTGAGTATTTGGTTTAAGCTCTAACGGTTGGTTGGACCGGGGTATAAGGACACCATTGATAGTGCGTTCAGCCACAATTTCAAGGTAGGTGGTCTACAATTGATATTCCATAGTTATTTGGTTATTTGTGTATGTTTAATTTTGTTCTTTCTTTCTATTGGTTATGATTTGGATAACCATGGCATATTTTGTAATAATGGTGTTTAGAATGGAAAATGGGAATCCTCATGATCCCCATGGGATGTTCTGAGATAGAAATGACCGAATTGGGTACATCCATGGGATGTTCCGGGTTTTCCCGTATTTAGGGATTGATATTAAACAAGTGACCTTGTTGTAATAAATTGTAGAGCCCTCGATAAATATGTTGGCATTATTGGTTGAACTTGGAATAGAAGTTAGTTTATGCATCTAGACTTGGCAATAACCTAAGGTTTAAAGTTTAATGGGTTAAATGGTTGATTCATGAGAATGATGAATGGGTTAAATGGGTTAATGAGTAAACTCAATAATGACCATAATGGGATGGATTATGGGTTTAATGTTCAATTCTTAGTGAGATAGGCATAACACATGGGAGTTGGGTGAATGGTTAAATGATGTGAAATGGTAATGTGTTAATGGGCTAAGGCATGATGTGGTTTCCCATGTGGGTTGTGGTGAATAGTGTTTTCCTAAGGGCAATGGCTTAGATGGTTGATGGTTACTTATATATAATAATGTGAACATGGCTTTGTAGAGTGGGGTATGACTTGAGGATCTACGCCCACGGGTCGAGTGAAGACTGAGGTTCTAAAATCCAACCTAAATGCCCGGGTTAGGAAAGGGGACTAAGGGTCTATTCTCCCAACAGTTGCATCCACCCAAACAGAGGCTTCGAGGTGAGGTTATGGTTGCTATGAGGGGTTAGTCCTAGTGAGATAGGATAATGATGTGTTTACCATATTTTATTTAATTGTTGGCCTTAGACCCATGTATCATAATTTATGTGATTAACCCATGGAAATGTGATGAAATGGTATATGGTGATAATGAGTGTGTAATGAATGGTAATGAAAGTGGAAATGGATTGGATCTGAACTTCTTAATGGTACCTTAAATAATTACTTGGCAATTATCATTCATATTCCATTTTCCTGCACTACCTGTTCATACTGGATATTTTTGTAGACACCGTTGGTGGTGGCCCACTGAGTTGTACTCACACCATCCTCGGGCTACCGTTGGTTACCCGAGCATACTTCATGTTTGCATGTCAGGTGAAGGGAAAGGGTCCTTGATAGATAGTTGAGTGGGCATGGGTAGCACATGGTGGAGGATCAAGACTTGGAGTCAGGACCATTTTGGGGATTTTTCACGTTGTCCTTATTTTGGGTTTTTGTTCACTCTTGCACTTGTAGTATGATATGGAACATTTATTATTGGAAATGGTTGATATACTTGTTTCTTGTTTATTGGTTATTTTTTCCACTATTTGGTTTATCTCTGTTGTGATTACTCTGATAAAAAGGGGGTATAGTCTCCCCACATGACCCCATAGACCCCCACTGCTAGTCGGAATCCTTTTCTGTATGGGGAGGTGCACTTAAGGTCATGTAACCACCCAGCTCGGAGCACCGGTTTAGTGGATTCTAGGTCGGGAATGTTACAAAGTTGTATCAGAGGAGGTATTTCTTCTCCTTCTCTGAGCACTTGTAATTTGGGATTGGTAGCCAAGGGTTAAGATGTGTCGAGCCTTGGTAATGAGCTCGTGATTGGGAGTAACTAACCCATGTACAGGGGATAACCCATGTCACCCTAGGTCGGAAATGTTTTTCTTAGTTGTGGGATGTTAGAGTTGATGATATTTCACCGTTGGGTGATGCACATGTGGTTTGATGTGACTGTTTTATGATATTTGGCTCGTGGCCATAACGACATGAGGATTTCATTCATGCATCATTTTCAGGAACCTAGGGAGATAGGTGACATGCATTGCGTTAGGCACACTCATGGGATGGGTGTGTGAGGCAGGAAATTAGGGTGCATCATGCATTTCATAAAACCAATAAATAATGAAAAGAATGAAATGAAACAAGTGGGTAAATGATGCTTAATGAAATAATAGGGTTTGAAAAAATTTGGAAAATGTCGTTGGGTAAGTGTGTGAAAATGGGTTGTTGTAGCTAGTGAACAGCTTTTGATGATGTTGTGAATGTTTATGGTATGTGTGCTAAATCTCGTGCTTGGAATTGTAGAGAAATGCCACTATGTCGTTGGTTACCAGTTGGGAAACAGGAGGGAGATTCTGAGAACACTCCTCCAGTAGAGGAGCAAGAAAATGTGGCGATCAATGAAGGTGGAGAATACTAGTTCTGAAAGAAATTGGCTCGCCTTATGCAGATATTGGATTGGGACCCAGGGCAGTTTTCATCGAGTTTGTTTGAGCTGACCAGGGAGTTCCAGCTACAGCACCATCCAACCTCCACCAGAGAGGGTGGTCCAGAAGCAGTGGAGTTCTGGTTAGAGTCTGTCGAGACGATACTGGACCATCTGGAGACACCAGTTGAAAAGTGAGTGAAGCTGTCCAGTTATATGATGTTGGGCCAGGCTAGGCGTTGGTGGGACTTTCAGGATCAGATTGAGCAGGCTGAGGGAATATTGTGGAAGGTTTTTCAGGAAAAGTTTCTAGATCATTTCTACCCAGAGACCTTGAGATTGGATCTGGCTGTAGTGTTTATGAGCCTGACTCAGGGATCGCTATCGGTGATGGACTATTCTAGTCTCTTCACTAATTTGAGATGCTTTATCCTAGTGTTAGTAGGGGATGATGTAGCAGTAGCAAAGTGTTTCCTGGATGGATTGAGACATGATTTCAGGTCTCAAGTAAACATCTTCTTCTTGAAGAGGTTTGTAGAGGGAGTAGATCATCTTTGTCCCAGTGTTATCAGGGGTTGAGGCAGCAGTAGCAAGGCGTTTCCAAGATGGGTTGAGACATGAGTTCAGGTCTCAAGTAAATATATTCCGCTTGAAGAGGTTCACAGAGGTAGTAGATCAGGCACTGATCTCGGATGTAAACCTGAATGGAGCTTGAGGTAGTGGGATTGTGGTGTAAGTGGGACAGACGAGTGGTGTAGCTACAGAAGGTCGGAAGCGGCACCATGACAGCTCACCAAATAGTGGAAGTCTGAAATATGGATGGAAGAGAGGGTCAGCCTCTCAGAGTGGAAATTAGGTGTTCTTATATCAGTGCGGTAGGACGGGGCATATGCGTGGTTAGTGTCCCCGACCTCCAGTTTAGTGTCGTTCGTGTGGAAGAATTGGACATGTGCAGAATTTATGCAAGGAAACCTCAGTAGGTTGGCGAGTAGGATGGTGGAAGGTAGGTACCGGATATAGGAAGGGGATCAGTTGCCCTATATCAGGCAGGCATTTGGAGTTCCATGGGCCGTACTGGAAAGGGCGGTGGACATCGTACTCCAGGGAAAGATCTCTCACGCCTACAGGGCATTATAGCACAGAGTACTCAGGCTGGGGCCTAGGGTAGAAGGGTTGGTCAGCATTAGGTAGTTCAGTTTTCACCTGGTGATGGCGAGGATGGACCATCAACTGTTTGCGGTACGATCCTTGTAGCTTCTACTTTTTGAAGTGTGTTTTTTGACACAGGTTCCACATTCTCTTTTTTCTTTTCTCAACTTGTGGTAGTGCTGGGCTTACCTATGGAGAGGGTGTGTAGAGTTATGTCAATTTACACTCCGTTTGGGGTGCGGGTTGAGGATATCAAGCAATGGCAGGGGTGTGCCTTAGAAGTCGGTGGGTATCATTTTCTGTGGGACTATTCATTCTTGAGATTTCAGGGTTTTATCTAATCATGGGAATGGTTTGGTTGGTGTTGTATCGGGTACACATAGCATGTTACCATCCCAGAGTATCATTCAGGTCGCTTGAGGGTGACGCTTATGTCCATAGTGGCGATTTGAATGTTCGAGCAGGGCGTGCAGGGCCGTTTTGTCAACAGATGAGTGGACTCACGGCTCGAGTGGCATGTCTTATGCTTGATGACAATTCAAGAGGGGAGAAGTCTATTTTGCCTCCTACAGTGGATCGGTGTCAGGATGTTTTTCCTGAGGATTTCTAGGGGTTACCCCTTGAGAGGTATGTTGAGTTCACAATCGAGTTCCTACTGGGAGAGGAGCCAGTTTCTATTCCTCCATAACAAATGGCACAGGATGAACTCCAAGAACTGAAGGTTTAGATTGAGGAGCTGGTGCATAGGGTGTTTATCCATCCTAGTACACCTCCTTGGGGATCTCTTGTTCTTTTTTCAAAGAAGGCTGATGGTTTGTTAAGGCTATGTGTTGACTATATAAAGTTGAATCAGATGATGGTGAAAAATCGGTACCCTCTTCCCAGAATTGATGATTTCTTTATCAGTTGAGAGGTTCATCTGTGTTTTATAAGATTGATCTGAGGACATGTTATCACTAGTTGAGGGTGATGTCTTCCAACATACAACTGACAGCTTTCCGGAGTCTGTATGGGTTTGTTTGAGTATGTGTTAATTCATTTCGGCATGACCAATGCACTAGCAGTGTTTATGGCTTTGATAAACCAGATCATTCATCCCTATCTAGATCGGTTTGTGGTTTTCTTTGTTGAAGATATATTAGTGTACTCTAAAACTCACGACGATCATGCCCAACATCTTGATATCATCTTGGGTATGCTAAGAGAGAACCAGCTATACACCAAGCTATCTAAGGGTCAATTCTGGATAGGTGGGGTACATTTTTTGGGTCACATCATCTCGAAGGTAGGTGTGTCGGTGGATCCAGAGAAAGTGCAGGCAGTTGTCTCTTGGGATCAGCCCAAGAGTGTTTCTGATGATCGGAGTTTTCCGGGTTTGGACGTGTATTAACGAAGCTTCATTCAGGATTTCTCTAACATGGCTGCACCACTGTCGGGCTTGATCAAGAAAGGAATCTGGTTTGAGTGGTCAGAGGCTTATGAGAATTCCTTCCATGAGTTGAAGAAGAGGCTGACGGCCACACCTATCTCAATCTTACCTGAGCCAGGTAAGAAGTACATTGTGTTTTGTGATGCATACGGAATCGGACTTGGGGCTGTGTTGATGCAAGATGAGTAGGTGGTGGCTTACGGGTCAAGGCAGTTGAGACCCCATGAGCGGAATTATCCCACTCATGACAATGAATTAGCTCTAGTTGTGTACGCCTTGGAGTGCTGGATGCACTATTTGTTGGGAGAACGGTTTATCGTGTTTAACGACAAAAAAAGTTTAAAGTACATCTTCTCCCAGCGGGACCTAAATCATCGGCAGCAGAGATGGGTGGAATATCTCTAATATTTTGACTTTGAGATCTTGTACACGTAGGAAAGGGAGACAGTTTCACTGATTCTCTGAGAAGAAAGGTTCGGAAATAGATGGTTCAGGAGTCCATCACCGAGTAGAAGGTGATGGATTTGTTTGTAGAAATGCACCTGGAGGTGAAGGAGGAGAGTGGTCAGGTCACTCTTGAATCATTATCGATGGAGTCGAAACTTTTTATTCTAGTTAAGGAAGGTCATCTTGATGATCCAGAGTGTTTGATCATGAAGGAAAGCCTTGAAGGTGGGGACGTACCTTCTTGTTGGGTCTTCGTCTTGGAAGGTGTTATTCATGTTCATGATCATGTGGTTGTGCCAATGTGTGTGCGGGAAGAGTTGAAGCGAGTGTTCCATGAATCAAAGTGGGCAGTGCATCTTGGTTTGACAAAGATGTACCATGATCTCCGAAGGCAGTTTTGGTGGCCTAGAATGAAGATGGAAGTTTTGGGCTTTGTCACACGGTGTCCTACTTGTCAGTAGGTGAAGGTCGAGCATCAATGCCCAGGTGGTTTGTTGCATCCATTTCCCATTCCAGAATGGAATTGGGATGATTTAACCATGGATTTTTTCGTGGGTCTTCCGAGGATGCCGTGGAAGAATGACGCAATATGGGTGATTGTGGATCGGTTAACGAAGGTGGATCATTTCTTACTGATTCAAGATACCCATAAAGTTGACCAGTTGGGTGAGTTGTATGTTCAAGAAATAGTGCGGTTGCATGGGGTGTTGTAGACCATAGTTCCGGAACGAGATCTGCATTTCACATCGCGTTTCCGGAATAGATTGCAGAAAGAGCTTGGTACACATGTGTTTTTGTGTACAGCTTTCCACCCGTAGATGGACGGGCAGTCGGAACGTATGATCCAAGTGTTGGAAGACATGTTAAGAGCGTGTGTCTTGGACATCGGTGGTTCTTTGTATAATCACCTATCATTAGTTGAGTTTTCCTACAAAAACAGTTTTCATGCTATAAATCAGATGGCACCATTTGAGGCACTCTACAGGAGGTCGTGTAGATCTCTGTGGTGTTGGCTAGAGGCCGGTGAATCTGAGTTTTTGGGGCCAAGTCTCATGTAGGAAACTTCATAGAGTGTTACGTTGATCAGGAAGTGGATGGCTACGACTTAGAGTCGGCAAAAGTCATATGAAAAATAGAGGCGTAGACCTTTTGAGTTAGGGGTGGGTGATAAAGTGTTCCTTCGGGTGTCTCCAAGGTTGGTTCACCGTCGGATACGAACGCAAGGTAAGTTGGTTCCCAGGTATGTGGGACCTTTTGTGATTGTGGAGAGGATCGGAGCTGCGGATTACCGATTGGCTCTTCCACAATGGTATGGTGGGATGCATGATGTGTTTCATGTGTCGCAACTTCGACAGTATCACCATGATCCATCTCATGTGGTTGATGTTGAGGATGTGGAGCATGAGGTTGATGCGTCCTATGAGGAGCATCTGGTTCGTGTGGTGGATCGTAGTGAAAATGTCTTTCAAGGAAATTTTGTGCCATTAGTGAGAGTACTATGGAATCATGGGAATGTTTAGAATGAAACTTGGGAGTGGGAATCAGATATGCGGGCTCAGTGGCCCGAAATATTCTCTTCAGTGGAGCAATGAGGCTTGTGAAATCGGCTCGAGGACGAGCCGTTATAAGGTGGGGAGATTGTAAGATCTCAGTTTTTGAAAGGGAATGATTTCATTATGTTTTGTTTGAATCCCTTGTTCTATGCTTCAAGGGATGTTTCCTGAAAGTGTGAGAGGCCTTGGGGGTGTTCTGGGGGCTCGGGGCATGGATGAAAGGAAATCTGGGCAAGACAGGCCAGGGCTCACGGCCTGCACATGACCAGGTAAACCGTGCGGCCTACCTAGGCTAAACCTTGTGACCCTTCCACCTCCGAACAGAAGAATGCGCACGTTTTGTGCCCTATTTTCCAATCCATGCGGATAAATCATGTGACCCCTCCTCCCCCTGATAGTGGCATGTGCACATTTTGCACACAGTTTGCCAAACTGTGCGGAAAAACCATGCGACCACTTAATGTTGGGAAAATTACATGTTTCCCACTCTGGGCTTTTAAGACCCACTAGGGATTTCTTCTCATTTCCTCCCTCTCAACCCTAAGCACGAACCAAATCGCCCAAAGGCTGCAATAGTCTAATCTCCTTCGATTTCAATGAGTTTTTGGTGTTGTTGGTTACGGATTGAAGCTCTGGGTAAGGCTAATCCCATCCTTGTTTCTCTTTTTGGTTTAGGGTTTTCATCTTCTCTCCCTCTCATTCCAAAGCACTAAAAACCTAAATTTTTGGTGAGTTTTAGGTTGAAGCTCCATATATTGGTCAGATCAAGGTCTAAGGACATTATTGAGAGTGCATTCAACCGCGGTTTTTTGGTTAGTGGTCTACAAGTGATATCCCATAGTTATTTGGGTATTTGTGTTTGTTTAATTGTGTTCCTTCTTTTCATTGGTTATGTTTTGGATAACCTTGGAATATTTAGTAATAATAGTTTTTATAATGAAAAATGGGAATCCTCACGATCCTCGTGGGGTGTGTTGGGATTTAGTTGACCTAATTGGGGCCATCCTTGTGATGTGCCGGCTTTTCCTGGATTTAGGGATTGATATTAAACAAGTGACCTTGTTATAATAAATTGTAGAGCCCCTGATAAATATGTTGGAATGATTGGTTGAACATGGAATAGAAGTTAGGTGATGCACCTAGACTTGGCAATAACCTAAGGGTTAAAGTTTAATGGGTTAAATGGTTGATTCATGGGAAAGATGAACAGGTTATATGCTTTAATGAGTAATCTGATTAAACACAATAATGGGGTAGATTATGGGTTTAATGTTGAATGCTTAGTGAGATATGCATAACACATGAGAGCTGGGTTAATGGTTAAATGATATGAAATGGTAATGTGTTATTGGGTTAAGGCATGATGTGGTTTCGCATGTGGGTTGTGGTGAATAGTGTTTTCCGAAGGGCAATGGTTTGGATGGTTGATGGTTAATTATTTATAAGCATGTGCACATGGCTTCATAGAGTGGGGTATGACTTCAGGATCTACGCCCACGGGTCGAGTGAAGACTGAGGTTCTAAAATCCACTCTAAATGCATGTGGTAGGAAAGTGGACTGAGGGTCTATTATCCTAATGGTTGCATCCACCTAGACTGAGGCTTCGAGGTGAGGTTATGGTTTATATGAGGGGTTAGTCCTAGTGAGATAGGATAACAATTTGTTTACCCTCTTGCATGTGATTGTTGGACTTAGACCCATGTAACATAATGTATGTTATTAACCCATGGAAATGTGATGAAATGATAAATGGTGATAATGGGTGTGTAATGAATGTTAATGGAAGTGGAAATGGCTTGTCTCTAATCTGGTTAATGTTTCCTTACATAATTACTTGGAAATTATCATTCATATTCCATTTTCATACACTACCTATTCATACTGGATATTTTTGTAGACACCGTTGGTGGTGGCCTACTGAGTTGTACTCACACCCTGCTCAGGCCGCTGTTGGGTACCTGAGCAGACTTCTTGTTTGCAGGTCAGGAGAAGGGAAAGGGTCCTTGCTAGATAGTTGAGTGGACATGGGTAGCAGTTGGTGGAGTATCTGGACATGGAGTCGAGACGATTTTTGGGATTTTGCCTATTGTCCTTTTTTTGGGGTTCTGTTTACTCTTTCACTTGTAGTATGACATGGAATGTTTATTATTGGAAATGGTTGATATACATGTTCCTTGTTTATTAGTTGTTATTTCCGCTATTTGGTTTATCTCTTTTGTGCTAACTCTAATAAAAAGGGGGTATAGTCTTCCCACATGACCTCATAGACCCACACTGCTAGTAGACAACCTTTGGCATATTAGGAGGCACACATAAGGTCCTGTAACCACCCATCTCGGAGCACCAGTTTAGTGGCTTCCGGGTCGAGAACGTTAAAAAAATATTGAGTATATTGTTATTCCTTCTTTGATATGTATCTTCTTATGTCATATTTGTTATCCCATGTACCAGATATCATACTGTTTATTCAATGTACAATCCTTGATGCCCCATTATACATTTTTCGACCATGAATTCTTGGCTGATGATGTTCAAATATTTTGATTTTTGGGATTTCATTCCTCAATTATTTTTAATCTTTTCTGGTTGGATCCACATTACCCCTCGTTGACATTGCTATGAGACACCATACTCGAACGGACCCAAAGACTAACGGTGGATTGAAGATGCGACAATAGTTCAGAGAGCAAAGAATAAATATGGAATGGTTGTGGTATAGAGATGCTAAGCCTATTAATTTGAGATATAATATATATGATATAATATATGAGATATAAGGTATAATATATGGGATATGAGATATATGAAATAAGATATGATATATGATATAAAAGATAAAAGATAAAAGATATAAATCTTGGTTAAATAATATTATATTAGATATATATTTTTTTCTCAGAAATCCATTTAATGAATCATCAACCATAGTGAGATACTATAATAGAGACAGTGATTTTATGATCAATGATAGATACTTTTTTCAGAATCATGCCTTGGGTCAACAAACCACCCCATATCGATTTATTATTAATTTTTTATCTAACACGTCTCCCGCATATGGTATCAAAATGAAAAATCAACTATGATGCATAAATCATAATATTTATATTTTCATTGGAATACCAATATTTGGAATTTAATTCGGGCTTGTTTCATGGGCCTAGAAGAGAACATTTGAGCTACATAGAGTGAAATGATAATTTTTCAATGACTGCCCAATTAGAGCATGTGAATGACCTATCTTAAGCATGTTTATAAATAAATTTTGATGGTTTGATCTATTTTTGATTTTGATATATTATGTGAGTTTTTATGAAAATTACGCAGTAATGCAATGCCTAATGATAGCTCGGATCATATATGGTCAATATAAATTTCTGGGGTTACGCTCATGGAGGGTCGGGAAGTAGTGTTCCCTAATGATATTTTTGATTTTACCATATATTAGGCCTGTGGAGTTCTGTTCCCCACATCTCTTTCTAAGATACCCTTTATTAGGGTGGGGTAGTGGAGTTCTTTGACATTCTTCGCTTAACCTCTAATAGGTGTCGACAATCGATTTCCCCAGTGATCATCCCCAGTGATACCCTCCTATAGGACTAGGAAATAGGGTTCTTTAATGACTATCAATGTAGGAACCACATATCATACTAGGGAATCAGTACTAAGATATAATTTTTATCCCCATAAACATGAAACATTGCGATGAGACATTTTTTGATATAGACATAATGTCACTAGGAAGAGAGACTCATCACCCACAAATATGATTTTGGGAGTCAGGTACTAAAACTATGTGTGTGGTTCAGTTCCATACAATGTGGATAGATTAATGTTTTGGTTATTAAGTCTCTTATTCGTGTATTTTTAGGGAATACTTGTGACCTGATGTGCATCCTTGTTGGAATTATTTTGGAAATTTTGGCGACTTTTCATCTTGGGAGGAGCTATGAGATAGAGACCAAAATACTCGATCATTTTGGTATCTTTACCAAATAATATATATTATTTCTTTTACATTCACCCACTTGGATTTAGATAATCTACTTCAATGATAATTAATGGTGTGTGGGATATTCCATGTTATTTTCATGTCATCTTTATCATGTTTGGATGAGTCAACTATCATACTATAGGTAGGAATGACTCAACATGAGCTTTATCTTCTCACCTTGTTGAGATCTTGGTGATTTTATATTTATAAATTCTCCCCCATATGGGTTTTGGATAAACTACTTTATTATACCTTGATTTATCTAGTGTATCCTTCTTCATTTGTATAAATTACTACTCTCCCTTCACCCCTTTCGGTGTATTCATCTATGTATGAACATAACCACCCCTGAATGGGCTTTTCAACATGTTTTGGGTCAGTTTGACATGACAAATAAGTTTTTTGTGACTTTAGAGATGCTTAGGGATGCTGGGTTCCTGGATGGCATACGATGGATGCATATTGAGATATAAGAGCTAGGATCTCTTATATATTGACACTTTTCTATTTTTTTAGGTTGATACATATTCTTGGATGGGTGTGTAATTTTTTCATTTACATTTATGTTTAGACTACTATAAATTTGTACCATCTAGTGGTTCATGCATGAATGGTTTACTTCATAGTAGTGTTACATCTTTTACATTCTCACTCTATAGTTTTTCATTCAGTTGGATCTTTGTGTGAATACATGTTTTTAAGAAATTGGCTCCCTGAGTTACTTATTCTATTGGAATTAGTTACCTCCCATGGACTATAGAGGAAGGCTTCATGTAGTTTGATCTTGAAAATTGATAGGGGTTGGGTCATGAAGTGATTCTATATTAGTACTGTATTTTTAAAAACACTAAAACTCTTCTCATGAAACCCCTTGATTTCATAGTATATAGAATATCATCTTAAAATTTAGTTAAGAATTTGTCAATATAATATTTAAAATACCTATTCATTAAGTCCTTTAATAGTTCTATATAATTTGAGAGTGTGGAAGGATTCACTACAAATTCCTAGTTTCTATAATTTATATGAAACACGGTCACTGGAATATATTTCTTATTCTCCTATAGTAAGTGATATAGCAAATGGAATTTAATATTAGAGAAGCACAAGTCCCTATGTATCTTAATAAATATGTAAATAAAAATTAACAAGGGATTTATATTTCTTATTATTATCATACTTAGTTCATGATAATCAATGAAAAGGAACATCACCCTGTCTATCTTCATGATGATGTTAAATAAAACCCCCTATGGTGAATCACTCATATGTATAAAACCATCATCTATATTATATAGTAATTGCATATTTATTTTGTAAAACTAAATATTTTTAATTATTCATGTATTTTTATATATAATCAAAGATCTAGGTACAAGTAAAATTTGGATATCAAACACTCAGTATGGGGGAATACTATTAAACTCTCCATGGATTATATCTGTAATATTTCTCATAATAGGATTGTATTAACCAATGATTCCCTCCTTTTTTATTATAATTTTATAATTATATTTTTTCCATAATAAAAACATATCCTTTTTAGAAAATAATATTGAAAAACATATTAATCAGCCTTCGTACAATTCAAAGTAATATGTGGATTTTTCAATAGAGGGAGGGTGACTTCACTCTCCCTTTTTTAGAAGAAATAATAGTTTGATCTGTACTCACAACCCGACTGCGTTGATTTCACTCTCTTTCTAGTTGATATTGTCTTTATATAAAGATCTATAATCCATTCCTAGTATAGTAATAAATTTTACTAAATGATGTACGAAAATAAATATTGGGAGGTTTTGTTAAAAAAAATATTTACTAGTGTGGAGTTATATAGATGGGTTTAATTAATAACCCTATTTTTTAATATAGATAAATCAACCATTATATTTTTCTGTAGGGTCTGAATAGTTATAATATATATGAAAGATATAAAAAAACGTGTATAACTACAATAAAGTAATATATCTTCCATCCATGAATGAATAAATAGCATTCCTATCACCACTTCCTTTTCAAGGTCCATCACAACAATAGTTGTAACATAAGCCCATCCTTTATCCCAACTCAATTAGGGTTTTGTTTCATTTATAATATTTTATAGTCTCTAGAATATTGAGTATACATTCATAATTTCCCTATTCCTTTTAATTGAAATACTAGAATACATGTTGAGTGTTGATTGGATCTTCCATTATTCCATTGTATTAGTGGGATTCTTCATCAGCCTTTGTCATTTATTATCATGATGCCCCTATATGACACAATAAATGAATCTCCATATTCTGTAACGAATTTTCTCCACATTCTTCATATAACAATAATGACATGTGGGCCATTGTAGATTCATTCCACTATGAAATTTATCTATTAATCCAGCCGAATTAAATGCCATTTTCAACATTTTATCTCCAAACGCATGCTAACATTGAGAATCAATAATATCCATCATAGACATAATGTTCATAGTAGAAAATATGTTTATATTAGTCAACATCCTCAATCGACATATATTTTCATAGACTTGAAATTAATCAACCAAATATTATCCACCTTACAATTGGATTTGATGAAAATACTAATAGAATACAGTGAAAGACTTGTAATGTATTTTTTATAACCCTCAATAGACACTAATTACATTTTCATTAGTCTATTAAAATACATCTCTGTTTTATTTTTTGTAGTTTGGTTGATGTATTTAATGAAAAATATTTTATTTAATACTTTCTATCCTATGAATTTAAAATTTTCCTACGACATCATATTCCTGATCAAAATACATCAATTATTATTTTCTCCTTCAAAGTGATAAAAAAAACGTATTAAAATCTCTTTTCTATTTAATCATATGATGAATAATAAAATCTAAATGGATTTAATTCATTGATCCATGAAAAAGGTGATCATAAAATCAACTAAATTTTGGATGCCTTTTTTATATAAATTACTCAAACAAAACTTTCTCTATTGTAATGGATGGAGAGAGTTATACCTGATTATAGAAATAATTCATAAAATTATTGAGTTGAGCTAAATATTTCATGAATTATGTGGATAAAACTCCCAATAGGATAGACATGTAATTAGTGAAATAGTTACCTTACTTTCCACAATATTTGTTGGCATGATTTCTTATATTGCCTTCCATTTACAAAAAAATAGTAATCATTGGATGAGAATACTCAAACTAATAACCATATAAATGGGAAACATTAACTTTGAAGGAATAACTCATAAATTACATGTATCTCATAACCAAGGAATTTATTTCATTAAATATAAGCTTTCCTTGTTAGTTTAACTATTTGTCTTTCCAACGTAAAATATTGTTATAAGCCCACTATAATTTTTAAAAATGACTTTTCATATTTATCAAAGCATATCCTTGGGGAGATTAAAAAATGTTGTGAAATAAGGCCATTTTTTATGAACAATGTAAAAATTGAGTTAATACCCAAAAATACCTTTCGGTGTTAATACCCCTATGTAAATCGGTGTTTGATCTAAATCTATGTGTATCTTATACCCAATGATTTTATATCTTGGAAATCACATACTCTATTCTTCACAAAAATTTCATAGTGGTATCCTACACATAGAATCATCACTATGGTTTTTTCAAATATATTATTTCCCAAATCCAAAAAAAATATGAGGCCTTGGTCTTAATCCATATATTTCATTACAATACTCTTATGCATATTATTACATGTTTTTTATCATAAATATTCACTAATGAAGGCTGAATAATCTTGTGGTATCATGCATTAGGAAGGTAAGGTATATAAAAAAAATTTATGAAACTATAATAAAACACATTTTTTAATACCCATGATGAGTTCCTAAATGATTTTGTTCTTTTATACCTACAATGGATAACGTAGGGAGTATATAATGTAACAGGGAATGATATAATGTAAATTAAGTGAATAAAAAGGGTAGTAAATCATAGAATGTGCTTCAAAAGAGATAACATATATAAAATGTAGGGATCTTGAATTAAAATGTGTATTAATATCATAAATATGATGGAATCATTATATTATGGAATCATATGAATGTATAAACAATATAAAACATGAAATATGCCTAATTCAAGACTTAATTCCATGAAAGCATAACATGGTGGATAGTTTCTCATTAGGGATAAGTTTTAATCCATAATACCATCTGTATCATCTAATGATATATAAAAATTAACAATTGTATTGGAGTATATTTGGGTGAACCAATTAAAACATGTACATGTGTATGTGTTCCACAAAATGAAATCAAACCTAAGGGATAAACATATTAATTTCCCATGTAATCTAGTGGGTTAAAAAATAATTTCTTATAGATTACAAAAATTAATTATCCTATTTGTTTTACATTATTATAGGGATAAATAATTATTGATCATTCATACGCGAAAAATTTCATTGTCCATGAAAAATGAGTTCTAGGTGAATTGAAGACATCGAGAAAGTACTGATATATCGTTGGAAATATACCTATTAAGAGGAGTTTAGAAAATGTGAAAGAGAAATTTAGGAGTGGAAATTCCATATTAATTACTATAACAAAAAATTAATTATTACGTTTCTTCATTATAAAATGATCAATTTTATAATCCATTTACGCTTTCAATCTTTTTATGGGTTGTTATAAAAATTTCTTAAGAAGAATAAAAGTTACATTTAAATGGGATTTTTTATGAAATGAAATTTTGGGGAATATTTAAAAATATATATCCAAAAAAGTAATTATCAAAACTTTTATATGTGATGGTAACATACATATAGAATATGAAAGGAATACATGTCAATAATAGTCTACTGAATTGAGTTTTATGGGGAAAACGAATACCCCAGAATAAAGGAGTGTATATTATAAGATCACATACCTCAGGTCCATATGCACTGTGAACATTAACTTAACATCATGAATAATAAAATTAAACTAATTAAAATCATTCTTAAGTATCTTTTAAATCAATATTTTAGCGTCTTATTATTCTTTTCTATTTCTTTTAAATCATTTTGTTAACACATCATTTCAATTTTTACTCTCATAAGGGTGTTAATTTCATCATTCCAAAGTAACATTAGTATTATTTATAAATATTTATGTTATTATAAAAATATACTATATATAAAGAAGTCAAATAAAATTATTTTCATATCCACATAAAATTTTAAATATACCAAAATATACATATGATTTATTAAATAGGTATTATGCATTTGGTATAAACATTGTCGTTATTTAGATAGTTTAATAAGGCAGTTTTACCAACCATCATGAACTATAATCTTTTTATTTAATCAAATTATTATTAAAAAATTTAATAAAATTATATACATATTACAATAAAATTTTTATCATAATATTTAACCATTATATTATTTTAAAAATAAGACATTATGCCGGTAACAAAGGATTATATTGTTGATGGGGGTTTTAATCCCTCCATAATCTAAACAATATATTTTTTTGTTTTAAAATGGAATTAAAGGTAATTTTTTAGTATATAACTCATTAAAAAATTATCATTGTAGTATATTTATGATAATTCATTATATAATGATGGATGTAAGTTTCGTGGATGATAAAGGGCAAGAAAAATAAAAAATATCAGTTGAAATTACTACCTTCTCATTTGGATGTATCCTATTAGAAAACCCATTAAGTATCCTTGGATTGGTATTTTGGTAAGACCAAAATTTTTTGGGTGTTTTATAGAGGGATGGTGAGAGAAATGGTTAGTATTTTGACTATCTTCATGGCCTATAATTCATGTGTAAAAGGGGAGGTATTTATTAGAGGATGAGAGCTGTGTATTGAATATATTATTGGTAAGTTTATTTTCATAAAAGGTTAACTATAGTTTTTATTATTATTATTATATATATTAATTAATTAAAGTGATTCTTAACTAATGTTCCCTTATATTATCCATGACTTATTTATGCATCTAATTTTCTTATAATGCAAATTATTGTATTTTATATATTTGAATTTTCCTAGGAAATTCAACTATTTTAGAAGACTAAAAAATATTCACCCCATAAATTTTGTTGACATGAATATTTTAAAAAAGAAATAACATTTTTGAAGATAATTATTTTTAATATAATATAGTTATTATTTTTTATAAGATATGAATTTATTTGGAAAATTATAATTTTAATATGAGGGTAAATTTTATAACCCTCAAAAAACTACATAATACTTCTAAAATAATATTAAAAATATTGTGTAAATTTATATTATTATATGAAAACATTTTATGAAAATAATGATTTTTAATTGTTTTATATATCATTAAATGTAAAATAATTATTATTTTTTAGAAAATACCAACACATATTTTATCAATTTGAAATATTTTCATATCATGGTATAAATTAGTTATGTTATCATATTTTATAGTATATAAATATTATATTACAGTTTATTAGGTGTGGATATTCTCTAATGCAAAAACTACAATTTCTAATGTTCATATTACTATTCAAACAATCCAATTAAAATTATAATTTTTATATTACTATTCTTATATATATTTGTAATGATCATATGTGTTATATAACTTCAATAAATACAAAATTATTCAATTAGATTTTTTTTCTCTCAAGAGAATATATATTTTCATTATTTTCAAATTGAATATCGTAATAATAATATTATATCATTTATACCTAATTGAGGGTGACTGTGACCATTCATAGAGATTTATAATATAAAAATTTATATTATAATTGTATTATTTTATTTTTTGGCCCATTATATTATTTTCAATTGTTAAGGGTATATTTATTCTCCTAATGTAATATTCCATTTAATATAATAAAGTGTTTTGGTTTTCACTATGTGTATTGAGGGTACTATAGTATACTACATTACTAAATAATACAAATTCATATAATCAAAATGAAAATTCCATTGATAAGATTTTTAGTATTTTAAATATTGAACTTATGGGTAATGATTATAGATGAAACTAGACTTGTGGAGGTTTTATAAATTTCAAATAAAACAGAAAGGCGTTAAATATATTAATTAGTATTTACATTCACATGAGATGGGTTGAAGAGATACAATTATAATTTATTCAACATATAAAATCCATTTAAATTAATTATTACCTATATATATCACAAACAAAAAGACTCATAATAGAGAACATGATGCAATTCATACCACCCCCATTGCATGACTCACGTCTCATTAAAAATGTTTAACTTATATTAAAGAAAAAATTTATTTCACTTTCCAAATATACTAAAAAATATTGAATTTAAAATAATTTAAGTAATTATTCTTTAATAATATATTACTACTTGAAAAAATATGATCAAACTCCCTGACACCCGTGAATGAAAATAGATTGGATTATAAAATTACAAATATTTAAAATATATACCAATTAAAAAATATCATCTTTAGTAATTAAAAAAAATCATGAATGAAAAATAACTAACTACCCATACCTAAAGAACATGGAGATACATTTCAAATATTATTTAACTATAATCATGAAAAAATGTATAATATAATATCCATGACACAATGATTTCATATAGAGTGAAATAAACCCCAATAAACCATAATAATTTCCCAATTTATGTCCCACAAATCAAAATAACATCCACATAAATATCATTATAAATACTAATCAATAATTCATATTAAAATATACCTTGTTTATAATTTCACTCATAGTAATTAAGGTTATCCTATAATAACATCATCACCCAATTTCAAATCTTCCAGGGACAGTTTTCATTAACAAATTAATGAATTATCACTTTTTTTAAGGTGATATCATTAATCCATTCATTGTAAAAAATTGAACACTATAATAGAGAAAACCAATTAGAGAAGATAATTATACAATGGTTTTAAATATAATTCTAATAAACATAACTCTAAAATTTAATTATAGAAAAACTTTATGTTATTCCTCCTTTGTCATGAATATTTATTGTTTAGAAAATTTATTTTTAGAAAACATATATTTAATATTCCCTGGACATCATCAACAATACAACACATCATCACCCATTTTTATTATATTTAAATTAATTTAGAATAAAATATTATTTCTACCAAATTAGAAATATTAATTAGGAATGATATTAAGGGAAGAATTTATCTTGTAATCCAATTTCAAATAAATACATATGGAATGATGTTAATAATTTGATGTATATCACACAAACATGAAGATATATATAACTTTATCACTATAAAATATTAATTAATGAAATGAATGAAAATTCGATTTATGTGTATTTATATAAATTATAAATGGTTTCACCCAAAAAATGATCCACTTAAATCATGAATTATATCAATAATAAAAATCACAATAAATAAATAATTCATTCATATAATTTATATTAATAGGAGGGTATCCCATAGAAGAATAGTTTGTACAAGAACAAATAAGTGATTAATAATTACTCTAAAATACATTCTTTTAGTGTAACGTCAAGGAATACATTAAGGGAAATGTGTTTTCCGGAATCCTTAAATATCAAACAATTTCAACACTTTATGCTTACTTCACTATCATCAAAATATTTTAACCTGTGATGAAATTAAATAGTAATAGTTGAATGAAATTTAATATTATATATGCTATAGAAATTATAATATCAAAAAAAATGGTACATGAAATTTTAACTTTATATCATGGGAGGTTCTCCTAAAATGTTTTATCTATTGTGCTTACATAATTATCACATATTTATAATGATAAAACCAAAATATTTTCAACATGTAATTTTTCTTTTATTTTAATATCATTAGTTTTTTTATCATTTCATTTATACTTTGTCTCATTTCATTGTTTAAATTTAATATAAAAATTTCATATTAAATAATTAACTGAAATAAATTCATATCATTTAGAATGTATCATGATTGAAAATGGATGTACATTATCTACCAATATATGGATTTTTTATGTAAAATTTCTTTTAAAGTGTTCATTAATACTTTTCACAACACCATATATAAATTTAAATCATGCACCCACAATTATATATTAATATAATTTTCATTAAACATACATTATTACTCTTCCTTATGTTACACATAATAATCATCATGAATTAAACACTCTTATCGTGATTATTAAATAAATGTTCATATGTATGTGTAGTAATTAATTCAAATAAATTTATCATAGAACATAGAACAAAATTTCATAATAATGATTGAAAAAATATTAATCATGTTGTTTCAACATTATATAATAATAACAAATTAACAATCGTGGAATATTTAATTAAGTCAAAAATCATAGAATTTTTTTTTCATTGAAACAGAAATCCATTATACATTACATTGCACCTATGTAAAGATAATAAAATAATACTAATATAATTTTTTAGAACAATATCCCCATTTATAATAATCTCTTACATGTTTATTAATTTTATTTCTTTAGATTCATATTATAAAACAAACAAGGAAAATTATAAAAAAAAACTGAGAATATTATCATTTTACAATTTATAGGATAACATGGTTTTACTAGTACAGATTCAATTTCAAATTTATGTGTCATAATTACTATTATTTTTCTATCTTAACAAATATTTGAATAAATAAACACTAAATATATCAAAATAATTAATAACTTAATGAAATTTTAACAATGAGTCTTTCAACAATAATGTAAACCATAATAAACCTTATAAAAAATTAATTACACAACCTTTACATGAAAGGACCTTAAAATGAATCATTATTATTTTAAATATGAAAACACCTCTTTGAAACCTATATATTTATATCATTTTTAATCATTCAAAATAATATAGATGAGAAATATTTAAATAATCCTTGAAACCCATTTTTATCAAAAAATATAAATGTGTGTTCAAATTTTGAGGACAAAATATTTTTTATAATATAATGTAAACCATTTTCCATTTCACTATTAAATATCCTAACGAAAATGAATAAAAATTTTAAATTTACATAATCACATCATATTATAATAAGTTCATTTTGTCATTAATACATATTTAAATCAATATAAATTTTAATGTAATTAATTTTAATAAAATTTATTGATTACTAAATCAAAAATTTAATTACTATTTTAATATATTTTTTCATTTAATTTAAAAAACACTATAAATCCTATTTTCAATTTACTATCAACATGAATTACTAAAAAAATATTCCAAATTAACAAATAATATTTTCCAAAAAAACGTGTGGTTGAAACAATTGTTTCATCAAGTTTAAATATCATACTGGTTTATTTAAAAGTTAGTAATTATCAATAAAACACCTATAAGTAAACACAAAAAATATTTCAATGTTTCTATTTATCATTTACTACAGGTGAATGTCATTTGTTATTATAGTTTTATTTTAAAACCCTATTTCATTTCATAAATAATAAAATAATCCTCATCATCCTATATATAGCTTGTAAAATAATACAAATAATCTGAACCCATCTACCACAAAATGATATTCTTCAAGTTGGGTAGCCCTGAATCACCAACATTACTTTAAAAAACATCGTGGAAATAACATCTCATTAGGTGGGGTAATATCACCCTCCCCATATTCTCATATACATAACATATGTCATAAAAATTATAAAAAATTCCATGACCAAGATTTTGAAATTTATTTCAATTAATTTATTTAATCCCATCTCATTTCTGCAATAACCGCATTTACTTAGAAGTGAAATATAACATTATACATGTCCTACTCAATGGTCTTTACCATATAAAAATAATAACATGACGTGGTATCTATATCATGTTTAGAGAGAATATAAATTATATAAAAATACTTTATTCGATAGTTTATCACAATACCTGGCCTATGGGGTCATGCTAACCTGAACATGAACAACCTACAACACTTCCACAACACTCAAAAATAACCACTACCAAATTTTTTAACTATAAAATAAATTCCAACACAAAAAAGACACAAAACATCTCATAATTTATTTAATTATTCTTGCACCAAAAATTTCATTTTTACGAGTTTCAATTCTATATTTTGTTAGTTATTGCATATATTTCCAATATTTAAGGGAATATAATTCTGTAATGTCCCTACCCATATACCATTTACATGTTCCCCAAGACTGACATTATATGATCTCAATCATGCCTCCACACACTCCAGAGGCTACCTACTAGCAGCAATTGTCTTATATGTTTCATGGGGAGACTTTACCTTGTTTATCAAATAAATAAAACAAAGGATATCAATATACAAATTCATAGAATAATAAAAATTAACCAATAAAAACGTATATTCACCTAATAAATCCCAAAATGGGTAAATATATATAACTTAAATAATTATATATGTCACACCATATATGTGTCAAGTGTCAAATGGAAACCAAAATAAAGACAAACTAAGAACACACAACCGAGTATGTACATAATTTTTGGTTCCATCATCCATGTTCCATGTGGAATACTAAAACAATCATCTAACATATCACTATTTCCCTTATCCTGAAATCCAAAAATGATGTCTAGTCAAGTACCAATCAGTATCATGATTAGGGTTTAAGTAAAACTAATTATCCCCCAACTAATGTTTTCAAAAGAAATATCCAGTCTAAATAAGTGTATTCAGAACAATAATGGATAATAAATATGTCAATAAATTTAACATGTTTCAAATTTTAATAATATTCAATTAACCACATTTTCCCTCTTGTTTATGATGAACGTCAATAAAATAACAAATGATTCATCTATGAAAGCGATAGAACAATCACCCATTTGTTAAACACTTTAACTCATATAGGTTTTCGAATTCATTCAACTCAAATTTATTTTTGGTACCATAAAGTGTCAGTCCAGGTACCTTCTCAGCAATGCATGGATCATCCATCCAATATAATTATCTATTATACATGGAGAATCAATTGAAGACCAATATCAAGGGTACTTCGAGCATCATTCAAGTACTAAAAACTCATGCAAGTAGTTAGGGCCTAAACCATCTGTATGGCCTCCCATAGAAGATGAACATCATTCCAAGAACCATATCTCATTGGACAAATTGAAATATCATGTTTCATTATTAATTACTCTTTTCATCAAACAATCTAAAAACAATTCACCATTTCATTTATTAATAATCCATATAAAATCATTTCAAAACATTAACCATTTAAACCAAATACAATGAATCATAGCATAACTCATTAACATTTTGATTTTTAAGTTGTAAAGTATTTATAAAATTTATCATGAAAATCATATTAAAAAATGGTTTAACTTCTGTAACACTTGAAAATAACTTTTCTACTCCTTAATAATCATTCAAAAAAATTGAAACCCCCCATGGGTATCGATCATACATGTTTTCATAATCTCAAACAGATCCAACAGGGCTCAAAAATAAAATCTATAATTAATGGGAATTCAATTTAATGTTACAATATTAAATATATTAAACAAAATATAAATTCAATGATACAAATAGAACTTAAAATAATTATCTAGTCTATAAAAATTACTACATATACAGGCTCTAATAGTGTCATTGATGAAAATGAAGAAAGACACAAAACCCAATATATCTGAGAAGTGATCTTCTTTACATTAATAGATCCTACCATAAAACATCATAATTACCATCAATAAATATCTATCTATCCAGAAAAGATTGTATCCCTGGTTCAATGAAATATAATATGAATATATATATAGGAATAATGGACAATAATGAATACTTTTTGGTGATTCTATATTTCCAATGAACATTGGATTTCCTAATTCATGATGTTGGAGCGAATAATAATTCATTATATCCTTGGGATAAAAATAAGATATGAAATCCATATTCTATTGTGGAAAATAACGCCTTATGATTTTAATTATGATATTTTCCATTAATTTTGGGGATTTGATTTTTTTCTTCATGGATATAGTGCATGATTTTTCACATTGTGCATCGACCATGTAATGATACTATGTTTATACAACCCTTCTAATGATTTGAAATATCATAGGACAATCATAAATTAACCATCCATTTCTCATCTCAAGGTTTCCACAAAGAATCCACACATATTAGATAGGTTTTGTTCCAACCATCTTAGGCTTCTATTCGTTATTCCATATTTTGTAGGGTTTCTCGGATAGGGTATATGATTTTTACTAACCATGCTACAATTGATCACATCTAGAAAAGGTTCAAAGTCATTCCAAAACACCTATAATCCTCTAAAAAAATACCCCTTTCATTATTTAAATGTAAAAAATACCTAAATAAATGGTAATGTACCTAAAAATTGGAATTTAAGGTCTCTGGAGAAGTTATTATTTAACAATCATCGAACATTTAATATCTGATCTTTGAGAAGTAGTCCCAAGCATCAGTAAGATTCTATGGTGAAATGGCTAGGCCCCTGGGCTTTCATATCGGCTTCCCTATCCTTGGTATCCATTAAAAATTATTATTTACAAGATAAATTTAACCTCATGTGTGGTATTTTCCCACAAAACATTTTCACTAAGACCCCCTACTTGAATCTAATGTCCCTCAAAAGATGCATCACCCACAAGTTCAACATCATCAACATCGATCACAAGAGAAGGGTTGTGGTTCTTCATTAAAATCAATGAAATATTGAAGTCATATTTTATTTGTATAATATTATATACAAAAACCAATATATAATCCATGTATATTATCCACATCATAATATCAATCAATCTAAGAAACCATAGTGCTAAAAGACCCTACTTCTGAATACGATGGGTACCCAATCTCAGTGACACATGAAGGAAAACAATTTCACACAATATAAACTTAACAAGTCAAAAAAATAAATCATCATATTAAATCCTTTAACTATTTTCTATATCTATACATTTATAAATCAAATGAACCATCTCTAATGTCTCATTAATGAGACTCGGTACCTATAACTCTAACTCGCCCTCATCTATAAAACGTGAAGAAGATCTTCTTTTACTACCATAGATTTTCTATTTTGGTGATATAAAAATAGTAACATGAAAATTTTTATTATAGTAGATCTAAAAAAGTGATAATTAATTATCCAGAAAGCAACCAAAATCTAGGATGCACACTAGTAGCATGTACTCCAACACCAGAATAGTACACTCTAATTTCCTGTTGATCTATGGGTGAAATGTTTTACTCAGAAAAAACATAGAACCAATTTCCTTCAACAATCCCTTCTTGAATCATGATGAAAACAAAAATCATGAGCTAAAACTATACATAATGGTACCCTTTAACAAAACTCTATCTCTAGTACATATATTTCAACCAGATTAACAACTATGAAGAATCCCCATACTGGAATGACATGGGAATCTTTTTTCAATCATTCTACAATCACCCATATAATTTCATACATCTTAGGGTTCTATAGAATACATACCGACACATTTATGTTGACAGTATCCCATTCTACTTGGTAATGGAATAATTATATAAAATCCTAATAGGGAATTTGTGACCATCCTTCATTTTTTAACTTGTTCGGTGTCAAGTCATAAAACCTATAAAATTTTTCTTCATTCCAATCCACCAAAACTCTTAGTAAAGATCATTGTATATCATTTTCAACCTCTATTTCACCATACTCTTTGATGCATGGAAATAATGTATAAAATATACCTTCATATAACATTGTAACAACAACACAACACCGGACATAGATGATCTCATCATCAACTATAGTACAATCATGAGGTGCCTCCTCACCTTCAAAAACAATACCTCACTATATATCACTCTATAAAATTACAATGACTCTACTTGATCTAAGTTAGGACTCTAGGCTTAATGAATATAGAGAAAATGTCCATCCATTACTGTTCCTTTTTAACATCCATGTTAATTTTATTCATTAATTACATCATTTATTACTCTGTACTTCACTTGTGTAATACCAATTTGTGTGTCTTTCATCTCAAATCATTAGAAACATTGTTTATATTCCTTAGTGTATATTATAGGTCAAAATAAAAATATATTAAATACTAGATACATATTTACTACATAATATTTACAACCCGTTGGGAATATAATTACATAAGATTTTTTTTAGTAAAATCAATATATGGTTCACCCAAAAGGAATTGTCACCATCACATTATGGAATAAACCCCTACTATAACTAGATATCATTTAGAATAATTTTATTCAAAAATTATTAAAATTTTTAATCCATACAAAACTATCCAGACACTCAGCATCAATGATTCCATGATTCCACTCTATGTTTCATAAAAAAGAATGATATACTCTCCACATGGTTGAGTTGGTCTCAAAAGCTTTGTATTGGTTAAAAAAATATTTAACTCCTAGAAGACAATATTATAAAATATATTCCATTAAATAATGTCTCCCTTTTTGTTAATACCAAAATTAAGAACATCATTATAAGATAAGTAATTGAATAACATTTTGTAATAACTCTCCAAACCAAAAATTCATCAGATATAAAAAACAATTCTTGGGTTTATCCCATGAAAAATCTTCATAAATTGTTTTTATTTCCACAGACACATCATCCTCTAAAATGATTTTACCTAGGAAATGAACTATATCGATCTAGAAACTACACCTAGATAGCTTATCCTATATTGAATTCTCATTCAACGACTCAAGATGACCTCAAGATGTTTGGATCAATATTCATGATTCAATGAGTTAATCAAGTTTTAACAAAAAAATAAACACAAACTAATACAAGTACAGGTTGAAGATTTATTTTAGTAAACTAATAACATTATATGGGGTGTTAGTTAATCCAAAAAAATTATGATAAACTCATACATGAAATACATACTATTAATATATGTCCTTAATATGTCATCAGGTGTCACTCTTATATGATGATTCATGAACCTCAAACAGAATATGGAGGACACAAAAACACCCCTAACTAGTCAAAAAATGATCACTGATAAGTGGATGATGATACTAGTTTTTAGAAGTCATCCTTTTTAACTTCATGTAATCAATAAATAATAATAAATATCCATTTAGATTCTTGGAAAACAATACTGGAGAACTCTATGTGTGGATATAAGATAGATAATTCTAATATCCATCTATTCATCGTATTTATTATTAAGATCTTGAACCTCTATAGGTCCCATTATGTGTTGATTAATTGAAAAATGATCATATATAGGCATTAGATCAATCGTAAACTTGACCACTTTATCAGGTTGTAGCTCTATGAAGTTCCTAGGGAACATGTATTGATAGTTATCCATTATTGTAGTAAAGGCCTTTTTTTCACACACTGATCATCCAACAAAAGATTAACAACTTGATTGGTGGGATTCCTGATTTAATGATGATAATTACTAGAATATCCTACTGAGATTACTCATTCTCCATAATGAACATATTGGTCAGCCACATGGGCTGTGAAATTTAACACTTTTATGGTAACAAAAAATGTGGGATCAGTATGATACTATCCAATATTACAATAAATCAATTAAAAAAATTGGTGTTACTTGAATATACATATTCTAAAATAAAGTTAAAGCTTCCAGCCTAAATGATACACATTGAATATAAATATTTAATTCAATCATATCGAAAAATTGGTGTTAAATCTCATAATCCCACATAAAAACTCCAATATCAAATCCAATCCTTCCAAACATTTAGTATATATAAAATAATTATAATATTATATATCCCATAATGAACTAGAAATATTATAATCTATAATAATTGAAATTTTAATGTTGATAGCCCACCCATGTTTTTAATATGAAATGGATGAATGGCATGAAATTCTCATGTCCCTCTATATTATGATTCATTCTATATCCTAGTTTCTATACATTTCTACAGATTGCAGTCAGATTTTCATAAAGAACCATGTTCACCTCCCTAATTAGTACAATCAATAGGATACAACATGTCTCACATTTATGATGTGATTGAAGACCAACATCCATAGATCTGTGTCAGCATAGTTCATACCTCACTTAAAATATTTCGACGGTTCCTATAAAACATCCGCAAATGTCCCATATTGATCAGTACATAGTACTCCACTAGCATTCAAGTACACTATCTTTGAATGTGACCCAGACTTCCACACTCATGGTAAAACACATAATCATTCACTTAAGTAACTGATCCTCTCCCAAATATACACATTACACCAGTTCTCTGGTTTGACATCCCGGATCTGAAATCTACTTAATGGGTGCCCCAAACCTAGTGGCCCACATGGGCCCAAGAACATCTTCCAAAAGGCCAGAGGCTCTTGACTTGCAGCGAGGGCCTAGGGTGTGTCTGTGGGGAAACTATAACCTCACTAGAAACATGTTGCCCATTGGAAGGATACAATCATTTTAAATTATGGAATAAAAATAAATAATCAATGGAAGAAAACTAATGCAATAGATATATGTTAAAAACAATAATTTTATCAACTATAACAATGATGATGTATGTCGTGTTACTAGAAAATATGAAAACATGTATAAAAGATACTAGGCATAACATTTTCCACAATGTAATAGATAACATCGGATACTCCTAGAATCCCAAGATCCAAGTTGGTCATCTGCTATCATGATTAGTCCTATTAGCATGAAATCAAGTGTTTGAAGTTGTTAGCATCCCTTTTCCTACACCTGCAATCATGTAATCTACATTTTGTACCAAATGACGCCCAGAGAGTGTGTGAGATAAATCTAAGTGGGCCACCACCAATGGTGTCTATAACATATAACATGTGTAATGGAATATAGGATTGTATAGGCTTGAATATATAATGTAATGAAAATATTACATCATAAATGAAAAACCATGTACCCACTTTAGCCCTCGGCTAGTGCTCGAACATGTAAATAGTTCATTAATTAATTAATTACCATTTAATGTTAATAGGTCATGTGAGTTATAGCCAGCACTGACATGACCTCATGATCGAATATATAGTGAAGGTCCCAAGACATAACAGGGAAACTAGAAAATGATATCTTGTGAGGTAGTTATAGGGTAATAACTATAGTAATGTAGATCTTAAATAATGATAAGTTTGTAGTATCTGAGTCTATATAAGTGGTCAGACATTAAAACAAGGAGGGTAATACAATTAATTCCACAACAATGTTCATTTTGAGTCCATGGTGATCGACCTAGATAAAACGAGGCTATGAAATGAAATGCCCTATGGGACTTCACCATGGAATCTACTGGTGATTGTCGGATCAATTGAGTGTATCTAAGGTATCATGTAAAATTGTAAAGGATCCTACTATAGTATATCATGCATCCAGGGAATAGGCAAGATCTAGAGTCGTGGTCGGTATGAACATGAGAAATCCTTATCCTCGAATCCAAATTGGTTTATTGAATCCTATGGTGTTCTCTACTTAGAATCCAATGACTTCCCAAGTTAGTCTATTCCTAGTTGATATTATAATTGAGAAATAATTCAATACGTTCAAGCCTTGACTACCATTTTTCTAGATATTCCAAGAAGCACTGAAACCATTTAATCATGTATTAGTTAACAATTAAAACATATCCATTAATATAGGTTCAATCCTCTACCTTCCATCAATATAGAAAGGGGTTCTATGAACCATTAAATTTTATTCAATATCATTTGATAAGGCCAAGTTATATAAATGAAATATTTTTCATCTCAAATTAATCATTATTAATCAATTTTAAAAAATTACCATAGGAATCTCAAGTGGTGACCATAAGTGGTACATACCATTATATATTTCTCAATAATAACAATCCATTTATTATAGGATGTCTTTCCATTAGGAACGTCAAGAAAAGGAACACACAAATGGTGGCTCAAATGATGAAAAAAATGAATCCCAAAAATGTCCTAACCATCAATATGGGGAAGATTGAGTTGTCTGTGTGACTGCTTACATAAAATCATGTATTTAGATGTAGAATAACCATACTATTCTAACAAGTATAATCATTCAATTCAATTTAATAAATAGCCCGCAATAAAATCATTTTTCCCCCACACTGTTATTCTAAAATCAACAAACATTAGGGATGACACTTATATACCGCCCACATTCGGATTATATGAATCTCCTCGTTCGGTATCAACCATTATTTTGTCATTGATCAGAGTAGATCAATGAAAATAGGAAAAATGATCACATGAAGATATCTAGGTTGAGAAAAGGGGATAAGAAGAATGACAAAATAGGACTCAATTACATACCATTGTGTATTCAACGTGATGAAGAAAATCATGATCGGATGATAGATGAAAGATATATCTTTATCCCTATCTTTGTCCATAAAAAATATCTAAATTTTGAGGAAATTGGATTTATCCCCCTGTTTTATGATTTAGGGAAGAAGATAAGAGTAAATAGGTTATTTAAGGAATTTTCGATATTTTACTTAGAAGTTTAGCTTATGCACGGTATGTCCGCATGGATTTTCAAACCATGAATGATGGTTCTTCCCAAAATAAAAATCTACACACGGTATGATAAAACTTTATGGAAGCCAAGAACATGTTCTTGGAAAAAGGTATGTTTACATGGTTAGTCCACATATCCATGTGCCAACGGTGCGAGGTGGCTCTTTCCAAAAAAAACACAATTAGAAAGGTTTTCCAAACTATGCGGAATTTTTTCATGTATCACACTAAACTGTGAGATGAGCCTTTTTTCCCAAAAATTGGTTCTAGGATCCGAACAATCCCCATACACCCATATTTATTTTACTACATCATTATGAATCCATATTATGTCCAGTGTAAATATTTATACAAAAACATAATGTATCCATACATGAGTGAAAAAAGAGTTCTTACATTCTTCCACCCATAAAAGTACTCACCCCTCGAGTTCTCCTTCCAAGGGTAATGAAACAATATCTAAGAACAATTCTGGTCATTGGGCACATAGGTCGGATTCCCTCTACCTAGAATTTTCCTCTACTCAGTCGTTCTACCATAGCACCCATACAAGAGAGACAAACATTACATAGAGAGCCTTTGTGCATTGTTCAACGATGCGTACTGAATATTCCTTAATGGAATCATCAGTATCTAACTCCAATTCCTCTAGATTAATGGTATGAAACAAGTTATAATTATATTTTTGAAGCAGTGAAACATGAAAAAATTCATGCATGTAATTGTACATATGAGATTGTATAAACCGATAGGCTACCATCCGGATTCTCTCTAGAATGTAGAATGACCCTATGTAATGGGGCAATAACTTTTCCTACATTCACAACTGTCTATTCCCATGACTGGGTGATACCTGAAAGAAAAAATGATCCCCTACTATAAACACTGCAGATCATCATGATTGATCGGGACTGAGCATTATTCATACACATTCTGATTAGATAATCATGATCTACAGTATCTTAAATGATACGATGTGCAAGTATGGATGCCTCACTTACCTCTAGGCAATAGATGGGTGAATGGAATAGCCTACCATATAACTCCTCAAAAATATACTTCTGAATTTTCTCTTGAAATCTATTAATATTGGTGAAATCGATGAGAGGGATCTGATTTTCCCAAGAACCGTTAAAATCAAGGACACATGTCTGAATCATATCCTATAAAACATGTATCATCCATTCTGATTTTCCATCGGTCTATGGGTGAAATGTTTTTCTTAGAAGCACCTGAGTTCACCTGGATTTCTACAAAACCTACCGGAACCATGAAGTGAAACGAGTGTCCCGATCTGAAATGATAGTATGAGGAACCCCATGTAGTCATACGATCCCATGGTCATACATTCTTCATAACTCATTAACTAAGAAAGTATGTCATATAAGAATGATCTGGGATGATTAAGTTAGTTAGTCATTGACTACCCAGATAGACTATCTACCCCTCAGTGACCTAGGTATGTCAACTATAAAATCCATAACAACATCTTCCCATTTTCATTTTAGGACTGAAATTGTCTGTAACTAGCCTACATGTCTCTGGTGCTCTGCCTTCACCTGCTGACAGGTGAAATACCTATTTGTAATACCCGATATCTTCAATTTCATTCTATTACAAAAATAATGGTGTAACATATCTCAATTTATATTTGATTTTCCTTAATTAATTGTCCAGTGAGAATCATGGAAATCTCTCCTCAACTCCTCAATAATGTTTGTGGGATCCCAGAAACATTCACGTACACATAGGATGTCTTATCTATACATAGACCAATCCAGATATGGGTTATCTTCTAATCCACTTTCTTAGAGAACCAACCCTTATGGATTTGAAAACTGCAAACTCTTCAACATCTCAAGGATGGAATAGGTAACCATTAAGGAAGAGAGGTATGAATTCTTATGACTATCATGAAACTCTAGATGATTCTTAGAAAATAATAACATTGACTTCCATTCATCATTGGCTTCTTGTATGGCCTGCGTTTGAGTTTTCCAACTCACTGCATCAGTAATGACATTTCCCTTACCAGGTGTACTGGAAATATCAATATCAAATGATTGTAGATATTCAACCTATCTCCTCTATCTGAGGTTCATGTCACACTAAGAAAAGATTTATTTAAGGTTATTGTGGTATGTGTACACCACAAATCACTCAACAAATTGAGAATGTCTTCGGCAATGTATGCCATATAAAACTGCTTCTAGCTTAAGGTCATGCGTTGGGTATTTTCTCTCGTGATTCCTCAACTTATAATATCCATATGAGACGACTTTGTCTTCCTACATCAATACTACTCCTAGGTAAATTCTTGATGCATGATAGAATATATTGTAACTGTATCAAGTTTCTATAATAATTATAATAGGTTCTGGTACAAGCCTCCCCATCAGCTTTTGAAGGGATTTCTCACATTAATCTGACCATGTGGACTTGAAACCATTCATTGTAAGACTAGTAAGAGGTGAAGTAATACTTGATTAGTCTTTTATGAAACACGTGAAATATCCATCATGTTAGAAGGAAATCCATATATCAAAATAATTTTTGGGATGCTCTAATGAAACTATAGCATTAACCTTGTCAGGGTCAATAGATACTTCTGATTATGAAATAACATTAAAAAATAAGTTGACCATGTAAATTTGGAAGTGGCCCATAGAACCTTTGTAATATATCTGATTATTTCTCAATGTACTCTTAACGATATCAATATGTTTGTCATGGTCAAATTGAGTGGGAGAATACAACAAGATATCATCTAGAGAGACCATAAAAAAGAGTTCAAATTTGTGTAGAAACCATATTCCTCAAATCCCTAAAAACAACTGTCATGTTCGTAAGAGCGAACTACATAGAACGGTTCTCATACTACCTATAACTGCTATAGAAAGTTGTACATTGTATGTATAATGGTATAAATCACACTTGATGAAAACCCGACCTCGGGTAGATCTTATTGAATTCCTTTTCTCCTTAGATATGGTCAAAGAGATCATATATTAAAGTACGTGGATACTAGTTCTTGATTATAAGCTGGTTCAAATTTAATTAATCTATGCATAAACCAGGAGTTCACACATCATTCATTGTGAAAAGAATGGGAGAACCACAAGAAGATATATTGGGCCATGTAAAACCATTGGCCTCTAGATCCTCTAACAACCTCTTTTATTATTTGATTTATGTATGTTTCATCCTGTAAAGCGGAATGGAAAGTGGAGATACTCTTAAAAAAATCATGATTGTATACATTACCTATCTCTTAGGTGGTATGCTAGAAAAGTCTTCATGAAAAACATCCTTGATAAGATCACCTAGTAGAGTGGAATCAGTTAGAAACAAACCCTAATCCTTTATGAAAGGATTTTCACTCTGGGCGATCAATACACATAGACAATGACTCTTCAGTCAATATCTCCCAGCCTGGACATCCTTCTCACCATTAAAAAGATTACTACTGCCTTATAGTGATGTAAAAGAGACCCTATAGCGATAACAGTCTGCAATGGAATGATAGGGAACTAACCAGTCCATCTCGAGAATCACATCGAAGACTATTATCTTGAGAATAAATATATTTCATATGAAATTGTAATTGCCTACCTAAATGTGTTAGTCAAATCCCTAAAGTATGCCCTCTGTCTGTATCCCCAATGATGAATTGAGGGTTATTAAACCATAGTGATAGTGTATCTCTAGTTTGAGACTTTACAAAATAGATACAAAAATAATAGATTTTTAAGATCATGTATCAAACAAAGTAGAGACAATTGTGGAGGCTAAAAGAATAATACCTCTTACTATAGATGGTCATGCTGCCTGATCCTCAGGTATTAGTTGTAAATAATGAAACTGACCTAATCCACGACCATGCGCAATAGATAGAATACAATGATAATGACCGATCTGCATGTGATGTGGGTGATCCAGGGTTATAAAACCTTGGACATGGGATCATTTTTAGCAAGACATGAGGATGATATTTACAACTCCCTGCCTAATGTGGCTCCAAATGACTCACTCCTGAAGGTGGAGTTGTTCTTGATCCTTTTCTAGTCGAATCTATTGGAATGTTCCAATAGAAATGTTGAAGATGACTCATGTAGCCACAAGACCGACAATCCATAGTGTCTATATCACATTGTGGATTATTATTACATGATATTATATAATGATGAAATTCATTATAGCTATCCAACTGGATAACCTATCTATCACAACCCTAATGAGAAACCTCGAGGGAATGTTTACATCCACTGGAAGAACTACTGGCCTAACGAAGTACTGATCCTTTAAACCTTGTACTCATGCCATCCCTCAGTTTATAGTCAGTGTTAAGGGTCGAATAAAATATTGAAAAATGTTTGGTAGGAGAAGGAAAATCGCCTGGGTTCAGATGACATACCTGATCCCATCCTCAAAACATCTAGAATATAAAAACTCATCATTAGATAGAAGTAATGAAATGTGCTATAAATCAGTGAAATGTGCTAAATATTCCATAAATGATATAGAACCCTATTGAATATGCATGAAATCTATGGATTTGTAATCTCACTGTTCATGTGGAATGAAAAAATCAGAGAAAGTTGTATGGAAATCAACCCATGACATGCCCTAAAAACGACCGGCCTGAGTAACCACATCCCACCAATGCTTGGAAGAATCTAGAATCATGTAAGTAGAATCATTGGATCTACAGAGTGAAGGAGTTTCTAGATTCTTAATGAGAGAAAACATGGCCTTTAGCTAAGGCATTGTAGCTAAAGAACTTCCATGCGCTGAAAAAGTAGTAGAATGCTGTTGTTGGAGTTCATGGGTCAGATTAGCCATCGTAGGTGCAACCCATCGAGCACCATGCATGGATTGCATCCGATGTAACAAAATATCATAGAAATTAGATACTGTGATTGGATTAGGTACAATAGGAGGTGTCTCATGTAGAACTCTTGGATGTAAGACCAGTGGCTCAAGGAACGCCACGTTTAGATCATGATCATTTCCCCCTTCTTTGATAATGACTTGAGGAAGTCATGGTGGAATTTTCCTAAAAATTCCAAGCACAAACCTCATAACAATCATAGAGTCAAAATGATAGAATCACTAGTGGATGCTAAATATGAGAAAACTCACTACCAAATATGTAATTCCCAAACTACCAACTTTGACATCTAGGTATTGGTATGTTCTCAAGTATATGTTTCAAGTCATTTTGTAGTTAATTACCAGGTTCACTCCATTTCCTTTCATAAAAATGACATGGATGGATATGGATTTCAAGGTTCACATTATAATGCATATCCATTTCCAATGAATCAGTTCCCATACACCTATCACCAGAAATGAAACCGATTTATTTATAGTATAATGGAATTACTAGGTAAACTAATAATCCCAACCCACAATGTCATATACATGTCATGAATTTTGATAGGAAATCACTCAATCACTACCATGAGTAATAAATAAATAATCGAACAATCACAACATCACTCAGCAATCACTTGCATATCAAGAAATGAATGGTTGTAAGATGCACTTATTTGGCATGGAAACAAACATGACATGTGAATTATTTGTGCCTATAATGATTAATGTAACAATGCTCCTTTCCCCCATATCATAGGGGAAGGGATAAAATAAACTCCTCAAATAGAAAAATAATCAATAACACTACATATCATGTGTGTCACCCAATGTTGAAATAATATCAATTGTAAAAGGAAAAATCCAAAAAACCATTATACTTTAGGCATATTCTTTTTTACCATGGATATGGGCTCATAATGCCAAAGAACAACTTCTGACCACGTCCTAAGTGTTCATATTCTCCAATAAATTGTCTCCAAATAGTAAATTAAGAAAAGAAACCATCTCTGATACCACCATGTGATGTCCCAATCTATGATTCCACATAATGGGTGCCTTGAGCTCAGTGGGCCACATGTCCTAAAACACATCGTCTCAAACACCAAAGGATATCGAATAACAGTGGGAGCCTAGGGTGTGTCTATGGGGAAACATATCACTCATTAGTAGAGTGTATCACAATGGAAGGATATAAAGAGTAGTAAACATAAGATGAAATATAAATAAACATCAGAATCAAACTCATGTAATAGATAAACAAGAATAAAAATTACTATATCAACTAGAACAATGATGATGTATGTCATGTTACTTGAACACTCAAAAACAAGGGTACAAGACAATAGGAATAACATATTCCACAATTCATAATAAGAAAAATTCTTCTCCAATAATCCGAAGATCCAACTTTGTCATTTGTTATCAAGCTAATTCTTATGAGTACACAATCAATTAATTGAAGTTGTATTCTTTTCTTTTTGAACAACTAGAATCCTGCAATCTGGTCCATGGACCAAACGGCGCTCGGAGAGGGTGTTAGATTAATCTCCATGGGAAAAAACAATGGTTTCCATAACATATTTCCAATTTAATGGAATATAGTTGGGTGCAGGAATGCATATATAATGTAAAGAAAATAATACAATATAACTAAATACCCAACTACCTAATTCATCCCCCATGGTGGTGTCTGAATATGTAACATGTTCATTAATAATGAAATTATTGTTTAATGTTAATTTTTAATGTGTTGAAAACCCATAACAGACATCACCTCATGTGTGTATAAGTAGTGAAGTTCCCATAATGTAACATGGATACTTCAAAATGATATCCAATGAGGGAGTTCTAAGGTAATAGCCATGGTAACGTAGATATCCTGGAAAGATAAGAAAATAGTATTTGAGTGTAGCTAATGGTTAAGAGTGTAATCCAAGGATCGCAATCCAATGAAATCCACAATAAGGTACCTACAAAGTACAAGGGGTCCAACTAAGGTAAAATAGGGCTATGAAAGGATAGTGCCCTATAGGATTTTTCCATTGCACATACAAGTCAATACTAGATCAAAGGAGTGCATCTGAGGTATCATGTAACAACGTAAACGATCATGTTTTAGTATACTAGGCATCCAAATAATAGATGAGAACCAAAGTCAAGGTGGGTGTTAATGTAAGAAAACTACATCCATGAACCAGATTGGGGTTCCCAAGTCCCCAGGTATTCTCCCCTCAGAATCCAAGGTGATCCCTAGTTAGTCCATTCCTATGTGACATTGAAATCATGTATTAATTCATTAGGGTCATGGATTCTCATCCATTAGTGTTTAAAAGTTATGTAGAATTGAAATTATTTAATAAATGTTTAATTAACCATTAAGGAATATTTAATTATAGAGGTTCAATCCTATACCTTCCTTCAATATACAAATGGGTGCTACGAACATGTAACATTTATTCAATATCATTTGATAAATCCATGTTTTATTCTTATTATGTTTTCCCTTTTACATGTCGCATTTAATAATCAATTTGAAATACGTACCATATACATTTAAATAGCTGATCATACATAGTATATAAAATAATTCAATTTTCATTAATAACAAGCCATTTATTACAAAAAGGCTCAACATTAGGATGTTTAAGCAATGACACACCAGAACGGTGGCTTAAACGTGCCAAAACACTAAAACCTTAAAATAGAATAACCTTCGATATGAGGGGATTGTGTTGTTGGTGTAACCTCTAATAAATGATCACATATTTCTAAAGGTCATAACCATGGGATTATCACAAAAATAATCATGGCTTGTAAATTTATGAAATAGTCTATGATGAAATCGGTAGGACCCACATGGATATTCCAAAATCAATGAACATTAGGGATGATTTATAGACCACCCACATTAGGGCTGTATGACCCTCCACCTCTGGAATGGTCCCTTGATTTTTTTATTATTATAGTTTTCCTATGAAATGATGAGAAACTATCACATGACTATATATAGTGTGAGGGAATGAGAAAAACAAAACACCTAAAGAGGACTCGAGTACTTATCGGTATGCTTCTAACGTGACGAACAGAAGCTCGATCGGATGTCGGACGATGGAGATATCATGATCCATAACATTGGACTTTAAAAACATCCAAATTGAGTGGAAATTTTTTGATCCTTATGATTTATGAGTTGGAGAAGAAGAGGGGAGTAAATAGATCAGTAAGAGAATTATAAGACATTTTACTCAGAATTTTATCCTTTATATGGTTTGTCTATAGAGTCCGTAAAACTGTGAACAAGCCATGTGATATGGTTCTTTCTGATGTAACATCCTCCAAATGGTTTGATCAAACCATGTGGAGGCCTTGCACAAGTACCTATAAAAAAGGGAAATCACCAGGTTATTCCCCACGACAGTTCACCAACCATGTGAGGTGGGATCTATTAAAAAAAACACAATCTACATGGTTTTCAAAACCATGATAAAATTAATTCAATATTCACTCTAAAATGTGCTCCAGGCCATTTTCTCTAAAATTATGGGTTCGAGGCTACGAAAAATACACGAACACCCTTGTAATCTTAACTAAATCATTAGGCATCTATATTAGGTCAAATGTAATGATTTAGAGAAAAACATAGTGGATATATAGCAAAGTGAAAAACATGGTACTTACTTCTGGTGAACATTATAATAGCAGCATTACCTCCCCTTGGAAGATGTGCCTCTTGAACATCCATTTGATACCACATACACTACACTACATTCAACATTTAGGTTTTCCTTGGAAATGAGATACCAATTCAGTACATTAAAAAATATCATCAATAAAAATATACTAACAATGTAATTAGTCTCACAGTTAATTAAATCAAAAAAATATTTTGAAACTGCTGCCCCATGTCACACTATCACTAGGAAAAAATTATTAATGTTAGGGAATAGGCCATCATCATCCATTATAGAAATGTTTCCCTAGGTCAACCACATAATCTATGCATACTTCTCTTGTATGGGTGTCTAGGGGTAAATGTTTCATATGAAATTATCCTATAATTCCTTACATTCCATTCCCTCCAACTGTTAATCCCATTCAAGAATATCCCACTAGTGCCTCTCTAGTCATCATAATAGATCGTTTCTGAACATGAATCTTTTATATCCTGGAGTCTAGAAATGATATATGATTTTATCTATTGGTTAAATACAGAACTCAGAGGCACTAGGTCCACCATCTCTTGTTAATATTAGTGGTTTCTAAAAATGGAACTCATGAGTCTAATAAAACATATTCTTCCCAACCATACTTGGGTATCATTCCAAGAACAAAAAAAATCATGTGATATTATCATTGAAATTCTATTCCATCCCATCACATGTAACTATTAGATTATCATTTCCCGCTAATAGAGGTGAATTAAAAGTCTTCATCCTTAAAACAATACGTAATCATGAGTTAAATAAAAAATTATCATTGAGGATTTTTTTAGGTATGCATTTTTAGAGAATTAGTCCATAACATTATATTACATCTCAAATATTACAAAGTGGAAAATTTTACTCAGTATCCATATTTTTTCAAAAAATAAAAACACATAAAAGAAAATAATAATTCTTTACATGATATAAATCTTCTTGGATTCTTTATTTCTCTTACCCTTATTTCTACCCAATGAAAAACATTTCCAAAACATGGGATTAAAAAAATCCCCATAAGGATTATAAAATAAATAAAGAATGAATTAATCAATAAAAACATACAAAACATAAGCACATTAACGCACCACATGAAATCATAAGATTTAAGAATAAAAGATAGTAATCACAAATCATAAAGGTATCTTGTGGAATATATATCATACATACATTGTAGCTTTCTCAGATACATAGGGAGTAATTTTTGGAATACCCATCATAGTATATTCTTTAAATATCATAGAAAAACATTAATGGTTACCTCTGTCACATTACCCAATTCAATGGAGAGCTATATTAGGAAAAACTGTCCTAGGTTTATCAAAAAACCACACATATATTTAAAAAATTCCCAATAACCATTACATAATCATAACACATAACACAAGCATAAAGGAAATATAACATTTCCACATTGAAATAAAAAAATTTATATATATTGGAATAATAAATCCATTTTAAAACCCATTTTAAATTCTAAATTGTGTAAAAAAGAGTTTATGGTATTTATTTTCTTTTTAAAAACATTATAGATTTTTAATGAATCCCAATATCAAATAATACTTCTGGTGGAGGAATGAACGTTGCCACTATGTAAATTACATAGAAACATGCCCTTTGTAATTTATGAAAATGAATTATAAAAAAATTACACCCATTGATGAAAATAAATTTCAAAGGGTTTTATAAAACATATAAAATAAATTAAGGTATAAATCAAAATATTCCATAATGAATGAATATTGTGACGATTTCCCTTATGAAAAATTGGCAGCCTAAGAGTGTCACATCAAAATTTAGAAAATGGTTTTATGGGAGAGAAAAGGGTATCTCATTACTTGGACATAAAATTTACATCAATAATTATATATAATAACTTATCCCAACATATGAAAATTTAAATAAAAAGACATAATAAAAAGAAGCCTTTGTCTAAAAGAGGAGGGTGAATGGTTACCTTACATTCTGTCCGACATGTCTTGTTTGTTATTTATCTCCTTGAATAATATAATTGAGTTAAATATAATAGATTCATAAACCTTTTAAATTTTTATTATTCATTTTATATCACTTATTACCTTTTTGTCCCAATCATATAATTATTCATGTTCATCGGTCATTTTGTCGATGTTCGGTACTTGAGTCAAAATTGATCTCGTTTTAAATAAAAATTGTCCATGTGGGAAAAATTACATCATCGTTAGAATTGTATTCATGATTTAAATATAATATATATCATGTATATATGTATTTATATTTAGTATATATGTATTTAAAATATTCCATAACATTTGGATATATGAAAAAGAATTGCACCATTCATAGAGACAGTAAGACGTACGTATGCATGAAAGAAACATTCATTTCTTCCTCATATTTAAACGAAATAAAACTAAATGATACATAGTTATATTATAATTTTATGTTGTATATGTTACATAATTTCATTAATTTCATTCATTATACATTCAATGTATAGAATGAACGAGTCATATCACTTTTAGGGGGTGGTACTTTGCACTTCCTCAAATGGAATTATCATTTTTATAAAACATGAAAATCATATACATATGTTCTAAATGAAAATTATAGAATCAGAGAGATAAAATAAATATCATAAATATTATATATAATTACTTTTCCATCATAATTTCTTTCATAATAGGTGGATGGAGAATATTGAACAATCATCGTTTTGTGAGGTAGTAGTTCGCTATATATAGAAACAGTATGGTCTATACCCATTTGATGGAGGTGTGTGTAAGTGTAGTTATATTAGATCTCATAAAAATATATTACAATATTTATTATTCTTATTCTGTTATGTAAACAAATAATAAAAAGATAATTGTTATTGGATAAGGAAAAATAATAGAAAGGAACTGGAGATAAGACTTTACTTCCAAATGCATAACTTATGCTGATTTGAAAAAAGGGCTCTCTTCAATTGCCTTATTCTTTGGGGGTGGCTTCTAGAAGAAAGAGGGTATATTTAAAGCTTCATGAATTCGAATTTTGAAGAGCCAAGTAGATTAACAAGTGTGTTTAATGGGATAGAGGTGGTGGCCTTTTATAAAAGGGAGGAGGGGTTCTTTAGGAATGTTTTAAAGTATTATTTTATTATAAAAATATTTTCAGTTTCAAAAGATCCACAACTCATTAAATTTCTCGATAAGATGACTGTTTTTATAAATAAAATCGTCCAATAATAATTGGACAGGTTTTGGATATTTTTTAATCCTTACCTATTTAATTTAACCCCTTTTAACACTTACCATTTTGAAAAGATTTTAACATTTTGAGACACAAGATAGTTACCAAAACTTGAAAAATACTCAATTAAGGAGCCAAAAAAAATATTTTTGACTTTTGATTACAATTTTCTTGAAATTTTTTTCATATTGTAATATTTTATAAAATATTTTATATTTTAATATAGAAATTAGGTAAATTTTTATACTATTTATATCATTAAGTTTTTAAAAATTCAGAACAACTTGATTGATTAAAAACATATTTATTAAAAAGATAACAGGAAGCTACCATCCATAAATTTTTGGATAACATCAAAATAAACAAATTACATTTATTTTAACATTTATAAAATCATTTACTTGAATCCTTCCTTAATTAATCAATCATCGCATCATCATTGTGTCATAATTAAATTTTTCTATTTAATCTATTAAAATTGTAAATAAAATACAATGATTTTGGAAATATTATTAGATTTACAATTATTATCTATATTATTAATGATAACTTATATTACCCTATATAAAAGTTTTTTTTACTAAATGATATATGTTTTTGGTACATTTTCCTTAACTTCAAATTAATTTTTATAAAATGTCATTTTTACTAACAAGTGGCTCCATGGGTTCCCAAAATCTACTTGAAGATTCCCATGGTGGAAATGTATCCTATAATAGTGTTAGGAAAAGTTTTTATGGTATGTAAATATTATTTTAATATTAACATTTTACCATAATTTATAAGATTAAACCTTTAACAATGGTAAATAAAATATATAGTGATGTCACTATTCATAATGTCTAAAAATAAAATTTACATATTTACCAATATTGGACCTCATGATTGAAAATATGGAAGCCATTTTTCCAAATACAAATCAAAAAAATGAAAAAATTAATTTAAAATTAATTCTAATTTTCAAAACCAAAAAGAACATTTTTACGAAAATTAATAACTATTAAAATATTGACATGTGTTTGTTTCTAATTAAAAAGTTAGATTACATCAAATGACCCAAATTGTATTAAATGGTAAAAACATAATCTAATTACATTTTAAACCCAATTAAAAATATAATCAACCCATATAAAAAATCAGTTGAAAAACAGTTTTTAAATTAAATTGCATTATTTTTTCTCTATACATTTAAAAAATGAACATTATCAGAAAAATACCAAACATTTATCCAATTTAAATTTTTATGTCCGTATCCTAAAAAATGTTTTATTTCTTTAAAATGGAACATATAAATGTGAAAAAAACTATATTTAAAAATGGTTCTCCATCAAAAGGTGTTAAAACTATTTTAGAAAAATATTAGAGTATGTGTGCATAAATTGGATTTATTCACATTTTAAGACACTTGATTTCATTGGATAAATGTACAAAAATTTAAAAACTGTGTTTAATCATTATATGGTAAGTTCTATTATTTCTAATGAATATAGAAACTTGACACTAACTACCATTTTAAACAATAATATTATATTATTATTTTTCAGTATCACTCAGCCTTGTGTGCAACATGAGATTTCATAGAATCCCATTATTTCGGGTCAGGTATTCCATCGAACATAGAATACCCCTTTAATTAAATTTAATAATCAATTAACTAATAGTAATAAATATGAAAATATTATATTATTTATTTTCCTAGGATGTCACATCATTCTCCCTTTTTAGGAATAATGTCCCTGTAATTCTATTCAGTTAACTAATATGTGAGAGTATTTATCCCTCAATGAATTTTTATATTACCCTGATGCCACTTGAACCATTTGGTTTTTTTATAAAACCATTACCTGATTAATTACCTTATTCCACTAAACTTCCTCCCTTCAGTCAATAATTTGGACTGGTTGTTCCTCATAAGATAGATTCCCATCGAAACTAATCTACCTCTGGACTCAAAACATGATATTGATCTGAAATATCATTTCTCAACATTGAAATATGAAAATCATTCTGTACCTTGGATAAACATGGAAGTAAAGCCACTATGTAGGCAATTGATCCAGCTTTCTCCTAGATCTCATAGGGTCCAATGATCCCCGGACTCAACTATCCCTTCTTACCAAAACACATAACACTTTTCCAATAACAATCATTGAGAAAGATATGATCACCTACCTTGAAATAATTATCCTTCCTTAAGTTATCTTCATATCTTTTCTACCTACTCTGAGCTATCCTTAGGTGCTTCATAATTAACTGAACATTTTCTACCATATCGTTTATCAATTCTGGTCCCATCAACATTCATTCACCTACATCATCCCAAAAATCTGGAGTTCAATCCCACTTTCCATATAATGCCTCAAATAGATCTATCTATATAATGAATTAATAATTGTTATTATAAAAAAACTCAACCAAAGAAAGATGTTGTAACGCCCCGACCCCAGCTACCCAGAGTTGGTGCATTACTTCGTAACATTGGCATGATCACAAAAGATCAAGTCTCGAAAGACCGATTAGTTGAGTAGCCTTGGAAACAATAGATACATTCGTAGGCGTTACATTAAATCATAAAGTGAAAAACTACAATAACAAAGTCTCCATAGTCCACACTCATATCCTCTTCTGAAAATCCCTGCAGGTCATTCATAAAATACTTCTTCACATCCTGGAAAATATTAAAACATTGAAAGGGGTGAGCTCAGATGCTCAGTAAGGATAACAATATTGCGGACGCTTTCATAAATAAACATTAGCATTTAAGGCAATGTATAACTAACACAAAAGCCTTTTAAACTTGAAGATCAACATAATATGGCAAAAGTAAAATGAGATAATGCCATTTACTTCTTCACATGGATATTCTACTGGTCGAATAATCACATGAAATATCATTAACCACTTTCATAATGATGGAATGCATAATGCCAGACTATCATAACCACGTAGCCAAGGCCTCATGCCAAGACCACAAATAAGATTTTGTCAAGGCCTCGTGCCAAGACACTAGTTTGTCTCATGAGACCTGCCGATGCATCGAGGAGCTGTAGCAGGCTCCACCTCTGACTTATTAAGTCCAATGCATTCCTCATATGAATAGGTTTAAACATATCATAAACCATAACATAATCGTATCACATAAAACATGCATAAAGGAAACATAACATTTCCACATTTCAATCACACGATATCAATAAAACACATTGATATAATAAAAACGCTTTCAAAACCATTTTCAATACCAAAATAAAAGAATGTTAAAACTTTGTATTTATTTTTCATTAAAAAAAAGATGGCTTGTAGAGGAAGCTGAAACTCAAATAATTGTTACGGCGGAGAAGAAGTCATTGTCGCCGCATAAGTACGGAAAGAAAAACATTCCCTTTTTTCCATTTAGTAAAACACTTCGTATAAAAAAGATTCCTTTTGAATAAACGTAAAAGTCAAAGGGGTTTATACACTGTATAAAAGAAAGTTGTGTATAAAACCAAATATGCCTCAATTAAAGGGGATTGAGACGAAGTCCTTAAAAAGATCATTTTTTTAAATAAACTACATCTATAATGTGTATTCACTATAAGCACACATAAATAATGTACAAATACAAGATAGGACATAATAATATCATGACATAATTTGAAATTAGGAGATTAACCCAAAGAATAGAAATTGGGTTAAGAAGTTCCCTTACCTTGCGTCTTGTCCTGACTCGACCATTCTTTAAACTCCTGAATAATAAACTAGAGTTAATTTCTATTTACTTAAGAACCTTTTTCAATTTCATTATTTTTATTATATCACTTATTATAATGATATGAACATTATGTAATTATTTAAGTTAATAACGGTCGTTTTGTCGATCTTTGGTACATGAGTCAACAATAAACTTCTTATAATTACAAGTTGTTTATGTGGTAGAATATCCATTATCTCTAGAATTATATTCATGATTTAGATGTCATATATATCTTATATATCCAGTATATACATTCATTTATAATATTATGTAACATTTAGAGGTAAGAAATGAAATGCACCGTTCATGGAGACGGTAAGCCGTACGTACGCATGAACGCTACTTTCATTTCAATTTCATATTTAATTGAACGAAATCATAATGATATAAATGTATATTATAATTCCAGTATAATATAGCATATAATACCATTTACGCCATCCTTTATACATCCCATATATGGTATTAACTATTCAAATCACTTTTAGGGGGCGGTAGTCCGCACTTCTTAAAATGAAATTATCGCGTTTTACCCATAATGGAAATCATAAAGTATGCCATAAATGAAAAATACAGAAGCATAAGTAAATCATAAACATATTATATATCATATATAAAAATAGTGACATCTTAATGGCCACCTTTGAAGGTGTTATATGAGTGTTGAACAATCATCGTTTCGTGAGGCAGAAATTCTCCATCCACAGAAACCGTATATTCATTAACCATTAGATGTAGGTGTGTGTAAGTGTAGCTCGAATCCTTCTTATAACAACATCCTAGTATATTGAGGATACTGTTTTTGTTACAAAAGAAATGAATAAAAATAGTTTAGGGGGTTGGAGAAGAAAAATAAAACAAAACAACATTAGAGAAGACATTACCTCAAAATCGGGTAACTCTTTTTGATTTGAGCCATAGGCTTCCTTGGTAAGAGTTGTGCCCAAAGTGAGTCTTCTAGGAGTAATAGGGGGAATTTGGGAGAGTATTTGGGCAGAGGTTGGCCGAGCCAAATGGCTTGAAAGTGTAAATGAGGTGGGAGTGGTGGGGACCTTTTATAAGTTGAGAGGAGGGGCACTCTTGGAAAGTAAAGAAAAGTCACTTTATTATAAAATGAGTTTCTGATTTTAGAGGTCCCACACTTATATAATTCGAGGATAAGATGATAAGGGTTCGAAATATACTCAACAAATAGTTTTTTGACAAGTGTACGCTTTGGATTTTACATTATCTTTCCATTTTATTTAAATCGTTAAATAATGATGTCATCGCTGCATCATCATGATGTCATAATTAATTTAATTTATTTAATGTCTAAAAATTATAAAAAAAATACTATGATGTAGGAAATCTTTTTAGATTTCTAATTAATATTTATAATCAAAATGTGGACTTGTGTAACCCCACTTAAAAACTGTTTTAGTAAAACAACTCATGTTTGTGTCAATTTAATTTTAACATTAAATATATATATATTAATGTCATTTTCCAACCAAAGTGGCTCCATGGGGTCCCCAAGTTGACCCATGGGTTTTAGTGGTCGGCCATGACTCATCCAATATGATTAGGACAAGTGTCAAGCTCATCTCATATTATTAAAACATTGTTTTTACCTTAAACTACATTAATTACCTCTAATCGCGATTAAGAACTTAAAAGTTACTATTCACCAAAAAATTATTTTAATCTCATTGAACCACATTTTACTTTTTAAGGACAACCATGTATGTCGGATTTTTTAAAATCAAATCACAGAAGTGGTAATATTTCATTTAAACGAAAAATCAGTTATTTAACTACCACTTAGTGGTTTCACTATTCATAAAAATTTGAAGTTTTTCAGAACAATGCCAAAATTTCACCCTAAGCTATAATTGATATTCCGAATTCAAAAATGATGTCTATTTTACAAAATTCCAAACTTATAAGTTGCATTAATTAATTTTATAATTAATTCCCGCTGTCACAACAAATAGCGTGTTTTCAAGAAACAATTTATATCAAAAGATTGGCAATTGTTTATGTCCAATTTCAATGTTAAATTAATTATAATGACCACCATTGGATAAAATGGTAAAAATATATTCTAATTATACTTTAAAACCACTAAATAGTATAATGTATCACTATAAATTATTTTGATTACAAAAGTTGTTTCAAGTATTTTTCACTATTCATAAAAATTTTGAAGTTCTCAGAAAATTACAAAAAATTCAACATAGGCTAATTCCAATATTAGGAATAAAAAAATGAAGTCAATTTTGAAATATAAAATTTCTATAAATTTAAAAAGTGGTCATTACTATTCATAACGGCTACTTTGAGTAGTTGTAGTGTGTTAGAACTTGATGTTGCGTACAATGAAAGCTATTACATTATTGAATGAGAAGCGTATCATTGAATCTCGGGGTGTTACATTCTCCCCTCCTTCAATAAATTGCGTCCTCGCAATTTGAAATTTTTCTTTGTAAATAAAAGGTTGAAAAGAGAAAATACCATTGTGGAAAACCCACATAGGAAATAAGATTAATAAATATATATCATTAAAAGAAAGCAAGATAAGTACAATGTTCACCCGAGATAGCCCATTCTAGGATTCTATGAAAATATGGATATGGAGTAGAAACAAACCATCAAGGTTTGATGGAGAGTTATAGAAAAGAGGATTAGGAGAAAGATTAACTATAAAAAAATAACAAACTTGTGATTTGTTAAACGATCATTGATTCCCCAGTAGGAAAAGTTAACTGACAACATTTTTGTTTTGAGTTAACTTTTATAAAGTTGAGGAATTTATTTAAGAGATGTACTAAGAACGTAAGGGAATATACATACTTGTCATGTAGACTTTCATTCTTTAATAAATTTTTACCACAAACCCATCTTTCACTCTAAAAGGTAATACAACTCAAAAATATTATACTTATCCTAATTGTATAAGGTTCCAAATATTAACACATACCATTTAGATTAGTAAAATTATTTTGTAATAACCAGGGACTTCTTGTAGGCTAGTGGTAGGAAATAAAGGCTTGTCGCACTGTGGTTGTGGGTTCGATTCCTGCAGCTTTGTCCGACGCGACGGGTTATGCCCCACCCTGCAGGTTGTCCTTTTCCTAAAACTATCGTATTATAATATTCCAAAAATAATCTTCATAAATTTTTTAACCTTAAACAATACTATCCAAAGATCAACTTAATCCACTCCAACCATTATATTTATCCAAAATACCTCTGTCCAAACTTTCTCTAAAAGGTCACTTAATTCCAAAATCAATTTATCAGATTCCCCAAAGAAAGTAAAGTTTCTCTTATTGTCACATACTAAAAATATAATTACCTTCATCATATTAAAACCTTACTGAAATCAAGAAGTACTGCAGTAAAATCCTTATATATATATATCACATTATTCTAATAACCAGAATATAATCCATGTGTCCAAAAGCACCAATACATTAGTTATTCTTCTTCAACTGTAGTAACAGCATAAGATTGTCTTGGATCCCTTGGCCTTTTCTGAGGTAAGTTTCCCTGATGCTTAGGACATTTGTTTTCATAATGCCCCATTTCCCTACAATTGTAGCATTCAACTTTGATAGCCTCTTTCTTTCCCTTGCAATCACGAGCCTGGTGATTCTTTTCTCCACATTTATAACAAACTGCCATTCCTTTTAGACAAGTACCAGGGTGATTCTTACCACAATTATCACATAATGGAAAATCCTTCTGTCCCTTTTTCCCTTTATCTGTCTCTTGTTCCACCGTTCTCTTCTTCTCTTGCTTTACATTGTTGTCATAAGACTTAGAGAATTTCTTTTCTGTCTTGATAGCACACAAGACAATATCTTCGTATGATGAGAAAGATTGTGATACTAATGATCGACGGAGAAATGGTTTTAACCCATCAAAGAAATGATCAATCTTACTCCTTGGGTTACGTATATAATCGGCAGCATGCCTCGCTAACCTTGTAAAGTTAGCCTCATACTTTGCGACATTCTCATCCTCCTTCTGCCTCAGACTCAGAAATTGCCTTTCCATATCTGCTCGATGGTCACGAGGAAAGTATTTTTCTAAGAAAAGCTCTTTGAACTCCCTCCATTCCATATTCGATATGTCATCATCTTCATTTGTGTTTTGAATCAGTGACCACCACTGATCGGCATCTCCAGTGAGGCGGTAAACTTCCATGACAACCTTCTCCCTTTCGCTACTCCCCAAGGCATGGAATATTTTCTCAAAGGAGTTTATCCATTTCTCAGTTACTAACATATTTGTACCCCCATTAAATGTTGGTGGTTGTTGGCTCATGAAGTGGTCTTACATTGATCCTCCACGTTGTGGATCAGGGTGATCCATACGAGTAAGGTTATTATTCATAACATGAGTGAGTTGTCCCAGTATGGTAATAAGTTGATCAGCACCAGTTGTATCTCCAGATCCACAATAATTATCTTGAGCAGGAGGGCAATCCCTACACGGAGTGCGTGTATCGATACAGTTTCCATTCCTTCCACTAGGCGCCATTTCTAAACAATGGCATAAACTAGATTAGTTTATGAATCAAAATACATAATTCCATACTTGTAAATTACTTAACATAAAATGAACTATTTATGGATATAATTCATAATCATAAAAAGGTTTTATTTGAGGAAGTATATACTCATAACCATTCATAGTGGTTTGTAAAGAAAATGAGAATTATCCTAAGTATATCCCTCGGGAGTGTCGTAACCAAGAGTGCAGCAAGGCCCGTTGTCGTGCACCAGTTCCCGTTCGAGTCTATCTCAAAGCGGTGTTTTCAGGTTTTACCCCTAGGTACATCTATGCCAGAGCCGCCTCTACCTGCTAGAATCTAGACAGGGATTTATTGCTTGGAAAACTCACAAAATCTCTACAATAACAAAATTCTAGGAAGTTCTTCTATACTAATCCTCAAATTCTATCTTTGGGCTATGTGCTCTAATCAGAGATTATCTAAATCTGGCTTCCAAAGTTAGTACTAAACTGCCTTTGATACCAACTGTAACGCCCCGACCCCAGCTACCCAGAGTCGGTGCATTAGTTCGTAACATTGGCATGATCACAAAAGATCAAGTCTCGAAAGACCGATTAGTTTAGTAGCCTTGGAAACACTAGATACATTCGTAAGCGTTACATTACATCATAAAGTGAAAAACTACAATAACAAAGTCTCCATAGTCCTCACTCATATCCTCTTCTGACAATCCCTGCAAGTCATTCATAAAATACTTCTTCACATCCTGGAAAATATTAAAACATTGAAAGGGGTGAGCTCAGATGCTCAGTAAGGTTAACAATATTGTGGAAGCTTTTATAAATAAACATTAACATTTAAAGTAATGTATAACTAAAACAAAAGCCTTTTAATCTTCAACATAAACATAATATGGCAAAAGTAAAATGAGATAATGCCATTAACTTCTTCACATGGATATTCTACTGGTCGAATAATCATATGCAATATCAATAACCACTTTCATAATGATGGAATGCATAATGCCAGAATATCATAACCACGTAGCCAAGGCCTCATGCCAAGACCACAAATAATATTTTGTCAAGGCCTCGTGCCAAGACACTAGTTTGTCTCATGAGACCTGCCGATGCATCGAGGAGCTGTAGCGGGCTCCACCCGTCACTTATTAAGTCCAATGCATTCCTCATATGAATAGGTTTAAACATATCATAAACCATAACATAATCGTATCACATAAAACATGCATAAAGGAAACATAACATTTCCACATTTCAATCACACGATATCAATAAAACACATTGATATAATAAAAACGCTTTCAAAAACATTTTCAATACCAAAATAAAAGAAAGTTAAAACTTTGTATTTATTTTTCATAAAAAAAATGATGGCTTGTAGAGGAAGGCGAAACTCAAATAATTGTCACGACGGCAGATAAGTCATTGTCGCCGCATAAGTACGGAAAGAAAAACATTCCCTTTTTTCCGTTTAGTAAAAGCTTCGTATAAAAAAGATTCCTTTTGAATAAACGTAAAAGTCAAAGGGGTTTATACACTGTATAAAAGAAAGTTGTGTATAAAACCAAATATGCCTCAATGAAAGGGGATTGAGATGAAGTCCTTAAAAAGATCATTTGTTTAAATAAAGTACATATATAATGTGTATTCACTATAAGTACACATAAATAATGTACAAATTCAAGATAGGACATAATAATATCATGACATAATTTGAAAGCAGGAGATTAACCCAAAGAATAGAAATTGGGTTAAGAAGTTCCCTTACCTTGCGTCTTGTCCTGACTCGACCGTTCTTTAACCTCCTGAATAATAAACTAGAGTTAATTTCTATTTACTTAAGAACCTTTTTCAATTTCATTATCCTTATTATATCACTTATTATAATGATATGAACATTATGTAATTATTTAAGTTAATAACGGTCGTTTTGTCGATCTTTGGTACTTGAGTCAACAATAAACTTCTTATAATTACAGGTTGTTTATGTGGTAGAATATCCATTATCTCCAGAATTATATTCATGATTTAGATGTCATATATATCTTATATATCCAGTATATACATTCATTTATCATATTACGTAACATTTAGAGGTAAGAAATGAAATGCACAGTTCATGGAGACGGTAAGCCGTACGTACGCATGAACGCTACTTTCTTTTCAATTTCATATTTAATGGAACGAAATCGTATTTATATAAATGTATAATATAATTCCAGTATAATATAGCATATAATACCATTTACCCCATCCTTTATACATCCCACGTATGGTATTAACGATTCAAATCACTTTTAGGGGGCGGTAGTCCGCACTTCCTAAAATGAAATTATCGTGTTTTACCCATAATGGAAATCATAAAGTATGCCATAAATGAAAAATACAGAAGCATAAGTAAAACATAAACATATTATATATCATATATAAAAATAGTGACATCTTAATGGCCACCTTTGAAGGTGTTATATGAGTGTTGAACAATCATCGTTTCGTGAGGCAGAAATTCTCCATCCACAGAAACCGTATGTTCTTTAACCATTAGATGTAGGTGTGTGTAAGTTTAGCTCGAATCCTTCTTATAACAACATCCTAGTATATTGAGGATACTGGTTTTCTTACAAATGAAATGAATAAAAAGAGTTTATGGGGTTGGAGAAGAAAAATAAAACAAAACAACATTAGAGAAGACATTACCTCAAAATCGGGTAACTCTTTTTGATTTGAGCCAAAGGCTTCCTTGGGAAGATTTATGCCCAAAGTGAGGCTTCTAGGAGTAAGAGGGGGATGTTGGGAGAGTATTTGGGCAGATTTTGGCCGAGCCAAATGGCTTGAATGTGTAAATGAGGTGAGAGAGGTGGGGGCCTTTTATAAGTTGAGAGGAGGGGCACTTTTGGAAAGTAAAGAAAAGTCACTTTATTATAAAATTAGTTTTGGATTTTAGAGGTCCCACACGTATATAATTCGAGGATAAGATGATAAGGGTTCGAAATCTACTCAAACAATAGGTTTTTTACAAGTGTACGCTTTGGATTCTACATTATCTTTCCATTTTATTTAAATCGATAAATAATGAGGTCATCGCTGCATTATCATGATGTCATAATTAATTTAATTTATTTACTGTCTAAAAATTATAAAAATATACTATGATGTAGGAAATCTTTTTAGCTTTCTAATTAATATTTATAATCAAAATTTGGACTTGTGTATTCCCACTTAAAAACTGTTTTAGTAAAACAACTCATGTTTGTGTCAATTTAATTTTAACATTAAATATATATATATATTAATGTCATTTTCCAACCAAAGTGGATCCATGGGGTCCCCAAGTTGACCCATGGGTTGTCTTGGTCTTCCATGACTCATCCAATAGGATTAGGACAAGTGTCAAGCTCATCTAATATTATTAAAACATTTTTTTTACCTTAAACTACACTAATTACCTCTAATCGCGATTAAGAACTTAAAAGTTACTATTCGCCAAAAAATTATTTTAATCTCATTGAACCACATTTTACTTCTTAATGACAACCATGTATGTCGGATTTTTGAAAATAAAATCACAGAAGTGGTAATATCTCATTTAAACGAAAAATCAGTTATTTAACTACCACTTAGTGGTTTCACTATTCATAAAAAATTTAAGTTTTTCGGAACAATGCCAAAATTTCACCCTAAGCTATAATTGATATTCCGAATTCAAAAATGATGTCTATTTTACAAAATTACAAACGTATAAGTTGCATTAATTAATTTTATAATTAATTCCCGCTGTCACAACAAATAGCGTGTTTTTAAGAAACAATTTATATCAACAGATTGGCAATTGTTTATGTCCAATTTCGATGTTAAATTAATTCTAATGACCACCATTGGATAAAATGGTAAAAATATATTCTAATTATAATTTAAAACCACTAAATAGTATAACGTATCACTATAAATTATTTTGATTAAAAAGGTTGTTTTAAGTATTTTTCACTATTCATAAAAATTTTGAAGTTTTCAGAAAATTACAAAAAATTCAACATAGGCTAATTTCAATATTAGGAATACAAAAATGAAGTCCATTTTGAAATATAAAATTTCTATAAATTTAAAAAGTGGTTATTACTATTCATAACGGCTACTTTGATTAGTTGCAGTGTGTTAGAACTCGATGTTGCGTACAATGGAAGCTATTACATTATTGAATGAGAAGCGTATCATGGAAGCTCGGGGTGTTACAGATGTTGGTCCCAAATTCCATGGTAATCCATTGAATAAGCTCGTAGTATATCTTCCACTATCTGAATTATTCGTTCTAACTGACTGTATGATTAGGGATGAAAAGTGGTACTTAAATTTTATTCAGTAACCAATGAAATATGAATTCCTTTCCAAAATTTAGATGTAATCCTGGGATCATGATCAGATATAATGAAGAGGAGAAATCTATGTAACCATACTATCATTTGAAAAACTACCTAGAAATTTTATCTATATATAGAGTTTCTCGAATAAGAAGTAAATGATCGAATTTAGTCTATCGTTCAATAATAACCTTGATTGTATTATTACCTCTAGATGAATTCGGTAATCCCACAATGAATTCATTGATATATTTTCCCATTTCCACTCTGGTACTGATTAAGGCTGAATCATCCCTTTCAATAACTATAATTCATCTTTAACCTATAGATATTCCAATAAAATCACAGTAAAGTCAACAATATATCATTATATTCCATCCCACCTATTATACTACTAAAGATATCTGTACATTTTAGTACATCCAGGATGAAATGAAAATGCAGAACTATGATCTTTACATAATAACTCATTATTCAATTGGGAATCACAAGGGACACATAATCCCTTTCCGTGCCCCAAAAAAAGTCTTTGACAATGTTAAATTTAAGAAACATACCCTTCTGAACCATATCTACCTTTTTCCACAACTCACTCTCTACATTCAGCGCTTGAGTTATTCTATCTTTTGGAGATGATATTTTTTCCACCTAAAACAAAACATAGGAATTCCCAGAACCAACAACATCTACTCAAAAACTCAAAAAATTGTTAATCAAAGTATCTTTTTCAAAACATAATATGGTTAATATAGTATTAATTTTACGTCTCAATGCATCGACCACTTTATTTTTATTTCCTGGATGGTAATGGATAACGAACACATAGTACACGATTAATTATAACCATGTCCTCTGTATCATGTTTAATTCTTTCTGAGTGAATATATACTTCAATATTTTGAGATCGGTATATATTTCAAACGTTACGCCATAAAAATGATGCCTCAAAATTTTAATTGGAAAAACAATAGAAACTAATTAAACATAATATTTAGGGTAATTTACCTCATGATTTTTCAATTGACATGAAGAATAATCAATTATCTGATTATTATTCTTTTGCAAACTACCATGTCCTTTCAACGAATCAACATTATAGTTAACAAACTCATCATTTCCAGAAGGTAATAAAAATACTGGAGAATTCACCAATATTCTTTCTAATTATTTAAAAAGTCATTACATTCTTTTTTCCAAATAATCTTAATACATTTTGGAGTAAACATAGTCAGTGGGAAATATGACCATGAAAAATTTCCAACAAATCTTCGCTAATAGTTGCCCAAACCAAGAAAACTAAAAATCAATATAATATTTGTAGGTCTTTTCCATTCTTTAACAACTTTTTTTGTTGGGTCAATAGTTATTCCATTTTGTGAATCAATATGACCAAGGAATGAAATTTTGTTAACCAAAACTAACACTTTATGAATTTCCCATACATTTTCTTTTCTTTTCATGTTTGAAAGACATCCCTTAAATGACTTTCATGTTTCTATATACTTTTGTAATATACCAAAATGTCATCAAAAAACACAACCACAAGAATATCTATGATCTTATGGAAAATTTTATTTATAAGATCCCCAAATAAAATAGGTGCATTGGATAACAGAAAAATCATAACTACAAGTCAATAATGTACATATCCTATATGAAATGTTTTCTTCAAACCGTCTTCTTCATTTACTATCAAATGATGGATCCCCAACCTAAATTAAATCTTAAAAAAATATCGATCTCCCTAGAGCTGATAAGAAAATCCATGATATGATGCAAAAAATACTTGTTCATAATAGTGATGTTATTTGATGATCTATAATAACTGTAAAGTCTTATTGAACCATATTTAATTTTATAAAACATGACAGGAGCACCCCATGGTGATGTTCTTGGTCGAATGGAACCTTTATCTAATAAATCCTGAAATTGCATCTTTAACTCTAAAAGTTAACTTTCAGCCATTTGATAAGGGGGTTTTGAAATTGGATTAGCATCAGGAAAAAATTAAACAATAAATTCAACATCTCAGGAATGTATAATACTAGTAAACTCATCATGTTAAAAAATCAAGATACTCATTTACAACATTCACATTATTAATCTAAACTGTTCATTTGTATTCAGTAATATTTTCAAGATAACATTCATTACAATATTTTACAAGTTTCTTAGCTTCCTAATATGTTATCAAAACAAAGAGTTCATTATTATACACAAATAAAATTCATTTAAAAAAATATTTTTATCACTATATTTAAACTTATCATGATAAAAATAAATCCAATCCATTCCCAAAATAACATCAAACACTACTAAGGGAAAAAAAGTTTTTTTCATAGATTCATTATACACAAATACAAGAATAATATCTTTTAGTCTTCAAATTTCCTCCCAATATTTTTTTCATAAGCTTGTAAATCATATTTGCGATGGAATACCCAATTTACTAAGAAATTTCTCAGAAATGAAAGAATGTGTAAACCCTGAATGAAACTACACATTTTCAGAATCTAAACAAACAAACAGTTTACTTGATACTACTTCATTTGATGGCCCAACATCCGCTGAAGTAGTTGCAAAGGATTTCACAAACCCATTCTGCTTTTAGTCTGGATTATTTCCTTCAATTGAGTTCTTTGTTGGACAATCCTTTTTATAATTACCCATTTCATTGCACTTAAAACATTTTAATGAATACAAATCAAATTTTTCCTAACAATAACCCAAATCTTTATCTATGCAATTATGAGCCATATATACCATTTTACCACATCAGAAGCGCATACAAAAATTCAAATGGAATTCCCAAATGTCATTTTTACTATAATGTTCACAAACCAAAAACATAAGTTTCTTACCATGATACTTTTTTGAAGAGTTCTTCCCTTTCATATACCAACTTGACCTCTTATTATGTTTTTTTTCAAAGATCACCTAATCATCAGAAAACTGCATTTCCACCTTCTCCGTACATCAAACAAGTTTTTCATAACTTTTGAACTCATATGAAGTAAACAAACATTTATACATTGGCTATAATTTTATGTAATAAATGATTGAATTTAATATCAATATCTTGTATGAAATTTGGAGCATACCTTTCCATTTGATTGAATTTTTCTTCATAATAATCCACTAATAGATCCTCCTACCTCATTTCAAAGAATTGTTTTTTATCCGAAAATAAGCATCCTTATAAATATATTTCTCAAGAAACATACTTCAGAATTAATCCCAATCAAGAGAATCAATCTCCTCACAATAATTGATGTATTTAACCATCGACCACCACTGTTCACCTTCTCCTTAAAAATGGTAAACATAAATACTAAACATGTGATGTTCTGAATACCCCATGACGTCAAAAATCTTCTCCAGTGCCTTAATCCACCCATCTGCTATAATAGGGTCAGATAATCCCCTAAATTATGAGTGATCTTACCACATGAATTGATCTACTATTGAAATTTTATTTTTTTGGTTGACATGGGTAATCTTACGCATAGATACTCCCACCATTTATTTCCTGAATCAACAGTTCCATTACTACATCAAACGTTTCAGTTTTGAATCTCACCATCTTTGGTTACTGAGATGGCTTTTTTCCTATGGATGTCATCCCATCATAGCTTTCCTGTTTCCTCTTTGGGAAACCATTTTGAACACATACATATCTTAGGTGAAGCAACATGGTAATATTAAAATTCTATATCACATCATTCATATCATAATTTAATTTATGTATATTAATTTTACAATATCCTAACTCCTAATGTTTTCTAAATAGACCTCTAATACTAGGTATAAGGCCATGACATTAAAAAATAACTTAACCTTGAGTTAAATCGAGAATTAAGAATGAATATCTTTTTAGGTTTTGAGTTTTAGATAATTAGTCCATAACTATTACATTATAACTCATATATTAGAAATTATAATCTTCTACTCAGTATGAATTTTTTTCATAAAATAAATTCTCTTAAAAGAAAAAAATAATTTTTTTCTTGATTTAAATCTTTTTGAATTTTTCTTTTATCTTACACATCCTTATACCCATAGAAAAACATTTAAAAAAATGGTATGAGCATAAAAAGATCCATAACTGTTGTAAAAAAATGAATGAAAACATTATTCCATCACTAAATACAAAACAGAAGCTCTTTAACATACCTCCTAAAATCATAGGATTTATGAATAACCCATAGTAACCAAAAATCATAAATGTACCTTGTGAAATCCATATCAAACATTCATTGTAGCTTTCATGGCTACATAGGGAGTAATATTTGGAAAAAATATCATATTATATTTAATAGATCTATTAGGAGAAACATTAACGTATACCTCTGCCACGTTACACAATGCATTGGAGAGCTATCTCGGGATACCTCACCTAGGTATATTACGAAACAACCCATATACATAAACAATTCCAAAGAACCATAACATAATCATAACACATAAAACAAGCATAATAGAAAGATAACATTTCCACATTACAGTCACAATATAAAATTTAAATATATTTACATAATCAATTCATTCTAAAAACCAGTTTAAATATGAAAATACATAAAACTAGCATATGGTTTTTATTTTACTTTTAAAAACATTATGGCTTGTTTTGGAATCCAAATATCTAATAATGTTGTAACTGTAAAAAGGTCTTTATCATCGCATACATTTAAAAGAAACAATCCTTTAGTTCTTTATTAAAACACTTAGTAGATGAAAAGATTCCCATTGAATGAAATTAAATGTCAAAGGGGATTACAGAAGGTGTAAAATAAAGTCGTGTATAAATAAAAAATTTCCTCAATGAATGTTGATTGAGACGAAGTCTGTTACGTAAATTCAGCAACCTATTAACATCAAATTAAAAATATAAAAATGAGTTGAAGGGAGAGAAAGGTATATTTCATAGCTTGGATGTAAAAATTACATAAATTTGGATATAAAATAACAAATATCTACATAAGAAAATTGAAATTAAAATACATAACATAAAGAAGTCTTTGACAAAATGCGGAGGGAGAAATGTTTCCCTACCTTGTGTCAAAAATTTGTTGTTCATTCTTTATCTCGTTGAATACTATTTTGAAGTTAATTCTACATGATTCAGAAAAATTTTAATGTTAATTATTACATTTATATAACTTATTACTTTGAAATCACAATCATACTATTATTCAATATTAGATTGGTTTTCTTGTAATGTATGGTACATGAGTAAAAATGATCTTGTTATAATTACAAACTATCCATGTGGTCAAAAGTAAATTATCTTCAATATTGTATTCGTGATTTAAATATCATATATATCTACTATATATTTATTTATATCCAGTATATATGTATTTATAATAGTTAATAACATTTAGATATATTAAAATGAAATATACCATTCATGAAAACGGTATGCCATACGTACAGATGAACGTTATATTCATTTTTTTAATATTTAATGGAACGAATGCAAAATGATACATAGGTATATAATAATTCAATGGTATATATGTTACATAAGTTCATTAATTCCTTCCTTTATACATTCCATGAATAGCATTATCAAGACATATAACTTATAGGGGGCGGTTTTCCGAATATTCTCAAATGAAATTATCATATTCATACAACCCGAAAAGCATAATTTATGTTCTAAATAAGAATTACATATGCATATATATAAAATAAATATCATATATATCAAATATAATTATACTTACATTATAATTTCTACCCTTTGTGGTGGTACGAGAATATAGAACAATCATTATTTTGTGAGGAAGTGGTTCTCCATCCAAAGAAATAGTATGTTCTATAAACATTAGACGAAGGTTTGTATAATTACAGTTCGAATCCTTATAATAAAAACAATCTAATATATTGAGTATTCTGTTTTTTTATTTAATCATAGAATAAATAGATAATTGAGAGTGAAAAAGGAAAAATAATTGAAAGGTACTTCAGAATAGAAGTTACCGCAAATCGGGTAACTTCATTTGATTTGAGACGATGGGATCTCATTAATTTCCTACTACCAATGGGACGACATAAAATAGGTACCAGGGGATGTTTATAGATTATTGGATCATACATTTAATGAGTCGATGGGATTGATAGGTTTGTGTAATGGATAAGAGATGTTGGCCTTTTATTAGAGGGAGGAGGGGCCCTTTATGAATGTTTGATTGTATTATTTTTTTATAAAATGATTTTCGATTTCAACAAATCCAAACCACATTAAATTTGAAAAAAGATGACTATTGTTAGAAATAAAATCATCCAATATTAATTGGATAGGTTTCGGATAATTTTTACCCTTATATTTTTTATTTATCCCCCTATTACTCTTACCATTATATCAAGCACTTAACACTTTGAGAAATAAAATATTTACCAAAACATTATAAATAAATAATTAAAGTTTCAATAAATAATTTATATTATTAAGATAACTATTTTTCCTAATAATATTTTTTTTTTGAATTTTATAATATTTAATAAAATATTTTATATTTTAAATTATGAATTATATAAATTTTGACACTAGTCATATCCTGACTTTTTAATAATCCATAACAACTTGATTGATTATTAAAAACTTAATTAATAGAAATGTTAAATGTTACAATATTAATTAATATTCTTCGATGATAACAAGTTAGTAAAATTATATTTCTTTTAACTTTTATAATATGACTTAATTGAAACCGTCAATAATGAAGCAATCACTGCATTATCATTGTTTCATAATTAAATTTTTTATTTAATCTCAAAATATTATAAATAATATACCATGATAGAGAAAATATTTTTATATTTATAATGACTATCTATAGCCTAAATGATAACTTATATAACCAAATATAAAATTTTCTTTACTAAATGATTTATATTTTTATTACATTTCCTTAACATTAAAATAATTTTTATAAAATGTCATTTTCATGGATAAGTGGCTCCATGGGGTCCCAAAATCAACCCAAGGATACCCATGGTAATAAAAGTATAATATAATAGGGGTTGGACACATTTTAGTGTATTTATATATTATTATAATATTACTTTTACCGTTATTTACCAGATAAATCTTTTAACCACGATAAATAAAATATTTACTAAAGTTACTACTCATAATTTATAAAAATAAAAGATACCTATTTACACAATTTGGACCTCCAAATTCCAAATATGGAATCCATTTTTCCATATTTGAATCACAGAAGTGACGAAAAATAATTTAAAATTATTTCTCATTGTCAAAACCAAGAAATGTTTCTTTAATCAATAATAACTATCAAAATATTGACATTTGTTTATGTATAATTAAAACTAAAATTACTTAAAATTACTGAAATTTGATTAAATTGAAAAAAAATATAATTACAAATTGAAACCCCTTAAAAAATAATATATACATATAAATAAATCAGATGAAAAGACAGTTTTGAATTAAAATTATGTATTATTTCACTATTTATTAAAAAATGTACTTTATAAGAAAAATCAAAAATAATCAAATATTATATTATGATTTCCCACTTATATAGAAGAATTTTATTTTTTCAAATGGAACTTATAAATGTAACAGATGATAGACATAAAAGGGTTCTCCTTCAAAAGGCATTAAAACTACATTTTAAAAATATTAGAGTATTCATGCTTAAAATTTCATTTATTCTCATTTTAAGCCTCTCAATTTTGTTGGATAATTGTAAGAACATATAAAATAATGTTTAATCATAATATAGTCAGTTCGGTTCATTACCACATATATAACAGCTAGGGATTATCTAACATTTAGAATAATAATATTATATTATTAGTTTTCAGTATGACTCAGCCTTGTGTGCAACATAAGATTATGGAGAAACCCATTGTTGCATTTTGGGAATGCCACTGAACACCGAATCCCCATTAATGTAAAATTAATATTTAATTCAAAAAAATTAATATTTATTAAAATATAATATTATTTTTTTATATGGAATGTTACATGAATTTCCACAAATTTCCTCAAATCTCCCTACCAAACAAGCATTTTTTTGGGGGAACATATCTATAAATCAAAATGAACATCTCAAGACACATAAAAAATCATCAACACATATTTGTAAAAGTAATTTAGATAAATCCACAATGAATTTTCCCACATACACTTCTCCATGGTAAAAATCACATCACTATCACTACAATCAAATTATCCCTAAAATGGGAAATGGATAATGTAGGGTAAATATAATTCATATATATAGTTTTCTTAATAGCCATCTTATTATACAATTTTATATTATAATATTATGATCTAATAAAAATTATAGATTAATTATTTGGAACTATTTCTTCTAAAATATAAAAGTAAGACATAGTATTATCTCATCCCACGACTCACTCCTATCTTTTTTTCCAGGCATGATTAAAATGATGTTTAAAATATATATCATTTAGTTCATTGAATAATGTTTACAAAATTAACTAATATGCTAAGCTGATCTACATGTAAAATCCATGAAAATAATAACATCACATAATAAGTTCACCAGCAATGGTGAAATAAAATTCAACTGAAAAAACAATTTTCAAGAACAACAAACCCACTAAGGTATATGGGATTTCAACACACCTCAAATTAATGAGATCATTTTTACTGAATGAATAATTAATTTATATATTATATCATTATCAATTTAAAAAATTTATTGATGATAATAACCTCCTCTGATACCACTTTATTACATCATGACACAGGAACACATACCAATTCACTAAGCTGGCCTTTTCAAGACCTCATTTGAGCATCCCTATATACCAGAGGATTTTGAGTACTAGTGAGAGTATAATGTGTTACTGGGGTAGAATATATCATATTTATCAAATAAATGAAAAATATGAAATCAATATACAACTAGAAACTATAATAATTATAAATAAAAAATAACAAAAAACATAACATGAATAATCGATAAATATTGGAAATATCTATAAACAAATATAGTAGATATGTCATGCAAAATATGTTTCATGTGTACCCTAGTAATACAACAAAAAGAGAAACATAAAAATCCCTATCGATTCTGGAAATAATGTCTAGTTCCCTCATCGATGCTCTATATTGAATCCTAACTTATCCATTTAACATAGGGAATTCTTCTTTATCCCGAAAATCAAACATGATGTTTACTCTAGTACAAATCAGAGGCCCATGTATGATGTGAGATAAACTCAGTATGACACGATGAAAAACCACTAAAGGAATATAAAATATATATATTTTGTTTCTAAATATATATATATATATACATATATATGTCTATAATAGTAACATGGACCACATATTAGTAATATTTATTTAACAACATTATCCACCATGTACACTATGACACCATAGAAAATCATACCTAATGTGGTCATTTTGATTCCAAACCATCTATAATATGTTCAACTACATTAGCCACAGGGTCTCTCATTTTCATTTAATTATAATTTTATATCAATACATTAAAATAATAGTCTGGGTACCATGTCCTGGATGCTTGTTGTGTTAGTCCAACTTCATTATCTTAGGTAATTGTGCTGTCAGTCCAGCACAAATATAATGTGTACACAGAAAATTAGTGTAGTCGCAAAATCTCATGAATGTAACAAGGGAAATTGGGATAGTATAACCACCCATTGAGGAGAACCTTTATTCCAACACCCAATTGATATTTTTAACATATACATATCAATGTCCAACATTAATGATCCTTTGATTCAGCAATTATAAAAAAAGGAAACCATTTAATTTATTGATCATGAACATGACATTATTTCATCCATTTCCAAATATCATGAACCATCATGTGAATCATTATCCTTTTGATATTATGATGAATCATTTTTATACATGTTGACATTATAATAACATTAAAAGTTAGTTTAATATCATTTAACCTTTAATCCCCTTTTTTTATTACAAAAACATTATCCAATTAAAATTAGAAGTCCCCATGGGTAGAAATAATGCCCATTATTATAATCCCAAACAGATCCAATAGGATCTGTGAATAGTCCTTCTAATTCATGGTAATTCAATAAACATTTATATCTTTAAAGAACTTTCACAAAATAAACACTAAATTATACATCTAATACCAGAATATCATTATCAGGATTATGGGAATTACCATGTCAACCACCAACCATAGGGACATTTACATAAAAAATGAACGAAACTGTTATTTTTAGGATATGTGATTGGATCTCTATTCCATAAATAGATCCAATAATAAAATATCACAATTAAGAAAATGGAATATGGATATATCCACATCAGATTAGATCATTGTTTCCACTAATGTGAGGAATAAGTGATGTAGGAAATATAACTAATAATGGAGACATACCATTCAATATAGATCAATAATAGGACTTGAATTCCAAAAAAATGTTTTTGGATTGATGCAAATAATCCTTAAATACATTCAAGAAAAATGAGATTTTAAATAAATGATAGTATGGAATAAATGATCTCTTAATTATTTAATTCGAGTTAGATCCCTTACTTTTGGACTACAATTTTTTTAACGTTGTTATGCCACACATTTTGGTATATCATGCACCAACCATGAACTGCTTCAGTCTCATGAATATAGATTTTATGGTTCTATTATATGGATAAACAAAACCATGCACTAAATATTATTTTCCCCTATATCCTACATAACATTATTTCACCTTTACATCTACATGACTTGGAAAAACAATTTTCCAACCATATTGATCTAATTTATTTCTTCCACAAGCCATATGATTTTATATATAGAGTGTAGGCTATGTATTAAGGCTTCTCAAATCTTGCATCTCGATAAAAATATTTTATAAATTCTAAAACCCACTTCAACCCTATCAAAGTATATCGTGATAATTATATAAACATAAAATGACTATATAATTGGAAATATACATAAAATAATGGAAGGTCCTAATAATGGATTGGATCATAAATTATCTCTCACTACACACATTTATTCTCACATCTATCTCACTCATTACATGGTTTTCATTTCAATTATAACCTACATCTATTTAAATCTAGCCCTTTACAATTTAACATATTAAATTAATATCCAATTATTACTTTATTCCTACCATGTTTGGTATATTTATTTCTTTCTTTCTTTCAATCCTAATACTTCCACCATAACTGGAAAATTTTGCATCACCCAAAAATGAACATGAAACTAGAATATATATAACATATAACAGTCACCAAGAATTTAACAAACCCACACTAAAATAATAACCTCACATTACTGATCACACAAATCAATACATTTGTGTAGAAAAAAACATACCCCTTCTCTGAAGACAACCTCATCACTAACACCCCAATAACAATCCAAAACCTCACAATCTATTATATCCCAAAGAACACAACAATAATAAATGATTCAATTTTCATTTATATAATAATTTAATAAAATATCAATCTTTTTTTCATGTATGGATTACTCAAATATTCCAATTAATTACAAAACAACATTTTAAATTAATTATATTATGTGTTTATTTCACAAAACATACTAATAATTAATCTTTTAAAAAAATTCACAATATTCAATGGTATTATACTAATTGAAAATCATATAAGAAATATTACATAAATAGAGTAGTTTTATATATCACAGAGTTATCAATATTCATATGCTAAATCATTTTAATGAATTTGCAATCTTTTTTAGTCAAATTTTATTTATTAATAAATAATAGCTTATTCTAGATAGAAAAATGAATGAAACACATAAAAAATCATAAAATATCACTATAATACATAAAAATATTATCCACATTTATATTCCATTCATTCGAGTTATTTTATATCTGTTGTTAATTTTTTAGAATTAAAAAATGGAGAAAATGTATGATATACTCATAGTTTGGATAAAGCATAACGAGAGAGAATCATGAATCATCTACATCATAAAATATTTAAATAGTTCATTTCACAAGGACTATAAGTGATTTTTAATGTCATAAATATTTAAAATAAGTGGTGAAAATCATATAAACCAGGGAGTATTGTAAAGTAAGGTATTATTCGATGAAATTATTAATGCTCAAGGAGAGACGTTGATCATTTGGGTTATAAATTATACTATAATTATAATATTGAGGTAAATTTTTAAAATTTGAGATAAATATAAAGTGGGTTCACGTGGTTGAATTATTTTTCACCTAATAATGAAATTTGTGATATAGTTCCATGGTTATCCCTTTATAAAATAAATTATATCTCTGTTTTTATTTATTTTTCCTGAATTCCACAATATGTTTTTAATCCTAAAATACTTTATTATCACTTTTTTCAATTAATTAATAAATATTATAAAGGTATATTATCTATTTTCTAATTGAATTAATCTATAGTGTTTAAGGGTATCCATATTGGGGATCCATGTCCTCGTTTCATCTAGTTTTAAGATTTCAATAAATGATGTAGTAGGAGAATCATAAAAAATTAGAGACATTAAAAGAAATAAATATATATGAATAATGAAGTGTATGCATGACACTTTAACATTATAAGTAATATGGTGATATCCTTTAAAAAATTACTCTCTAAATGAGATCCCACTAGGAATGATCTAACCAATGTTCCCAATATCTTGTGATTGTAAATTACATTATTTATATTATGGAGGACCTAGAGGCATGAAACAAAGAATTTATTTGGGTATGTTCTTTCTATATGTTATCAATATATACAAAAATATTGATATTCTAAAGTCCAACATGGATCTGAATTGTAGAATATCCCACAGCTAGAGTGGTGGAAACTAGGGGTAGATTCTGATTAGTAATGGATACCTTCACATATCCTAGAGTGTAAGGATTATACCATAACTCTTGAATCCCATATATGTAGACTTCTTAATTATTCTATATTCTTCATATTCTCATAAATATTAATTTCCACATTATTCTTTACATTATATGATTAATATGGTTACTATGAAATGCCAATATAAAATAAAGTGGATAATTAATGAAATTTGTAACACTATCTATGTCAGTTGAAAAAATATGAGACTTTTTTTACCATTATATCATTTAATAAAATAGTTTTTGTTTTAAAAACTCATTTATGAAAATTTTAAAACTATTTAGTAATTGAATTTTTACGGTCATAGCATTGTGATACATTCAGAAAACAATAACTAAAATAAAAAATGTCATAATTATTCATAAATTTTTTAAATGGCATAAAAATGTTCTCATTACATTTAGATTAATATTTATAATATCATTTATTTGAATCTTTCATTCATAAGATATAAATTTCATCATCTTTGGGCTATAAATAAATTTATTTATTTATTGTCGAAAATTTATAAATAAAATACCATAATGTTTTATATGTTTATAGCTTTCTAATGACTATTTATAGTCAAATATATCATTTATATAACCCCACCACATAATTGTTTTAATAGAAATAGAAATGTTTATGTTATATATATCTTTACTTTAAATTGATTATTATAACATGTGATTACCACAAAAAAGTGGCCCCATGGGGTCCTAAAATCAACCAAATGATGATCATGGTCATAAATATCTCACATTATATGATTAGTACATGTGTTAGGGGAGTTTTATATTATATTTATAATAATATTTTTATGTTTATTTACTTGATTTACACAATAACTATGGTAAATATAAATAATTACACAAGTTACTATTCAGAATGACAAAAAATAACCAGGACATATTTACATAATCTGAAACATCTGATTCAAAAAATGGATACCATTTTTCAAAATTCAAAAAAAAAAATTTTGATGAAATTATATTAATATTAATTCTCATTATCAAACTTAGAAAATGTGATTTTAAAAGTAAAATCCATCAAAAGTTTGATATGTGTTTATATCAAATGTTAAGGTAAAAGTACATAAAATGATATAAATTTGATTAAATTATAATAACATAATCCATATTACAATTTCATAACAATTAAAAATATTAACTATAAAAATAAATTAGATGAAAATGAAGAATTTAATTAAAATGTCGTATTTCTCACTATTCATTAAAATATGAAATATATCATAAGAAACAAAAAATTCAAAAAATTTAATTTTTTTTCTATCAATGAGAAAGTTGATTTTCTAAAATATAAAATATAAAATATTAAAAACCAAAATTTAAAAATGGTTCTCCATTACAATGAGGTAAAATAACATTTTAAAAAATATTAATGTATTTTATGCATAAAATTGGATACATTCGCATTTTAAGCCTCTAAAATTTATTAGATAAATATAAATACATTTAACCAAAATTTTTAATCAAATTCTAGATTGTGCTATTCATTTCCTCCAATACAATGGGTAGGATGTAACTACTATATTTTCAAAAAATATAATTTTTTAATTAGTCAGTATAACTTAATGTTGTGTGAAATGTATGATTTCAAAGAAACCTGTTGTTGTGTGTTGTCTACAATACTAAACAAAGATTCACATAAATATAAAATTAATATTTTATTTATAAATATTAATGCATATGAAAATGTATTGTTTTATAAATATCTAGGATGTTACAACCTTCCCCATTTTAGAAACTACATCCTGAACTTTTGGATTTGGGGTTGGTAACTAAAGTATGACTTTTAAAAAAACCGTTATTTCAATCCCACATCAAAAAATGATTAATGAAACTTACACTTTGAAATAATGAAAGATAAGTAAAATGGTCACCTGAGATAAAACATACTTGGATTCCATGTAGGAAAACATTGTTATTGAAGAAATATTATTTGTCATATTCTGAACGAATATAATATAAATCATGGTCAGGAGAAATTAACAACCCGAAAACCACTATCATATGATAGGTTAAACAGACATTGATTTCATAGTATAAAAATTAAAAGGGAATCAATTTTTTGAGATCCTTTTTTAAATACAAGGAATTATATTAAAACATAGAATAAGAACATAAGGAAATACCATTACTTGACAAGATGTGTTTCATCATTTATTAATTTTCCACCACAAACTCATATTTTCTCCAAATGATGAGTATTAAAGATTAATTTTTCATACCTTAAGTACTAGAATCATCTTTCAGATCATAACATCATCCCCAAAATATGAACTATATATTTCCCCTGTAATTAGAGATTAACTAAAAACAAAATGGTTAGTATAATATTGAATAATACCCCAAAAATAAAAATCTTTTATAAGTAAAAGGACTTCTTTTAATCTCCAAAATTCAAATTTAATACCCAAGATCAAAAATAAGCATTCAACGAGAAAATTCCTTAAAATTCCTCAAAAATAATCTAGCTATGATTAATATCTAAAACACGGAAGGTTATCATCGCAATTTTTTCCAATATAAATTTTTTCATTTATATCCAAATAACATCAAAAAAATCATAAAGAATCATAGAAAAATGTAATTGAAATAATCTTAATTTCTCCAAGTTAGGTTGATCACATATTTAAATAACCTAATTCTCATTAGTCCACAATTAAATAATAGATATGTTCAAAAATAATTCATCCTTTATTTCTCAAATAAAATTCTATATTATTCTATTTACCTTAATAATATAATGCGCCCAGAATATTGATCGTCATCCAAAATAACATTTACAGCACATTCCCTAAATCATTTTCTAATTTTGAGGATATACATTTGATAAAATAAAAATCTCCCAATTAAAATTATTCATGATCATAAAATCATTTAACAAAATGAAATATGTTATACTAACTAGGGACTTCATGTAGGCCAGTGGCAGGAGATGTTCCCTTGTTGTACATTAGTTGTGGGTTTGATTCTCATGGCCTTGCAGGACGCGAAGGGTTGTCCCCCATCCTACAAGTTAACTTTTTCGAAAACCATAACATTCTAAAACCATATCACTCTAATAAAATAATGAAAAAATATAATTTCCTAAAAAATTAATATAAGCTGCTTTAACCTCAAAGGTTATCATATACATTTCATTTTGTATCTCAAAATTTAATAGCCATTAATCACCTAGAAATAAGATCATATTAACCCTAAGGGAAATCCAATATGTCCAAACAAGAAAAGATAATTATTCATTGAATAATATTTTCACATAACAAACATCAAGGTTACACGAACATGAAAAAATTATTCCAATATAATATTATAATAAAAAGTGTATTCATACTTTTAAACATTTCATAAATATATAATCTACCTTACCTCTTGAATCTCATATAAGTACACTTCTTAATCATTTTGTGTTTTTCATAGTCCATTAACTAATAATCTCCACCTTATTTCATAATTCATCATTATGGAAGATAAAATATCCTCATCATTTATAAATATAAATCTAAATACTGTTAGTTCATTTTGTATAATAAAATAAATCAATCCTCGAGTCAAAATATCGTGATCTTGATGATATTATCCTTCCCTTTCAGTATGTTTTCTACATTCCAAATGTAAATGTTCACACAACATATGTATTTTAACTTTTTGAAAGTGTTGAACAAAATAAGATATTGAAAACATATGTAAAGGGTACCATGACACATATAATTTTTTTACAAACATGTAGGTGTTAGATTAATCATAAAAAATTCTTGTAAGTGATTTGAATACTCAAGAAGCTGCCAAAATCATTCGAACAAGATTTTTCCATAATAGTGATGATCAAATCATCAGGGAGGGATAATAAGGTTGAGAAAGATATCTTTCCTTAAGTATTTACAAATGATCCTTAAACTGTTGAAAATAATAATAACTTAAACATGATATTAATTATTAATAAACAATCCTCTATATCGTAAAGATAACATATGAACTATTATATTACTCTAATTCATCAATCTTCTTATGTCTACATTGTTCATATTTTTATCCAATCAACCTAATTTACCAAAACCCTCTAAATGTTTCTATATCATAATAAACCTCTTAGTAATATGGGGTCATTAACCTACACACAAATAACATCCTAACGTCTAATGTTATCTAAACTGACCTACGAAACCAACTATAAGGCCACTTACTTAAACATTAATTAATATTGAGATAAGTCAATAATTTAAAATTAATTTAAATTGGGGGTATTTTATAATTTATAAATTTATATAATTAGGTCACAAGTCATACATAAAAACAAAAATATTACAAGTATACATTTTTAAACTGTATCATTTTTTTTCATAAAACAAAATCTTTAAAAAGACAAACGGTATCATTTTGTGTATAAACAACATAAATTTTCCTTGATCATATCCTGAAATCTATTATTCATTAAGTTATATAAAAACATTTCAAAACATGGGATGATTATAAGAAACTAATCAAGGTATACAAATATAACAAAAATAAATAGTCTTTAAAAAACATAAATACCATTAATACTTTATAATATTGTAATAATTTTGACATTTTTGAAGTAGTAAATACTCATCACTAAATAAAATATAATTTCATACGCTTTTTTAACCAAAATATTACCATAAACCCATATAATTTAACATAATCATATAAAAGGTAACATAAGATTTAATAATACTTATATTGAATTACCATATATCCTGGTTCCCCAAATAATTCTTACAAATTGAATGTTCATACAACCAACTTCCTTGCATGTCACTAAATAGAATAATCGTACGACCGAATTCCACAACCAATGATTTTGGGGTTATAATGTGAACACTAATCATTGGTTTATCATAGATCCACCCATATTTGTTTTATCGTATAACCACGCATCATTGTATTATCATTTAAACACCCATAAAATGTTCAAGTACCATTATATAATCACAACACATAAAAGATTCAATTATCATTATTTCACCGAAAAAATCATTTTAAATCACAAGAGAGAATTTATAGATATTGAAATTGTAAATCTTCATTCCAAACCATTTTAAATTCCAAAAAAACAATAAGGGAATAAGGGATATAATTTACTCTTAAAAAAATTATGGATTATAGAGGATTCCAACTATCAAATAACGGTTACATTGGTGGAGGAGTCGTTGTCACTACATAAGATAAAAATATTAATTTTTTTTAAACAATTCATAGAAAATGATTACTTTTGAAAAAATTTTAATGAAATTAAATATCAAAGTGGTTTATTATATACCATTTAAAAGAAGTAGGTGAATATTATCAAAATATTCTTGAATGAATGGAGATTGAGATGAAGTCCCTTACCTTGAGTTCGACTGGTCACATGAATTTGTAATGTTCCATAATAATAAATTTAAGTTATTTTAAACCATCATGAGAAACATTTTTATTTTTATTATTTCCTTCATATCACTTACAACCATGTTATAAAAATTACATAGTTATTTATGTTCTTATCAGCCGTTTTGTCGATATTTGGTACCTGTGTTGAAAATGAGCCTGTTTTGTAGTAAATTGTCAATGTAGTAAATAGTATTTCATCCCCAGAATATTATTCATCGTTTAAATATCATATATATCCTTAATATATATATTTATAATATCCATAATATTTGTAGATAACAATTGAAATGCATTGCTCATGGAGATGGTAGGCTGTATATAGGCATAAATGCTACATTTATATACTTTTCATATTAAATAAACAAGAAGAAAATGATATAAATGTATATTACAGTAATTTATTATATTAAGTTATTTAAATTTTCTTACGTTTAATAAAACCATCTTTAATATGTTTCATTTATAGTGGTATCGAGTCTCATTGCTTTGAGGGAGCAGTAGTCCACACTTCCTTAAACAAAAATATCATATTTACACAACATGGAAAGCATAATGGTATGATATAAATAGAAATTGAAGAACCTTATATACAACATAAAAATAATATATATCATATATAAATGTATTTACAACATAATTCTCACCATTATAGGTTGTAGGAAAAAATTTAATAATCGTATATTTCGTGAGGTAGTAGTTCGTCATACACCATAACTGTATGTTATATTTCAATTGATGGATGTATGTGTAATTATTAATCTATACCTTATCATAACAACATACTAGTATATTGAGGAAACCGATTTGAGTGTAAAAAATTTAAATAAAGAGAGTTGGGGGTGGATAATGAAAATAAAGTAAAGAAGCCTGAGAGAAGATATTTCCTCTGAACCATGTAACAAATTTTCATTTGAGCCAAAAGGTTTCCAGGAGTTTCCATTTTACCTAGGAATGTATTCTAGGATGAAGGATTTTAGGAGATTATTTGAGAAGATGTTGGGAGATTCAAGGGGCTGGAGAGGTCTGAGTAATTGGGTATAGGCGGTGACCTTTTATAATAGGGAGGAGCTTAGCTTTAAGAATGTCTAGAAATATAAGGCTTTTAAAAATTGATTTACAAATTATAATAGATAAAACGTGATATATTTAGAGGATAAAATGATTATGGGACTAAATTCTCTCAACAAATAGGTTTTAGAAAAGTTTTTATTACATGTTTAACCTTATATTTTGTCTTGAACCCTTAGTTAAATAAATTAACCCTTACTACGTGTTCATGTATTTTTATAATTTATGGTTAATATGGTTAGTATAAAATTTAATGAGAAAATCACGTGGATAATTAATGATATTTGAAAAATTATCTATTTTAGTTGGTTGAATATAAGATTTTTAGGAAAATTATATCATTTAACAATTTAGAATTTTCTTTAAAATATCATTTATGTAAATTTTGACAATATTTAGTAATTGAATTTTTATGTTATAAAAACCCAATCAATTAAAAAAACTATATTTACTCAATGAAAACATGTCATAATAATTGATAAAATTATTAGATGTCATCATAATGTTGAAATTACAAATATTTTGAATTTTATAATATTATTTACTTGACTCTATAATTAATTAGAGAATCAATGCATCATCATTGGGTCATAAATATATTTATATATTTAGTGTCTAATATTTATAACAAATATAACATGATATAATAAATATTTTGAGATATAAAATTTCTCATTAAAAAAAATTATCAGTTATATAACCCCATCAAATAATCATTTAACTAAGAAGATGATTGGTTGTGTTATATTTCTCTCTACTTTTAATTAATTAGAATAACTTTTCATTATCAGACCATAGTTGATCAATGTGGTCCTAAAATTGACCTAAGGATAATAAGGGTGGGCCATATCTCATTCAATATAATTATTAAATGTGTTAGGGATGTTTTATATCATTATAATATTATTAAGTACCCTTATTTACATGATTCACCCTTTATTTGTTGCTAATAAAAATAATTTCTGAAATTAATATTCATAATGTCCAAAATTAAAGGGAAAATATTTAAATTATTTGGACATTATGATTCAATATATGGAATCCATTTTTTCATATTAAAAACCCATAATAAAAATAAATTATTTTAAAAACCAATCATGTTTTCAAAATGAAAAATATGTTTTTTAAAGTAAAAAACCATCAAACGATTGGCAGGTGTTTATATCAAATTTCACAGTGAAATTACATCCAATGAAGAAAATTTGATTAAATAAACATAATTGAATTACACATTAAACACAATTAAAATAATAATTTATCTATATAAATTAACTATATGAAAAGGTATCCGTGAATTAAAATGTAGTATTTTTTCACTATTCATTAAAATATGAATTTTATTAGAAAAATACAAAAATTTCCACCATAGTAAATTTTGATATTCCAATTTAAATTAAGAAGAATATTTTATCATATATGACATATAAAAGTGAAGAAAATATATTTAAAAAGGGTTTTCCATCAAAAGGTGGTAAAACAACTTTTTTGAAAAAATAGAGCATTTTCTACTTTAAATTAAATTCATTATCATTTTAATCCTCTAAAATATGTTAGATTAATGTAAAAACATTTAACTATAATGTGTATTTATATTTGGGCCTATTTTCTTTGAATTATCCAATACAATGGGTTTTCATTAACTACCATATAAAATAATAATAATAATTTAATATTTTTATTATAACTCAATGTTGTGTGCTACATAAGATATCGGGGAAACATGTTGTTGTGTGTAGATCATGATATCAGACATGCATATCCTTAATATAAAATTAAAATTTTATTTATAAATATTAGTAGACATGAAACTATATTATTCTATAAATACCTATGATGTTATTGTCTAGATCTCTCTATTAGAAGGACATTGATCAACTTGTGTTTAGTATAACTGAGTAGTAATAGTGGGGCCTAATAAAAGATAAAATGGTCCTATTTTTTGGGAATCTAACAATGGATTAGAGAAGTTCATTAGGAACAATATTTGACTGTAGTGTAATATGTTCTAAAAGGCTGATTATTTAAAAATAATATTGGAAGACTCAATGGGTGGAGACATTGGTTAGATTTTTTCTTGAAGATTAACATGGGTGAAAAAATGTCTGATTTTATATGGAACCTAAACCTAAACAATAATTAAGTAATTAATTTATTTTATGCAATGTATGTAGTAGAAAATGAATGAGTCATGTTAATTCACATTATGCACTGTTCTTGTGTTATTACTAATATGTCTGTTTGGATTCGGTGTTTTTGTTTGTTCGTCATAAGTGAAACCTCAATAGGACTGTAACAAGATATTTTGATTACAATATATGATGGTTTCAGTTCCTAAAATTCCAAATTCTATAATCATTCATCATTGTAAAAATTTCATAATTCATGTTCTATAGTGTTTCTCTCATTGGTATCATATACTCTTATGATGGAACAATAGAAATAATATAATGATAAATCACAAATATCTGGTATCATAATTGGGTTACATCAGATGTCTAATTCCCATAAATTAATATTATTATGGGTGGTTTCATTGTTTAGGGGTAGATCATGATTGGGGAGTTTCCTGATAAGTTTTTTTATCATAGTATTAGAGGGAAATTTCACGAAAGGGACGATGGTACCAAAGGGTGTTTTAATATCTAAAATATCGATGAATAAATAGAATCATGAGTTTTGATTCATTATAGATGTGGTTATTCATTATTTTATGCTAATATAAGGGTTCCCTATGTGAGGTTGATTTTTAAATCTCAATATTATGTATATAAGAATATGGATTGGATATTAATGTTTTTTCTAGAAATCGAAAGTCATATTTGATGCAAGTATCTTATAAATTTTTTTCACTAAATTGTCACCCAAGACCTTCGATGAAGACAATTAGAATTATCAATGAAGCCTCTACATTTTCCCAATTTAATGGGATGTCTATTTCTAGAAGGAGGTGTCACAAAGTGATAGACATTATCATGGAATTCTAATGGAAGAGGTTGCTGATAATGGGGGATGATAGTTTTCTAAACCAATTGTGATAAAAATTACTATTAGAGGTTGAATTAATATGAATATATTGAGGTATATATGGACCATAAAAACTATAAAAAATATTATTTCCCTAATTTATGTTAACTAGAGTTGATTCAAGTTCATTGTAGGATATTTGATATGAAGATGTATATTATCAGTTCAAGTCAATGTGATTCATTCGGTACCTCCATTCATCCTGGTTCTATGGATTAAATGGTATATAATAGTTGGTCTTCTAGTGATTAAACGATTTTATTCTATAAAGTTCCAATTTTGTGGATCTAAGAACCTATATTTGGTTCGGTTATTGAATTTTTTTACAGAGATTTCGTGATAACATATTTGATTAATGTGTTTTAAATCAAGGTTCATGTGTTCGTTAGAAGATGTTTGGTGGAATTATGAGGACTACCTATGGGAATGATATTCATACCAGGGTTATCAATAGTTATAGCAATTTTTTGATAGATTTCAACCCCTAAAAGGATATATTGGAATGAATTATTATCTTTCTAGGGATTAGATGGATAGAAGGAGAAATATAAGGCATGGGTGTCATGAGAACAGATAATATAGATAGTTGGAAGAATTAGAATTCTATATAATGTTCATTTTTATAAAACATGGCGGTAGATATATAGTGTTCTTTCTCCATTATTAATGATTTAATTTCAGATAATTTTTCTCTTTGAAAGACATTATATTAGAATTTAGCTTCATTTTTAATAACCATGATGTAGGTGGATTTGAATTTATTATGGAAGACAAAAGATTTAATTACAAAGAATCCATGCAATTATTGAGATGTTGTTGCAATAATCAATAACGTATTCAGAAGGATTTGACCATACCCATATAAAAACCGAGTTAAGGATAACTCTAAGTCCATGGTGCATGTTTCATTGAAAATTAAGTATAATGACTTGATATTCATTAATATCATTAGAAATTATCATAAAAATATCATCACTAAATTTGAATGAGCTCATAAATATGGTGATATTCATGAAAATATTAATACTAGGCTGGAGAAGAGGGAGAAAATTACCCTTAATCCATAGATATAACAAAATATTTTTTATGGGAGTATGAAATGATGATGAAATATAACATTACATAAGGTAGAATTTCAGAAAGATTTCACTTCAATGATGATATTGATATTTTAAATAACAGTATTCTCTTGGGCTATAATAGATTATACAATCAATTATTTGAATATAGACATCAGATGCAGTGAATCCATTTACCATGTTAATGACACAATATGTTGAGATTATGTTCAAAAAGTTTGAATGAGGTCAAGAAGAATTCATGTATTCTTTTTATAAATTCAATTTACACATTAAAAATTATTTCGTATATAAATAATTATAGAAGATCATGTTTTACTAGGTTGAATGAATTTCTATTTTATTTTGAACCTATATGATCTGTATGGAGCATAGATTGGATACACATATTTCCACTATAACAAGATAAGAATGATTAGAAGTAGAGTTTAAGTTTATTTTTCTTAATGGTATTGTGTGTCTATTATTTTAGAGTGATATTGTTGGACACAACTATAAAAAAAATTATCAAGTGAGAGATTGTTTGGTTTAGTGTGGGGAATATTTTCAAGGTCATTTTTGGATGCTTCAAAGGCACAAAATCAAGATGTAAATATTAAGAATTTAGATTTGGACATTACAATTTCACTATAAAATTTATGGAATCATGTTAATTATATAAATTTCATTGAAATAATATCAATATAATAAGATTAAAAAATGCATCTTGGGTAAATGGGTGTTAACTAAAAACTGTTCATTCCAATAGAATGTCGTTTCTTCCCGTAGAACATTCTATAAGGATAATTGATTTCAGGATCTATGGAATGTGGATAAGATATTATAGTCAAATAAAATCATAGTGGATCCTGATTATCATTAAATATATATATTTTAATAATCATAGAGTAATTTAGTCAACAACTTAGTATTTTACTGAGAAAATTTATTGTGGAATCATATGGATGTTTAATTAATGTCCCAATGGTTTATTAGAGAAGGGTTGTATGTAATCCTCTCATATGAAAAAGAACAAAATATAAAGCACTATAAGCACTCCTTATTGTTTTTTGGAATGAGATATTATGTAGAATCATTAGTGTGTATATTGGAAGGTGTTCTAAACTATTACAAACATTTTGGTGTTTGAGTTAATGATATTTATACGATATCAAAAGTTTCTAGTTACAATATATATAGGCCCAAATATTCTAGATGGAATTGTAAAATGGATGGCCGACCGAGGACATATATATGAAATATATTCATCCAACTGTGTAGAGTATATCTATATTGTATTGAAGGTTTCAGAAAAAGGCTATGTTTTTCCAATGAATCCAACTTAGGTGCACATAAGTTCCAAAGGAACTAGAGAAAAATACGACGGATGAGGATCTAAAAGGAATATAAACCTAAAGATACTATTTGAAGAAGAAACGAATATAGAAATTAATCTGGTTCATATTTTTAGGGTGAATGAATATATAATGTTTCATTGTATCATGATCTTCTCTTTGAAGGAATGATGTTCTACCATATCTTCCATCGATGTATGACAAAATGTTGTACCATGTCAATTAGTGTTGCGTGTTTTACATATTTTCATACATATAGATTTATTTTCATATCATTTTAATATTAATTATTTTGTGGGTAATTTTTTTCAATGATTGTCCATGGAAATGCTAACTAAGTATGTCATCTATCTTCTCCATGGTTTCTCCACAATTTTTTTCTATTGTTCTTCAAAAAACTATTATTGTATAGACCTATAGATGGTTTAATAAATTTTTTTGATATTAATCTTGATGATTGGGGTTTCTAATTACTTATGTAGGATCTCCTCGCCTCTTGTTCTCTAGTTCTTAAATGATTCTGGGGTGAGTCAAAGGAAACAAATTGGTGGTTCCATGTTATTTCGTTATTTGACAATATGAATATTGTTTCTTATAAATTAAAATATTGAAAATGTATTTTATCTAAGATAATGGGTGATTTAAATAGATAGTTTCTACATGTTCATGGGTTTTTATCTATATTTTCTATAATGTAAATAGTTATAAAATCTTTTAATTAACTTGTGGTGGTTAGGCATATGGTGAAAGAATAATTTTATGGCTTCAGTAAATGGGGGGAATGATCATTGGAATCCTAGGTATTTACATAAGAATACTAGTTCATGCATGATAAATAATATAGAAAGGATTAAATTTTTCCTTGATATAATATATATACTACAACACAAAGTATAAAAATATAATTTGATGTTTTTCAGTAGAGCATGTAAATTTACATTGGGGTCACTTTATTTATTACTAATTGAAATAGGATCTTAGGTCCACATTTACCCTATCTACTAAGGTATTTCTTATAGTGATTATATTTTTTCATGATTACCAGTTATTCCAATTTTATATACTTCTATTGTAATCACTAAAACAGTTTTTTAAAATCAAACTCTATTTTTAATTAAAAAATCTATCGTATTTATTTGACATATATTGTATGTCAAGGTTGAAGTTGGTTGGATCATTCTTATAAATTTATTTAACACCTTATATACACCCATTGGGTTTCAATAGACTCCATTTTATATAAATAATTTAATGTGAATTATTTATATAGAGGTGTTGAGTACTCTTGCTAGTGGAATTTTGGGAAAAGTGTCGGTTGTTAAATAACATGTTATTATCCCCTATTTTACAAGGAAATTATCTTGTCTTTTATTATCCCTATTTTATATTTTTCATTATGTACAATACCATAAGTTTATTATTTTTATTTACATTTTTCCTTTTTTGTCGTGTTTTTATTATTATTATAGTAATTTTTATATGGATTTTTATTTTTTTATTGGAATATCATTCCCAAAGGAGGTCCTCAATTCCTAGACATAGGTAACCAATATGTGGGGAACAATAATTCCTATCAGGTTATATGACATGTTGGATCATTTTCATGTTCAGTTGGATACCCTACCCAGTTCATAAAATATAGAATCATAGAATTTTGTACATTTATTATGTATTAATATATTTTTAAATTCAACATAGAGATATTTATGGAATGTTAAGGATTTCGGTTCTATTTCATAGTGGGGTATATGGCTTGAAAACATTGTGACATGCCGCGGGTCAGCAATGGATGTGGGGAATTTGGTTTCAATCCAACGTAGTGTTTAATGATTGTAATCCATAATAAGAATGAGAACCATGGTTAGGTGGAGTGGTTAGAGTTATTATGATTAAATTATGATTGAGGTAAATTATTTTTAATAACATTTATTTAATTCATAATGGTTTGATATATTAATGATTTATATTTTTTTCTTCTGTAGTACAATGACTCACGAAACATATTCCTCATAGACATTGGATGATGCTAAATATAATTTCCCAGTGAATAACCCACTAGTTGACCAGATATAAGTAGATGTATTTCTTTAGGCTATCCATACCTTGTAAAAGTAAGTGGCATAAATTTATTCTTAGGATAAGGATGATGAACAATATTAATAGAAGGATCACACATTGTTGTTTCTCCATTATAATCCACCTTATATACAAGGAGTATCTGAACCATATAAGATGATTATTGGGTAGATAATATTGAGAATATATTTCTGTTTCTATGAACTATCAAATACGATAAAGTGAACTATTCAATGTTTCTATTATAAGTCCCCCATCAACATGTGGTGGGATACTATAGATTATTGTGGAAAGTTTGATTATATGGGTTTGAGGGACTTTAAGGCCATATTATTTATGAAATTATGACCTATGTCCTTACCCATTTACAACTATAAAAAACTCCTAGACATCTTACTGGGGGATCATTCAGTGATAGAATACACTAACTTCTTTTTAGGTTTGTTCCCATTTTTTCCCAAATATAGCACCAATTGATGATTTAAATAATTATTGTTTGAAATCATTTAAATGCTAGATATATGATATCCACTCTTCTAGATAAAATTAAAGGCTTATGATGCGACAGTCGGCCAGTTTATAATGTTTGAAATTGACTAGATATATTTATCTAGAATGTCTAGGATTCTGCCATAATCATTAAAAAGTATAGTTTTATCATCATTAAATATGTTGAAATAAATAGTTTAAGGTAAAAATGGTGCTGGTATATATGGATATCCACCTCAGTAATCTTTATCATCAACTGCATGTGGAGGAAGTGTTGTATTCCATTATTAAAGAAGTCCAATTAACATGCATTATACATTTCATATTTCACTTAGAGTGTAAATTTTTTTTATCTCTGGACCATCAATAATTGTTATGTAGAATTGTTCCTCCCTCATAGAGTAGTTCAAGATATATAGTTCACAAAATAACATCATCTCAGTCTGATGTATTAAGGGAAATAGGGTCTCACACATGTAGATATGAGGGTATGGAAGGATCTTTTTATCGGAAGATTCAGTTCAATTTATATCCATTGGTTAGTAGTTTACCGTAGACTTAGAATTAGAAGAATCACCAACATGTATTAGATCTAAAAATGCTGGAATATTTTATTGGTTATTTAAAATTTATATGCATTCCTCTTATAGTATAGTCTATATAAACTTCATTATTAAATATAGGCTCTTTACATTGAATTATATGTTATATCCTTGTGAATTTATCATAACTCTCAACCATGATTATACCATATATGGAGTAGGTTACACCTCTTGGGAACAGTATGGAGTTGGTTTTCCCAGTATTTCAATCTCTTTTATTCTTATAAATAGTTAATATAACATTGGACTTATTTATCCTCTAGATGGACCTCATTAATGTGATCCACTTATTTAGTTACATGATGTTATCCCAAGGCCCACATTGATTTCTACCACTAAATTTTGACCTTCATAGCCCCTAATGAGAGATCATGGGTGTTCCAGGAAGATTATGATATTTATTTAGGATTATTGGGACTTCCACATCCAATATTAGGTTAAAAAATCAATTTCAGGTATCCTGCATATTATTGGATTTCATTAGGGATGTCTCAAATCCATTTTTTACTTCTATGTTTAATGAGTTTCCTAAAGTGTTCCCATAGTTTTTCTTCCGTATTCCTCCGAAATAAGACATAATTTTGACCATTTAATTTGGGTTGGTGAAATATTTAATATATCATGCTTCATATCATATTTTCCTTAACATGTTCTTGGAGTAATATAATCATTTAGATTATTTAAATTCCAAATGTTCTATTCATGTGCTTTTCCCTCTATAGACTACTCTGGTACTGTTTATTATGAAATTCCATAGATCATTTAGCTATATATTGACTATATAAATATAAATATCATAAATTTCATGAATAAATAAAAATTACCACATATTTCTAATATTTTATAATATTTTAAAAATGAATTATTTTTTAGAAATATTGAACACCATTTAGGGTAACACCATGTCAGAGTAAGACAAACTGATATTCTCAAAATTTCATGCCAAATCGAATTTGACCATTCCAAATAAAATTTAATGTAATTATGATTTCCAAATTATTCCCGGATATTCATGGAAATTATATTCTATTTGTTCCATATAAACATCTTCTCCTTAATCGTAGTGTTTGTGGATGACATTCTAGTTTCCTCAAAATCGAATGAGGAGCAGGTAAAACCTTTGGGATTCATTATTGGAACATTTTCGGCCCATAAAATTTATGATTACTTTTTGAAATTTTTTTTCTTGATTGGGGATGTCAGGTTTCTAATTCATGTGATATAAGAATGTGGTTTTTAGTTGATCTATTTATGGGTTGAGAAGTGATTTCAAGTAAAGATACATTGAATTTTTTTAAATTAGAGGCTTTTGGGGCCTCGTATTATAGAAAAGTACATTCATCAAGAACATCTCAAGATTATCCTAACTTATGATGTCTCTTACTAAAAAAAGAGTAAGTTTTATTTATTGATGTGAATTGTATGTGTTAATCGTGGAGCTCATGTGGAATTTCACATCCCCTTGTTTGTGTCTTCCCTGAGGCTGGGCATGGTCATGTGGTCTATCAACATGTGTGGGGAATAGTTTTTTAGTTAAATTATTATATAGGATAACCATGTTGGGTAATGTTACACCCTCACACTCTGGGCACATGTAAATGGCTACTGACCATTAATAATGAGTTTTTGATTTTTATGATCCCCATAAAATTTCGGCATCACTGTCTATTTTTGGAGAAGATTACAACATAATTGAAAAGTAAAATCTCTAACTACATCTTTAAAAAATGATTTGAAATTTATGTAGAGATTTTTGAAAGAGTATCGTAGATGGTTAAAAATTGAATTCTTTTTACACAAATGATAAAAGTTACATCCTCTATAATTACTTAATCTAGTTGTTTCAGAATTATACTTTTAAGGATTAAAAACGTTTTAATATTTATGGGTATTTTTCCCAAATAAAACATGAATCCATGAAATAGAAAAGGAATATGTTTAGGGAAATAATTTAGTTGATTTTTTCTCATATTTAGTTGATCCTGGAAAAGAATATAGTGGATGAGTACGGTTACTATTCTTATCTGATTATAAATCATAGAAAGGTACTAATTAATTTTTATTATTGTCCAATTGAAATTATTTTATTCAGAAAATTATTGTGGTACCATTGTCTCTAAAGAAGGTTATAATGTATGACTATCACCAATCATATTATTCTATCCATCCTAATACCACTACGACATCCTATGACATTTGACGTCAGTCCAGGTGGCATGTTATGATTCGTGACATAACTAATTTTTTTCCAATTTCATACCAATTCGAATGTCAATTATTAGAATGATTAATAGTCAAGATTTCTCAAGTCCCAACCCATTCCTACATGTAATTTGGACGAGCTATACATGGATTTTATCAATAGATTACCCCAAATCCTCATGCATAAAATCCTATTTGTGATGTAATTGATTGATTTGAATGATATAGAATTTTATTCCCAACATGGACACCATCAACGTAGACTAGTTAGTTCTGAGTTATGTATAAGTGATCGTGAGGGGATATAGTGTTCCTTCTTCTATTATTATTTTCAATTCTATTTATTTCCCGTTTAATTTTTGGTATTTTTTCCAAAAGGGAATGAGATCATAGTTCATGATTATACAGGTATTCTATCATTAATCATATTGCAAAACAATGTACGAAAAAAGAATTAAATTTTTCTTTCACGCATGATTGAAAGATTTTAGAGGACCATTGTAGGACGAAATGGGAATTGAATAATTTTACAATAATAATTGCTACCAATCATCAATATATAATCTTCCATTATATGATCGATATGTCCAACCTTTCCCCCCTTGTGTTGGAAAGAAGTTGATGATACTTCTTTTGGTGGGGCCCATAATTGATGATGAAACTAATGGAAATATCTATTTGGGTAATCATCATTTCAAAATAGACCATATTTATTAAAAAACATATATCAATTGCCTATGCCAAATATCATAATTCTAAATAGGTGATCAATAATTTCTATGGTTAATATTTAATTTGGCACATCTTCTCCTTTGGAAGCATAGTATGCTCACTTTTATGATTGTCACATCTTTTGTGAACATTGAATGGATCAAAAAGGTATCATATTTCCAAGTGTATCATTATCAATAAAAAATGATTCATGAAAATGTATGTGTCGCATAGTTGAAGTGGTATAACCCAAACCCATATCATGTCATAATATGGTTACATTTTGATATGGAAAATGAATTGTAATTGATTGATTAACTAGTTCAAATTGATGATTTCCATGTGAAAGTTATTATATGAGAAAATAATTCACTAGATCAGGTCATATCAAAATAAAATAATTATGATAATGAGGTGTCTGGATAAAATTATTCGTTAAAAATGTAATAATATCACTAAATGCATAGTAATACTATGGATAAGATTTATAGGGGTGGAAACTGATGTGGTGGGTAGAATTTTTAAAATCAAAATTCTATTTAATGGTATTTATAGTATATGCACGGTCATTATTTTCCATTTGAATATTTTCTAGGTCTTATTCATTAAAATGTAATGTTTTTGGGGAAATAAGGGTTGTTTCATGGTTAGAAAAATTTGTTTTTCAACCTTATAAAACTATGAATCCTAAGGAAGTCCTCCAAAACACCCACACTATTAAGGAAACCTTTTTTAAAATAATTGACCAAACCATTAGGCCTATTTAAATTGATCATGAAGATCCTATATAGTTATAACAGACCTAGGAAAATTATTCCAAATCCATTGGTCGTATAAAGTTTTATAATTCTTAATATTATTTGAATATACCTGATGCAATTTAATCTCAAACCCATAATTCCCCACTCTTTTCCCTTCCAAATATATTATCACCATCCATCTTCTCACACTCCATAGAGGGTCCAACATTTCAGTGTTTTTGACATAGATTCTCGGTGAAAACCACTAGTGTCCTTTAAATATTCTAATTTGTTTCTCTACCCTTCTTTCCTATAATAATTACCCATGATTGCTATAGTATATTAGTTCAATTTTATATAAATCATAATATTTGAATATTGGTTTGTGTGTTTGTTTCTAGGTTTTATAGGATATTTTCTCCTCTTTTATTATTCATAGAATACAATTATTAGTGGTTTCAATTGTAAAATTATTTGATTTCATGGAGAGATATTTTATAATAACTTATATTTTCTATCATATAATTTCATATTTAAAAAATATATTTTGTATGTGAATGGGTGATTTAAATTTATTTTTTCATGTGATAGTTAAAGCATGATCATGGGAACAATTCGTTTGATATATAGTACGACCACAAAGAGTGCAAGAAAATTGGGTACCCACTGATCCCAGCAACAGTGGGATCCCCCAAGGTAATTTTTTTATCTACTTAATAGTTATTTATATTTTTATAACATATATTGTAATTATTAAATCATGTTCTAAAAATGAAACTATAATCATTCATTAAAAAAAATTCATATCTATTTTCATAAAAATTTAGTTGCATGGAAATCTTGGTTGGATGATAATTGGCGATTAATATCACACCATGAAAAAACACATTTGGTGTGTGACGATCTTAATTTATTGGATTGACTAAAATAAATTCCTCATATATATGTTTTTGGTACACATGCAGGGGAAAATTTAGGATAGGTGTTAGTGGTGAAATAACCGATGGTTTTCCAAGTTAAACCGTGATATTTTCTGACATATTTTTTTCAAGTAAATTTAATATTTTTGACCTTTTTTATTGTACACAAAACTATGTTCAACTTCTGTTACATGAAAATTGATGTTTTAATTAAGTTATAAGTAAAACCGATTTTATCTTGTGTTACATCTAATTTCATGTATAAAAGAAATTTGACATACTATAAATATAAAATTATTGATTGTGAAAGAAATCACCTACACATTTGAATGTTGGGAATGAATAATATTAACTAAATTATGAAAATTTATTCTTTACACATGTATATAATATGATTTATTTGGTGACCTATTATATATAAATAACCATAAATACCATTTAAAAAGTAATGAAATCATTTTTTGTAAACCCATTTTAATCAACAAATTAAACAAATATATTTTGGTATATTATATTAATTTGGTTTGTATATTATATATTTTTTATTTAATATTTATTCTTATGTTTTATTTCAAACGTGGCATATAATATATTGATTTTTACATTTAAAATCATTATTTTATTCAAAAACAATTTCTTACACTTTGAATAATTATTTTAAAATTAATTTCCACTAATTTTATATATTTAATTTGAAAATTTAAATAATTTTATAAATCATCTTTTCAAATATTTCATTGGATGTTTTTTTGTAAATTTTCAGAGTAGATAAATTTTCAATGAATAGTGATTCATTTCAAATTTTCATATCTTTCAAAGAATTTAAAAACATTAAAATTGTTTTAAAATGGTTATAAATGTAAAATTATTAGAAATATATATCTAATAATATAGTTCATTCCATTTTAATCAATTTAATATTTAATTTCTATATAAAAACATTTTATACATTAACCATTTTTTATTTATAAAGCCCCTTTCTTGTCACATATTTGGGAATAATTTAAAAATAAAATTTCATAATTATGTGAATTTAACCTGGGAAAATGGAATCTATAATTTAAATAGTGATAATTAAATTATATAATAAATAAAACATAATTTTTTAAGTTAATGAAATATTAAATATTATTTACAGTGGTTAAAGTAGAAATGGATTTACTGGAGGTTAAACAAAATATTCAAGGGTAAAAATTGTTCAAAAATGCATCCAAACCCAATTATATATATAGATTTAAACCAAATATCTTCAATGATTTAAAATTATACATTTTTGAGTTAATTGTTTTCTGAAAAAAGTATTTAGAATTTTATTTTGATAAATTAAAAATGTGCCACACATGTCACCTATACAAGGCCTCATGCTCTCCACTTATCTTAATAATTAAAACTCTAATTCAGTAAGCCAATACCTAAGATATTAACTTCCATAATTATATAATATAATCCTAGAATACATATTTATTAAGATAAATATTGTAATAATACATTCGGTTAATAAACAAAAACATTACCTAAAGAAGTGTTGACGCCCCTAACCGAGTGTTTTAATTTATTTCTCCAGCCACCTCCATAAATTATTTGTAGTCCATAATTATATATTATAATTTGTATATTAAATTTAATATGAATTTAATATGATAATTTAATAACAAAAATCTATCTCCTCAACCATCAAATGGGATATGCAAACATCATTCTTGTGTATAATGGACTACCGTCTCACAAACCAATGTTTTTAATTTTTTTCTAATCACAATACATGGATAGATATGATGATTGATTTAATTTTTATATGTGATATTAATGTTTTTATTGTACATATTTAATTATAATAGCACATCTAAATTTTCATTTATTATCTTTTTAGTATAAAATGAAGGCTCTCATGTTTATAGTGTATTTCCGCCCCATAAGCCGATGAGATATGTTTTTCATTTCTAATTTACATTTGACTAAAAAATGGTACATGTACCACCTAGATATTTTTAAGAGATATATATTTTTTAATTTCATTTCTGTCTTGCGTTGTATGATATACTAAGATAATAATTTTGTATACACAACACTGTCTTACCTTGTAGAATATGCAACACAATGCATGGTTTATGTTATACAAAATTTCTAGTTATTTTTATAAAACGAATGTCATCAATGACTGAGTTTAATCAAGATTATAAATTAATGAAATAAAAAATATGGATTCTATTACATATATATATATATATTACATTAAATATAATATTTAAAATTTGTATTATAAGTTATATAGAAATGATATTAGAACAAAACCATTTTTTCAGATAAAATATGTATTTTAAATAAAATGGAGTTTTGCCACCATTTGAAGGTGAACAAATTTTAAATATATTTTTTATAGTTTTTATATTAAATATGACAATATAAAATTATTAATTGGTAGTGGGACATCAAAATATAGTTTTGATAACTTTTTGGTATTATTCCGAAAACATTCTTATTTTATTGAATTATAAAAATACTACATTTTAATTGAAAAATGATTTTTCATCAAATTTATTTTTATTTATATAAGAAAAATTTTGTTGGTTATAAATTATAATTATTTTATTTTATTACCATTTAATCTAGCTTTGTTCATCTGATGTAATTTGACATTGATGTTTGATATAAACACATGTCAATATTTTGATGGTTTTTAATTTTTTAAAACTTGTTTTAGGGTTCCCTCAACAGGATTAATTTTAATTTGATTACAGACACATCTATGTTTCATATTTTGAAAAATAAATTTTATATTTGGAATCCATGGGTTAAAATTATGTTAATATGTTAATTTTAGTTTTTGGATATTATGAATAGTAACTGTGTTAATTTTCATTTAACATGGTTAAAGGTAAATCGTGTAATTTAAGTAACAAGTTTATATTAGATGGACAATACAATTACCATAACTCCTTAAAAATCCAATTGTATGAGTACAAATAGGTCCATATCAACAAATAATTAGAATTTACTTAATTAATAGAAATTTATCCATAAAAATTATATATATAGTGTTAAAATAAAATAAAGTGACTTGAAAGTAATAAGATGTCACCTTCTAATATCTTATAATTATATTAATTATAGTATATTATTAAAAATGATAAACTTTTAGATAATAAATATTCTATGGAATTATAATCAAATTATATACATCAGGATTATTTATTAAGAATTTTTTGATAATATATAATTACCCTAAATAATTATACAAAGATAATACATAAATTATTTAATTCATAAAATATAAAAAACTATTGAAAATGATAATAACCATTAAAAGAAAAAAAACCCTTGACAAGAAATTATTTATAAAGTATATATTTAGAATAATAATCCTACGGTTGATTTATTGACCATTTTTTGCAAAATGGAAATGATTATGACAATTATAATGTTTTATTGAAATTGCTGTCAAACTGGTCACATTAATCTTTTAATAATCATTATTTTTTTTGATGAATACTCTAGTACATAAATTCAACTACAAGTATTATCTAGAAATATTGGATATTTTTATATATCCTAGTATTTTATTTTAATTTTTATTCAAAAAATAAGTGTGTTAAATAATAACAAAAAATTGATTTACTAATTATTTCATTTCTAGAGATAATAAATAAATGTTATTAAAAAATATAAAATTTAGGTTAATTATTATGTTAAATGATTTATTTTTGATATTGACCTATTAAGAATATAATAAAACATTTTTTATGTGAACTTGTCATCTTAAATATTTTAAAAATTCAATGAATTACATAGTATGAGAATTGGCACAAATGATTACATATCAAAATAATGTTTTTTTAAATTAATTTAAAATAATTAAATATATTCAAAAATACTAAATAAATTAGATTTAGTTTATAATTCTCTATATTTCACAGTTATTTTATAATTGACATCAAATGATTAGAAATTATACTATTTTAAATTTCAAAAATTTATTTCATAATCAAAATTTAAATAGAATAACTAAGGGATAATTAAAATGACAAGGTTTAAATTGATAGAAAAAACATGTAAAAAATTTATTGGTTTATGAAATTACTACCCTATATTATATAATCTTTAAAATTGGTATATTTTAGATATTTTTGGATATGGTCTCAGTTTATAATAATTTAATATTTTTAGAGTTTTCCAAATGTGAACCTCACCTTAATTATAAAAGGGAACTTCCTCCCTCCTTTCATAAAAACTCATTGATCATTCATGATAAAGTATCACATGCCATTTTAAATTATAATCCTCACTAGTAACATTATATTGTTTTTTTCTTCTCCAAATACCAACTTAAGTTCTCTAACATTATATTTAGAGGGAGAACGTTGAAGAGTAGGTAATCTCTTCTTCTAATTGTTTTAAATTATTTCTTCTTCTACATACACTTCATGAGTAGTTTCCAGGAAAAATTAATAATTTTAGTATAAATTATATTTTTTAGATCTTATAATGGTTATGTTACTACCGTATTCCCCCTTTTTTCCATCCTATGAAAAACAATATCACCAAACGTGCATATGTAAGACTTACTGTCTCCTCATCATGGTGTCATTTATTTTTCACTAACAATTTACCTATAAAAAAGTAATGAACGAAATAATAACTATATATGATTATAATAATAGGATATTTATTTTATTATAATATATATATATATGATACACTTCGATACCATTTCATAAATAAAAGGAATTATATTGTCCCTCCTACGTACGTATGTCCTACCTTCTCCACAATGTGTTGTGATTCATTCTATATGATTAAAGCATGATTATATATATATTGAATGAAACAAATATGATATATATTATATTAATATAATTTTTTAAAATTATATTAATATAACCTATAAAGACTAAGAAGAACGTATCATACAAGAATGCATAAGAAAATAAAGATGTTAATACTCAATGGATGAGTGATAATGTTTCTAATAAACATATGGTAATATGACCATATACAATATCATAAAAATGAAAATGATTATATAATGAGTAAATGAGATTATGTTATTCCTTATAAAAGAGGATTGGATATAGTTAAAGGATACCAGACCTATGGGAAGGGGTAATTTCTCAATCTTATTATTATCTGAGATTGTTTATACATAAGTATTTACTAGGGTTTATTTATCATCCATGTCCATGTTTTCTAAAAATTATTTCAAAATATGTTTTAACACTCTTCAATGGATGTATAAATTCATTTTTACCCATTATTTACTTTTTTCTACACAGTTTGAACTGAATCATTCTTTTACTCTCCAAACCAGGTACCATTTTACATTTCCAGAAAATATCTGAGAAGAATGTTTTTAAAATAATTCCACATCAAATGGACTTTATGCAATCATAATATCTTAAATACATGAGGATTCCTTTACAATATTTTTATGTTATTTTCTTTGATATTTTATAAATATCATGGTAATATAAAAAAATCCATTTTCTAAGAAGAAAGGATATTTTCTTCAATAGTTAATTTCAAGTATTCTATGAAAATTATTTTAAATATATGATGGAATGTTTTAATTGGGTAATGCTTAAATAATTTATCCCTATTATTCTTATGATTTATTATTTTTATAATGGAATTATATTAATGATTTATATTTTTTTATATAGATTATGTAATGATGGAATGAATTTTAAGAAACACATTTTATTTTTTGGGTTACGATCAGATGAATTGTTTATGTTTTTTCATCACACATAATAATGATATTATTATTAAGTTTTTGGGGCTAATATATCCATATAGTTCATTTGATAAATATTTATATCTCATTAGATAAACATGAAAAAATGGAATGTAAATCTTGTTCATTAATACATGTTTGGAATGGAGAGTGAAATTGTTTGAGTAAAGGAATTTATCCATTATGATGGTCTTGACAATGAGCCTTAGAAAATATTAAAATGATTTTATTTTTTTATTTGTTTTCTACAATTTCATGATTTTTGACAATGTTATTTTCTCATTATTCGTGTTTCATTGTTAATTATACCTTATGAACTGCCAATATTTAATGCATGACTCAATATTTGGATATATTTTACACATGGTATGTTTTTCAATATTTGTGTTCTATTTTTTACATTCGTATATTTCTAATTTGGTTTTTTTTCATTTTTAACATTATTAATCATTTTATCACACCCTTTTCATATGTTTTATTTTACGAAGGATATAAATAAAGGATTAATGTGGGAAAAATAATGTCAAAGATCATTATATGAGAGGTAGAAAATTTATCACCAATTTAGAATAATTTGTTACATGTTTAAAATGGCACTAAAATAATATGGTATATGGAAGTTGTTTTTTGTAAGGTATTTATTATTCCACAATAGTAAAGTAATGTCCATTAATTACATAATTGGGTATTTATAGTTGTTATCAAAGTGATATTTTTCTCAAACTTTGGAAAATAGGATTTGAATACTTTAGTGGATACCTAGAGATATTTCTATGTATATATTTTGGGATTTCCCTAAGGAAAATTATATCTAAAGGATAAAATATTATAATTTTGGTAACAATCAATAATAACCTTGGATTAAAACTATGTTTTTATAGAATGAAATATTAAAAGTGATTTATCATTGTTTTGTAATTTTCATCTATGATAATTGTTTCTCACAATTTACTTTTTATTCTTAGTCAATTGACATTACTAAACAGAAAATAATTAATATTAAATTCTTCTGATGTGGAAAGTATCCGAATTATGAAAATGGATTCCTTAAGTGTAAATCTCAAGAATTGAAACATGATGGTTGTTCGGTTATTGGTTATATTGCTAAGGATAAAGATATTTTAAATGACATTTGAAAGGTATGAGATATTAATCTAGTGTTCCTTTCATTAAACATAAGAATCATGATTATAATATATCTAAAAAACCTTAATACACGATTCACAATTCATATTCATGGAATGAAAAAATAATAATTAAAAAAGAATAACTATTTATGAATAATTTTGGATGATTGATGTGTATATGTTTTGTAATGAAATGATTATTTTTAAGTATTTTTAGTATAGAATTTCTATTATGGATAGGAAAGGATATTTTGAGTAGTTTTAAGGCCCTAGAAAAGTGATTTAAGGGCTAGGTAATATATTTAGAGAAAACATGATTATGGGAAAGATAACCCTTAATATATACCATGTGTTATAAAAATTTTGTTTGAATAATGATATGTTCGATTTGAATAAGTAAATTGGATAATACTAGTTTCTTGGGAACTGGTAATGTATTTTTTTCAAGAGGGTTCTACTATTATGGATGAAGTATACAATTTTTTGGGACATAATGAATATATCCAATATGTTTTGGGATATGTGAACATGAATTTATTCAATAAGGATATATGATAATTTTGGTTATTACCATGTCTCAATAGCATACATGATTAAGGTGTTCACATGTTTGGAATGTGAACATAAAGAGATACATTTTCATATATGGGGTATAAATGTTTAGTTGTGTTAGTGTATGTATAGACCAAATATTGACGTACATAGACATTATATTACTTTTTTGGAATAATTAATACATAGAAAAAACCAACACTCAAGGAGCTTAATAATTTATTGTCTTTGGAAACTCGGAACATAATCTTTTAATCATGGGGAACGATCTTCAACAACTTCCATAAAGATCTTCCCCTTTGGTTTTTTTACCTAAAACATTTATTTACATAATGGGGAAATGAAAACATAAAAAGGGTGAGCTCAAATTCTCAGTAAGGGTAATAATGGAGAAAATAAAACAAATAATATACATTTGAAGTTTAAAAAACACGAACATAAATTTTAATCATCAAAATATTGAGTTGTAAAATAAATCTTGGCAGTACGTAAGGAATAGATCATAATGGAACATTAATCATGATAATATAGCATGGAAATAAAACATGTAATTGTGACATCCATTAATTACATGATATTATTTCTATAGTAGCCAAGGCATTGCTTCCAAGACCATCATAGTGGACAAAGTCGATTACTGAACCTGGTTTACTTGTCGTTCCAGCCCTGTATTACTGAACTAGATTCACTTAATTGTCTATCCATGTCTATATCATGAGATATAAATATTTACCCAATGCATTGGAGGGAGATATAGGTCCTACCCATTTCATAATGAAATCATTCTTACTTGTGCCACAAAATAAACATAAATCATTCATCATAACCCAAAGAATAAAATGGGTTTCATAAACATCATCCCATAATAACGTAATCCATATAAAAAAATGGATATCATTTCATCATAAGAAAAATGAAACCATGTAAATAATAGAGACATTATTCTTGAAATATAATCATGATAAATAATGATATCTTATATGGAAATTATTTTTGAAAAAACAATTGAAATGAATTCTTTAGGAAAATATCCTTTCTTCTTCAAAATCATTTTCTTTTCACAAAATGCCATTCAATTTTAAAAGACAAGGATTTTTTGAAAAAAATTTTAATATTTTAGATGATGCTTCATGAAAATTATGCATTATTAAACCATAAAAATCAATTCATTCTGTATAAGTTAAAAAAATATTATCCTTGTACTTTTACCATAATGGTCAAAACGTTCCTCATATGGTAAACAAAAGAAATATTCCTTCCATAACACAATGTAAAACTAAAATAGGGGTAAAAATGACTTTAAAATGTATGGAGGAATATTAGACACTTTATGAAAAACATTTCTATGTACAGGGATGAAAAATATAACCCTAGTAAATACTAACATATAAGAAAATCTCAGATAAAAATTAGATTTGAAAAATTATCCCTTTCCATTTATAATCGGTGAAATCATACATGTCATAAAATAATGAAAATTACATGAATATGTAAATATAATATCCTCCATAACAATCATAATACATTCATGGGACTCATAAACACCATACAAAAGAAATAGATGGTGATTAAGGCATATGTGTCACAGAAATAAAAGTGAGACGAAATAATCTCGTACCATCTGTCCAATTTCTTCTGTATGTTTCTGAGACTCCCGTATAGTGGGTTTAAAAATATTATTAACTTATAATAGAACCATAATAATATATAAGATATCATATATTATTCACTCAACACATTATATTTCCCGTGCATTTGATAATTCCACGTTAAAGTAGTGGTATTGGTATAATCGTATCATTTATCGTATGTGTTTGGACTTGTTGTTCTTTATTAAATTATTACATATATGATGATATACATACATCCAGAATTTAAAACCTGATTTAAATATCATATATATTCATGATATATATGTGTATAATTTTCAGATAAATGAAATGAAATATACCGTTCATGGAAACGGTAGACCGTACGTACGCATGAACGTTGTTTTCCATTCCTTATTCACTTGAATGGAAGTAACTAGATGAAATATATATATATAAATAAATTAGAATTATTATGTCATATATATCATTATTATTCATTATATATACTTTATTACCGTTCTTGAATGGTTAACATGGAGAATGAATCTCATTGCATCGTGGAGACAGTAATCTGTACGTACGGACGATCGATGATATCATTCCCATAATTATTGAATGGAATTGGAGTGGTTGATATAATATCTCAGAATCAGTATGATGTTATAATAATCATATATAGTTATTATTTCCACCATTATACACATCAATGTATGGTAGTGGTGGAAAAACAGATTACACCTCGGCGTGGAGACTGTATTCTGCACGTACGCACATGCAATGATTTCATTTTCCGTTGGATAGATAGAAGGTGAAATAGGGTTGGTTCAGATTTATAAAAAAATATTAGTATATGAGTGATACTTATGCTATTACATTATTAAGAAACAAAAAAAGAAGAGGAAATAGAAGAATAAATGAATTTGAAAGAATCGGTAAAGGATATTACATCTTCTTTGATGCGCCTCTTCTAAACCTCCTCATAGGGCACTACAGATGAACATTGAAGAAGACCAGGACCTCTAGTATGTTTCTAGGGAATAGGAAAAGTAAAATGGGCATGGTTGGGTCTTGCTCGAAGGCTCAAATTTGTGTGAAGAGGAGAGGGAGGGGGTGCCCTTTTATAATGGAGGAGAGGGGCACCTTTTGAAATGTCAAAAATATTAATTTAATATAAATTCAAACCCCACTTAAAAACACCTAAAGTGACTCAAATTAGGATATGAGGTAAGATAGGGTTTTAATCTCATCAGAAAAATCAAATTTAGACATGTTTTTATATTATTTTAAACCTTATCATTTTGATATATCCTTATTTGATATATTTTATTTTATTTGTGGTGATAATATTCTAAATTTTAAATTTTTATAAATAATTACTTATGTGTTGTGAATTGTCCATAATTGGATAATTTATGACATTTTAGACCATATAAATTTCAATTTACAATTTGTAAATTTTTTTGTTATTTTTAAACAATTTATAATATTTTATTTTTATAAAATAACAACAGTGTCAATTTTTACACTATTCATTTATTTGAATTTAAATAAAATCCACACAAAAGATATATTTGAAACAAAATATTTAATAGACTCGTAACATGTCATATTAATCTATAATATTTTTGGAGAACATTAATTAGTTCATATAATATTTTAATATTTATTAAACCATTTATTTGATATTTCCCATAATATAACAATTACTACATCATTTTTTTATAATCATTACATATACTTATTAGTCGAATAGAAATTAAAAATAAAATACTATGATGATGATAAATCTAATATATTTCAAAATAATAATTTTACTTGAATTTATTATCTTAAAATCACAACATGTAAATTGTTATATTTATTAAATTATGAAGGTGACAACTTAGACATCATTTAAAATAAAATAATATAAGTGAAAAATCACTTTTATAAATCTATAAATGGTCAAAAATTAGAAAATTTTATAGTTATGGTTTATATATATACGACCAATATGTTTTGGTCAGGTTTCTGGGACTTTTAATGGGTATTAATATTATAATAAAAACTACATTAATCATTTTTCACTAAATAAATAATTTCTACATCATTAATGTATAAGATATTAAAGTAATTAAATATCTTTTAAATTTTAAAAATAAATTACCATAAAAATTTATATCATTTTATCTTTTAAATGAATATTTATAATTGAATTTATATTTTTTATAACCTTATATTGAAAAAACGTTAATTATTAAAGTTTGACTGAAACATATTTCACTTTCATTAAAATAAAATAAATTAAAAGTCTTAATCACATCCAAGTGGGTTACAATGAATTCCATTTAGACCCAATAATTCCTTAGGATGAAATATAATCATAAAATTTTATTAAGGAAATTTTCTGGTTAATTTTATAATTTTATATGTACCCTTAATAACCCGATTTACCTTTAACTGTGGTAAATAAATTTTACTGTAGTTACTATTCATATTGTCCAAAAATAAAAAGTCACCTATTAACATTATTTCAACATACTGATTACAAATATGGAATCCATTTTTCCAAATTCAAATCACAGAAGTTGCAGAAATTAATTTAAAATTAATCCCATTGTTAAGAAAATGAGTTTTAAAAGTTAAAATATTGTAAAAGATTGAAATGATTTTACCTTTGAATTCAATGTAAAATCAATGATAATGACATAAATTATATTAAATGGTAAAATATATTTTAATTATACTTTAAAACAATTCAATATTATAATTTAACCATATAAATTATTATGATGAAAAAATTCATTTTTAATTAAAATAAAGTGTGTTGTTACTATTCATTAAAATATTAATGTTATCAGAATAATATGAAAATTTTATCCAAATTAAATTTTTAAATCCTAATTCCGAAAAATAATTTTTTTTTAATTTTGAACTTATAAAAATGTCAATAACTTGATTTAAAGTGGTTTCGCCATCAAAAGGCGACAAAACTGCATTTTTTTAAAAATACTCATTTTACCCAAAAATTTTATTTTGTTATCATACCATGTTCTAGAATATGTGTAAGGTGAATAATAATGTTATAAAATTAAAAAAGTATTTAATATTATTCATAACAACTAGTTTATAATAATATTATTACAATTTATTTTTGTTTATTGAAACCTAGTATTGTGTACTACACACGCTATCAAGGAAGGTCGTTATTGCGTGTAATGTAAGCCAAGTCAGGGTTTCGTGTAGTGAAAGCTCTCTTTGGTGTTTCGTATAACATAATGAAAACTTATTTCATTTATACATTAATAAAATATATACTTAATGTTTCGTAGAATAATTTATACAAAATGAACTTGAAATTATGTGCAACACGAGATAAGAATAGTGTTGCGTATACAGCAATCTAATACAGTGTTGCGTATCGTACAATATAATCATAGTGTAGTGTAAAATAGAAGAATTAAAAGAAATTAAAAATAATATATCTCATAAAATCATGGGGTGTTACATTCTACCCCCTTTAAAATGAATTTCTCCCTTGAAATTCATCGGCGTAATAAATCGTTTACTACTTGAATGTTTCATCCATAGAAACCAACATCGTAAAAAGGAATAATAAAACTTAATTTTAATAACTAAAGTACAAACCATAATAGTTACCCAAATTAACTCATCATTGGGTTTCCACTTAAGAGAACATAGGTGTAAATATGGACCTAGAAGAGAAATATAACCATCAATTTCTGATGGAGAATGGTAGAGAACATGGCTATGAAAAATCCAAAAATCACAAAGCCATAAATTTGGGATGACCTAAGATACCATCTGATTCATCAGATATGAGGGCACTAGGACAACATTTTTTGTTTTCAAGATAATTTCCCCAATATTTAAATTTTTTTGAATTAAAATAAATACTTACATGATTTTGGAACAATCTCACTGTTGGTTGTGACTTGAACAATTTCCACTTCATTTCTTAATGAAATGAAGTTGAATTTGTCTTCTGTGAAGTGTTAGAAAATCATGCGTTAGAATTATTGGTAATTCCATATGTCTCAAACATAAGGGTAGAAAAAGTTATTAAATATACATAAGTCCATCTATGGTGCGATTAATCGTATATGGTTCCAAGAATGGACTTATACTTCATATATCATACCACTTAATAAATTAAAACTAATTTATACAAACTAGGGATTTCCTATAGGCCAGTTGTTGGTGACAATGGCATGTCTCACATTATTTGGGGTTCAATTCCTGCATCCTTGTCCCACGCAACGGGTTGTCGCCCGTCCCATGGGTTGTCCTTTTTATAAAGTTATACTGTTATAAAACTCCAGAAATAACATCTAAAAACAAGTTCTATCTTTAAATAATACTATATGATGTTTAAATTAATCTGTTACAACCTTTGGGATTATAAAAAATAATTATGTCCAATCTCATAGTACAAATCAACTTACCAGAAAGGTCATATAACAAGCATGTGAATACTATCATTTATCCCCCATACATCATAATATATATCTTGTCAGTCACATTCCAAACATGTGAATACCCTAATAATGTATTCTATTGAAACTTGAATACCCATTGAACCATAGTGATAACATGAATGCTCTCAAAAGTTAACTCTTTCCACATACCAAAAACCTGAAATTTCTATAAACTCAAACCATGATATCACTTTGTCCTTATATAATTAATGAACTCATTAATACTATCAAACATATTATTATCTATTTATCCCTTCATTATACACATAAAATCTACTTTCCAAAAATATTTCAATCACTTTTCAAGGTTATCGGTACCATATTCTTATGGAAAACCACAATGGATCAATACATAGATATTCCAATATACCGTAAAAGTTCCACAACAACATTGTTCTTGAATTCCAATACATAAGCCCTTCAATCCATCCTCTTCAATTCTTTCCATGGAATAGGTCCTTCCTCTATTTAGAAGGAATCACTTAGGTCAGGGAATTGTGTTGGGTAATGCCAATGTTCTCCACAGATAAGAAATTAATATCCATAATAGTCTGTCACTCTATGACCCTTTTCTCCACACATATAACATATTCCCCTCCATTTGAAGTATTCCTCAAGGTTCTTCTTCCCTTCTTCTTGATATGTAGAAAGCTTAATCTTCATTCCACTATGTTCTTCACCATTAGAACATGCATAAAATTCTATATTCCTCTTATTTTATGACTTAAGAATACCACCAAAGTTTACCTTGATAATCATATATCGTGATGACTGATTCGGAATAATCACAATGTATTTATCTCTATGAATTACACAATTTTGTTGATAACAGTCACCAATTTATCAATTGGAATCCATGTTAATCGAATTCCATCTTGTTCCATCCATTGACAAAAACCAGAAACGATATTGTAAGAAATAGTTAAAATAACGAGGAACCACATAATCATTAAAAGTCACTAATGGTATGTCTAACTTATCACACATTCTTTAATCCATGACACCTTAGGTTCACCATAGGTTATTCATGATTTTCAACATAGTTCTAGGACTGTAATCTATAATTATACTAAACCTTAGGGACATCCCTAGACATACCTAAGGAATATCTCTAGGGATCACACTAAAGGTTTCGCATCCTAGTTTCCAAAGGTTAACTAAAAGCTCACTCTAATACCAACTATAGAGACCCAAGCTTGACATACATGGACATTAAATTACTTTTCAGGAATATATAATACATAACAAAAACCAACACTCAAAGACCGTAAAAGTGTAATTTATTTGGAAACTCGGAACATAATCTTTTAATCATGGTGAAAGATATTCAACACCTCCCATAAAGATCATCCCCTTAGGTTTTATAACCTAAATCCTTTCATTACATTCTGGGAAAATAAAACATAAAAAGGGTGAGCTGAAATGCTCAGTATGTGTAAGCATGGATAAAATAAAACAAATAATATAGATTTGAACATAAAAAAACAAGAACATAATGTTTAAACCTCAAAATATTGAGATGTGAAATAAATCATAGAAGTATATAAGGAATAGGTCATAAAGGAACATTAATCATGATAAAATAGAATTTGAATAAAACATGTAATTGGGGAATCCATTAAGAACATGATATTATTTCTATAGTAGCCAAGGCACTGCTTCCAAGACCATTATAGTGGACAAAGTCCATTACTGAACCAGGTTTACTAGCCATTCCAGCCCTGTATTACTGAACCAGATTCACTTTTAGATCCATCCATGCCTATCTAATGGTATATAAATATTTACCCAATTAATTTTAGGGAGATATAGGTCCCACCCATCTTATAATTAAATCTTTCTTACTTGTGCCACAAAATAAACATAAATCATTCATCATAACCCATAGAATAAAATGGGTTTCATAAAGATAATCCCATAATAACGTAATCCATATTAAACTAATGGATATAATTTCATCATAAGAAGAATCAAACCATGTAAATAATAGAGACATTATACATGAAACATAATCATACTAAATAATTTCATCTTAGGTGGAAAATAGTTTTGACAAAACACTTGAAATGAATTCTTGAGGAAAATATCCTTTCTTCTTCAAAATAATTTTCTTTTCAAAAAGTTCTATTCAATTTTAAAAGAAAAATATTGTGATGAAAATAATCATTAAATCATGTAGAGTAAGATTTATTAAAATTAGGTGTCATAAAAATGTAAAATTATGTTCATGCCGTATAAGTTAAAAAAACATTATCCCCATACTTTTTCTGGAAAAGTCAAAAAGTTCCTCGTATGGTAAACAAAATAAAGATTCCTTCAATAACACAAATTAAATGTCAAAGAGGGGTAAAAATGGCTTCAAACATACTTTAATGAATACTAAACACATTATGAAAAACATTTCTATGGACATGGATGAAAAATAAAACCCTAGTAATTACTTACGTATAAACAATCTCAGATAAAAATTAGATTTGAATAATTATCCCTTACCTTTTATGATCGGTGAAATCATACATGTCATAATATAATGGAAATTACATTCATATGTAAATATAATATCCTCTATAATAGAAATCATAAAACATTCATGGGATGTATAAACACCAAACAAAAGAAATTGATGGTGATTAAGGCATATGTCACACTGAAATAAAAGTGAGATGAAATAATCCCTTACCTTATTTTAAATTTATTCCATATGTTTCCAAGACTCATGTATAGTGGGTATTAACATATTATTAACTTTTAATATGACTATAATAATATTTATGATATCATATATGATTCACTTAGGAATTTATATTACCCATGCATTTGACAATTCCACGTTAAAGTAGTGGTTTGGGTAAAATCCTATCATTTATCGTATGTGTTTGGACTTGTTGTTCGTGATTTTATTATTACTTATATCATGATTTACATAATTCCAGAATGTAAACCATGATTTATATAAAATATATGTTCCGGATATATAGGTATATAATCGATAGATAAATGAAAAGAAATACACCATTCATGGAGACGGTAGACCATACGTACACATGAACGTTGTTTTCCATTCCTTATTGACTTGAATGGAAGTAAGTATATGACTTATATATATATATACATAAATATAGTATAATTATTTTGTCATATATATCATTATTATTCATTATATAGACTTTATAATCATTCTTGAATGGTTAACATGGAGAATGAATCTCATCGCGTCGTGGAGACGGTAATCCGTACGTACGCATGAGTGATGATATCGTTACCATAATTATTGAATGGAATTGGAGATGATTATATAATATCTTAGAATAATTATGATGTTATAATAATCTTATATAGTTATTTTTTCCACCATTATACCCATCCATGTACGGAGGTGGTGGAAAAACAGGTTACACCACGGCCAGGAGATGGTATTCCGTACGTACGCACACAGGATGATTTTGTTTTTCGTAGGATGGATAAAAGGTGAAATAGGGCTGGTTCAGATTTATAATAACATAATATTATATGAGTGATACTTATATTATTACATTATTATGAAACAAAAAAATTATAGGAAGTTGAAGAAGAAATTAATTTGATAGAATCGGTAATGGATATTACCTCTTCCTTGACGTGCCTCTTCTAAACCTCCTCTTAGGGCACTATAGTTGGTCTTTCAAGACGCCTATAACCTCTAGTATGTTTCTAGGGAAGTGGAGAAGTAAAATGGGTTGGGGTTGGACGAGATTTAAGGCTCAAATTTGTGTGAAGCGGAGAGGTAGGAGGTGCCCTTTTATAAGGGATGAGAGGGGAACCTTTTGAAATCTCAAAAATATTAATTTTATATAAATTCAAACCCCACATAAATACCTCCAATGTTACTGAAATTCAGATATGAGGTAATATAGGGTTTTAAACTCATCAACCAATAAAATTTAAATATGTTTTTATTTTATTTTAAAACTTATCATTTTGATTTATATTTATTTAATATTTTTAATTTTATTTCTGTTAATAATATACAAAAATATAAATTGTTATAAATAATTATTTAAGTATTGTGAATTATCCATAAATGGATAATTTATGACATTGCAGATCATATAAATTTGAATTTATAATTTTTAAACATTTTTGTGATTTTTAAACAGTTTTATAATATGTTATTTTTTAAAAAAAACAATAGTGTCAATTTTGACATTATTCATTTATTTAAATTTAAATAAAATCCACCCAAGGATTTATTTGAGAAAAAATATTTAATAGACTACAAAAATTTCATATTAATCTAGAAAATTTGTGGATAATATTAGTTATTTCATATAGTATTTTAATATTTATAAAACCATTTATTTGATATTTCACTTAATAAAACAATTACTACATAATTTTTGTATAATCATATAATATACTTATTACTGGCATATAAATTTAAAAACAAAATAATATGATGATATTAAATCTAATATATTTAAAAATAAAACTTATACTCCAATTTATTATCTTAAAATCACAACAAGTAAATTGTTATATTTATTAAATTATGAAGGTGACAACATTGACATCATTTAAAATAAAATCATATAAGTGTCATAATCACTTTTATAAAGCTCCAAATGCTCAACAATTAGATATTTGGATGGTTATGGTTTATATATACATGACCAATATGTTTTGGTCAGGTTTTTGGGGACTTTTAATGTGTATTATTATTTTAATAAAAACTATATTACCAATTTTTCCCTAATTAAATTATTTCTGCATCATTAATGTATAAGATATTAAGGTAATTAAATATATCTTGAAAATTAAAAATAAGTTACCATAAAAAAGAAAAACATTTTAGATTTCAAATTAGTATTTATAAAGTAATTTATATTCTCTATAACATTATATTAAAAATACATTAATTATTAATGTTTGAGTGAGACATATTTCTCTTTCTTTAAATTTAAATAAATTAAATGTCTTAATCACATCCATGTGGGTTCCAATGGATTCCATTTCGACCAAAATATTACTTATAATGAAATATATTCATCCAATTATATTAAGACAAGTTTTAGGGTGATTTTATAATGTTATATTTACCCATAATAACCCAATTTACAACTAAGGTAAATTAAATTTATAAAAGGTTAATATTCATAGTGCCCAAAAATAAAAAAGTAGCATATTAACAGAATTTGGATCTACCGATTCCAAATATGGAATTAATTTTTCAAAATTCAAATCACAGGTGTTGTAGAAATTAATTTAAAATTAATACCATTGTTAAGTAAACTAGTTTAAAAAGTTAAAACATTGTAAAAGATTAAAATGATTTTACCTTTGAATTCAATATAAAATCAATGCTAAGGACATAAATTATATTAAATTGTAAAAATATATAATATATAAACTTTAAATCATTTCAATATTAGAAATTATCCATATAAATTATTATGATGAAAAAATTTGTTTTAATTAAAATATAGCATCCTTTTACCATTCATTAAAATATGAAAGTTATCAGAATAATATGAAAAATTTATCCAAATTAAATATTTTTATCTTGATTCCAAAAAAAAAATTTATTTTGTCAAATTGAACTTATAAACATGTAAAAAACAATATATACTGTGGGTGTTCAATCAAAAGGCAGCAAAACTGAATTTCTTTGAAAAATACTTATTTTACCAAAAAAAAATATTTTGTTCTCACACCATGACCTAGAAAATGTGTAAGATAAATAATAATGTTATAAAATTAAAAAAGTATATAATACTATTCATATTTTGTTTTTCATAACAATATTATAACAAAATATAGTTGTTTAGAGAATCCCGGTATTGATTACTACTCACACTATCAAGGAAGGTCGTGATTGAGTGTAAAGCAAGCCAAGTCAGGGATGCATGTAGTGCAAGCTCCCATTAGTGTTTCATATAACATAATGAAAACTTATTACGTTTATACATTAAAAAAAATCTATACTTAAGGTAGTGTTGAATAATTTCTACAAAACGAACTTGAAATTGTGTTTAACACGAGCCAAGAATAGTGTTGCGTATACTGCAAGCTAATACTGTGTTGTGTATAGTACAAGATAATATTTGTGTAGTGTACAATAAAAGACATCAAAGAAATTAAAATGAATATATCTTATAAAATCTCAGGTTGTTACAATTTACCTATTTATAATGTTTTTATTTTCATCTTTTAGAAGTATTAGAAGGTTCTAAATTTATGGATTGTAAAAATTTTACACCAGATGATGTTTGTTAGATTAATATATTATCTCCATATATTAGGACTTGTGAATATTTGATAACTTGTGTTAAATTTGTTTTGTGATAAATACATGGAATAATATATAAATTTTTTTATGGATCATATGATCTACTAATTCTTTATGAATAAAAAATTCATCTTCAATTCATTAAATTTGAGATGATGTCGAAAATCATATGATGTATTACCAACAGTGAGAGTATTCTGAAAACAATTTTGTACTTCTTCTTAGGAAAATTGATAAACATTTGGAAAATGGTTCATGATATAAAATGGTTTCATATTATCAGCAATTTTGTTGATATCAATTACCTTTTCCATGATTATTTATTTTATGTATTTTTGCTTATTAACTTTTTCTATATTTCCAACTTTCTTATGATCAACAATCTTTTTTAATATATATGATTATTTATGATTTTCCACCATGCCCAAATCATCACCTATGTCCTTATACATAGAGAACTAGTTATGATTTAATTTTGGTAACTATGATTTTACAAAAATTAATCTTCAAAAGAATGTTTTAGTCCCTATTTTAACTATATGGGTTTCTATCCTTTTGTAACCCAGATGAATTTTAAGGGTGAAATTCATTTTAAGGGGGTATAATGTTACACCACCAGATTTTTATGATATATGTTTTTTTTCATTTCTTTTAGTAATTATGATTTATTCCTCTCCATGGCAATCATTTTCTATATGCAACATTGGGCTATAATACAATATACACAACACTATTCTTGGAATTTGTTTTTGAGAGTTTCTTGTTATTTTGTTAGAACACATTTCACGTAGAACTATGGCTAATAAGGTTTTTTTTAAAATGAAATCATTCTTAACGGATTTTATTATTAAAATATAAATTTAATAAATTTATTTTAATGTTTAAAATTGATCCTACATTTTATTCCGAAATGATATAAGAACAAAATCCACTTTTTAGGTAAAATATGTTTTTTTTAAAATCGGTCTTGCCTTCTTTTGATGGTGAAACCATATGTAATATAGTTTTAAATAATTTAATATATTAAATTTTAAAAAATATATTTCTTATTTGGGATTGGGACATCAATATTTATTTTCCATAAATATTTGTTACATTTATGATAACATAATATTTTAATGATTTGTGAAAAATACATCATTTTAGTTCAAAAATGATTTTTCAACTAATTTATTTATCTTATTATATAATTATTTTAACTTGTTTTGGAGTATTATTAGATTATATTTTAACCAATTAATCAATTTTGTTTCAATTTTTTAATTTCATATTGAAATTTAATTCATACACAAGTCAATATTTTGATGGTTTTTACTTTTTAAAAACTAATTTTACCGTTCCCATAATGGGATTAATTTTAGATTCATTACTAAAACTTCAATGTTTCACATTATAAAAATTGGAATACTTATTTGGATTAATCAGTCACACATTATGTTAATTGAATAATTTTATTTATGGATAATAACTACGATAGTTTTTTGACAATATTAAATTTAAATTGGTTAATTTAGTTAACAATATAATATGATAATGATAATAAAATTTCAGTAAGACCTTCCATAATACTATTTTATGAGTAAATATCAACCATTTACGCCTAATTAACTTATTAAATAATTCAATTGACTTTTATCCATGGAAAATAAATTATTAATATTAAAATCCAACAAAGTGACATGAATGTGACAAAATTTCATCCTCTTATTTTGTATAAGTCTTATTATTTTAATATAGTGATAAACATGATACAAATTTTATAATAAATTTTATCAAAACATCAAATGATGTTATATGCATCACGGTAATTTTTTAAAATTAATATGTTATTCGATTACAATAATACCTTAAAAAATGATGATACACAAATTATTTAATTAATGAAATATCAATAAAATAATTTTTTTGAAATGATTATATCAATTAAAAGGAAAAAAAATTGAAAAATACATCGTATATTATATCACGACCATAATCATCCAAGGGATGATTTACTAACCATTTCAAGCCATATTGAAATGATTATGACACTTATAATATTTTATTTAATGTGATCTCAAACATATAATATTCATGTTTCAATAAGTATAACAATTTTTATGATGGATTTTCCAAAATATATATGCAATTAAAATTATTCCATCAAAATATGTTAGATTTAAATTTAATATAGTATTTTATATTAATTTATTATTCAACAAATGTGTATATTAAATAATTATACCAAAATAATGTTGTAATTATTTTATTTCTTGACATAACAAATAAATGTTCGTAGAATATTAACAAAAATTTGATAATTAATTTTTCAAATGAATTTTAAATATGTCGTTGACATCATAGTAATATAATAAAAAAAATTTTAGATTTAAAAAAATATCTTAATATATTTTAAAATTGAATTAATTAAATAGTGTCAAAATAGAATCTATTCGGTGTTTTTTCAAATAATGTTCCCTTAAATATTATAAAAAACATAAAATCATTTAAAAATTCAAAAATATATATTATTTAGTCAATAATATTATATATTTTTAATTTCTTTCTAATTAAAATTAAATAAATAATTATTATACAGTTTTAATATTTAATATTTGTTACATTAGTTAAACGTAATATAGAATAACTAGGGGATAATTAAAATGATACAGTTTAAATTGATTGAAAGTCATTTCAAAAAAAGGTAATCTCCTTTACCAATTATTTCAAATTATTTCTCTTTCTAATTCTTTTGATGGGTTTTTTCTATTATAAAGTAATAACTGTGGTATAAATTATATTTTGAGATTTTATTATCATTATCTAATGACCATATTCAACATTTTATCCATTATATGAACAATGAAATCACTACCCTTTCATACATATGGCTTACCCTCTCCACGTCACGATGTAATCTATTTTTCTCATCCAATTTTCCTGAATGTGTATAATGATAGAAATAATAAAAATATATTATTATTGTAACAATATATTTCTTCTTGAATAATGTATATACCATCAAATTCCATAACATTTCATAAATAATTGTATGATATCGTCGCATGTAGGTACGTACAACCTATCGTCTCCACAATGTGATGTGATTCATTATACATGATTAATGCATGATTATAAAAATGTATTTAATGAAAAAAAATATAAAATTTATTATATTAATATAAATTTTTAATTAATATAAAATTATCCTGTGAATCGTAATAACAACTTATCAGAAAACAACATGCATTATAAAATAAAGAAGACAATACCCGATACTTGAGTAATAAAGAAACTAATAAACGGATGATAATATAGTCATATCTGAAATCCCAAAAATGACTATGATATTGGAATATGTAAATGCAGTTATTTAATTCATTTTACAGGTGTTTTAGATACTTGCAACAGATATCAGACCGATGGTAATGGGTAATTTTCCAATTTCATTTTTAAATGTGATTGTTTATATATATGCATTTATTGGGGTGTATTTATCATCGATGTTTATGTTTTCAAAAAACATGTTTCATAAAAAATTTTACTAATCTCCTAAGGATGATAAATGTCTTTTTTTCCAATTTTTTGACTTTTTACTACAGATTATGAAAAAAAATATTTCTTTCACTTTCCCATGAAAGTACTTTTTCCCTTTTCCCCCAAAAGTACATTAAACAATGTTTTTATAATTTATACTACTTCAAGGGATTTTAAATCCTTCATAATTCCATACCACTAAAAAGATTAATTTATAATATTTGAAGGTTATATTTCCAATAAATTATTTTCTTTTAAAAGTTTAGGAAATTTTATTTAAAGAAAACATTTTTGAAGAAAAGTATAATTTTCTCAAGAGTTAATTTCAAGTGTTATATCAAAATTATTTTCTAAGATATAATTAATTAATAGGGTTATGTTTCATGTATATTTTCACTATTATTCCTATAGTTTACTATGTTTATAATGGAATTATATTTATAAAATCAATTTTTTATTTGTATTATGTTATGGTGGAATGATTTTTAAGAAATCCATTTTATTCTTAGGGTCATGCTATGATGAATTATTTTTTTTTCTTGTGGTAAAAATAATAATGATTTCATTATGATATGGGTGGGACCTATATCTCCCACATATTCATTGTGTAAATAATCGTATCTCATGAGATAGAAATGAATTGAATGGAAATTATATTTTGATCATCATTACAATGCTAGAATGAAGAGTGAACTTGGTTTAGTAAAGGACATTGTACACTAGGAAGATCGTGGAAATGATTCTTTTATAATATGGTAATTATTTTATATTCATTGTGTTTGTAAAAATTCCACGAATTAGGTCAGTTTTATTTTATCTTGGCATTTATTCCCTTATGATTTATTCTATGTAAAATTTAATGATTTATTTCATGAGTAATTATTTTAATATTTTTAATACATGGTCTGATTTTCAAAAGTTACTTTCTTGTTTTTACAGTCTTATGATTATTTTTTGTTGGATATTTTCCGTGATCTCCCTTAATGAATATCTGAGATCATTTATTTCACATGTTTAATTTTACATAGAATATAAAGAATTGTTTTAGGTAATAAAACTAAATATTGATATCTTTAATGGAGATTTTGAGTTTCATTCACCAAATTAGAAGAATTTTTTCCTGAGTTTCCAAAGACACTAAACTAATATAGTCTTTGAGTGTTTGTTTTTATAATGTATTTAGTATTCAGGAAAAGTAATATAATTTCAATATACATCAAGAATGGGTCTTTAAAATAGTATATAAAAATATATAAACCATCGATAACATATTTATAATACTTTATTTATGATATTAAATATACCTATATACTTTTTATTCTATGGAAATATGGTAACATCACTTATGTGTACGTCGAACTAGAGCCTCGCAAAGGGATGTAATTGATTTAAACATTACATTAATTTTAATAGGTATGTATATAAAGAAAATATGGGATTTATTTATATGAAATAATACGTATTCCATAAGTGTAATATAATTTATTCATTCCTTTATTTAATCAATTGAGAAAATGTAATCAGCATTCATGCATATATACAACATACCATCTCCATTAATAGTTTATTTCATTTCATATCTATAATATTTATGGAGTTTTATAAATACATAAATATATAAAATATATGATATATAGAAATATAAATTTAATTGTTATGGAGATTATTAAATTATGATAAAATAAATATTACAACCAAAATATTAATTGAAAACATACATAAAAAATGTAGTTATAAACCGATACATGATTTTAACAAATAGTTATTGATAATTGGTTGATTAATGGTCACAAGTAAATAATAAAATGTATCATATATATGAGTATTTTTTGTAAATATTTTAATAATAAACTTATATTTATTGTAATTTATATTTGAATGTGTATGGAGGAAGTCGAGACATTTGTTATGGGATTTATGAATCACTTTTATATCTACGAGATACATTCTATATTCAGAAACTGTTATTTAATGTTGTAAATATACAACCCAAAAAATGTATTTTATTAATATTATAGAGAGAATTATATAGTGTTACATAACCATTTTTGGATGTCTTTTTTTTGTCTTCACAATTCAATATTAACCAAATCATTAATGGATTTCTACACCACTTTTATATCCATGATATATTTTCTATATTCACTTGATATTAATTTATTTATGCATATATACTTTTAATGATGGTATTTTAAGATAAATATATTGAATATTATGGGTATTTACATATCTTTTTTAGTATCACCCTCTCTTGGTCTCTACAGTTAAAATCATACTAATGTGATAAATGATCTTCATCTCAATTTTTATTCTATGAGATATATGCTGTTTTGTGATCATATCAATTTTATGAGGTGTATATATCGAACACTTAAAATGCTATGTCATTATTATCCTTATATTAATGGTATATATTAAGATTAATTTAATATTATTCTTTTTTTCTGCATATGATTAAATGTTACTGAAGTGGTAATTACTTTATGATACAATATCATCATTTACAGGTTTATTTATGTTCATTCATCTAATGATGATATATTAATATCATACTCTTATGAGACTCATGAATTATATGATCCCCTAGTTATTTATTGAGAATATGTGTTTTCCATTCATTTTCCTCTATTTATTTACTGAATAAATTGAAAGGATTTTATAATAAATGTATCCCTTATTTATCCCGTCGATCGAAGTCCAGTTTTATTAGAAGACCATGTTTTATAAATATTTTTTCAGAAAAAATTATCCTTATGAAATTTATTTATTAAATAATTTTTTTTCTTGTGTGATATTTTCTAGAAAAATATTTTAAAGGAATCTGTATGTTCATTCATAAAAAATTATTGTTTAGATTTTATTGAAAATGTGAAAAGAATATTTTCTTTAATATGTACGGATTGAATGATATTTTTGCCCATCATGAAAAATAACTATTTTAAACCATCCATTATAATTAATCATGGTTAATATAAAAGAAATGTATATTACCAAAATATTAAAATGTTTTTTCAAAGTGAAAAATATATTTTCTGTAGATAAAGTTTTAATTGATTTTTAAACATTACTCTATAATTTACAATGTATGTTTTCAATGAAATTGATTTTAAAAAAAAATTAGGAATATTTATTTATAAAAATTGTTTTAATATAAAAAATGTCTTTCATCAAGAATGTTCCATGTGAGTTTTCAAAATAATTTTCCATTTAATATTACAACCTTTTATGTGACTTTATTTTACTAAAAAATTTATCTTTGGAGAATATTATTATTATTTATCTAAATTGTTTTGTTATTATGACATGAAGACTATGGACCTCATTTCTCCTGCACAAGTTGTACCAGCAAAAAAGTGTTGTAACACTCACATATTTTTCATGAATTACGGTATGATGAAATGGATGAAATTTATTTGAATCCCATTCCATTTTATTGGGTTATACGATAATGTAATTTATATGAAAAAAAATTATTTTCATGGGTTTTGATATGATGGAATTTTATTATTATCCTATGTCCCATGTTTTTTTATTTTTACTATGTAATGGTTGGTACCTATATCTCCATCTAATTTTCTGTGTAAATATTTAAATCTCATGTGATAAATATATCTTGAATTGGGAGTGAACCTAGTATTGTAAGGAAATATTCCTAATATGATATTCATGGGAGTGAACCATGAATAATATGGTTTTTTTGGGAGTGAACCCATTACTCTATGATATAAATGGAACTGATCCTAGACTAATACATAAATAATGTTTTATATTTTTTATAAATTCCGCAAAACTATATATTATACTAATGTTATTTTCTCATGGTTCATGATATTTTATTTCTTTATGAATCGTGATTTTATCTCCATTGTGATTCATTTATTATGATTTGAAAATCTTTGTGACATGAATAGATATTATGATATTTTATATGTAGGGTATTGTTTTAAAATGTTATGATCATGTTTGAATACCCTTATAGTCATATTATTCTTATAAATATCCCTTTCTTACCATAACTAATAATCTCATCTCACCCATTAATATGATTATTTTAACCATGTTATAATGAAGGTTTTTAAGATTTAGGGACCCTGATTTTCCATGTAATGTTTTTGTATTATATGGAATAATTTTGAGTCTGCGAAAATTGATGTTTTCTGATTTTGAGGCCCGATGTGCCAAGAATAAATTTATAAACTATCTTTATGGTACATTTAGTAAACGTGTGAGTAGGGAATCCTATCATTTGAACTGGTGTACAAAATTGAAATCTGAGGGTAGTGTTGAACTCGTAGCGCTAGGATTCATTTAAAGGATAATTAACCTTGGCCATAGTAGGTCAGGGAGGAATGATGTTTTTGTGTTTTTCAGGAATTAATAAATAAAAGAAATATATATTATTTTATTTTTAAAACATCTTTCCACCTCACTTTAATGTTTTTTTGTTGGGGACTACTGGGGTGGTCGTGCATTTAGGTAAGGACATTAAATGCTTGGTTGCGCAATGGTTGTGTAACTAACATTTATCTGATTAATGAGGCTCATTAATTACACCAATTAATGAACCTCTTTATCACATGATAGAGAGTTAAATTCCAATGTGGGGTATTGGAAAATAATTTCTAAAGTCTAGATCATGAGAGGATTCTTGACGAAGAACGAACCCCCGCACTAAGGAGGAACCAAAGAATGATGATGGAGTGACGTTGTTGGAGGCTTGTTGCATGAACAATGAAAATTTAATCTTCCCCAAATATTGACGTTATCCAAGGATCTTGAGGTAGAAATTTTAGTTGGTTTAGTTTTCAAAAAAAATTGAATCATTTTCTCCCCTCATGTTGTCAGGTTAATGCGGAGTGCATGGGTTAAACAGACAAGGCATGGACCATCCACTACATTGTTGAAATATGTGTTCTTTGCAGAATTTTTTTTTTGGGATGAATGGAACCCAAAACTCATGGTCATGAGGTGAAGTGGGTGTCCCAAGGAGGCCATTGATAACTTTTTATGGAAAATGGGCCACCAGAGCTCAATTGGTGACCCGCAGTAGACCGCAGGTGTGACACCGGTGTGGTAGTACCGGTCACTTGTGTGGCAGGTGATAGCGGCAGCTAGAAATGGCCTACCACAATGTCGAGGGTGGTGCACTGTCATGCCCCGCTGGTGAAGAAGGTCACGAATGCAGCCACGAAAGGTGAAGACGATGGTCATCTCGGGTCAGCCTCGTAAGGAAGAGTGGTGTTAAACAACACGCCGCCGAATAGGGTGGCCATGGTTCCAACACTGAGGCAACAGAGACCTACTCCCTGTGGGTTGTAAGGAGAGACTAGATGGTGCCAATGTGGTGTCTCTACAAGAAAGGAATCACCTTATCCATTCAAAAAGAATGGGGGGCTGCTACCCTGATGCCAGCTAGGGTGGGCCCCGATCCAGCGGGTCGTGCCCCTCCATGAACCTGGCCACATGAGACCATTAGGTCGCACCATTCGTGGGATGGGTCGCACGAGACTTGAAGGATGTACCCTCTGTTGGCCGGACAGAGCAAGCGAAGTGGGTCACGAACCTCTGTGGATCGTGCCGCCGCAGCCCAGCAGGTCGTGCCACACAAGCAGTATATACTGGTCCATGACCCATCAGGCAGAGCCCACTGAGGACCATCCAACTAGAATAACCAAGGCTAGTTTGGGCCAGGCTAGGATAGAACCAAACAGGGTCGGTCCGACCAGGTCGGATGGGACCTGGACCCACCCTGGCCTTGTTTCGCTTAAATGACCATAACATGTGAACAAGACGTCCATTTGACGAACCGTCTACGGCGCATGGATCCTTGTAGTGAGATAGACCTTTTCGTATACTCAATATATATTTTTAAAATGATTGAGTACGAACGAGTTGGATCGAACCCGAATCGAACCGGTCCCTTAGTACTAAAATGATTATAAATCATAGACCGGACGTTCGATTGACACACCATCTATCACGGTGGAACCCTTACAACATAGATATCCTTTGGGATATATCTTCGTGGAAAATTTTGGTGGTTTAGGTATGATCGATATCATAAGGAGTGGATCCTATCAGAATCAAGCATGCTTAGTGTGGGAATCTAGTGGCTTGTTGTAACATGAAAAAAGAAAATCAATTCAATGTTGTTTAGCATCTATCGATCCTATATGGGTCAGAGCTCAGTGATCCTCAGTGGGTCAGCGCTCACTGATCCTATGTGGGTCAGCATCTAACGATCCTATGTGAGCCAGCAGTAGAGCCCTTCGACAAAATAAAATGACCTAGAAATATGTCTACTCATCTATAAATTTTTAAATAAGTTATACCCGGTGTGTGATGAGCCTTTACCTTTGTGGTACTTTTACCTTCGCGGTTTTACCTTCATTGTGTTACCTTAAATTTTCTTTAACATTCATGGTGTTACCTTTGTGGTGTTACCTTTGTGGTATTCTCCCTCATGGAACAGTTGTTAAAATGGCTTAAATGTTGGAGCCTTATGATTCTTTAAGAATGATATGGGTATATTTTTGTAACATATGTAAATGTATGACCATATGCCTAAGAAGAGTTCATGATTGCTTTGTGCATTTTGATTGAGGTATTTCTTTATAGTTTTTCCATTTCATAACTATGGGAGACCTTCGGGGGTCTCAGGGTCCCTACAGAGTATTTTTATACTCCGCACATCACGAGCTATGCCAGCAACTTGTTGTGTCTTGTGCGGATGAGAGCCAGTGTTGATCGAAACTAAGAGATCCAGAAGTGGATGGTGATTAGAGGTGGAACAATAGACATGACGTGCCAGAGTGACTATTGATCATGAGCTATACTTACCCTTTAGGTAGGATCCTTGGTGGAAGATCCATGATATTTTTTCTCTATCCAGTTGTACTTGTACTTTTCATTTGGCTTGTATTCTAGACCCTATTCATTTAGTACAATTTTTACTAAACCAGTTTAATTCATGGTTGTTTCGTGTTGGGTTCATGGACTGTGTGTTTTAAATTTTAAAGGAAATGGCTTCCCGTTTATATGGATATTTTCCTTTCTTGTGGTTGTTTCCAGCCCTTGGCTTATTAAAGGAGAGAATGGGTAGTCACGACAGAAGCCTCGGGGGACAGGTTGTGAAAATTTGGTATCAGAGTAGTTAGTTATACCGAAGAACTAGGACTCTAATCATTTCAATATGGAAATAATGTTATGTGTTATGATTGTGGATCTTAGTTTTGGGAATCCAGTGTTTGTGCGGCTGCCGACATATCCATACACCAGGACCTTGATTTCTGATTTCCAACTCGATGCCTGTAAACATTTATTACGAATGTTTTTATTTAAAAATATTTATGATCACATTGTGTCAGGTCACCAGGTATAACTTGTTGGTCTCACTTCATCTGTTATAATTCAGGACAACCCCACATAGGCATCCAGATAGTGCTCCACTGAGTGATTATGATGACTTCCCACAGAGCAACGAGGCTTCAGTGTAGGGCCTATTTTCAAAATAGTACCATTAGGTGGTGTACCAGCATCACCACTACCCATTATGCAATAGTTCCAAACATCTCCACCAGTAGATAGTGCACTCCTATTGAGCATGCTACATGAGTTCCAATGTTAGGGCCCTCTGACGTTTCGAGGCGATACAGATCCACAGGCTGCTGAGGATTGGCTGGAGGCTGTGGCTATAGTTTTTTTCGTAGTTGGGACACTAGCTGATCTAATAGTGAACCTATATACTAATCTCTTCCGGTGAGGTGCTAGTAGATTTTGGTGTTTGGAACTGTAGATAAAAAATTTGGAGACCCTCACCTGGTCAGACATCGAGGGCCTTTTCAGGGTAGAGGTCATCTCAACGACTCTATTCTTAGTGCATATAAAGGAGTTTTTGCACATACAATAGGGAAGCGTGACTATAGATGAGTACTCCGAAAAGTTCATTGATCACTCCAGCCACTCCACCAACATGGTATGAGACCATTTCTTCAGGGTTTTTCCCATTGATCGGGGACTCTAACTAGATATCAGAGCATCTATGATATCGCTAAGCATTTAAATGCTGGCTAGGGTGCTACAAAGATCACTTTTGGTGATGAGCTTCAGAGATGAGCAGGTAGCGATAGTGAGAGCCACCACTGGACATCAGGTAGTAGAGTCATCTGAAACAGGTAGTAGACTGATGAAACGGGGGCCTAGTGGGCCAGGCCTTCTGGTGGAATACCTCAAAATACAGGGACTATATTGTGGGGCTCATGAGACACAAGTGGACATATGAGAAATATGAAGTTCTACTCGTATAGTGGGCTAGGACACATGGCTCATGACTGCTGGACCTACCCTACGGATGACAAGATGATGGTCGAGGGCCCTTTGAGGCAATTCTAGATATTCGATCGGGATGGTCCGAAGGTAGAAGGTGTATGTGACAGAGGATTTGTCCATACAGTAGAAGGTGGGCGACGATTCAGGGTTCTACCGCCACCACCTCTAGTTGGTCCACCCCGACCACAGGGAGCATGTGGGCATGGTCGTGCTTAGCTCCAGGAAGCTTATGCCTCTATCCATGGCTCTCTAGAGATGATTAGAGGTATGATCTATGTCTAAACAACCCTAGCTGCAGTACTTATAGATATAGGACCATGTCACTCTATTATTGCCACAACCCACGTTCGGAGCTCAGAGATTCTGATGGAGCAGTTTGCTCAATACTTATGGTTAGAGACTCCTACAAGAGGGGATTTTGTGATTACAAATAGGTTCTGATAGTGTGATATTACACTAGGAGGAGATATATTCAGCTGGGATCCTCTAGTAGTGGTGACAAGGCCTTATGATGTCATCTTGGGTGTTGAATTTTTATCTACATTCCATGCTCAAATTGAATGCATTAGGCACAAACTGTGCTGCATCTGCAAGGATGGGACCATGTATTCCTTCACTGGCAATAATGGAACCTTTTTATCACATGATAGAGTTGCCTAGAGGAGGGTTCCAACTGTCACCCATTATTAGGATATCCTTACCCACAGAGTAGTTGATGTTGAGAGTCAATGTATCCTATAGTGGTGGACCAGTATGTTGATATCATTCATGATGATGTTCTGGGACACCTCTTCATAGGTAGATGTAATTTAACATCGAACTATACCCTGGGATGGCACTGATATCTACACCATCATATTAGATGGCTCACTCAATGATTCGGGAGTTACAAGTACAGTTGGAGGACTTGCAGAAGAATGGGTTCGTAAGGCCCTATGATTCTCCAAGGCCAGCCTCGATTTTGGTCTCCATGAATGTAGATGGGATTTTGAGACTCTGTGTGGACTATCAGTGCCTAAACCAGGTGACTGTGAAGAACATATATCCATGTCCAGGGATAGATGATCAATTAAATCATCTAAAGAAATCACGTGGATTTTTGAAGATATACCTTAGATCATGCTATCATTAGCATAGGGTACAAGATGAGGATGTTCAAAAGAATATATTTAGATGTCTTTATGGCCACTATGGTTTTTTTGGTTATGCCATTTGGCGTGACCAATTCCCCTACATTGTGCATGGGACTCATGAATTGGATCTTCATGTCATTCCAAGATCACCCCATAATGGACTTCATTTATGACATCTTGTTATGCACAACAACCAAACAAGATAATTCATATCATCTATAGATAGTTTTTTATACACTCTAAGAGAACCAGCTTTATGATAATCTCTCGCAGTGCCTATTATGGATAGGGAGGTCCACTTTGTGTGACATGTTATCTCTGAGGCTAGAGTTGCAGTGGATCCGGTGAAGATAGAGTTTGTACTTGGTTGGGAGCCACCCAGGAGTGTGACTGAGTTGCGGAGTTTTGTGAGGTCGGCTGGGTACATTTATAGATTCGTACCAAACTTCTCTAGAGTTGCGGCACACTTTTCAGTGTTTATAAAGAAGGTACATCCCTTCATGTGGATGGAGGGATGCCTGCAGAGTTTTCAAGATCTATGGTATATTTTTAAAAGTTCCCCCATATTGAGGCTACCAGAAGAGGGGGTAGGGTATATAGTCTATTGTGATGTGTCATGGACTAGACATGGATGTTTCATGATGCCATATAATGTAGTGATTACTTGTGGTTTACGACAGATGAGACTACATTAGCAGAACTATACTACCCATGACCTGGATCTAGCAGCTGTTGTATTCACCTTGAATATGTGGTGACACTACTTAATGGGTGAACAATTTACTGTTTACTCTAATAACAATAGTCTCAGGTATATAGTTTCATAGATGGATCTGAAATTCAGACATCGGTGTTGGCTACTATTCCTCCTAGACTATGACTTTGAATTAGTAAACACTCTTGTGAAGGGGATCGTAGTGGAAGATGCACTACGTAGGAGGTCTGCTTTATCGATATTGAGTAAGGTGAAAAAGTAGCTAGACACGATGCATATATCCTTTGTGTATAGAGATAGAGCATCTTACCACTAGTATATGACTTTCACTCCCCCACTTATTCAGGGAGTTCGGGAGGCACAACTTGGGGACAATTACTATGAGGATTCACGTGCCCTAGTGTCCTCACAGAAGGCACCTAATGGATTTTACTATGGTGGGGAGAACGTCATCCTTTTTAGAGGATGCACCATGGTAATAGTGGCTCTATGAGATGAGGTGTTGATGGAGTTCCATACGACCCCCCGGGAAGTACATCATAAGGTGGCGAATATGTACTAGGATATCCGGCATCAGTGCTGGTTCTCAGGGATGAAGAAAGAAGTGGGAGAGTTTGTTTCATGATGCCTCACTTATTAGTAATTGAACGTCAGGAATCAGGTTCTAGCATGCCTAGTGCAGCCACTATAGGTGCTATAGTGGATATTGGATGGTATCTCCATGGAAATTTTGATAGGGCTTCCACATACATCTAGGGGTCATGATTTTATCTTGGTGATCATTGACTGACTCCCCATGTCATCCCACTTCCTACCAATCTGAGAGAAGGGATCAGTTGAGGGCCTGTGATGCCTCAACGTACAAGAGATTTACCCACTTCATGGGGTTCCATTGATTATAATCTCTTATAGTGATGTACCTTTTACTTTCCCAATATAGAAGGGGTTGTAGGAGGCATTCGAGACTCCACTAAGTTTGATAACTTCCTTTCATCCACATACAGATGCTTAGATGGAGCGGATCATTTAGACACTGGAGTACATGATTTGTTCTTGTTTCCTGGATTTAGGTCATTGTTGGGAGGGTCACTTTCCCTGGGTTGAGTTCCTATAAAACAACATATATCACTCCACCAGCAGTATGTATCATTTGAGACCTTGTATGGTTGACATTGTAGATAACTTCTTTGCTAGACTAGCTTAGAGGAGTCATCACTTATCGGTCTAGGGTTGGTACGGTCTAACACTGAGAAGGTGTAGATCATCTATGAGTGTATGAAGACTACCTAGAGCATAAAACATCTTATGATGATAGGAGACAAATGACAATTCAGTTCGAGGTGGAAAACCATGTATTCCTATGGGTCTCATCTCAATAAGGATTACAGAGAATTGGCTGGGGTAGAGAGACATCTCTGTGTTCATTAGACCCTTTCAAGTACTCTGTGGAGTAGGCGAGGTGGATTATCACCATTCTCTTCTCCCATAGATGCATCAGGTGCATGCCATTTATGAATTTGAGCCTACCTCTCCCAATTGCTCTCATAGGTGTTCTCGTGTTTCCAGTAAACGCCCACTAGAGTAATTGATCAACAACCTTAGAAATTCAAGAATTCCAGGGGAAGCTCCCCCCGTGCCAACTTTGGTGGGCCCTGCTCTAGCGGGAAACACCTCTAGAAGGTTAAGTCCCTCCCAAGGCAGGGCTGCAAGAGCCTAGCGGTTCATGCCCTCAGTGGGCCTGGTCGCGCGAGCCCAGTGTGTTGGGCCCCTCTATGGGACAGGTTTCATCAGCCTAGTGGGCCATGCTGCCCTGGTGAAAGGGTTAGTCCGTGGTCCAGCATGTTGATCCCACCACAGCCCAACACCACCGGACTGGCCAAGGCCAGTTCGGGTCTGTCCTTGTTGGAGCCAACCAGGTCCATTTTTTCTTAAATGACTATAACATGGGAACATGGTGTCTATTTTATGAACTTTCTGTGATGATGGGTTCCTGGGAGAGAAACTGAATTTTTGGAATACTACACAAGAATATTGTATAATTCAGGTTTATGGATTGGTCAGATCAGACCCATATTTAACATGGCACTGGGTAATAAAATGACTATAAGTCACAGACTGGGCGTTCGATTGACACACTATCTGTCGTGTTCAAACTCTTATGACATGGCGGTCCTTTGGGATTCTTCTTAATGGATTTCAAGGCAGCTGATCTATGACCAATATAATGAGGAATGGATCCTCCCGAAATCAATTTTGTTTGGTGCATGAATCTAGTTGTTGGTTTTAATGTGAAGAAAGAACGTTGATCATATGTGAGTAAGCATCTATCGATCCTATGTGGGTTAGCTCTCAGTGATCCTGAGTGGGTCAGCACACAACACTCTTATGTGGGTCAACATCTACAATTCATGTGTCATTCAGTAGAAGAGACTCTCGATAGAATACGATGATCCAGTGATAGATAAAATCATATGTACTTTTATACTTACTTTATACCTTTTATTAGAAGTGTCTTTACCATTTTGGTACATTTACCTTCGTGGTGTAAACATAGTGGTGTTACCAATGTGGTACATTTAACTTTGTCTTGTTACTTTCGTGGTGTTTCTTATGTGGTATTCTCTCTTGTGGATCAGTTGAAAAAAAATCATAAAAGTTGTAACCTTATGTTTCTTCAAAAATGAGACAAGTATATTTTGGTAATATGGGTATATGTATGGTAAAATAACTACGTAGAGTTGATGATAGGTTCATGCATTGTGATTGAGGTCTTGCTTTGTGTTTTCTTCCTTTGTAGAGCTCTGTGATAACTACGGGGGTCTCAGGGTCCCTAATGAGTATTGTAATACTCAACCCTGCATGGACTATGAACCCATCTTGAAGTGTCTAGCGCAGACAACAGACAACATTGATCAAAGATGAGAGAGCAAGGACTAGGAAGTGATTAGAGTTGACCAATGGATGTGATGTGCCTTCAGGACTACTAATCGTGAGTTGTACCTACCCTTCAGGTAGGATCCTCGTTGGATGACCCAGGGGCTATTTTTATTACCATTTGTAGTTTTAATTTTCATTTGGGCTTATATTTAATCTCCTTTACATTCAGTAAAATTTTTACTACAACAGATTACTTGGTGGATGCTTTTGGTTGTGTTCTTGGTCTGTGAGTTTGCAGGTTTAAAGGCAATGCCATCTCATTTAAAGGGATATGCCTTTTCGGTGCAAATCGCCATCCCCTGGACTATGGAAGGTGGGCTTGGGGTAGTCATGACACTAGCACTAGGGTATGGGTCGTGACATTAGTAGGGTATGTATATGAATGGTACTATGTGGGAATGTATTTATGTGATATTTTAAAAATCATTCAAGAAATAAAAAGATTTCATTGTCTAGTACCCAATGTAATTGTGCCATTATAATACTTAGGATTGTGTATTTGTAATGTAATTAATATTAATTTAAATATATTTAAAATAAATTTATGATAAATTTGGCTATTAATAATTGATATTAGAAAATATCTTCAGTTATCATTAGAAAAAATGGTTGATAAAATATTAGTGATATCCCTAGAGATATTTTAAAGGATATTTGTTGGGATATTTATAATGATAATTCAATGTATGAGTCAAAGTATAAGAAAATTTCATGGACTTTTAGTAATAAATAGAGATGTTGGTTTCTATGAAAGAACATCCCTATTTGAAAACTATATGTGGATGTGATCTATATAATACGTACATAGGGGTAATAAATATAAATATATCGTAATGTTTTAGACTTGGATATCATGTGGTTTCTTTTACTGGTACTTGTTTCACACCTAGTTTATTTATTCATTATTTCACTAACTCATTCCAAATTAACTTGATTTAGTTAAATATATGATGACGATGAGTGGCCTAGATTAAGATGATGGTGTCCTAAATTGAAAATAATCCATCATTATTTATAAATCCAACATGTTATTTTTCTAGATTAGTTGTTTTACCAATCGAAATATGTTACTCACACTATATATGTAGGTTTTAGTCAATGGAGGGAACCAAAAGAAACTATATTAATGTTGAATTTGATAGTAAATGTGTGGAAAAGAAACTAAATCACATCATTACATGAGGGATGAATATATTGATAATATATATTATGATATAACTATATATGATTTATAACTTGATACGTAACTAACTGTCTAACTCACCAAAGAAGAGAAGGATATATGTTTTTTTAGAGTATGGGTGGTTGGACTAATTAATAAACAAGATTCAGTTTTCAATGGGTCTAAAATGTTAGAAGAAGCTCCCAAGTATATATATTATGTGAATAAGAATATATTTTGAGAGTCTAAAAGAAGGAAACAAAGAATGTAATTGAAACAAAGTATGAAAAGATATGTTAATGAAATTTTTTATAACAATGGTATCCATAATATATAGTTTACTATTGATTGTATCAAATGTGGATTGTATAGTAATTATAGACATAGTTTCTCAAAGAGGAAGCTCATTAATGGAATTAAAAATGTCGATTGATTAATGGGTATTTTTCTAATGATGAATTAAATACAAATGACACAATAAAGTAACTAAGTGTTAAAGAATAAGATGGAGAGGGAATGTTAATGGTGTATATAGAAATTGGAATGATTTTTTTGTTTATGTATTGTGATTAAAATAATTATTATTTTATCAGTGGTATTTTGGACATTAGAATCATGAAGCATCATAGGAGTGTTCTACTTTTATTTTTCATAAGGGATTTTCGGGAATAGGTTAAATTGTATTGATTTCATAAAAAAGATTAAATGTGATGTTGATATTTATATTAACTCAAGATAATACATAATATGTATAGATTTTCTAAAAATAGATTTTAGTTTGGATAAAGAGATGATGGATATAGATAATTTAAATTAGATAGTCCTGATAACATTTTAACTGATTAATGAATTGAAGACAATTTGATTAATTTTATCATTGATGGAGTTAAAAGTATTTTTGAATTTATGAAATATATTCTATAATAAGTGATGTTATTTAAGATATTTTGAATGTGTAAATTTTTTAAGGTATACTATAATTAATATATTATCGTCATTAAATATATTTCCATGTTGGAAAATAATATCAGATCAACTTATTCACTTACATGGTTTGTGACATTAAGAATTATATCTTATTGTATGGGGGATTAATTATAATTTATTTATAAAAAAAATTTATGGACCTTCATTATATATTTTGGGAATTAATTTTTTTCCAATATTGGAGGTGACATAAGGTTAATTAATCATAGAAGGGATCTAGACGAACATTTTATTTTACTAGATAACTTTTGATAAACATTCTATTTTTAAAAATAAATAAAAACATAAGAACATTGATAGATTTATTTTCAGAATTATATGATACAATAGTTCTTCTAATACAAAAAATCATCTCGACTTCTTTGACTAAGATATGAAGTAAAAATTGTTCGAAGAACAACCAAATGATGAGATTTTTATTATGAAATGGAATGAAATAAAGTAACTGTATCTTTTTTATAAACTCACCTACATTATAAAAATGGTATTGAAATAAATTTTTTTATTATAAATATAATATCTATTAATATCAATGAAATATTTTTCTCCTCATTGGTTTTTGGTTGTGAAGTTATTCATTTTGATATGATCATTCACTATCTTTTGATCAATGATCCATATCACACTCCACCATTATTCGGAAACCTAGTATGTGATTTTTCACAGGAATTTAAAACATCGCATTTTCTCTTTTGAAGTGTATTCTTTATTAACTATTTTCAAAATGTGGGTTTACCACAATGGTATCTTCAAATGTTAACCAATTTTTTACTGATCTAAAGTTCAAATTATGAGAACGTAGTTTCACTAATGGTGTAAAATGTTGCAAAAAATATTATCAAATACTGTATTTCAAATAAATTTAATCTCTCAAAATTTATTTCTAAATGAAAAACAAGGTTTATCATTTCTTTAAAAGTTACCTTATGTTTCTCATGTGTTACACTCAATATTATATTTTTCTTATGTGACATGCAACATCACTTTTAAACTAGACAAGGTATATTATTATACTAAAATTATTTAATATGAAATGTATCACATGTATATTGAAGAGGTGGGTATAAATATGATGAAATAAATAATAAAAATATATTCTTTAGATAGATATATAAAATTAATTCTTTGGTGAAAAATGAATGATAAATGAACATTAAAACATTTTAAACCAAAGTAAATGTTTTTCTAAAAAAACATTATAATCAATGAATTAAGAAATAACTTTTTATAATTTTTTTAAATACAAATGTTATATATTAGAACTTATATTACACATTCAACTTATTTATCATTAGTAATGAGATAATATAAATCGAAATTTACTCATAAAATCTATATTTTACTAATAATTAGTGGCCTCACATGTTTCACAATTACATTAAAATTAATAATTCTAGTTTTATAAAATTTAATTGGAGTAATGAAATTTAATTTCAATTTAATATTGTTTAAATTGATTTAGAGTTAATTTTTAAGAATTTATCATAAGATAAATATTTCATCAAATAGTGAAATTACTTGGTTTTATTATGAATTTTACATCCAATTAATGCATTTTAGAATATTTAAATTTAATTAATATGTTTTTAAAAGTAAAATTAGTAATATTATATATAAATTTTATATCTATTAGAATCAATTTACTGTTTATGTTTCATATAAAATATTTTTAATCTTTTTAAATTGTTATCTTTAAAAACCCACATTATCATCATGTTTCTGTAATTAATTTGAAATTAAATATTTCGATGTCTCGGATTGGAACTTTTAAATTTAATTTATAATTTGTAATGATAATAAAATATGTTATCTAATAAAGTAAATATAATATTTCCCTAATGTAGAGTAATATCTAAAATATTATTTATCGTGGATCTGGTAAAAATGGGTTTTATTGGAATTTAATAAAAATGATAAGGGTTTAAAATATCCACAAGATTTCACAAAAACTATTTTTTGAAATATATATAAATTAAATATTCAAATTCAATGTTTCAATCTTTTTTAGCCTTTTGTAATTTAAAAAACATTCCTAAACCGTTTTATTTTAAAAGAATAAAAGTGTGCTACTCACCCCACTTATAAAGGGCCACCCCTTTCCTCTCCACTTCACACTTCCAAACCACATTGATTTATACAATAACTAAACATATTGAAATCTTAATTACACATTGTAATGTTATATTCCATATTTTGGCCGGTTATCCATCCTAAGAATCATTGTGGATCAAACCAAACAATATTTTTTCAAAAAAGAGGTGTGTCCCCTAACATATCATTTTATTTTATTTCTTTATCCACCTACTTGAATATTTTTTAAACTTGATGATATAAAAACAAAAAAGTATTACATATATAGGTATTTTGTTATGTTAATTTAATAACCTAAATAAAACCCCATATTCCATCAAATTTTAGAATAAATCATCAATCATGTGTATTGATGACTTCAACCTTTGGAGCTAAAGTGAATTGTTTTCAATCACTACCACCCTTGGTTGGATGTAATGATGTATTAAAATTTTTTATATTATATATATATTATTATTATTCATATTAAAATAATAATTTCACATCTAATTTTTCACCTTCAATGTTGTTAGAAAACAATAATGTTTCTTGTGTGTATAGTGGACGACCACCTAACGATCAAATGTGATGTGTTTTTCAATACTATTTTAATTAGATATTAATAACGACAAATTACATAAATATATAGGATATTGGTAACATATTTATACTTCATTATTTTTCATATCATCTATAACTCCTTACATTCCATTCTATGGGAATACGATATCACCGCTTGTATGTGGGGCGAACTATTGCTTCACGAAGAGATGTAATTCAATCACACCTTAAATAGAAGAAAATAAGGCTAGGATTAATGAAAATTTGTAACATATATATATATATAATAAATATTATATAATGGTAAAATAATATTTAACTTTCATTCTTTAAATTTATTTATGAAATTTCAACAATGTTCACGTGGACGTTGGGGCCTACAATCTCCCTGATTAGTGTATTTCATTTTATATCTCTGACTTCTATAGATTAAAATAAATACATATATATTAAATATATATTATATTTATTTCATGGTTAAAATTATTTATGTTATGTAAAAATGATATATTTAATATGACCAAAATAATTAATAAATAAAAAAATAATAGAAAAATGTAAGTATTGCCAGAAAGATGATTTTTATAAGGAATTGTTGATAAAAGGGTAATAAAATTTCATAAGTAAATAATATATTTATTGATAATTACTTTTATGGTTATATAATTGAAATATAATATTATTATATTTATTATAATTTAGGTATGAATATGTACAATTGATATTGAGACATATGGTAAGGGATTTTTGTCTCTCATTCTTTTTATGAGATAAATTCCTTATTTACTAACTATTTATTTTTCATGGTGTCTATAGTACCCATGAATTTTTTTTATTATTTTAATAAATATTATGAAGTGTTTTATATCCATTCTAGTACCTATATTTCATGGGTTTTACGATTCAAATGTTTCCAAAACATTATGGGGTTTTCTTCACGCTTATATATCAATGAGATTAATTCAATATTAAACACCTATTTTTAGTTTTTTTACAAACCAACAATGTATATTATGATGATTCTATAGAATATTATGGGTATTTTCATATCTAAATTATTATTTCCTTTTCATTATTTTTATCGTTCAAATGACACAAAATCAATAAGGGGTTTTTATCTCAAATTTTCTTCTTTGTGTCAAATATTGTTTCATGCACCAATATTATTTTATGAGTTGTACATAATTCACCTTTTTAGTTTTATATCATTAATATATTTATATTAATTTAATATATAAATATTCATTTAAATTTTTTCTTTAATATTGTTTATGATTAAATCTTAAAAATGTAATAATGGTTTTGAGATACAATCTCATTGTCTGTCGAAATTGTTTATGTGTATGATTCTGATGATGAAATATTTTGATAAATCGCTCAAAAAACACATTAATGTTATCATCCAATACTTATTTTATGGGAATATTTGTTTTAAATTAATTTTATCAACTTTATTTTCTCAATAAAAAAATTATTTTAGCTAATATCAGTTTTATTTTTCCAATCAGTTGATTGCCGATTTTTCTTCCAAAACTGAGTTTAATCAAAATATTTTCGATGTTTATTTACATAAATAATGTAATTTATTAGAAAATGTCACCCGTTATTAAATTTTATTTAATAAAATATTTATTTGAATATTAATTTAATTTATCAAATTATTCCCATTTTTATAGAATAATATACAAGAATTTTTTAATTAGTTTTTAAAATGTAATTTTTAAAGGAATGATTTTTTACTAAATAATTTTTCTAATTGTATTATCAAAATAATTGTCCATATAATATGGAAAAAAATATTTTTTTAATGATTTTTATGTATATGATCCATCGATACCATTCTTAATCTTTCTATGAGTGTTTTAGATTTATGATAACAAAATATTTATGTAACCTATTTATTTTCCAAAGGTTATTACAAGATAAAATTCATATGAAACACAATATTTTTTCCAGGGGTTATTCTGTGATTAAAATGGTGAGATATATAAAAAAAATTGGATTAATATGGGTTATGATATGATTTAATGATAATGAGACCAATTTATTTTCATGAGTTATAATATGATGAATATGTGATGATCATATGAAACACATGTGCCTTATTTTAAATATGTTATAAGTTGGACCTATATCTCCCTCAAACTCATTGGGTAATGATTGAAATGTAATTTCATAAAATGAACAACAATGGAGAGTGAAAACAATTCAGTAAGGGAATTAAACGACTATTATATTCTATGGATTGAACTATATATACTATTATGGTTTATAGAATGAAAACATTCCACTATGATAGACTTTGAAATGATCCTCAATTTCTAAGGAAATGATGTTTAATGCTTATTTGTTTTCATCAAATCTATGTATTAATCCATTGTTATGTTATCATGTTTAATTTAATTTTTTCCATTATGATTTATGTCTTATTATTATAAAATATTTATTCAGTGGTTCATTGTATAGTTTTTAGTACAAAGGGTACAGTTTTCAAATATTTTTCCCATGTTCTCATACCCTTGTTCTCTTCTGATGCCCACAAATCATTAATATTTAAACCGACATAGCATTTTATCTCAACCATTATAATTTTTACTTTCTTCTTTTTATGATCAATGGTTCTTACTAGGGGACATCGAAGAAGAGTACTATCATTGACTATATTTATATGTGATGATGAATATTTTTTGGAAATAAAAATATTTCATTTATTGTCTCAAATTTCACAATAAATTAATGATACATTGTCTTATGATTTTGTAATGTAATAAATTATATTATAAAATATTTAATTTTTATATACTAAAAGTTTGGGTACATAATATCCCATTTAACAATAATATTAGTATAAATTTTTCTCTATCTCATATATTGATAAATTTTATTCTTGAACAAAGATGTAATGATGGAATTTAATTATGGTCTTTTTCTAATTGTTTTTACAAAAAATTATTACTTTTTTATATGGATATGGAATATTTTTTTAGGAAAAAAATTCTCATAGGATCTCTTCATTCCCAAGAAATATTTTTTAGCCTATGTGGATTGGGATGTCCCATTAAGACATGTCACACGACGAGTTAGGTGCCTGGATATATAGAATAGTAGGATGTTTTGTGATAACCTATGAATATACAATCATATTGTAAAATTAGAAAAATGAAGTGAAAAATGATTCACTTACTAATGTCACTATAATGATGCATGTTTTCTTTAATTCTAGTTCTAAGAATTCCATTGTACCATACATGGTTTCGTAAATCTATAATCACATACCAAATAATTGGAAGTATAAATATTGGTCAAAATTCATAGTGGGGTTATCCTTGAAAACTATGTTTTGGACTCTTCCTAATTATGAATCAATAGGAATATTATTCTAAAAAATCATGTAATTATATCTTTGGTTGAATTTGAAGCTATTAATATAATGGAATGTGCCTCACTTTATAGACCTCACATTAATAATAAGAAAAATAAAATCTGCGTCTACATCTCCATAAGTAATATAATGTTATTATAATAATATTTAATTATTAATCTCACTTATAAAGCCACTGTAACAGCCCATGTAATTATAATTTGATTTTCTTTTATTTTGGAATTAAATATTTAAATTTATAATAAATGTGTGATGAAATTTTTAGAATTTAGAGAAATTAAATAATATATAAAAATATAATAGAAAACTCACGTATGAAATTGTAAATAAAATTTACATACATTTTGAGTTAAAATTTGAAATATTTATATAATGTAATATGTAAATAAATGTTTTGAAAATTATAAATTAAGTGTTTGTATTTTATTACATGTACATTTCAATTTACAATTTTAAAATTAATATATTTATTTAAAAGAAAATTTTTATTTATAAAAATTAATCATAAATTAATATTTTGTTCTACTATTATTTTGGGAAAATTTTATGAGACTGTAATAAATTTTTCAATATTTCAAAAATTCAGTTACAATTTTAAAATTAGTATATTTAAAATAATTTATGATTTTAATTAAACATTGATAATATCATATATATAAATTAATGTTCAAAAAACTGAGTTCATTATTGAATTCTATGTGTCAAAAAATTATTATGGAGATTTTTGGGGATTTTCTTAAATTAATGAATGTTTTGGGGAATAATAAAAAACAGTAATTTATGGTATTTAAATAAATCTTGAATTATTGATTCATATATGATATATGGATGATTTATGCACAAAATCACGAAATTTATTTCATTAATTTAATATATTTAGTGATAAATCTAAAATTACTAATAGTCTTGTGCAAAAATTAAAAACTAATGAATAAAATATTCAAAAAACGCTCATCTCCCCCACTCTAAATACCACCCCTCAATACCTCTTCTAATCACACCTAAAAATTCATTAATATTGATAAAAATATTCCAATTACTCTTTAATAACCTCTACCTCATTTACATTATCCTTTTGTACCAGTATAAAACAAAATCCAATTTCTATATGTTGGTTCTCAAGGAAAACAATTCAAGAGCTAAAACAATCATTCATTTTTTTAATTTTATTTGAAAATTTATTTCAATTATTTTTCCCCTCTAACCTCTCTTATCCAATGTTACATGAATACTCATATATCTTATATATATTATAACATATTTTTAATGGAATATCCACAATTAGACCTCTCATATTCTCCTTTTATTCTAAAAAAAGAAAACATCATCACTGATGTGTCCGCTTACCATCATCAAAGGTAATTTTCATTAATTTTATTTTACTACCTACCTAGATGGTAAAAATACATTATTATGGTATACTATTTTTTAGTACACATATTACAAGTTTTATAATGATCTGGAACCAATATTTAAAAATTATGTTAAAAAAGATGACATAAGTTTTTCAGGGTCATGAGAATCGTCTATAAAATTAAAACATTTTCATTAAGTATTGATCAACTAAATTATCATCATATAAAAAAATTATGTCTAGTATAATTTAAAAAAAATGGAAACACATTTATTTCCACTTATTTTGTTTTTATTTCACTGTAAAATAAAACCCAAAATGAACCAAACAGGGAAACCATTAATTAAATGCACTTGGAACAATAAAATAATAAAAATATTATCAGTAAATGGGTATAAAGTTTTTTAGGTCGATCATATAAGTTATAATAAATATAAATATAGTTATATAATAAATAAATAAATCTACATTACCCATTATTATGTAGTTTTTAACACATTTAGTGGAAGTCAAATCTAAGGTAATGGACATTCCTTTTTAAAATCATCGTTAATGTTGGTATTTAAAAAATTCAGAAAAGAATGTTTCATCTAAACTTATCTGACATGAGTAACATATCCCATATTAATGAAACCTTAATGTTTTTGCCTTAGAATATCTCATTTTTATTTATAGTTCAAATGATATTCTTTGTATTGTTTGGAATATTCTTTTAAAATATGTGATTTTCCTCAAGAAATGTTTTTTATGAAAGTGTTAATATTTTTTGACAATGTTATTATTATTTAGAATTTATTAAGATAAATGGTAAGACCTATATCTCCATAGAATTATTTGGGTGTTTTTGCATTGGATATTGACCATAATTAGGTATTCCAAGTGTAACTGCAATGTTTACGCCATAAGGTAGTTGTTAGAGTTACATTATTAGGTATCCATGAGGGTTGCATTATAATGTAGATGTGAGGGTTACAAATAATATTGTTTCCTTGATGATTAAACTCATAAGTAATTAATTCCCCATTTTACCTTTATGGTGTTTTCTATATTTCCTTTATTTTAGGGAAATATATTATTTTCTCAACGTGTGTATATGATACCTTTTGGGTGAGATGTATGTCTGAAAATTATTTCATATGCTTATAATAATTCAAGAACTAACCATTTAATTACATCTTTTTAATGTCCATAACTAATATTTTTTTATTATCCCAATTTTTAAAATGTTTAAAATAGGGTTTAAGTCTGTGTAAGATAAATAAATAAGCCAACTTGAATATTTTAATGATTTTTCATAAAAAAATTTCATATTTGCTTCAAATATTTTGGATTTTAGAATAAATGTATACAATTTTAGTACAACCAATATTATATTCAAGTAGATTGATATGATTGAATTATATCAAATTTATCTAAAACTCTAATCCATGTTTTTTATTATGAACGTATTAAATTTAATTCTAAAATAATTTACTAGATTATTTAATGTTTGAGGTCAGGGCCTTATCATTAGTATTAAATCATGGTTTAAATAAATATAGGGTTTATGATGATGTTAATAGAATACAATAAATGAGCTTCAAATTATTCTTGGGTCGAAATGATATATTATTATAATATTAACATGTTGTTTCATGTAAAATATGTTTTTTAAGAATGGTTTTCAGTAGAAGAAACGGGGAAAGTAATGTATGATGGCACTATGTGGATGATTTCATTATGAATATGTAAACTAAAATTTTGGGAATTAGAAGTGAGATTTTTGTAAAAATTGATCATAATATTTATTATAGATATTGTGGTGGAACCCATGAAAGAAAATAGCCAGAGCTACCACAAAGAGAAAAAATGATGGTAGAAATGTTTATGAGGAAATACCCTCCATAATTCATTTGATCTTCGGACCCTATGGTGGCTAAGGGTGGATTAAATCCCTGGAGAATATATTTTATGTCATCAGTGTTTAGATAATAGAATGTTTAATCTTGATATATATAATTCTTAAGGTGAATCCAACCAGTTTGGGACAATGTTCTAGAATATCTAGCATGGAATAACGACTAATTCCTTTGAATGTGATGAATTTAAAAATATTTTCGTTGAAATAATATTTTCTTATGGTCTCTATACATATGATTGAAAATACATTCTTGTAAATAAAAAAAATAGGGGATGATTCAATGTCTTTGTATGAATGAAACATTACTCTATTGTCAAGGTACACTCTATATATTATTCAGGATCTTAATATTAAAATCAATCATTTTTACAAAAGATTGTCGCCAAGATATCGAAGGGAATTGGCCTCCCATGAATTCAAATGATAAAAGAAACATGTTTATTTTACTGAGAGGATATAAATGGTGTTTTTTTATGATCATGTGTAATTTTAAAAAAATAAAAATAAAAGAACTAAATTTTAGGAATGTTTGAGAATCAATCAAAATAAACTGAGGGTAACAATGTCCATTCACTAGTTTATGAGAACGGTTGTAAAATTCATATTAGGTAATTTGAAAAAAAACTAGGAATTATTTCCAATTTAGTAATTTTGGATATATTCCATTATATTTTAATGAAAATTAACTTATTTTTACTTCAGATTAGAAATATTTAAAGAGTAATAAATTTGGTGAGATGCATCTTTAGGAAAATACATGACAAATGAATAGTCTGAAGGATGGAAACAAACCCGATTACGAGAAGAATGGTATAGTGATACCCTTTTGTGACTATATTAGTAGATATTGGGACATCCAATTATGTGGTATCATGACCATTTTTGGATTAATCATACTTTTTAAGGCCTTGTTTGATATAGGGTCTATGCGTTGCAAAATTTCTCATAAATTTTTTCATAAATTTGTACTTTTATCAGATTAAATGAAACCATATCTTATGTATAAAACACATGGGTTAACAAATAACCCTAAAATTATTTATAATAAACTTCTTCATGTTTTATGTGAATATAAATTACTTGAAAACCTTGTGTTTTTCCTATGTAGAGTTCGATGTTTTTCGAGGTATAAATTAAATTTAAATTTATCTTACTACGATTGATTGTAGAGGTAATGAAGTTTCTTTATGAGAAATAGATTCAGATCCATAGAGTAATTCACCCATACTATTGAAAACATATCAAGAATATGAGAAAATTTTAAATGATGGAAATGGTTTTTATCTAAAAAATATTGATGAAAACTTGGAATGATACTAGATTAATTATGTTCCAGTGTAAAATTTATACTTATATGTTCTTCCAGAGAAGTTTCTATGTTTTCTACCTAATATGGATGTTTAATTTACCGCTGACTTATTACAAAACGATAAGCTAATTTTAAAACATCATTATTTAACATCTCATGTGGACATTCTTAAACTAAAAATAGATATATGAGTTTCATGGTAAAGGCATCATTCATCCCAGTACATCACCGTGGTGTGATCATGTATTGTTTGTTGAAAAAATAGGTTTCTATGTGACATCACATTGAATATATAGATTTTAATAACTGTACTATTATAAATAACTATCCAATACCTCATATCTATGACTTGTTTCATCAGATACTGGGAGCTAATTATTATTTTCTTAATTGAAATGAGATCCAGGTATAATTATCTAAATTCAAAGAAGGATGACATCCCAAAAATATCATTTCATAATAGAAATTGGATGCATGAGTTTTTTCAACCCCCTTGATTTGACAAAAGGACAAGCTATGTTTATGGATCTTATTATTAGAATCGTCAGTGAATATTTGGAAAAGATTTTTTATTTATTCCAATGATGATATTTTAGGGTTTTCAAATAGTTATTAGTAACAAGATAAACATATAAAGATGTTTATTAAACCCCTTAAAAAGCTATATGATATATTTAGGAAATTTTATTTTTTGTATGAAAAAAATTAATTTCATTGGAATGTTTTAAATAAGGATTACATAATAGTTAAACCTCCAAATCTAAAGTGGTTTATGTATGGAAAATACCTTCAAATGTAATAAGGATTAATAGTTTTCAGGGATTCGAAATCAATTATTGAATAATTGATAAAAATATTGAATGATTATCTATCACTCTAACTATGTTAGCATGAAAAAAGGATAAATATATTTAGATAAAATACTATGATACTTGATTTTAAAAATTAAAAATAAGATTGGTGGATGCTCCAATTTTTGATCTACCATCTATAAATGGAGTTTTTTTATCTAAAATGGTGATTCATTGAAAGTAAATGGTTTTATTTTGATGTGGATTGATCTGGTAATTGCTTATGATTCAATAAATGTAATCCTCATGAGTAAAATTATCCAATAGATGATATATAATAAACAACTATTGTTTTGGACATAACATTTTAAATTCATCATTTATATTGGGAAAATTTTAAAATATATACTATCCTTAAAATTTTGAAGTATACATATTTAATCAGAAGTAATTGAACATGGGCAGTATAAGTTGAATTGGAACTAATAAAATATTATGATTGCATGATTAATTTCCATCCAATAAAAGAATACAGTGAGTAAGATATCCTTAGTCAAAAATGTTTGCATCATTAACCATGTTATGTTTGTAACTACAACACTTGTTTTATGATTTGATGAATTTTTTTCTTCTATGTTGATGGTGAATAAAATTCCTATATTTTTAAGGTTTCTATGTAGTTATCTCTCTCATAATGATTTATGAAAGTGATGCAATATCACTATGAGTTACATAAAAATGTAGACTTTGTGGAAGAATCAATGTTTCATGAATTGAATGTTTATAAAGACTATGTCTTTATATTGGGAAATAGATTATGTGTTCCTTATAATCCCCAGATAAAGAAATAATTCTCAAGTGAAGATCATAGTTCTCCATTTTCATTTTATCTTGTTATCACTATATTGTACATAGACCGTCATGATTACTACTAGTGGGATGGTATGAAAAGAGATACTACTTATTTTACTATTAAATGTTTGACTTTTCAACAGGTTAATGTTGAAAGGAAACTACAAAAGGGGATGTTTTAGCCTTTTCTAGTGTAAGAGAAGAAATAGGAAAATACATACATTGATTTTGTTTTGGGTCTGTAAAATACTAATCAAGGTAAAAATGGTATTTGTTTTTTTTTATCAAATTACTAAATCTATACATTTCATTCCTATTCAAGATACTTTATGTTTAAATCGAATTTCTCAGTTTCACCTAAATTAAATTTTAATGTTACATAGTGATCCTCGCTCTATTTTATATGGAATTTAACTTATATTACATTATAACATTTTGAAAGGCCGTTAGAAGAGGTTGGGAATTTAATTAAATTTCATTAAATACATTAATCTCCAATATAATAGAACGATCATGTGAATAATTCATAAATTAGAAGACATGTTGAGTGATTTACCATGGGATTATAGGGAACGTTTGGATAAACAACTTCTTTTACTTATGTTTTTTATCAATAATAGTTTTTATTCCAATATACAGATCCCAAATTTTACATTATTTTATATAAATAGGTGTCAAACTTTATTATTTAGGGATCATTTTGGGTAAATGGTGTCGATGGGACGGGAATTTGTGGAGTAAGTTGATGAGAATGTGAAGATTATCCATCAACCCATGAAGACAAATCTGAGTAGGCTAAATATTTATGCATATAGGAGAGGAAATGATTTTTCTTTAAAGATATCTAATTATGTTTTCAATTAAACCTCTCTTTGTAAAAGTTTTCAACATCTTTTTATAAAATAAAGTTAAGTCCACAGTTCATTGGACCTTCTAAAATCCTAGTGAAAGTCGGACCATTTTTGTTTTGGGTCTATAAAATACTTATCATGGTAAAAATGGTATTTGTTTTGTTTTTTTATCAAATTACTAAATCTATACATTTCATTCCTATTCAAGCTACTTTATGTTTAAATCGAATTTCTCAGTTTCACCTAAATTAAATTTTAATGTTACATAGTGATCCTCGCTCTATTTTATATGGAATTTAACTTATATTACATTATAACATTTTGAAAGGCCGTTAGAAGAGGTTGGGAATTGAATTAAATTTCATTAAATACATTAATCTCCAATATAATAGAATGATCATGTGAATAATTCATAAATTAGAAGACATGTTGAGTGATTTACCATGGGATTATAGGGAACGTTTGGATAAACAACTTCTTTTACTTATGTTTTTGATCAATAATAGTTTTTATTCCAGTATACAGATCCCAAATTTTACATTATTTTATATAAATAGGTGTCAAACTTTAAGAATTTATGTGCTATATTCTTCTCATTTTTGGTCCTAGAATCATTTCAACTAGAAGAGAAGCTTTCATAAGACAAAAAGATTATTCAGATTTTGGATCATAGAGAGAATGTAATGTAAAACTAAGTAATTTACAAGGATAAACATTTATTGGGAAACTATATGTATGAAGAATAAATATAGGAATATAAAAATTATATAAGGGAACATTATCCCAATATTTTTAACAAGTTTATAAAAAAGGATAGAATTAAATTTCTAGTAGTGTGAGAATTTAACAACCCATGTACATATAAAATAATATCATTTTATTCTGGAATTAAATAGTTCAAATTATTATAAATTTAAAATTAAATTAGTGGTATTTATATACATTAAATAATATATAAAAATATAATAGTAACCTCACAAATGAAAATATAAATAAATTTTATGTAATTTAATAATGAAAATATGATATAATTTTTTCGTTGAATAAGAAAATAAATTATTTTTAAATGATAAATTATGTGTTGGAATTCATTGAATCATATATTTTTATTTAAAATTTCTTAATTAATATTATAATTTAGAAGATAATTTATTTCGTTTAAATAGATTCATATATAAATATTTATTTCTTATGATTATAAGATAATTATATAATACCTTAATTTATATCTCAAAGTTTCATAAAATCATAAATAATTCTAAAATCGATATTTTTTAATAAATGATGATCTGTATTGAAAATAAAATATATTATATTTAGAATAATATATTCATAAAATGGAGTTCATTTTATAATTCAATAAATCCAAAATTGGTTAGGGTGATATTTTTTATATTTTTCTAAAATAGTTCATTTATTTTTGAATAGTCAAATACAGTAATTTACCTTATTTAACAAATTCATGATATATTAAGTCATAGTTGATTTCCGGATGATATAATAACAAAATATATTAATATGATTAAATATTTTAACACATTTTGTGATAATTATTATAAGGCCCCAGCCTTAAACCTTACTTAATCTTGAGGATCTTTTCGGGTTTAGAGTTTTAGAGAATTAGATCATAAAACTTGCATTACATTCCACATATAAACAAAGTGGTTACATAAAGATAGTATTCTTCATTCCCATCAATGGAAACACATTTAAAATAAAAATGGATTCTTTCTTGACACTTCCTTGACACTATCATCATATCATGTACCTTCCCTTGACCTGTGAAAATCATTTCAAAAAAACATGGGATGAGCATAAAAACTCAGTATGGGTTATAAAAACATGGAAATGAAACATGGGTACATATATACATAAGAATGAAATCATACTTTACCCATAAAACATAGGCACTTTAACATACCTCATAAAATCATGAATAAATCATAGAAATGATAAGACATAAAGGTAACTTGAGGCATTCATAACATTCTTATGTAGGGAGTAACCCTCTTGGTTACATTTGTAATACCCATCATAGTATATTCCCTAAAATCTCTTCGGAGAAACCTTAACATTTCACTCCTTCGCATTACCCAATGCATTGGAGAGCTATATCGGGCTCACCCGCCCTTAGTTTATCACGGAACCACCCGTCTTCATAATAATGCCCAAGAACCATAACATAATTAATATCACATAAAACATGCATAATGGAAACATAACATATCCACCTTTCAATCACAAGATATCAATACAACACATGGATATAAAGACATTATGAAAACCATTTTCAATACCAAAATAAAAGAAAAGTAAAACATTGTATTTATTTTTCTTTTAAAAAGAAGGTATGGCTTGTAGAGGAAGACGAAACTCAAATAACGGTCACGACGGCGGAGAAGTTGTTGTCTCCGCATACGTACGACAAAAACATTCCCTTCTGTCGTTTAGTAAATGCTTCGTATAAAAATTATTCCTTTTGAATAAACGTAAAAGTCAAAGGGGTTTATACACCGTATAAATGAAAGTTGTGTATAAAATAAAATATGCCTCAACGAAAGGAGATTGAGACGAAGTCCCATACCTCGGGTCCGACATGACTCGATCGTTCTTTAATGTCCTGAATAATAAACTTGAGTTAATCTATACTTGCTTATGAACCTTTTTCATGTTCATTATTCCTTTTATACCATGTTATGAACATCATGTAATCATTTAAGTTAATAGTGTTCATTTTGTCGGTATTTGGTTCTTAAGTCAAAAATAGACTTCTTACACTTACATGTTGTTAATTTGGTCAAAGTTTCATTATATCCAGAATGATATTAATGAGTTGGATAACATATATTTCATATATATTCATCATATACATTTATTTATAATATTACCTCACATTTAGAGGTACGAAATGAAATGCACCGTTCATGGAGACGATAAGCCGTACGTACGCATGAACGCTACTTCCATTTCTATTTCGTATTTTCTAGAATGAAATCATAATGATATAAGAGTATATTATAATTCCAGTATAATAACATATATAATATCATTAACTTTATCCTTTACACATCCCACATATGGTATTAACGAATCAAATCACTTTCAGGGGGCGGTAGTCCGCACTTCCTAAAATGAAGATATCGTGTTTACCCATAATGAAAACCATAAAGGTATGCCCAAAATGAAAAAAAAACAGAAGTTTCAGGAAACCATATACATATTATATATCATATATAAAAATATTGACATCATAATGGCCACCTTTGAAGGTGTTAAATGAGTATTAAACACTCATCGTTTCGGGAGGCAGAATTCTGCCATCCACGGAAACCGTATGTTCTATAACCATTTTATGTAGTTGTGTGAGAGTGTAGCTAAAATAACTCTTATAACAACATCCTATTATATTGAAGATACTGGTTTTGTTACAAAAGAAGTAAATAAAAAGAGCTTAGGGGGTTGGAGAAGCAAAATAAAACAAATGAACATGAGAGAATGAATTACCTTTAAAAGTGTAACTCCTTTTGATTTGAGCCTAAAGGCTTCCTTTGAAAGGATTCTGCCCAATGGTAATCCTCTAGGATGAGGAGAGGGATGTGGAGAGAGTAAATGGGCAGGGGTTGGCCGAGCCAAAGGCTTGTGGAGTGTGTGAAATGAGGTAGAGGTGGGGGCCTTCTATAAGAGGAGAGGAGGGGCACTTTTGGAAAGTAAAGAAATATTACTTTATTTGAAAATGCGTTTCGGTTTTAAAAGGTCCCACATTGATATATTTCGTGGATAAGGTGATAAGGGTTCTAAATCCACTCATCCAATTGGTTTTGGACATGTGTAGTTCATAGATGTTACATTATCTTTCCATTTTATTTAAATCGTTAAATAATGAGGTCATCGCTGCATCACCATGATGTCATAAATAATTTAATTTATATAAACTCTAAAAATTATAAAAAAAACTACTATGATGTAGGAAATCTTTTTATCTTTCCAATGACTATTTATAATCAAAAATCTGATCTTTATAACCCCATGTAAAAATTGTTTTCGTAAAACATATTATGTTTGTGTTATTTTTACTTTAACATTTAATAAAAAGTTATTTATGTCATTTCCCAACCAAAGTGTCTCCATGGGGTCTCCAATTTGACCCATGGCTTGTCTTGGTCGGCCATGACACAACCAATGAGGGTAGGACATGTTTCAAGCTCATCTTATTTTATTAAAGCATTATTTATACCTTAAACTACCCTAATTACCACTAATCACGATTAAAAACTTAATAAGTTACTATTCACCAAAAAATTATTTTAATCCCATTGAACCACATTTTACTTCTTAATGACAACCATGTATGTCGGATTTTTGAAATTCAAAACACAAAAGTGGAAAAGGTTCATTTAAACGACAAATCAGTTTCTTTAACTACCACTTAGTGGTTTCACTATTCATCAAAAATTGAAGTTGTTCATAAATTTACCAAAAATTCACCCTATGCTATATTTGATATTCGGAATTCAAAAATGAATTCTATTTTAGAAAATTCAATAAATATAAGTCACATTAATTAATTTAATAATTAATTCCCGCTGTCAGAGCAAATATCGTGTTTTTATGAAACAATATGTATCAAAAGATTGACACTAGTTTAAGCCCAATTTCAAAGTGAAATTGATTCCAATGACCACCATTAGATTAAATGGTAAAAATATATTCATATTACACATTAAGACCAATTCAAAAGATAATCTAATCATATAAATAAATTAGACTAAAAAGTAGTTTTGATGTTAAATGCAGTATTTTTCACTATTCGTTAAAAAATTAACATTGTTAGAAAAATACCAAAAATTAACACAAAGTAAATTATGATTTCCCAATAATAAAGAATAAGTTTATTTTGATAAAAATAGTTTATAAAATTGTCAAAATATAGATTTAAAAAGGGTTTTAAATCATAAGGCAGTAAAACAATCTTTTAAGAATATTAGTGTATTCCATGCTTAAGATTGGATTTAATTTCATTTTAAGCCTCTAAAACACTATCTTAATCATTAATAGACATAGATAAAAATATCTATTATTCATTACTTACTTGTGATGTTACAATTATCATGATATTTATAGTATTTATCCAACATAAAAATCTAACGAATACCATATTCAAGAAACGACCCTTTGATACACTGTAAATACCACTTGTCACCATCTCATATTTTCACTCCTAAAAATACATATATATATTCCATATTTTTCAAATACACTTACCAAAACTCTCCCCCATATCCAAGATCCCATTTTCTAAAAGAAACAAAATCCAATTTTTTTTAGTTGGTTTTCATGGAGGAGAATTCCAAATGTAAAACCAAGCATCATTTTCAGTAATTTTATTTTCAATTTATCATATTTTCATTTACTCTCCTCACCTCCTATATATAGAGTAGCATGATAACTATCATGTAAAAATAATTTTTTTATGTTGATAGAGTATTCATAATCAAACCTCTCCTCTTCTCCTATTATTCGAAAAAATGTAAACATTGTTTTGGATGTGTCGATTTAACGTCATCATCGAAGATGTGTTTTAATTTTATTTTATAGCATTCCAGGCTAGTCATAAAACTATTATTATATTGTAATAATATTTTATTAAAAAAATTCAATATCATATAATGTTCTATAACTAATATAAAAACTTTTTATTAAATAAGGTGATATAAGTTCGTGATGGTCGTAAAACCGCTAGAATAAATTAAATTATTTTCATAAAAGTTTTATCTAATTAATTTTTTTATATTATATGAAAAAGTGATATGGTGTAATTTAATAGTCTATAAATGTATTTATTTCTACTTCTGGTGCTTTCCTACAATTCGATATGGAAATGAATAATGAATGAACCTTGAAAACAATTATATAAACGCCACTAAAAATTTTATCAAACAAAATATTCTCAATAGTTGGGTGGAACGATGTCATAAACAAATATAAAAGGTTTTATATATTTGAATATAGTTCTTTAGTAAACTAATACCACTCATTAAACTGTTATGAATGAGGTTTTAACACACTTTAATAACGTAAAGTCCATGATAAGGGAATTTCCTTTAAAAGACCTATTTAATGTATCCTTGTAAAAAATTTATAAAAATGAATTTTATTAACATTGAATCTTGATTGGATTATGATGTATTCATAATGAATTTTTATTTTGATGTTTTCATTATAATATAACATGTTTTATATGGATAAAAGAATTTAATTTTTATTATTTCATTATTCTTTTAAAATATGTGTCATTCCTCAAGAAACATATTTATAATGAAAATGATTATATGTTATAATTATATTCTTTTTCTTGGGAATAATTTATAATGAATGGGGGACCCATAAATCCCACCTATTAATTTCTTATTTTTATGTTGAAAATTGCCAGTAATGTTTATTACATGTGTAAATGAAATTGTTAGACCATAAGGTTTTCATGTGTGTTACATTATAATGCAGTTGTTAGGGTTTTACCGTAAGGTGGCTATGAGGTTTTCCATTCGTATGGTATCCATGAGGCTTAAAATCATATGTAAGTAATTCCCCATGTTACTTTTATGACTTTAATTTTTTTCATTTATTTTATAGAAATTTCATATTTTTTTAAACTAAGTATATGATACATTATAGGTGAGAAGTATGTTTTTATGAAACTGATTTCATAAATTTATAAGTATTAATAAACTAATGCATTTACTTATTTTTTTAAAAATAATTTTCTAATAATATTTTCCTTATCTCATTTAAAAAAACAATGGTATTAATGATGGTTATGATAAAAGAACAAAACCATATAAATTTTGAGAAAACATTTTAGGAATTATTTCACGTTTTAGAGAAAACATGTGTATTATTGGATAAATTGATATTATTTTACTTTTTAAATCATTTTTATTCGTGTGGGTTTCTAATTATGAGTTATAACATAATTCTCTAAAACAACAAACATAAAATATCCTTGTGAATGTATGAATGTGAATTATACAAAAAATTAAAATATTAATTAAGGTTTAATGATAGGACATTATAACACATCTAGGTTATGGGTGTTGATACATAATATAAAATTAAATTTTATTATATTATTGTGGATCATTCCTGATGGAATGATGACTATAAGATAATATCATTATTTATTTTTTGATGAATTTAAATTATTTCCCCGATATTTTGGGGAAGAGTTCTAATATAAGAGGTTATGGTAACGATCAAATAAAAAATGAATTAAACTATAAGGCAATCTAGTTAGGCTAACCATGGTCATTTTTAATGATTCATGGTTTAGATGCATATAATTTTGTTCATTAAATGATAATTATTTTGTAATCTTATTTCTGAATGAAACTATAATAAGTGATGATTTACTTTGTTATTACTATGTTTCAATGAAAAAAATAAAAAAAATAAAAAAACCTATGCAGTTGACCGAAAAGAAAGGGAACAATTATAAGAAATTCCTATTAATAACCATCATCATAAGTTTACATTGGAATTACCCAATTGTTAATTCAGTCAGTGTCATTAATTCATAACCATCAACTACTAAAATTTCATGATCATGTGCACTTTTAGAGATCATTTAGACACATGTAATTTTACTTCTTAAAATAGTAAATATGATAACATGAAACAAATAATGAAATGTCATGAAATTCCACCCAATTCCATCATTTCTTATCCACATACATTATAATTACCCACTATTTCACATTATCTTGAGAGAACAACGAGTTATTACTAGGCCTAAAGTGACATCCCCAAGACGCCAAAGGCTGGAAATAAATGCCGAAGGGTTTCAAATATATGTCAGGGGGACTATTTAACCTTTAATAAATAACCCATAAACCAACCCTGCATAACAAAACATTCACTATATGATGCATGAATGAAAGAAATACCACAAAAAAACTTCATTATTTCAAACCACATCTTGTAAAAAATAGCGGAAGACAAAACTAAGCATTGAGGTACATACTAGATGAATATGTCAAGACTCTCAAAAGACACCACAACTCCATGCTCCACAAGCTTCAAGACCCACAACATCTTCCAAGAATCACCAGAATCCACTATCAATAAGATTTTTTACCTTTACCTGTTTTCTGGAATACAACATCTGCAAAAGCACCAAAGTACCAAAGTGGGGGTGAGTATAAAACTCAGTAGGTTTCCCCAATGATTTCCCTACTCATGCCATTAGGATAGAAGAGTTAGCAACATTAATATAAAAACAACTTATATAATTGTTTTTCTCAAAATTAGATTATGACTGAATATAAACAAGTTTCCAAAATCAATCATAACCAAAGGCATTCCAAGGGTAATTTAAACCAATTTTCCACAAAGTTATATTCTATAAAAATAACCTAACAAGCATTAGAACCATTTCTCCAACATTCCTTTTTGGCATACCCAACCATTCCAAAAACCCACGCAACCAACCATGCATGCTACCTAGAAGAGGGGAGAGCCCATCCCTAACCCTTATATATCCCAACCCTGATGGGGTTGTCTTCTTACCCATATGCAACCCAAATGCAGATGAATGCTTAAAGGGGGAGATCCCTAATCCTTATCCATCCCAAAAATGATGGGGGAGACCCCTAACCCTTATTTGTCCATAATGCAATATGAATGTTTGAAAGGGGAGATACCTAAACCTTATCCATCCCAAAGCTGATTGGGGAGACCCCTAACCCTCATCTGTACCACATACCCTTCAACACACACAACCATAATGTCAACTACCATGTCTGTTCAACCAATTCAAACCATTTCAATAAAACTGTAATTTTATTGAAAACCAATTCCATCAAATTCATTTAAATCTCAAACCATTTCAATAAAACACCCTTTTTATTGAAAACCCATTTTTCATCAATCCATTTATGATTTCATTAAATCCATAATTGAAAATCAACATTTTAAATTCAAGATTCCAAATCACTTTGCACAACAACTCACTAAGATGTCACACTTCCATCAAAACCATTAATCATCACGAAAGAAGATTTATTCTATACTTTTCACAATCGATTCCACACCACACACTCAATGTGAAAGAATGAAAATCAGTTCTAACAAGAGGATCCAAGAGTGAATCCACCTACCTCAAAGGTTTTGACGAAAACCACAATGGCTGAAGAACACTCAAGAAAATGGGGCCATTTCTCCAAAAAACCACCTTAGATCTATTATCCTAGAATGATCAAGAAAAAAACACATCATATTTGTCATCCACACTCTTAGATCTACCCTTAAAAGATGTAGATCTATTAAACTGAGAAAAGAGGAGAAGTAGATCTATGTAGATCTAGGAAACCGACCTAGAACAATGAAGAACGCTCACATACCTCTAGAATCTGACATCGATTCACCAAGAGAAGCCTTTGGATCGCCTTAAAATGATGAGAGAACCTTTTATGACATTTGGAGAAGCGAAATCCCGAGTTAGGGATGGTTAGGTGGAAAAATGAGGCATTTATAGGTAAAAACGCGTGAGATCCACCTTTATAGGATCTCGTTTAAGTGGTCGCATGGTTTGCTCGCACAGATAGACAAAACGTGCGCTAACCATGTGTTAGACACTAGCTCAGTAGACACTCTATGCATAGTTTAGACACATGGTTAGACAAACCATGTGCCTCCCATGTGGAAGCTACTGCCTCAAGGGCCCACTATAAACGGTTTGCCGCATATTTTAGACAACCCGTCCGCCGCCCATGCGACTTCTCCTTTGCCTCAAAAGCATATCTAATGTTATTCCCACTCTCCAATTTTTCACCCTTATCATTAAAACCATTAAAATAATCAATAAAGGGTTATATATCAGAAACTGGGGGTACTACGTTCTCCCCACCATTGATCTTTCCATCCTCAGAAAGTAGAAAACCTTCACCCAACTAAAAGAGTTTCGGCCACTACTCATTCATTTCCTTCTCATGTTCCCAAGACTCTTCCTTAATCTGACCATGTTGCCATAAAAATTTCACTAGACCGATGATTTTTACATGCAATACTTTCTCTCGCCTATCCACAATCCGTATCGGTATATGTATCAATGAAGCATCCACCTCTCGGTCAACGTGATCCTTTCTAATAACATAGTCAGGATCAGGCTGAATCTTTTTTAACTGATATACATGGAACACATTATGCACCAAATAGAACTGTGGTGGTAATGGAAACCAATATGCCACCAATCCAACCCATTCCAGTCTCAAAATGGACAATGTATCTAGGAGATAACTTTCCCTGCTTCCCGAAATGACGATGTCCACGCCTTGTAGAGATCCTCAAGAAGACATGATCACCCACAACGAACGACAACGGTCATCGATGGTGATCTGTATAAGATTTCTGAAGACTCTGAGCCATCTCAATCCTCTTTCTAATCAATTGGATCTTCCCTATTGTCTCTTGGACAAGGCTCGGTCTGACTAGTGATATTTCACCAGTTACCACCCAACATAGTGGAGAACGGTAAGGACGCCCAAACAGTGCTTCAAATGGAGCCATGCGTATCGAGGATTGATAGATTTTATTGTATGAGAACTCCACTGAAGGTATATGATCCTCCCCTTAGAAACCAAAATCCATTACACAAGACCGAAAACATATATTCCAATGTTTTTATCATCCACTCAGATTGACCATCACTCTGGGGATGATACGTTGTGCTCATAGTCAACTGAGATTCGAGGGCTTGCTGTAATGATTTCCATAAACGAGATGTGAACCTCATATCTCTATGTGAGACAATAGACACTAGTACACCATGCCTCTTTACCACTTCTCTAATTTAGATTTTTGAAAGATCTTACACCGTATGGGTTACACGAATGCGGATGAAAAGGGCTGACTTGGTTAGACGATCCACTATCACCCAAATGACATCGTGTTTCCGGATCATTCTTGAAGACTTTTAGCAAAATCCATTGCCATATGATCCCATTTACAGAATATGATAGGGTAATATTGTAACATACCAGTTTGTCTCTGATGCTCTACTTTATCATTTTGATAAGTTAAGTATCACAGGATGAACTCGGTTACCTTCCATTTAATGCCTCTCCACCGAAACTGTGTCATCAACGCCTTATGAATCTTTTGTGTACGTGGATGTATAGAACATCTTGGATTGTCGTAGGAATGATGTATTTGTTCCTGAAAACCATAGGTACAACCATCTGATTTATGAAACACAAAAACTGAACCCCCATCATGTTTCCAGCCATCAATGTTCTCCCCACCATTCAGTTTTGAACTTACAACCTGACATTCTGCTTTAGATGTTTGTGCTTCTTTGATCATCATTACTAAATCAGGAATAAGTTTAGCTAAAAAGAATATAGTAATATCACCTCAGTTTTCACATTCCTCATGCATGTCAGCTAAGACCGATATCAACTACCATTCATTTAAAGCTTCTTTTGCTAACTAAACATATGAATTTCTACTCAATGCATCCGCCACCGAATTTACATTCCCAGGTTTGTAAATCAAGTCAAAGTCAAACATTTAGTGATACTCCATCCACCACATTTGCCTCATGTTCAAATATCGTTGTGAGAAATTGTGTTTCAAGCATTATTGATCCGTAAATACAGTAAATTTCTCAACAACGAGATAATGTATCCATGTTTTCAAAGCACGGATGACTATAGGTAACTCCAAATAATGTGTTGGGTAATTTTTCTCATGCACCCTAAACTGCCTTGAACCATAAGCAACCACATGTTCTATTTTCTTTAGAACACAACCCAACCCTGATCCCGAAGCATTACAAAACACTACATACCCCTGTCCTGTTTCGATCAAGATCATGATAGGTGTCGATGTATGCCAAGCATTCAGTTCATGAAAGTACATCTGACATTCTTCTATCCATTGGAAGAGATAATTCTTCTTAGTCAATGATGTTATTGGTGAAGCTAGTCGTGCGAAATCTCGCATAAAGCATCGGTAGTAACCGGCTAAACTAAGAAAACTGTGTATCTCAAACTCATTCTTTGGTGGTTGAAAAGAGATAACGACTTCTATCTTTTCAAGATCAACAGAAATGCCTTTCTCAGAAATTACATGGCCAAGGAAATGTACTTCCTATATCTGAAAGTCACACTTTGATAATTTTGTATACAAATGATGATATCTCAATATTTGTAACATTGTTTCCAAGTTCACCTCATGAACATACCTTGTTTTTGAATAGACCAAAATATCGTCCACAAACACCATAACCTAAGAATCCATATATCGCTGAAATATCTGATTCATCAAATCCATGAAGTTTATTGGTGCATTGGTTAGACCGAAAAGAATGACTACAGATTCGTAGTGGACATATCTGCTTCCGAAATATGTCATTGGAATTTCATCTTTCTGAACTCACATTCGGTGATATCAAGATCATATATCAATCTTGGAGAACCAATGAGCTCCCCTTAATTGATCGAACAGATCATCAATGCGTGGAAGTGGATATCTATTCTTTATCAAAACTTGGTTAAGATTGCAATAATCAACACACAACAGAAGAGTTGCATCTGCCTTCTTCACAAACAACATCTGTGCTGCCCATTGAGAAGTACTTGGTCGAATGAAACCCTTGATTTTCAGCTCTTCTAGTTGCACTCTTAATTCCCGTAATTCTGTTGGTGACATCCTATAAGACAGAAGGTAAATAAGACTGGTCCCTGGAAGGAGATCATTTATAAACTCCACATCCCATAGAGGTGGTAACCCTGATATTTTTTTTGGGGAATACATCTGGGAATTGATCCACAACAACTGGAAAACTATTTTACTCAATCTCTCCCATTGATGCCAAATTCAATGCTACCAGTTGGTAAGAGATCATTCCACCATTGGTGGACACAATTTTTTTAACCATTCTTTATAAACCTCTGTCCTCTGAAGAGATGGCTGATGCCGTCCTCAGTCGTGAGACTATCTATTCTCCTACAATAGTCGATGTGAGCCATAAACATTGTCAACCAATCCATACCGAGGATTAAGTCAAAGACATCCATGTCCAAAATCATGAAGTCCCATTTTACCTTAGATCCATTAACAGTTATAGCACATTCTCTACACAAAATGTCTTGAAATTCTCATTCACCAAGATGAGTTTTTAGTTTCAAAACAGAAGGAATCATTTCTAGTTTTAAACATACCATGTCAGTAGCACGAGAAGCGATGAGGGAATGTGATGCCCCAGTATCAAAGAGTCCTTGCAGAAGGGTATAATTCAAAAGAATCATACCTTTCACCATAGATGGTCCAACCAGATCATCGACCATCATCTTCTTAGCTCCATACAATTTCTTCGTCGCTGCACTATTCTCCTTGTTTCCTTACTAAGATTTCCCTAGTTTACGAATGATGGAATTTCGAGAATCACCATGGCTAGCTTTGTTATGTTGATGAGACTGAATCTATTTTCCACGTCCTCTCAAAGCATATGATGCATGCGATACCTAAGGGGTGTCATGCACACCCGACCTCAGTGCATTCCTATAATATCATTGTAGATGCCCCATATTCTTGCAATTGTGATAGGATCTAGGTTGTTCCATACAATCTCGCCTTTTTTGGTCAAGTGATCCACATTGAAAACAACCTGCTTTTCTCTGGGGTTGTGGGGGAAGGTTCACTGATCCCGCTATCTGATAGTGATTTCCAATTTCACCGTGGAGATAGGTGTCCCTATTCCTCTTGTCACAGAGGTTGAGTTCCCACCATTTCCTATATGTATCATCATTCCTCCTCCTATGGGTCCAGAGATATCACGTTCTGCAACAGTCGCTATGTTCACCATCTCTATAAAATTTGTAATACAGAGCACCGCAATATTCGATCAAATCTCTTTCATTAACCCTGATTTGAAGATACGTGCCATCAAAGACGCACTCGTGATTACCTCTGGTGAAAAATAGACTAAATTCATGAATTTAGCCGCATACTATGTGACAAAGAGAGACTCTTTTTTCTAGCTGATGATGTCCATCGTTTTATAGATCTTGAACGTGTGAGGATAGAATTGTTTGTTGAACAATTCTTAAAAATCCTCCTTCGTAAGGCCTTCATCCAATTTAGCTTGCACCTTTAAATCCCACCAATGACATGCAAGATCCTCGAGAATATATGTCACCAACTTAACCTTCAACTGAAATGGCGTGCCGATAAAATTGAAGATACGATTCATCCTACATAGCCACACCTCCTCCTTCTCAGGTTCAACATCACCCTGAAAGTTCTATGGATTCTGGTTTATGAACTGGATGGTATGATCCACATGCCTTGGTTCATTCCTCCAGTTCCCCGTATCCACAGCATGAAAATCCTAGACAATAATCTGAACAAGCTCTTGGTTCACACGTGGTTCTAGTGTATCAAAATTCTATACAGCATCTTCATGTTGGATCTGACGACGCCTACCAGGTTCCATTTTCTAAACCAACAAAAAACTATGTCAATATCACTCTCTAGTAACTGATGGATAAGCTTTTCAAATTCTATCACATCATCTTTCACAACATTGTTTTCAAAACTAAATTTTCCCTATGTTAAAACATTTTTGAAAACATTTCTCATGCCTTTTGAAAATCAAACCATTTTCAAAATACACCAAATACCCTTTTTTCAAAATCTTTTACATGATAAAAATTTCATGCATTTTTCAAAAATTCACACCTTTCACAATATCCTTACTCATTACTCACAATGAGATATGCAATCCTAGTGGGAAATCATTCCTCTATAATGCATGTCATGTTAATCTCATTGAATAAACCCATGACAATGATATTTCCAACATTATAGATGTGTATCCAAAACACTTATGTACCCAACACCTTTGTAACATGAAGTTCAGCATAAATAGGTTCGCTACGTCATTTTATGATATACATTTCAAGTTCCTACAATTCTAATTCTGTCGAGTATTTCGACCCAAGGAATAGACAAGAATGAATTTCAACTCCATGACCAAGAACATCGATGAATACTTTTTAGGAAAGGACCAAACAAGCTGATACCATTTGTAATGACCCGCCAATTAAAATTGCCTTATGAGTACAATAACACATTACTAGGACTTAAGCAACATCACCAAGACGCCAATGGCTGGAAATCATTGTCGAAGGGTTTCAAATATAATTTTGGGGATAATTTTCCCTTTAAGAAATAACCCATAAACCAACCCATCATAACCAAACATTCACTTCGTTATGCATGAATGAAGGAAAGACCACTAAACAGCTTCATTATGTCATACCACATCAAGTACACAACTGTGGAAGACCAAACTAAGCATCAAGGTACCTAGTAAATGAACAACTCAAGACTCTCAAAAGACCAAACGACTCTGTGCTCCACAAGCTCCAAGCTCCACAACATCTCCCAAGAATCACCACGAGCCACTATCAATAATATGCTTTAACATTACATGTGTCCCGGAATACAACATTTGAAAAAGAAAAAAGTTGACAAAGCAGGGGTGATTATAAAACTCAGTAGGTTTCTCCAATGAATTACCTACTCATGCCACTTGGTTAGAAGAGTTAGAAACATTCATACAAAAACAATTTATAAAAAACCTTCTCTTAAAAGTAATTTGTTAATAAATATAAACTATTTTCCGAAACCATTCATAACCAAAGGCATTACATGATCAATTTAAACCAATTTTCTAGAACGTTATTTTCCCTAAAAATAACCAAACAAGCTTTAGAACCATTTCACAAACAATCCATTTCGGCATACCCAACCATTCCACAAACCCATGAAACCAACCATGCATGCTACATATAATATGGGAAAAGCCCTAACCCTATCCAACCCAACCATGATATGGGAGACTTCTTACCCTTATCCAACCCAAATTTACATGAATGCTTTATGGGGGTGATCCCTAACCCTTATCATCCCAATAATGATGGGAAAGACCCCTAACCATCATCCGTCCAAAATGCAATATGAATGTTTGACAGGGGAGATCCCTAACCATTATCCATCCCAAAACTGATGGGGGAGACCCATAACCTTCATCTATCCCACATAAACTTCAACACACACAACCATCATGTCAACTAACAAGTGTGTTCAACCAATTAAAACCATTTAAATAAAACTGTCTTTTTATTGATAACCAATTCCATCAAAGGAATTTCAATCTCAAACCATTTCAATAAAACACCCTTTTTATTGAAAACAAATTTATCATCAAACCATTTTTTATTTCAGAAAATCCATAATTTTAAATAAATATTTTAAATTCAAGAAGCCAAATCACATTGAACAATAATTCACCAAGATTTCACAATTTCATCAAAACCATAAATCATCACTAAAAAAGATTTATTCTATGATTTTCACAATCAATTCCACACCACACACTCAATTTGATATCATGACAATCAGTTATAACAAGAGGAGTTGAGATTGAATCCACCTACCTCAAATTTTTGGACCAAAAACACAATGGTCGAAGAATGCTAAAGAAACTCTGGTCGATTCACCAAAAACCCGCCATTGATCTCTTATCCTTGTAAGATATAGAAAAAAACTCATCATATTTGTCATCCAAACACTTATATATACCCAAAATAGACGAAGATATTAAAAACCAAGAGAAGAAGAGATGTAGATCTAAATAGATCTATGAAATAGATCTAGAACGATGATGAACGATCACATACCTCTAGAATCCGGAATCGATTCACAAGAGAAGCCTTTGAATCGCCTTAGGAATGATGGGAAAACCTTATCTAACCCTAGGAGAAGAAAAATTCCAACTAATGGATGTTTAGGAGGAGAAACGAGGAACAAAGACACAAAAAACTTGTGAGATCCACCATTATAGGATCACGTTTAAGTGGTCGCACGGTTTTCTCTCACAGTTAGACAAATTGTGCGCTAACCATGCATTAGCCACTACCTAGGAAAATACTCCATGCACGGTTTTGCCGCCGGGTGAGACAAATAGTGTGTTGCCCATGCAGGAGCTACTGCCTCAAGGGTCCACTATGAATGGATTGGCCGCACGGTTTAGACAACCTGTGTGCCGCTTGTGTGACTTCCCCTTTTCCTCAAAACTACATTTAATGTTCTTTCGACTCTCCCATTCATCACCATTAACTTTAAAAACATTAAAAGCATCATTAAAGGGTTACATACCAGAAACTGGGGGTACTACATACATTTTCTATATATTCCATCATATACAAAGAGAATCATAATTCAAGGTCCACAAACCTAGGTTCCATGAGTTTGTGATTACATCATTTCAATGGAATGTGATATAAAAAATTACATCCAGAATGAACATATAGTTTTTTCATCTAGTTAAAATAGATACATACATTAATCATAAATTACAATTGAAAACATAATATAAACAAATAATTTTCTTTTAGATTTTCATATTTCCCATTATCATATCCATGAATATCGGAACTCAATCACTTCATGGTATCTTATAAAAAATAAAACATAAGAGGGGATTAAATAATATTCTTAGTATATATATTCATAGATTTTAATATATCAAGAATAAATAATCATAATCATCGTGGAATGGTAAATATAAAAAACACTTCCAACCCTGTCAATTATATTGGGGTAATATGGTTGGAATAACATATCATTAAACCATTCGATATAAATAATCACAAGATCCTAAAACAAAACCAGTAATATTCAAACTAATACAAAAATAACATGAAAAATCTATAGCTAAAATTATAATTAGGGAACTCATAATTATATACATTATAAATATAATATCATTTAATCTTGTAAAGAAATCTAATGAAAATGGGTAAGGCCTCTCCCAAAACAAATGAAATTATGTCCCACAATACCTACAAATGTATCGGGGGGATATAGAGGGACCTTACTATAAATTACTCTATCTAATTTATTTTACATTGGAAATAGGTAAACTGAAAAAAAAAACATAAAATTTCATATTGTAATATTATCATATTAAATATCAATACATTCCCAAATCAATAAACATAATAATAAACCATCAAGAGTTATATTGAAAATGGTAATAAGAATCCCAAAGAAAACTTATCAAAACTATCTAGAGAAATGATAATGATAGTAACAGTATAATATATCACCATTATATCATAATTAAAACAAAGTGGTGATGTTGTTGGTTAATTTAAATACCAAAAAATGGAATTTAAACATTCTTGTGTGAAATAACATTTTCAATTTGAAAGTGTTTTTTGAAGTGAAATTTCACCAAATATTATGAAAGATATTTAAGTTGAAAACTCCCTTTGAAATATATAATGTACTCTCTAAAACATTTAGCATTTGTGTTGGTGGTAAATTTAATACAACTTTATCATTTCAAAATAAATTATCCATAAAATTTTAAATAAAACCAAAATGGCCATTTTTTAGAATGCTTCTCTATTTTTCAATTTCAAAAAAAATCTAAAAATTAAACCATAAGTAATAAAATAATTAATAAATAATTTTGATAATGAAATAAAATAAAAAATCATTTTAGAAAATATATTTTAGAAAGAATATGGATTTTTTACATAAGGGATAAATGATGTAATATTTTCATTAAAAAAAATCAATCGTTTTATGTAGCAAAGCACGAATACATTACTATTACAAGAAATGTTCCTGAAATTCTAGAGTAGTTGAAAATATATTATGTTTAAGATAAAAATTTCAAATAATTCCCCATGGAAAGCTCAATGATGATATTGTGAATTAAACACTTACAACTTTGGTATCTTATGAATCATAAACCCCATAAAATATATAAAATCAAATAAGACATTAAATATAATGAACATAAATTAATCAAATAAATATTTAATCAAATGGGTAGTGTTACCAGACACAAAAGAAATAATTTGTGAATATGGCATAGGCCTCATGGAATTAAATGTGTGTTGGGAAACCATTTCCTTATGTTTGACATCCTCAGTATGTGTTCAGACATACTATATAATAAATTTATCTTTATAATAAATGTATTAAAAACAATAATCTTATCTATCATACCATATATGATTTACTTATATTATTTTATCACCCCTTAATTAAAATTTGTTTGTTGAAATTATTATTTTGGGTAATAATAGCTTTGTTTTTTCCTTTTGTTTGATTTTGTATTTTTGGTAATTTTCCTTTGACCATGGTTCTGACATTTAGAAATTATAGAGCCTGAAATATATATATATATATATATATATATATATTTTCAGGTTAATCTATAAATTTTAATTATATAAAATTAATTACACCATTCAGGGATATGTTTGCATTCATATATGCATGAATGTTGTCTACACTTTATCATTGGATAAAATTATAGGAAAATAAATATTAATTGATGGACCCATAATAATTTATATACTAAATATTTAATTAATATTAAAACATTAATTCTATATTATAATCCTTCTAAAAATAAATGAAAAATAATTCACATATATATGTGGGGGCAGTAGTCCACACATGCACATGACCGATGTTATTATTTTCCAATGAATAGAGAGGTTGGAAGTTAGATTTGATGATATATTTTTCAAAAATAGTTTTAGTTCATAAATATGAAAAATATTCATTAATTTTATCCTTACTACCTTCCATGTAAAACGTATGTGAAATAAGAGTGAAATTTCTTAATGAGGTTGTAATCTTCCGTATACACAAGAGAGAGGTTATCCTATCCCCCATAAAATTTAATATATTATATTATATCTCATATACTAATTATAGAAGTGAAAAAATGTAATAAATTTCATATAAATAAGTAAAATCAATCATTATATCTATCATTCAATGGTGGTGACAGATATGAAATTATATCGGTTCTCAAGGCTATATTAGATTATACCCACAATTGATTGTTTTTTTCACATTTGATGGAATTGGGAATGGATATAGGTTATTCAATTAACATAATAAAATAAAATATATATGGTATACTGGTCTTATTATATTATAATATTTTATGATTATTTAGAGGAGGTGGATGAAAAATATAATATATAAAAGAACATTTATGAATCTTTCCTCATCATTATAGATCATTTATTGGTTTATACCTAAGGCCTTGTTAGGTGGGCATACTAATACAACTAAGGAATCTTGGTTTTGTGGAGGGATTTAAGTGAGATAATTGATTTTATATTTTATAAAACATTTTTATTTTTAATTGATGAATATGGTAGAGGTGGTGACCTTTTATATGTTTGGGAGAGGACACACACATAATTTTTATAAAGATAAAATGAAACCCCTAACTTACTACTACCAACAGAATAGAAAATTCGAAATTATTGATTATTATATGAGATAATGACATTATATGGTCAAAAATGGGTATTGTATAAGTTTTTATTCATTCAATTTAACCCTTATAATTTTAGTTTAAACCCTAGGTAAATCGGTTTCTACCTCAACCATGATAATTAATATTTTATTTTTTCACAATTCATTATATTAAAGAATTTATATAACCTATTGAGATAATATTAATTTATATTATTATATATAAAGAATCCATTTTTACAAATTAATTGAACGAACATTTAGAATTCAATTTAAAATTATTCCCATAGATGCATCTAAAAATGATTTTTATAAAGAAAAACATCCATAACACTGAAAGGTTTTTATTTTAGAATTTAATATGAAATTTATTCCTAGTAGTTATATAATTTATATTTTTATTATAATTTGAATGATTTTACCTTGAAACAATTTTGAAATATAATTTACCATTAAAATAATTTCGATGAACAAGAAATTTTCAATAAAAATATGTATTTTTGCAATTCAACGAAAATATTAATCATTTAAAAAATTTATCAAAAACTTACCCTAATTTAATTTAAATAATTTATAATTAAAAAATTATGATTAGAGTATAAAATAAGTTTTATAAAAGTATTAAAAAAAAATTTATATTATGTGTACATGGTGTTAATACTCAATATTTTAGAAAAATATGTTCTTCTAGAAATGTTTTTTCATTCAAATGATTAACATTTTATTTCAAATCAACAAATAACAATAAAATTTATACCATAAATGCGTGAAAAAAATAATTTTTATAATCGTATTATTCCTTTTCATACCCATAGACCTAACTGCTCGGTTATAATTTTCATATAATAATAAAAATATTTTTATAAGAGTATCAAAATTTGTTTAAACCCCCAGTTGTGTGCATCGTAAACTATCTAATGGATTTAATTTAATTAAAAAAACATATAATTAGGTCTTAGTGTGTTACATTCTCTATTAATCATTGATTTTTATAATATATATTATCACAGATGATGTTCCTCTTTTAAAATATTAGGTAATTACATTCTATCCCCTTAAATAAATTTTTTCTCTAAATATCCTATTTATTTAATATATTAAGAGTTTGATAATTTAAAATTACTTTTTTCGGAACACCACACTATAAAAAGGGTTTGTAAAAAAAACTATTGGTAAGATATAATGGGAAGTAAATATTTTTTATAAAATATCATATAATAAGGATTTTATGTATGTTACAATCAGTGGGAATTGAAAATTTGAGAATGGAAAAAGATTAAATAATTATAAACAGTGATAAATATCATTGATAAAAATAAGGAGAATGATATATGAAAATTCTAGGCCCTCATAATGGTAACTCTATAATAATTTTATAAAAATTATTCATTATATTTGAAATTTAAATGAGAAATATTTTTTTCAAATCCTTTTCATAAAGTTAAAGAGTTCACTTACTATCAAATATTATAAGAAATTTAATCACATGATATATTTCTATAGTATAACCATAGTTTTATTGTATGGTTATTCATAGATCATGTTTCAGTTCATATATTTCTCTAAGAAATGAATGTTAAAAAATGAGTTTTTTATTCATGAAATATTAAAATTAACCTTTAATGGATAGTAAATAACATTATAGAGTGAAAATTCTTTATCCCTCTCTCTAAACATTTTCCAAATCCTATGTGATTGGAATATTTTATATAATACGTAATACCTAAAACTCAAATGTAACACCACTGTATTACCATTAATATTATTCCATCAAATATTTTACATAATAAATAATTAAAAATTAATAATAACATCACTTAGGACATCAGAAGAAGTAACACCGATATGAAACTATTGAATTTTGTTCAATACTCATGGTAGTGTAAGATGTGATGGGTTTTATTTCAGTATATTGGAGGTCCTTTTTCAATAAAATTATACAAAATATTCATATAACATTAAGAAATTATAATAACACATAATTACCAGAAGATAAAAGTTCTGATATACAATAAAGTCATCCAATACTATCAAAAAAATATATTTATCATTATTATCATAACATTAGAAATATATTATGTGTTATACTTTCTCAACCATGTAATGACCAACTTATTCTAATTGGACTTAGAATAAAATGAATCATTACATTTCTTTAAGGGGCATCCCCAGGACAATAAATACTATAAATATATGTCTAAGGGTTTAAAATACGAGTGGTGGATGATTTACCCATTATGAAATAAAACCATTAACATAGAAAAAAATAACTAAACAACTCACTATATGATTCATGAATAAATGAATGTAAATGAAACCAATTAAAATATCAAATTAAACTGTATAAAATGTCTAAAGGCCCAAATATGACCATTAGTCCATGCTTCACAATCATTATGATCTAACATCTCCAAATATCCCAAGTATCATGACATGGTGGTAAAAATGTGTGATACTTTAAATTTGATCATTTCTTAGATGATAACATTTGAAACAGCACCAGTAATCCCAAGTAGGGGTTAGTATAAAACTCATTAGGTTTTCTCTAATGACTTCCCAAGTCACGAAAAATGTATAGAAATGTTAGATACATTTATATAAAACCTTTTATATAAAACAATTTCCCAAGACTGTTTACAACTAAATATAAACACGTTCCAAAACCATTTATAACCAAATGTACAAAAGTTATATGTTAACCATTTTTTCAACTACTAAAATTTCATGAAAAGAAAACCACCAATTCCATAAAACCATCAATCTATATTATTTTCACGTAACCATTTCATTGTTCACCAACAACCAACACAGGCATTCTTATTTTACAGTTCAGTAATCATGAGCAGTCTCTTGACCAAATCAACTTGTGTCCCACTGATGCACGACCTCGATCTATTTTCATGTACCTTATTCCATACTGGTACATTCCATTTATTCATGGAAATTCAATATGAACCCACAAATAACACAATTTATTCCAAAAAAAATATTTCAAATAACAAATTTAAACCATTTTAATAAAATAGTTCTCTTATTGAAACCCATTTAACCAACTAATTCCAATAAACAATTTAATTTAAATGAATTTTTTTTTCATTTAAAACATCGTAATCAAAAACATTTTCCACCAATCATGAATATCCCAATTTTAAAATCTATATTTTAAAATCAATACCCAAAGAAGAATTTCAAGAACACCAATTTTCCAAATTTCCACAATTCACAGTACCAGCACTAAAAAAGAATATAAAACAATCGATAAACATCGATTTAACTATAAATTAAACAAAATATATTCAATTTGAAATAATTATAATCATTTATACTAACATTAATGGTTATTTAACCCTCCTACATCAATTTTATTAGTGGAAACCGAAAATGGAAGAAGAAGAATCATGAAACTGGGTCAATTATCCATGAAATCTCCTTACATTGCATCCCCTAACATGATAAAAACCAAAAAAATCAAATTATATTACGTCCGTAATATTATATATAATCATATAATGGGTATATCTAAAATTCCAACAAGAAGGTAAAAGTATATCTAAGGAATCGTGATAAGAAAGTTGTAGAATTAGGACATTCTGTGAGAATCGAGCTTCTAAATTCCCAAGGGATGATCCAGATTGATTACAAATAACATGGGTGATGTTTTTAAAACATAAATGGATAAGAATACCAATTTAGGTCCACATAAGAGAAAAATTGATGGAGTTAGACTCAAAATTTATGAGATCCACTTTTTTATAATCACACTTTGACTTCGTGCATGGTTATTTCACATAGTTAGACAAACTATGCACTAACCATACGTTTTCTACTGTCTGGGAAGTCACTCATATGGACTCATCATGTAGTCTCCTTAACCATTTGAATAACATGTTGAAACTATTGTACATATTTTATTAATCTGTATGATTTCTCTATGTATTTCCACATAGTTTAGTCAAATTATGTGCAGCCCGTGCACTTCCCCTTTCCCCGATAACTCATTAAAAGTTCCCCATACACACCCAACCTCCACCATTATAATTTATATACATTAAATTTTAATGATAATGTTAAATACCACAAACTTGGGGGTATTAAATTCTCCCACCATTGGTCTTTCTTTCCATGAAAAGTAGAAAATAATCACTGCCCTAAAAAAGTTTTTTCTGTTACTCATTCATTCCCTATTATCTTTCCCAAGTCACTTCCATAATCTGACTGTGATTCTATTAAACCTATACTAGAAGGATTCTTTTTCCATGAAATACATTATCCTGTTTATCCACAATATATACCGAGATATTTACTAACAATTCATTCATCTTTAGGTCAATATAGCTCATGTGATCACTTGGTTAGGATAAGGATGATAAATTTTCAACTAAGATAATGGAACACATTATACATCGCACTGAATTTTCGTGCTAATGCATTCCAATATTCTACCACTCTAACCTATTCGATTATCTCTAAAGGGAAAATGTTTCAATGATATTACATTCCCTTCTTCCCAAAATAACAATATCTAAGCCTTGTAGAGATCCATAATAACACATGACCACTCACCATGAACAACAACAGTTTTTTATGATGATCTGAATATGATTTCTGATGACTCAGAGCCATCTCCATCCTCTTTTTGATCAACTAAATATCCTATATCATTTCATGGACATGGCTCTTCACATCTAATCAAGTCTAACATACTTCCACCCATCAATGTGGAGAATGACAAGGATTCCAATTCAATTCTTTGAAAGGAGCCATATATATTGAGGCCTGATAACTATTATTATATAAAAACTCCACTAAGGGTATATTCTCCTCCATTGAGAAAGAAAAATCAACTACGAAAGACCACAAAATTTCTTCCAATGTTTGAATCGTTCTTTCATATTTCCCATTCATCTTAGGATGATACTCCATACTCATATTCAACTGAGTCATAAGGGACATCTATAAGGATTTAAAGAAAACGTGACCTAAACCTTTGATATCTATCTGAGACTATCAAAATAGTTATATCAGGTCTCATTAAAATTTCTTGGACATATATTTTTGACCGATCATCCCGCATATGAGTATCAGAAATAGGAATGAAATGATCCAAATTTTTATGTTGATCCACTATCACCCATATTTTATAGTGTTTCCAAACCATTCATAGGAGACCTGTAAATAAATTCATGGCTATGTTATACTATTCTCACACTGAGATGGGTACGTACATAAACATAACCACTAGTCATTTATTATAGGCCATAACCCAATATAATTTTATACACATTGTAACAAAGTCATACACCTTTCATTTCATACAAATCCAATGAAATGGTGTCTTCAATTCCTTAAACATCTTATGTATTCCTAGATATAGAACCCATCTCGAATGGTTGTATTCATGAAGAAGATGTTCATAACAAGTCATTAGTATAACTATTTGATAATTGAACAACAAAACTAAACTACCATGGAGTTTTTATCCCTCAATGGTCTCCCCACCATTGTGTTCTTAAATCATAACCAGGAAGCATGCATCTAGTGTTTGTGCCTATTTGACAATCATCCCAAAATCATAAATCATAAAAATTGAAAAAGCCACAACATCACCTAGATCTTCAAACATGACATGTATATCAACTTGGAAGGACATCAACTGCCACATATCTAAAAATTATTTTTATAACTGATTATATGAGTTTCAAGTTAACTCATCAACCCCTGAATTACCTTTATCAAGTATATACATCATATAATGGTCAAACATATAAATATATTTCAACCGTTTCATTTTACATAGATTCAAACCACCCCATGATAAAATATGATTGAAGACCTTATGATCTGTGAACAAACTAAATTTATCACCAAAGAGATAATGACCCCAACTATTCATGTCATGACCCAACCCATGACACAACTAAAGCTACAACTACCCTATGCCCACCACCACAAGCCATGGGTTGGCCATAGATTCTAAAGGCACAAAAAACTCAGGGAGGGCTTTATATACGATTCGGTACACATTCATGCACCCAACGCAATGTAAAAGTCCATAAGAAAAATAGGAAATATGAAAAATACTATAAAATAAACTGAACATGCATGAACTTCATGGTGGTACAAGAGTATGGTAGTGAATACTGAAATGCAAATGGGAATACACACACCCAAACCAAAATCCTATCCCAACTAGAAGAAAATTGGAAAATAGTATATGTTGATAGAGGCTAGCTCATGTATCCCAATAATTACCACTATATATAGACCAAGCATCCTCTATCCCAATAGTCCTCTAAAGTCACAATTAACCTCTCAGTCATCTGCTACAGACACAAAAAGTGTTGGGAAAATCCCATGCATTGGTGATTATATATATACCCAGTAGGATTCACCAAAAAGGAGAAGGGGGTTGTAAGACATACAACCAAAGAGACGTGTGAAATAGAAAAAAGTTACTATAAATGTTATGGTAATGAGTACAAATCAAAACATTAAGAGTTGGAATGTAGGATAATACAAACACAAGGATCTTGAAATTGTGAGGAGGTGGACCCCCAATGAGTGTTCCCTAACTAAAGGAAGAGTGTAGACCCACCCAACCACATGAATATTGACCCAGAAATCATGTGGCATACCGGACACGTCTTCGACTCTCTTGTAAGTAGAGTATCCATGACCCAAGGAAGGGGTACTGTAGCTAGATATATGTGTTTCATGTGTGTGTGTGTGTGTTATTAGTCAAAGAATACCATGTGAGTGATTAAGGGGATCTACATCTCATAGCTCATCCCAACTAGATGTGTAGCCCATAGTTTTATGGTAGAGTCAAATGTGATGCCCATAACCTCAAGCATGTTCCTTGAATTAACATGTCAAAGTGGATCAAATCACCACACCTCTATACTATCTGAATTGTTAAGAACAAACTCACCATCATGGTTTTATATCATATCCCAAAAAATGAGTCTCAGTGGGGAAAATGCACCTCTTTCTTGTGAGTCCGTATTTATATTTCACCACGCCTCGCCACTATGTCGCACAGTTGAGGGTCTTCTATGGAAGTTATTATGGGACTAAACTACCCAAAATAGCTAGGGGGTTATCCTGGCTGGGTCGTTGGGGACTATACTACCCCGCCCAGCCGGATGGTCAGACCAGAAGGGTCTTCAGGGATTATAGTGCCCAACCCAGCTTGAGGGTCATCCTAGATGGTTATCAGGGACAAAAATACAGACAATTGCGTGAGGTCTTTCCCAAAATTGATATAGGGCACAACACTACCCATCCATGCATGAGGGTCATCCCCAAAGGTTGTCAGGGATCACACTACAAATCCGAGTTGGATGGTCATCCCTGAATCATTGTTAGGGACTACATTGTTAATCCTTGCTAGAGGGTTAGACCATATGTTTATCAAGGAATAAACTACCTGGCCTATTTGCAGGGTAAACCCAAAATCGTCTTTGGGGACTACATTTCCCAGCCCTACAGGAGGTTCATCCCGAATGGTCGTTATGGTAAGCATGTCTGATCAATTCAATAATAGGGTGTCATCTCTATTCATTCAAATCTAGTAACATCTATATCATATCATTAAATACACTTCTAAGTGAAAACCATGTTCTACATGAGAAAAACTCAGTATAGACATCACACATTCTAAAAGCCGAGTTCAAAAGAATGGGATACAAAGTATTGAAAAGTCCCCATGGAGTAGAAACATTACATGGATTGTGAGGGGGTGTAAACGGTGTGTTCTCTACTCACTGTATTTCTATGTATCTAGTAGGACATGGTCCCCATACCATGTAGTATATCATCCCGTTTAAGTGGACTACACAGTGTGATCCGTTTATCTGCAGACCATGCCAGTGTCTACAAGTCGTGTCGATGTACACGGACTATGTGTGTGTGTACTTAAGAACATAGCATGTTGAACAACATAGAATATTTCCCATGTTGCAAATCCGTGTCTGTGTGCTTGGTATAATGAAGGATTCAAATTCTTCATTCTTTTACATGGCTCACCTCACACAGAAATGTTGTACATGGCGTTTCATGGGGAGTACATGTTGTGTCATCCCTAACTTTTCTGAAATCCTAGCGCCACTGTTGATCAGGCTACACATCATCTGTTATTCACTGAACAAGGTTTGTAGTCATAATTTCCCTAAAAACCCCTTATCTCTCCAAAATCATCATCTGCACTTCCAATTTGATCCATCGGCAGTAAATCACAATTAAAAATTCTTTGAAAACGTCATATCTAGAAAATTATAGTAGGATAGGTTCATTGTTAGTTGCGAATCCATCTCGTTTAAAAATGATGATTTGGATAGAGCTTCTGAATTCCTATGTGGTAACTTTACGTGTCATTTTTTATAAACCCTTCCTTTTTTCGTGCGCACATCATTATTTTTTCAGATATGGGGCTCTCCTGCAAATCTGTTGTCATTCAATAATTGATTCTTATTTCCAGGCTCCTGATTGAGCTCAATTCACCTAAAAATCATCAAATCAAGATTAAAAGGAATTCCATGATGAAAAAAATTAATAATTATGGGGGAAATTTCATAAAAAATTGGTCTGGTTAATTTTTCAAGAATTATTGTCCAACCAGTTATCATTTTGAAATTCAATTTAGAATAACTAAAAAAAATTATACTGGTACTCGGGCTCATGCATGGATAAAATTCAAAGTCACTGGCTGAATAAATTACTTTCAACATTCTCAAACATTTAATCCAATGAATAAAAATGATAAAGACAGGACTTAACAAGGATAGATCGATTACTCTTTAAGAATAAGGTGTTCGTCAACAAAGGAGTAGGATCCATTGTGTCTTGATCCGTCTAGATCCACAGTTTTCTCATCCTTCGATCTTCGTTCATCTTTTCATCAATGAATTTGGGGAGTATAGAAGGGTTTTTCGTTGGAAAAAACAAGTATTGTGTGGCCAAATATCATTTGACCACATACATATATCTACTTTTTAGGTAAATGGTATTTTATGTAACTAAATAAATTAATTTATTTAATTACATAAATATACCACCATAAGGAGAAGGGTATGAACATCCAATGCCAGTTTATTTCATGTTGTGCCTTAATGAAAGACTACATTTTTTCCCCAACAGTGGTATCTAATTTCTGATCTGATCAACTGTTTAAGAGTTATATAGTTTTCCTTAAGTAACCATACGTGCGTAATATAAAATATATTTAATATTTTTATAAAATTTATTCCAGGCACACCGGGCCTTGGAATCTCACATCATCTTAGAACCTAGCTCTAAAATAACATTTAGAAATATTTCAGAGTCTTATTAGGAAAACATCCGGTCTCTATAGTATTCTCTCCTTCAATATATTCATCCCCAAAAATAAAAACTAAACAAACAACTCTGGATATTTAGCATGCCACTAGATCTCCCTTTCCAAAGAACTTTCCTACATGATTATGTGATGCCACAACACAAGGACCAGAGGGACTCCTCATCCTCATAGGGTCTGCTCATATTGGTCCTTGATCATCACTGAGTGCTATGAAAGAGTGGATCCATCATCATTGTCCATCTCACCCAATTGAATGACATGCATAGGTTTATGCATGTATCTCCTCAGTTATGACACGTGGAAAATATAACACACCCACTCCAACTATCATGGTAAGGTTAGGTGGTAAGAATCCATACAAACACCCTTGTGGTATCAAACTACCTGATGAACCTCATATAAATCTAACTTCTCGAGATGATCCCTTGCATTCCACATCATGGGTGGACTCTCCAAACGATGTTGTCTCCCTGCTCGAACTCCAAGGGCCTAGAATGGTGATCTGTATAAGAATTTTTACTAATCTGGGTCATCTTCATAGATTCACGGGAGACGTACACCTTCTCTATCATCACTTTCACGAACTCCAGGCCCATAAGATATGACTCCTCAATCTCCATCCAACATAAGGTTGACTTGTAGGGTCACCTATATATGACCTCAAAAGTTTCCATATTGATGGAATAGTGGTTGCTATTGTTTTACACAAAATCCATAAAATCCAGGTGATCCATGTAGTTCGAGCCTAAATTTATTACACGCTCTCTAATTATATCCTCTAACATCTGGATTGTATACATGGTCTTCCCATTAGTCTAGGTGTGACTGTTCATACTCACCCACAGCTAGGTCCCAAACACCTCCCATAGGCATCTCCATAATCATGATGTAAACTGAGTGTCGCGATAAGAGACGGTAGTCGAGGGTACCACTTGAATTGACATGTTCTCTTATATGATTAACATCCCTAAAATCTCCACCAAACGCTTCTCCCTAATAGTAATTAAGTGTGCCGATTTTATTAGTTTGTCCACCATCACCTAGTTGTTGTCATGGTTCTTTGTTGTGTGTGAAAGCCATGTAACAAGGTCCATAGATATTTTGTCCCATTTCCAGTCTGAGATATCAAGTTACTGCAACAAACTAACCCTATCCTACTGCTCATCCTTCACCTACTATTAGTTTAGACAAAATAAGAATAACTTAGCTACACTCTCTGTCATGTGGGATCACAGAAATTGTTTTTGGAGATTTATGTACATCTTCACCACACTTGGATGTATTGCTAAGGGAGAGGTGTGGAACACCCATAGTACATCCTTCTACATCATCACAGGAACCACTGTTCTCTCATAGAACAATATTTCCTAATTACATCCTTCAGAATATCCACATGGTGTGTTACCTATGGATATCTGATTACGCAGAACATCATAATCAATGTCTCTTACTGAGGAATCCTTCACACACTCAAGGAGGAAGGAGTAAACACCATTGACTTTAGCAAAAATTTACCCTATTGCTCTATCCATGTCAGCCTTGGGGAATCTAACTATTTTGATGAATCCCAAACTAAATAACCCTAGAACATATAATTATGGGAATCAGCTATAATGTATTCCTTACCTATAGTATAGACCATATCAAATTCATAGTCCTCTAGGATCTCCGACCAGCATCTTTACCTCATGGTTAGGTCCCATTGAGTGAAGACATACCTAAGACTCTAGTTGTCTTATTAACCCACAAAGCACTCTCCTAAAATGTAGTACATCAACATTCTCAATTAAAATATAGCCACTGATAACACTATATGATGATTCACATAGTTATTCTCATGGGGTCTCAACTACCATTCCCATATTCAACAACCATGAATTAGTGCATCAGAATGAAACTAAGTCAGGTTCCAAGGAATTAAAATGTACCATGAACTCAACTCCTTTCTTTGGATTACTTAAAACTAGATCCTTTTTCAGTATCTACTTAAACACCAAAAAGACCTTCTAGAATAACTCATAGATTCTAAAAATCTATCCCTTCCACTTCAGAGTGGTCAAAGGGGATGTGATCCTAGAGAATGCTTCCACAAATCATCAATAGTACCCCACCATGAAAACAATCTAGTGGTCAAACACACTCTTTGTATTCTCCCATGATAGAACTACTTCTATCTTCATTGCATCAATAGTTATTCCTTATTCGGAAGTGTAATTCCCGATAAAGGTATCATGATGTATCCAGAACTATAATTTCATTACCACTCCATAAATATAGTGATATTGAAGTTGATTCAGGACCCTCCTCAAGGGATATGCATAAAGATCCTCTATCGTAGAGTAGATGATTATTTCATAGTCGATGACAAAGAAACATTGGTCCATGTATGGCTGGAAGACCGACTTCATCAATGCCATAAAACAGTGAGGTAATTTGTCACCCATTGGTCAACACTAGGAACTCATTATGTCAATAGCTACATTGAATGGAAAATATCCGAATATCGGCCTCAGAAACCCGCATCTGGTGGTAGAAAAGCCTACTTTCAATCTTGGAGAACCATTTAACTCCTCAAAACTGATTAAATTTGTCTTAAATCCACAGAAAGGGGTACTTGTTCATTATAGACGCCTAGTTCTGGCGATGATAATCAATGTAAAGCTATAGTCTCTCATCATCCACCCTCGTGGAAAAGAATGGGACCACCCATCGGAACACAAATGTTCTAATGGAACCGCTCAAACAAAGGTAATCTAGCTCCATCCTCATATCTTAGAGCTCCATAGATGCCATTCGATATACTGTAAAAGATATCGGGGTTGTTCCTTACTACAAGTCAATGTAATACACAAACTCCCACCTCAGATGCAGTCTCCAAACATCTTCATGAATTATGACCATATAATCATCCAATACTAAGGGGATCAAAATTCTATGAGATTATACTATCCCAAGGGACATACTTGTTAGCTAATGGGTAATGGGTTGTAACCCCATTCTCACAACACCCATTCATCCGGTTACGAAGTCACTCCTGATAAAAAAGAAAAACCATGTCCCATCATCATGTGGGTATCTAACTTATATATAAGGACATTAAATCTGGACTCAAACCAGGGAAATAAAATACATTCCCAAGATGACCTCATAAGGCTCTATCATGATTACCAATAGGTAACATGTAAAACTCAATCCCCCAAGAAATAACTCATACTTCTGACAGATCATTGATGGTGAGTTTCATTCCATAGACGATCCACAAGGAATTGATGGTGTATTTGAGTCTCTACATGGATCTCCAACTACCACACAATGTGTAGATAGAGAAAATAATGGACAAAACATGTGTATACTAATACTAAAGATAGAGATGAGTAAATACATATCATTCCTCGAATATTCTCATGTTTCACCTGGCCGTAGACTTCCATAGCCTGCTGTTATTTTTGGTCTAGGATGTGGGTTGTCTGGGGATGGTGATGGGATAAACTCATACCATTTTCCCACACCTACAGCTCCTCCAACTACTCTATCATTTATTCCACCCTAGGGTCCACCTTTTCCCCACCAAGGATATCACAGATCATTGTGTGTCCAATAACCATGGCGGTCCACTTGATGCATATTTGGGATTCTTAGTATGCATAGTTAGGAAGTCCTAGGCCGTGTGACCTCACCCCTCACAAGTGTAGCATCAACCCTCTTAGGGAACCCCCGGTTATTTGCACTACCCCTAAACTGTGCAACCAAGAAACTGAGTCTGCTCGTGGATGGGTATCCTATTCTGATACATCTAATAACTACATGCAACTGAACATGAAATAGCCTTTTCACACATACTACCCGCTCTATATATTAGGAATCCCTCTACCAAAAGGCTATCCATCACATGTTCCCACTCCCACACCATGGTATAGGTGGGGATGCACAAGGGAATAACACTTGACCAAATTTATCTATGAAGTCCCTACCTGAACATCCATTCTTAGAAGTAACCATTTCTGATAATGTGAATAGAGTAGCATATAAGGTCAGTGAACCATGCAGTGTACTCTGCCAACATCATCCCTCTATACTGATGCTCCATAATCTCATGAATCTGATTTGAACACAAGAAGGTTGGGTAGTACTCCCTTTGAAAAAGATGCTTGAAGTCACCCCACTAGAGTGTTGACATATTTCACATATGGGTAACAAATCTACACTAATGCACATATTCTCCATGGAAAATACTGGCAACTGAAGTCACCATCAGATACATTGGAGTCCAAACTAGTCCTAACACATCGAACACTAACTCTATCTAATCTATTACTACATAAGGATTTGGATCACCACAGAACCAATGTGGTCAATATCGTTGGAACTCTCAGAGTCTCCTCTTCATGTTCAAGTACTCATCTAAATATGCTAGTAATGTTTTCTATTCAATGGGTGGAGGCACCACTAATGGTTCATATGGTGTAAGGGGATCACATTATGGACCTTGAATTGAGGAATTATCACTCATAGGTTCGTCGTCACGAACCAGAGCTGGTATCCTGGCTATTCGTAGTTGTAGAGGTATCCTGAAAACTATCATGGATTTCTGCTATCAGATAAATATATATATGTGGGTGTGTGTGTGTGTGTCCAGAATGGAATGTTGGTATGACTCAAAAAGTACATTCAATCACTTTGTCTGATATGATGATTGTACCATTGTTCCATGAAAAATATTTCTCAGGGTGTCGATTCAACAAGCGGGTAATTAGGGTCATGAGGAAAGGATACATCAACCACCCATACCATCACTGAACTACCTTTATTGAGAGATACTCTTGAGACACTCAACTCTATTTCTCTAAATCCCATATAATAAAGTTAAAGGTAACATCCTGAAAATATCTGATGCAATGAAACACCTCTGATACCTCTTTGTCATTACCTAACCCAATATGTGGATCGATCCGCAACTACCCCAAGCCTGCCTCTATTAGACAAGGGTGGTGACAAGTGTTGAAGGACCAATAAACAATGGGATTCATTTGACTATGAACATATACAAATGAAAAAAAACCAACAAAATGCTAATGGGAAGAAAAAAATTAACAAAAGTGAAAAATGTTATAATGTAAAGTGGACATGCATTAACATCTAGACCATACAAGAGTATGGTAGTGAATGATGAAATGTAAAGAGAAAAAAACACATTCCCAAACCATAATTTGATCCCAAAATGATGAAAACTAGAAAAAAATATCTATTGAGAGATCACTGCTCTTGTATCGCAAATATAACCATTATACGTCGTCCACAAAACTTGTATCCCTATTCTCTTCTATGGTCAAGACCAACTTTCCTTCCATTTGAAAAATACATTACATGTGTTTGGAAAAGAAAATGCAGGTTTCATTTTATACATGCTCAGTAGAACACTCCAAAAAATGATAAAGGGTCAGTAAGAGATACAACCAAAGAGAAGTAGTAAATGGAACATGGTACAATAATAGTGAACAAAAAGAGTATAACTCCACCAATCTAGAGTTTGAAAGTAGGCTCATCCAAACACACAGTGCTTGATACGGTTTGGAGGTGAACCCCCATCATTTATTCACTACCTAAATCTGATGTGTAGACTTATATGACTATGATAAGAATGACATGGAAAACATTTCGTATACATCGTGCATCTTCACCTCTTAAAGATGAAAAGTAACCAAAATAAGGAGGGGGTATAGTATGGGGATATATATATATATATATATATTAAGTCAACAAGGCTCAAATGATAGGGTTAGGGGATCTACATCTCACAGATCATCCAATGAAGATGAGTAGGCAAAAATTCCAAGGTAGAGTCTTCTCTGTTTCCAAACACCTCAAATGTCTATCAAGGAGTTTCACATCAATGGGGCTCAAATCACTACACCATGATACTATTCACATTGGTCAGCAGTGACTCGCATTCATGATTTTAGATCTCATCACTAGAATGTGTCTTGGCTAGGAAAGGGCCCCTCTTTATCATGAGTCCTTGGGTAAGATGTTTCATGCCTCTCCAATGTATCTCATAGTCGAGGATCTTCTTTGGATGGTGGTATGGGAATACACTGCAAAGCCCAACTAGAGGGTGAGCCTGGAAGGGTCACTGAGGACTACACTATATAGACCAGGTAGAGGGTTATCCTGGAAGGGTCGTCAGGGACAACACAGCGCATCCCACCTGAAGGGTCATCTCGGAGGGTTTTCGAGGACTACACTTTACTGCCCAACAGGAGGGTTTTCCCAAAACCTCATCAAGGAGTACACTACATGACCCTATTGTAGGGTCATACTAGAATGTATCCAAGGAATACACTTCCCAACCCAGCTAGAGGGGCATCCTAGAATCATCATTAGTGACTAAACCGCATATCCCAACTGGAGGATCAACCTAGATGGTAGTTGGGGACAACACTACCCCACATAGCATGATGGTCATCCAGTAATTGACGTCACAAACAAAACTTCATAGAACTATAGGAGGGTATATATGGAATATATTTCTGGTATTCGTGTCTGAATGATACCATAAATGGTTTCCATCTATGCTTATGCCAAACCCAGAACATTCAAATCGTATCTCAAAATCTAATTCTGATGGAACTGTCACATTCTATGTGGTAAAACATTCAGGATAGGTATCTCATGGGATGAAATCCGAGTTCAAAAAAAAGGAGATACAGAGGATTGAATATTACACATGGGAGATCAAATAGTACACAATGTTTGAGGGGCCGACATGATGTGTGGCCCCTCTTCATTGTCTGGTCATGTCTTTGGATGAAAAAGGGTCACGTCCCATATAGTAGTGCAGACCATGTAGGTGAACTATATGGCCTATTACCTTAAGCCAAGAAACGATGCAATATCTGTTGGTCATGATTGGGTTATCAAATTTTGTGTCTGTGTACTTCGGTACAAGGCGTGTTGATCTAAGTGGGATACATCTCGTTTTTACAACCTGTGTCTGTGTTCTCTCCAAAAGGCTTGTGACTAGATATGTGTTCCTTCAAACGAAATGCCTCACATAAAAAGTTAGTACACTACTTGTTAAAGATAGTGCACATCATGTAAACCTTATCTTTTCCCAAACCCTAGAACCACTGTTGAGGGAAGGTACAAACCATGTGTTCCTCACTGAACACAGAGTGTAGTCATAATTTTTCCAAAATTCCTTTATTTCTCTCTATTCTTCTTCCTCACATGGAATATACACCAGCCATATTCATACTCACTTGAATCTGCTCTTAAAACTTCCAATCTAGCCGAAGAATGCGGGATTTCTTCTCTGTTCATCATGAATATGCTTCATTTGAGAAAGTGGATTTTTTTCAGATCATCCCAACATGATCATGGCCTTTTTCATTGTTTTATTGTAGAAAATCCTTTGGATTGGTCATTTATGAATCATGTGGTTTCTAGATCTATACCTCGCCTCCAATTCCGTTGTTTTTTCATCCTTTTGTCACATTTTTTGGGTGTTTGATCGAGCTCGGGTTGCCCGGAAATCATTTAATCAGGATAAAAAGGTATCTATAGTGAAGATCATGATTGATTATGGTGGAAATGGTTCTGAAACAATGTTTTTGGTCAATGGGAAAATTTTTTTGTCCAACAGATCATAACTTTTTGATTTTGGTTAGAACAATCGAAAATGAATAGAAACCTGAACTCAGGCTCATGATTGGTTTGAATTAAGAGGCGTAGGTTAATGAATTTTTATTCTACATTATCAAACCTTTAATCCATGTAACAAATATGAAAAAAACGACTCCTACGTAGATTGGATCAATTTATGTTGATGAATAACATATTCATTGATGATGGGGGATGATATGTTGCATCTTGATCCATCTAGATGAAAGGTTTCATTATCATTATAGTATCATTTTCAATTTTATCTTTGAAGAGGAGAGGAGAGGATAGTTTTTAATTGGAAGGAATAAACAAAATTGTGTGGCCAAATTTCCACTAACCACATGCTTATATCTATTTATTTTCTTAAATGTATTTTATGTAATTAAATAAATTATTTCATTAAATTATTTAAATGTGTTGTCAATGTGGGAGGGGTATGAACATCCCATGCGGACATATTTTATTCTGTGCCTAGAGGAGACACCACATTTTTTTACCCAATCTTGGACTCAGATATCTTGTCCAATCAACTGTTTAAGAGTTATCTACTTTTTTAGTTACCACAATGGAATAATATAAAATATTTTTATTATTTTAATAAAATTAATTTGGGCACACCATTCCTTGAAATCACATGTCGTGTGAGCACATAGATCTATAATAATATTTATAAATATTTCAAGTAATTATTATGAAAAATCAGTTCTCTATAGATCAGGACATGGAGAACCATAGCTAACTCCCAATCATGTGTTATGTACTAATTCTCTTGCACTCTCAATTACCTTGAAATATAAGAAATATTTTGGTCTCATTACATGGGAAATAAATCCAAACCGAGATCCTAAAGCATCACAATATACCACATACACCTGGCCTGATTTCAAAAAAATCAATATAGTTATTTTCTCCGAGAAATATTTAGCTCATTAAATGACTCAAGGCATTATTCAGTCCATCAAAATGGAACATTCTTCTTTTTCAACTCTTTCATAGGTGAGTCTAGTCAATAGAAGTCACTAAATAAATTCGATATTAACCTGCGAGACCAAGAATATTTAGTACCTCAAAGACATTTTTGGTGGATTTTAAGAGATAAAATCATCTATCTTTTCATGACTAAATAAAAAACATCTTTTATAAATTACATGGCCAATAAAGTTTAAATATGTTATCCAAAAATAAAACATCGATATTTTCCAATATAACTGATGATATCTAAATATTCCAAACATTTTCTCCATGTGTTGGTCATGCTATGTCCTTGTCCTTGAATACACCAATATGTCATCCACAAACACCACCATAAATTAATCTAGATATCATTGAAATATATAATTCATCAATACCATAAATACTTCTAGTTCATTAAAAATACCAAAATTAATTACTAAATATACATAATGTCAATATATACTTCTCAAATATGACTTTTGAATATCCTCCTTCCAAACAAGAAATTGCTGATATCCAGATCGCACGTCAATTTTAGAGAACCACTGATCTTCATTCAATTGATTGAACTAGTCATCAATATGTCAATGTGGATATATATTATTTAACATAACATATTTAGTTTTAAGATAATCCAAACATATCCTTAGAGTTCCATATACATTATTCATGAACTAGACTGGTGCTACCCATTGAGACATTATCAGCCGAATGAATCATTTTCATTCCATCTCTTCAAATTTCACATTCAATTACCTTAACTATGTTGGTACTGTCTTATAAGAAATAATTGAGATAGAAAATTTTCCTAAGATGAGATCAATCAGACAATGACATGTATGGCACCATCGAATCGAATTATGTTTTCCTTCTTAAACATGGGTTCTTTTCATAGTGTGGGGATGCTATTTATTGCCAAGGATCCTATTGGATTTAATTAAATTAGGCCACCATGATGTATTTTTTATTTTTAGTGTATTTTATTTTCTCAAAAATCAATAAAAATATTAATTTTTTTTCAAATCCATCATAATATCCAATTCCCTTATAGGGGGTAGAACTGAGAAGTTATGGGGAATGTAATTTAGAAATTAATCCACAATTTATAGAAAATTGATATTCTCAATCACCTCTATTGATGTCTAGGTCAGCATCACCAACTAGTATTAAATTGAACCCAATACTGGTGAGAACAAGCCATTTTCAACTGTCCTTACAACCATTTTTCCTCTAATGATATGCTTCATGTCTTCCTCAATTATAAAACTAACTATTCTTCTATTACAATCAATGTGAAACATGAATTTCATCAACCAATCACTTCCCAGAACTATATCCAATACATCTATCTCCAGTACTAATATGTCCAACTACATCTCAGCTCCTTCAATTGTTATAGAAGATGATCTACAGATAAAGGATAGACATTCTCATTTACATAGAAGAGTTTAAATTTTTAACACGTAGGGAATCATCCCAATTTTCTAACATAGGATGTCAACAACCTGAGATGTAGTGAATAAATATGATGCACTAGTGTTAAACAACACTTTCATAAGTGTATAATTCAATAGAATTATGTATCTCATAATTCGTGGTCTATCCTGATCATCCACAATCACCTACTTGGATCCATTCAATATTTTTCATTTCTAAACTATGCTCCTTATATCTCTGCTACTATTTCACTTGTTAAGCATTCATTGTATTTAGTGAAACATCATGGATAGCTCTACTCTACTAATTAGTCTGATTCTGTTTTTCTCACACCATTAGATCATATGATGCATGAGACATCTAAGAATTGGCTCAAGTAACTATCCTTTGACAACTACAACAATAGTGTTGATCATTTCCCATCTACATGTATTTGTGAGTTCTCTAGTCTTTTTTATACACAATTGTTTTATGTGGACCTGAATTTTACATTAGAAAAAACATTATATTGTTTTGGATTGTGGTGTATGGTTTACTGATTCAGCCATTTGATTTTAAGTCAGACTCCAAAAATGGAAATAGGTGTCCCATATTTTCTTTCTCCCAGCATTCGAGTTACCACCATTTTTTATATGTATCACCATACATCCACCTCTAATAGTTCTTGAGATATCACAATTATTCACAATTACATTATTCACCATCCTTGTATAATCTGAAATATGGAACACTTCAATATTTGATCGAATCACCATCCTTATCCCTAATTCAAAGATGTGTTAAATCCAAACCACACTCGCAGAAATTTCAGGTGAAAAGTTCAATAAATTCATTAATTTAAATAAATATTCTTTGTTATTGATATTTTCGTGTATTAGGTTGATGAAGTGCATCATTATATGGGTCCTAAACATTTGAGTATATAATTCTTTGTTGACAAATTTCTCAAAAGTGTCCAAAATAATTCTAAGATCTATCTTAGACGACACTGCAAGGTCCTTACTATGGTGTAAAAGATACTCAAGAATAATTGATTTCATTTTTACATTAAACACTACTAGTTTATCCAATTATATTTAAGATACGATTCATTCTACTCAGCAAAAACTATTCCATTTCAAGTGTAGAATAACTATAGAAAATGGGTGGATTATCCTTCATGAACTGGATGGAATGAACCACATGTTCTGGATCATCTGTCAGAATCCCCTTTTTCATATCCTAGAATTCATGGACAATACTCTAAACCATCTCATTATTAAATTTTTTTTAGGTGAAACCAAATCTCCCCAACTTCTTTTGGATGTTTTCAATGATGCCTACCAAGTTCAATTTTCTAAACCATCAACAAACTCTATTAGCCTAAATCTCTAGCTACTGAAGTCTTATAATTTCAAATTCTATCACATCATCTATCACAACAACTCATTCAAAGTAAAAATTTTAATGGTTTAACATTTTTTAAAAAATTAATTTCTGCTTTTGAAAATAAATCAACTTTCAAAATTTACCAACCATTCCATTTTCAAAATATTTCATTTGAAAAAAATTTCAAAATTCGTCAAAAAACAACATAGTTAATAAATAAATATAAAATTTTTTCGAAATGAAATATAAAATAATCATTATAATTTATTCTTCTAATGCATGTCATGCTCATCTCATTGGATTAACCCATGAAAATATGATTTTTATAGTCCTATAATTGTCTATAAAAAACTTATGTACCTATATCCTTGGTAACTTGAAGTTCATCCTAAAAGAGTTAGCTACAAATTTTTATGCTCTAAATTTCACATCCCTAATATTCTACTACAATATATTATTCCCAACCAACAAATTGATAAGAATGATTTAAACTCCAAGAATGAGAAACTGAAGACCACTTACCAGTCAAGGATAGAACAATGTGATTCCATAATTAATGTCCCACATATTCTCATTGTCTTGAGAATACAAAGAATAATTACTAGTCATTTAGAGACATCCCTAAGATGCCAAAGGCTGCAATAAATACTGAATGGATTCAGATACAAGTGTGGGGTGATTTACCAATTTTGAAATAAAACCATTTTCCCAGAAAAAATCACCGAACAACTCACTATATGATGCATGAATAAATGAAATACTACTCAAAAACATCACTTTTATATCAAAACGACAACAAAGTGTAATACAATAGAATAAAAAGCTACTATCAAATTAAATAGAGGGAAAACAACTAAATGACTTCAAGATGGAAAATACATCATGCTCTACAAGATCCATCATCCAATATCAACCAACAACCTATGTGTCATAGGGAAGTGCTAAAAACATGTGATATTATTCCTTCTACATTTTAAAAGATGTTGGAATCTACAAAAGTACCATTATCCCCAAGAAAAGGTGAGTATAATACTAACTAGGTATTCCCCCAATGAATTCCCTACTATTTCCACTTTCATAGAAAGGTTACCCATATTTACAAAAAAATTCTTATATAAAACTATTTCCGAATGCATTCTAAAACTAAATATAAACAAGTTCTAAAAGTATTTATAACCTAAAGTACACATGTTTTATATCAACAAATTTTCGAACAAGTCACATTTCTTGAAAAGAAAATACAAAATCCTTAAACATGTTTCTCTATATTATTTTATAACAACCATAACATTGTTCACCACACACCCACATATTCATACTTATTTGATAGTTTCATACTCTTGAGCAGTCTCTCGTCCAAATCACCTTATGTACCACTAACAAAATCCCTTAATCTAGGGTCAGATATCTTAAACCCCAATGGTACACATCCCTTATTTAGGGCAGGTAAACATGAACTCACACAAAACCCAATGTATGAAAAAACCATTTCAAAAAACCAATTCAAGCCATTTCAATAAAACCATTATTTTATTAAAAATCATTAAACAATCCAATTCCAACAAACCATTTCATTTCAATATAACATTCAAGTTATTGAAATAATATTCATAAAATCCATGCTCCTCCAATCCATGAAACCCCCATATTAAAATCATTATTTTTAAATCAGGCTCAATAACACATTTTTAATAACACCAATTTTCTAGAATTCCACAATTCGACAAACAATTAGTAATGAGGGGTTCTAGCAGTTGTTAAACAACCAATTCACTATTAAATCAAAATAAAATATTCAATTTTAAGTCTTTACCATAAGTTCAACGATGACTATTCTAGAGTCAATCCACATACCTCAACTGTTTTGGTTAAAAGAGAAAAAAGATTAAGAAGATTTGGGAAGCTAGTTCGATTCTCTACAAACCACCTTACATTGATTACCCTAACATGATCAATACAATATATAAACATATCAGACAACTGTAATCTTAGATCTAACCCCATTAGGTGTAGATATAATAATCCATGAATATGAGAGATGTATATCTAATCAAAAATGGAAAAAATACCTAAAATGATGACATAATACAAGAATAAAGCTTCTAAAGGACAAGAAAAGATATGGATTAATTTCATATTTCTTGGGAATGGTTATAAAATATTAAATGGAGCATAATTATATGTTAGGCAATAATGGGAGAAAAATGGAGTTAGAGTAAAAAACGTGTGTCAAGCTCTTTTTTAGGATCTCATTTTGCCCTCACACAAGGATAGATTGCACAGTTAGAAAAACTATGCACTATTAGTTCATTAGCTAATAACTAGGAAGACCATAGCATTGAAACCCCACAAGTTCTCCCTAACCATGTGCACACCATCACAAAGCTTCTATCCAATATCTCCCAAAGTGTACGATTTCTTCTAGGATTTCCTAATGGTTTAAGAAAACCGTGAGCAGCTCGTGTGCTTCTCCTTTAGCCCCAAAAAATCCATAAAAGTTCACCAGACTCTCCCAAACTTCATTATTATAATTTATTAACCTAAAAACATAATGAAATGGTTACATACGAGAATCCATGTTTACTACAAACCATGTGTTTTATAAAAATTTAGACTTCCACCGAATAACTTTGCATGGTCAACAGTTCCTTTAATCTTAATATATCAAATCCATAATGATATAGTATTAATGTAAATTCTATATAAATTCCTTAATTCATATAAAACATATCCTTTATTAATATATCATATAACATAAATATTGATTCCAAATAATAGCATTTGTCATTAAACTTCATCTTTAGTATAATAATAATTTTTATCTTGATCATATTTCTTATTTATTGGTATATTCTGTTAACACATTGGTAATTTAGCTATGTAAGTCTCCATAAACATACATATTAAGCATTAAACAATGAAAGATTCATTTCTTCCACTTAAAACATGACCATGGTTTCATTTCTCCCCCCCCAAATGTATCAAATTCCAATTCTATTCATGAATGTAGTTGAGTATTAGTTTCCAAAATTATCACATTTGATAAAATATTTCAATAACATATTACTTTTTTTTCTATGGAATCCTATTTTTAAATTTATTCCATTAGAATCCATAAGACTTGGATAATTCCATCTTTATGTTTATACCACATGATACTACATATTTTTCTAATGATAATGTTTTTATACTATTTCTCTTTGAAGATTTCATATATACCCAACAATGAAATGGATATTAATGACATTGGATTATGTATATATTCCATATTATAACTCTTAACCTTGTAATGTTTGATTCATTCCTAGAGAAATTTTCATCTTTCTTTTTTCTTAAAAAAAGTCATCTCTCTATATCCGCTCATTGGTAGAGATTAAAATAATTATATTAGAGTAGTACCTTAAAATTATTCCATTACATGTTTGAAATTTGTTCATAATCCATAGTGTTATGAATAGAACACCAACATTAATCCATGTCTCCTAAGAGATGGTAAATTTCATTAATCAATTTCTCATTTTCATTTGTTACCAATGAGAAAAATATTTTTCTATGGTACATATAAATTTCTCAGCAATAAATGGATTCGTACTCCATTAAATTATTGGTATGATGACACATAAATAGGTGTATCGTTATTACACCACATGTTGGATCTGCATGATTCTATATATGAGAATGATTATTAGACATTGCCTAATTAGGGATCCAGTATATGGTAAAAATTCGATCAGTTCTGACTATTTGTTATGCTCTGAAAACATTATATTTCTTAAAATGTAAATATATATATATAGGGTATGTGAATTGATATGTATTACATTCCTTCATATCAACACAATTTAAGAATAATCGAATAATTATATTATATCTTAACAGTATGAAACATAAAGTATAACACCCAAAGTTGTTAATATAATAGCATTAATTAAAAAAATTATGCATAGAAAATCTCTTAATAATAAGAATTGATTCTTTGGGAATGTTTTTAAATGATAGAAATAATTATTATCCTTCATAGTGGTTTGTAAAGAAAATAATAATTATCATACACATATCCCCCTGAGAGTGTCAAACCAAGTATGTAGTAATGCCCATTTGTTTGTACTATGTAATGCTTCTAAGAAGACTAAATAAAAGTTTTTAGATTTTATACCCCTAGGTACATATCATTCATAACTACATTCATATGTTTTATCCAGATATCTATTTATTTCCCAGAAAATCACATAATATCTAATATAGAAAAAATTATGGTGTTATATTAGAATTATAAATATCTTTAAATTAATTAAAATGATTAATTTCTCTAATAAATGTTACCTTATATAAAGTTTTCATGTACCATACTAGGCATTCATTGATGCAAATTATACGGACCCCAGCATGAGTATCCAAATGTTTGTGGTTACATAGTTATATTGAAATAATATAAAAGGAGTTACATCCTGAATAACCATATTGTTTATTAGTCTTGGTAAGATGATACATACATGAATATAAAAAAATTATAACATAAAACACATAAAGTGTTTTATAAGAACACCATGTTTCCCCTTATTATATCTTTTCATATCAATCCTAAAGACTTCTTTTATCATGGGGAAAATAAAACATAACGAAGTGGATATCACATATAAAAATTAATGCAATTCATATATATTAATATACCATGAATAATAAGTAATTTTCAATATGAAACGGTAAATGGATGAAACAAAACACATTAAATTATTTTCATGATCATAACATGGATGGAATAATGATGATCAAATAATTTCGTATAAATAGTTTTACAATATTAAAACATTACATTTTATATTCTAAGAAATCAAATATTAATGTTGAACGGTAATAAATAATATTAGGATGAGGTAATTAATCATGTCAAATATCATAACCATTCTTTGAAGGGTTCATCCCAATAGATCTTAAATAAATGGGTAAGGCCACTACAAAAACGTCAAGCTAGTTTTTATCATGAGACCTACCAATGCATCAACGGTATATTGTAATCAAAAACCATAAATTTAAAAGTCTAATTATTTATTAATATGTATAAGGGAAACATAATATATATAAAAATTTTTATTGAAAAAATAGACAATGAAATGTCAATACATTCTCTAATCAACAAATATAATCATAAACCATCTTGAAAAATCCGGTGAACGGTAATAAAATTTCAGATCCCCTATTAAAATTTTCATAAAACATATAGATAAATAATAATATTTGTATCAATAAAAAATATCCCCAATGTATCACTATTTAAATAAAGAGTTGTAGTAATTTATGAATAAAAAACTATAAAACGTCATTAAAAAAGTCTTGAGGAAAATAAAATTTTCACATTAGGAATAAATAATCGAAAAAATATTTCAAAAAATATTTTGAAAATAAGATTAATTGAAAAATAAAATATGAACATATGAGGGAGAATTTAAATCATTTAGTGGTTATTATAATGATAAATTCCATTTACCCAATACACAATAGAACAATGTTTCATTTCACATTTTCTATAAAATCTATACATACCATGTTTACAAAATTAAATGAATATTAAATTAATAAAAATTTAAAATAAATTTAAACATTTTTTAAAGTAACTCTAATAAATATTTTTCTTAATGATATATATATTTCTGATAAAATTTCTAGGAAACAAGGTTGCCGAAGAAAATTGAATCTTTAACGAAGACGAAATCAATGCAATATTTTCATAAAAAACAAATATCAATAATTTTATGTACCAATGAGAGTGAAAATGGTACTATAACATTATAATTTCATGATTTAGAAGAGGATAATAAAATAAATTATTTTTATGAAAGAAATATAAAATTATTCATTTGATGTTGACTTAATGAAAATCAATCCAGTATAATGATGATACTATTAAATAAACCCTTACAACATTGGTAACATTGGAATTGTAATCATGATAAAACAAAAAAACAAAAAATTAAACTATATATACACAGTTTATAATAGATTTATTATTTAAAATATAAAAGTGGTATTATATACACCATATAAAACAAATAAGTAAAGACAAGAAATATGTCTCAGGGAGGTATAAGTGATACGGAAAACCCTTACCTCAGGTTTGACTTCCTTTATATCTTTCTGAAGATAATATATAATAATAATTTGTTTATTAGAATTTCTTATAGAATAGTAATCATATATCTTAGAGAAATGTTTTTGATAAAATAACTATTGTGGATTATAACGACCTAGTTTTTTATGAATTTCATGATATGGTTTTTTCAGTCACTATAATTTGATCATGGTTACATATTATATCAAATTAAAAACATGTTATTAGAATCAAATATTTAAATTATATATTTATTTATATTAATATTTAACCATTAAATATTGAAAATTCCTGACCTCGTTCATGGGGACGGTAGTCCTTATGTTTTAATTAATGATGTTTTGATTTTCATAATAGATTGAAAGAGTGAATAAAAAAAATATTATAAATTATATATAAAATCAAAATGTAAAATGTATATTTTATATTATTAAAATCAATTATTCGTTAAATCTATAGAAGAATCACTAAACATTTTACATCGCTATGTGGATGTGGACGTCTACACATATGCACGAGAAACATTATTATTTTTAAATTTATGGGAGGTAAGAATTTATATTTGATATATTATTTAATGAAGTATTTTAAAGTCATAAATATCACATATATTATTTAATTTTAACCATAATAACTTTCATGTAAATTGTAAGTGAAGAATGAGTCATATCGCTTTATAAGAAGTCAGTATGTTGTACACAAAGTGATGTTATCATTTCCCCCATAGAAAGGAATACAAAAAGGTATATGAGATAAAATAATTATAAAAGTATAATAATGTCATAAATATCATAAAAATATTTAAATACATCAATATATCTATCCTTGAATGGTGTTTATGGTAAAAGAGTAACATCGTTTCCCAATGCGGCAGTCTGGAATACACATGATTGATAGTTTCATTTCCAATTTGATAGAAGTGGATAAAAAAATGGTTTGTTACATTGAAATAATTTAATATCAATAAATAAGGTAAATTGGTTCTTTTATATTATCATATTTGAGAGTTATTTGAAGGAGGTGGTTGAAGAAATAAAATGAATATGCACGTTTATGAATTTTACTTATTCTTTGAAGAACCTCTTTAGGTTTACACCGAATACCCTCATAGGAGAGATTGTTAATAATAATATGTAATATAAAACGTGGGATGGAATTAAGTTTGATTTTTGAGTATTTATTTTTTGATACAAATGTATTTTTAAGTGTGAAAAGGATGAGAGATTTGGTGGCCTTTTATATGTGGGGGAGAGGACACCCATTAAATATTTGTAAATATAAAATCATTCACCAGATTTTCACATTCCAAAAGCATAGAAAATATATTATTCTAAATCCAAATTTGATATAATTACTACTATAAAATTGTTTTTTTTATTTTTTTGGACATTATTAACCCTTATACATTTATTTTTACACATGGTAAATTAGTGTTTTCCTTAATTATAGTAATTAATTTTTCTTGTTTTCACAATCCATTATGGTAAAAAATTATGTTAAACTTAATATATATTATTAATTCTTCTCATTAAAAATAAAAATTAAATTCTTAAAAATAAATTAATATAATTTGAAGAATGATGTTTATAATTAAACAAGTGTACACCTCAAAAAATTTACAACAAAACAATCAATAGTTTAAATAGTTTTCAGTTAATAAATCAAGATAAATTTTTTTATAATGAATGAAGTTTATTAAATTCTAATATAAATGGATTAATGTAACCTCAAAAACAATTTAAAGTGAAATATAATTTTTTAATAATTAAAATTAAAATACAGTTTTCAATAAAAATTCATTTTTTTTCTATTCATTAAAAAAGTAATCTTTTATGAGAATTACTAAAAATTACCCCAATGATAATTTTTAAATGATGATTTAAAAAATGATGATTATTTTTTAAATTAATTTTTTTTATATTTGGAAGTAATTAATTTTAAATTTGGAACAGAAATTTTTCCAAAACTATTATTTAGAAAAATACTATTTTAAAAATAATTTCATTTTCATTCAAATTATTTTCATTTTATATAAAATTAATTGATAAAACATGATTTAATATTATACATGTGTAAACCATATTATTTTAATAATTTAGTGAGTCATATTCATTCCCTAAATGTTTAAGTATATATTAAATTATTAATGTTTATATATTAATAATTTTATAGAGTATTATAAGTCCACAGTATTTCATAGATGTATAAAATCATTTTAATTTCTATTTAACTATTTAGTTTTTTCATTTTGATAATGATTTATGATGTTGTATAAGAATCACGAGTTTCAACAGAATCATCAGAGGCATGGGTGTTATAGAAAATAGCTAGTTCCTGCAATTTTTAAAAATATTGTTGCCTAGCTGTCAGAGTTAGAAAAAACCATGAGGCATATTTTAGTTAACATAGATGCTCTCACATTTTGACTTAACTATACCACACAATATACAATGACATGTGGTTCTATGATAGATGACACACACCGATTATACACTATTTTTCAAACCATATGATGGTAGTAATGTGTGGTACTTCCTTAGTTAGAAGGTTCTACATGATTGACACATGGTTTAGAAAACATATCTTTCAAACCATGTAACTTATAAATTTTATGGATTAATTACCAATTTCTCACTCCTTCTATTTAACCCAACCCACCCATTGTTTCTCTGCCAAGGGATATCACATCACATCTTATTTGATCTCTCTCCTACACCTAACCTAGGATTTTAAGAGTATTATATATTCAATATGTTACCAAGACCATATTCATCATATTTGATGTCACTTTGTATGATATGGGATCATATTCCTTCTTTTCTTCATTTATCTTGTGGCCATTGGTGCTATTTTTGGTGCGATGTCATATTTCCTATTTTATAGGAATTAATTTTTTCATCCATTTTAGTTTGATATTGACTAACACAAAAGCGGATACTAGATGAGTGTTCTACTAGAAGAAAAAGGTAGGTTCCCTATTTCTCATATCACAATATATCATCATTTATAAATTGTCTTCAATGTTTTCATACATGTTTCATCGGGAACTGATCCGAAAATAATAAAATTCAGATTAAGTCATATATGTTGTAATACAAGCTCTTTTAAGAACATTTGACATCATTAGAGGTTGGGACCACACTAAAACAACCCAATTATGGTTCATTCCATGTTATACCTACAGTGACAAAAAATAGGAATACTGATACACTATTTGGGATTGTTTGACAGGACCCTTATTTTGGTAGTCCAATCCTTTAATTAAACTAATTATAAATCATTAAATGTAATTAATATATATATATATATATTAATCTATATTGTCCTTGATTAAAATTAATTTTTTTGTCAATTTTTTGTATGTTCTCCTTTTCCTCGACACTTAGGGTGAATGTTGATTAAATTAACATAAGTAAATTATAAATTGAATAATTATTACATGGATTATGATGAATTTAGAATATATATGAAATAATTATTTGTATTATTTTTCATATGGAAATTTTTAATATTCCGAGGAAGGGTCACACTTGAGATCTCCCAGAATTCTTGAGGTAATACCTTGAGAACATAGATGATGAAATTCAAATTCATGTAGCTAATTACAATTGGAGGTATCCTCCATGGAAATTAATCTTTTTCCATTATTGGATACACAAAATTATTTTTTATTTTCTATATTATTATTTGGATCATGATAGTTTCTTGGATTTACTCCCTAGATTCAGCATGATGTCTTTGACATAAGATGCATCAGATTATTCTCTTTAGTCTCTAATCATTCTTACCCCAGGGTTTACCATGTTCTTGGTTCATATATATGATTTGACTTAATTTCCTATGTAATAACGTTGGTATACCTGTTTTATTACACTTATCCATTTTTTTAGGATTTAGGGTTTTGTGGCCTGATCTAGCATGACCTTCTAAAGTCATGGATGCCCAATTTCCTATTAGATCATTTTTGTTGTTATCGTTTTTAATTATCATGGCCACATGTATTCAATTCCCTTATACCTTGAGTAAATGATTAGGTGAACACATGCTCAAATAAATCCACTATAGGATAAAGAAGGTATGGTTACATAAGTGTCCCATGAGGTACAAGAGTTATATTTAAAGTTATATTTATTTCTTATATGGATTTTTATACTTGCACACTATTGCAATTAATTTTAACAATATGGATTTTCTATATACTTTTGGTTTTGAGAAACTAATTTAATCTCACAACCTATATGATATTATTAATGTATATAGGTAGATTTTATGATTTTGTGGGTTAAAAAGTGGAACACTCTTTTTATGGATGTGTGAATTATTATATTAGGACGGGATCATGGTGGAAGACAACCAGTAATGTGCTTAGGAGGATTGGATAGTGTTTGTTCATTTGATTCATTGTTTCCTAACTTATTACATTCATATTTGTATTTCTATTAGAGGAAAAATGACATAATTATTCTTTTTCTTACTAATTCATCATGTGAGTTGATTATTATTGTATTATATGTTTATGAATGTTCTATTATATTTTATATTTTTACAAATTTCATTTCATTATTATCCATTAGATACCACTAGGAGATACTCTAATTATAAGGGTATACGAGAGTTTCTTTATGTGGATTCTCTCTCCAAAGGAGACTATCTCCCTCTTTCAATATATGGAGATTATTTTGGATCTCTCTTAGATTTTGGAATATATAAGGATGATTCCACTTTTTATGATGTTGTTTGGAATAATGAGGATTTTTATCTTTTTTCCCTCTCACTATGGATGAGGTGCATAGCATTGCATCAATTATTAGGGATAAAATGATTGAAGATTATTTGAAATCCCTCTATTTAGAGGATTATCCTGGCGATGGTGATATATGGTTGAGATCTAATCCTTCTCGAGGACTTTGAATACGTATTGATAGGTATACAATTTTTTTATTTGTAGGGAGCCCACCCATATGTTGGGATGAAGCATTAATACCATCAAGTGATTTTTTTTCAATCATCGAGGGTGTGAATCAATATTATTTATGATACAAGAGTGTTTCACTGGATACTCTGGGAAGTGGTGATGGGGATAGTGTTTCCATAATTTCAATAGTGGTTTTTTAATCTCGGATCTAGGTGGGTGTCCCATTCAACTTTAATTAGGATTTCATAGGGTTTCCCAATGGTGTTAAATAAAGGGATGTGGTGATGTGGTATTTGTCTTTGTATGGGGTTCTTATCTTTGGGCATGTGAGTGTCGGGACCTAGGGTGAATTTCCTTCCTAATGAATGATTTCTAGATCATGAGGGAAACTATTATGAGAATATTTGTGGTGATGTAGTTATGTATGAAATGTTTAGCGATGTGGATGGGGATGACCGTGATGCAGGATCGGGCCAGGAACTCATGAATAGGGTTCTTGCAACATTTGTGCATAATGGTTGTGATTAATTTGGGAAGGTGCATGGTTGTCGGTTTTGATCTGGGTACGTGGGTGATTTATGAGGTGTGTATTTTTTTATCTTCAAGATATTATGCAAGCTGCTATAGGGAAATCGTTGTTGGTATGGGATTCCATATGGTGCAATGTTCTTCTATACCATATGAGGTCGGTAGTATGGGGCATCGATGGTGTCATCTCCCACTAATGATGTGTGGACTGACACATCAAATGATTAACATTAGGTGTGATAACTGTCACAAGTGATGATGTTGAAGGGCATAGTGACATCCTTCAGTGATCAATTTTCATTCAAGATGGTGTCTTTATGTTGATTTTTGTAGTCCACATCCTCGATGCTATTGAGTGTTTGAGTTCTAAATTCTTTGTAAATGTGGGATGACATCATGGATTTTTTGTCTTTATGGGGGATTATGGGCTATTTAGCATTATGATGATGTCAAACTGGATTTTCAAAATGTTGGAAATTTGACCATAGTGTGTGTACTTACTCCTTTTAGTAATAGTAAAATATTATTGATCGTGGATTTGGGTTTCCAAATTCAGGATCATAACTATTCTGGTATGAGGGTATAATCACAAACCGTATAACACAATGGACCATTGTTTCTAATTTAAAGCCACTATTATACATATAGGTTCTTGAGGCTGTGTGGAAAACCAATTTAGCTTTTTTTCCAGGTGATCCATGTTGGGACATCATAAATTTATATTAGACGATTTTTTTCTTGTATTACTATTTTGGGATGGTACAAAGGAGACTAGGATGCATCATAATTTTTTAATGATCTTGTTCCTAGGAGTATCTAAAACATATTTTGGGAAAACCCATATTTCATCGGATAGGATTTGATGTTATGAGTTATTCTTATTACAGCTAGACTGATTTCATATGTGAGTGACACACTTGTAGTGTGATTTTTATTACGATTATTATTGGTTATTCTTTTTCCCGTGCTGATTATAGAGTGGCAGAGTTTCTCATGCATCATTTTGAGAACCTTATATGATAAATATACCATGAATTATACCATTCCATGTTGGTTGTATTTCCTGACTACGTGATATTTCATGTATCTTCCTTGAGTGATGTATTAGTTATCAAAATAATTTTTTTATTAGAAATATGGGATTGAATAATTGGTTATTAAAATCTCTGTGTCATCCTAAATGGTGTTTTCTCATATAGGATGATGATGGTACAATAACTAACCTATTTATATGAGTTTCAATTTTTTAAATGATGTTACAAATATTGCAACCATATTATATTTTAAACATATTTATTTCATTGGTAATCTATATAGTACATGTACCTTTATAGATTGGGTTGTAATATTCATCCACTGAAATCCTAATATATTACCTGTTACATTATATTACAAAAAATAAATTTTTTGTTACAATTTAGTGAATAAAAAATTACAATATATAAAAAATTAACATGTATAAAATGTGAATGGTAAATCAGTTAATAGTTAAATTATTTAATTGAATTACTTTTTAAATATAAAATTTGAATATGGTTGTTGTTAATAAGTGATCCAAATGGAAATTTAAAGGAAGTATTACTCTATAACATGTAATTGGAAAATGGATACCAGAACACTAATATGAAATACATATCTTCACATGGACTCAGCCTTTGTATTGGATTTTATGTAGTAACTCTAGAGATTTATATCATTTTTATACAATTCCCATACCATTATTTAATAGCAAGAATATGGGTTTGATTATTTTATTAGGAGGATTGTACTAGTCCAATTATTTTATTATTTTTGGAAATATGTTACATATTATTTGAGTTTTATGCTTGAAATTAGACGTGAAATGATATAACGATGTCCTTGAGTAGGGATCCAAGAGGATGGTGACAGAAATGCTCCAGAGGTAGTGGTCCATGACCAACTGAGTTACCTCTAAAAGGGTAACCTATGGCACCTCATGTTATTCCCAATTTTTGTGATGGTAATAGGTTTTTTGATTGATTTCTATGTATGATGATGACTATTTAGGTATGTACACAACGATTGTATTCAATTTCATGGTTTACATGATTGTTTCATTCGGAGAAACCACCGATTTTTTCAAGGTATTGTCGTCCTACGTCTATGAAGTCATGGATAGAGGACAAGTTATGGATTTTAGAGAACCATGAGAAATATCCCAAGAAAAGAGTGATGATTTCCAAAAACAATTTCTATGATTCCAATAATCATTCGTCGAATGTATTTAATCAGGCTGATCATCACCAGCATATGACATATAGAAATATCCACTCTAGTTTCTATGAATTCGTCTTTCCTGGTCCACTAAGAGCGGGTTGCTCTAGCTTCTTCATGCACTTACAAAAGGAAACAATATTCTTCATTGAGAACATAGATATATTTAATGATATTCAATGAATTTCAGTGATCCTAGTTAAAGAAGATATATCTAGTGAAAAAAGCTTCGCAGATTGCTTAGATACACACTCATATCTCATTTGAATATCATCAAATTATGTATTATCTCAGAGATTGTGAATCAATACCATACCAATTGACACATTATGAGGTAATCTGGTGGAATATAGAATGGTGGTTTTTTACTATGATAGATTATTGGTTGTACTAGTGGCCAAAAATAGAAACATTAGAGTTATCAAAATGGAAGTGGAAGATAGAGTATCTATAATGGAAATTATGTAGTGTACCATTAGTGCGGAAGGTAAATCCACATAAATTCTTAGTTTTAAAAATACCCATTCAAGTGTAGATCATATGCACATGTGTGATATCTTCAATGATTTTCTTAAATCATAATATCTATTTCTTATGGGATATGATTAGTGCCAACTCAATTTTCCAAAGTAGTATTAGTAGCTCCATATCATATAGGGATTTTGGGGGGGCACTGTCTAGTTAGGCCATGGATGTAGTTTCCAGCAAAGTAGTCATGGTTTTATTCCTCAGTGATAGTGGTGTGTACTTTCTACGGGTAGTCCAATTATAGCTCAAGGCCATTGATCATGCCAACTACATGTCGTACATCACAAACCAATGGATAAGACAAAATGGTTTTCTATAGTATAAGGTACTATTCTTGTATCCTCTATTTTCATTTATTCATTTTTTGATATAGGATCCTCACAATAATTTATTTTTGTATCAATCATGTAAATAATTGGGCTTCAAATTCAGCACATGTATGGTGTAATTACACTGATATTTTATTGGGAATATGATCAGATAGTTTACTCCTATGTAAGGAATTCTCCCTTGAGGTAGGAATTTTTCATTTCTTATTGGACCCCTCATCCTTGAGATAATGGACTTTTATATCAGTCTCAGGAGGGATTTTATGGTCCCCTATCTTGAATATGTGTACCTTTATCACTTAAGGGTATTATTTAAATCACTATAGGGGGATAATTATCTTCATTAGAGTGAGTGGGATGTTCAGGAAAGTAGAGCTAGAACAATGTTTCTTGGTTGGGTGGAGTGAAAACACATATTTATAGTCCATGTATGGATGATTAAGGGAATACATCTAGAAAATTCCCCCCATATTAGATCATTTTATTGTCTTCTTCTAATGATACTTTTCTAGTTTACCTCCTAAGAGATAGATGTATAGATTACTATTGAGCTAGTTCCTATAGCATCATTGGTATTTATTACACCTTATAAGATATATATGACTAATATACAATATCTCAATGGGAAAGTAGAATATTAGAAAACAAAGGGGTTTATATAACACATTACACCACCTTTGGGATTACCTATCCTTTTGTAAAATAAGGTGGATGGTACCCTTAGGTTATGGTTGTCATATAGATAGTTGAACCATATTATGATCAAGAACTGATATCCACAAATTCATATATAAGATATATTTGAAATTCTTCAAGGATATATTTTATTCTTATAGATTCATTTAATGTTATGATGTATTTATGAATATGTAATACATTCATACATACCTCATACAACATTTTATATTAGGTATTGCATTTTTGAGTATTTATAATGTTCATTAAGTATAATGAATGGGACACCATATTCATGGCCTTGGTGGATTAGTTTTTCCACTCATACCTTGATTCCTTCAATTTTTTTGTTCATTGATGACATATTAGAGCACAAAAAAATTGAATACAATTATCCCAAACACCATGATATCATTTTGAGTACACTAAGATATAACAGGTAGTATGAAAAACTCCCCAAGTTCCTCTTACTGGTCGATAATGATCACATTATTGGTATTATTATATCAGTTTAAAAATTATCATTTTTCATCAGAGTCCGAGAGTTTTTGTTACATTATAGAGTCCTAAAAAAGTCACATACATAATATCTTTGGAATTTCATGATATTTTAGGATCTTTAATCTATAATCCTCACAGCTAGAAGAACCTGTTATAGGATTGACTATGAATGTAGTGATGTATGTATAGTCATTATTCAGGGAGTAATTATTTCGGATGTTAAAAAAAATAATGACATCAACATTGATCATGATTCAGTTGCCATCTAGAAGATGATATAAGGTGTTTTTTGACGAATCAAGTATTGATCTATGTGAATTTCTGATGTGGGAGGATCAAGTTGTGGCATACAGATCACAATAGTTGGGTCCTCATCAATAGAACAACATGAAAATGAAATTAAGCAAGAATCAATTTTCATTGATTTACATTGATGGAATCACTGTTTTCTAAGATATAATAATGTGGTGTATAAGAACCAAAATCATTAATTTATTCTTCACACAACATATATTAAACATAAAATAGTTGATATGGGTGGAATATATTCAGTATTAATTTTTCAATACTGCATATATTCCTTGAAAATGTAATTTAATTGCAGATGATATGAGCTAGAAGACTAAGATTCAATTTTTTCTTGAAGCTAGTGATGTGTGGAGAATAACATATTTTCTTTATGATATGAGTATATATTATTATGAAATATATAAGTGTAATTTTCTTATAAAATTGGTAGTATCCCAATCACATTTAGGTAGAGTAAATAAGAGGTAGTTCATTAACCCCAAAGGCATAGTCTTTAAGGACAAAATTTCTGTTACAAATCCACCACCGAATTGGTCATTCAATGGAGACAACATTTGGACAATGAATGGGTGTATCTGGGTTCCTATTACCATGATTTAGGAATTAATAAAAGAATTATGTGTTTCTTAATGGGATGTTTACCCAGTGATTTACAAGACATAACACAACATACACCACTAGTATTTGTGGCTAGTGATAAAATCTCATAACGTGGGATTTATTACTAGCTGTTTCATCTATTTGTAGAATAACTAAAACATTTATAAACTGAATGGCATGTTATATATAGACCATCTATTTTCAAACATTAACATAACATAACTTTTTTGGAATACTTAAACATTATACAAATTGACTCACAATGACCGTACTTGGATTAGTGCCTTTGTAGACATCAAAATATAACACTGGTACATAAATCACCTACATAATCTACCGCTAGGTTATTCTTGACTAGAAACATTCTTAGAAACATCAAACATATTACATATCATCATATCCTTGGGGAAAACATAAAATAGGTGATATAAGATTGTTAGTAAGGGTAAACAAGTGAGGCATATTTGGATAAACATGGGTATAAGAATATGATAATATTGTCATGAAAAATATAAAATCATACCCTGCATATCAATGATCATAATAGAAGTCATTGAATACAGTTTTGTAAATTCAGAAGACATAATTCATAAATAAATAAAGATGATAAGCCATGAAAAGATTACATGATAATAAGACATAGATGTGTGGAAAAATAATAATAATATACTGATTTCTGTAGTATCCAAAGAATCATTTCTAATATTATCTTAGTATTATGGGTATACTACCAATACCTTCTTAGAAGCATGATTTCACACCTCATATCATCTTAGTAGTCATGGTTCACTCCCATGGCCATATTAATAGCCAAGGTTCTCTCCCAGGACCATCATCGTTTATCTAATGAGATATAAATCTTTATCCAATTACTAGAAGGGAAATATAGGTCCCAAAATTATCATTATTAAATCAGTCTTAATTGTTCAATAAAATGAAAAACATTTATCATAAACATAACCAATAGAACATAATGGGTTTTTTAAATACCATTCAATAACAATAAAATCCATGTAAGAAAATGGATTTCATAAATATAATTACATCATAAACATAGTTAACCATAAGAATTACATGGATAATATACATGATACATGACCTTAATCAAAAATGGAAAATTGTTTTGATAAAACACTTGAAACTAATTCATGAGGAAAGTATCATTTCTTCTATAAAAACATTTTCTATTCTTAAAACACCACACAATATTAAAAGAAAATAATTTCATTTAAATTAACCTTGAAATATTTTAAAATATTATTCATAAATATAAGGAATAATGAAAATGTTAAAATCCATAAATCCCATATAATAAAAAAACAATATTCTCGTATAATTTATAGAAAAGTCCAAAAGTACCTCATAGGGAAAATAAAAGAAGGATTCCTTCTAAACTATGTAGTAAGAAGTGAAAATGGGTAAAAATGAATTTAAACATCCATATGATAATTTTATAACGTTATAAGAAATAATTTATAGAATACATTGACATGGATGATAAATAATACCTATAAAATGCTTCTGTATAAACAATCTTGAAGAATAATGATATTGTAAAATTATCACTATCATTTTGCCTTGACACATTTCTTACTAAAACAAGATTCCAGTATAATAAATATAATATTGATATAAATATTTTACAGAATAATAGTATTATACATAATACAATATATGGTTTTATTATCACCTTATATGACCCACTAGTTAATGATCCAATGTTATGGTTTTACTTTGGATAATATTCACTTTATTATTCCGATGTGTCTTAATTGTTTATATCACTGGACATTGTACATGAATAATTATTAAATAATTTATATAATTATATAAATATAATTTATATAATGTATATTAATATTTTAAAAATTTATAGCATAAATATTTATGAAATGGAATACAATGATCAAAGAGATGGAATGTTGTATGTACGCATGGACACTGTTTCTGTTTATAATTTTCATGTTGAAAAATGTTTTTTAAATTTCAAATATATATATATATATATATATAATTATTCCAGTATCATTCTTGTATCATTTAATTTCACTAAACCCATCTTTATAACAATCTAGGTGGTGTTTGAACAAATCACATCTCTTTGAGGTGGTCATCCACACATCCTAAAACAAGATTATCGTACAAACACCAAATGGGAAGTAAAATGGTATTAGTTATAAAAATTAACTCTAATGATTAAAGATATAATAAATATAATATATTATATATATAATTATATTTTCAATCATAATGTCCACCATTATTGGTGGTAATATAAAAACTATCAGTCAACATTTCGAGAGGTAATAGTTTGTCGTACACAGAAACAATATTCTCGTATCCATTAGAATGGGTGTGTGTGTAAGGATAGGTTGAATCATGAGCATAAAAAATCATTCTGTAATGATTATACTATTTTTTATAAAATAATTTATTAAAGATACTGTATTGGTGGGGAACAAAAATAAAGGTAAAGAGATTGACATAAAGCATAACCTCTTAATTGGATAATTCCATTTCCTTAGTGTCAAATGGGTTATGTGATTTTCATTCTTCCCAAGGAAATGATTAAATGTTTAAGGGAGGGATGTTGGGAGGAAAAAAATATCGGGTTTGGACAAGCCAAAAGTCTTTAGAGGTGTGAATAAAAGAGAATGATATGTTCCCTTTATATGTGGGAGGGGATCTTTATGAAATTAAAAAACAATTAATTTATTATAAATTGATTTTCAATTTCAATTTGTCACAAAGATAGTTATTTATAATTTGAGATTGTTATGGTTTTAAAACCTCTCAAAAAATTAATTTTATACACATTTATGTCATAAAATTAACCTCATCTTTGGGATTTAACATTTTGTTAAGCAATTTAACTCTTAACATGACTACTTGTCTTTTTTACACTAACGGGTCAACAATTTTACTATAAAATGTAAAAACAACCCAAATTTGATCATTTATAACATATATAGCACCATCCTTGTAAGTTGGTTGAACCATAGTTTTTTATTAATATTATATCATTTAATAAAATATTATTTATTATAATGTAGCATTTATGTCAATTATGATACTATTATTTAATTTTCATTTTAAAAAATATTAAAAAAACAAGATATCATCAAAAAAATACATCAAATATGTAATTAATATTTCTTTGTAATCTATAAAATTCGGGGATGTAATTAATTAAGTCAAATTATAGTTATATTAATCTTTCCAGCCTCATTTATTTGATATCTAAGTTATCCAAACAATTTGTTCAACATTATTTTAAAATAATTTGATTACCTTATTTCATATCTAAAAATTAAAAATAAATTATCATGATAAGGATAAATATCATCATTTTTAAATGAATAATTACAGTTGAGTTTATCTTATTTATATCCATATATAAATAATTATTTAGTTATTAAGATTTGAATATGACTTTTTTAACTCTACATTAAATATATTATAAAAATGGATTATTCGAAAAAAGTGTCTTAAAGAGGATAATATTTTTCACCTATGGTTATGTTGTGCCTATAAAAAATATACAATGAAATTAGGACAAGTGTTAAGGTAATTTTATATTAATAGAATATTAGTTTTACCTTCAGTTACCCTATTTACCTTTAACCATGTTAAAAAAAATTAAAATTCACTAATCAAAAGAAATTATTTTTTTCTTATTTGATCATATATATCATTTTGATTACAACCCTTTCTATCTAGTTTTTGAAATTTAGTTCATAGAAGTGGTAAAAGTACCTTCACTGCTAATCATGATAATTTGGCTAGAATGTGGGTAAAAGAGACATCCAAATGTTCAATAAATGTTTTATAACTAATTCCAATGTAAAAAATGATTATGTTGACACTCCTTTCCGTCACAGAGTCTAAAGGAATGAAAAGGGAAATACCTTGAACCCAAAGTGATTCATCCTATGAAGAAACATCAAAATTGACAAAGGCATGAACCAAGATTCAAATGATATTGGGTCGTGCAAGTTCCACTAAGGCCGCGCAAGTATACGTGTGCGCCGCCTATTGGTCGCAAAGGTGACTTGCACGCCTTCTTTAAAATTTCTCCCAGGGTTTCTCCATCCTATAAATACCCCTGTGGGCCCCCCATTTGAAGACGAAGAATTTCCAGAAATTCAGATTTGAGCTCCCAGCGCCGTAGTCACTTCTCAAAGCTTCCAAACACTTCTAAGGTAGTTTCATACGTAGAAAGGAAGATTTAAATAGAGGGAGTAAGGCCTATGTGTTGAAACTCATCAACACTTTCGCTCCTGAGTGGTCAGCCCTTAGGGGAAATGACCACACTAGCGCGCCGCCTTCCCCCTTCAACAGAACTTACGCGCCCCTCTTCTGAAAGCCTTCATGGATTGTACTAAAGGCTTGAGCCAAGCCTCGCCCAAGTTCTACCTTAAGGGTTGTGTGGAGCGCAAGTACACATGTGTGGTGAAGGTACACCTGGGCGACCAAGATTTTCGTGCCTACGCAAGACTTGCACGCCCACGCAAGACTTGCATACCCTCACTTTTTGGGTTCCCTTCATTCCCATTTCACCACTCCTATACCTATCCACCTCTCCTCATCAAGATTAAGCCTTCAAAACACTCTCCAAATCCATTCATGGCATTATTTCCTTGTTGGCTTCCTTATCTGGAGGGAATTCTATGGAACATCTCTCAAAACCTATTGATTTAAACATCTTTATGTCACTAAGGATAGAGATTTCATTCATTCAACCTCATCCTTTAAGATGAGAGAATCCATAACCTAGGCCTTCTTTTCAGGAGTAAGTCACATTTTACATTCTCATTAATTTGGGCATCCTCCTTAGGAGTAGGCCCCATGTCCCCTAACCTGGGCATCCTCCTTAGGAGAAATCCACAGTAATAATTTCCCAAATATGTGCTTCCTTTTCTGGAGCAAGCCCAAACCATAATTCATTAATCTGGGAATCCTCCTAAGGAGTAATCCCCAGACTCAAATTTCTCAAATATGGGCATCCTCCTTAGGAGTATGCCACAAGTCTTCATTAATTTGGGCATCCTCCTTTGGAGTAAGCCCCGGGCCCCTTAATTCTAAAAATTCCCTTATCCTGGGCCTCCTCTTCATAAGTAAGCACCAGTCTTCAAATCCCTTTAATCTGGGCCTCCTCATTAGTAGTAAATCCCAGTCTTAATTTCTCTTAACTAGAATTAATCTACTTTTTGATCTAGGCATCCTTCTCAAGAGTAAAACCCAATCGAAAACTCCCCTCCTAATTTGGGCATCTTCCTCAGGAGTAACCCGCATGATAGAGTATCCAAATCTCTATAAAAGAACATATACTTTTATGGACTCTATTCCCAGACTTCTTCTTTGAAATAAGTCCCAATATCAATCTATATGGGCATTTATACATACATAATCCCCACATCTTTTTCTATGATTGCATCTTTCATAGTATAATTGTCTGGTTTTACCAATACCTTTTGTTTCTCACACCGTGCATGACTAATGCGATCTTAGAGCCTAAAAGTAATTATGAAATATATCTTTGAGCCATCAATCATACATAAACATCATACTGCCGTTCCCAAACTACATGGGGTCTGATTCCTTTTCCAAAAAAAAAGTATACGTAGGTAGCCTATCCGCATGTACGATCCCAACTCTGAAATAATCCATGCCTTTCTGAATGAAAATAAACATCAAGTGCCCCACTGAGTGGATTTAAAACCAGTATGGTCATCACAATGACCAAGAGACTTTTACATAATATATTAAAGGATACCATTGACTAGGAATATCTAACAAATACAGATGATTCTTTATCGATGAATAACCTCGAATCCATATAAAAGATTCTCTAAATTTTATACATATCATTGATTGTCAGATCTAATGAAAAGAAAATTTTATACTTGGAAATGTAATAAGGATTCACGAACATAACTTAAATCTATAAAGAGAGTCTCAGAGTAGACTATAATTCCCCTCAAAAGGTGTGATGCGTCCAACCTCCCATCCTCTTGACCAATGAAAATTTCTAAGCCTCGTTAGTGCATAACTAATGAGCACCTACCTTTGGAAAGCAGGTCCAAATCGAAATGGAATCATTGGATGTTTCTGGTTCTACGAACAATCCTGTTAGAAACCGCTTGGAATGTTTGAACCTGAAACCAACAAAGTCATCCCCAATTCCGTAGGAAACAAAAAATGGTGAACCTGACGTGAATCCTTAACCAAGTTAAAGTGATGTTTTACCTATTTGATAGGCCGCTATTTAAACTCAATGAGAGGGCCAACAAAGCAATCAATAACATTTGTGCTCATCCAAAAGATGTAGTGGCAGACATTATCTTGATTACGTCTGTTGATCAAACATGTAATCTCTTCCAAGATCTTCTGCATTATGAGAATGGATTTTCTTATATTCACGTATGTGAAAACCACTGTTGTTGATGCATCTGCTGCTACTCCTGTTGGATCATCGTCCACTCTGAGGACGACATCACCTACTCAGCATCATCAATGCTGGGTATCGAATGAACTGGTTAATGAGTACCACCAACACGGTACCATTCCAACTTTGGAGCCTACTCGACAAGCCCACCCAGTGAAAAACTCACCCTGGTCATCCAGACAGCGACGACCACTGATCATGAAGCTGGTGGTTCCCACCACCATCTCCAACCATTTCAAGTCGTTATCCCCGGAACACAATCACCATTTACTCACATATTCTAGGGAGGTAAATTAGCAGGTCCCTCAAGGCCTTAATTCAGGGAGACATGAGTCCTTCCTGAGGGATCCTATCATCAATCACCGCTAGACTCGTGCGGCAGTGTGCCCTCAACATGATGAGGGTATCGTCTCGAGGCATTCGGCTCAGGTTCATCGAACCTGATTAGGCAAGACAAACCGCGAGAGACGAAATCCGACCAAGAGTGAGCAGGTTCTTATCTTTTCCATCTCCAGAGAAGTCCACCAACCTATATTGGTGGCAAGCAATGAGCATGCACACACACCTGTCCGTTTTAATTCAACTGTCCATCAGACTTGTCTAGCAGCAGCACACCAATCCCACCAGGAAATTCCGGCGGAGTACAATAGATAGGAAAATACACCTGTTTATAAATCATCATCAAGTCAGCAGGCTCGTATGACTACATACGAAGGATCCGACCAACCCAATGTGTTGAAAACTGGTAAACAGGCACATACACTTGCTTTCATTCATCAATCAAGCCAGCAGCCTTTTCTGTCAGTATTAAAGGAATCTCGTCAACCACATTCAGCGGAGTGCAATCAGCATGCACATACACCTGCTATTATTGATCAATCCTACCAACAGTATCGTTTGGTAGCATTCGAAGAAGTTAGTCGAAAAGCTCCCGTGACAAATAAGTGGCAGTCTCAATTCTCTGCACCCACACTTGAGTACTGTTAGGATTCACTGACATGAAAAGGAGGACAGAAGCAGGAACACACACCTACTCCAAGCACTAAATGGATGTATATACCCGTTCTGGCAGCTGAAGTCAGAAATCATAATCTATCAATGGTGAATGAGCAGAATCAAATCCCTGCTCATATTATGGATTCCTGCCATGATATTATAACAGCTTCAGTAGCATTTCAGGGAAAGACGCAAAGATCTATCCCTACCAATGGAGTGAAAAATCATAGTTCACTCCGAAACAGACACACACCACTGTTCCAGTCCAAGAGGGTTGTAGGGCGTACTCCCCCATAACATACGGATAACCAAGTAAGGAACATACACCTGATTTGAGCGGAGGCAATCAGCCTAACCTAATCATTTCTCTAGAGCAGGCACATACACCTGCCCATAATGACCACTTTTGTCAACAAGTGGTTTTTGAAGTGAGTAAGATGGCGCCTAAAAAGAAGAACCACCCAGTACTGTCATGAAATCCAGGGCCAATGTGTAATAAGGCCTTACTCGATGCTGGAGTTCTTGAAGCCCTCAGACAACTATCTGTTGGAATTCAAGATTCTACTCCCTCATTTCCCAATAGTAATAACATTAATTTTGAAGGTCTTCATTAGAAACTTCCTCATGAAGGCTTGCTTCATGACAGTTTGGTCGATCAAGATGTTTCTTCTTCAGATGAGAGGCATCGGAACCCTTTATGTGGCCAGAAGACCAAGGAGAAAAATGTTTCAACTTTTCCTGTAACCCATCATGGTGGTCCTACTGATGATGATGAATTTAGTTGCAAAAGTCCTCTTCGTAGTTATAATACACATTTCCTAGAAAATTCCCCAAAGTACAATGTAGTGTTGAGAATGCCCTCTTATCTTGAGGCACATGAAAATGTGAAGCCAGTCATGTCTGATGATTCACCACTAGGAGGTGAAATACATTCCCAATCAGAAGATAACCCATGGTGTAGGTCATTCTCTAAACCACTCCTAGGTCATTCGTCTTCTAGTTTGATCAGTGAATTTTCTACCGATCTTTTTGAATCCAGTTAAGAAACAAGGAAGCACCAGCTCTGGTCTAAACAGGTAGAAGAATCTTCATTTAATGATAAATAGGAAGTACTGAATATGATAAAACAATTGGAGAAAGGTGAAGTGTCAGTCATGTTTTGGCATTTGGCTGACTCTCAGTATGACATTCCAGAGAAGTTGACGGATGATGGAATTCATGATATTCGTCTCAACATATTAAAAACTCTTCGACAGTTAAAAAAGAAAATATTATCTTATGATGAAAATAAAAATCATATCATGATAATAGAAGGGTTACGACGCCAAATTGACTTGGTTTCTCTATCATTTTCTCGATATCTGAAGGCTGAAAAGCAGCAGAGAGCCCTTCAACGTTCATGACTTGGTGCCCTAAAAAGATTGCGCCAGTTAATATCCAATGTCCCATCTAGTATTCATACCAGGGGATGGTGTGTTCATGGATCACTACATTTCATTGTACTCTCCAGTCCACAAAGCCCTCTGAAAATGGTCTCATGAAATGTTATTTCCCATGGCCGGCCACAGTCAATTGGCTTTGTTTGTAATCAATGTCTTTACTAAGAACATGACTCAACTAGTTCTTCTCAAAATCAAGAATACATGGAACAAGTTGTTGAATAACTCATGCATCAAGCGAACGAGAATATTGAATAAACCACTCGTTTGGAGCAAGCACATCATCAAGTGACAGAAGTGTCAGAAATCATCCAACATTCTTTTGAGCCAGGTGATAAAAGTGGATGTCGGTTGATGCATCCAACCAATTTCCAGACTAAAGTCTCCAAGATCAGGAGATCTTACAAAAAGGTCTCAGATATAGCATGTCAAGAACCACCCCAGATTGCCAGACTGGGGACTCTTTTAACCCAACCCTTAGAATCAACAAATAGGATTCGAGGAGTTAAACACGAACAACCCCAGTCCACCGGGATATGGACTTTTTCACATAATCAATCTCTTCCTCAGAGATAGTTAGTATTCTCTCAATTAGAGAAGAAGTCTAAAGAGGAATGATGAGCCAAATTATCAGGATATTCCCTCCAAATTACGGTTCATCAAGAAGTTCCTGAAGGAACAAATCGACAAGAGGCAATGTCTCATCAGATACATGTATGAAGACAGTATCGGAGAAATTATGATAGAAGGGATGAAATGCATTGTGCATCGATTAATGTCATCAAAGCCATTTTTTCTGATACAGCAGACGAGGTTCACTCAGAGGGATCAGATGAAGAGGTTCCTGCTCAAGAATTTGTACGCACAGACACAAATGAAGAAGGTGTGCGTACATGAAATGAAAGGATTACCCAGAATCCGGGAGTTCCTTCAAGTAACCCACTTCCCCCTCTCCGAAAGGGATCCAACAAGGGGAAGGGAAAGAATTGGGATACATACCCTTCCTCTAGAGAAGACCAATCATTCTCACTAGAGCAATGATTTTCACAACAAGAGGAATAAATGAAGGAATTGAGGAGGATAAATACAGAACTACTTCAGGGTAGTCCTCCTCCTAAGCGTGCTGGAGTCAGTCAGCCAAAGGAATTTGTTTTGGCTACTGAAATGGAACAAGAATATCCTCCTTTATCAATACACCCTCATAGGTCTAATCCAACAGGTCAAGTGAAACAATAATCGGCATTGCTGCCATCGGTTGTAGTACCAGCTGCCACATCTGTCCAAGATCCAGTCATTGCACCTGTTCAAGTCCAAGATCAACCGGATGTTTCTCAAAATTTAATAACTACTATTATATCATTAACAGCTTAGATGGATGCTATGGAGGTAAAACGAGCTCAAATTCAACAAGAAAATAGTGCTTACCCTGAATGGGTTGATGCAATTACCCCCACCCCGCATTAAATTTTTCAAGTACCACATTCCAAATATTTAATGGTTCGGGAGACCCAGAGCAACAATTAACACATTTTGTTTCTTGTTGCGATCCTATGATGGGAACCCCTCAGCAACAAGAATCAGTTAAGCTCAGGTGTTTTGTAAAGTCATTACAAGGACCTACCTTTGTTTGGTACACAAGCTTGCAATCTCAATCAATTACCAGATGGGAGGATCTCCGCCAATTATTCCTTCTTCAATTTAGTTCAATGTTGCCAAAGACAACAATTTTTTATCTTACAAATTGCAATCAAATGGAAAATGAAAGGGTTTCAGATTTCATTGCTCGCTAGAAGGGACTAACATATTCCCTAAGCTTAGCACTCCCTCAAGAAGAACTGTTGCCAATCTCTGTGGAAAATCTATGTGATGAATCATGCATTCCACTAATCCCTAAGAAATAAACAGGAGGGTTTCGAGACCATACTTAAATCACTCAACAGATTGAAGATTCTGTTATAAAGACGAAGGATAAAGCTCGTGTAATTCCATCAGCTCCAGGAAGGAGAATGGGTAAAACATAGAGTGCTACAGTTATGCTTAAACAAGCACCTGTACCTTCTTCTACATCTAAACCTTCATATTCTCGAAGGGTTCCACCTCTTGAGTTCCAAAAAAAGTGGTCGTTTCGTCAATATGATCAAAGAGATCAATGACGAAAACAATTAAAGGATTTTAAGTGCAAAGTTTACTGTTTCTGAAATGAACAATTTCCTGGTTATTTCATTTCGGATCTGGGAAATAATTTGGTTCAATTTCCAAGGCCATAAAGGCCAAAAAAGGAATTAGATAAAGACCATCACAACTATTTCACATTTCATAAAATGTTGGGGCATCCCATTCAAGAGTGTTTTTTTTTCAAGGACCTCTTGCAAAAAATGGTCGACTCGGGACAAGTCAAACTAAAAGGTTCTTCAACTCAGGTAGCATGTGTTACTGCTACAGATCCAGAGGAGGAATGTGAGTCGATAGAAGTCAAAAACAACAATGCACAAAAATATGATGATTGGATGGTAAAAAAAATGATCAACCGAACTCATGCTATTTTGCGAAGACAATTGAAGAAACCAATTGTGTCTTCTGCCATGAATGTCGCAGCAAAACCCTCTTTATCAGAGGTAAAATCCTCAAAGAAACATAATGATTCAATGAAAGAATAAGAATCAGTAGAAGATGAGTATGTGTCAAACCCGAAGTTGTATTTGACTCTGGGAGAGTTTATTCCATCTACTTCGAAGCCACAGGCACCGTCCCACCAAACGGTACAGCCTAAATTGGCTAGTCAGGTAGAATCTTCATTGGATGAAGAGTTGATCTTTGATTCTGTTAACATGATTCACTTAACAGATCCTTATGCCAATCACAGTTTCTAACTCAATGAACATGTGTTCCCTATATCAAACCAAGGAATCAGAGGGAGTTCCAAAGTCTCAGGATCTAGAGGAAGACGTGGATATTTTAGAGGCCACTATTCCAATTCTACCCTTGCTAGAACTGTGTATGCGGAAGAAACCCATGGAAGAGCCCTTCAACGAGCTCAACAAGAACAAGAAAGTTCTTCCACACAAGGCAGATTTAGTCCTGGCACAATTATTTTGGAAGATCGGTTGGAAGTTACACCTTCTTCCTCTAAGCATGTAAATAGACCTAATCGGTCTAATCTTCCAAATCCAAGAGTATTACCAACTTTTACCACAATACAAGATGCATCAACTTCCAAAGCATCAACTTCCAAGGCACCTGCTAAACCCCATGTTCCTGTTGGGAAAAACAGACCTTTGGATCAAAAGTATGATGTATTGAAATACCTGGCCTAAGTACCATCAAAGTTATCAATTCAAGATGCCATGAATTTATCAATGGATCTTCGGGAGGCACTCATTGAATATTTTTCAAGTCCTGAGGATTTTGAAACTGAAATTGTTGCAGCTGAAGCCTCCCATGTAGAGAATAATCTTAAAGAATGCCATGCAGCGATATCTCTCATAGAGGAAGATGAAGATGATGTTGTGCATGTACATATTAGACCTTTGAACTTCTCATGAAAGTTCAATGGTGTAGAGATCTTAAGATCTTTCATTGATAATGGTTCATGAGTCAACCACATGCCCATTCGTACACTTCGTCGATTGGGCCTCACCGAATCTAATTTATCTCTTTCTACTATGATGTTACAAGGATATGAAAAAACTGAACAAGAACCACTGGGAGAGATTACACTGTGAACTCATTTTGGTGATCTTGTATCCAATTCAGATTTCATGGGTGTTGGTCAAGACTCACCCTTCAACATCTTGCTTAGAAGACCCTGGCTACATCAACATGCGGCTATCCCTTCATCGTACCATCAATGTCTCAAGTATTGTTTCGATGGTCAAGTTGGAACATTGTATGGTGATAAGGCCACGTTCAAGACATGTGAGTCTCAATACATTGATGCGGAATTCTATCACATGAAGGGAAAGTAGAAATCCACAACAAAGGATATTACCAAAGGTAATGCTCCATATGGTTTGGAAAAAATTCCAGTAAATCCATTTATAAATGTGAGTACAGATTATGTGTTGCCTATCAGTCAAATTTACTGGATAGACTCAAATCCAAATACTCTTATAGAAACTCCCATAATTTCAATTACGGCAATTAAGCCAAACAACATGGGAGAAATTGGAGATTCACCAAGAAATGATGAATGCTCAAATGGGGATGTCTTCATTTCATCTGCTGAAATCCAGAAAGTCTATACTTTGAAAACTAGGCTAAAAGAAGTTATAGAAATGTCAGGGGTGAATGATGATGTCGATTCTCAATCCATCATATCCTCTTTAATACCCAAGAAATATCGTTCATCATCAATCGGGTCGGAAATGGAAGCTTCTTCTTCAAGATGTTTAAATTTTATCATCTCTCTCGATCCTGAAAATTCTACGGCATAATCTACTATGAAGGTAGAAATAGAAGAAATAAAACATGTTGAAAAAGAAGAGGATGATCTCAGGGATGCTCCTCTAGCATTTGAAGAGGGTATCTCTACTATAGTGGATGAACTCAGAGAAATAAATCTGGGTAAAAAAGTAGATCCACTCCCCAAATTAATTAGTGCAGACATGAATCTTGATGAGAATGAAATACATATTTCATTTTTAAAGAAAAATCGAGATATATTTTCTTGGAACTATACAGAGATTCTAGGCCTTGATCCTGATGTTGATACTCATTGTTTGGGTTTTCCTGAAGAACATAGTGGATTCAAACAAGCTACTAGAAGAACACACCCATCCTATGCTTCCAAAATTGAAGCTGAAGTGGATAAACTTATCAAAGCTAACATTGTTAGAGAAGTTCAATATCCAAAGTGGTTGGATAATATTTTCCCTGTGAAAAATAAGAACGGACAAATTAGAGTTTTCATTTATTTCCGAGATCTTAATTGGCATTGTCCTAAGGATGATTTTCCATTTCCAATAACAGAACTCTTAATTGATGCAACAGATGGATATGAAGCACATTACCTCATGGATGGATATTTCGGGTATAATCAAATCTGAAAGGCTCCAGAAGATGAAGAATATACAGCCTTCAGATCCCCTATGGGTGTGTTCTGCTATTGGGTAATGCCCTTTGGCCTAAAGAATGCAGGCACAACATATCAGCGTGTCATGCATCACATCTTCAAACCCTTTTAAGGGAAGTTCATTGAATGTTACATGGAATATTTGGTGGTCAAATCCAGGAAACTTTATAATCACTTGGCTTATTTGGAAATCATACTCCACAAACTTCGACAATATAATTTTAAGATGAACCCCTTAAAATTTTCTTTTGGGGTAACCTCAGGAAAATTTCTCGGCTTTGTTGTACGCCATTGTGGTATTGAAGTCAATCCTGAGAAGACAAAGTCAATCCTTGGTATGTCACCTCCTAAAAATTTGAAAGAATTTAGAGGACTTCAAGGACACTTATCCTATATTCGGCATTTCATCTCCAAATTGGCAGGCAAAAGTTTACCCTTCACCAAATTGATGAAGAAGGGAGTCACTTACCAGTGGACTGGGGAATGTCAAGAAGCATTCAATATTCTTAAGAATTATCTCTTGATTCCACCGGTGTTAATCATACCTATTGATGGAAGACCAATTATCCTCCATGTGACAGCTTTAGAGTGATCATTGGGTGCCTTTCTTGCTCAGAAGAATGTTGATGGGAATGAAAACAACCTCTTTTATCTTAGTCGGACTATGCATGGAGCAGAAACCCGATATTCAAATATTGAGAAGTGCTACCTAGCATTAATCTTTGCAGTTAATAAGTTGAGACACTACCTTCAACATCATGAGGTCCAATTGGTATCTCGTAATAATCCAATGAAATTCATCCTTAGTAGTCCAATGCTTACAGGACGTCTGGCAAGGTGGGAAATTTTTTTGCAGCAATTCAACATTCAGTATGTGTCTCAAAAGGAAATAAAGGTCCAGGCTCTAGCTAATTTCCTTGATGAACACCCTTCAGTAGAAGATACATATTTTGATATTTAACTTCCTAATGAAGAAGTCTTCTTTATTCCTGATAGTCTTCAAACATGGGAAATGTCCTTCGATGGTGCTTCCAGAAGTCCAACAGGGATGAAAATGGAGAATCCTAAATTCAGAAAAGTTGGCTTAGGAATAGTGCTCATTTCCCCAGAAAAGGAAGTGTTACCCTATTCCAATTCATTTTTGGGAGGCGGTACAAATAATGAAGCGGAATACCAATCTCTCGTTACAGGAATGGAGTTATCTCTTCAAGAACAAGTGAATCACTTAAGAGTGAAAGGTGATTCAGACCTGGTAATCAAACAAGTCAATGGGGATTATGCCATCATAAAAGAAGAACAAATACCTTTGTAGGATTATCTCAGATAGTTAATGGGGGAATTTCCTACGAAACTGACATTTTCTTATGTCCTGAGGTCACAAAATGCGCAAGCTGATGCAGTGGCTAATATAGCCACAGCTCTGGTAGATCCAAATCAGGACGAGACATCCATCAGTATTGACCACTATCGTACAATGTCACCTTATTTTCAAACCATAATAGTGGAAATCAATGAAATTAGTCACATTCATGAATCATATGGTCATACTACAGGATGGATGACACCAATCAGGGAATACCTTCAAAATGGAACACTTCCACCTGATAAAGCTGAGAAAGAACAAGTCTGGAGACGTGTGGTCAATTTTACTCCTTATGATAGCCCATATCACCCAGAGAAAATTCTCTACAAGCATGGTTTTGATGGATTTCACTTCAGATGCATTGATGGTGAAGAGACAATGGCTGTCATGAAAGAAGAGAATGTCAGAGTCTATGGTTTCCACAAGTCTGGACACAAACTATCTGATCAAATTCAAAGTCTTGGATACTTTTGGCCTTCAATGATAAAAGATTGTGTTGATTTCACAATGAAGTGTCATTCATTCCAAGTAAATGCAAACATCATTCATCAACCCCCATAGTAGCTTCATACAGGTAAATACTCATGGGAATCTGCCACATGGGGAATGGATGTAGTGGGACCTTATCCTTCAGATATAGCCAAACAGTTGAAGTATATTCTTACAGCTACTGAATTCTTTTCCAAATGTGCGGAGGAAATACCCCTCAAAAAATTCAGTTCTAAATGCATTGCTATCTTCATCAAGTCTAACATCATTACCCGATTTGGTGTCTGTCATACCATATTGATGGACAATGCCCCCAACTTCTATTCATTTGAGGTGAGGAAGTTGTATCAAGAATACAACATCAAATCCAATCAATCATCTTGGTATCATGCAGCGGAAAATGGCCAGAAAGAAGATTTCAACAAGACTCTGTCAAATGTACTACAAAATATGGTGGATAAAGATAAGAAATCATGGCGTGATAAGAACTTTCATGCTTTATGGGCTTATCTATCCACAACCTGCACTGCAACGAGGTCAACTCCATATTCACCGGTATATGGAACAAAAGTAGTCTTGACCATTGAGGTTCAATTACCCTCTCTCAGGGTATCCATTTGTGATCAGTCATCTACAGATGAACAATCTCAAAAGCGATTGGATGAATTTGAATGGTTAGATGAGAAATGATTGTGCACCCTGAACCACATGGAAGTCTATCATTATCGAATAGCACGAGCTTTCAACAAATTGTGCATCGCTAGGGTTGTTGCTACCTATTTTTTATCACACTGAGTATAACTCACGTGATCTTAGAGAAAACATCAACCATAACACCCTCTCTGGGCCGCTAACCATGCATAAGTCCCAACACCATTTTTAGGTCATTATACCCAAGAAAAACTTGATCACTAATTCATTATTTAGTTGAACTACGCAGACTTTGATCTTTTCCTTCATGGTTGGGTACGTAGGCAACCTCGCAAGGTTCAATCCCAAAACCAATCTCTTCACATCTGTTCACTTCCATCTCATATTATGTTGATTCATGAAGCCACCCCCAGAATCAATATCTTTACATTGGTTCACATTTTTCCTTGCTATATGACGTTAAACTTTACATCATTTTTTGTCCTTTATGACAATAAAATACCATATTCTTAGTTATATTCCAAAGACTATGTGCATTCATGTAAATCCTCGAACCTTTTATCTTAGGTTAAATCATCATTGCACTAGATTCTCCTTTCACCCTTCACATGTACGAACCAAATTTGTACAGAGGGTATTTCTAGAACTACGTGGGCTTGATTCCTATCCTTATGGGATATTTAAGAATGTTCCAGTGTCCCTCAAATCTAGCCACAAGTCTTTTGGGCCTAACCCCAAATTCTACTCTCAGTCCCCTTGCTGAAAAGTCCCTGTGAAAACACACAATGTGTATTCATTATTATGGTCCACGATCTATGACCCTAAACTAAGATCTCACATTCTTTCATCCCACATGACGTTAAACAATATTTCAAGAACTATGTATGGCATGATTCCCATCCTTATAGAATACGTAGTGAAGTCCAATATTTCAATTCAGGACCCAGCCACTACCTGATTTTGGTTAGCATTAGTTTGTGTATATCTACATGAATTGAACAAATTCCCATTTTTATGTGTCATAATCCTATCCTTAAATATTTTCAGATCTCCATAACTTTTTTATCAACTTATGGTCACAAAATTTCTAATTTCTAAGAGTGATTTTGCTTGACTATGCAACATGTGCCCGTAGGCGGCCTTGCATAAACAGTCTACATAACAGACGTATCATCCAATAGATGCTATTATTTGACTATGCATCTAATGACCTTATGTGGACCTGCATTATTCAACCCCATAATGAGTTTGTTAAATAGTGGTAATTTCATTCATGGAAAGAAGACCTCTTTTGTCATTATTGGTCTTAATGACAATATGTAGCGATTTGAAAAAAATAGCCATCCTTATCATATTTTTTCCATGTTCTTTTTCATGATCTGAAAGTATTCAAGTCTATGGTTTATGTTTTTCTTACCTATGTTTGGGTTAGACCTTCGTAGGAGTCACATTCATCCAGTTCATAGATGATCTTTCATGGAAATATCTTCTCCATATCCAAGTACCTCTCTCCACATAGAAAACACTATGATTTGGAAAATTTGAATCCCCATAAACTTCCACTGGCTTTTTAGCAGTAGAAAAGTAAATTTTTGAGATTTATTTTGCTTGAATATGCACCACGTTCCCTTAGGAGGCTTTGCATAAATAGTTTACATAACAGACCTGTCAGCCAAAAGATGCTTTTATTTGACTATACAGCCAATTCCCTGAGGTGGCCCTGCGTAATTCAACCCCCTAACGGGTTTGTTAAATAATGGTAACTTCATTTTCGTGAACTAATTTTTCTAATTCCTTTTAGCCCTTTTCATATCATTCCTCAGATTCAAAATTTCTTAAGTCATGGTTTACATTTTTTCCCTCATACATGAGTGTGGTAATATGTTTTCAGATAAATTATCAATGAATTGAGTCAATTTTAATCCATTAAGTCAAAGCTATTTCGACCTAACACATTAGAATTTTTATGTCCGACATGCATGACTTTAAACTACCCATAAAAGACAAGGGAACTCCGAATAAAAGTCATGTTCCAGCTCACTAAACATAAATTTTGTATGATTTTAGGTAATATTGAGCAATAAAAATTTTCAAGAGTTTGTAGGGTTATTTATAATAATCCGAGCGAAAAATCAAACTATTCTTACTAGGCTCATTGGCTTCGGTAAAATTTTAAGAAGGTAGAAAAGGAAAATGTGTGCACAAATGATTAAAGTTGAAAACGTTTTTCATTTGATGCACATGAATTAGAAGGACATCCACATATTGGAGTCTCTTCTCTTTTCCAAGAAATTAAAAGAGGCTGTCAACATAAGTCTTCACTTGATGTACAGCATCCCGAGCTTCAGCAGAAGCCACTTGAAGCTCATGCACTTGACCAAATTCACACTTTTTAGCCTAATGGAGTTCTTTCTTGGCATTCGTGATGTCTTTCATACCACTATTTTGAGCTCCCTCCAGTGAATTATTGAGTTGGTCACGTTCCCCAGTAACATCATCTAACGGTTGCTGAAGGTGCATCTACTGTACGACTTTATCTTTGATCTTATGCTTCACATCGTCCATCTTGGTAGGATAATCATCCTCAGCTCGGGATACCGCAGCCAAAAATTCACTAATATTGGCTGACAGCTTCACCCTAGTAAGATCTTCAGGGTACTTTTTCCCCAGCTCCCTCCTTAAGATGACTTGCTTCACTACGACATGGATATTTTGATATCCAAAACCGCCAAGTCCCAGTATGAAAAATAGGGATGACAGTCAAGGGATATTTGATGACAACTCATCTAAAGGAACTTCAGATATGATATTCCATATGTTTTTCCATGCCTTGCGTCATGAAAATTGGAATGCCTTTTGTACTTCTGGATTCGACTCAGCATCACTGTCGTAGGGGGGGATATAATCCGGGAATAACGAACTTAGGGAAGTTCCCTATTCTGCTACTTCCCCCCTGACCTGTGGTTCCTCACTTTCAATTCTTGTTAGGGCGTAGGCTGAGGCTTCACCTCTAGATCTAGCCACAGAAATTGATGGCCCTACATAATCAATTGAAAGATTTGGTTATTTTCAAATAATAACAAAAAATGATTGACTATCTTGAAAATTAAGTACAGTCACAAGTATTGTTATCCCTTACCCAATGGTAGATCAGTAATTTGAGAAACCTCGTCACCGTATTTCCCAGATTCAACAATATTTTCAGGGTGAGTTTGAGAAATCTCCATGGGGTTTAGCTCCACCTGGTCTAATGTCTCTACAATAGTAGGGTTTTCTATACCCCCTTCAGGCATTGGTAGTTCAGCAGCTTTCTCCGATAGAACTGCATAATTGAACCGATCATGATTAGACATGTAACAAGAAGTTATTTTTAATAGGACAAAGGATAACACTCACGTCCATAATCTTCTAAAATACATGGTAATTGAACATGATCTAAGAAATCAACAAAAGATACACCAAGTCCCATCATTTCTTTCAATGTAATCTTAGAATCCAAGTTAATCTCACTAGTGGGAGAATTTGATATTTCTTCTTCACAACCTTCATCCTACATTCCTTGACCCTAGAAAACATCTTCAGATAAAGTGGTGGCATTAGTTGCAATGGGCTCCAAAAGATCTAATGCAGGGGTTGAACCTAAAGTATCACAGAATGGATGTCATTCGATGTTTCATTCAAATTTTTATGAAGAATTGTTAACTTACCAGAAGCAGGTTCTTCTCTTCATGGAATAGCAGCAGGAGGGATTCTGGGAACAGAAATTGGATCTTCTCCAAGAGTAGCCAAGTCAGCCTAAACTTGTGATTGTTCACCAGTACCCTCTGTGGTCCTCAAAGGAGGGTCAGTCCTCTCTCTCAGAGGGTAAATTGAAGAACCCCTTCAATCCCAAGGAAAATGAGTAATATTTTTCATGGGTTAAGACTCATGATAACCCGAAGGACATACCACTACTAATGAAGCGTTTAGCTATGGACTTCTTCCTTTGTTGCTTTTGCTTCCTTTTCTTTTTGGGAGTGTCAGCAATCTCCATTACGGGTACGTGAATTAGAGAATGGAAAGCCATTTCCAGCACCCCATCCATGTCCTGGTGTCCTAGAGATATCTCACCCAACTCACGAGGAGATTCAGCAGCAGCCCTGATGGCAGTACCACCAGGGCTATATTATGGCTAAGGATCCACAGTAGTTCCTTTCTTTTCAAGTTGTAGGATGAATAAAATAATTTAATTGAGTAACAAAGATTTGACTGAAATCAAGTTAAAAAAGAAAAATAAGGAAAGAAAACATAATCTTCAGGAGCCACATTATCGTGCCACTCATAATCTCCGGAAGCAACAGTCCCCTCAGCGGCGCCACGATCTATCATTTCCTTCACCCACTTGGTGACATGAATGGAATTTTCAGTGGCATATATGAGCATTTCCTACTCTCTGATATAAGCCCGCACTTCATTAGGGTTATCAATATAATGGATATCTGTAGAAGCCAAAAGATTCCCTATTCCAAGGAAGTGTAGCCCCTCGCACAAATCCAGCCAGGCAGTTCCAGCAACATAGTATAAACCCTGCCATGTCTGGATAGCCTCTGGTCGTAGATATTCAGTACGTGTACTAGAAGGCTGCGAGGAAGGTCCTACAATCTTGGACTTCAGTTACTTACCAGCTCCTAAAACTAATAATAGAGAATAAGAAAATAATACTTGTTCCCCTATAAAGTAATGGTGATTAAATTGCCACAATGAATTAATTTACTAGGAGTTGATGGAGTGTGTCTTTTGATTCTGACTGGAGGATTATATCGGGCATGAGGCCACTTTGCCGTTTGTTGTGACTCGTCATCCCCATCTTGGGAATCCAGTGAGTCAGTCCTAGATGTGGAATCCGGCGAATCAGTTTCCGGTGGGGAAGAATCACCTTCATGTGGAAGGGTTTCTTTCACTATAGTCCTATTCTTTTTCCCCACATGATAAACCGGGTGATTCAGCACCCCTCGATGGTATGATGGTATCCAGTGCTTAGCACACCATATAGTCAAGTTATTTTCTGCTTTATCAATTCGTAGCTCAAACACTACCTCAGTCTTCTCCCTAGATTTCAGCAACTATAGTTGATGGGCAACCATCAGATATTTCTCTGACCTGACATGCACAGGGAGAGATATAGCAGTCTGCTGCATAAATTTAAATTGACGTGAAAATCTATATGGAGCATAGGACTCGCATATAATCTCTCCGCCAATTTGGGGGACCAGCAGACCATCTCTGCAAGCCAGCATGTACGCCCTTAATTCCATATTGGCCGTTCCATCATAGAAAAACCGCCCGGTTGGCGGATTTTTATAAGGAAAGAAATTATATTCCTTATACATGATCATCCTCACCTTCATGTCATAAGAGTTGATAGCTAGTGGAGAAATTCCAAATTTTTCCTACACTGATGGCCTGAAAGAACTTCCAGGAATCTGTACTCCATTTTGTTTATTATATGTCATGAAGTGAGTGGCAATCCATCACCAAAAACTTGAAATGGTCCCACTATTCTCAAAGGAGACTTACCCATGAAGACATGGGGTAAGCTCCTGTGAATATTTGAAAAAATGGGAGTAGCTAACCCAACCATTTTCCCCTATTCCAATTTAGCTACGATAACTAAGGTCCTTGGCCTAATGCCTCACTTCAATTCCCTGATTGGATGAAGATAGACACTGAGCCACAAGGCCAAAAATCCCGCTAGAAGTTTCTTCTTTAAGATTCTCTAATTCACCTCATATCCCCACTTCTCAAATTCTACTTCTTCCAGGGTCGACCAGAATGTTCCAGGAGCACCCCTCTTCTCTGTTTGGGGGAGGGTAGTGGGACGAGTGGGCCTCTTCCTCTTGGATACCTTCTCCTTTGATCTCTTCTCCTTCAGCTCCTTCTCCTGCTTCTCGATAAGAAACATATTCATCCACTCTTCTGGATGAATATCCTTTCTAGAATGAGTTAAGGTTGTCTTTGTACTCCTGAGCTTGTGGATGATTTTCAATAATTCCTGAGCTAAATCCGGAGTCTTCTCTGAATCATTCCATGTCGCCTTGGGAGGGATGAATTCATCATACATATCACCCAAAATTGGAGCCCTCGAGATCTTCCGGACATCCCACAGACTAATGACTACTTCTCCATGAGTCAGATCGAAGGAATTGTTTTCTGGGCTCCAATGGCTGAGTATCTCCAGTACGAAATTATCATGCCTGTAAACATATGTTTTCGCATCCCAGACGGCTTCATATATCACAACTCTTTTCAAATCCTCGACAAACTCCGCACAGTGTTGTCTCACCCAGTATGCCCACATCCATGTTGCCTTCACACCTCCTCCAGGACGGAAGCCCCAGCTCTTCTTCCAGCCTTTGGATTGATCTATCTGAGAGTTTCAGAAAATTGAGGGATAACAATTTGGTTGTAGCTCAGGCTTATGTGGGTTCAAATAATTTATACAAGGGCTATGATGAATCATATGGGCCTTATCTATAGTTCCAGAATTTGAAAATTCTCCTCCACATGAAATATTTGTTGAAGCAAAGTTTGTGTAATTATGAAACCAAGAAATTGGGAGATAATTATTTCCCTCTGGAATGGTAACTTCATGCAGATGACCATAGCCATACAAAGGCAGATAAATGCTCTGGGGGAATTTACGATGATACTTCTTCAAATACATTACCAAATCTGGGAGAGTGCTGTCGCAGACGGTATAGTAATCATGGCCAATGATGCTTATCATATCATCAAGTCGTTTTCTTGCCAGTTCATCAGCCGTTCCAATTTTCTTGGGAGCCATTGAATATGCACAAAAGTTTAATAAACTAACTCTTAAATGTATTTATTTTTGTTAGAATTTGTGAAGAAATTTCGAGAAAATGGAAAATTCATTAAGGAACGTAAGTCTAATTTTGGTGTGCATATATGGATGTGTCGTGAAAGTAGAGATGTGTCGTGCATGTTTTTGGCACGCAAGTATCACCGCACAAGTCCAGATACATTGACAACAAAAAAACAACGAAGAAACAGTAGAAAATAGAGCAACATGCATGGTGAAGGGAACTTGCACGGCGAGAGCTCGAAATTTTGAAATTCGGTGCATTGTGTGAGGAATGGCCATGTATATATAGGCCAGGACGCACCCTTGTGCGCCGACGCTTGCATGGCTCAACACTTGTGTGCCGCCCTATGCACGCTCAACACTTGTGCACCGCATGTTCTTTAGTGTCCCTCTTTTCCTCAGAGTCACATCCTCACTTCTTTCGGATCCAACATTGAGGGGGGACTTTTGTTGATGCTCCATTCCATCACAGAGTCTAAAGGAATGCAAAGGGAAATACCTTGAATCCAAAGTGACTCATCCTTTGAAGAAACATCAAGAATTGAAAAAGTCATGAACCAAGATTCAAATGGACCTGGGTTACGCAATTTCCACTAAGATCGCACAAGTATACTTGCGCGCCGCCCATTGGTCACGCAGGTGACTTGCACTCCTTTGAAATATCACCCAGGGTTTATTCAGCCTATAAATACCCCTGTGGGCCCCCCATTTGAAGAGGAAGAATTTCCAGAAATTCAGATTTGAGCTCCCGGTGCCCTAGTCTCCTCTGAAAGCTTCTGAACACTTATAAGGTAGGTTCATACCTAGAACATAAGATCTAAAGAGAAGGAGTAAGGCCTATGTGTTGAAACTCATCAACACTTGCGCGCCTGAGTGGTCAGCCCTTAAGGGAAATGGCCACAGTTGTGCACTGCCTTCCCCCTTAAACGGAACTTGCATGCCCCTCTTCTGAAAGACTTTAAGGATAGTATTAAAGGCATGAGCCAAGCCTCTCCAAAGTTCTACCTTAAGTGTTGAGTAGAGCGCAACTACACATGTGTCGTGCAGGTACACCTGCGTGACCAAGACGTGTGCGCCTACACAAGACATGTGCGCCCACGTAGGACTTGCATGCCCCTCACTTTTTGGGTGCCCTTCCTACCCATTTCACCCCTCCTATACCTATCCACCTCTCCTCTTCAAGATTAAGCCTTCATAACTCTCTCCAAAGCCATTCATGGCATGATTTCCTTTTTCGCTTCCTTATCTGAAATGAATTCTGTGAAACATCTCTCAAAACCTAGTGATTTACACCTCTTTATGTCACTAAGGTTAGATATTTCATTCATTCAACCTCATCCTTTAATATGATAGAATCCTTAAACTATTCCTTCTTTTGAGGAGTAAGTCTCATTTCAAATTCTCATTAATTTTGGCATCCTCTTTATGATTAATCGCCAAGTCCCCTAACCTGGGCATCCTCCTTCGAAGTAAGCCCCAGTTATAATTTCCCAAATATGGGCTTCCTTTTTAGGAGTAAGCCCCTACCATAATTCGTTAATTTGGTCATCCTCCTCATGAGTGAGCCCCAGTCTCAAGGTTCCCAAATATGGGCATCCTCCTTAGGAGTAAGCCCCAAGTCATCATTAATTTGGGTATCCTTCTTTAGAGTAAGCCCCGAGTCCCTTAATTCTAAAAATCCCCTTTACCTGGGCGTCCTCTTCAGGAGTATGCACCAGTATTCAAATCCCTTTAACTTGGGCCTCTTTACGAGAAAACCCCAGTCTTAATTTATCTTAACCAGTCTTAATCTACTTTTTGATTTGGGCTTCCTTATCAGGAGTAAAACCCATTCATAAAGCCCCCTCCTAATTTTGGCATCTTCCTCTGGAGTAAGCCCCAAGTTAGATTTTCCAAATCTCTATAAAAGCACATATACTTTTATGGACCCTGTTCCCAGACTTCTTCTTTGAAATAAGTCCTGCTCTCAATCTATTTGGGAAGTCATATATAGATAATACCCACATCATTTTCTATGATTGCATCTTTCATGGCATAAATGTATGGTTTTACCAATACCACTTCTTTCTCTCACCGAGCATGACTAACGTGTTCTTGGAGCGTAAAAGTAATTATGAAATTTTTATTTGAGCCATAAATCTTACAGAAACATCATAATCCCTTTCTCAAACTATGTGGGATGTGATACCTTTTCCAAAAAAAGGATACGTAGGTAGGCCATCCGTGTGTACGATCCCAACTCTGAAATAATCCATGTCCTTCTGAATGACAATAAACTTCAAGTGCCCCACTGAGTGGATTTAAAACCAGTATGGTCATCATAATGACCAAGAGACTTTTATAAAATATATTAAAGGATACTATTGACTAGGAATCTCTACAAAATATATATGATTCTCTATCGATGAATAACCCCAAATCCATATAAAATATTCTCTAAATTTTATACATATCATTAATTGTAAGATCTAAAGGAAAGACCATTTTATACTTGGTAATGTAATAAAGATTCACGAACATAACATAAATCTATAAATAGAGTCTCATAGTAGACAATAATTCCCCTAAAAAAGGTGTGATGAGTCCGACCTCCCATCCTATCGACCAATAAAAATTCCTAAGCTTCCTCAGTGCATAACTAATCAGCGCCTACCTTTGGAAATAAGGTCCATATGGATATGGAATCATTGGATGTTTTCGGTTCTACGAACAAACCCGTTAGAAACCGCTTGGAATGTTTGAACCTTAAACCAATGAGGTCATCCCCAATTCCATAGGAAATAGATTACAATGAACTACGTTGTATTAATATATGTATCATTTATCTATTGTTAAATTTGAAATTAGTTAATATAAAAATAATTATTAAATGAAGAAGATGGTTTTTAACTACTATACAGTATTTTAACTATTCAATAAAATATTAATGTATTCTGAAAAATACTATAAATTCACACTAAGATAATTTCAATATTTTTAATTCAAAAATTATTTTTATTTTACGAAAATAAATTTCCATGTGTGTCAAAAGTTATCCTTATTTAAGGGATATTAGATGCGGTACATTCGATAAAACCATATTTTTATACATAAAATGACTTTAACAAGAAACGTATCTTTTATTATAAATATTTTAAATGTAGTTATTACTATTCATATAAATATTTTTATAAGATATAATATAATTATATAATTTTGATAAAAATAATATTAAAAAGATATCTTTCATACAAACTCAGGGTTGCATGTATCGTATGCTAATTCCGTGTTTCATGCAACATACGCCATGTCATTGTTGCAAGAAATGTATGCCAATTAGGTGTTTTGTGCAAGGTATGCCAAGTCAGTTCCATGTAAAATGAATGTTTTATTTATTTAAATGCATGATATAAATGAAAATTTATATTTCATCCCCAAAACGTCAATAATAAATTGGGGTTTTTTATCTTAGGAAAAAAATGAGGATACTTCTGCTTGATCATATCCTGAAGTTACCTCATTGCATAATCTAACAAGTGATTTCTCCACAAAACATTAACCTGGAGATTTGTCTTATTTCGGTGAAATTTCCCATATTGGTCCATTATTTCTACAGGTTTCTCCTCATAATTATGATATCGTTCCTCTAGTATGACCTCTAAGTTCAATACAGGTGAAGGGTCTAGTATTTACTTCCTCATGAGAGATATATGGAGAACATAATTATATCGAGAGATATTTGAAGGAATTTCCAAGAAATATTCTATTGTCCCAATATGATCAAGAATCTCAAAGAGACCATTATACCTAGGGAATAGTTTCTGTTTCTTCTTGAATGTCATAACAATCTTCCAAGGTGAGATTCACATAAACAATTTTTCTCCAACATCAAATTCTAGATCATGTGGACGATTATTAGCATAACTTTTCTTCTGACATTCAGTTGTCTAAAGATGATGTTAAATGGTTCAAACCTTCTTAACCATTTCATTAGTAATATCCAGTCTGAATTGTTTTCTTTTTCTAAACTCATTCCAACATGATGGAGATCGATATATCATTCCATAGAGGGATTCATAAAGAGAAATATAAAATCTTGATTTAAGGATATTGTTGTAATAAAACTCATGTAAAGGAAGGTGTTGATCCCAATCACCTTTTGAAATATAGAAAACAAGATCGCAACATATCCACTAGTGTTTGAATTATTCATTCAGACTGAACATCATTAGAAGGATGATAAGCAGTGTTAAAACACAATTATATATCTTGTGATTTATGAATAATTTTCCAGAACATTTAGGTAAACCTCATAACACAATCTAATAAAATGGAAAGTTGTATTCCATGCATCCTTTCCACTTACTTGATGTATATCCTAGAAAATTGATCAAGAGAGAAATCCTCACGGATTACAATAAATTGTGCTAACTTGGTAGTGTGATTGATTGCCACCTCTATATCAGTAAACCCTTTAGAGGTTTTCAGTTGTCCAAAAATAAAATCAATAGTTATGTTCTTCCATTTCCATTCTAGTATAGTTAATGGGTGAAACATCCATTGAGACATATGGGTTTCAGCCTTAACATTCTGGCATACAAATCATTGAGATACAAACTCTGTGATATCTCTCTTAATGACATCCCACATGAAGTATTCTTTCCAATACCAGTACATCATCGTACATCCTTGATGAATAAATAATGAAGAACTGTGATATTCCTCTCATAGCTCCTTCTTCAAATCTGGTATGGACGGAACATAAAAATAGTTCATAAACCTTATCATTCCATCTTGATCGAGATTAAACTCCAAAACATTTATGACCTACATTTGTAGATCTTCGCCTCCCTTTTTAGCCTATTTAACCTTCCCTTGTATATAGGTTGGACATTAATTTGAAAAAGATACAAAATTTCCACATCCTTCATGATTTTTTATCTATCCATTGAAAATATAGGAATATTGTATATTTTGTGATCCTTATAATGTATAATCTAGCATGATCTTTTCATCTAATGGAATCAGACACCATTTCTCTTTCCGAGTGTGGTAATGTTTTGAGCAGTCGTAATCCTTTATCAACTCTAACCATATTCTCTAGTGCATGTTCAACTCCTTATGTGTGAATAAATAGTTTAGACTTTTTGGATCAGTATATATATCCCACTTTTCTCCATAAAGATAATTCCTCCATATATTTAGTGCAAAAAATACCACTGCTAACTCTAAATCAATAATTTAGTAATTTCTCTCATGAATCGTTAACAGTTACAAGGAATAGGCTATAAATATGTTATTTTTCAAAATAACACATCCTGATCTATTCGTTGATGCATCACTATATATTAAAACCCCTTATCTACTATTGTGTAATGTAAGCACATGTGAACTGACCAACGTTCTCCTAAATTCCTTGAAATTTTCAACACATTCATCTGTCCAGAGGGACATGACACCCTTCAGAGATAACCTGGTCAAAGGATTAGATAATCATGAGAAATTCTCCACAAACCCTCTACAATATCAAGATAAACCAAGAAATATATGTATCTTTGTCATCATGGTTGGTCTAGGGAAGCATTCAATAACCTCCGACATTGATGGATCTACTACCATACAATCTCATGAGATTATATTACCCAAAATGAATCTTTTTTAGCCGAAATTAACACTTTAGAATTTATGAATATAACTTATCCTTCATTAGGGTTTGTGGTACAATTCTCAAGTGATCTTTATGTTCATCATTAATATTTTAACACATAAGAATATCATCTATAAAGACTACTAGAAACACATCAAGCCCATCTATAATGACAATATTCATTAAATACATGAAAATGTAATGGTAATTAATAAGAAAAAAAGAGATCACTGAATATTCATAATGTTCATACCATGTATAGAATGTGTTGTTTGTTATATAATCCTTCTTGACCCTTAATTGATGATATCTTGAACGATGGTAAATACTGGAAATGTATTTACCTCTATGTAGTTGATCAAACAAGTAATAAATAAGGGGAAGGGGATACTTTTTCTTGATTGTGATATTGATCAACTCCAGATAACCAATGAAGTATCACATTGATCCATCTTTATTTTTAGAAAAAGGAACTTTCCCTCCCATAGTTGAAACACATGGATGAATGAATCCCTTATCAATGTTTTCATGGTGTTTCTTCTCTAATTCATGAATCTCAATCAAGGATATTTTATAACGAGTGTCTGAAATTAGTGTGGAACTATGTATGGGTTATATTGAAAATCAATCATTATATTATGGTTAAAGACTTGGAGACTCTTCTGAAAAGACATCCATAAAATCTCGAAAAACATGCATATCATCGATGATGATCTTCCCTCCTACCATTTGAGATGAATAACACTTTTAAATGGTAATTAAGACTCATACACTGGATGTTGTCTCTAATAAAAGTTCATACTTATTGTCACATTGACCGATTTTCATAGGAGGGTCTGAAATATCAAACGTACTATCCAGTATTTTACAATTGATATGGGATTAATGTAGAGAAGGACAATCCATGCCTATGAATACATAATATTCAACCAAAGTAATAATGAAAACAATTCGAAGAAGAATATTCCCATAAACATAAACTAGAGTGGAATCATAAAAATGTTAAGAAATCTTCATACCATTAGGCGTTTTAACTGGTATTTCCACATCTAACTATTTTGGTTGAATCTTAACACCCATAGAAAATTATATAGATATGAAAGTGTGGGTAAATGCAGAATCAAATATGACATTAGAAGTTCTAGAGTAAATGATAAATGTACCTTCCATCACATCGTTACTACACACCTTATCATAAATAGTTATTCCTTTAGATTTCCCTTTCTCCATCAGCTTAATAGGTTGATGATGTCAATCATCCTCACTATCCCTTTAGTATATTCAGTGGTTAGAATAATGGTCATTCTCCTTACACTAGTCCAACTAAATCATGGATGTCCATTAAATCACTCTTTTTTCACATTCACCACAATATCTAACTTCTTTCCATCACGTTGGAATTAAATTTCTAGGTGACCTTCCTTTACAGACATAAAAAACCTATTTTACCCCTTACATAAGTTTCATTCCAGTTTCTTCCCACACATAGAGCATAAAAGAATGTTCATATTCTTTTCTTCCCGATTTTTAGAGTTTCCATTAAACTCTATATACATATTCTTATTTAATCCATGATATTGATAGGTGAGTCCAACCTCCATTATATCCTTGATTAAACAACGCACAATATATTCATATCTAATAAATCCCTATACTCCTAACGCCCATCTAACATTTGACATAAGGAAACCAAATAACCATTCAACATTACATTCAGGTCTAATGATAATTCCTTATGCTTACCTTGAATGTATTGTAAAATTATCCTCATTGGTACCAACAGAGTCATCACCCCATTTCTTTAACTCAAGAAAATCATTCACCATCTTGGAATAATGAATTCAAAAAATGTACTTATTTAAAAATATGTTAATAAACTCATCCCAATCAATGGATTCAATATCCTTTAACTACCTCATATTCATGAATAGAGTCCACCACTAATATACTTCACCTTATAACCAATAAATTTCGAGAATGGGTTTGTCATGATATGAAAATAGAATAATGGTGAATAATGTTTTAGTAGTACTGATCCATTGTTCAACAAAAACAAGATCCTAAGACCCTCTTAATGAAGGGGTATGTTTTCTCATGAAAGAATCAATAAAATTTGGTTACCACCTTTTCTCATTTAGAGTTCCACCATGATTCATATCTTAAGAATGATACATGAGAATTGAAAAAAAAAATCAATCTAGCTCCAATAAAATTGGGTTACTTGGAAAAACATTTGTGGTGTTGTTCATCACAATCACCTTTAATTTGGTTCCTTTTCGGTCTAGCCATTGACTAAAACCAAAAGCACAATGTAATAAATAGTAATAATAATGAGGAACCACATAACCATGAAAAATCTCTTATAGGATATATAACTTATGAATCATTCCTTAATCTATGACACCTTCGATTTATCATAGGTTTTTCATTTCCATTATATATTTTAATCTTTAATAATTGTTCATGATGAGTTTTTGAATTCCCAAAGCATATCTTCTACGAGTGTCAAATTAGGTGTCCAGCTTGGAACATTGTTGTGTACTAGATTATCCCATGTGAGGATCAGAACATATTATCAAAGTTGTTATCACAAGGTACATATTTTCCATTTCTACATAAAAATATAGTTTCTAGAAATGGATTTATTTCAACTAAACCTAGCACTCTAACCTGCACCATTATTCTGGGACATTTTCATATAATTTCTTTACCCTTAGACTTATCCTTTGTGATGCCCTTATGGTTCACACTGTGTTTTTATCATCCTATCATCCATAGGTTTACTATAAATTTTCTCTAATACAAACATTAGTGACCCTCAAATTCCAAACATTAAAATTTCATCTGTTTTGGGGAATATTTTAACATTATACCAATAGACTCCCAATGTTCGTAATTAGTATCAGGACTTTAGAAACATGGAATCATAAATATTTTATATAAATAAACTACATAATCTCCCACTCATTTGTTATTTTCTAACACTATAATTATATATATCAAACAAAATATCTATCATCATAACCTAGGTGAACGACACATAAAAGGTGTCAGCACAGATCCATGGAAATAGTACAAAAAGGGGACATATAGGCATAAAAATGAGGATAAGGGATTGAGAATGTGATCATGAAAACTATAAAATCATACCCTATATATCAAATTTCATAATAGAAATCATTGAATAAAGATTAGAAGTTTATAATACATAAATCATAATTAAATAATGTGAATAATCCATAATGATATAACATAGCATTAAGACATTGATGTCTGGAAAACACCTAAGAATATACTTATTTCAATGGTAGCCAAAGAATCACTTAAAATATCATCATATAAGTATGATTTTACTCTCCATACCCTCTTAGTATCATTCTTTTCCTCAAAAATCATCTTATTAGTAACTGTTCACTCCGATGTCAATTTTAGTTGTCAGGGTTCACTCCAAAGACGGTCTATGTTTATCTCATGGGATATAAATCATCACCCAATAGATTAGAGGTAGATATTAGTCCAACCTATTTCATTATGAAATAATTATTATATGATCCACATAAATAAAAAACATTTATCATTAACATAACACATGGAATAAAATGTGTTTCTCAAACATCATTCCGTCATAATCGTAATCCATGTACAAATATTGATTTAAAAATAGAATTCCACCATATACATAATAAACAATAATAATAGTAGGGTAATTATACATGAAACATATCCTTAATCTTATATTGAAAATAATTTTCATAAAACACTAAATTTAATTTTTCTGGAAAATATCTTTTATTCTTCAATAACAGTTTTCCTTTCTTAAAATACCGTGAAATATTAAAAGAAATGAATTTCATTGTAAATAATAGAGAGAAATGTGAGATAATATAGATGGAAATAAGCCATTATGAATATGTTAAAATAAATTCATTCCATATAGGTTAATATAACATTCTTCTCATACATTTTTGAAAAAGTTAAAAAGTACCTCGTATAGAAAATAAAAGAATGGTTCCTTCAAAAACTGTTTAATAATTATTCATAAATTTCAAGAAATGACTTTAAAAATCATTGGATAATAGTAAAACAATTTATCAAGGAATTTGTAGAAAACCTATTCATGGATGATAACTAAACCCCAGGAAATTATTTTGTATAAAAATCTAAAATAATAATGAGATTGCAAAATTATTCTCTACTGTGTGTCTTGAATATAAGGCCCCCGCATTAAACATAACATAATCATGAATTATTTTAATAATATAAATTGTGGTTCTTTTCAGCGTTATAGCTTTAATGAATAAGGTCCTAACATATAACTAAAAACGTGAATATTACTTGTAGACACTTCTACTCAGTATCCATTCGTTCATAAAATGAAAACACTTAAAAAATATTTTTAGTTTTATATATTAAACGTCATGAATTTTCTTTGATCTCATACATGACCCAATTACACTTTAATTCCTATTAAAAACATTTTAAAAAACATTGGATGAGAAAAAAAATCTTAGTATGGGATACACAATGAAGTGAAACTATAATTTTTTCAAAACAACATGTGAACCATGAATACATTATCATAGGAAATACTTTTCACCTTTGTGAAGTATTAAATACTTTTAATTGAATAAGATCTCAATGTTTACACTTTTTTAACAAATGGATTACTATAAATCCCCTAGAAGGAAGACATAAAATATAAAAGGTAAACTTTGGACATAATCATAATTAAATGGATTAACCATATTGTCACCATCCACAAATCATTACTAAAAATGGAATAGCCATACAACTGATTTACATAGCCAATGAATTAGAGGTTTAACCTAACCACTATCCTTTTTTTATCATGGATCCACCCATCGGTTTTATTATCACATAACCACCCATAAAATGTCAAAGTACCATTATATTATCATCACACATAAAAGATTTCAAATATTAACATTTCAATCATAAAATTTCATTTTCAATCACAAGAAATATTTTCATGATATTGAAATAGTAAATCCTTTTTCAAATTAGTTTTCATTGCATAAATATTTAAAAAGGGTATATAGTATTTATATTCCATTAGAAATCATCTAAACTTGTTAAGGAAGCCTAATATCTTATAATACTCGCAGCGGCGGAAAGATCCTCGGAACCACGTATGTTAAAAAACAATCCTTTTCTAGTATAATAAATGATGTGTAGAAAATAGATTCCCTTTAAATAAAAATAAATTAAATATAAACTGGTTTTATACACCATTTAAAAGTTACTCGTGTATAAATCAAAATATTCTTCAATAAAATGTAATTTAGACGAAGTTCCGTACCCCGTGTCCGACTTGACACAATCATTATTTAATTTCGTGAATAATAAAAAGAAGTTAATTTATACTTGATTCAAGAAATTTTTAAATTTCATTGTTCCTTATATATATTACCTATTAAAATTCTATAAAAATTAGTTACTTATTTGATTTCATAACAGACTTTTTTTCGATGATCGGAACATGGGTCAAAATTGAACTTGTTATAATTATAAATTGTCCACGTGGTCAAAATTATATTATCTGAAAAATTATATTCATTATTTAGATACAATATATACAATATATTTCTAGTATATTTTTATTTAGAATAGTCTATAGAATTTGGGTATATAAAATTAAATGCACCATTCATGGAGATGGTACGTCATACGTATATATGAACTCTACATTAATTTCTTTTATAAATTTAAAGGAATGAAAAATAAATGATAAATTGGTATATTATAATTAAATTATAATATTTTCATTATATATGTTACATATTTTCATTATTTAAATTCTTTATATGTTCCATGTATAGCATGGACGAGTCATATAACTTTGAGTTGGTGGTAGTATGCACTTCTGCAAATAAAATTATCGTATTGATACAACATGAAAAGCATAACGGTATGTTATAAGTGATAATTATAGTAGAATAAAGATAAAATAAATATCATTTATATCATATATAATTAATGTTCCATCACAATGGTCATTATTTAAGGATTTAGGAGAATATTGAACAATCATTGTTTCGTGAGTCAATAGTTCGCCGTCCACAGAAGTTGAATGTAATATAACAATTAGTCCGGTGTGTGAGTATGTTTAGTTAAAATAATTCTCATAAAAACATCCTAGAACATTTAGTATATTGGTTTTTTATGTAAACAATGAATTATAAGAGTATAGGGAGAGGAGAAGGAAAATATTGGGAACAAACTTGAGACTAGACATTACGTCAAATTGGGTAACTTCTTTTTATTTGAGCCAAATGGATCTCTAATTGACTTCTTCCAAGGGGAAGTATTCTAGGAAGAATGTAGTAATGATGGGATATTATTTTAGAAGAGTTTTAATGAGACATGAGGCTTGAGAGGTGTGAGAAATGGGTTTGAGATGGTATCATTTTATAAAAGGGCGGGAGACACATTAAGAATGCTTGAAATTATTATTTTATTATTAATTTCTTTTTGAATTACAATAACTCTTATGTTATATATATCCGAATTCAAATGTTTATGGGTATAAATAATCTCATAAAATTGGATTTAGAAATGTATATGTCACCAAAATAACCTCATCTTTTTTTCTTTTACCATTAGTAAACATATTTTAGTTTTACCATTTATTCTTGTATATTCATAATATTCAGTTACCATAGTTTGTATAAAATGCCAAGAGACACAAAAATTGATAATTAATGACATATTTTACATCATATATTTCATTTTTCCAAATATTATATTTTTAGGACTATTATATCATTTAATAAAAAATTAATTGATTTAAAGACTCATTTATGTCAAATTTTTCTACTATTTATATCATGACTTTTAAGAAATCCATAAAAAATTATCAATTCGACAGAACATCATTAATTCAAATATAACAAGTCATGATCATCCATATGATTTTTATTTCAATAAAAGTTTCATAAAAATTTATTTGAAATTTTTTTATCTCATTTATTTAAATCATTCATTAATAAGGTTATCACTACATCACTATTTTCTCATAAATACATTTATTTATTTAATATATAAAAATTATCAATAAAATATCATGATTTAAGAAATATTTTTATCATTATTTAGAATATTTATAGTCTAAAATATATCTTATATAACCCCTTGTGAAAATTGTTTTAATAAAAGATACATATTTAGGATATATTTTCTTAAACTTTATATTAAAAGTAATTAAATGTCATTTTCACACAGAAGTGGCTACATGAGGTCATAAAATCGACCCAATGATGACCAAGGTCTGAAATATCCCATCCAGTAGTATTAGGACATGTGTTAGGGTAATTTAATATTATTATAATAGTAATTATTTACTCTTATTTTCCATATTTACTATTTAAAAATACAAAATAAAATATTAACTTATGTTACTATTCATAATGTCTAAAAATATAAGATAACTATTTACATAACGTGGACCTCCTGATTCCAAATATGGAATTAATTTTTTCAAACTCAAAATAGAGATTGTTCAGAAATTATTTTAAAATTATTTCTTATTGTCAAAACCATAAGGCGTGTTTTTATGATGTAAAAACTACCAAAATATTAATATTTGTTTTTGTAATATTTAAATGTGAAATTACATCCAATAAAAAACATTTTATTAAATGATAAAAATATTATATAATTATAATATAAAAAAATTAAAAATACCATATAATCATATAAATAAATTAGATGAAAAAACAATTTTGACGGAAAATACAGTATTTTTAATTATTCATTAAAAAAGAGAACATTATCATAAAAATACCAAAAATTTACCCAAAGTAAATATTTATTTACCTAATATAAATAAAAAAATTTATTTGTTTAAATTGAACATATAAAATTTAAAAATAAACTAAATTTAAAAGCTTTTCTCCATCAAAATGAGGTAAAACTGCTTTTTAAATAATACGAGAGTATTTTTTCTTTAAATTGGATTAATTATCATTTCTACCTTCTAAATATTTTTGGAAATATGTAAAACAATTTAACAAAAATTTCTATTTATAATATGGTTAGTTCTATTTATTTCGACCAGTACTACGGCTATGCATTAACTTCCATTTAAAAGAATAATATTGTTATATTATATTTCTGTATAACTCAGTATTGTGTGCAACGTAAGATTTTGGAGAAATTTTTTGTTGGATGTTGAGTATGAAATTGGAAAAGTAATCCCCATTAACATAAAATTAATATCTTATTCATATTAATTAATAGAAATGAAATGTATTATTCGATCAATACCTTGGTTGTTTCATCCTTCCCTCCTTTTGGGAATTGCGTCCCCACAATTCTATTCACATATCAAATAATTTGGTGTATTTGTATCTTACTGAATTTTCATATTCACATGTTTCCTCTTCAACCATAAGGTTTTTTTTAAAAAATTCATTATCTAATGAATTACCTTATTTTGAAACACTTTCTCTCTTTGGTCAAAAATCTCAACCGGTTGTCCCTTATAAGAATGGTTCTCTTCGAACTAAACAATCCTTGGACACAAAACATGAGATGGATCCGACATAAAATTGTCAACATTGAAACATTAAAAACATTGTGTAACTGGAATAAACATGGAGGTAAATCAACTTTGTAGGAAACAAATCCAACATTCTCCCAGATTACTTTAGGTACAATGAACCTCAGACTCAGCTTTTACTTTTTCACTAAAACACATCACACTTTTCGATGGAAAAAATTAAGAATGACACGATCAGCTAACTTGAATAAAATATAAATCATTCAGTTATCTTGATAATTTTTCCACTTCAATTGAGCTATCCTCATGTTTTTCTTTGTCAACTAAACATTCTAAGAAATCTCTTCTTCAAATTTTGGTCCCGTCAGTTTCCTTTCACCCACTTCATTCAAAAAATCTAGAGTTCAACATCGCATCACATATAATTCCTCAAATGGATCCATATTAATACTGTAATGAAAAAATTTAGTACAATTAAAATAAAAAAAGAAATATGTTGGTCTTAACTTCCCTAGTTATCCACTAATAAATCACGTAGCAATTCATTCAATGCATGAATTTTTATTTCTGACATCCCATCTGATTGAGGATGAAAAGTTGTACTAAAATTTAATTTAGTAACCAATGAATTTTTAAGGCCTTTCTAAAAGACAAAATTAATCCTAGGATCATGATCATATAAAATGTATAGAGGAACTCCATGCAACATGACTATCTCTTTAACATACAACTGAGAAATTTGATCTAGAGTATGAGTATCTCTAATATGAAGGAAATGGGGAGATTTAGTCAATCGATCAAAAATAACCAAGATTGCATTATTACCTCAATACGTCTTTGGTAATCCCACTATGATATCCGTGGACACAATTATCTATTTCCACACTTGTATTGGAAAAGGATGAGGTATCCCTTTTGATAACTACCACTCTCCTTTAACCTGTTAACAAGTTAAAAACTTCACAGTAAAGTCAACGATTTCTCTTTTTATTACATCCCACCAATAATAATCCCAATGTTCTCTGTACATATTAGTACTTTAGGGATGAAATGAAAATGGAGAACTATTATCTTCATATAACAACTATTTCTCCAACTGGGAATCACATAGAACACATAATCTCTTATAAAATATCAAAATTCAATATTTATCAATGTTAAATTATTGGAACATACCCTTCTGAATTAACTCTACCTTTTTCTACAACTCACTCTCTTACTTTGGAACTTGCTTAAATCAATATGAGAGAGTTTATTTCACTAACACCTTAAACAAAATAAAAGAATTTCTTGCACCAAAAACTTTATTCCAAATTTCATCAAATTTTTAATCCAATTATCTTGTTCTAAATTTAACATGGTTAATGTAGCATTACATTTTTGACTCAAAGCATCCACCAAATTATTTGCATTACCGTGATAGTAAAGAATCATGAAATCATAATACTTGATTAATTCAATCTATCTCCTATGTCTTGTGATAAATTATTTCTGAGTGAATATATATTTAAAACATTTGTGGTCAGCATATATTTCAAATTTTACACCATTCAGATGATGCCTCCAAATTTTAAACGGTGAAATAGTAGGAGATAATTCCAAATCACCTATAAGGTCGTTTAACTCATGAGGTTTCAATCTATGTGAAGAATACTAAATAAAATGATCATTCAACATTAGGAAACACCCTATAACTTTCAAAAAATAATCATTTTAGAATAAAAATTCTACATATTTGGAAGGTAATTCCAAAACTGGATCATTCAACAATATTCTTTTCAATTCCTAAAAACAACCATCAAATTCTTTTGTCCAAATTAACATAGAATATTTTCGAGTTAATATGGTTAGTTACCTTGATAATCATGCCAAATTTTTGATAATCCTTTAGGGATAGCATTCCAAACTAAGAAAACTATGAATCTCAATTATATTTGCAGGTCTTTGCCATTCTTCAACAATGTTGGTTTTATCAGGATCAATAGTTATGCCATTCTATGAAACAATGTAAAAAAAGAATGAATTTGTTTTACCAAAACTCACATTTTCTGAATTTACTATACAATTACATTTATTTTACGGTTTTAAATACAATCCTTAATTGATATTCATGTTACCCTTTAATTTTGAATAATACCAAAATAACATCAATAAACACAACAATAACATTGTCCAATAACTCCCTGAAATTTATATTCATATGGTCCATGAATACAACAGGTGAATTGGTTAAACCTAAAGGAATAACAAAAATTTCATAATAGTCATATCTAGTACGCAATGTGGTTTTTGGAAAGTCTATTTCCTTTACATTCAACTGATGGTACCCCACCCTCAAGTCAATCTTTGAAAAATATTTATATCCCTAGATCTGATCAATCAAATCATCGATATGAGGGAATGAATAATTGTTCATAATATTGATATTATTCTTATCTCTATAATCAATTCAAAGTCTCATTGAACCATCTTTATTTTTAACAAACAAGATAGTATCAACCCACGATGACGTGCTAGGTTGAATGAAATATTCATCTAACAACTACTATAATTGTTTCATTAACTATAAAAGTTTAATTTGATCTATTCAATAAGGGGGTTTTGAAATTGGCATAGCATCCGGGATTAAGTCAATATTTAATTCAACTTCCTGATCAGGTATAATACAAAGAATATCATCAGTAAAAACATCAAGATACTAATTAACTACTAGCACATCACTAATATTAATTGTTCTATTTTTTCACCAATATGTGGAAGGTATCATTCATTTACATCATACACTTTTCTCTCAGATTCCTAATAGGTTATCGTAGATATGGGTTCATTCTTGTACAGAAACAGAACGACTTTTTAAAGAAATCCTTTTTAGATCTACAAACAATCATATCATGTTAAACCAAAATCCAATGCATTCCCAAATTAACATCAACTCTACTAGAGGAAGAAAACATGGTTTTTAGGTAAATTATTTCTAAAAATAAGTGTAATAATATTATTATAATTTCATTTTTCCACAACATTTTCCTGAGGGGTTTTCACCATAATATCTCAATTCATTTCTTGATGTGGAATTCCAATTTGACCCAAAATGTTCTCAGAAATTAAAGTATGTGAATACAATGAATCAAAAAATACATTAGAATAATCTGAAGAAAAAAAACTACCTGATACCACTTTATTTTATGGTCCCACTTCAACCATGGTAGTAGACAACTATTTGTTATCACCCTTATTATTTTGATCTCTCGGGTTTCCACCACAGTTAATCAACATTGGACACATATTGGCTTAATTTCCAAACTCATTGCAACTAAAACATCTTACTTTTGGATTCTCATTTCCTTCTTGATCATCTTCCATAAATTTACGAACAATATGACAAGTCAGACCACACCATAAGAACATTCCATGTTTTTAGATACATTATCCAGGATTATATTTACCTCACCTCTCAGAAGATGGAAATTTATTTTTCATACATCTAGGCTTCATTGATGATTAATTTCTTTTTTCATGCCAACTGGACAACTTATTTTTCATACTCTCATGGAACACATAATCAATAGAAAATAACATTTCCTCCTTCTCGACACATTTTTCATGTTTCTAAAATAATTTTAATTCAGGAGAGGCTAATGATACTCGTTATCACGACTTCAATATTGATTAAAACCAATTTATATTACAATTAAGATCTCAGATGTAATTTGTAGCATACCTTGCCTATTGAGTAAACATTTCTTCATAAGCAGCCATTGAGACATCCCACTTCCACAATTTCCATAATTGATTTTCCATCAAAAGTTAATCTACCTTAGGGAAATATTTCCCAAAAAACAAACCATTGAATTCATCCCAAACAAGACCATAAATTTCCTCACTATCATAGATATTTTTAATCATTGACCACCACGAATCTGCTTCTTCTTCGAAATGATAAACAACACGACTAACAATTTGATTGTCTATGCAACCCATGATTTTAAAAAAATCTATTACTTTTGTCCACCCTTCATCATGAGAAAGGTCATATAATTCTCAAAATGACGGGGGAAGTTGCCTTGCGAAATGATCCAATATACACATGTTCTTATGGGATTGATATGGTTGATCTCGTGGATGTATATCAACACTATTAGTATCGTGGTTCAACTATTCCATTACTACAAAAAAATATTCTGTTCTGATTCCAACCATCCAGGGATGCTGATTTGGAAGTTTATATTCCCCTGTATTCATTCCTATCACTACTTCCCTATTTCTTTTACAAAAAACCATTATGAACAAAAATAACATAGATGAATCAACATGTTAATATTAAAATTCGATATCATTTCAATTTGAACATATTGTAAAAATAATTTATGGATATTCTATTAACAAAATTTTATCTCCTTTTGTAATCTAAACTGACCTTTGATACCAACTATAAGGCCCCACCCTTAAACATTACATAACATTGAATTAGGTGTATAAATCAAATTGAGAATAATTTTAGTTTTATATCTTTAGATAATAATCTCATAACTTGTATATAAAAACATTAATATTACATTAAGACACTTCTACTCAGTATCTATTTTTTTCATAACAAATAAAAACAGTTAAAAAATAAACATATTTTTTCCTTGTTTTAAGTCACATATATTTTCCTTGATCTTTTCCATGACCCTGTTACAATTCATGTCCTAGGAAAAACATTTAAAAATCATGGGATTTGAATAAAAATCAAATAAAAGGATATTCAAAGAAGTAAAACTATTAGTTTTTCAAAATTACATGTAAACCATGAATACTTTATAATAACTAATACTTTTCACCATTATGATATAGTAAATACTCTTCACTAAATAAAATCTCATTGAATACCATTTTTTAACAAAATGATTACCCTAAAACCCATAGAAATCACACTCAACCTATATAAGGTAATCCAATGACATTATCATACTTAAATGGAATAACCATATGGTCAACTTCCACTAATCATTCATACAAAAGGAATAACCTTATGGCTGAATTCCATACCCAATGCATTGGAGGATATAACTAACCAAATATTTTTGGTTTATCACATAGCCACCCTTCTTTTGGTTTATCATATAACCACCCATCAAATTTCTATGTACCATTATATAATCATCATTCATATAAGATAAAAATATATATAAATTTCAATCATAAAATTTCATTTTTAATCATAAGAAATTTTTTCAAAATATTGAAATATTAAATAATATTTCAAAACCCTTTTTAATACCAAAATAATTAAAATGGTAAATGTTATTTATCTTCCATTTAAAACATCATGTCCTATTTTTGAATCCTAATATAAAATAATGCTCGCAATGGCGGAAGCGTCGTTGTTACATTGTATTTAAAAAAGACAAATTCCATTTTTAATTAAGTAAAAGGTTACATAGAAAAAATATTCCCCTTGAATGAAATTAAATATCAAAGTGGTTTATAGACCCTATAAAATCATTTCGTGTATAAATCAAAATATGACCCAATAAACTGATTTTGAGATGATGTCCATTACCTCATGTCCGACTTGATTGGTTCCTTCTTTAATTTTTAAATAATAATCATATGTTAATTTATACTTGATTAAGAACATTTTACAAGTATATTATTAATTTTATAACACTTATTACCTTTCTAAAACAATTAGTTAATTATTTTAATTCATATAGGATATTTTGTCGATGTTCAGAACTTGAGGAAAAAATCAATTTGTTATAATTATAAATTGTCCATGTGGTCAAAATTACATTTTGTCTAGAATTTTATTTAATATTTAGATATCATATATATCATATATATCCAGTATATATATATTTAGAATAGTTCATATCCTTTGGATATAATTAATGAAATGCATCATTTATGGTGATAATAAGTCCTATGTATGCCTGAACGTTACATTCATATTTTTTCATATTTAACGAAATGAAAAATAAATGATACACATGTATATTATAATTAAAATATAATATCTATTTAATATATGTTACATAATCTCAATAATATTATCCATTATATGTTCCATGTATAGAAAGAACGAGTTATATCACTTTGAGGGGTAGGTAGTCCGCACATTCTTAAATGAAATTATCTTATTTATACAACATGAGAAACATAATGATATGTTATAAATGAAAATAAGATTAGAAAATAGAAAATATATATATCAAATATATATATATATCATATATAATTACAGTTCCATCATAACGGCCACCATAAGAGGTGGTAGGAGAAGATTCAACAATCAAGGTTTCGTGAGGCAGTCATTCACCGTTCATGGAAACAGTATGTTATATACCTATTAGATGGATGTGTGTATAATTGTAGTAAATATAATTCTCATAAAAAATATATTATATTTAGGATACTATTTTCTTTTAATTTAAACAAAAAATTAGAAGATCATAGGGAGTGTAGAAGGTAAAATAATGGAATGAAACATGAGTGAAGATGTAACCTCAAATCATGTAACTTCTTTTGATTTGATCCAAAGGGCTCCAATGAATTGCCTTATTCCAATGGGAAGTCTTCTAGGAGTAAAGGAGGAATTATTTATGCTTATTGGAGAAGAGTTTGGATTTGACTAGGGGCTTGAGTGGTGTGAGTTATGGGTTAGAGGTGGTGATTATTTATAAGAGGTAGGAGGAGCACTTTAGGAATGATTGAAAGTATTATGTTATTATTAATTGATTATTTAATTATAATAACACCAAAGTGATATATTTAGAAGAAAATATGATGATGGGATGGGAAGAAATACTCTCATCCATTAGGTTTTAGAAATGTTTAGGTCACAAAAGGAATCTTATCTTTTAGCCTTAACCATTTGGAAACTTATTTAACTTTTTAAAAATCTTGTTGTATATTCATAATATATGGTTAACATTGTTACTATAAAATACCAAGAGACCCCAAAATGGATAATTAATGAAATTTTTTGCATCATATATGTTATTTGGGAGAGTCATTGATTTTTAGGAATATTATATAATTTAATAATATATTAATTTATTTAAAAAATACATTTATGTCAATTTTTATAAAATTCATATCATGACTTTTTACAAATACATAAAAAATTATTAGTACTAAAAAACATTATAAATTGAAAGATAAAAAGTGAAAAACATCCCTAAAATTATTTAATGGAGTAAAAATTTTAAAAATAATTTTATTTTAATATTAATATTATCTTTTATTTAAATCATTTATTAATAAGGTAAACACTACATCACTATTGTGTCAGAAATAAATTAATTTATATAATATATAAAAATTACAAATAAAACACCATGATTTAGGAAATATATTTATATTTATAATAAAAATTTATAGTTGAAATGGTAACTTATATAACGCTATATAAATATATTTTAATAAGAGATACATGTTGAGGTTATATTTTCCTTAACATTAAATTAAAAGTAATTAAATGTCATTTTCAAACACAGGTGGCTCCATGCGGTCACAAAATGGACCCAAGGATTCCCATTGTTGAACATATCTCATGAAATATGATTACGACATCTGTTAGGGTAATTTAATATCATTATAATATTACATGTTACCCTTATTTACCATATTTACCCTTTAACAATGATAAATAAAATTTTTCTGAAGGTACTATTCATAATTTATAAAAATAAATGTTACCTATTTACACAATTTTGATACCATGATTCCAATTATGGAATACATTTTTCATAATTTAAAACATAGAAGTTTCATAAATTAATTTAAATTAAATCTCATTGTCCAAACCAAAGAGCATATTTTTAAGAAGTAAAATGTACCAAAAGATTTACATGTGTTTATGTCCAATTTGAAAGTGAAATTACATAAAATGACCAAAATTGGATTAAATGATAAGAATATCATACTATTAAACTTGTAGACAAATTAAGAGGATAATATTATCATATAAATAAATTATATTTAAAAAAAAGTTTTGACATAAAATTCTGTATGTTTTTCACTATTAATTAAAAAATGAAAATTATCATAAAAATACCAAAAGAATTTACAAATTAAATTTTAATGTCCCTATTATAAATATTAATTTTATATAGTCAAATGCATCATATAAAAGTCACCAAAAATATATTTAAAATGGGTTCTCCATCAAAAAGCTGTAAAACTACTTTATAAAAAATATTAGAGTATTTATGCTTAAAATTGGATTAAATCTCATTTTAAGCCTCTAAAATTTATTGGATAAATTTAAAAACATTTAACAAAAAATTTTAATCATAATATGATTAGTTTAATTTATTCCTGCTAATATAATGGCTAGGCGTCAACTACCATTTAAACTAAAAAAATTATTTTATTATTTTTTGGTATAACTCAATATTGTGTACAACGTAAGATTTCAGAGAAATCCATTGTTTCATGTTGAGTATGCTATCAGAAAAATATTCCCACATTAATATAAAATTAATATCTTATTCATATGTATTAATTGAAATTGGATGTATCATTCTATAAATACATGGGTCGTTACATATACTCTCTTTGTACTTGCAAAAGCTTCATTTATACTAAATATTTGTTTATTATAAATATTTTATAGAAGAATATTATTATACATAATTATATATATGGTTTGATTATGACCTTATATTACCCTCTTGTTAAGGATCCATGGATATGGTTATACACAGTTAATATTCATTTTTTTCTTCACTAGTCTCTTAATTTGTTATATCATTGGTTCTTATAGGTATATCATGTTTCTAGAATGTATATAATGACATAAATATGATGTATATCCAATAGATATATATTTTAATAATCCATAGCATAAAGATTTATGAAATTGAATAAACCGTTCATGGAAACGGTAAGTCGTATGCATGCATGAACGTTGTTCCCATTTAAAATTATCATGCTGAAAGAACGTGTTTAAATGTCATATATATATATATATATATATGAATGTATGTATGTATGCATGCATGCATGTATGTATGTATGTATGTATCTATATATCATTACAGTATAATGTTTATATCATATAAGTTCACTATACACACCATTAAAACATTACATGTGTTGTTTGTATGAATCAAATCGCTTTAAGGGGCAGTATTGCACACTTCCTCCAAACAAGACTATTGTATTAACACCAAACATAATATTAAATGATATGCATTGTAAATATTAATACATAAGATTAAAGACGTAATAAAAATAATTTATTAAATATTTTAAAATAGAGACAATCTTAATATCCACCATGATTGGTCGTATAAGAAAAATGAACAATCATCATTTTATGAGGTAGTAGTTCGTCGAACACAGAAACAGTATGCTAAATATCAATTAGATGGGGGTGTCTATAAGTGTAGGTTGAACCATGAGCATATGAAAATACAAGTATATTTACGATATGGGTATTTTCATACGATAATGGAATTAATAGAGTTGAGGGGGTGGTGAAAGAAAATAAAGTAAAGGTGATTGAGAGAAGACAGGACCTATTAATCAGGTATTTCATTTAGTATTGTTCCAAAATCCTTCCTTGAGATTATTTATACCAAAGGGAAGGATACTTTGAAAAATTTAGGGAAGATGGTATGATAAATGGTTAGGTTTTATCTTATGAAAATGGATTTATATATTTGAATAATATAGATGGAGTGTTTCCCTTCAATAATGGGGAGGAGGGGCACTTTAAGAAACTCCAAAACAATTAATTCACTGTAAATTTATTTTGAATATAAAATAGATACAAAGTATGTTATTTTTAATTTGAGATGTTTATGGGTGTAAATAATCTCAAAATAATAATTATAGACATGTTTAGGTCATAGAATAATCCTTATCTTTTGGTTTTAACTATTGGTTAAAAAATTTAACTCTAACAATGATAACATTTCTTTTTACCCTATACGATAAATATAGTTATTAAAAAATGGCAAGATAACCCAAATTGGATAATCTTTAAAATATTTAGTACAATAAAAGTAATTTGTACAAAAATTAGTTTTCTAGGATTTATAAAAAATTTAACTAAATATTTTTTTAATGAATTATTTATGTCAATTTTAGTATTATTAAATATCATCATTTTTTAATATATCAAAAAAACATGATAACTTTGAAAAACAACTTACCATATTTTATTAACATGTCCAAGTTATAAATAAAATGTGTGGATATAATTAATAAGCTAAAATAATATTTATTTTAATATTTTTAATATTGTTTATTTGATATCTAAATTAATTAAAAAATAACTGCATCATTATTGTACAAGATTATAATTAAGTTATTTCTTCTCAAAAAATTAAAAATAATTTATTAGGATGATGATAAATTTCATTTATATGAAATTAATTATTATAAGAAAATTTATATTATATAAAATCTAATATATAAAATTATTTATTTCTTAAATTTTGAATATGACCCTTTTTACTCCAATTTAAATAATAAATAGTAAATTTATTAATCTAACAAAAGATTCTTAAATATGCCCATATTTTTGAAATATGGTTGATTTTGATATAAAAACAAATATCCAATCAAATTAGGACAAGTGTTTTTGTAATTTAATAATATTTTAATTTTAGTTTTACCTTTCATAACCCACTTTACCTTTATCTATAGTAAATAAAATTTTTGTATTAATATTCACCACAACTTATTTTGATCCTATTATTTAAAATTTATCATCCTAATTAAGAACATGTATGCCTGATTTTTGAAATTGAATTCACAAAAGTGGTTAAATTTTGTATACTGCTAATTCTGAAAATGTGGCATGAGAGAGGGTAAAAGACACTTTCAAAAGGTGGATATTTTTTTATATATAAAATTTTATTATAAAATTTATTTCAATTTCATAAATTGGATTTATATATTTATTATTTATCTATTATGTCTTTTGAATAAATTTCATATAATAATAATAATTTAAATGAAAAAATTGGTTTTAAACTACTACGTAGTATTGCTCATGATTTATCAAAAACTGTAACATTTAGGAAAAATAAAAAATATACACCCTAAGAATATTTTGATATTATGAATTAAACAATGATGCTTATTTTACCAAAACCAATTTCAATGTGTGTTTAATATTTTGTTCATTAAAAGTTCATTAACAGTGTTTTATTTGAGAAAATAGTATTTTTAAACATAGATGTTCTTTACCAAGAGTCATATATTTTATTTTCAATATTTAAAAATTAGTTATTACTATTAATATAACTATGGTTAACAGATTGTTTGTAATTATCTCATGTATATAATAAAAATAAAAGGGATGTTTGGATGAAACTCCGTGTTAGTTGTATCATACACCAAGTCAGTGTTGTAGACAATGTACACCAAGCTGGTATTGCGTGCAACATCTGCTAATTTATTTCCATGTGAAAGTAATGTTAGACTTTGTGAAAAGAAATATATAAATGAAAATTTTAATTTATTCAAAAAAAAAGGTTCATAAGAACACAAGGTGTTACATGTTACATCCATTATCAGTATATATATTAAAATTAGATGATGTCATGATGTGTCTTGTGCCTAGTGCAATAAGGTCTCACAAACATCATGAGGTTATTTACATTTTCATCGATAGAATAAAGTAGGTACCCCACTTCATCTCTATATTGTAGACCTTCTAAGTAGATGAGTTTCAGAGACTGTACTTCCATGAGAATATATGCCTACATGAGGTCTCACATACTATCATTTCGGATAGTTATGATGAATTAATGTCAAAGACTTATAAAGGATTACATAAATAACTATTTTCATAGGTACTTATGTGTACATCATACAATTCTCATACTGATGATTAGTCATAACATATAATAATTTTTTTGAGGACATTTTTTTAGTTTGTTTCCTTAACTTCAAGTGTTATATGGAGAAACATATACAACTTTTTGAGTTCACTAAAAATTGCCTTTATGAGGTGATGATATAGATGGATCCTTCTGAGAGGTCATATAATAGGTCAAGTAGATCACCTTTTTTATTATAATTGTTAGGAGAGTAAGTGATACTAATACATTGTAAAATACAGAAGGCACTACATAAGTTTCAATATATCAGGAAATTGATGACTAATTTCTAATATTTATTGAAATATTATGCCGATCATCATCGAAAACCTCTAGTTAACAGGTTTGGGGATCAATTGTTCTTTCATGATTACCTAATTCAATGGAATAGAAAAATATGTATGTAATGGAAACTTACACCAAGTTTCATTGGACCCTTAAAGATACTTCATAGAGTAAAGATTATATCCTATCAATTAAATATTCTTTAAAGATTCATATCCATGCATGACTTCTTCCATATATCACAAATTCTTTGATATCATGCTAACAGATCAAAAAAATTTGATCTTGGTGATTTAGTGTTAGGGTTTGATTATTCCTTTAATTGGTATCCTATTTGTATCAATAATCAAAGTATGAAGGATATTCAAGGAAATTATATCCCTTTAGTATATGTGTTATTGAATCACAACTATGTACCTAATGAGACCTCGTATATATTGGAGAAATTAAATAATCATTGGTCAAAGTTATTCTCAGATGTTAGTTTACCATCATTTAAGGGAAATATAGTGATGTCTTTCTTTAGGGGGAATATTCAATGAAATAAATTTGTATTAGATTAATGGAATAATTTTAAATTGATTTTATTTATCAAGTTTTTCCCTTAGGATATTTCATGGAGTGGTTGTAGAGGATGTTAGGGTGATTGGGTAGTTTTTTAGAGCACGAGGCCCCATTTTTTTTAAAAATCATCATGGACCAAGGTTCATAGACACCATAACACATTGAATGAATGGTTATAATATACCACGTAGGAAAAAAATATCAAAAAATAGTGCTTCATGGTTTTACTTATCCATGTAGGCCTAGGTGCAGGACTAAATTGGGCTGAGACAGAAGGTGGACATGGGTTGTCCATGGTTTTCCAAACCATACACTAATACCAATGCAGTTTCTATCCCTAGAAAGCAGTGTGTTCATGATTGGTACATGGTTTTTCCATCTATGCAGCCAAACCATGTAACCTTTATGTTTTCAATAAGAATTAATGTTTTCCATGTCCTTATTTTTAACTGAATTCTCCCATTTTTCTACACAAAACGATAACTACTATCCTTCCATTTGAGATCTCTCTCATTCCTAACATATGATTTATTTTTTATCTCTATCATATGTCTGATAGAGCCACCATTTATCTCAATTTTTCCCTCTTGTTTAGAGCTTTTTTTAGTTTTTTTATTTTCATCTATTAAATCATCATTATTGATGTTTTTTTGTTTTGAGCTCCAATTCTATAATTTTATATCCTTAGTATATAATTCTATCATCTTCTGAAATATAAAAAACCAAAGGATGATATTGGATGAGTGTTCCAGTACAGGTATATGTTTGGTGTTCTATGACTTATCCCTTAATGTTTTCCATTTAAAAATTATTTTTGATGAGCGCAAACTTGTTTCTTAGGCAGTTTCTAAATAAATTAATATTATTAAGATTAAATAATATAATTTCTAATATAAATTCTTATTTATTCCATTAGAAATTTATTTGTGGTCATTACCTCAACTCCAACAACCCAATTATTTTTTTTTAATATTATAGCTTTGATGACCAATATTGTGACTATGTGGAATAATGTTTCGAGTTGCTAGACATTATAATTATTATAGTAATTAATTCAATTAATTAAATGAATTATAAATAATTATATGGAATATATATATATATATATATATATATATATTCCTTAATAAAATTTTAATAAATTTGAAATTTGTTTCATTCAATGTTTGACCTTGTCTTTTATGATGAAGGGTTTTGGGATAAACCCAAGTAAATACTAAAAAGAATGAGTATTACATGGTCTATAATGAATTATGAGTAAATATTAAATGATTATATGTTTCCAATTTCATATGTAACTTTTTCATCTTTATATTAATTTTTAGACTTGATCAAGCCATGTTTTTCTAATTGAATTCCTTGTGCACGTACATGACATCATTCTAGTTCAATGATCTAGTTTCCAATAGAGATACCTCTCTAGGAACTCAGTTCATAGCTATAAGTAGATTCCCAATGAGATTCTTTAGGATCCTTATTCTTCTTCATGAAATTATAATTCCTTAGATGAACTGTATGGATTTTTCATGAAGCATTAGGACATATGATGCCTTACAGAATTCTACTTCTGTGCTAGTCATGGTTTGACCCTTATTTAGCTTAGAAATTATCCATGGACTTAGTTTTGAATATATTCTTTTGGAATTACTTGTTTTTACCTCTTTAATATCACTTAACCATTGTTTCTGGTATTTATGGCTTTGTGGCATGATCTAAAATTACATTTTAATATCATGTATTCCTTGCTTCCTCTTGGATGTTTCTAGTATTGTAATCATTACTTCCCATGGTCACTTGAATAATATTCCATAATCCCTTGACTAAATGATTAATATAATAAATGATCATAGACATAAATCATGTGTTGAACCAGGTGTGGTCGTCTAGGTATCCCATGAGTAAACTATGCACGATATTGATTATATTTAATTCCATTTTAACATTAATATAATTATATAATTATATTTTTTATATTCCTTGGATGGACATGTATAGGGACCATCAGTGGTGGGCTATTGGGTTAATCTATGATGAAATATAAGTCGAATATAGTACAGATGAAGTCTATATGATTGCATATATTGGTTAAGGGAAGCTTCCAGTTCTGTATTGGTGACTTATTTTAATAGGATATGAGCTTGTTAATAGATGATTAGGCCATTTCTCAAGACAGTTGGATGGTTTTTGGCATTGCGATTATTTTTTATATACCTATATTCATGTAAAGGTTTCTCTTTGTAGAGAACTATCATCATTTTTTAACTAGCATTATTTCAAAAATTTAGTTTTTTATTTATGGATCATCTTTTTATTCATATCCAACTATATTATATTTTATTATTCCTTCCATACCATTATATTCTATATTACCATTTTCCACTATTATTATGAGGGTGTATTCTCCCAATCATAAGACTATTGACTATCAAATATAGTTAACATCCATTAGAGTTCAAGGAGGTTCACCTTAGTCCATGTGGATAAATATTTCAACTATTTGTATTGGATGATCCATGGAAGGATTTCACAGTTGTCACATTTCATTTATACAATACATTGGATGCATTAAATAAATAAATAAAAATTAATTTTTGGAAAAAAACTATTTTATATAGTATTGCTGTACTAAATTCACATCTAACCTTACTGTTTTCTGTCATATACTCTTTTAAGAATGATTTTCTAGTTTTGAAATACTAGGGATTTTCAAAATATAAGTGATCTTGAATTTGATGTGGTTAGACTGAAATAATTAGAATTAAATGATGTTGGATGATCACCAACCCAATTACAAAACTTCCTCATAAAAACGTTAAATTTTATTTAAAACATATGAAATTAAAATGTGGATTCAAGAAAACAATAAAACACCCTTAGGAATTGAAACATATTATTATAATCTAGTCATACGGATTAAAGAGATGAAGATCTAAATATTATAAAAAAAATAGAAAAAATATATTATATGAGTGAAATGGAATTTAACAATACTAAACATGATATTAATTAAAATTTCAAGTTGGATACAATTTAGAAAAATCACCATGTTAAGGGGTATATTTCTACTGCTATCCTCATATTCCTTTTATAATAAGTAGTTGAGAATCATTCTTGAATGAATTTGAAAAATGAATATTTCAATTTAAGATAATCGTACCATGATCTAGTTTTGTATTCATTCATGAATAATTTGACGATGAAGTGTTTCTGTATATCTCATTGTTATGGAGATCATGTTCTACTATATAGAATATTTTTTAAAATTCTCACATGGAGTGTAAAAATGATTAACCATATAAATAATTTATGTTTTATTGGATGTAAGCTTGGTAATGATGTTGCATTCCTAGAGCGATTAGATTTATAAAATGTATCCATTATTATTGGAGATGATTTTCCCAACACTTAGGTATTTTATTAGAATGGAATATAGAAGTGTGATTTCAGTTAATTTTCATTTTATAATTGCATGAGGCATATAACATTGATATAAATTATCTTTATTGGATTTTCCATTTTTTTTTATTCCCTCATGTTTGATGTTTTATAGAGAAACTCTTAGTGATGGTCTGGTAATAGTTTGATTAGTGATGGACAGATTAAGATGAATATTAGAGTCTCATAAATAGTAATATATATAGAATACTACATGGTTGAAAGCAGTGTATTCGGAAGGAAAAAAGGTACAATTTTTTTCATGCCTAAAGAATAATTTATGTTTGGTGATGATCCTAATTCTCATTCAATGTTGAATGAAATTGAGCATATATGGTATGTATTCAGCAATTTGAACCACTTTATGGATCCTGGTTCTATGTTGGAGAAATTATGAGAGAATGTGTGAAGAGAACAAGGTATGGTTAAAATGTTCAATTTTTTTTCTTTTGCACTTAAATTTTTTTACCATCATAGATATAGGGAGAAAATAGGGTGTGGTGAAGGCTCAAAAGTATTCTCAGGAAAGGTGACTGCATTGATGTAATTATATAAGAACCATGTTTAAGTAGGCCATTGAGCATACAATTAGTTATATGTTAAGATATATGGACCCCTATATATATCTCTATATAGGTATCAAAAAATTATGCATATACGAATCTGATGTGTAATTAACATTTATCAAAAAAACATTGAATGCAGTTGACTCACAAATATTTATTGGATTGATTTATCACCATCTTCCATGGATTACAATAACCAATAATTCTTTATATGAGATATATTAATCCTTTAAAATATTTATTTTATATTATATAATCAATCAAATAGTTGTCATGAACCAATTGATGAAATCATTTATTTAAAATCTCTCAAATAATTATCAGAAAATTCCATTTTATCTCCAAGATATGGAATGACGTTTCAGGTTTTTCACTCATTAATAAATCTTTTTAGTTTTATATTTTATCACTTTTATATAAGAGTGATATTGAATCTTTAATTCTTTTTCTGATGTTCATCTTATCCTCATCTTCTTTTTGTGTTACTTTTTTGTAGAAGATGTTCAGTATATCTACAAATAACTATGTTATGGACTGATGTGGCTTATTAGATGATGAAAGACAGGAAAACATCAGTTTATTCATGTTATGTATATAGTGAATTAATATTATCAACCATGATATGGAGTTTGGTAGGTTGAAGATAAAGGCATTATAGCTTTATTTTCAATGTATAGACACTTCAAAGGGAACGAATTATAGCTCCAAACATCTCTTTTTTGAAGGTTACTAGAAATATTCACCTGGAATATCGAGTAACACAAAGGGAGGGAACTATGATTTATTGAGAATTTTTTATATATTACCTTATGTATTTTACATAGTCAGTATATGGAACGAGAGGTAGCATTTTTGCATATTATGAAATAGTGATCTAGGAAAAGCATCTTCTGGTTATGAGGGATGTTTTCAAAATTTTACTCCCAACCTTCATAATCCACATATATATACAACATAATTTTTCTTAAAAATAATTATAATAAAATGAATACATATTAATCATGAGAAAAAATATTTTTACAAATTTTAACCAACTTGCAGAAAATTAAAAATGGATATCATCTAAAGAAAAATATTAATAAAATATTTATAATCTTTTATTGGTTCCATTTAATTAATTTATTCTAATTTATTCTTCGAATAATAGGGTTTACTAATAATTTAGTATTTTAATTATTTTTAGGTTTATTTTCATCGAAAATATATTTAATATTTTTAAAATTTGATGCTTGATCACTCCCCTAAACATGAATATTTACACTATTAGAAAATCAATGTCTATGTATTCAATTTAAATGAAAATCTTACCCAACAATGATATGAAATGTTAATATTAATATATTAGATAAATATTTAAATTACTATCAAACATGCATACAACATACAACAACATATGATTTAATTAGATGATTTTAAAATCATATTGGAGATATGTACTAACCCACTCAACATACACCAACAGTTAATAAATTATTATAATGTTTCATAATAAACCATTCTATAATTAAAAATAACATTTCAAGTGGGATTTTTTTTTAAAATGTTTCTCTGAAAATGAAAAGACATTTACAATTGTAGTTTCAAATAATCATGTTAAAATTGAGAGATAATTTTCAGTTATATCCACTCAATGTTTTATTACGATTTTTATGGGAATTTTATTCTAAATACATAAAATTTTTATATACACATAAGATTATTCATTTTTAATCATTTCAAAGGTAATTCCTGACCTACTAAACAATAAAATTAATATTCATGTTCACTTAATGGAATAAATTTATATTGACTTATAATAATTCTTGGGAAATAAATATTTACCATATATGTGGAAAAAATAAAATTTATTTTCTCTATCAATCATGAAAACAAAATCATTCATGTGGGTATAAATAGTTTGGTTAGTTGATTCGAGGTTAGAAGAAATGTTTTTTTTAAACATAATTGTTATGAAGGATAAAATCAATGAATCATTAAAATATAGAACATAATCAAAAAATTAAAATAATGGATAATCCCTCACGCAATATGCTAAAAAATTTAACACTTAGAATATCATTTTCTTATTATTCCTTCATAGAAAAATGGGTACTAAAAAAATTTCCAATGATTTTCACATTCCAATTCTCTTATTTTTTTAATGGTTTGTTTTAAAAAATTAACTTTTTTATGACAATGAGGTTTCTATTGTATTCAATGAATGGTTATCATGACCAATTCTTAGTTAGGATAATAAGTCAAACATATAAACATAATGAATATTATGTTATCATCCTTAATTAATTAATTTTTTCCAAAATTTTTAATTTATTAGTACAATATAGTGATATATTTCGAATGTCCTGATACCGACCCTTTCCCATTTACCACTTTTAAATTTCGTAAGAATAATGATACCGACATATCATGGTCACCATAACATTCAATATATTCTAATAAAAAATATGTGGAATCCACATTCCTTGATACATAGTCTCACATTAATCATGATATTGTATTTTAAATCAAGGGATAGTAATGTTGTAACACCCCAAGATTTCATAGTACGTTTTTTTCAATGTAACTCAATAACGTGCACTACACGCAACACCGAGTTCAAGCACACCATGACTTACCAAACTAGTTGTTCAAAAGTGGTTATGAATAGTATTAACTAAATATTGAACTATATATAATCCTTATAATTTTAGAATCCATATTATGAGTTTCATAGACATAATGTAAGAACTAATTCCTTTTTTTTTCAGATAAAATATGTATTTTTAAAAAAATGTACTTTTACCGCCTTTTAATGGTGAACCCTTTTCAAATAAAATATTTGAAACTTTTATATATTAAATTGGAAAAAATAAACTTCTTTTTTAGAATCGGGATATTAGAATTTTGTTTCAATAAATTTTTGGTTTTTTCTGATTACTTTCATAATTGGGTGAATATTAAAGAATTAATATATTTTAACTGAATAAAACTTTATTAATCAAAATAATTTATATTGTTAAATTATAAATTTTAATGGTTTGTAAGTATAAATAGATTATATTTTTACCATTTAATACAATTCTAGTCATTGAATGTAATTTCACTTTGAGATGTGACATAAAAAAGTGTCAATCTTTTGAAAGTTATTATTTCATATTAAAACGCCTTTTGGTTTTGACAATGATAATTAATTTTAAATTAATAAATGAAACTTCTATGTTTATAATTTGGTAAAATAGACTTCATTTTTGAATTGGAATATCAAAATTTTCTTACGGTAATTTTTTCGTATTTTTCTGAAATCATTCATTTTTTGTTGAATAGTGAAAAACACGGAGTTATTGTTTAAACTAACTTTTTATTTAAATAATTGTTTATTTTAATTTATTTTAGGACCATATATATAAATATTAACTATATATGTTCATTGTAATTCATTGGAGTCAATTTGTAATAATATTAGATATATAAACTTTTATTGAACTTGTCACCGTCCTTTACCCACCTCCTAGGAAAATTTGAAAATTCGCATAAAACATAATTTTACTGCTTCTGTGAGTATAATTTCAAAACACGTAGAGAAACGGTTGATATCATTAAGATAAGTGTGGTTCAATAAGATGAAATTAATTTTTTCTGAATAGTAACTTTTTACTTTTGTGTACCATGGTTAAAAGTAAATAGGGCAATTAAGTGTAAAAATGATATTATTCTTACCCTAACACATGTCATAATTCTATTGGATAAGATTAATTCAAGAAAGAATAACCATAAGAAAAAAATATTATCCTCTTAGGTCCACATGGATTAGAGCAGGAAATTTTTTATTATTTAATTCAAAGAATAGATAAAAGTGTTAAATTCAAAGATTAATAACTAAAAAATATTTAATATAGGGTTACACATAAGATAAATTCGACTATAAATATTAATTAGAAATATAAAGAGATTTCCTACATAATTTTATTTTATTTATTTTTTATACATTAAATAATTAAATTTATTTATGACACAATGAGGATGCAGTAATTACCATATTAATGATTGATTAAAATAATTGATATTATAAATATCCAAATGAATATAAATTGATACTTTTTATGAATTAAATTAATTTTATTGGTTTATATGACATATTAAGATTTATTAGATGAATTTTTTTCAAAGTGATAATGCTTTTATGAATTTAGAAAAAGAAAAATACCAAATAGTGTCAAAATTGACTTAAATTAGTATTTAAAACAAACATAATATTATAAATAGATTTATTAATCCTAAAAAACTAAGGATCAGATAAAATACTAATATAATAATATATATTTCATTAATAAACCAATTGGGGTTAGATTGGAATTTTATTGTATGTTCATTAACCATATAATACAAAAATACAAAGAGACAAGGTAAATGTCAAACTATTTAACTACGAGTTAAATCTAAAAGTTAAGGTTAATATGGTGACCTAAACATATCTAAAACCTATTGTTTGAGTGTTTTTAGACCAATCCCCACCTTATAAGTTACATAATACATTTTTTTGTTATTATAAACAACATATTGTTTTATTATAAAATAATACTTTATGTTTTTTCTAAGGTGCCCCTCACCCCTCTTATAAATGGGGACTCCTCCTTCACTATAATTCACACTTTAAAAGTAATTTGGATCGACAAAACCCGGAACAAATATCCTCCAAACTATTCTACCTTAATCCTAGATTCCTTCCTTTGGTATTAAAGCCAACCTATGGAGCCCTTTGGATCAAATAAAAATGAAGAACCCGAAAAGAGGTAATGATTTTACCACCCTCTTTCATGTTCCCTTATTCTTCCAATTACTATTTATTTATTGTTTCAATTCTAAAATAATAAATACAGTATCTTATATATACTATGATGTTATAATAAATATGTCAAAACTATTTTCATTATCCTATCCATATTATGAATGATAATGGCACCATGCGTGCGTACGTACAGTTTACCGTCTCCACGTCGTGGTGTAATTTTTTATTGAACACTATGTTATTTGGATGGATATAATGATGGGTAATATGTATATAAATAATTAAAATAACATGATATTGTCTAAGTAAAATGAATATAGCATCCAATTCCACACCTTTAGGGAAATGATATTGTCTCTCGTGCGTACGTACGGATTACCATCTCCACGACGCGATAAGATTGATTTCCACATTCACCATTCATCGATGATTATAAAAATTTATATTACTAATAAGTATGTAATATATGAAATAATAATTATAATGGATATATATATATATATATATTTACATATATCTTATTCACTTAGTTCCGTTCAATAAGATATGGAAACAGAAACAACGTTTATGCGTACGTACGGACAACTGTCTCCATAAACAATGTTTTTAATTTCATATATATGTCTATAATACATATTTATATTATAAATATATATGATATATGAATCATGTTTTATATTCTGGAAGTATTTAATTCTTGATATATGTGATTAAATCAAGAGTAACATGTTAAAACACGTAGGATAAAGAAAGAAATTATTACCTGAAATGTTAATTTAACATGGATTTTATTATTAAATTGATTGTATAAAGTCATTAATGATTCATATATGATTTAATAAATATTAATATGGTTTATTTATAATTTAATAACCATACTACGATATTCATACGGGAGGTTAAACATACCCTTGAGTAATGGAAAGTGCAAGGTAACGGGTTTTCATCTCACTCCTTATTCCCGTGAGATTCATGCCATATTGCCACTATTACCTTTTGTGTGGTGTACGTACTTCCCATAATTGTATTATTTGTGTAATAAACATTAATTTATCGGTATTTAAATATTCATTTTATGATTCTTCATTCATGGGGTGTATGTTTTGTAAGTTACCAAATTGGTAAGGGTTAATTCCCAATCAAATTAGTATCCGAGATTGTTTATGTGTAAGTATTTACTTGACCATTTTTATCATCCATGTAAAATTTTCATAAAAATGATTTAAAAATAAATTTTTTAGGGATATTTTAATTTTATTCTTTATCAAGATCATAATTTTAAATGTTTTAATGATTTACCATTCTAAATCCTTTTATTTAATGACCATGTTTTCAAAATGGTTTTAAGTATTTATTTATATGTACATGAATGTTTGGAAATAATAATTATTTTCAAAAGAATAAAAGTGGTATGGGAAACTTTGATTCAAAAATCTCTTTTAATTGACTTCCTTTATAAGTTTCTCACATTTAAATGATTTCACAAAAAAATATATTTTCCAAAACGGTTTTAATGATTATTTTCAACTATGTCAACATCATTTTTGGATATTATTCATGATTCAGGATGATTTATTAAAAATAAAATCTTCAATATTATATTGAATGAGATATGATATTATGACTATGGATATGGTATTTTTATCCCATTCATGGTTTATGGTTAAAGTATTGACAATCTATATTCTAGTTTTAATACGAATGTTTATGTTATGTATCAACCTTTTTGTTTGAGGATTGAATTAGAGTTAGTATGTGAAAGGTGGAGCCTGATATGGATCCCCGATGCATCGATAGGTCTTATGAGAAAACTAGACATGGAATTTTCTGAGGCCCTTTCTCAATTTGATATATGGTTTTGGCGGAGGACTTAATCATTTTTAGATGTCTTAGATGAGGCCTTGAAAAAAAATTCATAATCTCTGGCATTATACATTCCCTCATTATGAAAATAATATTGACAATTCTTATGGTCATTCGACTAGTAGGATACGAATGATATATTTTATTATGGCATTATTTACTCAGATCATATTCCTTCCATAAAATTATTCATGTTTATTATTGGTAAAGGCATGTGGATTCAATTATTCACCATGATTAAAATTTATGTTATCTTCCGCTATATTGCTTACCCTTAATGATAATTTGATCTCACCCCTTTCTTATGATTCATGTTCCTAGGAATCCATGAAATGTATTGTGGTTGATATGCAGGGTTAAGATAATGGGAATAATGGTGTTCTCAAAGAACTATTTATGTTGTGTATTATGTTTGAAATTGTAATGTAAAGTTAATGTATGTGATCTATTTTCCAATACTACTAAACCGATCGGTCCATCGGGACATGATTCCTTGTAATCATTCCAATGTATTAAAATAATGAACCAGATCAGGGTAATTAGGCTTGGTGCGTTACAGTTGGTACCAGAGGAAGTTTAGAAATAACCATGGACACTGTATTTAGATAAACTCTGATTATAGAACATTACCCTAATATAGACATTGAGGATTAGTATAGAAGAACTTTCTTGAAATTTAGTAATGTAGAGAGTTTGATAGTTTTCTAAGAAAATACATTCATGTCTGGATATGAGAAAGTAGGGGCAGTTCAGGCATAGATATACCTAGGGGTAAAACCCAAAAACACCACATTGAGCTAGACTCGAACGGGAACTGGTGCATGACAATGGGCCTTACTGAACTCCTGGTTATGACACTCCCGGGAGATATGATTAGGATAATTTTCATTTTCACTAAAAATAATTATGAAGGATGTATGAGTTTAGACCTCCCAAAAAGAAAATATTTTTATGGATTATATCCATTAACTGTTCAATTTACATTATCTATTTTACATGTTGGGAATTATTCATTGCAATTAATAAACTGACCTAGTGTATGCCATTGTATTGAAATGGAACCATGTAGAAGAAATGTGAACTCCAGCAATATGTATGATCCATAGAGTAAGAAGGATCATATCTTTCATAGTATAAAGCCAACATTTAGAAGGTAAATATTCTCCCATGTATTCTCAACATATGAAGAAATAGTATAATGTGTTAATATGATAAGTAAATAATTCTCAGAGTCCTATGGCTTTAAAGGTAAGCAATAGAAAAAAATAATAGAAGAGAGAAAGATGGATAATGGGAAGAGGGAAAATAAGGATTTTCCCATATGTGATAACTATGGAAAGAATCACCTTGGTAAATTCACGAAGGTAATGATAGTTTGTTATAAGTGCGGTGAAAAAGGACACAAAGTATGTGATTTCAAGGGTAAGAAAAAGGTTTCAAATGTACAATGATTCATCTGTAAGGAGTTGGGACACTATGCGAATCAATCATCAGTGTATACCCCAAATGCCGATATTGGATAAGAATCAGGTTATGATACTACCAAAGATGAAGAAGAATGATTAATAGTTCTTATGTTTTTATTAATGTATTATGTCATTTGAGTGTTGTTTCAAAGTTATACTGGTTATATGAATTAAGGAAATAAATAAGGATTGTACTGCAGTACTATTTCATTGGTAATTTGAGATTATATAGTCTTGATACTAAGGTAGTAATTCTGGAATAAGAGATGGTTTATTTGGATAAATTATATTGGATATTACTGACTATCTTGGAACTGATTAATGGTGTGTTTATTCAATGATTATTGGAATATTCAATAAAATTGGATAAAAAGAACATATCCAGTGTCATATAAATATAAGGGAGTATGAATTTAATCAATAAAAGTTTTACGGTAATTCATGGTATTACCATGTTTTAAAAGATTACATGATGAAGGTGTTCACATGTTATTACGTGGAAGAAAGGATCTTCACTGTGTTTACCTTCCTTATAAATTTTGGATGGACAATTTGGACAGAATTATTTTGAATAATTCTAGATTGAGATTATTTTTGGATTGCCACAAACAAAGTGCAACCCGGTGGTCGGGCAGCAACCCGTCGCATCCGGCAAGGCCGCAAGACATTAATGAGTAATCGAATGGTAATAACGGTGTATCACCTACCCCTATCCCACGTGATGTTCTGGATTGAATAATGTAGTCTTTATTAAACGTGTGGTAGCTGAATTACAAATTAATTTTTTTGAACCCTATACGATTAAGATGAATTAAATTTTATTTTGAAATATTTTGGAGTGAAAGATTAGTTTTTGTTAGGAATTAGTTAAAGGATGTAACTCGACATGTGTAGTATATATATGTATATATATTATCTCTTATTAATACTAAATTTTATTAACCCAATTTTCGATATGAGTCTTCTACAAAAGAATTTTCTTTTTTCGACCTTTTATTTTTGATGAACAACTTCAAATTGCGAGGATGAAATTTATTTAGGGATGGAAGAATTTAACACCCCAAGATTTCATAGTACGTTATTTTTTCAAAGTAACTCAATAACTTTCACTACACGCAACATCGAGTACAAGCGCACCAAGACATAACAAACTAGCCGTTCAAAAGTGGATATGAATAATATTAACTAAATTTTGAACTATATATAATCCTCATAATTTTATAATCCATATTATAACTTTCATAGACATAATGTAATAACTAATTCATTTTTTTCAGATAAAAGATGTATTTTTAAAAAAAAATCACTTTTATTGCCTTTGAATGGTGAACCCTTTTTAAATAAAATATTTGAAACTTTAATATATTAAATTTGAAAAAATAAAAATCTTCTTTAGAATCAGGAAATAAGAATTTAGTTTCAATAAAATTTTGGTGTTTTTCTGATAACTTTCATATTTGGGTCACTAGTAAAAAATACTATATTTTGACTGAAATTTTTTTTTAATTGAAATAATTTATAGTGTAAAATTATAAATTTTAATGGTTTTTTAGGTATAAATAGATTATATTTTTACCAATTAATCCAACTCTAGTCATTTTAAGTAATTTCACTTTGAGATTGGACATAAACAAATGTCAATCTTTTGATAGTTATTGTTTCATAAAAATACGCATTTTGGTTATGACAGCGGAAATTAATTTTAAATTAATAAATTAAACTTCTATGTTTTTAATTTGGTAAAATAAACTTCATTTTTGAATTCATAATATCAAAATTATCTTAGGGTAAATTACTGGTACTTTTTTGAAAACTTTCAATTTTTTGATGAATAGTGAAAAACTCTGAGTTATTGTTTAAATCTGACATTTTATTTAAATAATTATTTATTTTAATTTATTTTATTTCATAATAGATACATAATACCTATATTTTTTCAATTTTAATTCATTGGAGTCATTTTGTAATAATATTATATAAATATATATAATTTTATTGAACTTTTCCCCGTCTTTTACCAACCTTATATGAGAATTTTCAAATTCGCATAAAACATAATGTTACCACTTCTGTGAGTGGAATTTCCAAAATCCGAGAGACCCAGTTGATATCAATATGGAAAATTTGATTCAATAAGATGAAAATATTTTTTGGTGAATAGAAACTTTTTACCTTTATTTACCCCAGTAAAAAGTAAATAGGGTAATTAAGCGTAAAATGATATTATACTTACCCTAAGACATGTCTTAATTCTATTGGTTAAGTGTAATTAGACCCAAAACATCCTTAAGAATAAAATATGGACCTATTAGGTCAACTTGGACTAGATTATGACATTTATTATTATTTAATTCAAAGAAGAGTTAAAAGTGTTAAATTCAATGTTTTTAACTAAAACAATTTTAATATAGGGTAACACATAAGATAAATTATTCAATAAATAATTATTAAAAATATAAAAATATTCCCTACATAATGTTATTTTATTTATATGTGTTAGTCATTATATAATTAAATTTATTTATGACACAATGATGATGCAGTAATTACAGTATTAATGAATGATTAAAATAACTGATATTATAAATATCCAAATAAATGTAATTTGAGACTTTTTATGAATTACAATAATTTTATAATTTAATATGAAATATTAGAGTTTATTATATTAATTGTTTTCAATTTAATAATGCTGCTATGAATTTAGAAAAAACAAAATAACAAATAGTGTTAAATTTGACATAAAATATCGTTTAAAACAAATATTATATTATTAATTGATATATTAATCCAAAAAATATATAGTTCGGCCAAATGACTTATATAATAATATATATTTCATTAATGAACTAATTTGTATTAGAATGTCATTTTATAGTATATTTATTAACCATATAATATAAAAATACAAAGAGACATGGTAAATGTCAAACTATTTAACTAACAGTTATATCTAAAAGTTGAGGATAATATGGTTACCTAAACTAGTATAAAACCTATTGGATGAGTTTTTTTCGACCCATCCCCACCATAGGATTTAATTAATCCATTTCTTGAGCCATTATAATCCAAAAATTATTTTATTATAAAATAATATTTTTTGTTTTTTCTAAGGTTCCCCTCACCCCTCTTATAAAATGGCACCCCCCTTCACTCTAATTCACAACTTCATAGCAATTTTTCTCGGCCAAAACCTACCCAAATATCTTCCCAACTATCCTAAATTCATCCTAGAGTCCTTCCTTGGGTAAGAGATCGAACATAAATATCCCTTTTGATCAAATCAAAAGGAAGAACCTGAAGAAGAGGTAATGATTTCCCCACACTCAATCATGTTCTCTTATTTTTCCACTTACTCTTTATTTTTTGTTTCAATTTTAAAATAAAAACTAAATTATATTCTATTTAATGTGATGTTTTTATAAATATGGAACAACTATATTCATTATCCTATCCATCTTAGGAATGATAATGTCACCATGTGTGCGTACGTACGGCTTACAGTCTCCATGTCGTGGTGTATTTTGTTATTCAACACTATGTTATTTGGATGGATAAAATGATGAGTAATATGTATATAAATAATGAAAAAAACATGATAATGGATCTGTAAAATTAATATACCATCCATTTCCACACTTTTATGGAAATTATATTGTCTCTCATGCGTACGTACAGAATACCGTCTCCACGACACGATGAGATTCATTTCCACATTCACCATTTATCAACGATTATAAAAATATATATTACTAAAAATTATGTAATATGTGACATAATATTTATACTAGAGATATATGTAATTATATATATATATGTGTGTGTGTGTGTACTTAAATATATCTTATTCACTTAGTTCCGTTCATTACGATATGAAAACGGGAACAACATTTATGAGTATGTATGGACAACCGTCTCCATAAACTGTGTTTTTCATTTCATATATATGTCTATTATACATATTTATGTTCTAAATATATATGATATATAAATAATTTTCTATATTTTGGAAGTATATAATTCATGATCTAAGTGATACAATCAAGAGTAATAGGTTAAAACACGTACGATAAAGAAAGCAATTATTACTCAAAATGTTAATTTAACATGGAAATTATTATTAAATGGGTAGTGTAAAGTCATTAATGAATCATTTATGATATCATAAATATTAATATGGTTCTGTTATACTTTAATAACATACTATTATCTTCATACAGAATGATAATAGTACCCTCGACTAAAGGAAAGTGCTAGGTAAGGGGTTTTCATCTCACTCCTTCCCGTGAGATTCAGGCCATATTTCCACTTTTAACTTTTGTGTGGTGTATGTACTACCCATAATTGTATTAATTATGTAATAAACATTAATTTATGTGTTTATACATATTCATTGTTTGATACTTCTTTCATGGGGTGTATGTTTCATAAGTTACCAAATTGGTAAGGGTTAATTCTCAATCTCATTATTATCCGAGATTGTTTATGTGTATGTATTTACTGGGACATTTTTATCATCCATGTCAATTTTACAAAAAAATGATTTCAAAATAAATCATTTAAGGATTTTTGAAAGGTATATTTTATCAAGATCAAAATTTTAAATGTTTTAAAGATTTATCTTTCTAAATCATTTTAATTAACGTATATGTTTTCAAAATGGTTTTAAGTATTTATTTATATGAAAATGAATGGTTTGAAATAATAATTATTTTCAAAAGTTTCAAAGTGGTATGAGAAACTTGGATTCAAAAATATCTTTTAAAATATTTCCTTTATAAATTTGTTACATATAAATGATTTCACGAAAAAGGATATTTTTCTCAAAGGTTTTTAATGATTGTTTTCAACTATGTCAACATCTTTTTTGGATATTATTCATGATTGAGGTTGATTTATAATAAATAAAATCTTCAATATTATATTGAATGAGATATGATATGTCTGATAGTGAATGTGGTATTTTTATTCCATTCATGGTTTATGGTTAAAGTATTGAAATTTCATATGCTTGTTTTAATATGAACGTTTATGTTATGTTTCAACCTTTTCGTATAAGGAATGTATTGGACTTAGTAAGTGACGGGTGGTGCCCCCAATAGCTCCTAGATGCTTAGATAGGTCTCAGGAGGCAACTTAATGTGGTATTTGCTGCAGCCCTTTCCCAATTTGATATATGGTTTTGGCCAAGGCCTTAATCATTTTTAGACATCATGGCCAAGGCCTTGGAAAAATGATTCATAATTTCTGGATTTATACATTCCCTCATTATAAAAATAATATTGATGGTTCATGTGGTCATCCGACTAGTAAAATACCCATGATATGTTTTATTATGGCATTATTTACTCAGCTCATATTCCTTCCATAAAAGTATTCATGTTGATTAATTGTAAAGTAATGTTGTTTCAATTATTCAACATGCATAATATTTATGTTATCTTCCACTGTATTTCTTATACTTACTGAGCGTTTGAGCTCACCCCTTTTTTATGTTTCATTTTCCCAAGATTCAAAAAAGTGTATTATGATTGATATGAAAGGTTAAGATAAAGGGAATAATGGCGTTCTCAAAGAACTAATTTTGTTGTGTATTATATATAAAACTGTAATGTAATGTTAATGTATGTGATCTATTTTCCAAGACTACTGAACTGATCGGTCCTTTGGGACATGATTCCTTGTAATCATACCAATGTATTAAAATAATGAACCAGCTCTGGGTAACATGGGTTAGGGCATTACAAATGGATAATTTAAAATATGGATTAAACATATAAAGACATTAATGGTTGTAAAATGTCTTATGTAGGGTTGGTGTTTGATGTAGGCCTCAAGGATATATGAGGATATATCTAATGTAATGGCCCAATAATATTAAAATTTTCCCAAAAAATTAAAAGAGTTGTATGCAATTTGACATAAGGTTTGGTTAATAAACAAATCCAACCATCCACTGAAGTATTGAGTTTATTATAAATATAATGTAAAAGTGGTTCAAAACCTATTAGGATTACAATTGAAATTTTTTAGTCAATAGCCATTATTGAACATCAAATTCTAGAACAAAATCATGAAATGTAATGAAAATCATGGCTATAGAAAAAAAAATATAAATCATAAATCATTAGATATTTAATAATTAAATACTATTAATAATACGTAAAAACCATCTTAGAGTTTAAAAATACATTTTATTTGTCAATTTATATTAATAATGTTTTAAGGAAAAAAATTAGAAACAATAAATGTGAATTTAAACATATTTTATAATATAGAAGAATTTTTTCATAAATACATATGTGTATATATTTTATAAAAGTCATAAAATCCATGAAATGAAGAAAAAAAGAAAATAATACAATTAATAATCTATGAGTTACACAATGCTCCATGAATTATCTAGTTTACATTATTATTGAAAATCAGTACAAATCATACATGATTCCAATAGATTTTAAATAGGGAAAATTAAAAGGTTTTTTTAGGATAAAACATGGTTGTTGTATTTACATTAATTTGAATATATGTACGATGTTTTAGTTCCCACTTTTATTGGATTCTAATGGACTTAAAGTAGGAGTTGATTCAGATTTCTACTTATTACCTATATGAAAATGAAAACAGGTTTTTTAAATTTATTCAAAATAGAATGATTGAATTGAAAATTAAAATAATAGTGGATGAAATAAAGAAGAATATTGGTTATTATTGCAAAATATATAATTAAATATATTTTAAAAATATTTGAAAAAATTGGGATTATCCTTATTATATTGGTGGGTTGGGACTGTATGGTAAGAACTGTAACATGTTTATTTTTCAATAGCTTTTCATGACATTATTCTTCGAAAAAACATATTTTTATTTGTATTTTAAATCAACACATAGTTGTTGTTGACATTTTTGTTCATGAGAGTGGGTAGTACAAGGAGAGCCTCTTTATCCTTTGCTCAAGATTATGGGATTATTCTCACCACATTTTCATTTTATATATCACTGGATAGAACATATTACTCTTCATTTAAGCATTATGTAAATAAACATAATAAATATTATTTATATCCGCTTCCTCTAGATGTTCAATAACCTCTTCATAGTATACAACTAATTTTCCCCAAATATTTCTACATCCACTTTTAGGCTTCCCTCATTTTAACCCCCCAAGGAATATAAAGATGGTAATAAAGTTTTTTAGTGAAAGTATAGAAAATTATTTTATAACTCTAATTTTATAAAATCAAGAGACTAACTAAAGATATAATTGTCTCCAAAAATTGTTTCAAAATGTATTTTTTCCACATGATTTATATCCAAATTGAAGTATTCTATTGTCTATTGTAGTAGAGGTGGTAATCTCAGTTTCCTCTAAAACAACTAAACATATTCTCCAATTATTGGAGGGATATATTCTTCTATTTATATAAAATATTGTTCCCCCATCCTTTGACAAAACAATTATGTGAAAAAATGTTAATTATATTTATGTTATTTTACCAAGGCTTAAACAAATTCCAGTATTTAATTAATATCATAAATATGTACCTAAAAATATCTCTAAGTAATCTTTTGGAATATCTACATAGTTTTATAGGAAAGATAAATATTAATTTATTTCAAGGGTGATATAAAATAAAGTTTTTATATTTTAATGATTCATGGAATGAAAAATAAATATTACATAATGATACTAATAAAAAATCAATGGGAAAATTAACTCCCCAAAAATAGTTATAGTGTTGGAGGTCATTGTCGGCCTCACATACAAAATTTATAAACCTATATTTGTAGTCTTATTGAATTAACTAGGGTCATCATAAAAGATTAATTGGTTGGATAATTATAATATCAATCCGTTTTCGGTGATTTTTTTCAACTGATTTTGCAATTAGACCAAGTTAGAATCGATTGGTTTTATTATAATGTGTGAATGTGTAATAAATGGAAGAAGGAAAATACAAGATATTTGATAGTAGGAGGAGATAATGAATTCAATATTTAGATAATAATAAAATTTTTCTGCAATTTAGGATTTCATCGTCAAATTAATAATTTAATTATTATCCTTCATGCATGACCATATATTAATGAAATTGAATGGTCCTATGGAAGCATATAAAAACTCACTTTCTACATTTTTTCGTATGATAAACATTCTTATAAACAATGAAATTTCACAAATTTCCATCAAGATCCATCTTCTATTGTTGATTCTTAGTTTTTACCCATTCCATTATATATAATGAGAATCTAAGGAAGGGGGGAATAATTGATTGAGGTTGGAATAAAAAATGAAAAAGGATATGGAATGTAGCCTGTTGCTGAACCAATATAGAATCATTCATAATATCAAAACCTAATTGAAATAAATTTTTAGAAATTATAATTAAGATTATAGAAAACAATAGACCTAACCATACAATTCACCATCTCTATATTACTCCATTATTAAGGACCTAAGAGATCACAATCACACTATGGATGAGGAAAAAAACCAGGGAATAAAAGTAGAAGATATATAATTTCACTCAAGTGAACATAAACTAGATTTAAATTAAATTAATAAGAGAAATTTGAATATTCATCTCATAAATGGGGATGTCTCAATCTCTCAAACTATATCCCTTTTATACATATTATTTGAGAAAAATTTTATAATGTATTTAAAATGTTTTTGAAACTTATATGATTGATTATCCCATTATTCAACTTCATTTATATTTCCAAACGACATGAATATGTTGGCCTTAAAAATGTCATTTTATGATAGAGATCATGTGTTGATCTATGAAATCATTTCTACAAGACTAGAATGATCATTATAAGTGATGAATATGATATATAATTTGGGTTCTAATGGAATAAGTCTTAGATTTTTTATAGTCATCCACGATTTGTGGGCTTCAAGAAAAGTTGTCTTAAATGATGAGCTTCATCAAAACTACTCTGTGATCTTTAAGAATCCAGGTATATAGTGATGTAGCTTTAATTTATTGGATGATTATATTTTTATCTGTATTCAAATATGAATGGAACAACTTCTTTCTATAGTGGCCTGGATTATTTTCTATTCTTGTGTGGGACGATTGTCAGATAATAAATCAATGTTAGCCAACACCTGACATGATTAGGGATTCAAGAATATTGGTTTATATTGGACATTATTAAAAAATTGGGTGTTTTTTGTCCTACATTCCAATAATCTATTTATTCATAAGGAATCAAGGCCCTAACATATTTGTTCATATATATGGAACTTTTTTTTATTTCCATTGAACCCAAATGATTGGTTTAATTGAGTGATCAGGGGATACTTCTCTATACATCGGTGAATATGGAAAGATGTAAGATGTTGAAGGATGATTTTACCCTAGTGGATTAGAGTAGTGGTGGGGAATATTTATCAATTCCAGGATATATTATTTTCCTAGAATGAAAATTTTTTTCTACCTAGACATTTTTATGGTTGAGTATGGGTGCAATGAGAATTAGGGAGTTTTCTTCAATGTAGAGATCTCCTTAATCCAATTAAATACAAAATTCTTTTCATAGTACCAGGAGTGTGCAATCATTTCATGGGGAAGGTATGAGTTCACCTTATTCGTCATATTAGAATATTTATCATGTAATTCAATATATGATATTTATTATTTTTATGTCGAATTTAAAAATAATTGTTAAAAATAAATTATTCCCCAATTTCCATTGGCATAAATTACCTTTATCTTCTATAGGATTCATCAACATGGTTATATTTATATATGTTTTAGTCAAAATTATTGCATAATTTTTTTTATTTTTTATTTATCATGAAGTGTTCAAGTATAAGTTTCATTTAGATCATATATGAATGGTCTCCAAAAACCATTTAAAAATTTTCAGTTTCCTCTTCTCAATGAAAAATAATATTTTTTGATCAAAAATCCTCACTCTATTTCATCCATTTTTCAATGGTATCACTTAGTGACATGAGTTTGATTCAATATTTCATCTCCATATACTATGTAAAAGATCTTCTTTATCTTATGTTGGCCCTTTTATGTGGATAAAGCTTGATATTTTTTCATTTGTGGATGTCATGCACTTCTGTGACTTCATGGATGATAAAGGGAATATGTTTATTAGTTTCATCATGTGGATGATAAAATATGGTCAGATGATATTCTATGAGATGTGGTGTATATAATTAATGTTATGGTGATAATAGAAAAATAATGGTTGTATATTAAGTTATAAAAGTGTGAATTTTGGATATGACTAGACGGATTTTTGGGTCATGTGATCACATGTGAGGAAATTTTTATGGATTCATCAAAACAAAAACGGAGACTTTAAAATCTTCTTAGCTTGAAAATTTCATTAATATCAATATTTTTCAATAATAATTTAGATACTTAGTATTATTTTTGTGAATTTACTCAAAATTAACTAACACACTGACTATGTTAATATAAAATGGGTGAAGTATGTTTATATGCAAAATATTTATGTTTTGTTTAAGGATGTCAAGAATAAATTGATCACAGAACCCATTCTCGCACTACCATCAAGAAGATAATGGTTTTTGATTTCTAAAAATGCATGAAATAATTTTTTTGATGTCAAGTCAAGGAAAATGAAAATGTAACATCATGTGTGTTGTGGTAATTGAAGATCCATGAGAAGAACTACACAATAAATGATTTAGAGTTTGAATATGTTCTATATTCATTTATAATGGATAAAACTAACAATTTTACAATGATAATGAAATTATAATATTCATGATATTTTTTATTTTAAATTTTAATATATGGATATTTGAATGGATAAATAATGATTGTGAATTTTAATCATGGACTGTTTTTTATCAACACTCCAGTATCCCAAAGAGGAAACTAAGGCAACTGATTATCTTAGTGGAAAGGAACCTCATACCCAATCCTTGATAAGGATTGAAAAATAATATATCTCAACGGATATGAAAGTGATTATTATTAAAATCATAAATATAATGAATACATCATTCCTTCCAAAAATTATTACCCAACCATCAATCCATGGGAAAACTAACGAGGCATTATTATGTTTTGTGGTATATAATAATTTGAGATAAAATCATAAATGTAAAATTCATGAGCATAACATTAACTACGAAGGAATTATTAAATTAAAAATTAGAATCTATTTTCCAAAAAAGAAAATGATAATTAAATAACTAATTCAAGACTCATGTATAAAATATTATACTACACTACATATAAGTACCATGATATACTATGAACATGAACAACACTTCTCTTAGGAAAATATGATGTGGGCGATTTTCGAGTACACCTAAATGTGCATGGTATGTTTGTATGTTAATTTTACTGAATTATATTTTCAATTGGATGATGCATACATTAACCATACTGATACAAAAAATATGATAAAATCAAAATGAAATTTATCAATAATACATTTAAAGTATATAATTACATATTGATTGTGGTTGATGGACTCAGAAATACTTCCCACGTTATCATTATTTGGGATTATTTGTCACTAAATACAAAATCTATGATATTAATAAAGAAGGTAGTGGGGATGATTGGAGGATTTTATTATTGTAATGATTTAGGATATGTAGTTCACTTATAAGTTATAATGGATTATTCAAAATATCTAGAATATTTTTTTGAACTTAATATAGACTATCACCATAATAATGATGACCAAAATCCCTATAAAATAAAACTAAACAAATAAAAAATGAAATATTAAGTTATGTAATTAAATTGAAGGAAGGATCAAACTATCACTTTAGTTTATTTCTCATTAAAAAAATAATTTCTAGGCATGTGTTCTGATGGAGCCATATAAATCTCTCTATGGGAAGAGATGAATAACTCCAATATGAAAGGATAATGTGAGGGAAAAATGTTAATATGGTGATATCATGTGAAAGGAATTTCAAGGATGGTTTATTCCACCAAACAAGAACATAAATATTCTCCAACATTATATAAAATCTATATTGACACACATTTAATCAACATGAATTTTTAGTATATAGAATCATTTCTCCCTTTAATACCACAACATATTATTTTTTAAGAAGGATTAGATTCTCCTTAGGTATATTGGATGCATTTATATCCTTTATCATATAAGATTCGGGTCCTATCTACTATCACTTCCACCAAACCTATATCAATTATATAATAGGTTTCATGTATCTCTATAAAGGAATTTCAACCCTAGTACCTAAAATTTACTAAAATTTATGGTTTTATAACTATAGTATAATCGATCTTATGATGAGAAACTGGGGAATATATTGTACTTTCGAGACAAATTTTTACATAAAAAGAAAACTGACCCTGTTAACGTACTTCGAAAAAACCCTTATGTATGAAAAGGAAACAGGGTAACCATAAGATATAACGAAACAAATAATTACCCTCATCGATTCTCATATGAGTATATGAGTTGAAATTTTAGCGATAAAATATCTAGGGGAGAATTTAATGGCCAATAATGATCAATATAATATATTCATTATTATATATACATTTTCCAAGGTTATGTATTGAATATATAATAAATCAAATTCACCAATTAATATAATACAACACAATTTTACTTCAACAAAAAATGAATATTAGATACAAAAATATACATTAATTTAGATATAAAAAGTGGAAAGGGGAAATAAAAACAAATTAAGCTAAGTATAATATAGAAATCCATTATTTTATTACCTCCAAAAACATAACATCCATGAAAACCATTAAAAGAGTAAAGAAGATGATTAAAAATAAAGTAGGCATACGAAGAATGAAATATATAGAACCATTATAGAAATTTTTGTAAATGATTAATCAGTGAAAAGAGATGTATTTATAAAAAATAAAAAATAATCATGAACCATAAAATATAAATATGACCACCAGAAGAGTATTATGACCTTTATAATAGTAATATGATTATAAAAATAGTAATATCACTATTAGAATAATAAAATAACCAATAAAATATTAAACATTACATGAAAATAAAATTTAAAAATTTAAAAATTAAATTTATTTGATTATTATAATTATATTTGATGGATAACCAAATTATAAAACTATGAAGAAAGTATAAGTACAGTTTTAAAAACCCATATTTTATTATATTTTACATAATCTTAATTTAGATATAAAATATTAAAATTACATAAGATATAAAATTATTTTCATAAAATAAATTTTATTCTTTTAATTATCAAGATGAAATTATCTTAAAGAGAATTTTTTGGAATTTTTTGGAAAAAAACACTAAATTTTATGCGAAAGTATAAAAATAAAATGCATATCCTTAAAAATAATATTCTCCCCCTTCATTTTTTATATATTAATAACTACGGTGGTGGTATAGTTTATAGGTCATAAATAATGTAATTTCAATCAAATATAGATCATTAAATCAAATAATATCTTTATATAAATTTATTAATTTTTAAATTATAGTTTATTCATAGTTTTTACATAAAATACCCCTCCCCAAAAGTATAAATTCCCCCTCTCCCTCCCCATGGATAATAACTTTTCTATCACTTTAATGTTCCCAGTGATAACCTAATTACACATTCTTATTCATCCTTAGATCCCTAAAGTAAATATTCTTTCATTATTCTTAAATCCCTCAAGACATTAGATCAATAGATAATTAGTATTAAACTATGTATAAGAAACACTAAAATACTCTCCCAATTCATTTTTTCTTTCAACTCTCCAAGTTTCTGTTCTTTAGTCCATAAAAAGATTTATATTTAAAATTATAAATAATTTCAATATTATTATGATATGTTATAACTATTTTAATTCATTTTAAATACATTCACTCTCCCCAACAACCCTCTTTCAATGTGTCATTTTAGTTGGGAGTTTTATCTTTTAATGAGGATTATGTTAATTCATTACATATAATTTCTTTCATAGTATGATAGAGAAAATTATTTATTATATATATGTTTTTAATTATTTATATTTATAATATTTTAAGGTAATATTTCTATTGGTTAAATAAAAAATTTAGTTAATACTTAAAACCAAAAAAATGAAATACAACTAAACATGATATCGACTATATATTATTTAATAAAATTATAAATAAATAATTATAGTGATTAAAATTTATCAATAATAATTTAATTTTTTTTAAATTTGTAGGTTTATTTTGCTAATAAACATATCTTCAATAGAGAGGATGTTTAATTTTCATGATAATTTTACAAGACCTATCATAATTATACTCTCATATATTCCTTTATTATTTGGGTATACCTCATCAAACTCTTTTTCACTCTTTCAACCTTGTTTCATATATAATATTTTCAAAATATATTTTATTTTACTTTAACTATTATTCTTATGGGTATATTCCTTCCATTACTTCCTGAGATTCATTCTTAGCCATCATCCTGATTATGGAAATTTGATTTATTCTCAAATTCTATTAACGATTTTTCCTATTATGGATTTTTTATATTCATGAAATATGATCTTTTTGTGATATAATTTAATATAAAATATTTTGTAGTGTTTTCTTCTATTTTGAACCACCATGTGTATTTGTAACATATAATTTTTTTAAGTTACTATGTAACCCACGTTTTCTCATCGGTTTGATTCGTGATTGTGATTAACATATGTTTCACATCCAATATAGAATGAATGACTGTAGTCAATTTATGAAGTTATTGGTTTTCCTAGAATTATATATTCCTCTAATTACTTTGGTAATATTTTTATCTCATTTAATTATATATATTATTTTTTGAAATGATTTTATATTTGTTCACATTCTATACAGTAAGTTGTATACCCATATGTTATGTGTGATCATGATGAAATGTTTTTCACATTATATGAATGTTATTTTAACATAATGGTATGATGAATTGTTATTATTTATATAACATATTCTATTTTATTCTAATTTTTATTTCTTCATGATTATGATTCTAATATAGTGGTTTTGATAATATAGTGATGATTATGTTTACACGTCTATTATATTGATTCATAATTTATATCGCCATTTTGTGTGTGTTCCCCTGAGTGAATAAATGTACTAAAGAGATGATGAAATCATATAGGTAATATATGAATATCTATTTAAATATAGTCAAATTTGTTATATGTATTCATGTTATATGAAGCATATTTTTCTATGAAAATAATCCTATTTATTTCATTTGTAATATTATGTATGTTTATCTTAGATGTTATGTAATAATAATGAATAAAAAATGAAGATATATATAAACAATTACAATCATTACAATACAGGGAAATATTTCATATCATATCAAAGACCCTATGAAATAATTATGATATACTATCTCGGTTGGACAATGTTTTCACATTACATCTACATAATTACAACCATAATAATGGGTATATAAAATAAATATGTTGTATTGATGGAAGAATCATAACACAAATTTAATAAATGTTATACCATTAATTCTCTAATTTATGATGGTTGATTATATCACACTACTAGTTGTATGTCACACAATAGTTATGTGAGATCTGGGAAAGATCAAAGTGCAATTGAGTGTGATATGATGAAAGGTGTGTGTTTTAGAAAGGGAAAAATAAAATAATGGTTGGTTTTGAAATAGAGTGTTTATCAATTTTAATTTTCATTAAAAAAACTAATTACATGATTCATTATGTTTTTTAGGATCAAACAATGATTCACATGGTTTACAAAATAATTTCACCACAATATTTCATAAATCTAGAAACCAACTAATGACAACACAATAATAGATTATCTCATGTAATATTTTTAAAGATGAAACTATGAAATAAATAGTTCTATAAAATTTCTAAAATTTTCATAATTTTGAAGCTTTATGAAATTATCTCTGACTTCATTTATTTTAATTGATGTTTTAATGTAATTTTGGAGGCGTAAACAACTAGTAGATGTGTAAATTTTTTTAGGATAAATTATTACAATTTATTTGATAATATTATAATAAATAAATTATTAGAGTTCATACGAAACTATTATAATGAAAAATGTAGTGCCACAAATTTTAGAGGAACAAACACTTTGAGGGGATCATACTAGAGACCAAGATTTGATAATGGAAATAGAAGCTTAATAATAACCTATATACAGTATTATTATTTATCGTTATGATGTTTTATGTTAGTGACCACACTGTCATATAATTCATGAAATTGATCCTTATATAAATATGTTAATAAGGGGAAAGGGTAGGTGATCCTAGATTTTTAAGTTCACCATTCCTAAAAATATAATTCATATCTAGTTAATAATGAAAACCCATTGTACCTTAGCACTACATCGGTGTATGATCCATGTTGAAACTCGTAGTGGTGAACCTTGTAAAATCATCAATGTCAACAAATTTTTATTTAATTCCCATATTCTTGGGGTATTTGGATTACTTTTTTTATATTTTGTATGATTTTTTTATGCTAGATAAATATCCATCAAGAGTTTATGAAAAGAAAATCACACCATAATTAACCACTCTATTAGGGAGCATTGGGATGTTGTTGTTAAATCATTCTTTTTGACAAACCTTATAATTAAGCTTTTATGACACATCTTATAAAATAATCTACCATCATATATGACTCCCCACTATCCAAATAGATTTATATTAGGGTTTTCATTTGTGGTGCTCTATATTCATATTGAGATGTTTTTCATGATAAAGGGTTTGTAATATAGCACAAAACATATGAAGTATCCGCATCTATTAGTAAGATAATCACCAATAACACACACTCCTACAATACAATAGCCACCCATCCCTAACCAAAATCTTGATATTTTATTTCCCCTAGATCCCGGTATTTTAATTTCACAATCTCCCACAAGAGAACGTAATTCATATAGGTTATCATATATTTAATACATGCTAAAATAATGAATCTACCATGATATCTCATTAAATACTCTGGTCATAAATTTTCATTTACCCTCTAATGATTAGATTATTGCCCACCTCTACCAATTTTTTAGGCTGATCATCATTGTTACACCCCCTCCTATTGATTTATTTTGAGAAATACAAGTTGTTTACCTAGTACTATGATAAATTAAGAGCATCAAGGTCTTTTAATGAATTAAATTATAGGAAAACAAATCCTATTTTGAAATTAAGAAATTATTATTACTTAGTTTTATAAAAATAAACTTTCTTATATAAAAGTATTATGTGAATTTTGGGTTTGATTTATTTTAAAAAAATATTCTATATTTTTTAAACATCATTTGTTCAATTTTTTCATGTTCATATTTGATGATTTAATGTACAATTAATTGAATGTGTTGGGATATATTGATTCAATTAAGGAATCTATATGCGCTAACAATGGTTTAAATTCTTAAATATTTACACAATATTAAAAATAGAATTCCAAAATTTATTAGTCAGATATAACGTATATTACATTCCTCTAAAATGTTTCATCTAAGAATGAATTGTTAAACAAGTTTCCAATTAAATATATATTCTACATTAGAATGAGCTGATGTTTAACAAGTTATTCTATTTCCAATTTCATTATATAATAAATAAATTATTCCAACATATTATAAGTATGTAAAAAAAATTATGATATTTTGTTTATTAATTCTTGATAGTGTGTATATAACAATAACAAATCATGTGAAAGCATTATAAGAAAAAATATATATATAGAGTGAGTTGTGTATAATATGTGAATCCTTCAATTTTCATCAGTATTTTCCTTAAATGGATCATTCATACACAATATAACACTCCCATTAATTATTAGTCAATTAAGTTGTATAGGTTGGTTATTTTATTTATATCATTATTTTTAATAATCATTACATCTTTATTCATTTAAATTCAAACATAATTTTAAAAATATGATAAGTGTAACACAAAAGAGTATATGATATTAGGTACATCCAATCAGTTATTATGTCAAATTGAGGCATATATATATATATATGAAAATTTACATTATTTTTCATTTTACTATTATTAGTATAAATATATAGAATTTTATTTGTAACATTATTTTTATTTAAATAGTTATATGAGTGTAGTTTTTCCATAGACTACAATGGAAAATGGGTTTCCATATAATAAAAATTAGAATCCAATGCATGACTAACAAGTAGTGAGTAATGCTTATAATGATTATTTATCAAATTTAAAATAATGATTATTTTATATTTAAAACTTATTTATCATTTCAATTGGATTAATTAAATAAAGAGTAATATTATATTTTAAATATGAAAAATATGCCACCCCTATGAATGATGATATTTTTAAATTCTTAATAGACCTAGATAGACAGCGATAAACATTTGAAAAAGGTATTGGAATACCATTTGGTAATTTTACATGACAATATTTAAAGCAATAAGGTCTTCATAAAAATATATAATAGGTGGTAAATGTGATTGTAAGTGATTGTATTAGTGAGAATCAATAATTTTGGGGAATATTTTTACATCATTGAGTTCAAGTAACATTGTTATTATAGGAAAAAATTTGTCTTATTGGGTTTTACTTGAAACGTCCTGGTTTTTTCTGTATACAAATTCTACTAATTATTTATTTTTTAAATCTAAATAGTGATAATAAATATTATATAAAAATGAAATATATTTCATTAATGTATCTTGATATAGGTAGAATTGATACTCTATTGAGGAGTTTCTTCTAGATTAATAACCTCACGTCACTGCTATTAGATTTATTAAATTTTTATATAATTAAAAAATTTCCACAAAAATTTTAAATTCTCAATATTATAAAAATTATGAATGAATGAATCAATATTATTTTTGGTGTAATTTTTTTTTGAAATGATCAAAATTGTGGTCATTATTTTGGATATCTTTGAAATTTTATTATAATTATCAGAAATTTGAAAATGAACTGGTAATTTTGTTAAACATTATTTAAATGATCGTTCTGTAAATTTTGACATTCATCAATGTATAAAATATGAATCATTCTTCTGATATACTCAAAATGATTTATAGATCATTTTTAATATTTAACATTAAATTTATCATGAATGAAAGGATACATCACTGAAAACTATGTAAAATAATCTGACTTTTCATGAAAAATTTGCCAATGATATGAATTTAAAATATAAAATGTTTATATAAATTTTTTATCAATTTTATATTACATATTCACAGAATTGTTGGATTTTAATTTTAATAATTAAAATTCATTATTAACTTTGAAAAATTATCACCTCTTTTGAAATGAGTAAATGTGATCCCTTTTATATGAAATATTAATAAGAATTTTATTATTCCATTTTTATGTTGAAATAATAAATCTTGCATGAATGAAACATTTTAATATTCAAAATGACAAGAAACAAAAAATTAGAATTTTAAATATTTCTTATTTTCCAAACACATAACTAATGATGAAATGTGATAAAAAAGGTTTTCTATATAAATTTAAAATATAAATCATCATTTAATATTTTTCATACATGAAAAAAAATATTCCTCAATAATATATACAAATTTATATGAATTATAGTATGACTATTTAACAATTAAATAGATGTTTATCATGAAACATTATGTTTAAAAGTTATAAAATTACCATAAAATAGATTAACATGAAATTTAAAGATTTTATCATTTATTTAATTTCGGTTTATATAGAAATATAAAAAAATATTTCTTATGAAAATAGTTCATAAAGATATAATTGGAATCATTATTATTTAATTTTTTAGGGTTACATTTTATGCAAATTTAGTTCCATTATTTATGAGTTATTTTTCCATGGAAGAGACACATTTTGCATAAATCTGAAAATTGATGCACTAAAAATGATTATTAGATTATTCATATTATTATAATAATAATCTATGTTTTATTTGGGTTCCAAATGATAAAAATGATAAAATGAAATCATTTTTTCAATAGAAATTAAAAAAAATGATTTTTGATTCATTTAAAAATAGTAGTAAATAATCACGCATAAATTAGACATTATATGTGTTAAAAATGATTGAATGTATTCATTAGAAATTAAATTTTACATAAAATTTAAAATGAACATCCAATATACAATAAAATTACTCATGATTGTTTTATCATTAAAATTAATGAAACTTATCTTACTGACATTTTTTACCCATATAAACATCAAATATTTATCTAACAAGATTTGAACATAAAAATATGGAATTCTATATTTATAATTAAAATTTATTTGTAAATTTCATTTGTTAGCTAAAAATAATGAATTTGAGAACATGTTTTTTAGCTTTTAAATTTGAAAAAACAATGCTCTAATTGTGTATTGCCTTAGGGAAAAAACTTATATGGAATTAGCATATGATGAGATCAAAATGATTTAATGTGTTTTTTGACAATTTAAATTCATTTTATTATTGGGAATGATTGTACAATGTCTAAAACTGTATAAAAGATCTCCTTTTTTATGAAATTTATATTAACAATTGAAATTAATTTTTTTCATGAAAACTAGTGTAATCTGTAAAATATCATTGAATACTTTATAGATATTTTCAAGAGTGATGATTTTTTTTCATTTGATAAGCATAAATATAATTTTTTCCTGAATAAAAAAATAAATTTTATGATTCTATAATTTTAGAATAAAAAGCCTTTATTATGGGAAAATCATTCCTTAAATTATATAACATCTCCCAACAAAAAAAATTGTTATTATAAAATTTAGAAATTATAATCAATTTATTCATGAGTTATATGAATAAACCCTGAATAAATTAGATGCTTGATATATATGTAATGATTTTAATTTAATATTAATCATAAAATTTCATTTCCAATATATATATTATTATACAATGATTGAAAGAAAGAGAAAAATATTGGTTTTTAGAAAACCCATAGGACAACATTGGATGATTCATTTATTATATTAAATTTAAAAATCATGTATGAGTAAAATATATATTTCACTCAAAATTATTGAAATCTCAATTTATAATTAGAATTTATAACTATGATTAAAATGTGCATAAAATGATAAAAAATGAACCAAATAAAATGTTTATTATTTATATATTGGATAAAATCATTAATTCATTTGTGAACATTAAGAATGAACCCCATAATAATTGAAATTTTTGCATGATTACATTAATAGAAAGTCTGTTTTTGTAATTAAAATTGTTTTTTAAATTAGAACAGATAATATAATTTTAAAAAACAAAAAACAATAACTTCAGTTTATATTAAAATCATTCTTGAAAAACGTGTTAATCTACTGTTATATAAGAAAAAATGTTCATTTTTTAGATTTCATATTATTTCATACGGTTCCAATGAAATGATTTAAAATGGGAAAATGAACATTGATTATCTTAAAATTTATTAATTATATCTAAATTTCCATTTTTTTTAAAATGAAGATATAAAAATGATTTATAGCTTTGAAAATATTGAAATGATTTAAAAATCATTATAATAATTATAATTAAATATCATCTTAGAAATTAGTTTTTAGTAATCATAACATTAAAAAAAATAATTATTTTTTAATGAAAATTATGGAAATTGTCTTCAATTTATTTTATAATTAATTGAATAAAAACATTTTGAAACATTTTTTCATATAATGGTCAAAATAACTCTTGAATAATTAGATATTATTTTAATGAGACAAAAAAATTTCAAAAAATCACATATATGAAAATAATATCACTTTGTTGTTAATATTTTGTTCAACATTCCATAAGTTATATGTTGATTAAACGGATAAATTTTGGACTTTTTTTATGTCTAAAGAATTAGTAATTATAAAATGTGAAATATATATTTAATTTTTTATCTTTTTGTAAAAAAGAAATAAAATTTTATAAAATTATAATAAGGGATAAATTTGAAATTAAAAATTTAAAAACATGAGGACATGTAATTTTTTACCTCTAGGAACGATCCATGTGTATTTTATGTTGAAAATGATCAGAAATATAATTTTTTAAATAAAAGTTTCATTTCTTTAATAATAATTATTTATATATCTTAAAAAATGAATTTGAGTTTCAATATTTATATTATTATTTTTTTCTTATTTATTTTTGGTAGTTTTCTACATTTATATTTGGAATAAAGTTAAATAGTAAATTATTTGACAGAAGAAATATATAAATTGAATTAATTGAGATTTATTATTTTTATAATTAAAATTTTAATAAATATGTTTCCAAAATGATATAAAAATTAAAAAAAAATTGATTTCATCATATTATGTAAAACAATATATGGTATTTACATTTTTTCTATTGAAGGAATGTAATATTTATAAAATAAAAATTTTCCAAAAAAATTTATGACTACCAATGGAAGATGTATATTTATTCCAATATTTATTCATATATAAATCTTATAGACTACAATTTGGTGGTCTCAATTACTCAAAAAGTGACTTATAGTGTTTCGAATTATGGAAAGAATTTATCATCAAAAATAAATCTATATCTACCAAAAATTGTGCTCACTAATACCTTTTAGACATAAAACATTTATGACATCCAAAATGAATCAATATATATGATTTATAAATTAGTGGAACTATAAGAATTATTTATGGGAATGATATATATGTGTATTCACATAATCATAAATTTCTCTTTCAGAATATATACTTTATATAAGTTATTTACTCAAACAACTATTGCACATACATTTTTCTTGACTCGATAATGAAATTGGAAATGTAAAAATATATATTGGATTACATAGAAGTTATAACCACTATGAATTTATCTATGGGGGTTGTAAAAACATAAATTTTTTTCTGATTCAGCTACTCTAATTCCCTAATGTTTTATAAAAATTTCATGTATAAGTAATTGATTCCAGTTGTAAATCATCTTGAAGTAAATAATGGCAATTTATTTATTTTATATTTGTTAATAACATAACACGGTTTGATAAAATTAATATTTTAAAAATGGTAATCTATAAAAAAATTAATGATTTCTTAGTAGATTGTTGGGATTAATATCACCACTAATTACATAGTGATTATTTTTTTATTTCGTAGTAGTTGAAACTATTCTGAATCACATGAATATATTACAACACCACATAAATATACTATGTACACTATACCTACTATGGAAAAATATAAATATTTCATTAGGGTATAAAATTGGAGGTATGTAATTGTCAATATCATTAGAAAATCATTAAATGATGATTATAAACAAACACTCCAATATTTCTTAAACATTATTAAAAAAATTTATGTCTAATACTATGGTACCAAAATATTAATATTTTTTAGAAGAACATCATATTAATGTAACACATGATTGGGGGATCCACCATAAAATATACTCCTCTTGGTTTTAATGGTAATTATATGACAATACAATTTTGTAATTTTCTTATCGACTACAACCATTTGATTGTTGCATTATAATTAATTTATAATTTTAATTTATAGCATTTATACAATTTCTGAAGAAAATATAACTCAATTATCAATATAATAAATTAAAAATCAGTATAATTATATTTATAAAATATTTAATAATGGATTTTACCCTATTACTGATTGTTTTTCTATAAAACATTACCTTTTAAGCCCACAAATAGACTAGCCAATCCAATCCCTATCAAAGAAAGCTAATACCTATGCGCTATCATTGGTGACTCCTAACTATGTCATTGATCATTAACTAAAATAAGTTAAATTGTATTACACACCATATTGATCATCATTATTCTTGATTTTTAGCTCTTGAATTTATGAAAATAATTAAATAGAACATACTCATCAAAGGAAAAAAAGATATTTTGAATTGTGATAAGAAAATGTTGTTCACAATTACTCATGTGGATTTCAACATTTTTATTTTGTGTGTTGTTCTTCATTCAACCCACACCCCCAACCAACAATTTTTGATTCCATTCGTTGATCTTAGTCATCCTCCCATATACATTACACCATTATTCAACATCCATGAATTATGACCCTATAAATGTCAATTTTTACACTGATTATGGAGAACAATGCTCAATGATAACAATGAACAATGAATCTACACTTGTGAATTATAATATTCCGCATTAGCTATTTTAAATATTAAGTCCTTGGAAATGATGAAAAATTACATTATCCTTGTCTTTTAATGATTTAAACCCTTGACTGAACATTTCACATCAGTCGTTACCAAGACATTGTTGAAAGACCATTTTCAATAGGTTCTGTCATGAATCTAGAGCTTTCCATCTAGGTAGTCATTTTTACTAAAATGGGACTCAACCAGTATTCCTTTAATGAGTCAAATATTGCACTTTGAGTATACGAAGTTGTGTTCAATTTCTGTTTGGTCTATAATATAGTGTTACATTCTTCTTTAGAGACCTTCTTAATATGACACATAGTTTTTTAACTTTGAAGAAATTTTTTGTTGAGAAAACAAGGTTCCAATTGACACAGAAGGGATCCATTGATCATTGTTATGAAGTTTCATGTTTTTATACATTTGAATAACCCTTCTATTTGGATTATAGGTCATCATGTTTGGATTCATTCCCTATTTTACAATTTTGGTTCGCCTCTTTCTAGACCACAAATCTTGGAACCCAAAAACCCAGATCAGCTATCTGACTATTCATTTGGTTAGGTCACCTATCCTAGCATCCCATTCACAAAGGTCACCTTCCAATAAACCCATTCACTCAAAAAAATTGATGTGTTACCATTTTGTTTGGGTGTTCAATTATGATTAAATTAATTTCCAAAATGACATTATAACTATTTATAATGAATAAAACTACTAATAAGTCACATAAATTACATGGGCATCTATCTAGGTGTATTCCCCAACCAAATCATCATTTATGATATCACTCATATGTCCTATCAGTGATACATGGATACCTTAGTCCTCCAACAAAGCCTAAAACACAACTATGTTTTCATTAATTATTTTATTATAGTATCCCATTAATGTTCCATAAATACCACCTACCTTATACTTGTTGTAACACCCATCCATGTTCTCTTTAATAATCTCATACATATAAACTATAAATGAGCCATACATACCATAATAATCATATTAGTTATAAAACCAAACAATACCTACTCCTTCAAAGTTTCCAATAATCATGATGGACAAGAAGGGGTCTCTCCAGTTTATGTCCCACACAAACCAATTATATGTCCCTTCTTCCTAGTAGAATCTTATTTGAGATGTTATACTATTCAAAATAAGTATTAATCATAAAAACCTAAACTACAAGATAACTAGGTCATATTCATATGAAAATAAAACATACTACATTATTGTCTCGGTTCTATGTACATAAAAGGTGAATCGTTTCATTCTATTTCATGATACTAGATTTTTCATCATTGGTGTTTATTACAATATCATAAAAGGTGCATCACTATTATTAGACATATGACGATAATAACATTGATAATAATTTTTATGCAAATCCAACCTAAAAGGGTTATGGTTCTATTTATAGGATATGTTGGAAGGCATAATGTCAACTCTAAAACAACGAATCCTTCCCTAGATTGAGATAAATTTTAGAGTTCCCAAATATGTGGCTTTGAACAATATTATAATGAAACACTAAGGGATAAGATAAAGAGCATATTATATAGAAACTTTTTCAAAAAATTCATGGTAATGGTCGAGATATATCATGAACATAATAACAAATATTTATATTGAAATGGATTTCATGAATATTAAATTCATATAAAAAATATTCGTAGAATAGAAAATAATACTATAGAAGGGATTAGTTGACAACCCATCCTATCAGCCATTATGATAAATTCAAAGTATCATTGGAATATCTTAATGAATCTAAACTAAATGTCGGAAATAAATGGAAGGGGGAATGTTGAGGCCATTATAATATCCTTAACATTTTAAAGAGATTGATTGGGTGTGTACATTTTATCAAGATATTTAAATAAATGGTTTTTTATAGTTTCTCTTTTCAATATCCATTTTTAATAAAAATGGAAACAACATTCCATATTACAACCATTTTTTGATACCTTGTAACAATTTGAGCCGCAAAAAAATCCACCTGAGTACTTGAAAATTGCATGTAGGTGGTATATCGGTAAGACACCTCCTCCGTGATATTGATGAACATTATCACAAAAAATAGTTGCTAGCATCAGGTTTTGAAATACATCATGTGGGAATAATATCTCAATGGGTCGTTCCAAACCATTAATGAAACCTAGGAAAGTATTTTTATGATGAATCCTTGTAGGCCAATAAATCCGAAATATACCACTAAAAACCTTGTGGCCCAATTTTCTACAAGGAATCAATTTTGGATTCTTTCCCGAAAAAACATAAACACATATATCCCTTAATTGTAGTTATGTGTAATTTTAATTAAAAATTATTCATAAATTTTTTATGTATCTACACTTGAGGTATCCTATTATTCATTTTCAACACAAATGTCTAATGGCCTTGACCCCGCATGAATAAGCTACAAACACTTCCCTAGGGATTGAAATCATATTTTATAAACTATAAAATATTTTCGGTGATATATTTGGGGGAAATGGCTTCCAAAATTGTGAAATGTTTTATATATCCATGATACCAATAACTCTTATGAATCACATCATCAAATACTGATAACAATAATTGTGCTTCTTATAACGTATATTACTCGTTAATTTTTATTCCCAAATTAAATGACCATTATTTTAGTTTAGGATTATAAACTTGTCACTTGGCAAAAATTAACCAGAATAATTGATTTATAGTGGAAATACTTTAATAAATAGAAAATCCATATCTATATTGGAACAAATGACACATTGTCCAACTGACATTTAGTTAATGTGGAAAAATTATTATTGTTACTTGTTTATTTCTTAAATACTAAAATATGCCAATTCCACACATATATAAGAAGTAAGTGGGGCCAATGATGGTCATATATGTGATTATGGGACGTATACATCTATATGTACCCCTATAGTACTCACCATGAACTTCCTCCATGTTGTTACAAATAAAATAATTCTAGGGGTCATACCCAGAGTATATATCTTGGAGGTACTCCCTAAAAAATATGAAATTGTATATATGAAGGTTCTCCTCATTGTAGAAAACATTATGTCATCCACAACATAATTTATCCCAACAATTTGGGGAAACCATAATTCATTGAAGGCTCTTCCCATACCACTCACCATGAATGTTCTCCCCTTAATAATTATAAGATTGATATCAAAGTTCCTCATCGTGATACCAACCATGTATGTCTTTCCTACAACATAATAATTGATTAAAAATAAATTAATCCCGAAATAAATACATCATTGACTAATATCATTGAATGTCCTACCTATGTAACTTGTGATAAAATATATGGAATTCATCCCCTGGGAACCCATCAGAGTGGTCCTACAAATAAAATTAAATATTATAGAAATGAAAGTCCTTGTTATACTATAAAATAAAAAATCATAATCCACAATTTCCATCCCCATGATTATGATATACATAAAATTCTTGATGTTGAACAACATAGAACCATCAATAGAGGTCCTCCATAAAATATTCTTAATACTTATAACAAAGATCCACCCCCATGATGTGATTTTTAGAGGTCCCCCATCTACTGTAATACCCCATCCTTAAAATCCTCATGTAGGTGCATTTTTTTATTATATTGGTAGGATTATAAGGAATGAAATACTAAAGGAAAAAAATTTTAATAGTATGGAAGAAAACAAATACATACATTGAACCCATTTTACATTGGCAGAAGAAAACAGTATATAATACATAACAAAATATAATAAACTACATCCTTGAAAAATCAATAAATGATAACTTCTCCATAACCTGGGGAAGTAAAACAAATTAAATTGGTTAGATGAAATTCTCAGTAAGGGTTACATATATTGGAAGTATAAAAAAACAATAATTTAATCATAATTAGTCATAACCATTATGGCATGCTGAATAATAATAAAAACATGTTCCATCAATAAGTCAAGAATGAAAATTAATACATATAATTTTTCATAGTGAAAATATCATGAAAAATAATAATTGAATTATAAATATATATAATTATTATTATCTGTACATCATGTATCAGTCACATATACCATCATTATATCATAACAATTTTAGTCTATGGGTAGAAACTCTTCTGATTGTGATTTGGAAAAAATACAATGGGTATGTTGACATCTGTTTTCCCTCAAGAGACCTTTCAAAGCATATAGGGTATTTAATAGGCCACACCCATCACAATAAGTCCAAATAATTCTTATTCAATGATTAAATTATATAATAATATGCCTTATCAATTTCCATATCGATTAGGGGATACCGATTCATCAATAATTCTCTAGTTAAAACAACATTCCAAATAAAAACCATATGTAAAAAGTCATATGGATATAATAATAATCATATACATTACACTAGAATATATATTTAATAGGAATTAAATTTCAATTGAAAAATTATCTCATATTGGTAGTAGATACACCCCATAAAAATGATTAGGTTCACAATACCATGTATCTCAACAAAATAAAAATTATGATCATGTCTTGTACCACATTGTAATCAAGGTAACTGCATGAACAAAAATTAATAATAATAAAATGGCATAATTAATAAAATGAATATAAATAGAAACATGTTATTATATATATATGGTCAGAATACATACACCACATATAATCAATAAGTGGTAAATAATGGAAATATCACAAAAATAAAAGTTGCTTAAGAAACCCCTTACCATATGAACAAATGAGTTCTTCACTTGATATTAATTTATTTAATAATAAGATTGAATCAGTTAAATAATTAATTCACAATATTATCTATATGTATTTTATTTATTTTAATTAATTATGTTCATATGTGTCATTTCAAAGGAGTTGTAAAATACAAATTTATCTCTCGAGGGCATTTGTTTACTCGGTTTTCAGGATATACATACTTGTGTAAAAGTATATAATTTCACGTGGAAGGGATATTTTAAGAACCTGGACCTTATTTACATTTATGGGTTTTCATTTCTAGTGTTTTTTAGGAAAAGTGTCAAATATGGAAATTTATGGAGTACACAGTGTAGTACCCCAGGTTTCCGGTATGTAACCCTTATTTGATGCTTTTATTGGTTTTAACAGTTATGGGTGATGTATGGGAGAGTCAGAAGATCTTGGATTGAAGTTTGAAGGAAAGGGGAAGGTGCACAGGCTGCGCACAGTTTTTCTAAACCGTGCGGCCAATCCGTGTGTGGCTGATTGAGGAGGTTGTGGCTTCCGTACGTTCGGCGCACGATAAATGGAAACTGTGCGATGAGGCCATGCGAGAAGGGTGTCCGTGGTAGTAGCCAATGCACGGTTAGTGCACGGTTTGTCAAACCATGTGGACTAACCATGCAAGCACTTAAATTAGATCCTTAAATTGTAAATCAAACTCGTTTTTCCATTAATTGCCTGATTTAAAGCTCCTAAGTGGCCCTAACTATGGATTATTCTCCCATGAAGGTTGGAAAACTTCTCCCAAGCATTCTGGAGGAGATACGAATGCTTCTCTTGGCGAATCAAAGCCGGATTCTTGGGGTATATGATCGTTCTCCTTTGTTCTTGATTGTTTTCTTAGATCTAATTAGATCTACTTTTCCTTTTTTCCCAGTTTCTTAGATCTACGCCTGTTATGGAAAAATATAAGTGAGTTGATTCCAAATATGTTTAGATTTGGTCTTGGTTGTGTTAGGAGAAGGGATATAAGGAGGGTTTTCAGAGATTTGACCCGGTGTTCTAGAGCATTCTTTGTCCGTTGCTTGGTTTCGAATTTTGGTTGAGGTAGGTGGCTTCTCTCTCAACTCCTCTCATTATAATTGGTTGGCATAGTTTAAAATTGAATATTTGAATGGTATTGATTGTGAAAAGCATGGAATAAATATTATTTAGTGATGATTTATGGTTTTGATGAAATTTTGAAATCTTGGTGAATTATTGTGCATAGTGATTTGGTTATATGAATCTAAAATATTCATTTTAAATTACGAAATTGCTGAAATTGGAAATGGTTTGATGAGAAATGGGTTTTCAATAAAAATGGTGTTTTATTGAAATGGTTTGAGGTTGATATGGTTTTGATGGAATTGATTTTCAATAAAAAGGGAGTTTTATTGAAATGGTTTGAATTGGTTGAACACACTTGGTTTTGATGGAAATGGTTTTCAATAAAATGAGTTTTATTAAAAGGTTGATTTTGGAATGATTGTTGGAAATGTGTAGTGTGTGTTCATATTTCATTATAAGAGGCTTGGTTGAAATAGGACATTATGCTCGGTGCCAAACATTTAATGGAACGATGGTAACTATATATACGAGGCTTGGTTGAAATATGACCTTGTGCTCAGTGACAACGGTGTAATGGAAGATTGGATACAATTACCATATGATGACTTGGTAGATCAATGAGAGAACTCCCATGAGTATGGAACTATCATTATGAAGCATGCATGAATGATTTCAGTGGTTTGTGAAATGGTTGGGTATGCCAAAACGGGGTGTTTGTGAAATGGTTCTAATGATTGTTTGGTGATTTTTCTGGAAAAATAACATGTTAGAAAAGGGTGACTAAATTTCTTTGGTTACGAATGTTTTTGGAAAAAAAATTTATATTTATTTACAAAAAGATTTGGTAAAATTGTTTTATGTAAACTGTTTTTATATAAATGTTGCTAACTCTTCTATCCTAGTTGTGTGATTAGGTAATTCAATGTGGAAAACCGACTGAGTTTTATACCCACCCCTTCTTTGGAACTATGGTGCTTTTACAGATGTTGTATTCCGAGATACAGGTAAAGGTAAAGCATCTCATTACTAGTGGCTCGTGGTGATATTTGTGAGGTGTTGTGGATTTTGGAGCTTGTGGACCACGAAGTCATGGTGTCGTTAGAGAGTCTTGATTTGTTTTTCCACTGTGTATTTTGATTTTTGGTTTGGTCTTCCGTTGTTGTGTACTTTTATGTTGTTTAACATAAATGAAGTTTTTAAGGGTCTTTTATTTGTTCATGCATCATATAGTGATTGGTTAATGGATGAGTTTATTTTCATAAAGGATAAATTGTCCCCCAATTGTATTTGAAACCCTTTGGCATTTATTCCCAGCCATTGGCATCTTGGGGATGTCGCTTAAGGATAAGTAATGACTCGTTGAGCTCTCAATAAAATTATATAACACGATATGTACCTGGTTTCTACGAGTGAACGTGTACTATTTGTGTAATGGCCGAGCACATGGCCATTTGGGGTGACCTAGAAACCACCTAAAGAGGGGGCCTACTAAGGAAATTACATGTTGTGTACCTTTAAAGAACACGGTGATGTAATATCCCTGGTAAATAATTAAATAATACATTTGAATTTTAACTAATATTTTGTTAATTAAATATTAATTTTAATTTAATGGGGTTGAGATGCTCGTCGGTGTACCCGGTACACAACAACGAGTTTCTTTGAAATCTAACATTACAAATTTATAATATAATAATGTTATTCTAAATGTTGTTAATGCCAAGTTATTGTATTGGTGGGAATAAATAGAACTAAATAAAATATTATTATACATGTTTGTTAAATGTTTTTCATTTATCCAATGAATTTTAGTTGCTTAAAATGTGAATTAATCTATTTTTAAGCATTAATATTCTAATATTTTTTAAATGGTCGATTTACCACCATTTGAAGGTGAACCATCTTTAAATACAGTTTTGGTTTCTTTTATATGTTATTTTTGAAAAAAATAAAATTCAACTTCAAAATCAGGACACAAAATTCCCTTTGGGTAAAATTTTGTTATTTTTATGAAAAAATTCAATTTTTTATGAATAGTGGAAAATACTGTATTTTAATTCAAAACATCATTTTAATATAATTTATTTATATAGGTATATTATATGTTTAGTTTGTTTCAAAGGGTAATTAGATTGTATTTTTACCATTTAATCCAATTTTGGTCATTGGAATTAATTTCACACTGAAATTGGATTTAAACAAGTGTCAATCTTTTTGTAGTTAATATTTTTTAAAAACACGTTTTTTGTTTTGACAACTGGAATGATTTTAAAATTAATTAATCCAAATTTTATATATTGAATTTGGTAAATTTGACATCATTTTTGAATTTAGAAAATAAAATAAATCTTAGGTTGAATTTTAGGAAGTTTTTTGAAAATCTTCAATTTTAGATAAACAGTGAAGCCACTCAATAATAGTTAAAAACATACTTTTTTCATTTAAATGAAATTATAACACTTCTTTTAATTGAATAATTAAAATCATACATACATGTTTGTTGTTAATATGTAAAATATTATTCAATAATATGAAAATAATTTTTGGTGAATAGTATCTTTTGTCTTTTATATACCACGGTTAAAGGTAAATACGATATTTCAAGGTAAAAAGAATATCATAATAATAAAAAATTACCTTAATTTTGTCTTAACATGGTTGTATGAGTCACTTACAACCATGGTAATTCGTGGGTCTATTTTGGGACCCCATGGATCCACTTAAGAGTGATAGTGACACTTTATGTTAATTAATTTAAATTCAAAATAAAAATGATATAAACAAATATCTTTTAGTAAATTAATATTTACAAGGGGTAATATATATTATCTCTTCATATATAAATATTATTAGTATGTATAAAAATATTTCTTACATCATGGTATTTTTTTTTTTAATTTTTAGACATCAATAAAATAAATGTATTTATGACACAATAATGATGCAGTGTTTACCTCATTAATAAATGTTTTAAATAAATTATATTTTAAATATTAATATAATATCAAAAACCTATCCAATTTTTATTGGATGATTTCATTTAGACCATTATATATATTTTCTTTTACTTTAATATGTCTTGGACCTTTAGAAACTGAAAATCATAATATAATAAAATAATATTTTCACACTTTACTAAAGTACCCTCCTCCCCCTTATAAAAAGCTCTCACCTATACCCGTTTCCTCACACCTCTCAAGCCCCACATCCCATCCAATACCTACCCAATTATTCTCTCAAGATACCTCTCTTCCACATATAATCCTTAGCTTAGGATGAAGGAACTTCAGGAGGACTGTTTGGTTCAAACCAAAGGGAGTTACCTGAATTAATGGTACCAATTTCTCTTAAATTCATTTCTATTCATTTACTTCTCCAAATGCTAAACACGTTTTATTATTTTGTTTTATAAAAACACATGTATCCTCAATATATTAGGATGTTTTTATGAGAATTCTTCTAACTATACTTTCACACACCCCCATCTAATGGGTTATGAACTTAATATTTCCGTGGATGGAAATCTTTTGCCTCACGAAACGATGATTGTTCAATTATCTCCGACCACCTATCGTGGTGGCCAATAAGGGGGAACTGTATTAATATATGATATATATTATTTTTATGTTTTCTTATGCTTATGTATTTTTCATTTATAGCATACCATTATTGTTTCCATTATGGGTAAACACGATAATTTTATTTGAGGAAGTGCAGACTACCACCCCCTCAAAGTGATATTACTCGTTAATTCAATGTGTGGGATATATAAAGGATAGAGTTAACGATATTATATATGATATTATACTGGAATTATAATATACCTATTTATCATTATGTTTTAATTCTATTGAAATAAGAAATAGAAATGAAAGTAGTGTTCATGCGTATGTACGACTTACCGTCTCCATGAACGAGGCATTTTATTTCATACCTCCAAGTGTTAGGTACTATTATAAAAACATATATATACTAGATATATAAGATATTTATGTTATCTAAATAATTAATATGATTCTTGATATAATTAACTTCTTACCACATAAACATATTTTAATTATAAGAAGTCCGTTTTTGACTCAGGTACCAAATATCGACAAAACGACCGTTATTAACGTAAATGATTACATAATTTAATTACATGTTAATAATTGATATAAAAAGAATAACAAACTTGAAAAACGATCATAATCAAGTAAAAATTAACTTTAGTTTATTATTAAATATATTAAAAAACAAATGGGTGATGTCAGACACGAGGTAAGGGACTTATTCTCATTCTCTATTCCTTGAGGCATATTTGGTTCTATACAAGACATTATTTTATATTATGTACAAACACCTTTTACATTTTATTTCGTTCAAAGTGAATATTTTTCTACGAAACATTTTACTAAATGTCAAAAAAGAATTTTTCTTTTTAACATAAGCGGGGACAGTGACCGTTTCTGCCACCACAAGTATTATTTGATCATTGGATTCCTTAACAAGACCAACTGTTTTTAAAAGGAAAATAAATTCCATATTATCATTTAGCTATTTTGTTTTTGAAAATGATATTTATAATGGATTTTTATTACAATATATTTTAATTATATATTGTGATTGAAATTTGGAAATGATATCCTTCCTTTATATTTTTTTATGTGTTCTGAATATGTTATGGGTCTTGGGAATTGTTTATGTATAAGGGTGGTTCCATGTTAAACCTAGGGTAGGTGTCCTCGAGATAGATCTCCAATGAATTGGGTAACGTGATGGAGAAAATTTTAATGTTTCCCCTAAAATATTTAGGGAATATTCTGTGATGGGTATTCCAAATGTAGCTCCCTATGTAGATGTGATATATACAATATAAGAATGATATGGATGCCACAAATTACCTTTATGATTTATGTTTTCAATGTGTTATTAATTAATCATATAATTTCATGAGGTATGTTAAAGAGATTATGTTATGCATCCAATGACGAAAAAATGTTTTCTTTCTTTGTTTTATAATCATTACAGAGCTTTTTATTCTCATCACATGTTTTGAAATTTTTTCACCGAGAATAAAGATTGATGGGTCAAGGATGGAATCAAGGAAAAGTTAGGTGGTCTAAGGCATGTGACCATACATGAATCTTTCTTAAGAGTTTTTATTTTTTGATAAAATGGAAACTGAGTAGAAGTGTCAACATTGTAATTTTTGAGATATAATGTAATAGTTATGGCCTAATTCTCTAAAACTCTAAACCTAAAAAGATCATAAATGTGGATTATTAAATTAATTCAAGATTAAATAAGTTTTAATGATGGGTCCTTATAGTTGGTATCTTATGTCGGTATAGATAATTGTAGGAGTTAGGGTATTGTTAAATTTTATATCCATAAATTAATTTATGTTAATATTTTAATGATAGTATTTACAGATTACTATGTTCCTTTGACTAACATATCTCTATGTTCAGAATGGTTTTCCATAGAGAAAATAGTGTAGATATGTTGGGATGACATTAGGTAGAAGACAACCTTCCATATCAGAAACCTGGGATGGTGAGAATCGGAACTGAATATCTTGTTACAATGATGGAAAAATTGACTCAGGATATAAATGGTGGTTGTTTCCATGCACGAGATCTTCTAGATCAACCAATGAAGAACATGATAGTAGTAGATCATTTTATGAGAAAATATCCCCATATTTCAGAGGATCATTTGACCCTATACTAGTTGATGGGTATATTAAAACACTAGAAATTCTTTTTTATTTCATGGGGTGTTCAGAACATCAAAACGTTAGTCTCGATATTTATAGTTTTAATGATGAAGCTAATCAGTGGTGGTCAATGGTGAACAATATCTATGACAGTGAGGATATTGATGCTCTTAATTTGGATGAATTAAAAGTTTTGTTTCTTAAAAATATTTTCCTAATGTTGTTGGTCTTAGGATGGAAAAACAATTCCTAGAAATGGGGTAGGAGGATAACTAAGTGGCTGCCTATGAAACAAAATTCACTTTACTGGATAAAAATTCTCCAAATTTAATACAAGATCTTGATAGTAAAGTCAAACTTTCTTACTCAGAATTAAAGCTGATGTATAAAAGGTATTTAGATTCTCATAAGTTAAAATTATATGAAAAACTTGTTTGATGTGTGGAGAAATTGGAAATGGAGTTTGTCGATGATCATCGGTTCTCTGAAAAACATCAGATGTAGAGGTCAATGTGGCAGGTGAAAGGGAATAACTCTTCAAAAATGTCTGATGGGAACAACTTTAAGATTAAATTTTGTGAAAATAGTGGTAAAAATCAGGTTGGGGAATGTCTTTTGAATTTTGGAAAGTGCTAACAATATGGTAAAATGAGACATAAAGCTCAAAATTTCACTGAATAAGAGCAGGGTAATGTTATGAAAAAATATGATTTACCATCAATAAAATGTTCTAAGTGCAATGAATGGGTCATTATGAAAATGAGTGTCCAATAAAGAACTCAACTGATGGAAAGAAACCAGACTACAAGCAGAAAGTGGTGGTGATGTTCTTTGTAACTACATCAGCAGATTTTGGGCCATCAAAGGAAGCAGTATCAGGTATACTATTTGTTTGTTCATATTATGCCAATGTGTTGTCTAATTCAGGGTCTAAACAATCATTCATTTCTGATAAGTTTTCTAGTAGTTTGGGAAATTAGGAAAGTGTGATATTAGGTTACAACAAATTTGTTTCCTTGGTCGCATTGTTTAAAAAATTGGCATAACTTTTTATCCTTCAAAAATAGAAGTTGTAGAAGAATGGACAAGAACCACAAATAAATCCTAAATTAGTTTTTTTCATGGTTGGGCAGTTTATTACAGGAGGTTTGATGAATATTTTTTACAGTTAACTAGATATTGACTAAGTTAAATACAATAGTTTTTATGTTCTTTTTGAAAAAATAATGTGATGGTTGTTTTCAAGAATTGAAAAGAAGATTAATCAATGCTTTAGTTTGGGAAATACCTTCTAGAAATGGTGAGTTTGTTATCTACATTGATGCTTCATTAAAAGTACTTGGTTTTTTCCTTATGAAGAATCATCAGGTACTTTCTTATGTTTCACATCATTTGAAACCTCATTAGTTAAATTACCCTACACATGATTTTGAATTGTCTTCTTTTTTTCCTTTAAAAATTTAGAGGCATCATTTGTATGGAGTAAAATATGAAATATATAATGAACCCAAATTTTTAAAGTATATATTTACTCATAAATAATTGAACATGAGATAGAGAAGATGACTGGAATTAATCAAGGATTATGATTTCACAATCCATTAACATCTGTGAAAAGAAAATAAAGTGGAAGATGCTTTGAGTCGAAAATGCAATTCTTCATTCACCATGGTATGTTAGGAATGATATCCTTGGGTTTTTTGATTTGATAAACTTTGGAATAGAAGTTTTTGGTGGAGTAAATTGTTCTATTTTGTTTCATGAGTCAATGAAATCATCTCAATGAGACAGAATAATGCAAGCACTGAAGGAAGACAGTGAGTTACAGAAAAAGGTAGAGTTTTTTCTGAAGGGTTAGTTATATTATTTTAACATTGAGAATGATTTTGTGTTGAGGTTTGGGAAAAAAATTATGTGTGACTTGTGATTAACAGTTGCAGAAAGAGTTAATATGTGAAGCTCATTGTTCTCCCTTTTCAGTTCATCCTGGCATTACTAAGATGTATAGAGATCATCGAGAGTATTACTTGTGGGGTGGAATGAAAATAAATATTGCTTATTTTACTATGTGGTGTTTTACTTGTCAGTAGTTTAAAGAAGAGCGGCAGTTACGGAAAGGGATGATTTCGTCTTTACCGGTGCCAGAGTAAAAATGGGAAAATATATCCATGTACATCATTGTGGGATTACCAAATAAATATCAAGGTAATAATGAAATCTAGGTTACTATTTATCGGATGACTGAATCTTTTCATTTCCTTCCCATTCGAGATACATTGTCTGTAGATAAACTCTCTCAGTTGTATGTTTAAGAGATAGTCAGGCTGCATGGAGTTCTCTCTCCAGTGTATCTAATCATGATCCCAAGTTTACTTCTATATTTTGTAAAGGCCATTAGAAATCATTGGGTACTGAATTAAATTTTATTACAACTTTTCATCCTCAATCAGATGGGTAGTCAGAACGAACAATTTAGAGCATATAGGATATGCTACATGCTTGTTCATTGTATTACCAAGAAAGTTGGGAATAACTAATTTCATTGGTTGAATTTTATTATAATAACATTTCTCATTCCATTATACATATGGCTCCATTTGAGGCATTATATGCGAAGTGGTGTCCCAATATATCTTTTTGGGATGAAGTAGTTGAATGGAATCTAAAGGTACCAGAATTGGTAGAAGAGAAGGTTGAAAATTTTCACTTGATCAGAAGAATATGAAAAAATATTAGAGTGCATAGAATCTTTATCTGGATAATCTGAGGAATGATATTTCTTTTGAGGTAGGTGATCATGTATTTCTCAATGTTTCTACATGGATAAGTGTGATGTTGTTTAGTATGAAGAGAAAGATGAGTCTGAGGTTCATTAGACATTATGAAATCCAAAATAAAGTTAGATAAGTTGCTTACATAGTGGACTTATATCCATGTTTATCCCAGGAACAAATTTGTTTTCTTTTTTCAATGTTGAGAATATATAATCCAGATCCATCTCATGTTTTAAGTCTAGAGATAGTTCTGTTGGATGGGAACCACTCTTATAAGGAACAACCATTCCAGATTCTTAATCGAAGAGATAATGTGTTACAGAATAATGTAATTCACTAGGTAATGGTTTTGTGGAAAATACATATTTTTTAAGAGGCAACATGGGTATCTGAAAATGTTTTGAGGGATAAATACCCCCACTTATTTGGTAAGTGAATAAAAATTGTGAAGATGCAATTTCTAAAAGGGTGGATAATGTAAAATCCTAGTTAAATAAAGAAATAATACATTATCATTTTAATTAATATTCTTTTGAACTGTACATTAATTTTACATTAAAGGTGTTAATATGCATGATGGTGTACCTGATACACAGCAACAGGTTTCGTTGAAAAATTACATTACTCACTAATAATATAATAATATTATTTTAAATGTTATTAATGCCTAGCCGTTCTATAGGTGGGAATGAATATAACTTACTACAATGTGATCATACATGTATGTTAAATTTTTTAACATTTATCCAATACATTTTAGAGGCTGAAAATGTGAATTAAACTAATTTTAAAAATAAATACCATGATATTCATTAAAAGGTCAATTTACCTTCTTTTATTGGTGAACCCTCATTATATCAAGTTTTGGTCACTTTTATATGCTATTCTTGACAAAATAAAAATTTAATACATAATCCAGACATAAAAATTCACTTTGGGTAAAATTTTGGTATTTTTTTGATAAAATTCATTTTTCGATGAATAGTGGAAAATTCTATTTGTTAATTCAAAACTGCCTTTTAATCTAATTTATTTATATTGATAGATTATCTTTATAATTTATTTTACTGTGTAATTAGATTATATTTTTACCATTTAATCCAATGTTGGTCATTGGAATTAATTTACCTTTGAAATTGGATATAAACAAGTGTCAATCTTTTGATAGTTAATATTTCTTAAACACATGAATTTTGTTTTCACAGTGGGAATTAATTTAAAATTAGTTAATCCAACATCTATGTTTTCAATTTTGTAAAATATACATTATTATTTAATTTATAATATCAAATATATATTAGGAATAATTTTTTTTTAGTTTTCTAAAAAACATCAATTTTTGATGAATAGTGAAACCACTATGTTGTAGTAAAAAACTGACATTTTATTTTAAATGAAATTTTACTACTTCTGTGAATTGAATTCTGTAAATACAACAAAAATTTATATTATTAGTTTTTAAAATGTTGTTCAATAAGATGAAAATAACTTTTTGTTAATAGTATCCTATGACTTTTATTTACCACGGTTAAAGGTAAATAAGATAATTTATTGTAAAAAGAATATCATAATTTAAAGAAATTACATTAACGCTTGTCCTAACATTATTTTATGAGTCATGTCCAACCATGGTCATACTTTGGTCTATTTTGGGACCCCATGTAGCCACTTAAGAGTGACAATGACACTTTATAATAATTAATTTAATGTAATGACAAAAATGATATAAAAATATCTTTTTTAAAAATATTTTTTACATGGGGTTATATAAGTTATCTATTAGACTATAAATGTTCTATGGAAATATAAAAAGTCTTCCTACATCATTTTATTTTTTTATAATTTTTAGAAATCAAATATAAAAATGTATTTATGACATGATAATGGTGCAGTGTTTACCTCATTACAATATGATTTAAATAAATAATATTATAAATAATTAAATAAGATCCATAACCATTCCATTTCTTATTTAATGATTTTATATAACACATTAGTCATGTTATCTTTGACATTAATATGTTTTTGACCCTTAAAACACGAAATGCATTATATAATAAAATAATATTTTCACACTTTTCTAAAGATCCCTCCAGCCCCTTATAAAATGCCCTTGACTGTAACTCATTCCTCACACCTCTCAAGCCCATTGGGTTGTACAAACCCATCTCAAATACTATCTCAAGATACCTATCTTCCACCTAGAATCCTTAACATAGGCATAAGTCACTTTAATATATCCTTTTGGTTGAATCCCAAAGATGTTTTCCGAATTAATGGTAACAATTTCTCTTAAATTCTTTTCTTCTATTTTACTTATCCAAACCATATGCTCTTTTTATTATTTTCTTTTCTTACCACACCTATATCCAATATATACTAGGATGTTTTTATGAGATGGATTAAAACTACACTTTCACACACCTCCATCTAATGGGTATGGAACATATTGATTATGGGTATGGAAAACTAACGCCTCACGAAACGATGATTGTTTAATTATCTTCTACCGCCTCTCATGGTGGTGACTAAGATGGAACTATATTTATATAAGATATATATTATTTTTATTTTTTATTTATGTTTCTTTATATGTTTAATTTATAGAATACCTTTATAGTTTCCATTATGGGTAAACACGGTAATTTCATTTGAGGAACTTTGGACTACCACCCCCTCAACTTGATATGACTCGTTAAGGCCATATATGGGATGTATAAAGGATGGATTTAATGATAATATATATGATATTATACTATAATTATAATATTACTATGTATCATTATGTTTTAATTCCATTAATATAAGAAATATAAATGAAATTAGTGTTCTTGCGTACGTACGACTTACTATCTCCATAAACGGGGCATTTCGTTTCTTACCTCCAATTGTAAAGTAATGTTATAAATACATATATATTCTAGATATATATGATATATATGATAGCTAAATAATTAATATCATTCTGGATATATTGAAAATTTGACCACGTGAACAACTATTAATTATAATAAGTCCATTTTTGACTCCAGTACCAAATATCAACAAAACAACCGTTATTAACTTAAAAAATTACGTAGTATTTATAACATGGTAATAAGTGATATAAGTGGAATAATAAACCTGAAATAGGATCTTAAGAAATTATAAATTAACATTATTTTAGTATTTAAGTGATTAAAGAATGAATGGGTCATGTCGGACATGAGGTAAGGGACGTCGTCTCTATCTCCTTTCATTAAGGCATATTTTGTATAATAGACAACATTCATTTATATGCTGTATATAAAACATTGAAATTTTATTTCATTCTACGGGAATATTTTTCTATGATCTGTTTTACTAAATGAAAAAAAAGAATGATTCTTTTTATCGTAAGCGATGACAACGTCCTTTTCTTCTGCCGCGAGTATTATTTGATCATTGGCTTCCTTAAAATGTTGTAATGTTTTAAAACAAAAATAAATACCATATACACTTTAAAGTATTTTGGTATTGAAAAAGGATTTTTTATTAAATTTTTTATGTGAATATATTTAAATGATATATTGTTATTGAAATGTGAAATTTTTTTCTTTCCTTTATATTTGTTGTGCGTGTTATGAATATGTTATAGTTCGTGAGTATTTTTTACATATACAGTTGGTTCCATGATAAACCATGGGTGGGTGAGCCCAAGATTACTCTCCAATGCATTGGGTAAAGTGATAGACGTAAATGTGAATGTTTCTCCATTAAGATTTTTGGAATATACTATGATGGGTATTCCAAATGTAACTCCCTACGTAGTAGTGATATCTACAATGTAATTATGATATGGATGGAACAAATTACATTTAAGATTTATTTTTCATATGTGATATTCATAAATCTTATGATTTCATGAGGTATGTAAAATATATTTTGTTATGAATGCAATGATGAACTAATTTTCTCTTTCATTGTTTTATAAACCTTACTGAGATTTTTATGTTCATCTCATGTTTTGAAATGTTTTTCACAGGACTTAAAGATAAATAGGTCAATGATGGGATCATGTAAAAGTCATGATATCGAAAAAATGGGACTAGACATGACACTTTTATTAGCGTTTTTAATTTATGAATATAATGGAAACTGAGTAGAAGTGTCTACATTGTAATTTTTGAGGCGTAATTTACTATTTATGGCCTAATTTTCTAAAACTCTAAACATTAAAAGATCCTAAATTTGAATTATTAATTTAATTAAATATTATTTAATGTTTATGGTCTTGTCTTAATAGTTGGTATCATAGGTTTGTTTTGGAAAATTTAGGAGTTATGGTATTGTTAAATTAGTATCCATAAATTAATTTATGTTATTATTGAAATGATATAATTTACAGATTACCATGTTGCATCACCTAAGATATCTTTGTGTTCAAAATGGTTTTCCGTAGAAGAAACAGGTCTACTATGTTGGGCCGATATTAGAAGGAAGACAAACTTCCATATCAGCAAACTGAGTTGGTTAGAATTGGAACTAAATAGTTTTTTGCAGTAAAGGCACAATTGACTCAGGATATAAATGGTGGTGGTATCCATGCATGAGATCAGCTAGATCATCCACATAAGAACATGTCTGTAGTGGAGCATTTTATGAGGCATGATACCCCAAATTTCAAAGGATCATCTGTCCTTGTGATAACTGAAGGGTGGATTAAAGCATAAGAGAAATTTTTTGATGTCATGGGGTGTTTAGAACATCAAAGCTTAGTCTCGCTGTTTCATATTTTGAAGGTGATGTTGCTCAGTGGTGGTCAAATCTGAAAAATATCATAAATAGTGAGAAGATTGATGCTTTTGATTTGGTTGAATTCAAAGTTATGTTTCATGAGAAATATTTTCCTAAGGTGTTTCATATTAGGATGGAAAAACAATTCCTGGCATTGAGGCAGATGGTTGACTCAGTGGCTGCTTATGAAGTAAAATTCACTCGACTGTCAAGGTAAGCTCTAAATTTTATATGAGATCTTGATAGTAATGTCATTCATTTTTACTTTGGAATAATTACAAAGTATCAAATGGATTTAGCTTCTCATAAGTTAAAAAGTTATGAAAAACATGTTTGATGTGCATAGAAGGTGGAGATGGAGTTTTTTAAAGATTAGGTGTTCTCTAAAAAACATCAGAATAAGAGGTCCATGTGGCAGGAGGATGGGAATAACTCTTCAAACAATCATGATTGTAAGAAACTTAACTTTACATTTTGTGAAAATAGTGGTAAAAATCATGTTGGGGAATGACTTTTGAATTCTAGTAAGTGCTAGCGTAGTGTACAAATGGGACATAAAACTCGTAATTGCACTGAAAAAGAGAAAGGTAATGGTAAGATAGAATCTAATTTATAGTCAGTAAAATGTTTTACATGAAATGAAATGGGTCATTATGAAAATGAGTTTATAATGAAGAACTCAACTGAAGGAATGCAACCAGACTACAAGCAAAAAGGGGTGGTGAAGTCCTTTGAAACTACTTCTACAGGTGTTGGGACGTCAAATGAAGTAGTTTCAGGTACATTGTTTGTTTGTTCAGATTATACCAATTTTTAGTTTGATTCGGGGACTACACATTCATTCATTTTTATATTATTTATAGTAAATTGGAAAATTCAGAAACTGAGAATTTTGGTTACAGAAATTTTCTTTCCATTGTCACATTGATTCAAGTAATGGCATAAAATTTCATCTTACTAAAACAAAATTTGTTGAAGAATGGCCAAGACCCACAAATATAACTGATAACCATATTTTTCTTATTTTGGATGGTCATTACAGAAGGTTTTTTGAATATTTTGCATGGTTATCTAGCCCACTGACTAAGTTAACTTGAAAAGGTGAAAAGTTCATTTTTACAAAAGAATGTGATGATTGTCTTTTGAATTGAATACATGAATGGTGAATGATCCAGTTTTGGCGCTACCTTCTAGAAATGGTGAGTTTTTTATCTACAACAATGATTAATGGAATGGAATTGGTTGTGTCCATATGCAGAATGATCAGGTAATTGATTATGCATCAAATCAATTGAAACCCCATGAGTTAAATTACCCTAAACATGATTTGGATTTAGATGTTGTTGTTTATTGAATAAAAAATTTAGAGGAAACATTTGTATGGAGTAAAATGTGAAATATATACTAACCACAAAAGTTTATAGTATATTTTCACTCAGAAATAATGGAACATGAGATAGTGGAGATGGATAGAATTAATCAGTGATTATGATTGCACGATCCATTACCATAGGAGATAATAAAATAATGTGGATGATTTTTTGAGTCAAAATAGTAATGTTTCATTAACCATGCAATGATTGGGACGAGATCCATTGGTTTTTGATTTTATCAAATTTTCCTCAGAAGTTGTTGGTGTAGGAAAGTCTTCTATTTTATTTCACGTGTTAGTGAAATCATCCCTGTCATACCGAATAAATCAAGCGCAAAAGGAAGACAGTGAGTTGTAGAAAAATGTAGAGTTATTTTAGAAGGGTAAGTTTCCATATTTTAATTTTGATATTGATTATGTTTTTAGGTTTGGGAAGAGATTATGTTTTCCATCTGATTCACAATTGAAGAAAGTGTTATTATGTGAATCTCATAGTTCCTCGTTTTCAGTTCATCTTGGAGGTACTAAGATGTATTGAGATCTTTGAGAGTATTGGTGGTGGGATGGAATGAAATGTGATGTTGCTTATTTTACTTTTAAGGGTTTAAAATACCAGTAGATTAAAGTCTAGTTTAAGTTACTGAAAGGGGTACGTTAGTCTTTACCAGGGCCAGAGTGTAAATGGGAAAATATATGCATGGACTTCTTTGTGGTGTTACCGAAGATATCTTGAGATTATAATGCAATCCAGGTTATTGTTGATCTGTTCACTAAATCTACAAATTTCTTTCCTATTTGATGTACTTTGTTTGTAGATCAAAATTCTCAGTTGCATGTTAATTATATAGTCAGGTTTCTTATATTTTCCCTCTCTAGTGTATCTGATCGTGATCCCACATTTACTTCTAATTTTGGATAGACCTTCATAATTTGTTGGGAACTGAATTAAATTTTGGTACATCTTTTCATCCTCACTCATATGGGAAGTCCGAATGAACAATTATGACCTAGGAGGATATGCTACATGGTTGTAAACCGGATTACCTTGGAGGTTGGGACCAACATTTTTCTTTGGTTTACTTTTCTTATAATAACAATTCACATTCTAGTATACAGATGGCTCTATTTGAAGCATTATAAGTGTAGTTCTGTCGAAGTTGAGTTTTTTGGAATAATGTAAGTGAAAAGAATCTAATGGGACCAGAATTTTTATTATAGATGGCATAAAAAGTTCAGCTGATTCAGAATAATATGAGAACATCTTAGAGTTGGAAAAACTTTTATGCATATAATCAGAGGAAGGATATTTCTTTTGAGGTATTTTATCATGTCTTTCTCAAATTTTCTCCATGGAAAAGTGTGATGCATTTTTGAAAGAAGGGAAAGATGAGTCTGAGGTTCATTAGACCATATGAAATCCGGGAGAAATTTGGATTAGCTTCTTACAGAGTGGACTTACCTATATTTTTATCCTAGGTACACATTGTTCTCTATGTTTCAATATTAAGAAGGTATATGTGATATCTATCTCATGTTTTAAGTCTAATGATAGTTCGGTTGGAAGAGATTTTCTCTTATGAAGAACAACCAGTCTAGATTATTGACTTAAGAGAGCAATTGTCAAGGAATAATGTAATTTACTAGGTAAAGGTTTTGCGGAAAGACCATATGGTTGAAGAGGTTATGTGGGAATTTCAAAATACTATGGGAGATAAATACCCCCACTTACTTGATAAGTGAATAAAAATTGCGAGGATTCAATTTCCAAAATGGGAGAAGGATGTTACATCCCAGGTAATTTAAGAATTAATAAAATTTTATTTTAATTAATATATTGTGCATTAAATATTTTATTTACTTTAAAGGGGTTGATATGATCGATGTCTTACCTGATACGCAACAACAGATTTCTTTGAAATCTTACTTTTCATAATAATAATATAATAATATTATTTTAAATATAGTTAACACCTTTTCGTTGTGGTGGTGGAAATTAACAGAACATACTAAAATATGATTATACATGTTTGTTAAATATTTTTACATTTATCCAATAAATTTTAGAGGCTTAAAATGTGAATTAATCTAATTTTTAGCATAAATACTCTAATATTCATTAAAATGTAGGTTTACCACCTTTTTTTGGTAAAACCTCATTAAATACAGTTTATATCTCTTTTATATGATCATTTTGAAAAAATAAAACTCTTTTTGAGAATAGGGACATCAAAATTCACTTTGTGTAAAAAATTGATATTTTTCTAATAAAATTCATTTTTTGATGAATAGTGTAAAATACTGAATTTAAAATCAAAACAACCTTTTAATACAATTTATTAATATGGTTAGATTATCTTTTTAATTGTTTTAAAAGTGTAATTAGATTATATTTTTATCATTTAATAAAATTTTGGTCATTCAAATTAATTTCACATTGAAATTTGACATAAACAAGTGTCAATCTTTTAATAGTTAATATTTTTTAAGAACAAGTATTTTGTTTTGACAACAGAAATTAAATTTAAATTAATAAATCCATCATCTATGTTATTAATTTGGTAACATTGACATAATTTTTGAATTTGGAATATCAAATATATCTTAGTCCAATTTATTGGTCGTTTTCTGAAAAACATCAATTTTTGAAAAATAGTGAAACCACTAAGTAATAGTAAAAAATGGAATTTTTCAGTTAAATGAAATTTTACCAGTTCTTTGAATTGAATTTCGAAAATATGACATGCATGGTTGTTATTAGTAAGAAAACTATGGTTCAATAAGATGAAAATAATATTTGGTGATTAGTAACCATGGACTTCTACTTACCACGGTTAAAGGTAAATAGGGTAATTCAAGTTAAAAAGAATATCATAATAGTACAAAATTACTTTAACACTTGTCATAACATTATTGGATAATTCATGGCCAACCATGGGCAACCTTGGGTCTATTTTAGTAAATTAATTTTTATATGAGGGTATATTAATTATCTATTAGACTATAAATATTATTTGGAATGATAAAATAATTTCCTTCATCAGGGTATTTCTTTATAATTTTTAGATATGAAATAAATAATAGTATTTATGAAACAATAATGATGCAGTGTTTACCTCATTAATAAATGATTTATATAAATAATACAATAATGATTAAAATAATATCTCAAACCAGTCTAATTCTTATTGGATGATTCTATTTCTGTCATGAGTTATCTTGTGTTTGGCTTTAATATGTTTTGGACCTTTAGAAACCGAAAATCATTATATAATAAAATAATATTTTCATACTATCTTAAGGATCCCCTCCTCGCCATTATAAAAAGACCTAACATCTCACCCATTCCATACACCTCTAAAGCCCCTTAGATCATCCAAAACCTTCACAAATAAGCTCTCAAGATCCCTATATCCCATCAAGAAGCATTACCTTAGGTAGAAGGCACTTTAAGAAGTCCTTTTGGATCAAACCAAATGGATTTACCTGAATTTAAGGTAATAGTTTCTCATAAATTATTTTCTTTTATTTTACTTCTCCAACCCCTAAATTCTTTTTATTCTTTCCTTTTATAAAAAAACCATAATTAACAATATACTAGGAATTTTTTATGAGAAGGATTCAAACTGCACTTTCACACACCTCAATCTAATTGGTAAAAACATACAGTTTCTGTGGATGGCTAACTAACGCCTCACGAAATGATGATTGTTTAATTATATCCTACCGCCTCTCATGACGGACAATAAGATGGAACTATATTTATATATTACATATATTATGATTATGTTTATCTTTATGATTCTGTATTTTTCATTTATATCGTACCTTTATTGTTTCTGTTGTGGGTAAACACGATAATTTCAATTGAGGAAGTGCAGACTACATTCCCCTTAAAGTAATATGAATCGTTAATTCCATATGAGGGATGTATAAAGGATGGAGTTAATGATATTATATATGATATTATACTGTAATTATAATATACTTATCTATTATTATGTTTTATTTACATTAAACTATGAAATAAAAATTAAATTAGTGTTCATTTGTACGTACCGCTTACTGTCTCCATAAACAGTGCATTTCATTAGATCCTCTAAATGTTATGTAATATTATAAATAAATATATATAATGGATATATATGATATATATGATATCTAAATCATGAATATCATTCATTATATAATTATATTTTTACCATATGAAAAACCTGTAATTATAAGAAGTCCATTTTGGACTCAAATACCAAATATCAAAAAAATGACCGTTATTAACTTAAATGATTACATAATGTTTATAACATGATAATATGTGATATAAATGGAATATTAAACAAGAAAAAGTATATTAAGAAAGTATAAATTAAATTTAGTTTATTATTCAAGATATTAAAGAATAAACATGTCAAGTCGGACATGAGATAAGGGACATCATCTCAATCTCCTTTCATTGAGGAATATTCTGTCTTATACATGAATTTATTTTGTATGCTATATAAACATCATATACATTTCATTTCATTTAAAGGGAATATATTCTATAAAGCGTAATACTAAATGAAAAAAATAATGTTTCTTTTTAACGTAAGCAGTGACAATGACCTTTTCCACCACCGTGAGTATTATTTGATCTTTGGATTCCTTAACAATACATAATGTATTTAAGAGGAAAATAAATACCATATAATCTTTTACGTATTTTGGTATTGAAAATTATTTTGAAAATGGATTTGTTATGTCAATATATATATATGATATATTGTGATTGAAATGTGGAAATGTTATCTTTACATTATATTTGTTTTATGAGTTATAAATATGTTATGGTTCTTGGGTATAATATATCTATATGGGAGGTTCCCTGATAAACCTAGGGCGGGTGAGCCCAGGATAGCTTTACAATGAATTGGGTAACGTAACAGAGGTAAATGTGAATGTTTCTCCTATGAGATTTAGGGAATATAATTTGATGGGTATTCCTAATGGAACTCCCTATGTAGCCATGATTGATACAATGTATGTATGATATGGATAATAGAAATTACCTTTATGGTTTATGTTTTCTATGTGTTATTCAATAATCTTTTGATTTCATCAGGTATGTTAAAGAGATTGTGTTATGTATGCAATGATGAACTATTGTGTTATTTCTTTGTTTTATAACCCTTACTGAGATTCTTATTCTCATCCCATGTTTTGAAAAGTTTTTCACAGGGCTTAAAGATGAGTAGTTCAAAGATGGGATCAATGAATAGTCATGTTGTCTAGAACATAGGACAAGACATGACTCTTTTTTTATGAGTTTTTATTTTATTAAAAAAATTGAAACTGAGTAGAAGTATCTGCCTTGTAATTTTCTACATGTAATGTTATATTTATGGAATAATTCTCAAAAACTCTAAACCTTAAAAGCTCCTCAATCTGATTTATTAATTTAATTCAAGATTATTAAATGTTTAAGGTCGGGTCCTTATAGTGTACTTTATTTAATTGTTATATTGGATCGGGGTCACGTATCATTCACAAAAACCCCTTCATCTAATGATGTCTTTTCCAGGTAAGAATGAGGAGCGCGATTCTTCCTGGATCCCCTGATCAATCATCAGTTCATTGATTCAACTGCTTTCGATTGTGTTGGAATCGGTACAGTGAGTTCTTCCTTTTTAAAGATCCATGTTTTTTTATTTCTATATTTTCACTAGATATCCTCAGTTAGACCTTTTATACAATATTTGTAGATCTACCATGTTATAGGATGATTCAAGGGTCGACGATGGAGTATATCAATCGTACAATGCCTTGGTAGGTGGTTTGTGCCTTTCTGTAGTTTTTATTTGAATATTATATTCAACAGTGACAAATACCCTAGAATGGGGTATTACGTGTTTACGGATATTATCCATGTTAATTCATGTTATGACTTGTTTTCATGAGTGGAGGTTTATTGATTGTGAAAGGGTTAATTCCCATGCTATGGATGTGTTTCCCATGTTAGTTTTGTTATTAACTGTTTTGTCTAGCTTTTTCTGTTAGGATTCATGTTTCCCATGCCTAGTGTTGTTAGGTTGGAGTGATAATATCTGATGTTGTTATATGTATGTATCTATTTAGCCAATTAGTTCATGAAAGCTATTATCCAAGTAGTTCTTATGGTTTATTTTGACTGTTGAACATCATTGTGCAAGATTGACTTACACAGGGCTGTGGGAACCTGGTGTGGTACACCATAGGGGGAATGGATGTTGAGGGCTTCTCCAATGTGTCTGTTAACTTTTCATGTTGCGAGATCATAGAGAGGATGAATGTGAGTGATCCCTCAGAGTGTCTATAGTTCCAAATTGTGATACCACAGGGGGGGAATAGGATGTTTAGTGCTTTTTCAGAGTGTATGTATTTTATTGATAAAAGACCACATGGGGAATTGAAAGTGACTTCTTCTTTAGAGATTCTTTTCTAAAGCTAAACCAGAGGGGTTATACTATGAGTACTTCCTATAAGGTTAGTTTTGTTTGATTGTTTGTACCAGAGGGGCTTGGTTGTGAGTACTACCCATAGGGTTACTTGTTCTTGATTTTCTACTCACTTGATATATGAAAAAGAATTCAATTCAAGATGTAGGATTGTTTACTTTTGTCTACTTCCTTGTTTACTACTTATTTTTTCTATTGCCTACGGTATATATTCATTGGTTGTTATGCACATATCATTTGGTGGTTGCCTACTTGGATTAATCTCACACCTTGTTTGCATCATGCTTTTGTAACCAAACAGATTATATCGTTGAAGGTATTGATAATGGAATGCACCCTTCTACTTAAGTTACTTGATTGATATGGAGTTCGGTAGCATGGGACCAAGCTGAGTCTTGTGATACTGAAAAGTTTTTTACTTTTTTTCTTTGTACTTTTGTTTAGTACTGTATTCCAACATTGTGACTTGTTTGTATTCCTTCCTAGATACGTGCGACATGCATCATAATTGATATATATATATATATATGTTGATGTTTTTACTTACTTCTAGACTTTTTTTGTTTAATGTTGAATGGTATTATTTCTGTTTCTACTAGTGTGACCTGTTTCATTCCATTATGTTACTTTTCCAATGAGGGCATAATTTCTCTACTAGCATGCCCAATTTTCTCACTACAATATGGAACCCTATTTCATTTGGGGAAGTGTGTTTTATGGCCATGTGTACAAACATGTATTGGGGACTTCTGGGCGGCACCCGGATCTAGGATGTTACGAAGTGGTATTAGGGAAATTGATTTCTTCATGACATACTGTTTGGAGCATATAGGCAGGGATAGGAAAGAATATATAGTTGGTAATAAGAAATTATCTTGAGTAGCTCACCCATGAACATGGAAAAGGGTATTTACGTCGATTATTGTAATTATTATAGTTTTTAAATTATTACAGTTGATTGGATTTCAGAGTTTGGTGTATCACATGTTTCGTACTATTATCATTGATAATACTGAGGTACTATTTCTATTGAAACCCAATGAAATGAGAGTATACCATCTCATGCATTATATATAAACTTTCTAGAGATCACATGTCATGAATTATTTACTTTCCATTTAGGTTACATTAAAAATTGTATGTTTTCGTTATTGCTGTTGTGCTAGATATTCATGTTATTGTTCTAGATTCCTTGATAAAATACCTTTTGTTTGATAGTGTATTGCTGATGTTTAAAGATCATTTTAATGAGCTCTAAATGTTGTTCCCTTAGGTGTTATGGGCCCTCATGGATCTGAATTTGGTGTATCATTTCACTGTTATGATTTTTGTGACATGTATAAGATTCAAACATTGATTCGCGGGGAGTATGGGCCCTCAAGGATTGAAATTTGGCACATTAATGTTTCTTTTAGTGTTTTTTTGGATTTGGAGTATTCTCTAAGGTGTACTATTAATAAAATCCCAGAATATATGGAAGGTAATTATTTATACACGCAATGTATCCTTCTTTTCAAGAAAGGCATGTTTTTTTCAAGTACACACCGTGTACTTTTGGTACCCACTGTGTCGTCTGAAACCGTGCTTCTTCATGTGTGGACAGAGACACATGTTTTTGAAATCTCTAGTGGCACATGTCGTGTACCGAACATACACACCATGTTGTATAGACCTGGTGCCTACCTGTGTGACTAAAGGCACAAATTTATTAAACTAAGGTTATATATATCGTGTCAATATAGAAAATGTCTTGTAGTGTATACTATGTATCTGGGCGTGTGACTAACAACAATGTTCGGTGAAATCCTTCTAGTATTCACCGTTTCAGGCATGAACACTCCATTTAGACTTGCTTTAGAAGAACCATGTCGGTTATTTGTGTATAAGAACCCGGTATGGGGAAAATGATTCAAGTACATTCCATGTCATGGGAAAACATGCCATGTGAATGGGGTGTTACATGACTAGGGTTGGAAGATGTACACGCCCATGTGAAGGCTTAAAGGAACACGTTGTGTAGTTTTCATAAACACCATGTATCCCTATTTAGAAAAACATGAATGCATTCCTTCTCCTATTCATTTATTTTACTTCTAAGTTTCAGTCTTTAATAATCTTGTACTATGGTGTGCACATGACCTTGATGAGTCATGCAACTTTGACATCCACCAGTTGTATGAATGATTCAAGGTAATGACCAGACACCAGGAATGGCCGCTTAGGGACTACCAACCGATCCTCCATTCATTCCTATCTTCGAACCAACATTCCTTCTTAACATAGGTGATGATTCAAAGTTCTAAGAATGATTCTTGAAGTTAATACAGGCCTAATAGTGTGTACCACATCATTCTCCATCTCTAGAGGAGTTTATGGGGGTTTTCAATAGAAGAATCCTCCCACCATCTCAGGGGATGGAGGACCTCAGGCTATAGAGTCATGGTTAGAATCCATGTTGTATATCTTTGAGCATATAGAGATTCTACTAGAGAGGTCGGTGAAACTCGATTTTTATATGCTTTAGGATTCCTCCATTAGATGGTGTGATGTGATATCACAGGCAGGACTCTCGAAGGTTATGTCATGGGACGAGTTTTAGCTTGCCTTCTACGATTACTTCTACCCAGATACATTGAGGGCCAAACGATCTTGAGATTTTATGAGTCTATAACAGGTTACTCTCTTGGTCATGGAATATTCATATCTCTTCACATAGCTAAATCACTTTACACCCATTATAATAGGTGATGAATAATTTTTGGTGAGGAAGTTTGAGAATGGTCTTAGGAATGACATCTGATCTCAGGTGAAAATTACCAGGTTGACTTCCATGACTTCAATAGTCATCTAGGTAATTCTCACAGAGCAGAAACTAAGGTATTCTAGGGATGTGATCCTGGGAGACTTAGAATACAGAGTTGGATCCCCTCTTACTGAAAGTAGGAAGCTCCACAGGGAGTCTATGTGCGAAGATCCGAGGAAGCAGGGTACTTCTTCTGGTATCCAGGAGGTGTGCTAACAGTGTGGGAAGATCTTTCATATGTGGCTACATTGTCATAGAAACCCAATTGAGAGCTGATCATACAGAAAGATGTGTCATCTTTTCCATTTCAATCACATCATCTGACCAACAGTGGGTAATAGAGGTTCCCCTATTAATCCTCATTTAGGATCATCACCACCATTTTATCATTAGAATAGGAACTAGAGTTGTTCCGGCTATTGAGGCCAAGGTGGAGGTCGTGGTTGTGTTAGTCAGTCACTATGATTTCAGTGACAATAGGGTGGATCAGCTCAGGGTGATCAAGAAGGGTCACAGGGCCATGGTATAGGCCAAACTTTTTCAGTGGATCAGACTATCTAGGAGTAGGATCCTGAACCCTCAACAGTTCGAGGTATGATTCTTGATGCCTTGGTTTTAGATTATGCAGTTTTTGATATAGGGGATTCCCATATATTTATATATTTTTCTATTGTGTAGTGCCATGGGCTCTATATATTTACATCTTCTGATGTCTTAATGTTGGAAACACCATTGGGGTTATAACGAACAGTTTATGACAGTGTATGGAGTTCCATTTTGGTTTCGGTAGATGTCACATCTTATGGGACCTCTATTTCATTGAGATGATAGTCTATGATGTCATTCTTGGAATGGACTGGTCAGTTCCCTTCTACTCTATTGTTGACTGTTATCATCATTGGGTGAGTTTCACATCACCATAGGGCAGTTTGTTTCTATATATGGGCGAATCGGTTATCCAGGAGAGGGGAGCAGGACACAAGCATCATGTGTTGGGGGGTGTTATAGCCTAGATTGCTAGAATATATCTGGATGACCGGGGAACATCACAGATAGACTTTCCTCTAGTGGTGGATTGTTTCACTGATATATTTTTTAGGTCTACTAGGCTATATATCCTGAGAGGGGTATCAATCAAGGTATGATAGATTAAAAAAAATACCCCTTCTGATAATTATTTTATATTATACAGAACCCTCTTCTCTCTTCTTACCATTGTAGAGTATGAATAAACATTAATGAAAGAACAAGACAAAACAATTTTTACTTGGTTCACCCTCACTGGGCTACGTCCAAGGATTATACACCATCGGTGTGCCGATGTACCAATTCCACTATAGGCACACAATTGTTTACAAGTTCGGAGCGGACTCACTATCCATCCTAGTTTATAACCACTCAAAATATAAAAGATCACTGCTCTCTCAACTATAGTGTGCTCACTACTTCTTCCGAACATTCAATAGCAGTTTATAGACCTGTAGGTCTCTTCATTATCACTTATGAAATTTTCATCCTTAACTGTTGATAGATGCTCTGTTGATGTTCAGCTTTCACCCGCAGATGAATCTCCGTTTTCACCAGGTGTACCAAACAACCTCAAATATTTTGTGCAACCCTTTCTGTGTATTTCATTAAACATTAATGACTTTCATGAAATATTCCCCTTTTTTCGTGAAACACCCTTTGTGTGCCACTTAAATCTTTCGTGCAACTAAAATCTTTCGCGCAATAAAAATCTTCCGCGCCCCTCAAATGTTTCGCGCAACTTCAATCTTTCGCGCAACTTCAAATTATTTCATGCAACTGCCTTTGCGTGATGTTATTACATGATCCAGGGCTTTTATTTTCTCTAAGTATCAAGCTATGTCAGTTTGAGGGGGTCACCTCTTATTTATAGACCTCATCAACCATTTTAAACAAAAACCCTCACACATCGCGCATGATCCTGACATGTCGCGCAAAACCCCATTTTACGTCACCTATGTTGCGTAAGTCTTTTTCATGGAAACTTGTAATTTCATGGCCTTATTTAATCTTTCACGCACTTCATTCCATTTCCATTTTTCAATGTTCAGACCGCGAATCATGCCTAGTGGGAAAAACCCCATTTGACGTCTCATCAGGCGTGCATGTTTCTTTCACAAAACCTTCCCTTTCACGTCGATGTTAAAATATTTCATGCATCCTCCTCTTTCCCACCAATGCTTAAATCTTTCTTGGAACTTCATATTTTACACTAATTCTTTAATATACCACGGACCTCATGCATTTTCCGTTTTTCACCTTCTACTCTCGAAACCTTCCTTGGATTCAATATTCTGAACCACCATATATCTTGCGCACAACATCCTTTCCCAAAAACATGTTTCCCGATTTTCCAATTTTGAGGCCCAAAAATTGGCAAAAACTGAAAAAATGCGCCACTTTGGATATGTTCTTTTTGTACCACCTCCAGATCGACCAATCATTTTTCATAATTATTTGTCAATATAGGTTGTTAAAATTATCCATGGAGTTTGAAAAATAACCTTGTAAACCGCTTTTGTCCACAAAATTAACATCATTGTATGATCTTTCACCACGGAGGTCCGCTTTGTCAAAAAACACAATTAACTCATAATTGCTTCAGTGATACCTTGAGGGATGTTTTCCCAACATTCTTTTTAGTGGACTTTATAGGATTTCATCTAGAGTGAGTGGTATAATTTTCTATTGATATTGGGCCAGAGTCAGCCTAAGTATCCATTCCTCCTTAGAGGATGGCTACATGAGAGAAACAAAAGCTCATGAAATAGTTGTAAGAGTTATAGGAAATGGGATTCATATGAACCAATAATTCTCTTTGAGGTTCTCATGTATCATTTGCAAAGAATGCGGACAATACCCATAGGCTTTGTGTGGACTATCGGAAGCTGAACCAGTTGACAGTCAAGAATAGATATCTCTTGTGGGGGATTGATGATCTCTTTGACCTGCTTCATGGACCACGGGTGTTCTCGAATATTTACTTGATATCTAATTAACATAATTTATGTGTTAGACCCTATGATATTCCTCTCACAACTTTTTGTAGAAGGTATGGTCAATACGAGTACATGGTTATTCCATTAGATCTCAAGAACACGCCTGGAATTTTCATGGCCCTGATAAACCAGGTGTTCTGTCCATACATGGATTCATTCATGGATGTTTTCATGGATGATATCTTAGTGTACTCTCACACTCAATAAAACCATGCCTCACATATTGAATTCATTTTGAGTAAACTCGTAGAGCATTAGTTATATTCTAATATCGCAAAATTCCACATTTGGATGGTCCATATTCATTTCATGGGTCAAGTTATCTCAGATACAAGAGTATCCGTAGACCCAGAGAAAGTCAGAGCTGTAGTTTCATGAGAATAGATAAGGACAAATTTGAGGTATGATGTTTTATAGTGATGGCTAGTAATTACAGATGTTTTATAGACGACAATTCATTCTTAGCATCACCACTGACAGGGCTCACTAACAATACTGAAAAGTACTTATGTTCAAAATATTGTGAGTCATCCTTTAAAGAGTTGAAAGGGATGTTGATTTCAGCACTAATAATAGTATTTCTAGAACCTGGAAAGAGAAATACTACATACGGTAATTCATCAGGTGTCAGGCATGGGGTTGTTCTAAAGTAGGGAGAATGATTCATTGTGTACAGTTATCGGCAGTTGTGGCCACATGAGAGGAATTTCCTGATGAACAATCTCGAGTTTGAGGTAGTTGTTCAGGATTTACATTAATAGAGAAGTTACCAATAGGGAGATTATTTTTTGGTTTTCACTGACCAAAAAAGTCTCTAGTATATATTTACGCAGCGCAATCTAAATTTGAGACAACAAAGGTCGGTTTAGTACCTTGAGTATTTTGACATTGATCTTGCCTATGAACCTTGGAAAGGCTACACAGAGGATGATGCATTCAGTAGGGGACCTCAGATAAAATAGGTTCAAGAATCCAGTAGTGAGTGCCATCATATGCCTCTGTTCTCAGATATAAATTTTTAGGTGCATGATAGACAGGGGAATACATTTATTTCTTCTGTAATAGTTACCTCTACACTTCTTGATCGAATGTGAATGAGGTCTCTATCAAACTCTGAAGGCCTAGTTCTATGGGAGAGTGTGTCATGAGTGTACCAGATTCCTGGATGGACCATAGGTGAGGTTAATATCTTGATCTTTCATAGATGTGTATGGGTGTCAGCAGATGTACGCGTGGAGCTGATGTGGGACTTTCATTCCTCAATTTGAGTAGTTCATCCTTGTGTCACCAAGATTTATCGGGATCTACATCATCAGTATTGGTGGACATGTATGAAGAGAGTGGTATCTAGGTTTTTTTGAGGTGGTCCACCTATCAGTAGGTGAAGGAGGTGAATCAGCGATCCGAAGGGCTTTTTCAGTAGTTACCCATTCCTAAGTGGAAGTGGAATGATGTCGCGATGGATTTTGTGATAGGATTACCGTCATCGCCTCGGGGGAACAATGTAGTTTTTTTTTGGATCGAATATGTAGATGTATATGTATATTATATGGAACAATACAAGAAGGGGGATTGTAGGTTTAAAAACATTGTGTTTAAACACATAAGAAATTATTTTAAAAGATCTTAAACTAATACAATTCACAAAAAAAACAACCACATTTTTATTGAATGTAATTGTATGATATGATGTAATACTATAAGAAATGTAAAGTAATTGTATTCAAGATGAATACAATAATCAGAGTAATACAATAGTGAAGGATTCTAACATAAAGCATATAGAATCAATCAATACAATATGTAACAGTATGATTGTAATTGAAACAATTAAAAATGAATCTGAAATGAAGAATGGAAACATTACAAATATTTTTCTAAAACAAACAGCAGTGGAAAAGTAAAAGTATTACAATTATTTTGTCCCAAAGAGTAGGGTTATCCTTTCACATAGGATAAAAGGTATGTCTTACCACCACCTTGGTAAGCCCTCGATATGATGATCGGTACGTCTATATTCATATCCCTGCAAGCCCTTGATATGATGATCGGTATGTCTGTCTTACTATCCCTGTAAGCCCTCGATTTTGCAGGTAATCGGAACCTATGCCTTTCAAAAAATTGAAATCCCCCGATACGGTGATCGGTGGCACCATCTGCCTATCCTCAACAACCCTCGATCATTATCACATGATTGGTCACACAAACAAGATCAAATCACTAAATGAAATACAAAAAATAAGAATATGCCATTAACGTTTTGTAATCTCAAGGATTTCCCACAAAGCAAGAGAGAAGTCATAGCATCTCTCTCTGGAACTTGATAGAAGCATATAATGATAAAAGACTCTCAGTTATTCTTCTCCGCTTCAAATGACATCCTATTTATAGGCCTCATGTTCCAATGGTAACATTTTCTACAATGGTCATGTTCCTCCGGAAAACTCAGATGGACTTGGACACCTAGCATTATCATGGTCATATTGAAACAGAAAACACGACATTATTTTGATTAGTTTATAACTGATTCCAAGACATTGTTTTGGTTAAAACAAAAGAATTATGAAGATGATAAACATGGGTACAATTTACATGTGTTGATAAAGGATAAAAACAATCATTTGATAATAATATGAGTACTAAAAGTATTACTTAGTGTAATGTATTGATATGATACAAAGTGAGTATGATTCACAAAAATCAGTATGAATGATAGAGTCAGTACGATTGACAGAGTCAGTACAATTGATAGAGTCAGTATGATTGACAGAGTCAGTACGATTGAAAGAGTGAGTATGATTGACTTAGTCAATATGAAAATCATAGTCCGTATGATAAGAATAGTCAGTATGATAAGTATGTATGAATACATTTTTGATTTCCAAAACAAGACATAAAAGTAAAAAGAGAATTTTTGACTCAACAATCTCCCCCTTTTTGGAAAGCACAAAACATTAAGTAAAAACAAAAATAAATACTTATCTCCCCTTGAGTTATTGAAAAACTGTTCTGAATATGAAATTTAATACAACTAACTCCTCTTTAGGTGTGTACATTCCTAAGGACTGTATTCATAGATTTTCCTTGATTTAGAAGTATTTGATTAAAGAATTTTTCCTTTAGAAAACATTCTCCCATTTATAAAACATTATCTCCCCTTGTTATATACAAATATAATGGGGTAATCTTGAGTTTCTTGAAAGACTTAGAGAATAGAAATGAAAGGAAAAGGGAAAGGTAACATAAATCTATTTGAGATAACAAGTCTATAAAATTTTATAAATGAGCAATGATATTTAAAACACTCATTTGTTTTATATTTACTTTTCCTTCCTGATCAACACATAATGAACAAATTTCATATTTTTGATTTCCTTATTTTTTTCAGATATAGAATCACCCTGCGATCTAAGAAGCTCTTGTTTGTTAGAAAATAGCTTATCCTGATTCTTTATAGTCTCCTCCTAGACTATGATTACTTCTTCAAGAGTATCAATTATGTCTTGTAAATTCTTGTTGTCTTTAGATAACATATAATTTTTATTCTTCAACAATACTATTTTATCTTTGAAAGATGAAACCTTTGAAAACACAGACTGAAAAGAATTCATTCTCTCTTGCAGCTCTTTTATTGAAGTTATATCAGATCTATGGGTATTTGACAAATGATTCAGCCTTTCAAAAATTTCTTTGTCAAGAATATTGAAAGAAATTTCATGATCATTTGAAATTATCCTCATGTCTTCAATTGATATTTCATGATCATTCACTGAGCTCCCTATTTTGTCTAACCACTTAGTCATTCTTTTACAATCCTTCTTATGTGTAGCCAAAATTTAAGATAGTACTTTTAAATTGGATTTTCTTGAGAATACTCTCTTTCTTATTTCTCTTAAAGAACCAAACTTCTTCCTTTGATTATCAGTGATGAAATCAATTTTCCCTTCAAGTATAGGAAAATATGGAATGGTCTTATCAATCCTTCACAAAACATGAACAATGTAATAACTCCTATTGAGAGAGATTGTGTATTCTAAATCAGTATCCTCATCATAGGAATCCAGTTTATTTGATCAGCTTGAGTCTTAAACAGGATATTTTCGTTTTTCTTTATTCCTTTTCCTTTCTTTCTTCATACACTTTGTCGCTGATAACAATTAGTAATATTGAGCACTTTCATTTCATGAGAAGAAATTTTATCTGGAGTTTTAAAAGATTGGGCATGAGCTTGATCGACATTGGGAGTTTGTTGAATACCTTCACTTTGCTTTTGAAATGATTCTTCTCTAATTTTCTTTGACCTTTGAAGCAATTCCCAAAGAAATTATCCATCCTCTTCTTCAAATTCCTATATTTCATCCAAAGTTTGTTTCCATTTATCTTTCACTGGAAGACTCTTTACGATAGGTTCTTGATATAATTATTCTGTTAGTTGAGCACTAGCCTCTTTAACCATTTTGAAGACTTTAGAAACATCAAATTTTAGAGGTTTTTTTAAAAGAGTCTTCTTTTTATTTTCAGCCTGAAGGGTATCCTCTACAATTATCCTCTCAGCAAAATCATTTACTAGATCATGACCGAACATTGGATCTCCTTCATTTCTTTTTTCTCTATCTTTCCTCCACTTGGTTATAACCTCCTTGTTGTACTTAGGTTTCTTCTTTGTCTTAGAACTATTTTGAAGATCTAACTTTTGGGGAGGGGAAACAGTTGGATTATCTTTGACTAGCATAGGTGTTGATTGATTTCGTGCCAATTGATTTCGTGCTGATTCAGCTTCTACATCGTTGACAAAAATATTTGAATTTTTATAAAAACAAATACACAACTTCTTCAAATTATTATTACTTATCCATGAAGGCTTCAGCTCTTTCAATTTCCCTTTCAAAGGAATATTACAAAACTTCATCCCCTCGAGAATGAATTTTTTAAGAAAAGAGGGATACATAATCAAATTAAATTTTATTGCCCCTGACTTGACATTCTTGATTGTTTCAAAAATGTATCGCATGAGATTTACCTTTCTCATATTGACAAGATAGTATGCATGAAGATATCAGAGTCTTTCAGAGTTTCTATATCCCCTTTCCTTGGGATAAGAAAACCTTGCATCCAAAGTGCAACGAATCAGTTATCTGGAGATAGATGAGCCACATTCTTCTTCTCTTCATTTATAAGAATTAACAAATTTTGGCACTTTCTTTATTAAACGTTCCAACATCCTCTGGGAGTTTATGAGAAGGAAAAAAAGAATCACCTTCTATTGAGACATTTAGAAAGTGGGATGCTTGTTTCACAGACATTGAGATTTTTCTATCGTACCCAGCAATGTTGATTGACATGTTTTTGTCAAAAGATACAGTTTTGTAGAATTGAATAACTTCTTCAATAAGAAACAGATCTTGAGATATAGATTTTCAACACAAAGATGTTCCCAGCCATGAAACAAAATAATTCTCATTATTGTTGAATCGTACGAGTCAAAAAATCCCAGAGAAACTAACCTTTCTCTAAGGAATTATTTCTCTGAAAAAATATTGAAGACATATCGGTAGGAGTGTTGGTAGAGGAATAAGACATATAGATGCAGCTGATGGAAAATCGTACACAGTTTTAAAACCAAAGGGGCCGAATTTCGCCACGAGATCTGAAAAAATAGTGTGGGTTTGTGGAGTGGGGTCTATTTATAGGTGAAAAAAGAATGACTTTTGTTGTTCTATGATTGAGATTAGTAGAAAAAAATTGACGGATAGGTTTAAAAAGTTTTTTTTAAACGAGAAACAATAAAAAGTAATAACAATACAAAATAAGGAAAGAATGTACCTTCTAGAGAATGTAAGGAAACTGTTGGATTTACAGTATTAACATAGTGAAAGAAAATACAAGCGTACGGGGAGAAACAATACGATCGGTTGTCAGGCTGATGGAAAAAAAATTCATTACCATATGTTGTCAAGCCGATGTAAAATAAATTCATTACCATAGGTTGTCAAGCCGATGGAAAACAAACTCATTACCATAGGTTTTATGGGTGATGGAAAACAAAGTCATTACCTTAGGTTGTCAAGCTGATGGAAAACAATGTCATTACCATAGGTTTTCAAGCCGATGAGAAACAAATTCATTACCATAGGTTGTCAACCTGATGGAAAACAAAGTCCTTACCATAGGTTGTCAAGCTGATGGAAAAAAAATTCATTACCATAGGTTTTCTAGAAGATGGAAAACAAATTCATTACCATAGGTTATCAAGATAATGGAAGACAAAGTCATTACCATAGGTTGTCAAGCCTATGGAAAACAAATACATTACCATAGGTTTTCAAGCCGAAGGGAAACAAAGTTGTTTCTATAGGTTGATGTGTCGATGGAAAACAAAGTTGTTACTATAGTTTGACGTGCCGATGGAAAACAAAGTTGTTACCATAGGGTGACATGGATATGGAAAATAAATCAATACAATACTCAGGTAAACAAGATGATAGATTATTAAAACAATAAACAAATAGTCAAATTGATAATCATAAAGAATGAATAACAAACCAGAAGAGAAAAAAATAAATAAAGAAAAAAAATAAGTAAAATGTTCTCCCTCTTTTTAAGATGAGTTTAATGTAAGGAGAAGTGTAAAACATGAAGTATACATGAATGATTACTTTCATGTAATCATTCATAGCATATGTTTCATAAACTCAAATCTATCGGAAGGTAGTGGTTTTGTAAAAATTTCAGCAAGTTGTTCTTGCGTTCCGATGAACTGTAAAATAATATCTTCTTTTTGTTTGTGATACCTAAGAAAGTGATGCCTAATATCTATGTGTTTAGCATGATAGTGGTGTGGTGTCTTTTTACTAATATCTATGGCACTAGTATTATCACATAGAATTTGAGTTTTGGAAAAACTCAATCCATAGTGAGTGAGTGTGTGTTTCATCCACAACACTTGAGAACAAAAACGTCCATCTACTACATATTCAGCTTCATATATCTCTGTTAGAAAATAGATCCATGTAAATCTCATAAAGTCATCAACTAAAACAAATACATGGTATTTTCCTCCAATGCTTCCAGTTTGTGAAGGACCAATAATATCCATGTGCACTAGATGTAATGCATTTGAATTTGAAACATCCTTAATTTATTTAAAGATAGTTTTATGTTGCTTTCCAAATTGACAAGGGTCACAGACCATTGAAGAATCATATCTAAGATCTAGTAGTCCCGTTAAAAGTATTTTCTTTTAAATATTTCAAAGGTTTCATATGTTGTAGTGTCCTAGTCTTCTATACTATAGCAATGATTGGTCTTCTATTGGACTAAAGCATCGTAAATTTTGGCTCCTATGGTCTTCTAAGTTAATAGTGTATACATTCTCTTGCCTATGTGCAGATAGAATGAACTCATCCTTCGAATTGTAAACTAAGCATTTATCATTTCTAAAATTCACAAGGTTTCCATCATAACATAATTGAATTATGATGGTGAGATTTTTTTTGATACCATTAACAAAAAAATTATTTGATGTAATAACTCTTCCAGGAAAAAAAATATTACCTATACCAACAATCATTCCTTGAGTATTATCTCTGAAGGTAACCTTTCCACCTTTTGTTTCGATAATATTTTCAATGAAATATTTATTTCTGATCATGTGTCGAGAACAACCACTATCCATGTACCAAATATTCTTATTGGTACACTTCTTATTCTCCTCAAAAAGAAAAAATTTGTTTTTCAGAATCCAAATTTTTTTGGATCCTGAAGGGTTAGATAAATGAATTTTAGGAATCCACATTTGTTTTGAAAAATTGGCTTTATGAAATCGTAAAGTCTGAGTTCTATTAAGAGAATAATATTGTTTCTACTGTCCACCATATTGACACTTAGTAAAAAATGGGTACTTTGAGGACCAAAATAGTTATTACTAAAAATTGGTTTAGAATGAGTATAACCAAAACCATAATGATTTCTCAAAGGTCGAATATGAGAATACATTTCGTCAACGTTATAATTCGCATGAGTAAAATTTCAAAAACATTTTTTCCAGGAAAAAAATTCTGATTTTAGTTTTAAAACTGATTTTTTATCCTCCTAAATATCTGATTTTGAACTAGAGTTTGGCTCGAAAACATTTTTCTTAGAAATTACATTTTCTACATCCTTAGAATGTTTATCCATCTCATAATTGACTTTCTACAGGGTTTTTGAAATACTTTCACAATCAGAAGTATTCGTATCAAGTTCATTAGAAAGATTTGATACTTATTTAGATAGGATTGAAATTATAGAATTTTGTTTATCGTTTTCTTCTTAAGTATAGAATTTTCATTCTCATGTAATTTAGAAAACCTAGACACTTCTTCAAAATATGATAATGTATTATCTTTTGATGATGAAGAATAATCATTTGAAGATTCCTACTATTTATTATCAGTATAATTTTCATTCAAGGAAAAATTTGTAATAGCTTCAGCATTGTGTACCTTAACCATGAAACAATGAACTTCAATTGGTAGTTTAGTTATAAGTCCAATATTCCTTTGTCCTGAGGATTCATATTCTGAAGAATTATATGATTAATCGCTACCACTTGCACACCATGTATCATTTGCCTTCAAGACATTCTTTGCCATTGACTTGTAATACTTTTTATTATTTCTTTCAAAATGTTTCTCCTTTCTATCTTTTCACTTCAGTAAAGGAAAACCAGGTCTTATATGACCTAATTTCTTTCATTCATAATATGATACCTCAGAATATTATTTATCCTTCATATATTTCTTTTTGAATATGTATTGGAAGTATTTCTTTCCCAAAAAATTTTTCATCCATCTAGCAAGATTGGCTAACTCATTATCTGAATGATCACAATCACTTGATTCTGACATAACAAATATCTCAGCATTAGATCTTGTAATCCTTTCAGGTGTTTTAGTTTTTGATGTAGTAGTAAAATCTACACATACATTTCCATTTTTCTTTTTACTGAAATTAGCATCTCTCTTAATTCTTGTCTCATGCTATATAAGAGTTCCAAAATGTTCATCAAGACTAATCTAGGAAACTTTTCTATTTTCAACAATAGGTGTTCTTTTTGTCTCCCATTCATTTGGAATTATATCAATAATTTTTTCTACAAGGGCTTCATCATCTAGAAATTTTTCTCCCATATATTGTAAACTATTAAAAATTGTCATGATTCTTTGTTGCACTTTACATAATGGATCTCCATAAGGAAAAATAAATCCATGATACTCTACTCGAAGCATTTATATTCTTGCTTCTATAAACATAGATGTACCAAAATGTGTGACTTCTAATTTCTTCCAAATACAGTTGGCTACTTCACAAGAAGATATCTGGCTGTATATTTCCCTGATCATAGAACATAGAAATGTATTCTGTACCTTGTAATTCAGTTGATATTCTTGCTTCTATAGATTAGTGAAAGTACTAAATTCTTTGTCGGTAATTATGTAACCTCCAGTAAGCATAATAAAATTGCCTACACCAGTATTGATAAAAAAAATTCTTCATTTGATCTCTCCTGTACTCAGAATCATTCCCAACAAAGATTGGTGGTCTAGTTGGATTTAGATTGTCAATTGATCCAATATTCATTCCTGTTATCTAATAGGACAAAATCTTGTCCACTCCACACGTTAGTGCAGTAAATATTTGAAACAGAAATATGAATGAAATAGAGCTAGTAATAAAAATCAGTGGAAACCTCATTTGATACCAATTGTTGGATCGAATACGTAGATGTATATTTAAATTAGATGGAACAATACAAGAGGGGGTTGAATTGTAGTTTTATAAACTTTGTGTTTAAACACATAAGAAATTAGTTTAAAAGATCTTAAAATAATACAATTAACAACAAAAACTAACAACCACATTTGTATTGAATATAAATGTATGATATAATGTAATAATCTATGAAATGTAAAGTAATTATATTCAATATGAATACAATAATCAGAGTAATTCTATAGTGAAGGACACTACCATAAACCATATAGAATCAATCGATACAATTTGTAACAGTATGATTGTAATTGAAACAATTACAAATGAATATGAAATGAAGAAAGGAAACAATAAAAATCCCTTTCTAATACAAACAGTAGCGGAAAAGTAAAAGTATTACAATTATTTTGTCCCAATGAGTAGGGTTGTCCTTTCACTAAGGATAATAGGTATGTCTTACCACCACCTTGGTAAGCCCTCAATACGATGATCGGTACGTCTGTCTTGCTATCCCCACAAGACCTCGATACGATGATTGGTACATCTATCTTTATATCCCTGCAAGCCCTCTTTTTTCATGCAATCGGCACCTCTGTCATTCAAACAATTTAAATCCCTCAATACAATGATCGGTAGCATCGTCTTCTTATCCTCAGCAGCCCACGATCATTATCACCTAATCTGTTGCACAAAGTAGATCAAATCACCTAATGAAATACAAAAACAAAGAACGATCCATTCACATTTTGTAATCTCAAAGATTTCTCACAAAGCAAGAGAGAAGTCAAAGCGTATCTCTCTAGAACTTGATTGAAGAATAGAATGATTAAAGTCTCCCAGTTATTCTTCTTAGCTTCAAGTGACCTCCTATTTATATGCCTCGGCTTCCAATGGTCACATTTCCTTGATTGGACATATTTCTCTAGAAAACTCAGAGGGACTTGGACACATGACATTATAACAGTCATATTGAAACAGAAAACACAACATCATTTTGATTAGTTTATAACTGATTCTGCGACATTATTTGGTTAAAACAAAAGAAGTATGAAGATAATAAACATGGGTACGATTGACATGTGTTGATAAAGGATAAAAACAATAATGTGATAAAAATATGAGTACAATAAGTATTACTTAGTGTAATGTATTGATATAATACAAAGTGAGTATGATTCACAAAAGTCAGTACGATTGACAGAGTCAGTACGATTGACAGAGTTAGTACGATTGACACAGTCAGTATGATTGACAGATTCATTATGATTGACAAAGTTAGTACGATTGACATAGTTTTTATGATAATCATTGTCAGTACGATAAGCATAGTCAGTATGATAAGTATGTATGAATACGTTTGTGATTTCCAAAACAAGACATAAAAGTCAAAACTGAAATTTTGACTCTGAAGTTTTGGTTTCAATGGAATGACTCATGATAGTTTCCTACTTTTTACTGATCAAGGATACCTTCAGTGTTGATGATCTGAAAAGGATGTATATCAGAGAGATTGTACATTTACATGGAGTTCTGCACTCCATTTTTTCATACAAGGACACTTGTTTTACTTAACGGGTCAAGTAAGGACTACAGAGAGATTTGGGTACACAAGTACATCATAGTACATATTATCATCCCCAACCAGATGGCTAGTCCGAGTGTATGATACAGTTGCTATTGGAAATTATTCGAGCATTAATCATATATTATGGATGTTCATTAGAGAAACACATACCTCCTTTGGAATTTTCCAACAATAGTATTTTTCAAGAAACTGTTTAGATGGAACCCTATGAGGCTTTGTATGGTATTCCATTCTGATCACCCCTATATTGGATGATGGTAAGAGAGGTACCTATGCTAGGAACTTGTCTTGTACAAGAGACCCTTGAAAATATAGAGTTGATTTAGAAGATTGTGGATACTACATAGTCACGACATAATTATTACACTGATCGATAGAGATGACCTCTAGAGTTTGATGTCAGAGTTCATGTTTTCCTATGTTCCACACGGTGGTTGAGACTTAGGAGTTTTATGAGACAGTTCTAGCTTTCAATGAGATATTTTGGACCATCTGAGGTTTTGGAGAGATTCAGACCGATTTCCTATCGGTTGCAGTTAGCTCATAGGTACCAACATTTGCATGACGTCTTCCATGTTTCATAGCTACAACGTTACTTCTCAAGAGTATCTCATGTTTTTAAACTCGAGGAGGTTGAATTGGTGGTGCATGCCTCATTCGAGGAGTAACCTATCTGAAATGTTGATTGCAGTGAAAAGGTTTTCCATGGTTGTTATATCCCTCTAGTACGAGTGCTATGGAAGAACGGGTGAGTACATGACGATACATGGGAGAGGGAGGCCGATGTATGACCACACTGGCCAGAGCAATTTTATGATTCTTATTCTATGATTCCTTTCTAGGGAAATTCTGGAAATAATTTATTTAGTGGGGTATGTTTATTAGATATCGAACATTTTTTTCCGGTATAGGTTTTATTTTATAGTGTTTTTTATTAAAAGAGAAGAATCTTGAGATTTAATGAGTACACGCCATGTACTTTGGAGTACATGTTGTGTTCACGGTCTCCATGGGTGACCGTGTACTAGCCTATTAATGGATGAGTACATGGTCGTGTGGGGTGACCTAGAGACTGCATAATGAGAGGCCTCATTAAGGAAAGTACATTTTCTATATCATTAAATAACACACTGTGTAAGTTTCTTTTTAATGTTATATCGGACCAGGATGGTGTCTCGTTCACAGAATCCACTTATTCCAAAAACGCCTCATCCAAGTGTGACTGGGGAGCACAATTTATCCTGAATCCCAGGATCATTCATATGTTCTCTGATTCAACCACTTTAGATTGTGTAGGAACCACCACAGTGAGATCTTCCTTATTCAAGTGACTTGTTTCCTATTTCTCTCCTTTCGTGAGATATCCTTGGATGAAGATTAAAGACATTTTTGTTGATATCTCATATTCTAGGATGATTAAAGGGCATATTCCAGGGTATATTGATCATTAAACACCAAAGATGGTGGTCTATTCTTTTCCATAGTTTTTCTTTGAATATTATATGAAAAATCTTCTAATACCATAGAAAGATATATTGCGTGTCTGGGGACTTTAGACCTGTTAATGGATGTATTACCTTCTATTCCTGAGTAGAGGTTTTCTGATTGTCAATAGGGTTATTTCCCATGATATGGATGTGTTTCCCTTTTCTGTTTTGAGATTGACTATTTGGTCTAGCTTTACGAATCAGGAAGCCTGTTTTTCATGCCTACTGTTGTTTGGAATGAGTGATAGTATATGATGTTGTTATATGCTTGCAGCTATTTTTCCAAGTTGTTCTTGAATGTTGTTATCCAAGTAGTTATTAAGGTTTACATTGGCTTCTGAACAGCTTTGTGCATGATGGACTTACATAGGACTATGGGAACCTTGTGTAGTAGGCCATAGTAGGAATTGAAGATGAGGTCTTCTCTAGAGAGTCTGTTTACTTTTCACATTACGATACCATCGGGGGGATGGACATTAGTACTACCTCAGAGTTTCTGTAGTTCCACATTACGAGATCATATATGTAGAATTGGACATTGATTGATTCCCTATAGTGTCTTTAGTTTTCTGATAAATGACCATATGGATGATTTACGGTGAGGGCTTCATCAGAGAGTCTTTTCTAAAGCTGAACCAGAGGGGTAAGACTACGAGTACATCCCAAGGGATAAATCGTGTTTGACTGGTTGGACCAGAGGTGTTAGACATTGAGTACATCCTATAGGGTTACTTTTCTTGATTATTAGCTTACTTAATTTATGAAAATGAATGCCATTGAATCTGTATAATTGTTTACTATTGAACACTTCCTTGTTTGTGGCTCCTTTTTTATTATTTTCTACTAAATATATTCAGTGACTGTTAGGAACAGATCATTAGGTTGTTTTCTACTGGGATTTGTCTCTCATCCTATTTGGTTCCTACTTTTATACCCAAACAGGTTATATTGTTTTAGGTATAGATAATGGAAAGTGACCTCCTATATTAGGTACTTCATTGTTGTGGAGCTGGGGAGCATGGGAGCAAGCTGGGGCTTGCGATGTTGAATAGTTGTTTAGTAGTTTTTTCTTTGTACTTCAGTTTAGTAATGTATTCCAGCATTGTGACTTGTTTGGATACTTTCCCAGATACTTATGACATGCATCATTATTGATATATATATATATATATATGATGTACTTGTTTAGTTACTTCAAGTCTTCCACTGTTTACTCTGGTATGGTATTATTACTATTTCCGCTAATTTTATATGATTCATTCCCCTGTGTTACTCTCACAATGAGGGAATAGTTTCCCAAATATCACCCTCATTGCCCTCGCTACTAGTTTGATGCCTTTGGCCTTTGGGGAAATGTGCATGAGTCCATGTGACCAACCGGGTAAGGGGCACCTCTGGGCGGCACCCGGAACCGGGGTGTTACAGATATAATTCTACATAATTGAATTTATATATAATTAATGAACATCAAAAGGTGTAAATGGTTATTTATATCATATGGTTACAAAGAATTAGGATGAATCATTATATACTTCCTTTAGTGATAATCGTTTAGATTTTTACGACTGTTATTGTTCATAACAAACTAATTTGGTTTTATCATTTCGTATAAAGTAAATACGTTTCTTCCAAAACATAAAAAAGGTTATGTTATACGTTTTAAAATATTTATTAACAACTAAAATGGTTTCATGATCATCATTGATAATAATTTTATGAACGAAATTTTGTCATCCATGAAGGTTGTAAATTGGCACCTCCTAGAAGAGGATTTCGTTTATAACATAATAGTGGGAGAGTAAGGGGATTAATAATTGTTATTACATTAACATTATATAATTCTAAAATATAGATTATGTTATATTTTTAATTATAAATTGGATATAGGGTTTTATGAGGGGATAAGTAAATAAGATAAATTTAAATTAAATTAAATAAAAAAGGAAGAGGATTTACCTCTTGAAATAACAGATTTCAAAACATCCTCAACGGAAAGGTTTTGATCTTTTGAAAATACCATGTTCTCCTTCGTGTGTAGAGGGACTAGGTATGTTTTATTGGAAATATCATTGAAATTATTCAAGGATTAGAGGTTTGAGGAGAATATAGGGATGAGGGGTGGTTTTTTTAGTGTAGGAGATGAGTAATTTCTCGATTTTTTTTCATTATCTTATTATTTTTCTCAAGACAATAAATAGTATTTATTTTTGTGACAAAATATAGTAATAGGATAATTTTAGTTGGATCTAACAGTCATTTATATCATCCAGGACTCAATAATGATGAAAAAAACTTGTTTATTTAGCCTATTTTATAAAATATCAAATTTCACAATTCAACAAAAATTCAAGTATTCTAGAAAAATCGCAAAAATTCACCCTAGCCATTTTTTGATTTGTGAAATAAAAAAATGAACTAATGTTTATGAAAATAATTTTATAAATATTATTACTTTATGATTTAATAAAAATTACCATTTAATTGAAAAATATGTTTTTAAAATTATAACTGATTATATAATACACTAAAAACTTATCTAAAAACTCTTTAGATTGCCCTAAAATTTTAGGATGATAAATTTTGATTTAAGAATACATTTTATGACAATGAATTATCTTTGAAATAATTCTATTAATTATTAAATTTTTATTAAATATTTTTTTCTCACAAATATAAAAAACACATAATTATTAATTTTTAAAATATTTACGTTCATCTATAAGGTGCCCATGTTTTATTTATAATTTCATGGGTGATGTTACTATTCATAAGTGTCATATTACTATTCAGAAGGGTATATTTATATTCATAAGGTTAACATTATTATTCAATATGGAAATTTACTATTCACAATAAAATTAATTTGATCCTATCGAACTCTAAATATCTTCCTAAACACAACCATGAATGTCCACTTTTGAAAATTGAAATAATAAACATAGATAAATTAAGTTTAATAACTAGGTTATAACTATATCCAATTAAAAAATATTTTTCCACATAGACTCAGTGTTTCATGAATAATAAAAAATATAATTAATTGAAATTATTTAAGAAGAATCATACCATGAAATCATATTGTGTTATATTCTCCCATCCATCTGAAATTTCGGCCTCTAAATTATTCAAGATCGTAGCCCCCTAAATATATGTGGGTGGTTCCTCTTTATAACATCCTCAAGTTCCCACATTGAATCCTCAATTTAATGGTTTCTCCAAGGATCCATTACCAGTCGAGTTGATAGATATCTTAATACTTTCCCTCTTATGTCAAGAATATCAATAGGCTCTTCAAGTTATGAAAAATAGGGTTCATGTTCTATTTCATCATAGGTGAGTACATGCATTGTGTCTGGAATGTAATTATATAATGATTTCATATGTAAGACGTCATGAAGTTTGGATATACTTGGGTGAATTTCAAAATGGTAAACTACATCTCCAATTCATTCTAGTGAATCAAATTGTCTGATGCACCTGGGTCTTAGTTTCCCTTTCTTAGCGAACCTCAAAACACTCGTCCATGGATTTAATTTTTAGAAAAGACATGGTCGCCCACATTTAATTCTTAATCCTTTCTATTTTTGTTATAATAATAGTTTTTACTACATTGGGATTCGTTAATATGGTTCGTAATTTCCTTAACCATTATTGTTGTCCCTTCAATATGTTCTGGGCCTATATGTTTCCTCGCACCAACTACATACCAAAATGTTGCAGTTCGTAATCTCTTGTAGTAAAACATTTAATATTGAACCATTCAAATACTATAATGGAATAAATTATAATAAAATTCCACCAATGGTATGTTTTAATCTGATATACAACGATTGTTGATTAATAATGATCTCAACATGATTTCCTGTATTTGAATAGTCCTTTCATATAGTCTGTCGGTTTGGGGGTGATAAGAAGTACTCATATGAAGCAAAGTATTCAAAGCCTTATGAATACTTTTCCATAATTTTGAAGTAAATTAAGGATCTCGATCAAACAGAAAATTAGATGTGCTACATGAATTCTTACATCATCATTAATATGGATTCTTTACAGGCTCTCCATTTGTAAATCATCTCTTATAGAAAAGAAATGTGTCAATATTGTAAGAAGATAAAAAATGAGCATATTGCATCCTTCCTTCTAGATTCAATGACAGTTCTATGACAACGTTCATCATAATGTCAGCCCACATACTCATATCAATAGTTATTGGTTCCATGAATTTTCTAGGATGTTGTCTCTCGGCTTTCACTTCTTGGAAAACTAGACACTAGGAAACACTGACATAAATTTCTCACATCATGCTATCCCACTGAAATGTTCCATTAGTTCTTTATACATCTTGATTCTAATAGGGTGTATAGAGATATTTGAGTTGTGAGCAACATGTAATAGTTCTTTTTATATTTTTGGTAATAATAGATCACTTAACCTATTTCCAAATTACATAACTCCATCCTCAAACTAGAAGACTTACAATCTTCCATCCTTAATAGATTTTATTTTCATTTGAGTATTATCGTCATCAAATTTGGAGATTTTTATCTTTTCTAGTAATGAGTGTATTGAAATCATTTGAAAAATGATTACTGTTTCCTCCTCATTAACAATTACCATAAACATCTTTTCTTGATACATGAATATAGGATCTCCCTCAATCATCATCTTCTTCAGAAATCCTAGATCTTCCCTACAAAATGCATCTTCCACCATATTTTCCATTCATGGGTGGTAGTGTTTTGAAAAATCATAATATTTGAGTTACTCAATATGTCTCAACTTCCATATGATGAGTTCATTTTGTGTAAAAATGTATTTCAAACTCTTGTGATCCATATATATCTCACATCATTCTCCATTGAGACATTGCATCAATATTTTATTAGAAAAGATTATGGATACTAACTCTTGATCATTAGTTGGGTAAATGTTATCATGTTTCTTAAACTCCATTGATGTATATGTAAGGGATTTAATATTTTTTCATAAGGAAACAACCCATACCATTATTTGATACATTATTGTATATCAGAACCCCATAATTTCTAAATAAAAAAGTCAAAATTGGATCATTGACCAATCTTATTTTCAATTCATCAAATCATTCATTATATTCTTTTGTACATATGAACATAACCACTTTATGTGTGAGCCTGGTTAGCAGGTTAGTAAATCGGGCAAAATTCAATATAAAACATTTATAGTACATACTATGAAAGTAAAATAATGTACATCAGTTATGTTTATTGGAATAGGACATTCATGGACTGACTTTATCTTTATTGGATCAACTCGAATTCCATCTGTAGATACAATATAGACATGAAAATAGACTTCTTTAAGATAGGATTCAAATTTACTAATCATCCCATATAACTATTTTTTAAGAGTCACCTAAAAAATAAAAATTTTGTTCTCATGGAACTCATAAATTTTGGAACATATCAGTCAGTCATCAACAAATACTACTACAAAATCATCAATTTATTTCATGAAAATTCTGTTCATTATGTCTATGAAAACATATGGTGCATTAGTACGTCCAAATGGCCTTACTATAAAATCATAATTCCAATACATGGGTTGAAATGATGTCTTTTAAATATCTTCCTTCCTCGCATTAAATTAATTATATCCTGGATGAAGAACAATAAATTAAAAATATTTTCTCCATGAATAAGATAAAATAGATCTTCAATGCGAGGTATAAGATACTTGTTATTCATTGTAATAGAATTAATTTTTGTATAATAAATACATAGCCTCATGGATCCATCTTTTTTCTTGATAAAGGGAATGGGGATCCCCCTGGAGAAACACTGGGGAGAATAAATCCCTTGTCAGTCAATTCCTCTAGTTGTTTTATTAGCTCATCAAATTCCATAGTAGCCATTCTAAAGGTACTATTTGATAAAGGTATTTCACATCGAATTAAATTAATAAGGAAGTCAAATTTTTTTCTTTGGAATTTTTCTAGGTAAATCCTATTAAAATAAATCAATGTATTCATTTAAAAATGTACAAAAAAAAAATTTAAGATCTTTAGTTTATTTATTCTCTTCCTCCATAATAATTTCATTTTGAAGAGATAATGAAGGTAAATCTAGATAAGATCTAGATGATGATATTTCTAATCTAATGATAATGGATTCTACATTATTCTAAAATAGTGTAACTTCCATATTCATGAAAATATATTTTCACATCATAATTTGAAATCAAATTCATACTAAGAATTATGTCAAAATCAATCATATAAATGCATATATGTTTGTGAAATAAATTATGTTTATGCGTCACGAAGGGGACTGGTTAAAACATATTTGATTCCATTATAGATCCCTTTGCAGTTTTTACAAAAAACATCTTTATTAAATGAAATTGAAAGTGTTTAATTTTCCTAGATAACATGTAAGATATAAAATAATGTGCTGACATATAATCAAATAATCCATAGGCTAAATTTGAGGAAAATATTAATGTACCTTCAACCACATAATTTATAACTTAAACCTCTATAGTTTTGATTACATAACCCTAAGATTTCTCTTATGGCCTTTTCTGAGTAAATTTCCTTTTATGTTTAGGAAAATATTTTTCATAGTGTAACATAAACCTATAATTATTTTATTTAATGTCATTGATGTGTATCTTCTCCTAGAAATCATTAGATTAGTTACCCTTTTCTCCATACTTATTAGAAACTCTTATTAATTTCAATCATTTTACTAGATGTTTTATTTAGCTGTTCTCACATAATATAATTTTCTTCATTACCTTATTCTTCTTTATAGATACATATTTTCCTAGATTATTAGAATACTACTTCTTCTCTTTATTTCCTTTGAACAAATTTTCTATTGAAAAATCATTATCCATTTTGATGGAACTTAAAACCATTTCAAAATATGATGAATATGTTAGAGAAGCTAATGTTCTTCAAAGACTCATGTTATGACCTTAAATGAAATTATCAATATTTTCATCTGAATCATGTATGTAATCTATAGAATACCTTTCTAGTCATGTGAAATAATCCCCATACTCCACAAAAAATTCATCTAACATTTGTTTCAGGCTAAAAATTATTATCCACATTTTAGTCCATTACTCTAGAGGGAAATAATTATTGGAGAATAATTCCATAAAAGTTATCCATTCTATATACTCTTTTTCAACTTAATCTTTGGATTTATTTGTAATGGCCCATGTTCTTGGAGTTCTATTACTTAGTGAAAAATGTGATGTTGGGTGTTCTGGGTAGTCTGGGAATGTTATCAAGGTTCTCGGTGAAGTTTTGACCCCTAACGGTAGGCCTGCCTTTAGCCATAGCCTACCGATAGCAGGCCCACCGGTAGCTCGGACTACTATTAGCTCGGCTACCGGTCACTGTCAGCCACCGGTAGCTCTCGGCTACCGGCAGCTCTTGCCTACCCCCACTGGTTTTCCACTTCCTCCCTTATTTTTGCAAATTGGGTGTTAAACCCTATTTGACCCCTTTAAGCTTGTTTAAAAGCCAGTAACACACATAAATGGAATTTAATTAAGTGTTTGATGAGGTGTGTGCATCGGTTTAAACCATCCCTAAAGCGGGGACCCTTTGATGACATGTGGGGCCGCGTGGTCAACCCATGACCCCGGCCCTTATGCGGTTTCACATTCTTATCTCAAATGTCCCCGTCCTTATAAACTAAATAGTTCTCCCTGGGTTTCATTCTCTTGATCACCCTCCCATTATTTTTTCTACTCATTCTTGAGTTTCCTAGGCCCCACCCCTACAAATTGTGCATCCCCTGTTACTCGCGCGTGAACAGAAGCTTCGGTCGTCGATCAATCAAGTAGGCTTTCACCTTCGTCTCTCCTTTCTGTGTATCTTGCGGGGTGGGTACGCTATTGCTTCTGTATAATTGGATGAACCAAACCTTAATTAAGATAATAAATGTAGTATAATAATGAAGGGGAAGGGTGTGACCGATGATGCTACTCTGTTTTTCTCCACTTTCATGATTAATGATTTCTGATTTGTGCAGGGGCCTCCAGAAAATCATGGTCGTTGGTGGTATTTATCCATGCATTAACAAACCCTTACTTCTTATGTTGGCCATGTAAAGGAAATTGGTTAATTATGTATATTCGGGTAAATAAATTGAAAGCACCTGGATCAAACCTTTTCAGTGATAACCCCGGTTTAAAGTACAATAGAATTGGAATCATCGAGTGTCTTAAATCTTTTAAATCTGAAAATACTGGCATGGGAATGCTTTGTGTTGGTGGTAGTGGTTTGGTTGTTTTTCTTTCACATGCCGATTGCTGGGTAATGTGGGTGGGTATGGGATCCCCTGTTGTTATCGTTTCGCTGGTTGTGAGTTTGAGCCCGTGTGGTTACCTTGTTTATATCACGAAATGTGGTGGAATCCTCTGCTGTTGAGGAACCTTTGGCTTCTGGATTTTGGGGAAATGGGGATGTATCTCGCGGTTTCTTTAGTTCCTGTACTTTTAGGGATCACACTAGATCTCTAGTTGGTGTGTTTTTTCAAGAGAACCGTGTATGAACGTTTAAATTGTTGTTGGATGTACCATTTCCTTGGATTTTGCTTATACTTTCTATTTTCCCAATTAGGTGCAGAAACATATCTAAAATTTATTACAGAACTTGAAAACAAGGATGGAACAAATGGGGTTTTGGTTGGTGTGAGTTGTGACTTATTCATGGGTGATGTTCTCTTCTCTTATGAATGACTTGTAAGGATAGTGTTATTTAGGCTGGTTGAATAAAAACCTAGATTGGGTGAGTGCTTGTTACATATACATATACTTGTAGTTTGTGTGTTTCTTATTCGTGTCCCACCCAAGTTGAGTACTTAGTTCTGAACACCTTCATTCATGGGGGAGGGTGTTTTTCCTAGCACTTCAATTCGTTGTTGGTTATTAGCTTCTTTCTGCTCCTTTTCCCAGATAGCCCAAGTATCATCAGGCAGGCTATGACAACCTGAGGTCCATTACTAGCCCAAGAATCTTCGGGAGAGGTTGTTGCGGTGGTTGGTCCAGGATTATGTGTGCAGGTGGTTTCCCAAGTATCTTCGGGATAAGGCCCAGGTGTCTTCGGGCGTGGCAGTTGTTGTTCTGCCCTAGGTGTTTGCAGGCGTGGTTGCGTATGACAGTTGTGGCCCAGGTGTCTGCGGGCGGGATAGTGGTTATGACCCAGGTGTGTGCTGGCGGGGTTTGGCAGTGGGACTGCTGTGAGAATGGCAGGATTGGTTCGATGCGTAGGATGTCTTCAATAACCAGTGGGAAAGTGGCGTGGCGTACCGAAACATCGATGTGTTATTACTATACATTACTTGTCTTGCGTTATTTGGGGAGTGTTCCTTGGTGAGGCTTGGGTGGTTATTTTCCATGCTAGGTTCTTGGTTATCTCTTTTCTCACAGGGCTTTAGTATGCCTCCACACTTGTGCGTGAAAGATTTATGTTTTTCCCTACTGAGTATACATGTATGCTCACCCTACATATATAAAACTGTATTCATGTTTCCAAGTGGACTTCGGGGATCGTGCAAAACCATACTAAGTCATACCTTGTGACAGATCATTGCATTTTTTGTTGTTCTTTCTTTTGGTACTTTGCTTTGTAGTATCCTTGTACATCGTGGATTTTCTTTTAACTTTTGTATCATGCATTGGGAATGGTTAATGGATGTACTTTTACTTTTAGTTTTGGTGTTGTGGGATTTACCATCATATCTCCCTAACCTATTAAAAGAAAAAGGTTAATTCCTTCCATTTAGTGTGTGATTGTATACCCTTGGTGACTATCACCACTCTAGGACCTATTGAAGGCGGGTTTCAGGGGTTATTATATCTCCTTCAATGTAAAGAAGGAAAGGCCTGGAAATTTGCTGACCCTTCCTTCCTTTTGGTGAAGGCGGGTCATGACAGGTTGATATCAGTGGTGTGGAGGTTTGAGAGATAGGATGGAGTCTGGAGTTAGGCATAGTAAGGATTTCTTGGGATGGTAGTGAAACAGTGTTGGGTGATCTCGTTGTGTGAATTAGGCCAGAGAAGACCGGCTAGGACACGGGATTTTAGGGCCCCCTTGATCCGATGCAAGGACTCTGGACCTACCGAACAACCAAGTGAGACTACACTGATTGCAGGGTAGAGACCCTAGGAAAGGTACATGCATCATAACAACTTGTGTTCTCATGTTTCTGGGGTGTTTTGTGAATTTGAAATAATTAATAAGTTTAAGATGTTTTAAGAACAAAATTCATGCACTTCCGAGCTTAGGAATTCTTTTTTTACCTTGCAACAATGGAAACCGGGAGATGACCACAGATTTTAAGGGCGATCAAGGCCCAGGAGGTTGTCTTGGCCGATCACCAGAGGGCTGATCGAGAGGAGGATGATGACCAGTAGTAGAAGATGCTTCGATCCTTCCAGTGACAGACCCTCGATAAGTATGAGGGCAACACCTCTGACATGAAGACAGAGGGCTGGATAGAGGAACTGGTGATAGCCTTCGGCTAGATCCCAGCTCTGACTGAGTACTGGGTTCATCTGGCCATCAGCCAGATGTGAGGAGCAGCGTGTCAGCGGTGGACACTCTACCTGGGGGAGAGGAGAGAGGCTGAGGTGGCATGGGCTAATTTTGAGAAGGAGTTCCGGACAGAAATCCACTCTTCTACGATGAAGGTGGAGAAGAGGCAGGAGCTACTCTCCCTCCATCAGGGGAGTATGTCAATAACGGATCTATGAATCATGTTCAAGGACCTCCTCTGCTTTTCTCCAGACCTCTTTCCAGATAAGGATTCTTGGGTGATACATTTAGAGGAGGCTCTCCGACCCTCCCTCCAGTACGCCGTTAACCCATTCACCTTGTCGAAAAACATGGAGGTCCAGAAGAAGGCCTATGTGGTGTAGAGGATGCATGCTCTAGGAGGTGTGAAATGATAGGGGATCCAGATGGGATCATCGAAGGGGATGGCTATCAGCACCAGACCACCAGCATCACGACCCTCTCGGTTCCGACCAGTAGGGAGCAGGCCATAGTAGTTCCAGTTCCGGTCCCATGGTCCTCACCCTTTCCCTTCTGGCCCAGGACCAAGGTGTTTTATCTGTTGGATCCATGGAAATATCTGGAATTAGTGCCCGGACCGAGTTCATTATGACAGTGGCGGACAGGCTCAACACCCGCCTTAGCAGCATTTTCCTTCTCGACCCTTCCAGCAGCAGCAGCGGGGGCAGCGAGCTCCCGCTCATCCAAGGTCAGACGTTGTAGTGGGAGGCCGACATCAGGGCGCTCCTCAGGGACCTCGACCAGGGCGTGGTTGGGGAGGCGTCCGACATCCGAGGGGCAGAGGAGCTGGGCGTGGACAGTTGCACGCCATGGAGGCAGCATTTCCAGCGAGACCGGAGGTTGTCCGAGGTATGATCAGTTTGTTCAGTACCCTTGAATATGCCTTGTTCGATACCAGAGCTTCCAACTCCTTTGTTGCACCTGGTCTGGACCATGCTCTGGGCCTAGATGCTAAGAGAATTCCAGTGCCCCTGGTGTTGAGCACACTAGTTGGAGGTCAGACCGACTTGCTAAATGTTTGTTAAGGATGAAGACTGATGATAGGGCCACATCAGTCAGTTGGGGATTTACTTCTGCTATAGATACAACCATACGATGTCATTCTAGGAATTGACTGGTTGTTCTCTATGGGTTCCGTCATCGACTGCTTCTGTGGAAGGTTTTTGTTCCCAGACTTGGGCGGCCGACATGTTACTTTCACCGGCGAGCGGAGCAGTCAGAAGGGCAGCATGTGAGAGGAACCCCTCCTCTCTTTGTTAGTCGAGCATTCAGTGGAATCAGTAGATTCTGAGATGGTAGAGGTGCCAGGAATTGTCAATGAGTTTATGGACTTCTTTCCTATGTAGGTAATGACTCTACCCCCTCGACGTGATATCGAGTTTGGGATAGACTTGCGGCCTGGTACTCATCCGTTTTCGATGTCTCTTTACCGGATGGCACCTTCGGAGCTAAGGAAGTTGCAGATTCAGATTGATGACCTGATGAAGAGGGGTTATGTTCGACCAAGTTTGTAACCGCGGGGTGCTCCAGTATTGTTCTCAAATAAGGAAGATGGTGGTCTCAGGTTGTGCATAGACTACAGGAGGCTTAATTAGGTGACGATCAAGAATCGCTACCCTCTTCCGAGGATAGAAGATCTTTTCGACCAGCTGAAAGGGGATGAATTGTTCTCGAAGATCGACATGCGGTCTGGGTATCACCAGTTCAGGGTGAAGGTGGGAGACATCTCGAAGCCAGCCATCAGGTGCAGATATGGGCACTTTGAGTTTGTGGTCATGCCTTTCGGCATCAGGAATGCTCTGGCTATATTCATGGGGCTTATGAACTCCGAAATCCGGGACTACCTGGATCGGTTTTTAGTCATGTTCATAGACGACATCTGGATCTATTCATGATCAGAGGAGGACCAAGATAAGCACCTGAGGATGGTTTTGGAGGTCCTCTGACAGCACCAGCTCTATGGGAAGTTGTTGGAGTGAAAGATCTGGATGCGAGAAGTGCACTTCCTTGGGAACGTAGTGTCCGAGAAGGGGATAGCGTTGGACCCATCAATGGTTGAGGCAGTTGTTTCTTGGGCAACACCCATGAACGTGGCAGAGGTTCGTAGTTTCCTCAGGCTGGCAGGTTCTTCTCAGAGGTTCGTACCCAACTTCTCCCGAGTTGCAGCCCCTCTGATATCCTTGGCCAAGAAGGGCCAGGTTTTCATGTGGAGTGAGCAGCGTGAGGCAGACTTCATCTATTTGAAGTAGAAATTGGTTAGTGCCCCAGTGCTGAGACTACCAGAAGAAGGGGTAGCATATGAGATTTTTTGTGATGCTTCAGGGAAAGGCCTCATATGTGTGCTAATGCAGCGACAAGGGGTGATCTCTTATGGGTCTAGGAAGCTACTCCCTCATGAGCATAATTATTCCACCCATGATCTGGAAGATGTAGTGGTAGTTTTTGTACTAAAGTTATGGTGGCATTACCTCATCGAATAACCCTTTGTGGTCTTCACGGATCACAAAATATTTTGGTATGTCTTCTCCCAGCGAGACCTAAACTTACGGCAGCGAAGGTAAATAGAGTTACTCCAAGATTACAACTTCGAGATTTCCTACACATCTGGGAAGGGGAATGTAGTGGCCTATGCTTTGAGAAGGAGGTCACAGAATGATGCGGTCCTAGAGTTGGAAGACGCCTGGAAGGAGATGGAGGAGTTGGCTGCCTGGCACCTGGATGCAAGGACAGATGGCGGTAGAGGTTTCCTATATTAGATGATAGTGTATTATTCTCTGTTTTAGCAAGTGGAGGAGTCTCATTGGGGAGACCCAGAGTGTGAAGTGATGTGTGACCGAGTTTACTAGAGAAATGCTCTGGAAGGGTGGACAGAAGATGGTAAGAACCAGATGCTTTTCTGAGGAAAGATGTTTGTTCCAGAGGCGATGCATGGGAAGGTTCTTAGTGAGTTCCGAAACTCACCCTTAGCAGTGCACCCAAGAGTTTCGAAGATATACTAGGGTCTGAAGAGATAGTTCTGGTGGCCCGGAGTAAAGCAAGAAGTGGAAGAGTTTGTGGCCATGTGCCTAGTGTGTCAGTAGGTAAATGCTGAACACTGTGATCCAGGTGGCCTGTTGTAGTCTCTAGATGTCCTTTAGTGGAAGTGCGAGGACATCTCATTGGATTTTTTCACTGGACTACCCAAGGTTTAAGGGGGCTGCGAAGCCATCTAGGTAGTGGTGGACTGCTTAAAGAAGTTGGCTCACTTTCTGGCGAATAAGGAGTCAAGTGCAGTGGATGCTTTGGTACGAATGTATGTTGATGAGGTGGTGCGGTTACATGGAGTTCTGAGGTCCATAGTCTTGGATAGGGATGAAAGTTTTACCTCACGATTCTGGAGAGGATTGGAGAATTCATTTAGCACCCAGCTACGTCTTAGAACTGCTTTCCATCCCCATACAGATGGGCAGACAGAGTGCACCATCCAGACCATGGAAGATATATTACGGGCATATGTTCTGGACTTAGGAGGATCAAGGGTGCGACACTTTACTCTAGTAGAGTTTTCCTACAATAATATCTACCACTCTACCATTTTTATGGCCCCATTTGAAGCCTTGTACGGGAGGCCATGCCACTCACCTCTGTGTTGGACCGAAGTTAGAGAGGCAGGCATCCTTGGCCCGGAGGTGGTGTAGAGCATGACAGAGAAGGTCTAGCTTATACGAGTAAGGATGAAGGTGGCCCAGGACCGACAGAAGTCGTATGCTGATACCAGGAGAAGGCCCTTGGAGTTTGAGGTTGGTGACCACGTGTTCTTGAAGGTCTCCCCTCGGCGTGGACAACGGAGGTTCGGTAAGGGGAGTAAGCTTTCTCCCAGGTTCATCGGACCCTTCGATACGTTGCGGAGTGTTGGGGAAGTGGCTTATCATCTAGCGTTACCATCGCCCCAACTGAAGATACATAACGTCTTCCATGTGTCCCAGCTCTATCGGTATCTACATGATGATTCACACGTCCTCGACTAGGAAGATCTAGGCATCGAGGACAATGGGACTTTTGTGGAAAGTCTAGTGATAATCGAGGATCTTGAGGAGAAATTGCTTCATGGGTGAACCATTCCCTTGGTACGTGTGTTATGGAGACATGGTGGGATTGAGGATAGTACATGGGAGAGGGAAGCACATATGCGTGCCCAGTACCCAGAGTTGTTTTGATCTTTTGTATTGTTCTATTTATACTTGTTGTGGTGGAGGTTTTTACCTTGTTACCTATGAAATATGTGGTTTTCCTTCCTTTGAATGTGTGTGAAAAGTCCTGGCTATGGGGAGGGGAGGACTCGACCCCTAATGAAGATGCATTAAGGTGGATGCGATTAATCCCGTGCGGGCGAGTCAGTGCCACCCAAAGAGGATAGTATCTTCACATGGGGTAAGAGACTCCCAAACCCACATGAATTGGTAGTTTGAAATGGTATGTTGCTTGGTTCTTAAGGGGAAGGTGTTTTTAGTTAACAATGGGGTTCACTCGTGAGAGGTATCTTTCAAGGTGGTTGTTCGAACCGTCTCTTTCCTTCTGGGTTGTTTAAATTTTCGAGGGCGAGAATAGTTTTAGAGTTTTCTAATGTAATCTCACGGGTTCTTGGAGGTCCATTACTTTGTGAAAAATGTGATGGTGGGTGTTCTGGGTAGTCTGGGAAAGTTTTCAAGGTTCTCGGTGAAGTTTTGACCCCTAACAATATGCCTACCGGTAGCCTTAGCCTACCGGTAGCAGGCCTACCGGTAGCTCGGACTACTGGTAGCTCGGCCTACTGGTTTCATGGACTACCAGTAGCTCAGCCTACCGGTAGCTCGGTCTATCGGAAGCTCGGCTACCGGTCCCTATCAGCTACCTGTAGCTAGGCTACCGGTCACTCTTTCCTACCCCGACGGGTTTTCTAGTGCCTCCCTTTTTTTCAAAAAATGGGTTTTAAACTCTATTTTGACCCCATTAAGCTTTTTTAAAAACCAGTAACACCCATAAATGTCATTTAATTAAGCGTTTGATGAGTTATGTGCGTCGGTTTAAACAGCCCCTAAAGAGGGGACCCTGTAATGATGTGTGGGGCCGCATGGTCAACCCACGACCCCGCTCCTTACTCGGCTTCGCGTTCTTATCTCAACCGTCCCCATGCTTATAAACAAAAGGGTTCTCCCTGGGTTTCTTTTTCTCGATCACCCTCCCATCGTTTTGTCTTCTCGTTCTTGATTTCCCGAGGCCCCACCGCTACAAATCGCATATCCCCTGTTACTCGCACGTGAAAAGAAGTTTCGATCGTCGATCAATCAAGTAGAGTTTCACCTTCGTCTCTCATTTCTATGTATCTTGCGGGGTGGGTACGCTATTTCATCGGTAGAATTGGATGAACCAAACTTAATGAATATAATAAATGGATTCTATGAATGAAGGAGAAGGGTGTGACTGATGATGCTTCTCTGTTTTTCTCCTCTTTCAAGATTAATTATTTCTGATTTATGCGGGGGCCAACTGAAAATCATGGTTGTTGGTGGTCTTTCTCTATGAATTAATAAACCCTTACTTCTTATGTTGGTCGTGTATAGAAAATTGGTTAATTACATATATTCAGCTAAATAAATTGAAAGCACCAGTATCAATCCTTTTCTATGATAACCCCGTTTTAAAGTACAACGGAATTGGAATCATGTAGTGTGTCAAATCTTTTAAATCTGAAAATACCGGCATGGGTCTGCTTGGTATTGGTGGTAGTGGTTTGGTTTTTTTCTTTCCCGGGACAATTGTTGGGTGATGTGGGTGTGGATGGGATCTCCTGTTGTTATAGTTTCTCTGTTTGTGAGTTTGATCCCATGTGGTTACCTTGTTTATATCAAGAATTGGGGTCGAATCCTCTGTTGTTGAGGAACCTTTGGCTTATAGAGTTTGGGGACATGGGGCTGTGTCTCGGGGTTTCTTTGGATCCAGTACTTTGAGGGATCTCACTCGATATCTAGTTGGTGTGTTTTTACAAGAGAACCAGGTATGAATGTTTAAATTGATGTTGGAGGTACCCTTTCCTTGGCTTGTGCATATTCTTTCTATTTTCCCAAGTAGGTGAAGAAACTTGATTAAACGTTATTACAGAACATGAAAACAAGGATGGAACAAATGGGGTGTTGGTTGGTGTGAGTTGTGACTTGGGAATGGGTGATGTTCTCTTCTCTTATGAATGACTAGTAAAGATAGTGTTATTTAGGTTGGTTGATGAAAAACCTAGATTGGGTGAGGTCTTGTTACCTATATATATACTTGTAGTTTTTTTGTTTCTTATTCGTGCCCCACCCAAGTTGACCACTTAGTGTCGAACACCCCCATTCATGGGGAAGGGTGTTTTTCAAAACACTTAAATTAGTGGCTGGTTATTAGCTCCTTTCTGCTCCCTTTCCCGGATATCCCAAGTGTCTTCGGGCAGGCTATGACGGCCTGAGGTCCATTATTAGCCCAATAATCTTTGGGCGGGGTGGTTTCAGTGGTTAGCCTAGGTGTGTGTGGCCAGGTGGTTTCCCAAGTATCTTCGGGACGAGGCACATATGTCTTCGGTCATGGAAGTGGTTGTTCTGGCCTATGTGTTTGCAGGCGTGGTTGTGTATGAAATTTGTGGCCCAGTTGTCTGTGGGCGAGATAGTGGTTATGGCCAAGGTGTGTGCGGGCGGGGTTTGGCTATGGGACTGCGGTGAGGTTTTGGCCTAGGTGTGTGCGGGCGGGTTTGGAAGTGGGACTATAGTGAGAATGGTGGGACTGGTTCAATGCGTAGGATGTCTTCAATAACCAGTGGGAAAGTGGGGCGGGGTACCCAAACATCGATGTGTTATTACTATACATTACTTGACTTGCGTTATTTGGGGAGTGTCCCTTAGTGAGGCTGGGGTGGTTAGTTTCCTTGCTAGGTTCTTGGTTATCTCTTTTCTCACAGGGCTTTAGTATGGCTCCCCACTTGTGCATGAGAGCTTTAGGTATTTCCCTACTGAGTATACTTGTATGCTCGCCCTACGTATATAAAACTCTTTTTAGGTTTCCAGGAGGTCTTCCAGGATCGTGTTGGACCGTACTAGCTCATACCTTGTGAGAGATCATTGTGGTTACTATTGTTCTTTCTTTTGGTACTTTTCTTTGTTGTCTCCTTGTACATCGTGGATTTTTTTTCTTTTGAAACATGCATTAGGAATGTTTTGTGGCTTTACTTTTACTTTCAGTTTCGGTGTTGTGGTATTTACCATCTTATCTCCCGATCCTATTACATGAAAAAGGGTAATGCCTTCCATTTACTGTGTGATTCTATACCCTTGGCCCTGGTCGCCACTCTGTGACCTATTGAAGGTGGGTTTCGGAGGTCATTATCTCTCCTTCAACTTAATGAAGGAAGGGCCAGGCAATCTACTGACCCTTCCCTTTTTTTGTTGAAGGCGGGTCGTGACATTCTGGATCATGGACCACCATTGATCAGCATCACCCTTGAGAAAATATACTGCTATTACTATCATTTAATTTTTATTTCATCCTAATTCTAGAAATATATATTCAAGAAAACTAATCCACTACATAGCTACAACTATATTAGTATTCCAACAAAAATATGGTCGTTACTATCACAGGTAATGATGAAAAATAGTTGTATTAGGGATAATTATCACATCCTGATTATGTTTTCCTAATATGGTTGTGATCTTCTCATCTCTAACGTTAACTATATTATCATTTTAAGTAGGGAAATACCTTCATTTTTAATAGGTATGGAATTATTTTCTTTCGTTAGGATCCATCACTATCAAATAGAATAAACTAAATTAGGTAATAAATCATAATGCATAATTTTGAACAAGAAAAACACTTAACATAATGTAAAAATTTATCCACATATAATATCATAATAATCAACATGTCTTATTTTTTAGTTGTAATATCTCATAATAGTTTGTATAGAAAATGTTAATTATCATAAGAATACACCATGGGAGTTTCAAACTAGATGTGAAGAAAGGCTCATTGTCTTTTACCAGGTTACCCTATGTTAGGTCTTGTACACCTTGTCCGAATTGATACTCTTAGAGACATTTGTGATAGATCCATGTCCACTTGTAGTGTCTAAACAGAGATGTATTGATAAGAATACACAAATAATCTATACCATACAAAAATTCTTGGATCTTCTTCTATACATATCCTATTTGTAGATCCTAGGGTTGTGATCTTTAATCTATGATTCCAAATCAATCTCCCAATGTATCTAATAAACTAACATTGATACCAACTATAACTCCCCATCCCTGGAATCCAGTATGTGATGCATTATTTTATTACATTAGCATGATTACCATGAATCAAATCCTAACAAACCAATTAGTTTAGTATTATTGGAGAAACCACATACATAAATGGAACCAATTTTATATTGGGAGAAGAAAAAACATATAATACATAAAAAAATCTAATAAATGTCATCCATGAAATCTCAATAAATGATCAGTTCTTCATTACCTTGGTAGGAAAAAAAATAAAAAGGGTGGCCTCAAATGATCAGAAAGGGTCACATATAGTGGAATCCTGAAACCAAAATAATTGAATCCTAATCAATTATACATAATCAATATGGCATGGTGAAAAATTGAGAAAAATACACACCATCATTAAACCGAGAATGAAAATTAATCCATAGAATTTATCATAGTGAAGACCTCAATGAATGTAATAATTGAATTATGATTTCAAAGAATGAATATTATTTTTACATCATGAATTTAGCCAATGAACATTCATATTGTCATGATCGTTAAATTCTATGGGTAGAAACCCATTAGACTCCAAAGTTATATCACCAACTATTTTATCCCATGAGACATGTTGATGCATCAATGGGCTATAGTGGGCTCCGCCCGTCACTATAAGAACAAGTAATTAATCCAAAAAGATTTAATTCCATAAAAATATGGCTTATCAGTTTTCATATTGAGTAGAGGGTACAAATTCATCAATATATATATAGTTTAAATAAAATTCAAAATAAACATTGTATATAATAGCGTATATGACTATAATAATAACAATATTCATTTCACAAGACTATTTATATTGAATAATTATGTACATTAAAATGAAAAATTATCTCAAATAGTTACATGATACACCTCATAAAAATTATTAGGTGCACAATACCGAGTAAGTATCAATGAAATGTAAAATGAGATGAAGTCCCTTACGACATGGTAGTTAATTGTATTGGATGTTCATAAATTAATACTCCTAAAATAGATCATTAAATACCATGAATGTAAATAAAATTTTTATATTATATATCATGTGACAATATACACAGACCACATACAAGAAATATGTGGCAAACAATGGAAATATCATAGAAATAAAAGTGAGATGAGAAACCTCTTACCTTATGCATGAATTTGTTCTACACATGATCTTAATGTCCAGAATAATAAGTTTAAATTGATTAATTATTTAATTAATATACTTGTATAAATGTAATTTATTTACTATTATTTTTTTAATTTCATTTATTTCCATTGATATGATTTATATGATAGAAATTTATCACTCGATAGCATTTGTTTCCTTGGTTTTCACGATCAATAAATTTGTGCATGAGTGTAGAAGTTCATGTGGAATGGATATAAACATAAAAAATTAAATTTATATATTATTAATAAAAATCAGGAAGTTTAAATGGTTACTTATATCATTGTATTACGTTTTATGATTATTATTCATTAGAGAAATCTTTTTTTATAATGGTTTGGAATAACATGGTGGTTATTGATCATAACGAACTCATTTTGTTTTATAATTTGGTATTGTGTAAATATATTACATCAAAATCATAAAAAGTGTTTTATAATAATAATCTCGATTTTTTAATCCATCAAATTTTTTTCATGAATTCCTTTGAAGAATATTTTGAATAACCAAATTTCTTCATCCACAATGTTTGTAAATTTCCACTTCCAAGATGATGATTTCGTTTATAAAATAAAAGGGGGTAGTGTAATGAGATTGATAGTGGTTATTAAATTAATATGATATAATTCTAGTATATAGATAACATGAGGGTTATCATGATCAATTGTACATAGGAGGTTAAGGGATAATAAAGGAAGAAGATAAAATGAAATGATATTAAATGAAAAAGAAGTAGATTTACCTCTTTAAATAAATCATTGAGAACCTCCTTATGGGAAAGGGTTTTTGCCATTTGGAAATCCTGATTTCTCTCAGACATGGGGAGAATCTAAAGGAGAGTGTTTGGGAGAATTTCTATAAGAATAAAGTATTATAGGAGTGAGGATAAGAGGAGGGTGATGAGAGGTTTTTATAGTTGAGGAGAGGAGTGATTTCTCATTATTTTATAGATTATTTTATTATTTCTCTCAAGATAATAAATAGTATTGATTGTAATGAAATAATATTGTAATAAGTGAATTTCAGTTAAAACCAAAGGCCATTTAAAACATCCATGACACAATTAGAAAGCTTAAATTTTTATTATTTAGTATATTTAACAAATTATAGAATATCACTATTCAACAAAAATTCATGTATTTTAGAAAAATCTAAAGAATTCACCCTAACAATTTTTCGACGTATAGAATGCAAAAATAAAATACATTTTTTTAAAATAAATTCCTATATAATATAAATTTAATTTTTAAATAAAATCACCATTTTCATGAAAAAAATATGTTTTTAAAATTATATCTGATTTTATAATACCCTGAAAATTTATCAACGGTATCTTTATATTATCCTAAAATCACAGGCCAAAAAAATAATTATTTAAGATCAAATTTGATAAAAACAAATTTTCTATTATATAAATTTCTTAATTATAATATTGTAATTAAATATTTATTTTTCATTTAAATACCAACCCATAATTTAAATTTTTTAAATAATCACTTTCATATATAATGTTCCTAAATTTTATACATACATTCATGGGTGAGTTTACTTTTCATAAGGGTCATATTACATTTCATAAGGTCACATTACTATTTATATAGGTAACATCAGTATTCAAATGGGTAAGTTACTATTCACCAAATATTACGTTGATCCTATTAGACACTATATTTATTACTAAATCTGAACAAGTATGTAGGTTTTATCAAAATCCAAATCACATAAGAGGAACAATTATGTTTAGAATCTAGGTTATAACTATCTCCTTTAAAAATGTTTTTTATGAGTATAAGTGTTTCATTCATTATAAGCAATCAAATGAATTGAAGTTATTTAAGAAGAAACATGCCATTAAAGCAAGGGGTGTTATATATACCATATATTTTGAAAAGAACAATTTATTCCTCTCCTTGAATCATCAAGAATTGGAAAGTATAAGATCCCTCCCCATGGATGTCAAGATAAAAACTCTAGAGTTCATCCCTTGGTTATATATTGTTTATTACCCCTACACAAAAAAATCACTCAACTGACATGCATGACATCCCCACAAAATTACAAAAAATATCACTAATCATATATGTCCTTCCCATGGAAACCATTATGGTAAATTTATACATATTTCCAATGAAATGGTTTGAAGAGTTCCTCCCTATGACTATGTCATTATCCAAAATGGGGGTCCTCCCCAAATTGTAGAATCATGAATCAACCATGGAGGTCCTCCACATAGTACTCATTTCAAATACCTTGTCACATTGACTCATCTTCGTGAAATGATGTTCCTCCCCACATAGAATATACTATAAAGTTATCACCATATCAAAATTCACATGAGCGACCAATGATCGCTACATTATGTGCCTCATCTTTGATCAGTGGTATCTCAACTTAGTAAATATGAAACACAATATTATATGATTTTATATGCTTCCACTCAAATATGAACCATTAAATGTAACAAATGACATTTAGAATGGTCCCAATCTTATCAAAAAAAGTGAAAATAGATAATTATGGTCAGATTGGTTTAATGAACCATTTACTATGTATGAAGAAAATTTTATTTTCATGTGAAAAAAATCGTTCATGATATAATAGAACACATATTATGTCCCATACACACTCCTCTTTATGAAATCTCCAAGACAATAAAAGATAATTCAAACCATATCTTCATCCTAACCTATATGAGACTGTCCATTACTAGATTCCCACCTTAAAATGAGTATGCTATCAACTTTGTGGTGTGATATGTACTATGTGATGTGTTCCAGTGAGTCATATTGTTCTCTATGTAGTGGTGTATACCCATATATATGCTTCATCTATCATCAAAAAACCAAATAAAATATTAATAATATAAATATAAATTTGAAAAAAGACAATGCATTGAACTACATATTCTTATATTATATAGAGTAAATTTTATTGAGATCATATAGTGATGAAAAATTAATTCCTTCTTCCACAGGTGGGACACCATCCCCTAGAAACCATATTCAATACAAGATGAACCCTAAATATAAAAGGAGTATTGTAACATTATGTTCCATAATAAATTATGAATTGTAAGGAAGATAGCCTTAGATATGTCTTATATTAATTTAACACACCAACATATGAATCTATCCCATTATATAGGTTATCTTCATTTCCGAAATGTAGTCTATATTTGGAAAAAAAGAATAGGAAACTGGCATGCATTATGATAATTCATTCATATTAAAAATTATATTATTTAAACCCTTTGAATAATTATTATTTGATTATGAAGACATAAATGAATCATGTTAATGATTAATAATGAAAGGAAACTTATTGGGAGATCTTTCTAAATGAATTTACATTAAATCCCATATCACAAGACTATCATTCACTTTTATGGATACCACCTGTAACCTATGACATAGGCATTTTCTTGCCATATTTGACATTATTATTCTAGGTATAATATGAATTATGATATTCCATTTATAGTGAATATCTAATAATCTATCAGTTTCCCTTAAATCTTATATGTACCTTTTAAAATATATTACAACTCTTTTTTAATCCCCACAAACTCTTTTTGACATGGTTTATCTAACACTTTTCATTTAGTAATTTAATTTTTTTAAAAATTCCTTATCCTCAGTCCTAATTGTGTAGTAATATAGGTCTTTATTTCAATGAAAATAAATATGAATTAATGATTATAGTAATTTATATAACGAGATACCTCTATCAAAACCATAGTGCTACTAAACCTACAAAAATCATTGTGTGAAAATGATCAGATATACTCATATCTACATATGTTCATGTTTAATATAATAAATTTCTTATAAATCATGTTTATAATGATACATTCCCTTTATCATTGACATCATGGGGCCACTTGATATAGAACATGTTAAAACATCGTAGTTCGTCTCTAATATTCATGATTCATAAAAAAACATAATGACACGGTCGATGAATACATCACATATCATGCATAAAAATTTTGAGGAAACCACATTCCCCTCATTAGAGTATTTGAGAACATCACATTCCACTGAACAAAAAGTACATATTCATATCCATAGTATAATTTAATCAAGGGACCCGACAACATAAAATCATTTTATGAATGTAAACATCATATATTGGTTGAGATCCTTCCAATTCTAGGATTAGAAACACAAATGAATACACCCAAATTATCAATGACTCACATATTACATAAAAATGGTATCACTGTTTAATGGTTGTTTGGATATATATCTTTCCAACTAATGGTAACATAGATTTATATTAAATAAGTATTCCAAATTATATCAATGGATATGTGATATTTCAAGTGGTAATTTTTCCATCTAGTATAGATAATTAGTCTCAGTTATTTATCTCATGATTCTATTTACTTTATATCATATACAACTATTTATATCAATTAATATATTATACTCATTGTAATATTAATATATCACCATAGCCCAAAATACTTCATTATGGTTATTGATTTGGGATAGTTGTAAATTTTATATTGGGTGGATATTATCATTCCAAAATTCTTGTAATATTAATGAAGCACACATAAATTAATGATATATGTATATTACCTTTATTATAAAATCATTGAACATTTTTTAGCCATTATATCTAATCTCCCATGTATCATACGCAAATAAATTCGACTTAACCCTTATGTTAAAACTATTATAATTGTTTCTTCACAGGTTGTTAGGACCAATAGAGGCCTATATACCCTAATATGGTGGTGAACCAGGGTATGGATATTCTTTTTTAAAAATTCAACATACCCCACAAGATCTTGAACACATTATTACATGGGTCACTTTATATGAACATGTGTTCTTATTACGATCACTTCTTTTCTTCTTTATCTGATGATTATTCTTTGAATGCAATGCAGGGAAGCAAGCACGTAGACACACAAATTTTTACTTGGTTCACCCTCACTGGGCTACATCCAAAGAGCACACAAAAACAATGTGCCACTGTAGAAAATCCACTAAAGATCACTAAAAATTTACAATGTTTAGGATAGATCACTTATATGCCCAGGATCACTGCCTTTACAAATTTTATGGTCGGCTCACTACTTTTCCAAGGGTCACGCCCTATGTCTCTCTCTCAGGCTCACTGCTGGTGGAGAGGATCACATTCTTATTCTTCCTTAGCTCACTCCTTTGGAAAGGATCCACTCACAATATATATTCCTGTAGGACTCTTCATTTTCATGAATACATGAATCCTCAACTATTGATTGATGCTCTGTTGAAGTCCAACTTTCACCTGTAGATTAATCTCCCTTTGCACCAGTTGTACCGGGCAACCCCAATTTTTAAGTGCAGCCCTTACTACCCCTTGAGCGTAATTCTCTTGTCTTGCGTGAAATACACTATTCGAGCAACTCCTCATTTATTCAGAACCTCTTATTTTTATGCACATCCACTAATCTTCCTTGCACGTAATTCCATTCTTTTGCGCAAAATCCACTTTTCGCACAAATCCACTTTTACACGCCAATACCAATTTTATGTACAACCACCTTCTTTTACGCGTAGCCTTCACTTTATGTATAAAAGTTTATTTTTATGTGTATCTGACATCTTTTACATGAAACCGCCTTCTTTTATGTGAAGTTTTTTCATTACGTGCACCTACCTTTTTACGCGCAGACTGAGCATTACACGCAACCACCTTTTTATGCAAAAACTTGTTGTTTACGCAAAACGCCTTTGCATAGTCCAATATCGCGCACCAGTACTCAAATACTCTATATGACTTGAGCTACTATGAATGAAGGGTGGGGGAGGTCACTTCATATTTATAAGAAAAATTGACCCCACGCTAAAAATACTCCTTGAGAGCGTAATTCTCATCAAGCATGAAAAATACATTTTCCGCACAACATCATTTATCGCACACAACTCCAATATATCGCGCACCTCATGGATTTTCCAATTTTTAAGCATCTGATATTGAAACGCCTCTTTCGTGAAAAACAACAATCCATTATTTCATGCACAACTTTCCTTTTTCACGCACCAAGTAAATATTTCGCGCACCACATTCCTTTTGCATGCACTGTACAAATATTTCGTGCAACACTTTATTTTTCCTCACACCACGCTGGTATTTTGCACGCGCCACTGATTTTCCGCATGAAGAAAATATTTTTCATGCACCACACTGATTTTTAGCGTTCCACAATATTTTTTACAAATGCCATTGTTTTTCTATGCATGACGCTGTTTTTTCCCACACCTCCCTTATTTTTCATAACACTTCCTCTTTGCCCGCACCTCCTCTTGCCAACAACCTCTGTCTTCATTTTCTGATTTTCTGGCCCAAAATATTGGCAAACACTGGAAAACAATGCCACCCTATATCTGCTCATTTTGAAACGCCTCCATATCATCCATTCCATTGTAGAGGTTCTTCAATCTATCATTAATAGAAAACACCATCTCTTGAACCCGAAAATCACCATGTAAACCCCGTTGTTAACAAATTATACATCGTGGTCTGCTTTGTGAACAATCAAAACTTAGAGGCCCACTTTTTCAATAAACACAACCACCTCAAAAATTCTTCAATGATGCCTTGAGATAATTTTTCCCAGCAGTCTCCCACTTTCGGTTTGTTGACAACTATACTCATAAAAGTTCTATACACTTTGATAACACATTAACACTTCTTCCAATTTCTACCACCATTCACCTCTTGTGATTCTAATAGCAATTAAGGATTCATTAAACACATACTCTAAGACCACTTGAGCAAAGGTCATTGTGAGAAAAAAGAGTAAATGAAAATTTCATCAATGAATCACTTCATTTCTGACACCAACCATTAACACCCAACCAATACAAGTTTGAAAACTAATACCAATTGATGTTACCACTCTGAAAAACAATTGGTGATAGCTAGAAACCATCTGACACCATTCCAACACCACTCTTATGCTTTAATCATGATCTTCAAATGCCGTGATATCTATTCTTTGATCGATCACTTCTAGCATCGTCAGATTTTATACTCTCCCCTGTCTCATGGCTCACCCCCTATCTCACTGATCCACCTATTAGCTTCTCTCCATGTCATTGACAAATACATTTTCTCCCTTCATTTTCAATAATTTCTCCCCCTTTAGGAGTCACTATTTCTCCCCCTTTGTCAATGAACCCAAAAGGGCACTCCTCTGTGGTCGAAGACAATGGAAATAAAACATATTAGAACACTAGATAAAAACACAACATACCTTAGGAAGAGGGGGTGCCACAGCTACCCTCTTTCAATTACGGGGAGTCGACTAAACTTCTAAAGTATGTTGATGCCTATCAAAAGCTTCCTTAGGTAAGGACTTTGTCAGAATGTCTGAATCCTATAGCTCTGTAGGCACATACTCCAACTTCACGATTCCCTACTCAACCATCTCCTTGATAAAATGATACTTTATATCAATGTTCTTTGTCCTTGAATTATGGATGGTATTTTTTCTGATATTTATAGAATATGAGTTATCGCACAAGATTCCAATTTTAGACTTCACTTCTAATCCCATATCATCAAGCCGATACTTTATCCAGAATAACTGTGTGAATGCTTGAGTGGACGAAATAAATACTCAGCTTTTGTGGTTCTCAATGAAGCTAAATCTTGCTTATTACTTTGCCAAGCAATAAATAGTCCAACAAGATAGAATCCACCTTCAGATGATGATCTCCGATCATCCGCTGAACGGACCCAATCTTCCTCAGTATAACACAATAACTCTTTTTGAGATTTTCCATTATACATCAAGCCAAATTCCACCGTGACCTTGAAATACCAAAGTATTCTTTTCACTAAAACCATGTGAATTTACTTGGTATTAATCTTATATATCACTGCTTAGAATATGGAAAAAACAATATCAGGTCTCATCGTAGTGAAGTACAATAGACTTCCAATGATTTTACTGTATTTTGTGATATTAACTTCCTTTCCATCCTCATCTTGGGATAGTTTCATCTAGGTAGAAACCAACGTTTTCAACTCCTTGGAATTTTACTTTCAAAATATTCTCAAAACATCTTTTTCATATTGGGATTGAGAAATAAATGTTCCATTCATCCTTGGGTCATCTATAGACCAAGGAAAAACGTTAGCTCTCTAATCATTAACTTTTTGAATACACTTTTCATGAATTTTGAAAACAGTCTGCACTGAGATTCATCTAATTGTCTCCATCCTTGCAGCTGCTGAAAATGAATCATCAACATATATTCCCTTTATCTAGGGGTATCCATTTCACACCATCCATGATTTGTTCTGAATCATTGTGCCATATTCATTCATCTTGTTGCGATAGACCCATTTAGTCTTGATGACATTCTTATCTGCTAATGTGTTAGAGAATGGCTCTCGTTTTTCTCTCTGGCGGAGAGGGTTCGTCGACGGTTCCTCCGGCCACTTTAGGAGGTGCTGTTGGAGGGACTGGGAATGGTGCTCGTTCTAGGTCCTCCTTCATGGAGGTGCTTTGTAGGGGCACTACGGGATCTGGTGTTTCTGCTCAGCCTCTTGTGCTTGTGGAGGGTTTGGATATTCCTTCAGTGGTGGTGGCAAAGCGGGGTCCTAAGAAGGTTGGGGAGACCCCTTTGGTGAGTTTGTATTCTCGGGAGCTTCAGGAGGCGGCCACCTTTCATGATCTCACTCTGGTAGCTTCGTTTGGACTCTCCAAGCCATCTCTTGGATTCTTCCGGGGCTTTGTTGATTCATGGGGACTGTCTCTTCCAGCAGTGGTCTCCAACTTGTCTAGGATATCCTTTTGTGTGCACCTAGCCTCTAGGGAGGATTTTGTGAAGGAGTGGTCATGGGAGGATAGAAATTGTGGTTCTTGGCGCTACTCGTTGTCCTGGTGGCCTTGGGACTGTCATCATGGTCATGAAACCTCCTCAGATGCGGTGTGGCTGTCCTTGCCAGGTCTCCCGCTTCCTCTTCAGAACCCGGTGATTCTGAAGGAAGTTGGGAACTCATTGGGATCCTTTCTATGTGTGGATGAGGATACTAGGATGCTCAAGGCGGCGGCAAACCCTAGCCTTTGTGTTGAAATGGATTTAACGCTGAAGAGGCCATCTATGGTGCAGTTTGAAGCTGAGGATGGTTTTTGGTGGAAACAAAAGATTTTTTATCGACAGTCTCCTCGTTTTTGTGTGTTATGTGGATTTCATGGCCACGATGTGGAGGTTTTCTGGCGCCGGAGGGAGGTGGCAGAGACCTCTAGTCCTGCACTGGATGGGGAACCAGGTCATGACCCACGTGTCTCGGTCAGGTGTGGGGTTACAGATACGAACTTTATCCCTCGGGAGGTTTCAAATTTGAATCCGCCCAGCGAGGTTTATGGGTTGGGAAACTCAACTGACCAAACTAGGTAAATATCTTCTGACAGGGATGGGTGTGGGTTGGATTTACCCTCTGCGAAGCTGGATCTCATATCTTGGTCCCCGGGTCTGGTGATGTAGAGGATTTCTTCTTCTTGTCGGGTAAAGGACATGCTTCAGAAGGAAGTTGAGGTGCATATGTCTCTACCACTAGGGAGTCCGTCCAGGCAGCTGTCCTCCCCTATTTCCCCCATAGGTTTTTCTTCACAACTTTCTCTAGGGGATATTCAGACTCGTCTTGCGAATAAGATTTTGGCTCCTTCTGATAAAGGTCCAAAGGTGGATAATTGGAACAGGGGTGCGAAGAAGGAGGTGATGTCATCGCAGCGATCTCCTCAGAGGTAAATTATGTTGGCTTTGTTCCAGGGCGATTTGGGAATGTAGTCTCTCCCGCGTGGCCCGTCAGGGAGGAAGCCTCGGTTGGAGGAGTTAGACATTATGTGTGATGTTGGACTTTTATCAGCGAAACAGGGAAGTGGTAAGGATAGTTTTTTGGGGGCTATCACTCGATCGAAAACCAAGGGGAAGGGTGTACCTATACCTTACGAACTTTCTCTTCCATTGGGCCAAAGATCCTGTAAGACTCTGTAGGATTCATTCCATCATAATTTGGAATGCGCGTGGTATGGGAGCTCATGCCAAGCGGGCCTTTTTATCCTTGGAATGAAGGAAGGAAAAAGTATCTATGGTGGTTATTCTCGAGCCGAAGCAGGATGCATGCAAGCTTCCTTGGTTAGCAAGGAAAATGGGCTTCCCAAACTATTTTCATGGTGGTTTAGTGAATTCACAGATATGGGTTAGATGGAGGAATGGTGTATCGGTGGTGAATGTAGTTATGATGTCTCAGTGTATTGATATGAAGGTGGAAGTGGATGGTGCTCTTCTTATGTTCCCATTTGTCTATGTGAGCAATAAGGTTTTGGAGATGAGGGAGCTCTGGTCTCATCTGAAGACGGTTCAAGTTACGTCTATGGCATGGTTCATGGGAGGTGATTTTAATTCTATTGTGGATTCATCAGAGAAGTGTGGAGGAATGGGGTGCAATGTTGAAGGTATGGTGGACTTCAAGGAGTGCCTGTTATAAGAAGGTTTGTTGTACTTAGGCTTCAATGGGGTGAAATACACGTGGTGTAATAACCGAAGAGGACAGAATCGGATTTGGAGTCGGCTAGATAGGTGGCTTACCAATGTGCATGGGCTGGAACTTTTCTCTAAGTCATCGTCTAATCATCTTCCTCGTATCCTCTCGGACCATGCACCTATTTTACTAGATATTAAATGTGAAATTCGGGTTGGCAAGAGTTTTTACTATTCTAGCGAATGGAATAAGAACACTAGGTTCATGCAGGTGGTGAGGAAGTCCTGGGCGGAGGAGGAAAAGGAGAGTTCTTGGGGAGGGCTGGTGAATCGCCTTAAAAGACTCAAATAGGAGATCAGATAGTGGTTGATGGTGCAACCAGACCTGAATATTGGGGTGACATCTCTGCCGGAAGAGGTTGGCGGATTGGAGGAATCTCTTCAAGTTTTGTGGGATGATAATGTCTTTATTAAGTTATGTGATAAAAGGGTGATGTTGGCAGAGAAGTTGCTGGAGGTGGAGAGGATCTTCATGCAACGCTCCCGAGTGATATGGCTTAAGGAGGGGGACCACAATAGTGCATTCATCCAAGCTTTCATCAAGGAAAGAAGGAGTAGGAAAAGTAGTTTTAAAAGGGAGGATGGGTCTTACACGTCGAATGTGGAGGTGGCGGGCAAGCTTGCTCTGGAACACCTTGAGGTTTTGTGGGAGGGGGAGAACACCACTAGTTTTGATAGGTAATATTTAAGGGATTCTAGTTATCTGATTTGTTTACCTCTGTTGATTACTTGTTCTATGAATGAGAACCTATCATCTGTACCCCAGGAGAGGGATATTAGAGAGGCACAGGGGAGCATTCCGCACAAAAGTGCACCTGGGCCAGATGGGTTTCTGACTTCGTTCTACTGTGTTGCATGGGAAGTGGTCGAGCCCTGTGTAGGGAAGGCTGTTCAGGACTTCTTCCGAGGGGCCCCCTTGATTAACGGGATCTCGGCTTCAAGGGTGGTACATGTACCAAAAATCAAAGACCCTTTTCTTATCAACCATTTTAGGGCGATATGCTTGTGCAATGTTTCATAAAAAATCTTGGCGACGGTTATTAGCAGGAGGCTAACCAATGTTTTAGCCAGGATTGTCTCTGAGGAACAGCATGGTTTCATTAAAGGGAGGAGTATACAGGGGGTATTTGGTATTGTGAGCGAGATGGTCCATGATCTGAACAAGAAGACGACTGGGTCCAATATCATTCTACAAGTGGACATGAAGAAGGCGTATGATAACTTGGAGTGGAGCTTTATACTTCTAGTCATGAAGAGCTTTGGGTTTCGGGATTGTTTCTGTGATCATTGTTTCAGATGCTTTGCCTCTCCATGGATATCGGTTTCGTTAATGGGGATGTTTTTTGGATTCTTCAAGTCGGTGAGGGGGGTGTGGAAGGGGGATCCGCTCTCACCTGATATCTTTGTCATGGCTCAAGATGCCTTGCCCAGATGTTTGAAGAAGGGAATGGCAGAGGGTGCTTTGAAGCCTTTCCGTGGTAGAATAAACTCGGGGGATGTATCTCATCTTATGTTCGCTGATGACATAATTTTATTTTTGAATGGTGGATGCAGAGCTCTAAAAGCCGTTAAGGTTATTATGGGCTTTTATGGGAAGTAGATTGGGAAGCAGGTCAATCATGAGAATATCCATGTGTTCATATCCAACAAATGTTCGGGAAGGAGATGTAGGATAATCTAGGAGACTCTCGGATGTGGGCAGAAACACCTCCCTATTCTTTATTTGGGGATACCTTTGTCCAGTGGGAGGATACTGAAGAGTCATTTTAATGGGGTTGTGGATGGCATCTTGGGAAGGATATTCAACTGAAAGAACAAGGTACTTTCATTTGGGGGCCGGATTATGCTTATTAAAAGTGTATTGTTGTCTATACCCATGCATGTGTTTTCCATCGTTAGCCCTCCAAAGGGAACTGTGGATAGGATTGAGCGCATTCTTACACCCTTCTTGTGGGATGCGAAGGGAGATGGTAGGTGTCATTGGGCCTCGTGGAAGAGGATGGCTGGCCTAGTGGAGGAGGGTGGGGTTGGCTTACGGGATATACAGGAAGCCATACTGGGAATGCAGGCCAAATTAGCGTGGGAGGTGATTGTGGGTAAGACTATGTGGGCCATATTTTTCAGAGCCCGGTATTGTTGGCATGGGGAGTTATGCATGTGTGGGGCGACGAGCCTAGCCAAATGCATGTTCTCTCATCTAGACATACTGCTTGACCACACTAGATGGGTGATTGGTTGGGGGGAGATTATTTTTTGGAAAGACACGTAGACAGAGGAGAGGCTTTGGTTTGAAGGCTGCTCGCATCCTGAAATCTTGTTTAAGGAGGCATGTGGAAATTATGAGTTCATACATGCAAATCGTAATGTGTTTCAAATGAATCATCTAGACAGTGCGGTTATGAATGATGATCCAGATAAATTTTGTTTCACAGAGGTGAGCTCGGGGCGTTTCAATATGAATGGGTAGAGAAGAATCCTTCATGGTAATGATGTGGCGGTGGGAGTGGAGGAAGTTACTTGGTGTAATGTATTACTAGTGAGGATGAATTTTCTGGTGTGGAGGGTCAGAAACCGAGCGCTACCAACGGAGGAGAATATTCAGGGAAGAGGGATCAGCATGGCATCACGGTGTTACTCTTGTGAGAATCCAAACTCGGAGTCTACATTCCATCTGTTTTTTCAGGGTTGCTGGGCTTCTTTCCTCTGGTCTCAGATTGATCAGTTCAGGTTTCCATGCAGAGTGTGCCACTCGGTTCGAGAGTACATTTCGTTTTGGTTCTCTAGTCTTGACGGAAGGTCGGGGGAGCGAACAACACACATCATCACTCTTGTAGCAATTTGCTGGACCATTTGGGAGGCTGACAACCAGGTGAGGTTGGGTGGTGGGAGGTCCTTATTATATTTTCAGATCCAGATGAAAAACATTATAGTGGAATTGTCCTCCCTTTTCAACAATGGTGTTCACTCACTTATGCTGGAGGTCCTGCTTAGTAGACATGCCAGTCAAAGGTTGGATAGAGGACGATGGGTTAAATGGCAGCCTCCAGAGCATGGGTGGAAGCTGTATGTGGATGGTTCATGTGTGGGAGGAATTATGAGGGGTGGTGGCTTGCTTCGAGACTACTGGGGGTCAGTTCTTGTTCCTTTCAGTGCTTATTATGGACCAAGTAATTCTATGGGTGTGGAGTTTAGATCCCTTTTATCAGGTTTGATGGTATGCAGGAGGAAGGGGTTCCGGGTGATGGAGGTGGAATCGGACTCGGAGGTTCTAGTCAGATCTCTGCAGGGCTATCATGACATCTCCTGGGATTTAACTTATGTATATCAGAGGTGTAAAATGGAGACCAATCATGGAAGGATGGTACACCATAGTCTGATGGAATCCAATTTTTCGGCTGATGCGTTGGCTCATTGGGGCCGACCTGAGGAGACTCTTGGGGTTTATGATACCCATAACTCTCTTCCTTCGGAGTGTGTTAATGTGGTTCAGAAGGACTCTCTTGGCCTACACTATTTTCATCCTCCGTGAAGTGTAATTTGGTTTGTCTTTTTATTAATAAAAAATATCTTTTCAGTCAGACATTCTTATCTACTGGACTCGAAATAATCTCCCATGTCTAATTACCAATTATAGCTATCATGTTTAGTTGTACCTGGACTCTTCAACTTTTATGCGGATATAGAATTTATTTCCCTAGGTTCATTATCATTATATGCTTTTGAATTATCTATCACACTTCTCCCTAAATCTCTTACCACTTTCTCACATTCATCAAGAAAACTTGTCATTGTGTCAATTTCCAATGACTTCATTTATTTCAACTAATTTTCTGATCTTCTTGTTGAAACATTTTTGATACTCTCTCGAAGCTTCTTGGTATCCTGAAAACTCTTTGCTGATACCACATTGTTAGAAAACAAATAGATAAGCGTGAGATTCATGATTATTACTGCTTCTCTGGCAATATTTCTTCTCCCGATAGACAACACCTGAGCTGGGTAATCCAATTATTTATTTGATGGATCTTGCATACGATTATGATTTTGAATTCTCCCCATATGTTATGCAACACTTTATGTGGTTTGGCCCACTGTTTTTACCCATAAACAATCTTTTCCTCCTCCTTTAGTTGTTCTCATCTGTCACTTGTTATTGAGCCATCAACAAAATATCTAAGCCTACTGATGTGAAACTCAGTTTAGGAAACAAAATAAAAAGTTAATAACACAATCACTTTGTATTGTGGTCTGTTTCTCCCTTTCTTCTTCACTTGTTACCTGATTTGATTCACTCTGAACTCTGAATCATATCAGCTCATCCCTTTGCATCTTTAGATTCCACATCCACATGGATCATATCCCACTAAAACATGAAACACTTGAATCATCAGTTAACAACATTTATATACATAAGGATAGGGGTGCTTATGTAATCTTCAAGATGAGGGTTGTTGTTGATCTGGATCGGTTAATCCATTGATTCTTTCATGTAGAAAATCACACTCCTTCTTTGCTTCTTCTAGCTGTCTATCCACCTTCAACTGTTCTGGCCATATGACTAGGAATTCATTACCCACATGCTGAGTCTTTCTCTGATATGTAGATTCACGAGGCCTAGGATTTCTCACCATTTGGGGTTTAAACCCACTAGTACACATTTCCATTTTGGATTTTCACCCAAAATTCAATTTCACTTGATTCCTTATCTGGGTAGGAATCTCTCTACTTACCACCTTCCCTTTCTTCTTCCACCATTCTAGGGGTCTTTCTATTTCCTCCACTTCTCACTGTAGGACACTACATGAAAATTTTTCAATGCATTTTTTGTTCATCTTTCTTTTATCAGATATCCGAGTAACCACACTATTTTTTACCAGTGGTTAATCCTCCCGTGAATGTTCATTATTCATTCTCATAGCTGGTGTATATTTCCCCTTAATCTTCCATGTCTGTTCTACAAGATTTGTTGTGAGCGTGATAGAGAAGGTGATTGATACACCTTTATTTTAGAACATTTTTTATTTCCATGAGACTGTAAAGCTATTTTTCAGCTTACCATGTTCTCTTTCAGTATATGCTTCTTCATTGTACACATCTTGTGGTGGAGAACTATTTCCAAGTTCTTTTTCCTTTCTTGCTTTCTTCTTGCTGCAATTTCATTCCAAATTCCCATAACTAGAACATATATAACATGTTCCATCATAGGAATAACTCATTTCATCATTTCTCAGTTGAGATGTTGATGCATCTTGATTTATTATTCTAGCATTGATCTCATTAGCTTCTTGACACATACTCATTGTGTGTCTAATTCTTCCACAGTAATAGCATCTAATAAATGCTTTCCTCTAGGATACACTTCTTTTTTGTGTTCTCATAAACCTTATTCTCATTCTCATATTTAGCAATGTTTCTATTTTCACATCCAGAAATGTATTCCTGAGCCTCTGAACAGAATCTTGATGTGTGTCCATGAATCCCTCATGAATAGCACATGTCGTCAATACTTCTTGTAACTAACTTGTTAGGCCTCTCTCCAGCCCCTACAGGATTTACTCCACTTATGGAACTTTTCACAATCCTCATTCATTCATGAATTAGAGGGAATCCATAAAATCTAATACCAGTTTTTCCCAAACAATATGGCCTTTGAGATGAGAAAGTTTTTTCTTGCCTCTTTTTAGAAATAGAAAATTTACTTTTCATTTCATCATCACCTATCAAAGGATAATAAAATAGTAATTTCAAGGCATCATTCATTTTCGTCTTTCCCCTAGCAATAGATTTCTCCAATTCCTTCTTCACTAATTCTAGATCATCTTCCAACATCTGAATCATCATATCACTTTATTAAATTTGGGAATTGATTTCTCTTTTTAGATTATTTCTACAACTCATCTCATCTTCTTGTTCTTGTGGGAGATTTTCAACCATATCACATTGCTCCTTTACTTTTAATTTTTCATAAGAAATAGATTCAGAGACATACATTTTCTTGTTGTAGCCTTTGATTCTTCTGAACTTTTCCAGACAAATTTTTAGCTAATTCATCATTTTGGCTTTCAGATCCTGAACATCAACTAACCTTTAATTCTCTTCATAATTATCAGCCTTTTTTTCCTTTCATTCTAGCCATATTTTGTATTTATTCACCTTGAGAATCATTCTTATCTCTTTTTTCAGTATCCACATAAATAAACCTTTGATTTAATCCTCTTAGATTTTTTACCTCAATTTCCAATACTTGGATCCAAGTATCTTATGATTTAACATAGTCATCCAATTTCCAATCCAATTTCTTTGTCAGGTTGACAACATCTACTAGTGTCCTCTTTCTTAAAACTTCTTCATCATCAGTTGCATCGGTATAAATTTTATGTTTAAGTACTTTAATCATTCCTACATCATGATTGAGTGAATCAAACATTTCTCTATCAGATTCATCCAGGCCATCCTTCAGTATGTTGTTTGATTCTTTTAGTTGAATCACACATTTTACATAAGCACTCCTGCACTGAGGGATAGAACTTGACTTATGATTATTCTTTGATGTTTTTCCCTTTTCCATGGCACACTGAGATAAGAGAAGACATGGTCTTTTACTTGAGCAATCAACATAACCAAGTCAGATCAAACAAATCTGATTAAAGCAACCTATCCCTCTGATACCAATTGTTAGGACCAACAGGGGCCTATATTTCCTAATAGGGGGGGGGGGGGTTAATCAAGGTATGAATATTTTTTTTTTGAAATTAAACCTACCCCACTAGATCTTGAGCTCTTTATTACAAGGGTAAATTTGTATTCACTTATGTGTTTATTATGATCACTTATTTTCTTCTTTATCTAATGATGATGTTTTGAATGCAATGCAGGGAAGAAACCAGGAAGGCACATAGATTTTTACTTGGTTCACCCTCACTGGAATATGTCCAAAGACAATAAAAAGGTGATGTTCAAAAATACCAAATCCACTAAAGCTCATTTACAATTTAAAATGTTCAGGATAAATCACTTCTATGCCTAGCCTCATTGCCTTTATAATGTTTACAATCAGCTCACTGCTTTACTAAGGGTCGCTCCTTGTGTATCTCTATCTGCCTCACTGCCGGTGGAGAGAATCACCTTCTTCCTCTTCCTTGAATCACTACTTTAGAAAAAATCCACTCATAGTTTATAGACCTGTAGGTCTCTTCATTTGAATGTATACATGCATCCTTATCTGTTGATTGATGCTCTGTTGAAGTCCAGCTTTTACACGCAGATGAATCTCTCTTTGCACCAGATGTACGAGGAAACCCCAATTTTTACGTGCAGCCCATACTGCCCCTTTTGCATAATTACATTGTCTTGCATGAAATCCACTTTTTGTGAAACTCCTCTTTTACACACAACCTCTTCTTTTTATGCACAACCACTAAACTGCCTTGCACGTAATTGCCTGCTTCTACGCAAATTTCAATTTTTGTGCAACACCACTTTTACGTGCCAATACTAATTTTATGAACAACCACCTTATTTTACAAGAATCCTTTTCTTCACGCATAAATGCTTCTTTTTATGCACAACTGGCCTCTTTTACGTGCAATAACCTTCTTTTATGTGAAGCATTGTCTTTATGCACACCAACCTTTTTATGCGCAGCCTGAGCTTTACGTGCAACCACCTTTTTACGAGCAAACTTTTTGTTTATCTACAACTCCTTTGTGTAATCCAATTTCATGCACCAGAGCTCGAATACTCTCTATGTCTTGAGCTACTATAAATGAAGGGGGCCACATCATATTTATCGGAGAAATCGACCCCGCGTGAAAAACCCCTCCTTGAGCGCGTAATTCTCTTCGAGCGTGAAAAATGAATCTTCCGCATAACATAATTTTTTGTGCACATCTCCAATATTTCTCACACCTCTTTCCTTTTCCAATTTTTGTGCTTCTAATCTTGAAACACCTCTGGTGCAAAAAACACCAATCCTTTATTTTGTATACAATTTTCATTTTTCATTCACTGTGTAAATATTTCATGTACCACATTCCTTTGTGCACACCCTATATATATTTCTCATAAAACTTTATTTTATCACACACCACGCTGGTATTTACTGTGCGCCGCTGATTTTCCGCACGCCACTATATTTTTCACACACCACGATGATTTCTCGTGCGCCACATTATTTTTTTCACGCGCCGCTATTTTTCCTGGCACATAGCTGTTGTTGACGCACACCACCCTTATTTCACGCAGTACTTCCTCTTTGCACGCACCTCCTCTTTCCAATAACCTCTTTATTAATTTTTTGATTTTGAGGCCCAAAAATTTGGAAAACACTGGAAAATTGTACAAGCTTATATCTGCACTTTTTGTAACGCCTCCAGGTCGTCCATTCCATTGTTGAGGATCTTCAATCAAACATTAATAGCCAACACCATCTTTTGAACCCGACAAATCACCATGTAAACCCCTTTTTCAACAAATTATACATCGTGGTCTGCTTTGTGAACAATCCCAACACGGAATCCCGCTTTGGAAATAAACACAACCACCTCAAAAATGCTTCAATGATTCCTTGAGTGATTTTTTCCCGACAAAGGTTCTACTATATTTTTTGATGTATCCACCGGAAAGATCATTACATCTCCTCGATCAACAGTCTGAAGAATTATATTATAAATTTAAAGGACATATTTGGTTATTTATATGATACTCAGGTTCCTTTTCTAGAGACTTTACTCCCATAGTTATAAGAAGTAACCTAATATAAATATTGAAAATTGAAGTAAAAATTAATTATTTATCATTGTCTTGTGTAGTGATTTACTCTACCACTATATCTGATTGTACTATAATGGATTATTATGAATTTTTTAAACTCGTTGGAACAATATTTAAGAAAAACATGAAAACATATTTATATTTCGTATGATCATTTTAGTGTGTGAACTAACATTTTTGTAAACATTTATATTGATCATAACCATTACACCAATTGTAAGGAATATACACATACTTCTTAATTATATAAGGATCACTAGTACAAAATGTAATTTTCACATCTTCTTTACAATGTCGATTATTTATAATGATCATGATGAAGCCATCTATATTGGGTTTTCATGTTAGTTATACAAAAATAACATGAAATTGATGATAAATGGATTTTTCACATTGGTAATTGTATAACCGATGTGAAAAAGAATACATACCATGTCGGTTATTGAAATTACCGATGTCATAAACCAAAATTAAATGCTTTATAATGTCATTTATTTCAATAAGAGTTGTTATAAATTGTAGGAAATACATTATAACATTGGTTATATATTAACCGAAATTATAAACTTTTTAAAACTTTATGGATTCCCATTTCAATAGATTTCTGTGTCATTTGATCACAAGAAGGAAGACTCATCCCTCTGACACGCAGAAACCCTAACCTCTGTTTATCAATCTAGTGGATTGAAATTTCATTTTTCCTTCATTATACATACTCAAATGTGTTATCTAGAGTCTATAAATCACGAGAGTGTTGAATTTTGTTACTATAAAAATTCATGATAAAACTTTATCTAAAATAATCCATAAATTTCAAATCAAGACTACCCAGCTAATCAAATTAGTAAATTTATAATAGGCCAAAATTTCAATTAATTTATCAGAATATTTATTACTACTCAGTGAAAATAATAAGAAATATTGATATATATTTTGAAACAAATATACTAATCCAAAATATATACAAATTCTATCCTAGACTAAATATCATAGTGAATCATTGTTTCGAAAACATGAGTTAAAAGAGGGTAAACTAAATTTGGACACGCAACGGATTAAAACAAGTTGTTCAGTCTCAATCCATGAAGTAATCATCCCCACATGGTCATCATTTACCACCAAGTAATTTAAATTAATATACATTGATCCACACCCTGTATATGTGTATACAAAATAGTATAAAAACTATCCAAGTTACAAGACCACTACCGTAGTTCTATGTGGGTACTAAAAACAACCAAGTCACAAAGAACCACTACCACAGATCAATGTGAGATATTACTAGTGTATAAATATTTTTGTGGTATGATATCTTATATCATTTTAGTCAGTGTAGGAGACAGTGCGTTTTTTAAAAATAGATCCACACACTTCTCGAAATGTAGTATAAATTCACACAACATTGAAGTAAATAAGCAGGCAGTTTTTATAATTCATTGTGTGTTATTAAATACAGCTTTGGGATCTTTGGATGTATCATATGTGAATCCTGAGTATTCTATTGGAAATAGACACTGAAAATGGGTTTTGTGAATCATTTTATTCTATTTTTCTAGGAATATGGGATTCTCCTCCATGGTATTTTTTTGAAAGGATATTAGAAGCTTTCATGCATATAAATCATCCTTTACATAAAATCTAGAAGGAAATGACTGTTATTTGTGTGTTCTTTTTCATTTAAAAGTATCTCTTATCATGTGTTCTTTTTAGTAGTTCTCTTATTCTAGAGATCTCATGCTCCAATAATTTCATTTTATTTTTGGTGTATTGTGTGAGAAGAAATAATGCATGTGGAGCTACCATGAATCATATAATTTCCACTGAAATACTCATTAATGTTTTCTGAAAAAATAATAATTTAAATCAGTATCGTTAAAGCACAGAAATATGACCATTGGTGATAATTTTAAATAAATGAAAATTTAAAGAATCTGTTGGTGAAACCTCTATTAGTAATTCATTCTATTAGTGACTCCTTCAACCATTTATTCCTTCGTTTGGTATCAGTAACTCATTCTATCGGAGAGTCGTTCTATTAGTATCTCCATGTAATGGTGACTCCATGCTTCAATGACTCGTTTTGTTATGTCAATGAGTCATTCTTTTTTTTTGGGGTCTCATTTGTATTGTCGGTGAGGATTTTATCAGTAAGGCATCTATCGGTGAGTCAAATTGTAATATCGGTGAGTGTTTCTTCTATTGGTGAAAAATTTCCACTGTCAGTGACTCGTATTTCAATGAGACAGTCTTACCTATTGGTGATTTATTTTGTTTTTCAGTGTCTCTATTGAATTGTCAGTGTGAAATTTACTATGTCAGTATCTCTGTTGATCTATCAATGTCAGGGACTCATATATTTCTAATCTTTTGTTATTTTTTTACTTAAAAGTTAAATTTCAAAATAATGTTTTAAACAAATAATGGAACAATGATAATCACAATTATACACAAGTAAAAATTATTTAGTACAAAAACAATTATTGAAATGATTAGATATGATTTGTGATTATTAAATCCATATAAGGACCAAAAATATCTTGGGGTCCAATAATATCTTCCTTTTTTATGATCACAAATCATCGATATATAATGAAAAATTATTTAATGATTAATTCAATCATTCCACTTACTACCTAACATTATAGATTTTTTTTAGAAGTTATTGCTCAAAAAATATAATCTCTATAGGTGAAATAAATATTTCCTTATTTTCTCTAGCTTATTATTAATGAGTTATAAAAAAGAATAATAATAATTTATTTCTTTTTTCACCCTTTTGGGATTATCAAAATACTTAAATATAGGGAAGAATAAAAAACATCAAAGCCAATGACATAACACAGAGGGAATTTCATAATCAGTGAATTTCATAAAAAATGTAATGTATATTATAGTGGACTCTAAAAAAATTTATAGTCAATCAATCCTATCAAAAATTGATCCAAACTACTCTTTATGATCAAGTGATTCCAATAATTCTTCATAAAGATCGATGGTAGGTTTATTGGATTGAGTCTGAGAGACTGGAGGGTCGGAATAAATTCTAAATGGAGGAAGTATAACTACTTCAAGAATAGAAGGGGCATGGTATGTTTTAGTTGAATCATAGGACTGGATATTCTTTGTGATGATAGGACATATTTGGCTTAAAGCATGAGGAACTAACATAGAATGTGGAGGAGGTGTTACAAAGGTACTCGGAGAGGATTAAGAGTTCATTGGTGGTTTGAGAGGCATTTCAGCTGGAAGAACATTGGATTCACTATGAACACGCAGATATACCTTCAATAGATTGACGAAATCTTGTATCATATCCCCATCATTTTTCATTTCATTATCAAAATCATCATTTTTATCCATGAACATTTTAATAGGAGGTATAAATACATAAATTATTGAACTTAATCCTAAAAAAATATTAATTAGAGACAAAATAAGATTGTCTACCAAATAATTAATGTGGATGTTTAGCTGATTCTTGGTGTAAAGGAATTTGAAATATGAATTAATCAACATTGTGAGTTCTTCCTATGTAGAAGATCCTTCCATGGTATATAATCTGACAATTTCATTCAAATGATTACAATTCTTCATTTTTTTCTATGTATTCAAGATCATTAGAACCAAACAGGTATTGAATAACTTCTTGAACTATAAATCTAATCATTTTATTGTCGAAATATTAAGAAGGATTAGTAGAGGTAGAAGGAATAACGGGAGATGAGGTGTGTTCATTAAGAGTTCGAAGCACTGTCTCAAAACATCCATTAACCCATTTATGGAAAAAACTAGTTTTCTCACCTCATTTCCATGTTTGGTATTGTTCTCAACAATCATTTCGGATATTTATATGATGATTGGTTTAATCTCGATTATAAATATCTCTAAAACAATGGATTTATTTATCTCACTCACACCAACTGCCAGAAAAAGAGTATAAGCATAGTGCAAAGACTCTCTAATCTCTTCAATCAAATCCTTTAAAGAGATAACCTCATCACATGGAATAGGCTTGGACACAACATGAGTGAGAATATATTCCATGATAGTCGATCATATATCTTCTTTAAAGATCTCAAAATCTACCATAGTGACATAGTCAATAGATGGGATACGATCCACTGATTCTCTTGAAACATGCACAAACATCTTAATATCTAAAAATTCATAGTCCAAACCAAGAGCTACATATCCAGGATTTCTTTCCCATTCTATCATAACATAAACATCTAATGGGGTGTGAGTTTCAAGTCACACTCTTCCGGCTTTATGCTCCCCCTCAACATGATCTCTCCTTTTAGGAGGCTCCCCCACAACTTGAAGTCTTCATCTAGCATACTTCAACTATGGTTTAGAGACTAACTAATCATCCATTGTATTAGTAACATGAACTACAAATTCTTATTTTCTAGAATAAATTTATGCCTTACCATAATTTTTCAAATTCATTTATTGTTCCATAGGAAAATTTAGTCTTGTTAGTTCAACTCTATCATCACTAGGATGATGAGAGCCATTGTCAGTTCCACTTCCTCCACCTATTTCACCATCTCCATTATTTACATCATGTTATTCATTTAGTTTTCGTCTTATATACTTCCAAATCCATATCAATTTTCTTCTTGTTCTATGCATTAGATACATTATCTTACTTCTTATATATCTTCACCATACTCTGAATCCACCGCAAAACTACTAAACTTATTTCATACTCCACACTTCCTGGAACATAAGTATCCTCATCACCATTGTCACAGGGAGTTGTTTTATCAGAAGGAATGTATTGAGATGGAGTACAAGGTATATATAATATACCGTTTTGATCTTAAATGGTGTCAGGGATAGTTTAATAATCAATAGGAGACCCTTGATCCATACCCCATGTAGAATCCTCTTCCTCATCAGAATAAAAAAAATCATCATCATCTGGTCTTAGACTGAGATATACTAAATGTATTGGCCTAACATGATGGTCTACTGGGTGGAATTTTCATAAAAAATATCCTTATCACCAACCCATTCCAACTTCTGTGGGTTAAAATGGATTTTTATCCTCTTTCATGTGTCCTTAATCAAGAAATTCCACAACAAGCTAAAATGATTTCTTCACATTTATCTGCACATCCTTCCACATGAATCATGGGAGAGATCATTACTGTGTAGAATAGGTAGTTGTTAATACAGCAGGGAAAAATCAATTCACTGATATTCACTATAACGTATCTTCACTGATTCACATTGATTCATTTCTGCAGTAGGTACACTTGGAATAGATCTTGGTAATTCAAGAAGCAAATTCCCCTTCTCTGCGATAGATCTTCTGCTGAATAAACATAAATTTTTTTACTATCCCTATCTAGATCGGTAGAAATATGCCTCATATGATCCTCCATTACAATTAACTACTTCATAGCTTTCTGATAGAAAAATATGTCACTTTTATGTGGATAAGTTCGTTGGTAATCATCATACTCAATTTCATGTGGAACCTTACGCCATTCATCCCAACGTCTATATGAAATTGAGATTATACTTCCTTTAACTATAGATTTGATCCAACATACATCACTTCCTTCCAAAATAAATTCAACCTTTTTTTAGAACTCATACATGATCTTAGGATATAATGGCCTTTCATTATTTAAAAACCAGTCCAAATGACATTGAATTTGTAATCCCTTTAACTAGAGACACTTACTCTCTTATTTTCATCCTAAAAATAATTTATTCTATGGTGTTACCAAAATGTTTTCAATAGCTGGTTTAATAGGTAGATAAAACACACATTTTTTCTTCTTAGCAACATGCGACTCATCTAGAGATCCTACTTCGATTGCGCACATCATCCTTTCCATTTCTGATCAGATTAGGTTGAACATTCTAAGGTTAATGGTTTAGTGTAAAGTGAAAAAAAAGAGTGTGTTAAAATTAAAGGATAGGGTAAGTAGTAGGGTTGAATAAATTTCATTTATATCACTTAGGTCTTAGAGATAATAAATTGGTGAACTATGTCCAATGAAATAAATTAAATAGCTTCATTTTGGTAAATACATAAAATAGATAAAACAAAAGGTTCGATTGGTGTTGTCATAACGCTATCAGTGTCAACATGATAGTATTGGAGTGACACTATCAGTGTCAGCATGATAGTATTGGCATGACACTATCATTATGACACTATCTATGTTGACATGAAAGAGTGTTAGTGTCTGCATGAACAAGTATCGACATGTCAAATGTGTCATTGTCCGCATGAAATTATCTGCATGACATTTTCAAAGTCATCATTACATCTAAATTCATTTTTTCACAAACTTTTATCATCATAATGTCATTATATATTAATCAACCCTAATTCATGTTGGATTTAATTAATTCTTTTAGATTTCAATGGATTTGTGAATATGTTAGCAATATGATATTCAGTGATATTAAACTCTACTATTATATCACCATTTTAATAATGATCTCACAAAAAGAGATATCTCATATCAATATACATTGATCTATAATGAGAAACATGATTATTTTCAATATTAATTGATTTTTAATTATCACAACATATTAGAAAATGTGTGAATTTATATCCATAGTCCAATAAGGTTTGTTTCATCCTCAAAATATGAGCACAAAAACTAATATAACCTATTTATTCAGCCTTGGTAACTGATAATGAAATAGAATATTTCTTTTTACCACACCATAAAACTAGAGACATTCCCAAAAGTGACATTTTCTAGATGTTCTCATTCTATCTAGTATACCTCCACCAAAATCAGAATCAATATAACTCAATAAATCAAAATATTGTTCTCTGGGGTAGAACAATAATCTTTTGGTAGTATACTTTCGGTATTTGAATGTTATTTTAACATTATTTAGATGATATTATTAGGGATTATAATGAAAATGGGAACACATACACCCAATAAACCTAATCTCAGGAGTGCTAGTAGTGAAGTATAATAAACATCTGATCATTCTTCTATAAATTGTTTGATCAACAGATTTACCATTTTCATCAAAATTGAACTTATAGGTTGTAGTCATTAGAGTATCACTACTTGTTGTACAATCACAACCTAACTACATAAAACATATTTAGTGTATTTTCTTGGATTAAAAATTATACCATCATTATTTTGAAATATTTAAATCCTAGATATAATTTGAGTACCCCCATTAAACTCATTTCAAATTTACATTGCATTATTTTTGAAAAATAAATTCATAAATAATTCTTCGAATATTCAAAAAATAATATCATCTACATAAATTAGAACAGTTAAAAAAACATGAAAAATTCATTTTTTAAAAAGAGTAAGATCATCTATACCTTTTGTGAAACCGTTGGAAATAACAAAAATAATTATTGTATCATGAAAAGCTCTTAGATCATTCTTTAAACCATATAATTGTATTTAAAAAACATGATTTTGAAAGTTATGTTTTGAAAACCCATGGGGTTGTTCAAAAAAATAATGAACTATATACCCATTTAAAAATGATCCCTTAACATCCATTTTATAGAGCATAAAATTTATATGTGCAGCATATGCAATAATGATTCTATTGACCTCAAGACATGAAACATGTGAAAAAGGATCCTCATTGGAATTAACAACTTCATGAATATAACAATGGGAAACATATCTATGTTTATTTATTACAATAATACCAGCTTCATTTACTTTATTCTTAAAGATCCATTAAGTGACTATGGTTAGGATGTCTTTATGTATGTTTGTAAATTTCTAGACTTTATTTCGTTCAATCAGATTTAGTTCTTCTTGAATGAGCATTACCCAAAATTCATCATTGATTACATCATTATTGATTTTATGATAAAGCTATGAAAAAATTCTTGATTTGCAACATAAAATCTATGAGAAGATCGAGTGAGTGTTATTTTATCTAAATCTTCAACTGTAGCATCTAAAGGATGGTTTTAGGAGTTCTTGAGGGTTGATAAATATAATTGTTTGTGATTTAAGCATCTTCAATAGGGTTGGGATCTTCATGACTAGAGTCTGGATAATTTCCCAAACTAGATGATTTAATATATTTTTTAACAACAGGGTCAGATGATGTTACACTTATGTCCAGATGTGTTAGATTTTTGTTAATATTTTCTATGGATTTTTTATATTCATGGGAATATATTTCATCAAATTTGACATGTAATGATTCTTTAACGGAGTTATTTTTTTAAGGACTCTATTAGATTTACTAGAGATTTAATAACCTAGAAATATTCCTTGATCAATTTTGGAATCAAAATTTTTAAAATTGTCCTTTGTATTAAGGGTTTAAAACATGCATCTAATAACTTTGAAGAAACTATAATTTGTTTTTCTACTATTGTATATCTCATAGGTGTTCCTATTATGAATTGGTCTGATTAAAAATATAATAATTATATAACAAGTTGAATTAACAACCTCTACCCAAAAATTGACAAGTATGTCATATTCATTGAGCATATTTTTTCACATCTCTTGTATGTGAATATTTCTTCTTTGTATAACAAACTTATATTGGGATGTCCTAGGAGATGAGATGTTGTGAATATACCCATTTCATAGAAATAAAAATTTAAGTTAATGGTTTTCAGAATCATGGAAAAGGTCACTTCTTAAGGAGTTATTTCTAATTCATCATAGGTTCTCTACTGTTTTTTCATATGTTATAAAATGAGAGAAATATTCAATTTTGTGATATTAGAAATATGTCTATGTATATCTAGAATAGTCATCTACAAGAACATAGACATAGTGTTTCCTATTTAGACCTGAAACTCTTTATGCTCCAAACATATCTATGTGATCCTACTCAAGAGGCTGAGGAGTTGAAACTTATTTCTTTGGTTTGAAAGATATTTTATGTTGTTTATCCTTTTGGTAATGATTATAGACTTTCCCATTTTGGAAACTCATGTTTTGGTTAATCCGTAACTAGTCCTTTTAACGTAATCTATCTAATAGAATGATAATTACAATGTCCCAATATTATATGACAGAGAAAAGGATCATAAGGAAAGGAACATAAACATGAATTTTATTGAAAAACTATGGAATATATGTTTACAAAATAAAAATTTTCATTTCTAAAAGATATAAATACTAACTCATTTTTAGAACTAAAAACATTGAAAGTATTATTTTCAAATTTAACATTAAAATCATTATCACATAATTGATAGATACTAAGAATATTGTACATTAAGCCTTCAAAAAAAGGTTCCTTGGAAATTAAAACTGAATTAGAGTTACCAATCTATCCATTCCCAATGAGTTTTCTATTAGCATTGTCACCATAAGTGACATGACACCATCAATCTATATCAGATTCGTTAATCATGAGTAATCTCTAGTCACTTACCTTCAAAATCCTTTATCCAAGTACCATATACTTCTACTAGAGCTCTTCAGAAATATTTTATACAAAAAAATAATTGAAATTAAAATTTTATGGTACCCAAATTGTTTGGGTCCAGTGACATTAGTAATATGAGCTTTGGGAACACCTACTTTCTTTTTTGGTTTAATATAATTATTATGTAAAGTATTTTAAAAATAAATGAAGTTTGGGCCAAAAAAATATGAAATAGTAAAAGATGATTCATAGCTGGAACATGAATCAAATATACTAGAACTATGAAAACAATGTATTTTCTATATTTAGATACAAAATTTGATTTAAAAATTTTTATTTTACACTGTTGATAGCCAATACCAATAGTGTTTTTGGGTAAAAATCCTTTAAAAATAATTTGAACCCAGATATCTATGCCATAGGTAAATTTTTCTGAATTGTTTTTCAATACATCATTAGACATTTGTTTTCATTGTTTTCCACAAGAAATTGAGAATTATTTTCTATTTCTAATATAAGATCAGATTTAACAGTATAGGTAAGATCATGTTGTTTCATAAAATATTTATATTTATATTTTTATACATTTCATGTATCATGAATCACATGGAAGTGTTCGAAAATTTATTCATTGGTAATATTTTTAGAATCAATTTAATCTACTAAATAATAAAAATTCTGTATAGGAGACCCAATGGTTATTATATTTGTGTTTGTCATGAAACACATGTTTACTTTGTAACTTTTCTAATCGTGTGATGATTCCAACTCACATAAGCTATCTTTAGAGGCACTTATGGTGGCCTTCATTGGCATTGTATCTTTCATCATTATCCTTTTATTTATTCTTATATTTTATCATAGGTAATTGACATTCATATTCCCCCATCTCTTACATTCAGAACAGAATATTTCATTGGAGTTATCAATCATTTCACAATCCCTTTTTCATTTTCCCTTTTTATCATATTTACATTTTTAGATGGGTTTCCTAAATATTTTCATCCTTCTATAAAACTTTTTTCTAACTGATTAATTTCCCCATCACTATCTGATAGTGAATATTTATTACTAGTACTATTACAATGAGTTTTAATCCTTTAATTTTCATTATTCTTTGATGTAGTGGGTTTTAAATCCATTTAATTTCCCTTTTCTTCATCCTCCTCCTCTTTGTTAAACACTAATTATTCCTCATGCATCATAAGATTTCCTATTATCTCCTTAATTGTAAACATATTTATATCCCGATATTCTCTAATAGATACTGAGGTTCCTCTCCACCATTTGGTTAGACATCTAATATCCTCATGATTTTTTTTGAACCCATTGAATTTACAATAGATCTTATTATATTTACTATCTCATTGAACCTCATATACTTATTAGAAAAGTGTTTTTCAAGCTTCATCTTAAGGCTACTATATTTAATCGTATTAGTATTAAGTATCATTTCTATAACATTATGGTTTACTTTGTTTGAAATAGCTATGGTATTCCAAATTTCATAAGTTTTTTTACATGAAAAATTCTATTAAATTCTCCATCCCCAAAAGCCCAAAATAAGGAATTCATAGATTTATAATTATTTTTGTTAGAAATTTTTATGGAATCACTCCATTTATTCTTTATAGAGTACGGTATGTCATATTTATATTCTATTATAGTCCAAATATCAATCCTCATTCTTTCTAAGTGAATTTTCATCTATATTTTCCACTCTGTATTGATTTTACAATTAAATAAGGGAGATCTGTTAGTAACATCACCTTCATGTCAATTATTGATAAGAAAATATAAAGACTAGATTTTAAAGAGTAAAAAATGTAAAATTAACATAAATTTAGAGATCATTAAAACACTAATAAATCACTATTGAACTGATTTTAAATAGCTTTAAAACAATCCTCTAACGCCAAATTTTAATAGGGTTAGGACACTCAAGTGGGGGGTGAATTAAATTCCAAAAAAAAAATTGTTAAAAAAGATATTTAAATGAATATTTTAATTCAAAAACAAGATCGCACATTTAATTAAATTAGTAAATTTATAATAGTATGAGTGTTAAATAAATTTCATAGAATTTTGATTATTTCTCAGTTATAACAATATGATATATTGATATAACTTTTGAAATGAATTTACTAAACAAACATAGTCATAAATACAATCCAAGACAAACTATCAAAGCAAAACATTGTTTTCTGAAATATGAGTTAAAACAGAGTAAACTCTATTTGAAAACACAACAGATTTAAACAAGAGGTTCACTATGAAGATGAGAAATAATCCTCTAAAAAAGGTGATCACCAACCAATATTTAGTTTAAATTAAAAAACATTAATCGAGACCCCAGATCTGGGTTTAAAGAATAGTATAAAAATTGTCCCGGATAAAATAATTATACGACTATTCTAGGTAAGAACTAAAAATGTCAAGGTCACATAGTACCTCTACCAATGTTCTATGTGGGATATAACAGGTGTAAAGAGATGTTTTTTTGATGATATCATGTATTCTTCTATTCAGTGTGGAAAAAACTATTTGTTTAACATATAGATGTACACACTACATGAAATGTAGTATAAATGAACACAACATAGAAGTAAATAATGATATAGAGTTTAGAATTCTTTGTGTTTTGTGAAATATGGATTTGGAATCTTTATATATAGGAGAGGTGAAGCATGCTACCTCTTTTGGAAATAGACAATGAAAATAGAGTTTCGTGAATCTTTGTGATATGGTTTTCCATAAAGATGATGTTATCCTAATTAGTATTTTGTTGATGAATTTATAATCGAATAATTTATTCACACCAATCCTACTTTAGTTCATAGCTAGTAAGAAATGAGAGTTCTTCGTGTGTTCTTCTTCTTGGACTAGTATCTATGCTCATATCTTATTTTTAGTTGTTCTCTTCTTCAATGCAGATTTGGGTCCAAGATATTCATTTTATTCGAGTGTCTTCTATTGACCGAAATGAAGCATGTGAAGGTACCTCATACCAAAATTTGTCCTATAAAAAAGGTATTAGTTTTAAATTAAAATATTATTTAAATTAGTAGTATTAAAACACTCAAATGTGACTGATAGATATAATTTAAAATAAATTTAAATTTAAATAGTTTGTCGGTGACTCCTTTATCGATAATTCATTATGTGATGGAATCCTTCAACCGGTAAGTCATTTTGTTGGTATCAGTTGATAATTATTTTAGCGATTCATTTTATTGGTATCTCTATGCATTTGTTACTCCATACATCATTGAATCATTTTGTTCTGTTAGTTAGTTATTCCGTCGGTCGGTGTCTAGTTTATATTGTCCTTGACTCATCTATCAGTGAGATAGTTTGTACTATCGATGAGACATTTTCCCTATCAGTGATTCTTCAATCAGTTAGTCAACACATAACTATCGGGTTGTGTAAGTAGGTGTCTCATTGAGTTGTTTGTGAGACATTTACTCAGTTAGTGTCCCAATTGTTCTATAAGTTTCAGTGACTCATACATAGATAATTATATATTCTAACAATCTTACAACATTATTTTGAACATAATGTGTTAAATATATAATGTTAAAAATATAATCATAAATAAACATAAATAAACATGATTTTGTAAAATAAACATGATTTAAATTATTAGACATTATTTGTGATTACTAAAACAATAGGGGCCAAAAATCACTAATGGTCTAAGAAAATGTCATCTTCTTTTGATCATATAACCTTTTAACTCTCTATTGAGTCTCACAAATTGATTCACTATTTATTTCAATCATTCAATGTCATAGGCACTTTATAAATTATTTTGTTTCAATTACAATTACTAAAATTTAGTGTTATGTAATTTAACAGTTTACACCTTTTTTTATTCATCCCCCACTTCTTCATCTATCTCTTACCTATTCTTCTCATTTTTCTTCAGGGAAAATATTTGTTTTTTCTATAAATATTGAATACACCCTTGTCTTTTAGGTTTATTTTAAAGGGATAATGTTATAACAATTATTCGTATCTCTAATTCATTGTTATTTAGTAATGGACATAAGGTTTCATTGATATACAAGTATCTATATTTATACAATCAATAATTAATAAACAAACAATTAATGGTAATGTTTTTTTAATAGTAATACAAATGTGATATATATTTGTAAAATTAGTAATTTTTTATTATAATCCTTGAGAAATTCATGTTTTATATATAGGTCCTTCAATTGATTTCAGTGGAATTTTTGGAATATTTATGAAAGTTATTTAATATGTAGAATTTGTATATTCTTCTTCTTGTAGCGATTTTCATTACTATAAAGTTATTTTTATAGACATAAAATTTATATTAAAATTATTATTAATGGTGTAATCTAATTGAACATATATCTTGATTACCAATTCTTTGTTTTCATGCTGTACAATGTATTTGGGGTACAATATATTTTTGAGATAATAATGATGAATGTGGTTGAGATAGTCTATATAGAATTGATAAAGGTTATAATTAGGGACACAACATATCAAGAGTTAAATAACCCTACCCGTTTATAGTGTTTATAACACCTATAGTTGGCTTATAGTTATTCAAAACAAATAATGTAGCAGACCAACCCGGTACCCAATTAGGGAATTATATGTACCATGTGAAGTCCCATGAAGAAAGGTTTAAAGTGACATTTATTTTTAATATGAGACTCAATTATTGATTTGTTTTATATTGATAATTATAATAGAGAATAAATTTTTTATTTATATATATAATAAAATATGAATTAGTTGTTCTCATTCTATATTTTTTTATAGGTATCATTATATAAATTTTTTTACTATCAGATGGTTATTTTCATTTGTTTTTAATATATATTCTTATTAAAAAAATATATTTTGTAATTCCTTCCACATGAATGAATTTTTTAAGATATAATTTTATTTTACTTCAAATGTATTCATTAATTTTTTTATATTTTTCAATGTCATTAATAATCTTAATATTTTATAAATTTATACCTTTGTTTTCTACATTTAGTTTAGGTATTTTTTATAGATAATGAATCAAATTTTGATTAATGATCATCAAATAGGTGTTGAATATCCAACAGGTGTTAATGGTTTTTAAAATTTTGATAAATGAAAAGTTCCAAACAATGACATCATTTTTTGTTCATGCCTATTTTTCTAAAATTTTAAGAAGTTTAGAAATAAAGAGTTCAATTATCATTTAATTTTTCATTGATTTAATTTGAGTTACAGAGCACGGATTTTTATGGGAAACCTATTAGAGTTTTAGATCTATTGATTATGGTGAATTGGAAGATGATAAATTAGATAAACCTGATTATACAATTCAATATTTTGAAGTTGGTGAAATTGAGAAACAACCAAAAATTGAGTGTTTATATATTGATGCTAAAAACTCATTGTATCTTAGTTGTTGGGAATATTCTGTTTTATAAACATTGTAATAATTGATAATCCTAAAGGCTAAACATGGATGGAGTGACCACAGTTTTATAAAGATACTAAAATTATTAAAAGACATTGTTCCTAAAGACAATTATCATCTAGTTTCACATTATAAGTCCAAAAAATAATATGCCCTATGGGATTGGTGTATAAGAAAATACATATCCTTCTGAATGAATGTGTGGTATTTACCAAATAATGAATTTTTTTTCTGAGATTCCTAAATGTGGGACCTCACGATATAAGATTAATGAACAATCACATACTAATTTAGAAGTCTCAGAGTCCCCTGTAATGGAATTTTGGTATCTCCATATAATTCTTTATTTGAAATGTTTGTTGGCGCCAAAAATCCGGCCCGAAAGGAAGGAACGAAAAAGACAGCCGGCACGCTGCCTCGCGAAGCACAGCCGCGAAGCACAGCCGCGGAGCCCGTCCGCGGAGCCCCGCCGCGAAGCGTCCCGACCTGAGCGACGCCGCGAAGCTCCAGAGGCGGTGATCCTCCGCGAGCGCGTTTGACGTTCGCGAACCGCCGCGAAGCTCCAGAGGCGGTGATCCTCCGCGAGCGCGTTTGACATTCGCGAGCCGCCGCGAAGCACCGGAGGCGGTCATCCTCCGCGATCCGGTTTGACGTTCGCGAGCCTCCGCGAAGCCCCGAAGGCGGCGCGCGAGCCCTGCTTCGCGGCGCCCCTTCCCTATAAATACTCGACTCCCCCTGAGTCCCCGAGGACGGACAATCCGACCTTTCGGCTTCTCCTCTCCCGAATCACGAAGCAAGCTTTGCCCCGGGAATCATGAGCTCCGCGAGGTATTTCTACTTCGCGAGACGACTCTGATTTGTTTCGTTTTGAGCCCCTCTTCCGAGAGGGATGCCCTTCGCGAAGCCCAATGGCGTTCGCAAAGGAAGGGGATTCCCAAGGGAACCCGGGCAGCCGCGGAGCACTCGTGCTTCGCGAAACACCCAACCCATGCTAGTAATCCCTATGCCAAGGCAGGATAACTATGCATCGCGAATCACATTGCTTGGCAGGACCCTGCTTCGCGAACCACTCCCTCTTCGCGAGGCAGTGCTCCGCGAACACTGTTCCACTTCGCGAAGCACCACCAACTCCCACCTACGCCCCATGCTAAGGCCAAGGCACCCCACTTCGCAAAGCACACTCCTCTGCTTAGCGATTCCTCCTTCCGTGCGACCCTCCAGGTTTGCACGATGTGATTTCAAAGTCCCATGGACAACACCTCCCGTAGCGTTGCTTCGCCCAATGCTCCTTCGCATAGGCACGCTAACGGCTATTGCTTCTTCGCATAGCCACGCTAACGTGGACCCCTCGATGGCTCCTCCCTCGACCCCCCTCTACCATGGCTTACTGGTACCTTCCCTTCCCCAAAGACCAGAGGGTACCAGTTATGTAAGCCCTAGGGGTGTGGAGTGAACCCACCTCGTCCGAGCTGCAGGACGTTAAACTTCCAAGCACCACGTCCTCAACACATGACGTTAAACTGTGACCCAACCTCGTCTCCCTCACGAAGGGTTCCCCATCTCGAGCATTCATTACACCGCTCGTCTCCACGGGAATGGAACTCTTCCGTACATGGAATGAGATCCTCCTTGTCGGAGTGGTGTATGTTCGCAGGGGAAGGTTCGCCTCAGAGCGTAAATCCCTAACCTTTGGTACGGATGATTGCACCCGTGCATCTCGGTACTTCCCCACTGCCAAGGTCAGTAGGGAACGTGATAGGGAACGAGGCACCTCCCATTGTCGGACCAAGGTCCATCTTTCCCGCGCTTTGTCGCATCATGGGCCTCCATCCTGGAGTAAGTCCCAACACCATGGGCCGCCCAGCGCGTAAGCCCCTCTTCGCTTCTCACGGACGCACCCTTCGCGACGTGATCGTCAGGTCCTTGCAACCTCTTGTTTCTCACACCGAGCATGACTCACGTGGGCTTAGAGTGAGCACCGACCCTGACAAACCCACCATTTGAACTACAAGGTCTTTGATCCATGTCAAGGCATGGTACGTAGGAAGCCTCCACGAGGTTCAAGCCCACCATCCGTGGACCAAGGTCTACTCCCCATATGAACTACGAGGACTTTGATCCATGTCAAGGCATGGTACGTAGGAAGCCTCTATGAGGTTCAAGCCCACCCGTCTTTCACGTCGGGTTTTACCCCCGTCCAGCACGACGTTAAACTGCACCCCGGTCCAGTGGTAAGCCATTGCGACCCACCATTTGAACTACGAGGTCTTTGATCCATGTCAAGGCATGGTACGTAGGAAGCCTCCACGAGGTTCAAGCCCACCATTAGTGTACCAAGGTCTACTCCCCATTTGAACTACGAGGTCTTTGATCCATGTCAAGGCATGGTACGTAGGAAGCCTCTATGAGGTTCAAGCCCACCCGTCTTTCACGTCGGGTTTTACCCCCGTCCAGCACTACGTTAAACTGCACCCCGGTCCAGTGGTAAGCCATTGCGACCCACCATTTGAACTACGAGGTCTTTGATCCATGTCAAGGCATGGTACGTAGGAAGCCTCCACGAGGTTCAAGCCCACCATTAGTGGACCAAGGTCTACTCCCCATATGAACTACGAGGACTTTGATCCATGTCAAGGCATGGTACGTAGGAAGCCTCTATGAGGTTCAAGCCCACCCGTCTTTCACGTCGGGTTTTCCCCCCGTCCAGCACGACGTTAAACTGCACCCCGGTCCAGTGGTAAGCCATTGCGACCCACTATTTGAACTACGAGGTCTTTGATCCATGTCAAGGCATGGTACGTAGAAAGCCTCCACGAGGTTCAAGCCCACCATTAGTGGACCATGGTCTACTCCCCATTTGAACTACGAGGTCTTTGATCCATGTCAAGGCATGGTACGTAGGAAGCCTCTACGAGGTTCAAGCCCACCCGTCTTTCACGTCGGGTTTCACCCCCGTCCAACACGACGTTAAACTGCACCCCGGTCCAGTGGTAAGCCATTGCGACCCACCATTTGAACTACGAGGTCTTTGATCCATGTCAAGGCATGGTACGTAGGAAGCCTCCACGAGGTTCAAGCCCACCATTAGTGGACCAAGGTCTACTCCCCATATGAACTACGAGGACTTTGATCCATGTCAAGGCATGGTACGTAGGAAGCCTCTATGAGGTTCAAGCCCACCCTTCTTTCACGTCGGGTTTTACCCCCGTCCAGCACGACGTTAAACTGCACCCCGGTCCAGTGGTAAGCCATTGCGACCCACCATTTGAACTACGAGGTCTTTCATCCATGTCAAGGCATGGTACGTAGGAAGCCTCCACGAGGTTCAAGCCCACCATTAGTGGACCAAGGTCTACTCCCCATTTGAACTACGAGGTCTTTGATCCATGTTAAGGCATGGTACGTAGGAAGCCTCTACGAGGTTCAAGCCCACCCGTCTTTCACGTCGGGTTTCACCCCCGTCCAACACGACGTTAAACTGCACCCCGGTCCAGTGGTAAGCCATTGCGACCCACCATTTGAACTACGAGGTCTTTGATCCATGTCAAGGCATGGTACGTAGGAAGCCTCCACGAGGTTCAAGCCCACCATTAGTGGACCAAGGTCTACTCACCATTTGAACTACGAGGTCTTTGATCCATGTCAAGGCATGGTACGTAGGAAGCCTCCACGAGGTTCATGCCCACCATCAGTGGACCAAGGTCTACTCCCCATATGAACTACGAGGACTTTGATCCATGTCAAGGCATGGTACGTAGGAAGCCTCTATGAGGTTCAAGCCCACCCGTCTTTCACGTCGGGTTTTACCCCCGTCCAGCACGACGTTAAACTGCACCCCGGTCCAGTGGTAAGCCATTGCGACCCACCATTTGAACTACGAGGTCTTTGATCCATGTCAAGGCATGGTACGTAAGAAGCCTCCACGAGGTTCAAGCCCACCATTAGTGGACCAAGGTCTACTCACCATATGAACTACGAGGACTTTGATCCATGTCAAGGCATGGTACGTAGGAAGCCTCTATGAGGTTCAAGCCCACCCGTCTTTCACGTCGGGTTTTACCCCCGTCCAGCACGACGTTAAACTGCACCCCGGTCCAGTGGTAAGCCATTGCGACCCACCATTTGAACTACGAGGTCTTTGATCCATGTCAAGGCATGGTACGTAGGAAGCCTCCACGAGGTTCAAGCCCACCATTAGTGGACCAAGGTCTACTCCCCATTTGAACTACGAGGTCTTTGATCCATGTCAAGGCATGGTACGTAGGAAGCCTCTACGAGGTTCAAGCCCACCCGTCTTTCACGTCGGGTTTCACCCCCGTCCAACACGACGTTAAACTGCACCCCGGTCCAGTGGTAAGCCATTGCGACCCACCATTTGAACTACGAGGTCTTTGATCCATGTCAAGGCATGGTACGTAGGAAGCCTCCGCGAGGTTCAAGCCCACCATCAGCGGACCAAGGTCTGCTTTCACGTCGGTTTACCAACAAACCCCCCACCTGAACTACGAGGTCTTTGATCCATGTCAAGGCATGGTACGTAGGAAGCCTCCATGAGGTTCAAGCCCACTCATCACCCAATTCACGTCGTGTTCTACCTACGTCCAGCACGACGTTAAACTACATTCCATTCCAGCGGTAAGCCGTTGTGACCCATTCCCACCTGAACTACGTGGTCTTTGATCCATGTCAAGGCATGGTACGTAGGAAGCCTCCACGAGGTTCAAGCCCACCAATAGTGGATCAAGGTCCCTCACTTACGTCGGCTCACCGACACCCACCACCCGTCGTTTATTCACGTCAGGGTTCATTACCGTCCCGCATGACGTTAAACTGTATCATTTGAACTACGAGGACTTTGATCCATGTCAAGGCATGGTACGTAGGAATCCTCCCAGAGGTTCAAGCCCAACTCCCATCGGACCAAGGTCCACCCTCATGTAGGTATGCTGACGATGCCCATCGGACCAAGGTCCACCATCACGTCGGTTTACCGGCACCATCCCGAACTACGCGGACTTTGATTCCCTGCCACGGGGATACGTAGGAAGCCCCTTCAAGGCTCAAGCCCACCTTCGTCGTCGCCACCCCTGCGATGGTCCCATTCCATTCTCAACCGTCTCCGTGAGACGTTAAACTCGCGACCTACCTCGTGGTAAACATGAGATGCCTGAGGAAAACCTCGGATGGAACGCCTTTGGCGTAACCGTCTTTTCTAGACGTTAATCTTGCAAACATACCCAGTGTTGAACATGGGAAGCTGAGGAAAACCTCAGGTACGTGTCTATGACATGTAACCCCCCGCGCTCGATGTGGGATGCCTCGGGTTTCCACGCCCTCGAGAAGCCTTGTGATCAAGGACAACAGACAGACATGCCAGGTACCCCAGCATCCAGACACGCTACTGATGCCTCAAACGTGATTACTCCCCTGACCGAAGGTTGCTTCCCTGACTGGACCCTTTGGAATGTCCCGACAGAAGCAGTGTAATTAACCGGCGTCCATGGAAACATGGCACTGGGAAGAGTTTCACGAACTACGTATTAAATCTATAAGGGAGACCCGGACTAGGTGACGAGTTCTGAGGAGGAATCCACAGGAGGAAGAACTGACATCCCATCATCCCGTTTCGATCAAGGAGCAGACATACCTGAATAAGGAACGAATGCCGCCCGCCTTTGGAAAGCGGGAATGCGGGGCAACAAAGTCGCGCGTCCCCCTCCTCCCGATGGACGGATGCGCGCGCGCCCCGGCGAAAGCGTCGGAAACAGAAATGGTGAACCCGACGTGAAATTCTTCTCCTCAGCATGGGGATTAGTAGCATTAGAGACACCAGTAGATTGATGTGTCACCGGATCCAGGTATCCGGTGCCTGGTCCCGCCAAGCAAATGGCGGGCCTGTCGTGAACTCACCGGAAGTCGGGGTAGTAGAACGTGGGGAGCAACGCTCTGCAGCGTGTTGGCGTGGATCCTTCTCACGGACATGGGGATGGAAGAACGCTGGGGCACTGGCTGTCAATCCTTTTCCTCTCAGTACTGATGAGTTGATCCCTTCGTTTGTCAGGAACCAGGTTGCTATTTCAGAGATGCGGTCACCATCCGCTCCTCGCCCACGCAGGGGCAGGGGCAACACCACTACGGCCACTCCACATGGCGCCACTACCGCCACGACGGCTGCCACGTTGCGGGATGCGGGACGTCCACGTCCCCTTTCCCCATTAGAGGTCATCCAACGAAGGGTGATCAACAGCCTCGTGCGCAGGTATGAGGAACAAGGGGTCATCCTGACCAGGGATATGGCCCGTTTGGACCTGGAGGCTTCCAGACCCCGCCGTCAACGCCGCCCTAACAGGCCGCGCAGGGAGCCCCAGCTCCCCACCCAGACATTCAATCGTTTCGGGAGCCTATCCCCGAAACGCCTTGACGACTCTTCGCCTTATGCTGAAGAGGCAGGTGTTGTCCGGCTCAGTCCGCTCAGGGCCCCGACCCGGGACTCCCAGGCGAGAGCTCCCGTCCGGCCACGTCAGCGCCGCCGTCCGGCCCCGCAGGAAGAACAGGCAGACTATGTCCCTGCACCACCTGCACCGGCCCGCCTGACCCGACGTCAGCGTCGGGCCCGGGCTGAGGACGCTCGCCTAGCCGCGTCCATATCGACAGCTATAGTGGCCCGAGCCACCGCCGATGTACATTATGAAGCCCCCGCCTACATTGAGCAGGGGCACCCCTTCGCTCAACCAAGATTGAGACCCCAGCCGCCCCATGGGCAGGCCGGGTTGACGCTCCGGGTTGCAGGCCACAGTGATGATCGTCGCGAGCTAACCCGCGGTGATGCCACCCCGTACGGAGGTCCTCCCCGTACCACTACTCCACAGAGCGTAGGCCTTCCCCGCTCCGAGGCTCGTCGTGGAGGCATGCCTCATGCTGCCCCCATCCTGCACGAAGACCTGCCCCGGGGCAGTGATGCTCAGCGCGGAAGCACTTCCCGCGCCCGCTGTACAGGGTATGAAGCCCATCCGTCTGAAGGCACCGTCCATCCGGTCCTTCGATGTGGGGGTCCCCCCTACGTCCTCTCTACGACTGACGAAGGTCCTCCTCGCCCCAGCAATTCGAGGAGTGAAGGTCAGCCTCGCTCCACTCGCATCGACCGTGGAGGCCTTCCCCATGCTCCTGCCGGTTCCAACAGAGGCCCCGCCTACGTGGGTACTGTTCATGGAGGTCCTCCCCATGTACCCTTTGATACTTGCCCTGGTGACCCTCGCACCTCGGCTTTCTCAAGTGGGGGCCCTCTTCGCCACGGCGCTAGAGCCACCCCAGGGCTGCCTGATAGGGTTCAACCCTGTCCCAAAGAGCCACCCAGGGGCAGAAGAGCGGGTCGTCGCCACCACAAGAAGAATCCTGGGAAGGCCCAGGGGGGGATCAAACCTGCCCGCTTCTCCGATTCGGAAGCGGAATGCGATTCAGCGATGGAACCTTCTCCCAGCTCCTCCGTATCAAGGACTGGGGCAGGAACCAGACGCGTCAGCCTCGTTCTCCCAGAGATTGAGGTCCACCGGATCCCCGTCTCACTCCGCAGGTACATCCAGGAGGAAGAAATCCTGGGAGTTCCACAGGTTTCGACCGCGCAGTCACCGCCACCGTCGCCCGAAGCGCCCTCTTCCTCTACCCGGGATCCCGAGGAGCTGTTTTGGGGGTCAACGGTGGTAGAGCCACGACATGACCGGACACCGGTAACGGCGATTCCCGTACCCGAAGTAGCGGCTATTAGCCCGTCCTATCGTGACATCGTGGTCAGGTCACCTCGCTCTTCAGAGGAAGGCCCATAGTACGGTGGCCAGTCTGCTCGCTTGCCGTATTCTCCACCGCCGAGTTTGCTATCCCAGAGGTCCGCCTCGGTGCCGCTACCGGTCCCTCAGCCACCCCCGGTTGATGAGTGGGGAAATGTAGGGCCGAACTCCGAGGATGAACCCAGGAGCTTCTGGAGTATTCTTGCAGCGGACTATTTCCCAGAGAAGTTCTGGCCCACGGCGGCGTTGAATTTCCGCATACCCGAGTCGCTTACCCCTGAAGAAGTGGGATGCTTTTGTCGGACCCTGTGGGCGACGCACTTCCGCCTCCGTTGGGAACGGGTAATGTACCCCAGGAGTCGGGAGCACTTCGAGGAGATTGGAAAATAGTGCCGCCTGATTGATGCAGCGGTGATCCTTGTGGCCCAGCACCCCGAGTCGCCTGGTCATCAGGGTGCCCTCCAACGAAGATGCGTTCAGAGTTTCAAGGCACTCCGCAAGATTGTCAGGGAAGCCACCCCCCATGTGCAAGTCCGTGGTTGGGGACGCTATGCCGCCCTCCTCTTCGACCCTATCCGACGACAGCCCGATTCGCTATGCGACATTGAGGATATGCCCTCAAGAGGGGTCACAGTCCACATGGCCGACGTTGTGGATAAGGAAGATGAGCTTGAGTTCCTTGATGGGGACTTACCATCCGAGGGCATACCGCCACTACTCGACCCATCAGGGAGAGTCACCCGTCATCAAAGGAACCTGCTAGGCCTCCCTGTACCCACCGAGTCACTGACACTCGGTCGGAGCACCGGCAAGGGTAAGGAGCACGTCGGAATAGCCAAGCACTCCGACCCGTCCGCCTCTGTGCAGAAAACGGACGAAGATCCTGAGAAGGCCACGTTGCGCCAGCAGCTTGCTGAACAGAAGAGGCTGGTCGACGAACTCTTGGCTGAACGCGCCGCAGAGCGACGACCCGACTACGGTAATCCCAGGCCGGGACAGCAAGGGCAGGAACAATTTCCCCCCGGTGAGATGCCTCCGGGCAACCCTGATCATGCTACTGCCGCGGATAGGGCGGAAGCCGGAACATACGGCAAGAGGGCGCGATACGTCTCGCCAAACCCCCCTGAGCGACGGGGCAATCTGAAGAACCCAACCCGGGTTCCCCCAGTCGCCCAACAGGTCGTCCAACCAGTCAACCCTAGAGCAGCGGAAGCCGTCTACCGTGTTGAAGAACCTGGAAATGCGCTTGTGGTTAGGGATCCCCGTCAAGACAGGGACCCCCACCCGGAGGACCTTATTGCGGCACTCACAGCCCGCCTCGAGGCGTTGGAGACACGGCAGGTGGCGGTCCCACCGGATGGCAAGCCTTATCCCGCGTGGGTGGATGATATGCTCGCGCCTCCGGGTTTTGGGAACCCCACTTTCTCGCCTTTTAACGGGACAGGGGACCCACCCCAGCACTTGGCTCATTTCTCTTCCAGGTGTGGCCCCATGATGGGGACCCCGGCTCAGCAAGAAGCCGCTAAGCTCCGATGTTTTGTACAGACGTTGGAAGGTCCGGCATTCGTCTGGTACAGCCAGCTCCCCATCGGATCAGTGACCGGTTGGGAAGATCTTCGCCGGCAGTTCTTGTACCAGTTCAGCTCCACTACGCGGAAGACCAGCATCGCGGACCTCTTTAAGTGCAAACAGAGGCCTGATAAGCGGGTTGCGGACTTCATCGCCCGGTGGAAAGGACTTACGTATTCTCTCGATATGCCACTGACTCAGGAGCAATTACTGACGATGTGTGTGGGGAACGTAAAGACAGAGCTGGTACCCTCCTTGATTACCCATAACTACCCTGGAGGGTTCAGAGATTTCTCGGATAAGGCCCAGCGCCTCGAGGAGGCCCTGCAACAGGCTAGTCAGGCACGTTTGCTGCCCCCTATGATCCCAGCCAGGAGGGCCGCCAGGGCTGAACCCGCCGCGGTGGCCCAAATAGAAGCCCCGAGGCAGCTGGAATTGCTACCGGCGGTACCACCCCCGCAACCTCGCAGAGGTCCTCCACCTCAAGCTCAGGCTCCTGCCCAGCAGCGACCGCCTCAGAACCGACAGGTTCCTCCGCGCAATGCGCCACCGCCACCTAGGCGAGACAACCAGGCGCCGCCTCCTCGGCAGGCCCCTCCGGTCCCTCGACAGAACCAGGTCCCCAGGGCTCCTTACCCGGAAAGAAAGTACCATACCTATTCGTTCAATGAAAATCAAGTCCCTGGTTACTTCCGAAGTTCCCTAGAGCAAGGGATTGTGCGTCTGCCTGAGTGCAGGAGGCCGGCAGAGGCGCATCTCACTGATCACCCCAACTACTGCCCTTATCATCGGATCCTGGGGAACACCCTCAAGCGATGCTATGTGTTTAAAGACTGGCTTCAGGACCAGGTCAACAACAACATAGTCAAGTTGGGCCCGGCGCCAGCGCAGGTGGCAGGCATCTTCGCGGGATCGGAAATCGGCAGTGACAGCGAGGGTGAGTGGCAACAGGTCTCTAGCCGCGGGTCCCAGAAATACGACAACTGGATGGCTCGAAAAACTGTCGTCCGTGCCCAGGGTATCATCCGGCCACGCCTGAAGCAGTCGGAACCTTCAGAAGAAGTAGCCGGTGCCTCAGTATCGTCTTCACAGTCGACCTCTGCCCAAAAAGGCAAGCAGCGGCGACGAAAGAAGAAGCAACGTGCACCGCCAGTGCCGTCGTCATCCCGCACTCTTGGCGACTTTATGCCTCCTGAAATGGGCATTCCCCCCAGAATCCGCCCAGCGGTGGATGACTCTTCGAGTGACAGTCAAGGGTACGCTTCGGTTAACACCGTGGAGCTGGTAAAGCCCTATATGACCCCCGACGAAGGGGAACCCCAGGCAGACCGCCCCAATGTTTCCAGCCGACGTCAACGTCAGCGGAATCGCAACCGCGCCGGTCACCGAGGTACGTCAGCAGGCATTTGTGACCAAGCCGTGCACGCTACCGAGACCAGGCAGTAGGCTCAGCGCAGATCTCAGCACGCGCAGACCCATCCAGCGCCCTTGGCTCTACCTCCACCGCCGTTCGTGTTGCTGGATCGGGGAGAGCCGCCTCGTTCGTATCACAGCCAGTCTCACCCGGCGACGGGCCAGCCTCCGCTGTCCGATCTTAGCCCGGCGACTACTCCCCAGGCTTCTACTAGCAGGCAGCAGGATGTATCCAGTACTAGCCGACCGTTAGTTCAACCAGCAGGACCCGCTATGCCCCCAAATGCCGAAAAACCCCCTGTAAGCAGAGGTTCGCGTTTGGCGCGCAAGTATGATGTCCTAAAGCACCTAGCTGGCATTCCAGCAAGTCTTTCCATCCTTGAGGCCCTGCGCTTGTCGTCCGAGATGCGCGAGGCACTTGCCGAGGCCCTAAGGAGCCCCCTCCAGTTCGAGACGGAAGTGGCAGCCGCGGAGGCTTTCCATACCGAGACGATTGAAAACGCCGAATGTCAGGCGGTTATCTCGTTCTCTGGTGAAGATGAAGACCCTCCTATACAGGGGCACATTCTCCCACTGTATATCACTGGCCACTTTAACGGTGTGGAAGTTCGTCGGTGCCTCGTTGACACGGGTTCCGGAATCAATCTAATTCCGACCCGGACGCTGCGAAAGCTGGGTTTGTCCGAAGGTGATTTGACTCCCTCTGACCTCAGGATTCAGGGGTACGACAGGACAGAGCAAACCCCGGTCGGCAAGATCCGTCTGAAGACCCAGTTCGGTGGCTTAATTGCCAGCACCGAATTCATGGTTGTTTCTCAGGACACCGCCTACAACGCATTGATGGGCAGGCCATGGCTCCATCTGCATGCAGCGGTTCCCTCGTCGTATCACCAGTGCCTTAAGTACTCGCTCAACGGTCGAGTAGGCGTGCTCCAAGGAGACGCGTCCCCTTTCGCTTCTTGTGAGGCCCGCTATCTGGATGCGGGTTATTACAAAAGTAAGGACAAGCAGATCCTGGTCAGCGAGGATGAGCCCGCCCCAATCACAAGTGATCCCTGGGCGAGCATGGACGACGCCTACGTCCTCCCGATCCACCGGTTGGAGGCCACGACCCCCGACATGGGACAATGTTTCGTTGTTTCGGGTACGCAAGGAAGGCATGTTCCGGCGTCCAAGCGACGGCGGAAAATCACCTCGTACTCCTACATCAACCAGGCTCGGGTCATCCCGGAATCTCCTACCCCTGTACGGTACCGGGATGTCAAGCTCATGACAACGGCGGTGCGCCATACGTGTCTATTTCGCCGGGATGGAATCAACCGACTCTGGCCGACACGTCACCACTGCTTTGATATCGTCAAGCGTGGCCCCTTAGGCCGAAGGCCGGATGGGATAGGGTCAAATGCATTCATTGCTATGGTCTCCACGACGAGTGAGTCTCCTGATGTGATGACCGCTGCTGCCCAAGCCGGCACCAGCTGCCCCTCGGGTTTTGAGAGCCCAGAAGTACCTTCCGTCGCGGGAAGTCCCCCCACGGCTGGGGAGGAAGACTTGGAGGATGCTCCCCCAGCCTTTGAAGAAGGCGTCTCTACCACGGTCGATGAGCTGGTGCAGGTGAACCTTGGTAGCGAGGCAGATCCAAGACCCACATTAATCAGTGCGGCCATGTCCCTCGAGGAGCGGCAGCAGTATGTAGACTTCCTCAAACAGCACCGCGATGTGTTTGCCTGGAGTTACGATGAGATGCCAGGGCTGGATCCCCAAGTGGTCGTCCACCGTCTGGGCCTCCCAGTAAAACATCGTGGGTTCAAGCAGCCTCCCAGGAAAATGCACCCTTCCCATGGCGCTACGGTTGAGGCCGAAGTTGATAAGCTAATCAAGGCCAACTTCGTCAAAGAGGTCCAGTACCCCAAATGGCTCGCCAACATTGTGCCGGTCAGGAAGAAGAATGGGCAGATTAGAGTCTGCATCGACTTCCGCGATCTCAATCGCCACTGCCCAAAAGATGACTTCCCACTCCCAGTGACGGAGCTGTTGATTGATGCCACGGCCGGATTCCAAGCCCTCTCCTTCATGGATGGGTATTCCGGGTATAACCAAATCCGGATGGCCCCCGAGGATGAGGAGTCCACTGCCTTCAGGGCTCCCCAGGGTACCTTTTGCTACCGGGTAATGCCATTCGGTTTGAAAAATGCAGGTGCCACTTATCAGAGGGCCATGCATCGCATATTCAAACCGATCCTCGGGACATTGGTGGAATGCTACGTGGATGACCTTGTAGTCAAATCATATCAGCGCCAGAACCATCTCAAAGACCTTGAGAAAGTGTTCGGTTTCCTCCGTTCCCGTCACCTGAAGATGAACCCGCTGAAGTGTGCCTTCGGGGTCACCTCCGGGAAGTTTCTGGGTTTTGTCGTCAGATACCGAGGTATCGAGATCGACCCGGAGAAGATCAAGGCCATCAGCCAAATGCCTCCCCCGAGCAACATTCGGGAGCTTCGAGGCCTGTAAGGCCACTTAGCCTATATACGCCGGTTCATTGCGAATCTGGCCGGCAAGTGTAAGCCCTTTTCTCGGCTCATGAAGAAAGGCGCTGCCTACGAATGGGATGAGGAGTGTCGGGTTGCTTTCGAGGAAATCAAGCAGTATCTGCTCCAACCTCCGGTCTTGATGCCACCCGTCTCTGGAAAGCCGCTGGTTCTTTACGTAACCGCCCTGGAGAGATCCCTCGGTGCGCTGCTCGCCCAGAAGAATAACGAGGGCGCTGAGAACAGTCTCTACTATCTCAGTCGCATGCTTCTCGATACGGAGGTCAGATATTCCCTTATCGAAAAGAGCTGCCTTGCGCTCGTCTTCGCCGTGCAGAAGTTGCGACACTACCTGCAACACCACGAGGTGCAATTGATCTCTCGGGTGGATCCACTGAAGTACATCCTGAACCGCCCCATGCTGACTGGCCGACTAGCACGGTGGGCGGTGATTCTCCAGCAGTTTGACATCAGGTTTGTGCCTCAGAAGGCCGTTAAGGGACAGGCATTGGCAGACTTTTTAGCTGCCCATCCAACCTCCGCGGATCAATCCCTGGACCTGGATTTTCCCGATGAGACGATCCTCTCGGTCGATCATGTTGTCCCGTGTTGGCAAATGCATTTCGACGGCGCCTCCCGGAGCCCCACTGGTAGAAGGCTCAACGACCCCAAGCTCAACAGAGTGGGTCTGGGTATTGTTTTCATTACCCCGACGCAAGCCGTTCTGCCGTACTCCTTCCTATTGTCAGAAGGTTGTACGAACAACGAGGCGGAATACCAAGATCTCATCACCGGCCTCGAGTTGGCCCTTGAGATCCATGTACCCCATCTACATGTGAAGGGAGATTCTGAGCTGGTAATCAAACAGGTTAATGGCGACTACGTCGTCAGGAAGCCAGAGCTTGCACCGTTGCTGGAGTACACCCTCCTCCTAATGGCCCAGTTCTCTTCTCGGCCAGAGGTTACCCATGTCCCACGGTCGCAGAACGGTCAAGCGGACGCCCTAGCTGGCTTAGCCGCATCGCTCGCAGAACCCGAGCAAGATGATTTGGTCATACACGTGGCCCACCGGAGAGTCATTGCTCCCGTCACCCAAGAGGACCGTGATGGCCTGCGGGTAAGTCATCTCACCGCCGGACCCTCCGTATCGGGAGTCCCGGGTTCGTCAGACGCAGTGGTTGAAACGACCCCCGATTGGAGAGCACCTTTTGTCGAGTATCTCCAAAATGGTCAGCTCCCAGACGGCCGGGCCGAGCGCGAGTGAATCCGACGCCGCGCGCTTCAATTTACCCTCCAGAGTGGCCCCAGTCTTGAGCAGACCCTCTATAAACGGAGTTTTGATGGTGTCCTCCTCCGTTGCATCCAAGGAGTAGAGATACCTCAAGTTATGCAAGAGGTTCACGCCGGTTCCTGTGGCGCCCATCAAGCTGGGCCGAAGCTGTCCCATCAAATCCGGAGGCTAGGGTACTTCTGGCCCTCCATGATCCACGATTGTATTGGATAAGCCAAGAGATGCCACGCGTGCCAAGTGCACGCCAACTTCTTGCATCGGCCGCCAGAAACCCTCCACCCCACCAAGTACTCTTGGCCATTTGCGGTATGGGGACTCGATGTAGTGGGACCGTACCCGCCGGCAACAGCCCGCCAGTGTAGGTTCATCCTGACTGCTACAGATTTCTTCTCCAAGTGGGCAGAAGCAGTTCCGCTCAAAGAGGTCAAGGCCCGTTCCGTCGTCGACTTTGTGAGCTCCAACATCATCCACCGGTTTGGGGTCCCTCACGCCGTCCTCACTGACAACGGCACCAACTTCCGAGCAGCTGAATTGAAGAAACTGTACGCTAAGTACGACATCCGGTCAAACCATACCTCCCGCTACCACGCACAGGCAAATTGACAGATCGAGGCGTTCAACAAGACCCTCTCTAACATTCTGCAGAAGATGGTTGGTCAGAACAAGAAGAGTTGGCCGGACAAGCTCCCCAACGCCCTCTGGGCTTACCGGACGACGACTCGCAACTCTACCCAGGTGACCCCATATTCCCTGGTGTATGGAGCTGAGGCCGTCCTACCCATTGAGATCCAGCTGTCGTCGCTACGCACTGCAGTTTATGATCACCAGACTTCAGATGAGGTAGCCGAGATCCGTCTAGCTGAGTTAGAGGCACTGGATGAGAACCGGCTTCGTGCCCTGCACAATCTGGAAAGGCATCAGGACAAGATGGCAAGAGCCTTTGACAAGAAGGTTCGTCTCCGCTCCTTTCTACAGGGTGACCTGGTACTGGCCCTGCGAGCGCCAATGATTCCCGGAAGGAAACCGCCCAAGTTAGAACCCAAATGGGAAGGGCCTTATATCATCCATAAGGTCTACCCAAATGGAGCTTACTCCTTGGTGACCACAGATGGAGAGCGTGTAACCCCTCCCACCAACGCCAGATTCCTCAAGCGATACTTCGCCTAGGGCAAAAGATTGGTCCTGCATGACCCTAAACTGCGAGAGGGTCCTGCATGACATTAAACTGCATTGGTCCTGCATGACCCTAAACTGCGAGAGGGTCCTGCACGACATTAAACTGCATGGGTCCTGCATGACATTAAACTGCATTGGTCCTGCATGACCCTAAACTGCGAGAGGGTCCTGCATGACATTAAACTGCATTGGTCCTGCATGACCCTAAACTGCGAGAGGGTCCTGCACGACATTAAACTGCATGGGTCCTGCATGACATTAAACTGCATTGGTCCTGCATGACCCTAAACTGCGAGAGGGTCCTGCATGACATTAAACTGCATTGGTCCTGCATGACCCTAAACTGCGAGAGGGTCCTGCACGACATTAAACTGCATGGGTCCTGCATGACATTAAACTGCATTGGTCCTGCATGACCCTAAACTGCGAGAGGGTCCTGCATGACATTAAACTGCATTGGTCCTGCATGACCCTAAACTGCGAGAGGGTCCTGCACGACATTAAACTGCATGGGTCCTGCATGACATTAAACTGCATTGGTCCTGCATGACCCTAAACTGCGAGAGGGTCCTGCAGGACATTAAACTGCATTGGTCCTGCATGACCCTAAACTGCGAGAGGGTCCTGCACGACATTAAACTACATGGGTCCTGCATGACATTAAACTGCATTGGTCCTGCATGACCCTAAACTGCGAGAGGGTCCTGCATGACATTAAACTGCATTGGTCCTGCATGACCCTAAACTGCGAGAGGGTCCTACACGACATTAAACCGCATGGGTCCTGCATGACATTAAACTGCATTGGTCCTGCACGACCCTAAACTGCGACTTGGTCCCGCATGACCTTAAACTGTATCTCCGTCCTCACTGCAAGACGTTAAACTGCAAGTCAGTCAGTTCTTCCTGACCAAGGCTCAGCCTCAGGCCCCTCGACCTCTTTGGGCCCCTGACCCCGTTTCTACCGAGGTCTGGCCCCAGCCCCCTCGTTTCTCTCTGACTTACCCTCTTACGGGATTGTACAGTACAGTGTAGGACTACGTTCTCACGTTGGGATCATGCACCATACCGTACACATCCTCGAACGAGATGCCCCTCGTCCCGCATGACGTTAAACTGCATGTCAAGAACTACGTACGGCTTGATTCCCATCCTCCTGGGATACGTAGGAACGCTCGGACATCTCGTCTTGAGCCCAGCCCCAAGCTTCTCTCTTCCACTATTCCCCCTGGGAATGGTCTCCTTGGAGGATCTTTGTGTATCAGGGCGTCGGCCTTCTTGGCCCCGCTCATGCAACCCCACTCACGCAAAGATTGTAAAGGTCGCACCATGCGCCCACTCCCGTTCTTCTACCCTCCCACGTCCTCACCGCATGACGCTAAACTGCATGGCCTTCAAGAACTACGTATGGCTTGATTCTCATCCTTATGAGATACGTAGGAACGCCCGGACATTTCGTCCGTTGGCCCAGCCCAAAAGCCAAAATCTTCCCCTCGGGTCAAGACATAGCGGGGTGCACACTTTTGCCCCGACCCACGTCGTGCAAGCCTCGACCCGGCTGCACATTCCCCCCTGGAGGTGTTTGCCCCTTTCGTGGATGGATTCACACCCGGAGGGGCCCCCAAGAACGGCCTGGATACAAAGCCCAAGGGCTCTCCTACCGATACGGGCCAACGCCCCTGAGGGTTTCTCAAGCAACAAATCGAAACAAGTCCCGCGTTGCGAATTTGGTCAGTGGTCGACCCTCATTGGTTGCACCCATGCGGGTCACCATAGGAACACTGTGTTTCGAATATGGTCAACAGTGATTCATTCTGCCCCATCCTGAGGTGACAAACTTCCCCAGGTGGTGCCAGTGATCGGGCCCACAGCCCAGGATTCCTCACCCGGAGTGTACGGTGTGGTGTGGGACTACGTCCTCATTCACGTCGGGATTATGTACCATGTCGTACAACTCCCCTTCCGAGGCTCAGCCTCAGGCCCCTTGGCCTCCTTGGGCCCCTGGCCCCCGTCCTCATGTAAGACGTTAAACTACAAGTCAGTCGGGTCTTCCTGATTGATACTTGACCTTAGGCCCCTTGGCCTTTCCAGGTCACAGCCTAGGTCCCTTCTTACCCGGAGTGTACGGTGTGGTGTGGGACTACGTCCTCATTCACGTCGGGATTATGTACCATGTCGTACAACTCCCCTTCCGAGGCTCAGCCTCAGGCCCCTTGGCCTCCTTGGGCCCCTGGCCCCCCGTCCTCATGTAAGATGTTAAACTACAAGTCAGTCGGGTCTTCCTGATTGATACTTGACCTTAGGCCCCTTGGCCTTTCCAGGTCACAGCCTAGGTCCCTTCTTACCCGGAGTGTACGGTGTGGTGTGGGACTACGTCCTCATTCAAGTCGGGATCATGTACCATGTCGTACAACTCCCCTTCCGAGGCTCAGCCTCAGGCGCCTTGGCCTCCTTGGGCCCCTGGCCCCCCGTCCTCATGTAAGACGTTAAACTACAAACCGGTCAGGCCCTCCTGACCGAGGCTCAGCCCCAGGCCCCTCGGCCTTTCTAGGACGCGGCCCAGGACCTATCTTATAGGATTGTACGGTATGGTGTAGGACTACGTCCTCATTCACGTCGGTTTTTCGCCATACTATACACCTTGCTTAGGAGTATATTACTCCCCACCCAAGACCCGCATGACGTTAAACTGCATTTCAAGAACTACGTGTGGCTTGATTCCCATCATAATGGGATACGTAGGACCACCTGGATGTCCAAGATCCGGGTCCAGCCCCATCTCTCGGGAATCCTCATCCCATCTTGGCCCCTTGGCCCATCCTTCCTCCATGAGGAGATCATATGGTGCGGTGTGGGATTATGTCCTCATTTACGAGGGTCTTGTAGTGACCACGCCATGTTTCCCGCACCACTGAGCTGTTTCGTCGATCCCTCTTTCGGCTGTTCACCAATGTGCTTAAGAGTACTCTGGTTTATTACCTGGAATGCCAAGCTTTACTCGGACACGTCCGCACCCGCTTTCCAGGCTTTGCGTATCCCCGCATCAGGGCTTTCACCATCTTTCACACCCGGAGGGACTCCCAAGAACGGCCTGGATACTACGCCCAAGGGCTCTCCTACCGATACGGGCCAACGCCCCCCAGGGTTTCGGACGACAAATCGATAAAATCCCGCGTTGCGAATATGGTCAGCGGTCGATGCTCGTTTGTTGCTCCCACCTCAGGCTAACGCGATACAGACGCTGTGTTTCCTTCATGGATAACAGTTTTCCTCTGTCGTCACGCCAACCCATTAAGCCCAAATGCCGGGTACACAATTCACACCCTTCATCACTTCATCGTGTCCAAGTAGAATTTCGGGACTCTTGGTACTTTTTCCCCCGTGCACGTCTGCGCGTTTGAGGAACAAGCTACATCAAAGGTGTCCTTCGGAACTCTCTGTTGACTCCCCTTTAATGGATGCCCCAAGTATTGCAATGAGGATCCCCCCTTGTTTCCCACACCGAGTTTATCTCACGTGGGCTTAGGGATTGGGTTGACCTCTGTGCTTATTCGGGAATTGTCACCACCCACGGTCCGAGCTCTAAGACCATAAACTAAGATTCTCATCTGGAACTACGTTCAAGACCCCTTGTCTTTGGACCCAGCTTGAGATTAGAAAATTTACCTCTCTAATCCTACCTTCAGGACCCTGATCACAGGACTGCGTGGCGCAGTGTGGGACTACGTCCTCATTCACGTCAGGTACGCAATAGCTGCACCACGCACTCCCCCATTCTGAGGTTCAGTCCTCCTATCCCCTATCCTGCATGACATTAAAAGGCACCCTTCAGAACTACGTGTGGCTTGATTCCCATCATAATGGGATACGTAGGACCACCTGGATGTTTAAGATTCGGGTCCAGCCCCACCTCTGGGAGATATCCTGATTTCCCGGTCACCTAGACCACTTGGTCCATCCCTCTCCAGCGGGGGGTGCGTAGGTATGATACAAGGTTGTGGGCATCATGCCCCCCTTCCCCTGGGAATCTTCCATCTCTCGATCACCCTCAAGGTTGAGTCCCTTGGCTCCCCGCAGTGGTTCACCCATGTATTAAGAGTACTCTGGTCTAGGACCAAGAGTGTCAGATTCAACTTGGTCAAGTTCCTTCCACTTGCCAAGCTTCGTGTTCCCATCTATTCAAACTTTCATCATCATTCACACCCGGAGGAACCCCCAAGTACGGCCTGGATACAACGCCCAAGGGCTCTCCTACCGATACGGGCCAACGCCCTCCAGGGTTTCGGACAACAAATCGATAAAATCCCGCGTTGCGAATATGGTCAGCGGTCGATGCTCGTTTTGTTAGTCCTCATTTCAGGCTAACGCGACAGGATGCTGTGTTGCGAACATGGTCAGCAGTAATCCTCTGTCGTCACGCCAGCCCCTTCAGTCCTTGAATGTTGGTTGCATGATTCACATCATTTTCCACCCCATCATGTCCAGGTGGAATCTGGACACTTTTGGCACTATCCCTCAGTGCACCTTTGCATGCTAGGGGGACAAAGCTGCAATTTGGCGTCCTTCAGGACTCCCATGGTCCGAGCTCTAAGACCATAAACTAAGACCCATTCGGGACTACGTTCAAATTCCCATCCTCATGGGACACGTAGGATCACCCAGACGCCCTGTCTCCAGGTACAACCCATTCAGGAAGCCAGTCTCTCTCCCTGTTTTACCTCCGGATGGCGTACAATTTGATGTGGGATCATGTCTCTGTCAAATGTGTTTTATAAACACTGCGCACATTTCCCGCCTAGCATCGTCTCTGCTACGTCTGCGCTGCATGACGATAAAATGCATGCTTGGTCCTATCATACGACCCTAAACTGTGACATTATCGTCCTGGCCGCACGACGAAAAACGGCACCGCATTGTAGTGACCTCGCTGTAGAGGACATCACGTTGGGTACTGGCCACGCACCATGCCATTTGTCAACGCCCATCACGGCTTGATTCTTGTGGCGACATCACGACCTACAGTCCTAGGCCTGTCGCTTCACAAAACAAAAAAAAAACCATTCACCTCAAAGAACAAACAAGATACATCAAATTCCGCTTCTTTTAGTGCAAGGGCCACGTCCGCACTTCCCCTTTCCCCTGGCACTGGTACCTTACCCTGCCACCTTCCAGAACTACGTATGGCTTGATTCTCATCCTTATGAGATATGTAGGAGCGCCCGGGTACTTCCCCACGGGTCCAGCCTAACCCTGGTGTTCGGTCCCTCGACTCGAGCTCATTCACGTCAGGTTGTGATGTCATGGGTCCCCTGATCCCTTTTTCCAATCCATGGTCCGAATTCTATGACCATAAACTAAGATTTCCCCAAGGGAAAGGAATCTGCTCCCTCTCTCTAATACGTTTTGTTGACGTGTTCAGATGTGTTTTGACAAAAAGCCCGAAGCATGGGATTTTCACGGGGACATTCCCCTCATCCCATGACCAAGATTCGTGAGCTCACTATTTGGATCCTCATCCTCTTCCACATCCAAAAGGACCCTCAGACGACGTGGATACTAAGCTTAAGGGCTCTCCATGAATGCTGGACCTAAGGGCCCTACAATCGTTTCGGGCCAACGTCCCTGCGGATATTCGACAACATTTGTGACACGGTCCCGTGTTTCGAACATGGTCAACGGTCGACCCTCATTTGTTTGTCCCCATTTCAGGCTAACGCGATAGGATGCTGTGTTGCGAATATGGTCAGCAGTAGTCCTCCATCGCCACGCCGTCACCATCGTGATCCGAATCTTGAGCGTCATGATTCACACATTTCCACTCCCTCATGTTCAAGTGGAACTCCACCATACTCGGCTCTTTCTCTTCGCGCATCTAGATGCGCTGAATGATCGTGTTAGTGTCATTGGGCCGGTAGTCACCGAGCATCCCTTTGCCCTCAGCTGCCCCTCTCTGCGTCGGGAAATTCCCACCACTACTGCTTGTTTCCCACACCGAGCACGACTCACGTGGGCTTAGTAGTTTTGGCCGGATGTGTACCAACACGGTTAGGCTGCTCCTCGTCCAGTATGACGTTAAACTGCGCTTTCAGAACTACGTACGTCTTGATTCCCATCATCATGGGATCCGTAGAGACACTCAGGCATTTCACCTAGGGTCCAGCCCCAGGAATCACAAAATCCTGTTCCTCCTCATTTCCAGCGCCCCTGGTGTTGCCCCAATCGTGCAGACGAGCACGTTGGATAAACGGTAATTCGGCTATCCCGGAAGTTCCTCCTCCGATCAAGCCTTCCCCATCTTTCGGGAATCTGGACTGGTTTGAGGGAATTGTCATCAAACGTCCCGCAAACATTGTAGGGATGCAATAAGACAATTCAACAGTGGAAATCATGCGTGCTACGGAACTCTAAACAAAGGAGAAAGGAAGAATTGAAGCACAAAAGTGTTAATAAAAGTTTCTTCGGGTTCGCTACAATACTCGGGGGTTGACTTCCCCCATGGACGGGTTGACTCCGTCAAAAGAGCGTTGCAGCTCCGCCACCCGTTGACTTGCGGCATCCAGAGCCTGTTGCCGCTGATTTAACTCCCGCTCCTCTTCAGTAGCGGCGGGGCGTAATCCGTCAACCCTGGCCCGGGCCCTTTCCACCTCGGCCTGGACGACAGCCATCCTTCCAGAGGTCTGCTCCATATGCTCCTCAGCCTTTGCCAGCTGGGCCTTCAATCGTAAGACCAGCTCAGACTGTGCATCGAGAGTGGCTGAAAGCTCGTTGGCCCGGATCTGCATCTGTTGGACCTCGCCTTCAGCCTCCTGGAGCTTCCTGATGCTGGTCGCCTTCCTCCGCTGCCATCCCACGCTCAGCCCACGATCATGCTCCCGGATCTTCTCAGCCATGAGGTCTCGGATGAGCGCGTGGGGGCGTTGGGCATCCACTCCCCCGGCACACAGTTCGCGCAACCGTGAGCGGAGCCTATTCATTTCGGCCAGCCATTGCACTTGGGGAGTGTCCCTGATAAAGCGCGTGATCAGCTTCCACGACCGGCGGCGGACTATGCTACTGTCTTCCTCATCAGAGGCTGTTTCGTCCCAATCCGCGCGGTCAGCGGGCTCGTACACAGGATATGCCTGCAGGAATTCCTCAGCGGGATCCGCATCTGGTGTTGAGTCTGGTACGACACCTGACGCCGGCACAGGCACGACAGGACTAGGACTGACCGGTTGATCCTCTTCCTCGGAGCCCACCTCGATGACTTCAGGTATGACCCTGCTGGTGGTCCCGCCAGTGATGGTGTGCGCCGCAGTTGGAGGAGGTGAAGGGACTATCGTCACCATCACCGGCATGCCCCTGGGAGGGACGCCGCCAGACATCCCAACCAGCCTCTCCGCAGCAGCCCACGCCAGTCGGAGAACTGTATAACAGAAAGAGACATAAACGTTAGTCGACATGGCCCACGTGTGGCAACGAAGAGACCGGTGGAGGATACTTACGAAGGTTGACTTCTGAGCGCTGCTCCTGGGCCGGTACTGACGGGACTCCGAGACGGGGCCCCCCGTATACTGCTGGAAGATCTGGAGAGTCCAGAGGAGCCACCTCAGACCCCCTGGTCCCACCAGATGCAGAACTGGACGCAGCCATAGGCGCGGGTTCTGAAGGTCCCGCATCATCACCCGCCGAGGAGCGAGAACGAGGCCTACGAACAAGTTCCTCCTGCATGACCCAAACATTGGTAAGAAGTCCGTAGGGATTCAAAAATAGATCGTAAGAAGAGAAGTTCGGAATGTTACCTCGAGAACCTCCGCGAAGTCGTCGGATTCTGAGCTTCGGTCTCCGACCTCGCCCTCCTCCAGCGGGTCCCCCCCTCCAGCCTCATCCTCCCGAGAGGAATCCCCTGATTCCTCCGGCAAGGGGAAGCGCTCCCTCAGATCGGCAGCTGATGGCTGTGGAGGGACTGTCTGATTCAACAGTACCCTCACCCGGTCTGTCATTGGGCGAGGGACACCACTGGAGTGGATGTAATCCTCCAGCTCGTTCAAGTATTGCTCCGCCTCCGCCGGAGACACCAGGAATCCAGCCCGGACTGGGCCTATGCCCGGCAGTCTCATCCCGAGGTGATTCAGGTGGGCCCACACCTCAGATGGGCTGAGGAATTGCCGGTTGACGTCCCAGACGTCCCAAGCTTCCGTAAAGACAGCATCTTCTGCCATGTCAATGTGACGCAGCCGCTTCCCCGGAGCCTGAGCGGATATCCGACGGAATCCCCTCGATGGCCGCCCCTCCGGATGACCTTGCTCTCCCGGAACCACCGGATCCGCCGCTGCTGCCATACCCTCGGCCGGTGCGGGTCTCTCTGCCACGGCAGCCCCGCTGCCACGGGCGGCCCTAGCTGCCCTCCGACCCCGACCTCGAGATAAAGGAGGCCCACCATCACCAACCCGGATCGTTGGCTGCTTCAGCATCTCCCCGGGATAAGCGGCCTCCCAGCTAATGGCGTACTCCTTCACTAAGCCGAAGGCGGCAGTGGGTGGAGGTAATGTGATCTTCATCTTTCCATCCTCACGTGTGAACATGAGCCACAGCTGCCTCATCACACACGGGTGCTCCTCGTGACGCACCTCCCATTATACCTGCGGGGTCAGCCGCTGGAGGCACCGGAACTGCCTCGCAAAACGGTGTGGGGTGTACGGTTCACAGATCGGCTCACGATCTATCCGAGCCACCAAAACTCCACCTAGGAAGGCCAGGAGGTAAGCCCGATGCTCTTCCGTTCCCCGTCCATCATCAGTAAGCCTTCCCGTCGGCAGTGGAAAGGGATGAAAGTTGAACTCGTCCGCCCTCCACACCCTATTCAACACCATCGGAATGGCCAGTTTGAATGGGAAGCTCCCAACTGCGTTCAGAATGGAAGGGCGAAAGTCTGATCCCGGCGGCGAAATAGGGTTTGGATACTCGTAAATCCCCCTGATGTGCGCCGCGATCCACCCATACAGGAGGTGGAAGGGCCCTCATATTCTTGGCGGCTTCTTGCCCTCGCTGATACGTCGCAGCATTCTGTATAGCTTGGCGAGCATCGGGATCCCCAGGTTGATGCGCTGCCCCATGGCCAGCATCGATGCCATGATGAACGAGCTGGGTCGTACCCCCATGCTTGTATCTCTCGCTGGTAGGATCCACCCACATATGAGAGCCGCGATGAACGCCGCCAGCCTAACTATTGGCTGTTGTTCGGTGCTGACGCTGAAACCCCAAGTCTTCCATTGGCTGTCCTCCAAAACCCGCCAATACGAGTGCCCCTTACCCCGCTGGGCTGCCCTCGGACAAGTTCGAGGCCTTGGAGGGAACTCTCGATTCTCTGGAAAGTTCAGGAAACACTTTAACCACCTCTTGAAGTGGACGTCCCTCACGGCCTCCTTGTCCTCTCCAGGGACAAGCGCCATCAGCGCTGACGCCAGCCGTGGCATTTGCTCAGCATCCCCCCACGCACTGATGACGGGGAGGAACTCGTCGTACATGGCCCCCAAGATCGGGACCCCAGAAACCTGGTGGACATCCCACAGGCTGATGCCCACCTCCCCGTGATGCAGATGAAAAGTGTTGGTCCTGGACGACCATCTACTCAGCAGTTCCGGCATCAGCTGCTTTGGCTGGTAAATGTGGAACTGGGAGGCCCATGCCGCCTCGTACAATCCCACTCTCCTCAGCTCAGCCTCGAACTCCTCGCATGAGGCGCCTACCCAGTAGGCCCAGGCCCAGTCGTCGGTAAAATTGCCGCCCTGGCGCAGGTCCCACTCATCGGACCATCCCTTCTTCGGATCCTGCAGAGCCGCCTTCAGCATGGTGCGGTAGAGAGGAGGGGACGTCTCCGGTTGCAGTGGCCTCCCGTCAATGTCGTTCACATGATTGTGGAGAAAATCGGCGGTGACGGGTGTGAAATCCTCCCGCGCGTGACCATCGGCCGCCCTGAACCATTGGTGTTGGCACGGTGTGCTCCTGAACCAACAAGCTGGTTCATCCCTTCCCGCCTCAGGGATGAAGACGTCATCCCTCAGCCCGAAGCCGTACAACGGCAGCTTTTTGCACTGCGGATAATCCTTCTGACCTTCCGACAGCAGATCTGTCAGAGAAGTGTGGTCTGAATGGCTGCGAACCATTTCCCCCAAGCCTGGACGGTTGGCCATCTCATCCCGGCGAGCAGCATCTGCGAGCACTCCCAGCACAGCTTCTTGATGGGCCATCTTTAATGTCGACCCTTAGAAAAGTTTTTCTCCCTGGATCGCGAAGCTCGGCCGCGAAGCTCGGCCGCGAAGAAGGATCGCGAAGATCGGTCGCGAGACGAAGCCGCGAAGTCTGGCCAAGGCAGACAGAGGTTCGCTTGGTGCGGACGCGGAGTCGGAGACTCGCGGTTCGCCGCGAAGCTCGATTCGCAGAGTGCTGTCGCGGAGTACGCGGAGCATCGCCAAATCTAGAGCGCACAAAAAGACAAGACACGTGAAGACAAAAGAGGGCGGACCCCCTATTTATAGGCGATGACCCCGGAGCATCGCGGCGCGCCTCACCCGCGCGAAGCATCGCGGCGCGTCCGGATCCGCGGCCCCGGCGAGCATCGCGGTCCCCCTTCGCGATGACGCATCGCGAACCACCGACAGTTTTTGGCGATTATCCCTCAGACTTCGACCCTTCGCCCTCCGCGGCTCCAAGTCTGAGGGGGGGCATTTGTTGGCGCCAAAAATCCGGCCCGAAAGGAAGGAACGAAAAAGACAGCCGGCGCGCTGCCTCGCGAAGCACAGCCGCGAAGCACAGCCGCGGAGCCCGTCCGCGGAGCCCCGCCGCGAAGCGTCCCGACCTGAGCGACGCCGCGAAGCTCCAGAGGCGGTGATCCTCCGCGAGCGCGTTTGACGTTCGCGAACCGCCGCGAAGCTCCAGAGGCGGTGATCCTCCGCGAGCGCGTTTGACGTTCGCGAGCCGCCGCGAAGCACCGGAGGCGGTCATCCTCCGCGATCCGGTTTGACGTTCGCGAGCCGCCGCGAAGCCCCGAAGGCGGCGCGCGAGCCCTGCTTCGCGGCGCCCCTTCCCTATAAATACTCGACTCCCCCTGAGTCCCCGAGGACGGACAATCCGACCTTTCGGCTTCTCCTCTCCCGAATCGCGAAGCAAGCTTTGCCCCGGGAATCATGAGCTCCACGAGGTATTTCTACTTCGCGAGACGACTCTGATTTGTTTCGTTTTGAGCCCCTCTTCCGAGAGGGATGCCCTTCGCGAAGCCCAAGGGCGTTCGCAAAGGAAGGGGATTCCCAAGGGAACCCGGGCAGCCGCGGAGCACTCGTGCTTCGCGAAACACCCAACCCATGCTAGTAATCCCTATGCCAAGGCAGGATAACTATGCATCGCGAAGCACATTGCTTGGCAGGACCCTGCTTCGCGAACCACTCCCTCTTCGCGAGGCAGTGCTCCGCGAACACTGTTCCACTTCGCGAAGCACCACCCACTCCCACCTACGCCCCATGCTAAGGCCAAGGCACCCCACTTCGCAAAGCACACTCCTCTTCTTAGCGATTCCTCCTTCCGTGCGACCCTCCAGGTTTGCACGATGTGATTTCAAAGTCCCATGGACAACACCTCCCATAGCGTTGCTTCGCCCAATGCTCCTTCGCATAGGCACGCTAACGGCTATTGCTTCTTCGCATAGCCACGCTAACGTGGACCCCTCGATGGCTCCTCCCTCGACCCCCCTCTACCATGGCCTTACTGGTACCTTCCCTTCCCCAAAGACCAGAGGGTACCAGTTATGTAAGCCCTAGGGGTGTGGAGTGAACCCACCTCGTCCGAGCTGCAGGACGTTAAACTGCCAAGCACCACGTCCTCAACACATGACGTTAAACTGTGACCCAACCTCGTCTCCCTCACGAAGGGTTCCCCAGCTCGAGCATTCATTACACCGCTCTTCTCCACGGGAATGGAACTCTTCCGTACATGGAATGAGATCCTCCTTGTCGGAGTGGTGTATGTTCGCAGGGGAAGGGTCGCCTCAGAGCGTAAATCCCTAACCTTTGGTACGGATGATTGCACCCGTGCATCTCGGTACTTCCCCACTGCCAAGGTCAGTAGGGAACGTGATAGGGAACGAGGCACCTCCCATTGTCGGACCAAGGTCCATCTTTCCCGCGCTTTGTCGCATCATGGGCCTCCATCCTGGAGTAAGTCCCAACACCATGGGCCGCCCAGCGCGTAAGCCCCTCTTCGCTTCTCACGGACGAACCCTTCACGACGTGATCGTCAGGTCCTTGCAACCTCTTGTTTCTCACACCGAGCATGACTCACGTGGGCTTAGAGTGAGCACCGACCCTGACAAACCCACCATTTGAACTACGAGGTCTTTGATCCATGTCAAGGCATGGTACGTAGGAAGCCTCCACGAGGTTCAAGCCCACCATCAGTGGACCAAGGTCTACTCCCCATATGAACTACGAGGACTTTGATCCATGTCAAGGCATGGTACGTAGGAAGCCTCTATGAGGTTCAAGCCCACCCGTCTTTCACGTCGGGTTTTACCCCCGTCCAGCACGACGTTAAACTGCACCCCGGTCCAGTGGTAAGCCATTCCGACCCACCATTTGAACTACGAGGTCTTTGATCCATGTCAAGGCATGGTACGTAGGAAGCCTCCACGAGGTTCAAGCCCACCATTAGTGGACCAAGGTCTACTCCCCATTTGAACTACGAGGTCTTTGATCCATGTCAAGGCATGGTACGTAGGAAGCCTCTATGAGGTTCAAGCCCACCCGTCTTTCACGTCGGGTTTTACCCCCGTCCAGCACGACGTTAAACTGCACCCCGGTCCAGTGGTAAGCCATTGCGACCCACTATTTGAACTACTAGGTCTTTGATCCATGTCAAGGCATGGTACGTAGGAAGCCTCCACGAGGTTCAAGCCCACCATTAGTGGACCAAGGTCTACTCCCCATATGAACTACGAGGACTTTGATCAATGTCAAGGCATGGTACGTAGGAAGCCTCTATGAGGTTCAAGCCCACCCGTCTTTCACGTCGGGTTTTCCCCCCGTCCAGCACGACGTTAAACTGCACCCCGGTCCAGTGGTAAGCCATTGCGACCCACCATTTGAACTACGAGGTCTTTGATCCATGTCAAGGCATGGTACGTAGGAAGCCTCCACGAGGTTCAAGCCCACCATTAGTGGACCAAGGTCTACTCCCCATTTGAAGTACGAGGTCTTTGATCCATGTCAAGGCATGGTACGTAGGAAGCCTCTACGAGGTTCAAGCCCACCCGTCTTTCACGTCGGGTTTCACCCCCGTCCAACACGACGTTAAACTGCACCCCGGTCCAGTGGTAAGCCATTGCGACCCACCATTTGAACTACGAGGTCTTTGATCCATGTCAAGGCATGGTACGTAGGAAGCCTCCAAGAGGTTCAAGCCCACCATTAGTGGACCAAGGTCTACTCCCCATATGAACTACGAGGACTTTGATCCATGTCAAGGCATGGTACGTAGGAAGCCTCTATGAGGTTCAAGCCCACCCGTCTTTCACGTCGGGTTTTACCCCCGTCCAGCACGACGTTAAACTGCACCCCGGTCTAGTGGTAAGCCATTGCGACCCACCATTTGAACTACGAGGTCTTTGATCCATGTCAAGGCATGGTACGTAGGATGCCTCCACGAGGTTCAAGCCCACCATTAGTGGACCAAGGTCTACTCCCCATTTGAACTACGAGGTCTTTGATCCATGTCAAGGCATGGTACGTAGGAAGCCTCTACGAGGTTCAAGCCCACCCGTCTTTCACGTCGGGTTTCACCCCCGTCCAACACGACGTTAAACTGCACCCCGGTCCAGTGGTAAGCCATTGCGACCCACCATTTGAACTACGAGGTCTTTGATCCATGTCAAGGCATGGTACGTAGGAAGCCTCCACGAGGTTCAAGCCCACCATTAGTGGACCAAGGTCTACTCACCATTTGAACTACGAGGTCTTTGATCCATGTCAAGGCATGGTACGTAGGAAGCCTCCACGAGGTTCAAGCACACCATCAGTGGACCAAGGTCTACTCCCCATATGAACTACGAGGACTTTGATCCATGTCAAGGCATGGTACGTAGGAAGCCTCTATGAGGTTCAAGCCCACCCGTCTTTCACGTCGGGTTTTACCCCCGTCCAGCACGACGTTAAACTGCACCCCGGTCCAGTGGTAAGCCATTGCGACCCACCATTTGAACTACGAGGTCTTTGATCCATGTCAAGGCATGGTACGTAGGAAGCCTCCACGAGGTTCAAGCCCACCATTAGTGGACCAAGGTCTACTCCCCATATGAACTACGAGGACTTTGATCCATGTCAAGGCATGGTACGTAGGAAGCCTCTATGAGGTTCAAGCCCACCCGTCTTTCACGTCGGGTTTTACCCCCGTCCAGCACGACGTTAAACTGCACCCCGGTCCAGTGGTAAGCCATTGCGACCCACCATTTGAACTACGAGGTCTTTGATCCATGTCAAGGCATGGTACGTAGGAAGCCTCCACGAGGTTCAAGCCCACCATTAGTGGACCAAGGTCTACTCCCCATTTGAACTACGAGGTCTTTGATCCATGTCAAGGCATGGTACGTAGGAAGCCTCTACGAGGTTCAAGCCCACCCGTCTTTCACGTCGGGTTTCACCCCCGTCCAACACGACGTTAAACTGCACCCCGGTCCAGTGGTAAGCCATTGCGACCCACCATTTGAACTACGAGGTCTTTGATCCATGTCAAGGCATGGTACGTAGGAAGTCTCCGCGAGGTTCAAGCCCACCATCAGCGGACCAAGGTCTGATTTCACGTCGGTTTACCGACAAACCCCCCACCTGAACTACGAGGTCTTTGATCCATGTCAAGGCATGGTACGTAGGAACCCTCCATGAGGTTCAAGCCCACTCATCACCCAATTCACGTCGTGTTCTACCTACGTCCAGCACGACGTTAAACTACATTCCAGTCCAGCGGTAAGCCGTTGTGACCCATTCCCACCTGAACTACGTGGTCTTTGATCCATGTCAAGGCATGGTACGTAGGAAGCCTCCACGAGGTTCAAGCCCACCAATAGTGGATCAAGGTCCATCACTTACGTCGGCTCACCGACACCCACCACCCGTCGTTTATTCACGTCAGGGTTCATTACCGTCCCGCATGACGTTAAACTGTATCATTTGAACTACGAGGACTTTGATCCATGTCAAGGCATGGTACGTAGGAATCCTCCCAGAGGTTCAAGCCCAACTCCCATCGGACCAAGGTCCACCCTCATGTAGGTACGCTGACGATGCCCATCGGACCAAGGTCCACCATCACGTCGGTTTACCGGCACCATCCCGAACTACGCGGACTTTGATTCCCTGCCACGGGGATACGTAGGAAGCCCCTTCAAGGCTCAAGCCCACCTTCGTCGTCGCCACCCCTGCGATGGTCCCATTCCATTCTCAACCGTCTCCGCGAGACGTTAAACTCGCGACCTACCTCGTGGTAAACATGAGATGCCTGAGGAAAACCTCGGATGGAACGCCTTTGGCGTAACCGTCTTTGCTAGACGTTAATCTTGCAAACATACCCTGTGTTGAACATGGGAAGCTGAGGAAAACCTCAGGTACGTGTCTATGACATGTAACCCCCCGCGCTCGATGTGGGATGCCTCGGGTTTCCACGCCCTCGAGAAGCCTTGTGATCAAGGACAACAGACAGACATGCCAGGTACCCCAGCATCCAGACACGCTACTGATGCCTCAAACGTGATTACTCCCCTGACCGAAGGTTGCTGCCCTGACTGGACCCTTTGGAATGTCCCGACAGAAGCAGTGTAATTAACCGGCATCCATGGAAACATGGCACTGGGAAGAGTTTCACGAACTACGTATTAAATCTATAAGGGAGACCCGGACTAGGTGACGAGTTCTGAGGAGGAATCCACAGGAGGAAGAACCGACATCCCATCATCCCGTTTCGATCAAGTAGCAGACGTACCGGAATAAGGAACGAATGCCGCCCGCCTTTGGAAAGCGGGAATGCGGGGCAACAAAGCCGCGCGTCCCCCTCCTCCCGATGGACGGATGCGCGCGCGCCCCGGCGAAAGCGTCGGAAATAATGTTTATTTTATAATTAAAATGACTAAAAAGGGTATGATAGAATTAAAATTATAAAGTATGTGATGTAAAAATATTTCATCGAGATTGTTGTACACATTGGAAGAATATTGATCACCAATTTCTTATATTCTGTATTAATGTTAGAATTTTTAAACATAAAATTTAGATGGATGGAATGAATCCATATCAAATCCTTAATTGAAAGCATAGTTATTTTCATATTTTATTGATAATTTAAATCTTATCTCTTAATTTTTTTTGAAGATAAAATATTTCATGTTGATTTTAATGATCTATAGACCAAAACAACTTAAAAATTATTTTGAAATTTTCTTTACTTTGTTATTTTATTATTTGAAAATATTAAGGGAGGATGGTATAAGGGTGTATGATTATAATAAAATTGATTATTTTCAATTTCATGGAATGACTATGTTCACTATAAATGACATCATAGAATATTGAAATATTTTTTGTTACAGTTTTAATGGGTTAAAATCTTGCCCAATTTATTAAAAGTATACTTCATATTATCAACAACATCATCAGATAAAAATAGTATACATGGGTTATTAAATATTTTTTCTATGGATCACACATATAAAAAAATTTAAATGGGAATTAAAAGACTCGTATGGATTTGATATTCCTCAAAAAACATTATCCACTGATCAATATTTTGAGTGGTTGAAAAAAATTGTTGGTACATTCAAAAATACAAATATTTCTTCTCATGAAGAAAATATTTTATTGAAAAGGTCAATATTTTTTAATCTTAAATACTAGATATATCATGAGATATAACAGAACATTGATGTTATGCATGTGGAGAAGAATATCTATGATACTTTTATTATAAAATTGTTAGTTATTAAATAAAAATTTAAAGATAAGTTGAAATCAAGAATGGATTTTCCTCAATAAGAATACATTGGCGGTTGGCACCCACTCTTGACGAAAGAAAAATATTCATACCCCAGTCTTGACATACCTTATCTAAGAGGGAGAAAACTAGATTATTTCATGGTCTTCATGATATCAAAGTTAAACATTGTTATTATTTAATGGTAAAATCGTTTGTGTCATTAATGTATTTAAAGATTATAGGTATGAAATCTCATGACTGTCACATCATAATGAAATAACTCATACAATTTGAATTGCTTGTAATATTGGCAACCCATGTGAAAATAACTATCATGAAAGTGTGTTATTTTTTAATTCAATTTTAAATATGCTGATTTAATCATATTATTTGAACATTTTTCAGAATGATTTTTTTATGGTCAATTTGAAATATATTTTCCTCCATTTTTTTATCACATGGTGCATTAAATGGATCAATTGGTGTGATAAATAAATGGTCACAAACATTTATATCAACATTTGATGAATATTTTTGAATGATATATGATGATATTAATGATTTATGTAAAGATTTCATATCAATAGGATGCATTCATTGTTGAGGATTATATTTCGAGGATGTTGAAGAGTTCTGTACAAACAATTTTTCAGATGTAGAGAACATCAGTTTTCCTACATCTCTCATTAAATGAGTTACTTATGGGGGAAATGGGATTCGTGGGTTGAAATTCAAAACATTGATATGTGAATAGATAAATACGGTAAAATTATAAATCTTTAATAACATATATTTTGCTAAACTAAATATAACATTTCATATTAATGAGTTGAAACAATGTTATCCAATGAAGAAGAATGTGAGGATTTTGAATGATCATAATAAACCTTTTTTCCATGTACTAAAGATACAATCCCTGGAAAACCATTTTCAATATTAAAATTGGGATAGTTTGTGGTAATTACATGTTTAAATATTATAACATGGTCCGAGTATAACATTAATGGGTTTACATTTCACACAATATATTAGGAAAATGGAAGTAATGTTTAAAATCTGTGTTGATGTTCATAATAGAAATTATTTTTTTGTGTTACAAAGAAAAAACCAATCTTTTTATCAAGAATATTTTATGGATCTATTGAGAAAATGTGAGATTTTGATTCTATTAAATTTCTAGTTATATCATTTAAGTGTAAATGGTTTATCAGTAACTACATTGTCTGACATGATCAATTTCGAATGACATTAGTTAATATGAATAAATTAGAATTCTGAAATGATCATTTTATCATTTTAACACATTTAAAACAATTCATCAATGTTCTTGATCAATCCCATATGTAGTGGTCTATTATTTACAAGGAAACATATCGTATACTGATGATGATAAACTTGAAAAAGTTTATGATTTGTGTGGGATTCTTAAATTCATTGAATATTAACAAATAATATTAATGAACATGTTAAAGACATGGTTTTTTCAATATGGAATGATCATGATTATGGAATATAAGAAAACAACAAATATTAAATTATGATTATTATAGGTAACATATGTCCAATTATGAATATATTTTTTTTAATTTCTTAAGATAATGATTTTAATTATAATTTTTATTATTAAAACATGTATCAAAACTAATAAAAAATTAAATTTTTTGTTTATTTTATTTTAGTTTTGTCTTCTTTTCCATGTTTACCCCTATGTAACAAATCGATTAATGGATTTTTTTGAATGAATTTTTTTTATTTTATCATTTTAAATAAACACAAAATATATTGTATAAAAGTATATTATAAATTAATTCTTTTTTAGAAAATAATTTATCATGATTGTGAATTGTTTCTATATCCTTTCATTTATAATTAATATTGTGTATTTTTCATTCAGTTAATTCATTACATTTATCATTAATATTGTTTACATTCTATTCATTTATTATATTTTATCTCTCTATTATATTGTTAGCATTTTAGTTAAACATAAAAAATAATGAAACAAATGTGTTACATTTAATTTAATTTCTCTTTTGGTTTCATAATTTCTAATATTTTATTTACATTTGTATACCATTGCTGGATTTGAATGTTGTTTTATTAATTTATTTTGATTTCATTTCTAGGATAATAAGAGATCAGACCACTACTCCACAATTTATTTCTAGGGAGGATCAAACTCATACCACTAGAGATGAACATAGACATGATCTTGTTGATGAGAATCCTCATCCAACATTACATGAGACATATACTTACATAAGGTAAAAAAGAGTACAATGTTTGGTAAACATGGAACCATGAATTTACCAAAATTATCAATCAAAGGTTGAAAGGAACAATGTATTCCCATAGATTTGGATGATTATGATATTTCATGATGTCAAAATTGAAAACAATTGAAGACTTTTATATCACTACATGATAAAAGAAAAGTTAATATTTTCATTGATTATTTGAGAAGTGTTGAAAAAGTATCATTATCATAATTGAGGGAGACTATTTTGGTAATAATGTTGGTTATTATTTTATTAATCTTTAAATTTTTATATTAATATGTGTTTTAAACTTCTTATTAGATGAAATATAATATACCTGAATCTAAAGGAGTAGTGGAAATTTGTATCATTGGATACGAGGATATGGGGGATTTTAGATCATCCCTCACATCGCAGTTCATTTTTGGTAATATACCGTGTGAAAAACCATGTGATATATATCAATTTATAGACTGATATACTTGGGGAAAAAAATTGAATGTAGTTGATAAATAGAGTATTTAGTAAGTGAAATGCTACATTTTTAGACGTTTTTATATTAATGATAATGGTAGTGACTTATTTATTCTTAATTCTGAATTTATATCAATCGGGGAGATCACATCAAAAGATTCAAGCTATAAATGTGTACCCTCATACCTTATCTCATAGTGGGTATACGTTATTGGAAGAACATATTCTAGAAGAAAAACATAAAAAGGTGAGATTTGAGCCATCATGGACAATATATGTTTCCCCTCCTTCACCCCCACTAGATATAAAAAATGGAAGATGGATCAATTGAGAAAAAGAAGGATAATTCTGAATAAAATAATCAAGAATTATAGATGATATAATTATATGATATTCATTTATTTTGTAATGTTAACTCAACTTATTATATATTGTGATTCGTTAATGATTTTTTCTAATATTCTATACAATATTCTCTAAAGGAGAAGAGTACATAGGGGGAATTATTTCTAAGGGTTTACAAGATATTTGAGCTAAAGCAATGGGAAATCCCAAACACTCAGGTCATGTATGGCGATACCCGGTAGGGGTAATAGTATTAAAACATTTTCCATGCATTGAAGCCTCATCAATGGAAAATGTTTATAAAAAATAGAATCATTTCAATCCAATGTTTGGGATATTCAACTGATGATGAAGGATAGGATAGTAGACTCAATACATTTCTTTTTTATAGACATGTAAATACAGTTTTCACCTATAGATCCTACTCCTCCACCTCTTCCAGCAGATCCCACTCCACCTCTTTATCATACTCACACATCTATGTTTCCAAACCCCACTCCTTATCCTACCCCAACACCCCCTCATCCATAGTATCACTGTTATTGTGAGTTATATATTGATGATCATTATAATATTGTTTTATATGGGATGATATATCATATTAGTGATATAATTAATCATCTCCATATTGAGATAGAACATGATATGGTCATTGTATATAGTAATATAGATATATAAGCAAAAATTCAATTTCTTACAAAAATGGTGAGTATATTTGGACAATGTGTTGATCATTTTTTTAGTTTGGCCATCAAGAATTCATTGATATATTACCATAATATTATGAATATATGTTATATTTGATTTCATTTTTTAATATATATGTTTTCTAATTTTAATGTTTATAAATTTATCTTATTTTTTATAGGAATACATTAATGGTAATAAAATACTATATAAAAAACAAAAAATTGAAAGTTCCATGACAGTAGATATAGATTATACCAGTCTTGATTGATTTTCAAGAAACTCAAATTTATTACTGGGATCAGATGAGATTCCAAATGATGATTTTTTTTATGGGTGTTCAATGATGGTGTCGATTTGGGAAAGTGATATCATGGAGATAGATGTTGTAGTTCAATTGAGTATCATTACGAATCAATTTTTCTCCTTGTCAGTTGATTATCAAAATATTTCTATTCCTTTAATTTATTGAGAATTTATAATTTTTTTTATTTTTATTATGTATCAATATAAAATTTGCCGAGATCATGATGAGATAGATGTTTATGGATTTATATAACCACATTTTATTTCTCCTATTGCATTGACATTGAATGATGGTGAAATAATAATTTATATTTCTAAAATATTTTAGAACAATGTCATCATTCAATATTGGATATTTTAATATCATTAAGAGTAAGTATGATGAATTTTTTCTCACATTGTTTTATATAACAATTAAAATATAAAAACACATATAAAATTTTACATTATATTAGTTGTGATTATAGGTTGGGTTTTTTTGTCCTAGAGAGAATACATTGTATTGGGTATACTGTATTTGTAGTGTTTTTAGAGAAAATTTTATGAATTTTCTGAACATGTAGGTTTGCTTATTTTAATAACTATTCCTATAATAATGACTAAAATTTATTATATTCATATTATTTTCAAATTTGGCATAGATTTTATATAGGGATATGAAAAGAAATAAGAGCTTCAACATCAAATTTGTAAAAGATAATGTGAGTGTTCATTTACAATAACTAAATTCTGGATATATTAATTAAAAATATTATTTTTAATTTCAATATATTTGAAATAGTTTCATAAAAACAAGGTGCAACTGAATTTGGATATTATGTTTTATGATTTATTTATGAAATAATTTCAACTGGGAGAGTTACAAAGTTTCATAGGGTAAGAATTATTTTTAAATATTTATCTAATATTTTATAAATTTTATTAAAAAATTTAGACAAATGATTTCTATATTAGTTTTGTATATATTAGATGAAACATGGTCATACAATGCAGATGTGTTTATTCGTATTCAAATAATAAGGCTGCATCCTTAAAACATTACATAATATTTAGTTAAATCAAGAATTAACATGGAAGATCTTTTTGTTTTTAGAGTTTTAGAGAATTAGGGGATAACAGTTACATTAAATCTCAAATATTATAGAGTAGATAGTTCTACTCAGTATCCATTTTTTCATAAAATAAAAACTCTTAAATGAAAATAAGAATTTGTTTCTTGATATAAATATTCTTGAATTATTCGTCTCTCTTACCCTTCCTTATAGCCTGTGAAAAACATTTCAAAAATGTAAGATGAGCATCAAATGCACAGTAAGGGTTATAAAATAATGAATGAAAAAACTAGTACATCAATACATACAAAACATAATATCATTAACGTACCTCATGAAATCATAATATTTATGAATAACATATAGTAATCACAATTGAAAAATGTGACTTGTGGTAACCATATCATACTTACATTATAGCGTTCAAAGCTACATAGGGAGTTACGTTTGAAATACCCATCATTGTATATTACCTAAATCACTAAGGAGAGACATTAAAATTTATCTATGTCATGTTACCCAATGCATTGATGAGCTATCTCTGGCTAACACGCACTAGGATTATCACAGAACCACCCATATACATAAATAATGCCAAAGAACCATAACATAATCATAAATCATGAACAAGCATAATGGAAAGATAACATTTAAACATTGGAATCACCTGAGACGAGTTCAATATATTGAAATACTCAATCCATTACAAAAAAAAATTAAATATGAAAACTTCCAAAATGGGAATATTTTATTTCATTATCATTTAAAAACATTAAGGCTTATAGAGGTATACAAATAAAGACTATGTCGGCGGAGTGGTAATTATCGCCGCAAATGTTAAAAACATTACATTATTCCTTGAGTAAAATTATTCATAAAAAATATTCCCTTTGAATTAAAGTAAAAGTAAAAGTGCTTTATTATACAACGTGTAAATTAAAGAGGTATATATTATCAAAATATTATTCAATGAGAGAAGAATTAGATGATGTCCCTTACCTTGTGTCTGACATGACTCGTTCATTCTTTAATTTACTGAATAATAAACATATTTTAAATAATAAATCATTGATAACCTTTTTAAATTTTATTTTTCCTTTTATATCACTTGTCATCATGATATAACAATTATTAAATTATTTGGGTTCATATGAGACATTATATCGATGTTTAGAACATGAGTAAAAAATGTACATGTTATAATTATAAATTGTCTATGTTGTAAAAATACCACTAAAAATAGAATTATATTCATTATTTAGATGTAAAAAATATCATATATATCTGGTATATATGTATTTATAATGTTCCATAACATTTTAATATATGAAATTAAATGCACCGTTCATGGAGACGGTAAGCTATATGTACGCATGAACAATACTTTAATTTCATTTTCATATTACATGAAAATAAAACTAAATTATATATAAGTATATTATAATTAAATTATAATATCATTTATATATATGTTACATTTGTTCATTAATTCTTTCATTTATACGTTCCATGTATAGCATGAGTGAATCATATCACTTGGAGGGGCGGTAGTCCGCACTTCCTCAAAATAAATTATCATATTTATAAAACATGAAATGCATAATGGTATTTTCTAAATGATATTTACTGAAGAATAGAGATAAAATAAATATCATATATATCATATATAATTATAATTCCATCATGATTTCCACCACTAATGGTGTAGGATAAGATGGAACAATCATCATTTTGTGAGGTAGTAGTTCACTGTCCACAGAAACAGTATGTTCTATACCCATTAAATACAGGTGTCTGTAAGTGTAGTTAAAATACATATAATACGAACATCCTAGTATATTAAGGATACTATTTTTTATGTAAACAAATAATAATAAGACCATAGTGTGTGGAGGAAGAAAAATAATGGAATGTAATATGAGAGAAGACAATACCTCTAATCAGGTAACTTCATTGGATTTGAGACAAAGGGAACTCATTTATTGAATTCTACCTAAGGGAATGATTCTATAAGTAATAGTGGGATGTTGTGAGCCTATATGGTCATAGTTTGGATGAGGAAATGGGGTTGAGAGGTGTGAGTAATGGGTTAGAGGTGATTTCCTTTTATAAGGGGGAGGAGGGGCTCTTTAAAAATGTTTGAATGTATTATTTTATTATAAAATGATTTTTAGTTTAAAAAGTTCCTCAACTCATTATATTTAAATAAAAGATTTCTATTATTCTAAATAAAATCATCCAATAATAATTGGATAGGTTTTGGATATTTTTTAATCCTTATATATTTTATTTAACCCTTTTATACTCTTACCGTTTTATGAAGCCATTGACATTTTGAGAAACAAAATAGTTACCAAAACATGTAAAATACACAATGAAAAAGTAAATAATAAAATTTTAGAGTAATGATAACTATTTGGCTGAATATTATTTTTTATGGAATTTTATATTATTTAATAACAAATTTTATATTTTAAAATATGAATAATTTAAATTTTGACATTATTCATATCATGAATTTTTTTAAAATCCATAACAACTTCATTTATTCAGAAAAAAAAACATTAATAAAAATATAACATGTCACTATCATCAATAAAATTATTGGATGAAATAAAAATAACCAAATTACGTTTATTTTAAAATGTATAATATCATTCATTTTAATCATTTATTAATTAAGCAACCACTCCTTTATCATCGTGTCATAATTAAATTAATTTATTCATTCTCTAAAAATTAGAAATAAAGTACCATTATATAGGAAATATTTTTCTATTTATAATTAATATTTATAGACCAAGATATCACTTATATAAATCAATATAAAAATTGTATTAGTAAAAGATTCATGTTTAGGTTATATTTTCCTTAACTTTTAAATTAAGGGTAATTAAATGTCATTTTCACACACAAGTGGATCCATGAAGGACCCAAATAGACCCAAGTATTCTTAAAGTTAGACATATATCATTCATTATTATTATGAAAAATTTATGGATAATTAAATACTATTATAATATTATGCTTTACCGATATTTTCCAAATTTACCTTTTAACCATGGTAAATAAAAATATTTTCTGCAGTTACTATTTATAATATCTAAAACTAAAATTTACCTATTTACAAAATTTGAACATACAGATTCAAAATATAGAATCCATTTTTCTAAAATAAAAACACATAAGATTCAAAAATTAATTTAAAATAATCTCTGTTGTCAAAACCAAAAAGCATATTTTGAAAAGTAAAAACTACTAAAAGATTGACATGTGTTAAAATCCTATTTCAAAATAAAAATACACAAAATTCCCAATATTGGATTTAATTGTAAAAATATAATCAAATTAAACTTTAAAACTATTAATAATAATAATATAACTATATAAATAAATTTGATTAAATGGCAGTTTTGAATTAAAATGTAACGTTTTTCACTCTTGATTAAAAATGACCATTATCAGAAAAATACCATAATTTCATCCAAATAGAATTTTGAAGATCCCATAATAAATAAAACTTTTATTTAGTCAAATAAGACATATATAAGTAAAAATATTGGATTTAAAAAGGGTTTCCCATCAAAAGGTAGTAAAACTACCTTTTAATGAATATTATATTATTCAATGTTTAAAATCAGATTTATTCCTATTTTGAGTCTCTAAAATTTATTGGATAAATGAAAATTCATATAACAGAAATTTATACTCATATTAGAGTATTTTATATTAATTCCCATCAGTACCATGTCTAGGCGTTAACTACCATTTAAAATTATAATATTCTCTTGTTACTATTTTTCAATATGACTCAGCATTGTGGGAAACATAAGATTTTTGAGACACCCATTATTGTGTGTCAGGTATTCCATCTAACATAAAATCAAATTTCAAGAAAAATTAATATTTAATCCAGAAATATTAATAAATATAAAAAATATTATATTCTTTATTTCCCTTGGATGACACACATATTGAATGGTCAAATCATTTTGTAAGATTTAATTGAATTTTTCTTTATATTAATGTTCAATTGTATGTCTCATTTTATACTTTTTGTGAAGACTTTTCTACTTCCTTTTTTATTTAATTTTATGTTTTTTATGCTTCTAGGTTATAGGATGATTAATTGTACAACTTTTTTAAAAAATATTTTTTTTCACATCGGTTATTGGATAACTGACGTGGAAAACTGATTAACAATTTTTAATTTCTAATGTTGGTTTTTTGTTAACCGATATGAAAAATTTATTTAATACATCCCCTCTTCTAATTTCCCTTAATAATATATTAAAAAATCATAATAGACCAAAAAAATCATTTCTGCACTTATGGATGTTCATTATATTCTTTTGGTGACTCTTATAAGTATTGGATTGGTATATAATTTTAATTCCCAAATCATAATCATTATTTTTTAAATTAAAAAACATGGTATGAAAGATAGATAAAATTTAGGGTGAATTAATAATTATACAAATAATATCAATATATTTGTAAGGTTGTTTAATTGTTCAATGCTTTGTTTCATGCAGCATTAGAAAAGTTCCCCATTTAGAGTTATCTATTCTAGAACAGCATTAAGACATTACCCATATATTTTTTATGACTAATTAAAATAAAATATATAACTATATTATTATATATTCAAACATATTATGAAGTCTTAGTTGCCCATTTATTTTATCCAGAATCATTTTCCTAGCCACAACAAGTAGTAGTAGAATGTTTTAACACAATTTCTGAAAAATAATCAATATAAGTAAAGTATTTGAAATGGTGATAAAATCCCACAAATCTACTTATATTCACAATAACCATCCACATCAATATTGAAACTAAACTCATCGATTAAATCATCTATCCAGATATTACAACATTGAGAGGCAATAATTATTCCATAAATATACCATTAAAAGCTTTGGAAGTCATTAAGATCATTTAAAATATTGAAGCCTTTAGTTTCTATAATATGAATGTCTGTTATTATATTCCCTTTAAAGAAATAGGTTTCAACTTCTATTTGATATATCTCAAAATCATAAATAGTCATTATAGAAATAAATATTGGAATTCTATTTATCATCAAAATAGTTGAAGGGATCCCTTTATATCCAATACAATGAAATTATTTATAACCAATCCAACATGAATTCTTTATAGGTAGACAATATGTCACCCATGACACATTATCTATATAAAAAAAATTCATCATTCAGTTCTCACACATATAAGAGCGTCCACAATATTATAATTTTTTTTTGTGTAAAATGATTTCAATTCACATTCCTTAGATTCTAAATATTTCATTGAATTATATTTCTCAATGGACAATTAGTGAGTTTTAGGTTCATCTCATATAATAATTGATTTAGCACCATTTTTATACAAAATTTCCTATTATAATGGTTTCATAATAAATGAAATTATTCACCAAAGGTTTTACTATAACTGGATTAATTTAATCTTATAAAAACATTTTCAGTACGATATAAATATCAATTTCATAAAAACATAATTATTATTGTTATTTAACTTTTGCAAGATCAAATTTACTCTAAATAACTCTCGGGATGATATATTCCTTATCAAGGAATTTAAAAAATAATTCCAAAAACAATTTCTGATATGACATATTCTATAAATAGTATACCATATATACATTGGGATAACTAAAAAATAGTAACGTATCAAAATTATGGTCAATTTTAATCGAAGGAAATATTTTTATCGACCATTCACAATCTGATGACTAAAAAAATATTATGTAATTTTTATGTTCATATCATATATTATATATTTATGATTTTTTTATATATGTGTTGGATACATTATAACATAGTGGTTTCAAAATTATATTTCCAAAATGGAATAAGAATGTCACACATACACATCATTAATCGAACCATTCCCAACATCATATGATTCCTTTTCTCACACAAATTATTTTCCTGTATTGATCTCTTGGGGATTGATTTGTGTAATAATTCCAAAATAGAACTACTAATCAAGAGAATATTTTTCTAGTATTCACCACCCTAATATTTTTATGAAAATTTATTTACTTTTCTCCAATTGTTTTTGAAATTTATTTTATAAATATTATATCTTTTCAAAATTCATATACTTTTGAGTCACCAAAAAAACTACCATACCAATTAATTTAACGTGTAATGTGTAGAATGTTCTTACAATAAGTAATTTCTTGTGTTATCATTGTTCGACATACATCACACTGTATAAGAACCAGTATTCATCTATCCCTTTCACCATTTGAACTAAAATGAGATTTTTTATTTTTCTAAATAAAAAAAATTCAATATTATCAAACGATTCTATAAAAAAAATTCATATACATCATCTCTATGGAGTCTTTGAATAATTTTCTAATTTAAATAACTGAAGATAAAATGTAATAGGTAGGTGGGATTCGAATCAACCGTGACAATGTTACTCTAAATAATATCAAATAGTATTAACTATATCAAATGTTTATAAACTATATACCATATTTCTGATGTTGAAAATCAATAAATTAATATGTATATATATATAAAATAATATTCATAATAATAAATGATAATCTGATCCTGTCTAAAAAAGAATGATAAATAAAATTTCTATTTATAGATGGAATTTAATAGTAGTTTCACAATTATAAAATTAATATAACAATTATTCATATATTATATGTGTTTAATTGTAACACCCCGAGCTTCCACGATACGCTTCTCATTCAATAATGCAATAGCTTGCATTGTACGCAAGTTTGAGTTCTAACACACCGCGACTAATCAAAGTAGCCGTTATGAATAGTAATAACCACTTTTTAAAATTATAGAAATTTTATTTTTCAAAATGGACTTCATTTTTCTATTTGTAATATCGAAATTATCCTAAGTTGAATTTTTTGTAACTTTCTGATAACTTCCAATTTTTTTATGAATAGTGAAAAATACTTAAAACAACTATTTTAATCAAAATAATTTATTGTGATAAATTATACTATTTAGTGGTTTTAAAGTGTAATTAGAATAAATTTTTACCATTTTATCCAATGGTGGTCATTGGAATTAATTTAACATTGAAATCAGACATAAACAATTACCAATCTTTTGATATAAATTATTTTTTAAAAACACACTATTTGTTGTGACAGCGGGAATTAATTATAAAATTAATTAATGCAACTTATATGTTTGGAATTTTGTAAAATAGACATTATTTTTGAATTCGGAATATCAATTATAGCTTAGGGTGATATTTTGGCATTGTTCTGAAAAACATCAATTTTTGATGAATAGTGAAACCACTAAGTGGTAGTTAAATAACTGATTTTTCGTTTAAATGAAATATTACCACTTCTGTGATTTGATTTTCAAAAATACAACATACATGGTTGTCATTAAGATGTAAAATGTGGTTCAATGAGATTAAAATAATTTTTGGTGAATAGTAACTATTAAGTTCTTAATCGCGATTAGAGGTAATTAGTGTAGTTTAAGGTAAAAATAATGTTTTAATAATATGATATGAGCTTGACACATGTCCTACCCTCATTGGATGTTACATGGCCGACCAAGAAAATCCATGGGTCAACTTGGGGACCCCATGGAGCCACTTTAGTTGGAAAATGACATAAATACCTTTTATTTAATGTTAAAGTAAAAAAATGACACAAACATGAAATGTTTTACTAAAACAATTTTTACATGGGGTTATACAAGTCATATTTTTGACTATAAATAGTAATTGGAAAGCTAAATAGATTTCCTACATCATAGTAGTTTTTTTATAACTTTTAGACATTAAATAAATTAAATTATTTACGACATCATTATGATGCAGCGATGACCACATTATTTAACGATTTTAATAAAATGAAAAGATAATGTACAATCCAAGGCTTACACATGTTCAAAGACTATTGGATGGGTATATTTAGAACCCTTATCACCTTAGACACGAATTATATAAGTGTGGGACCTTTAGAATCCGAAAAGCATTGTATAATAATGTAAAATTTCCTTACATTCCAAGAGTGCCCTTCCTCTCCCCTTATAAAAGGCCCCCACATCTACCACCTCATTCACACTTTCAAGCCATTTGGCTCGGCCAAACTCTGCCCAAATACTCCCCCAACTTCCCCCTATTACTCCTAGAAGCCTCAATTTTGGCAGAACTCTTCCCAAGGAATCCTTTGTCTCAAATCAAAAAGAGTTACCCGATTTTTAAGGTAATGTCTTCTCTAATGTTGTTTTGTTTTATTTTTCTTCTCCAACCCCTTAAACTGTTTTCATTCCTTTCTTTTGTAACAACACCAGTATCTAAAATATACTAGGATGTTGTTATGATAAGGATTTGGTTTACACTTACACAAACCTTCGTCTAATGGTTAAATAACATACTGTTTCTATGGGTGGCGAAATGCTGCCTCACGAAATGATGATTGTTCAAATTCTTTTAACACCTATAATAGTGGCCATTTTGACGACACTATTTTCATATATGATATATATATTATGTTTATGTTTTCCTTATGCTTCTGTATTTCTCTAATGATGTGAATCGTTAATGCCATATGTGGGATTCATAAAGGATGGAGTAAATGATATTATATATGATATTATACTGGAACTATATTATACCTTTATATAATTATGATTTCATTCCATTAAATACGAAATTGAAATGAAAGTAGCGTTCATGCGTACGTACGGCTTACCGTCTCCATGAACAGTGCATTTCATTTCTTACCTCTAAATGTTACATAATATTATGAATGAATGTATATACTGGATATATATGATATATTTGACATCTAAATCATGAGTATAATTCTGGAGATAATGGATATTCTACCACATAAACAACTTGTAATTATAAGAAGTTTATTGTTGACTCAAGTACCAAAGATCAACAAAACAACCGTCATTAACTTAAATAATTACATAATGTTCATAACACGGTAATAAGTGATATAAAAGGAATAATGAACATGAAAAAGGTTCTGAAGTAAAGAGAAATTAACTCTAGTTTATTATTCAGGAGGTTAAAGAACGGTCGAGTCAGGAAAAGATGCAAGGTAAGGGAATTTCTTAACCCAACTTCCATTCTTTAGGTTAATCTCCTACTTTCAAATTATGTCATGATATTATTATTCCCTATTTTGTATTTTTACTTTCTTTATGTGTAACTATAGTGAATACGCATAATAGATCTATTTTATTTTAAAAATGATCTTTTTTTGGACTTCGGCTCAATCCCCTTTCATTGAGGCATATTTGGTTTTATACACAACTTTCTTTTATACGGTGTATAAACCCCTTTGACTTTTATGTTATTAAAAAGGAATCTCTTTTATACGAAGAGTTTTACTAAACAACAAAAAGGGAATGTTTTTCTTTCCGTACATATGTGGTGATAATGACTTCTCCGCCGCCGTGACCATTATTTGAGTTTCGGCTTCCTCTACAAGCCATCACGTTTTTTTAATGAAAAATAAATACAAAGTTTTACATTTCTTTTATTCTGGTATTGAAAATGGTTTTGAAAGCATTTTTATTATATCAATGTGTTGTATTGATATCTTGTGATTGAAATGTGGAAATGTAATGTTTCCTTTATCCATGTTTTATGTGATACGACTATGTTATGATATATGATATGTTTAAACCTATTCATATGAGGAATGCATTGGACTTAATAAGTGACGGGTGGAGCCCTCTATAGCTCCTCGATGCATCGATAGGTCTCATGAGACAACTAGACGTGGAATTGGCCGAGGCATTTTCCCAATTTGATTTATGGTTTTGGCCGAGGCCTTAATCATTTTAGATGTCTTGGCCGAGGCCTTGAAAAAATGTTTCAGAATGTCTGGAATTATGCATTCCATCATTATGAAAGTGGTTATTGATATTTCAGGTGATTATTCGACCAGTAGAATATCCATGTGAATAAGTAAATGGCATTATCTCATTTTAATTTTTCAGTATTATGTTGAAGTTCATGTTTAAAAGGCTTTTGTTTTAGTTATACATTGCCTTAAATGTTAATGTTTATTTATGAAAGCTTCCGCATTATTTTTATCCTTACTGAGCATCTGAGCTCACCCCTTTCAATGTATTAATATTTTCCAGGATGTGAAGAAGTATTTTATGAATGACCTGTCGGGATTGTCAGAAGAGGATATGAGAGTGGACTATGGAGACTTTGTTATTGTAGTTTTTCACTTTATGATGTAATGTAACGTTTACGAATGTATCTAGTGTTTCCAAGGCTACTAAACTAATCGGTCTTTCAAGACTTGACCTTTTGTGATCATGCCAATGTTACGAAGTAATGCACCGACTCTGGGTAGCTGGGGTCGGGGCGTTACATTAATACTAATATTAAAACACTTTCTCCATTTCCAACACATAAATTTATGTCGCCCCTATTAAATTGCCACCTATATTTGTGTCATTGTTTAGTAGGAAAAACATGGTATTCACACCTGATATCTACGAAGAATGAGTTCTATTTTTTGAAATTGATATTTATAACATTTACATTAATATTATAAGGATTATTTTTTATAGTAAGCTACATAACATGATATATCAATCTCTAAACATTTATTGGTCAAAACTATAAAAGATCCCTAATTTATAGACATGAATCATGACATAATCAAAATTCAATATATATATATATATATATATCTAAGAGGGTATAATGTTTTAAATATTTATAATATGGGTATTTCCCTAAATTTCCCCCACTAAAAGTGATGAACACATTCACTATAACAATTTTTTGAATGAGGATCCATATCTAACTATGTAATGAGTACAAATATTCATAAAAAATCTCAATTATGTTATATAGGTATGGAATAATCACAATCCTATTATATATGTATCATGAAAACCTAAGTGTGAAAATATTTTCCGGAACCCATCATATTTATTAAATCAACATTATTCTTTTGGTGTCCTAAGTCAAAAAATTTCCCTACTAGGTTTAACCAAATTATCACAATATTATTTCGTTATAAAATACATAGTGTAAGCCATTTAAACTATGAATCACAAAAGAAAATATATTTCAACCATTATTTGTATAACCTACCCGAATGAATTATTCAGGTATTGACAAGTGTTTTAATTTGGATGGAATATCATACTATGTTTTTGTGGGATGTTCCTTCAAAACATCTATAATTTAATATACATTACATGCATATTATATACATAAAAATTGAATATGTTGGTCAGAGTGGATACTCAAGTGGGGGGTGAATTGGGTTCCAATTAAAATTTCTATTACAAATATTTCTCATAAAATACCTTATTTAAAAACTAAGTTAAACTGTTGTGAATTTATATAGAGTGTAAATGTTCAATTAGTTTCTCAATGATTTATTAGGTCTCAGTTATCATAATCATAAGTTGAAATAAACTTTTGAAACTAACTTACTGGTTTACGATAAGTATAAACACTTGCTAATTTTACTATCAATGTAGCATTAAAATAGGTTTGTATTTCAATGTGGTTAGCAGCGGAATATGATATATATATATATATATATATTGTATACTTATGATTTAAACTAAAATGCACAATAGATATAACCAAGAAGTTTAGTCTCAAGCCCAGACTTAGTCCTTTCAACAATTTAAATAAATTGATCCACACCCTGGATCGGGGTAAACAACACTGAACACACTGTCCAGGAATAAAGACCTCTACCACAGTTCTACGTGGGAAAACAAACAACAGCTCAGAGCTATCCAGGTCTTACTCGACCTCTACCACTATCTATAGTGGGAAACAAAGAGTTATGGAGTTTGACTGAGGATTTAAGAATACTCCGGTTTTTCTTAGGAGACCGTGTGTGTGTAAAATAAACAGGGTACACACACTGCTCTAAATTTAAAGAAAGAATGACTAAAGAAAGTGAGAATGAGTTTAGAAGAGCTTTAGCGATTGGCAGTGCAACTCTGGACTCGTTTGGTTGGTTAGAAAAGCATCTGAGTACTTCTCTGGTTTTTCTCTAGAGTGTTGTTTTATTCCTTGTTCCAGGTACAGCTTATCTACGTGATTTCTGAAGTGTTTGTTGTAGTTCTTCACTCAAGATACAGCTTGTGGTTTCCTTTAGAAGAGTGGATTTTAGTATATCTAGTATTCTTGGAGTATGGATGAAGCCTTGTGTGAATGCACCACGTTTTCATGGTGTTGAGCCCTCTTAGTTTATTGTGCTCTCTATATGAAACCACTTCACTTTCTATTTCTGTGTGTATCTCTATGTGTGTCTTGGCTAGGTCTTTATCTTCCCTTTTTTAGCATTCTTCTCTGGAAAAAAGGAATGATTACTCTTTGCATGGGTACTAGGTACGGTTCCCTGACATGTAAAAAGATATCATTAAATAACATTAACTTCATTAAAAAAATCCAATGTAATTGTTAGCTTAATAAATAAATAGTATTGAGAGTATAGAGTTTGACTAGTTGGTCAATCATTAGTAGCTTTCTGTTGGTAGATGTGTACGGTGGACTGTGTAACAATAACCTTCCATTAGTAGCTCTTTGAACTTATCGGTAGCTCTCTGAACTTGTATCGGTAGCTATATATACTGGTGACTTCATTATATCAGTAGTTATTGTTATCGGAAGCTCTTAATCCATCTGTAGCTCTTATCCTATTGGTAGCTCGATGTATCGGTGACTCTGTACATGAATCGGTAGACTATGTCAGTCGCTTCACATCAGTCGCTAGTCTGTGTATCAGTAGGCCAGTCAGTAGCTCGTATTGGTAGACTTACTCAATCAGTAGACTACTATCTATAACTGTCTGAAAACTGGTTCTATCGGTATACTTCTTCATATTGGTAGCTCTGTACATATCAGCGATCAACTGTATACTAGAAGACATAAGCATACCGGTAGACCTGTTCAATCAGTAGCTCAGTTTCGGTCGGTAGCTCTGTACATATCGGTGACCTTATCTTATCGGTGACTCAGTCTATCAGTAGGTTAAGTACCGGTAGCTTTGTTATCAGTAGCTATATGTAGATCAGTGACAAACACTTATCTATTTTATGCAAAATATATCTGATTGGGTTAGAATTAATTTATAACTTATATAAAAATAGAAAAACATTGATTAACATATATCAAGGATTATTTTAACATTATTATCTTCTTGATAACAGAATATCATATATTAAGAGAATTAGAATATAGATATTCATTAATTGGGATTATCAAAGAATGTTAAAGAATAATTGGGATTATCAAAACAGGTGAGGTCAACAATCTCCCCCTTATTGATAATCACAACATATGATATTATTATTTTAAAACAGTGAGCAATTATACTAGAGGATATATCATTAAATTCAATTTTCTTAGAGAAAACAGTAGATTATAGAGCATAATGTATCAGATATTAAATTAAATGTAAAGGTATCAGAGGGTGAAGAGTAACAGTATCAGAGGGGAAAAGCTGGATAGCTCTTCCTTAGATAAAATTTCTCCCCCTTTGATACTTTCTCCCCAAAGTGTATGTTCCCCCATTAGAGAATCTTTGTAGAATATTTCTCCCCCTTTGTGATAATCAAAAAGTGGAAACAGCGAATAGAACTATAAAAAAATATAAAAGAAAGCCACTTAAATTAAATACAATTAGTCACCAAAGGTTTATGTATAATCGGATTAATTTAATCTTCTAAAAACATTTTCAGTACGATATCAATATTAATTTCATAAAAACAAAATTATTATTATTATTTAACTTTTTCATGATCAAATTTACTTAAATAACTCTCAGGATGATATATTCCTTATCAAGGAATTTAAAAAATAATTCCAGAAACAATTTTTGATAATCCATATTCTATAAATAGTATACCATAGATATATTGGGATAACTACAGAATCGTAACGTATCATACTTATGTTCAATTTTAATCGAAGGAAATATTTTTATCGACCATTCAGAATCTGATGATATAAAAAATATCATGATATTTTTATGTTCATATCATATATTATATATTTATGATTGTTTTATATATTTGTTGGATACATTATAATATAGTAGTCTCAAAATTAAATCTCGAAAATGAAATAAGAATGTCACACATACTCATCAGTAATCGAACCATTCCCAACATTATATGATTCATTTGCTCATTAAAATTATTTTTCTGTATTGATATAGGAGGATTGATTTGTGGAACAATTCCAAACTCGATCTACTAATCAAGAGAATATTTTTCTAGTATTCACCACCATAATATTATTATGAAAATTTATTTACTTTTCTCCAATTGTTTTTGAAATTTATTTTATAAATATTATATCTTTTTAAAATTCATATACTTTTGACTCACCAAAAAAACTACCATACCAATTAATTTAATGTGTAATGTGTAGAATGTTCTTACAATAAGTAATTTCTTATGTTATCATTGTTTGACATACATCACAATGTATAAGAACCAATAATCATCTGTCCCTTTCACCATTTCAACTAAAAATATATTTTCTATTTTTCTAAATAAAACATATTCAATATTATCCAACGATTCGTTAAAAAAATAATTCGTATACATCATCTCGATGGAGTCTTTGAATAATTTTCTAATTTATATAACTGAAGATAAAATATAATAGGTAAGTGGGATTCAAAACAACCTTGACAATATTACTCTGAATAATATCAAATAGTATTAACTATATCAAATGATTATAAACTATATACAATATTTCTGATGTTGAAAATCAATAAATTAATATGTATATATATATATAACAAATAATATTCATAATAATAAATGATAATCTGATCATGTCTAGAAAAGAATGATAAATAAAATTTCTATTTATATATAGATTTTAATAGTATTTTCACAATTATAAAAGTAATATAACAATTAATAATAGATTATATGTGTTTAATACTAATATTAAAACTATTTCTCCATTTCCAACACATAAATTTATGTCACCCCTATTAAATTGCCTCCTTTATTTGGGTCATTGTTTAGTAGGAAAAAACATCGTATTCACACCTGATATCTACAAACAATGAGTTCTATTTTTTGAAATTGATCTTTATAACATTTAATTTAATATTCTAAAGATTATTTTTTAGAGTAAACTACATAACATGATATATTAATCTCTAAACATTTATAGGTCAAAACTATAAAAGATCTCCAATTTATAGACATGAAGCATGAAATAATAAAAAATCAATATATATATATATATATATCTAAGTGGGTATAATGTTTTAATTATTTATACTATGGATATTTCTCGAAATTTCCCCCAGTAACAGTGATGACCACATTCACTATGACCATTTTTTGAATGAGGATACATATCTAACTATGTAATGAGTACACATTTTCATAAAAATGTCAATTATGTTATATAGGTATGGAATCATCACAATCCTATTATATAAGTATCATGAAAACCTACGTGTGAAAATATTTTCCCGAACCCATTATATTTATTAACTCAACATTATTCTTTTGGTATCCTAACTCAGAAAATTTCCCTACTAGGTTTAACCAAATTATCACAATATTATTTCGTTATAAAATACATAGTGTAAGCCATTTCAATTACGAATCACAAAAGATAATATATGTCAACCATTATTTTTATAACATACCTAGATGAATGATTTAGGTATTGACATGTGTTTTAATTTGGAAATAATTTCATACTATGTTTTTGTGGGATGTTCCTTCAAAACATCTATAAATTAATATACATTACATAAATATTATATACAATAAATTTGAATATTTTTGTCGGAGTGGATACACAAGAGGGGGGTGAATTGAGTTCCAATTAAAATTTCTGTTAAAAATATTTCTCATAAAATAACCTATTTAGAAACAAAGATAAACAATAGTGAATTTATACAGAGTGTAAATGTTCAATTAGTTTCTCAAAGATTTATTAGGACTCAGTTAATTTAATCAAAAGTTGAAATAAACTATTGAAACTAACTTACTGGTTTATAATAAGTATAAACACATGCTAATTTTACTATTAAAGTAGCTTTAAAATAGTTTTGTATTTCAAAGTGGTTAGCAACGGAATATGAAATATATATATATATATTGTATACTTATGATTTAAACTAAAATGCACAACAGATATAACCAAGAAGTTTAGTCTCAAGCCGAGACTTATTTCTCTCAACAATTTATATAAATTGATCCACACCCTGGATCGGGGTAAACAACACTGAACACACTATCCAGGAACAAAGACCTCTACCACAGTTCTACGTGGGAAAACAAACAATAGCTCACAGTTGTCCAGGTCATACTCAACCTCTACCACTATCCATAGTGGGAAACAAAGAGTTAGGTAGTTTGAGTGAGGATTTAAAAATCCTCCAGTTTAGCTTAGGAGGCAGTGTCTTTGTAAAATAAATAGGGTACACACACTGTTCGAAATGTAAAGAAAGAATCACTAAAGAAAGTGAGAATGAGTTTAGAAGAGTGTTAGCGATTGTCAGTGCAGCTCTGGACTCGTTTGGTTGGTTAGAAAAGCTTCTAAGTACTTCTCCGGTGTTTCTCTAGAAAACAGAGTGTTGTTTTATTCCTTGTTCCAGGTACAACATTCCCACTTGAGTTCATGAATTATTTTTTGTAGTTCTTCACCCAAGATGCAGCTTGTGGTTTCCTTCAGAAGAGTGTTTTTAGTATATCCAGGATTCTTGGAGTATGGATGAAGCCTTGTGTGAATGCACCATGTTTGCATGGTGTTGAGCCCCCATAGTTTATTTCGCTCTCTGTATGCAACCACTTCACTTTCTATTTTTGTGTGTATCTCTATGTGTGTCTCGGCTAGGTCTTTATCTTCCCTTTTATAGCTTTCTACTCCAGCAAAAAGGAATGATTACTTTTTGCACAGGTACTAGGTACGGTTCCCTGACATTTAAACAGATATCATTAAATAACATTAACTGCATTAATAACATCCAATGTAACTGTTAGCTTAATAAATAAATAGTATTGAGAGTATAGAGTTATACTGGTTGGTTAATAATTAGTAGCCTTCTGTTGGTAGATATGTACGGTGGACTGTGTAAGAGTAACCTTCCATCAGTAGCTCTTTGAACTTATCGGTAGCTCTCTGAACTTGTATCAGTAGCTATATATATCGGTGACTTCATTATATTAGTAGTTCTTGTTATCAGTAGATCTTAATACATCCGTAGCTCTTATCCTATTGGTATCTCGATGTATCGGTGACTCTGTACATGAATCGATAGACTATGTCAGTCGGTTCATATCAGTCGGTAGTCTGTGTATCAGTAGGCCGGTCGATAGCTCGTATCGGTAGACTTACTCTATCGGCAAACTTCTATCGGTAACTGTCTGAGAACTGGTTCTATCGGTAGACTTCTTCATATCAGTATCTCTGTACATATTAGCAATCAACTATATACTAGAAGACATAAGAATACCGGTAGACCTATTCAATCGGTAGCTCGGTTTCTGTAGGTAGCTTTGTACATATCGATGACCTTATCTTATCGGTGACTCTGTCTATCGGTAGGCTAAGCATAGGTAGCTTTGTTATCAGTAGCTATAAGTAGAACAGTGACAAACACTTATCTGTTTTATGCAAAATATATCCGATTGGGTTAGAATTAATTTATAACTTATATAAACATAGAAAAAAATTGATTAACATATCTCAAGGATTATTTTAACATTTTTATCATCTTGATAACAAAATATCATATATTAAGAGAATTAGAATATAGATAAACATTAATTCGGATTATCAAAGAATTTTAAAGAATAATTGGGATTATCAAAACAGGTGAGGTCAACAATCTCCCCCTTTTTTATTATCACATCTTATGATATTATTATTTTAAAATAGTGAGCAATTATACTAGAAGATATATCATTAAATTCAATTTTCTCAGAGAAAACAATATATTATAGAGCCTAATTTATCAGATATAAAATTAAATGTAAAGGTATCAGAGAGTGAAGAGTAACAGTATCAGAGGGGAAAAGCTGGATAGCTCTTCCTTAGATAAAATTTCTCCCCCTTTGATAATTTCCCCCCAAAGTGTATGTTCCCCCATTAGTGAATCTTTGTAGAATATTTCTCCCCCTTTGTGATAATCAAAAAGTGGGAAACAGCAAAGAGAAGAGGAAAAAAATATAAATGAAAGCCACTTAAATTAAATTTCACAAAACGGTACATAGATAGAAAACCAAATACAAAGGATTCCTACCAAAAATCTTAGCCACTTGATCAATCCACATCCTCAATGTGATATTTTCCATTGGTATTAGAAGAGATGCAGGTGGTGTGGATGTAGGTGAAGGCTTAGGGACACCATAGCTGATCATAGGAGGATGAGCCACTGACACTATGCAGTTCCTGTACTGAGGAGTTCTTTGAGTGATCATAGGTGTGAGGCTTAGAATTTCTTGGATAGGAGTCATCTGAACAGGAGAAGTAGTAGAGGTAGAGGCAGGTAAGACTGGAGGTACAATCCCTGGCCTAGCATCAACATGCAGGAAAGGCAGCAACAGATTTATGAACTCCATAATTATTACTCCTCCTCTCTCCATAGCAGATATGAATTCATCCTTGTTCTCCATATATTTGTCCAACGCTGGATTCAATTCCCTTAGTTTTCTTACTTTTTCTCTGAAGGCTTGATTGACAGGAGGTAACTTCATATTTTCCAACAGAAGTTTGAAGTGATTGTTGAGTTGATGCTTTCTGTAAATCTTTTGGAAATAGGAGTCCACTTTATGTTTCAATTCTTTATGAGAGGCAGATGCATCTCTCATATAGTCATGGACTATCTTTATTATTTCTCTAGCCGAGTCTCTAGTAGAAAACACAACTTTTTTCTGGTCAGATGACTCCATAGAGCCACTAGTTGATGGTGAACCAAGCTCCTCCTTCATCGTAGCTCGAATCTGATCCATATCCACTAAAGGATTAGAAGCAATAGAACCAATAGAGAAGGTTACTGTTTCCATGAAGTTTTTGGTCAACCCACTGATCATGTTATGGACTTGAGAATCCTGGGTTTTAACATGATCTTTCATGGAGGTTTTAAATGCTTCGAGCAGTGAAGCCATATTACCAACAACACTCTTGACATAGGCTAAGTCCTTGTATGCTTGGGATTTTGAGCTCATGTAAGATTCCAAAGAGATAACTGATTTCTTTAGAGCATCAACATCTGCTTCCAGTCTAGATATTTGTGTTTGGAAATCTTTAACTTCTTCAACTATTTTTGTCATAAAGGATGAAAAATTACAACCTAGAGATAGTTCAAAATATTCTTCCAACATACTCATCTCTTCAATAAAACAGTGCTTCATCTCATCAACTAAGGCACTAAATGATTCTTTCAGCTCAACCATTAAGGATTCAAGGTCATCCCTTGTGATCATATTAGCACGAGAAACTGCAACAGATACTTTTTCAGAAGCTAAACAGACCACAGAGTCAGTCATGATCGATTGAATTGATGATACCAGAAAAACTTCCATCTGCTTGAATTCTTCCACAAAATTGTCCTTAATCTTTTTCTTCAAAATATCTACGTCATGCTTTCTGACCACATCTTTTGGTAACAACTCAGATTCAACATCATAAATTATTTTTGGTCTATTTATAGATGCCTCATTCTCAGAATCAGGATAGTCTAATCCACAGACCACAGAACATGTGTATTCTGCCTAGTCCTCAATATCAACAGCCAGTGTTACACTTCTATACTTGGTTTGATGATCTCCCTTAATAGGTGCATCCTCAAGTAAAACAACAGCATTCTCAGCAGCATTATCTGTAGGTCTTTCTTCCGGAGGAGAATCTTCCACAATCAATTCTTTCTCTACAATAGCTGGAGGGTCTTCCAAAATATTCAAGGGTATGTCAACTTCACTTATATCCTTTGCAGGTGCAGAATATTGTCCAATCACTAGACTAAGACTCAAATCAGCTGATAGAGATGCTTCACTTGCATGAAAATCTTCTTTATTCTCTACAGCAGCCACTTCAACATACTCTAATGTAGATTCTTCCTTATCTGATTTGTGTTGATCAATATTTTTAGAAGTTGCTCTAGGAGGTAAGTCAAGGTCTCCTCCTTCATCAGAAAAAGACTCTTCCTCTTCTGAATCTTTATTGTATTCTGGCTCCTCTTCATCAGATCCCAGACCTGGATCCCTCACTTCCCTCCGTCTTGAAGGATGATCCATAGGATTGATCTTATAATACGCCTTCTTGTCATCAATGACCAATTATACTCTCCATGGGTTCCAATTTATTTTCATGTAATTGAAAACTATACTGGTAACAGAGAAAGTGTTCCTTACTACCACTTTCTCATCTTGAGACTCAGCAATTCCTTTCACTTTGATCATTTATGAGATCAATTTGGCAATGAACAAGGCATTAGTTTTTGACTTGGGTCTAATCATATCCTCCATTTTAGTCCTCAGAAATCTACATAGATCCACCTTGAATCCATGTCTCAAATGATGCAGGAGATAGATATCCTAATATCTTAAATTTGCAAAGTCTCCTCTCATTGGTATTAAGACATTCTGAACAAACTTGAACCACAATCTGTTCTATCCATCCATTTTAGCAGCTACTACTTGTCTTTGATTTCCATAACTGGTGAGCTCTTCTAAAGCAGTCTCATAATCAATGATATCACTAGTAGGTGGAATAGATCTCGGGAAATATACAGATACACCTTAGTGTGGAACTTTCAGACATTCAACCCGCTCAATCTATTTAAAAGAAAACTCCTTTACATTCACAAACAAAGTTACTCAGTTCTCATCTTTATATTTATCGAAACATAATAGTCATAAAACGATTTCAGTATCTTAGGATATTAGGGACCATTTTTGTTCAAAAAACAATCTACCCACTTTTGATCTTTCAGCACTTCGAGAACTAATGAATTACTTGTTAGCAGCCATTCCACGCACATCTCTTTTTTATCACAATAACTCTATTCTATAAATGAGGATTTACTGGTCAACTTACTGATCTTTTTCTTCTAGCACTACTACTTGCTTCTATCTTGGACTTCTGCTCCATTGCCTTAGGCTCATCAGCAACATCTCTAACAGAAGGGAGTTTGGTTTTTTCCATCTCAGATTCGAGGGATTTAGGGTTCTCGAATGATTCAGGAGTTTAGGATTAAGGGTAAAGGGTTTGAGGCTCGGTGGATTGAGATGTATCTCAGACATTGTTTTTATCATTTAGGAATCATAAAATAAATAATGAAAATAAGATAAAGAAAAAATGATTCAGATTATGGCGGTAGTCAGAAGTTTAAAACAACGCACTCATCGGTAGGGTTTATCGTTGAGAATTCACATCAGTGAGGATTACATTAGTTAGGATTACATCGATGAGGTTACATTAGTGAGGATTCACATCGGTGAGGTTACATCGGTGAGGATTCACATCGGTGAGGATTCACATCGGTGAGGATTCACATTGGTGAGCATTACATCAGTAAGGTTACATTGGTGAGGTTTCACATCACTAAGGATTGCATCAGTGAGGATTACATCGGTGAGGTTACATCTTTGAGGTTACATCGGTGAGGTTTCAAATCAGTGAGGATTCCATCAGTGATGATTACATTGGTGAGGTTACATCGGTGAGGTTACATCGGTGAGGTAGCTACCAATCAAGTTTAAACATTCCTAACTTGTGTCTAATGTAACTTAACCTATCCGAACTCAATGTTTTGTTGAAAATTTCAGCTAATTGAAGTTCAGTACCTATAAACTAAAGAATAATATCACCCTTTTGGTAATGATCTCTCAATAAATGGTTCCTTACATCAATGTGTTTGGTCCTAGAGTGAGACAAAGGGTTCTTCGAAATTTTTATTTCACTATTGTTGTCACAGTTGATAGAGACATGCTTATAACCATATCCATAGTCCAAAGGAGTGTGTTTCATCCACAGAATTTGTGCACAACAACTACCAGCAGCTATGTACTCTTCTTCGGCAATGGAAAAAGCTACAAAATTCTGCTTCTTACTACACCAAGATACTAAGGATTTTCCCAATAAAGGACAAGTTCCAGATGTGCTTTTTATATCCACTTTGCAGCCAGTAAAGTCAGCATAGAAATAACTCATTAACTCAAAGGATTGTCCTTATGGGTAAAACAAAACAAATTTTACAGTGTATTTAAGATAATTAAAAATTCTTTTAACTGCAAGAAAATGAGATTATTTTGTATTATCGTTAAATCTTGCACAGATACATACACTAAACATAATTTCTGGTCGACTAGCGGTAAGGTATAGTATGATTCCTATCGTACCTCTGTAATTGGATTGACCCACTGGTTTCCCAGTTTCATCTGCATCCAATTTACAGACTGTACTCATAGGAGTTTCACTTTCTTTAATACTTTCAAGACCAAAACATTTTAAAAGATCCCTTTTATATTTACATTTATTCAAAATAATACCATTTTCATTTTAAAAAACATGAAATCCAACGTAATATTTGAGTTCTCCCATCAAACTCATTTCAAATTAATTTTTCATACTTTTTGAAAAATCAGTACATAAAGAATGTTTAGAAGATCCAAAAATAATATCATCAGCATAGATTCAAACTATTAAAACATCTTTAGAAATTTTTTTAATAAAAAGAGTTGGATCAGGAAACCCTTTAGTAAAACTTTTTTAAATAAGAAAATTACTAAGTCTATAATACCAAGATCTTGGAGCTTTTTTTAAAACATATAAATCATTAGAAAGTTTAAAAACACGACTTGGAAAATGAGGATTAGTAAATCTAGGTGGTTGTTCAACAAAAATATCTTCAATTATAAAACTATTTAGAAAAGAACTTTTGACATCCATTTGATATAATTTGAAACTCATATGAGCATTATAGGAAAGTACAATTCTAATAGCTTCTGATCTAGCTACAAGGCAAAGGTATCCTCATAGTCTATACCTTCCTCTTGACTATATCCTTTTGAAACTAGACTAGTTTTGTTTCTAACTATGTTTCCTAACTCATCAACTTTGTTTCTAAAACCCCATTTAGTGCCTATTGTCAAAGTGTCCTTAGGTATGTCAACTAATTCTCAGAAATTGTTTCTTTCAAATTGATTTAACTCTTCTTTCATATCCATTACCCAAAATTCATCATTTATTGCATCATTGACATTTTTAGGTTCTAGCTATGAAAGAAAGGCTTGATGTTCAACCTGGTTTCTTAGAGAAGCTCTAGTCTATGTCCCTCTATCAAGATTACCAACAATAGCATCCAAAGGATGATTCTTTAGAATCCTTGTTGATCTAGTAATGGTAGGACTAGAAATTTCAGGTTCATCTATAGGTTTAGGTTCTATAGCAGCAGATTCTCAAATATGTTTAGAACTGGATGATTTTATAGTAGGTTCTTTAGTTTTATCATTAAGGTCTAGAACAGTCCAATCTTCTTCATGATTTTCAAGAGTGGTTTTAGGCTCATATGGATCAGTTTCATCAAACTTGATGTGAATAGATTCTTCCACACATTTTGTTATTTTATAAAAGACTCTATAGGATTTTCTAGTTAAATAATAACCATGAAATATTCCTTTGTCACTTTTAGAAGAAAACTTGTCCATATTATCCATTATATTAAGAATAAGAAAATTGCAGCTAAAGACTCTAAAGTAACTAACTTTAGGTTTTCTATTATTCCATAATTCATATGGGGTCTTCTTATGAATAGGCCTAATTAAGACTATTAATAATATAACAAGCGGTCTTCACAGCTTCAGCCCAAAAATAAATAGGCAGATCATACTCATTAAGCATGGTTCTAGCAATTTCATGAAGGGTTCTGTTCCTTCTTTATACTACACCATTCTGTTGATGTGTCCTAGGATCAGAGAAGTTGTGACTATAGACATTGTGTGTGAAATTAGATTCAAGCTCTGGATTTTCAAACTCACGGCCATGATCACTTCTTAGAGTTTTAATTTTATCTCCACTAAGGTTTTCTATAGACATAGATTATTTAATAATGGATGAACAAGCATAAATATTGTGAGCTAATAAGTATACCCAAGTATATCTAGAAAATTCATATACTAGGACATAACCATAGTGCTTCCCATTTAAACTATAAACTATATAAGGTCCAAACAAGTCCATGTGAAACAACTTGAGAGGTTGAGAAGTTGATACATCTATCTTTGATTTAATAGAAAATTTATGTTGCTTTCCCTTTTGACAGGGATTACAAACTTTGTCATTTGGGAATTCAAGTTTAGGTAGGTCTATAACCTAGTCCTTCCTAGTCAGTTTTCTAAGTGAGTGTATGTTGCAGTGTCCAAATATTCTGTGCCAAAGCCAGGATTCTTTATGAAAATCATTTAAACAACTAACATTTTTCTTAGCTAAAGAATTTAGATCCATAGCATAAACATTTTCATTTCTTAAAGCAGAAAATCGAAGAAAAAAAATTAGAGTTAAAAACCTTACAAGAATTATTTTCAAACATAACATTAAAACCATCATCACATAATTGGGAAATACATAAAAGATGTATTTAAGTCAATCAAAAAATAAAACTATGCAAATCAAAACTGAATCAGTGTCACCAATCTGGCCTAAGCTGATGATATTTCCTTTAGAATTATCACCATAGGTGACATGACCTCCATCAACTATTATTAAGATTTTAAAGCATGAATAATCTCCATACATGTGTCTTGAACATCCACTATCCAAGTACCATACCTTCTTGTGAGAACTCTTCAAATAGGTTTCCTACAAAACAGATTTAAATAAAAAATGATTTTGGTATAAAGATCATCTTGGGACCAAAAAGGTTAGCAGTTAATGCTTTAGGTACCCATATTTGTGTTGTGGGTTTCATATAATCTACAGAATCAATAAATTTTGAATGATAAGCATTATTTGATCTATAACCATATGAATAACTAGTTGAAGAATAGGAATTTCCAGAACTTGAATAAGCAGAATTTTGTCCTGACTTAATAATAAATCAAGTTTTAGTGAACTGTCTCTGCCCAGGTTGGTATCCCAAACCAGAAGTGTACTTTGGTAAAAATTGTTTTCCTAACATTTGAGTAAGTCTATCTTTTCCCTTTGTGATCATTTCTATGTCCTTTCTAAGTTTCTCTTTGTACATTTTCATTTCAGTATTTTGTTTTAACAGTTGAGCATTTTTTTCTTTTTCTATATCAAGGGAAGATTTAACATTGACAGTGAGAGGATGTTGTTTCTTTAGTGACTTATATTTATCCTTAAGTTCATTACATGTTTCGTCTAGAATATTACAATATTCAAACAATTTGGATTTAGACATATTTTCATCATTGTCTGAATCACTATTATTTACAGAATAATAATCATTGAGCATAGGGGAAATAAGTACCTCAGAGGTATTAGTCATGAAGCAAATATTGGCATGATTCTTTTCAGAATCAGAAACTTCAGATTCACTTGTTCTGTCTTTCAAAGAATTCCAAGTATCATTCATGGATCTCTTGTACTTCATGTCCTTATAATCATGTTTCTTTTTGAATTTTAATTTTGGATAGTCAGCCTTGATGTGTCATTTCCTTTTGCATTCATAGTAGACTATATCATTTTCCTTATCGGATTTCATCCAATCCTTCTTACAATGACCCATTTTGTCATAATTTCCTTTGTAGTTAGATTTTTTTAACAACTTCTTCTTCCTATAAATCTTATTGAATATCCTTGAAATTTGAGCCATCTCCGCATCACTGTCAGAGTCAGAATCTGCACTGGTTGAACTTTTAGTTGGTATATGAATTTTCTCTTTGTCTTTTCACTTTGAAGCAGTAGACTTGAATGCCACAAATTTTATCTTGGGTTCATCATCTTCTTCTTTATTTACTTTAAGTTCCTCCTCATACATCATAAGTTTACCTTTTAATTCCTTAACATGGATTGAGATGATGTCGCATGATTCTCTAATGGAAAGAGAAGTGCCCCTCCATCTTTCTGGTAGACATCTCAAGATTTTCATGATTTGTTCCTTTGCTGGAATAACATTTCTAAGTGAACTCATTGTATTGAAAATCTCATTGAACCTGAGATGCATGTCAGAAATAGGTTCAACAGTCTTTATTTTAAAATTATCATATTTAATAGTATAAGTATTTACTCTTATTTCTTTAACATTGTTTGTTTCTTCATGAGACATAGCCATAGTATCCCAAATTTCATAAGCATTTTTGCAAGAAGAAATTCTATTAAACTCTTCATCTCCTAACTCACAATACATTTAATTCATAGCTTTACAATTATTATTGTAAGAAGCCTTTTTATGTTCATCCCATGTTGTTATTTCAGTGTCTGAAATTTTATATTGAGATTCTATAGCAGTCCAGATATTAAAACCCACACTTTCTAAATGTATTTTCATTTTCAGTTTCCACTGGGCATAATTGGTACCATTGAAGAAATGTGGATAGTTAGAATTAGCACCCTCTTGTTTATTGTCCATAACTAGATTTTAGAAAATAGTTTTAAAGAGATAAAATTTAGAACTAATAGAAATTTAAGATCTTTAAAAATGAAACTAAAATCACAGTTGAAAAATAGAATGTATTGAAAATTTATTTTATTAAACAATCCTCTGATACCAAATGTTGGTCGGAGTGGACACTCAAGAGGGGGGTGAATTGAGTTCCAATTAAAATTTCTGTTAAAAATATTTCTCTTAAAATCCCCCTTTTTAAAAACAATGTTATACCGTAGTGAATTTATACAATGTGTAAATGTTCAATTAGTTTCTCAAAGATTTATTATGTCTCAGTTAACTTAATCAGAAGATGAAATTAACTTTTGAAACGTAATTACTGGTTTACAATAAGTATAAACACTTGTAAATTTAACTATCAAAGTATCTTTAAAATAGTTTTGTATTTCATAGTGGTTAGCAGAGTAATATGATATATATATATAGTATACTTATGATTTAAACTAAAATGCAAAGAAAATGTAACCATGAAGTTTATTCTCAAGCTGAGACTTAGTCCTCTCAACAATTTATATAAATTGATCCACACCCTAGTTCGGGGTAAACAACAGTAAACACACTATCCAAGAAAAAAGACCTCTACGACAGTTCTACGTGGTAAAAAAAACAACAGATTACAGTTGTCCAGGTCTTACTCGACCTCTACCACTGTACATAGTGGGAATCAAAGAGTTATGGAGTTTGAGTGAGGATTTAAGAATCCTCCAGTTTAGCTTAGGAGATAGTGTGTGTGTAAAATAAACAGGATACACACACTTATCAAAATGTAAATAAATAATCACTAAAGTAAATGAGAATGAGTTTAGAAGAGCTTTAGCGATTTGCAGTGCAACTCTGGACTCGTTTGGTTGGTTAGAAAAGCTTATGTGTCCTTCTCCGGTTTTTCTCTGGAAAACAGAGATTCGTTTTCTTCCTTGTTCCAGGTACATCTTATCAGCTTGAGTTCATGAATTGTTTTTTGTAGTTCTTCATTCAAGATGCAGCTTGTGGTTTCTTTCGGAAGAGTAGATTTTAGTATATCTAGGATTCATGGATTATGGATGAAGCCTTGTATGAAGGCACCACGTTTGAATGGTGTTGAGCCCTCTTAGTTTATTGTGCTCTCTGTATGCAACCACTTCACTTTCTAATTTGTGTGTATCTCAATGTGTGTCTCGACTAGGTATTTTTCTTCCCTTTTATAGATTTAAGCTCCGAAAAAAAGGAATGATTTCTTTTTTTCACTGTTACTAGGTACAGTTCCATGACATGTAAACAGATATCATTAAATAACATTATCTACATTAAGAACATCAAATGTAACTGTTAGCTTAAAAAATAAACAGTATTGAGAGTATAGAGTTTGACTGGTTGGTCAATCATTAGTATCCTTCTATTAGTATATGTGTACAGTGGACTATCTAACAGTAACATTCCATCGGTATCTCTTTGAACTTATTGGTAGCTCTTTGAACTTGTTTCGGTAGCTATATTTATCAGGGACTTCATTCTATCGGTAGCTCTTGTTATCGGTAGCTTTTAATTCATCAGTAGCTCTTAGGCTATCGATAGCTCGATATATCGGTGACTCTATACTTGTATCGGTAGACTATATCAGTCGCTTCATATCATTCCCTAGTCTGTGTATCAGTAGGCCGGTCAGTAGCTCATATCGGTAGACTTACTCTATCGGCAGACTTCTATCGATTACTATATGAGAACTAGTTTTATCGGTAGACTTCTTCATATTGGTAGCTCTATTCATATCAGCGATCAAGTGTATACTAGAAGACTTAAGCATACCAATAGACCTATTCTATCGGTTGCTCAGTTTCGGTCAGTAGCTCTGTACATAACGGTGACCTTAGCTTATTGGTGACTCTGTCTATCGGTAGGATAAGTACCGATAGCTATGTTATCAGTAGCTATATGCAGATCAGTGACAAACACTTATATTTTTTATGAAAAATATATCCGATTGGGTTAGAATTAATTTATAACTTATATAAGCATAGAGAAACATTGATTAACCTATCTCAAGGATTATTTTAACATTATTATCATATTGATAAAAAAATATCATATATTAAGCGAATTAGAATATAGATAAACATTAATTGGGATTATCGATGTATGTGAAAGCATAATTGGGATTATCAAAATAGGCGAGGTCAAAATAATCACATTCAATCTTTATTATCTCCTATTATATTCCTTTATGAATTAATTATTCTAATGATTTATTTTTGAAACCCTATTCCATACACCAAATTAATATTCTTATTCATATTAATGTGTAACTCTTTACACCACCATCAATTTGTGTTTCTCACCAAAAATGGAAGTCAAATATAATAAAAAAATATACAAATTCATCCAATGACTAAGATATGTGAACATTTCCCCTATAGGAATATAATTATATGAAATTGGTCATCACCAGATGAGTTACACACAAGCCATAGATTAACAACCGATAACTTTCTTGAAAAATTTAGGAACATCTAGGATACTAAGAAGTCTAACCCCATGTCCCTCTACCATGGTACACATTATGAAAAATAGATTTCAATTATTCATATTATAGAACAAAATATGTAAAAATAATTCCATATACTAACATCAATCTAATGAATTTAATTAAAAACTAAGGAAAAAGTACATTAAAAGTAAATCATATATTATTTTACCAATAATGAATTTCCCAGCATGAAAATTTTTAAGAAGTAACCAATCACATAAAATAATGCACACATATATTTAAATTTACTAAAAACATAATTAATATTAATATTCAAAAGAATTAAACAATTAAATTTACATTCTATTTATTGACCTCAAATTACTCCTATATAATTTATTATTGAGTATGTTCCAAAGGAGTAATATGTTTGGGTTACAAAATATCTTTCATAATATTTCTATACTTAAATCACACAATCTTTCAATAATATCATGTAGAATTCAATATTGATTATTATCCCCGAATCCACACTCAACTTCTATAACTCACTATGGTTGGAGAGACCACTATAAGATATTATGAATGTTCCATTAAATATGGTTCAAATTAGTAAAATTTAGATAGGGGAACACAATAATATCATTTATGACATGGGTCCCCTAGTTGGTATTGAAATTTAGAAGTATGATCTTACAGATTCAGATATGCTAATATGGAAACCCCAAAGAAATGTCCAGTTGAATGCAAGGGAATATTAGATGCTGGAATGTGATTTTGCTAACATGAAACCTTCATGTATAATGAAATAAAACGAAACATTTAAAAAAACCTCAACAATCCTATGACTTTATAAAATCTAGATGAACTTGTTCACTAAAAAAGATCAACTGAGGATGTTCGGGTATCATATTTCTTCAACATGTCTTGTATTCATGAAGGATGAAGAGAACACACAACACCTTTTAATGGGTTGTGGGTATTTCCAAGAGATCTTGAAATATGTAACCATATTTTTTTAAATTAATATAAGTGTAATAATGAAGTTGGAATACTTAACATCATTCATCTACAAGGCTATTTAGTCTTAATAAGTTTATAATCTTCTAAAAGCATCTACTGCCTCTATTATTTTCACTATTCAGTAGCTTGAAATTCATGTATCCAAGATAATCAGACACCATGAATCATTATGGGTGAAAAAATAATACACATGGAGGTTCATGATACATCAATTTAATATTTGTGAATAATGAATAATAATATTTTTGACATAAATATTCTTATACTTATTGGAGTTCAATAATCACCCATGATACTGTTGGACTGGAAATATATTTGTTGAATTTCTCCATTACATATGTGGATGATATTAAATTCTAATTGGGTGGCCTCTATAATCCTAGGAATCTTAGGTTTTGGTGGTTTATTTCTCACCCATAATGGCTTCACCAATGGTTTCATCTACCACTATATTGGAAGCAATATAATATATGAGTTAGAAATATGGATGATAATCTATTCCATCAAACATACTATCTTTCATAATTATAAATCCATCTATAATTAATGTAATTAATATATTTCTTTTAATTAATTTTTATAGAGTACTCACCATTTTCAAAGGACACTCCGTCATCGTTGGATTTATTGTTCCATACATGGAAAGAACATAAATTTAATATACCAAATTTATACAGAGAAGATAATAAAGTGGAGGGTTCATATTCTAATAAAGTAATCACATAAACAAGCATAATGTGGTCCTTTATAACTCATTATTAATTTGTATAATTTGGTGGATTTAGATATACCGGTTGTGATCTACTCCCATATATATAAAACCACTTGTACATACTAACCCATTTTTTTATATGTGTATTTAATAAAATCAAGGGTTGGTATCATCAAAACTATATATATATATTTTCCCTAATATACATGTTATTCATTAATAAAATAAAATAACATATTAATCCAATGATTATCCTGGATATGATACCACTAATGAGTTTCGGTGGATCGTCATATGATCAAAATAGTGGACATATCAAGTATATATGTATGATCATTCATTAATAGAACAAACATGAAAAAAACAATATAAATGGGTATACATAAAATCATGTGAACTCCATAATTTATTATTTTATTTATTACTTTTAATATAGATAAAAAATTGCCAAAAATTGTTTCCCACCGTCATAGGTTGTACATTAGCAACCACGATCCTTGTACGTTATGAGTTGATCCATGAGCACCAATGGTATGCTATAATATTTACTTAAATGATAAATATTGAACAAGAAGGAATAGGGTTTTTTATATGAATTGTATATATAAAACAAAAAAAGGTTTATCTCATTCCTTTATATTATCTCCCTTCATTTAATTATTGGATCCAATCATTGGATAAAAACATCTAATAGATATTATTCATTATGATAACACATACCAAACGGAGAAGTGGTCCTCATAACACATCAAATTATTATATTCCATTTTTTATTCTATAAATGAATCATGATAATGATTCATAACTGAAGTAAACTAACTGTGAGACCAGGAAACATTACTATAGTCAATATCATATATCTCACGTCAATTATACACCAAGATAGATTCCAATTTTTAGATATGATAGAGTCATATACATTGCATATAGTTTTTTATTATTAAATATATATTATGTAATCTGATAAAACCATGTTAGTGAAAATTTAGCCCTATGTTATCATGGAAACCTGATTTCCATTTTAGCAGACCAAAATCTCAAATAAAAATAATATGTGAATTTATCTGACACACATATATGGTTATATTTATGGTACATCACAATATATTCATACACACCATAAATAATATGGGTATTACATGTTTTTGATGTAAGAAGCCCTATATTTCACTCTAATAATATATTAATATGATTTTTCAGCTAAATCCCCATTCATGATTACCAATTCTCGCCATATCATAGATCACGGGGTAAATTAATATTGAATTACATATATGTAATACACAATGTGAGTTAAACAAAAAAATATATGAGGGAAATATATCTCATTAGGATACTTACCTATAAAAAATGAACTTTCCATCTAGACAGAGAAACTATATTCATAAGAATATCCCAAGGCCTAGAAAACAAGACTATCTGACCCCACTGTCCATTGATAATTAAATATTCCCTAAACTTGAATAGTATCCACCATAATTTAAATGTAGTTGTCCAAGTATCACAAAATATGGTTTTCAACTACATACTCATTTCATAAAAACATATCAGGTATCACCAACTACCTCTAATTAGGAATCATCCCTGACAATAGTGCCACTGAAACTCCATAACATCATTGCATCCCGTAATTATCAAATAAAAACCAATGACATGTGATGCACAATTGTGAAAACTTAGAAGAAACAATAATAATAGTATGTGGAATTGAATCCTCCACCACCTATATTTTTTTGAATCCCACTGACAAAATATTTAATTTTACAAGAGGTACATAGAAGTACCACATTTATTTTTTTCTTTTTATTAGGCCCCATGATGGGAAGCCCAAATATTCATTTCATGAAATAACTTGTGGGATTCATCATGAAATTATAAGGGAAAAATAATTCATAATAAAATATACTAAATGGGTGTATATCCTATTTGGAATATCCCTATAGATAGTAAAATTATAAACTCATCATTGTGTTGAGAAAGACGACTATCCTCATCCTCCAAAATTGAAAATAAAATAAAAATTAGAAAGATTAATAATTAATATCCATGTTGAAATGAATAAATTATTCCATTAATTTTAATATTTCCTGATAAAGGTTTTTGAGATATTAATAGAGAATCTTAAAGTTGAGTCTCTGAGACTACTCATTCCCTAGAAATTATCTACCGGATTCTAGGAGTTTTAGTCAATAGTGAAGTGGCTAAAATATACCATTTGTTGTACCAAAGTCATATTCGGGATAATATCACTTAAAAATGGAATAAATATAGTAAATAATATGTTTTAACAAAAAAATTTAAAAATATTCCTTGATATCATCTCAACCCCAGAAGCCCACTCACTGTTATACAATGCCTCTAGATAAATAGTAGCAGAAACAGCTCCCTTGAAGGAATGTATTAAAGGAGATACATAAAATAAACATAGAAAAATAGAAATAAATAGTATATACTTTTTTGAATATAATAGTCTTATTAATTTTTTTATCATTACTACATATAAAATATTTCATATATTTCTAGATATCGAGACACACATTGAGTTTACTGTGAATGTTCACTATAATTGACACCACTTCAATTAGTTGTTTTGATATAATACAAAAAAAGCCTCTTCAAAATTATTCCCCCAAATATGATATTCATCAACCATATAATGTAGGTATACCTATGGATTTGTTGACCTAGGAATCTAAAACATTGTTATAGGAATATGATTAATGTAATGAAATCTCAATAGTTGTGTGAACAAATTTGAAAACTGGATGATAAGAAAATTCGTCATCCTTGCATAAGGGATCATCAAAGAATGAATGAATTAATCATTCATTGTCTAGCAACCCTATTTCATACTGTAAGCGTTTTTTTAATCTTAAAAGCCTTCTAAGTCATGGTGTAACTGACATCAGTGTAATAAGGAACATGACAAAGATCCCTTCTAGGTAGCCAATCATATCTAGACTCTCATGGATTTATTACCCTTATCACTGTAAAGATATAAACAACCCAAAAAATTCTATTATTAATTTATTTAGTGTTATAATATAGATATTTATATACCATCCACCTAAAAAATCCCTTCACTAAGGATGAGGACTCATATAAACCTAAGTTCCCTATCAATAATCTGGGATGTGGTTATAGAGTCAGAAGAATATGAATTTGTGGTTGACCCTAATATTAATGTTTGGTTTCCATGTAAGATATACATGAATGTAATACTCGATGTTATAATATTCTATTCATGTTCCCTATAGGGACATTTTTATCTGACCAAGAGGTAGATAAATTTGTATACAAAAAGTTCATCTCTCAAAAAAAAGTAGTGGGTTGGTCAATTCAACCCAACATTGAAATAGAATGAATGACCTGAGATCAGTTCAAATGAAAGATACGGTGACATGGTCAACATAGTCTTATAATCATTATGTAAATGAAAATTCTAGGTGTTATAAATGTATACACTTCTTCCAAGAGTATGATATTTTGGAGCCTCTCTCTGTTATCATATACATACTCTAAATCAGGGATTCCCTTCACATTTAAAAATGACTCACAAAATAAATTATTGAAGATCATTTAACTACTAATAAATGTTAGGATGGAATCAATATATTTAAAATCTACCACATAAAGACATAATATAATGAGTTTCATATGGAAATATCATTCCTATAAAAATTACTGAGAAACTATTATATAGGTGATCATTGAGCCTTCTAATAGTTCGTGAAATCATAATGATATCAATATACATTATTCCATGGTTCATAATGATTATGGAATCAATTTCATAGTAGTTCAGATCCTCTAAAACTGTGGGTATATAAAATATGTCATGTCTCCCTCAAACATGATTTTACCATATTATTGGGATGATCATGACTCAATGTCCATGAATTAGTTCCCTCTTTATCTCATAAGTTCCTAATATAATTTACGAATGGGTATGTTAGGTTATAATGTGGTGACAACTTTCATTTTGAGTCTTGTTAAAATCAATTCGTAGATGTGGGGTACTATAAAAGGTAATGGATGTAGGTGATGGTAAATAACCTCAAACTAATTGATTCCCCTTATGGACTAAAAATCATGATATGGATAAATGGAGTATTATTAATGATTATTTTCTGTTTCACAAGTTTTTTATGGTATCTTGAAGTTGAATTTGAGTATTCTATCTCATGAGAGACTCTCTCTCTTTCTAATGGAAACAACCTCTCGTTCACTTAGGGTGGTGAAAAATGACCTTTTTTATTAATAAGAAGATATAGATTTCTCTCATCACATAAGGGGTATCATTTCTTGTTCAATGAGTATCTTATATATATTTAAATCTAATTTTTGAAAGTAATACAACTAAAAAATAAATGTTACCTTGTTCATTAAATGGATCGACAGAAAACATGAATCACTGTAAAAATATGTACATAAAAAAAGTTCACAATCTATTATTTTTTAATTTATCATTATATGATTTAAACCCACAATGTTGGTTACTACTGAAAAAATTACCATCGATGGGGGCAATGGGTGTTTTAAATTTTTGATTAGGCTTATAATAGGGGCTTTCTATGAATATTTATTAAGTAAATTGTATCACCTGTAGTTCAATACCACATTATAGGATATGATATAACATTAACATCTATGTTACAAGAATCATTAAGGCTCATTTTATTTTCATGAAACCATAACGAAATAATGTGATGTTTAAGGTTATATATTTGGTACCAAAGATGTTCCTTTTATGGTTGTAAATAAAAGACTACTTCTAATCATTTTGACATCATGTGAAATAGGTAATGTTTCATATAATTTAAATTAATGTATTTAGGTCTAATAAGAACTGGGTTTTCAGTAATTGTTTTTGTGGGAATTTGGCATCATCATCCCATTATGGTTTATTCTATTTTTATATCTCAATAATTGAGGGAGTGGTTTGGTCTTACACCATTTATGAGGATCTAGATATTATTCGATCATTAATGAAAGAAAATTATGGGATCATAAATAAAAACATGGTTAAGGATTACACCTGGTCATATGAAAATATATTAATTTCCACCTATTATCTTTTGGAAGATAAATATGGAAAGAAGGCTTGACTAACTGTTGATATAATAGAGTTGTGAATTTTTTTTGAATAAACTATATCATAAGACAATATATGCATATATCTCATTGAGTAGACTAATGAATATTAAAAGATATTTTATTTTAAGGGAAATTAGTTTTGGGATGCCAAGATGATTATCATAATCTAGGGAAGGTTTCACTAGTAACCTAATAATAGGGACCCTTGTTATCAAGGGAATACATGATTGATTATAACCTAAGGGTCCTATTATTTTTATTGGAAAACCAAATATAATCTATTTTTATATAATTGGTTCCAATTATTAGTGGAATATATGATGGAAATCGGTGAATACTTGTGAATATATAATATTTTTCATGCAATTTTGACTTCATGGGAGAAGGCCTTGGGGAAATGTGATTTTTGGGGACTTGAAATTTGAATATGTAATCTAATGATGAATTTTGGGTATATTAATCAAAATAAGGTGACCTAGGAAAAGGATGGGGTGTGATGGAGGCATGAATTTGAAATAGTGAGATCCACCTTGAAGTATGTAACCATAAAATGAATATTGTTTTGTTGATTAACCATTGGAAATATGATAATGTGTTCTTAAGGAATCCCATGATTCATATAAGATTGTATTATCATTATGGTGGGTAGATATTTTCTAAATACATAATGTTTAAAGGACTCGAATCATAATAGAATAGGGAAAATGAATCTATAAAAAGAAATTACTTGGGATTCCATTATAAACAAATTTATACAATAGTTTTTGTCATTTTTTTATATGGATTGACATTATCATGACACTTTTTTATGATTCCCCCTTGACTCAAGTCTATAAAAGGGGGTTATATGAAGAAATGTGATCAAAAAGTTTCACAAATTTATAGTCATCAATCACAAAAATTCATTTCATTAACTTCATATTGTACCCAATAATCCTTTTTATGAGATTGTTGGGGTATTTATAAATGAGATTTGTATCCACATTCACTAAAATTTTGGAAATATATGTTTCAATTAAATTATGAGGTCACATATGAATTCATATTTGGAGTCATAAATGTTATCATTCCATGATAATTTCATTTAGGCATGAAGGACCACAATTTTAATGATGAAATTTAATGCAAATACATGATGATGAAACATGGTTTTGTAATTTCATGAAAAAAAATTAAATGTTACATCTAACCCTAAGTACATTGAGTAGTGATAATAGATAAATGATTAGATACAAAAAAATATCACGAGGTTTAAGGATGACTTGTGGTTTCAAGGATAATTTTCCATGATTTCACAAAGATATGGTTGGTTGTGAGGATGTTTTATAGTTACAATGGATCACCTTTGAGATTCTAGAAAGTGATATAAACAACTCCAACAATGATCCTTCAAAAAATGATCAAATTTTTCATTGAAAAAATTCTTTTATAATTTTTCATTCCATTTCTACTTGGATTTGCATTTGTGGATAAAAAAATCCACCTACCTATAAATTAAATTTGATAGGACTAAATAGAACAGAATTATGAGTAAACTTGATTTCCTTCAAAAAATTTATATGGGTTACCTCCAACAACATAACTTATCCAGGTGAGGACCCTTTCTGTAATATATGGTTGAGATGTGATTATCACAATCCTTCCTCATCCATAAATTTTCCTTAATTTATTATTTAAAATGATATTACTAAAATAGGATACACGTAAACCTTACAAAAATAGTACATGACAAATGTTTATAAAAATTATTATTTCTCGACGGATTTTATAAAAACATTTCCAATTCGCATTGTTTTTATATGATATATGATTTATATAATTTATATTAGAAATTCCATAATATTAAAAAAAAGTTTCCCTCTATTATCATTTTTTTTAATTGGGTCTATATTAATATCACATCTGTTGGATATTTTTTGAAATGATTGTAAAACAAATTACCCGTACTACCACAATAGGGAAAATGAAAAGGATCAATATTATAGATGCTAGTTAATGACATTGTGTGGAATTAAGATATTTAATTCTAATAGCAATAATGTGAGTAGGACATAAAAACTATTCACCATATGATTAATAGAATATTTATTGATCAAGTTCATTACAATATTCTAAATCATTAGAATGAAACAATGATTAAAAATGAATTGGATCAACCGCCAATATAAAATTGGTCGAGAGAACATTTATGTCATGGGATGCTTCACCAAGGAGGTTAAACATATAGATGCTTATATCTGTTGATAAACTCACTTGTCCCTTGAATATTCGTATACCATCCCAAAACAAGATATATATATATATCTATTCATCTGTCACAAAGAAATCCATTAATTAATCGAGAGTGGAATGTGATTCATGTATGGATATTTACACATAGTTAATATTTGGAATGGATTTAGGCTAGAACTTTTTTACATGTTGAATTTATAGGCATTTTAAATATAATATTATGTAAATGGGGTTGTATGAAACATTCATACAGTCATAATGGTTCTCCCACTATAATAGGACAATTATCCTCTACCTAATCAGTTGATAGACCTAATAAATGTAAATACCTTCAAAAGGGTGAATCATTATTTTCAAATTTATTGAAATAACCCCCAAAAATTATATTATTCCATCATAATTAACAGAACACTCTCACATTCTTTATGTGTGAAGGGATATAGAAATAAAAAGAGGGGCACATGGAATTTTTATTATTTCTCTAACACCAATATTTTTATTGTATTATTTTTTTAATTTATTAAATTTCATTAATATCTCTCCATATATGCAACACCAAGTCATTCCTATGGCATATGAAACTCTGGGTAAGCGTGTGTTACCCATGATACATAGTTGTAACAAAACTGTGATATATAATTAATATTATTCAAAGGATATCTTTATAACCAACCCATTACCCATAATAATATTAAGGAAATAAAAAATATATAAAAATTATGTATAATGTATTTATATTAATGAAACATATTTATAAAAAAGTGATCACTTTATTGATAATGAATTTATATGTCATGAAATGTTTTTATTTTAAAAAGATATTTATTTGTATTACAATATTAAAATTAATTTTATATAATATTTGAAAACTAATTTGATAGTATATTTTTTAGTTTTGAAATAATCATTTCATAAATAACATTGGGTTAATTTTTTAATGTTTTTTTAATACATTTTTTTAATGAATAGTGCAAACTAGAATGTTGAAATTGAAATATTATTTTGGATAATATTATTTATATATTTATAATATATTTCTATTTTTCTATATTGTAAAATTAGTTCAATTGTATATCTATTAATCCAATTTAATTCACAGAAATCAATTTCACTTTGAAATTTTATAAAAATTCATTGTAAACTTTTCATCATTTTGGATTTGAAAAACTAATTTCTCATCATGTCTGTGGGATAATTTTTTAATAAAAATTATCATCTTATGTGAATTGAATTTTGAGAAGTGGATTATATATATTTAATTATATTAATTTATATTATCTATTAGGATTAAATTAATTATATTCCAAATTTAATAATGAAAGCATAAGAAATTTATTATAGTTGTTTAGGTAAAACAATTGATTAATGGAGGTTAAAAATTGATAAGGGTTTAAATTCTCTTAAAACCTGTCTAAAATATCTTTTATGTACATATTTTTACCATATCATTTCTAAGAATCAATAATACTATACTTAGGATCATTTTGGTATGATAATAATGCAGGTACACCATTTTCATTTAAAAATATTATAATTGTGAAACTAACCTCACTTATAAAAGGAAACCGCCTTTTTTATATTCTTTAAATGATCAAAAAATTATAATATGTAACACCAAAAAAATCAAATGTAGAAGCATTATATTCGATAGTTTGTTGCACACACAACATAATGCATAGAAAGCAATATAACCACTCTTGACATTTTGACATATTTATATTTCAATTATATTTAATATATTATAGAGCTTCATGTTCATGAGATATTGAGTTAACATTCCACACATGAATATAATATTTTCTTAGATGTATTGTGTTATATAAAAGATCAATTTTTAATCAAAAACAATATATTTTGAAAATATTTTTATTTTATATAATAAGTCATAATAAAAAATATATTTAATTAAAATAATAGAATATTTATATTATATATCATATAAACTTTGTTTACATTAATAAAATATATTTATGTAGCCATAATATAATAAATACCCAATATTATGCATTATACAGCTATATTTTTATAAAGGTGGTTTGGGTGCCTTTAATTAGTGAAACTATTTTAAATATAACTATTGAAAATTTTATAAATTTAAAATGAGTAATAAAAATTCATTTTTGTAATTGGATTATAAAAAAATTAATTTGGAATAATATTTTGTATTTTTATGAGATATTTCATTTTTTTATAAATTATGAAAAATATCTGATTTTAATTTAAAACTCACGTTTCATCTTAGTAACATATAATTATAAAAAAATTAATTGGGTTTAATGTAATATTAGGTGAATTTTATATATATTAATTCAATGTTGGTATTTAGAATCATCTCTATAAATAATTCATTGATAAAGGAATTTCAATGTTTTGAACAATTTAACATTAAAAACATGTTTTGTTGTCCTGTCTACTAGATTAATTTTTTATTATTTTCTACCACTTATATATTTTTAATTTTTTAACACTAATTAAATTGTTTTAATTATAAAAATTTATAATTTCTAATAAATTAAATATATTTTTGTCACCCTAATGATTTGTGATATTAATTAAAATTAATTACATTGATTCAGAGAAAAACTAGATTAACAGGTGATTCAACCTTAAACTTATGGAGAAATTGACAATTAAAATTTTCCAAAACCCACGGGTTGAACATATGTATATATAATGATACATTTTATATGATTTATGTTCATTATTTTAGGCCTCTGATGTATCTAATACCTCCAAATAGTTTTTTCCTTTTTATATTCACAAAAATATCCCTCCTCCTCCGCTAAAAAAAGGCACTCACCCCACCCAATTATTCACACAACTCATGAAATTCAGATAATCCAAAAAATAAAATACTCTCTCCCCATTATCCCCCTTCAATTTATGTAATCATTACTTTGGGAAGAAATTAATCTAAGGATTTTTTTGGTTAAAACCAAAAGGTGTTACCTCAATAAGAGGTAATGTCCTCCAAAAAACATTTGTTTCATTCACTTATCGACCCCTTAAATCAATGTTATATCTTTCATTTATAATAAAATATATAAAATAAATATATTTTAATTTCTTTATGGGAATTTCCTGCAATCACACAAACTTATATCAAATGTTATACACAATCATTATTTGTGTGTATGTCAAACTACCACTTCACGAATCGATGTTGTTCATTCCGCCATTACCACATTTTTATTTTGATAATACTGATGGGTTCATAGTTTATTTATCATATATCTAATATCTATAATTTTATTATTATTTTGATTATTTTATTACAGATACATTTATGCTTCCCATTTTTTGGGATTAGATAACATTGTTTGTTGATGTGTGGTATACAACTTCTACAAAGTGATGTGGTTCGTTCACAATAAACATGGAATATATAAAAGATGGTTTTAATAAAAAATGTGATAAATATGAAAATGTACAACCAACTCTCTACCCGAACGGTTCATTTGATATATTATCTCCATTTTTTATTTTATTTAAATATATATCATACATAAATAGTGTTTTAAATACTATATATTATTAAATAATCATCTATATAAGAATAAAAAAATAACATGTAAAAAATTAATGATAAACAAGTCAATTAACACCCAAAATAGTGAAAATAATGAATGATTGTTAACAAATGTGTCATAATTTATAATCAGATATAAATATACGATATAATAAAAAATATGATCATTTTTTATATCTTAATAACATTCCTAAAACTATTATAAATTTGAATAAATGATTTTCATCCGAAATTAAACACAGTGTATGTGATTTGTCTCTAACTTTTTCTTCCCTGATGCATAGACTATTTAAAAACATATTTATTTTATCAGGTTTTTATACTAAACATAGTGTATTTTATATAATTAATACATTTATACTAAAAGGTTTTTATAGTTTTATTTGATGTTCTTTCTTTAAATGGGATTATAATTCAAAATTTACCAAGTAATAAGGGATTTCCTCTCAATTAAATTTCATAAAGGCATATTACAATGTTATGCACCTATTTTCTAATATATTGTGTATATACATCCGCTTTGAAATTTAATATCATGAATAAATAATTTTTCATGGTATTTTTAAATTCAATTTCAATTATTTCATATAAAGGGATTTGAATGTAAATTTATCATGTCGTACAGAAATATCATACCATTATTAATATTTTTTGGGATATATTACTTTTTTATATTACTTATTAATTCACATTAATATTTTTTGATTATTTATATATTGGATTCGAATATCTAATTATTTATTAAAACATATTATATTTGGATTTATATTTGATCAAAATAATTAATTAATTGATTAATTATTAATTAAGCATTTTGATCATTTTAGGTGTTTATATCACAATCTCATTTTTATTGCGATTACTTTTTGTTAAATTTAAATTAAATTTATTTATAAGTTCAATTTTTGATAATACATCTCATTTTCTTATAATCTATTTATTAATAACCTTTCTCATGTAATATTACAATTTTTTTGTCATTTGGTATTCAAAAGTTTTTATAAAATATTTTTATGAAAAAACTACTCCAAATCTCTACTCAGTAAAAAATATGTTTTCTAAACGTTTTATTATAAAAATTTTTCCAAAATTTATTTTAACCATTGGATCATGATTTATTGAATGAAGTTTTAAGAATTTCTCCTTTCAAATAGCTTTCAAAGGAATACACTTCTCTCATTTAGAATAAGGCACTTTTCTACCCTATTACCATGAAAATGGAATATTCTTTTTTACATTATATATCATGTATGGATTAACCCATCATAATTTAATTGAATAATAATTTTCATGTTTAAATGGTTTCATTTAATAAAATAAAATAAAATTTATTTTTAATGAATATTATTTTCATAATGTTTTTCCAAATAAAATGGTTATTTTTCTCAAGAATGTTTTTAAGAGTTATTTTTATTGTATTTCTATTTATCAATGACAAAAAAAACCCTAATTTTACTCTTATCAGTATATGATTTATTGATACCATTCTTATTATTTATCTTGAATGTTTATGATAAATATTTCCAAGGATGTTTTTTGAATCCACTTCCTTGATTAGTTTTTTTGTAATCACCTTAAAATATTTACATTATTATAATCATTGGACATTAAATTTTCTCTAATTATCTGAATCATTTATCATTGATATTTTTTGACCTCAATTGTATTCCATTTTTACATAGTATATGTACTTTAATAATTACTTTATTATTTGTTTATATTTTTATAAAACTAGATTATCTACTCAATATGTGTATTTGATAAGTCATATTGTTCATTTCGATTGTTCGATATATGAGGAATTATTTGGAAATGATGTGATGGGTGGGACCTTGACATATATATCCCCTCAGTGCATTGATATGATCTTAAGAGAAAAATATATTTTAAAAATTAAAGAGGTTACAACCTATAATTTTAAACCATCTCGAGAAAGGGCTTGCTGCAATTTAGTTTCATGTGCCTTATAGACGAAGTCTAATAATTAATCTTTTTCTACATTCATAATTACATTATTGTAATAATTTATCCATGAGATCATCGCATAGATGTTACCTATGGATGATTATCATTACCAATTTATTATATATATGGAATGTGTGATCAGTAATTGACCTATCCATATTAGTTATGCTCATTGATTCATTATTTAATCAATTGTACGTAACCCTTACTAATCATTTGATCTCACCCTTATTTCATTTCCATCCTCCAGAATCCATCTTGTGTATTACAAAATATTTACATGGATACTATATGTGGGAATAATTTTATACATGAGAAATATATTGTAATTAGTGTATCCAATTGTAATGTAAGACTCATGTATGTAATCTGGTTTCGAAAACATCTAAAGTATCCATTCATCCGGGTTTGATTACTTATAATCATTTTAATTTTATTGTTGTATCCACCAACTCCGAGTTTAAAATGGTTGGGTACCTAATTTTGATATCAAAAGATTTTTAGTAACCACCTTCGGTATGAAATATAGGGAAACACAGATTATAAAACACAACCATATGTAAGAATGTAATTACAACGATAGAAGAACATCTTAATGTTTCCGTTTGATAGAGGTTATGTGGTTTTCTCATAAAAACATCAATTTCTGGATAATATATATGGACATGGTTTTGAAATAGATATAACTAGGGGTAACAAATCTACAAAGGTGCATCAGGCCTGACTTGAGTGTGGCATGGTACAAAACAATAGGATATTCCGCGCACTCGATTTGACACTCCTTGGGCATGCACTAAGGATAATTCAAATTTTTATTACAAATGAGTGTAATGGAACTGGATTCATAATGGAATTGAAATAATTATATTAAAAATTATACCATTATTTGACCTATGATGAAATAAAACACCTGAAGAATAATTTTTTTGGGGTTCATAAATTAAATTGTAAAAGTATTTATGCTAATAAAATATTTGGTATAATAATCATAAAACATTATAAGACTGTGTTAAATTTTAGATTCAATTGTGTATTGTTTAACATAAGAGTCATGGATAAAATCATGGGTTTATGACTTCGTTATTAAAGATATGTTTCCTTTAGTAGGTGAGTGTTGTAGCATTACTATTCACAAAATGGGCCTTGGGCCAAAAAATGGTGTCAACGGGCCATATAATGGGCTAAGTTCCCTACAGGGCCTTCGAGCTACGTAATGGGTCTAACTCTACCCAATTAAAAGATGTATTTTCTTTGACTAGGTAACAAATGAGGCTTCAGACCAATCTTTTAAAAAAATATTAATATGGTTTCTGAAAAATGGAAACATCTATGTTGGGTGACAACCCATAAAATCATACTAAGTGGTGGGTCTTGAACATATGATAGAAGGATGATAAAGGTTTCATAACTATAATTATCCTATGTGATTATCTAGTGAATGTATCATTTATTTAAGATAAAATTTTTATGAATATATGTTATTGATGTAAAAGTGATATAACTTTTTATGTTTAGAGATTAATGTATTAACAATTTTTTTGGAAAATAGTAATAGACATATGTGAAGACATGTTTTATGGATCTTACCATCCATTAAAAGTAAATTATAGATATTTATGAATTTAAATATATATATTTTATGATATCTATTTCATAGAGTGAGGGATGAATTTGAATTTGATCAAAGAATAATAAAAATATGAAATTATTCATATTAAATTAAAACGTATCAAATATGTATATTTCCTTATATTCATGGTTAATAAATGAATTCCTCAAAGTAATGAAATGGATCTTAAAATAATTATGTTATCCTAAAACCATAATTTTTATTGAACTCGTGGTCTGTTAAAACTTCATTGATTCATGGAATTGAAGCCCTATACTTTCCCTTGATCATTCACTTGTTTGTGATGAAAGACCTCATTCAAAGAATACATGTTTTTGACAACATCCCTCCAATTCCTTAATCATACATTCCACTATTTATATTCTATGTAGAAACCATGTTATATGTTATTCCATGTGATATTTTTTACAAACCATGATTTGCTATTAATAGTAAATATTTTTAACTCATCTCATGATAGGAGATATTAATAGTTAAATTTTAAAATATAAAACCCTAGATTACCGATATAATTTTTAAATTTCAAGGACAGAATTTAATTAAAGATGGTAGAATTTAACACCACAAAATTCCAATCTAATAACATTATATTCGATGTCATGTATGATATAAAACACCAAATATAAAAAAAATATAGCCTCTCAGTAATTTATAATATATTTAAAATTTTATATAAATAAAATATATTATATATCTTTTAATTGATTGAATATTGATTAGATTTCATAAAACACAATATTGAGTTCCCACGATGTATTTCCTTACACCCAAGATAGATTTTTACTGAACACAAGTATATTATTAATTTATTACAATTTAATATCATAACATATAACCTTTCCTTAAAATAGTGGTTATGTATATGATTAAATAAATTATGGGAATACATATTATGTATCTAATTTTTTTTCATTGATAAAATATATTATATATTAATAAGATAATAACATACCCAATATTACGAATAAAAAGTCCCTATTTTATAATTATAATTATTCACCATCTAATGGCGCACTAATTTTAAATCAAAATTACGACGCTTTTATATATTTAATATGTAACAACCCAAGTATTTATAGAATATTTTTTTAATTGTATTAATATTAATGAATAAGATATTAATTTTATGTCAATGTGGATGATTTTTATGATAGCATACTCGACACGCAACAATGGTTTTCTCTAAAATCATACGTTGCATGAAACATTGAGATATACCGATAAATAATAAACTTATTATTATTATTTTTTTAAGAGTTAGTAAATGACTAGTTGTTGGAATAGATGGAATGAATATTATAAAGAAATTATGAAAATAGGTTTTATGCATGTTTAAATAATGATTTAATGGTTATCCAATTTATTCGAAATAGAAGCAAAAACCAATTGAATATAAAGGATGTGTTTTTATAAAAACATTTTTAAAATATTTTAATTGTGTTTATAAAATGATATCACTCTTTATGGATTTTTATTTAATGATAAAAATATTTTATATATTCAATGTATATTATTATGTTTATCTTACATGTTTTAATGAAATGATAAGAGAGGAAATTCAACTTTTCGGAGAAAACAAATATTTTTTCTAAAAATGGAGCTTTATCGCCTTTTTATGGGAAACCCCGTTTTAATATATTTTTTGACATATTTATAGGTTAAATGTGTAAAAATACAATTATTTTTATATTTTGGAAATCATAATTTAATTTTTTTTTTTTTATTTTTTTCAGATGACTATCATGTTTTGATGGATAGTAATAATACCCGTGATTTTAATTAAAAACATCTTTTTATATTGAGATAACTTAGATGGTTAAATAATACAATTTAATGGTTTTAACAAATAAATGGATTATATGTTTTACCATTTAATCCAATCTTGGTAATTGGTAGTAATTAAACATTTAAATTGGACATAAACACATTTCAATCTTTTGGTAGTGTTTACTTCTTAAAAACATGCTTTTTGGTTTTCATAGTGGAAATTAATTTTAAGTTATTTTCTGAAAATTATGACTTCAGATTTTGGAAAAATTTATTCCATATTTTTAATCATAAGGCCCAAATTTTTTAAATAATTACCTTTTATTTTTGTGCATTACGAATCGTAACTTCAGTAATTATTTTTATTCTCAATGGTTAAAAGGTATATTAGGTAAACTAGGGTATCAAAATAATATTATAATAGTATAAAAATAGACTAACATCGATCATAATCCTATTTGATGAGATATTTCCAACCATAGGAATGCATGGGTCTATTTTAGGACCCCATGGAGCCACTAGGTTGTGATAACGACATGTTATAAAAATTAATTTAATGTAAAGGGAAACATTACATAAACATGTATTTTTAATAAAAAGAATTAATAAAGGGTAATATGAATAATAACTATGACTATAAATAATAAATAGAAGGTAAAAAAATATATCTTAAATCATGGGGTTTTATTTATAATTTTTAGAGTTCGTATAAATATATTTAATTATGATACAATGATGATGCAGTGATTTCGTCATTAATAAAGGATTCAAATAAATGATATTATAAATATCAAAGTAAATATTATTTGACATAATTTATGCCATCCACGAATATTATAGATGAATATGACATGTTAGGATTGATATAATGTTTTCCATGAAGTTATCATGTAGTTATGAATTTCTAAAAAAAGTCAAGTATGAATAAAAACCCAAATTGACATAATTGATAACATAAAATAGAAAATAGTTTATTAAGTGATATTAAATTACTAAATATATGATATTCTACCAAATGGTTAATATAAGTCCAAATATATCATTAATTTAAATTTTTGGGACTTTTGACACGATATGTTAATTACATTTAAAAATAATGTGTAAATATCATGTTATCGCAAAAAGATTAACATTTGAAATATAAGTGTAAAACAAAAAAGATTAGCACAAAATAAATTTATAACCTATGTAAAAAAATATTATATGATTTTCATTCATTCCAATATCTTCTTAACATTTAAAAAAATTATTTTCTAACTATTTTTAATCTACAACGGTTTTATAATAAATTAATATTTCAAGACATTCCTAAAGATCCTCACCTCTTCAATAAAAGGGAACTTCTTCCTCTCTTTATATCACACTTTCAATGCCTATTAGTTCATAAAAAATCAGTAAAATACTATTTCTATAATCCCTAACATCTCCCTATAATACGTTACATTGGAATAATGTAGATCAAGAAACCAATTGACTCAAACCAAATGAAGTTACATGATTTAGATATTACACCTTCTCCCATGTTCCTTTAATTTAGTTTCCTTCTCCACTCTCTATGATCTCCTTATTAATTGATTACATAAAAAAGAAGGATCAAAAATATATTATTATTTTTTATGGGAAGTATTATAACTTCATGTACACACCCTCCATCTAATGGATATAATCATTCTGTTTCTATGCACAAAAAACTACTACCTCATAAAATGATGATTGTTCAATTATCTCCAAAAACATCTCACAGGGGCCATTATGATGGAAATGTATTTATATATGATATATATTATACTTATATTTTCACTATTCTTATGTAATATTTATGTACAACAAACATTAATTCCTTCCATAATGTGTAAATATGATAATTTCATTTGTGTAAGTGTGGACTACCGCACATCACATTGATATGACTCATTAATACCATACGTGGAACGTATAAAAGATGGAGTTAATGAAATTATTTAAAATAGATAAAATATATATACTATAATATAATTATAACATACCTATTTATAATTTAGTTTAATTTCATTAATATGACAAATAAATGAATGTAGCGTTAATGAGTACATACAGCCTACTTTCCCTATGAAAAGTGCATTTCATTTCTTATCAACAAATGTTATAGAATAATATAGATTAATATATACTATATATGTATATTTTATATTTATATCATTATTATCATTCTATATATTATGTACTTATGTCCACATGGATAATTCTAATAAAAAAAGTTTATTTTTGACTCAAGTATCAAATATCGACAAAACGTCTGATATGAACTCAAATAATTATCATAATTATATGACATGGTAATAATTGATATAAAATGAATAATAAACTTTAAAATGGTTCTCAATCATGTATAAATTAACTGATCTATATTATTCATGAAAGTAGTTAATTGACAAGAAAAGTTGGACTCGAGGTAGGGGAACTTCTTAACCAAATTTTTATTCTTTCGGTTGACCATCTACTTCATGATTATGTCAAGTTGTTATTATGTGAGAAATAACATTTTATTTCAAATATAGTATTTATACTTTCTTTATGTGTATTTATATTTATGACACATAATTGATTTATTTTATTAACAAAAATATGTTTGTAAGGGAAATTTTAAAACATAATTTCCACGCATTGGGTTTTACAAAAACTTCGTTGATTATATTATTCCAACACTATTTGTAGAATCACTATTTATTTATTTTTGTTATAATTTACACTTATTTTTATGTGGATATAATCTTTCAATGTATAATCAACCTATTATTAAATTCTTATGTCAATTATAAGAACATTGTAACAAAAATCATAACTCAATATCTATTCATTTAGTTAAATATCAATGTCATTTGTTTTATTTTTCCAAATATATATTTGAATGACATTCGATTTTTTTATAATAAATACCCACTTATATTGGGTGTATTAAATTTTTCACACATAATTATTTAGTTTATTTATACTTAATCTAATGATACAATCTTTGTAAGGGATTTCATCCTAATTTATATTCCATTGAGACTTATTTGTAATTATCCTCCAAATTCATATTATTATGGTGTATATACTGACCATGGACATATTTTATCATGATTCTAATTATTCACATGATATAATAAGTTTTTTTAATGTTAATATTTTATTATATTTATTTATGTAGTTCTCACATGGCAGAGGGCTCTTTAACTATAATATCATTTTAAATTTTCTAAAGATTTATTTTTCAAAATATTTCTCATTAATGACTTTCTTTTCAAAATGGGTTTATGGATTTATTTATATAGATGTATATTCTCTAAAATTTTCATTCTTAAATTTATTTTCAAATATTCAATGTGGTATGGGACACATTTATTTTAGAATAATTTTATTATATGTTTTATATGGTTTTGTAAATGGATTGAAAATTTCAATATATTGAATATATTTCCTGTGATTGATGAGGGAAATATTGATAATTTTAATCTATTATGTGTTTTGAATATGTAATGGTGCTTGTAAATTTGACGGGTGGTTACGTGGTAAACCAAATATGGGTGGTTCTTTAATAAACCAAGGTTGGGTGATCTTGGTATATCTCTCTAATGAATTAGGTAACCTGGATGAGGGAAACTTTAAGTTTTCTCCTAATAGAGTTAGGGAATATATTTTAATGGTTATTCCAAATGTAACCATGAATGGTGATCCTTATGTAGCTATGAAAAAATAAAATGTAAGTATGTTATGGATACAAAAATTTACCTTTATAAGTTATGAATTCTATGTGTTATTCATGAATATGATGTTTTGATGAGGAATATTAAAGATCTTATGTTTAAAGAGTGAAAAGTGTGATTTAATTAATTTTTATCTATTCATGGAATAATGATTTATTTCATTATTTTATAACCATCATTGAGATTTTTATGCCAAACTCGTGTTTTTGAAATGTTATTCATATTGTATATATAAGGGTAAGAGAACATAAGAATTGAAGTAGATTTTTATCAAGAAAAGAATTCTTGTTTTTTAAGGAATTTAATTGTGTTAAGAAATAGGATAATGTAGAAGTGTCTAAATTGTAATATTTTAGATTTAATATTTATGGCCTAATTCTCTAAAACTCTAATCCTAAAAAGATCATCAATGTGAATGAAAATAAATTCTTGCTAAAAAATCCAGAATGTGTAATGTTTATGACTAGGGCCTTATCGTTGGTATCATAGGTATGGTTTAGAAAACTTTGGACATTAGGGTGTTTTCTTAAGGGATATGGATTTGATCAGGGGTTTATAATTTCAGGGTATTTTATAGGTTATGTGAATTAGAAACCCCTTTAGAGGAATATGTTTTTTTCAATGCGATTAATGGTATTTTTGGAGACATTGACCTTCAAATAAATTATAGGTTATTAATTTTGGGGATTCCAAATGTGAGGAATAAAATAAACTATAAGGCTGGAACATGTTATGGATATTTTTGAAGATTTTATATCTTTTTGTGAATTTTATTAGATTTATAATTTTTTTAAATGGTCAACAAGAAGGTTGTGTGATAACCCATCGCGTCGGACAAACCTGCGGGAATTGAACCCAAAACCAATGTGTGACTGGGATTTATTTACTACCACTGGACTTTGTGAAGTCCCTGGATTATATGGCTTAGTGTTTGTAGTTAAATGATTTTACGGATTAATAGTATGTTGATTTTTGAATCTTATGTTTTATAAAATGGATATCCTTTGTATAGGATACCATTTTGGTGATTAAGTTATACATGTTATTTTATAAGATGTTTGTTATTTTGGGAACACACTATGCCAAAGTAAAATATAATACTATGGGATTTCCTTTAAGGAGTAATGGATGAATTTTATTTTTTAAGAATCTATGTTTTTATAGTGTAAATATTAATATGTGGGTTATTTATGTAAATGATTAACCTATCATGTAGAATATGTGATTGGGTAAATTACTTTTTAGTATGAGACTTTATAAGTAGTCAATGTTTTTTTTGAGATAAATGTTAAGATTTACGGTGGAATACAACATGATAAAATACTTTTTAATTTTTTGATTCTATTTTAGTTTGGATTATTTTGAATAATTTTAATGAAAATTTTTATTGAATTTTATTTGTGGAACTTTTGGAATTGTTTGTTGAATTTTGGAGATTAAATATTGTCATTCTTCTTAAAATGGATTATTCTTCTTGGAATATTATATGATCTTGTACTAACCATTTGGTTATTGTTAATGTATAAATATGGGGGAAATATAATGTACATAATTTATGGATTATTTTATTCTCTAGAATTTGATTCTCACGCTTCAGGTGTGACAAATTTCATCTTAAATACTCATCATTTAGAGAAAAAATGAGTTTGTGTTAATTATTTATTAATGGATGAAACTATACTTTAAAGTAATTATGTTTCAATATTTTCATAGTAAATCTAATAATTAAATTCCACATATTTATAGAAAATAATCTTAAACCAAAAAAAATTCCATTTACATTTTCTAATGGTGAATCAAGGTCTATTTAAAATATCACAATTTTGTGGTTTTCTAATTGTTAACATTCTTCTGATCATGTTTTCTATCACACTCCCTCAGAAGTTGATTGTTAGTTTTTATTAAATATACATGTTTTAATATATGGAAAACCATTATGTGTTATCTTGGGTGTCCTTTTTAATTCTATTTCTTTATTTTAATGTCATAGTTTTATTGACACTTTTTCTGATGCGGGGTTTTCCAATGAAGTTTATAATCATAATTTTAAAATTGCAAGGCCACAATTTCCAAAAGGGGGATGATGTAATGGCCCATGTATTTATAGAACAATACATTTTCATTTCTATTAATATTTATGAATAAGATGTTAATTTTACATTAAAAGGTATATTTTTGGATAGTCTACTCAACCAGAAAAATGGTTTTCTCTGAAATCTTACGTTGTTCACAATATTGAGTTATACCAAAAAATAATATAATAATAATGTTATTAGTTTAAATGGTAGTTAACACCCAGCCATTGGAATAGAGGGAATGAATAGTATCAACTGAATAATGAAATCTATTTTACACATATTTAAATAATGATACATTGGTTACCAAATTAATTGGAAATGGAAAAAAAACCAATTGAATATAATGGATTGTTTTTATGAAAACATTTTTAAAATATTATAACTAAAATTATAAAATCATATCAATCTTTATAGATTTTTATTTAATGAAAAATATATTTTATATATTCGATGTATTTTATTAATTAAATTTTTTTTTCAAGAAATGATATGAGAACAAATTCAACATTTCAGATAAAAGAATTATTTTTAAAAAATATTGTTTTACCGTATTTTGTTGGAGGACCCTTTCAAAATTTATTTTCTAATACCATTATATATTTTATTTGACAAAATAAACGTTTTATTTGGATGTGGTTGAACTGAATTTACATTGGATGAGTTTTGATGTTTTCCTGATAACTGTCATGTTTTGATGAATAGTAAAAGATAATAAAGATTTTATTAGAATAAAATTTTTCTATCGATATAATTAATTTGGATAAGTAATATTATTTTCGTTTTTTAAATTATAATTGGAATATAATTTTATCATTTAATTCAATTTTGGTCATTGGATGTAATTTCACTTTTATATTGGATATAAACACTTGTCAATCTTTCGATAGTCTTTACTTCATAAAAACCTGCTTTTTTGGTTTTGACAACAGAATTTAATTTTAAATTAGTTTCTATAAATTATGTGTTTTGAATTTAGAAAAATGTATTCCATATTTAAAATCAAAAGGTACATATTGTGTAAAAAATTACATTTTATTGTTCTAAATTATGAATAGTAACTATAGTAATTTTTTTATTTACTGTGGTTAAAGGTAAATCAGGTAAATAATGGAGACAAAATAATATTATAATAATATAAAAATACCCCAACATGTTTCCTAGTCCTATTTTATTTGATATGTCTGACCATGACCGTCCATGGGTCGATTTTTGGAGACCATGGAACCAAATGGTTGTTATAATGACATGTTATAATAATTAATTTAAAGTAAAGAGAAATATAACATAAACATATAAATTTTAATAATTTTTTTAATATATAGTTATATAACTAATAAATTTGACTATAAATAATAATTATAAATTCAAAAATATTTCATATGTCATTTTATTTTATTTATAATATTTAGACAACAAATAAATAAATTTAATTATGACACAATGATTATGTAGTCATTGCTTCATTAATAAAAGATTCAAATAAATGATATTATAATTATTTAAATAAATATTATTTAACCATATTTGTGTAAAAAAAGAATTTTTTGGATGAATATGACATGTTTGGATTAATTCAATGTTTTTTTCTAAGGAATCTGGTTGTTATGAATTTGTAAAAACATCAACTATGAATAGTGGTCGAAATTGACATAATCCATAACTTAAAATATAAAATAGTTTACTAAGTTATATAAAATTACTAAAAATATAATATTTGATCAAATGGTTTAGATAAGTCCAAATATTTCATAAGTGGAAATTTCTTGAGACTTTTGACATGATATGGTAATTACATTAACCAATAATGTGTAAGTACCATGATCTCACTATTAATTTAAAATGGGGAAAATTAGGGTTAAAACAAAAAGATAAAGATAAAAAAAGTATTCAAAAAAAAGTCAAAAATTTATTTTATTATGGGTATTCAAACCAAAATCATATTTTCATATATTTAAATGAGATTCAATCAATTTTTAATAGAAATTGAATTTATCCAAAATTAACATTTCAAGACTTTCTTAAAGTGCCCCCACCTCTTCTACAAACAGGAACTTGTTTTCCCCCTAATCTCGCACTTCCAAAGACTTTTAGTTCAGAAATTCTTTCTCCGATATTCTTTTTTGAATCCATCCCTTCATCCTAGAAGACATGCCTTTGGAAGAATGGAATTATATAAATCCTTTTGTCTCAAATCAAAATAAGTTACCTGATTTAGAGGTAGTGCATTCTCCCAAGTTCCTTTTCAGTATTTTTCTTCTCTTATAACTATGATCTCATTATTTTTATTAAATAAAAAAATCCATATCATAAATATACTAGGATGTTTTATGGGAAATATTTGAACAACCCATACATAACCCTCCATCTAATGTATATGAACATATTTCTTCTATGTACGACGAACTACTGCCTCACAAAACGATGATTATTCAACTATCTCCACAAAATGTCATGGTGGACATTATTATGTAACTATATATATATATTATATACTCAATAATTATATTATCTTGATAAATTGTTAATTTTTATTTAGAACATACCTTTATGCATTCCATAATGTGTAAATATGATAATTTCATTTGAGAAAATGTGGACTACCGCCTCCTCAAAGTGATATGAGTCGTTCATGCAATATATAGAACATATATAGGATTGAGTTAATGAACTTACGTAACATCTATAACATTAATACTATAATGAAATTATAATATACCTATGTATCATTTAGTTTTAATTCCTTCAATATGAAAAAGAAATGAATGTAGCGTTCATTCATACGTACGACCTACTGTCTCCATGGATGATGCATTTAGTTTCTTATCTCCAAATGTTATGGAATAACATAAATACATATATAAAATATATATGTGTTATTTAAATCAAAAATATAATTCTATATATTATATACTTATGACCACACCTACAATTTTAATCAAAACATGTTCGTTTTCGACTCAAGTACCGAATATCTACAAAACGTCTGTTTTGAACTCAAATAATTAAATAATTGTTATAACATGGTAATATGAGATATAAAATGAATAATAATCATTAAAAACGACTTAATAAATTATAAATTAAAATAATATTTTTATTAATTAAATTAAGTAATGAAAGATGCAAGTTGGACTCAAGGTAAGGAAACAGCTTAACCAAATTTTCATCCGTTGATTTGATCTTCTACATCATGATTATTTTGTGGTATAATTAGGTGAGAAATAACATTTGATCTAATATCTTTTTTTATATGATATTTCTTCGTATTTTTATTTAATACACATTATTAATTTATTATATTAGCAAAATTATCAATGTAAAATATTTTTTAAACTCAATTTCCACTCATTGGGTTTTGACGCCTACTTCATTGATTATATTATGCCAAAATTATGTGTAGAGTTAATGTTTATTTATTTATCTTATAATTTATATTTATTTATTTATTGATATATTTTTTCATCACATAATCTCCCTATTGATAAATTCTTATGTCATGTATATAAACATTGTAAGGTAAATTTTAACTTAATCTCGATTAATTTAGTTAAATATTCATGTCATTGGTTAATTATTCCTAGTGTATGTGGGAATGCCATCAAACTGATTTATACAAAATTAAAACTTATATTGGGTTTATTTATTATTGTTAGATGTATTTTTTTCATAGATATATCATTAATCTAATGATACAATCTTTGTAAGGGATTTTATCTCAATTTACATTTTATTGATACTTATTTGTTGTTATGAAACTAATTCACTTTTATATGGTTTATATAATATCCTATTACATATTATATCATGAATATCATTATTCAAAAGATATAATTATTTTTCTATGTCATTATTTAATTATTTTTATTCGATTGTTTCTCACGTGGTAATGGACTCTAAAACAAAAATATCACTTTAAATGTTCTAAAGATTTATTCAGAAAAATTATTCTCATTAATATCCATGTATTTTAAATAGTTTTGAGGATTTATTTATATGGACATATATTTCTTAAGATTTTAATTGTAAAATCCATTTTAAATGTTTCAATATTTTATGGGACACTTTGATTAAAAAATCTCTTTATAAAATATAAAAAATGGTTTTGGAAAAGGATCGCATATTTCAATATCATGAATTTATTTCTTGTTATTGATGAGTGAAATTGTAATAATTTTAATCTTTTGTGATTTATGAATATGTAATAATACTTTGAAATTTTATGGGTAGTAAGGTATAAAACCAAATATGGGTGGTTTTGTGATAATCCTTGGGTGGGTGAACCCACGATAGCTTTTTAAATCATTTGGTAATGTGATAGAGGTAAATATTAAGGTTTCTCCTAAGAGATTTATGGAATATAATGTGATGGGTATTCCAAAAGTAACCATTAATGTTATTTCTTATGTATATGTGAGTGATACAATGTATGTATTTAATGGATGACACAAGTTACCTTTATGATTTATGACCTCAATTTGTTATTCATAAATCTTATGATTTAATGATGAATATTAAAGAGATTATGTTTTTTTGAGTGAAAATTATGATTTCATTGATTTCTATTTATTCATAGACTAATGTTTTATTTCCATTTTTATAACCCTTACTGACATTTTTATGCTCATTCAAATATTCTAAAATAGTTTTCATAGGGTATCAGGATGGATAAGAGAAAGAAATAATTCAAGAAAATTTTTAAAAAGATAAGAAATATTATATTTTTAAGGGTTTTAATTTTGTTAAAATATTGGATATAGAAGATGTTTTTAATTTCTAATAATTGAGATGTAATTTTTAGGGTCAAATTCTCTAAAACTCTAAACCTGAAAAGGTCCTCGATGTGAGTGAAAGTAACTTCTTGATCAAATAAATATTATGTAATGTTTAAGGATGTTCCTTATGTAAAATGTCAAAAATAGACATAATTTTTTAAATAATGATAAAAGAAATTACTTCAGGTTAATTTTTTGTATTTTCCCATGAAATTTCAGTTTTTGGTAAATACTGAAAATAATAAATAATTACTGAAAAAGAAATTGTCTCAATAATTCATAAAGTTAAAATATATTATTAATTGTTTTTTAAGTATAATTAGTTAAATTATATATGTATTAATAAAATTAATTTCATTGAAATCGATTTTATTATGAATCTAGATATAAAAACATTTTAATATTTTGAACATTGTCAGTTTAAAATTCACCTTTGTCATCTTGTGTGTGGGATTGTTTCTAAATTATTTTGTGACATGTCTAAAATTGTAAATTGGAATGTTTTATTTCATATTATTAATAAATATAATTTTTAATTTTTAATAATTTGAACTATATTTTATACAAAGTAATATTAAAACTAATTACAATTAATTACATTGATGATCAAAAAACTATCTTAACCAAGGTATAAACCACAAACGTAAGACACAAAATAACCTATACATTTATCCAAAAATAAATTTTCCCATATATAGTGGATATTTTTTATATTTTAAACATTGAAATATTTTTGGAGGCATATTCTATAATGGATAACTCCTAATAGTGTTTCCCTTTTTATGTTTACAAGAATGTCACTTTTCATCCACTATAAAAAAGGAACTCACACAAACCAGATATTCACACCTCACAATAAATTTGGATCTACAACACCATAAAAAAATTTCTCCCTAAAATCCTCCACTCATACAAGAATAGAATATTTGTGTATAAATAAATCCAAGGATGTGTTTTGATATGACCCAAAAAGAGTTACCCAAATAAGTGGTAATGTCTATCAACATTCAACTTTTATTCTTTTACTTCTCCCACCTTCCATTATTATTATATAATTACTATATAATAAAATATTTATCTTATATATATTTTGATGATTTTATGCGTGTTAATGACCTCAAATCACACACAGTACCATCAGATGTGATACACAATCAATGTTTATTTGTAAGATAAACTACCTCCTTGGGAAATGATGTCGTTCGTTCTTCTATTACCACATTTCATGGTCGGAAATAATGATTTTTAATAGTACATAAATGATGTATATGATATTTATAATTTATTTATTCTACTGTATTTCTGGTATAAAACATACCTCTATACATTCCATTTTGTAAGACTTTTATAACATCATTTGTGGTTGTGTGGACTATCTCTTACTCAAAAAGATGTCATTCGTTCACACTATACGTGGAATGTATAAATATGGTTTTAATAAAAATATTTTACACATATGAAATAAATATTATATTTTATTAATAATATATATATATATATCATCTGATTTTCATTATTTTAAATACACCAAGTAAACGGAAGTTGTGTGCATGCGCATATTCGACCAACCATCTCCATGAACGGTACATTTCCTAATATTCCTCCAAATTTAAATGATTATTATAAATACATATATAATATATATATTATACTAAAATAATTTTTTGAATCATGGATATGAATAAATCACGATCTACATAATAAAAAATAATATCTCAAAGAGATAGAAAATAAAACAACACAATTAACACATCAAATAGTGAAAAATAATAAATTTTTCTTACAAAATGGGTAATAAAATAATATAACAATCTCATACATTATATTATAAATATTATTTTGGTTATTTTATAAGTTAAACCCTTATTAATACCATTATACATGAGGTTCAAATGTTTACACCCAGAAGGAATTGGAAGGTTAGAGATTCTTGTCTCACTTTTTCTTCTGTGAGGCATACACCATTTCCACCACTTATTTATTTAGTATAGGGTATATAATACGCCTATTTTATTTTTAATCATGAATAAATTTATATTTATTTTATTTATATATTCATTTGGAGTTATTTATTTCATTGGGAATATAATTCAATATTTATAATGTAGTAAGTGATTACATATCAATTTCATTTCAATGAAGTATATTGTAAGGTTATGCACCTCGATTCTTATATATGGTGTACAAAAATTACTATTTAAATTTAGAATCATGAAAAATAATATAAAATTATATTTTTTGTTTTATTTTGAATTATCTCATCAAATGAGATTTGAACATAATGTTACAAAACGGTAAATCTATTTCATACCTCAATTTGTTTTCATTGGGTTATACTACTTCATTTTTAATGTTAATATTATAGGATTATATTAATAATGGTTTCTAATATATATTTAAGAATTTTCAATTATTATATGTGTATTTATAGTTGAAAAATGTAATAAATTCGTTGAAAAGCTCTCACATAAATGTTATGAAAATATTATGGGTTTATTTCACAATCAAAACTAAAAGAGATTTCATATTCTTAAAATTACATTAAAGCATTTTATAGAAACAATATTTAATAAACACATTTATTTTAATCTTTTATAGTTATTAATAACCATTTCACTATAACTGTATAATTTTCCACTCATTGGTAATCAAAATGATTCCGAATATGTTTTTATGAAACCAAAATTTCATTTCTCTCTTTGTTTAAAAATATATTTTCTCTCAACCCAATTTCATGTTTTCAAAACATGAAAATTGAATTATTAAAGAAATTTGAATCCCATATTCCTTTTCTAACTTCATTAAATGAAATATTCATGTCTATTTCTGAAAAATCCAATTTTCTAACCTTTTACCATACAAAAGAAATGCTTATTTCACCATGTATGACATGTATAGATTTAACCACCATAATTTATTCTAGATTTGTAAACATGTTTAAATGGATACATTTTCAAAAATTGTTTTCAAAATTAATTTTACATGAATAGGAATTAAAAATTGTTTTTGAAAAAATAAATTATTTTCCTCAAAATGTTTTTATAAGTTATTTTTAGAGTATTTTCAGACATCAATGAAATATGCCCTTTATTTTACTATACATTGGATATATTGTATTGGTAACATTCTTTTCTTCCTCAGGATGGTTTATGATTGATTTTTATTAGGATATTATTTAAATTCACTCTCTTGATTAATTTTTTCAATCCCTTTTAAATGTTATCTTTTATGTGAACATTTGAAATTAAATATAACCTAATTATCCATATCATTTTTCATGTAAATTTTTATTTTCAAAACCATATACAATATTTAAATATGGTTTTTTACATTGAATTATATTTAATTATTTTTGGAAATATTTAATAATATATATTCTCTACTCAATAAAGATATTTGATAAGGAGTGTTATTTTTTTCAATTATTCGATAAATGAAGAATGCATTTTATTGGAAGTGATTGGCGAGGAACAAGAATTATATATCCCCTAGATCCATAAATAGGTTCTCATGAGACAAGTTAGTCATGAAAATTAAATGGGTTTCTACATTTATTTTAAATCCATAATATGATAGGTCTATATGATATAGGTTTTCATGCACATCAAACATGAGATCCAATAATTAAGCATTTCCATCATTTAGAATAATATTATTGTCATAATTAATCTATTAGATATTCTCTCTGAAATTATCAATGGATTATTTTTTTATAAGAATATTATTAAAATGGAATTAGTTATCATTTATTTACATCTTCGTATTAATTATTCTCATTGATTCATTATTTATTCCAATGTACTTAACCCTTTTGTAGAATTTGAGCTCCACGTGATTTTGTTTGCTTCCCCAAGAATTTAAATTTTTTTTAAAAATAATATTCTTGGATATTATATGGGGTAATAAATGTGTCCATGAAAAAAAATTGTAATTAGTGCAGCAAATCTAACTATATTACCCATATATATAATCTCATTTTCCGAAACATTTAAACTCTTCTGTCCTTTGAGAATTATTTCATCATAATCCTGATAATGTAATGGTAGTGGACATCATATTTGGAATTATTGGTGATGGTTAGCTACAAAATATCTACCCATGTAATTTCCCAACACCCTCCTATCAACCTAGAATCCATATTTTTGGTAGAAATCCTACATAAGAATTATTTTGATGAAACTGTAATAAAGTTAACTGAAAAAGTGGTAATGTTATTTAATGATTATTTTTATTTTATTTCATTATTCTCCTCCATAAATTATTAAAAAAAATATGATATAATAACTCCAAAATAATCAATATTTTTGGATGTTTTTATGTAAAGTTAATACCCTACAATAGTTTCCTCTTCTATAAACTGGGTTTTGAAATCATTCTTAATGTGTACAATGGTCTATCAGCTTGCAAATAGATTTTATTCATTTTTAAATTATCACCTCTCATGGTAGGTTATAATAATGAATTAGAATTTTATATATGATGTATATGATATTATTATACTTTTTTTAGTATTATATGAATATTCTTCCATACTTTTCATTTTGTGTAAGATGAAAATTGCACACATGTTTTTGGTCAAATACCACCTCAAAACCAATGTTATTCATTTTTTTATTAGGTCATATTATGTAAGGTTATAATGATGTAATAAATGTTTATATATACTATTAATGATATTAATATAATTTTCAGATTATTATATAAAACCTACATTCATACATTCTATTTTTTTGGAAGATGATAATGTCCCTTGTGGGTACGGTAGACTACCACTTCGAGAAGCAATATTATTAGTTCATGGTTTACATGGAATATAATTAAAATGAGTTTATTTAAAATGTATTATATATATTACATAATAATTAATCCTTAATGATATTATATTATTTTCCATTATTTCCTCTTTCTGTCATAAAAATGGAAACAATGTGCAAGCCAATGCACGACCTATAGCCTGCATGAACAATACCATTCAATTTTTATCTCTAATATTAATATATATTTATTAATTAATATAAATTGAATATGTATTATATTTATATCATGGCTACCATTATCTAGATTTTGGAATACATGATCATGTAAATATTAACTAAAATAAAAAATTGAAACATAAATGAAAAACAAAGTGATTATTAAATGAAAAGTGATTTTAATATAAAATTATTAACAAAAAGATTATAAAAGTTTGTAAGTAAATCATGTATGATAATACATATATAATTATGGATATTTAATAGATTTATAATAAAATTAATTTTAGTATATTGGATTTTTTTCAAGGATTCAAATTAAGTTAATACATATTGTAAATATTCTTTATCTCAGATTTTACTTCTGTAAGAAATAGTATATATTCCCCACAAATTTATTTTATGTGGTGTATATATTGTTCATTAATCTAATTTAAGAATATTATAATAAAAATTATAGTGATTAGAAATCCATTATAGTTTATATTTTTCATTTTTATTATTTTTTATATGATTACCAATGTGGTAAAGGAATTATGATATAATCTCATCATTTATCAATATTACTTGTTGATATGTAATCAATATTAAAATATTATGGTCAAACACTCAATAAATTAGATGAATATTTTTTCCCTCTCTTTATTTATTATATTTTCAAATAATAGTACCATTTTCCTCTATTTGTTAATAAATTTAATAGAAACAAAGTTTTTATAATAAAGTTTTTTATTTATCTCTATGATATAAAACCAATTTCCATTGAAATAAATTATTTTAAAAGTATTAAAATTATTTATGAAAGAAATATTTTTCCTTGGTTAATTTTTTAACAAAATAGTTTGGATTGAATCATCATGTCATTTTCAAAATGTTGCATGTATGTCTTTCACCATGAATGTTAAATGAAAATTTTGTTAATGTATATGTAATGAATAAAATTTTACATCAATATGAACATTATTTTCAATTAAGATTACTCTTTATTAATTTAATGTCATTTTCAAAAAATATGAATTTTAAATGTTTTTTCTGAATTTTTTTAAACTGTGCTTTTCTGATAAAAAATATTTTCCTAAAATGTTCCACAAAATCTATTAAAATAATTCTCTATATACCATGATATAATTTAATGTAACATACTATTTTATAATGATATGATCCAAAGATACCATTATTATTTTTCCTATAAATGGTTTTTCATGAAAATATTTTTATGGAACCATTTTCACATTCACATATTTGTTATTATAATATTATTATGATACACACTCATTTTTAAAGGGTATTATATTATTAAATACTGATATGATTATAAAAAACTATCACTTTTCCAAATATTTTACTAAAATTAAATGTATATGAAGCCCATTTCATTTCATGGGTTTTGATATTGTGAATTTTTTATGTTCTTGTGGAACACATATATATAATTATTATTTGTGATGGGTGTTAACTATATCTCCATACAATGAATTGGGTAGTGATTAATGTATTATGTACTTAATGGGTACATCTGATGTTATAATAATCCTAAAAGAGGGTAAACAGGAGGCCATCCCAAGCCCAAATTAGGCAAAAATGTGTTTATCCCAATCATAAAATTTTAGGAATGTCTTTGTGGGTAGCCTTGAAATATTATTTTCTATGATTATGTATACTCCTCAAATACATTTCATATACCATTTTTTTATCACATATCAAATATTTTATTATTGCCTTGTGATTAATGACTTATGAACTTGTAATATTTATTCCATGATTCAATAATATGATAACTGATATGTTGGGTATTGATTCCATGTTTTATTATCATTTTCTCATACCCTTATGTTCATGTTATAATTATGTATCTACCTTGATTACAGTTACTCTGAATCTAAGATCCCCATTTATAATTTTTTCCTTTCCCTGGGATATTAAAAAATGTATCACATATGATAATTATAAGAAAGTTTGTAGTTTTGAAGAACATAGTGGTAGATGGTGCAGTTTACCTATGAACTAGTTTTTTGTGTTTCCATGTTTCCAAAGGAACTCTACCATTACGGTCCTCAAGCACGTGTTTCTGTAATGTTTTTAATATATGTAAAAATGATGGGATGTCTATGTATGATAAGCCTAGGTCTATGTATCTAGTATTATATGATAGGTATAGTTACCCATTAAGAAACTAGGATAATATATCTTTAGTGATATCCTTAATGAATGTATAAAGATAATCCTAAGTATGAATCAAATATATAAATTTTTCTTGGAATTATGGTAATGGTTAGAAACTATGCATTCCAAGAAATTATATCCTTGTATAGATAATACAACTGGATTTTATTTTAAAATAGAGTTACTAATGGGTAATTATTTTATAATGGTTTCATTGATCTTGAAACAATCTTCACCTAGTGTCAAAAAGTAGTCCTTATGGAATTCCTGGGTTGACACTCTCAAGGGATATACTTTGAGATTTCTAAAATTATTTGTGAACAATCGACATGGATTTTATTAGATAATCATAATGAGTTTCCTAGGATTAACCTGAGGTTTCATATATTAAAAAGAAGGTATCATGATTTAGATATCATATCTATTATTTTTCAAGCATATTTGGTTTCCAACTATGATTATTGTTTCTTACACAATGATTTTTAGTTTTAATAAATTTCTGGAACCCAATGTTAACTTTTCAATACTGAGTATGATATATAATTGAAAAAATTTCTTCCTAAGTATCAAAATATAATGGTATTTTTAATAAAAAAATATATTTTCAATGATCAGAAAAAGTTCTCATATTATAGATCACACAAGACATCCAAATGAATAAAATCTGAAAAAATTACATTGAATCCTTTATGAGAGAGAATCTATATTCTTTCTGTGGATATTTTGATCCACCAATTATATAATATTGGATTATCAAAAAAAAATTCATATTATCCATTGTTTAAGATATGAAAATTGTATATTGGCTATCTATCAGTTGGAAGGTGTGGTGGATCAATGTTTGAATGATTTCAAGGATATAAGGAAACTGGATGAAAATGACTCCATATATTGGGGTGAGTTTAAGAATTTATTTTTTTATGATTAATTTTCTCAAATTCCATATACAAATACATAAAATGAGTTCATTAAGAATAAGAAAATGTAAGATGAATCCTATAGTATCTATGAGGAAAATATTACAATACATCTGATATACACTTCTAGTAATAAAATACACCAAAAAGTAAGATTTATTTTTATCAGTGGAAAAATGAAGTCATTAAATGGCATTATCTATATGATACATATGTGGCTATTTTTTTGGGAATTTATTAATGAATTTCTCTAAGAGTTCCCGATAATTCCACCAAAACATGAAGTTGAGTTCTCAATAGAACTCATACATGGTTCCACAGTAATATTAATGAGCCCAATAAAATTGTCCTGATTGAGTTTCAAGAATTAAATAATCAACTCTATGAAAAACTTAACTGGGGACTATTTTATCCCACAGGGTCACAAAAAATATATCTTGTTATTTTTTTTTAAAATGAAATAGGGATCAATGTCACTATGACCTGACTATTTAAGAATTTTATTTCCAAATATACTTTTGAAAGAATGTGAGATCCCAAAAAGTTTACATGAATCCCCAAATTTCATACCTCAAAAGAAATTATCAAAATATTATAGAAAATATTTGAAAGGTATTAATTAATCACCTTGTGATAAGTCCATGATATATAGGATACATTCATGTTTATATCATATTTTATGAGATCCTCAATGTGGTAGGACAACTTATCCAAAGTCTAAATATATTTATCTATATTTATTTTCCTCCTTTTGATTCTAAATTCTAGAAAATAATCTAATTTGTTTATCTAAAAAAAATTATCCTCTTTAAGACCAACATGAATGAATCTATTCAACATTATGAACATATCTAACATTTAAATTTTTATATTGAAGTATTCATCAAACATCAATTCCGTAGATTATAGAGGAAGCTACATGCCAATATAATCTTTCATTACCTCTTTATTGACATAATTCGATGTATCTAGTTATAACAATAATATGGGTTATTCTGGCCTTCCAACTATAGTCTCTATAGAATTATCACTAAAAACCTCAACTTCAACAATATTTGATTTTTTTGGCACCCCAAGTGTACACCATTCCAGAAAAACCACCAGATCTAGAAATTCTTTTTCCTTGGTATTCATTATATTTCCAACTGCTCTGGTGACCATCGGAATTGGAAGGATTGAGTAATTTGTGTGATGATTAAGTTTTTTCATTTTGTTTGCTGGATAATTTATATAAAAAAAATTTATATTCATTCTACTCTTCAAGATTAACCCATGAACCATTATTTTAATATTTTATAGATCATTACGTAATGATAATTGGAAATTTGGATCATTGAAACTTTGTTGAAGGTCCTACTATATCTTAGACTCGTCTGGCTTCCACTTCCATCATGGAATGAAATATAGCCACCCTTTAGGATCAATAACTTACTTCATTTTATCTTGATTAGAATCATTAACATCCAAAACATTTAATATATTACTCATATTAAAAATTATGCATATCCTTCTAGGACTCTGTCTAATTACTATGTTCACTCATCATTAACAAGATGGTAAGGTGATATGTTTTTATCATTCAAGCACTATGTAGTCAACTATTAGATAGCCATCATGCACATCATATTTGGTCCTAGAATTGGGAACATTGTTTGTATGCATCATACTAATGAACTATTTAACACTTCCATTATTTCATGTCACCAAAACACTAGAATATGATAAAACGGAATCTTGGGTTATCAACCCAGTCCTTCACATGGTCTACATAGGATGACCATAATATTCAATGTCATGACTCTGGCTAGAAAAATGATCTGAAATCATTGTTTCGTAGAGAATAAGACACACCCTTTCAAAAGAGATCCAATGGTGAAAAACCATCCTTAATTAAGGTACAATATAGGTGGACCACCCATGAATTTTGGATTTCTCTATGCTAGTATCTATTAACATAAAGAAAATATTTATACTCGATGAAAAAAAAAGAACCAAAGATTCAAATAAACAATATTGATTCCAATAAATCTGACATTCATCATCAATATAGATAAAATTATGAAAATAATTAGAGACATATAATTGGAACCAATTCATCAATATATTGGATGAAAATTAGTGCAGGTACAATGAATGGAGTAGAAGAATCGGCCCACCACATTTCTGGTCATCTAATGGATCACCGAATTCAGAAATAAAAGGGGAATAATGGTAATGAAGATCTGTATTGCCTTGATGGGAGGGTCTATATTCAATTAAAAATTGAAATACCGATAGAAGAGGGAGAAATAATACTAGATATAAGGAGTATATAATTCTTTCAAACAAGGATTCAGTTCTCTTCAATTAGGAATCAAATCAAAAAATGTATTGAATCTAAAAACACTACCATAACCCATTCATGAAACTCATACGAATAAAATATAATTATGTCTATGTAATCTATGGATTTTTATTTCTTGTTAAATGGAGCCACTGAGGATTAATCCATCATCATTTCTGTTCTGGTGAATTCTAAGGAAGAGATCAAAATTGAAAAAACCCCATTTATTCATAACTAAAAATTAAGGAAACCTTTTTTAGAGGGGAAATAAGGGAGTTACAATAGGTCAGTGAAAGGATATAAAAGAAGATTTTGGGGATTCAGAGGGAGTGTAGGAGGACCCACCTTTCTACCCATCTAAAGAGGGCTGAGTAGGGGAGGTGACAGCATAGGCATACTATAGAGCTAATCATTAGGGAGGTGGATTGGGGAGTTAGTAGAGATCATATTATCTCATGATCACTATGAATATAAATTTATTATCAATTGTTGTACATGAAAACAATAAACTAAAATTATCCCCTTCTATAACCATATATTTAATTAATATGGTATTTAGTTATTTCTATTATCTGTTTGTGCTAATCTTAATAGATTTTTTATTTTATAATCAATGATAAATGAATATAATTAACATCACATGATAGTCATAATAAATATTCTAAGGGAAAAATATATGAAAATTTTAAAATTTGAGAATTTCTGTTGAAATAGGTTTCATTTTTTTTACATATAATATTAAGAGATTTTATATAAGTAGATCCATCAATGGTAGAGGCTATTGAATGATGTGAAAAAACTACCATGGTATCTGAGAACAATATTTTACTAGGTTATAATAAATATTGTTGATGATTTTTAGATAATTTTTCATCACTATATATTCTACTCCATATGTTAAAATGAAAGAGATCTGTGATCCTTTTGGCTAATTAATGAGAGTAAATTTTCAAGGTACTTAAAATAATATTAGTTACTATACAGGTGACTACATTATCCAATAGTGGATATGGCTTTATAATCTATAATAATTCATCCAGAAATTTATTGGTATTTTTTTATACGTAACAACGTGGTGGAAACCTATGTCTCACAAAAATTTATGATAAATGAGAAACATGAACCAAAAAATGATTTGGATTGAGAAACAATAGATTTTCATTAAAAAAATGGAGACATTATCTTTATAGTGAAATGTGGGATGTATATGCTAATCGTAAAAGATTAATGTATGTATATACATCAAAATATTTTAATATGTGATAGAGAAGATGGATAGATATGAATAAATAATACAACATCTTAGTACATTGAAAACCTAGAAAAGAGAAGGTGATGGCTGATGCCTAGGGAAGAAAACATAATTTTAACATATCCAAGATGAGGGTCAAAATGTATTCAATATTCCAATATTTCCCAATGATTTATTTAAAAATATGTAAGGAATGGGAGAATAATATATTCCAAAATTAAAATTGTAATCATATATCCAAGTGAGTATTAAAGAGGTTGGGGGGGATGATTGAGAGATAGAAAATAAGGATATAAATGTTACTTGGTTTAAAAATAATCATGATGGAATAATTAGGATTTGAAAATGTGCAAGTATTCCATCCATACTAGAATTGAAGAAGGAGTTGTGTGATGATGCTCTTAATAATTCATTATTTTATTTATTTGGGAATCATAAATATGAATTGAGAGTTGAAGGATTACATTTGGTGGGATGGAATGAAGAGAGATATCACTGGGTTTTCATCTCAGTGATTAGTATTTTAGAGAGTTATCATATGATAGAAAAATCCATGGGGATGATCAATCCATTAAACATACTAAAATTGATATTGGTAAAATTGACATGTATTTTTTTATTGGACTCCCCAAAAAATCTAAAGGTTGTAATGTTATATCTGTTTTAGTTGATCATTTTACTAATTCATCACAGTTCATCACTATCAGAGAAAACTTCTCTCTAGATCATCTTGAATATTTATAAAACAAGGAATTTTTATGGTTTCATGGAGTACCACATTCAATTGCATTGGATCGAGATTTCAGGTTTACCTCAATATTTGTGAGATGTCTTTAAAAAAATCAGGTTTAGGTGTCGATTTTTAAAACTAAATATTTTCCTCACAGATATGGTTAGTCCAGTAGAAATATTCAAACCTCATAGGATGTGTCAAGATAATTTTCATCGGATTTTAAAGTTTATTGGGATCAACACCTTTTTCTATTGGTGTTTTCTAACAAAAAGTAGATACAATTCTGAATTCACATGGCTCGTTATCCATCCCTTTATGGAACGAAATATAAGGATCCAACATGATGAAAATATATTTTAAAAATAAGTCTATTGGGGCCTCAGATAGTTAAGGAAATGATTGATAAGGTTAAATCAATTCAGTGAAACATCATAGTGTCATAGAGTCAGTAGAAATATTGGAGGAATATTTTTTGTGTGATCTAGAATTTGGTGTTGCAAACAAGTTATTTTTAAAAATTTATAAATGAAAGATTTTTTTGAGATTCAATAATAAAGGGAAATTATGATATATGTATATCGGTCCCTTATTGAATAAAGGATCTTTTTTAAGAGCCCATTGTGTTGTCATCTCTCTCTCTTATAAGTGATCATGAAATTACCATATAAGGTTGGAGAACATGTTTTGGGAAAAGTGATGGGAAGATAATATCACCACCTAAACATTTCATTTGAATGAAGATAAGGTGGATAAAAGATGTTAAACCACATATTAATTTTTATTATATTTTTTTATAGTGAAAAAATATAAAGGTATAAATTTCTGATCATAGAATTTTTTTGGTATTCAATGTTTCAATATGCGTTTGGTGATTATTAGATAAGTTATTGAATGTTGGATAAATTTTATGGAATAATTTAATGGCATTGGATTTCAATCATTATAAATTATTCATAAAAATTTGATGATTTATGGTATAATAATTAATAAAATGAAAGAAAAGTTTGGGTGTATATAGAAACACTTGTCACGACCCGTCCACTAGGGCTCGTGTCGTGACTACCCTAAGCATGCCTTCCATAAGCCTGGGGATGGTGACTAGCACTAACGGCATAAATCCATAAACTGGGGAGGTAATGCCTTTATAACTGAAAACACACAAAACAATGTACACAGTTGAATACAAAACTCTATGAAAAACTGTATAACAAGAGAGTTCTGAAAAGTAAAGGGGTAAGAAATAAAATCCCAACTATAAAGTACAAGTACAAATGAAAAGGAAAAACATTTGAAAGGTAAAAAGAAGCTCTTGGATCATCCACCACGGATCCTACATGAAGGGTAGGTACAGATAGCCTCCTCAGAATACCACATTCGTCCGTCTCCTCTAGGTACTGACTCGTTATGAGTTCCACCTCCGGGTACTGTCCAGTCCTTGTACACTCAGCCTCGGTCAGTGTTGTCCATCATCTGCATCCAACACAATGAGGTCCAGGCAGGACTCGTGCAGGGGTGAGTATAACAATACTCAGTAGGGACCCTGATACCCTCAAGATCTCATAAAATCCAACAAGGATAAACCACAAGGAATGAAATCAAAAGGTAACCCTACATAGGTGTATGCCCATACAAATATATAAGTTATCTAGTAATTCGTACAAATCATGATGAAAACACAAGTTACTAACTCAGCTCACCCATGTATACAACTTATATAAAGAGAGATGATCAGATATAGCCACTGAATCATCTATGATATCAGACCCACAAAAGATCTAGGACTAGAAATTAGAACTGTCAGACCCCCATAGGATCCAGCAACAGAAGTCAGAGTTGTCAGACCCACACAGGATCCAGGACTAGCTATTCTGTCGAACCCACACAGGATCCAGGAATAGATGTCAGAACTTTTGGACCCACACAGGATCCAGGAATAGTGGTCAGAGCTGTCGAAGTAGTATGGGATCCAAGAACAGTCTTTAGTACTGTTGACCCAACAAAGGATCCAAGAATAGTCATCAGTGTTGTCAAACCCACAAAGGATCCAGGAACAGTCATTAGTGCACAGCCAGCCACAGGGTTCCGCACGAAACATGCTTGATTCCAAGAGTGTCCATTCCTAAAGCCGAGTGTCGATACTTTAACAGAAATGAAGGCCTAATAAGATTTATCTCAACTGTTCTCCACATCATAGAGGTCTCAACGCAACAGACAACATGTCAATCAGATTCCATGTCTGTGAGTTATCGGTATTTCCGTTCTGAGGGCCCATTTGGTTTTAGGTTCAATCCAACCTGACTATACCCCAGTTGTGTCCAAACCTAATGTGGAGTATTTTAAAAGAACCATCTCTCTCAAAGCATTATGTTTCCATCGAAGGTTCATCAATCAGACACCCTTAGCTCATTTTACGAGAAAAAGAGTGGAAACAGGTCGAAACGGGTCAGGACTAATGTCTGACCCAGTACGCGGGTCTGACCCGGTCTGCGGGTCCGACCTGGCCTGAGAGGGCTGCCTGGTCCGTGATGGTTTCTCGGCCCACGGGGGTGGCTCGTCCCGCAATGGGTCCATCCCAGCGGCCAGTGGGGTCCACCCTAGTGAAGGGGTCCTGCTCCTTCTGGCTGGCCAAGCAGCAATCCCCTCGTTCGCGGCGCGGTTGCGCGTCGCCCCCTTCGGCGACCTAGCGGCTCTGACCGCCAGTCTTCTTCACGGACGACCTTGCACTGGACCCTTCTGAATCATCGCGGACTTGGGCCATGACCCTCCTTCGATCCACCGCACGACACGGTTGTGTCACGCCTGCTCCAGCAACCCGGCGGCTCGGGCTGCCAGCTTCCTTCGTGGCCTGCCATGTGCCGGTAGCCTCAGCACCGTCGTAGTATGTCAGCTTCTTGTTACTCCCCTTGAAGCGCAGTTGCACTACCACCATCCATGTGGTGTTTATTGTCATACCATTCACTGCGAACGTTCCGCGGGCACCAGACGAGTTCTGGTGGCCCGATTCTCGTTTCGGAAAAAGTGGCGCACTCCTCGGGTCATCACCTTCGATCTGCAAACAAAGTTGATGAGAGATTCTCAACCCGAAATCATGTTGTGTTTGGAATCAAAATCCATAAGAAAGGTGGAGGGGTGAGGCCATTTTTGTTCAGCCCACGCCCTCCGCGTTAGGGTGATATCAAGAGGCTTCAAATTCTAACCATGACAGAAAACGAAGAACACACAACAATTAACAAGCTTGAACCCCAACATGGGATTCGTTGTTCGATGAAAATGTCACATAAAGGAGGAGGTTTATTCATTGACTTCGGGAAAGAATATGAAAAAGTTGAGAATGACTTCGTTGGCATTCTTCAAGGATGGCGCTTCCTCCCTTGTTCTGGTTGAAGATCATTCTTCGTTGGTGGAAGAAGTGTTCTTCATTGGAGAATTCATTTCCTCCCAAACTCTCTTTTTCTCCAAGCTCCACCAAATTAAAATTCCAACAAAAAATAATGGATTAAGTTAATCGATTATTTAATTATTTTCAAAAATATTCAAAAAGATTCAAATTAATTAATTCATTCTCCATTAATTAATTTTACTGGATTGGCACCATAAATTGGGCCGCTCAAGAGGAACTCCCCACTTAATGGGAAGTTGAAGAGGCATCCAACTTAGGTGGCCCCCATCAAATTAATCCTAAAATGGGAGGTTAAGGTGTTGTGGTACCCACCCCCAACCTCCACATTGTGTTTATAACAAATAAATTAAAATAAGACCTGTACTTATTTTATTTTATTATACCACGTAAAACCCAAAAACAATCATTTATTCCCAACCATCTGCTGTGGAGATGAAAGTATTTTTAAATGAATATCGACGCTGCGAGATCAATGATGCCCTCGAATTTCAATTCTGAGCACCGGTTCAAACGTTATAAAATCTTTCTCCTACATTTACTGAATGTACATGAACAAAACTTTAAAAATTGATTTTGGGCACACCGGGCTCCCATGCATATTAGAAAAAAATGTTCATGGATTTTTCGGGTCTTTAAATTCTCCCCACCTTAGGGCTTTATGTCACCGTAAGCTACAAATTGAACTATGGGAACAAATGGGGGTATTGAGGATGCATATAAACCTCCCGAACCCATGGACTCTCCTGGAGGTTCTCGTGTTTCCAGCGTACGCACACCAGATATATCGATCGTCTACATATGACCCGATCTTGTTGATCCTCAATCTCCAATGGAACCTCCATAAAAGTCTCCCCATTGTCTCCATCCAACTCCCCATGGTAGATGATGTGTAAAGGGGCATGCATGTATCTCCTCAGCTTAGATAGGTGGAAGAAATCGTGCACCCGGTGCAACTGAGGTGGAAGAGCTATGCGGTAAGCCACCTTGCCAACTCTGCTGAGGACCTGAAAAGGTCCGATGAATCACGGAGAAATCTTGTCACCTCGACCAAATCTCCATAGGCATCGTCGACATGAGACCCATATAAAGACGTGGTCACCATCTTCAAAATTCAGTGGACTACGTCTCCTGTAAGAATATGAGTTAAGCCTGCTCTGTGCAGTCTTCATCCACTCGTGGATGATATGAACCTTCTCTATGGTAGCTCGTACCATCTCTAGTTCCACCAGTGCTGACTCCATGGGGTCTGTCCAGCCCATCGGTATTCTGCATGGTTTCCCGTATAATGCCTCACAAGGTGTCATCCCAAATGTGGAGTGATAGCTATTATTGTAGGAAAACTCCACCATAGATAATTGATCTTCCCAGCTGCGACAGAAGTCGAGGACACATGCATGCAGCATATCCTCGAGGTTCTGAATGGTTTTCTCATTCTGACCATCTGTCTAAGGATGGATGGCGATACTTAGACAAAGATACATCCCGAAAGCCTCTTACAACCCCTTCCATAGCCGAGAAGTAAATTGTGTGTCACGATCGGAGGAAATAGAAGACGATACTCCATGTAGCTGCACAATCTACTGCACGTTGGGGCATCCCAAGATCTATATTTAACCCTACTCTCTAATATGTAGGATGTGGGCCAGCGTGGTGAGTCGGTCGATGATCACCCAGATAGAGTCATGCCCCCTGGAGTTACGTGGATGACCCATCATGATGTCCATGGATATCCCATCCCACTTCCACTATAGAACCTCTAAAGGTTGAACCAATCCTACTGGTACCTAATTCTCTGGCTTCACTTGTTGTCAAGTGAGGCACCAAGAGACAAACTCGGCAACTACCTTCTACATACCTAGCCATCAGTGTTGTCGTTGAAGGTCATGGAACATCTTCGCCACTCTTGGATATTCCTTTAGAGGGGACTTGTGGAACTCCCCCAACACTTCCTCCGGATGTGACACCGGCACCATAGTACGTCCTCGAAAGAGGATGACGTGATCCCCACCTTCAGAATAATCAGTAGGTGCCTGCCCTGTAGATATCTAAGCACATCGTTTCTCTCAGTCAGCTTCTCCACATTGTACCTCCCTGACTCGCTAAAGAACTGGGGGAGTGACTATAAGAGACTGTAAAATGGGTAATCTATCTCTATCCATAAAGGATATATGTAAGGCAGCCAGCTACTCTTTCACCTTTCCTAGCAGCTGTATACCAGATCTCCTGTTGAGTTCATCTGCTAGAACGTTTCCCTTCACAAGAGTATAGACTACCTTGAAGTCATAGTCCTGGAGGAACTCAAGCCATCGCCACTATCTCAGGTTCATGTCCTTATGAGAGAAGATATAACAGAGACTCTGGTGGTTAGAGTATACTTTGAAACACTTGCCCATCATATAGTGCTTCCAATTATTCAAGGCAAAGACCACTACTGCTAACTCCATGTCATGGGTACCATCGTTCTACTCATGTTGTCTCAGCTGCCGAGAACCATATGTGATAGATCCTCGCTTTTGCATCATGATACACCTGAGTCCGGTCCATGATGCATCGTAGTATACTACGTAGCCTGCGCCTTCCTCTAGAAGCCTCAAGATGGGGGCACTAGTCAACCTCTGCCTCCGCTCCAGAAAGCTCTGATGGCATCTCTTCGACCACACGAATGGTTGTACCTTCTTCATCAAGGATGGTAGTGGTGCTGCAACTATGGATAATTCTTGAACAAACCTCCCATAATATCCATCCAAACCCAGGAAAAGACATACCTCTGTCACTGTCCTGGGTGGCTCCCATTCAAGTACCACCTCTATCCTCACTAGATCCACTGCAATTCCAGCCTCCGATATGACATCTCCCAAAAATTGAACCTCTCGGATCCAAAACATGTACTTTGATGGCATACCATAAAGCTGGTTCTCTCGAAGTGTGTACAATACAATCTGAAAATGGTAGGCATGCTCCTCCTCAGTAGTCGATTAGATCAGAATTTCATCGATGAAGACTACATCAATGAGATCAAGGTATGGCTAAAAGATCATGTTCATGAGTCCCATGAACACTTTCGGGGCATTGGTTATGATGAAACACATAACCTAGAACCCGTAGTGGTCGTACCGACATTTGAAGGTCATCTTCTGCACATCCTTGTCTCGAACTCTATGTTGGTGATAGCCTGATCTACGGTCTATCTTCGAGAACCACCGTTCTCCCTTCAGCTGATCAAAGAGGTCATCATTCGTCGCGAGTGGGTACTTGTTCTTCACTGTCACCTGGTTATGGTGATGGTAGTCGATACAAAGCCTCAGGCTCTCATCTGCCTTCCTGGTGAACAGAATTGGGGCGTCCCAGGGAGAAACACTAGGCCGGATGAATACCTTCTCATAAAAGTCCTCCAATAGTACCTGCAGCTCAAGAAGATAAGCGGGATCCATCCGATATGCTGGTATAGATATCGGTGTCATCCTAGGGTACAGGTCAATATAGAATTCCACCTCTCTGTGAGGAGGTAGTCCTGGAACATCGTCCGGGAAAACATCAGCGTACTGCCCCACCACTATAGGATAGCTCAAACTCTCTACATCAACTGCTCTGATGGTAAGGAAAACCAACTGCTGAGTGATCGGATGCACACTCCTCCGATTAAGTCCTTCTTGTACTGCAAAGTCTCCCTTCTCACCAGTGAAGGTATGCCTGGTCCCATCTGTACGGACACGCCACACTTTGTACCTAATACAGTCGATCTGAGGATGGACTGTAGATATCCAGTCCATAACCAAGATGACGTTGTAAGGCCTCGGTTCCTCTACAAGGAGATACCAACCGATGCTCTCACCACTTAGAGTAATCTTACACTATCAGCACCGGTGTGTAATCATTGAGTCTGATCTCGTAGGAGTCTCTATCGGTAAGGATCGAGCCAATGGCTCTATCAGAATCTTGGAGATCCGAACTAGCGTAGTGGAAATGAAAGAGTGAATGACACATGTGTGTATAAGAACTATATCCAAGGTGGAGTAGACACAAATCATACCTCTAATCATCTCCAGAGCTTCGTGATCGTAAGCATCAGCGCCCTGGAGCCGAGCTCTCCCCTGCCCACCTGCTCCCTGCGGTCGGGGTGGACCTTCTGGTGGTGGTGGTGGTAACACCTCGAAACATTTCCCACTTCCATCTGCATGACCAACTCCTCTACCACGTCCTCCTGCTCAATGAAGATCTCTGTGATCGAACATATGCCTCTTCCTGGGAGGACCCTCAACTGTCTGTTGATCATCCGAATGGCGGGTCGGACATTCATGAGCCATTTGACCCTTCCTGTCGCATGTGAAACACTGCATGTTCCTCGAATGACTGGCTCTGCCTCATGTTCCTCACACAACCGAACTCGTGTCCTGAGGTCATCCACCGGATGGTCTGGTAGGCTTAGACTTTTGCAACATCTGTCTCCTGCCTCCTGCAGAAGTCTCCTCTAGGTGTCGCCCGATGGTGGGTCTCGCTGCTGGTGACTGCTCAGCAAGGAAACACTCCACTAAGAGGTCTTTCTACAACACCCCCGCCTGTGTTGGGATGCTGAGGGAGATCATCGAGGCCTTGGTCTCTCACATGAGCCCCTCCTAGAATGTCTGAGCATTGAAGAATGGGTCCCACACCATATTTGTGGAGTATCATGAGAGGTCGGTGAACCTCACTGTGTACTGATCAACCATCATGATACCCTCCTGTAAATGCATTATCTCCTATTCCTACACCACATGTAGGGTGGATGGGACAAACTATGCCCAAAAGAGGCTCCTGAAGTCTACCTAATGAAGTGTCGCCTCATCATGAACATGAAGCATTAGGCTCCACCATCTTCCTACTACTTCATGACGGATACTCACGGAAAGGATCACCATAAGGTCTGTTGGTGTCCCTAACAGTCTAAAAACACTCACCACAACATCCAACAATTCCTCAACTGCCTGCGGGTCCATCTCACCCCTATACCTGGGTGGTCTCTGGCGCTAGAACTCATGATATGCACTTAGGAGGAATGCACTCACTACTGCTAGGGATGGTTGCATTGGTGGCTCAATGGGTAGGGGTACTGCTGGACTCTCTGCTGTAATAGGTCCCTGCACCGAGGCCTCATCACTCAGTGGGCTTCCATCTCGTACAGAGCCTGGAACCATGGCTGTAAATATATGTGGGGACATACTAAAACGAAACAGGTCCACCATAGTCAATAATTTAAACATGTTGAGCTGACTCAAAGAGATCAAAAAGAAAACTCTTGAAACAAACATGCAATCAGTGTTTTCGTGCACTGAGATAGAAATCAGAAGTCATGGTCCTAGTGTATGGATATGTCAGCCTCTGCACTAACACTGGACTCCCTGAACTGAAAACCACACTCATTACCCTTAACACTACTCTTTCATAGAAAATATCAGAGTCCTGAGTTCTTCGGTAGAACCGAAACCTCTAATACCAATTTTTCACGACCCGTCCCCCAGGGCATGTGTCGTGACTACCCCAACCCTGCCTTCCATAGTCCTGGGGTTGGCGACTAGAATCAAAGGCATAAATCCCTAAACTGGGGAGGCATTGCCTTTATAACTGAAAACACACACACCAGAGTACAAAGATGAATAAAAAACACTATGTAAACTGTATAACAAGAGAGTGATGAAAAGTAAAGGTGCAAGAAATACAAGCCCAACTGTAAATTACAAGTACAACTGAAAATGAAGAAATAGCTGAAAGGTGAAAAGAAGCTCCTGGATCATCCACCATGGATCCTACTTGAATGGTAGGTACACATATCCTCTTCAACATACCATGTTTGTCCGTCTCCTCAAGGTACTGAATCGTTATGAGGTCTACCTCGGGGTACTATCCAGTCCACATACACATAGCCTTGGTCAGCCTTGTCCCTCATCTTCATCCAACACAATGAGGTGCGGGAATGGATTTTATAGGGGTGAGTATAACGATACTCAGTAGGGATCCCGAGAACCTCAAGTACTCAAAAAATCAGAAAAGGATAAACCACAGGGTATTAAATCAAAATATAACCCTACATATCTATATTCCCATACATATACCTACGTTATCAGGTAATTCATATCAATCATGAAAAAACACAAGTTATTGACTCAGCACACACTGGTATACAACTTATGTAAAGAGAGATGATCAGATATAGCCACCGAATCATCTAAGCTGTCAGAACCACACAGGATCTAGGACTATAAGTTATAACAGTTGGACCCACACATGATCCAAGAATAGTAGTCAGAGCTGTCATACCCACACATGATCCAAGATGAGATATTCTGTCGAAACACAGGATCTAGGAACAGATGACAGAACTTTTGGACCCACATAGGATCCAGGAATAGTAGTCAGAGCTGTTGAATCGGTACAAAATCAAGGAACAATCATCAGTGCTATCGAACCCACACATGATCCAGGAATAGTTATCGGTGTTTTTGAACCCACACAGGATCTTTGAACAGTCGTCAGTGCACAACCATCCACAGGGTTCTGCACGAAGCATGCTTGATTTTGGGAGGGTCTTCTCCTTAAGCAGAGTGTCAACACTTCAACTGCCACACATTCCCAATAAAAAGTATCTCAATGTTCACCCACATCATAGGGGTCTCAACTCAATAGACGACGCATCAATTGGTTACCCAACCTATGAGTTATTAGTATTTCGTTTCCGAGGGACCGGTTGGATTTAGGATCAATCCAACCTGACCATAACCCAACTGCGTCGAAACCTCAAGTGGGGAATGCCAAATGAAATGTCTCACTCCATGTTTTCTGTTTCCGTAGATGGTTCATCAATTGGACACTCGTAGATAATGTTATGGGAAAAAGAGTGGAAGGAGGCCGAAAGGGGTCTAGAATGGGGTCCGACCCGGTCCGCGGGTCCAACTCGTTTTGCGGAATCGGCCCACGCTGGGTCCGGCCAAGCGGTACGCACTGGGTCCCGCCTGGAGGCCCAATGGACCATGTGGTCCACCCTTGCCGCGTGCAGGGGGAGGCCGCGCCCCCTGGATTGTCGAATGGCCTTAGAGGTTTGGGGGAGTCCAAATCGGAGCCATGTGGCACCGGTCTGAGTCACGCGGGACCCATAAAATGGGTCCCGCTCCTTCCGGCTGGCCGAGTAGCCAGCCCCTCCTGTGGGGCGCGGTTGCGCTTCGCCCCCTTCGGCGACCCGACGGCTCGGGCCGCCGGTCTTCCTCGGACCAACCTTGCATCGGCCGTAGCTGCATCACCACGACCAGGGGATGCGGCCCCCTTTCTATCCACTACACGGTGCCGTTGCAACACGCCTTCTCCGTCGACCCGACGGCTCGGGCCACCGGCTTCCATCACAACTGGCCTTGCACCGGCCACCACTGCACAGTCGTTGTCCGTAGACTGTGGATTACTCCCTCGGTTGCGCGGTTGCACTGCCGCCATCCATGGAGTTTCAATTTTAGTACCATTCGCCGTGAACTTTCCACCGGTCATCGGACGTGTTTCGGTGGCCCGATTCACGTTTCGAAAGAAGTCGCGCACTCCTCGGGTCGTCACCTTCGATCTGCAAAAAAAAATTCACAAGAGAATCTCAACCTAGATACATGCCATGTTGGGTGTCAAAATCCATAAGAAAGGTGGAGGGGTAGGGCCATGTTTTTTTGGCCCGTACCCTCCGCGTTAGGGTGATATCAAGCGGCTTCGAATTCTAACAATGACGGAAAATGAAGAACATGAAACAATTTAAAATCTTGTACCCCTACCTCAGATTCTTTGTTTGTTGACGATGTCACAGAAAGGTGGATGTTGATTCGTTGATGTCGGGAGAGAAGATGAATAAGTCGAGGATGACGTCGTCAGCGTTATTCAAGGACGGCACTTCCTCCCTTGTTTCGGTTGATGATCTTTCTTCATTGGTGGGAGAAGTCTTCTTCGTTGGAGAATTCTTTTCCTCCCAGGCTCTATTTTCCCCAAAGCTCCACCATATGAAAATTTCATCCAAAAATAATTGATTAATTTAATCCATTTTTTAATTATTGGCCCAAATATTCAAATAGATTCAAATTAATTAATTAATTATCAATTTATTAATTTGAGTGGATTGGCACCATGATTATCCAATAAAAACATTTATTTTAATTACATTTTAATGGTATTAAATGTTCATTGTTGATCTTATGGTCCTGAGTTAGTTCATTTTCATTATGAACATCTATTCTCATCATTTGTGCACATCATGCCTAATATACACCAATTTAGGCCCAATGAGTCATCTGATTCTAAGGAATGTAATTATCAATATTTTAATTTGATATTTTTGGTACTATATCTAAACTTAAATGTGAACATTTTTCATTCAGGGATCAATGGATGATTCATAAACAATGATGGAGATATTTGGAGATGAATGGAAGCAATTGTAGAGTAGGCAGATTGGACACCAGCACACTTATGAGACTATGGGTCCCAACATACATGCCCAATGAATCCCAAAATTTGTGGGATGATATAAGACATGTGTAGTAACAAATACCTCTTCATGATATAATGCTAATTCTGCCTCTATGGTGGTTATTAAGGCGCCCCAATTTAGAGATACAATTCTGCGCCAGATTCTGCATCCCAAAAAAACATCCCACTAATTTGATCATGTCTCGGAATCCACTACTCCAATGGGCCCAAATTGTACAGGAGGTTAGAATACATTTGGAGTTCCATTTAATTATTCTATGGAACACACTTATTCGGTCATCTAGAAGGACATCCAAACGCGTCTGTTCGATGGCTGAAAGCTGGCTGGCACCTTGGGTCAAATATGGAAAAGTCCAAATTCCACAAGCTTTCCACCACCTATGGCCTACCAAAATTAATTTAGATGATTTGTACTATTGGAGGCTCGACCCAAAGGCTCAAAAATTCCTATTTAAGGTAGTGGTGTTGGAGGATTTATAAATCTTGTATGCTTTGTTAAATTGTAATGTTATGCTGCAATTTTGTTATCTCCAATTTGTCTTTTACATGTAAGTTGTTCAATTCACATTGGTTTCTTAATAAAAGTTCTTCTTATACTCTTATTCTGTTGTTATTCATATCACATTTATACCGTTGGATCAAGGTGTGAATTTATTCAAACCAAACCTTGTGAAATATTTCACACAACATTGGAGTGATCATTTTATTTTTGTTTTTTTCTTTACTTCTCTATGTCCTCCCTCATGAGTCTACTTTCTGCTTCTATTGAAACCATGGGATCAATGGAGGGATAACCCACTTATGTATTGATCCATGTGAGTAGAAAGGGTCTTTATAGGATGTTATTTATCACCTCATTAATGTATAATCACTTCTTTAATTGATATATTTATTTAATGATTTTTAAACTCCATCGTCTTTGTTGAATTTAAGGCCACACACTTCAAGTGCTAATACGAACCTTTACCTTGAAGCGCTCAAAACATTGATCCATCAAGTGTATAGGTTATTAGTATTAAAAGGTGTAGGCATTAAACCAGTAAGTTATGATGTTTTTTTATCTCCTTAAATGCACCCATCTCAAATATAAGAAACTGAAATCATTAAAAAAGGAAATATGTCCAATCCACCCCGAGTGATAACCTAGGATCAACTCATTATTTTAAATTTAATTTACTTAAATATTTTAGTGATCCTTTAAAACCATATAAAATAAACCCAATTTGGCCACTTCATATCCAAAAATAGTCCATAGAATGTGCATGTCTATAGGTTACTTTTTAGGTCTCTGTGGATTCGACAACCCAAGCTAGACTACAAGGACCATTCTACCTTCATATCTTGGGTAAATTTGAGCAAGAATCAAATTTTGGCATCGTTTCCAGGGACATAAGTAAGTTATCTTAGACACTATAATCCTTCTTTTCATCCTACTTCTCTTTTCACACCCCTCACTCCTATGGAAGTCAATTTTGAACAAGTCCAAACATGGGAAACCTATCCCTACTTTGATCACCTAACCCCATGTGTGATGTACAATAACCATCCTAATTTCTACATGTGGGATCATCAAAAACCTAAAGAACCACATTGTTTTTAACCCTATGATCCTCAAAACATCTCAACATATAATGAGTTTCAATCCCCACAAATCCAATTTGAACATCCTCCTACGGAATTCCAACAACATAATTATCCTCCTGGAATAGAACATCTGTCTCAACCCCTTATCCATCCTAATTTACACCCATTACTTGAAAAATTGTGTCAAAAAATGGAGATAATTAATTTTGAGGTTTTATCATTGAGGTTAGAACTACAAATCATTAAACATTCTGAGGAACCCATCCCTACACAAATTGTCCCTTCCATAACCTTATGTGAAGTGTCTAGTTTCCCACAAACCTCTCAAGAATTTACTAAAGAGAAAACCTTTGGATTTGGGGATGATAAGGAGGATCATGGAATTGTTGATGGGTGTTTAAATCAAGAGGAAACAGATTTTTTGTATTCAAAAGAAGATAATTTGACATCATGGATTGAGTCTCCTATGTATAACTCCATTGATGAGTTTTCAAAAACACAAATCACTGAACCATTAAGAGAAATCACAAACTTTGAGTCCATAACCATTCCTGAAACTGATCATTCCAAATTTGTGGTTGAATCTTCTATTCAAAAGGAACTAATTATGTTTAGAAATTTTGAAAATGAAACTGATTTCAATTCAATGTCCCAACCTATGTTTGAAAGTTTTAGCCTACCTAAACTTGAACAAAAGGACTTTCCATCCACCCTAAAGTTTCAATTCATTGGGGATAGCCAAAAACATCCATTTGTCACCATTCCTTATCTTGAAACCACTAAAGAGGTGATTATTCATAATGTATTAGAAAATACTACAAAAGAAATTGAATCCATCATTTATGATATTCCTTGGATTTACATGCTCATTTTAGAACAGTGGTTTGTGCATGAAACAGATTCTAAACATAGAATCAATCTCAACCTAGTAGAAGTGGTGAAACATGTGGTCCTTAAAATGTTGAAAGTTGGTATTGGATAATTTGGGGGGTTCAAGTCGAGCTAACAATGTTAAACAAAGCGCTGCATGGGAGGTAACCCATGGTCTTCAAGTTTCTATCATTTTGTTGTTTTAATCAACTTTATTTTTTAAATATGATTAATTAAAATTTTTTTATATTTAAAAAAATATATATATTTTTGATCTATTCTTATATTATGAGTATGGATGGGTATGAAAGGGGAGCACCATATTCATCCGTGTCACGTGGTGTGATCCTTGAGTAATGCCTTACCCTGAAATTAAAAAGAAGACAATTTATCATCAATTTTGTTTTTTAATGTGTTTTTAGGTTAAAATAAAAATAAAAAAAATAATAATAAAATCAAATAAAAATATAATAATAATAATAATAAGGGACATGTCGTGGGTTATGGGGAAAACCCTGTCACAATCGGCGAATCCGCGGGGATTCGAACCCGGGACTGAAGGGAGACAAGGGCGCGCACTTACCACTGACTTACGACTTCTTGTGCGTACTTATTCTATAATTTTTATATATATTCTTATATTTTACTACTTTTTATTATATATATATATATATATATATTGTTTTTTTCTTGTTTGTTTTGTTTTCTTTGTTTTTCCTTTTTCCACTAGGGAACTTTGTAAGCGACATGGATATCAAAGGACTAAATTCGAGTGGCAAGAACTTCAAACTTCAACCACCAAGTGACTTAATTCCTTGATCCTCATATTTAAATTTCCTTATTGAACCCCCCTTTTTATTCCTCTACCCCATTCTAAATTTTATTTTTATGAAACCAGGGACAGTTTCATTCTAAGTTGGGGGGTGTGGAAACAAAATGTTTGTTTAAAAAAACAATGATAAAAAAAAGTAAAATTCCTTTATCATTCATATAATAACATCTTTTATCACATTAAAACTACATATCAAATAATTTTTATTTCCTTGACTCTTAATTTAATTCATGATTAAGTTTAAAAGCATTGATTTTGGAATTTTGTTGTCCAATGAAAATTTTCATCATTTTTATTTTCATCCATTAAATAAAAATGCCACAATGCACGTCATTTAAACTGTGGGGTACTAATTTGAATTTTTGGGGTCCCATAATAAATATCATAGGCTGGTTTGATTTTTATGAATAATATGAGTATTCAAAAAAAAATTGCATGTAGAGAAATGGATTGATAAATGCAAGGCTTCCGGCACTTGGGGATCGTGACTCCAGAGTTGTCTAGACCTGAGTTTTTCAATATATCTCTATTCATGGTAATATGACTTTGTTTTTTATTAAGTTAATTCGAGACGATGCCCGAGTATGTGAGCTTCACTTGGTGCCCTAAGGCCTTTGAGTCTGGGAGTCATCGGCAAAGTCTTGCTACATGGGTTAATTTGACTAACTGAAATCTCAATTACTATGGAAATATTGCCAAAAAATCCCAAAAAAAGAGGAATGAAGAATACTCATATTAGGATTAAATGTGATTCCACCTAGCGCTTCCATGATTTCCCCCTTGAATGAAAATGAACCCCCATATCTATTGTGATTCACAACACATCATTACACCTAATTGAGTTAGATGAAGTATGATGATGGATTTGATCAAAGGAATGGGCTTGGGATTGCGATATTCATTGAAATTAATCTTGTTTTAAATTATCTTGATAGGTTATAAAAATATATTTGTGTTCAGTTTACATTGTGAGAAATGTTTGTTATAATGTGTTTGAAGAAAGGAATTCAAATAAAATCATCGAATTATTTGCTCGGGACTAGCAAATCTCAAGTTGGGGGGGTGTGATTATCCAATAAAAAAATTTATTTTAATTACATTTTAATGGCATTAAATGTTCATTTTTGATCTTATGGCCCTGAGTTAGTGCATTTTCATTATGAACATTCATTCTCATCATTTCTGCACATCATGCCTAATATACACCAATTTAGGCCCAATGAGTCATCTGATTCTAAGGAATGTAATTATCAATATTTTAATTTGATATTTTTGGAACTATATCTACACTTAAATGTGAACATTTTTTATTCAGGGATCAATGGATGATTTATAAACAATGATGGAGATATTTGGAAATAAATCGAAGAAATTCTAGAGAAAGATGATTGGACACCATCCCACTTATGAGACTATGGGTCCCAACACAGAATCCCATTGAATCCCAAATTTTGTGGGATGATAGAAGAAATGTGTTGTAACAAATCACCCTTAAGGAACTAATTATAATTTGACCTCTATGGTGGTCATTAAGGCTCCCCAAGTTAGAGATACAATTCTGGTCCAGATTCTGCGGTCCAGAAACACATCCCACTAATTTGAACATATCTCGGAATTGACAACCCATATAGGCCCAAAGTTTAAAGGAGGTTAGCTGACATCCGGAGCGCCATTTTATTCTTCTATGGCCCACTCTGATTAGGTCATCTATAAGGTCATAAAAATGAGTCTGTTCGGTGGATGAAAGTTGGCTGCCACCTTGGGTCAAATGTGGAAAAGTCCAAATTCCACAAGCTTTCCACCACCTATGGGCTACCAAAATTAATTTAGATGCTTTGTACTGTTGGAGTCTCGACCCAAAGGCTCAAAAATGCCTATTTAAGGCAGTGGTGTTGGAGGATTTAGAAATCTTGGATACTTTGTTCAATTGTAATGTTATGCTGCAATTTTGTTGTCTGGAATTTGTCTTTCACATGTAAGTTGTTCAATTCACTTTGGTTTCTTAATAAAAGTTCTTTATATACTCTTATTCTGTTGTTATTAATATCACTTTGATACCGTTGGATCAAGGTGTGAATTTATTCACACCAAACCTTGTGAAATTATTCACACAACGGTGGAGTGATCATTTTATTTTTGTTGTTTTTATTACTTCTCCATGTCCTCCCTCATGAGTCTACTTTCTGCTTCCATTGAAACCATGAGATCAATGGAGAGCTAACCCACTTATGGGTTGATCTAAGTGAGTATCAAGGGTCTGGATTGGATGTTATTTATCACCTCATTAATGTATAATCACTTCTTTGATTGAGATTTTTATTTGATGATTTTTAAACTCCATCGTCCTTGTGGAATTTAAGGCCACACCCTTCAAGTGCTAATACAAACCTTTACCTTGAAGTTCTCAAAACTTTGATCCTTCAAGTGTATAGGTGATTAGAATTAAAGGGTGTAGGCATTAAACCAGTAAGTGATGATGTTGTTTTATCTCCTTAAATGAACCGATCTCAAATATAAGAAATTGAAATCATTAAAAAATAAAATATGTCCAATCCACCCCGAGCGATAACCTAAGATCAACTCATTATTTTAAATTGAATATACATAAATCTTTTAGTGATCCTTTAAACCCATATAAAATCGACCCAAGTATGCCACTTCATATCCAAAAACAGTCCATAGAATTTGCGTGTCTATAGGTTACTTCTTAGGTCTCTGTGGATTTGACAACCCAAGCTAGACTACAAGGACCGTTCTACCTTCATATCTTGGGTAAATTTGAGAGAGAATAACACCATAATGTGGGGAGCTCAAGAGGCTCTCCCCATTTAATGGGATGTTTAAGAGGATTCCAACTTGGGTGGTCCGTAGAAAATTAATCCTCACATGGGAGGTTGAGTTCGGGTGGGCTGCACCACCATAACCTCTCAGTGGAGGTTAAGGTGTCGTAGTCCCCACCTCAAACCTCCACATGGTGGTTAGAAAAAATAACATAAAATAATACAGGATATTATTTTATTTTATTATTTCGCGTAAAACCCAAAAACTATCTTTTATTCCTGACCATCTTTCATCGAGGTGAAAGTCTTTTTAATAGAATATTGTCGTTGCGAGGTCAATGGTTCCCTAAGATTTCAATTCGGAGAACCTGTTCAGAAGTTATAAAATCCAACTCATACATTTACGGAACATACCCGAACAAAACTTCAGAAATTGATTTCGGGCACACCGGACCTCGTAATCACGCGCCGTCAGTTTTCACGGACTCATAAAATCACTATGCATTTATGAAAAATATTTCCACAGAAATTCCGGTTCATTAAAAAAAATATCTAAAGTAATTTATATATGAAAATATGCCTTAGTATTTATTATAAAATGCATGATATGTTCTTGAGTTATATTGGAAACCTATATAAAGGTATATTATTAATTAAATTAAATATGAAAATGTAACTCTTTCATTGAATTAACTATATAAAGGTAGTAATGGGATTGAGCTTGAGGAGTTAGACAATGTTTTAGATTATATTTTAGAGAAATTAGAAAGGTGTGTAAAGTTATTTAATCCTTTTTATATGTTTCATAAAGGTGGTTCTTCACAATTGACAGTGTAAACCAACATGATGATAATTTTTGTAAGGTAAATTTAGGATACAGAAGGATACACTGAATTGTTGTTTCACTATGTACGGGGTAAATCCATAGCCACATGAGTGTATAGGAAATGATCGTATGGGAAAATCCTTAGCCACATAAGGGTATTGACAGCTCATTTAAGGGTAACAAGGATGCATAATGGTACCTATTTATGTGTAACAAGGTTGTGAAAGGGTTACTATGTAATGGATCAAAGCATTGCATGGGAATATAGTGAGATAAAATGGTTTTTCCAAATCCAAATAAGGGTAAACTATTGTAATGGTGTTCATATGTGGAAGGTAATATAAACACTTGTATGGGTATAGAAAAAGTATTGGATGTTTTATATGGGTAACCAATGAGTTCTGTGACATGATTAAAGGATCATGATTTCTCTTCTAAGTGTATACTGTGTCTTTCATTACCCACATATGTGTAACTTGATACCAAATGAATTATATCAGAAGTACTACTGACTGGAGTGATACTACGAGTCATGAATCCTCTATATGATAACTCTATGCATGCTACCACTATTTGTGCTATTATTCGTGTTATACCCTTGTTGTTCTACAGTGAAATTATACTATTGGAAATTCCACCATTTTCCAACTACTATGAGATGTGATACAATATTAATAATAATTTAACCATGTTATCTTGTCAAATTGTTGAGTCATGCAAATAGATGATCTTGCAATCATGAGGATCTAGTTCAAGAACATGCTATTATTCATGTGTAATTTAAAATTATATCTTTCTAAGGAATTTAATGGATGATTAGTGCATCCCAAGAGTTCAAGTATAATAAATAAGTAAAATTATTTATTTACATTGTGATGTGATGAGGATTTGCTGAATTTAAATAAGAATATTCATTAAATATGTATTTTAATTGATGAATTTTCAGATACATTAATATAAATTAATATTTAATTCAGGAAGAATAATTATGGGCAATTAAAAATAATTTAATATCCATAATTAGTGTGGAAATAATTGGGTAACATTAAATTTAATTAAAAGGCAAATAACTTCTTTGAGTTAAATATATACATATAAATATATATGATTTAGAAATCCTAGGAGACAAGATCGAAATATTCTATGGTTTAATGAAATATGTTATACAAATTTTATTACATTATTTAGATGGAAATAAATTTACATATATGATATATATATTGATGTTCCTGGATAATAACTTATACCCCCTTTAGTTTAGAACATTATGAGAATTATCAAAGTTTAATCATTTCCATTATTTGTGTAATATAATAGTAAATGAAATGATTCTTTGCTAGTGATAGACATGAGTATTCAAAAAAAATAGGGAAAATTCAGATTACACCTGGTCAAAATAAGATCTCAAGGAAATTATTGTTGAATTTAAGGAATATGTATATGTGTAGATTTGTTGATCTTTCTAGTCATATATAATTTTCTATTTTTCAGTTAATTTTTTTTTGTCATTATCTTTATAGAGAAATGTGTGATATATTTTCTAATCCTAATAGAGTAAAGTATATATTTACACAGAAGGAATTTTATATTCTCTAAAGAACATGGTCAGATATAAATAAAAATTACAACTTCTCAGTACATTATCATCATATGAAAGAGAAAAAAATATCTGATGCATTGAATAGAAAGGTTCATTCTATGATACCCTATATAAGGTTCACAAAATATCCATTATTTCTCTATTATCTCGAGATATATCCATAAATATGGAATTAATGGAAAAAACTATATCTCACATTATTGAATGTTAAATCAAATTTCCAATCAATGATTAAATAGGTTTAATTGGATGATATAGAGCTAAAAAAGAAGGATATAAAAGTTATAGGGTTTAATAGTTATCATGATAAAAAAATAAGGATTTTAAAATGTGAATGTGGTCCTTAAATACTATATTTGTGGAAGGAGGTGTTTGAGGATTCTCATAATTCATCATTTTTATAGTAATTTGGTAATCATAAAGATTAATTTATATTAGAAAGAGTAATTTTTTGGGGGATGGAATGATGATAGAAATCATAGGGTTTTCATCCTGGTGATTATTATTTTAGATAGTTTAGGGTAATAGAGAAAAATCAATGGGGATTATACATCCATTAACCAAACCGAAATGGATATGGGAAAAAATATCGATTTTTTTATTAAACTTCCAAAAACATCTAAAGGTTGTAATGTTCTATTTCTTGTTGTCAATCTTCATATGAATTAAGCTTACTTTGTCGTTATCATAGAAGACTTCTTTCTGGATAATTGTGAAGAAATATAAAACAAGGATGTGATAAGGTGTAATTGAGTATCACATTCAGTTGTATATGATCGAGATTTCAGTATTACCTCAATGTTCAAGATAATTGTTCAAAAATAAATAAAGATAAACAGTTGAATTTCAATACTACATATTATCCTCACACGGATGGTTAGCCTAGTAGAACAATTCATATCCTATAGAAAATTCTGATATATTTTTCATTTGATTTAAAATGTGGTTGGGATAAATAACTTTCCCTATTTTATTTTTCTAAAAAACAGATTCAATCAATAATTAAAATGGATCTTTATGAATCCCTTTACAGATGGAAATATGGAGATTCATAGTTATAAAAAAAAAATTTAAAAATAAATTTATTTGAGACCATATAGTTAAATAAATTGATGATATGGTTAGATATATTCAAAAAAAAATCATGGCATATTAGATTTATTGGAAATGTTAGGATATCATTCATAGAATGTTAGGTTTCAGATTCTCTCCCATTTACCTACATTGGCTATGGGATAACCCCATGTAACCATTTTGAGTATCGCACAACCAGTCATCTACCCACCTTTCATCTTGGACAAACCAAAAAATTTAACCTTATATTCACTAAACATTACCCTGTGAATTGAATGGGTATAATAGACTCACATATCTTCAAATTTTAGTCCATTCAAATTTTTTCATAGGTTTATGAACATATTTAAAATTATTTCAAAGCTTAGGACACAAGATAATATGGGTTTGTTCTATATTTCAACAAATTCATCAATAAATATGAAGGGAATGAATATATATGGTATTTTAGGATCATATTAATTTTAAATCATAAGAGTCTTCAACAGAAGATTATATAGATTAAATTAACTTAACAAGATAACTTGAACATTTATTTGAGAAAAAATCTATATTATATTAGAGAAATTTCAGGAAAATATTAAACATTCTTGAATATCTAGAGGAATGTTTTATTGGAAATGACCAATAAAAATGTTTAATGGAAATATCAATGAAAATATCAGTCAAAATGTCGAGAAAAGTAATTTTTGTGGTAAACTCTAATATAATGATTCAATTCTAACCATAACTAAAAAAGTACCACATTTAAAAAATGTCATGAAGATTTTTTTTAATACAATATGTATAAATTTAAATTATAGAAAAATTAATACAATAATTATTCTTAGAATATTATAAAAATCATGAAATTGATTAATAAAACATTTATATGGAAGAGAAGTGGCTTTAAGATGAATTGAGAATTAAAGTCAATTTTTTTAAACATTATTTTTGTCGTATGGGTACTTCCTGTGAGAAAAGTGAAATGAAAACATGTAATATCTATAATTAACTAGATTATAAAAAAATTTATATTCATGAGAAATAAAAAATATAATTACATCATTAGGATTGTAAACATAAATATCTCAGTAAACAGTGATTTTATATCATAAAATAATAACCTATAGTCATACTTGCATCATAATTACTCTAAGATCCTATATCAATTAAAATAAATATTACATAAATTTATCTATAAAATAAATTTATACTTGTAATTCAATAAATGGTTTATATATAATAATTAATCACTCATTCATTATCATCATAATTTCTTGTGTTAACTGCTTCCTTTTATTGTTTCATTTTGTTCTGAAATATATGTTCCTTACATCTTCATCAAGGTTCTACCACCATAAAATGTATGTAATGACATAAATATCCAATATAATCATGATAAAAATATCTAAAATAGAAAATTAATGGAATATATGGAAAAATTAATTTCACCATTCAGAAAGTCAGTACTTCATGTGTATACACGAAATGATTTTTTCATTTTATAATTAAAATAAGGTATGAGAAATAAATAAGAATTTGTCAATATAAAATAATAATAATATCATAAATATAATTAATAATTACAAAAATTTTATTTATAACCATCCACAATAGGTGTTTGTGGAAAAGTATTTATACCACTAAGTGGATGTAGTAGTCTTCATGTATATAAGAGAAAAACATTCATTTATCATTTGATCAAAAAATGGGGGAAATAGGTGTCCCATAATCTTAATAAAATCTTAGTATTTTAAGAATATCAGATAAAAAAATTTATTATGGATATATCATATTTACATAATTAATAATCGGAAATAATATTTGAAATAGTTGGTTAAGAATATTACCTCTTCTTTGTGATACCTCCTTTACCTTACAATGTTATCTTTTTTATAATGGTTTCAGGGTAATATCACAAGCTATAAAATGATGTTAATTATTTTAGGAAGATGTTTGGGAATAGATTAGTTAAGCAATAAGGATCAATTTTTTTGGATAAGGGAGAACAAGATATTCGGTTTTTTTGTGGGGGTACTCAAGGAATTTATAAAAATATTTAAATAATATAATGTGTCATTTTTTTAAAAGTGGATGAAAATGGGAAATTGTCACACCCCGACCCAACATCTTATGGTTGCAGTTATTTTTTATTATATATTTTTTTATTTCTTATTTTGGTTTCTTAATGTTTAATAATTTTTTTTAATTAAAATCATAATGAAATAAAATAAAATAATTTGGAAAAAATGATTCAATAATAATAATGATAATATTATTATTTAGTTCATTATTTTTATAAATTCTGTAATTATTAATATTATTATTTTTATTATAAATATCATTATTATATTTTATGTTTTTTTACTATTATTGTTATTATTTTCTTTTTTTAAACCCTTTTCTTCCACCCCTACCCCTATATGTGACCAACCCCACCCCTCTCCCCCAACTACCCTCTCTCGCTCACACTACCCCCCACCGACGAGGGCCCTACGGCGTGCCTCCCTCATTCCTCTGGTGCGGTGGCCCTTCATCCAACCTCCATCCCTTGTGCGGCGGCCTCCCCCTCCAAGCGGTATGACACACCCATGGAAAAGCCCCAGTCTTGAACACACATCACTTCTGGTCTCGGCCCTAACCAATGCACCTGCTGTTGGCCAACCTTTTCCGATGCACCTACATCTCTTATGATGGTTCATCCGGTAACTACGAACTGTCTGTCGGCCCCTCTTCGGTCGTGTCTTTCCACTATAATTTCCCCCCATCTTCATTAGGATTTTAGTTGCTCATATGGTTTTATTTTTAGAACTCTATTTCTAATTTTTAGGGACAGTTTTTTATTTTAGGGCTCATCTTGGGTCCCTTATGGTGCGAATATGGTGTTATTGATGTTTCACACCTATATTTAGGGATTTCAACACCAATGATAGGTGGTTTTGTGCATAACCATTATTTAATTGTTTATTTTGTTTGTTAGATTAATTCAGCATGGTGTTTGATTAAATTGGTTGATACGAAACTGGGTTTAATAAAGTTTAATACGAATTTGATCCTTTTTAGCATGTTTATATGGAATGGTGTGCGTTCATGGTGAAAATACATGTTTAGTTTTTTGTTAGTGTTCTATTATGTTGCGCAAGGGATACGAATACCATTTTATCATGTTATTGGTGTGTGTTTTTTCATAGAAGAGGTTTTTTATTTTTATTTTCTGTTCAAATTATGGTAATACTGCTTGGGGTTGATTCATAAAATATTTAAGTGTTTTATTAATTCTTATAATGAGTGTGAAACATTTTTCTATATTGTTTTTGTGTGTGTATATTTTCAATAATGAGATTGAGTATGCAATTAGGGGTATTTGTGTGTGTGTTCCTTGTTGTGAAAATATTTGTACATATTCAATCAATTGTTTATGTAGTGTGCCATGTGTTTTTTTCGGTACATGAGGTGCATATGTGTGGAAGAAGGATCTTCGAAGGTAAATGTACCACTTTGACCATGATTTACTTGCTAGGAATTTGTCTACATGTTTTGTAAATTCTTTCAAAAGATGGAATGTATGTTTTAATGTCACTTTTTTGTACTTTCAGTTTTAAAGTGACTTTTCCTACTTGAAAATGAGTTATTCATTAGTCAAAACCATTGATGTGTTATTTTCAAATTGTTTTTGGATTTTTTGTGTTTAATTGTTTTATTAAATTATATGTGTAGTGCGTTGGACCTCGCCACGATGTTTTTGGGTCATGGGTGTCGAAGAATCCTATATGTACATGCATTGGGTAAGTAATATATATATGCCCTCCTTGTAAATATTCCCTCCTTGCATGGGGAATATGTGCAATGCATCTAGGGGTGTGTGTGTGTGTGTGTGTGTGTGTGTATATGTATGTATGTATAAATGTAGATTTGTGTATGTGCCAAGTGTCTATTTGAGTGGTCATCAACAAATAGAGGCATATTTGATGTAGGTCCTCTATTCCTATTCCATTAATTTGAATTTTATAATTTCTTACTTGTTATAAAAATATGTTTTACATTTACGCTATATATACATGCTATGAAATTTGGGTCTAGATGCCAGAAATGATTATGCATTTTCTTTGAAAATTGAAATGTATTTCTAATGATATCGGTCTTAAAATACTTTTCTGAAATATTTATATCTTAAGTTGTTTTAAATTGGCAATGTTTAGTTCCAAATGTGTTTGGCGTTTTGGATGATTATTTATAAAAAGTATTCCCTTTATGTAATTTTACACGTTTAGCACCTTACAATGGTTTTATGAAAAATATAAACCTCTCTTGAGAAACTCCCTCTTGGTTTTAGAAAGTTATTTTTATGTTGAATTTCTAATTATGTGACTAATTTGATGCTTATTCATTGTGTGACGTAAAAGAGGGGGAATGCGCTTATGGAGAGTGAGCGGTGGTGAGAGGATGAATGGGTTTTAGTAAAGAAAACTCACCACCACATGAAATTGAGCACTGTGGAAAACCAGGGTACCTAAGTGTGTGAACAAGACTAGTACGATGGATGACACGGAAGGGATTCGTCCCAGTTCGTCTAGAAGGATTAACACAACGACACTATCTAAACACAAGAATTAATTAGGGTCGTGGTTTCTATGCAATTTTTTCTGAGGGGCGTGGTTTCTAAGCTACGTTTCACTTAGGTATGAGGTCTCTAGGGTCCCACTTATGCTAACTTCTTATGATGATTACCCATGGTTCTAATTTTTGACATGATTCGTGCGATGTAATTTTCAATTCATTTGTTTCATAATTGATGTCTTATTTGTGAAAACCATATTTTAATCTAAATTAGTTTCATTTAACATTAAAACGTTAATGCATTATTGGAACATATTTTGGAAATATAGTGGGAGAGAAATTCTTTACTTGAAAATGAATACTTGTTACTTAAATTTGAAAAGGATGAAAAACTTTATTTTATTACGCCCCATTTTCAAACTAGCATGTTTTGTATTTCATATAGAAGGAAAAAGAATAGGGCATTTTTATATAATGGAATTACTACTAATCATAATAGTTCTCACAACTAATATAGTTTTCAGTTTCAGGTTCCTCTAGTTTTGGATCCCTCTCGGAGCGAGTGTAGTTTATGTTCCATGGTTACCAACGAGGTCACTTCAAGTATGTCACATTGCTTCGTTTATTCCGTTTTATGATGCCAGTTAGTTTAGTTTATTTTCTTTTGTATATATATGTTTGATTAGTTTATTAATATTTACCTATCTTGGTTATTTTCTAAGTCATTCCCAATAGGTTACCTCGATGCCCGACACTATTTTACAGCCCGTGGGGATCAGGAATGCCCTTCGGGCCATGTCGCGGACTCACTTAGGTGACAGGTTCAGGGTCAAGCTTGTCTGATTCGTGAAAAAAATAATTTAAAGGTATGAAACATTAATATTTTATTACCCTCAACCTGTAGTATATTTTTTAGATATGTAATTTTACCCATGATGCTTAGTTTTACCACCTGGTAAATCTATTTTAATTTCTAATGTGGTAACAAATTTGTGTATTTCTACAGTTAATTCTGACCAAAACAGAAATCAAACACATTACAGAATTTTGAAAATTATTCTAAATATGGCACCTATTTTATTGAATTAAGTTTCAATAATTTTAATAAATCAATAAAAAATAAATGCAAAAAATGAAATGAATAGTTTTTTAGGAAAATGTATTTTATACATATAACTGAGTTTTATTTCATTTTTTCTCCAGTAAAAACTATTAGATGAATGATTAAATATTTGATCAAATATAAATTATAAATATTTGATTTAAATTATTAATAAATAAATATTTATTTTATTTTTCAATATTTGAAGCATAGAAAAAATAAAATAACTTTTTTGTAAAATAACTATCATTAACATAAAATGATTTTATCTTTATTCGTAACCATTAGATAACACAATTTTTAAGGATTATTCATAGATTGTCATTAAAATATTTCAAATTCATTTTTTATATAGTGATAAAAGTATTTAAATATTTTATTTTTATAAAAATATAGTACCTTAAATAATAGGTTATTTAATCATGAAATTATTTTAATAAAATATGTAATGATTTATAGTAAGTTGTTTACAAATAAAATTGAACAATGGAAATATATATATATATATATCAGAAGAACATTAAATGCATTGAAACCCAAAAATAAAATAACTAGGTTATGATGGTTATAATATATCACTATTCATTTAGAATTTGGGTTTCATGTAAGAAATGATATCGTATAATTAAACTTTATTTCAGAGAAAAACATATAAAATATTAATGAGTTATATTCTACTCCCTTATAAGAAATTAAACCTCAATATTTTTTCACACTAATATATATTTAAAATGATATTTCTTCTATATCACATTAATGGTTTCTTATATAGATTCCATATTTTGAAAAAAAATATTATTGGAGAGGTCTTCATTCAAACCATTTTCTCTATAAAATCCAAAATCTCTTTCGGTTTATTCTCATACAAAATATCTTTATCTATTAGTAAAAACATTTATTTTATAACTCGAAAATTATTTGGTATAAATTTATTATAATGTTTTCTATAGGATAGATCTAGAACTTGATAGAGATTAAGTGGATGCGCCAAGGGATAAGACCCAATAACTACATGATCTAGAATATCAAAGGTTATACGATAAATTGGGATAATCATTGCCTTATTTTCAAATTAAAAAATATTTTTTCTTGGATAAATTAATATGAATTCATTCTCAACAACATTTAGTTATACATCCCACTATTGATTGTCATCCTAAATTATTCATCAACAAAGATAAGTGTAGATTTACTACTAAATGACATTAACACTCTCAATTATTTACTTAACAATCATATATTCTCTAAATTTATCCCAACCTGTTAAAATTATTAATGTCTTTCTATATAGTGATTCATATTGAAATATCAAAATTCTCATGTGAATGTTATTGTTATAAGACGATTTAATAGTAGGATGTTACTGATCCCATCCACCATTCAAATCTAGTGAACGATATCTTATCATATACTCTAGGGTATAAATGACTATCCCAAAACTATCTATCTATTTTAGGATGATCGAAATTCCTAGAACAAAAATATTTATATAGATCATGTTGAATAAATATTCATAAAATTTTGTTAAACCACATATCCCAATCAAGCGTTGATGCGAGCATGACATAGGAAAGCGGTAAGGGAGGCATTAGGTAGGCAGTTGGTGATTTAGACATGACATTAAACTCAGCCTTTAAGTGAGTCTTTTACCTTTGGGTCTATGTATTGGACTTCATTCCCACTGAGCCTCCAGGACATGCACTAAATAAATATATCTTTATGTGTGGGCTATCCCTTGTAGGGACTTGGCTTTCCCTTCCAGCCTGTGTTTGTGGTGTGTGTCTGTTTAATGTAATTATACCTGCAATCACCTTATATAAATATATATCATGGAATATAGATCATGTAAAAAATATTCTTTTATGATAATGAAATGTGTTCAATTCATAAAGAAATTAAAAACAACCCCAATATAATTATACCCACTATTTGTCTCAGAGAGTCCTATGTCAAATATATGGAACTATTTTCTGATTTCCAAAATTGTATGATTAATGGTTTTTACATCCCCTTAGTCTTCTTCCGCGTTGCCTTAATTTTTAAAATACCTAGCATCGACATACATACATTTAAATATCAATATTCTTGATATCATACTGTAAATTATATATAAGGTCTCCCAACATCGTCAAAATTCATGGATGAATACAGAATGATGATCTATGATTTTTATCCAAAAACTCCTTATTCAATTATGGTATTATACGGAAATTTACTATGTTCCTAAACATTATCATTACATCACTATCAAGGTTGAACATAGGAATATATCTCACCTTCTTTTAAAAATATATATCTACCATTAATACCATTTTAGTTTTCACATTGATAGATAGTTCAATAATCATTTCTTCTAGATAAAATGTCTCTCCTTCCGTCCAGATTTGAACCAAAATCCAATTAAAATACTTTAATATTGGATATTTTTTTATCCACATCACATATAAACTATCATAATACCTTTGAATCAATTTATATACAAGTTTTTTTATGCCTTTATAAGGATATAATGTTTTGGTAATTCATAATTTTTAATCAACTATAGACATAACCTCTAGAACATAATCAACTCATTCTAATAAAATATATAATTAAAAAATTTATGATAAGTATATATATCACACCATTAACACTAATGAAAATTCTAATATATCATTAACGAAACAAATTCTAAAATTATCTTCAAATCATGAGTCATGTAAACATTTTCACCGAACATCAGTTTGTGTGAGGTATATGATCTCACTATATCATTCTGTATAAAAACACATTTCAACCCTAAGATTAATATATATATTTAAATAAAAATACTCTAGATAACTTTAGGGTACTATGTGTTCCATTATACTGAATAATCATTTATTCACCTCCAATAAATTTAGTTCACATTAATATGTCCAAAGTAAAATTTCTCCATTTCATGTTAACATAGTGAGTTAGTTAGAAATATATGAGAAATTCTTTTCAAAACATTTATAATATCCATCTAAAAGAAGAAAATAACATATCTTAGTCACAGTGGTTGGTTTGGGAATTTTTTTTATTAATTCTATATTATATGGATCAACTAATATAACATATCATATAATCAAATGTCCCATGAATTATACTCTCTATATCATAATTAACACTTAATGAATTAAAATATAGTTTCTTCTTCCATATTATTTTTAACACAATTCACAAGTGATTATACTTCTATTTATTTTAGTTTTAGTATTTAATAGTGTATTCAATAAGTGCAATAGAAATTTGATCACGATAATCTCTAAAGTCTATATTCATTGAATCATTGATTACATTAGGGGAATTAGTAATTTAAAATGGTGTTAATGTAAATTCATAATGTCTATACCTTGTATAACTATACAGATTAGGTATGTATGCTCATTTTACTCTCAAAAAGTCGTATCTAAAATGAATTAAATCTTGGGAATGTATTAATCTCTTCATATATGCCTAAAAACAATCTACACAAGGAAGTAGATACTTATTCAAATTTTTTATTTTAAAATTACTCAATAATCAATTCTGAGTCCCATTAGTCTATATTTCTTCTTAAAAAGAACATATGCACCCCATGTTGATGCACATGTATGAATATATATCTTATTAATATTCTACATGAGTTACCAATTAAATTATAAAAAACCATTAAAGGTCATTCTACTTGGATTATATTAAATAGATTTATCACCCATTAAGAGATCTCCTTAAAAAATATTATTATTTAGAGGGAGGCATGGAAATTATTTTGGAAGGACATCAAAAAACTCACATAAAATTTTCAAAACTATGATTTTTAATTTTTTTTTCCCGACCATTTGTGATAAATAACCTTTAATAATAAGAATCAATGCTCAAAAAAGATGTAACTTCCATTAGAATATAATATTGATATTTTTAATTATAAAATACCACCTATTGATTCATAATATCCAATTTTATTTTCTTCTTCCATTTATTTATATGGGATGGAACTAGAGACGGAAAATAAATTTTTTAATATCAAAATATCAATAAATGATTAATAATAATATTTTCATATGGTGAAATATTACAAACATTAACATTATTTCTTCAACTACAGTTTTTAGGATAAGTGTTCCTTAACCACCATGATCCACATTAGCCATTAATATATAATAAACCATTGATATGAGTTAGAACTTTGATTAGGGTTTTGAATCAAATAATTCCCATGATAATCACACATTACACGTAGAACTATTAATGGTAATTTAAGATGTAATTTGATTAACTCCATTAAACTCTTTATCTTTCCTCTGTAATTGATTTCTCCAATAACATTTTAAGACATATAAAAAATTTTCCCATTCATTTGTGAGATTTTCCTCGTTTATTATTCACATATTACTGATATGTATAAAGCCATATCTTCTTTCCCCCATGGTCCTCATCTTCAATCTACCAATAAAAAAACTTTTTCTCCAATTACGTGTGTCTGAAAACTCACCCAATTTTAATTGTTAAATCATATATCAAGATATATAGTTAGGAATATTAACATGTTTTATCATTCTAACTCCCAAATCATTTAGATTCTCATGCGTACAATTATTTCATCATCTATCGCTTTCTGTGTCAACATGATTACCTGTGTGTTTTTCCAAAAACTTAAATAAAAAAATTGTGAGAAACAATTATCATAGTGAGAACTCTTATAGTCATGAAAAATAATTCATTGAATGTTTAAATCAAGGTTCCTTTTTTTCAATCAATGACAGAATATGGTTAACCATGATCATCCCCTTCCATTATCATCCCATCATAATTGTTTATAAATAAAATATAAATTAAAAAATCATATCCACTGGGAGTGTCTATCCAAGTGTGTACTATTTTGAAAACTAATAATTAACCAATGATGATAGATTTTACACCAAATTAAACCCGTTGAATGTTGTTACCACTTAGTGATTTTTTACCACATTTATATGTAATTCTAAGTATCAAGATGGGGAATTATTTCCAATTAAACAATCACAGTCATAAAATTACCAATGATTCATGATGTTATATATACATAAACTTGTAATAACAATTACTATAAAATTTTTGTGATCATAATCAACATAAAGAAGAAAAACTAGTCTAATACCAATTGAGGTGACCAAAACATAACATACCTAAATATTACGTTAGATTATTTTTTTATTCATTACTTCTCATAGTGATACATTATATATAACCATAATAGTTTATATTTCATTTATTAAAAGATAAATAATCACCCCTTTTCATGAAATATCATCAATTTTCTCCATAAATATATTTTAAAAATTACAATAATTATACATACCCTATTTAAATCAACTACTCATAACCTTGGGAATGGAAATATAATAAAGGGTGATCACAATTTCTTAGTAATTGTAAAAATATGGGATAATTTTCAATTATCATATGTAAGAATGACATGATCATATGAGTATGAGAATATGATCATAACATTTTAAAATCAAACCCTTAAATTCATATTTTGTAATCATGTCCTGAGGATTTGTATGTTCTTAATGCATGAAACATGGAAAAATTCCAGAGAAAGAGCTATGAGATTATATCATAATCATCAGAAAACATCATATAATGTGGAATAAAATGAATGTAATAATCATAATCATAGAAATTATATGACATGTATACCCACAAAGAATATCACTACATGGTTGGATAGGGGTAACCACCCATGTATATGCTTTAGACATAGGATAAGCTTCCTTGAACCCTTGTTAAGCATTGGATGACCACCCATGTACCATCTTTTGGGCAGAAGAAAACCACCCATGTACTCTTTGAGATCATAATAATTATAGATTACCTAATATATTTAAGGGTCAGGATAGAACCAACCATAGTGTAATCAAAATCCATTCATATTTATTACCCAAGATCATGAATAACTGTTATCATTTCAAGAAGATTAATTCATTGGAAATAAAATGGGGCTCATAAAGAATTAATAACAAAAATAATTAACCATCCAGATAATAAAAAAATGATAACATTGGATCATATACTCTGTAATTAATAAAAAATACTATATGAATGTTTTATAGAATGATGTACCATTAAAGCATTACTATAATATATCTTCAGGAAAATAAACTTATCATTATAATAAATCTTATTTTAAATCAAAACAAAAATGATAATTTTAGAAAAATATTATTTGAATATTTCCATTAATGTTTATTAAGGTATCTTAAATTAAAATATTTTTCATTTTGGTTTTCAAATTTATTCATGTAATTTTTTTTAAAAAATCAATCTATTCATAACATTGGTAAAATAACACATTCAAAAAATGAAAAGAATATTATTTCTGTTAAAAACTTATAGAACATAAAATATGTGTAATAATTAATTTGATCTATGGTTGGATAATATTAAAAATATACAATTTTTTAGAAAATATATGTGTTGAAGAGAAATAATTACTAATGGAAGAGTGAAATAAACTCTGTTTTCCTTAAAATTATTATTTTAGTTTTTTGTGTACATATATGAGTGAAAATGAAATTAAAACTTATAATCTCTAGAAATAAAAATATTAAAATAATAGATAATTTTATTACGAAATATTTATCATATAATTTTATTGTCCCCAATTTATTCAATCAAATCCATGTAAATAGTGATATCGTATCACATATCCCTTACCTAAAGTATTTTATGAATCATAATTCCTAAAAATAACATATAGTAAATCAAATTTTATTATAAATATTTAACATAATAATATTAATTATTATAATACCATAAATATTTTACTTATACATCTTATCAGTATTTTAACACCATCATCATTGTGGGTGTTGACTAATTTATTTTGTTTGTATGTATTGATTCAACAGTTATGGTCAATGAATCCTAATCACATTTCAATCACCTCCATAATGTTAATAATGATATTATAATAATATATATTTATTGTATAAATATTTTTTATCATCCAAAATATTTTGATATATAAAAATTAATTACACTATTCATGGAAGGGGTAGTCTATACATATTCAGAAACACTATTTTTATTTTATAAAAAAAGTATCAAAGAGAGATAAATAAAATTTTATCAATAAAAAATAAAAATATATTACATCATAAATATTAGATACATTTAATAGTTTTGTCATTATATCCATCCATGAAATTCAGTGATGGAAGATGATTCATGTCACCTAAAAGAGGTGAAGTTCAGATGTGTGTATGAGGGATACAATCATTTGTAATATAAGAATATGAGGTGTAAAATTGATATCATATAATCATTATAACATATTAGATTATTGATTTCACTATATTAGTTATGTTTGGAAGATAAAATAGATTTAAAGGATGTATAGGAAGAGATAATTTTTTAATGATTATGGTGAAATTATTACCTCTTCTTTGAGAGAACTCTTTTGGCATATACCATAATAATATTTAGGATGGTATTTGGGTAATACAATATTCTATAAAATGAATATAAGGAAGATTGTATAGTGTTTTGATAGATATTTTCAAATAAAGAGTTCTCATTTTTTTAATATGGAATGAGAATAGGTTCACTTTTATAAGTGAGGGGATGAACACCCATGGAATTATTAAAAAATTTAAATAATATAGTAACATTCCTTTAGAATGTGGATGAAAATATAAAATAATTATAATTAAAAATAATATAATGTATAAATATTTTAAAACAATATGATATTGAAGAGTTTATGGGGAATGTTTACCCTTATCTATTATTTTAAACCCATTCCTCCACCCACCCATGTAACCCCATTTTATTCACTACAGTGGTAATATTTTACTGTTCATTATAACAAAAAATTAAAATTGTTTCATTAAATTTATGATTCTAAATGTGGAATAAATTTTATATAATTAATTTACTATATGTTTTAGAAAATATTAAAATAACCAATAAAATTGTAACACAATGTTTTTTTTACAAATACATTTTTAACCAAAAAACATAGTTTACATTCATTTCATTCATAGTAAAGAAATATAAATGGTCAAATATTTAATTAAATATATAATCTATAAATTTCATTAAAATAATGAATAAATAGTGACTTATTTAATTTTTTTAACATAATGATACTTTTTTGGAAATAAAAAGAGTTTAATGAAAAATAACACTTTTTATCTTCAAATGATCTTATCTTCATTCTTAACCATTATATAAATTATATATGAATGATTATTCATAAATTATAAAATATTATTAAAAATAATTTATATTTTGATCTATATGTAATCCTATAAGATATTTATAGAAATATTATTCAATTAAAAATATGTATTTCAACCATGAGATATTTGTATTAAAACAATTAATTAACATTTCATCTATTGTAATCAACACAGTTAAATTAAGAAACAAAATTTTATTTATATTTCATTATATTGTTTATATGTTTTATAACAACAAATAAAATTACTTGGATAGAAATTTAATACGCTATCATGGTTCATTTTGACTTATTGATTCATCTAAGGTAATTTGTTGAATTGTTACTATTCATTTCAAATGAATACTTATAATATATTTTATTTACATTTACACTCAATATATTGCCCAAAAAAAAGTTAAATAGGGGGAAGAGATTTGGTCTAATTAATGAATTGGCTTCCTTGTTTTGGTCAACAGACACTCAACAATAAAGGGATTTAATGTTTCATCCATTTATTACACTCCTTTATCAACTCACAATAAAAATTCAAAAAATAAGAAAAATTTGAGAGTAAGAATGAATCCATTAAGAACATTTATTGTCTTATTAGTGGTCTTTGATACCAAATGGTTAATAGTGTTCTATTTTTCTATAGAATCATGAGTAAGTAATTTCCAACACCTCACATGATTATTCATGGAATTGTATCGATGATGTTTAACCTCATGCTTTCAAAAAAGAGTTTTCGAAATTATTTTACCAACCAGCCCAAACCATAAAACACCATAAAAGTAATCAATATTGAATTAAAAAATTATACATAACATGTAGGGAAATGATAATATTTAAAATCCAATCATGGTAAATCAATTTTCCAACTATGATAATATTTCTATATAAAATTTCTCTTGAGTGAAAAGTGGAATGAATTCCAATGTGAGGTATTTTTTGAATGGAGAAGGATTTAATTTTTATCTTCGAAAATATTTAATTTAATACAATAAATTTAAATGAAATATATTTTTATTGAATATTAAAGGTAGTTTATATTTTGGAAAAGAACTCAAAATTTTCACATTATTTATTTTTATGTGTTTTTGATATGAATATTATAACAACATGAAATCTCACAATGTATTTTCATTAAACAAATATTATATTAATATATTTTTCTATATGAAAAACAATGCAAAAAAATGATATTTGTGAAAATAAAATTTCAGGAAATTTAATATTGCCATTAAATTACTTGATATAAACGGAAGAAACAATATTATCCAGTTTCTGAATAAAGAAACTATAATTGAGTAGAATAATCCCATTATAAGTTGAATATTAATTTGATATTTCTAATGTGGACAATTAAATAGGGTTTTATCAAGAACTTTAAAGAATTTATCATCATTAATTATAGTATATACGAAATCATTTGTGAGAGAAATGTAGGTTCATAGAAATTTCCATGAGATCTTTGCTAGTTGGATCAACACCCTTGACTTCCACCAATGAATAACTTATAGTTAGATAATTTTTGTAGTTCAAGATAGGATATGAAACTATAAAATTCCATGAAATATAAATAAAATAATTAATTCAATATGTTATTTATCATATATATTTTATTTATTTTGTTTTTTGGACATTTAAGAGATATTATTTATTTTTTATAAAAATAGTTTATTTATATTTATTTTTTATAAACTATGTTTATATATATATTAAATTATTAATAATATTAAAATAATTTTATTTTTTGGATTTATAATTTCAAAAAATAGAAAAGAATGAAAATATTAGGTTTTTAAGAAATAATTGACTTGTATATGAATAATGAAAAATATTGTTTTACTAAAATCATAACGGTTATGACTATATAAAAAATTATATAATATAAAACGCATAAAACATATTTAATGATAATATTTATCTTTAATGAGTAAAATTATACATTTAAAATTTCTATTATGAATTTACAAAACTTATGTTTCATAATTTTATTATTATTTACTAATAAAAATACTTTCTGACCTCTTATTTTAACTAAACATGATTTTGTTATAATTCAATTTTGGAATTGTTATAAATAAGAATAATTTTTTTAATACACAGGTTTGTATATTTAAAACAAATAAATTAAAATTAAATCCATAACATAATTTGAAGCATCAAAATACACTTTTTCTAAAGAATAATGACTAAGCATTATTTTCACTAATACTAAAATTAATTTCCCTAACCATTATGAATTTTATTTTATAAAATAATTTTAATGTTTTAAATCATAGTTTTAAATTTATTTAATATTTATAACATCAATTTCAATCATGATAATTGGTTACCCATGGTATAAATGTAATTACCAAGGATAGGAAAAAGTTGTGTATATAAGGTTTAACCTAGGAAAAAAGGTTAAAACATGTTAATAATTGTGTGCTAATTAGTTGTGGAGCTATTCATGATCTCATCCTCTATAACAATCTACTTTGGTTTTATTTATTGAGACATTACCCTTGAATAATGTATGTAATTAGTTTAAAGTAAATTAAATTTTTAAAAATTATATTCTCGCTAGTTACAAAAGAAGGCTTACGTAACCCTTTCAGGATACTCAAAATTTTAATTATTATTAAGAAATACCTTTTAACTTCTATTACATTCCCCTTTATATTTTACATTCTTCTGATTATATGGAATATCCCTTAGGCGAACCTTTTCAAGGAATCCTTCAAGGAAATTCAATGTTCTAAACATGAGTACTGATTTTTCCTAATGATTCTCCTTTTCTATCTTAATTTTATATTTTATCGCTCTTATATAGTGAAATTAATATTTTTACAAAAAAATAAAATTATTTTATTTGAATTATCATAATCACCATCTATCCTTTATATATGGACCAAAAGGGGCCTAGATACCCTGAGAGGGGGGGTGAATCAGGGTATGGATATTCGTTTTCAAAATTCTTCCTGCCCCACTGAATCATGACCTCTTTATTATTATGGTCACATTGTTTACTCTTGTTTGTTTATGTTAATCACTTATTTTTATCTTTATCTGATGGTGATTATTTTAATGCAATGCTGGGAAGCAACTAGGTAGACATAGAGATTTTTACCTAGTTCACCCTCATCGGGCTACGTCCTAGAAGCATACAATGATGATGTGTCGCTGTACCAAATCCACTAAAGATCACTGCCAATATTGTTCGGGATATATCACATATATGCCCAGTTTCTCTACCATTAAAATGTTTAGGGTCGTCTCGTTTCGTTTCCTAGGGTCACTCCATGTTCCTCTCTCTCTCAGTATCACTTACAGTAGAAAGCATAACCTTCTTCCTCTTCCTTTTCTTACTGCACATTGGAAGGGATCCACTCACAGTTTATAGACCTACAGGTCTCATCATTTCCATTATTACGTGCATCCTCAACTGTTGATAGATTCTCTATTGAAGTCCAAAATTCATCCATAGATGAATACCACAATTCCATTGAACACATGGCATTTCCTTTGGAAATAAATTCGCAAAGCACCCTACTTCGCAAGGCTCCCAATTTCCCAAAGCTCAAACAAGCCTCCACGAGGCTCCTACCATTTCGCGAAGCACTCTCGTGAAGCACTCTCACGAAGCTTAAGAATTCGAAATACTTATGTCATCAAAAAGATCAAGTCATCGCAATGAGACTTCACTCATGAATCTCACAGAGACAATGCGGAGAACATAACTTTCGTGGAGCTTGATTAGCCGTTGTGAAACTCTTCTTTTGCGAAGCACACTACCTTCGCGAACCACCTTCATGAACCGAGAGCAAAATATTTTCTCTGAAAACTCTCTCTCTCTACATCACTCTAGGGGTTCAAGGTCTATCTATAGTTTATTCCACGGACCCTCGAACCATCCACGCAAATTCAATTCCACGTCATCTCAAATCGCCAAGCTCCAATGTTCCTGTCAAAATTCTCTGAAAATCACGAAGCAACTCGAAAAATTTCTTGATCGCAGAGATCTTTGTAATCACAAAGTATTCCTCCATTTACTTTGCACCTTCTTCGTGAAGCTCCACCTGCACGCCTCGAAGCTCCATGCACAATTCCCTTCACCGCCACAATGCTCTTCAACTCTTCCGTTCATGAAGCTTGACGTAATCACGAAGCATCACCGTCAACATTCTTCTGGTCTTTGTGAAATCCAAATCATGAGGAATTTCTTCATGAAACTCATGCCTTTTCCATATTTAAATTATCTCCCCAAGGATAACAACTTTTTGTGATGCTCACCAAACTCCAAATTTTGACCACAAAAATTTAGAAAACACTAGAAAACGGCACCACCATGTATCTGTTCTTTTTGTGCTACCTCCGGATATTCCATTCCATTGTCATGGTTCATTGTCAACATGGATTGTCAAAAAAATCTATATAACTCCAAAATTCTACATGGAAACCTGCTTTTTCAACAAACACAATCAAACCAAAAATGATGCAATGTTACCTTGAGGGATGTTTTCCCAACACATTTCCTTATAGAAAGAATGTTAACATCAATCATCCAGTATACCACCTCTATAATGTATCATGATTAATTTGCATTACCAAAAATTATGAAAGGATGTAAGAATTGGTTTAATGTTACACTTTTATTTCATTAAAATTATTAATATTTTGATAACAAAAAAATTTATAACCTATTAAAAACATGAATAATATTCAGTCATTATAATGTTCAAAATCTCACACAATCATACTAAGAGGAAAATGATCTCTCCATTCTAAATAATAGATTTATTTAAATTATCTCCAGATTATAATAAACTTAAATTAAGATATATAACATTAGTAGATAGTAAATAATATCATTTTTCTAGTGATATTCATGTTTAACTACTTAATAACAATTCCTTAAATTGTGGTAGATTCATATTTCTCTTACTTTGACTAGACACTTTGACAATAATGATAAGTAGTTACATGTATCACTATAAATAAATGAATAATGAAAATAAATTATATAAATAAAAAAAATATTATTATTTTTTAAAAATGGAAACCATAAAACTAATCTAATTCACTAAGATACTTCAACTCATTTATTTAGAATCACTAAAACCTGGTTATAATTTTGTTCATATAAAAGGGTGGTTTCTTAAACTCACATAATAATGAACATATATATATATATATATTCCATTAATGGAATCATAATGATGAAATTTGAGTTAATAACAAATATTGACAATGCAATTTGGAAAATAGGTCAGAATTATCATGATTACTCACACCTAATATTGAAAATATGTACAAACAAACAAATATACATGTATGATAACAAATATAAATAAATATTACAATAATTTATGTATTAAGATTTTTTTAGAATGAGTAACCTATTTACTACGGTTTTTTATAGATGAAGTTAGAGCATGAACATGAAAATTGTGACTTATGTTAGGGTTTTCGAATCACAAAATATTCATTTTGAGATATGATTTTTATTCACAACCAATTTCTTATTTTGAGTGTATTTTTTTGTAAATTTATATTTTTTTCAATTGATTAATGAAATATTGGGTGTTTTATAATACATCTCTTATCATAAATTTATGTTCATTCAACTCTTAAGTAAAATAATTATATAATGGTAATTGTTAACTCCACTCCCTTCCATGAGATAGAATTATTCCTTTTTAACTTCCATATTCTATGATTTGTTTCATTACACACTAAATGTTTTTTTAAAAAAACATCGTGCTCCTCTATAGGCTAAATTTATTTTAATTTATTTAATTTTCATTGATTAATTGTTTTTCTAAAAAATTATACAAATTTAGAGAATAATTTTCATCCTCTTTAATGAGGATTTCTCATCCTTATCTAGAATTTCTATTCACACCAACATTTTACCTTTAAAATTAAAACCTAATTATGTTTTATCTCTTTTTATGTTCATATTTTAATTTTATTATTTTCAATTTAATTTTTTATTTTCCATTTTATGATTTGGAATTTTAAAAGTGAAATTTTAAAATCTAAAAATTGATCTTCTGAAACCATGCCCGTCACATTTTTGTTAAATATGATCTATATATTTGAAACATTTTATTTATTTTATTCTCATTTTTTTAAAATTATATATATATATATATATCTTACTTATATATACCTTGTTTAATATAACTTCATTTTTCAATTCATTACATGTTTTCTGATTCCTTCCAAATTCCCACTTTTTAATAAAACAGACTAAAAGTATCCTTCTAATTTGTTATTTCATAAAACATTTCACCTCAATAAAATGTTTTTATACTGTAATATATATGAAAAAACATCATTATTTTATGTAAACCATATTTTTTGTATTTCTATAAATTTATAAAATTAAATATTTCATTAAATGATCATATGATCATTTCAAAAAACATCACCAATGAATTTCAAATTTTATTCACAATTCTCTAGGATCCATTTCATAAATTCTCCTAAATTTAAACCAAATTTTCAATTCACATGATTATTTTCTAAAATATATATATCTAAAATAATTTCATTCATTATTTAATTGGGAATCCTTATGATATAATTTATTTAAATAAAATTGAGGCAAGATTATGAAACCTAAATCATTCACTTTGGATTTATTATGGTTATTATTTTTTAATGGATTGTTTTTCTTACATGGAACACACATAACTATACATATCAATAATACAAGTATGTAATAGGTGGGTCAAAAATTATATATCCCTATAATAAATTGGTATTGTTTCCATCTCATGAGATTTCATGTATGGTTCCTTATCTTTTAGCTGAAGAACACTATATTTTGTTGTGAGTGATATCATAATTATATAGCTTCAAATGAATTTGGTAGTGTATAATATATAATTTGAAATTGTATATGGTATTAGGGAGAGAACCTAATCCACTATTGGACTTCTTAAATTATGTGAATTGGAATGGAGTTGAACCCAAACCACCATTAAACAATATCTACTTTGTTTATGGGAATATATAGTGAACCCAACCCCTTATGGGACTTCTTCCACTATGTGATGAATGTATTTAGCTTTAACATTGACATATAAATATTATGTTTTGATTTCTGTTTATTCCAAATCATTATGATTCCAATATCTTAGGATATCCATTCATTATTTCATGTTTACAAGCTTATCTCACACTCTTACACCATAATACATGTTTTTATATCAATATCACAAATAACTCATTCATGATTTATGGGCAAAAAATTATTTTACCATTTTAAATTTAGTAATAAATTTACCATGCCATAATTTTCCTCATATTCTTTATGATCTAACATTTGATAAAATTTTCTTCCTCAATTCGTGTATAACCTCATCAAAATATTGTGTTTCCTTTTCCCAACATATAAAGATATGTATCACTTATTATAAAGTTATAGAAGGGGGTATAAAGTTGTTCTATTATATAAATAGGTTAAAATTTTATTAAAATAACTCTCCATTATAACTATTCCTCAAAGGCCCTACACTAAAAGTTTATCCGGAATTTTTTGAATGGTTTTGACTATGTGGTATTCATAATAATGAAAAGAATTTCAGGAAAATATAAGTGGGTTCATGATTTGTCTTAGATGTACCTAGGGGTAATATACATGAAAAATGGATATTTATTACTTACTCAATCGTCTACTAGTGTGTGAAAAAGTGGTCCAACTACACTCTCGATTCTACACTCATATGGGATACCATTATTTTAATCTCTTTATTTTTTAAATTCATTATAGATGAGTTATTATGTAATGGAATTAGGTTAAACATTATTAGAGTACCCAACAAAATGAAATTTTTATTGAAATAACAATGATTTATATTTATTTGAATGCAAATTTGAAATCCACTATGGATGATTTGTTATATAAGGTAATTTTCTAAAAAACATTCATATATAAATGACTAAAATATAGAGAAATTATATACTTAAAATCCAATTATACATAATTTAAGGAAATATGAAATGGATGATGAATATGAGTCTTAAATATTTTTATTAAATTAAAAATCATTATATTTCAATAAATTACTGCATTATTCCAATAGACAAGGTAATAATTACTAAAAATCAAAAGTATAAATTTATTATATATATAATATGTGGAAAGAAGAAGTGATGAATAAACTATGGTTAAAGCACCAAGTGATGAAGAATTGAATTTATTGGTTGCATAAGTAAATTATGATGAGTTCACTAGTGATGAAAATAGATGAAAATTGAGGAAAAAAGACTTAGAATATCTTACATAATTTATGGAAGAATTTTTTTATTTTAAAAAACATGGTATTCCAAAAATATATAAATAAAATAAGTGATGCTAGGAGTAATATACCAATAATCATTTAGAAATTTTATTTTTAGTTTGAGGGAATAGACTTTTATGAAACAGGTTTTCTAGATACAGGTCTTGAAACTATAATTATCATTCCTGTTATCACTACTCAAAGAACATAAAATATACTTTAAATAGATCCCAAGTAATCCTTCTTTTATAGTGATCAATAATTGAAATTATACATAGATAAACCAAAAAGATTCGTTATTAAATATTATGAAAGAATATTTATTAGGATAAAGAGATTGTAGTGTTAGTTAAAATAATCTTTCATTGCTTGGTATACAAATCATGGCTCATTCATGAAAATGATAAACTACAAAACGGAAAATGTAAAATATCGTCCATATTGATGAAAGAAAAACGGTTTCTATTATTAATATTTTTTATGTTAACGATATATTATTTATTCAGAAATGATGAAAGTATTCACAAAATATTTTCTTATCTGGTGAATAATATGTAAGGGATATAAATGTTATTATAAATAGAATATATATTGGAAATTTCTATTAAATGGGTCATATATTCCACTCTCATGAGAATTATTCCCCAAAAATGGGGTATAAGTGTAGAATAAATCATGAAAAGTTGGTAATTAATCTTATAGAAAAGGGAGAGACATTCTATTAATGATGAATTTAAATTGGTGAATAAAAAAGAGTTTATAAAACATATTTGAAGCATATATTATTTGACCGCATTAAGACATCAAAACGTTTATAATATAAAATTGTGTTGTCATTTTAAAAGTAAAAAAATAAATGTCACCAAATTATAGTAAATTGTATTTGAAGGAATATTAAAGGAGCTATTAATTTTGGGATAACCTATCATATTAACTTATAGTTATATTTCAATAGATATGTCAAAAAAGATTCAGTAAAATTAGTTTACAATACAAACTTTGCATCATGTGGATCATTCTTCTTAGTAGATTAATTATTTGGCTTTCCCACTACGAGGAAACACTATATTACATAATTTATAGTAAAAAGGATAGTATAATTACACATCTCATGTAATAGCTGAATTGATGTGAAAGGGAACCCAATCATATTATCTCATAGATGATGATAAGATTCCAATACTATAGAGTTATAAAATTTATATTTTCTATTAATATTTCAAGTAACATTGTTTGACACTATCTATATAAGTAAATCAATATAAAATAATACTTCAAAAATAAGCATGTGTTCATGTGGTAGTTTATTCGAAAAAAAGGAATGTGGTGGATGTCTTTATAGAACCATTTCAAAAGATTAATTTTAAAACATATAGTTAATGATATGAGTTAACCTCATTCTTCTCAAGTATATGTTATAGTTTACCATCCCCTATCTATTTATATTTGGATTTTTCCACCAAGGTGGAGATAATTGATGAAATTAAAATAATATGGTTATTCTTATAGGGAATAATATATTTATGAGGAGTTTAAAACATTAAATCTTTGAATTGATTATATATGTGTTATGTGTTTTGATTTATGGATATATGAAATGTTTTATCATATTTATTGACTATTTGTGTAGGAATATTTTTATCAAATGTAAATTTATATTTTTGAAAATGTGGGATGTGTGTGTAAGAGTTTTTGTTTTTTGGATGTTTATGTAATTCATTATTATAGATAACATCGATATTTTTACCAATAATTCCCATTTACAACATTGATTTAACCCATATGGGATTAAAAAATTTTCATCCTGAATAATTTCTATTTTCAAGGTTGATTTATATTTAAATGGTTTAAAAGAAAATTCGATTGGGTTGATTTCTATTAAATGAACTTTTCTTGAGACTAACGATACAGCAAGTGATATAAATTTTAAATTAGGGGAAAATTTTTATTAATAGATAATTGAGTGTTTGTGATTTACTACTTAAGTGTTTTATTTTTCCATCACCACATTTTTTAATATATGAATCATATTAAAACATAATTAAATCATGTTACATAAATTGAAGTGAATTTTATATTAATTTTTTTTGTTTTGGGAAGAGGTGTGTTAGTGAAAAATGGAGTTTGGGGTTTTTTAGAGAGTTGATAGGCATGTTAATGTTTTGGTGTTTTTATGAATATGTTAGGTATTTTTAAATAGAAAATAACATATAAATAAATGGAAATTGAATTTTTCTAGTAGTGGATTCTAGGGAATTTATTTGAAATCCCTATCCATAAAGAGTAAAATCATTATAGAATTTTCTAGTTAGAATTGGTCAAAGTCATATGAAAATTGATATTTTTTATTCGAAGATAATTGTTCAATATTATATGGTGTTAATACCAAAATGGATAAAATGTTACTTTAGGATAACAAAAATGGTGAGAGGAATATACATATTGTAATGTTTATTAAATTTGAATCAAAATAAGCATCACTATATTGAGAGATATTTTTTTGAAAATAACTGAATATAAAAAAATGATGATATTAACTCTATGATGTCAAAAATTGGGATGATAATTTTTTTATATTTATTGTATGAAAGTTATGGAGAATTATTCCATCATCTGTCATTACTGTTTATGATTGATAAAAATATTTAAAATGGTTTAAATAAGTTTGAGTATTGTTGTAAAATGGTGATGACCACAACACCTGGTGACCAAAGAGGGTTTACAATTTTGGGGGGTTTACTAATTTATCTCAATGGATAACTCATGGTATACTTCATATTGATTGTTTCAGTTGCCAAACCATATCATGGCTGACTATAAGAACTATATTGGTTCAACGTATCAATATAAATCAATGGATATTAGAAGAATAATATTTTTATTAAATTTGGCATAAATATTAAAATGTATGTGGTCATGTTTTTTATGTATTAAACTTAATAAAGGGTCTTAAATAAATTTTAAATAGTTTTATTGGAGACAGATAATGTTATATGACCTATGAAACAATGTAATTTTATAATATCTTAATCTATTCAATTGTTATATTTTAAATATATGAAATTTGAATCATGAAGTTATATTTAAATATATATATTATTCAAATTGTTTTTGCAGTGGGTTTATGATGTAATTATTACTCAATGATGTTAAAAGACTATTATTTCATAAATATAATTTATTTGAAAATTTAACATGGGTTTTTGTTGTTAAAATTATATTCAGTCAATGTTTGATGAAAAAATTTATGTGTGAAGATATGATGTAATGGTGAACTTCGTATACAAAAAATTATAGTTTCTATTGAGTGTTTAATAATAATTTCTTTATATATTTAAAATTATTAATAAGGTTATGTAATATAGCAATACATCAGGGTGATACATTTCTATTTAACACATGTTCAATTGCAATCTCTATTCTTTTTTACCCTTTGTGATTAATGGATCATATGATCATAGGATTTTTCAATCATGCTATGCATATCACAATATTTTTCAATGGTATAGTTTTAAATTTGTTGTTCTCACCTAATTTAATTTATTTGGTGCATGTTTATAAAATAAACATTATTAAAATTCATGAGTGAAGTATGAAAAATGTTAAAAGTGTAAGTTAGGTCATCACTTTGTCATGAAATGATGGTTTTTTAATGTTGAAACATAAATGATATTGATACAATGATTCACCTCTACACCAATCTTTACATGGGGCCCTAATGTCTATTAAAATATAGAAATCCATACCTAAAATTTGTATATTAATACAAATATATATGTTTATTTATCTTAACGTATTTAATGTTTAGTCCTATAATTATTTCATCATTATTGATGTAATTTACTTAAAAATGTGATTTAACATGGTCAATTAACTTTATATATTTACAAATTATTAAAATTTCATGAATATATAATAAAATTGAAAACATATCATTTATAAAAAAATTTAAATAATTATATTATTCATATGTAATATAGTTAAAAAAATTATCATAAAAAAAATTCCAAAAATATATAAACATGATTTTTTAATACATAATATCTCTCGAATAACAAATAAAATTTATTTGATTTAAGAAAAAAGAGTCAGCCAGGGGAGGTTTTAGGAAAATCATTACCTCAAACTCACTAGGATGTAATGATGTTTTGGAATCAATATTTTATAAGTTAAATTTTTAAAAATAGAATGATATAAAATTAGTGTAATTAAAGAGTATTTAACAATGTTAGAAATAATTATATAAATTAAATAACTTTTAATTTTAATAATTTCCGAAAATTTTGTAATTGATCTTTAGAAACGAGTCAATATTCAGATTTTTTTTATTCCTCATATATTATCTTATATTTTTTATATACAATTATTTATAATTATATTTGATGTATTCATTTTATACAAAACACTCAAGTCAATTTTTTAATAAGTAATTCATTTCTTTATTCATTGATGTTATCCATTTATTATAATCACTACTTATTTTTTTATGTCCGGTTTTGTTATGAATTAAATCATCAAAATTATCGAAGTATATTTTTATAGAAAGTAAATTTTTTTATAAATATATATAAAAGGAAACATAATTTATATTCCTATAATATAAAATTAATTACATCCCTAGAATAACCTATGAAAATAAATATAAGAGATCATGTAATAATTTTCTGATCTTTTTAGTCTAAATATATAATGCGGCATAAAAATATTACATTTTAAATGTAAAAGTGATGTGTCATTACTATCAAAATATATTTTTAAAATCACACAAATATCGTAGTCGTGAAGAATTGTATCCATAGGAGTGTGATGATGTATATAAACACCAAATAGGTGATTTTTTAATTACTTTACATATAGAAAATATTTCATTACATTGTCTTCTGAATAAATTTTTCATATAATGTTTTATAGAATTGTGATAAAACATTATGCAAAAATTATCATCCATTATTTAACTAATGGACATAATTTCAACTTTGTATGTTAGATATTAATTGATAAAAATTATTCAATATGTCCACTAGTTGTACACATAAGAGACTCTTGTAGAAATTTCTTACTTTTGTTATCTTCGTAACCTATCAAAATTACAACTTAATAAGTTGGAGAGATTAAATGACCTTTAATGATAAATATAAGTACAAATAATCAAATATAAAAAGGTATCATAAGATAAGAATATAGGTAAAATCAATATACCTAATAAATTTTTACATAATACAGAATATATAATACATAAAGTCATAAGATACGAATAAAACAAAAAAATGTCGTATATCGTTTAAAAAATGAATACCATTGAATTTTTTAAAATTTAAAAGCATAGAAATAATGAAATAGTGGATCAGGTATCACATTAGTATTCCCTTAGTGGATCAGGATTCACTCACATTTTTTTATTTTTGGATCGAGCATCACAACTCATTTCACCATTATCTCATGAGATGTAATGGTTTACCAAATAAATTGGAGGTATATATTATAACACACAAATATTTGGGGGAAGTATTTTTTTTCCAAATTAGTTAACTCATTTTTATATTTGATTCATATATAACATTAAGTTTATCTGAATTTCATGCAACATTGAGTTTAAATGAAAATATCATACTATAAAATATTTTTATTTAGAATGATTGTTAACTCCTAGCCATTGAAATTGTGGGTATGAATTGGAATATCTAAATTATGAATATATATATTTTAAAAATTTATATAAAATTTATTTAATGCTGACCAATTAATTAAAATAGAAAATATAAACTATTGAAAGATAATGTAAATGCTCTTCTAAAAAATATTTTTCTTCAAAAAAACAAATTTTACATAATTAAATTATACAAACCCACATTAATTAATTATTTCAATAAAATTTATATAGTATATATTAAATAAAATATTTAACATTAAGTTTTATTGTTTTCTAAATAAGATATAATAATAAAAACAATTTTATGCATAATAATTGTATTTTTCTAAAAAGTAGTTTTGTAGCAATTTTTCACACATATTTTCAAACTAATTTATGGAACATAATAAAAAATTATTTGAATAAATAAATTTCATTTCTTAAATCCAAATTTTAAAATTATCTCCATTTTATTTTTTTTATGTTTATGAAAAGAATATTTTTTGAGAAATAGTGAAAATTTCATTATTTTATCTGAAAATTTCATTTTCGTTTATATTATTTATATAGTTAATTTATATTTCATTTTTTTAATTAATACAATTTCAGTAATATGTTTTATTACATTTTGTTCATTATAATATTTCTAATTTTCAATTCTTAGATAATAACTTTGCAATGTTTTGAATATTTTCTCTTTGAAAACATGTATTCTCGTTGCACCTACGGAATTAATTATATATTAAATTTTACATATTATAAGATTCAAATTTAGGAAAAAATTATTCTATATATCTAAGTAGAATAATTTATATTTTATTATTATGTAATTATTATTTTGTTACATTAATTAATTTTAATAATTAAGAAAATTATTTACTATTGTTGAGGTAAAAGTTGGTTTACCGGGGTTAAACTAAATCAATATATTTAAATATAACTAATAAAACTGTACTGAATATATATTATGGATGTAAATAGAACCTATAATTCCTAATAATCTATAATACACCATTTTATACACTTATTAAATGTTAATACATGGGTACACCTTTTTCTTTTTAAAACATAAAAGTATTCGACTCGTCTCACTTATAAAAGGTCACCCATCTCCTCTAATATTCACACTATGAAAACATTTTGAATGAAACAATTGCAACCAAATAAATTACCAAGTTACCTCATATTATACGATAAGCCTTATTTTGAATATAAACCCAACCTAGGATGATTTTTTTATGAAATATAAAGGCGGAAACCCAAAGAAGTTGTAACATTCATCAATGTGTGTTTGTATTTAATTTCATCCTCCAAATCCTCAAATTATTATTAAACCTCTATAATTTAAAAAAAATATATTTCATATAATTATATTTCTTTATTCTATATTGATCACCTACAACCATCTCTACATACATCAAATGGGTTATGAAATCATCATTCATGTGTATTGCTGACTACTGCCTTGCGAACAAATGTCATTCGTTTTCCCATTACCTGCTATCACAATTGGGTATTATTATTGATATAAAGTAGATATATGATATTTATAAAATTATTATACATATATTGTCATTTTATAATAAATAATTTTTTACTTACAGTTATATATGGTATATGATAATGTCACCCGTGTGTATGGCGTACTATCGCCTGACGAAGCGATGTGATTTCTTTTCACTAACTTATTCCATGGTAGATAATGTGTATATAGTTAATGAATATATGTGATATATATGAATTAATTGTGATATTAATTATTATAAACAGTTAGTATACCATTTTGTTTTCTTACCTTTTCACTCACTAAATGATAATAGTGGTGATCGTGTATGTATTGACTATCACCTTCATGAAACCATGTGACTCTATCTTTAATAAACACACAATATTAATGATATGTATAAATATATTTAAGATGAATTATATGTAATTTATTATAAAATAGTAATTATTTAAATATAATATATTCCTTACCTCCGTTATGTAATGACAGTTGAAAATTTAAAATGTTACTCATTCATTTGTATGGACAACCATCTCCATGATCATAATATACACCATTTTCAAAAAAGTCAATGATTGGTAATAAAGGTTTAATTTGTGATTAAATATGATAAATATTTAATAATTTTTATTTTTTATATTATGAAACCATGATCAAATTAGTAGGAATGAAAATAAAAATTCAAAACTTATACTAAAAACAAAGAGATTATTACCTGAAATGTGATTTTTACAATAAATAGGTATTAAAAGGGTAATAAATTTTTATAGGTAAATAATATATGGTATAAGATATATATGTTTTTTTCTACAATATATTTATAATAAAATAAAAATTATTATACATGATTTTCAAACATGTATGAATGAATTCGAAATATAAGATATGGGATATATGGTCTCTCTTTTAATTCATGGAGGTATATGAAAATTCCCAAATCGTATCATCTTTTGTATATACTGCCATTTTCAAGGTTTATTTAATGAATATAATATTTTTAATCATATTTAATGTTTCATTGAGATTATTCATTATTGTGACTTATGATTTAAACTATTACTAAAGTTGTAAGTGATTTTCATTTCACTTTTTTACTTCTGGGAGACACGTAACATATTCACCACCTATTTCATTGATTATGTGTGTATACCTCAAATGAATATATTTTATGATTATTTTAAAAAACATTTTTAATTAAATATCACTTTTATTATATCAATTTTCCATGGTTTAATGTTCCAAAATTACCATTGTAGAAGTGGATATTTGTCTGAATGTTTCTCATTTTATACATATGTTATGTTATGCACCTTTTTATTTTATGAGATGTATATACATACCCATTGACATATAATATCATGCTTTTATATATTCTAGTGGTATTTTATGATTAATTAAATTTCATTCTTTCATGGGGCTTATAACTCAATATTACCAAACTCTTAAATATTTTACATTATAAACTCATAATTTATCTGATATTTTTTTATTAAGATCCCAATGATGAAATATTATGATAAATCTCCCACAAAAAACATGAATTTTCATATCCCGACATTAGGTTATGAAAATACATTATTTCCTTTAATTATATTCACTTTACGTACTCAATAGTTCAAAATAATATTTCTATGAAAAAATATATGTATTTATTTCTTCTGTCAAAATACTCTTCTTCAACTAAAATCATATTTTATATTTGTTTATTAATTTTTTTTTAAATTTATAAAAATTATTTTTTAAATAGATTTGATCAAATTTTTGATATTTAAGAAAAATTTTGAAAGGTATATTCATGTATTTTTCCAAATAAAATACGCTTATCAATTTTACAAATAATGTGAAAGGAATCATTATTTTAACATGTACAGAATGAATGGAATTTCCCACTATCATAACCATTGTATTATTTAAAGCATACTTTATTAATTTTCAAAGTTATTTTATAAGAAAATTATTTTAAAAAAGTTTCTTTTAAATGGATTTTAAATCAGAAATCTTATTTTTCACAAAATGTATTTTAAATGATTTTTAAATATTCTTTTATAAGTTTTAATGTTTATTTCCAAAAAAAATATTCTCCACAATATTATATGAATTTTTAGTTTTATACAATAATTTTTAATGAAATTTTATCTTCTTTAATAAAAATTACATGTTTTTTATCATTCTAAATAATTCTCTATATTATATGAAATCTATTGATTTATCTTAAGATTTACTAGGCATGTTAACTGAGTTTTCCATTACTATTCATTATCTAAATTGATTATGATGAGATTCTTTTTTATGTAAAGTTTTTCTCTTTCAGATTTTATACCATAATCAAATTATATTGAAGCCCACTTCTTTCCTATGGAATATTTTATGAATAAATTATGAAATGGTTATGAAACATGTCTCTTTTCCATAGGTAATAATGTGATGAAATGATTATGAATCCCATTTTATTTCTTTGTTATGATGTGATCAATGTGTTATGATATTGTGACACATATATGAATTATTTTTATTATGTGATGGTTAAGACCTATATCTCCCTCAATTCATTGTGTTATTATGTATAACTCATTTTTATATATGTAATGTGAGAATCTAATTACATATTCAAAATGTTATGGGTGAACCAAATTACATATTAACAATGTTCTGAGTGAAAATCATTATATATTCATATGGTGATGCATAGAAAAGTATTTCATGTCTATAATTATGTGGTAAGACATGGTTACATGTTCATAAGTATATATGGTGGGATGATATTGTGTACATCACATAATGAGTGAAGCTGTCTATATTTATACTTGTATGTATTGTTAGGTGTTTCTGTGTATGCCTCAAATATTTGTCTTATTCTTTTGTTTTGCCCCCATGAATAATGTTCTCTGATTAAAATTTGATTTATGTCTTCAAAACATCTATGATTTATTCTATGGATCAGTATTATGATCTTTGATATGCAGGGTACATTTTTTGATTGGTACACTTTTGCTCTCATACACTTCAGTTCATGTTATGCTTCCTTATCTCCCTTGTTTACCAATAATGAGAATATTAGCTAACAATTTCTTATGTTTCCTTTCGAAGGGATATTAATGAATTTTTTATGTGGTTCGTAATAATTATAACACTAAATGAGAGTATATTAATGGGATATACTCCAAATCTATCACCAAATTATAAGATTTTGTACCTTTTCTCCAAACACTCCAGAACATTACGATCCATGGGACTTTTTTTCTAATTATATGAATATAAATCTAAAAAATATAATATATGTGCATGAAAATATTTTTCCACTATATAGATTTAGTTTTGAACAATTACTAAAATATTAAATTTACACATGTGTGAAGTATAAATTCATATCATAAAGAACCATTGGAATGAAAATTCGTTTCATATAACACATCATAAAAAGTGCATCGAATTAAATTGAGTATAAAATTACATAATTTAACAATACAGGTTAATAATATTCAATATATATACGAAATCATATGTTATTTATAACACCCTTATATTTTGAATGAAAATTAAGTTCGATCAAGTATACAACACGCAACACCAACCTTAAATAAATCATGAAATATTATTATTTTTTATGTGGATGATATAAATTATTTTTGAATGGGAATACATGAATATGAGTAACCAAATTATGAAACAAATATATATATATATAGGTCATATTGTATACAAATTCATTTATTAAATGATAGGAAAGAGGTACTCAATTTTCTGTAATGTCATTTTTTACTTCAAAAACAAGACTTCATCAAAAATAATAATAACCTATCTATGCAAGTATTTAACGTTATCTATGAATACTATAGATATTTTATTTGATAAAAAGTATATATTTTTTAAAAAAATTAAATCAATATTTTGTTAAGGTTATTTTTTGTGATATTTTTGGAAAAATTCATTTTTCACCAAAATTTGAAAATATTTATTTCTCTATAAAACAATCATTTATTTTCATTATGAAGTACTATTATTCATAAAATATGATATAAAATTAAAATAGCTCTTGTTTACATTGAAACAATATAATTAATTACATTTTAATCGTCGTTATACTTGATTATCGTAACATGCTAATTCAAGGTGCTGCGCAAAGGTGCCACGTACCAGTTTAGTCACACGGACCCAACCACATTTACCTAAACATCATAGGTTGTTTAATAACAACCAGGGTCTTGGATATTATATTAAGGAAACGATGCCATCATAAAAAAAGGATATATAGAATAATAATAATAATAATCAATAGTGGATGCAGTAAAACCATACAACAATGTAAACAGTGGATGGTTGATAGTATGAACAACTATAGAATAATCTATAAATAATGATCCATGTCACGAGTATCAGGGAAAGAAGTCAAAAAAGTCAGATTGATATCAATACCATACTAAATCCAAAGTATAGAAAACAGTAAACACCAATAGCATCACAAGATTTATCTTGGTTTCATCCTCTCTAGATCCAAAAAATATCCAGTACCCGATGAAAAAGGGTGTTTTCCCTTATTAATGAATGAAATCATATAATCTATTTGGGTTCAAAATCAAGAAAAAAATTTGGTGTGAGATTAATCCCATTAGGGATCCACCAAAATATCAATTCCTTATTAGTTATGGATATATATAGTGGGCAATATGCCGAAATGAAAAATTAAACTACGAAGTACTCAAAATTAAACAATCCTACCATTTTCAATTAAATTTATTTAAAATTATTAATTATTAATTATGTTGAATAATTTAAACTCGAGAAATAACCTATGTTCTATATACCCCTGTATAATAATATCCTCATGCGTCTCAAAAATCCATATAAACAACCATGTAAGACTGAGTCCAAGACTATGATATGGCTTGGCAGACTCATCATAAGTTATTCATTTATTCACTATTAACCCTCTGAGAAAGCTCTCATAGACTAACCCATGTGGTCCAACATAGAATAGCATAAAGATAATGACCTCTTATGTATCTCTCACGTTCAATATCTATGGTCTAAATAGAATTAATAATTTATACATGCCCTCTGAATAGCTCTCCAAGTCAATACCCCATGGGTCAAAATCTACACCAAGGCTCTCACGGTCCTGTTTAATTAATCATGGATACCCCCAGAGTTTTCCTAGTCATCAAGGTTCATTAGATCATCATCGTTAATATTATATCAAAGCTTCAAATTTCATTTATAACTTCTACTTGGCTAACATTAACAAGCATAACACATGAAATTAATATAATCAAAAAACACTATCATAAGATATTCATGGTATGGAATCAAGGTATTGTTCATAAGAAACCATGGCCAAATTAAATAATGTATTATAATTGGGGAAATGCACCAATGGGTTGTTTCTTAAACAAGGAATAAAACATTATACATATTCTAAAACCCCTCTTCAATCAATAAAACCCTAAAAAGTGGATAATAGGGATAAAATATAAAACACACAATACCCCCAAAACATGGGTATTCGTCACATTAAGCATATAAAATAATAATAATAACAAATAAAATCATAAACCACCTACCTCGATGTGGTATGGGGAAGACTCTCGAACGTCTATCCTTGAATTGGCCTAAATCATTGTAGATCTATACAAATTTCCAAAACCTTCATCCTTGAATAACATACGTGATAAGGGAAATCAAGAATAGAGGCTCTAGGGAAAGATATAATACCCAGGTGGAAACCCAACGCACCCAGTGGCATCTCAATCAGATCTCAGATGGAGGAACGGGAGGAGCTCATTGTTTTTCGTCTATACATCGCTTTCCTATGCAATACATGGGAATAATAAAGATTATTTAGGATATGATATGTGACCCCAAACATATAAATCAAATAAAAATAGGTGCATGGAATGTTCATTTAATATACACGCCATGTACAAACCTCAATTAGACCCCACTTTTGGCGGTCTACTAGGTTACCTACACAGCCATGTACCCTGCCATCAAAAGGCTAGCACACGGTTATGTCTGGAAATAGAGTGCACGGTGTGTACTCAAGAGTACATGGCATGTACCTAGAAAATTTACAAAAAAACCCGAAATAAAGATCCATACCTAAAATTAAGATCCAATTTTTTAAAAACTCCTCCCCCACCTCCCCCTTTAAAGTAATTCATCCAGGAATATCCCTTCCAAATGTGGAAAAGAATAAAATTAAAACAAATATAGCCACTATGATTGAACATACGCCTCCCTCTCCCATGTCTCATCATTTACTCACCTGTGCTTTCATAGAACTGATACTATAGTATCATACCGGCCATAGAGAACCTTGGTATTATGATCCACAACCTGTATAGGGTTCTCCTCCAAGGATGTATCAACCTCCAAATCAACCACCTCGGGTGAAAAAACATGATTTTGTTCTCAAAAGTGACGTCGTAGCTGGGAAACATGAAAGAAATCATGCATATCCCAGTCCCTCTGAGGTAACTGTAACTGAAAGGCATCTGGATCAACTCTCTACAAATAATAAAATGGACCAATATATCTTAGGGAATGATTTCCTTGTCTCCTAATCCACTTGTGTCCCAATCTCAGTGTGAAACATAACAAAACATAATCTCCGACCTCAAAATCCAGAGGTCATATCCTTCAATCAACATTAAATTTCTGATGAGACGTTGTAGTATACATATTCTTTTGAATCAACACCACCTTCTCAATGGCCTCTTGGACAAGACAGGGTCCCAACATAGCTGCCTCTCCTATCTCTATCCAATATAAGGGTTATCAGCCATGAATACTGTACAATGACTCATAAAGTTCCATCTGAATCATCGCCTGAGAGCTGTTATTGTAGGAAGAATCCAATAGGTGTTTGTATCTCTCCCAAGATACCTTAAAATCTAGGATGCATTATCATAGCATGTCCTCAAAAACATGAATCATGTTCTAAGACTATGAATATTTCATGGGATGGTAAGTTGCACTGAAATGTACCTATGTACCCAAATACCTCTATAGCCCCTACCAAACTCGAGAAGTAAAATGGGAGTCCCTCTATGAAATGATATAGTGAAGAACCCCATGTAGATGTACAATATCACGGATGTATAACCTTCATATCTCATCAAAACTGAAGGTTTCCTTGATCAGAAAGAAATGTGAATCCTTCAGGAGTCTGTAAACTACCACCCAAACCGCATCATTCCCTCCAGGGAATATTAATAAACCCATCACAAAATCAATCACGACATCATTACACATCCACTATGTAATTGGTAACTACTTAAAAATCCCTTATGTTCACTAATTCTCCTCCTTCACCTAATAATAGGTGGAACATATAATAACAAAGCTAGCAACATCTATCTTCATACCTGGCCACCAATACTGATGGTGTAGATTGCTATTCATTTTGGTGGCACAAAGATGTTCTTCCAAAAATAGGGAATCAAAATTTCACATCAACACCTCACATATACCTACTCGAACCCATACACATCCTTGAAAATTCAAGATCTCATTCTCAAAAATAGTCCACCTAGTAGTACGATCATCTCCAAACACACTCCTATTGGACTAGGCCTTCAGAATTTGATAGATGCCTCATTCCCACTAGATCTAGTGAGGTATAGGTAAAATATACCGAAGAATTTATCATCTACCCTAGTTTGTCATGAACCTCAAAATGCATCCCAAGGAACATGGAATTAAGCTTCCACTCACTATTGGCCTCTTGAACAGCATGTATTTGAGTCCACTTTCTCAACTCAACTTCAATCGTGTTTCCTTTAACGGGCATGTTGTAAAGCTCATATTCAAAAAACTGAATGTAATCAACCCACATTTTCTACTTCAAATTTAGATTGCACTGAGTAAAGATATACTTGAGATGATTTTAGTCAGTTAATTGAACAAAATGAACTCCCAAAACATAATTTATCCAACAGTGAAAAGCATGCACAACTGCAACTAACTAGAGATCGTTCATCGGGTAACTCCTATCATGTGGCCTCAACTACCGAGACTCATACACAGTGAATCATTTCCCTTGAATAAGAACTACTACAATCCTGATATATGATGCATCACGATATATATTGTAACTCTTTCCTGGCACTGGAAAAGTTTATATTGGTGCTGAAGCCAATCTCCCTTTTAGCTCTTGAAAGGATGAATCATAGGAATTTGTCAATAAGTATATTCCACCCATCTTAGTTGGACGCATCATTGGATCATCTAAGATTGAAAAGTCCTATATAATGCATTTGTAGTATCCATACATACATAGAAAACATCGAACCTCAAAGACATTCTTCGACTGCACCTAAGAAACTATATATCTCACTTTCTATGGGTATAATGATACTATTATATCTAAGATAACATGTCATAAGAAGTAAATATAGTCCATACAAATGTTGTATTTTGAAAGCATAGAATATAACTAAATCAATCATAGTGTACTCAATATGATATCAAGATGGGTGGCATGGTCGTTTCAAGTGTAAGAGTACACCATGATATCAACCATGAAAACTACCATGATGGAATGCAAGTAAATATAGAACACATGGTTAATCAGTGACATGAAAACTATAGGCATGTTCATGATACTAAACGGCATAACCACATATTCAAATAGACCATACCTACTCTAAAAGTATTTTATAGGTATATCTGATAGCCTAACATGCAACTAATTATAACTGAATATCAAGTAAATCTTCAATAAAACTCGGGCTCCTTGAATCTGATCAAAGAGATCATCAGTCCTTGGCAAGGGATATCAGTTTTGACCATCAAATGGTTCTTCTTCTGATAATCCACGCAATGTTACAGGGTACCATTTGATTTCTTTAAAAATAGGATAGGGGAACCCCATGGAGAAGTAGAGGGTTGGTTGAAACCCTTTGCATGAAACTCCTCTAAATGATTCTTGAGCTCCTAAAACTATTTTTTATCCATCCTATATGGAGTAATGGACATCAGTGTCACTTTTGGAAAAAGATCAACAGAGAAATATGCCTTTTACATCAGAGGTTAACCAAAAAAGTCATAAGGAAAGACATATCTAAAATGATCCACCGCTAGACATAAGTCCATTCATGGAGCCCCTAGTAACCTTTATATAAACAAGAAATATAGGCTTTAAATCCTCCAAAACTATGATTCTAGGCTCCAACTCTTCTCGCATAAACATCTCATTCTCCCTAGTGTAGAAAACACCCACCCTCTGGTGATGTGAAACTCACCCTACGGTGATAATATCCAACAAAGGACAGGAAGGAGACCAACTAGTCCAATCCAATAATGAAATTGAATCCTTTTATCTCTACTAAATAGTGATCCAATAAAAAGTGACACCAAATCAGTTAAAGAGTGAACTACGTGCATTGAAGTACACTAGCCATCCTAATCCCAAATGGAGTATCTAGAGTTATGACATATTTAGAAGTAAATATATATATCCCAATGCTCTTTAAAACAACAAAATATATAAAACTATGGGAAAACAACTTATTAAATAGATAAAGAGCTAAAAATGAGGAAGCTAAAATATTGCCTCTAACTATAGATTGTTTGAGATCATGCTCTTGCTGGGTCTTCTCCACTATAAATGTTTGACCTCTACCATGACCATGTGACCCCACCAAAATACCCTGGTCCAACCCACCCTACTGTAATTGAGAACATATAGTCTGACTACCACGACCATGACCACCTCCTCATCTTGCATGACATGAATAACCGAATTTCCATGACGGAGGGGAAATGGGTAGTCCTTCTCCTTGACATGGGATCATAATTGATCCACTCTCACATGATTCTGGTGAGATGAACCAGAAAAAATGATTAAGATGTCCCATAAAGCCTTATGCTCGGCCTTCAATAGGGTCTCTAGGGAACTGAGGTCTCATGTACCAAATTTTCCTGCACGGGTAACACCTCACTTGGAAAGCTGTAGATGCATCCCTGCTACTAGAATCACCATGTGAAGGGTCCCTACGGCATATCCTACTATCTATTGAAGGACTACCAGCCATGGATGTTGAACAACCATGCCTCACTGCACCCAAATCCCTCATATTGTTCTTAGGAATCAGCGCCTGATTGACTATATCCATAATTGAAGTTAGCCTGAATACATTACCTATGATTGGATATCATACCTGAGAGCATCTTAAAACTGCCTAGAATGTCGTTAATCATCACCACCTATAGTAGCTACGAAGCGTTGAAGCTCTATGAAATATAAAGACTACTCTATCACTAAATGAGATCCTTTCTTTAAATGTATAACCTCTCATGCTCCATTGGACCTCAACATCTCGGTATAGAAATACTGATATAAGGTCTTATAAAACACTTCCCAAGCCATATCTCGATGACATCCCTCTTGTTTGAAAACATTCCACTATCTCTTGAATGAATCACGTAATATGTAAGTCCCATTCTTCACCCTCCTCTTTAGAGGAATCTCTAGATGCCTAAAGATATCAAGCATGGCCTCTAATAATGACTTTCCTGCCTACATTCCTCCACCCCTTGAAAATGTGGGAGGATGATGCTACTGTAACTCCCTTATTAATACTACTATAGTTGGGTTAGGATGTGGTGCTCTATGGAAACACTGAATCATCCTCATAAAGACTTCATTGAATAGTGCATGAGTAACTATTTTCAATATAATAGTTGTTTCCAAGATGACCATGATGGGAGGATCTACTGGTAGTCCCCGATCTATCCTTTCATGTGTCTTTTCATTTTTGTACACCTGGAACAGAACCATATAACCTCATGGTGGCATGACTCTGCTAGGTCAAGTGCACACCTCAGAAAAATTTTATCACCCACTGAAGCATAGAAATCCAAGAAAGGAACAACAGAAGGAAAACATTTAATCTATACAAAAAATGGATACGCAACATGTAAAACTATTACAATATGTTTCCCCTTTTATTCCTTACGTGGGCATGTACCTCTTCCCAACGCGGTCGTATAATACCCCTACACACAGCAAGTTCCTCCTATGACATGGCATATACTTTAATCTCCCCTACTTTACATGTTCTTCAACACTTCTATAACTACAAGGTTCACTCTTGGGTAACCCTACAAGGTGTGTTCACCCAAAACATGGCGTGTACTAATTAAGTTCTAACAAACTTTGTCGTTAGTGACACGGCTGGATACACTGTCGTTACAACATGAAGTCTTATACTGATGCTTCCCAATCCATGTCTCTTCTCACATGGTCATTCACAATGTTAAAGACTACACAGTGTGTACATAGAGTACCTAACAAGTACATAAGAAAAGTTATTTCTTCTTGAACAGAAGAACATATGGAGTGTGCTCATAATACTACACATCGTGTTGTTTGGGTTTTCGGACAGTATGCTTTTGAAACTTCCCCAAAACCCTTAAAAATAATCTTTTTTTAAAGAATGAAAAATTCTAACCTATGAGATCCCACACTCCCACAAATCAATGATTGGAATCTTTTTTCACATCATAACTTGAAAAAAATAGATTTATGTTTAAAAATGATCTAATAAATTCTAATCCAAGAGGGCCCATAAAACATGAGGGACCAAATATTGGAATCCATACAAATATATATTTACATATTCCACTACCCTATCAAAATAGTATGAATTTTATCACATCATTTACCACAACAACATTCATATCAAGAAAAACATATGTTTGTATAACATCCAATTAGCAATTCACATAACTGGAATGACAGGAATGCATAAAATTTGATCTCTATAAAGTGACTATATTATGAATGAGATGGAATACCCTCATCTCATCTGGTTTCAATAGAAATAGAACCTCAATGACATAAAACATTACAGAAAAAACAAGTGAATCACCAAATTGTTAAAATCAAATCAATTGTAACAATTAAATAACCAAAAAAATGAAATATTCAATGTAAATAATATTTTTCATGTACATAGTTTAGAAAATTCCAGTCACATCATATTTCCAATTACCTATTTCTTCCAATCTCTATCTATAAGCTCTAAACAGTATGACAATGATGAAAATAACATTCCTCTGATACCACTTTGTAACATCATGATTTCGGGTGCTGCCCAAAGGTTCCCAATACCCGGTTGGTCACAAGGCCCAAACAACATTTTCCAGAAGGTCGGGGGCTACCAACTATTAATAATGGCCTTGGGTGTGATAGTAGGGAAACAATGCCCTCATAAGAAGAGTAAACACAGTGGAATAAAAATAATAACCAATAGAGGAAGCAGTTAAACCGTACAAAAAAGTATACAGGAGAAGAATTCTTGTTTAAACAACTACAACATAATCTATAAATAATGATGCATATCAAAAGAATCCAGGAACGCATCCAAACAAGTCACAATGATGGAAATAAAATAATGAAACTAATGAATAGAAAATAGTAAACTCCAGCAACATCACAAGTCTTATCTTGGTCCCATGCTCTCGAGCTCCAATAATAATCAAGTACCTGTTTAAGAAGGGGATTTCCCTTATCTTTACCTGCAACCATATAGTAGTTTTGAATCAAATTACATGACCAAAATAGGGTGAGAGATATTTTATAGTATGCAACCACCAAAATATCTTTTCTTAACAGTCAATGAATTTAAATATTAGGCAATATGATGAAATGAAATAATAAACTAAGATATTATCAAAAATAAAAAAACCTACCATTTCTAATTTCATTAATTTACATTTATTAATTATTAAATCCATTGAATAATATAATATAAGGATATAGACTACGATTTATATCCCCCTATAAAATAGTAACAAAAATTGTCTCTGAAGACCATCTAAAAACCCAATTAATACAGAGTCCATGCTTGTGGTTTGGCTTGGAAGACATGTAATAAATTATTCATTTATTCACAATCAACCCTTTGGGAAAGCTCTTGAAGTCTTACCCATATAGCCCCACATAGAATAACACAAATATAATGACCTCCAAGGTAGCTTATATGTTCAATACCCCTTGTCGAAATTTCATAACTAATTCATATATGACCTTCAGGTAGCTCTCATGATCAATACCCCTTGGGTCTAAATCTACACCAAGGCTCTCACTATTCTTTTTAAGTAAACATGGAAACCCCATAAGTTTTTCTAGTCTGTGAATATCAAGGTCAATTTGATGATCAGTGAACATATCAAATCAAATCATCACATGTTATCTATAACTACTACATGGATAAAATTCACAAGAAATACACATGAAATTCATATAATCAAAGAACTCCATCCTATAAAATTTGAGGCATGGAAAAAAGGTATTCCTCATAAGCAACCTTAGCCAAATGAGAAAAAATAGTCTAACTGGGGAAACGCCCCAACGGGGTGTCATATGAACAATTAATATACCCTTATTCATATGCTATAAACCCTTTTCAATGAATTGAACCATGATAGGTGGATAATATGGCTAAAATACAAAACACACAATACACAAAACATGGGTATTCGTCACTTTTAGTGTATAAAATCCAAATACTATCAAATAAAGGCACAACACACCATCCTCGGTGTGATACAATGAACACTCTCGAACACTGGCACAAGAATCATCCTAGAATGTCATAGATCTAAAAAAGGTTAAAATTTTTCAATCATGAATAACTTACGAGAGAGGGAAAATAAAGAAGAGAGGTTCTAGGGAAAGAGAGAACTCACTGGTGGGAATCCAAGGCACCTAGAAGTGTCTCAATCTGAGCTAAGATGGTTGAAAAGGAGGATCTCTATGATTTTCGGTCATATGCCTCTCTGTTATACAAGACACAGGAAGAAAAAATTAGTTCAAGAGATGAGACGTGACCCCGAGCCAATTAATAAAATAAAAAAAGTACACAATGTTTCAATTTAATGTACCTGAAATTTACTAGCCTCAATTGACCCCCACTTTAGGAAGTCCCCCAGGTCACATACACATCCATGTACTCGACCATTTCATGGCCAACAAACAGTAATTCACGACAACCGGGTATACGTCGCATACTTAAGAGTACACAACATGTACATTAAAAATTTCCAAACCATTATTTTTCCTCAAAAACAACCCAATATAAAGCCCCTTATCTAAAATGAAGATTCTAGTTCTTACAATTATGGTATATGCTCACCTTTTGACAAAAAAACATTTTTCAAAAAACCATTTTTCATTGCATTTTATGTATTTCTATTAAAATGGTTATATGTCACTTATAGGAATAGAATCTTGTAAAATTGCTCCTTTATTTTAAATCATTATCTTGAATTTGGGAAATAAGAACCTCTTTTTTCCACTATAAAAAGTAATCCTAGAAAATATTTGTCTACATAGTAAAGGTAAATCTGGTAATTAAGTTTAAAAATAATATGATAAGGACTAAAAATAACCCTATGACTTGAATTTAATGAATTTTATTAGTGGGTTTTGACTATAATCATAAGATAATTGAATATATGGAGTTATTTTACATTTCTTCTTTGAAAATGACTTATATTTATTTAAATTATAGATAAATTCAAAATATTACTCTCTTTCATTTAAATTTATCTTATATGACCACTTAAGGATACAAATAAGTTATTAAATAAGAATGAATTTAATTAATTTTATAATTAATTTTTTTCCCTATTTTCATTTATTATTAAGTTTTAGTGAGGAAATAATAACCTAAAATGCTTATGCAATGCTAGTATAATGCTTGTGCAAGTAAAAAAAATAAAGTAAATTGTTTTAGAAACTCTGAAAGTAATATATTTGGGTATATAATAGTTTACCAAGGATTTATTAGATATATGGAACATATATGGGATTTGTTAAATTATATATTCATATATTATGATTATATTAATGAATTTAAAGTGAATGTAAATGAATAGTTCAAAAATGAAATTAATGATGTTTTATTAAAAAATTATTAAATTATATAAAATGTATTAAACTCATATATTTGGAAAGGGGTAATATACGGGGTTTATAATATCAACCATTTCACATTTATGGTTCAATTTTCATGTTACAATAATTTTCTTGGCCCTAAAGAGTAAAAAACATTGATATCACGGTAATCACAAAAATGGTTCATGGGGGTAAAAAAAAGTGATAATGTTCAACCGATTACCTAATCCTGCTGAAATTTTAATTTTTAAGATTATTTTAACTCACAATAATCTTATATAATATATATATATATATATCAATTTTTTTCACTTTTCAATTAAAATTAATTTATATTAATTAAATACTTTAACTAATTCCATGAGTGTGTGTCCCCTAACGTAAAAAAGTTACCTCATATCCTCTCTTCCACACGCATTTTATGAAATATATATTTCAAATAACCTTCCAAAATAAATTTCCAAATTTCCTCACAACAACCTAGTACTTTGTTTTGGTATAATACCAACCATAGAAGAATTATGTTATCAATCAAATGATGTCTTATAAAGAATATATAATGTTTTTAACAGAACGTTTTTGTTTTATTTATTAGTGTACCTATAAAAACCAACTACAAACATTGATATATAAAAAAATAGGTATATCACATATATGTATATGTTATTATTTCACATTACTAAACTTAATCTATCACCTTATTTGATCAAAAGGGAAAGGAAACCATAATTGGTGTATACGGTAGACTACAACCAAGAAAACTAAAGTAATTTGTTTTCAATCGCCACTAATAATGTCTAGTTATAATGGTGAATTCAACTTAAAAATAATATATTAATGAATTAATTATTATTCTACAAATATTCGATATCATATATATTTTTTCTTTTCCATCCAATGAGAATTGATAACGGCGTTCTTATATAAGTGTGGATTACCACCTCCATGAAGCTATATCATTCAGTTTTTTTCCCCCAAAACACATTGATTTTATATGTAATATTATTTAAAGATGTAATATAACATTTATAATATAATAAATATGTTTTAAAACATTAATACCTTTTCTCCATCATGTTTTTTGAAAAATTTAAACATTACTCATCTCAATGTATAGTGTACCCTCTCCATGATTATAATGTATTTCATTCTTCATACCCATATTTGATGGTTTGGTTTCAAATTATATTTAATTTATTAAAATTAATATTATTTCATTATTATTATTCTAGAGATGATGGAATAATTACCTCTATAACCATTTCCATCCTATAAAAGTTATTTTTGAATTACAAACTGAACGTAACATCCATCCTAAAATTAACTGATGAAGTAACTATTAAGATATGTCCATAAATGAACGAAAATGGATAATAATAATAATTGAATGAAATTTAAAATGGTTCTCAATAATGTAAATAATTAATATTTTTTATTATTTAGGTAGAGAAATAATGTATGTGACGATTTGAACACTGGGTAAGTGATGTCTAGTCTCAATTACCCTTATTTGATACATAAGGTATATTCAAAAAATTTATTTATTTATATGGAGTATTAAAACCCATTATTAATATATTTCCTCATTATTTATATAAATTTAATTTGTTTTCAAATCCCTTTAAACATACTTCATTCAATGTTACACTATTTCGAATGATAGGAAAATCGTAATGGAAACTTTTACATAAAACCTCATTTAAAATTTTTTATGATTTTTGAATCTATTAATTATATTTCATTAATTTTATAATTACTTTATGATATATTTATACGGATATTAATTAATGATATATTATATTTTTTTCATTTTAATTTCATTCAATTATTTTCCAAATGAATATATTTAGACATTTTATGTGAAGCACTTTCTCTTTAATTACAAAATGAAAAATATTATATTATATTTTAATGTATATGGTGTCAATGACTTTTAAATCTTCCATAATTATGATTTTATAATTTTAATTATTTATTCAAATCCATTAATTTCTCAAAAAAACTACACTTCTCGTAGATCATCATATTTTATTATAGAATGTTTTCTCTAATAGAAATGGTGTTTTGATAAAAAAAAGTATTATTTATGTGGGTTCAAAGGAGTCTTTCAATGAAATTGAGAAGAAAATGTGAAATAAAAATTTTTATTTACGATTTAGTACTTTACCATTATGAATAATGACATGTGAGAGATAAATTGATTATACAATGGGTGATATCGATACATCATAAATAATGTTTGGGAACAATATAGCTCTATAATACATTGGGTAATATTTCATTTCGTTAAAATAAATTATGGTGTTAACTAGGGATGTTTCTCTAATTCATTTATTTGGGTGGCAGTTATTTCTAATATGATTCATAAATTTAATGCTATAATTTTCCTAAAAAACATTTTCATTTTATCACTTTTAAATATTTTCATTTTCAAAAAGTGTGTCTAAACTATGGACATGATTTATCCAATATAATAAAAGAATAAAATGAAAAATTTAAACATTTTCTGGTTTTTCATGTTTTTCATAAGTCAAATGTATTCATTTTATTAATGTCTCTTACTCTTATTTTCTAATTTCACATTCAATATTTTTAAATATTTTCTTACAAAGATTTAACATAAGTATAAAAGATAATAATCTTAAAGTTCTTCATATAAAAGTTACCTTAAAAGAAAAAAATCATTTATAAGGATCATATTTTATGGAGAGAATGGATATTGTTTCAAATGATACACATTGAAAGATATTTTTTCTAATTATATTAAATTCTGAACTAAATAGACTCTCAGTATGTGAGTGACTCAAAAATTCATTATTATGTTATATATGTTGGATAGATAAAATTGGGAAATGTTTATTGGCACAAAATCTAGTAATTTAAATATTAAATTTTCACACAAAATCAATTCGTTTTGTTTTAAGGTTGTTATAGTTTTTATAAGATCTGGGAATGAAGGAATTCATCGATTTTATTATTTTAGGTGTGGTTAACATGATATTTAAAGATATAATAATGGTTTTATAATTGTAAAGTTGATCATACAATCAAAGGCATAAAACCCCATTTGGGGTTTTGTTTGGATTTATTTTCAAATTATTGATATTATTTTAGGATATTATTAGTTAGGTTGAGGTATATGTTAACATTTGGTTAAAATAAAGGGATTATTTCTGAATAATTCTATTAATGTTTTTGATATGTAAGAGGAATGTTAAGAGAAAAAATTCGAGATTAAAATATTTATTTAATTTTGAAGTTATAGAAGATGATTTGGATATTGGGTTATTCATTTATGGAATGATCTAAATTTCACATTTTATGTTATTTTAAAATTTTATAGATTAATTGATAATTTATTAATATTAAGGTCAATTCATTATGGGTATTATTTTATCATGTGCAAATGATTTTGTATTTAGTAAATATATAAATAATAGTGTTACAAAATTTTATATTAATCATGGTTAATAAGAAATTGATTTTAGTTATTGAGGCATTATATATTTATACTCATCATTTGGTGTAAAAAAATGAGATAAAGGTGGAAACTAATTGAAACACGCCACCAAAGGATGAAATAATTTTTATGTATTTGCAGAAAAAAATGTAATTATTTTTACTTACATTATTAGCCTATATGGAAAAATAATTAATCAAATCATGCAAAATGATCTTGGAGCAACAATTTCATCATATTTTCATCATTTCTCATAAATTAACGGTATTTTCACACAACATGTTTTTTGGTTTTATGGTCATTGGATTTATCATGAACACTCACATTCTTGTGATCAAGGTTCTCTATCACTCTCCATTATTATTTTTGAAGTTCATTTTTCCACCATGTCCTTATTTTCACTTTCCACTTCATTTATCCTATTTGGAAACCTAGGTATGTGTTATTTTAGAGAACCTTTTTATTTATATTTATCTATTTTTAAAATCATGTTGTATTAAACTTTCTGTTATATGGGATTTAAATAATTTAATTCTTAAATGTCAAAACCTTGATTACAAATATCAAGATTAAATTTTGAGGACATACTTTATTTAGATTAATGGAGCATATAACAACCTAATATTTTATTGGAACATTTTTCTTGATATCATATACAACATGGAAGACAGAGATTAAATGTGAGAGGATTACTTGAGGATATAGCCCATACTAAGAGAGGTGAATAAGTGTTGGGAATATGATCACCAATTATATCCTTTAACCATTTTCCATGTTAGACTTATTATTATTTTATTATCTTTTTATCTATTCACTATCACATGAATGTATATGAAAATAGGTAAATATGGTCCATGATATTTTTATAAGGATCACTACTCAATATTTCATGGTGTTCCTTGACATAGATTAAAAATAGCCGGATACCATAGAACCAAGAGAAAATAATCTTTTAAGTATGGTTACAATAAGAAAAGAATATCCGTTAGACTGTGTTGCACTATTGTCAAATCACAGGGTTTGTTTTATATCTCAGGGAAGAACTATATATTTACTTTAATGAAGTCTCTAACTTCTTGATTTTTTTAACACCACAAATTTATTTTGTATATTGATACTTTTAATGATTGTCACAATATTTCTTTATTCTTCCATCATATTATTCTTTACATTGATACATGCATAATAGTTGGAAAGTAAGTATTATACTTCTTCACAAAAGAAAACTAAAATCTTATCCTTATTTTTGGGTCCTAATTTATTCGTGATAAAATAAATATGTTTTATAATGAATATCAAAAAAATTTATTCAACCCAAATAATAATTACATCTTAGTTCAGAATCTATTAGACACTTTAGTCTTCCTTCCAATACACCAGATGTCTTGTATTTCAAGGATCATAACCCTCATTTATTATTATGAAATTGATAAATTCTTAGATCAACATCATCATAATAAATTTTTTATTCTTTGATACTGTATCAATAGTGATTGTAGTACCAGTTCAAATTTTTTTTTGGTGTAGTCAATATTTATTAAACTAAATGACACATCACATTCAGTATTATTTTAGGTGCTAATGATCTTGTACCAATCTGTGACATCTTTCAACTAATTTTAAGGAACATCATTCATATGTTTCATGGAAATATTATGTTTTTTTCTTTATCACAAATATGATATTATTTTAATTATTTAATGTTCAATTTAAATTTTTTTAGTACCTATGTTATGATTACATTGGTATTTTAGTTCCAACAGAACCTTATAGATTTATGGATGTCTTTTTATATGTGAATTTAATTTAACACACCTGATCCTGTGAACATTTTCCCTCATCCAAACAAAAATAGTTTCTCTAAGTTATAATTTATTTTTGGGCATGTTTTTATGCATGAAACACCTACTACCTTTGAATAAGACAATGTAAGTGGGATCTTCTCATTTACTCAAAGAATTTATGTTCTATTTTTATGACCTCACCATCTTTCTTCCATCCTTTAATGTTTTATATAGAATCATTTATTCACACAACATAGTGAGATAATGTAAAAAAATGGGTTATGGAACAATTGTATAATTATTAAGTCATAAAGGTGTTGTATTTTTTGAGAAACATGAAACTCCTCCACATTATAGAAATTAGTGCATCAAACTCCCCAATTAGCATAGACCAGTATCCTCATCATAAATATTAATCCCATGCATAATAGAATCATATAGGTCCTCTATTTTTTAAAATAAAATTTCACTCATATAAATCGTGAGTAGTAAATTTATTTCTTGGTATTGAGGATTTAGTATTTATAGGTGAGGATCACCACCTATACAACATTGAATCACCAACTAAGATTCATTTAAATAATTTTATGAAAATTTCCAGAGTACTAATATCTTTAAACACCTGAATATATCTATTTCTTTAGTATTTGAATAAATGTTTCCTGATGTTGATGTTCAAGGAATCTCTTCTTATGTGAAGTTTCATCATGTACATACATAAATAATCACTTGATCCTTTTAGAAGATGAACTCATTCAATCATTTTAGAAAGAGGAATTTTTTGTTGTAATTTTTATAATCCCATACATATTCTATTGTATATCATCAGAATAAATGTGTTCCTGAAATCATACCATTATACTTCATAGAATCATTCAAGATGATCAATTATGTGATTATCATGATATAATGATCACTCAATAAGGTTTTGATAATTTAAAATGCATCAATAAAGGCTTTTGGGGAATAGATAGGATTAAATGAAGGGTGTGGTTAAAGAATATCACAAAATTGATAAGACATACCAAATTTTAGGGATATGACTACATGTGGTTTGGCATTATTTTTAACGATGGATCAATGGTGTCATGGTGCTCATGCCACACATCATATATGATTTTGGTAAATAACATCTATATTAATGTTTTTATGTCTAATTATTTCAATATTTGGTGATAGTATCGAAACCCAAAAACACCTATGCACCTACACCCATTATTAGTCCATGCCTCAACATATGCAGTCCCATCATGAACCATATGGGCTCTATTATCCCAATGATCCGCCCTTTATGTCCCCATGCGGATTAAATGAAACCCATTGTCATAAATACTTTATAAGACATTCCAGGTTCATTTCCTCTAATGTGGTTGACCCAAAGGTCCCATGCGGTGGTCCTTGGTTTTCCTATGTTTGTCTATATTTTTTTGGAAATCCTCAAATGATGTATTTTTCCAAATATTCAACATAAAGATCATGTAATTCCAAACATTAAATAGAAATACACCGTACTAATCCGATCTACTCATCCATTTCTCATGAAATTATTATTCACATTACATTGCCTTTTTATTCTAGAAATTCTCATCCTTCTCAAATAAGATCCTCATGCAATTAGGGTTTTCATGCATTTGTTCAATTCATATTTTTATTTTTTTGAATATAAATTTAAAAGAGATCTTAAATTTTTAATATTAATTATAATTAACACTGGTCTTTGACATTTTGTTCAGTTCAATAAAAACCATAGTTATAAACTCAGTTTATTTTATGATGATTCTTGAAATATAAAGACTTTGGGAATTTATGTTCTTTTTTATTTAATTATCAAAGATATAAAAACATTCATATCAATATTGGATATCATGGATACATCATTTCCAATAAATTCATTCTTTATAACTTCTTCAAAATGGTGACATTAATGAAATATTTTTTTTCATTGACCACCATATATATCGAATCATTATCCTTAAAAAACAGTAGATCTTATACACAAATAGTGTTCTTCAGTGTCCCCATTTCTATTTTTTTAGAAATACCTTTATATCTTATTCTATATGAATATATAAAAATAGTAACCTTTATAATTTACTTTTCTAAATAATTATTTCACTTTCCCTACAAAATATTAATAAGAAATAAAAATTTCATATAAAAATATTATCTATTCAAACATAAGAAATGTTCCAAAAATTATTTCACTCAAAATCATTGTGAACCATGATCTGTGTAGAAAACAAGAGGATTTGATTTAGAAAATAATCATTTCCCTTAACAACTAACCCTGATACCTTATGGTAAATTATATAATTTTATTAAAGGGTCATCAACTATTATTATTTAATAATGTCGAAAAATGATATATGAATCATTTATGAGATTAATAAACCTAAAACTCATGTTCTCACTTTAACAAATAGATAAAAACCATTCATGTTAAACCATATAAATAAGAGGACATGGATCACATCCTTACATCAAAATTTCATGTGTCATTGAATAATTCAATTACATCCTCCTCTCCCATGATTGTTTTATGTTAATTTTTTTCATAAAAAATGATGATAGAATAAGAATAAAATACATTTTCCAATGACATAATCTTTATACACATTCCATAATTATTATATTTGATACATATTGAAATAATAATTCTGGGTGAAACATAAAATTTCTTCATTTTTCTACCCTTATTGAAACTACTCCTCAACATATTCATAATTGTGAATGTCTTAAATAATGTATTTTAAGATTTTCCAACATATAGAATATCCAAATATCGATATTCAACATGTGAATTTCTAGATTTGACAACACCCACAACATTTAAAACGATTATCTTTTAAAATTATTGTTCTTAATAATAATAAATATATGATTGAAGTGTAATGATTTATTCTTAATCAATATTTTCTAGGATATGATAGAACGACCTTAAACATCATGAGAGATAAGCGTATATCATTATATATTTGAATAAAAATTCATGAATCATTCATGGATGAAAAATTATTCATCGGTTTTATAATGAATTAAAGGGACCCATTACTAATCATGTTCATCCCCTAAGAACATACATTGCTTTTAATTCCTTTAATTATAAAAACAAATAACATACCAAAAATGATTTTGTAATCATGTGGATATCCTTTACTTATTCATGTGAAAATAAATTTTGATATTGTTTGCTCAACTATATTTTTCTATTTAATCATGTTCTTAGGATTGCACATCTGAAATTCTAATCTGGTTTATATTAGGGTTGCATAGATCTCTTAAAATTATATTATTATTTATGTAGATACTATTTCTTCTTAAAACCCTTCATTAATGATGTATTATTAATCCACTTAATGAATTATTATTTTTCATGGATGAAAAATTATGCAATATTTTCCTATATTTCCATCTTTTTTAATCTCTCACACTTATGTTTCTTAACAGAACAATTGTATTTAATAAGAAGAAAATTATCATGTATTTTTTCTTCACTGTGTGGAATATTATCAATTCATTTTGAACTGGTAATATATTTCGCAACTTAGATTTTCTACATTCATTCCAAATCATTAATCCAAATAAAGATCATTTCATAAGGAAAATTTGTAGTAATTTTTTATATTCCATGTGCATTCTTCTGACAAAAATATACCGTTGAGGTTGTTTTGGATATTTCACCTTTATTAAACTCCATGGATTTAGAATCTAGGATCTACCAACCAGTATTAATTAAAACATCATTAAGGTAATTTTATTATAAAGATATCAAATTTATTCTTAAGTTTTTTTCATTATTAGCTAACTATGGGGGTATTATTTTTTCATCCTCTTTAGATACATGTCGAGATAAGTATGAACCATTAATGTCACCACTATTACTTCATTATTCATATATATTTTTATGTTTTTCTATTATATTTTGCATATATATATTATTCTTGATCAGTGGATATAGTTTCTTCTTCTCAAGATTTCTCTCAGGGGAGAAGGGCTACATTCCTTTTCATTTAATGGATTTTACAATATATCTATGTCACAATGCTCAAAATATTTAAAGCACCTATATTAATCCATGAAAATCGATCTTATTATTTAATAAATATTATTTTTTTAATTTTTAATTCTACCTTGTTGGGAAATTCATAGGTAACTAGATTCCACACTCTTTTAGATCCATCATAGTCATAGTGATAAGCTTCTTCTTCCCATACATCATTAATAATTTTTCAGGTTTTTTTATAAGCACTATAAGTGAAATTAAATTTAGATGCATTAATAAAAGACGATATTGATGGTACCACATTATTCATATTTTATTGAGATAGAGCATTGAACAAATTTATGTTCTTCTTATCACATATTTGCAGTTTTCTAACCTTAGAGTCATCTGTCAAACATTTTGTAGTCGTAGTAACTATCTCCTTTTATAAAGTCGAAATATTGAAAAATGATATTTCAATTATATATATTTAGTATTTATGTTCATATTTGGATATTAAATCATAATAATAATATCATCAATATCATTTTCATGACTTTAAATTTTTCTTCATGTAGCTTTCCATTAATTTGTAGCAAAGATTCAGGTCCCATGTTCTCTTAAAATTTTCAACCAATTGAATCTTTTTAACATCGATGTTATTTATCAACATTTCATCAAGTGCATGGGTATATTCATAAAAACAATTCTTGAATACGTAAATCCCATTATAATATTTTATAAATATTGAAGAAATATTAGAAATCCCCTTCTTTATTTTATCATAGACTTCAACCTACCTGGATATCTTTAAACATTATTTATATTTTTATTATAAATCATTTTTCATTAAATCTCACATTTCATCAAGATTATTATTCAATAATGAATTAAAATATACCATAGATAATATAGATGAATTATTTGGGTTGACCTTGTGTAATGACCTAGAAATTCCATAAATTGGTTTAGAATATTTTTTGGGATTATTATGAATCTTTGAAAATTGATAGCACATGATTTCAAGGCCTTGTGTCCCCAGAACGAAAAGCGGTGGTGCTGCAAGAAACCATGATAGAAAGAAGGTGTGTTTGAATCATATAAAACCACATTGGAACAGACGTGGCATGTCGTCACGCACCGCATGTGGAGGCTGTGACATCGAACCCGCGATAGAAGGCGAAGGGACCTGCTCCTTTTGGGTCCTGCAGAGAGTTAGGAGTCATCATGTGGTGTTTCCGCTGAATGAGCCAAACGACTCTTTAATATATTCGAGATGTAGTGGATGTGTGACCCCTCGTGCAGATCACACCTATCAGTGGTCTAGGATAGTCCACTTTCCAGTGGACCGAGCCCACTGAGGCCTAGCCCATCTCTTTCTGGTCGGGCTAGTCCGCAGTACAACTAGTTTGGGCTAGGCTGATATGCGACCTAGCTAGTTCAAGTTGGGCTGGGATGGACCCAGACCACGTCAGGTTGACCTAGACTGGGTCGAGTCAGCCCAGGCTAGGTCGGGCTGGGTCGGTCCGACCGGGTCAGACCGGACTAGGACCATCTTCGGCCCAAATAAACTTAAAAGGCCATATCATGCAAACCATACGACTGTTTGAAAAACCGTATGCAGAGATGTAATCCTTGGAAAGAGATGGTACTATTAAGAGCATCCACCAATGTTTTGGAGAATGATGGAGTGATGTTAGGTTGTATCGTACCCAGTTCTAACCAAGCCCTTGACACTAAAATTCCTATAACTCTCAGATTGGGCGTCCGATTTATGTGACATCTGGTGCGTTGGAACCCTTATGACATGATGGATCATTGGGTTACTTATTAGTGGTAACTCATTATATTTGATGTATGACCGATGTCTTGAGGAGAGGATCCAGCTAGAATCAGGTGTACTATGTAAGAGAATCTAGAGGTTGGCTGAGATGTGAAGATTGAATAGTGATCCGATGTTGATCAGCACCTAGGCATCCTATGTGGATTAGCACCGAGCGTTCCTGTGTGGATCAGCAACAAGTGAACCTATGTGCATCATCACCTACCAATCCTTTGTGGGTCAGATCTAGTGTGGTTCAGTGCTCTGTAATCCTATGTAGTTCAGCACTCAATGATATTGTGTGGGTCAGCGCATGCCGATCCTGTGTGGGATAGATCTTTTTTGGGTCAGTAGGGGTTATTTCCTATCGATCATAGGTGGGTTGGATCATGTGTGGGTCAGTTAGGGTTAATACCTACTGATCATTCATGGGATAGTGTGGGTTAGTACCGAGCGATCATGTGTCGATCGGCAGTAGAACCCTTGAAAGAAAAAGATGATCTGGATTTACAACTAATCATCTGTACTTATGTACTTAAGTTATACCAGTCTTGATCAAAGTCTTTTATTTGTTCTTTTGATTGAGTTCATGCTTTGTGGTTTTCCATTGTGAAATTTAGAGAGACTTTTAGGGGTCTGGAGGTCCCTACTAGGTATTATAATACTAACCCCAGCATGGGCTTCACCCACACCTTGTAGTGTCTTGTGTAGATGATGGGCACCCTTTACTAATAATCAGTTATCTAGGACCTGATGGTGGATGGCGGTGACAGTTGATTTGGAGAGCTATAGAGACGGGATGTACATACACCATTATGAAGGAACCTTGGAGAGGGATTTTAGGAGCTCTTTTAATATTGTTTTTTATTTAAGTTGGGATTCTATTATATCCCCTTTAATATCAGTACTCAATTTTAATACTACATTTTTACTTTATGGATTTATCTTGGTGTGTTCTTGGATTTTGTGTTTGTATAGGTTTAAAGGCATCACTGTCGTGTTTTAGGGATACATGTTTTCGGTGCTAGTCTCCATCCCCTTGCCTATGGAAGGAGGGCTTGGGGTAGTCACGACATGGGCCCTGGGGTACAGTTTGTGACTATGTGGTATCAGCGGATTATGTTCTACCAGAGAAGTAAGACTCTGATCTTTCCAATATAGCAATAGTGTTAAATGTTTCGAGTGTGTTTTTTAGTTCAGGGAGTCCAGTGTTGGTTTGGCAGCCAATGTATCCTTACACCAGGACCTTGAATTTTGATTTCTGACTCGGTGCATGAAAAAATTGATTGTGTGTTTTTTGGAAGTGTTTTACTTTTCAACACTTTGAGTAAGATCACCAGGTATATCATTTTGATTGTGGATCACCTATTTCATTCCAGGTTTCCGCCACATAGACAGCCAGCCAGGATTCCAGAAAGAGTATACGATGATGTCCTAGAGAGTGACCAGGCTTCGGTGCAGGTCCCTCTTACTATGTTAGCACCTTTGGGTGGTGTACCAGTAGCACCACTACTTAGAGGGAAGCAGTTTCCACCAACCCCACTGGCAGACAGAGCACACTGACTGAGTTCATTGCATGAGTTCCAAAGATAGAAACCTCTGAGGTTTCAAGGAAAGACAGATCCACAGGCTCCTAAGAGCTGGCTTGAGGTTATGGCATAGGTTTTCGGCTTAGTGGAGAAACTAGTAGTGTAGATGGTAATCCAAGTTGCTAGCCTATTCCTGGAAAAAAGTAGTTAAATGGTGGATGTTGACACTCCATAAGCATGATGACGTGACACTCACCTCATTGGACATTGAGACCCTCTTCAGGGAGGAGTTTGTATGAGGGAATATATAATCAGTGCGTATCTATGAGCTACTACACTTACACAGGGTAGCCAATTAGTGTCCCCATACTTGGTGAGATTCAATGACCTCTCACGCTACTCCACTGACATCGTATGAGACCCACTCTTTAGGGTCAGGACCTTTGAGAAGGGTATCCAATGGGATATCAGAGTATTGATGATATCACTCAAAATCCCGACACAGGCTGTAGTACTCGAGTGAGAAATATTGGTGGAGAGCTTTTTAACTGAGCAGGAACTAACAGTGAGAGCCCCCACCAGATGATAGGTTGCCTAGTCATCTGCAGTGAGTAGTAGGTAGAAGACGTAGGGGTCCAAGTGGGTCATAACTTCTTGGGGATGACCCCATGATGTAGGTTCGGAGGGGTGGAGCTCATGAGGTGTAGAAGGCTAGTATAGGAGAATATTGTGCATCACATGCGGCGGGTAGGGCCACATAGATCACGACTTCCTGACCCGTCATACCGAAGATTAGTAGACGATCAAGGGACAGCCGAGGCAGCAGCCTGGGTCGAGTGAGAAGGTCCAATGGGCGGAAGATGTGGAAGAAAAGAAGGCCATGTAGTAGGTGGTGGGCAGTGATGTTAGGTTCTTCCTCCACCACCTCCAGGAGGTCCACCCTGTCCTTATGGAGTTGGAGGACAAGGATGAACACAACATCAGGAAGATGAGGACTATGACCACGGTGCTCTAGAGATTATTCACGATAAGATCTGATTCTATTCTAACTTAGCTTAAATTCTTATAGACCCAGGTTTCATTCACTCTTTTAATGTATTGGAATTTGTTTGGGGATCTAATATTAGGATTTAGTTGTTGGCTCGATCCTTACGATTAGAGACTCCTATGGTATAATATTCATCGATTACACATTGGTGAAGATAGTGTAAGATCACTCTATGAGGGTAAACATTCTTCTAGGATATTATAGTAGCAGCACTGATGCCTGACGACATCATCTTGGGTATGGACAGGCTATCCATAGTCCATGCTCAGATCGACTGTTTTTTGGTGTAAAGTGTTGTGTGTCCGCGATGATGGGACTAGGTTTTCCTTCAACAATGAGAGTTTAACCTTTGCAGCACAAGAGGGAATTACATGGAAGAGGGTTTAGTCAATCACTCACTAGTTTTCTATCCTAACCCTCAGAGCATTTGACATGAGGAGTCCCAGTTATCCTGTATTGGTGGACCAATATGTTGATGTCATTCATGATGATGTTTGGGGACTATCTCCACATAGTGATTTGGACTTCTACATCGACCTATACCCCATGATAACACTAATATCTACACAAGCATTTTAAATTCCACCAAATGAGTTTTGTGAGTTTCAGGTATAGTTGGATGACTTGTATGGGAAGGGGTTCATAAGGCCCATTGTTTCTCTTTGGGAATCCCCGATTTGTTATCCAGGAAGCCGGATGGGTGTCTGAGGATTTGTGAGGTCTATCAGTGACTAAACCAGGTGACTGTCAAGAACGAGTATCCACTCACATGGATTTATTATATCGTTGACTAGCTAAAGGAGCACTATGGTTTTTGAATATAGACTTCATATCATGAAATCATTAGCTCAGGCTATGAGATGAGGACATAATAAAGACATCCTTCAGATGTCGGTATGGCCACTATGAGTTATTTGTGATGCCCTTCGACGTAACCAGTGATCCAGTTGTGTTTATGGGGATCATGAAAAAGATCTTCAATCCTTACCTCAATCGCTTTTTGGTAATCCTCATTGATGACATCTTAATATACTCAATGTCGTAGGAGGAGCGGGCCACACACCTACTATTCATTCTAGATACGCTCTGTGAGAACCATATTTATGGAGAGCTCTCAAAGTGACAGTTTGAGTTAAGGGAAGTCCACTTCCTAGGGAACGTTATCTCGAAAGTTGGTTTTGAAGTGGATTTGGTGAATATAGAAGTATTGCTAGCATGGGAGCCACCTGGGTGTGTGATCGTGGTGTGGAGTTTCCTAGGATTGTATGGGTACTACCATATATTCTTACCTAACATTTCCTAAGTTGAGACAACTATGAACTCTTTGAAAAAAAAGGTACAACTATTTATGTGGAAAGAGACATGCTATAGAGTATTCAAGAGCCGAGGAAGAGATTAACGAGTGACCCCATCTTGGGGCTTTCGAAAGAGGGAATTCAATATGTAGTCTATTGTGATGCATCAGGAACATGACTAAGTAGTGTCTGGATGCTGGAGTGAGAAGTGATCACCTATGGCTCACGACAGTTGAGACAACACAAGTAGAACTACTCTACCCATGACCTGGACTTACTATGAGTGGTCTTTTCACTAAATATGTGGCGAAATTACTTTATGGGTTATCATTATATAGACAATTATGATCACATAAGTCTTAGGTATATCTTCCCAAATATGGACCTAAAAATGAGGCAGTGATGACGTCTAGTGCTCCTCTTGGACTTTGACGTTGAGATAGTATACACTCCTAGAAAGGGGAACATAGTAGCTGCTGACACACTTAGAAGGAAGTCTGTTCTACAGTTGCTAAGGGATGTGACAAAGAACCTATCCGCATTGCAGTTAGCCTTCATGGATAGTGATGGGGAATCTGACCTGTAGTCTATGATAGTTACCCCCCACCAACTCCTTCAGCGAGTTAGGGAGTTACCTTTTTTGGGATGTAGACTGTGAGGCCTGATGTGCTCAGATATCCACCAGACAGGATCATGATGGATTTTCTATTGTGGGTAGCACGTTGTTCTCATCAAAAAACCCTCCATGGTACCGGCGATGCTAAGATATGAGTTGTTGAGGGAGTTTGATACATTACCATTGGTGGTACATGTTGGGGTATCGAAGACATAACAGGAAATATGGTGTTAGTACTGGTGGCCAGAGATGAATAAACCAATCGTAGAGTTCGTTTAACAATGATTGATTTATCAGAGAGTGAATGATGTGCTTCAGGTACCAGTTGGCTTTGCTCAAACACAAACGGTAACGAAGTGGATGTGGGATAGTATCTCTTTGGAATACATGACAAGGATACCATGCACTTCAGGGGTACATGATTCCATCTAGGTGATCGTTGAAAAACACACCATATTGGCCCAATTCCTACCCATTAGAGAGTAGGGATCAGTAGAGAGCATGGGATGCCTCTACGTATATGGGATTGTACGGGTTCATGAGGTTCCATCGGTTATCGTCTCAGATCGCAACACATGTTGAATATCCCATTTATGGAAGGGATTCCTCCATGCATTTGGGACTCATCTACGCTTCAGCACCACCTTTCACCCTCACACAGATGGTGAGACAGAGTAGACCATAAAGACACTCAATGACATGTATCATCCTTGTTTCCTCTATCTGGGCCAAAGTTGGAAGAACCACCTACCACTTGGGGATTTTTCTAAAAACAAAATTTATCACTCCAGAATTGGAATGGCTCCATTTGAGGCCATATACGAGCAACATGAAAATCGCCTCTATGCTAGACAGACCTATGGGAGTTTGGACATTTGGGTCCAGAGTTTTTATAGGATACCACAAAGAAGGTGAAATCATCCACAAGATGATGAAGACTAAACAGAGCTGGTATAATTCTTACTCTAACGAGAGACGGAGACCCTTGAATTTTGGGGAGGGAGACCATGCCTTCATATGGGTCTGCCCTCGACGAGGTTTGAGGATATTTGGCCGAGGTGAAAATCTATATCTGATGTTCATCAAACCATTACATATCCATAATAGGATAGAAGAGGTGGTATAAAATCTAGCTTTTCCCCCATAGATGCACCAGGTGCATATTGTTATCCATGTGTTGCACCTGATGAGGTATTTACATGATGGATCACACGTATTTGACTGGGGCGTGCTGGACATCGAAGATGGGGAGACATTTGTGGATTTCCCAGTGGAGATAGAGAATATACTAGAGTGGTTCCCACTTTGGTGGACTATTCCTCTGGTATAATTTCTTCTGCAGCATGAGAACCTCTTGGAGAGCACTTGGGAGTGGGAGGCTCAGATATATGCTCAGTAACCCCATTTATTTCCCTGGTTTTTTGTAGCATTCATAGAAGTAAATACCAAAGGTTTGGAGAGTTTAGAGACTCCTAAATTCCATATAATATTTTTTTAATTTATTTGAGATTATTGTGAGTCTGATAAAATTGACAGCACTTGATTCTGAGTCTCGGTGTGCTCGAGACAGAATTTTTATCTTTTTAAAGGTATGTTCAGTAAATGTGTGGGCATTGTCTTCTATATTTTGAACTGGTTCTCAGAATTGAAATCATAGGGAACTATTGAACTCTTAGCATCTGGATTCTCTTAGGGGAAGCTTAACATTTTTTGGAAAAAGATGGATGGAAAATTTATTTTCTATCATTACAAAAAATAAAATAAAATAACATGACAAGTTATTTTATATCTTCTTTTAGTAACCATTGAAAAATTTTGCAGGACAACATGGTTAAATGACCCATTAAAGGGTATGACCCTTGGTTTGCATAACCTAAACATTGGAACACTAAATTCGGATCATAAGTGAACCACATTGATTATATGAAACCTGTTTTGTTCCCACGTCTTTTTAAATGCAGCTCGGGTTGGGGTTTTGACACGAATTCATCACGAGAAGTTCCACAGGTGATGTACTACTTTAACATACACCTAAAAAGGATGGAAGCATGGAAGGAAATGTTTCGGGATCGAAGAACACCAATGACTTCATCTAATGAGGACTGTCCTCCCACCACAATCATGAAACCTCCAACAATTCTTGAGGTAGAGGTTTTCTTTAATTCATGTGAATTTTTTATATCCATTTTTTTAATGGAATGTTGAAAAATAGAAGTAATATAGTTTATCAATGATGAATAAAATACTGCCACATGTTATAAGGCTACCAAGGAGGGTGCAGGACAAATGAACATGTCCTGGACTCTCCACCGCTTCGGTATTTTGTTATGTTCTTCAGGGGAGAATTTCTCTACATGAAAGAACCTCTAAAAAGGAGGAACACATCAATGATAGCATCATAGGACTCATGTATTCATATATTGGAGTGATAACGGATCTCTAGAGAATCGTTGGATCCTTATGGAAGAATTTTCAGCGCGTCACCGGTGCGGCGGCGCACGCGACCAGTGCTGGCGGGTGAAGGCAGAAGACGGCACTCGACAGCCATGGAAGGGGGAAGTAATGACCAATTCCACGACAGACAGATGGGGTGTCCATCTCTTAGTATACGGCATTGTAGGATGGGCGGCGTTCCATCGCGCGCCGCAAGTGGAGGTCATGACATCAAAGCTGCGGTGGAAGGCGAAAGGACCCGCTCACTGTGGGTCTCACGGATATCCATGAGGCCCCACGTGACACCTCTGTTTAACAATTCAAATGGATCTTTGATATGTTCAGGAATAAGGGGACATGTGACCCCTCGCAGTGGTCACACTAGCCGGTGGACCAGGATGGTCAGCTACCCAGTGGGGGCGAGCCCGCCGAGGCCGATCCCACCCGGTTCGGGGTGCATCGGTCCATGGTGCAGCCGGTTCAAGCTATTCCGGTAAAGACATAGTCCAGGTCGAGTCAGCACGAACTAGTTTGGGTCATCCTAGTCTTGATCAGTTCGATCAGGTCGGACGGGACCTGACCCTCTTCGGCACAAATACACTTAAAACATCGTATCTCAGAAACCAGAAGAACGTTTGAGGAACCGTCTGTGGAGATGTAATCCGTGGAATGAGATAATCCTTTTGAGAAACTCCGCATATGTTTTGAATATAGTTATACTATGTTTGGGTTGGATCATACTTGAATCAAATCATTCCCTTGTCACTAAAATGTATATAACTCTTAGCCCGTGCATCCGATTGACGCATCATCTGTTGTGTGGAGAACCTTATGACTTGATGAGTCATTGAGCTACTTATTAATGGTACTTCATGCTAGTTGATGTAATAATAATGGCTTGAAGAAAATATCATCACATAACCAAGTGTACTATGTACATGAATCCAGTGGCTGGATGAGACGTGAAAAATGAATAGTGCTCTTGTGTGGATCAGCACCTAGCGATCCTCTGTGGACCAACACCTAGGAATCCTGTAAGGATCATCCCAAAGCTATCCTGTATGGATTAGAAACATGTGATCCTATGTGAATCCGCACCAAGTGATCATGTGTGGATCATCACATACCGATCCTATGTGGGTCAGATCTTGGGTGGGTCATCACTCAGCGATCATATGTGGTTCAACGCATACCGATCCAGTGTGGATCTGATCCTGTGTGGGTCAGCGAGGGTTAGTACCTATCGATCATGGGTGGGTTGTATCGTGTGTGGGTCATTGGAGGTTAGTACCTACTGATCCTATGTGGGTCAGTGAGGATTAGTACCTACCGATCTTTTTTGGATCAGTAGCAGAACCCTTAATAGAGTAAGATGACCTAGATTTATGACTAATCGCATGTACTTCTGTACTTATGTTATACCTGGTTTGAGCTGAGTATTTAATTTTTTATTATTATTGAGATCATGCTTTGTGGTTTCCCTTTTTGGAATTTTGAGTGACCTACAGGGGTCTCAAGGTCCCTACTGGGTATTGTTATACTCACCCACGCATGGGCTTTGCCCTCACCTTGTTGTTTCCTGTGTAGACAATAGAAAACCCTGACTAAGACTCTGAGAGCTTGGACCAGATGGTGTACTATGGTGATGGATGACGTGTAGAGCTGTAGAGACATGATGTACCAACCCCTTCAGGTAGGAACCTTAGAGAGCTATTTTTGGAGCTATTTTCCTTTGTAGTTGTTTTTCTTTCAGTTGGGTTTGTATTCAAGTGCATTTAATTTCAGCAAAAAAAAAAATTACTACTACAATTTTACTTTATGGATTCAACTTTTGGTATTATGGGACTGTGTATTTGTACAAGTTTAAAAGAAACAACTTCCCATTTTAGTAATATGTCTTTCTAGTGCTAGTCTCCATCCCCTAGCCTATAGAAGGCGGACATGGGGTAGTCACAACATAGGCCATGGGGGACCGGTTGTGACAGACATCATATCATTAAAAGAATTAACAAAAAATAAACTCATATTTTATCACTCTCACAAGTTTTTCTATCATCAATATGGCCATTTTGATAAGAAATAACACATGACTCTTGATAACTTATCTCAATTGATGAAATTGAGGTAGAGATACTATCCATCACCATGATAGAAACTTGGAAAACATGGTCTTTACATTTAAATCGTAATATATCTTCATTCTTTGAAAGGCATAGAGATAAGGGTACTTCCACTTCATCAGATAAGAGGCTCTTATTTTACAACTTTTTCGTACCATTATTTCTTGTATTTATCAAGATATTGGTATAAATGGAACACTTTTTAGAGATAATTGAATCTTTTCCAAAACTACACTTAATTTTTAGTCATAGGAATAAAGCGAAATTTATTAAAATAGAATAATATAGATGTAAAGAATCTAAAAGAGGTAAACCTTGGAACTGATGCTAATTTATAGGACTACATCATAAAATACTCAACACTAAGATAAGGATGAATCAATGTCCGGAATATTTTTACCAATTATTACATTTATCCCATTTACCTCTTAGTCGGGTATGTGTCTCAATTCTATTTTTATATTTCATTTTTATGTGTACAATTGTATAAAATTATGTAATAGTGGAACATGGTATTTATACAAGGTCTAAAACTCAATATGATTAGCCTTTCATTAGAACTTCATAAAAATAATACAATACTAGAAATCCACTAGAAAATAATACTTTAACCATTCTTACAGCAATAATGGAATAACTGTTCCCTTGTGTTTCACTATAGTCAATTGACAATGTTGTTTTTGTATCTCCTAGATGGTTATTTATACTATATATGTTGACGGAACCTTACTTCTTAATGGTTTAAAATTCCATGCGGTTATTAAACATGGTGAGACATATGATGATTCTCATAATTCTACATTATTATTACACTTTCTTCTTCGTTACTCTATTACATGCATAGTAGTGGTAAATCAAATCATCTTATTCTTAATGGAATCAAATTTAAAGATACTCATTTATTAATCTAATGTTATTCAAAATATTTTTAAAAGGTTTTGGATTTTATAACATATGATTATTCTTTGGTCCGATTGATAATCACAACTTATTCCTACATGAGGTTGCTCGTTTCATCTTTGTTCTAGTAAAATAAATGTATCGTATTTATATAATCACAAACATCCTTCATTTTATATAATTGATGAATGTTAGTCTTATAATAATCAAAATCATTTTTATCTTCTTTAATATAATTTCTACATTGATTTTAATATTTATTCACTGTTGTTCTTCATGGTGTATCTAATATTTTAACATATTAATCATAAATCTCATTTAAAATAATTTTTTGAAATAATTATCTTTCACAACTCAATAACATATTTGAACTACTTAAAAGCCACATGATTCTTATGTTTCATAGAAGTATCATTTTTTTGATATTACCACATATAATATATTATTATTATTATATATAGAGTGATTGAGAATTTGTTACAACTTTAGTTGTGAGAACCTTTGGTTTTTAGTCTAATAAAACATTTTAATTATTGTAGTGTCTATAAATATGTTCATACAATTTGAAACACCTAATCATTCACATACTATCCCTCCTGAAATTCTATGTAGGAGATATCTTTATTCATGGAAAACTCATTTCCATCATTTAATCTAGTGTATGTGGGATATTCTTCTTCATTCATGAAATAAAATTTGGTTTCATGGGACCACACATTATTTTTTACTTGGATATATTTTTATATATTAACCATACTGAGATAGTGTTATACTAATAGTGGTACATAAAACATTTTTATCAACATGTATTATTGAAAGTGAAAGGAATTCATCAAAACAAGGATCTATACTTCTTCACACAAGATAGTGTGTGGAACTCACCACTTTTTATAACCTAGGAATCTCATGAAAGTTTTTCTATCCCACATAAGATAATAACATTGATAAAATTTACAAAATGAGAGCTCTCTTAGACGTTGTGATTGACAGGCTCATTTCTTGGTGTTAGGACATTGGAATTTATAAAAGATTATCACCTCCTCTCCTTCAATGGATCACTAACATAGAAGTTATATAAAATGTTCTGTCAAAGTCCGAGGTATTAATATATTTATACACCCATGGATATCAATATTTTTAAATTCTTAATAAGGGTTTCATAACACATAATATCAGGGTGTATCTTCTTATGTTAAAATTCGTCATGTGAATCCAGAAATAATTCCATTCACATTTTAGAATTTGGAATCATTCGTCCATTTTTTATCCATAAACATTTTGTTTTAATTAATATCATCATCCACACAATTTATTCATCATAAATAGATGATAGGGGTTCTTGATAAAACAAAAATTCACCTCATAGTGTCACGACCCGCCCTCGGGGTCCGTGCCGTGACTACCCCAAGCCCGCCTTCCATAGGCCAGGGGCTGGCGACTAGCACCAAGGCGCAAATCCCGGTAAAAAGGGAAGGCATTGCCTTTGAAAACACACACCACAGAGTAAACAAGCGGAAGTAAACACTAAACAAGCAGAGTACGACTGAAAGTGCGGAAAAGTAAATGGGCCAGAATACAAACCCAAACTGAAAGTAAAGTACAACTCGAAAGGGAAAAACAGCAACTGAAAAGTAAAAGCCGCTACTCCGAGCTGTCCACCGGAAATCCCACCTGAAGGGTGGGTACAGATAGCTCCTCTGCTCCATGGGTCCCACCGTCCGCTCTGTGCACGTCCCGCCCAGTGGTCCACCTCCGGGTACCGTCCCGCTCTACAAGCCTCAGCTAAGTCAACGCTGTCCGTCGTCTGCAACCAACACAACGTAGTGCGGGCGAAGCCCGTGCAGGGGTGAGTATAAGCTACTCAGTAGGGACCCCGAGACCCCTAAAGGTCTCTCAAATCCACAAAGGATAAACCACGAAGAAAATTAACAATCACGAAGTAACAACCGACATTGCTTAGGTATATGCCCATACATATACCTAAGTCATCAATTAAAATACGCTCCAACCTCCGAGCCCAAGTACCACTCATTCCACGCAGGAAAGTATACGTATTCCACATAGGAAAGCAAAACATAATCCACACAGGATTGCACAACACAATCCACACAGGAAAGAAACAGGATTCAGCTCACACATGTATACTTCTTCAAGGACGATAAAGATGATCACTGATCCATCTAAGTCGTCGGACCCACGAAGGATCGATAGGTAACTAACCCCCGCAAAGACCCACACAGGATCGGGCTCACACAGAACCTGTAGGCGCTGGCTCACACAGAACCGCTGAGCGCAAGGACCCACACAGGATCGGGCTCACACAGAACCTGTAGCACTGATCCACATAGGATCGCTGAGTGCTATAGTCGTCGTCGTCGAATCCACACAGGATCTCTGTACTGTCGTCGTCGAATCCACACAGGATCTCTGTACTGTCGTCGTCGAATCCACACAGGATCTCTGTACTGTCGTCGTCGCAGTCACAGTAGCAGTCGTAGCAGTAGAACAGTCGCAGCCAACACTAGGGTTTCCGCACACAGCAAGCTCGTACGGAGGGTCCGCTCCACGAGCCGAGAGGCTGATACATCAACTGTCACGAAGACCGGAGTTGATGTATCCAAAAGTTCCGTATCGTCAACAGGAACTCAACGCAACAGACGGCGCGTCGATCGGACGCCCGGTCTGAGAGTTATTGGCATTTTCGTCTCCGGGGCCCGGTTGGTTTTTAAGGCAAAACCAACCCGACCGTACTCCACCTGCGTCCAAACCTCGGGCGGAGTATGCCAAAAGATCCGTCTCACTAAGAGGAACACTACGCGACTGACGGCACGTCAATCGGACGTCCGTAGCTCAAGATATGAGCGTTTCCGCTCCGAAGGCCCGGTTGGTTTCGTAAACGAACCAACCCGGCCGAACTCAAAGTAAACCGAAACCTTGAGTGCGATATACCGAAACGACCGTCTCGATCCAAGGATCGCGTTTCCGCAGACGGTTCGTCATTCGGAGGTCTGAGGCTCAAGTTATGAGCCAAAAACCGAAACTGGTCTGAAACGGGGGGGTCCGGGTCCGGGCCAACCCGGCCCGACCCCCCCCTGGGCGGCGCGGCGGCGGCGCTTGGCGCCGCACGTGGGTCACGCGGGGGGCAATCAAGCCCCCCCTGTTTTGTGAAGGCGGCACGGCCTTGAGCCGTGCCTTTGCAAAAAAAAACGGCCCCCGCAAGTGGGGGCCGGCTGGACGAACCGGGGGGCTGTTGCCCCCCCTCCTCTAATGAACCGCCCCCCTCATTAAGAGGGGGGTTTGTTGAACCGGCCGGGGGTTTTATTCCCCCGGTTTTTATGATATCCGGCCGGCCAGCTGGCCGGCCGGTTTTTACCAATGGGGCCGGAAATTCCGGTCCCGCCCTCGACTTCCGACGCCGGCGGCCCGGCCGCCGGTCTCCCCTTTCGCCGCGGCCCGGAACCGGCCGCGGTCTTCTCGTCCCGCCGCGGCCCGGAACCGGCCGCGGTCTCCTCGTCCTGCCGCGGCCCGGAACCGGCCGCGGCGTTCGTCATCCGGCGCGGAGCGACGGCACCGCACCCCTTTGCCGTGCTTTGATTCTTTTCAACGCGGCGCGACGGCGTCGCGTTCTTGAAGATTTTTCCTCGGCGTGGCGCGACGGCGCCGCGTAATTTAATTGAACGATCATCCGCGTGGTGCGACGGCACCACGCTACTTGCTTCCACCCGCATGAATAAAACAAGAACGATGGAGGGGGGGTTCGGCCGTGTTCGTGCGGTCCGGCCCCCCTCACGTTAAAATAAGACGCAACTTAAAATAAATCAAGTCACACGTTAGTCTTGATAGAATCACGATCAAGAATAAAATAAGGAAACCAAAAGAAAACGACAACCCCTACCTCGGGTTTAAGATTCAAAGGTTTGGCTACGCTCCGCGGAAGACGGCGTCGCGGAGGTCGGGTGTCGCGGTCGACGTTCGTCAAATCCGTTGACGAAGTGTTATGCCCGAAGAGACACGACGTTGGCGGATCTTCGTTTTCCGACGAAGAAGGTCCGAGAAGGAAGAAGAGGTCCGAAGATACCGGGTCGCCGAGTCGATGATCCTTGACGAAGTGTTGTCGTTCTTCGTTGAGGATGAAGACGTTCTTCGCCGGAGAAGATGAAGAGGAGATCTCAATAGCTCTCAAGGGAATAAACCAACAACCCATAAACAAATAAGATTACATCTTATTTTATTAACACATAACTCAAAAGAATTTCAAATGTTTGAAATTCAAAAGTGTTAACTCCCAAAAATTAATTAAAAGTAACATAAGCCAATTAATTAGGGGTTAAGAACGTTGAGAGAATTTGAAAAGAAAAGGGGTTCGTGTGGGCCCCACCACACTTAATCCTCCCAAGGGAGGTTAAGTGGGTGTGGGTCCCACTTCCAACCTCCTTTGATAGGTTTTTAAATAAGTTAAAATAAAATTTGTCTTTACACAAATTTTATTTAACTTAACTGAAAAACCCCAAAACGTAACATTCAACCCTCAACAAACGCAACTCCCGAAAAGGTCTCATTAAGCGAATATCGGCGCTGCGAGTTCATCGGTGCCCTCAGATTTCAATTCCGAGCACCGGATCAAAAGTTAGGAATTCCCGCTCGTTCGTTCACTGAACGTACCCGAGCCAAACTTCGGAAATTAATTCCGGGCACTCCGGGCCTCGGAATCAGGTGCCGTCTGAAACCGCGCTCTTGTAAAATTCTAAAGAAAATTAAGAAAAAAAATTCCCTTGAATTTTACGGGTCTTTACATTACTCCCACCTCAGGGCTTTACGTCCCCGTAAAGATACAACAAAAACTAGGGAAACAAATGAGGGTACTGAGCACGCATCTGAGCCTCCCGCTCCCATGTGCTCTCCTGGAGATTCCCGTGCTGCCATCTGATGCGCACAAGAGGAATCGATCGCCCACGCAGGACCCGCTCCTGTCGATCCTCTATCTCCACCGGAACCTCCGTAAAAGTTGCCCCATCGTCAACGTCAAGCTCCCCATGGTCAATGATGTGTGTCGGGTCGTGCACGTATCTCCTTAGCTGGGATACGTGGAAGACGTCGTGCACCCGGTGCAACTGAGGTGGTAGAGCCAGGCGATAAGCCACCTCACCAATCCTGCTGAGAATCTGGAAAGGTCCGATGAAGCGCGGAGATAACTTGCCGCCTCGGCCAAATCTCCGAATACCATGCCGAGATGAGACCCGCAAGAAGACGTGGTCGCCATCCTCGAACTCCAGTGGCCTCCGCCTCCTGTCAGCGTATGACTTCTGCCGGCTCTGAGCTGTCCTCATCCGCTCCTGGATGACCTGGCCCTTTTCTGTCGTGGCCTGGACCATCTCCGGTCCCATCAGAGCTGCAAGATTTCTCCTTTGCCGAAGAGAGAAATCTGGTCTCATCCCCTGGATGAACCACATTCTTTGCCTAAAACAGTCAATCCTAACATGGATGATACTAATCCATACTAAGGATGACGTCGTAAGGCCTCGACGCTACTACTAAGAGATTCAACCGTTACTCTCGCCTCCAAGGGTTGAGTCACACTGTCGGCATCCGTGTGTGGTAACTGGGTCTCCTCCAGTAGATGTCTCACAAGTGAGGGTCAAGTCAACAGCCAAAACTGGAACCTCTTAGTAACATTACGATAGAGGACAGGAACAAAAACATCACAAGGTATGCGTCTTTTATTAATGCAGCTCGTAAAACAAGACGCTACACAAAAGCAACAAGGAACCAGAAGTACAAAGGATGTATCCACTAGTTCTGCTTCTGTCCATCGGCTCCCGGGGCTCCATGATCGAAGGCCTCGGCTACCTGAAGCTGAGCTCTCCCCTGCGGTCGGGGTGGACCTCCTGGTGGTGGTGGTGGTAGAACCTCAAAGCGTCGGCCACCACCAGCTGCTCGTCCAGCTCCTCTGCCTCGTCCGCCTCCTCCCTGCGGACCGCCACGGTCGAACCTCTGCCTCTGCCTAGGTGGTTCCTCAACCGTCTGCTGCTCCTCCGCATGGCGGGTCGGGCAGTCACGAGCCATGTGGCCTCGCCCGCCGCATGCATAGCACTGTCTTCCACTCGAAAGACTGGCTCCGCGTTGTGTGCCCTGCACTGCTGAGCCAGTGCCCTGAGGTCTGGTCTGTCTGGACCCCTGAGTCATTCGCCGACTGCCAGCTGCAGATGACTCTGCCACGTGCCGTCCTGCGGTGGGTCTCTGTGCTGGTGTAGACTCAGCAAGGAAGCTCTCGATCAGAAGATCCCGCTCCAGTACTCCTGTCTGAGTCGGTATGCTGAGGGAGATCAGCGATGCCCTGATCTCGTGCCTCAAACCCTGCTCGAAGGTCCGGGCCCGGAAGAATGGGTCCCGTACCATGTCGGTCGAGTAGCGCGAGAGATCGGTAAATCTCGCCGAGTACTGAGCGACCGTCATGCTGCCCTGCCGCAGCTGTAGAAGCTCCTGGATGCGCACCGCACGAAGGGTGGCTGGGACGAACTCCGAGCGGAAGATGCTCTCAAAGTCCGTCCAAAGTAGAGATGCCTCATCGTGCACCTGGAGCATCAAGCTCCACCATCGTCCTGCTGCTGCATGTAGTAGGCTCGCAGCGAGGATCACCATGAGGTCTGATGGTGTCCTCACTAGCCTAAACACTCGTACCACTGCCTCCAGCCAGTCCTCTGCAGCCTTGGGATCCGTCTCCCCGCGAAACCTGGGCGGTCGCTGGCGCTGAAACTCATGCAGTGCGCTGAGGCGACGTGCATCGTCAGCGGCTGCTGCTGGAAGCATCGGGGGCTCGGCGGGTAAAGCTACCGCCGGTGCCACTGCTGACAAAGGGCCCTGCACCGAAGCCTCGTCGCTCGGTGGGCTGTCGTCTCGCTCGACTCTCGGAACCCTAGCTGGCTGCCGTCGTGGGGCCATCCTGAATAGGAAACAGGTGCGCCACGGTTAGAACAGTATACCAGGTGAGCTGATATAAGTAATCACAAAGAAAACTTGAGACTTTCATTAAGCAGATCAGTATACCCGGTGAGCTGACACAAGTAATCACAAAGAAAACTTTGAAACACACACGCAATCAATGTTTTTGTGCATTAAGTCGGAAATCAGAAGTCAGGGTCCTGGTGTACGGATACGTCGGCCGCCGCACCAACACTGGACTCCCTGGACTGATAACCACACTCAATACGCTAAACATTATTGCTTCACATAGAAAAGATCAGAGTTCGCGGTAGAACCGAACTCCTCTGATACCAATTTGTCACGACCCGCCCTCGGGGTCCGTGCCGTGACTACCCCAAGCCCGCCTTCCATAGGCCAGGGGCTGGCGACTAGCACCAAGGCGCAAATCCCGGTAAAAAGGGAAGGCATTGCCTTTGAAAACACACACCACAGAGTAAACAAGCGGAAGTAAACACTAAACAAGCAGAGTACGACTGAAAGTGCGGAAAAGTAAATGGGCCAGAATACAAACCCAAACTGAAAGTAAAGTACAACTCGAAAGGGAAAAACAGCAACTGAAAAGTAAAAGCCGCTACTCCGAGCTGTCCACCGGAAATCCCACCTGAAGGGTGGGTACAGATAGCTCCTCTGCTCCATGGGTCCCACCGTCCGCTCTGTGCACGCCCCGCCCAGTGGTCCACCTCCGGGTACCGTCCCGCTCTACAAGCCTCAGCTAAGTCAACGCTGTCCGTCGTCTGCAACCAACACAACGTAGTGCGGGCGAAGCCCGTGCAGGGGTGAGTATAAGCTACTCAGTAGGGACCCCGAGACCCCTGAAGGTCTCTCAAATCCACAAAGGATAAACCACGAAGAAAATTAACAATCACGAAGTAACAACCGACATTGCTTAGGTATATGCCCATACATATACCTAAGTCATCAATTAAAATACGCTCCAACCTCCGAGCCCAAGTACCACTCAGTCCACGCAGGAAAGTATACGTATTCCACATAGGAAAGCAAAACATAATCCACACAGGATTGCACAACACAATCCACACAGGAAAGAAACAGGATTCAGCTCACACAGGTATACTTCTTCAAGGACGATAAAGATGATCACTGATCCATCTAAGTCGTCGGACCCACGAAGGATCGATAGGTAACTAACCCCCGCAAAGACCCACACAGGATCGGGCTCACACAGAACCTGTAGGCGCTGGCTCATACAGAACCGCTGGGCGCAAGGACCCACACAGGATCGGGCTCACACAGAACCTGTAGCACTGATCCACATAGGATCGCTGAGTGCTGTAGTCGTCGTCGTCGAATCCACACAGGATCTCTGTACTGTCGTCGTCGAATCCACACAGGATCTCTGTACTGTCGTCGTCGAATCCACACAGGATCTCTGTACTGTCGTCGTCGCAGTCACAGTAGCAGTCGTAGCAGTAGAACAGTCGCAGCCAGCACTAGGGTTTCCGCACACAGCAAGCTCGTACGGAGGGTCCGCTCCACGAGCCGAGAGGCTGATACATCAACTGTCACGAAGACCGGAGTTGATGTATCCAAAAGTTCCGTATCGTCAACAGGAACTCAACGCAATAGACGGCGCGTCGATCGGACGCCCGGTCTGAGAGTTATTGGCATTTTCGTCTCCGGGGCCCGGTTGGTTTTTAAGGCAAAACCAACCCGACCGTACTCCACCTGCGTCCAAACCTCGGGCGGAGTACACCAAAAGATCCGTCTCACTAAGAGGAACACTACGCGACTGACGGCACGTCAATCGGACGTCCGTAGCTCAAGATATGAGCGTTTCCGCTCCGAAGGCCCGGTTGGTTTCGTAAACGAACCAACCCGGCCGAACTCAAAGTAAACCGAAACCTTGAGTGCGATATACCGAAACGACCGTCTCGATCCAAGGATCGTGTTGCCGCAGACGGTTCGTCATTCGGAGGTCGGAGGCTCAAGTTATGAGCCAAAAACCGAAACTGGTCTGAAACGGGGGGGTCCGGGTCCGGGCCAACCCGGCCCGACCCCCCCCTGGGCGGCGCGGCGGCCGGCGGTGGCGGCCGGCGGCGGCGGACGGCGGCGGCGGGCGGCGGCGCGGCGGCAGGCCGCGGTGGCGGCGGCGGCGGGCCGCGGCGGCGGGCGGCGGCGCGGCGGCGGGCCGCGGTGGCGGCGGCGGCGGGCCGCGGCGGCGGCGCTTGGCGCCGCACGTGGGTCACGCGGGGGGCAATCAAGCCCCCCCTGTTTTGTGAAGGCGGCACGGCCTTGAGCCGTGCCTTTGCAAAAAAAAAACGGCCCCCGCAAGTGGGGGCCGGCTGGACGAACCGGGGGGCTGTTGCCCCCCCTCCTTTAATGAACCGCCCCCCTCATTAAGAGGGGGGTTTGTTGAACCGGCCGGGGGTTTTATTCCCCCGGTTTTTATGATATCCGGCCGGCCAGCTGGCCGGCCGGTTTTTACCACCGGGACCGGAAATTCCGGTCCCGCCCTCGACTTCCGACGCCGGCGGCCCGGCCGCCGGTCTCCCCTTTCGCCGCGGCCCGGAACCGGCCGCGGTCTTCTCGTCCCGCCGCGGCCCGGAACCGGCCGCGGTCTCCTCGTCCTGCCGCGGCCCGGAACCGGCCGCGGCGTTCGTCATCCGGCGCGGTGCGACGGCACCGCGCCCCTTTGCCGTGCTTTGATTCTTTTCAACGCGGCGCGACGGCGTCGCGTTCTTGAAGATTTTTCCTCGGCGTGGCGCGACGGCGCCGCGTAATTTAATTGAACGATCATCCGTGTGGTGCGACGGAACCACGCTACTTGCTTCCACCCGCATGAATAAAACAAGAACGATGGAGGGGGGGTTCGGCCGTGTTCGTGCGGTCCGGCCCCCCTCACGTTAAAATAAGACGCAACTTAAAATAAATCAAGTCACACGTTAGTCTTGATAGAATCACGATCAAGAATAAAATAAGGAAACCAAAAGAAAACGACAACCCCTACCTCGGGTTTAAGATTCAAAGTTTCGGCTACGCTCCGCGGAAGACGGCGTCACGGAGGTCGGGTGTCGCGGTCGACGTTCGTCAAATCCGTTGACGAAGTGTTATGCCCGAAGAGACACGACGTTGGCGGATCTTCGTTTGCCGACGAAGAAGGTCCGAGAAGGAAGAAGAGGTCCGAAGATACCGGGTCGCCGAGTTGATGATCCTTGACGAAGTGTTGTCGTTCTTCGTTGAGGATGAAGACGTTCTTCGCCGGAGAAGATGAAGAGGAGCTCTCAATAGCTCTCAAGGGAATAAACCAACAACCCATAAACAAATAAGATTACATCTTATTTTATTAACACATAACTCAAAAGAATTTCAAATGTTTGAAATTCAAAAGAGTTAACTCCCAAAAATTAATTAAAAGTAACATAAGCCAATTAATTAGGGGTTAAGAACGTTGAGAGAATTTGAAAAGAAAAGGGGTTCGTGTGGGCCCCACCACACTTAATCCTCCCAAGGGAGGTTAAGTGGGTGTGGGTCCCACTTCCAACCTCCTTTGATAGGTTTTTAAATAAGTTAAAATAAAATTTGTCTTTACACAAATTTTATTTAACTTAACTGAAAACCCCAAAACGTAACTTTCAACCCGCAACAAACGCAACTCCCGAAAAGGTCTCATTAAGCGAATATCGGCGCTGCGAGTTCATCGGTGCCCTCAGATTTCAATTCCGAGCACCGGATCAAAAGTTAGGAATTCCCGCTCGTTCGTTCACTGAACGTACCCGAGCCAAACTTCGGAAATTAATTCCGGGCACTCCGGGCCTCGGAATCAGGTGCCGTCTGAAACCGCGCTCTTGTAAAATTCTAAAGAAAATTAAGAAAAAAAATTCCCTTGAATTTTACGGGTCTTTACACATAGATTCATGCAAGATGATCTAGTAATGATAAAAACAATATCAGGTCAATTTGAGAAGGATTATATAATGTAGGTTGTAGAATGAATGAATTTTAGGGAGTATATACTCTTTAGATAAGGATGAGGATGAAGTCAATTACATAATTTATTGGATGTCCCAAATTTCATAGATCAAGAGGCCCATGTTATGACCATATATTTAATTATAAAAGATTTGTTGCGTGGTGCATCTATCCAACACAAAAAAATTGTTTGGTCAAACACCATTATATCAATGTATCTATGTATGTTACTTACTCAATCTGGCATAGGAGTTAGCATCCAGACACACATACAAAAACATTCCCTTACATGATCCACTCCTCACCTTTTATGGTCCCCCAATGAACCATATGGATTTTATGTACCTGTTGATCCTCCTTTGTATGATCCAAGTGGGTTCTATGTAAGACAATTTTCAATCCTACCACATGTGACAAGCCAAATTGAATTCCTCCCAAATGGATTACCATAGGGTCCCACATATGTGGTTGAGGTGGACCTTGGTGGGTGAATGGTTGGTCATACTTTTTCCAATCTACCATAAAAGGAGTTAACAAAATATTCACCATAGATTCCATATATTTTTCAACATGAAATATTGAACCATCTTCCTCATCATCTCAAATCATCCATTCCATATGAAATTAATTATTATATTGTATTTTTGAAAAAAACCCAACCTCAATATCACGAATAAAACTCCTTACTTTATTACATTGTTACTATGAAAAAGGGTTTGAATCATTAAGTTTTAAATAGTTTAGTACATTTGGAATATAGTTACAAACATATGTTTTACATTACAACAAGATATTAAAGACAACATAATAGCTTGATTGGAATCATCCACAAACTACAATATTATCCCTTCATTTTATTCAAAATAAACATCTTTTCTTGTTAGTGAAAAACAAAATATATAGAATGGGGGATCTTAGATGCTCAGTAAGGGTGAAAAAATAGAATAAAAAAATAAAAACATGAATAATATGGAAGTGTGAATAAGTAAAATCAATTTCAATTAAAACAAATAGTTGATCATATTATGATAGTATTAAAAAATGAATAATTCCATATAAATTATCCCATGAGAATAAAACCAAACCATGGATATTAAACTAGTTGAATAATCAAATGGATAATCAATTAATTATTCTATAATGAGATAATGAATAATAATTGACATCATAAATATACCATTAATTCCTCTTCCATGAATTTTTCAGCAATGGGTAAGGTCTCATCCAAATCCTAGTCTCATTTGTATCATGAGACCTACTGATGCATCAAGATGCAATAGTAGTCCCCACCCATCACTTAATAGGAGTAATGAATTATTTATATATCAAATTAAAATATATCTTTAATTAAAATTATTCCATACTAATTTCAAATATTTCAATCATAATAATATATGAATTTACTCTAATAAAGTAATTGATAAATTCTTTATAAAAATATACATTTCTTTTAGAAGATCAGTTCTTTCAAAAATTCATTTATATTTTCCCTAGAATTTATCTCAGAAATATTTATATCATATAAAAAGAGGAAAATTAAATTATTTTTGATGCAGATATAATGTCCAACAAAAGTGTAAAAAGTAAAAATAGTGTTTAAGAAAATTTTGAAATGCATCACATTAGTGCGGTTGGAGGAAGAATATAAGAGATTCATAAAATTTCAAGAAGAATAAATTGTTTACATATAACATGAAAACAAATAAGATAGTTTTAAATGATAAGAATATTTATCTTAAAAAATATTGGCATCTTATAACAAAATATAGATATTACATGAAAATGTGTACGAAATTGGGAAGTTCAGTTTAATCGAGCTTTCTTAATAGGAAGAATTGAAAAGTGGTCATATAAAACGATGTATTACCCATAAAAACTAATGAAATAATATTTATAATAGAGTTTGGAACACATAAATATATATTAGAAAAATTATTTTAAATAAATAATAATTACCCATGTGTAATGAGAGATAAATCATAGCTCAATGAGGAGTAGAGGTTCTAGAAGAATCCCTTACCATTATGAAAACAATCGAACCGTTTGAACCATCAAATAAATAATAATCAGATGAAACATTTAATCAAATGAACATAAAGGGGTTAATTATATGTTAAATAAAATTTTAGTATAAATACCCCACATACAATAAATAGTGTTGATAAATTCATACCTCACTTAAATAAAAGTGAGATGAAAAATCCTTACCTTTTGTCGAAAAGTGTTCTTCTCTTTAATTAATGTCCATGATAATGAAATTAGATTCATTATTAAATTAATTAAGAATATTTTATTTATGTATTTTATTTATTATAATTTAATTATGTTCATTTATGTTTCTTTTTATGAGTTATAAGATATAATTGTATCATTCAATAATGTTCGTTTCCTTGGTTTTTATGGTCAGTTTTTATGTATACATGTATGCAAAATCATGTAAAATGAGAATAGTTGACAAAAATTGAAATTATAAGATATTAATGAACATATTGAATATTAAATGGTTATATATTTCATTCATTTTTATTTAATTAGGGTAAATCATTAGATAAAACATTAGTGATAATTGTTTATATTATTTTAGATATTTTTTATCATGAGGATCTAGTTTGGTTTTATTAGAAATTATTATGTATATAAAATAGTTTGAAAAAATTAAATAAACTGTAATAAATATATTATAATTTTTTTTGAAATGAAAATGGTTTTATGAATTTCCATGATGGCATGATTGAAAAATGAAAACACGTCATCGTTGAAAGAATGTAAATCGGCCCCTAATGAATGATGTTTTCATCTTTAAAATAAAAGGAAGAAGAGTATAAAATTGATGATGGTTTATTCCATCAACCCAATAAAGGTTTATTATGAAAATTATACTAGAGTTATCATGTCAATTTGGTATCGGTATGTTAGGAAATGATAAGAAACAGAATAACTTGAAAATAAATTAAAAGAAAATGTAAGAGGGTTTTACCTCTCGAACTTCTTCTCCTTGAGAACCTCTTTAGAGAAAAGGGATTGGACTTTTTTTGAGACCAAATCCTCATGGATGTGGTGGATATATTTTTGAAATTATTTGGTTGAAATTGTATAAGATTAAAGGCTTTATAGGTGTGAGGAAAATGGGTGGATAGGGTTGGTATTTATAGTAGATGAAATGGGTGTTTTTGAATATTGTATTCATTTTATTACAATTTTTGATAAACTATAGGAATAGATTGATAATTATAGCAGAATATATTATGTTAATTATGTATATTTATTTATTATGCTATTTTATCATCCATACATCATCTATTACCCACTAATTTATGTTTTTTTCAAATAATGGAAATTAGCATATTTCACTATTTCAAAACAATTATAATATTTTTGAAAAATGAAAATCTAAATATGGTAAATTATATTGTTAAATTAAATATACATTTATTCAAAAAATACATCTTTTAAAATTATAACTACTTTTACAACACATTGAAAAATTAGTTAAATGATCATATGATTATATTATAATCATAATACTGTAAAATATTAATTTATGAATCAATTTATTGATATTAAATTTAATTTTAAATCATTTAAAATTTTAAAAAATTGTAAAGGCACATTTATGTGCCTCAAAAATACCGATAGTTAATTTATCATTTTTAAAAAAATTATTTACTTATTCCATCATATCATTATATTATATTTTCATTTATAAGATACCTAAATATTATTTTTAATTTAATATGTGAGGTCAGTTTTTAAATTGACACATTCTTATTCCCAATGGTCATATTATTATTCTAATGGTCACATTAGTATTCATCAAAAATGAAACTTATCATAAAACTACCCAAAATTTAATTAAAGTAAATTTTGATATTATATTTTCAAAAATATTTTTTATTTTGTCAAATATAATTTAAAAATTTATTAATGTATATATTTAAAAAAATTAATCCATAAAAAGGTGATAAAACTGAATTTAGAAAAATGTGGCCATTTATGTGTAAAATTTGATATATTATTATCTAATAACTCTAAAAATATTTTGGATTAATAATATAATATTTGATTGAATATATAATATATAAATATTATTAATGTATATAACGAATTGTATTTAATAATATTTTATTATTGAAATAAAAATAGTTTTTATAAAAATAAATCATTGTTGTTCAATTGGTATTCATTTCTAATTAATTGGTAACCCATGGATTAATTTTACAAATATTTTTAATCTATATTTTCATAATTTATATAATATCATTCATTCCATCCATTCCAAACATCTATAAGATAAATATAACAATTAAATAATAATATTTAATCATTTTTAATGCCCATAAGTTATCGAAGAAGTTAAATTAAAAAGAGGCATACCACAAAAACATGAGGTGTTACATTCTCCCCATCAACAATAAATTGTTTCCCCAAGATTTAAAATTTTAAATTAAAATAATATTTTGATACTTGAAAATTATTTTTTTGGGAATCCCTCATCAGAAATACTACTAATAAAATATCCTCTTATTAAGTGGTAAAGGGGAAACTAAATGTCCCCAGAAAAATAGAATTTCAGGGAGGAAATAATTTTTGAAAAATAATTGAAAATAATTGAAGGATAAATATAAATATAATGTTATGATGGAGAGTGATAGATAAATGATCATTATAATGTAAACCATAAAAAACTATAAATTTTGTTATCAGTTAAAAGGACATTGATTAATGAGAAAGAAAAGTATACGATTAATGTTTTTGTTCCAAAATACTTTTACTAGAGTTGATGTATTGTTTTTATAATGAAATAAAAATACTTGACTAAATTCCCTATCATAATAATATCCTCATACTTATGTTGTTCTTTAATCAATTTTCACATTATCATTTTCACCCATAAATGAAATTTAAAATGATTTTTCACACATGAAGCACTATTAGGAACCATAAGATCCACAAGTCATTTCTACATCATTTAAATGTTTACTGAAATAAAATTGTTTATCATAGGTTATAAAATAAGATAAATAGTATAATAATATAAATCAATTATATCCTTAATCCATTACATAAGTAGTTGACCTTATGAATTATCCAACATATATCTCTCTAAATTCAAAGACCAAACAATTTACAAAGAAGGTAAATATATACCAAAAATAAACTTAACATAAAATTTTACCAAATAATGTAACTCTTATTGTCAGATAACATAAATATATATACATATACCATAATCTCTTTTAATCCTTAATGAAAAAGTAATGCTTCCAATTCATTAAAGAAAATGTTTTAATTTATAATCAATATAAAACTTATGAATCCTAAAAACCAATAATTACTGATAAAATTTTCAATTAACAAATTTATTGAATAAAAAAATAGGAATATTAGTTATTCTGATCCATCTAATGTAGTAGAATATGCTTGACCATGATCACTTTGGTTCTTCTAGGTTGTTTTTCCTTGATAATTGGGACATTCATTTGAGTATTTCCCTATATCATTTTAATTAATACATTAAATATTGGAAAATTATTTTATTATATTTTAATTATAAGCATGGGGTATTTTCTCAAAACATGAGGAAAAATCCTTTTACTACTAATTATATATGATTTTATTCCTTCCATAGTTATTACATGTGGTAAAATACTTTTTCCCTATTTTTCCTTCATCTGAATTTTTTTCTGTGTCCTCTTCTTCCCAAGATTTCTTCCAAAGTCATAATATTTAGAAAACAGATTCTCATCCTTCTTAGAACAAGATATTATATCATCATATTATGGTAAGATTTTATAGACTAGTTTCCTTTGAAATGATGGCACACACATATCAAAAAATGATCATTATTATTATTTGGATAATGTTAGTTGATCAAGTTCCAATTTATTCTCTAAGGTTCTATTTATAAACAATTGAATACACTATATTATATAATTACATTATAAATCATAATTTATAATCCCAAAAAATTAAAATAATTAACATAAATTGAAAAAATAGGTATCTAACCTCATAATTCTATACATGGTTTCCTTGCTTACATTTTTTCCTTTAAATCCTTCGTAATGGTTTTTAAAGAAATGGTGTATTATCCTGAGAATATTCCCCATTAGTGTTAGCCCAGGTGGGTATTAACTCCCGCTTCCATGTACTAGGTTATGGTGTTTCAGGACCAACACTTCATTTCATTGTTCTTAACCCTAGATGCATCTGCGATAAAAACATGTCTATTTGTAGAAACCAGACAGAGATATATTGTTAGATAGACCCACATAATTTCTACCTTACCAAAATAGTTTGATGTAATTCTATGATTATAAAAAAAGTATTTATTAGGGTCATGTTCCCTAATCTAGGTTTTCAAAATATATTTTTCACGTATTCTAATAATCTTCCTTTGATACCAACTGTAATGAACCATACCCAAGTAGCTTATCATTTTTGCTTAACATTATTACAGTGGTATTTAGAACAAGGGTTCACATTCTAAATGATAGAATAGTTTATTATCTTTATAACCCAATATATGAACATTTATTTTACATTAAAACCTGAAATGAAAAACCACATATAAACTCCATTGGATACATCTATAAACTCTATGATTATCCTGATAACTAATTCAGAATATACATCTTTCAATCATGGGGAAAATAAAACATAAGAAAGGGGTGAGAACATATGCTCAATAAGGGTAAAAATAAATAGGAAGATAATATAAAAATAATCAATGATGAAACATGAATAATTAAAATCACACACCGTTAAAACATTAACTTGAGCATATTATAGCAAGATTTAAAACTGAATAATGTCACTTAAATAAACTAATGAGAATAAAAATTAACCACAGATATTCTACTAGTCTCATAATCACATGTATTATATATTACTATTATTAAAATGAGGGAATGGAAAATTTTATACAACATAAACATATCATCAATCCCATATCCAATAATTATAAATAAATTTGTTTTGGATAGTCCAAAACCCACTCTAGTTGGTCTCATGAGAACTACAGATGCATAAATGGGAAATAGTGGGCCTCACTTGTTAATTACTAAGTACAATTCATTCATCACATGTTGAATAATAATATATCATTAAATCATCGTGTCTCATACCAATTTTCAATATTTTAATCATAATCACATAAGAGTGTACTCTAATAAAATCAATGATAAATTATTGAGAGAAATACACTTTTCAATTGAAATGAAAATTCCTTTTGTAAAATCATTCGTATTTGTCATAAAAATAATATTTTTAATATGTATATCCCAGAAAAGTTGGATAATGAAATTATATATGTGGAATAAATAATTTTCAACTGATATTTGAACAAGTAAAATGTTTCATTAATAATATTTTGAAACAGTCCACTTTAGTGTGGATTCAGGGAAAATATAAGGGAGTCATTAAAATAGACGAAATATATTTTTTGACATAAAACTAGAAAATATATGAGATAGATATACCAGATAAAATGATATATTTTACAAAAATATTGGTTTCTTAAAAAACATTATGGATTTTACATTAAAATGGGTAAGAAATTGGGAAGTTCCCTTTAATCAAGATTTCTTATCGGGTCAACTTAGAAAGGGAACCTTATAAAATTATGTATTTTTTATAAAATATGGATGAAATAATATTGATACATTATTTTGGAACATATAAAAATAATTTTTAATATTTATATAAAAATAAAATATAAATATGTAAAATTAAGTACATAAAAATCATTACCTGAAAGAAAAATGGTGTTTCGGGAAGCAACCCTTACCATTGTGCTAACAGTAAAATAGTATGCATTATAACATAAATAATGTGCAAATAATACATTTAATACCATGAATATAAATAAATTAATGATATGATATATAAAATAGAATTATAAATACAACGCACACAAGAGATAGTGGTCAATAGGTCATATCTCAGGGAAATAAATGTGAGATGAGAAAACAGTTACCTTATATCTGAAAGTGTTTTGATCTTTTTCAGAATGTCCTGAGTAATGAAATTAGTCTTATTAAGAATTTAATTCATTGAATTTTTAAATTTATTTTATTTATTATAATTATATAATGTACATTTATGTCCTTTTTTGATGATTAATAAGATACAGTTTTATCACTCGGGAGAATTCAATTTTGTGGTTTTCATGATGAGTTTACATCTATACATGTATAGAAAATCATATAAAATGAGAAGTGTTTTCATCAATTGAAAATTTATGATATTAATGAACATAAATAATTTTATATGGTTATATATTTAAAAATTTTATATGGTATTTGGATTAATCATTAGATAAAACATTAGTGATAATTGTTTGGATTATTTTATCTTTTTTCGATAATCATAAACTAGTTTTGATTTTTTTTGTTAACATTATGCATATATACTGGTTCCAAAACATTAAATAAAGGGTAATAAATATATTTTAATATTTTTTGGACATAAAAACGCTTTTATGTTCATACTTTAATTTCAAATTGATAAAAAACACATCATCTATGAAGATTGTAAATCACCACTTCCTGAGTGATGTTATTATATTTAGAATAAAAGGAATAGGAGAAGATGATTGATGATGGATTATTTAACCAACACAATAAAAATTAAGAATATAAAAGGAAATTTTATTTATAATTCCAATTGGGGAGATGGATATTAGTATAATAAATGAAATTAAAATAACTTCCAAATTAATTAAATGAAAACGGAAGAGGGGTTCACCTCTACAACTTCATTTCCTTGATAACCATCTTAGGGAAACGGGATTGGTATTTACTATGAAAAAGTCTCTTGGATGTTTTGGGGGAGTTTTTCGGAAGATAATTAGGTTGAAATTGAAAAAACATCATGGATTTTATATTTTTATGGATAACATGTGGCGAGGTGGTATTTATATTGGTGGAGAGGGGTGTTGTTTGATTATTTTATTCATTTGTTTATTATTTTGGCTAAATACTATAAATATGATTATAATTTTCAATAATTGAATGTAAATTATGATGTATAGTTCTAGTTTATGTTCGTACATCATCCATACATTTTTTATTACTCAATAATTAATATATATGTTCAATACCATAAATAACAATAATTCACTATTTATTAAAACAACTATTATAGAAAAACCATACAATTTAACACGAATGTTTTTTAAAATGTATAATTAAAAATGGAAAACATTTTATGATAAAAATTATATATTTGATAAATTTAATTTTGAAATAAATTCATCTTTTATTCCAAAAAATACATATTTTAAAATTATTACATATATAGCGGCGCATTGAAAAACAAATTAAAGACTCATAAAATTTTCATAATATCAAACACAACAGAATAATTTTATAATATATTTTATGAAAATAATTTTATTTATCAATTAAAATAATTATAAATTTATAAATAAACATTTATGACCCAAAGAATAGCATAAATTATTATTTTTAAACATTTTTTCAATTATTCCATGATATAAATATATTATATACTAATTTATAAGTTACAAATTTTTTTTTATATTTTAATTGCTGAGGATATTGTTCAAATGACCAAATGACTATTCTTAATGGGTACATTATTATTCCAATGGCCATAAGACTATTCTTTGAAAATGAAAATTATTAGAAAAATAACAAAAACATTAACTGAATTAAATTTTCTTGTTACATTTTAAAAAATAATTTTTATTTTGTAAAATATAATTCATAAAAGTGTAAAAATATTATTTATAACATTTTATCCATTAAAAGTTGGTAAAATTTTATTTATAAAAGAATAGTCTTTTTCTGAGTAATATAGTCTTTATTCTTATCTTATGCCTCTAAAAATATTCTAGATGAATGAAAAACATTTGATTGATTATATGATATAGATATTTAATTAATATAATTTACTAATAGAGTTTAATGAAATGTCATTGTGAGCATAAAGTTATTTTTATAAAAATACATCTCTTATGGTTAATTGGTTTTCATTTATAATTAATTGGTATCCGCATGATTAATTTTATAAACATGTTTAATTTTTTTTTTCATAATTTTCCTAATCTCATTCATCCAAAAATTTCCCAAAACATATTAGATAATTATAATAATTAGAAATTAAAATTTAATCACATGGTAATCTCATATGTTATCGAAGATGTGATATTTAAAAAGAGGCATACCGTAAAATATTGGGTTGTTACAATGTCCTTCTTTTTCGCAATATTTTTATTCTTTTAAAATAATCCCCTCATACAAATAGTTTTTCAAGAATTTATTCAATTACACTTATTCTATTTCTGGAAAATAATTTCCAATAATCTCTACATTGATATAAAAAATGTGTCACCACTTAAATAAATCAATTACATGAATATAAATTCTATAATCAAAGTGGTTATAAAATCAAAGTTATTATATAAGTTTATTTAAATAACAAGACATTATGACTCTACTATGTTTCTTTTTTATTCAATAATCCAAGATATATAAACTTTTATATTAATATTCGATATCTTGAATACATGATTTCAAGAAAGTTGTTTCTTTACAAATTCAAAAACACATTAAAATCAATGATGTTATTTTATTTCTTTGACCACCATTTATGACCTATAATAATAATTTCCAAAAAATACAACTCATCCATAAATTGGGATCTTCAAAACATGGAATGAAATATTATTTTTTAAATATAAAACATATGGACAGGTTGTTGAGTTGGTGGACATGAATAGGTGTAACAGAATTATGAAATATAAAAAAAATTCGTACTCAATACCAGTGAATTTGTAAATTCTTAGTAAATACGAACTCAATTTTTAGTAAATTTATTTCATTATTCAAAAATACATTTAACTCAAATATCATTTATAGTAATTTTCTTAATAAAATATTATAATTAAATTCATAATCATTTAAAAATTATTTTTGATAAAATGGAAATGTGTTTTTAATTAATCATATCATAATTATCTGAGAGTAAATTTTTGGTATTTCATTTAAAAGATTAATATTCCATTAAATAATCAAAAATAAAAAATTTGTGTTATTGAAAATTATTTTACTAAAAAATGACCATTATTATTTGTATTTGAACTAAAATTAAAATTATACTTATTTAATTAGATATTATATAATTTATTGAATTTGAGTCATTATTATATCTAATTTTTCAATAAGATCATTTTTCCTTTAAAACACGTTTTTCTAAATATAGTTTTTATTCCGTTATATATATTAATATTAAAAATTATATCTACCACTTATAAGAATTCAAAAAAGAAAATTGGATCCCATATTTGGGATCAAGAGGATCAAATTTGGTAAATAATTTCCTTTTATATTTTCATTATCAATAGTGACCATATTAAATTATTCTCACCTCACTAATGGTAAACCGATGAATTAAGGATAAAATAATAAGATAATGTCTACAAATAAACCAAAAAATTACATACAATATTTTTTTATCCATTATTTTAAATTATCATCATTCCATACTTTTTTCTATGAATCTTATTTGGTATTTTTATAAAATTACTTATATAGAATTTTATGTTGAGAAAATTGTATACGTAACTGTCTTGATTTTAAGTTTCTCATGCATTATATCATAGAGATAAAACTAAATTTTGATTGATAATTAAATGTTATTTTTATAATAATTATATTATTTTTTTATTTTCTGTTTTATTGTTAATTTTTAGTGAATAAATAATTACCTAAAATTCCAATGCAATGTCAGCAATGCGCTAGTGCATGCAATAGAAACATTTAGTAAATGATTATAAAAACCCTAAATGTAATTTTTTTTTGTCATTTATAATGTTCCATTATTTTGAAAGATATATATATAACATATTATGGAAGTGTTATAATTATATTTTTAAATTATATTTTTATCTTGTTGAATTTAATGTGAAATTGAATGAATAGTTCTAAAATTACATAAATGATATTTTATTATAAATAAGATATTATTAATTATTGTAAAATTACTAAAACTCTTATCCACAGCTACATGAATATTATATGGTTTGAAATATAAATCTGATTCCATTTATGGGTATATTTTCTTCAATAGAAACTTTCATTACCCATAAATAGTAAAAAAAAACTATGATATCACTATAATAATCAGAATAGTTAACCGTGGTTAAAAGAAAAATATAATGTTGATAAAATAACAAAAAATTGTCCAAATATTAATGGTTGCAATTATTTTGACTCATATTAATACTATATTTTATATTAATAAATCTGGTGGCAATTTTTTATTAAAAATAATTTGTATTAATTTATTAATTCAGGTAATTCCAAGAGTACCCCACACCTTCCATACAAAAGTGAACCTCATATCCCCTATTACCCACACCATATGATTACTACAGTTATTCCTATATATTCCCAAATTCCTTCTTGAAATCCATCCCCACATCTTATATTTATTATTTTTTAAATAATACCAAACTTATAGGGATTAAGTTATAAATAATATAAGGTTATCCAAAGAGGTGGTATAACAAATAATGGAATTTGTTGGTATTAGTTATTATTTTTACTCCTTTCAAATCATTAATCAGTGTTATATAACATTACTAGTATATCCCATATATTTCTATGTTAATATAAAAATTTGTTAAAATTAATTCATTTCCTTCTTCCTTAATATGTTAAAGGATTCTATATTTTGTGTGTACGATGAACTACCACCTCAAGAATTGATGTATTGTTTTCTATCACCACCAATCAAGGATGGTAATAATTATCGATTTAATGTATATATAATATATTTAATACATTCTTATAATTATTCCAATATTATATATCATCTGTTTTATAATCATTTCATCCATTGAAAAATGATAATATCATTCTTGTTTATGCGTAGATTATTACATCCATGAAGCATTGTGAATACTTCTTAATCAATGAATAACATATATAGTATTTATATGTATTTTTAAATAGATAATATAATATTTATAGGATAATAATCATTATTTAAGGATAAAAAAATTCATACCTTATCTCCAACATTTTTATTGAAAAATGGAAATGGTGGACATGCATACGAAAAGCCTAAAATTTCCATTATTATAATGTAATAAATTATTCATAACCTAATTTCATAGTTTATTTAAAATGTATAATTAATGTATAAAAATTATAATAATTTAATAAAAATTATTCTTGATGTGATGAATAATGACCACTTTTACCGTTTTTAACATACTGAAATTATTTTTTCATTATCAACCGAGCATCCTGAAAACATCCAACATAAACTTATCTAATGATGGAACTAAATAAAATAATGACATAAATGAGATAAAATGGTTAATAATAATTGAACTATAATAAAAAAATAATCATATATATAATTAAAATAATTTTATTATTTTTTATGGTAACTAAATTATGTGATGATTTAGACTCGTAGTAAAGGATTTCTAGTCTCAATTCAATTTCTTCGAGCTTTAAGATACTTTCAACACGTGTTGTCTTTTTAATGATCTATAAAATATATAATAGATTAATTTTATCATTATTCACTTAAAATTAAGAAAAACTAATATCCACCCAATGCATTTCTTTCAATTTTTTATCATTTAAAAAGTTAAAAAAGTTCTAAATGACAAATTAACTTAGAACCTCATATTAAATTTATTACTGATTTATTTTATAAAATGTTTTCTTCGATGTATATATTCCATAAATTATTTTATTAATGTATTTACATTGACATAAATTAATAATAATTATCCTTTTATATTAATTTTTTAATTCAAAAAATAATTAAAAGGGTACTTTTTACAAATTTTGTACTCAACATTTTAAATTTATTTAACAATGGGTAAATAAATGTTCTGTTTTAAATTATAAATAATCAATGAAATTTTTTTCCACTATAGCTATTATTTTATTTTTTATTCCTTTAAAATTTTCCATGTTTTCTTTGAATATAAACCCTTACTTCCATTCATTTGGGTATTTTTGTTTTTAAAATGAGTTTTTAAAAGGAAAGTGTATTTTGATATTCATAAATTTAATTAATATTGGTTCAAAATGATTTGGATGATTATTTATATAAAAAATATTCATGCTAATTTTTTTAATAATCATAAAATAAATTATCATTATAGATGATGATAGGTGATCACAACAAATCTTATTTGAGGGATGATTCCAATGTAGCATATAAGGTAGGTGGTCCCCATATAGTTATCCAACTCATTGGTTAGTGTTACTTTCCTTCAAATGTATGAATAAGGGTGTTAATTACTGGGTTTTAAGAATTAAAATGGTATGTAATTATTTTTAACATAATTTAGGAATAAAATTATCTATGATTCTTAAAGGGTTTTGTATTTTCATGGAATGAGTTTTAATGGTTCACTTTTATAAAAAACAATTATTTTTCATGGGGGTAATAATTTTTTAGATTCTCAATGAATAACATGGAAATGGAAAACAACTTATCTATTTTTATATATTTTACTAGAATAATATATTTCATACTTCTTCATTATTGATCTCTTTTTTAATCACCTGTATTAAATAGTTTTTTATAGGGATTTAGGATGAGTATAAAAGGTAAAAAAGTCAATTTTCTATATATGGATGTTTACTTGAAAAAATCGGGAATATTTTAAAAAAGTAATTATTTATTAAGAAAATGCGATATTATGTTGATGTATCCACTTTGTAAGATATTATAAATATTATCTAAAACTCAAAATATAAAATTACATTAGGTATGTAAGTGATAAAATAATTTATTATCGTGTTATATATCCTGAGTAGCTGAAATTGGGTCACGTTTATCGATATTTAAACTATGAAATTATATATTATATTCTTATAAATGGATTTGGTGGTATGGGTTTAGATATATTATAGTATTTACACCTTGTAGATAAATGTTAAATGGTTAAGAAAATAAATTCACTTTTAAATCAATAAATTGAATATATGGGAATACCCTTAAATCAAGATATTAAAAATATAGTGTTGATCTTGTAAAGAGTATTTATGAAAATATATTTCAATAAACTATGGGTGGTTAGAAAATAAAATGATAGTAATAAAACATACATCTGAAAAAAAATTCCATTCGACAACTATAAAAATAATGTTTATAATTTTAAATGAACATATCCCTTTTTTAATAAAGGAATTAAAAAAGGATGTTGAAATAGATGAAAAACATCATTGAAAAAAAATTCTTTAAATGTTATAACACATCAAGGGATAAATAATAAAATTGATTGATATCATGTGTTCAATCCAAAAATTTAAAATAAATTCATTTATTGGAGAAAAAATAATGTATCATAAATCTCATGAAATTAAATCCTTCGAAATATGAAAAATAAATAATAGGTGAAATAATAAAAGATATTATGAACACCATTTTTAACACTGATGTAAAATAAAAAATTTAATGTGACTTTATAATTTAAATTTTTTGTAGGTGGAGTGAAATATTATTAAAAAATTTAATTTAAAAAACATTATCTAATAATTGATCCATTATAATTACAAAAATTTCTCTTAAATAAATTTTTATCAATTGATAAAATCATTGATTATGAAGTGATAAATTTTCATACTTTGAAATTAACTTTGTTTAATTCCAAAATTATTAAATGAGTAATAAATGTTTTATTAAATTTAAAAATAATTTTCCAAATTAGTATTATAAATTACCATTAATTAAACTTTTAGTGTGGGAGAACCTATTAAATTAAGAACAAGGATCAAGATGAAACTTTTTATATCAAAGAATGGTAATTTGAGTAATCAATATCCATTACAAGAAATGTACTCTTTGAAGTAAAAAATTTTGGAAAATGGGTTTTGTGGCAGAAATTTAAACAAACGATATAATATCAAATAATATAATAAAAGAATATAAATTAACCAAATTATTTGAAATAGGATAAATATAATGATCATAATTCAATAACATAAAATTGAGTTACCTAAAACGCATAAAATTGGGGTAACACATGAGTCAAAAAACTGTTAAAGAAATGAATTTGATTTCGAATAGTATATCATATGAATTATAATGAAATTGTTTTTATAAGATTCATGTGATTTTAAGTCAATATAAAATCATAAAAAATGATCTATAACTTATAAAATGTAACGTATCTCAAAGAATCAGGTGTGAGAAAAATAAAATGATTTCTTTATGTCCCCACTTAGATTAATTCACTCTAAGATCTCATGTAAAAGTCATGAATATATAAATCAAATATTTTAAAATATATATATATATGAATATCCATATATAGAAATGATTTATATTTATACTATACATATATATTAGCTATTTATTATCTATTTTTAATACAGATTTGACTAATATTAATTTTTTTAAATAGTTTAATAATCATAGAGTTTTATTAATAATTATTCCAAACATTCTTTTAAAATATCATAAAAGGTACTGGAGTTTTTTATTTTAACTATTTATGATGTTATAATTTCATGTAATATGTATTTTTTATTATTCATTATGATGATGTCGGATATGAGATAATTTTGGAAATTTATATAGAACATACATTATTTGATAAATTATTGGGTTAAATGTTTAAATTACCATTAGAGAAAAAAACATTATTAAATAATTAATATCAAATTTTAGTTTTTTTATTATATAAATTATAGAAACTTATTATCTATTTCATATAGGTGGGTAAATTGATCCAATAAAATAATGTTACAATATATGTGTTAGTATGGCAACAAAAAATGTCCTTTATTTATAATATCATTAATACAAAAGTATAATGAATTTTATAACATTTTATTAAGGTGCTAAATTCTAACTGGGAAGATGTATAATAATCGTTTAAATGAATTAAAGTTTTCACATTGAAATAAATCACTTTTCCTTCTTAGAATTTCGGTTTTCGGTGGATAATTTTTCAACCAAGGATTACTGATAACATTACATATAAAATGGATAATTTTTTAATACATATAAACAATGACTTCAATAACATATATATTAATGTAATACATTTATTTAACCATCCGAAAAAGTTTTAGATGAAATAAAACATGACGTTCTTGGAGGTGGTATCCCTCACAAGTACATGAGAAATATTTTTATTATTTTGATTAAATGTGAGTGGAATATGAAATAGTACTACCACAAAAATAATAAAATTTTAGTATATTATTTACACAAATTTGATTATATAAATATAGATAAAAATGTATTATAGAAGATTGAATGATAAGGATAATAATTATAAGTCGAAGGGTGGGCATTTCCCTTGGAGATATGTTTGTGTTCACCAAGAGGCTGATCATAGGGCTTTGAATTTTGTGTAATCATTTATATCAGGTTCACTACATCCAAACGGATTCAGACTGGTTTTTTCATATAACTAAGAACATGCGATTTTTCTATATCCACAAGGAACTATATTAGCAAACCAACCGAGGTCAACCTTCAACCATTCAACTAAACAGATCCATGGAATGGCTTGAAAAGAATTCTCAATCGTCCAAGATGGGAAACAAGTGTCATGAATCGATTGAGTAACCAAGGGAATAAATTCACCCTACATAATGAACTAAACTAAATAGGGGAAATAAATTTAGTATTCCAAAAAATAAATCTTCTAAACTCGTCATTACATTTACATAAATGATATTAAAAAAATATTCCACAAAGCCCAGACTAAGAATGACAATCACAACTCACACATATGAGATGATTCACACTCATTTATACCAAACCAACAACAACACACAGCGAAAAAAACCAATATTCAAGCTTCACCAAAAGCTAAAAAAAGAACGAACTCTATGAAAGCATATTTACACTCTATATTCATTCCCAAACAAATCTATTTTCAATGTACATCCTATAAGTAAAACAAACATCAACATTTGGTTTCAAATAAAATATGTAAAACTATGATGTTCCACACATTTTTCATTTAAATAAAAATACATTCCATTTACATTTTTACCACATAAAACAAAATTATCTTATTAGAAAAAAACATGTGAATTTAAAATAAAAATGTTGAATTTTTATTTAGGATAGTGATAATTGGAGAAAAAAATTCCAAAGAAATATTTTCATAATTATTTTAAAAAAAACTCACTAATATAATAATAAATACATCACACCTTAGAACACTAAATTTTATCACATAATAACGTAAATATAAATAATCACAAAGATGTAGAAAATTAAAAATCCTTCTCAATAATTTTTTATATATAACTAAGTTCCAATAAATATGGGTGAACCTATGAGATTGTGAAATAATTTAGAATATACTAAACATATTTACTCATTTCAGAAAGCATGCATCACTCGATGAAATTAGAATTATCACACACTCGATATTAGACCCTATTTAGTCTGATTGAGGGAAATATTATCTAGTAATAAAAAAAACACACCATATCCCCTACTAATTTCCACTTTTGAGATTGTAATCCAAATTATTTCAGAAATTATTCCCAACTAATTCACTGGTAAGGCCATGTGCCCATGTCAAGAGTATAATGGGTGTGATCCAACTTATAGAAATATATCATCGAATCAAATTCAAATTATTCATATATAAATAAATTGCACAATACGAATAACCCCATGTCACCCCAAGGATGAATATTTTTTCTTTTAACTTATAGATATCAAATGATTCTATATGAGGTACTCCCATTTCACTCAAAGTAAATCATTCATAAGGATTCCATAGTGAGGACGTCCTACCAGTTAAACATAATGGATCATGAGGATTCTATTGTGAGGAAATAAAATGCATTAAATATAAACAAGAAAACATGAGTATCAAAGGATTGTTTTTCAAGACTAACATTTTCACAAAGGATCCAAATATCCCACACGCTCCCTTTTTCCAAATAATCAATACCACTTTTCTAAAGAGGTGTTAACACGTAATTTTTCATTTTATAGTAATTTATAAAAATTCTATTTTAACCACACACCCCACATTTACATACCAATCAAAATTTAATAAGAATCCCAAAGGGATATATATTTTCATCACATGGCACACCATTTTTCATAATCCAAAAACACACTTAATATTATATAAAACCACTTTAAAAATCATTCACGAAACTCAAAACGTATTTTCAAATGTCCAAAATTCATTTAAAAATAAAAACAATTCTTTAAATATCTCAAACCACACCCAAATTCTAATTATAAATTTTATCAAACACTTGGTTAGCAAAATTTAATAGAATAATTCCATTTATCACCAAACCAGGATGAACTCATCCTTTTTCACATGAAAAAAATCATTCCAAGGATCTTGCATCGGAATTTAACATTTAAAGGTGTCAAATGAATGATGCTAATGAATCATATATTTAAATGGTAGGTAAATAAAGTAAACATACATCAATCTCATAGTACATCAATAATGAAGACGTGAAACAAACATGAAAAGCCTCAAAGAGAAAATAATATCCAAGAGGAACTGAAAACACAAAAATACCACAAACATAAACCAAGGGACACATGAAACCGAGATTCAAAAGACCATGTATAAAGATTAAATCAAATGAAAATGGAGTGAGAAGGAGTAGTAAGAAGGTAAGTGGAGAATACCTTGATAAATCTAGCCCCAATCTTGAATAACTCAATAGATACACACCATGGGGGAGAAACATATCCTCGGTGTAGACGAGAGGATTCCCCTTAGGTTCTCATGAACCAATATGAGGAGAAATGGGATGATTTGGGGTTAAAATCATAAGATGGTAGAAGAGTCATTTCACATTTTTAATGACTTTGGAAGAACTCATAATTTGGCCATAGGGTTTCCCAAACCGTACATCAATCATTCACCCCATACTAGATAATAGGGTCTCCTCACATGGGATGGGCACACCGTTTCCCAAAACATTCTACAACCATGCCATATTCCCCTTTCGAAAACTAGAATCAAACTTCATGCTTTCTGCACAGTTACTGTAATGGTACGCATGTTGTGAAATGTATCCCAGACTCCAAAGAATAAGCCTTGTGGTTTTTAGGGTGAATGATGCAAGATTTCCTCTAATAGTTCACCCTCTACATCCATTATCAATATTTTATACTTTTCAAAAAATCACATGGGAAAACCTGAGGATAAAAGTGAGACCAAGGATAAAAAATTATCAAAATTAACACCCAGAATTCCCGGAACTCGAGAGGAAAACAAAAATCCAAATATAAATTAGGATAGAGTATGAAAATAAAAAAATGGGAGTGAAAAGTCTCCGCAACACAATTCTTTTCCCCCTGAAAAGACACTACAATTTTCGGTTTATCTATCATGGACAAATTATTCTAACTACTACATGATATAACCAATCCATCCTATAATACATCAACCACAACCATAAAATGTTTATACCTCTAACCTATAATGAAAAAAAACCCAAAACACTTATCAAAAATGTTAGAAATACTCAGGTTGCAACTTCCACAACCAATCCGTAGAAAAAACATTTGGGTGTAATCCAAAATTTCAACCTTCCCACAAATGGATAGGACCATGAAATGATGTAACTTTTGTTTAAACCACTCATTTCCACGTCCACAACACATAATAAACTATAGTGTCAACATTAGAAGTTTTAACAGAATCCCCACCATTTTAATATCACTAGCTCTGATCAAATTTATAAGAAACTACCATGAGGTCTGTAGTGGATCTCCCCACCATTCAGGAATGACCAGAACTGTCTTACATGGAAAACCAAACATAGACCACACCAAAACAACAACCCACACTAATCATCTTTTGAAAAACACAACACAAACATGGGGGGAGAGGATGTAGAGAGAAACTAAGAACCATGTTGCAAACCCACTAACATTTCTCCATTACTTCAAGATGAAACAACCTCCTAATGATCTTGATACCAAAACCAAAACCAAAACACATAGTCTAACCACATATTAAAATTTAAAATTCCTATATTCAAATACTGGAAACAAAATTTGGGACATATTTTATCACACCCTTATCAATTTCTTCACTGATTGAAAAGCATTACATTGAGACCTATGGTCAGTACCCTGATGCCTTATAGTATCAGTTTACCAAACTTCATAAGATCATAAACCATGATCTGAAATCCTCAGTTTTATTGAAACATATATTAAAAACATACACACTAATCATCCCTTTCTCTTAAAATGGGAAACTATATAAACAAGAAAATCAATTAGGCACACTAATAACTCAATATGAAAAAAAATTAGAATCTCCATAAAGAAAACATGCATCCATTGAAATAGAAATTTTCAAGATATCGACATGATACACTTATATAATTGTAATATAGAACAATACCATAAGACACAATCAGAAACAATCATTATAGAAAAACGATACCATATATAAAAGGACTTTAATTTGATCCCAAAACAGAGCCCTACAAATGAAAACAGGATCGATGTTGCTTCCTCACAATACCCAAACAAGACTATTTCATGTGACCTAACTTTACATAGGCAAGGATGGTATTAAGTTAACTTGGACATGATGTCTTCATATGACTATACTAACAAAAATGATGAATGATCAGCATCCTATTATCTTAATTTTCTAACGAAAGATCAGAAGGCCTGTTATTTCATATACCTACACCACCAGTTTCAAGATGATTTCTGATCTCTTTAATTGAATTCCCTTATCCTATTCTATATATTGGATTCTGTTTTTCTATATAAAGACCTCTTTCTATCATATATTCAACAAAAATAGATTTCCACACCACATCAGCAATATAGGTTCGGCACAACTATGAAACCATTAACTGCAGATTCGGACAAAGACCATACTTTATATATCAATAATTTAAAGAATCATCAAAAGAAAACATCAGGGGATAAGGTAATAGATATTTAAAATTATAAAAAACTCTAACACCAAGTAATCACATTTCATAAAATAGCACTTCTTCATCCCCTTTATCACATTCATAGCTTTAGAGAAATACTTCTAAATGAAATAATCCATGAACAACACACAGGTAAGAAAACCCTAATGGTGGGTTTGAGTGACCAACATTAACCACATCTAGGTTGGACCTTCGATCAAAAAGGAAGTGAACTAAACCTTTAACAACGCAGGAAACTAACAAAAAATGTAGGTTCGTTCAATTTTATGCAACAAATCATCATCATTGATCTAATATGCTTGACCATAAAAGAGTGGAAAAATCATCTTTGGACACTCAACAAGGAATTACTTAGGTTTATCAACTAGGGTTCTACTATTTGAAACCCACCTATTGTATGAACTCTAATATCCATCAAACTGTTAGTGGGGGGAAACCTATGGAAAATAAGTAAAACAAATAACTCAATCAAAACTAGCTCAGTAACAATAATTATCAAAATCAACACACCACGTAATAATTATTCCCAAATAATAGGAAACCAAGACACTCTACCAATGGATATCAATAAATAACAATTTTTGTCATGAAACACTTGTTGTAATGTAAAAAAAATGAGGTGTTGCACACTCACCAATTGTATTCCATGGAGCCTCACACCCACGCACTTTCTCGTACCACCCTGGGAAACTATCTACTCATGTAATAAACTATCCACATTCTGACACACATCCATGCATGTGATAACTCATGGGAAGATAAAATTTTAAAAAAACATTTCCACTATTCTAAAAATTATATTCAACTCTTGTTTTCAACATCTCAATTTACATCCCATTTCGATGCTCATAAAAATTTTCAAAGTTCCACTATCCACAAAGTCAAAACTATTTCCAAACTCTATATACCCATCTATTTTATACCATTCATATGTAAAAATCCTAGGATGTCCATTCAGAAATCAAAATCATCCCATTGATATCATTTTCTATAGCTTGATATTCTCTATTCATCAAAAATGAATTGGTTAAAAACTCAATTATTCTAACATAAAACAAATTCCAAAAACTCCCATTATGATAAATTTATATATCCCATGATAATATTTTTGACAAACCCAAGGTTCTGATTATAAAAATTTAATATCATCAAAACAAATCCCCATTTTACAAAAAACTGTATGAAGAATCCCAAACAAAACCGGATGACCACAATGCCTCCATGTGACCCTAAGGATCAATCCTCGATACCAAACCAACCCTCACCCATGGTTATCAAAACCTTATTGAAACCTTCCCCACAATATTTATATAAGAAATAACTATAGGTGTGTGTATTAAAACATAGAATTCATGCTTGAAAAAATCTATTCCTATTGTATATCATTAAAATAAAAGAAACAACATCATAATTTATGAAATATAATATATAAAAGCATGATTTTCAATACATTTTCCCTTTAATGAAAAACATAGTCCATTTCCCTTTTTACAACAAAAAAACACATTATCTTCTCAGAATGAAACATAAATATTTTAAATATGAACAACGAATTTTTATTTAGAAAAGTGAGAAATAGGAAAAAATCAAAAAATGATGTTTTTATAAATATTTGAGAACCAAATCATTACATTCAAAATAAGTACACCACACATGAGAACATAAAAAATGATTACATAATAATGGAAATGGAAATATGAACAGAAAATTAACCCACCAGTAATGTATATCAATCATATTTTGCGGACAACTAGGTTCCAATAGATGGGAGAATATAGGAGCTCGTGAAATAATCCAAAACACACTATAAAACATAACTCATCTCAACAATAATTTCTCACTCGATGACATAAAATTTCAACCACATAATCAATCACACCATATCTATTGACAAAGGGGATCTATCCCATAGAAATAAAATAATAAAAATCATACCACCTACATTGGGAAACAATCTAGAGATTAATCCTAACTAGTGTAGAAATCATTCTTATAAAATTCTCTTCTTTTTCTCAGTTCACATTTACTAAGTATAAATGTTGTGAGACAACCCATTCTATATGAGCATCCAATAAAATGAACATATATCATATATAAGTAATTCACACCAAAGGAATCACCCCGATTCACCCAAATGATCAATCTCCTTTCATATAGTTTGTTGATCTCAAATGAGTCCACATTAAGGATCACTCAGTTCACTCAAAGTAATAAAGAGTCCAGAGGGAGGAGTTACCACCCATTCATCATAATGGATAATTATTATTCTATAGAGATTACATCCCATCTATAAAATGTAATCATGGTATGAATATTATACAAGTATGTGCTTTCATGAAAATCATTTTCGACAAAGGAGTCGACTGGGCCTCAAGCTACGTTTTTCCAAATAATCCAAACCAAATTTCCAATGATCTTCCAAAATATCATATTTCACTTTGAAATATTTTATAATAATCCCATTTTAATCAATCACGCCACATTTTCAAATTGAAACAACTTTTATTAATATTAAAAATGAGTCACAAATAATCATCACAATCCATGCCACTTTGTTAATCCAGATACACACATCTTCTTACCCAAAAACACTTTTAAAACTCATTTAAGAAACTAAAAACATGTTTTATAATTTCATAAATTCATTTATAAATCAAAACATAAGGTATAAATATCTAAAATAACTCATTAATTCTAACAAGACATTTTATCAGACACTTGGTGTGAAAAATTTAACCAAATAATCCCATTTATCAAAATAAATGGATGAAATCATCCATTTTCACACCACAAAATCATTCCAAATATCATGCATCATAACATAAAATCTAATGAATGTTTGAAAATAAATAAACCAATAAATATTGAATTTAAAGGGAATGTGCAAAGGGAACCCTAACTCAATCTCACAACACATCAAGGACACATAGAAAAAACAACCTTACGAAGGATGAAGTAATCAATACCATCCAACTAGAATCATAAATAAATAAAAAAACTAACATAAACTAAGGAAATCATGAACCCTACGAGAAAAATCCATATAAGAAGATGAAATCAAAAGATTATTTATGGAGAAGGTAGAGTGAGAATATAATACTATAATAAATTTATAAATCAAGCCCCAAACTCAAATAAATCACAAGATCCACACCAAGGGATATAATGAGATCCTTAGAGAAGAAGTGTGGAGTATCCTTAGGGTCATACAAACTATGGGAGGAAAAATGAGGTGATTTGGGGTTAAAATCCTTGGAGTCTAAAAGATTTATTTTGCATTTATAATAAACTATATATCTTGAACAATTTGATCTTATAGTTTTCCAAATTGTCTGCCAAACAAGTTCCCATTATGGAAGAAGAGGGTCACCTAGTACAGGCTGGGTGCATTGTTTTCTATACCATACAAAATTCCACTTTCAAAAACCATCACCACACCACATGCTTTTCACAATGGTTCCCTAATTCTATGTAAGTTGTGCGCCATGTCCGAGAAACTAAACCTTATGACGCACGGTTTTGTGCGTGAAGCTTTTACTATTTACACTAACAATGAGCTTACCTTGAACCACCTGTTTTCCATACAAATATGACCAATTTTCCTTGAAAAAATGTTTGGAAAACCCAAGGAAAAAAGTGACACCAAGGATAGAAAAAATTTAAAACTCAAAAATTAAAATCCAAAACACCTTGAACTCATAAAGAAAAAAATCCAAAGATAAAATAGAATAATGGATGAAAATTAAAATCCTCTTGTGACACCTAATTTACAAAGATATTCACTCGATTGAAGGTTTGGATAATGATACTTAAGAACTCACATTGGTCGAGTTGATGATAAGTTAGGCTCATCACACACATTAGGGGGGATTATTGCCTACTCTAGGAATATCTTATAAATTTAAGATATATTCACTAATTCGTTAATAATTCCCATGTCTGATATGGTTCACCCTTGAATTGAAAATCAATTATTAAAATTTATTTTCTTTAGAATTATCTATAGGTATCTAAGGTTCATCATCAATTGTGACATCTTTATGTATTCGAGTTTCCCCATCGACGATATCATATTTTGTAATAAATAGATATTATTTGGAGATAATTAAAATGATTTTGGTTTTATATCCACATAGAGTGGCTCTCTGGTCTGTATTATCATCCAAGGATATGAGGATTGTTTTCAATGTTGGGATTATACCCATTTATGGTCTTCCTATGTTCCTTGTGAAAAGATTCAGAACCCACGTAGTTTGGGGATACATGATGGGGATCATCATACCTTTTAAGTTCATGTCGTAAGGACTTATCTGTAAAATTTTAGATCATGTGTAAATGACTTCTTGGTGAAAGGTTGTTGGTCAATGTTTGGTGTGGGGCTTATATAGAATCATCCCAAAGAACTAGGAAGGGATATGAATTTCTAGATTGAATTATACCATGATGGAAGTGAGGCTCAAATAGAACTGGTTTGATTTGTAGTGTGGGGTGTGAAACTTATAGAGGCTCACTCCATATCTCATTTCGATGGGAATTGAACCCCACTTAGTTCATTTATGAGAGATCATGTTAATGGAGGCCCTTTGATGGTTTGGTCTCACATGGGGGTGTGACGATTTGAGAAGATTTTGTTTGAGATTACTTCTAATGATGATAACTAAGTGAATGAGTTTGGGGCCATTATATTTTTCATCAATAATGGTTATTTTGAGGTTTGGTCTGGTGATTACCCTTGAACAAGATTCCCATGTGAATGGGGTTTTTGATTGGGGATTACTCTTGAGAAGGATGAATTAGTTGGTGAAAGGTTAAGACTTATAACAAGTTGGATGCTGATGATTTTTGTGGCTACTACTTGGAAAGATCCCTCAATGGGTAGTGTGACTAACTATAACTCATGAAAAGGATTCACATGGATGAAATTTCTGGTATTACTTCTAAATAAGATTCCCTTTGGATAACATGGATGAGGATAACTCTTAAAAAGGATTCCCATAATATAAGGTATCATGTGGATATCAATATCACCACCTTTCTATAATCCCCCATGATTCATGTTTGGTGTGATAAATAATAGTAAATTGAAGTCCCATGTAATCATAAGTCATTATTTTCCTCAGGTTGGATACATGGACTTCAAGACCCACACCCATGTGGGCCCTCTAAATGAAGCTAGGAGGGAGATTCAAAGGATGATCCCCTTACAAAACATGCATCATACTAAGTGGATGTCATAATAATGGATATCCCTTGTGTCCACATGAGTGAGGATAAATCCTCATTGAGTGTTATGTAAAAGGTAGAGATGAATATTAAGAAAACCATACACATTTTCTACTGTGATAATGGAAGAGGTTGAGGATATGAGAGAGTGGACGCTACTCCAGTTCCCATCCCCACTCGGACTTGGTGTCTAGGTGGCATATGTGATCAAGAATGAAACCTCGTGTAAGAAAGGATAAGGTCTTAATCTATGATGGATACCTTGAAATTGGTCATTTATCCAGGAAGGGTGATCTCATTCAATGTTTAATGGAAGAGAAAGCATGATCGTCACACTCCCTTCTTGTAACTGAAGGCTCAAGCTCTTATAGATAAAAAGGGTAGTAACTGGTATAAACCCTTGTATTTAATACCAATGACTCCCCGACACCACCCTTGGGGTCTAATTCCACGAGGTTGTGGAAATCAATATACACACGCACCCTGAGGTTCCTAACAATATAGTGGGACAATTATGGTAAACCTCTAATGGTAGAAATACAAATCAAGATGGAAGACATGTCGGAATGCCCTTTCTCGTGGTTTTGAAAATATAATGGTTTCTATACAAGATTCAAATTATCCCCCCTTGGGTGAATGATCCTTAGGATCCCTTCCATTCGTGTCTTGGAGGAGGACTCAAAGTTAGTTTCATGTAGGCCCTAGGTTAGAGGGAATATGTTCTTCATGCGGAGCTTGGGAGGAACTATACGAGCTTCATATATAAGGGGATGTGCCTGTATGATCTAAAAATTCCATTCTAAATGGGTCACATGGTAAACCACACTTAGTTGAGGCATTAGACTAGTCACTATGGGTCTTCTTAGGTGTCCTTTTATGGGCCTCATGTAGGTCCCTAATTATAGAAATGGACCTCATGGTGGTTTTTTTATAATATGATAAGGAGTCCTCATAGATGTTTATAGTGTTTTTGACACTTATGGGACATTGATCACACTTATATTTTTTAATTCAATATTCCATTATGCTTTAGAAATATATAAGGGGAATTTTTGGAGACCTAGGCAAAGGAGTTGTGCAACTATTTCTTGAGGCATCATCCAATTTTCTAGTAACTAGAAATGAGGTGGCATAGGGTCCTATTTATAGGAAACCTGGGGACCTTGGTCGAAGGAGGTTTCCCATTTATGCCTCATTAGTATGTTCATAGTGCACGTTCGCCATATAATGGTGACCATCTATTTAGTGTGACATTGGAGGGTTGTGTCTTCCATTTTTTGTACAGGTTTGCATGAAAAGGATGATTTTTTCATGTGTATTTGATTCTACTCAAGATTATTTGGTACATTAACATGATTGATGTAATCTTTATATTCGTTTCACTCCAATCCCAAAAATGTAGTTTCAATAAAATCGCCCCTTCAATATTTGATACTATCGAAATAGTGCAGTCTAATCTTGAGATAGAAATTGAAAATATTATAGAGACTGTTTTGGGAAACAACATAGGTCTTCATCATAGGTTGGATTTGATGGTTTTATGGATATTTTCCTAGTGTATGTCCGTTTTTTAGGTCCCCATTGTTAGCCAGGTGTGGAGGTCCCCAATGTAGACAAGTGGTGTATATAAATACAATTATCCATGTTATCTTGTTCCACTAATTTTGATTTTTTTTATTTTCTCTATTGTTATACAGCTAGTCCTTTCAACTCTTCCACGATTCCATTTTCATGAACATATCCAAATTTATTTACAAAGGTACAAGAACCCAGATCGATAGTGAAATGAAGATTCAAATCTTGTATTGGATCCTTTTTTATTGTCTTGGTGATGAGTCTTTTGAATTCCACCTTATCGACCAGGCTGGATGTGTAGCATGTTCATAGGGTCTATGTGAGTTCATTCCTCTTCAAAAATTTATTAATTTCCCATGTCAAATTTAAACATTTATAAATCCATATTTACACATAATGGGAGAACTTGGCTTAATATATGTACATTTTTAATAGATGATTTCATAACCCCTATTGAATAAGATTATTCAAATTCTTCAAATATGAAAAAATTATATAATGATAAGGTACTATTAACTGGTTTAGATTTCCCTATCAGATATATTAAAGTGTTTTGAACTGTTCCAATGTGAGTACCCATGATGTTATTACTGTCTAATTTATGGCCATGGTATTTTGAGAGACGCTATAGTCCTTATGGTCCAATGTTATTTCATGATGTCCTGGTTCATGAAGCACACCAAATTACCTTATAACAACATCTCCATTAACAGTGTCTATACTAAGTAAGGGATAGTTCCTATTGGTTATATGAAGTGTCACAACTACTTCACTCTGTATGTGAAACTGTATGTCTAATAATCAATGCCTTGTTATTGTTACCTATCCTTCCATGCCTAAAAAATAGATCAAAGACATGGATAATAAGAGTACTGGGACTTACACTGTTGAGGTGGAGTGATGATCAATTGGAAGTGAACATACTGGGTTAGCCAGAAGTTTAGAGAATTAAAAAAAGATCCACAAGATGACTACATCTATAAGAATATTTAGGTTAAAAAACTATGACTGAATGAACCTAGATATCATCCTCGTATTGTTGATTTAATAGTCTATTGAAAAATTATTTTCACATAACATATGGAGGTGTTTTCATTATTCTAGAAGACTTCTATATAATATATAGAGTTCTGATCCATGTGTAGATGTATGATAGGTTTATCCAATAAATGAAAATGTAGGATGATGCCAAAAGCACAGAGAAATTGTCTCAATATATTTTCAAGATGGAAATGAAATTGTAGGAAAAAGGTCTTCACCCCAGGGTCAACATCCATCCAGGAACATGGATGAACATGTTTCATTACCCAATAGGATAGGGTTCCACATGCAGGTTCCCTACATTATGTCCCATCGCAGAGAGTCAGGCCACTCCAAGTCCATTTTGGACAACATTGGAGAAGGGAGAGTGTACCCATTGGGGTAAAAAGGTCATTAATAAATTTGAGGAAAAGACTCACTTGGTTAGCTTCCTTGATATGTGGATACTAATTTATCTTCTTTAATTACTCATGTTGAATGGTAGTGTGTGCCTATGGAATTTTATCATAGCTGAAAAAAATTAAGGGGTTATGTATATAGGGTTTGATTCCCCTATCTGAGAAATAGTTTAACATTGTTTTTTTCATACATACAACAAGAAGTCGTCATTTCGGATTTCATGGTTGATTCAGGTGATGTAGTAGTGGATCTTAGCACACATCAGTTCATATGGGTCATTGAGCATAGTTTATATTTTTTATTGGTGATTTCACCATTTCATTTTGGATTTCTATGAAATCTATCATTTGAAAGTGAAGTATGATAAATTTGTTAAGATTTTTAATTTGTGAGGGTAATTTTGCTTCATTCAGTATTGTAAACCAACCAAAGGTAATGTTATAGATGGTGTCACAAAAAATAATTACGATCTAAATTCTTGCGTGATAGACATCATAGACAGTGCACCGGTGGCTCACATTGATTGCAAGGTCATTTTTGAGGCATATGCTCCATATCAATTTTCCTACTAGTTTAAATGTTTTCAATAGTCATGCTTTTATCCTCCTAACCATGTTAGGGTTTAGAATCATCAACTGGTACCCTAACAGCTTTGAATCATGATGTTAATGGATTCTTGCAAAATGTCAATAACTATGCATATGTTGGAAGCATCAATCGAGACGGTGACAAGGTATTCTATGTAACACCCCAAGTAAATAAAGAATATGAAATTTTCATATTTATCCATATTTTTGAATAAAATATTAATATTATTTTAAAGGGAACGCTATTCTTGATTGCTTACCCAATACGCAACAACGAGTTCCTCTGAAATCTTACGTTGCACACTAATAATAAAATAATTTTTTTTAAATGGTAGTTAACACCTAGCCGTTGTAATGACGGGAATGAACAGAACTATCTTCAAAATGATTATATATATATGTCAAATATTTTTACCTTTTACAATAAATGTTAGAGGATTAAAAATGCAAATGAATCCAATTTTAAGCATAAATCTTCTAATATTCTTTAAAAGGACGATTAACCACCTTTTGATGGAAAACCCTTTTTAAATATACTTTTGTAAATTTTATATGTTGCATTTGAAAAAAATAAAATTCTTCTTTGGAATAGAGACATCAAAATTTACTTTGTGTAAATTTTTGGTATTTTTCTGATAATGTTCATTTTTTAATGAATAGTGAAAAGTGTTGTATTTTAATTCAAAACCTATTTTTAATCTAATTTATTTATATAGTTAGATTATATTTTTAAGTTATTTTAAAGTGAAATTAGAATATATTTTTACCATTTAATCCAATGTATGTCATTATAATTAATATCACTTTGAGATTGGACATAAACGAGTGTCAATCTTTTGATAGCTATTATTTCTTAAAAACACGCTATTTGATTTGATAGCGGGATTTAATTATGAAATTAATTAATGAAACTTCTATGTTATGAATTTGGTAAAATAGTTATCATTTTTGAATTCGGAATATCAAAAATATCTTAGGGTAAATTTTTGGTATTTTTCTGAAAAACCCTAATTTTTTATGAATAGTAAACCACAAAGTGGTAGTTACAAAAACGGATTTTTGGTTTAAATGGAACATTACCACTTCTGTGATTTGAATTTCAAAAATCCAAGATAAATTATTTTCATTATTAAGTAAAATGTGGTTCAATGGGATGAAAATAATTTTTGATGAAAAGTAACTCTTAAGTTTTATTAATCGCGATTAAAGGTAATTATTGTGATTTAAGGTAAAAATGATATTATAATAAAAAGAAAATATCTTGAAACTTGTCATAACCCTATTGGATGAGTCATGGAAGACCAATAAAACCCATGGGTCAATTTTTGGGACCCCATGGAGCCACTTGAGTAAGATAATGACATTAATGCCTTTTATTTAAAGTAAAAGTAAAAATGACACAAATATGTATTGTTTTAATAAAACAATTTTTACATGGGGTTATACAAGTAATATTTTTGACTATAAATATTAATTGGAAAGATAAAATTATTTCCTACATCATAGTAGTTTTTTAATTATTTTTAGTCATTAAATAAAGTAAATTATTTATGACATCATGATGATGCAGCGATTACCTCATTATTTAACGATTTAAATAAAATGAAAATATAATGTAAAATCTAAGATCTAAACATGTCAAAAACCTATTGGATGGGTGTATTTCGAACCCTTATCACCTTAAACTCGAACTATATCTATGTGCCTTTAAAATCCGAAACTCATTTAAAAATAATGTAACCTTTCTTGACTTTCAAAGAGTGCCCCTCCTCTCCTCTTATAAAAGGCCCCCATCTCTACCTCCTTACCCACACCTCTCAATCCTTTTTCTCGGCCACGCTCTGATCATTTTATCTCTAAACATCCCTATACTCATCTTAGAATCCTTACCTTAGGCAGGAAGCTCTTCAAGAAACCCTTTTGATTCAATCCAAAGGGAGTTACCTGATTTTAAGGAAACGTCTTCACTTGTTCTCTTATGTTTTATTTTACTTTTTCAACCACCTAAACTCTTTTTATTCATTTATTTTGTAAAAAAACCAGTATTATCCATATACTAGGATGTTTTTATAAGAATTATTCGAGATACACTTACACACACCATCATCTAATGGTTAAAGAACATACAGTTTCTGTGGATGGTGAATTTCTACCTCACGAAACGATGATTGTTCAATATTCTTTTAACAACTTCAAAGGTGGCCATTAATATGTCACCATATTTATATATGATATATAATATGTTTATGTTTTCCTTAAGTTTCTTTATTTTTCATTTATGGCATACCATTATGGTTTCTATTATGGGTAAACGTGATATCTTTATTTTAGAAAGTGTGGACTACCGCCCCCTCAAAGTGATTTCATTCGTTAGTACCATATGTGGTACGTATAAAGGATATATTTAAGGATATTATATATGATACCGTACTTGAATTATAATACTATTATGTATCATTATGTTTTAATTCCATTAAATATGAAATAGAAATGAAAGTAGCGTTCATGCGTACGTACGGCTTACCGTCTCCATGAACGGTGCATTCCATTTCATACCTCTAAATGATTATGTAATATTATAAATGCATGTATATAATGAATATATATGATATATATGATATCTACATAATCAATATAATTCTGGATATAATGGATATTTTACCCCATGAACAAACATGTGATTATAAAGAGTTTATTTTTGACTCAAGTACCATGTATGGACAAAACGACCGTTATTAACATAAATAATTTAAATAATGTAAATAACATGGTAATAAGTGATATAAAAAGAATACTGAACATTAAAAATTTTCTTAAGCAAGTATAAAATAACACAAGTTTATTATTCAGGAGATTAAAGAACGATCGAGTCATGTCGGACACGGGGTAAGGGATCTGACCTCTCTCTTTCTTTTTAAGTACACTCTTTTATGTCATTTCATTTATGCCCCATGTTCTTATGTTGTAGGATGTTATTTTATATTAAAAATACTGTAATTTTTATTTTCATATGATTAGATACCCCCTCTTACTCTCATAAATTTATTTTAATAATTTTTAAGTGGCGCCATTAAGCTGCCAAAATTTCGTAAGGGATCCTACCCCTCTCTTTCTTTTTAAGTACACTCTTTTATGTCATTACTTTTAAGATCATCTTTCTCATGATTTGAATTTCATTTTATATTACTCATACTGTACTTTTTATGTTCGTATGATGAGAGACCATATTTTCTCTCATCAATTCATTTAGGATGTTTTGAGTGGCGCTGTTAGGCTGCGGAAGTTTCGTAAGAGATCCAATCACTCTCTTTTTAAGTACTCTCCTTTATGTCACTTCTTTTAAGCTCCTCTTTGTTATGTTGGGGGATATTATTTTATATTACTCTTATTGTACACATAAGTTAATATAATGAGGGACCTTATTTGATCTCATCAATCCATTTTGGAAGTTTTAAGTGGTGTCGTTAGGCTACCGATTTTTCATAAAGGATTTTTCATCTCACTTTTATTCCTGTGAGATTTATGCTACATTTTCCACCATTTTCCTTTGACTGGTGTATGTTCTGTCCATTATTTTACTCATGGTGTAATATATTTTCTTTTATGGATATTTACATCAATGCTTTATAGTCCTTATTTCATGGGGTGTACGTTTCGGAAGTTACCGAATTCGGTAAGGGAACCTTTCACCCTCCTCATTTTAAAAGACTTTTTTTTGTTATTTTAATCTTATTATGATGGGATATGTTCTTATATATCCTTATTGATATAAATTATTTGTCCAATTGAGAAGATACCCCTTTTTTATCTCTCATCAACTCGTTTTCTGAATTTTGATGTGACGCCGTTAGGTTGTCAAATTTTTGCAAGGGAACTTCTTAACCCAATTTTGATTCATTGGGATAAACTTGTACTCCTTGAATATGATGTTCTATGAATATGTGTGAATAACCTATTATGGTTTTACACATAATATCCACTTATATTTGGTGTATTCATTTGTCACACATAATTATGTAATTGATTTATCCTTAATCCAAGGATACCGTCTTTGTAAGGGACTTCGTCTCAATCTCCTTTCATTGAGGAATATTTTGTTTTATACACAACTTTTTTTATACAGTGTATAAACCCCTTTGACTTTTACATTTATTCAAAAGGAATCTTTTTCTATGAATCATTTTACTAAATGACAAAAAAGAATTTTTCTTTTAACGTACGTGGTGACAACGACCATTTTCCACCGCTGCGAGTATTATTTGATCTTTGGCTTCCTCAACAAGACGTTATATTTTTAAAAGTAAACAAATACCATATAATCCTTTTTTGGTATTTAAAATGGTTTTGATAATGGATTTGTTATGTCAATATATATTATTGATATATTTTTCTTGAAATGTGGAAATGTTTTCTTTCCTTTATAATTGTTTTATGTGTTATGATTTTATAATGGTACTTGGACATATGATGGGTGGTGCCGTGAATACCAGCACGGGTGGTTACGTTATAACCTCTAATGCATTGGGTATGGAAGTCGGTCGCATGGTTATTCCATTAAGTATGTATGGAAGTCGGCCGTATGGCTATTCCATTTACTATGTGTGGAAGTCGACTGTATGGTTATTCCATTTAAGTATGTTTATGTCTCGAGTTACCTTTATATGTTATCTGTTCTTTATGTGGGTTTTATGGTAATATTTTGGTTACAAAAGGGTAGGTAATGATCTTTTATATAGTGAAGAGTTTTTCACTGCTTCATAAAGGTGAAAAGTATTACTTTGATAAAGTATACATGGTTTACTTGTTGTTTTGAAAAACTAACAGTTTTCAATCTTTGTGTATCCCTTACTGAAATTTTTATGCTCAACCAATGTTTTTTTGAAATTTTTTTCATAGGACTTAATGTGGAATAGGGTCATGGATGGGATCAAGGGAAATTCATGCTATCTAAAACATGTAACTAGACTTCATTCTTTTTAAGAGTTTTTATTTTATGGAAACTTATTAAAAGTGTCTACTTTGTAATCTTTTGAGATGTAATAGTTATGTCCTAATTCTCTAAAACTCTAAACCTTGAAAAGATCCTCAATGTTAATTATTCATTTAATTTAATATTAAGTAAGGTTTAAGGCTGGGGCCTTATAGTTTGTATCAAAGGTCGGTTTAGATAACTTTAGAGGTTAGGGTATTCTCTAAGCATAAGTGACATTACCATAATGGCTAGGATTTCAGAAAGAGTCCTAGTTTTAGATAAAGTGAATGAGTAAGTATATCTTAGTGTTTATCTTCCTCATTAGTACATTATGGTTTTGTTGATATTCTCACACTGACCTTATTGGTTTTAGTAAATGGCTGGATCTATTAGGCACCAATGTAACAGTGGATGTGAAGGAAACTATGATAGTTTTCTGAGTGAGCAACTGAATGATATGGGAGCTACAATGAGAACTCTTGTGTTTATCCTCAAACAACTATCTGGAGTTATGATTGACCACCTAAACCATGGTGATTTCTATAAGGCATCATATATTCGAGAAACAAATCCCTACGGAACTGCAGGTAATAATCATAAAGGTAAGTGTGTTCAAAAAGCTAGGTGTCAAAGATGTGGAAAGAAACACCTAGGAAAATGTTTCAAAGGGACAGAAATATTCTATAGATGTGGAAATAGAGGTCATAAAGAAAGAACCTTCCATGGAAAAAGGAAGCATATAGTTGACTCGAGGAAAGGGAAAGAAGTTCCTTCTGAGGGATCAATTAAATGTTTTAAATGTGTTTTGCATGGTTATTATGCAAACACATGTCCTATGAAGAAGTTTCAGGAATGGGATCACCAAGATCGTAAAAATATTCATTTAATAATACCCAATGCCATTCTGATTGAGGATAACGAAACTGACAATGACCAATCAAAGGTATGGATTATTTATTAACATTTGTTTTCCTATTTTGGAATCATAGGATATGATTCATGATTTTTTTTAGCAGAGAAGTATTTCAGAATAAGTTGGAAATGAATGGTTAAAGGATCATGAAGAATGTTGAATGAGTAAGAAGTAAACAAAAAAGGGCTTCAAGAGTTATGGTGAAATTCTTATGATTATTAAGTCTCTTTTGAAGATAGGGTTACATTAGAAGACTTTTTATAGAATGTGTAACCCTGTTGTTTGATATATGAAAATTTTATTCAAGGAATAGTTATCTGTTCTTTTGTGGACATAGTTATAAAGAACCATTTGGGTTTATATGATCCTTACTTTTGAGGTAATTATGGGTTACTATATGTTATGATGTAAAGTGAAAGGCATGAGATCAAATTGAGGTTAAATTATGTTATGGTTATTTTTGAAGATTTTATCTCTTTGTTGGGGAATGTTTTAAGAAATATATAGTTTTGTAAAAAGGACAACACGCAGACCATGTGACACCCCATCGCGTCAGACAAAGCTGCGGGAATCGAACCCACAACCAAAGGGCAACTGGTATTTATCGCCTACCACTGGACTACGTGAAGTCCCTAGTTAGTTTGAATTGTTCTTTTTAGTTAGATGAATTTATGAATTAAGAGTAAGTTTATTTTGGGTTATCTATGGAAATTATTAACCTATCATGGAGGATATGAGATTAGGTTAATTACTTTTCAATATGAGACTTTAAGAACAACTTATGTTATTTGGAGATAAGTGTCAATTTGTACCTTGGAAGTCTATGTGATTAAATCCTCCAAATATTTGGGTTTCAATATTAGTTTGGTTTACTTTGAAAAACTTTATGGATAAATTGTTTATCGAATGGTCTTCATTGAACTTTGGATTTTGTTGGCCAAATTTTGGAGATTAAGAATAGATATTCTTTTTATAAAGGGTTATCCTTTTCTAGATTATCTGATCTTGTACTAACCTTTTTGGTTTTGGTTTTGGTTAAAGTCTAAAGGCATGGGAAGTATATAGTTCTCTTTTTTGGATTAAGTGATTCTCTAGAAGTTTATTATATCTCTCTTACTGTAAACAAGTCATCCTAAATACACATATTTTGGAGAAAATATGAGTTCGTGTAAGAAATCTAGTAAAAGATGAAAGTCAACATGACAATTAAGTATGTTTCCTTATGTTTTAGTTAAGATCAAAAATAAATTCCTAAATGAAAAGTAACTAAAAAAATGTTGTCCGTTAACTTTTCCTACTGGGGAATCCAATACCGTTTAACCCATCACAAGTTTGTGATTTTCTGGTGGTTAACTTTCTCTTAAACATGTTTCTTATCACACTCCCTCAGAACATGACCATTTGTTTTTTCTTCCATATCCATGTTTTCATACATGGAATCTTAGTATGGGTTAACCCGGGTGACCTTTGTACTTCCCTTTCTTTCTTTTATACTAATAGTTTAATTTACTCCTTTTCCTATGTGGGGCTTTCAATGAAGTTTCTGAGCCCAATTTTAAAATTTTGAGGACGCAATTCCCAAAAAGGCCGAAGGATGTAACACCCCAGGTAAATAAAGAATATGATATTTTTATATTTATCCATATTGGTGAATAAAATATTAATATTAATTTAAAGGGAATGCTATTCTTGATGGCTTACCCAATACGCAACAACGAGTTCCTTTGAAATCTTACGTTGCACTCTAATAATAAAATAATTTTATTTTAAATGGTAGTTAACAGCTACCCATTGTAATGACAGGAATGAACAGAACTAACTAAAAAATGATTATATATGTTTTTAAAATATTTTTAATTTTTACATTAAATTTTAGAGGATTAAAAATGCAAATGAATCCAATTTTAAGCATAAATCTTCTAATATTCATTAAAAGGTCGATTAACCGCCTTTTGGTGGAAAAACCTTTTTAAATATACTTTTGACAAATCTATATGTTGCATTTTACAAAATAAAATTCTTCTTTGGAATCGGGACATCAAAATTTACTTTGTGTAAATTTTTGGTATTTTTCTGTTAGTGTTCATTTTTTTAATGAATAGTGAAAAGTGTTGTATTTTAATTCAAAACTTCTTTTTAATCTAATTTATTTATATAGATATATTATCTTTTTAATTGGTTTTAAAGTGAAATTATAATATATTTTTACCATTTAATCCAATGTTGGTCATAGGAATTAATATCACTTTGAGATTGGACATAAACAAGTGTCAATCTTTTGATAGATATTGTTTTTTAAAAACACGCTATTTGATTTGACTGCTAGATTTAATTATAAAATTAATTAATGAAACATCTATGTTATGAATTTGGTTAAATAGAAATCATTTTTGAATTCAGAATATCAAAAATATCTTAGGGTGAAATTTTGGTATTTTTCTGAAAAACCTTATTTTTTGATGAATAGTGAAACCACAAAGTGGTAGTTACAAAAACTGATTTTTCGTTTAAATGGAACTTTACCACTTCTATGATTTGAATTTAAAAAATCCAATATAAATTATTTTCATTATTAAGTAAAATGTGGTTCAGTAGGATGAAAATAATTTTTGATGAAAAGTAACTTTTAAGTTTTATTAATCGCGATTAAAGGTAATTAGTGTGATTTAAGGTAAAAATGATATTATAATAAAATGAAAATATCTTGAAACCTATCATAAACCTATTTTATGAGTCATGGCCGACCAATACAACACCTGGGTCTATTTTTGGGACCCCATGGAGCCACTTGGGTAAGATAATGACATTAATGCCTTTTATTTAAAGTAAAAGTAAAAAATGACACAAACATGTATTGTTTTAATAAAACAATTTTTACATGGGGTTATAAAAGTCATATTTTTAACTATAAATATTATTTAGAAAGAAAAAAATATTTCCTACATCATAGTATATATTTTATAATTTTTATTCATTAAATAAAGTAAATTATTTATGACATCATGATGATGCAACGATTACCTCATTATTTAACGATTTAAATAAAATAAAAATATAATGTATAATATAAGACCTAGACATGTCTAAAACCTATTTTATGGGTGGATTTCAGACCCTTATCACCTTATCTTAGAAATATATCTATGTGGGACCTTTAAAATCCGAAACTCATTTGAAAATAATGTAACCTTTCTTGACTTTCCAAGAGTGTCACTCCTCTTCTCTTATAAAAGGCTCCCACCTCTACCTCCTTACCCACACCTCTCAAGCCTTTGGCTCGGCGAATATCTAATAATTTTGTCTCTCAACATCCCTCTCCTCATCCTAGAATAATTACCTTAGGCAGGAATCTCTTCAAGAAAACCTTTTGGTTCAAACCAAAGGGAGTTACCCGATTTTAAGGTAACGTCTTCACTTGTGCTCTTTTGTTTTATTTTGCTTCTCCAACCCCCTAAACTCTTTTTATTCAATTCATTTGTTACAAAACCAGTATATTAGAATATACTAGGATTTTGTTATAATATTTATTCGAGATACACTTACACACACCTACATCTAATGTTTAAAGAACATACTGTTTCTGTGGATGGTGAATTTCTGCCTCACGAAATGATGATTGTTCAATATTCTTTTAACACCTTAAAATTTGGACATTAGGATGTAACCATATTTATATATGATATATAATATTTTTATGTTTTCATTAAGATTCTATATTTTTCATTTATGGCATACCTTTATGGTTTCCATTATGGGTAAACGTGATATATTCATTTTAGGAAGTGCGGACTACCGCCCCCTCAAAGTGATTTGATTCGTTAATACCATATGTAGTATGTATAAAGGATAGATTTAATGATATTATATATGATACCATACTTAAATTATAATACTATTATGTATCATTATGTTTTAATTCCATTAAATATGAAATAGAAATGGATGTAGTGTTAATGCGTACGTACAGCTAACCATCTCTATGAATGGTGCATTTCATTTCTTACCTCTAAATGATTATGTAATATTATAAATTCATGTATATAATGGATATATATGATATATATATGATATCTATATAATGAATATAATTCTGTATATAATGGATATTTTACCCCATGAACAAACTTGTGATTATAAAGATTTTATTTTTGACTCAAGTACCAAGTATCGACAAAACGACCGTTATTAACTTAAATGATTGCATAATGTGCATAACATGGTAATAAGTGATATAAAAGGAATAATGAACTTGAAAAGGGTTTTTATGCAAGTATAAATTAACTCACGTTTATTATTCAGGAGATTAATGAACGATCGAGTCAAGTAGGACACGGGGTAAGGGATCCGACCTCTCTCTTTCTTTTCAAGTACCCTCTTTTATGTCATTTCATTTATGCCCCATGTTCTTATGTTGGAGGATGTTATTTTATATTCACCATACTGTAATTTGTATTTTCATATGATTAGATACCCCCTCTTACTCTCATAAATTCATTTTATGAATTTTTAAGTGGCGCCGTTTGGCTGCTGAAATTTCGTAAGGGATCATACCCCTCTCTTTCTTTTTAAGTACACTCTTTTATGTCATTCCTTTTAACCTCATCATTATTATTATTGGGATGTTATTTTATATTACTATTACTATAATTTTTATGTTCTTAGGATGAGATACACTATTTCTCTCATCAATTCATTTTGGATGTTTTGAGTGGCGCTGTGAGGCTGTCAAATTTTCATAAGAGATCCAATCTCTCTCTTTTTATGTACTCTCTGATATGTCACTTATTTTAATCTCCTATTTGTTATGTTGGGGGATGTTATTTTATATTCCTATTGCTGTAAACATTATGTTAATATGATGAGATACCCTATTTGATCTCATCAATTCATTTTTGGAAGTTTTAAGTGGCGTCGTTAGGTTGTCGAGTTTTCTTAAGGGATTTTTCATCTCACTTTTATTCCTGTGAGATTTATGCTAGATTTTCCACCATTTTCCTTTGAGTGGTGTATGTACTGCACATTATTCTACACTTGGTTTAATATAATTTCGTTTATGGGTATTTACATCAATGTTGTATAGTCCCTCTTTCATGGGGTGTATGTTTTAGAAGTTACCCAATTCGGTAAGGGAACCTTTCACCCTCCACATTTTAAAATACTTTTTTAGGTCTTTTAATATTATTAAGATGGGATATGTTCTTATATATCCTTATTACTATAAATTTTATGTCTAAGTGATGATATAACCCTTTTTATCTCTCATCAACTCATTTTCTGAATTTTGAAGTGACGTCGTTAGGCTGTCAAATTTTTACAAGGGAACTTCTTAACCCAATTTTGATTCTTTGGGATAAACATTTACTCCTTGAATATGTCATTCTATAAATATGTGTGAATAACCACTTATTGTTTTACACATAATATCCACTTATATTTGGTTTATTCGTTTGTCACACGTAATTATATAATTGATTTATCCTTAATCAAAAGGTACCGTCTTTGTAAGGGACATCGTCTCAATCTCCTTTCATTGAGGCATATTTTGTTTTATACACAACTTTACATTATATGGTGTATAAAACCCTTTTACTTTTACGTTTATTCAAAAAGAATATTTTTCTACGAAGATTTTTACTAAACGACGAAAAGGAATGTTTCTTTTAACGTACGTAGTTACAACGACCCTCTTCTACAGTCGTGAGTATTAATTGATCTTTGGATTCCTCAACAAGCTGTTATATTTTTAAAAGTAAATAAATACCTTATACTAATTTTTGGTATTGAAAATGGTTTTGATAATGGATTTGTTATGTTAATATATATTAGAGATAGTTGTGCTTGAAATGTGGAAATGTTTTCTTTCCTCTATAATTGTTTTATGTGTTATGATTTTATAATGGTACTTGGACATATGACAGGTGGTTCCGTGAATACCAGGACAGGTGGTTTTGTTATAAACTCTAATTCCTTGGGTATGTAAGTTGGTTGTATGGCTATTCCATTATGTATGTATGGAATTTGGATATATGGCCATTCCATTAAGTATGTGTGGAAGTCGACCGTATAGTTATTCCATTTAAGTATGTTTATGTCCCAAGTTAATTTTATATGTTATGTGTTCTTTATATGGGTTTTATGGTAATCTTTTGGTTAAAAAGGGTAAGTAATGATCTTTTATTCAGTGAAGAGTTTTTTACTACTTCATAAAGGTGAAAAGTATTACTTTGATAATGTATACATGGTTTACTTGTTGTTTTGAAAAACCAACAGTTTTCATTCTTTGTGTATCCCTTACTGAGCTTTTTATACTCACCCCAAGTTTTTTTGAAATTTTTTTCACAGGACTTAATTTGGAATAGGGTAAAGGATGTGATCAAGGGAATGTCATGCTATCTAAAACAATGAACTATACATGTTTCTTTTTAAGAGTTTTTATTTTATGGAAACTTTGTAGAAGTGTCTACTTTGTAATCTTTTGAGATGTAATAGTAATGTTCTAATTCTCTAAAACTCTAAACCATGAAAAGATCCTCAATGTGAATTATTCATTTAATTAAATATTAAGTAAGGTTTATGGTCGGGGCCTTATATTCTAAGTCATGTATGTACTAATATCAACATAGTGTATTAAAAAATGGTGTTTACTAGTTCAGTTCTCTAAAAACTAATTTTTGAGGTATGTGGGGTAAAAAGGCTTCAGATGAAGATGATGATTCTGAATCTTCGAAAGAATCGAAGAGACCTCAAGAAAAGACCATCGGTCAAGATAGGGTCGAGAATACCATGACTCCAACTCCGAGGATATCCAATTGTCATCATATTTTAGAGACTCATGTTTCATCCAGTAATTCTCCCATGAATGAAAATGTACTACAATAAATTCCAAGATAAAGGGTATCAATTTATCCTAATTGAAAGACACATTAGAAAAAAATGTTGTGTGACCCTTAGAGACATGAGTTTGGGGAAGCATAACATGTTATGTCAATAATGCATCGAGGTCTATAGGCTACACTGTGAATCCAATACCTGAGTGATATCAAAGAACCCTACTATCTCTAACCTAAAAATGATTTATTTGATGTTAAAAAGTATCTTTAATAGTATGTTTATTTAATATATGCAACTGATAATCATACCCTAACGAGGAACTAAATGTTTGAAATAATTTTCCTGTGAGTATTAGAGGGCGTAACTGTTCATTCTGAAGATTAATGGTATATTTACTTTAAACTAGATGACGTATTTCTCTTTTAAAAAATATATATTCTTCCCTTTTATACAGAATCATTAATATTAATGGGACATTAGTTTCCAGTTTTTCAAAGAAGAAGAAGAAGAACGGGATGGAGAATGATGAAAAACATAATAACTTGAGTTGTCGAAGTACTAGGCCATGGGAAATCCAATCATGGTAGTGGAATAGGTCCACGAATCAAGAAAACCATTCTGAGTTCAATGTATCACGATGGAGGATATGATGTAGGTAACTCCTCGATCATCCCAACATGTCCATGTTTCCAAGAGGAATTGGGAGGACCCTTCTCCATCTCGAAGTAGGAAGCGAAGATGGGAATTAAAGTTGGCCCAATGCATACACCGCAGTGATTCTATGTACGACCATTTTATCTCATAACCTGATTGACATACTAATTCAGAACATTCTAGTTTGTTACAGAATATATGTCACGTTCCTCCCTTATGTGATCTATAAATGATCCTTATAGGATCAAGGAGGGTGTCCCAATGTAGTAATGGATTCAGGATGATGAATCCACTATTCTGGAAGATGAAGCGTTCAATGATGTTGTTTCATCTTCTCCTAGTCTTTCAGAGAGAAGAGTGGTTCACAATAATTTCAAACACACTCCCTCATGTGTCATGTATTTTTTTTACTTCCCAATATTCATGAGATTTTAGGTCCATTTCCCATAGCAATGGTTCCTAAAAAGTCAATCTGGATCCCATTATAACCCTGATAGTGGCACACAGTGATATCAGATGGTTTAATGAGCGTGTTGTAGTGGAACAAGATTATGTGGGGCTTGATGATGATGTGATTTATAAGAAATCAATTGTGGGGTTGATTGAAAGATCCAATTCAAGTCTTCGGAAACACTTCTGGAATACCATTACTACTATAGATTTTTGGATACATGATGCCATGTATCATAAAGTGTTGGATCTTATTAATCACGCCACTTATATTATAGGATAAAACAATGATTTTGGGGATTTCCAAAAGAAATTGTATTGATTTGAGTTCTATCATTATTTTATTTTCTAGATATATTTGATTGTCATTATATTGATTATTCAAGTACAACTGTAAACTACAATGTTTTTTCTCATGAAAATGATGCCAAGGAAATTCATAAATTTCCAATCTATGCTAACCCACCATGTATTGTCAAGGGAGAGAAGGCTGAAAATCATGAATAGGTTTCTTCTCAAGAACTACTGATCCATGTTGTGGCATTACAGAATCACTAATTGTGGAATTATTTGGAGCATTAGATCTAAGAAGTGGAAAAAACACAGGAAAATGCTTCCTATCTGGAGTTTCCCATTATGAGAGTTGAATCTAGGGGCACCAGAGAGGTGTCAATATCAATGATAGACCCACCGATAGGTTATTATTGTCAACCTGTCTGGCCACATAACATCAAATTATATTGTTTAACTTCTGGTTTTGATGAGAAGTTTAACCTCTTATCCATTTCAATTAGATTCGGTGATTGTTCATGAGATATGGGCTTCCAGGCCTGTTCCACCAAGATTGACGGGTTGAGATGGGGCTATTTTTGGGGATTCTAACAAAGTGTCTCACTATGTTCACTGATTCCATATTATGCATCTCCCTTTGAGAGTTTCAATTAATTTTTTCCAGAGACTTTTGAGAATTTCTATCCCACAAGCCTATTGTCTAGAAGGATATCTAAAAGATAATTAGGGAGACACACTTTGAAGAGATGTTGTCGTGACTCCACTAAATCATATTTAATCTTCCTTGTTTCGATATGGTGGATTTAGTTATAGTGAGATCTAGAATGAGATGAATGTGATATTCTCGAAATGGTAGGAGGAGACAAGATTTTTTCAAGACAAGAGTCTTCTAGAAGTCCAATTTTAGGAACTCAAAGATTCTATAATCCAAGCTAAGGCCAGCCACTCCAAGAAGGTGGTGAAGTACCAAGATCATCTTGAGGAGATGTATCATCATATAATGCACCTCGATGAACATTTAAATGTAGAACAAGAACAAGGGTTCAAACTTAATTGATCTATATTTGTGGATTTAGGATAATGAATATATGGCTGTAGTCCTAACGAGAAGCGGCTCTATTATGCTAAAGATGAAACTTTAACATTAATATCTACGATTTAGAAAAAAGCAAAAAAATTTAGATTTCTACTTCAACTTATGAATTATTTTATTGACGATAAACTATAAATTTTTTAAAAGATTCTCTAGTACACACAAATTTCTCTACACTTTTAAATATAAATGAGAAGGTTTTTTATTCCAATAACACATTCTTGAATTTCTATCTATACTATAATCATAATATGACACTAAAAAATAACTCATTTGATTGAATATCATGATATTATTGGTATGATGACTAGGATGAGAAAGTTCACAAATTATTTTATAATCTATGGGGATTAGCATGCATTTTTTGAATATTACTAAGTCAATAGTTTCAACTTTAAAATATTTTCATCTTTTATGTCACCACTATAATTTCTTCCCTAATTCTGATATACGGAAGAATTAGAGGGAGAGACATGGATTTTTTTAGACCTCTATTTTCTATTTTTCAACCTAATGTTTTTTATATCCATTTCATTTCACTATTTTATTTTTTTTCCGAAACTATATAGAGTGATTGTCTAGTGAGTTGAGACTCAACTTTTATCCAGAGCCCCCTTTGTGTATTTTGATCTTTTGAGTAATATGTTTCTTTTTTGAGATGTTCAAATTAATGCTAGTTGAAATAATGAAACCAGTGTTTTATGTTGAATATATTTTACCATAATTTTTCGAATGATGATTCAAATTATTCTTGTAGGATGAAAATGTTTCAATATTTTTCAGATACTTGAAGGGGAGTCTTGAGCCATTGTTTTTTGGTTTTCCAAATCTAAAACATGGTATTCATGAATATAGGAGGTATCTCTTGGGAAGGAATTTACATTTGGATGAAAACTAAGATTGGGGGGGTAATTTATTTAAATTTAACTAGGGAATGGTATATCATAGCCATTAATGGAACCCTTTGTCTTGAAAACCCATTTTATGGGAAAATTTTCAATGTAAACTGGGATATATTACAGTATAGTCGGGTAAAGTAGATATCATTAATTTTTACATTCTATCTATAATAATGAAAAGAGGATTATGAAGATTTAGATTTCATAAGACCATGATGAGTTTTTTTTCTAAAGGGAGGTGTCTGAGAAGGAAGAGATAATTTGTATTTGTATTGGTCATCAAAGGAAAACCACTCCTCAATGAATTTGGATTGAGGGGTGGAAGTTATGTTTTTTTAAATGATCAATGTTAGGCGGGAGGTCCATTTATGAAAAGATTTAGAATATCATGACATTTAATATCACAGAATCGTTATATTGACCCTTGATTTTATCATCTTATTGTGGGGATACTGAGTTATATAATTTGAGGTCATACAACAAGGAAATTATATCATAGTGTTTAATATCATGTAGTAATAAAAATTTTCAATCCAGTTTAGTGTCATGAAGTTAGGACATTATGGGGGATATAATTTAATGTATTTAGCCTTGACCAAAAGATAAATGATTCTACCACTCTCATTAATTCTCTAGGGAATTTTCTACTATATTCAGGTGTGAATGGATAAAGTTGAAAGTTTGGATCAGGGGATCCCAAAATCAAAAACTTTTTATGGGGATAAGAAATTATTGCATTATAGGAGGTATCTCTCAAGGAAAATGTTACCACCGATTAAAAAACTATTTTTGTGGTATTATTATGAAAAAGTTAACTAGGGAGTGTTACAGCATATTCAATATTGGAATTCCTAAGCAAACAGACCCACAATGGGGGATACGTTATGAAAATACATCTATGGTATGTTACATCTCAATCAGAAAAAAGGAGACCTCAATAATATTGATGTACTATTTCTTATAGAAAAAGAAAGATTATGAATAGTCATATTTCCCTCGACAAATTGTATAGATTATGGAAGAGATAGCTGAATAAGGGAGGATCATCTTGATTCAAAATTACAAAATAATTTTCTTAAAAGGTGTTATACACCAGTCTGACTGAGGAACAAGAAAATACGGTTTCTCTAGTTTGTGGTGAAATGCGTAGGACTATATCATTATGGGGATAATGGGAGATATATTTCCTACCAAACCTAGAATGTTCTTTCATACTTCGAACAAGAGGGAAAAAATTGTAAACCATTATCTTAGGGGTTCTTGGATGGGGATGAAGGATATGGGAAAAGTATGTGATAGATTACTACATATCGAATTGGAATCATGGGATCCAACATAATATCATCAATGTTGTTGGAGACAACAGATGTTTCTCTTGGGGATGAAGTAACTATTGATTGAAAATCCCATTTTTGTCTATTTTATTCAAATCTAGCTGAGGAATGTTACAACAAAGTCAATAGTGGAATCCATTGGGTGAAAGAAAAGACTGTTCTTTTGATACTTTATGAAATTACTATGCGGTGTGTTACAACATAGTCTAGAAAAGTTGTCATCAGGTATCAAACATTATATCACCGAGAGTTGGATAAATATTTCAATGATCTAAAAGTGTCCAAGAATAGAAATATGATTTGTAGAAGGGATATATCTGATTATAAAAGAAACATTTCGATTAATTTTTTCAATGATGTTTTGATTCCCTTGTATATATATGACTCATTTGTAGAGTGGGGAATCTTTTTTTTCTTGGGGGGCTAATAAGGGAACCTAGAATAAGAGATTTTACAAATATATTTATTTGTACAAAAGAAAGGGGGAACTCTTTCTTGACCTATCTATTTTAACATCATGTTGTAAGGATGGATGTTTCTTTACATGAAGAGTAAGGGAATACTATGGCTGGGAAAGGATATAAGACCAGAGAGTAACTACATATCATTTCAGAATAAGAATCATGACACACATAGTTCTAGAATAAAAGGTACACATAATGATTGAATTCATGCATGGGGAAAATGGGGGGTCGGTGTATGGGTTTATGAATTGGGCGAGAGCTCGTATAAGGACCACTCATATAGATTTGACTCAAGCATGTGATCGTAGAAACAATTACCATATTGTGTAATGGATTGGACCAGGACTAGAGATCTGAGCATCATGTAGGATCTCATTGAAATGATATTCAATCCATATGTACTTATTCTAGAAATTTTGAAGTTAATTTCCATGTGATGAGGACATATGGCATGTTTTTTTAGGTCATGCAGTCCTCACCATTGTATCCAAAAGGTTATTTCATATTCCTTTATTATGCGGGTAATTATTTCACCATTACACCTAAACCCACATTAGCTATTATTGTTGTGATAAACAAGAAGATAATAGTTTATTTTGATAGAACAAAGGTAACAAAAGTGAAGGATATGGGAATTTATATTCTATGGTGTGTGTCCATGATATATAATCCATACATCTCTATGTATCTCATTATGATTAGAATCGATCGATACATATATTTGTGAAATCCCATGTAGTTTAAAATCTTTCAATGAGGACAAGGTTGATTTAATGTGAAATAATGGGAATGTGGTGGTTGGGATTGAGAATGGATATCTGGAATCACTATGTATTATAATGGAATTGAGAATAAATCCATTCATAGTTCATGGAAGGTTCCCTGTGCTGGTCTGATATGTACATGGGGAGTAGGGGATTTTGTATTTTTTTAACGGGGCCCAAGAGTGTAGAGCTAGGAGTCAGTACTTATCTCATTGGAATAAGAATCAAGAAACACGTATTTCAGAACAAAAATAAATTCTTATGAAGGTCTGACCCATGCATAGGGATAGGGAATTTTTCCATATTTTACTACAACTGGGCCTAGGATTGGAGATCTGTGCAGCATTATGTATCTCATTTGAATGTCAATAAAGCTGGATGTAGTTATTGAATGATTTTTTCACACATTAATCATGATTTGAAAATGTTAAATGTGATTTAATATTTTATAGGATGACTGTTGTGAACAAAACACGAGTGTTAGGCATCATTACCCATCACGTTGCAATGTGAATGAAGCACTGTATGCTAAAACAGATCATTGGGATAATACGATTCAAACACATTTCAAAGGAATGGGGTTTTCCTTACCTTAATTTTGGTTGGACCTAGGATTGAAGGTCAACGGATGAATACCTATCTCATTGGAATGAGAATCAATCTAAATATAGTTCTGAAGAGGATCATGCATTTTTCTATCACACAATGAGGATTTGATAGTGTTGGGACTTATTCCCATAATGGGGGCCCAAGAACCACCGCGAGGTAGTGATGATGTAATTGGATCTTATTCATGGTACCTTATCATCCTTTCATTCACCTATATGACTAAGAGGGAATCTCGACCCCCTAAAAGGTTATATAGATATGCTTGTATACACACCAAAGAGGGAGTCCCATTTTCAAGGGATCATGAGGAATGTCAACCCCATGATTAATTGGATGTTTCATAACACTAAATTAGGGGGTCATTAACAATGAAGTTTAATTTAATTTTGTGAGGATGAATGGTATCTTTAAATATTAATTCATATGGATCAGACTTTACATTATGATGTTTATCTTCATGTGATAAGGATAATAATGGATCAAATTTTAACATCGTGTGGAATAGATGTTATTTCATTCCTTTTAAGGTATTGTGACAAAGTTGCACTGCATAGTTTAACTTCTCAGAGTTGGGACGCTAAACATACAGTTTAATGTTACTTGGTGAGGATGAATGGTATCTTTCAGTTTTATGTCATTTTACTCAAACTATACATCATGAAGTTTTTCATCACATTATGTGGATAACTATTCCATGTAATTTAATGTCATGCTGTGTGGATGTTATGTCATGCATTTTAGGTTCATGTGAAAAAGACCCACTACACAGTTTAACGTCTTGCAGATGCAATGTTAATGCTAAAATTTTATGTCATTTAGTGAGGAAAAAAGGAATCTTGTAGTTTTATGTCATACGACTAAGACATTATGTCATGTAGTTTATCATAATGTGTCATGGAAGATGCTTCCATGAAGTTTAACCTCATAAGGTGAAAAAATTGTATCATTTCGTTTATAGTACTATGAAAATGACCCACAATATAATATAACATATTACATCTGGGACATTTCATCGCTTGATTACATGAAATATTTCCTCAGGAACTATTCATTTGTCTATATCTAAATGATCTATCCATCCATTCTGATCAAGGAATAAGCTCTATTAGAATGGACCTTATGTGTGGAAGAAGAAACATAACCCCTTAATTCATATTTGGAGGCTTCCTAACTAGTGTCAATAGTGTTTCGAGGACTAATACGTGTTCTCCATGGAGGAATTAATAGAGGAGTACCTTCTTGTTAAAATCTCTCTCTGCCATATTTTAATAGATATCCATGACATGAAGGCTGTGAAATGTTTTCTCATCTTTCCACTCTAATTCATGTACTCATTTTTTGGTTTCGCATTTGTATATTACTGATCATATATGGCCACATGGATTGACTCCAACTAGACCACAAAAGGTTCAACTACTTTAGTTCCACACACTAATGAGTACAGGGTCTCTTATGGGGTATTATAGGCCATAGTTATGTAAGACCATACGACATACAATATCGTTTCATTCCAAAAATTCTTACCTTCATCCACCATTTTCTAGATTTTGTTTTCAAGGGTCTTGTTGAACCCCTTTATTTTTACATTAGTCTTCTCATGATAGTGTGTGAATGGTTGGACTTGATTTCGTATTCATAGTATGTTGTTTCTACCTTATAATAACACAAGTTTGTGTCATTTTCTATCAGTATTTTAAGATGGAAATAAATATTGAAATGATGTTGTATTTTATGAATCCCATGATGCCTTTTTCCCAATATTCATTTAGGGGTACTTCCTCATCCCATTTAAAGAAAAAATTGGTAGCTATTAGGATATATTTGAACATATTTTATATGGATGGAGGCTATGACCCCACAATATCCATTCCCCATATGGAAAATTTCCAATAGTGTTTCACTGTATATAAATCCTCTTTGGGTTGATGTATGAACTCAATTTTTACGTGATTGATATGATATATCTCGGTGACTTCCATGCAATACAACATCATCAAAATCTAGAAGTGTCCAAGTATTAGGATTTGATTACAAAGATTATATGAGAATTGGTAGGAACCACAAACTCTAAAACATACTTCATCCATAATAGTTGGAGACTCTTCACCAATAATAAATTCAAGAATGACATTATCAAATCCTTCATTGTAGAGGAATTTTAGTGATTTGGGACATTATAAATGGAGAAAATAACTAATAGATGTAATATTTTCTCCTTCATAGATCTTTCTATTGGGGTTACTCATCATGAAGGTATTCCATGATAAGAATTATCCATCCCATGGTAAGACCATACAAATTTGGGATAAGGTTGATGTCATTGATATCTTTCATTCTAGCTCAAACAAAAGGCAAAACAGTTCTCTGATTATCAATGATGATGATTGTTTCATCATGGTTTTGATCTAAAAAGCTATACCTACATTTCAAAATGAATCATCCTATGAATTATTTGATCTTGTAATGTGATTAAATGTTTCCATTTGTGGTAAAACATCCATTAAACCTCATACATAATCATGAATGGGGTTCAATGCTTCCTTTATAATAATGAAATCAAGGTTGATCTGTTTTGACAAATAACCCCAACTCGTCTTTCAACTATAGGTGTTCCAATCATATTTGGAGTTTCAATTCTAGGTATTCAATGAGGGAGTGATATTTAACCTCATTATTATAACAACCATTTGATAATAGTAAAAAGTAAGGTAATATTTCCTTCCCTGGGGATATATGAACAATCCCTTACCCAAATTTTAGCAGTTAATTTCTTTAACTCTCTTCCACATCGGACTACCAGATGCATTGTAAAAATAAATATTGCACATTTGGGTGTTGAATTCAATTAAAAATATCACTTTATTAGAAGTTTATGTCTTTAATGAAGTTTCTTTTTCATATGATTGTTATTCATGGATATCTGTTAAGGTATTCCTTTCACTACATTCTAAGGGAAAAACTGTATGTATAACTATTAGAGGATAACTACCTACCATGCCATGAATATTGTAAATATATAGTGGGTGGGTATATAATTGAGCAGGTTTTTTCAAGAGATCAGTTGACATTCATGGTGTTGTAGGTAATGCCTCAGTTTCGAGACTATAAAGATTAATGACAGGTATCTCTTTTTTATATTTGAATAATAAGTCTCAACAATGAGAATTACCCGACTGAGATTATAGAGGATTTTTTCATTTCCAAATTAGGTATTTTTCTTGATGTTGGGTCCAAAGAATCCTTACAGTTTTGTCAAATATAGAATTAGGAGATTTACCTTAATAATGGAATTAATACAGGTGGGATGAATAGGTATTTATTGGGGGTGCCAAATGCTTCCTATATGTCACGGGTCTATTGATATATGACCACCTTACTCATTAGTCTGGTGAAGTGATAAAACATGTGTTTAATGAAGAAAATGAAGCATCAGACATATGCCAAGTTCCCTTGATGTCCTCTCATCTCTTTAAGGTTTTTATTTGGTAACACACTAAGGATATATTTTTATTCTTCAGGTCTACATTGAAGTCGTGATGGCATACACTAAATCTAGAAGGATTCCATGATCATAACCCAAAATCATATTTTATGGTGTTCTTATTCATGATATTCTGTCATAGCATGTTAATGATGGTATCTTGTTTGGTTAAGTGGTCAGAAAATTGTCAACATTTGACCACCATGTCATTAAAATAACCTTCATAAAAAAATATTAAGAAGGTGATTAGATGTGATGCATGGCATGATGATATGTCGCACATGAATTATTTAATCCGAGTGTAATTATCCAATAAAATAATATTCTATGGGGATCTCTAATGATTGGAGATTCATCATCTTATATGTAAATACAAATATGGTTGAATCCAGAATTTCCACCCAGGGAGGAGAGGGCTAGATAACCAATCATTGCATCAATCAGATGTTTCATGATTGGAATCAAAAATTCATATTTTGAGAAATGATTGTTGGGATCTCTAAATATGATGTAGAATATGATTTCCACATTTTGATTCATTTTTTGGAAGATTTTGTCTATCCATTTTACATAATGTTCATATCATATGAAGTCATCCATGAAGATTTAATACATTTTTGAGTAAACTTTTGGAGGCATGAGATAGTTGTGTCCATTTATCTAACTACATGTACCCCTAATGGTCTTTAGTAAAACCAAAGTGATGGGAGGACACCATGGGTTCAAGGCCTATAATTTCTTTGTAATTATAAGAACACACATTCTGGTGTTGCTTCAAGAAGTATGTATACACTTCTTCTCCATCAAGAGACATTAATTCACCAATCAATGTGGGTAGTGGATCTTATTCAATAAAAATATTTATCTCCTTGGTCTCTTCAAGAGTGGTGGATACAACTTTCTCAAATGTTGGTTGGGAATCCTAAAGGTCTTTATCATCATCCTCTTCTACATGCTTTACCTATTTTTATTCTTCCTAAGATGTAGGTGGTGTAACAAGTTCCTTGGTGGGAGGATAGGAATTTTCATTTGGATATTCAGAAGATGAATTTGTCATTTTGGCATATTTAATTCTTTGAGGTCTTTTGGAGCTCGATAGGGGAAACAAGGGACAAATAATGAGCATTTTTGTTTTCTTCCTTTTCCAAAAAATGTTCATCAATCCTATTTTATGAAACTTGGATTTGTTTGAGCTCAAGGGATTGAATGTTTATATTTTCATCAATGATTTAAATATTTTGTAGATAGTTGACATCATCCCTAACACTATCAGGGTCATATTCAATGATTGAAATAATGGGAATCATTTTGTGTGTGCTGGAATTTAGACTCACCACTTCAATTTGGTTTATGGGGATAAAATCCTTTTCACTAAGCAGTTTTAAAGGATTGTATGGAATCATCTCTAGACCATTTAGGGAATTGATTCATTTGATAGTATGAGCATGGGACTATTACCCTTCATTATGATAAAATAATGATCCAATGTATTGTGACTCGCAAGATTTTAATGGGAATTTATCACTATGAAATGTACCAATATGTCTCTTTATACAATATTTGAGTCATTAGTAATATAACTAAGGGATTTCTTCATACTAATGTAGCTAGGGTCATCCTATCAAAGTATTGAAGTTTTTATCTTGTCTAACATCCTTAAAATACAAGTGAGACATGAGATATCAAAACTGATTCCTAGGTATCATTTTTCTACGAGTATTTTTCTCATTCTCTTCATAATTGTTTCATATTATGGTAGAGAGGGAAAATTGATATTCATTGAAACCTAGTATAAAAAGTGTTTGGTTTAGGATGATTTTGATTGTGAATCCATTGATACTGAAATCTATCTAGATATCAATGTCATTTATCATGCTGGTTATTTAAAAGGTTCTTAAATGTTTTTTATGGTGTCTTTCTCATCCTGGTCTACAAAGGAGATGATTGTGTTGAATTCTAAAGGATTATTCTCTTCAATATATACTTTAGTAGTAGAAACTTCTGTTTCACATTATTTAGGGATTGAAAAGTCCTTGATATGTGCTTTCCTAAGATCTTTTTATAGTCTTTCGAAACTCAGAATAGACAACTTAGATGGAACTAAGGACAATTTCTTTAATAAATCATATTTTTGGTCCAATTTTATGCAATTCTGAGCATAGGGGGTTTCTTTCGTTGGTTCATTGGGAGATGATAATATGGATTTATGTGGACAATTCCATTTAACAAGAGATAAATGTTATCCTGATCATTGTAGTTTTAGGTCATCTATGTCTTCCTACAAGTCGAAGTAGATTTGGTGGTGTTGTATTCAATAACTGATATTCTAGGGTGACCATGTCAACGTTGGATTTTCTTGTGTGGGGTCGCTTCTCTACTCTTTTTGGGCACACTAGAGATCTATCCAATGATTTTCATCTGCATAGACATTTCAACTATGATTATTATTAATGTAGTTAATCATAGTATGATTGTGTCTTCTCTTGTATCCTCTACCCTAACATCTACTTCAAAAAATTCCCTAATCAAGTGTAGGAAATTAATATTAATAAATATGATTGTCATTTTAGAAGGAATCCATTATGTGAATAAGTTTAATGAAACTAAAAATAAACTCCTCATCTGAGATAGATTTCACCTACTGGATGGACTCTTATTGTACTCTTGGCTAGGGTGGTTCATGTTATTGTGTATTGTCCATCATGAGGTCTTATATGGTAAAGGTTAATTTTTTCCTAGACACGATATAATTTTCCATTATTTTTTCCTTACCCTTCATTCCAAGTTGCTTTTTTGAGTACTAGATTTTAGGGGACTGAGTTGTTGATGAAGTTGGGGAAGTTATAGCGAAAGTGGCCAAAGGCATAGTCTGATCCTTCTACTATGCTCAGAGGATAAATTGAGTTTGGTTGATCATTTTTATGACCATACAATCACTAAACATCAACATACCTTTCTTTTAACTTATTTTCTTTAATTCTCCTACTCATTCTCTATGGTAGAGAGACATGCTACTTGTGAAAGAAGAGTTTTCAACTTCACATTCATAGAGACCACCATTTTCATCATGAGGTTTCTAAAACCCAATCACTCTAATGTTTTGTGCCCCGATTCATGAAGGAAGGATAAATAATTTGGGAGATCATCATCACCCTATTTTCTAGGATTTTGGGGAATCACAACTTTATCACATTTTTACTGTGCTGATATGAAATAGCTTGGTACATGTCCATTTGGGGATGAATAGACATCATTTTTCATCACCTCAGGTAATATTCACCTCTTTACTCTTTGAAAATCATGATGAGGGAAGTGTTATTTTTAGTGTTCATATGGTGGGGTTACATGATCTGGTGTGGGATTTCGAGTGGGATACTTTATAGTGGCCATCTTCAGTGTTCCTACCATGGCCTCAAACCTTTCCATTCTATTTTCTTGTGATAATGCAATTAATCGGTCCATATCTTTGGTCTCCGCAAAGGATTATTCACTATTTAAGAAATTTCGACAAGGTACCAAATATATCATTTGTATATTATTGGGATAATATGCATGCACAACTCATTACAATGATTATATACATAGATGGGAAATAACTCTTCAAGAGGGAGTGGTAGGTTCAATGAGTATGTTGACCCTATCCACCATGAAATGAAATCTGAGAATCTTTTATTTTCCTACCACTTATAGTTTTAGAGGAAAATGAATTTGTTTATTCTATTGAATTGGACTTAAATGGAAGTCAAAATTATTACAAAGTTTTCTACTCCATTTGACTCACCAAGCCAGCTTTTGTCCTTGAAATGATAGCAAAAAGATCCTATGTTTCCAAGAATCCTATTATTTATGGGACCCCATCATAGGAATATAGTGATATAGTTATATAGATCCTTCATCATAAGAAATTGGGTGAAAAAAAGAAGGTTAGTGTACACAAACCCATATAGTAATTTGGTGTGAAAATGGTTACTAATATCATAAAAAAAGACGGAAATAGAATTACATTAATTTTTTTTACCCTTTTTTCTATTTTTTGGAAATAATTTTAATTTATAATAATAATAAGAAATATAAATACTCAATATCTTTCTATTTCATAAGAACCATTTCATCCGTTTGTTTTTATAGGATAATTTTTCAATTCGTGAGTTACTATAATTAAGGAATGACTATACATTATTTTTCCCCAACCACTAAAATTCACTTTTAACAAATCATAAGATACGTGAAATAGTTACATGTCATTTTATATTTCTCAAAATAATTTAAAAAACAATATAGTAAGATAAAATTATTTAATATCCATAAATCTTCATATAGTGAAGTAATAAATTAATCTTTAAGACCTCATCCAAAGCTCAAATTAAACCATTTGAAACATATTCAACCTAATGGCCCTTCTGTAGGATTAAAATCAATAAATTTTGAAATATGGTCATTGAATTTGAAAATATAACTCATCATTAATCCAAAAAAACATTAAGGATCTCTAAATTATCACTTACCAAACATGTGAATTCCTTATCATGTATTCTTTTGAAACATGCAAATAACATGAATTACTATAAAACCTTACGAAGACATACAAGATACATTATTATTTAAGTAAACCTAATATTAGTGTATATTTTCCTTAAATCAATGAATGGTGTAAAATCCCTCAAAGGAAGTATACACCACTATGAAAATGAATCATTAATCAATTAAATCATAGTTAGTACACACCAATTTACTTTATCCATATTAATTATATCTTTATACCAACATCATTGTCTAAAACTCGAAAACATATTAATTGTTATATTACCATGAAAAATTTGTTTCTATGATGTTAAACATTAAACTAAATCACGTTTCATGGTATCATTTAATATAAACTTCAAATTATTTTGAAAAACAATACAATAAAATAATTCTTATACTTTTAATAGTTATTATAAATAGGATATTACTATTAAAATACTTAAAGAAAATAGTTTTTTAAATAAAACACAATAACATTAATCATTCCCCTTTTTCTATGTTAGAAAAATAGTCTTGAACATGTCCTATTTTCTTCTTTTTATGTATATTCCATTGATTCTTTGGACATTGATTTTTATAGTTCTAAAAATCCTTACAGTTAATGCATTGTATATTGGTAAATTTTTTCATTAATTTGTAATAATATTCAAGGTGGACTTTCATCCCACACATGTATCAAAATCCCATTCCTTTTATGAAATTAACATGTTGTTTCAGACCTCAGTTATCAATTATTAGAAAATTCTTCTTTTAAATATTTCTTTTATCCATATTTTTATTTTTCAACCACTTCTTCTCATAAATCCATTTTAAGACATAATGATTTTAGAAATATTTAGAAATCATTTGGTGACATGATATTATTTACTCATATGTTGATAACGTTTGGAAGACCAATTTCTTTAGAATTGTTATATTAAACCCACCATAGAAATGATCATTCCTACTGTTTGGATTACATACATTTGTTTTGGTTCACATTCATTCTTTTAGGTTCCATTACTAAATGATGCCACACACTAGATTAGACCATTTCAATATGAAACATAGTCTATAGTCCCAAAACATGTTAAATACATGACATATATTAGAAATTTTATGTATAGATAATCTCATAATAAAAAATATAGTTTTTTTGTGATATCTCTATTTTCAAATCCATAATAATTCTTTGGAAAGAAAATGTGAATTATCCAAAGACTATCCCATGGGAGTATCAAACCATATCTATAGTAAGGCCCCTTTTCATGAGCCATGTGATGACTTGGGCCAGCCCAATATACCCTTTTTAGGGTTATTTCCACTAAATACTTATATTCTAGTACTATGTCCACATCAATTATCTAGATGGGGATGAATTACTTGTAAAACCACACAATCACTACCTTATCAAAACATTGGCATATTATTATAAACTAATCCTCAATGTATATCATAGGGTTATGTTCCCTAAAAAATGTATTCTAAAATATATATCCCTTGGTTTCCAAGAATCTCCTTTTGATAGTATCTATAGTGTGACACTCCAACAACCCAAGGCTAGTGTTTTCTTTATTAAACTAGAATAAGATACAAGGAATCACATCCTCAATAACCAGATATTTTAGTTTTCTTCATAAACTAGATAAATAATAGATTCATCATTAAATTTCATAACAAAAATTACAAAAAATGCATATCAAGAATAAATTTATTCCATCCAGATTATCCTTAGATATCAAATGTAATACACTTCATTTTTTCCTAACAAAGGAAACGAAATAAGGTTGAGATTAAATGCCCTCTTAAGGTAAAGTATAAATGGAGATGTCATGAATCAATAACAATTTTCAATATAGAAAGGAAAATAACAGGCCACATGTTTCATTTAATTAACTACATGATAAGGCATAATTTATATGAAAAGGTAAATAACTAAAGGCATGTGAAATTTAATCAATGAACTAGAAATGAAATGAATCAAAATATAATACCTGAGTAATAATATCCTGGAAAAAATTAATTGAACTCTGAATAAAGAATTACCAATTTATTAGACATTGTGTCTCCATCACATGATACAGGTACCATTAAGGCCTTTCAAAAGTTCATTTAAACTACATGTAAAAACCTGTTTAAATATAGATTGACATATTTATCTCAAGAGAGTTACTGATTCATCAAGGAGCTATATAAATAGAGATCCATATATCACTTAAGGTCCTCACCATTCCTTATATATCGAATAATCAATTCAATTCAAGAATTATGTTCCTTATTATCAAATTTTAATATTGAGTACAAAATAAGAATTTATTAATATTTCTCAGATAAATAAATGTCCTTAAATATATGCTACCATATATATAAATGATAAACATATTAATAAATAGATATTTTGATAATAAATAATAAGTATATATCTGAGGTTATAGATGTCAAATGATAATTTTAAAGTTAACATTTCAATGTAAAGTTAGTGATTATAAAAAAGTAATCATGAAAGTTAATTTCAACACATTCAATTGTCAAGATGGACATAAACCATCTTGAAGAAGAATAAGGATTTTTTCAATATAACATGTCCTTATCTGATCATATGTTTAATATGCTTTATTTTCATTAATTAATAAAAGTACCATAAAATAGCCTTAAATAATTATTGAGGAAAATGTCATTTTACTTTAGAAAATTATGTTCAATATAATTTTATCTAAAAAAATGTAATCAATTTTTTCATCAAAAATATCGTTATAAACTTGCAAAGGAATATTCAAAGAAATGATAGTCATGAGGGAGGGTAATTTTTTTACTACATTAAATGTTAAAAAAGAAAATTCATATTTCACTTTAAAATGGTTGGAAAGTGCCATGTTTAGAAAATTTAAAGGATATTCCATTCAAATATTCAGTAAAATACAATTGGGGATTATTTCAAAAATGTTATAAGATTCATTCTAAATAATATTTAAAAGAGTAAAAATTGGGTATAATTCCTTTAAAAATTTATTTTAGTAATTTAAAATTATTTTTTGAATACAATTTTAGATAAATGGTTTTAAAATAAAAATGTTTTAGTACATAATAGAGAAATGAAGAATGATTTTCTTGAAGACATGTTATCTATTAATTTAAGTACAAAACAGTTTGAAACTGTCACTATTATGTAAAAAAATATTCAAAAACTAGTGGAGAAGAAATTGAAGTGTTTATTAAAATATTTTCAAATAATTTTCTTCATCTAAAATTAATTAGTAAATAATATCAATTAGAATGAGATTAGAAAATATACCAATACAATGATTGTAACATTGAAGTGAGAATTAACCATCAATAGATTGTGTTCTTCATCATTAAATCCATTTAAAACAAGTTCAAATATAAAATAAGTTAATTAAAAGTAATTATATGAATAATCATAGAAGGATATAATCAATGAAGTATAATATAACCCCAATGAAAATAAAATGAGTTAATAAATACCTTAGCTTACATTTTCTTTTAATTGGATGTTCATTACCCTAATGTATTGTTATTTAAAACATGTCATTAACTAATACCCGGGCCATATTAATATTTATAATATTATATATTATATATAACATAAATTGTGTTAACAAATACCATACCACACACTTCCATTTGATTGTAAATACTTTAACCTCCTTAATTGGGTCTTTAAACATATTTTTAACTTATACCGACACCATATTTTCAACACCCTAAGTCTTCATTGACTTTTTTCATGAATAAATTAAATGTTCATTTAGGTATAGGAATGCACTAGGTAAAATATTCCTTCAACATAGAACTGACTCAGCATATGTTACATAGAAAAATGAATTGGGGTAAGTGACATAGAAGATCTACTTGGTTAATGTTTTATGCTACACTGACTTTGCATACTTTACACATAACACAACTATTTCTACAAAACATTATTTTATTGTGAAAAATTATTTAATGGAGAAAATTATAACATATCTATTAAACATAGTTATATGAATAGTAATAGATATTTTTAGAATATTTTTTATAATTATTTTATATAAATAAAACATGGTGACAATGAAAGTTACAATTTTTTGTATAGTCTTTATATGTTAAAAAATAAAATTTTCTCAAATAAACTATTTTTAATGTCCTTCTATAAAATTAATTAAAACTAATTTTAGACACAAATAAAAATTTAATTTGAAAAAATAAAAATCATTTTTAAAATTATAATGTTGAAATTATCTTAGGAAAATTTTTTGGGATTTTTCATAGAAATATCATTTTTGGATGAATAATGAAATATACTAAATTTTAATTCAAAATTGATTTTTCATTGAATGGGATTATAATGATATGTTATTTTTTAAATTGGTTTAATAACTTATATAGATAATATATTAACCAATGTATCCAATTTATGTCATTGGAACTAATTTTACATTGAAATTGGTTATAAAAACATTGAATAATTTTGATCATTTTTACTTTAAAAACTCTTAGTGTCGTCTAATTAGGGGGATTATTTTTAAATTAATTTATTCCACTTATTTTATTGAAATTTAGAAAAATGGATTCCATATTTAGAATTAGAATAACTTATAATATCATCTAATTGTATCTTAGTTTATGACCAAAAATATTAACAAATGAAATTAAAAGTAATTACATCGATTAATCTAAAATTAAGCTTAAGTGAGTTATAATCCTTGATTTTAAGAACCAGAATGACTTAAAAAATTGTCCATGATGCATTTTATGTTAATATATCAACATTATCCTCCATTTTCTATAATTATACCCATTATATTTGTCATGACCCATCCTCAGGGCCCGTGCCGTGACTACCCCAATCCCGCCTTCTATAGGCCAGGGGCTGGCGACTAGCACCAAAGGTGTAAATCCCGACAAAAAGAAAGGAATTTCCTTTAGATAAGAAATCAAACACCACATATTATGGAAGCCGAAGTAAACACTAAGTAAACTGAGTACAAAAGTAACTGCTGGAAAGTAAATGGGCCGGTATACAAACCCAACTGAAAGTACAGTAAAACTGAGAAAGAAAGTACAACAACTGAAAAGTAAAGCAGCAACCACTAATTCATCCTCTAGAATTCCCACCTGAAGGGTGGGTACAGATGGTCTCCTCAGCTCCATGGGTCCGGCAGCCTGCTTCGTGTACGTCACGCCTAATAGTACACCTTCGGATATCGTTCCTCTCCACAAGCCTCAACCACGATCAGTGTTGTCCGTCGTCTGCATCCAACACAACGTAGTGCAGGCATAGCCCGTGTAGGGGTGAGTATATGATACTCAGTAGGGACCCCGAGACCCCTGAAGGCCTCACAGAATCCACAAAAGATAAACCACAAAGGAAATATACAAAAACGAAGGATCAACAGAATCTACTTAGGTATATTTCGATAAAAATACCTAAGTCATCAATTATTGTTCGGCTCCAACTCACGAGCCCAAGTACAATCTAGTCCACACAGGAAAGTATGACCCAGTCCACAAAGGAAAGCACAGCCCAATCCACACAGGAAATCAAGTCAATCACATCGATGATAATGATTAAAGTCAAGACCCATCTCACACAGGCATACTACTCACGAATAGGGGAGGAGATGATTAGATGTAGCCTCTGAATCATCTCCCCTGCTGAACCCACGTAGAATCCAAGTACATAAGTCATCACTGCCAAACCCACGTAGGATCCAAGTACAGTAACCATCAGTGCCGAACCCATGTAAGATCCAAGTACAGTCATCCTTGCTGCCGAACCTAGGGAGGATCCTAGTATAGTCGTCCTCGCTGCCGAACCCACGTAGGATCCAAGTACAGTCGCCATAGTTGTCGCAGTCGCAGCCAACTCTAGGGTTCACGCACACAACAGCTTGATTCTGGGAGGGTCCACTCCACAAGCCAAGGGGTTTGAGATATCAACTATCATGAAGTCTAGAGTTGATATCACAAAGTTCTGTCTCATCAATAGGAACTTAACGCGATAGATGGTGCGTCAATCAGACGCCCGGTTTGAGAGTTATTGGCTTTTCTGTCATAGGGGCCCAATTGGTTTTTAATCTAAACCAACCCGACCATACTCCAGCTACGTCCAATGGTCGAGTGGATTAATCCAAAAGAACCGTCTCACTAAGATGAATTCAACGTAATTGATGGTACGTCATTCATACGTCCGGTCATTATGTTATAAGTGTTTCCGCTCCAAGGGCCCGGTTGTTTCGGGTTCGAACCAACCTGACCATACCCAAACTTTGCAGAAACCTCAATTGTAATATACTGAAAACACCGTCTTGATCCAAGTATCCCTATGAAACTAACGGTGCGTCGATATGTGGTCCGTAGCCTAGGATATGGGAATTTGAACGAACGTGGTCCCAAAATATGGGGTCTGGGCCCGGTCCGACCCGACCCAATACCCCCTGGGTCATCCCGAACCAGTACGACCCGACCCAGTTCTGGGTCCGGCCCGATTAGGCATGGCCCGGCCTGGCTGGCGCGGCGTGGCCCGGCTGGCGCAGCCCGGCCCAGCTGGGCGCGGCTCAGCCAGCGGCCAGGTGTGGCCTGCGTCCCAGCTCTGAAGCTGGCCGCAGATCGGCTCACGGCCGAGCAAGGTGTGAAGGTGGGGAGGTGCCTCCTTGTCTCCTTAATGGCAGAACCAGTGGGGTCTTCTCTATTTTCTGGTCGAGGGGTTACACCCCCCCTATTTTTCTGAGAAACGACCGGCCTTTATGGCCGACCGGTTTTCTTGACCCGCTGCGGGACCCAGAAGGGTCCCCCATCCTGGAGCACCTACGGCTGGCCGAGCCCAGACACCCCTGCTGGTGATTGACGCAGCCTTAGTCAGAAGCCCTTCTTTGACCGGCATGGCGCGACGGCGCCTTGCCCCTCTGTCACGGCCCGCTCCGACAGCGGCCTCCCTCGGGTCCTCCGGCGCGGCGTGACGGTGCCACTCACCAACGCTGCAGCCCGCTCCGGCTACAGTCCCCTTCGCTCGTGCACAGTGAAATGGCACCACGCCACCTTCTCCATAATGATCAAAGAAAATTAACAAGATATGGGGAGGATAAATCACCTGAGTTTGTGCGGTCTAATCTCCTTCCGTTACATCAATAACATTTGGCCTAATTAAACGAGATACTTTGACGACCTAACAAAGCACAATTTTAATTCATTAAAATTGAACTTAACCCCTACCTTAACAAAGGATGACGAACATTGGCGTCGTGGTTGACGGTGTCACGTGATGAGGTTCTGTAGACGTCGACATAGAGCGTCTGAGGAGGAAGCGGTGTCTCCTCATTTTATCATGGTGAGAACAAAGAGTGACGTCATTGGAGAATTCCTGCATCTTAGTTTCCTTCCATGCCACGGAGGTGGAAAAGGAAGAAGAATTTGGGCCGCCGGGGCACCGTTATTTGTCAGAGAGTTGGCGTTCTTCATTGAAGATGAATTTCTTCAAAATAGAATAGAACTCTCTCCCAAATTCCCTCACACAACCAAACCCAAATAAAATAAATCATCTCCTTATTTAATTTTTTTTCAATGCATTACAAAATTACAAAATTCAAATCCTCTTAATTAATTAAATGTTGAGTTTTTTAATTTAATTAAGAGGTAGCTTGGAAAATTAAATTGGAAGTGGAAGAGTAAAAAAAATAAAAGGGGGGTTGACTAGTTTAAAGGGGGAGAGTTAAGGGGTTAAGGAATGTAAAAGGTTGGGGTTTGTGTGGGCCCCACCTCACAAATATCCAGACATGAGTAGTTAGAAACATTTGGGTCCCACCCCAACTTCCCAATGTAGATTTAAAACACTTTAGAAAAAGAAATAAAATTGTACCACAATTTTATTTCACTTTTCATTTAATCCACATTTTTTAACAACTCCTCCCGAGAAAAAGCATCTTCAGTAAAGGTCCTCTTAAGAAATTACCAATGATGTGGTTCCATTGGTGCCCTCATAATTCAATTCCATGCACCGGTTCAAATAATAAAAAAACTCGCTCGATCATTCACTAAACGTACCTGAGCTAAACTTCAGAAATTGATTCCGAGTACATCGGGCCTCGGAATTAGGTTCCGTCAGAAATTGTGTACTTGTAAAATCTCAAATAATTTAAGTAAAAATTTTCCATTAAATTTATGGGTCATTACATTACTCCCATTTCAGGGATTTACGTCCTCGTAAAGCTACATCATAATCTAGGGAAACAAATGAGGGTATTGTGCACGCATCTAAGCCTCCCGCTCCTATTTCCTCTCCCACAGGTTCTCGTGCTAGAACCTGATGCACAATAGAGGAATCAATCATCCACGTAGGACCCGCTCCTGTCGATCCTCGATCTCCACCAGAACCTCCGCAAATGTCGCCCCGTCATCGATGTCGAGCTCCCCATGATCAATGATATGCGTCGGTTCGTGCACGTATCTCCTCAGCTGAGATACATGGAAGACATCGTGCACCCGGTGCGACTAACGTAGAAGAGCCTTGTGATAAGCCACCTCACATGTCCTAATGAGAACCTGTAATGGTCCGATGAAGTGCAGAGATAACTTGCCACCCCGGCCAAATCTCCGTAGTCCACATCGAGGTGAGACCCGTAAGAAAACGTGGTCTCCATCCTCGAACTCTAGTGGTCTCCGCCTCCTATCAGCATAGGACTTCTGTCAGCTCTGAGCAGTCCTCATCCACTCCTGGATGATCTGTACCTTCTCTGTCGTAGCCCGGACCATCTCTATTCCTACAAGTGCTGACTCCCCAGGGTCTGTCCAGCATAGAGGTGATCTGAAAGGTCGGTCGTACAATGTCTTGTATGGAGCCGTCCCGATGGTGGAGTGGTAGTTGTAGTTGTACGCCAACTCCACCAAGGGTATGTGATCCTCCCAGCTACGACCAATGTCAAGTACACATGTACAGAGCATGTCCTCGAGTGTCTGAATGGTCCTATCTATCTGGCCATCCGTCTGATGATGAAAGGTTGTGCTCAGGCGTAGTTGCGTCCCAAATGCCTCCTGAAACCCCTTCCAAATCCGAGAAGTAAAGCGATCATCTTGATCAGAGATGATAGACGATGGAACACCATGAAGAAGTATGATCTTCGGAATGCAGAGGCATCCCAAGATCTCCACTGAGACCTTCTTTTTGATAGGTATGAAGTGGTCTGACTTGGTGAGTCGGTCTACGACCACCCAGATGGAGTCGTGTCCTCTGGAAGTACGTGGAAGTACCATCACGAAATCCATAGATATCCTATCCCACTTCCACTATGGGGGCTCTAAGGGCTTCACCAAACCGGATGGTACTTGCTGCTTTTCCATCACCAGCTGGCAGGTGAGGCATCGTGAAACGAACTTTGCCGCAACCTTCTTCATACCCGGCCACTAGTGTTATCGTCTGAGATCTTGGTACATCTTCACTAAACCTGGATTTACCGCCAACGGGGAAGTGTGAAACTCCCTCAGCACCTCCTCTAGTAATGCAACCGGTACCATGGTACATCCTCTAAAAAGGATGTCGTGCTATCCTCCTATAGAAAATTCATCAGGTTCCTGTCCTGTGGATATCTGTGCATGTCACGTCTCAAAGTCAACGTCTCCATGTTGTGCCTCTCTGACCTGCTGATGTAGTGGAGGAGTGACTGTGATCGACTATAGAAAGGATTCCCCATCTCTATCCACGAAGGATATCTACAAAGAGGCTAACTTCTATGTCACCTCTCCAAGTAGTTGAATGCCTGACCTCCTAATGAGAGCATCAGCTACTACGTTCCCCTTCCCAGGAGTATAGACTATCTCAAAGTCACAGTCCTAGAGGTAATCAATCCATCATCGATGTCTCAGGTTTAGGTCCTTCTGCGAGAAGATGTACCTGAGACTCTGGTGGTAAGAGTAGACTGTAAAATGCTCACCCATCAGATAGTGTCACCACATCTTCAGGGCGAAGACAACTCATGCTAACTCTAGGTCATGGGTAGTGTTGTTATGCTCATGCTGCCTTAACTGTCGTGATCCACATGAGATCACTACCTACTCCTGCATCAGTACACACCCGAGTCCGGTCCCTAATGCATCGCAGTGAAGTACGTATCCCACGCCCTCCTCCGGTAGCCTCAAGATGGGTGCACTGGTCAAACTCTGTCTCAACTCTTGGAAGCTCAGCTGACATATATCTGACCATACGAAGGGTTTCCCCTTCTTCATCAAAGCAAAAAGTGGTGCTACAACTCTGGAGAAGTCTTGCACAAATATCTGATATTACCCAGCCAGACCTAGGAATCTTCGCACCTCTGTCACATTCCTGGGTGGCTCCAAAGCTAGAACTACCTCGATCATTGCAGGATCCACCGCAACTCCCACCTCAAAGATGACATGCCCCAAGAAGTGGATCTCTCAAATCTTGAACTCATACTTCGAGAGATTTCCATAAAGCTAGTGCTCTCAGAGTGTGTCCAGTACAACCCGCAAGTGGTAGGCATGCTCTTACTCAGTAGTTGTGTATATCAGTATGTCATTGTTGAAGACTAAGACAAATCGATCAAGGTAAGGCCGGAAGATCATGTTCATGAGACTCATGAACACTGTTGGAGTGTTGGTTACGCTGAAAGGAATAATCAAGAAGTCATAGAGGCCATACCGACACCTGAAGGCCATATTCTGCATATCCTCGTCTCAAACTCTAAGCTGATGATATCCTGACCTGAGTTCTATCTTCAAGAACCATAGTGCTCCCTTGAGCTAATCATAGAGGTCGTCAATCCTAGGGAGTGGGTACTTGTTCATTACGGTCACCTGATTCAAGCGACGGTAGTTGACACATAGTTGTAATCTCCCATCCGCCTTCTTGGCGAATAAAATCGAGGAAGCCCAGGGTGAAACACTGGGTTGGATGAATCTCTTTCCCTACAAGTCCTCTAGTTGTACCCATAGCTCTCGAAGATCAGCAGGAGACATCTGATATGCTGTAGTAGATATCGGGGTTTTCCCAGGGTACAGTTCAATATAGAAATCTACCTATCTATGATAGGTAGTCCTGGAATGTTGTCAGGAAAAACATCCGCATACTGATCCACCACAACAGGCAAACTCAGACTCCGCACCTCAAGTTCTCCTAGGATGAGGATAGCCAACTGATGGGTGATCGGCTGTCCTCTCCACTGCGTGAGTCCATCCTATGCTGCAAAGGCTCCCTTCTCACTGGTGAAGGTGAACCTTCTCCCATCGATACAGACACATCGCACCTTGTGCCTAATACTGTCGATCTGAGCATGGACTGTAGATAACCAATCCTTGCCCAAGATGACGTCGTAAGGCCACGACACTACTACAAGAAGATCCCAGCTGAAGCTCTTGCCTCCTAGAGTAAGCTCACACTGCCGGCACGAGTGTGTAATCGTTGAGACTACTCCCGTAAGAGTCTCTAGCTGTAAGGATCGAGCCAATGTCTCCATCGGAATCTTTGAGCTCCGAACAAGGGAAGCAGCAATAAAATAATGTCTCGCTCCTGTGTCTATAAGAACTGCAGCAAAGGTAGAGTAGAAACAGATAATACCTCAAATCATCTCAAGTGTGTTGTGGTCGTAATCCTCCACTACATGAAGCTGAGCCTACCTCTATCTTCCAGCTCCCTGTGGTCGGGGTGGACCTCTTGGTGGTGGTGGCGGTAGATCCCCAAAGCATCGTCCACCACCTGCTGCTCGACTAGCTCCTCTACCTCGTCTGTCTTCTCCCTGCGGACCGCCATGGTCGAACCTCTGCCTATGCCTGGGTGGTCCCTCAACCATCCACTACTCCTCTGCATGGTGGGTCGGGCAGTCACGAGCCATGTGGCCCTGCCCGCCGCATGCATACCATTGTCTGCCTCTCGTATGACTGGCTCTACTGCGTGTGCCCCACAGCTCCGAACCAGTATCTTGAGGTTTTCCACCAGATGGTCTGGTCCACTTGGACCTCTGTGACATCTGTCTACTACCATCTACAGAATACTCATCTATGTGCCGCCCTGTGGTAGGTCTCCCTACTTGTGTGGGCTCAGCAAGAAAGTTATCCACATGAAGGGATCACTCTAGTTCTCTTACCTATTTTGTAATGCTGAGGGAGATCATCGATGCCCTGATCTCATTCATCATTCCTTGCTCGAATGTCTGGGCCCTAAAGAATGGGTCCCGTACCATGTCTATGGAGTAGCGCGAGAGATTAGTAAATCTCGCCGAGTACTGGGCTACTATCATGCTTCCCTGCCATAGCTGTAGTAGCTCATATATGTGCACTGCATAGAGGGTGGCTGGAAAGATCTACAAGCAGAAGAGGCTCTCGAAGTCCTTCCAAAGTAGAGATGCCTCGTCATGCACCTGGAGCATCAGGCTCCACCATCTACCTACTGCTGTGTGCAGGAGACTCGCCGTAAGGATAACCATGAGGTCATCTGGTGTCTATACTAATCTGAAGACTCGAACAACAGCCTCCAGCCAATCCTCAGCTGCCTGGGGGTCCATCTCTCCGAGAGACCTGAGCGGCCTCTGATGCTAAATCTCATGAAGTACACTCAGGCGACGTGCAGTCTCAGTTGATGGGGATGGTGGAATTGGTGGCTCGTCGGGTAGCAGTACCGCCAGTGCCTCAGATGTAATGGGGCCCTGCACTGAGGCCTCATCGCACGGAGGGCTATCATCTCGCACAAAGCTCGGGACCCTAGCTAGCTGCCGTCGTGGGGCCATCCTGCAAAGTAACAGGTGTTCCATTGTTAATACAATATACCAGGTGATATGACATAAAGTAATCACAATGAATACTTTTGAAACATGCATGCAATCAATGTTTTCATGCACTCAGTCGTAAATCAGAAGTCAGGGTCCTGTTGTATTGATACGTCGGCCGCCACACCAACACTAGACTCCCTGAACTGATAACCACACTCAATACGCATAAAACTATTGCTCTACAAGAAGAAATTATCATAGTCCTAAGTTCAGCGGTAGAACCAACTCCTCTGATACCAATTTGTCACGACCCGTCCTCAGGGCCCGTGCCGTGACTACCCTAATCCCACCTTCTATAGGCCATGGGATGGCGACTAGCACCAAAGGTGTAAATCCTAATAAAAGGGAAGGCATTGCCTTTATATAAGAAATCAAAAACCAAAGAGTACGGAAGCTAAAGTAAACACTATGTAAACTGAGTACAAAAATAAGTGCTAGAAAGTAAATAGGAAGGTATACAAACCCAACTAAAAGTACAGTACAACTGAGAAAGAAAGTACAACGGCTGAAAAGTAAAGCATAAACCACCATGTTGTCCTCTGGAATTCCCACCTGAAGGGTGGGTATAGATGGTATCCTCAGCTCCTCGGGTCTGTCCATCCGCTCCATGTACGTCCCGCCTGATAGTCCACCTCCAGATACCGTCCCGCTCCACAAGCATCAACCACGATCAGCGATGTCCGTTGACTGCATCCAACACAATGTAGTGCGGGCATAGCCCATGCAAGGGTGAGTATACGATACTCAATAGGGACCCCGAGACCGCCGAAGGCCTCACATAATCCACAAATGATAAACCACAAAGGAATGATACAAACATGAAGTATACTCAAACTTTTATTAGGTACATTCCCATACATATACCTAAGTCATCAATTACTGTTCGGCTCCAAATCATGAGCCCAAGTACAATCCAGTCCACACAGGAAAGTACAACCCAGTCCACACAGGAAAGCACAACCCAATCCACACAGGAAAGCAAGTCAATCGCATCAATGATAATGATTGAAGTCAAGACTCAGCTAACACAGATATACTACTCACGAAGAGGGGTGGGGATGACTAGATGTAGCCTCTGAATCATCTCCCCTGTCAAACCCATGTAGGATCCAAGTATAGAAGTCGTCACTGAAAAACCCACGTTGGATCCAAGTACAGTAACCATCACTGCCGAACCAACGTAGGATCCAAGTAAAGTCTTATTCGCTGTCGAACCCACGGAGGATCTAAGTACAATCATCCTCGCTGCCGAACCCACGTAGGATCCAAGTACAGTCGCCATCATCGTCGCAGTTGCAGCCAGCTCTAGGGTTCTCGCACACATCACGCTCGATACATCAACTGTCACAAAGTCCAGATTTTATGTATCACAAAGTTCCATCTTGTCAACAGGAACTCAACGTGAAAAACGGCGCGTCAATCGGACGCCCGGTCTGAGAGTTATTGACTTTTCCGTCCCAAGGGCCCGGTTGATTTTTAAGCTAAACCAACCTGACCATATTACATTTGTGGCCAAACCTCGAGTGGAGTAATAAAAAATAACCATCTCACTAAGAGTAATTCAACGTAACTGACGGGACGTCATTCAGACGTCTCGTCGTTACATTATAAGCATTTCCACTCCAAGGGCCCGGTTGGTTTCGGGTTCGAACCGACCCGGCCATACAGAAACATCGCAAAAACCACGAGTTTAATATAATTAAATGACCTTCTCAATCCAAGGATCACTACGCAACTGACGGTGCATAGATCGGAGGTATGTAGCCCAAGATATGGGTATTTGAACAAACATGGTCTAAAAATAGGGGGTTTGGGCCCGATCCGACCCAGCCCATTACCCCCTGGGTCGGCCCGAACCGGGTCGACCAGACCTGGGTTTGGGTTCGGTTGGATTGGGCGCGGTGCGGCCCGGCTAGCGTGGCCGGGCCCGGCTGGCGCGGCCCGGTCGGGCGGGGCGTGACCGAGTAGGGTGTGAAGGGGGGCGCCGCCCCTTGTCTCTGAAGCAGAGGACCCAGTGGGGTCCGCCCTATTTTATGGTCGGTGGGGATTTACACCCCCCACCGCCCGGTTTTTCATGAAACTGTTGGCCTGTATGGTGGCCAGTTTTCTTGAACCGCTGCGGGACCCTGAAGGGTCCCGCCTCCTGGAGCGCCGGCGTCCGGGCGCCGCGGCCTTAGGTTTCTGCACTTCTTCGACCGGTACGATGCCGCGCCCCTCCGCCGCAGCCTGCTCCGGCCGCGGCCTCCCTCGGGTCCTCTGGGGCGCTGCGACGACGTCGCGTACCACCTTCGTGGCCCGTTCCGGTCACGGCCCCCTTCGTTCCTGCATGGTGTAATGGCACCGCGCCGCCTTCGCTATAATGATCAATGAAAATTAACAAGATAAGTGGAAGAGAAATCGTCGTTGTTTGTGTGGTCTGATCTCCTCCTGTTACGTCGATAACATTTGACCAAATTAAACAAGAAACTTTGACGACATAACAAAGCACAATTTTAATTCATTAGAATTGAACATAACCCCTCCCTCAAGAAATGATGATGAACGTCGGCGTTGCAGTTGACTATATCACGTGGTGAGGTTTTGTAGACGTCGACGGAGAGCGTCCGAGGAGGAAGCAGTGTCTCCTCTTTTTATCATTGTGAGAACAAATCGTGACGTTGTTAGTGAATTCCCGCGTCGTTGTTTCCTTCCTTGCCATAGAGGAGGAAAAGGAAGAAGAATTCGGGCCGCCGGGTCGACGTTCTTAATCGGAGAGTTGGCGTTCTCCACAGAAGATGATGTTCTTCAAAAGATAATAGAACTCTCTCCCAAATTCCCTCACACAACCAAACTAACCCAAATAAAACAAGGCATATCTTTATTTTATTATTTTTCCATGCATTTCAAAATTACAAAATTCAAATACTCTTAATTAATTAAATGTTGAGTTGTTTAATTTAATTAAGAGGTAGGTTGGCAAATTAAATTGGAATTGGAAGAGTTACATAAATAAAAGGGGGGTTAACAAGTTTAAAGGGGGGGAGTTAAGGGGTTAGGGAATTTGAATGGTTGGGGATCGTGTGGTCCTCACCTCACAAATATCCTAACATGAGTAGTTATAAACTTGTGGGTCATACCCCAACTTCCCTATGTAGATTTAAACCACTTTAGAAAAAGAAATCAAATAGTAACACAATTTTATTTTACTTTTCATTTAATCCACATTTTTAAAAAACTCCTCCCGAGCAGACGCATCTTTGGTAAAGGTCCTCTTAAGAAATTACCAGCGTTGTGGTTCCTTCGGTGCCCTCGGATTTAAATTATGAGCACTGATTCAAAAGATATAAAAAACCCACTCGTTCATTCACTGAACGTACCCGAGCTAATCTTCAGAAATTGATTCCGGGAACACTGGGCCTCAGAATCAGGTGCCGCCAGAAACTACGTACTTGTAAAATCCCAAAAAAATTATGAAAAAAATTTCCTTCAAATTTACGGGTCTTTACAATTTTATCCATATGATATCTGAATAATGTGTGTGGAATTCCTTTTTCAAACTATTACAAGAGTGCCACTCCTCAACTATAAAAAGGCCTCATCTATACCCAAATAATCATACCTATCAAGCCTAATGTGTCACCAAAACTCTACTAAAATAATATTCCAACATAACTTCTTTACTCATAGTGTTCTCCCCTTGGGAATAAAAAAATCAAGGTAGCCTTTAGGCACAAACCATAAGGAGTTACCTGATTAATATGTAACATCTTCTCTCAAGCTACTATATTTTAGTTTATTTATCCTCCCCACACACACAATTTATTCCATGATTTTATTAAAAAATAATTATATTCAATATTATATGATTATTTAAGGTAATATATTGGCCTAAACATATAGAAAAACATTATATAATGGGTAACGAACATACTGTTTATGTGTTCGATAAACTACCGCCTCACAAAACATTGATTGTTCCTTTTTTACCACCTCTCATCATAGAAATTATGATGGAAAATATTTTTTGTATGTTATATATTATATTTATTATCTATTTAATATTCCATAGTCCTTTTATAGATCATATATTTATACATTCCATTTTGTATAAATATGATAATGTTGTTTGAGGAAGTATGAACTATCTCCCCCTTGAAGTGATGAGATTCGTTCACACTCTTCAAATAATGTATGAAGGATGGGTTTAGTGAAATTATATGATGTATATGATATAATAATTATATTGGTATAATTATATATATATATATATTTCATTTATATTATTTCATTCAATACGATAATAAAATTAGATCAATGTTCATGCGTATGTATGGTATAATTTCTCAATGAACAGTGTATTCAACTTCATACTTATATATTAAATAGATTATTATAATACAATTATACTGAATATAAATGATATTTTAATCCTAATTTAAATTATGTAAGTCATGATATAATTATAAGGGCCAAATATATAACAAATTAAGACACAAGCAATCAACAAAGTGAATATTATCCAAAGTGAAACCATAACATAAGATAGTTAACAAAATGGTAATATAATGACAAAATAAAAATATATATTGTATTAGATATAATAATATGGTTATTTATGATGTATAATTAATTGATATTTATTATATAGGTTGTTTTAATGAGTACAACGAGAGTCAAGATACAAGGTAATGTAATTTTATCTCATTTTTTATGTCACTGAGATACATGTCATGTTAACAAATCTTTTCTTTTACATGGTGTATATAATATCCATGAATAAATTATATAATTATTATTCATAAATTAATGAGTATTTACATATCCACTCTATGAACATTATTTCTTGGGGTATATGCTTCAAGAGTTACCAAATCTGCAAGATAGTTTTGTTTCAATTTACCTTCTTTGAGAAAGATGATTGGTTATGCACCTATACTATTTCCTAAGGTATATTTGACATGTTATATCATGAATATCATTATTTTCATGATATTTTAACATTCTTGAAATTCCATTTTCAAAAATTTATTGTGTGATACAAAGTTACCATGCGGTAATATTTAATTGAAAAAATCTCATTGTTTCTCGGGGTTGTTAATGATTATCTTTCCATTAATGAAATATTATGATCCATATCTCAATAACACTGATGAGTTTTATTCTAACCTATTTAAAAAATATATCTCTAGGTATTAGTACAATTTCTACACTATTTTTAACATAATATAATTATGATTATTTTTTTGATAAGACTTACAATATTTCTCTTTTCGATCAGAAATTTGGTTTATTTCAAAAAAACATGCTTTCAAAAAAAGTATTTTAATTTTTTTCATTATTATTTATTAATTATTTATGGAAAAAGGATTTATAAATGATTTAAAGTTTGCTTTCAATGTTTTAAAATTATATTTGTGGAAAATTATATTAAACATTTTTTATGTCTTAAAGAGCCTTTTTCAAAAAGGAAAGGAATTATTCACCAAGAAATGTTTTTAAAAGATATTTCAAAATTATTTCTTATATAAGTCAATTTTTTTTGTGTTACTCGTTATTTTTTGGGAAATAATTCAATATTTCAATTCAAATTCTTTCTCTGGATGAATTATGTTTTTGTAACATGGTGTTTATGAAACCCAATTCTCTTTTATGGGTTATATACTTTTGAAACCTGCTTCTTTTCATAGGTTTTTGTTATGATGAAATGAATATGAAACCTATATTTATTAAATGGTTATGATATTATAAGATGTTTATGATACCAATTTCTTTCATGGGTAATGATATGATTTTTTATGATTTTATGGAACTATTATATTTTATTTTACTTTGAGATGTTTTGGACCTATATCTCCATCCAATGCATTGGGTAGATATTTCTATATTATGTGATATACTAAAATGGTCATGGGAGTGAACATTGACTACTAAGATAGACATGGGAGTGATCAATTACTACCAATAGAGTGTGCGGAGTGAACTCATGCTACTACGATGGCTATGGGAGTGAACCATAACTACCAAGACTTGATAGGGAGTGAATCCATACTACTAAGATAGCATTGGAAGTGATGACTTTACTAATATGTAAATCATATTATCTATTTATGTTTCTTAAACAATTCCATGTATTATTCCAATGTATCATTTCATATATAATGTTCTTTATTTTCTTTTGATTCATGACATATGAACTAAATATTTTTTTCCATGATTCATGTTTATGATCCTTGATATGAAGGATAGGATCTTTTATTTTCATGATCTTGTTCACATACCATTATTATCATAATTATTCTTACCTATATCCCTTTTTTACCCCTTCTGAGAATTTGATATCACCCCTTTTCATGTTTCCTTTCCCCATGTTGTGAAGATATATATTAGGTTTGATATGTATAAGAAGGGTTCTAGTAAAAAAACATAGTGGGAGATTATGTATCTCATTTATATACTAGTGTGTATGTTTCTATGTTTCCAATGTCACTAGACGATTATGGTCTTTAGGCATTGGTTTGTTTATTTTATTCTGTATTCTGCAAAAGTGATGTAATGTTACTGTATGAAAATATAGGGTTTATATAGTTGGTATTAGATAAAATTTAAAACTAAACATTGGAGGTAATAATGAGAAAACAATAGTTAGAAACCTAAGGTCATGAAATAATATGTATAAGGTTATGAAAAAGTATAGGAAAATGTCATGCAATTATGGTGAGGAAAAGAGTGAGTGGTTTCCATGAAATACAACAATTTCTAGATACAACAAGTGGATGATGAATTAGTAATAATATATCAAGGGTTAACAACTCCAAAAATATGTTTCAATCATAACTTTGGGTAATCTGGTACATGAAAATGGGCCATGCTGCACACCGAGTTTGACACTCCCAAAGGATATTCATTAGTAATTCATGAAGACTTTGGAAACCATTATGAAGGATTTAAATATATGTTTTATAAGACTAAAATATTATAAACCTATGGTTTCATATATAAACGTTGCTTATGACTAACCTATGAAAATCCTATGGCGTCGTAGATTAAGGATGGTTTTTTAATTTAGACATCTTGTAAGTGATATTTCATGATTTTGTGGTTCCTTGTTATGATAAATGTTTCTTACTATATATTTTTCGTTTTTAGTCAATGGTTGTAATCTGAAGGAACAATGTTAATTGTGATTACAATGGATAGTGAAATGATTGTCCTCTTGAGAAATTTAATTCTATGGTATATGTAATGATAAACCTCATTATTATTATCACGCATCATTCTTAAGATATGAATAATGGTGAACTTCCAAATAATTAAAGGATGAAATAACATTCTAAAGATTCATTCATGATGTAACATCCATCTCCTTTTATAGGGTCTTCTAATCCACTTGTGGTTGAATAATGGATCAGTACTACTAAAAATATATTATATGTTCTTTATAGTTCAGAGTATGAGAATGTAATTTTAACTGTTTATCATTTAGAAGGGGAAGTGAACTAGTTGTGGACTTTAATCCAGAATAAGAGGAAAAAACAGATTTAATTCATGGATTGGGATGAGTTCAAGAACTTATTTTTCAATATATAATTTATTTATATTCATCGTACCATGATGGAGAAACAGTTTCTTGGGTTTATGTAAATGGATTATGAATATATTGTTACCTATAAGACTAATGTCATGAGACGTGCATGATGTACTCCAGGAATTAACATCTAACCCAATAGCAAAATTGAAAGGTTCTTCATTGCCTTGAATCCATGTCTCAAATAGTCATTTTCCATAAGATACTTTATTAGTTATAATGATATATTGTGTGGCACAATCAAGATTGTAATGGAGGTTAGAGTCCCATATAAATCTCATGGTTTTTAAATGAAAAGTGAGATGGAGTTTAAAGGAAAATATAAAGACCATGAAGATAAGAATGTCATATTTATTTTATTCACTATGTGCGGGAATAATCTTGGATAAAACTACCTTAATGGGTCTAATAAATGTTTTAATTGTGGAATGGAAGCCTAAAGGTTATTTGATATCCAAAATTATGGGAAGAAGTTATCTAATGTAGAAAATGGATAAAATCGGTATAAAATGAACCACACGTGATTTAGTGCTAAAAGTGTAAGGAGAGTGGGAATTATGTTTACCAGGGCCCAAACTTAAGGGACATGGTGATAATAAACTTCCAAAACCACTTTAGTCGAGGGGAAAGGGAATGTATCTTGCAATTTCTATTTCGGAAAAGGAGTTTAAAAACGATGTTGTGAAAGGTAAACATATCATCCACTCTAGAATGGAAAATGTCTCAATTGATTCTAGATCTACCAACTATTTCATATCTAAATAATTTCATATTGGTGTTAATATTCCTCAAAAGGTATTAGATGTCTAATTAACATTTCCAACACCAAATGGTGTGATGATTTCATCCCAAGTATGTGATTCTTCTCAGGCTAATGTTTGTGGGAATTTTCTTCCTTCAAATATTTTATTTATTTATTTGGTTTAATATTATTCATGGATTGGATTTCTCTGAATAAATCGCACATCAATTATCTATGATATAATGTTTCTTTTGATATTTCAAACTCTCTTATGATCATCCATTAATGTGACAATATATATGAACTTCCATTGGATATTACACCTCGTGTATGGGTCTCAATTACCATTCATAGGGGTTGTTTATCACAAATTTTTTGGTGAAAATCGACATCAATTATTTTCAAATTATTCAATAATTAATGGATTTATTTTAGAATATTTTCCTATCCTTAAAAAAAATGTGAAGTTAATTTTTTAATATAACGTATACCTACTTCCACACCAACTTTAAACAAAACTTATAGAATGGACCTAATTGAGTTGTAGTAATTAAATAAGAAACTGTAAGAAAACATTTATAAGGAATTATTTCAACCAACTGTGTCACATTGGGGTTTACAAGCTCTTTTTTTTAAAATAATGATAGATCAATGTGACTCGACATTGTTTATCATGATTGAAATGAGATGAAAATCATGAACATGTATCATCTTCTATGTAGTGATTATATGATTGATCAACTGATCAGAGATCAGTACTTTTCGTAGATTGAACTTCATTCTAGATATCATAAATTGAGGATAAATAAATATGATATACCCAATACTTCATTTCATAAAAGTTATGAATAATATAAATATATTTTTTTCTATTTGGTCATACTAATCCCCCTACACTATTCATAGATTTAATGAATAGTTCCCTTAGCTATTAACTTGATCATTTTGTGGTTTTCATTATAGATTATATTTTTAAATATTAAAAGATAAAGAAATATCATGAATATCACTTTAGGGTTTTACGAAAGACCCTAAAGAATGAAAAACTATATATGGCTACAAAAGGTTTATTTTTTTGGGTATGAGGGTCTCAATATTTAGTATAAGAGTAGATCCATCAATGACATTGGCTATTTAATGGTGTCCTATACCAACCATGGTGACTTAGATCCATATATTTCTTGGTTTATCTACATATTATCAATGGTTTGTGGAGAATTTATCATTCCTATCTGTTCCTCTGACCATGTTAGCTAATAAGGGTTTCATGTGCCTCTAGACGGATGAATTTGAGAAAATATTTCAAGGAATTAAAGAGAATATTATTTAGTGCACCTGTAGTTGCATTAAACTATAGAATATAAGGGTTTATAATCAATAGTGATGCATAAAATAAGGGTTTAAAATGTGTTCTTCGAAATAATAACATATTTATTACAAATGCCTCATGGGAGATTAATATTAATGAGAAAAATTACCCTAATCAGGATTTTGAGTTACCATCATTACTTTTTGAAATAATGATATGGAGGATTTATATTTGTGGGGAAAATTGTGATATATATACCAATCATAAAAGTATGAAATATATATTCACAAATAAAGATGTGAAGATGTAACAAATAAGATGGTTAGAGTTGATAAATGATTATGGCTACTCAAAACATTACAACCCTCGGAATGTGATCAAGGGGGATAATGATTTGAGTCTAAAGGATTATAATATCTTATCAATGATGACAATCACAAATGATCCAATATTTCTATATTTTCAATGTAATGATTAATAAATCCCGAACAAAGTGGAAAATCATATCTTTCTTAAATGAATGATCAACCCTCTGTAAACATTAATATTATGGAGGTGTAGAAGGGATATTTAGAGTTGAAAGAAATGATAGAAATATTCCCGATTTTAACCATGGTTAATATGTAATGATAAAATTTATAAATTATGTATGTTTTCCTTCCATACAATATTTGAAGAAAGTTACGTCATGGAAATCTCATAACTATTCATTCAATATTTTACCGGGAAGTACAAAGATGTATATATTCATTAAAGATTACTTCTGGTGGGATGGAAAGAAGATATATAAAACACAGTTTTCATTTTGGTTCTTGGTATTCCCAAAGGTTAAGGCTGATATATAAATGTTTTAAGGGATTTTTCATCCATTAACCATACCATTAAAAAAATGTTAGAACATCAATAAGGATTTTTTCATTAGACTACACAAACACTATAAACTGATTAATAATATATGGGTTTTATTTTATCTACATAAAAAGTTATAAAACATCATTTCTATCAAATAAGACTCCTATCATGATAATCTTGTATGGATATACATTATGGAAGTTGTATGGTTGCACAGAGTACCACATTCCACTATTTGTGATCAAGATACAAGGTTTTCCTCAAAATTATGGCTAATTATTTTATAATAATAGAATACAGAATTGAGTTTCATCTGTATTTATCATCCTCAAAAAGATGGTAAATTTGAAAGAACAATTAAAACCCTAGAGGATAAGTTGAGATCCCATTCTCTTTGTTTCAAAGATGGGTGGGATCAACACCATCCTCTAGATGAGTTTTCATAGAAAAATTTCATTCACTCAATCATTCATATGGAACCTTATGAATCCATCTAGGGGAAAAAATATAGATCTCCAATGTGTTATTATGAAGTTGGAGACAGAAAGCTATTGGGACCTGAGATCCCTAAAAGTGTGATCGATAAGGATAGATCCATTCAGTATCATATCAAGGATGATAAATTTTAGAAAAAAATATTATGATGATAACCAATGGAACGATATATAATTTGATTATGATGAAAAGTTATTTATATGAACTCATCCTAGAATGATGTTATAAGGTTTGAAATGAAAATGAAACTAAGTCATAGGTATATCTATTCTTGTGATATTCCTAATCGTATCGGGACAGTATCTTATCACTAGGTTCTTCCTCCAAATCTCTCTCGAGTACATGATGTGTTCTAGTATATATCCTGAGGAAATTCATACATGAACTGTCACATGTAATGAACTCAGAGGTCAAACCTTGACAATAGGGTCATTATTATGAAGAAAACCCAGTTGAAATTTTTGACCTATTAGAAAAGGTTCTAAGAAACAAGGCCAACCACTTTGTCAATGTTTTCCTGAGAAATGACTACTTAGAGAAATATTTGTGTGAAATTGAGGATATAATGAAGTATAGTCATCCACAGTTTTTTGGAGTGATTAATTTCAAGGGAAAAATCATTTTAAGGGTCATAGAATGGAAAAAACATTGATTTTAAGCTCCGTTGTTTTTTCCGAATAAATTAAATGTTTATTTATATCTTGGAATTCAGTTACTCAAATATTCATTCAAATAGAAAGGAATCATCATACATTATAATGAAAAAGGACATGGAATATGTTACATGGAACATTGGCTTATCGTATGTAACATACAACACTGATTAGGTGTACATTACATGCAACCCTGATATTTCTACAAAATACCATTCAGTTGATATAATTATTTAAATGACATAATTACTACCTTTCCATTAAACATAGTTACCAGAATAGTAATAAATAAATATGAAATATTTTTTATTATTTTTTTATAAATAAAATATATTTATAATGAATGTTATAATTTTTTATGAAGTCCATATATGTTTAAAAATACTATTTCCACAAATGACCTTTTTTTCATGTACTTTGAAAATAATAAAATTAATTTTGGACACATATATAAATTTAATTTGATAAAATACGTTTCTTTTTTTAATTTAGAATTACTAAATTACCTTAGAGGAATTTTTTGGGATTTTTCTGAGAAACATCATTTTTGGATAAACAGTTAAAAGTATTGAATTTTAATTCAAAACTGATTTTCATTTAATTTATTTATAAGGATAAATGATGTTTTAAATTGGTTTAAAATTTTAATGAGATAATATATTAATCAATTAATCTAATTTAGGTCATTTGAACAAATTTCACAATGAAATTTGATATAAAAACACAGAAAACATTGGATAATTTTTACTTTAAAACTATGTAGTGTCATCCTATCAGTGGGATTAATTTTAAATAATTTTTTTCAAATAATGTACATAGAATTTTGAAAAATAGTTCCAATATTTGTAATCATAAAAATATATAAGGGGTGATATGTTTAACTATCATTTTTACCAATAATATTATTGAATGTAATTAAAATTAATTACATCAATTAGGGTAAAATGAAGCTTAACTAAGGACAAAACCACAATGTTATGAACCAAAATGACATTCATATATCCAATATCCATTTTATAGACATATTTATACCCTATTCTTGTTGGGAAAAAATACCTCAAGACACCATTGAAGCATTGTTTAGGTAATTGTGTTTGTTAGCAAAGTGGACCTCCGTGTTGACAGAGCAGACCACGATGTTAATTTTGTTAAAAAAGGGGGTTTACATGGTGATTTTTCAAAATGAACATATATGTTTTAAGACCTATATTGACCATGAATGGTGAAAAGGGGAGGTTTTGGGTGTAGAAGATTGAAAATGGAAAAGTCATGATGTGCACGAAAGATTGGAGAATTAGTGCAAAAAAGGAGGTTGCGCGAAAGATTTGAACATTAGCGCGAAAACAGAGGATGCAAGAGAGATTAGAATGATTGAGAAAAAGATGAGGATGCATGAAAGATATGAGCATTGTCATGAAAGAGGAGGTTTCATGAAAGAAACGTGCGTGCCTAAGGCGATGTCAAATGGGTTTTTGGGCGTCAGACATGATTCGCGGTCTGAACATCGAAAAATGGAAAAGAATGGAAACACACAAAATATTAAAGAATGGAGCTAAAAGATAAGGAAGGCGTAAAAGATACTTTAGTGCCAAAGGCAACGTAAAATGGGGTTTATCACGCTAGGAATGATTAGCAGTCTGAACATCGAATAATGGAAATGGAAGGAAGTGTGCGAAAGATTCAAAAAGGAAGTGAAAGAAGAGGTTGGCATCAATTAGACCTACGTGCCAAAGGCGATGCAAAATGGGGTTTCATGCGACACGTCAGGATCTTGCGTGACACATCATATATTTTTCGTGTAGTGGTCAATGAGGTCTATAAATAATATGTTACCCCCACACACTAAGATAGATCGATTCATAGAGAAAATCCGAGAACTAGATCATGTATGAATTTCGCGCAAAGGGACTTGCGCGAAAGATTTTGTGTTGCAGGAAAGATTTTATGTTACGCACAAAGATTCAAGTTGCGTGAAAGACTAAAATTTCATGATATATTTGAGTTGCATGAAATATTTGAGTTTTGTTAAAGATTGATATAGTGTGAAAAGGGTGTTTCATGACAAAAGTGGAATCTTGCGCGCAAGGCATTAACGTTGTGTGCAAGACGCAGTAAGGGTTGCGTGGAATATTTGGGGTTTCCTGGTACTCTCGGTGCAAAGAGAGATTCATCTTCAAGTGAATTATGGATGTCAAAAAAGCATCAATAAATAGTTAAGGATGCATATTTCAATAGAGATAATGAAGATTCCTACAAGTCTATAATCATTGAGTGGATCTTCTAAAGAAGTAGTGAGCTCACTTAAGTTGAGAGAGTAGTGAGTTCTCAAATTGTGGGTGGTTGTTAACTAGGAGGGACGGAGATTCCACTCTGAACATGTAAATAGTAGTGCACTTATAGTGGAATTGGTAAATCGGCACACCACCGGTGTAGGCTTCTTGGACATATCCCAGTGAGGGTGAACCTAGTAAAAATTGTTGTGTCATGTGTATGCTTTAAGGTTTATTCATACTCTACAATGGGAAGAAGAGAGAAGATGGTTTCACGTAACATAAAAACAATAGAAATAGGAGAATTTGTTTTAATTTGTCAACTGGATTCACCCCCCCCCCTTAGGGTAACTAGCCTAGTGGACCTAACAATTATCTATTGGTAAACCAAAAGGAGTTACCTAATTAAGTGGTAACGTTTTCACTCAAGCTCCTTTATTTTTCTTCTCTTTATCCACCACCTCCAATATCATTATACAATGATTGTATAAAAACAATATTATATTAAATATACTAGTATTTTTATGCTAAATTGTATACTTACACGTTCATGCACCTCTATCTAAAGGGTAACAATCATATTGTTTATGTGTATAGAAACCTATCGACTCACAAAATGATGATCATTCATTTTTCGTTACCACCTATCATGCTGGATGTTATGACAGAAAATATTTTTATATGTGTTATATAATATATTTATTATTTCCTTAATCTTATTTTATCCTTTTTCAACTCATAACTTAATACTTTTGATTTTTTCTAAATATGATAATTTCATTTGAAAAAGTGTGGTCTATTGCCCCCTCATGGCAATGTGATTCATTCACAAACTCCATAGAATATATTAAGGATGGTATTATTGAAATTATATGATATATATGATATAATTATGATACTATAATAATGATATATATACATATATTTTATTTACCTGGTTTCAATTTAATACGACAATAAGAATGGTTACAATATTCATGCATACGTATGGCTTACTGTTTCCATGAATACTGTATTACACATCTCACTTATATATTATTTAGATTATTATAATAAAAATATAGTGAATATAAATTATATTTATATCATGATTTGAATTTTTGAAATAATGATATATGTATAAGGACCAAAGATATAACAAATTTAGACACTTGAGAAGAACAAAGAGAATATTACCCAAAGTGAAACATTTAAATATAGTTGTTGAAAACGAGTAATATAATGTTGTAATAAAACCATATATGGTATTATATATAACAATATGGATATGTAAAATATTTATAATAAATTTATTTTTAATATACAATTGGTTTCAACAAGTACATTGAGATTCAAGATAGAAGGTAAGGGAATTTCATCTTACTTTTTTTATCCACTAGATATATGACATGTTCACCACTATTTTATTTACTATGATGTATATAATACCTATGGATGTATTATATGATAACTTTTTTAAATTTATTATTATTTACATATCCACCTTATGATATTTCTTTAATGGGGATTATGTATCAAGAGTTATCAATACAGTATTATAGTTTTGTCTTAATTGGCCATCCTTGAGACACATGTTTTGTTATACACCTATACTATATCCCAAAGAGTATTTTATATTTTATATCATGAGTCTATATCTATTAAATATAATTTAATCTTCATGTAATTCTATTTTCTAAAATGGATATTATGATCCCAAGTTACCGTGTCGTAATAGTTAATTGAAACAAACCCATCATTTATTGGGATTATTTATGATAATTCTTCCATTGGGGGAATATTATGATCCATATCCTAAGAAAACTCATGAGATTTATTCTAATTTATTTTGATATCTCCATGTATTAATTATATTTTTTCACTCTCTGTTACTAAATCTAATTAATAATTTTTTATAAAAAATACTGACTGTATTTTTCTTTTCGGTTGGAAATATGGTTTATTTCAAAAATAATGTTTTAAAAAAATCATTTTCAAAATTTAATCGAGATTGAATTATCAAAATTCAAGGAAAAATGTTTTAAAAATTATTTCAAGTCCACTTTATATGTTTTCAATTTTTTTCAATGAAAATGGGTTTCAAAATGTTTTATGTTTTAAAGATTCTTCTTCAAAGAGGAAATTATATTTTACTCAATTAATTTTTCAAAGAACATTCAAAATCATTTCCCATATAATATAACATCAATTGTTGTTATTCATGAATTTTTGAGGAAATTATTCTATTTTTCAATTCATATTCTTTCTCAAAAAGTGTTATTCTTTGGTGGCAAGATGTATATAAAACTCGTTTCACTTTTACAGTTTATATTCTTCTGATACTTTCTTCTTTAATAGGTTCTATTTATGATTAAATTACTATGAAACCTGTTTCTTTTTCACAGGTTATTATATGATAACATGTTTATGATACCCATTTCATTTAAAGGATTATGATATGATTGGTTTTTATTTTGTGTCACATGAATGTATTATTTCAATATGAGATTTTGGTACCAATATCTCCCTCCAATGAATTGAGAAAAGACTTATATCCCATAATATATACTAATATGGTCTTGGGAGTGAACCTTGACTACTAATATGGAAATGGGAGTAAACCATGACTACCAAACTGGTATGAGGTGTGAACTCATGCTACTAAGATTTCCATGGGAGTGAACCATGAATACCAAGATGGTATGGGGAGTGAACCCATACAACTAATATGGTATTGGAAGAAATGCCTTGGCTACTATGGGAATCATATTATATGATAATTTGTTTTCCACAATTCTATATATAATACATAAATTATGCCTTCATGGATTTTGTTCTTTTTTTCTTCCGATTCATTTCATATGAAAACACAATATTTATCCCATTATTTATGGTTATGATCTTTGATATGTGTGGTATGATATTATATTTTCATGATTATGTTATCATACCATTATTCCCATGGTTATGATTTTTTATATCCCCCTTTTAACCTTATTGAGCATCTAATCTCAGCCCTGTTATGTTTCTTTTTCCCCTGATATGATGATTTTCATTATGATTGTTGTATCTAATAAGGGTAATAGTCATGTAGAACCCAATGGGATATGATGTTACTGACTTATGTACCACAGTTTGTTTTTCTATGTATTCAACGGCACTAGACTAATAATATCTTTGTGATTTATTTTGTGTAATGTTTTATGTTTTATGAAAAGTGATGTAATGTTAATGTAAGAAAAATCATTGTTTCTATAATATTAATTCTTATAATATCATATAATATATGTAACAACAATTCCCCATTGATACCACATACACCCTTCCATAACATGGATGTTGGGTTATGGCCTTCCAGGTTCCACCAATTTCCAAGCATACACATGGTCCACTCCCTGGGGCCCACCCATGTGCATGTAAAGTCATAAAACTAATAACAATCCCCAGAATCCAACACATAATATTTTAATTTGTTTTGTCCTTACACGCACACACCTTAGGAAATGTTCATGGATGTCACCCTTCCTAATCAATACTACAATCCAAGCACACTCAACTATAGAGTTATGATTTAGTAACCTCCGGAAAAGAAATGTTCACCTTATTGATTTGTGTCATATATTTTGTTAATTTAAGCCATTATAATTGTAGGGTGTTAAATTCACCCACCCCCACCACCTAGAGAACAACATCCTTATTGGGGAACCTATATATCAACATAAGTGGTGACACCTCACTTAAGTTCAGGTTTTTTCTCAGATATCGATGTAACAATTATGCCCTACTAATAGCACAAACACATGACCATAATATGGCCATCGAGTCATGGCCAACTAGAAACCACCAGTTTCCCAATAGATACATTTTCCCCTATATGAGTCCCACCTACATACATTAATGCACCATCATTCAAATAATTATCCCCTCAAGCCAACACATGTTCTTTCTCGTGTTCTTTTTCCGCACTCACACATACCCAATCCAACTATCCAAGAGGTCTTCCATTCAAATCATTACTCCAGTACAAGCACACTTATATATGGAGTTCAAATTAGGTAATATATTTAATATAAAGGTTCACATTGTTTAAATGATTCAAATCATTTTGTGATTCTACCCTTTATTATTTTGGGGTGTTACACTCACCCCCTCTCCCAATATTTAGTGCACAACTTCCTCATTGTGGACCCTAAATATCAACCTTATAAATGAAACCATACTTAAGAATGGGTTCTTTCTATAATACCAACATAACAACATGTCCCCACTAACATCAAAAACACCCCACCTTAACATGTTCATCGGGGTCTAGAACACAACACACCACAAGTTTTTCTAAAGTCATGTGGTCCCTTTCTTGGAGCCCACCCATGTGTTTGAATGGGTCATCATATTAGTGATTATACTCATAGGGACACACATAATCTATCAAGTTTTATTTTCCCTACTCGCACATACTTGTAAAATAATCCCAGAATTTCTCACATTATGATCATTACTCTGGACTAGTCATGCCTAAATGTGGATTAATAATCAGGTATGCACCCGAAAAAAGGAGTACCCTGTTGATATGAGTCATGTAATTTAGACATTTAATCCTATATCATTTTAGTATGTTACACCCCCCATCAAGTGTAATGAACTCATTGTGGAACCTACATATCAACCAAGGCAGTGCCATCATGCTTAAGGTTGGGTTCTTTCATTGATACCAATGTAACAATTAGGCACTGGTGAAAGTACAGAAACCCAACCTCGACATAGATGTTGGGTCCTAGGCTACTAGGTACCACTAGTTTCCCTAAAAACATGCATCACATCCATGGGGCCCACCCACATGCCTGAATGGGTCATAATAATAATGAATCTCCCCACACGAAAACACATGTTATATCTAGTTTCTTTTTCCTCACTCGCACACACACTGAAAAACCTTCAAGGATGTCACCCATCGTGATCACTACTCTAGGACAAGCACACTAAACTTTGGGATTATAATTACTTATGATCAAAAAAATAAAGGATTAACTATTGAAATAATTCATATCAATTTTTCATTTAAACCATTATCATTCTACGTTTTTTCATTCACCTCCCCCCTATATCATAACACCCTCATTAAGGACCCTATGTTTCAACCCATGATTTGTCACCACACCAAAGGTTGGGTTATTACTCTCATTCCAATGTAAAAATTGGGATCCACTTACATCACAAGAACCTTTCCTTAACATGGTTGTTGGGTCCTAGCCTGCCAGGTACCACCAGTTTCCCCCACAAACACATGGTCCCCTCTCTAGGGCCCACCCATGAGCATGAATGGGTCATCAAACTAATTATTTACCCCACAATATAATGTATTATCTTTATAGATTTAGTTTTACTCACTTGAACATGCCTTGGGAAACATCCCAAGAGGTCATCCATCTTAATCACTATGCCAAGACAACTATAGTTTAATGTGGACTTCTAATTAGGTAAGTCTCCAAAAAGAGATGTCCAACATGTTTACATTAGTCATATCATTTATTAATTTAACCCATTTTAATTTCTGAGTGTTACATTATCCCTTTATAAAATATTATTACTTGTTCATTAAAATTATTTAATTATTTTCATTATTTCAGGAATCCATTGAATAGTTTTCTCATGCATGTTTTATCATGAAAGATCTTGTTCATGTTCATATTTTACAGTAAAATAAAATATAGAATTATAATCATGACATAATTCTCATATTTATATATCAATTTTACATTTAATACCAATCATGAATGTTGTTTTTTCAAAATGATGTATGTTACAATCTTGGAGACTGATTGTCATACATATGCAAAAGTAATATTCCTATTTTTCAATGATTAATATCAAAAAGAGGTAATTAATATATTTTCCTTACAGATTGTTCATAATCTCATATATACCATATTATTCATTTAAATATACTAATCTATATATATCATCCATGTCGTATAGTGATGAAATTTGAGTCACATCACTTTGTGAACGTAGTTGTCCCAAAGTACATGAATTGTTTTTTTATTTTTTTAGTATAAAAATCATATTATGTTTTAAAAATGATCAATATGTCATGAATAACATAATTATGAATTTAAAATATCATATAATAATTAACATTATCTTTATCACCTTCCATGATAATCATTAGTGATTGACGAATCACAACGCTTCGTGAGGCAGCAGTCCACCATACACACGAGTGACCTTATCATATCCCATATATAATTGAAGATATATATATATATATAAATGACTCTATATGTGTTAATATGTTATAAATATGATATATTTACGTTAAATATATCATCAAACCTAGAAGTAAGAGGTGGTAATTAGAAGAATGAATGACATTGCTTTATGAGGGGGAGTCTGTTGTACTCAAGAACGAAGATTTTGTAACCCATTTTATGGAATTAGTGACAATTTTTGTTCATTATGTAAATTATAATATATATATATATATCTAAGATACTGAGTTTTTTATATCATAATTCTTTAATAATTGAAAGGGGTGAATAAATAAATAAAATAAATACTATCATTAAAGAACATTACCTCTTCTTTGGTGTCCCTCAATTAATTTGTACTAAATCCAACCTAGGATTTCTCTCTGTAAAATGTATGTCTTCTATTATTATAGAATTGTAGATGGTTAGTGATTTGGGAAGGTATTAGAAAATTTAAATAGGTTTATGATGTGAAAAAGATAAGATAAGAGGCAGCCTTTTATAATTGGGGGAGAGGACATAGTTGGCATTATTAAAATGAATCGATTGCTACCCCTCTTTTCATATTAAAAAGAGTATAAAATAGACCACTATAAACATTTTATGTGTAATAATATAAATATTTCTATAAAATGTTTTTATAAAATTGTATAGATCATTTTTACCATTGTCTTTTTAGTTTAAACACTGGTAAAACCATTTTCAACTTAACTCCGATAATTAATTTTTTTAAAATTCACTATTAATTTTTGATGAAAATTAAGATCTATTTATTATAAAATGAAAAATTTTATGATTAAAAATATGGAATAATATCTAAAAAATTAAATTCAATGTACTGTAAAGATTAATTTCAAAATACTCCCACTTACGTGGTAAGAAACTGCATTTTTAAAGTGAAAATGTTCTAAAGATTACAAAAGTTTTTAAATCTTAATTAAATATGAATATGATTAAAATGAAAAAAATCATATTAATTGATATAAAATTGAACTAATTTTTCATTAAAACATATCTCATATAGAAATTATCATTATAAATATTTTAAATGTAATGATTATTTTGAATTAAAATTAATTATCTTTAAATCTTCATCAATAAATGAATATTTTCAAAAAAAATATCAAAAATTAACTATCAGATAATATAGATATTACAAAATAAAAAAATATATTTTTCATATTAATTTTTAAATGTGGTAAAAATTAGTTCGATATTATCCATGTGAATCATGACTAATCCATCTTTTTACAAAAAAATATTGTTTTCAAAAAAACATTTATTTTTTGACTAAATGATTTTAATTTTTTTACTAATAATTATAGAACCATATTTTTTATAATTTAGAAAGTACATTTAATACCGTACAATTTAATGTCTAAGTTATAACTATTATATTATATAATAGTATTTTAATTACATGAATCATTTAGTTTAAAGATAGTGTTTTGTGCAATGCAATCTAAACAAAATATTGCATATAAATAAAGATAAAAAAATTTGTGTGAAGAAATTTATTGATTAAATTGATTTTTTTTAAATATTAATCATATAATCAGTTATTGTGGTTTTATATTTTCTCCTATGGTTGGTATTTCATTTCTCATATGCCTTTGAATAAAATGTTAATCTTTAAAAAAAATTGGGGTGTTAAATTCTATCCATATAACAGGATTTTTTCCTCCTAAGTTAAACATAATCATTTTAATAATTGGTTTTACATTTGCAAATAAAATTGTTGAAAAATATCCATCCAATGGCCTGGAGGCCTTAATATTTTATCATTATTTAAAATAGAAACCCCCTGTTAAGGGAATAAGGGGGAACCCTACAAACATCATCAACATAAGAAAAAACATGACCCAACAGTCTAGAAAGAAAACCCAAACTAATACATGGAGTGACCCCTCCCTAGTATATAAACATTAAAAAACACACAATCGTTGCAAAGATGAACAGCTAGCAAGTGTCCAGTGTGGAAGCACATGCTCGATCTGATGGCTGAGGCCATACCCTCTCAAACATCTAAATATGTAAAGCACTACAATGATGAAGGGAAGCTCTGGAACCTCATCTACGGCCTGATCCACAAGTCGAGTTCGAGGGAATCACCAAACCAACAGAACTCACCAAATAGACCTTTTACCCTTCCAGAAACACCAATCCAAAAACCTCCATCAACGATCATTCTGGACCAACATCACCACCCTCCTCAAACACCCCTGTCACTATAGTTATATAATCAAAGAAGACAAAAAAAGAGTGTGAGATCAGACTATTTTCACCGAGGACTGGGTGGCCTTACCCCATGCCAATGGAGCACCACTAATGAGGGTATCTCGGTCATATGAAAAATGAAGCGCCACTCTGGGCCTGAGTTTGTTACGATAAAAATAGTGAATGCCCCCTCATCAGGTTCCCAAACCTCACAGCAATGAGCTATAGGAAAAGTCAGAGAATAACCAACCGTATTGAACTAAAACACCAAAACTATATCCAACCAGAAGAAACAAATGAAAATATAATTAGAATTAAAACCTGTAATACCCAGAGAATCCACAACCCAGACCTCCCCTCTCTAAAAACCTACAGATCTGACCATAAAACAACACCTGGTTGAGCCGGACAAGCCGAGAAACCTAGGACACTCTGACAAAGCAGGACGAGCCAAGAAAATAGACCCAACTATGGAGCCACACCGAATAGTGCTAGATAAGTCTAAGATCACTTCCCATCATCGGAACCACACCTAATTGTCAGACGAATTGAAGCACACCGGCCCAACATCTCACCAAGCCTAATCCTTGATAGAAGGGTGAGCCGCAAGAGGTTGTGCATCATCGTTCCACTGAGATGGTCATGACAAACCTTACCCTCCTCTGAATTCAAATGATATTCCAGATCTGCATAGAGAATCGTCATTGACAAGTAGATGTGAACCACGTTGAACCGGCTCCTAGAGATGCGACGATGCCAACCGGAACATTGTGCCCCATTCAAAATAAAAAATAGGTATAAGGGGGAAGGTGAGACCAAAACCGAAATAAACCATAGCTTTCGTGGATTGGGAGAAACACACCACTCAAAGGCTCTTCATTTTTTGAAAAACACACTTCATAAAAAAGTTTTTTTAAACTATCCTCTTAATAGTAGATATAGGGAAGTAAAAAGTTTGTATTAAATAATAGAAAAATGTGCGTCTAAATAACGGAACATAGATTGGAAATAAAAATATGGACATGGAAGTGAATAATAACTCACAATCAATAATAGATTGATATAGATCCTTGGTCAATAGAAATTGGGAAGTCCATATACTATTAGAGAGAAATAAACCATAAAAAAAATTCTTGTGAAAAGGACATTGATATCATCAAAAATGATTGTAATATGAAAATATTTTATTTTCAATAACCTTTTTCTTATGATAATGAATTATTTTACATTAGAATAATATAATTAAATACACTTATTTGATATAATTCTATTTTATAAAAAACATTACATCCTTGGGTTGTGATTTTATAAATATCTAATTAATCACTTACTCTAATAAATGACTTACCAAATATTATTTTTTATGCATAAATCACTAAAAATCAATTTTCACTGATAATTACATACATAGAAGATTGAATATTTATTGTTCTATCTCCATATATTTTCTAAATCCAAAATTGTTAGATCAAGTTATATAATATGAATAAATCTCTATATAGTGAATTAATGTATTTATATTTTAAACCTCTTCCAAAGTTCCAAATAAACTCTTTCATAAATGTTTAACCTTATAACCCTTCCAAAATATTAAATTCCATAAATTTAAAACAAGGCACGGAATTTCCCAACATAAATTATCATTAATCCAAACAATATGAATTATCTCTAAATCACCACGGATCAATCATGTGAATACCTTCATCATGTATTGTCTTGAAACATGGAAAAAACATATACTATTATATGTCTTTTTAAAAACATAAATTCCTCATTATTAATTAAATAAAAACATATTATTGGATATATTCCATAAATTCTAGAATGATCTAAACTTTATCAATGATAGTGTAAACCACTTTTTCAAAAAATCTTTAATATGTACCAAGGTAGTTGGTACTCTCCATTTTACATCATCCATATCAATTATCTCTTTAAAACAAAATCATTATCTCAACATGAGGTACATATTATGGTATATCATACCCATAATAATATTCACTCCAAGAATTTCAACTTGCCACAAAATCACTATTCTCATTAATACTCAACATATGATTTCAAATCCTTATATAAATAGTACTCAAATATAGTCCACATACATTTCGTAATTATAATAACAAATTTCACTGATAAAATACTTAAATGTCATAATTATTGAACCTTATCATAATTACAATAATCATTCATCTTCGTCTATGGTAGTAGAATAAGCTTGAACATGCTCTGTTAACTTATTTTGATGTAAATTCTTTTTATAATAGGGATATTGATTTGGATAGTTACTCATATCCTTACTTATAAGATCTATAAATTGGTAAATTTCATCGTTCCCTTGAAATCAGAAGAATTCTGACCATTCTCTCTTCTCTTGCAATAAACTCCAATTCATTTTAAGCATGTATCTTGGTGTTTCTTTCCACTATTATCACATGTGGGAATATTCTAATTTCACATATTTCCTTTATCTATCATTTTCATTTTTGAACTCTTCTTCTCATACTTCCATTTGAATACATAATAATAATATAATTATTTCTTTGTCTTGTTAACATATTATATTACATGCTCAAATGATGATAATTTTTTGGGAAATATTTCCCTTCGATGTATTGTCTTAAACTAATAAATGAAACAACCATTCTTACTCATTGGATTATGTTCATTTATGAGGTTCACATTCCTTAAACAACGTCCCATTTCATTATTATTACATACACAAACTTCGATCATATAATTATGAAACATAACATATAAAACCAAATCTTGTTAAATACAAAACAAAAAATCGAAACATTTATCTATAGATTATAACATAATAATAAATATAGTTTAGTTTGTGATGTCTCTATTTTCAAATCCATAATAATGTTTTGTAATAATAATGTGATTTATCTTAATCATATCCACAATTAGTGTATAAATAGGTGTGTAGTAAGGCCAATTTTAATGAACTAGGTAGTGATTGGATCAAGGCCAATGTTCCCATTTCAGAGTTATTACCCCTAATTACATCTAATCTTGACTCATGTCCACAAATATTATCCAAAAATAGATTAATTTCTTCAAAAAATACATAATTTATACCTTTTAAAAAATTGGTATGTCCTTATATAATTTTCCTCGAAGTATGTTATAGGGTGTTGTTCCCTAGTAAATGTTTTCCTAAATATAAATCTCATGTTATCAACTAAGATTCTTATTGTACAAAATTGTAACACCCTGTTCTTTTATGGATATTTTTTAAAATAAAATAAAAAAATTAATTTATATCTTTCATTGCATTAATTCAAACATTGCTTTCACATAGAGCCGATGTGGCATATGTTGCATGGAACACCAACTTCGCATACGCTACGCGCAACACTAAGTTTCTATGAAACACCTATTATTATTTTTATTATCTAAATGAAAGAAATATAACCTATCCATTAAACACAGTTATATGAATATTAATACCTATATTTAGAATATTGATAAAAATTTATATGATTCCTTGTAATGTATTTCTATATTTACAAATATCATTTTTTTGAATGAACCGTTCTTAATGTAATTTCAATAAAGCTAATTTTATACACTCATGGAAGTTGATTTTTTTTAAATAAAATTATTTTTTAATTCATAATATCAATATTAGATTAGGGTGATTTTATTTTATTTTTCAAAAAAGTTTCAATTTTTGATAAATAGTTAAAAATAATGCCTAATAGTTAAAAAAGAACATTTACATTTAAAAAATATTATCATATTTAAAATATTACAAAGAAAAAATGGTTAAATAGTACATATATTAATCCATTTTAGGTCATTATAATCATTTTTTAATATAATTAGCTATAAAAAAATTATTAAAATTTTGAATGACTCTTTTACCTGCCTTCAAGCCACATTTTTGGGATTTTGAGTAAACAAACATTAACCACTTTTGTGAATTTAATTTAAATAAACATAGATACTTGGTTGTAATTAGGATGAAAATTTTGATCTAATAGGATCAAAATATTTTTTTTGTGGATAGATACTTGTAATTTGTTTTACCACGGTTAAATGCAAATAGGGAAACTAAAGGTATAAAATAATATTATAGTAATCTAAAATAACCCTAAAACATGTCCTAATTTTATTGGATATTTGTGTTTAGAACCAAATCAAAATTAGTTCTAAAATTATATCATATTTGATCAACTTTTGTAAGATTAATAATTTAATTATATTTTATTTAAAAAAGAGTTAAAAGATTAATATTCCATATTTTATAAATAAATCATTTTTTACAAATGGTTATATATAAGAAAAATATTACTATAATTATTAATTTGAGATAAAAGAAAATTTTTTCCTCATGAAATTTTATTTTTACATTTTATATAACAAATTACTTAATTAATTTCTTGTACAATAATGATGCAGTAATTGTTCAATAAATTTAGATACCAAATAAATGATATTAAACATATTAAAATAAATATAATTTAAATAAACTATTGGAATCCAAGAATTTTATAGATAATTTTTACATATATTGACATATTGGAAGTATTTTTTCAAAGTTTTCATGTTGGATTGATATTTTTAAACATGAAAATATTGAATAGTGTTAAAATTGACAAAAATGATACTTTAAAATAAATAATATTTTATGAAATGTTATAAAATTCTTAAAAATAGTAAAGTTCTTCCAAATAACATTTATAGTGTTAAATATGTCATTAAGGATCCAATTTGGGTTAGTTTTTCATTTTATAGTTACTATATTAACTCTATAGTTTGAAAAGGTAAATTTATCATGGTAAGATTAATATTTTTTAACTAAATGTTAAAGGAAAAAAGATAATTTTAATTATATAACCAAAACACGTATTAAATTAAGGTTTTATGAGGATTTATATCCATATAAATCTAAACATAAAAATAACTCACTTTGGAGATATTTTAAATCAAAAATGAATTAATATTAAATTAATAGTTTTGGAGTTTCCTAAAGTGCCCCTCCTCCCATTATAAAAGAGAACCTCTCCTTCTCTTTTATTCACACCTATAAAGAATTTTGGCTCTACCAACCCTAAAAAATTTATCCTCCAAACATCCCTAAATTCATCTTATAAGACTTCCCATATTTATAAGACAACTCAAGTAAGCCTTTTGGAACAAACAAAAAGGAATTACCCCATTAAGAGGTAACGTTTTCTCTAAAGCTCCTTCCTTTATTTTCTTTCTCCACCCCCACCACTATCTTTATTCCAGTATGGAATGAATACACCAGTATCCTAAATAAACTAGGATATTTTTAATATGATGGTTCATCCTACACTTACACACACACTCATCTAATGGATATTGTGCATAATGTTTCATTGTACGGAGAACTACTGCCTCACGAAATGATGATTGTTCATTTTTATTTAGTCACCAATAATGGTATTAATTATAATGGAAAATCAGTTTATATATATAATATATTATTTTTATTATTCATTTAAACTTCTGTATTATTTTTCACAACTCATACCATTTAATTTTCTATTTGGTGTTAATACGATAATCTCATTTGAGGAAGTGTGGACTACCGCCCCCTCAAAGCTATGTGATTCATTCACTTACAACAAGTATTATTTTAAAGATGTGTTTATTGAAATTATTTCATATAATAATGATACTAATATAATGATATATTTAAACATACATATATTTACATAGGACATTTACACACCTTCATTCAAAAAAATATAAAAACAGAAAGAGTGTTCATGTGTATGTATGACTTATCATTTCCATGAGTAGTGTATTTAACTTTTTTCTTTTTTTTTGCTATATATTATTAAAATATAAAAATAATTGATATAAATGATATTTATATCATTATATATATTCTAGAATCAAGATATAAGTATAAGGACCAACAAAAAAACAAATTAAGACACATGTGAAGAAGAAATCGAATATTACACGAAGTGAAACCTTAACATACGATCATTAACAATAATGTAATATAAGGTTATAATCAAAACATATATGGTATTTTTATAATAATATGTTTCATTAAATTATTTTTGATAAAATTATATTTATTATATAGAAAACTCGTGCGAGTATGAAGAGAGTCAACACACAAAGTAAGTGATAATTTCACAATCTTGTTATTAATTGAGAATGATTATAAACATGAATTTATTGGGTTTATTTATCATCCATATCCGTGTTTTATAAAAAAAATCATTAAATTTTTTACTATTATCGTTTCGATGTTTAATTTTATTATTATCATTTTTTTACTTTTTTACTACATGGTTTGTAAGGAATCTTTCTTTCAATTTCCATAGGAGGTAATTTTTTACTTTTTCGTAAAAAGTATGAGAAGAATGTATTTTAACTTATATGGAATGAATGGAATTTTATTCATTCATAATGGCTTATTTCCATGATTCTTATCTGATATGTTTTCAAGGTTATTTTTTAAGAAATTCTTTTCTTAAAAATACGGTAGTTTTTGTGAAAAGAAAATATTTTTGAAGAAGAAAGGATATTTTCTGAAAGAATTAATTTCAAGTGTTTTATCAAAATTATTTTCTATCTAAGATTAAGGATGTGTTTAATGTATACTATCTATATTATTATTATGGTTTATTATTTGATGATGGAATTATATTTATTAAATCCATTTGTTTTATAAGGATTATGTTATGCTGGAATAATATTTAGAAATCAAGTTTTATTCCTTATGTTATATCTATGATAAATGTTTTGTGTTTTTATGGAAAATATAAGAATGATTTAATTATAATATGGGTGGGACCTAGATCTCCCTCACATTAATTTGGTAGTGATTCACATCTCATGAGATAAACTAAGATGGTCTTTGGAGTTAACCTTGACTAGAAAGATAGAAATGGAATTGAACCATGACTGCTAAGATGGTATAATCAGTGATCTCATGATACAAAGATAGTATGGGGAGTGAACCCATACTACTAATATGGTCTTGGAAGTATTACCATGGCTTCTATAGAAATATATACACACTTATGTGTTCATCACACTTCTATGTCTTACTCCTATATTATGTTTTCTTTGATTATACTCTTTATTTAATAATAAATTATTTCAAATGAACTACCAATTTCTATGACATGATTTCTGTTATGATATTTGATATACAGGGTATAGTTTTATATTTTTCATGATTAGGATCTCATACCCTTATAATCATGTTTATACTTACATGTCTCCCTTTTTCACCCTTACTGAGCATTTGAGCTCACCGATTTTAGGATTCCTTCCCCCAATTATGATGATATGTACTATATTTGATGTATCTAAGAATTGTGATTTATCAAGAAGAACCTAGTGGGAAATTATTTAGTTTCTTTATGTACTAGTGTCATGTTTCCATCAAATCAAAGGAACTAGACCAATTATGTCATTTGGGAGTTTATTTGTATAATGTTTATTTATTCTGAAAAAGTTATCGAATGTTAATTATTGAAAAGTTACGGTCTCTATATTTGGTATCACATAAATGTTATAGTTAACCTTTGGAATCAAGGATGATAAAACCATAGTGATAACTATAAGAGAATTCCAAAGGATAAGTTTAAAGGTAAGGAAAAATATAGGAAAATGTCCATGAATTTTGGTGAATTATAAAGTGAGTGGTTTCCAAGAAATAAATCTATATATCTATACTAAATGTGGATGTGTCTCTACCAAAGATGTAACTAGGGGAAAAAATCCATCAATATGTTACCATCCTGACTAGAGGTAATCTGGTACAAAACATCGATTCTTACTATACACCTGGTTTAACACTCGTGCGGGAAATTCTTAGGGAATTTACAAACTCTTCATAAACCATTATGAAGTATTTAAATATATTTTGGAAATAAAAAACCTAGGATAAACCTAATGTTTGAATTATTAAATATGGCTTCATAATTTATACACCATGTAAGTGATTTTTCATGGTTATGTGGTTCCTCATTATAGGAACTATTTCTTACTTTCTGCTTTCAGTTTTTGTCAATGGCTAGAATCTGATGGAACCAAATTATTGTTGATTAAGATTTATAATGCATTGAATGTACTTATGAGAAACCAAATTCTATGGGATATAAATAAAAAAACAAATTTCTAGGCTCACACATCTTTCTCAATCTATTAATATTGACAGACCTTCAAATGATCAAAGGAGGGAACAAAATTCTATTGATCCTTTCATGAGGCATTGTACACCTTCATTCATAGGGTATTCTGATACACTTATTTCTGAATTATTTATCCCTAATAATAAAAATATATTCTTCTTTATACAATTTTTTGAGCATCAGAAATTAATTCAAGCTATTTAATGGTTAGATGCTGAAGAAAATCAGAGGTGGACTCTAATCCAGAATACAAGGAAGGAATATGAGATTGGTTCTATGGCTTGGTAAAAATTCAATAACTTATTTTTCAATAATTACATTCCTCACAATTATTTACCATGATGGAGAAGGATATTTTTGAGTTTAAGTAAAGGGAGGAAGAATCATTTTGTATCTACAAGGAAAACTTCAAAAGACATGAGAGGTACACTTCCGAAATTATCATCCAAACCAAAATTAACGTTGATAGGTTCTTCAGTATCTTATATCAATGTCATATATGGGTGTTGTCCATAAAATACTTTATTATCTATTATTAGATTGTGCATTGGTTAATCAAGGTTGAAATATTGGAGGGATTCACATGCCAATCTCATGGATTTGACAAAAAGAGGAACACGATGTTTAGAGGAAACTCGAAAACCCATGGAGAAAAGAAGAAGAACTTTCATTTATTTCCTAGGTGTGGGAAGAAATGTAACACTCCATGATTCTACAAATAAATTTAATTTTGAGTGAATGATACACTAAGTCTCTAAAAACACCACTTTGATAAAACATAGCCATTAAAACATATTTTTAACAAATCTGTGATTTTAATTTTGAGAATCTAACATACATGGTTGTGTTCAATATGATATTTAGTGTTTGATAAGACAAACATAATTTTTGATGAATATTAGCATACCCTTATGAATATTAATGTTACTCTTATGAATAGTAACAAATATTAAATTCAAAAAAAATATAAATTTCACCATTGAATGTATAAATATAATTTAGACATCTTATAAGTGAAAAAACAATCACAATATAAGTGTTTTTATTTTTTAATGTCATAACTATTTTAATTAAAATATTATGATTAATTTAATAATTTAAAATTTAAATTTATTTCACAAAATTTTATCATGAATTGTTACTTTATTTTCTTATAGTTTTAACCTCATTTTATGGGACCTTGTATAATTTATCTAAGTGTTATAAAATTAGTTATAGTTTTAATGTTTTTTTTGGAATAACATATAATTTTATATAAAAATTAAATGTAAAATTTTTGGAATATTTTTTTTTAAAAACGGATTTAATTTTTTAATTCTACACATTGAAAAATGGTTGGGAAGATGTTTTTCAATTTTTCAAAAATACATGAACTTTTCATGAATAGTAAAAAAAAAATACAATTTTGAGTTTTCGGTATGTTTAATGGCATCATTATGATATAATAATTAACATAAATTTATGGTGGACTTTTGTACATGAAAATGTGATTCTAGGTGTGTCATGTGGCTAATACCGTGTGAAAATATCTTGTGCAAGCCCATGGTTTTTCAAAAACCACTTATGTGGTGTCCTTTGAAATTAATAAACAAATACCTCCCATTTACTATAAATACCCACCAATTACTTCGTTTTCATTCATTATAATCTCATAATACTAAAATATATGATAGTTTTACCTTAACATGAGTCCTCCAAAGTATTCCTCAAGACCCCAAGTTCCCCACATTCATGTTTTTGGAGTTAATCTCAAAGGTAAAGTAATCTACAACCCTTCTCTTTTCCAAGCATTCATTTTATGTTTTTTTTTTCAATTGGATTTTGTTAGGATATATGATTCTATATCCTCCTTAATATACATATTATTCTATAATTATAAGAAACCCCTTTTTATTTCATCAATATATTTTATGAGTTTTAATGCAATGTTGTTAGGCTGCTGAATTTTCAAAAGGGATTTCCCAACTTTTCTTTTATTTCGAGTTCCTTTATATTCTTTTATTTCAATATACTTATCTCATTTCATCCCAAGTATATGAATAAAAAAATACCCTAGGTGTAATAGAATTTTTTTAATAATGGAATAATTCATCATTATCTCCCCTTTCCCATTCTTTTATATTAAAATTGAAAACAACATCCAAGATGTGTTAATTTATCACATTCAAGGATGATGACTTTTCATTTTCTATTACCATCTCTAATCCAAGACATGAAACCATTTTTAATGTTAAAACAGACTATAATACATATTATATTAATTATAAATGGCTATGGATTCTTTTTTAACACATGATATTAATTTATAAATCAGAAGCAGTTTTGTGTGATAAAAACCGCCAATTAACCCAAACAGTTATCATTAATGTTTAATATAAGGATTCATCATCCCTCCCAAAAAACAAATAGACATTATGACTATTTAATCTTCTGTTTGTTCCGTAATAAAATTTATCTTGAATTCCGGACAACAATTCTCAATCTATATGTTTATTCGTACATGAATATAAGTAATCCAATCTTGAAAATCAAGGACAAAGCTCTCAAAGAATGAAATTGAATCACTTAACCCATAAAGAGGCCATGAATGAAGAAAATAAGGTTATAATAAATCAATTAAATATATATTAGGTTTTTGAATCATTAATTTATGATCCTAATGTTTATTATTCCGGTTATTAAGATCTATAGTTGAACACCTTCAGATGTAAGGTAAGGGTTTTCTACCTCAACCTCCATTTTTATTCCAGTTACTTTCATTGTCTACATACATCAATTAAATTATTCTGTATTAACATTTACCCCTTGTAAATTCTATATGGGTGTTCTATATATGTTTACCAAATAGAACCAACCTTAATTTTTTGGGGAGTTACTCATTTTGAAAGGAACATTAAAAAATTCTTCCCAAAATACAAGCCCGATTCAAGGGAATTTATCAATTATTAAATATTTTCAAGAGAACAATATAATTTGTTGATTAAAATATATTATTTTCATAAAATCACTTATTCTATTATGATAAATCTATCTCAAATAACTTCTAGTTTTATACAGATATTTTTTCAAAAGAACTCTTCTTTTCTTATTAAAAGGGTTCTTATAACAAGGGTTACTAAATGATTATAAAAAAGTATTTCCATAAATTTAAAAACCCTTGTTTTTTATTATGATGAGATATGGTTAAAATTTTATTATATAATTCAATATATTTTCACTATGGATATTCTATCTTAAAAAATTCTACATTTTAATCTGAATGGTAAGTGTTTGTTCTTACTATTCAGGGAATGTTATTTAAATTTCATATATTAGTTTCAATATTAATGTATATGTTATTTATGTTTATCCTTGTTCATATGAACAATTACTTAGACTTAGTAATTGTTTGTTGGGGCCCTCTATAGCCCCATTGTGCATCGGTAGGTCTCATGAGACAAACTTTGGTCTTCCCATGAGGCCATGAAAAAATTGATATTTATCGTCATGGCATGTGCCCTTGAAGGTATGGTTATGATGTCCCATATTATAAATTCCTTACTATGAAACTTATATTGATAGTTCATGTGGTTATTATACTAGTCAAATGCACAAGATTATATTTTAATATGGCATTATTTATTCATCTCTTAATCCTACTATATTACTTTCACATTTATTTTTAAAGGCATGGGTTTTAAGTCATTATTTATGCCTCATGTTTATGTTTATGATATCATCATCTGAATTTTATAAACATACTAAGCTTTTGTGATCACTACTTTCTTATGTTTAATTTTCTCAGGACATGATAATGATTATTATGAATTACCTACAGGGATAAACTTGTATTTGTTTATACTCCCAATAAAACATATGTGTTTTATTTCATTCCAATTTATAATGATGAATTTATGTATGTATCATGTTTCCAAAGCTACTAAACTAAGTTTACCTTTGGGATGAGTATTCCCTGTTTATATGAAAATATAATAGAATAAGTCACATGATCAAGAAAACTAGTGTTGGGTCTTTATAAGATTCATGGAGCAAATTTACTTAAGGGGTTTAATAAATATTTTCTAAGGCTATTATGATTCTAGAAAAATAGTTACATATGGAATTATTAGTGAATACTTTTAATGTTATGATGATTGAATTTCAAGTCTAAGATTACTCTTAGGTTGATGTTAATGGCAATGTGCTTCTTTCAAATATTTTCATTATTCCTTTGGTCAAATTTGAGTTCATCTTAGGAATGGATTGGATTTCCCTATACAAATCCCACGACAATTGTCAATGAAAGGATGTTATGTTTGATATTTCAAAACCTATTATAATCATTCATCACTTTGATGATAAGTAGGAACTTAATATATTTATATATATATATATATATTACATCTAGTGTATGGTACTTACATCCCATTGAAAAGTGTTCATTATCTCAAAATGTTTGTGATACTATTGACATGGATGAAATTCCTATTGTTTGAGATTTTATGGATGTATTTTTGGAAGAGTTATTTACTCTCACACTATAATGTGAATTTTAGTTCGTAATAGAACCCATACCTAGTTCTACTCCAATATCAATGACTCATTATAGAATTCACCCGATTGAGTTGTGGGAATTTAAGAAGTAAATCTAAGGAAAACGTGATAAGGGAATCATTTGGAAATGTGTGTCACCATGGGGAAAACTGATTGTATTTTATTAAAAATAAATGTGTATCCATGCGACTCTACATTGATTATTAAGAGTTTAACAAGATCAAAATCAATAAAAAGTATCATCTTCCTTGTATTGATCACTTGTTTGATCTACTATGTGGAGCACGAAACTTTAGAAAGACCGACCGTCATTTTTATATCATCAATTAAGGGTCAGTAAAGAGTGTATACAAATGATATAATTCCATAAAAGTTATGGAAATTATGAATATATTTAGTTATTCATTTTGGTCTTTCTAATTCACCTGCTATAATCATGAATTTAATGAGTATAATATTTAGATATCACCTTGATATGCTTGTGTTAGTCCTTATATATGATATTATATTCGATTAAAAGTGGAATTGAGAGCATGAATATCACTTGATATGTCACGACCCGTCCTCGGGGCCCGTTCCGTGACTACCCCAAGCTCGCCTTCCATAGGCCAGGGGCTGGCGACTAGCACCAAAGCGTAAATCCCGGTAAAAGGGAAGGCATTGCCTTTGTAAAGTAAACAAGCACCTCAGAGTAAGAAAGTGGAAAAAAATTAACACTAAGTAAAAACAGAGTACAACTGTAAGTGCGGAAAGTAAGTGGGCCAGAATACAAACTCAAACTGAAAGTAAATTACAACTCGAAAGGGAAAATAGCAACTGAAAAGTAAAAGCCGCTACGCCAAGCTGTCCACTGGAAATCCCAACTGAAGGGTGGCTACAGATAGCTCCACTACTCCTCGGGTTCCGCCGTCCGCTCCGAGTATGTCCCGCCCAGTGGTCCTCCTCCACGTGTCGTCCTGCTCTGCAAGCCTCAACCATGATCAACGCTGTCTTTCGTCTTCAACCAACGCAACGTAGGGCGGGCATAGCCCGTGGAGGGGTGAGTATAAGCTATTCAGTAGGGACTTTGAGACCCCCGATGGTCTCCCAAAATCAACAAAGGATAAACCACAAAGGAAAGATACAATCAAGAAGTGACAACCGACACTGCTTAGGTATATGCCCATACATATACCTAAGTCAACAATTCCAATACGCTCCAACCTCTGAGCCCAAGTACAACTCAGTCCACACAGGAATGTATACGTATTCCACACAGGAAAGAAAAACGTAATCCACACAGGATAGCACAACACAATCCACACAGGAAAGCAAATAGGATTCAGCTCACACAGGTATAAATCATCGAAAAGGTGAAAGAGATGATCAGACATAGATACTGAATCATCTAAGCTGGGACCCACATAGGATACAAGACCAGCTGTCTTCATCGTTTTATATATGTTGGGACCCACATAGGATACAAGACCAGCACTGAATCTTCAAAGCTGGGACCCACATAGGATACAAGACTAGCACAGCTAGGACCCACATAGGATACAAGACCAGCTGTCTTCATTGATTCATCTATACAGGGACCCACATAGGATACAAGACCAGTACTGAATCATCTAAGTTGGGACCCATATAGGATACAAGACCAGCACAGCCAGGACCCACATAGGATACAAGACCAACTGTCTTCATTGATTCATCTATACTAGGACCCACATAGGATACAAGACCAGTACTGAATCATCTAAGATGTCAGATCAACAAAGGATCGATAGGTACTAATCCCCGCAAAGGCCCACACAGGATCGGACCCACACAGGATCTGTAGCACTGATCCCCGTAGGATTGCTGAGTGTTGTAGTCGTCGCCGTCGAATCCACTGAGGATCTCTGCACAATCGTCGTCGAAGTCGCAGTCGCAGCCCGCACTAGGGTTCACGCACACAGCAAGCTCGTTCGGGAGGGTCCGCTCCATGAGCCGAGAGTCTGATATATCAACTGACACATAGTCCGAAGTTGATGTATCCAAAAGTTCTGTATCCTCAACAGGAACTCAACGCAACAGACGGCGCGTCAATTGGACGCCCGGTCTGAGAGTTATTGGCTTTTTCGCTCCAGGGGCCCGGTTGGTTTTTACGGCAAAACCAACCTGACTGTACTCCACCTGCGTCCAAACCTCGGGCGGAGTATTCCAAAAGATCCGTCTCACTAAGAGGAACTCATCCAAGTCGAAGGCACGTCAATCGGACATCCGGAGTTCAAAATATGAGCGTTTCTGCTCCGAGGGCCCGGTTGATTTCGTGTACGAACCAACCCGGACGAACTCAAAGTATTCGAAAACCTTGAGTGCAATATACCGAAACGACCGTCTCGTTCTGAGGATCTCTACACAACTGATGGTGTGTCGATCGGAGGTATGTAGCCCAAGATATGGGCATTTGACCGAATTTGGTCCGAAATCGGGGGGTCTGGCCCCGGGCCGACCCGGCCCGACCCCCCCTGGGTCTGCCCGAACCGGGTCAACCTGACCCAGGTCCGACCCGGCTGGACTCGGCCCGGCCCGGCCCGGTCCGGCTCGGTCCAGTTCGGTCCGGCCCGACAGGCCGGTCGCGACTCGGCCAGCGTGGCCGAGCCCAATCGCGGAGCGGGGTGCGCGACTCCCCCGCCCACCGCTAATTGAGGCCGGCGGAGGTTCCGACGGCCACCAGTTCTCCGGCGGCGCGCCGCCACCGTCTTCCGCGGACCACCGGACGCGCTCCGGTGGTCCGTTTCTCCTGCCGTTTTCGCCTATGGTCCCCCAAGGACCCGACCTTTACTGCAAAGGAATTAAAACGCCATAGCGGCCTGCTTCATCGTCGCCCATCAATCCACACGTCAAAATGAATAGCGTCGTCTTTGAAGTTTTCCAGCGTGCCCGATGGCGCCACGCCCCTTCGTCGCGGCCCGACTCTGACCACGGTTCTTTTGCTGTTTTTCGGCACGACGCGACGGCGCCGCGGAATTGATTCAAAAATTAATTGATTGCGTGGTGTGACGACGTCGCGCATTCTTGCCACACGATTCCGCGCGGTGCGACGGCACCGCGTCACTTCCATTCAATCCGCAACAACAAAAAATAAATAATAAGGGAGGGTGGCGGCCATGTTTGTGCGGTCCGGCCTCCTCCTGTTAATCGATATCAAGCGGTCCGAAAATACGCGGATAAAAGATAGAAGAGAAATCATGTAAAGACACACATAAACACCCTACAACCTCATAAATAAAAATAATCATAACAATAATCCCAACCCGAAAATTAATCTTTACGGATCAACATAATATTTAGTTGATCCGCGTTCTTAGATTTAGAAGGGAGTAAACGAGGGTTCACCAACAATCACAATTTAAATTCCCTACCTCGGTTCTGGAACGGTGCATGTCAATGAGCCGCGGAAGACGAGTGTCGCGGAAGTCGGGCATCGCGGAAAACGAATGTCGTTTCCGTTAACGTCGAGGTGCGTTCGAAGAGGAAACGTCATTGGAAGAAGACGTCGCGTTCTTCGTCGGAGATGTTCTTAGTTGAAGAACGGTGTTCTTCGCGTTCTTCGTCGAGGTTGAAGAAGAAGAAGACTTCACGCTTCCCAAACCTCTCAAGGTGGAAAAAACTCTTACAATAATAAAATAAGACCAAGTCTTAATTTATTAACACAACCTAACCATTTGAATTTCAATAGTTTGAAATTAAATAACTCACTTTATTAATAATAAAAAGTTGTCAAAAATTAATGAAAGTGAGTTAATGGGGAGTTAGGAAAGTGAGGGGTTAAGAGGAGTTAAGGTATTTGAAAAGGTGGGGGGGTCGTGTGGGCCCCACCCTTTCAATTATCCACACATGGGATGTTGGGTGGATGTGGGCCCCACCACCAACTTCCCATGGGAGAAATCAAACACCTTTATATGAAATAAAATTGATCCAACAATTTTATTTACTTTTTTAATTAAACCCCATTATTTAACTTCTTTTCCCGCACAAACGCAACTACAGTAAAGGTTCCCTTAAGCGATTACCGGAGTTGCGAGTTCATCGGTGCCATCGGATTTCAATCCCGAGCACTGGTTCAAAAGATAGGAATTCCCGCTCGTTCGTTCACTGAACGTACCCGAGCCAAACTTTGGAAATTGATTCTGGGCACTCCGGGCCTCGGAATCAGGCGCTGTTAGAAACTGCGTTCTTGTAAAATTCCAAAGAAAATTAAGAAAATGTTTTCCTTGAAAATTCCGGGACTTTACATTACTCCCACCACAGGGCTTTACGTCCCCGTAAAGCTTCAACATAAACTAGGGATACAAATGCGGTAGAGCTAGGCGGTATGCCACCTCGCCAATCCTGCTGAGGACCTGGAAGGGTCCGATGAAGCATGGAGACAAATTGCCACCTTGGCCAAATCTCCATAATCCACGTCGAGGTGAGAGCTACATGAAGACGTGGTCGCCATCCTAAAACTCTAGTGGCCTCCGCCTCCTGTCAGCGAAAGACTTATGTCAGCTCTGAGCTGTCTTCATCCACTCTTGGATGACCTGGACCTTCTCTATCGTGGCCTAGACCACCTCTGGTCCCACAAGAGCTGCTATGATTTCTTCTTTGCGGATAAGAGAAATCTGGTCTCATCCCTTGGATGAACCACGTTCTTTTCCTAATATCGTCAATCCCTACATGGATGATACTAATCCATACCAAGGATGACGTCGTAAGGCCTTGACGCTACTGCCAAGAGATCCAACCGTTACTCTCGCCTCCAAGGGTTGAGTCACACTGTCTGCATCAGTGTGTGGTAACTGGGTCTCCTCCAGTAGATGTCTCACAAGTGAGGGCCAAGTCAACAGTCAAAACTGGAACCTCTTAGTAACAACAGAAAAGAGGAATGGAAGGAAAACATCACAAAGGTATGCATCTTTTATTATTGCAGCTCATAATACAAAGATGCTACACAATAGCAACAAGGAACTAGAAGTACAAAGGACGTATCCACTTGTTCTGCTCCTGTCCATTTGCTCCCAGAGCTCCATGATCGATGGCCTCAGCTTCCTGAAGCTGAGCTCTCCCATGTCCACCAACTTACTGCAGTCGGGGTGGACCTCCTGGTGGTGGTGGTGGCAACACCTCGAAGCGTCGTCCACCACCTAATGCTCGGCCAGCTCCTCTGCCTCACCCGCCAGCACCCTGTGGACCTCCATGGCCGACCCTCTGTCTGGGAGGTCCCTCTACCACCTGCTGCTCATCTGTAAGATGAGTCGGGCAGTCTCGAGCCACGTGACCTTGCCCGCCGCATGCGTAGCACTGCCTGCCCCTTGTGTAGCTGGCACTCCTTCGTGTGCCCCGCACAACCGAATCTTCATCCAGTGACTTCCCATCTGATGGTATGGCCTGTTTGGACCTTTGTGTCACCTGTCTACTTCAAACTACAGAAGACCCTTCTACGGGCCATCCTGCGGAGGGCCCTGTCACTGGAGCCTGCTCGGCGAGAAAACTCTCCACTAGAAGGGCTATCTCCAACAACTCTGCCTGCATCGGAATGTTGTGGGAGATCATCTAAGCCACGATCTCATGCCTCAGTCCCTGCTCGAAGGTCCGGGCCCAGAAGAACGGGTCTCTTACCATATCTGTGGAATAGATTGAGAGATCAGTAAATCTCGCCGAGTACTGGGCCACTATCAAGCTGCCCTGCCGCAGCTGAAGAAGCTCCTGAATGTGCACCGCACGGAGGGTGGCTGGGACGAACTCGGAGCAGAACATGCTCTCAAAGTCCGTCCAAAGAAGAGATGTCTCGTCGTGCACCTGGAGCATCAAGCTCCACCATCGGCCCACTGCTGCGTGCAGTAGGCTCCCTGGGAGGATCACCATGAGGTCTGCTGGTGTCCTCACTAGCCTGAAAACTCGTACGACTGCCTCCAGCCAGTCCTTGACTGCCTGGGGGTCCGTCTCCCCACGGAACCTGGGTGGTCGCTGGCGCTGGAACTCGTGCAGTGCGCTAAGGCGACGTGCATTGTCAGCGGCTAGGGCTGGTAGCATCGGTGGATCGGCGGGTAAAGGTACCAACGGTGCCTCTGCTGACAAGGAGCCCTACACCGAGGCCTCATCGCTCGGTGGGCTGTCGTCACGCTCAACACTCGGAACCCTAGCTGACTGCCATCGTGGGGCCATCCTGAAAAGGAAACAGGCGCGCCACGGTCAAACAGTATACCTGGTGAGTTGATACAAGTAATCACAAAGAAAACTTGAAACACACACGCAATCATTATTTTCGTGCATTAAGTCGGAAATCAGAAGTCAGGGTCCTGGTGTATGGATACGTCGGTCTCCGCACCAACACTGGAATCCCTGGACTGATAACCACACCCAATACGCTAAAAAATATTGCTTCACATAGAATAAAGATCAGAGTCTGCGGTAGAACCAAACTCCTTTGATACCAATTTGTCACGACCCGTCCTCGGGGCCCGTGTCGTGACTACCCCAAGCCCTCCTTCCATAGGCTAGGGGATGGCGACTAGCCCCAAGGTGTAAATCCCGGTAAAAGGGAAGGCATTGTCTTTGTAAAGTAAACAAGCACCTCAGAGTAAGCTAGTGGAAAAAAATAAACACTATGTAAAAACAGAGTACAACTGTAAGTGCGGAAAGTAAGTGGGCCAGAATACAAACCCAAACTGAAAGTAAAGTACAACTCGAAAGGGAAAATATCAACTGAAAAGTAAGGCATTGCCTTAAATTTTTATGCTTATTTGTGAATGTTTCCGCTATATTGTTATCCTTACTAAGCATCTGAGCTCACCCCTTTCTATGTTTTATTTTTATGAGGATGTAAAGAAATATATTATGGTTGACCTTCATGGATAGGATATGTATATAATTTTTTTCAATGGGGAAAAATTTTTTTTGATGTTTTTATTTCATGATTTAATGTAGAACTTATGAATGTATCTAGAACTTCAAAGGATACTAAACTAATCGGTATTTCGGGACATGATTCCTTGTATTATGCCAATGTTATGAAATAATGCACTGACTCTGGGTAACTGGGGTTGGGGCGTTATAGGTGGTTTCAGAAAATGTTTAGTACAATCCTTGGAAACTATATTTAGATAAAATATGATTATATCTCATTACCATATGATATACTTTGAGTATTTGTATAAAAGAACTTGCTAAAATCTTGGTAGTGTAGTGATTTTTTTTATTTACCAAGAAATAAATCCATGTCTGGATACGAGCGGGTAGAGGCAGCTCTGGAACAAATGTAACTAGGAGTGAAAACACCAACAATGTGTTTCGGGATTGATCCAGGTTATCATGATACATAAAAACAGTCTTTGTTTCACTCTTGGTTACGAAAATCCAATGTGATATTCTTATAATAATTCATGTTTTCTTTACATACCATTATGAAGGATTTATGAGTATAAACCTCCTCAAAAAACAATTTTTATTATTATGGATTATATCCATAATTTTCTCAATTTATGTTAAGTGTTTTACAAGTTTGGATTTTATGTATTTCGATTCATAAATTAATCTATTGTATTCCATTGTTTAGAAATGGATACTACTGGAAGGAATGGAACTCGTATCAACGCACGTAATCCATATAGTGATTTCCATCTTACTCAGGATAATTATAGTGAAGCTGGTGATGCAACTGGTGCTGATCAGCTTATCACCATACTGGGATAACTCACAAAGGTTATGAATAATAACCTTATCCGTATGGAGAACCCTGATCCACGACCTGGAGGATCAATGTTAGAATGCTTCATGAGGAAAAAACCACCAAAATTAAATGGGAGTAAAAATATATTAGTAGCATAGAAATGGATAATTTCTTTAGAGAAAATATTTCTTACTTTGGAGAGTAGTGAAAGGGAAAAAGTTGTCCTGGCAGTTTATCACCTTACGGGATATACAGATCAATGGTGGTCATTAATCCAAAACAAAAAGGAATATAAAGAGGTATCGAACATGGAATAGAGGGAGTTTAAATAGATTTTCTTAAAAAAATACTTTCCTCGTGACCATCGAGCGGATATGGAAGACGATTTCTATGTCTGGGCTAAAAGGATGATGAAAATGTCACAAATTATGAGGCTAAATATATAAGTTTAGCAAGGAATATAGCAGATTATATATGTAACCCAAGGAGTAAAATTGATCAATTCTGTGATGTGTTAAAACCATTTCTCCATCAAGCATTTGTCTCACAATCCTTCTCATTGTATGAATATATTGTCCCATGCACTATCAAAAAAGAAAAGTAATTTTCTAAGACGTATGAATTCAATGAAAAGCAATAGGAGAAGAGATCTATTGATCACTCTCGAAATGAAAATAAGGAGAAGAAGGGAAAAGATGAATATCAATTCTATGGTAACTGTGGGAAGAAACACCCCGGTACTTGGCTGAAGGGAATGAGAGTCTGTTACATGTGTGGTGAAAAAGGACACCAAGCTCGTGATTTCAAGGTAATGAAAAAGGTTGTCAATGTTGAATAATACAATTGGAGAGAAAATGGACATTATGAAAATGAATCTCACAATCACCAAGGGAACATAGCTCAGAAAAGGCCAATGGAGAAAGAACATGCTTTTGTGACCACTACTACTGAGGTTTAAGCTCTGAAAGACATGGTGGTAAGTAATTTAATGGTTTCCCCAAGTTTATCCAATTCTTTATTTGATTCTGGATCATCTCATTGTTTCATATCTTCCTAGTTTTCTATGAAAATTATATATTTCTAATTTGACTTATCAAGGGTGTTTTCAGTCAAAAATCTTAAGGGAAATATCATCAAATCAAAGTTTTGTGAATCAATTCCCATTAGAGAATATAAATGTTCTTTATCTGCTTATCTCATCATCATACCCAATATTGAATTTGATATAATCCTCAGAATGGATTGGCTTTCGAACCATGATATGAAAATTTATTATAAGAAAATGGAGGATACAATTTTTGATGATGATAAAGAGTACCTTATCTTTAGAGAAAAAACACCAACACATGATTCTTATCTAGATCCACCCCTGGTAGCTCTACTAAATTCAATTATTGGGGAGGAAGGGATTGAAATAATTATGGGTAAGGAAAAAAATGTTTGAATAGAGGATGTACCTATTGTGTAAGAATTTGTTTATGTGTTTGTAGAGGATTTACCTAGACATCCTCCAAACCGATAAATTTATATTTCTATTGACTCAATTCCTTGGTCAAGGCCCATATTGAAGACCCCTTATAGAATGGCCACAATGGAATTAGTGGAACTAAAAAACAAATAGAGGAATTGTGTAATAGGGGATTTATTCTCCTTAGTGTTTCTCCATGGGAATCCACTGTCCTTTTAGTCAAGAAAAAAGATGGATATATGAAGTTGTGCATTGACTACAGCAAGATCGATTATATAACAATAAAGAACAAGTATCCCCTACCTCGCATTAATTATATATTTGACCAGCTTAATGGTGATCAATATTTTTCAAACATTGACCTTCGATCTGGATAGCATCATTTGTGTGTGAAGAAGGATGACATTCATAAAATAGCATTTCGAACCAGTTATGGGTATAACGAGTTTAAAATAATTCCTTTTGGATTGACTAATGCATCCTCTGTCTTCATGGATTTAATGATTAATGTTTTCAAGTAATATCTTTATTACATTGTAGTGGTATTTATTAATGATAACATGGTATACTCAAAAAGGAATAAAGATCATGAAAATCACTCGTGCACTACTCTGAAAACCCTAAGATGAAATGAATTATTGAGAAGTTTAACATTTGTAAATTCTGGAATCAAGATATTTCTTTTAATGGACATATTGTCTCTAAGGATGGAATCTCTATTGATCCTTCAAAGAAGAAGGAAATATAATAATGGAAATCACTGATGAGTATAAATGAGTTATAAAGTTTTATTGGTTTAGTAGATTATTATCGATGTTTCATCCATTATTTTTTCTGGTTGGCTAAACCATTACCCAAGAATATGCATAAAGGGGTTGAATTTGTTTGGAAAAATGACTGTGAAGAATTTTTTGAATAACTAATGAGAATATTAGTCAAAGATCCTATCTTGACTATACGATTATGGAACGATGGGTTTGTTATTTATAGTGATGTTTCAATGAAAGGACATGGTTGTTCCCTTATGAAGAATAATAGATTTATTGTCTATGCATCATGACAGCTAAAGAATCATGAGAAAAAATATCCGACTCATGATCTTGAGTTAGAAGCTGTAATATTTTCTCTGACGATATGGAGAAACTATCTATATGGTAAAAATTGTGAGATTTATTCTGATCACAAGAGATTGAAGTATATTTTCTCACAGATGGAACTCATCATGAGGAAAATGAGATAGCATGAACAACTCAAGGATTATGATTTCAATACACACTACCACCGAGGTAAAGAAAATAAGGTGGTATATGATTTTAGTAGAAAGGATCATGGTGTTTTGAAGTAGATGAGAGTTGAAAGGGATTCTATTTTCATAGATCTATTAATTATGTGTATAGGAATAACCATAGAAGGAGAAACATCAATACTTTTTCAGATGGTTGTCAAACCATCTTTACAAGAAAGGATAAAGAGTTCTCACACAGATGTGGAGAAGTTTCTAAAGAAGATAAATTCTATGATTGATGGGAGATTATGTGACTTCATATATGAAGATAAAATTTTTAATTTTGGGAAGATACTTGGTGTTCCTTACATACCTTATCCAAAAATGGAATTGTTGGATGATTCTCATAGCTCCAATTACTCTATACACCCTGGGATCACTAAGCTTTATAGAGATTTGAAGGAATTATTTTGGTTGGAAAACATGAAGTGGGAGATTTCTGATTTTATGTCAAGATGTATGGTTTTTCAACAAGTGAAAGATGTAAGGAAACAACTTAGATGATTCATGCAACCTCTTCCCATACCTGAGTGTAAATGGAATAATATTACGATGGACTTTGTCATGGGGGTACCAAAGAATCCTAGAAAGAATATTTCTATATGGGTCATTGTTGACCATCTTACTAAGTCAACACATTTTAATTCCATAAGAGACTTTTTACCACTTAAAGGTCTTGAAAGACAATATATTAATGATATTGTAAAACTCCATGGTTTACCCCTACTGATTTTTTCTGATCGCAATCCTCGTTTTACATCAAGATTTTGAAAATGTCTTTAGAAGGCCTTGGATTCTAAACTTCATTTGAGCACTGCCTACAACCCAAAAATCGATGGAGAAACAAAATGGACTATTCAAAACTTAGAGGACATATTGATATTATCATCACCTGACATTAAAGATATGTGGGATCAATATTTACATCATATAGAATATTCATATAATAATATCTTCCATTAAAGTATTCTGATGGCACCATATGAGGCATTATATGGAAAGAGATGTCACAGACCAACTTGTAGGATGATGTTGGTGAAATAAAACTAATAGGCCAAGAACATGTTGAGGAAATAATAGAAAAGGTGATGGTTATCTGAACACACATCAAAGCATCTCAAAGTAGGCAAAAGAGCTATGCAGATAATCGGAGGAAGGATTTAGATTTTCAATAAAGAGATCATGTTTTCCTGAAGGTATCCTGATTGGAGGGTGTTATACGATTCAGTAAAAACGGTAAATTGAGTCCTAGTTACATTAGACCTTTAGAGATTCTTCAAATAATTTGGGTTGTATCTTACCATTTGGCAATCCCATGAATTCTCTCTAAAGTTCATGATGTGTTTCACGTATCAGTATTGTGAAAATACATGCCTGAACAAACACATGTACTCACCTATGAATAAATTGAACTGGAACCTCGTTTTTCTTTTTGTGATGAGCCTATCAAGATTCTTGGTACCAGCGAACAAGTGCGGAGAAACCAGACAACTTGTCTAATAAAATTTCAACGGAGAAAACATAAGAGGAAAGTGGTAATGTGGGAACCCAAGGAAAATATGATGAAGAATCACCCAAATCATTTTATGCAGATATATTATAGAAATTTCAAGGATGAAGTAATTTTAAGTACGGGATAATGTAACAACCCAAGCTTCAATGGTACGTTTCCCTTTGAATAATGTGATAGCTTGCATTGTACGCAACATGGAGTTTTAACGCACCAAGACCAATAAAACAAGTCATTATGAATAGTAATACCCACTTTTTGGAATTTTATATATTTTTTATTTTAAAATTGTCTTCATTTTTGAATTGGGAATATCAAAATTAGCTTTGGGTGAATTATTGATATTTTTCATGAAAACTTCCAATTTTTTATGAATAGTGAAAAACATTGCGTTATTTTTTAAAACTGAAATTTAATTTAAGTAATTAGTTATATAATTTTGATTTATTTTATGTCAAAATAGATATATATTACCTATATATGTTCAATTTAATTCATTGGAGTAATTTTTTAAAAAGATTAGAAATATAACAATTTATTGAACTTTTTACCGTCTTTTACCCACCTTCTAGGAGTATTTAAAAATTTGTTGAAAACATAATTTTACTGCTTTTGGGAGTTGAATTTAAAAAATCCGAGAGACACGAATAACATCAGTATGTAAAATTTGGTTCAATAAGATGAAAATAATTTTTGGTGAATCGTAACTTTTGAATTTATTTTCCATGGTTAAAAGTGAATTGGATAATTAAGGGTAAAAATATTATTATAATTTCCCTAGAACATGTACTAATTCTTTTGGATAAGGGTAATTCAAACAAAATCAACCATTGGAATAAAATGTGATCCTTTTTGACCACTTGTATTATATTAGGATATTTATTATTAATTTTTTTAAAGAAGAGTTAAAAGAGTTAAATTCAATGTTTAATAACTAAACCATTTTTAATATATGGTTTCACAAAATATAAATTTGACTATAAATATTCATTAGAAAGTTATAAATATATCTTACTTAATGATATTTTATTTATAATTTTTAGACATTAAATAATTTAATTTATTTCTGACATAATGATGATGGAATAATTACCTTAATAATGATATATTAAAATAATTGATAATATAAATATACAAATAAATGTAAATTGAGGCTTTTCATAAATTAAACTAATTTTATATTTTAATATGAAATTTATGCATTGATTAAATAATTTTTATTCAAAGTTATAATGTTTTTAGTGATTTCAAAAATTAAAAATACTAAATAGTGTCATAATTGACATAATTGAGTTTTAAAAACAAATATATTTTTTAAAATTGATATAATATTTATTAAAATCTATGACTTAGAAAAAGAACATAGATAAGGTTATATATATTAATAATTAACCACTTTTGGTTCTCTTGGATTGTTATAGTAAGCTTATTAAACATATAATATAAAAATACAAAGAGACATGGTAAATATCAAACTATTTAACTAAGAGTTAAATCTAAAAGATAATGTTAATATGGTGAAATAAACTTTCCAAAACATATTTACTGAGTGGTTTTTGACCAATCCCCGCCTTAGTCTCAAAATAAATCATTTCAGAGCACTTATATAGCAATAATTATTGTATTATAAAATAATATTTCAAGATTTTCGTTAAGTGATCCTCACCCCTTTTATAAAAGGGTACCTCCCCTTCTCTTATTTTCACACCCCCATATCCATTTCGCTCAGCCAAACCCTGATCAAATATCATCCTGACTTTCCTCCATTCATCCTAAAGGCCTTACTTAGATCATAAAGCCAACCTAATGTGCCATTTTGATCAAATAAAGGGGAAGAACCCGAAGAAGAGGTAAATATTTCATCGCCTCTTTCAAGTTCTTTTCTTCTTCCACTTCCTCTTTCTATTTTTGATTCCATTATAAAATAATAAATCCAGTATCTTATATATACTGTGATTTTATTATGAAAATTTTACAATCACGTTTAGTATTCTATCAATCATATTAATGAAAATGTCACCATACGTGCGGGCGTACGGCTTACCGTCTCCACGTCATGGTGTAGTTTGTTATTCAAACAATTCATCATTTGGATGGTTATAATAATGAGTAAAAATGATGTATATAATATATATAACATATTAATTATTCTGTATATATTATATACCATCCAATTATAGACTATTTTTTAATCAATATAATGATATTGTCGCTCATGCATACGTATGGATTACTGTCTCCACGAACACGATGAGATTCAATCCCCATCACAATCATTCCAAAATAATCATCATTTTATGATTATAAATAATGTTTATTAACATTTTATCATTATTTATTTCAATAAAATACATCATATCCATAACAAACATGACTTATGTAACCAAGCATATTAAGGAAAACGAATCAGTTAACACCCGAAATGATGATACTACTAAAATATTATTAAAAAAGAAATATTATAAGATCATATATGATATCCTATTTATGTATATTTTTCTTGTATAATTTAATAATTTTTTTATCTATTATACATAAGGTTAACATACTTTTGAAAAAGGAAAAGTTCAAGGTAAGGGTTAATTCTACAACCTCTTTACTTATCCGATGTTGTTAATACGTAAGTATCTACTGAGACCTCTTTATTATCCACATCCATGTTTTCTTAGAAATGTACTTCAAAACCTTTTTAATATTTACTAGAATATGGGTAAAAGTCAATTATACCATTATTTGACAACATATGTTTGGAATGGAATCATTCCATTATTTTTTCTAAACAATGTACTTTATGACCTTCTCGACAAAATTAATGTAAGAATGTGTTTTTTAACTTATACGTTGGGTGTGGCTATTTTCCACCATTGTTACATCATCGAAGCATCCAATAAAAGATTATAAGAATATTTTCAAAAAAAAAATAATTTATAATAATATTACTTTTATATGATTTCCAAACATAAAGAGATATTTCTCAACAAAAAGTTTTCATTTCATCTTTGTCAACATCTTTTGATGGATTTTAAGCTCGTTTGAAGTTGATTAATTATGATAAAAATATTCCATGTGGTATTGAAGGTTTTGTGATATGTTTGACTATGGATGAGATATTTTTACACCATTCATTGTTTTTGTTTAATGTTTTTATATTTAGTATGTAATTTTTAATATGAATGTTTGTGTTATGTTTAAACCTTTTCATATGAGTAATGCATTGGACTTAGTATGTGACCCGTGGATCCTGATATAGCTCCTCAATGCATCAGTCGGTATCATGAGATAAAAAAGTCACACAGAACAAGTAATTGATAAAATATTATTTTTTGTCATGGAAAAATGCATTGACCTTATGGTTAGTAAGTTTGGAATTATCCATTCTTTCATTATGAAAGTGGATATTGATATTGTATCTGATTATTCAACAAATAGAATATCCATGAGAATAAGTAAATTGTATTATTTGATTTTTATCATTGATATGTTATGTTGAAGTTTAAGATTAAAAGGTTTTGTTTTATTCTTATACATTTCCTTACATATTTATACTTATTTATGAATGTTTCCGCTATATTTCTATCCTTAATAAGCATCTAAGCTCACCCCTTTTTATGTTTTATTTTATCCAGGATGTGAAGAAATATTTTATGGTTGACCTGCAGGGATAAGCTAAGAATATAAGCGATTTAAATAGAGACAAAATGTTTTTGAGGATTATATTTCATAATGTAATCTAAGACTTATGAAAGTATCTAGTACTTCAAATGCTACTAAATTGATTGATCTTTCGAGACATGATTCCTTATATCATGGAAATGTTATGTAATAAAGGACCGAATCTCGGTTACTGGGGTCGGGGCATTACACGTATCATAAAAAAGTCTCATGATGTGTTATATATTATGGTAAATATATCATAAGTATTTAATAACAAATTAATTGGGGGAATAAAGAAATAAAATAACTATACTCATTAAATAAAATTACCTCTTTTTTGGGTATCCTCGCTATGTATGCACTTAAAAATTCAAATGTTCAATTTATACACACCAGAAAGGCTTTTAAGATGAATGTATGAATGTTTAAATATTATTTTTGTACATATTTGATGAACCAAATAGTTTCAAATGTGTGAAGAGTATAGGAGAATAGGGACTTTTTATTAGTGGGGGAGAGGGTATACTTGGTATTTTTGAAAATAATTAGGTTCTACCATGTTTTACATATTTCAAAAGGGTCCCAAATAAACTATTCTATAACCTTAAAGGTCTAATAGTCACTATATGAAAAAATAGTTTTTATATATGTGTATCGGTCATTTTTACCAATATCTTTTTAGTTTAACCCTTGGTAAGCTCATTATTACCTTAACCGTGGTAATTAATTTTTTATTCATTCACTATAGATTTTGGAAAAAAATAAAATTTAAATTATTAGACATTCTAGATTATTATTATTTTAAATATTGAATAAATTTTTAAAAATATAATTCAAATATTTTAAATATTTTAATTTTAAATTAATCTCGCAAATGTGATGATGTGGGGGTTGTAAAATTGAAAATGTTCAAATGTTAAAAATGTTTTTTTATATAAATTCAATATAAATTGATTATAATGAACTAAATTGGATTTATTTATATAAAATATAAATACTTTTAATTTAAAACCAATTAAAATATAAATTATATTTATAAAGTAAATAAATAATATCATTTTTTTAATAAAATCCATTTTATTTGAATTCCTAAAAAAGTGAAACTTTTTAGAAAAATATCAAATGTTTATCCTAAGAAAAATTTGATATTCTGAAATCAAAAATATATTTTATTTTTTTTATAAATTTTATAAATGTGGTAAAACACATTTTAAATTATGTTTGTAATACATGACTAATCCATCTTTTAGAAAAAATAAGGTCTTTTGAAAAAACATTTATTTTTAATCTAAATGTTGTTTTATTTAATTACTAATAAATTGGTAACCATATTTTTTATAATGTATTTATTAATATTCTTAAACTCCAATTTAATATACATGTTATAACTTTAATCTAAATAATAGTAGTATAATAACATGTCACACTTCATTTAAACTCGATGTAGTGCGCAACATAAGGAAGGCTTAGTTTTGCATGTAATGAAAGATAAATTCAGTGTTTCCTGTAATGAAAGCTATTTAATATATTGAATTTATTTTAAAATAATATATATATCATGATTTATTGGGGTGTCATATTTTCTTCTTAGGTTTGTTTTAAATGTTAGTTATAATATTGATTACAATGCTATTATTTTATAATCTTTGGGTGTTAAATAATCCTGACCACAAATAAATTCTGTCATCATAGATTAAAAATGATCTTGGTAATAAATGGTTTGAAATTTTTAAATAATATTATTGAAAAAACCACATCATAATTGGTTAATCCAGAGAAGAGAATACTAATGACCAAGGACAAAAAAAGGGTGAAATATATTGTTGATAACAAGAAAGTTGGTGACCTAGAGAAAGTTATCGACAAAAAAACATAACCTAAATAGGTTTAATAAATTTCATTGATATCATAATAAATGATGGAAATATGATAAAATTTTAGTTAATGATCATGTTTTAAGATGTGGAATTATTTTAATTTTTAATAATATAAGTAAATATACATACATTATATATTTCTATTTTATAATCTCTAATTCATACCTTGGTTGTTATTTGATCAATTTCTTATTCATCTATTAATTTAATAAATGAGTAACCAAAAAATCATTTTTTATGATTGAATCACTAAAAGTCACTTTTAAAAGATTATAAGATCCATAAAAGAGTAAAATTTATTTCAATTTGTCTCCAAATATTTTACAAATCTAATATGGTCAGCTCTAGATGTACAATATGCATTAATATCTATAAAGTGAAAGAATAAATTAAAGTTTAAAGCCTCATCCAAATTTCCACTAAAACCATTTCATAAATGGATAATCCTTTAGAAAATACATAAAATAAAGTACATAACTTTATAAATAATTTAATTGAATTTAAAAAATTAATTTATGATTAATCAAAAGGAAAAGAAGTAGCTATAAATTTTCACATACAAAACATGTGAATACCTTCATCATGTGTTCTTTTGAAATATCATAATAAATTCAATTATTAGATAACCATATCAAAATCATGAATCCACCATTATTACATAATTAAAACACATATTATTAGACAAAATAAATTAATCATTGAAAGTTGTAAACACTATAAATGATATTGTAAACCACTATGTTAACAAATCAGTAATCATTATAAAGGTGGTTAGTTTTCTCCAATTTACATTATCCTTAAAGATTACTTATTTATCCAAAAATCATTATCTCCACATCATAAACATGTCAAGGTTTATATTTAACTCAAACATGTGTTCTGGAATAATTTTAACATTCAACATAATCAATTATATAGTTACCATTCCAGATGTTCCCTAAAATCCTTATAAAAATGGTATAACAGTAGAATCCTAACACATTTTAAAGTTACTATATCCTAGATATCTTTAATAAAATTCTCAAATGAACTAATCATTGAATATTATTTTATGAAAATTTTTTACTTCTCTTTGTGTGAGGTTGTTTAATAAACTTGAACTTGGTCCATTAGATTCTTTTGAGGTATATTATATTGACACATGGGTCACTTATTTGTGAAATGCCACATCCCCTTATTGTTAAGCCATTGTACATTGATAAAAAATTTATTTCCATTACAATCAAAAGCATGGTGTCCTTAATCTATAAACATGTAGAAAACTACCATTACTTTTAAGCAAGTTTTATGGTGTTTATTTCCACAATTATCATATGTGTGAAGATTATACTTTCACTTCATTCTATTTTACATATTTACCCCCATTTTAAAATTCTTCTTGTGATTAAATTAAAGAAACAATACATATAAAATTATATATTTCACTTTTAAACATTTGATACTATGTGAGAATATGATTAGAATGTTTGAAAGACTAGATCCCTTCGAAATATTTAGTTATATAAATCAATGAAATGATCATTCTTACTATTTGGATTATGTGAATTGATGTGGTACCCATTGCATAGGATGGTTTCATTTCTAAATGACAAAATACACTAGAGTAGATCATATAATTCTATAACATAATTTAATAAGCCATAAATATTGAAATAAAAAATACTAAATTCAATATTTTATATATATCTGATATCATATTCATAAAAATATTATTTTTATATCACTATTTTCAAATACATAAAAATGATGGGTAAATGAAATGTGAATTATTCTAAGAATATCCCTAGGGAGGGTCAAACAAGGTGCACAGTAAAGAACATTTACATTAACCAGGTGGAAGTTCATTCTGAAAAAATGCACACTTTTCAAGGATTTTACCTCTATTTACCTCTATTCCAAAACCATCTCCACGTCTACTATCAATATGGGGATGAATTTCATAGAAAACCCACCAAATAAATATCTTAGGAAAAAAATTACGATGTTAATATATATTATCCATAAATTCTATCATCGAATTATTTTCCCTAATCAATGTTTCACTAATTATAGTTCAAAAAGATTATATTAATATTCCTATAATACCAAATCTTGTGACCCACTCCATCAACCTAGAGACATTGTTTTCATTATTAAATTTTTACAATAAATAAGGAATCACATCTTGAAGGTCAAATAGCTTATTAGTATTGGTAAACTAGATATATACTTGTTTTATTCCTTCAATTTTATAACACAAATTTCAATTTTTTTAAGAATAAATTCAGTCCATGTAGAATATATATTCATATCTTATATAGTACACTTCTTGGGTTCATAGAAAGTAAAAAAAATAAGGGTGAGTTAAAATTATCATTAAGGTTTATGTATAGTGGATTTTGTAATTAATAAATTAGAATAATCAATATATTACGGGAAATAACATAGCACACATCCCATTTAAATAAATCTAAAAGGAATAATCAATATGGATTGGAAAATAATACAAAATATATTCCATTAAATCAATGAACTAAAAATGAAAAGCATCAGGTGATCATATCATTGTGGAAATATCATGGATAATAATAATTAATATTTGAAATAAATAAATGATTAGTTATTGTAAATCATGTCTCAATAACATTATACATCTACCATAAAGAGATTTCACAAGACAATATAAACAATATGTAAACACCCATTTAAGGAAATATTAATTACTTTTTCTGATGAGGCATATTGATTCATCATGGGGCTATATGATGTTGGGATCTACTAATCCATGAATTTGAATAAGAATTAATTATATATCAAATTATTGAAATAATTTATGAAATTTTTTCTATATCATTAAATAACTATATTTAGTAAAAAATAAACAAAAACTAATATTTACCAAATAAAAAGATAAAATTCAATGTAGGGAACCATATGTACCAATGATATATTTTTTATGAAATAAATATTCACATGATAGAAAATACAAATATTTATGTGATATTTAATTCTTAATGATCGCTGGAAGGTGAATCATTTAAGGGAGATTTATTAAAAATAAAAACAAATAATGAAAGTGAATTTGATTACATTGTGTTTTCAAATTTACTATAAACCATCCATAGTAAGAATAAGGACCATTTCAATACACCATATCTTTAGTAGAGTATAAGTGGAATAAGGATTAATGTCATTAATGAATAGAAATACCTTAATATATATTTATAACATTCATGAGAAAAATATCTTTTCCATTTTTAATATAATATTGAAAATCGATTTATTTGAAGATAAATTTTTAAAAAAAATTATTAAAAAAATACTCATAAAATTGAAAAGTAATATTTGAAGAAATTATGTTCACTATGGTGGGTAAATATTTATATGTTACAAAATTTAAAAAGATAATTCTATTTTCATATTAAAAGTGTTCTGAAAAATCCTTTTTTAGATGATTAATATAAGAATTATTTCACATTTTTTTGTAAAAACACATATGAGAGTTGTTTTAAAGAAAACATATAAATCTTTTGAGAAATAATTTATGAGTAAAAATGTGTTCAAATTAGTTTAATAAATCAATTTAAAAATGTTAAAAAATTTAATGAAATTATAAATCATAGTTTTTAATGAAAATATATTTCTGACTGAAGAGATAAATGATGTACGGTTTTCATAAAAAAAATGTTCTCAATTAATTTAAGTACCACAATGTTAAAAAATGGCATTGATACTTGAAAATATCTTGAATAAAAATATTAGAATAAAATGAAATGGATTTTTTAGGAAATGGTCAAATAATTTCCTTCAAATAAAATTCAAGAGTATTCAATCTCTATTAGAATGTGATTATGAAATAATCCTTTACAATGATAATGACTTTGATGTGATAATTAATCAATGAATATAATATGTTTTTCAACATTTAATACACATAAGGATGTCTAAATTAAAACATAAGGTAATTAAAATCCATTTTACTCATATTCTTATAATTATAAACTTAATGAAGTATAACATTAACCAAATTTACATTAATTAAGTAATGAAATTGCTTACCTCGTGCATCCTTTTGAATGGATCTTTATTGAACTCTAATATTATATTTTTAAATATGTTATTAACTTATACCCAGACCATAATATTATTGATAATATTATATATTATCTAATTATAAATTCTTATTTCATGTTCCTTAATAATTATTCATTATTTTCCTTGTTTGGAGTGTTAATTTCCTTGCTTAACCATGTGTGTTTCATCATGAGAGATCAAGATATTGTGAATATTATGAAGTGATATCATATATAGAATAATAATCATGAAACAATTATCATATTTATACATCCATTATAATTTTAATACAATTCATTAACAATGGTTTTCAGAAATGATGTATGTTACAATCATTGAGACAATAGGTCATACAAATTCAGGAGAAAAATTCCCATATTTTCCTGATCACTATAGAAATAAATTAAGTAGTATTTTATTCGTAAATAATTCCCATATTATAATATATAAAATATTATTCCATTAAATACACTTATATATATCATTTAGGTGTTTACGTGATTAAAATAGACTTACATCACTTCTTGAAAGTGGTAGTCCACACATACACGAACGATGTTATCGGTTTTTTTAGTGTAAAACATTAATATATAACCATTTTAAAGTAATAAATATTTTATTAAAATCATAATTATCTCCTTTATATCACATGTTATCATTCTATTTATCCTTATCAAGTTCCACGATCAGAATTAGTGAAAGGAAAATCACATCAGATTGTGAGGCGGTAGTCCATCGTACACATGAGCACCATTATCGTATCCCTTTAACAATGGAAGGTAAAAAAGAAATATATAAAATAATTAATACATAAGAGTAGGTAATTTAAAAATATCCTATATATACTATATATCCATCATCATGTATAGCTGAGAAAAGTGGTAATGTAATAACAAATGACATCAGTTCACGAGGTTATAGTCTGTCGCATAAACAAACGATGATTTCAAAACCCATTTTATAGAAGAGGAGAACATTGAAGGTAATTATTTTATAAATAAAACAATATTTTATATAGAATATACAATTTTTATTATTATATCTTTGTTTAATAATAATTAAATTTTGTTGAGAAAGAAATAAAATAAAGATTCATGTTACATAATTTTTCCTCTTCATCGGGTATCATCCTTATGTTTGCATAAAATTCTTCCTAGGTTATATTTAGGACCAAAATGATGCTTATCATATGAGGGGAGGTTAGTTGGTAAGTTATCACATCAGTTATTTTCTAATACAATGATTTTTAAGGTTTCATGAACAGAGGATAGGGGTTGGACTTTTACAAGTGGGGAGAGGACACTCCTGGTTTTCTAAATGAATTGAGTGCTCCCTTATTTTTTATATGTCACATGGGACCAAAATAGGCCATTCACCAACTATAGAGGTTTAATGGTCAAAATATTTTTATCTTATAGTTTTTAGAAAAAAAAATTAGGTCACTTTGTGCCATTATTTTTAGTTTAACTTTCAAGTAACGCCATTTTTACCTTAACTGCGATAATTAATTTTTAAAAAAATCCACTATTAATTTTAGAAATAAATTATGATTAACATATTAAGAATTATAAGTTATTATATTTCCAAATTTAGAATCCAATATTCCAAAAAAAATTACATTTCTAGAAAATTTTAATTTATAATTAATCCAACATATGTAAGGAGAAAGCATGTTTTTTAGTGAAAATATGAGAAATTAAACAATTTTTTATATCAATATTAAATATAAAAATGAATCTAATGACATAATTTTTTTAATTGATATAAAATTTAAATAATTCTACATGAAACCCTATTAAATATATAAATTTTTATTTTAAATTATTTAAATGAAAAGGTATTTATTAATTAAAATCAGGTAATTTTTATTATTTAAAAAATATACTTTTTCAAGAAATACTAAAAATTCACCATAGCATAGTATTCATATTCCAATTTCAATAATAGATTTTATTATTTCATATAAATTTACAAAAACTGTTGAATTTATAGTATAATTAGGTCTACTGAGAGTAATAAATCTATCTTTTAGAAAAAAAAATGTTTTTCAATAAAAAAAATTTCCCTTATATATGGTTCTTATTATATTAATAGTCAATAGATAATAATATTTTTCATATTATTTTCAGTTTTATTCATACCTTCCTAATTAATGTCTAATTTAAAACTATTATATTAAATAATTATATTTTAATAACATCTCCTATTCCGTTGAAGCTTGGTGTACCAAGAAATTCTTGTTAAACTATGTGTTTCGTATAAAGAAGTATAAATTAAGTTTTGACTATGATGCAAGAAATTGAATGTATTGAATTTATTTTAATAAATAATAAATTATAAATTCGTAAGGTTTTATATTTTCTTTTAATCTTGTTCTTCTATGTCACATACGTAATTGAATACAATGTTATTATTTTATAATTTTTTGGTGTTATAGATTTTGACATGATCAATTCAAAATGAAATAATTTTAAAAAAAAACATTTGTAAATTTTTAAATTTAAAATTTCGATAAAAATAATATATAGAGAATAATAATTTTATTCAAAAATTTCCCTTTACAAATTTACATGTCATTTATCCTAATTTATTTGAATTTCAAATTAATTAAAATATTTTTCTGAACGACAAGAATTCTTATTCTTAAATTTTCTAAATAATATTTATCTAATATTTTGTAGATCCATATAATATGTAATTTCATGTGAATAAATCTTTCAAATACAGTATTTATTTAAGTAAAATATGTAATGAAGTCTCGGGGAATTAAAAGGTGTTTTTTGGTTTTTTAAAATTACATTATAAGCTAAAAAACAATTTTCTTTAAATTTTATTTAATAATAAAAATTTAAATCGATGGAGATAAGAAAAACAGAAAAAACATTTAAAGGAACAATATGTATTATGTAAATTATTCATGTAAGTACATGATGAGTTAGGGGAGACTGGGTCGACATAGTTTGATAAAAAATATTTCTTCCGGTAAAATAATAACCAGGAATATGAATGACAATTATACATTTTATCCATTATCACTTCATTAAAACAAATCTAATCAGTATTTATTTAATTATTTTTATTATATAATGGTTTTCCCATCATTATTCAATTTATCAAAAACAAATTCATGGAAAATGAAACATTATTAATCTTCACAAATTGGTTCATCTGCCAATAACATTATGGAAATTAAAAACATTGCTTATTTTTTTTTCATTCGTGATGTAAGGATTAATTCCACTAATGAAATAAATAATAATAATAATTGAATAAAGATGAATTCACCAGATTTTTTTACTAATATACATTATCCCAGTCCATCAATTTACTAATAGGGGATAATTAATTTAAAATTCATAAAATGAAAATTATTTATCTTCTCATAAAAAATAATTAACAAAAAATAACAACCATACGTTCAATAAGAAAAGGACAAGTAAAAAATTATACATCCATGTTACAAAAGTAAAATAAACATCATTATAAATATAAAACTATATATGATATTTACTGAAAAATTATGCATCTACAAAACATGTTACCAATAACAAAAATTTCACATTATAAACCCATAAATCCAATAAATTAGGATAATAATATTGATTAAAATATAAAATCATTATTAAACACTTTTGGAAAAAAATTAAAAAAAATTATCTTTTTAAGGGAGGAAATTCGTATTTCACATTATTTATTCAGTGAACAAAAATGTTACACATAGTTAAATAAGGAAAACTAATTAATAATTAATGACCATTTTGAGAAAAAAATTATTAGAAAATGTTATAAAATACATGATTCTAGAATATATAAAATATATTTATATCAAAGGTGTTTATTATTCTATTATTATATTTTTAAATTAGCCACAATAGTTGGTTGTCTATAATTGTGAAAAAAATTAAAAATAGTGTTTTCTTCCCCTTATTATTTATCCATGTTAAATTAAAGAAAAATTATGCATATTATCTATACCCACACTCCATAATCTTATAATTTAAATACATGGATTTTAATACATTACAAAAATTGTAATATCAAAAAAATATTCATAGAATCATAAATCTAGTTTCATTAGGAATTAGTGACATTATTCAAGAAATAAAATACATCAAATATTATTTAAATATTCATCTAATATATTAAAATTATATTACATTTTAACAACTAAACATAGTTGAATATTGTTGACCTCACCTGTTTTGATAATCTCAATTATGTTTTAATATTCTTTGTTAATCCCAAATAATGTTTATCTTTATAATAATTATTCGTTCAATCTATGACATCATATTATTAAGTTGATAAAATATCAAAATGACCATTGGAATTTTTTAATCAATGGTTATTTATGTTTATACTTGTTTAAAAATGTTACTGACTCAATCTAAATATGATTTGCATAGAATAGATAAGTATTAAGTGTTGAGTCACTGATAAAGGCCTACTGGTACATAGTCTACTGATAAGTAAAGGTCATAGATAGACCAGTATTCCTATGACACAAGGTCACTAGTATATAGTTACAGATACAAGCTACTGATACAAATAGAAAGATAGACAGCTACTGATATGAAGTCCACCGATAAAAATACACAGTCCAATGATATAGACAGATACCGACAGACAGCTACTGATACAAGTCTGTTGATATAGACTGACAGTTGTCATTACAAAGTCTACCGATACAAGTGTGCAGATACAGATAGATGTCTACTTCTAGAAAGTCTACCGATACAATAATGCCACCAGTGAAAAAGAGCTACCGATAAAAAGAGCTACTGATAGAAGGACATACTGATTCAAACTAGCTACCATTATAAAGAGAAACAACTACTGATACAGACCTACTAACTCAAGTCCACCGATATAATCTCACTAACAGTAAGAGCTACCGATGGAAAACAGTCATCATATCTCTAAACCATACTTATATTTTTTTATTTATCAATGGTCATATTTGATGTTTTTAATGCAGTTTATAGTAATTAATGATAGTTGTTGATATTTCAAGGAACCGTACCTCATACCTATAAAAAGTTAATCATTCCCATTACCGGAGATAAAGCTAATAAGGGAACCTCGAACAACTAAAGGGTAGTTTTTCAGTCTTTCCTTGCACATACGAGACAATCTTTTGAAGATACTCAAGGAATTACATGCATAGAAGATGAAGGAAGAATACATACCGAATCCACAAAACCTGAACATTCAAGGAGAAAAGAGCTTCAACGATTTCACTTGCACTCAAGATGATCAAACTGATCAACCTAGACCTGGCAGTCATATACAAAAATGACACTCTGTTTCATGACAAAAAAACTTGAGAAGGACACAATGCTTCATCTCCATCAATCCAAGGATTACAGAGCTTCACACAAAACACATATAGCATTATAAACTCATCTATATCTGTTTAGCTTTATTGTGTTTCATTTATTTAAATTTTGAGCAGTGTCAGTGCTCTGTCTTTTTAGACACACACTGTCTCCTGAGTATAATTGGTGGATATCTAATATCCTCACTTAATCATTCTAAACACTTTCTTTTTTTCCACTGTGAATTGTGGTAGAGGTCAAGTGTGACCTGGATAGCATTTGTGCTCTTGTTTTGTTTTTCCCACAAAGAACTATGGTAGAGGTTATATGACCTGGACAGTCTAAGTACTATTGTAAACCCAGATCTTGGGTGTGTATAAAAGTTTATATAAACTGTTTGATAGGACTAAGTCTCAGCATGAGACTGAAGCTCTTGGTTAAAACTGCTGTGCATGTTTATTTTGTTTTAAACTATATTGAATATCCGGCTGCTGAGTACTTTAAATTCAAATTTGTTTTAAAGTAACTATGATAGTTAAACTAAAAATTGTTTTTATTTATTGTATCAAATTATGTTAGTTTAAAAATATAATCTAATCTTCATATTAGATTAACTGAGAACTAATCAATCTCTTGAGAACCTAACTGCCCCTTTACTGTATTATAAATTCACTACAGTTTAGCATGTTATTTAAATTGGGGTATTTTTACTAAAAATGTTTTTAACAAAAATATTTAATTTGAAATCAATTCACCCCCCTCTTGAGTATCCACTCCGACCATCATTTGGTTTCAGAGGAAAGTTTGTTAATAAAGTATTTCCAAATACTCCATTTTCCAACTGTGATTTTAGTTGTATCTTAAATATCTTAAATTTCGGTTAGTTCTAAATTTTATCTCATTTAGTATATTTTATAAAATCTAATTATTGATAATATACTAGAAGGTGCAGCTACTAACATGACACCTTTCTTTAATGGTGTTAATTATGCCCAATATAAACTAAAAATGAAAATTAGTTTAGAAAATATGGTATTTGACATCTGGACTGCTATAGAGACTCAGTACAAGATCCCAGAAACTGAAATAAATTCTTAGGATAAACCTACTAAAACTCCTTACAATAATAATTATAAAGAAATGAATTCCTTGTATTGTGTTTTAGGAGATGAGGAATTTAATCGAATATCATCTTGTAAAACTGCTTATGAAATCTGGGATACTTTGGATATTTCCCATGAGGGAAAAACTAATGTTAAGGAAATGAGACTAAATACCTACACTATTAAGTATGATAATTTTAAAATGAAGCCTGATGAACCTATTTCTGACATGTATCTCAGGTTCAACAAAATTTTAATTACAATGAGCTCACTTGGAAAAGTTGTTCTTGCAAAAGAGAAAATCATGAGGATACTAAGATGTCTTCCCGAGAGATGGAGAGGCACATTAGTTTCAATAAGAGAGTCGTGTGATATAAGTTCACTACCTGTTAAGGAGATAATTCATAAGTTGATGATGTATGAAGTAGAGGTAAAGGTAAGAGAATAGGAAGATGATAAACCAGAGTGGAAGTTAGTGAAATTTAATTCTACTGCCTCAAAGAGCATGGATAAGGAAAAAGTTCGCATACCTACAGAAAGCTCAACAAGTGGAAGTTCAGATTCTGATAGTGATAAAGAGATGGATCAAATAGCCAGGAGATTCATGAAATTCTATAGGAAGAGGAAATTTTTCAGAAAACCAAATTATAAAGGTAAGTATGACCAACGAGGTGATTGAAGAAAGATTGGAAGAAAGAAGGTAAGGATGATGAGATAGTGTGTTATGAATGAAAAAGGAAAGGACACATTAAGGCCGACTATCAAAAATTGAATTTTAAGAAGAAATATGATTATAAGGAAAAAAATATAAGAAATCTATGAAAGGAACCGGTAGTTCTTCATAAGATAGTTCAAGTGATTCTGATTCCTCTTAGGATGAAAAATCTCAAAAATCTAATATGTGTTTCATGAAAAACACATCTGAGGTATCCTTGGATACTCCTGATTTAAATTCTTATTATTCTGGAGATGATTCAAATTCTGAAAACATGTCTAGTAAAGAGTTATTTGAATATTGTAATATGCCAGAGAAAACATGCAATGAGTATAAAGATAAGTGCAAGTCATTAAAGAAACAGTATGCTTTATCTAGCACTGTACAATCTGTATTAGAAGTAGAAAAGGAAAAGAATGCTCAACTGTTAAAGGAAAATTCTCCACTTAAATTTCCCAATGAGAAACATAAAATATATTTCGAGAAGTTCACAAATGTAAAGAATAGTCAAACTAAAATTCTTGGAAAACAAGTTATACCAAAATATATTACTGGTTTAGGCTATCAGCCTAGACAGAGACAGATTACAAAGAATAGATTTATTCCTAATTCTGGATAGTATGTTGCTAGTTCCAGTTTTGGAAACACTTATGTCTCAACAAGTTATTCACATAGTTATATATCAAATAATGATTATCTATAAAAATCAGTTGAATATATTGATTGTATGAGACCCATTAGAAAAATTTTCGTACTAAAATATTTTCTTGCTAACCTGTCTAGACCAAAAAAATATGGGTACCAAAATCATTTTCTATTTAAACCTGTTTTGTATGAGACTTGCTTGAAGAGTTACCATAAGAAGATATGGTACTTTGACAGTGGATGTTCAAGATGTATTATAGGATCCTTTTCATTTTTTAAGAGATTATTCAAATTTGTTGGACGACATGTCACCTTTGGTGATAATTCAAAAGAAAAAATCATCAGATTAGGCCAGATTGGTAAAACTAATTCAGTTTTAATTTCTGAAGTTTTATTTTTTGATGGATTAAAATACAATATATTAATAATTTATCAGTTGTGTGATGATGGTTTCAATGTTAAATTTGAAAATTATTCTTTCCATGTATTTTATTCTAATTTTTTTTTGGTATTTACTTCCTTGAGAAAGTAAAATGTATATGCTATAGATTTTAATTCTTTATCCAAAAAAATTGTTACATGTTTAATTGCATTTCATAAAGAGTATTGGCTGTGGCACAAAATATTAGGACAATACAATTTTCATTAACTTAATAAACTAAGTAAGAAAATTTTAGTTAGAGACCTACCTCAACTAAAATTCCCATCAGACAAAGTGTGTACTCCCTATCAAAATGGAAAGCAACATAAAGTTTCATTCAAATCAAATAATGAATTTTCAACTTCTAAACCTATCGAGTTGGTTCACATGAACTATTTTGGACCTTCCAGAGTTTCTAGTTTAAATGGGAAGCACTATTTTTATGTCATAGCATATGACCTTTCTAGATACACTTGGGAATAATTTCTTACTCACAAAAGTGAATCTTGTTCTTATTTTATGAAATATTCCATGTCTATAAAAAACCTATTTGGATTTAAATTTCAGACCATGAGAAGTGACCGTGGTCATTATTTTTAAAATTATGAGTTTGAATCTTACTGCTCACATAATGGATATAGTAACAACTTTTCTGCCCCTAGGACACCTCAATAGAATGGTGTAGTAGAACGAAGAAATAGAACCCTTCAGGAAATTGCATGAACTATGCTTAATGAATATGATTAACCTATTTATTTGTGGGTTAATGATGTGAATATAGATTGATATATTATAAATAGAGTCTTGATTAGACTTGTTCTTAAGAAAAACCCTTACGAACTGTGTAATAATAGGATGCCTGAAGTTAGTTACTTTAGAGTTCTTGGTTGCAAAGTCTTTATTCTTAATACGAAGGATAATCATGAAAATTTTGCTTCTAAAAGTAATTAGGGAATCTCTCTAGGTTACTCTATAACTATTAAGTCTTATAGTGTCTTTAAAAAACAACCAAATGTGTGGAACAATCTGTTCACATCAAATTTGATGAAACTGACCCACATGAACCTAAACCTTCTCTTGAAAATCGTGAAGAAGATCTGTCCATTCTGGACTTTAATGATAAAATCAATGAACCTGTTGTAAAGACAACTAGTTCTGGAAGTATTTTAGAATCTTCTCCCGGTGAACCCGAACATAGAGAAGAAACTGAAATTTCTAGTCCTACCTTTACTAGATCAACTTGGATTCTAAAGAATCATCCTTTAGAAGTTGTTGTAGGTCATCTCGATATAGGGACACAGACTAGAGCTTCTCTAAAAAATCTGGTTGAACGTCATGACTTTCTTTCACAGTTTGATCCTAAAAATATAAATGATGCAATCAATGGTGAATTTTGGGTAATGGCTATAGAAGAAGAATTAAATTAATTTGAAAGTAATAATGTCTATGAATTAGTTGATAGACCTGAGGACACTTTAAACATAGGCTCTAAATGGGTTTTCAGAAACAATGTTTATGAATTAGGAAATATCATTAAAAATAAGGAAAGACTAGTTACACAAGGATATAGTCAAGAGGAAGGAATAGACTATGAGTAAGGCTTTTCACCGATAGCTAGATTAGTAGCTATTAGGATTCTACTTGCCTATGCTACTAATTTTAATTTCATGTTATATCAAATGGATGTTAAACGTTCTTTTTAAAATGGTTTTCTAATTGAAGACGTTTTTGTTGAACAACCACCTTGATTTACTAATCCTCATTTTCAAAATTGAGTTTTAATCTTTATAAAGATTTATATAGTTTAGAATAAGCTCCATGAACTTTGTATGATAGACTTAGTAGTTTTCTTATTTCCAAAGGTTTTTCTTAAGGGATTGCTAATCGAAATCTCTTTATTAAAATAATTTTCAAAGATGTTTTGATAGTGAAAATCTATATTGATGATATTATTTTTGGATCTTCTAAAACTAATTTGTGTATTGATTTTTCAAAGAGTATGAAAAATGAATTTCAAATGATCTTAATGGGAGAACATAAATATTTTCTTGGATTTCATGTTTTTCAAATAAAAATGGTATTATTTTAAGTCAAAATAAATATACAAAGGACCTCTTGAAACGTTTTGGTTTAGATAGTTTTAAAGAAAGTGATACATCTATGAGTACTAATTGTAAGTTGGATGCTGATTAAACTAGAAAACCAGTGGATCAAACCAACTACAGAGGTATGATAGGGAGTCTGCATTACCTTACTGCTAGTTGAACATATATTATGTTTACTGTGTGTATGTGTGAAATATTTCAAGCCAATCCAAAATAATCTCATTTTCATGATTTTAAAAGGATTTTCAAATATCTTAAACAAACTACTAACTTAGGATTATTTTATCCAAAAGGACAATCATAATATTATAATAATTGTGTGAAAACATGGGAAAAACATTTGATAACCATATTATACAAATAAAATATCATAACCTTGAGTTATGGCATAAATATTGGAAATTCATATGACATGAATCATAAATGAATCAATGAACATTTACCTTGGGAGCACAACATAGGCATAATAAATGTATTTTGAAAAAAAAACATAAGCAAATAATATCATTTTCTTAGTAGTAAAGCCTCACTTCCAAGCTATATTAGTGGAATGGGTTCACTCCCACAACCATCACAGTAGTCAGAGTTCACTATCAAGACTGCCATAGAGGATAAAGTCCTTTACTCTTCTAGGTTCACTCCTCATTCCATTCTAATTTAGTTCATGAGACATCAATATTTACCCAATGAATTAGTGGGAGATAGTGGTATCACCAATCATATAATAAATATCACATATATATATATATTCTATAAGGTCATAAAACATTCATATTATCGTATCCCTTGAAAAGAAATGGGTTTCATAAAAATTCCATAATATTATAACCCATGGAGAAGAAATATGATTCATAAAAATATCATCTTTCAATCATAGCACAATGAATTTAATAGTAATAGTTTTCATAAAAATTCATCTTTGAATTATAACATAACCCATTGAAAAGGGACAAGCTTTATAAGTATCTAATTTTCATAAACATAATCCATACATTGAAATAATAATGATGGTTTCATTGTATCATATCCCTATACAAGATTAATTAACATCAAATGATGACATATTATGTAGAACATTGTATTTATATATCTCTAGAAATATTTCTCGTGATAATTTTCATTTACACTATTAAAAAAATTAGATAAAATTTACACATTTATTAAATAATAATTAATTTTTTTATTTTAAATTAACCTTCTCAATTTTGTAATTTGATATTTAAATCATTGATTTTTCATAATGGTGAAAACGGCCTTTCATGTCATGAACATCTAAACAAAGATTCCTTTCACATTTTTATTAAAAAGTCCCAAGTTCCTTATCTAGAAAATCAATTGAAGATCATTTTTAAACCATTTTGTACAAAATAAAATATGGGGGAAAATTAAAAAATAATTTTATAATTGAAAATAAATTCGTACAAAAATATTTTGAAACCATTAGAAAATATAAAAAAAATGTTTTTTCCTCTTAAGAGATAATCAAAGTAAATTTTCTTTAAAAACATATTTAGAGTATTTTGAGTACTTAAATAGAGGAAAATAAATTAGATGAATTTATTATACATATATATATATATAACCATAGTATAAGAAACATCGTGATGATATTAAGATATAGATCAAAATATTTCATCATTAGAAATGAAATCATTAACAATCTAGATAAACAACGAGACTCTATCATAAATCTTTTTCCACATTGTAAAATTAAAATTATAATCCCTATTAAAGAATAAAAATTAGATGAATATATATCCACTTAATTTTAATTATATAAATAATAAATTACATTATTTTCCATTATATACACCAAATAAAAATATATATAATAATTATAATAATGTGTCACATAGAAACAATAGTTATATGAAAATATCTTAACTTTTATCTCTATTTTTTTCATTGAAGTATTAACCTCCTATATATAAAATATATTTTTATAATAAATGGCATAAAAAAATACTCATATATATTATATAATGTTACTTCTAACGTTTTATCCCCAATTCAATAATAATTCTTTGTTAAAATCATTCTTTTATGTAATAACTACATTATTTTTCATGTATGTTTCAATTTGATAGATTTGGTGATTTTTCATTTCTAATGATTCCATCATCTATAAAATTTTAATAATGATAAAAAATATTTAGTAGTTATATAAATTTTTATAATCATCCACAAATTTTATATAGAAGAAAATAAATTACACAATTCCGGGAGAAAGTGGATTGTAGGTACGCCGGAACAATGTTTTCACTTTCTTGAAATATTAAATGAAATAATGGTAAATATTAGTTCCATTTATTAAAATTATTTTTAAATAATATATATCATATATAGTAAATAAAACTGTCATTATTATCATCTATGTTAAAATAAAATGAAAAAATTATCACATCACTTCGTGGAGGTGGTAGTCAACATATATGCATGAGTGACGTTATTATTTTTCAACATATTGGAAGGTAAGATTATTTATATGGTATTATAATTAAAACAATATAATTATTTAATTAATATATATATATATATATAAACTTTAAATCCATCTTTACATCCGACCATAAGAGGTAGTGATAAAAAATGAAATTCATCAGTTCATGAGGTTGTTTTCTATTATACACTAGATTGATAGTTTTATTTCCCATTTGATGGAAGATTATATGTATGTGGGTATTCACACAAACATGATATAATCTACGTATAATAGATACTCTTATTTTTTCATTAAATCATATATTAATAATATTTGATTTATTTGAATGAAAAATAAAATAAAAATACTCATGATACCTATTCTTTAAACAACATCATATAGTTTGAACCAAAATATTTCTTATTACATATTCATAATCCATATAATGACTATACAACATGTTTAGGTAATAAATTAATATTTTTGGGCTTTTATTCATTAATCCAAAAGAAATTAAGAGGGTAAATTGTACTGGAATGTGAGTGCCATTTTATAAATGGGGAAGAGGAATAACTTGAGTTTTGGAAAGATAAAATTATACCCTTATTTTAAACATGCCAAAAGGATTCAAAATGGAAAAATATGGTCCCTCGGATGATTTAAAGTTGAAATATTTCTATAAAATAAGAATTTTATAAATTTCTAGTTTATTTTAACACTTATAATTTTAGTTCAACCCCCTTGTAAATAGGTTTTAACATTATCATTAGTATTTAATATTTACATGTTTTCTATTCATTCTGAAAAAAAATTAGTTGACCTTTTTATGAAAAATTATTTATTATGATTAAAAAAATTTCATCAATATTTTAAAAATCAATTCACATAAATGTTATAATTTAATTTCAAATTAAACTCACAAGAGCAATGAAAATACGTTTTTCCAAAGAGAAACATTTCAAAAGTAAAAATACTTTAATATAAATATTCAATATTAAATTTGTTATAATGAAATAAATTATATAATTTATAAAATAATTGAACTAATTTTACTTTTTAATTATTTTGAAATAGAACATAACCTTATTAATGATTTAAATGAAACGACGGGTTTGAATAATTAGTAGTGTTTTCACTATTTATTATAACATTATTCTTTTTAAAAAACTATAATAAAATTTCCCTAGAATAGTTTCAATAGGTTGATTACAAAAATTAAGTCTATTATTTAAATTCAACTTAAAAAATGTTTAAAAAAATTATTTTTATTATTTATTTATAAAAAATAAATGAAAATAATTTTTGAGAAAAAAAACTAATTTTGAAGTATATAATGATTGTACAAAAAAGTAAATACTTTGTTTAAAATATATTTTATTCAGCTAAAATTATTTATTTAAATATTAAAATTTAGTTTTTTATCCATACCACAAATTATAACACCTAGGTCATAATGACCACGTTAAAATAATAATATTAATATTATATAATGGTTCGTTAAAACATGGTATTTCATGTAAAGAAATCGATCAAAAGAATTAATTTTATTTGAAAATTATATATATTCCATGAAATCTATTTATGTTACATTCTATAACCCTTAAAATAAATTTTACACTAAAAATTCTATCATTGTGGGAAAAAAAATTCATATTTATTCTTCATAATATCCTTACGATTCCATATAGCTTCCTCAAGTGGGTGGTTTTTCAGAAAACATTGGCGTCGTGAGTGGTATTATTTCATAGATATTTCATTATATGATCTGAAATATTTAATTTTTATTCTTAATATAAAATTTTATGATCATTTGGTATGAATCCTAAGTTAATTACATTTGTTGAATTAGGTATGAAATTCCTTAGGAGAGATACATTGAATGCACCAAGAACTTGAGAGAGGTTCGTCTGAAGCTCTGAGTGATAATCCATTTTCCTTACATGATTTGGATTCATAAAAGTTCCAATATACCTATAGATTTTTTTTCATTTATTCCTATGTTTGATAATGATATTCTATAGATAAATTCAAAAAAAACCTTTTCACCAACATTTAACACCATATCATAGTGAAGATTGTTATCATAACATATCGGTCGACTTTTTTCTTCCCTTTTGTTTTGTTGAATGGATATAACATTCACTTATATTTATTAATAGTGATCTATTTGAAATTTATTTCATTCTCTAACTTCATCCCTACATTTTGGAGTTCTATACTTATTTCTATAAGGGGGTTCATAATGAGCCATCTGAATGATGGAGTTAAAGTTATTGTTGTATAATAACTTTACGAGACAAACCTATTGATCCAAAACACCTTTTAAGTCCATTTAAACCGATATAAACATAAAGTATATGGTTTTAATTGTTCTCTCAGACTAAATATTTGTCTGAGGATGATACACGATGATGAAAATCAATTTTGCATAAAGATCTTACTGAGGGTTTCATAAAAACATTGAGGAAAACTATTGGTCCCAATCAGAAAAAATAGATTGTGGTACTCCTTGAAACCTTAAACATTCTGAAAATATAACAATGAAATATGATCTTTATTTAAATATTTTCTAATAGAAATTATATGTGTTGTATTTGTAAAGAGTTTTACAAAAACACATATAATATTATCCATTCATATGTTTTGGGAGTCCAATGACAAAATCCATATTGACGTTTTTCCATATTAATTCTCTTATAGGTAATGGTAAAAACATACAATTAGAATGTTATCTCTCTACCTTAACTTGTTTACATACTAGTCAACAAGTAACAAAATCTACAATATCAATCTTCTTTCCATCCCACTTGAAATAATAATTCTGATATATGTAAATCATTGTATATCTCGGATGAATAAAGGATGAATAACTATGATAATACTATAATAACTCCTTCGTAAAATATAGTATGGATGGAACACACACTTGTTTCGTGAAATTTATTATTACATTGTAACCATGGTTGATCATAGAAATATTTCTCACTTCTTTTATAGCTCCACAATTTCCTTCCCCACCACTTTAATGTTCACATGGATAGATTGTTCAACACTCATTTGAGAATGATATGATTTTCCCCCTTCCTTCATGATTTATAGATCCATCTTTTCAAAATCTAGAAATATTGTATCCTTTTTTATCCTCATCATGGATAATCTAGAATGATCTTTTTGGATGAAAGAATCATCCACCTATTTTTCTTTCCCATGGTGGTAATGTTTTGAGCTATCATAATCATTAATCAGATGACCACCTTCTCTAGAGAATAATAAACACATTATTGGATATTTAATATAATAATTTATGATGAGTATATATATCACATATTTATCTATAAAGATAATGCCTCTACATCTTTAACGAAAAAATTACCACAGTTAACTCTAAATCATGGGTTGGGTAATTTATATTATGAAATATAAATGTTTATATTGCATAAGATATAACCATATAATTATTCATAATGATGAATCCCCACAACTTATTTAATATATAACTATTGATGACAAACCATTCAACACTATATAAAATTGTAAGAATATGTTCAATGACTACTCTTCTCTTGATTTCCCTGAACTATAATTCGCATTTATCATTCTAGATAAATTTTGAACACATGAAATTTAAATGGGTGATTGTATTTTATTGTAAAGCCCTATAAATTCCATGGAATTTTTTTTTCTTAAATACATGGGAATTTTACAAGTCCGCAGTTTTTTATAGCACTTGATTCCGAGGCCCGGTCTGCCCGGAATCAATTTCTGAAGTTTTTTTGGGTACGTTTAGTAAACGTATGATCATGATTTTATATGTTTTGAACTGGGGCGCGTAATTGAAATCCTAGGGCACTGTTAAACTTGCAGCACAAGTATTCTCTTAAGGAGACCTTCACCGATGTTGCGTTCTAACAAGAGAAGATGTTAATTTTGGGGGTTTTCTAAATAAATTAAACAAAAATATGTGTCACATATTATTATTTTGTGGCCATTTAATCCTCCAAGGGGAGGTTGTAGGTGGGGCCCACCTACACATAACCTCCCTTGAGAGATATTATGTGGTGGGGCCCACATTAGCTCCAACCCTCTTTAATCCCCCATTTATGAGGGATGACAACTCTCCTTGTTCCCCTCATTAATGTGCCTATTCACATAATGGATTAATTGAATTCTTCACCTACCTACCCAAAATTAATTAAGACAACTTCACCTATTAATGAAGTTAAGTAGCATAATTTAATTTGAAAACTTTTGAATTCTTTTTGGAATGCATGGAAACAATAAAATAATAGAGAAGCTGTTATTTTATTTTGGTTGGTGATTCTATTTGGTGGAGCTTTGGAGTTATTAGAGAACGACTTATTTCAACGAAGAACGCCTCTAATCTCTGAAGAACAATGAGCATCATGTTCTTCCTTCTTCACCTGGGGAAAGAAAGAGAATCACCGCCGCCCACAAAGTACACCTACGGCGTCTTCTCGACTTGCTTTCACCAATCTATTCCTCCTCTGACATTGACGGAATGACGTCCATCTCCCGCGACGTCCGTCTTCCATGACTCTGTTGTTGATCACTGAAATCGAGGTAGGGGATTTATGTTTGATTCTCGTTTCCATTCTTTGTCATTTGATATTGGTTAATATTTTCCCAATTGATATCGTAATAACGTGGAAGGATTGGGCCACACAAACACCGCCCGACCCTCCCCCATTGTTATTTATATTTATTGACGAACGGAGGTGGAACAACAGTGGCGGCCGACATCGGGCTGGCCGTGAAGAAACCCACAGTGCAAGGCCACCAGGCCGCTGGAAAGGTGTGTCACCGTCATTCCACGTGGAGCAGCAGAGGGCCGTGGCCAAACCAGGCCATGGTAGAGGAGGCACGGTGCCGTCGCGCAACACGGAGGACCATGTGGTCGTGGCCAGGTAGGACCGCGGTGATGACGGTGTGGCACCGTCGCGCCGCGCAGAGGGCTGCAGGCCCGCGGCACCGTCGTGCTGCGGTGGAGGTGCGGTGGCGGTCGGTCGGGCCAGGCCGCCACTCGGCCGGGCCTCCATGGGCCTGGCCACCATGCGTTGGGTGGCCCCTCGGCCAGGCGGCCATGAGCTGGGCCGCCACGGGCCGGGCCGCCCTTCGGCCGGGCCGCGCCTTCGTGTCGGGCCACGCCTTCTGTTCGGGCCACCCATTTGAGTTGGACTGAACCCAGCCCTACTATGGCCATTTACACCTTTTAGCCCGCATCTTGGGCTATGGGTGTCTGATCGACGAACCAACTTCGGTGATGGAATTTTTGGAGTGATAATATACTTTTGGAATACTTGACATGAGGTTCAGACACAGTTGGGGTACGGTCGGGTTGGTTTGAGCCAAAAAACTACCGGGATCCTATAACGAAAATTCCAATAACTCATAGACCGGGCGTCCGATTGACGCACCGTCTGTTGTGTAGGGTTCCCTGTGTTGAGACAGAACTAAAGGATACATTAACTCAAGACTTCATGCTAGTTGATGTATAGAAACTTGGCTCGAGGAGCGGACCCTTCTGTAATCGAGTGTGCTATATACGGGAACCCTATGGCTGGCAACGAATGAGATGACAGGATCCTCCGTGGGTTTGACAGTGATTATACTATACTCGGATCCTCCGTGGGTTCGACAAAAATGAATTATATACTGGGATCCTCTGTGGGTTTGAAAGTAGTTACTTCTGTACTGGCATCCTCCATGGGTTAGACAGTGATGACTTCTATACCAGGATCCTATGTGGGTTCGACAGTGCTGATACTGTTCCAGGATCCTACGTGGGTTTCACAGAGGAGATGATTCAGTTGCTACAACTAATCATCTTCACTCCTATTAATGGGTTGTATACCTATGTGAGTTGAGTCTTTTCATTCGATCATTATCACCGAGGTGATTGACTTTACTTCCTTTGTGGACTGGGTTGTGCTTGGGCTCGATATTTGGATTCGTACTGCGACTGCTAACTTAGGTATATATATGGGAATATACCTAAGTAGGGTTGGTTGATACTTTATGATTGTATCTTTCTTATTTGGTTTATCCTTAGTGGATTTTGGGAGACCTTCGGGGGTCTCAAGGTCCCCTACTGAGAATTCTTATACTCACCCCTGCATGGGCTTCAACCGCACCTTGTTGTGTTCTGTGCAGACGATGGTCAGCAGTGATCGAGGCTGAGGGTGACGGACGAGAGGCTTCTCGGAGCTGGGCTAGACTGGACGTACCTCATGGACAAGTGTTTGAGTTTTGTACCTACCCTTTAGGTAGGATTCTCTGGTGGACGATCCAGGAGCTGTTTTCCTTTTTACTTGTACTTGTTGTTCAGTTGGGTTTGTGTACTGGCCCACATTATTTCATCAAACTTTTAATTTCTATTATTGTACTTGTTTCTTCTACTTCTTATGTTCAGACTATGTGAGTTACAGGTTGAAATGAAATGCCTTCCCTTTTTTATCAGGGATTCGCCTTGGGTGCTAGTCGCCATCCCCTGGCCTATGGAAGGTGGGCATGGGGTAGTCAAGACACGGGCCCTAAGGATGGGTTGTGACATGTATATCCATGAGAAATTATCCACAAATCATTAATAATATCATGATAAATAAGAAATTCATCAGATCATAGTAAAAATGGGTGCCTTGGGCCAATTTCCATTATCCATCATATTTGATGTATCCACTAATATACCCCCACTTGATATTATTGGTCCCAAAAATGAATCTTTTTGGATAAAAAGTCATAATTTGTCAATTTTTAATATATTTTATCTTTCCTTATGATCTTCAACGCATTTATCAAGTGATATTCATTATTTTTATTATTAAATAAAAATATAATAATGTCATCTATAAATACTACCTCAAATGAATCATAGTAAACTCTAAGGAATCTATTTATTAAATCCAAGAATATCATTGGGGCCTTCGTATAACCAGATTGAATCAATTTATATTTACTAAACCCATACCTTTTATTTATTGTTTTCTTGGGTATATCTTTAGTCGTAACCCTTTTTTGATGATATAAAAATGTTTTTTAATGTTATAAAATTATTGATCTTCATGTAGTTGGTTAAAAACCATCAATATAGGGTAGTGGATACATGTTCTTGTTATTGATCTAGTCCATTTCTCAGTAATCAATGCACGGTTTCATTGATCCATCTTTATTATTTAATATGATATGTTCATTAATTAGTGAAACACATTGCATAATGAATCATTTTAAATATTCTCCTAAAGTGGCTTCTTAAATTCTTGTAACTCGATCAAAGACATTCTATATACTGTCATCTCAATAAGAATAATTTCTTGTATGGGTTCAATTGCGAACTTAACATTATTATTTGGTGAAAAAATTGGAAACTCTTTCAAAAATAAATCTAAAACCTTAAAAAAATTAATATCATAAATGTTATGTTTCCACAATCATCGAATTTAGATAACCCATATAAATTAGAATCAAGACTCATTCAATGGAAGGGATCTCCATTAAATTTTCATATTTATGATCACAGTAATAGGAAATTATAGGATGGTTTCAAATATTAATTGTGACTACACTTCCTCAAAAATTGATTTGGGATTTATATAGAGAAATTAAATCCATGTCTAAGATATCTTTAAATTCCTCCATATGGAAAATTATAAGATTTGCAGAACACCCATTCCAAAAAACATAAACAGGAGAAGACTCATAGACATGAGATGTAATCATCATTCAATTATTGGATTTTATGAAAATTTAAACATCTATTAATTGGGGTAGAATTTTTATACCCTTATAAAATTCATTAGATATAAATCAATTGTTAGATCTATAGTAAAATAATTCATTAGAAATTATCGAGAAAATAGTATGTGTACCTTTCACCACATCATTGTCATACCCCTTATTAAAAATAGTAATTTCATGATATTTACCATTTTCGCTTAGATTAATATATTTTTGGAATCCATCATCATCATTAACATTCATATTTGGGAATTATTTATTATAATTCCAATTATCCATGCATTTCAACCACTATAGTGTGGGTGGTGAATTGTTTTGACATACCTCCATAATAATATGATCAGTTATCTCTAATAAATCACATTGGATTTTTTTTCATTGTGACCATCCTTTTCATTCATAAAACATTTACCAATCCCATTAAGGCAATCTTAATCATGTTTCTATCCCCACATTGAAAATACTCGAAAGAACATGTTATTTTATTTATTTTTTATAAAATTTCCAGGGAATTGTATCTTTCGATTCATATCAAAACCATGATATTGATGGAAAAATCCAATCTACATTTCCAACTTAAGATCAAAATGAAAATTTCCATTATATCTATTGAATATCTTTTTCAAAAAAACACTTTGATGGCTTGGTATAAATCCACTAATCAATAGATAAACCATGCTTTCAGGATAGATGATAATACCATAAACATTCGCTAAAAGTATTGTAAAATTTTCCTCAAACATAATAATGTATTAATCATCCTTTTTATTAATATCATAGAATTTCTTCTCTATATTTTTATAAATAATACAAGGAATGTACTTACTGAGAAATAATCTCTTAATGTAGTCCCACTCCAGAGAGTCAATTTATTTTTGTTTCCTTGTTATCTTGATAATAGTCTACCATTGATCTACTTCACCATTCAAACAATAGACAACAAAAATTGATTTTTCTTGTTCCAAACACTATAGAGTAAAAAATATATTTCTAGTGGTAAATATCCATTTCTTAGCAACTAGGTTATTAGTAGACAAATGAATAGAATAAGTACATTTCTTCCTAAAGGTCCTAATGAAATGTTGAAAACCACTTTTCTTATTTAGAATATCAGGGTTATTCATAGCTTGTGAATCTTATATGACAATGGAAATTATATTTTTCATTCCATCCCCAATAACATTTGGTTTCCCAAGAGAAATATAAATGTACTTTTTGTCACCCATAACATTAATATGATTCCATTTGGTTCCAAACATTGACTATTACAAAAACATATCAGGAGAAAAACTAATCATAGTGGAAAACCACATAATCATGAAAAATAATGTATAGGATGTTTAAATAATGAGACCTTATTTACAATCATTAAAACCTTATTTTTAACCTAGTTAATTCAGGATCATTATCTTTGAAAATCTTTAAGATGGTTTATAATGTATAGGATGTTTCAATAATGAGACCTTATTTTCAATCATTAACACCTTATTTTTTACCTAGTTAATTCACGATCATTATCTATTAAAATCCTAAAATATGGTTTATAAAGTGTTTATAAATTTTTTAAATGCATCCCTCGGTAATTTCAATCCAGGTGTGTAGGAAGGCCTATTTTCATTCACCATGCATGATTGAGTCAAAGTCCAATGTACCATTTTCAGAGTTATTACACCTAAGTAAAATTCTTCTAGTGGAACATCAAATTAAATTATCCATAAAGGGATGTAATTTCTTTATAAACACTTACACTATCCTTTACAATAATTGGAGGATATTTTCTTATAAATAGAATTATTCTTGTGGTTCGTACTAATGTGTTTTCATCGTAATTTCTAATGTTTAACTATGCATTTCTCAGCTCCAAAATATAGTGACCCAAACTTATAATGTATAGATATCATATCATAATATCTGAATATTCCTTAAATAACAAACTAATCCAATACCTAATTGTATAGGTCTATTTGCTTTTGCGAATTTGAATCATAACCAACTATTTCATGGGTGAACTGCATCTTCTCATAAATAGTTTGTTATAAATATAACCATTCAAATACAAATAATACAAAAAACATTATTCATTCCTTAGGGAAATGAAACATAAAAAGGGTGATCTCAAATGTCTAGTAAGGTTAAACAATGAATATATCAATAATGACATAATAAAAACATAGAATATGGGTATGGTAACATGATCATAAAATTTGAAAACCTTACGTAGTATGTCAAAGATCATAACCCTGATTCATGGAATATATCTTGGTAGTTCATAAGACATGAATCATAAATGAATCAAAAAAACATGGGCCATTAGAGAATAACATTGGAGTAAGACATGGATTTGGGGCATAAAAATATGTATAGAATAACATCTCCTTTATGGTTCTGTCTTTTTTCCATGGCTACCATAATAGAATGGGTTCACTCCCCAAACCATCCTAGTAGTCAGTGGTCACATTGAATACTATCATAGTGGAAACATTCACGTGATGAACTAATTTCACTCCCCAATATAGTATTTTTCATCTCATGAGATATCAATTTTTAACCAAAGCACCCATGAAATATATAGGTCTCACACATCACATAATAAAAATATTAAAAATGTGTTCCACTAGATCATAAAACATTCATCATATGAAAACTCATGAAAATAAATTCATTTCACAAACATTTCATATTAGAATATCCCTTGGAAAAGACACATGTATCATAGACATTTCAACTTTTCATCATAACATAACCCATGTAAAAGGAATCAATTTCATAAAAATTTCCACATTCCATCATTGAATATCCCTTAGAAAGGGAATTAGTCTCACAAACAACAAATAATCATAAACATAAACTATCTAGATGAAACATTAGTATGGTACCATTGGTTCATGTCCACAATAAATCTTAATAAATATCAATTGATGTTATATTTTATGGAAATTATTTTTAAATATCCCTTAAAACATTTATTGATTAATATATCCATTCCACTTGAAAAAAACATAGTAAATGTGTTAACATTTATTTGATAATAAATAAATAAAATATTTAAAATTTTCTTGATAAACCTGTAATTTAATTTTTTAATCATTGAGTGGTAATGATAGTGGAAAATATATTAAATTTCTTAAATGTTAAAAAAATATTTCTTTCACAATTTCTGTAAAAATTAAAAAGATCCTACTTCCTAAAAGGAAAGGATGTTTCTTATTAAATCATTTTATAAAAATTAAAAAAATCATGTAAAAATTAATCCAAATAATCCTAGGTGAATATTAAAAATATCTATAAAAACATTTTCATACACGTAGATATTGATGAAAAAAATTCAACCAAGTTGATAAATTGATATGATTTTCTATAAAAACATATTTTAGGTCGCTTTGGTAATTAAAGACAGAAAAATGTAATGAACACATGTATTCTATAGATATAACTAAGATAATTCATTATTATATTTTGAAAAATATTATAATATTTCAACATCAAAATATTAATCATAAATAATTGAATTAACTAATGATATTGTAACATTAAACCATTACCACTTTGGGAACATTTAAATCATAATCCCTATAAAATAAATAAATAATATGTGGACATGTATGAAACATTATTTTCATGATAAGAATAATGGAATAAATTAAAGGGTAGTATATACACTACACAATGCTAAACAGGCGTTTTATAAGTCATGTGTCCGATAGAAACAAATATTATATTAAAATCCCTTAACTATAGTCTTGACAGTCTTAATTATTTTTCAAATATCCTTTATAATAAATATACTCTTAATAAATATTTATAATAGAACCATAATCATATATATATATATATATATCATAACATATATGGTTTACATATACCCATTTATTACCGGTTCATTATCAATTCCTTTTTAACATCATTTATTATGGTAATAACTGCTTTGATTTTAATGTATCCATTGGTTTAGTAGTTTTGGTACTGGTAAATTGATTATATTCATATCATATACATAATATTAATCATTATATATTTATCCAATATAATCATTATATAAATGTTTTTAATCATATAAAAAATAAAGATATAGGAAAATGAATTAAACCATTCATGAAGATGGTATATCATACGTATGTATGAATGTTGTTACCATTTTATCGATGGATGAAATGAAAAAGGTAAATATTAATTCACTATTAAACATTATTTTTTCTATAACATCTATCATATATGTTCATTAATGATAACTTTATTTCTATTCATGTCAAAATAAAATGAATAATGTATCAGAGAGTTTCGTGGAGGTGATAATCCACACAAACACATGAGAGACGTTCTCATTTTTAAGAGATTGTAAGTTAAGAAGGTAGATGCAATATTATAATTATATAATTGTAATTATTTCATAAATATCATATTATTAATTTAAATCCGTTTTTATATTCATCTATGGGGGTTATTTATGGAAAATAAAATGCATCGTTTCATGAGGCGATAGTCCTCAATACACATGATTGATGGTTTCATTTCCAATTTCATTATAGAAGATATGAATCCCTGAAATGAAACTAACATAATTAAATATTACTATATTTATTATATTCATGTTATTATATCATAATAGTTTAATAATATTTGAATAAGTTGGAATAAGATAAAATATAAAAACCCTCGGTCTAAAATGATACCACCCCTTTAGACAACCTCCTTATATTAGTAAAAAATTATTCTAAGTGGGATAAACAAATCAAATTATGGGTTATTAAAATTTTGTATGGAATTACTTAATTTATTTTTTTAATTATTTTTTATATAAGTCTTTGTAATTATAAATTGTAGACGAGATGTGGTGCCCTTTTATAAGAGGGTGAAAGGGAACAGATGGATGTTTTTATGATAAAAGGATTCGAACACCTTAAAAAGGTTAATTAAAGATCAAATATGTCTCATTATCAATCCATATATGTTAAAATCATGATATACATCCATAAAAGGTAATTTTATCCCTTTTCTATTTACTTTAACCACTAGTAAACCTGTTTTAACCTTAAATGCCCTTAACAATTTTTTCAATTTTTAATGTTCATTATGACCAGAAATGTTTTCAACTGTAATTTATAATATTAAATATGGAATTTTTTTTTAAAAGTTAAATTCATAGAAATTTTATAATATAATTGAAAATCAAATAGATAGAAGTGATGAAAAAGAGGGAATCCAAAAATAAATGTATCATAAGTATAAATCAAATCACTATAAAAACAATATTAAATTTATTATAATGACCTAAAATGAATTAATGAAAATATAATTGAACTATTTTTACTTTTAAATTAAATATAAACTAAATTTAACTTTATTAATTCATTAAATGAAAAGATATTTTTCCCTAAAAATCAGTATTTTTTACCAATTTAATGAAAAACTAAACATTACAAAAAATTATGAAAAATTCAGTATATGATAATTATTATATTATAATTCCAAAGAAGAAGTTTATTTTTTCAAATAACTATTTCAAAATTTTAAAAATAATAATTTTATTATTTGTTCACAAAAATAAATGACATTCTTTTTTGAGAAAATAGTTCTTTTCAAAGAATATAAAGAATCTATGAAAAGAATGTCTTTATTTATCTGTATATATTTATATCTAAAACCATCATATTTAATATTATGAATTTCGTTATTCTTAAATCTACCATAAACATTAATATCCAGGTTATAATATTCATGTTTAAATTATAACAATAATATTATATTGGTGTATATAAAAACTCAATGTCACGTGTAACACAAGCTATTAAAGATATTATATTCAATTAAAAAAAACTATTTCATAAAATTATGTGGTCTCACAATAAATCCTTATTTTGTTTTACATGTAGGAATATTATACTTTTTTCTTCCTTGGGGAATATAGAATGGGTCGTATTAAGAAGATAATTATTTTTCTAATTCTAAAACTGGATGGAAAATTGGAATACTCACATGATTTTATTACTTTTTTGATTATGTGATTATATTTTCTTTGTTTAATTTTATAAAAATAATTATTGTTGGGATTCTTAATTGAACATGTAGTTGTGATAACTTTGAAACCCTTTTAGTTATAATTTCATGAACTCATCCAAAATAAAATGGACAATAACATATATAAAGTTATTTAATTGATTGCTGATGGGAAATATAATTATGTGATAATACCAATTCTAAAGAAGAGGTGAAGTTATTTATAATCTATTGAGATTGAAATTTTTATATAATGTGGTTGTTTAAATGGTTTTCTTGATATTTTTGTTCTTGTTATGAATCTTTTGTGGTCATGTGATACTTGTTGGGGATTCTTTCGTGATGGTTTCAACTAGATTGCATGCAGTTTGTGTTGGAAAGTAGGGAAATCATTGGATATCATAGGATGTGTTTTAGTGATGGATGATGTGGTTTTGATAATAAATTATGTTATATGGTTTTTTAGTTGTCTATTTAGGCAGGGAATGAATTAAATTGTTGAAACTAAAATAATATGTGATTATAAATAAATAATCATGGGATGAAATTAAATATAATAATGGGACTAATTTTTTTTAATTTTATTAAATAAATAGAGTGATAAATTGATGACTAGTATTAATGTTAATGGAATGGATAAGTTTTTTGGAGTTATATGAACCTTATAAAATTTGTAAATGATAGAATTTGTAAATGAATGTGGCATTTATATTATTATTTATGGTGGTGCTGTGGTTTTATAAATTTAGTTAGGGAAATAGTTGTGAGGGGTGTCGTGTGGTGTAGTGATGTAATTACAGAATATTATAGTGTAGTTGGTGTTAAAACATAGGTAGGATATTGTTTCCCTTATATAAATCTTATAATTAATGATATTTAATTATGCACCACACCCAATATTTATTACCTTACCGATAGCCAGGTATTTTTGTTTCTTGGGGCTTTCCCTAACATCTAGGATGATGATGATTTCGATGAGTTGATACACGATCTTAGATGCTCTTCCTTCAATGACACTAATGATATGGGTTGATGTCTTAGATTACCCAATGATTGCACTGGTTGGTGTTAGAGATAGTCTGTTGATGTTGATGATATGATATGAGTTGGGGGTCATGCATGGTGGGAGGAGAGTATGAGGTCAATTTCATTCACATTCATGATACCCTACATCCCTTGTTATGTGATGAGGTTATGATGTGATGAGGATTAGATGTTATAATGATTGATTCATGTATCAAATGATAAACTAATCATAGGATGGGATGGTTAGGAATACATCCTAAGCCTTATCTTTGATGTATTGAAATATGATGAGATATTCAATGATTGGATGAGAGCACATTACGTTTGATATTGGTGCGTGGGAGTGGAAAATTAGTGGGGAAGTGGTTATGGGGAGATATTATATTGTTTTCATTTGATATTATTTCTATATATTGGATATTATATTTGGTGAGTGTTTCATAGGAAGTTTTGGATTTTTTTAGTTGACCTATATAGGGGTGCGTTGGCTTTTATTTATTAACTGATGCATTATAATACTATTTTAGTATGTGAATGAAAGACCTTGGGTATTATCATAATAAGCATACATGTTATGCATACCCTATGTATATATAAACTACTTTTTTAGGTTTGTAATAAGATTTTTATGATCAATTTGATCATTAAAATCTTGGATATCAGATCTTTTGTTGAGTCAATTCGACGATACTTGTATTTTTGTATAAAAATTGGGAGAAATATATTTTAAATTATTGACATGTTCATGTATTTTGGGATTGTTTGGTTCACTTTTATGTTATGTGAGTGATTAGATTTTTGATTAATTTATCATATTTTTCTATCATTATTATTCATGAGGATAATTCCTTCTATATGAAATATTTCGATACACTCGATTATATTGGCTAACTCACGGCCTACTTTAGGTGGGACATATGGGTCAGTATCTCTCAAATTTTATTATTAGAACATGAAGGGTAACATTTGAGATAGGTGTAGTGATAATGTGGTATAAATGGTTTTTCTTGAGAGATAATAACTAGTTTAGAGTTTGGAACCAATAGGAATGTTTTAGTTTCTATGGAAACATCACTAGTGGATCATTGATAATGATACTGGTTGGGACATGATATTTTAGGAATTCCCATAATTTGATGTAAGGACCCTGACTCTATCGAATGACCAAGAAATGTGGTTTATTAACATGGTTGATACCTCAGGGAGGTACATGCATCATACATGTTTGTCTTTAAATTTAAATTGGGATAACATGGGAATTAAATGTAAAAAATATAAACAATCATTTATGAAATTTCATTCTACAGAACTAGGAATTATTTTCTATTAATTATGTAACCTAGTCATTATCTTTGGTCCACTCAGAAAATAGAGGTTAAGTAGGTTGATCAGATTGGTCATTGATGGATTGAACGAAATGGGGAGGATGAGGCATGGAAGAGTACCTCCAAATACATTCAATGGTAATATATTGTGATGTATGATAATAGAATCTAAGATCTATATATAATGACCTGGTTGGAGGAGATGGAGTTCTCATTGGGATTAATTAAACCTTAGGTTATGTTTTTTGTGTAGTTGGTGGTCAATAATATGTGGGGAGTTGTACATCAGTAGTGGTTGATATATATTTTTGATCCAAAAGAGTTTGATATTTAATAGGCTGAATTTCAAAATATGTTCTTTTTGTAAATATTCTCATATATGTTGAAAGAAAAATATTGTTAGCAGTCTCTATGCCATCAATAGGGGATGAGTGTGAGAAAAATTACAATCAAGTTCAAGGACCTCCATAATATTTATTCCTGATTTATTTCTATACGAGGACACCAAATCATGATTTTTATGTTGTAAGTAGAATGAAACATGATTTGGGCATAGGAAGGTTCCTAAAATGGAGGAATAAGTGAGAGTAATTCCTAAGGTTTTCTGAGGAATGATCAGATTATTATTTAAACATGTTTGTTCCATGTTCAATTATGGAACCTTAAACTCCATTTTTTGTATTAAATTGGATTGAGCATTGGGATAGGATTTGGAGATACTTTTCATTCCCCTAGTTTTATCCACACAAGTAGTAGGTTATGATGATTTGGTTGATGTGTGTTCGGGATATAGACTGTTGATTCGGACACACCAGTTGGTGGGGGTTTTCTTTATGTTATATGTATACTAATATATATTCATCCTTAACATAAATTAGATATAATACATTTCTAAAATCATCTATTAGGTTCAAACAAATATTAATTTTCCGATATAGTGGTCAAATGAGTAGAATTAATTGGTTAGTGGGGTCATTTGTTGTGTGGTAGGAAGGATGAGCCCATTTTATCCTCATTAGTAGATATATCTCTGAATTATCATGTAGAGGGTGTTCCCTAGGTTTTTTTGGAGTTTTATTATGTATTTTGGGATGGTTTTTTGACACTACACATTTATGAAATGTCATATTTGGTATTTTTTTATAATTGGTCATCTCTCCATTGTCAATGGATCCTTATTGAATGGAACATGTTGAGATGTGTTAGTCAAGGTTGTATGTTGATGATCTAATGAAATTTGATTTCATATCATCCATTGTTTCCCCATTGAGTTCTTCCATGACTTTCTCAAAAAGTTATAATTCTAGTATGAGTTTGTGTTTAGAATAACAGAGGTTGATTCAGTGAAACTAAAGAAATATTACCACTTTCTAAAGTTCAAAGATCTATTCAACTAGTTCAAGAGAGACAATAAGTTTTTAAAGATTGAATTCTATTGAGGATATCATTATACGAGGGTCAAGGATGCAGATATCTCATAGACAATATTAAAGTGAATGTATGAGAATTTAAATTTTATAGTCATGTCATTATATATCACAACTACTACAACTCTATTCATGGGGCTCACAAACACTATGTTCAATTAATTTCCAAGAATTTTCATAGTTATTTTAATGATTATCATCTTTATCTTCTCGACATAATAGGAGGATAATTCCCATCATCTAATAGTTTTCTTGCTGGTTCATCGACACTAGGATCTCTATAGAATGATTTCAATGTTAATGTTTTGGATATGTTATGTTAATTTCCATACGAATTTGATGTCTCTATAGGGTACGATAATAGACACATTAAAGAATGATGGAGTTTTTTCTTGCGTAGTAACCAAGAATGTGGTTGAGGTTCACATTTTCCTTAGTCATTCATGTTATTATCATAGGTTTTTGTCTTATTTATCTAAAATTGAAACCTCATTAATAAATTTTCCTTAAATGGACCGGTATTTCATGTATTGAACAGTGTCATCCAGTAATTGTTTATATAAAAAATATATTCTTTAGTTCCCCAATTAATTGTATCTATGAGAAGTTTTGTGAAACATCTCATCTATGATTGGGATATCTATTGATTAATCATGGGGTGGTGATCACCTATGGTAATTTAATGTTACATACCAATGATCACAACTAAAATGCTCATGATCTAGAGTTGGTAGATGTTGTTTTTTCTCTAAAGTTGTGCCTATATTACCTCATTTGTTAGTGATTTATGGTTTTCACAAACCACACGATCCATAGATATTTCTTATCCGAGTATTATTTGAATATATTCGTATAATTTTGGACTCTATTTATCCATGATAATAATTTTAATATATTTTACACCTATTTAGGGTGGATGTTATTACTGATGTGCTGATACAAAATTCCTATAGCGATGTGGTTTTGGATTCCATAGATGATTAGAGGGGGGGTGTATGAGCTTTAAATATTTCATATTGATACTAAAACAAATACTGGTAGAGTTTTTATTCAACAATTGATTGTATAGTTTTATGTAATTCAGTTGTTGGATGAGTCTTCATGGGAGTACTCAGAGGTATAGGTGATGCATGGATTTGTTGTAAAAGGTGGTGTACCAAAGTGATGTTTGGTGGATGGTAAGAACTAGATGTTATTCTATAGGAGTTTGTTTTTATATTGTAAATGAACAAGTGAGGTACCCATGGATTCCATAAATCAACCTTAGTGATACAACTTAGTGTAATTAAGATGAATCCTGAATTATGGAGGGATCTTTGGTTTCTTATGTTGGAGTTGTCAGTGGAAGAGTTTATGGTGCGGTGTCTAATTTTTCAGTAGGTCAATGTCTAGCATTGTGTTTGTTTTTTTTTGGGGTTTTCCTTGAATTTCTATGAGTGGATGTGGGGAAAACACGTAATATATTTTATCATCAGTTTACCATGGGCTTCAGCTGAGTACGATGCTATTTTTGTGGTAGTGGATTGACTGATGAAGTTGAACCACTTTTTAGTGATCCACGAATTGTGTCTTGTGGATTATTTGGTAAGGTTTTATTTGGATGATGATTTTAGGCTTAATAGGGTATCAAAAACCATCAGATTGGGATCTTTATTTTACCTCATGGTTCTGGAGTGGATTACATCATGCCTTTGGCTCATAGATTCACATTATCACTACCTTTTATACTTAGACATATGGGTAGGTGTATTTGACCATCCATATATTTTACGATATATTGGACCTTTTGTCTTGAATTTTTGGAAAATAGTTGGTAAAGATCCTACGCATGGTTGTGTTTTCTTATAAAAATATTTATCACTCATTCATCAGCATGAACAATTTTTTTGTGTTGTATGTGTGGTCATGTTGCTCGTCTCTTTTTTGGATGAAGGTTATAGAAATGGTAGTTCATGGTTCGAATGTAGTGTAGTGTAAAAACAAGAATATCGATATAGTATGACAATAGACGATGGTGGAATAGGACCATTATAGGGCCTATGTTGATCATAGGTAAACACTCCTATTTTTTGAAGTTTTAGACCATGTTTTCTTAAGGGTTTCTCCTCATTTGGGGAAATAGATGTTTGGTAGATGGAGTAATCCATCTCTAAAGTTTATCAAACATTTTGAGGTGTCGTAGTTGGTTAGTGGGAAAGATTTTAATTCAGAAATTCCAAAAAGAGAATAAATGATTCATAATTACTTCCATGTGTATCAACATCTTCATAATCATCACTTTTGATGCTCCTTTCGTCACAAAATCTAAAGATCGGAAAAGGGGAATATATGATCTCAAATTGATTCAACCTTTGAATAAAATATCAAAAAATTGACAAAGGCATGAACAAGGGATCAAAAGCACCACTGCCGTGCAAGTTCTATCACTGTCGCGCAAGTCCACTTGCACGACGCCTTATGGTCGCGCAAGTGACTTGCGCGACCTAAGTGATAACCGCCCGGTAACCGCCTGGGGTATTCTCCTACCTATAAATAGACCATGTGGGCCCCCCATTCGAAGAGGATTTTTTCCAGAAACCCAGATTTGAGCTCCCGGTGCCCTAGTATCTTCTCAAAGCTTCCGGAACACTTCTAAGGTCATTTCTTACCTATAACGGAATATCTAAATAGGGGGAGGAAGGCCTAAGTTTTGAAACTCATCAACACATGCGCGCCTAGGTGGCCAGCCCTTAAGGGAAATGGCCAAACATGTGTGTCGCCTTACCCCTTCAATAGAACCTGCGCGCCACTCTCCTGGAAGAAACTCAAGAGGATTCTAAAGGCCTTAAGCTAAAGTCGCTCAAGTATTACCCTGCTGGTTAACCATCGTACAAGTACACCATGTGTCGCACAGGCATACCTGCATGACCAGGACCTGCGCGACCAGGACCTGCATGACCAGGACTTGCGCGCCCACGCAATACTTGCGTGCCTTCCAGGACTTGCGCGCCCCTGCCATTTTGGGTACCTTTCTTTCCCATTTTTACACCTCTTAAGCCATTACACCTTTTCTATTCAAGATTCAGTCTTCAAGACACTCTTTAAATCCATTTGTGGGATGTTTTCTTGATTTGACTTCCTTATCTGAAAGGAATTCTGTGGAATATCTCTCAAAACCTAGTGATTTACATATCATTATGTCACTAAAGATTGAGTGTTCATTCATTCAACCTCATCCGTTAAGATGAGAGAATCCTTAACCTGGGTCTCCTTTTCATGAATAATCCCTAGTCATAAGTCCTCTAATTTGGGCATCCTCTTAGGAGTAAGCCCCATATCCCCTAACTTGGGCTTCCTTTTCAGGAGTAAGACCTAGTCTCAAATATGGGCATCTTCCTTAGGATTAAGCCCCAATTCTTAAAGTTCCCAAATCTGGGCATCCTTTTTAGGAGTAAGCCCCATTTTTCTCAATTTTTGGGCATCCTATTAAGGAGTAATCCCCAGATCCCTTAACCTGGGACTCCTTTTTAATAGTAATCCCCAGTCTCAAATATGGGCATCCTCTTCAGGAGTAAGCCCCAGTCCCCTAATTTGGGCATCCCGGAATCCAAGGATGACCGCCTTGATGGGAGGTTCAAACGTTCATATCGGTTTCTAACGGGTTTTTTTGTAGAACCGGAAACATCCAATGATTTCACATCCATTCGGACCTACTTTCCAAAGGTAGGTGCTCATTAGTTTGTGGACTGAGGAGGCTTAGGAATTTTCATTGGTTGAGAGGATGGGCGGTTGGACTCATCACACCTTTTTGAGGGGAATTATTGTCTACTCCAGGACTCTCTTTATAGATTTAAGTTATGTTCATGAATCCTTATTACATTACCAAGTATAAAATGAGATTTCCTTCAGATATGACAATCAATGATTAAATATGTAGGAAATTTAGAGAATCTTTTGTATGTATTCGAGGTTCTTCATCGATAGAGAATCATCTGTATTTATTATAGATTCTTGGTCAATCGTACCCTTTGACACATTTATATAGAAGTCTCTTGGTCATTATGATGGCCATACTGGTTTTAAAGCCACTCAGTGGGGAACTTGAAGTTTATTGTCATTCAGAAGGACATGGATTATTTTAGAGTTGGGATAAAACTCGTAGACGTGTTACCTACGTATCCTCTGTTTAGAAAAGGAATCACAACCCACATAGTTCGAGTAAGGGAGTATGATGTTTATGATTGATGGCTCAAAGAAGGATGTCAACACTACTTTTACACTCTAAGCTCACGTGAGTCATGCTCGGTGTAAGAAATAAGAGGTATTGGTAAAAATTAGACAATTGTGCCATGAATGATGCAATAATAAGAAATAATGTGGGGCTTATGTATGTATGACTGCCCAGATAAATGATGGTTAGGATTCACTTTAAGGAAGAAATCCAGGAACAGGGTCCATAAAGGTATATGTGCTTCATGGAGATTTTGAATACTCTAACATGGGGATTACTCCTGAAAAGGAGGCCCAATTTAAGAGAAGACTTATGATTGGGGTTTACTCCTGAAAAGGAATCCCAGATCAAAGGTAAATTAGGACTAGTTAAGAGAAATTAAGACTGGGGCTTACTCCTAAGGAGGATTCCCAGATTTGAGACTGGGGCTTACTCCTAAGAAGGAGGCCCAGGTTAAGGATTATGACTAGGGCCTATTCCTAAAATGGAGTCCCACGTTAAGGATTATGACTGGGGTTTATTCTTGAAAAGGAGGCCCAGGTTAAGGTAATTAAGGTTTGCGGATTACTCCAATGTAGGATTCCCAAATTAGGGGAATGGGTCTTACTCTTGAAGAGGATGCCCGTATTTGATACTGGGGATTAATCCTGAAAAGGAGGCCCAGGTTAAGGGATCTGGGGCATACTCCTAAATAGGATTCCCAAAAATTGAGAAACTTGGGGCTTACTCCTAAAGAGGATTCCCATATTTGGGAACATTAAGAATTGGGGCTTCCTCCTAAGTAAGATGCCCCAAACCATAATTCCCTTAACAGAGGCCTCCTTTTCAAGAATAAGCCCCATTCATAATCCTTAACCTAGGCCTCCTTTTCAGGAATAATCCCTAGTCATAATCCTTAACCTGGGCCTCCTTTTCAGGTGTAATCCCTTGTCTCAAATCTGGGCGTCCTCCTTAGGAGTAAGCCCCAGTCTTAATTTCTCTTAACCAGTCCTAATTTACCTTTGATCTAGGATTCCTTTTCAGGAGTAAAACCCAATCAGAAGTCTTCTCCTAATTTGGGCCTCCTTTTCAGGAGTAAGCCCCAAGTTAGAGTATTCAAAATCTCTATGAAGCACATATACCTTTATGGACCCTATTCTTGGATTTCTTCCTTAAAGTGAATCCTAACCTTTATTTATCTGGGATGTCATACATACATAAGCCCCACATTATTTCTTATGATTGCATCTTTCATGGCACAATTGTCTAATTTTTACCAATACCTCTTGTTTCTTACACTGAGCATGACTCACGTGAGCTTAGAGTGTAAAAGTAATTGTGACATCCTTCTTTGAGCCATCAATCATAAACATCATACTCCCTTACTCGAACTAAGAGGGTTAGAATTCCTTTTCTAAATAAAGGATACGTAGTTATCTCGTCTACGGGTTCGATCCCAACTCTAAAATAATCCATGTCCTTCTGAATGACAATAAACTTCAAGTGCCCCACTGAGTGGCTTTAAAACCAGTATGGTCATCATAATGACCAAGAGAGTTCTATATAAATGTGTCAAAGGGTACCATTGACCAAGAATATCTAATAAATACATATGATTCTCTATCGATGAAGAACCTCGAATAAATACAAAATATTCTCTATATTTCCTACATACTTAATCATTGATTGTAAGATCTGAAGGAAAGATCATTTTATACTTGGTAATGTAATAAGGATTCACAAACATAACCTAAATCTATAAAGAGAGTCTCGGAGTAGACAATAAAAATCCCCTCAAAAAGGTGTGATGAGTCCGACCTCCCATCCTCTCGACCAATGCAAATTCCTAAGCCTCATCAGTCCACAAACTAAGGAGAACCTACCTTTGGAAAGTAGGTCTGAATGGATGTGGAGTCATTGGATGTTTTCGGTTCTACGAACTAACCCGTTAGAAACCGATCGGAACGTTTGAACCTCCCATCAAGGCGGTCATCCCCGGATTCCGAGGGAAACAAAAATGGTGAACCCGACGTGAATCCTTAACTAAGATAAAATAATGTTTTACCCATTTGTTAGGCCCCTATTTAAAACTCAATGAGAGGGCCAACAAGACAATCATTGACATATGTGCTCATCCAAAAGATGTAGTGGCTAAATTTATCTTGATTACGTCTGTTATATCAAAAAGGCACTCTTTTTCCAATTTCTTCTGCATTTCTAAGAATGGCTGCTCTCAAGTTCACACTTGTGAATACTGCTACTGCAAATGCCACTGCTGCTACTCCTGCTGGATCGTCGTCCGCTCTTAGGATGATACACCTACTCAGTGTCTTCAATGCTGGGTATCAAATGCACTGGTTAAAGTGTACCGTCAACATGGTACCATCCCAACTATGGAGGCTGCCCGACAAGCCCTCCAAGTAAATAACACACATCGGTCGTCCGGACAAAGACGGCCAGTGATCAAGAAATAGGCAGTGCTGACTACCGTCTCCAACCGTTTCAGGTCGTTATCCCCGTAACGCAATCACCATTCGATCCCTTATTCTGGGGAGGTGAATGAGCAGGTCACTCAGGACCTTAATTCAAACAGATAGGAGTCCTTCCTGAGGGCTCCCACCAACAATCGCCGCCAGACTCGTGCGGCAGTGCGCCTTCAACATGATGAGGGTACTGACTCCAGGCGTTCGGCTCAGGTTCCTCGAACCCGAGCAAGCAAGACGAACCACCAGAGATTGAATCCGGTCAACAGTGATTAGTTCTCATCTCTTCCATCTCCGCAGAAGTCCACCAACCTAACTTGGTGGCAAGCAACGAGCAGGAACATACACCTACCAGCTTTAATTCCGCTGTCCAGTAGACTCGTCTGGCATCATCACACCAATCCCGCCTGGAAATTCCGTCGGAGTACTATAGGCAGGAACATACACCTGTTTATACATCATCAGCTATTCAGCAGGCTCGTCTGACTACATATGATGGATCTCATCAACCACGTTTGGCGAAGTGCAATTAGTAGGCACATACACCTGCTAGTATTAATCAACCCTACCAATAGTCTCGCTTGGTCGCATTCGTAGAAGTTAGTTGGAAAGCCCCGACAACAAATAAGAGGCAGACTCCACTCTCTGCCCCCACACTTGAGTACTGTCAAGATTCACTAACAGGAAAAGGAGGACAGGAGCAGGCATATACACTTACTCCAAGCCTATAATGGACTTATATTCCCATTCCGGTAGCTGAAGTCACCAAGCATATTCTATCAATGGTGAAAGAGCAGAAGAAAATCCTTGCTCATATTCTGGATGCCTGCCAGGATATTATAACAACTTCATTGGCATATCAGGGAAAGACACATAAATCTATCCCTACCAGTGGAGTGATACATTAACAATTCACTCCACAACAGACACACACATTTGTTCCAGTCCAAGAGGGTTATGGGGAATACTCCCCCATATCATACGGACAACCAAGTCAGGCACATACACCTGATTTGAGTGAAGATCATCAGCCTAACCTATCCATCTTTCCTGATCAAGCACATTCACCTGCTCAGAGTAGCCACTTTCATCAACAAGTGGTTTCCAAGGAGAGTAAGAAGGATTATAAGAAAAAGACCCGCCCAGCGTAGTCAGGAGATCAAGAGGCAATCTGTAACAAGGCCTTGCTCGATGATGGAGTTCTTGAAGCCCTCAGAAAATTATCTGTTGGAATTCAAGATTCTACTCCCTCAGTTCCCAATAGTGGGAACATTAATTCCAAAGGTCTTCAACAGACACATCCTCATGAAGGCTTTCTTCATGACAATTCGGTCGATCTCGAAGTTTTATCTTCTGATGAGAGACACAGGAACCCTCTGTGTGGTCAGAAGACCAAAGAGTAAGAGATCTCATCTTTTGTTATAACCCATTATGGTGGTCCTCCCCATGATGATAAATTTCGCTGCGAAAGTCCACTCCGCAGTAGTGATGAACATTTCCCGGAAAATGCTCTAGTGGACAATGTAGTGCCGAGAAAGCCCTCTTATCTTGTGGCACTTGTAAATGTGAAACCAGTCATGTCTGAAGCTTCATCACTAGCAGGTGAAATACATTCTCAATCAGAAGATATACTAGGGTGTAGGTCATTCTCCGAACCACCCCTAAGTCATGAATCTTCTAGTTTGATCAATGATTTCTCTACCAATCCTGTTGAATCCAATGAAGCAACAAGGAAACACCATCTCTGGTCAAATTAGGTAGAAGAATATTCATCAAATGACAAAGAGGAAATGCTGCACATGAGAAAACAACTGGCGAAAGGTGAAGTGCTAGTTATGTTTTGGCCTCTGGCTGACTCTCAGTATAATATTCCTGAAATGTTGATGGAAGATGAAATTCATGATATTCGTATCAACATATAGAAAACTCTTTGTCAGTTGAAAAAGAATTTATTATATTATGATGAATATAAAAAGCATCTTAAGATAATAGAAGGGTTACAACGTCAGATTGATTTGGCGTCTCTATCAGTCTCTCGATATCCGAAGGCTGAAAAGCAGCAGAGAGCCCTTCAACGTTCATACATTGGCCCACTAAGAATATTGCATCAGTTAATTTCCAATGCCCCATATGGTATTCGTGTCAGAGGATGGGGTGTTCATGGAGAACTGCATTTCACGGTGCTCTCCAGTCAGTAAAGCCCACCGAAAATGATTTCATGCAATGTTATTGCCCATGGCCGGCCACAGTCAATTGGCTTTTTTTGTAATCAAAATCTTTCCCAAGAACATGCTTCAACTAGTTCATCTCAAAATCAAGAATACAAAGAACAAGTTGTTGAATTACTCTTGCATCATGCAAACGAAAATATTGAATAGGCCTCTAATTTGGAGCAAGCACGTCACCAAGTGACAGAAGTGTCGGAAATCATCCAACGGTCTTTTGAACCGGGTGATAAAAGTGGATACAGGTTAATGCATCCAGCTAACTTCCGGACTAAGGTTCGCAAGATCAGGAGGACTTTCAAGAAAGTCTCAGACATAGCATGTCAAGAACCACCCCAGCTCGCCAGAATGGGGACTCTTTTAAACCAACCCTCGGAATCAACAAAAAGGATTTGGGGAGTTGAGCAAGGACAGCAGGAACAGCCCCAGTCCACTGGACTGGGGACTTTTTCAAATCATCAATCCCCTCCTCAGAGAAAGTCGGTCTTTTCTCGATTGGGGAAGAAACCTCAAAAGGAACGAAGAACCAAATTATCATGAGATTCCCTCCAAATTAAGGTTCGTCAAGAAGTTATAGAGGGATCGAATCAACAACAGGAAATGTCTCATCAGAGACATGGAGGAAGACAATATCACAGAAATGATAATAGAAGGGATGTGATGAGTTATGTATTAATCAATGTCATCAATGTCGTTGTGGCTGATCCACCAAATTAGGCTCACCCAGGGGACTCAGATGAAGTGGTTCATGCTCAAGAAGATGTACGCACCGACACAAATGAAGAAGGTGTGTGTACACAAAGTCAAAGGATTACTCAGAACCTAGGTAATCCTTCAAGTAACCCACTTCCCCCTCTCCGAAAAGGATCCAAAAAAGGGAATGGAAAGAACTAGGTTACATATCCTTCCTCTAGAGAAGGTCAATCACTCTCACTAGAAAATGGTTTGAACAATAGGAGGAAGAAATGAAGGAATTAAAGAGGTTGAATGCAGAACTACTTCAGGGTAGTATTCTTCATGAGCGTGCGATAGTCAGTCAGCCAAGGAAATTTGTGGCAGCTACTGATATGGATCAGGAATATCCTCCTCTATCAGTACACCCATACATGTCTAATCCTACGGGTCAAGTGCAACAATAGTTGGCAGTGCTACCATCATTTGCAGCACCAATCACCACATCTGTCCAAGCTCTGGTCATTGCACCTACCCAAGTACAAGTTCAACCGGATGTTTCTCAAAAGATAATAACTACTATTGAGTCATTAACAGCTCGGTTTGAAACTATGGAAGGGAAACGTGTGCAAGTTCAACCAGAAAATAAATTTTACCTTAAATGGGTAGATTCAATTTCTCCTCCATCTAGTTTTGGGAATCCTGTATTCCCTATTTTCAATAGATTAGGTGAACTTGAACATCATTTGACACATTACGTGTCTTTTTGCGATCCTATGATTGGAACTCCAGAGCATCAAGAAGCGGTGAAACTCAGATGCTTCGTACGAACCTTGCAAGGACCATCTTTTGTTTGGTATACAAGCTTGCAATCCCAGTCAATTACCAGATGGGATGATCTTCACCAAAAATTCCTCCTTCAGTTCAGCTAAACTTTTCCAAAGAGAACAGTTTTCGATCATACAAATTGTAAGCAAAGGGAGAATGAAAGAGTATTTGATTTAATTTCTCGCTGGAAGGGATTAACATATTCCTTGAGTTTAGCACTCCCTCAAGAAGAATTGTTTCCAATCTGTGTGGAAAATCTGCGTGACGAATTATGCACGCCATTAATCCCTGTGAAATACATAGGAAGGTTTCTAGACCTTACTTCAATCGCTCAGCAGATTGAATGTTCCCGTATACAGGCTAAGGCTAAATCTCGTGTAATTCCATCAGCTCCAAGAAGGAGAATGGGTAAAGCAGAAACTGCTACAGTTATGCTTAAACAAGCACATGTACATGTTTCTACTTCAAAACCTTCATCTTATCGAAGGGATCCACCTCCTGAGTGCCAAGAACAAAGGCTGTTTCATCCAGATGATCAAAGAGATCAAATACGAAAACAACTTGAGGAGTTGAAGAGAAAAAAATACTCTTTCCAAAATGAAAAAGTTCCTGGTTATTTCATTTCGTCTCTGGAAAACAATTTGGTTCAATTTCCAATACCCAAGAGGCCAAACAAGAATGGAGATGAGGACTGTCCTAATTATTTCCCTTTTCATCAAATGTTGGGGCATCCCATCCAAGAGTGTTTTGTCTTCAAAGACCTCCTGCAAAATATGGTCGACTCAGGACAGGTCACATTAAAAGGCTCCTCAGCCTAGGTAGCATGTGTCACTACTACAGTTCTAGAGGAGGAAGGTGAATGGAAAGAATTCAAAAGCAAAAATTCCCAGAATTATGATGATTGGATGGTCAGAAAGACAATCAATTGAACTCATTCTATTTTGCGAACACAATTAAGGAAACCAATTGTGTCTTCTGCCATGAATTTTGTGGCAAAACCCTCTTCGTTAGAGGGAAAAAACTCAAAGAAACGTCATGATTCAATGAAATAAAAAGAATCAGAAGAAGATGAGTATGTGTCAAAGCCTAAGTTGTCTTTGACTTTGGAGGACTTCATGCCATCTACTTCAAAGTCACGGGCACCGCCCCACCAAACGACAAAGCCTAAATAGGCTAATCAGGAAGAGACTTCATCAGACAAAGATTTAATCTTTGGTTTTGTTAATATGATTCAATTAACAGATCCATATGCCAGTCGCAGTTTCAATTTCAATGAGCCTGTATTCCCTGTATCAAACAGAGTAATCAGAGGAAGTTCCAGGAACTCAGTATACAGGGGAAGGCGTGGATCTTTCAGAAGCCACTATTCCAATTCTACCCCTACTAGAACTATGTACGCAGCAGAAACTCGTGGTAGAGCCCTTCAGCGAGCTCAGTAAGAACAAGAAACTTCTTCTACCAATAGAAAATTCAGTCATGGAACAGTTATTTTGGAAGACCGGTTGAGGGTTCCATATTCTTCCTCTCAGCAAGTAAATGGATCTAATCGGTCTAATCATCAAAAACCAGGAATATTGCAAACTCCTATCCCAATACAAGATGCATCTACTTCCAAAGCATCTGTTTCCAAGGTACCTGCTAAACCACATATTCCTATTGGGAAACGCAGACCTCTAGATCAAAAGTATGATATATTGAAACACTTGGCCCAATTACCAGCAATGTTATTAATTCTGGATGCTCTGAATCTGTCAAAAGATCTTCAGGAAGCACTCATCAAAGCTTTGTCAAGTCCTCAGGAGTTCGAAACTGAAATTGTTGCAGTTGAAGTCTATCACATAGAGAATAATCCTACAGAATTCCATGTAATAATATCCTTTACTGATGAAGATTAAGATGATGTTGTGCATGGACATATTATACCATTGTACTTGTCTGGAAAGGTCAATGGAGTGGATGTTCGAAGAGCTGTCATTGACAATGGTTCAGGAGTCAACCTCATGCCCATTCGTACACATCATCGATTGGGCCTCACGGAATCTGATTTATCTCCCGCCACCATGATGCTACAGGGATATGATAAAAATGAACAAGAACTATTGGGCGAAGTTACACTCAAAACTCGGTTTGGAGATCTTGTATCCAATTCAGATTTCATGGTTGTTGATCAAGACTCAGCCTTCAACATTTTTCTTGGAAGACACTGGCTACATCAACATGCGGCTATCCCTTCTTCATACCATCAATGTCTCAAATATTGTTTCGATGGTCAAGTTGGTATGTTTTATGGTGATAAGGCCCTGTTCAAGACATGTGAGTCTCAATACATTGAGGCGGAATTCTATCACATGAAGCAAAGGGAGAAATCCATAACAAAGGAGATTACCAAAGTTAATGCTCCATATGGTTTGGAAAAAATTCCAGTAAATCCATTTACACATGTGAGTATAGATTATGTGTTGCCTATCAGTCAAATTGACAAGATAGACCTAAATCAAAATGCTCTTATGGAAAGATCCATAATGTCAATTATGGCAATCGAGCCAGACAACATAGGAGAAATTGGAAATCTACCAAGCAGTGATGAAAGCACAAATGGTGACGTCTTCATTTCGTCTGCTGAAATCCAAAAAGTCTATGCTTCGCCAATTAGGCCAGAAAAAGTTATAGCAACATCAGAGGTGAAAAATGATATCGATTCTCAATCCATCATCTCCTCTTTAATACCCAAAGAAGACCCTTCATCAGCAATAGGGTCAAAAATGGAAACTTCCTCTTCAAAATGTGAAAATTTTGACATCTCTTCTGATCATGAAAATTCTGCTTTTTCATCTACTATGCAAGTAGAAACAGAAGAAATAACACATGATGAAGAAGAAGAGGAAGATCTCAGAGATGCTCCTCTAGAATTTGAAGAGGGTATCTCTACCACTGTGGATGAACTCAGAAAAATAAATCTGGGTACAAATAAAGATCCACGCCCCACTTTATTCAGTGCGGCCATGACCCTTGAAGAGTAAGAGATGTATATTTCATTGCTAAAGAGAAATAGAGATATTTTTTCTTAGAAGTATACATAAATGACCGGGCTTGATCTTGATGTTGATACTCATCATTTGGGTTTACCAGAAGAACATTGAGGATTTTAGCAAGCCGCGAGAAGAACACACCCAACTTATGATTAAAAAATTGAAGCTGAAGTGGATAAGCTTATCAAAGCTAACATCATTAGAGAAGTTCAGTATCCCATGTAGTTGACTAATATTGTCCCTGTAAAGAAAAATAACGGACAAATTAGAGTTTTCATCGATTTTAGAGATCTTAATCGGCATTGTCCTAAGGATGATTTCCCAGTACCGATTACAGAACTTTTAATTGATGCAACAACTGTATATAAAGCGTTTTCCTTCATGGATGGATATTCTAGATATAATCAGATCCAAATGGCCCCAGAAGATGAGGAATCCAAAGCCTTCAAAGCCCCTCAGAGTGTGTTTTATTACCGGGTAATTCCCTTTGGATTAAAGAATGCAGGTGCAACATATCAGTGTTCCATGCATCGTATCTTCAAACCCTTCTTAAGGATGTTTTTTGAATGCTATGTAGACGATTTGGTAGTTAAATCCAAACAACGTTCTAATCACTTGGATGATTTGGAAGTCATATTCTGCAAGCTTCAACAACATAATTTGAAGATGAACCCCATAAAATGTGCTTTTGGGGTAACCTATGGAAAATTTCTCGGCTTTTTTGTACGCCATCGTGGTATTGAAGTGAATCCTGAGAAGACCAAGTCAATCCTTGGTATGTCACCTCCTCAAAATTTTAAAGAATTAAGATTACTTCAAGGACACTTAGCCTATATTCGGTGTTTCATCGCCAATTTGGCAGGAAAAAGTTTACCCTTTACCAAATTCATGAAGAAGGGAGTCACTTACCAGTGGACTAAAGAATGTCAAGAAGCATTCGATATTCTCAAGAAATACCTCTTGAGTCCACCGGTACTCATGCCACCTGTTGAAGTAAGATCACTTATCCTCTACGTGACATCTCTAGAGTGATCATTAGGTGCCTTTTCTTATCAAAAGAATGATGATGGGAATGAAAACAACCTCTACTATCTCAGTCAAACTATGCTTGAAGTAGAAACCCGGTATTCATGTATTGAGAAGTGCTACCTGGCATTAATGTTTGCAGTTCAGAAGTTGATACATTACCTGCAACATCACGAGGTCCAATTGGTATCTTGCAATAACCCGCTCAAAATCATCCTTAGTCGTCCAATGCTTACAGGACATCTAGCAAGGTGGGCAGTTATTTTGCAGCAATTCGACATTCAGTATGTGTCTCAAAAGGCGATAAAGGGCCAAGATCTGGCTGATTTTCTGGCTGAAAACCCTTCAGTGGAAGACACGACTTCAGATATTGAACTCCCTGATGAGGAAGTCTTCTCTATTCAAGAATGTCCTCTAGACTGGGAAATGTATTTTGATGGTGCTTCCAGAAGTCCAACAGGGAATAAAATGGAAAATCCTAAATTCAACAATGTTGGCGTAGGAATTGTGCTCATTTCTCCAGAAAAGGCAGTGTTACCTTATTCCTTCTTATTGTGGGAAGGTGGTACCACTAATGAAGTAGAATACCAAGCTCTCATCGTAGGTTTGGAATTAGCACTTCAAGCACAAGTGAATCACTTAAAGGTGAAAGGTGATTCAGACCTGGTAACCAAACATGTCAATGGGGATTATACCATCAGAAAAGAAGAATTAATCCCTTTGTATGATTACGTCAGAGAGTTAATGGCAGAATTCCCTTCAGAACTGACATTTTCTTATGTCCCAAGCTAACAAAATGCTCAAGCTGATGCGCTGGCTAATATAGCCACAACTCTAGCATATCCAAATCGGGATGAGAAAACCATCAGTATTGACCACCGTCGTGCACTTTCACATTATGTTTGAATCAGAACAGAGGAAATTAATGAAATTAGTCCCATTCCTGAACCGTATGGTCATACTGTAGGATGGATGTCATCTATCAGGGAATAACTTCAAAATGGAACACTTCCACCTAATAGAGCCTAGAAAGAACAAATCCGGCGACATGTGGTCAATTTTACTATTTATGATAGCCCAGATCACCTAGAGAAAATTCTCTACAGACATGGTTTTGATGGAGTTCTCTTCAGATGCATTGATGGTGAAGAGACAATGGTTGTCATGAAAGAAGTGCATGCAGAAGTCTTTGGTTCCCACCAGCCTGGACATAGACTGTCTGACCAAATTCGAAGGCTTGGATACTTTTGGCCTTCAATGATATGAGATTGTGTTTATTTCACAAAGAAGTTTCGTTCATGCCAAGTACATGCCAAATTCATTCATCAACCTCCAGAGTTGCTTCATACAGCTAAATACTCATGGCCATTTTCCACATGGGGAATGGATGTGGTGGGACCTTACCCTTCGGCTATGGCCAAAATGTTTAAGTACATTCTTACTGCTACTGACTTCTTTTCCAAATGGGAAGAGGCAATACTTCTCAAGGAATTCAGTTCGAAATGCATTATTAGCTTCATCAAGTCTAACATCATTACTAGATTTGGTGTCCCTCATACCATATTGACGGACAATGGCACCAATTTCTGTTCATCTAAGGTGAAGAAATTGTATCAAGAATACAACATAAAATCCAACCATTCATCTCACTATCATGCAGCGGCCAACGGCCAGATAGAAGCCTTTGACAAGACTCTATCAAATATACTACAAACGATGGTGGATAAAGATAATAGGTCATGGGCTAATAAACTCTATCAGGATTTATGGTATTATCGGACTACCACCCGCACTGCAACTCGGTCAACTCCATATTCATTGGTATATGGAACGGAAGCCGTCTTTCCCATTGAAGTTCAACTACCCTCGCTCAGAGTTGCCATTTGTGATCAATCATCTACAGATGAACAATCTCAAAAGTGATTGAATGAATTTGAATGGTTAGATGAGAAAAGATTGTGCACTTTGCACCACTTGGAAGTCTATCAGAATCGAATAGCAAGAGCATTTAACAAAAAAGTTCGTCTTCATTCATTCACTCAGGGAGAATTGGTATTAGTTCTCAAAACTCCAATGATACCAGGAAAGAAACCTCCCAATATTGAGCCAAAATGGGAAGGACCTTATTCAATACATAGGGTCTACTCCAATGGAGCTTATTCATTAATCTCGATGGATGGAGAACTCATCACAACTCCAACCAATGGCAGATTTTTGAAGAAGTATTTTGTATAAACTGCAAAGTACCTTTTTTCTTCCTTGCTATATGACGTTAAACTATACAGAAATGGTCCAAGCATATGACCCTAAACTATTTGCACATACGTCCAACATGATGTTAAACTGTGTCACCTTCATCGTCCTAGCTACATGACGCTAAACTGTACAAAAGTCCCTATATTCGTCCTTGCTATATGATGTTAAATTATACAGTAATAGTACAAGAATATGACCCTAAACTATTTGCAGATATTTCCAACAAAACGTTAAGCTGTGTCACCTTCATCGTCCTAGCTACATGACGCTAAACTGTACAAAAGTCCTTACATTCATCCTACATGACATTAAACTGTACTTTGTCCCTGCAACATGATAGTAAACTGTGCGGCACCAATTCGTCCTTGCTATATGACGTTAAACTATACAACAATGGTCCATACATATGACCTTAAACTATTTGTACTTTCGTCCCACATGACGTTAAACTGTGAAAAAGTTCCCTAAATGGTCCAGTATGACCTTAAACTGCAACTAGGTCCTGTATGACCTTAAACTGCATCATCAACGGTCCATGCATATGACCCTAAACTATTTGCAAGTCCCTTACATCAAGAAAGATGTTAAACAATGACGTCCTAACTACATGACGCTAAACTGTATAAAAGTACCTTACGTCCAGCAAGACGTTAAACTAATTGATCATCAAAGGTCCTATATGACCTTAAACTACACCACTGTCCACCATGACATTAAACTGCACCATCCACGGTCCATGCATATGACCTTAAACTATTCGCACTTTCGTCCAACATGACGCTAAACTGTATCGTCCCTTTTTCATCCAACATGAAGTTAAACTGTGAAAAAATCCCCAATTCGACCAACATGACGTTAAAATGGTGCACTCTTTTGTCCTCACTACATGAAATTAAACTGCACAGTCCCCCCCCCCTTTCATCCAACATGACATTAAACTCTATTTTCCCCATCGTCCTAACTACAAGATGCTAAACTATACAGATAGTCCATGATACATCCTACATGACATTAAACTGTATTTTGTCACTGCTACATGACACTAAACTGTGCAGCACCAATAGTCCTAACAGCAAGACTTTAAACTGCGTAGTCCCTTTATATGTCCTACATGACATTAAACTATGTATCGTTAGGGTTGCTGTTACCTCTTTCTTGTCACACCGAGTATGACTCACATGATCTTAGAGCAAAACTCAACCATAACACTCTCTTTGGGCCGCTAACCATGTGTAAGTCCCAACAACATTTTTTTAGGTCGTTTTCTCCAAGAACAACTTGATCATTAATTCATTCTTTAATTTAACTACACGGACTTTGATCCTTGCCTTCTAGGCTGGGTATGTAGGCAACCTCCCAAGGTTCATGCCCAAAAACAATCTCTTCATATCGGTTCACCTCCAACTCATACGATGTTGATTTGTGAAACCACCCCTAGAATCAATATCTTTACATTGGTTTACATTCTTCCTTGTTATACGACGTTAAACTATACAACACTTTTGTCCAGTATGACAATAAACTAAAAATTTCTTTGATACCCACACCTGAGAGGGAACCATTATTTTCATTGATTTTTCAATCATGTTTCATTTCAAAGACTACGTGCATATATGGAAATGCCTGAACCTTTTATCTTGGCTTAAACCATCATTTCACTAAATTCCCCTTTCACCCTTTACATGTATGAACCAAATTTGTATAGAGGGTATTTCTAGAACTATGTGGACTTTATTCGCATCCTTATGGGATACGTAGGAACATTCGAGTGTCCCTCTAATCCAGGCCCAAGTATTTGGTCCTAACCCCAAATTTCACATTCAGTCCTTTGGCTGACAAGTCCCCATGAAAACACACACTATGTATTTCATACAATGGTATAATCTCTATAACCCTAAACTAAGATCTCTAATCCTTTTGTCCCACACGAAATTAAACTGTAGTTTAAGAACTACGTATGGCTTGATTCTCATCCTTATGAGATACATAGTGAAGTCCAATATTTCAATTCAGGACCCAGCCACAACATGATTATGGTTAGCATTGATCTGTGTATCTCTGTATACATTGAACAATATCTATCTTTATGTGTCATAATCCTAACCTTAAATATTTTCAGATCCTCATAACCCTTTTCATGACTCATAGTCACAAAAATGTCAAACTTCTGAGGGTTCTTTTTCCTGACTATGCAGCATGTGCCCATAGGAAGCCTTGCATAAACAGTCTACATAATAGACTTGTTATCCAAAAGATACTATTATTTGACTATGAAGCCAATGCCCTTACGTGGCCCTGAATAATTCAACCCCCTAACGGGTTTGTCGGATAGTGGTAACTTCATTCTTTGGAATAATGACTCTTTTTTCCTTATTTGTCTTAAATGACAGTATGTAGGGATCCGCAAAAATATCCATCTTTAACATATTTGTCCCATATCCTTTTTCATGATCTGAAAGTATTCAAGTCTATGGTTTATATTCTCCTTCCCTACGTTTGGGTCAAACCTTTGTAGGAGTGATATTCATCCTGTTCTTCGATAATTTTTTTTGGGAATATTTTCTCCATATTCAAGTACCTCTTTCCATAGAGCAAACTCTATACTTTGTAAGATTTGAATCTCCATAAACTTTCACTGGATTTTAGCACTAGGAAAGTAAATTTCTTAGAGTTCTTTTGCCGAACTATGCAGCACGTTCCCATAGGTGGCCTTGCATTAACAGTCTACATAACAGACCTGTTAGCCAAAAGATACTATTTTATTTAACTATGCAGCCAATGCCCTTTGGTGGCCCTGCATAATTCGACCCCCTAACGGGTCTGTTAAAAAATGGTAACTTCATTCTTGGAAACTACTTCTTATAATGCCTTTTAGCTCTTTTTCATATAATTCCTCAAGATTCAAATATTCTTAAGTCATAGCTTACATATTTTCCCTCATACTTGAGTATGGTAATATTTTTTCAGATGAATTTTCAAGGAATTGAGTCAATTCTAATCCATTTCGGTCAAAGCTATTTCGACATTAAAACATTAGACTTTGTATGTCCGACGTGCATGACTTTAAACTGCCCACAAAAGATATGGGAACTCTAAATAATAGACAAGTTCCCAGCTCACTAAACATACATTTTGTATGATTTAGGTAACATTGAGCAATTAAAAGGTTCTAATTTTGAATGGTTATTAACATTAATCCTAGTTAAAATCAAACTATGCCTACTAGGCCCATTGGCTTAGGTAAAATCTAAAGCATGTAGCCAAGAAAAAATGCAGGTAAAAATGAGTGAAGCTGAAAGTGTTTTTCATTGATGCACAAGAGTTAGAAGGACATCCACAGACTTGAGTCTCTTCTCTTTTTCAAGAATTACAAGAGGCCTTCAACATAACTCTTCATTTGATTTAAGTCACCCTGAGATTCATCAGCAATCACTTGGAATTCATTAATTCAACTGGATACAATAAGAGATGTTGTGATACCAGCTCTCTTGGAATAATTGTAAAAGGATGTTCTTGAGTGCGGTTTGAGAGAATTTTCTACTGATCAAATAGTGACTCTGTTTCTGTGCAAGAGACTTGGAATATGGATACATGGATTTGAGAATAGAGCATTGGAAGTAAAGAGCCATTTGGAGAGAGTACTCTTTTCATATATTGCTCTAATACCATGTTTGTATTCTCTCCACCAATCAGTAGTGGAAAACATTTCAGCCCATGGGTTTTCCATTTTCATATCTGCAAGGAAATGACATGGAGGAAGAATTTGAAAGTCCACACCATTGTTGTTGCTCTTAATGCACAACATAACCGAAATGAAGGAGTAGCAGTGCAGTTTCATTTCAGGTGTATAGTTCTTTGCATCTGGAACATTGACTCCTTGCAGATGACCATGACCATATAGAGGCAGGTAGATGCTCTGTGGGAAATTATGATGATATTTCTTCAAGAACTTAGCCAAATCTGGGAGAGTGTTGTTGCAGATATCATTGTAATCATGGAAAATGATGTTTATCATGTCATCAATCCTCTTGCTAGCCAGTTCATCAGCTGTTTTAATTCTCTTAAGAGCCATTGAATCAACACAAAAGTTGAATAAACTGACTCTTAAATGGGGTTTTTTATAAAATTTGTTAAAGAATTAAAGACAAATGGCAAAGGAATTAAGACGCGCAAGTCTAAAACTTGGCGCGCAAGTATGGATATGCCACGCAAGTATTTGGCGTGCAGGTACAAACCGCACAAGTACAAATACCTATACAGTAGCGCGACATCAAGGAACACCCCAGAAAATAGAGCAACCTGCACGGCTAAGGTGACCTGCGTGGCGAGAGCTCGAAGGTATGAAGTCTGGAAATCCAGATGCTTGTACGGAAGTGAGGCCTTCTATTTTATAGACGCGGCTGGGACCCTGCGTGCCATACCCTACGCGATCAAGGTTTGTATCCCTGCGTGATGTGCACTTGCGCTCCACCCTCTGCGCCATCAAGACTTGCACTCCACCTTTCTTTTGGATGTCTTCGATTTCCTCAGAGTCCAATCCTCATTTCTTTCGGATCCAACTCTGAGGGGGGACTTTTGTTAATGCTCCTTTCATCACAGAATCTAATGATCGGAAAAGGGGAATATCTGAGCTCAATGTGATTCAACCATTGAAGAAAATATCAAAAAATCGACAAAGGCATGAACAAGGGATCAAAAGCACCTCTGCCACGCAAGTTCTTTCACTGTCATGCAAGTCCACTTGCGTGACGCCTTATGGTCACACAAGTGACTTGCGCGACCTAAGTGATAACCGCCCGGTAACCGCCCGGGGTCTTCTCCTACCTATAAATAGACCCTATGGGCCCCCCATTCGAAGATTATTTTTTCCAAAAACCCATATTTGAGCTCCCGGCGCCCTAGTCTCTTCTCAAATCTTCTGGAACACTTCTAAGGTAATTTCTTACCTAGAACCGAAGATCTAAAGAGGGGGAGGAAGGCCTAAGTGTTGAAACTCATCAACACTTGCGCGCCTAGGTGGACATCCCTTAGGGTAAATGGCCACACTTGCACGCCGCCTTACCCCTTCAAAAGATCCTGCATGCCCCTCTCTTGGAAGAACCTCAAGAGGATTCTAAAGGCCTTAAACTAAAGTAGCTCAAGTATTACCCTGCTGTTTAACCATCGCGCAAGTACGCCATGTGTCATGCAGTCATACCTGTGCGACCAGGACCTGCGCGACTAGGACTTGCACGCCCACGCAGTACCTGCGTGCCTGATAGGACTTGCGCGCCCCTACCTTTTTGGTGCCTTTCTTGCCCATTTTCACCCCTCTTAGGCCATTGCACCTTTCCTATTCAAGATTCAGTCTTCAAGACACTCTTCAAAGCCATTTATGGCATGATTTCGTGATTTGACTTCCTTATCTGAAAGTAATTCTGTGGAATATCTCTCAAAACCTAGTGATTTACATATCTTTATGTCACTAAAGATTGAGAGATCATTCATTCAACCTCATCCTTTAAGATTTGAGAATCCTTAACCTGGGTCTCCTTTTTAGGAAAAATCCCTAGTCATAAGTCCTCTAATTTGGGCATCCTCATAGTAGTAAGCCCCAGATCCTCTAACCTGGGCTTCCTTTTTAGGAGTAAGCCCCAATTTAGAGTATTTAAAATCGCCATGAAGCACATATACCTTTATGGACCCTGTTCCTGGATTTTATCCTTAAAATGAATCATAACCTTCATTTATCTGGGAAGTCATACATATAGAAGCCCCACATTATTTCTTATGATTGCATATTTCATGGCACAATTGTATAATTTTTACCAATACCTCTTGTTTCTTACACCGAGCATGACTCACGTAAGCTTAGAGTGTACAAGTAATTGTGATATCCTTCTTTGAGCCATCAATCATAAACATCATACTCCCTTACTCGAACTATGTGGGTTCTGATTCCTTTTCTAAACAAAGGATATGTAGGTATCCCGTCAATGGGTTCGATCCCAACTCTAAAATAATCCGCATCCTTCTGAATGACAATAAACTTCAAGTGCCCCACTGAGTGGCTTTAAAACCAGTATGGTCATCATAATGACCAGGAGACTTCTATATAAATGTGTCAAAGGGTACCATTGACCAAGAATTTCTAATAAATACAGATGATTATCTATTGATGAAGAAACTTGAATACATACAAAGGATTCTCTAAATTTCCTACATATTTAATCATTGATTGTCAGATATGAAGGAAAGCTCATTTTATACTTGGTAATGTAATAAGGATTCACGAACATAACTTAAATCGATAAAGAGAGTCCCCGAGTAGGCAATAATTCCCCTCAAAAAGGTGTGATGACTCCGACCTCCTATCCTCTCGACCAATGCAAATTCCTAAGCCTCATCAGTCTACAAACAAATGAGAACCTACCTTTGGAAAGTAGGTCTGAATGGATGTGGAATCATTGGATGTTTCCAGTTCTACAAACAAACCCGTTAGAAACTAATCGGAACGTTTGAATCTTCCATCAAGGGGGTCATCCCCGGATTCCGAGGGAAACAATTACTATGACTCCCACTTCATTTATTAGAAAGAGATGGATATCGAGGATAACATGATGTTCATGGAGTGATTATTTGGGATAAATGATCATTGAGAGATGTTACTGAATGGGTGATCCATTCCCTTGGTTCGTTTGTTGTGGATTCATGGTGGTGTGAAGGATAATACTAGGGAGAAAGAGACATAGATTTATCCCTCATATTGTATGTTTTTTTTTTGAGTTTTTCATTGTTTTTTATTGATTATTTAACTCTTGAATGTTGTTAATTTATAATATTTAAACATTCACCTTTTTGATATTTGTGTTATAAAATCAAGAATATGATTAGGTAAAAAACTCTCCCATGTCAACATGTGTTATATTTAAATCATTTTTTAAACCAGTTAAAGTAGTTTAATGCCGTAAAATGTAGGAAATGTCATGATTTGTAGGGTTGTTTTTTTAATATGTATTCTTGGGGTCATGTTGTGTTGTGGTTGTGATTTTTATTGGATTGGGATGTATAGAGGTTTAAAATTACATGCCTATGGTTGTGTGGAAAATAAATAAATTGGGTCTAGTGTGATATGGTGGAAGTTTTTTACTATTACAAGATCTCCAATAGGTGTCTCATGGAGTGATTGTTCGGATCCCATATTCTTCCATTTAATGTTTGGTATTGATTCTATGCTGTAGTGGCGTTATGTGGTTCATGATCTCTTCTTTGGCTGTGGAGATGCTCAATGGACTTCGGTGGTTATTGGTTCAGATCTGCGGGTGTAAGTCCGATCTTCGTCGATGGCATACTCTGCAGAGCGCTCCTGGTTCTGTTCTCTGCAGGTCGTTGTTGCCATGTGGTTTGTTTCTCAGCCTTTAAAGGTCGCGCTCATGCATCAGCAGTTTTTGGGGTTCCGACTCATCTCAGGTGAGTGTTTGGGGGTTCTGTTGTGTCGTATGCGGTCGAATTGGTCGGTGGCGGTGGGATTTTCAGAAATAGGGTGTTCCTTGCAGAGCTGTTCTTACGCGGTTTGATTCGGTTCCTGGTGAAACCTATTCTGATTTCATTGATCTGATTTTTTTCAGTTTGAATTAGGGTTTTTTCATTTCCTCTCATGTCATGGCAAGATGGATTTTTATTTTGTTTTCCTTCTGATGGATTGGGGGTTCTGCCTTCTATGAGGCGATAAAGTTATATGGTTTGCATGGTTTTTTGTCGTTTTGTGAATGGATGAATTACTGAGGGGTTGTGATGCTGAAGTTGACGCCGAGGGGGATTCTGGTGGGCTCTTTCATCATGGTGATGTTGGAACGGTGAAGGTCAGGAGATTCTCGGTTTGTTCTCCCATTGATGTGTTGAAGATGGTGGTATGTTCGGTTGTGCCAGCGATGACCTCCGGGTTTCTGTTGACCCCTCCGACGACCTGCAAAGCTGGTGACATGTGATGATGGGCTCACGGATCGAGGTGGGACATATGGTGTATGGTGTAATGTGATTGGTTTTCTTTTTAAATTTTAATTTCACTGGATTCTGGTAGAATTTTGGGTTTTTCATGTACGGTTTCTGGTTTTCCTTAAACCGGGTTTGGGTACCGGTACCCATAAACCGGCTTTTGATAATGGAAAAAAAATTATTTTCCGAGGATGGTGGATTTGTTTTTGATGTTTCAACTATGAATGGAATTTATTCCATATATGCTTCTATTGTTCAAAAAAACTAGTGCCTATGGTATGGAGATATCAGTTGCAGAACAAATCCTTGGAGATGTAATTTGTATGGTTATTTCTTTTGGTAATAGTTAATGTGATGTGTATTGGTTTGGGTATGGGGACCTTTTATAATACCTCTTACAAGTCATCGGGTCTGGAAAAGAGTGCCACAAGACCTCATGGGTGCCCCTATACACAATAGGCTTTCAACTAGTTGTGATTGCTTGAACACTGATAAGGGAGACACTATACACTCAATATCATGACCATGCAATAATAATATAATTGAAATATAATATTACATAAAAAATACGAGGGAATAAAATAATATAATATGGAAAACATTTTATAAAATAAATAAATGGGATCGTAGTGCTGCAATCTGAATAGGAGTAATAGTCAAAGAAGATAAATAAATAAATAACAATGCAAAATTCATCAGAGTCTATCCCAGTCCCACCACTATCTTTCTACTCCATGATTCAACTATCTTTCATATTCCACTTACCTTATCATGGATCCTTATACAAGAATAAATATGCTTTTATAGGGTTTAAGTAATAAAACCTAGTAGGTGACCACCAACATGACATAAAATGAACTATAAAAAAGATCCTTAGTGGTAGTTTTTTTGTTAACTAGTGGTGGTTTAACCACCTCATAATTTTAAAGTGTAGATTAATAAAATATCTATGTATTTTAGGGTCTCTAGTCATTTTTCATTGGTTCTATTTATTTCATAGAGGTTTTGTAATGTTACATTTTTAGAACATTTCATAGAGGTGTTAGGTATATTTTGGCAGTTGTTTTTTTATTTTAAAAAATTGGTGGAATAAAAATAAAATGAAAATAATAATTTTTAAATGTATGATTGGTGGTTTTTTTAGTATTTGTTTCAGTTAAACATCATTAAAACATATTTTATTTAATGTATCTAGTGACTGTTACTAAAAACCATCACATAATAATTATTTAAAAAAAATTAATAATATACTAACATGTAATAAACTATAACATGAATATATGACAAACCCCAAATATATACCACATACATCTATAGTCATATATACAATCAAACACAATAATAATAAACTAAATCTATGTAAACTCAAACATCTATAAACCAATACATCAATCATCAATATATACATATAAAATATGTACAGTGACAACTGATTCCCAATATACATCCACACCACCACCTTCACGATATATGTCTGCCTCCACATCATCTCATCAACTAAAACCAACCATATCATCTCATAAAATGAAACAAAAAAGTAAAAAAAATTAAAAATAAAGACAACAAATCATAATTTCAGTACAAAACCAGAAGGTCATGGATCAGAATCGTCAAAATTATGCCTATAGCAGATATTTTTCACCTATAATGAAATCCAAAAAAATTAATAAAGGAAAAATGAAAGAAAAATTACATATAATATAATCAGAATTATTTATATAAAATTTGATTGTTTTTAAATCAAATAGAATAAATTTTAACATAAAACAAATAATATATGAAGAAAAACACTTTGAAAACATGAAATTACCTAAATAATAATTTATTAAGCACTTCAAAATAAAATTAGAAAAGTAAATATTATAATTTATTTTAATTCAATGTGCGGTCTGCTTGAACATTACATAATGAAAAAAAATAAAGACATTGATATCACATGTTTTCATATATCTAACAAACATCTTAGCAGTTTTTCACTGATTTCATATCAATCTAAGGCCATTCAATACAGTTTTTTCCATTCCAAGCATGTTTTAGTGTTTCGAAAAACTAAAAAAACCTTTATAACCATTGTAGGAAAACATTAATTAGAAATTATGTATCATCATTTCCTAATGTATCACAACAATATGAATTTTTTTTCTCAGTATTGAATTGGTAATTTTCCATTTTTACTAAAAATGATGTAAATTTTAAATAAAAATCTTCAATTGGAGACAAACCTAGAATATTGTGTATCAAATTGATGAGTAGTTCATTATTTTACATAAAATGAGTTATGGATAAATTTCATAAAGAATCAAAATAATATGGAAGCCTTTTCTCTATTGTAAGTAGATCATTTGTCCTTTTTATTAAAAAAAATTCACATGGAGTCACACCAGTCACATAGTGCATCTGATTGAGGTTCGACTAATTCCTATATATCTAAAATAACATATGGATCTTTTTTCTAAAGTATAAAAGCAATCTGAATGTGTGTGTTCAGTTTTGATTGCACCACTTATCTTTTGTTACTAAATTTCAATTTTAAAATGGAAACATGCACTTTGAATCTGAGAGGATCAGTTTGGGATATACCTAACATTGAGAGTGGGGGTGAATCAGGGTTGGGGACTTTTTAAACCAATTCCAACTTTTATTCCTGTACCTCTTGACCTGTTAGGATCTTGATTCTTTTATTCTTTTTCCCTATCACATGCAATAATAGAAAGCAGTAAAAATATGCACACAATATTTTTACAAGGTTCACCAGACAATAAGAGTATCTTTGTCCTTTCCATGCATGTTAATGACCAGTGCATGAATTCTCCACTATAATTTAATATACCGTTATAATGGAGTGGCTAGGAAAACAATCCTCTAGCCAGTGTAAGTCCCTACACGTTGGAGGTGGTGGGAAAAAATCCTCTTCCCTGGACTGGTGACAGTCTAGTCCAACTTGCAGCCTCTAGCTGGTTCTTTATACTACCTATAGAGATAGTCTTCTTCCTTCTTGATAAGGTAGGTTCTGCTCTAGGTCTTGTTTAGTTATCTTCACTTGATTACTTACAAAGCAGTAGACAAGCATTTCTTTGTTCTTTCTTTCTCATCTTCTCTAGTGCAACACCAACTGCACTATACTTATTCTTTCTTCTTCTTAGTGAAATAACCAAATGCACTAAATATTATTCTCTCTTCTTGGCTAGAATCAGATATACCAATGTGATTATTCAGAAACTGAGGATCATCTTATATGGAATCATCTGAATTAAACTGCCCAAAATAATTGTAGGATTCAATTCGGTATACTATGTTCTTCTTCTTCCTCTTTATGCAGCAAACCTGTATGCTACACACTCTTCTTCTTCTTCCACTTTGTCAATGAAAAACTAGTTGCACTGAAACCTACTCTTCTTCACACATTCTCTTTTAGTGAAAAACCATATACACCAAGCTCTTATTATACTTCTTCATGCAATAATCACAAGTTCTCTTTGTGATTATAAAAATAGTGAAGTCTAGATCAACATAGCATCATCATTGTTGAACAGAAGCTGGTAAGAACTTCTAGAACAACTCACAGCTTGCACGCCAATCCTTACTTGTGCTCCACCCTACTTGCACGCCTCCCTGCTTGTGTGCCTCCCTACTTGTGTGCCATCTTACTTGTGCGCCATCAAATACTTGCACTCCACAATTGTTCACAACTCACAACTTGTGCGCCACATTTGTCTTATACACACTACCTTATTGTGCACCTCTGAAAACATGCATGCATAAACTTGTGTGACACAACTTGCATGTCAAAACTTGTGTGCCACCCTACATGCACGCCTTTGAAATGACCCTCATCTTGCGGGCCACTTCAGCTTGCGCGCCACCCTCTACACTTGCGTGATCAGAGATCAAATTTTCTATTAAGTGTTGAGCCTTGGTAAAATGAGGAGGTGAGTTGTCTATTTATAGTCATTTTGGTGAATTGCGTTCCACATAAACTTGCGCATCGTTCCTACTTGAGCGTCGCTTCATCACTTGTGCACCGCTCCATTACATGCATGCCCTTCCATCACTAGCGCGACACTTTCATTCCTTTGTCATATTTTGATATGATGATGTTGGAATATGACTTTCATGCAACATACACTTTCACACCACTTATACTTGTGTGCCACACTTGCGCGCCAGTTATAATTGTGCCACACTTTTGACTTGCCTGCCAATCTTTATCTTGCACACCATTTTATTTCCTTTGTTAAATTTTGATGTGATGATCTTGAAATATGACTTGCATGCCACTTACACTTGTGTTCCAATACTTTCGCTCCATTACTTGTACGCCAAAACTTGTGCACCACTCTTTCTAGCGCGTCACTTTATTTCCATTTCCAAAATCACTTCTTTACATTTTCTGATTTTCAGGCCCAAAAATTTGGAAAACACTGGAAAACTGCACCACCTTAAACTGTTCTTTTGTGCTGGCTCTAGATGGTATGTTCCTTTGTCATTTCTCTCTTCACTACTTCCCGTAACAATTGTTTAGCTTTCCTCAAGAACTCTGCTATCATGATATGTATCCCTTGATAGATCAATATTAGCATCGTCAGAGTTATAATGGGAAGTACTAAAACTTCCTTATCTTCCAGCAACATCATTCCTTCCAATCAAAATAGTATATGACTGGCATCAAAATTTCACCCCCTTTCCTTCATAAGGCTTGCATCACAAGTTCTCCTAACTTATGATATTTTTTAAATACATATTAGAAAATCATTGTCTAGTTTAGTCTATTCTCTTTTTAATGTGAATTCCAAAGTACATCTTCAGCCTCACTTCAAATCCTCAATTCCTTTTGGAGTGCTAATTCCAAAGAACTCCAATCACATCTCTTCATCCAAAAGTGAAGGCTTGAAGCTTCTTCAAATACCTTTAATGTTTCAGAAAATTTATCACCTTTGATACATGTATTTGGAACTTTAAGAACAGTGTAAATAATTGGATTTGAATTCGATGTGTAATTCATAACCTTATTAGAATGCCAAGCACTTCTACACTCTCTCTTGTTCTTCAGTCATCATTCTCTACTTCATTCAAATCATATGATTCTTTTCATCAAGTAAGATCTTGCATGGTTCTCATGAAATCGTGAAGTATTTCATGGTCTTCTTTAAATACTCATTGTTCTTAAATCATCCTTAGATGGATGATACTTCAGAATTCTTCATTTTTGAAAACAATGTGTCACCATTGACACAATTCTTCACCGTTCTTCATTGTTGTAAATAATGTGTCAACTTTGACATAAGTTCTTTGAACTTAGTATCAGTTCAACAATAGTTTGAATTAATCTTCTTAGAGAACTGCCCTATTATGACAACCAATGCTATGATTCCATAACAATTCTCTAGGAAACCTCACTTCAGCCAATCTACACTAATTTTTAGACATTCATCATCTCCTTCTTCAATTTGACGAGTATTGACAACTGTTGACAACAATTACAATCTTCATACACAAAGTGGTCCCAACATAATCATATAGATCGCCACATGTATTGGTTCAACATAAGATTGATTCCTATAGGTAAAAAATATCTTATTTGTTTATTTACTAAATTATATAGAAAATTAAAGCTTGTTTTCTCGATTTTCAGTGAGATTCACTTTTTGAACTAAAATATCAATTTTAAATTGATAACAGACACATTGATCCATACGAGGAACATAATTTACAAGAATGAGGCATGGTTTATTCCTAAATGTCACATATAAACTATTCATCAATTTCCTAATGTATCAAAACAATATGATTTTTTTACTTGATTTTGAGTAGATCATTTGTCCTATTTACAAAAATTGATGTCAATTTTAATTAAAAAGATACACTTTGAGTCATACTGGTCACAACATGTGTTGGAGTAATGTGAGTCTAATTCATATACATATTAATGGAAATATGTATAATTTTACTAATGTATCAAAATAATATAAATTCATTTACTCCTTTTTGACTACACCACTTATCTCTTTTACTAAAATATCATTTTAAACTGGATTCTTGCACTTTGACACTTACCGATCACATCTTGTATCAGTTTGACATGTGACCAATTCCTACACATCCCAAAATGACTTATTCATTATTTTCATAAATTATGAAGAAAATATGAGTCTGTTTTCATAGTTTTCAATGAGTGACACTTTTTCAACTAAAATGTCAATTTCGAACTAGTAATGGACACATCGAGTTATACTGGGCACATCATGTATGAGATTGAGGTTTGGTCGATGTGTAGAAAAAAAATTATATATGAACCATTTTACTTGAGTATCAAAACAATATGAATGAGTTTTCTCTATTTAGAGTACTCTAATTGACTTTTTGAATAATATTGATTTCAATTTTCAATAAAAAGATTCACTCTATTAATACTAATTACACCGTAAATTAGATTGAGGTGTAGTTGATTCATATATGTCTGAAATGAAGTTTACATAATTTTTAATGAGTATGAAGAAAAATACAAATGTGTTTTTTAATTTTATGTTTGTCACTTATCTTTTTTACTATATATTCATTTTAAAATGAAAACATAAACCTTGACTAATACTGATATCTTTGTGTAGTAGTTTGACATGATATCAAATCCTAAATGACACAAATGAATTATGAATCGATTTCCTAAATTATCATGAAAATTTGAGCATGTTTTCTCAATTTTATGGGAGTGATTCATTTAGAAATTAAATATTTATTTTAAACAGATAACAAATACATTGAGTTATATCGGGCCCATTGAAACAATATGGATGAGTTTACATTGTTCTTGAATATGTAATTTTTCCTTTTTACTAAAATTGATGTAAATTTTAACTAAAAAAGACACACTTTGAGTCATACTCTACACACTATGCATCAGATTATGTTATTGACGATTCCTGCACATCTCAAATGACTTATGGATTACTTTATTATAGTATCAGAACAATATGAATACATTTTATTGGTTTTGATTGAATCATTTTTCTTTATTAATAAATTGTCATTATAAATTTGAAACAAGCAGTTTGTCTCAAACTGATATCATCTTGTAATAGTTCAATATGAGACTGATTCCTACATATCAAAAATGACATGTGAATATCTTTTCTAAATAGTCATGAATATCTGAGCATGTTTTTTGGTTTTTATTGAGTAACATAGTTATATCTAAAATTTTAATTTTAAACTAATAAGGAATACATTAAGTCATACAGACCACATTATTAATTGTATTGAGTCATGGTTGATTCCAACCCGTCAAAAATGACGTAAATATCATTATACTATTGTATCAAAATTATCCGAATATATTTCTTTAGTTTTGAGTATGTTAGTAGTCTTTTTTACTAAAATTAATTTCAATATTAATAGAAAAATAACTTGTAGTCATGTGATGCTTATATCATAATAGTTCACTATAATGGGAACATGATCATACTATGAGCTTCTAAATTGCAACAACGAGAATTTTTTTATGGCTGATAACATCGAATAAACATGTAGTGTTGGTAGTTTAACAAATAAAGGAAATGAAAACATAAATCTTGGTAGCATTGGAAGAAAGAAACAATTTATCTCTTTTGTTCCTTATTGTATATATTTGAATGAAAAATATGAATTCCCAAATGATCTTGGAAAAAAACTAAATAATTATGAGATAAAAATGATAAAAAAAATTAACATAGAAATTTTAAATAAAATGATGAGAAATTTTAATAAAATATGAAGTATAAATTCATGTTTTCATGATTTTTGTAAAAAAAATTCATGCATTTCCTTTTTTCCATTACCTCAATTGTAGGATCGATGTCTAATATATCCTAAGCATGATTAGCTTCAATCAATCCATGCCAACTCAAAAAAGGTAATACACCTAATTAAATTATGTTTTAATAAATATATAAAATAACACCTATAACTAATATTGTGTGTATCCATTATTATTTTTTATAAACTCAATGTATTGATATTTATAACCATGATATAATAGAAATTTAAAATACAACATTTTGTATATTGGAAAAATATTTTCTATTAAAAAATTATATCTTTATTATTAGAATTTATTAATATTATAATCCATTTATTGATAATAAAATGTGAGTTAATATAATCATATATGTTTTTAAACAACAATTAAGTGTAATTATTTTAAATAGATCAATCAAATTTATTAGTTAAATGTTAAAAAAGATTAATAAAGAAAATCTTTGAAAATAATATTTTTATAACTATCATTTTCATCAACATTAATCGTAGTAATTATATATTTATTCCCAAAAAAGACACTAAAATTATTATATAATATGATAATATTGATCTAAAATAAAATCTACATTTTATAGATATAATTTCAATAAGTGAAAAAATGATATTTTAATTTAACGGATGAAATCAATTATTTGATTATAATATTACATATGATTGAAAAATTATATACATGTTTTTTATAAATATAGAAAAGTATATTTTTGATTTTTTATATATTTTTATTATTAAAAAAGGCTTCAAAAATAATTAATCAATTCATCTATTATAGTGCCTAGTATTTTTCCCCATGCAATCGTAATGGGTTAGATTTTTTTATTTTAATATTTAATGACTTGAGTATGAATTAAAAAATTAAAAGTATAAATAGTAAGCATGGAATGAAACTGTGAGACTAAAAAAATAAATAGTAAATAATGAATTAAATTATGATATGAGGGAGTGAATATTCATAGTGTGTGTATATATCTATTTCCAAATTTAGTAAAAACATGAAAATATATAGTAGCATGTATGTAAGGTTATTCAGACTAAATCGTTCAATGAAACATATCTACAACAAATGATGTTCATTGATTTAAAAATCATATTAAAAATATCTTCTTAGAATAAACTATAAATACTTGAGCTACAATTTCATTTGAACATAAAAAAACTTATACCTAAATTGAAAGTACCTCGATGAAGTAATTACAAGAACACACAAAATTTCTCTTTATGCATGCATTCTATTTTCACTTTTACTTATACATAAAATTATAGAATAGGAAAGTCAAAGCCATTTGCCTTTCCAGTCCTTATCTCTACTGTTATAACCTCTTATATCTCAATCCCAAAAAAATTAATATAAAAAAACAAAATGTTATCCAAAGATAAAGATTTCATATAAATGAAATTTTGTACAAGTAAATATGAAATGAATTAAATCATGAGATATATAGTTATAGTAGTTAAAATATTTATTTGTTAATGATTTAAATTAAAATGACAAGAATTTTTTTTATAATTAAAAAACATTATAAATATGGTATTTTCAAGATTTATATTAATTTATAATATTTTCATCTAGATTTTATGAGATGAAATTTTCAAAATATAATTATTTGTTATTTTTGATCAAGAAAGTTTGAAAGAAATTAAAAAATAACACAAATTGGAAAATAAATAATCCCTAGATACCAGAGGGAGAAATTTTCATCTTATTATTTGCAAATTACAATCTCATTTCAATAACTATTGACTGTATAATTGAATTTCAATTATGGAATTAAATTTTGTTGATAAAATATGAAATTTGGAACGAATAAGTATAAATAGTTATATGTATTCATCGCATTGAACAAGCAACCTCAAGTTACCAATGATATTATCTAAGGGGAATGGTAATGGATAAGAATGGTAACTTTTTTCATTTGGGAGGAGAGAATAAAATAAAAAAAGAGATAAATGATGTTATAAAAAGGATTAATTATTTTTATTGGATGAATATTTATCTTATTAAAAAAATTCACTAAACATAAAAGATAATTGTTTACAGAAATACATGTGTTTCCTAAGTGGATGATTTTCATATTGTATTTTCATATAAATGAAGTGATTCCAGGTTACATTATTGGATAACCTCATCTATTTTTCATATCGATCATTTTGATGTTCAAAATTTTGCTTTCATTCACTCTCATAAAATATCCAAACAATCTAGAAATAAACTATAGAGATATTAGAAAATATTATATTAATTATAAATTTCATAATCCAAAAGTAAAATATAGTGTGATTACACAATAAAAAAATCATAAAGGAATATCATATAAAATTGGTAAACATTCAATGAAAATGAGATAATGTAATGTATTATTTTTTTATAATATATAATTATAATTAAATAATGATAATGCACTCAAACTATAAAAAATAAGTCCTAAAAAATTGATTACCAAATGAAAATTAATAACTGCATAATCTAATTTAATACATAGATTTATTAAAAAAAATTAATTAATACATATAAAAATCTCAATAAACATTAATGTCTATAATTTTTCTAATTAATAATGTGTAATTTAATACCATTTATACATAATAATCATAACATCATAAAGATATTTCAAAACAAAACCTTTGAGTAATAATAAATTTAGGGGGATTATGTGGAGGAGGATGAAACCATTAATGGGGGGTCTACATTCCCACTAAAGAGGGGATCTATGATGTGGAGAGTGAGGTTGTAGGGCGGTCTATGACTCCACTTAAGAGGTGAAATGAGAAAAGGAGAGGGTGGTCGGAGTTGGGTTTTATTTCATCAGTGAGTTAGCTAGAGAGGTTGTCATAGGGTGGAGGGTTGCGGGGGGGGGGGGGGGGGTTAGAGGTGGGGTTGTAGTCTTGGAGTCATAGGTTCGGGGTCCCCATCGGGGAGAGCAGAGGTGTAGTTTTGGTGTGTGGGTGTGGTGGGGGGTCTCACATAAGAAGAATTAAAGGGGGAGTAATTAGGGGGTTTCAATAATGTTTTTTGATAGTTTAATTGAATCATCTTCAAATTTAAAACATAAAACATATCCCATAGGTTTTACAAAACTAATAATAAGTTATTTTTTTATCCAGATTTATTTTAGGGTGGTTAGAAGAACCTCCATAAACATAACACCGCTTACCAGTTCATTCCATATAGTGATGTTTATAAATTTATAACATGTGTATTTCATGATAACAACACATGAACAAAAATACATAAAAACACATATTGGACAACCATGTTCAAACCAAGCCACCATGATCATCGATCATACGTTATTTGGTGAAATTCCAGAAGGAATGTCAAGGTATCCAAAGTAATAAATAATTTTCCATAAGGATACTAATATGCATCCCAGAATCCTCAAGGAATCATTTGAACATGTTATTGAGACTCTAATAGTCATAAACTTAATCAGACTACCCAATATTCACTTGGCTTCGAGTGATCGTGATATTCTAAATCCATATGGCATAGTGAAAACATTTTTGATTGGAATTCATTATGAATCGAGTGAATCAAGTGACATTTATGTGGCGTCATTGTATCCTTATCATGTTCTCATTTCCATCATCATAAGTCATACACAATCCCCCTCAAATGGGTAAAAGTGTTATAGTTTTCCACTTCTTCCAAGAACCAAAAACAATACATCTATGTTCATTGAAACACGCACAATAGGGTAGAAAAAACAAGGAAATTCTAATCATATAATCTTGAAAAAATTGAAATATTCGATAAATGTGAACAATATCAATCATGATAAAAAAATATTCAATAGTATTCATGGATAATGTATCATAAATGGGTCTCATGGGCCATGCACACACCCATGGGCGATCAAAACCAAGAACAATCATCAAATATTGATGAGATAAGAATAATTTTAAAACAATAGGTGCATTAAAGATCCCAAAATGTTAAGAGATGTACTTCTTCAAGGTTATTGATGAATAATTCCATGGTTAGTAAATTATTAACACTCAAATAATATTTCACACCCTTGGATAAGTATAATATACATAAGGGATTCCTATTTCAGGTTTTAGATCATTATAAAAGATGTTCAGAAACTAGAATCAAGATGGTTCAATGTCATGAATGGTGTTTCAAGAATCACGTAACTTATGGAGTCCCTCAATAGAACAAATTTAAATATATTTCAAATGAGCATTATTTTATTAAGAGGATATATTTTTTATTCAATAAAGGATCATTAATTATTTTCTAATTCTAGAAGATAACCAAAGATCAATCAAAATATCATCTATCTTCCATCAATACATCAGTGGAAATGTGAATCAATATGAAAATAATGAAGAATATATTCTCATGTTTATTTATCTGTGGAAACATACCCATAGACATTTATCATTTAAAATGAATTTAACTTCAATCAAAATGGATATTTTTGACACATTGAAACCACCATTGATCTAGAAATGATTAAATGATCCTTTAATATTGGAATAGTAATTCATGGATCAGTAATACTCATGAGGTATTTGTGAATAGTCTCAAGATAAAATATACAGATCAAGGAGGATCCCAAAGAACCAAGTATTTCACAACACATACCTCAATTCTAGATCATTTACCCACTTCAATTATCTATTATCAAAATTTGGATAATATTAATCATTCAGCGAAGGATACATGAGTCTCATAAATTGAGGGGGTTATATATAAAAATGAACTAATCAAAACATTCCATTGATAGATTCTAAATATGAATTTAGATAGATAATTAAATGTGTTCATGGTTTGTTCACATAGTTTTACAAACCATGAAAAAATCGTTCACCCTTTATCGTATTATAGATTATCCAAGTGGTTTTTTTATGTGGATTTTTAACCATGCACCAACCATGTAGTTTTACACTGGAGGTTACTACATGGTTTTCTAGTTGAGGTTGTACGGTTTTTCAGACCATGTGACTAAATCATGTGCCACCCCTTTAGGCTATGCCTCAAGTTTCATGGTTTCTTGAATAATATGAATGATTTTGAAAATACATCCTTTAATTTTTACCCCTCTAATAGGCCACTAAAAATTTATAATACCATCTAAAACTCTCTGAATCTCAACAAAAATATTATATATAAAAAAAATAGATGGTTAATGGGTTCAATTATATCATAACCCACCTAAAAAATATGAGATAATTGAATTATACCCAACTAAAAACATTAAACCCCTAATAATTTTCTCAATGAATCCAAATTGAAAAACTCATTACACTAAGCCTGAAAATGAACATCTTACTCCCAAGTTGCCTCTAAAATCATTCTATGCCCTTGTAGATTCTAGATCAGTGGTTCCACAATTCCTCGTCGGACATTATTTTTCTACTCTACAATCGGCATTGGGACTTATAGATACAATGTCTCAAGATCTAACAAAACATCCTAGTATTCAATAACAATCATGGGATCAGGCATGTACCTATGGAGTGGGGACACATGAAAAACATTGTGCATAAATTAGTAACACAGTGGAATATCCATATGGTACACCAATATCATAACTCGTTTGGTAATCTCATATAGTCCAAAAAAACACATGAAAATCATCCCTTGCATGCTCAAATAAAGGATTCTAAACTATGGGTTCACTCTTATGAAAACATTTCCATCAATATTAAACTACATATGCATCCAACTATAGGTTGTATAAGATTTTTTCCTACCATGAGTTGTGAGAAACCTCTTCATAGTAAATTTCACTCTATTAGAAAATTTATATAGAATATTGGGATCCGTAAGAAATGCCTCTCCAACATCATATCAATGAAATAGTGAACAATATGTCACACTATATAGTTCATCAAAAGGTATCATATTAATAGAAAACACTAATTGTTGTTGTATGTAAACTCAACCATGTATATATGTTCATGCCATTATTTTCAAAATGTCTAGGACCAAGGACCGAAGAATATCCTCTAGTAGACTAGGAATACACTATCCTCACGTCCGGGGATAGTATTCGTTGTTCAATATATGTTGATTCTGTAAGGCCTTATAATAGACCTTCCAATAACATGAAATAAAATTTTAATCTCTTCAACATGGGATGCATAGGTTAACTCCACGAAAAAATAATATCCCATGGGAAACTATTTATATCATGTACTCAGTAGAGTGAGTCTCATAGATTAGTATGAAATGAGAAAGTATCATTAGTTGATCAAAAATCACACCAATATTTTCATGAAACTCGATGTAATAGCTAACTCTATCCCGTATTCCATCATTACATCCTCCCATTATCTAAGGCCCCAAGCTTCTACGGTATTTTTCCCTTTGAATAATTCAATATCTTACGTTGTACGCAACTTGGAGTTTTAACAAACCACAACTAATCAAAATAGCCATTATGAATAATAATCTGTACTTTTTAAAGTATAATAAATTTTATTTATCAAAATGGACATCATTTTTGGATTAATAATAAAAAAACAATCTTATGGTGAATTTCTGGTATTTTAATGAAAAATATAAATGTTTTTATGAATAGTAAAAGAACTATGGTGTTTTTTAAAACCAGCTTTTTATATAAATAAGTAGTTATTTTATTTAAATTTATATTATGTAAAAATAGTAACTTAATACCTATATATGTTCAATTTACTTCATTGGAGTAATTTTATAATAATATTAGATATATAAATTTTTATTGAACTTTTTACCGTCTTTTACCCACCTTCTAGGAGATTTTACAAATTTGCATAAAACATAATTTTACTGTTAATGGGAGTTGAAATTAAAAAATTTGAGAGACATGGTTGACATCTGTATGTAAAATGTGGTTCAATAAGATGAAAATAATTTGGGGTGAATAGTAACTTTGGACTTTTATTTACCACAATTAAAATTAAATAGGGTAATTAAATGTAAAAATGATATTATAATTACCCTAAAACATGTCCTAAATCAATTGGATATGTTTTTTTCAATAAAAATCAGCCTTAAGAATAAAATATGATCCTTTTGGTCCACATTGATTATATTAGGACATTTATTATTATATTATTTCAAGAATAGTTAGAATTGTTAAATTCAATGTTTAATAAAAAAACATTTTTAATATTTGGATATATATTAGATAAATTCAACTATAAATATTCATTAGAAATCTAAAACTATTTCCTACATAATGGAATTTTATTTATAATTTTTAGACATTAAATAATTAAATTTATTTTTGACACAATAATGAATTATTAATTACATTTATAATGACTGGCTAAAATAATTGATGTTATAAATATCCAAATAAATGTAAATTGAAACTTTTTATTCATTAAACTAATTTCATTGAATAATATGACCTGATAGGGTTGATTAAATTAATTTTATTCAACGTAATCATGTATTTATGACTTCCACAAAAAATAAATTACTAAATAGTGTCAAAATTGATATAAATGAGTTTTTAAAAAAATATATTATATTATTAAATGAAATAATAGTCCTAAAAATCTAGGATTGGTAAAAAGACTTATATAATAATTTATATATCATTAATGAACCACATGGGGTTCTCATGGCATTTTATATTAAGATTATTATCCATATAATAAAATAATATAAGAATACATGTTAAAAGTTAAACTATTTAAGTAAGTGTCAAATCTAAAAGATAAGGTTAATATAGTGACATAAACCTCTATATAACCAATTGGTTGGTATTTGATCGACCCATACCCACCATTTCCTCAAAATAAATCATTTTTTAGTCATTATAAATGGAATATTATTTTATAATAAAATAATATTTCAAACTTTTCATAAAGTGACTCTCACCTCTCTTATAAAAGGGTACTTTTCCTTCTCTCAAAATCACACCTCCAAATACATTTTTCTCGTCAAACCCATACCCAAATATGTTCCAAATCACCCTCCCTTCAGCCTAAAGGACTTAATTTGATCAGAAACCCATCATAAGGAGCTCTTTTGATCAACTCAAAAGGAAACACCTTAAAAATGAGATAATAATTTTACCACCTCTTTCAAAGTTCTTTTCATCTTCCACATCCTCCTTCATTGTTGTTTACATACCAAAATAAGAACTCCAGTACCTTATACATACTGTGATGGAACAACCATATTAATTATTCTATCCTTCCTATGAATGAATAGTCATCATGCATGCGTATGTACGACTTACCGTCTCCACATCGTGGCGTAGTCTGTTACTCAAACACTTTGTTATTTGGATTGGTATAATAATGAGTATAATGGATGTAAATAATAAATATAAAAAATTAATGATTCTTTATATATGATATACCATCCAATTACATATGATTTTACCATAAATAGAATGATATTGTCGCTTGTGCGTACGTATGGATTACCGTCTCCACAAACGCGATAATCTTCATTCCCCATCGTAACCATTCAAGATTAATTTTCATTTTATGAGTAAAAATAATTTTTTAGAAATTAATATCATTCTGGATATGAATAAAATAAATCTTATCCATAAAAAACATGGTTTATGTAACCAATAATATAATGTAAAATTAATTAGTTAACACCCGAAATAATGATACTACTTAAATATTATAAATAAAGAAATATAAGAAGATCATATATGTTATCATATTTATGTATGTGGTTCTTTTAAAATTTAATAAAAATGATTTAAATATTATATATGAGTTTAACTTAACCTTGACCAATTAAAAGATAAATTTAAGGGTTAATTATATAATCTCTTCATTATCTAAGGTTGTTTGTACGTGAGTATCTACTGTGACCTCTTTGTCATAAACATCCGTGTTTCTTAAAAATGAATTTCACAACATTTTTACTAATTATGAGACTATGGGTTAAAGAAATTTATTCCCATGTTTGAATTTTTAATGAATGTTTATAAATGAATCGTTCCATCATTTTCCAAACACGTTTCTTTACGAATGTTTCAAAAAAAAGTAAGGATGGAATTTTTTTTAACTTATATAAAGAGTGGGCTATTTTCTTCCATTATAACATCTTCAAAACATACCTTACAAGAATATTAAAATATTTTTAAAATAAATGTTTTATTTTATAATTATGTGACATTTTAATTATTTCAAAATAGACAGTGATATTTATCTCAAGTAGTTTTGATTTCATCTTTGTCAAATCCTTTGATGGATTTTACACTTGTTTAAAGTCGATTTATTATGATAAAATCTTATATATTGTATTAAAGGTTTTGTATTATATTTGAATGTCTATTTTTTATATTTATACCATTCATGTTTTATTGTTAATGTATTAAAATTTCGTATGCTAGTTTTAATAAGAATGTTTATGTTATGTTTCAACCTTTTCATATGACAAATGGATAGGACATAGTAAGTTACGGGTGGAGTCTGATATAGCTCCTCGATGCATGAGTAGATCTAATGAGACCAAATAGTGTCTTCTTTTAAGGCCTCGATAAAATCTCATTTGTAGTCTTGGCATGAGGCCTTAACTATGTGGTTATGAAGTCTCGCATTATGCATTCCATCATTATGAAATTGGCTATTGATATTGCATGTGATTATTCGACCAGTAGAATATTCATGTGAATATGTAAATAGAATTATATTATTAATATTGTCTACATTATACTGAATTTTATGTTCAAAAGGCTTATTTTTTATTCATATACATTAACTTAAATGTTTATGCTTATTTATGTAAGTTTCCACTATATTTTAATCTTTACTGAGCATCTGATCTCACCCCTTTCAATGTTTTATTTTATCTAGGATGTGAGTAAGTATTTTAGGGTAGACCTATAGGTTTAGGCTAAGGTATATACATGTGTTCAAAAAGAACAACATGTTTATGTTTTTTTTTCATTTCATGGTGTAATTTAATACTTATATATGTATCTAGTACTTCCAAGGCTAAGAAACCAGTCTGTCTTTCGAGACATGATCTCTTGTGATCATGGAAATGTTATATAAAAAATCACCAACTCTGGGTATCTTGGGTCGGGGCGTTACACTTGGTATCATAAAAAATTTTGTACAAACCTTGGAACCTAGATTTAGAAAAACATTAATTAGAAAACATTACCCTTAGATAGACTTTTAGGATTAGTATAGAGGAACTTCCTAGAATTTTGGTAATATAGAGATTTTGTGTGTATTCCATGAAATACATCTCGGTCTAGATATGAGCAGTTAGAGGCGTCTTTTGTATAAATGTACCCGGGAGTGAAAACTCCAACAAGGTGTTTCAGGCTTGACCCGGGGTATCCTGATATATGATAATAGGTCGTGCTGCACTCTTGGTTATGAAACTCCCAGGGGATATGCTTAAGATACATCATATATTCATTACAAATCTTTATAAAGGATTTATGAGTATATACCTCCTCAAAGAAAACATTTTTATGATTATGGATGATATCTATAAACTTTCAATATATGTTTAGTATTTTACATATTTGGAATTATATATTGCAATTTATAAATTAATCTATTGTATGAAATTGTTTCGAAATTGCGCCTAATGGAAGGAATGGAATCCGCATCAATGCACGTAATCCATATAGGGATTTACCTCCTACTCAAGATATTTATATTGGAGATAGTGATTTAACTGGAGCTAATCATCTTATCACCATACTGACACAACACACTCAGGTTGTGAATAATATCATTACCCATATAGAGCACCCTAATCCACAAGGCGGAAGATCAATGTTAGACTGCTTCGTGGGGAAATAACAACAAAAATTCAACATTAATACAAATCCATTTTTATATGAGCAATGGATAAGTTCCTTAGATAAAATATTTCAGGATTTGGGGATTAGAGAAAGGGAAAAAGTTTTCATAGCATTTTACCACCTCACGGGATATGCAGATCAATTTTGGTCAATAATTAAAAACACAAAGGAAGATGAAGATGTATCAGATATGGAATTTTAGGAGTTTAAAGAGATTTTCTTAGAAAAATAATTTCCACATGACCATCTAGTGGACATGGAAATACTATTTCTGAGTTTGAGGGAAAAGGAGGATGAGAATGTCACAAATTATGGGGCTAACTTTACATGGTTATCTAGGTATGTAGCAGATTATATATGTAACCCAAGGAGTATTATTGATAGATTATTTTATGGGTTAACACCATTTATCCATCAAGCATTAGTCTCACAATCTTTCTCATCATACGAAGATATTGTCTCATGTGCTATCAAGATAGAAAAGGAATTCTCTAAGTCTTACGAATTTAAAGAAATGAAAGAGACGAACAGATCTTTTGAACACTCTAGAAATAGAAATAAGTGGAAGAAAGGAAAGGATGAATATCCATGATGTTGTAAATGTGTGATGAAACACCCCGGTACTTGACAGAAGAGAATGGGAGTCTTTTACAAGTGTGGTGAAAAAGGCCACCATACTTGTGATTTCAAGGGAATGAAAGTGGATATCAAGGTTAAATGATACAATTTTAGAGAAAAGGGGAATTATGCGAATGAACGTCCTAAGAACCATGTAAACATTTCTCAAAAAAGTACAAGAAATCAAGGCCGGGCTTATGTGATCACTACTGCTGAGGTTGAGGCTCCGAAAGATGTGGTGGCAGGTATTTTCATGGTTTCCTCAGGTTTATCCAATACTTTATTTCACTATGGATCATTTAATTGTTTCATATCTTCTCAGTTTTCAAGGAAAATTAAATATTTCCAATTTTATTTTACAAGGGTGTTGTTAGTAAGAACTCTTAATGGATGTATCATTACCACTATGTTTTGTGAATCAGTCCACTTTATGGAATATAAATGTTCTCTATCCACTGATCTCATCGTCGTACCCATGATTTAATTTGATATAATCTTCAGTATGGATTGGATTTCGGACCATGATGTGAACATTTATTGTTAGAAGAAGAAGGTTACAATTTTCGATGATGATAAGAAGTACCTTATCTTTAGATCAAAAACAGCACCACCTATTTCTTATATAGATCCATCCCCAGTAGCTCTACTAAATTAAATTATTGGGGAGGAAGATAGTGAAATAACTATAGGTGAGGAAAATAATGTTCAAATAGAGGATGTACCTATTGTGCATGAATATGTTGATTTTTGTTATAGGATTTACCAGGACATCCTCTAGAATGAGAAATTGAGTTTTCCATTGATTTAATTCATGGATCAAGGCCCATATCGAAGACCCCTTACATAATGTCCACTATGGAATTGATGGAAATAAATAAACAACTAAAGGAATTGAGTAATAAAGGATTTATTGTCCCTAGTGTTTCTCCATTGGCATCCCATGTTCTTTTTGTTTAGAAGAAAGTTGGATCTATAGGATGTGAATTGACTACAATGAGACAATGCTATAACATTAAAGAAAAAGTATCCCCTACCTCACATTGTTGATTTATTCAAACAACTTCATGGAGCTCAATATTTTTCAAAGATTAACTTTCAATATAGATATCATCATATGTGTGTGAAGAAGGAAGACATTCCGAAAACAGCATTTCGAACTAGTAATGGCCATTACAAGTTTATAGTGAGGCCTTTTGGACTGACTAATGAACCCTCTATATTCATGGATCTAATGAATAGAGTTTTCAAGGAATAAATTGATGACATTGTATTGGTATTTATTGATGATATATTGGTATATTGAAAATGTTATTATGATCTTGAAAATCACTTGCATACTATTCTGAAAACCCTCAAATAAAATGAATTATATGTGATGTTTAGAAAGTGTGAATTGTGGATTCAAAAAATTTATATAATTGGCCACATTGTCTCTAAGGATAGAATCTTTGTTGATCCTTCAAAGACCAAGTAAATCCAAGAATGGCATGCACCTATGAGAATAACTGAGGTACAAAATTTTATTGGTTTAGTAGGTTATTATCGACGTTTCGTCTATAATTTTGCATTATTGGCTAACCCATTAACCAAACTCACTCGTAAAGGAGTTAAATTTGTCTAGAAGAAAGTGTGTGAATTTTGTTTTGAATAACTGAAGAGTAGATTAGTCAATTCTTCTATCTTGACTCTTCCATCGGGGAATTATGAGTTTTTTATTTATAGTGATTTTTCAATGATTAGAAAATGTTGTGTCCTTATGTAGAATGATAGGGTTATTTCCTATGCACCATGACAGCTTAAAATTCCTCAAAAAAACATTCCAACTCATGATCTTGAGTTATAAGCTGAAATCTTTACTATAAAAATATAGAGACACTATCACTATGGTGAAAAATGTGAGATTTATATTTATTAAAAGAGTTTGATGTATATTTTCTCATAGAAAGAACTCAATATGAGGAAAATAATATTTCTTGAACTACACAAGGATTGTGATTTTAATATACACTACCACTAGGGAAAGGAAAATAAGGTGGAAGATGCTTTGAGCAGAAAGGATCAATGAGTTTTGAACAAGATGAGAGTTGAAAGAGATCCTATTTTCATGGATATAGTAAAGATTGATATGGGAATAACCATCGAAGGTGAAATATCAATACTTTTGGAAAAGTTTTCTAAACCATCCATAAAATAAAGGATAAAGAGTTCTTAGACTCGTGATGAGGAGTTTAAAATGAATATTAAAGCTATGAATGATGGGAGATTGAGGGACTTCATATATGAAGATGGAATTTTGAAATTTGGCAATAGAATTTTTTTTCCTGATATACTTGATCTAAAAAGGGAATTTTTGGACGATACCCACAGCTCCAATTTCTCTATACACTCTGGTAATGCTAATATGTATAGAAATTTGAAGGAATTTTATTGGTGGGACAACATGGAGAGAGATATTTCTGATTATGTGTCAAGATGTATGGTTTGTCAACAAGTGAAAGCTAGAAGACAATATCCTTGATGAGTCATGAAACCTCTTCTCATACCTGATTGGAAATGGGAAGATATTATGATGGACATTGTAATGGGACTACAAAAGTCTCCTAGAAGTAATGAATTAATATTGGAAATTTTTGATCAGCTTACCAAGTTAGCACATTTTCTTGCAATAAGAGACGATTTAACAATTGAACTTTTAGCAAGACTATATATTAATGAACTTGTAAGACTTCATGGAGTACCCATATTGATTGATTCTAATAGTGATCCCCATTTTACATCTAGATTCTGGAAAAGTCTTCAGAAGGCTTTGGATACTGAACATCGTTTGAGCACTGCCTACTACCCTCAAATTGATGGAAAATCAGAACGGATGATTCAAACCTTCGAAGACATGTTGAGATCTTGATAACTTTATTTTAAAGGTATGTAGGTTTAGTATTTACCTCTGGTAGAATTTGTTATAACAATAGCTTCCATTCAAGTACTTAGATGGCACCATATAAAGTGTTATATGGAAAGAGATGTTGCACACCAACTTGTTGGGGTGATTTTGGAGAAAGAAAACTCGTACCCCCAGAACTTTTTGAGGAAACAATGGAAATAGTTAAGGTTATCCAAACACACATCAAAGAATCTAAAAAGTAGGAAATAGATCTATGTCGATAACTGAAATAAGGATTTGTACTTTCAAGTATGTGATGTTTTATTGAAGTAATCTCCATGGAAGGGAGTTCTATGATTCTCTAAGAAGGGTAAATTTAGTCCTAGGTACATTGGACCTTTCGAAATTCTAGAGAGAATTGGGGCTCTAACTTATCTTCTGGTAATGCCGCTAAATCTTTCCAAAATTCATGATGTCTTCCATGTATCACTGTTTAGAAAATAAATGCATGACCCAACACATGTACTCATCTATGAAGAAATAGAACAGGAACCCATCCTTTCTTAATGAGACAATCCTATCAGAATTCTTGATATCAGAGAACAAGTGTTGAGAAATCGAGTGACTCATCTGGTAAATGTTCTATAGAGAAAACATAAGATGTAAGAGTCAATGTTCGAAACCAAGGAACTTATGATGAAGAACCAACCAAATCTTATTATGCTATAATATTATAGATATTTTCAAGACGAAATTATTTGAAGGAGTGTATAATGTAACAACCCAGGCTTCTACAGTACATTTTTCTTTGAATAATGAAATAGATTGCATTGTATGCAACTTAGAGTTTTAACACACCACGACCAATCAAATGAGCCGTTATTAAGAGTAATACCCACTTTTTGAATTTTTTTTCTAAAATGGAATTCATTTTTAGATTCGGAATATCAAAATTAGCATAGGGTGAATTGTTGATATTTTTCTAAAACCCATCAATTTTTTATGAAGAATACAAAAACACTTTTTTTATTTTCTAGAACCGGCCTTTTTTATAATATCGTTATTTTATTCAAATTTATATTATGTAAAAATAGATACATTATACGTATGTATGTTTAATTTAATTCAGTGAAGTGATTTTTTAATAACATTATATACATAAATTTTTATTGAACTTTTTACCGTCTTTTACCCACCTTCTAAGAGCATTTACAAATTTTCATAAAATATAATTTTACCTATTCTGTGAGTTAAATTTCAAAAATCCAAGAGACGCGGTTGAAATCAATACGTATAATGTGGTTCAATAAGATGAAAATATTTTTTGGTAAATAGTGTCTTTTCACATTTATTTACCACGGTTAAAATTAAATAGGGTAATAAAAGGTAAAAATTATATTAGAATTACACTAACACATGTCCTAATTATATTGGATATGTTTTTTTTGACCAAAATCAACCAAAGGAATAAAATTTAATCCTTTTTTCCACTTGGATTAGATTAGGACATTTATTATTAATTTATTTCAAGAAAAGTTAAAAGTGTTAAATTTAATGTTTAATAACTAAAACAATTTTAATATAGGGTTATAAATAATATAAATTCAAAAATATATATTAATTGAAAATATATAAAAAATTCCTACATAATGGTATTTAATTTTTAATTAGTAGACATTAAATAATTAAATTTATTTATCACACAATGATGATACAGTAATTACCTTTTTAATGAAAGGTTATCATAATTGATGTTATAAATATAAAATTAAATGTAAATTGAGACTTTTGATTAATTTCACTAATTTTATAGTTTAATATGACTTGTTAGGGATGATTAGATGAATTTTTTTCAAATTAATCATGTTATTATGACTTAAACAAAAAATCAATTACTAAATAATTTCAAAATTGTCATAAATGAGTTTTTAAAACAAATACAATATTATTAAATGATATGATAGTCCTAAAAAACTAAGATTTGGCCTCAGGACTTATATAATAATATATATATCATTAATGGCCCACTTTGTGTTCGATTGGAATTTTATTATATGATAATAAGCATATAATATAATAATACAAGAATACAAGGGAAAAGATAAACTGTTTAACTAAGAGTTGAATCTAAAGGATAATTTTAATATGGTGACATAAACCTATATAAAACCAATTTTTTGTGATATCCACAACATATCCTTGAAATAAATAATTTTGGATCCATTATAAACTGAATATTATTGTATTCTAAAATAATATTTTAGGCTTTTCCTAAAGTGACCCTCACCTCTCTTATAAAAGGGTACACCCCCTTCTCTCAAAATCACACCTCCAAACCATTTGGACCTTCCATAACCAACTCAAATATCCTCCCAAATACCCTCCCATAGACCTAAATTCCTTAAATTTATCAAAAATCCAACCTAAATATTCCTTTCGATTCACTCAAAAGGAAACACCCGAAGGAGAGGTAATAATTTCACAACCACTTTCAAAGTTCGTTTTTTCTTCCACTTCATCTTTATTAGTTGTTACTATACCAAAATAAAAACTCTAGTAACTTATACTAACTGTGATGGTACAACCATATTCAATATTTTTTTTCCTAGGAATTACAAGTCGCCATTCGTGCGTATGTCAACTAACTGTATCCACATCGTGGTATAGTTTGTTACTCAAACCCTTCATTATATGGGTGAGTTTAATAAAGAGTATAACTGAAATAAATAATAAATATAACCTATTAATGATTCTATAAATATAATATAACATCCAACTACATATGATTTCACCATGAATATAATGATATTTTCTCTTGTAAGTATGTACGGATTATCATCTCCACGAACGTGATTAGATTCATACCCCATCGTACCAATTCAAGAATAATTTTCATTTTATGATTAAAAATAATGTTGAATAACTTAATTTAATTATGGATATGAACCCAATACATCCTATCCATAACAAATATGGCTTATCTAACCAATAAAATAAAGGAAAATGAATCAGTTAACACCCAAAACAATGATACTACTGAAATATTATTAGCAAATTAATATTAGAAGATAATATATGATATCATATTTTTGTAAGTGGTTCTTGTATAATTTATTAACAATGATTTAAGCATTATAAAGGAGGTTAACATACCCTCGGCCATTGAAAATTACAAGATAAGGGTTTATTCAACAATCTCTTCATTATCTGTGGTTGTTTATACATTAGTATCTACTAGGACTTCTTTATCATCCACATCTATGTTTTTTAAAAATGTATTTCAAGACATCTTTAATATTTCCTAGATTAAGGTTCATTTCATTAATACCATTGTTTTTATTTTTATTGAATTTTTATAATGCAATGATTCCATAATTTTGCCAACAAGGCATCTTACGCCCTTTTTGACAAAATTAAGGAAATAATGTTTTTTAACTTATATGGTGATTGTTTCTATTTCTCTCCGTTATAAAATATTAAATGCTTCCCTAACAAGAATATAATAATTTTTTTAAAATAATTTTTTTCTTTTATTATTTTTTTACTTTCAAATGATCTCAGAATAGAAAGATATATTTATCTCAAATAGTTTTGATTTAATCTATGTCAAAAACCTTCGATAGATTTTACACTTGTTTGAAGTCGATTTATTATGATACAATATTGCATAATGTATTAAAAGTTTTGTGATATGTTTGAATGTAGACGTGTTATTTTTGTACCATTCAAGGTTTATGGTTAAATTATTATCATTTTATATTATAGTTTTAATACCAATGTTTATGTTATGTTTCAACATTTTTATATGAGGACTTCATTGGACATAGTAAGTAATAGGTGGAGCCTGTTATAGCTTCTCGAGGCATAATTAGGTCTCATGAGACAAACTAGTGTCTTGGAACAAGGCCTTGAAAAATCTTATTTTTAGTCTTAGCACGAGGCCTTGACTATGTGGTTATGAAGACTGGGATTATACATTCTATCATTACGAAATTGGCTATTGATATTGCATGGGATTATTCGACTAGTAGAATAAAAATGTGAATAAGTAAATGGAATTATTTGATTTATATTTTCTATATTATTCTGATGTTTATGATTAAAAGGCTTAGGCTTTAGTATTATATAATACCTTAAATGTGTTTTCTTATTTATGAATTTTTATGCTATATAGTTATCCTTACTGAGCATCCGATCTCACACCATTCTATGTTTTATTTTTTCCGAGATGTGAAGAAGTATTTTATGGTTGACATGCAGGGATAGGCTTAGGTATATAAGTGTGTTCGAAGGGGACAAATTGTTTTCCAATTCATGGTGTAATGTAAAACATATATATGTATCTAGTACATCTAAGGCTACTAAACTAATTGGTCTTTTGAGACATGATCTCTTCTAATCATGACAATGTTATGAAAAATTGCACTGAATCTGGGTAACTAGGGTCGGGGAGTTACAAATTATCACATGGGAGATGAAAATGGCCGGAGTACACCACCTGGATTTTGATTCTTAACCTTTATCTTCTAGAAGGTAAGGCATCAAGAAAAAAAATCCTTCAATTTATCTCTTTATACCTAGAAACTAGATAAGTCATCAATGTTCATGGTACATATGTTTCTACTATAAGATTAACTATCCAAATTATGGTGTATAATTTCCAGATCATTTAAACCCTAATTAAATTTGGTAGTAAATGTTTTTCATATACTATTATCACAACATATTTATCAAATGACCACCCAAGTCTCGGGTCACCTCCTTCTATATATTTCAACATCAAAGCACACACATTGTCAATATTCTATCCAAAAATTACCTGGGCCACAAAAGAATATGTGAACACTAATGGCGAACAAGTCATAAATACATGTTCCTTAAAAGAATCCAATCCCAAAATAAGTATGAAATCCCATCTAGGACCACTATTCTTCCTATATTTTTTAACTTTTATATAGATATACTAATGTATTATGTGTAAGGATATATTCAGAGACCATACCTTTACATTGTTCATGTTCCCTATCAAAATAGAACATCTTCGGGTTCTTTACCTAACCCCTCTTCCTAAAGATTGTATCTCTTTTATAGAGATATTGTGGTGGATATTATTAACTATATAGACAAAAAAACACATACAAAAGATATAATGTTTCCAATAATTATAATAATATACAAAGGCTATCAAATATAAGTTATTACTATATTAGTGCTACTCATGGGGTTAAATATTACATGACCCATAAGCTGCAACCCACTCCCTCTACATCTGTACTCCTCCCAAAATAATGTCTTATGCATTTTAGTTTATATCATAACAAATCCCTAGCGTGGTAATTGTTGGAAATATATCTATAGTAAACCTCCTCTTCATCTCAATAAAAATATCCTCATAAAGCTCTATCCATTAAATCTTGACCACATTCTTCTTTAGTGCAATCTTGGGTGCTGATAAATGTGAATCCTTTTTGATAAAATTCTAATGTTTTCCCACTAAAGCCATTAAGATATTGGTATCAAACTTGTTCTAGGAATTATTATAGCACTTCATTGCCTCTTCTTTCTCCATGTCCATAGAAATAATGATATAAGAAACCACATTCCCCAAACATTTTACCTCATAAATCCATGAAAAATATACTTTGATAGATTAGCATATAGTTGATGTTCTTGCAGTGTACTCAATAGTATCTCTAGATAACTGTTATTCATTTCTAGGTTTAGTGAGTATATGAGTATATCATCAATGAAAACCATATAAAATGATTCAATATACTTGTGGATGATTTGGATTATATACGAATAAATAGTAATGGTTCGTTATTTAGTCCAAACAACATCAATATGTACCCATATGCATTCCTTCACTAAAATCCCATATTCTGTAAATACTCATATCTAACTTGAAACTAGTGATATCTTGATCAGAGATGAATTGTAGACATCCACATATGTCCTAATAATTGACCAAATTGATTTTTGATCTTGGGAAAATGATATGTGTTCTTCACTATCACCTAATTAATATTCTTTTAATCATTATATCATCAAATACAATCATATTACTTTTAGTATAAAACATATTTGCACCCCACATTGATGTACATGGCCAGATAAATCCCTTCTATACCAATTCCTCAAGTTATACCTTGATCTCCTTCAACTCGTTTCTCGACATATGATAAGTGGGTATAAAAATTGGATGTTAAACTAGAATGACATCTATATCAAAGTTAACACATCTATTATTGTGGTAGTCATATAATTTAATTTGGAAAAATAATTTATAGGGATCGACAACTAGATGAAAAGAATATGGGGCTACCATGGAATGATCCAAGCCTGAAAGTTCAACCATGATCATCCCAATAACTCTAATATATTAACCCACCTAACTTCTCCCAAATCTCACTGAATAATAATCATGAAACTATCTCCATTTAGACAAGTAAATGATATCAATCTAGGATAACAATAAATGTGGGATCAAACTCCTATCTACCAATCCAGGCCAAGAATCACATAAAAAATTCATCATTTAATTTTTCACAAATTTTTGTAAGTGAAGATGGATGTATGAAATTATAGTAATTATGGGAGATGGTATACTTCTATATCTAAAGGTGTGTCAAGGGAATGAATCTCTAAAGACAACTTGACTTGAACGTAATGATAATCAATAACTTGAGCTTATATAAAGAAATGGGAAGAACCATCATCAAACGAATAGGTAAATAGTGTAGAATTAAACAAGACCATTCCTTTTATGGTAGATGGATTATCACTATCATTAGATGGAGTTTGATATACTATATAGACATTTTCTACCTTAGATCGATGAATTATTCCCCAGGATTCATGTCATGGACATGTCATCATTGTCATTTTGGTCTACCACAAAGGTCCCCATCTAGATTCCTGGGTTATAGATCACATCCATCCTCCACCCCTACAGAACCTCATCCTTGAATATCTATATTAAAATTACAATAGATGAAAAATATTTCCTCACTTTGGACACATCCTCTAGGGTGTTGTGCATACCTCATGGTAAATTCAATTCTTTCTACAATTAAAGTACTATGGATCTCCTCCTCATGTGGATAAAAATAATACTATACTATACATGCATAAAACTACCTTGTTTTATTTCCCAACACTTAATCTTACTTCTACTATAAAAGGAACTCATCATTTAAGTAATTTGTCCACCTACCAGAGCATTGAAGGGTTAAAAAGTATCAAATACAAGATCCACCTCCATGTCCTTATAAATAGTCAATGTCTTCTATAGAACATCTAGATAATTTTTTATGTCAAACCTTCTTAATTGATAAACAATTTTGAGAATATGTCAAACATTAAACTACTTGGCCTTATGTGTATTGTTTCCATCCATGATAGAATAAAATAAAAGTTTCTCATCGAAACAAGTATATATGTTTATACTTTCATGGAACCCTATTTTTTTCCATTAACTCTTAATCATGGTCTAGAATTACCATATTAGGAAAAGATTCCGCAAATTATTGGGCCTTGAAATCCTCCCAATTGAGACACTTAGGTATGTTATCATGTCCTATCACACACCACTACCTCCTAGTGAGTCCCTATAACATGAACACTTCCAACTTCACCTTATTGTTTTCAAGTGTCTCAAGGAGGTCAAACACACAATCAATGATGTTAATCTAGTTCTATACATACTGAGTCCCTCCAGTGCCCTAAAAGGCTATTGGAAACATGACGTGGAAGTCTCTAGTGTATTTGACCATGGACCTTGATGCCCCTCCACCATAGTTATGAGCATGAATAAGCACTCCCAACTAAGGTAGACCCACTACATTCACCACTATAGAAAGTTTCGGAGAAAGCCATGTTTTACCCTCCAACATAGTGGGATGTTTCAAAGGGGGTGCCCTTCCTTGAGGGAGAATCTCAGTCCATGTTAGTAGGTGGTCCCATCATTCTCCTATGGGATAGAATCATCTTGAATGTTAATGAACCATTTTTAACAAAATAATTCATTATGATAGATCCTAATCAGTTTATTGGATCAAAAAAGTTTCACGAAGGTGTCTACCTGTTCTTCAAGGATTATACCTCTTAAAACTAACCTAGTTCTACATTCCAATATGTTAGTTATAGAAACAAATGTATCTAAATCATAATAGTATAATCAGGTTCAACTAACTAATTCCAATACATATATCCCAACAACATAAAAAATAATTATAACACCCAATCAAGAGTACTAGTCTATCATGAAAATATATCATAATCACGTCAATTAATTAAAGAAATAGTATGCATCACACATAAGGTATATATATGTAATATGATCATATTTACTTAATCATGGTTCATGAATGGACCAAAATACCATAACTTAGTAACATAAATCCAATCAATGGTAACTCAATGGTCTGGTACACATGAACTAGAAAAGAATATAGTAATTCCCCTACCTATGTCCCATACAGCCTATCAAATTTTTACCATGTCCTAGTTTAGTCAAAAACAAGAAGAAGAATATTTTTCTCCAATAGAATTTTGTAATGCACTAACCCAAACTAGTGGCTCAATGATGGAGTTCCTCAATACTTGATGTGCATATCCCTATACGCAAGAGTCTTCCTATAAGAAGAGAGGGTCTGGACACTATTAATGGGGAGACAATACCCTCAGTATCATATCCTTGTACCAATAATATATATAATATATAAAAACATATGCTAAATTACGTAGAATAAAATAATATGTAATAGAAACAATTTCATAAAATACATTAATGGATTCTCTATATGGAAATAAAAACCAAAGTAATAGTGAAAGAGAATAAAAAAACATTGTGTAAATACTATGGATTATTTCCTAGTCCTACGATTAGATCCATGATCTATGACTCATATATCTTCCAAAGGCTCCTTATCAATTTTTTAAATCCATATACATGAAGTCTTCATGAATATTGAGATTCATGTATAGTGTTTTAGTAATAAAATATAATCGAACACTACCAATGTTTACTTAAAAAGTTTTCATATACATAATAGGTGTGTGAAATGATTAAAATAAAAACATAATAATGTATAAAAAAACATATTCTATGTATTCATGTTCTAACCAAGCCACCAGGAACTGTGACCCTACATATTTTAGCTCTATGTTATAAGTAATATTAGGATATTGATAGTAATGAATAACTTGGTACAAATATAGTAATGTACATTTTGGAGTCTTCGTGGAGTTATTTGAACATAATAATCAATTTCCACTAGAAATCAAGTGACTAAAAAAACATCAAATCGAATATGAATTGAGTGTTGTTTCTAATCATCATCCACTAACCAGTTAGAAAACATACATCATGGAATCAACTTGGCATCAAGTTAATCACATACAATTGATGAGTCATCCTCATATCCATACCTTATTCTTAGGTCTATCATCAACATCGTTGGAGGTCATTCACACTCCCAATCTAATGGTTAACCATGTTACAACATTCTACATGTTTTGAGATATAATCACAATTTCCCCCAAAGAAAATTAACACACTTAATAGTGTAGACCATACATTTAAAATCATAGTGTATCATCATGATCAAAAATTAGAAACACATAATACATGTGATCGAAAAATTATAAGCTACATTAAAACTCATGGAAACAAGTATCACAATTGGGTCCCATGGTCCATGCACACACTCAAATTAAATCAAAACCAATAATGGTGATCAAAATATGTCATGGAAAGAAAACATTCAAGAAAAAAATTTATAAAAGATACCCACATGGTACGGAACGTCCTTCCATGAGGTTATTTGTGATGTAATCCCATTTTCAATAGGGATTAAATCTTGAACATCATTGTATAACCATGTTGAACTTTGTTACACATTATGGATGACTATATTGTGGCTAAGATCATCAAGGAGGATTTAAAAAGATACTTAAGAGGGTTCCATTCCATTAAGGGTTGTTTTATAATCACATACATGAAGTAGTCCATAAATGGTACTAATTATCATGTATGTCAAATGATAGATCTCCAATTCAGCGCATATTTTGTTGATTTGAGAATGAATCATGAGTTCCATGAAAATTATAGAATAGAATATTGAGTTTATCCAAGAAGCATTGATATACTATAAATATATCAGTGAAAAAGATACTCATGATGAGGAAAAGGAAAAAGAGAGTACCAAGATGAAAGATATATGGATCCTCTCCTGGAAGAATCTTTTATGAAAAAGGAATTTGTATTTAGATAACATGGATGTTGTTGACATGTTAGAATCACAACCAATATACCAAATATTCTTTAATTTTTTTCTATTTAGCATTATAATGTAGATATTGGTCATGAGTTGACCATATCTGTGAACAATTTCAAGTGAAAAGAAGTAGATCAATAAGGAATCCAAGGAATAGATGGTTTCATCTAACATTCATCAATTCCATACCATAAACCCACTATAATTAACTATAACTGAGATTTAGTAAATTTTAATTCTTTAGGGAATGATAGACGTGTCTCAAAAATATGTGAGATCCTATGAAATTAATAATGGGTAAAAATAAACCATAAATAGACATCAATGAATAAATAGGTTCATTCATTCCATTTATGAATGGTGTGGATGAACAGTTTGAAAAAATTTTACAGTAACCATGTTCCTTTTTGAGCTTATAGACAAGCCACATAGTTTGGATACATGGTTTTTTAAACCAAGAACCAACTGTGTTATTGGAAATTGGATCATAACATATGGACTTATAGGTGAGTTTGCATGGTTTTAAAAAAATAGCTACACCATGTTCCACCCCTTGACCCTCTTCATCCGTTTTATGGTTTCATAGATAATCCACAAAGTTTTGGAACGTCATTATAGAACCATGACCCATTTAAGAAAACAAAAAGACATTATAAAAAAATATGAAAATACAATAGAACATATCCTGAATAATCCATATCTCTAAAAAATATAATTAAGGGTTGAAATTATAAGACAAGTCACCTGAAAACTCAGATGCATTTACACCTTGAAAGAGGTATTCTTTTTATTCTTTTTATTTCTATGTAACTGCACCATTTATCAGGGTTGCATTATTGCCTTAGTCATGGTAGTTAAATTAAATTTTTTTGTGGTTTCTCTTGGATTATGGTCTATATTCTAGTTTAAAGGTTCTTAGGTGTGGACCTCATTATGTTTCTCATAAACAGTTTTTTTCAGGCTTTCAATGGCATAGTCTCTTTATTTATATAACAGTCTTTTCTTAATTTATAACAATTTATCTATGATGAATATTATTACATCATGGTATTTTATTTTCCAATTTGACTATATATTATTATATACAATAAAACACTATCATCCTCTATCACTTTATATCAACTCATGGGTAAATCCAATGTGGTTTTTGGAGGCCATTCAACATCACCTTGTGGTATTTTACCCTTGGAATCTGTAGATCATGTTTTGGAAATTATAATATGATTCCCCTTTTTCTTTCTCAGTTTCCCATATTCCTTATATTGACTATAGTTTTTCATTGGGAGGTTCAATGTTTGGGTAGTATAATAGATGGATATTTATTCGGCTAGTTTATTCTTGGCTGATCAAGGGTTTTTTCTACTTTTTGCATCTTAGAAGTATTTTCCCGTACATCCATCCATGTGTAGTGATTTGGAAAATTTCATGGAGGTAGTGGATCCTTCATACAACCTATTTATCTTTAATTATGAGAAAATCAGTTTTTTCTTCCTTGGTTTAAAAGTTATACGCCATATTAATATGATAATTACTCGGACAAATCAAAAAATTAATGGTAATGGGGATTAATTGTATGTTCTTATTTTTTATTTTTTTATTATGTATTTATTCGTACAAGTTTCCCATGTCAAAAATGAATGTTGTTGGGAAACATTATTGCATTGTAGATGGGATAAATGTAAAACACCTACTGTGAGAATTGTACAATCTCAAACTAAGTGAAATGGATAATCACTTATATCTGGATAATGAATTGTATTCACTTGGAATACTATTGTTTTTAATTATACTCATGATATAGAATAAGTGATGTTATCTGAAATCCATTAAACCTAAAATTTTGGAAAAATATGGAAGTTGAAATAGGTTATTATGTTTTGTTGAAATTTTTCAGAATTTGATGTTATAATGTAAATGTTTATTAGTATTTTATAGTGATTATGGGAATATTATTACTTATGCTATGATTTTGGTTGTGTGGATATGGTTGGATTGAATCGTTTTTGTTTCAAAGATGTATGGTGTGGGTGGATGGGCTTTTTGATAGTATAGTTGGGTTAGTATTCTATTTATCAATAAAATAAATCAAAATGATGAACCTAAAATGATATGGGTTGATAAATGAATAATAATGTGTTGGAACTAAATATATGAGTGGGATGAATATTTATTTGGTAATTGGATTGAATGAAATGACTCATAAATGAATGGGTTGTGTTCATGTTCATGGAATAACTTAGTAAGTAGTTGAAAGTCAAAATTCCAAAAATTTGTAAATTGTGGAACCTGTAATTGAAATTTTATATTTTTTGGTTATTTATGGTTTTTTAATTGGGCCATTCAATTATTAAAGGAAGTAGTTATGATATATTCCATATGATGAAGTGGTGATGTTATGGATTACACTAGTGTAGATGATATCAACCCAAAAGTTGGGTATTATGTGATATCTATATATCTTATACATTATGTAATTTTTTAAGAACCTCTCTTAAGTGGAATAACAATAAAAATTTCTAAGTGATATGGAATTGATTTTTACCCTACATCCATGTCGGGGGTGTTTTATAAGACTTTCTACCCCCTATCCTCACTATTCCTACATTAATAGTGATGATATGGGTTGTTGTTGGAGATTAAAAAGTTATGATATGGGTTAATGTTGAAAATTAATGATTTATTTTGAGGATTTGGTAATTTGGGGGGGGGGCATGAAAGGTGGGAGGTGGTCATGAGGTTGATTTAATTCACATTAATGGTGCAGGACGACCCTTTATATGTGATGAGGATATAATATTATGTGGTTGTGATGTAAAGATATCTAATTCTATCACCATATGTTAGACCATCTGATATGTTGGGATAGATGGGGATATATTATGGACCACATAAATTATGGATTGATAAGTGATATAATATTCATAGAAGTGATAGGAGCACAATATGTTTGACATTGTGCGTGAGAGTGGAAAATCAGTGTGGAAGTGGTTTTTTGGACCCTTTGTTTTCTACTATATTGATACTGTGTTTCTATATTAGATGTTGTTTATAGTTAGTATGACACTATGAGGATAGAATTTGTTATTTGACATATTTATGTGAATTCTGGTTCATTGATTTATTAAATGGTGTATTATTATACTCTATTTACATTGGCACGAGAGACCTAGGTTTTGATGCTCCTGAATGTATACGTTTTTCTAACTCTACGTATATATAATCCATTTTCATGTTTTTAGGATAATTATGGGATCCAGTATAGACATTATTCTCTTTGATAATTTATATTCTATTGATTCACTATCATAGTAATTTTCTTTTGGTACAAAAATTTAGATACATTTATTTTTTATTTATTTAATGTTCATGAATTTTGGGAAGACATTTTTTTATTTTTATGTCAGGTGATGGAGTTAATATGCTGTTGATTTTTCTTATCTCATGATCCTTACTATTATTTCGGATAGTTCCTCTCATATGTGATATTTCCATAACCCCAATTCGAGTAAAAACTCAATTTCTACTAGAGGGGGACTCATGGTGTCATTATCTCACTTTATTACTGACCTAGTTGGGCACTAATGGATAGAGGGGTTTGTAACACTATAATAATACTATTATTTAAATTTTACCATTATGAACAACCAATTAATTTTTTTTGTATAAATATTAATAATAAAATTATGAAAAATATTTATAAAGGTTATCTATAAATAAAATGTATTTTTTTAATTTTTAATTAATAATTATTCGCTTTTTATTAAAGCCATTTTATGCTTCAAAAATTTGGTTTATTTTATTTTTTTTAGAAATTAACATTAATTTGTAAAAAATATTAACTCTTACATAAAAATGTATATAATTTTAAAAATCATCATGCCATTTTATTTTTAAGTTGAGTTTTTGCGAATTTAATAAAAATATTGATTTTTGATTGAATAGTGATAAATATATATTTTTTAATCACTCAAATTTTTATGATATTATTATGGTATAAGAATTAAGTAATAAATTATAAAACATTTGGGAAGATTAAATATATATTTTTTGGATTAAAATAACTCTTTTGAAATTTTTTTATGAATTTGGGAACCCATAATACACATTTGTGAACATTATTTATATTTTATTCAAATATAAAAATATTTTTGGATCTTTGTAATCAATGGTGTGGTTAGAAGTTTATATTTTCTTTGAACGTGAAATAAAACTTTAAAACCCTCCCTTTTTTTTATTATTGAACCAAAAAAATAATCTAAATATAATATTATTTGATTTCAATGTCTAATGATTTTTATTCTTAAATAATGTATTTTCCTAAAAACTACTATTCATGTGTTTTATGTACCTATATTAAAAATGATTCATACCCCCAATATAAATTGAATCTAATAAAATTGTCTCCAAATTTTTAATCATCATTTACATTTTTTTATAAGTACCCTTTTATTTTTTATTCATATTAATAATTTATCACAGTAGAAGATGAGCTATCACGGTTAAGATTAAAATAGGATTGAAGTGGTTTAACTAGGATACAATGCTTAAAATGTCAACAAAACTTGTCTAAATTTATTTTTTGAGTTTGTTTAAACCCTATAACATCTTATATACGAACATGGGTTTCCTTTCATCTATATTATAAAATTTTTATACATATTATATTCAGATATTTTAAGTAATCCCTTGTGTGTATTTTACCTCACTTATAAATGTGTACCACCTCTTCTTCTTTACTCATAAATCTTGAGCAATATAAACATTAAAATACCTACCAAAATACATTACTATATTACCCAACATCATCCAAGATATTCTATTATTATATAAAATATCATCCTAATAAGGATGAAGGTGTAAGACAAAGGAGGTCGCTCAAAGAAGAGGTAATCATCTTACATGACTCATTCAAGGTCTATTTCGTATTCTACATCTTATAAAGCAATTGTATCCCAAAAAATGATTAAACTTATGACAACCCTGCTATTTATTACAACATAAACATGATTCATTACATAAAACTTCACTTGATACAACAAAGAAGATCGAGAGGTTTAGTGTCTTTGTGGATTAGGATCATTATATAAAAACTTAAAACATGAAATACAACATCTTTATTGAAAACTTCCTTTACATGACCACTACATTCCCTCGTACTTAGCATTGCATGGGATAACCTGAGGACATGCATAAGAAAAGGGTGAGCTATAAAGCCCAGTAAGGGAGTACACATGGAATAACATGAGGATTACAATACATGTTAGAAAATAGGCATATAAATAGAGCATAAAAGAAAAATGATCATAAAGGCATGATAAAGCATGATAATCATAACATGGAAATGTGGCAACAACACTTAACATTGAATTAGCATGAGCCAAGGCTCATTGCACATGGAGCATGAGTAAACCCTCATTGCACATGAATCACGAGTAAACCCTTGTTGAACTTGAATTAGCATGATTCAACACTCATTGCACATGACATATCATGATACTATACTTTATCCAATGCATTGGAGCGCTATAAGGGCGCACCCTTTTTAAACATTTCATTTCATGCATAAGTGTGCCACATGGATCATAAAACATGGATTCATAATACATAATCATTTATTACACGATAAAGAAATGTAGAATTCATACATGAAAATTTATAATCAATAAGTAAATGTGTATAAAGGTGAATACCCTTTATGGAGAAATGGGCATGGTATTCACTACACAATGACATTGGCTTAGAAAATCGGTGCGCTTTCGGCAGCGTAACAACGTGACATAAGAATTATTTAAAATGGTTGATGAGAGAGAAAGGGGTTCCTCATCATATTTACATGTAATGGACAGTAAGGAGGTAAAATAGAGACATGTCCCAACAATTGAAAAGGAATTTATATTCATGATACAAAAGTATTTCTTGAATGTAAAAGAAGAGAGAGAAGTTCCTTTCGGAATTTCGGCATAGTAACGGGTGTACATGGGAGGCATTTAATGAGAGAGAAAGGGGTCTACCATCATTCAAACAATAAGAGGGAAGTATGGGGGAGGTGCGAAACCATACCCCAACATTCATAATTGGAATTAAAAGGGCAATAAAACTTAAAGAAAATTGACAAAAATGAGAAAGGAAGAAAAAACCCTTACTAGGAAGTGTGCATCCAAAGGCTAGAGAGAGGCTTGTGAGAGGCTTCTTGGGAGCTTGGGGCACCTTGGGAGGATTATAGAGAGTGTAGGGCAGAGTTTGGACGAACTCCAAAGGATTTTAGTGAGGCGGAAGTGGGAGCTTGGGTGGGATTATATATGAAAGGTGAGATAATTCTTTATTATTTAGGTTTGGGACCCCTTATATTACACTAATCCAAACCACAAAACAACCCATGGTTTTTTCCCATGGTTTCTAGAAAAGGAAAGAGGAAAAAAATATTTTACAAGGAAAAGGTCTGAACTTATTAAAATAATAATGTTTCTTATGTGGAGGTGAGTCACACTCCCATGGAAATTAATTTAAAAAGGAAAAGTGTTGAATAAGTCTTGAGGGGTTCATTAATGCTTTGAGAAGTAAGTCAAAAAAACCTAAAATCAATTTATTTTAATGGTAAAACATATATTGGCCGAACATAAGGATTTTAGTATTTTATTACATCACCATTGGGTCATTATGATGTCATAAAACACATTATATATTTAAACGGTATTTAATTTTTACCCAAAAATTTGACTGTCTCAGAAAATTATGAAAAATTCACCGTTGGATAATTTCGACGTCCTGATTCCAGAAATGAAATTTATTTTATCTAAAAAAAATTTTAAATATGTTATTTTTCACTTTTAATATAATAACCAACATTTATCAAAAATTCGCGGGTTTTGACAAAAATGGCTTTCAAACCTTAATATAACATTTTAATTGCATTCATAAATTTATAAGATCATTTATATTTAACTAATTTAATAAAAATATTACTATTTTATTGAAATATTATTTAATTCAAAAATCCCTTAATTTAATAAAATATATTTCTTAATTAAATAATAACTAAAAACACCATTTTTACTTTAAAAACTATTTACAATGTATCAAAAATGACTAGAAATTATATTCATTATTATATACAAAAATAATGAACATGAACACAGTACTACTTATTTTTTACATAACCCCTTAAATAGCCGCATAAGACATAAGGGTAAGGTGTGCGATGGTGACAGACTCTTGGGGTGGCTCGGATAACATCGCTCGAGTGGTAATTTCAATCAACTTCCACTTTTCCCGTAGACGGTCACGTTCTAGCTTGACATAATGAAGCTCAGCTTGGTCTTGGTCAAGGGCGAAGCCCAAGGATGACACCTCTTTTCCGAGCTCCGAGAAATGGGCTTCGTATGGGGCAATTCTACTGGATGAGGCCATCACTTCCTTTGTCTGAGTAAAAATTGGATTTGTTAAAGCCTTATATTTATACTAATCATGTGATCACTATTCAATGACTATAAAAGTAATGTTCACAACTCTTATCATAAAACCAAAGAAGTTGAAATCTTATAAAAACATTTTTTTTATAAAGAGACAATTAACTGGATCAAGAGGGATTTTCCATTAATGAAACTTTGGGTCGTTACAATATTCCCCCCATAAGAAATTTCTCCCTCAAAATTTTCCTTTTTCCCACACTAAAAAAATGTGTGTAACTCAGCTTCATCATATCCTCCAACTCCCAAGTTGCTTCTTCAATCCTATGGTTTCTCCACAACACCTTGACGAGGGGTATTGTCTTATTTCATAGAACTTTTTCCCTACGATCTAAGATATTCACTGGTTTCTCCTCATAAGAAAGATCATCTTCCAATTGTACCTCCTCGGAAGAGAGTACATGTGAAGGGTCCAGTATGTACTTCCTTAAGAGGGATACATGAAATACATCATGCACCTTGGCCATAGTAGGTGGATGTGCTAGTTGATAGGTCATAGCCCTAACACGATCAATAATCTCAAAGGGGCCGATGTACCTTGGACTTAACTTCCCTTTATTTGAAAATCTCATGACCTTCTTCCATGGAGATATGCGTAAAAACACCATGTATCCAACTTTAAACTCAGGGTCTCATCGACGATTATCTGCATAACTCTTCTTTCAACTCTAGGCTACCTTGATATGCTGCTGAATGGTTTTCACCTTATCCAACATTTCTTCGACCATTTCTGGTCCAAGAAGCATACGTTCACCGACCTCATCCCAACATGCCAGTGTTCTGCACCTGTTCCCATACAGGGCTTCATATGGTGATATTTGGATGCTCGAGTGGAAACTGTTATTATAAGAGAACTCAACCAGAGGAAGATGTTGATCCCATCCTCCTTTAAAGTCCATTGAGCATGCTCTCAACATATCCTCAAGTGTTTGGATATTCCGCTCGTATTGGAAATCAGTTTGAGGATGATAGGTCGTACTGAAGTTTAGTTCATTATTCAGAGCATGTTGAAGACTCTTCCCAAACATAGAGGTGAATCTTGGATCTCGATCATACACAATAGATAGTGGTACTCCATGAAACCTTACCACTTCCCTAATATATATCTCTGCCAGCTAATCCAATGAGAAATCATCCCGAATAGCAATGAAGTGTGCAGTCTTTGTAAGACGATCCACAACAACCCAGATTGAATTGTTGCCTTTGGATGTCCTCGGAAGTCCGGTGACAAAGTCCATAGTTATGTTCTCCCATTTCCATTCTGGTATGGGCAATGGTTGCATCATCCCCTTAGACTTCTGCCTCTCTACCTTCACTTGCTGACACACCAGGCACTTTGATGTATATTCGGCGATCTCCTTCTTCATATTATCCCACCAAAAGTTTTCATCGAGATCTCGATACATCTTTGTGCTCCCTGGGTGAATAGAGAAATTTGAACTATGTGCATCATCCAAAAGTTCCTTCTTCAGCTCCGGACATGATGGAACACATAGTCTTTTCCCAAACCGCACAATTCCTTCTTCATTAACATTAATCTCCTAGGATTTCCCCTTTTTGATAGCTTCCACTTTTCTTGAATTCCCACATCATCCTTTTGAGCATACATTAACCTTTCCAAAAGAGGTGGTTGGTCAATAATTTGTGAAAGGATTGATGATGTTCCCTTCTTTATGATTCCCACATCTATTTTCATCAAGTCTAAGAAGATTGGATCCTTCTCAATTCTCATCATTGATAGAATCGCTGGATCCTTTCTACTTAGGGCATCCGCCACCTTGTTCGCTTTCCCAGGGTGGTAATGTATTGAACAGTCATAATCCTTGATGAGAACTATCCATCTTCTCTGGCGCATATTAAGCTCTTTCTGTGTGAATATATATTTAAGACTCTTTTGGTCAGTATATATCTCACATTTCTCTCCATAGAGATAATGCCACCAGATTTTCAAGGCAAAGATCACAGACGCCAACTCCAGATCATGTGTTGGATAGTTTTTCTCATGGATTTTCAACTGCCTTGAGGCATAGGATATCACTTTATCATTCTGCATTTGCACACACCCTAAGCCCTTCTTTGAAGCATCACTGAATACCACAAAAATCTCCCCACTTGTGGGTAAAGTGAGAACGGGTGCAGTGATAAGCCTTTTTTCAACTCCTTGAAGCTTTCTTGGCATTCATCACTCCTAGAAAACTTTACTCTCTTTCGAGTTAGCTTGGTAAGAGGGTTGGACAATCGTGAGAAATTTCTCACAAATCGTTGATAATATCCAGCTAACCCCAAGAAGCTACGGATATCGGTTACAAATGTTGGCCTCGACCATCCCTCAATTGCATCTGTTCTTGTGGGATCCATAGATATCTCATTGCATGTGATGATATGGCCCAAGAATGAGACCTCCTTCAACCAGAACTCACCCTTGATGTACTTTTCATAGAGCTTCTCCTTACGCAAAGTCTCCAGTATAGTTCTTAAATGCTCCTCATGGTCCTCCTTGGTTTTGGAGTATATTAGAATATCATCTACAAAGTATACCAAAAATTTGTCAAGGTAATCTCTAAAGACTCTATTCATCAAGTCCATGAATATTTCTGGAGCATTGGTGAGTCCGAAAGGAATTACTATGAATTCATAGTGCCCGTACCTTTTACGAAAAGCCGTCTTGGGGATATCGTCCTTCTTCACCCTTACTTGATAATATCCCGACTGCAAGTCCACCTTGGAGAAGTATTGTGCTCTATGCAATTGATCAAACAAGTCATCAATTCGTGGGAGTGGATACTTGTTCTTTATCGTGATTTTGTTAAGTTCACGATAATCGATGAAAATCCGTATTGACCGATCCTTCTTCTTGACGAAGAGGACTGGTGCACCCCATGGTGAAGCACTTGGGCGTATAAACCCCTTATCCAGATTCTCCTATAGTTGTTTCTTCAGCTCTTCAAGCTCAACAATATCCATTATATATGGAGTCTTGGATATTGGTAGTGCCCTAGGTATATGTTCAATTGAGAACTCAACATCTCTTCTTGGAGGAAGACCAGGCAGTTCCTCGGGAAACACTTCAGTGAATTCCCTCACAATAGGCATTTCTTAAAGGATGGTTTCTTCCTTGGACTCAATCATCTGAGCCAGATACGCGTGCTCATAAGGCAGTAATATCCATTCTTGAGATGATGGAGCTAAAAGAGATTCATCTTTCTCCTGACACATGTAAAGAATCGGGGGCCGATTCTCCATATGGAGTGTGATTTCCCTCTCCCGAAAATTTATGTTGGATCTATATAAGGAAAGCCAATCCATGCCAAGAATTACATCAAATTCCACCAAAGGGAGTATGACGAGGTTCGCTGGGAAATTCAATCCACAAATTATAACAGTGTAGGACTTATATTCATGGGATGCAATGATTGCCCCATTTTCTATACTCACCAACATCTTTACTTCCATGATTTGTGGTGGTGTTGGGATTGTTCTACTAAACTTTTGAGATATAAAAGAATGCGTAAAACCTGAATCAAAAAGTATGTTCACTATTCCTGAATGAATAACTAGTGTACCTGTCACCACTTCGTTGTCGGGGTTCACTTCGGCAGAAGTGATGGAAAAATCTCTTCCTAGATGTCTTAGAGGTTGTTGGTTGCCTCCGATAACCCTTGGATTAGGGCACTGATTTGCAAATTGACCCGTTTATTTGCATTTGTAGCATTGAACAACGCGTTGAGGTTCGAACGGAGTGTTCCTCTCCTCTGTCCCAGCCGCGGGTCCTTCTTGCTGAATGTTAATAGCTGGGTGCCCTTCTCTTCCACACTTGAAGCATTTTCTCGTCCCCTTAAGGCTATTTTCAGGGTGCTTCTTTCCGCACTTTTGGCAAGTGGGGTGCTGGAACTTCTTAGCGCTGTTGGATTTATCCATCGGACCACCAGCATTGAATTCCACATTACGCTTCTTATCCCCATGATACCCCTGTGATTCTCCGATCTCCATTTCGACCTTGAGGGCACATCGGGAAATTTCCTCATAGCTGTCGAAGTCACGGATCGCTAATGCTTTCCGCAAGCTAGGCTTCAGCCCACCAAATAAGCGGTCAACCTTGCATTCGGGGGTAACGACAAAGCCGGAAGCATATCATGCAAGTCTTGTAAAGTTTGCCTCGTACGCTCCCATAGATTCTTCATCTTTTTTCTTTAGTGAAAGGAATTCCATTTCCATCTTAAGACGGAGGGTGCGCGTAAAATATTGATAGAAAAACATCTTCCCGAATTTCTTCCATTCCAAAGCCTCGAACTCCTCCTCGGGCTTCGTATTTTTGATCAACGTCCACCATTGATCAGCTTCACCCTCCATACGATAAGTCGCCAGGAGAACCTTCCCTTGTTCAGAACATTGGAGGATGGAGAATATCTTTTCAATGGAGTTTATCCATTGTTCAGCGATCGTGGGATCAGATGATCAACTAAAAGTAGGAGGCCTTTGTCTCATGAAGCTCTCGATAGTGACTTGTTCTTTATTAGGGGGGGGGGGTTGAACATTACTCTTGACCCGTGTTTCTATTCAAAACCTGATTTAGCTGAGAGAGAAGTGTGACAAAGTTCGTGATTCCCACTCCCATTGGATTGGGCATCCCATTAGTACAATCATCACACTGATCTTCACAATGGTTGTTAGCCCGAGTCCTCCTATTACCGTCCATTGGCTGGAATAAAAGGAAAGTTAGGGGTAACACATAAAGGGTAATCCAAAGACAAAAGTTGATGACTTATAAATAAACTTTAATTTCTTTAAGTCATGAGTCTATAGGATTCAATCTAGGATTTTCATGATCTAATTTCTAACATATATTCTTAGGGGAATTTTTCCCTTTAATAAGGGTTCATACCAAGATTGTGAATTTATTGAAACATATCCCCTGGGATTGTCATATCCAAGAGTGTAGCAAGGCCCGTTGTCATGCACCAGTTCCCGTTCGAGTATAGCTCAAAGCGGTGTTTTCGAGTTTTACCCCTAGGATACATCTGTGCCAGAGCTGCCTCTACCTGCTCGTATCCAGACAAGGATGTATTTATTTGATAAAAAAATTACTTAGTATTTACCAAATCATAATGATGTTTTTATTATACTTCTTCCTGTATCTAAGGATTTACTAGGGTTTTCCTAATCCCAAAAATAACTAAACCTATCCTCTGATACCAACTATGACAACCCTACTTTTTTATTACAACTTAAACATGATTCATTACATAAAACATCACTTGATACAACAATAAAGATCGAGAGGTTTAGTGTCTTTGGGGCTTAGGATCATTACATAAAAACTTAAAACATGAAATACAACATCTTTTTTGAAAACTTCATTTACATGACCACTACATTCCCTCATACTTAGCATTGCATGGGATAACCTAAGGACATGCATTAGAAAAAGGTGAGCTATAAATCCCAGTAAGGGAGTACACATGGAATAACATGAGGAGTAAAATACATGTTAGACAATAGGCATATCAATATAGCATAAAATAAACATGAACATAAAGGCATGATAATGCATGATAATCATAACATGGAAATGTGGCAACAACACTTAACATTGAATTAGCATGAGCCAAGGCTCATTGCACATGGACCATGAGTAAACCCTCAGTGCACATGAAGCACGAGTAACCCTCGTTACACTTGAATTAGAATGAGTCAACACTCATTACACATGACGTATCATGATACTATACTTTACCCAATGCATTGGAGTGCTATAAGGGCGCACCCTTCTTAAACATTTCATTTCATGCATAAGTGTGCCACATGGATCATAAAACATGGATTCAGAAAACATAATCATTTATTCCACGATAATGGAATTTAGAATTCATAAATGAAACTTTATAATCAATAAGTAAATGTGTATAAAGGTGAATACACTTGATGGAGAAATGGGCATGGTATTCACTACACAATGACATTTGCTTAGAAAATCGGTGCGATTTCGACAACGTAACGACGTGACATAAGAATTCATAAAAATGGTTGATGAGAGAGAAAGGGGGTCATCATCATATTTACATGTAATTTATAGTAAGGACATAATATAGATACATGTCCCAACAATTGAAAAGTAATTTAGATTCATGATACCAAAGTATTTCTTGAATGTAAAAGAAGAGAGAGAAGTTCCTTTCGGAATTTCGGCATAGTAACAAGTGTACATGGGAGGAATTTAATGAGAGAGAAAGGGGTCTCCCATAATTCAAAAAATAAGAGGGAAGTATGGGGAGGTGAGAAACCATACCCCAACATTCATAATTGGAATTAAAAGGGCAATACAACTTAATGAAAATTGAGAAAAATGAGAAAAGAAGAAAAAACCCTTACTTAGAAGTGTGCTTCCAAAGGCTAGAGAGAGGCTTGTGAGATGCTTCTTGGGAGCTTGGGGAAGCTTGGGAGTATTATAGAGAGAGTATTCCAGAGGTTGGACGAACTCCAAAGTATTTTAGTGATGAGGAAGGGGGATCTTGGGTGGGTTTATATAGAAAAGGTGAGATAATTCTTTATTATTTAGGTTTGGGACCCCTTATATTAAACTAATACAAACCACAAACCATCCCATGGTTTTTGCCTATGGTTTCTGGAAAAGGAAAGAGGAAAACAATATTTTATAAGGCCAAGGTCCTAACTTATTAAAATAATAAGGTTGCTTATGTGGAGGTGAGTCACACTCCCATGGAAATTAATTTAAAAAGGCAATGTGTTGAATAAGTATTGAGGGGTTCATTAATTCTTTGAAAAGTAAGTCAAACAAACCAAAAATCACTTTATTTTAATGGTAAAACATATATTGGCCGAACATAAGGATTATTGTTTTTTATTACATCACCATTGGGTCATTATGATGTCATAAAACACATTATATATTTAAACGGTATTTAATTTTTACCCAAAAATTTGATTGTCTCGGAAAATTATGAAAAACTCACCATTGGATAATTTCGACATCCTGATTCCAGAAATGACATTTATTTTATCTGAAAAATTTCTTAAATATGTTAATTTTCACTTTTAAAAAAACAAACATTTATCGAAAATTCACTGGTTTTGACAAAAATGGATTTCAAACCTTAATATAACATTTTAATTGCATTCATAAATTTATAAGATCATTTATATTTAATTAATTTAATAAAAATATTATTTAATTAAAAACTCCCTTAACTTAATAAAATAGATTTCTTAATTAAATAATAAATAAAAACACCATTTTTACTTTAAAAACTATTTATAATGTATAAAAAATGACTAGAAATTATATTCATTATTATATAAAAATATAATGTACATGAACATAGTACTACTAATTTGTTACATAAACCATTAAAACAGCCACATAAGACCTATGGGTAAGGTGTGCGATGGCGACAGACTCTTGGGGTGACTCGGATGACATCGCTCGAGTGGTAATTTCAATCAAAATCCACTTTTCCTGTAGACAGTCACGTTCGAGCTTGAAATAACGAAGCTCAGCTTGGGCTTGGTCAAGGGAGAAGCCCAAGGATGCCACCTCTTTTCCGAGCTCCGACAAATGGGCTTCGTATGGGGAAATTCTACTAGATAAGTCCATCGCTTCCTTTGTCTGAGTAAAAATTGGGTTCGTTAAAGCCTTATATTTATACTAATCATGTGATCACTGTTCAACGGCTATAAAAGTAACGGTCCCAACTATTATCTTAAAACCAAAGAAGTTGACATCTTATAAAAACATTTTTTTATAAAGAGACAATTAACTGGATCAAGAGGGATTTTCCATTAATGAAACTTTGGGTCGTTACAAAACTCGTGTCATTAATTTACTAATATATTATTATTATTTTTATGAGATATCCATTTTCCACCTCCTTACCGTAAAATGGGATATAAAAGTATCACTCATGCATACATGTTGATTTCCTCCTCCACATATCAATAAGATTTATTTACCATTACCATATTTCATGGTTCATTATTATGATAGATATAGTATCTATAAATTTTATTTATGAAATAATTATGATAATGTAATTATAATATATTTTATACCTTTTTACCTTCCCTTGCATTTTAAAATGATAATGCCGCTTAGGCATACGAGTGCACCACCACCTCCATGAAGCAATGTGATTTGATTTTTTTTCTTTTACATGGATGGTAATAAGGATATGTTTAATGAATATATATGGTATTTAAGATATAATTATGAATCTATAAAATTCAATTACTATAAAGCTTTCCTCCATTTTATCTATCAATAATTGGAAATATTAGACATGTTTATGTATGGATTACCATCTCCACAAAGTGATGTAATTTGTTTTTTAGGACCACATTATTTAAATTGTTAAAAAAATGAATATAATGATTACATATGATACTTATGACTTGAATAATATTTTTTAGATTGTGGAACATTAAAACATAATCTTCAATTAAGGTAATTGAACATTCTATATTAATAAAAATAAAATATAATTCGCATTTTAATATTTCATGAAACAAAAATTATATTTTGATAGGATTAATATTGATTATAAAATTACTTGGTTATACTAAACCGATATTTAGATGTTAAATATTTCCCTTTGAAATAATATTTGATGAATATTTGAAATGTATTTTTTAATTATTAGTACATTTATTTTTAATAATGGGTTATAATATGTATAATTTACCATGTATTGAATATATGTTTAATAAAAAAAATCACAACTGTTGTAGGTAATAAAGGGATATTTTTCAAAAAAAACTATTTGGAATGAATAATGTATTTACATTCTAATTATTTAAATAATCCTTAATTATGAATTTTTTAAATGATATGTATAGATTATATAACTAAATATATTAATTTAAATCTATATAAAAATTATTATTAGACATATAGTTTATTAAAGAGTATCTTATTCCTGAAAAATGCATTTCTTAAAAACAATTTATCAATATGTTTTATGCGATTAATTTTAAACTAATTTCTAACAATTAAATGAATTTAATTTTATAATGTTTGATAAATATTTTAAAATGTAATAATTTATATTAGGTAATATGGTTGACATAATTTTTAATCATACTAAATATTGAAAATAGTAAAAAATTAATCAATATTGTTTAGGTTGAAATGGGTTTACTAGGGGTTGACCTAAAAATAGAGGTTAAATTGGAATTTTTTCCAACACACCATTGCATGGTTAAATTATGAAAATACCCTTATCAAATGAAAATATGTTCCATTTTTTCCATTTTTTCATGGAATTTTAGTTGACATTATTTTATAAATTTGAATACTTACAAGTGCGATTTAACATAAATTGTAAAATGGAACCTCCTACTCTCTCTTATTAAAACTTATTAATACATTTAACTCAAAAAAATACTTCCAAAATACCTCTCTAAAATCATTATCTATGTTATATATATTCTTTAATACCCAAAATATCAACCCTAGGTTCTTAATAAGATATCAAAATTAGTATTTTATAAGCTGAGTTAATCATCATCACCAACCTCTTTTTCTATTTACTAATTTTTTTACCAAATTCAATTATTCCATAATAATAAAAATATAATAAGAAATTATAAAGAATATAAAAAGATGATATTTTATTTTTGGTATATTATTTCTTCATGTATTTCTAAATAAAGTTGGAAACAAAACCATCACTCGTGTGTACGGTGGACTACCGCCTTACAAACCGATAAAATTTATTTTCCATCACCAACTCACATGGATAGTAATAATGATGAAAATAATGAATATATATGATAATTATGAATTAATTATTAATATATAAAATTAATATGTCATCCACTTATTTACCCTTTTATCCATTAAGGAAATAATAATGTTTCTCATTAGTACATAGGGAATGTCGTCTCAATGATGTGATTTGAATTGTTCTGCATATCCAAATATTTAGAATGTTTTTAAAAATTTATCTAATGAATAAATATGATATTTATAACATTAATATACTTATTTATATAATAGAAATATATTATTTACATAATAACTATAACTTCATAGAGAAAAAAATAATGAGAAAATAATGCATTTAACACATCACCAATGGTAAAAATGGGATATTTTTAACGAATGGGAGATAAGACGTTATTAGGGGATTATATATGATTTAAAAAATATTAATATAGTTATTTTTAAAATTAATATCTTGTATAAAACCATTATATAATCAGTAAAATAACAAACAACTAATGGAATGTGTGAGGTATAATATTTCATCTCAATTTCCATTCTATTGATACATATTTGATATTATAAATATTTTTAGTTTTATATGGTGTATATCCAAAATTTTACTCAATTTTTCTCTTGAATAAATAATATAAATGAAAAAATTGAAACCACATTTTATTTCTATTTTAATCAGATATATTTTTCTTTCATTCTCATACTTTTCAAAATTAACATAAAAAATTCATTTTTATTACTAAAATTATTTATTGTGGACATTTTATGTCATTAATTTATATTTAATATGTTTTAAAGGTATATTTATATTATTTCCAAAAGGATAAATTTCAACATTCTTTATAAAAAGTAAAAAGTGATTGTTTTTAATATATATGGTGTTTATGTACTTCCCCACCACCATAACTATCTTATTATATTTAGATTATTCTATGTGTTTTAAAAAAACTGAAAAAAAAATCATTAATGTAATATTTTAAAAAAAAAATTATTTCATTTTTATTAATTTTACAGAGTACTTGATTTTATTAATAAAAATTCATTTCAGATGAACCAATGGACATATCTTATATATTGTTAATTTTTTTTCTAGATTTCTGATGAACTATTCTATTTCTTATTGTCAATGGAAAAACAATCTAATAAATATACATTTCATTTTTATCATGAATATGATTGTTATCTAAACAATATAACATTTTTCATATGTTATTTTATTATTAAATTTATTTGATTGTCCAGTGAAAATCATGATAAATCTATATTTTTATGTCAGTTTGGATATTTATTGATAAGGCATATTTTTTTGAAATGACTTGATCATTTAATATATGAGAAATTCATTATATATGCACTTAGGGGTTGTCCTGATTTTATATAACTCCTTGATGCATCAACAGGTCTCATGAGAAAAATATGTTGACCATATTAAAGGGTTTTTTTCTATATACATACCAATAAATTATGGTTTCTTAATGTAAGGAATTCATGGTATAGATATCATGATGTCTAAGATCATGAAATCTAATAATATTTATTTTCATCATTGATATTTTATTTCTATCATTATTAGTGATATTAGTTCATTTATATTATCAATCGATTAATTTCTGGCTCAAATTATTGACCAAATGGCATATGTTATCAGTTACTTACCATATCTTACAGATTATTCCTTACTTACTCAAGGAATCGACCTCTATACCTAACCCTCACTGGAAAGTTTCTCTCACAGTTATTTTGTTTCCATTCCCCCTATTATAAAGAATAAATATTTGATTGATTTTTCAGAATAAAAATCAATTAATTTTGTTATATATATTTTTCCAAATGTAAAATGGGTTTCATGTATATATATAGATCTCTAAGACTACTGAACTAATTGATACTTCAGGACTAGAACATTTATATCTATACCAATGAAATAAAGTTGAAACTGACATTGGGTTACTATATTTGGTGTATTTATAATTCATATTTTAGAATGTCAATTAAAAACATTATGAACATGATTTAGGAAAAAATAGACCATGTAACATTACCCTATGAAATAAATTGTTGATATGTTTGATTATAGTAACATATAATAATTTTTATAAAGGTGGATATTATGTGGTTTTTCAAACAATACATCCCCATACAGAAACAAAATTTGAATGTAGTTTTTTGAATAGATAATGCCCTGGGTAATAACCCCTAAAGGAGTTGGTTGAGTGTATCATGACCATTATTCTGGCGCTTGGTAAATAATCCCTTACTATACACCTATTCTGACAGTCCTATTGGAAATTATTATGAGAATTCATATTTTATTTAAAACCCACTTTAATGGAATTGAAAATATTTATATGATTTCAATATATCCCAAAACAAAACTATGTGTATGATTATAATTTTAACAATGCACAAATTATAAATTTATATAAGTGTTACACGAGATTAAGAATTATATATTATGATTTAAAAATAAAAAATTCAATAACTAATTTAGTATATTTTTTTTAAAAATGGAACTCGATTTAAAGAATAGTATTAATACTTGTAGCCAATGGTGGGATTTCCTTGTAGAGCATACCAATATAACTAGTGTTGGATCCGATCAAATCATGCCTATATTAGGAAAGATATCCTATGTTATGACTAATATCCTATATCATATGGTGAAAAATTATGTTCCATGTAATGACACAATAATATTAGATCATTTCAAATGAAGGAATCCCTAATTATTTAGTAGAATAAAAAATCAAGGGGTAGATGAGGAATTTATTTTTTCCCTTGAAAATCTATATCTGTCATCAGGATAGGGTGAATTGAAAAAGTTGTTTCTATACTATATTATCCCAAATGTAATTGTAATCAATAGTGGTCATTTTTTTCAGAATACAAGGGAGTGTGGATCAATAGAAAAGATGGATTAATAGAACAGATGGATTGGAGATATTTTAAAGTATAATTATTTGAAAAATATTTCTATTATATTCAATGAACTAGAATGAAGAGAATGTCCCTTGAGTAAAATAAAAATTAAGAATAATGTGTTTTGGAGTATGAGGATACTATTACAAGACTATCCAGGTATGATATGTATTATATATATAATATGGAAAGAAAAATTGGAAATTTATATGAATGGATTAAACCAAGTCCCTAAAAAGAACTGGTTTCTAAAACATTTTCATCATATAAGTAAAAATTTTTATACCCCATAAAATCTAAGAAAAATTTTTATAGATCCTATATGTTTAAGGTAAATCAATAGAATAAGAGGTTGGATGGACACCACAAAAAATGAAATTTATTAAAGAAGAAAAATATGATGAAACAATTTCCATCTTATGAAAATGTTGGAATAAAATATCATTGAAAATTATCCAATGGAATGGGAGTTTTTTACAACTAGAAGAGATAAGGGTCATCTCACTCATGGGAAAAAGAAAGATATCACTCCATCCATCCAAAATTTTCAATTTTTTTGATGGGTAGGTCCAAAGGCCTAACTGAATTGTGAAGATTAGAAATAGTGCATCCTAAGGGAAGTACCTCTAACCAGACTAAAGTTCATTGAGACATGGAGACCATAGAAGTCGAATAAATACAAGAATTTTATAAATAATACCAAGAATTTAGGAAATATTCCACTTGGTTTCCCTCAATCCATGTATGAAGGATGTTCCTGTGGGTGTTGGTAAGACTCCTTCATCTTCATATTTGAATAGTAATGGACCAAGGGGTGGTAGTTTTCTCCATAATAGAATAATTAATAATACTATATTCCATTACCACTAATTCAAAAATGATGTTTTGGGAGTGGAACAACTTGATCACTTTTCAGATGGAACAACTTCTTCCATTATCGTCCCCTTGTCCATATAAGTCTATAAAAGAAAGGATGGATGGGATTTTCTGATCACAAACAACACCCCTAAATTAAAATAGTCTTTCATGAACCATCCATGTTACATTAGACACTAATAAGGGTGTCCACCTAACACATTCTCCCTATATGTTAGAGCTTTGAATTAAAGGGATTCAGTTCCTTCTATCCATGAGCATCCTCAAGTAGGGGGATTTCTCCCAATTTCTTAAGAGATTGATCATGTAGAACACTAGGCTTCATTCCCTAGATTTCATAGTGAGGTGTGTGCTTGGGGAGCCTTCATAGAAGCTTCCTTTTCTCAAATTCCAGATGCACTATAATTTATCCCCAATGAGCATCACTATCACCTTCCATTTCTACATGTTGTTGTTTATGGAATGGAACAATGAATGAATTATGTTACCACTATTTATGACTATATTTTTTAGAATGATAAATTCAAATAAAACATTCCATATTGAATCATCCCACTCTCCCACAAAAAAATCAATCAGATGTTTAATTATTATAGTTCTCGGACAAGGGTAATTTGAATTGAGATTGACCTATATCACCTGACATCTTCATAAGTAGAAATATTATACTTATTTATACTCCAAAAAATTTATTTTATGGGGATATAATTGAACTAAATGTTTCCACCCATTCCTGCAGAATTTTTTCTATATGTATAACATGGTGGTATCCTTTTTCAAGAAGGTACTTGATGATGAACACATGAAAAAAAACCTATATTTGACTAAATTTAGTATAATATTATTGAATATTTAATAATATTGATGATTAAGGATAACAAGAATAATTGATGGGTACTTTAATGATTGAGAGACCATACTGTCCACTGATGGGCATCCTTGGAACTGAATTGATGATCCCGTCGAAATATGGTTCCAAATATTAATCAATCAATTAAAAATTATATACTATAAATTATTCTAGAGGACAAGAATGTCCCAGAGAAACAAGATCCATAAATGATATGTAGCCCCCCTACCCCCCCCCCACAACTTATACCTTCCAAGAGTGAACCATACCTACCAATGATGAATTTAGCCCTAATATATTATCCCTCCAATAAATCCCTAGAAAACATAGGTTAAAGGCCCTAGATGGTCTCTCTGACACACTTTATGTTAATTCTTATATCATTGAACTTCTTATCCATCATGTAGCATAATGCCTAGTGGAATATCCCATCCATATGAGCATCTCAAATTAATCCTAACAATAATTTCTCGATATTTTTTGGAACCACCTTTATCATATTGAGGATATATGATATTTTCATGGTAATATTATAGAGAAAATGGTTAATGAGAGTGATATACCCCTAAAAATAGATGAAAAAATATTTAGTTGAGGATTCAAGTTGATATTGTTTTCTAACAAGTAATCAAAATTGATGATATGAAGCCTCTCATGTGATATTGGGGCTCACAATTACTCTATGTAGAAGTGTCTCTTGTGAAATCCCAAACTTATTTCAATTGTTTTTTAGTGTCTTTTCATCAACGATTTAATGATGAAAATGATTCCCTTATTAAATATAATAATCTTACCACTCAAATTATAATATTAATCGTTGATTATATTGATTTCTTGCACAGTTATAGTACTCTCGCCGATGAACAATATTGTATCATCCTTGAATGTAATATGAGAGTCACCAGTGATGTGATGCCTACACAAAATATTTTGGGTCCTATAATTTATGATGTTTTTATCTAGAAATATTCTATGGATTCTTGGACAATGTTGAGAATTTTGAGGAACAAATACACCTTACTCATCCCCAAAACTGAATTTTAAGATCCCACAATGTTTCCTATTAATGAAAAAAAGATTTTAGAGGCTCTAAAGGTTCAGAATAAGTAATCCATAACCCAGTGAGAAAAACCACTAAAAATAATCACTTAATTAATGAATCACCACTCCAACCTATAATATTCTATATACATATATATTTTACTAGAAATTTTTAATCTAGAGACATTTTTATGATTTCACCGATCATTTCATATTCCATAAAAATGGACACCAAGTTATATCTTTCCTTAATGAATCAATGATACTCATCAGGGATCTATTTTTTCATATTAGATGAGATTCTTATATTCGTAATTCTATCTAGATTTCTATATGGAATGTTATACATTCTAATAGGTTCATTGTGTCTATGGAAATAGGGGTTCTTCTAAATTTTGATGATAATTAGGGTCGTAGAACGTGCCACTTGAGGTGTGATTCATCCACAGAAGAATTCATATATGGATTCTAGCATTTCACCCTTATCATGGATCCTTATGTTTTAATAGAATAATCTAAGGATGCTATCAGGGTTAAGATAAATTTTGTGTTTTAGGGACAGTAAAGCTTCCCAAAAATCATTCTCCCAAAGAATCATTCAAAGAACTTTTTTTCAGTCCTTATCATGTGGGAAATATAATCGAAAAAAATCAGTCCCCAATATAATAATATTTCATTTGAGGTCTAACATATTATAATAATTATTTGAAATAATAAAATGTTATAACTCCCACCACATCGATATCTATGGGGAATGATACATCATCAATAAGAATGTTTTGGATGATAGATCATTACATAACCTTGATTCAAGCCTAAAATCTATATTTTTTTCTCCATCCCTATGTCATATTTGTTCATACTATTCATGGTCTAGTCTCTCTTGTTCCAAGAGAATTTCCACAAGATAGTTTTTTTATAAGAAAAAGGGTTTTAAATTCTCATTATGATATCTTAACTCATTATATCCATCATCTTGATCGATCATGGAATTGAGGGTGTCTAAATCATTAAAATGATAGTATTATTTATTATTCCAATACTGGTGATCCCTTTCTAAGCATTAGAATTTTTTTTGAAACCCATCATATGATTATTCCTACATTGTTTTATTCTAGTATATACTCTATATGATGCAATACCTAGGATCATATGTCAATAAGTTTGAATAATAAAATGTTTGTTTCCTATTATAATACAATCAAGGATGATGAGGTTAAAAGAATATTATAAAATATCCTAAATATTGTGATAAAATCGTGCATTAGGGAAGGGGGGAAATATCATATAGATTAAACAGTCAATCCATCAACAAGTATGTTGTCTCCCTATCTAATTATTACACCAGGTTAATTTATCCCATGATAATATCATATCCAAGAGCCCATTATTGAAAAAAAAGTATTTTTAATCCTTCCTATTATATTTACCTCCAATGTTTCCTCTAAATGATCCATAATATCATATAAATACTCACCTAAAAAACCATGTACAGTCCCTTAGATTGAAACAATCAGGTTCTTTCCATAGTTTATCTCTATCTCATGAAACACGCATGCCATAGATGGTAGATATGACATTTCTAATGTTTTTGGAACATTCCTTTCAAGAGATGTGTTAGTTGAAGAGGGATGTTTTTTCCATAATGAGTGGGTTGTTAAATAAAATCCATACATGATGATTAAAAGGTTCCCTATGAAAGTATTCATGAAAAAAAAATTATGGGAGAAGTTGACGATAATGGAAAGAAGATTATTGGGGTACATAACTTCTAATAGGGGGCCTTATGACATGGATGTTAATTAGATAAGATGTATATCTTAACCCAAGATCCTAGGCCCCAAGCATTTCAAATGATGAGGGGGATCATTTTCGAGTAAGAATCTGGGTTTTTTACTCTAATGTCAATGAACACCATGACTAAAATAAAGATATATATTGTTCCTATTTGTTGTGAAGTTAAGGGAGAACTCCGCATGATGGGGTATCGAGTCTGCAAGCATCCATACTAGACAGATCAGGTATATCTACTGATTCCATAGAGATATTGGATATATGGGTGAGAAACTGGAGGGGTCAAGGTGATTAGTATTGAGATCTATGTTATGATATGAAAAGATAATGAATTCCTTTCCATAATAATTTTCCCTATTAATATCACTATTTTTCTCTTTCCTCCTTCTATGAGGTAGTGGGGATTTGTCTATGGATGTTGGTGGATTGTTCTGGCACTGAATAGTCACCTATTTTATTTTTTACAACTGTGCCACCACCAAGGGTATTGATGTGGCAGCTAGTGTAACAAAAAATTCCCTTTTTATCAGGTAATCACTAAACCTCATCATATATTTCCACTACTTTCAGATTGGAAGGATACTTTTAAGGGTGAAGTCAGATATTTTTAAGACTCTCACTACGAACTAGTCATTTTTATAGACTACAAAATAATTTCACACCATATAATTTAGTTACATTTTGTGTAACTGTAGCTTGGTATAAGCCATTAAAGGGATCACACTATGAAATATTACATGCCATGAGTGGTATTTTTATGTCATGAATTCTATTAATAATTGATTTTTAGTCCATGGTTATTCCATGAAATGCTCAGATCCAAGATTTTAAAGTGGGCGAGTGGTTGTTTTGTCATGAATCATTCTCTTGAACTCTTGTCCCTCAAACCAAGGCTTTTACTTTGAGAATTTCATATATTCTTTACCTCTTAGATCGATTCATTCATTATTGGATCTCTTATGGGTCTCCATTGCGTCTCTCTAGGAAAGTGACACTTTTACTTCATTGTTGCCTTTGATCGCGTTAATTTCATTGGTTGGCCTCCTTAGATATACTTGTTTACGACAGTTTTGTATTCTTGGTTTCTACTAGATATGTTTTGTGATATTATTCTAGAGGTCTTTTTCATCATTGGTTGTGGTGCAGAGGGCGTTAATATTGTATGTATGTATATTTCCTCTCTTCCTCTGACCCCTTGTCTTCAAAATTGAAGCAATCTTGATGGGGATTTTATTCTTGGTACTTCTTATTTGTTTTTTGGTTTCGTTGATTTTGGTCTCCATTATAGGCATGTGTGACCAAAGTGTTGAGGTAGGTGGTTCTGTATATATACTATGATAATAAATCATGTTTTTTATTAAAAACTGATTCATATTTAAATTGGAATGATTGAGTTTGTTTGTTGAAAATGGTTTTTAATGAAAAATAAGTTTCCTTGGTTACTAATAAATGAAGTGAAATGGTTATTTTAAAATCATTGATATGGAATTTAGAAATGATTTTGAAATGGTTTTGAAATGATTGAAATAAATTATGAAAATGGGCACATGGGTTAACTTTCTTACATAGGTGGAAGGTTAAACTTTGGTCATCGTCCATTATTTTTGGTTTAACAAGGAGGTTTGTGTTGGCGTTTTCCTCTATTTCCTAGTCATGTTGTTTTAGGGTACCAATATTGATATTTTTTGGGGTGTTTACTCAAGGGGTATTCCTTTTCTTCCTTGGAACATTGATCTAGGAACTGGTTTTTGAACATGATTGTTATTGTATGAGTATTCTCTGGCACGGACCTATAGTTTTCCATAGTGTTGTCATACCTGTGATTCTATATTTTATTGCTGGGATATCTGAGTTAGCCTTGATATGTGTAACACCCCAAGGTTTTAAAAAATAAATTCAAATGCATGAAACATTATTTTAAAAAGATAGTTATAACTACCCATAAAACATAATTTTTTCCACATTTTTTATTTGAATTTTAAAAAACATGCATACACGGTTTCGATCAGTAAGTTATTTAGAGTCTGATAAGACCAACATAATTTTTGATGAATAGTAACATACCCATATGAATAGTAGTGTTACCCTTAAGAAAATTAACATACTCTTGTGAATAGTAACATCACTTATGATATTATACCTATAATATTCAACTAAATTTATAAAATATCCATAACTTGGAATAATTAAATAAATGTTTTAAAATTTTTATTTTTGGAATACAAAATTATTTTATCTAAAAATTAAATTAATCATATTTTAAAATTTATTTTAAAAAATGGAGTTCATTTTTAAATTCTATATATAAAAAAATGCTTAGGGTGAAGATTTTGGATTTTTCTAAAATAATTGAATTTTTTATATATAGTGGAATGTGGTAAAATATTGTATATATAAATTATTGGTTCAATACAATTTTGATGACATGATCGATGATGTAAGAAAACATGGATTAAATTATCATTATCTCTTTATGTTTTTTACAATAATTACTACTATTCATATTCTTGATCATTAATATTAAACTAATGATTAAAATAATGTAAAACTCCTCCTCTCCACCACTATAAATACCACCCTTTTACCCCATCGTTCTCACACACCTCTCAATCATTGATTATTGAATATGTTCTACAAAATAATATTCTATATCACAATTGTCAAAACCAAAACCTTTTGGTCTCACCAAAAGTCCAAAATCAATGGATTTTAGAAGCATCTAAAGGAGAATAGATCAAGATGCAAACATCCTCTTTTGTTTTCATTATTTTTTTTCTTTTTCTTTTCTATTATTCTTATTTCATCACCATACCTTACCAAAGAGGCATGAATGATCTAGTATATTACATATTCTGGATTTGATAATTTTTATTTAAGATTCACCATTATACTTCTTCTCCTCTACCACATATTCTAGAAATGAAAACATTGTATGTGATGTGTTGATTTACCAACATCATGGATGATGAGATTTAAATTTCTTTTAATTCCATCTAGAATGTTCCTTAAACCATTATTATGGTTGAACCAGATTATAATTTATATATTATATCTTATGTAATTTCCTGTAATCATTTTTTATAAATTATAATTATTTACAAAACAAAATCAGTTTATTATTATCAAAGAACCACCAAAATGATCTGAACTAATATTATTAATGTTTTAACAATTGAATAATATTTATATCAGAATTCAAAAAAATAAATTGTATAATTAAAGGTTAATAAAACATTAAAATATATTTTCATATCACTTTTAGAGTATATCTTACAACCTTCAAGAAAATCCACTTCGAACCACTCATGGAAACTATGTAATGCACATACCTGAAACAATGGAGTAAGCAAAATATTATTAATTAATGGGTAGAATTATGTTATAAAATGACCATGAATGGCGATATAATCATTAATATGTTTTTATAAAATATTAATAACACTATTTTAACCTCAATATATAAGGATTAAAGATGTTTTAGGGAAGTCGAACACAAGGTAAGGGATCCTCTTTTTCTGAATTTTATTCAAGAATCTCCCCTATGTTATGCTCTTTAATTTTTAATTCCTAATTATGGTGTCTATTTTCAAACCTCCACAATACTACCCTTAAGATATATTAATGCTAATATTCCCAATTTATATCTCATTAATATCTACCATGTACATCAATTACCATTTCTAATCTTCATAAGGGTATTCTTCACCCAATTTCCATTATTTGGGTTAACGTTCTATTTTATACGTTATGTGGTATTAAGATTATTTTTTGTAATTATTTTTTGTTTATATTATGTTTTAATTTGTTTATTTATAGTGTATACACATATCTATTCCATTATATTAATTCTCACTCCAATTATATTTGTAAGGGACTTTCCATTTAAAATCTATTTAAAAGACTCTTTAATGAAATTCAAAAAGATTTTTTTATATATGTATGTAATGAGGTGTTTCTACTGATCCCATGGTATTTCATTACCATTTTATGTTTCTTTTACATATATCATGTTGGTTTTAGGCCATTATAGATCAATATATGATGGTCTGAGCAACATTATTTCTCAAGATATGTTGGGTTGAGCACATTATAGCTCAATATATGATGAGTGAGAACCATTATTGAATTCCAATGCATTGGGTTCTCCGAAGATGGAATTTGACAAAATGTTTATTTCATGTGTAAGGGTTATTGTAATAATGATATGATAAATATGTCCCAAAGAAACTATAATATGTTTCAATTCATGTGAAAGAGTTTTTAAGAAATGGTTTTCATTGGTTTTTATGTTATCACGTGACTAATGATTTCTTTTCGTATATCCCTTACTTAGATTTTTGTGCACGTCCCATGTTTTTAAGTGTTTTTAATATCTTATAAGGTTGTTTAAGAGAAGGAAATAAGATAATTTAAATGAAATGAATATTTTTCAAAGAGATTATGTTTTATTTGAAATGTTTTATATTTTAAAAAAATGGGTATTGTTTAATAGTATACACAAGTATGATTATGAGAAGTTATGTAAATTAAATATCCTAATTACCTAAAATATTAGGAGGGTAATATGGTTTAATTATCCCTAATCCGATACTTTTATCTTTATGATGACATTTTCGGGACCTAATCTGGTGGCTGAATGGATTCATTTAATCCATTGTGGGAAAGATCGAACCTGCCGTGTCAAAATGATTCTGCAAAAGGGATGATCTCTTCCATTACTTCTGACAAAGCGATATCCTTTGAGGGAGTCCTTGTAGAAGATTCTTAAATGGAGGGGAATCAAAATAATCCCCCTATTATCAAGAATTCGTGTGAAGGATCAATTATGGTGGTCGCTTATCCGGAGGCGATTAGACAATGGATGGAATCTTTCAGATTCTATGTAATGGGTCTTATCTCCAATGAAAGAGGGCAAAATCCTTTGTCTTATGAAAACCTCAAGGACAACATTTCTTATTTTTACAATTTCTCTAGTTGGTGGCTTATCCCAATAGTTAATGGATACATTCTTCTCATCTTGCATAGTCAGGAAGGCCAAAATGTGATCTGGCCTTTGGGTACTATCAATTTGAAACCAGTGATCCTTTGCCTCTCAGAATGGGATCTGAACATCAATCCTTTCATGAAAAATAACTCTATTGCTCAGGATTGTTCAAGGATTCATTGGATCCCACTGACCTACTAGAATACAATAATCCTAAATTATCTATCTTATAGAATTAGTAATCCACTGAGGATTGACCAGTGTTTGATTAAGGGTGACCTTTGTATTTATGTTTGGGTGCTTATTGAGATTGATATGGAATTGTATCCTCCAAAATGTGTGTCTCTTGATTTGAATGATCATCTCATTTAGGTAGGCTTTGAATTTTAAAACATTCCCAAATACTGTGAAAACTTCAAAATAGAAGGACATGACATCGAAAAGTGTAGAATCGTACATAAACTATCCAATCCATCCTTCAACATCACTTTAGTGAAGGAAGCATCCAGAGGGGAAAATATTATCATGAAGCACTATGTGTGAAAGGACTCCATGGAATTATCAAAAGAGTTCACCTGTGCTATCAAGGATAGTATTAGTAAGTCGAGGGATGAGTTATTAGAAGAAGAAGAATCACAAGGCCGAGTTTCCATTCCACTAGATGCTGGTATCTCTAATGGTTCAGACATGTTGACAAACCATGGTCATAAATCATTAATTCTCTAAGATTTATCTGATGACTTTCCCTCATTTTCTTTATCCTACTGTCTGAATCTCTCACATTGGATCTTCTAACCTCGGACTTATAAAACCCGCTACTTTGAATGGTAGAAATGGAGCTGAAATCATTCGGGATTCACTCCCTATGCTGGAGGATGATTTCTTCCTATCTCAGCACATTGAGATCGAAATTAAAGGCTCATCCCCATTCAAGTCAGTCTCAATTACCAAAGAGGATTACTCATAGTTGGGTATAGAAAACACACCAAGGCAAGACCAACCCCCCCCCCCCCCCCACAAGTCCAATAAGAGACATTTGAGGATCTCACACAAAAACAAGGATACTGAGCAAAAAAAGAAAGTGGGATTTCCCCCCATCCAAAATCAATGACTAGAATACTCTACTAGAACTTCTAGGGTCTAGAAAACACTATATTTTTTTTGTTACCATTGGCTTTATGTTGGTAAACATAAACCTATAATCATTGTCAGTTCTAATCCAGAATCTAATAGCTTCAATTATGGTTCCTCGCTTTCCTGGAGTGGTTATTCTCTTCTCAACTCTTTTCAAGATGCTTCTTGTCTGGACAGACTTTTTTTTCTTCTACACTATAGTGTTAATTACCCTTACATTGTTTGAGTGGATGAAAAAATCTTAAATAGAAGCTTCCCCAATGTGGGTTATCTTTATTTATACTCAATATTTTATGCCTTCAACTATTATATTAGCTGATGGTCATTTTGGAAACACATAAAAGAGTTATCCATCTTTATCTCCAATCCTTAGGTGATCACGGGTAATTTCAATGCTATATTTCATGTAGATGAAGGTATAGGACATGATTATATTTCTAAGTCTATGATAGATTTCAAAACCTATATTGAGGAGTCAACCCTTATTGAATTTAATATGATTGGTTCCATATACACGTGGTATAGTAGACACTTATCCAGCACTCGAGCTAGTAGCATTGACCAAGCCTTCTGTAAAGACTCTCTTCCTGGAAGTTGGAAAACCATATCATGTGTCACTCCTGTGAGACATAATTTGGACCATCATCCAATTATTACAACATTCATCACTAAGGGGGACAAGCTTCCAATTCCCTTTCGGTTTAATAATTCTTAGACCACTCTTCCTGAATGCTCTCAACTGGTGAAAGATTCCTAGAATATGGAAGATCATAATGGAAACCCCCCTTATTTAATTTCCAAGATAACTGATCTTAAGTATATTATGAAGCAATTGATCAAGTATAAATTCAGTTTCCTTGACTAAGAAATTGATTCTCTAGAGAGCTCCCTCCATGAGATTCAGGAAGACAACACCAAAACCAACTTTTTAGGTGATAGAGCCCATGGCTCTAGTGTGTCCTCAAAACTCAATGGCCTCCTCAGACATTGAGATAACAAATAAAATAAGCTTATAAAATTCATGTGGCTCACTGATGGTGATCATAATAAAACATTTTTCAATTCCTTTAAAAGAGTAAAAAATGATAAAAGTCCCCTATCTTTAATAATGGATAGAGACATATCTTGGATTATTGAAAAGGTATCTCTAATAACACTGTTTCCTACTACATTAACCTCTCCAATTGTCCTAGAGGAAATGATGCTATTTGGGATGGAATTATTCTCAAACTTTTAACTAAATTTAAAAATCATTTTCTCACTTCTATCCCACTGGACCCTGAGATCAAAGATGCTGTTTTTGGAATCAATAACCATAGTTCCCTGGGATTGGATGGATTTACTGATCATTTATTTCAATTATATCAACTAAAATGTTTTCAAACAAGTGAAACACTTAATTAGTGAAGGCTCCCTCCCTCAATGTTGCAATTCTCAGTTTATTACTTTAATCCTTAAGGTGTAAAATTTCAGTGATATCGCTCAATTTAGACCATTTTCTCTGGTCAACACTATCTACAAGACCATCACAAAAATTCTTTCCAATTGTCTTACACATGTCTCTGGGAAAATTATTTGTTGGAATAAATTTGTTTATGTCAAAGGGTGAAAAAATCAAGATTTCCTTCTCACTGCCTCTGAATGTTTCAACTTACTACATAAGTCTACTAGAGCGGAAAACATTTCTCTCAAAATAGACATCAGAAAGACCTTCGACCTAATTAATTGGAATTTCATTGGTCGCATTCTATGTGAGTTCAGTTTTCACACAAGGTTTATTCAATTTATAAAGGATATTATTAGCCCTAAAAACATCTCCATTCTTATTAATGGATCCCCGTAGGGTTAATTCATGTCTTAAAGAGGAGTGAGGCAGGGTGACCCTCTCTCTTCCATTACCTATGCAATTTTTAAGGACTACCTTAGTAGACTTCTCATTCACATGACTTGTCCAGGGGAACTAATAACAATAAGAGTAAAAAGAGGTATCTATTTTCCCTCTCAACTTCTATTTGCAAATGAAATTATTATCTTTACTCAAGGTGATAAGAAAAATATCCAAAACCTCAAGATTACTTTACTCAATTTTAAGCATTTCTCAGTCCAGGAGGATAGTTGGGAAAATTCATTTATTTTTTTGGAAAAAATATCTATGCCTCAATGAAATATTTCATGATAAATGACCTTGGAATTTGTGATGGATCTCTCCCCTTCAACTACATAGGAGTCCCCATGTTCTTGGTTAGACCTATCCCTTCACACATTTTGGAAGTAGTGAGTCGGGTTAGAACGACCCTCTCTTCCAGGAAAAGAAAATATTTCTCAACGAAGGGCAGGATATGCCTAGTTAAACATGTAGACATATCAAGAATTGTCTACTATTTAATGGTTTACTTCTGGCCTTCTTCAGCTATAAATTCATTAAACACCCTGATGAGAAAATTTTTGTGGAGTGGTAGTATTCTGGAACGAATGGTAATTTCTGATCCTTTGAAGAGATGTTGTAAGCCTTATTCTATTAGAATACTTGGAGTTAACAATCTCGATCTCTTTAATTATTCCCTACAATAACAGTTCATTTGGAGACATATAAATTAAAATCCATATTCCTTTCACTTCCTCAGATCCATGCTTCTCAAGTGACTTATTGATAGGAATATGTTCTATGTTCAATATTCAATCTAGCCTACTCTGAAAAAATCTTCTAGAATATTAATAGTCACTCTCACTAGATTGTTAGTGATCAATCCTCTATCAATTTCAGGAAACACAACTGGACTTACTCTCCACTCATCAATAGTTTTGACATTACTGGTCCAGATATTGATTATGACTCCTCTATACCGAATAATCTTGACCATGTAAATGCCCTTCCTTCTCAAATTGCTGCTATGATTGATACCTATGACTTCGTGGATGGTAATGATTTCCTCTTGTGGGAACCTAGTCTAAATAGGATCTTATATACAAAAAGAGACTATGATCACCTCATTCAGGGAGATATCATAGGGAGAGAAGCCTTTAATAAAAATGCTTGATGCCTTCCCATTTTCATTACTTTGGAGCCTTCATCTAAGAAAACACCTAATCGAGGTGAACTTGCAATGTGATGGAATCAACCTGTTCTCGAAATGTGACCTATGCCAACATTATAGGGAATATATTAATCATATATTCCTTTCATACAACACATCTTCATCTCTCAGTATTTAGGTTTTTGATCTCTTTGATGTTCATCCATCGCATATTGATGAAATTTCTCATTTTTTACAGGATCTCACTGGTATACAGCTCTCAAAGTAGGTGGAGATTTTTTTTCTTGGTAGCCTATTTTGAGGTTATACATACTATTTGGACCTGCATAAACTAAAGCATGAATGCTGAAACTATTCCATACCAAAATTCCTCCATCTCTACCATCTTGTTTTTGGTGCAAAGAGCTAGTGACCTACGTGTTGAATATTGTGACAACTCGGTTAAAGATCATGAAATCTTGATAAGACTCTGAATTCATGTTAACTTCCCAAAACCTCATTGAACCGTAGAAATTTTCTGGTTTCCTCCATTTTCATGTTGGGTTAAATTCCACATGGATTGCTCCTCAAAGGGAAATCCCTGAACTATTGGCTACGATATTTCCTTTCGAGAGAATAATAGTGAATTTTTAGAGGGGTAACATGTTACATGTAGATTCTCCATAGCACTTGAGGCAGAGATGTATGGCCTCATTAAAATGTTTAAAAGTTCTCAGTAAAGAAATTGGAACTCAGTTTTGTTTGAAAGTGACTCAACTGCAATTTTACAAGAAATTTGGATGGGTCAGATTCATCCTTCTTAGAATCCCACTACCAAATGGAACAACTTTATAAGCACACTTTCTTCAATGAACTTCATAATCACACACATTTATCATGAAGAAAATCAACTTGCTAACTGGCTTTCTAACAAAGGGTTCTTGTAAGGGAATTTCACTCACTACTCCAGAATACCCATTGAGTTGATGACCATTGTTCAACGTGATAAATTTAAACATCCATCTTTCAACCTTGTGTAACTCATATTTTAATAATCTTAATCCTTGAAGTTTACTTTTCTAAAAAAAATTCCTAATTACCTAAAACTAGATACCTGAAAATATCTTCAATGTTTAATAATGCATGTTCTAAGATAATATTCATGATTAGCTAATGTTTTAAGTCCATATTTTATAGTTGGTATCAGAGGATGGTTTAGATAAAATTAGGGTTTAGAATGATTCTATTTGAATATAATTGATGATTTTTAATTTAGGGTTAATTTAAAAAGATATAGAATTTAATTATTTCCATGTTTCTTCATCTATGATATGTCTATTTAGATTGTTTTTCTGAAAAAGAAATAGGTATGATAATGATGGGAGGCACCAAGAGGCTGATGTATGTCCGAATCTATAGCCCAAAATATTGGGAATTGGAACTGAGAAGTTTGTGACCACAATAGCTCAGTTTAATCAACAAATAAATTCTGGTGGTATCCATTCTAGATAGTAACATGATCTACCATGAAGAAATACGTCTTTTGTTGTACATTTTATCATGTAACATCCTCCAGTATTTTGTTGAACCAAAGATCTAGTGATATCCGAAGGATGGATCAATGCTCTAGAAAAGATATTTGATTGCATGGTATGTTCAAAACATAAAAAAGGAAAACTAACCATTTATCCTTTGGAAGGTGAAGTCAATTAATAGTGGTATTTGGTTAATAAATTGATAAAAATAGATGATCTTGATAGTCTGGAATGGGATTATGTTAAGTGTCTTTTTCAAAAAAAAATCCTAATTTGTTTTACTCGAAATGGAGATATAATTCTCTGAAATAAGGCTAAAAGTTGGAGATTTTTTGGCATCATATGATGCCAATTTTAATAGATTTAATAGGTATGTAACGTATTTTACTCAGAATTTTGATAAAATAATTAATAGATTTTACTCTGGTTTGAAACAATTTTTAAGAATATCATTGGCTTCATGAGAGTTAAAAAGTTATGATAAAATTGTTCATTGTGCTAAAAATGTGGATATGGATTTTTAAAAAACGTATTTTCCTCATGATGATAATAATAATAAGTGGTTGGGTTTTTAGGATTTGGGAAGGAATTCACCAAAGAAATTTGGATGTAAAAAATCATTTTTCCATCTTATGAAAAGTGAGGTAGAAGGTATCTTGGTGAATGTATTTTAATTTCTGGGAAATATTGCAAATGAGGAAAGTTTGTACCCATGTCTCATGAGTGTAAGGAAAATGATCCAAAAATTAAGGCGAATTCGATGGTGAGATGATTTAACTATAAGGAATTGGGTCATTTTTCTAATGTTTGTCCAGAGATAGTAATTGAGGTAGGGAATCAACAATATTGGATGTAGAAGGGTGTGGTAAAATCCTTTGCAACCACTTCAGCTAATGTTGAAACATAAAATGAGGTGGTATCAAGTATATTCCTTGTTTTTATAAATTTAAAAAATGAGTTTTTTGATACGGGGTCTACATATTCCTTTACTTCTGGAAAATTTTCACGTAAATAGGGAATTTCATTACATGAAATGATATTAGAACATACAGTTAAAACACCATTGGAAATATTAAGAAAAAATGGAATTATGAGAATATTTCGGTTGTTATCTCTAGAAATTCATTACCTACGAACCTTGTTGTTCTTTTCTCTTGTAATGTTAGGAGTTATATAGGGTATGGATTGGATTTCTATTTATCCTGCAAATATTCATTATAGAGATAAATAAGTTATTTTTTAGAATGAGTTTTGGTTTTTATACAAGAATGAACATATAACATTGATAACATACCAAGAAGATGAAAAACATTTAAAAGATTGAAATGAATGTTATCATGATCATATTGTTGAAAAAAGGGAACTATTCAGATTAATGATGTACCCTTGGTAAATTAATACATGGATATTTCTCCTAATAAATTTATTGGTGTAATACCTGATCAGGTAGTTGAATTTAAAATTTACATAGTTCCAGATTCTAATATGATTTAAACCCCCTATATGATGACATAAATAGATCTTCGTGAATTGAATAAGTAGTTTCCAAAGCTACTTGATAAAGGCATCACTCATCCTATCACTTCACCATGGGGTACTCCTATTTTTTATTTAAAAATAAAGATGGTTCCATGATACTTTTCATTGATTAATGAACTTTTAATTAAATTAATGTTAAGAATAAGTATCAATTTCTTATAATCTATGACTTATTTGATCATCTCTAGAGATATCATTATTTTACCAAGATTGACATGAGGTCTGGGTACCATCACATAAAGGTATAGGAGGATGGAATCTCAAAAATAGATTTCTATACTAGATATGGGCATTATGAGTTTTTTTAATGCCCTTTGGTTTTACAAATGCACCAGATGAATTCATGAATCTTATGAATAGAATATTTATTGATTTCATAGATAAATTTGTGTCTGTGTTTGTTTATGACATTATTTTATATTATAAAAGTCAAGGGGATCATGATAAACATCTAAGGGTTGTTTTAAAACCATAAAAGAAAAGAATATGTAAGGAAAATTCAGAAATGTCAATTTTGGTTGAAATAAATTTCTTTCCTTGGTCACATTTTATTATACTATGGTATAAATGTTGATCCTATTAAAAAGAATTATTGAAAAATGGCCCGGACCAACAAATATAACTAAAATTCATAGCTTCCTTGGTCTAGAGGGGAATTGTTGATGGTTTCCTAAAAATATTTTAGGGTTATCCAGCCCAATGACTAAGTTAACTTTAAAAGGTCTTATGTTCATTTGGAAAAAAAGATGTGATGAATTTTTTCTAGAATTGAAAAAAAGATTGGTGAAAACTCCAATTCTGACTCTACATTCTTAAAATGGTGAATTTTTCATTATTACGGATTCTTATTTAAATGGGCTTGGTTGTTTCTTGATGCAGAAAGATTAGGGAATTTTTTATGCTTACAAACAACTAAAACCTTAGGATTAAAATTATCCCACACATTATTTGGAATTAGCAGGTGTGTTTTTTTCATTAGAAATATGGAGGGATCTTGTATATGGAACCAAATGTAAAATATATACTTAAAATAAAAGCTTAAAGTATATATTCACTCAAAAGAAATTTAACATGAGGTATAGAAGATGTCTTGAACTAATAAAAAATTATGATTTCATGAACAATTACCATCCCGGAAAATAAAACAAAGTGGAAGACGCATTGAGTTGAAAAAAAGCCCCCATAAATAACCATGTTACATCTAGAAAATGACCCCTTGATTAATGATTTGATAAATTTTGTCTTGGAAGTTATTGTTGTGGGAAATTCCTATATTTTGTTTCAGGGGTCAGTGAAGTCATTTCTCTCATACATAATCAAGAAATCAGAGAAGGATGATAGTGAGTAATAGAAAAGGTATAACAAGTCAAGAAAGGTAAATTTCATGAATTTAATGTTGATAATGATTATGATATGAGATTAAAAAATAAAATATGTGTACCTTCTGATTTCCAAATGAAGAAATTATTTTTTTGTGAGGCACATAGTTCTCCATTTTCAATTCATCCTGGCAGTACTAAGATGTAAATAGATCATCAAGAGTAGTACCGGTGTATATGAATGAAAAAGGGATATTGCTAATATTATCATGAAATGTTTTACATGTCAAAAAGTTAAAGAAGAGAGGAATTTACCAATGATTATTATTCATCCCTTACTAGTGTCAGAGTGGAAATGGGAAAATATATCCATGTACTTTGTTGTGGGACTACTGAAGACATATCAATATAACAATGAGAATTGGGTTATTATTGATCGACTCGCTAAATATGCACATTTTCATTTTATTATATATATAATGTGTTTGGATCAGTATTATCGACTGTATCTCAAAGATATTTTTAGGTTACATAGAGTGACTCTTTCAATTGTATCTGACTAGGATCCCAGTTTCTCTTCTTTCTTTTAGAAAGGCCTTCAGAAGTAGATGGGAATAGAATTAAATCTAGTTATATATTTATATCCTTGATCAGATTGGATGTCCAAATGAATGATTTATAAATCAGAGGATATGCTTCGAGCATGTTCAATGTACTTCGAGGGATGTTGGGATTAACATATTTCTTTAGTTGATTTTACTTGTAATAACATTTTTCAATCTATTATATTGGTGGAACCTCTCAATGAATTGAAAGGGAAGCGGTGTATAACTAATTATTTTTGGAATAATATCTGAGAAAGGAAGTTTAGGGGTCCAAATTTTGTAGAGGAAGTGTCTCAAAAAGTTAAGATGATCTTGCAACACCTTAAAAAAGCTTCAAAAAATAGAAAAGTTGTGTAGAAAATAGGAGGAAAGACTTTTCTTTTTAGGTAGGTGGTCATTTTTTTCTCAAAATATCACAATGAAAAAGTGTAATGTGTTTTGGTAAGAAAGGTAAGCTATGTCCATGGTTCATTTGACCTTAAGAAATCCAAGATAAATTTGGACTAGTTTCATACCAAGTAGATACGACTCCATGTTTTCTCAGGTGAACAATGATTTTAATTTTTTGATGTCGAGAATGTATGTGCTAGATTCAACTAAGGTTCTGAGCCCAGAATTCATTTAGCTAGAAGAGAAATTTAATTAAGAAGAGAGAATGGTTCAAATTCATGATCATAGAGAGAAACCTTTGTGGAATAAGGTAATTCACAAGGTAAAGTTTTTTTTGGGGAAACCACATGATAGAAGAAGCAACATGGGAATTTTATAATGCAATAAGGGAAATGTACCCTATCTAGTTTAATAAGTAAATTAAATTGCTAGGATGAGATTTCCCGAAGGTGGGGTCAATGTTACACCCCAGAGTAATAAAAATAAATTGAATTAAATGATATATTGTTTTATGTAGATAGTTATAATTGTCCCATAAATATAATTTTTCCACTCCTATGATTTTAATTTCCAAAACAAACGTACACAGTTGCGATCAATAAGTAATTTAGAGTCTGATAATACTAACTTAATTTACGGAGAACAGTAACATACCCATATGAATAGTAATGATACCCTTATGAATAGTAACATAACACTATTAATTGTAACCCCACCTATGATAGTATACATATATGATTTAATTGGAGTTAGGATGTGGCCATATATTAGAATAGTTAAATAAATGTTTTAAAATTGTTATTATTTGAAATAAATATTAATTTATTGAAAAATTAAATTAATCATTTTTATAAAATTATTTTAAAAAAATGAGTTAATTTTTGAATTCTACACATATAAAATTGTTTAGGTTGAATTTTTTGTATTTTTCTGAAATTCTTAAATGTTTGAAGAATAGTTAAAAACAGTAAAATACCGTATATATAAATTATCAGTTAAATACACTATTTAGGACATCATGGATTATATAAGCACACTTGTTACTAACTCACATGCTATATTTACTATTTTTTCACAATAATTATTACTAGTCATAATCTTGATAAATAATATTAAACTAATGACTAAAATAATACAGAACTCCTCCCATCCTCCACTATAAACACCACCCATTTCCCCACCTCTTTTTCACAATAAACACAAGCCTTGAGCCTTTCCTATGTTCTGAAAAAATACTAAAATATATAACAATCCCCATGTCCATGACCTCATCGTCTTACCCATTGTCTAAAACCAAGGTCCTTAAGAAGTATCTCAAGGAGAAGAGATCGAGAGGTAAACATCCTCTTTTATTTTCTTTCTTTTCTTTTCATTTTATTTTCTATTCATCTTATTTCTTCACATAACCTTATAAAAGTGGTATTAATGACCCAATATCATAAATTTTCAACATTTCATCATGATTATGGGTGATTCACCATTATACTTCATTTCCTCTCCAACTTAATTGAGAAATGAAAACATCGTCTATGATGTGTCGATTTACTAACATCGTGGATGTTGTGATTTCAATTTATTTTACATCCTTCAAAATAAGTCATGAATATATTTTTTTGGTTGAACCAGATTATAATTTACGTATTATATCTCTTTTAATATTTTTTAAACTTTTTTTATACGTGATATAAATTTACATAATAAAATGAGTTCGTTATTTTCAAAGAACTCCCAAAATGATCCAAACAAACATCATTAATGTTTTAACTAATGAATCATATTCATATTAGAATTAAAAATGATAAATGGTATAATTTATGTTTATGAAAACATTAAAATACCTTTTCATTCCACTTTTTGAGTTTCTTTAACTACCAACATGATAATCCACTATGAACGGCTCATGGAATCTTTGTAATGCACACACCCGAAATAATGGAATTAACAAAATATTTTTAATGAATGGGTGGAATAATGTTATAAAATGATCATGAAACATGTTATAAGAATGAATATTTTTTAGTAAAATATTAATATAACTCTTTAAAACTTGATACAGGAGGAATAAACATGTTTTATAGAAGTAAAACCTGAGATAAGGGATCCTCTCTTTCTCAATTTTATTCATGAATCACCCCTATATTATGCTCTTTAATTTTTAATTTATAATATTGGTGTATGTTTTAGAACCTCCTAAACATTTACCTTTTGATATATTAATGATGATATAATGCATTTCTATCTCATTAATCCCTTCCATGTACATCTGTTACCCTGCCGAATCTTTATATTGTAATTCTTAACCGAATTTCCATTCGTTGGGTCAACCTTATCCTTTATGAATTAGGTGGTATTGATATTATTTTTTTGAAGAATTATTGTTTATATTATGTTGTATTATTTGTATATATATTTTATAAACATATCCATTCCATTATATTAATTATCACTACAATTATATTTTTAAGGGACATTCCTTTTAAAATTATTTTTAAAAGTCTCTTTAATGAAATTCAAAAAGATTGTTTTTTATATATGTATGGAATGAGTGGTTTCATAGGGTTTAATGATACTTTATTACCATTTTATGTTCCTGGGACATAGTTTATGTTGGTATGAGAACATTTTATCTCACGATATGACTGTTTGATCCCCATTATAGCTCAAGATATGTTGGTTCGAGCCCATTTTAGCTCAAGATATGACTGGTGATCCCCACTTAGCTCTCTAATTCAATAAGTACTCCGGAGATGAAATTTGACCAAATTTTAATTACATGTGTAAGGGTGATTGTAATAGTGATATTTTAAATATTTTCCATGGAAACTACATGATGTTTCCATGCATGATGAGGAGTTTTTATGACTTAGGTTTTATTATTTTTTATGCTCTCACTTGATTAACGATTTCTTCCCTTATATACGTTACTTATATTTTTGTCCTCATCCCATGTTTTTAAATATTTTCATAGGTTATAAGGCTGTGTAATAGTGATAAGTAATGTAATTTAAATGTAATAATGATTTTTCAAATCAAATATACTTTAGTTATAATGTTTTATATTTTGAAAAAATTGATATTGTTTTAATAGTATCAACATGTATGATTATGAGATGTTATGTTTGTTTTATGGCCTAATTACCTAAAACTCTATACATAAAACGAACCTCAATGTGTGAAAATGTATGTTTGTGACTAATATTCAATATTAAGTGATGTTTTAAGGCTGAATCTTTAAAATATACATGTTTATGCTTGTAAAAAATGATATAGAAAATGTGATTTAACATTCATATACCAGCTTTTGATTAAAATTGTGGGAAAAGGGAAATATATACCATGTTTTCTATAAAACATCATTACATATTATTGTACCATGATTTTATTCAATGTGATCATACATGAATTGTTATAAAGAGGATTTATGTGGAATACCTAGGTGGGATTCTAATGATCAAGTAATCTGAGACATGTTCACCTTTTTTGTGGTGCGTAGACCTTTGTTTCTCTTTTAGTGAATGGAATGAAAGGGAATTGAAGAGATTCTGTGAGGTTTGTGTTAGGTGGTTGGGTAGGTGGTTTTAATATGGTGATATTTTTTCCATGCCATCATTGAGAGTAGCTATTGTGTTTTGTTCTTTTATAGTTAGACTTGTCCTTTGGATTTTTTTGCTACTTATTTCATTGTCTACATGAATTGTCTTCTGGAAGTTATGGCATTTATATCTTCTTCATCTTCCAATGTTCCTTTTTGTTTTGTATATATATATATATATTCCCTATGGTTGTTCTAGTTGGTATAAATCATTCCCTCTATTATTTTTTTCGATAATGGGGTGCCTATCACCAACTCATGGGGATCAAAAATGCCCTTTTGGAATATAATAGAATGTGTTGGGTGCCGAGTTTGAGGGAAACCCGGGTTGGTTTGTAACAATTTTATATCATAGGAGGTATTTTTTCAAGGGTATATATCTTGGTACATTTTTTAGATGATATATAATATTTTAAATACTTGATAGGTATGTTTTGATATGTTCCTGGTCCACTCTAGTTGTGATGAGACTCAAGCTCCCATGGGATGTTGTGATATGTGTCTCTAGTGTTTGGTTTGGTTTCAAAATATCAATTTTTTCTTATGGTGTTTCTTGTTTGAGATGGTATTTTTTGTCTAATCATTCTTATTTTTCAGTGTGCAGTAGTATGCCTCCTATACATCTTCCAAAACTTCCTCAATAAGGTGTATCTAATACTTTTCAAGAGAACCCACCTATAGATCAGATTCACATTGATGATATCCTAAGGGATTTTTTTATATTGATAAATATGTACCATGAGTTCAGAAGGGTGTTATTTAGGTGAAACTTGGATATGTAAGAGAGAGGGGGGGAGATAGATCATAAGATTTCCTACATTAGAAACCATTGTCCCTTAAAGGAACGAATGAGCCTCAAGAGGTAGAGGACTGAATGGATAGGATCAATCAAATCTTTTACTTTCTGGGGACACCTGAGAACATGAGGGTAATGTGTGCAGCATTTCATCTTGAGGGGTATGGAAAGTGACGGTGGGATTCTATTTTCCTAGAAGATAGACACATGGACTTTGATTTAATGGTTTTCCAAACCCTTCTCTTCTGAATGTTTGGACAAGAGTCCTTGATGCAAGAAAAGTCACTAGAGTTACAATATTTACAAAAGGGAGAGCCTTCGGTGTCAGAATACAACAATAATTTTATGGTGCCAATCCATTTTTTCCAAAATCTGGTGAAGAATTAAAAAAATTGGTTGATAATTACCAATAGGGTTTGCAATTGGATATCGTATCGTAGGTTATTATCAAAAATCATTATACCATTAAATTGTCGGTAGATAGAGATATGATAGTAGAAATGAATATGGAAGGAAAGGATTTATTTTCCACCTCTTATCTTCCATTGGGTGGTAGAATTATTGGTTCACATGGGAAGAAGATGGAGTGGAAATATCGTCGATGGAGTAGAAGAAGGGGTCTCTGCATCAATCCTCTTCAACACGATCTGTTACACTGGGTAATGTTCCTCTGACATTCTATCACAATGTAAAGGGAGGACACAGAAGATGTTATTACCATATTCCCAAAAATACATGAAATAAATGTGGATGCATTTTTCACTTACAACACTTCTATTAGGCTATGACTACACCTCATTATGGTTAAGGTTTGTCAGATCAAAAGGATACTGTAGTCAGTTAGATGGTTCAAATACTATAGGGATCCAACCAAAACCCCCAGGAGTGAAGGATTTTCATGAAATAGATGAGTGTCTAGTGGAAGTTAATTTAGGCCCAGAAATAGTGATTGGAACTATCCTAATTTCAAACATAGTAGAAGTTGATTTATTTTATTCTAGTATCTCCCATTCATTCATAACTACATGTTTTTTGATATTCATTATCATTCAATAGATCTTGTGTCCTTTAAAATGGATTTAGAGACACCTCTTTGTAAGATGATAATGCATGGGTTCAGGGGTCCTTCTTGTTCACTAACAATAGTCGATATGATGTTAGGATGGGATTTTCTTGTTCATGATCTGGATCTATTTGACGTCATCATCAGTAAGGATTATTTATCACTCACTGAGATGAGGTTGATGTTTATCATCCGTGTGTTTCATTTCGTGATGCCAATGGGATCTCTCAGGTGTCTTAGGGGGAGTTTGACCCTAGGTCTAGTCATATAGGACATTCCCATAAAGAGATTAAGAGTTTATTTGTTATAATTTCATTTGATCCTGATGACATTACTTCTATTGATGATCTTCCCATTGTTGTTCAATACTTTACTTACATTTTCCTTGATGACTTCTCATGTCTTACTCCAGATAAAGTGGTATATTTTACAATTAATTAGGCATCTGATACACAGGTGATATTGATACCTTCTTATCATATGGAACCAATGGAGATAAAAGAGTTCTACATTCAATTGGATGACCTTTTACAAAAATTATTTATTCTCCCATTCATTTTTCCTTGGGAATCACCTATGCACATTTCCAGTAAATAAGATTCTTCACTCCGGTTGTTTATACACTATCATAAGTTAAACTAGGTATCGATTAAAAAATCCATTTTCCTCATTTGGGTGATTTGTTTGATCAGTTAAAGGGATAAAAATGGTTTTCAAATATATATCTCTAGCTGAGTTATCATCATCTCATAGTTCGGGACTATAATATACTAAAGACCAATTTTATGAGTAGGTATGGACATTAAGAATATATTGTGATGCCTTTTGGTCTAAATAATTCATCAAATGGTTTTATGGATTTCATGAATTGGATAATCCATCAATAGCTTGAGACTTTGTGGTAGTGTTCGAGGATGATATTCTAGTTTATTCTAAATCCAATACTAAGGGAGAGCACCAACTGAGGTTGGTTCTAGAAATTTCAAGAATTCATTGTTTTTATGGAAATATTTCAAAAATTAATTTCTAGGTTCAATAAGTGAAGTTATTGAGGTATTTATTTTATGAGAATGGGTTGTCGGTTCATCCATAGAAGGAAAAGGCTATTTTTTCCTGGAAGGAACCATTGAATGTCTTTGAAATTTGAATCATACACGGTATTACTAGATAATATTAGAGTTTTGTCATGAATTATTCTAATATGGCATCAAATTTAACTATTATTACCATGAAATTAGTGATATTCACCTGATATTTGAATTTTTAGACTTCATTTGATGAACTAAAATGATTTCTTACTTAGGCTTCTATTATTACCTTACCTGAGACCAATAAAGGATGCGTGGTGTTTTGTGATGCTTTTAGTGATAGTTTGGGATAGTTTATTATGATGGAGGACTATGTGGTTGAATCTCTCTCTCTTCACCTTTGAACGCAATATATGAATTACCCCACTCATGATTTAGACCTTTCTGTAGTCATTCATGCGCTCAAATGTAAGAAGATATAAATTGTTTTGGGATATGTTTATAGTATTTTCTGATCATAAGAATCTGAGTTGTATCATTTATTAGAAAAACATTAATCTTAGATAGATATGATGGTTAGAATACCTTCAAATAGATTACGTAGATATCACTTACACCTATGAAAGTTAAACATTGATGTAGATTCTCATATCATGAATGTACTATCAAAGGGTGTTCTGAAATCAATGGAAGAGTGGAACCTTATGGGTGTTTTTGCTCAGTTGCACCTAGATTCTCTATTGGATGTATCAGGCATGGTTATATCTAGTGTTTAGTTATAATCATCTCTCCTAGAGTCTATTTTTCATATTCAACAGTAGAATGATGAGTTTCATAGGACCTAAGAAATCATTTATGGTGGGGAGACTATTTCGGGTCAGTCACTCACTTCAGATGGTATGCTTCACTTTGGGAAAATAGTTATCATCTCAGCATCAATAATGATATTAGTTTGGTTATATTTTCATTTCTCTTCATGGGTTATTCATCAAAACACTATGAATATGTATTATTAATGAGGCAGTGATTCTGGTGTCTGGGTATGAAGTGTGACACCGCCGAGTTTGTGTCTCCCTGTTACACCTACCAACAGATAATGGAAGAGCACGTAAAACTCCCTAGTTTTCTTCAGCCTCATACAACGCCAATCTGAAAATGTGATGGGGAATCCGTGGATTTTTTTACTGTTGGATTACCATGGACTCACCAAGGGAGGAATTCTATCTGGGTGATTGTTGGTTAGTTGAGAAAGTTAGCTCCTTTCATTCTGATCAAAGAAACCACTATATTTTATGATCTGGGTAAGCTGTATGTGATGGATATTTTTAGGTTACATGGGAATCCTTCTTCAATTATTTCAGATAGGTATCCTAGGTTTACCTTGAGGTTCTGGAGGAGCCTCCAAGAGTCATTGGTAACTAAGGTCATCTTGAGCACATCATACCATCCACAAAAAAAATTTCAAACGGTGCTATTAATTTAGATTCTAGAGGATATGCTATACACCTGTGTCTTGTATTTTTTAGGATCATTGTATATCTATATGATAGTATTTGAGTATTTTTACAACAAAAGTTATTAGTCTCTATTCATAATGGCCCCCATTTAGTCATTTTATGGTCATCTAGAAATATCACCACTTTGGTGGCTGAAGTGGGCGAAAAATATTTAGTTAGAAGAAGTTTGGTTCAGAAAATGACTGAAAAGATTCAAGATGTACATGGATGTATGGTTATAGCCCAGAATCAATACAAATCATATTTCGATCAAAAGCATCGACCTTTGGAGTTTTCTATAGGTAAGTGGAACTTCAAGATGGTTTCTCCTCAATAGGGTCACCATCATTTTATAAAGCTACGAATGTTGACTTCGTGATATTTTGGAGTATTTGAGTTCACTGAGAATCTTTGGAAATTATTTTCATCAGTTTTTATTGAATATTCAGTTGACCTGTATTCATGATGTTTTCTATATTTTCCATCTCAGGAAATATCACCCTGATCTCACTCATGTTCTGTGTTAGGAAGAATTTGATTTAGAGACTAATGTTTTTATTTTGGAGAAACTAGGTGACTTCATTGACTCTCAAGTGAAAGTCTTTCAATGGATGTAAATTCCATTTTTCAGAGTTCTACGGAAACAAGTCAGAATCCCATGATTCAAGGGGATGTGAGTCCTTGATGAGATAGTAGTGGCTTCATATTTTTCTAGGGATTACATATTAAACTTGACTTCCCAGGGATAGAATGTCTTTATGGAGGGGATTTTTTAACATCTCGTTACCATTTTTTCAGTTATTCCATTAGCTTCATCATTTTCATCCATTTATATTCAAAGGATACATATAATGCTGACATCAGAGATTTTTTTGACTTTCCCTAAGAACCGGTCATTTTTTTAAGACTGCAGAATGATTTAATGTTGTGTAACTATGTTACCTTCTAAGTAACTGTTGCAGGGTACAATTCGTGAGAGGGATCAAAATATAAAATATTAAACATCATGAATGGTAGTTTCACACCACCATTTCATTAATTAGACTATTTTTAATCCAAGGTGTTGGATTTTTCGGCATGTTTGTACACAGTGTATTTCATTTTGTGTAACTATATTACACATCATGAAACGGGCCACATCCAAATATTAATGTTGGCGAGTGGCTGTTTTGTCATGGATATTTCTTCAAACCCCTTGGATCTTGAACCAAGGATCTTCCTAGAAGATTTTCATCAACAACCCTCTTTTTACATCAATTTATTCCATATTAGTATACTTTACGGATGTGGCACATCTCTCTAGGTAAGGTATCTTTTTTATTCTTCATTTTTTTCACTATCGTATCATCATTGGGTGGTGTCTTCTGATCCATTGGTTTAATATGGTGTTGTCTTCTTGGTTTATCCTAGATTTGTTGTCCAATCTCGTTCTACAGTCTTTCTCTTCATTATTCATCATGACACATGCATTTTTCATTAAGGTATGTAGTTTTCTTATCTTATGTCGACCCCTTATCTTCTAAATTGAATCAATCATTATGTGGATTTTATTATAGGTCCTTATATGAAATATTTGGGTTTCATTGATTTTTGGATTTTGTTGTGGGAATGTGTGATCCAAGTGTCTTGGTAGGTAGTTTTGTCTCTACCCTATGAAAGTGGATCTTGTTGTTTTTTTTAAAAACTGTTCCATATTGAAATTGGCATGATTTGTTTTGTGTATTGATAAGTTTTTTAATGAAATATGGTTTTTTTCTTTGGTTTTAGATAAATGGATAGAAAATGGTTATTTATAAACCATTGAAATGAAATTGGGAAATGGTTTTGAAATGGTTTTCAAAGTATTAAAATAAATTGTTAAAAAGAACACAATGATTACTTTGGGTAAGTAGGTTGAAGGTTTATATTGGGACATCGTCCATCGATTTTCTATTATCAAAGACGTTTATCTGGGGGATTTCCTCTGTTTACCATGATTTCTATTCTAGTTGATAATTTATGTGGGTTTACTCATGTCGTATTCCTCTGATTCCTTAGACCATTATGCTATGAAATGGTTTGTGCACTTGGTTATTATGGTATGAGTAGTTTGCAGCCTAAACCTATAGTATTCCTTCGTGTTGTGATACGTTTTCTTCTATTTTTTTATTTCTTATCTTTCTAAGTTATCCTTGATATGCATTTTTTTTCTTGATAATAATAATATGGAAAATGTTCATTAAAATTGATATGACTTCATTTTAGAACTATTGAAAAAGGGAAATGTTTTCCATGTTTTCTATAAATATTCATTACTTATTATAATTCAATGTTTTATGTAATATGAGAAAACATGAATGGTTATGTATAGGATTATTGTGGGATACTAGGGTGGGATCCTACTGATCATGTTATCTCACACCCTATTCACCTCTTTGGTGGTGTGTAGACCTTTATTTGTATTCTAGTTCTGGGAATATGAAGGCCTTATAGTAAGGCGGTGAAGTTCATGTCATCTGTTTTGGTATCTTGTGGTGATATGTTGGGAATTTTCCCATTCCATCATTTAGAGTAGTTGTTTGGTTTGGGTCCTTTATAGTTTCAATTATCCATTGTAATTTTTAGGTACTTTTTTGTTGTATGTTTCCATTATTTTCTTATAGTTATGGTATATATATCTTATTCAAATTTTTTATATTCATTTTTTAGTAAATATATTCTATGTGGTTGTTAGGGTTGGGTGGAATTGTTCCCTCTATTTTGTTGTTCGATTCTAGGTTGCTTTTCGCTAGCCTGTAGGGATCGAGAATACCATTCAGGTATGTAAGAAAACAAGTTGGGTGCCAGGTTTGAGGGAAACATGGGTTAGTTCTTTACATCAAGGGTCTCAATTATGAATTGGATGTCATTTTCATGGTTATATCCTCTATGGAGGACTTCATAAAGGAATGGTCTTATAGCATGTGGTTATTTGGGGATCAGGACATCAACCTCTTCTTTAGGTCAATAGAAGCTCACTCTGACTATAACACTCTCAAAGAAGTGATGTGAATTAATTTACTAGGTCTTCCCCTACCATTAAAAATATATCATTTTATTATGTTATAGGTGATTCAATCATGTCATTCCTATACTTGAATATTTTTTTCACTCAAACATCAAGAATTCATTATTCCCTGGATGTGTGCCACAATGGATATCTATCAACAACTCTCTTTAGGCATCCTTCCCAGGGAAAGGGATTCTATTTTTTGAGGTATCCCTTGTTATACCCATCTACATCATATTCTTTTCTTTTTTTTCATCTTCATGTTGTATCCCTTATAATCTACATAAATATTCATGTTGGAGGATTTGTGTAGTAAGGGATATATATGACCTATTACCATGGGGATACCCTATTCTTTTTGTTAAGAAGAATGGCCTCTATATGGGTTTTTGTGTTGATTCCAGGGGAATTAATGATTTATGATAGAGAACAAGTATCTTTAACCATAAATTGATGACTTATCCAATCAACAACATGGATCACAATATTTTTCTAAAGATTGGCCATCATTATGGGTATCATTAATTGTGAGTAATGAAATATAATTGTAACGACCCAAAGTTTTTCAATGGAAAATTTCCTTCTTATATCTATGTCATAGAAACACAAAATAATGAACTAGTAAGTGATAAGTGACCTTTAAACATAATTTTGTCACCCCTATGTTTGGAATTTTAAAAATCTGACATACACAATTGTGTTCAAGACAGTTTTTGGAGTCTAATGAAACAAAAATAATTTTTGGTGAATAGTAACCTACCCTTATGAATAGTAACCTACCCTTATGAATAGTAATATGACCCTTATGAATAGTAAATTAGAGGAACATTACCTATGAATAATAAAATAAAATTTAGACATCATAGAAAGTGATAATTTGACCTTAGTAAACGTTTTTGGTATTTTATAATTCATAAATAATTAATTATAATTAATTAATTAATTTAAAAGAATATTTATTTTCCTGAAATATATTCATAAATTATTGAATCAATGTCTAATAGTTTTTAGATAATTTTATAAGACCCTAAGTAATTTTTGAAAGAATTGCAAAATCAGTTTTAATTTTAAAAACTGTTTTTTAAGTAAATTATGATTTTAATTAAATATTAAATTAATAATATTTTGAAAATTATTTTTGAAAAATGGAATTCATTTTTGGATTCTACACGTCGAAAAATGGTCGGGGTAAAATTTTGGGTTTTTTCTAAGATACTTGAATTTTTGATGAATAGTAGAATACATTAATTTATCATATAAATACATTTTAATTAAAACCCACTATTCCTGACAACACAAGTGATGTAAGCACCCAAATCCCGAATTCACAAGTCAAATTTACTATTCTTAGTCATCCAAGACTCACTATTCCTTGTCTTGGGTGAAATTAATAAACTAATCAATTTTATGTTAAGGAATCCCCTCTCCCCTCCACTATAAAAGCCACCCTTCACTCCCTCTTTTCCTTACACCTCTCAAGCTCCAAGACTTCTCTAAATTCTGCCCAAACACCTTCCCTAGCTCATCCCCCACGTCCAAAAGCTTCTCGTCTCATCAAAATACCATGCCTAGCTTCCTTAAATAGGATCTCAAGAGGAGGATTCTAAAGGTAATTTCTCTCTCTCTTCTCCTTTAATTTCCTTTCATGTTCAAGTTCCTTTCTTGATCTCTCTCTATCTATCTTCATCCAAATTGTCCTTTAAATCCAGTATCATATGTATACTGTAATATTATGATTCTAATTTTATATTATATCACCACACACCCTTTCCCCCTTCCTTTTATTTTATTAAAGAGAACGTTGTTCATGTGGTGATAATTTATCACCTTCAAAAACAACATGCTCTCTTCCATTTATACCTTCAATCTGGTCATGAAGCCATTTTTATGGTTGAACCAGAATGTTTTATATGTATTATGTTCTATTTTAAGTTCTGGAAATAACCTATGTCCATACAACTAAGTGAAAAGTTAAAATGAGTTGGTTGTGATCCAAAAACCGCTCAAATTAGCCCAAATAATCTTCATTTAATTCTTATCTAAGGATTCGGCCACATGGATCCAATATAACTCATTATAAAATCATTAAAGCTTCTATAATATCATTAATTACATTTAATATCAGTTCTGGATGTTTACCCATGATCTACCCAAACATCAAATTAAGAATACAAGTGGACTGCTCAAGAAAACCATGAAAAAGAACATCCCCGAACAATGTTTTTAAACTCTATAAGTCATCCAAAGGAACATAATATGAAATAATGAAACCATAATGAACCCTATTAATGTATAAAATGTTCTGGAATTTCTAATTAATGAATATAATGTCATTATACAGGACATTAAAGAGAAGGAGGCATTCGAGTACAAGGTAAGGGGAAATCTCGAACCCAATTTTCTTCCTTCGGGTTCTCCCTATTTCACTCTATTTTTGATATGGTTACTCCTCAAAGGTCTTTTTTTGATCATTTAATTTACTTTTCTGGGATATACATTTTTTTCACTAGTTTTTATGTCCATAAAAATGTTTTCCAAAAGAACTCTTCTTTCAAGATCTCACCTTTTACCTCTCATTCAAGGTTGATGGTTCTTATATCAAGTATGTTGTTCCCTCTTTCTTTTGGGAACCCAATGCTTATGAATGTTTTATTATAAGATGAAACCCATTCCTTTCCATGGGTTATTTATTTACATGTTTGATATGTGTTCTATTTGGCAAGCATGATAATGATAATGTTATGATGTGACGGGTGCGCCCAGAATTATATAGCACAATATGAATGTTTAAATGTGACGGGTGCGCCCAGAATTATATAGAGCTCCAATGAATTGGGTAAAGTGATTAATCTCATGAGTAAATGTGAAATGATGCGTGAACATGATGCTAGATTTGTTCACAATTATGTGTGGTAGTTAACCACTAAGACATGATGTTTCATTTTTATGCTTTTCCACATTTCAAGTTTATTGTTTATGCTCCTCTCATGTTCAAGATCTTCTTCCTATGTCATGATTATGCTCACCCCATGATATATTGTTCTTATCTATCCTCTTACTGGGCTTTTAGCTCACCCCTTTTGATGTATTTCCTCAGGTGGCTACATGTACTAAGGAGAGGACAAGTGCTACTAAGAAGCCATAGAAGAAGCGATTAAATGAGTTTTTATGATTTATGTTGTATTTGTTATGTATTTTCCTAGTTTTCACAAGACACTAAACCTCTGGATCCTCCATGTGTAATACTATTATGTTGTTTATCTTTGAAATGATGTAATAGTAATGTATGAAAAAGGTCGGGTCGCTATAGTTGGTATCAGAGGAAAGGTTTAGTTAATTTGGGAATTAGGATTAGTGAACCCTAAAGAAAACCTCTAGCATGAGACTAAGTACAAATATGCACACAAGGATATTTACCTAGGGATCCCATATGTTATGTTTTTTGGTATAATTGTTTAAAAGGATATGTTATTCATGACTTGTTTACTTATGTTTTGTTCTAACATTTTCTATTTTAGAAAATGGTGGGAACCAGGCGAAATCAGGCCAACAACTCTTGTGACGGCCAATGCAACGATTGCCCTAACGACATCCCCAATGATTTTGGAGGTGGAATTCAAAACTTCATGGCGATGCTTACCCAATTATCCCTGGTTATGAATAATAAACATAATAATGGGGAACTTCCTCCTTCACCAAAGAGGGAGCAGCTAGCTATCGAATGTTTTATGCGGCAACGACCACCGACGTTTTGTGGATCTTCTGATCCACTAGTTGCGGAACAGTGGGTCAACTCCATGGAGAAGATCTTTTCTGTTCTTCACTATTCCGAGACGGAGATGGTGACTCTAGCCGTTTATCGTCTAGATGGAGAAGCTGATCAATGGTGGGCGTTGATTAAGAACACCAATCCAAGGGATGAAATTGAAGAGATGGAATGGGAAGACTTTAAGATAATGTTTCTTAATAAGTACTTCCCACGAACTCTTCGCACGAAGATGGAGAGAGAATTCATAGAGCTCAAGCAAAAAGAAGGAGAATCTATCACAACCTATGAAGCAAATTTCACAAGGCTCGCAAGGTATGCTTCGGGTTTTGTTATCAACAATGATAGCAAAATTGATAGATTCTTTAGTGGATTAAAACAACATCTTCGAAAAGATCTTGCAATTAGAGACTTTCGGAGTTATGAAGAAGTTGTTCGGCGTGCTCTCAAAGTGGATATGGAGATTGGAGAATGGTCCCATGGCTATGGTGATAAGAAAAGAAAGATGGAGTTTCAGGATGGTGGATCTAGTGATAAATATGGGAAGAAAACACAACAACCCACTTGCCGGATATGTGGGAAGTTGAACAATGGGAACTGCCTCAAAGGGACGGGTAAATGCTTCAAGTGTGGGAAATAAGGACACCTAGCTCACGAGTGTCGAAGAGACATGAAAAGGAAGGATAATTTAGCCGATGAAAGGAGAGAACCACTCGTGGTTCAATTCTGCAAATGTAAGGAGCTAGGTCACTATTCAAACCAGTGCACTAAACCTCGAGCTTTCAAGGGTAATTAGCGCCAACAACCACCAAAGCCAAAGGAACAAGGGAAGGCTTATGCCATCACTACTGCGGAGGTGGAACATGATAATGAAGTAGTATAAGGTACACTTCCTATTCACTCAAGAATGGCAAAATTCTTATTTGATTCTGGTTCTACGCATTCCTTTATATCTTGCATGTTTTCTAGAACTATAGAATCGAAGCCCCGAAACCTTGAAGTAGAGATATCTGTAAAAACACCAAGTGGTGCAATCATTGCAACCCATGTTTTTGATTCTTCTCCTGTTGACGTATGTGGGAAGATTCTTCCGGCAAATCTCGTAATACTTCCCTTGGTGGAATTCGACGCTATAATGGGAATGGATTGGCTCTCGTTATATTGAGCACATATCAACTGTCGGGAAAAGGAAATATATTTTCATATTCTGAACCATCCCATGCTCCTCTACAAATGCAAGGAAGATCATGAATGTCCTTTGAGAAATCCTTCAATGGTGTGGGTGATGATTCCCTATGAATAAGCATACATCGCCCAAATGATTGAGTCGAAGGAAAGTTCCAACCTTGAGGAAATGCCCATCGTAAGGGAATACAGTGATGTATTTCCCGAGGAGTTACCCGGAATTCCCCCGGATCGTGAGGTAGAGTTCTCAATTGAACTCATACCCGGAGCTACTCCTATCTCGAAGTGCCCCTATAGGATGGCTCCTATAAAACTGGAGGAGTTAAAGAAGCAGCTGCAAGAGCATCTGGACAAAGGGTTCATATGCCCTAGTGCATCACCTTGGGGTGCACCAGTGCTCTTTGTGAAGAAGAAGGATGGAACCATGCGGTTGTGTATCGATTATCGGGAACTCAACAAGATCACCATAAAGAACAAGTATCCTCTCCCAAGGATTGATGACTTGTTCGATCAGTTAAGAGGAGCTCAATACTTCTCAAAGGTGGATCTTCGTTCTGGATATCATCATGTAAAGGTGAAGAAGGAAGATATTCAGAAGACTGCCTTCCGTACAAGGTATGGACACTATGAGTTTTTGGTGATGCCCTTCGGACTTACTAATGCCCCTGCAATCTTCATGGATTTGATGAATAGAGTCTTTATAAATTACCTTGAAAAATTTGTGGTAGTGTTTATCGATGATATTCTCATCTACTCCAAGAGCAAGGAGGAACATGAAGAACATCTAAGACTTGTGTTGGCAACATTGAGAAAGGAGAAGTTGTACGCCAAGTTCAGCAAGTGTGACTTTTGGATGAATCAAGTCACATTCTTGGGACATGTGATAACAAGCGAGGGAATTTCTGTGGACCCTTCAAAGACAAAGGCGATTGAGGAATGGCCCAGGCCCTCTAGTGTCACAGAAATCCGTAGTTTTCTTGGATTAGCTGGGTACTATTGACGTTTTGTGAGAAACTTCTCACGATTGTCAAGCCCACTAACTAAGTTAACAAGGAAAGGGGTAAAGTATGTACGGATGGAAGAATGTGAGGGAAGCTTCAAGGAGCTAAAGAGAAGGCTGATCACTGCACCTGTACTCACACTACCGAAAATTGGAGAAAGTTTTGTGATATACAGTGATGCTTCAAAGAAAGGCTTGGGTTGTGTACTCATGTAAAATGATAATGTGATAGCCTACGCCTCACGATAGTTGAAGATCCATGAGCAAAACTACCCAATGCATGATCTAGAGCTGGCAGCCGTGATTTTTGCCTTGAAAATCTGGCGGCATTACCTTAATGGTGAGAACTGTGACATATACACCGACCAGAAGAGCCTAAAGAATATATTCACACAAAAGGAGCTCAACATGCATCAAAGGAGATGGTTAGAGCTAATCAAGTATTACGATTTCTCTATTCACTATCATCCTGGAAAGGCGAACAAGGTAGCTGATGTTCTAAGCAGGAAAGAACCTACTACTCTATCCATGTTGAGGATTGAGAAAGATTCCATCTTCTTGGATATGCAAAGGATGGATTTGGAAATCGTAAGGGCAGAGGATACATCCTACCTTTCCCAAATGATTGCGCAAACATCCATCCAACAGAAGATTAAGGAAGCCCAAAGGGATGATGTGGAGATACAAAAGAGGGTAAATGCAGTAAAGGAAGGAAAGCTGCAAGAGTTCCATATCGACGATGATGGTGTGATTCGGTTTGGAACGCGGCTTTGTGTGCCTTCATCACCTGGAATAAAGAAGGAGCTATTGGATAATGCACATTGCTCAACTTTCTCTATTCATCCTGGAAGTACCAAGATGTATCGTGATCTCCGAGAACACTTCTGGTGGGATAACATGAAGAAGGAGATTGCAGAATATATATCAAGGTGCTTGGTATGTCAGCAAGTTAAAGCTGAGCAGCAAAAGTCCAAAGGAATGATTCAGTCATTGCCTATACCCATGTGGAAATGGGAAAATGTCACTATGGACTTTGTCATGGGTCTCCCGAAAACGTCAAGAGGAAATAATGCGATATGGGTTGTGGTTGACCGACTCACCAAGACTGCCCATTTTATCGCTATTCGGGAAGACCTCTCACTTGAACAACATGCAAGGATATAAGTGAAGGAAGTAGTGAGATTGCATGGTGTTCCACTCTCGATTGTCTCTGACCGTGAGCCAAGGTTCACTTCTAAATTCTGGAGGAGCCTTCAACATACTTTGAGTACTGAATTAAATTTCATCACAGCCTATCACCCCCAAACTGATGGCCAATCTAAAAGGACTATTCAGACACATGAATATATGCTATGATCCTGCTCTCTTTAATTCAAAGGTGGTTGGGATCAGCACATTCCATTGGTTGAGTTCTCATACAACAATAGCTTCCACTCGAGTATTCAGATGGCTCCTTATGAAGCTCTTTATGGGAAGCGATGTAGAACTCCAACCTGTTGGGATGATGTTGGAGAACGAAAACTACTTGGTCCCGATCTTGTTCAAGAGATGACAGAGAGGGTTCATGTCATCCAGAAACATATCAAAGCTGCTCAAAGTCGGCAAAAGAGCTATGCTGACAATCGTCGAAGGGACTTGGAGTTCGACGTTGGAGATAAAGTCTTCCTTCGAATATCTCCATGGAAGAGGGTCATGCGATTTGGGAAGAAAGGGAAGCTAAGCCCAAGGTACATTGGTCCCTTTGAGATCCTTGATCATATAGGAGCAGTGGCCTATCGTCTGTCACTTCCACCGAATATGGCTCAAGTTCATGATGTGTTTCACGTATCACTACTGAGGAAGTACATTCCAGACCCCTCACATGTACTAAACTCAGAGGTGGTACAGTTGGAAGGTGATCTCTCATATGAGGAGCAGCCGGTAAAAATTCTGGACCGAAGTGATAAGGTTCTACGCAACAAGACAACCCACCTTGTCAAAGTGTTGTGGAGGAACCAAAATTTTGAGGAAGCAACTTGGGAACCAGAAGAGGCAATGAAGGAGAAGTACCCTCACCTGTTTGTGTAAAGAGAAATTTCGGGGGCGAAATTTCTTAAGGGGAGAAGAATGTAACGACCCAAAGTTTTTCAATGGAAAATTCCCTTCTTATATCTATGTCATAGAAACACAAAATAATGAACTACTAAGTGATAAGTGACCTTTAAACATTTTTTTTTCAACCCTATGTTTGGAATTTTAAAAATATGACATCCACAATTGTGTTCAAGACAGTTTTTGGAGTCTAATGAAACAAAAAATAATTTTTGGTGAATAGTAACCAACCCTTATGAAGAGTAACATACCCTTATGAATAGTAATATGACCCTTATGAATAGTAAATTAGAGTAACATTACCTATGAATAATAAAATAAAATTTAGATATCATAGAAAGTGATAATTTGACCTTAGTAAACGTTTTTGGTATTTTATAATTCATAAATAATTAATTATAATTAATTAATTAATTTAAAAGAATATTTATTTTCCTGAAATATATTCATAAATTATTGAATCAATGTCTAATAGTTTTTAGATAATTTTGTAAGACCCTAAGTAATTTTTGAAAGAATTGCAAAATCAGTTTTAATTTTAAAAACTGTTTTTAAGTAAATTATGATTTTAATAAAATATTAAATTAATAATATTTAGAAAATTATTTTTGAAAAATGGAATTCATTTTTGGATTCTACACGTCGAAAAATGGTCGGGGTAAAATTTTGGGGTTTTTCTATGATACTTGAATTTTTGATGAATAGTAGAATACATTAATTTATCATATAAATACATTTTAATTAAAACCCACTATTCCTGACATCACAAGTGATGTAAGCACCAAAATCCTGAATTCACAAGTCAAATTTACTATTCTTATTCATCCAAGACTCACTATTCCTTGTCTTGGGTGAAATTAATAAACTAATCAATTTTATATTAAGGAATCCCCTCTCCCCTCCACTATAAAAGCCACCCTTCACTCCCTCTTTTCCTCACACCTCTCAAGCTCCAAGCCTTCTATAAATTCTGCCCAAACACCTTCCCTAGCTCATCCCCCACGTCCAAAAGCTTCTGGTATCATCAAAAGACCAAGCCTATCTTCCTTAAATAGGATCTCAAGAGGAGGATTCTAAAGGTAATTTCTCTCTCTCTTCTCCTTTAATTTCCTTTCAAGTTCAGGTTCCTTTCTTGATCTCTCTCTATCTATCTTCATCCAAATTGTCCTTTAAATCCAGTATCATATGTATACTATAATATTATGATTCTAATTTTATATTATATCACCCCACACCCTTTCCCCCTTCCTTTTATTTTATTAAAGAGAACGTTGTTCATGTGGTGATAATTTATCACCTTCAAAAACAACATGCTCTCTTCCATTTATACCTTCAATCTGGTCATGAAACCATTTTTATGGTTGAACCAAAATGTTTTATATGTATTATGTTCTATTTTATGTTCTGGAAATAACCTATGTCCATACAACTAAGTGAAAAGTTAAAATGAGTTGGTTCTGATCCAAAAACCGCTCAAATTAGCCCAAATAATCTTCATTTAATTCTTATCTAAGGATTTGGCCACATGGATCTAATATAACTCATTATAAAATCATTCAAGATTCTATAATATCATTAATTACATTTAATATTAGTTCTGGATGTTTACCCATGATCTACCCAAACATCAAATTAAGAATACAAGTGGACTGCTCAAGAAAACCATGAAAAAGAACATCCCCGAACAATGTTTTTAAACTCTATAAGTCATCCAAAGGAACATAATATGAAATAATGAAACCATAATTAACCCTATTAATGTATAAAAGGTTCTGTAATTTCTAATTAATGAATATAATGTCATTATACAGGACATTAAAGAGAATGAGGCATTCGAGTACAAGGTAAGGGGAAATCTCGAACCCAATTTTCTTCCTTCGGGTTCTCCCTCTTTCACCCTATTTTTGATATGGTTACTCCTAAAAGGTCTTTTGTTCATCATTTACTTTACTTTTCTGGGATATACATGTTTTTCACTAGTTTTTATGTCCATAAAAATGTTTTTCCAAAAGAACTCTTCTTTCAAGATCTCACCTTTTACCTCTCATTCAAGGTTGATGGTTCTTATATCAAGTATGTTGTTCCCTCTTTCTTTTGGGAACCCAATGCTTATGAATGTTTTATTATGAGATGAAACCCATTCCTTTCCATGGGTTATTTATGTACATGTTTGATATGTGTTCTATGTGTCAATCATGATAATGATAATGTTATGATGTGACAGGTGCGCCCGGAATTATATAGCGCAATATGAATGTTTAAATGTGACGGGTGCTCCCGGAATTATATAGCGCTCCAATGCATTGGGTAAAGTGATGAATCTCATGAGTAAATGTGAAATTATGCGTGAACATGATTCTAGCTTTGTTCACAATTATGTGTGGTAGTTAACCACTAAGACATGATGTTTCATTTTTATGCTTTGCCACATTTCAAGTTTATTGTGTATGCTCCTCTCATGTTCAAGATCTTCTTCCTATGTCATGATTATGCTCACCCCATGATATACTGTTCTTATCTATCCTCTTACTGGGATTTTATCTCACCCCTTTTGATTTATTTCCTCAGGTGGCTACATGTACTAAGGAGAGGACAAGTGCTACTAAGAAGCCATAGAAGAAGAGATTAAATGAATTTTTATGTTTGATGTTGTATTTGTTATGTATTGTCCTAGTTTTCCCAAGAAACTAAACCTCTGGATCCTCCATGTGTAATACTATTATGTTTTTTATCTTTGAAATGATGTAATAGTAATGTAAGAAAATGGTCGGGTCGCTATAGTTGGTATTAGAGGAAAGGTTTAGTTAATTTGGGAATTAGGATTAGTGAACCCTAAAGAAAACCTCTAGCATGAGACTAAGTACAAATATGCACACAAGGATATTTACCTAGGGATCCCATATGTTATGTTTTTGGTATAATTGTTTAAAAGGATAAGTTATTCATGACTTTTTTACTTATGTTTTGTTCTAACATTTTCTATTTTAGAAAATGGTGGGAACCAGGAGAAATCATGCCAACAACTCTTGCGAAGGCCAATGCAACGATTGCCCGAACGACATCCCCAATGATTTTGGAGGTGGAGTTCAAAACATCATGGCGATTCTTACCCAATTATCTCCGGTTATGAATAATAACCATAATAATGGGGAACTTCCTCCTTCACCAAAGAGGGAGCAGCTAGCTATCGAATGTTTTATGCGGCAACGACCACCGACGTTTTGTGGATCTTCTGATCCACTAGTTGCGGAACAGTGGGTCAACTCCATGGAGAAGATCTTTTCTGTTCTTCACTGTTCCGAGACGGAGAAGGTGACTCTAGCCATTTATCGTCTAGATGGAGATGCTGATCAATGGTGGGCTTTGATTAAGAACACCAAGCCAAGGGATGAAATTGAAGAGATGGAATGGGAAGACTTTAAGATAATGTTTCTTAATAAGTACTTCCCACGAACTCTTTGCACGAAGATGGAGAGAGAATTCATAGAGCTCAAGCAAAAAGAAGGAGAATCTGTCACAACCTATGAAGCAAATTTCACAAGGCTCGCATGGTATGCTTCGGGTTTTGTAATCATCAATGATAGCAAAATTGATTGATTCTTTAGTGGATTAAAACCACATCTTCGAAAAGATCTTGCAATTAGAGACTTTGGGAGTTATGAAGAAGTTGTTCGGTGTGCTCTCAAAGTGGAGATGGAGTTTGGAGAATGGTCCCATGGCTATGGTGATAAGAAAAGAAAGATGGAGTTTCAAGCTGGTGGATCTAGTGATAAAGATGGGAAGAAAACACAACGACCCACTTGCCGAAAATGTGGGAAGTTGCACAATGGGAACTGCCTCAAAGGGACGGGTAAATGCTTCAAGTGTGGGAAAGAAGGACACCTAGCTCACGAGTGTCGAAGAGACATGAAAAGGAAGGATAATGTAGCCGATGAAAGGAGAGAACCACTCGTGGTTCAATGCTACAACTGTAAGGAGCTAGGTCACTATTCAAACCAGTGCACTAAACCTCGAGCTTTCAAGGGTAATTAGCGCCAACAACCACCAAACCCAAAAGAACAAGGGAAGGCTTATGCCATCACTACTACGGAGGTGGAACATGATAATGAAGTCGTACAAGGTACACTTCTTATTCACTCAAGAATGGAAAAAGTCTTATTTGATTCTGGTTCTATGCAATCCTTTATATCTTACAAGTTTGCTAGAACTATAGAATCGAAGCCCCGAAACCTTGAAGTAGAGATATCTGTAAAAACACCAAGTGGTGCAATCATTGCAACCCATGTTTTTGATTCTTCTCCTGTTGACGTATGTGGGAAGATTCTTCCGGAAAATCTCGTAATACTTCCCTTGGTGGAATTCGACGCTATAATGGGAATGGATTGACTCTCGTTATATAGAGCACATATCAACTGTCGGTAAAAGGAAATATATTTTCATATTCTGAACCATCCCATGCTCCTCTACAAATTCAAGGAAGATCATGAATCTCCTTTGATAAATCCTTCAATGGTGTGGGTGATGATTCCCTATGAAGAAGCATACCTTGCCCAAATGATTGAGTCGAAGGAAAGTTCCAACCTTGAAGAAATTCCCATCGTAAGGGAATACAGTGATGTATTTCCCAAGGAGTTACCCGGAATTCCCCCGGATCGCGAGATAGAGTTATCAATTGAACTAATACCCGGAGCTACTCCTATCTAGAAGTTCCCCTATAGGATGGCTCCTATCGAACTGGAGGAGTTAAAGAAACAGCTGCAAGAGCATCTGGACAAAGGGTTCATACGCCCTAGTGCATCACCTTGGGGTGCGCCAATGCTCTTTGTGAAGAAGAAGGATGGAAACATGCGGTTGTGTATCGATTATCGGGAACTCAACAAGATCACCAAAAAGAACAAGTATCCTCTCCCAAGGATTGATGACTTGTTCGATCAGTTAAGAGGAGCTCAATACTTCTCAAAGGTGGATATTTGTTCTGGATATCATCAAGTAAAGGTGAAGAAGGAAGATATTCAGAAGACTGCCTTCCGTACAAGGTATGGGCACTATGAGTTTTTGGTGATGCCCTTCGGACTTACTAATTCCCCAGCAATCTTCATGGATTTGATGAATAGAGTCTTTAGACATTACCTCGAAAAATTTGTGGTAGTGTTTATCGATGATATTCTCATCTACTCTAAGAGCAAGGAGGAACATGAAGAACATCTAAGACTTGTGTTGGAGACATTGAGAAAGGAGAATTTGTACGCCAAGTTCAGCAAGTGTGACTTTTGGATGAATCAAGTCACGTTCTTGGGACATGTGATCACAAGAGAGGGAATTTCTGTGGACCCTTCAAAGACAAAGGCGATTGGGGAATGGCCCAGGCCCTCTAGTGTCATAGAAATCCGTAGTTTTCTTGGATTAGCTGGGTACTATCGACGTTTTGTGAGAAACTTATCACGATTGTCAAGCCCACTAACTATGTTAACAAGGAAAGGGGTAAAGTATGTATGGACGGAAGAATGTGAGGGAAGCTTTAAGGAGCTAAAGAGAAGGCTGATCACTGCACCTGTACTCACACTACCGAAAAGTGGAGAAAGTTTTGTGATATACAGTGATGCTTCAAAGAAAGGCTTGGGTTGTGTACTCATGCAAAATGATAATGTGATAGCCTATGGCTCACGATAGTTTAAGATCCATGAGGAGAACTACCCAACGCATGTTCTAGAGCTGGCAGCCATGATTTTTTCCTTGAAAATCTGGCGGCATTACCTTTATGGTGAGAAGTGTGACATATACACCGACCACAAGAGCCTAAAGTATATATTCACACAAAAGGAGCTCAACATGTGTTAAAGGATATGGTTAGAGCTAATCAAGTATTACGATTGATCTATTCACTATCATCCTGGAAAGGCGAACAAGGTAGCTGATGCTCTAAGCAGGAAAGAACCTACTACTCTATCCATGTTGAGGATTGAGAGAGATCCTATCTTCTTGGATATGCAAAGGATGGATTTGGAAATCGTAAGGGCAGGGGATACATCCTACCTTGCCCAAATGATTGCGCAACCCTCCATCCAACAGAAGATTAAGGAAGCACAAAGGGATGATGTGGAGATACAAAAGAGGGTAAATGTAGTAAAGGAAGGGAAGCTGCAAGAGTTCCATATCGACGATGATGGTGTGATTCGGTTTGGAACGCGGCTTTGTGTGCCTTCATCACCCGGAATAAAGAAGGAGCTATTGGATAATGCACATAGCTCAACTTTCTCTATTCATCCTGGAAGTACCAAGATGTATCGTGATCTCCGAGAACACTTCTGGTGGGATAACATGAAGAAGGAGATTGCAGAATATATATCAAGGTGCTTGGTATGTCAGCAAGTTAAAGCTGAGCGGAAAAAGTCCAAAGGAATGATGCAGCCATTGCCTATACCCATGTGGAAATGGGAAAATGTCGCTATGGACTTTGTCATGGGTCTCCCGAAAACGTCAGGAGGAAATAATGCGATATGGGTTGTGGTTGACCGACTCACCAAGACTGCCCATTTTATCGCTATTCGGGAAGACCTCTCACTTGAACAAATTGCAAGGATATATGTGAAGGAAGTAGTGAGATTGCATGGTGTTCCACTCTCGATTGTATCTGACCGTGATCCAAGGTTCACTTCTAAATTCTATAGGAGCCTTCAACATACTTTGAGTACTAAATTAAATTTCAGCACGGCCTATCACCCCCAAACTGATGGTCAGTCTGAAAGAACTATTCAGACACTTGAAGATATGCTAAGATCCTGATCTCTTGAATTCAAAGGTGGTTGGGATCAGCACCTTCCATTGGTTGTGTTCTCATACAACAATAGCTTCCACTCGAGTATTCAGATGGCTCTGTATGAAGCTCTTTATGGGAAGCGATGTAGAACTCCAACCTGTTGGGATGAAGTTGGAGAACGAAAACTACTTGGTCCCGATCTTTTTCAAGAGATGACAGAGAAGGTTCAAGTCATCCAGAAACATATCAAAGCTGCTCAAAGTTGGCAAAAGAGTTATGCTGACAATCGTCGAAGGGACTTGGAGTTCGACGTTGGAGATAAAGTCTTCCTTCGAATATCTCCATGGAAGAGAGTCATGCGATTTGGGAAGAAAGGGAAGCTAAGCCCAAGGTACATTGGCCCCTTTGAGATCCTTGATCGTATAGGAGCCGTGGCCTATCGTCTGGCACTTCCACCGAATATGTTCTAAGTTCATGATGTGTTTCATGTATCACTACTGAGGAAGTACATTCCAGACCCCTTACATGTACTAAACTCAGAGGTGGTACAGTTGGAAGGTGATCTCTCATATGAGGAGCAGCCGGTAAAAATTCTGGACCGAAGTGATAAGGTTCTACGTAACAAGACAACCCGCCTTGTCAAAGTGTTGTGGAGGAACCAAAATTTTGAGGAAGCAACTTGGGAACCGGAAGAGGCAATGAAGGAGAAGTACCCTCACCTGTTTGTGTAAAGTAAAACTTCGGGGGCGAAAGTTCTTAAGGGGGGAAGAATGTAACGACCCAAAGTTTTTCAATGGAAAATTCCCTTCTTATATCTATGTCATAGAAACACAAAATAATGAACTACTAAGTGATAAGTGACCTTTAAACATAATTTTGTCACCCCTATGTTTGGAATTTTAAAAATCTGACATACCCAATTGTGCTCAAGTCAGTTTTTGGAGTCTAATGAAACAAAAATAATTTTTGGTGAATAGTAACCTACCCTTATGAATAGTAACCTACCCTTATAAATAGTAATATGACCCTTATGAATAGTAAATTAGAGTAACATTACCTATGAATAATAAAATAAAATTTAGACATCATAGAAAGTGATAATTTGTCCTTAGTAAACGTTTTTGGTATTTTATAATTCATAAATAATTAATTATAATTAATTAATTAATTTAAAAGAATATTTATTTTCCTGAAATATATTCATAAATTATTGAATCAATGACTAATAGTTTTTAGATAATTTTATAAGACCCTAAGTAATTTTTGAAAGAATTGCAAAATCAATTTTAATTTTAAAAACTGTTTTTTAAGTAAATTATGATTTTAATTAAATATTAAATTAATAATATTTAGAAAATTATTTTTGAAAAATGGAATTCATTTTTGGATTCTACACATTGAAAAATGGTAGGGGTAAAATTTTGGGTTTTTTCTAAGATACTTGAATTTTTTATGAATAGTAGAATACATTAATTTATCATATAAATACATTTTAATTAAAACCCACTATTCCTGACATCACAAGTGATGTAAGCACCCAAATCCCGAATTCACAAGTCAAATTTACTATTCTTAGTCATCCAGGACTCACTATTCCTAGTCTTGGGTGAAATTAATAAACTAATCAATTTTATATTAAGGAATCCCCTCTCCCCTCCCCTATAAAAGCCACCCTTCACTCCCTCTTTTCCTCTCACCTCTCAAGCTCCAAGACTTCTCTAAATTCTGCCCAAACACCTTCCCTAGCTCATCCCCCACGTCCAAAAGCTTCTGGTCTCATCAAAAGACCAAGACTAGCTTCCTTAAATAGGATCTCAAGAGGAGGATTCTAAAGGTAATTTCTCTCTCTCTTCTCCTTTAATTTCCTTTCAAGTTCAAGTTCCTTTCTTGATCTCTCTCTATCTATCTTCATCCAAATTGTCCTTTAAATCCAGTATCATATGTATACTGTAATATTATGATTCTAATTTTATATTATATCACCCCACACCCTTTCCCCCTTCCTTTTATTTTATTAAAGAGAACGTTGTTCATGTGGTGATAATTTATCACCTTCAAAAACAACATGCTCTCTTCCATTTATACCTTCAATCTGGTCATGAAACAATTTTTATGGTTGAACCAGAATGTTTTATATGTATTATGTTCTATTTTAAGTTCTGGAAATAACCTATGGCCATACAACTAAGTGAAAAGTTAAAATGAGTTGGTTGTGATCCAAAAACCGCTCAAATTTGCCCAAATAATCTTCATTTAATTCTTATCTAAGGATTCGGCCACATGGATCTAATATAAATCATTATTAAATCATAAAAGCTTCTATAATATCATTAATTACATTTAATATCAGTTCTGAATGTTTACCCATGATCTACCCAAACATCAAATTAAGAATACAAGTGGACTGCTCAAGAAAACCATGAAAAAGAACATCCCCGAACAATGTTTTTAAACTCTATAAGTCATCCAAAGGAACATAATATGAAATAATGAAACCAGAATCAACCCTATTAATGTATAAAAGGTTCTGAAATTTCTAATTAATGAATATAATGTCATTATACAGGACATTAAAGTGAAGGAGGCATTCGAGTACAAGGTAAGGGGAAATCTCGAACCCAATTTTCTTCTTTCGGGTTCTCCCTCTTTCACTCTATTTTTGATATGGTTACTCCCCAAAGGTATTTTGTTCATCATTTACTTTACTGTTCTGGGATATACATATTTTTCACTAGTTTTTATGTCCATAAAAATGTTTTCCAAAAGAACTCTTCTTTCAAGATCTCACCTTTTTCCTCTCATTCAAGGTTGATGGTTCTTATATCAAGTATGTTGTTCCCTCTTTCTTTTGGGAACCCAATGCTTATGAATGTTTTATTATGAGATGAAACCCATTCCTTTCCATGGGTTATTTTTGTACATGTTTGATATGTGTTCTATGTGGCAATCATGATAATGATAATGTTATGATGTGACGGGTGCGCCCGGAATTATATAGCGCAATATGAATGTTTAAATGTGACGGGTGCGCCTGGAATTATATAGCGCTCCAATGCATTGGGTAAAGTGATGAATCTCATGAGTAAATGTGAAATGATGCGTGAACATGATGCTAGCTTTGTTCACAATTATGTGTGGTAGTTAACCACTAAGACATGATGTTTCATTTTTATGCTTTGCCACATTTCAAGTTTATTGTTTATGCTCCTCTCATGTTCAAGATCTTCTTCCTATGTCATGATTATGCTCACCCCATGATATATTGTTCTTATCTATCCTCTTACTGGGCTTTTATCTCACCCCTTTTGATGTATTTCCTCAGGTGGCTACATGTACTAAGGAGAGGACAAGTGCTACTAAGAATCCATAGAAGAAGAGATTAAATGAATTTTTATGCTTGATGTTGTATTTGTTATGTATTGTCCTAGTTTTCCCAAGACACTAAACCTCTGGATCCTCCATGTGTAATACTATTATGTTGTTTATCTTTGAAATGATGTAATAGTAATGTAAGAAAAAGGTTGGGTCGCTATAATAATATTCTAAATACAATATTTCAAATGATGTATGGACATTATGAGTTTACAATAATTCAATTTGGATGGACTAATACCCCATAACTAGTGCTAAAGACATTTTTTATGTCACTTTTTCTATTTTTTTTAATGTCTATTACATTGTGATGTTATTATAGACGATGTTGAAAATATGTTTTCCACATAGGTTAATAAAAACTGATGTAGTAAATAATTTTTGACATCAGTTTTATGAATCCCAACATAGAAAATATATTCAATATTTATTAATATCTTTAGTTTCAAATCTTCTTTTGTATAACTGATGTCAATAATGATTTGTCAAATATTTTAATTATAATAGATTATGTGGAAAACCAGTTTTCATGTCATTCCTACCAAAACCGATGTGAATAAAACTTTTATGAAATTATTAACATTGGTTATGAAATAACCAACTAGAAAAATAATATTAAAAAAATTAAATCTTAAATAGGAACAAAGTATTACTTCAACAAAAATAAGAAACGAATAATCACCCTCACAACATCTTGGAAACAGTCATATTCAAATCATTTTATCTATAAATGTTTAAATTTTGAATTTATAATATATATTAAAAATATAATAAAACAAAATAAATCCTTTTGAAATGATCTTCGCACTCTATTTGTAAATGTTTTCGTGCTTCTTAATAATAATGGTGAGGTTCATCAAAAAGTTAAAATTAAAAATTAAATTAACTTGTATCATTAATATAATTATAAGATAAATTAAATGAAATATTTTAATAAAATATAACTTTGTAGAATTGTTTAACTATATCAGTTGAAATTATTTCAAACATAAATCTTAATACATTATATCCAAAAAAAATTATCCTTAATTATGCTGAAAATTCTATTTTAAATAATTTCTCAATTATAAATAACATTTTATGTACTTGCATCAAAAAATTTGTAATTAAAGATGCAAAGTAACCTTTTCTATTACATATTTGATCATTTAACTCATCTTTCCTATTTTATCTCAAATATAATCCCATTACTTGTTTGAAAATTATATATATGAGAAAAAGATAAAAAAATTAATATTGTAAAAGTATTAAAACTATCAAAATTATGTATTTCATAATTTTCTAAAATGTATTTTCACATCACCATATATAGAACATAACCATTATGTTACCTTAAAACATGGAAAAATATAAAACATACAACAACACTAATATACCAAAAAATATTATCTTATTTTTTTCCATACTGATAAATTACAGTTTATGAAATATATGATTTATACCCTTTAAGATAATGAGTTTTCCAGCATCGAATAACATTATTTTGAATTATTTTGAAAATATATGTTTTTCTTTATTCATATTTCATTTTCATCACACATGGTGAAATACATTGTGGGTATAAAAATCTATATACTAAGGTTTAATCATACTGAGTATAAATTGTATAAATATACTAGAAACAAAACATTTAATACCATTAATTTTTAATAAATTAAAATAACTATATGTAAAGTTATAAGAATCATTCATGGAAAAGTCATGTATCACATTGGTGACCAAGAAATATCTAGTTATAGGCTCCTTGATATATCACTCTAAAATCATCACATTAAATTTTAGAAAAAAAATGTTAGCAACTATTTAAAGCTCAAGAACATCCATCAAAAAAGAAGAAAATGTTTATAATATAAAGTAAACAAATAAGTAGTAATTGAAGTTATAGAAGACTATACTTTTTTTGTTAAATATATTACTTCTTTACCTTTAAATTACTCTTGTATAAAATAGATAAATATGTAATTTTTGAAATGTTAAAATGTATTTATTACCACTATGAAATGATGGATATAATCTATACATACCTCAGTGGCAATGTTTTGGAATGTTGTGGATTGAAAAACTAAGAAATGGTTGATAATTTGTCTAATTTTTGTGACCTAATCTATAGAAAATTGTATTCCAATTTTTCTATCTATAATATCATGTATAGTTACCATATTATACATTAAATATATCTGTTGATGATAAAGGATATCCTAAATATGATATAAAATATGATATAAAACTATATTGTTTGACCCCGAGTTTATATGATGATTTTTTTGAATAAATTGTGTTTCATTCATAACATGAATTACATCCTTTCAAAGTTAATATTGTGTTATAAGAAATACTAGGTTAGTTATTGTTAAAAACGATAGAAGGATTTATGAAAATTCAGATATATTGTTTATAGGCATTTAAAAGAGATTGTTATAACCTATACAAATATTATTAAATAATTTTCAAAAATTGATTATAATGGTTTGACAGAAATGAAACATATTGATAATAAAATCCATATTTTCTGGTTACTTCTTTATCTGTTTTAAAAATATGATTTTCTAAAAAATTATTTTTATTACTTTATGTTAAAAAATAAAAAAAATTAATTTTTTTCACTCTAAGAAAATGAATTTCATAATATAAAATTAAATTTTTGAATCTGTATGTCTAAATTAGCATAGAGTGAATTATTGGTATTCTATGAAAATTTTCATTTTTTGATGAATAGTTAAAAATACTAAATTTAAATTGAAAACTGTATTTTCAATAAATTTATTTATAAGTTAAAATATATGTTAAATATATTTTAATATAAAATTAGTTCAATAAAATATCCATTAATATAATTTTTTCCATTGAAACAATTTTTATATTCAAATTGTATAAATAATACATTTTAAACATTTTATCCTTTTCTCATTAAAACCTGAATTTCTCATCACATCTATGAGATTAAGTTCAATTTACATTTTTCCACTTCTACTAATGGAATTTGAACAAATGGATATCCGATTTTTAATTAGAGTAATTCTTATTAAATAAATGATAAATTTATTTTTTTTCAATAAAGATTTTTGAAAACAATTGAATATAATTATCGCATTTATGGTCAAAACGGGGTTTTACGTGTTTGATTAACTTGTGTTATAATATTTTTACATATACATGGAATTTTTAATCATTTAATTTGATGTTATTATTAGAATTTGTATGCATAATTTATCTTAAAAATATCATTTTAATTTTAATTATAATGTATAGATTACCTAGGTTGATAAAAAGAAATAATATTTTGTGGTAAAAACTAAATGGTAAAAATTGAGTAATATTAAAGTGTAAGAAATAACATGATTAAAAAATGTGTTAGTTATTTGTTTTGGTGGAGTTTATATAAATTATCATCATTAAACATCATTAATAATCAATGTTTACAGCACATTATATAAGATTTTCCACTCAATACTAAATTCCTTTGGGTATTTACAGAAATACCACTCCTCCTTGGTTATAATATGCCACTCAATAACCTTAATTAATCACACATATCAAGCCATTTGTATCTAAAAATTCAATCCCAATTTCATTCATTTAATATCAGAAGCATTATTTTTAATATACAGCTAACCTAGTAATTCTTTTTGTTCAAACCTAAGTAGGATCACTAAATAAGACATAACATTCATCAAAGAGTTTTTTTGTTTTATTTATTCCTCCCATTGATCTAATTATTATTATAATATGGTGATTTAATAAACTCACTATATTGAAATTACTTATATTTTTTATGTTAATTTCTTAAACTATAACCACCTCCACTTTCATCAAATGTGTTATGAAATCATCATTCAGGTGTACGGTGGACTACCGCCTAACGAACCGAGGTCATTTTATTTCCATTAAAACTTATAAATGTTAGTTATAATGATGGATTTATTGTTTAAATTTTATATTTATTATATTATTATTCTTTTTGAATTATTATATCACACACACCTTCATTATTTCAATTTTCTGGAAGTATAATAAATTTACTCAAGTGTACAGTTAACCACCACCTTGCGATTTAATGTGATTTTTTGATGATTTACATGGAAGGTAATAAAGTTGGTTTTGAAAGAAATATGTGATAAATACGAAATAAAGAAAAATATTTAATGATAATATATTATTTATATTTCTCTATTTTAATACTATAAGAAAATGTAAATAATGTTCATGCATACGTAGGGCATATCGACTTCATGGACGGTCTATTTCATTTTTATCACTATATTTTATGGATTAAAATAAATAAATTTACACATAATATATATTATATTAATATCATTTTTAAAATTATATAGATTATGGAACCATAATCAGTGTGATGGGAAAAATAACCAATCAAAACATACATGAAGCACAAAGCAGTTATTACCAAAAACATGACGTTGACATCGAATTGTGAATAAATAAGTCATAAAAGGTCTTAATATAAATTATTTATGGTATAAATATAAATTTTTTTTTCTAATATATATTTATAATAAAATTATATTTATTATATAAAAGGTTCAAGTGTGTATGAAGTAATTATATACTTAAGGTAAGTGATTTTAAGTCTCTCTTTTATTTCTGGGACACATATGCAAATTCACCCCTCATTTATTTTTTCGAGTATGTACTAACCCATTGACTTATTATATCCGGAATAACCTTATTTTCATGATATGTTATGTTTTATTTTATGTAATTATTTCATTGGGACCATGATTCAATGTTACCAATGTGGTATGAGTTTTACGTCACGATCTCATCATTTATCCAGATTGATTATGAATATCCTTCAAAAGATGAAATATTTTGATATATCCCCCAAGAAACAAGTTATTTTTTTATAATATGGTTATTAAAAGGGAATACTTGTTTCCCCTTATTTTTCTTCTCATTATGTACTCATTTTATTAACATAATATTTTTATGAAAAATCTTATTTTCAGGTGAAAAGTCTTTTTCATTCAAAATCATTTTTAAAAGTTTTCAACAATATTTTAAAAACAATTTTTCAAAGAATAAATTTGATAATAAATGTTTCAAATTATTATTAAAATGTTTCTTTATTATCTTTCGTGGGTATTACTCAAATAAATGGATTTTAAAATGATTTTATTTTAAAAAAATGATTTCCAAATATAAGTTATTTTCTCAAAGAAATGTTTTAAATGAATAATGAAAATTAAGTTCCATCTATGATGACATACATTGATGTTACCTTTTTTTAATTGTTGATATGATTCAAAGATACAATTTTTATTCATTATCTATGTTTTTTATTATTACAATATGTTTATTTGACATGTTTCATTCCATGGGTTATACCATTATGAAATGATCATGAAACCATCTCATCTACATAGATTATGCTATTAAGAATTTTTTTATGAAACCCATTTAATTTCATGGGTTATTATTTGATTAATGTTTTTTGATATTTTGGAACTGATATGTATTATTTTCATTTTGTGATTGGTGGGACTTATATCTCCCAATAATTCATTGGGTAAAGATTTATTTCTTATCAGATAATAAGGGGAAACAAGTCGACGGGCTTGATCTACTATGGGAAATTTGTGTATCCTAATACACTATAGGAAACATGTGTGTATTGATCCACTGTGGGAAATAGGTGTTTCTTGAGCCACTATGGGAATCAGGCGCATCCTGATCCTCTGTGGAGAACATGTGTGTTAGGGTCCCCTTTTTTGGTGGCCATGGTAGATATCATTTATATATAAAATAATTTTCAATATTTATGATAATGACAAACATTAATTAAAGGATCTTATAGTTCGTGATTGATTTATATGATTTATCACTCATATGGACTATGTTTTCGAGAATGATGAATTTTTATTTCATAACACATGTTTATGATATATAAATGGTTGGTTATGAACTTTCTATGTTATTTTCATGATCATATACGCTTATTATTATTTTATTCCATCATATGATCATATATTAACATATCATATATTTATCATTACTGAGAATATTATCTCACCCTTTCTTGTTTTTTCTTTCCTAGGATATGAATAAATCTTTAGGAAGGGTATTCTATGAGGCTTCCTATGTTAGATGATCTTTTTGAGAGATATTAATGATACTTTTCCGAATTAAAATATTGTGTACCTATTATTCAATAATAATAATAATAATGGTCCTTGTCTGTATGTTTTTCTAATCTAATTAATATTATTCTAAGAATATATAATATCTTTTTACGAGAAGCACATATTTCTACATTTGGTATTATAGGAAATGTTTAATTAAACTTAAAAAATTAGGACGAGAGAACTTTAGCGACATCCCTAGGTATATTTATGAGGATATGTCTAAGTATGTATATATGGATAAGTCTAAGGATGAGTCAATTTATAGGAAAAGGTCTTGAAATTTTTGCTAACGATAGAGCGAGAGGATTATGAGAAATTGCAACCCTCTCTAGATACTACAAGTGGATGTGGCTCTAGCACATATGTACCTATGGGTAACAAATCTAGAAACGGTGTATCGTGATGGAATCGATCATCACCTAGTGCATGAAAATGAGCCTTACTACAGACGATGTTTGACACTCCATCGGGATACAATTTAGATATTAACATACTCATTATGAATTATATTTAAGGATTTAGTAAGACGGTGAAAATGAAAGACCTTGGATAAACCAAAGGTGTCATAGATTGAAAATAACATGTCATCATGTAGACATCCATTATATTATCTTTCGTGATTATTGTAATTCTTCAAACCCAGAAGCTCAGAGTTGGTGACTTATTTTATTACATTTTCATAGATATAAGGAATATGAATCTTGAAGGACCAATTAGTTTAGTATTTTTGGAAAAAATATACATACATTAGTTCAAAATAACAACATGAAACCAAAAAAAATAACTTCAATAGAAAATCCCCTAATCTCTTAGATTAACGCAACAATTCATTTATAGTAAAATCATCCTCATAACCTGGAAGAATAAAACATATGAAAGGGGTGAGCTAAAATTCTTATAAAGGGTAATAAATAAAATGGAATATATCATAAACATAAACACTAGGAAAAGTGAATGACTAAAACATAGTATTTTTAAAATAAATATGAAAAATTATTGTAGGAATGAGATCTAAATAAATAATTCCATAATAAAGCATAATCATGGTTATTGTACTTGTCAAATAATCAGATAAACCATAAATTACTAGTTCCATAACAAGGGAAATGCAAATGCCAAGTATTTTGAAACATAACGTCAAGGCCTCAGCCAATATGTCAAAAAATGATTAAGGCCTCATCCAAAACCGTATCTAAACATGGGAAAAGCCTTGGACCAGTCCATATTTATTTGTCTCGGGAGACCTAATGATGCATCGAGGGGATATAGATTGCCCCACTTATCACTTACTAATTCTAATGCATTCCTCATATGAAAGGGGTGAACATAATGAAAATATAAATTCATATTGAAAAGGATATATGAAATTTATATAACTTTCCTCTAATTATTTAACATAAACACTAACCATTTGGAGAAATGTAGTAAATGGTATTAAGATTTCACATCCACAATCAAAATAATTATAAAACCTTCAAAAAAATATTGTAGATGATATCATAACAGATATATCTAAATGAATAAAAATATTTAACAAGGTATTTTGTCTTCTTTGAAGACATTCTTAAATGACAACATTGTAAAATTCTTGAGGAAATAATCCTTAAATATTCCAAAGTGTCACATGCCACCTTGAAACATTCATATCATAATACCTTATAATATCAAGAGAAAAATTATACACTTGATATGATATACCAAAGGTCAGTAAATACAACACATTTATGGAATAAGTTGTGAACAAGGCATATACTTCTTAAAAGTTAATGTGAGATGAGAAAAATATGTTCTACTATTGAAAGAAGCGTTCTTTTTCAAAATTATTTATATTTTCCATGGAATCATAATTTAAACATTAATATTTTAAAAGTAAAAACTGATAAAATTGAAATTATATTTGAGGCATAAATTATGTCTCCGTGAATCTAAATCTTGTAAAAATTGTCCATAAGAATTTTTAGAAATGAAAAAACTTTAGAGCATTTTAAGGAAAATCTCAATGAAACTTTTAAAGTGGAAATACATGTTTCTTTTAATAAAACACAAAAATAAAAAAGGACATTTTTCAGGGTAAAATGAATTATTTTATAAAAATAATGGTGGATTAAAACAAATTCTAGAGTGCACTTGAAAATGGGTAAGAATTTGAGAGGTTCCCTTAAATCAGGTTTGTTTATCAGGATGAAATTTTGACTGATCTTTTTAGAAAATGTAACTCCGCATAAAATAATGTACGATTATTATTGGTACACGGATAAATAATATTCACAAAAAATTTATGAGTATTACTTAACAATAAATAATAATTTCATTGTGGTGAGTAGATAATAAGAGCAACACGAATGTAAATAATGGTTCGGGTAGAAAACACTTACAACATTGTAACCAATTGAATTGTATGCACGAAAAATCAAAAATAAAAAAATGTTACATTTAATATCATTAAAAAAATATATTCATGATTTGATACATAAATTGGTAGAATATATACACATTAAACAAGTAATAGTAGTGAATAAAGAATATCTCAAAAAAAATGGAGGTAATATAAAGAAACCCATATAAACATTTCATCATGGAACATGTATTATTGTGAGGGATTAATGAAAGGATAAGGGGTAAACAGTCATTTATATATCATAAGTTCAGTATGGGGAATGTGTGAAAAAATACCCCATTATTAGGAATTAAAAATAAAAGGACACAACATAGGGGGGATTCTTGAATAAATGTGATAGAGAGGATCCTGTACCATAAATTTGAGGGTGTTCTTCACCTGATATTAATAACCTAAATAAAAAATTAGGGTCATTAGTTATTAATTAATGAACACATTATACGTTTATTTGCTTTATTATGAATTTATTTGGTTCCTTCATTTCATTTTAGATGGGTTGATGGATTCAATTTAATTTTTTGGGACTGCTCGATTTCACAATATTCATGATTGGATGACTTATAAAAGAGTATGGAAGTACATATAAGATGGGATTTGAAGTCCATAGCTGATTTTATATGTTATTAATGAACATTAAAAACATTACAAGGATATAAAATTAATTTTTATATTTTTAGTTATGTTAAATCATTATATAAAACATTAATGATAAACACTTTGATTAATTTGGTGATTTTTTCCACAATTATCTAGTTTTGTATAATTATTTTACATCATGAGTTCATAAGGATTCTAGAACATTACATAAGATAACATACATATATAATATTATTTTTCAACCATAAAAACGGTTTATGATCATAGTTGATGAAGGTAAATCAAATTGAATGCATCATCGTCCTCGAATGTGATAAATCAACACATCCTAGATGATGTTTTTTTAGCATTAATGAGGGGGAGAGGAGAGATGAAGATGGATTATACCATTATCATAAAAACATTCCAAAACATTTATATTACTTAATTTTTCATACCATTTGGATGAGGAGAGGTTAAGAAAGAAAATATGACAAATGAACTTGAAAATGAAAGAAAATAAAATATGAATTTTACCTCTTAAATTAACCTTCCTTGAGAGACACTTAAGGGAAGGGGATATGGTCCTTTTTTAGACCAAGGTGTTCTAGTCATGGGGGAGGATCTTGGGAGAATATTTGGGCTGAATTTTGAGAAGGAACAAGGCTTGAGAGGAGCGAAGAGAAGACAATGGAAGAGGTGGTATTTATAATGGAGGGGATGAGGGTTTTCTTAATATTTTAATCATTAGTTTATTATTTTTTTGATAAGACAAGAAATATTGATGATTCCATGACCAAAAATAGTAATATGTTAATGTTATTTGGATTCATTGGTGCTTAAATTAGTAGAACATATTCAATGATTCATTAAATCAATTATATAGCATTTATTGTAAAATATCATATTTTACTATTCACAAAAAATTCAAGTATTTCAGAAAAATACCAAAATATAAACCTAACCATTTTTTAATGTGAAAAATCAAAAAATTAAGGCCATTTTTCAAAAATAGGTTTTTGAATATAATTATTTTAATTTTTAATTTGAATCAGAATTTACTTGAAAAATACAGTTTCAAAAACATTTATTTACTCATTCCAAAACATTGGTACATCATACTTTCACATTAATTATATATATATACTATTATAGGTTATTTTACTATTCATAAGGGTACATCACTATTCATAAGGGTAACATTACTATTCATATGATTAGGATACTATTCACCAAAAATTATGTTGGTCGTATTAGACTCTAAATAACTTATCAATCGCAACCATGTATATCAGATTCACAATAATAAAATCATAGGGGGGTAAATTATGTTTACTGATTAAGTAATAAAAAAATTGGTGTTTCTTAGAGACTCACTATTTCCTGCATTCAATATTAAATTTATTTTTAAAATCATGTGGTGTTATATTTTCCCCTCCTTATAAAAAATTCATCCTCGAAATATGATATTTCACATTGAATGTTATTGTTCGTTACATGATAACTTCCTTGTGGAAAACTCATATTAGAAATGTGGTTGATATAATATCCCCGTTAAAATGGTTAATAGAAAATAGGAGGTCAAAATAATAATAATAATAAATCAATAAATTATCCATTCGATGGAGTGACATTGATTGGAATTGAAAACCTGGGAATAGAAGAAAACCTAAACTATAAATTTCTAGTTATAGAAAACAGGTTTTGATGAAAGTATATTACCACAAAACCATAAACGAAAATTCCGAAAAAATTCAATAACGTTGTCAAATATTATGATAATAGGGCAACATTTAAGACACCTTTCGAAGATTTGAGGGATTATTACACTCTATAAGTGTATACTATATAAGTTTATATTTCATTTACAAGATCTTATCTTTTGATAATTTCTAAAACTACCTTTACTTTATCTCTTAGTATAAGTTGCACCATGTGGTGTCATTCACCTCTAAAACCTTATACAATGATCAATTTAAACCATTTCGTAAATGGTTTAACATTCCAAAAGACCAGGATCCAACACATCAGAATCATTCCCATGGTAGTTAGTACTATCCAATTTACTTTATCCATATATATCATTTCTCTATTCTAAAATTGAAATCTCGGTATTTTGAACATAATAAAGGTTTTCTATCCCTTGACCACATATTTTCCCAAAGTTTGACCTGCTACTGAGTCCATTTTTCTATCGTACCATTAATCATATGACCACAAATACTTAAAGAAATGGTATTGTAGTACAATCGTCATATATTATTTAATTCGTATAACCAATGTGTTGCTGATAAAATATTTAAAAGAAAATTTTCTTTACTATGCATATTAATCAATCCAGATAACATATGGAAGTATAATAACCAAATATCTATCTAGTAACTTTATTTGGAGTATATTCCCCTAATTCACGAGACATTGATTCACATAGTGTCCCATATCTTCATAGTTGATGCATTGTACATTGGAAAACGTTTTCATGACCATAAAATCGTGAAATTGGTTCTATTTTTCTCCACACTTATAACAAAATCACATTTCATTCAACCATTTACCATGGTTATTCTTTCCACAGTTATCACATGTGGTGAAACCCTTTTTTCCTTTCATCCCATTATCCATATTTTTCTAGGTCATCCATATCATTTCATACTTTCCTTCAAAGCCATAGGACTTATTGAATTATTTATATAACTTGTTAACACATTATAGTATTTCTTCATATGATGTGGATACATGGGATACTATATTCCTTTGAAACGATGGCTGAAGACCATTAGAGATATGATCCTTCTGACTCTTTTCATCATGTGAATTAGTGATGTTCTCATTCTTTCTACTAGGCTTAATTTCTTATAAATTCCATAATATATATTTGCTCATAAATTTATAAAATCTCTTATCTCGAAACATGGTATAACAAATAACATAAATTTATGCATCATATATCCTTGAACAATATACTTCAGTTATTTTTTTGTCATAAATCATTCATAATGTTTTTTTAATAATCTTATTAATTTAACAAATCATATCCCTCGGGAGTGTTGAACCAATAGTACAGCAAGGTATATTTCGTGCACTATTTCCCGTTTTGATTCTATCGCAAAGAGGTGTTTTCAGGTTTTACCCGTAGATACATATTTTTCAGATCTATCTATACTTGTTTATATCCAGAAAGGGATATATTTTCATGATAAACCACATATTCTATTCTTTACCAAAATCATTTTATGTCCTTGTATTCTTATCCCCAAAGTCCATATTAGGGTTTAGTTCACTAATCTATTTTTTCTAAATCTATTTTCCATGTTTTCAAGTAAACATCCTTTGATACCAAATGTATGGACCCAAGCCCAGAAGCTCAGTTTCAATGCATTATTTTTTTACAGTAGTATAGATACAAGGAAGATACATCCCAAATTACTGATCATTTTAGTAGTTTTGTATACTATATATATACAAGAGTTCAAAATCACATCTCGAAACTAAAAACAACAAAATAACATCAACATGAAATCATATAATATCTTATATTAACCCTGCAATTCATTCATAGTATAATCATCCTCATAACCTGAAAGGATAAAACATATGAAATTGGTGGTCTCAAATGCTCAGTATGGATAAGAAATAAATAGAAATATATCATAAATATAAACATTAGGCATGGTGAACAACTAAAATGTGTGCCTTTAAAAATAGTTTACATGAATAAATTATGGTAAGAACAAGAGTTTTATAAATAATTCTGTACTAAATCATAATCATTGGTATTATACGAGTTGAATAACCACATGAAATTTCAATTACTAGTTTCATAATGAGGAAAGGTCATTTTCTATAAATTTTGAAACATATAGTCAAGGCCCCATCCAATACATCTAAAAATTATTTAGGCCTCAACCTAATCCATGTCTAAAAATGGGAAAGGCCTCAGCCATGTCCATATCTATTTGTCTCAGGAGACCTACCGATGCATCGAGGGGATATAGTGGGACCCACCCATCACATACTAAGTCCAATGCATACCTAGTACGAAATGGGTGTGCATAATCAATGTAGACAATCATCTTGAAACTAACATGTGAAATGTGAATAACTTTTCCCAATCATTTAACATAAAAACTAACCATTCAATGTAATATGGTGAATGGTATCAATATAGAACATCAACATTATAACTAATCAAAAACCCTTGAACAAAATATTTTAGATGATATAATAAGAGATAAATCTCAATGAAGTACAATATTAAACAAGTTATGTTTTCTATGATGAAGATACTTTTAAATGATAGAATTGAAAAATTCCTGAGGAAATAATTTTTAAATATTACAATGTGTCACATACCACATTGAAACCTTCAAATCATAATCCCCTAGAATATCATGAGAATAAAGAGACTCTGTATATGATATAGCAATGTTTATTGAATATAAAAAATGTATGGAATAAGTGGCGAACAATTCATATACTTCATAAAAGTTAATGTGAGACAAGAAAAATCCTTTTTACTTTTGAAAGAAGAGTTCTTTTGGAAAATCATTTGTATTTTCCATGAAATCAGATTCTAAAAATTTATATGCCATAAAATTAAAGGGAAGTACATTGAAATAATATTTTAGGAATAAATGATGTCTCACTAATGTTAAGTCATGTAAAATAATTTCATAATAATCTTTATATCTGAAAATTTATAAGGCATTTTAAGGAAAATATTATAGAGAATTTTAAAGTGGGAAGGCATGTTAGTTTTCTAAAAACCCTAAAAAAGAAAATTTTCATGATAAAATGAGTGATATTATAAAAATAATGGTCTATTAAACAATATTCTTGAGTTCACTTGAAAATGGGTTAAAATTAATGAAGTTCCATTTTGTCTGGTTTGTTTATCATGTTTAATTTTTGAATGATCCTTTTAAAACATGTAACTACTGATAAAATAAAAAATTATTATAATGGGTATATATATATCATAATAAAATAATTTTTTATTATTACCTAAGAATAAATAATAATTTCCTTGAGGTTATTAGAGAATAAGACCCACCATAATGAAAATAGAGGTTCATGTAGAGAATACATACAACTTTGTAGCCAATAAAATTGTATGCCCAAAAATTAATAATCATAAAATGATACATTTAATATCAATAAAATAAATATATTCATGATATTATACATCAATGTGTATTACATATACACCATACACAAGTAATAGTAGTGAATACAGAATAACTAATAGAAATGGAAGTAAGATAAAGAAACACATGCAAACATTTCAGTATGATGACATTTGTTATTTTGAGGGATTAATGAGAGGAAAATATGTATCCTATAATTTATATATCATAAGTACAGTATGGTAGAGGTATGAAAAACATACCCCATCAGTAATATTTAAAAATAAACTGACACAATATAGGGGAGTACTTGAATAAAAGTGAGAGAGAGGATCCCTTACCATAAATCTGAGGGGGGTTTTCACTTGATATTAATGACCTAAATTGACAAATCAGGTTCATTAATTAAAAATTACATATCCATATAAACATTTATTTTTATCATTATAACTGCATTAAGTTTTTGATGGTCTTTTATATTGGTTAAGGGATTCAGTTTCATTGTTTGTGAGTACCGGTTTTCATAATATTCGTGATAATTTCACCTATAAAAGAGTATTCTTGTTCATGTAAGATGGGAGTTGAAGTCCATAACATATTTTATATGTTATTAATGAAAATTAATAATATTATAATGTTATAAAACTAATTTCTTTATTTTTTATTGAAGTTGAATCATTATATAAAACATTAACGATAAAAGCTTTGATAAATTTGGAAATGTTTCTCACAATTACATTGTTTTATATTTTTTTGCATCTTTAATTAACAAGAATTAATGAAAATTATATAAGATAAAATACATATATAATATTATGGTTCAACCATAAATATAGTTTCATTACCATATATGAATAAGTTCAATCAAATTGAAAGCATCATCATCCTTGAATGTGATAAATCAACACATCTCAAACAATGTTTCATTTTTAGCACAAATGAGGGGGAAATGTGAAATAAAGATGAATTATACCTACAGAATAACACAATTCCAGTACATGTATGGCATTGGAGTTTTAATTAAATTTGTTTGAGGAGAGGTTTGTAATGAAAAGAAAACAAAGAAACAAGAAAATGAATGAAAATAAAAGGGAAATTTTATCTCTTGAATTAACACTCCTTGATATCCTCTTAAGGGAAAATGGTTTGGTATTTTTGTTAGACCATGAGAATCCGGTCCTGGGGGAAGTTATTGGGAGGATATTTGGATATAATTTGGTGAAGGAACATGGCTTCATTTGAGTAAAGACAATAGGGTTGAAGAGGTGTTATTTATAGTGGAGGGGAGGAGGGTTTTCATACTAATTTAATCATTAGTCTATTATTTTTCCATATGTCAAGAAATAGATATGATTCCATGACCAAATTAGAAATATGTGCAGGCAAGTGTGAACCATTTGTGCCTACATCATCATACAGTCAACAATGACTCAATATATCAATTATTTAGAATTTATTGTAAATTATCGTTTTAACTATTCACAATAAATTCATGTATTTCAGAAAAATCCCAAAAATTCACCACAAATTTTTTTAGACTTGTAGAATACAAAAATGAAGTCCATTATTGAAAAATAATATTCTAAATATTATTAATTTATTATTTTATTTAAATCATAAATTAATTGAATAATAAATTTTTTTAAAACTTTTATTTAATTATTCTAAAATATTCATACATCATACTTTCACTTAAATCCTATTTAAAAAGTATCATAGGTGAGGTTACTATTACTAAGGGTATGTCACTATTCATATTTGTAACATTAATATTCGTAAGGGTATGTTACTATTCACCAAATATTAAGTTGGTCATATCAAACTCTAAATAACATAATGATTGCAACCACATATCTTATATTTTTGAAGTTCAAATTATAATGGTGGTAAAATTATGTTTATAGTCTCGGTTATAATAAAGTGGTGTCTTATAGAGACTCATTTTTTCATGCATGAAATATTAAATTTATTTTCAAAATCCTGGGGTGTAACAATTATGTGGCTATACACTTTTATTAGTGTTTATCACACTATACATATTGGTTTTGGTCAATGGTTATAACTCAAAAGAACTGTGTTAATGCATAATAAAATAGAAAATTAAACGGGTTTCCTCTTTATAAACTAAATGTTAGGGGATATGTAATGAAAAATAAGATTTATCTTCATAAATAAAATTCTCAAGATATGAATCATGTTTAACATCTATATAAGCAAAAGAGGAAACAAAATTCTATTAATTCTTTCATTGGGAATCTTTTGCCTTCTTTTAGTGATTCTAATGATCAACTAGTTGTTGATAAATTGATCAGTACCAATAAAATTTTATTTTCCATTATTTAGTGTTAATATCATTATAATGTAATTTTAAATTTTTTATCATTTGGTGGTTGTATAAGATCAGTGGCATAATCTTATTAAGAATACCAGGGAACAATAATAAACTGAATCAATGGATTTGGGACAAGAATAATAGGCTATTTATCATTATGTAATTTTACATTTTCATAATAAAAAATATATAGAATGAATTATTTGAACTTAAACAACAATATTGTCTGATTTATTTAGACTTTCAATGTCTGTGTCGAGTTTAATCATTCGTATTGAATGAAAAAATGATCGATTCATTATTGGATTAAAACTAGGTCATTAAAAGACCTTAGATATAAAATACTTAGGATGTTATGAAAAAATCATTCTATCTAAACTAATGGTGAAAATTGAAAATAGATATTCCCACCATTCCAAGGGTTTTGATAAGAAAATAAATTTTTATTCTCATGGATACTCAAATGGTGGAAGAACATTCCATCTAGATATATGACAGAAATCTCGGAAAAATAACTAATGGAATTTATTTATTGAAACTAAGAGGTGATTTAAATGGGGATTTGTAGTTCATAAATCCAGATAATATCAAAATATTTATAATGTTCCATTTAAAGTAATATTAGAGTAACAGATGCTTACTAATGCACCACATACACTCCAATGTTTCAAGTGAAAAGATTTTAGGAATTATGTGAATCAATGCACAATTCCAACATCTAATGTGGATGATAATCCAAAAAAAATGAAGAAAAAATGAAAACAGGAAATCTTTTGTAATCATGATGGATGAATTGAATCTTAAAAATTAGGTAACACTTATCCTCCCCTATTTAGTTGGAAATTTCATGTTTTCTGTTTTATAAATGAGACCTATAAAGTTATTTTTGTTTATAATTTTTTGAAATCTCATGTTATTATCTACCTGTACATGGATTCTGTAATAATGAAATAACATTTCATATTGTATAAGTACAAGGATGAGCCGATGAACCCAATGAAAATGTTCTTTTATAAGATAAAATATTATATATAGGATAAAGAGTGAATTAAATTTTTTAAGTATATATTCCTACAAGTAATATTAACTTCATAGTTATTGATACCATCATGGGATTAGTAGTTCATGATTGAACTTAAGTTCAAAGTCATTAACATACCTTTTTAGGTTTTATGTAATTATAGTTTATCAAGATTAAGGATCATTAAAAGAGATATTTATGGAAATATAACATCTTGGTATTTGTTATGTTTTAGTGAAAAATTTATTTTAGGTGGACCTTATTTTAACTTTGTGTTCCTATGATTAAAGGAACTGGAAACTGTTAGGGTTTGGCATATATTTGATGTTGAGGTAATTATGGGTTGTATTTATTCAGAATATACAATCAAAAATATTCCTTACTATAAGGGAAAATTTCTTTTTGGATATAATTATTGTAATAAATATTAATGATATAGTGACCCTAGCCTTTTTCATATATTATTACTTGAATTGATGCATAATTAACCATCAAATTACAATCCAAAAGTCATAAATTATAGTGTTTTTTGATTATTATTTACATTAAATTAAAAACATGGAAATATAATATAACATCATAATTTTAATCATCCATAAAGACATCCTAACTTCCACTAAGATCCTACGTATGTATAAGATATCCTTAGGAATACATGAAAAAATTGGATTAGCTAAAAATCCTTGTGTTGTTATAAACATAATAATAAAGAAAAATTCATGGGTTATAAGGAATAACATGATGACATAAAAAGGAATGAACATGAATAAACATAAGTATGAATAGAATTAATATAATGGGTACAAGTAAACATGGATTCATAGGAATGTTTAAATAACACACAATATGAAATAAGAATGATTCAAGGCTAACTTCCAAGACCATTACAAATAGGAGACAAAGACTTGTAAAGGAATCAAGTTCACCCACTATCCCAATATGACATCTCATTAGACTAAACATTACCCAATGAATTGAATCACTATATTGGTTTATCAATCCTAACATGTTCATGAATATGTGTTCCAAATTATGAATCATATATAAGGAATCAAACATAAACATAACTGTTAACCATGGGAAGAATTGGGTATCATAATCATGTCAAAAGGATAACAAAAGTGAATATCATAATGGGGTCCCTGAAAGAAAGTATCTAAATAATAGGTGGAAATTAATAAGTTATAATAAGTATTGATCATGATTCATTGTTCTCAATGGAAACATATAAGAATAGTGTTTAAGAAACATTAGAATGAAACATTTCAGTGCGGTTTAGGGAAAATATTAAAGAGAATATAAAGAAGAAATTAAGTATTTGTTTTCATAAAACCATAACTGATACAATATAATTTTTCCTGATAAAATTATTTTTTAAAAATTATAATTTTTTCTTAAAATAGATTTTCGTGTGTACTTGAAAATGGGTAAAAATTTATGAAGTTATCTATAATCAGGCATTCTTATCAGGAAGAATTGAGAAGGGAGCCTTTTAAATACATGTATTACCCCAAAAAAGAACAATTAAATAATATGCATAAAAATTTTTAAAGATATAAATCGAATTTATAATAATTATATAAAATGAAATAATAGTTACATTGGGGTAAAGAGATAGTAATCATATCCCGATGGAAAAATTGATATTCTGGTAGAATCTCTTACCTTATGTTCGAAAGTGTTATACACTTGATCTTCATTTCTGGGATAATTAAATTAAATACATTAATTAATTAATTCAATACCTTGTATAAATTAATTTGTTTTATTAAAATTATATTATGTTCTTTTATGTTCTTTTTGATGACTAATAAGATACAATATTTTCATTCAAGAGCATTAGGTTTTCTGGTTTTCATGATCGTGTTACTTGTTTACATGTATGAAAAATAATGTCAAATTAGAATATTTTTCCTAAAATAAAAATAATTTTTATTAATTAACATGCAGATTATTAAATTTTTATATAAATATTTTTTAGATTTTGGGTGAGGTTGAATCATTAGATTAGGCATCAGTTATAGTTGTTTTGATTATTTCGGACGCTTTTCGATCATCATGAACTTGTTTTGTTCTATGAGTTAATATTATGTATATATTATGGATAAATAACATAATATAGTATTTAATATATATATTATACTATGTTTTAAACCAAGAATTATTTTATGACCATCCATGAAGGTGGAAGTGAAAAACGTAAACACGTCATCCACGAAGGTAGAAAGTTGGTACATCATTGAGGATGTTTTCATTTTAGAATAAAAAAGAGAGGGTAAGATAAATGAAGATGGGTTGCTCCATTAATAAAAAAATAATTACATTGTATAAAATATACTATAGGTTTCATGTAACATTGAAAATTATAGGTGAGGAGAGGAAAAGAAATTAAAAGAAATTGAAAATAAATTAAAATAAAAAAATGACGTATTAACCTCTTAAATTCCTCTCATTGATGACCTCCTTGAGAGATTGGTTTTGGTATTTTTTGAGACTATAAACTCGTGGATGTAGAGAAGAGGCATGGTAAGAGGATTGGGTAGAAATTGGAAAAGATTCTAAGATTTAGCGGAGTGAGGAGAAGCGGTAGTGAGGGGTCATATTTATAGTGAAAGAGATGGGAGTTTCTTTAATTATTTTATTCAATAGTCTATTGTTTTGGATCAAGATAATAAATAGTGATGATTTAATGAATAAATAAATTAAATATTTATGGATAGTTCTATATTACGGTTCTTACATCAGTTACCACTCAAGTAATAGGTTATTTAACTTATAATGTATATATACCGTAAAATATTGTATTTTTCTATTCACCAAAAACTCAACTTCTTTAGAAACAAACCAAAAATTCTCCCTAACCATTTTTAGATGTGTGGAATTAAAAATTTCACAGTATTTTTGGAAAAAAATTTGAAAAATTTGAAATTTAATTTTCAATTAAAATCATCATTATTCAAAAAATACCACTTTTAAAATTATAAATGATTATATGACACAATTGAAAATAAATTAATTTATCATAAATTAGATTATAATAATAATACAAAAAAATATTAATTTTTAATACTATTTTTTGAAAATTCATTTTTTAAATCACTATATTAATTATAACAATTGTTTTAAATATTTATATTTCACAAAAAATACCAAAACATAATTTATTATTTTCAATGCATTTATTTACATATTCCATGATTTAAATATATCATATTTTCATTGATAATAGGAATAAATTTTATTTATACATCAAGGCTGATATTACTATTCGGTTGGCCAGTTTACTATTCATAAAGGTCGTATTACTATTCCAGATTTCATATTACTATTCCATTGGTTTATGTTTCTTAATTTCTAGAAATAATTTTTTTTTCATTCATTATTTGTTTATGAAGACTTTATTTTGTTATCTAAGTGATTTTATGTCATTTATATAATATGAAATTATTATAATAAGGGAATTTCCATTGATATAATTCAGGGTCATTACTTTATTCGCTCCATTTAAAATTTCAACATTAAAATTTTGTTTTAAAAACTAATGGTAGAACAGGGGAGGGTACTTATCCTTCGTTACATCCTCTAGTTCCCATGTTTACACTTCATACTTATGGTTTCACCGTAGTACTTTGACCATGTGAGTGGTCTTTTTGCATAGAACTTTATCCCTACGGTCCAAGATCTTCACTGGACACTCCTTGTAAGAGATATCATTTTCAAACTACGTCACCTCTTAATTCAATACATGTGAGGGATCTAGTGTGTATTTTTGTAAGCAGGATATGTTTAATACATCGTGTACTTGAGCTATAGTATGTGTAATTTCCAGGTAATAGGCCACACCTCTAACACGATCAAGAATCTCAATGGGGTCATTGTAATTGGGACATAGCATTCCTTTCTTCCCAAAATCTTGATCCTGCTCCTTGTAGTTATACAGTGGGATGTCATGTTTCCCATCTAAAACTCTCGGTCTCATCAGTGATTATATACATAACTATTCAATCACATTTGTTCTTCCTTAATGTGATACTGAATGGATTTCCCCATTTCCACCATTTCTTCAACCGTTTTATCTTCTAGTAGCTTATGTTCCTTAACTTCATCCAAGAATTCTAGTGTTCTACAGATTTCCCATAACGGGCTTTATATGATTCCATTTGGGTTCTCCTGTGGGAAATATTTTAATAGGATAACATAATAAAAGTTTGATTTTGGTCCCATACTTCCTTAAAATCAAGATAACAAACTATCACCATATATTTTTGGGTCTAAATAGTCCATTCAGACATTCCTTCAGTTTGAGGGTTATTGGTCGTACTGATGCTCCACTCAATGTTTAGATCATATTTGAGAATTGTTTAGAACATAAAGGTGAATCTCAAATCTTGATTACATATAATTGATAGTGGTCCTCCATGAAACCTTACATCTTCTTTGATGTAAATCTGAGATAGTTGATCTAGTGATAAGTCCTCTCTAATTGTGATAATGTTTATTTTCATTGTATGATAATCCATAAGAACCCATAAAGCATTGTTTATTCTGGATGTCTTTGGAAGGCCATAGATAAATTCCATGGTGATATTTTCCCAATTCTATGTTGGTATGGTTAATGGTTGAATCATAATCTTATATTTTTTCCATCCAGTCTTCACTATTAGACATACCAGGAACATTGATGTTTAATCAATGATCACCTATTTCATATTGTCCCACCAATAGTTCTTCTAGAAATCATGATACAATTTTTTTCTCCATGGGTTCATATAGAAGGTTGAATTATGTTTGTCCTTCAAAATATCCTTCTTTATCACTGGATTGGATGGTAGAGATAGTCATAACATAAATATCATGACTCCTTTCTCATCTATTTTGAACTCTATAGATTTTTCATTTTAGTTTGCTTCCAACGTTTTATAAATTTTCAAATCATTTATTTAAGCATCCTTTATTTTCTCTATAACATCAGGCTTAGAAAACATTTTAGAAAGGACAGATGATGTTCCTTCCTTAATGATTCCCATTTCTATCCTTTTAAAATTTAAAAAGAATAGATCATAATCAATTCTAATAATTGATAATTTTGCAAGATCCTTTCTACAGAGAGCATTGTCACTTTATTTTCTTTACTAGGATAACAGTGGATTCAACATTAGTAATCATTGATGGGCTCAAACTATCTTAGTTGTTTCATATTATTCTCATTATATGTGAATACATAACTAAGGATTTTATGGATAGTATATATCTCACACTTCTCTTCATAGAGATAATCCCACCATACATTCAATTCAAAGATAATAGCTGTCAACTCCATAACAGGAAATGGATAGTCTTGCTCATGAATTTTCAACTGACATGAGGCATAATCTATCGATTCATCATTTTTCATGAATCCACATCTAAATACCTTTATTGAAGCATCGTGGTATATCACACAGAGTTATGCAGTTGACAGTATTTTGAGTACTGGGGCAGTGATAATCCTCTTTTTCAACTCTTTGAAGCAATCTTTACATTCAGCTGTCTAGAAAATCTATACTCCCTTCCATGTCAAGTTTGTTTTTTGGTTTTAAAATAATCAAGAGTTCATAAAAAATCATTAGTAATACTTATCTAGACAAAGGAAACTATGGATATCCTTTTCATATATTTGAATGGTCAACTCTTAAATTCCCATTTTCTTAGAAGGCTCGAAATATATTCTTTAATGGAGATAACATGTCACAAGAATGATACTTCCTCCATCTATAACTCACATATCCTATACATTTCATACAGTTTCTACCTTCACAATATCTTCCACACATTATTAAAATGATCCTCATGTTCCCCATTTATCTTAGAGTATATCAAAATATCATTAATAAAGACTACTAAAAATTTGTCATTATAATCTAATAATAATCTATTCATTAACTCAATGAATGTTTCTATAGAATTAGTGAGTATAAATGGTGTAACTATGAACTCATAGTGTTCATACCTCATTCAAAATTCATTCTTGGGAATATCTTTCTTCTTCACCTTTAATAAGTGATTTCTCAACTGAAGTTCCACCTTTTAGAAATACATGTCCCCAAGTAGTTGATTGAACAAGGCATTTATCCATGGAAGGGGATACTAGGATTTTATCATGATTTTATTTACCTCATGATATTCATTGAATAAGAGAATTAAACTACCATTATTCTAGACAAAGAGGACTGATGCACCCCATGGTGAAGCACTCGGGTGTATAAAAACCCTATCCAGATTCTCCTACAGCTTATTCTTCTATTACTCTAACTCAATGGTGTCCATTATATGGGGTGTATTTTATATAGTTAGAGATCTTGTAAAAAGTTCAATTAATAACTCAACTAATCAATCTGTATGAATTATAGAAAATTCTTCCGTGAATACATCAGTGTATTCCCTCACAGTGGAAATGATGTCAATCATGATTCTCTCCTTTGACTCATTCATTTGATCTAGATATTCATTCTCAGAAGGAAGAATTATCCAATCAACAGAAGTTTTTACTGAATGATATTCATTCTCCTACTTACACTTTTAATGAATTGGAGGATGATTTGGGCTGTGAAGAGTGATCCACATTTCCTTATAGTTGATGTTTTTTTCTATAAATATAGTCAATCCATTCCCTGTGTAGCATCAAAATTCACAATAGGATGAGATAATATATTTTCTGCGAGGGTCAGTGTACAAACATTAACTAGAAATTAGTTATATTCTTTTGATTCAATAATTACCCCATTTTATACATTCATAGATAACTCAACCTATATATTTTGAGGTGGTATTTGAATGGATCTAATAAACCAAATTGATTTAAAAAAATGTGTAGAACCTTAATATAATAGTATTTTATCCATTCATCAAAGAAAAACTAGTGTGTATGTAAACAAATTATTGTTGGGATCCACCTCAGTAGTAGTGATTGTATATTCCATTTCTTTTTTTCCTTGGAGGTTGTTGCTATTTATTTCCTCCATCAACCCTTGGATTAGGGAAATTATTTCATAATTTCCAAGTTCTTAATAGTTGAAACAATACACTATAGTCTGATTGATTATCCGAACCTTATTTTCATATTTTTCAATTGTGGGATTCTACATATCCCTTCAGCATTTATTATCCATCTTCTCATCTCTTCTATATTTGAAACATCTCTTGGTTCCCTTTAAGCAGTTTCCAGGATGTTTCTTCCAACACTTTTAGATATGTGGGATATAGGGTATTCATTACATTATGATATTAAACTACTGATACACCCATATTAAACTCCATTTTCCTGTTATTTTCATCAGTCCCACTAGACCACTGAGAGTCTAATATCTCCATTTCACCCTTATGGGAACAATGGGAAATCTTCTCATAGCTAACAAATTCTCTAATCTCCCATTATTTTCATTAAATTGATATTAGTCCACTAAGTATGTGATCCAAATTCATTTTTTTGTTTATGAAAATGATAGATTCATATCATTAATGACTTTTGAAGTTTGATTCATATTATCTGAGAGACTCATATTCCTTCTATTTTTGTCCAAGGAACTCTATTTCTTTCTTGAGACGGGTGGTTTATAGAAAATATTTATTGTAATATATTTTATAGAATTCCTCCAAATCCCTGGAATCAATTTCTTCCTTGTACATTATGTTCTCGATCATTATCCACCAATGATCATCTTCCTTATAAAAATTCTATAATGCTAGTACGTCTCTCTCTTATTTTGATAACGGTAGAAGAAAAAATATATTCTCCAAGGAATTAATCTAATTTTATGAGAGGAGGGGACAAATGATCAACTAAATATATGAGTCCTTTGATGTTTGAAATTTTTTACCATTACATTCTCTCTCTTAGGAAAAGGATAGATTTCCACATGATTAATGTTATTATTTATATCTTGGTCCGTCTGAGAAAGTACTATCATGAATTCTTTAGCACCCATTCCCATCTTATTTGGAATATCATTAATGAAATCTTCACATTGTTTTTTGGAATGGGTTCTCCTATTTCCAACCATTAACTAAGAATAATAAAGTACAATTTAGGGGGTCCTGATTAATATTCTAATAATAATATAAAAAGATAACTTTGATCATATAAGAAAATACTTTAAATTGAAAATTTTATCATATCACATGATTCCCTAAGTTTTAATATATGTTATCCATGGAGAAATAATTATATATAGGGTTATCAATAAGTTCCCTTGTACAAATATCCATAAAAACTAGAACTTTATATGATACCAACAATAGATACCCTATCATTTTTCTCACATTATTATATATTTTAATAATAAAACCCCATCAAATTACAAGCCTAGGATTGTAAAGTATGGTGTCATTGAATGATTAAGTACATTAAACTAAAAATAAGAAAATAGAATAAAACATATTCATTTTATTAATCCATAAATAGTTTGTAACATCTATTGATCTTCAATACATGTATAGGATAACCTTGGGAATACATAAACAAAAGGTATGATCTTAAAATCCTGATGATGGTATTGACATGGGAATAAATAAAATAACATGGTTTAAAAGGCATAATGTGGTGACATAAAAAGTCACGGAACATTAATAAACATAAGGAAGAATAGTATGGAAAGCATGGGGACCTAAAATCTTGCCATAATATGACTGTGGAAATAACACAAAACATGACATAAAAATGATTCAAGGATAAATGCCTAGATCATTTACCATGGTGGAAAACATCCCATAAAGGAATTAGGTTCACTCCACATCCCAACATGAAATCTCAAGAGAATAAACATTTCAAATTAAATTACCGAGCTATTTGGCCTAAACCATCACATAATTTTCATGAATATGTGTGTCACATGAATAAACATACATAAGCAATCAAACAAAAACATAAGGGTTACCCATGGAAAGAATTTGATATCATATTCATGTCAAAAGCCATAAAAATAAAATATCATAATGGTTTCGAAGAAATGATTGATTTAAATCATACATAGATATTAATAAGGAAAATTAGGCATAGATAATGATAAATTAGGTCCAATAAAAACATATAAAAATATTTTTTAAGAAACATTAGAAGTGAAATATTTAAATGAGTTTAAGGAAAATATTAAGGGGAATTTAAAGATAAAATGGTATTTTTTTCATAAAAATAGAAATTATCCAAGATATTTATTCATGAGAAAATTATTTATTTAAAAAAAATAATAGTGTCATCAAAGGACTATATATTTCATTTTAAAATGGGTAATAAGTAGGGATGCTCCCTTTGATCAGGCTCTCTTAATGAGAAAAATTGAGAAAGGAACCTTTTATAAACATGAATATCCCCAAAAAAGAAGGATAAAATGGTAATAATATGTTATTTTGGAACATATAAATATATTTTAGAATAATTTAAAAAAAATAAGAATAGTAAAATTTTTGTAATGATAGAGAAAGTGAAACCCGAATGAAAAATGATGCTTTGGAGAGAATCCCTTGCCTTATGAATGATAATGTTATATAGTTGATATTAATGTTTTATAAAATCTAATTAAATCCATTATTTAATTAAATAAAAAAATTATACATTTATTTGATTTATTATAATTTTATTATGTTCATGTATGGCATTTTTTATGAGTTATTAGAGATAATTGTATTGTTAGGGAGCATTCTTTTCATTGGTCTTAAAGGTCAGTTAACTTGTTTACATGTATGAGAAATCATGTAAAAAATATAATAGTTATCCAGAATTGAACTTATATGTTATTAATGAAAATATATAATGTTAAATGGTTATATATTTTATATATTTATTTATTTTTAGGATGAATTATTAGATATGATATTAGTGAAAACCATTTAGATTATTTTGGTGGTTTATCTATGACCACAAACTTGTTTAATTCTATTAGTCAATATTTTGTATATATAATGATTCCAACACATTAAATATGATTTAATAAATATATTATAAAATTTTTTAATCATAATTATTTTATGATGGTATTTTATGGTATAAGTGAAAAAATAAAATATGTTGTCCATGAAGGTGGTAAATCAACAAATCACTAGCGATGTTTTAATTTTTAGAATAAAAGGAGAAGGGAGAGAAATTTTGATGGGGTTTTCCATTAGCACAAAAATATTATAGTATATATAAGATACTATATTTATCATGTAACTTGTATAAGGATAGTTTAGGTGATGAAATGAAAATAAATGAAATTTAAAATAAATTAATTAAAATCAAAGGAGGTTTTTTCCTCTTGGATTCTTCTTCTTCAGATTCTTTTGGGAAATAGTTTTTTGGTCCTTTGTAGAGTATAAAAACTTGTAAACATGGGTAATAATTTTTATAAAAGGAATCATCAAAAATTTGTTCAGGATTCAAGGATTTAGGGGTGTGAGGAGAAAAGGCGGTGATGGGTGATATTTAAAGTGAAGGTGAAAAAAAAATTATCGATTATATTATTATTTTGGATCTAGAAAATAAATATTGATGATTAAATTGATAAATATAGTCAATATAGATGGATAGTTAAATATTATGCTTTTTATAATAGCAATGACTCGTGTAATGGTGTATTTGTATTATATATTATGTTCTTGGGGTAAAACAACATTAAACACACACAGACACCACACACACAGTCTAGGAAGGTACGCCATAGCCCCCCCCCCTACAAGGGATAACCCAACCAAAAATACTTACTTATTTAGTACATGACCCATTTACCATTGAGAATGAATACCATTACATGGCTCATAGACCTAGATGGCATGAAATCCCATTACATTGCTCATTGGCCTAGTAGGCATGAAAGCCCATTACATGGCCCTAAAGTCCCAAATTACCTATGGTGAATAATGATTCTAAAGTACCCAGGTATCTATTGTACTTTCAATAGTGTTACCACAACAATTATTCCTAGTACTATGCCCATCACCGCTATAGTGATGTCGGTGATACACTTCTTTCGCTGTTATGGTACTGCTACAGTGATGCTATGGTACCCTACACAAAATGGTTTTTGAACCCCCAATATCAATGTAGTATTATGATGTTCTTAAAAATAAGAAAAAAAGAAACTATTAATAGTGTATTTAACATATAATGTATATATACCATAAATTACTATATTTTACTATTCCACAAAAAATCAACTCTTTTATAAAAATCCAAAAAATTCACCCACACCATTTTTCAATATGTTGAATTCAAAAATTAACTCCATTTTATAAAGATAATTTTATATATATTAGAAATTTAATTCATAACTAAAATCTTTATTTATTCAAAAAATACCAATTTTAAAATTATATCTCATTTTATGACACATTGAAAAATTAATTAAGGCCTTATAAACTTATTTTATAATTATAAGAAAAAAATATTAATTTTTGAGTCAAATTTATGAAAACAAATTCTCCATTAATTCATTATATTAATTATAAAATTGTATATAATGGTTTATGTTTCAAAAACATATAAATACCTAATTTTTCATTTTCAATTTTTTTTGTTATTCCGTGATATAAACATATCATATTTTCATTTATAAGATGGCCAAATTTTATTTGTTCATTTATTGGGGGTTATTATTATATTATTCAGTTTAATATTTTTAAGGATCATAGTACTATTCCAAAGGTCCTATTACTATTCCCTTGGTTTAGGTTACATATTTTCTATAAGTACTACTTATTTGATTCATTATTCATTTATAATTTTTTTGTTGTGTTCTTTAATTGATTTTATGTGATTCGTACAATATGAAATTATTATAAGAGGAGATTTTTTGTTGATATTCTTTAGGGTTGTTACATTATTCCCCCTAATATAACTTCACCATTGAAATTTCATTTTATAATCTAATAGGAAAATAGTTGAGGGTATTTCTCCTTATTTACTTCCTCTAGTTCCCATATTGCTTTTTGTAGTTGTGGTTATGACATAGTACTTTCACCAGGTGGGTCATATTATAGCATAGAACATTATCTACAGGGTCTAAGATCATCATTAGATACTCCTCCTAAAATAGAACATTTTCTAATTGTACCACCTCTGAATTCGATAAATGTGAGGTATCTAGTGTGTACTTATTCAACGTGAAAATGTTTATTACATCATATAATTGATATATGGTAGGTGGAGCTTCCATTCGCTAGGCCAGAGCTCTAACACGGTCACGAATCTTGAAGGGGATGATGTACCTAAGACGTAGGTTTCATTTCATCCCAAACCTCAAGATCCTATTTCATGGATATATATGAAGGAATACCAAGTATACAATATTAAACTCAAAGACCCTTAAATGATTTTCAGCATAAATATTCTATTGAATTTAGTCTACCTTGAGGTGTTGTAGAAAGATTTTCACATTTTCTTCTACTTCATCAACCAATTTAGGCTCTGGATGCTTACAATCACCGACTTCATCCCATCATGCTAGTGTTCGACATCTTTTCCTATGAAGGTTGTCAAATGGATTCATTTGTATGATTGAGTGGAAACTATTATTTTAGGATAACTCAATCAAAGGTAGATATAGTTCACATCCTCCCTTTAAGTCCATTAAATATGTTATAAAAATTTCATCTAGTGCCTAAATCATCCATTCAGATTTTCCATCAATTTGATGGTGGTGGGAAGTACTGAAGTATAGCATAGTGTTTAGAGCATGTTGGATAATTTTTCAAAACATGGAGGTTAACCTTAGATCTCAATAATTTACAGTTTATTGTGGTAATCCATGTATCCTTTCCATATATTTAATGTTTATCCATGAAAGTTGATCCAGGGATAAGTCCTCCTAAATTTTTAAATATTGTGTTTTCTTTGTAAGGCAATCCAGAACAACCCATATATCATTGTTTCGTCTAGATGTCTTCAGAAGTCCAGTGACAATTTATATAGTGATGTTATCCCACTTCCATGTAGTAATGGTTAATGGTTTCATCATCCCTCAAAACATTTTCCTTTCATCCTTCACTTTTTATCATACCAAGAACATTGATGTATATTAAGAAGTCTGCTTTTTTATATTTCCCCACCTATAGTTCTCTTATAGATCACTAAACTTAATTTTCTTCCCTGGGTGATTAGATATGGTTGAGCTATGTGTTTCATTCAGAATATCCTTATTTATCTATGGATTGTATGGTGCACATATTCATAACCCAAATCCCATGACTACTTCCTCATCCTTTTTTACCTCTTAGGAATTCCCATTTATGATAACTACCACATTTTTCTAAATTTCCACATCATTTCTTTGATCATCATTTATTTTTTCTATAAGTGATGGTTAATAAATCATTTGATAGTGGATTGATGATTTTTCCCTTAATTATTCCCATATCCATCCTTTGTAAATCTAATCAGATAAGATTATTCTCAATTATAATAATTGATAATGTTTAAGGATCTTTTCTTGTTATAAATTCATACACATTCTTTTCCTTACCTAGATAGTAGTGGATTTAGCATTAATAATCCTTTATTATCTTTAAGCATCTTCATTAGTGTATATTATTATCCTTATATGTGAATATATATTTTTGTATTTTATGATCAGTATACATTACACACTTATTCCCATAGATATAATACAGGATGATTTTAAACCCAATGATCATCGCCGGTAACCGTAAATCCTGAGTTGGATAGTTTTTCTCATAAATGTTCAACTACATTAAACCATATGATATATATTTATCATTTTACATCAATAAATATCCTAATACCTTATTTGATGCATCATTTAATACCACTAATAGTTCCCCACTTGTCGGAAGTGTGAGTTCATGGGAAGTGATAATCCACTTTTTTAACTCTTTCATGCAGTCTTCACATTCACTCGTCTAGAAAAACTACAATACCTTAGGAGTTTTATTAGTTATTTGGTTTTATAATCATGTCAATTTCATAAAAATTCATTTATAATACCCATCTAGACTAAGGAAACTATAAATTTCCATTGAATATGATGTCTTTGAACAATCATTGATTGGATTTTTCTTTAAAGGGTTAATAGGTATTCCTTTCCTGGCGATAACTTGGCCAAATATTGATACTTTCTCCATCCATAGCTCACATTAATTCAAATTTTTGTATAGTTTATCCATTTTATATGTACTTAAGATATAATTCAAATGGTCATCTTGTTCCTCCTTTCTCTTGGATTATATCATAATACCCTCAATAAAGACTACCGCAAATTTCATAAGGTTAACTATAAATACTTTATTCATTAATTCCATGAATATTGTTGGAGAATTACTAAGTCCAGTGGTTTTCACAATGAACTCACAGTGTCTATACCTCATTCAAAAAGAATTTTTGGGAATATCTTCTTTATTCACCATCAATTGGTGATATCCCAACTGAAGGTCCGCCTTTGAGAAATACTTGGCGCCACATTGTTGATCAAACAAGTAAATAATTTTTGGTAGGGGATACTTATTCTTTATCATGATATTATTGATCTTGTGATAGTTAATAAATATTTTCATTGATACATACTTCTTCTTGAAAATAGGACTTGTGCACCCCATGGAGAAGCACTCAGTCATATAAGACACTTATCAAGATTCTCTTGTAAATGCTTCACCAGTTCCTCTATATTGATGGTGGCCATTCTATAAGTTTTCTTTGATAAAAGTATATATCCGCGAATAAGTTTAATTGTGAACTCAACCTATTAATTAAGAGTAAGACTAGAAAATTCCTCAAGGAATACATCATTGTAATCAATGACAACGGTAATATCTTCAATCTTGATCTGATCCTTTGTCTCGATCATTTGATCTAGATATGCTTTCTAATAATTTAGGAATATCGAAACTTGAGACAATGATACTGAAGGAGATTTATCCCTCTCCATACACATGTACCAATTTCAAGGATGATTTTAGATGTGAATATTGATCTCCCTTTCCCATAAGTTGATGTTATCTTTGTATAAAGATATCTAATCCATTCTAAATATACAAATAATCTCCCCAAAATAAAGAAAGAAAATATATGTTGTGGGGTTTAGTCCAAAACAATTACTTGATTATGAGTTATATACATTGGATGAAATAAATACCCTATTTATTATTCTCATTGAAAACTGAACGTCCTTATTTTGAGGTGGTGTCTGAATAGTTATACTAAACATGAAAGATATGGAAAAGGCATAGAAGTAGAATCGAATAGTACGTTCTCTATTCTAAAATGAATAACTTTCATACATATCACCACATCATTGTGAGGTTCCACATAATTAGTAGTGATAGCATATTCCTTTCCTTATTTACGTTTAGTTTATTGTTGTTGGTTGCCTCCAACAAACATTGGATTAGGTAAATGGATTTCATAATGGACATGTTTCTTGTAGACTAAACACTACACTACAGGATGAGTTTCTATCTAATCCTTCTTTTCCTTTTTTACATTATTGGGATTCTTCATATCCCTTTAGTGGTTATTATCCATATTCCCCTCTCTTTTATATTTGGTTCATCACTTTGTTCCCTTTAATAAACATATAGGATTCATCATCCCACATTTTGGACGAATGGGATATTAAGTCATCCTTCCATCATGGTATTTATCTATTGATCCACTCATATTAAAATATATTTCTCTCTTTTTATCATTTGTCCAATGAGTCAAATAATGTTATATGATATCCATTTCCTCTTAAAGAAACAATTAATATATCTTTATATATATCAATTTCCCAAATCACCAATGATTTTCATAGAATTAAACTTAGTCCACAAGAGAAGTGGTCCACCTTTATTTCAATGTTCATGACAAAGACAGAGTCCAATCATGCACATATTTTTAATTTTATTTATATTATCTAATAAACATATCTTACTTATATTTTAGTTTTAGGAACTCTCTTAACATAGGGTTTTGTGGAAAATATCTATTAAAAAAATTCTTGAATTCCTAATAATCAATGGATTCAATTTTATCCTTGGACCTCATGATCTTTACCTGTGTCCACCACTGATCAAAATACCCATCAAAATGACATACTACCATCAAAACATTCTCTTATTTAGAGAAATATAGAATAAATAATATCTTCTCAACTGAGTTGATCCATTTTTCTTTGAGGAGGGGATCAAAAGATCCACTAATGATAGGAGGCCTTTGATGCATGAAGGATTTGACCATTACATTCTCTCTCTTAGGAGCAGGAGGGGGTTCCACTAGATTCAAGTTATTATTCATAACTTAAACCACCTCAATTTGTACTATCATAATTTTTCTAGTAGTTATTCCCATCACATTTTGAATATCATTGGGACAATATTCACATTGATTGTACGAATAGTTTCTATTATTTCCATCCATTAACTATGAAAAATAAATTGCAATTATGGGGGATTGAATACTTAGGTATTAAGAATATAAAAAAATACATTGAACATAGGATGATAGACTTGTAAATGAAAATTATATCATATCACATGATACCCTATGTTTGAATATAAGTTATAAATGGTGATATAATTATCCCTAGTGTTATTACTATATTCCCTAGTCCTGATCTTCATAAATAACTATAAATTTCTCTGATACCAACTATAGATACCCTAGCCATTTCACATATTCTTACATGATATTAATAATATTTAACCATCAAATTACAAGATATAGATCATAAAGTCTAGTGTCTTTGGATGATTATGTATGTAAAAACTGAAAAAATGGAAATAAAATAAAAGATATTCATTTTAATCATCCATAAAGAGATCCAAACATCTATTAACCTCTTACATATGAATACGGTAACTTGTGGAATAAATGAACAAAATGGAATAGATAAAAATCCCAATAAGAGTATAAAAATAGAAATAAAGTAAAAAAACATATGTTTGAAAAGATATAACATGATTACATAAAAAGTAATAAAACATGAATACACATAATGAAGAATAGAATGAAGAGAATTGTGAAATGTAATTTTTTCATCATAGGAATGTGGCAATTAAAACCAATATGAAATAAGAATGAGTAAATTATAGCTTCCAGGACCATTATATATATAGAACAAAGACCAATAAAGGAATCAAGTTCACTCCATGTCCCAACATGACATCCCATTAGACTTAACATTAACCAATTTGTTAGAGTGATATCTGGTCACACCCATTATAAAATCTTCATGAATATGTTCTCCATGGGAAGAATCATACAAAAGGAATCATTTGTATACATAAGGGTTACCTATGGAAATAATTAGTTATCATAATCAATTCAAAATTCATAACAAAAGGGAATATGATCATGGTATCCCTGAAAGAATGGATTTAAATCATAGATGATCATTAATTAGGTAAAATATGAATATATATGATGACAAATTATGTTCAATTGAAACATATAAAAAGAGTTATTACGAAACATTATATGTGAATGTTATATGTGAAACATTTTATTACGGTTTACAGATAATATTAAAGGGAATTTAATGAAGAAATGGAATATTTGTTTTCATAAAACCATAAAGGATCCATGATATTTAGTAATGATAAAATAGATTATTTTAGTTCAATAATGGTTTATTAAAATATAATTTAGAGTTCCCATGAAAATGGGTAATAAATAGTGAAGTTCCCTTTAATGGGGCTTGCATATGTGGAATAATTGGTAAGGGAACATTTTCAAAAATTGTATATTCCTACAAAAGAAGGATGAACTAATCTGGATACATGATTTTTGAACATATAAATTGAATTTATTATAAACATATAAAGATATATATTAGTAAAATTATGGCAAAGAGAGGGAAATTTTAACCCAAAGTAAAAAATGAAGGTTCGGAGAGAATCCCTTACCTTATGTCTCAAAGTGTCATGCAGTTGATCTTAATATTTGGGATAATCCAAATAAACAAATTTATTAATTATCTCAGAACCATTTCTAAATCTATATTATTTTTTATAATTTTAATAAGTTCCTTTATGGCCTTTTTTATGAGTTATAAGGAACAATTTTATTATTCGGGAGTGTTCGTTTCCTTCACTTTCATGATAGGTTTGCTTGTTTACATGTATTGAAAATCCTGTAAAATGATAGTAGTTTTCCAGAATTTAAATTATTTTTTATTAATGAAAATACACATTATTAAAAAGTTATATAAGACATTTGGTTATTTTGGGGGAGGATTAATCATTAGATAATATGTTAGTGATAGTCATTTAGATTATTTTGGGGGTTCTTCGATTATCACAAACTAGTTTTGTTCTATTAGTTAATAATAAGTAAATATACAATTCCAAGAAAAATAAATTGGATATAATAAATATATTACACTCTAATTTAACCATAATAATGGTTTTATGACCCTCCATGAATTGTTATGTGAAAAATGAATATATTTCATCCCCAGAGGTTGTAAATTAGCACATCGTGGAAGATATTTTCTTTGTTAAATTAAAATTAGATTGAATAGAAATGATGATGGGTTGTTCCATTAACACAAAAATATTCCATTATAAAAATGATACAGGAGTTATAATGTAACTTGTATAAAGAAAGGTGAATATAGGAAATAAATAAAATAAATTGAAATTAAATTAAATGAAAAAGAATGAGGTTTTTAACTCTTGACTTCTTCTATTTGAGAACCTCCATGGGAAACTGTTTTTGGTCTTTTTCTAATACTAGAACCTCATCGAAATGGGGAATAAGTTTAGTATGATTATTGGGTATAAATTGAAAATGATTAAAGGACTTAGAGGTTCGTAGAGAAGAGATGTTGCGGGATTCAATTTATAGTGAAGGGGAGAGGTGTTTTTTGAATATTTTAATCTTCAGTTTATTATTTTGGATCAAGACAATAAATAGTGATTATTTTATTACTAAATACTATAAATAGAGATATATAGTTCAATATTATGGTTCATAAATTTGTGATGAATTAAGGAATAGTGTTTTTAACTTATAACGGACTTATATTGTAAATTACCATCTTTTACTATTCACCCAAAATTCAACAATTATAGAAAAATTCAAATAATTCACCATAACCATTTTTCAATGTTTGTTATTTTATAATGAACTCCATTTTTTAAAATAATTTACTAAATATGCTAAATTTATTTTTTCATTAAAATAATCATTTATTTGAGAAATTCCAATTTTAAAATTATAATTCTTTTATGAAACTTTGAAAAATTAATTATGGTCTCATAAAATTATCTTATAATCATTAAAAAAATATTATTTATGATTTAATATTTTTTAAAAAATATTTTCTAATAAATAATTATATTTATTATAAAATTATATAAAAATATTTATGATTCACAAAAATACCAATAATTAAATTATCATTTGAAAAATATTTACATATTACATAATATAAATTTATTATATATTCATTAATAAGATTAATTAATTTTATTTATACATTCTAGGGTGATATTACTATTCAATTTGATGATTTACTATTTATAGGGTTGTATTACTATTCCAAATTCCTTGAAACTAATCCATTGGATTAGGTTCCTTAATTTCTATAAATACTACTTATTTGATTAACTATTCATTTATAAATATATTATTGTGTTTTCTATTTTATTTTATGTGATTAATACTATATGAAATTGTTATAAGAAGGGAATTTCCAGTGATATAATTCAAGTTTGTTGCATCCCCCTCCCCCCAAATGAAATTTCTCCACCGAAATTTTGTTTTAAAAACTAAGGGGAAAATAGGTGAATGTATTTCTCCTTAATTTCTTCCTCTGGTTCCCATGTTGCCTCTTTGAAATTATGGTTCTGATGTAGTACTTTTACCATGTTAGTGGGATTGTTGCAAATAAATTTATCTATATGGTCCAAGATCATCACTAGCTACTCCTCCTAATAGAAATAATTTTCCTACTGTGCCACCTCAGAATTGATTACATGTGAAGGATCTAGTATGTACTTCCCCAAGTGGTATATGTGTAATGCATCATGTAATTGGTACATTGTTGGTAGAATTGCCATTTGATGTGCCAAAACTCAAACATAGTCAAGAATATCAAAGCAGATGATATACCTGGGACTTAGTATTCAATTATTCTCAAATATCTGGATCCTCATCCATTGAGACATGTAGAAGAATTCCATGATTCTAGTATTAAACTCCAGGTCCCATTAATGATTATCTGCATAACTTTTCTATTTACATTGGTCTTCCTGGATGTGTTGCTGAATGGTTTTCACATTTTCCACCATTTCATCAACTATTTCAGGTCTTGTTTCTTAAATTCGCTGACATCAACCCAACATGCTGATTTTCTACATATTTTCTCATAAGGGGATTCATATGGATCCATTTTGATGCTTGAGTGGAAACAATTGTTGTAGTATAACTCAACCAAAAATAGATGTTGGTCCCCTCCTCCCTTGAAATCCATAGAATGCGCAATCAACCTATCTTCCAGCATTTGAATATTTTTTTCAGATTGGAGATCATTTTGAATATTATAAGCCATACAGAATCTCAGTTCAATTTTTAGAGAATGTTGGTGACTTTTCCATAACATAGAAGTGAATCTCATATCTCGATCATATTCAATAGTTAGTGGTACTCCATGAATCCTTTTCACTTCATTGATTTATATTCATGCAAGTTTATCCAGTGAGGCGTCTTCCCAATGGTGACAAAGCGAGTTTTCATTGTTTGAAAATCTACAACAAACCATACAGAATTGTTTCTTTTGTAAATAATTGGAATTATGGTGAAAAAGATCATCCTGATGTTTCCAACTTCCATGTTGGTATGGTTAAGGGTTTCATCATCCCCTTCGTAATTTTGTCAAGCTTCACCTGCTGAAATAACCGACACATTGATGTATATTAACTGATATAATTTTTTATATTTTCCAACAAATTATCCTCCTAGGGATCTTGATAAATATTTTCTCTCCCTTTGGGAATAGAGAAGGTTGAGTTCTGTGCATGTTTTAGAAGCTCCAATTCTATATCTGGATTGGATGGTACATATAGTCATGACCCAAATCTCACGACTCCTTCATCATCCATTATGAACTCTAAGGATTTAAAATTTTTGATAAATGACAGATTTTTAAAAATTTCAACATCATTTCTTTGAGGATCCTTTATTATATCCATAAGGGATGGTTGATCATTCATTTCATAAAATATTTATGATGTTACTTCCTTAATTATTCCCATGTTCGTCCTTTTATAATCTAAAAATATTGGATCCTTCTCAATTCTCGTCATTGATAATGTTGCAGGATCCATTCTACATAGATAATCTGCCACTTTTTTTCCTTAACATGATAGTATTGGATTGAGGAGTCATAATCCTTTATGACTTCTAATAATCATCAATGGTGCATATAATGCTCCTTATGTGTGATTATATATTTCACACTTATCACTTTAGATATAATTCCATCTAATTTTCAATTCAATCATCATAGCTTCCAACTCTAGATCATGCATAGGATATGTTTTTTCAATAATTTCCATCTACCTTGAGATGTATGCTATTATTTTATATTTTTGCTTCAATACACATCCTAATGACTTTTTCAAATCATCATTTTTTACCACAAAGAGTTCCCCACAAGTTGGTAGTGTGATTACTAGTACAGTGATAAGCCTCTTTAAACTTTTTAGACAAGTCTTCACATTGACTTTTCAAGAAAACATCACTCCCATATAAGTCTTCTATGTCAGTATTGTTATTGGGTATGAAAATATTTACATATTCTTCAAAAATCATCAATAATACACAGTTATACCAATAAAACTATGGATCTCCATTATAGATGTTGGCCTAGACCACTCTTTTGTTCCCTTTGTCTTGGAATGGATGACATATATTCCTTTTATGGAAATAAAATGCCTTGGTAATGATACTACCTCAATCCAAAACATAAATTAGATGTAATTTTTATATCATCTCTCCCTTCATAAATTATTCTATATAGTATTTCAATTATCATCATATTCCTCCATACTCTTGAATTATATCATAATATCATCACTTAATACAACTACAAATTTGTCAAGGTAATCACTGATGAATCAATTCATTAATTGTGTACTTATTTTTGGTGTATTATTTATTATTAAGGGAATCATTAAGAACTAAGAGTTTCCATACCTCTTTTGAAATTTAGTCTTGGTAATATCTTCCTTCTTCGCCATTAATTGACGATATCCCACTCAATGTTCCACCATTGAGAAATACATGGCCCCAGATTGTTGATCTAACAATATATCTATCCATGGTTGGGTATAATTATTATTTAACAAGATTTTATAGACCTCATGATATTCAATGAAGAGTCACATTGATCTATAATTCTTCTCAATAAATAGGATTGGTAAACTCTAATGTCAGGCACTCAGTTGTATAAAATCCATTCCTAGATTCTCCCGTAACTACATATTCAATCCATATAACTTAATGGTATTCATTCTAAAATGTTTCATTAGTATAAGAAGAGATATAGAAATAATTTCAATTCAGAACTCAACCTCTAGATCTGGATGAATACAAAGAAAATATTTAGGGAATACATTAGTGTAGTCCCTCATAATGGTCATTTCATGGAGCATGACACACTTCTTTATCTCAATCATTTAAGCTATATATGATTTATCATAAGAAAGTAATATCCACACTTGATACATTGATACAAAAGAAGATATTTCCTCTTCCTTACACTTGAATAGTATTCGAGGGATCTTTGGGCTATGGACAGTGATTTCCCTTTCCTAAAAGATGATGTTGGCTTTGTATAAAGATATACAATCCATTCCAAATGTTGTTTCAAACTCCACCAAAGTATGTAAGATGATATTATTTGCGAGGTTCAGTCCAAAAAACAATAAAGGAGTAGTTATAAACATTGGATAGAATAATATACCCATTTTTTCTTCTCATTGATAACTCAACCTCCATATTTTGAGTTGGTGTTTAAATGGATCAACTAAACATGAATGATGTGAAATCATATTTATAACATGAATAAAATATTATGTTCACTATTATTAAATGAATAACAAGTGTACATGTCACCACATTATTTTTTGGGATCAACCTCAGTAGTAGTGATAGTATATTCACTTCCTTGTTCTCTTGGAGATTATTGTTGTTTATTTCCTCTAAAAACCATTGCCTTAGAAAATGGATTGAATAATTACTATGTTTTTTACCATTGAAAAAATGCATGATGGACTTGTTTTTTACATGAACCTTTCATTCTACTTTCATGTTAGTGGGATTTTTCATATACCTTAGGTAGTTATTAGCCATATTCTCATCTCTTCCACAATTAAAGAATCTCTTGGTTCCTTTTTGATAGTGTCTAAGATTCTCCTTCCCATATTATTAACACTTGAGATGTTGGGTTTTCATTCCATCATAGGATTTATCTCATGATCCACCCATATTAAAATTCATTTTCTTAATTTTTTTCATCAGGCCCATGAGACCCCTGAGAGTCTTTATTCTCCATTTCAACCTTAAAGGTACAACAGACAATCTCATCATATATATCAATTTCTAAAATTTCCAACTCTTTTCATATAAATGTATTCAGACATCTAAATAATTGATCTTACAAGATTTCCTGGTTCATGAAAAATAGAGATGTGGGTCATGAAAGGCTTGTGAAGTTCTCTTTATACACTCTGATAGACTCATATTCCGTCAATTATAGTCTGAGAAACTCTCTTTCCATCATGTGATAGAGTTTTCGTGGAAAATAATTATTAGAAAATATTTTATTTAATTCCTACCAATACAAGAAATCAATTTCCACCTTATACGTTGTGTTCTTGATCAGTTTCCACCACTAATCATGTACCACATAAAAATGATAGACCACCAACAAAAAAAATTTGTTCTTTTATGCACTTGAAAATAGAGAATATCTTATTAATACTATTAATCCATTTCTCTATGAGGAGGGGATCCAAATATCCACTAAATATGGGAGGCCTTTGATTCATGAAGGATTGACCCACTAATTTCTCTCTCTTAAGAAATGGAGGGTGTTCTATGTAGTTCATTTTATTATTCATAACTTGGGAAAATTGAGTAAGTACTGTCATGAAGTTTTGAGGACATGTTCCCATTATATTTGGTATATCATTAGGGAAATCATCATATTTTCTATCTCTTTGATTATTGGAGTGGTTTCTCCAATTTTCATCAATTAACTATGAAAAATAACGTGAAGTTATGGTTCTTGAATACTTGGATAATAAGAGTATAAAAAATAAAATTTTGAACATAGAAGGATAAACTTGTAAATGAAAATTATATCATTTCATGAGATTCTATAAGTTATAATCTAAGTAACCCTTAGTTATAGAATTATACCCAAGGTTATTACTATGTTTTTTGGTTCTACTCTCCATAAATAACTATAACTCTCTCAGATACCAACTATAGTGACCCTATACTTTTTGATATATTGTTACATTATGTTAAGCATAATTAACCAAAAAATTATAGGCCATTGATCATAAATTCTATTATCATTGGATGATTAGGTACATAAAACATAAAACATGGAAATAGAATAATACATATCCATTTTAATTATTCATAAAGATCTCAAAATATCCATTGGGATAATATATATTCATTAGATAACCTAGGGAATACATGAACAAAATGGATGGGCTAAAAATACTAGTAATGGTATAAAAATATGAAAAATGAAAAGAATATGGGTTAGAACGTTTAATATGATGACCTAAAAATGCATGGAACATGAAAAAACATAAGAAATAATATAATTAAGATCATGGATAAATGTAATGATAGAATAATAGGAATTTTTCAACAACACACTACATGAAATAATCAGGATTCGAGACAAACTGGGAAGACTATTACAGATGGTGGGAAAATCCCATAAAGGAATCAGGTTCACTCCCTATCCCAACCTGATGTATCATGATAGTAAACATTATCCAATGAATTTAATCCCTATCTGAGAACACCCATCATAAAATTTTCATGAATATGGTTTCAACCTAAAGAATCATGAATAAGGAATCAAAAATAAACCTAATGGTTACCCATAGAGAGAATAGGGTTTCATAATCATGTCAAATGACATAAAAAAAGAGAATATCTCAATGGTGTCAAAGAAAGAATGGATTTAAATCATACATAGACATTAATAAGGTAAAATAGTCTTATATCATGATACATTATGTCTAATGGAAACAAATTAAGAGGGTTATTAAGATGCTTTAGAAGTAAAACATTTAAGTATAGTTTTAAGAAAGTATTAAAGAGAATTTAAAGAGGAAATGTGATATTTGTTTTCAAAATACCTGAAATGATACAAGATAGTTTTTCATGATAAGATAAGTGATTTTATAGAAAATGGTTTCTTGAAATATATTATATTCAGCTTTTCAAAATGGGTAAAAAATCATGAAGTTCCCTTTAATCGGTCTTTCTTATTTGGAAGAATTGAGAAGGGATCCATTTAAAAAAAATTATCCCCAAATATTTCAGATGAAGTGATCTAGATACATGAGTTTTGAACATATAATGAGAATTTATAAGAATTATATAAAAAATAGTGAATATTTACATTGGGCTAAAGAGAGAGAAAATGTAACTTGAAGGATAAAATGGAGGTTTTGAAGGGAATCCTTTACCTTATATATTAAATTGTTATGTATGTGATATTAAGCACTTGGATGATCAAATTAAATCCCGTAATTAATTAATTAATAACTTTTTTACATGTATTTTATTTATTATAATTTTGTTATGTTCATTTATGGCATTTTTAATGAGTTATAAGTTATAATTTTATTGTTTAGGAGTGTTTTTTCCATGGTTTTCATGATCGGTTTATCTATTTATATGTATAGAAAATCGGGTAAAATGAGATTATTTTCATAGACTTGATATTATATGTTATTAATGAATATGAAGAATATTAAATGGTTATATAAGTAATTTGTTGGTTGGGTGATCATAAATTAATAGATAAGAAGCTAGTCATTATCATTTAGATTATTTCGGAGCTTTTTCAATCATCACAAACTAGATTAGTTCTATTAGTTAATATTATGGGTATATATGAAACACCCCGACCCCAGTTACCCAGATTCGGTGCATTATTGCGTAACAATGGCCTGATCACAAAAGATCAAGTCTCGAAAGACTGATTATTTTAGTAGCCTTGGAAACACAAGATACATTCCTAAACGTTACATTATATCATAAAGTGAAAAACTACAATAACATGGTCTCCATAGTCCACACTTATATCCCCTTCCAACTATCCCTGTAGGTCATTCATAAAATACTTCTTCACATCCTGGAAAAATTAAAACATTGAAAGGTGTGAGCTCCGATTCTCAGTAAGGATAACAATATAGCGGAATCTTTCATAAATAAACACAAACATTTAAGATAATGTATAACTAGAAAAGCCTTTTAAACTTGAACTTCAACATAATATGGAAAATTTAAAATGAGATAATTCCATTTACTTATTCACATGGATATTCTACTAGTCGAATAACCACATGAAATATCAATAAGCACTTTCATAATGATGGAATTCATAATTTCAGACTATCATAACCACGTAGCCAAGGCCTCGTTCCAAGACTACAAATAACATTTATTCAAGGCCTCATCCCAAGACACTAGTTTGTCTTATGAGACTTTCCGATGCATCGAGGAGCTATAGCGGGCTCCACCCATCACTTATTAAGTCCAATGCATTCTTCATATGAACAGGTTTAAACATATCATAAACCATAACTTAATCGTATCACATAAAACATGCATAAAGGAAACTTAACATTTCCACATTTCATTCACAAGATATCAATACAACAAATTGATATAATAAAAAACCATTTCAAAACCATTTTCAATACCAAAATAAAAGAAAATTAAAACTTTGTATTTATTTTTCATTTAGAAAAAGTTATAGCTTGTAGAGGAATCCGAAACTCCAATAATGGTCATGGTGGCGGAAAATTCATTGTCACCGCATACGTACGACAAGAAAACATTCCTTTTTGTCGTTTAGTAAAACAAATCGTATAAAATGATTCTTTTTGAATAAACGTAAAATTCAAAGGGGTCTATACACCGTATAAAAGAAATTTGTGTATAAAACAAAATATGCCTCAATGAATTGAGATTGAGACGAAGTCCCTTACAAAGATAATTTTTTTTTAATAAAATAGATCTATTATGTGTATTCACCATAATTACACATAAAGAAAGTACAAATACAAGATAGGACATAATAATATCATGACATAATTTAAAAGTAGGAGATTAACCCAAAGCACGGAAATGAGGTTAAGAAGTTCTCTTAGCTCGTGTCCGACTTGACTCGATCATTCTTTAATCCCCTGAATAATAAACTAGAGTTAATTTATACTTTCTTAAGAACTTTTTTCATGTTTATTATTCGTTTTATGTCACTTATTACCATGTTATGAACATTTTGTAATTATTTAAGTTAATAACAGTCATTTTGTCGATCTTTGGTACTTGAGTCAAAAATAAACTTCTTATAATTACAAGTTGTCCATGTGGTAAAATATACATTATATCCAGAATTATATTCATGATGTAGATATAATATATATATATCATATATATCTAGTATATATATGCATTTATAATATTACATAACATTTAGAGGTAAGAAATGAAATGCACCGTTCATGGAGACGGTAAGATGTATGTACACATGAACGCTACTTTCATTTCTATTTCATATTTAATGGAAGGAAATTATAATTATATAAATTTATACTATAATTACATTATAATATCATGTATAATATCATTTACTCCATCCTTTATACATCCCACATATGGCATTAACGATTCAAATCACTTTGAGGGGGCGGTAGTCCGCACTTCCTAAAAGGAAATTATCGCATTTACCCATAATGGAAATCATAATGGTATGACATAAATGAAAAATACAGAAGCATAAGGAAAACATAAACATAATATATATCATATATAAATATAGTGACATCTTAATGGCCACCATGAGAGTTGTTAAAAGAATACTGAAAAATCATCGTTTCGTGAGGCAGAAATTCGCCAACCACAGAAACAGTATGTTCTTTAACCATTAGACAAAGGTGTGTGTAAGTGTAAATCCAATACTTCTTATAAAAACATCCTATTATATTTAATATACTGGTTTTGTTACAAAATAATGTAATAAAAAGAGTTTAAGGGGTTGGAGAAGCAAAATAAAACAAAATAACATAAGAGAAGACATTACCTTAAAATCGGGGAACTCTTTTTTATTTGATCCAAATGCTTCTTTGGGAAGAATTCTGCCCAAAGTGAGGCTTCTAGGAGTATTATAGGGAAGTTGAGGGAGTATTTGGGTAGAGGTTGGCTGAGACAAATGGCTTTATGGTGTGAATAAGGTGGTAGAGGTGGGGGCCTTTATAAGAGGAGAGGAGGGGAACTCTTGGAAAGTTATGAAAAGTTACATTATTATGAAATGATTTTAGGATTTTAAAGGTCCCACAATGATATATTTCGAGGATAAGGTGATAAGGGTTCTAAATATACTCATACAATAGGTATTTTACAAGTTTATGACTTAGATTTTACATTATCTTTTCATTTTATTTTAATCGTTAATTAATGAGGTAATCGATGCATCATCATGGTGTCATAAAAAATTTATTTTATTTAATGTCTAAAAATTATAAAAAAATATCATGATGTAGAAATATTTTTATCTTTCCAATTAATATTTATAGTCTAGAAGTTAACTTATATAACCCCATTTAATAATTGTTTTAGTAAAACAACACATGTTTGTGACAATTTTATTTTTACTTTAAATAAAAAGTTATTAATGTCATTTTCTTACCCAAGTGGTTCCATGGGGTCCCCAAGTTGACCCATGGATTGTCTGGGTCAGCCATGACTCATCCAATAAGGGAATGACAAGTGTCAATATATTTTCATATTTTTATAATATCATTTTTACCTTAAATTTCACTAATTACCTTTAATCGCGATTAATAGAACTTAAAAGTTACTATTCACAAAAAAAAATTATTTTAATCCCATTGAAACACATTTTACTTCCTAATGTCAATGATGTATGTTGGATTTTGGAAATTCAAATCACAGAGGTGGTAAAATTTAATTTTAACGAAATATCAGTTTTTTTAACTACCACTTAGTGGTTTCACTATTCATCAAAAATCAAAGTTTTTTTAAAACAATACCAAAAATTAACCCTAAGCTATATTTGATATTCCTAATTCAAAAATGCTGTCTATTTTACAAAATTCAAACCATATAAGTTGAATTAATTAATTTAATAATTAATGTCCACTGTCACAGCAAATAGTGTGTTTTTAAGAAACAATATATATCAAAAGATTGACAATTGTTTATGTCCAATTTCAAAAGTGAAATTGATTCTAATGACCACCATTGGATAAAATGGTAAAAGTATATTCTAATTATACTTTAAAACCACTCAATTGTGTAACTTATCACTATAAAATAATTTGATTTAAAAATTTGCTAAGTATTTTTCACTATTCATCAAAAATTGGAAGTTCTCAGAAAAATACCAAAAATTCAACATAGGCTAATTTTGATATTCCGAATCCAAAAATGAATTCCATTTTGAAATATAAAATTTATATAATTTCAAAAGTTGGGTATTAATATTTATAACGGCTACTTTTATGGGTTGTAGTGTGTTAGAACTCGAGGTTGCGTACAACACATGCTGCTCGATTATTCAAAGAGAAGCGTAGAATGGAAGCTTGGGGTGTTACATTATCCCCTACTTAAATAAATTGCATCCTTGCAATTTGAAATTTTTCATTGAAAATAAAATGTTGAAAATAGAAAATACCTTTGTGGAAAATCCACATCCGAAATAAGGTCAATAAAAATAAAACTTTAAAAGAAAGAAAGAGAAGTAAAAAGGTCACCCGAGATAGCCAATACTAGGATTCTATGAAAACATGGGTATGGGGGAAAAACAAACCATCAAGGTATCATGGATAGTTTTATAAAATAGGATTAGGAAAAAGGTTATCTACAAGAAAATCACAAACTTGTGATTGGTTAAACGATCATTGATTCCCTAGTAAGAAAAGTTAACCGAAAACGTTTTTGTTTTAAGTTACCTTTTATAAAGTTGAGGAATTTATTTAGGAGATTTACTAAGAACGTAAGGAAATATACTTACTTGTCATGTAGACATTCATTATTTTATAAATTTTTACCACAAACCCATCTTTCACTCCAAAAGGTAAAAGAACTGAAAAATATTCTATTTATCATAATTGTATATGGTTCCAAATATTAACACATACCATTTAGATTAGGAAAACTTTTTTGTAACAACCAGGGACTTCCTGTCGGCTAGTGGTAGGTAATAAAGGCATGTTGCACTCTGGTTGTGGGTTCGATTCCAATAGCTTTGTCCGACGCGATGGGTTATCCCCTAACTTTCAGGTTGTCCTTTTCCTAAAACTATAGTATTATAATATTTCAAAAATAATTTTCATAAATTTTTTAACCTTAAACAATACTATCCAAAGTTCAAATTAATCCATTCTAACCATTATAGTTATCCATAATACCTTAGTCCAGCCTTTCTCTAAAAGGTCTCTAAATTCCAAAATCAATTGTATCATCAGATTCCTCAAACAAAGTAAAGTTTCACTTATTGTCACATATAAAAATATGATTACCTTCATAATATTAAAAGCTTAATTAAAACAACAATTACTACAGTAAAATCCTTATATATATCACATTATTCTTATAAATAGAATATAATCCTTAAGTCCAAAAGCACCAACACATTAATTATTCCACTTCAACTATAGTAACAGCATAAGATTGTCCTTGATCCCTTGGCCTTTTCTGAGGTAAGTTTCCCTGATGATTAGGATATTCATTTTCATAATGCCCCATTTCCCTACAATTTTAGCATTCAACATTGATAGCCTCTTTCTTTCACTTGCAATCACGAGCCTGGTGACCTTTTTCTCCACATTTATAACAAAATCCCATTCCTTTTTGGCAAGTACCAGGGTGATTCTTCCCACAATTATCGCATAGTGGAATATCCTTCTTTCCCTTTTTCCATTTATCTGTCTCTTTTTTCACCGTTCTTTTCTTCTCTACCTTTACATTTTTGTCATAAGATTTAGAGAATTTCTTTTCTGTCTTGATAGCACACGAGACAACATCTTCGTACGATGAGAAGGATTGTGATACTAAAGCTCGACGGAGAAATGGTTTTAACCCATCAAAGAAAAGATCAATCTTACTTCTTGGGTAACGTATATAATCTGCAGCATGCCTCACTAACCGTGTAAAGTTAGCCTCAACCTTTGCGACATTCTCATCCTCCTTATGCCTCAAACTCAGAAATGTCCTTTCCATATCTGCTCGATGGTCATGTGGAAAGTATTTTTCTATGAAAATTTCCTTAAACTCCCTCCATTCCATACTTGATACTACTTCATCTTCCATTGTGTTTTGAATCAGCAGCCACCATTGATCGGTATCTCCAGTGAGGCGGTAAACTGCCATGACAACTTTCTCCCTTTCTCTACTCCCCAAGGCATGGAATATTTTCTCTAAAAAGTTTATCCATTGCTCAGGTACTAATGGATTTGTAAACCCATTAAATTTTGGTGGTTGTTTCCTCATTAAATGATCTAACATTGATCCTCCATGTTGCGGATCAGGGTGCTCAATATGAGTAAGTTTATTATTCATAACCTGAGTGAGCTATCCCAGAATGGTGATAAACTGATCAGCATCAATTGTATCACCAACTCCATTATAATTATCTTGAGAAGGAGTGAAATCCCTACAAGGAGTTTGTGCATTGATACGGTTTCCATTCCTTCCACTAGGTTCCATTTCTAAACAATGTCATAAACTAGATTAGTTTATGAATCAAAATACAAAATTCCATACTTGTAAAACACTTAACATAAATTGAACTATAATCATAAAAAAAATTTCCTTGAGGAAGTATATACTCATAAACCCTTCATAATGGTTTGTAAAGAAAATGATAATTATCCTAATCCTATCCCCCGGGAGTGTCGTAAACAAGAGTGCAGCAAGGCCTGTTGTCGTGCACCATTTCTCATTCGAGTCTATCTCAAAGCGGTGTTTTCGGGTTTTACCCCTAGGTTCATCTGTTCCAGAGCCGCCTCTACCTTCTCGTATCCAGATAGGGATGTATTGCTCGGAAAACTCATAAAATCTATATAATACCAAAATTCTAGGAAGTTCTTCTATACTAATCCTCAAAGTCTATCTTATGGCTATGTTCTCTAATCAAAGTTTATCCAAATCTAGCTTCCAAGGAGAGTACTAAACTGCCTCTGATACCAACTGTAACGCCCTGACCCCAGTTACCCAGAGTCGGTGCATTATTGCGTAACATTGGCATGATCACAAAAGATCAAGTCTCGAAAGACCGATTAGTTTAGTAGCCATGGAAAACACAAGATACATTCATAAATTTTACATTATATCATAAAGTGAAAACCTACAATAACATGGTATCCATAGTCCACACTAATATCCCCTTCCAACTATCCCTGCAGGTCATTCATAAAATACTTCTTCACATCCTAGAAAAAATAAAACATTGAAAGGGGTGAGCTCAGATGCTCAGTAAATATAACAATATACCGGAAGCTTTCATAAATAAACATAAACATTTAAGATAATCTATAACTAAAACAAAGGCCTTTTAAACTTGAACTTCAACATAATATGGAAAATGTAAAATGAGATAATTCCATTTACTTATTCACATGGATATTCAACTGGTCGAATAACCACATGAAATATCAATAACCACTTTCATAATGATCTAATGCATAATGTCGGACTATCATAACCACATAGCCAAGTCCTCATGTCAAGACTACAAATAATATTTTTTCAAGGCCTCATGCCAAGACACTAGTTCGTCTCATGAGACCTTCCGATGCATCGAGGAGCTATAGCGGTCTCCACCCGTCACTTATTAATTCCAATCCATTCCTCATATAAACAGGTTTAAACATATCATAAACCATAATATAATCGTATCACATAAAACATGCATAAAGGAAAAAATAAAATTTCCACATTTCATTCAAAATATATCAATACAACACATTAATATAATAAAAAACACTTTCAAAACCATTTTCAATACCAAAATAAAATAAAATTAAAACTTTTTATTTATTTTTCATTTAAAAAATGTAATAGCTTGTAGAGGAAGCCGAAACTCAAATAATGGTCACGGTGGCGGAGAAGTCGTTGTCGCCGCATACATACGACAAGAAAGCATTCCTTTTTTTTAGTAAAACACTTCATATAAAAATATTCCTTTTGAATAAACGTAAAAGTGAAAGGGGATTATACACTGTATAAAATAAATTTGTGTATAAAACAAAATATGCCTCAATGAATAGAGATTGAGATGAAGTCCCTTACAAAGATCATTTTTTTTAAATAAAATAGATCTATTATGTGTATTCACCATAATTACACATAAATAAAGTAAAAATACAATATAGGACATAATAATATCATGACATAATTTGAATGTAGGAGATTAACCCAAAGCACGGAAATTGGGTTAAGAAGTTCCCTTACCTCGTGTCCGACTTGACTCAGTCGTTCTTTAATCTCCTGAATAATATACTATAGTTAATTTCTACTAGAATAAGAACTTTTTTCATGTTAATTATTCATTTTATATCACTTATTACCATTTCATTAACATTATGTAATTATTTATGTTAATAACGGTCGTTTTGTCGATCTTTGATACATGAGTCAAAATTAATCTTCTTATAATTACAAGTTCTTCATGTGGTGAAACATAAATTATATCCAGAATTATATTCATGATTTAGATATCATATATATATCTTATATATCCATTATATATATGAATTTATAATATTACATAACATTTAGAGGTAAGAAATGAAATGCACCGTTCATGGAAACGGTAAGCCGTACGTACGCATGAATGCTACTTTAATTTGTATTTCGTATTTAATGAAATGAAATTATAATTATATAAAATTATACTATAATTCCAGTATAATATCATGTATAATATCATTTAATCCATCTTTTATATATCCCACATATGACATTAACAATTCAAATCACTTTGAGGGGGTGGTAGTCCGCACTTCCTAAAATGAAATTATCGCGTTTACCCATAATGGAAATCATAAAGGTATGCCATAAATGAGAAATCAAAAAGCATATTGAAAACATTAAAATAATATATATCATATACAAATATAGTTACATCTTAATGGCCACCATGAGAGGTGTTAAAAGAATATTGAACAATCATCATTTCGTGAGGCAGAAATTCGCCAACCATAGAAACAGTATGTTCTTTAACCATTAGATGAAGGTGTGTGTAACTGTAAATAAAATCCTTCTCATAAAAACATTCTATTATATTGAATATACTGGTGTTGTTACAAAAGGATAGAATAAAAAGAGTTTAAGGGGTTGGAGATGCAAAATAAAAAAAATAACATAAGAGAAGACATTACCTTAAAATAGGGTAACTCTTTTTGATTTGAGCCAAAGGCTTCTTTGGGAAGACTTCTACCCAAAGTGAGGACTCTGGGAGTAAGAGAGGGAATTTTAAAGTGTATTTCGGCAGATTTTGGTAGAGCCAAATGTCTTTAAGGTGTGAATAAGGTGGTAGAGGTGGGGGCCTTTTATAAGAGGAGAGGAGGGCACTGTTGGAAAATCTTGAAATGTTACATTATTATGAAATGATTTTCGGATTTTAAAGGTTCCACAATGATATATTTCGAGGATAAGGTGATAATGGTTCGAAATAAACTCATACAATAGTTTTTTGACCAGTGCAAGTCTTAGATTTTACATTATCTTTTCATTTTATTTAAATCGTTATTTAATGAGGTAATCACTGCATCATCATGGTGTCATAAATAATTTAACTTATTTAATGTCTAAAAATTATAAAAAAAATATCATGATTTACGAAATATTTTAAGCTTTCCAATGAATATTTATAGTTGAATGTTTAACTTATATAACACCATGTAATAATTGTTTTAGTAAAACAACACATGTTTGTGACAATTTTATTTTTACTTTAAATAAAAAGTTATTAATGTCATTTTCTTACCCAAGTTGCTCCATGGAGTCCCCAAGTTGACCCATGGATTCTCTTAGTCGTCCATGACTTATCCAATAAGGGTAGGACAAGTGTCAAGATATTTTCATATTTTTATAATATCATTTTTACCTTAAAGTTCACTAATTACCTTTATTCGCGATTAATAGAACTTAAAAGTTACTATTCACCAAAAACTTTTTTAATCCCATTGAACCACATTTTACTTCCTAATGAAAATGATTTATGTCAGATTTTGGAAATTCAAATCACAGAGGTTGTAAAATTTCATTTAAACAAAAAAATCACTTTTTTTAACTACCACTTAGTTGTTTCGCTATTCATCAAAAATCGAAGTTTTTCAGAACAATACCAAAAATTAACCCTAAGCTATATTTGATATTCCTAATTAAAAAATTATTTCTATTTTATAAAATTCAAACCACATATGTTGAATTAATTAATTTAATAATTAATTCCCGCTGTCACAACATATTGCTAGTTTTTATGAAACAATATATATCAAAATACTGACAATTGTGTATATCCAATTTCAAAGTGAAATTAATTATAATGACCACCATTGGATAAAATGGTAAAAATATATTCTAATTATACTTTAGAACCAATAAATTGTATAATTTATCACTATAATATATCTTTATTAAAAAAGTTGCTTTTAAGTATTTTTCACTATTTATCAAAAATTGGAAGTTCTAAGAAAAATACCAAAAATTCAACATAGGCTAATTTTGATATTCCGAATCCAAAAATGAAGTCCATTTTGAAATATAAAATTTATATAATTTCAAAAAGTGGGTATTACTATTCATAACGGCTACTTTTATTGGTCGTAGTGTGTTATAACTCGAGGTTGCATACAACACATGTTGCTCTATTATTCAAAGAGAAGCGTACCGTAGAAGCTTGGGGTGTTACAATATACTAGTCCTAGAACATTAAATAGTACATAATAAATATATTATAATCTAATTTCACCATAAAATTGTTTTATGACCATCCTTTAAGAAATATGATAAATTGAAAACATTTCATACATGAAGGTGGTAAATTATCACATCATAGACGATGTTTTCATTTTTAGAATGAATGGAGAGGGGAAGAGAAGTGATGTTGGTTTGTTCCATTAAAAAATTCCAATATATAAAAGATAATGTATTTATCATTTAACTCTTATAAGGGTAGGTGCTGACATGAAAATTAAAGTAAATAAATTCAAAATAAAATAAAATAAAATAAAGAAGGTTTATAGTTCGTGCATTTCACTCCTTTAAAACCATATTGGGAAATTATTATTGGCTGTTTTTTGAGACAAGAAACTCATGGAAGTGGGGAAGAGGCTTGGAAATGGGGTATGGTTAGAAATTTGATAATAATCAAGTATTTATAGGTGTGAATAGAGGTGTTGTTGAGGGGAAGTGTTTATACTAAAGTAACGAGGGTGCTTTCTGATTATTTTATTCATAAGTTTATTAGTATGGATCAAGAGAATAAATAGGGATGATTACATGACTAAATATTGTAAAATGAGAAGGATAGTTTGAGATTGTTGTTCATACATCAAAAATGATTGAAGGAATATATTATTTAACATAGAATGTATATATATCTTAAATTGTCGTATTTTATTATTCACTAAAAAATCAACCATTTTAGAAGAATTCGAAAAAATCACACTAACCGTTTTTCAATGTGTAGAATTAAAAAATGAAATCCATTTAATTAAGACAATTTTACAAGTATGGTAAAATTAGTTTGTAATAAAAATTATCACTTACTCAAAAATTGATTTTAAAATTTTAACTAATTTTTTGACACTTGGAAAAATTAATAAATGTCGTAAAAAATTATATTATAATAATCAGACAAAAAATATTAATGTCATAGTCTATTTTATGAAAATATATTTTAATATAAATTACTATATTAATTATAAAATTTTATTTAAAGATTTATGTTTCACAAAAAATTCCAATACTTAATTTTTTATTTCCAAAACATTTATTTACTTATTCCATGATATAAATATATCATATTTTTATTTATATGATGAATAAATTTTATTTATAGATTTAAGGGTGAGGTTAAAATTCTATTGGTCAGTTAACTAATCCTAATGTTCATATTACTTTTCTAAAGGTCATCTTACTATTCCATTAGTTTGGGATTCTTAATTTCTATAAATACATCTTTTTTAATTCTTTTGTCATTTAAAATGTTTTATTGTGTTATCTGAGTGATTTTATGTGATTTACACTATATTAAATTTATATAAGAATGAAATTTACTTTGATATAAATAAGGTTCATTATGAAGGAAGTTTAAATGTTGGATGGGGTACCACATTCAATTTAATATGACCAGGATTCAAAGTTTACCTTGAAGTTTTAGCAAAGCTTTCATCAAGATCGTTATATAGAGTTTAGTTTCAGCACATAACAACATAATTAGTTAGATGTTTATTCTGAGAGAACAATTCAAACTCTAAAGGATATGATAGTATCTTATTCTATGGATTTCAATTATAGTTGGGATCAACACCTTCCACTATTTGATTTTTCTATCAACATATCTTTCACTCATTCAATTCATATGGATCATTATGAATCCGATAATGGAAAAAAGTTTAGAACTACAAAGTAATACAATAAATATGTATAAATAAATCTATTAAGATAGGGGAATTTTAATGAGATAAAATAGAAGGTTATATCCATTCAACAACACATAAGGATATAATAAAATTTCCAAAATGTTATAATTGTTATCATAAACATGATCTAGAACTTGATGTTGGTGAGAAGTTTATTCTTCCAATTTATGATTGAAATAAAGAGGGGGAAAATAATCCCTATGTATACCAGTCTCATTGAAATACTAGAAATTTTTTAGACAATACATAATCATTGGGTGCTTCCACTAAACCTCCCTCAGGTTCATGATGTGTTTCATGTCCCTCTTAGGTTGATGTACATACCTGATCCATCACATGTAATGAACTCCGAGGTATTACTACCAGAGAATGATATTAATTATAAGGAAAAACTAATAGAGATTCTACATTTAATAGAGAAAAAATATTTGAAACAATATTATTTCAATGTTTTGAGGAAAGAATACAAGCTTGTGAAGCTATATGGGAACCTCCGTATGTAATGAGGTAGATGTATCCAAATTTTGTGGAAACAAGTGATTCATTTTGAGGGAAAAAAATTTAAAGGGGTATACAATGTAACCCCCCGTGTTTTTTTAAATTTTTTATTTTTTATTTTTTGAAAAATAAAATTTCTTTGAAATATTTATTTAGATGCCACACCAAGTTAATATTGTGTTACACACAACACTGTGTTAGCTTTTGTTACACATGACATGGAGTTTTAATAAAATTGTGACATATTTATAATATTCATTCAAACATGGTAATTATACCCTATAAATTAAACATATCCATGTGATTATTAATAATTATATTTTAAATATTAATTATAATTATTTTACATAAGGGAAACATATAGATAATAAATTACAAAATTTTCAGTAAAGACATTATATGTTTCAAAAAATATTATTTTCTCAAAAATTCATTATGTGAAAAATAATAAAATTAATTTATGACACCTTAGAAATTTAATTAGATAAAATAAACATAATTTTTTGGATTAATCATGTCAAAATTATCTTAGTATGTTGTTTTCATTTTTTTCTAAAATGGTTTATTATTCAATGAATATTAGAAAATACGGAATTACAATTGAGAACTGCCATTTAATTTAATTTATTTATAAAGTATAATTATATTTAAATTAGTTTTAACGTGAAAATAGTTCAATAATGCATCCCTTAATCTAATTTAGGTAATCATAATCAATTTTAAATTGAAATATTAGATAAATATATTATAAACATTTTAATTTTTTCTCTTTAAAAACAAGTTTTCTCGTTGTTCTTGCTTGATTAATTTTTTATTAACATTTTCTACTTCTATTGAAGGAATTTGAAATAAAAAACATAATATATTCTATAATAATAATAAATATTATCTAAAATTATCAAATTAATTTTTTACTGTAATTATTAATGAAAATGGTTGAAACTAATTACTGGGATTTAGGTAATGATGAGGTTGTGCGTGTTACAAAAGCTTGTGTTAAATTTTTCTTCCCACAGACATATTATTTTCTTAATAAGATATATTTCATAATAATAATAAGTAGATATAAATTATTTAATTAATATTTTTATTTTTATTTTAAATGGATAGATTACATAGGAAAATAACAAGTTACAATCTATCATGGTGAACAAACTAAATGGATAAAATTGTGCAAACATAAAAACTAAGGTATAGCATCATAAAATATATTTTTATTTTTTTATTTTGATTTTTTTCTAGAAACTATAATCCCTCCACTCCATTATAGATTATTTCAAGACCTGTTCTCGGGGCTCATGTCGTGACTACCCCAAGCCCGCCTTCCATAGGCTAGTGGCTGGCGACTAGCACCAAAGGTGTAAATCCTAATAAAAAGGGAAGTCATTGCCTTTAAAAGTAAACAACAACAAAAGAGTACGCAATATGAATTAATCAATAAGTAAATACTGTATACAGAAGGTAGTGCTGAAAGTAAAGGGGCTTGAAATACAAGCCCAACAGTAAAGCGCAGGTACAACGGAAAGCAAGTACAACTGAAAAATGGACAACAGCTAAAATGGGAAGCTCCTGGAACATCCACCGAGAATCCTACATGAAGGGTGGGTATAGATATAAACCTCAGCACTCCACATCTATTGGTCTGATCCTTGTATCGTCTCTTCATGTGGTCCACCTCTGGGAATCGTCTAGTCCTGGCTTACTCTCGGCCTCCATCAACGCTGTCTGTCATCTGCATCCAACACAACTGCGGGCATAGCCCGTGCAGGGGTGAGTATAACGATACTTAGTAGGGACTTCGAGACCCCCGAAGGTCTCCCAAAATCCACGAAGGATAAACCACAAAAGGAAAGATACAATCATGAAGTATCTACCAACCCTACTTAGGTATATTCCCATACATATACCTAAGTTACCAATCTCAGATCAGCTCCAACTCTCAAGACCAAGCACAACCCAGTCCACATAGGAAAGTAAGTCAATCACATCAATGATAATGATTGAAAGTCGAGACTCAGCTCACATAGGTATACATCTTTCGAATAGCGATAGAGATGATCAGATGTAGTCACTGATTCATAAAATCTTTCGGAATCACACAGGATACAAGACTAGCTAAGTTGTTGGACCCACACAGGATACAAGACCAGCTACTCTTTTAGACCCACACATGATACATGTATAAAGGTCAATACTGCCAGACCCACACAGGATACCTAAACAGTAGTCAATACTACCAGACCCACATAGGATAAAAGAATAGTAGTAATTGCTGTCAAACCCATGGAGGATTCCAGTATGGTAGTCGTCATCATCGAACCCACAGAGGATTCTAGAACGGTATATGTCGCAGTCGGAGCCCACTCTAGGGTTTCCGCACACAGCACGCTCGGATTCAGGAGGGTCCGTTCCTCGAGCAAATGGGTCGATACGTCAACTATCATGAATTCCAGATTTGATATATCCCAAAGTTTTTTCTCATCATAAATAACCCAATGCGACAGACGGTGCGTCAATCGGACGCCCAGTCTAAGAGTTTTTAGATTTTTTATTCTAGGGGCTCAGTTGGATATTGGGTACAATCCAACCCGGCCATACTCCATCCACATTGAAAACCTATGTGGCGAATTCCAAAAGGACCGTCTCATCAAAATTAATCCAGCGTAGTTAACAGCACGTCAATCAAACGTCAAGTCTTTATGTTATAAGCGTTTCCGCTCCGAGGGCCCGGTTGGTTTGGAGTTCGAACCAACCCGGCCATACAAAAACTTTGACAAAACCTTTACTGTAATATACCAAAATGGCCTCCTCGATCCAAGGAATCATACGCAACTGACGGTGCGTTGATCGGAGGTTCGTAGCTCATGGTATGAGAGAAATACTGAAATGGGCCCGATGAGGAGGGGTTTGGGCCCGATCCGACCCTGCCCAACCCACCCCTTGGTTGGCCTAAACCGGGTCGGCCTGAACCGGGTCGACCCGATTGGGGTCTGGGTCTGGCCCAGTGGGGCATGGCCCGGCCTAGTGGTTGTGGCCTAGCCCGCGGCTGGCTGTGGCTCTACCAGCTAGCTGAGCTATGCGGGGGGCGCCCCCTACCCCCCCCCCCCCCCCGGGTTTTCTGAAACGGCGGTGCCGAGCGGCGTCGGACCTTCTACCCAGCCGGCCGAAGCGGCTTCTCATCTCCAGCGCGAGCGGCCCGCAGAGGGGGTCGCTGTCCTTCCGCACAGCACCTGCTGGTGCCACTGCTTCCTTCAACCCGGCCGACAGGCGGCCGGCCGGTTCACCACTGAAGAAGCCTGTGGAGTGTGGGCCACGATTCTCCAGCTCAGCTGGTTCTTCCTCATCTGAGCGGCCCACGGTTGCAAGCCATGGTCTCCCTTCCACGCGGCACCCGGTGTCGCGGTCCTCTTCGGGCTGACGTGCAGCCAGCGTTGCCACCGCCACCTCTTCCAACACCGTCTCCATCGCGATTAAAAACAAGAAACAATGGATGGTCGTCAGGCCGTGTTCGTTTGGCCCGCTCCCTCCACGTTAGGCGGTAAAAAATGTCCATAGATGATCAATTTCATTCAACAAGAACGAATGAATAAACTATTCAATTTAAATTATACAAACCCTATACCTCGTAATTGATGTCACACGTCGACGAGCGGTGGAAGACGAGCGTCACGGTAGTCAGGCGTCGCGGAAGATGACGTCGCGGAGAACAGTGCCGTCCTGTCAACATTGGAGGAAGATTCATTGGAGAAGTTATTTGCGTTCTTCGTCGAAGATGTTCTTCATAGAAGAAATCTCACTCCCTAATTTTCCAAAGGTTCCACTACAGAATAATTTCCAAGCCCCCAAACAATAAAAGGGCCCTCCAATATTATAACCTTGCCATGAAATTCAAAACAATTCATAATTAATTGTTGACACACAAATTAATTAATTAAGGGAGCATAATTAATTAAATTTATGGGGTTGGAACAATCAATATATGGAGGTGGAAAGTTCACAATAAAAGAGGGAAGTTTCCAAATTAAGTAAGGGTTGTTAATGGAAAGTTTATGGGACTTGAGGGGAGGTGAAAGGGTTTGGGTTTCTGTAGGCCCCGCCACATTAAATCCTCTCATGGGTGGTTATGTGGGGTATGGGCCCCACCTCCAACATCCTTTTGTAGATTATAACCACACACCAAATAAAAATATCTAACTCATATTTTTATTTATTTTTAATAACAGACCCCAAAAATTAACTTATCCTCCCGATAAAACGCAACTACGGTAAAGGTCCCCTTAAGCGAATACCAGCCATGTGATTTCATCAGTGTCCTCGGATTTCAATTCCGAGCACCGGTTCAAATGATATAAAAAACCCGCACGTACGTTTACTTAACGTACCCAAAAAAATCTTCAGAAAATTCTTCCGTGAATTCTGAGCCTCGGAATCAGGTTCCGTCAGAAACTGCGGTCTCAAAAAATTCCAATGATTTTAAGAAAAAAAATCCCTTGAAATTTTCAGGTCTTTTCATTACCCCCACCTCAGGGATTTATGGCCTCGTAAAGATACAACACACACTAGGGAAACAGATGAGGGTATTTAGGACGCATTTGAGCCTCCCGCTCCCTTGTTCTCTCCTGGAAGTTCTCGTGTTGCCAGTGAACGCGCACCAGTGGAATTGACCATCCACGTAGGACCCGCTCCTGTCGATCCTCGATATCCACTGGGACCTCCGTGAATGTTGCCCCATAATCGATGCATAGCTCACCGTGGTCGATGATGTGGGACAGTTCATGCACATATATCCTCAGCTGAGTTACATGGAAGAAGTCGTGCACCCAGTGCAACTGTGGTAGAAGGTCCAAGCGGTAAGCCACCTTGCATACCCTGTTGAGGACCTGGAATAGTCCGATGAAATGTGGAGATAACATTCCGCCTCAGCGAAATCTCTGTAGACCTCGTCAAGGTGAGACTCGTATGAAGACGTGGTCGCCATCCTCAAATTCTAGTGGTCTCCATCTCCTATCAGTATAGGACTTCTATCTGCTCTATGCAGCCTTCATCCACTCCTGGATGATCTCCACCTTCTTCATTATAGCCTATACCATCTCTGGTCCTACAAGTGATGACTCCCCTATGTCAGTCCAACATAGAGGTTATCTACAAGGTTGGTCGTACAGTGCCTCGTAAGGTGCCATCCCGATGGTGGAGTGGTAGCTGTTATTGTACGCAAACTCCATCAATGGTAATTGATCCTCCCTGCCCCGACCAAAGTCAAGGACACATGCACGGAGCATGTCCTTGAGAGTCTAAAGGGTCATCTCAGTCTGACCATCTGTCTGAGGATGAAAGGCGGTACTCAGATGTACTTGCGTCCCAAATGCCTCTTGCAACCCCTTCCAAAGCCGGAATGTAAAGCATGTGTCCCGATCAGATAGGATCATCGATGGCACACCATGAAGTTGTAAGATCTCCTAAACATAGAGGCATTCCAAGATCCTTACTAAGCCCTGCTCTCTGATCGGTAGGAAGTGGGACGACTTGGTGAGTCGGTCGACAATCATCCAGATAGAGTCATGTCCTCTGAATGTATGTGGAAACCCCGTCAAGAAGTCCATGGATATCCTATCCCACTTCCACTCTAGGACCTCTAAGGGTTGTACCAAGCCTGCTAGTACCTGGTGCTCTGCCTTCACCTACTCAAAAGTGAGGCATCATGAGACAAACTCTACTACATCCTTCTTCATAACCGGCCAACAGTGCTGTCCTCTGAGTTCCTGATACATCTTCACCACTCCTGGATGTACCGTTAGAGGGGAAGTGTGAAACTTCCTCAACACTTCCTCCTATACTGAAACTGGTACCATGGTATGTCTTCTGAAGAGTATGACGTGCTCCTCACCTGCAAAAACCCATCAGGTGCCTGCCCTGAGGATATATGAGCACTTCGTGTCTCATAGTCAATGTCCCCATGTTGTGCCTCACTTACTCGCTGAATAAGTGGAGGAGTGACTGTGGGGGATAGTAGGAAGGTTGCTCCATCTTTATCCACAATGGATATATACAACGTGGATAGCTGCTCCATCGCCTCTCCTAGTAGATGTTTATCTGATCCCCTGCTGAGAGCATATGCTACTATGTTCCCCTTCCCAGGAGTATATAATATCTCGAAGTCATAGTACTGGAGAAACTCGAGTTGTCGCCGTTGTCTCAGGTTCAGGTCCTTCTACGAGAAGATGTACCTGAGACTATTATGGTCAGAGTACACTATAAAATTCTCGCCCATAAGATAGTGATGCAACATCTTCAAGGTGAATACCACTGATGCTAACTCTAGGTCATGGGAAACGTAGTTCTTCTCATGTTGTCTCAATTGTCGTGAACCATAGGTGATCACTACTTGCTTCTACATCAAGACACACCTGAGTTCGGTCCCTGATGCATCGCAGTAAACTACTTACCCTACGCCTTCCTCTGGTAGCCTCAAGATGGCGCACTGGTCAACCTCTGCCTTTTCTCCTGAAAGCTCTACTGGCATTTCTCTGACCACATGAAGGGTTTTCCCTTCATTAACAAAGATGATAGTGGTGTTGCAACTCTTGAGAAGTATGGCACAAAGTTATGTCTAGCCGACTCCTGAGTGATCGACTGCACCCTCTTATGAATGATTCCATCCGGTGCTGCCTGGGTTTTCCTTTTCTTCGACCAAGGAAAACCACATCCCAACATTGTAGATAACCCACACCCTTTTTTCTAATATTTTCAATCTATGTATGAACTGTGATTGCCCAGTCCATACCCAAACTAATGTCGTAAGGCCTTGATGCTTTCCCCAAGATTTTCTAACCAAAACTCTCACCTCGAGGGTCAGATCACACCATCGACATAATTGTGATTATCAAGTCTCCTCTCAAAGGTATCTCTACACGTGAGGGTCAAGTCAACAGTTTAATCGGAAACTCTAGGTCTAGAACAAGATTCGTGGAAGGTAGGAATGATTGGTATCTATGTCTATTTATACGGAAGCTATTAGTAGACACAGTCTGTACCTTGAATCATTCCTAGAGCATTTCAGTCACACTCCTTGACTGCATGCATCTACTCTCTTCGCCTGCACTCCAGCTCTTTGAGCCTGGAAGGAAATACAAAGGTGGGTGGTTGTAACATGTCAAAATGTACACCAACTCATGCAGTTCTCCTAGCTCTGCTTCCACGTATGCTGCCCTATAGATTTATCTGTCCATGTCACATCCTCTTCCTGAAACTTCTTCCACGCCCAAGTCTTTGAGACTAGCACCAGTTTTTGCTTTCAAACTGCTAACATTCACTAGATGTATCTGATCAACCAAAGAACATTCAACCACAAGGTTCTCTCTATCACCCTAACATAAGTAGGAATGCATAGAGGAAAAATTGTTGGATCATATATCCTTAAACACACCTCACTCAGAGGTCTGAGCTCTAAAGAACTGATCGAATCATATTCATCGAGTACCAGGAAATTTTGGTATGACTCGATGAATACTCAGCTACCGACACGTCATTCTTCTGAAGCTGTATAAGCTCTAGAAAACTCTCAGCCACCTCCTCAAGCCAGTCCCCAGCCGCCTGTGGGTCGGGCTCGCCCCAGAACGTGAGGGATATCTGGTGCTGAAACACATTCAAGGAAGTAATCCTACAAGTTTCCTCTACCGGTACCGCCGATAGTGTCTGATGTCCAATGGAAGTATTATAGTTGTCATACTGCCCGAAGGTACCATCTCGGAAAAATGGTCCAAGTACCGAAACCTCATCACTAGGTGGACCGTCCTCATGGTCACTGACTGGAAGAGATTAGTAGCTAAGATCAACATCTGGTCTACTAGTGTCTCAAATAGGCGGAAAACTCCAGTAATCTCCTCCATCCAGTCCTCTGTGGCCTGGTAATCTGTATCGCCTCATAATTTCATAGGACTCTACCGCTGGAACTCGTTCAACGCGCTCATTTGGCATATAGAATCTTCTAGTACGACTGGTGGCATCTGTTGCCCAATGGGTGGTGTTGCTGCTGGTACACCACCCGAAGGTGGAAACATAGTAAGAGGGCCCCGCACCGGAGCCTCGTCACTCGGTGGTCCGTCATCGTGTACTCTCTCTCAGGAATGCTATCTGGCTGTCTACGCAGCAGCATCCTAATAAGAAATAGGTGTTCCATGGTCGATAAGTTATAGCTGGTGAGATGACTCAAAGAAAACACAATGGAAACTCTTGAAACACACATGCAATCAGTTTTTTCGTGTACTGAGTCGGAAAACAGAGGTCAGGGTCCTGGTGTATGGATACATCGTCCGCCGCACCAACAATGGACTCCCTAGACTGAAAACCACACTCAATACTCTTAACACTATTGCTTCACCGTAAATAATGATCAATGTCATGAGTTCTGCAGTAGAACTGTCTCCTATGATAACAATTTGTCACGACCCCTCCTAGGGGCCTATGCTGTGACTACCCCAAGCCCGCCTTCCATAGGCTAAGGGCTGGCAACTCACACCAAAGGAGTAAATCCTGATAAAAAGGGAAGGCATTGCCTATAAAAGTAAACAACAACAACAGAGTACACAACATGAATTAATCACTCAGTAAATTCTGTATACAGAAGGTATTTCTAAAACTAAAGGGGCTGGAAATACAAGCCCAACAGTAAAGTACAGGTACAACGGAAAGCATGTACAACTGAAAAAGGGACAACAGATAAAATGGGAAGCTCTTGGAATGTCCACATAGAATCCTACCGGATGTGTAGGTACATATGTCCACCTAGGCACTCCAGGTCTATCACTCTGCTCCTTGTACCGTCTCACCGTGTGGTCCACCTCCGGGTACCATCCAGTCCTAGCTCACTCTCGACCTCCGTCAACGTTGTATATGGTCTGCATACAACACAACGAAGTGCGGGCATAGCCCGTGCAAGGGTGAGTATAACGATAATTATTAGGGACCCCGAGACCCCCGAAGGTCTCCCATAATCCAAAAAGGATAAACCACAAAATGAAAGATACAATCATGAAGTATCAACCAAACCTACTTAGGTATATGCCCATATATATACCTATGTTATCAATCTCAGATCGGATCCAACTCTCGAGCCCAAGAACAACCCGGTCCACACAAGAAAGTAAGTCAATCACATCAATGATAATGATTGATTGTCAAGAATCACCTCACACATGTATACATATTTCAAATAGCTATAGAGATGACCAGATGTAGTCACTGATTCATCTAAGTTGTCGGACCCAAATAGGATACAAGACCAGCTAAGCTATCGGACCCACACATGATACAAGACCAGCAACTCTGTCGGACCCATGCAGGATAAAAGTATAGAGGTCAATACTTCCAGACCCACACAGGATACAAGAACAGTGGTTAATCATGCCGGACCCACACAGGATACAAGAACAGTAGTCATCGCCATCGAACCCATAGAGTATTCCAGAACGGTAGCCGTCATCATCGAACCCACAGAGGATTCTAGTACGGTAGACGTCACAGTTGCAGCCAGCTCTAGGGTTTCTGCACACATCACACTCGATTCCGGGAGGGTCCTCTCCTCAAGCAAAGGGTTCGATACATCAACTATCATGAATTTTTGAGTTGATGTATCCTGAAGTTCCGCCTCATCATAAGGAACCCAATGCGACAAACGGCGCGTCAATTGGACACCCGGACTGAGAGATTATTAGCTTTTCTATTCCAGGGGCCCGGTTGGATTTCTGGTACAATCCAACCCGGCTATACTCAATCCTCATCCAAAACATGTGTGGATCATTCCAAAAGGACCGTCTCTTCAAAACTAATCCAATGTAGTTGACGGCACGTCAATCAGACATCTAGTCCTTAAGTTATAAGCGTTTCTGCTCCAATGGCTCGGTTGGTTTCGAGTTTGAACCTATCCGGACGTACCCAAACTTCGTCAAAACCTTGAGTGTAATATACCTAAACGACCATCCCGATCCAATAAATCCTATGCAACTGATGTTGCGTCGATCGGAGGCCCGTAGCTCATGTTATGGTCAAAATACTAAAATGGGTCCGAAGACGGGGGGTTTGGGCCCGGCCCAACCCGGCCCAACCCCCCTGGGTCGGCCCGAATCGGGCGACCCAACCCAGATCCGGGTCCATCCCAGTAGGGCGTGGCACGGCCCGGCCCGGTGGCAGGCGTCACGGCCCACGCAAGGGATTCCCGGCCCGCGGCTACCCGAGCGGTGCGGTGGGGTGCCCCCCCCCCCCCCATTTTCTGAAACGGTGGTGCCGCCCCTCCTGCCCGGCTGGCTGAAGACGTCTGATCATCACCGGCACGAGCAGCCCGCACAGTGGGCCGCTGTCCTTTCGCACGACACCTATGGGTGCCGCGACTTCCTTCAACCCGGCGGGCAAGCGGCCGGCCGGTTCGCCGCTGAAGCGGCCCGTGGAGCGCAGGTCGTGGTTTTCCAGCCTGGTCGGCATTAGCTGGCCTGTTCTTCCTCATCCGAGCGGCCCGCAGTTGCAGCCCGCAGTCTCCCTTCCGTGCGACACCTGGTACCACGGTCCTCTTCGAGCCGGAGCACGGCCAGCGTTGCCGCCGCCACCTTCGGTCGTCGCCACCCCCAATCGTTTCCAACTCCAGTCGCCACCACCTCTTCCAACACCATCTCTATCACGATGAAAAACAAGAAATAGCGTAGGGTCGTTGTGCTGTGTTCGTTCAGCCCGCACCCTCCGCGTTAAGCGGTAACAAATGGCCATATAAGATCAGTTTCATTTAACAAGAACGAAGGTATAAATTATTCAATTTATATTATACAAACCCACTACCTCATTATTCACGTCGCACGTCGACGAGCCGCGGAACACGAGCGTCCTGGTATTCGGTCGTCGTGGAAGACGGCGTCGTGGAGAACGGTGTCATCCCATCAACATTGGATGAAGAGTTGTTGGAGAAGTTCTTTGCATTCTTAGTTAGAGATGTTCTTCGTCGTAGAAAGCTCTCTCACTGATTCTCCTAAGGTTCCACCACTTAATAATTGCCAAGCCCCCAAATAATAAAAGGGCCCTCCAATATTATAACCTTACCATGCCATTCTAAACTATTCAAAAATGAATTGTTGACACACAAATTAATTAATTAAGGGGGATTAATTAATTAAAGTGATGGGGTTTGCACAATTAATAGAGGGAGGTGGAGAGTTCACAATAAAGGAGGGAAGTTGGAAAATTAATTAAGGGGTGTTAATGGGGGGTTTAAGGGAGTTGAGAGGAGGTGAAAGGGTTTGGGTTTGTGTGGGCCCCCCCACACTAAATCCTCTCATGGGTGGTTATGTGGGGTGTGGGCCCCACCTCAAACTTCCTTTAATAGATTATAGCCACCCACAAAATAAAAATATCTAACTTATATTTTTATTTATTTTTAATAACAAACCCCAAAAATTAACTTCTCCTCCCGATAAAATGCAATTGCAGTAAAGGTCCCCTTAAGAGAATACCAGCACTATGAGTTCATCGGTGTCCTCGTATTTCAATTCCGAGCACCATTTCAAAATATAGAAAAACCCGAACGTATGTTTACTAAACGTACCCGAACAAAACTTCAGAAAATTATTCTGGGCACTCTGGGCCTCGGAATCAGGTGCCGTCATAATCTGCGGTCTCGTAAAATTCCCAATAATTTAAGAAAAATAAATTCATTGATATTTCTAGGTCTTTAAAGATTAATATTTTATACTCATGATATTATATTTACCTTCAAATAGTTAATACTTTAGGGTATATAAAAAAATGTCCCTCCCCATCATTTATAAAAGGGCGCTCACTCCCCTCACTTATTCACACTTATCAAACCATTTGTATTGAAACATACCTACCCAAAAAACTTTCCAAATTCTATACAACCATACTAGAAGCCTTATATTGGATACAATTTCATCCATGGAAGGAATTTGGTCTAGACATATAGATGATACCTAAAGAAGAGGTAACGTTCACCAATGTGAATTTTTGTTTTATTTCACCCTCCACTTACTCAAATTATTAATATATAATATGGATATAAAAACCTCAGTATCTTAAATATACTAATATTTTTTATGTTATGTTTTAGACCAAGAAGAATCTCCACTTTCATCAAATGGGTTATAAAATCATCTTTTTTATATACAGAGTATGGTCACCTCATGAACCGATGTCATTCATATTTTATATTAATACCAATCAAGGATATTTATAGTGATTTATTTATTGTTTATATATGATATTTATTCTATTATTAATATTGTTGAATTATTATGTGCCACATTTCATTATACTTTCCATGTTTTGGGAATATTATAATGTCAGACATGTTTACGACAGACTACTACCAAGCGAGGTGGTGTGATTCATTCATGCTTCACATGGAAGGTAATATTGATGGTTGTAATGAAAATATGTGATATATATGACCTTAAATTGATTCTTGAATGATAATATATCATTTTAATTTATTTCTTACAATCAGAAATGAAAATGGAAATATCATTCATGTATATATATGACCAACCATCTCTATGAATGATGTATTTCAATTTCTATCACTAAATGTTTTGCATTAATATAAATATATATATATATACATACTAAATTTATATGATATTTATATCATGGTAACAAATTTGGAGATGATGAAACCATTATTTTCATGAACAAAACCAGGTAGACCCTTAACTGGTCACCTGATCTGATCTGTGGTATGGCCCGAAGGGCGTTCCTGATCCCCACAGGCTACCAGTGAGTTTCGGGCATCAAAAATAAATAATTAGGAACAATTTGGCCAATAATTTAATGAAAAAAATAATAATATCATAAAAAATAGATAAAGGTAATGGGGGAAATAAAATAATGTCACGCAGCCAAACGTACCTCCATATAACCTCATGGGTCACCACCTGACACAGAACCACGCTTGCTGGAAGAGTGATCCAACACTAGAGGAACCTGAAACAAAAAAAAAAGATAAAGTCTGTATTAACACCAAAATTATATTTAGTATTTCCAAATGTAAACCACAGAATCCATGTATTTTATTTACTCAAATCAATCCAAAAAAAATAGTTTGAAATATAGTTATAAAATCGGTTATCACAATTTAATAAATAGAAAAAAATAAAACAACTCACACCATGCTTCCATTTTTAAAATATGATTTTACCATTTTAAAAATAAAAACCCCATATAAGGAAATACTAGATACGCATGAAACAAATTAAAACGGAATGATGAAAATAAACTAAGAGATTCTTAAAGTATACTCAAAGGGTAATTCGAAAACCAAAAGTAGAGAGATACAAAAAAGAAAATAAATAAAGTAAAAATGGTTGACCCTAAATATACCTAGAAGACCATTGGACGTACTCAATTCATAACTGACTGCATGCATATGGTGAAATACCTATGTAAATATCCAACTGGTTTCTCTAAACAGCTTCACCAGTGTCATAACCCACCTGGCCAAATAGAAAATCTGGGGGGGGGGGGTACCAACCCATCTAATCAGGTATGATAAGAAACCATCACTTGATCCCTTAAACAGTTCCTAGGAACCCATGGTTTATGGGAATATATTGTGTAAGAGGGTGTCCCACACATGCATGACTCTCCTTACCGGCTTCCACCACACATGCCTACCCCAAACACAAACATCATCTATATGGTTACCAAAAAAAATTGAAATCCAAGATTGGGGTGCCCACTATAAACAAATACATATATATGTATATTTATATCTCATAACATAAACTGTTACAAACTGGCCATCCCATTATATAACATTTAACCTTTTCCTCAAAACCTTCATGTTTCCAAGCGGGCCTTTAGTTTTAAACACCCAAGTAAAATTTACTCAAAACACTTTAATGATCATTTACAAAGTAATGATAAAGTTCAAAAAATAATTAATAATTCCAAATAGTCCATTACATTCCAATTAAAATATATCCTTCAATAACATTTCAAAACCGTAGTTGAAAACATATAAAAAGAGGCCAAGGATTTCCTAATGGGATTTCAAACTATTTAGAAACCAACATTCTTTTATAAAATTCCAAACACCGTGTTTATGGTTGAAATACCAAATGAGTCTTTACATTATAATTTCCAATATATTTTCATAAGACCCCTTCAAAAATTTATAGAAATAGGCAATCCTATAAAACATGCCCTTACGCAAAACAATTGTGAAAACATACTCCAACATCCTTATGGGCTTTGCTTTGAAGACTTATTTTGAAAACAATTTTTAAATTACACAAGGGAACCAAAACCATTTGAGAAACCAATATACAAGGGAAATACTATTTTAAATTACCATCATCATTTGAATTCCCATTCATGTGTCTACTCTGTGCACCCGTGGATGCAACGACATCCACTGGCACTTCCCATGAGTCCATGAAAACACCCAATACTAATTTTAAATAAATTCCACACATTTTCCAGCCAAAAAAAATGAACCATATAAATTACCAACTCGAACAAGAAATTACAAATCTATAATCCAACCAACCTTACTTTGAAACCATATAAAAACTTTTCCAAAACATTACATTATAGCCTCTAAACCAAAACATCACCCAAATTTCACATTAATAAAACTCAAAAAAATATATACTAACCAAAAAAAATATTTTAAGGGGTATAATAACATGGAAATGCTTTATTATACATTTAAAGAACACTTAATATTTTATCAAACACAATGGGTTCCCCAATTCAAAGACATATTTGAATAATCATTTCAATTAATATTTTTAACAATTTATACCAACCTAAAAACATTAAAATAAGATAACTTTGTTCCCTATAAATGTGTGTATAAAATTAAAAAATTATCAAAAAACATTATACATTTAATCAAACACATTTAATATATACACATATAATAAAAACCTAGAAAATACATAAGAATATATTTTTATCCAAATCTACTAATATGAAAACACTATAACAAGCTAAATAAGTGTGTCACAATGGTGTGTATCATATTTAAAAATTAATTTAAAATAACCAGTCATTTAGGGTTGGCTTCTGAAACTAAAAAAATAATGGAAAATCCAACCTTGAGGTTGTTCGCACACCGTGAAACTTAAATTTAAGTGAGAGAGAGACCTCATGGAACAACCTCACACCCTAAACAATGAGAACAATAACAATCAACATAAATTAAACCCTACGGTTCGGCCAAATTGAATAAAAACAAAAATTCAAAGGAAAACACACCAGATGGGAGAAACTGTTCCATAGAGAGGATGTGGTTGGGGTGGTCGTTGCTGGTGAAGGAGGCCCCAGATAGATGGGTTGTGTTGCAGGCATCGCCATAGGAGAGGAATAATTGCGTTGGAAGGGGATAGGTGGCACAATGGGGCGGCGTAAGGATGAGGTCTTTTCGAGGAACTGTTGGAGGTGGAGGTCTCATACGATGGTGTGGAGAGAGGTGGAGATGGGTAGAGAAGGGGGTCACCACCAAGAATGGATTCCAAAATAGTTGGTCCATCTGGGGAAGGTCATGTCGCTGGGTGTCACACTGGCATCAAGGGGAATGAGGGGAAGGACCATGTGAATGTGGGTAGGGGGATGCAATGGACCCAAATTAGGGTTTCTATAATAAAAAATATTAATCATAGTAGTAAAAATAAAACTATAAATTATAAATACTAATCTTAATAATAAATTGATTATAATTATAATCTTAATAATAATGATTTCATTCTTATGATAACAATAAAAATAGTAATAACATTCTTAATAAAAATTATAATGTTATTATTATTATTATTAAAATTATTATTATTATTATTACTACTAACCATTCTCTATGTATTTATTTTATTTTATTTATCATTATTTTATTGATATTTTTCATCATTCAATTAATTTAATTATTTATTATAAATATATAGTAGTTTTACGAATCACATGTATCCAGATGCATGGTTGAGAAAACTATGCTCAAACCATGCCACCTGGAACTGCCTACTTATAGAGTCAAGATGCATTCTTGTCTCATAGTTTTATAACCATGTGCAAGTCATGTGCCATACTTCTACCAACTTGCAGATCCACATTATCTCCGGACGACTACTCTTAATGGTGTGGGCTGATCGTGCTACAATAAAAAGGAATCCGAAATTTTAAAAATAGACTCACCTACTAACAAAAATTAAAATATAAATTAAAGTAACTAAAATAATTAATTAAATAGTTCATGGTGTGATAACTATCAAATTTAGGTGACCAAAAATAAAAAATCAAAAAATACATGAAAAATAAATTGGTTAATACCTGAAACATGACTTTAACATGGAATTATTAAAAAATATGTAATAAAAGATAATAATTTAAATGTAATGTAGAGTGTTATAAATATTGATATGGTTCTATAATAGATGTATAAAAAACGTTTATTTATTGTACAGTAGGTTCAAACATATGAAAAGAAAGTTGAGACTTAAGGTATGGGATTTCTAGTGTATATTTTATTTCTTGAAGACATATGCAAATTCACAACTCCTTTTTTTATGTTCTCTATATTTTGATACTTTGAAAAGTTATATAACGAATATAATTATTTTAATGATATTTTATATTTTATTTAATTTTATTCTTTTATGGGTATTACCATTCTATTTTACCAATGTGGTAATCATATTTTGTTAAAATCTCATATTTTATTTCAATTTTTTAAATTTGGCTTCCAATGATGAAATATTATAAATTATATCTAAAATAATATTTAAATTTTATTCTAATATATTTATTCATGTGAATTCATGTTTTACCATAATTTTCCCTTCTTTACGATTTTAATAATCTAAAATAATATATTTATGAAAAAAATCATATTTTTGGTCAAAAACTATTTTTTTTCCAAAGTAATGTTTTCTAAAAATGGTTTCAAAAATATTTTAAAATCAATTCTAAGAGGAAATGATACATTCCACAATAAATTTTTTAAATTATATATAAAGGCTTCTTTTAAAATATTTCAATTTTATTTTTAAATAAATATATTTTCCAAAATGTTTTATATTTTTTAAAAATGATTTTCAAAGAAAATATATGTTCAATAGATAAATGAATTATGTGACCAAAAAAATAAGTTTTCATCTAATAATTCATATATTGATGTTACTATAACATAATTGGTATATTATCCAAGGATTACATTATTATTATTATTTAAATATTTTATGATGAAAATAATTTTATGAAATTCATTTCTCTTCCATGGGTTATTCCAAGATGAAATTATTATGAAACCCATCTCATTTACATGTGTGATATAATGTTGAAATATTTTAGCAAACTCATTTCTTTTCATTGGTTGTGAAATGATAAATGAATTTTGATCTTGTTGAACACATATGAATTATTTATATTTTGTGATGTGTGGGACCAATATCTTTATAAAATGAATTGGGTAGAGGATTATATCTCATGATAAAAAAATATGAAACAAGATTATTGGATATATCCACAATGGGAAACAAGTTTTTCCTGATCTATTATTTAAAATAGGTGTTTCCTAATACACTAGGGAGAATAAGTGTGTCCAAATCCACTATGTTGATTGTTTTAGTAGTTACCATTGAAATATAAAATGGTATTCAAAATTTATGATGGTGCCACAATTTTATGACATGAGATTATGGTTCATGATTGATTTATGATGGTTTATCACCCTTATGGGATATTTTTTTTAAAAACAGTAAATTTTAATATCATGACTCAATTTTAGGATCTATAAAGTCAGGGTATGAACATATTAAGTTATTCTCGTGATCAAATATAGTTATTTTTATCTTATCTTTTAATATAACCACACACTAAAATCTATTATGTTTACACTTATTAAGAATCTATGCTCACGTTTCCATATATTTTCATTCCTTATATATAAATAATGTTTTTGGTAGATTATGTCTAAGAGGATTACTATATTAGGAGATATTTTTTGGATATGTCGATGATCTTTCACAAAATTAAAAAATTTATTTCCAGGTCTCTATTCTTAAAAAATAATTATGTCCCTTGGTATTTGTTATATAATTTATGTAATATTAATATAAAAATATATAATATCCATGTATGAGAATACTAGGTGGTTTTAAATATAATCTTGGGGATCCTCATAAAATAACTCAAAATAAATGGGAATTTCTATATGATGATTTTTTGGAGTTGGATAATTAATATGAGATGTGGGTGCGGGATCTCCAAGTTGAGGTAGAATATTGGGATCTGTAGAATATAGTGTAGGATTGGAATATGGTTCCTAAAACTATTTCTTCATGTCTGTAAACATCGAATATAATGAATCTATGATTCTATACTACACTATCACACACATATCATTAACTTTATATTCAAAATATCGTATATTACTTTTATAGACATCAACCACTGAAGATTATACAAATTACCAAACCAATTTTTATCAACACACTTCCCACATATCCTTACACGGGACCTAGGTGTTTTGGTTTTCCCAATGCAGTTTATAAAATATCCTTCCATCTCTCTAGTGTGAAGATCATATGTGTGTTTTTCTCCTCAATGGATTGTTATATAAAATATTTTAAAAAAATAATTGGTTAATCATATAATTTCAAGAAGTTAATACCATAAATACAAATAAATAAATAAAATAACTAATATTCCTATCAATTACCGCATCCCTTGACAGTTACAAAAGATTTGGACACTATTTTATCATTTTTACCCTCATCCATTTTTCATGTATTTTTTGGGGGAAGAAGGGTCAGCCTCTATAGATCCTAAATGCTCAACCATTTTTTATGAATATTTTAAACCATCATTTGTTCTTACAATTTCACATTCCATAAATGAGAAAAATTTTGAGAGTATACATTTTTTGGATTGAATCTCTTGATGAGATCTCCTAATTAAATATAAATTAATAATAAACAAATCATTATTATTTTTATTAATCTAAGAAAACATCTAAAATCTAATAATTCACTTACTAAAAACAAATCATGACTTATACTTTCAATAAACCACTTTTATGTATCTTCATGTAGATAATGATATTTATCACATGGGTTTTTATTTTTTTCTTTCCCAAAAAAATAAATATCTTTTAATGTTGGATTTAAAATCCCTCTATATCCTAGTTTCCAAATTTAGACATTTCTTCCTAAATGTCCTAGTTTCAGGTATATTATTTATCATCAAATAATAAGTGAACAAACTATATGAGAAAAATATTCACGAAAAGTAAAATAATAACAAAATAGCTTACCAAAATTATCTCTCATAATTGATATATTATCCCTTTTTTGAAGCTTTTCCAACCAAGAATTGAAATGCTATCATTCCCTTTAGCTTTCATAGATAAAAAATAATTAAATTGTTTTGAATTTATACCTCTTGTAAAATCATTATCATGAGATTTCATTAATATTCTCTTGGCTTAGCTATGGGAAACGAATAATTTTGGTAAACTTTTATAGCCATGTTTACACCTAGAAGTCTTATATTACATTATAGAATAATATGGATGTTATAAAAAAGGATAAAGAGGCTCATTATTTGTATGTGTGCAATCCTAACATTATGCTTGAGGCAACTGAAATGTTTCATTTGAAATTATCTTGAAAATAAAATTAATTAAAATTGAGTACAAAAATTTAGATATCCCACTATAAAATATTAATTTAAATTAAAAAAACTATCCAAAAAACTTTATACTAAATAAAACACATTTTTAATAATATATGTTTATGTAGTTAACTAATATTATAACCCAATTAATGATAGGTGGGGGAAACATAATAAATAAAGGAAAAAATTCAACTGTTACATAAAAGATCAAATGCAAATTTTAAAAAGATAAAATCAAACCTAAACAATAATAAACAAAAGAATAATATTATAAAGGAAAAACTAATAAAAATCCATCACATACATATAAAGTTAAATAGTTGAAAAATTAATGATACAAAACTAAACTAATATAAAAATCATTTTGACATATTATTTATGATATGTGTTTAAAGTTAAGAAGTAAATATATATATATATATAATATTTTGTGAAATTTATAAAATTAGACCAAAAATTAAATATATATGGTGCATGTAATATTCGGAAATCACTAAAGGATGTAACAATATCTATTTTGTGTATCAGGAACATAGAAAATTTTGTATTAATGTGATTCCATGATAAATATATCATCTATTTTTCCAATCTATTCAAATTAACTAGTGTCAAGATGAATTCATTGTGTCTAACAATATGGTTATAAATAACCTATTTTTATTCAAACATTAGAACTCATTATTTAATATAACCAACCTCCCATATTTCATAAATTACTCTTTAATATTCACATGACAAGTAGATTTTATTACATTTATTTGGAACTTAAAAAATGCATTCATTTAATAAACACAAATATATTACTATTCTAAAATCCACTTTAGTTTTCATGGTATTTCATATGATGTGTATGAACATTATTTTCATACATAAACCATGTTATAAAAATCAAATTTGGGTTCCCCTCTAATCATCTCAGTGTTTCTAATTAAAATGATCTAGCATGAATGGTTTCTTTAAACCATCAAAAAAATTCATTATAATCATTTAGAATCCAAATTTCTTTCTTCATTAGATCACATTGTTTTAACACATTAATATTCACATTTAAATATGGATGATCATCAATTATATTATTAAATATCTATAAATTTATCTATTTTATTGGTCCTCCTATCAATGATTTTACTTTAAATCCATGGATCCCCTTTCACAAATAATCGACTCATTTATGGAGAGATATAATCAAACTGATGTTCTCCACTGTTAACAAGAATCTTGTGAAAATCATTGAACGCTCTGCAGATATATACCTTTCAATAATAGAGGCCTTAGATCAATAAGGACTGTTAACATATCCCTTAAATATATTTATATTCCTTTCAAGAGATTAGATTAAACATAGATATAAAGGTCAATAAATATTTATTTATCACATCAAATGAACTATGATATAAAGGAGGATGGAGGAAAATTCATTTCTAATGCACAAAGTAAAGAAACTATATCATTATCAAAAAAAATTAACGAATTTTATTTAATCAATTTATTATAAATTGAATCTAAATAATTACACAACATAATGATTCTCTTTCTAAAATAGATGGACAATAGTTCTTACAATTCAACTGGTAAAAGTTATTTTATCATGACATGATAGTCTGGAGATTTAAAGCATATCAACATCAAATATATTAATTACACTAAACTTTTTACAGTTAATGAATAACCAATGCAGCACTTTAATACCATATAGAGACTAGAAAACAAATTCTATCCCCCATGGATAATATTTCCAAGGTAGAAATAGTGGCTTCAATATTTTGGTTTTTATGTAATTCACTTTAAAATTGATATTAAAAGTCGTTATGTGAAATTTTAAAATAGGTTTTTTTTAAATCAATGTCAATTTTATAAAAATAAGAATAGGTTTTAAAAAAATAAATTGAAAGAAATAATAAAATATTTTAAAATTGGTTTTTAAAGGAAATGCTAAATAAATTTTAAAAATAAAATATTGGCACCCCAAAGCCCTCATTTAATTTTATTTTAATTCTTCTCCCTGTCAATCTATGATGGAACCAATTCCACCAAGTGACCCTTGCTGATAATTGATCTCTTTTTTCATTCGATTTTTATTATCTTTTCATGATCATTTTTCTCAATATTAAATTCATTTTCCTTGTTGCATGATCCCTAATATCATTCAATTCTAGAAATGCTATTTTGATCGACCCAAAACCACATTTCAAGGTTTTTGTTTGATCTTATTTATGTTTCATTTTTATAGATTTTTTCCTACAATATTGAAGATTTCAAACTATTTCCACTCATTTCGAGGTATTTCATCTAAATTTAATATCTAATTTTTATTATCGACCTCTAAATTCTGTAATTTTATTATTTTAAGATAAATTAATTATTTTTTTGTTATAAATTTTTCTCATCCATTCATTTGTTTTCATGAATTATGTTATCAATTATAAATGTTTTTGTTAAATTTTTATATAATTATAAAATATTGAATAATATAAATTATTTTTTACAATAATTGTTTTCTTGTATCATTTTTATCTATAATTGTTTGTAATTATAAATTTTGTATAACAATATTTTTTTGAAATGGGTTTGTTTCCTTCAATATTTTTCATTTATAATTTTTTTCCCATATATTGACTTTAAGTTTTATTTTTTTGGTGGAAAATTTTAAATATATTTTTTTTTATGAAAAAATATTTATTAAATATTTTTTCATGTATATATTATCTATTTTTTTAAATTATTAGTTAGTTATATTAATATATTTCAATGATGTGTTTTTATTATTATTTATAATTTTCTATTATGATCAAATAGTTATCAATAATTTATTATTTCAATTATATATTTCTATGTTTAAAATTTATCTATTTATATATATTTTTAAATTTTTATATATTTTCATATATTAACCTTTTAAATTGTGTTTTTAGGATATTAATTGATAGTAATTGGATAAATTTACGAGGAACCACTAATGAATATGATAAAGGGGATGATTATTGCTTGGAATTTTAAAAACAAATTCTTTGAAACAATGATTTTATTTTTTTCTATACATGAAGTGTTTGAATATAGGAAAGTTAAATTCCATAGAAATCAAGGATCATCTCATTGGAAAAAAATTTATCCATAACTATACATGATGGATCTGAAATAGTGAATTAATATAATATTTCACAGATAATGTTGATGAAAATATTCTCTATGAGATAGAGGATCATATTAAAGAATTAATTCATGATGTAGACATTGAAACCCTAAAAAAAAGAAATTGTTTAATGATTGTATGCACATTCTAAGAAACCAATATTCTTTTATTGCACTAAATTTATAGTTTTTTTAGAAGCTTTTAGGTTCATTAACATCAAATTAATAAATGGGTGGAGTGATAAAAGTCTCTTTAAATATCCTGAAATTTTAAAACTGAAACTTCCAGATTGAAATGGGAAACCAAAGTAGAATATTGACGTAAAAAATATTACTCATAATGGGACTATAGAATAAAAATATACATGATTTCCCCAATTATTGTGTGTTGCATAGGAAGTAATATTAATCCTTATCAAAATGTCCTAAATGTGGGGCATCATGATATATGATGGAAGAAAAGTTCAACATAGATTTAATCATCGATATCTGCATAAAACCTCATACTAAACCAATTTGGTACCTTCCAAAAATTTCTCATTTTAAGGATACAATTATAAATTCAAATAAATAAAAAATGTTAATATTTCATATAGGTGATTGAATATTTGAGCTAAAATTATGTCTCCCTACTGATTCATCATAGTGGAATTGAATTTATAAAAGATTTATAGATTTTGGAAGTTAAGGTAGAAGTCCCACAATGGGACGATTCACATAAAGAATGAATCCATATTATAGATTTAACAGTAAAAAATGTTCAGTGACTATTTTTTATAGTTTACCACCTATCCCCCTAAATATGTATGATGAAAAAATACAATATAAATATCTTGATGATTTCTAGATGAAAAATTTTAGGAAATAATATTAATGTGTATCTTTTACTATTGATGTTTTATTGAAAACATTTATGGGATATATTTGTTATAATTTTTTGTTCCTACAAGAAATAGTATTTTATTTTTAATGTTATAATAAAGCTCACAATAAATGATATTCTTATACATAGAAACTTATATGGAAATAACGTTAAGGGACATAAAGCATGACTAATTTTTTAAAAGGAGCCTGGAAATTCTCAATTGAATAATAGATGAAATATAATTTACATGAGACATTAAGGGTTTATTTGAATTGATCGACATTAACATATATTCGAAAATTTATTTAATTGTTTATAGGTATATAATCTCTCCCCCCAACCATTATCCATAAACTAATATTATGATAAGGTTAAATATAATGATTTCACATTTGGAAAGAAAGGATGTTATATTCATCAAAAAATATATCTTGAAGAATTAAACTATCTTATTCGAACTAAATTAATGGATATTTGTTTGAGATAAAAGGTAACATTGACATTATACATATTGAGAAAAACATAGGAGACCATTTGATTGTAACTATGTTAGACATAAAAGGATAAAAAGATATAATACACACTATATAGGACTTGATATCAAGGGTAATATGTTCTGAGTTGGCTCCCACTCTGAAAGGAAGAATAAAATATTTACCTTCAACTTGTCACACAATAATAAAGAGTTGGAATTTTATCTTTTTAGTATATGCATGTTATTAAGTTACCTAGTCTAAATTCATGAAATCGGAAGAATTTGGTTTCATTAATGGATTTATAATTAATAGGTATGAAATCCCATGATAGTCATGGGTTTATAATGTAATTACTATTATTCACACTACATGGAATATTTTCGACACATTTATGAATGACTAACATAAGGTTATGATATTTTTTCTGATACATTATCATAAAATTTATTGATAAATATTATTTATTTTGGTTTGATAATGAAGTTGTGATAATAATTTTCAAAATATAATTATATTTACCCCCAAAATTTTTATATAATGCTTCATCTAGTTGTTCATTAGGTGCATGAGGTAAGAATATATAGGCCTTTTTATTTATATTAGATGTATCTTTTTAGAGGATTTATTAAACTATTTAATGGATATGTTAAAAATAACCATAAACTGGAGGGTTCTATTTTTTATAAATATGTATCGAAATTGTAGATTTCATTCTTTAAAAGTTATTTTTTATAAAAGAGATCATATTGGTTTCCCTAAAACTATAAATTTGATCGTTTTTAATGAAGGTATATGGATTTGTGTCTTAAAGGTAAATTTAATTACATATAATGAAGTGACGTAGACACCTATATATATTTTTAACAACAAATATGTATTTCAACCATATATATCATCACATATTGTGGGATTAAAGGTATGATGTGTAAAAGGAGTTGAAAAGTGGTTGATGATTGTTCATTAAAAGACATTTGTTTCATGGTTCAAAGTGACATATTTCATATATGTTTGTACATAACATTATTTGAAACAGTTTGTTGGGTATAACATTTTTCAATTTGATCAGACTCTTTAGTTTTGATATAAATTATAAATTGTTCAACGTAAAAAATTATGATGATAAGAGTACTATTCAAAAAATTTGGGTAGTGTTCATCACTGAATAACTGAATTTTTAGAGTAAAAATAGATACAAACCCAATTTCTACATCAACAGCATATTTTGTAGTTCTTGAGGATATATTGAAAATTGATTTACTAAATTTTAAGTAACACTTTTTAAGCATAATTGGTTTGATAGTAACAGTGGAATGAAACATGATGATTATATATTTACACTTGTTGATTTGAAAATATATAATTCCATTAAAGATCTATTTATCATGGTGACAAATGTAATGAAAATATTTTATATTGTTGATCCTTTGAACGAACAGTGGTCCATCATTTTTCTAGGGAATGTAATTCATTTGGGTGTTGAGGATGATGATGATGTTTATTATTTATGCCAGGTTTCATTACTATTATGTTATTTCTAGATGATAATAATTACTATAAGGTAGACCTAGTACATTTTGTATAAAATGATCATGTTGATGGGGTATGGGAATTTACTAAATTAAATTTCTAATTATTCATGTAAATATTTATATTTTATTTATTTATTGAAATTTAGATGTGTAAAAACACTATTTTTATATTTTTAAGTTCGATACTATATATATTGAATATTTATATGATTTTTTTTAAATTTATATTCAATAGTAAGGGTTAAAAAATATTTTTTTACTAAAATATGATATACATTATAATGTTTCTATTAAATTTATACAAATGAAAACAAAATTTGTATTTTTCATATTTTAATTTATAAATGTTGATTATTTAAATCATTTTAAAATTAATATTTATATTTAATTATTTAATTTGCATTTATTTTTGTTAATAATTGTGAAATTTTATTTTTAACATTTACACATATGTGACACTATTTTACAATAACATGTTTTTTATTCATTTTTCATAAATATTCACTTTTCAAATAATATTTAGAAATATATAATATTGTTACATTAAATTATTTTAGTGATATACATAATGGAATATCAATATTTATTGAGGTATATTTCTATTTTTTTTATTTTTAAATATTCAAAATTAAAATTACTTAATGAAATTTAAACATTTAAATTTACAAAAAAAATATTTTTAGCACTATAGGTGTGCATCATATAGTGGATTCTTCAACATATTCTCCAAGGAAAATTATTCATTGGGTTATTAGGTATGGGATTTCATGTTTCGAAAAACATTCACTTTCATGTAGAGATAAATGTATACATGTTAATGTAGATTTTAATATTAACCCAATCAACCTATATTAAATGTATTTTATGTGTTATATCACCATGATAAGTCATTGTAGGATTGACATTTTATATCCTGATTAGAATTCATCCAATAATAAATAAAAAGACTAGATATAGGATTTCCTAATATAAAATATCTTTATTTATTTATTTTTAACTCATTATTAGATTTTTATATTTTTTATATGACTAATGTTTAATATATTCAATTACAGATGAAGTTATTCTTCCTAGAAATGAAAATAATTAATTAAAAATATCTATATTTTGTAAACATTTGATAAATATTTTTAAAAAAACCAAAAAATATATTTTTTGGAATTAACATAAGGAAAACCCATGCCCCAAGTATGGGTTTTTATTTGTAGATATGTGGACTAATTATTTCTCCAACCGACATAATGAAGTATTTATGATATGATTATTCATGTATCATTATATTTTTATTATATATTACAAGTTTTTACATTAGAATATATTTTTATAATAGGCCTCCATGAGATCTCACCAAGAGATCCATTAACAAAATATATGCCCTCATACATTAGCTCATGGAGTGTATCATTTACTGGAGGAGAAAATGATTGTTGAAAATTTTGATGCTTTAAGAGATAAATTGAGTAGTGGTTTACAAGAGGTCCAATTATTCCCTCCACCCCCTAAAACACTATGATTAATTGAAAAGTGTAATAAGAAAATGAAATTAAATGTATATTAAAAATAAATTTAATGAAGTATCTTATATAATTGTATGAAATTAACTTTAAAATCCTTAAATGTTGTATTTTTTAAATTTAAAACACTAATAACCCTTTCTAATTTATCATTTCAGGATGAATTTCATTAACATGAAATTCAAGAGAATTTTATTCACTTAGGTATAATTAACATTCAATCTAATATATTATGTAATATTAAACACCCCGACCACATAAGAAGATATGAGGTAGGTGTAGGCATTAAGAATATTTTTCATAAAAGTAATAATTCAAGGGAAATATAAATGGACTCCATAAAATCAAAGCTAAATTAGTTAAAAAATCAATGGGAAATCAAATTTAATCATCTATGTAGGATATTTTTGAACATATGATGAAACAATAACAACCATGAAACCTAACTACTCAGATCCTTCTTCTCCTCATTTGGACCCAATATTAAAATGATAGATGTATGTTGGAGATATCTGTATAGATATTATTGATTTTTTATAATTTCATATTTTGAGGGATTATATACATCAGTAAACTACGAATGTGGGTAAGGTAAGTGTAACAATACATGAAATTATTATATAAATGTTGTACTTTAATTATCTATGATGGAGGTTACCAGAGTGGGAGACTATAGGGGTTAATTTTTTACTTTAACTGGAAATCCTTCTTCATGTTTTGAAATATACGGTTTGGGTTTTTTAAATATTATTCAAATATTATAGAAAATTACTTAAAATTATTTTTTATATTTAATTTATATAGTAGTATCAAAATTGAAAAATAATAATAAAAAAGAAAAAAAAGTTTATGAACCAATAACTTTGGATACTTATGATATTTCTTATCAAATAAAAATATTATCCCATATTTCTTATCCTATGGTTAATATTTATGAGTTTTAGATTGTGTTCGATATATGTGAAAGATACTATCTATTTAGAGTATTAAAAAAAACATATCATAGACCATGTTATTTTTTATATCCTTAGTGTACCTAGGTAATAGTTGTCCTCCATAAAAGTAAATTTGTGCTTCAGTTTTTCTTTAGTCCAATAAATATGAATACCAGTTAACAACTATATTACTTATTTAATTAGGTATATATACATTATTTTCATTTAAAATGAGACCACAATTTTTTATGGTCTTATATATTTAGGATACATTTCAACACATGGGTTATATCTGGATAATGATGCTATAAATACATATATATATATATGTGTGTGTGAAAATTTATAAAATGAAGAGATTGTGTGATGGGTTATTATATTCCATGATTGGTAAGAAGAATAACATAATTATGAAATACTATTCATTTTAATTTCATTAATTGTGAACATCTTTAATTGTTCTCATCATTCTATGTTTTGAATATTCTGCCAAAATTAATGCACAATATACAATTTTTTTATCTTTATTTAGTGGATTTCTAAATTTTTTTAGATAATTGTTAGTAAATTATAATTTTTTTTATTTTTTTAAGTTATTTATTCTTAATTATTAATTTTTTTACATGTTTTTAAAGGTGATATATAAAAATAAAGGTCATGGAATATTTTTTATAATGATCACTTGTCTATATAAGAGACAAATAAAGTCAAATACATGGGATTGATAATAAATATATTTTATTTTATATATATTTGTTTTATTATATATATATATATCTTTTTAGTTTTTTCTGTAAATTCTTCATAACAAAATTGAGATCATCAAAAAGTATGGGGGAAATAGGGTTATTATGTCTTAAGATCCATGTTTGAGATAATCACAACTAATATGGTGACTAAATTTTATAAGGCTAGTTATATTATTTATCTTTGGTTTTATATCAAAATGTTCTGTTTTTTAATATTATAACATTCATTATTATTATATATTTTCAATTATGTCGATTCATACACAAATGAAGAAATATTTTCAAAATATGTTTTTTGTATTGTTAAATTTTAAATTCTAAAGTATGTTAATTTTAATTAAAATTTAAAATAAGTAATAAGATAATAATTTTTTCTTTAAGTTATTATTTTCAATTTTTATATGGATAAATATGTTTTATGTATGTATCCTTTAAATAAAGTTTAAAAAATTTGTATTAAGAAAAAATTTTCTACTTTACATTTGTTTATTATGTTTTTTACAGGGTTGTTCCCTTCTTTAAGTTGATATATTCTGTCAGTTTTTACAGGGTTTCAAACATTTTTAATGCACAAAATTTAATCATTTTAAAAAATATATATAACTTTATAAGATGTTTATTTTATAAAACCACATATAATCAAACTTATTAGACTTTCAATGACAATATTTGGTAAAATAGGACATCTAGATCCACTTTCTATATTGGGTTTTAAAAAAAATTCCAAATTCCAAAAAAAAATCCAAAATAAAAATTATTGTACTTTCCAGGTTGGGTTTTCATAAAAATTGGCATTAAAAGTTACTTTACACAACATTTTTTCTTAAAAACTGATGTGGAATGTTCTTTAGGAATGTTTCCGCATCGTTTTTATTTTAAATCTAACATAGAATGTCTGATATATTTTTCTTTTTGTATCTTGTTTGGTTAAAATTTTATAACTGATTTTTAATTACACTTTCAACATCATTTTTAAAAAAAATGACCTTGAAAAATCAGAAAAATTTTCTTTTAGTTGAACTTTTTAGGATATTTTTCAAATAACCAACATCAAAAATAATATTTCTAACCTCTCCAGGAGAAGCATCTATTAAAAACCATGGTAGAAAATTTAAAAATAATAACATAAAAATATGAACTTTTGGTAGTATATAATAAATTTTAGAATGACATGTTTAACATCTATTACGAGTGAGAGATAACTATGAACATATTCCCACTAATATTAATACCAATTATGCATTCAACATATCTTATGTATTTCAATTAATATATAATAATGTTCCAACAAAACATTTTCAGATATTTGTCACCAATTGAATGAAATAAATGTTCTGTTTGACCTGAAAATAACTCCAATATAGAATATCAAAAAATATGGATCATTTACCCCAAATATTTCTATCATAAAAATCTTTTTTGTCTTCCTTAATGTGGCATCAATGTTTTTCACCCCCATAAAATATTAATTGGTGGAAAATGATTTTGGAAAAATATCAAATTCTTATAAGTTATTAAATTCCTTTTTTAAACTTTTTTAGTAGTGGTCAATATAAAAATACATCTGATGACCAATATATATAATTTTTCTACCATTTTGTAGTTAATAATATGAAGTTTTTTATTTAAAATTTTGATAGGATTTATACCCCTTCACACTGAATCTGGAAATTTTTCTATATGCTATGATTCATTTATAGTGATTGTAGTCATTTCATATAGTTTAAAGTGTTCCATTTTTTAATAATCATAAACAATAAAATCATTATCCAAAAAAATTAAATAATCAATTAATGGATACAGGAAAACAAAAATATCATTTCCATATTTTTTTGGTCTATAAATAATTAAACTCATCATGATATATTTCTTCTTAAAATAAAATTCTAGAGATAATTTTTACATTACTAATAAAAGAGTCTATGAACTATTTTTTATAATAGGTATTTGATATAAGTTCATTCTATCAAAGAATGTTCCAAGTATAAAATTTCAAACTGGACATCTAAATATAGAAAATTCATGATGAATGTTTTTCCACTATGAAAAATCAGTTGAATGATGTAATTTTATTTTAGATATCTTCTAATATACATTCCATTTTAATCTTTTTCACTATTTTAATTTGAAAATAATCAAATAAAATGTGTAATTATAATAATCTCCCACATTTCCTTGGACGGAGCCTCTGTAACTGCTAAATTAGCGTGTAAATATTCGTTAGTCTTATAACATAATTCTATATATTTTGGATAGTCAAACATAAATTTATACTTTATCCTACATATCACACAATGATTTGAGAAATAATTTATAATTTTATAACTCAAACCCATCAAGAATAATATTTTCCTCACATTATATTTTTAATCTTGAATATTATTGTCATTATGATTTTAGTATTTCAAAAATTGTTGAAACTCTGTAAATAAATTCCTCTCAATCCATTTTTCAACATTATTTTTATCAATTTTAACTCCATTGATAAAATTTTAAATTCCATAAAACCTAGATACAATAATTTTTTAATACCTATATCAATGATCAATTATTGGTTCCTTCCGAATTTATTTTACTTCAATATCAAAAACCATTTCCTCAATTGGATTATACATACCTTCTTGAAAATTATCACCATAAATAGATCTTGAATTCTACTCAGTTTTACAATTTGAAATATAATCATTGTAACTCGGATTAAAACCCTGAAAAATTAAATTATCTACTATTTCACTTCATTTCAAAATCATTATATTTAAACATTTCAAACTTGAAAAAAATAGGTCATTGTTTTGAAAACAAATTATATAATACCAAATAAACATCAACACCAATACCATATTTATCACTTCTTCATTGTGTATTAATCCAACATCGACTCATTGTTTCTTATAAAAAATATCTAGAAATTAAATAAAATTGTTGTATTTTAAACTGTAATTTAAAATTGACTTTTATAAATAAATATAAAAATACCATAAAATTATTTGAGAAACAAAAAATGTAATTCTATTTGATAAATATATGTATCACTTTGAAATATATTAAATAATTATTTTTAGATAAAATTATCAAAAAGTAACATGAAATCAGAATTATCATCTAAATATTCATTTACATTGTATAAAAACAAAACTTTGACACACATTAATCAGAAAAAATAATATTAAAAATATAAAAAATTGACAAATTATCATTTAATCAAACCACAATCTATAAAATACCACTCATCAATTATAAAATACCTTAGATTTCATAATAATGAAAACTATAAATAAAAAAATTAAATATAAGGAAACCTCATAGTATAATTTGAATAAGAAGTACATGTAATAATACCATTGGGAAAAGGAAAAAATAAAAAATAAACTCAAAACATAAATTGATATCAGAAGACGTATGATTAAGTAGCTGATTCCACTGGGAAGATAGTTAAAAGAGATCAAAAGTGTTTTTTGACACCTAGTGATGGTGGAAAATGGTGGTGGATGAAAAGTGAAATAGATTCGAGGATATCAAATCAATGAATTAATGTATTTGAGGCAGCTTGATCAAAGATATAAGGGTGAGGGTTTACAATGTGAGAGATAATTAAAGTCTTATATGTGAAAGATGAAAGTAAACAACTGGTCTCTATGTTTTATTAAAATTTAATGAGTTTTACATAGTTTATTTAATAACTAATGTGAAAAAGTTGTTTTCCATATTTATTTTTGAATAACCAACATGGAATCCTTTTTCACATTGGTTTTAGATAATTTACACGAAAACATTATCAGATTAAATGAAATTTGTTCTTGTGCCTCTATTTTTTATAGATCTAATGAATATATTATTCAAAGAATATATTGATGATTTTATTAAGTTATTTATTCATGATGTAATGAAGTATTATAAATTATATAATGACCATTGTAAAAACATTTGTGTCATTCATGAGACTCTAAGAAAATAAATTATATGTGGTGGTTTTTATGTGTCAATTATAGATTTGGAATGTTTCATTTTTTTTCGACTATTTCTCTAAGGAAAAAATATGAAATAATTATATGAAGAAAATTTTATTCAAATAATGGCCTACACCAACAAACATAAATGATTTATGTAGTATCATTTTTTGGAATATTTCAATTTGATATTTAATCAAAAAATTTCCTAATTTGCAAACATATTAACCAAGATTCAATGTAAAGCGGTTAAGTTTTTATGGAGAAAGGAATGTGATGAAGATTTTTATTATTTTAATAGGATAATGGTTAATTTTATGACATTTAATCTACCATAAAAATGTTTTATTTTTTATATATAGTGACTCATAAAATAAAGTACTTGGTTGTTTCCTCATACAAATTGCTAAATTTATTGCATATGTATCAATGTAATTAAAGACTCATGCACGCAACTATCCAACTCATGATCATGAGTTTATAGCTGTAATATTTTTTTTCAAGATATGGGGACATTATCTCTATGTAAAAAAGATGATATATATAAATTATAGCGACCCATGCAAAACATTAATTGATATTACACCAATTTAAATGAATATTCAATACATTACAATAGTATATTCTTGAGGACTATAAAATTTTTGTGTCTTGGGAATCATGTAAATAAGATCTTCTACCCTAGGGAAAGTTCGTCAACATCTCTCATAAATATCTCAAGCTATAATACTTCTTCATAAAACCTATCTCTATTACCTGGGGAATGGAAACATAAGATGGGGGATCTTAGATGCTTAGTAAGGGTAAATAAATGAATTGTTTAAGCATAACATGAAAAAAGGGTATAGAACTTGAGCGTAAAATTTGAAGATCAAACCCTACATATTGGAGATCATAATAAAGATTGAAAATTCTTAGGACATGGATCATAATTAAATTATGAGCATAAGTCCTGATAGAACAACATAGAAATAAAACATGGAATTATGGCAGACACATAAGCATATAATATTATTTCCAAAGTAGATAAGGAATCATTTCAAAGATTATATTGGTAGTATTGATTCACTCCACATACCATCTTCGTTGTCATGGTTCACTACCATGGCCCTATTATTAGTAGGATTTCACTCCTCATGCGATCTTGGAATTAATGGTTTACTCCCATTCCCATCTTAGTTTCATGAGTTCACTCCCCATACCATCTTAGTAGTAAAGGTTCACTCACATGGTCATCTTAGTATCATGATTTTAGTCCTTGTACCATCTTGGTAGTCATAGTTCACTTCCATGGCCATGTTAGTATTCAAGGTTCATTCCCAATACTATATTAGTCTATCTCATGTGATATAAATCATTACACAATGAATTTCCGGGAGATATAGGTCCCTCCCAACTCATAATAAAATCATATATACATGTACCACAAGATCATAAATTATCATATCAAAGCCCATGAAATTATATGGTTTTTATAAACAAGTAATTATATCACAACCTATGGAAAAAATATTGGTTTTATAATCATTTCATTATAATCATAATTCATGAAATAAAATTGGATATCATAAACATTTAAACCATGCAAGAGAAATGGGTTTTTGAATTACCAAGACATTAATCATAAACTATTCATAAAAAGAATATGAATTGAACGATGATATCATTTCCAATAAGGGAAAGATTAACATCAACTGATGTCATCTTAGATTAGAAATAATTTTTAAATATCATTCAAAAATAATTCTTGAAGAAAATATTCATTCTTATTAAAAACTATTATTAATAAATAAAACCATTTGAAAATAATTTTCTTATAAAATTACTTTGAAAACTTATAAAGAAGACATGAAATCATTTTGAAACCATATTTCCATTAAAAATTATAAAATAATATTCAGAACATTTTAAAAACATTTTTATTTTAAAACATATAAAGAAAGGTGGAAAGGTTTTTAAAAACATTTTTACATGAAATAATATGAAGTGATCTTGACAATTGATTCAAAAATATTTCTTTGAAAATAATTTGAAACAAATAAATAAGTATTGAAAACATTCTTTAAACAATTTTCCTTGAAAACATACAAAATAAGGTTGAACTTTTTTTGAAAAAAAATACATTAAAATAAATTTTAAAAGAAAATTATTATGAATTAAACTTTTAAATATGTAAAGGAAGCTATAAATAAATGATGGTGGGTGAATCTGTACATGTCGTACGAGGTAAATAGAACATTTCTTTTGCACTGTAAAATCATTAGAAAAATTACTTGTTCGGAAAAAGACAAGAATATCCCTTTGGAGAGAATTGTAAAATAAAAAAAGAATAAAAATTTTATTTAAATATTAAATGATAATGGTACAATATTTATAGAAACCCTTTCTCAAAAACATGGTTTTGAAGGAACATATATTTCCGTCTAAAGAGAGGGTAAATTTGGGATTTCTTACAACCACTTTAGTAACAATATTATGTTTCAATGAGTAGAACTAATGGTACCAATATATGAATAAATCATTAATAACCATAGGGGAATAATATTAATTAATTTTATTAAGCTATCGATCAATAATATTTCGTCAAAGGATCTTGAACATAAATAATCTTGAAAAGTAATGAGATTGTTTCAACGAACTATTATAACTTGGTATATTTCGATCATACTCTTCCGTTAATAAAAAGAAATTACATGAAATTAAAAATATCATTAAACTAATTCAATTCATTATATAACATGTAAAATGGAATAATATACACCTCAAAGGACAATTTGGGTGCATAATAAAACATGAGTCTCAAAGTAGGAAAATTGAGACAAAAATATTTCACCAATTTGGTGAATTTTGAAACATAATCCACATGGAATAAATATTATAAAATATATATTTTAATAACAATAAATTTATTTAAAATATTCATATAATACAATCATGGTCATTACATACACCACACAAAAGGAAAGAGTGGTGAACATAGTATGTATCTCACAAAAATAAAAATGAGATGAAATCCCCTTACCTTGTGTCTTGAATCTTATAGTACTCATTAAAACCACCTATACAATAAAAATGAATTTATTATACATGTTTAGAAAACCATATTATAATATATAATAACAAATATGGTTTTATTATGACCATATATTACCCGCTTGTTAACCATCCTATATTATGGTATCACTACAGATAATATTCTCTTTGTGCATCGCATGTTTCTTAATTTGTTATATCATTGGTCCTTATACTTATATAATGAATAAAAATTGTAAACCATGATATAAATATCATTTATATCCAGTATGTTTTTATTAAAATATTCTATATCATATATATGTAAAAAATGGAATGCACCACTCATGGAGACGGTAAGTCGATCATACGGATCAATGTGGTTTCCATATTTATTATCATATTGAAAGAATTGAATAAAATGAAATATATGTATATGTGTATATAAAATCATTAAATTATAATTATAATTATATATAATATAATTTCCCCAAACCCATCCTTGATACATTCTATGTAGTGTGCAAACAAAACACATCGGTTTGAGGGGCCGGTAGTCCACACTTCATCAAACCAAATTATTGTATTTACACTAAATGTATAGTAAAGAAGATATGTTTTTAAAAGGAATAAATAATATATAATATATAATATAATATATATATATATAAACATAGTTTCCATCAAAATTTCTACCAAGATAGGCGGTAAGGAGAACTGACCAATCATTATTTTGTGATGTAGATGTTCGTCATACAAATAAATATAATGATCATTCCCCATTAGATTTAGGTTTGTTTAAGTTTAGTTCAAACACTTAGCAAAAAAACCCCATCAAATAGATTGGATAGAACCTATTCCACGTGTTCTTATAATTCCATAGAAAAAACATCAACCGACCAATTCATATATATTTCTCCTTTCATATTACATAATTATTGAATCAAAATATATAAAATATTTTACTATTACACTTCATTATTAAGAAATTTTTAAGGCTAAATAATCTTATTACACAATACCCATTTCCTTTCACAGATCATCGATAGTCTCTTCATCATTAGCATTATAAATATTACCCATACCACCTTACTAATCTTCTTCAGGAATTTTCTTCTTGGGACATTGAATTGCATAATAACCATTCATTCCACACTTCAAAAACATAACCTTCTATGATTACTTGTGAATTTAAATATTCTCATCCATTCCATTAACTAAATTCTTCATTTTTCCCCTAAATTCACTTTATTTATTTTTTTCTTTACCATAGTCAATATATATTAGGGTTCCTATAACACATTCACTTGGGTAGTTCTTTACACATTATCAACACAAAGGAAACCTAATATTCTTTTCTTATATGGTCTCTATTATCATAACCTTAAGTGAAATCCTTCTTTATCTTCCATTATGAGTTTGAGATTGGGTGAAGGAACATGTTATGAATCATGTTTCATTAAAACTGATTAGGAATTATCACCACTTCTTTCACATTGGTGATCATCCCACTTGACTTCTCATCAGTAAATCATCCATCACATTCAACATTAATCTTGTTCCTTCCAGTTCCTACCATTTACTAAATCAAAAAGTATAGTTTTATCATTACTTATCATTGTAGAAAACCATGTAGTTAAGAAACAAATTACTTAATGGGTCTCTAAATCAAGACACCCTCTTTAATAAATGACACCCTAGGATAATCCTCATTTTTTTATATCAAAATTATATTTAAATCCTTCATGATGGTTCATTAAGAGTTTCTAAATTCCCAAATCATATCCCATGGGTGTTTCAAAACAGGTGTATAGTAAGGCCCATGTTTGTGTAGCAGATTACCCCCAGTCTGGCCCAAAAAATATTGTTAGAATTTTTACACCTAGGTACATCTATACCAAAGCCACATCCAGCTGTATTATCTAGATAGGGATGTATTTCTTGGAAACCACTCACTCTATCCTTTAAAAAAATTCTTGTAAACTTTCCTAAATGTTGATTCAACCTTATATTTATCCATAGATACATCCCTAGAGATATACATAGAAATATACCTCAGGGTCTCAAAAAATTTTTCTCATCCTTGTTTCCAAAGGTTGAATAAACCATTCCATTAATACCAACTATAGAGACCCTGACTTAACATACATGGATATTACACCATTTTAGATGAATATTCTGTACATTTCCATAATACATGTTCGAGGACCGTAATAGTTTAGTGTCTTTGGAAACATGGGAATAGAATCATCTATCCTGGTGAAAAATATTCAATATATCCCATAAATATATCCACATTTATTACTTCTACCTAAAAACATTCCCCATAACCTTGTGAAAGGAAACATTAGAAGGGGTGAGCTCCGATTCTCAGTAAGGGTAAATAAAGAAAATTTGTAAGCATTATATGAATAAAGGGTACATAACTTGAGCATAAAATTTAAATATTGTACACTAAATATTAGATATGATGACAAGTATTTAAAATTCATAAGATGTGAATCATAATAGAATTAATTGTATAAGTCATGAAATCATAACTTAGGAATAAAACATGAAATTGAGGCAGACACATAAGATAATAATATGATTTCCATAGTATCCAAGACATCAGATCCAAGACCATATTAGTAGTATGGGTTTACTCCCCATACCTTATCGGTAGTCATGGTTCACTCCCATATCCATCTTATTAGAATGAGTCCACTCCACATATCTTTTTGGTAGTCATGGTACACTCCCTTGGTAATCTTAGTAGCATGATTTCAATCTTCATACCATCTTGGAATCCATGGTTCACTCCCATGGTCATCTTAGTTGCATGATTCCACTCCTTATACCATCTTGGTAGCCATGATTCACTCTCATGGGCATATTAGTAGTAAAGTATAATTCCTAATATCATATTACTCTATCCCATGAGATATAAATATTTCCACAATACATTGTAGGGAGATATAGGTCCTAAAAGTCTCATAATTAAATCATAAAAAACTTGTTTCGCAAGATAAAAAACATATCATAACCCATGAAATTAAATTTGAATTATAAACATGAAATCACAACATAACATGTGGAATAATACAAGTTTCATAATGATTTCATCACAAGAATCAACAATGAAAGAGAAATAGATTTTGTAAATATATAACCAATGAAATCGTAATTGTTTTAGTAAAGTCTATGAAATTAAAAATATCTTATTCATAGAAATAATATGAATGGGTCATCTATATCCTTTCCTACAAGTGTATGAATTACATCAACAGATGACATATTATATAGAAGGTAATTTTGAAATATCTTCCAAAAATGTTTCTCAAGGAAAATATCATTAATTCTTTGAAAAATAATTTTTAATAAATAAAATAATTTAAATAATTTTCTTTAAAATTACATTTAAAACTTTTAAAGAAAACCTGAAATCATTTTCAAAATCATTATCCTTAAAAACATATAATATAGGCTTCAAAATATTTTTACAACATTTTTATTTGAAAACACTTTGAAAACATATAAATAAATATTGAAAATGTTTTGAAAACATTTTTACATAAAAACATATGATTGGAGTATGAAAATATTTTCAATACCATCTCTTTGAAAATACTTTGAAACATATAAATAAGGCCTGAAAACATATTCCAAAAAATTCCCTTGAAAATTTTTAAAAGAATTTTGAAAATTTTTAGAAAACAATTATCCTTTAAAATCACTTTTAAAAATATTTTCTTGAAAATTCACCTTTTAAAAATTAATTGAAATCATCAATGAAATGATGGGGGATAAATTCATACATGTCATATGAGGTAAAAAGACCATTCATTTTTCATGGTAAAAATGATAAAAATATTCCTTGTTCAGAAAGAAATAATAAGAGTCCTCTTAAGATATTGGTAAAAGAGAAGAAGGGTAAAAATTCATTTTAATATTAAATGATAACGGTAAATTATTATTTGAATCCATTTTTAATAAACACGGTTTTGAAGGAATGTAGATTTCCAAACGGATAGAGGGTAAAGTTATTATTTCTTAAAAACACTTTGTTATCAATATTATATACCAAAGAGTGGAATAAATGGTACCAATATATGAATAAATAATTAATAACTATAAGAGAACAAAATTTATGATTTTTATTGAGATGCAGATCATACTATTTCATTAATGGAATCATAAACATAAGCAATCTTGAAAAGATATTGGTAACATGGGATCGTACTTTTCCAGTAAGAAATGAAAATTACATGAAACATCAAATATCATGAAAATAAGGAAATTCAGGATATAAATTTTAAAATATAGGCATATTAACCTCAAAATATAACATAGGTTCATAACCAAAATGGAGTCTTAAAAAAATAAAATTGAGAAAAACTAATTCAATGATTTGGAAACATTTGAAACATAATTTGAATGAAATAAAAAACATATAATGGATATGTAAATACCAATAAATTTATTTATAATATAAATATAATACAATATTGGGAATTATATAATCTATATAAAAGGAATTAATGGTGGACATAGCATGTATCTCCCTGGAATAAAAAGTGATATGAAATCCCCTTACCTTGTATACTAACTCTCATTATACACATTCAAACCACCAGTATGATAAATATAAATTTATTATAAATATTTTAAATAACCATATTTTTATATATAATTCATATATGGTTTTATTATTAACTTAAATTACCCTATTATTAACTATCATATTTTATGGTTTCACTTTAGATAATATTTTCTTTATTCTTGTTTATGTCTCAATTTGTTATATTATTGGTTTTTGAACTTATATCACGATTCCAGAATGTAAAACATGATATAAATATCATTTATATATATTATATTTTTGTTAAAATTATCTATATCATATATATTTATGAAATAGAGTGCACCTTTCCTGGAGACGATAAGTTGTACATATGCAAGAAAGTTGTTTTCATTTTTAATGTCATAATGAAAGAAAGAAATAAAAATGAATATATGTGTATATATATATATAATATCATTAATGTTGAATTTTAATTATATATATATATATTATAATTTCATTAAATACATCCTTAATACATTCCATGTATTGTATGAACAAATAACAACACTTTGAGGGGCGGTAGTCCACACTTCCTCAGAAGAAATTATCTTATTTACACAAAATAGAAAGTAATAAAGATATATATTTTAAAAATAAAACATAATATCAAAGATATAATATACATATATATATATATAGTTTACTTCATAATTTCTACCATGATTCATGGTAAGGAAAATTGAAAAATCGTCGTTTTGTGATTTGAAAGTTCGATGTACACATAAATAGTATGTTTTTTACCCATTATAATGAGGTGTGTGTAAGTGAAGCTAAAAACATAGAAGAATTTATTAGTATATTTATTATATTATTTTTGTTATAAAATTATCATATAATTATATTTGAGGTTGCGTAGAAAGAAAATAAAATAATATACCTTCAGAGAAGGTGTTCGTCTTAATTGGGTAACTCATTTTTGTTTGTCCAAAAGGATTCATTGAAATACTTTATGCCAAAAATGAGGCTTCAAAAAGTAAGGTAGGGATTTTTGGAAGTTTTTTTGTAAGTTATTGTCTGAATATAAATCATTTGAGAGGTGTGATGAAGAGGGATAGTTGGTGGCTTTTATAGGGAAGGGAAAGGAGGCACTTGGCATTTTATAAAACAAGTTAGTTGAACCCATATTTTTACCTTAAAATCCATAAAAACCCAAGAAATATAAATAATATAAGTTTACTTACCTAATAATTTCCTTCAAATTTCTATTGTAAATTTTTTTAGATCATTTTGGCTCATAAATTTATGTTTTTGTCCAAATTTTAGCTTAATATTATCTTAACTGTTGTAATTAATTTTAATTACATTCATGAATCATTTTGGTAAGAAACTATGTTAAAATTATTATAATTCATAAATTAGGATAATCCAAAATATTTAATCCATTTTTAAATGTTACTATTACAATATTGGTAGGAATTAATTTTAAATTAATCCCTCTGAGGGCAGGACATTGCTAGTCTTTAAAGTAAAATAATGATAACAAGTTTGCTAAATTTCTATAGACAATATTAATTTGAAATAATTTCTAATTACCTAAATTGTATTAATTGATAATTAAAATATAAATAAAATTTTAAAACAATTCAAAATATAGTTTTACCTTATAAAAAAATTAGACGAAAATGAATTTAGGATTTAAAATTCAGTATTTACAACTATTCATTAAAAATGAAACCTAACTGAAAAATAATAAGAAAATATCATAACCTAAATTTTATTTTTATCTTCTAAAGATAATTTTTATTTTTACATATGAATCTATAAAATTTTAAATAATATAATTTAAAATAGGTTCTCTGTTAAAAGTTGTTAAAACTACCTTTACAAAAAAAATATAGGTTTTATGCATAACATTAGGTTTATTCTTATCTAGTTTCTATCCCATCTATTGTATGAATACCAAAAATAATTGATTAAATATATAAATTATATATTACATTAACATTACTCACAAATTGTAATTAATTTAATTTATTAGGGTAGAAATGCTTTGTGACCATAAATATATTAATATATTCCATTATATTCAATCAGTTTTCATATTCATTTCTAATTAATTAATAACCATTGAATTCATCTTATATTTGTGTAAATCGTATATTATCATAAATTAGTCAATATTGGTTATAAAATCTAATTTAACTTCTTGTACATATTTTATAATATTAAATAATAACATTTTAATGATATACTATTGTTCGGTAAAAATCATCCATGTGTGTTACACAAGCCATCGAGGAAGGATAATGTTTCATGTAACACAAGATAACCTTAGTGTTCCATATAGATTAAGATAAGATTTACGTTTCATATAGTGTAAAATTTTCTTTTTGTTTTTTAACAAAAGACAAGAATAGTTATTTAATATAAAATAAAACATTTTCAGTGTTGTTTGAAATGAAAAATATCAAAAAATAAAATAAATTAATTTGAAAAAAAAATAAACAAATATCATGGTGTTACATAAATTGACCATAAGAGCCTAAAATATATTTTTTTCATTGAAAAATATCCACATGAAAAAAAGTTGGTGACTCAAAATACTCAAGGATTTTTATTACTCAATACACTACTACCTAGAGATGAAAAATAAGATAGTTGATGCATTGAGCAGGAAAGAACATGGAGTCCTTACCAAAATGAGGATTAACAAGGATCCCATGTTCATGTATTTTTTAAAAATGGATATTATAATAATTAATTAAGTGGAATCCTCACACCATTTTCAAATTTTTTTTAAATCATATTTATTAGAAAATATAAAAAAGATCATGATCTGGTAAATTGATTTTTCATAATAAAATTATGGTCGTGAATGACGTAAAATTAATAGATATCAAATATAAAGATGAAATTATAAATTCTAAAAGAGGATATGTGTTTCCTTTATACTTGAGCTGAAAAGAGAATTTTTGTATGATTCCCATAGCCCAAATTTCACTATACACCCTAGTATCACCAAGATGTATAGAAATTTGAAGCAACATTTTCTATGGGAAAATATGAAGTGGGAAATTACCAATTATGTTTCAACATGCATAGTTTTTTAACCAATGAAGGAAAAGAGATGACGCCAAATATGAGTCATATAACCTATACACCTATTCCTATGTTTAAATTGGATGATATTGCTAATTCAGTATGGGTTATTTTTATTCACTTAACTAAATATACATATTTCCTTGTTAAAAGATAAGATTTTCCTCTTTAGATCTAAAAACATCGCTATATTAATAAATTTTTAATACTTCATGGCCCACCAAATTTGATTGTGTCAGATATGATCCTTGATTTTCCTCATATTGTTTGTAAAATTCTTTAGATGTATATTGATATTCAACTTTTTTTGTACAATGTTTATCATACTCAAACTAATGGAAAATCCAAAAGAACTATTTAGAAATTAATATACATGTTGAGGTCATGATCACTTGAATTTCATGAAATGTGGGATTATTATTTACCTTTGGTAGATTTTCCCAATAATAATATCTTCCATTCATGTATTCAAATGTAATTTTATGAAGTATTATAAGTAAAAATGTATCATACTTCTACTTGTTGTGATTGAGTTGGTGAAAGGGAGATTTTAGGCCCTAAACTTGTTGATGATAAAATGATAAGGGTAAATACTATTTAGACACTTATTAAATAAGATAAAAGTATTGAAACTATTTAGGCTAATAACAGGAGGATTGATTTTTAATTTCAAGTGTTATATAAGAGTTTCTTGAAAGTATCTCAATATAATGGGTTTATGATGTTTTCTAAGAAGAGAATATTATTCTTGATGTGCATGTGACCCTTAGAAACATTATATAGAATTATATTTGGGTATTTTTAATTGTAAATTACACCATGTATCTCAAAAGTAAATTATGTATTCCATATATCATTATTAATGAAGTAAATTCCAGACCCAATGTTTGTTCTTACCTATGCTAAAATAAAATTAAAACCTTATCAATCATATTTTGAAATGCCTATGAACATTATTAACACTAGATAGAAAGTGTTTCTATATTTTATGACTCAATTGGTAAGGGTACATTAAATAAATTAAAAAATAGAGGAATTAATGGTGGAACTAGATGATGTTATGAAGAAGAACTTCCCTCATATGTTTTAAAAGTAATATCCAAGAAAATTTCAAGGGTGATGTTTTCGTTGGAGGGAAGAAAGTAAAAAATCAAATATCAACTATAGTACGTGAAAATTATATTTTAATAAAACAATAAAAAATTGAAAATTTCTTATTCCATTGAACAATAATTAAACTTTAATAGGATGAATATTTATTTTAAAATTACTACATGCAAATATTCCTAAAAAGTGTATTTGAGTTTCTCCATTAAAAATAATATTCTACGAATAATTGAAAATGTAGTATTTAACTATTCTGAATTATATGTATAATAAAATTTTAATATATATATTATAATCAATTTATTGAATATTGATTTGATATAAATATAGATAAGTTCATTTGGAGGTAAAAAGTGTTATTTTTTTAAAAAAAATAAAACATAATATCCATCGATTTTAATTTATTAAAATAAATGAAGTATGACTTTAAAAAAATGTACATATTATATATCTAAATATATAAATTTCAATAGATATAATAATTATTAATTTTTATATACTATATGTAACAATGCCTCAATATTGAAATAGGAATTTCATGAAAAAACTATTTTCAGACATTTTTTATGTGTTTTTTATTAAATTAAATTATATCGATTCTGTGAATTGAATTTGATAAATGTTATTCCATATTTGGAATAAAAATAATTAAAATTACGAAATAAATTCAACTTAATGATTGGTCATAATGAATAATAAATATAGTATTAATCAATACTGAAAATTGAGGTAATTCTTACGCGACTATACCCAAGGTTTTACGAAACCGTGGGTATTGGGTTTCTGAAAACTCTATACCCACATTTTTAGGCAAAATATTGGTATAGTTTGATATATATCAATATTTTGTTAAACAAATTAGGTTTATAGGCTTAACATAAGCCTTATCTCCCCCCCCCCCCTCATCATTCATGAGCCCTAGCCTCCCACTCACCCAATCGAGAGTTCGACTCCTCTTCTCTTCCAATGTTATCTTTCACAAATTCAAGTATTTTATTTTATTTTGATCTTCATTAACATCACAATAGTGATTTAGGAATACTTATTCCCTTTTTTTGACTGTTATTTTCATTTTTATCTTTGTATGTGATTCTACTAAATCATTTTTGAAACCCTTCAGATAGTGGTGTTATTTAATATATAATTTAATATGGATCAAATATAGTCTATTAAAATCTTATAAATATTTTTCTAATTATAAATTTTTCAATTTTAATATTTTCCTCGGGATATTTTTTAATTTAACTTAAATTTGAGATTATTTTGGTTTAATATTATAGGGATTTAACTATTTTTTTGTTGGGAATCCTATTTAAGATTACTTACGTGTTAATGTTGGTTTATATTATCCTTGATTTATGGGATTTAATTATATAATTTTACTTTTTTAAAAAAATTATTTTTTAAATGTTCAATCCTTTTATGACCACTGGATAATAGATTCACATTTTTCATCTAGTATTTCTTACTTTTTTATATAATCAAATACATTCAGTGTAGTAGGATTTTTATGAGTATACCTTGGTTTTTACCTATGATATTCCTTCTTATTTCTTCAAATGGATAGTAGTATTATATAAATGACACTTGTATCACAGATTTTATTCAATTCAGTTTCCTATAGTGTACTTTAATTACCGATTCACTATAATTTTAGTTTTTCTTTGGATTTGAATATCGTTCCAGCATTATGGTCAGTGTAGTATAAATTCTGAAGTTTACATCTGGATTATTAAGAATATAAAAGGAGAAATATTTCTAAAATATATCCCTTATATTCTATTATAACTAGTGATGAATAGGTTTTTAAACAAGCTATTGGTAATTGGATACACTAACTTTATATGGGATAGGAAAGTGGTGCTCTAAATCTGCCCAATTTCCCCTTTCCCAGTATAATGGGATTTAAAGTGACTTAAATCTATATTCACATTCCCATTTCATATATCAATAAACCTTGGGATTGAATATACATTATTATATTTTGGATATATTTTTTCTATTTTAAATATCACGGTTTCTATTATATTATGATTGGATGAATATTTATATTTTTATCAATCATGGTAGAATTTCAATGTTATTATTATACCATTTTTTGTAGTTTTGATTTTTTGTGACCCATTATTCCTATTCATGATTAATCATTTTCCATAATAAATACAATTGTATTTAATTGGATAAATGGTCTAATGGACAAATGTAAAATTTGAAAAATGTCTAAATGGACAAATAGTCAAATGACCTAATGGATTAATCGCTTAATGACCAATTAGATTAATTGCATAGTGGTATAGTTCCATATTATCTTAATGAACTAATTTTCTTATGGACTAATTTCATAATGGAATAATTTAAAAATATAAAAATTTTCTAAATGGTTCAAATTGCACAAATGGGAAAAACAAGCCTATTGGTCTAGTGGCCAAGTGGACTGGTGACATAGTGTCCCAACGACCTAGTGGCTTAGTGGCCTAAATGGGTTAATTGGTCTGTTGTCCTATTGTACAAGTTACATAATGGGCTAATTGATTAATAACCTAATTTCTTAATAGACTATGTGTTAATTTTCCAATTAGGCAAATGTCTAAATGGTGAAATGGAGAAATGGCCAAATAGTAAATAAAAAATTTCCCATTTTTTCAATTGGACATTTGCCTATGAGCCAATATTTTTCCAATTATCTTATTAGATAAATAGCATAATGGAATAATATCCTAATGGCTTAATGGCCTAATGGTGCAATAGATTAATGCCCCAATGTCGTAATGTCCCCATGTACTAACAACCCAATGTCCTAATGGCCCAATTTCATAATCGCCCAATGGTTAAATAGCCTAATGGCATAATGACCTAATGAACTATTGGATAAATTTTAAAATGGCTAAATGGACTAACAGAATAATTGTTTATTGTCCAAATGCCCAAATTTACCAATGGTTAAATGGTTAATTGCTCGAATTGCCTAATGGACTAATGTTTTAATGGCCTAATGGACAAATGCCCAAATGGAAAAATGGAAAAATTGTCCAATGGAAAAATTTCCTAATTCCTTAAAGGAATAATTGCCTAATGTTAAAATTTCCAAATGTCTTAATGGCCAATATTCAAATTTGTGAAATTGGAAAAATGGTATTAATGGGCTTAATGTGCCTAATGTCTTGATGTCCTAATTGTCTTATTCATGTGACCAAATGGCCAATTTGACTAATGGATAATTTAAAATGTGCTAATGACATAATTATTTAATGTCCTAATGGGTGAATGGGATAATTTACTAATGGAATAATGGCCTAAATGTACAATGGAAAAATGGACTAATGGTTTATTGTCCAATTGGATTGATATCCTAATGGCCTAATTAGACTAACTGGACTAATTGGCCGAATTGACTTATTGGCCAAATCAACAGAAGTGAAAATTTTGTAATGGACTAATGGTATTATTTCCTAATGAACTAATGGAATAATGCCCAAATGGATAAATTTCCTAAGGTATTAATGGAATAATATAAAAATATCTTAATGACATAATAAACTAATGACCAAATTTCCTAATTTCCTATTGTCCTAACAACTAATTTTACAATATGCTTACTTGATATATGTGCTAATAACCTAGAGGCTTAATTGGACTAATTTGATTAATTGTTAAATTGGCTTAATGAAAAAATGGACAAATGGACTAATGGACTAATGGACTAAGAAAAAATAACTAAATGACCAATTATTCATATAGAGAAATGGATGAATGGAATAATTGTCGAATGAAAAAATGTATAAATATCCAAATAGTGAAATAGGAAATGGAAAAATGTCTTAATGGAATAATGTCCTAATGGAAAAAATAAATAAAATCCCTAATTACCTAATGTAAAAATGGACAAATGGACAAATGGATTAATGGCCAAATAGCCAAATGGCCAAATAGACTAGTGGCATGATGGCCTAACTCCCAAATGGACTAATTCAGGTAATTTTCTTTACTGGAATATTGTATTATTGTCCTAGTGTCCTAATGGACTAATGACTTAATTGCCTAATTGAACAATTCTCCATTTTACCAAAGTGAACAAAAAAAGAATCAATATCATACCCATGTTTAGAATGCTAATCATTATGTGTTGGTTATGTCATGCCACTAGAATTAAATTTCTATTTAAATGTATATTTAGATGATTCTTAATTTTATGGATTTCATAAACATATAAAATTTGAATACATTTTAGGTTTAAAATTTTCATATTATACAATAATGTATTATTATATTAATAAATTATATTTGTATACTCTATGATTGTTGTTGGATGTTGATGTCGTTGTCTAATGGGGGCATGGATCTATACCCACGGTTATAAAAACCATGGGTATAAAAGATTTCTAAAAAATTACATATACCCACGGTTCATTAAATTTTTGGTAAAGGATATACCCATGGTTTGTAGAGAACTATGTATATTAAAAATCTACATATCATATACCCACAATTTCTATAGAAACCAGGAAAATAAGAATACCCCAATGGAAGATTCACCCATGATACATAAAACAATTTTTATATCCTATACCCATCGTTTTTTGGGAAATAAATATGCTTCTAAACCATAGGTATATGTTAATATTCCATTAGTTGGTTAATTAATATGTTTAAAGATATAACAGGTTTACGAGGGGGTTAACCTAAATGTTAAGGCTTAAAATGACCTAAGCACCTACTCAATCCTCATTAGATGATTAGATTTCAACATTAAACCTATCACCTTCGAATATGATCGATTTTGGAGTCATTTTTGTAGAATGTCATTTGAAATTATTTTAAAAAATTAAAAATTTCAAGTTTTCCACTCACCTCAATTATAAATGGGAACCTCTGCCCCTCACTTATTTAAACATTTCAAACCATTTAGCTTGACCAACCCATTCAAAAATCTCTCCCCCAAAATATTTTCCCAAGGATTAGGGATTATTGTATTCTCAAAATACCATTCATAGGGTTATTAATAAGAGATCTAAATAATGTTTTTCTAAGAAAAGTAAATCCTCTCCACAAGACTCTTTCATTTTTACTTCTTCTTTAGCCATGTTAAATTATGACTTAATAATTCAAATATAATAACTACAGTTTATATCATAAAATTAGATGTTATTATATTTATTATTTATTATTAATCCATCCCCTTATTCATCAAATGGAAAATAAAACCATCACTCATGAGTATAGTGGGCTACCACCTCACAAACTGATGTAATTTGTTTTCCATCATCAACTCAAATATATAGTAATAATGATAAAAATAGTTAATATATATGATAATTATGAAATAATATTTATTATTTAAAATTAATATATCATCCAATTTGTTACACTTTCAACCATTAAGTAAATAATAATTCCACTTGGGTATACCTGCGGCCTACCATCTGTACGAAGCGATGTGATTTAGTTTCCATGTTCAAATTTAATAAATGATAATAAAACAATTAATTAATAAATATAAAATTTATGACATTGATATCATTCTAGAAATGATGTAATTATATCCTGTACAAAATAACTAAAAAATAAATGATAAAACATGCATCAGAAAACGAATAAGTTAACACCCAAAAAAATGGTGGTAGCGATATATTATTAGCTCTCAGGTGATAAGATTTTATAACTGGGTCTTATATGATTTATAAATATGGATATGTTTTTTGTAAATTAATAATTGGATATAAACCATTATATAGAAGTGTTAACCTTATACCACTAAAGGGAGGAGTTAGGTAATGGATTTCATCCCCACTTCCATTCTATTGAGATATATTTGATATTATCCACCTTTTTTACTTTTATGTGGGGTATATAATTACCCTTTAATATTTTTAAAATTGATAACTATATTTTCATGGTGATTAATGTTTCAATTCAATTCATTATTTCAATGGATTACAATTGAAAATTTACTAAATAAATAAGGATTCATTTTAAAATCTCATTTTCATTTAGGATTGATAAAATTTTCATTGAAGGAATATTATAATCTATCCTTCATAAAATTAATATATTCCTTTCTACTATGGATATATAAGGATACTTCAAATTTCCAGCCATTTTTTCTGCTCATTTTCACTTGAATAAATAAATTTATATTTAAAATAGAAAAGTATTTTATTTCTCTTTTAATCAAATATTTTTGTCTTCCATGTCCATATTTTTCGAAATTAAATAAAAAATGTCTTTTTTTTTAATAAATTGATTTATTGAGAACATTTTAATTTATCATTCACTTTTTTGAAGGTTTTAAAAGAATATTTATAATATTTTCGAAAAGGATTATTATTTGAATTTATTTTAAAAAATCCACACTGATTTTTTTTTAACATATAAAGTGTTAAAGGAATTTCCAACCATGAAAACCACTTTAACATATTTAGCTTCTTATAAATGATTTAAATTTTTTACAAAAAAAATTATTTAATAAAATTATATTTTAATATTAATCTACATTTTATTTATTTTTCCAAATGACATGATTTTATTACAATAAATAATTTTTTTAACTAATGATCATCGATTATCTCATATTAATTATTTTTAACACCCTAATATTTCCTATTAGGTTATTTTATTTAAAGTAATTGAATAGATTCCACTACACACAACACTGAGTTTAAGCATACCACGACTTACCAAACTAGTCGTTCAAAAAGCGGTTATGAATATTATTAACATCCTTATAAATTTTATATACTGAATATAATTTTTACATCCATATTATGTGTTTTTTATATATAATGTATGAACAAATTCAATTTTTTAGATAAAATATGTATTTTTCAAAAAATGTAATTTTACCACATATTAAGGGAGAACCATTTTTAAATACAATATTTGACACTTTTATATATTAAATTTGAAAAAATAAAATTCTTCTTTAGAAGAGGGTCATAAAAATCTAGTTTGAATAAATTTTTGGGGCTTTTCTGATAACATTTACATTTTGAAGAATAGTGAAAATACAAAATTATAATTGAAAACAAATTATTTAATCAAGATAATTTATACTATTAAATTATGCATTTGAATTGTTTTTAAGTTTAGTTAGATTATATTTTTATCATTTAATAAAATTTTGGTCATTTTACGTAATTTTACATTTAAATTGGACATAACACATATTAATATTTTCATTGTTTTTTACTTCTAAAAAACGCGCATTAATGTTTTGATAACTTGACTATTTTTTTAATTTAATTAATAAAACATCTATGATTTGAATTTGGTAAAATAGACTTCATTTTTAAATTTTGAATATCAAAAACAGATTTGGTTGAATTTTTTATATTTTTCAAAAAACATTCAATTTTTGATGAATAGTGAAAAACACTGTGTTAATATTTAAAGCCGACCTTTCATTTAAACAATTATTTTAAATTTAAATTTATTTTAAAGTAAAAATAGATAAATAAATCCTATATTAGTGCAATTTAAATTTCTGACGTCATTTTATAATAATATTCGATATATAATGATATATATGTCATTAATGGAACACTTTAGGTTCTCTTGGAATTTTATAGTATGTTTTTTTAGCATGTAATATAAAAATACAATAATAAAAGGTAAAAGTTAAACAATTTAACTAAGTGTTAAATTTAAAAGATAAGGTTAATATATTGACCTAAACTTTTCAAAAACCTATTTCATGAGTGTTCTTATATCCATCCTCTAATTATCCTCAAAATAAATCCTTTTGTATCTATTAGAAAAGGAAAATGATTTTTTTTTTAAAATATGTCAAGCTCTTCCTAATGTACCCCTCACCTCTCTTATAAAAGGGTACTTCCCCTTATCATAATTTCACACCTCCAAAACCTTTTGGCTCAGCCACACCCAACTCAATTATCCTTCCAACTACCCTCACTTTAACATAGAGGCCTTAAATTGATCATAAATCTAACTTAAGGAGCCATTTTGTTCAAATAAAAAGGGAGAACCCGAAGAAGAGGTAATTACTTCATCACCTCTTTCAATGATCTTTTCTTATTTTAATTCATATTTCATTTTTTCTTCATTGTTTTTAAATATGGTACAAATATATACATTATTATTTCTATCCTATGAATGATAAAGTCACCATACTTGCATACATATTGCTTATTGTCTCCATGTCGGGGTGTAGATTGTTATTCAACACATCATTATTTGGACGGGTATAATAATGAGAATAACTGATCTAAAAAATAAATATAATAGGTTAATTATTATATATATATAATATACCATCCAATTACATACAATTTCACCACAAATAGAATGATATTGTTTCTCATGCGTATGTACGGATTACCATCTCCATGACGTGATGAGATTGTGTTTTCCATCATAACCATTCAGGAATAATTCTAATTTGATGATTAAAAATAATTTTTAATAACATAACATCATTCAGGATATTAATCATATACATCCTATCCATAACAAACATGACTTATGTAACAAAACATATAAAGGAAAACAAATTTGTTAACATCCAAAACTATAATACTACTTAAATATTATTAACAAAACAATATTAGAGGATCATATATGATATCATATTTATGTATATGGTTCTTGTATAATTTAATAAAAATTATTTAACCATTAACATGAGGTTATACTTTCCCTTGACAAAAGAAAAGTATAATGTAAGGGGTTTTCATCTCACATATTATTCCCTTGAGATTCATGGAATATTATCCACTATTTCTATTTGTGTGGTGTATGTACTTCCCATGACTGTATTATTTGTGTAATATACCTTAATTTATGTGTATTTACATCTTCATTTTGTGATCCTTCTATCACGGTTTTTATGTTTCATAAGTTAGCAAATCCGTAATGGAATTTCTAATTTTAATTTCCACTTATTGGGTTTTGTGCACACTTCATTGATTATTTTACTCTAATATTATGTGTGAAATCACTAATTATTTATTTATGTAGTAATTTAATCTCTCTTTTCTATGGATATAAATTTTATACACATAATCACTCCATTTATAAATTCTCAAGTCATTTATATGAACTGGATAAGGGAAATCTTAACTCAATTTCCATTCATGGTGTTAAACATCCAAGTCATTGGATTTGTTTTTACAAAAATTTCTGTGAATGTACTATGATTTATTTACATGGATTATCTAATCAGAATGAGTGTGTTTATATTTTTCAGACATAATTATGTCATTGATTTATCCTTAATCTATGGATACAGTCTTTGTAAGGGATTTCATCTCAATTTATATTCCATTGAGACTTCTTTGTTGTTATGCACCAATTCACTTTTATATGGTGTATATACTCTCCTTTGACATATAATATCATGAATCCCTTTATTCTCATGGTATTATAATGTTTTGATTAATGTTATTCCTCAATTATTTGTATGCAATAATCTCTCATTCGATTAGGAACTCTTTAACTAAAATATCATTTTAAATGTTCTAAAGATTTATTTTTCGAAATCATTCTCATTAATGTCCACGTTTTAAAATTAGTTTTAAGGAATTATTTATATGAACATGTATTTTATGAAATTAAAATTAATTTCAAAAGTTTCATAGTGGTATGGGACATTTTGATTAAAAATATCTTTAAATGACTTCTTTGATATATAGTGCGAATTTTAAATTTTTTCAAGAAAAAGGGGATATTTCTCTCAAATAGTTTGACTGATTATTTTCATCTATGTCAATATAATTATTTGTATTTTATTATTTATTGAGTTTGAATTATTTTAATACAATCTTATATATTTTATTTAATGAGTTATGTTTTACTGTGTATATGCTAGTTTTATAACATTATTGGGTGTGGTTAAAGTACTGACATTTCGTATGCAAGTATTAATAAGAATGTTTAGATTATGGTTCAATATTTTCATATGAGGAATTCATTATACATAGTAAGTGAGGGGAGGGGGCCTCTATATATCCTCAATTCATCAGTATGTCTTATCAGACAAACTGGTGTCTTAACATAAGTCCCTAACAAAATCTTATTTGTAGTCTTGGCACAGGGCATTGACTATGTGGTTATGATGTTTGACACGATGAATTATATAATTATGAAATTATCTATTGATATTACATGTGATTTTTTGACTAGTAGAATATTCATGTGAATTAGTAAATGGCATTAACTAGTGTCCTTTCATATATTTTATTTTTCCTAGGATGCGAACATGTATATTTTGATTAACCTATAGGAATATGATAAGGTATATAAGTGTGTTAGAAGGGGACACAATGTTATTGTTTTATCATTTCATAATGTAATTTAAAACTTATGTATGTATCTAGTACTTCTAAGGATACTAAAGTAATCAGTCTATCGAGAAATAATCCCTTTTGATAACTCCAATGTTATGTAATAATGCACAGACATTGGATAAATAGATTCGGGGCAGTATATTTGGTATTATAAAAAACAATTGACAGACCATGGAAACTAAATTTGGAAAAACAATTGTTATAGGACATTACCCTAAGATAGACTTTTTGGATTAGTATAGAAGAACTTTCTAGAATTTTGGTAATGTAGAGATTTTTGAATTTTCCAAAAATACATCCCTGTTTGGATATGAGCGGGTAGAGGTTGCTCCGGCACAGATGTATCTATGGGTAAAACCTAAAAACACCGCTTTGATCTAGACTCGAGCAGGAACTGGTGCACAACAATGGGGCTTACTACACTCTTGGTTACGACACTCTTGGGGTATATAAATAGTATATTTCACATTTTTGTTACAAACCAATTTTAAGGGTTTTAATATAATATAATAATAAATAACCTTGTTATATTCTAAGGGATTTTAGATTGAAAATAAGGTGTCATGATATTTTATAAATGATTTTATTCCTATTGTTACACGCCCTATACTTTCTGGTTTTAATTCATGGTTTCATTACAAGGAATTCAGAGTAACATTGAACATAATGTACAAGGTGTGTACAATGGTGGAAATGATAAAAAAAATGGAATGTTTATAGTCGTAAAATATATAGTGTTCATGCCTAAGAAGTTTTCCAAAAATATGATCAACAACATATACATTAACCAACTCAAATACTCAACAAAGAAGTGGATGGAAGAGAATGATAAGAGCTCCTGTAGTGGAGACCGTATAAAAAATATAGCTCAATTTCAATCATGTAGGAAATGTGGAAGGAGAAACCCAAAAAAGTGTCTCAATATAACAAAGAAATGACTTATGTGTGGGATATAAGGACCTAAATTAAAGAATTGTTGAGGAAAAACGAAGGGTATTATGGAAGAAAATAAAAATGATCCTAGGAATCTATTTATAGTTATTTTCTGTAAATGTAGGGGACCTGGGAATTACTATAGACAATACTCTCTTCTATAGGATAACCACTAGGTCATGAAAGAACCTATATATAAATAAAGGGATAGGGAAATTTTTAAAATTATTTATCCTCTATTTTTATGGGGTTAATTTGGAAGACATTTCTCTTGTATGTGTAACCCTGTAGTTTTTTATGTGAAAATTTTAATTGAGGAAGAATTATCTTTTCTTTTATGGATATTTTTATAAAGAACTATTAAGGTTTAAATGATCATTGAATTTCAAGAAATTATAGGTCATTAAATTTTGGGAATAAAATGTGAGGTATGAGATAAAATTTGTGGTTAAATTATTTTTTTGTTATTTTGAAGAATTTATCTCATTTTTAGAATGATATAATATATATTTTTTCAAAAATGAAAACATGCAGACCGTGTGATAACCCATCATGTTAGATAAAGCTGTAGGAATCAAACCCACAATCCAAGTGCAGCTGGGATTTATCGGCTACCACTGGACAACATGAAGTCCCTGGTTATTGTGACTAATTCATTTTAGTTAAATTATTTTATTGATCAATAACCTGTTCATTTGGGAACATAATTTTTATCAAATGGATATCTTTAGTATATGAAAATGATTTTGTGATTAAGTGATAAATGTAATATTTGGAGAGGTTCTCTCTATTCGGAACACTATATACCTAAGGAAAATAGAATAATCTGGGATTTATTTTGAGGAGTAATGGTGTATTTTTATTTTGGAAGAATATATTTTTTCTATACGGATTTTGGTTATTAATGGAAATGACTAACATATCATAGAGAATATGTGATTAGGTTAATTACACTTTAGTGTGAGACTTTAAGATTAGTTTATGTTATTTGGAGATAAATGTTAAGATTTATATTAAATACTATGTGATTACGTTTTTTTGAGTTTTGGGTTTCAATATTATTTTGGATTATATTTAACGATGTTAAGGACAATGTTTTATTGAATAGTCTTCATTGAACTTTGGGTATTGTTTGTTTAATTTTGGAAATTATGATTAGTATTTCTTTCAATAAAAGATTATAAATTTGGAATATCATCTGATCTGGTAATAAACATTTTGGTTTTGTTTTATCTCTAATGACAATGAAAATATATAGTTCATCTTTTGTGTATTGTGTCATTCTCTAGAAGTTGATTCTAGTACGTCATGTTTGACAAAGTCATCTTGAATACTCATCGTTTGGAGAAAATGTGAGTTAGTGGTATAAATTTATTAAAGGATGAAACTATAATTTAAAATTAAGTATATCAATTTTTGTTCTTATTCAATATCATAAATAAATTCCTCTACTTTATGAAATGGAACATAAAATAAAAAAAACATTGTCTGTTTTCTTTTCCTACTAGGAAACTAATGACTGTTTAAGAAATCACAATTTCATTGTTTTCTTATTTTTAATATTCTCATTATCATTTTTTCTATTACTCTTAATCAGAACGTGACGATTATTTTATCTTCTATTTCCATTTTTTCTTACATGGAATCCTAGTATGAGTTATCCCAGGTGACCTTTGTATTTCTCATTCCTTCTTTTAAAGTGATTGTTTTTTTGAATATTTTTTCAATGTGGAACATTAAATGAATTTACCAAGCCCAATTTTTAAATTTTTTAGGACACAATTTCAAAACAGGGGGATGAATGTGACACCACAAGATTTCATAGTAAGTTATTTTCATTAAAGTAATTCAATTGTTTGTGCTACTTACAACACCGAGTTCGAGCGCACCATGACATACCAAACTAGCCGTTCAAAAAGAAATTATGAATATTATTAACTGAATTTTGAATTTTATAAAATCCATATTATTTTAACATCCATATTACGTGTTTCTTAAACATAATAAAAGAAAAAATTCAATTTTTCAGATAAAAGAATTATTTTTTTAAAAAATGAAATTTTACCGCCTTTTAATGGAGAAACATTTATAAATCCAATATTTGACAATTCTCTATATTCGATTTGACAAAATATACATATTTTTTAGGAGAAGAACATAAAAATTTTATTTGGATAAATTTTTGGTGCTTTTATGATAACGTTCATATTTTAATGAATAGTGAAAATTACTAAATATTAATTAAAAACAACTTTTTTAATGAAAATAATTTATATTATTATATAATAAATTTGAATACTTTTTATGTATAATTAAATGATATTTTTTTCATTTAATCCAATTTTTTTCAATGGAAGTAATTTTGCATTTAAGTTGGACATAAACACATATCAATCTTTTGATAGTTTTTACTTCTCAAAAACATGCTTTCTAGTTCTGACAATGGGGATATTATTTTAAATTAATTAATACAACTTATATGTTTTGAATATGTTAAAATAGAAATCATTTTTGAATTTGGAATATCAAAATTATCTTTGGCTGAATTTTTGGTATATTTCTAAAAACATTAAATTTTTGATGAATAGTGAAAAACATTGTGTTAATGTTTAAAGCCAACATTTTATTTAAATAATTGTTTTTAATTTAAATTTATTTTAAAGTAAAAATAGATACATAATACCTATATTAGTCCAATTTAATTTATTGATTTCATTTTATAATAAGATAAGATATATAAAATTTTATTGAACTTTTTACCTTCTTTTACCCACCTTCTTGGCACATTTGCAAATTTGCATGAAACATAATTTTACCTCTTCTATGAATTGAATTTCAAAACATTGATACATGTGGTTGATATTAGTAAGTAAAATTTAGTTCAATAGGATGAAAATAATTATTGGTGAATAGTAACTTTTAAATTTTTTTTTCCACGGTTAAAAGTAAATAGGGTAATTAAAGTGTAAATTAATATTATAATTACCCTAACACTTGTCCTAATTCTATTTGATAAGTGTATTTCAAGAAAACCCAACCTTAGGACAATCATATGATCATTTTTGATCCACTAGGATAAGATTAGGGCATTTATTATATTTTATTTAAAGAAGATCTAAAAGTGTTAAATTCAAAGATCAATAACTAAAATGTTTTTAATATAGGGTTACACATAAGATAAATTCAACTATAAATATTAATTATAAATATAAAAATATTTACTAAATTATGGTATTTTATTTATAAATTTTATACATGAAATAATTAAATTTATTTAGGACACAATGATGATGTAGTAATTGCCTTATTAATGAAAGACTAAAATAATTGATGTTATAAATATTAAAATAAATGTAAATTGAAAATTTTTATTCCATAAAAACATTTCTAGGTTAATATGACATTTTTAGTTTTATTTAATTTATTTTTTCTAAGAAATAATATTTTTATGACATTCACAAAAACAAATACAAAATAGTGTCAAAATTGACAAAAATGAGTTTTTAAAACAAATACTATTTTATTAAATTATTTAACAGTCTTAATAAACTAATTTTTGGAAAAATGAATTATATAATGATAGATATGAAATTATTTAACCACATTAGGTTCTACTAGCTTTTAATAGTATGTTTATGAACAATTTAATATAAAAATACAAGAAGGCATGATAAATGTTAAACTATTTAACTAAGAGTTATATTAAAAAGATAAGGTTAATATGAAAACCTAAAATTTTCAAAACACCTATTGGTTGGGAGGTTTTAGACCCATTCCTACCTTAGATTCTAAATAAATCCATTTTGATCTATTAGAAACCAAAAAATATTTTATAATGAAAATAATATTTCAGGCTCTACCAAAAGTGCCCCTCACCTCTCCTATAAAAGGGTACTTCCCCTTCTCTCAATTTCACACATCCAAGGACTTTAGTATAGGAAAAACCCTACCCAAATATCCTTCAAACTACCCTCACTTCAACCTATATGCCTTACGTTGATCATAAATCCAACTTAAGGATTCCTTTTGTTCAAATCAAAATGAAGAATCCGAAGAAGAGTTAATTACTTCATCACCTCTTTCAAAGTTCTTTTATTCTTCCACTTCCTATTTCTTTGTTGTTTCCATACTAAAAAAATAAATAAATTACCTTATACATACGTAGATGTTATTATAAATATGGTACATCCATGTTCATTATTCTATAAATCCTATTAATGACAAAGTAATCATAAGTGCATACGTACGGCTTACCGTCTCCACGTCATGTGTAGTTTGTTATTCAACACTTCATTATTTAGATGGGTATAATAATGAGTATAACTGATATAAATAATAAATATAAAATTTTAATGATTTTTTATAGGTAATTTACCATCCAATTTCATATGATTTCACCACAAATAGAAGGATATTGTCGCTATGGTGTACGTGCGGCTTACCATCTCCAAGACATGACGAGATTTTGTTTCCCATCATAACCATTCTAGAATAATTCTCATTTGATGAATAAAAATAATTTTCAAGAACTTAATATCATTCTGGATATTAATCAAATACATCCTATCCATAAAAACGTCACTTCCATAATGAAACATATAAAGTAAAATGAATCAGTTAACCCCCAAAAAAATGAACTACTATAATATTATTAACAAAGAAATATTATAGGATCATATATGATATCATAATTATGTATATATTTCTTTTATAATTTAATAAAAATGATTGAACCACTATAAATGAGGTTAAACTTACCCTCGACTTAAGGAAAGTAAAAGGTAAATGGTTTTCATGTCACTTTTTATTTCTCTGAGATTCATGTTATATTTGCCACTATTTCTTTTTGTGTGGCATATGTACTGCCTATGATTGTATTATTTGTTGAATATACCTTAATTTATGGGTATTTACATCTTCATTATATGATCCTTCTTTCATAGGGTGTATTTTTCATAAGTTACCAAATAAGTAAGGGAATTTCTAGTTTCAATTTCCACTCATTGGGTTTTACGCACAATTCATTGATTATTTTATACAAATATTATGTGTGACATCACTATTTATTTATTTATGTAGTAATTTCCACTCCCCTTTTTGTAGATATACATTTTATACATATAATAACTCCATTTATAAATTCTCAAGTCATTGATATTAATTTGATAAGGGAAATCGTAACTCAATTTCCATTCATGGAGTTAAACATCCATGTCATTGTATTGTTTCTACAAGAATATGTGTGAATGTCCTCTAATGGATTTACACTAAGTATCCAATCATATTTAGTGTATTTATATTTTTGACACAAAATTATGTCATTGATTTATCCTTAATCTAAGTATATGGTCATTATAAGGGATTTCATCTCAATTTACATTCCATTGAGACTTCTTTTTTGTTATGCACCAATCACTTTTATATAGTGTGTATATTTTCCATTGAAATATTACATCATAAATCCATTTATTCTAATTATATTATAAAATTTTTATTAATTTTATTCCTCGATTCTTTGAATCCAAGCGTCTCTCATTTGGTTAGGAGCTCTTTAACTAAAATATCATTTCAAATGTTTTATAGATTTATTCTTCTAAATCGTTCTCATTAATTTCCTTTTTAAAAAAAATATTTTTAAGGATTTATTTATATGTAGATGAATTCTTTGATATTTAAATTCATTTCAAAAGTTTTGAAGTGGTATAAGACACTTGGATTCAAAAATATATTTTAAACCAATTCTATGATAAAAAGTGTGACTTTTAAAAGTTGTCGAGAAAATGGGATATTATCTAAAATAGTTTTACTAATTATTTTCATCTATTTCAATATACTTTATTTTATTTTATTCTTGATTGAGGTTGATTTATTATAATACAATCTTCTATATTATTTGGAATGAGTTATGTTTGACTTTGGATGTGATATTTTTATACCATTCATGGTTGTGGCTAAAGTATTGAAATGTTGTATGAAATTTTGAATACGAATGTTTAGATTATATTTCACGTATTTCATATGAGAAATTAATTGGACTTCGTAAGTTATGGGAAGGGCCCTCTATAGCCCCTCGATACATCGGTATGTCTCATTTGACAAACTAGTATCTTGGTATAAGGCCTTGATATAATATTATTTCTAGTCCTGGAATGTGGCATTGACTTTGTGGTTATGATTTCTAGCACTATGAATTCCATCATTATGAAATTAGCTATTGATATTGCATGTGATTATTTGACTAGTAGAGTATCCATGCGAATAATTAAAATGAATTAATTGATTTATCATGGCCATATTATGTAGAAGTTTAAGTTTAATTTTTTTTTCATATATATTATCTTAAATTTTTATTCATATTAATGATAGTTTCTGGTATATTTTTATATTTATTGAGAATCTGAGCTCACCCCTTTCTTATGTTTTATTTGTTCCAAGATGCGAAGAATTATATTACGATAAACCTACATGAATAAGATATGCAATATCAGTGTGCTCGAAGGGAACATAATGTTGTAATTTTTCCATTTCATAATGTAATGTAAAACTTATTTATGTATCTAGTACTTTCAAGGATACTAAACTAATCAGTCTTTTGAGACTTTGTCTCTTGTGATCATTCCAATGTTATATAATAATGCACCGACTCTAGATAAATATGGTCGGGGCATTGCAATTTTGGTCGTAATGATTATCTTAAAACATTCAATTTCATGTCATAACAGGAAATTGAATATTTATTATGTAACAATATGTAATGTACAAAAAATTACATTGCAAATTATTTTTTATGAAAAAACTATAAGGTATTATTTTGAGGTAGGAAGCTCAGAAAACACCTGATTTCGAGGCCCGATGATCCCAGAATATATTTTTGAACTTTTTTTTAATTTAATTTAAATAAACATGTTGGTGGGTTTTTATTACTTGTAAACACTTTCTTGGAACAAAAATATAATGGAATTGTTGAACTCAAAACCTCGGGATTAACCTAGAAAGGTCCTAACTTCGATTGACAAGGGTCGATAGAGAAATTTAGTATTCGGAAATTTTGGGTGAAAAGTATAAATAACTTGAAATTTTATTCTTTTTTGTTTCCTTCATCATTTAGTAGTGACACATCGGCACTATAGTGAGACAATGAGGCGACAATGACATCAAATGAATCCCTTTAATGGCTCATTAATTTGCATAAGAACAACTCATTAATCGATGTGAAATAAATATATTGTTTCATTAATGAAATAGCGTAACGACTTGATAACACTGTGTAACAGAAATGTTGCGACACATTTCTCTATTAATGAGATAACTGGTTGGAGAACCAGAGTAATAATTTCTCTGATGAACGGTGAAGGACTTACTCTCCATATAATGTCGGTGAATCACTAGCGACATCGATGCACCTTAAAAAATGGGATCGTTGAGCGGCGAATGCCAACAAATTTGATCTCTAGACTCTCCATTAATGGATCACCACAAAAAATGAACATCACTCCAATGAAAAACCTTCTCTAGGTAGGGGTTATTTTTTTTAATTTTCCCCATTCATCATTTTAAAATAATAAACATGGATCAACCCACGAATAGGTTAATCTATGGATCTTGTGTTCTTGTGGTATGGTGCTTATACTTGGGGTTTACATTGGGGTTACATTTTTGTTACAATCTTGAACCTCTCCCTTGTTTTATACTCTAACGTAGATGGTGTGGGTATACTGAACAAGTCACATGCCCCTCTGCCTTTGTGTGTTATTGTGCATTCTTATTGGCCAAACCTCCAAGTTGGTGACAAAGAGTTTTTGAGGTTATAGCAGGAAAGATGGAAACCCATGGAAGCCGAAGGCACAAAGGCCTGAATAACGGACAACCAGAGTGGACCGAGGGGTTCGCAAAAGGTGTTTTTGCTGCACTGTCACTAGTGGCTGGGGGAGCAGCAGGATTTATTAGTGCTTGGTCCGGAAACTGGCGGTAGTAGACGCAGTCGACTTATCCAGCCGCAGTGTACACCCAACTGGATGCTATCCAGGTGTCTGGGCTGGGGAAGTAAGCGGCCTGCACAAGTGGGTCAGGAAGGAGGTGGGCCGGACCCGCGGCCCAATAGGCTGGGTCAGATTCATACCAGGTCAAACCTTTGTCGGCTCTATGGGCTCGGGTAGGGTCGGTGGACAACAAACCGATTAGGTCGGTCCAACCAAGTCGGTCTGGGCCCGAACCCTACTGGCCCTTTTTAAAAAAAATATCCATATCTTTTATTTCGAACGTCTGATAGAAAAGTCAATTTCAGCATTGGAACCCTTTCAACGAGGATGTTATTTTAGGATACTCTAAGGATGTTTTCATGGAAGTTGAAATGTGAAAAATGTAATCAGTGGATTCTCCCAGAAACAAGAATTCTATATGCAAGAATCATGCGGATAGCTGAGACACGAATACTGCTAATGAGTGGGTCCAAGTAACCCTATAGTCCTAGAAGACAAGTGGCCCAGTGTGGATCATTTCCAAGAGACCCTATAGGGATCTGCTACCAGTGCCCCTGTATAGATCGTCTACCTCCGACCATGTGTAGATCAGCTACCAGCGACCTTCTATGGATTAGTTACTAGTGACCTTATATGGATCAGATACTAGTAACCCTATGTGGATAAACTACAAGAGACCATGTGTGGATCAGCTACCAGTGACCCTCCGTGGATTAGTTATGATAGCCTAAGTGTAAAGTGTCTCTGTGTAACCCATCAGACCCACGGTACTTATTGGGGATGAGTACCTCAGCAATCCAAGGTGTTCAGTGTAACGATTGATAGTTTTTATTCCATACATTATATTATACCTATGTGAGTTGTCTTTATTTGTGATCTTTCTTTGTGTTTTTATTTTTGGACTACTTTTTTGTCATTACATTGTGGTTTCTGGTCCCTACTAAGTATTGTGTTACTCACCCATGCATGGGATTCATCTGTATGTGTTGTGTCTGGTGTAAATGAAATTCGCCTTGACGGAAGACTTGGTGGCCTCAAAATATTTGGTTCCTAGTGAGATTAGGCAGTTGGGGCATGCTTCTACGGATTCTGGCAATTAATCTATACTTACCCATCAGTTTGGGGTTTTAGCGGATGACTATTTAGAGATCTTCTTTATATTAATGTTTTTTATTTTATATTTTTTTGGGCTTGTATTATATCCCATTTGACCTATATCTTTTACCTTTACTAATTGGTATTTTAGTAGCATGCATATTTTACCCATTCTTCTTTTTGGGACATGGTTGTCTATGTGTGTTTACAAAGACTCAGGAAATTATCTCCCATTTGCAGGTTGATGCCTTCGGTGCTAATATCCAGCCCCTAGCCTTTGGGAGGAGGGTTTGGTGGAGTCACATCATGGTCCCTGGGGGACAGGTCATGACAACAAGGTATTAGAGGTGGTCAGTTCTACCTCAATGACCGAGAGTCTATTGTTTTATTTTTTTGGGCAACAATGTTAAATGTTTCAAGTTTAACATTCATATTTTGGGATTATATTGTTGGTGTGGTGTTCGATATATCCATGCACCAGGACCTTGAATTCGTATTTTCATCTCTATAAAAAATTAACATTGGTTGCATGCATCATATAAGATTTGAGTTTTTCCTCATGTTCTTATTGAATTAGAGTCAACTCACTAGGTATAATCTATTTTTTGCAGTACAACATTATCTATTTCATGATGCCTCCACACAAACAGCCATCTAGGATTCTAAAGTGTGACCATGTGGACAGCTAGCCTAGAAATGAGGTGTCGGTCCAGGGACCTGTGCTGGAGATAGCCTTGTGGGATGGGGCACCAGTATTACCACCACCCATTGATCAGTATTACAACCCATGTTACTGGTAGAGGATGCACGCAAGATCATCCCATGCATGAGTTCTAGAAATAGATACCTCCCAAATTTAGGGGAGAGATAGATCCGCAGGCAGCTAAGGACTGGCTAGAGGCAGTGGCATGGGTCTTCCACTTAGTGAGGATGCCACTTGCCCAGATTGTGATCTTAGTTGCAAGCCTTCTTCAAGGATCGGTAGGAATATAGTGGAGCTTGAAGATTTAGAATCATGATGAGGTGACCCTCTCCTTAGTAGACATCGAGTGGTGTTTCCAAGAGGAGTTCTTCCCTATTACCTTGCGCTCAGTGCGCATACAAGAGCTACTTCACCAAAATTAGAATATAATGTTAGTGGTTTATTATGCTCTGATGTTTACAGACCTCTCCCACTACTCTACAGATATGGTGCCTGGCCATTTCATCTGAGCTCAGACCTTTGAGCTGGGAATATGATGCGAGATTAGGGCGGCGATGATATCCCTCTGAATTTAAACTCATGCAAGAGTGCTAGAGTGATCTCTACTAGTATAAAGCTTCCTCATAGAGTTGGAACTAATGGTGTGAGATACCACTGGGAAATAGGTGGTCGAGTAATCCATGTTGGGTATCCAACAGCTAACACGAGGCTCTATGTGGGCCAAACCATCCAGAGGGAGACCCTATAACACAAGATCGGTGGTTTGAGGACACCAAGGAAGTGAGGGTCAATAGAGTCACAGGGAATCAAATCTGTGCGGTGGGCTGGGACACATGGCTCATGACTGCCCAACCCGCCACACAGATGATCATAGGATAGTTGAGGGACATCTGAGGCAGATTCAAAGATTCTAGTGGTAAATTTTGTCGGAAGAAGAACATGGGATAGGAGAAGGTTGAGTAGTAGGTGGTGGGCGATGGTTTAAGGTACTACCACCACCACCCCTAGGTGGTCCACCACATCCTCAGAGAGTAAATTTACATGGGAGAAATCATCTTCAAATAGTAGAGGTACATGACCCCACCTCTCCAGATATGATTAGATATACGATCTATGTCTTATAAACCCTAGCTATAGTTATTATAGACATAGTTTTCAGTCACTCATTCAATTCCATATACCACATTTGAGGCTTGGAGATTCCGGTAGAGCCATTGTATCGATCCTTATGGTAAGTGAATCCTACATGAGGGGATTTGATGATTACACACTAGTACCGGTAGTGTGAGATAACTCTTATATGTGAGAGCTTCAGCTAGGATCTCCCTGTAGAAGCATTGAGGCCTAATAATGTCTTCTTCGGTATGAACTTTTTATCCACAATTCATGCTCAGATTGACTGTATGAGGCTTATAGTATTGTGTGTCCACAAATATGGGACCATATTTTTTTTCATTGGTGAGAAGGGAACTCCTTCAGCATAGGATGGACTTTATCAGAGGAGGTTTCAACTGATCACACACCAGTTAGCTAGCCTCACCCTCTACGCGGTAGATGAGAGGAGTCCAAGATTTCCATTAGTGTTGGATGAGTACGATGACGTCTTCCCGGTGGATGTTCTGAGACTACCGTCTTGTAGAAGGGTAGACTTCTACATTGATCTATACCCCAAGATGACATTGATAACCACATCAGCATATCAGATGGCTCCCACAGAGCTTCACGAGTTGAGGGTACATCAGGAGGACTTACATGAGAAGGGCTTCATGAGGCCTATATTTTCACTATGGGAATCCCAATTATTATTTTCCACCTAAGAGAGAGGGAAGCTTGAGGCTATGAATGGACTACCAGTTCCTGAACCTGGTGACCGTGAAGATCAAATATCCACTGCTGATAATTGATGGCATCTTTGACCATCTGAAGGGATAAAGGAGTTCTCAAATATAGATCTCAGATCAAGAAATCACTAGCTTTGGTTACAGGATGAGGATGTACCAAATATAGCCTTCAGATGCCTATTTTTCCACTATGAGTTATTGGTGATGCCTTTAGGTGTGACCAATTCCCTATTATTGTTCACTGGACTCATGAACTAGATCTTCCAGCCTTACCTCAATCGTTTTGTGGTGGAATTCATTAATGACATCTTGGTTTACTCAGTGATAGAAGATGAGAACACTACACACCTATGGATAGTCCTAGATACACTCTAATATCACCATTTTTATGGAAAGCTCTCAAAGTGATAGTTCAAGATTCAGGAGGTCCACTTTAGGAGACACATCATCTCAGAGGCTATAGTTTCAATGGATTCAAAAACGATATAGGGAGTTCTTTCTTGAGATCCACCTAGGAACATGACTGAGGCGCAGAGTTTCATGGAGTTGGATGGATACTACCAATGTTCTATGCCTCCCATCACCAGAGACACATCACCGATATTGGATTTGATATAGAAGGTATATCCCTTTGTGTGGATGGATAAATTCTTGTTGAGTTATTAGGATATGAGGTAGATATTGAAGAGTTCCCCCATCTTGAGACTTTCAAAGGGGGCATTGGGTATGTAATTTTTTGTGATGCATCAAAGACCGTACTGGGTTGTGTCTTGATGTAGGAGTGGGCATTGATTTCCTACAGTTCACGGCAATTGAGGAAACATAAGAAGAACTGCGTGACCTATGACTTGAATTTAGCAGTAGTGGTCTTTTCTATAAATATTTGGTGGTATTACTTGATGGGTGAACAGTTTACCATCTACACTGACCACAAGATCCTTATGTATATAATATCATAGAAGGACATGAAATTGAAATAAAAATGATGGATAGAGTTCTTATAGGACTGTGACTTCGAGATTTTCAATACTCCTAGGAAGGGGAATGTGGTGGAAGATGCTCTCAACAAGAGATCTGGTTTTCAGCTGCTGAGTGAGGAAATGGGGCATCTAGTTGTAAAGAAGATATCATTAATGGATGATTATGGAGCATCTTAACCTCAGTAAATAACTATCACTCTACCACTCTTTCATCTAGTTAGAGAGGCATAGCTTGTGGATGTTGACTATGGGGCCTCGTATGTTCATTTACCCTCAGGACAGGCTCCTGATGGATTTTTGATAGGTGGGGAGCATAAAATAATTTTTAGAGTATGAACAGTAGTACCAGTGGTGTTACAAGTGGATGTATTGAGTGAGTTCCATATCTACCACTTGGAGGTACATCCTAGAGTGGTGAAGATGTATCAGTATCTTCAATGTCAGTACTGGTGGCCAGGGATGAAGAAAGTTATGGATGAGTTCATTTCAGGGTGCCTCATTTGTCTGCAAGTGAAGGATAATCATCATGTTCTAGAAGGATTGGCATAGACACTTTAGGTACCAGAGTGGAAGTGGTATGGTATCTTGATGGACATCATGATGTGATTACCCTGGACATCCAAGGGCCATGATTCTCTCTGGGTAATCATTGACTAACTCACCATGTTATCTCACATCCTACCCACCCAAAAGTAATGAGTGGTAGAGGTCTAGGGACACCTCAACATCTAGGAGATAGTGTGGCTTCATGGGTTTCCCTCAATGATCATCTCAAACCGTGATTCTCACTTCATATCCTGGCTTGGAATTGATTACAATAGGTGTACAGGACTCAGTTGCGCTTGAGTGCAACTTTTCACCCACAAACTGATAGTCATATGAAGTAAACCATACAGACCATGGAATAAATGCTTTTTTCTTGAATCCTTTAATTTGGTCATAGTTGGGAGGACCACCTTCCACTGGTAGAGTGTTCATACAACAACAATTATCACTCCTCTATTAGCATGGCACCGTTTGAGGATTTTGACGGGCGGCCTTGCAAGTCAACTCTATGCTGGACAGACCCAGGGGATTCAGCACTCATGGGTCTAGGGATGTACATGATACCACTGAGAAGGTGTAGATAATCCCAGAGAAGATATGTACATCACAAAACAATCAAGAATATTTTGTTGTCAGGAGATATAGGCCTTTAGAGTTCAAGTAAGGAGACCATGTTTCCCTTTGGGTCTCACCCCGATGAGGATTGAAGAGCTTTGGTTAGGATAGAAAGTTATCTTCGAGGTTCATCAGACCCTTCTAGATTCTGATCATAGTTAATGAGGTGGTGTACCACCTAGCTCTCCCCCCGAAGATGCACCAAGTGCACATTGCCCATGGGGTGTTAGCCGAGTGGTACCCGCTGGTTATACCCCTCGCTCTCCATGGGAACTGACGCAAGATCGAGTCCCACTAGGCTCTAACAATGTTCATATTATGTACAGGGTGATCTAATCGATTTCTTAGTTGGGGAATGTGGCACGGACTTGGGCTTGTGGGGGCCCCCTCTAGGAGTCAGTGTTAGCAACACACATTTTCCCATGGAGTGTTAGCTAAGTGGTACCCGCTGGTTATACCCCTTGTACTCCATGGGAACTGGCACAAAATCATGTCCCACCAGTCTCGAACATTGTTCGTATTATGAATAGGGTGATTCAACTCCATTTCTTAGCTGGGGAACACGGAACGCACTTGATCTAGTGGGGCCCCCCTCTGGGATTTGGTGTTAGAAACACACATTTTAAGTGTATGAGCCCATAAGGGGCTTTCGACACTAGGGTTTCCCCCATCGTCGCCTCATTTACGCCATGGAAGAATTGTTGCAGATTCTCTAGTGCTCCCTGTGACGAGCTCACGGTGCAACCATCCTTCTGTGGCGTAGGATATCATGCTATGGGCTTCTACGGCACTATTGGCTCATCATCCACAAGCGTATGATTGGTTTGTGATGAAGGTCGCTTGGTTCCCCAGCTTACTCCATCAGAGCGTTCATGGGTTCGATCAGGTTTTTTCGGCGCGGCGTCATCTTGTGGTCATGTTTTTTGGCATTTGAGGGTTGCCTTCATGCTCTTCCGGGGCTTGAGTTCTTTGAGTGTTTGTTGTGGTCTTCTCCAGTGGGATTGGAGATGGTGACGGGATCTGTTGTTCGATCGGTCCAATTTGTGGAATTACCTCCTTCCAGTGTCTGGCATTCAAGAGGCCGATCTTGGGGTGATTTTACTTGGATCGTTGATTTTTCATTTGGCTGCATATTTTTCTGCTATGATTCTTCTATTTCCGATTTGGGTATGTTAATGGTTTGAATGTGCTAGTTTAGTCTGTTGGTGTTTTCTAAATCTGCGGTTTGGTGTTAATCCTTTGGTTCATCGTCTTCTACGAGCATGTTATTTCTCTTGAGGTTTTATCACCTTTCATATAAAGCATTTTGTTTGGTCTAAGTTTGATTTCGCATGAATCTGTTTTGGATACAATATCATTAGTTATGTTTCATTGAAATTGTTTTTGATTGTGGCCTTGGTGGTCTGCGACTCAAGGATTTCTTCAACAATTCTCATACAACGAGATGATTCAAATGAGGTTCAAGAAAGAGGTTTCATTGTTTCATGGATTCTCGTAATTGGATGTTTGAGAGGGTATGGCTATGGCCATCAGTACTATGCCCGTGTTCTTTGGCATGGGACTGCTATCCATGCTGTGATTAAAAGATGAAAGTTGGACTTAATATAAATTTTGTTGGGAAGAGATTATTTTTTGTTGTGATGGTTTTCCTTGATCTTGAGTTTTGGTCCATTGGGTTTATTTCTTCTGTTATGTCTTGATGTCTTAATGTTGGGAAGTCATGTATGGTTTCTCACTTTTTCATCAAATGTGTTCAAACAATAAAAATTTAATTTTCATTCAATCACCAAGTGCACGATGTTTTCCATGTGTATTAGATGAGGAGGTACGTGCATGATTCATCACACGTCATTGACTGGGGTGAGGTGAACATTGCTGATGGGGTGACATTTTTGGTGCTCCTGATGGATATAGAGGACTGACAATATTGGGTCCTACATTGATGGTTGATTACTTGGTGCACATTTAGGGGAATCACGAGGATGTCTAGGAGAGAACATGTTAACGGGGGGCTTAGATTCATGTTCAGTACCCCCATTTGTTTTTTACCCTTATTTTGGATTATGGGTACATGATGCACTAAAGGTGGGGGAAATGTAATGTCCTAGAAATTCCATGTAAATTAATTTTTATAAAAAAATTATATGGGATTATTTCCGGACCAGATGATCAAACAACACCTGATTTCGAGGAACGATGATCTAGGAAAATATTTTTGAACTTTTTTAAGTTCATTTAAATAAACGTGCGAGAGGGTTTTTATATCTTTTAAACTAGTCCCAGATCAAAAATTTGGGGGCATCCTTGAACTCATACCATCGGGATTCACCTATAAATGACCTAACATCGATTACCAAAGGTCTACCGGGAAAGATTATTTTCAAAAAATTTAGGAGAAAAATAAAAAAACTTAAAAGGTTATTTTTTTCTTCACTGTTGAGCAATGATATATCTGCACTATAGCGCCATGACGAGGCAACTATGAGTAACATAGAATAAATACCATTAATGGTTTGTTAATGTGTAGAGTAATGACTCGTTAATCAAAGTGTAATAGATACTTTATTTCAATATTGAAACAGTGTAATGATGTAATGATGTTGCATAATAGAAACACTATGATACGTTTATATTTTATTGAGATAACATGTTGGAGAATCAAAGTGATAATTTCTATCATGAATAGAGAAATATTTCCACTCCAACCAACACTGTTGAATTGATAATGGTATCGACACACCATGATGAATGGGACCAGTGAGCGATGAAATCCAACAGATTTGAAATTGTGTATCCCCATAGTTAGATCACCACCAATAACAAGATTCCATCTAATGACGAACCTTCTCCCAGTAGGGTTTATTTTTGTTTTGAGTTTCCACATTATTCATTGAAAAACAATGAACACCTATCAATTGTAGAACAATTTGATCTTCGGATCTATTTTTGTTGTGTTAGGATGCTTAAACTCGGAGTTTACATTGGGTTTACCTTGTTGTTACAATCCTGAAACTCTCACATGTTTTAAAATCTAACACGGATGCTTTGGTTTGAGAAAAACAAGGCCCAATCTGCTCAGCCTTTGTGCATTCTTGTGCTTTCATTGTGTCCAAACATCCAAGGTGAAGGAAAGGATTTTTTTGAGTCCATAACTATAATGATGGAACCCCATTGAGGCCGATGGTGTAGATGGGTCAAAGAATGGACCACCAGAGTAGACCTGGTGGTCTGCCGAAGGCATTGCTAGTGCACTAGCACCGACAAACACCCGTGATGTCCCACAACAGCAGACATGACCAGTGGTGTCGCACCACGATAGCACGGTTAGAGGAGGCTGCATCCATCTTGGTTCGTGGAAGAGAAGGAGGATCCACCGGCAGCTGGTTGTGTTGTACGTGGCCACCCGGTGACATCAGATGAGCAGACCGAATCCTGGGCCGTGTTGTGTACTAGAATGTGGTTCAGTAGAACCATGTGTGGGAAAGGTGAGAATCCATCTTATCTAACCATGATGCACCCCCAACCGGACGTCATCTGGGAATCTGGGAAGGGGAAATAACTTGATCACACTAGTGGGCTGGGCAGGAGGCGGGCCGGACCCACCTAGTGGGCTAGGTCGGATCTAGACAAGGTCAAACCTAGATCGGGTCGTAAGTCTTGGGTTGGGTTGGATGTTCTGGGTTTGGTCGGAAGGCCCGGGTCAGGTCGGTGGGCCATGGATCATATCATTTCAGGTCGTTCTGACCGGGTTTTACATAACTGGACCCATTTAATAAAAACATCTTCATCTTTCAGACCATGTATCTGATTGAGGGGTCATTTACGGTGTTGGAACCCTTGCAATGAGGTGGTTATTTTGACATACTCGAAGGAGGTTTTAATGGATGTATAAATGTTAAAAAATGGATTATAGAGTGGATTATCCTAGAATCAAGCATGCTATGTGAATGAATTCTACGGCTGGATGAGACCTTAAGACTATTGAATAGCAGTTCCAAGTGGTCGTGTATGCCTAAAATACTTGTGACCCTATGTGGATCAGCTCTTCAAGACCCTGTGTGGATCAGATATCAGGGACCCTATGTGGATCCGCTACCTGTGACCTTGTGTGGATCAGCTACCAGCAACCCTTTGTGGATCAACTACCAGTGACCCTGTATGGATCAGTTACCAGTGACCCTGTGTGGATCAGGTACCGGTGACCCTATGTGGATCAACAACCAGAGACCCTATGTGTATCAGCTACCAATGACTCTATGTGGGTCAGCTATGATGGCCTAAGTAGGAAGTGGCACCGTGTAACCCAGAAGACCCATAGTTTTCCTCAAGGATGAGTACCTCAACAGTCTAAGGTGTTCATTGTTGTGACTGATATTCTTGCTTACATAATTTAGATTATATCTAGGAGATTTGTCTTTCTTCCGGATCATGCTTTGTGGTTAGCTTTATGGATTGATTTTTGGTCTTTCCTTTGTGTTTTGGGGTCCCTATTGAGTATTTTGTTACTCACCCCTGTATTGTCTTCATCCTCGCCTATTGTGTCTGGTGAAAATGATCGCTACATTAATGGAAGACATGGTGGCCTAGGACTCAGTGGTGCCCAGAGAGATCTGGAAGGTGGGACGTGCTTCTATGGAATCTGGAAGCTACTCTACACTTACCCATTAGGTGGGGTTATTAGCATATGGATTTTTAGAGATCTTTTGTGCTTTTCTAAATTTGGTTTATATTTTGTTGGGTTTTTATTCTATCCCATTTGACTTATAGTTTTTACCATTACTCAATGTTAGTTTAGTAGCATGCTTATTTAACCCATTATAGTTGTTTGGATGTGGTTGTGTGTGTGTGTGTACAGGTACTCAGAAAATTCCTCCCATTTACAGATTGACACCTTTGATTCTAGTCGCCAACCCCTGGACTTCGAGAGGCGGGCTTGGGAGAGTCATGACATGGGACGCAGGGGATGGTTCATGACATCATATACATTTTTGAATGAATATGAATATTTCTTAAAACTTGTACCATTTTTATATATAGTTTCTTATTCTGAAAATTATTTGATTGACTGGGAAAATCGTAATTAACCAGTCTTTTTTACTAAATATGGATATTTAATGATAAGTAATATTGTTTATGTATTTAATTAATCATTAAATATGTAAGCACATCATTAGAAATGTACTGAAATTTAGGGCATGGATGTAGATATCCCCTTATGCCTGATTGTAGAGATCCCCTTAATTAATCGATAGGTTTCATCAGACAACTCACGTGGCCAAATTAAGTGTGTTCTACTGTATAACTACAAATAAATTAATGGGCATTGGTGTAAGGTCTTGAAGATATTTATATCATGATTTATGATATCTTAATATCTTATAGTATGAATTTAGTTCATTTAGAATTCAATTATTATTATGTTTTAGATTATTATATTGATGTTATCTATAGATTCATTTCATTCTTAGGTTATTGGTTAAATGGAATGTTTTTTCAGATATCTACCTTTCTATATTTATTTTAAATTACTTAGGCATGGTAAATTCCATTTTACATAACACTTACTGATAATTTAAGGTCTCCCTTTTTTTCCCTTCCTCTAGGTTATTAAAAAGATATTTGAATGAGTTCAAAGCCTACAGAATGTTAACTTTGGTTGTATATTTTTTCCCATATTTAAAATGAGAATCTTGTTTGTATCTTTTTATAGAATAATATTAAACAAATATGTCACTTAGGATTATATTCGTCACATATGTTCCAATGACTGAAAGTAGACCCCAAATCCAGGTTACTGGATTTTGGGTTGTTATAAAAACCATGATCAAAGTGCAATGGCCATAACATATGAACTAAAACATGAACTAAAACCAAAATAGATGTTTTATCACCAGTATATTTTATGACATATTCTTTTTCAGATAAATTTAATTCCATTGATATCATGTGTTACAAAAAACAGTGAGTTTTATCTAACCATTATATACTCTTAATATTATTATTTAAACATGATTGTTACACATTCGAAATTAAACTTTGTGGTATGAATTATAATATCCACATTTTTAGAATTATGTATAATATATTTACATATATTAAATATAATGATTAAAAAGTAATTATTTTTTAGAAAAGTCTATATAAGCTCTGAAAATACCTTTTTTTAAAAAATTGGTTTTTTGAACAAATAGTCAAAGTATTTTTTTCAAATTTTAGAAGCCTTTTTTGAAAAAAAGCATATTTTTTTGGATTATAACTATCAAAAATATCTTTGATATAATTTTTTATAATTTTCTAGAAATATTAATTTTTTTCTGAATAGTAAATAAATATTGATTTTTATTAAAAACGAAATTCTCATTTATATAATTTATAAGATCTCTTTTATTTCAATATGGATTCAAAAAAATTATTTAAATTTTATATTCATTGATAAAATGTATTTCACTGAAATAAATTTTATATTTAATTTTTTCTATCAAAAAATTATATACTTATAAGAATATTTTCTTTGGAAAAAAACTTTTCATCACATCAATGGGATTAATTTTAAATTAAATTATGCCCCTTCTATGAATTGAATTTACAAAAATCGATTCCAATTTTTTAATATGAATAATTAATATTATATAATAATAAAAACTTAATTTTTTTTATAATTAATTGTAAAAATTATAAAAATAAATTGTTACGAATGTGGTTAATGTTGGTTTATTAAGTGGTAAAACTATAATGACAAATATTAAAATGATGTAAACACCTTACTAAGCCCTTTTATCAGACCATATAGAAACTTTATCACAAATAAGGTTCGATAATGATTCATTCTAGATCCCTCTGGTTTGTGAAAAATGTGGTACACCTTTTCCTTTCCAAAAATTCCAGGTTTACCATCTCCCTCACTTATAAAAGGGAACCCCCCATCCTCTATTCTTGACACTTAAAAAAAATTTGGATCATCAAAAAACAATTCTAATAACTTCTTAATTTCCTTACCTATATACTATAGGATTTATTTTGATCATTAATCCCTTATAAATAGTGTTTTGGTGAAAAAAGGAGCTTGTTCAAGGAGAAGGAGGTTTGAATGTGTATGAAGAACTTCAAGACATGAGGTAAAGTATTTATAGTATATATTTTATTTTTGGGAGATAGATTTCATACCTATAACTAATTTATATTTTTAGTGTATATACTACCCCTTTGACATGTTATATCATGAATATACCTCTATTAATGATATTTATGGTTTTATTATATGATATTCTTTAATGGGGAATAAAATTCAAATTTTCCCAATGTGGTAATGCATTTTTTTCTCAAATTGTTTTCATTGGAACATATGTTATGTTATTAAACAATATTATTTTATGAGGTGTATATAAATCCATATTTACATTTTATATTATTAATTTATTAATAATCATGATATTTCAAGTTATATTTAATGTCATTCTATCTTGGGGCCTACAGTTCAAAAGTTACAAAATCAAGTAATTTATTTTTGTCACATTTTTATTTCTACAAGAAAAATGACATATTGAACAATTATTTTATTTATATGTTGTATATACTACCCATTAAAATATTTTTGATGCTTCTTATAAAAATTATAAGGATTTAAATACCAATATTATTTTCATTCTTTCATTGGACATACTAATCAGAGGATACAAAGTGGTAATAATTTTATGTTATAATCTCAATGTTTATTAGGATGATTTAGGTTTAAGTTTTTAATGGTGATTTCTTATTATGTAACTATCAATAATCTAATTGTTTTTATTTTCCTCTAATTATATCTAAAAAATACATCTTTACTTTTTATTTTCATATCTTCAATTATTAAATATACAAAAATATATGAAAATGAGACTTTATTTATCTCTTTTGTTGAAAATTATTTTTCTATGTCCATGTTTTCTAAATATGTTTTAAAAGAAATTTTTAAAATTACCAAATAATATTTTATGTAAATTTTTACCCATTTAATAAAATTTATAAACTAATTTTATATTAATCTTCTTATCATTTTCCGAATAAGGTAGTTTTGAATTTTTACCAAAAATTTGAATGGAATCATTGTTTTAACATGTACAGAATGAAATAAATTTTATACCGTCATAGACCCTCAAATGTTGGAAAATAACAGTTGAATTTACCCAGTTTATTTTTATATTAAATCTTTTCTTTTAATATTTGGTAATTTTTTTTATTTTACGGAAGGGACTTCAAAATTAAAAGGATCTTTTCCTCAAGTGTTTTTTAAGGATATTGTTGTGGAATTTATATTCATCAATGAAAAAAAATGGTTATGTTTTGCTAGATATGTGATCTAATTTCACTATCCTTACTATTTTTCTATAATTTTAATTTTTAGGATTATTATTAAGTGACTTTTATGAAACTCGTTTTCTTCCCACAGGTTATACTATTATTAAATCTTTATAAAACTCATTTACATTTTATGGTTTATGATATGAAGATTGTTTTATGATCTTGTAGAACACAAATGTATGGATAATGGGATAGGTGTGAAATATATATCTCTTCAATTAATTGGGTGCTAATTTATATCTCATGAGATAATTATGGGAAACCATTTGATCTAGATGATTCACTATGGGAAACATATCGATTCTCTTGAACCAATATTGAAAGAATTCAATGTACATGATCCAATATAGGTAATAGGTGATAATTCCTTACCATTTGTGTTATGGTTCATGATATATTTATGTTTATATGTAACTCTTATGATTCATGTTTTGAAATTATAATTTTTTATACCATGACCCATGTTTATGATCATTGGAAAATTGGGTATAAACCTTGTATGTTATTTTCATGATCTCATATCCTTATTCTTATCTTATGCCTTCTTATGATCATCAATTGATGTATCTTATTTTTACCCTTACTAAGCATCTGATATCACCCATTCTTTTTCTTCCTTTCCCTGAGTTATAATGAATGGATTAATTAGGGTATGTCTAAGAAGTTTGTTTAATGGGATGATCTATAGGATATTGAGAATATCTTTCATAAAAATTAGAAGTTTGTGTATATAGTCTCCATTTTCACTAAACATTTATGGTGTATAGGAGTATATTTGAGAAATTTATTGAATAATTATTCAAAAATCTGTAATACTTATATTTTAAAAGTTTGGGTCTCTCTAGTTAGTATCAGAGGAAATGATTATTTATCCTATGGGATTTATGTTGAGAAAACTTTTGTTAAAACACTGACAATAAATCTATGTATGGGAAGATTTATTCGGATTTTGGTTAAGGATATATTTAGTGGTTTCCATTAAACTACATCATTGTCCATAAAAGACAAGTTTCTTTGTCTCTAGAACAATTATACCTAATAACTCCAAAAATGATACATTGAGCTAAACTTAATCATCACCTAGTTCCTGAAAATTGGCTTCGTGTAACACCTATTTTAACACTCCTATGGGATATTCTTTGGAAATTCATAAACTCTTTACAAACCATCATGAAGGATTTGAATAGATAATGAGAATGAATTCCTAGGTTTAACCTATAGTGTCATTGATTGAAAGAAAGAAGTCATATTTTATACATCTAATGAATGAATGATCACACTAACTAAGTATTTGTGAAGTTGATTCTTACCATTTTGGTTTCAATAAGGGGTTAAAGATGTAACAATGAAGTTGGGGTGGTGGAAAGTGATCTCCAATATTGACGTATATTATTTGATTATAGTTACATAAGTTTCCATATATGATGAAAAGTAACTAGGAATATTAATTAGGATTCCCAATTTTTATATATTAAATTATAAGTTAGTTCCCATTATGTTATGATGATCTAAATTCACTTTTATGATTCTTATCCAGTTAATGTTTATGGGAATGTTATTCAAGAAATTCTTGCTATTATCCCTCTAGTAATATTTGATGTTATCGTAGCAATGGATTGTATTTCTCTTCATAAATCCCACATTAATTTTTTTGAGAGAGAAGTAACATTTTATATTCCATCCCAAAATATGATTTTATATCAGATTTAAAAAAATGGACTTCTGATGTAGATCACATCCATTGTATGGGTCTTGATTCCTACTCAAAATGGGTGTTTTTCATAGATGGTTGGAGAGAAACTCAACATCGGTTATATTCCTATTTTTTGGGTGTCTACTAATGTATTTATGGAAAATTCTTCTAGTATTAAAAAAATTGTGAGGTATAATTTTCTATAGATCTCATACCTGGTACTACACCTATATATTATACTTTATATGGAATAGTCCTGGTTAAGTTTTAGGAATTGAAGAAACAACTCTTGGAGAATCATGACAAGCAATTAATTCATCCAAGGTTATCACTATGAGATGTGAATATTCTTTTTGGTAAGAAGAAATATGGATCTATGAGACTATACATCATTTATCAAGAACTTAACAAGGTCACTGTCAAGAAAAAGTATCATTTTACTCATATTGATGACTTATTTTATCAAATTTATAGATCCCAATACTCATTCAAATTTGGCCTCCATTAGGTATATCATCAATTGTGGTTCATGAAGGAAGGTATATCCAAGAAAATATTTCATAAAAGGTTTGGAAACTTTGAATATATGTTGATACCATTTGGTCATACTAATTCACCCTCTATCATCCTAAATTTTGTGAGTGGGGACTTTAGAGATTAACTTGATCAGTTTGTGGTAGTCTCTATAGATGATATTCATATATTTTCAAATAGAAATTAAGATCATGGATATCACTAAATAATAGTACAGAAGTCCCTAAGTAAGGAGAGACTATATAAAAAAATTTCAAAGTGTGAACATTGGATACAAAAAGTTTCATTTTTTAAAGACATAATCTCACGACATAATATTAATGTGGATCTATCAATGATGGAGGATGTTGAAATTTGGACTAGACCAACCATGGTGAATGAGATCCATATTTTTCTTGGTTTTTATGGATATTAAAGATGCTTTGTGAAAAAATTATTATGAATGTCTAATCAACATACCAAGTTAACTGATATGGGAGCTATGTTCATTTGAACGTACTAATGTGATCAAAATTTCAAGGATCAAAAGATAAGGTTAGTCAGTACCCCTTTATTGCATTACCTTGTCGTAGATAATGGTTTTTAATTTATATTGCAGCATCAAATAAAGTCTATAGATTATTCTTTATGTAAAAGGACATTGTTTTGGATTATATCTTCAGAAATATTGTGGTTTATGAGAAAAATTACCCATAAATTGATTTTTAGTTATCTATGGTGACTTATGGGATCAAGATATGGATGCATTAACTTTACAAAGAGAGGTGTGATATATATTCTAATCATAATATTTTAAAATATAAATTCAAACATAAGGAGTCGCATATGTTCCAGAGAAGATAGTAAGAGATGATTAAAGATTATGCCTTTTAAATACATTAACACCATGGGAAAGAAATCAAGGTGGATGGAGAATTGAGTCAAAAAATCATTCTAGATTATCCATGATGAGGAAAAAAAACTATCCAATATTTATTTTGTTTCAATTGATATATCTATGAAACTTGAAGGAAGGGACAAATATTTTCTTTCTCAAATAACTGTTCAACCATATATCCAAATGATGATTAAAGAGGTGAATAAGGGAGATGTTTATATATATAATATAATGATAAATCTTTTTTATTATAACCTTGATTATGATGGAATGATAATTTGTTTGAACCATGTAAGTGTTTTATCAGTACCCAATTTGAAGGAGTTGTTAGAGGAATCTCATAGTTTTTTATTCTCTATTCATACTAGAATTTATAGTATATATTGATATTTAAAAGATTATTTTTGGTTGGATAGAATGAAGAGTGATATTTCATAGTATTTTTCTCAGTTCTTAGTATTTCACCACGTTAAGGATATCTACAAAAACCAATTCTACTCCACAACATCGTGGTGACATAGGTAATCCCATCGCAAAATCTATTGTGTTGTCATACTATCTATACTCAAGAATTAGAAATAAATATATAATAGCCACTAGTTTCTGGTGTTTGTCCATCACATGCTAAAAGGTGGATCACCATGTAAAAATAGTTCTCTCCCCATTCATACCAAGCCACTAATATTGGTGGTGTAGATCATAGTACATCCTCTTAAAGTAAGGATGTACCACACAGGTATAGGAATAATAATAAGAATTTAATATAAACTTGCCTTATATATTTGTTTAAACATACACATTCCCATGAATTCATAAGATCGTATCCCTACCAACAACCCAACCATGTGGTAGGTCCTCATCAAAAATGATCTCCCATAGGACCAAACCCTCATGATCAAAAAGTTTACACTCCTTCACTCTATCTGGAAATGAATATTTCACTAATAAAATGTGAGTAAAATCTATCCATGATGATCCTAAATCTCCATATTCTTGCCAAAAAATAAGTCAATCACCCTCCACTAACCAATAGCCTACTAAACTACCTATTTCTAAGCCTTTTACCCAAAGTATTAGCAAAGTCATTGCTTTTACATTACATATAAACAAGATCAAATTTTAATGAAAATAGGTATTCAACCCATATTCATTCCCTAAGATTTATTTTATGGTTTTTAAATATATACTTGAGTATTTTTGGTTTGGGTAAACGAAAAATGATATCCTTTTAAGTAATGCAACTAACAACACAAGGAATAAACCCTAGATACTAGCTTAAGATCATGTGTTTGATAATTATTCTCATGATGCAACAACATACAAGGAATGCATACCATGACTTGATATCCCTAAATTAAACTAGCTCCTAGAACAATCCTTGATACATCCTAGTAAACAACATAACCTCTTCCATGATCCTGTAAAATAATGATTGGTGATGAATTCAACCTCTATTTCATCTCCTAAAAGGCCTTCTCACAAGCTTCAGTCCATGTAAACATGACATCGTTCTTGGCCAAGCATGTGAGTGGTGTAGCAAGAAATGTAAAATCCTATGTAATGAACCTATAATATCCATACATTCCTAAGAAGCTCTATGATTCGCCCACAAAACAATGACTCTAACACTATCTTTGTAACATGATACTATTTTTCCTGAAATAATTTTACAAATAAAGTCAACCTTTTTTATCCAAATGTGGATTTTTTTTATCTTAGAACATAGTTACTTATCTATCAGTGTGATCAAAATGATATTAAGATATCAATCATACTCATTTTTAGTATGTAAATATAGTAATATTTCATACAAGTAGAAATCCATAAATGAATCCAAATATAGCTGGAAAACCATATTCGTCAAATATAGAAATACTTCTAGTGAGTTGGTAATACCGAATGGAATGACCAAATACTTATACTAGACATATCTAAAATGAAATGTTTATATTCTATATTTGTTTCTCTAACATGAACCTGATCATATCCCAACATCAAATAAATCTTGTAAAAAAACCCCACTCTTTAGATCTAGTAGAATATGCCATCTATACATGGAAATTGATATCAATTCTTAACCATAAGCTAGTTCAAACAATGGTAATCTACACATAGCCTATGGGAACCATATTCATTATTATTTAATAGAACATGTGTTCTCTAGGGGATGTATTTAGTCATATTAAACCCTTATCATTTATGTCCCTTAGCTGCCTCTTGAGCTCCTACAACTCATTAGTATCAATCTTGTAAGGAGGAATTGATATAGGTGTTCCTCCTTAAACTATCTTAATAGTAAAATTTACATCTCACTTTGGATGTTTTCTAGAAAATTAATCAGGGAATACTTTCCTAAAATGTTCTAGTACTGTAGTAAAATTAGCTAGTCACATTCCCTGATCATCAATATAAAATCTAGAAATTTAAGTTTTCAATCAACCTATACCTTGATTCTTGGGTCCATCTATACCTTACAATAAATTTCATTCTCCTTTAAGATTAAAAGTATCACCATATGGTGATGTTAATGATATCCTCTAGTGATAAAAATCCACATAGGAAGGATAATAACAAGTAAATTCTGATAATGATGTATAATACTATCATCTCGAGGATGAATATGTCCTATAAGAACTATAACCACCAACCTCAAGTGGAAAAAACGTACCCTATAATTCACTTCCTGATAGAAATCCTAATGGGGTATCATGTTTCATTACAATACAAATATACTAAATCTCAGGTACAAGACTCTCCTAAATAGAAATATATATTAAGGAGTGGGAAGAACATGTATCAAATAAGGTATAAACTAACTGTAGATGGATGGGAACTCTTCTCCTCAATGATTAGTTGAACTATATATATCAATACCTACCTATGGATTTGTGATACATACATAGTACCCTATAAAGGACCACTCTATAGGCACTATAAATTATGTGTCTAGATACCCCATCCACAACCACCACTTTTTCTTATTCGGCTAGTATTACTCTGGCTCCCTATCTGAAAATGGGCCACTTCCCCACTCTTTAAGGTCGATTCGGTACTAATCTAGTCTCACTAGACACTAGAATAAAATCTTTTAAAATCCATTGAAGATGACTGATCTCTTCATAAGATCGAAACATAAATGGATCCATAATATGAAAGGTCTTTATATGTCTTATTCTTCAAGACTGATGGCGACAGCCTAGCTACTTGAGTGCACACTTAGCATATTAGTACTCCCATGAGAGGACTCAAATTGGAGGTTCATAATAATGGTTGAAGCAGTTTTGTGTCTAAGAACCGAACCATTATATCTCTCTCCTATATCCTATCCTAGGTTAATCTATGTAATGAGTTCCAATTCACAATTCCAAATAATTTAGTCCACTGGAATGTGTTTACCTTCCATCATATTTCATACCTACGACAATCCTAAAATCACATTGACCTAGATAAGTTTTCACTTAGAAGGATCGATGTGTGGAACTGGGGATCCATAAAATGATTAGAGTTTTTCGTAACCAATAAAGTGTCCAGCTATAGGTTTATAAGATCTCTGGATCTATTATCCCTCAATGTCTCGAGATAGAAATAATCATAGATGGCCAACTGGAAATCCATCAAAAGTATATCTCAATAAGGATCTACCTAGGTAATAACATCCCAACATCTCTTGGAAGAATCTCATAGAATATACATAGAAATATTCACTCTCCTCACTTGGGGTTTCTCACTTTACTTGAAAATAGATATCATGGCCTCCTTCTATGATTCCACAGTGTCAAGACCACCATCCAATAAAAATGTGGGAAAATGTAGTTTCTAAAATTCCCACATCAACACTACCATATATGGGGTAGGTCCTATAGCTAATTATATATTATTAATTTCCTCTATCAATCCCTCTAGAAATTGGGAATTTATTCCCAAATCATGTATAAAAGGGGGTGAATCAAGTGGAACTACTAGAGGTAATACTATTGGCTTAGGTCCTCTACCACCGGAGCAATGTCATCAGCACCATCTAGGTGCATGACTTGAGGGCATTGTGGTTTCAAAGATATAAAAATACCAAGAACATGAATCATAAAATATTTTATTACAATATAGATCATAGATATAAGAATATTATAGTTATAATCCTTCTTATATAAAACTCACACCCCTCCATATACTCCGAATGTTAGGTCCAAGTAACATATAAGTTTATAAATATCATAAGAGATACAACATACTACACACTATGAAGGTAATATTTTGGTCATGTTCTTTATCTCTTATTGGCGGTTCCATTATATAGTTTTTTAGTTGAATGTTATAGAGGAAAACATCATTTAAGTTGCTTGTGGAATCTCCATTTAGTAGTAACTATTTCATATAAACTTTATGAATCAATAGTTCATACTCATTTATGTAATGAATGTCGGGTAATCCTAATACTATATTTCGCATGTATTTATTTATGTATATCATGGAATGTTTAGCATCATTTTTTATATAAAATTGGATTTGATATCTACCAATTTATTTATGGTATCTATATAATTTTCCTTTTCATTACTGGTTATATATTTATTGTACTTCTATAATTTATATTCATTTTGATTTCACTATGACCCAATGTTATCATCAGGGTGTAGTATACCCACCATGAAATTATCATACCCTCATTTCTATTCGATATACTCTGGCATATAGGGTGTTCCAAATTCCATGTGGTCATTGATTCAGCTATTGTTATCGAGGGAGTCAAACTAGGATGTCACAAATTCATATCAGAGTGACTATTTTCTTTTTTTTTTACTCATTAGGTTGATAGATAAGAGACTAAGAATGTTTTGGAATTTGTTAATGAGCCAACACCTTGGAATAGCTAACCCACATACATAGAAAAACTGAATTACTTGCGAAGGGAATTTCTACTCTGGATAATGCTTATTACAGTTGTATTGATTTCACCATTGGGTGATTCACTTGATATATGGAATTTATTATTTCTGAAATATATTCACTTTTACCTTTTCCTTTGATATAATAGAGGTATTTCACTCATGCTTCATTATAGGCACACGAATATACACATGCCAGGAATATTCTATGCCATCTAGATTTCATTTCTTGACCACCCAATTTGTTCCATGATTATCAATATACTAGGTTTCTAGGATTATTGGTATATTTTCTAGGATTATTTCTCTATGATAATATTCTTGATTTTATTTGTGATAATAAAATTATTATTAGTTATTCAACATCAGCCAAATTGGAGTTTCATTGTATAGTTTGGTGGTGGACCTTAATTATCCAATTATGACATTTTTGTTCCATGGACCATTAGGTACATGGGATTAAACATTTATGGTTATGATTAAATGAGTTCCAAAAATAACTAATAAAGAATATGGGCCTTTATAAATTGCGAAGGGTTACCCATACAACCATACCATCATATGAGAACCCATTTCATTATGAAGATAATGGAATAAATCCTAGTTTTAGTCAGTTTATGTGAAAATTTCCATATATGAATATTGTACTATATAAATAGGAAATTTAAACACATAAAAATAGACCATTATATTTACATGATGACCTTATTTTGTTAATTTTGTAAATGTATAACTATTATAGAATGTTTTCACCCCTTATAATGATATTATTCATCGTATTTCATGTCAAGGCCTTTCAAAGAACCTCTATATACATCATTATGTCAAATCCTCTGAACATACTGTTAAGATCTTGATAAAGGTAAATCTAAAACATCCTTTTTGGTGCCTCATTTTGACACAAAATTATATTAAAATGAATAAACTCTATAATGTGAGCTGAGTTAGTAGAAAATGGAATCATTCATTATTGAATCACCGTAGACTTATGTGCTCAGTCCAGCTTCAACATGTTAAGAAATAACTCCTCTATGAACATCTCCTTGAAGTCCTCAGAAGAAATACCATCATGTATTCCTAATATTCTCATAATTCGCTCACCATATCCAAGTGGGTCTCTAGATAATAAAGGTTATCATCTCCACTAGCATATCACCAGGAATCTGTAATAGACCAAATATTCCCTTGATAATTTCAATTCAATCCTTGGTATCCTAAAGAATAATAGTTCCCTAGAATACTAGTTGGTGCAAGATATGGAAATATTTATCATATTAAATCAACATCTTCTATTCCACTCCAACCTATATATCCATAGTGTAACGACCCAAAGTTTTTCAATGGAAAATTCCCTTCTTATATCTATGTCATAAAACACAAAATAATGAACTACTAAGTGATAAGTGACCTTTAAACATAATTTTGTCACCCCTATGTTTGGAATTTTAAAATCCAACATTCACGGTTGTGTTCAAGATAGTTTTTGGAGTCCAATGAAACAAAAATAATTTTTGGTGAATAGTAACCTACCCTTATGAATAGTAACCTACCCTTCTGAATAGTAATATGACCCTTATAAATAGTAAATAAGAGTAACATTACCTATGAATAATAAAATAAAATTTAGACATCATAGAAAGTGATAATTTGACCTTAGTAAACGTTTTTGGTATTTTATATGTCATAAATAATTAATTATAATTTATTAAATAATTTAAATGAATATTTATTTCCCTGAAATATATTCATAAATTATTGAATCAATTTCTAATAGTTTTTAGATAATTTTATAAGACCCTATGTAAATATTTAAAGAACTAAAAAATTCAGTTTTAATTTTAAAAACTGTTTTTAAGTAAATTATGATTTTAATTCCATATTAAATTAATGATATTTATAAAATTATTTTTGAAAAAATGGACATCATTTTTGGATTCTACACGTCAAAAAATGGTAGGGGTAAATTTTTGGGTTTATTCTGAAATACTTCAATTTTCGGGTGTATAGTAAAAAATACAGTTTTCCGCATAATCGGTGTACACTAAATTGCATCTTAAATGATGTAATGATGACATAAACATTCTAGAACTTTAGTTTCGGCCAAAAAATATTAAATTTCCTAAATTTTTCCTTGAAATACTATAAATCCAATTCTCAAACCTAAAAAATAACTTTCCAAAGCCTAAAGTCAAAAGGTGATTTCTTAAAGTGTCTTTTTCTCTTTCTTTCACTTTCTTTTTAATAAAGTAATGAATTCGAATTATAAATAATATTTAAAGCCTAGAACTAATTTTATTATATTAATATATGATTTAGGATGTCAAAAAGCTACTATTACAAGTCTAACTTATGATATATTATTTTATTTAATATTTTATGCCAAAAACACCTCCCTCCTCATGTATAAATAAGCCCTCCCCCTCCTCTTTCCAAACCACACCTCTCAAGCTTCAATCATTGTCTAATCTCTGCCCAATCATCTCTCCTAGCCCCTTCCCCACGTCCAAGATCACCTGGCCTCATCAAAAGACCAAGCATAGGCCCTTAAGGAGGTTCTTAAGAAGAGGATTCTAAAGGTAATTTCTCTCCCTCTTCTCCTTTAATTTCCTTTCAAGTTCAAGTTCCTTTTTTTGATCTCTCCCTACCTATCTTCATCCAAACTGTTTTATAACTCCAGTATTATATATATACTGTAATATTATGATTCTAATGGTATATTATATCACCCCACACCCTTTACCTCTTCCTTTTATTTTATTAAAGAGAACATTGTTCATTTGGTGATAATTTATCACCTTCAAAAACGACATGTTCTCTTCTTCCATTTCTACCTTCAAATCTGGTCATGAAACCATTTTTACGGTTGAACCAGAATATATTATATGTATTATGTTCTATTTTACGTTTTGGAAATAACCTATGGCTATATTACTAAGTGAAAAGTTAAAATGAGTTTGTTGTGATCCAAAAACCGCTCAAATTAACCCAAATAATCTTCATTTAATTCTTATCTAATGATTCGGCCACATGGATATAATATAACTCATTATAAAATCATTCAATATTCTGTAATATCATTAATTACATTTAATATCAGTTCTGAATGTTTACCCATGATCTACCCAAACATCAAATTAAGAATACAAGTGGACCGCTCAAGAAAACCATGAAAACGAACATCCCCGATCAATGTTTTTAAACTCTATAAGTCATCCAAAGGAACATAATATGAAATAATGAAACCAGAATGAACCCTATTAATGTATAAAAGGTTCTGGAATTTCTAATTAATGAATATAATGTCATTATACAGGACATTAAAGAGAAGTAGGCATTTGAGTACAAGGTAAGGGGAAATCTCGAACCCAATTTTCTTCCTTCGGGTTCTCCCTCTTTCACTCCATTTTTTATATGGTTACTCCTAAAAGGTATTTTGTTCATAATTTACTTTACTTTTCTAGGGATATAAATGTTTGTCACTGGTTTTTATGTCCATCAAAATTTTTTCCAAAAGAACTCTTTTTTCAAGATCTCACCTTTTACCTCTCATTCAAGGTTGATGGTTCTTATATCAAGTATGTTGTTCCCTCTTTCTTTTGGGAACCCAAAGCTCATGAATGTGTTATTATGAGATGAACCCCATTCCTTTCCATGGGTTATTTATATACATGTTTTATATATGTTCTATGTGGCAAGCATGATAATGATAATGTTATGATGTGACGGGTGCGCCCGGAATTATATAGCGCAATATGAATGTTTAAATGTGATGGGTGCGCCCAGAATTATATAGCGCTCCAATGCATTGGTTAAAGTAATGAATCTCAAGCGTAAATGTGAAATGATGCATGAACATGATGCTAGATTTTTTCACAAGTATGTGTGGTAGTTAACCACAAAGACATGATGTTTCATTTTTATGCTTTTCCACATTTAAAGTTTATTGTTTATGCTCCTCTCATGTTCAAGATCTTTTTCCTATGTCATGATTATGCTCACTCCATGCTATATTGTTCTTATCTATCATCTTACTAAGCATTTATCTCACCAATTTTGATGTATATCCTCATGTGGCTACATGTACTAAGGAGAGGACAAGTGCTTCTAAGAACCTATAGAAGAAGAGATTAAATGAATTTGTATGCTTGATGTTGTACTTGTTATGTGTAGTCCTAGTTTTCCCAAGACACTAAACCTCTGTATCCTCCTTGTGTAATACTATTATGTGTTTTATCTCTGAAATGATGTAATAGTAATTTATGAAAAGTCCGGGTCGCTGTAGTTGGTATCAGAGGAAAGGTTTAGTTAATTTGGGAATTAGGATTAGTGAACACTAAAGAAAACCTCTAGCATGAGACTGAGTACAAATATGCGTGCAAGGATATTTACCTAGGGATCCCATATGTTATGTTTTTGGTTAAATGAATAAGTTATTCATGACTTGTTTACTTATGTTTTGTTCTAACCTTTTCTATTTTAGAAAATGGTGGGAACCAGGAGGAATCAGGCCAACAACTCTTGCAAGGGCCAATGCAACGATTTCCAAAACGACATCCCCAGTGATTTTGGTGGTGGAGTTCAAAACTTCATGGAAATGCTTACCCAATTATCTCGGGTTATGAATAATAAACAAAATAATGGGGAACATCCTCCTTCACCAAAGAGGGAGCAACTAGCTATCGAATGTTTTATGCGGCAACAACCACCGACGTTTTGTTGATCTTCTGATTCACTAGTTGCGGAGCAGTGGGTCAAATCCATGGAGAAGATATTTTTTGTTCTTCACTGTTCCGAGACGGAGAAGGTGACTCTAGCCGTTTATCATCTAGATAGAGAAGATGATCAATGGTGGGCTTTGATTAAGAACACCAAGCCAAGGGAGGAAATTGAAGAGATGGAATCGGAAGACTTTAACATAATGTTTCTTAATAAGTACTTCCCAAGAACTCTTCGCACGAAGATGGAGAGAGAATTCATAGAGGTCAAGAAAAAATAAGGAGAATCTATCACAACCTATGAAGCAAATTTCACAAGGCTCACAAGGTATGCTTCGGGTTTTGTTATCAACAATGATAGCAAAATTGATAGATTCTTTAGTTGATTAAAACCACATCTTCGAAAAGATCTTGCAATTAGAGACTTTGGGAGTTATGAAAAAGTTGTTCGGTGTGCTCTCAAACTGGAGATGGAGTTTGGAGAATGGTCCCATGGCTATGGTGATAAGAAAATAAACAAGGAGTTTCAAGCTAGTGGATCTAGTGATAAAGATGGGAATAAAACACAATGACCCAATTGTAAAAAATGTGGGAAGTTTCACAATGGGAACTGCCTCAAAGGGATGGGGAAATGCTTCAAGTGTGGGATAGAAGGACACCTAGCTCACGAGTGTCTAAGAGACATGAAAAGGAAGGATAATGTAGCCGATGAAAGGAGAGAACCACTCGTGGTTCAATGCTACAACTGTAAAGAGCTAGGGAACTATTCAAACCAGTGCACTAAACCTCGAGCTCTCGAGGGTAATCAGCGTCAAAAACCACCAAATCCAAAGGAACAAGGGAAGGCTTATGCCATCACTACTGCGGAGGTGGAACATGATAATTAAGTTGTACAAGGTACACTTCCTATTCACTCAAGAATGGAAAAAGTCTTATTTGATTCTGGTTCTACGCATTCCTTTATATCTTGAAAGTTTGCTAGAACTATAGAATCGAAGCCCCGAAACCTTGAAGTAGAGATATCTGTAAAAACACCAAGTGGTGCAATCATTGCAACCCAAGTGTTTGATTCTTCTCCTGTTGACGTATGTGGGAAGATTCTTCCAGCAAATCTCATAATACTTCCCTTGGTGGAATTTGACGCTATAATGGGAATGGATTGGCTCTCGTTATATAGAGCACATATCAACTGTCAGGAAAAGGAAATATATTTTAATATTCCGAACCATCCCATTCTCCTCTACAGATGCAAGGAAGATCATGAATATCCTTTGAAAAATCCTTCAATGGTGTGGGTGATGATTCCCTATGAAGAAGCATACCTCGCCCAAATGTTTGAGTCAAAGGAAAGTTCCAAACTTGAGGAAATGCCCATCATAAGGGAATACAGCGATGTATTTACCGAAGAGTTACCCGGAATTCCCCTGGATCGTGAGGTAGAGTTCTCAATTGAACTCATACCCGGAGCTACTCCTATCTCGAAGTTCCCCTATAGGATGGATCCTATCGAAATGGAGGAGTTAAAGAAGTAGGTGCAAGAGCATCTGGACAAAGGTTTAATACGCCCGAGTGCATCACCTTGGGGTGCTCCAGTGCTCTTTGTGAAGAAGAAGGATGGTACTATGCGGCTGTGTATCGATTATCGGGAACTCAACAAGATCACCATAAAGAACAAGTATCCTCTCCCAAGGATTGATGGCTTGTTCGACTAGTTAAGAGGAGCTCAATACTTCTCAAAGGTGGATCTTATTTCTGGATATCATCAAGTAAAGGTGAAGAAGGAAGATATTCAGGAGACTGCCTTCCGTACAAGGTATGGGCACTATGAGTTTCTGGTGATGCCCTTCGGACTTACTAATGCCCCAGCAATCTTCATGGATTTGATGAATAGAGTCTTTAGACATTACCTAGACAAATTTGTGGTATTGTTTATAGATGATATTCTCATCTACTCCAAGAGCAAGGATGAACATGAAGAACATCTAAGACTGGTGTTGGCGACATTGAGAAAGGAGAAGTTGTACGCCAAGTTCAGCAAGTGGGACTTTTGGATGAATCAAGTCACGTTCTTGGGACATGTGGTCATAAGAGAGGGAATTTCTGTGGACCCTTCAAAGACAAAGGGAATTGAAGAATGGCACAGGCCCTCTAGTGTCACAGAAATCCGTAGTTTTCTTGGATTAGCTGGGTACTACCGACATTTTGTGAGAAACTTCTCACGATTGTCAAGCCCTCTAACTAAGTTAACAAGGAAAGGGGTAAAGTATGTATGGACGGAAGAATGTGAGGGAAGCTTCAAGGAGCTAAAGATAAGGCTGATCACTGCACCTGTACTCACACTACCGAAAAGTGGAGAAAGTTTTGTGATATACAGTGATTTTTCAAAGAAAGGCTTGGGTTGTGTACTCATGCAGAATGATAATGTGATAGCCTACGCCTCACGACAGTTGAAGATCCCTGAAAAAAACTACCCGATGCATGATCTAGAGCTGGAAGCCGTGATTTTTGCCTTGAAAATCTGGTGGAACTACCTTTATGGTGAGAAGTGTGACATATACACCGACCACAAGAGCCTAAAGTATATATTCACACAAAAGGAGCTCAACATGCATCAAAGGAGATGGTTAGAGCTAATCAAGGATTATTACTGCTCTATTCACTATCATCCTGGAAAGGCGAACAAGGTAGTTGATGCTCTAAGCAAGAAAGAACCTGCTACTCTATCCATGTTGAGGATTGAGAAAGACCCTATCTTCTTGGATATGCAAAGGATGGATTTGGGAATCTTAAGGGCAGGGGATACATCCTACCTTGCCCAAATGATTGCGCAACCATCCATCCAACAGAAGATTAAGGAAGCACAAAGGGATGATGTGGATATAAAAAAGAGGGTAAATGCAGTAAAGGAAGGGAAGCTGCAAGAGTTCCATATCGACGATGATGGTGTGATTCGGTTTGGAACGTGGCATTTTTTGCCTTCATCACTCGGAATAAAGAAGAAGCTATTGGATAATGCACATAGCTCAACTTTCTCTATTCATCCTGGAAGTACCAAGATGTATCGTGTTCTCCGAGAACACTTCTGGTGGGACAACATGAAGAAGGAGATTGCGGAATATATATCAAGGTGCTTGGTATGTCAGAAAGTTAAAGCCGAGTGGCAAAAGTCCAAATGTATGATGCAGCCATTGCCTATACCCATGTGGAAATGGGAAAATGTTACTATGGACTTTGTCACAGGTCTCCCGAAGACGTCAATAGGAAATAATGTGATATGGGTTGTGGTTGATCGACTCACCAAGACTGCCCATTTCATCGCTATTTGAGAAGACCTCTCACTTGAACAACTTGCAAGGATATATGTGAAGGAAGTAGTGAGATTGAACGTTGTTCGGCTCTCGATTGTCTCTGATCGTGATCCAAGGATCACTTCTAAATTCTGGAGGAGCCTTTAACATGCTTTGAGTACTGAATTAAATTTCAGCACGGCCTATCACCCCCAAACTGATGGCCAGTCTGAAAGGACTATTCAGACACATGATGATATGCTAAGATCCTGCTCTCTTGAATTCAAAGGTGGTTGGGATCAGAATCTACCATTGGTTGAGTTCTCATACAACAATAGCTTCCACTCGAGTATTAAAATGGCTCCGTATGAAGCTCTTTATGGGAAGCGATGTAGAACTCCAACCTGTTGGGATGAAGTTGGAGAAAGAAAGCTACTTGGTCCCGATCTTGTTCAAGAGATGACAGAGAAGGTTCAAGTCATCCAGAAACACATCAAAGCTGATCAATGTCGGAAAAAGAGCTATGCTGACAATCGTCGAAGGGACTTGGAGTTCAACGTTGGAGATAAAGTCTTCCTTCGAATATCTCCATGGAAGAGAGTCATGCGATTCGGGAAGAAAGGGAAGCTAATCCCAAGGTACATTGGCCCCTTTGAGATCCTTGATCATATAGGAGTCGTGACCTATCGTCTGGAACTTCCTCCGAATATGGCTCAAGTTCATGACGTGTTTCACGTATCACTACTGAGGAAGTACATTTCAGACCCCTCACATGTACTAAACTCAGAGGTGGTACAGCTGGAAGATGATCTCTCCTATGAGGAGCAGCCGGTAAAAATTCTGGACCGAAGTGATAAGGTTCTACGCAACAAGACAACCCGCCTTGTCAAATTGTTGTGGAGGAACCAAATGTTTTAGGAAGCAACTTGGGAACCGGAAGAGGCAATGAAGTATAAGTACCCTCACCTGCTTGTGTAAAGTGAAATTTCGAGGGCGAAATTTCTTAAGGGGGGAAGAATGTAACGACCCAAAGTTTTTCAATGGAAAACTCCCTTCTTATATCTATGTCATAAAACACAAAATAATGAACTAATAAGTGATAAGTGACCTTTAAACATAATTTTTTCACCCCAATGTTTGGAATTTTAAAATCCAACATTCACGGTTGTGTTCAAGATAGTTTTTGGAGTCCAATGAAACAAAAATAATTTTTGGTGAATAGTAACCTACCCTTATAAATAGTAACCTACCCTTATGAATAGTAATATGACCCTTATAAAAAGTAAATAAGAGTAACATTACCTATGAATAATAAAATAAAATTTAGACATCATAGAAAGTGATAATTTGACCTTAGTAAACGTTTTTGGTATTTTATAAGTAATAAATAATTAATTATAATTTATTAATTAATTTAAATGAATATTTATTTCCCTGGAATATATTCATAAATTATTGAATCAATTTCTAATAGTTTTTAGATAATTTTATAATACCCTACGTAAATTTTTTAAGAACTAAAAAAATCAGTTTTAATTTTAAAAACTGTTTTTTTAAGTAAATATTGATTTTAATTAAATATTAAATTAATGATATTTAGAAAATTATTTTTGAAAAAATGGACATCATTTTTGGATTCTACACGTCGAAAAATGGTAGGGGTAAATTTTTGGGTTTATTCTGAAATACTTCAATTTTCAGGTGAATAGTAAAAAATACAGTTTTTCGCATAATCGGTGTACACTAAATTGCATCATTAATGATGTAATGATGAAATAAACATTCTAGAACTTTAGTTTCGGCCAAAACATATTAAATTTCCTAAATTTTTTCTTGAAATACAATAAATCTAATTCTCAAACCTAAAAAGAATTTTCCAAAGCCTAAAGTCAAAAGGTGATTTCTTAGTGTCTTTTTCTATTTCTTTCACTTTCTTTTTAATAAAGTAATGAATCCGAATTATAAATAAGAGTTAAAGCCTAAAACAAATTTTATTATATTAATATATGATTTAGGATGTCAAAAAACTAATATTACAAGTCTAACTTATGATATATTATTTTATTTAATATTTTATGCCAAAAACACCTCCCTCCTCATGTATAAATAAGCCCTCCCCCTCCTCTTGCCAAACCACACCGCTCAAGCTTCAAGCATTGTCTAAGCTCTACCCAATCATCTCTCCTATCACCTTCCCCACGTCCAAGATCTCCTGGCCTCATCAAAAGACCAAGCATAGGCCCTTAAAGAGGTTCTTAAGAGGAGGATTCTAAAGGTAATTTCTCTCCCACTTCTCCTTTAATTTCCTTTCAAGTTCAAGTTCCTTTTTTTATCTCTCCCTACCTATCTTCATCCAAACTGTTTTGTAACTCCTGTATTATATATATACTCTAATATTATGATTATAATGGTATATTATATAACCCCACACCCTTTCCCTCTTCCTTTTATTTTATTAAAGAGAACGTTGTTCATGTGGTGATAATTTATCACCTTCAAAAACGACATGTTCTCTTCTTCCATTTCTACCTTCAAATCTGGTCATGAAACCATTTTTATGGTTGAACCAGAATATGTTATATGTATTATGTTATATTTTAAGTTCTGGAAATAACCTATGGCCATATTACTAAGTGAAAAGTTAAAATGAGTTCGTTGTGATCCAAAAACCGCTCAAATTAACCCAAATAATCTTCATTTAATTCTTATCTAATGATTCGGCCACATGGATATAATATAACTCATTATAAAATCATTCAAGCTTCTGTAATATCATTAATTACATTTAATATCAGTTCGGGATTTTTACCCATGATCTACCCAAACATCAAATTAAGAATACAAGTGGACCGCTCAAGAAAACCATGAAAACAAACATCCCCGATCAATGTTTTTAAACTCTACAAGTCAACCAAAGGAACATAATATGAAATAATGAAACCATAATGAACCCTATTAATGTATAAAAGGTTCTGGAATTTATAATGAATTAATATAATGTAATTATACAGGACATTAAAGAGAAGGAGGCATTCGAGTACAAGGTATGGGGAAATCTCGAACCCAATTTTCTTCCTTCGGGTTCTCCCTCTTTCACTCCATTTTTGATATGGTTACTCCTCAAAGGTCTTTTGTTCATAATTTCCTTTACTTTTCTGGGATATAAATTTTTGTCACTGGTTTTTATGTCCATCAAAATGTTTTCCAAAATAACTCTTCTTTCAATATCTCACCTTTTACCTCTCATTCAAGGTTGATGGTTCTTATATCAAGTATGTTGTTCCCTCTTTCATTTGGGAACCCAAAGCTCATGAATGTGTTATTATGAGATGAAACCCATTCTTTTAAATGGGTTATTTATGTATATGTTTGATATTTGTTCTATGTGGCAAGCATGATAATGATAATGTTATGATGTGACGGGTGCGCACGGAATTATATAGCGCAATATGAATGTTTAAATGTGACGGGTGCGCCTGGAATTATATAGTACTCCAATGCATTGGGTAAAGTGATGAATCTCATGAGTAAATGTTAAATGATGCGTGAAAATTATTCTATCTTTGTTAACAAGTATGTGTGGTAGTTATCCACTAAGACACGATGTTTCATTTTTATGATTTGCCACATTTCAAGTTTATTGTTTATACCCCTCTCATGTTCAAGATCTTTTTCCTATGTCATGATTATGCTCACCCCATGATATATTGTTCTTATCTATCCTCTTACTAGGAATTTATCTCACCCCTTTTGATGTATATCCTCAGGTGGGTACATGTACTAAGGAGAGGACAAGTGCTACTAAGAAGCTATAGAAGAAGAGATTAAATGAATTTTTATGCTTGATGTTGTACTTGTTATGTGTAGTCCTAGTTTTCCCAAGATAGTAAACCTCTGGATCCTCCATTTGTAATACTATTATGTTTTTTATCTTTGAAATTATGTAATAGTAATGTAAGAAAAGGCCGGATCGCTATACATAGTCTAGAAGACTCTTTTTTGGGGTGGGTTTTCTAATTAAACCATTGAAGTGAGTGTGGAAGAATTTCACTAGTTAATCATTTTATAACATCTGTGGAGGAATTGATGCACCCAACATAGTATAAGTATTATGTATTTATTCTAAAAATTTTCTCATCAGGTTTCCCTAAGGAAGTATTTTTATGAAATTACAAATGAATATTTATAATTCCTATAATAACATTCTTACCGGTACAACTTAAGCAGTTATAAGGAACATGTATCAGATATATATAGGAAGGAATGTTCTCGGATATACCCAGACACAAGTTGTAAAACAATTAATTATACCCAATGATTAGACCAAGACATATGTAGCCAAATGTTATCTACAATCATGCATATAAATAATAATAGAATGTACAAGTTCAACAAAGTAATTTCATCACCGATATATCTCTGAACAAATATAATTATTTTTTGAATTTAATTTAAGAACTATTATGCATTAAGATTAGGTATATTAGTGATATATGATCATATATTCTCATTCATGAGGCATGACGGCACCCAAATCCCATAAATTGTAACAGAAATCCAGCCACAGTAACTCAGAGGTCTGTTACACATGTTCAACCATGGAACATCGAAACTCCCCTACCTGAGTCTGAGACATCATATCACTATTTTACAATATCATAACATAACCAAGAATATAATTTAAATTAACATTCTATACCATTTTCTAATACCCAGACTCAAATCAGTAGGTATGACATAAAGTTCCACACATGACCTCATACGCACCCCCCCCCCTCATAATTGGTTTTCAATTGGAAGAGTGGATCTACAAGTTCCATGGGGAGAATATACCCTCAGTAATCTTACCCATAAACAAAAATATAACAGTAAAAACTTTATCCAACTAAAATATTAATGTAAAAAAACATAAACAAGATGATACAATAGATATTAGGATATGTCATAAAATAATTACCAAACAGATGCCCAATGTGGTAGGTTAATAAGGAAATAAAGTATAACTACAGTAAATGAATAAAATATGGTTAAGATGCCATCTGGAGAATTTCTTGATATTGAATCCATCTCTTAGCACTATGCTCCTATAAAACCTACCATTGGGACATTTCCTTTTTCTGGGTCCGAGATGATTAAGTCTACATGAGCAATGAGATTATGATGCATGGTGTTGGTATTAACCATGTAGGACAAGACCAATGTGTCCTTAACAAATGTTCACATATATTTTGAGGTTGATGGCATGATGGAAGGTAAAATTCTCATACAATCATATAAATAACCATATATTGACTGATCATTTTCTAACCCATCTTCCTTGAACTTTGATAGTACCTACTTTGACACCATTTTGGAATAATTTCATAAGTATTCATCACATGACATAAATCATGATTTGTGAATTTATCCCGTATCTGAGGAAAATACATGTTACTACATTAAGGAAAAATTTCATTCCCATGATTCATGGATATATTCCCTCCTCTAATGGATCTTACTATTACAATACACAAGTCAATGGAACATTAAAATATATAAGGAAATTCCCAATTTTCACATCATACTAGAATTTTAGAACTATTATAAGGGATTATGGTGTTCTATCCCCATGGTATATTCACATTTTAAGCTCTGGTTTTATCCATCCTATATCTTGAGCCATAATCTATGGGTCACATCATCAAAGCTCCCCCTCTAAGGGGCGTAAAAAAATTTCCAGGTCCACTTGTCAACTTGAACACTAGAATATAGCTTTCACTAGAGATGTAAAAATATTCCTATAATTCACAACATAACAAGGATAATTATTTCAAAATAATCATTCCATTGGCAATGAAATCATACACATGTATAACACGGCGGGTAATAAGCCTTCCAAATCAAATATTACACATGAAATATAGATTAATTACTATAAAAAAGCTCACATGGGATACCCAAATGCACCAACATTTCATATCATTAGAGGTTATCTACACTATCCTTAAAAAACAACCAATCATGTCAAACTACTCCTTTAGATACCCAACATGGTAAGGAATTACTACCTTTAGTCCATTGATACCAATTTCCAGGATCTCTCAAGGGATGAAACTCAGATGATTCCCACACACCAAAATTCTATATGACAGGAACTAATCTATCATAACATATTCTCTAGAATTGGGATTGAAACTATAGATCATTCCAAGAGATAAAATATTCAACAACTTACAAAAGAGATTATTATCTAATTAAATATATATGATTTATCATGGAGAGGTAACCAATTCTTATTATCCAACAAAGACCTATAAATAGAGCATAACTCCTCCATTTTATCTGGGTAGAGATTCATTTATCTACCAAATATAGCTTGTATTTATGATAAATTTAATTGAATAATGATAAGTATACTTAAAACATATATATCTTACCTCTAAAGATTCCAAAAGTTCGATCTAGACTTCAACAACCCAAGTGGAAATAATGATAAAGTAGCAATGGAGAGATCTCTATGATGTTATGTTCATAATGATTTTATATTGGGGTGAGGGTTGGGATAAAACTAGATTAGAGAAAATTGAAAAAACTTCAATTAATGATATTCTCATCTAGAAACCACCAATTTTATAGTAACTACCCTCCTTATAGATAGTTTTCCTTGGAAGAATACATGCATTATTCCTTGTCCACGTGTTGGTTAGTAGGATCTTTAAAATTATATGTCCCACTACAAGCTCCAATGGTTGGCTGGTTCATCTCACTAGAGATTTGGTGGCATCTTTTCATCCACCATGCATCCCACATTGCTTCTAACCTATAAACCCCAACTTGCAAGACCCTTTTTATAATACGACACACATCTAAAGGAAGAAAATAAAAACAAGATATGTCATAACATAAATAAAATGTACCATGGATGTCATAAAGGTTTCACAAATCAGCCACTTTAGAAAGAAAATTTTTTGTTGCATCATTTCATATTTTTAAAAAATATTATAATTTAATATCAAAATTATCCTTAAAACTTCTAGTCATAAAAAATAAACATAAAATAATAAAATAAATAACTTTTTATTCAATAAAAATCACTGTATTCATTCAACTGATAAATACCTTATTCTATGGTTCATCCATTCATAAACTATTCCAAAATATATTGATTTATACATATGTGTGTGTGTGTGTGTGGATTCAAAATCATCCAAAAGAATCCATAAAGAATAGTCTAACCCCCCCCCCCCATGATGGAAAAAAATTATATGGCCTGGATGATTTTTGGATCCCCTCCAACTATGTTAATTTTGACCAAATAGAATACAAAGGATAAAATAAACAATGAAACTAAAAATTCAATTATAAATAACACATATCAGAACCTGAAGGGAATTAAATAAACACCACCATGGGGATTATAATTCCAAATTATAATCATAAAATATCAATAATAAACAATACTTAACATTGGGGATGCATGATCACCTCCAACTACTTATATGATGTGTCAGGACCCAACATCAAATTATATTGACTTGGCCTAGTTCATCGAAAAGGAACCAGATGGGGGTAGTGATGAAAGACCTAAGGTGTGCCTCCTCACACATCATAGGATTATAAATCAACATGTGGGGTCTAAATTAGTCATTAGGATACTATTTATCTAAAATGAGGCCTTGTGTTAATGCTAATGTCATTAAAAATTTTAACATGGCATGTTTGCTTAACCAGCAGCCTAAAACCTTATTTATAATAAAAATAGAGATATGATGAACCCTAAAGTCCAGAATAAGAATATGTAAAACAATATATATGAATTTTCAATATATCATTTCTTAAAATAGAAAATATATGTATAAAACGAATCATAATATAATTAAAACAGTAACACATTATTCAGTACCTCCTTAACCATAACTACGAGTAAACTACACTGACCTATTTCACAACTCATATACTGATCATATTGAATCCATTTACCCCAAAAACATCTATAATGAAGCATATTTTTAACTTCAATCATTTCAAAGGGGACCAATTGGGATAAACTCAACACTGAGAGAGGGTGAATCAATATTAGTGAATTTTAATCATTTTTATACTTTTAATCAATTTTACATTTTAAGTATTTCACTAGTTAAAGTGAATAGATATAAATTTCTATATTATCACATATTTATTCATAGGTAATGAATCCAAACATACACACAAATATATATAATAGTGATTTACATGGTTCACTATTCAAAACAAATAGTTAATCCTTCCTATGAATCAATAAAACGTAGGATCACACAAACCACTAGTATAGCCTTGTGAGACTAAAACTATATTATATTTATAATATAAAGTGTTAATCACACATTTTATTATTGAAATATTCACATAGGTATATCATATACCTTTACAATGATATAAAAGGGATAATAAAAATAGATTCTAACACAAATTTAGAATGTTTCTTTATTATTGATGTTCCCCATGTCCTTTCTTATTATAACCTTCCAAAGTAATAAGTCACCTATTTTTGTATGAAAAAAATTGTATAATATATATTATTCTTTCCCATAGTAAAAAAACTAGGCACTTCCTTTATTTCATAGAAACAATACTTCTTCTTCCTCTAATAATATTCACTTCCACTTTCTTCTACTTCCTATGAAAAATGGACTGCCCAACCTCTTTTTATTCTTCCCTCCTTCTTTACTTGTTATTATACATTAGTGATCAAAAAATTTTGCATTAAATATTCATCATATTTTTGTCTTTGACACATATAATTCATTAGAATATATAAATTTCAGGTATTTTTCGATACATAAGAATAATTTGTTATCATAATAGTGTCTAGTCTCTCTAACATAAAAATTTATAAACATATAAAATACATAATTTTCATGGAATATTAGATTTTTAATTTTTTTATTAATTTTTATTTACTAAACCATTTTAATCTCTTATTTTAGATGATGAGTGTTATTTGGTAATTCAAACTCCTTATATCTTGGGCTAGGTCCACATTTTTCAGTTTCGTCAATCCTAAATAGAAAACTTCTTATGAAATCCAAATTTTGAAAAAATGTATCCATGAATTCAAGAAATACTCATGATTATTATAATTATGGTAAAAGATATCTCTTTTAAATCATGTAATACTTGGATGTATTCTTCCTCTAAATATGATTTATTCATTTATAAATATATACTAATATATACAGGCATGAAATAACTAGAGTATAAGTATCTTCATTCATGGAACATATATCAAAAATTATTATTCCTAATCTAATATTATAATTCTTCCTCTTACTATCAATAATTTACATATGTATTTATAAATTCATATACATGAATCGGTATTTGGTCATATCATCTCTATTTGTTTCATAGAATGATCTCAAAAATTCTCTTTCCCATATTCTATGTGTATCCTGATAAAACTATCATGATATTATTTTCATTTAATATCAACACACATGGAATTAGTTTGATAGATTATACTTCCCTAATTATTCAAATAATAGTAAGAATCATGATAAATAGATGATTATATTTAGAAAAATTAAATATTATCTTATACTACATTGATAGACTCATGTATTCTTGAATCATTTTTTTACCAAGTGCCTACCCTCTACTCATGTCCCAATTAATCTTATGTGGATCATTTTATTTTTATAATACATTTACATAGTTTTTATTGACCATTGAATAGTTACATTAATTTAAAAATTGCCTTTATGTTTCTCTAAAAAAAATTGTATCTCTTGGGTTTATTTGTTAACCTTAGTCATGAATCATGTTACCTTTATGCACAATGCATTTCCCATATCAAAAACTCTTATAGAATCCAAAAAACATTACACCATAGTGAAAAATTATTAAATATTTATTCACATGCCACTAAAATAATTGTATTCCATTTTTAAAAACCAAAACAACTCTAGTTTAATGTGAAGTCATATTTATGAAAATCTTTGAAATTTGGAGCTACCATTATTTATGATGCATATCATAGAAGTAATCTCAAAATAGATTTTGAAATATATTTTTATAGGCAGTGAAAACCTAGATAAATTTAATACAAAATTAGATTTATAAACTATATAAATTGAATTTATTATGTTTTTCTGGATAGGTTAGTATTCATATTACCTTTATGTAATCAATTATATCTCTGGGTATGACAATTTAGCATTTTAGTATCATAATTTCTTCCAGGACATACCATTACATTGCAATAAATAATTTCTCCAAATATAATCATCAATATTTTATAACTGCCTAAAATAAAACAAATAAATGTTCTATTAAACTCAGGGGATTTTAAAATACTTTATATAACTTTAGAAATTATTATAATATTTCAAAATAACTTGCAGTAAATTATAAACCATTGAATTATATTAAATATAATATTTTTAATATTTCAAGGAACTTCATTGAATTATAATTATAGTTTTACTTCAACCCTTAAAAAACCACCACATAGTGGATATTTATCATGTATATCATCCTTTCAAAATACTATGATAATACAAGGATGTATCTAAACAAATGACAACTACAATGTGAAAAAATATTCATTAGAAATTATCAATCTCTAGAAAACTCCTCCATTCCTTTTTTCATGAAAACATCATCAACCACATATGAATGGAACTCCAAATCCTCAAATATTTTTTACTTCAATAATATATATTTTAAAATATAATATGTAATGAAATCCATTTTTCATATAAAATATGAAAAGTAATTTCATACCAAAATTCCAAGATTCCCTTTAAAAGTTTATATACATAATACAAATTAACATAATACATGGGATATTATTCTTAAACAATATTCTTTGGTTCTTCATAATATAAATTCCAAGAATTGATTCATTATAAAAAAATTAACATCAATAAATCAAATTTTAGGGATAAATCTGTCACGACCCGCCCTCGGGGTCCGTGCCGTGACTACCCCAAGCCCGCCATCCATAGGCCAGGGGCTGGCGACTAGCACCAAGGCGTAAATCCCGATAAAAAGGGAAGGCATTGCCTATGTAAGGTAAACAAACACCACAGAGTAAGCAAGCGGAAAGTAAACACTAAACAAAAGCAGAGTACAACTGAAAGTGCGGAAAAGTAAATGGGCCAGAATACAAACCCAAAACTGAAAGTAAAGTACAACTCGAAAGGGAAAACAACAACTGAAAAGTAAATGCCGCTACTCCGAGCTGTCCACTGGAAGTCCCACCTGAAGGGTGGGTACAGATAGCTCCTCTGCTCCACAGGTCCCGCCGTCTGCTCCGTGCACGTCCCGCCCAGTGGTCCACCTCCGGGTACCGTCCCGCTCTGCAAGCCTCAGCTAAGGTCAACGATGTCCGTCGTCTGCAACCAACACAACGTAGTGCGGGCAAAGCCCGTGCAGGGGTGAGTATAAGCTACTCAGTAGGGACCCCGAGACCCCTGAAGGTCTCTCAAATCCACAAAGGATAAACCACGAAGAAAGGTATAATCACGAAGTAACAACCGACACTGCTTAGGTATATGCCCATACATATACCTAAGTCATCAATTCAAATACGCTCCAACCTCCGAGGCCAAGTACAACTCAGTCCACACAGGAAAGTAAACGTATTCCACACAGGAAAGCAAAACGTAATCCACACAGGATTGCACAACACAATCCACACAGGAAAGCAACAGGATTCAACTCACACAGGTATACTTCTTCAAAGGACGATAAAGATGATCACTGAACCATCTAAGTCGTCGGACCCACGAAGGATCGATAGGTAACTAACCCCCGCAAAGACCCACACAGGATCGGGCCCACACAGGACCTGTAGGCGCTGGTTCACACAGGACCGCTGAGCGCAAGGACCCACACAGGATCGGACCCACACAGGATCAGGCCCACACAGGACCTGTAGCACTTATCCACGTAGGATCGCTGAGTGCTGTAGTCGTCGTCGTCGAATCCACACAGGATCTATGTACTGTCGTCGTCGCAGTCACAGTAGCAGTAGTAGCAGTAGCAGTCATAGTAACAGTCGCAGCCAGCACTAGGGTTCCCGCACACAGCGAGCTCGTTCGGAGGGTCCGCTCCACGAGCCGAGAGGCTGATACATCAACTGTCACGAAGACCAGAGTTGATGTATCCAAAAGTTCCGTATCGTCAACAGGAACTCAACGCAACAGTCGGCGCGTCGATCGGACGCCCGGTCTGAGAGTTATTGGCATTTTCGTCTCCGGGGCCCGGTTGGTTTTTAAGGCAAAACCAACCCGACCGTACTCCACCTGCGTCCAAACCTCGGGCGGAGTATGCCAAAAGATCTGTCTCACTAAGAGGAACACAACACGGCTGACGGCACGTCAATCGGACGTCCGTAGCTCAAGATATGAGTGTTTCCGCTCCGAAGGCTCGGTTGGTTCCGTGAACGAACCAACCCGGCCGAACACAAAGTAATCCGAAACCTTGAGTGCGATATACCGAAACGACCGTCTCGATCCAAGGATCGCGTTGCCATAGACGGTTCGTCAATCGGAGGTCCGTGGCTCATGTTATAGCCAAAATACCGTAAATGATTCGAAACGGGGGGGTCCGGGTCCGGGCCGACCCGGCCCGACCCCCCTGGGTCGGCCCGAACCGGGTCGACCCGACCCGGGTCCGACCCGGCCCGGCCGGCGGCGCGGCGGCGCGGGGGCCGCGGCGGCCTGTCGCCGCACGGAGGCAGCGCGGGGGGAATTCAATTCCCCCGCTGATTGGAAGCCGGCGCGGCTATATGCCGCGCCCCCCGTTTTGCAAACCGCCCCCCCCCCCCCACGTGGGGGGCTTGATTGGCAGGAAACGGGGGGCTTTGCCCCCCACATGGAAACCCCCCCCCCCCCCCCCCTCTTAAAGAGGGGGGTTTAAAGTGCTGGCCGGGGGATTAATTCCCCCGGTTTAATGGCATCCGGCCGGCCAGCTGGCCGGCCGGTTTTCTCCAACGGGACCGGAAAATCCGTTCCCCTCTTCGGCTTCCGATGCCGGCGGCCCGGCCGCCGGTCTTCTCATCCCGCCGCAGCCCGAAACCGGCCACGGTCCCCTCGTCCCGCCGCGGCCCGGAACCGGCCGCGGTGTTCGTCGTCCGGCGCGGTGCGACGGCACCGCGCCCCTTCGCCGCGCATTTGATTCCCTTCGACGTGGCGCGACGGCGTCGCGTTCTTTATGATTCTTCCATGGCGCGGCGCGACGGCGCCGCGAAATTTAATCATAATATTATCCGCGTAGTGCGACGGAACCACGCCACTTTGCTTCCACCCTCAAGATAGAACAATAAGAACGATGGAGGGGGTTCGGCCGTGTTCATGCGGTCCGGCCCCCCTCACGTTAAATAATAACTCAACATAAAAATTCAAATTCCTCACGTTAGTCATGCGAACCATGAGCAAGAATAGAATAATTAAACAATAAACAAAAACCCCTACCTTGGGTATAAGTTCGAGGATTTGCCAACGTCCGTGGAAGTCGACGTTGCGGAGATCGGGCGTCGCGGTCGTCGTTCGTCAATTCCGTTGACGAATAGATGCGTCTGATGTGATACGTCGTTGGCGAAACCTCTTATGTCGACGAAGGTAATCCGAGGAGGAAGCGGCGTTCCCTCTCGTTGACACGAAAGACGAAGAAGAGCGGAGCGGCGTTCTTCGTCGGAGCTTGAGCGTTCTTTGTCAAGATGAGCGTTCTTCGTCAAGATGAAGAAGATGGAGGAGGATCTCTCAAAATTAAATCCACACAAGTTGGCTAACAAAATAAAATAAGGTCCCACCTTATTTTATTTACCAAGCCTAGGAATTCAAAACATCAAATTCAAAAACATAACACTTAATTAATTAACATGTCATGTGTAATTAATTAGATGTTAAGTTTAGAAACATTTAAGAGGGAGAGAGGGGAGTTTAAGGGGGAAGTTGAGAGGTTTAGGTTCGTGTGGGTCCCACCACACTTAATCCTCTCAAGGGAGGTTAAGTGGGTGTGGGTCCCACCCTAACTCCTTTTGAGAGGAGTTAACCTACAAAAGTGAAATAAAAAGAATCCACATTTTTTTATTCAACTTTTTATAAATCTCCCAAAAACTAACTTTCAACCCGCAACAAACGCAACTTCCGAAAAGGTCTCTTTAAGCGAATATCGGCACTGCGAGTTCATCGGTGCCCTCGGATTTCAATTCCGAGCACCGGATCAAAAGCTGGGAAATCCCGCTCGTTCGTTCACTGAGCGTACCCGAGCCAAACTTCAGAAATTGATTCCGGGCACTCCGGGCCTCGGAATCAGGTGCCGTCAGAAACCGCGCTCTTGTAAAATTCTAAAGAAAATTAAGAAAAATTTTCCCTTGAATTTTACGGGTCTTTAAATTACTCCCACCTCAGGGCTTTACGTCCCCGTAATGATACATCAAAACTAGGGAAACAAATGAGGGTACTGAGCACGCATCTGATCCTCCCGCTCCCATGTGCTCTCCTAGAGATTCTCGTGCTGCCATCTGATGCGCACAAGAGGTATCGATCGCCCACGCAGGACCCGCTCCTGTCGATCCTCTATCTCCACCGGGACCTCCGTAAAAGTCGCCCCATCGTCAACGTCAAGCTCCCCATGGTCAATGATGTGCGTCGGGTCGTGCACGTATCTCCCCAGCTGAGATACGTGGAAGACGTCGTGCACCCGGTGCAACTGAGGTGGTAGAGCCAGGCGATAAGCCACCTCACCAATCCTTTTGAGAATATGGAAGGGTCCGATGAAGCGCGGAGATAACTTTCCGCCTCGGCCAAATCTCCGAATACCACGTCGAGGTGAGACCCGCAAGAAGACGTGGTCGCTATCCTCGAACTCTAGTGGCCTCCGCCTCCTGTCAGCATATGACTTCTGCCAGCTCTGAGCTGTCCTCATCCGCTCCTGGATGACCCGGACCTTCTCTGTCGTGGCCTGGACCATCTCCGGTCCCACCAGTGCTGACTCTCCGGGTTCTGTCCAGCACAAAGGAGATCAACAAGGTCGGCCGTACAATGCCTCGTACGGTGCCATCCCGATGGTGGAGTGGTAGCTATTGTTGTACGCAAACTCCACCAAGGGTAGGTGGTCCTCCCAGCTATGACCAAAGTCGAGGACACATGCGCGGAGCATGTCCTCGAGAGTCTGAATGGTCCTCTCCGTCTGACCATCCGTCTGAGGATGAAAGGCTGTGCTCAGACGTAGCTGCGTCCCGAACGCCTCCTGTAACCCCTTCCAAAGCCGGGAAGTAAAGCGAGCATCTCGATCGGAGACGATAGATGATGGCACCCCGTGGAGCCGCACAATCTCCTGAACGTAGAGACGTCCCAAGCTCTCCACTGAGCCCTGCTCTCTGATGGGTAAGAAGTGTGCCGACTTGGTGAGTCGGTCAAAAATCACCCAGATGGAGTCGTGACCTCTGGAAGTGCGTGGAAGTCCAGTTACGAAATCCATAGATATGCCGTCCACTTCCACTCCGGAACCTCCAAGGGCTGTACCAAGCCTGCTGGTACCTGATGCTCTGCCTTCACCTGCTGACAGGTGAGGCATCGAGAAACGAACTCTGCTACAGCCTTCTTCATGCCCGGCCACCAGTGCTGTCGTATGAGGTCCTGGTACATCTTCGCCACTCCAGGATGTACCGCCAAAGGAGAAGTGTGAAACTCTCTCAGCACGTCCTCTCGCAAAGCTACTGGTACCATGGTACGTCCTCTGAAAAGGATGTCGTGCTCTGCTCCAAGGGAGAAACCATCAGGTGCCTGTCCCGAGGATATCTGTGCACGCCGTGTCTCACAGTCAGTGTCCTCACGCTGTGCCTCCCTGACTCGCTGCAGTAGTGGAGGGGTGACTGTGAGAGACTGGAGGAAGGCTGCTCCATCACTATCCATGAAGGATATCTGCAAAGAGGCTAGCTGCTCTGTCGCCTCTTCAAGTAGCTGAATGCCCGTCCTCCTGCTGAGGGCATCGGCTACTACGTTCCCCTTCCCAGGAGTATAGACTATCTCAAAGTCATAGTCCTGGAGGAACTCGAGCCATCGCCGCTGTCTCAGGTTCAGGTCCTTATGCGAAAAGATATACCTGAGGATCTGATGATCAGAAAAGACTGTAAAGCGCTCGCCCATCAGATAGTGTCGCCATGTCTTCAGAGCGAAGACCACTGCTGCTAGCTCCAGGTCATGGGTAGCGTAGTTCTGCTCATGCGGCCTCAACTGACGTGATCCATAGGCGATCACGGCCCGCTCCTACATCAGAACACATCCGAGTCCGGTCCCTGATGCATCGCAGTAGACTACGTACCCTACTCCCTCCTCAGGCATCCTCAAGATAGGTGCGCTAGTCAATCTCTGTCTCAGCTTCTGGAAGCTCTGCTGACATCTGTCAGACCACACGAAGGGTTTCCCCTTCTTCGTCAAAGATGTGAGTGATGCCGCAACTCTATAGAAGTCTGGCACGAATCTCCGATAGTATCCAGCTAGTCCCAAGAAACTCCGAACCTCAGTCACGCTCCTGGGTGGCTCCCATGCTAACACAGCCTCAATCTTCGCGGGATCCACTGCAACTCCCGCCTCAGAGATAACGTGTCCCAAGAAGTGGATCTCACGTATCCATAACTGGAACTTCGAGAGCTTACCATAAATATGGTGCTCTCGGAGTGTGTCTAGTATAACTCGCAAGTGATAGGCATGCTCCTCCTCTGTCGTAGAGTAAATCAGAATATCGTCGATGAAGACCACGACAAACCGATCGAGGTATGGCAGAAAGATCCTGTTCATGAGAGCCATGAACACTGCTGGAGAATTGGTTACACCGAATGGCATAACCAAGAATTCATAGTGGCCATACCGACATCTGAAAGACGTCTTCTGCACATCCTCGTCTCTGACTCTGAGCTGATGATAGCCTGACCTGAGGTCTATCTTCGAGAACCACCGTGCTCCCTTGAGCTGATCAAAGAGGTCATCAATCCTCGGTAGCGGATACGTGTTCCTCACTGTCACCTGGTTCAGGCGACGATAGTCAACACAAAGTCGCAAGCTCCCGTCCGCCTTCTTGGCGAACAATATCGGGGAAGCCCAGGGTGAAACACTGGGTCAGATGAACCCCTTGCCCTGCAAGTCCTCCAACTGTACCCGTAGCTCTCGAAGCTCGGTGGGGGCCATCCGATATGCTGGAGTGGATATCGGGGTTGTCCCGGGGTACAAGTCAATATAAAATTCTACCTCTCTGCGAGGAGGTAGCCCTGGAACGTCGTCGGGAAAAATGTCCGCAAACTGATCCACCACTGCAGGAAAACCAGGACTCCGCACGTCAACTGCTCCAAGGATAAGGCTAGCCAACTCATGAGTGATGGGCTGTCCTCTCCTCCGCGGAAGTCCATCCTGTACTGCAAAGGCTCCCTTCTCGCCGGTGAAGGTGAACCTGCTCCCGTCGGTGCGTACACATCGCACCTTGCGCCTAAAACAGTCAATCTGTGCATGGACCGTAGATAGCCAATCCATTCCCAAGATGACGTCGTAAGGCCTCGACGCTGCTACAAGAAGATCCCAGCCGAAGCTCTCGCCTCCTAGAGTAAGCTCACACTGCCGGCACCAGTGCGTAATCGTCGAGTCTGCTCCCGTGGGAGTCTCTAGCCATAAGGATCGAGCCAACGGCTCTGTCAGAATCTCCGAGCTCCGAACAAGGGCAGCGGCTATGAAAGAGTGACTTGCTCCTGTGTCTAAAAGAACTGCAGCAAGGGTGGAATAGACACAGATAGTACCTCGAATCATCTCGGGTGCGCCGTGGTCGTAGGCCTCTGCTGCCTGGAGCTGTGCCTGTCGCTGCCTGCCAGCTCCCTGTGGTCGGGGTGGACCTCCTGGTGGTGGTGGTGGTAGAGCCTCAAAGCGTCGCCCACCACCGGCTGCTCGTCCAGCTCCTCTTCCTCGTCCGCCTCCTCCCTGCGGACCGCCACGGTCGACCCTCTGCCTCTGCCTCGGTGGTCCATCAACTGTCTGCTGCTCCTCGGCACGGTAGGTCGGGCAGTCACGAGCCATGTGTCCCTGCCCGCCGCACGAGTAGCACTGTCTGTCTCTCGTAAGACTGGCTCCGCGCTGTGTGCCCCGCACTGCTGAGCCACTGCCCTGAGATCGTCTGCCCGAAGGTCTGGTCTGTCTGGACCCCTGAGTCATCCGTCGACTGCCTGCTGCAGATGACTCTGCCACGTGCCGCCCTGCGGTGGGTCTCTGTGCTGGTGTAGACTCAGCAAGGAAGCTCTCGATCAGAAGGGCCCGCTCTAGTACTCCTGTCTGAGTCGGTATGCTGAGGGAGATCAAGGATGCCCTGATCTCGTGTCTCAAACCCTGCTCGAAGTTCCAGGCCCGGAAGAATGGGTCCCGTACCATGTCGGTCGAGTAGCGCGAGAGATCAGTAAATCTCGCCGAGTACTGTACGACCGTCATGCTGCCCTGCCACAGCTGTAGAAGCTCCTGGATACGCACCGCACGAAGGGTGGCTGGGACGAACTCCGAGCGGAAGAGGCTCTCAAAGTCCGTCCAAAGAAGAGATGCCTCATCGTGCACCTGGAGCATCAGGCTCCACCATCGTCCTGCTGCTGCGTGAAGTAGGCTCGCAGCGAGGATCACCATGAGGTCTACTGGTGTCCTCACTAGCCTAAACACTCGTACTACTACCTCCAGCCAGTCCTCTGCTGCCTGGGGATCCATCTCCCCACGAAACCTGGGCGGTCGCTGGCGCTGAAACTCTTGCAGTGCGCTGAGGCGACGTGCATCGTCAGCGGCTGCTGCTGGAAGCATCGGGGGCTCGGCGGGTGGTGCTACCGCCGGTGCCACTACTGGCAAAGGGCCCTGCACCGAGGCCTCGTCGCTCGGTGGGTTGTCGTCACGCTCGACTCTCGGAACCCTAGCTGGCTGCCGTCGTGGGGCCATCCTGAAAAGGAAATAGGTGCGCCACGGTCAGAACAGTATACCTGGTGAGCTGATATAAGTAATCACAAAGAAAACTTTGAAACACACACGCAATCAATGTTTTCGTGCATTAAGTCGGAAATCAGAAGTCAGGGTCCTGGTGTACGGATACGTCGGTCGCCGCACCAACACTGGACTCCCTGGACTGATAACCACACTCAATACGCTAAACATTATTGCTTCACATAGAAAAGATCAGAGTTCGCGGTAGAAACGAACTCCTTTGATACCAATTTGTCACGACCCGCCCTCGGGGTCCGTGCCGTGACTACCCCAAGCCCGCCTTCCATAGGCCAGGGGCTGGCGACTAGCACCAAGGCGTAAATCCCGATAAAAAGGGAAGGCATTGCCTATGTACGGTAAACAAACACCACAGAGTAAGCAAGCGGAAAGTAAACACTAAACAAAAGCAGAGTACAACTGAAAGTGCGGAAAAGTAAATGGGCCAGAATACAAACCCAAAACTGAAAGTAAAGTACAACTCGAAAGGGAAAACAGCAACTGAAAAGTAAATGCCGCTACTCCGAGCTGTCCACTGGAAATCCCACCTGAAGGGTGGGTAAAGATAGCTCCTCTGCTCCACAGGTCCCGCCGTCTGCTCCGTGCACGTCCCGCCCAGTGGTCCACCTCCGGGTACCGTCCCGCTCTGCAAGCCTCAGCTAAGGTCAACGCTGTCCGTCGTCCGCAACCAACACAACGTAGTGCGGGCAAAGCCCGTGCAGGGGTGAGTATAAGCTACTCAGTAGGGACCCCGAGACCCCTGAAGGTCTCTCAAATCCACAAAGGATAAACCACAAAGAAAGGTATAATCACGAAGTAACAACCGACACTGCTTAGGTATATGCCCATACATATACCTAAGTCATCAATTCAAATACGCTCCAACCTTCGAGCCCAAGTACAACTCATTCCACACAGGAAAGTAAACGTATTCCACACAGGAAAGCAAAACGTAATCCACACAGGATTGCACAACACAATCCACACAGGAAAGCAACAGGATTCAGCTCACACAGGTATACTTCTTCAAAGGACGATAAAGATGATCACTGATCCATCTAAGTCGTCGGACCCACGAAGGATCGATAGGTAACTAACCCCCGCAAAGACCCACACAGGATCGGGCCCACACAGGACCTGTAGGCGCTGGTTCACACAGGACCGCTGAGCGCAAGGACCCACACAGGATCGGACCCACACAGGATCTGGCCCACACAGGACCTGTAACACTGATCCACGTAGGATCGCTGAGTGCTGTAGTCATCGTCGTCGAATCCACACAGGATCTCTGTACTGTCGTCGTCGCAGTCACAGTAGCAGTAGTAGCAGTAGCAGTCACAGTAACAGTCGCAGCCAGCACTAGGGTTCCCGCACACAGCGAGCTCGTTCGGAGGGTCCGCTCCACGAGCCGAGAGGCTGATACATCAACTGTCACGAAGACCAGAGTTGATGTATCCAAAAGTTCCGTATCGTCAACAGGAACTCAACGCAACAGTCGGCGCGTCGATCGGACGCCCGGTCTGAGAGTTATTGGCATTTTCGTCTCCGGGGCCCGGTTGGTTTTTAAGGCAAAACCAACCCGACCGTACTCCACCTGCGTCCAAACCTCGGGCGGAGTATGCCAAAAGATCCGTCTCACTAAGAGGAACACAACACGGCTGACGGCACGTCAATCGGACGTCCGTAGCTCAAGATATGAGCGTTTCCGCTCCGAAGGCTCGGTTGGTTCCGTGAACGAACCAACCCGGCCGAACTCAAAGTAATCCGAAACCTTGAGTGCGATATACCGAAACGACAGTCTCGATCCAAGGATCGCGTTGCCGCAGACGGTTCGTCAATCGGAGGTCCGTGGCTCAAGTTATAGCCAAAAGAACGTAAATGATTCGAAACGGGGGGGTCCGGGTCCGGGCCGACCCGGCCCGACCCCCCCTGGGTCGGCCCGAACCGGGTCGACCCGACCCGGGTCCGACCCGGCCCGGCCGGCGGCGCGGGGGCCGCGGCGGCCTGCCGCCGCACGGAGGCAGCGCGGGGGGAATTCAATTCCCCCGCTGATTTGAAGTCGGCGCGGCTATATGTCGCGCCCCCTTTTTGCAAACCGCCCCCCCCCCCCACGTGGGGGGCTTGATTGGCAGGAAACGGGGGGCTTTTCCCCCCACATGGAAACCCCCCCCCCCCCCTCTTAAAGAGGGGGGTTTAAAGTGCTGGCCGGGGGATTAATTCCCCCGGTTTAATGGCATCCGGCCGGCCAGCTGGCCGGCCGGTTTTCTCCAACGGGACCGGAAAATCCGGTCCCCTCTTCGGCTTCCGACGCCGGCGGCCCGGCCGCCGGTCTTCTCATCCCGCCGCAGCCCGGAACCGGCCGCGGTCTCCTCGTCCCGCCGCGGCCCGGAACCGGCCGCAGTGTTCGTCGTCCGGCGCGGTGCGACGGCACCGCGCCCCTTCGCCGCGCATTTGATTCCCTTCGACTCGGCGCGACGGTGTCACGTTCTTTATGATTCTTCCATGGCGCGGCGCGACGGCGCCGCGAAATTTAATCATAATATTATCCGCGTGGTGCGACGGCACCACGCCACTTTGCTTCCACCCTCAAGATAGAACAATAAGAACGATGGAGGGGGTTCGGCCGTGTTCATGCGGTCCGGCCCCCTCACGTTAAATAATAACTCAACATAAAAATTCAAATTCCTCACGTTAGTCATGCGAACCATGAGAAAGAATAGAATAATTAAACAATAAACAAATACCCCTACCTTGGGTATAAGTTCGAGGATTTGCCAATGTCTGCGGAAGTCGACGTCGCGGAGATCGGGCGTCGCGGTCATCGTTCGTCAATTCCGTTGACGAAGAGATGCGTCAGATGTGATACGTCGTTGGCGAAACCTCTTATGTCGACGAAGGGAATCCGAGGAGGAAGCGGCGTTCCCTCTCGTTGACACGGATGACGAAGAAGAGAGGAGCGGCGTTCTTCGTCGGAGCTTGAGCGTTCTTCGTCAAGATGAGCGTTCTTCGTCAAGATGAAGATGATGGAGGAGGAGCTCTCAAAATGAAATCCACACAAGTTGGCTAACAAAATAAAATAATGTCCCTCCTTATTTTATTTACCAAGCCTAGGAATTCAAAACATCAAAATCAAAAACATAACACTTAATTAATTAACATGTCATGTGTAATTAATTAGATGTTAAGTTTACAAACATTTAAGAGGGAGAGAGGGGAGTTTAAGGGGGAAGTTGAAAGGTTTAGGTTCGTGTGGGTCCCACCACACTTAATCCTTTCAAGGGAGGTTAAGTGGGTGTGGGTCCCACCCCTAACTCCTTTTGAGAGAAGTTAACCTACAAAAGTGAAATAAAAAGAATCCACATTTTTTTATTCAACTTTTTATAAATCTCCCAAAAACTAACTTTCAACCGCAACAAACGCAACTTCCGAAAAGGTCTCTTTAAGCGAATATCGGCGCTGCGAGTTCATCGGTGCCCTCGGATTTCAATTCCGAGCACCGGATCAAAATTTAGGAAATCCCGCTCGTTCGTTCACTGAACGTACCCGAGCCAAACTTCAGAAATTGATTCCGGGCACTCCGGGCCTCGGAATCAGGTGCCGTCAGAAACCGCGCTCTTGTAAAATTCTAAAGAAAATTAAGAAAAAATTTCCCTTGAATTTTACGGGTCTTTACAAAATCATTATCTTTGTGAAAACAAAATACAAAACACACAATGTGGGGTCAATAAAATTCCTATGGATAATTTTTTTCGATACCCTTATAAAATAATTTTTCAATATATATCAATCAAATTTTTATCCTTTTTCATTAAGATTAAATTTTATTAAAAAATTTATTCATTATTAAAAATAAATACAAAGTATTAGGAGAGTATTATGGCATCATTTAATACTCATAAAATGTTCCATAAACTACCATACTCCAAGTATATGTGATACAAACGCAATGCAGAGAATAATATGGGTTGATTTATACAAAAAAATATATCAATTATAAAATTTTTATGATATCAATTTAAATTAAATAACTTATATCCAATATTAACGGATTGTCCAATAATTTTTTTGGCTATGAAAATTGTATTAAAAAATGCGATTTAAATCTCTTTTGAAATATATAACAATGAATTTCCTTCACAAAATTGTGTAGATAGGTTATTAAATTCAGACATAATATGTTTTCCACTATCCATGGAACTTATACAACCATTCTTATTTGTTACATTTATTAAATTTAATATCTCTCCACAAGTAATAAGATTTAATTATTATTTTCAAGGGATAGAGAATAGAAATCAGATGTTCATAATGTCAACACTCTCAAAAACTTCTGATAATATTTTGAATTTACTAAAACAATCTATATAGTAGTTTCTTGTTTAATAATCACTTGACATTCCCACAAGTAGACGATCCACTAAATCCTCATCATATTGGATCACTTCGAAGGATAAATAAATGATGTCACATGTTGAGAACACACTAAAATTGATTTTTTTCTTGTTTCTATCCATATTAATATACCTCTACATCATCACCAAATATTATATCATCATCATATTTTATTTTTTATACCATTTTTGAAATCAATACAATATGGATTATTCATCCTTACTATATATATTTTGATAAGAAAATATAATCCTTATGCTCTCCCAGTGAGACCATGATTCGCCTTTAATTCTAAGCATTTTAATCACATAAATGCAGTATATATAGTAAGGGAATAAGGTTGAACTTCTTACAGTGCAATGTGAATAAAAAGGTTCAGAGGATTTTCTTGTCATGACCCGTCCTCAGGGCCCATGTTGTGACTACCCCAATCCCGCCTACCATAGGCCAGGGGTTGGCGACTAGCACCAAAGGCGTAAATCTTAATAAAAGGGAAGTCATTGCCTTTATATAAGTAAAAAACACTACAGAGTACGCAGGCTGAAGTAAACACTAAGTAAACTGAGTAAAAAAGTAAGTGCTGGAATGTAAATGGGATAGAATACAAACCCAACTGAAAGTACAGTACTACAGAAAAGAAAGAACAACTATAGTAAAGTAAAGCAGCAACCACCAAGTCATCCTCCGGAATTCCCTCCTAAAGGGTGGGTACAGATAGTCTCATTGGCTCCTCAGGTCCGGTTGTCGGCTCTGAGTACGTCCCACCAAGTGGTCCACCTCCAGGTACCATCCCGCTCCACAAGAATCCACCTCGATCAGTGTTGTCTGTCGCCTACATCCAACACAACATAGTGCGGGCATAGCCCGTGCAGGGGTGAGTATATGATACTCAGTAGGGACCCCGAGACCCCCGAAGGACTCCCAGAATCCACAAAGGGAAACCACAAGGAAAGATACAAACACAAAGTATCAACCAACTCTACTTAGGTGTATGCCCATACATATACCTAAGTCATCAATTCTACTTCAGCTCCAACTCACGAGCTCAAGTACAACCCAATCCACACAGTAAAGAACAACCCAGTCCACACAAGAAAACAAGTCAATCACATCAATGATAATGATTGAATGTCAAGACTCAGCTCACACATGTATAATACTCACGAAGTGGGGTTGAGATGATAGATGTAGCCTTTGAATCATCTCCCCTACCGAACGCACATAGGATCCAAGTACAGAAGTCGTCGCTTCCAGACCCACGTAGGATCTAAGTACAGTAACCATCATTGTCGAACCCACATAGGATTCAAGTGCATTCGTCATCACTACAAAACCCACGAAGGATCCAATTATAGTCATCCTCACTGCCGAACCCACTTAGGATCCAAGTACAGTTGTCATCGTCATCGCAGTCGCAGCCCGCTCTAGGGTTCCCGCACACAACACGCTCGATTCTGAGAGGGTTCGCTCCACGATCCAAGGGGGTCGATACATCAACTACCACGAATCCTAGATTTGATGTATCCCAAAGTTTTGTCTCGTCAAAAGGAACTCTACACAACTGACGGCATGTCATTTGGACGCCCAGTCTGAGAGATATTGGTTTTTCTGTTCTAGGGGCCCGGTTAGAAATACGCTCATTTCTAACCAAGCTGATATCCAAATTCATTAAAAACTCTCAAAGAGTAACACAAAAGGTCTGTCTTGTTGAAAGATTCCCAGTGTCGTAGAAGAGGCGTCGATCAGACACACGGTCCTTATGTTATTCATGTTTAAGTGAATAACGTGCCCGGCCTGTTTAGCCGTGTGGGCCGACGGGTCGGGTTGACCAGTTTGACAGGTCCAACCGAGCAGGGGTGTCAGACCGGTCTGAAGAATTACAAAAAATAGCCCGAAGGGTTGTGGCCCAGCTTGAACTGGCGTGGCCCAGCCCGAAGTGGCGCGGCGCGGCCCGGCTGGCCGATAGGCTCGGCCCAAGCCGAACGGTTCCAGGGGGGAGGGGCGCCCCCCCCCCCCCCCGGTCTTCTGCTCCGGCGGTGTTTCCCTTCCCCGAACCGGCCGGCTAGGCTGGATGTTCTTCTGCGCAGGACACCCACATGGGCGGGCCACCGGTCCTCTTGTGCGGCGCCCTCCTGGCACCGTGGTCCAACACCGCCCAGCCAGCAGACGGGCCGGCCGGTCCTCTAAAGAGGCGCCCTCCTGGTGCCGCCACTCCACTTCGCCCGGCCGGCTGACGGGCAGGCCGGTTCTTCCGCCGAAGCGGCCCGCATTGTGGGTCGTGGTTTGTTCCGTACAACCGGTGTGACGACACCAATTCCCTTCATCATGATCCCGGTATGGCGCGATGGCGCTGTGTTTTTCCTCCACCTACAGTTTCCAATTCCAAAGGAATAATGTTCCTACAAGGGGTTGTCGGGCCATGTTCATTCGGCCCACGCCCTATGCTTTAGACGGTATCACATGGCCAAGAATGCACAAGGTTCATGAAACAAAACGAAAATTTTTATTCTCAATAAAATTGAATCATCACACCCTACCTCGAATAGAAGTTCGCGGTTTTCAAGCGTCGCAGATGATGGCGTCCTTTCCGTCGTCATCGGTGTGCACCTAAGGAAATGATGTCTCCTCTTTTATCACGGAGAGTAGAAGATGATTGTGCGTCATTGGAGAGCTCCTACTTCGGTGTTTCCTCCCTTGTCTTGGAGGAAGAAGTGGATGAAGAAACAAGGTTCGTCGAGTCGTTCTTCATTGAAGAGGTGATGTTCTTCGTAGGAGGATGAAGTTATTCAAAATAAAAACTAAAGTTCTATCCAAATCGTCCTCACACAATAATTCTAACCCCAAAATAAAATAAGCTTCTCCTTATTTTATTTTACATTTCCATGCATTAAAATTTACAAAATTCAAACACCTAATTCAATTAATTGATGAAGTTCAATTAATTAATTATGTGTTTGTTGGCATGAATTAAAGTGGGAGAGTGGGGAGAGGAGGAGTTACCCAAATAAATTCAGGGGGGGTTTCCAACATTAATGAAAGGAGATTAATGGGAGGTTTAAGGGGTTTTATGGAATGTGAAGGGTTGGGGCTTTTGTGGGCCCCACCTCACATTTATCCTCACATGGGTCATTAGGTTGTTAGTGGGTCCCACCCTAACTCCCCCATGTAGGATAAAAACCACTTTAAGTTAAAGAATAAAAGTGTCCCACAATTTTATTCACTTTTTTTTTAATCCACATTTTTTTAACACCTCCTCCCGAGAAAGCGCATCTATGGTAAAGGTCCCCTAAAGCAATTACCGGTGTTGCGAGTTCACCGGTGCCCTTGGATTTCAATTCCGAGCACCAGTTCAAAAGATAGAAAACCCCGCTCTTTCGTTTACTGAACGTACCCAAGCTAATCTTCGGAAATTGATTCTGGGAACACTGGGCCTCAGAATCAAGTTCCTTCACAATTCATAAACTCGTAAAATTACAAAGTATTTAAGAAAAAAATTTCCTTGAAATTTCCGAGTATTTACATTACTCCTACCTCAGGGATTTACGTCACCGTAAAGCTACATCATTAACTAAGGAAACAAATGAGGTTATTGTGCATGCATCTGAGCATCCCGCTCCCATGTGCACTCCTGGAGGTTCCCGTGCTGCCATCTGATGCGCACTAGAGGAATCGACCATCCACGTAGGACCTGCTCCTATCGATCCTCGATATCCACCGGAACCTCCACAAAAGTCACCCCATCATCGATGTCCAGCTCCCTGTGATCAATGATATGTGTCGGGTCGTGCACGTATCTCCTTAGCTGAGATAGGTGGAAGACGTCGTGCACCCAGTGCAATTGAGGTGGAAGGGCCAGGCGGTAAGCAACCTCTCCTACCCTACTAAGGACCTAGAATGGTCCAATGAAGCACGGAGATAACTTGACGCCCCGACCAAATCTCCGTAATCCACGTCAAGGTGAGACCTGTAAGAAAATGTGGTCGCCATCCCCAAACTCTAGTGGTCTCTACCTTCTATCAGCATAGGACTTCTGTCTACTCTGTGCAGTCCTCATCTGCTCCTGGATGATTTTCACCTTCTCCGTCGTGGCATGGACCATCTCTAGTCGTACGAGTGCTGACTCCCCACGGTCAGTCCAGCACAGAGGTGATCTGCATGGTTGGTCGTACAATTCCTTGTATGGTGCTTTTCTGATGGTGGAGTGGTAGTTGTTGTTGTACGGAAACTCCACCAAGGGTATGTGATCCTCCTAACTGCGACCAAAGTCAAGGATGCTTGCACGTAGCATGTCCTCGAGTGTCTGAATGGTCCTCTCTATCCGTCCATCCATATGAGGATAAAAGGCGGTGCTCAAGCATAGCTGCGTCCTGAATGCCTCCTGCAACCCCTTCCAAATCCCGTAAGTAAAGTGAGAGTCTCGATCAGAGACGATAGATTATGGCACACCATGATGTTGTACAATCTCCTGAACGTAGAGGCATCCCAAGCTCTCCACTGAGCCCTGATCTCTGATAGGTAAGAAGTGGGCTGACTTGGTGAGTCAGTCTACTATCACACAAATAGAGTCATGTCCTCTGGGAGTATGTGGAAGCCCCATCACAAAATCCATGGATATCCTATCCCACTTCCACTTCGGAACATCTAATGGATACACCAATCCTACTGGTACCTGGTGCTCCGCCTTCACCTGCTGGCAGGTGAGGCATCATGAAACTAACTCCGATACAGCCTTTTTCATACCGGGTCACCAGTGCTGTCGTCTGAGGTCCTGGTACATATTCGCTACTCCAGGATGTACCTCTAGAGGGAAAGTGTGAAACTCCCTCAGCACCTCCTCCTATAATGTAATTGGTACCATGGTACGTCCCCTGAAGAGGATGACGTGCTCTCCTCCTACAGAAAAACCATCAGGTGACTACCCTATTGAAATCTGAGCATGTCGCGTCTCACAGTCAACGTCACCACGATGTGCCTCTCTGACCCGTTGAAGTAGTGGAGGAGTGACTGTGAGGGACTATAGAAAGGTTGCTCCATCTCTATCCATGAAGGATATCTGCAACGCGGCTAGCTTCTCTATTGCCTCTCCAAGTAGCTGAATGTCCGATCTCCTACTGAGAACATCACCTACTATGTTCCCCTTCCCAAGAGTATAGACTATCTCAAAGTCATAGTCCTGGAGGAACTCGATCCATCCCCACTATCTCAGGTTCAGGTCCTTCTGTGAGAAGATATACTTGAGACTCTGGTGGTCAGAATAGATTGTAAAGCGCTCACCCATCAGGTAGTGCCACCACATCTTCAAGGAGAAGACCACTACTGCTAACTCCAGGTCATGGGTAGCGTAGTTCTTCTCATGAATCCTCAACTGTCGTGAACCATATGCGATCATTTCCCACTTCTGCATTAAGACACCACCGATTCCGGTCCCTGATGCATCGCAGTAAACTACGTACCCTACGCCATCCTTCGGTAGCCTCAAGATGGGTGCACTGGTAAATCTCTGTTTCAGCTCCCGGAAGCTCTGCTGACATCTATCTGACCACACGAAGGGTTTCCCCTTTTTCATCAAAGCTGAAAGTGGTGCTGCAACTCTGGAAAATTCTGGCACAAATCTCCGATAGTACCCAACAAGACCTAGAAAACTCCGCACCTCTGTCACACTCCTGGGTGGATCCCAAGAAAGTACTGCCTCAATATTCGCAGGATACACAACAACTCCCACCTCAGAGATAACGTGCCCCAAGAAGTGGACCTATCAAATCCAGAACTGACACTTCGAGAGCTTACCATAAAGCTGCTGCTCTCAGAGTGTGTCTAGTACAACCCACAAGTGGTAGGTGTGTCCTCCTCAGTAGTCGAGTAAATCTGTATGTCATCAATGAAGACTATGACAAATCGATCGAGGTAAGGCTGGAAGATCCTGTTCATGAAACTCATGAACACTACTGGAGCATTGGTTACGCCGAGAGGCATAACCAAGAACTCATACTGGTCATACTGACACCTGAAGGTCGTCTTCTGCACATCCTTATCTCGAACTCTAAGCTGATGATAGCCTGACCTGAGTTCTATCTTCGAGAACCATCATTCCCCCTTGAGCTGATCAAAGAGGTCGTCTATCCATGGGAGTGGATACTTGTTCTCTGCGGTCACGTGATTCAGGCTACGGTAATAGACACATGGTGGTTAGATCCCTTCCACCTTCTTGGAGAATAAAATCAAAGAAGACCAGGGTGAAACACTGGGTCCGATGAATCCCTTTCCCTGCAAGTCCTCCAGCTGTACCCACAGCTCACGAAGCTCCGCGGGAGCCATCCGATATGCTGGAGTAGATATCGGGGTTGTCCCGGGGTACAGGTCAATAAAGAAGTATACCTCTCTGAGAGGAGGTAGTCCTGGAATGTTGTTCGGAAAAACATACATGAACTGATCCACCACAATAGGAAAACTTAAACACCGCACATCAACTGCTCCGAGAATGAGACTAGCCAATTGATGTGTGATCGGCTGCCCTCTTCTCTACGTAAGTCCATTCTAGGCTGAAAAGGCTCCCTTCTCGCCAGTGAAGGTGAACCTGCTCCCATCTGTGTGGACACACCGCACATTGTTCCAAATACAGTTGATCTGAGAATGGACTGTGGATAACAAATCCATGCCCAAGATGATGTTTTAAGGCCTCGATGCCGCTACATGAAGATCCCAGCCGACGCTCTCTCCTCCTAGAGAAATCTCACACTTCCGACACCAATGTGTAATCGTCAAGTCTGCTCCCGTAGGTGTCTCTAGCCGTAAGGATCGAACCAACGGCTCTGTAGGAATCTCTGAGCTCCGAACAAGGGCAGCGGCAATAAAAGAATGACTCACTCCTGTGTCTATAAGAACTGCAGCAAGGGTGGAGTAGACATAGATAGTACCTTGAATCATCTTAGGTGCGCTGTGGTCATAGCCCTCCACTGCCTGAAGCTGAGCCTGCCTCTATCTGCCAGCTCCCTGTGGTCGGTGTAGACCTCCTGGTGGTGCTAGTGGTAGAGCCTCAAAGTGTCGCCCACCACCCACTGCTCGACCAGCTCCTCTTCCTCGTCTGCCTGCTCCCAGCAGACCGCCACGGTCGAACCTCTTCCTCTGCCTGGGTGGTCCCTCAACCGTCTACTACTCCTCTGCATGGCGGTTCGGGAAGTCACGAGCCATGTGGCCCTACCCACCACATGCATAGCACTTCCTGCCTCTCATATGGTTGGCTCTACTGTGTATTCCCCGCACCTCTGAACCCGTATCCTGAGGTCTCCCACCTAAGGACCTGGTTTGCTTGGACCTCTGCGACATCTGTCAACGGCCGACTGCAAAAGACTTTGCTACGTGTCTCCCTGCGGTAGGCCTCGCTTCTAGAGTATGCTCAGTAAGGAAGCTGTCCACAAGTAGGGATCACTCCAGTACTCCTGCCTATGTCAGAATGATGAGGGAGATCATCGAAGCCATGATCTCATGCCTCAGTCCCTGCTCGAAGGTTCGGACCGAGAAGAATGGGTCCCATACCATCCGTGGAGTAGCACGAGAGGTCGGTAAATATCTTCGAGTAATGGGCTACTATCATGATGCACTGCCACAACTGTAGTAACTCCTGGATGCACACCGCACGGAGGGTGGCAGGAACAAACTCTGAGTGGAAGAGACTCTCAAAATCCGGCCAAAGTAGAGATGTGTCATCGTGCACTTGGAGCATCAGGCTCCACCATCTACTTGCTTCTGCATGCAGGAGACTCACTGCAAGGATCACCATAAGATCTACCGGTTTCCCTACCAATCTTAAGACTTGGACCACAGCCTTCATCCAATCCCCGGCTGCCTGAGGGTTCGTCTCTCCGTGAAACATGGGAGGCCTCTATCGTTGAAACTCATGCAGCGCACTCAGGCAGTGTGCACTCTCCGCAGCTGGGGCTGGTGGTATCAGTGGCCAAGTGGGTAGTGGTACCACTGGTGCCTCCATTGTAATGGGGCCCTGCACTGAGGCCTCATCGCTCGGTGGGCCGCCATCTCGCAAAAAGATCGCAACCCTAGCTGGCTGTCGTCGTGGGGCCATCCTGAAAAGAAACAGGTGCGCCACGGTTAATATAGTATACCTGGTGAGCTGACACAAATTAATCACAAAGGAAACTTTTGAAACACACATGCAATCAATGTTTTCGTGCACTGAGTCAGAAATTAGAAGTCAGGGTCCTGGGGTATTAATACGTCGGCCACCGCACCAACACTGGAATCCCTGGACTGATAACCACCCTCAATATGCTTAACATTATTCCTTCATAGAAAGAAAAATTATCAGAGTCCAAAGTTATGTGGTAGAACCAACTCCTCTGATACCAATTTATCACGACCCGTCCTCGGGGCCCGTGTCGTGACTACCCCAAGCCCGCCTTCCATAGGCCAGCGATTGGCGACTAGCACCAAAGGCGTAAATCCCAATAAAAGGGAAGGCATTGCCTTTCTATAAGTAAACAAACACAATAGAGTATGCAATCTAAAGTAAACACTAAGGAAACTGAGCAAAAAAGTATGTGGTGGAATGTAAATTTTCCAAAATAAAAACCCAACTAAATGTATAGTACTACAAAAAAGAAAGAACAACTGCAGTAAAGTAAAGAAGAAACCACCAAATCATCCTCCGGAATTCCCACCTGAAGGATGCGTATTGATAGTCTCGTCTGTTCCTCGGGTCCGGCCGTCCACGCTGAGTACGTCCCGCCAAGTGGTCCACCTCTAGGTACCATCCCGCTCCACAATACTTCACCTTGATCAGTGATGTCTGTCTCCTACATCCAACATAATGAAGTGCGGGCAGAGCCCGTGTAGGGGTGAGTATACGATACTCAGTAGGGACCCCGAGATCCCCGAAGGTATTCCAGAATCCCCAAAGGATAAACCATAAGGAAAGATACAAACACAAAGTATCAACCAACTCTACATAGGTAAATTCCCATACATATACCTAAGTCATCAATTTCAGTTCGGCTCCAACTCACGAGCCCAAGTACAACCCAGTCCACACAAGAAGGCACAACCCAGTACACACAGGAAAACAAGTCAATCACATCAATGATAATGATTTAAAGTCAATACTCAGCTCACACAGGTATACTACTCACAAAGAGGGGTCGAGATGATAGAGGTAGCCTCTGAATCATCTCCCCTGTCGAACCCACGTAGGATCCCAGTACAGAAGTCGTCGCTGTCGAACCCACGTAGGATCCAAGAACAGTAACCATCACTGTCGAACCCACGTAGGATCCAAGTACAGTCATCATCACTGCCAAACCCACGGAGGATCCAAGTACAGTCGTCCTCACTGCCAAACCCACGTAGGATCCAAGTACAGTCGTCATCGTTATTGCAGTCACAGCCAGCTCTAGGGTTCCTGCACACAGCATGCTCGATTCCAGGAGGGTCTGCTCCACGAGTCAAGGGGTGGATACATAAACTTTCATGAATCCTAGATTTTATGTATTCCGAAGTTCCATCTCATCAAAAGGAACTCTACGAAACTGACGGCGCGTCAATCAGACACCCGTTCTGAGAGAGATTGGCTTTTCCATTCCAGGGGCTCGATTAGGAATATGCTCGTTTGTAACCCGGCTGATGTCCAAATTCATTTGAAACTCGCAGAGAGTAACGCAAAAGTACTGTCTCATCGAAATTTCCCTATTACCGCAGACGGTGCATCGATTGGACGCGTGTTCCTTAAATTATTCATGTTTAAGTAAATAATGGGCTCGGCCCATTTAGCCCAGTGGGCCGACGGGTCGGGTTGACCCAGTTTGACGGGTCTGACCTAGTAGGGTTGTCGGATGAGTCCGAAGAATTAAAAAACACGGCTCGAATGGGCGCAGCCCGGCTCGGCCTAGCGCGGCTCAGCTTGGCCTGGCCCAGCGCGGTCCGGCTCGGCCCGGCCCGGCACAGCCCGGCTGGGCACGTGGACCGGCTGGCTCGGCCGGCTGACCGAGCGGTCCCAAGGGGGGGGCCTGGTTTTCTGCTCCGGCGATGCCACCCTTCCTATAACTGGCAGGCTAGGCCAGCCGGTCTTCTGTGCACGCTGTCTGCATGGGCGGTCCGATGATTCTCCAGCGTGGCGCCCTCCTGGCGTCGTGGCTCCACTTCGCCCAGCCGGCCGAGAGGCCGGCCGGTTCTTCCGCCGAAGCAGCCCGCGTTGCGGGCCGCAGTTTATTCCTCACAACTGGCGTGATGGTGCCGGTTCCCTTCGTCACGATCCTGGCATGGCATGACAGCGCTGTGTTTTTCCTCCGCCTCTGGTTTCCAATTCCAAAGGAATAAAGTTCCAGTGGAGGGTTGTTGGGCCGTGTTCGTTCGGCCCGTGCCCTCCGCGTTAGATGGTTTCACATGGCCAAGAATTCCCAAGGTTCACGAAACACAACAAACAATTTTATTCTCAATAAAATTGAATCATCACACCATAACTCTAAAAGAAGATCGCGGTTGTCAAGCGTCGCGGATGATGGCGTCGTTTCTGTCATCGTCGGTGTGCACCCGAGGAAATGACGTCTCCTCTTTTATCACAGAGAGAATAAGATGATTGTGCATCATTGGAGAGCTCCCGCATCGGTGTTTCCTATCTTGTTGCGGAGGAATAAGTGGATGATGAAACTGGGTTCGTCGAGTCATTCTTCGTTAAAGAGGTGATGTTCTTCGCGGGAGGATGAATTTCTTCAAAATAAAAACTAAAGTTCTCCCCAAATCCTCCTCACACAATAATTCTAACCCCAAAATAAAATAACCTTCTCTTTATTTTATTTTACTTTTCCATGCATTTAAATTTACAATATTCAAACACACAATTCAATTAATTGATGAGGTTCAATTAATTAATTAAGTGTGTGTTGGCATGAATTAAAGTGGGAGAGTGGGGAGAGGAGGAGCTAGCCAAATAAATTCAATGGGGGTTTCCAACATTAATCAAAGGAGATTAAGGGGGGTTTGAGGGTTTTTAGGGAATGTGAAGGGTTGGGGCTCATGTGGGCCCCACCTCACATTTATCCTCACATGGGTAGTTAGGTTGTTAGTGGGTACCACCATAACTCCCCCATGTAGGATGAAAACCACTCTAAATAAAAGAATAAAATTGTCCCACAATTTAATTCACTTCTTATTTAATCCACATTTTTTAACACCTCCTCTCGAGAAAATGCATCTACAGTAAAGGTCCCCTTAAGCAATTACCGGCGTTGCGAGTTCACCGGTGCCTATGGATTTCAATTCTAAGCACCTGTTCAAAAGATAGAAAATCCCTCTCGTTCGTTTACTGATCATACCCGTGCTAAATTTCGGAAATTGATTCCGGGCACACTGGGCCTCAGAATCAAGTTCCGTTAGAAGTCATAGACTCGTAAAATTACAAAATATTTAAGAAAAAAATTCCCTTGAAATTTCCAGGTCTTTATATTTCTTAACCTGGTTTCTCTATTATATCTAAAATTTTTGCTTTCACATTTGAATTTCAAATATGTTTTTTCTATATTATCTAGTTTTTAATTACATCTATGATTTATTTTTGTGTCAAATTTATCTTTTCAAAATATTTTACGGAATATATATCACTTAGGGAATCCTTTATCTTATTTATAAATTCTTCTAGTATTTTTATTATTTTCCTGAAATATATAGCTATATGTTTAACAAATTTCCACCTCACACATAGTTTCTATTTCACAAAAGGTTTTTCTTTTATTAAAAACCAATCATTAAATTATAACTATTGTTTGTAATTTCGTTTTCCATTGGAAATTGTTTTTTGTGATTCATTTATCTTTCTTACTCTTTCCAAATCTACATCCAAATTACTAAAAAATTATTTGGGTACATTGTAATCTTATTAAGATATTTCAAATGGAAACTAATGAGTTCTTATCATCACATTATCTCTTCTATAAGTATCACTCTGTTTAATATTATGGGGTATATTTCATAAGGAAGAACCAATATCATTCTTTTTAATTATCTTTGGTGTATCCATATTTGTAACTTCCTTTAAATTTTCTACAAAAGTTGCATCTTATTTATTTACCATATTTTGTGGAGTTATTTTCCTATATTAATTTGATACATGTGGAGATAAACATGAATCGTCTTAATGAAGGCACTTATTTAATGTTATATACAGGTCTCCAAGCACTTAAAAAAATCATTGAACCTAATAGATTTTTATTTTTCCTCTATGAATATTGATTATTATCAAGTTTTCTTCCCCTTAAAATGGGATTTATATAACCTTATGAAAATTTAGTATTGTAACAATAATAAAATTCACAATGACCAAACATGTTTTAACACAAATAGTTCATAATAAAACATGATTTCTTTTTTTAACTGGTTTCTGTATAAAAATTTGAAAGTTTTAATAAATATATTTTTTGGTATTACCCACTATCCATTGCAGTAATTTTTCGGAAATAGAACTCATAGAAATTATTTTTTCAAACTTATAAATGGTGATAGTATTAACATTTTTCCATCATCCATACATGCTATAATTTTAAATTTAAATCAATATAATTGGATTAAATAGATTTAGTACAAACTTTATATTTACATATAGATGATACCAATTTCTTAAATTTCATTTGAGAAATATTATTAGATGGTAAAATGATATTTTTTTTACATAATAAAGTTCTTTTAAAACATTAAACCTCTTTAAGAAAATACATGATAGTTAATAATATGATTTCTCAGTTTGTCTCATTTTAGATTGGTCATCTTTACATCCAATTGAAGAACTATCAAATTAAGATTGTTCTTATGATATTTAATCAGCAAGATATTCTTCTCCTAATTTGTTTTGACCTTATACACCTCTTCTTCATAGATTTTATATTTATCTTATAATAATGTGTCAACCTACTAAACTCTATTATATTTTATATCCAATTATAAATTCTTGAAATCTTTGGTAATTTTCATATTTACTGACTATTATTGGATCTCCTCTTGAAATTAATATGTGGCCTCAAACCCTTCATGGATTTTATTTAGACACTCCACTTCACACTTATATAAATTTCCCTCAAGCTTAAAATTTACTTATTCTATGATTTCAATCAATTTAGAGATATTTTTACAATAAAGAAACTTAAATTTCAAGGATTCCTCTATATTTTTATATTCTTTAACACGCTGGGATATTTCTTCTTCTATGCCTCTATAGATACCAACAATTATAATAACTAATTATCTAGGTAAACCGTAAATTATATCTTTTAATGATTCAATAGAAACATATCTAGACATAGTATCACTTTCACATTGGTCTTCTTCTTGTTTACACATTTTAATAGTACTTCAAAATACCTCATGGTCACTAGAATTCATTAATAATTTGAGGTATAGGGATTCTAAAACATATTTTTAGTTAAATTTACAACTATTTATTCACCCTAAAAGAGAGATATGAATTAATTAGTAATATTTAATAAGGAAATTAATATATCTTGTCCATCATAAAAGTGATTTAAATTCATTAAACTTTTCTTCTCCTTATTTTTCATATTCAATAATGTCTTGGTAGGGAATGTGGACCAGAAATGAATAGGTCCTCACATAAACTAGACAACATTATAATACATGAAATAATATTAAAACCTTAAAATGAGAAAGACTTGAAATATTTATATTCTAATCATAGGTTAAATAAGCTATGTTATGAAATGAGTGTACCATTTGGGATAAAATAGATATTGATAGGGTGGTGAATCAATGTTGTGAACTTTTAATATAATTTATGCTTTTAATAACTCATCGGTTTACCTCTATCACTAGTTAGGGTGTATAGATATCAATTTCTCTCTTCAAAACTTTTTTTACATCAAACTCATAAAAACATACACATGCGCATACATAATAAACATAATAATTTGAAAATATCACCTTTTAAGACAAATATTTAATCCAATGTGTGGTCTAGTAAAACCCAGGATAATACAACCCACTATTAAAACCCTATGAGAATTATATAATTTTCATCTTATAGTGTAGTGTGTGTAGAATTCACACATATTTGGTACATCTCACACTTAGGAACATCATGTACCATTACCATGATATATCTATGGTAATATAAATGGATTCTAATTGTAATTTTGAACACTAACTTTTTGTTGATGTGGGGCCTCTTCCCTCTTACTTTTCCCTATCATGGTATCAATTGCCTTTATTTTTTATCGTAAAATCTACATATAATGGATTCATATACATTATATTAATAGTGACCCTATCCTTTTACATATTACATTTCATGGTTTGAAGCATAATTATACATCAGAGTACAAGCCAAGGATCGTTAAGTCTAGTGTCTTAGAAGATGAGGTACATAAAACATATAACATGAGGATAAAAAACACTTCTTTATATAATATTCATTATGAGATCCTAACTTCCATTGAGTCATTACAGCTCCATAGGGTACCCTTGGGAACAAATGAACAAAGGGATGAGTTGAAAAGCATAGTAAGGGAAGGAACATAAGGATAAAAATTAAGCACATGAGTTAAGAGGCATGAAAAAATGATATCTAAAGCATAGAAAATATAAAATTATATCATATAAGAATGTGATAATATAAACCTGGAATCATATATATGTGTAATAATCATAAAACATTTCTTTAGTACAGGTCAAGGCTAACTGCCAATCTCGTTTCCCATCTTAGTACGGGTTAATGCTAACTATTATTCCTGTTTCACATCGAATCTCATGAGACTTAACTATACCCAATTCATTGGAGCTCTATGGGGGAACAACCATCTCAAAATTTTCATGAGTATTTTTTCCACATAAATAATATTTCCACATAAATAATCATACATAATAAACCCTTCATAAACATAAGGATACCCATGAAAAGAATTGGGTACCACAATCATGACATAAAGCATAAACAATTTGTGTATCATGAAAGTGTCCATGAAAGAAAGGGATTAGAAGATAAATGGACATTAATAAGGTAAAATAGTCATATAACATGGTCATTGTTGTCAAATATAAATGAAAACATATAATAAATGTATTTTAGAAACATTATCATTAAAACAATTTTGTGCGGTTTTAAGGAAAATACTATAGAGATTTTAAAAATAAATAAGTTGGAAATATTTTACATAAAAACCGGAATTGAACCAGGATGTTTTTCAAAATAAAAAGTATTATTTTATAAACAAAATTATGTCTTAAAAATAGGATATAGCACACTTGAAATAGGGTAAAAATTCAGGATGTTCCCTTAAAACAAGTTCGCTTATGGGAAAGTTAATTGGGGGGCTTTTAAAAAACATGTATATCCCTGAAAGAGAATGATGAAAGCGTATTCATAAATGATTTTTTTAAAATAAACATTATTTATAATATATTCATAAATAGATAATATAACTCCACTTTTATGTAAAGAAATATATGGAAACCTAAATGAACAAAAGGGGCTCAGGTAGAATTTGTTACATTTTATTGGCATGGTGTAGGGTGTACCAAAGAGGTTTTTAAGAGAGAAAAAATGGGTTTAATATCACATATAAATCATTAGAATAGTACGGGGTGAGAAAATATACCCCCATCATTTGTGATTACTCATAAAATGCATAGCATATAGGACAATCTTAATGAAGAGAGAAATGAAGAGGATGCAATACCTTAAATACGTTGGTGTTCACTACATTTTATTAGAGACCTAAATAAAAAAAATTTGATTATTAATTCATAATTCCATAACCTCTTCTATATTTAATTTATTTATTATAACTCTTTTTAGTTTATTCAAGGTCTTTTTGATTAGTTATGAGGTTCAATTTTATTGTTTGGGCTCATTTGTTTACTTGGGTTTAAAAGATCGGTTCACTTATATTCAAGTTAGAATAATCATGAAAGATGGAAGTGGTTGTCCAGAAATGAAGTTATATGATTGTTTCTGAAGCTTTCCCTGGGGCGCGCGCATTTGTCTGTGGAGGACGCTCAGCTGTTGCCCCGCATTCCCGCTTTCCAAAGGCGGGCGGCATTCATTCCTTGTTCAGGTACGTCTGCTCCTTGATCGAAACGGGATGATGGGATGTCGGTTCTTCCTTCCGTGGATTCCTCCTCAGAACTCATCACCTAGTCCGGGTCTCCCTCATAGATTTAATATGTTGTTCATGAATCTCATTCTCGGTGTCATATCTTCATGGATGCTGGTTAATTACACTACTTCCGTCAAGACTTTCCATAGGATCTTGACATGGTAGCAACCTTCGGTCGGAGTAGACGGCAACATCAGGCATGTCAGGGCATCTCTAGGTGCATGGACATTGGGGAACCTGTATTCTTCCTCATGAGAGGGCATCTCAAGGGTGCATAACCCGAGGCATCCCACATCGAGTCCAGGGAATCATATGCCATAGGCATGTACCTGAGGTTTTCCTCAGCTTCCCATGTTTAACACAGGGTATGCCGCATGTTTAACATCTTGCGAAGACGGATACACCAAAGGCGTGTCATCCGAGGTTTTCCTCAGGCATCTCATGTTTATCACGAGGTAGGCTGTGAGTTTAATGTCTTGCGGAGACGGTTACGCCAAAGGCGTGTCATCCAAGGTTTTCCTCAAGAATCTCATGTTTATTACGAGGTAGGCCGCGAGTTTAACGTCTTGCGGAGACGGTTACGCCAAAGGCGTGTCATCCAAGGTTTTCCTCAGGCATCTCATGTTTATCACGAGGTAGGTCGTGAGTTTAACGTCTTACAAAGACGGAATGAGGGTGATCAGAAAGTCCCATAAGGACTGATCAGATTGGTATATCCCTAGGAGAGAACACCTGGAAGGTTTACCAAGGGGATGGATCAGAACACCCAATGAGGACGGATCTGAGGTGGTGTTCCCCACGGAGGGGATATGTCACACCGTAATGGATGATCTGAACACCACTATGGGAGGATCAGGGGAAGTGCACCCTAGGATGGAGTACACCATGGATTACCATTGTTTGGGATTGAACCTCTTGGAGGTTTCCTACGTACCCTATGTAGAGGACAGGGATCAAAACCCACATAGTTTGAAGGGGTAATGAATCGGGGTGTACACAGAGGACAATGACTCGGAGGTATGCTGGGGAATACAAGTGGAAAGAGGCCCATGCACCGCTAAGAGCAGCGAGGAGGTGGATGGCATGGTCCCACAAGGATGTGGCGGCCCGGGTGAGAATCAGGATGGGTGATGGATGGATGAATGAAGTGGAGGGGGAGTGAAATGGGACCATCGCAAGGGCGAAGGTGAAGTTGGGATTGAGCCTTGAAGAGGCTTCCTATGTATCCCTGTGGCAGGGAATCAATGTCCGTGTAGTTTGGGATGGTGCCGGTGAACCGACGTGACAGTGGACCTTGGCCCGATGGATGTCGCCAGCGAAGCAACGTAAAGGTGGACCTTGGTCCGATGCGTCAACGAACCGACGTGAAGGTGGACCTTGGTCCGATGAGCATCGTCAGCAAACCAACGTGAATGTGGAGGACCAGGAGGTTCTTAGTAGTTGTGGGCTTGGACCTCTTGGAGGCTTCCTACGTACCATGTTGTGACATGGATCACAGACCACGTAGTTCAGAGGGGCTTCGTCGGCGAACCGACGTGAAGGTGGACCTTGGTCCGACGGGTGGTGGGCTTGAACCTCTGGAAGGCTTCTTACGTACCATGCCTTGGCATGGATCAAAGTCCTCGTAGTTCGTATGATGGAATTCATCAGCAAACCGACGTGAAGGTGGACCTTGGTCCAATGAGATATGGGCTTGAACCTCGAGGAGGCTTCCTATGTACCATTCCTTGACATGGATCAAAGACCTCGTAGTTCAAAGGGTTTCACCGGTGAACTGACGTGAAAGTGGACCTAGGGGTCCAGTAGTGGTGGGCTTGAACCTTGGGAAGGTTTCCTACGTACCATGCCTTGACATGGATCAATGTTCTTGTAGTTCAAAGGATTAATGGAATATAGTTTAACGTCATGCGGGATGGTAGTGAACCCTGACGTGAATAAACGACGGGAGGGATTGAACCTCATGGAGGCTTCCTACATACCATGCCTTGACATGGATCAAGGACCTCGTAGTTCGGAATGGCGGTGGGTGTCGGAGAACCGACATAAATTAGGGACCTTGGTCTGATGGGAGGTGTGCTTGATCCTCTGGATGGCTTCCTACGTACCATGCCTTCACATGGATCAAAGTCCACGTAGTTCGGGTGAGAATGGGGGGGGGGGGCTTGGCGCACCGAGAAGGAGACGGTCTGCGCCAATGATTTTTGGGCTTGAACCTCAGGAAGGCTTCTTACGTACCATGCCTTGACACGGATCAATGTCCTCGTAGTTCGGGTGGTCACAACAGCTTGCCATCGGACTGAAATGTAGTTTAACGTCATGTTGGACGCAAATGGGACTCGATGTGAATTAGATGATGGGTGGGCTTGAAACTCGTGGAGGCTTCCTACGTACCATGCCTTGACATGGATCAAAGACCTCATAGTTCAAATGGGTGTGCAGTTTAATGTCATACGGGACAAGGGCATGCAGTTTAACAACATGCTAGATGAGGGTGAAACTCGACGTGAATAAACGACCGAGTGGTGGGCTTGAACCTCGTGGAGGATTCCTACGTACCATGCCTTGACATGAATCAAAGTCCTCGTAGTTCGGTGGGTGGGGGTCAGGGTCGGTGCTCTCTCTAAGCCCACGTGAGTCATGCTCTGTTTGAGAAACAAGAGGTTGCAGGGACATGACGATCACGTCGCGAAGGATGCGTCTTTGAGAAACGAAGAGGGGCTTACGCATTAGGCGGCCCATGGTGTTGGGACTTACTCCAGGATGGAGGCCCGAGGAAAAGGATGACGATAGTTTTGGTCTTGGGCCTTGAAGAGGCTTCCTACATATCCCCGTGGCAGGGAATCAAAGTCTACGTAGTTCTTCTGATGACGGCTTACCACCGATTGGGGGTTTCAATGGCTTACCGCTGGATTGGGTCATAACGGCTTACCGCTAGATAAGATCACAACGGATTACCACTGGGTAAGGATGTCAACGGCTTAATGCTGAATGAGGTCGCAACGGCTTACTGCTAGATGAGGATGTCAATGGCTTACCGCTGAATAGGATCACAAGGACTTACTGCTGGATGAGGATTTCAACGACTTACCGCTGGATAGGGTTTTCAACGGCTTACCGTTGCATAGGGATGTCAATGGCTTACCGCTGAAAAGGAGTTACAATAGTGGATGGGACTTAGGCTAGGAAGCTGCCCGGATGCTGCTAAGGAGTGACAACAGTGAATGGGGATTATGCAAGGAGTTTCCCGGATGCCGCTATAGAACGACAATGGTGAATGGGGCTTATGCTAGGAAGCTGCCCGGGTGCCGCTATGGAGCGGCAATGGTGAATGGGGCTTATGCAAGGAAGCTTCCCGGGTGCCGCTAAGGAGCGGAAATGGTGAATGGGGCTTACTCTAGGATGTTGCCCAGATGTGCCGCTAAGGAGCGGCAATGGTGGATGGGGCTTACGCTAGGGAGCTGCCCAGATGTTCCGCTAAGGAGCGACAATGGTGGATGGGGCTTACGCTTGAGAGATGCCCGGGTGCCGCTATGGAGCGGAAATGGTGAATGGGGCTTACACAAGGATGTTGTACGTAATGTCTTCCTCATTTCTGTCCATGAGGGCATCCCAACTCACTGATGAATTGAGGCCTTCACCAATGTGCTAGTGCACAAGCGGGATAATGCCAAGGGGCGTTGGAATCATGCCACTGTAATCATGGCATTAGGCGTCTTATGCTTGGAGCATAAGGCATCTCTTGTTTAGTGCAAGAGGCATCCTATGTTTTGAATATAGGGATTACTACAGTTTAAAGTCATGTAGATAGAAATATTAGCATCTCATGCTTGGAGCATAAGGCATCTCTCGTATGGGGAAAGAGGCATCCTATCATTTGTTAGATAGGGAGTACTACATTTTAGAGTCTTGTAGAAAGGACTGTTGGCATCTCATGCTAGGAGCATAAGGCATCTCTCGTATAGAGTAAGAGGCATCCTATCATTTGTTAGATAGGGAGTACTACAGTTTAAAGTCATGTAGGTAGGACTGTTGGCTTCTCATGCTCGGAGCATAAGGCATCTCTCATATAGAGTAAGAGGCATCCTATCATTTGTTAGATAGGGAGTACTACAGTTTAAAGTCATGTAGGTAGGACTGTTTACATCACATGCTCGGAGCATAAGGCATCTCTCATATAGCGTAAGATACATCCTATCATTTGTTATATATGGAGTACTACAGTTTAAAGTCATGTAGGTAGGACTGTTGGCATCTCATGCTTGGAGCATAAGGCATCTCTCATATAGAGTAAGAGGCATCATATAATTTGTTAGATAGGGAGTACTACAGTTTAAAGTCATGTAGGTAGGACTATTGGCATCTCATGCTCGGAGCATAAGGAATCTCTCATATACAGTAAGAGGCATCCTATAATTTGTTAGATAGGGAGTACTACAGTTTAAAGTCATGTAGGTAGGACTGTTGGCATCTCATGCTTGGAGCATAAGGCATCTCTCATATAGAGTAAGAGGCATCCTATCATTTGTTAGATAGGGAGTACTACAGTTTATAGTCATGTAGATAGGACTATTAGGCATCTTACGCTTGTTGCATAAGGCATCTCTCGTATAGGGAAAGAGGCATCCTACCATTTGTTAGATAGGGAGTACTACGGTTTATAGTCATGTAGATAGGACTATTAGAATCACATTCTTTGAGTATAAGGCATATCTCGTATAGGGAAAGAGGCATCCTATGTTTGGTACATAAGGATTACTACAGTTTAGAATCATGTAGGTAGGACTATTAGGCAGAAGATGCCTAGAAATGGTTGGTGTTGGGACTCACGCAAGGGCGGTCCTTTATGGTTCAACCTGGCATAGGAGCCAAGTGATAGGGTTAGGAGGAGTTTCCCGAGGAATGGTTCGACTCAAGGTACTCGGGGAATTGATGATGAGAACCTCAACTCACGACATAGGAAACAAACCAAGAGGAATGCATCAACTCAAGGTGTTTGATGGTGTGTGGAGGAGTGTCTCAAATCATGGTATTCCATAGGTTGAAGGTGGGTGCGCATGAGGGCGCAATGGAAATCCCAACGTCCCGGCCCGAAATGTTCACTGTGCGACTCTCCATTTTTCATGGGGGTCTGTGACGGTAGCGAAGGGACCAGCCCGGAGGGCCAGGACCGAAGCCGGGGACTGACCCCGAGTGGGGGTGCGGGGGGCGCATCCCCCGCAGTATGGACCGGTGGGCGCGAAGGTAAGATCCTCGCAAAGGATAGGTCTTCGCGAAGTAACTTCACGGAGCATGGCCTCGCGGAGGAATGGTCTCTCGTGGAGCAATGGGGTCTCGCGAAGCAAAGGGCTCTCGCAGAGCAAAGGGGTCTCGCAGAGCAAAGGACTCTCGCGGAGCAAAGGGCTCTCGCGAAGCTTAGTCTCGCGGAGCAGCATCGCAGTGCATAGGCTCGCGGAGCATGGACTCACGGAGGATGGTCTCGCGGAGCAGCATCACAGAGCATTGGCTCGCGGAGCATGGACTCATGGAGCCTCGTCTCGCGGAGCAGCATCACGAAGCATTGGCTCACGGAGCATGGACTCACAGAGCCTCGGCTCGCGAAGCAGCAATGCAAATGAAGTTGTTCGCGGAGCATGGCCTCGCGGAGCTGCAATACGGAGCTCCGCTCGGCCACCCAAGGGGAGAAGTGGTTGTGGTCGTCCATTCGGAGAAGGGGGGTGAGCTGGGTATTTATAGGCAAGGGGTGCCGCGAAGCAGAACTCCCACGCCGACTCCGGTGCTTCGCGGCGCGCTCGTGAACGTCAAATTCGTTCACAGAGAGGTACCGCCTCTAGAGCTTCACGGTGGGCTCACGAATGTCAAATTCGTTCGCGGAGAGGTACCACCTCTGGAGCTTCACGGTGGGTTCGCGAACGTCAGGGCGTTCGCGGAGCTTTACCGCCTCCTCTGCTTTGCAGCGGATCTTCGCAGTGCATCGCTAACGTCAGATGGGTTCGCGGAGCCTCCCTCCTCATTACTTCGCGGAGGCGCTCTGCAATCGCGGAGGCAGCTTCGCGAATGGGCTTTGCGAACCAGTTTTCCAGGCAAACTTCAAATGTCCATAACTCCTAATCCGTAACTCCGTCCGGGCCCTACGGCCTACCAAGTCGAAGCTTGCGAAATGGACTACGATCATGGATCATGTATGATAGCATTTTGAAAATATTTGGGGACGCGTTTTCCAGTGCCAACAGTGATATTAGTGAACATAAAGAAGATTACATGGTTCTAAATTTAATTTGTTTACTTATATTGAATTCAAACAATTATATAAAACCATAGTGACAAGCATTTTTATTAATTGATGGATTTGATTACAAAGAACATGTTTTGCTTTAAAACATAATAACATCTCTACGAAAGGAATATAGAACTAAAAATAGGATATATTACATATATAATAATCTGGTTCAACCATAACACAAATGGTTTCTTGACCAGAATTAAATATTATAATAGAAATTTACAAACTGTTGTCCTTGAATGTGATAAATGAGCACATCTCAAATGGTGCTTTCAATTATTTCAAATAAAGGGTGGTGAAAGAAGAGAAGATAATGGAATATACCATTAGTATAAAAACATTCTATTATATGTATGTCTCTAGACTTATCATACTATTTTGGTGATGGGAGGTGGGGAAAGAAATAAAAAAATAACTTAAATGAAATGAAGGAATTGGAAAGAGGAATTTACCTCTTGAGACTTCATCCTTTAAGAACCTCTTGAGGGGAGGGGTTACATTATTTTGAAGACCCTAGGAGCTTTTAGACATGGAGGGGATCTTGGGGTGATATTTGTGCAGAATATTGTCAAGGCACAAGGCTTGAGAGGAGTTATGATAAGTTGGAGTGAGGGACGGTTTATAGTGGAGGAGGGGAGAGTTTTCATAATTTTTAATCATTTGTTTGTTATTTCTTCACAATATAAAAAATAGTGAGTCTTCCATGACCATGAATAGTAATTTTATCACATGATCCCTAACCAATTAGTCTTACATCATCATAACATCATCAATGACTCAATAAATCCCTTATTTTGCTTTTATCGTAAATTATGTCATTTTACTTATTCATAAAAAATTCAAGTATTTCAGAAAAGTCCCAAAAATTCACCCGAACCATTTTTCGACGAGTAGAAACCAAAAAATGAAGTTCATTTTTCAAAAATAGTTTTATAAATGTGATTATTTTAATATTTAATTAAAATCATAATTTATTATAGAAAACCAGTTTTAAAACATTCATTTACTTACTCTAAAAAAATATGTATATCATACTTTCAAATTGAATATTGTTTTTATACTATCATAGGTAAGGTTACTATTTATTAGGACAAATCACTATTCATAATGGTGTGTTTCTACTAATAAGGGTAGGTGACTATTCACCAAAAAAATATGTTTTTCTTATCGGGCTCCAAATAACTTACTGATTGAAACTGTGTATGTCAGATTTTAAAAATTCCAAACACAAAAGTGAAAAACTATTTTTTAAAGGTCACATAGAACTTAGTAGTTCATTATTTTGTGGATTCATGTGATTTTATGACATATTTATGAGAATTTAATTTCCATTGAAAAACATTGGGTCATTACATTTTCCCCCCATAAGAAATTTCTTCCTCGAAATTTCATTTTACATTCTAAGACAAAAAAAGTGTGAGTACTTTTCCTTCATTACTTCCTCCAGTTCTCATGTTTCATCTTCGTACATATGGTTTCTCCATTGTAACTTGACCAGATCTGTAGTCTTGTTGCATAGAACATTGTCTCTAAGATCCACGATCTTCACTGGCTGCTCCACATCGGAAAGATCATCCTTCAATTGTACCACCTCTGAAGACATTGCATGTGAAATTCCCGGTATGTACTTCCTTAAGAAAGATACATGAAAGACATCATGTAATTTCAACATGATAGGTGGAAGTGAAAGTTGATAGGCCAATGATCCGACTCGATCGGGGATCTAGAAAGGGCCAATATACTTGGGATTTAACTTCCCTTTCTTCCCAAACCTCATGAACTTCTTCCATGAAGATGTGCATAGAAATATGATGTCTCCAACTTTGAACTCAATGTCTCGTCGACGATTTTCTGCATAACTCTTTGGCCATCTTTGGGCTTCCTTGATATTTTGTTGAATGGTTTTCACCTTCTCCGCCATTTATTCAACCATTTCAGGTACTATTTGATTACACTAACCAAATTCATCCAAAAACACTGGTGTTCTACACCTTCTCCCATAAATGTCTTCATATACATCCATTTGGATGCTCAGTGGAAACTATTGTTGTTGGAGAATCCATCCAGTGGAAGATGTTGGTCCCATCTTCTATTTAATTCTATAGAACATGATCTCAACAGTCTTCCAATGTCTGAATTGTCTTCTCAGATTAGTCATCGATTTGAGGATGATAGGTCGTGCTGAAGTTCAGTTTAGTGCTTAGAGCATATTGGAGACTTTTCCAGAACTTCAAGGTGAATCATTGATCAGGATCAGATATAATAGACAGTGGCACTCCATGCAGCCTTACCCCTTATTTGATGTAAATTCATGCATGTTGATCCAATGAGAACTCCTCTCGAATCGTGATAAGGTGAGATGTCTTTGTAAGACGATCCACAATGACCCATATCGCATTGTTTCCTTTGTATGTCCTTGAAAGTCAAGTGACAAAGTCCATGGTTCTGTTTAACCACTTTAATACTGGTATGGGTATTGGCTAAAACATCCCCTTAGTCTTTTATCTCTTAGACATTAATTTCTGACATACCAGGCACTTTTATGTATATTCAATCATCTCCCTTTTCATATTGTCCCACCAAAAGTTTTCCCGGAGATCTTGTTGCATCTTTGTGCTCCCTAGGTGGATAGAGATGGTCGAGGAATGTGCAGCATTCAATATCTCCTTCTTTATCTCTTGATCATTTGATACACATAATAGTGACCCAAATCTTATAAATCCTTCCTCATCAATTTTTAAATCAAAGGATTTCCCATTATTAACAACTTCCACCCTTTTCTGAATTTCAACAAATTTTCTTTGAGCACCCTTCATTACCCCCAAGAGGTATGGTTGAGAAATAATTTTCAAAATGATTGATGATGTTCCTACATTAATGATTCCCATGTCCATCCTTTTCAAATCTAAGAAGATTGGATCCTTTTAAATTCTCGTCATTGACAAAGATGTAGGATTCTTTCTACTTAGAGCATCTGCCACCATATTTTCCTTACTGGTATGGTAGTGGATTGAGCAGTCATAATCCTTGAAGAGATCTATCCATATTTGCTGGAACATATTAAGCTCTTTCTGTGTGAATATATATTTGAGACTCTTGGGCCAGTATATATCTCACACTTCTCCCCATAGAGATAATGCCCCCAGATTTTCAATTCAAAGATGATAGCCGCCAACTCCAGATCATGCATAGGATAGTTTTGCTCATGGATTTTCTGCTCCGTTGAGGCATAGTCTATCAATTTATCATTTTTCATCATTACACAGCCTATTCCCTTATTTGAAGCATAAATGTACACCACAAAGAGTTCTCCACATGTAGGGAGTGTGATTATTGGCACAGTGATAATCCTCTTTATGAACACCATGAAACAGTCTTCACATTCCTATGTCCAGAAAAACTTTACTCCCTTCCATTTCCACTTGGTCATTGGGATTGACAAACGTGAAAAGTTCTTCACAAATCATCGATAATACCCAGCATACCCAAAAAGCTACGGATCTCCATTACAGAAGATGGTATGGGCCACTCTTCAATTGCATTTGTCTTGGAAGGGTCCACGGATATCCATTTACTGGTGATAACATGACCTAAGAATGATACTTCCTCCATCCAAAACTCACATTTACTATACTTTTCAAACAACTTCTCCCTTTGCATTTTCTTTAACACAGTTTTCAAATGCTTCTCATGTTCCTCCTTGCTCTTGGAGTATATCTGAATATCATCAATAAAGACTACCACAAATTTGTTGAGATAATATTTAAAGACTCTATTCATTAAATCCGTGATATTTTTTGGAGCATTAGTGAGTCTGAAGGGAATCCTTATGAACTCATAGTGTTCATACCTCCTTCGAATGGAAGTCTGGGGAATATTTTCCTTCCTTGCTTGTAATTTTTGATATCTTGACCGAAGCTCCAACTTAGATAAATGACTGGCCCCACGAATCTTATCAAACAAGTCATCTATCCCTGGTATGGGATACATGTTATTTATCATTATTTTATTGATCTCACGATAATAAATGAAAAGGCTCATTAATCCATCCTTCTTCTTGACTAAGAGGACGAGATCACCCCACAGTGAATCACTCGGGTGTTTAAAACCCTTCTCCATATTCTCTTATAAATGCTTTTTTGGTTCTTCCTGCTCTACAATGTCTATTCTATATGGATTCTCTGATATAGGAAGAGATTTGGTAACAAGTTCAATTGAGAACTCAACCTCTCGATCAGAAGGAATAATAAGGAACTCTTCTAGGAATACATCAGTGTAATCCCTCACGATGGGCATGTCTTCAAGCATGATTCTCTCCTTTGTCTTAATCATTTGAGCTAGATATTCCTTATCACATGGAAACAATATCCACACATGAGATGAGGATTCTAAATTTGATTCATCTTCCTCCTTACACTTGTAAAGAATCAGAAGATGCTTTAGGATGTGAAAAATGATCTCCCTTTCCTGATAGTTGATGTTGGATTTGTATAAAGATATCCAATCCATGCCTAAGATAGTGTTGAACTCTAATAAAGGAAGTATTCTGGGAGGTTCAATCCAGAAACATTAACCAGGGAGGAGTCATAAACCAAGGATGCAACAATTTCCCCATTATCTGTTCTCACAGAAAACTTTTCCTCCAAATTTTGAGGTGGTGTTTTAGTAGTTCTACTAAACCTGAAAGATATAAATGAATGACTATAAACCAAATAAAATAGTACGTTCTCTATTATTGAATGGATAACTAGTGTACTTGTCACCACATCATTTTCTGGATCTACCTCGGTAGTAGTGATAGCATAAGACCTTACTTGTTTCTGTAGAGGCTGTTGTTGATTTCCTCCGACAACCCTCAGCTTAGGGCAATTGTTTGCATCATGCCCATGCTCCTTGCAGTTGTAACATTACACTATCAGCTAAGTGTTGATCTGAACCTTCCTTTCTTCTTCAATATTAGTGGGATTATTTATATCCCTTTGACAGTTCTTTTCCATATGACCAAACCTTCTACATTTGAAGCAATTATTGGTTCCCTTCAGATAGTTACGAGGATGTGTCTTCCCAAAAAAAATTAATGGGGAAAAGTCAATCTTCTTTCCATCATGGGATATTTTTTAATGAACCACCCATGTTGTTCTCTATTTTATGATTATCTTTATTGGTACCAAGAGTCCACTAAGAGTTTCCAATCTCCATTTCAACCATAAGGGAACAATGGCAAATATCTTCCTAACTGTCAAAGTCTCAAATTTCCAATGCTTTTCGTAAACTGATCTTTAGTATGCTAAAGAATTGATCCACATTTCTTTCGGTGTTCATGAAAAATCCAGAGGCGTACCTTGAAAGCCTTGTAAAGTTTGATTGATATGCCCCAATGGAATCATCTTCCTTCTGCTTCAGTCTAAATAACTCTCTTTTCATTTTCAGATGGAAGGTTTGAGGAAAATATTTGTTCAAAAACATCCTCTTCAATTCCTCCCAATCCATGGAATCATTTTCTTCTTGGGGCTTTGTATTCTTGATCATTGTCCACCACTGATCAGCTCACCCATCAAAATGATATACTTCCAGTACAACTTTCTCTTCTTCCTAGAACTTGAGAATGGATATAATCTTTTCAGGGGATTTAATCCATTGTTCCTCAAGGACGAGATCAGAAGATCCGCTAAACATGGTTGTTGTTTCTGCATGAAGGATTCTACGACAACATTCTCTTTACTTGGAGGAGGAGGGAATTCCACATGATTCATGTTATTATTCATTACTTGAGCCAGCTGAGCAAGTACTATCATGATGTTTTAAACAACTGCTCCTGTCATATCAGGCATATCATTAGGGAAATATTCACATTTCCAATCACATTAGTTGTTGAAATGTGTTCTTTTATTTTCGGCCATTAACTAAGAAAATGAATGTATAATTAGAAGTCTTAAATACTTAGATATTAAGCATAAAAAAACATTGAACATAAAAGGATAAACATATAAAGAAGAAGTATATCCTAACTTGTGATTTTTTTATATTTATATCTAGGTTATTCTTGATCTATTTCTTAACTTATATTTCTATGGGATTTTTTTCCTAAACAATGGTTTGTAATAAGCTTGTAAATATACCAATGAATATCCCTCGGCAGTGAAGTAACCAAGAGGGCAGCAAGGCCCATTATTATGTACCAGGATACCCTAGTTCAAGCTCAAAACTCCTTGTCAGAGTTTTCACTCCTTGGTAAATCTATGCCAAAGATGCCTCTACCTGCTCATATCCAGACAGTTATTTATTTTCTTAATAAACCACTTACTCAATAATCACCAAAATTTAGGACTATTTTCTTATACATAGTCTCATCATTAATGTTATCACTAAGGTGCTCTATTTATAATCTCCAAAAATAACTAGACCATCCTCTGATACCAACTATAGGTACCCCAGCCTTTTATATATAACATTACATGATATTAAGCATAATTATACATCAGAGTACAAGCCAAGGATCGTTATATCTATGTCTTGGAAGACTAGGTACATAAAACATAAAACATAAAACATGGGGCTTAAAAACACTTCATTAATTAATCTCCATAATGAGCTCCTAACTTCCTTTGAGCCCTTACATCTGGAAGGGTACCCTGGGGAACACATGAACAAAGGGATGAGCTGAAAAGCCCAGTAAGGGTATGAACATATGGATGCGTCTTAAGCACATGAGTTAGGAGACATTACATAATGATATCGAAAGCATGGAATATATAAAATCCTATCATATAAGCATGTTATCATATAAACATGGAATCATATAAATGTATAAGAGTCCTAAAACATTTCTTTAGTATGGTTCAAGGTTAACCGCCAATCTCGTTTCACATCGCATATCATCACACTTAACTTTACCAAATGCATTGGAGCACTATCTGGGTGCACCCGTCTCAAAATTTTCATGTGTATTATTTTCATATAAATAATCTTTCCACATTAACACTCATACATAATCAACCATTTATAAACATAATGATACCCATAGAAATAATTGGGTACCACAACCACGACATAAAGCATAACCAATGAGCATATCATGAAAGTGTCGATGAAAGAAATTAATTAGAACATACATGGATGTTATTAAGGTAAAATAGGCATATATCATGGTAGTTGGTTTCAAATAGAAGTGAGAACATATAAGAAATTTATTTGAGAAACATTAGCATAAAAACGATTTTGTGCAGTTTTAAAGAAAATACTATAAAGATTTTAAAAATAGAAAAGAGGGAAATAATTTATATAAAAACCAGATTTGAACCAATAAGGTTTTCATAATAAAAATCCTGATTTTATAAATTTCACGGTGTCTTAAAAAATAAGATATAGTACCCTTTAAATTGGGTAAAAATTCAGGAAGTTCCCTTAAAACAGGTTTGCTTGTCGGAAAGTTCTAAAGAGGGAATCTTTTAAAAAAATGTACATCCCCAAAAGTGAATGAAGAAGGGGTCTTCATAAATGAATATTATAAAATTAAACAGAATTTAAAATATGTACATAAACAGATAAGATAACTCCAATTTGATATAATAAAAGATAAGGTAACCCGAATGAACAAAAGGGGTTCGGGTAGAATTTGTTACAGTTTATTGGCATGGTGTTGGGGGTACCTAAGAGGTCTTAATGAGAGAGGAAAGGGGTTTATCATCACTTATAAATCATTATGACAGTATGGGGGAGGTGATAAAATATACCCCATCATTTTGGATTATTCATAAAAGGCATATCATAGAGGAAAATATTGATTAAGAGAGAAATGGAGTGGATCCCTTACCTTAAATCTGTTGGTGTTCTCCACTTGTTATTAGAGACCAGAATAAAAAAAATTAGGATTATTAATTCATAAGTCCAGAACCACCTCTATATTTAATTGATTTATTATAACCCTTTTTAGTTCATTAATGGTCTTTTTGATTAGTTATAAGGATCAATTTCATTGTTCAGTCTTGTTTGCTTACTTGGTTTTAAAAGATCAGTTCACTTATATTCAAGTTCAGATAATCATGAAAGATGGAAGTGGATGTCCAGAAATGAAGTTATATGATATTAGTGAACATAAAAGATATTAAATGGTTTTAAATATAATTTGGGTACTTATAATGATGTCAAACTATTATATAAAACCATAGTGACAAACGTTTTTTGTTAATTGGTGGATTTGATTACAAAGAACATGTTTTGATTTATAACATAATACCATTTGTACAAAAGGATTTCAGAACTAAAAATATGATATATTATATATATAATAATATGGTTCAACATAACACAAATTTTTTCCAGAATATAATTATTGATTATAATAGAAATTGATAAATTGTTTTCCTTGAATGTGCAAATTAGCACATCTCAAACGGTGCTTTCATTTCTTTCAAATTAAGGGTGGGGAACAGAGAAAAGATAATGAAATATCCCATTACAATGAATACATTAAAGAACATGTATGTTACTGGATTTATCATAATATTATTGTGAATGGATGTTAGGAAAGAATCAAAAAGAAAAAAACATAAAAGAAATGAAGGAATTGGAAAGTGGAATTTACTTCTTGAGACTTCCTCCATTGAGAACCTCATAAGGGTATGGGTTTCAGTATTTTGAAGATTAAAAGAGATTTTGGAAGTGGGGTAGGATCTTGGAGAGATATTTGGGAAGAATATTTTCTTGACACAAGTCCTGAGATGAGTTAAGAGAAGTGGGAGTGAGGGTGGTTTATAGTAGAGGAGAGGAGGGTTTTCATAATTATTTAATCATTAGTTAATTATTTCTTCAAAAGTGAAGGGATAGGGAGTCTTCCATTACCAAGAATAGTAAATTTATCATGTGTTCCTAAACTAATTGGTCTTATATCAGAATAAATTCATCAATGAATCAATAAATCCCTTATTTAGCATTTATCGTAAATTATTACATTTGACTATTCATAAAAAATTCAAGTATTTCAGAAAAATACCAAAAATTCACCTTAACAATTTTTTGATGTGTATAATCCAAAAATGAATTCCATTTTTCCAAAATAATTTTCAAAATATTATTATTTTAAAAATTAATTAAAATCATAATTTATTACCAAAAACTAGTTTTAAACATTCATTTACTTGTTCTAAAAAATAGGTATATCGTACTTTCAACTTGAATATTATTTTTATACTATCATATGTAAGGTTACTATTCATTAGGATATATCACTATTAATAATTTTATGTTACTATTCATAATTTTAGGTTATTATTCACCAAAAATAATGTTTTTCTTATTAGAATCCAAATAACGCACTGATTGTAACCATGTATTTCAGATTTTTGAAATTCCAAACACAGAGGTGACAAAATTATGTTTAAATGTCACTTAGAACTTAGTATTTCATTATGTTGTGTTTTCATGTGATTTTATGACATTTTTTATGAGAATTAACTTTCCATTGAAAAACATTGGATTGTTATAATATTAGAAAAATAAGTTCTTCCTTTCATAAATAGAAATAATACTTCTTCTGACAATATGCATAACATATGCACTCCCTCATTTACCATATTCTATTATAAAATATAATTCACATCCCCACCTTATATTTTTTGCATTCTTATTATTGTATACATATAAATAAATGAAATAAAAGGCTGAATTTTGTATTCTTCTTCTCATTGACTTTGACACATATAAATGCTTCAAAATATAGCAGTGTTGGTTCTTGTTTGAGATGATAAAATAATTTGATATCCTAATAGTATTAGATATCTCTAAAAATAATAACTTTTAGAGCCAAAAAATACATATTTTTAGGTGAATGCATCATCATCGCTCTCTTATTTATAAAAATTAACTAGAATATGTGAATCTCTCATTTTATATTACTAAGGTTTTTAGTAATTCAAACTCTCTAGATATTTGGTCACATAAAAATTTCTCCATTCCTTCAAGCCTCTACCAAAAACATATTATAAAAATAAACTGGTGAAAACATGATCCATATATATATATATATATGAAATTATATTATATATAATATCCATGGTGTAAGCCTCTCATTTATAGAATATAATTCTATGTTTTATTTTTCCTTAGTCAACCATACATTCATTTAGAATTGTTTATTAATATATTTATCCATGCAATAAATAGGGTCATAGTAGTCTCATTCAATGAAAAATTATATTGAATTATTATTCCTTCATTAATCTGATCAGTATTCCTCTTTACATTTAGGATGTCACGTGTATTAATAACATTATATACATGAAACAAGTCTTGGTGGTGGGATCTCCATTTATGGAATAGAATGATCAACAAAAATTTCCTCTACTCTATCAATATAATCAAAAAACTAACACAGTATTGATTTCATTTAAGATCAAGACATATGGAATCAATTGAATAATCTATCCTACCATCATTTTATAAAGAACCAAAATAATCACTATCGTTTTACCATGACATTTGGAAACTTGAAACATCATTTTACACTATAAAGAAAAATTCACAGATCCATCATTAATGCATTTTAATCAAGTGAATTACCATTATACAGGTCTAAATTACTCTCAATCCACTAGTTTCATTGTCATTTTGTTGTTACATGGGTATTACTAGACATTGTATAGTTAGTGTTATTATTATATTGCCTTTATATATATCTAAAATACCTTTACATAGCACCATGTATTATTAGTAACCCTTATGAAAGAATTAGGATACCTTTATACATGTTACAGTTTCTAAATCATATTGTGATACCGAATCCAATTACCCTTATAAATTAGTAAAAATTTCTTTGAATTACATATACACTAAACTAAACTAGTTGAAAACCTCTTTCAATTTCCAAATAAACCCATACATTGTGTGAATCCCCCTTTACACAAGTCACTAAAATTTTGAGTTACCTTTATTCATGATGTATATCACTAATGTTGGATTTCCTTAGATAATAGACAAGATTTATCTTGGCAGTGGAAAACATAGATGAATTTTAAACATTATATATTTTATGAACATTACATAAAAAATTGAATACCATTAAGTAGATAGGTTAGTCTTTATAGTGAATTTATGTAACTATTCTCACCTTGACACTAGAATTTGTTAACCTTTACATAGTGTCACTCCTTCTTGGACATACCTTTACACAACGAGCATAACTTGTTCCAAATATTATCTCAATAATTTTAATACTCCTTAAAATTCATCCAATAATTCTTTAATTAATATTAATTACTTATTAAATCATTCAAATTACATTATAAATAATTATAACAATTCTAAATTTCTTCCAATAAATTAAAAAACATTACAACATTTTAAATATTATATTTAGAATGTTTAAATGAAACTCATTACCTATAAATTTTAGTTTCACTTAAACCCTTAAAAACCCATAAAATAATGTATATTTTTAATGTATATCATCATTTTAAAACTATAGAATAAAAAAAATTGATCTTCACAGATTTCAACTAAATGGATATACAAATAGTCATTATAAATTTTCAATCACTATAGAACTCTTGTTTTCATTTTGTCCTCAAAACATTTTCCAACACCTATAGATGGATCCTAAATATTCAACTACCGTTTTGACTAATAATAAATATATCTGTAAACATTATTTATAAAAAACTGCTTTTTCAGATAAAATATAACAAGTAACGTCAAACAAATCTTCCATGATAGTATTCTAAACCTTAAATACTTAATACAAAGTGACACAATGTGTGGTATCTTCTTACTAAATAATAATCTTTGGATATCCACAATCTAACTTCCAAGATTTTCACATTCTCAAACATATTATCTTTAAGCCATAAATATTTTTATATAAATCATAGTCATTGAAAAAAATAAAACACACATAATGTGGGATCACCAAGTACCAATGATCTAGAATAAAACAAAAAGGTTTACACACATATATTGAAATCCATGTCTTATATTCTGGTATGGGTGAGTCTAATGACCCAATTGGATTCCATCACTCTATTTGGTGATACTAAGTGCTATTATGCTCTTGTGCATGTTCATGAAATACATAATATTGTGAAATTTATTCTCATTCAACACACACACAAAAAAAACATAACCTAAATTCATAGGCAAGCATACATATCATGTTATTGTAAGCGAACTAGGCCATTAGATGCCTGATATATCCCAATGAGTCTAATGTTGGAAGTATGTTTTTTATATCCAAATAACTATAAAGTCTATTTGGAATAAATTACTATGGCCAGTTCAACCCATACGAACATTCACAGACCAATACCATTCCTTCTCATAACTGGAGGTTGCACATCAAGTGATAAACCTGGACCCTTATTAGGGTAAAGAGCACATAAATTGCCCAAACCAACCTTTATCATTCAATATAGGTCACACATAAAGTTACCAATCCAACCCCTCTGAGGGGAGGGTTCACATCAAGTACCTAAACCAACCTATCTCAAGAGAGGTCTCACATCATGTACCTAAACAAACCTATCCTAAGGGATGTCTCAAATCATGATCGAGTACCCTTACTAAACCTTATAACTTAATTTTGGTGACACATTATCTAAAATCCCAATGTTATCCTTCATGGTTATCCCCAGCATCTTGAACCACCTACTATCACATCAACCCATTGAACTCTCACTTACAATGTTTCCATAACCATATGTCTCTGAACATCATATTGAATGAAGTTAGAACAATTTATATGGTAGTATAAAAAATCAAAATATGGCAAAGGTACAACACAATCATAATGAATCATAGGGATATTCATTGGATTCTCCCTAGAAACCCTCTCAAGGATACTCACATTAACAATGTTAACACTCCTAACCCATTAATGATTGATTTAGATCTTCACCAAACTCATACACCATACCACTAGTTACCTAAAGAATTATTCAAGGTATCACATCTCACCCCAAGACCTTTTTACCAAAGAATAAAACCCATCATCACTTTACTGAACTATACATTGTTCCATAAAACGTAATCCAATTCACCTATTCTTACCCTCTAGGATGTGTCATATATATCAATTCAAACCAAACAAGGAATTGTGATACCAAAAATAATATCATAAAGAAACTTGAAAAATAATTTATCGCCATCTAAGAATATAAACCACAAAATAATCAAAATTTAGGATAAAATATTTATAACCATGCTTTAGAAAATATATAAATTCCTATATGAGGTCAAATAGACAAAAATAGTCTCAAACCAATCCCTTCAATCCAACCTTTATAAACTAAGTCAAAACCCTTTTATAAATCATTTATAAAGGTATTAATTTATTGTATTTCTCAATTTTTTTCCATTTCTAAAATATCATTAAACACATGCATTAGAAAACCCATATTTATAATGAAATTTCATTTTAAAACCCATCACCTAAAATCATCGTCTTTACAATTAAAGTTACTTTTTAAAACATCCTTTAAAAATTCCACTTTCTCAAAACCCCTTTTAAAATCAATATTTGAAATTAAAAATCTAATTTACTCTGAAAACATAACTTAGGCCACCATGAAAATGATAAAATGATCCAACAATACTCATCTAACAAAGAACTATCACAAAAAGTATTTATTATGTCGATTCTTTAACCTAAATTTTCAATAAAAACATTATAAATAATTTTAAAATTGGTATTTTAATAATATAAATTAAATATATTATGTGGATATTTTTAAAATTATATATTTAAATAAACTACATTTAAAATGGTCTAGTAATCATTTTTTGACAAAATTTATTGAAATAAATGACATTAAAAACCAAACCTAGATATAATGTTTTTGGTTTTCACATTTTGTCCATTAAATTTAAACTTACCTAAAATTATGTTTCCCAACCACATAATGATATTTAATCATTTATCTTCTTTATAACCTTTTAATTTCCTCCTAAAATTTTTCACATCACATCATACTGACATTTTTTGCATCATACCGCACTAACATTTTCCATTCCAAACATTAATTTATCCAAACTCAATCATTTTTTCTCCCTATATAACATTTATATTTTATCGATTGTTCATTCAAAAACATTGAATTAGTACTGAACATCCATTTTTCTAATGGAGATCATGACAGTTTTGAGAGAAATGATAAATAAATATTTCAAACACTGTTATTTTTCAAGGAACATTTGATATAGGTAATATCCTTAAAATCATTAAAAAAATTTCTCATTCCATATTTTTATGATATTTTAATAAAATTAATTTTTAGTAATATCATTATATACTTGAATTATCATTATATTTTTGAATCTATAATTACAAACTACTTATTTTATCACGTTAATATATATTTTTTCTTGTTGACTCGTAAAAATAATTATGGGTAATGTGGTATGATCTCAAATGATATTTTTTAAAAAAATATTCATTATGTGTATCCTGAAAAAAAAATATGTAAAAAATGATCTATGACATAATTTATCTTAAAATTAACGTGAAAATTATGTGTTTGGTATTGGTCATATATGAGAACTAAAGCTAAATATCAATTTCTGCATCTGTTTTTTAAAAATTATCATAAAAGTTCATAAATAAGATATATTTTTAACATTATTTTTAATATATAAAATTAAAAATATATTTACTATGTCACCTTTAAACACATAACCTCAATAATCGATGTTGAAAATATAAAAAAATATACATAAAAACCTATTTTTTACAACTGAATGTGAAACAAAAGAACTTTTTATCAATTATATGTAGTCATTATTAGCTATTAAACTGATGTGTGATAATCCTAATTTATGGGGAAAGATCACAAAAGTTAGTCAACAGGATAGTAGATTATTACTAATTCTCACAAAAGAAAAAAATAATAAAATTGACCAGAGACTCAAGAATATATTGGCCACATACCACAATAAGTGATCCTTATTTTGATCCCAATCTCATAGAAATCTCTTTATAGTCAACATATAACTGTAACAAGCATAAACACCACAAAATTAATAAAACAAAAATTTAAATCCCAAATCCCAAATTTTCATAACTGATATCAAACTCATCTGTTGGAATAATAGCACTGAAACCATAAGCAATAGGGTGTGGTCTACTCCCAACATATACCAAACCCTAATCCACAATCAAATTAAAGTTTAATTTCTAAATAAAAATTAAATTAAATTTAAATTCACACAAAAATCCAATGTGATCTTTTGGGGAAACATAAATCAAGAAACAATGATGAATAGATACATTAATATATCCTCTTATGACATATTTAATTATCCAAACATGAAATCCCTATTAATAGAGATGATTTACACCATGATTTATGTGAATAATGACCTCAAAACCTAAGATTCATAAAACATAAATAAGTGAAAAAATGAGAAGACTATTCGTGATAAGGAGATATACCTCACCTTGAATCTACCTAAAAAACGTCTGAAACAACCTAGTTCAAAGGGAGTCAAATGGTAAAGGATGGAAATTCCAAAGTGGGAACTCTATTTTTGTATTCAATTAAATACATTGAAGCCTAATGGGTTTCCAAAAAGGAATACTTTAAAGAACCAAAATTCCTCTAAAAAACTACCCAGTAGATTGGTCATGGTGTGACCATATTGATCGCATTATGACACCTTAGCACTCATTCCCCATCACATCATGGTTTCTATAGTTTATGATATGACCAATTTATCCTTGGTAAAGGTTCATACATAATAGGATGTTATATACTAGTTTCCCTTATGGTTTATGATGTTACCATCCCTAAACATAGGACCTCATCCATAAGAAATTAACCATCACTGAGGTTCTATGATATTCATGCCCTGATTGACCATCTTGTAAAACTCTTATAGAGTGGCATGTTTTTCTTCCTCATGGGACTCTCCCCCGTACTAGGCCAATCATTTAATGGAACTCTCCACTATTTTGTGACCAAATTCCACACCAAACCTTCCCAAAATAATCCACCCATCATTCAATGGCTCTAAACCATTACTCCACGATGGTGTTCCTTCTATAGAATTTATCCAGAAAATTGGGGAACTTGATTCAGTTGTTCTTACACTGAAAAACACTCCAAAATACCCAAAAATAATTTAAATTCTAATAAAATATAATGTCCCTCACTTTGAGAAAGAAAATTTAAATTTCCCCAAAAAATAATGACTCGTAAATTTTCTAGGTCATTACATAGCTCATTATAGATGATCACATGTAAATGCTCAAGTTCGAATCTCCAAAAATAATATATATGAAATCCATAATTCATATGAATATATTATTTATAAAGTTATAAATAATTTTCCATTATTATAATACTCTTTCTAGTATTAACTCGATCCAAAAATCAGGTTGAAAACCACCCCTACTTTCATGAATAGTAATTTCATAACCATTATGACACCCATAAGAATACCACATCCTCAAAACCAAACTCTAGAGGTTAATATTTCTTGTTTAAATACTAACTATTTTGAATTTTATTTGTCTCAAATTATTTCATGATTTGATTCTCTCTATTTATAGTGTACCCTACAAGAATAGGTCCAAGGAATGTTTCTATACCACTTTTTTTATCCATCCACTTTTAGAATTTAGAAAATGTCACATTATTTTATGTGGGAAATAGAAACAATAAAATAAATTTTTCTCCTAGCCTAGACCTCTCAAGGAAAATAGATCATACCTTGTGATTTTCAATACATAAACCAATTTTTTATTAGAGGAGTGGCATATCAATGATAATATGTCATTCACCATTACTCATTGAAATCAATGTTAAATTGAGTTAATAACCCAAAATAATCCACACAAAAATCCATTATCACACATTTAGGAATTTTATTCAACAATAATTCACCAAGTTAAATATATCACGTACCACCATTTTAATCCCTATGAAATGCCAACTGACCAGTTCTATTATAAAGACTTTTGATACAAGGATTCATAATGGATCTATATGCTCACTTATATAGAAAACATCATTATTGTATAGTAATATCTAGGGTATTTTTTTCATATCACACCTAGGGTATAACAGGATCTAATACCACTTTTCAAGATCATTTTTCTCCTTTACCAGGCCTTCCAAACCCAATGCATAACCACTAATGGGGTTATATCCAAAAAAAGCTGGTGATAGGAGGAATATCTCATCCAGGATTATATTTTATCCACTACTCCTAACTAATACTGATATTGTATTGGGTTTTTATGGAACACAAAAAATTCACTTAAAGGAGAAGTGAATCATTCCCTTTCGAACAAGAAATATAATCCAACGACTTTTACCAACATGAACATATCAATCTTTTTATCCTTCCATCATCCAAAATTAGTTATAATATAATTAAATCACAAGAATAGAAACAATGGTTCTATATATATTAATACAAAATATATTTTATTATATGAATGCTCTACCAAAGAAAGTTAATCTTCATATATTAAATAATTCACTTTATTCATCAAGATGTGTGTAACCATTTTCACTTTATCTATGATAACCCATATTGTATCTCTAACTTGATGAAAATCATTATCCCATTTTAAAAATCCACTATGGTCTCATTCCATTCCACACCAGAATAATAAGTGCATATAATAATATTTTTGGATGTTGGTTATAACATCCATGGAATATAAAGAATATAACATTTTCATATTTATTAATATTTCTGAATTAAATATTAATTTTACTTTAAAGGGGGATATATGCTCGATGGCGTACCCGATACACAACAATGGGTTTCTTTGAAATCTTATGTTGCACACAATGTTGGTTCATACTGAAAAATAATAATATAATATTATTTTAAATGGTAGTTAACGCCTAGCAGTTATATTGGCAGGAATGGAAATAACTTATGACAATATGAATACACATGTTTGTTATTTTTTTTACATTTATCAAATAAATATTATTGGATTAAAATAAGAAAGAATCTGATTTTAAACATAAATACTCTAATATTCATTAAAAGGTCGATTTACCGCCTTTTGATGGGGAACCCTCTTTAAATATAGTTTTGGTCACTTTTATACATTCTATTTGTAAAAATAAAATTCTTCTTCAGAATAAGGACATAAAAACATATATTGGGTATATTTTTGGTATTTTTCTTATAAATTGTTTCATAATAAATTTTGAAAATATTGTGTTTTAATTCAAAACTGCATTTTAATCTAATTTATTTATATGCTTATATTATATTTTAAATTGGTTTGAAAGTATAATTAGATTATATTTTTACCATTTAATCCATTTTTTGTCATTGGATGTATTTTCACTTTGAAATTGGACATAAATAAGTGTCAATATTTTGATAGTTATTATTTATTAAAAACATGCATTTCGTTTGGACAACGGAAATTAATTTTAAATTAATTTCTACCACTTATATGTTTTGAATTTGGAAAAATGGATTCTATATTTGTAAATTGGTAACTTTTATTTTTAGACGTTGTGAATATTTACTCCAGTGACAATTTTATTTGTCATGGTTAATTGGTAAATATGTTAAATAAGGGTAAAAAAATATTATTATAATAATATTAAATTACACTAACATGTTTCCTAATAATATTGGTAGATACATTTCAGACCACGGGCATCCATGGGTCAATTTTGGGACCCCATGGAGCCACATGGGAGTGATAATGACACTTTATATTAATTAATTTAAAGTAAAGACAAAAGGACTTATTCATATATCTTTTAGTAAATAAATTTTTACATGGGGTTATATAAGTTATCCCTTAGACTATACATATTCATTATAAATATATAAAAAATTATACATCCTAATAATTTTTTAATACTTTTTAGAAATCAAATAAATAATATTATTTATGACACAATAATGATGCAGTGTTTACCTCATTAATGAATGATTTAAATAAATAAGATTATAAATATTAAAACTATACCCAAAACCAGTCAGATTCTTATTGGATTATTTTATTTCTAACATGAGTCATATAATATTATACCAAAATAAGTTTTGGACCTCTTGAAACAGAAGATAAATATATAATAAAATAATATTTTCAAAATATCCAAAAGAGCCCCTCCTCCCCTTATAAAAAGCCCTAACTTCTAACCCATTCTTCACACTTCTCAATCCCCTTGGCTCATCCAACATCTGACCAATTAATCTCCTTACATCCCTCTCCTCCGCCTAGAAGCCTTACTCTAGGCATATCATAATTCAATTAAACATTTTGGTTTAATCCAAAGAGAGATACCTGATTTAAAGGTAACATGTTTTCTTAAGTTATTTTGTTTTATTTTACTTCTCCAACCCCATGAACTCTTTTTATTCATTTCATTTATAACAACACCAGTATCCTCAATATAATAGTTTTTCTTTAGTATAATTATTTGAACTACACTTACACACACCTCCATTTAATGGGTAAAGAACATATTGTTTCTGTGGACGATAAACTAATACCTCACAAAACGATGATTGTTCAATATTCTACTACCACCTCTTATGGTGTCCTTTAAGATGGATCTATATTTATATGTGATACATTTTATATTTATATTTTTTCTATACTTATGTATTCATTATTTATAGAATACCATTATGGTTTCCATAGTGGGTAAATATGATAATTTCATTTGAGGAACTGCGGACTACCTCCCCCTCAAAGTGATATGACTGGTTCTGCCATATGTGAAACATATAAATGATGAATTTAATGAAATTATATATGATATTATACTTTAATTATAACATACCTATGTATCAGAATTTGTTTCCATTAAATATGAAATGGAATGGAAAGTATCTTACATGCCTACCTACGACTTACCGTCTCCATGAACGGTGCATTTCATTTCATATCTCCAAATGTTATGTACTATTATAAATACATATGAATACTGGATATATATGATATATTTTATATCTAAATATTGATTATCATTCTGGATATAATTTAATTTCGACCACATAGACAATTTATAATTATAACTAATTCATTTTTAACTCATGTTCTCAACATCGACAAAATGTCCAATATGAACTCAAATATTAAACTAATTGTTATATAAAGGTAATAATTTATATAAATGGTATAATAAACATGAAAAAGGTTATTAATAATGTATAAATTAACTTTAGTTTATTATTCAAGAAATTATAGAATGATCGATTCAAGTCGGACACGAGTTAAGGGACATCGTCTCAATCTCCTTTCATTGAGGCATATTTTTTTTTATTCATGACTTTCTTTTATATGGTGTATAAAAACATTTTAATTCTCATTTCATTCAAAAGTTATCTTTTTTATGAGGTGTTTTACTAAACAACAAAAAATAATGTTTTCTTTTAACATAAGAGTTGACAATAACATTTTCCATAGTCGTGAGTATTATTTGATCTTTGGCTTCCTTAACAATTCATAATGTTTTTAAATGGAAAATAAATACCATATACTCTTTTATGTATTTTGGTATTGAAAATGATTTTGATAATGGATTTTTTATGTCAATATATTTAAATTATATATTGTGATTGAAATTTGGAAATGTTGGCTTTCCTTTATATTTGTTTTATGTGTTATGAATATGTTTTGGTTCTTGGGAATTGTAAGGTCTACGGGTGGTTCTATGATAAACCTAGGGAAGTTGATCCCTAGATATCTCTCCAATTCATTGGGTAACGTGACGGAGGTAAACATGAATGTTTCTCCTAAGAGATTTAGGGAATATACTGTGATGGGTATTCCAAATGTAACTCCCTATGTAGCTGTAGAAGCTACAAAGTAAGTATGTTATGGATGCCACAAGTTACCAATTATAATTTATTATTTGTATGTGTTATTCATAAATCTTATGATTTCATTATGTATGAGCTTGTGCTTAGAATGTATTTAAGGAATAATGTTATCTTTGTTTATCTTATAACCCTAACTGAGCTCTTTATACTCATGAAAAGTTTATTTGAAATTTTTTCATAGGACTTAAAGATGAATAGGGTAAAGGATGGGATCAAGGAAAAGTCATGATGTCTAAAACATGGAACTAGACAAGACTCTTTTTTTCAAGAGTCTTTATTTTATGAAAAAAATGGAAACTGAGTAGAAGTCTCTCTTTGTAATTTTTTGAGATGTAAAATTGATGGCTTAATTCTCTAAAACTCTAAACCTGAAAAGATCCTAAATTTTAATTATTCATTTAATTAATGATTATGTAATTTTGAAGGCATGGGTCCTTATAGTTGGTATCAAAGGTCAGTTTAAACTACATTAAGAATTAGAATATTATTAAATTAATTTCTATAAATTATCTTTAGTTTAAGTTATTATTTAAATGATATAGAATTTAAAGATTACCATGTTTCTTAGCATAAGATATTTGTGTGTGGAGATTGGTTTTCCAAATAGGAAACAAGGAATATATGATGGGATGAAATCAGGAGGAAGAAAACCTTCCAAATCAAAAACCTAAGATTGTCGGAATCAGAAATAAATAGTTTTTTGCAGTGATAGTATAGTTGAATCAGGCTATAAATGGTGGTGGTATCCATGCACAAGATCATCTGGATCAACCGAATAGGAACATGTCAATAGTGGAGCATTTCATGAGGCAACATCTCCCATCATTCAGAAGATCATATAACCTCGTGCTAGATGAAGTCAGGATTAAAGCACTGGAGAAGATTTTTAATGTCATGGGGTGCTTATAACATCAAAAGGTTAGTCTCGATGTGTACCATTTTGAAGGTGAAGCTAATCAGTGGTTTTCAATGGTAAAAAATATCAGGGATAGTGAGAAGATTGATGATCTTCATTGGTATGAATTCAAAGGTATGTTCCTTGTGAAATATTTTCCTAAGGTGGTTTGTCTTAGGATGAAAATAAAATTCCTAGAATTGATGTAGGAGGATGACTCGGAGCCTACTTATGATGCAAACATTACTCAACTAGCAAGATATGCTCCAAATTTCATACGAGATCTTGATAGTAAATCATCCATTTTTACTCAAGATTAATGAAAAAGTATTGAAGGGATTTAGCTTCTCTTGAATTAAAAATTTATAAAAAACATGTTTTATGTGCGGAGATAGTGGAAATGGATTTTGTTGATGATTAGGTGTTATTTGACAAACAACAGAATAAGATGTCGAGGTGGCAGACAAATGGGAAGAACTCTATAAAAAGGTCTAATGATAAGAAACTTATGTTTACAGTTTGTGAAAAATGTGGTAAAAAGAATGATGGGGAATGACTTTTGAATTCTAGAAAGTGCTAACAATGTGTTAAAATTGGACATAAGGCTCTTAATTGCACTGAAAAAGATTAGGGTAATGGTAAGACAACATCTAATTTACAGTGAGAAAAATATTTTAAGGGAAATGAAATGGGTCATTATGAAAATGAGTGTCAGAAGAAGAACTCAACTGAGGGAATGCGGCCATAATACAAGCAGAAAGGGGTGGTGAAATCATTTTCCACTATTTCAACAGATATTGGTCCATCAAATGAAGTAGTATCAGGTACACTATATGTTTGTTCATATTATGCCAAGGTGTTTTTTGATTCGGGGTCTACGCATTCATTCATTTTGGTGATGTTTTCTAGTAAATTGGGAATTCCATATCAAGATAGGAATACTGAACTTATAGTTAAAACTCGTGTAGGAAATGTTGAGTCAAAAAAATAAGAACCTTACTATCCTTATGCGGATAGAATCTACCATCAAACCATATTGTTTTCCATCTAGTGGAGTTTGATGTTATTTTTGGTATGGATTGCATTTCTGTTTGTCATGCTAAGATTATCTGTAGAGCTAAAGAGGTATGTTTTCTAAAAGATGTTCAGTTTTTGTACAATAATGAACCCTTACTGTTGATAACATATCATGAATCTAAGAAACTAGTAAAAGCTGAAAATGAATGTTAACTTTCACATATTGTTGAAAACAAAGAAACTATTCCGAATAATTATGTGCTAGTGGTAAATGAGTATCATGATTTTTTTCTTAATGAGTTTTCTGGAAAAATACCTAATCCAGAAGTTTGATTTAATGTTGACTTGGTTCCAGATTATAAGTTAATTTCAAAACTCCTTTATCGAATGGCTCAAATTGAACTTTTAGAGTTAAAGAATCAATTTTAGGAGTTATTAGATAAAGGTTTCATTCCACCTAGAACATCACAACAGGGTGATCCTATCCTCTTTATCAAAAATAAATATAGTTCAATGAGACATTGCATTGATTATAGAGCTTCGAATAACATCACTATTAAGAACAAGTATCATTTACCTCATATCGGTGATTTATTTGATCAGCTCCAGGGAGCTCAATATTTTTCAAAGATTGATTTTTGGTCGGGATACCATTAAAGGAAGCAGGCATTTGTTATTCCTTTTGGGTTAACCAATGCACCTTCTATATTCATTGATCTTAGGAACATTATTTTCTATGAGTTCCTGGATAAGATCCTGGTTGTGTTCATTAATGTTATTTTAGTTTATTCTAAAAGTAAATATGAATATGAAATTCATTTTAGGGTTGTCTTTCAAACCTTAAAAGAGAAGAAACTATATGGGAAATTCATCAAGTGTGAGTTTTAGTTACAACAAATTTCTTTCTCTGGTAACAGTGATTCAAAAAATATCATAACTATTGATCCTGACAAAACAAAAGTTGTTGAAGAATGTCCCAGACCCACAAATATAATCGAGATTCATAGTTTTCTTAGATTATCAGGTTATTACCAGAGGTTTGTTTAAAATTTTTCACAATTATCTATCCCAATGAAAAAGTTATCTCGAAAAGGTGTTAAGTTCATTTCGACCAAAGAATGTGATGATTGATTTCAGGAATTGAAAAGAAGATTGGTGAATGCTCCCGTTTTGGAATTGCCCTCCAGAAATGGTGAGTTTGTTATCTATAGTGACGCTTCTTTAAAAGGACTTGGTTGTGTCCTAATGCAAAACAATCAGGTAATTGCTCATGCTTCAGGTCAGTTGAAACCTCATGATGGAAGTTACCTTACACATGATTTAGAATTAGATGTTGTTTTTTTTACTTTAATAATTGGGAGGAATCATTTTTAGGGTATAAAATGCGAAATATATACTAACCACCAATTTTTGAAGTATATATTCACTCAGAAAGAATTAAACATGAGACAGAGGAGATGGTTGGAATTAATCAAGGATTATTATTGCACAATTCATTACCATCTGGGAAAAGAAAATAAAGGGGTTGATTATTTGAGTCGAAAAAGTAATACTTCATCAACCATGCTACATTTGGAATGAGATAATTTGGTATTTGATTTGATAAAATTTGGCAGAGAAGTTGTTGGTGCAGGAAATTCATCTATTTTGTTTTAGGGGTTAGTGAGATCGTCTCTATTAGAAAGAATTAACAAAGCGCAAAAGGAAGATAGTGAGTTGCAAAAAAAGGTTGAGTTGGTTCAGAAGGGTAAGTTTCCTGATTTTAACATTGATAATGATTGTGTTTTGAGGTTTAAGGAGATATTATGTGTGCCTTGTGATTCACAATTGAAGAATGATTTGTTATTTGAAGCTCATAGTTCTTCTTTTTTAGTTCATCCTCGTAGTACTAAGATGTTCAGAGATCTTCGGGAGTATTACTAGTGGGATGGAATGAAAAGATATATTATTGATTTTACTGTGAAGTGTTTGACTTGTCAACAGGTTAATGCAGAGCAGTTGTTACCGAAGGGGATGATTTAGTCTTTACCAGTGATAGAGTTAAAATAGGAAAATATATCCATGGAATTATTTGGGGGATTACCAACGAATTCTCGAGGTAATTATGCAATCTGGGTTATTGTTGATCGATTAACTAAATATTCTCATTTTCTTCCTATTTGAGATATTTTTTTCTATATAAAATTTATTGATTGTATGATAAAGAGATAGAAAAGTTTCATGGTGTTCCCCTCTCCATTTTATTAGAACATGATCCCAGGTTTACTTCTAACTTATGGAATGGCCTTCAGAAGTTGATGGGTACAAAATTAAATTTTAGTACAACTTTTCATCCTTAATCAGATAGGCATTCAGAACAAACAATTATAACCATGGAGGATATGTTACATGCTTTATTGATTGATTACTTGGTAATTTGTGATCCACATATTTTATTGGTTGAATTTTCTTATAATAACAGTTTTCATTCTAGTATAGAGATGGGTCCATTTGAGGCATTATATGGGAAGCGGTGTTGAGCTCTAGCGTTTTAGGAAGAAGTTGGTGAAAGGAAGTTGATGGGACCAGAATTGGTAGACAAGGTGGAAAAAAAGTTCATTTGATTCAGAAGCACATGAGAATAGCTCAGAGCAGGAGGAAAAGTTATGCGGATAACCGGAAGAATGATATTTTTTTGAGGTAGGTGATCATGTCTTTCTCAATGATTATCCATGCAGAAGTGTGATGTGTTTTGGTAAGAAGGACAAGTTTATTCTGAGGTTCATTGGACCATATGAAAACCTGGAGAAAGTTGGATTAGTTTCTTACATAGTGGCTTTACCGCCAATCTAATCCCATGTACACATTGTTTTTCATGATTCAATTTTGAGAAAGTATAGGCCAAATCCATCTCATGTTTTGATCCCAGAGGTAGTTCAGTTGGATGAAAATCTCTCTTATGAGGAACAACCTGTCCAGATTCTTGACCGAAGAGAGCTAGGGTAGAGGAATAAGGTAATTAATCAGGTAAAGGTTTTGTGGAAAATCCATATGGTTGAAGAGATAATGTGAGAATCTAAAAATTATATGAGATATAAATACCCCCATTTATTTGATAATTGAATAGAAATGTGGGGACACAATTCCCAAAAGGGGGGAAGGATGTAACATCCCCGGTAAATAAAGAATATAACATTTTCATATTTATTAATATTTGTGAATTAAAAATTAATTTTACTTTAAACTAGATTCTATATTCGATGGAGTACCTGATACACAACAAAGAGTTTCTTTAACATCTTACGTTCCACAAAATGTTGAGTAATACTAAAAATTAATAGTATAATATTATTTTAAATGGTAGTTAACACCTAGTCATTGTATTGGTGGGAATGGACAGAACTAACTACAATATGAATATACATGTTTGATAAATGTTTTTACATTTATCCAATAAATTTTAGAGGCTTAAAATAAGAAAGAATCTGATTTTAAGCATAAATACCCTAATATTCATTAAAAGGCCGATTTACCGCCTTTTAATGGAGAACCCTCATTAAATACCGTTTTGGTCAATTTAATATGTTTTATTTGAAAAAATAAAATTATTATTTATAATTAGGACATAAAAATTTACTTTGGGTATATTGTTTGGTATTTTTCTGATAAAATTCATTTCTTAATGAATAGTGAAAAATATTGTATTTTAATTCAAAACTGCATTTTAATCTAACTAATGTATATGGTTATATTCTCTTTTTAATTGGTTTTAAATAATAATTTGATTATATTTATACCATTTAATCCAAATTTGGTCATTGGAAGTAATTTTGATTTGAAATTGGACATAAATAAGTGTCAATCTTTTGATAGTTATAATGTCTTAAAAATGTGCTTTTTGTTTCGACAGCAAGAATTAATTTTAAATTAATTTCTACCACTTCTGTGTTTTGAATTTGGAAAAATGAATTCCATTTTAATAATCAGGAGGTTCAAATTGTGAAAATAAGTAACTTTTATTTTTAGACATTGTAAATATTTATTTTAGTAAATATTTTATTTACCGTGGTTAAAGGGTAAATCTGGTAAATAAAGGTAACAAACTATTATTATTATAATATTAAATTACCAAAACATGTGTCATAATCCTATTAATTGATACATTTATAGCCATGGTAATCCTTGGGTTGATTTTGGGACCTCATGCAGCCACATGGGAGTGATAATGACACTTTATATTAATTAATTTAAAGTAAAGACAAAAATTACAAAAACATATATCTTTTAGTAAATCAATTTTTATAAGGTGTTATATAAGTTATCCCTTCGACTATAAATATTTAATTGAATGAAAAAAAAATATTTCCTACATCATGATATGTTTTTATAATGTTTATTAATCAAATAGATAAAATTATTTATGACACAATAATGATACAGTGTTTACCTCGTTAATGAATGATTTTAATAAATAAGATTATAATGACTAAAACAATATCCAAAACCTGTCCGATTATTATTGTATGATTTTAATTATAACATGAGTCATCTTAGCTTCTACTTTAAAACGTTTAGTACCTTTTGAAACTGAAATCCATTATATAATAAAATAATATTTTTAAACATTTCTAAAGAGCCAATCCTCCCCCATATAAAAAGCCCTCACTTCTAACCCATTACTGACTATTCCCAAGCCCGTTGTCTCATATAACCTCAGCCCAATTAATCTAACTACATCCCATTACTCCTCCTAGAAGCCTACCCCAAGGTTGATGTAAATTCAGTTAATCCTTTTGGTTCAAACCAAAGGGAGATACCCGATTTAAATGTATCGTCTTCTCTTAAGTTCTTTTGTTTTATTTTACATCTCCAACACCCTAAAAAAAATTTATTCCTTTATTTTATAAAAAAAATAGTATAATAAATATAATAGGTTTTTTTAGAATTATTCAAAATACACTTCTACAAACCTCAATCTAATGGGTAAAGAACATACTGTGTCTGTGGATGACAAACTACTTCCACACAAAACGATGATTATTCAATCTTCTCCTACCACCACTTATGGTGACCATTAATATGGAACTGTATTTATATATGATATATATTATATTTATATTATTTCTATACTTCAGTATTTTTCATTTTTAAAATACCTTTATGGTTTCCATAGTGGGTAAATATGATAATTTCATTTCAGGTAGTGCAGACTACCACCCCCTCAAAGTGATATGACACATTCATGCCATATGTGGAATGTATAAAGGCTGGAGTTAATGAAATTTTATATGATATTATACTATAATTATTACATACCTGTGTATCTTTATTTTTTTTTCTATTAGATATGAAATAGAAAGGAAAGTAGTGTTCATGCGTACGTACGACTTACCATCTCCATGAACGGTGCATTTTTTTCCTTATCTCCAAATGTTATGTACTATTATAAATACATATATATACTGGATATATATGATATCTAAATCATGAATATCATTTTGGATATAACGAAATTTAGACCACATGGACATTTTATAATTATAATCAGTTCATTTTTAACTCAAGTTCTGAACATCGACAAAATGTCCAATATGAACTCAAATAATTAACTAACTGTAATAGCAAGGTAATAATTGATAAAAATGGGATAATAAACATGAAAATGGTTATTAAGAAATTATAATTTTACATTATTTAATTATTCAGTATATTAAAGAATTATCAAGTCAAGTTGTACATGAGGTAAGGGACTTCATCTCAATCTCGTTTCATTGAGGAATATTTTGTTTGATACATGACTTTCTTTTATACGGTGTATAAAAACATTTGACTTCTCATTTCATTAAAATGGAATCTTTTTCTATGAGGATTTTTACTAAATGATAGAATGTAATGTTTTTATTTAATGTAAGTAGTTATAATTCTCTTTTCCACCTCCATAAGTATTATTTAATCTTCGGCTTCCTTAACAAGCTGTAATGTTTTTAAAAGGAAAATAATTACCACATATTCTTTTATTTATTTTTGTATTGAAAATGATTTTGATAATGGATTTTTTATTTCAATATATTTAAGTTATATATTGTGATTGAAATGTTAAAATGTTATCTTTTCTTTATATTTTTTATGTGTTATGAATGTGTTATGGTTCATGGGAATTGTTAAGTATACGAGTGGTTTCATGGTAAACCTATGTTGGGTGAGCCTGAGATATCTCTCCAATGATTTGGGTAATGTGACGGTGGTAAACATGAATGTTTCTCCTAAGATATTTAGGTAATATACTATGCTAGGTATTCCAAATGTAACTCCCTACGTAGCTGTGGATGTTACAACGTAAGTATATTATGGATGCCACAAGTTACCCTTTAGGATTTATGATTTTTATAGGTTATTCATAAATATTATGATTTCATGAGGTATGAGCCTTTGTTTGGTGTGTATTTATGGACTAATGTTATCTTTCATTATCTTATAAACCTTACTGAGATTTTTTTTTTCTCATCCCATTTTTTTTGAAATGTTTTTCACAGAACATAAAGATGAATAGGGTCAAGGATGAGATCAGGGATAAATCATGTTGTCTAAAACATGGAACTAGACGTCACTCTTTTTTTAAGAGTTTCTATTTTATGAAAAAAATGGAAACTGAGTAGAAGTTTCAACTTTGTAATTTTTTGAGATGTAATAGTTATGGCCTAATTCTCTAAAACTCTAAACCTAAAAAGATACTCAATGTGAATTATTCATTTAATTCAAGATTATGTAATTTTTACGGCATGGTTCTTTATATTGGTTGTGTTCCATCACTTTTTTATAGGTGAGGAACTAGGAAGTATAACCTATTATTTCCATCTATATACCAATAAACCAAAATTATCAATATATATTGTGATCCATATTCATCAGACTTGGTTGAATAGTCCTTATCAAACCACAGGAATCTTGCAAAACCTCCTCTTGTAATTTTTTTCAGACTATCATCGTATAATGATAATAAAATAATGACACATCACCCCAAGTCCACTACATAAGGTAATACCTATTATATAAAATTTCATCAATAACATTTAAATCTGAATCAAACGCATGGCTATATTTCATTTTTTTATACCTTTATATTCTTCGATATTCTAACACTACCCATTCATAGTATTTGGTTACATTGCGGTACCAAACTAAAAATAGGTATCTAAACTTTCTATCCTTGTTCAAACCATACAACATATGAAAAATTTATTCCTACTAAGTGCATTAGATAATACTATAACATTCTTATTTTTATACAATATATCAAAGTGAAATGACTATAGGTATTTCATCCACATCCTTTACCATAGGATCACGTCTCTTTTGAAAAAATATATACTTCTAGATATTATGATTACTATAGACCCTAAATTTATCATATGATATCCAGGGAAAAACACATTAGATTAGGTTCCAAAACATATAGATCTATATCATGGGTTAAGTAATCTTTCTCTAGTGGCCAAGGATTTTGGAAACCATACATTACCATTTGATCCTCCTAGAGCAATACCACCCCCAACCCAACACATAATGCATTATTATACAAAAATGAATCTCTAACCCATCTCAAGTATGATAAGGATTGGTGAAAAATCTATCCTTTTATTCATATCTTTGAACACCATCTCACATTAATTATCCTAACGAAATTTATCCTAAATATTTATCATGTTCATCATCATCATTGTTAATTGGGAGAGATCATTGATGGACTATCTGTCATACCTAGTGAGATTGAGAAAAATACTGATCTTGAATAAATTATTAGTTCCTCCCCAAGAAATAAATGAATAAAAAATATCTGATTATAATTCTATGTTAGAATAATACACCACAAGACTCAATAATTTTTACTCCAAGATACAAATTTTTTTTTGATATCTTTAAAAAGAGTTAAAAACCTCCTAGTTTTCCTAATACAATCACTAAGTGTCTTTTATGTTTCACTAATGACTTCAAGTTTATCAATACATAATAAATGAAAATCACCATGAATAAGTCAAAATATAGATAGAATTAAATATTCCTTAAATTCATGATCATAAAAAGTGTGTTTATTTGCTCAATAATCATCACCCAAAACTCATACAGTTTGTATCGACTTGTTAATGTTGTTTGTGGAATATCCACAACTCATAAATGGGGATGTTGATACCCAGATTATAAATAATTCTTAATCAATCATTGGGATCTAATAAAATTATAAACTAGATCATGAACCCTTATAAGTATATATATATTCTTTATGTTCACTATGTTCAATACTTTATAATTCATATATATCCTTAGAATGTGTTCTCCCTTCTTATAGAAACAATAGTGTCAATTTATGATGAATAACATTGTTTAATAAAACTTTTCAAATAAATATCATCAAGTTTTAGGTTAAATTACATTATATAATTCAATATTAGATAATAATAGCGTTTAAATATTTAATTAAAACATATAACCATATAAATCAAAAATTTAACCACTCTCTCTCAAGGAATACTTAATTCTAAAATGATCAACAATAGTGGAGAGCAATAAATTTCTCCACCCCCTCTTCCTCATGCATGATATCATCTATCCAATTTGTAATAGATTCAAACTATTCTTGGTCTAGAATTGAATAACTTACCTATAAATCCCATTATCTAATTAATGTATAACAATCAACCATTGGAGATGTAAATGACACCGTCCTATAGTAAGAATATATGTATTCTCAAAAGTGACATAGAGAACTAATGAAAATGATAATTTGGAATCACGAAATTTCAAAAATTAATAAATACCATATATTTTTATAACCATTAATAACTACCACACACCCTTAGAACCTTTTCATTTTATTTTATTTCTTTTACAAGGGAGTTTCAGTGGTCTGCATTCCCACAGATCACTCTATCACCAATATAAAATCATTCAATAACCTAGTAGATATAACGGAGTGTGATTTAATGTAATCTAAAACATATTTAAAAAAAAGTTGAAACACTAGAATAATCCCTTGTACTATATAACAAACCTCTCTTCTACCTACCTTCATCTACTCAATCATAAAAATTTATCCTAAACTTATAATATAGTTTTATCCCTACGATCCATGACTCCCCATGTAATTACCTAACTCCAGTAAACCATCATTGAATATTATTTTATTAAATTACTACAAAATAATAGAGTTAACATTATATATGTTCAAATAGTTTAGTCTTCTTAGGATACCAGATATATATTTGATCCTTATTTTTCATTTGAATATGAAAAATACATCATAAAACTCAATAGATCTTTATTATTCCTCCTATAATATCCTTGGATTATTTATATTACCAAGCTTGGTTTCCTAGTTAAATGGGAACAAAATAAATGGTTAATCATATATTCTTATTAATGGGTAGCCTATAGTGGAATATATCATAACATAATCAAATCATAAATGATATAGCATGAAAAAATAATTATGTTGTTACTATATGAGCATAATATATTCATGGAATATTCAATAAAGGGAATAAATATTTACATTGATATCAATAAATTAATTCATAGTGATGATATATAGTGTAAAACAACATAATTATATTGGAAATTCCACATCCAAGACATCATAACCATACCATCAAGGCCTTGTGTCAAGGCATAATACATAAGAAAGAAGGCATACATCAAATACCATATATGAGTTTATCTCATGAAAACTATTATTGAATTGAGTGTTTATATTATATTAGTCCCCACCCATCCTTAAATAACTCCAATTCATTCATTTTATGTAATAGTTTGTTTAAAAATAAAAATTGCATTGTTCCATAAAGATCCACTTATATACGCATGTCTTTATAATCAATAATTTCTTATTTAGAAGTAATGGGGGTGTTGATTTTCAATGTTCCCCTACTTAATTGATTTATTCGGTTATCTAGGTAAATATCCATCAATCTCGTAGAAAATATATGATTTTAAAAATTTAATGAAAATTATTCCTAATAATGGTATATTAGGTTGAGATACTTATGTTGTATTAGGTTATTAATAAGAATCAATGAATGAAATGGTTAAAGACCAAAGTGAATATATATAATACCATATTAAAAAATGGAAGTATAATGTTTTATCATGGTGGTATAATAAGAATTAAATTGTAGTCTATTATTCACACTATAATAATTAATTTTTAATAATAAAACGTAACATCATTATATGAGGAAATTTAAAGGAAATAAAAGAACTATTGAAATATAAATGAAGAAAAGGGTATGAATACCCTTACCTTGATTTTTCCCTTCCTAAATATTGAGAATTATGTCCTTATATATTTATATTTTGGTCCCTTTAAATCTAAATATAGATAAGGGTTTCTAAAACACATACCAAACTATGTCTATTTAGAAAAAATCATAGGACTGACTTCAAGAGATAAATTGAGATGGAATTTAAAAACATTATCTACCAAAATATCATCTCAATGTTTCTTGATAGGGAATGAGAGAAATACTATTCTTGGTAATTTTAGAGTAGAGTGAAATGAGAGTATGGGTTAGTATTTATAAAATATTCAGTGGAATTGTTTATTAATTTCAAAAAATAGACATTGTACTTTAGGTTATGTAAAAAAAGAAATCATTTGATTTTCCCATTATTCTAAACCATGTTATTTAACTTTTAAGACCATATTTTAGTCTTTTAAATGAAAATGAATCAAACTCCAATAAATCATGTCAATTAGTAGATGGATAATATTTTCATTCAAAGTGAATTTTTTTAAAATCATAAAATATATTGTAGTATTTCAGTACATATTTAACGCTTTTTAAAATTGATATTACTATTTTGAAATAAATTATTTTAATAAATAAAAAACATTTGTCAGTAAATACCTTATGTTATTTATTACATAATGTTTATATAATAATTTTGTCATAATTCTTACTGTATTTTACTATTTACTTGTAAAATCATGTCTCCTAGAAGAATATTAAACAAATCACCAAAAAAAATTTTCAACTTGCTGCTTTTATATTTGAATTCATTTTTAGGAAAATAATTTCTTATACATAATAAATTTATTTTTTAAATAAAACCCTTACTGTGTTCTAAAACCAAGAATTTGGTGAAAAAAATTAAAATAATCTTCTTTAACAAATCTTATTTCCATTCTAACATATACGTGGGTAATTTTATTACTATTAATTGATCAACATATATTATTAATAATTATTACCAAGTGATTTTATGTATTTTATTAGACACTTGTATTTATAATGGTTATATTACTACCAAACCAATCTGATTCCCAATAGTCATATTCCAGCTATCACATTACCCTTCCAATGATCACATTAACCATTATAAATGAACTTTATTCTAATATCTACGTTCATTCATATTCTTCTTTTAGTTAATACACAATTCCTATTCCATTACTTTTTTTCTTCATAATAGAAATTTATCTTATATATTTTTCATTATTTTAAGTGTATTATCCTTAAATATTCAAGACTATAGTGGCTCCCTATATTTTTATTCATTCTGTAAAACTATTTTTTGATATTACTGTTATTGTTATTTTACAGTGCATATTTTACTATGATTATAGAATCAATGTGATTATCATTATAATATGATATGTAATTCCTATTATAATGTCTTGGATCCTATATTCTCCCTATATAAATAATTTTATTATCAAAAATTTTGGAATTCATTAGTCAAAAAAAGGTTGGTAATTATTAATCATTTTTGACTCATGTTCCCATATTGCTTATCTAACTAGTGATTCCTCCAATGTACTTTCACTAGTCATGTTTTCTAATTCTAAAAGACTTTCACTCTTATGCCATGAAGTTTTTAAGGATCTTCATTATATTAAATATTATGTTTTAGAACTATTTATTTAGTATTGAGTACATGCATTAGTTCCAAAACGTAATTCCACAACAATGAAGCAATAATGATTTGTTATAAATTAGAGAGGTAGGGTTAATATATAAATTATAGTCCATTTCTACAATTTTATCATAAATTTCAAAACTATTAATGTATTTTGGTCTTAAATTCCAATTCTTCCAAAATATTATTACTATCTTCAATGGTGACACTTTCAAGAAGACATGACCCCCACTAATTTGAATTCTAACTCCTTCATATGAAAAAAAATATTATCTTTTATATATATTCTGAGTAATATTTATATGATTCAGGATGGTTGTATATTTTTTATCATTCTTTTCAATGAGTTCTGGACTAACTATTTTCCTTTCTCTCACTTCAACCAAGAAATTTAGAGTGTGATATATTTTCCAATATAAGGACTTGTGCATTATAATTTATATACAAGAATGGAAGTAATTTGTGTAGAAAAATATCCACAATGGTAGATATTATTATTATGTTCCTTGGAAGCCAGGTGATTGTGATATCATCATGTCCTTTAACGTTTGGATATCCCTTTTAGACTTCTCAGACACTTGAGGATGGTAAGGGATACTGAAAAGTATCTCATTGTTAAATGCTTTCTAAAATATTATATAAATTGTTACTGTAAAATATTGGTCACAATAAGGTATTATTAATTTATGTAAACCATTAATTCTCACAAATGCATAAATATAGAGTTGTGTTAGACGAAACAGGGGTAGAACCTTCCTTATTTCTTAGAAATGTGCAGACTTGGTATAAAAATAAAAAAGAACCCATATGGAAATATTCCTCTTAGATTCCTTGGGAATTAAATTAAAAAATTACATTGTAATATTATCCCACTTCTATAATGGTTTAGATAAATGTTTCAGGAAACTTTAGGATGTTTTCACTTTCTTTTTCTTGTTAGAACAAAAACAAATTGACTTGTAGTTTTTAATTTCCTTCTTCATGTTGACCCAATAGAATTATTCTCTTAAATAAGTATAGATGTTGTTGTTAACATGGTGTAAATGTAAATTTTATCTGTGATATTAATATAATAAAATTTTATGTAGCTTTAGAACTAATGAAACATATTACCTCATTCAAACAATAAAACCTCATCTTCATAGATGAAATACTTATGTCTCTCATAATTTATAGTTGTAATCTTATTTTGTTGACCTCTTTCTTATTGTTTGGATATTCTCTTATAATGATCATTGGGAAATAGACTAGAAAAGGAATCGTATTTCTATTTTCCAAATAATATCTATATTTAACTTTATGAAATATATGAATATCAGATCTTTTCCAATCCTCATCATTGAAATAATTCTCTAATTCTTCCCACTCAATGCATCATATATATTGTTTACCATCCCTTGGAGGTATTTTATCTTATAGTTATAGTCCTTTATTAGTTACAACTATATCTTTTATCTCATATTGAGGTGTTTCTATGTGATTTTATACGTCAAACTATTGTGAATTGTATAAATGTCACATATTACACCACAGAGATAGTATCTCCATATTTTCAAGAAATATATTACATATTACAACTCTTTATCATGAGTGGGATATATTTGTCTGTTGATGTTTAATTTCATTGATTCATAAGAAATAACTCTATCATTTTTCAAAAAAATAACCACATTCTTTTGTTCAATGAATCACAATATAGCACAGATCATTCATTACATAATGGTAAATTTTATACTCTTACATTGAATAATATTTTATTACATTCCTCATAACCTTATTTATATTCCCTTGAGAGAGTGAATTTGAACCCTTTATATGTTAAATTGGATAATATGTTTGATAATTGGGAATTTTTTTGAACAAATAATCGATAATAACCTACTAAACCTAGGAAACTATGTATCTCAGTTACATTTATTGGTGGGGACATTATTTATCTATCATTGCCTTTGAAGGATTATAAAATATTATATAATTATACATATAATAGCCAAGAAAAGAAAATTATAGGCCTTAGAATTCACACTTAATAAATTCACACATAATAAATTTTCTTTGAGTAATTCAAGATATCATCAATAAATACTTCTAAAAAGTTATAAAGATACTTTTAAAAAAATTTATATATAAAATATATAAACATTGTGGGTGAATTATTTAATACAATGGGAATTACATTAAATTTATAATATTCATACCTCATATTGAATGATGTATTTAGTATATCATCCTTTTTTAACTCTTAACATATGATATCCAGAATGAAGGTAAATCTTTGAAAAGTATTGATAACCATGAAGTAGATCATTAAAGTCATAATTTTCTTTTATAAGTTACTTTTAATTTGTTTTAATGACATTCATTCCTCAACTGATGTAAACTCTTATAAACTCACCATTCATCTTTAAAAACAGGATAGGGGATTCCTAAGGTGAATCACTAGGGAATATAAAACACTCATCAAACATATCTTGTAGTTATTGCATTAACTCCACTAAATCCATTAGTTTAATTATATAGGAGTCTCAAATATAGTGTTTTCATCATAGATGGGTTTAAAAAAAATTAACTTCACATTCTGGTGGATTTTCATGTAATTATTTAGTAAATTGGTTAATGGATTCCTAAAAATAGGTATATCCTTTAATATAATAATATCCTTCTCATATATAGACTATATTTACTCTTACAATTCACCCATAATTTAATTAATATGAGCTACTATAGGTGGTTCTAGATAGGAATCAGATAAATAAGTCTCTCCTCCAAAAATGGATTCATTTGAATTCTCAAAAATCGGAATCTTTTTATCTCAACAATATATTCTAATATTAACTATTGATATCCAGTCCATCATAAAGATTTTTTTAAAGTCAACTTTAGGTATATAAATATATTTTGAAACTAGAGAATAATTATTCATAATCATATAAATATAATGATTTATCAACAATTCAATAACATTTCTACTCATTATTTTGATTACCAAACTCCATACTCAATGTTTCAAGAGGTGACTCTATGTTTATAGTGAATAGGTGTGATAAAAAAATTTATGCAGATCATAACTTAAATAATGAATTTTTTTAATTTTATTATTTTATCAATGTTCCTTAAATCATGTCATTCGGGACATCTACTTTTGTTATATAAATTATATAATCCCATACTATCTTCCTTAACAAATACAAATTTTCATACCATTTTAATATAAAACACTGATTAGAATAGTGTCTCATCTCCATCAATTTAAAGCATTATAAAATAACAGCTTATTTCTCTCCTTTTTATCTATGAACTTGATGGCCTTTTCTACACCCTCATAGAAAACTATCATTTCCTTCAAAAAAGTGTTTTTATCAAGACAGTGAGGAATTTATTTGTCTTCACATGTTGTATTTTGTTTTCAAGGAATTTTTTTAGAGAAATAAAGTCAACTCTATTTCTATTTCGTGAAAATCCTATTGATGGTTTTTTACAAAAGAATCGGATTTAATCTATTCACCGTAATGTATGGAATATTTGTGAAAGAAATGGTTCTGATAAGACATACCTTGGGTTCGGAATGAAAGAAGATCATAACAAGGAATTGGTCGTTAACTGGAATGAGAGATTAGGTCACATGTTGAATATATCATGATAGAAGTAAATGATAATTGTATTCACTCTAGATCTGCTATGATAGAAGTGATTGTATCAGATTCTTCATTACAACGATAAAATATAAACATGACGATGCTTTTTTAATTTATATTTTACATAAATAATAATTTTATTGGAGAACATATTATACAATATTGATGAACAGAAAGGGAAAATATGAATTGAAAATCATACCTAGAATTATTGTGTCATGGAGGTAGGGAAGAAAGGGGATCTGAATGATCATACCCATAGAAATTGTACACATCCTGATCATATTCAGAGAAATCAAACCCAAAATGATCACACCCAAAAAGATCATTATCAAGATGATCGTATCTAGACCAATCATATTTTGAAAATATCATAATCTGGATATTATTACTCATTCTGATATGTATGGTTGATTGAATCACTGAAGGAATAGATATATGAACTCTTATTTGTTCTTAAATATTTTAATACAGTGGGTTAAGAGTTGAATTGCATTGTTTTCACTGCAAGTAAATTTTTCAGCTAGTTCATGATAAAAGGTGATGAAATTAATAAGATAATGTGTATTTTATTTGTGTCATGATCCTTTGTATCAAAGTTGAACTATTTTATATTTCTAACTTGGTCAAAAGAAGAAGTGAATAAGTAAGAGTTGTTTCAACGAATATATTTTTTAATATGCTATCATGGGGGATATTTACATTCAAAATAATGATTATATTTAGCATTTAGAAATGGTATTTATTTCTTCATAAATTTTCATTCAATTGATACAATTCATTTCAATGAATAAATCAGATTCAAAAAATTGGACTCGAGAATTGATATTGGATAGGAAATGAAAATGAAATTCTGATGAAGAGGTGAATATTAGATAAGAATCAAGAAGCAAAGAAAATAGTTAATGAAGTCGAAATACACCTGATGTTTTTGGTTAAAATGGGTTTTGGGTGAATTTAAGTGAGCGAAAAGTTTTTGGGGATTCCCACTAAGTATCTCATGGGTCACCTATAAAAGGAAAAAAGTATATTGTCATTTTCTGATGACTAATGTATAGTTCACCATATAAGAGAGAAGCTCCAAATTTTATAAGGAATAATAAGTTCTCTTATTCAATTGTGATGAATATGTTTTTATGGAGAAGTGAAAGAGAAGATAAAACATCACAATGTTGTATTCAGCTGATTATCATATTGAGTGATTATCTTACTCAACTAATTATTGTATTCAACTTGTCAATCATATTTGGTTGATCAACATATCAGGCTAGATAATCAGATTCAGAATTTTCATACTATGATTTTTGTACTAAAGAAAAATCATATAGGGATAATTGAACTAGGTTTTTTGTACTCATAATTGAAGTGGTGTCGATTCATCTCTATTTTATTCTATCAAAGTCATATTTTTCAAATTGGGAATAATTTTATCATCGAGAATCATACTTGGAAGAATCAGACTAGGAAAAAAAACTGGAAAAATTAGGCTAGGTTTTTTTTTTAAAGTCTAGGAATTTATTAACATCTTCCAAGTAATAAATTTAATATCAGTTTTCAATTGAGTTTATTTTTGGAATTTAAAAGAAGCATTGGTAACATGCATTATTACACAGATATTTTTTTACCATATTTGTGCCAACAGGGTTCACATGCACTATTGGAATTTTTTACTTAGTGTTACACGGGTGAAAGGGAATATCCCACTTGTTGTATTCCAAGGATTGTTAACTAGTGTATTTTATGGTATTTGATCATTTCTCTATCAGAACAAGAATTTATATTTCATTATTAAATAGTTTACATTATAAATACTTGTGTTCATGTGGGTGTGTGTTTGAATTGTTTTCAGTATGTAATGTAATATTCAATAGGAGGTGAAGGTTGTTTCAATTTAAAAGAAACATAAAAGAAAAATTATCACTGATTCTCCCCCTCCCCTCTCAGTGATACAATTACAATAATTGGTAAGTTTTATATAGTATCATAGGGTACGTTCTCTTTTATTATTCTTTGCTAAAAGAGAATTTTAATTATGTGAATAGTAAATGTATTTTGGTTTTTGATGGAAAGAATTATCATATCTAGAAATATAGAATGCTTCATTATCTTATGTCTATTGTATATGATATTCATGAAGCAGTAACAGATGGGTTTCTTCCTATTGATTTTAAATATCCTCTTACATCTATTGATAAGATGAATCTAGAGGATGATGTAAGGTCCAAGAATGTTATATTATCATCACATTAGGAATGTGAAATCTTAAGGATGAAAGGTGTTTCTATAGAAAATGGTATGTGGGATAAATTGAAAAACATATACGAATGAAATAAAAAAGTGAAGAAGGAAAAAACATCAAATTTGGAGATTGAATCATGAAGAGATGAAGATGGGTGCGTACGAATCTATTGGGAATTTCATTACTAGGGTAAATGACATTGTAAGAACTATCATATGTATTGGTGATAAATTCGATGATTTTATAATTCTTGAAACGATGTTTAGAATCATTCCCTAAAATATTGATGATAATGTTTCTTTATTGGAAGACATATATTCTAGAATATAATCTCCTGATAATTTTTGTAGCACTCGCATTACTTGTGAAATTAGAAGAGAGAGAAATCTATGAAGAGAAAAACAAAATTTTATAGAGAGATTTTTTTCCAAGATTCAAAGAGAGAATAGTCAAATAAGATTCTTATGGAAGATGAAGTTGGAGAATCTGATTTTGAAGATAATGTATCTAAAAATAGTGATGATATTTCATCCTTATTTTTGAAAAATATGAAATGAGGTATATGAGAAATACAAAGGGAAACTTCCCTTGAAATGTTTTCAACGTGGATTAATTGGTCACATTACGGCTAATTTTCCTCAAAGTAATAAAGAAGAGGGTAGTGATGAAGAAGAAATAAATCCAAGAAGACCATGGAAGAAATAGGGAGATAATGGAAAATTTAATTCCATAAGGAAATTAAGAAAATTATATAAATCCATAAAAAGAAGTTTCTTATCTAAAGATGAAGAAGAAGAATGCAGTGATGTTGAATCAAAAAAATATGTTAAATATGGTATTGAAAATACTTTTATTTCCATGGTGAATGATGAAGAATTTGGAATTAGTACTTATAAATAATAAATATCTCCACTTGAACATCCTTTGAAAGAAGGGTTGATTGAATTTCTGAGAAAGATTATATGTCTTGAAAGTAAAAATACATTGGAAGATTAATGTTCCAAAACAAGAAATCAAGAGGGTTTTTAAGATTAGAAAGTAGGGTCGTTGAAGAAGATTGATGACTTGAATAAATATCTTGAAGAAGAAATGAATCAGAATGAACATATGGAATAGAAGTTGAAATAAATATAAGAAGAGCTAGAACATATTCAACAAAAAAAATTAAATCTCAAAATAAAAGTACAAGTTTCAGAAACTCTATCAATAATGATGGTGAAAGTTATCAAAATAATACACCTAAGAAAAATCATTAATATATAACTTCAGAGGATGAAAATAAAAATGGAATTGGATCCAAATATAAGAATGTTGGGAAAGTCATATATATGGCCAAGACCAACAATGTCAGGAAATCAGAACTCACAAAGAACCCTGAGTATGAAAAGTTTTTGAAACAATCAAAGTCTGTAAAAGTCTTAAATACTTCTAGTTCTAATAAAGAACGAAAGAAAATGAAGACACTACTAGAAATAGAGTCTTTCCCAATGGTTCTGAACCATTGGGAAAGGCTGCAGAACCATTGGTATATGTTATACCAATGGTTTTGTAAACCGTAGGGAAGTAAGCCGTTGGGAAATCTTTTCCCAACGGTTTACAGTGAACTGTTGGGATAGGGTGGGGAAAAATTAACCTATCCCAACGGTTGTGCCAAACCGTTGGGATAGTTTTTCCCAACGGTTTGGCTTGAACCGTTGGGAAAGCCCAAGGACTCTCCTCTTTCCCAACGGTTTCTAAATAGTTGGGAAAGGTTTTTTACCAATGGTTCATTGAACCATTGGTAAAAAAAGAATCAGAGATGCTATGCCAATGGTTTGAAACTGTTGGCATAGCCTATGTTAGGAAAATTGCACAGCAGCCTGCAATTTGCACAGTAGCTCTGCAATTTGCACAGAAGGCCTCGTTTTGTGCATTCCCTCTCATTTTCAATCCAATTATTGTACCTGCAATAAACTAACACATACATATACAATTATTGTACCTGCAATAACCAACTAACACATACATATAGAGAACAAATTCATACACATTTAACATATAATGCATCCTGAAACTATACACATCCATAATTAAATTAGAATTCATAACGTAATTATAAACATACATAATTCATTTAGAATTAAATTTAAAATTTAGATGAAAATTATATGTGGAATCCGGAATTCAATTCATAATTTGATCGGTTTTTTGTATACCATATATTTTTACCTAAAATGATGACCATTGTAAACAAAATACATACACCTGGAGTGATATCGGTCACACCGTGCCTCGGATCGAGGCGAGGTTAACTCGTACACATCACAAATGACCCATCTATCATTGTCCTAAAGTATCATCATATTTCGAAAGAGTTTGATCAGTTTTCTGTATGCCAATTGATGTTTTTCACTTAAAATGATGTCCTTTTGAAACAAAAGATAGACACTTTGAGTGGTTCCGGCCAAACCGCATCTCAAATTGAGGCGGTCTTGTTCATACACATCACATATGACCCATGGATCATTATTCTAAAGTATCAACACAATCAGAATCCGTTTGGTCAGTCTTCCGTATGTACATAAAATGTTGTCCATTTTAAACAAAAAGAGATCCACTTAGAGTGATCCTGGCCACACCGTTCCTTGGATTAAGGTGGGGTTGACTATTACACATCACATATGACCCATGGATCGTTGTCCTAAAGAATCAACACATTTTGAATGCATTTGGTCTGTTTTTCATATGTCAGTTATTGTTTTCACTTAAAATGATGTCCATTTTAAACAAAAGAGAGACATTGTGAATGGTGTCGGCCACACCACATCTCATATTGAGGCAAGGTTAACTCGTACACATCACATATGACCCATGGATCATTGTTCTAGAGTATCGACACAATCAGAATCTGTTTGGTCGGTTTTCTGTATGTTAGATGTTGTTTTCACTTAAAATGAAGTCAATTTTAATCAAAAGAGAGACACTTTGAGTGGTTTCGGCCACACCACACCTCGTATAGAGGCGAGTTTGACTCGTACACATAACATATTAATCATGGTTTGTTCTCCTAAAGTTTCAATGGAAACCGAATGTGTTTGGTCGGTTTTCCATATGTACTTAAAATGCTATCCATTTTAAACAAAAGAGAGACACTTAGACTGATCACGGACACACTGCAACTCAGATTGAGCCCAGATTGGCCCATACATGTCACATATGACCCATGGATCATTGTGATAAATTATCAGAAGATTTCGAATGCGTTTGGTCGTTTTTCCGTATTCTAGTTGTTATTTTCACTTATAATCCTGTCCATTTTAAACAAAAGAGAAACAGTTAGAGTGGTGTCGACCTCACCACATCTTATATTTATATGAGGTTGACTCTTACATGTCTCAAATGACCCATGAATCATTTTCCTAAAGTATCAACACAATCCAAATGTGTTTGGTCGGTTTTCTATATGCCAGTTGATGTTTTTCACTTAAAATGATGTCCTTTTGAAACAAAAGATAGACACTTTGAGTGGTGATGGCCACACCGCGTCTCAAGTTGATGCGGGGTTGATTTTTACATGTCACATATGACCCATGGATCATTCTCCTAAAGTTTCAATGGAAACTGAATGCGTTTGTTCAGTTTTCCGTATGTACTTAAACAGTTGTCCTTTTTAAACAATAGAGAGCCACTTAGAGTGATCCTGGCCACACCGTGCCTCGGATAAAGGTGGGGTTGACTCGTAAATGTAACATATGACCCATGGATCATTTTCCAAAAGCATCAACACATTTTGAATGCATTTGGTCAGTTTTCCATATGCCAGTTTTTCTTTTCAATTATAATCATGTCCATTTTAAAGAAAAGAGACATAGTTAGAGTGGTGTCGACCACACCGTGTCTCGTATTGAGGTGGGGTTGACTTGTACATGTCACATATGACCAATGGATCGTGGTGCTAAAGTATCGACACAATCCGAATGTGTTTTCTCAGTTTTCCGTATGCTAGTTGGTGTTTTTAACTTAAAATGATGTCCTTTTGAAACAATAGACAGACACTTTGAGTGGCGCTGGCCACACCGCATCTCATATTGAGGCGGGGTTTATTCGTACACATCACATATGACCAATGGATCATTATCCTAATTTTTCAATGGAAACCGAATGTGTTTAGTCAGTTTTCCATATGTACTTAAAATGTTGTCCATTTTAAACAAAAGAGAGACCCTTAGAATGATCTCAGCCACACCGTGACTCGGATTGAGCTTGGGTTGGCTCGTACACGTCACATATGACCCAAGGATCATTGTGCTAATGTATCAACACAATAAGAATCCGTTTGGTCAATTTTTTTTATGTACTTAAAATGTTGTCCATTTTAAACAAAAGAGAGCCACTTAGAGTGATACCGGCCACACCGGGCCTCAGATTGAGGCGGTGTTGACTCGTACACATCAAATATGACCCCTGGATCGTTGTGATAAATTATCAAAAGATTTAGAATGCGTTTGGTCGGTTTTTTGTATGCCAGTTGTTCTTTTCTTTTATAATCCTGTCCATTTTAAACAAAAGAGACACAGTTAGAGTGGTGCCAGCCACACCACGTCTCGGATTTAGACGAGGTTGACTTGTACACGTCTCAAATGACCCATGGATCATTTTGATAATGTATCAACATAATCCAAATGCTTTTGGTCAGTTTTCCGTATATCATATGATGTTTTTCACTTAAAATGATGTCCTTTTGAAAGAAAAGAGAGACACATTGAGTGGTGCCGGCCACACCGCATCTCAGATTGAGGTGGGGTTGATTCTTACACATCACTTATGACCCATGGATATTTCCCCTAATGTTTCAATGGAAACTGAATTTGTTTGGTTGGTTTTCCGTATGTACTTAAAATTTTGTCCATTTTAAACAAAAGAGAGACACTTATACTAGCCTCAGCCACACCGCGACTTGGATTGAGCCCAGGTTAGGTCATGCAGGTCACATATGACCCATACATTGTTGTAATAAATTATCAACAGATTCCTAATGTGTTTGGTTGGTTTTCCGTATGACAGTTGTTCTTTTCACTTATAATCCTGTCAATTTTAAACAAAAGAGACACAATTAGAGTGGTTTCGGACACACCGCGCATCGTATTGAGGCGGGGTTGACTCGTACACATCATATATGACCCATGGATCATTATGCTAAAGTATCGACACAATCCGAATGCATTTGGTCGGTTTTCCGTATGCCAGTTGATGTTTTTCACTTAAAATGATGTCCTTTTGAAATAAAAGACATACACTTTGAGTGTTGTCGGCCACACCGCATATCAGACTGAGGCGGGGTTGATTCGTACACATCACATATGACCCATGGATAGTTCTCCTATATTTTCAATGAAAACTGATTTCATTTGGCCGGTTTTCTATATGTACTTAAAATGTTGTCCATTTTAAACAAAAGAGAGACATTTTGACTGATCCCAGCCACACCGCAACTCAGATTGAGCCTGGGTTTGGTTGTACACGTCACATATGACCCATGGATCGTTTTGATAAATTATCAACTGATTCTGAATGCGTTTGGTTGGTTTTCCGTATGCCAGTAGTTCTTTTCAATTCTAATCTCGTCCATTTTAAACAAAATACACACAGTTAGAGTGTTGTCAGCCATACCACATCTCGTATGCTAGTTGATGTTTTTCACTTAAAATGATGTCCTTTTGAAACAAATGACAGACACTTTGAGTGGTTCCGGCCACACCGCATCTCATATTGAGGTGGGGTTGATTCTTACACGTCACATATGACCCATGGATCGTTATCCTAAAGTTTCATTGGAAACCGAATTTGTTTGGTCGGTTTTCCATGTGTACTTAAAATGTTGTCCATTTTAAAAGAAAAGATACACTTAGACTGATCTTGGCCACACCGCGACTTGGATTGAGCTCGTGTTGGCTCGTACACATCACATATGACCCATGGATCATTGTGCTAAAGTATCAACACAATCAGAATCCTTTTGGTGAGTTTTCTGTATGCCAGTTGTTCTTTTCACTTATAATCCTGTCCATTTTAAACAAAAGAAACACAGTTACAGTGTTGTCCACCACACCGCGCCTCATATTGAGGCGGGGTTGACTCGTGCATGTCACATATAACCCATGGATCGTTTTTCTAAAGTATCGACACATTATGAATGTGTTTGGTCCATTTTTCGTATGCCAGTTGATGTTTTTCACTTAAAATTTTGTCCATTTTAAGTAAAAGAGAGCCACTTAGACTGATCCCGGTCACACCGCGACTCGGATTTAGCCCGGGATGGCTCTTACACATCACATATGACCCATGGATCGTTGTGATAAATTATCAGCAGATTCCAAATGCGTTTGGTCGGTTTTCCGTATGCCAGTTGTTCTTTTCACTTATAATCCAGTCCATTTTAAACAAAAGAGAGACACTATGAATGGTGCCGGCCACACCGCGCCTCAGATTGAGGTGGGGTTGACTCTTACAGGTCACGTATGACACATGGATCGTTTTCTTAAAGCATCAACACATTTCAAATGTGTTTGGTCGGATTTCCGTATGTACTTAAAATGTTGTCCATTTTAAAAAAAAGAGAGACACTTAGACTGATCCTGGCCATATCGCAACTCAAGTTGAGCCCAAGTTGGCTCGTACATGTCACATATGACCCATGGATCATTGTGATAAATTATCAACATAATCTGAATGCGTTTGGTTAGTTTTCTATATGTTAGTTGTTCTTTCCACTTATAATCTTGTCCATTTTAAACAAAAGAGACATAATTAGAGTGGTATGTTAGTTGTTTATTCACATTATTCAAATACACTATTTGACTATGGGTCTTTAAATTAATTTATTTATTAAAATATTTCATTTAAAATGAGAATATCAGAAAATTAATAGAAGATAAAACTTTTACTAAAAATCCTTGTTGAAATATTAAGGTAAACATGATTTATGAGAATCCTCATGTGTCTATTAGTGGAATGGTATTTACTTAAAATTTTGCGGAAATTCATATAGAATACTTTTATATCATTATTAGTATATATTAGATTTTAGTTTATCATGCTATGAAACATTTCATAGGTAACAATACCATTACCAATGAATACATCCCTTTTATAACATACTAAGAATCTATGATATTGATTAGATGTGTAAATGTGATTTAAATTGCTTTTCATGATGACAATAAATAAAATATATATTATGGATTTTCTAGTAGTAAATGAAATAAAGGAGGGTGGGGGATATCTAGGGGGGATGTTAGAGGGGCTGTCCGGGGACCAAGGATGAGGGTGGGGGGCTGTCCGAGGGGCTGTCTGGGGGGCTGTCCGGGAGGTGTTTGGGGGGTTGTCTGGGGTCCAAGAAGGAGGGTGGCGGGGCTGTCTGGGGGGCTGTCTGGGGCGCTATCTGGTGTCCAGGGAGGAGGGTGGGGGCTGTCCGGGGGGCTGTCCGGGTGGGGGTGACCGGGGGGTTGTTGGGGGGGCTGTCCGGGGACCGAGGAGGATGGTGGGGGGCTATCTGGTGGGCTGTCTGGGGGGCTGTCCGGGGGGCTGTCCGGGGGGGCTGTCTGGGGGGTTGTCTGGGGTCCAGGGAGGAGGGTGGGGGGGGGCTGTCCGGGGGTGTCTGGGGGGCTGTTCGGGGACCAAGGAGGATAGTGGGGGCTGTCTGCGGGGCTGTCTGGGGGGCTGTCTGGGGTCCAAGGAGGATGGTGGGGGGTTTTCCAGGGTCCAGGAAGGAGGGGGTAGTCCAGGGATTTCACAAAGACACAACCACTAAAATACATAAACATCAATGACAACGGGAAATATATAAAAATAAATCAACTGCAATACTAGACAACAGGTCTGGATAAAACCAACAACTAGAATAGATTAAACATCAAATCTCAGTAATATTAGTAAAAAATGTAACGGATCAACTTGTCCCACATCACCATCACCATCATCACCATCACCATCATCACCATCATCATCACCCTTGTCCTCATCCCCAACATCATCCTTTTCCTCCTCACCCTCCTCCTTGCCCTCACCCTCCGCCTCGCCCTTGCCATCTGCCTCGCCCTCCTCCTCTCCCTCCTATTCCGCATCAGACTCCTCACCATCATCATCGTCAGCCTAAACATCATCCTGACCACCATATGAACTGCCACCTGGTTCTCCATATATAGAATGTATCGACGAAATATATTCATCAAAAGCTGGGCTGGCTCTGGTAGAAGTTTCGGACGTAGAACTTCACTAAATTTCATAAATACACTGTTTTCCCTTCAAAATTGTTCTGCCATCTCTGAGGCCCTTTTTTTAGCCTGTTATTCTGATTCCCTAACTTTATGCAGCTTGTTGGAACTACAACTCGGACCTGAGGAGGGCCAATACCTCATAGGGGCTATCCTAGGTCGGCAACGTACTCTGCCAGGATGCTCCTCTCCCAAAGCCTGATGTAAGGGATCAGTTGGCCCAAAATTGTCTGGTTCTTTAAAATTGAGGGCCTCTAAAGCATCCTGTTACAAATATTAATATATTATTAAGTTACAAAATAGATATTAAAATATAAAATCAATATATTGAAACTTACAATCTGCTGCTGAGTCGCTTCGTTGACGGCACTTCCATCCTTTTTTCGTCTACTCAAGCAAAACAGTTTTTCTCGAGGCACACATCCTTCAATATTTTTTATTTTCCTCTACAATGTCATTGAAAACTAAAGTTATATGAAAACTTTAGCAAACTATTAAAAAATTGAGGAAACAAAAGAAAGTGTATGTCATAATAAAAACTTATAAACAGTTTTCATACCTGTATCCTCTCATGATCAGGCATCGTAGTGCGTCCCAGTGTGTGGAGGTATTTTTTTGCATCAATGTTATTTTTATTTTTTCCACATGATTCCTAAATAAAATTTGAAAATTCAACAGATGCTATTAATGAAAAACATGAATGTTATTATTTAAATACCTCAAATATAATTAATACCTTAAACTTGGTACTCATCCAATGAGTAATCATCTGACGATACTACTCTATAAGATAATCATCCACCGCTAGTACCGCCTCTAACTTAGTGACAACTCTAGAAACCCATCCAATATACAACTCATGCTTGTAGGCTCTCCAAAGCTCTCCTAAATCCTTTAGACGTTCCGGTCGTGCACCCTCACCATCGGGAAAATTAAATCGAAGCTGACATCAAAATATTAATTCATATAAATACAAAAATAATTCATGGCATTAAATAAAATAGATTTTTTTACCCATATCTCTACCTAAGCTCTATACTTGACCTCATGTGTAAAATGTCTCCACGATAGTGGGCAGACGGGAATGATGTCGGAGTATTTGGCATGCGTATCCAAAAACCTCCGACATTGTTGCCCTGTTTTCTCAACCAATTGGTTGTCTTCATTATAATCCACCATAACCTGTGTGTGGCGGTTCCACACCGAACGCATCCGTGTATGCCCCCGCCCAGGCCTCCTGTCAGTAGATGTATCTATCATGAAATTAAAACAAATATTTTATCAAAACATGTGATAATGAAAATAAATATTGCTATAAAAATTTGTTAGGGTTTTATAAATATACCTGCGCCGGTCTAATAACTGAGCGCCACTGGATCCACAGAAACTGATGGAACACCATGTGGTGGAACAGGAGTTGAAGACGATGGAATATCGAAGCTCGGAGAGACAGAAGTAGAAGGAAAAGAAGATGGGACAGCTGTCTGACCAGATTCTGACTAGGGAGTGGGAATGATCATGGGATGTGAAAATGATGGGCCAAAAGATACAGAAGGTAGCAAAAACATGGGAGGCCTAAATATCCCATGTGTCCTTAACGACACACCAGGATCAGAATGTGGGAAGGATGACATGTCAGTGGGAGGGGCAGGGTCTAGTCGGGTACGCGCAGCTGCGCATCCACCTCAGGTACGAACCCTCCTCGTACCATCGGCCTGAGTACTAGGACCAGTACTAGGCTCCTCGTCGAATAACTGTCGACGTATAGGTGGATCCAACAAAAAATTTTACAAAAAATTAATCACATGACATTATATATTCTTTAAATATATCAATTTGAAATAAAGTACTCACTATAGGAACTAATGATGGAATTCCCAACTCCGACATTCGACGATTGTTCTCCATCATTTTTTTCCTTCGTCACTCTTCAATTGGCTGCATTTCCTGGTTTTGAAAACAAATATGTAATTAATTAGAAAAAGGAAACTAATGTGTAACCCAAAAAACTAAATATATGAGGGAATAGAGGGATTCATTGGTAATTTAGCTATAAATTGTTTTAGAAGAGATTGAATGGATTTATTAAATCCTACAAGTTGTAATGTTCACCATGTTAGAAATATTGTTTGACTAGGTTTGAATACAGTTCAATTCCAAATTAGAAAATGCAATTCAAATAAAACTGCAACCAATAATCATTGAAAATTCACATAATGGTCAAGTTAGCTAAAACATATTTGTGATCAATACTAAATCAATTTGAATATTACCAACCTTAACAACCCAACTCGAGGTAAACTAAAAGAATTGAGAACATGGATAAATGATTCTATATATTTTCAACCACAACATCAGGTTCACAATCAACTCTGACAATTGAGCTATTGGAGTCATCAAAATAAATAAATGGATTGGTTCGAATGACACTAGAGACAGTGTCAATTCCATCATCACCATCATCAAAAAATATGTCTTGGAATTACTTCAACTATGACACCAAATTCAGGTCTAAGTTGTTCTTTGACATAAAAAACTTGTTTATCCATTGATGCCAACACATATGGTTCTTCGGTAGCAAGACTGTGAGTCATATTAATTACTCGAAATCCAAAATCATCAATAAATGTTCCATGTCTCATCATCGAATCAAACCAATGGAATTTCATCGTTGTGAATCATCCATGAGAGTAATAATCCAATATTATTATTTTCTCAACAACTCTATAATAACCCACATTTTTAAATCACGGTCTACTATCAAATGCACTGGCATAACAATCTTTTCTGGTAGTAACCATAACACCATCATGTTTTGTTCTCATGTTCTTTTCTCGTTCAGTGACAATAAATTGGTACCCATTGATAACAATTGATTTATAGTCATAAACCACGGTATTAGGACAAAAAGCCAAATCTCTTATTTCCTCAGAGACAGAGTCAGCAGAAAAACTCAATAAATGTAATATAAATTACTATTAAACTTAATTAAATATTGAAATAATTATTTTAAATAGTAATATTTTTACCTTCAATTTTAACCAAGCAGAAAACTCTTTGCTATGCAAAGTCTCTCTCCTTCTCATAGATAAAGAATGATGCTTCCTATTTATCATAGTTTTATGTTCCCTGTAGATAAATTTTATGAATAGTTTAAAAGATATATATGTAAGATATACATAATCAATTTAGTTGCCTGATATAATCATTGAACAAATCACAGTTGAACAAAACTATGTGATGTGCCGTCTCCCGCTCTTCATGGATTAATGTCTTCAATGTATATGATCCAGGAATTCCTCCTATTTGAGGAAGTGATGGAAAACTAGGTTCAATTTTCTCATACTGTTCATCTTCATTTCTCATTCGTCTGTTCAATCTTGTAGTAAGATCAGACAAATACATCCAGCATAAATCCATACATTCTTGAGCCAAGTAACTGTTCACAATAGAACCTTTGGGATGATTTAGGTTTCAGACATAATATTTTAATGTGAACATATTTATTTCAGTTGGATACATCCAACAAAAAGAAACAGGCCCACTGAGAAGTATTTTAGTGGGAATATGGACAGTCAGATGCAGCATGCATGTGAAAAATGATGGAGTAAATATTTTCTCCAACACACACAAAATTAATGGGGCATCTGTCAACATTTTTTTCAAGAAAGACTTGGACAACTTCTTATCACAAAGATCTCTAAATAAATGGCACAACCGAATAAAATCCAGCCTTAAATTGTTGGAAAAAATATGACGGATTGCTATTGGAAGCAACTCATGTAGTAGAACGTGATAATCATGAGTCTTCAAAGATTTTAGCTTCAACTCTCTTCTGTTGACCCGTTTAGATATGTTTCTTGAATAGCCATCATGAACTCTAATAGTCTCTAATACTTCTAGAAATTGTTTTTTTTCGTAGGTTTCATCACATAAGAAGAAAATGGAAGTTTCCATTTATTTTCATTGATACGCATAGGATGCAATTATGGTCTGATTCCCCAATTCACCAAGTCACGTAGAGATTGTAAATCATCTTTTGTCTTCTCCATGAAATTTAAAAGAACAGAAAGAAACATTTAGAATATATTCTTTTCAATATGCATTACGTCTAAGAAATGACGTAACAAATTGGTTGACCAATAAGGAAAATCAAAAAAGATCCTCCTCTTCCTCCAATTGTAACATGTTTCAGTGGAAACATTCTTTCTCTTTCCATATTTCATTTGACCCTTCCTGAATGAAAAAATGAAATCTTTCAATTCATTAAGCACATCAGTTCCACACATATGATGAGGTGGATCATCAGCCTCTATGGTATTATCAAATCTTCGACGATTCATTCTATATGGATGATCCTTTGGAAAGAATCGTCGATGTCCCATAAAACTGAAACTACAGCGATGTTTCAGTCTTCTAGATCATGTATTCTTCATAAAAACTGGATATGAGAGTTTTCCCTTCGTGCCCCATCCAGACATCATTGAATAAGCTGGAAAATCATTGATCATCCACATAATCACAGCACGCATCTGAAATATGTCATTCAAACATGCATCGTATGTGTGCACACCCACATCCCAAATAAGTTTCAACTCTTTTATTAAAGTTTGCATGTATACATCAATATCAATGTCCGGATCAGAAGGTCCAGATATGAGTATACTCATGAAAGTTAAAGGTTTTTTCCTACACATCCATAGGGGAAGATTATAAATGTGTATAAAAACTGGCCATGTGTTATGTGAAGTAATCATCTGCCCAAACAGATTAAAACTGTCACATGAAAGACCTAGCCTCAAATTGCGCACGTCAGCTGAAAAATAAGGATGTTGAGCATCAAATCTCTACCATGAAAATCCTTCTACAGGATGAACCAATTCATCATTAGTCTTCTTTCTCTCAGAATCATGCCATATCATTTTTATTGATATTTCATCAGACATAAAAAGATTCTGGAGTCTGGGGATCAATGGAAAGTGCCACATTACTTTCTGTGGAATGCTGGATGGTGTTCCATCAGATTTTGACTTCCAGCGGGATGTTCCACATTTTATACAATAATTTCATTTAGTGGTTTCCTCCCAGAATAAACTGTAATCTTTCGGACAATCATGAAGTTTGTTTCTTGAAAATCCAAGTTCCTAAAATAGCATCAATTCCATATAGTGTTTTGAGGGAATATCTTCATCATCTGGAAGTAAATCCTTCAAGAGGGTAAGAATGTAATCGATTTCTATATTAGAAATCCCATACATAGTTTTCCCATGAATCAATCAGATTAAAAATTCTAGCTTTTTAATTTTATCACATTGTCGATATACTGGAGTCGTGGCAGCATCATTCAATTTTTTCACCCTATCAATATCATCATTTTCACTAGATGCATCAGTTGTCCTCATATCGAAGTCTTCTAGAGTCGAAATCCTTTATTTTTCATGTTGATGAATAAATAGAAACCGATCATCTAACAAATTATCCATTCTGGTCCTTTCATTTCGATCATCACCAATTTGAGATTTCATTTTCTCCCCATTATGATACCACACAAAGTATTTTTCTTGAAAACCATTTTTGGTTATGTGGTAGATGACTTCTTCATGTCTCAACCAAGGTCTACCAACACAATTGGAACATGGGAAGTGTATACGACCACTATCTGAAGCATTGTGAAATGAAAAATCTATAAAGCTCTCCAAATTGTTTTGAAAATCACTTGAGATCCGATCGGTTTCATACATCCAACTTATGTCCATTCTGTAAAAATAATTTATATAATTCATTTTGTCATAAACAATTCAATAAAATTGAACTTTAATATAAAATATATTTATGTAAACTATAAAGGAATAAAATAATCAAGGTATCAACTACACATGTGGAAAAAACATACTAATGTGTTATTGAAAAAATATAAAACCAACAAGAACTTAATGTGTTATCACATCACAGCATGCCTCATCCCATAACCATATTAGTAGGGTATCATGAACATGAATAACATCATCATTGTGCCATACTCCTACCCTACATGACCCCAACCACATGACACATCTTATTATAGCCTTATCACATCGTACCTCACCTGAAAACACTAGGGAAATCATTGTACATCTCACCTGAAGACACATGGACAATCACATCGCATCTTGCCTAAAAACACATGGTCAATCACTTATGAAGGAAGAGTAGGGAAGAAATGGTTGCTATCCAACCATATAACCACCATCCTTGATATTAGAAAAAATATCTATAACTCAAAACCTCTAATCGATGGTAAGTTTATCCAAATATGGTTGGGAATGTGTAGAAATAACATAAAATACATGATATATAGATAGCATAAAATACCCAACCTATGGGTTCACATTAACTGCATAATCACACACTTCACTACTACCATAAAACACATAAACCATCACAACCACTATCACCACTATATGAAACACACCACACCACCACCACACAAGACACATAACATTTCCCACTTTCATTTATAAGCCACTTCATTCACACTTACATTGTCCATTCATTTAATGATAAATTAATTAAATCCATTTACCACACATCCATTTATATTCCATCTCATTTATTTACTATCTTGTTTTTTTTTGTTCTATTTAACGCCTCGACCCCAGTTACCCAGAGTCTGTGCATTATTACATAACATTGGAATGATTACAAGGAAATCATGTCTCGAAAGACCGATCAGTTTAGTATTATTGGAAACAAGATTGATACATATGATCCACTTTACAGCTTGAAGAGAAATACAACAATAATATATTTCATTAGAAGCATCCAAGCCTCATAGATTATGCCTGCAGGTCACTCATAACTGACTTCTTCATATCCTGGGAAAATGAAACATAAGAAAGGGGTGAGCTCAAACGCTCAGTAAGGGTAAGTAATACAGTGGAAAATGATATAAATTTTAAGCATGGGAAATAATTGAAAACTGCATGCCTTTACCGATAATAAACATGAATAATTTTATGGAAAGATTATGAGCTGAGTAAATAATTCCATAATAAAACATAATAATTGGTATTCTACTATTCGAATGAACACATGAACCATCAATATTATTTCCATAATGAGGTAATGTATAATGTCGGACATTCTGAAATATTTTTTCAAGGCCTTGACTAAGACTTATAAAATGATTAAGGCCTCGACCAAAACCATAAATCAAATTGGGAAAGGGCCTTAGCCAATTCCATGTCTAGTTGTCTCATGAGACTTACAGATGCATCTAGGAGCTATAGCGGGCTCCACTCGTCACTTACTAAGTCCAATACATTCCTCATATGAAAAGGTTTAAACATATCATAAACATTCGTATTAAAAGTAGAATAGAAAATGTCAAGACTTTAACCATAAGAAATGAATGGTATAAAAATAGCACATCCACTATCAAACATATCACAAAAACTTCAATACAATATAAAAGTATTGTATCATAATAAATCAACTTCAAATAAACTTAAAATCCATCAAAGGATGTTGACATATATGATATCAAAACCTTTTTTTAGAGACATATCACTTTATATTTTGAAATAATTTAAGAGTAACATAAAGAAAATATTCTTATATGATTTTAAGGGATGCTTTGACGATGTTATAATGGTGAAAAATAGCTGCACCCACCGTATAAGTTCAAAAAATAAATTCTTACCTTAATTTTGTCGAAAAGGTTAAAAAGTACCTTGTTTGGAAAACGACGGAAATATTCCTTTATAAACTTCTTATAAAAATTAAAACAAGGGCATAAATGACTTTAACCCATATTCTGTAAAATAGTAAGAATGTTTTGAAATATATTTATAAGAAACATGGATGTGGATGATAAAGAGGTCCAAGAAGATAATTACGTATAAACAACCTCAGATAGTGAAGAGATTGTGAAATAAATACTTACCTTGTACTTTTACTTGGTTAATGGTAGGTTAACCGCCTATATAATAGTGAAATAAATTTTATTGAATTATAAAATAATTATATATATTAATATGATATCATATATGATCTTTTAACATCTCTTTGTTAATAAAATCTTAGTATTATCGTCATTTTGGGTGTTAAATTACTCATTTTATTTTATATAAGCCATGTTTTTTATGGATAGGTTGTATCATAATCATATCCAGAATTATATTAAGTCCTTAAATATTATTTTAAATTATCCAACAAAATTAAGTCTTGAATGGATACGATGGGGAATGAATCTCATCACGTTCGTGGAGATGGTAATTCGTACGTACGCACGAGCAACAATATCATTCTTTTGATATTAAAATAATATATAATTGGATGGTATATCATATATACAGAATCATTATCATGTTATATTTATTATTTACATGAATTATACATCATTATTATAACCATGTAAATAATAGTATATTGAATAACAATTACACCACAACGTGGAGACGGTAGGTCATACGTACACACGTATGGTGACATGTCATTCAAGGGATGGATAGAATAATGAATTTGTTTGTTCCATATTTATAATTACATCAGAGTATATATAAGGTACTGTAGTTATTATTTTAGTATGGAAATAAAAAGGAAATAAGAAGTTGAAGAAGAAAGGAACTTTAAAGAGGGCGGTGAAGACGTTACCTCTTCTTCGGGTTCTTCCTTTTGATTTGATCAAAAGGGATACTTAGGTTGGCTTTCTGATTAAACTAAGGCCTCTAGGATTAAGTAAGGGAAGTTGGGAGCTTATTTGGGTAGATTTTGACCGAGCCAAATGGCTTTGAAGGTGTGAATTAATGAGAAGGGAGAATGCCCTTTTATAAGAGGGGTGAGGGGCTCTTTAGAAAAAACTTAAAGTATTATTTTATAATAAAATAATATTAGGTTTCTAATAGATCCAAAGTGGATTATTAAAAGTATAAAGTGGGTATGGGTCGAAATAATTTCAACCAATAGGTTTTAGACAGGTTTGGGTCATTATATTAACCTTATCTTTTAGTTTTAACTCTTGGTTAATTAGTTTAACTCTTACAATGTCACATTTTATTTTTATAATATATAGTTAATAAACTTACTATATACATCAAAGAGACCCCCAAGTGGTCAATTAATGATACACCAATAATAATATAATTCCTTTTTCTGATCCTTAGATTTTTAGGAATTGTATATAAATTAATAATATAATATTTGTTTTATCAACTCATTTATGTCAATTTTGATACTACTCAATAATTGATTTTTGCTAAAGTCTTAACAACTTTATTAATTAGAACCAAATTAATTTAATCAATAATAACATGTCATATTAACCAATAAAATTAGTTTATGTCATCAAAACTTTCATATTATATTTATTTTAACATTTATAATACCAATTATTTGATTCTTTCATTAATAAGGAAAATACTGCATCATTCTTGTGTCATATATATTTTTACTTTTTCAATGTCTAAAAATTTTAAATAAAATATAATTATGTAGGAAATCGTTTTTGATTTCTAATGAATATTTATAATCGAAAATATAACTTATATACCCATATTTAAAAACTGTTTTTCTAAAAGATATAAGCTTATGTCGTTTTTGTATTTACATAATCATAATTAATATAAAGTGTCCCTATCACCTACAAGTCGCTCCATGGGGTCCCAAAATAGACCCAAAGATGCCCATGGTCTGATATGTATCCACAAATAAGGTTATGACACGTTTTAGGGTAATTTATTATTATTATAATATTATTATTTTTACCCTTGTTTACCGGATTTACCCTTTAACCATAGTAAATAAAATATTTACCGAATTAAATATTCAAAATTTATAAAAATAAAAGTTACCTATTTATGCAATTTAGATATCCTAATTCCAAGTATGGAATCCATTTTTCCAAATTCAAAACACAGAAGTGGAAGAAATTAATTTAAAATTAATTCCCGCTGTCAAAACAAAAAGTGTGTTTTTAAGATATAATAATTATCAAAAGATTGACACTTGTTTATGTCCGGTTTAATTGTGAATTTATGTCCAATGACCATAATTGTATTAAATGGTAAAAATATATTCTAAATATACTTTAAAAACAATCAAATTTTTAATGTAACACTGTTAATTATTTTGATTGAAAAGTTGTTTTTAATTAAAATTTAGTATTTTTCACTATTCATCAAAATATAAAAGTTATCCAAAAAGTACCAAAATTTCACCCTAGGATAATTTCGATATTGAAAATACAAAAATGAAGTCCATTTTGAATGATAAAATGTATAGAATTTCAAAAAGTGGGTATTACTATTCATAATGGCTACTTTGATTGATCGCGGTGTGTTAGAATCTCAAAGTTGCGTACAATGCAAGCTATTGTATTATTCAAAGAGAAGCGTACCATGGAATCTTGGGGTGTTACATTCTCCCCTCCTTCAATAAATTACGTCCTTGCAATTTAAAAAAAATTTGAAAATAAAAGGTTCAAAATAGAAAATACCTTTGTGGGAAAACCCACATCGTAAATTGGGTTAAGAAAATTTCGTCTTAATAAGTGGAAAAGAGAAATGAAAGGGTCTCCAAAAAATTATGATATCTATTTGGAGAACATTGGTGGAAATTGGAGGAAAAACATAAATATTTATATGTAGTGATTGAGGTCATCAATCAGAAAAAAGTGTAGAATTGAGGGCCTCAAAGCCATCAATCTATGATGATTTAAAATATCATCAGTTCAACAAAACATAAGGTACTAGGATAATACATTTGTGGTCTTAATATACCTTCCCTATAGAATAAATTTCTTCATAGAATAAGATAAATATATATATATACATCTTGACAAGTAGAGTTTTCATCCTTCAACTAATTTCTACCACAAACTCATCTTTCACTCCAAAAGATAATAGAACACAAAAATATTATATTTATCCTAATAGTATAAGGTTCCAATCATTAACACATACCATTATAATGAAAAAAATATTTTGTAATATCTAGGGACATCCTGTAGGCTAGTGGTAGGTAATAAAGGCATGTCGCACTATGGTTGTCAGTTCGATTCTTGTAGCTTTGTCTCATGCAATGGGTTATCGCCCGACCTGCAGGTTGTCCTTTTTATAAATATCCAAAAATAATTTCAAACTAGAATTATCAAAAATACTTCTGTCGAAGTCTAAAATTTATAAGGAAGGTAAACACAATGAAGATCCTTTTTTCCGTGTAATATCATGTGAACACCTTCATCGTGTATTCTTTTAAAACACTGCAACATCCGGAATTACCCTAAAACCTTATTGATTACATTCATGGTCCATTATTCCTTATATAATACTGGATATACTCCTTCTATTCAAAAATGTTGTAAACTCCAACAATGAAGGAATATAAAAATTATTAATCAGTTTCAAGGTATTCAAGGATATCCAATATAATTTATCCATATCAATCATGTATCATTCCAAAATCCCTACCTCATTACTGGGACAATATTAAGGATTACCTTTACATAAACTATATATTTTACAAAAAGTGTATCTTACTATTATGTAACTTTTCTTAGAACCATATAACCTCATGTACTCAATAAAATAGTACTGCATTACAATCCTTATATATATATATGACATTATTCTTATAACTAGAAAATAGTTCTTGTATCCAAAAAAAATAAAATAATTATTCAACTTCAACTGTAGTAAAAGCATAAGCTTGGCCTTGTTCTCTTGGAGTAGTCTGAGGTATGTTTTCTTGGCGCTTAGGAAATTCATTTTCATAATTCCCCATTTCTCTACAATTATAGCATTCAACATTAGTATCGTCTTTCTTTCCTTTACAATTACCCACTAGATGGCCCTTCTGTCCACATTTGCAACACACTCCTTTTCCTTTTAGACAGGCACTAGGGTGCTTCGTTCCGCAATTGTCACAGGGTGGAAATTCAATTCTTCCCTTATTCCCTATTTCTTTATTTCCTTTCCCAGAGTGTTCAGTAGATCTCTTCTTCTCTTTCTTTGATTTAAAGTCATAAGACTTAGAGAATTCCTTTTCTGTCTTGATTGCACACGAGACAATATCTTCGTATGATGAGAAGGATTGTGATACTAATGCTCGACAGAGAAATGGTTTTAATCCATCAAAGAAATGATCAGTCTTATTTCTTGGGTTACGTATATAATCAGTAGCATGCCTCACTAACTTTGTAAAGTTAGCCTCATACTTTGTGACATTCTCATCCTCTTTCTGCCTCAGACTCAGAAATTGCCTTTCCATATCTTCTCGATGGTCACGAGGAAAGTATTTTTCTAAGAAAATATCTTTAAATTACCTCCATTCCATATTTGATACTTCATCATCTTCATTTTTATTTTAAATCAAGGACCACCATTGGTCAGCATCTCCAGTGAGGCGGTAAACTGCCATGACAACTTTTTCCCTTTCGCTACTCCCCAACGCATGGAATATTTTCTCTAAAGAATTTATCCATTGCTCAGATACTAATGGATTTTCATTCCCATTTAATTTTGGGGGTTGTTGCCTCATGAAGCGATCTAACATTGATCCTCCACGCTACGGATCAGGGTGCTCTATATGGGTAAGGTTATTATTCATAACCCGAGTGAGTTGTCCCAGTATGGTGATTAGCTGATCAAAACCAATTGCATCACCAGCTCCACTATAATTTTCTTGAGTAGGAGGTAAATCCCTACATGGAGTTCGGGCGTTGATACGATTTCCATTCCTTCCACTAGGTGCCATTTCTAAACAATGGCATCAACTATATTAGTTTATGAATCAAAATACATAATTCCAAACTTGTAAAATACCTAACGTAAATTGAACAGTTTATGGATATAATCCATAGTCATAAAAAAGTTTTCTTTGAGAAGTATATACTCATAACCCTTCATAATGGTTGGTAAAGAAAATGATAATTATCCTAAGCATATCCCCCGGGAGTGTCGTAACCAAGAGTGTAGCAAGGCCCGTTGTCGTGCATCTGTTCCCGTTCGAGTCAAGCTCAAAGCGGTGTTTTCGGGTTTTACCCCTAGGTACATCTGTGCCAGAGCCGCCTCTTCCTGCTCATATCCATACAAGGATGTATTTCTCGGAAAACTCACAAAATATATACAATACCAAAATTCTAGGAAGTTCTTCTATACTAATCCTCAAAGACTATATTAGGGCTATGTTCTCTAATAAGAGTTTATCTAAATCTGGTTTCCATGGATTGTACTAAACATCCTCTGATACCAACTGTAATGCCCCGACCCCAGTTACCCAGAGTCGGTGCATTATTACATAACATTGGTATGATTACAAGGAAATCATATCTCTAAAGATCGATCAGTTTAGTATTATTGTAAACAAGATTCATACATATGATCCACTTTACATCTTGAAGAGAAATACAACAATAATATATTTCATTAGAAGCATTAGAGCCTCATAGATTATGCCTATAGGTCACTCATAACTAACTTCTTCATATCCTGGGAAAATGAAACATAAGAAAGGGGTGAGATCAAATGCTTAGTAAGGGTAAGTAATACCGTGGAAAATGACATAAATATTAAGCATGGTAAATAATTGAAAACCACATGCCATTAACAATAATAAACATGAATACTTTTATGGAAAGATTATGAGCTGAGTAAATAATGCCATAATAAAACATAATCATGGGTATTTTACTAGTCGAATGACCACATGAACCATCAATATTATTTCCACAATGAGGGAATGTATAATGCCGGAAATTCTGAAACATTTTGTCAAGGCCTCAGCCAAGACGTCTAATATGATTAAGGCCTCAACAAAACCATAAATCAAAATGGGAAAGGGCCTTGGCCAATTCCATGTCTATTTGTCTCATGAGACCTACTGATGCATCGAAGAGCTATAGCGGGCTCCACCCATCACTTACTAAGTCCAATACATTCCTCATATGAAAAGGTTTAAACATATCATAAACATTCGTATTAAAACTAGCATACAAAATGTCAATAATTTAACCACAAGAAATGAATGGTATAAAAATAGTACATCCACAGTCAAACATATCGCAGAAACTTCAGTAAAATATTGAAGTTTTGTATCATAATAAATCAACTTCAAATAAACTTAAAATCCACCAAAGGATGTTGACATAGATGATATCAAAACCTTTTTTTAGAGACATATCCCTTTATATTTTGAAATAATTTAAGAGTCACATAAAGAAAATATTTATTTTTAAAATATTATTATAAGCTTTTAAGGGATGCTTTGATGATGTTATAACGGCGTAAAATAGCCGCACCCACTGTATAAGTTAAAAAATTACATTCTTACCTTAATTTTGTCAAAAAGGTTAAAAAAGACCTTGTTTGGAAAATGATGGAAAGTTTCCTTTATAAACTTCTTATAAAAATTCCAAAAAGGGTATAAATGACTTTAATCCATACTCTATAAAATAGTATGAATGTTTTGAAATATATTTTTAAGAAACATGGATGTGGATGACAAAGAGGTCCCAATAGATAATTACGTATAAACAACCTCAGATAATGAAGAGATTGTTAAATAAACCCTTACCTTGTACTTTTCCTTGGTTGATGGTAGGTTAACCTCTTTTATAATAGTGAAATAATTTTTATTGAATTATACAATAATCACGTATATTAATATGATATCATATATGATCTTTTAACATCGCTTTGTTAATAAAATCTTAGTATTATCGTCGTTTTGGGTGTTAACTTGCTCATTTTATTTTATATAAGTCGTGTTTTTTATGGATAGGTTGTATCATACACATATCTAGAATGATATTAAAGTTCTTAAATATTATTTTTCATCATCCAATAAAATTTAGTCTTGAATGGATACGATGGGGAATGAATCTCATCGTGTTCGTGGAGATGGTAATCTGTACGTACGCATGAGCGACAATATCATTGTTTTGATATGAAAATAATATATAATTGGATGGTATATAATATAGACAGAATAATTATCATGTTATATTGATTATTTACATCAATTATGCATCATTATTATACCCATCTAAATAATAGTATATTGAATAACAATTACACCACAACGTGGAGACGGTAGGCTCTACGTACGCATGTATGGTGACATGTCATTCAAGGGATGGATAGAATAATGAATTTGTTTGTTCCATATTTATAATAACATCACAGTATATAGAAGGTACTGGATATATTTTTTTATAATGTAAATAACAATGAAATAAGAAGTTGAAGAAGAAAGGAACTTTAAAGAGGGCGGTGAAGACGTTACCTCTTCTTCGGGTTCTTCCTTTTGATTTGATCAAAAGGGCTCCTTATCTGATCAAAATAATTCCTCTAGGATGAATTAAGGAAAGTTGGGAGGATATTTGGGCAGAGGATGGCTGAGAAAAATGGCTTTAAAGGTGTTAATTATTGAGAAGGGGGAGTGCCCTTTTATAAGAGGGGTGAGGGGCTCTTTAGGTAAAACTTAAAGTATTATTTTATAATAAAATCATATTCGGTTTTTAATGGATCCAAAGTGGATTATTAAAATTATAAGGTGGTTATGGGTCTAAATCCATTCAACCAATAGATTTTAGACAGGTTTGGGTCATTATATTAACCTTATCTTTTAGTTTTAACTCTTGGTTAATTAGTTTAACACTTACAATGTCACGTTGTATTTTTATAATATATAGTTAATAAACATAATATATACATCCAAGCGACCTCCTAGTGATCCATTAATGATAAACCAATAATTATATAAGTCCTTTGGCCGAACCTTAGATTTTTAGAAATAGAATATAAATTAATAATATAATATTTGTTTTAAAAACTCAATTATGTCAATTTTGACACTACTCAATAATTGATTTTTTTAAAGTCTTAAAAACTTTATTAAGTAAAAAAAAATTCATTTAAGAAGTCCTAACATGTAATATTAACCAATAAAATTTATTTATGTCATCATAAAGTTCATATTATATTTATTTTAACATTTATAATACCAATTATTTGATTCTTTCATTAATAAGGAAAATGTTGCATCATTATTGTGTCATATATATTTTTTACTTTTTCAATGTCTAAAAATTATAAATAAAATATAATTATGTAGGAAATCTTTTTATATTTCTAATTAATATTTATAATAAAAAATATAACATATATGACCATATGTAAAAAAAAATTTCTAAAAGATATAAGCTTAAGTCATTTTTGTATTTACTTAAACTTAATTAATATAAAGTGTCCCTATCACATAAAAGTGGCTCTATGGGGTCCCAAAATCGACCCAAAGATGCCCATGGTTGGATATTTATTCACCAATAAGGTTAGGACACGTTTTAGGGTAATTTTTTATTATTATAATATTATTGTTTACCCTTGTTTACCAGATTTACCCTTTAACCATGGTAAATAAAATTTTTACCGAAGTAATTATTCAAAATGTCTAAAAATAAAAGTTACCTATTTACACAATTTGGACATCCTGATTCCAAATATGGAATCCAATTTTCAAAATTCAAAACACAGAAGTGGCACAAATTAAATTAAAATTAATTCCCGCTGTCAAAACAAAAAACGTGTTTTTAAGATATAATAACAATCAAAAGATTGACACTTGTTTATGTCCGGTTTAATTGTGAAGTTATGTCCAATGACCATAAATGTATTAAATGGTAAAAATATATTCTAAATATACTTTAAAACAACTCAAATTAATAATTTATAACTATTAATTATTTTGATTAAAAAAGTTGTTTTAATTAAAATTTAGTAATTTTCACTATTCATCAAAATATAAATGTTATCCAAAAAGTACCAAAATTTCACCCTGGGATAATTTCGATATTATGAATCCAAAAATGAATTCCATTTTGAAAGATAAAATGTATAAAATTTCAAAAATTGTGTATTACTATTCATAACGGCTACTTGGATTGATCGCGGTGTGTTAGAATCTCGAAGTTGCGTACAATGCAAGCTATTGTATTATTCAAAGTGAAGCGTACCGTGGAAGGTTGGGGTGTTACATTTTAACAGCATAATTTATTCCATAGATAACCAGGAAACTAATAAAACCACCACACAACAACTCACCATCTCACAATAACCATCATCGCCATCTTACATCGGCCAACCATCTCACCAAAACAACCACATATCACAACAAAAATATTGCACATCACAAACCACCGCACAACCAAAACCACCTCACCACATCATACACCACAACCTCATCACACAACACCTCCACACGGCACAACACCACCACACATCATCACTATCACACAACTTCACATGTCAATTCCATGCCCACTAACCATCACATTACAACACCACATATCACAAAGCCTAATTGGTCACCTTAATCACCATACAACAGGCTACAACATACAATGAAACACACAAAAAACCTCTCATAGAAGTAACATACCCCAACTTCCACAATTTATTCAAGGTCTTCTATTACATTACCCCTTTATTTAGCATGGACATTATAACACAAATGATATTCCATGGGAAAATAATTAATTAACAAAATATTCGTTTATTCCCCTATTTTTCAGGGTGAAATCACATCAAAATCAAAGCTTAAAACTAAAAAAATAGATCAATAACAATAAAAACAAGGTAGAATATGTATATAAAGAATAAAACACCTGATTTGAGATGATTTATATGGATTTTCACCTGTTCAAATGGGGGAGTTTGAGAGAGGAGTGGAGCGCCGGATTGATTTTAAGGTTCTGTCGCGACTGGGGGAGAGCAACAGCCCGATTGTATTTTGGGAAAAGATTTACCAACAGTTTTTAAAAACTGTTGGGAAAGGGGTGTTTAGGGCACCCTTTCCCAACAGTTTTATTGAACCGTTAGCAAAGGGGTTCCCTTTCCCAATGGTTTTATGAAACCGTTCGGAAAGGGTAACTTGAAGACCCCTTTGCCAATGGTTTAATGGAACTATTGGAAAAGGGGTACCCTTTCCCAACAGTTCTAGTGAACCGTTGGGAAAGGGTTTCCTAGCCCTTATTTACCAATGGTTTAAGAAAACCGTCGGTAAAGAATCGTGGGTAAAAACCACATTTCCATTAGTGATAATCCAATTGATAATATAATGTATTATGATTCATAAAATAATGAGAAGAAGGTGGTTGAGAAAAATATTCATAATTTTGGTCGGTATAGAAGTTTCAAATGAAAATACTCATTTTATAGATATTACTTGTATTGTGGTGGATTCAAACACATGTTAGATATGTTTTGGTTCAATCAAAAAATATTATTATTATTTCATAGGTTATGAAAGGGAATATTTTAGGGGGATATGATTCCCTAAAAAGGAGATGTTTGATGAGATTTTTTTAAAGAAACATGAAAAGATAAGAATGATGATTGAAAATATATTCCAACCATTCGAAATGATTTGTGATCTCTGTAACAAACTAGACACCTTGAAAAGTATGTATTTTTGTTTGCTTTTGTAACAATAATATATGCATAACAATTCTCAAAATCCAAAGGTGAATATAGAAAGTAAATAATTAAAATCTATTTTTTTAAACTACATTGAATGACAAAAAAGGAGAAAGACCTTGGATCGTTGATAGTGGGTGTTCTTCTCATATGATAAGAGATTTAAAATTTTTGAAGAATGTGAAATATTTTAAATAAGGCACAATGACATTTAGCAGTGATGAATCACTAAGAATCAAAGATGTTGTATCAACAATCATTGTAAAATAAATGTTGAAATACAAGAAATATTTAAATTTTGATGGGATAAAATAAAATTTCTAAGTATTTCACATTTTTGTAACAATTACGACAAATTTATCTTCATAAAATATGGGTTTTTTGTAAAAAATGAATAATATGGGAAATATGTTATAAGAGTCCAACGTAGAAAATGAAAAAAAAATTAGATTGGTTAATTACAAAACTCTAGTTACATGGGTATAGTGGAAGAGAATAAATTGTGTAATAAAAGGCCAGGGTACTTGTGTTAAAGAAACATGAGAAATTTATCTAAAATAGATAGTGTCTTATTATTTTCTAAGAATAAGTGATTTGTGGGTAGCACTATTTTTCAGAAAGGAATTATTGCAAATATTGTGCAAAAGAAATATGAGATTTGTTCAAAACAACCCCTATAGCAGATTCATTTTGATATATGTGGGCCAATGAGAAAACAACCAGAAATGAATATAAGTACTTCATCGATTTCATTTTGGATTTTTCTTGCATTTATTGTCTTATGTTTATAAAACATATGTCAAATGATTTAAAAATGTTTAAAAGTTACAAAATGAAAGATGATAAAGAATGTGAGTATTCATTGATGAAGTTGAGAATAAAAAATGGTGGTGAATACATAATTGAATTATTTGAAGCTTATATAGAGAATCTTGTAATTATTGTTGAGTATAGTTTCCCATACACCCATCAACAAAATGGATTTTCTAAAAAAAATTGAAATTTCGTGGAAATTGTAATAACCATGTTACTTGAATATAGCCTCTCTCATTAAATTTGTAGATAGTCTGTGATTACTTATGTTTATATATAGAACCATTTTTTCTACATTACATAATCTGATATGACTCCATATTAATTTTTTTATGAAAAAACTCAATGTTTGAAACACTTAAGATCTTCCAGGAGTCCATGTATTATAAAGATGAAAGGTGGAAACTATTGAAAGTTTGAGAAAAAAAGGTGAGGATGGAATCATTCTTAACTATGATCTCGAAGGAAGATGATATAGATTTTTAACAATAAAAAAAGAAAAATTAATGATTCAGTTGATGTGAAAGGGATTTAAAAGGAAGAGGAAGATAAACATACATAAGTAGATGAGCATTTTGAGAAAAAATGTATTGAAAAAAATTATAATAAGGATACAGAAAATTGTATTCCTAATCAAGAACAAGAATCAGTATCATCCATTTTTAGTGATGAGGAAGATACTCTAAAATCATATCCTAATTTGAGGAATCATGTGGAAGCTAAAAATATAATTGGTGATCAACAGCAGATGGGTCAAACAAGAATAATAGAAAATGCTATTAAAAATACTTAATAATATTACAAAGTTAATCTGAATGATGTGAAAGAAGGTTTTGAAAATCTGAAATGGGTTTAGGACCTGAATGAATACATGGAAAAAATTTAAAAGAACGATACATGAGAACTCATTCCCAGACCAAAAGACATTAAAATTATTGGCACACACTGGGTTTTCTGGAACAAGTTGAATGTAGATGGTTAAGTGATAAGAAACAATGAAATAATGGTGGGTAAAGGGTATTCATAAATTGAGGGTATTTATTTTGATGAAACCTTTTCTCTGATGGAAATACTTGAAATAATCAGAATCTATCTTTTTATTGTTGCAAAATGAGTCTACAAAATCTTTCAAATGGATGTTAAATCATCATTTCTCAATGGTGATCTTAAAGAGAAAGTTCATATTAAACAACATTGTGGATTTCTTGTTAATAAAGATGAAATTTATGTGTGCCTATTTTCAAAGGATCTATACGGCCTAAAACATGATCTTATGGAATGTTATTCCAAATTCGAGACATGATTAAGTGAGATTAATTTCAATAAAAGATGATTGGATACATGACAAATTTCATATAATGTCAAGTGTATTCCCTCATTGTGATTATTTATGTTGATGGTATTATATTTATCACGAATAATGAAGGAATTTTTGGATGATTTTTTGATGGAATGGAAGAGGTATTTGAAATGTCCATGTTGGGGGAAATGAGAAACTATCTTGGTTTAAAAATACATAAAAAGAAAAGAATAAATTTTTTTTAATCAGGAAAAGTGTGCTAAGGAACTTATTAATAGATGTGGAATAGATAATTCAAAACCTATTTCTAGACCAATATCAGTGGGGAAAAAGTTTTCTGAATATAGAGAAGGAAAATAAGTTGATCAAAAAGAGTTTCAAAATTTTATTTGATGTTAGTTGTATTTGACTACATCAAGACCTAAAATTTATTATTTTGTTACCTTATGGGAAATATTTGAAAGTTCACCAAAATAATCACATATAATTACTATAAAAATAATTCTTAGATACATTAAAGGCATAACCAAAATCATAATTAGGTATGGAATCTCAATAAGTTTTGATCTTATTTGGTATTCATATGCCGATTGGGCATGAAATTTGGATGATTGAAGATCCACATATGCAGGAGTATTATTTCTGGGAAAGAATAATGTTAGTTAGAATTCAAAGTAACAGAACATAGTAACTTGAATTATAGATGAAGTTGAGTATGTCATTCCAACTCAACCCACTACTCAAATTATATGTATGGAAACTCAATTGAAATATTTACTTGTTGAAGTGAAGTTACCCTTGCTCTTAGGTTGTGATAATGAAAGTAAAATCAATATCACTAGGAATATAGTTAAAAATTCTTGTTAAAATCATAATGATATCAAATATCATTTCATCAAAGAGCATGTGGAGAAGAATGAATTGAAGCATTAATATGTTCCAACATCGAATCAAGTTGATGGAAATTTCACAAAACAGTAACTAAACAAATCATTCTCTAAATTGAGGTTGAACATGGGTTTAAAATGCCTTTCTCATAAAGGATGATATATTTGTTTATGTCACCTCTCTAATAATACCTTATTATTATTTTTTATGGGGGCGAATTTTCATTAATCAAACCTTATGAAATGAAAAAATATGGTGTGTTGGGTAAGCAGTGAATTTAGAATTGTAAGAATGTGAACAATTGTAACTGTTTTTTGGAGTGGTTTTAGGAAACAAATTTTATTGTTTTTAAAGAAAGGAGAAGATCTGAGTTATAAAACATGAGGGAGATAATGAAGGGTGTTATAATCACTACTTTTGGACTACATGGTTTTTTTCAATGATTCATGTTTCCTATAATGAGTTAGAATATGTAGAAATAGAATTATTTATAAGTAATCCATTATATGAGGATAAAAAGTTCAATGATTTATGAAACTTAGATGTAAAAAAGAAAAAAGGTCTATATAGTTAGGACTAAGTTGATGAGAAAGGTATTTGTTTTCAATTATTGTCTATCATTATAAAGGAATGTTTTTGAAAAAGGAATATACACCATATTTTTAATTGGTTAAAATATTATTGATGGTTGATTTCAAAAGAATCAGACTTACTATTTTCTTCATAATAAGGAGAATTGTTTTGAAAGAAAAGGACTTGATCGTACATTACTTGTGTTCGAAATGGGAGAAGTTCATAATAAAAAGTTTATTTTATATGTAATGAGATATTTTTCCACATGGAGAATGTATCTTGCTGGAAGTAAATGGTCATTGGATTCACTATTGATCCATTATGAAAGAAGTGATCGAATCAGAGTTTGTATGGCTGTAATAAAATTTAAATGTGATGATGCCTTCCTGATTTTTTATTTCACATAAATCACAAGTTTATTTGAGAACTTATGATGCAAGATTAATGAAATAAAAGGGAAAATACGTATTCCAAATCTTATCATTATTTATCATATCAAGAAGGAAGAGAATAAATATGTAACTAAATGATCATACCTAAAAACTATTACTCATCCAGATCATATTCAAGTAAATCATAACCAAAATGATCATACCCAGAATTATTTTTATCAGTATGATCATATCTAGACCTATAGTATTCAAAAAATATCATACTCTAGACAATAATACTCAAGTTGAGATGGATGGTTTATTGAATTACTGAAGGAAGAGATAAATTAACTATGATTTCTTTTCAACTGTCTCTATCTAGTGGGTCAAAAGTTGAATTACATTGTTTTTCTCTTAAAGAAAATATTTCAACTGGGTCAACAGGAAAATTGAAGAAATGAATGAGATAATATTTATTTTAGTAGGGTCAAGAGCCTTTGTATCTGAATTTAATTGATTTATATTTCTAATTGGTTCAAAATAATAAGTGAAGAAGAAACGTGGTTTAAAAGTATAGATTACTAAATGTTCTATCAAGGGTGAGATCATCATTCAAAATAAAGATTGTATTCATAGTTCATAGTTGGTATCCATTTCCTCATACATTTATATTCAATTGATCGAAGGAATTATGTTGAAGAAATTGGATTCTGAAAATCAGACACAAGAATTGAAATTGGACTGGAAATTTAAATGAATTTCTGAAGAAGAAGTGAAGATTTTATAAGAATCACGAATCATCAAGAAGAGTTAATGAAGTCAAAATACAGCCAAGATTTAATGGGAAATTGAATTTTGGGTGAATTTTAGTGAGTTGTAATTTTTTGGGGAGTCCTACCAAATCTCTCATGGGTCACCTATAAAATGTGGAAAGTATATTGTACTTTTCTTATGACAGATGTACTGGTCACCATAGAAGATAGAGAAGCTTTGAGTTTTTAAAGAATAATAATTGTATGTATTCACTTGTGTTGAGGAATTTTTGGATGATAAGTTAAATATAGTTTACAATATCATATCATTTTATTCATTATATCATCACACTCAGTGATTATCGTACTCACCTAATTACCACATTCAGCTTGTCAATTGTATTTGGATGATATTGTTTTAAACTAGCTAATCGAATTCTGGATTTTCATACTGAGATATCCGAACTGAGGAAGAATCATATATGGTGAATCATATTTGGTTTTTAATACACTGAATATAATTGGTCTCAATTCATCCCTAATAATTCGATCAATTTCATATTTCTCATTATTGGAAGAATCGTATCAGTAAGAATCATACTCGATTGGATCAGACTAAGAAAAACGAACTGGGAAAATAAAACTTGGTTTTCACTTAAATAATACAGAAGTTATTAATGTCATCTAGGTAATAAATTGAAGATGTTTTTTCAATTTAGTACATTTTTTGAATTGAAAAAGAGAACTAGTAACATGTGTTGTTACACAAATATTGTTTTACCCTATTTGTGTTAAGTGGGTGAACATGCACTCTTTGAATTGTTTATATTGTGATACACAGGTGAATGGGTATATCATACTCATTGTATTCCAAGGATTTTTTTTCTATTTTATGGTGTGGTATTGGATCACTTCCATACCATGCCAAGAACGTAGCTATTCTTATGGAATAGTAAACCTTGTAAATACGTGTTTTCTTTTTGATGTGTGTTTGAATGGTTTTTAATACATCATAGTATCCTTAATCGGAGGTGGAGGTTTTTTCAATTGAAAATAAACATAAAAGAAAAATTATCACTGATTCACCCCTCCCCCTCTCATAGATACAATTACACTGGCTGGACACTTTCAGAAATTCCCTTGGTGATTTTGCCATGTTTATTCCATGTTGGGAATACCACCCTTCATCTCTTCTCATTTTCAAAATTTTCCCCTATGTGGTTCTCAACAATCCTATTCTTCTCTAATATTCCTTCTAAAATAAAATAAAAAGATAAATACTTACCATTATTGATGGTACTAGACAATATCTCTTAATATGTTCAAAATTTTAATGCGATTAATTCTCCTCAAAGGATTGACTTTAGACCATCCAATAATCATTTAGTCTTGATTTCTAGATTTCGTACATAATCTATATTTTTTTAATATTTTAATTTTATACTCATACTTAACAAAATTTTAAACCTTTTTTCTTAAATTTAGGTATTTCTATACCATATCATCTCATTGATAATTAGAAAAGTACTTTCTAAATAATATAACCTTAAAATAATTATATTACATACTCTATATCACCTCCTCCTTCTTAGTTTTTTTAATTAATGGCCAATATTGATCAATATCTCCCCTTATATGAATACAACCATGATATCTTAATTCATAAATAAACATAAAAAAGGTGAGTAATGTATTCTTGGAGGACATGATGTGTTGTTCAACCAATAAGGGATTAGTGGTTCTGTTGAAGGCTGGAGGTCACTTCCACATTAATTATTCCAACATTGTTACATCATGTAGAGGGGAAATAGTTTATTCTATTTGGGTGCAGTTGTTGGATATAACCTATGTATATTAACCTAATATAGATCTAATATTCACATCCAAAACACAAAATTCATTGAAATTATTGGAGTCTAAATTCTTATATTGATTATTGGTGTTTAACAAATTTTCATTCTTCCCATTACAAGTCAGTTATAAACAATTGAATATAATTAATTAGTTAATGATGATATGAATATTGAATCATAGAATATAATTCAAAATTAGATAAAGTATTCTATAAATATTTTTGAAATATCCTATCAGTTTATTATATTGTTTGTGATATTTAACTATATTTATATATTTCTAGTTCTCAAGGATTCAACTTAACTATATCTAATTCCAGCTATAATGTACTTATTCTTATAACCCTAACTGATAATTATTTTTATTATATAGTCACATAATATAAGACATCACAATAAATGAATCCAATAATTTAGTAGTTATAAGAGACTGGATAAATATATGGTTCTTGTGTTACATTTAAAAACATAAAAGTCATTTAACATTCATTGTAATCTTCTTGGAAGCCTAGGGAAATAGAAAACCATAATAATGGGATAAGCTCATATGCCCATCAAGGGGATGCATAATTTTAAACATCTTAATCATACCATCAAGGCCTTTGTTAAGAAATCATAACCATTCCATCAATCCCTTATACTAAGACATAATCTATAATAGGTTAGGCATACACCAAATACCCCAAACTAGTTTCTATCATGGGACTTAACTATTAGTATTCAAAAAACCAGAAATCTAGATGAAAAACACAAAAAATTCATTCATGAAATAAAGGTTAAAAAACTCTCAATTGGATAATCCAATGAAATGATGTTCCATATATAATAAATCTAATTAACCCTAGTCACTATAAAAAATCATTGAATATCACACTCTAATAACTCCAAGAATAAACACACAAGTGGAAACAAAATGAGATAATGAATGAAAAAAGAGATTTTTTAAAGATTTTATCCCCACTTATATGAAAAAATATGTGTTTAAATTTAATTCTACCACTGAGAAACTAATATATATATGTATATATATTACCCTTTGATGAATAGTGCATGTTCTGAAAATCATTCATATGTAGACTTTAGAAATCACTAGATACTTTAACATCACATATTTCACCTAATATTTAATCTACTTCCATTCATAAATATCCACACATACCCACTTACACTCTTTATTCCATAATAGGACATTCCAGACCATCATACCTCTATTTCACATCCATTATCACAGGACTCCCCCAAGCCTAAGACCCTATTTTTGAACATTATCCTTCTAGAAATGTTGAATTAGAACATGAAATGAGTCTTTAGATTTCTAAAGAATATATCAATTTAATAATAAATTAAATTATTCAAATCTACCATTGACACATAGGTAAAATTTTGAACACCTCAACTTTCGTAACAATAGTCATTTCCTCCATCTTCTGTATTATGGTCACCCAAGTCCCACTAAGGCATAGGGTTGCCTCGTACTTTCCTAGACTAAGAAATCGGTGAACATGTTGACTATTTTTTTACTTATTATGATATTATATATCTATAACAGTCAAAATTATTGAATCTTATTAATAAAATGATACATCATATCAATGAACATTATTTAGTGAAACATCATATTTTTATCCAACTTACTTTTGTTTCAACTGCATAGAACTGCAACGAACTTTCTTTACACCTTTTCAGTTCCTCCAATAAATAATTTATCAAGATTAATTCATTCTCTTGTTTCATGATATCCACAATTTATATATCCATTTTGGATATTAAAATTATTAAGTAAATTTTTAATATAAAACTTATTCATATCCCATCAAATCTAAACACAAAGCATGCAGAACACTTTCATACATAGATACCACCTCTAAAATATACAACAACATATCCCTATAACAAATAATCTATTTCAAAACATATATCTATGTCTTAAAAACATATTAGATATCAAGTAATACATTTCATAGCTTACAGTACACTTTTCTAAAAAAATTTATAATTAAACTAACAACTCCCACATCATGGGCAATTTTGGTCCATGTAAAAACCATGGAGTACATAAATATTTTTAATACTAATGAAAATGGATATCTTTTCATGTAAACAACCTCATATTCAATTTTCAGTGTTTTTTATTTTGATACCTTTATCTATCCAATCGATGGGGTATATAATACTTTATAGAAAGCCATTTTTAATCTTTCAATGAACATTCATATGTATTCCATGAGAGATGAAATTAAAATTCTGACCTTACTATATCTTTTTATCTATATACCAAAAATACTCTTGGCTTCCACAGGATCCTAAATCTAAAACCTTTCATACAAATCAATTTCCACCTCTTAAATCGGCTACATGTTTGAACCCACCATGAGTAAGGAATCTACTAAAAAGAGAAGGATGTTATAGCCCCCATCCTTTAACACATTTATATATAAATAAAGTTTGGAGTTTATTTGGATATAACCCTTAGTATATATAAAGACATATAAATACCAATTACACTACCATATCTCATTCTTCGAATAATATTTAATTTACATCATCTTTCACATTAGGACATTGTTTTTTTGTTTACAAATAACCATCAGATGATTCATAAAAAAAATTCCTTCAAATTTCCATGAATGAATTACTTCTTCACATACATCTATTCTAAATAAAGTATTTTAGTAGAAAATAGAATTATTAATATTCATATGGGTGTATTCTATAAAAAATTATAAAAAATGGATAAATATTTCCCTTCCTTTTATTGAAACCCATTCACAACTACACTATACTTGTACAACTTTATACTATATAATTCCTCTATAAACATAAAAATCCATTTTTATGTAGTTATTTATTCCTACGTGATAAATTTGTTAGCACCCATGTTCTATTTTCATGTCAAAACAATTTCATCCTTCATAGTTAACACCCTTTTATTGGAATTGCAATGAATCAACACATATTATGGGCTCTCAAGATCTCCTGCATATATATGTATAAATAGCTGAAGGTCAGTTCTAGACCTTTGAAATGATTATCTTATACTGGAAAACCTTCACAACTCAACTTATAATTATACTCTTTCTAGAATTATATCATCAAGAACATCAGATTTTGGATCACTATTTTCATAATTTTAAAACCTTGAGTAAGTTGGTACTTATTGGGGCATTTTTTCCCTTACAAACATGAACTTTATAGAATTTTATAACTACCCAAAAAATCTATTAAGATCAACAAATATATATAAATTTGGTTGTTTTTTCAAATCCTTCTTCTACCAGGTTTTTTCATTTCTGTAAGACCATCTAATTAAAGTGAACAATATAACTTCAAATTACCCTATGATTATCACTATCCCAAATCCAAAACCATATATTTTCATCATCATACCCAATAATGATTCATTCTTGGATATTTTATTATTAATTATTCATATTCGTGGTATAAACATGGATGATAGTGATATTTTTGGAGAAATGTTTGTGTAAAACATCATATAGTTTTCCAGACCACAACTGTTTTGAATATCCTTCCCCAATAGTTCATAATAACTCATAATTACAAGATAAGATTTAGAATTTAATAATTTTTTCCAAAACTGCTTCATTCCAAAATTCAATCTCATTCTCTATTCCTTCTCAGTGAATATCTAATTCATTCAACCAACTAAAATATTTGTTTTGGAATTCCTTGAGAAAAAATTTGAAACCCAATTAATTTTCTTTAGAAAACCCTATATAATTCCAGTCTATTGAATTCTCTACTATTGTTAGATCTTAAGAACATCATATTATTTGTAGTAACTTTCTCCACTTTATACCCTTAATAATAGTATACTCTGAAAACCTCATATTTTTTATAAATAATATAATATCATACTTTTCATAACTAATCATCAATGAATGTAAAAAGTTATAGCGACTTACAAGGAGAACAGAATAGATCAGACCCCCAGATATATGTTTTCATGAGTTATAACATTTGAGACATAAGTGTCCTTCCATTTATGATCAACAATACATTTCATTTATTTCCCAAGATAATACTATTTCATGTTTTGAACTCCATATTTCTAATATTTTATACCCATTTAGAAATAATGCCCCACATTATCTTCTCACTTGTGTTGCCAACAAAGAAATGTATTGACTATAAACTTTTGATGGATAAAATTCATTCATTTGTTTCACCATGTAATCATCTTTCTAGACTCAATATAGTAGCTATAAAACCTAGGTTCATTAGCATGTAACCTTGATTAATCATTAATAATCCATATTTCAAACATGTTAAAAAACATTCTTAATCATTTTGTTAATTGGAAATTCCATTCTTAAATAACCATGGTATGATTAAAAATCACTCTAACTCTAGGATTATTATCTTTCACATTTAAAAATTAATTTTATCTTTGCCCCATAATATTTATAGATTAATCATCTATAAGATGGATCATACTTATCCTTTTAGAAACAAAATTCCACATTCAGAACCTTTAGAGTGTAGAATGGAACAAATACATGAAATCAATGATCCATGATTCCAACAAAACATTATCACTTAGCAATAAAATTTTTCATCTTCATTTGAATTTTTTGTAAAACATGAACATTTGGAAGTAATGCTTTCAGAGTTCACCTTATTATTATTTTTTTATTTTTTCAAATTACCTTTCTTCTTATAATTATAACATATAGGTTTGGGCCCAAAAAATATACCTTGACTCCTCTCCATTTATTTATCTATAATTTTTCATTTAAATTTCCAATGAATAAAATAGCCTCTTAAATTTTCATTGAGAACTATTCTAAGAGGTTCTTGGACATACCTATGATGGATCTCTTCTATCAGAATTGGATAATGAATGTATTAAAACACTATGATTTATTTCTAAAAGAATTTCATAAAATAGTCACTTTTGTGTCCTATGATTTTGGAAGTGATTCCCTTTATCAAAAAAGCCAACACAAATTAAAACAATTTAAATTTAATTTATTTGACCAGATTCAAAATCATATTTATGTAATTGATAGGATTATCTTCTCATCTATATTCAAGAATTATCCTATTGAGTGACCTATACATCATAAACACTTTGTTAATTTATTTTGACTTATCTTACGTATCTTCTAGGAAATTTTTAAACCATATTATGGTTTTCACCTTTCAGATATTATAAGAAAAATTATTCTCCAATATATGTGTGTGTGTGTGTGTGTGAGAGAGTGTGTGTGTATCCAAGTTAATTATATCAATCCTTACCAATCCTATTTATATAATTATTATCATCTTACTCCTTCCAACAAAACCTCTAGATCCTTATGAAACAAATAATATTCTCTCTACATCCAATAGAAATCGAATTATATCTTATTAAAATTTTTCATCTAGACCTTAACATACTTCAATTTCATTCCTTATGAAATATTTTACTCCAAATGAAATGAAAAATCATAGTGATATGAATGTTTCCAAAAGATTTTAATGTCAAGACAATTCAGAGTAGGTGTACTTAAATATCTGATACCACTTATTTGGATACGTAGACCCATATATTTAGAATAAAACCACTATAATTTTAATTTCATAACAATGTATGGAACTCCTATAATTAGAAAATCCCATGAAATGATGTTTTCATACTAATAATACAAACACACCTCATCCACTACACTAAATAATTCACTATCACGCAATGAAAACACCTGAAACAAACAAACAAGAGGTAAAAAAGGAAACAAGGACTCGAAATAGAATATTTATGTAGTTCATACTTTATTCTTAAATCCACTAGAGAAATTTGTTGTTTTATTTTACAGATATAATATTAACAATATAAAAAACAAAATAAACAAATTTTATTAATTTTAGAGAAATCAATTTTATATGTACACATTCACAATAGTGACACCCCAACTATTTATAGTGGGGACCAGTTGGTCAACATGTTTCACCCCCTTCCAAATTCCTAGAGACCCCATTATTTGTCATTAACACCTTCGATTTCATATATAACCCTCAACTTAAACATTTTTCCTCTATTGAATTTTATATATTCTAAATTTTATTTATACATAGTTTATGGAAACTTCTATATACTCTATCATGGAATTATTCATCCTATGATGAAATCGTTTTTCACATATCAACTCTATACATGAACACTTTCAAACCAAGTTATATAATTTTATCATCTATACTAGATTACCTGTTCTGGATTTCTTCAATCTTAATCCTCCCTCAGGCCTAAGATCAATTTTCTAAAAATTATCATTTTGGATGTAAATAATTATAATATAAAAGTATTATTCACATCTCTTAACACTACTAATGCATCAATTATCTATATACCTATTGGGATCACTTTCCATATTATAATATTATCAAGGTGAATATTTTCTTATCCCCGTAAATTATAAATATATCTAGGAGAATACCCATCGATCTAGTATGAAATGTTTGATATATACAATTCAAAGGAATGTGTCATTGATATTGGTGTAGTAGGGTACGATATTTTCTTCACATATGGGTATTAATATTAATTAATGAATGAAATTGTTGGATACTGGAGTGGTGATAGAATAATTCCATTTAGAAAAATGGGAATATGATGGATTATTATGTTTTTTTAATAAGAGTAAATGGTGGCTTAGAATTTACAATACGAACATTTATTTTTAATAATAAAACATAAAATCACTGCACATGGTAATATAAAAGAAATAAAAGGACTTATGATTGATACATGAAAATAAAATTATAAAAACCCTTATCTGTATGTGTCCCTTCCTAAATCTGTAGAACGATCCCCTTAGATCCTCATAGTTTAGGCTCTCAAAAGAAAAATGTATAAATTTTTTTTGGGAACCCTTAACTCACTAAGCCTCTATAGAAAAACCCTTAGGACTAGAAAAATATTGTGTTCTTCTATAAATGATTTGAACTTCTTATTATGATTAATGGGTTCTTATTTCATCCCCTACAAACTTCGTTCTAGAAGAAGCAACATAAGGAAATCCATTTGTAAATTTTATTTATATTACATTATTTTACATCATTATTTAATAAATATAATAATAAAACCCAGCCCAAAACTACTATATTTTGTGTATTTAACAAATAGATATATAATCAAATTATTTTAATACGTTTTCAACATATCCCACAAATATTCTTCTCACATGACACCACTTTAAAAACATCATAAATAATACTTAAATTTAGAACTAGGGGAATAGAAACATATTAAAATATGATCTCACATACTTATTAAAGGCAAATATATGAGATATAAATCAAAGATCATAAAGGAGAATAGGATGAGCATGTGGGCGTGAGAACATAATCATGGTTCTTTTCATAAAATAATAGATTCATTACTAACAAAACATATATTATAAATAATGATTCATGGTATAATAAATTAGGAATAACTTTAGAAATAATATGCATAAAAGTGGAAGCCAGAGTCAATAATAAGGATCTATGGAAACATAACACAGGAAAAAGAATTTGTATTTTACATAATAATAAACAAAACATTCCTAATTCAAGAATCGCCACCTAGACCATCATCACATTTTGTAAACTGGCCTTTAATTGACTATGTTTACAACCCAATCCTTGACATATATGATCATGAGGTATAAGGGTTTACTCAAGGCATTAGATGGCTATCACAGAACCTCCCTTCACTTAATGGAAATATTGACATTGTTTTTTTAGATCACTCTGTATTCATAATAATCACAATAGATATAAAATTTACCGAATTCATTAGGGTGATATAAAGATCACACCCATCACATAGAGATATAAAATATATATGTGTTATAAATGAACTTAAAAACATTCTTAATTCCATCAATCATTAATTCACTTAATAAAAAGAATCATGTTCTTTGAAAACTTCTATTATAAATTATCATAAAACAAAAAAGAGGAATAATGTGGATGGTATCATTTTAGAATATATTAGTTAAGAATAAAAATATTAAAAGATATTGGCATAGATGAAAAATACTTTTATAAGATCAATATAAAATTTATTTGAAAAATCAGAAGAAATGTCCATTAATTTTGGTAATATGTATTTTGAAATAGAATAATATTATAGAATGGGAATAGAATTTTCTTGGGAAAACCATGAAAATGTGACAAGATGGGTTATTAAATAAAATATATAATTACAATGGGAAAATTATTTCATACATAATTTTTTTTTTAAATTAGATTCATTTAATAGATATTGTTGGTGCCAAAATATTTGAAGAAAGGAGAGAAGAAAAGATAATCCCTGCAACCTTCCCCGCAAAGCCCCGACGTGAAGCCCTCCGAAGCAACGCGGCCGCCACGAAGCACCGGAGGCGTTAATGCTCCTCGAACGCCCTGGTGTTCACGAGGCCTTCACAGAGCACCAAGGGCGGTAATGCTCTGCGAATTCCCAGACGTTCACGAGGTCGTCGTGAAGCAGATGAGGAGGTAACTCTCTGCGAACCCGGTTTACATTCACGACCCACCGCGGAGCAACCAAATCCCCCTTCGTGTCGCGTAAGCTCTGCTTCGCGGCACCTCTTGCCTATAAATACCGAGCTCCCCCTAAGCTCTTCGGATGTAAAATCCGACCGTTAAACTTCTCAGATCCCAAATCGCGAAGCACTCTTCATTCTGGGAATCATGAGATCCGCGAGGTATTTTTCCTTCACGAGAGGCCTCCGTCTTGTCTTGTTTTGAGCCCCTCTTCTGAGAGGGATGCCCTTCACGAAGACTACGGGCATTCGCGAAGGAAGGGGATCCCCAAGGGGACCCAAGCAGCCACAGAGCGTTTATGCTTCATGAAACACCCACCCTGTACACATGATCCACATGCCAAGGCAGGGTCAATATGCTTCGCAAAGCACAGTGCTTCATGGAACCTTCCTTCATGAGGCACCATTGCTTCGTGAGGCACCATTGCTTCGCGAGGCAATGCACCTCAAACACCCTTACACTTTGCGATGCACCTCCCATTCACACCTTTGCCCCATGCTAAGGCCAAGGCACCCCACTTCGCAAAGCACCCCCTTTCGCAAGTTCCCTCCACTACGCAAAGAAAACGAGCTCTGTAAGGTCCCCACCTGTGGACCCCTCTGCTTGGAAATTCCTTCTCCCGTGCGACCCTCCATGTTTGCACGATGTGATTTTAAAGTCCACTGGATGATACCACCCGTAGCATTGCTTCGCCAAATACTTCTTCGCATAGGAACGCTAACAGCTATTGCTTCTTCGCATAGCCACGCTAACGTGGACCCCTCGATGGTTCGCTCTGTGACCCCCCTTCTCCATGGCCTTGCCAATTCCTTCCCTTCTCCAAGGGGTAGATGGTACCGGTTATGTAAGTCCTAGGGGTTCGGAGTGAAACCCACCTCATCCGAGCTACAAGACGTTAAACTGCCAAGCACCACGTCCTCAACACATAACGTTAAATGGTACACTGCCTCGTGCCTCTCACGCGGGGTGCCATCACCTTGGACATTCTGCATGCCCCCCTCCCCAATGGTCTTGCTAGGGGATGATATCATCCTTCTAGGAGTGGAGTTTGTCTCTGGGGGAAGGGATACCACCTTGGTGTAAGCCTCGAGTCCTTACGGAGGGTAGCACCCATTCACCCTCGTACTTCCCCTCTCCCTCTACGCTTTTTCACCCTCGGGCCTCCATCCAGGAGTAAGTCCCAACACCATGGGCCGCTCAACGCGTAAGCCACTATTCACTTCCCACGGACACACCCTTCACGACGTGATCATTATATCTCTTCTGCCTATTGTTTCTCACACCAAGCATGACTCAAATGGGCTTAGAGTAAGCATTGACCATGATAATTCCCTCGTCCATCATGATGCTAAACTGTATGCCCCCATCACGCATGACGTTAAACTGTATGTTGTCCCGCACGACATTAAACTATACATCCATTTGAACTAAGTGGTCTTTGATCCATGTCAAGGCATGCTACGTAGGAAGCCTTCATGAGGTTCAATCCCACCACCCATCGTTTCTTCACGTCAGGTTCCGCCCTCATCTTGCATGACATTAAACTGCATTCAAGTCCAGCGGCAAGCCGTTGTGACTATGCTGAACTACGGGGACATTGATCCATGTCAAAGCATGGTACGTAGGAAGCCTCATGAGGTTCAAGACCACCACTCGTTGGTCATCCCGACCTCCTTCATGTCGGTTCACCAAACAACACCATGGGCCGCCTTAGAGTGTAAGCCCCAAAATGCCCCATCTCACATGACGTTAAACTGCACACCTGAACTACAAGGACATTGATCCATGTCAAGGCATGGTACATAGGAAGCCTCCACGAGGTTCAATCCCACCACCATTGGACCCCCCGGGTTCACCTTCACATCTGTTCGCTGACAAAACCCTAACCGAACTACGAGGAATTTGATCCATGTCAAGGCATGGTATGTAGGAAACCTCACGAGGTTCAATCCCGCCACCCATCGGACCAAGGTCCTTCTTCACATTGGTTCACCGACACCCACATCCATTATGAACTATGGGTTCTTTGATCCGTGTTAAGGCATGGTACGTAGGAAACCTCACGAGGTTTAAGCCCTCCATCTACCTGGACCAAGGTCCTTCTTCATGTCGGTTCTCCGACACGCCCTCGTCCCACATGATGTTAAACTACATCCCAATTCAGTGGTAATCTGTTGTGACCCTGCCATCCAGTTGTTCCGACACCCCTTCATGTTAGTTCAACAACCCCTTTTCCCAAACTATGTGGACTTTGATCCATGCCAAGGAATGGTACGTAGCAAGCCTCGCGAGGTTCAAGCCCACCACCCAGTCATTCCGACCGCATTCACATCAGTTCTTCCACCATCTTGGGCAACCCAGAGTGTAAGCCCCCCCCCCCCCCACATCTGTCCTAAACTATGCGTACTTTCATTACCTGCCATGGGGATACGTAGGAAGTCTTTTCGAGACTCAAGCCCATCGCCACTGTCATCTCCACGACGGCTCCATTTCATTCCCCCTCCACTCTGTGTATCTTTCCATCACCCATCCTGATTCTTGTTTAGGCCACCACATCCTGGTGAGATCATGCCACTCTATTACCCTCTACATCATTCGGTAAGTTTCCCATGGGCCGGCTCTGATATCGGTGTTCCCTCATGGGGGATCATTTAATCTGATCCACTCTGGCTAGTGTCCTAATCAGCCTGATCTGTCTTCATCGGACTTTAAACTGGAGGCATACCCTGTGTTTAACATGGGAAGATAAGGAAACCCTCAAATACATGCCTATGGAATATGATTCCCTGTGTTCGGTGTGGGATACCTCGGGCTTTCGTGCCCTCGAGAAGCCCTATAATAAGGGACAAAAGACAGATATGCCAATTCCCTGGTGTTCAGACATGTTAATGATGCCTCGACGTGACTACTCCACCAATTAAAGTTTGCTGCCCTAACCGGACCCCTTGGAATGTCCTGACAGAAGTAGTGTAATTAACATGTGTCCATGGAGACATGGCATGGGGAAGAGTTTCACAAACAACGTATTAAATCTATGAGGGAGACCTAGACTAGGTGAAAAGTTCCGAGGAGGAATCCATGGAAGAAATAACCGACATCCCATCATACTGGTTTCGATCAAGGAGTAGAAATCCCTGAATAAGGAGCAAATGCCACTTTCCTTTGGAAAGCAGGAATGCGGGGAAACAAAGAGTCTCGCCTACCATGCCCAAGGGTATGGACACGCGTGCCCCATAGAAAGCGTCAAAAATAGAAATGGTGAAGCCGACGTGAAGTTCTTATTTTCAATATGGATATTAGTACCGCTCAAGACATCAGTAGATTGACGTGTCACCAGATCCAGATATCCGGCGCTGGATCCTGCCAAGAAAATAGCAGACTTGGCCTGAAACTCACCAGATTTTAGGGTAGTAGAACATTGGGCATTCTGTTCTACAACGTTGTCGGCGTGGATCCCTTTTACCAACCACAGAATACAGAATGGCGTTGGGGAACTGGTTGTCGATTTCTTTTCCTCACAGTGCTGATGAGTTAATCTCCCTGCTTCTGAGGAATCAGGTTGTTGGTAGAGGGACACGATCACTGCCCACCCGCCTACGCAGGGGTAGGGGCAACCCCAGTATAGCCGCTTCGCGTGGCTCCACTGCTGCCACAACGGTGTCTGCATCCACGAACGTGGGGCGCCCACGCCCCCTCTCCCCATCAAAAGTCATCCAACGAAGGGTGATTAATGACCTCGTACGTCGTTATGAGGAGGAGGGCATAATCCCAACCTAGGATATGGCCCACCTGGACCTGGAGGCGTGCAGTCCCCACCACCAACTCTGCCCTCGAGGGCCGCATAGGGATCCCCTACTCCCCACCCCAACATTCAATCATTTCAGGAGCCTATCCCCGGAATGCCTTGACGACTCCCTGCCTTACGCTGATGAGGTGGGTGACGTCCGGCTATGCCCGGTCAATGTCTCGATTCAAGGGCCCCAAGAAAGGACCCCCACTAGGCTGCATCCGCGCCGCCGCCCGGCCTTGCTAGAAGAGTAGGTGGGTTATGCCCCTACACCACCCGCACCGGCTCGCCTGACCCGATGCCAGCGTTGGGCCCGGGCCGAGGATGCCCACCGAGGGGCATTAATGTCGATGCCTACTATGGCCCATACCACCACTGACACACATCACAAAGTCCCTGCCCACACCGAGCAGGGGCACTCTTATTCCCAACTAGGATTGAGGCCCCAATCGCCCCACGGGCAGGCTGGGATGACTCTCCTGGTCGCAGGCCTGAGTGGTGATCATTGTGAACCAACCCGCGGTGATGTCACCACGTACAAAGGCCCTCCCCATACCACTAATCCATAGAGCGTGGGCCTTCCCCGCTCCGATACTCATCATGGTTGTATGCCTCGTGCTACCCCCAACCTGAATGAAGACATTCCCCACGGCAATGACACTCGGCGTGGAAGTCTCTCTCGTGCCCACCACATCGGGTATGGAATTCCTCCTCCTGCCCCCGACCATCGATGTGAAGACATTGTCTATCTGTTCCCTCTTCAACGTGAGGATCCTCCCTAAGTTCCCTCCGCAACTGGCGAAGGTCCTCCGCACCCTAGAAACCAAAGGGTTGAAGGTCAGCCTTGTTCCACCCATGCTAAGCTTGGAGGTCCTCCCCATGCTCCCTCCAGTTTCAACGGAGGTTTCGCCCACTCATGTGCTGTTCATGGAGGTCCTCCCCTTGTCCCCTTCGATATTTTCCCCAGTGCCCCTCATACCTCGGCTTTCTCAAGAGGAAGTCCTCTCCGCCCTAGCATAAGCACGACCCTAATATTACATGTCAGGAATCAGCCTCATCCCGAGGAACCATCTAGGTGTAGGAGGTTGGGTCATCGCGGCCACAAAAATAATCCTGGGAAGGCCTAGACTAAGATCAAATCTTCCTGCTTCTCAGATTATGAAGCAGAATGCGAGTCAGCAATGGAACCCTCCCCTCATTCGTCCGTGTCAAGGACCTGGGAAGGAACAACGCACATCAGCCTCGTCCTTACAGAATGTGAAGTCCATCGGATTCCCACCTCTCTTCGTAGTTACATCTAGGAGGAGAAAATATTTGGAGTCCCGCAGGCTCCGACCATGCAGTCACCCCCATCATCTCTAGAAGCGCCCTCTACCTTGACGAGAGATCACTGAGAGCTATTTTGGGGACCGACGGTGGTTGAGAAACAGCGTGACCCATCGCAAGTAACCGCAATCCCTACACCAGAAGCTATGGATGTCATCCCAACATATCGCGACATTGTGGTCAGGTCACCGCACTCTTCGGAGAATGGCCTAGAATTCGGCGGCTAGTCAGCCCATTCACCGTATTCTCCGTCGCCTATTTCATTGTCCCATTGATCCACCCCAGTACCGCTACCAGTTCCGCAGACACCTCCGGTCAACGAGTGGGGAAATACGGGGCCAGAACATGAATCTGAGACCAGGAGTTTCTGGAACATTCTTGTGGTGGATCACTTCCCGGAGAAGTTCTGGCCAGTGGCAGCATTGAACTTTCATGCACCGGAATCCATCACCCAAAGCAAGTTGAGTGCTTCCATCAAACCCTATGGGCGACGCACTCTATTCTTCGTTATCATCGGGTGGTGTACCCTAGGAGCCAAGTTCACATTGATGAAATTGGCGTACAATACCGTCTAGTCGATTTGGCCACACTCCCTGTGGCCCAGCGCCCTGAGTCACCAGGTCGCCAGAACACCCTCAAACTTGAATGCATTCAGAGTTTCTAGGTACTCTGCAAAATCATCAGGGAAGCTACCCCCCCCCCCCCATGTACAAGTCCATGGCTGGGAACAGTATGTCTCCCTCCTCTTCAGTCCTATCTGGCGGCAGCCGGATTCATTATGCGACAATGAGTACATACCCCCAATAAGGGTTGCGTTCCACATGGATGACATAGTAGACAAGGAGGACGAGCTGGAATTTCTTGATGGAGACTTACCCCTTGAGGATGTGCTACCATTTTTGGACCCATAAAGGAGGATTACCCGTCAGCAGAGGAACCTCCTAGGTCTTCTGGCACCCACCGAGTCGTTGGTACTCAGTCAGAATGTCAGTAAGGGTAAAGATCACGTCGGATCTATCAAGTACTCTGACCCATCTGCCTCAGTACAGATGACAGATGAAGACCCCGAGAAGGCCTCTTTACGCCAACATCTCGCTGAGTAGAAGAGGCTGGTCGACGAACTCCTCTCCAAGCACACTATTGACTGACGACCCGACTATGGTGATCCTAGGCCGGGAAAGCAGGGGCAGGAAAAACTCCCCCGCGGCAAGATGTCTCTGGGAAACCCCAATCATACCGCTCCTTTGGGCCAGGCCGAAGCCGGAACGCATGGAAAGAGGGAGCGATACGTCTCACCAAACCCTCAGGAACGGCACGGCAATCCGAGGAATTCGGTCCGGGTTCCTCCAGCTACCCCGCGGGCCATTCTGCCAGTCGCTCCATGACCCGTTGAAGCTGTCTACCGTGTCTAAGAGGTCGGCAACGCAATCATGGATAGGGATCATCATCAAGACATGAACCCCCACCTAGATGATCCTATAGCGGCACTCATTGCCCGCCTTGAGGCATTGGAAACACAGCAGGTGGCAGTCCCACCAGATGACAAACCATATCCCGTGTGGGGGGATGATATGCCTGCACCTCCGAGTTTTGGAAATCCCACTTTCTTTCCCTTTAATTGGACAGGGGACCCGCCACAGCACCTGTCCCACTTTTCCTTCAGATGCGGCCCCATGTTGGGGACCCCAACGCAGCAGGAAGCCGCCAATCTCTGATTCTTTGTGCAGACGTTGGAAGGTCCTGCTTTCATCTGGTACAACCAGCTCCCTATTGGATCGGTGGCCGGCTGGGAGGATCTCCACCGGAAATTCCTATACCAATTCAGTTCCACCACACAAAAGACTAGGATCGCAGACCTCTTCAATTGCAGAAAAAGGCATGACTAGCGAGTCACAGACTTTATCGCCCGGTGGAAGGGGCTTACATACTCCCTCGATATTCCACTGACTCAGGAGAAATTACTAAAGATGTGTGTAGGGAATGTAAAAACAGAATTGGTTCCTTCCCTGATCACCCAGAACTACCCTGGAGGGTTCTGAGACTTCTCAGATAAGACCCAACACCTCGAGGAAGCTCTACAACAGGCTAGTCAGGCGCATCCGCTTCCCCCTGTGATCCCCGCAAGGAGGGCCTCTAGAGCTGAGCCCGCCACGGTGGCCCAAATAGAATCCCCCAGGCACATAGAGTTTCTACCGCAGCACTGGCTCTGCAACCCCACAGAGGCCCTCCACCTCAGACACAGCCTCTTTCCCAGTAGGGACCGCCCCAGAATCAGCAGGTTACCCCACGCAATGCGCCACCACCGCCTAGGCGGGACAATCTGGCTCCGCCTCCATGGTAGGCCCCTTCGGCCCCTTATCAGGGCCATACCCTCAGATCCCCCTACTCAGAAAGAAGGAACCAGACTTACTCGTTCAATGAGAATCAGGTCCTTAGTTACTTCTGAAGTGCCCTAGAGTAGGGGATCGTGCGCTTACCTGAGTGCAGAAGGCCGGCAGAGGCGAATCTCACCAATCGCCGCAACTACTGCCCCTACCATCGGATCCTGGGGCACACCCTCAAGCAGTTATATGTGTTTAAAGACTAGCACCAAGACCAGGTCGATAATAACATAGTCAGGTTGGGTTCGGCCCCAGCGCAAGTGGTGGGTGTCTTTTGTTAGGTCAGAAAGCGGTAGCGATGACGAAGGCGAGTGGCAGCAGGTTCTAGCTACGGGTCCCAGAAGTATGATGACTAGTGGCTTGTAAAATAGTCACCCACACCCATGGTATTATTTGGGCACGCCAGAATCTATTGGAGCCTTCAGAGGCTGCAGCCAGTGCCTCTGCAACATCATCTCAGTCGGCCTCTTCCCAAAAGGGAAAGCAGCAGCGGCGCAAGAAGAAGCAACGCGCTCCACCACTGCCATCGTCATCCGCACTCTTGGTGACTTCATCCCCCTGAGATTGGGGTCCTTCCCAGAATCTGCCCAGTGGTGGATGATTTGTCAAGCGACAGTCAGGGGTACGCATCGGTTAATACCGTGGAGCTGGTATATCCCTATATAACGCCTGACGAGGGGGAACGCCAGGAAAACCTCCCCAATGTCCCTGGTCGACGTCAACATCGGCGGAGCCGCGACTACATGGGTCATCGGGTGCATCAGCTAGAACCTCCAGCCAGGCCGTGCACGCTACTGAAACCAGACAGCAGTCCCAACACAGAGCTCAGCACGCGCAACCTCCTCATCTAGTGCCCTCAGATCTACCTCCACCAATGTTTGTGCTACTAGATCAGGCAGAGCTGCCTCGTCCATACCACGGCTAGTCTTTCCCTACTATAGGACAATCTTAGTTGTCTGATTCTCATCCATTAGCTACTCTTCAGGCCTCGACTGGTGAACATAGAGATATTCCTAGTACCAGTCAGTCGTCGGTCCAGCCGGCAGGGCCCGCCATGTCTCCAACTGCAGAGCGGCCTCTTGTAAGCAAAGGCTCGTGTTTGGCCCAGAACTATGATGTTATGAAGCACCTTGTCAGCATTCCAGCGAGGCTTTCTATCCTTGAGGCTCTTCGCCTATCGTCTGAAATAGTTGAGGCACTTGCCGAGGCCCTAAGGAGCCCCCTCCAGTTTGAGGTGTAGGTAGCAGCTGGAGAATCCTTTCACGCTGAGGCAATTGAGAGTGACAAATGCCAGACAGTTATCTCGTTCTCTGGTGAAGACAAAGACCCTCTCATACAAGGGCACATTCGTCCACTGTACATCACTGGACAATTCAATTGCATGGAAGTCTGTCGCTGTCTTGTTGACATGGGCTCTAGGATTAACCTAAACCTGACTTGGACACTGCGGAAGCTGCATTTGTCTGAGCATGATCTAACTCCCTCTGACCTAAGGATCAAGGGATATGATAGGGCTGAGAAAACCCCAGTTGGTAAGATCTGTTTGAAGACCTAGTTCAGTGGCCTCGTTGCTAGTACCGAATTCATGGTCGTCTCCCAGGACACCGCATATAACGCATTTATGGGAAGGCCATGGCTCCACCTACATGCAGCGTTCCCTTCATCATATCACCAATACCTCAAATACTCCCTCAATGGTCGATAAGGTGTGCTCCAAGGAGATGTGTCTCCTTTCACCTCTTGTGAAGCCCGTTATCTGGATGCTAATTACTACAAGATCAAGGATAAGACGATTCTAGAAAGTGCGGTTGAACCCACCCCGGTCACAAGTGATCCCTAAGTAGGTCTGGATGATGTCTACATCTTCCTAATCCATCGGTTGGAGGCCACGACCCCCGAAATGGGGCAATTCATTGTCGTTTCAGGTTCAAGAGGAATTTATATTCCCAGCTCCAAGCGACAACGGGAAATCACCTTGTACTCCTACACCAACCAGGCTCAGTTGATCCCGGAACCTCCTACTCGTGTACGGTATCGGGACGTTAGGCTCATGGCAAAGGTGGTACATCATACGTGTCTGTTTCGTCGGGCTGGAATTAACTGGATCAAGCCGACAAACCACAACTGCTTTGATGTTATCAAGCGTGGCCCCTAGGAAAAAAGGCCGGATGGGATTGGATCAACCACCTTCATCGCTATGGTCTCAGTAGAGCATGAATCTCCATACATGATAACCACTATCGCTCAGGCCGGAACCAACCTCCCATCAGATTCTAGTTGCTCGGAAACGACTCCCCTCGTGGAAGATCCCTCCACAAGTGGAGAAGAGGATCTAGAGGATGCTCCCCCCCCCCCACCATTGAAAAAGACGTCTCTACCACGGTCGATGAACTGGTACAGGTGAACCTTGTTAGCAAGTCAGACCCGAGACCCACATTGATCAGTGTCTCCATGTCCCTTGAGAAGCAGCAGCAGTACGTAGACTTCCTTAAGTAGCACCGAGATGTGTTTTCCTAGAGTTACGACGAGATTCCAGGACTACATACTTAGTTAGTCATCCACTGCCTTGGCCTCCCGACAAACCATCGCGGGTTCAAGCAGCCTCCCAGAAAGATGCACCCTTCCTACGGTTCCATGGTTGAGGACGAAGTTGAAAAACATATCAAATCCAACTTCATTAAGGAAGTCTAGTACCCCAAGTGGCTAGCCAACATCATTCCAGTCAGGAAGAAAAATAGAAAAATAAGAGTCTGTATCGACTTCCATGATCTCAATCGCCATTATCCGAAGCATGATTTTCCCCTTCCAGGGACAGAGTTGTTAATCGATGCCACAGCCAAGTTCCAAGCCCTCTCCTTCATGGATGGGTATTCCGGGTACAACAAAATCCGGATAGCCCCCAAAGATGAGGATTACACTACTTTCAGGGCTCCCCAAGGTACTTTCGGTTACTAGGTTATGCCTTTCGGCCTGAAAAATGTGGCTGCCACCTATCAACAGGACATGCATCGCATATTCAAGGCAATTTTCGGGACGTTGCTGGAGTCCTATGTGGATGATCTGGTGGTCAAATCTCACCAGTTCCAGGACCATATCCCGGACCATCTCCAGGACCTTGAGATAGTGTTAGGTTTCCTCTATTCCCGCCACCTGAAGATGAACTTGTTGAAGTCTGCCTTTGGGGTCACATCTGAGAAGTTTCTTGGATTTGTTGTTAGATACCGAGGCATTGAGATCGATCCAGAGACGATCATAGCCATCATCCAGATGCCTCCCCCGAGTAATATTCGATAGTTTTGAGGTCTCCAAGGACACTTTGCCTATATATGTAGATTCATTGCGAATCTGGCTGGTAATTGTAATCCCTTTTCCCAGCTCATGAAGAAAGGCTCTGCCTATGAATGGGATGAAGAGTGTCAGTCCTCCTCTGAGAAAATCAAGCAGTATCTGCTCCAGCCACTGGTCCTGATGCCACCCATTGTCGGAAATCCACTGGTCCTTTATGTGACCGCTCTAGAATGGTCTCTCGGCACCCTGCTCACTGAGAAGAATAATGAGGGGACGGAGAACAACCTCTATTACCTTAGCCGCATGATCCTCGATACGGAGACTAGATACTCCACCATAGAAAAGAGCTTACTTGCACTTGTGTTTGCCGTATAAAAATTATGTCATTACCTGCAGCACCACGAGGTACAGTTGGTCTCTCGGGTGGACCCACTGAATTACATTCTAAACTGCCCCATGTTGACTGGCCGACTAGCGTGGTGGGCGGTAATTCTCCAACAGTTCGACATCAGGTTCATGCCTCAGAAGGACATCAAGGGGTAGGCATAGATATAGTTCCTAGATTCCCATCCAACCCCCACGGATCAATCCCAGGACCTGGATTTTCCTAAGGAGGCAATCCTCTCAGTCGATCATGTCGTCTCATGTTGGAAAATGCACTTTGATAGTGCCTCCCGGAGCCCCACCGGTAGGAGGCTCAATAATCCTAAGCTCAACAGAGTGGGTCTGTGTGTCGTCTTCATCACTCCGGCACAGGACGTTCTGTCATACTCATTCCTGTTTTCAGAAGGCTGCACCAACAATGAGGCAGAGTATCAGGCTCTCTCACTGGCCTCGAGCTGGACCTTGAGATCGATGTGCCCCATTTTCATGTGAAAGGGGATTCCAAACTAGTCATCAAGAAGTTCAATGGAGACTATGTCATCAGGAAGCCAGAGCTCGTGCCTTTGTTGGAGTGAACCCTACATCTAACGGCCCAGTTCCCTTCTCGAACAGAGGTTACCCATGTCCCTCGGTCACAGAATGGTCGAGAAAATGCTTTGGACGGCCTAGCTGTGTCACTTGCCGAACCCGAGCAGGATGATCTGATTATACATGTGTCACACTGGAGAGTCATTTCCCCCGTCATCTCAGAAGATGACGACGGCTTGCGGGTAAGCCACCTTACCACTAGACCCTCCATGCCAGGAGCCCTAGGTTCTTCAGATGTAGTGGTTGAGGCCACTCCCGACTGGAGGGCACCTTTTGTCGAGTATCTCCAAAATGGTTGCCTCCCAGATGATTGGTCCGAGTACGAGCGAATCTGATGCCGCAAACTACAGTTTACCATCCAGAGTGGTCCATGTCTTGAGCAGATCCTCTACAAGCAGGGCTTCGACGGTGTTCTCCTCCATTACATTCAAGGATTTGAGATTTCTCAGGTCATGCAAGAGGTTCATTCCGGTTCCTGTGGTGCCCACCAGGCTGGGCCAAAGCTGTCCCATCAATCCAGAGACTAGGGTACTTATGTCCCTCCATTATCCATGATTCTATTGAGTTTTCCAAGAGATACCATGCACGCCAAGTTCATGCTAACTTCCTGCATCTTCCACCTGAGCCTCTCCACTCCACCAAGTACACTTGGCCATTTGTAGTGTGGGGAATCAATGTCGTGGGACCAAATCCATCGGCGACAGCTCGCCAGTGTAGGTTTATCATGACTGCCACATATTTCTTCTCCAAGTGAGCAGAGGTAGTTCCACTCAAAGAGGTCAAGAACCATTCCATCATTGACTTCGTGAGATACAATATCATCCACCGGTTTGGAGTCCCTCACGCTATCCTCACAGATAATGTCACCAACTTCTGAGCAGCCGAGCTGAATAAATTGTACGCCAAGTACAATATTCCTTCGAACCATACCTCTTGCTATCATGCGCAGGAAAAAGGGAAGATCGAGGCATTCAAAAAAACCCTCTCTAACATTTTGCAGAAAATTGTTGGTAAAAAAAAGAAAAGTTGGCCGGACAAGCTCCCCAATGCTCTCTGGGCGTATCGGACGACGACTCGTAATTCCACCCATGTGACTTCATATTTCCCGGCGTATGGGGCTGAGGTTGTCCTGCCTATCGAGATCCAGCTTCCATCATTACGCACAGCAGTCTATGACCAGTAGGCACCAGATAAGGTGGCCGAAACCCGTCTGGCTGAATTAGAAGCACTGGACGAGAATAGACTTCGTAACCTGCACAATCTGGAAAGGCATCAGAATAAGATATCCAGAGCCTTCAACAAGAAGGTTCGCCTTCTCTCATTTCTGTAAGGTGACCTGGTGTTCACCCTCTGAGCACCAATGATCCCTAGCAGGAAACCACCCAAGCTGGAGCCCAAATGGGAAGGACCATACGTCATCCATAAGGTCTACCCCAATGGAGAATACTCCTTAGTAACCATGGATGGTGAGCACATAACTCCTCCCACTAATGCCATGTTCCTCAAGAAATACTTTTCCAGACCCTATGGTCCTACATGACCCTAAACTGCACCCCAGTCCCGCACGACCTTAAACTGTATGGTCCTGCATTACCCTAAACTGCACAATGGTCCTACAGGACCTTAAACTGTCCAATCCTACATGACTTTAAACTGCAACATCACACTACATGACGTTAAACTACATCATCGTCTATCATGACATTAAAATATTCATCTTCGTCCTGCGTGACGTTAAACTACACCATCATCTATCATGACATTAAACTGCTCATTGGCATCCCACATGACAATAAACTGCAAAATGGTCAGAGCTCTATGAACCTAAACTAAGATCACCCTCATCCTCATTGCATGACGATAAACTGCAAGCTGGTCAGGCCTTCTTGACTGAGGCCAAGCCTTAGGCCCCTTGGCCTCCTCAGCCCCCCGGACCTCATCCTCACTGCATGACGATAAACTACAAGCTGGTCAGGCCTTCTTGACCAAGTCCCAGCCTCAGGCCCCTTGTCCTCCTCAGGCCCCCGGCCCTTGTCCTCACTACATGACGATAAACTGCATGATGGACAAGCCTTCCTAACTGAGGCCCAGCCTCAGGCCCCTTGGACTTCTCGGGCCCTTGGCCCTCGTCCTTACTACAAGACGTTAAACTGCAAGCTGGTCAGGCCATCCTGATCGAGGATCAGCCTCAGGCCCCATGGCCTTCCCTGATCCAGGCACTCTTGTGGGATTGTATGGTGTGGTATGGGATTATGTCCTCATTCACACCGGGTTACTCACTGTACCATACACATTCCCAGATGAGATGTGCTACATCGTCCTACATGACGTTAAATTGTGCTTCTAGAACTACATATGGCTTGATTCTCATCCTCGTGAGATACGTAGGAAGGATCAGACGCTTCGTTTTGAGCCCAGCCCCAAACTCTTCTCTTTGACTCTCCCCGCTGGGTATATCTTCCTTGGAGGGTCCTCGCATGATGTAGAGTAGGCTTCCCTAGCCCCACTCATATGAGGATTATAATGGTTGCACCATGTACCCACTCCCGTTCTTCTATCCTCCCTCATCTTCACCGCATGATGTTAAACTGCATGGCCTTCAAGAACTACGTACGACTTGATTCCCATCCTAATGGGATACGTAGGAACATCCCGACATTTTGTCTGTCGGCCCAAACGAAAGGCTATAATATTTTCCTTGGGTCAATACATATGGAAGGGTGCATACGTTTTCCCCAAGTTACGTCGAGCAAGCCTCGATCTGGCCGTACGCCCCGTTCTCTGGAGACGTTCTCCTCTTTCATAGATGGGTACAACTATACTCCACCCACTCTTTGACTGGGATTCCGTCACTTTCCCCATCTGAAAGGGCCCCTGAATGGTATGGATGCTAGTCCTAAGGTCTCTCTTACCACTTCAGGCCAACGCCCTTGAGGATTCCAAGCAACAAGCTGATACAAGTCTCACGTTTCGAATGCAGTCGGTGGTCGATACTCATTTGTTGCTCCCATCTCAGGTCACCATAGGGATGCTGTGTTTTGAATAGGGTCAATAGCTGCCCTGGATCTTCGATTCCACCCCAAGATGTCCCAAACACCGAGTTTACTGATTTGTTCTGCCCCAGCCCGAAGCGACGAACTCTTTCCGGGCAGGGCCAACTATCAGGCCCCTGGCCCAGGCTCTCTCTCATAGGATTGTGCGGTGTGGTATGGGATTATGTCCTCATTCACGCCGAGTTACTCATTGTTCCATACACCTCCCCTGTTTAGGGAATCCTATTCCTCAACCCTCGTCCTCACTGCAAGATGTTAAACTATAAGTAGGTCAGGCCTTCATGACCAAAGCTTAAATATCAGGACCCTTTGCCTTTTCGGGCCCTCGTCCCAGTTCTTCTCTTATAGGAGTGTATGGTGTGGTGTGGGATTATGTCCTCATTCACATCGGTTTATTCGTCGTACCATACACCTCCTTTGCATTGGGGTATCCTACTTCCCCCCTCATCCTGCATAATGTTAAACTGCATCTTGAGAACTACGTGTGGCTAAATTCCAATCCTCATGGGATACGTAGGACCACCTGAATGTCTAGGCTTCGGGTCCAGCCCCATCTCTCGGAAATCTCCATCACACTTTGGCCCCTTGGCCTACCCTTCACTAGAGAGGAGAGTATATGGCATGGCATGGGATCATGTCCTCATTCACTTCAGGCTTGCAATGACCACGTCGTGTACCTCTCCCTCCTGAGCTACTTCGTCGACCCTTTTCGGTGGTTCACCAATGTGCCTAAGGGTACTCTGCTTTAGTTACCTAGAATGCCAGACTCTACTCAGACATGTCTGTACCGGATTTTCAGGATTTGTGTTTCCCTTCATCAGGGCTTTCATCATCTCTCACACCCGAGGGGACCCCCAAGAACGTCTTGGATATTGTGCTCAAGGGCTCTCTTACCGTTACGAGCCAACGCCCCCGAGGGTTTTGGACAACAAATCGATAAAAATACCATGTTGCGAATATAGTCAGTGATCGATGCCCGTTTTTTGTTCCCACTTCAAGCTAATGTGATGTGGAGACTGTTTTTTCCGCCACGGTTAACCGTTATCCTCCATCGCTACCATGCCAACCCCTTTAAGCCCAAAATGTTGGTTACACGATTCACATCCATCTCCACGTATTCATGTCCAAGTAGAGTTTGGGAACTCTTGGTACTATTCCTCAGTGTGAATCTGCGTGTTAGGGCAACAAAGCCGCATTAGAGGTGTCCTTCGGGGCTCTCCACCGACTTCCCTTTGATAGACATTCCAGGTATTGCAATAAATATCTTCCTCCCTTATTTCCCACACCGAGTTTAACTCACGTGGCCTTATGAATTGGGTCGTGGTTTGCGCTTACTTGGAAAGTTTCCATCTACCCATGGACCGAGCTCTAAGACCATAAACTAAGATCTCCTCAAAACTATGTCTGGCTTGATTTCTATCCTCATGGGATACGTAGGAACACCCAGACCTCTTATCTATGGATCCATTTTGAGTTTAGCTAATTTGTCTCTTCTATCCCACCTTCGGGACTTTGACTACAGGACTGCGTGGCATGATATGGGACCATGTCCTCATTCATGTCGGGTTTGAAATAGTCGCACCACGTGCACCCCGTTCTATGAATTACCCCTCCTATTTCTTGTCCCACACGACAATAAAAGGTGCCTTTCAAGAACTACGTGTCGCTTGAATCCCATTCTCATGGGGTACGTAGGACCACCCAAATGTCTAGACTTCGGTTCCAACACCACCTCTTATAGATCTCCCCATCTCCCCAGTCACTTAGGTCCTGTGGCATGTCCCTCTCCATGAGGGGGATATATAGGTGTGGTACAGGGTTCTCGGCACCATGCCCCCCTCTCCCAGGAATCCACCATCTCTTTGTCGCCCTCAAGTTGAGTCCCTCAACCCCTTGTAGTGGTTCGCCCATGTGTTATGAGTACTCTGTTCTAGGACCAAGAGTGTCAGATTCAACTTAGTTAGGTTCCTTCCACTTGTCAAGATTCGTGTTTCCCTTCATTCGGGCTTTCATCATCTTTCACACCCAAAGGGACCCCCAAGAACGGCCTGTATGCCACGCCTAAGGTCTCTCCTACCATTATGGGCCAACACCCCAAGGGTTTTGGACAACAAATTGATACAAATCCCACTTTGCAAACATGGTCAGCGGTCGATGCTCATTTGTTTTCCCCCATTTTAGGCTAACGCGACAGGATGCTATGTTGCGAACATGGTCAGCAGTAATCCTCCGTCGTCACGCCAGCCCCTTCAGGCCTTGAATGTTGGTTGCATGATTCACATTATGTTTAACATCATTGTGTCTAGGTGGAATCTTGACACTCTTGGAGCTATCCCTCAGTGCACCTTTGCACGTCAGGGGGACAAAGTTGCAATATGTAGTCCTTCGGGGCTCCCATGGTCTGAGATCTAAGACCATAAAACTAAGATCTTCAATAAGGGCTATGTGGGGCTTGATCCTCATCCATATGGGATACGTAGGGTCACCCGGATGCCTCATTTTCAGGTACACCTCAGTCAGGGGCTAGTTTCTCCTACCCATTTCCTTCTTACCCCTATTTTGGGCCCCTTGTCCTGAGGTTCCTATCTCGGAATTGCGTATAGTGTGATGTGGGATCATGTCCCCATCCATGTCGGTTATGTTTCACGACACCGTACACATTCCCCTCCTAGTATCGTCTCTGCTACGTCTGTGCTGCATGAAATTAAAATGCATGCTTGTTCCTCTCACATGACCCTAAACCGTGACATTATCGTCCTAGCCGCACAACGAAAAACGGCACTGCATTTTGATGACCTCATCATAGAGAACATCACATAGGGTATTGGTCACATGCCTTGACATTTTTCAATGCCTACCACGGATTGATTCTTGTGGTGACGCCAAGGCTCACTACCCTAGGCCTGTCGCTTCACAAAAAAACCACACACCTTAAAGGACAAACAAGATTTATCAAATATCGCTTCTCTTGGTGCGAGGGATAGACCTGCGCGCCCCTTTTAGCCTCCTCAGAACTACGTATGGCTTGATTCTCATCCTTATGAGATACATAAGAGCGCCCGGGAACTTCCTTGTGGACCCAGCCTAACTTTCGTGTTCGGTCCCTCGACTCGAGCACTTCCCCAGAGAACACATTGTAAGTAGGGATTATGTCCTTATCCACATCGGGGTTTTGTAACCATCTTACCGTGTGTCCCCTTCTCTCCTTACCCATTCATGGTCCAAGTTCTAATACCTTAAACTAAGACCCTCTCAAGAAATATGTGCAGCTTGATCCCCATCCTCATGGGGTACGTAGGAATACCTTTGAACTTTGCTTCAAGACCAGCCCAACTCTCATCTTCATTCCCTCGACCTAAAAACACTCTCCGAGAAGCACGTGGTGATCAGAAGCCTCGATTCCCATTCACGTCAGGTATTTGAGTTACCCCACCACGCGCCTCCTAGGTTTCCTCTCATCCATGGTCCGAATTCTACGACCCTAAACTAAGATCTCCTTATGGGATGGGACTCGATTCCCTCTATACATTACGTCTCATTGTCATATTTAGATGTGTTTCGACAAAGAGTCTGAAGTGTGTAATTTTCATGGAAACATTCTCTCATTCCATTACCAAACTTCGTGAGCTCGCTATTTGGATCCTCACCCTCTTCTACATCCAAAAGGACCCTCGGAATACATGGGTTCTAGGCTTAAGGTCTCTCTATGAATGTTGGGCCTTAGGGCTCTCCTATCGTTTTGGGCCAACGTCCCTACAGATCTCTGACAACATTTGCAACATGGTCCCGTGTTTCGAACATAGTCAATGGTCGACCCTCATTTGTCTATCCCCGTTCCAGACTAACACGATATGGATGCTGTGTTTTTTCCATGGTCAACAGTTATCCTCCATCGTCACGCCGCCGTTATTATGATCCAAATCTCAAGCTTCATGATTCACACATTTCCACTTCCTCATGTTCAAGTTGAATTCCGACATATTCGGATTTATCTCTTCACGTGTCTAGGTGCACCACATGGACGTGTTAGCATAATTGGGCCGGTATTCACCGAGCGTCCCATTGCCCTAACATTCCCCTTCCTGTTTCGGGAAATTTCCCCATTACTTCTTATTTCCCACATCGAGCATGAATCACATGGGCTTAGTAGTTTTGGTGGGATATGTACCGGCACAACCAGGTTTCTCCTCTTCCTACATGACGTTAAACTGTGCTTCTAGAACTACGTATGGCTTGATTTCCATCCTCATGGGATATGTAGGGACACCCTGGTATTTTACCTAGGGTCCAGCCCATAGGAATCGTAAATCTTGTCCTTCCCCTTTCTGTCACCCTGGTCGAACTCCCTGTAGGGGACCATATAACTATAAATCTGACCTGAACAAGTTCAGGATGCCCCAAGATGACATTGGGAAGTGACAGGCCCCCTCGCCAGAGAGGCACTGTCTGAAAGAAGGAATGACCCATGATCAAACTGTTGCACCCATCTAGCGTACTCCCACCACGGTGGTGTAATTTCATGAGTTTTGGATTCAGTTTCAAAAAACCCTCACTTCACATCCCATGCTTCGTGTGCCCCTTATTCAGACTCTCATTCACTTTCATGTCTGGAGGAACCCCCTAACAGTATGGATGTCTGAGCTATGGTCTGCCTACTATCCTGGGCCAACGTTCCGAAAGAATGGTCTTGTTTGGAGGGATCCCCTAATAGTATGGATGTTTGACCTATGGTATGCCTGCTGTCCTAGGCCAACGTCCCAGAAGACCGATTGACAGTACTTCAGTTAGGCCCCGTGTTGTGAACATGGTCAGCGGTCAGCCCCCATTTGTTGTCCCCATTTCAGTCTAATGAAATATGGATGCTGTGGTCAACATCTATCCTCCATTTTCACTCCACCCCATAGTGTTCCGAATCTCGAGTATCGTGATTCACACTTCCCATTCCCATCTGTTCAGACCGACTTCAACGCCCTTGGCGTTGCACCGTTCTTGCACAAGAGCATGCTGGAAAAACGGTAATTTGGTTGTTTTGAGAACTTCATTCTCCAGTCAAGTCTCTCCCATTTCTCAGAAATCTGGACCAGTTATTCAAACCTCGGATGCTCAAAGCTTTGTTTTCACGCCTATGTTCGATGGGGCGATGAGATGACTATCCCTTGTTTCTCACATCGGGCCCAACCGACATGAGCTTTGGGAATTGTTGTTGGATGTTCCGAGAACATTATAAGGGTGAAATGAACCATTGCAAACAAAGGAACTCATGCATGATACGGAATTTAAAAAAATCAAAGCACAAAAGTGATATTAAGGGTTTGTAATCATTACAGTACCCGGGGGTCAACTCCCCCCATGGACGGATTGACCCCATCAAAAGAGCGTTGTAGCTCCGCCACTCTTTGACTTGTGGCGTCCAGTAATTGATGTCGCTGATTCAGCTCCTACTCTTCTTAAGTAGTGATGGGGCACAGTTCATCAGCCTCAGCTCGGGTCAACTCTACGTCATTCTGAATGGCAGCCATCTCTTCGGAAGCCTACCTTATACGGTCTTCTGCCTCGGCCAACTGGGCCTTCAATCGCAAGATCAGATCATATTGTGCATTAAGAGAGGCTGAGTGCTCATCTACCCGGATTAGTAGGTGTTGGACTTTATTTTATCCTCCTAGAGCTTCTTGATGTTCGTCGCCTTCCTCCGCTGCCAACCCACGCAGATCCCACAGTCATAATCCCAGATTTTCTCTGCCATAAGATCTCTAATGAGCAGATGAGGGCGATAGAAATCCACTCCCCCAGCACATAGTTTTCACAACCAATAGTGAATTATGTCCATTTCTTCCAGCCATAGCGCTTGGGGGTGTCATTGATGAAGCGTGTGATCAACTTCCACGATCGGCGGCAGACTATTTTTCTATCCTCTTCATCAGAGGTCGTCTCATCCCAGTCTGTGCGATTAATAGGCTAGTACGCGGGGTACGCCCGCAGGAAGTCTTCAGCGGGATCTACATCTGGCATGGGATCAGGCGTGACATCTGACATTGGATCATATGTAGCGGGACTTGGGTTGACCAACAGATCCTCATCGTCGGACCCCACCTCGATGACCTTAGGAAAGACCCTACTGGTGGTCCCACCAATAATGGGGGAAGCTGCAGCTCAGGTGGGTGGGGTAATGATCTCCACAATCACTGGTATGCCCCTAGGAGGGATTCCACCAGACATCTTGACCAGCCTTGCCACAGTAGCCCATGCCAGTCATAGAACTGTACGCGACAGGGAAGGGCATGGCCGTCAGTTGGCATGCTCTACATATGTTAAGAAATCAATTCAGTAGAGAATACTTACGAAGATCGAACTCCTAGTGTTGATCCTGATTTGATGTTGACTGGACCCCAAGGCATGACCCTCCGTATATTGTCGGAAGGTCTGGAGATTCTGAAGGAGCCACCTTGGGTTCCCTAACCCCACCAGGCACAAAATTGGACACAGCCACAGGCACAGGTTCTGAGGGTCCTGCATCTTCACCCACTGAGGGGTGAGAGCGAGGTCTACATAAAAGCTCCTCCTGCATAATCCAAATGTTGGTAAGAAAGTCATGATGACCTGATAGCAGACCACGAGGAAAGAAACATCAGATATTACCTCGAGAGTCTCTGCGAAATTTTTGGGATCCGAGTCTTGGTCGCCAACTTCACCTTCCTCCAACGGGCTCCCTCCACCATCCTCGTCTCTCTAAGAGGATTCGTCTAAATCTTATGACAGGGGGAAGCGCTCTCTCAGTTCAGCGGCTGACGGTTGTAGGGGAACTGTCTAATCTAGAAGTACCCTCATCCAGTCTTTCATTGGACGTGGGACACCAGTGGAATGTACGTAGTCCTCCAGCTCATCCAGATATTGCTCCGCCTCCGCTGGAGACACCGTGAAACCGGCCCGAACAGGGCCTATACCCGGTAAAACCATCTAGAGACGCTTCTGGTGTTCCCACAACTCAGGCAGGATGAGGTGTTGTCGGTTGATGTCCCAAATGTCACAGGCCACCGGGAAAGCAGCTTTTTCTGGCATGTTGATGTGGCGCAGCTATTTCCCCGGAGCCTGAGTGGATATCCATCAGTGCCAGCACTAGCCGCGACATCTACTCCAGATCCTCCCATGCACTCGTGGTGGGGAGGAACTCATCATACATGGACCCCAATATCAGGACCTCTGAGATCTAATGGACATCCAATAGAATGATGCTAACCTCTCTATGGTGCAGGTGAAAAGTGTTGGTCCTAGATGACCATCTGCTCACCAGCTTCGGCATCAGCTGTTTCAGTTGATAAATGTGGAATTGGGTGTCCCATGCCACCTCATGCACGCACACTCTCCTTATATCGTCCCCAAACTCCTTGAATGAGGCACCTACCTAGTAGGCCCATGCCCAATCATTGGTGAAGTTGCTGCCCTGGCGCAGATCCCACTCATCGGACCACCCCTTCTTCGAATACCCCAAATCTACCTTCAGTATGGTGCGATACAGGGGAGGGGACGTCTCTAGTTGCAATGGCTTCCCATAAATGTTGTTCAGGTGGTTGTACAGACAGTCGGCGGTGACATGTATGATGTCCTCCCACGCATGACCATCTTCATCCCTGAACCATTGGCGTTGGCATGGCGTGCTCCTGAACCAACAAGCTGGTTTGTCCCTTATCGCCTCAGGAATGAAGACGTCATCCCTCAGCCTAAAGCCATACAAGGGAAGATTTTTGCAGAGCGGATATCTCTTTTGTCTCTCTGATAGCAGTTCTGTCAAAGAATTATGGTCTAAGTGGCTTCGGACCAGCTCCCCCAGGCCCAAACAGTTAGCCATCTCATCCCTCCAGGTGGCGTCTGCGAGCACTCCCAGTGCAGCTTCTTGATGGGCCATTGGGTTTCAGAACTCGGAAAAATTTCGGGTCAGATCTCGAAGATCGTTAATGGATCTTGTTCGCTAATATCCTTCGCAAAGAAAAGACGCAGAGCCTAGCCTCGACCTCTAAGCATAGGATCACTTGGCGCAGTCTCCGAGTTAGAGACTCGAGGTTCGCCGTGAAGCTCGATTCGTGGTGAACATATGCGGAGGACGCGGAGCTTCGCGAATCGAGAGCGCAAAAGAAAAAACTCATGGAGAAAGGAAAGGAAAAAAGATAGGTATGCCCCATATTTATAAGAGGCGGCCCTCGAAGCTTCGTGGTGCATCCATCCCACACAGAGCTTCGCGGTGCGTCCGGACCACGCGGCCCCTGTCCGCCTCGCACGCCCATTTCGTGAGTTAGCATAGTGAACTGCCGATAGTATTGGCGATTTACCTCATACTTTGACCCTTGGTCCCTCTGTGGCTCAAAGTCTAAGGGGGGGCATTTTTTGGCACCAAAATATTTGAATGAAGGAGAGAAGAAAAGAGAAGCCCCACAACCTGCCCCACGAAGCCTCGACGCAAAGCCCACTGAAGCAACGCGGCTTCAATGAAGCACCAGAGGCGGTAACGCTCCGTGAATGCCATGATGTTCGTGAGGCCGCCGTGGACCACCAGAGGTGGTAACGCTCCACGAACTACCTAACTTTTGTGAGGCCACCGCGAAGCAGATGAAGCGGTAACTCTCCACAAACCCGGTTGACGTTTGCCACCTGCCACGGAGAAACCAAAGCCCCCTTCGCTCCGTGTGAGCTCTGCTACATGGTGCCTCTTTCCAATAAATACCAAGATCCACCTAAGCTCTCCGAATGGACAATATGAACTTTCGGCTTCTCAGCTCCCAAATCGCAAAGCACTCTTCGCTCTGGGAATCGTGAGATCCGCGAGGTATTTTTTCTTCACGAGAGGCCTCCGCCTTGTCTCGTTTTGAGCACCTCTTCTGAGATTGATTCCCTTCGTGAAGCCTACAGGCATTCACAATGGAAGGGGATCCCCAATGGGACCCGGGTAGCTGCAGATCATTTATGCTTCGTGAAACACTCACCATGTACACATGATCCACATGCCAAGGTAGGGTCACTATGCTTCGTGAAGCACACTGCTTCACGGAACCTTTCTTCGCGAGGCGCCATTGCGTCATGAGGAAATTCACCGCGAACACCCTTCCACTTCACGAAGCACCTCCCATTCGCACATTTTCCCCATTCTAAGGCCAAGGTTCCCCACCTCACGAAGCACCCCCATTCGTAAGTGCCCTCCACTACATAAAGCAACCGAGCTCCGTAAGGCCCTCGCCTGTGGACCACTCTGCTTAGAAATTCCTTCTCCCTTGCGACCCTCCAGGTTTGCACGATGTGATTTCAAATTCCCCTGGATGCTACTACCTGTAGTGTTGCTTCGCCTAATGCTTCTTCACATAGGCACGCTAACGGCTGTTTCTTCTTCGCATATCCACACTAATGTGGACCCCTCGATGGTTCACTCTGCGACCCCCCTTCTCCATGGCCTTGCCAATGCCTTCCCTTCCCCAAGGGGCAGAGGGTACCAGTTATGTAAGTCCTTGGGGTTTGGAGTAAAACCCACTTCATCCAAGCTCCAGGATGTTAAACTTCCAAGCACCCCGTCCTCAACACATGACGTTAAACTATTACACCGCCCCGTGCCTCTCACGCGGGGTGCCCTCACCTTGGACATTCTGCACGCCCCCCTCCCCTAGTCTCAACAGGGGATGATATCCTCCTTCTAGTAGTGGTGTTTGTCTGTGGGGGAAGGGAGACCACCTTGGTGTAAGCCCCTAGTCCTTACGATGGTTAGTACCCATGCACCCTCGTACTTCCTATGACAACCCTACTTTTTTTACAACTTAAACATGATTTATTACATAAAACTTCACATGATAAAACAAAGAAGATCGATAGGTTTAGTGTATTTGGGGATTAGGATCATTGCATAAAAACTTAAAACATGAAATACAACATCTTTATTGAAAACTTCCTTTTCATGACCACTACATTCCTTCATACTTAGCATTGCATGGGATAACCTGAGGACAAGCATAACAAAAGAGTGAGCTATAAAGCCCAGTAAGGGAGTACACATGGAATAAAATGAGGAGTACAATACACGTTAGAAAATAGGAATAATCAATAGAGAATAAAATAAACATGAAAATAAAGGCATGATAAAGCATGATAATCATAACATGGATATGTGGCAATAATACTTATCATGGAATTAGCATGAGCCAAGGCTCATTGCACATAGAGCATGAGTAAACCATCATTTCACATGAAGCACGAGTAAACCCTCGTTGCACTTGAATTAGAATGAGTCAACACTCATTGCACATGACGTATCATGATACTATACTTTACCCAATGCATTGAAGCTCTATAAGGGTGCACCCTTCTTAAACATTTCATTTCATGGAAAAGTGTGCCACATGGATCATAAAACATGGATTCCTAAAACATAATCATTTATTCCATGATAAAGGAATGTGGAAATCATATATGAAACTAGAAAATCAATAAGTAAATGTACATAAAGGTGAATACCTTTGATGGAGAAATGGGCATGGTATTCACTACACAATGACATTGGCTTAGAAAATCGGTGCGATTTCGGCAGCGTAACGGCGTGACATAAGAATTCATAAAAAAATGGTTGATGAGAGTGAAAGGTGTTCCTCATCATATTTACATGTAATGGACAGTAAGGAGGTCATATAGATACATTTCCCAACAATTGAAATGGAATTTAGATACATGATACAAAAGTATTGCTTGAATGTAAAAGAAGAGAGAGAAGTTCCTTTCGGAATTTCGGCATAGTAACGGGTGTACATGGGAGGAATTTAATGAGAGAGAAAGGGGTCTCCCATCATTAAAACAATAATAGGGAAGTATGGGGGAGGTGATAAACCATACCCCAACATTGATAATTGAAATTTAAAGGGCAATACAACTTAATGAAAATTGACAAAAATGAGAAAGGAAGAAAAACCCCTTACTTGGAAGTGTGCTTCCAAAGGCTAGAGAGAGGCTTGTGAGAGGCTTCTTGGGAGCTTGGGGAACCTTTTGAGGATTCTAGAGAGAGTAGGGCAGAGGATGTATGAACTCCAAGGGATTTTAGTGAGGAGGAAGTGGGATCTTGGGTGGGTTTATATAGGAAAGGTGAGGGAATTCTTTATTATTTAGGTTTGGGTCCCCTTACATTAAATTAATCCAAACCACAAACCATACCATGGTTTTTACCAATGTTTTTTGGGAAAGGTCAGAGGAAAAAATTATTTTATAAGGCCAAAGTCCGAACTTCTTGAAATATTAGGGTTTCTTATGTGGAGGTGAGTCACACTCTCGTGGAAATTAATTTAAAAAGGCAAAGTGTTGAATATGTCTTGAGGGGTCCTTTAATGCTTTGAAAAGTAAGTCAAACAAACCCAAAATCACATTATTTTAATGGTAAAACATATATTGACCGAACATAAAGATTATTGTATTTTATTACATCACTATTGTGTCATTATGATGTCATAAAACACATTATATATTTAAACGGTATTTAATTTTTACCCAAAAATTTGACTGTCTCAGAAAATTATGAAAAATTCACCGTTGGATAATTTCTACATCCTCATTACAGAAATGAAATTTATTTTATCTAAAAAAATTTCTAAATATGTTAATTTTCCCTTTTAAAATAAAAACTGACATTTATCGAAAATTCACGGGTTTTGACAGAAATGGCTTTCAAACCTTAATAAAAAAAGTTAATTGCATTCATAAAATTATAAGACCATTTATATTTAATAAAAAATCAATTTAATAATAATATTATTGTTTTATTAAAATATTATTTAATTCAAAAATCCCTTAATTTAATAAAATAGATTTCTTAATTAAATAATAACTAAAAACACTATTTGTACTTTAAAAACTATTTACAATGTATCAAAAATGACTAGAAATTATATTCATTTTTATATACAAAAATATTGTACATGAACATAGTACTACTTATTTGTTACAAAACCCCTTAAAACAACCGCATAGGACCTAAGGGTAAGGTGTGCGATGGTGACAGACTCTTCGAGTGGCTCAGATAACATCGCTTGAGTGGTAATCTCTATCAACATCCACTTTTCCTATAGACGGTCCCTTTTGAGCTTGAAATGGTGAAGCCCAGCTTGGGCTTGGTCAAGGGCGAAGCCCAAGGATGCCACCTCTTTTCTGAGCTCTGAAAAATGGGCTTTTTATGGGGCAATTCTACTGGATGAGGCCATTACTTCTTTTGTCTGAGTAAATTGGATTTGTTAAGGTCCTATATTTATACTAATCATGTGATCACTGTTCAATGACTATATTAACAACGGTAAAAAATTCTTAACATAAAACCAAAGAAGTTGAAATCTTATAAAAACATTTTTCATAAAGAGACATTTAATTAAATCAAGAGGGATTTCCATTAATGAAACTTTGGGTCATTACAACATTCCTCCTTAAGAAATTTCTCTCTTGAAATTTTTCCTTTTCCCACTCTAAAACAAATGTGGGTAACTCAGCTTCATCTTTTCCTCCGACTCCTAGGACACTTCTTCAAACTTGTGGTTTCTCCACAACACCTTAACATGGGGCATTGTCTTATTTCGTAGAACTTTTTCTCTACGATCTAAGATCTTCACTGGTTTCTCCTCATAAGAAAGATCGTCTTCCAATTGTACCACCTCAGAAGAGAGTAAATGTGAAGGGTCTGGTATGTACTTCCTTAAGAGGGATGAATGAAAGACATCATGTACTTTGGCCATAATAGGTGGAAGTGATAGTCGATAGGCCACAGCCCCGACACGATCAAGAATCTCGAAGGGGTTGATGTACCTTGTACTTAACTTCCATTTCTTTCCAAACCTCATGAACTTCTTCCACGGAGATATGTGTCGAAAAACCATGTCTCCAACTTTAAACTCAAGGTCTCGTCGACGATTATCTGCATAACTCTTATGTCGACTCTGGGATTCCTTGATATGTTACTGAATGGTTTTCACCTTCTCCACCATTTCTTCGACCATTTCTGGTCCAAGCAGCTTACGTTCACCGACCTCATCCCATCATTCTGGTGTTCTACACCTTTTCCCATATAGGGATTCATATGGTTCCATTGGGATGCTCGAGTGGAAACTGTTATTGTAAGAGAACTCAACCAGAGGAAGATGTTGATCCCATACTCCTTTAAATTCCATTGACCACGCTCTCAACATATCCTCAATTGTTTGGATAGTCCGCTCGGATTGGAATCAGTTTGAGGATGACATGCCGTACTGAAGTTCAGTTCAGTATTCAGATCATTTTGAAGACTCTTCCAAAACTTAGAGGTGAATCTTGGATCTCGGTTAGACACAATAGATAGTGGAGCACCATGCAACCATACCACTTCCCTGATATATATCTGTGCCAGTTGATCCAAAGAGAAATCCTCCCGAATAGAAATGAAGTGTGCAGTATTTGTCAGACGATCCACAACAACCCATGTTGCATTGTTGCCTTTGGATGTACTAATAAGTCCGGTTACAAAGTTCATGGTGATGTTTTCCCATTCCCAATATGGTATAGGCAATGGTTGCATCATCCCCTTAGACTTCTACCTTTATGACTTCACCTTCTGACACACTAGGCACTTTGATGTATATTCAGCGATCTCCTTCTTCATATTATCCCACCAAAAGGTTTCTCAGAGATCTCGATACATCTTTGTGCTCCCTGGGTGAATAGAGAAATTTGAACTATGTGAATCATCCAAAAGTTCCTTCTTCAGCTCCAGACTTGATAGAACACATAGTATTTTCCCAAACCGAACAATTCCTTCTTCATTAACATTAAACTCTGAGGATTTCCCTTTTTTGATAGCTTCCACCTTTTCCTGAATTCTTACATCATCCTTTTAGCATCCTTTAACCTTTACAAAAGTGATGTTTGAGAAATATTTTGTGAAAGGATTGATGATGTTCTCTTCTTTATGATTCCCACGTCCATCTTCATCAAGTCTAAGAATATTGGATCCTTCTCAATTCTCATCATTGATAGAATCACTGGATCCTTTCTACTTAGGGCACCTGCCACCTTTTTCGCTTTCCTAGGGTGGTAATGTATTGAACAGTCATAATCCTTGATGAGCTCTATCCATATTATCTAGCGCATTTTAGGCTCTTTCTGTGTGAATATATATTTAAGACTCTTGTGGTCAGTATATATCTCACATTTCTCTCCATAGAGATAATGCCGCCAGATTTTCAAGGCAAAGATCACAGCCCCCAACTCCAGATCATGCGTTGGATAGTTTCGCTCATTGATTTTCAACTACCTTGAGGAATAGGATATCACTTTATCATTCTGCATCAGCACACATCCTAATCCCTTATTCTAAGCATCACTGGATACCACAAAAAGCACCCCACTTGTGGGTAAAGTGAGTACGGGTGCAGTGATAAGCCTCCTTTTCAACTCCTTGAATCTTTCTTCTCATTCATTAATCCAAGAAAACTTTACTCCCATTCGAGTTATCTTGGTAAGATGGTTGGACAATCGTGAGAAATTTCTCACAAATCATCGATAATATCCAGCTAACCCCAAGAAGCTATGGATATCCGTTACCGATGTTGGCATCAGCCATCCCTCAATTGTTTCTATTTTGGAGGGGTCCACAGATATCCCATTGCATGTGATGATATGGCCTAAGAATGAGACCTCCTTCAACCAGAACTCACACTTTTTGTACTTTTCATAGAGCTTTTCCTTGCCCAAAGTCTCTAGTTAAGTTTTTTAAATGCTCCTCATGATCCTCCTTGGTTTGGGAGTATATTAGAATATCATCTATAAAGACTACCAAAAATTTGTGAAGTTAATATCTAAAGACTCTATTCATCAAGTCCTTGAATATTGCGGGAGCATTGGTGAGTCTGAAAGGCATTACTATGAATTCAAAGTGCCCGTACCTTATACGAAAATAAGTCTTGGGGACATCTTCCTTCTTCACCCTTACTTGATAATATCCCGACTGCAAATCCACCTTGGAGAAGTATTGTGCTCCACGCAGCTGATCAAACAAGTCATCGATTCTTGGGAGAGGATGCTTGTTCTTTATTGTGATTTTTTTATGTTCACGATAATCAATGCAAAGCCGCATTGACCTATCCTTCTTCTTTACGAAGATGACTGGTGCACCCCATGGTGAAGCACTTGGGCATATAAACCCTTTTTCCAGATTCTCCTATAGTTGTTTCATCAGCTCTTCAAGCTCCAAAACAGCCATTCTATATGGAGTCTTGGCTATTGGTAGCGCCCCAGGTATAAGCTCAATTGAGAACTCAACATCTCTTTTTGGAGGAAGACCAGGCAGTTCCACGGGAAACACTTCAGCGAATTCCCTCACAATAGGAGTTTCTTCAAGGATGGTTTCTTCCTTGGACTCAATCATCTGAGCCAGATATGTTTGTTCATAAGGCAGTAATATCCATGCTTGAGATGATGGAGCTAAAGGAGATTCATCTTCCTCCTGACACTTGTAAAGAATCGGGGGTTGATTCTCCATATGGAGTGTGATTTCCCTCTCCCAGAAATTAATATTAGATCTATATAAGGAAAGCCAATCCATGCCAAGAATTGCATCAAATTCCACCAGAGGGAGTATGTTGAGGTTTTTCGGGAAATTCAATCCACATATTATAACAGGGGAGGACTTAAACTCATGGGATGCAATGATTGCCCCATTTGTCGTACTCACCGACATCTTTACTTCCATGATTTTTGGTGGTGCTGGGATTGTTCTAATAAACTTTCTAGATATAATAGAATGCGTAGAACCTGAATCAAAAAGTATGTTTGCTATTCTTGAATGAATAACTAGCATACCTATCACCACTTCATTTTCAGGGTTCACTTCGGCAGAAGTGATGTAAAAATCTCTTCCTTGCTGTATTGGAGGTTGTTGGTTGCCTCCAATAACCCTTGGATTAGGGAACTGATTTGAAAAATGACCTGGTTCTTTGCATTTTTAGCATTGAACAACGCGTTGAGGTTCGAACGGACCGTTCCCCTCATCTGTCGCAGCCGCGGGTCCTTCTTGCCGACAGTTAACAGCTAGGTTCCCTTCTCTTCCACACCTGAAGCATTTTATCGTCCCCATAAGGCAATTTCCAGGGTTCTTCTTTCTGCACTTTTGGAAAGTGGGGTTCTGGATCTTCTTAGCACCGTTGGATTTATCCATCGGACCACCAGCATTGAAGTCCACCTTACGCTTCTTGTCCCCATGATACCCCTATGATTCTTCGATCTCCATCTCGAGCTTGAGGGCACATCGGACAATTTCCTCATAGTTGTCGAAGTCACGGATCGCTAATTCTTTCCGCAAGCTAGGATTCAGCCCACCAAAGAAGCGGTAAACATTTCATTCGGGGGTAACAACAAATCCAAAAGCGTATTGTGCAAGCCTTGTGAAGTTTGCCTCGTACGCTCCAACAGATTCTTCAGCTTTTTTCTTGAGGGAAAGGAAGTCCCTTTCCATCTTAAGCCAGAGGGTGCATGGAAAATATTTATCAAAAAACATCTTCCGAAAATCCTTCCACTCCAACACCTCGATCTCCTCCTCAGACTTCGTATTTTTGATCAATGTCCACCATTGATCAGCTTCACCCTCCATACAATAAGCCGTCAGGAGAACCTTATCTTGTTCAGAACATTGGAGGATGGAGAATATCTTTTCAATGGAGTTGATCCATTGTTCAGCGATTGTGGGATCGGATGATCCACTAAAATTAGGAGGCCTTTGCCTCATGAAGCTCTCGATAGTGACTTGTTCCTTCTTATGGGGGTTTGGACGTTCCTCTTGACCTGTGTTTCTTTTCAAAACTTGAGTTAGCTGAGAGAGAAGTGTGACAAAGTTCACGATCCCTACTCCCATTGGATTGGGCATCTCATTATTACAGTCATCACACTGATCTTCACAACGGTTGTTAGCCCAAGTCCTCCTATTACTAACCATTGGTTGGAATTAAAGGAAAGTTTGGGGTAACACATAAAGGGTAATCCAAAGACAAAAGTTGATGACTTATAAATAAACTTTCTTTCCTTAACTCATGAGTCTATAGGCTTCAATCTTGGATTTTCATGATCTACTTTCTAACATATATTCGTAGGGGAATTTTTTTAATTCCCTTAATAAGGGTTCATACAAAGCTTGTGAATAAATCAAAACATATCCCCCGGGTGTGTCGTAACCAAGAGTGCAGCAAGGCCCATTATCATGCACCAGTTCCCATTCGAGTCTAGCTCAAAGCGGTGTTTCGGGTTTTACCCCTAGGATACATCTATGCCAGAGCCGCCTCTACCTGCTCGTATCCAGACAGGGATGTATCTGCTTGATAACCCACTTACTCAATACTCACCAAAACATAGGTACGTTTTTATTGTACTTAGTCTTGTATCTAAGGCTTTACTAGGTATTCCTAATCCCAAAAATAACTAAACCTATCCTCTGATACCAACTATGACAACCCTGCTTTTTTCAACTTATACATGATTTATTACATAAAAATTCACTTGATACAACAAAGAAGATCGAGAGGTTTAGTGTCTTTGGGGCTTAGTATCATTCCATAAAAACATAAAACATGAAATACAACATCTTTATTGAAAACTTCCTTTTCATGACCACTACATTCCTTCTTACTTAGCATTGCATGGGATAACCTGAGGACATGCATAAGAAAAGGGTGAGCTATAAATCCCAGTAAGGGAGTACACATGGAATAACATGAGGAGTACAATACATGTTAGAAAATAGGCATAATCAATAGATCATAAAAGAAACATGAACATAAAGGCATGATAAAGCATGATAATAATAACATGGAGATGTGGAAACAACACTTATCATGGAATTAGCATGAGCCAAGGCTCATTGCACATGGAGCATGAGTAAACCCTCATTGCACATGAAGCACGAGTAAAGCCTCGTTGCACTTGAATTAGCATGATTCAACACTCATTGCACATGACTTATCATGATACTATACTTTACCCAATGCATTGTAGCGCTATAAGGGTGCACCCTTCTTAATCATTTCATTTCATGCATAAGTGTGCCACATGGATCATAAAACATGGATTCATAAAACATAATCATTTATTCCATGATAAAGGAATGTGGAATTCATACATGAAAATATATAATCAATAAGTAAATGTGCATAAAGGTGAATACCCTTGATGGATAAATGGGCATGGTATTCACTACACAATGACATTGGCTTAGAAAATCGGTGCGATTTCGGCAGCGTAACAGCGTGACATAAGAATTCATAAAAAAATGGTTGATGAGAGAGAAAGGGGTTCCCCATCATATTTACATGTAATTGACACTAAGGATTTCATATAGATACATGTCCCAATAATTGAAATGGAATATAGATTCATGATACAAAAGTATTGCTTGAATTTAAAAGAAGAGAGAGAAGTTCCTTTCGGAATTTTGGCATAGTAACGGGTGTACATGGGAGGCATTTAATGAGAGAGAAAGGGGTATATCATCATTCAAACAATAAGTGTGAAGTATTGGGGAGGTGTGAAACCATACCCCAACATTCATAATTGAAATTAAAAGGTCAATACAACTAAAAGAAAATTGAAAAAAATGAGAGAGGAAGAAAAAACCCTTACTTGGAAGTGTGCTTCCAAAGGATAGAGAGAGGCTTGTGAGAGGCTTATTGGGAGCTTGGGGAACCTTGGGAGGATTATAGAGAAAGTAGGGTAGAGGTTGGATGAACTCCAAGGGATTTTAGTGAGGAGGAAGTGGGAGCTTGGGTGGGTTTATATAGGAAAGGTGAGGGAATTCTTTATTATTTAGGTTTGGGTCCCCTTATATTAAATTAATCCAAACCACAAACAATCTCATGGTTTTTTCCCATGGTTTTTGGAAAAGGGAATAGGAAAACATTATTTTATAAGTCCAAAGTCCGAACTTATTAAAATATTAGGGTTTCTTATGTGGAGGTGAGTCACACTCGCATGGAAATTATTTTAAAAAGGAAAAGTCTTGAATATGTCTTGAGGGGTCCTTTAATGCTTTGAAAAGTAAGTCAAACAAACCCAAAATCAGATTATTTTAATGGTAAAAATTATATTGGCCGAACATAAAGATTATAGTATTTTATTACATCACTATTGGGTCATTATGATGTCATAAAACACATTATATATTTAAATGGTATTTAATTTTTACCCAAAGATTTGACTGTCTCAGAAAATTATGAAAAATTCACCATTGGATAATTTCGACATCCTGATTCTAGAAATGACATTTTTTTTATCTAAAAAATTTCTAAATATGTTAATATTCACTTTTAAAATAAAAACCAACATTTATCGAAAATTCACGGGTTTTGACAGAAATGGCTTTCAAACCTTAATAAAAAAAATTTAATTTCATTCATAAAACTATAAGATCATTTATATTTAAAAAAAATTAATTAAATAATATTATTATTATTTTATTAAAATATTATTCAATTCAAAAATCCCTTAATTTAATAAAATAGATTTCTTAATTAAATAATAACTAAAAACACCATTTGTACTTTAAAAACTATTTACAATGTATCAAAAATGACGAGAAATTATTTTCATTATTATATAAAAAAATAATGTACATGAACACAGTACTACTTATTTGTTACATAACCCCTTAAAACAGCTACATAAGACCTAAGGGTAAGGTGTGCAATGGTGACAGACTCTTGGGGTGGCTCGGATAACATCGCTCGAGTGGTAATCTCTATCAACATCCACTTTTCCCGTAGATGGTCCCGTTTGAGCTTGACATGGTGAAGCTCAGCTTGGGCTTGGTCAAGGGCGAAGCCCAAGGACGCCACATCTTTTCTGAGCTCCTAAAAATGGGCTTCATATGGGGAAATTCTACTGGATGAGGCCATCACTTTTATTGTCTAAGTAAATTGGATTTGTTAAGGCCTTATAATTATACTAATCATGTGATCACTGTTCAACGGCTATATTAACAACGGTCAAAAATCCGTAACATAAAAACAAAAGAAGTTTACATCTTATAAAAACATTTTTCATAATGATACATTTAATTAGATAAATAAGGATTTCCATTAATGAAACTTTGGGTCGTTACACTTCCCCTATCCCTCTATGCTTTTTCACCCTCGGGCCTCCATCCAGGAGTAAGTCCCGACACCATGGGCCGCTCAACACATAAGCCCCTCTTCACTTCCCACGGACGCACCCTTCGCGACGTGATCGTTAGATCTCTGATGCTTCTTGTTTCTCACACCAAGCACGACTCACATGGGCTTAGAGTAAGCATTGACCATGACAATTCCCTCATCCATCATGACGTTAAACTGTATGCCCCCGTCCCGCATGACGTTAAACTGTATGTTGTCCCACACGACATTAAACTGTACATCCATTTGAACTAAGAGGTCTTTGATCCATGTCAAGGCATGCTACGTAGAAATCCTTCATGAGGTTCAATCCCACCACCCGTCATTTCATCACGTCATGTTCTACCCTCGTCTTGCATGACGTTAAACTGCATTCAAGTCCAGCGGCAAGCCGTTGTGACTATGCTGAACTAAGGGGAATTTGATCCATGTCAAAGCATGGTACGTAGGAAGCCTCGTGAGGTTCAAGACCACCACTCGTTGGTCATCCCGACCTCCTTCATGTTAGTTCACCAAACTTCACCATGGGCCGCCTCAGAGTGTAAGCCCCAAAATGCCCCGTCCCGCATGATGTTAAACTGCACACATGAACTATGAGGACTTTGATACATGTTAGGGCATGGTACGTAGGAAGCCTCCATGAGGTTCAAGCCCACCACCATTGGACCCCTGGGTTCACCTTCACGTCGGTTCGCTGACCAAACCCTATCCAACCTACGAAGAATTTGATCCATGTCAAGGAATGGTACGTAGAAAACCTCACGAGGTTCAAGCCCATCACCCATCGGACCAAGGTCCTTCTTCACATTGGTTCACCGACACCTACATCCATTATGAACTACGAGGTCTTTGATCCGTGTCACGGCATGGTACGCAGGAAACCTCACGAGGTTCAAGCCTGCCATCCAACTAGACCAAGGTCCTTCCTCACGTCGGTTCTCTGACACACCCTCGTCCCGCATGATGCTAAAATGTATCCCAATCCAATGGTAGGTCATTGTGACCCTACCATCCAGTTGTTTTGACACCCCTTCATGTCAGTTCAACAACCCCTTTTCCAGAACTATGTGGACTTTGATCCATGCCAAGGCATGGTACGTAGGAAGCCTCACGAGGTTCAAGCCCACCACCTGGTCGTTTCGACCGCATTCACGTTGGTTCTTCCACCATCTTGGGCATCCTAGAGTGTATGCCCCCCACCCACGCATCCATTCTAAACTATGAAAACTTTGATTCCCTTCCACGGGGATACGTAGGAAGTCTCTTCGAGACTCAAGCCCATCACCACTGTCATCTCCACGACGGCTCCATTTCATTCCCCCTCCACTCCGTGTAGCTTTCCATCACCCATCCTGATTCTTGTTCAGGCCGCCACATCCCGGTGAGATCATGCCACTCCATTCCCCTCCACATCATTCAAGAATTTTCCCATGGACTGGCTCCGATATCGGTGTTCCCTCAAGGGGATCCTTTAATCTGATCCACTCCAGCTATTGTCCTGATCAGCTCGATCCATCTCCATCGAACATTAAACTTCTGGCATACCCTATGTTAATGATGTTATTAATATTTTAATTAATTATTATATACTCCCTTTACTTATTTTATATGAAATGTGCATAATTTGTGTGAAATATTAATGTTTTAATACTAAGTATAATTTTTGAGCATTTTTTGAAGTAGTCAAATTGAGTCAGTTTACTATTTTATTTATAACTCTCACCCTGATCATCCAAATTGTTTGGTTCGTAATTTTTAGGATTCCTAGTTTAATATAACACATTTCATTAGAAGGGATCATGGGACAATTCTGCTATTTGAAGGGACATATAGACCACACAAGAAGGCCCAATGAATCTCTAAACAAATTGTACCATCCTTGAAGATCGAATTACTGGGTTCAGTCCAAAAGTCCAAAAACATTAATTCTCCACCATAACTTGGGGGACAATACATGTCATCTTGTATAAAAATTTCAAGGCCCAAATATGAGTACAAGGGGCCCAACCGTTTCATTTAAATCCAACCCACCATTCTGGATGAGAAATAAAATCAGTATAGTATTCATGACATATCTCATTATGTATGCATCCAATAGAGCTTATATTTTTCAGTGTGAAATAGGGGATATAGGTGTCCTACGCTTTTGAATAAATCATTCAGCTTTGAAGGTATCTTCCTATTCAAAAACCGTTTCACATTTTGGACTTCAAAAAGACTGGAATGAAATGGACAGTTTAACTATGTTTAATCAACCGGCCATAACTTTTTATCCTTAAGTCCAAATGACTCCAAATATTGAGAGTATTCGGAAAACTTTATTATAAAAAACTTTTAAGAATGATTTTTCTCGAGATTCATTTGTCTAATTAGCCAACTTGGCGATGCAATTGTAGGGACATACTGGGAATGCAAACAGTCCCCTCCTTGGGCTATAAATACTCTCCCCTTCTATCCTTGAGAAGGGTTCGCATTTCAGAATAGTGGAGATCATATTGGCATGACCAAAGCCTTTAAAAGGCTTGGGAGGACCTTCCATACACAAGTTTTCACTTGAGAGACCTTTCCTCCTCTCTTTTTTTTCACTTACTTTCGTGTTCTTCGTTTTTGTAATCTTGTAATTCTCTTTCTTTGTAATTCTGTTTTAATGAAAGTTACTTATTCAATATCTCTTATTATCATCCAACTTATATAGTTTAATATTTATTTTCTTAAAATAGTTTAAATTAATGTTAATCCCCTTCCCTTATTCTGTTTCCTCATTCAATCAAATATCCATTTTTAATTTTCTTCATCGTTTGTGTGTGTGTTCGGTGCACTACTCTTATCTTGTCCCTTTCTTTTTCTTATCTTTATAATTCATCACCATAAACATATATTACTATATTAATAACCATCTTAATGTCTGAGTAAATATCTCATTGGGGTGATTTTTAATTTAGGTATGTTAAGCGATGGAGAGCTTTCGATCGATGAGTATTCGTTGAATTAACATTGTGTATGTTGGACTTAGCATGTCATGGATTAATGACTTGTGTTGTTTAATGTGTGGTTTCCATGGATTATTGGAACCATAAATACACTATCATAAACAATATATGATCAAGATTATAACCCTAAGTTAAGTTAAGTCTAGGATTAAAGCCTTAACACTTGGGAATTCAAATCAACGTTATCTTGTGACATGGGTGTTAATTGAAATGCAATATAAAGCAAAGCTCAAGGATATAACAAGATTAACTAACCTAATGATGAACTCACCCCAATCATTATCAATTTGTTAAATCAATCATAATAAATTATTCATTTAAATTAATCTCTACAAATAAACCCCCCCAATCAGAATACAATCAACTAAAAACAGACGACTATTTCAAAGTTTCCTCACCGAGGATTCGACCCGAGTGCTGCTATAGACATTAGCAGAGCACCGGAATATTGACCAGTTGATAGGTGACAATTGTCCACACATTTAAAATGGCGTTGTTGCCGGGGATGGTGCTTTATGCAGTCATTAGTTTCTGGTTATTGTAAAAATACCCCCAAAAAACAAATTTTTCAAAAAAATTGAAAACAATACACAAAGAAAAACTCATCTTCTCATAAAAATCATAAATGAAAAAAATACAAAGAAAAACTCGTCTTCCTCTTTCTTAAAAAGTCTCTTTGAATTCCCTGTATCCTTCCAAACAATCCCTCAGATTTGTTTGACCCTGAAATTGAGAGAACTCTTCGCCAACTTAGGAGGAACATAAGAGATAATCAAATAATTCAATAACCAGTCCTTGTCCAACCAATTGAATTAGATATGGCCAATCCTAGGGAAAAAACACTTAAAAAACTTGCTACCCATGATATGAAATAACAACCTCTTGGTATTAAATATCCAAACATATAGGCTGACTTCGAACTCAAATCAGGTTTGATTCAACTTCTTCCTCATTTCCATGGGCTAGCCGGTGAGGATCCACATCTCCACCTTCAAGAGTTTCAAGTAGTGTGCTCTACCATGAAGCCTCAAGGGGTTTCTGAACAACAAATCAAGCTTCGAGCATTTCCTTTCTCCCTAGCTGACACAGCTAAGTCATGGCTCTACAACCTTCTTACTGGTTCCATAACCACATGGAATGACATGAAGTGATTCTTCTTAGAGAAATTCATTCCTGCTTCTCGTACTGCTTCTATCCGAAAGGAAAAAAAGTGGTATACATCAATTCCCAAGTGAATCACTCCATGAGTACTGGGAGAGGTTCAAAAATATTGTGGAAACCTGTCCACACCATCAAATCTCTGACCAAAACTTGATCCATTACTTCTATGAGGGGTCATTGTCTATGGAGAGAACTCTCATAGATACCGCAAGTGGCGGTGCTCTTGTTGATAAAACTCCTGCAGCAGTAAGAGATCCCATAAGTAACATGGCTGCAAACACAAAAAAATTCCATACTCGAGCACATGCTCAAGTAAAACAAGCCCAAGATAATCAATCAATTGAGTCGAAGAAGACGATCGAGTGGATGAGTGAACTTACAGGTCTTGTGTGACAACTAGTTGTGGCCACCAAATCCCCAGCCTAGTCTTCTCCACAATCAATGTTTCCTGGACCTTTCAAAAACTGTGGAATCGGCAACTCTCCATCTCATCCAACTGACACATGTCCACAACTTCAAGAGGATCAATCTGATTCATCTGGACCAATGGAGCTCAATGCAGCATATGCTCAGCGGAACACCAACCCTCAACTATCAGGTCGGTTTGTTAGAATCTTCAACCAACCTCACTCTGAGCCCTTCTCTTCTTCCTATAGCCAAGCATTAGGTATGGTAATACCATATCTCATCCCCCTCAATTCCCTCCTCAAAACCCAAACCAGTTTCAATATGGTCAAGGTGTTGGTAACTTCCAACAACCTTATCCTTTTGTCCCTCAACCTCAATGGAACAATCCTCCTCATGGATTACATTATCCCAGTGAGCCTTCCCAAATCCCAAACCAGTACAATCACTTTCCCAAGAACCAAAATCAAGGTAATCCCAATCCGGGACAAGCCTCTTCCTCCATGCAACCATGGGAAAGTGCAGTGCAAGATCTTGCCTCCTTCACCCATTCAAGATTCAAGAACATTGAAACACAAATTCATCAACTTGCATCCCAACTTAGTCAGCAGAAACCATCCAATTCTTCCCAACTCCCATCTCAACCATTACCCAACCCCAAGGGTAATGTAAGTGCAATTGCACTTAGATTTGGAAAGAAAATTGCTATGCCTAAAGATAAGTCCTCCAACCCTCCTTTGAATGTTGACCTAGAAAATGAAAAGAAGAAAAACTTAAAAAGGAACCTGAATCCATTCTCTCACCTCCTCTTATTCCACATAGGAATCCAATTGCTTTTCCTCAAGCTGTTTCTAAACCAAGTAAGTCCTTTGAACCTGATCCTAAAATGCTTGACATGTTTAGACGTGTTAAAGTCAACATTCCTCTCTTATATTCCATCAAAAAAATTCCCAAGTATGCCAAGTTTCTTAAGGAATTGTGCACCCACAAGAGGCAACTTAGGACCTTTGAAAATGTTTCCACCTAGAAGTATATTCCCATAAAGTGTAAAGATCTAGGGACCTTTACGGTTCCATGCCAAATTAGAAGTTACAACTTTCATGATGCACTCATAGACCTAGGAGCCTCAATTAATGTCATGCCCAAATCCATCTTCTCCAACCTTGGTCTAGGTCCCTTACATCCAACGGGTGTTGTCATTCAGTTAGCCAATCGAAGCACAGCCAGTCCTGAGGGAATAATTGAGGATGTCCTTGTCCGAGTCAATGATCTTATCTTCCCTGCTGATTTCTATGTCCTTGACATGGAAGGTGAGATGAACTATTCTCGATCTACCCTAATTCTAGGAAGACCATTCCTAATGACATCTAGAACCAAGATTGATGTCCATTAAAGAATCCTATCCATGGAATTTGGTGACCAACTGGTCAAGTTAAACATTTTCCAAGTCATGCGATACCCATATAAGGATCACTCTGCATTCTCAATCCATGCTTTTGAGGGCACTTCTAAGAGTCAATTGAACCCCATTCCATCATGTTCATTATATTCTAAATAGATAGGATCTTGTGAAATCTGCACTAGGATTAACCAATTCATAAATGGTGAATTTGATGTGGACCTTTCATTCATAGAATCCATCAATTTAGAGGAACTTGAAAACTCTCTTGAATCCCACATCATCTCTGATATCTACTACTCCACCTTGGACAGTATTAAGGAGAATGAATCTAAAGCAACTGAACTCCCTTCATCCATTCCTGAGATGTCTAACCCACAAATGAAAGATGAGACTGATCTGAAACCTCTTCCTGAACACCTGAAATATGCATTCCTTTTCCATGATCACTCGTATCCTGTCATTATCTCTTCTTCACGTACTGAAACCGAGGAGTACAAACTTTTTAAAGTGTTAGAGGAAAACAAAAAGGCCTTAGGTTGGACCCTATATGACATACTAGGAATCAACCTTGCTCTTTTCATGAATCACATCCATCTTCAGGAATCATCCAAACCAAATAGACAACCACAAAGAAGACTCAATCCACTCATCCTTGAGGTAGTTAGGGAAGAGATCACCATGCTTCTTCAAGCTAGTATTATCTACCTAATTTCTGATAGTGAATGGGTTAGTACAATTCAAGTTGTACCTAAGAAGGGTGGGATAACTGTTGTCACAAATGAACATGGAGAGGTAGTCACAACTCGAGTGAAGAAAAAATGGTGTGTGTGCATCAACTATAGAAAATTGAATGTTGAAACAAGAAAAGATCACTACCCTCTTCCATTCCTTGATCAAATGCTGGAATGATTAGCCGGAAAGTCACACTATTGCTTTCTTGATGGATACATTGGCTACTTCCAAATCCCAATCGCACCTCAGGACCATGAAAAGACTACTTTCACATGACCCTTTGGAACATATGCATATAGAAGAATGCCTTTTGGCCTTTGTAATGCTCTTGAAACATTCCAGAGGTGTATGATGAGTATCTTTTTAGAATTCATTGAACACTGCATGGAAGTCTTCATGGATGACTTTACCATTTATGGTGATTCATTTGATTCGTGCTTGCATTCACTCTCTCAAGTCCTTAAAAAGTGTGTCATGTGTAACCTTGTGTTAAATTTTGAAAAATGTAACTACATAGTTGCAAATGGTATTGTTCTAGGGAACATAGTTTCAAAAGATGGTATTGAATTAGATCCTGCCAAAATTGAAGTGATCCAATCACTTCCTCAACCCACTTCTGTTCGAGACATCCGTTCATTTCTCATTCATGCTGGTTTCTATCAACAATTCATCTATAACTTCAGTAAAATTTCCCTCCCACTCACTCATTTGCTACAAAATTATGTCACTTTCCATTTTGATGAGGTTTGCAAGAGAGCCTTCATTGAACTCAAAACTGATCTTACATCTGCCCCGATAATCCAACCCCCAGATTGGTCCTTACCCTTTGAGTTAATGTGTGATGCTTTTGATAGAGCTGTTGGGGCTGTTCTTGGTCAAAGAAGAGAAATAATTCCACATGTCATCTATTATGCCTCAAAAACATTGGATGAAACTCAATATCACTACACTGTCACTGAAAAAAAAACTTTTAGTAGTTGTTTTTGCCTTAGATAAATTCTGGCCCTATCTCGTAGGTTCCAAAATCATAATCTTCATAGATCATTGTTATATAATGGTCTTACTCAAGAAAAGTGATTAAAAATTGAGGCCAATAAGATGGATCCTAATGCTCCAAGAGTCTAAACTTGAAATTAAGGATAAACCAGTAAAAGAAAACCTTGTGGCTGATCACTTGAGTAGAATTTCTAATTCTTCTCATTCTGAAATCATCGATCCTGAATTCCCCACTGAGCACCTTTCATCTCTCACTCCAAAAATACCATGGTATTCCCCAATTTTAAATTACTTCGTTTCTGGTGTCTTTCCTGAAATATTTTCAAAATAACAGAAAATGAAGTTGAAAAGTGATTCAAAACACTATTTTTGGGAAGAAAACAATCTTTGGAAAACTGGGGAATACATGGTAATTAGTATATGTGTTGATGAAGAAGAACATTCCTCTATCTTAGAATTCTGTCACTCAATGCCTGGTGGTGTCCACTTTGGACCACAAAGGACCTCCCAAAAGGTCCTAGACTCTAGATTCTTCTGGTCTTCTCTCTTCAAGGACTCACATGAGTTCTGTTAATCATGTCCCACTTTCCAAAAGTTTGGCACACTTTCAAAGAGAAATGAAATGCCCCAAAAGCCTTTAATTTTCTGTGAGATCTTCGATGTTTGGGGCATCGATTTCATGGTACCAATTCCCCCTTCCAATGGATTATCATACATCATTCTTGCAGTTGATTATGTTTCTAGGTGGGTCGAGGTCAAACCCACTAGAAAGGATGATTCACATATTGTTAGTGAGTTCTTAAAGACACACATCTTCCATAGATTTGGCACACCTCGTGCCTTGATAAGTGACTTTTGAACCCATTTTTGTAATAAAACAATGGAATATCTTTTGAAAAATAATGGGGTTGTTCATAAAATTTCAACTACATATCACCCCCAAACAAATGGCATGGCTAAACTTTCTAATAGAGAAGTGAAAAGAGTGCTTGAGAGAATTGTAAAACCCACCAGAAAAGACTGGCCTGAAAGATTTGGTGAAGCACTTTGGGCTTATCAAACTGCCTATAAAACACCCATTGGGATGTCTCCTTTTAGGGTAGTTTTTGGTAAATAATGTCATTTTACAATTGAAATCCAACATAATACATTTTGGGTAGTGAAGACATGTAATTTTAATCATGAAAAATCTGGTGAAGAAAGATTTTTGCAAATGGCTGAACTGGAGGAACTTCGGCTTGAATCCTATGAGAATTCCACTCTGTACAAAGAAAAGGCTAAGGTACTCCAAAAAAACACATCCTGAGAAAGGTATTTCATGAAGTTTAAAAGGTAATGCTCTTAAATTCTTGATTTCGGCTTCACCCAGGTAAGATTAATTCGCGTTGTGACAGTCCTTTAGTTATTACTAATGTTTACCAATTTGGTACAGTGCAAGTCCAAGACCCCTCTTCCAAAAGGACATTCACGGTTAATGGACATCAGTTAAAGAATCATCATGAGAGGATGCACAATCCTGGATCAACATCGACTTCCATTGGATCCCCAACTTCTCTAGTCGACCAACCACTAGATGGAGATGGCAACCCGCCAAATCCAACCCAGGGGGAACCTCTTTCCCTTTAACTCTCTCTATATCTATCTTCCTCCCTCTACCTCTTTCTTCCTCCTCCTCTATCTTTCATTTTTTTACCAATTTCTTTTTCAATCCCTTTATTTTTCTCTTTCTCTTTTGTGTGAGTGTGACTTTATTAAAAAAACTAAAAAAAACCTAAAATATTAAAAAAAACAAAAAATTAAAAATTAAAAAAAAATAATACAAAAAAAAATCAAGAGTCATGCTTACTCACCATCGAGTTTTGAAAATTTTTCCAAACTTTTTGTGGAGTCAACAGGCAATTTTTCATCTCAAAAAAAATTGTATTTTCATCCTGACTTTGGATAAAGAATTTTGTGTCAAAACCAAAAATTTTGAATGCTCAATTTTTGATTTGGAAAATGATTTTCTCCAACCGTGAGAACCAACATTATATTTCATGCCAAGGCCACCTATGGACATCTTTTCAAAATGTGTGTTTTCACCCCCATTTGTGAGTCTTGATTTTGTGGACCTTCGAGCTGAATTTCCTACTTTAGTGGGCATTAATATGATAGAGTCATTTTTCTAAACCGCATGAGAATTATAATAGCCAAATAGCCTCCCATTAACCATACATTAATCCTCCTTTTGAAATCCCCTTCGAGACTATGAAAACGTTTTCCTTGATAGCCACATTATAATCCCAATACCATTTCCCACCCAATATCAACATGGATTTTCATTGCATAATTTTTTTAAATTTAAGTGTGGGGGAATGGATTTCATTGTTTGGGTACTCTTTTATTGATTTTCAACGAGTTGTCATCTGTTTGAGGGCAGGCATCTATTTTAGTGTGGGGGAGAGGTTGTCATTCACTGTGTTTTGGGAAATGTATTGTACTTTCATTTATTTAATTTTGTAAATTTTATTTAAAAGTGTTCAAAAAATCAACAAAATTGAAAAAAATTGGGTTGTGACTTGGGTAGGTCAAAAATCACTATTTATCAGCCTTTGATCTTGTTATAACTATTACAATTAGTGTCATGAGGAGATAAAACATGCGTTGGGAGATGTGTGTGAGATCTGTTTCAGGTTCAACATTTGAAAAAAGATAAAAAAAGATAAAAAAGAACACTTGCAATTTATTCCTATGTCATTGGGAAAAGTTTTTTTTTGTAAATATTCCATCTTTTCATTACCTTAAAATTTTCATACTCTATTGTGTCTTTCTTCACACAATCATTCCCTTGTAAATATGTGTTTTCATTTCCTTCCATGTTTTTTTTTCAAAAAAAATGTGCATTACATTTTCTATGTTGTTGTTTTACCCCTCTTCTTCTCTCCATTGGAAATTATATTCCTACTGTCCCATAGCCACAGAAAAACCCCTCAAAAATACCTCTTTATTCTTTTGCACTTTTGATAGGTATTGGAAGCTAAGACCTCATTAAAACTCTATGATTTTCACTTTTTGTTGGTGAAAGAGTGAACCTCCACAAATGAGTTTTATCATCTTGAGAGGTGTGAGTTTTGAGTGTCCACATTTTCCATTTCTAAATTTGAGCATGAAAAAATGAATTAGTTTTGGAAAATGTTTTCTGTAACAACTTGTGATGGATTTCAAAATGGATGAGTGAAATAGTCTAAACCTCCCCTGATTGATGAAAAGTCAATTTTAATATTTTTTGGTGAGTGAAAATGATTTTGTCATATTTTTATATTTGTTGCACATGAGGACATGCACAAAACTAAGTGTTGTGGAGTTGATGTTATTAATATTTTCATGACTTATTATATACTCCCTTTACTTATTTTATATTAAATGTTCATAATTTGTGAGAAATATTAATGTTTTAATACTAAGTATAATATTTGAGCATTTTTTGAAGTAGTCAAATTGAGTCAATTTACTATTTTATTTATAAATCTCACCCTGATGATCCAAATTGTTTGGTTTTAAATTTTTAGGATTCCTAGTTCAATATAAAACATTTCATTATAAGGGATCATGAGACAATTCTGCCATTTGAAGGGTCATATGGACCACAAAAGAAGGCCCAAAGAATCTGTGAACAAACTGTACCAGCCATGAAGGTTGATTTAATGGGCTCAGTCTAGAAGTCCAAAAACATTAATTCTCCACCATAATTTGGGTGACACTACATGTAATCTTGGATAAAAATTCAAGGCCCAAATCTGAGTACAAGGGGCCCCACTGATTCATTTAAATCCATCCCACCATTCTGGATGAGAAATAAAATCAGTATAGTATTCATGACATATCTAATTATGTAAGAATCTAATAGAGCTGAGATTTTTCATTGTGAAATAGGATATATAGTTGTCCGACATTGTTGAAGAAATCATTCGGCTTTGAAGGCATCTCCGTATTCAAAAACACTTTCACATTTTGGACTTCAAAAAGACTAGGTTGAAATGGACAGTTTATCTTTGTTTAATCAACCAGACATAACGTTTGATCTTTAAGTCCAAATGACTAAAAATATTTAGAGTATTTGGCCAAATTTATTATATACAACATTGAAGAAGTATATTTCTCGAGATTCAGCGGTCTAATTAGCCAACTTGGAGATGCAATTGTATGGACAGATTGGGAATGTAAACAGTCCACTCCTTGGGCTATAAATACTCCCCCCTTATCTCCTTGAGAGGGGTTTGCATTTCAGAAGAGTGGAGATCATATTGGAATGACCAAATCCTTGAAAAAGGATTGGGAGGACCCTCCATGCACAAGTTTCACTTGAGATACCTTTCCTCCTCTCTTTGTTTTCACTTACTTTTGTGTTCTTCGTTTTTGTAATCTTGTAATTCTCTTTCTTTGTAATTATGTTTTAATGCAAGTTACTTCTTCAATATCTCTTATTCTCATCCACCTTATATAGTTTAATATTTATGTTCTTAAAATAGTCTAAATTTATTTGAATCCCTTTACCTTCTTCTGCTTCCTCATTCAATCGAAAATCCATTTTTAATTTTCTTCATCGTTTGTGTGTGTGTTCGGCGCACTACTCTTATCTTGTCCCTTTATTTTTCTTCTATTTATAATTCATCACCATAAACATATATTACCATATTAATAACCATATTAATCGATGAGTAAATATCTCATTGGGGTGAGTTTTAATTTAGGTATGTTAAGAGATTGAGAGCTTTCGATCGATGAGTATTCGTTGAATTAACATTGTGTATGTTGGACTTAGCATGTGATGGATTAATGAATTGTTTTGTTTAATGTGTGGTTTCCATGGATTATTGGAACCATAAATACACTATTATAAACAATATATGATCAAGATTAGAACCCTATGTTAAGTTAAGGCTTGGATTAAAGCCTTAACACTTGGGAATTCAAATCAATGTCATCTTGTGAAATGGGTGTCAATTGAAATGCAATATAAAGCATAACTAAAGGATATCACAAGCCTAACTAACCTAATGATGTACTCACCCCAATCATTATTAATTTGGTAAATCAATCATAATAAATTATTCATTTAAATTAATCTCTACAAACAAACCCCCCAATCAGAAGACAATCAACTAAAAACAAACGACTATTTCAAAGTATCCACGCTGAGGATTCGACCCGAGTGTTGCTATACACATTAGCAGAGCACTGGATCTTTGACCGGTCTATAGGCGAAAATCGGCCATGTATTTCAGTTAAACATGGGAATCTGAGGAAAACATCAGATACATGCCTTTGGCATATGATTTGCCACTCTCGGTGTGGGATGCCTTAGGCTTCTGTGCCCTCGAGAAGCCCTATAATAAGGGACAAAAGACAGACATGCCAATTCCCAAGCATTCAGACACGTTAATGATGCCTTGACATGACTACTCACCCAACTGAAGGTTGTTGCCCGGACCAGACCCCTTGGAATGTCCTGACAGAAGCAGTGTAATTAACCGGTGTCCATGGAGACATGGCACTGGGAAGAGTTTCATGAACAACATATTAAATCTATGAAGGAGACCTGGACTAAGAGACGAATTCCGAGAAGGAATCCAAGGATGGAAGAACTGATATCCCATCATCCCGGTTTCGATCAAGGAGCATACGTCCTTGAATAAGTAGTGAATTCTTCCCCCCTTTGGAAAGTGGGAATGTGGGGAAACAAAAAGTTGTGCATGTCGCGCCCATGCGGATGGACGAGCGCACCCCGACAAAAGTGTCGGAAACAGTTTTGTAAAGAAAATCAAAGTAAATATAAAATACAGTGAATAGAAAATGTAAAAAAAGATTCATTTCATCATTTAGTAAATAGGGTAAGGTATAATTAGAATTTAATCAATTAATAATATAATAAGTGATAAGAACTTATATACAATAATATAAAAATATGTACATGGAGGAGAATGATTCTCAACCAGAAAGAAGAGATGAGGTTAGCTTCACATAAAGATATCCATACAGTAGAATTGTGATCCAACTGGAATTTAAATGGTATGAAAATATATAAAACCAAAAGACAACCATTGAATAATAAAATATTTGGTGTTTTATAAATAAAGAACAAATAATATCTGTTAAAGTAGAATAAATATAAACAACCTTTGTTTTAAAGTGAGGTTGGAAAATAAACCCATACTATTACTCATGACTTTCATGAAAGAAATTTGACCTTCTGTAAAATAAACATAATCATTTTAATAACTTATATAATGAACTTATTCATATATATTACATTTTTATGTCTTCATTTATATTAATTCTCTACAAATATTAGTTATTTATTATATATTTTCATCATCAGGTGTTTGTAAGTTTTATTGTTTGGTACGAGTTTCAAAATAGAAATGTTGGTCCTCATTCTCTGATTCTAACTTCATAATTGTTATATTATTCAAGGTAGTGTAATAATTTTTTTTAATTATTTGTTTTTTTTTCATTTTTACTTGATTTAAGTCATGGGTATATTTTTTGATAATGGAATCCATAGAGAGCATGTTTTAGATAATTTAATGATGAAAATAAGTTACTTTATATTGATCATTAATTATTATTAAACCTATATAGAACCTTAATAATAAAATAAAATAATCAAAAATTCCCTATAAAACCATTATTAATGTCATGGTAGTCATTAATGTGGGAAATGTTTAAATTAATTCAACATCACTAGGTAGGTGGTTGAACCTAAACAAACAAGCACATAATATTTTAAGGATTTAGTGAGAGTTATAGAGTTATATTTGAGTAATATCATTTAAATAGTGGGACACTATGAAGGTCAACCTCGCCGCGGCCATTCGGGATTTTTTTAGGGGCGGTGCCTTACCTCGTGTTTCTAGTGACACCACGGTGGTCCTCATTCCCAAGTCTAGATCCCCTACCACAGTGGAGCACTTTCGGCCGAACAACATGTGTAATGGACCTTATAAAATCCTGGCATGCATCATTAATTCTAGGCTGTCATCTCATCTACCTAAATGGATCTCAATGGAGCAGCACAGCTTCGTGAGAGGGCGCTCCATCCAGGGGGCGATCGTCTTGGCCGAGGAAATGATCAGAGATCTACACTTCAAATCTCGCGGCTCCAACTTGGCAGTCAAGCTTGACATGAGAAAGGCCTACGATCGTGTGGAGTGGGGATTCATCAACAAGGTCTTAGCAGGTATGGGTCTTTCCCCTAAAACATTGATCTGCTTTTCCGGTGCTTCAGTTCAGGATGGCTGGCAATCTCGCTTATGGGGAAGACCTTCGGCTTCTTCAAAGACACATGAGGTCTTCGACAAGGGGAACCCATCTCCCCATGTATTTTTATCATCACATAGAATTTCCTAAGTAGACTCGTTCATCACTCCATTAGAAAGGGTGAGATACTCCCCTTTCACAGGAGGATGAACCTTCCCTCCATATCACACATCATTTTTGCAGATGATGCAATCCTCTTCAAAAATGCATCAAGCAGATCAATCTGAGGCCTACACAGAGTGCTAGAGGTGTACTGCCTCTGGAGCGGACACCATGTCAACAATAGTAAGAGAACCTTCCTCATCTCAAATCACTGCACTAAAGACTGCATCCCTAATGTGAGCCTCTCGCTGGGAATGCCAAAAGGCAACCTCCCAATGATGTATCTGGGCACTCTGATTTCCACAAAGCCTCTACACATTCGGGATCTTGACCCCATCGTCTCCAGGATCACGGAGTGCGTGATCAATTGGAAGAATTGATATTTTTCCTTCGGTGGCAGGATCGCCCTGATCAATAGAATCCTCCTGGAAACCCTTATCCATGCCCTCTCTGCAATCAAGGTTCCCAAGGGGGTCATCCGGCGCATGGAAAGAATATTTGCAGGGTTCATATGGGATCCTCAGTCCGAGGGAAGGAGGCATTGGGCCTCCTGGGGGAAGCTCGCAAGACCTATCAACAATGGGGGAATCAACGTTCGAAGCCTCAAAGACACAATGGCATGCATGCATGCGAAACTGGCTTGGGAGGTTCTAGAAAACCGCACCATTTGGGGAAGAACCATGAACACCTGTTACGGCAAGGTATGGGCTGACAGGGACCGCTGCGCTTCCCCCTTCTTGCGTTAACTTGCTCCACTCACCAACTTGCTTAAGAGCCAATCCCAATGGATCGTTGGAACAGGGGAGATTTCCTTTTGGCATGACAACTAGTGCAGGGGAATTATCAGATACCCAATTTGCCCAGCCCCGAGCATCTCCTTCAAGGAGGCCAGCTGTCATCCATCCTTCATCAATGCAGTCCTCAACAAAGACCAACTGGAAGCGTTTCATCTTATCGTGATGTCTTCACACCCAGACCGCTTTTTCTTCACCCCATCCCCTTCAGGATCCTTCATGTCTAAGGATTATCGTCGTATTGCCAATATGCAGGGGGGGGTGGATGAATTGAACGATGTTCTATGGGATCGTGCAATTCCGACCAAGCTCAACTTTCTCGCGTGGAGGATACACCATAGAGCCCTCCCCGCATACGATAACATTAAGCGATGAGGTGTGCACATGGCCTCACAATGTGTCTGCTGTAAGGAGGACAAAGAGGAGGGGACGAACCATCTATTTTTTGAAAGCAACTGGGAAAAAGTCATTTGGTCTAGCTTAGGTGGTTTTACTGGTCTCTCGGTTCCTGGACTGGAAGGGGAATCTTTCTTTGTTCGCTGGTTCCACAGATCAGGGGCCCAAAGGTCGATGGTGAAATCTCGATCTCTAGTTCTCCTAGTAGGATATTGGTGCATTTGACAGACATGGAACAACAGTCTTCACGATGGGGCGTCTTCCTCCGGTCGTGCGATCGTGATCAGAACCAAAAACCTTCTACTCGACCTGGTTAGAGCGGCCAACATTAGAAGGTATGCCCCCACCATGAAACAAATCACCCATAACCCACACGACCAAGCTTCCACCGACCGTAACTCAGTTAGCAGATGGATCAGGTGGCAACCCCTGTCACAGGGCCTCAAGCTCAACATCGATGGGTTATGTGTTGCAGGACACATGCGTGGCGGAGGGCTGATCTGCGACTCCAATGGTTCTGTCATTCTAGACTTCTCCATCCGATTGGGCAGCGGCTCGTCGCTTATCGCAGAGGAAAACACTTTGCTGGAGGGACTCTTGTTTAGCAAGAAGAAGGGGATCATCCTTGAGGAGGCTGAAATAGACTCTCTCATTGTTCATAATTCCCTCAAGGGAATGGGGGACAACTCGTGGGCTATTGAGTACACTATCTTGAAATGTCAGGATCTCCTTGTCAACAACATCAAAATCTCCCACACCTTACGAGAGGGTAACAAGGCGATAGACTTTTTGGCCTCCTATGACATTCATGGAACAGAGAATATCTTCATTCACGACCTTCACAGCCTGACTCCAGCAGGTACAGAAATTATCGGAGGGGATGCCCTTGGTCTTCACCATTTTCGACCCTTGTAGCCATCCCCCCCCCCTCGAACCCTTGTTGGCACCTTCTCCTAAAAAAGATCTAGTTTATGATGATGGTGATGTTTCATATCAATTACTAATTAAATAAGTGTTAATAAATTTTTTATACATTAAAACATTAAATTTGATTCAAAATTTAATAGATATCACTTTAATTTATTAGTATAAAAATATATATCAATTAAAAAAATTTAGAAAAATATCCCTTTTTTAAAATTTAGTTTTTTAAACGTATCTCATTAGAAAAAATTATCTTCTTACCATTTAATTTTATCAATAATTGATATTAAAATAATTATATAAATTTTAGAAATATATAAAATAATTATTTAATAAAAATAATAATAAGGGATGTACAAAAATATAAAATTAAATATTTTATTTAATTTGTTTTCTTTCATTATGTATTATTTTTTAATTATATAATTTCAAATTTATTAATAATAATTGTATAACTATAATATACATATTGAATACATGCATAAACAACAACCATATTCCAAATGAAAATATATCAAATTTTCAAATTTCCAATGATCATACATCTGATAGCAATATTTCCAATGGACATATTAATAATAATCATTTTGAATATATATATATATATATATATATCCTTACATACATTAATTAAATTATTCATCCTATTCATTTACTTATCTCTTAGTATTTCTTCTAAATTTATAATGTTAATCTTTCTTTCAATAGTAGTAATTAGGGTTATAATCTTAATGGATAACCATAATGATTATGATTTTATATTAATAGTAATTTTATATACATGTTCTCTAATTACTGTTTTTGTTTTATTAATGATGATTCATACTGTATTCACAAAATGTATTATTTTTTTCCTTGTGTTATAATATTTTATTTAATTAAAGTGATTAGTAATTTATTTTAGTTTGGTTTTGTGTGTGATAAGATCTATTCAACACAATGTTTATTTTAAAAGAATTGTATAGTAAAATCATGGGATGTAACATTCCACCCCTTTAACATAATTTCACCCTTGAAATTTCATTTCTATAATTAAAAAAAATATGGGCAATTGTGTGTCATTATATCTTTCGATACTAAAAAATTGGCCTCTAACGGTACTAAAATTAGATTTTATTAATGCTAGAAAAGAACTGACTACTGGAGTGCAATAAAATCCCTAATGTTTTATTAGTAAAGTTTAATTTACAGAAAACAGGAGAACCAGAAATAGAAGAAAAAACAAGTAGAATTACATATATTAAATGAAATAAAATTTGAAACACAAATACAAGAAAAAAACACTATATTATAAACATTTGAATCATTTTTTTATACAATAAAAAGAGTAATAAAAAATTATCATAGAAATTAAATAACATCAATGTTTCTTTGATTTTGGCCCCTTACCCCAATCATTCTATTTCTGAACAAATAACCCCAACTCAAGAAAATGATTGGAAAAATATAAGAAAATAATTATAATGTTAAAATTAATATAATAAAATAATTCAGACCGGATTTTTTAATTATAAAATAAACTTTGGGTCATATTCGGAACATTGTGTATCTGATTGAGTTGTGGTTGATTCATTCACATCCCATCATCTCTTGTTCTTATTCAAGAAATATATCTATTAAAATTAACTAAAAACTATAATATACCACTAATATAGAAATTAATTAAGTAATAATATATTGAATTATCAGAAAACAATCTCGAATCATTTTCTTATTGTTGGTGATGTGACACTTATATATTGAAAAAAATAATTTGACTCATACGAGTCACACCATGAATCGCATTAAGGAAAAGATGATTTATACTCATCTCAAACGATTTATGGATTGTTTTTCCAAAAATATCACAACCATATGAATTAATTTTCTCGATTTTGAATATTTCACCTATGTTTTTTATTAATATGTCATTTTAAACTGGAAACACACACTTTGAGTCATATTGGTCACATCATGTGTCAGTTTGATGTAAGACTAATTCAAAAACATCATATATGAAATATGAATTGTTTTCCTAATTTATCAATACCATAAAACTGTGTTTTATCATTTTTAGATTAGTGATTCAATTTGAACTAAAATATGATTTTTAAACAAATAACAGACACTTTGAGTCATACCGAACACATCATACATATGATGGAGGTGTGGTTAATTTATACACATAAAAAATGACTTATATGTCATTTTTCTAAAGCATCAAAACAATCTGAATTAGTTTTCTTAATTTTTGAGTATTTAAACTTTCTTTTTTACAAATGTTAATGTAAATTTTAAATAAAAATACACACTTGGAGTCACACTTGTCATATTGTGTGTCATATTGAGGTTTAGATGACTCCTAAATATCAAAAATGAATTATGGATCATTTTCATAAAGTATCAAAAAAATACAAATTTGTTTTCTTGGGTTTGAGTGTGTCACTTTTTTTACTAAAATGTCTTTTTAAACTGAAAACATGCACTTTGAGTCATACTACATCATGTGATATTTTTACAAGAGACTGATTCATACATGTCAAAAATAAATTCTGAACCATTTTTCTAAAGTTTCCAAACAATTTGAAAATATTTTCTTGGTATTGAGTATGTTTGTTGTATTTTTTACAAAAATTGTGGTCAATTTCAAATAAAAAGACCCACATGGGGTCATACGCGTCACATTATTCATCATATTTATGTGAGGATAATTCTTACACTCCAAATAATAACATATGGATGATTTTCCTAAGGAATCAAAACAATATGAATGTATTTTTATGTTTTTGTGTATGTAACTTTACTTTCTTACTAAAATTCTATTTCATACGGGAATCATAGAATTTGAGTCATACTGATCGCATAGTATATTGGTATAACATGAGATATATTCCTACCCATCATAAATTACTAATGAATAATTTTAAAAAATTATCAAGACAATCTGAGCATGTTTTATCAGTTTTCCATGAGTGAAATGTTTTATCTAAAATATCAATTTTAAACTGATAATGAATATATTGAGTCATAACTGGATCATCACATATTATACTTATATATGGATAATTCATAAACATAAAAAGTAATAAATGGATCATCTTACTAAACTATAAAAACAATCTAGCAATGTTTTCTGGGTTTGGAGTTTGTTATTTTACTTTTTTACTAAAATTAATGTCCATTTAAAATAAAAAGACACACTTGAAGTCATACCAATCACACCATGCTTGGATTAAGGTGAATATAATTCCTACACATCATAAAAGACATAATTATCATTTTCATAACATATCAAATCGATTGTAATTTTTTCTCGTCTTTGAGTATAATGCGTTTTCTATTTACTAAAATATCATTTTAAACTAAAAACATGAATTTTGAGTTATACTCCTCACATAATTTTTGGTTTAACTTGATGCTAATTTATAAAGACACAAAAATATGTGTCATTTTTCTAAATTATCCAAAAAAATTGATTTTTTTTTCTTGGTGTTTATTAAGTGACTGTTTTTAACTATAATGTCAATTTTAAACTAATAAAACACAATTGGAGTCATAATGGGAGCATCCTGTATCAAATTGAGGTGAGTCTAATCCCTACACATAAAAAATTACTTATTGATCATTTTAATAACGTATAAAAATAATCAGAATTCTTTTTCTCCATTTTGATTATGTCAGTTGTCTTTTATACCAAAAGTAATGTCAATTTTAAATAAAAAAGACACACTTGGAGTAATAGTAGTCACACCATGTGTCATAATGAGGTGAGGATGATTCCAACATGTTGAAAATGACTTATGGATCATTTTTGACAAATTTTCAAAATAATCTGATGCATTTTCTCTATTTTGAGTATGCAAATAATGTTTCTTACTAAAATGTCATTCTAAACTGGAAACACACTCTTTGAGTCATACCGGACACATTTTGGGTTGGTTTTACTTGAGACTAATTCCTAAACCAAAAAATGACTTTTCAATCATTTATAAAAATTATCATTATAAGTATATATCATTTTAACAGTTTTCAATGAGTGACACTTTATGAAATAAAATGTAAATTTTAAACTAATAATAGACACTTTTAGTCTTACCAGGAACATATTGCATCAGATTGAGGTGTGGATGATTCCAACACATCACAAATGACTTATAGATATTTTTTAATAAATAATCAAAATAATATAACTGTGTTTTCTTGTTTTTGAGTATGTCAGTTTTTTTTATACTAAAATTCTTCGCAATTTTAATAAAAAAGACATACATTGAGTTATACTGGTCACACTATGCATTGTATTTAGGTTATTCTAATACCAATAAATCAAAAACAACTTTTATATCATTTTATTAATTATAAAAACAATATGAATGAATTTTATCATTTTTCAATATGCCATTACTTTTTTTTACTTAAATTTCATTTCAAACTGGAAACACAGAAATTGAGTCATACCAATCACATCATGAATCAGTTTTATTTGAAACTGAATCCTAAACATCAAAAATTAATTAGCAATCATTTATTTTAATTAGAAAATTATATGAGATTTTTTTCTTAGTTTTCAATGAGTGACACATTTTGAACTAAAATGTCAATTTTAAATAGATAACATACAATTTGAGTCATAATAGTAATATCATTTATCAGATTAAGGTGAGAATGATTTTTAAATGTCTCAAATTACATTTGGATCATTTTGATAAATTATAAAGAAACCTAATGTGTTTTATCGGCTTTTAGTATGTCATTTTTCTTTATTACTAAAATTAATGTCATGTTTAAATAAAAAGACACACTTGGTGTCATACCGGTCGCACCATGCATATAATTGAGTTGAGGCAAGCTTCAATAAATCAAAAATGACATGTGGATCAGTTTAATAAATTATCAAAAAAATATGAATGTCTTTTCTCAGTTTTTATTATGTTAATTGTTCTTTGTTTTAAAAAAAATTCATTTTAAACTAGAAACACACACTTTGAGTCATATCGGTCACGTCATGCATCATTTTTATGTGAGACTAATTCCAATGTGTAAAAAATGAATATTATGATTTTTTTCAAAATTATTAATATAATCTGAGTGTGTTTCCTTGATTTTCAGTGAGTGTTACTCCTTGAACTAAAATATCAATTATAAACTGATAACGGACACTTTGAGTAAGAATGGGAACATTGTGTATCATATTGAGGTGGGGATGATTCATAAATGTCAGAAATGACTTATGGAACGTTTTATTATGGTATCAAAATAATATTAAAGCATTCTCTCAGTTTTGAGTATGTCACTTTTTGTTATTGTGAAAATTAATGTCACCTTTATATAAAAACACACACTTGGAGTCATACCAATTAAACCATGTGTCGCATTGAGGTGGGGATAATTTATAAATATTTAAAATAAGTTATGTATTGTTTTCCAAAATTATAAAAATAATCCAAATGAATTTTCTCAGTTGTGATTATATCACTTGTGTTTTTACTAAAATTTATTGTTAAAATGGAAACAATAACTTTGAGTCATACCAGTCGCATGATGTGTTAGTTTTACATGAGACATATTCATTCACAAAAAAAATGATGTATAAATAATTCCCTTAAATTATCAATAATATTTGAGTTCATTTTCTTGGTTCTCATTGTGTGGCACTTTTTTTGAACAAGAATGTTGATTTTAAAATGGTAACAGACACTTTGAGTCATAATGGGAAAACTGTGTATTGGATTTATGTGGGGTTCATTTCGACGTATCAAAATTTCCTTGTAGATCATTTTACAAAATTATCAAAAATAAATAAAATAAGTATTGGTTTTTATTATTTTACATTTCCTTTTTACTAAAAAGTCAATTTTAAATAAAAAGGAACACTTGGATTCATACCGGTCGTAGAGTGCATCGTATTGATGTGAGAGTCATTCCTATACATCAAAAATTAATTATGGATTATTTTCTTAATGTATTAAAACAATATTATTCCATTCCCCAATATTTGAGATTTTTATGTTTGTTTTTAACAAAAATAAAAATTGTAATCAAAAAACATATAGTATAATTCAGATAAATCACACTGTATATCGAATTGAGGTGTGTCTAATTGAGCATTTGATATGTGTTTTTATTTCAAATATCTAAAAAATCACAAAAAATAGAACTTGGTCTATTTTTATTGAAGAGGAAACCTCATGCGGCCTCAAACACTTCACATTTCAAGCATCATGGAGTTTCCTCTTCCATCAAAAAGGAACATGTTCTTCTTCTTTTTGGCTTGTTTCACATAGAGAAATGAAAAATATGACTTCCCTAAATATTTATGAAAAAAATAATTATTAGATAAAAATGATAAGTAAATTATCTTATAAATAATAGATAAAATGATGACAAAATTAATTAAGTAGTTGGAATTCACCTTTCATGATAGTTTTATTGATTCTTGAACAATTTACATATTGTCATTGTCTAAGTTGTAGTCTCAAATTACAATATCTCATGATCATGAGTTTCTTTTAATAAACCACCCTTACTCGAGAAAAATAATCCACATATATAAAAAAAATTATATTAGTAATTCTATAAAGAAATAAATTAATCATAAATATGATACAATTTATTCCTAGTCCCATTATTTTAAACTTTGATTCCAAAAAATAAAATTCTTGATCCACCCACACTGGATATATTTGAGATATTTTAGAATCTCAATCCAAACAACATGATATATTTAACCACTTTAAAATAACATGACATTTACATATTAAAAAGTCAAATAAAAATATTTATCCTTCTGGGTTGGTGTAAAAATCATATATAAACATTTTTCGTATTATTTTCTACAAAAAAAGTATAAAACATTATATATTCCGGGATTTTACTAAACAATAGTGTATATATTAATTTTTTTCTATAAAACATTATCCATTAGTGTAAACCTCTTATCATATGTTGATTAAAGTAAAATAAATATATCTTCCCCTTCCATTATCATATAGAGTAAAATTTAATTTACCATCTTTGATGGAGAAAATATTAATGTCACCCATTATTTATATTTTAGAAGACACTAGACTCTTTTATAAAATTTTTCCCCTTTTTTACAGTATTAAATATCAATATATCCATTTGTAACATCAAAATTAATGTAAAATTTAAAACATACATTATGTATTCTTGGTTTTTTCTATATATAAGTATATCATTTTTAAAACTCTAGGTGATGATAAATTATATCATGAAATAATTGTTATTTGTACATCAAAATGGTAACATCCATATTCCCTTGTGTTTTCTATTGTGAATGGTGATGTTTTTTATTAATGATCATGTGAGCATCGATCATTTTACATAATTAATGTAAAGAGGAATATTAGTGATGAACCAATGGACATGTTTCTTGAAGTTGAGCAAGTGAACATGTATCTATGTCTATAATAGGGATAGGTTAAACACCTCTACTTAGGAAATTATTGTGAGATTATATGTGATATAATGGTAGGATAATTAAATTTCACATCAGTTTCATTCAAAAGAATTTATTTCAATAAATCCATTTCACTAATGTAAACTTGATGTGTTACTTTTTTGGATTTTCAAATCATTTTTCATATTATATCATGTATCTAATTGACGATCAAATTACCCAAATAACTCCATCACCCACCGAAGTGAAACCACTATGTTATTCTTTTCTTCCACAATTTACCACCACATATGATGGGATCTTAGAGAGAGAATTATTCTAAAATTATTCTAAAAATGATAAGTAAATTTTTTAAAAATTAGATAAACTTATGAAAAAATTAATTAAATAAGTAGTAGGAAGTGACCTCTTCCTGATGACTTTATACAGTTTGACACAATATTTTCTGCACATTTCTAAAAAAATTAATTTTCACCCTTATAATTCTCCTTTAGAAACCAATCAAATATAATATATAATCATTATAATACTAATAAATCAATCCCCAAATATATCTCAAAGGTTATATCCCATACTAGATCACAAACATAGTAGTTAATCACCTAAATTATTGGTCTACAAAAACTTCCATCGCCATGTATGCTTCCCACTCATCTATAAAAAAATTTAATTCTTTCTTTGAGTATGAGGATAATTGGAATAATGATAGTCCGGAGAAAATATTGATAGAAAAATTATTAGGAAATATTTTTAAATAAATTCTAATAACCTTTGTAAATATCATATTTAGTGATACTGGTCTTTTCATGGTTTATAATCTCTCTCCTAAATTTGAAAACATAATATCCACAATCGTTGTCATTATCTTTCTTGTAATATTTTGAAACATTGATCAAAATAAGTAAGTTGTTTTTAACTATTTTTTTATAATTAAATCTTACAATATATAACTTAATATGTTTTCATTTTAATTAATCCTTTGGATTTTTATGTTTAGTCACCAACACCGGGCCATGACTTAGACAATGTTTAGTTATTTCCCTCTTATAACAAAAAAAATTGTTAAAACACAAACTGAAAAATATAATTCAATTTCTATGTATAAAATATTGATTGAATTGTATTAAAAATTCACAATACACATCATGTGTGGTTGCTTCATTGGATATACTTACATTGGATCTAAAAAATAAACAGTTGGGGTATCTATATTAACTATGATTAACATCCATTACATCATAAAAAAAGTAATGGAAAAAATAAAAATATATTTAATGTGATTTGATTGTAGAGTTTTTCCCTTGCATTGTAGGCATAAAAAATAGCATGTCATCTTTTATTGTATTCTCTAATGAATTTTATATCTCATCATTATTCCGATCAATTTCTTTCATCTCCAAATAAGTTTCTTATATAGAAATCATATAGTTAATAGTGAATCCAAATCGTGATTCACATGGTTTTCCCTTTATATAGTATCATGTTACCACTAAAAGGATCCTATATACACTAGGAGTGGGGTGAATTAGGGTATGGATATTATTTTCCAAATTCTTGTTTCCCCAATAGAACTTTACCTCTTTATTATAATTGTCACTTTGTTTTTACTTTAGTGTTTATACATCTCTAATAATTAAAATATCATATTATGATACATATAAATTAAATAAGGAAAGAAAACACAAGGAGAAACATATTTTTACCAGGTTCTCCCTCAATGGGATATGTCCAAGGGGCATATAATAGAAAAGTGTCAATGTACCAAATTTAATAGGGATCACTGCAAATTCAAGGTTCAGGCCAAATCACTTCTATTCTCAGTCTTGTTTCCATTAAAATTTTAATCGGTAGATAACTACTTCCCAAAGGACACACCCTCAATGATCCTTATATGGGTCTCTTCTGGTGGAAATGATCACCTTCTTCCAATTCCATTTCTAACTTCACAAGAAAATATTCACACATATTTTAGATAATTTCAGTTCATTTTATTGTAAAAAATGAATGGGTCTTGAAATTTAGGTAGTTGATTTGTGGAATTCCAACTTTCATACACCTTATTAATATCACTTTAGCCTAGATTTATTGGGAAATCCCTTTGAAAATTTTTTGAGATTCGCACTGCCTTCACAAAGCTCACCTCATTTGTCGAGCTCAAATGTAATAACCCATTCTTCCACTCAAGTATATATCCATTAATTTTTAGCCTAAATATTTATTTTGGATCTAATATGTATGAATAATGAGTTGGTAAAGGTTCTGAGGATTTCCAGGCCTTGTTCGGAGCCCAGAACACATCTTTTTGGAGAAAATAGGCTTGGTACACGGTTTAGAGTAAACTTTACAGTAATTATACACAGTTTGGAAAACTATGTGGATTGTATTTTATATTGACAAAGAAACCTCACATAGTTGCACACGGCCATCAAACTTACCTGTGTGAATGCCCTTATTTCCCTAGTACCCATGCATGGCTTGCACATGATTTGATCAAATTGTGGGGAGGATGTTATTTCGGGTAGAACTGTCTCACATAGTTTTCCTGCGGTTTGAGAAACCATGCAAAAAAACCATGTGCATGCTAAAATTCTGGGTAAAATGCCCATAATTCTCTTAATGATCTATTTACCCCCTATTCCTCCCTAACTTGTAAACTAGTGGTATTGATCCCTTTTCCTCTCATTTTGGAGCTTTTTGAAGGCCAAATCTAGGGATCAAGAGATATCCTTCATATGGAATCTAAATAATCTTATGTTTGTCACATTGTATGAAAAAGGTTAATTAATTGAGTCCAATTTATCTATTCTTATTCTCTATTTATCTTGACCAAGATATCTTCATGTGATTGTTTTCCACCTTTTTAGATCTACTCTGATTCAAGCCAAATCAATGGAAAGTACCGGGGGAGGAGAGTCGTACAACCCTAAGGTGTGTGGTATTTAACCCATCCCTAAAGTTCAATGTTTTTTTGAATATTCATGTGGGGCTTTACAATTTCATCAAAATCAATTTCTTAAATTTAAATTCCTTGATTATACTTATTAGAGTAGTATTGTTATGTTGTTTCCAAGTATGTGAATTTTTGTTAGAGATTACACCCACAAATCAATCTGACCCATGTAGAAGACAATGCTCAGCCCGTCCTGGTAAATTCCTCTGAACCCTGCCTCCATTCGGATCCAGATGATGTAGTGAGAACTCCTCCCTCCAAGGTGCCAGTATCTCACACAGCCTGCCGCAAGGATGACATCCCGGTTGATATCACCTCTCAGGCTCCTACACAAGTTACTACATCCCATACACAACTATGTGTTATGGAGCATTCTTCTCCAAAACAGGCTGATGCCACTGCCTCATCCGAGAATTCTGGTATGCATTCTTCTGCTCTGGTTAAACAGGATAATTGCACTGAGGTGAACTCACCTTACCCCCCTACACCCCCCCTATACCACTGCCACTACAGGATCTCAACTCCAAAATGAAACATGTACCCTTGATGGTTGTATCTACTGAATCAGTAGAAACTCTGGACACTCCAGCTTTGACTAATAAACCCCATGTCCCAATGGAAATGGACCTTCCAGATGCTGCTATTGATTTAAATGTTTTGAAAGTAACTAATGTTTTAACTACTTCTTCTATGAGCAAACCGGGCAGGAAGACTCCACCAACCACTCCCTCAAACCTTAGAAGATCTAAAAGGATCAGGGGCTCGAATGGATCCAAAAAGAAAAAAAGGATCTTGGGCTCCAAAATAAGTTTTTAATAGATGTGATTTTTTGGAATTGTCAGGGGCTAGTGAACTCTGACACTCTTTTGGTTATTAGAAGACTTGTTACTACTCATAATCCCAAAATTTTATCTCTTGATGAACCCAAAATCAACTTTTCTATGAAATTTTTGCGCCGGTTTTCTGTTGGTTATAATTTTCTTGGTGCTTGTACTAATGATAGTAATGCGGAATCTTTATGGATTCTTTATCACAACTCCTTGAAAAATTTCAGCATTAGTATCTCCTCTGACCAAATTTTTACTTGTGATTTTCTTTTGGATAGCAAGTGCATCTTGTGTACTTTGGTTTATGCCAAAAATAGATACCAATATTGTAGGCCTTTGTGGAGTTCCCTCGCCTCCATTTCTAACTCCATGTATGAACCATGGATGGTGATGGGGGATTTCAATGCCATCCTCTCACCCTTTGAGAAACCGGTTCCTTCCCATTCTCCTATATCATCTAGAGAATGTAGATCTTCTATTGAGGACAGTAATCTGGTTGAAGTCAATCTCATAGGTGCTAAGTTTACTTGGTATCATAGAAATTATAATCGGGTTGTTGCTAGAAAGCTGGATAGAGCTCTTGTAAATACCCCAATCTTATATGCTTGGGACACCATCTCTAGTATTAATATTCCTAAACTTAATTCTGATCATCACCCTATTCTCATCACCTTTCACTCAAAAAAATTCCAAGGCTATTATTCCCTTCAAATTCAACAATGTCTAGTCTCAGGATTAGGACTGTACTATCCTCATTCGAAGTTGTTGGAGCTCTATCAGTCATCCTGTTGATGCTTTTTCCTGTATCACCAAGCTCAAGCACCTAAAACATTTACTCAAGGGTTGTTGTATTACCAAATCTAAACAAACTGACCAAGAAATCTCAAACCTTGAGAATGACCTCAATCAAATCCAAATCTCCTCCACTAACTTTGATTTTCCCTTAGACCACCAAGCTGAAATAAACATTTTTGTCAAGCTCAACTCCCTTTTAACCCTAAAGGATAACCTTTGCGAATAGGTGTTCAGAACGAAGTGGCTCATGGATGGAGACAGAAATACTAAATTTTACAATGCCCTAAAGAGGATTAGAAAAGTCACCCAACCCTTATCTTCTCTGAAAGATAATGACAATATCCTATCCTCCGAAGCTACCATTTCAAATCATGTTTTCACTTATTTTGAAAACATTTTTAATGGCCCTCATATCAACAAGAATATTCGCCCTGGGATCATCCCGATGCTGGTCAATTAGGATGACAACCATTCTCTATGAATTTTGCCTCTGGATCATGAAATCAAAGCTACGGTCTTCAGTCTAAACCCTGACAGTACACCTGGACCTGACAGATTCAATAATGGCTTTTTTCAACAACACTGGGAGGTTCTCCACACTGATGTCTGCAAACTTGTTAAATATTTTTTTTAACACTGGATCTCTTCCTCATGACCTCAATACCCAATTCCTCACCTTAATTCCAAAGGTGTCTAATGCCTCTGAAATCCATCTTTTTAGACCCATTTCTCTAATTAAATCCATTTATAAAATTATTACCAAGATTATTGTCAATTGTGTTTCCCCCTTATGTAACAAAATCATCTCTTGGAACCAATTTGGTTTCATCAAAGGTCGATCCATTCAAGACTGCATATGCCTTGCTTTGAAATGCACCAACTCTCTAAACAAAGTCTCCTGTGGAGGTAGCATTGCCATTAAGCTTGGTGTTAGGAAATCTTTTGATAGTATTGACTGGACCTTTATTTTTAAGGTTCTCAAATCTTTCAGATTTAACAGTATCTTCATCAACAGGATAAACTCCCTCTTTAGCTCAGCCTCAATCTCAATTCCTATTAATTCCTCTCCCAAAGGCTACTTTAAATGCACAAAAGCGGTTCGTCAGGGTGATCCCCTCTCTGCCATTCTCTTTGAGATTGCGGAAGATTATCTTCGTAGACTGCTCTCCTCGCTCACTCATTAAGGTAAACTCAAACCCATCTCAGTGTCTAGGAATCTAGCTATCCCGACTCATCTCCTTTATGCGAATGACATTATCCTTTTCCTTAATGGAAGTAAACAAAATTTCGTCAACCTTAATCATTCCTTATCCCATTATGAGGACGTTTCGGTTCAAACCATCAGTTGGAATAAATCCTTTATTTTCTTTAGGAAATCCTTCCCCCTCTCTCGAAAAGGTCACCTTCTTGAAACACTTGTAATAAAGGAAGGATATTTTCCCTTCACTTATCTCGGAGTCCCCATCTTATGGGGTAGGCCGAAGGCTATTTATTTTACTGATATTGTTGAGCAGGTTATTAATCAACTCTCTGTCTGGAAAGGGAAATCCCTGTCCATGGCTGGTAGAATCTACCTGGTGAAATCGACCATTTTCTCTAAATTGGTTTATTCCTTCATGATCTACAAATGGCCTCTGAGTATTCTCAAGAAATTCAGTAAGTATATAAAAAATTTTGTCTGGACTGGCAGTATCATTGAGTGGAAACTTGTCACCATCCCATGGTCGACCTGCTGCACCCCCCTTGAAGAGGGAGGCCTTGACATTAAAAATCTCAAATTGTTCAGTGAAGCTCTTCAAGCGAGGATCACTTGGAGACTGATTCATAATACCTCTGACTCCCTTACTTTTCTTAGAAAAAAATTTCTTGTGAGGTTAAAAATGGAAATTTAAATTATGTTAAATCTTCGCTTTGGCCATCCTTAAAAACATTATTTGTTCGGATCATGAATAACTCTAGATGGTTGGTTAGAATGGACTCCAACATTCGCTTTTGGATTTATAACTGGAAGGGATCCCCACTTATTACTAAGATTCCTCCTAATACTACCCCTGACAGCATTAATTGCACTATTAAGTAAGTGATGCGAGACAGGGACTTGGAGCTACCTAACTCTATCTCACAGGTGGTCAAAAGTTACCCTTTCTCTCATGATGAGGATCTTCTGGTTTGGGGACCCGCTCCCAATGGTATTTTAAACTCAAAAAATTTCTAAAATCATTATTTTTTGAACTTGGAATCTGATTTTTCTTGGCTGAAATGCTTTAAAAAGCCTTGGATTAAACCTACTAGGCTTTTTCTTATTTGGCGCTTGGCGCATAATCGCATCCCTACTGATATTTGTCTTCAATCCTTAGGCATACAACTTTGTTCAAAATGCTCCCTCTGTCATCAACACTGTGAGGATATCAACTATCTATTTATATCTTGTGATACTACTCTTTCCATGTGGAATTTTATTGCTGACATTTTTAACTGCAGGTGGCCATCTTCGGACAATATTCTTTCCCACATAAAGCATTTTGTGAAGCCTGAATTCTCTCCACAATTCAAAAATATCTTCTTATATGTTGTGGCAGAACATTTACACATTATCCAGTATCATATAAATTCCATTGTTCACAATAATCACTCGCCCAATCTCATCGCAGGCCGTTCGAGAATCCTGATTTCCATTAATGATGCTGTCTCGAACCAGAAAGCTCATTGCGACAACTCGATCGGTGACTTCGTGATCCTGCGAAGGTTAAAGATTGGTGGTATTTTTCCTCCTCAAAAACGTTTTCTTGAAGTCTTCTAGAAAGCCCCAATTCCTGGATGGATCAAAATTAATATTGATGGAGCTTCAAAAGGAAATCCAGGTCCTACGGGTTGTGGAGTAGTTTTCAGAGACTATAAAGGGCACTACCATGGCTGTTTCTATGGAAGTTGTGGGAACTCCTCCTCCCTTGAAGAAGAGATGTTGGCTCTCACCCATGCCATCCATTTTGTGATGATCAAAGGCTGGAACAACATCTGGATTGAAAGCGACTCCACCACCATTGTACAGGCAATTTAAATGGGGTTGTTCACCTCTCTTGGTCCCTTACTGCGAGCTGGAAGAACCGCCTGAACCCACTTCTTGATATCAGATATATTGCCACCCATGCCTACTGTGAAGCTAATATGGTGGAAGATGGTCTTTCCAATAAACGGATCAATCTGGAAATTAAGTGGGCCGATGAGTTACCGGATGATCTCCTCCGTCTCCTTGCTAAGGATTGTAAAAAAATTCCCTCTTTCAAACTCATGTAATTTTCATTCTTTTTCTTAATAAATTTTACCCTTTGTAAAAAAAACATAAAGACATTATCAATGGAAAAAAGAGGCATATCTTAACAAAAAAAACATGAATCATAACTTTAATAGTTTCCTACGACAATTAATCTAGACATTCATAAACATATCACCAATGTTCATCCCCAATGTGTCAGAAAAATTACCAAGGTTATTCACCAAGGTATCATGAAAGTTGTCATCTCTAGAGATTAAATTCTTTACACAATGCATTAGAGCATTATCAGGGTGCACCCTTGAAATGTATTTATTATTATGCAAACCACATATATTGTAATCATAAATTTCTTTAATAACTCAGAGAGAGTAAAATAAATGAGTTTCACTTCAAAATCGTAACGTTTTAAAAGTGCTTAAAAATATGATTATTATGTCATTTATAACCCATAGAAAGGGAGTGATACTTATATGTATGTCAATTCCATAATAAAATAGATATATTTTATGTATTTATGAATACCCATAGAAATGAAAATAGATTTGGGTATTCACACAAATAAAACAAGAGAATTTCTTAAGAAAGAAAAAGATTTTAAGATGAAAATTCTGCCACATAACGACTATTAAACATGGTTTTAGAAAACATTGAAAAAATAGAGGAAAAAAGTCATCCACTCATAAATAAGTCATAATAAATTATGGGTATATAATATAACGAAATAAAATAATGTTATTGATATATAATGAAAATACCATATGAAAATGAAACTTGAAGGAAAAGAGAAGATGTAATTTCTTTTACAAAAATTTAGCATCCTAACTACGTCACTTAAAAATTCAGAAAATCAGTTAATTAGAGAAAAAAGGGTCTCTCATGAATTGATCATGAAATGTACAGTAATAATTATATATAATAACATAAAACTACATAATAAAATGGAAACTAGAAGACATAACATCAAGGAAGTCGTGACTTAAAAGAGGATTCTGAAAGGTTCCCTTACCTTGAAGAGTGACTTCAAATGCTCAAAGGTTGGGACCTTCAGGGGATTGAGGGCCCCTGGGAGGATTCATTGGGAGGTAAAAAACTAGAACTTAGTTGAAGAGGATTTTTTAATGAAACGATTGGGGGAATGTCTTGTTATTTATAGGAAAAGTGAGGGAATATTTAATTAATTTCCAAGGGACACCTCATCGATGGTATTTGAAAAACCATGGGCATGCCCATGGCATTTTCCCATGATATTTGCCACTTGGGAAACATAATAGAACATATTACTATTCACAAGTTTACTAGAATTATTACATAATTATTACATCATTAATGATGTCATTAAACACCTGAAACACAAAACTGTATTTTCACTATTCATCGAAAAACAAAACATTTTATAAAAACCACATTAATTCACCATAACCTAATATAAATGCTCTGAATTAAAAAATGAACTCCATTTTATGAAAATAATTTTCTAAATATTTTAATTTAATTTTTAAATAAAATAATTATTTATTCAAAAAAAACTCTAAAACTATAACTTATATTGTAATATCTTGAAAAGGTAATCAAGGTACCATAAAATTATCGTATAACCATAAGACAATAAAGTAGAAATTTATGATTATATTTTATGAAAATACATTTCCATTTTGAATTTTTAAATTAATTAAACAATTGTAAATAACGTATTTATGACTTACAAAAATAACAAAACTTACACTATGATCATTTTTCACTTTTAAGATGTCTAAATTGTATTTATACCTTCATGGGTGAAGCTTATATTTTTTGGCCGATTTACTAATCAATACTATTCATAAGGGTATGTTACTATTCATACTTTACTATTTACTAAAAATCATGTTGATCTTATTAGAATCTAAATTTCTCATAGATCACAACGGTAGAAGATCATTTTTTTGAAAATCATTTCACATTATTAATTATTTAAAGTTTTCATGAATATTTTAAAATACCCATTTTCCATAATCATCAAAAATAATCATCCTATATTTATCCAGACATTTGAAAATCAAATATTTACCATAATATGAAATAAAAATTTTATTTCTACCATGGGATTACAAAAAGAATCTAAGGCCTCATTACATATCCCTTTATAACACCTACATATGACCTAAGTGTAAAGTGTGCTATGGTGATAGAATCTTTGGGAGGCTAAGACAACATTCCCCGAGTTGTGATTTCTATCAGCTTTAACTTCTCACTAATGAGATTCCATTCAAGCTTCACATATTTAAGATCAGCTTGGGTATGGTACAGAGTAAAGACCATATATGCTACTTCCTTCCTAAGATTTCACTGATGGGCTTCGTACGGCCCAAGTCTACAGGATGAGGTCATCGACTCTTCTTTCTGTATTAATTAACCAAGATCACTTATATTTGTAAACTATAATTGTAACATTATGAGTATAGTTTCCAATAGTAATATTGACCAATGGTCATATAATAGTTGAAACCCAATGGTATTGAGATGACTAGTTTGGGATACACCTAACACTGAGAGGGGGGTGAATCAGTGTTGGGGACTTTTAAAACAATTCCAACTTTTATCCCCGTACCACTTGACCTATAAGGATCGAGATTTTATTATTCCCTTTTCCCTGTCACATGCAATAATAGAAATCAGTAAAAATATGCACATGATATTTTTACAAGGTTCACTACTCAATAAGGGTAGTTATGTCCTTTCCATGCATGGATATGACTAGTTCATGGAATCTCTACTATGATGTGATATGAAATTACAGTAGAGTGTCTTGGAAAATAATCCTCTAGCCAGTGTGAGTCCCTACACTTTAGAGGTGGTGCGGGAAACAATCCTCTTCCCTGGACTGGTGATGACCTAGCCCAACTTTCATCCTCTAGCTAGTTCTTTATACTACCTATAGAGACAGTATTCTTCCTTCTACAAAAGGTAGGTTCTAATTCTGATATTCTTCAGTGCTCTTCACTTGATTACTTGTAAATTATAAGTCATGCAATTATTCTTGTCTTCTTCTTTTCTTCTTCACTAGTGCAAAACTGGCTTCACTAGGACTTCTTCCTCTTCTTTAGTGCAATAACTGAATGCACTAACACTTCTTCTTCTTTCTTAGTTAGAATCACATATACCAATGTGATTATTTAGGCAATGAAGATCGGCTTACTTGGCATCTTCAGAGTGAATTCTTTTCTTCTTATCCATGTATGCATGAGATCATGCATATGACATTAGGTTGATCCTTTTATTCCATATCTTTCTTCTTCTTCTTTATAAATGTGCACAAACTTGATTTTGGTTCTTTATTTAAGTCACTTCATGTGTGCATGTGCATGCATGTAAGCATTCATTCTATTCTTCTTCTTCTAATGTGAAAACCCTTAATGAATATTGTTCTTTAAATACACACACTTGACATCTTCCTCCTCTTTCTTTTCTTTCATCCTCTTTATCTATATTAAGGTGTTTGTTTGTGTTTCTTAAAAGCTGAATGGGTGAAACCCTTTCTCTATGCGAGTTACTACTCAAGGCCTCTTCCTCCTCTTTCTCTTCTTTTCATCTCTTAAACATGGTTATGGTGTTTCCTTAGGTTTATATGCATGAATCATCATACCTGAATGGGTATAACCCTTCATTTTGTGCAAAATCTTTCTTTAAGGCCTCGGGCTTCTTCAAACAATGCACATGGGTGCATGAAACACCTACTTCCACTTTCTTAGACTCTCCTTTACCAAAACTCGAACCCCTAGAAATAGTAGAATCAATATGAAAATAAGAGGGTGTTCACCGTTTTTTGTGAAACCAAGATGTCCCACGGGTCTCCTAATGAGTGTGCACGAATCTCATTCACAGAATCGAAAGAGTAGTGTGTGGCACTGTCTTCGCAAAGCACAACAAGGGTGTGATTGCACCAATTACATAGCCTCGGGTTTTCCTTCACAAAAGCAGCACGAGGGTTTGGGTAAACCTATCGCGTGTTTTATGATTTCTTCTTCACACTAGGGGGTGTGGATCCTCTTATTCTTCATGAGGATCTTCAAGAGTGCATGGCACTTGTTGAAGGTCTGCGGGACATGACTTTCTTCTTCAAAGAATGTGCTCTGCTTTCAGGACAGAATCACATAGGGTATTGGTGAGAAGACACACTTCTCATTTCAAGATCCTCTTTTTATATGTGAGAGGATCCCCTCCACCTCATTCAAAAACCATGTGAGAGGCCATGGTAATCGCATTTTGAATTCTTGTAATTTTTGGTGTTTTTAAATCTTCAAACCCGCGGGTGAAGATATGTCGAGATCCTCAGTTTTTTTCCACTTCAACGTGGGATCCTATCTTTATGTGTGGAATCAAGATTGTGTGCAAAATTTTCGTGCATGAATCTCGCACAGATCCTCCATGTATCTTAGATGAAAATTAATGCCTCGCAACTCTGTTTTCTTCGGCCTCCTTCGAGATATTTTCATGCATACAAGATGTAGATTTCATGCATGGTCTCATTTCAATCCAGTAGCCTTAATTGTGCTGAAATGATCCTTTTTTGATAGTCATAGGATGTTCATAGTGATTGCGGTTCTTCTCTGGTGAGTTACAGCGGCGCTGGAAAGTGCTGAAGGTTGAAGACGATGGCGCGACTGATTCAAATCCACGGGAGGATCGGACAGCTCGAATTCAAATGAGCAAGGTGCCAGATTAGATGAGCAGCAAAGATTGAATGATAATATGTCATGGCTGATCGGACGATCAAACGAGATGTGGGATGAGATGAGCGGCTGACATTCCATCTGCATTGTGAAAATGTTGTCCCACATCGAAATGCGCCATGTTTTTCTCATAGTTTATCAATCAACTCCTCCCGAAAATAGCTCAGAAATATCCTCTCCCCCCTCAGGTGCCACCCCACACTGGTTCTCTATAGGCATGCTCTGCGCCTACCTATGCTTTCTGCAGGCGTGGTCCTAGTACCCACTATGCATCCTTCTGCACGGGTTGATCACCGTGTGCGCACTCCTGTGGGCTTATACACATGACCCGCATATGCCTATTGAGAGCTAGCTCTACCTAGGCTTCCCCATGGGTGCAATCAAACCCTTGTGGTCCCGCATGCGCCTCGGGTTGAGGTTGCGGTTTCTACTCATGGGTTAGCCCCATTCTTTTTAGTAATCTACATAATAAATACTTATTATAAAACCGAGTATACAATAATACATGGCAATATTTGAACACAAATCAACCTCATGCGTGGGTACCAACTTCAAGTGCCAAGTTATGCCACTCCCTTATTCTTTTTTTTCTTTTTGGATTATTAATTCCAAAGTACTTCACATATCCTAAAAAAGAATTTTAGATCAATGTTGTAAACATTTTATCACACATGATACAAGTTCTTTGATCTTTCAAGGTCAGTGCATCAATCTTCTAATTTTCATTCTCCATTTCACTTAAGATTGTGTCTTTAACCATCGTTGACATTCATTGTCCTTATTGACAACAAATACAACTCAATTAATAAATTTTTCCCAATAGGTATCACTTCATTAATTAATGGATATAGTTTTGTGGAGTATAATTTGAAATAACACACAAATTTAGGAAACTAATATTATTCAAAAGTTCGGATCATTTCATTCTTCCCCCTTAAAATATTTCATCCCAGAAATTTTAACTTGTACCCTCAGAAGAGAAAATGAGTGGGTACTTAAGCCTCAAAGACTCTTATGGTTCCCACGTGGCTTCTTAGAATTTGGGGTTCCTCCATAACACCTTAACAATGTGGGTCATATTGTTGCGTACAACCTTTTCTCTACGATCCATGATCTCCACCAGCTGCTCCTCATAAGATAGGTCATGTTCCATTTATACCACCTCTAGATTTTGTACATGTGAAGGGTCATGTATGTACTTCATCAAGAGGGATATGTGGAATACATCATGAACTTCTTCTAGATTTTGAGGAAGTGAAAGCTGATAGTCCACTGCTCTTACGCGATCAAGGATTTCATAGGGGCCAATGTACATAGGGATAAGCTTACCTTTCTTCCGAAACATCATGACTCGCTTCCAAGGTGAAATTCAAAGAATGAATTTTTCACCAACATCAAACTCCAAGTACCTTCTATGGTTGTCGGCATTTCTCTTTTTCCGACTCTGAGCATCCTTAATGTTTTGTTGGATGACATGGACTTTTTTGTCATCTCTTTCACAAGATCAGGCCCAAAAAAAATTTATCACCAGTTTCATGCCAACAAGTAAGATTTATACATTTATTACCATATATATCTTGAAAGGGTTCCATTTGAATGCTAGAGTGAAAGCTGTTGTTTTAAGACAACTCAACTAATGGGAGATGTTGATCCCCTCCACCTTTGAATTACATTGAGCATGTTATTAGAATATCCTCTTGTGTTTGAATAGTCCTTTCAGATTGTTCATTAGTTTGGGGGTGATAGGCCATACTGAAATTAAATTCAATGCTCAGAGCGTGTTGAAGACTTGTCCAGAATTTTGATATGAACCTTGGATCACAGTCAGATATGATAGAAAGTGGAACTCCATGCAGCCTTACCACTTCTTTCACATAAATCTTGGAAAGTTGATCAAGAAATAAATCTTCCCAAATGGAGATAAAATGGGCAATCTTGGTGAGGCCGTCCACAATAAACCATATTTCATTGTTTCCATTGGAAGTTCTTAAGAGACCATTTAGGAAGTCCATAGTGATATTGTCCTACTTCCATGCTGGTATGGGTAGTGGTTGCAATACCCCGTTATAAAGTTGTCGCTCTTCCTTCACTTGATGACATACTAGGCACCTTAATGTGTATTCATCAATCACCCTTTACATATTATCCCACCAATAATGATCACGAAGATCCCTATACATTATTTTTCCTTCCAGGATGTATAGAGAAAGTAGAGCTACGAGTTTCATCAATTAGCTCCTTCTTTATTTCCAGAATAGATGGAACACATAGTCCTGTACAAAATATCAGTACACCTTCTTGATCAATATTGAATCTATGATGCTTCCCATCCTTCACAGCCTCAAACTTATTTTACTACAAAGGATCTTCTTTCTAAGCTTTCTTGATCTTTGCTAGTAACGACGGTTGAGAAATCATTTGGGTTAAGGTTGATGATGTCCCATACCTTATAATTCCCATGCCAAGCTTTACTAGGCCATTGATAAACGGATCACTTTGAATCCTCATCATGGAAAGAAAAACTTGATATTTCCTTCTTAATGAATTAGCAACTTTGTTTTCTCTTCCGGTATGATAATGAATTGAACAATCATTGTCTTTGAGATGTTCCAACCATCTCCTTTATCTCATGTTCAATTAATTTATTGTGAAAATATACTTCCAACATTGATGGTTTTTGTATATATCATATTTCTCCCCAAAAAGATTATGCCTCCATATCTTCCGAGCAAAAATGACTGAAGCCATCTCCAGATCATGCATATGATAGTTCTCCTCGTGAGTCTTCAACTATCAAGATGCATAAGCAATGACTGTCATTTTTCATGAGGACTCACCAAATCCCTTTCAAAGATTCATCGCTAAAAATAATGCATCCTTCTCAACTTGAGGGAAGAGTTAACATGGGTGTAGTAACCAATCTCTTCTTCATCTCTTGGAAACATTCCTCACACTCTTTTGTCCATATGAACTTGACCCCTTTTCGAGTTAACTTGGTTAACATATTTGAAAGTCGTGAAATTGTTTTTACAAACCTCTTATAACGTCCCTCTAGTCCAAGGAAACTATGAATCTCAGTTATTTTGTTAGGTTAAGTCAACTCCTCTACAACTTTTATATTTTTTGGGTAAACTATGATTCCTTCATTGGTAACAATGTGATCTAAGAAAGCAAATTTTTGTAAATAGAATTCACATTTTCTAAACTTCCCAAAAATTCTTACCTTCTATAGAGTTTGAAAAATAACCCTTAGATGATCCTCATGCTCCTCATGACTTTTGTAATACATCAAAGTATCATCAATAAAATCTACCATAAAGTTATCAAGATAGTCCTTAAAGACTCTACTCATCAATTCCATAAAAATAGCAGGTGCATTGGTCAGTCTGAGGGGTGTAAAAACAAACTCATAATGCCCATATCTTTATCAGAAGTCAGTTTCAAGAATATCTTTTTTATTCACCCTCAATTAATGATAACCAGATCAAAGATCAATCTTAGAGAAGAATTGAGACCCATGAAGTTGGTCAAATAAGTCATCAATTCTTTGGAGGGGGTATTTGTTCTTCATTGTGATCCTGTTCAGTTCTCTGAAATCAATGCATAGCCGCATCGATCCATCCTAGTTCTCCACAAAGAGAACAAGTGGTCCCTAAGGAGACACAGTCGGTTTGATAAAACCAATCTCAAAAATATCTTGGAGTTTTTTCATTAACTCCACCATCTCCACATTTTTTCATCCTATATAGGGTCATTGATATCGGATGGGATCCAAATACGTGTTCAATACATAACTCTACCTCTCTTTCTGGGGGAGGTCCGGGTAACTCCTCTGGAAATTCGTCAACTTATTCCAAAGTTATGGGGACATTTTCTATCCCCATACTCTCATATCCTTCTTCTTAATCACTGATCATCTAAATAAAGTAGGATATAGGAGGTTCTTCTAGATAATGATCGGGTTGAGATATCTCTCTATGGAAGATAGTTGTAGGTTTTCCATTCAAGATTACTGATATTTCCTTGCTTCTGCATTTGATCTTATCATTATTCTTTAAGAGTCAGTTCATCCCTAGTATAATGTCAAATTCTAGAATGGGAATGACTACTATATTTGGGATAATATTTTTCTCACTAAAGTAAATACTAGAGTTTCTAAACACAAACGATGATTGGATAATCCCACCAGGAGTCTTGACTGATAACTCTACTTTTAGAAAATTAGGGGTTGATTTTAAATTCTTTGAAAACATGGAGGAAATAAAAGAATGTGTAGAACAGGAATCAAACAATGTACTTGCAAGATTTGATAGAACCACAAGAGTACCTACCACAAAATCATTTGGTGCTTCAACTTTAGCCATAGTGATTGAAAAAGTATAACCTTGTTCCCTTGGCCATTTTTGAGGCTGATGGTGATTCCCCTCCTCTGCCCTGGGATTTCGACAGTGATTGTCAAAGTGCCTAAGTTGTCCAAAATTATAGCATTGGGAATCAGGTAGGGCCTACACCATCTTCCATTTTTTATTTAGGGTTGGGAAGTAGTGGATTCACCTAACTACGACAATTCCTCAAAATGTGGCTATATCTACCACACTTGTAGCACTTCCCGCTTCCGAGCAGGCTGTTCCCCGATTGCCTATTCCCACATTTATTATATGTGGGACGTTGTACATTCTTTCCTCCTCTTACCTAATTGAAGATCCTCCCAAATATTAGATCCATTGATCTTTTCTCTTCATTATATTGATGAGATCATTGCTTCTCACCAAACTCTAGTTCGACTTTCATCTCACATTACATGATCTCCTTATAGATATCATAATCTCGGTTGGCTATATTCTTTAGTATAGGAGGTCTCAGTCCATTAAAAAATCTATCAACCTTACTATTTGGATCCATGACAAAGCTTGAGGTTTAACATGAAAGACTTGTGATATTCAACTCATAGCTTCCCACAGATTCATTCTCCTTCTCCTTCATCTTGATAAACACTTTCTCCATTTTTGTTATCATCGATCGAAGGAAATACTTATTGAAGAATATCCCTCTGAACTCTTCCCACTCCATATCTTCAACATCCACTCATGTCCTTGTGTTTTTATTTAGTTCCCACCACTGATCAACTTCTCCCTCTATGCGATAAACATCTAAGGTAACCTTCTCTTGTTCAGAACAACAGATCATATAAAATATCTTCTCGATAGATTTGATCCACTATTCAGTAATCAATGGGTCGGTGGATAAACTAATGTTTTATGGTCGTTGACACAGAAAGGATTCAACAGAAAGTTGATCCCTTCACAGTGAGATAAATATCTCAGCTTGATTCAAGTTATTTCCCATAACTTTAGTTAGTTGGTTCATTATTCGCATAAAAGTTTTCATTCCAGCTTCCAACAAAGGGTCGTCAGTGCATGGTCCATTGTGGTAACCATTTTCACAGTTCCTACTATTGCCTTCCATTTTCTAAAATAATAAAACCTTAGTGAGATGATTATTTCATTTATGAATCGTTTAACTATAAAGGATTTTATGTATTAAAAATTCATGCCTTAAACAATTACATTTCTCTATAAATCCTTCATAATGATTCATAAAAATCATATGATTAACCGAAAATATCCCCCAGGTGTGTCATAACCAAGATTGCATAAAGTCTCATTTTCATGTACCAGGATACCCTGGGTTAAGCTCGAAAATACTTGTTCGAGTTTTCACTCCTAGGTATATCTATGCCAGATCCACGTCTATATGTTTGTTTCCAAATAGGGATGTATTTTCTTGATAAACCACTTACTCGATACTCAATAAAATAACAGGAAGTATTCTTATATTTAAAAATTTCTATATAATTATTCCTAAAGTTTTCATAGCCTAATTTTCATAAATAACTAAACATTCTTCATATAGAAACTATAGATTCCCACCTTTTTATTACATAACTTTTCATTAAATTTTACAAAAAAAAGGATCTTTAAAGTCTAGTGTCTTGGAAATCAGGAACAATAAAACATGAAAACACAAAACATTATTTTAAATACCCTTGAAAATATTCTTGAAAAGTTTATCCTATGTACAATTACTACATCTCATAACTAGGAGACATACATCAAAGGAAAGGGTGAGCTGAGGGCCTAGTAAGGGTAAACAAGGGAATCTGTTTACTTGTGATATCAATAAGAACATGATGAAAAACATAAAGACGTGATCAATGGAAAAAGTGGAATATCATAATAAAAATAACATAAATCATAACTTGAATATGTTGCTACAATATTTAACTTACACATTCATGAACACATCACCAAGGTTCATCCCCATAGTGTCATAAAAATTACCAGGTTATTCACTAAGGTATCGTAAAACTTGTCATCTGTAGAGATTAAATTCTTTACCCAATGAATTGAAGTGATATCAGGGAGCATCCTCAATATGTATTTATTTTAATGTGATCCACATAGATCACAATCATTCATTTCATAAATAACCCATAGATAGTAAAATAAATGGGTTTCACTTCAAAATTGTTACGTTTTAAAAGTGCTTAAAAATATGATCATTGTGTCATTTATAACCCATGGAAAGGGAGTAAGGGTTATATGTAAATCAATTCTAGAATCAAATAGATAAATTTTATTTCTTTATGAATACCCCTGGAAATGAAAATATATTTCAGTATGTACATAAATAAAACAAGAGAATTTATTGAGAAAGAGATAGATTTTGAGACGAAAATTCTGCAGCATAACGGCTATTTAACATGGTTTGAGAAAACATTGAAAAAATATGGTTCAATAGTCACCCATTCATAAATAACTCATAATATAGTATGGGTACAGAATAAAAATAAATAATTTTATGGTAAGGATATTTTAAGTAAATACCATATGAAAATGAAACTTTAAAGAAAATAGAAGATGTGATTCCTTTTACAAAAATTCGGTAGCCTAACAGCGTCACTTAAAAATTTAAAAAATTAGTTGATGAGAGAGAAAAGGGTCTCTAATAAATGGAACATGAAGTGGAAAGTAAGAATCATATAGAATAACATACCGCCAAATAATAAAACGGAAACTGGAAGACATTATATAAAGGAAGTCATGACTTAAAAGAGGAGGGTGAAAGGTCCCCTTACCTTGAAAAGTGACTTCGAAAGCTCGAAGGTTGGGACCTTGGGGGGATAGAGGGAATATTGGGAGGACTTTGTGGGAGGTAAAAATTCTAGAGCTTGGATATAGATGATTTTTTAATGAAATGATTGTTGGAATGGCTTGCTATTTATAAGAAAAGTGAGGGAATAGTTAATTAATTTCCATGGGACACCTCATCAGTGGTATTTGAAAAAACATGGGCTTAACCATGGTATTGGCCACTTGGGACACCTCATAGAATATATTACTATTCATAGGTTTAACAGAATGATTACATCATTATTACATTAATAATGATGGCATTAAACACCCGAAACTCAAAACTTTATTTTCACAATTCACTGAAAAACCAAACATTTTATAAAAATATCATCAATTCACACTAACCTAATATCGATACTCTGAATTCAAAAATGAACTCCATTTTAAGTAAATATTTTTATAAATATTTTTAATTTAATTATTAATTAAAATTATTATTTATTAAAAAAACAACTCTAATATTATAACTTATTTTGTAAAACCTTGAAAAGGTAATAAAGGTCCAATAAAATTATTGTGTAACTATAAGAAGATAAATTATCAATTTATGATTATATTTTATGAAAATAAATATCCATTTTAAATTATTAAATTATTTATAAAATTTAAATAAAGTATTTATGACATACAAAAATAACAAAACATATACTATGATCATGTTTTCACTTTAAAGATGTCTAAATTGTATTTATACATTCATGGGTGATGTTTTTATTTTTTTGGTGGATTTACTATTCATTACTATCATAAAGGGTATGTTACTATTCATACTTTACTATTTACTAAAAATCATATTGATCTTATTATACTCTAAATTACTTACTGATCACAACTATAGAAGACCATTTTTTTAAAACCATTTCACATTATCAATTATTTTAGGTTTACAAGAATTTTTAAAAAACCCTTTTTCCATAATCATCAATAATATTCATCCTATATTTTTCTGGACATTTGAAAATCAAAACATTTACCATAATATAAAATAAAAATTTTATTTATACCAAGGGATTACAAAAAGTATTTAAGGCCTTTTCACATATCCCCTTATATCACCTCCATAAGACCTAAGTGTAAGGTGTGTTATGGTGATAGAATATTGAGGCGGCTCAGACAACATTACATGAGTGGTGATTTATATCAGCATGAACTGCTCCCTAAGGCGATTCTGTTCAATTTTCACATGTTGAAGCTCAGCTTTGGCTTGGTCTAGAGAAAAGCCCAGAGATGTTACTTCCTTCCCGAGCTCTGACATATGGGCTTCGTACAGCCTGAGTCTACTGGATGAGACCATCGACTCTTCTTTCTTTATTAATTAACTAAGATCAGTTGTATTTATAAACTAAAATTGTAATATTATGAGTTTAGTTTCCAACCATCATATTGACCAATGGTCATATAATTGTCGAAACCCAATAGTATCACTTCCTAAATAAAGGGATACAATTTTGTGGAGTATAAAATGAAATAACACAGAAATTTAGGAAAGCAATATTATTCAAAAGTTCGGGTCATTACAGCTTGGGTGTGACCTTTCTTGACCTTCCTAAAGGTGATCCTTCTTATAATAAATGGAATGTTATTAATGATAATTTCATATTGTTATATCAGTTTATGATCACCACTTGTCTCTCTTAAGATAAGTGATTCAAATTGATAATTAAATATGAATTCTGAAATGGAAAGTATACTAAGTATAAAACTTGGCCTTATCAAATGAGCTTGAATAAAGGTTACATGTTTGTAGAACCCCTTTTCATGTTGATGGAAGGAAGTAGACTGAACCGCAATAATTTTATATGCCTTAAGTTTTAATTAATACTTGATTAAATGGATGCAACACAACTTTGCCTATCCACAGTAATGGAAGACAAGGCTTGAACCAAATAAATGATTACATGATTACAATATCAAATAGTAATGGACTGACTTGATCTCACCTTGGATTCTGAGAGGATAATGCCTTTGGATTTAGAAAACCCATTCTGATACAAGGATGTGGTTTTCTTAGGTTGATACCCACCAAGAATTTGGTTCTGGTCTATTCCTTATATGCATGGTATACTATCGTAGGGTCCTTGAATTATTACATTTTACCTCAGATACAATCATTAGATCAGGAATTGACTAGTATGTTCCATGGTGAAATCCTATAGGGCCTGGTCCGTGCTTAGCCTCATTTTACCTTGGTCAATCACATTGGATAAGGTTGTAAATTTATTGTGGAATTACTTGGATTAAGATCCTTGGATTACACTCTTACCCGTTATCTAGACTCACACACTACTAAATTATCATTCTATGAGATCTACACTACCTTGGCTGTTACTATGGAACTCCTTCACTAGATATATTTGTCAGGTTTCCTTGTCACATCTTGGGACCTTCACTACATATTCAATAACGAGGTGATGTTAGTGTTGGATATGCCTCAAGTAACCTATTAAAATTAAATTGTAATTAAATAATTATTGAACTGGTTACAGGTTTAGACACCAACTGAGGGATGAAGCAGGTACTTGGTTATTTAGTTATGTTGTGCTGCTTTATTTACTTAAATATGCATTTCTGCACACTGGTATATTCTATTTCACAAGTTGGATGTTATATACACTGTTGGTGGTGTCCCACTAAGATTTATCTCACTCCCTCTCCAGGCGTTGTTTGGTACCTGGAGTAGATTACATGGTTGTAGGTGTTGAAAAATGGAAGCATGTCACTTCAAACACTTGATTGCTTGCTGTTTAGGATGGAGCTTGATAGTATATCACTAATTTAGATCTCAGGAATCTTAGAGTGGACTTTTTTTTTCTTTTAATTTGTGGAACATGTTATACCTACTATCTTGTATCCATGTGTTTCAATTTTCTAATGACATGTCATTACATCATAATTGTTTCAGTTGATAAAGTTATTGTTATTATTGTTTATCTATTGCTTCAGTTTTCTTATACTATTTCTTTATATTTCTTCTGTTGTTTCATATTGAGTTATATTCATTCCATTATTCTACACTCTACAAATGAGGGAACAGTCTTTCCACAGACACACCCTAGGCCGTCACTGCTAGTCAGCAGCCTCTGGCATTCAGGCAGATGCACATGAGGCCTTATGGACTACCATGCTCGGGGAACCCATTAAGTTTCATCCAGTTCTGAGATGTCACAAATTTATTTCAAAGGTGGTTTATTTTCTTTTCTTACTATTTGGAGACAATATATTGAGAATAGAAATTACTGGGAATTGGTCATAAGTCGTGCTTCGGCAATGCAAACCCATGTTTGGTGTAAAAACCATGTTTCCTAAATTATAATTGTTATTCTTATTTCTCCTATTATAGTTCATATTATTTCCCCATTGGGTGACACATATGTTGTGTGGTGTTGTTGATTATAACTCTATTTGAGAATTTTTTTCATCCTTATCCCGATGATATGACGGCATGATGCATTGTTACATTCATCAATATAGGCACCTAGAGTTCACATGTCACACATATTGCCATGCCATATAGGTTCATTTCACTTCTTTTTCATTTCTTGATATGCTTATAATTATAGAGTGATTTTGTGATAGTTTACTTGTACTTTGGCAACGATTCAGTGATTTCATGTCTAAATTAATGAGGTGTATGGAACTCATGTGTTTGGATGGGTAATTTACCGAGTTGAGCCATTATGATTTAAGTAAGTGGGTGTCATTTCTAGTGATAGTTTTATGGTCCCTGATTCATCTGAAATTTCTATCCATTATAAAGTGAATCCTAAAATATAAAATGAATTGGTTGCACATCCTTATTCTGCCTTTTCATGTCTATGAAAGGTAAACGAGTGAACCTGAATATTAAATACAAAATGACATGAAACTTATACTTGAGCACTTACTGATACCTGGTTTTCTAAGAAGATAGATTAGGTAGTATGCCTTGGGTAATGAGTTTTCTTATGTTCAGTTTCTTCTAGTGATGTTATCTCCTTGCTTCTAAGCTTGTTATGAGTCATGTGATTGGAATTTGTAGACCAATGCTGCCACGATGTCCTCGTGTCATTCACCAGGACGGTAGTGACGACCATGTTCCAGACATGGTGGGCACTGAGCCAACAGTCTTACCGCCAGGAGTGTCACATGATACACCGCCTTCTATACCTGATCTAGGAACTAATTCCCATGTCCGTTATTGTTTTCTACGTCTAAGGGAGTCCATTCTTGGAGCTCCATGGGTTACGCCTACAATGGTTCATCAGTCCAATGACTTCCAGCAGCGACAGCCTCTTACTTTATCATGGGAAGGAGGTTCTCAGGTGGCTGAGTCTTAGCTAGATGTCATGTTTTTTATCTTTGAGTATCTATAAATTCCTCCAGAGTAGATATTCAAGCTTTATATACACATAATTCAAGATTTGTTCAAGCATTGGTGGGTTGTGGTTACCCAGGTCGGTCGTCATCAGGGAATGTTATGGGTACATTTCCATACCGCCTTCCATGATCAGTTCTGTCCTCAGGAATTGAGTACTAATAGAGCCAGAGATTTCAAACATCTCGATTATGGTACTATGTTAGTTATGGAATATTCAGCAGGTTTCACGGATTAACACTTATTTTCACCACTTCCAGTCGGTGATGAGATTTCATGTACTAGACATTTTGAGGATGGGATCAAGTGCAACATCTGAACTTAGGTGAATGTATTTTTTCATCATACCTTTTCTACTATAGTTTATTAAGACCTTATCACTAAGAATAACATGAGGTACAACACGAGTACTGGGTTCAATGGATCGGTGTTGCATTAGGCCACTAGTTCTTCTAGTGGCAGGAAATGTTCCCATGAGGTTTCTCATCAGAGAAGTGGTAGGTAGAGTATCCAGTTTGAAATGTGATAGAGACCATATTGAGTGTTGAGCTTGCAACCATATGGGTCATCTATTGTTTTTCTGTAGGACCTTTCCACCAGATTCAAGTGGAAAGGGATCAACATCAAATACACTTTCAAAAGCTAGTTCCTTTCCACCACATCAGGTGGGGATTTGGAATAGTAATGGTAGGTCTGGATGAGGAGGATGGTGTGGTGGTAGTCCGAACCCTGATCACCAGTAGAGCCTTCTATGAAACATGATCATGGTATTCTATCGGTTGAACAAGGACCTGGATCATGTTAGTTGAATGTTTTATAGCTGATACATGAGGATCAGGCTGTGGGAAATCTAAAATACAAGGTATTATTGTAGAAGCCACCACTATTGTCTCTTCCTTGTCTGATGCGGGTTCTTTAAAAATTTTATTTCTGTATCAATCATCGAAACTATTAGACTGAGATACAGTATCACTATGGTGTAATGACTATCTATACACCATTGGGAATACTGACGGAGGTAATATTCCATTAAAAGGACTATCCCTCTAAGGTAGGTAGTTACCCATTCTTATGGAATCTCTTTTTTCTAAAGATGATGGTCTTTCATATCAATATTGGATAGATTGGTTAGTCCACTATCATGCCTTTGTAGACTCCTATCACCATAGGGTCTCTTTTACATCACTATAAGGAATCAATTATCTTTTCAAAGGTGATTATGATGTCCAATCTGGGAGAGCTAGATGAAGCATCATGGGATAGGTGAAGTGACTTCCCATATTGAAAATATTTTCATGTAGTATCAGGGTTTGCTTCAAACTAATTTCCCTATAGTAGTTGATCATTTTAGGGAAGTCATTACCGGTGAATTTTCTGGATTACCTTCTAAGAGAGTGGTAGATTTTACAATAGATATAGTTATAGGACTATCTTCAGTGTCTATTCCTCTATATAGGGTGGAACCTACTAAGCTTCAGGAGCACAAGAAGCATATAGAGGACCTAGAAGCGAAAGGCTTTATATGGATTAGTACATCCTCTTGTGGTTCACCCGTGATTTTCTCTAAAAATGAGGATGGAACCTTACGTCTATGTCTAGATTACAAAAGGTTGAACTATATTACTGTCAAGAATCAGTATCCACTACCTCGAATAGATGATCTCTTTGACCAGCTCTGAGGAGTAATGGTTTTCTCTAAGATCAACCTGAGATTGGTTTATCATCAAGTGCAAGTTAGACCATTAGAAATACCTCATACATCTTTCTGTATTAGGTATGGTCTGTATGAGTATCTTGTTATATAGTTCGGTCTTATTAATGCGCCTTTCGTTTTCATGGATTTGATGAATTTGGTTTTCCACCCCTATTGGGACTCTTTTGTCAAGGTATTTGTGGACAACATCTTGGGGTATTGTCACACTCATAACAACCATGAAAACCATCTTGGAATTGTTCTCAATACATTGGGAGATCATCAGCTTTATGCCAATATTTCTAATTGTGACTTTTGGATCAACAAAGACCACTTATTTGGTCATATTATTTCAGAATCAAGAGTATCTATTGACCCTGAAAAGGATAGTTTTTTAGTTTCCTGGGAGCTTCCCAAGAATGTTTTTGATATCATGTGTTTCTTAGGGATCACTGGATATTGCAAGCATTTCATACAGGACATATCACATTTTCATCACCTGTTACTGGACTTACAATGAAGGGTGTTAAGTTCATGTGGTCAGAAGCATGCGAGAACTCCTTTCAAGAACTGAAATAGAGTCTTGTCTCGGCATAGATTTTGATTCTTCTAGAAGAAGGTAAAGGTTATGTCATCTTCTACAATGCATCGGGAATTTTCCTAGGATCATTGTTGATGTAAGAAGACAAATTCGTTTTGTACATATGTTGGTAGTTGAGGCCTCATGGTAGAAATTACCCAACACAGGACCATGATCTAGCAGCAGTTGTTCATGCCTTACATTACTGGAGACACTATCTCTTGGGTGAGTGCTTTGTGGTGTATACAGATCACAAGAGCATCCAATATAACTTTTCTCAGTGTGAAATGAACCTCAGACAGTGGAAATGGGTCAAATATCTACAATACTTTGATTTGAAGCTTGACTATTTGTGAAGAAAGGGCAATGTGGTTGCTGATGAATTGAGTTGGAAAATTCAAACACATTCCATAAAGGAATCCAGTGATAAATGCAAGTTAATGGTCCTCTTTTTTGAACTTCATCTCGAGTTTTATAATAGTCACGAGCAGTCATACCTATCATCCTTAACAGTTACCTCTTCCATACTTGTGAAGGTGAAGAGTAGGAAGTTTTCAAATCTTGATGGTTTGGTTCTCTATGAGAGTATATCAAGAGATAACCCACCTCTAGATTGGAATAAGTATAGATAAAACATCCTATGTCTACATGGACGTATCTGGGTTCCTGAAAATATGAGAGAGGAGTCATTAAAAGAGTCTCATGCTTCTCAGTGGATAGTTCTTCCAGGAATCTTAAAGATGTATCAAGATATATAATTCCAATATTGGTGGCCTTGAATAAAATGTCAGATTTCAGGCTTCATCAATATGTGTTCCACCTATCATTATGTGAAGGTAGAGCACTAGAGACCTGCTGGATTGATATAGCCACTTCCAGTCCCAGAATGGAAATGGTAATATGTTGTTTTGGATTTCATAGTCATCTTACCTAGGTTATTGAGGGGTAGAGATGCTATTTCAGTAGTCATTGACCAGCTAAAAAATTTACCCCACTTCATTCTTATATGGGATTCTTTCTCAGTTGATGATTTGGGAGGACTATATGTCTGTGTGATCATACGACTCCATGGGGTTCCATGTACTGTTGTTTCAGATACTGATTCTTTTTTCACTTCATAGTTCTATGAAGGATTACAGAAAGATATGGGTACTCATGTTCTTATAAGCACATATTTTGTCCCTCAGACCGATGGACAATCAGAATGAACAATACAGATTGTAGAGGATATGCTCTGAGGATGTGTCCTTGATTTAGGCGGTTCTTGTGAGAATCATATTCCACTCATATAGTTCACTTATAATAATAGTTTTCAGGTGACTATTCAGATGGATATTTTGAGGCCTCATATGGTAGTCCATTTCGTTCACCTTTGTGCTGGCATGAAGCAGGTGAGGCAACCCTACTATGTCCCTGTCAAGTTCAGGAGACTTCATAATAGGTTCAGCTAGTCAGGAATAATGTGCATATTTCTCAATCTAGATAGAAATCTTATGCCGATGGTTGTTAATGACCTCTTTAGTTTAAGGTTGGGGATTCTGATTTTTTTAGGTATCTCCTAAGCTAGGGAATATATGGTTAAGAAAGCAGGGAAAGTTTTCACCCTATTACATAGGGCCCTTCGAGATTCTAGTGAGAGTCAGGATGGTATCCTATTGGTAATTTCTACCTCAGAGGTATAGTTTCATGCACAACATCTTTCATGCCTCCCAGCTTCACCAATGCCATGATGACCCATCCCATAACATTGATTTGGAGGAAGTTGACTTAGATGTCGATGCTACCTTTGAGGAATATCTGGTAAGCATTATTTACTGAAGCACGAAGGCTCTCTGAGGTAAGTCAATCCCACTCATATGGGTGCTATGGAAGCACGACCAAGTATAGATGAGATTTAGGAGAGGCAATCCTACTTTTGTGCCCAATGGACAAATTTGTTCTCGGCCAATGTTTCTTTGCCCTTAGAATGAGAACTCGGTGGTGGGTTCTTTTAAGGGGGGAAGACTGCAAGAACCCAGTTTTCCACTCAGGTATGGATCCTTTAATTTTTGGTCTAAATATTTACTTTGGACCTCATATGGATTCCTAAAGAGTTAGTAAAGGCATTGAGGGTGTCTGGGGCTTTTTTGGTTCCCAAAACCCAAATTTTTAGGGAAAATAGTCTTGGTTCATAGTTTAGAGTAAACCGTGCAGGAATTCCGTATAGTTTGGAAAATCGTGCGGATTTTGTTTTTCTAGATAGATCCACCTCGCATGGTTAGTGCACTGTCATGCGGCCTAACCATGAAAACTCCCCATTTTCCCAGGTTCCCATGAATGGATTGTGCATGGTTTCATCAAACTGTGCAGAGGATGTTTTTTCAAGAAGAACCATCTCACATGGTTTGTGCATAGTTTAACCAAACATGCGGACAAGTTCCGCACAGGTTAAAATTCTGGAAAAAATGTCCAAATTTTTCGTAATAATGTATTTACTCTCCTCTTCCTCCCTGGCTCGTAAACATGCAGGATTAAGCCCTTTTCCTTACATTTTGGAGTTTTTTGGACTCCAAAGCTCAGGATCAAGAGATATCCTTCGTCCGACATTCGATCGAGCTTTCATTTATCATGTTGGATGTGCAAAATTAAGTACTCAATTCCACTTTAGTTGTTCTTCTACTCTCTTTCTCTCGAACTAGATATCATTAAGTGAGAATTTTTCACCTTTTCATAGACCTAATTTGATATGAGCCAAATCAAAGTCCAATACCGGAGGAGGAGATCAATTAAACTCTATGGTGGGTAGTCTACAACTCATCCCTAAAGTTTATTTATTTTTGGAATATTCGTGTTGGGACCACTGATTTCATAGAAATCCATTTAGTAAATTTACATGCCATAGTTATACTTGTCAGAGTATGGTTATGCTCTTTCTAAATATGTGATTTGTTGTTATCAGTTACATCTACAACTCGATATGAAAAATGATCAAGGTTATTCTATATTTGGGTTTTTTTGTTTTGACATGTTTGAGCCAGTTTTTGGGTGTTCCCTTGGTTGACCTTCATAAAGGTGATTCTTATAATAAATGGATTGTTATTAATGAAAATTGCATAATGGAATGTATATGTATGCTCACCACTTTTCCCACCTAAGGTAAGTGCTTCAAATTGATTATTAAATATGAAATGTTAAATGGAAACTATACTAAGTATATAACGTGTCCATATAAAATGAGATTAAATAAAGGTTACATGTCCATAGCACCCCCTTCCATGTTTATGAAAGGTAGCGGAGTGATCCAAAATAATTAAATATGCCTTAATGGATAGTTAAGACTTCATTAAATGACTGGAATGTCACTTCCCATATCCACACTAATGAAAGACATGGATTGAACCTAATGAGTGATTAAATGATTAAAATATCAAATAATAATGGACTAACTTGAGATCAACTTATATTATAAGATGAGAATACCTTGGGATTTTGGAACCCCATTATGATTCAAGAATGTGGTTAGATATGGATGACACCCACCCAGACTCCGGTTCTTGTCTATTCCTCTATTTCTTGGTATATTACCGTATGGGTCTTTTACATTATTACATGATACCTCAGATACACTCCTTTGATCCAGCATTGACTAGAATGTTCCATGATAAAATATCATAGGGACCTATACTTTCATATCCCTGTTTTACCTTGGTTGATCACCTTAGACTCAGTAGGCACCTTATTGAGGAATGCCTTGTATTACGCTCCTTCTATTACACTCTTACCCCTTAGCTAGACTCGGATACTACTGAGTTAGTGTTTCGTGAGATCTATGTTACCTTGGTTATTACACTGGAACTCCCTCACCAGATATCTTTGTTAGGTTTCCTTGTTACATCTTGGGACCTTCACTACTTATACAATCATGAGGTGATGAAAGTTCTGGCTATGCCTCATGTGGCCTATTAAAATTATATGGTAATTACTTAATTAAGGAACTTGTTACATTTTCAAACACCATCCAAGGGTTGAAGTAGGTACTAGGGTATTTAGTTATATTTTACTGCTTTCTTTACTTATATATCCACGTCTGCACACTTATATATTCCATTTCATGGGACGGATGTTATGGTCATCGTTGGTGGTGGCACACTGAGATTTATATCACACCCACTCTGGGCGCCATTTGGTATCTGTAGTAGATTACAAGGTTTCATGGGTTGACAAAGGGAAGCATACAGATTCAAACACTTGATTTCTTATTGTTTAGGGTGGATATTAATATCAGATGACCAAGTTGGATATCAGGATTCTTGGAGTAGCCTTTGTTTTCTTTTACTTTTTGAAACATGTTATACCTATTGTCTTCTAACCATGTTTTTTAGTTTTCTATTGACATTTCATTACATCATCATTGTTTCAGTTGATACCATTATTGTTATTCTAATATATCTATTGCATCAATTTTCTTCTAATTTTTTTCATATTTATTCTGTTGTTTCTTCTTGAATTATATTCCTTCCACTGTGCTACACTCTATTAATGAGGTCATAGTTTTCGAATGGACACACCCTAGGCCCTCGCTTTAAATTAGCATCCGCTGGCATTCAGAGAGATGTTCTTGAGGCCATATAGCCCATCGAGCTCAGGGCACCCGTTAAGTGGAATCAAGGTCTAGGATGTCACATCGAACAACATTCATGAAGAACCATCATTTCATAAACCTCAAATATTCATTGAGATGAACATTCCTTAAAAAAAACTCAAAAATTTAGGTTAGATTATGTTTCCTTCTCAAACATCAACACTTTTGGTCATCTTTTATATCCTTTGTAAACATCAACACTTTTGTTAATATTTTATAGCCTGAATGTACTACATCACATTTAGTTAGATTTCATAGCATTCGTGAACACCATTTCATAATGAACATTTATTCAAGAACAACCTTTATGAATCCCCTTCACAAATTCAGTGCCTTGGAATCTTTTTTAAGTGTTGATTTAATTTTCTGAGGGGGTATCATATTTATAGGTCTTTCTTCCCATTCTATAAACTTTTTTCCTATCATATCTTTTTTTGATTCTCTCCAATCTCATTCCTGAAGCTCCCTATTTTCACAAAGTACCAAGAAAAATTACCCATTCATGAATCTTCTCATAGTCACAGAGATTCATCAGAAACCCCTACCACATTTGTAATTATATAATTCTCATTGTCAGGGATATGTATAGTTTTTCATCTTGTGTTGGTCATTATCTACACCTTCATGAAACTCAACCTTCACAGCCTTGAGTCCCTTTAAAATTCCCTTTACCTTCGTAAAACTCCAATCTATCTGAGACTCATGCCTTCGAAAATTTTTATGATTCAATCATGGAAATACATCATTGGTGATGATTGAACCAAACTCCAAATTTTGGATCCCAGAAATTTTCTTAACACTTGGAAATGGTGCCACCTTGTATACGTAGATTTTTTATTTCCTCCTAGGAATATATTAATTTTTATTAGATATTGGTCAAAATACAATGTCAAAAATATATCTTGAACTCCAAAAATGATCATGGAGACCTTCTTGGTAAACAAACACAATCAACATAAAAATACTGTAATGTTTCCTTGAGGGAGTTTTTACCAAAAAACTCCCACTTTAGGATTGTTGGAAATTCTTCACATTTTTATACCTCGTTAATGCTCTTTACATATTATAATATAAATTTATTTCTTTTTATTTGGATATTGATCAATGATTTACCCAACACACACTCTAATCCCAAATGAGAAATTCTTGGAATGAGAAACGATAGTATTGTGCAAAGTTCAATAATGAATCAATTCATTCTGAAAACCACTCAACTACATTCATCAAAAACCACATCTTCATTGTATATATCCTTCGATCGATCATATTTAGAATCATTAGAGTTAAAATTCCCCATACTTTTCTACTCCTCATATCAGCTTCTCCCATTATCTTGACTAGTTAGTTTCTCTCCTTTTATAGCCCATCTCTCTAAATCAGCTTCTCTCCAATCCTGACTCATATTATTCTACCCCTTTTATTACCCCAATTTCTCCCTCTTTCTCAATGAACTCCAAGGTTGATTTGTTGTATTATGTAAAGAAAACATATCAATATATCATTGAAAAACAATATTATACCTCAAGAAGGGGGTCTCACATCCACAATTTTTCAAGTACCGGGGGTTGACTGAACTCCAAGAGCCAAAAGATAAAATTAAATCACTTATTTATGTAATTCCTTTCTCAAAATTTCTATAACCTATAGTTTTATAGGAACATAGTCCAACATCACAAGCCCATGATTTTAATTATTCTTCATGAAGTTATATTTGATTAAAATGTGTTTTGTCCTTAGAAATGGACAGAATATTTTCGAAGATTAATAGAACGTGAATAATCAAAATGTATACCAATCAGAGACTCAATTCTCTCTACTACTTTATCACAGAATTAAATAGAGGAATGATTTATTTATTAATTTAATCCTCCTTATTTAATGATCTCCAAACATCAGATCTAAAAAATCATGAAAGGAAACACATTATTATTTTTTCTCATGGAGTCCAGATCATGTGAAATTACTCTATCCCTTTGGTTGTGCACTTCTTCTCAGTACATGAGATAATATATATTCACTTCTGAAACCCACTATTATATGTCAAATATATTTAATTTCATCTTTTACTCAATTTATCAACATAGAATCAAAACATTGATTCTTTCGACACTTCTCAGAATCTGAGCCATATTCATTTTTATAGTTTCACACTAATATAAAATTTTTATGAAGCGAAATTACAACATGGAACTGATTCATTGAAATATCCTCTAAGCCTAATGAGTCAAATATATTTTTAAGAAACATGATTTTAATTCAATAAGCATTAATTATATCCTTTTTACTCACTTACTTCCACGAATTCTTGCATCATTACTTTCCTCAATTCTTCAAAGGACTCTCTTTTCAGATGAGGTTGTATCTCCTAGTGTGATTGTCAACAAATCTCCTTGATAACCTTAATTCTTCCCTAGTTAGTATTCTATAATTGTAAAAATAACTCTTTGAGCTAAGGGATGATACCAATGGTTCCATATTCAATGAGACTTGGAACCACTATATCATTCAATTATAGATTTGACAACTCTTCAGTTTCAAATTAGGATCTTCATCATTTAATCCCTTTTTTCACAGCACACAACCATTAGATACATATTTTAAATTTATTATTTTTAACACCACTTGTTAAATTTGAAACCATATATGAATTCCTAGAGTATGAATTCTTTATATCTCATGTATCTCATTCAACAAATGCACTTATTCCCTTTCAACACACTCACACCCCTTGGATAATATATCTCCCTTAGTCATATATAATATCTAGGATATATGATAAACATTAAACATATAGGGATAGATGTAACTCTGGAATCCTAAAGAAGATGATTTTGGTCGATCCTAATGGATCAACCCTTTGATAATTTCATGGAAAGTGATGTAATCTTTATGTTCTAGTTCCAACTTCCTAGAAAACATCAACTATTCTGGACATATGGCTAAACATTATTTACCAACATGTATATTCTTCATCTAATATGTATATTCTATAGGCTTCTCCTTTTTCACAGTATGATTTTTAAACCCATTAGTTTAAATTTTTTTCTTTGATGCACTACCAATATTCCATTTTTCATGAGTCTTTCTTTGAGAAGAAATATTTCCCATAGTCGCCTAATCTTTCTTCTTCCTCCTTTAGAAGAATATTTCTTCTTCATTAACTTATAACCTTGTTACAAGATATGCTTTTTTTTCAAGACATTATTTATTAATTTTTCTTTTACCATTAACCTGATTCACCACACAGTTTCTTACTGGTGGTGGGTTATTCCCCAAATGTACATTATTCTTATCCACAATTGTATTGGATCCTCTATTTTTATTATAGTTTCATTCACATTAATTTCAAGAGAGATGTTGTGAGTGTAGAATATGAAATGATTGATACACATTTTTTAAGCTCAATGTGTTTCCTTCAAAACATTAAACCTACTTTTTTGACATATCATTTAGTCTTACAGTATTGGATTTATCGTTATACACCACTATAGTTGGGTATATACTTTTGAGTTCCTTAACTTAACTACTTTGTTCCAGATACAATATCTTTCCAAATATCTATGATTATAATATATAAATAATATACCATTAAAAAAGACCCATGTCATCATTTCTTGTTTGAGGTTTTGATACAGCAAGATTTCTTCTTCTGACATTGAGAAAATGGGCTTCTTGACCCATACTCATGTTGTGTCCCATTCTTCTACAATAGCATCATTTCATGTATAATTTATTATGGTAGAAACTTATTTCATATTTTTCAATATTTTTATTCTTGTTAACATATTTATAAGTATTTATTTCATCAAAACATGAAATATATCCTAAATCCTCAATAAAATAACATAAAGTATGACCATGTATCCTACATAAAGAGAAAATGTTGTCATTAAATCTTGAAAAACCCTTTTTAGGTATGTCTTCAGTTCTTACATGGTTTCTTTAATTTCTAGAATAATTCATATCTCTCTTCAAATCATGGTTGGGGGAAGTTTCATCATATACAATACTGATTTTTCCAAAAATGGATGGGCATTGGGATGATACAATCATTTCATGTTTTTTGTCTAAAATTTCATATTGGATTTTAATTTCATCATTACCTTTTAATGGATAGTAAAATAAAAACTTCAATGCAAGAATATGTTTGGAATTTTATTTGGAATTATATTTCTCCACTTCTTTATTGACTGATTCTATCTCCTCTCCCAATTGTTGAATCTTCGTATCCCTAGAATCCAGTTGAGAATTATGTTCTCTTGTGAGAGTCTTCCCACTTGTTATCTCATATTCCAATTATAATTAGACCTAAACTATCATTTCACCTTTCTCATTTATTTTATAATTTTTCAGAGAAATAGTATCATTACAGCATGAATTCTTCTACTGTATCTATTTGTTCCCTGGAACCAGTTTAGGAAATTGTGTATCAAGATCATCATATCTATCTTTTACATTATTATTTTTTATAAGTTCAAATTCTTTCCCTTATCATCTGCTTTTAGTTTTCATAACATTGTAGAATTCATTTTTAGTTCTTTAGTATATGAGGCATTCTTCTACCTTAGATCAGAATGCACATAAATAAGCGATTTATTTAATCATTTTAGATTAATGACCTCAATTTCCTATACTCAAATCAAAATATCTTGAGACTTATTTTTCCATTTAATTTATGGAAAATTTCTTTTATCATATCAAAAACATATACCACTGGCATCCTTGGAATTTCTTCATCATCAGTACTTCCAACATTACATGGTATGTTAGGTTCTTCATTCATTCATGTAGTATAATTGTATTAAGAAATAGTCTTAAAATATGATAATTTTTTGGTTTCCTTCAACTAAATCACACTCTTTACATAGACACCTCCATACTCAGTAATTACATCTGACTTCTAATCTTCTTTGTAGTTATTAGATTATCCATGGAATAATAAGATATGGGCTAACTAAAACTTCAATTATAATAGTAGTGTAAATAATTCCAAATAATAAACAACCAAAATAAGTAATATATTCTATAATACCCATTGATAGGATTCAAATGGTCCTAGATACCCTGTGGGAGGGGTAAATTGGGTTATTGACATTTTTTTCAAAGTTCTTAGTGCCCAATATATCATGAACTCTTCATTATAGGGGTCACTTAGATTTCTCTTTAGTGCTTCTATTTCTCTTATACATTCCAAAATTATCTGGTGATGATGTATAGAAATTAAAGTAGAAAATAAAACAAGAGTACATTTGTTTTTTTAATTGGTTTACACTCATTGGGATGCATATAAACAGAATAAAACAGTAATGTGGCAATATAAAAAAATTACTAAGGATCACTACCAATTGAATGTTCAAGCTAGATCACTTATATTCACAAGCTCACTACCTTCATAGAGTTTAGGTTCAGCTCAATACTTCCCAAGGTTGACTCCCTTAATGTTCTTTCTATGGATCATTACCCATGGAAATGATCACCATCTTCCTATTCCTTTACTCAATACTACGGAAAGGACTCACACATAGTTTATGGACATGTTTCTCCCTTAATTATAAATAATGAATGCATCCTCAACTATAGGTAGATTCTCTATTGAAGTCCAACATTCATCCACTTCATAAATATCACCTTACCATAGATTTATAGTACAATCCATTTTTTATAATTTCAAGATTCTCACTAGCTTCACAAAGCTCACCACTTTTTAAAAGCATAAACACCCTTCACAAAGCACCTTCCTTTCTTAAATCACACAAATTTCTGTCAAATTATATATCCTTTATGAATATCAACACATTTGGTCATATTTCATAGCCTTTGTGAACTTTAACACTTTTGGTAGTCTTTTATAGAATTCGTGAACATCAATACTTTTAGTCGGATTTTATAGCCTTCATAAACATCATTTCTTCACAATCATTTTTGGAAGAAAAAAATTTACAAATCACATTCACAGATTCAGATCCTTTCTATATTCATTGTGTCTTTATCTAATTTTTCTTTGGGGTAGAGGCCTATTTATATGAATTTCCTCCCATTCCAAAATATTATATTCATTTCATTACCTTTTCATGATGTTATCCAATATTTTTATCAAAGAACCTTATTTTTTGGAAGCACCGGGGAAATTTACCAATTCGTGAAGCTACTAGTAGTCATGAATATTTTCTATTAACCCTTCATGTATGTATAATGATTTACTTCTCATAGTCATAGAGATATACCATTTTTCATCGTGTGTCTCCAATGCTCCACACATTTGTGAAACAAATCCTTCATGACATCAACTTCCATTAAAAATCTCCTTACCTTTGAAAAACTCCAATATTTGTGGAACACAATAATTTAACATGTTTTTACAAGGAATTCATGGAAATATAAATTTTTTGATGATTGATCCAACCTCTAAATTTTGGAATCCAAAAATTTGGAAATCACCAGCAATCGGATCCACCTTGTATATGAAAATTTTTGTACCACTTCATGGTAATCCATTCCTTTTTCTTGGTTATTTTTCAAAATATCATGTCAACAATATCTCTATGACCTTGAAAACTAGTTATAAAAATATTGTTTTTAAAAAAACACAGTCAACCCAAAAATACTACAATGTTACCTTAAGGGGTTTTTCCAAATATTGTAATATAAACACCTATAGAAAATATAAATAATTATTAACTTTAATAAACATATTATAACACTATTAGGATATATGTATTATGAAATTGTGCTTTATGTATATATTTAAAATTGATACTCCCATCCATTTAAACTTGAGAAACTCATTTATACTTTTGAGACAAACAAAGTATATAACAAAACTTCCAAATATTTCTTCTTTATATGCAAATAAGACATATTTTAATCTTTAAATGGGGTATATGAATGATGTTCTGATGTTAATAAATGTTTCTCCAGAACTGGTGGGGAAAAGGTTCTCCCTGAATGTCCTTTTCATTTCATCACTGATTCACTAGATTTTCTTGATTCAACCATCTGTTTCCTCATCCTTTTATCTATATGTGATAAAATACCAAACATTAGGTGTTTTTCATGAAATTTTATAGGTTTTGATAAGAAATACATACTTTATGTATATTTATAATATTAGATGGCCATGCTATGAAATATCCAAGAGCATTATTGACCATTGTAATATTCAGATCATCAAGTGGAATAAGAAACTCAACAGTTGGATCTTCATCTACCTCAATCCCGACACTCATGTGATATTGTGGGAGTTTTTTATTAAATATCATGTCCCCCTGATATTCTACACCATACCTCTCTCAATAAGGTGGTGTGTGAGAGTTGGTAGAGAGAAATCACGTAAAACATTAGCATATATAATTTTAGTAATATAAAGTTACTATAATTTTTTGGATTTACATTTAAGTAATGGATAAATTTATTACCATGGGTAAGTTATGTGGTTGAGGGGAATGACTAGCCTCAAATCTAGAGGGGTCATTTGGTTCTTCATGTGTAGATCTTTGTTCCACTACCAGTTCACGTTTGATCCTTTCTCGTATGTTGGTCTACAAACCCATAACAGAAAATAATTTATAACAATGCATCTATTTTTTCCTAAAATCATTTCATCCTCATATATTTGAATTCTTTTGGTTTTATCTTTAAAAAATATGTTTCAGGATACAATCCAATACCTACTCCTCTCATGTGACCATATTATTTTGGCGGATTCAAAACTACTGATAGTAGTTTATCATTTGGTATGGTCTCTACTGATTTTTATATCTAAAAAATATAAAAAACATAAAAATAAATATATATTTTTATGTAATACTATTATAACTCACAATGAATTATTATTATTTCATAATTACACATGTTTCCCATACTTCATTTTTGTTTTCATCAACTACTTTACCATTTTTATTTACATGAGTCTCCTATCATATCACATGATGTGGGATAGTTATGGATTAATATTTTGATTCATTAATCTTTATATATACAAAGGAATATATTTTTTTCATATACCATAAAAATTTTTTGATTTAAAATACATTTCAATTTCTTCTCTAGTGAATCGTACTGCATCCTTTTTTTTATTAGGGTTTATTTTATTTGATTCATGTTCTTTATTTTTAGTACTCATTTTTTGTTTCATAAATTAACAATTTTGAATAAAATTACATAAAAACAATAATGTAAAACAATGTATTATCAACTACAAGGCGCTTGAAATGATTTCTCACCATGATGACTGATGAAAGCATTCCATGTTTCCTACTTTATAAAGTGTGTATAACGAACTAGTCATTAGGGATTTACTTTCCCCATAGTATCCCTAATACACAACTTGATAAGAAGATTTAGTAAGAATTAATGGTATTTTCAAGTGGCCATTAAGAGAAATTTCTTATGGAAATCTTCAAAAATAAATTACCTCTAAAAGGAATAATGAAAATCAAATCAAAACTTTTTTATATAATTCAATGGTAAAATATATAAAATATATCATAACATTACCTTTATATATTCCTAATGGATTTACATCATTATAGTCTATATGTGGATCCATGAATATATATCAATATAATAATTAATACTTATTTGGATGCCAACATAATTAATGAACATTGACTTGTTGGGGTTAAAAAGTTCACTGTGTTGATTCCATACTTACTCAAATTTTGTTCCCTTACTTCTTGCCTTGATAGTTTTATTCAACACTATGATGCTGCATCATTTGAGTTTTTTTCATCATCATTTTATTGATCCCATAATAATTCTGTAGTTTTATCATCAACTATATTTTGTTCCCCGAGATTGATATCATCCAAATATGAAGAATACATTTTCTTTATGAGTAGTCAAACATTTAATTTAGATTATGTTTATACAATAGAAAACATATAATATTATAAGGAAAATAACAGTATCTTAAAAAACACTTTAACCTTCTCATTGAACTCTTTTTCACTTCTTAAAATTTTAAGGGATTTGGGTCCTCTATCGATAATCCATATCCCATCTTTTTTGTCCCCTATAATGTTAAACACATTTCCTTCAATGGGACCACCATGAATTGACTGTGATCTCCCAATGAAAATATCATCCTTAATTGAATTTTAAGCTAAAATAACTGTTATTTTAGTCTCTAATAATACAATAAACCTATTCTTATTTATTTTATCTGGGACATAAAATACATACACCGCTTGTGATTCCATTATGAATACCTCACCCTTTTCCTCTTTCACACTAAAAATTACCTACATGAATCTCATTTCATCAACTTTAACTGCACTCTTATTTTTAACCCCTTAACAATGGAAAATAAACACTTGAAATGTTTTATAATTAAAATTTTATATCTATTCAGTAATGCTAAAAAATTTCAAATTTGAAAAAAAAATAGATTTTTATGCATAGAACCAGATATGTGCATCACTTCTGCAAAAAGTGTAACTCCAATAGTCTACATGATATTGTAGTCATCAGGTTCTTTGGTATAGAATACATAACCATTGATTACAAAACAAGTGTAATATATAACTTTTTTTATTCAGTCCCTCGGTTAACTATCATAGTTGTTCAGTAATTTAATTGGAATTTTCAGATAACTCCCAATAAATTTTATCTCAAAACCATTCTATAAATTATTGATAATATGTATTTTTTATCCATCCTTGATCCCTTTATGGATTCAAATATTTAAAAATCACTTTCTGGTAGTCAATATATAGATAAACATCTTCACTGTTATATAAAATGTACATGTGTATATTCACCCACTCTATTATAGAAATTATAACATCTATTTTCGATATCCTTTTTCCCATAACTCATCCTCTCTAACGTGACTTTTGGATATCAATTCTTTCAGCATATGATAGTTAATTGGTAAATAATTTAATAACTCATTCAATAATATATGGTTCTGTAATAAATCATTCTGGATAACTTCTATTCTTAACATACCCTTTCAAAAACATCATATTTAGTTAAATGAGGAACATCCATATGTAATAGACATTACAACATAATTAAACCTCTATAACCTATTGAACCATCAGTTGGACCATTATATCAAAGAATTATGGGGTCAAGAACATCTGTAATTCACATAATATGACTGCAACCTCCTTATTCTGGATTACAAACATCACCGGGTATGTCAATTTACTGCATTTGGCTTTGAAAAATATGTATAATTTGTTAAATGAATGTCATACATTTTTCGGAGGAATTAAATGTAAAGAAATAGGCATCAAATCTTGCATCAAAACATGGAATTTTTATTATTTTAGTCTATGTAACTTTAAATTATTCCTGGAAGTAAAATTCATAAAATATGGTGAATTCCCGTCTAGAACTTTTACACCATTATAGAAAATAAAAAAATTGAAATTTTTTCTATCTAGATAGAGAATAATATATTAGAGGAATATAAATTTTCCCGTTACCTTTAACTGGTGTCAACTCTTTTCTCATCTCTATATCAATCATGTCCAACCTATCCTTGATGCATTATTTTGTTTTTATAGAAACATTTTTGAACACACCAATAAAACTATCAAATACATTTTTTTATATTCATGACATAAATAAAATCTTTGATATACCAAAACTTCCAATAAGATAATTCAAAGAAAAAAGATCTCTTTTTCCAACATGATTTAATAAGGTTTTTCAAACATGGCTTATAAATAAAATTGTAAATATATTTTAATTTATCGAATAGTTGATTCACTATTAGTGGAAAAATGTTGAACCTTGTTTATTATTCCAAATGAATGTAATCATCCAGTATCAGTATTTATGTCACCAAGGAAAAAAATTTGGATGTCCTAAAAATAAAATCTTCGAGAAATGTTTCAACCAAACCAAGTGTGTGCATTATTCACAAATGATACACCCCAATATTCCATGAATTATATAGCCTAAAAATTTTCCATAAGTAGAAAATCCATTTATCATCCCATACAACATGGCCCTCGGTGTGATTTGATTCACTTCAATGAGCATCATACATTGTAACACCTATATCATGTATTATTTTTAGATCTTCGATCAATGAAACCTAATAGACGTCAATAAATTACCTAGTTTTTTTGTTATAGATATAATCAAAGACAACATAATGTATTTGTTCTTTATGCATAACTATGGTGGTAAGTTATAATTTACCAACCTCATGGGTCATGTAATCTGTGTATTACTTTATACACCAAAATTATTTATTTAATCTATATATAATGAAAGAAGAAGGTTTTTGGGATCATTTATAGATTTAGGATAATCATAATCAACTTTATTAAATAGAATATAATCTATAGATGACATAGGTACCCATATTTTATTTTTTTCCTGCATTATATGTCAATTGTATCAATGTTTACTAACATTAATATAGTATTATAAACCATGTAATTATATGAAAGTTCCAGACATCTTCAAAAGTACTTAATTCATTTTTCTTGTATCAATTCAGACGAAACTTAGGAAATTTTATGACTGATTCATTTTCCTTGTGAGACAATACGCAATTATTTTAACAATCATGTATTTTTTTAGAGATCATTCCCATTTAAAGTAACATTAATTTATAATAATATTTTTTACATGGATGTTCATTTTCTCATGGTACCATATCATTCAAGAGACTAATTTGTTATGTAAAGTTGGTATCGCTCCATCTTCTTACAAAATTTCAAATTATTTAACACTAAAATAACTAAAAATGTTTTGTATTTAGTAAAATTGGTATATAATTAAATTCTAATAAAAGTAATGAAAATAAATCCTTTTATGGTTCAAAAATATTTTTTATTCAAAAAAGACCTTTCTTTATTTTTTGCACAAATATTTTAATTATATTCTAATAATTTTATAAATTATATATGAAAAAATAAATATAATTTTTAAATAATCATGTCATAATAGGATTAGGATTGATTTTAGGTATTTTTTTAAAAGATTAATTTTTAGGTGAATGGTGAAAAATCCTATTTTTTATAATTCTACCTTTTCTTTTCATCAAATAAAGTAATTTAAAAGTTCAATTATGTATTAGATTTAATATTAAAGTAACATAAGTATATTTTAAATATAAATAATATAATTAATTAACACAATAATTTTAATTATATTTTATTTTAGTATAAGCTCATTTTCTTGGCATAAAAACACTTTTTTTTCAAAAAAAAATGTTTTCATTACATTTTGTGCATTTATATTAAAATTAAATTATAACACTTATTTTAATTTAGTATTGAAAGATTTATGTTCAAAATAAAATCATATATGCTTTGAAATGATAACTCAACCTTTTTTCTTCAGGTAAAATACCATCTTAGCCCAAGATATTTCTATTTACCTGAGTCATATAATGTTCCAAATATAGTGAAATTCTTAAAAAATAATATAAATCACTTAGTTTTAAAACTAATTTTTAATCTCATAGTAATATCTATGATAAAACATATTTTCCCAAAATGTAATAACCCTTTTATCTAATTAATTATAATTACCTTAACATTAAAGTTTGTGTTAAAAATAATGGTTATCATTACATTTCAACTTATTCTATTAATTTAAAATAACTCACACTAAAATAACCTTTTAACTATAACAATATTTAAACTTAAGGTTACAAATAACTTAAAAATCTATTATAAATCAATAAATGTCTCTATAGTACTCCTATCATATAAAAATTCAAAAGTGTATTTATTCACTTAAACATATGATCAACCTTGGAATTATTAACCCATGTTGGTATCTAAAACACATAATTAATCATTAATTAATAACTTACTGACCCATAAAATTATCCAAACCTTTCCTTTTATACCAATTGTAATTATCCATAACTTAAACAACCCATAAATACCTGACTTATAACAAGAGTTTTACTTTCTTAAATTTCAAGGATCTTTTTATCTTGGAGTTTTATAGAATTAGGAAAAACTACTACATATCAATAATTGAAAATATAAGACGATACTTCCAATAAATGTATATCTTATTCCAAAAAATAGTATTATTAAATTTAAACACTTTTTTATTCAAAACATTTATTTAGAGAGAAAATTATTATTTCTTCCAGTATATCTAAACAACTATTGGATCCATGCATTTTTTGATATAAAATTGTATGTTTGTATAAATTAAATGAATAAAATTTTCAATATTTAATTGTTTTTATTTTTTGTGGTAGGATATGAAGTATGATAAAAATTAATTAAAATGATATAAATATAGTGAGGTGAAATTAGCAGGGTGCGATACCAAATATTAAAGGTAAAACTTCACGATTTATTGATGGGCCATAATGAAGGGACAAGTGAAGGACCAAATTTGGAGATCAGAAATGAAGAACAGGGTTGTGCCTAAGAAAAACTTACATTAAATCAGTATTACACATCATTTAAGTCATTCACAATGTGTAAAATTAATTATTACACAACATGAAAAAAATTCATGAAAAGTTAGTCCCTACACATTACACGTTGTGGAAACACTATTCATGATGGAAATATTTCCAAAATAAGAGGTCTGATCCAACACCTTACATGTCGTGTAACACTTACACAATATGAAAATGGTTAAAGGACTAAAAAATAAATATTTTCCAGGAATAAATGTGTATGATCCTATTTTTGGTATGGTATAACCCATTATGACCCAAGAACATTTAATTAACCTTTTATAAAGCCCCATGGTTGGTTTAAAGCCTTAAAATAAGAGGCTAGGATTGATTGAAAGAGGATTGATCAGAAAGGGGATATTTGGACTATGACCTAATTTTTTGATGCTCTTCTATTTTATTTTTTCATTTATTTAAATTCTTTCCTGTGATGTATCCCCTATCCCAAATCAACTCGACTTCCCCATCTATATAGGAGTAGTTTTTGTGTGTGATCTGGAAAGGGGGAGGCATGAAATATGTGTTTTTTTAGTTTGTGTTCTTCTAGTACATAAAATATTTTCTTCTTTATATTTATGGGTTTAATTATTAATTTAATATATAATTTTCAAATATAGTTGCATTAGGTTTTGATTATGTTAATTTTCATTGTCTTTGTCAATGATCAATTTCTCCCTCCACTAAATTCTTTTTTCTATACGGTGGAACATATTAGGGCTGGGTACTGACTTCTCGATGGTCGTCAGTATGTATATAAAATTGTATGTTTGTAATTTTTGTTAATTAGGGAATAACAATTTCAGGTCAGATGTTGCACTAAATCAATCAAGATAACCCACTTCAACGCCACACACACATGCATATGGGTAGACCGACCTGAGGTTTTAGAGAGGAATACTCTCATCATAACCATCTAGCTAATGGTTAGATAGAACATGGTATATGGATATCTCTCTTACCATCTTGTCTAAAAAAGTGAGTTACAATTTGGAAACCATGAAAGTATTATATGAGGTCTATCCAAACCCGATTTGGTTACAATATTTCCCTTTTTTTTAATCAATTAAATCAAACTACTTCCTAAACTCACTTTCTCAGAATTAATTAAAACCAAATTTTCTAATAATCAATAAAAATTGTCAACCTTATTTTTTGTGCACTTTAATTTAGTAGACTACTTGGGTTAACCACAAGACTATAATTAAATAATAATTTTCTCCAAACACCGTGATGGGCATGCATCAATATCCTTGAAATCATTCATAGATCCCTTTATGGTAACTTAAGGAAAATAAAACATAATAATGGGTGAGATTAGGTACTCATTAATGGAAAAAATACAATAATATCCATCTTAGAATAAATAAAGCCTAAATAATATGGAAGAGATAAAAAGTAGTCAAACATGCTATATTACTTATATCATAAAAGGGTATATCTATGGATGACATGAAAACATAAATTATAATGTGTATATTAATAACTAATTTCAAAATGAAGGAGTTAATAATTCTAGGTATCATTATCATACCATTAAGGCCTTATTCCAAGATATTATAAACATACCACCAATTCCTCATACAAAGGAATCATACATAATTGTGAACAAGTACACTAAATACATAGTCTAGTTTTCCTCTTGAGACCTATTGATGCATCAGGGAGATATAATAGGGATCAAACATCACATATTAATCTAAAAAAATTCATCATATGAAAGGTGTGAAAATTAATTCAATATATAATCATTATAAATATCTGTATTTGAAAAATAACATACAAAATATCAATATATTTCCCGAGTAAAAAATAGAACATCCTGATCAAAATAAATATATAATAATATGGTGAATGGTATCATTAAATTATATCCCAATTAAAGCATATGATTTATTAATTGGTGTTGACATAGATTAAAATAATTTTAAAAATAATATTTGAAACATTCTTATAAAATATGATAAAAATATCCTTTTCTTTAGATAGTATTTTAAAAAAAATCATAATATTTAAAAAATGACTTTATTTTAAAATAAAAATGTAAAATGTTAAAGTAATATTAAAGGTAATTAATAGTTATGAAAGTGGGAAGACCCATTATTATGGTAAATTTTATAAATAATCCATTCAAAACTTTGGTAAAATGTAATTAATTTGGAAAATGAAAAAAAGATTCCATTTAAAAAAATTATTAGAAATTAAAAAATTGGTAAAAATTAATTTAATCAATCATTGGAGAAATTTGAAAAAATTATTTAAAACATTTTAAAGAAAATATGGACATCGAAGAGAAATATTCCTTATTGAATAGAAAAATAAATTTGGTATTCTTTAAAAACATTTATTTAAAATTTTTAGTACCTATAGAGATAGAAATGAAAGGAAAACATAAAATTTATATAAATAACCAGTGTATAATAAAAATAATATGATTTTTGAGAGATAGATTACATAATTTTATCATTAAAATTTTAATCTTAAACAGTTCTGGTACGAAGTGTGATTGTGACATAAAACCCATACCGCTTTGGTAACATTTGAATCTTAACCCCCATGAAAGTAATAAATTCAAATGATACTTTAAATACCATGAATATAAATATATTCATGATATAATATATCAAATTAGAAATATATACACTATACGATTGAAATAAATGATGAATATGGTATATGTCTCATAGAAACAATAGTGAGACATGAAATACCTTACCTCGAGTCTGACTCACCACATACATACTTTATCTCCAGTAAAATAAAATTATATTAATTTTATAATTACTTAGGAACCATGTTTATATATATTAAATAATTATTATCCATATTATTTTATTTATTTACATTCCTTATATATTTATTAAATTAGTTAAGTTCATGTCATATGTTTTGAGGATGTTTGGTTCAAAATCGAAAAAACAACTTTTGAAGGATGACTATGGTTAATGAGTTCAATGTTCCATCATATATACAATATTAATCATGAAATAATGTTAATTTTTATACTTAAAATTCAATTTTATAATCTTATAAAAAATAGGATTTTTCACCATTCACCTAAAAATTAATCTTTTAAAAAAAATACCTAAAATCACTCCTAATCCAATTATGACATGATTATTTAAAAATTATATGTATTTTTTCAAATATAATTTATAAAATTATTATAATTTAATTATAATATTTGTGAAACAAATAATGAAAGATCTTTTTTGAATAAAAAAATATTTGGTGTACATCTTCCCAGTTGTTTATGCTGTATTTACATTATGTCTTGATAATATATTTATAATTTCTTGGAACAACGAATTTAGAGTGTGATTATGATTTTTTGCATTATCAATTCCATATTTATGAAATAATTTATTGTTATATGTGTGATTATTTAGGATGTTATTTATTCGATAGATATATTCTCATTTAATGATAGTGTTTTTATGTAATAATTGATTATTGTTTATCTCTAGAATATTATTTATTATTTATTTATTATTTGATTGTTTTTATAGTATTCTTTCCCTTACTGAGTATCTAAGACTACCCTTTATTATGTTTTCCTTTACTTAAAATACCAAGAATGGATCTATGAATAATTTGAGCTATATTCAAGAATAAATAATTAAGTTCTCTATAGAATTATTGTTTTGAATGGATCGTGACTTTAAATTTAAGAATTAGGTTTTCTCGATAAAATGGACATTGAGAATAATTATAATCATTTATTTTAAGTGATTGTTATGTAATTAATTTTCATAATTATTTAACACTCTAAACTAAAAATATCCATGAAATGTAACATAGTGAAACCATTTTTATAAATTAGGTAGTTATGGGTGGTTTATATTATAGAGCATCATAGTTGGTATAAAAGGATTGGTTTAGAATATTTTAGAGGATAAGAGTTTAACAATAAAGTATGAATTAAGAGTTATATATACCACAATGGGTTAATAATTTCATGTTTTGTCATATTCTTAAAGTAATTAATACTCAATTAATGTTTTATGTGTTAGGAGTACCTCATATATATTTATTTAGTTTTAATAGATATTTAAAGTATATGTCACCCTTAAGTTTATCTTGTGTTGTAGTGAAAAGTTAATTCCATGAAGAATTATTTTATATTATGAAAAAAAGTTGAAATTTATTGATAACCATTAGTTTTAATATGATCTTTGATGTTAAGGTAATTATGGTTAATTTGATGAAAGAGTTATTATATTTTTTGGAACATATGCTTTATCATATAGACAACCATAGGATTAGAAATTGATTTGGTAAGTAGGTGTTTATTTTAATATTTAATAATTTAAATATATTTTGAATATTATATTACTAATTTAAATGGAAATACTTTTTCCTAAGATGATATTTTATTTGAATAACAAAGGTTTAGTTATCTTTTGGAAGCAGATATAATTTTATTATGAAGGGACAAATTTAGAAAGTTTTAAACCAAATAATTCAAAATATTGAATCTATTTATCAATATTAAATTTCTATAATTTTCAAAAATTAATCTTAATATAAATATAAAAAACATAATGGAAATATGTTTTTTGAGAAATGAGTTTTTAAGCCTAAAAATGAACATTTACCATAATAAAAAGTAATTTTAACTATTTTGTAATCAATTAGGTTATTAATAATTAAAATTAAAATATGTTACTTTAATACGAATTTCAAAAAATAATTCTAATTTTAAATTACTTTATTTAAAGAAAAGAAATGATTGTTTTTTAAAAATTAGTATTTTCACTATTCATTAAAAAATTAATCTTTTTAGAAAAATTGAAAAAATTAAACTTGTGACTTTTATAACATGATGATTTCAAAAATTATATTCATTTCTAAAAATAAAACTTATAAAATTGATATAAATTAATTATAATAGTCATGCAAAAAATGAAATAAAAATCATTTTTGAATAAAATGTATTTTTAATGAAAAAATGGCTATTATCATTAATTGTGTAATAAACATTATTAATTTAATTTATAAGGTTAATTAGGAAATATTAATATATTTTGGAGATCATATTATTGGGAAGATTTTTTTGTATGTTATATTATGATTGGTTGACTTTTTTGGCGATAAAAGTTAAATTGATCTCGAAAGAATGTGTGATAGAATATTTATGGTTTTTTAGTTTTAAACTGCGTCAAGAGTATTTTTGAATATTTTTAAAGTTATTTACTTAAATAATGATTTAAGTTGAACATTGGGTGATATTTTTCATGCTTTAGATATTAATTTTATATTTACTTATATAATGGTTTATTTATAATAGTTATAATTTTATCTTGTGCTAACCATTTCTTTTTTAGATAGTAGGATAACATTTTATCATTTTATAGATCATATAGTCAGTTAAAAGTTTAATTTAGTACTATATGATTCAAAAAATCTTATTGAATATTCATTACATGGATTAAGATATGATATAGAAGTGGAAATTGATGGAACCATATATGAAAGATGAAATTACACTTTTTTAGGGGATAGAAATCAAGTATGTATATTCAATTAAATTTATATCTTGATGGTAAAATAATTTATCAAAACTATCAAGTCTTATTCAGAAAGTAACATTCAACTATCAAGGTATGCTTTTAGAAACTCATATTAAAGTATAGGTCTTAAGAGATACATTATTTTATGAAATAAAAATGTTCATGATCATCTCCTAAAATTTAATTTTCAAACTAAAATATATATTTGAATATTTTATTATTATAAATTCTTTTTGGAGAGAAAAAAATTAAAATTGTGACGATGAAATTTTTGTAAGAGGGGGGAGAATGTACCACCCGAATATATCAATATTTATTTATCCTTTAAATGAATTTTAGGTTTGATAGATTTTGAAACATGAAACATCAAACTAAATTCAATCCTCGTAATTGTTTTTAAATAAAATATTATAAAAAAGATAAAAACTAAAAAACATTAAGAAAAGTACAAGTGGAGTAAATACCCATTTATATAAAAATATCACCAATATAAAATATTTATCCTTATAGTTATCCATGAAGATTTAGACCCAAAAAAATATGGAAAAAAGAAAAATAATTAGGAATATAATATTAATGAAAAAAGAGAAGTATATGAATAAATTTTAATGAAGGATGTAAGGATATGTATATGAATATGAAATTATATATATTTTTCACACACAAAATTGTTGTATATATATAAAGTTATTAAATAAATATATTCATTACTTGTATCTAAGTAAAATTCATATATAATATTATGATAACAACATAAATATAAAATAATTCACAAAAAACATATAATTAGTATTTTATAAGAAAAGGATTAAGATCATTTTAAGTTCTAAATGGTCATTTTTATATAAAAGAGAGTTTCTTGTATATTTTAAAAAAATACTTTCTGAATGATATTAATTTAATTTGATAAAAATTATTTTATTTTTTGTTTTATCATATAAAATTATCTTAGATTTAATTTTTTGTATTTTTTAGGTATAGTTTATTTTTGAGTGAATAATGAAAATGTTGATTTTTGCAAAACTGTCATTTTTTCCTTAAAAAAAGAAATTTAAAAGCCCCATTATGTTTTTGATTTTTTTTTTATAAACTAACATAGTTATCATTTAATTAATTATATTTATATTTAATTTTGGTATAAGTTTGTTTTAATCCATAAAGTACATTTTTCTAAAAAAACTATTTTTCATTGAGTTTGACCCATTTATTTTAATATTGATTTCTAAAAATTATACAAATTTAATATTTTCTAATGAAATTCATTTTTTTAATCAATTTGTATAAATTTGTAAAATAATACCCTTTTATTTTTTTTATTATGAATTGTAACCTTGGTAAAAATGTTGTCACCGTGGTAAGGGTGAAATAGGTAAAATGGGATTAAAACTATGAGATAGAGAATAAATATACCTATAAAACATATCATTATTTTATTTAAATATTATATTTAAACCATAATCATCCAATAGTAAATAATCTGGAAAATTTCATGTCACTTTCCTTTGATTATAATATTTAAATTAATTTAATAAAGAATAATTATTAAAATGTCACTTTCTTAATTTTAATTTATATTATATGTTTTATTTAGGATAAAAATATATTATGAAAGAATATAAAATAATATCATGAGAATAAATAGGTTATTTTTCTCTTGGTAATTTATTTTTAATTCTTATTGATGGTATAATCACCTTAAACACTTACGCAATGCTGATATGGTGCATGTGCAAGAAGAATAAAAATCAAGGTAAATGATTTTATAAAAAAATTAATATTTTTTAGATGAAATGTGATATAAAAAAAATTTAATAGATAATTATAAATTAAAATTAATGGTAAAATATTTTACATTCTAATTTTATTTTTTCCTTGATACCTTTGAATATAAATTTAATGAATAGTCTCAAAAATGAATTTAATGATATTTGATGATAAATAATGTTTTGTAAACTAATTTAAAAAGAAAAATATATAAATATTAAAATTGGGATGATAAATGGTTTAATATTTTATCCATGGACCATTTTTTATCCACTTTTAACCATAGAAGTATATTTATAACACTTATAGATTGAAAAATGTGGTAACACCGTTAAGGTTAAAAGGGGTTAATGAGGGAGTTAAACCAAAAGATAAGTTTTAAAATGAAAAAATGTCTAAATTTTATTTTTGGAAGTTATTTTGGCCTTTTCATGTCCTAAAATGAATATTATTTTCATTTTTTTTCCACTTTACATGATTAATATATTTATTATATTTTAAATTATGTCACTCCTCTCACGTATAAAAGGGAACCTACTATACTCTTTTACTCATAACTTTAGAGATATTTATTTTATTATTGATATAAAAATTCTCCCCAAGACATAGAGGCTCTGGTATTACCAAAATACCAACCTATAAGGTTTAATGATTTATCAAAAGGAGGTTTCTCAAAGAAGAGGTATAACTCTTAACTAAGTTCTTTCATTTTATTAATTCTCCTAAGTCCTTTAATTTTGTCATAAAAAATGATATGAGAAAATAATTGTCTCTAATATATTTAGATAAAATTATGTCTATTTTATAACCCTTATTAATCATGTTTTCTATTCTATAGTAAATAAAAACATCGCTCACGCGTATGTGCAGAGTACCACCTCCACAAAGCGATGTGTTTCATTTTTCATCAAAACCCTACAAGGCCTATTATAATTATGGATTAAATGAATATATATGATGTTAATCTATTTATTATTATTTTATAAAGATAATATTCTCCTTCCCATCTTACCCTTCCACCCATTAATAAATGTTAACATTGCTGATGCATATTTGTGGATTATCACAGTCATGAATCGATGTTATTAATTTTTCATGTATATATTTAATATAAGATTATAAAATTTAATTTTAAGTATAAAAATTAACATTATTTCATGATTAATACATTATATATGATGTAACATTGAACTCTTTAACCATGGTCATCCTTCAAAAGTTGTTTTTTCGATTTTGAACCAAATATCCTCAAAACATATGACATGAACTTAACTAAATTAATAAATATATAAGGCATGTAAATAAATGAAATAATATGGATAATAATTATTTAATACATATAAATATTGTTCTTAAGTAATTATAAAATTAATATAATTTTATTTTACTGGAGATAAAGTATGTATGTGGTGAGTGAGACTCGAGGTAAGGGATTTTATGTCTCACTATTGTTTCTATGAGACATATACCATATTCACCATTTGTTTCTTTCGTATAGTGTATATATTTTGAATTTTATATATTATATCATGAAGATATTTATATTAATGTTATTTAAAGTATCACTTGAATTTATTAATTTCATGGGGGTTAAGATTCAAATGTTACCAAAGTGGTATGGGTTTTATGTCACAATCACACTTCATACCCGAACTGTTTAAGATTAAATTTATAATGATAAAATTATATAATCTATCTCTCAAAAATCATATTATTTATATTATACACTGGTTATTTATATAAATTTTAGGTTTTCCTTTCATTTATATCTCTCTAGGTACTAACAATTCAAAATAGATGTTTTAAAGAAAATGAAATTTATTTTTTTATTCAATCAAGAATATTTTTCTTCGATGTCCATATTTTATTTAAAATGTTTTAAATAATGTTCTTAAATTTCTCCAATGATTGATTAAATTAATTTTTCCCAATTTTTTAATTTCTAATAAATTTTTTAAAAAGGAATCTCCTTTTCATTTTCCAAATTAATTACATTTTACCAACGTTTTGAATGGATTATTTTTAAAATTTACCATAATAATGGGTCTTCCCACCTTCATAACTATTAATTGCCTTGAATATTCCTTTAAAATTTCCATTTTTATTTTAAAATAAATTCATTTTTTAAATATTCTGATTTTTTTTTATATTATCTAAAAAAAGGATATTTTTATCATATTTTATTAGAATGTTTCAAATATTATTTTTAAAATTATTTTAATCTATGTCAACACCCATTAATAAATCATATGCTTTACTTGGGATATAATTTAATGATACCATTCACCATATTATTATATATTTCTTTTGATCAGGATGTTCTATTTTTTACTCGGGAAATATATTGATATTTTGTATGTTATTTTTCAAATACAGATATTTATAATGATTATATATTGAATTAATTTTCACAACTTTCATATGATTAATGTATTTGAATTAATATGTGATTTTTGATCCCTATTATATCTCCCTGATGCATCAATAGGTCTCAAGAGAAAAACTAGACTATGTATTTAGTATACTTATTCACAATTATATATGATGCCTTTGTATGAGGAATTGGTGGTATGTTTATAATACCTTGGAATAAGGCCTTAATAGTATGACAATGAATTCTAGAATTGTTAATTCCTTAATTTTGAAATTAGTTATTAATATACACATTATAATTTATGTTTTCATGTCATCCATAGATATATTCCACTTTTATGATATAAGTAATATAACATGTTTGACTACTTTTTATCTCTTCCATATTATTTAGGCTTTATTTATTCTAAGATGGCTATTGTTGTATTTTTTCAATTAATGAGCACCTAATCTCACCCATTATTATGCTTCATTTTCCTTAAGTTACCATAAAGGTATCTATGAATGATTTCAAGGATATTGATGCATGCCTATCACGTGGCGTGGAAAAAATTATTTTTTAATTATAGTCTTGTGGTTAACCCAAGGTAGTCTACTAAATTTAAGTGCACACCAAATAAGGTTGACATTTTTTATTTATTATCAGAAAATTTGGTTTTAATTAATTCTGAGAAAGTGAGATTAGGAAGTAGTTTGATTTAATTTATTCAAAAAAATGGGAAATATTTTAACCAAATCGGGTTTGGATAGACCTCGTATAGTACTATCATGGTTTCCAAATTTTACCTCACTTTTTTAGACAAGATGGTAAGAGAGATATCCATATACCATGTTCTATCTACCCCTTAGCTAGATGGTTATGATGAGAGTATTCCTATCTAAAACCTCGGGGAGGTCTACCCATATGCATGTGTGTGTGGCGTTTAAGTGGGTTATTTTGATTGATTTAGTGCAACATCTGACCTGGAATTGTTATTCCCTAATTAACAAAAATTACAAACATACAATTTTATATACATACTGACGACCATCGAGCAGTCAGTACCCAGCCCTAATATATTCCACCGTATAAAAAAAATAATTTAGTGGAGGGATAAATGGATCATTGACTAAGACAATAAAAATTAACATAATAAAAACCTAATGCAACTACAATTGAAAATTATATATTAAATTAATAATTGAACCCATAAATAGAAAGAAGAAAATATTTTACGTACTAGAAGAACACAAACTAAAAAAACACATAGTTCATGCCTCCCCCTTTTCTGATCACACACAGAAACTACTCCTATATAGATGGGGAAGTCTAGTTGATTCGGGATAGGGGATACATCATAGGAAAGAATTTAAATAAATGAAAAAAAATAGAAGAGCATCACAAAATTGGGTCATAGTCCAAATATTCCCTTTCTGATCAATCCTCTTTCAATCAATCCTAGCCTCTTATTTTAAGGCTTTAAACCAACCATGGGGTTTTATAAAAGGTTAATTAATTGTTCTTGGGTCATAATGGGTTATACCATACCAAAAATAGGGTCATACACATTTATTCCTGGAAAATATTCATTTTTTAGTCCTTTAACAATTTTCATATTGTGTAAGTGTTACATGACATGTAAGGTGTGGGATCAGACCTCTTATTTTGGAAATATTTCCCATCATGAATAGTGTTTTCACAACGTGTAATGTGTAGGGACTAACTTTTCATGAATTTTTTTCATGTTGTGTAATATTTGATTTTACACATTGTGAATGAATTAAATGATTTTTAATATTGATTTATTGTAATTTTTTCTTAGGCACAACCATGTTCTTCATTTCTGATCTCCAAATTTGGTCCTTCACTTGTCCCTTCATTATGGCCCATCAACAAATCGTCAAGTTTTACCTTTAAAATTTGGTATCGCACCCTGCTACTTTCACCTCACTATATTTATATCATTTTTATTAATTTTTATCATACTTAATATCCTACCACAAAAAATAAAAACAAATAAATATTGAAAATTTTATTCATTTAATTTATACAAACATACAATTTTATATCCAAAAATGCATGGATCAAATAATTGTTTAGATATACTAGAAGAAATAATAAATTTCTCTCTAGAATACATGTTTTGAATAAAAAAGAGTTTAAATTTAATAATACTATTTTTTGGAATAAAATATATATTGATTGTAATTATCCTCTTATATTTTCAAGTATTGATATGTAGTTGTTTTTCCTAATTCTATAAAACTCTAAGATAAAAAGATCCTCAAAATTTAAGAAAGTTAAACTCTTGTTATAAATCAGGTATTTATGGGTTGTTTAAGTTATGGATAATTTCAATTGGTATAAAAGGAAAGGTTTGGATAATTTTATGGGTTAGTAACTTATTAATTAATGATTAATTAAGTGTTTTAGATACCACCATGGGTTAATAATTCCAAGGTTGATCATATGTTTAAGTGAATAAATACACTTTTGAATTTTTATATGATTGGAGTACTACAGAGACATTTATTTATTTATAATAGATTTTTATGTTTTTTTTAACCTTAAGATTAAATATTGTTATAGTTAAAAGGTTATTTTAGTGTGAGTTATTTTAAATTAATAGCATAAGTTGAAATGTAATGATAACTATTATTTTTAATATGAACTTTAATGTTAAGGTAATTATAATTAATTAGATAAAATGGTTATTACATTTTGGTAAAAATATGTTTTATCATAGATATTACTATGAGATTAAAAATTAGGTTTAAAACTATGTGATTTATATTATGTTTTAAGAATTTCACTATATTTGGAAAATTATATGACTCAGGTAAATAGAAATATCTTGGGCTAAGATGGGATTTTACTTGAAGAAAAAAGGTTGAGTTATCATTTAAAAGAATATATGATTTTATTTTGAACGTAAATCATTCAATACTAAATTCAAATAAGTGTTATAATTTAATTTTAATATAAATGCACAAAATGTAATTAAAACATTTTTTTTGAAAAAAAAAGTATTTTTAAGCCAAGAAAATGAAATTATACTAAAATAAAATATAATGAAAATTATTGTGTTAATTAATTATATTATTTATATCTAAAGTATACTTATGTTACTTTAATATTAAATCTAATACATAATGTAACTTTTAAATTACTTTATTTGATGAAAGGAAATGGTAGACTTACAAAGATTAGGATTTTTCACCATTCACCTAAAAATTAATCTTTTTTAAAAAAAATACCTAAAATCACTCCTAATCCTATTATGACATGATTATTTAAAAATTATATGTATTTTTTCAAATATAATTTATAATGTTATTATAATTTAATTATAATATTTGTGAAAAAAATAAAGAAAGGTCTTTTTTGAATAAAAACTATTTGTGAACCATAAAATGGATTTATTTTCATTACTTTTATTTTACATCTATATAAAAATTGAAAAATATTGAAGGTCATCTTCTATTTTTATTATCATTTTTTCCATGTGATCACCATCATCATTTACACAGTTATTCATATCAAATGATCCCAAAATTGCAGTATCATCTCAAATGTTGTGAACGTTCAGTTTTTTCCTTTATTTGGTCCAAAATTTATAGATATGATCTTTTACTTGATAAATAAAATTTTCTTCCAAATCTTCCAAACTAATTTTTGATGAATAAAAAGAACAAAAAATAGAAACAAAGGATTTGAGAAGGGTAGTATGCATACTCTACTACAAACATGATGAACTATTTATCTCCAAATTTATACTCTTTTGTCATACGATTAGCATGCACCCATTTCTGATCCATATCCATCCTATTAGATTCATAAAATATTAATTTTCTACTAAACATCAATAAATAAACAAAATATATTCATTATTAATGGTAAAGGTTATAGATAATTCTAATTAAGGGAAACGAACATTTGATTGTTTCAAATAATTAAAATAAGCTATATAAGAAATGTGTAATTTAATTTAAGAAAACAATTACTCCACTATTGTATATTATATCATATTAATTCATCCAAAATGATCACTGGTACCTTGTATAGGATGACTACTCCTCATATTAGTTCAATCTACATAGGTGCATATATAGAATAGTTGGGGGATTAGTCTTAAGAAACAAAATACAATATTAATTTTTTAGGAGATAAATTTGATGAAGATAATAGTTATCTCCTTAAGTATAAATGTTTTTAAACTAGAAGTTGGTGAATCACTAGGAAACATTTCATAGTTTTTCAGTTAAAACTGAAAAGTTTTTTAGGAACCCAATGGTTTGATAGATGAGTTAGTCATGAAATAAAAGTTCATAGTTCCTTTACTCTTTTTTACTCTTTTCCCATTAATAATGGGTTAAGATACATGATCACCTTATCTCAAGTATACAAGAACCACTATCCCTTAAATATAAAAATTATTACACCAATATGACAATATGATCTCCTTGTTGTAACGAATTCATGATATCCTAGTTATTCTTTTTTTCAGACACTATAGTGAGGCTCTGAGTTGGTATAAAAAGAATAAAATATTAAAATAATCTTTTCTATATTGAATGAAACAATAAGTTTATGGCAACAAAAACATTTATTTTTAGGGAATGATATTAATGAAAATGAAATTAGTTATTTTATGACTATGAACGTTTTCCAAATTCTATATTGAAACTTACTTCTTTACTAAACAATTTTCAAGTGACTAAATTTTTTTAAATTTCAATATCATAATTAATAATTTCAAATCTCATCACAAAACGACTTTCAAAATTCAAAAGATTTTTTTAAAGATTTTAAAACCCTTCGTGATATATATTTTTAATTCAAAATGAAAATCAACCTTTTTTTAAAACACTTAATGGGAATAAACAACATATCGAATTTCACCAAAATAATGCAGTATTATAAAATATCTCATTCTTTTGAATCACCATCATTTTATAACATGTTTAAAAATCATTTAAAAAAATTAATCTTTTATTGTAAACATTTATAAAATTGATAAAACATTTTTAAAAAATATTTCAGGATTTTAAGTCACATACCTCTCCAAAATATAATTTATAACATTTCTATAAAAATCAATGTCATTTCAATACTCTCCCAATATTAAATTTTTTAAATCCCAAATTTTTGATACCACACATTATATTCAAAATAATTTAAAAAAACATAACACCTGCTTTCAAGACAATAAAATTCCATAAAATTATTCTTTTAAATGATGCAATAAAACTAATTTTAAACAGAAATTTCTTAAAATTCAGTTTTTACAGAAAACGATTTTTAAATCCCCATGATAAAAATAGTACATTAAAAACACTATTTGATCCATCTATAATAAAAGTAAATAAATTTATGAGATATTTTAAATAAAAATAGTTTAAAAATGAAAATATAAGATGGATATAGTGTTTTCCATGATTTCACTACAAGGTCTGAAGAATTAGGTGCCATCCGTGTAACATCCTCTAAAGAGTTCTCAATACCATACATATGGGTTATTAATTTATATATAACATGAAGGAAATGGTTTTCGTCTATCTTTTCTTCAATTATTAACCAAAAACTCAAAGAACCACTAAAATATCTATTTCAACTCAAAGGGGATAAAAATATTTTCACCTCATGTCAAAATATATAAAAATAATAATAATGTGATCAAATTAACGACATAATCATAATTATTCATGGAAACTCATTTCATATCATGACAGATAGTGAGAAATAACGTACACATATCATAACTCGTGTGTTTTGAAGTCCTGGAACCATACAACAAGACTCATCAAATAAAAATAGTTCATTGATATTATTTTTTAAAGAATATATTAGGATTAACTAGCCAAATCACCTGAACTATTCCCACAAAAGAATAGAAAATTGTTCCTGATTTCTAAGAACTCAGGGAAAGAACCATGGTATAAATATATATACAATTGGAATTGATTTCACCATTTAATAAAGTTAAAATAGCATTTTAACCATTTATAATTATCCAGTATGGTGTGTCTATACATTGGACATCCATGGATATAAACTAAATAGTTAAAAATAAATAATAAAAATAAAGGATATATAAGAGGAATAACTAAAAACTCCCTTATTTATAAAAAAATAGAGTAATACATAGTCATATATCATTATAATGGAACATAGAATTAAAATATATAAGATTTTACAATTTTACAATAAACTAAATTCCCAAAATAAACCGACAAATATTCCATAACTCGAACATCTCCATGTTACCTATGGTCACTTACCTCTTAAAAAAATTCCATAAATTAAATAAATGAATGACATAAAAATTGAGATCATATCCTTGGAATATATATGAAAATATAAAATCAATATAAACCATTATGGTTTCGTATGCAGGGTGTGACCTAAACATACCTAGTGAGATTTCACCAAATTGTAAATTTAATTTAATTTATAAATAATTTCACAAAAAATATTTGGAATACCATTTAAAAAAATTGTAAAATGAAAGTATAATGCAATAAATATCATACATTTATCTTTTTTTGAAACACCAACGCAAAACATTTTTGAAAAATAAAATACCACCATGATTAAGATTAATACATTTATACTCATGTATATAACAAAATAAATTAAAATAATTCATTCAAAATAAAATTTTAAACAACCAATTGATGAAACAATTCATTTAAAAGTGAAAACACTTTAAAATATTAAAAAATTGGACTTTATGGTCATATGAAAATAAATCAAATCAATTTTATTTATTCAATAATTTTCTAAAAAATTATAATATAAAGAAAAGGTAAACTCAACCATAAATTAAAGATGGAATATAGATCAAATGATGTCCATTATAACAATGATATAAAATAAAAGTAAAAAAATAAATTGTTCCAACATGTCAATGAAATGTAATAAGGGATGAAATTAATGTGTGAAGTCGGGATCTCTAAGCTAATATCAACATGTAAAGATTGGATAAAACATGGTGGAATCTATAATAGATCTATTCTACATAGGTCATGTGATATAGGGTGTAGAGGATATCCAAATTGAGCTAAAACAAGTTGAAGAAATCAACAAGAGGATATTGAAGAAGAAGGGAAAGCAATACACTCATTGAATTGCAAAAATAGAATTGAGATTTCTTAAAATGGAACTGTAGTGAAAAAAATGCAATGAATTGAAAGAGAGAATGAATAAAAGAAAAAAAACGAGAAAGGTGAAACAACTAAATTTCCCATCTGATGTAAAATATATAAGAAAAAGAACCTTATGCAGAACCCAAATGAGAAATCAATGAGTAAGGAGAAGCAGAAAATAACATACATTATATTCATGCCCTGATTCATCCGAGAGAAAGATGAGGATGAGTGACAGTAGTAGGGGAATTCCACAAAAGCTTGATAATTGAAACTAAATTAGTCAGAGTTATTGTTTTTTTAAATATATCGGGGTGACCTTTATAAGTCCTTCCAAAAAATTTCCTATAAAGATTCCATTTATTAGTGTTAAATTAATAGACACTGATAAAAGTCAATATTATTAGCGATAAATCATTAACACTGATAATAGATTTGTAATTATAATTATAAATATAAATATAGTAAATGTATTCATTATTTAAATAAATGTATTATAATTTTATAATAATTTAAATTTATACTTTTTAATTTATAATTATATAAATACTTTTGAATAAAAAATAATTACATATGTATATTATTATATATATTTACATATTTATATATATAGTTATATATTTAATAAATATATACAAATATAAATATAAATATACTAAATATATTCATTATTTAAGTAACTTTATTATATTTTCAAATTATTTAAATTATTATAATAATTTATTTATAATTATATAAATACTATTTTAAAAAATAATATTTATTTATTTATAATTATAAATATATAAATTTACAAATATAATAAATATATATTTATAAATAAATTTATTTATAAATATTTATTTATAAATAATTATTTTACAAAGATATTTTAAATATTATTTATGAATATACAAACCTAAATGAATGAGTATTAAAATTTAGTGAAATTGAATAATTAAAAATGAATACGCTTTTAAAATATTGAAAAATTGGTTAAGTTTTATTAATTAATAATAAATTATTAAAAGAAATATAGAATTATATTTTAGTAAATATGAATAAATTTGAAAATATTAAAACTTAATATATATATATATATATATATTAAAAAATGGTTAAATTCAAAAATAATAAAAATTAAAAATTAAAAAACATTAAAAATGAATAAATAATAAATAAAAACAACAATTTTAAAAAATTACCAATTTAAAAAATTATATGTTAAATGTATCATGATATAATGAAATTCAAAAATTAATGCTAAAATTTGAATCAATTACATAAATATTATGTGCATGTGTTTTTATATAAGATTTCATTAATTGCATAAATATTTCTATGTGTGCATTGTATATAAAATTGAATTAATTATGTTTGTATATTGATGAAATCAATCCAACTTGCATTTGATATATGTTAAATTGAAAAATAAAATGACATTCGATTATGTTAATTACTTAATGAATGTAGTTGGAATTTTTAATTTATATTAATATTTAATTATACACCATTATTTCCTAAATATATGACTTATTTAGTGTAATTCTACATACTTTTCATTATATAAATTATATTTTAGGAAATAATATATATATATATATATATTTAAATTTATTAATGAATAATTATGTATAAACCCATTTAAAAATAAATAAGACATTAATATGTTTTAATTGTTACATTTTATTCATTTACTATATTTATATTTAATATATATGATTTATGACTCTATATAATTAATATATATATTAAACTTATTTATTTTTATTAATAATTGTTTCATCAAAAAAATTAATAATTTTGTAATTTATTCATTTTTAATTTTTGGTTTAATTACTAAAATTTATTCATTTTAATTTTATTTAATTATTACCATTTCTTCATTTCATATATATATATATTTATTTATTTATTTAATATATACTATTTATTAATATTTATAATCTTTGTATATGTATATTAAATTTATTCATTTTTAACAATAAATATTTAATTAATAAAATTTTTAATATTTTTCTTAGTTTACTCATTCTTACATTTTATTCATTTGATTATTTCATTTTATTCATTTTACACTTTTAAATATTTAAAAATGAATAAATAGTATATAACCTTAATAATATTAAAAAAATATCTATTAAAAAATAATTTATTAAATGTGTCATGTTATAAAGAAATTTTAAAATTAATTTTAAAATTTGTATAAATTACACAAATATTATGTGCATGTGTTTTAATAAATGATTTAATTAATTATAAAAATATTTCTATGTGTGTGTTTTATATAAAATTGAAGTGATTATGTAAATGTATTCATGAAATCAATCCAACATGTGTTTGATATATGTTGCATTCAAGAATAAAACAACATTTAATTATGTTCATTACTCAATGCAATTAGTCAGTATTTTCAATTAATATTAATATTTAATTATTAACCATTATTCACTACATATATGACATATTTAGTGTAATCCTACATACTTAGTATGATATAAATCATATTTTAGGAAATATTATATATATATATATATATATATGAATATATTTTTGTATTAAATGTATTGATGAATAATTATGTATAAAAACGCATTAAAAATAAATAAGACATTAATATGTTTTAATTATTACATGTTATTAGTTTTCTATATTTATATTTAATATATATCATTTACTAATATTTATAATTAATATATATTAAATTTATTCTTTTTTATTAACAATTAATTCATCAATAAATGTTTTAATAATTTAGTAACTTATTCATTTTTAATATTTTTTATTTAATTATTTCAATTTATTTATTTTAAATTATTTTGTTTAATTTTTACAATTTCTTCATTCCATATATATATTTTTAATATATACTATTTTTTAATATTTATAATATATATATATATATATATAAGTATTTTAAATTTATTCATTTTTATAAATAATTATTTAAATAACAAATTTTTTAATATTTTTATAAATTTACACATATTTACTATTTATTTGTTTAATTATTTCGTTTTATTCATTTTAAACATCTATATATTTAAAATATGTTATTTATTAATATTTATAATTTATATATATGTTTATTAAATTTATTCATTTTTGTCAATAATTATTTTATTAATAAATTTTTCAATATTTTAATTAATTTACTCATTTTAAATTTTTATTTGTAAAATTGTTTCATTTTATTTGGGACCTTAATCATCGATTTTTTTAGTAATGATAATGGCTAAAACTATTGAAGGCCTTTTTGTAATAGGGTTCGAGTTCCCACATTGCTTCCTCAAACTTATGATTTCTCTATAGAACATTAACTAGGTGAGTGGTCATGTCTCATGGTACTTTATCTCTAGGATCCAGGATTTCTATTTGTTGATCCTCATAAGAGATATCATGTTCTAGTGGAACACCATATGATTTTTGTACAAGTGAAGTGTTAGGTATATACATTCTGAAAAGTGATACATAAAACACATCATGCACTTGGGAGTGGTCTGGTGGAAGTAAAATATGATAAGCTACCATCCCCAATTGATAGAGGATTTGGAAAGATCTAATGTATCTAGGGCTCAATTTTCCCTTCTTCCCAAATCTTAAAACCATCTTTCATGGTGATATTCCAAGGAACACATTCTCTTTGAATTTAAAATACAAATCTGATCAATGATTTTCAGTGTTGATTTTATGTAGAATTTTTATAGTTCTAATGTGACATTGAATTGTTTGAATATTAAACGTAATTTCTTAAGTAACATTAATTCCCATCATCTTATACTCTCTATAGTCACCCTAATAAGTTTTCTTTATGCATTGTTTCCCATATATATCCTCATATGGTGCCATTGTAATTCTAGAATGGAATCTTTTTTGGATGAAAACCTTACTATTGGAATGTATTAATTCTAAAATCCTTTTAAATTCATTGACTAGGATATCAATATGTCTCCCACAGAATAATGGTCCATTTAGATTAATTATCAGTGGGAGGATGATAAGTAGTGTTGACACTCAACTCTGTATCCAATGCCTTTTGAAGACTTATCCAAAACATTGAGTTAAACATCAAATCATGGTTAGATACAATGGAAATGTGTACTCTATATAGCCTTACCACTTCCTATATATATATTATATAAATATGATTGAAAAAGATATATTATCAAATAAAAATTAAATAAAATGGTTTTATAAGGTATTTAATTAGAATCCAAATGGAACTATGCCTATTTAAAGTCTTACAATGACCCATAATAAAATCCATGGTGATATTCTCTCATTTCCATAAAGTTTTGGGTAATGTTTTCATCATCCCCTTGGAATCATGTCATTCAACCTTAACTTATTGGCATACCAAGCATTAGTATGTATACTTTTTAATCTCTACCTTAATGTTTTCCCTCTAGAAATTCTCCTTCAGATCTTTATACATCTTTGGGCTACCATAATGGATAGATAATGATGAGTTATGTTTATAATCCAATATCTCCATTATTTATAGTATTTATGGAATGCATAGTCATTTACTACATCTTATAAATCCTTCATTGTTAATGTTGAACTCCAAAATATTTCTTACCTTCTTATGTTTCTCTATATCTTTCTTTATTTCATAGTTGCGCTATAATTTGTGCAAGATATGATTTCTACCCTTAATTAATGTTTTCAATGTCCATCCTTAATAAATCCATGAGTATTATATGTATTTAAATCCTCATCATAGATTAGGTACCATGATCCCTAACTCTAAGAGCATCAACCGCCTTATTTACCATTCATGGGTGGTAATTTGTCGAGTAATCGTAGTCATTGATCAAGTCTAACTACCTCCATTGGTGTATAATCAACCTTTCTTTGTGAATATACACTTTAATCCTTTATGATTAGTATATGTTTATCATTTTTTACCATAGATATAATTTCTTTATTTGTTCAATGAAAATATTACCACTTCTATCTCTAAATCATGCATCATGTAATTATTCTCATGAATAATTAATTTTATTTTGACATAAGGACACACCCTAATTCCATCTTTAATGAATCATTGTATATCACAAATCCTTCTCTACTAAAGGGTAATGTGAGTGTTGGTGTAGTTAACAACCTTTTATAAAAATCCTTAACATTTTCTTAACATTATTATATCTATAAAAACATAACACCAATACAATAAAAATTATTCATTTGATTGGACAGTTTTGATAGATTTATCACAAGCATCGATATTATCTAGTCAATTAAATAAAACTATATATCTATAATATTATGTTTGATCTTCTTTGTTCTTAAATTACTACTATCTTTGGAGGAAATATTTAAATACCCTCTCATTTAATTACATGTCTTGTGAATGATACATTCTATATACAATATTCAGGCTTAATAAATTTGGTATAAATTTTATTTTTTATCAAGGTCTATAGCATAATCCTCAACTAATTATCATGAAAGTATTTTCCCTTGGAATACATGTGAATATCATCTATCAAGACTACTACAAATTATTTGAAGCGATATCTAAATACTTTGTTCATATGATCCATGAATGTAGATTTAGAATTTATAAGACAAGATGTATTTACTATTAATTCATAGTATCTATATCATGTATAGAAGTATATCTTGTGTATACCATCCCTCTTAACCCTTAATTAATGTTATTCTGCTAAAATATCAATCTTTAAGATGTATTTATTTCCTCTATGTTGATCAAAAAAATCATCAATATGGGTTAAAGGATATTTTTTTATTTATAGTGATATTTTTTCGTTCATGTCAATTAATAAAAAGGTTCATTTGTTCATCCTCCTTGATGAATAGAAATAATGCACCCCATAGTAAAGCACTTGGGTGTATAAAACACCTATCGGAATTGTACTGAATTTTCTTCTTTAATTCTTATTATTTAATGGGTATCATTTGATGGGGATACCTTGATAATGGCATAATAAATGTTGTGATTTTAGTTTAAAAATCAACCACACATTCAAGGTGGATACTAGGTAAATTATCAAGAAATACACACATATATTCCCGCCTAATAAGCACATCATCAAGATTGAGTTCCTCCTCATTTATTGAAACCATGAATCCCTAATTATTTAGTATCAATATCAGATTTAGTTGTTTTTTACAATGGGATTCCATCATCATACTTTTTTTGATATTTGATCATCGGTTTATTGGCTATATTAAATGTAATTCTTCTATCCCAAAAACTTATATGAGTTCTATGTAGGTATAGTCAATCCATGCCTAGTATCACATATAATTCTTCCAAGTAAATAAAAAAACCACAATCTATTTTTTTTAAATAGCCACTTTTTGGTCAATTGGGAACTATACATAGAGAGCCACCTATTCATGCATATACCACATCTACAAAAACCACTACACACCACAATCAAATTTCAAAAATTCAACATTCAAATTTCAAAAATAAAAAATAAAAAATACTTCCATTATCCACCTCGGACCATGATCTTAAATACCTAAATCCACAAACCATCATTCATCATGAGGAGGCCTCGAACCAAGTGATTCAGTGAGATAGTGGATTTCTACCATCATCAGTGTCATCATTTTTGTCATCCTCGCCACTAGATAATATAACCGGAATATTTCAATGATGTCCACATCATCGAAATCCACCACAATAACCTCAAAATCTCTAAAATTCAACTTCATCATCATCATCATTCATCAGACAATCATGATACCATTATGAAAAACAAAATAGGTGGGAATCATAACTAGGAATCAATAAAAACAAACACTAGAGTTCAAAAACTCTTTACTGATAAAATTGAGAAAGAAAAAATATACCAAATCCATAAAAGAAGAAGAAATTACCAATTTAATAGCCATTTAAACCACTAAAAGTCATCATCCAACAAATAGAGATAATCATATTCATAATCATTGGATAAAACTACAAGTACATAGAAAATTTAGAAATACAGCACCATTTGACTTTATAAACATGCTGGTATAATATTCGTACACTATAAAATTGAATCATTAGAGTGTGTGTGGTTAATTAGTCCAAGTTTTTTTCATCTATTACATTGGTTGCCATATCTATATCTCTTTATAATTCATTCACTTTATGGACTTATTTTCTACGCTTTAATCATTTAACTATCCCTTTAAGTAAATTTTATCCATGTTTCTTCCCACATTTTCAACATATAGGAAGATTATTTTCCATAACTCCAGGGGTTTTATCATTTAATTTTCATTAAAATTTTATTTTTAACTTCTTTTTCCCAAAAAATATTTAATAATTAGATCCTCTAATTTATATTTCCACCTTTAAAAGGGAAAAAATATTTTCATATCTACCAATGATCATTATATATAAGGTTTTTCGGATTCTTATTTTTTATACAGTATAGAAAAAAAATTATTATTCATTCATGGTTAACGATATAACTTGAAGAGTGAAATTAATGTATTTTAATTTTTGATTCATAGGGACAATTAGACTCATCTTCCTTTTATTTTAGATCTATAAATTATCTCTTCATTTTATTGAAAAAGGTTGTAGGAATTAACTTATATAAATATATATTCCAAAGATACTCTCATTTTAAGAGTTTGATTTATCACTATTTATCTTGTAATTAATCATGATCCGTTATTTATCAGATTCACATTAAAAATAATAAATATTGAAATATAAATTTTCATTCTACAACAGCTATGGAACAAAATATTTCTTCTCTATTTTATTGATCCATTTCTCAAAAATTAGTGGATTGGAAGACCCACTAAAGTAGGGTGAACATTAATTCAAGAAGGACTCTTTATAAAGTTATTTCATCCTTTCTTAATTTGGTATTTCAACATGATTCATGTTATTATTTATATATTTCAAAAGTTGGGTGAGAATTACCCATTGATTTCACACTTCATCCCCCATCTTGTTTAGTTTCTCATTACAACAGTCGTTGAACTATCTGTCACATTCATTATTAACTTGATTCCTACTAGTTATATCCATTGACCGAAACCTAAAAAGGATGGTGTACTAATTAATAATAATAGTATGAAATATTATGTGGGTAAAAATTATTCTTGATATGACATAAATTATAAAAACATTAATTCAAACTATGATATTTTATGGTTTCTCTACATCATATTATGTTCAATATAGTTTGTTTTATATTATATCCTCTAAATATCCATCAAATAATCCTAAAAAATATCTAAACCCTATTTTAATACCAACTAATGTTATTTTAGTACAACAACCATACATATTACAGGACTTCAAATGATTATTTCTTCTATCTCATAATAAAATACACCCTAGAACTACTAGGTATATAATTTTTTGATATAAGAAAAATGACAAACATATTTTAAAATATTTTAAAAATATCCCAAAAATATTATACTCACATGACACCCTTTTATACACTTCATGTATAATTATCTTATTTATAATATGAGGAAGAGTAAAAAATAAATGTAGAGCTCATAGACTTGGTATGGGAATAAATATGATATATTAATCAAAGATCATAAGAGAGAATTTGATAGGCATGTGGGTATAAGAACATAATCATGGTATATGGTCATAACAGAAGAAAAACATTCCAAATAAAACATATATCATTAATAATGATTCATATAATAATTAATTGTCATAAATTCATAAATGGGATGTATGAAATTGGAAACATAAGTTAGTAGTTAGAATATACTAAATCATAACATTGGTATAAGAGTATGACTTATACACAAGTATAGAAATAATTTATTTTTTCATGTATCATAATCAAAAACATAATAACATAGTTTATAGAGACCATTAATGTATTAGGTTTACTCTATGACCCTTAATTGTCAACTCCTTAGATATAAGGCTTTACCTAATTCATTGGAGGTCTATAGAGGACCCACCCATAACTTAGTGGATGGAATCCCTTAAGGGATTAGGCCCACTCTTCATTATAAATCATCTCAAGATATATAATATTTTCACAATTTAATATAGGTATATAACATACCTACCTATCAAAAAACTATATAACACACATATGAGTGTTACATTAACATGGAAACATTTATAATTCCATTATAACTTAATTAAATCATGGAAAAGAAATGCATTCCACGAAAACTTACACATTGAATTATAATAAGTTTTCTAGAGGAAAAAAAGGGATAGTGTCATTAGATAATATCATAATTGAATTATAAGAAACACTAAAATATATTGACATGGATGAAAAATAATTTTAAAAAATCATTTGAAAATTCCATTTAAAAATAAGAATTAATATCCATTACTTTTGAAAAAAAATATTTAAAAAGAAAATAATTTTAAAAAAAAATTGGAACTGAATTCACATTGGGGGAAAATTGAGAAGAAGTTTCTGAAATAAAATTTACACTGAAAATGGGAAAATTAAGTGATATGGAAAACATTTTAAAAATAGATTCCTTTTACACTATTGTATTGAAATTCCAAGTAAATAAAAAATGACCTTTATAGATAACATATAAAAATATTCTGTCAATTATTTTTTCCATAGAGATAATTACAATTGAAAATGAACTTCAATAATCAGAGAATTACTTATATGTAAATCCTTAAAAAATAATATTTATGGATATAGAGGAGAATTATTCCTAGCCAAAACAGAGAGATAAGTTCATCTCCAATTAAAAACGTCTAATTAGTCGAACTGTGAACTAAAGATATGTAAACTGGTAAGGATACATGTAAACCCAATAAATAAAAATAGTATATTAAATTACTTGTTGTTTTAGAGATAAATAGCACACAATTACTCTTAATTTAAATTTAACATAAACAACCTCGATTTCAAAGTGATGTAGGTAAATAATCATTATCTTTATTACCAACTTCCACAAAAGAATTTTCACCTCTTGTATAATTAAAATAACCATATTAATATCTTGTTTTAGAATCTTCTTAATGTCTACTAACTTTTAAATTATTTATTTATATTAATTCATTACACACATATTAGTTAGTTATTGTTTATTTTCATCATCTATAGTTTTTAATTTTGATTTTCTTGTAAAAGTTTCATAATATAAATTTCAATACTCGTCATTTGATATCAATTTTATCATTCCTTGATTATTAAATTTAATATAATAACTTTGTTTGAATGATTTATGTATTCTCATACTTATTTTATGGAATACATAGGTATAGTTCATGAGAGTCTAATCTATGATGAGCATGTTTCATGTAATTTATCATAACAAAATCTTACTTTATATAGATCATTAATTAATTTCCCCTCCTAAAATCATATTTATAACCAAAATTAATCATTAATTTGATATATTAATTTTATTAATGTAATTGTACTCATTAATATTTGAAATATGGAAGATGGTATGTCATCGTTCATGTAGGTGGTTTAACCAACCCAAACATGACCATGTTATACTAACAAATGAGTAAGATTTATAGACTTATATAGGAGTAATATAGTTTAATACAAGTCACAATTATGTTAATATAATATAATTATAGTGTATATAAATATTTATATATAATTTAGATGACTTGGTAATTGAAAAATATGTTGAAGAAATAGGTACTTTCTTTGGTGAATTCTCTACTTCTTGATATCGGTTCCTTTGGAATGAAGGATTTAGGCCTCCTTATTTGAATAAGAGGTTAAAAAGTATCTAATAAAAAGTTTCAAGGTTAAAATGGGTATAAATTAACTATATTTTCAAAGTAAATGTTTCATTTTGAGGGTGTGTATGATGTGTCCTTTTTAGGTTAGTTTTGAGTGGAATTTCTTCCAATACTTTTTCTCTATTGGTTAAGGTTGAAATTTTAACATGGAAAATGGATAAAAAGTAGAAAATAATGGATATGGGTCAAGAATCCCCTCATAAAAAATAGAGATAATTTTATAGATATTTATAATTCATTATGACTCAGTTAATCCCTTTTAACACATTTTACATTTACCGTAGTAGCTTAATTTTTACCTCTATAACATATTTTCATGGCCAAAAATTAAATCGACCTACATATCAAAATTTGATGCATAGATTAAAAATTTTGATTCCATTTAATCTAATTCAATTTTTAAATATATTAAAATTAACTTTTAAATTAAAGAATAATATATATATATATATATATATTTAATTGAAAAATAAGTTCTAAACATTAATTTTTGTTTTTAATATCATATTAATTACCAATTGAATGAGTATTAATATAATTGTTTATAAATTAAAATAGTACATTATATTGATAATTATAAATTAATTGATTTAATTTAGTAATATATAAATACACAACAATTAAAAAATGTTTCTTTGAAAAATATGCTCCATTTAACATTAAATGTTTTCTACTACGTCCAATTAAAATTAAATATTTTATTTTTTGCCATATAAATTTATAAATAGATTATATTAAAATATTTCATTAAATTTTATGAATAATTAAAATAATTATTTTTTATTTTTTATTATAATAATAAGTTATGTATAAAAATATAAAATAAAATATTTTAATTTATTTTTTTATTTTTTTTTATTTTTTATATTTTATTTATAAATTATTATATTTTATATGTGTTATTAATAATTATAAAAGTTTAATATAAATATTATATACATACGTACACAAAAATAAGATATCTAATGACCATATTTCTATGGACCATATATCAAAAAGCATATTTCCAATGATCATATATCCAAAAACCCAATTTCTAACATCTATATATATTACGGTTATATTTAATTTATTTTTATAGCCTTACCTAAATTACTAAAATAATTCATCCTATTAATTTTATTATCCCTCAACATTTATACTATATTTATAATGTTCTACCTTATTTCAATAGTTGTAATCTAGGTTATGATCTTCAAGGAAAACCATGAGCCTAAAGATTTTATGTTCAAAGTACTTTTCTAGGCTTGCGGTTTTGTTACTCTTAACGTTTTATTAATGATTTTTTATTTTGTATTCTCATAATGTATTATTATTTATCTTTTATTAAAATATTTTATTTTAATAAAATATTTCATTTTTTATTTTAGTTTTGTGTTGAATTTGAAATAATAATTTTACCATTGTATTTATTTAATGGGAAATTCGCAGTAAAATCATGTGATGTTACACACCATATTTCCATATTGTTTACCCTTGAAACCCTTTGGGTACTCTTTGTAAATATAATCCATTAAATTTATATAAATTAATGTAGATTTAATATTTAATTTCTCAAGATGTAACCCTTCCATTGAAACCATTCCAAGTACCATCTGAATCTATGAATGGATTGCAAATGGAGAAAATATCATAGATAAATAAACATTGTCCATTTTTTGAACTCCATTCATGAAAAGCCTTATATTTTACCATTTATTACCATATTATTATTCATTTATTTAATGAACCATCTTATTCTGAAGAAGTCATTTCCCAGCATGTCATTCCATTAGTTTCTATGTCTGATAAATGAATAAGGAATTCAACTCATCCCTCATATTTAATGCCCACTCAATTTAGTCATTCAAACTTGTATCCTATTTAGAACTATTATTTTATCCATAATATATGATAATAAAGTAGTTCATGTAACTTTTATTCCATTACACATGGAACCAAATCTCATTAGCTCATTGTACTTGAAAATTTGGCTCCTCTCTTTCAAAAATGAATTCTTTAAAAACCTCTCCTTTTGGAGTGATAAATTGAGCTTCAAAATTTCTGGATATTTTATGTACTTATATCCTTATAATCACCAAAATAATAAAAAAAATATTCTATAATTATTTTGAATTGTTTGTTGTTCTCATAACTATCATACTCTTTGAACTATCCTAAAATTATAGACTTTTATTCATACATCCTTAATATTTTGATGATAATTTTTTCCCATATACAATTTACACATGGTTTTGATCCTTCTATTGGATATCCACACTAAATATATCATTTCTTCTTATAATGACCATCCTTAAGTCTTTATCCAAAATCCAGAATCTAAAATCTTAATTTCTATATGCTATAAAGAAATATTTTTGGTGCATAGTTGCTAAATTCTATTTTTCCCTAGAAAATACATGGACATAATAAAGTGATCCAAAAACATTAATATGGTAAATGTTAAATTTATTTTGGTCTAAAATTATTCTAGGGTTTCCTGCCCCAATAGATTGGGACTTTTATTCACCTAATAGAAAACAAAATTCACAAACTACAACCAAAATTAATTAGGGAAATTTGTATGAAATATCATTATTCATTCCCCCTATACTAAATTCAAATTCATATAATATATGAAAATATTTTTTCCCCATGATTTGATTATTATATAGTGTTATAAAACCACACACATTTACACTAAAAAAACTTCAAAACTTTTTAATTCAATATTCCCCACCATTATAAAAACTTTAGAATTTCAAATCCATCTTGGTCTCCATTTAAACTATTGTTATCCATTGAGAAAAGGTTCTAAAAACCATTAGAAATGTTCTTGGGAAATAAAAAACACCTTTTTTGTCACATCATCGATGAAGGTAACAAATTATAGTGACCCTCTATGTGATTAGACAAGATTAGGGCCTTATATATCCATATGAACTAGCTTTAACTTATGATCATTAGGTTCATTTACTTAATTTTTTAGTCACCTTTAGCTACATCCCAATAATACACTCTTCACATTTTCCATACTATATCCTTCCATGTTTCAGAATAATTATTGAATCAAGTAATTTCAAATACTTCACATTTAAGTGACCAAGACATTAAATCCATAAATTTTGTGATCCAGATGGGTTTTGTCTAGCATGCACCACTCCTTATGAAACTACAGTGGGGTATAATATGATATATTTCAATACTTTTCCTACCACCATAGAATTGTGTATAAATTTCCAGGAACCATCCACAATCATTGTATAAAAACCCACATAATCAATTGGTCATATTATAACAAAATTATTCCTTAGTCTTTGTATGTTCCATAATCCTTAAAACTCTAACAATCCCCCATTTATACTTCAAATGGTAAGATAAAACTTTCACACTATCTTGATATATTCATCATACACAAGTTGAAACATGTAAAATATGTTAGAATTTTGATTCTATATACTCCTCTCATATATAAAATGAAAAAGTCCCCAAAGTCAATTATCAATTACTTTAGTGGACTAATGGCACTCATTAATAGAACACTCATATCATCTAGAATCATTTTTATAGATTAAATTATAGAAGAAAATATTTTATAATTTACCATTTTCATTACCTAAACCAAACTAATATAGCATATATCTCTATTTTCTTTTACCTCCCTGTAACTTCTCTTTAAAATAGAACACCCCCAACCTTCCAAATTAGAATAATATATGATAGAATTTTTTGATTCCTTCATATAAATTTCAAAATTTGTAGTAATATCCTTTCTATATTATAAAACTAATTCATTCTTAATACTGTTGTTTCTCACTATGTTTTACATCATATCCCATGATTTCGATAGTGGTGAGAGAAGGATTGGTGCCCACACGAGCCCAGTGAAATTCAAGTACAATGATTCCATCAAAATCCAATAAATGTTTCAGCCTTTCACATGATCTTCTATATAATTTATACACGAAATATTCATGAATAATAGTCTTCACATTGTAAATAATTTGTTCATATCTATTATTTTTAATATATATTTTTCAGTGATAATATAATTTTTTTAGCTTTCCTCACCACATAGATGATAAAGGTTTCATTCTTAGGCAATGAAAACATGATAAACCCTAGTGATTTCATATCCATACCTTCCCACTTTTCATATTTTATTGATTCAAGTTTAAAACCTAGGAATAGATGGTATAGATCCTTCCCAATCCAATAATAACCTTCCAACTATTTCAAAAAACTAACATATGTCCCACCAAACTTTTAGGTCCATAACTTAACCTCATCTAACACTATCCTTATAAAATAAATAAACTAACAATAAATTAAAAAGAAATAGGGATCAAGAACTAATTAAAAAATATCTTCAATAATATAGATGGTATAATGAAGTAATACAAATGTGTTCTGAAACACCAAGATAGGGTCTGGATGTACAGAACTCTATAAAAAATAAATAATAAAGCTATTTGTTTCTATAAATATTGATTCTAAAATCACCCTATATAGATTCATATATAGAAAAAAGTTTTATAAATCCTAAAATTAGTTCAAAAACATATTGTTTATATATCTAAAACTAATAATACAAATCACCATATCCATATACTGATTCACTACCAACAAACGTGTACTTTTGAAAGGCAATTATAAAATAACTATGTAAATAAGGGTATAATGGTTTTCTAACATTAAATAATTATCTTAATCCATGGGGTGATACTAAAAGCATTTATTATTAGGATAAATATAAGAATATTACAATTTTAGAAAGGGAAAAAATTGATTATCATGCATATATTTATAAAAGAGATTAATAGTAATCTTCTAGTCAACATGGTTTCAGTACCATCCAATATTCATGTAGATCCCACCACTGATCAAGGACATTTATGGTTCTATATAGACTTCCCCACCTCAACTACCAATGCTGAGTTAATAGTGAAGTTTTTATATCTCATCCTTTATCTTTTCCTATACTAACATTTTTGAAGAAAAAACTATTTCATGCTTCTTCCACTTCCTCACATTTCTAGGATTTTAGACTTCTCACCACCATACAATCACCTCCAAATAGTTTCATTAGTACTTGAATAACTCCATCTAGAATTTACAGTAACTTATCCAAAAATTAGTCATTCATAGTTAAACTTAACACAACTCAAGGATCTTATAGTAAAGGGTTTTTTCCATCAAAGTATTTCTCCTTGAGTTTCTCCTATTTTTTCCAAAGAAATGTGATAGTAGCTTCATATTTTTATTAATTTAATTATTTTTAAGTAAGTCACTATAATCAATTTCTATACAATAGAATTTATAGTTTAATTTTTAGATTATTTAATGGGATATTGATGATTCTATTACATGGAAGTTTCTATTATGGGTTTGTATAAGAATGGAATGAGATTTGATTGGATCAATCAGTATGAATCTTTGTTTTATAAGTTGAAATTAAAGATTATTCATGTCCATTTTTTAATTATTCATGACCTAGGGAACGGTTTCACCATATACTATGATGATAACTAAAAATTTGTCTTGAGATCATTATTGATACAAGAGGATATGTTAGTATATAATGGATTTTGGTAATTGTTACCCCATGAATGGAAAAAAAACATACCCATGATCTAGAGATAGCTATTATAGTATATGTTCTAAGGTATTGGTGGTAATATATCTTTATGTATAGATTTATGGCCTACACATACTACATGAACCTAATATGTCTATTATCTTAGTGTAATTTTAACTTATAGAAGAATAATTGGGTGGTGTATCTATAGATGTCTGACATTGAGATAGATTATTTACTATGAAAGGGGAATATCAAAATAGATTCTCTTTATTGGAAAAATCAAGATCATGTGGTTTGGGAATATATTAAGGTGTAAATTTTATTATTATTATCATGGATAGGAATTTGGATTTGAAATGGGGGAAGGATGGTATAATTTTTTATTCTATATTTATGATTTCTTCACCGGTGGATTATGTTACATATAATAAGGTATCTTATTCTAATTTTTTTTATAAGTGATAGTATTTTTAGTATGGATCCCATAGAATGATGAAAACAATATCGTAAAGGTGTATTTATGGTCATGAAAGTGGGGTTTTTTGTACTGGTATGAGGGATGAGTTGACGAGGGACTCTTATTTCTCTTTATGGGTGATCTATCTGAGAATTACAAAGATATACCATGATATCAGAAGATATTTCTATTGGCCAGTTGTGATAATGGATATCATTATTTGTGTACCTCATTGTCTCACCTACTAGAGGGTGAACATAGTGAACCAATGGCTATAAGTATTACATTAACCACATATGGTGAAAATATGGTAATGTGATAAAGTGACCATATACATTTTCACCAATTTTCTCGAACACGAAGGTCCCATGATGTGGTATGGGTTGTGGTATATCAATTGAAAAACGTTTCATTCTTTCTTCCAATCATTGAGACTCAGTCGATAGATGGGATAGAAAAGATATAAGTATTAGAAATTATATGCCTTCAGAAAATACCTGCAAGTATCATGTCCAATCATGATGCTTATTTCACATATAGATTTAGGAAGAGTTTTCATAAGGCTTTGGGGGATTATGTGAAGTTAAGTATAAAATATCACCCATAGAAAAATGGGTGGTCAGAGAGGATGATTCAAATACCTGAGAATATTCTCAATGATTTAATGGTATATTTGGGTGGGGAATGGTATGACCATTTAGAATTATCAGAGTTTGTATGGACTAAAAATTTATCATGATTCGGTAAATATAGATCCTTATATGTCATTATATGTTTGGTAATTCCATTCTCCCATATATTGTGTGGAGGTGGGTGAGTTAGAGATCGTTGGGTCAAGCATGTTACAGGAGACCATTAAGTGGGTATAATTGATTAGAAAGTAGTAAACAATAACTCAGATTAATCCCTTCTAATATTCATACCAAACAAAATGACTATTGGAGTTCACCCATGGTGGTCATGTACTCTTATTGGTATCACCTCACTTGGGGAATCACCAACTAAGGATGTTTGGAAATCTTAAATAGTAGTTTTTCAATTTAGGAATGATATATTTCATGAATTTCATCTCTATAATTATAAAGTTGATAATGTATAAATTATTTAAAATGAGGATGTTGAATTGGATAACAATTCATAATTTTAGGATAGACTGTTTTTCATCGTGGACTGGGGTGAAAAGGATATGTGAAGGAATATAGTTACTATTATTCATGTTCAATGGAATCATAGGCATGTTTTGAAGGATATCGGGAGAATTAGTCTAGTATATGATCCCAGTGGCTAGATATGTTCACTGAGGAGAAACAATTATGATTTATGAGGTAAGATAGTTCTTATTGTGCATGTGAAATGGATGAATAGGAATATTCATAAGTGTACCTGGGAACAATAGTCTTGTATACAAGACTAGTAGCTAGAACTATTCACTAAATAAAGTTAAGTATGATTCTTGAGAATAATAATCCCTTACAAGGGGGTTTTAAATAACCCTTAAATTTATATTTTCATTCAAAGATCTATTTTGGATTTAGTTAAGGATAATTCTTGATAGGTGACATGATAAAAACGGTTTAAGAGATGGATGTTTTTCTATGAGGCATATTCAAGGCCCTATTTATGAATTAAAGCATCATAGTATATTAGGTAATTGGTGTAAGTCATAGAGTATTTGATAATAAATCTAGGGTCCTAATAGCCCCTGAATCCCCGCCGACTAGGAAGTGGGAGTAAACCATGTCATTGGTGGAGTATTGGTTTCCTAGTTTCGGAAAACTGAGTGCCCAGTGGTCAACCTAGGTGAATCCCATTAAGGGTGCTTTAATCATTCTACTTCAATCCATATTTTAACATCTTTTTCTCTTAATCGCAAGCAATGTCTTGGAAAAATCCCATCTTAAGCCTCAACATGGATTACAAGAGACCAATTTCACTAATTTCTGTTAAAAATAATTCCAAATTAGTAGTAATCATCATTCATGGTAAGTGTAACCACATTTATCCATCTATTATCATTAGGGTCTCTTGTTAAACCCCATGACTTTGGAATATATTTATTTAATTAGAAACTTTTTCAATGGTATCCTCCACAGGCAACACCAAAATAAAAAGAGACCTGATGTATTTATTATTATTGAAATCTAAGAATAATAAAACCACTATAAATAGAATGATATTAATCAATTAAAATGACAGAATTTAAAGGATATAAAATTAATATAATTTAATATATAAAATGATTTTCCATTCTCAAATAAAAAGTTTAATGCATTAATAAATTGAAATCAATCAATTTTAAAATATTATTTCAATATTATATAATATTTAATATATTAGCTAACTTATTAACATCATTGTGTCAAGAATTGATTTGAGACTGTACAAAGCGCATGTAATGTTTTAAAAGCTCATTTTTCATAAAAGTATTTGTCTTTATATTTTCATTCAAAATAAAAATTTTATAATTTTATAATTTTATTTTTAAAAAATTAACATCATTTTTTAATTCCACATATTAATATTAGTTTTAGATATGATTTTTGGATTTTTCTAAAAATGTGGATTTTTATGTGAATAGTGAAAATAATGTTTTTACAAATAACATGGCTTCTATGGCATTATTGAAGTATAAGTATGAATTGGACATCCATGAAACCTTATTAAAATACCAAATGTGTTTTTTATAAATTACTTTATGATTTTACAAATATTAGTATTAATTTACACACACATTCTTGACATTTTAGAACTTTAGTTATATTTTCAAAAAAATAATATATTATATATTTAGTATTTTAAAATTATTTTTTATCCATTATAAGAAATTAATAAAATAAAATATATTTAAAATTTGGATTTATTAGTACTATATTATTTAATAAGAACCAATTTATTTTCAATCGTAAATGATATATTACTTTGGTAAAAACTAATTCCCATGGTAAAAATAAAATGGGGTAAAAAGTGTTTAACCAAGAGGGAAAAAGAAAAAAAAATTTAAAAAAGTGTTATAATTGGTGTTAAATGCCTTTATAGACCTTATAATTTCCCCTATTAATTATTTAAAAATTCTGGAGCTAATTTCTTAGAGATTAACTTCTTATTATGAATGTTTTTTGGGTATTTACAAAAATGTTGTCCCTTTTCAATTATAAAGTTGAAACTCATATCCCCAATCCCCATCACACCTCAACCTTGTTATTTTGTCCCAAATATCATGAAAACCTCTTTTAAACATTTATATCCACCTTCAAAATGTTATTTTCTTCTCAAAATACCATCCCTTAAAGGCTCAACTCCATTTACAAAAGTGATAATCCTAGAAGTGGTGTATAAATTTATAACTTCTCCTTTTCTATATTTCATCTTCTTAAAATTACATTAAAGAATAATAAAATGAAACAATTAGTATCATTATTATACTTGTATGTTATTATAATTATGGTAAAATAATTAATTGTTTTTCCTTTTTCTATTAAGAAATAAAAAAAATTCCTTTTTGCATTGTGCAGATTACCACGTCCACGACACAACATGTTTTTTCCCTTAATCACTATACAAGGATAGTAATAATGTGGAATTTAATATATAAGTATGATATTTATGACATTATTTATAATCTTAAATGATAAAACATATTTTTCATTTTCCCTATTCTATGTGAAATGAAATCATTATTCATCTGTCTTTATAGACTACAGCCACCAAAGAATAATGTCTTCTCAATTTTATTTTCATAATATAATTAGATATATGTTAATTTAATAGGTTTAATGGATAAATATGATTCTCAAAAAAACTATTATGGTTTTAAAAAGATAAATTCTATAACTTATAAACAATATGATCAATAACAATTATACTAAATTCAACCATCTGGAATAGCATTCTATGAGAAAAAATTGATTCATCATATTATATAATAACTTCATATAGATTATATTATTGTTATAAATCTTTTAAATTATTATTTATCACACTAAATAATATCATTATTCTTCTACTATAATTATATTACAATTATATCTCTACATAATCAACAATTAATTATCGTATGTTCTTGTTTGGATTGGTTTAACAACCAACTTGAACAATGATATGAATTTATATCATATATTACTATATGAATTTAATTTCTATAATATATGTTAAAAATAATTAAATTATTATTTTTATTTCTAAAATAGTAATATAACATTTTAATGTGTTATTTTAGAAAACAACTATTGATCACAAAGAATCATTGAAATATGCTTGTTGCCAAATTAATCGTTAAGGCTCATAACAATAAATCTAATAGAATGAAATTATAAAATTATATATAATTATAAAACATAAAAATAATTACCTTTTATAATCTAAGAATGATTAAATTTATGAAAATAATGAATAAAAACAAGACTATTATGAAACTGGTTTAGAATAATCAACATTACACACACACGATATTGAAAATAAATAATAATTATATAATATAAAAATATAGAATAATTATAAATGAAATTCATAAAGTTATATATACTTTAATATTTTCTAAAATATTTCATTCAAATATATATTTATGTCATATAGTAGGATAGAGTGTAATCAACTAAGCGGCATTTCAAGGTAAAGGTTTCATGTATAAAATTTAATTTATTGAGACGTATTGATTATTATGCATCACAACATATTTGATAAGGATTTATTAGTGCCTAATTAATGTATTCTAACATATTCATTTAATTTTAGGGGTTTTAAGATAGATATTACATTCTTTCTTCACAAAAAATTGATTCAAAAGAAACCAAATTCGAAACTCGTTTTTTAGTTAAACTCTCTTTGTTGAGTTAAAATGATTCTTCTTGAAAATCATTCTTCCAATATGGATATATTTTACTTTAATATTATATTTTTATATAAATTATATTTTTATATGAAGTAAAATTACTTTTAAAACACCACTATATAATATTCATTTAATAGTTCTAAAAATGGCCTTTTATTAGTGCTAGAGAAGCACTTTCTACCAAAGTGAGATTAAAAGTCATGGGAATTAATCAGTGCCAAAAAAACACTAATAAATGGGTATTTTATCCATTCATTTATAACCCCTGATAAAGGAACAAATTTATCATCACTTTTGTGGAGCATAGATAAAGGGGACCTTTATCGATGGTTCTAGAATAACTGATAAAGGGAACCTTTTTCAGTGTTTGTATAAGTTCTTATAAAGGGGAATACGATAAAATTTATAAAAAAAATACATGAAAACTATATTATAGACATTTAAAACATTTTTGTATAAAATTATATACGTAAAAACTATTATACACATTCAAAAACAACAATGTTCATTTGTATTTTGATCATAACCCTGACTAATGCTATTACAGAACAAACCACCCTTGGTCGAAAAAAATAATGAACCTATATAATAAAACAATTCTTATATCAGTAATAATATAGATAAATAATTAAATAAAATGTATTACCTTTAAACAAAACTTTTAGTCATACTAGGAACACCATGTATCAGATCGAATTGTGGTAGATTCTTGAATGTCACACCATTTCTTGTTCATCTTCAAGAATTATCTCTATAAAAATTAACTAAATATGTATAAGATCAAAATGAAAAGGAATTTCATTAAGTAATAGAAGATATATTTATAATAATAAAATATAGGCTCGTTTTCTTGGTTTTGAGGATGTGATGTGTGTTTTAAACTAAAATGACACTTATATATTGAGAAGATGCACTTGGTGTCATACCTATCACATTGTGCTATGGATTAAGGTGATGATGATTCCTAAATGTTCCATGTTACTAATGGATTTTTTTTATAAAGTATAAAAACAATCTGAATACATTTTATCATTTTTTAATACGTCACTTTTCCTTTTTACTAAAATTTCATTGTAAATAGGAAACATGAAATTTGAGTCATACTGATGACATCGTGTTTCAATTTAATGTGAGACTAATTCCTATATGTTAAAAATTACTTGGGAGTAATTTTCCTAAATAATAAATACAATACAACCATGTTTTTTAGTTTTTCTATGAGTTTCACATTTTGAACTAAAATATTGATTTTAACCTAATAAAAAACACTTTGAGTCATACCAAGCAAATAATATATTGAATTGATGTGTGGATAATTACTACACATAAAAATGACTTATGGTTCATTTTCCTAATTTATGATAATAATATGAATATGTTTTCTTGGTATTGAGTATGTCAATTTATTTTTTAATAAAAGTAATGCTAATTTAAAAAAGACACACCTAGAGTCATAGTAGTCACTCTATGTGTCATATTGAATTGATATTGATCCATACACATCCCAAATTACTTATGAATAATTTTACTAAAGTATCAAAATAATATTAATGTGTTTTCTTAGTTTTGAGTACATAACTTCTATTTTTTACTGAAATGTCATTTTAAATTGGAAACATACACTTTGAGTCATATCAGTCACATCCTATGTCAGTTTGATGTGGGATTAATTCCTAAACATCAAAAATTACTTATGAACAATTTTACTAATTTATTAAGAAAATATGATCATGTTTTTTTTATTTTTATTGAGTGAAACTATTTGAACTAAACTATCAATTTTAAACTGATAATGGACACTTTGAACCGTACCTATAACATCGTGTATCATATTGAGGTGATTATAGTTTCTATAAATTAAAAATAACATCTATATCATTTTCTTAAAGTATCAAAACAATAAAAATTCATTTTCTTTATTTTGAGTATGTCTATTTTCTTTTTGTACAAAAAATAATTTTAATTTTAAAGAAAAAATGCAGATTTAGTCATACTAATCTCACTGTGTTCTATATTGAGGTTTTTCAGATTCAAAAATGTCTCAAATGACTTATCAATATTTTCCCTAAATTATAAAAATAATCCAATTTTTTTTTCTCAGTTTTGATTACATCCCTATAATTTTTTACTAAAATATTATTTTAAACTAGAATCATGCACTTTGAGTCGTACCAGTCACATTATGTGTCATTGTAACATAGAAATAATTATAATATATCAAAAATTATTTATCAATAATTTTCCTAAATTATCAATACAATCCATATATGTTTTACAAGTATTCAATGAGTGATACTTTTTTAACTAAAATATCAATATTAAACTGATAATATAAGCATTGAGCCTTACCGGGAACATCATGTATCAAATTAGGGGTTGGATTGTTCTTATTTTTCAAAAATGACTTATGGATAATTTTCATAAAGTATGAAAACAACCTGAATGTGTTTTCTCAGTTTTGATAATTTTAGTTTTCTTTTTACTAATATTAATGTCAATTTTAAATAATAAACATGCTCGTGGATTCATACAGGTCACACCGTGTGTTGGATTGTGGTTCATAATATTTATAAACATCCCAAATACCCTTTGGATCTTTTTACTTAACTATAAAAATAATTATAATATTTTTTCTTGGTTTTTAGTATGTCACTTTTCATTTTTACTAAAATGTCATTTCAAACTAGAAACACACACTTTGAGTTATACCAATCAAATCATGTATCAGATTAGTGTGAGAATTATTCCTACACATAATGAATTATGAAATTTTTTACTAAATAATAACGTAAATAAGATATCATTTTATTATTTTTCAATGAGTAAAACTTTTTGAACTAAAATATCAGTTTTAAACTGATAACAGGAACTTTGAGTCATACCGGGTACATCTTGTATCATTTTCAAGTGAAGATCATACTACAAATTAAAAATGAAATACATATCATTTTTTAAAAGAATCAAAATAGTCCAAATTTTCTTTCTCAGTTTTGAGTATATTAGTTGTCTTTTTTATTAAAACCAATACACATTTTAAATAAAATGTCACAGTTAGAGTAATATAAGTCACACCATAAATTATATTGATGTATCTATGATTAATAAACATCTAAAATGACATAAATATCATATTAATAAATTATCAAAACAATAAAAATGCATTTTCTTAGTTTTTAATATGTCATTTTTCATTATGACTAAAATTTCATTTTAAGCTTGGCATTTTAAGCTAGAAACAAACACTTTGGGTCATACTGATCACATAGTGTCTCAGTTTTATATGAGACTGATTATTTTACATAAAAAATAAATTATAAATCATTTTACTAAATTATCAATACAACCCATGTTATTTTTATTGTTTTTTAATAAGTGACACTTTTGGAACTAAAATGTAAGTTTTAAACTGATAACTGACACTTTAAGCCATATAGGGCACATCGTGTATTAGATTAAGTTGAGGCTAATTTATACATTTCATAGATAACTTAGGGATCATTTTCCTAAAGTATTCAATATAATCAAAATGTGTTTTTTTGGTTTTTATTTTGTTAGTTTTCCTTTTTTCTAAAATTAATGTCGATTTTAAATAAAAAGACATAATTTGAGTCATATCTATCACACCTACATAAGACTAAGGTGAGGATGATAAATACATATCCCAAGTGACATAAAAATATTTTTAATAAAGTATAAAAACAATAAAAATTAATTTTTTTAGTACAACACATATCTTTTTAATTTAAATTTCATTTGAAATTGAAAACATGCACTTTGAGTCATACTGGTCACATTGTGTGTCAGATTGATATGAGATTGATTCCTACATGTCATAAATGACTTATGATTTTTTTTTCAAAATTATTAAGACAATATGAGTGTGTTTTCTTAGTTTTCAATGAGTGACACCGTTTGAACTAAATAATTAATTTTAAACTGATAACAAACACTTTGAATCATGTCAGGAACACCGTGTATCAGATTGTGGTGTGGGTGATTCATACACATCACATTTGACTTATGGAATATTTTTTTAATGTTTTTAAACAATCCAAATGCATATTCTCCATTATGATTATGTCATTTGTCTTTTTTTCTAAAGTTAATGTATATTTTAAATAAAAATATGCACTTGGAGTCATACCGGTCACACTGTGTGTTAGATTAAGGTGCAGTTGATTCCTACATATCCCAAATAAATTATGGATCGTTTTCATAACATATCAAACTAATACTTATGAATTTTCTCAATTTTAACACATCACTAGTATTTATTACAAAAATGTCATTTTAAATTGGAAACATGCACTTTGAGTCATACCGAACATAGAATGTGTTAGTTTGACATGAAATTGATTCCTATACCTCAAATATTACTTATAAATCATTTTAAAAAAATCATTAACATAATAAAATCTCATTTTCTTGTTTTTTAGTGAGTGACACTTTTTAAAATAAAATAACATTTTTTTTTCTGATAATGGAAACTTTGATTCATGTTGGGAACATCCTGTATCAGATTAAAGTATAGTTGATTCGTTAAGGTTACAAATGACTTATGGATCGTTTTCTAGAAGTGTTAAATAAATATTAAGTTGTTTTCTCAATTTTGAGTATATCAATTGTAATTCACCAACCCTAGTATCCCAGAGTCAGTTCGTTACTTTATTACATTGCCATGGATACAAGATTTTTATCCAAGAGGGCTGATCATTTTTGGAGTTTTGGAAACCCGATAATTACATGATAACCATTTTACATTAGGAAAAGAAAATAAAACATAATACATAACAAATGATAATAAATTTTTTCCTTTAAAACTCATTCAAATATCTCTTATTCATAGATCGGGGAAAGGAAACAAAATAAAGGTGATCTCAAATTCTTAGTAAGGTTTAAGTACAGTGGAATCTATTATGAATCAATGAAAAGAAATAAACATGGAAATTTAAATAACATAGAACACATTCCATTAAAATTAATGTATTATGATTAAACGATATAGTATGGTAAATAACTATAAACACATGACATTCAAATAACTGTATATGTAATAGAAAATATGGAAATGTAAATAACTAAAAGACATTCCATTTAATCAATATTAAAAAAATAAGAGGAATCCATATATGTTTTCGTATTGAAAATCATATGGATAATAGTTATAAAGAATTCTGAGTGAAGGAAATGGTTTAATATTGGGTGTCACGTATCTGTAACATGAACCACTATACCTTTAAGATATATTCTCAAGAAATTTAAATTACTCTGATTTGGCCAATTGATTCATACCAAGAGACTACTAATGCATCGAGGTACAAACTATAATTAGGACCCACCCATTTTTGTTAGTCTAAATAATTACTCATATATTAAATAATCAATTTTTATTAATAAATAACGTTCTTTATCATCAAATATCCAAATTGAATAAAAGATACATATTTATCAATATTTTGAAAGATAATATAATAATTTTAAATGTGAAAATAGTTTTTAAATATGCTATATTGTTTTGGTAATAATCATATCCATTATAAAATAATATGGATACCACATAGAAGTATAATTCCTAAAGAATAATGCTTACAAGTAATTTATTATTTTAAGAAAATGTTAACAATCACAAAAGAAGGTGATATTATAAGATAACTTTTACCAGTTGGTGATTTTCATGTTAAAACCCCTTGGATGAGATACTTAAAAGTAGAATATTAAATACCAAGAAGATAAAATTATTCATGATATAATATATCAAATATGTTAGTAGATACACCACTCAAAATAAGTAAGTGGTGAAAAAGGAATATTCCTCACAGAAATAAAAGTTAGAAAAAAATCACTTACCTTGACTCTAACTTGTCACGTGTGTATTTATCTTATTAAAAAATAAAATTCTGTTAATTATTTGCTTTAATTAGAAATTTTTTTAATTTTATTATAAATTTTATTTCACTTATTAAAATTTTGTATACAACTACTTAAACAATTAAATTTACATCGTGTGTTTTGACCAAATTTAGTTCATCTGTCAAAAACGACTTCGGAATGTCGAATATTGTAAAAGGGGTAATTATATAAACATATAAAAAATAATTTTCATGGAATAATTTTTATATTTATACATAAAAGATACAATTAAAATTAATCGTGAAGTATATTTGTAAAAAAATTAACCAACATCGCAACTGTGGCGACAGTAAGTTATACACACACATGGGTAACATTCCCATTTTTCAATGATCATTATAGAAAGAATGAAATTAAACATTAATCATTAAATAATGACTAATATATCTTAAATACCATTTTTTTAATTGTATATTCTTATATATATAATTCTATATATTTAAAATTAATCACATCGTGTTGGGTAGGTGGTAGTCCATATGTCCACGAATGTCGTTGTCATTTTTTTATCGTATGAAAAATGCTAAAAAAAATTATATTATTTTATTAGAAAAGTAATTATTTCATGAATATAATATATATTTATTATGACACATATTTTTAATTAAACACATCCATAATATATTTCATGTAATGTGTGAAAGTATCACATCGCTTTAAGGAGGTGGTAGTCCACATGTCCACAAATGATGTTATCACATTTACCCAAAATGGAAAGTAAGAAGGTACGTCTTAAGTAGAAATTATAGAAGTACTATGACAACATAAATATAATATATATCAGATAATAACATTTTCTTCATCATAATTCCTAACCATGATACGTCTTAAGAGAAAAATAAATGACATCATTTCGTGAGGTGGTGGTCGGTCGTACACAGGAACAATAAATTCATTACCCATTTGATGGAAGTGTGTATGGGTATAGGTTTAATCCATAAAATTAAAAAATATTATTATATTTTGTATTATTATTTTATTTTTTAATCATTTAAAAAAAATAATTTAATGGTTTCAGGAAGAAATAAAACAAAATTGATCATTGAAAAATGTTACCTATTTTGCAAGTAACTCCTTTTGGTTTTCACCAAATTACTTTATAGGATTAATTTATATATAATTTTATACTTATATAATTATGGGAGGGATTTTTTTGAAATATTAGGTTATGTTTATTATTATAAACATGTCTCGAGAGGTGTGATGAAGGGAGAGGGGTGAGTGCTTTCTTATAGTGGATGGGGAGTGACATTCTTGTAAATATTAAACGGTAAGTAGTGTTGGGAGGTCTCCCTTATCTCATGTACCTCCAAAATTATGAAATAATGTATAAAAGTAAATTTATGGTAGATAAAACCCTCCATATCAAAAATAAAATAAGCTTATTTTTATAATTTGTTTCCTTAACATCTATGTTTCCCCAATTTTAATATTTTATTTTTTATTAAAGTAACTAGATTTCTATCAAAAGTAAATTGACCATTAAAAGTACATTAAATTGAGATTTATTATAAAATATAAACCCACATAATTATAAATATTATATCTAATTTAAAAAATAATAATATAATGTGTGTTTGAAATTAATTTTAAAACGAGTGTATGTAATGTCAAAAACACTACTTTAACATGAACCATGATAATAATGTTTTCACTATCTATGGATAAATATGTTAAATATATAAGATAAATTGGTCCATGAATGGGATATATTTTATATTTATTAACACTTAAAAATCATGTGGAAGAATATAGCATTTTTTCAATTTAAATCATTTAATAAAATATAATTTATTTTAAAATAACATTAATATCAATTTTAACATTTTTTAAATAATATTAATTTAAAAAATTATCAAAATAATATTTTAATCCCAATATTTTAAATAAAAAACTGTGTAACATGATATATTTATCTAAAAAAATAATGGAACACAATAATTTGACAAAGAGTACTTTACTTTTAATGTTTTTTGTATTATTTATTTTATTTAATTATTAACAAAATAATCATTGTGATGACGTTTATTAAGAATTAAATGAAATTATATCCTATATAAAAATTAAATTTCAAATATCATGATAATAATGACTCATTTACCTTACAAAATAACATTTACAAACTAAACTTTATAGCTTATTCCATACTCCATAACATTATAGGAATAAAAATCTAGGAAGGTGATTTTTTGTCTTTTTCTTTACTTAATATATTATATGGGTCACTTTCATGAAAATGTTTTTTAATAGAACATAAAATTAGAAACAACGGAGAATATGGTCCAAATATGGGCATAATATAGATTTTGAAGAACTGTCTTGATAATTTTTTCCCTTAAGATTAAAGTTTAGTATATTGTTAAGCATAATTTTTCCTGAATCACTTTAATTAATATTAATCACTTTCAGTAATATTTTTGGTCAAAAATTAAGTTGAAATTTTTAAAATATAAATATTATACTGATTATAATTATGTATATCCATTTTTCCGAATTCAATTCACAAAATTGGATATACTAAATTTAAATCTAATACTGCAAACATGGCGAGTAAGTGGGTTTTTAAATTGAAAATATTCTAAAATTGGTCATGTTTTTATATCTAAATTAAATATAAAAATGATCCTAATTACCTATATTGGATTAATATAGGTATAATTTATCTATTTTGACTTTAAAACCAATATAAAATATAATTTACATTAATAATTATTTAAATAAAAAAACACTTTTCAACTAAAATGTGGTGTTTTTCACTATTTATCATAAAATGAAACATCTCAAAAAGATACTAAAAATTTACCCTAAACATATTTTTATTTTATGAATTTTATTATTAATATTATTTTGTTAAATAAAATTTATAAAATTTTAAAATTTTATTAATAAAATAGGTATGCCATTAAAAGGTGGTAAAACACTATATTGCGTGTAATGTGAGATAACTTGGTATTATGTGTATCATAAACTTAATATAGTGTTTCGTATAAATAAATATACAAAAAAATTATTTTTATTATAAAACTAAACTATTTTAATGTCATGGATTGTTACATTCTCCCAACATTAATTAAATTTCATCCTCACAATTCAAACTTGATCTCAATAATCGAGGGTTAGATATTTGAAAATTCTATTTTTGAAAAAATACACATCGTAAATAAGGTTAATAACACATATTATTAATAATTAGGAAGGTAAAATGTGATGTTCACAAAAAACTAGGCATTATAATAAGAGAACACCAGTGAAAACCTACACATGGAATATAAATCTAACTGTCAAGTTCTAATGGAGATTGATAGACATCATGGTCATCAGAAAGTTGTTGAACACAAAAACATAAACTAGAGGTGTGAATAAAGGTCATTGATATCATAAAAAATGATTATAATAGGGTAAAAATTATTTCAAGACCCTTTTCCTAGAGTTGATAAACTCTTTCACACTCTAAGAATATAAGTAAACATATATTTCTATAAACACAATTTTTTCCTCTGATTTCACCTTGAACTATTTCTACTTCATATCTTTGAAAAATATGAATCATATAGTAAACTAATGTATTAGCCACTAAAACCCTATCTAAAGATCAACTTAAATGATTTAATAAATGGTGAAACTTTCCATAATAATATGATCCAATAATTAATAATCATTTTCAAGGTAATTAGTAGTGCCCAATTTACTTTATCCTTATGAATCAACTATTTTTTCAAATTTCATTACCTCAAAATTAAGAACATACTAAGGCTTATCCTTCCCTAAACCATTTTTTTTATAAATTTCAACTTGATACAGAATTAAATTTCTAATTTATTGGTACCAATCAACACAACCTTTTAAATCCTTGAAGAAAAATTACTATAGTACAATACTTATAAATTATATAATACATATATTAAGGATATCATCGATAATATAATTTTACAACATTATTCAATGATCCAAATATAAGAGAAAATTAATCATTACAATTCCGCTATATCAATAGCATAAGCTTGACATTGATCCCTTAGATTCTTTTGAGGTATATTCCTATGATTATTGGGGGATTAATTTTCTTAGTACGCCATCTCCTTGAAGTTATAACACTAAATAGTACCCCTTTATTCTTCCCCTTTCATTTTTTAGTATTTTTACCCTTATCTTTAAACTTATAACAAACTCTCATTCCCTTTAATAATTTTCCAATGTTATTCTTTTCACATTTTTCACATAAGAAGATCTTTATTTCCTTTATTCCCTTCATTTGAATTCTTCTCTACCATCCTCAAATTTTCTTGGTTTCCTATAAATATGTATGATCATGAGAATTATTTTTCTATTTTTATGGAACGTAAAATTATTTCATCATATAAAAAAATTAAACACATGTACCCTTTGGGGACCTAGATTAAGTCCATCAAAGAAATTGTCAATTTTTTATTCCATGTTGTGTACAAATCCATATCATACCTTGATAACATTTTAAAGGTGGCTTCATACAATACTACGGTTTATTTATCCTTTTTCATTAAACTATTGAACGTTATCTTTATCTTAATTTTTTTTCCATGAGGGAAATGTTTTCAAATAATATATCCTCAAAATCATTCAATTCAATGAGTTTTATTTCCTCTTACACTATATTATTCCAAATCAAAAAAAAACATTTATCAGAATAACCATTGAGATAATACACTGAAATGGTACCCTTTTCCTTTTCACCGCATCCCAATTCCATAAATATCTTCTCCAAAGACTTAATTCATTTCTCAACCTTCATTGAATCAGTAGTCTCAACCAATGTTGGGGGCCTTTATCACATAAGGTGTTCCAACATTAGAGAATATCATTTTGTAATAGGTATATCCTTCCTATAAAGGTTATATATCATTACCTAATTAATTTTCCCTAATATATTCATAACTTGATCAGTTATAATACCAGATACATTGGATTTATCATTTGGGAACCTCAACATTATCCATGAGTATTGATACCCTTATTCCTTATAGGTTCCATTTCTTAATAATGGAATACAATATATTAGATCATAAAACAATATAAAATATTTTATAATCAAAAAACACGTGAGATACTTAACATAAATTTAAATTTTTTTGAATATTTAATCCCAAAATCATAAACATGGTTTTTTGGGATGTTCTTAAATAATTATACTAAAAAATTGTCATAGTTTTATTTTAAATAATATAAATTTCCAAAATATAGTTTCTAAGTTATTTACTAAACTTTCTATGATACCAATTATAATGCCCCGGCCCTAGTATCCTGGATCTGGTGCCTTAATTTATTTCATTGGCAAAGATATAATATTCAAATCCTAAAGGGCTAATCAATTTAGTAGTTTTTGAAACAAGATAAATACATGATACCCATTTTATATTGGTAAAAGATAATAAAACATAATAAATTACAATGGATAATAAAATAAATCCTTCAAAACTCATTCAAATATCTCTTCTTCATAACATAGGGAAATTAACAAAAAAAATAAGGGTGAGCTTAAATTCACAGTAAGGGTTAGGTAAAGTGGAATCTATCATGAATCAATGAAAATAAATCAACATATAAAGGTAAATAATTTAAACAAATTCCATTAAAATAACTATATAAGGAATAAACAATATGGAAAGGTAAATAAATTAGAATACATTCTATTAATATAAATCGATAAACCATAAACAATAAAGTAAGGTAAATAAGTAAATATTATGTCATTTATTCAATATTCTAAAAATGAAATGTATCTATACTGTATATCATAGTTAAAAGCCTTTGGATAACAACTGAAATGAATTCTAAATGAAGTAAATTATTTAATATTGTATATCATGTATTTGGCATGTGAATTCATATACCTTCAAGATCTATTCTTAAAAAAATTTAAACTACTCTGATTTGGTCAACTCATTCATGTGATGAGATTAATGATGCATAAAATGGTATATCTATAACTAGGACTCACCCATGTCAACCAGAACAAATAATTCCTTCTTTATATAATAATAAATTAAATTAATAAATAATATGTCTTATCATAAAATATTTGTATTGAATAAAAGATACAGATTTATTAATATTTCTAATGTTAATGAAATAAATTTCAAAGTAAAAATTGTATGTAAATATGGTATACAATATAGGAAATAATCATATTTATTAAAAAATAATATGTATATCACATAAAATTATAGTTTTCAATGAACAATGATTATGAGGATGTGATTTTTTTATGAGAAAGTTAAAAATCACCAAATAAAGTGAGATTGTAAGAAAACTTTTTCCAGTTAGTAATTTTCAAGTTAAAACCCCTAAGATGAGATAACTTAGAGTAAAAAATTTAAATATCATTAAGATAAAAGGATTCATGATATAATATTTAAAAAAATTCAGTATATACACCACTCAAACGATGTGGTGAAAATGATGTATGCTCACGGAAAGAAAAGTGAGACAAGAACCTCTTACCTTGAGTATAATAAGTCCCATGCATATTAATCATATAGAATAATAAAATTATGTTAATTATTTACTTAATTTAAAACCTTTTAAAGTTTATTATTTATTTTATTTCACTTATTACAATTTTTTATTCAACTACTTAAACAATTAATCTTGTGTCGGGTGTTTTAACCAAATTCGGTTCATGTGTCAAAAATGGAATTCGCAGGTCGACTATGATGAGTCATTATATAAAAATCTACAAAATAATAATCATGAAATAATTATCATATTTATACAAATATAATTTTAAAACCAATAAGGAAATATGGTTATGAAAAATGAACCAACATTATAATCAAGGAGATAGTAGGTTGTGCGTGCACATGAGTAACATTCCTATTTTTCAAAAATGATTTTTAAATAAGGTAAGTAACATTTTATATTTCCATAATGATACGTATATCATAAATAAAATTTAATTTATAATATGTACTTATATATATAATTCTTCTGATGTAAAATTAATTACATTGTGTTGAGGAGGCGGTAGTCCACATGTCCAAAAATGACATTATCACTTTTTTAGTGTCTAAAAAGGATAAGAATGAAAATGATATATTATATTTTTAAAAAGGTAATTATTTCATTAATATAATAAATTTTTTTATGTCACATATTTTCAATTAAGCCCATCTATAATAATTTCTGTGTAATGTGTGACGTATCACATCGCTTTAATGATGTGTTAATCCACATATCTACAAACAATGTTATCAAATTTATAAAAAATTGAAAGAATGAAGTTATGTTTTATTAAACAATTATAAAAGTATTAAGACAACATAAATATCATATATATCATACATAAATATTTATTATATCATAATTCCCAACCATGATATGTCGTAAAGTGAAAAATGAATGATATTGATACGTGAGGTGGTAGTCCTCCATCCAAATGAATGGTAAATTTGATATCCACGGGATGGATATGTGTGTAGGTATTGGTAAAACCCTTAACATTGAAACATATAATTATATTAATAATACTTATTGTTTTATATAATCATGTAATAATGAAAATTTAATGGTATCATAAAGAGATAAAACAAAAGTGATTGTCGAAGAATGTTACCCCTTTTTCAGGTAACACCTTTTGGTTTTCACTGATCGACTTCCTTAGATTTATTTCTACCTAGTGTGAAGCTAATAGTTATATGGTAAAAATGTTTGGGATCTATTTGTGAAGGTTTTTTATGAAAAAAATTTCTTTATATGTGTAATAAAGTGGAAGGGGTGGGTGTCTTTATATAGTGTAGGGAGAGTGGCATTATTGTAAATATTAAAAGGTAAGCACTATTAAGAGGTCTCCCTTGCCTCACATGCCTCAAAAATTGATAAATAATAGAATAAATTAAATTTATGAATTATAAAAACCTCCACTACACAAAAATAAGTTCATTTTAAAAAAAATAACTTCTAAGTTTTCTCAATTTTAACAATTTTGGTGTTTATTAAAGTTACTAGTTTTCCATCCTAAGTAATTTAACCATTAAGACTAAATTAAATTCATATTTATTAAAACAAATAGACAAAATATACTATAAATGTTATATTCTATTGAAAATAATAATCCCATTTGTATTGGAAATTAATTTTAAAATGAGCGTATGTAACACACAAAAATACTAAATTAACATGAACCATGTTGATCATGTTTTTACTATCTATTGGTCAATACGATAATTATAAAATACAAATTGTTCCATTAATGGTACTTATGTGATATTTATTAATAATTAAATATAACTTGTAATAATATTGTATTTTTTAAATTTTAAATCATTTAATAAAATAACATTTATTATAAAATATAATTAATGTCAATTTTGACATTATTTGTTTATTTATAATTTAAAAAATATAAAAACAATACTTTAATTCAATTATATTAAGTTGAAAGTTTTGTAACATGATATATTCATCTAAAAAATAATTTAATATAATAATTCATTCAATTTACTTTACATTTAATGTTTTTATCCTCATATATTTGGTTTTATTATTAACTAAATAAACATTATGTTGGTGTTACTTAAGCATTTAATGGAATTAAATAATATCTAAAAATTAAATTAAATTATAAAGATAATAAAAACTCATTTTAATTTCAAAATAATTTTTATAATCAAAACTATGTATTTTCTTCCATAATTCAAATCTTTATTGGAACTATAAGAAAGGTATATGTTTTTTTCTTTTTCTTTAATTAACTTATTATATGAACCGCTTTCATGAAATTATGTCCCACATACTCATAAAATTAGATCTGAGAGAATATATAGTATAAATATGGGCTTCCAATGAATTTTTTACAAGTTTTTGGGTCATGTTGGCCTATATGTTTAGAGTTTAGTACCTTGTTAAGATTAATTTTATGTTAATCATTGTAATTAATATTAGTCACTTTCACTAATATTTTTGGTCAAAAAATATTTTTATCCTTTTATAATATAAATATTATAATGATTAAAAAAAGTTATATATATTTTTTAAAATTAAATTCACATAATTGTAAAAAATAAAAGTTAAATCTAATCCTACATATCTGATGAGAAAGCTGGTTTTTAAAGTGAAAATGTTCAAAAGCTCATTAAGTTTTTATATCTAAATTAAATATAAAAACAACCTAGTGAAATAATTTTGATTAATATATCTATAATTTAACTATTTTTACTTTAAAACCAGTTTAAAATATAATTTAGTATTAATAATTATTTAAACAAAAAGGTAGTTTTCATCTAAAATGTAGTATTTTTCAGTAATTGTCAAAAAAAAATAAACTTCTCATAAAGACACAAAAAAATACTCCCTATGATAATTATGATATTATGAATTCAAAAATGAAGTTTATTTTTATAAATAAAATTTATTAAATTTTACAATTTTAGTTTAAAAATAGGTTTTCCATTAAAAGGTGGTAAAACATTGTCTTGCGTGTAACACAAACTAACCTAGTGTTTTTAGTAAAATAATCTTAACATGGTGTTTCATATAAACAAATATATAAATAAAATTAATTTTATTATAAAATAAACATATTATAAATTCTTGAGGTGTTACATAAATTGTCTTTTTTAATGAAATTAATGTTAATTTTAAATAAAAAGATTCACTTGGAGTCATACCGGTCACACCGTGTATTGGATTAAGGTGTGGTTGATTCCTACACATCCAAAAGCCTCAAATAAAATCCCAAATTACTATGTTACCATGCATTCCATTGGATTTATTTTTTTAACTTCCATAACTTCCTATTAAGTCGATGTTCGTAGATAAAAAATTTTCTTTGACTAAAAACATCGACTCAAAATTTAGAATTAGTAGTTAGACATAGAAATCCATTGGAATGTTTGGTAACATTGGAAGAAATAAAAATGTTATCTATTTTTTTTTATAATTACAGATTATTTAAAGAAAAATATTACTTCCCAATATATCTGTTAAAAAAGTAAATAAGTGTTATATAAAAATGATAAAAAATTAACTTATAAATAGTAGATTAAATGATGAAAAAATTAATTAAATAAATTATTTGAATTCACCTTTTCATGATGGTTTTATAAATTCTTAGCCCATTTAATTGTTTTCATTATCTCGGTTATAGTCTACAAGTCCAATATCTCATGATCATGAGCAACTTCAAACAAGCCACAACAACTCAAAAAAATAATCTACATTTATAATAAAACTATTATTATATAAGTAATACTAAAATAAATAAATTCAAAAAAAATATCAAATAGGAAATTATTTATATGGACAATGATTTTATTCAAAAATATCAAGATTACCTCTGTGATTGAGAAAATCCAGAGTCATTTCTCTTTCAGCAAAGGAAGTGGAGGGAAAATAAAGGAAAGTGATAAATTCCAACACTACATGGGTGAAAAGGGTTTATAGGAGAAGAATTTTATGGAATTTTTTGTTCATAAAGGAATGAAATATGGATATAAATCTTCCAAAATCAACAAACTATAAAAATATTACTTCCCAAATGATATGTGAATAAAATTAAATACATATTAGAGAAAAATTATAAGGAAATTTCCTTAAAAATAGTAGATAAAATGATGATTAAATTAATTAAATAATTAGTAAGAGTTCACTTTTCATGATGGTTATATACATTCTTCACACATTTCATAGTTGTAATTATCTCCTTTGTGGCCTCTAAGTCCAATCTCTTGTGAGCATGATATGCTTTTAACAAACCAATCCAACTCATACAAAAGAATCTACATGTATAAGAAAACAATTATTATGTGAGTATTACTATAAATAAATAATTTTAACATAAATATGAAACAATAAATTTATTATATAGACATTTATTTTACTATCAAAACATCAATATTATCTATGAGGTTGAGCATGGGAAGCGTTGTTTCACTTTCTGCAAAGGGAGTGGAGGGAACTTGAAATAAAGTAATAAATGCTAACACTATAGTGATTAAAAGGTTTTAATGAAGAATAAGTTAGTGGAAGTTTTGGTATATAAAGGCATGAAATAAGGATATAAATCCTGTAAAAAATTACTATTTTAAGGAAAAATGAAAATTAAATCAATGTTTCATTATATAATTTTTTGTGTGTTAGAAAAAGTATATAGTTACATTACTTTTACATCTTCCCAAATGGTCTCCTTTATTATAGTCTTATCTTTTGTGGGATTGATTACATCCTCATATATAGAAGACATTTTCAGCATGTTTAGTCAAACATTTAATTTATTTTATGTTAATACAGTATATAATATAAAATATTATGAGGAAAACATATTCTATTAAAAAACAATTTTACCTTCTCATTGAACTATCTTTCTTTTTTAAAGGTTTTTGGGATTTGGATCCTCTATAAAAAAATCCAAATCCACTCCTCTTAGGTCCCCACTAACATAAAATACATTTATTACATTGGTACTGTCTTGAAATGATTGTGATCTCCCAATGAAAGTGTCATCCTCGATTGAATTCTCATCTGACCCGACAGTTTATTATGTCGCCAGTAGGACAATCGACCAGTTCTTGTTTGTTGGATACGAGATATAAAATACTATCTCTTCTTGTGATTCCATTTTTAAAGTATCATCTTTTTCTTCTTATATATTTAGATTCATCTTCACAAAGCTAATTTCATCAACTTTTACTACACTCCTATTGTCAGTGCATTTGCAATGGAAAAAATGTGCTTGAAATGTTGTGTATTCAAACTTGTATATCTCTTCAATAATTCCAAAATATGAAAAAAAAAAATTAAATTAGATTTATATCATTGGAACCAAATAAGTTCATTTCTTATTTCAAAATCATAACTCCACTATTTTTCATTACACTTCAGTCATTGTGTTCTTTTGTATTGAATGTATAACCCTTGATAACAAAACTTCTTTAAGATATAACATTTTTATTTGTTCCCCTAGATATCCATTGAAGTCGTTTGAAAATAGAATTTTTATTCATAGATAACTCCTTATAAATTTGATCTTAGAACCATCCTATAAATTTTTATTCTGTTTATTTAATATCCATCCTTCATCCCATGATGGATTCAAGTCTATAAGAATCTCTTTATTGGCTTCAACATGTGGAAAAACATCCTCACTATTATGTAAATTGTAAAGGAATTATTTCTCCCCATCTATGAAGGTAATTATAAAGAAATTTATTATAGAAATACCTTATCCCATAACATGTCTAGTATGACAATACTTTGTAAGACCAATGATGTCAACATTTGATATATAATTGGTATAGAAATCAAAATATTCTTCAATAGTATATCATTTTATATAAAACCTTCTAGATAACTTTGATTATTAGAATACCCTTTAAAAATACTCATATACTATTCAATGGGGTATATCCATATGTAATGGTGGGGCTGTATAGTTAAACCACTCTAACCAATTGAATAATCAGGTGGGCCATTATATCAAAGAAAGATGGTGGTCAGAACATCTCGAATTCAAATAATATGACTGTAACCACCTTATTCTTGATTGAAAACTTAATTGGGTCTATAAATTTACTACATATGGATTTGAAAAAGAAGTTGAGTCTGGTTAATGTATTCTTTACATTTTTAGGAATAATTTCAAGAAAATAAATAGGCATAAAATGTTTCAGCAAAACATGAAAATAGTGTGTTTTTAGCCCCTATAACATCAATTTTTCACTAACATGACATTCTTGATATTTAATGAATACCCCTATGGAACCTTTACAATATTAAGGAAAATAAAAAATTTCAATATTTCTAGCCTTGATAAAGTGTAAAATGATAGTGGAAGAAAAGTATTCCCTATACCGTTCAATGGTGCAAAATCTTCATGTATCCACATGTCAATCATGTCCAACGTAGCCCTAATTACATATTTCATTTTTTGAGGAATATTTAGTAATGTTACAATTACACTATCATATAAAAAATCTAAATCCAAGACAATAAGAAAATATGTAACATACAAACCATTATTATACAGTAATTCAATGAAAATTGATCTTTTATTCATACCTTATTTTGTATGGTTTTTTAAAAATGGTTAATAGAAAATAGATTCAATATATTTTACTTTATTGAACTATTGATCTTAAATTAGTGGTGATGATGTTGTACCTTATTCGTTATTCTCATTGAATGTTATTATCTGGGAATGATATTTATGCTACTGAGGAAAAAATTTCTAATATCCTAAAAACATAGTATTTGATAATTGTTTCAACTAAACTAAGTGTGTGCATTCTTTAAAAATGGGAAACCCCAACATTCCTTTAATTTTATAGCCTAAAATTTCTTCATAAGTTATATTTTATTTAATGAATATACTTATTGACTATGTAAATATTATAGGCTTGTTTAATATGCCTCTTTATGACCATACTCATGGAGATTAATATATAATAATAAAATGAAACATTATTCATAAAAATAAATCAATCAATACAACTAAATAAAAAAATATAAATAATCGGTCACATAATAATAGATCCATATTAAATATGTTGAAAGTCAAGAAAAATATAAACAAGTAAATAGTATTAAATGAAGCATATGTAATCTTGGGAAATTCCCAAACATCTCGTGAGGTGACTCTGGACATACCTGGATTGGAACCACCTATAAGAATGGTGATGAGTTACAATGTTTATAACCTACTTGAGACCCACAACTATCCTAACTTGTTAGACTCCCATATAGACATTGATACAGGTGGGGACCCATAAAATCTAGTCTAGACTATATATAACTCTCTCTCATCCTTCACTATGTTGCACACGATCCCTATTATGATAGTAATGGTGGGTATGGTCACCTTTTCCCAAAACATATCAATCGACAATCAACATAACCCAAACATATATATTCAAAAATCCCTCCAAAACCCATCAATAAGATATCTATTTCAAAATTAAAAAAACATTACTCATAAAAACTAATATATTTTGTATCCATTGATGGTGATAGTTTTTTTAACAACTTTATGGTACCAATAAGGCCATGACACTTGATACTACCACTACTTTTCAATGAAAATAATCTTTCTTTCAATATTATTCAAAAAATTAAGTGAGAATCTATGTAATTTTAATAAGTTATAAACATTCCTCAAATTCATAATTTTAAAAAACACAAACATTAATAGACTCACTTGGAATTAATTCTTAAAACCAATAAAAAAATATCGTCTGCTTTATTGAATGAATCCTAATTATATTTTATTTGACTACATACTTACATATATACAAGAAATAATGTTTTCAAATATATATATATATTTAAATGAATATATATATATATAGATGTTCATATAGTATATCAAGAAAAAAACGGGATAAAATTCATGAAACTTAACATAAAATAAAAATATTGATGTAACACCATTGAAGATTAAAAATAAAAAAACCCAAACAAACTGCACCTCAAGTTAAAGAAATCATTACATGAAATCCATTTAAAATTATTAAATAAATTCCATTGGTGGAATTTAGACAAACACTTTTTTCATGTTATTTTCATAGAAGGAACTTCAAAACATTTAAACATAATATGCTACTAGGATGAAATCTGTGTGTAGAATTATTAATATTCTTCAAGGAATTATTAAATTCCTTTATCGGGTTAATACGAACACAAATTCATTGAACCCCCCAATTAGATTTTAATTTTAGATAGAAAATCAGCAATGAATAATGAATAGCAAGAGATAATGAAGAAAAAAATGAAAATAGATATCATCAAAAAAGAAATCAATGAGTGAGTTGGGTAGAAAATAACATACCTTGGATTAAAGCTTTGAATAACCCAAGATAAAGTAGAGATATCTCTATTCCTTGGATTTATTCGCGCCAAGGATTCACCTGACCCTTGAATCATTTGATCCTTATATTCAAGCCTTGGAATTGTTTGATCCTTGATTCGAGCACGGATTAGATGAGGAGGAGCACCGACATCAGGTGGCCTCTAAAGAAATATTTAGGTTCATAATTGGTTTCTGACTGATTAGGGTTCCTTAAATAGATCAGGGGCATTTTTATCATAACTTCCAAAAAATCGCTGATAAAAATCCCTTTTATCAGCTCTAAATTAATAAGCTCTTAGAAAAGGAATCTTTTTTAGTTCTTTTTTAGCACTGATAAAATTTATCTTTTTCCGCACTAAATCATTAGTGTTGCTAAAATATTTATATTTATAATTATAAATAAAAAAATTGTAAATATATTAACATAATTATATATATTTAATAAAATATATAAATATAAATTTAGTAAATATATTAATTATTTAAATATGTTTATTATAATTTTGTAACTATTTAAATATATAATTATTTATTTATAATTTTATAAATTATTTTTTAAAAAATAATATTTATATATTTATGTCATTATATATTGATATATAATAAAAAAATATAAATATAATGAATGTATTCATTATTTAACTAATTTTATTTTGATTTTATCATTATTTAAATATATATAATTATTTATTTATAATTATATAAATACATTTAAAAAATAAAATTTATTTATTTATAATTATAATTATATAAATTTATAAATATAGTAAATATACATTTATAAATATATTTGTTTTTAAATATCTATATACAAATATATTTTTATTACTATTAATTAATATATAATCTTAACTGCATTATGTTAAAAATGAGTGAAATTGAATAATTAAAAATGAGTACACTTTAACAATATTTAAAAAATAGAAATGTTTTATTAATTAAATATAATGTATTTTAAAAATTGATATATATTGAAATAAATATGAATACATATTGAAGACCTTAAAACCTCATAAATAAATATATATATATAAACAATATAAAGTTATTTAATTAGCAAAAAGTAATAAATAAAAAATAAAAAATATTAAAATTGAATTAATAAAAAACTATAAAAACATTTAAAAAAACACATAAAATATACCAATTAAAGACATAATATATTAAATTTATCATGCTATAATGATATTCTAAAGTACTAAAATTTGAATAAAATGCCTAAATATAATGTGTAAGGGTTTCTATATAATATTTCATTAATTATGTAAATATTTGTGTGTGTTCATTGTATATAAAAATGCATTGATTATGTATATGTATGTGAAATAAAAATAATACAAGTTTGATATATATATATATATATATATATATTTGTGTGTGTGTGTGTTAAATTAAAAAATAAAACAAAATACAATTATGCTAATTGCTCGATGAAATTAGTTAGTATTTTTAAGTCATATTAAATTTTAATTATAAACTGTTCTTTAATAAATATATGAATTATTTAATGTAAAGATTTAATATTTTTTATTTTATGAATCAAATTTAGAAAAAATTTATACATCCATATACATCTACATTTAATAGGTATTATTTATTAATATTTATAATATATGTGTGTGTGTGTTTGTGCCTGTGTTGAATTTTTTAGTTTTTATTAATAATTATTTAATTAATAAAATTTTTAATATTTTTCTTATTTTACTTATTTTTAATTTTTATTTGTTTAAATATTTCATTTTAAAAATATATTATTTTAATATATACTATTTATTAGTATTTTTAATTTATATATATTATATTAAATTTATTCATTTTTATCAATAATTATTTAATTAATAAAAAAATTAATATTTCTTTTCATAAACTCATTTTATATTTTTACTTATTTCATTATTTTATTTTAATTAGGACCTTTATTAGTGCTAGAAATAAAGCACTGATAAAGGGTACTTTTTATTAGCACAAATAAAGGGTACCTTTTATCATCGCTAAAAAAGTGTTGATAATGGTTCCCCTTTATCAGTGCTCAAAGAAATATGATGATAAAGGGTAACTTTTATCCACACTAAAAAATGGGATGATAAAAGGTACCCTTTATCAGTGCTTCTTTTAGAACTGATAAAGGTCAGTGCTGTTAAAGGCCTATTTTTTAGTATTGAACAGATATGTTTTACCTTGATAAAATTAGTCCTCAAAAATTATATTATTGTTAAGAATAATTCTCATCCACTTTAATGATGATTTCCCCACCTTTCCCATTTTTTCCTTCCCCACTAATATTTTTTTATATTTAGAAACCCCAATAATATGGTATCTCATGTGACATTCCAATATTCAAATACTGCTTTTTTAAATGAAGTTTTACTTCCCCTTTATATGTAGCACTTTTTAAAAATGGTATTTAAAAAAACTAAGATGGTTTTCCTAACTTTCAATGTAAAACTTTTTATCTTCCACTCCACATTCCATTTTATGTAACAACTGGGCCCCACTAACATCATAGACACCCCACCCAAACATGGTCGTCAGGTCCAAACCCACCAGGCACCACCAGTTTCCCCATAGACATGTGGCCCCATACTTGGGTCCCACCAACATGCCTGAATGTTTTCCTTTCCTACAAATGTTATCATTTATATTTTTAAACCCCGATAATGTTTTATCTCATGTGACCTTCCTATATTCTAATACTAATTTTTTATGGAAATTTTTACTGCTACTTTTTATGAAATGGGTTTTCATCAACTGTATTTAAAAATATTAAGAAATTTTTCCTTCCATTCAATGTCAAATATTTTATCTTCAAATCCAAATTCCATTTAATATAGCAGATGAGCCTTGCCCGAATGGCCTGAAGGCCTTCATTTTTATTGATTTTGATAACCCCCCTTTCAAGGGATGAGGGGGAACCCTTACAAGGCTCGTAGGCTCAGAGATTACAAGGCTCGTAGGCTTAGGAGATTAAATGACCTGCATGTCTTAGGGAATTCAACCAGACTATCTACAAGGAACATCCCCTCCACAATATCTGCATCATGATAGTAGCTCTCCACCTTTACATAGCCGTCTGGCTAGGCTTTCCGTGCAAGAAAAGGCTGGTACTGATGGCATAGCCATACCCTCTCATTCTGACAATGCATTTGGTTCTGCTCTGGTGAGTGCACCTGGTCTGAATCCTCATCTAGGGCTGCTCCTTTTTTGTAGTGTGCCTGGGGCAACTGCATGTGTCCTGAAGGCCTTGAGGTGGCCCTAGGGCCTTAAAGGTGACCCGAAATCCCTTCTGACCCGAAGGCCTGGGTGGCCCTAAATCCTTAAGAACTCCAAGCCCAAAGCGGTGGCCCAAGGTGAATAATTCCAGTAGCTACAGTACTGAATAGTACCTTCTACAGTAAGTGATGTAGTACCCGCATAGTGTACAGTATTGCTACAGTTCCTACTACAGTGCTGCTACAGTACCCAGAAATATTCCTCTACCTAGTTTTGAAACAGGGACTTGTGGATGCACTTAAGGATACCTCACTAATTGGGCTGAGGCTCTTGTGCAACAGATGGTCCTTGATAATAGTATAGATATCACTCCTTAACATGGTCATTAATTCCAAGCCCACTCGGCCCCACTAGTTGCCCCGTAGACATGTTTTCCCCTACTTGTGACCCACCCACATACCTAAATGGGTCATCAGACTAAGGATTGTGCCCATATTCACATACATATTCTTTTAGTGTTCTTTTCCTCATTCACTCGCACACTGGGAGACTTTCCATGAGGTTACTCACCCTGATCACTACTCCAGGACAAACACACATAACTATGGGGTTCTAATTAGGTTGGATCCTGAAAATAAAGGCGAACCTTTTTCACATGAGTTATATAATTTATCCTTTTAAACCTTTAGAAATATGGTCTTAGTGATAGCACAACTACCCTGCCTTAACATGGTCATCATGTCCTATCATGACAGGAACCACCAGTTTCCATACACACACATGGTCCCCTACTTGAGTCTCACCCTCATACATGAACGGGTCATCAGACAGATTATTTTCCCCACATTACATCACATATTCTTTCAATGTGATTTATCCTCAATCACACACACCAATGGAAACTTCCTAGGAAATCACGCATCCAGATCTCTACTTCAATCCAAACAGACATAACTATGGGTTTATAATCAGCTATTCTCTTGAAAAGAAAGGTTCACCTTAGTGACATAAGTAATATCATTTAGCCTCTTAACCCTTTAACATTATGGGGTGTTAAATCCCCACCACAACCCCTTGCTTGGAGAATATCTTCCTCACAGTGGACCCTATATCTCAACACAAGAAGTATCATCTCACTTATGGATTGGTTTCTCCTTTAATACCAATGTAACAACTAGGCCACACTGATAGCATAGACACCCATTCTTGACATGGTTACTAGGTCCTAGCCCACTACGAACTACTAGTTTCCCAACAAACATGTGTTCCCCTACATGGGGCCCACCCATGTGATTTAATGGGTCATTAGACTAAGGGATACCCCCACATGCTAATGAATTTCATTTCAGTGTACTTCTTCTTCAATCACACACAACTATGGAAACTTCCTATAACATCATGAGTCCTAATCACTACTCCAATCTAAGAATGCTTAAATATGGAGTTACAATTTTTTAAGCTTTTAAAAAGAAATTTTGACCTTGTTTAAATGATTTATATCATTTATATTTTTATCCCTTTAATATTTTTGGGTGTTTCATTTTATAAATTTTATATCATTTAAAGGATGTATTATTAAATTTTCTTTTCCAAAATTATGTCTTCTCTAAACCTTTCACTTCACCGCTTTTAAACCTTAATATCTTCTTCAAGGATAAATTATTGAAGATTATGTTTATAAGTAAAATGTTTCAAAATATTTTATCTTCACCTATTTGAAGCCCTTGGGTTTTTATAAGTCTTAATTAATGATATTTATTTCCAAAATATTTAATTATAAAATATATTCATTTAAATTTCTGAAAATAAACCTCTCCAAAATAGAATTTTTAATGTGACTCATGGCTTCATCAATTATACTTCAGTTAAAATAATTTTTTATAAAACTCTTGTATGATTTATACACTATTTTCCTATTTTTCTCTAAAGTCTTTATTTATTTGAATATTTTTTGATGAATCACATTCCAAATGTTATTATAAAATACTACTTTGAGGTGATTAAATTGTTGGTATCAACTATTTATATTCATGAGATCATTTTTTTTTATACCATATAGAAATATTTTGTCATCAATTTTCCTTTCCATGGGTTCTTTATGATATGTTTTATTAATTTATTTAAGTGGAATGATATTCATGGACGATTTAAGGGATGGTTCCTATATCTACCTCCAATGTACATGAAATTATTATATCTAATGAGATCAAAAAGTTACATGGGTGGATTTTTCCTAAGGAAAAGAGTACATGGGTGGATTTATCATATACTATAGGGTACATGAGAGGATTCATCCCAAAAAAATGGGTACATTAGAGGATTTATCACAAGAAAATAGTACAAGGGAGGATTTATCTGAAGTTGAATGGTATACGAGAGGATTTATCCCAAGCCAAAGGGTACAAAGGAGAATCTCTCCTAAGACAAAGGGTATAGAGTATTGTTTATCCGAAGAAAAAAGCGAAAATAAGAGGATTTATCTCAAGTAAAGGGTACATGGGAGGACTTTTAACAACCCAAAGTGTGATAATTAGGGTTTATCCAAATCTGAATTATACATGGGAAGCTTTATCCCAACGCAAAGGGTAAATAGAAGGATTTTTTTCAATATGAAAGGGTTTATGAGAGGTTTTATCCTATTACCATTGTTATATAGGTGGATTATCCCAAGACCAAGAAGGTACAAGGGTGATTATCCTAAGAATACTACATATTTGATGTCTTAATTGTTACCTTTATGTATGATTTCTATGATTTTTTTTTGACACATTGTTATTTCATAATCTTGTGCCTATATTTATGCCCCTTGACTCTAGTTTAAGGTATCATGATTCCACACAATGTTTCCATGGTATATGTTTGTTAATTTTAGATTACATGTCCTTCTATCATGACTTATGGAAAATGATTATTTTTTCTAAATATTTTAATAATAGATTTCTCCCCTACCTATGTTTCCTAATATGAATATGATATAACACTTTATGACATGTTTATAAGTTTTACCTTACTCAACATTTGAGCTCACCCCTTCATTATGTTTCCATTAACAAGGTTTTGAAGAGGAGTATAGCTTATTATAATTCTACAAGGGAATCTAGTGTGGTATTATTATGTATAAATTTTCACATATTTTTCATAAGTAATAGATTAACCTAGGAGTAATCACCCTAAAAAGGTTGGTTGAGTATCAACTTAATCCTTGATCTGGTGAAAGATGAGTGGTATTAAGACTACACATCTGAATAAACACTCCTAATGGATATTATTCGGTTTATCACATTCTCATTAAAATCCATTATGATGGTTTTATCATGTTAAGGAACTAGGTTAATGAATTTGAGAGAAAATAATATAATGAACTCGTTATAGATTCAAGATTGATTTAGGCTGAACTGAATGCTAATATATTAATTTCAAAGAGTAAGACATTTTGATATTGAATGTTTACATGTATCCTACAATAATTATCTTATAATACTAATCATTCATCCAACTAAATTAACTTTTTTAGTTTTTAAAATTTTTGAATCTAGGAAGAACCAAGTTAATAATGGATTTCATGAAAAATATGGTAATTTTTTTAATGAGAAATCAAATTAGATAGAGGATAGTGCTGAAAATATTATGGTTATTTTCAACTAGAAATATCAAGTTAATATTAACAAAATAAGTCTCTCCAAATAACGAAACATGCCTAAGAAGATAATAATGAAGTTTCATAGAATATTAGGTGACGATTATAATGAAGGAAAGAAGATTTAACTTCCTACATGTCAAAAATGTGGGAATAATCAGCCAAGGTAATGTATCAGTGGAATAAGAAAGTGCTTCAATTGTGGAAGTATTGGCCATAAAGCTCATGATTTTTGAGATTCAGTGAATAATATGATCGATGAAATGGATTTAAAGAATGTCCAATACCTTAAATTTCAAGAGTTTAGGTATTATACAAATTGTTTCCTTAACCCAATAGCTAATGAGGATAATAAACAACCACAAGCTCTTAAACCAAGGAGATAAGGGAAATCCTATGTTATCCCATTTTCTAAATTAGATCATAAAATATAAGGTTAAAAGTTTTACTCACCCTGCACGCTTGATTTTTGGATATCTAATTGGAATCCATTTTCTAACCACTCTAATAGAAATAAGAAGTTTACAAAGAGCATCAAATCAGCACCAACAATAATTTTATATTATCTTCTATTATTATTGGATATTAGGTTTAGTTTAATGGTATATGCTTTATGAAAGTTTTACTACTCCTCATTTTGATTAATTCAATCTTATTTTGGTAATGTTTTGGCCATCTCCATATAAAGATTATAATAATCAGAAAATTAAGGAAATCACATTTCATATCTCAAAAAACACTATGATCACCTATCAATATAAAGATAAAAATGGTCTCTTATGAAAAACTAATTCCATTATAGGAGTAATGATGCCAAATCATGATTTATTTTTCGCACAAATGATTTGAGAAAAACTCAATACTTGTATTTACATAATCAGAGGAAAAATGACAAATTTACAAAGTTTATTAATAACACTCTATATATTATATCATGAGACACATTTATCGCTTAGATACACTTGGTTAGTTTCAATAGTGAGTGGATGTTAAAATTGTAAGGATATAATTTATTTAGGGGGAATAATGAGACACCCTAATATTTTGGAATATATTTATCTAAATTCATATTTTTTCAATAGATTTCTCTACACAAAATATTGAACTAAAATAATCTATGTCAAATTTATTAATAATAATATTTAAGAATAATAAAACCTCAAGTAAATAAAAATATATTAACCAATTTAAAATTCATATATTTAAAGAATATATAATTAACATGATTTAATATTTAAAAGGATTTTCTATTCTCAAGTAAATATCAAATGTATTAATAAATTAAATCGAATAATTTTAAAATATTATTTCATAACATAAAATATTTCCATATTTTAACTAAAATATTAACATTATTTGGTTATGAATTGGTATGAGATAATACTAAGAACACTTAATGTTTAAAAAGGTTAATCTTCAATAAAGAATGTTTCTTTATATTTTCATTTAAAAGATAATTTTGTAAATTTTAGAATTTATTTTTAGAAAATTATAATCATTTGTAAATTTTAAATAAAAATATTAGTTTTTGTTGATTTTTTTCTAAAAAGATTGATTTTTAGGTGAATAATGAATAATATCAGTTTTAAAAATTAACATAACTTTTATGAAATTATTAATATATATGTATGAATTTAAAATTCATGTAACCTTTTTATAAGGAATTTTTTTTAATTAGTTAAGTTATATCTTTAAAAAATTATTTTTAATTTACAAAAACATATTAGATATTTTAAATATTAATAGATATTTTTCAAAAAAAAAATTAATATATTATAAATTTATAATTTTAAAATTAATTTCTATAAATACTAGGAAATTAATATAATAAAATGGATTTAAAATTTGGAATAATTATTTTCAAATTATGTAACCAGGACCAATTTATTTTCAAGTATAAAGGATAAATCATATTGGTAAAAACTAGTTACCTTGGTAAAAATAAAAAAGGGTAAGAAGGGATTCACCAAGTGAGAAAGACCACCATAATGTTTAAACATGTATAGAAATTGATGTATGAGGACTTACACCTTATTCATTCCCCTCTCTATAATTTCCTAATTTTTAAGATACTTTCCCTCAGAGAGAATACTTGTTATTTAAAAGTTTTGGGTATTTAATAAAATTTCATTCCTTCTAACTTATAAAAGGGGAACTCCTCTCCTCACTTATCCTAACAAAAAAAATCTACTTGGTTCTTCAAAAACTATACCAAACCCCTAATTAAAACTTTATCCACCTTCAGGAGGTTTTTTATTCTCATAAGATCATCCTTAAAAGACTTAATTTCCTTTTCATATGAGATAATTCAATAAGTGAGGTATAAATTTCTAACCACTCCTTTCTCATTTATATTTCCTTTATATGCATTTATTCTTCCTCAAATTTCATTACACAAACATCAAATGATAACATCAAAATCATTATTATATGGTTATGTTATTTTGCTTCCCATTTTTAAAACCATTATGTCTTTTTAAAGGCACAATTAGTAAATATTCTTTTTAAAAGTAAAATTTTTCAATGAAATTTACTTCACAATTTGGAAATATTAATGTTTTTTAAAAGGATTAATTATTGAGATTTATTTCCAAATTTTTATTCTGAAAATTCCATCATTTAAATTTCTCAAAAGTTACCTTTCTAAAAATAGCTTATTAAAGTAACCCATAATTTCATCACTTATTATTTTATTAAAAGTGTTTTCAATAGAAATCTTTTATGATTTTACCATCATTTTATTTTTTCTATCTAATGGAATTATTTTTTGTAAATTTTTTTTGATAAATCAAATTCTTAATTTTCTTATGAAATACTATTTTTTAGGTTTGTAAATTTTGGGTATCAACTATTTAAATTCTTGAGGTCAATTTTAGTGATACCATCTAGAAATTTTGTGAACCCCAATTTTCTATACATGGGATATTTATGTTGTTTTCGTGACTTTTTAAAATATTCACCATATATATGGTTGATTGATGGGCGGGGTACTATATATCCTTTGAATGCATTGAAAATGTTTATGTCTTTTAAGATAAAAATGTTATATGGGAGGATTTATCTCAATTAAAAGGGTATATTGGAGGACTTATCCCAAGACAAAGGGTACACAGGAGGATTTATCAAAAGATAACGGTTATATTAGTGGAATTATCCCAAACTAAATGGTATATGGGAGGATTTATCCCAAAAAATAGAACATTTGAGGATTTATCACAATCCAAAGGGTACATGAAAGGATTTATCACAAGAAAAATGGTTACAAGAGGATTTATCCCAACCTATAGTGTACACAAGAAGATTTATCCCGAGATAAAGGGTGCATGAGAGGATCAATACCAATAAAAATGGTGAAAATAAAGATTTATCCTAATCCAAAGGGTATGTAAGAGGGCTTATCCCATTCTATATGGTATAACAGAGTATTTATCCCAAGACAAAGGGTATATTTAATGATTTATCAAAAGAAAAATTTGTACATGAGAGGTTCTATTCCAATCCCATGGTTAAATGGGTGGATTATCCCAGGACCAAGAATGTACATGAGTAATTATAAAAATCCTACTATGTGATGAATGTCTTGGTGGGTATCATGTACATATAATTTATATTATTATACCACACACTAAAATCATCGTCTTATTCCTATGATTATTCTTCATAACTTTTATTTAATATCTCAGGATTCTTCACAATTTTTTCATGGTTTATGTTTGTTCATTTTATATTACATTTCCTTCTATCATGGATTATGAACTATGATTATTGTTTTATGATATTTTAATAATATATTTCCCCTATGACCATATTTTATCTTATAAATATGATCTAAAACTTGATGAAATGTTGATAATTATACCATTACTCAGCATTTGAGATCACCCCTTTCTAATGTTTCCCTTACCCAGATTATGAAGATGAACATAACTTATGATGAGTCTAGAAGGGAGTCTATTGTGCTTCAATTATAGATAAATTTTAGCATATATTTCTTATCTATATATTCTTAAAAGACAATAAATATATATTTCTCCAATTTTTACAACAATCAGTTATATAAGGAGATTAATTTTTTTTTCTCATTATACACTTTTTTCTTCATCCTTTATATTTAATCTATGGTTTTTAAGGTCTTTTTCAAGTTCTCATATTGTTTTCAATTGTGATTGAATTATATGGTTAATCTTAGAACCTTAGCTTCTAGAGGATTTATTTAGGAATTACTTACCATGTTTTAATGTTTATAAGGTATTAAATGACCTATCATTCATATGAGTTCATGTGTATTCATGTGATATTTAAACCTAATGTGTTTGAAAAATATGGTTGGTTTTAAGAGATAAATTCAACCTTATGAATATGTAAGTTTACTACACTATTTGATTATGACTAAACCCTATTAAGTATGATTGTTTTATTTAGGGATATCCACATTTTTTTAGGTATTGATTGATTTTTATATGATCATTTATGTTATTGGATATTAAATTTCATTGATTATATCTATGGGTTATAAATATTAAGATTTTGGAAGACATATTTAATGATTTGATTATTTTATTATATATTTAGAGGACCTATAACTTGGGTCTTCAACTTTTAGGAGTCTTAGAGTATAAAAGGACCATTTGAGGAAGTCATGGTTCAAATATTCATGTTTTAGAGGAATGTGATGCATTTATATTCCAATATGATATGAGTGTGGAAGAATATCCTTGCATAGGGATTAATATATTTGATGTGTTTTAGTAACTGAAATTATACAGATTCCTAAAGCGTATATCAAACTGAAAACATCTGAAAAATGTGAGATATGTTTACTTTACCATTTTTTATTTAGTGGTTTATTTTTGTTAGAAGATGGTGCTGGAAGAGGGAAAGGCGAGTTTAGAAAAGTTTCATGGATCATAAATTGGTTTCTAGAAGGCTTCAGTGGATGAATATCTATATCACATGGAACTCAATGTTCCATTAACTAGGGTGAAGATAGAATAAATTTCAAAATAAGAGTGGGAAATACTTGATGGGAAGGAACTGGGTGGAATTTGGATTGTGTTAGTTCAAAATGTGGATTTAAACATCTATGATGATAATTCAACTATATAATTGATATATATTCTTGAAAAGATATATGAGAAGTCTTACATAATGATCAAAGTGTTAATTTTGGATAAAAGTTTTTCTATGATAATTTTGTAAGTAATTTTATTGTATAATAATTTAAATGATTTCAACATGATTTGGAGTCCTCTGGAATTATTTGGACATAATTTCTTTAACAACTTGTTATCTTTAATTCTCCTATCATTTTTTCTGAAAATAATTGGTTCTGATGAGGAATAATATGATAAATTATAGTATAAATTTTTTTTATCCCTATAGGGTATTTTTTTATTAGATCTTGAATGAAGATATATTAAAAAAGAAGCTTATAGGTGATATTGTAATTGTGTCTTGTTAGGAAGGATGGGGATGCTCCACTTGAAGGATTAAAAATAAAATGGTGAAACATATGAGATAATATTTTTGAGAAGAAACGTTTTCCCAGAGACTTCATATGTTTTCACTATAAAAAGAATGTAAATTTAATATAGTATTATGGAGAGAGGTTCTTTGAATTTAGAAAGTATGATTTTTCATAATCCTGAAACTCTACAGTGGAATGGGAGAGTAGAACTTTGATTATAATTGTTTCATGTTTAATGGAAGCATGGGTCCTTGATTTCAGATGATTAATTTATTTAATTTATAAAATGGAATAAATGTTCAATTATTCATTTTGAAATATTAGAAAGTTTTTTCTTGAGAATGGTTAGAAACTTGACATTTTTAGAATAGGAGATATGGGTATTGGATCAAAGAACATATGTATGATAAATTTTCAAGGCCTTAAAAACATCCTATGTTTATAGAATAACCATATTTTTAATGGTCAACTTGATGGTTCAACTTTATGTGACATTTTTTTAGATTATTTTTGGATAATCACACAATGTTCTATAATGGTGGATCATGTGGTATATAATAAAACTTTTTAACTGGTTGGAGTTTAAAAAGAAAGCATGTTTGCTTGATAAATACAATTTGGATTAGAAAAGTTGTAGAATATCCAACTTTGTCAAATTATTGATAAATTTTACAACTCATGTCTATTAGAGGATTTTTTTGTTTCATTTCATGGAGTACATAATATTTGACTGTTGTATCCAACGCTAGTGATGGAAGGTGTCATTCAATAAGAACAAAAAAACTCCAAATAATCTAAATCTAAAGATATTTCATATGTAGTAATCTAGAATAAAATTAATTTAATCTTATGAGGGTGACTTATAATATATTACATTTAGTAATGATTCTATACTGATAGTTTTAGTGTTTTCCATCAAACATGATTTTAGCATTTTTGTGAATTTCATTATACAGTGGTCCATGGTGGAAGTCAAAGCCAAAATGAAACTAAAATATCTTTAGTATAAAAATAGTGGTTAGTATGGAGGGGATGAGTTTCATATTTCCTTTTGGATAAATAGAATCATGGTGGAGAAGACTATGCCTTTAACTCCTGAATATAATAGTGTTTTAGGAAAGATGAATTGGTAAATGAATGATAGATCTAGAAGAAATATGTTAAGTTTCATTTTTTAAATTGAATATTGGTATGAAGTAGTTAATTGTGAATTTTTTTTCATATAAGCCATAGTCATTTTAATATCCTAGAATATAAACTTATGAATTAACACTGGTATATAAGTGAGGAAGGATTTACTCACCTAAAATTTTTCAAATGTATCATGTATACCTATATTCATTCCAATGATATAGATGAGTTGTAAGATAAGACTCATACATGTTTGTTTGTTTTCTATGGTGATGAAAACATTGGTTTCAAATTCTTGGAAAATAGATGGTGAAAGTTTATCAAATTCCAGTAAATCCCATTCTCTGAGGATATATTCTATAATGATCTAAACTAGGAGTAAGATTATATTTGGAACAAGGATACAATAGAGAAAGTTAAGGTTGAACTAAGTAGAATTTTGATGGTTCAAAGATTTTCATGGGTCATGGAAGGGGTCTGAGAGGTAAACAAATCCGAAATGGGATATATTGATCTAATTATGGAAGTAATAGAGACAAATCAATTGTGGAAAAATCTTGAAGAAGGGTTTTGAAAATTTAAGATCCATAAGGAGTTAAACCTTAAACATTGGGGTGGTCTATAAGGGTTAGTAGAACTATTTAGAGGTTTGATTCAAAAATTCACTTACTACAAGTCATTAATTATAGAGAAAATGAAAATATTAACGAGGGAGAAGTTCAAGTTACTCATTTAATGGGGGTAATAAATGGTGTAAGAGTTGGATTCAATTCATGTTTATGATATATGGGAGCTAAAATAACTTTCATAAGGAAAGAGGGAACTTTAAAACAAATAAGTTAGATTCTAGTATAATTCATGTCTTCCTATGAAGGGGTTTCATAAACAAAAAGGAGTGGATTTTAGTTATATTTTATCATTTTTTGTAAAATACTCAACTATTCAGAAATTTCTCATCCTAGATTCAATAGAATATCTATTTCATGAAAAAAATGTCTTAAAGATAGTGTTCCTTTATAGATATATATAGGAATAAAAATACATGAAGAAACTGGAAGGCTTCATACTAAAATGAATTGAGGCCCGTGATTTTAATTTAAGAAAAGAATTCATGTGCTTAATTAGACACCAAGGGAATGTAATATGAAGTTTCATTACTTCATTATGGAATAGAAGTTCATCCAGATAAATGTAGATCATTACTCACACCAGAAGGCACATGGTGATGGATTTTTCATCTTTTTTCTATTCTATATTGATTATATAATATTAGTAATACCTGTGATTTTTTGGAAATAGGACTTAAAGTATAAGTTTCATAAAAGTTTCTATATGAAGAATCTCAGTTTTCCAAAGTGGATGTTGGGGATGAGGATCAAAACATACCTAGGGTTTGAAATATTTTTACTTTCTCATTTACATTGTCCTTCTAAAAAGTACTAACATGATTTAGAATTAGTCTTTGAAAGCCTATGTGTACTCCCCATGCTAGATGCTTCTAACCTTCAATGGAGAAGACACCTAAAATGGATAAAGATTATAAGTACATGCAAAAAGCATTTTATATACTAGTTTTAAATATTATTATGCATTCTAAAGTTTTAATAAGTCTAGATATCACTTAATTGGTAGGTGGGGTTATAAAATATATGGAAAAACCAATAAAGGGACACTGGAATAACCTTAAGTGTATTTTCCAATGTCACAATGTTTAATAGATCCATAACTCAATATCAAAATATGTGATCCCATATATTATCTTATGTCTTCTAAAATTAGTGGAGATATAATTTAATATAAGGTAACCAATGAATTTTTATCAACATTACAATACACTATATTGTGGGGGATGACCAAGTTAAAACATGTAGTTTCACTATCAACCATGAAAGCTATTTATGTTGAAATTATGAACGTAGGTAAGGAGTTGGTGTGGTTGAAGGGACTTATGGAGGAAATAAAAAGAAGGTAAGATATTGTAATTTTGTACTGTGAAAGCCAAAGTGAAATTCACATAACCATGAATTTACAATTTCACACTCTAATGTGTAACATTCAATATAAGTTCCACTTCATCCCGATTCTTATGAAAGGAGTATAGAAATTATGAAAGGTTAAATAGAATCATTAATGACTGGATACAAAAAATAAATTTATAACTCAGGAAATTCTAGAGAACTATTTCACATCATTGGGTTTTGGTAATGTAGAAATAATAAGATCTCAGAAGATCAAATAGACTAGATGTGAAAAACTGAAGGGGATATTTATGAAAAAATGGTACTTATGAATCATTATACTTGATAATGAATCCTAGATAAATTATTATCAAGTTCAAGTGTTGTTAGTCTATGTGTGATAAAAAAAATTCTAAGTAATGAAGATTATGGAAACGAATAAACACCATTACATCATACTGGTCTCGAATGCAAGATGATAAATGAACCATAATTCTAAGAAGACTTTTAACTTCAAATAGAGAAGACACAAATAATGTACTATCAATATTTATAAAGTGTGATTCAAATTCTATTAGAACTATCCAAATGGAAAAATATGATAAGTACTTGATAAAGGACTTATATACATCAGTTTTTATAAGTATGATGTATTCCAATGTTTTTATATGGATATATATCCCATTAATTGGTAGGTGTGGTTAGAAAATATAACAAAAATTAGAGAAAGGGCTATTAGGAGACCCATAAGTGGGTTTTCAAATACTATAAAGGTTTAGTATATCCATAACTCAATCTAGGAATAAATGATCACTTATAAGGGCTTATGGATTCTAACTTTGGTGGAGATACTGTTTTATAGAAGATAACCAATGGTTTTATATTTACTTTATAATTATCTATCATGATCTAGATATCCTAGATACAACTGTTAGTTTTAATATAAACAACAAAATTTGTGTATATTTCAATTATTTAAGTTGGTATGGAGTTGGTGAGGATGAAGGGTCTTCTACAGGACATTTAAAGAAGGTAATATATTGGAATTTTGTACTGTGATAACCAAATTTCAATTCAGTTAGCCAATAATTTATAATTTCACTCCCATATGAAGTATATTCAACTTATGTACCACTCCATCATGATTCTTATGGGGGAAGGAGTACTGGAATTGTGAAAGGTTAAAGGGAATCATAAACCACTTGATATACTAAAAAAATTTATAACTTAGTAAATTTTAGTGATATATTTAACATAATTGGGGCTTGGATAACCTAGATATCATAAGATCTCAGAAGATCCAATAGACTATAATTTAATAAATGAATATGATATTTATGGAAATAGTGTTTATAACCCATTAAAATGGTTATGAATCCAAGAAATATTATTATTAAGTGGTGGTTTTTTAGGATAGATATAAGAAACCATTTTTTCAATGAATTCAAGCTTCTAAAAAGGATTAAATTTCATAACATCATACTAGTGTCGGAAGCAAGATGATAGTTGAACCAGAGTTCTGAGACCAACACCAGTTGTAATGTTCAAATTAGATTATCACAATAATGGTTTAAAGACCCAAACATGCGCTTACAAATTAAGTTCTATGAACATATTATGTATTTCATAATAATAGATAACTAAAAAATACATAGTGAATTATAAATTTGAGGACCTTTTTTGGTCTATGTTTTCTAGAATTAGGAAAATACCTTACAATTAGTAAAAGTTGTAACAAAATATTACTAATTCGCTTTATGTAAACTAAACCCTTAATTGAGTCCATCTCTCTTAAAACTTATAATATACCTGTAAGAATATTTTTAAAACATGGGATGAGCATTAAATTTCCCAGTATGGGGTTTTAAAACAAATGAAAGATATGTTTACATTACATATTTAAAAAATCATTTAAAACATTTTATATCAAATAAATATTTGATATATAAAAATACTTTTCAAAAATTACTTATCAAGTTAAGAAATCATTTCAAAATAGTCCTTAAAAAACAATTGGATTTTTCCTTTAAAAAAATTTTAAAAAATAATAATTTATTTATGGATTATTTTTATACTTGGAAGATCTTATGAAATCCATGTGGACACAAGTAATATTTGTGGTAGGACAATGTCTAATCAGGTCATTGGTTCACTCCCCATTCCTCATTGACTCATTTGATTCCCATCTGCCAAAATTAATTTTTATAAAAACATTTCTACTAAAGATCTGCCTTTATCAATCGCAATCCATTAAAAACTTTGTTAAAATAGAAAAAAAATTGTTATTAAAAGTAGAAAATAATTTAGAAATTAAAATATTTGAAAAATCCCTTTTAACAAAATCAGTCAGAGAAACCCATATTTCTAAAATCATAATTACATTTAAAAGGCATGAAAATAAATGCATTAAAATTAAGACAAATTCATGTGTTAAAATGCATGAAATGGCATGTGCAATTATCAAATATAGTCATTTCTTCTAATATTCATGAAATTTAAATAAATTAAAATTCACAATACAAATAAAATTTTTACTTTTATCATTATAAATTTATATATATAATTTAATAAATTAAAATTTTTTAAAAAAATGAAGCTACAAAATTAAACAATCACAATTTTTTATTGGTCATAATTTAAAAAAAATTGAAAATAAAATATTTTATTTATAATTAATAAATTTCCATAATAACTTAAAAATAAAACTTTTAAATTTAAAGAACGTGAATGTCCATAATTTTCAAACAAGTTATTTTTAAAAAAAATTAATTTTACCTTATAAAATAACATTTAATAAGTCATAAATCTAAAAAATAAATAGTTCCCTCATTGAATTGAATTAAATATTATAGTTATTTTTACTTAAAAGATAAAATTATAATTGTTTTTGAAAAATAAAACCATTGCATAGAATAAAACATAAAAATAATTTATGTTTTAAAATTGGTAATCTCTTACACATAAACATAGAGCATAAAATTATATACATTTAATTTTTTTTTGAAAAACTAATACCTTATAATAATGTAATTTGGAAAAAAAATAAATATTTGAAAATATTCCCCTTACAAAACCATAAATTGTTTGAAAAAATACCGTTAAAAATAAAATTTTTTAAAACATAGAACACGTATAATTTTGAAAGAAGAGACTTTAGAAAATCCTAATCATTTACCTTAAACAAAAAATAAAAAAATAGATTAAATATAATAAAAAAAAGTAACTCACTTACATCTTATTTACAAAATACTCCATCTTCTTCTTGGTAAAATACTTTTTTACACTCCATCTTACTATCTATCATACTCCCTAAATAGGAAAATCGTAAAAAAAATGAGAACAAGGATATGACATATCCTTATGGTCTTATATTATAAATAGAATATACCTCACTAGTATATTTCCAACCTTTCTACACTCAAAATATTTATAGACACTCAAAAAAACAAACAAACAGAAGGTGTGGAAATTTGCATAATTCTTGAGCTAACTGAAAAAGTAAACAAAATTAAAAATGATTCACTACTGCTCAACAGCTCGATCAAATATTAATTAAGAGAAGAATAATACATATAAATAAATCATTGTTTAGGGTTTTAAACTCAGGAACTGATTGTAGTGAACGAATTAGCACAGATTTCAAAAAAAAATCTAGATGGTTCGGGCTTCAACCACATCCAAATTGAGAAGTCAGTACCATAAATGCAATGCAACATATATAATTAAATATTCACATCAATGAAAAATAATGTGTTGTTGAATTGGATGGAAGAAAAAAATCCCAAAAATTAAGATGATTCCAAGACAATAAAAAAATGTATAATAAAATCTATTAACCTTGTTCAAATAAAAAAAATTTGTAAACAAATAATATGGATATTTTATATAAAATAATGGGTGAAAAATTAACTGAAAACGAAATATTTAGACACCTAGAATTTAAATACAAAATCACCTACCTTGGATAAATATAAAATCAAAAAAATATTATGGGATCCCCATAGCCAATAGTTGATTTCTTCCAAATCATGTTTAAATACCAATTAGAGACCCTCTCTAATGTTTCATCCATCATCTACACTTGATCTTCCGTCCTTTCTTGATCAGTGCTTGTCTAAATCCATTGGATGACTGAAAAAACATGATTCACTTTTGTTGATCTCAGTTTTTCCTAAGGAAGACCCATATCAATGTTTGGTTCCTCATCACTCAGCCTCCTAGAATAAGCCCTCAATTGTGGTTTCCCCCAAAATGACATCTCACTCAACTATCCCCAAAATAAGGATTTATTTTGTTTTCATGATTTTTTATTATTTTTTTAATTCATCATTTCATTCATTTTTTCTTTTATGAAATTCAGATTTTATAATAATAATATAATTATCATAATTCTATTTATTAATATAATTAATATAACAAAATTTTATAAAACCATTATAATAGCTAAAATTTCATATATAAAATATATTAAAATAAGAATTATAATAATAATAACAATAAAAATAATATGGTTTACATTTAATTATTATTATTTTTATCATCACCTTCAATTTCATAATTAATTTTTTTTAAATGTAATTATCATAGTTATAAGAAAATATATTGAATTTTATTTTTACCCAAATAATGATAAAATCATAATTATATTTAAATTAGATATATGAATTTCATTACATATGAATATACTAATATAATTATTAGATAATTATTTTACTCTTCAAATAACCATTTGATAAAAAATCATATAAATTTTTTTATTCAAATATTATAGTTTTACAAAAATAATCAAATAAATATATTTATATTAAAATATTTTTTAAAAGAAAATAATACTATAAAAAGTATTATTTTTTATTTTTGAATATTTTATAAAATCAAATATAATTTATTGATAATAATAATAATAAAATAAAAAATTGATATTAAACTATTTTATCTTAAACATATACATTTTCTTAAAGAATATAATTGCATTTGAGAAAATAAGATACTATTTATTTAATCAAAAATATTATATGATTTGAATATCTTATGTTAAAAAACTTCTTTTGATTCTAGAAAATAACTTAATTTCATAAAATATTTTTTAAAAATATTTATTATTAAATAATAAAAAAGTATACTTATTTTAAAAATATGATTAAATACCTAGGATTTTACAAACCCTTTCACATATGAATGACCCATGTTAGATTAATTTGATGTTTCCCAAGAGGATATATAAGATTACTCTTCCAATAAAGATGATTTATGATGTTTACACAAGTGTGGAATCTATAAAATGCATTATGGAAGCTGTAAATGATGCAGGAAATGTGGGAGGACAAGTTTCATAGCCTATACTATTCATTGGGGATTTTGATTGAGGGGGTGGAATTAAACCAGTTTTTAAGATTATGTGGTTGGTTATACGAAAAGTTAAAATAGTTGTGGAACTGGGATTCCTAAAATTTAACTATTATGGTTGTAAAAATATAGATGGTGGTATTATTTATATATGATACAATGTGATAAATAATTTCATCACACTTAAACATATGTAACCTTGTGATTTGGGGTCATTTGTGCCATTATAAGCTGGGATTCCCTTTTCTATTAAAGTTTTTGTTTATTATGGGTTAATAATTGTCCATGTTAAATCCTAGCCTAAATTATTTTCTTGGTTATTATATCATTTTTTATTCCATTTGGGTTATATAATGTGAGTGTCTACTAGGTTTCAGATGGTGTTTGCTTGAGGTGTGTGGCTTCTAAATTCTGAATACATTAATCTATAGAGTTAAGTATTTTCATAATTTTTCATAATATTATTCCACATTTTCATTACTAAAATTTTATTTATTTAATAACTACATCATCTGATGTGATAATAATTATCCATGACATTTTGAGGTAGAAATGTGGAAATTTTGAGGAGTTCCACGAAATTTACTGTGAAATTATGTATCATAACCTTGTTTACACAATCTATGAGATAATTTAAAAGATTATAAATTTCCATTTTCCTTAAAACCAAAATAATTTGGGAAATCAAGCATCCCCAAAGCTATGTATGTAACACCCTGGTATTTAAAAATGAAAACTATATCTAATAGTGTACATGACATGCAACACCAAGCCAAAAAAAACCAGGAATTATTATTATTTAAATATAACTCTTATAAACTAGATGTTATATTGAAATGTATGAATAGTATTAACTACTTTATGAAATATATATATATATATATATATATATATATCATACTCAATATAAATTTATTTATAAATTCTTAGTTAATAATCACTTAATTTTTAGAAAATCCATTTTATTCTTAAAAATTACATTTTCTACAAAAAAAAAATTATTTTTTTATAAGAAAATATTATATTTAACTTATTGAACTTTTATAAATTTTATTTTATTATAAGGATAAAATTTTTAAAATAATCATATCAAAATTAGCTTATGGGAAAGCATTGATATTTTTATGAACAGTTTTATTTTTCAATGAATAGTGAAAATACTAATTTTTATTAAAAATTTTATTTTCTTTTTTTGTATTTACAAATTAAAATTATATTTTGGATTAGTTTTAAATTTTAGTTATCTATTTTTTGTTAAAAATTATCCAATTATGGTCTTTGGAATGAATTTTATTCTTTAATTTATTACAAAAAATATTTTTATACCTTAAAAGAAATTTTTCTAAAAAACCTTTTTTCTTCACATTTTTTTGATTTATTTTTAAATTAAATTATTAAAATTATATAAATTAAACCTTTATTAAAATGATTATATATTTTGTATCAGTTGGTTAAATTTTTTTAAATATTCCCCTTTTATTTTTTTTATTATCAATAGTAACCATATTAAAATTTATCACCATAGTAAATTGTAAATCAAGTAATTAAGCTTAAAAATAATGTAATAAAGCTTTAAAAATCAACCAAAAACTTGACTTAATTTTATTTTATGAGTATATTTCATCCATAATCATCAAAAAAAATATTATTTTAAAATTTTTAACTTTTCAAGGAATTTGAACATTGTAATATTTTCTATAAAGAAATGTCAAAAATGTCATTCTCTTTGTTTTAATAGATTTAAATTTTTGAAATATAAATAAAAAGGTATGTTTCGGTTGTAAAGATTCATTTTAAATATAAGTGATTTTTATATATCATGGTAATTTATCTCTAATTTTTAGTGAAAAAATAATTACCCTATAAGCAAGTGCAACACTGATGAAGTATTTATATAATTAAAAGTAAAATAAGATAAATGAATTTAAAAATATTAAAATTAATATAATTTAAATTAATTATTTTTTTATATGAATTTTATAGATAAATTAACATTTTTATTTATGTTTTAAAATATTATATTCCAATTTATTTTCTTTCATGATATTTGAAAAGTCAAATTAAATGAATTTTTCAAAAAATAACATTAATAAAATTTTATAATAAATAATAATTTATAAAACTGTTTAAAATTCATAAAAATATTATCTTCTACTAAATTAATGTGATATAGTTGAAAAAAATCATTCATGATCCATTTACAGTACTTTTTTCCCTTTATGATAATATCCTTAACCCTTAAAGGGTAGAATACATTAATATAGTGGTCATTTTCAAAAGGATTAACATGGGTTAAAACTTAAGGATAAGGGTGAAAACATAACCAAGAAAAATATTTTATAAATTATGTCAATTTTTCATATAAATAAGATAATTAATTTTAATTAATTTAATACTTTAATAAATTCCAAGAATTTCCCTTCCCTCATTATAAAAGTGCACGTACTATCCTCATTTATTCACACATCAAAACCCATTTGTTTCATCCAATACTTATCCAAATCCCTCCTAGAATACCTTTCAATATTCTATAGGTATTCTTTTGGGAAGAATACCAACCTTAGAGGGTGTATGGTGTAATGAAAAAGAGATTTTCTGAAAAATAGGTATAGCTTTTAACCGAATATTTTAATTTTATTTCATCCTCCACCTACTTAAAATATTATTCCACCATGATAATATAATAACTTTGGTATCTCGAATACACTGATATTTTATTATTTCAATTAAATACCCTATATGAATCTCCTTCTTTCATCAAATGGAAATCAAAACCATTGTTCTTGTGTATGGTGGACTACTCCCTTATGAGATGATGTAATTCATTTTCCATCACTGCATCTTATGAATTGATATAATGATGGATTTAATTTATATATATGAACATAATGACTTATTTATAATTCTATAAAAAACATAATATAATTTCTTACATTTCCATTCATTTATAAATGATAAAGGCATATGTGTGTATGTGTGGATGACCACCTTCACAAAGCTATGTGATTTGGTTTTCATCACCACATTATAAAAATAATATATAAAATTTTATTTAAATAAATAATATGATATTTATGATATAATTTTAATTTTGGAAAGTTTAAATAATACTTATCATCTATCCAAGATTATTATTTAATAATGGAGACAATAATCATGGGTATATATGGACTACCATCACTATGATTGTAACATAGTTAATTTTTTGCATAATCTCTTCATATATTAATTATCACTTAAATATTTATAACCTTTGTAAGGGTTTTCTATGTCTCAATATCATTTTCTTGAGAGATGTTTCATTTCATGCACCATGATTTCCTTGTATAGTGTACTTACTACATCATGAATGAATTTTAACATAATACTTAATGTAATTCATGGTATTTATAGAGACGTATCATATTCTTATGTTCAATGAATATTGATTTGTGTTGGGAAAAAATCCCTCAATGTAACATTGTAGAATTTTTGTGTTGGTTGTGTTTGTTGACAAAGATTATTTTCATGGTTAATTGTCATGTTCTAGAGATGTATTTTACAATGCATGCTGACAAAGAACCATGATGATGGAATGGATGATCTGGAGGCAGTGAAAAAGAACATATACAAGGAGGCATCATTTTCTACTGTTTTCCAAATTTTGGGGTCAAAAAATTGAGATTTGGTGGGCATCATGAAAAGTAGATTTCCTTGAAGATATTATCAAAATATAAGGAAATCATGAGTTTCACGAATATGGGATTCATGAAATGGATTTCGTAGAGGTTGGAAGAATTTTGAAGGTGAGTTATGTGATTATAATGAGGTTTGAAAATAGTAGAGGTGAAGATCATTGTGGTGAAGCTCTACGGCAGTGGCATAATGAAATTGATGGAATTATACATGATTACAACAAGCTCTGTGATCTGAAAATTTTTGTGGTGATTTGTGAAATGGAGATAATTTCAGTGCATATTTCAGAGCTCCTCAATTTTAGATGACATGGCGTTGAATTTTCATGGAAGGTTCTCGAGTGGTGGAATCAATTATAAATAGACATCAACCCCATCAAGTGAAGTAGAGATATGAAACAAAAAAAAAATTAAACTCTCAAATTGTAAAGGATATTCACAAAGCAGGGAGCTTCGTGAAAGAAAAGGGAATTCATAGAGGTAGTTGGGATCTTTGAAAGGAAGGCGCACTGTGAAGGCCAATTCATTTTGGCGGATTACTTCACTTCGTGATGGCTTGTTTAGCTTTCTAAAATTGAAAAGACTAGTGTGAGATCTGTGAAGTAGTGATCTCTGTGAAATAGAGTGCTCTGAGATCTAGTGATCTTTTCAAACCATTGAGCTCTATGAACCTATGATCTTCACAAAGAGGTTGGAGAATTGCGAAGGCTTGTTTGAGATTTTCAAAAGTGGGAGCTTCGCAAAGGCAGTATTCTTTTCAAAAGAGTTTCAAAATGTATTTCCCATTATTCAGTGGCAAAGTGATATTCATCTATGTATGATTGTGGAACTTCAACAGAGCATCTATCTATAATTGAGTATGTATTCATTAGTGATAATGAAGAGACCTACAGGTCTATAAACTATGAGTGAATATTCTGAAGAAGTAGTGAGATAACTTCAGTTGAGAGAGCAGTGAGTTTTCAAATTGTGAATGGTTTTAAACCATGAGGGACAGTGAGTCTTTTTAGAACTTAAAAATAGTAATGTTCTTTTATTGGATTTGGTACATCAGCACATTGTGGGTGTATGGTTCTTTGATGTAGTCCAGTGAGGGTGAACCAAGTAAAATTGTTTTGTCCTATTCATGCTTCAATATTTATTCATGCTCTTCAATGGGAAGGGGAGAGAAGAGAGTTTTGTATAAAAACAAAAAATATCAAAAGGGGTAGTTTTTTTAATTTTTCAAACCGTGATTCACCCCCCCCCCCCCCCCTCAGGGTATCTAGCCAAGTGGAACTAACAATTGGTATCATAGAGAAAGGTTGATATTAGTTTTTCTCTCTCAATGGATTTAACCAATCATAAAGGGGTTCTGATCTTTGAGGGGAATAATTTTCATTTTTGGAAGAATCAAATTCAACACTACTTCTGATCTCTAGGAATAGATGTATTTATAGAATAAATTCATGGTATAATAGCATATATTAATAGTGGTGCTTTATCGGTAGCCAAACAAAGAAAATTAGGTATTGACACCAAGGGAATCAGTTCATTAGGGGAATCCCTATCCAATGTTATCTATACAAATGTGATTTCATGAAAAACATCACATTCCTTGTTGGAAAAACATTTGAACATATATGAAGGAGATTCAAAGGTCATAGAATCAGAGCTGCAAGTGTTGTGGAACAAGTATGAAGATCTTAGAATGAACCCAGATGAGTCTATTGATGCATTATTTGACAGGGTAAATATTGTAGTGGAAGACATGAAATGTCATGGTGAATTCATTAAATACATAAATATTGTGAAGTGAATCCTGAGGATACTTTCACTTTCATTAGATCCAAATGTTTTAGAATTGGAAGACAAGGATTTGAAAGGCCTGACACTAGATAACTTTCATAGTACCCTTATAGCATATAAAATGCGAAATAGTGATAATGATTCTGTAGAAAAGGGGAAATCCAAAGAGGTGGCATTTGAATCCTTGAAGAAGCTCGCTATTTAATATTCACAGGAAGAAGAAGATACAGATTAGGTGATGTCATTCCTTTCCTCAAATCATCAAAGAGGACAACCAAAGTTTAAAAGTAAACTTACACTTGTCTACTTTAGATATGGAAAGGTTGGTCATCTTGTGGAAAGGTTTCCAAAAAAGTTCCAAGAATATGATGATGTCGATGAAGCTGAAATTTCCAAGAAGAATTCTCCATCCTATGTGAAAGGTGAGAAATAATTCCAGAGAAATTTCCTTAAGAGGAATAATCTTCTTTCACAAGAATGTGATAGTTCAGATGAGTCTGAGGTTAAAGAGGTTTAAGATATATGGAACATCAAAGATCATGGAGAAAATACTAAGGTGTAAGTTGTCAGTAGTACTCAAAAAAAGGAAGAAATTGACATTTTTTGAAGAAGAAATAAGTTGAAGGAAGAGTTGATATACAAGCTAAGTTAGAAGCTAATCTTGAAGATATAGATGTTCGGAAATGAAAAACAATAAATCCAAAAAGTAGTTCGTAATTCCAAACATTATATAGAATGGTAAGAGGAATGGATATCTGAGTTGATGGAAGAAATTGAGAAACTCAATTCATCAACACCAGAAGACTCAAAATCGTTTAGTGATATTAAAATCAAGGTGGAAGAAAAGAAAAGGGATATCGATTCCTTGAATAACACAAGGAAATATAAAATCAATCGTATTGAAGAACAAGAAGGAGAAGTTGTCATTTTGAAAAAAAATGTTAAAGATCGAGAAAAACTAACTCCTACAATGAAATCAGGAAAGCATTTTACTCATAAAACTAAGAAGCTCAAAGTGTTTCATAGTGGTTCCACATAAAGAAATCATCAATTGTATCTTGATGCTAAGGCTGATTGAGGGCTTGACCAAAAACAAAAATCTGTGAAAATTGAAGTCAGACCACAAGTACCCTTTCTGAGATTGAAGGTGGATTTGGGTATGAAGGGGGATCCAAAGATTCAGTTAACACAATGGAGACCTTGTGGTGCATAATTGACGCACAAGAATTCACTTTATAACATGTATTATTGTTGTGTAAATATGGGACACTCACAAAATGTGTGTTTCATAGCTAAGAGGTATAGAATCGCACAAGATCAATAGTGGAAACCAAACAGAGCTCAATACTCTAGAATATCATTTGAGGGAAAAAAAATTTGGTGCAGAGGATTTGGTAAAATGGCTAGATATTGTACATCAACCACCTAGACGAATGTACCAAGGTAGAATCAAATTATTCACAAGTAGAAAATCAACAAACCAACCGGTGAGTTGAAAATGAAAATTTTATTTGTAGCTCTAATGGATGAAGCTAGTTTATCTCACTACAAGGAAGATAAATATTTTCAAACTACACTAAGTTTGAGGTCAAATAAATGGATCAACAAGAAAAAGGATGAGAAGGAAGTGGTGGAATAAATTTCCCTTAAAGTATTTGATCGTTCTAGTGTATGGATCCTTCACAGCGTTTGCATATCTCTCATGAAAGGTAATGAAGATCTTGTTACAGGCATCAAATATGACAGAGAAAGAGTTTAAAAGTCTAAAAACGATGATGGCATGAAGATTATTATCTCATGAAAGGCTAGGTTTGGGGTCAAAGAGATGAGGTGTGCAGATGTCTTAGTAGTAGAGGGTCTCAGTCACAATTTTCTTAGTTTCAGTCAACTATGTAACTAAGGGAATTCTATAAAGTTTACTAAGAAGACGTTTATCATCAAAGAAAGAGATGGTACATTAGTTCTATATGGAGAAAGAACACAGGGAAATCTCTACCCTGTAAGTGGAGAAGAAGATATGTTATTTTTTTCTAGAGAGAAAGATGACAAGATATGGTATAAATGACTGGGTCATCTATGCCCACCATCCCTAGAAGATCTGGTGAATTGCGATGCAGCTAGAGACCAATCTAATCTATCACGTGATCATGCACATACATGTGATTAATGTCCACATGGGAATATCATCAGAAAGAAGTAAAAATAAAATGAAAAGAAGTAAACAAGAGTTCTTGAATCGGTGAATTATGATGTTTGTGGACCTATCACAGCAATATAAATTGATGGAAAAAAGGTATTACATTATTTTCATTGATGAGTATAGAAGAATGGAATAGTAATTCATCATTATTATTAGCTCCACTTTGTTGAATACCCAGAGAGGGGGGTGAATCAGGGTATGAAATATTAAAACCTTTTCTCATTTAGATCTTGTTTTGTTGGTTTAAAAAACTCAATGCTCGCTCCCTCCCATATAAATAAGAAAATAGATATGAAATCATGAACAACAAACAGCAATTTTTACTTAGTTCACCCTCACTTGGCTACATACAAGGAGCATACATTGACAATGTGTTGATGTTCCAAATTCACTAAGGATCACTGACAATAATGAGTACAAGGTTCGGGCTCGATTTTCTATGCACATGCTCACTAGCTTTACAATGTTTAGGGTCTAATCACTGCATTCCCAAGGGTCACTCCCTATGCCTATTTCTCTGGATCACTACCGGTGGAAAGGGTCTCTGTCTTCATCTTCCTTCACTCACTTCTCTTTAAAATTAATCCACTCAAATTTTATAGACTTTTACGTCAAACACAGTTTATATACATGTAGGTCCTTTTATTTACCTGAATTCATGCATCCTCGACTATAGGTAGATCATCTGTGGAACTTTCATTTTCACCCATAGATGAAGTCCACCTTCCCGAGTACTGTTGGGTACCGAAAAATACTTCCCCAAACTAATTTGAAGCTCTCACAAGCTCCAATATTCAAATCGCAAACCTTTATCCTCTCTTGCATACTGAGTATCAGGTTTGGGATGCGGTACACCTTCTTTGCGTACGGCTACCGCTGATGTGAACCGCCCTTCGTCCGTAGACTAAATCCGCCTTCACGATCGCATACAACTACCACATATCGATTCTTTGAACCTCCTATTTGAATCCCCTTGTGTCCTCAAATTTTTCTCTGTTCGCATACTGTCTTCGCTTCTGCGTACCGAATCTATCCCTCCGCATACCGCTTGAAAAACTCTCCCTCTCACGTACCGAGATAACTCTTTCTGTATACCTGAATTTTGTGGGTTAATAATCCCCACAAACACCTTCAGTGCGAACCACTTTCAGAATTTTCAAAATTCCAGGAGAAAAATATTCTTGCTAATGATGTTCAATCTCTATAGTAATCAGTGGGATTAGAAAATCTTATATAGGAAAATATATCTGCAAAAACTGCTAATCCCAGATTTACTAAATCTTCGATTCAGCCTCCACCACTTACTGATCCTTATACCACCGCGAACTGCAATCCAGCCACAAATTGTTTTACCCACCGTCCTTGTACTTCATTTTCTCTTACATGGTCGATCTCCTCTGCCAACATCAAGCCATATTCTTACCACACCACCGCTCAGCTGCGAATTGTTTTTGGTTACGCAAACCGTATTTGTGTACCGTTCATGCCTCTCTGTGTACCATTTCCAAAACATGGTATGCGGCCCTTGAATTATGGTATGTGGTTCTCACCCTTTGCCAATTTTCTCCAACGTTATTCATACACCTCACTCCTATGAATAAACCCTTCCTTTTCCAACATCAAACTCCTGATTTTTTAGGCCCAAAAATTTGGAAAACACTGGAAAATTATGCCACCGTAAAAACATTTCTTTAGAAAACACCAACTATACTCATTTGCGGTAATCTAGCTTTGTCAACAGACACAACCACATCCAAAACATACTGAGATGACACCTTGATGTATTTTTTCCCAACAATCTCCCCCTTTGGGTTTTTTGACCACTCTTCTCATAACAATGATGCACCTTTTGATACATTATTAAAAATCCTTCTAACTCCAACCACCATTCGCATCAAGTTATTAAGATAGTGATCAATGATTTACTCAACAAATAATCTAATCCCACATGATCCATGCTCGGGGTGATAAAAAAAAGTATAATGACAAGGTTATCAATGAATCACTTCATTTCGAATCAGAATGTGATGACACCATACTGATACCAAGGAACTACTTTCATCATGAACCTTAGTCGCCGTGATATCTAATCATTGATTAATAAATTCTAGAATCATCATATTTAATGATCCCCCTAAGTTATATCTCTTCCAAACAGAGTCATATCATCTCCAAATCCCCCTATATCGATTCTCCACTTAATATATTCTCCCCGTGTCTTTTCTCTCCCAGAAGTCACACTTTCTCCCCCTTTTTCAATAAACCTGAAGGGCACTTCAAGTTTGTCTGCAACAGAGGAAAGAACACATATCATAACATTAGAGAAAGACACATCATACCATAAATAGGGGTCCCACATCCACACTTTTTCAAGTACGGGATGTCGATTGGACTCCCAGATCTATTCAATGCCTTTCAAAAGCATCTTTGAGTAAGTACATTGTCAGAATGTCTGCAACCTATTGCTCTAAAGGTAAATACTCCAACTTCACAAGCCCTTTCTCCAACTTATCCTTGATAAAATGATATTTTATTTCAATTTAATTTGTCCTTGAGTGATGGACTATGTTTTTTCTAATATTTATTGAACTTGAATTATCACAATTAATTCTGATTAGAGATGTCACTTCAATTCCCATATCTTCAATTTGATGCTTCATCCACAATAGATGTGTGAAAGCTTGACTAGACGCAATGTATTCAGCTTATGCAGTGCTCAACGAAATGAAATCTTGTTTCTTTCTTAACCAAGAAATACACAACCCTCCAAGATAAAAAGAACCTCAAGATGTTTATTTCCTATCATCTACTGAACCGGCCTAATATGCATCTATAAATCCTAATAACTCTGGATGAGATTTGTCATTATAAATTAAGACAAAATCCATTGTTCCCTTGATATACCAAAGAATCCTCTTTACTGTAATCATGTGGCTCTCCTTGGGATTGATTTGATAACTTGCTACATGGAATGTGGAAAATACAATATCAGGCCTTATCGCTGTCAGGTACAATAGAATTCCAATTATTTTCATATATTTCGTTATATTAACTACCTTTCCTTCACCATCCCATGAAAATTTCAACCGAGTAGAAACTAGAGTCTTCATCTATTTGGAATTATCCATTCCAAACCTTCTAAAAATATCCTTTGAATATTTTTATTGATATATGAAAGTGTTATTATTTCTTTGTGTCACCTGTAAACCAAGAGAAAATGTTAGCTCACCAATCATCGACATTTCAAACTCTCTTTTCATGAATTTAGAAAACTGTCTGCATTGTGCTTCATCTGATCCACCAAAGACTATGTCATCAACATAAACCAGCACCACCATCCTCTGACTGATTCCATTATTGAAATACATATTGTAATCAACTCCACCACACTGGAAACCGAGTTTCTTTAGAAACTGATCAGGCATTGAATACGATGATCTTGGTGTTTCCTTAAAGATATTTAAATCCATCTTCAGCTGAAAAACTTTGTTCTCATATTGAGATATAATAAAACCATTTAGTTTTTAAATGTAGAATTCTTCTTCTAGAACTCTATTCAGAAATACTGGCTTGACATTGATCTAGAAAACCTTAAAATTTCTTTTCACTACTTTGGCCAATAATTATATGATTGTCTCCAATCTTGAAATGGGTTCAAATGTCTCATAAACATCTATACCCTCTATCTGGGAGTACCCTTTTCACACCAGTCGTTCTTTTTTTTTGAATAATAATACCAACTTCATCCATTTTGTTGCGAAAGACCCACTTTGTCCTGATAACATTCTAGTATGTTGGTCTGGAAACAATTTCACATGTCTGATTCTTCTCAAATTGGCCAATCTCTCCATTCATGTCTTGAACCCAATTCCTATCTACAGCTGCTTCATCAATGAATTGAGGCTCAACTTGTGATAAGTATGATTCTTGATTTAGAGACTTAATCCTCCTTGTCTGCACTGGTGTTGTCTAATCACCAATTATGTTCTGCATATCAATTTCATTTCTTCTTTGTGGTCTTTGTAAAGACACTAATTTTTTCTCATCATCTGAGTTTTCTTCTGAATCAACCTTTGGAGATGGAATATCTTCTGACATTCTCATCTCTTCATCACTATCCTCATGATTTTGATCATGCATTAGCTGAATATTGTTTTCATTCTATAATATTGTCACATCATGACTCTCAACTATCTTTCCTAGCTGCTTATTGAATAATTTATATGATTTGTTGTTCTCTGAGTATCCAAGAAATATTCCTTCATCTCGATGGGATTCAAATTTACCATATTTATCCTTATTGAGATTGAAACATTTACTTCCAAATATTCAAAAGTTCTTCAAATATGGCTTCTTTCCATACCATAATTCATACAGAGTCTTCTTCTCTTTTGGAAAAATTAAATCTATATTTGAAGTGTATACTACTATTAGTAATTCTTCTTTACAAAAATTTATCCATAAGTTCTTTATCAATGAGCATTTTTCTGGCCATGTTGTTGACAATTCGATTTCTTCTCTCAACTAATCCATTATTCTGGGGAGCCCTTACTACTAAAACTTGATGCCTTATCCCATATTTTTAGAGATAATCCTCTACTTGAATATTTGTAAAAAAATTCCATTATCTGTTTGAATCGTCTGGATTTTCTAACCAATCATATTTTCACATTCTCGTCGATACTTTTATTGAAACTAAACACTTCATATTTGTGGGTGACTATGGATACTCATGCCATTCTGATATAGTCATCTATGAAAAGGACATAATATCTCCTCCCATTAATAGACCTTGGTGAAATGGTCCCACACAAATCAATATGAACCAACTCAATAAATCTTATTTACCTTTGCACCTTTGGCTTATATGTATTTCTAATGATTTTCCCCTATTGATAGGCATCACATGTATGAGAATGATCATGTGATAATCTAGGAAGATTCTGAGCAATATCATATTTAACTATATCTTTCAAGGAACCTTTACTTATGTGGCCAAGACACTTATGCCATAACATGTTTTTTCTTCCTGGGACAGAAAGCATATATTTTTTTCTCTACTAACGATGTAGAGATTCCATTTTGTACGCTTTCCTTGCAACATAAAAACACCATACTTTTCCTTGATGAGACATAATTTCTTGGAAAAACTTATGGAATTCCCTAAATCACACAATTGATTGACTCTAAGTATGTTTTGACTAAGCCCCTCCATAACTAAGGAATCTTCTCATATCATGTATTTTCCTCCAAAATTGGATTTTCCTGAACCTATAATGTTAGAGCCCTCATCATTAACGAATATTATAATACATTCTTTATCATACCTGAGTCCGGTCACTATATCCTTGTTTCCCATTATATAGGAAGTGAATCCACTGTCAATGATCCATATCCCAGTGCAATCTGACGCCTTGAATGCAATTTCTGCAACTACCGCTTACTCATACTTTTTCTTTTTGACCCTAGTCTTTGACTTCATATCCATAATGGAATGATAATATTGATCTTCCTCAGTATGTGATTGGAAAACTTCAACTTCCAGGGATGTAAATAGATTTTGAATTTCAAGCTCTCTTGATGATACATTTGGATGCTTCTTATAAGAAAATGTAGTCTGTCTTAGCCCATTCCTTTACATTGTTTATGTACATTATCTGGACATATTTTTGAATCCATTACACCTAAAACAAAAACCATCTGACGATGGAATGAAATATTGAGCTTTATACAACCACATTCATTGGTATTCTTCCCTTTGGTACCTCTTTGTAATGGAACATACATTTTTAGAGTGTCCCATATTACCACAACAATAACATCTTATGTGGGATACATTCCTGTGTGGAAATGATGTACTACTACTTATGCATTAGATTCTTTGACTCTTCTTATTCTGCTTCATACCCAAATTGATTTTCAATCTTGTAGTGGGTTCTTTTTCTATGACTTAAACCATGACTGCTTTCTGTTTTAGATCAGTCCCCATACTGGCCATATCATTAATAATTGGTTGTTTCTTCTATTCTGATAGACCACTCTACTCAAATATTATATTATTTGTTTCCTGTATGACCATCTTTCCAAGCAGTTTATCCTGATCTTCAATTTTTTTTCATAAACTCATGACTTCCTCTTCTAGTTTTTTGATACGTTTGATTTGATCATTTCTAGATTCAGTCAAACAATCAATTTCTATTTTCTGTTCCTCAATATTTAGTTTGTACTCAACCACCTTTTCAGGGATTTTTAGCATTTAAGACCTTCACTTTTTAATTTCTATATTCAGATCATAATTATCATCTTCTTATTTTTTTCATAAATATTTTAGCATCATGAACAATTTTTTTAGATTTTTTGGTTTTGGATCTCAAAATGTTTACCTCTTCAAGAGAAGATTCTAATTCAGCCTAAAGATCAACCCTTCCTTCGATTTATCCTTCTTCATTTTCACTTTCTTCACTTGTTACTGAATTTATGACAACTCCCACCAAAGAAACTATTTTGTGATCCCTACAGTCCTCCAAATATTCTGCCTCAAATTCTTCTAAACATTCATCCACTTTTGAAAGAAGATTCCCCCTTTTGAATAAATTTCTCCAAGTACTTCTCCTTCCATTCTCATTTGATGAATACTTATTTTGGGGTATTTCTTCATTATCTTCATTTGCACCACCAAAATTTTTAGGATACTTTGTTTCAAATTGCTCAATCATTCCACATCAAAAGTACGCAAATAGAAGTTTACCAATGTACTTTCTTTTTCCCCATTGCATATTGGAGGAGATAAATAACATGACATCATCCATATTATCTTCCTTAGGACTATCTTCAACAAAAATATTCTTCATGTCCTTAAATTCCACTTCCTTAGACTTCCCCTTTTCCACTCCATCGTTATCATCATTTTTTATTTCATTTTCTATAAGGTTACTATGTAGGTTATCTAGTGTGATCTCTGTTGGGTCTTTGTCATCCAATACTGAAACATTCATATTGAACCATGATGGAAGTCTCCTCAAGATGCATTTCACAATTTCTAAATATTCAATGACTTCTCCAAGACCCTAAATATCTTCCACAATAATATTTATCCTATTGAAGAATGCATCAACAGTCTCATTGGGATTCATTCTGAGATCCTTATACTTGATACATGGAACCTTCAGCTGTGCTTCTCGAAATTTTTTGTCACCCTTATAAATTTTCAAAAAAAATCCCACATTGCATGTGATTTTTTACAAGACATCACCTTCGTATAAATATAATTTCATAGGGATCCCCCTAAATCAATAATCCCTTTATCATCAGCATATATTTATCTTCTTTTAGCTTCTGATAAAGTGCCATTGTTAATGTAATCTGATATTCCATGCATAGCTGCTGTAAAAACATTCATCCCTATTGATCAGAAGTAGTGTTGTATCTCATTCTTCCATAGTTGAAAATTATTTCCATCAAATATCGGAATTCCTTTATTATTTAAAACCTCCATTTCTTCTTCTTGAGAAATAACCACTCACATTCAACCATTCCCTCTGATACCAATTATTAGGTCCACTAAGTCGAATACCTTGAAGGGGGTGAATCAAGGAATGATAGATTAAATCCTTTTCTCTTTTAGATCATGTTTTTTGTTAGAAAAAACTCAATTCTATCTCCCTCTATTAGCAATAAACAAACATATATGAAATCATGCATAGGACATAGTGATTTTAACTTGGTTCACCCTCACTGGACTACGTCCAAGGAGCATATAATGGAAATGTGATGATGTACCAAATTCACTAAGGCTCAATACCAATAATGAGTACAAGGTTTGGGATAGATCTTCTATTCTCAGGCTCACTGCCTTTATAAAGTTTAGGGTCTTCTCACTGCATTCCCAAGGGTCACTATCTATACCTATTTCTCTGGATAACTGATGGTGGAAAGGGTCGATGTCTTCCTCTTTGTTTTCTCACTACTCTTGGAAATGAATCCACTCACAGTTTATACACTTATAGGTCAAACATAGTTTATGGACATTTAGGTCCCTTCTTTTTCATGAATTCCTACATCCTCAACTATAGGTAGATGCTCTATTGAAGTTCCATTTTCACTCATAGATGAAGTCCACCTTCATAGGTACTACTAGGTACCAAAAAATACTATTTAAAATTGATTTGAAACTCTCAGAAGCACCCTTGTGAAAATTGCTAACAGTTATTCTCTCATGTGTACTAAGTACCAGGTTTGGTACGTGGAACACCTTCTTCACATACCACTGCCACTGCCGCAAACTTCACTTCATCCATGGACTGCCTCCGCCTTCGCGATCGCATACCACGATCGTGTACTGATTCTATGGACCTCCTCTGTGAAACCCTTCATGTCTATAAACTATTCTATATTTGCATATTATCATCACTTTCATGTACCGGATCTCTCCATCCACGTACCACTTATGGAATTCTCCCTCTCATGTATCTAGGATTCCTCTTCCGTGTATCGGGACAAATCCTTCTGCATACTGAACTTTTATGGGATAAGAATCCCTACAAACACCTTCAGCACGAACTCCATTCATACTTTACCGAATTCCAAGAGAAAAAAATCATTCTAATTATTTTCAATCTCCATAGTAATCAGTGGGATTAAAAAATATTATATAGGAAAAGATATCTGCAAAAACTGTTAATCCAAGATTTACCAAATCTTTGATTCAGCCTCCACCACTTACCGATCCTTCTTCCACCATGAACCGCAAGCCATCCGCGAACAGGTTTTCCACACCGTCCACATACTGAATTTGCTCATACATGTTTGATCTCCTCCGCCAACATCAATCCATCGGTGTACAAAACTACTTCTCAACCATGAATTGATTTTGGTTTCGCAAACCGTATCCGTGTACCGTTCCTTCTACTCTGCGTACCATTCTCAGAACATGTTACGCAGCCCGTGAATTATGGTACGTGGTTCTCACCCTTTTTCAATTTTCTCCAACATTATTCATAAAATTCACTCCTATGAATAAATCCTTCTTTTTCTGACAGAAAACTCCTCATTTTGAGGCCCAAAAATTTGGAAAACATTGGGGAATTATGCCACCTTAAAAACCTATATTCAGAAAACACCAAGCATAATAATTTGTGTTCATCTAGATCTATCAATAAACAAAACCACATCCAAAACATACCGAGAGGAAACCTTGAGGGATTTCTTCAAAATACTTACCCATAATTATTATTTGTTCAGTTTCTTAAAGAAATATCAAAGGGAATCTGAGAAAAATATTTTTCAAAAAATTATGATGTTTCGTACGGACAATAGTACAGAATTCAAAAGTAGTTAGGTGGAATACTATCTTGAAAAACATGGGATAAGGAATAAAGTTTCTTCAGTAAGAACTCCACAATAGAATGGAGTGGTTGAAATGAGAAATCGGATCCTCAACAACCTTCCTTGAATGATCCTCATTGAAAAAGACCTGCCAAATAAATTTCGTAAGGATGTAGTTTTGACATCGATCTACATTTCTAAAAGGGATCGATTGTGTCTGAAGGAAGTAAAGACTCTATATGAGATGTGGCATGGTAATAAGACTATAGTAAAGTACTTTCAAATCTTTGGAAGTAAGTTCTTTATTATTAATAATGAAAAACGTAGGAAATTATAGTCACAAGGAGATGAGGGGATATTCTTTGGCTACTCTTGAAAAATAAAATCATAAAAAAATTTTAATAAGAGGATAAGAGAATTAGTTGAGAGAAATGATATTATAGTTGAGGAAAATGAATAGAATACTGAGAAACATAGTAAAAAATTTCCTGATGAAAGCGATGAGGATCCAAGATACACAGGAGGATAAGAAGTGGAATATGATAATTTAGAAGAAGATATGGACGATAAGAAAGAAGAATTAAAGTATGCATCTGCTAATTAGACAAAAAGTAGAGCTGAAATTTATAGGAAAAATATAATTGGTGATCAGACAGTGCTTGATCATAAAAGAAGAATGAAATCACTACATCAGACATCTTTCCTATCTTAGGTAGAGCCTAAATTCTTTGCTGGTGAAACTAAACATGAAAACTAGTTTCATGCTATGAATGAAGTGCTATATTAGATTGAGAGGAATTAGACATGGGAGATTGTTTTCAGACCAGTAGATAAGAATGTCATCAGGACAAAATGGGTCAATCACAACAAGGTGATTGAAGATGGAACCATGATTTGAAACAATGCATGATAAGTGTGTAAAGGATACTCCCAGATAGAGGGTATTGATATCGATGAGACATTTTCACATGTTCCATGGAAGGAAACAATCAGATTATTCTTGGTTATTATAGTGACATGGAAGTTTAATTTTTTCTAGATGGATGTAAAATCTGAATTTTTGAATGGGGTTTTGAAAGAAGAAGTTTATATTGAGTATCCAGATGGTTTTATCATTCATGAATATGATAACAAAGTTTGTTGTTTGAAGAAAGAGATTTATGGGCTGAAATAAGCACCAAGAGTATGGTATTTAAGGCATGATAAGTATTTGAAGAATCTTGCATATCAGTGTGGTAGAGTTGATTATAATCTCTATTTCAACAATGACAGTAATCAAAGGATTGGTGATATGAAGACTCTAGTTTCAAGTATAGAATTTCACTTTCATTTCTCAATCCAAATATGACAAGAAGATTCTGAGAAGATTTGGAATGGAAAATTCCAAGGAGATGAGGACTCCAGTTGCAACTCAGATGAACTTATCAAATGATAATGATGGCAAGGCAATTAATTTAACAGAATACAGGAAGGTTATTAGAAGTTTACTATACCAGAAAATAATAATACCTGAGGTTATTTTCACCAAATTACAAGTAGCATGATATCAATGTAATCTAAATTAAATGCACATGCTTTTAGTGAAAATAATACTTCATTATTTCAAAGGAACTGTGGATTTAGGTTTGATGTATAATGACAAATCTCATCCATAGTTGTTGGGATATATAGATACAGATTAGGTCGGTTTAGCAGATGACAGAAAATCAACTTCAGTAGGTTCTTTCAATATTGGGGGATTATGTACTTCCTGGATAAGAAAAAATCAATATATTTTTTAATTTATCACCCTAGAAGCTGAGTATACTACATCCACTCAAGCATGCACATAGTTATTATGGATGAATCATTTGCTTGATGATATAGGAGTTGAAATGAAGTCTTCGATCACAATCTAGTGTCATAACTCATGTGCTATAAATATTAGAAAAAATCTCGTCCATTGCTCAATGAAAATACACTATGATATAAAGTGTCATTTTATCAAGGAGAAGGTTGAGCGGGGAATCGTGACGTTGGAGTATGTGCCTATTGAACTAGAGTTTTCATACATTCTGACAAAGTCCTTACCTATGGAAGATTTTGAGAGGCATTGACTGGCTTTGGAAGTTCAGTCGACTCCTCGCACTTGAAAAGTGTGGATGTGGGACCCCCCCCCTCCCTGAGGTATGGTGTTTTTTCCTTAATGTATTAATCTATGTTATATACTCTTTGTCAGACCAAAAAGGAGTGACATTTGGGTTCGTTGAAAAAGGGAGAGAAATAGTGACTCCTTAAGGGGGAAAATGATGGTAAAAAGGAGAGAAAATTTCTTAGTTAAAGAAGTGGAAGATGCTGATTCAGAAGAAGTTACTGACAATGAGGAAGAAGAATTCAAGTCTTTATCTGCAAATAAGCCAAAGATTCGGGCTGAAATTGACAGGAAAAATATAATTGGTAATAAGACAATTCCTGATCAGAAAATAAGAATGGAATCACTATAGTATATATTTTTCATATCTCATGTAGAGCCTAAATGCTTTGCTAATACAGCTAAAGATAAAAACTGGGTTTAGGCTATAAATGAAGAGAAAGATTATATTGAGAAGAATCAGATGTGGGAGATTGTTTCGAGGCCAGCAGATAACAATGTCATCGGGACAAAATGGGTCTATCACAAAAAGATGAATAAAGATGGCACAATTATTTGAAACAATTTACAACAAGTTTGCAAAGGATACTCAGAGATAGAGAGTATTAATGTCGATGAGACATTTTCACCTATTCCATGGCTAGAAACAATAAGATTATTTTTGCCTATTGTAGTGTAACAGAAGTTCAAGGTTTTCCAAATAGAGTTCAAATCTGTATTTCTGAATGGGGTTTTGGAAGAAGAAGATTATATTTAGTAGCCATATGGTTTTCTCATTCATGAATATGAGAAAAAAGTTTTTTAGTTTAATAAAGATCTTTATGGGATGAAACAAGCACCAAGAGCATGGTACTCGATGCTTGACCAGTATTTGAAGAAGCTTGGATTTCAGCATGGTGGAGTTGATTACAATCTCTATTTCAACAACGATAGTAATCAAAGGTTGATGGTGCTAGTTTATGTAGATGACATAATATTTTCTGGATTAGATGAAGCTTAGTGCATATAGTTTTATTAATTCATGAAAAGTGAGTTTGAAATATCAATTATTGGTGAGATGACAATTTTATTTGGTTTATAGGTGACACAAGTAAGAAATTTCACATTCATTTCTCAATCCAAATATTCCAAGAAGGTTATGATAATATTTGGAATAAAAAATTCCAAGGAGATTAAGATTTCAATTGCAACTCGGATGAAACTATCAAAAGATGATGATGGAAAGGCAATTAATATAACAGAATACAAGCAGGTTATTGGAAGTTTGTAATACCTGACAATGAAAATACCTGATGTTGTTTTCGCCACATGCCATGTAGTGCGATATCAAAGTAGTCCAAAGTAAAGCCACATGATTTCAGTGAAAAGAATCATTGGTGTATCAAAGGAACTGTGGATTTTGGTTTGATGTATAATGAAAAAACTAAACCAGAGATTTTGGGATGTACAGATACCAATTGGGCCAGTTCAGTAGATGAAAGAAAATCAACATTGGGAGGTTCTATAAATCTTGGTGGATTGTGTATTTTCTGGCTAAGAAAAAAAGAAAGATTGCATTTCATTGAGCACCTCATAAGCTGATTATATTGCAGCCACTCAAGCTTGAACACAGTTATTATGGATGATGTATCATCTAGATGATATGGGAGTTGTAGTAATGTCTCCGATCGGAATCTAGTTTGATAACTCAAGTTCTTTAAATCTTATCAAATATCTCATCCACCACTCAAGGACAAAGAACAATTACATAAAGTATCATTTTATAAGGAGAAGGTTGAGTGGTTAATTATCAAGTTAGAGTCTCTGACTACATAACTAGAGGTTGCATACATTCAAAAAATACCTTACCCAAGGAAGCCTTTGAGAAGAATTGACTAGATCTTGGAGTTCAGTCGACTCCTCGTACTTGAAAAGTGTGGATGTGGGACCCCCTGCCCAGAGATATGGTGTGTTTTTTCTCTAATGTGTTGATTTGTGTTTTCTACTCTATTGATGACCATAGAAGAGTGACCTTTTGGTTCATTAAGAAAGGGTGAGAAATAGTGACTCTATACGAGGGAGAAAATGTGGCTAAACAAGAGAAAAATGTCTTCATCAAAGACATGGGGAGAAGCTGATAGGTGGATCAGCAAGATAGGGGGAGAGGAACAAGATAAAGGGAGTATGAGTTTTGAATCTGACGATGATTTAAGTGATTGATAAAATATTAGATATCACAACAGCTGAGGTTTTTGATGAAATAATTTTATTGGTATTATTATGGTATCAGCAGTTGGAGTCATAAATGAAGTTATTGACTAGTTAACTTTTCATACTACGCTTGTCTCTAATGTAGAGATTTTCTCAAGTGGTCTTAGAGTATGTGGTGAGTGGATATTTGGTCGCTACCTAAATCTCAAGAGGCGAATGGTGGTAGATGATGGAAATATCTTCAGTGAGGTATCAAAGTGTAGAGAATAATTATAAGAAGAGTTGTTAACAAACCCAAAGGGGGGTATTTTTGGAAAAACATCCCTCAAGGTAACATTGTAGAATTTTTGTGTTGGTAGTGTTTGTTGATAAATAAGGTTTTCATGGTGAATTTTTGAGCTATAGAGTTTTTTTGACAATCCCAGTTGAAAATGCATGAGTTTCATGAATATGGGCTGCATGAGGTGGATTTTACAGAGACTATAAAAATGTTGATGGTGAGATCTATGATTACGACAAGTTTCATGAATAGCAAATTTGAAGATCATTGTGACAAATCTTTGCAGCTGTAGAACAAAGGAATTGACGGAACACTCCACGATTTTGAGGAGTTATGCGATATAAAAATTGTCGTGGTTTCTCATGATATGGAGATAATTTCAGAAGAAATTTTAGAGCTTTTCAATTTTAGATGATGTGGTGCTAACTTTTCATGGAAGGCTCTCGAGTTGGTGGAATCGCCTATAAATAGACCTCAACCCCCTCAAGAGAAGTAATGAGATCAAATAAAAAACCTTAAGCTATAAAATTGTGAAAGAGATTCATGGAGCAGTGATATTCACAATAGAAAATTGAATTCATAGAGGTAGTTGAGCTCTGTGAAAATAAGGTCCATTGTGAAGGCCAATTCAGCTTTTTAGAGTACTGTTCTTTGTAAAGGCTTGTTTTTCTTTGCAAGATCGTAAAGACCAGTGTTAGATCTGTGAATTAGTGAGCTATGCGATCTAGAGTGATCAGAGATCTAGTGAGCTTTGTGAACCTTTGAGCTCTAAGAACCTGTGAGCTTTGCAAAGAGGCTGGAGAATTGTGAAGGCTTCTTTGAGCACTGAAAAAGTGGGAGCTTCACAATGTCAGTATGCTTTGAAAAAGAGTTTCAAAAGTAATTTACTAGTATTTAATGGAAAATTGATATTCATATGTGGATGATAGTAAAACTTCAATAGATAATGTATCAATAACTAAGGATATATTCATTAGTGATAATGAAGAGACCTACAGGTCTATAAAATGTGAGTGAATCTTCTAAATAAGCAGTGACCTCACGTTAGTTGAGAGAGCAGTGAGTTCTCAAATTGTGGATGGTTTTAAACGAGGGATACTGAGTCTACTTCAAACTTGTAAACAGTAGTGTGATTTTATTATATTTGGTACATCGGCACGTTGTCGGTGTATACTACTTGGACATATCCCAGTGTGGGTGAACCAAGTAAAATTGTTGTGTCATGTGCATGATTTAAGATTTATTCATACTCTGCAATGGAAATGAGAGAGAAGTGAGTTTTTTCTAACAACAAAACAAGATAAAAGAGGCAGTTGTTTTAATTGTCCAAACCCTAATTCACCCCCCCCCCCATTAGGGTATCTAGCCAAGTGGACCTAACAATCTAAAAGTTACCAAATTAGTGAAGGCTCTATGTTAAAATAAAATTTATTTTCAATATTTTTTATGTTCAAGGTTCATTTAGAGGAAATAATATTCTCTTATTTTCTTGAAAAAAAAATTTTATTCACCTCTAGTTATGAATTTTATTTACATGTTTATTTTACATTTTTTAATTATTTATTACAGAAACATCAACTAATTTTTATATAAGTGATATCGATCTTATATTGTCTTTTAGATTGGGAAATTTTTTCTTCCATATTCATATGTTCTAAAAAAATAAGAATGTTCTTTTCAAAATGTAAATGATTTCTGACCATTAATTTACATGATCTATAACCTTCTTTTAAAATGTTTTCAAATGATATTTCTTAATGATTTCCATATATGAAAATTTTGATTTTTTTTAAAAAATGTTTGAAAAAGTGTTTATTTTTTACATATAAATCATGAATGAGTCATCTATCATTGATGAACAATATCTGTTTTAAAGAACCCCTTATAAATTTACATGGTTATTTTGAAAGAAATACATTCTTCCAATATTCTAAAAAAATTATAAAACATTACCAAAACAAAAGGTTATTTTCACTTGTTTTTTATGAAATGTTTTCAATGTTCTTTTAAAGCTATTTTAATAAAAATCAATATACCTTAATTATTCTTATGCTTCACTAGAATTATTATTATATGATACCATCAATCTAATTTATCTGGATAGATTATGATGATTGTTTTAAAGATATTATCAGGAAACTTGTTTCTTTTCTATGGGTTAACTAAGATTTAAAGTAATTATGATTGTTTTCAACTTCTTATGATGAAAAGGTTAAACTATAAAATGTTTTATTAGTGATATAGTACTTGAAAATTATATCTGAGAACTATATGAGCTCGATATATCTTTTACAATGGGTGAAACTCTTCATATATCTTCAATGCATTGGGTAATGTATCTTGTCTTCTTAAGAAAGAAGGATGGAGTTAACTGGTGTGGTTTCTATTGTGGATTTAATTTGGATTCAGTTATTTATCACATAGGTATAAAAAAAGTTATGCATATGATGCTATAAGTTACATAAAAAGATATTTCTATTTGTTTTCTATGGGATTTTAATGTTTCTTTTGATCAAGATTGACATCAGATAGATCATAATTATTGATTCTTACAACTCTTACCTATTTAAAAAATTTAATCCACATCGCACGTTTAATATTCTAGGTATTTATGGGTACGATTTATTTTATTTATATCTCATGTCATACCCTTCTACTAATAATATTTCCAATGATGACATTCATTTTTTAACACTTATCTTTACCCTTACTTACCATTTTATCTCACCAAACTTATATATTATTCTCCCAAGGTAATAAGGAATGATATTAAAAGATTTTTGTGTAAAATTGATTCATGTGTGGAGAATTTTATGGGAGATTTTGAAAATTTATTTTGAAATAGGAAAAGTTGGGTATATAGTGAAAATTGCTCATTTATAGACATGGGTATTATTTTGTAAGAGATAGTCCTAATTCTCTAAAACTCAAAACCTAAAATTTCCTTGGGTATTTAATTGATCCAAAATTTATATTTGATGTTGTATGTTTTGGAATAGTAAAATTGGGTGACATTTACAACATCAAAGATAGAAATGTAATTTTTGTGGTTTTAGCACCAAATCTGGGAGTGAGGGTAAGAGACTGTTATAGTAGGTATCCAAGTAGTGTTTAGACAACATTGGATATTATAATTTTTTCATGATAGGTTATCTTAAGAGTTATAGATATAGTCATGGGTTTATAAGATTAAGGTTGCTCAAAATTTTAAAGTCTTATACACCCCTTTGTGGTTTAAGTTGTGTATTTATGAGATGGTTAAGAGTATTTTTGGAGATGTTATTTTGGGTTGAGGTATATATAACTATTAGGTTTAACATAAAGTATTATTTGAGGAATAATTTCTTTACATTTTTTGGACATAAGATTAAAGTTATTGATAAATATTAGGGTTCATATGATCTTTTATATTGAGGTAATTATGGAACATATGATTTCTCATATCGATAACCATGGGATTGAAATGTGATTTCATCATTAATTTATTAATTTTATTTTATATGAACATCACTATAATTTTAGGGATCATTATATAATATTGTGTTAATTTATTTGAGTAATAAAGGTTGAATGGTATTTTGGATGCATTTATGGTTTTAATGTGGATTTATTGTGATATAGGTTATTTATATAAATAATTATCATATTTTGGAGATTATATGATTAAGCCATATGAATTTTTAGATTAATGACTTTATGAGTTACAAATTTAGTTTGTATATAAATGTTAAAATAAACTCGAAAGAATATGTGATCAAATCCTTTGTATTTTTGGGCTTTAAACTTTATTTGTATATATTGAAGAACATTACGGTTAGTTATTTATCAAATGATGTATGTTGATATATGGATTTTTTTTAGCCTTTATAAATTAATTTTATATTAATTAATTTTAAGGATTATACTTTTTGGATATTATCTTACCTTATGCTAACCATTTTAGTTTAGTTTAATGTATAAATATAGGAAATATTTACTTTTATTATTTTTAAGAATTATTATATCCATTATTAATTGATTTTAGTGCTTCATGTATAAAAACTTAATCTCAAATAATAATCGTTTTGTGAAAAAGATGATATTGTTGTTGAAATTGATTAAAGGATGAAATTCTACCTATCAAGCTAGTATATTTTATAACTGTATTATTCTCAATGGTAATGGAATGCCTAAGTTATTGGAAAAGGATCTTGACACAAAAAATTTATCCAATTACCTTCATTTCTATGAATCAATTTTCTTTCACACATCACTTTGTTTTATGGTTTTTTACTCCTTAAATTTCTCATTATTATTAACTTTATTGTGATCAATAATCTATGTTAATGACCATATTTATTTTGAACATTAACTTTTCCTCTATGTCTATATTTTCACATCCCAGTAATGTCGTCCTATTTGGGAACCTAGTATATGTTATTCTAGATAGCCTTCATACTTTCCTTTATCTCTTTTCAAGAGGGAGTTTTATTAACCCTTTTGGTGATGTAGGATTTCGACTGAGGTATTTTCAAATTTAAAACCCTTTAAGATCATGTTCAATTTTTTAGGATGCAATTTATTAAATGAGGAAAATAGAAAATTGTAATATTCTGATATTTTTTAAGGAAACAAAATGTTCAATAGATTAAAAGAAATTCCACATCAAGCTTAAAAAAAAACCAAATATTATTATTTTAATGTGAATATTAAAACCTAGCTGTTAAATATGAGAGAATGGATATTATTATGAAATATAAATAATGCTCATACTTATTCTTAATGTTATAATTAATTATTTTTATATAATTACTAGATTTTTTGTAAATTCATTTTATTCATAAAAAAAATATTTTATTCCAAAATGATTTTTATTACATTTTATGACTAAATAATATAATTAATTTCTAGATATTTTAGATGTAATGGCCCCTCCCCACAAAGTGTACCCCACCTGGGCCTTAAATGTGAGAAGAGTGACAATGACCCTCGACTCCCACCTCCATTAGGACTCGGGTAGGCATCTAGCACAGAGGGTATACTAAACACAATGATGGGAAGAATTTCCCTATAGGAGAACACATGTGAATGAGAGAGATAAGATAGACACCAACTGACTCCTACTTAAAAAAATATAAAATAAATACCAAGTATAGATATGTAATTTCATGAAAAACTACTACGAATGAAATGGGAAAACTGAATGTATCAAATGAAATTTAAACAACAGCAACCACGAAGCCCAAACAGCTCCTACAAAACCCCCAAGCTAGTAGTAACAAGACAGATCTATGGCCTACTCCAAGTAACCTGAAAATAGATTATATAATTTAGGGTGTGTATAACAGTATACTCAATAATATCCTCCCTAGATCCTCTCATTCAAAATTAAATAAAGCATGCTAAAGCGTAGTGAATAATAAGTGAAGTAACTCGCCAACGAAATAGGATTACTATAGTCCCAGCCTCACCAGGGATACTCCCACAAAGTATCTCATACAAGAGTACATAATATAATAAAGAATATCAAGGGTACCCTGCTACCACTTCCCCACTAGTTTTTTACTTTTCCCTAATGTTGCACGTCTTGATCATCTCTCTCCAAAAAGGCTTGCCCACAGACACCTGGTTGAAGCTCTAGAACACGCACCTCATGTGTCAATATGCACCTCGTGTATCACACCACCATGTCCATGTAACCAAAGTAACAGATAGTTTCTAGGAGCCATCACAAATCGTATAGCATGTATCATACATTGGGTATTATACCTCAAGCCATCACAGCCCATACACCTAGTAAGGATCCTCAATCAATCATAGATTATACATGTTACACCTATAGTGGTCCATAGGGAAACTATATCTAGAATATATGTGTGTTGATAACCACAATCTGTTATATCCCTATGGACACATATATGGAGAAAACAAACCATCGTTCATACCAGCATAAATAACTACCAAGAGAAGAGAGTGAGGCCAAAGGGGTAGTTATCTATCCATCCTTCCATTGGGATTTTGGGGAAAACACCTGTTGGGGCTCAGAATCATCGAGGTGTATATTTCCCTAACTAATAGGGTGGAGTATCATATCAAAACATTAAAATTTTAGGATATAATATAGATCACAACCACACTATGGGTAAAACATTGTCTTAGACTCATATGCCACAAATGTCTCTCAAACTCCTCGCTACCATTTCTAAGACTATATATCCTATAATAACACAACCTTTTAAATAGCTACATTATGTTACATTATCTCTTTATTATCAATTTCACTTTACGATAATTAATCCCCTAAACACTAATTAACCATTATCCTTTTCCACATCACATTCTATTAACATCAAAACCAAGTTTTATTCCCTCTAGGAATAACCAAACTGAGTCCACGGCTCCTCAAAAAAATAACCTTAGCATTGTATCCCAACATTCTCTAACCCCATGGGTTAATCATCATTTATTAACTTATTTAACAACATTATCACTTTCCATGTTTCTCGGTATTCTAATAAAGCTTTATGGGCTACAAAATTCAAGGGTCTTAACACAATTAGTAGATGAACTACCCATCGAGTCTTTTCCACCTATAGCAGGAGCGTAGACCAATCCATCATTGAGAATCTAAACACAGAAATCATATGGAATACCCCGCGCATCTTCACCTCTTTTTAAAGGAGGGTAATTAAGACAATCTTCCTCAATAAGTGGAGAATGTAAATAAAATAAACAAAAAATAGATTCAATAGTAACCACTTTCACATCAATGGTTATGCCAATATCTAACTCGTTCCATAATCCTGGGTGTCCTACCCAACACCCGCATGAATAAAATGATGCATATCACCACTATAGATTTCAATTGTGGACACAACCACCAGTCCTCTCTACCCCCAAATACCACAACATCTCTCTAGGCTCAGCTATCCCAGGCTCAAATCACACTCGGTTCCCCCTTCCCCCACAACCACAAGTCTCATATCCAGATCATATCACAATCAGCCAGAACAAACATATCAATGGGTTCTTAGCTCCAAATAAAGGCATTCAGACTTCAAACAAAACAATATCTCATGGCTCCAAATCATATTCACTCAGCCTTTATAAGAAAGTGGGAAACTCTATCCCTGTAAGGAATTAACTTTATCACACAATCAATTCTTATTCCATCTTGAAATAACCGATTCATTTTTCATTGGTTGCAACTACCGGTAACCAAAGCAACAAGATATCATAATCTATAACCAATTTAATTAAATAATTAATTTATCCTTCCATTATTGTTTTTATCAACAAGAATGAACATGCTTCAATTTCATCAACCAATTCAATTAAACCTTCTCACTTGCATCAATTTTATTATCATCAAATTACAACAAAAACAACAACCTGGTTCAATAAACATTCCTCTTTATCTTTTATCCAATTAATTATCAATTAATTGTAGATTTATGTTCTATACCAATTTCCATAAATATCAAAAATCAAGCCAACCAAGGAATAGATATTACACTATCTATAAAATCAAGAAGAAAACTGTTATAATGGTATAAAACAACCACATCACTGCACAATCAATACCAATTTCTAAAATCTAGTTCATATTTTTATTAGGTCACTTTAATTATGATACAAAGGGATAAATAATTTTAGCTATATGATTTCACATAAGTAAATAGAGAATCATTGAATCCCCAACCTAAAAAGGTCATTGACGTTCTTAGCATAAGAACAGATCAAAGAAACGAATCAGCATCACCTCTCCAGCAATAATTGCATCCACCCAAGGACATCGTGGCACAACTACACCAACCAACCACCAAGAAGACTCCATTAGAACATGTGAATCATGCACCAACCCATGGAAAGTTGAAACAAAAGGAAATGGATTGAAGAAACATTAATAATGTAGGTACGTTATACCTTATATTGAATATGGGTTGTTATGGATCAAAGTAAGGTGATAGGGATCATTCCTTGATGAAGGAATCCCCAAAACGCTTAAGAGAGGGTTGTTGGGTCACCTGGGGTTAAGGGAGAGGTGATGAAGCTATAGGTTTGACAAAACCCAAGTAGCAGGAAAACACTTAAAACATACAGCATAGGTTCATTACACAATGTGCAATCCGCTTTCATGTTGTGTAGTTCCTCGAGGTCGAGTTCTGCCAAAAAAACAAGCCACCTCAATGCTTTATTTTATTTTTCAAATCCTAAAGTATTTTATTTCGTGAACCCTTCTTTTACATCATGAAACAACCCTTGAAAAGATTTTACATCGTGTAATTCCATTACATGACATGTAATCCACTCTTTCCATATTTTACTTAACCTAACTTCTCTAAACATATTCTAAGCAACCTCTAAGAACTTTGACCTTTGAGAACATGCAAAGTATTTATCCAAATGGATCTACTCCCTTAAATGAGATATCCCTAAAAAAATATTATCCCTGAGAATCCAAAACTAACCTAGAGAGGAAATAAAAATGGGTCATCCAAAAATCCACACTGCGAGATACCTCTCATGGATATTGTTGCTACAAGAGCTCAAGCACATAAAAAATGGAACAACGAAAAACCACATGATAACCTCAACAAACTCCTCAACACTCTCATGAGGGAGATACCTATCAAAATAGAGCAAGACACAATAAGAAATAAGAGAAAAAAATCTCATAACAGAAAGGGGTCTACAACCACTAAATGAACAATGTTACAAGAGAAGATCTAAACATCAAATAGATTAGAGTACTGAACATGTATTTATGGTTCATCTTCCTAGTTACTCCCCTATACTTTACCATACTTTCACAAGACATGAACTAAGGGTATAGAACCCCAATATAACACATTCTCCTTGCCGCTCCTTGAAGGTTTCATCATCTTTAACATCAATCTAAACCCAATATTTGACGTGAGACTCATCATAAAGATAACGAAAATATGTGACACTTAAAAAAACATTGTGTATTTTGATCATCTATGGGGGAAGTTCTTCCTGATATTCCCTAGCTCCAACATGATCCAACACCTCGAAAGACCCAATGAACTGGGGAGAAATATTACTCCCATTACCAAACCTTCACTTCCCAAAATGGGGATCCACCATAAATAATATGTGATCCCTACTGTCAAACTCCAATGGTCTCCTCCTATTATCAGTATTGGTCTTCATATGATACTGCACTACCTTAAACTTCTTGCAAATCACTTGAACCATCTCTATCGTACTCTATACATGTTTTGGACTGAGAATCACTGACTCTCTAACCCTAGTCTAGAATAATGGAGAACATGTAGGTCATCCATGAAAGGATTAAAATGGAACCATGACGATGGTGGAGTAAAAAATATTGTTGTAAGAAAACTCTACCAAAGGTAGGTTCTTCATCCATGAACCTCCAAAATCTAGGACATAAGAGTACAGCATGTCTTCAAGAGTCTGTATAGTCTATTCCGTCTAAAGGTCCATCTATTGATGAAAATCATTAATAATTAATAGTTGAGTACCAAAATCATGTTGGAGACCAATCCCCACCCTATATGTAAAATGAGGGTCTTAATACAAAATGATCATCCTCGGGACTCCATGGAGCCTTACCACCTCCTCTAGATACTTCCACAATGGAACCTTCACTGAGCTCTACTCCTTGATCATTAAAAAGTTGTGTGATTTCATCAGAAGATCCACTACCACCCATATAGTTTCATAGATTCCTTGAGCTCGAGGAAAACTCGTAACAAAGTCCATCGATATTTCCTCCCAATTCCATTGAGAAACATCTAAAAGCTGGAACAAACCATTGGGAACATGGTGCCTAGAATTCACCTTCTGGTAGAACAAACAATGAGGCACTAACTCTATAATTGCATTCTTAAAACTAAGCCACCAAAACTGACCTCTCAAGGCTCGGTACATCTTTGTCACACTCGGATGTACCACTAAGGGTGAACTATGGAACTCCTTGAGAACCATCTCACATGATGATAAAGGAAGGAAAAAACAACCCTGAAACAACACCTAGTGTTTTTCATCCTCATACCAACCATTAGGGGACTCTCCATAAATGACAAGGTCTATCCAAACATCCACCTCAAAATCCCCCAACTGGGACTCTTCTACATGTTGCACCAGAGATGACTGTACTATCATCTGAAAAAGACTACCTCTTCCCCAAAATTCACCCATATCCAGATGTAATTCTGAAAGTTCTTCTATCACAATCTAGTAATCACCTAATTCATAGACTTTATCACAACATTACTTCCCACTTAACGCATCATCCATAACATTCCACTTTCTAGGATTATATGAGATTTCAAATTCATAGTCCTGTAAAGACTCCATCCACTGAAAATGTCTCAAGTTCATGTCACACTGGGAGAAAATATACGTCAATATTTTATCATCGTTGAAGACAAAAAAACGCTCTCCAATGAGGTAATGTCCCCACAACTTTAGGAGAAAAATATCCCCCGCTAACTCGATATTGTGGGAGGTATAGTTATGTTCATGTGGATGTGACTGTTAGGACCCATAAGAAATGATTGGTATCTACTACATCATAACACAACATAACCCCAGATGAAAAGCATCACAAAAAACCTCAAATTGAACTCCTTTTGTTGGTAGATAAAGAACCAGAGCACTGACCAACTTCTCCTTTATATTCTTAACATTTTCTTAGCACTGATCAATACAAACGAATGTCTGATCCTTTCTGGTCAATTCTATTAGAGGAGTCACAACCTAAGTGAAATCATTTATCAACCTCCTATAATAGCCTCTGAGACAAAGGAAAATTTGCACCTCTACCACTATCTTGGGGGCTTCCTAAGACATGACTGCTTCTAACTTCGTTAGGTCCACAACTACTCCCTATTGGGACACAACATGCCCCAGGATATGGACTTCTAAAGTAGAAAAATTGCACTTAGGAAACTTCCCAAACAACTACTAACAAAAAAGAACTCCTAAAACAGCATGAAAATTCCATGCATGCTCCTCCTCAGACATTGAGTACATAGGGATGTTGTCAATGAAGTCCACCATGATAAAATCCTGGAATTCATAGAACATAGTTCTCATCAACCCCATGAACACAGGTAAAGTATTCTTCACACCAAATTACATCACAAAAAAACTCGTAATTCCTATGATGACAACAGAAACTAGTCTTCAGGATGTACTCATCCTTCATACACATCTGTGGATATCCTAACCAAAAATAGATCTTAGAGAAGCAGACTTCGCCCTTCAATTGATCAAATAAATAACCAATCTACAAAATTGGTGATATGTTCTTTACTGTCACTTTTTTCAGGCAATGATAATAGATACACAACCACAAACTATTTTCATCCTTCTTCAAGAACAAATTTGGTGCACCCCAAAGTAAAAATCATGGACAAACGAAACCAAACTTCAACATAGCATTGAGATGTATTTGAAGCTCCCACAACTCATAAGGTGTCATTATATTAGCATACATCGAGATTGGAGACACACCTGGCAGTAGCTCGATCCCAAACTTGATCTATCGTCAAGGGGGTAATGCTACAACCTCTTTTGTAAAGACATTAGGGTACTCTTATTTGACATTGGGAAACACTGACTGTTGAAAAATTGATGAACTCAATATCAGCTCAGCCATCAAGGATGAAAAAGAAGAAACACACCTTTGACCTATACAAGGTTCTTTCTCACCAAAAAACACTACTGGGTCTCCATATGCATCAAATAACATGTCATGCCTCTGAAATAAATCAATAATATACTACACCAAATATAATGAATACATGCCAAAGATCAAATCATATGTTTGTATTCATAAACATAGTAAATCTACTTAAGAGTGGTGCTACTCTAGCACTAGCTCATAGTCTCTATAAACTTTAAACAAATCAGCTCGACCTCCAACTAGCGTAGTCAATGTCAAGGGAACTAGTAGCCTCTCTACCTCAAGTCCCAATCCATGGAAAAGGGAAGGAGATATGAAGGATTGTGTCTCTCCTAAATCAAACAATTCATACACCCAAGTATAAAACAAATAAAGGGTACCTCGAATGACATCTGGATCGCCTAACACTGGAAATGATAATGCATGAAGCTGACCAAGACCTACTCCACATCCTCCCTGACACTGATAGAGACCACCTCCATGGATGATATCTACTCTCTGAGGACAAGCAGTTTCCTAGGGTTGTCCTCTACCTACCCCATCTGGTCTCTAGTGGTCCAAAACTGCGGCAACTTGTTACAGTTGTCTCGGCTGGAACCTCCTCCATGGATGAACCTTAAGCAGAACACTTGACGCACATTGACTACTCAGAAAGGTTGGCCACTCTTTCTACTGATAACCTCATCCTCCACAAGAAAAAAATTTCAGATAACTTAGTATAGGATTGAGATCCACTTCCCTTGGAGAAACAAGATATTGAGGGATGGGACCTACCCCCGACTAAACATAAACTCTTCTGCCCAAAAAACCAAGAACCCCGGAACATAGCTCTGGTTAATGAGGAATATTGATGACTCCCCTCTCGTAATGATCTAATTCTGGCTAACATGAACTTGACGACCTCTTCCCTTGCCAGCACCTCGATTTATGTAATCAGTATAAACAGGGTAACCTAGTGCTGGATCTCTAGATATAAAGCCTCCTTAAAATTCCTCACCCAATCCTGGTCATCTAGAAATAGGTCATAAGTATTTCGCCGAAGGTTCATGAAATGGATCCCGAAATCTCACACACTGCAGCTCCCCTGCTGAAGGGTTATCAACTCCTGGGGATAGGATTCCTTTATAGTTGAAGAAATAAACTCGGCTACAAACTTCTCTTAGAACTTTTCCCATGAGAATTTTGACTCCTCGTGATCCCCAAGTAACAAGAACCATCATTGGCTCACTGCCCCCACATAGCATCGTCACAACCAATGATAACTGGTGATCTTTCTGATCACGGATCGAACTAAAAGCTATCTCAACCTCCTCTAACCAGTATTCTATGACTGAATCTGAAATAGATCCCTCGTAATTCTGAAAACACTAGCACTGAAACTTCTGAATTTTCCTCCTCCAAGTGTTGTAATCGCCAACCTCTACTTTGCAACGATCTGCTGGTGCAACCTACTAAACATCATCTGCGCGAACCTAATGAGGATGTCGACCTGGATCCATACATGCAAAAGAATAAAAAATTAGATCTCCTAAACATAGAATATGGAATACTTAATATTAATTAATTATTTTCTTATAATAATTTTAGGTTAACATTTCAAAGGTTCTGTCTATTCCAACACATGTGAAATGAAGAATGATGCACGATCATTTCCAAGTTTTCTACCCCACAGTAAGAATCACCTCATTTAGTAGTCATGATAAACTTAAACGTCTATTCATCAGATCATATGGGTCCCTAAATAATGATGTCTTGGCTGGTATCCAGTGTTTACAGCTCTTTTTCAACATGACTGACACAATTTCCCTTCCAACCCATGAAACCTCACATGTTTGTAACTCCAAAATATGTTATATCCCTCTACCAGACCTCTGATACCACTCTTTCGTGACCCCCTCCCCACAAAGTGTACCCCTCCTGGGTAGGTAATTTGAGAAGAGAGATAGTGACCCCTGATTCATGCCTCTAATAGACCCTGATTTGGTGACTAGCATAGAGGGTATAGTAAACATACTGATGGGAGTCATTACCCTCTAAGAGGACACATACGAAAGAGAGAGATAAGACATAAACCAAACAACTCCTTCTTAGACTAAAATATAAAATAAATTCCATGTACACATATATAATTTCATGCAAAACTACTACAACTGAAAGGGGAAAACTACAAGTGCCAAAAGAAAGTAAAACGGGAGCGACTATGAAGCCTAAATAGCTACTACAAAACCCCCAAGCTAGTAGTAACTTTCCTAATCTTTAACCAAATCCAAGTGACATGAAAAATAGTTTATATAATGTAGGGTGAGTATAATAGTATACTCAGTAGGATTCTCCATGTATTCTCTCATGAAAAAGTAAAGAAATCATGATAAAGGATAGTGAACAACAAGTGAACTAACTCATCACATAAATAGGTATACTATGTTCCCAGCCTCACCATGTCTACTCTCACCATGTATTTCATTCAATATTATATAATATAACAAAGAATATTAAGAGTAACATACAACCACTTCACCACTGGTTTTCCTCTTTTCCCCAACATCGCATGTCCCGAGCATCTCCCTTTAAAAAGTATTACCTACAGACACCCGGTCGAAGCACCACAACACGCACCTCATGCATTAATATGAACTTCATCTATCACACCACCATATCCACGTAACCAAAGTAATAAGGTAGTTTTTTGGATCCACCGTAGCTCGTATAACATATATCATATGTCTAGAATTATACCTCAATCACTCACATCACATACAACGAGTAAGGATCCTCATGTCATCATAGTCTATGCATGTTACACCTAAAGTAGTCCATAGGAAACTATATTCATAATATATGTGTGTGAATAACCACTACCCATTACATCCCTCTACACACATATACGGGGGAAAATAACTTCTATTAATACCAGGACAAGCAACTACCAATAGAAGAGAGCAGGACCAACGAGGGTAGTCATTTATCCATCTTCCAATCGAGATATTGGGGACTCCCCCCCCCCCCAGGGCTTAGAATCCCTGGGGTGATAGTTTCCATAACCAAAAGGGTGGATTATTGTATCGAAACACAAAAAGTATAATATTTAATATAGCTCAAAATCACACTATGGGTATAACCTAGTCCTAGTATTTTTTGTAGATAACATCTCTCAGACTCCCAGTTTCCACTACTAAGACTAGATATCCTATAAGAACACAACCATTTAAAGAGTTACATTAAGTTAATTTATCCCTTTTACCAATTTCACATTATGTTAATTAATTATTTAACCACTAATTAACCATTATCCTTTTCCACATTGCATTCCATTAACATCACAGCCAAGTTCCATACCCTCTAGGGATAACCAAATCGATTCCACAGATCCTCAGAAACAAAACCTTTGCATTGCATCCCAGGAAGCTTCAACCCCACAAGTTAAAAATCATTTATTCATTTATTTAACAACATTATAACGTTCCTTATTTATAGGTATTCTAAGAAAGCGTTCTAAGCTACCGCACACAAGGGGCTCAACACAGTGAGTAGATAAACAACTCGTTGAGCCTTTTCTACCTATAGTAGAAGAGTAGACCCATCCTTACTCTATAATCTAGACAAGGAAAGCATGTGGAATACCCCACAAGTATTCTCCTCTTTTGGAAGGAGGTTAAGCAAGACCATATTCCTTAAGTAGTGGGGAAGTAAATCAAATAAAAAACAATATATTCAACAACAACCACTTTCACATTAATGGGTAATCCTAGCTTCAATCCAATCCATCATCTGTGGTGTCCTTCCTAACACATACATGCTTAAACTGATGTATCTCTCCACTCTATGCTTCAACTGATGCCATAACCATTGGGCCTCCCTGCCCCCACATACCACAACAACCCTCAAGGCTCAGCCATCCCAGGGTTACATCAAACTTGGGGATCCATTCCCCCACAACCAAAAGTCTTGTATCCAGATCACATCATAAGAATCATGAAAAAACATAGTAACAGGCTCTCGTCCCCAAAGAAAAGCATAAAACCTTCACACCCAATGAGCTCTTACAGCTCTAAAGCATAGACACTCGGCCTTTAAAAGCAAGAAAAAACTCTAGTCCTACAAGGAATTAACTTTATCACACAACCGGTTCTTATTTCATCTTAAATTAACAGATACATTATTCATAGGTTCCAACTACGGGAAACCTAAGAAACAATCTATCACAAGATATCACTAATTTCATTAAACAATTAAATTATCATTCCTTTAACTATTTTATCAACAAGCATCATCATGCTTCAGGTTCATCAACCAATTCAATTAAATATGATCACTTGTATAAATTTTAGTATCATCAAATTACAACAACAACAATCAAGTTCATTAAACATGCCTCTTAATATTTTAGACAATTAATTATCAATAAATTTTGGCTTTACATTATTTACCAATTTCCATCAAGAAAATAATGTAAACTAAGAAAGGTATGGATATTACATTATCTAACAAATCAAGAGGCAAGCTGATATCATGGTATAAAACAAAAATGTTGTTACATGGTTGAAAACAATTTCTTTAATCTAGTTTATATAATTATTAGGTCAATTTCATTACAATCTGATGGGATAAATCATTCTAGCTTTACGATTGCATGTAATTAAATAGAGAATCATAGAATCCCATACCACAAAAGGTCATTGATGTTATTCTCATGATAATTGATCAAAGTAATGGATCATGATCACCTCTCTTGGAACAATTTTATCCACCTGAGGACGTCACGAAACAACCGCACCAACCAACCACCAAGAAGACTCCATTAGATACATGGAGATCACGCACCATCGCATGCAATGGAGAAAAGGAAGGAAATGGATAAAAAAACCTCAAGAAATGAGTTATATCATATATTATATCAAATATGGAACACTATGGATCAAAGGAGGGAGATAGGGATCATTCCTAGATGATGAAATCCCCAATTCACTGAAGAGAGGGTCGTCGGGTCTCCCGAGGTCGAGGGAGAGCTGTTAAATCCGTAGGTTTGACAAAACCCAAGTGTCTAGAAATTACTTAAAATATACAATGTTGGGGTATTAAATAATGTGTAATCTTCTTTCACGTCATGTAATGCCTCGAGATCGAGTTCCACCGAAAAACACGTCGCCCCAATTCTTTATTTTATTTTTCAGACCATGATGTCTTTCACACCATGAACCCTTCCTCCACACCATGAAACAACCCATGAAATAAGATGTCATGTCATATAATTATGTTACACTATGTCTAATCCCCTCTTTCCTTAACTGAACTTCTCCAAACTTCTTTCGAGCCACCTCTGAGCACTTGAGCCTTTGAAAACACACATAGGGTTGATCCACACGGATCCAGGCCCCTATATTATAAAATATATTTTATAAAATTAAATTAATTTATTGAAATGATCATATCAAATGATTTATTTTGTTACTTTTTGAGTAATTTCTAATAAGTTTTAAATTTTAATGAATAGTTAAAAAATAGAGATTTTTATTGAAAACTATATATTTTTCAAAGTATTTACAATGTAAAATTATGTTTTGAATTAGTTTATAATTTATTTTAGTTAAGTTTTATATAAAATATTCTATTTATGGTTTTTCAAATGTGTTTTATAATTGAATATAGTATTAAAAAAATTATATTTAAATGGGATTTTTTGCAAAAAAATTAGTTTTCTTGTTGTGTTTTTTCTTTTTTATATTAAAATAAATTATAAAAATTATATGATTTTAATTTTGAAAAAATGATGCCATATTTGTATTTATAAGTTCTAAATTTATTAAATATTCCCCTTTTATTTTTTACCAATATGAATAGTAACCTTGGTAATTTTTTTTACCATGGTAAAAGGAAAACTGTTTAATTTGGGTTAAAAATAAAATGATAAAGACTATAAAATGACCCTGACACATGACCAAATTTTGTTGGATGAATTCAATTTAATCATTAAATCCTAAGATATAAATTTAGTAATTCCAGGGACAGATGTACTTGGAAATGGAATTTATATTATTTAAATCAAAGAAAGTCACAAAATATCCCTTTCTTTGTCTTAAATATCTCTTATGTGTCCACATGGTGAAAAAATTAGGTTATAAAAGAATATCAGTGTTCATTTTAAACTTAATAAACATATTTTAATGATATAAAATTATTTATGACTTTTGGGCCACTTGAATAATATTATTACCTTTATAATATTTAATTTACCGAAAAGTCAAACATGTCACACTCTTCTTTTTAATAATTATAATATTTTTAATATATGGTTAAACATAAGATATACTAGACTATAAATATCCATGTAAATATAAAATATTTATTTTCATAGTTTTAATTTATTTATAATTCGTATAAAATTAATTTATTACCTTTAATAACTACACAATGATGATGCAGTAATATTAAATTAATTGAAAAATAAAATAAAATGTAATTAAAATATTAATATAAATATAATTTGAATTAATTGAGGTCATACAAAAAAAAATTTGGTGTATATGACATATAATGGATATATTAAATAATTTTTTTTCAAGTTTTCTTGTCGTCTTTATTTTCATAAATTCAATGCAATGAATAGTGTCAAAATCGATATTAATGATATTTTATAAAAATTAAAATTTATTAAATTATTTAAAAAGCATTAAAATATTTAAAAATAAATAAATTTATTATGATATGTTCTAATATATTTACAATTTATGATCAATTTACACCATATAAGAAACCATGATAATATTTTATATTGAAAAACGTTTTACCTGTAGTTAAAATTAAAATATGTTAAATAAGGGTTAATCAATATAATAAGGTTTAAAATAATACCAAAACTTGTATAAACTATATTTTTTTATGATATTACAATATTATCTTATCTTATATTAGAATACAATTTCATTATGTGGTGTTTGGATATAAAATGAATTTATTATAATTCAGTCTTCAGAAAATCTTCAAAAGTACCCCTCGCTTCAATTATAAAAGGGAACCTACAACCTCACTTAATTACATCATTTTGATACTTCTAACTCGACTTTAATCCAAGATTTTCACTTATAAACTTCTATATATACTTTCTAAAGGTTATTTCCATCTCAAAAGGCCAATCTTATATCCTTTTAAAGGATATACAAAGGAGATGTTTCGAAGAAGAGGTAATCGCACTTACCCATCACATTATTTTTATACTCTTATTTAAATCCTATAAATATATGATATCAATAATAAAATAGTAAATTTAAAATAATAAATTTCCTGAAAGGTTATTATTTTTATTAAAAACCCATTATACACCTCTTTCTTACCAAATAAGGAGTGAATGTATCACTCGTGTGTACGTACGGTTTACTGTATCCACATAGCGATATTATTCATTTTTCATCCCCATATTTTATAGATGGTAATAATAATGATTTTAATGTTTATTTATAATTTTTATCTCATAATTATACTTCTTTAATGATAATATTATTTATACCTTAATATCATCCACTTTTTTAGAAATGATAATTTCGCTCGTGTGTACGTATGGACTACTATCTCCACGATGCGATATGATTCATTTTTCATTTATATTTCACATGGATGGAAATAAGGATGAATATTTTAATATATATGATATATATGGAATAATAATAATTCTATAAATACTGAATTATTATTTACCTTTCTTTCATTCCATCAATTGAAAAATTAAAACAGTGTTCAAGCGTACGTACGGCCTACCATCTCTTTGAATGATGTAATTCATTTTTCTATATATAATTTCAATGAATTATTATAAATATGTATATAATTATTATATATGATTTTTATACCATGATTAAAATTCTATAAATGATTATTCTAAGAATAAAGTGTAAGGACAATGACTTCTGAACCGAAACCTTATTGGAATATGAATCGGTTAACACCTAGAATAGTGATTTTAATAAACAATTACTACTAAATAGATAAAAATATGTTATCAATAAATAACACATGGTATGATATAATTATGGTTATGGAATAAATTTATAATAAATTAATATTTATTATATATGATTTTTGAATGGGAATAAATAAATTCAATACTTGTGGTATGGGATTTCTAAACTCAATATCCATTTATCCGGTTGAACTTCTACTTAATTGATTTTTTCATTATAATATTATATGTAAAATGACTTATTATTATATAATTTTAGATTTAGACTTTTTTTGTGTATTTATATTGTATTCTCATAATCTATTAATTTTATTAACCCTCACTTAAATGATATGATCTCTATAAAGGACATCATCTCATTTTTCTTTCATTGGGGAACATTTTGATTTCATGCACATATATTATTTTATGTGGTGTATATAATACCCCATTAGACATATTATATCACGAATTTATTTGTTCTCATGATATTTAAGGTTTTTATTTTTTATTTTTTTGTTCATGGAGAATACGATTCCACTGATTATAATGTTGTAAGGGTTTATTTTACAATCTCATCATTATTTGATATTCTTTATTTTTTAATCTTTGTTTGGAAAAATTTATCTTCCATTCCCATGTTTTCTATTTAAAAGTTATTTTTACTACTATCCAATGAATTTTTAAATTCATTTTTACCCATGTTTTACCTTTTCTAAAATGGTTTGAAAAGAATATTTTTCCCTTTTTCTAAACAAGGCTCTTTATGGGTTTTCTAACAAAAAATATTCTAAAGAAATTATTTTTTTAACTTATACTGCATTAGAATATTTTCCTTATTTCATGACACGTTAATGATTTGAATCATAATTTAAAATATTACAAGGTTATTTTCAAATAAATTTTTTTCCTCTAAAATTGTGCATCTCTTTTAAAAATATTATTTCAAAATGGAAAGGATATTATCCTCACCCAATATTTCAAGTGATCTTTGAAAAATCATTATCCATATAAAATGAAATTATATGATGTTACTTATTATATACTAGAGAAATAACCCTAGGTATACCATTATTATTATTCCCCTTAATGGTTTATGTTTATTTTGTCATTATGTTTTTGAAACGGGTTTCATTTTCATAGGTTTTCCTACGATGAAATGTTTTTGAAACCCATTTCCTTTCATCGAATCTAAGATGATGAATGATTTATTGACTTATGGAACACATATTTATAGTTTTAACTAAGTTATGGTTGGTACCAATATCTCCCTCTAATGAATTGGGTAATGAATTATATCTCATAATATAGTTAAGGGAAATAAGTCTATGTGCTTGATACACTATGTAAAATAAGTAAATGAGATTGATCTATTATCATATATATGTTTTACAGACTGATCCAATAGTCTTGGTAAAAAACCATTACCTATGAAATAGTTTATATACTTATAATGATGTCGTACGCATTTATCACATAAACTTATGGTTCATGATTGATTTGTGATGAATTATCATTCTTATGATTCATATCTTTTGAAATGTTAATGATTTTTGACATGACTGGTGTTTATGATCTATGACAGGTTGTGTCTAAAATTATTAAGTTATTTTCATGATCGCATACCCTTATGCTCATATTATTCTTTCATATGATCATATATTGAAATATTTTATGTTTAACCTTACTTAGAATTTGAGATAACCCTTTTATTATGTTTCCTTTTTCACAGGTTATGAAGAATGCTTTTAAGTGGTATGTGTCGTAGAATAGTTCTATACATGAAGAATGTTTGGGCGATGGTATAGATTTTTATGGTTCATTTGTTTATTTTTATAATACATGTAAGTGTTTATCCTAATTCTATAAAACTATAAACCTAAAATTATGTTCTGTATGTAAGTGGTCTAAAATTTTCTTTGGATGTTGAAAGTTTTGATGGAAAAAAAATTAGGTCACATTTTTAAATTTTATGTCTTTAGCACTATATCTGGAAGTGCAGTTTCTAGATTGTTACATTAGAATTAGAGGTCGGTCTAGATGAATTTGGAGATTATGATATTTTCATGTCAGGTTATCTTAAGAGTTATAGAAATAATCAAGGGTATATAAGACCGTAATATTAGAGAGTCTTAGACACTACTTTTGAAGTTTTATGTTCTGAACTTTTAAGGTACTAATGATATTTTTTGGGAAATTTATTTTTGGAGAAATTATATGTTATTACATTTTGAGATGAAAAATAAAAGGTATGAGATAAACATTAATGTTAGAAAATTTCTTTAATATTGAATATATTATGATTATTTTTATATATGTATTTCACATTTATAGGCATGTTATATGACTTATAGTTTTAGAAAGAGGAACAACCCATGGGATGGGTGACAGCCCATTGCATCCGGAAAGGCCATGAGTTTTAAACGTAAACCCGAAGGGTAAATATGGTGCATCGGCTACCACTGGCCTACATGAAGTCAAGTTAATATGCCATTTTTTTAGTTAAAAAATTTTATGGATAAAGAATAAGATGATTTTTGGGAATATATATTTTACCACATAGATAATAATGTGTTTCGATATGAATTTATTGGATAAGTGATTAATGTTATTTCAAAAGAATATTTCAATTTTTGGAAACCTTATATGATATTATGTGATGTTATATGATGAATAAGAGTTGGATTTTATTTTAGAGGCATATATGTTTTTATTATGAATTTATGGTGATTTATGGAAATAGTTAGCATATCCTAAAAATTATTAGGTAATTTTTTTTTTGCTATAAAACATTAAGATTAATTATGAAATAAATGATAAAATTTATCTTAGAATATGATGATATCAAATCCTTGTGATTTTTTGGTTTTAATTTATTATATAATTTCTTTTGAGTACTTTTGTGGGTAGTTATTTATTGAATGATCTATATTGAACTTTGGGTACTATTGTATAATTATTTATTCTTTTTAAAAAATAATATTACCTTATACTAACCATTTAGGTTTTGGTTAACAGCAAAATATAATAAGAAAAGATAATCATTATTTTGTGGATTTTTTAATCCATAGAAGATGGCTCTTAATCTTTAATCATGAAAAATAATTCATCTTTAATACTCATCATAAGAGAAAAATATGGGTTTCTTGTTAAAATATATTAAAGGATAAAACTATACTTTTAAAGTATGTATATTCCCTTATGTTCTTACTCTAGGAAGTAAAATAATTCCTCAAATATAGAAAAATTATTTTGGAACAAAAATGTTATCCATTTACTTTTCTTAGTGGGGAATCAATGGCCTTTTAAACTATCATATATTTATGGTTTTGGGATGGTAAACTTTATAAAGATCATGTCCTCAATCACATTCCATCAGAACTTGATAGCTATAATTCTCTTCATGGCCATATTTTAACTTTCCACTAAGTGTCTTTTGATAATATTCCTAGTTTTTTTGTTACCTTCACATTTTCCTTTCCCACTTTTTAATAGTATGTTTTATAGACCCTTTTTCCGATTTTGGATTTCAAAAAATGTATTTTTAAAATTAAAACCCTTGGTTACCATGATAAAGATAAAATTGTGATGGAGAAATTTATTAAATGGGGTATAATATAAAATCCTGACATTTTAAAAGTAAAAAACAATGTTCAATAGTATACAAGAAACACCATGTCAAACTTAAACAAATAAATAAATATTATTAATTAAATGTGACTAGTATAATCGAGCTATTAAATATAAGGGAATGAATAGTAATATGAAATATATATAATTTTAATACTCATTTATAATGTTTTAAGTAATTATTTTTTAATAAGTACTAGATTTTTAGTAAATTCATTTTATTCATAAAAACAATTTTTCTTAAAAAATGGTTTTTATTGCTTTTTTGTGAAAAAATAATATATTTAATTTCTATTGATTTTATAAAATTTATTTTATAAAATGAAATTAATTTTTTGAATTATAATATCATAATTTTCCAATGATTATTTTTTGAGAATTTTCTAAAAAGTTTGAATTTTTAATGAATAGTGAAAAATACATATTTTTATTCAAAACTGTATTTTATTTTAAAGTATTTACATGGTAAATTTGTGTTTTTAATTAGTTTTAAATTTTTATTAGTAAAATTTGATATAAAATAATCCAGTTATGGTGTTTTAAATGAATTTTATAATTTAATATACTATAAAAACATTTTGTATTTAAAAGGGAATTTTTCTGAAAATTGATTTTCATTGTGTTTTTATAGTTTTATTTTAAATTAAATTATTAAACATCTATGAATTTAATTTTAAAAAAATGGATTCCATATTTGGATTAATATCCTCTAAATTTATTAAATAGACTCATTTGTTGTTTTACCAATGTGAATAATAACCTTGGTAATTTTTGTTACTGTGGTAAAGGGTAAATAAGGGAATTTAGGTTAAAAATAAAATGATAATAAATATAAAATGACCATAAAACTTAAAAAAAATTATTGGATGAATTTAATTAGACCCTTAACACCTAAGGATCTGAATTTTTTTATTAAATGGACACTTGTACATCAAAATGACTTAAATATTATTTAAATAAAAGAAATTCACGAAATGTCACTTTTTTGTATTAAATATATCTTATTTGTCCACATATGAGAAAATATAAGTTTCTATTTTCAACTTAATAAACTTATTTTCATGATATAAAATAATTACTAACTTTTTTGGCCACATGAATTAAATTACGACCTTTAAAATAATTATTTTAATGAAATTTAAAACATGTAACGCTTATTTTTATTAAATATAATATTTATAATATTTTTTAAAGAGAATATACTCAACTATAAATATTTATTATAAATATAAAATATAATCTGTATTATGGTAATTTATTTATAATTTTTTGAAATTAATTAATTACCTTAAATAATTACACAACGATGATATAGCAATTCTTTAATTAATGGAAAAATAAAATAAATGATATTAAAAATAATAAAATAAATATAATTTTCATTAATAAATGTGATCCAAGAATTTTATAGGTTAATATTACATAATAGGTGTGTATGAAAATATTTTTTTCTAATTTATCTTACTTTATTTATTTTATTATCATCAATGTAATTAATAGGATCAAAATTGACACTAATGATATTTTAGGAAAATGATATATTATTAAATTATTTAAAGATAATAAAAATATTTAAAAATAAAGAGTTATTATTATAAGGTCTAATATTCCATAAATTGACATTTTATGAATAATTTTGACCATATAAGTTAAAAAATATTAAAAAATATATTTACCGTAGTTAAAATTAAAATAGGTTAACTAAAGTTCAATCAAAATGATAAGGTTTAAAATAATATCAAAACATATATAAAATCTATTGGTTGATGATATTATAACCTTATAATATCTTTTAATATAATAAATATTCATTTGTTTGTATTTTGATAGAAAATGAATTTATTATAATTTAACATTTTGTGAGATTTCAAAAGAGCCCCTCACCTCAATTATAAAAAGGGAACCTACTCCCTCAATTAATTTCAACACATTAAGCCTTATATAATATCCATAATCTCAAAATATCTATTCTAAACATCCCTAGATACATTTTATATGCGTTAATCTTCTCAAAAGTCCATCCCTATAGCCTTTTATAGAAGATCCAAATGCGACATTTTGAAGAAGAGGTGATCACTCTTACCGGTCACTTTCTTTTTCTACTCATATTAACCACATTTTAATATATGATATCCATCATAACATAATATATTCAGAATAATAAATATTCTTAAGAGTTATAATGATATTCAAAAAACCATTATACACCCTGTTCCCATCAATCTAGAAGTGAAATTATCCCTTGTGCGTATGTACGACTTACCATCTCCACATAGTGATACTATTCATTTTTCAAAACCATATTTTATGGGTGAGAATTATTAGGGATTTAATGTTTATATATTATATTTATTTTTTTATAATACTTATGTAATGATAATATTATTTTTATCTTATTATCATCTAGTCTTTGAAAAAATGATATCATTTCTTGTGCGTACGTATGGACTACAATCTCTATGATGCGATGTGATTCGTTTTTAACTTATATTTCGCATTTCTGGAAATAAGGATAAATTTTATGAATATATGTGATATATAAGATATAATAATTATTATTTAAATGTAAAATTATTATTTACCTTTTTTCGTTCCATCAATCAAAAAATGAAAACAGTGATCATCCGTACTTATGACTTATCGCCTCCATTAATGGTGTAATTCATTTTTCTATCTATAATTTCTATGAATTATTATCAATATGTGTATAAATAATATAAAATATTTTTATAACATGATTAAAATTATGGAAGTCATGATTCCAAGATCAAATTATAAGTTCTAAGACTGCTAAACCAAAACATGCAAAGAAAATGAAGTAGTTATCACCAAGAACAATTATTTTAATAACAATTTATTAATAAAAAATAATAATTTGTTATAAATAAATGATAAATGTTATGATATAATTAATTTTAAAGAATAAATTTATAATAAATATATTTTTATTATAAATGATGTTTGAATGTGAACAAAGAAAGATAAGACTTGAGGTAAGGGATTTTTAACTCAATTTCAATTTTTTTGGGTTAAACATAATCTTCATTTATTTTTTCATTCTAAGATAATGTTTAAAAAATTAATTTTTGTTATATTATATTGTATTTATTCTTTTTTGTGTGGATTTATCTTAGGAACAAAAGGTCTAATCATTTTATTAATGCTCACATCAATGATAATATCTTTGTAAAGGACTTCATCTCCATTTTCTTTCATTGAGGCATATTTTGATTTTATGAACCTATATTATTTTATGAGGTATATATAACACTCCATGGGACATATAATAACATTAATTTTTTTATTATCATGATATTTATGTTTTTATTTAATTTTATTCATTCATTTGAAATACGAGTTGACTGATTATTAAGTGGTAAGGGTTTATTTCACAATATCATAATTATTTGAGATTATTTATGTTTAAATATCCATTTTGGAAAATTTAACTTCCATTTACATGTTTTTTAAAAAATAAAAAAGGTTTTCACTATTCTCCTATGACATTTTTAATGTCATTTTTTCCATTATTTACATTTTTAACAGTTTGAAAAGAGAATTTTTATTTCTTTCCTAAACAAGGATCTTTATGGATTTCTGGAAAAAAATATAGAAGGAATATTTTTTCTAAATAATATAGAATGAGAATATTCTTCCACTTTCATGACTTATTAATGTTTTAAATATTCTTTTAAAATCTTGTATAGTTGTTTTCAAAAAAAAATCTTCCCTTAAAATTGTGCGGATCTTTTAAAAAATGATTTCAAAATAGAATGACTATTTTCCTCAATAAATATTTAAAATTATCTTCCAAAAATAATTCTATATCTAAAATGAAATTATATGATGTTATTTATGATTTACATGGGATATTACCCAAGGATACCTATCTTATTCTTTCCCAAAATGGTTTATGTTTTTGATGGCATGATATTTATGAAACCTTTTTCATTTCGATGGGTTATTATATGATGAAATGTTTATGAAACCCATTTCATTTTTTGGGTTCTAAGACGATGAATGAATTATTTTCTTCTGATAAGTATATGTAGAGTTTTCATTAAGTTATTTTTGGTACCTATATCTCCCTCAAATGAATTGGGTAATGAATTATATCTCATAATATAGTTCTGGAAAATAAGTCTTTATGATTGATCCACTATGGGACATATGCTTGATCCGTTATGGGAAAAAGGAGTTAATTAATGATATTATGGTCTTGGTAAATAACCCTAATATATTAAAATGTTTCTATACTTATGATTCTTCCACACACATTTATGACATGAACATATGGTTCATGATTGAGTTGTGATGAATTATCATTCTTATGATTCTTGTATTTTGAAATGTTAATGCTTTATGACATAATTCATGTTTATGAACAATTATGGGTTAGGTATGAAATTAATAAGTTATATTCATGATCACATACACTTATTCTCGTTTTAATATTGTATATTATCATGGATTAACAACTCTTATGTTTAATATTGTTGATAATATGATCTCACTATTTATTATGTTTTCTTTTCTTCAGGTTATGAATAAAGATTTTAAGTAGGATGTATCAAAGAATGATTCTATACATGAAGAAATATTCAGAGATAATATTGATTTTTATGGGCCATTTGTTTATTTTTCTAATATATGTATGATTTTTTTTGTATTATCTAAAACTTTAAACCTAAAAAGGTCTTTTGGTATGTATGTGATATAATATTTCTTTTTGATGTTCTAGGTTTTGATGGAAACAAATTGGGTCACATTTGAAAGTTTTATGTCCTTATCACCATATATATAAGTGAAAATTATGGGATATTAAAAAAAATCTTGAGATTTTTAAATAAAAATCTATGTTCGATCGATTATAAGATATGAAACACTAAGTTTAAACTAACCATAAAATATTATTAAATAAATATAAATGTTATAACTGAGATGTTAAATTATTGAGTATGAATTGGATTAAAAACATTATTAAATATATATAAATTCCTAATAAATATAAATTTATTGAAAAAAATTTATAAATAAACACTCAATTTTTAATAAATCCATATTATTCATTAAAATATATTTTCTTCAAAAATTGTTTTTATTTCTTTTCATGAGAAAATATTATGATTAATTTCTAAAAGTTTTATAAAATTTATTTTATAAAAAATATATAATTTTTTAAAACATCATATCAAAATTATCTTATGTTGAAATTTGTATATTTTTCTAAAAATTTTGATTTTTCAATGAATAGTGAAAAAATACTAATTTTTATTAAAAAGTTTAACAAGGAAGGCGTAGGACTAGGCCGAGTGCCTAGTCCCCCAGAAATTTATTAAAGAAAAAAGGATAGAACGTACAGAGATAATTTTTATTAAAAAGTTTATTTTCCTTTAAAGTATATACAATGTAAAATTATGTTTTGGATTATTTTTAAAATTTATTTATATCATTTTGATTGAATATAATCAAATTATGGTATTTTAAATTGATTTTATAATTGATTTTGGTATTAAAATATTTTTCACTTAATAAAATAATTTTTTGAAAAACTATTTATCATCATGTTTTTTTAGTTTAATATTAAATTAAATTATTTCTAATTTTATGAATTGAATATTGAAAAGTGGATTCTATATATGGGATAATGAATTCAAAATTTGGTGAATACATTCCTTTTATTTTTTGTCATTTTGAACAGTTTCTATAGTGAAATTTATCACCTTGATAAAGGGTAAATCAAGTAATTTAAGTTAAAAATAATTTTTTAAAGAATTAAAAATAAACTCAAAAATTACATTAATTTATTTTTATGATTATATTTTGTCCATATTCATCAAAAATACTAAAATATTACATTTTTCTATTTTTCCATGATTTTGGAATTTATAATATTTTGTGTAAATAAACATAAAAAATTCCATTCTATTTATTTTATTATCTATAAATATTTAAAATGTGGATAAAAAGAAGTTATGTTTTTTTATAAATATTAATTTTATATATAATTTTTTTTATTTATCATGTCAATTTATTTATAATTTTTAATGATGAAATAATTACCTTAAATGCCTTTGTAACGTTGAAGCTGTATTTATTTAATTAAAAGGAAAATAAAATAAATAATTTTAAAAATATTGAAAGTAATATAATTTGAATGATTGATTGTTTTATATAAATTTTATAGTAAAATATAACATGTTACTAATGTGTTATTGGATTATATTCAAAATACTTTTCTATCATGATATTTTCAAATTCATATTAAATAAATAGTACCAAAAATTACATTAATGATATTTTATAACAAATAATATTTTATTAAATTATTTAAAATTAATAAAATATTATCATCTTCTAAAGTAATGCTATATTTTTTAACAGATCAACTATTTTCCATTTATGGTTTGTTTTTCCTTTTTTGGTAACATTCTTGACCCTTAAAGGTTGGAAAACATTAATATTGCATTAATTCTGAAAAGGGTAAATGGGGGTTTAAACTAAAATATAAAAGTGAAAACATTACTAAATTTTATTGGATGATTTTTTTTAGACTCAAACTCATGTTATATTATAACTCTATGAATTTTTGTCTATTTTAATATGAAAATTAATTTATATTAATTCAATACATTAATAAATTCAAAAAATACCACTTTCCCCATTATAAAAGGTTTCCTCCTTTCCAATTTTTTCACGCTTAAAAAACATTTTTTCAGAAACTACCTAAATTTTTTTTAATATCTATATCCATATTCTAGAGCTCTTATTTTTTTTATAATACCAATCATTGAGGGATTATGGTGTAAAGATAATGAGATTTTCTAAAGAAGATGTATAGCTTTTAACCAAATGTTTTATTTTTATTTCTTCTTCCACATCATTAAAATATTATTCAAAAATTATAATATAGAAACATAAATATGTTAAATATATTAATATATTATTATTTTCATTACCTAACCTATATAAATCTCCTCCTTCCATCAAACTGAAAATGAAACCATCATTTGTGTGTATGACGGACTACCACCTCGCGAACTAATACAATTCATTTTCCATCACCGCCTATCATAGTTGGATGTAATGATGTATTTAAAGTATATATATGAAATTCATGAAATATTTTATATTATATAAATATATATATCATATAATTTATTATCATTCCATTCATTGAAAAGTAATGAGGTTGTTTGGGCATACACAAAGATTACTATAAAGCAATGTGATTCAATTTTCATCACCACATCATTTGAATGATATATATAAGTTTATTGAAATAAATAATATTATATTTATGATATAATTATCATTATTTAAAGATAAAATAACACTTACCATCTTTCCAAAATGACCATTTAAAAATGTAAATGTTTCTCATGCGTACGTACGACCTACCATCTCTAGGATTGTAACAAAGTTCATTTATCATAAAACTTTTCATGATTTGTTTTAAAAATATAAATTTTGTATATAAATTGTAATTAGAACATTATTATTATATATTTAAGTAATTAATGGTCTTTTTTACCATATTTATCCAACATATTCCATTCTGGAATTTTGATCTGAATATCATGAAAACATTTGATGTGAACTTATTGAATTAAGTGATTTAATATAACATTATATTAAATAAAATATAAGGAATGATAAAATTTAAAAAAATTATTAAATAATTAAATAATTGATAAAATTTTATCATATATGATTAGAGTACATGCATGGAAAGTTTGAACTCAAGGTAGGGGATTTCTTCTCAATTTCATTTCATTGTGGCATATTTTAATGTAATTAACCTAATCTATTTTATATGGTGTATATACAGCACTTATAATTTTTATATAATTAATAATTCAGACACCATGATATTTTATATTTAAATTCAAATTATTTCATCCAAGGGTATTCAACTTGAAATTTACTAAGTGGTAACTGGTTTCTTAACACAATTTATGTTCAATAGGTTATATTTATACTTTATTAACTTTGTTATAAAATTATTATATGTGGATTGATATAAAAAATGTTTTATTGTGTATTTAAAAAAAAAATTACTTGTATTTAAATGTGTTCACATAGTCCCTTTAGGGATTAGTTATAAAAACAAAATTGATTACCTTTTCAAGTGTTTTATTTGACTCAATCTCATTTTTTGGGACATATTTATGTCATGAACCATGATTTCCATATATGGAAAAATTACTGCCTCATGAATTAATTTTGAAATATTAATTAATTTAATTAATAGGATTTATATATTCATGTCATATTCTTACATTCCATTACTTTTGATACAAAAGTTAGCAAAATAATAAAGTCATTATGTTACAATCTTCTTTATTTTTGAGATTTTTAATTTTCAAGGTTCCTTTGGAAGAAGTAATATGCTATAAATTTATTAAAACAAATATATTTTATTATCATATAGTTATGAATTTTTTTACATGTTTGGTTTCTATTTTATACCTTATTGATTGAATAAACATCAGGTAATTTGTTTATAAGTGATACTGATCTTATAACTTATATTAAATTGTCAATTTGCCTATTTTATAGACATGTTTTCTATAATATTTTAAATAATGTTATTTTAAAAATTTATTTGACATGATCTATGACTTTCTTTTAAAAGGTTTTAAAAGGAAATTTCTAAACATTTTACGCATGTGTTGTCGCGAACCAAGCTGGAGTGCCATTTAACCCAACACCTGACCAGGTTTGTGGAATGGCCTGAAGTGTGTTCCTAATCCACAGGAGCTAGAAAATAGTATCAGGGTATCATCCATATGCTTTGGTAATTATTTCACCCATTTAGATAATCAAAAATAACCAAGTAAAATAAACAATACATACCTGAATAACCATAACCAAAGAAGGTACAAAACTTTCAAGATTTTATGTTTTAGAAAATTAAACAAAAACCAAAAATACTAAAATAAAAAAAGAAAGCACAAAATAACTAAAAAAACCTTCTTTCAACATAAGGGCTTCACCATTAATCCACCACCACTAACACCTGCAAAATATAGTGGAACTCTATCAACCAAATCCACCAAGACACACCTTTCCTTTACCTGGGTCATACATATAACAAACTCTACAAACACCCAAAGGTGTATATACGATGTGAGATAAATCCCAGTAGGATACCACACAAAATAAAGGATTACATGCTATAATATTATAAGACAATTTAACATGTACATTTATGTAAAATCTTTTGAATGGTTTTTATGAAATCAATTTAAGAAAACCATTCTCAAGGAAAAACACTTTCAAGAAAAACACATTTCACAAAAAACTTTCTTCAAAATGAAATAAAAAAAAAGTATATAAAAGTTTCATCATATACCTATGGATGGAACCACACCATATAAGCATCATTTCACTATAGAGTACCATGGGTAAATCTCTAAGGGTAATCTAGATTGAGTGATACACTTGAACCTCGTACCTAAGTGAAAGGTGGTATAGTAACCACAACCATTATATTTATCATGAAAACCCACCAGTAAGAGACACCCCAATAACCTAATAGTCTCTAATCATAATCATAGTTTAGTTGTCGTTGTAAGCGTCGATCATGATAAGTGAAACAAGGATTTTTCACTTCTGAATCACTAGCGTACTAAATCTAGTCACCCTACCAAGATACCCAATATTCCCTTGTGATAAATCCCTCAATTCACAAGTTACAAAAAACACAATTTTCACATACACGTTCCATTAATTATAAATACATCTAGAAATAACCAATTCCATTAAAAACCACTTTCCATTTTATACACACAAAAATAGTTTAAACCACTCTTCACAGGTATTTCAGAAACTGTAAAACCCATTTAACAATGTTACAGGAAAAGCACATAACCAATTTAATTGTTTCTAGGGAATAATATATCTTTTTCAATATACACATAAACCAATTTAATTTTAAAACATGCTTCCAACATTTACATAATTTAGAAGTCACATTCAAGTGTGAAAAACAAAAGCCTATGTCCAAAAATAATCCATTTATTTTTCAAAAACTCTATTTCAATAAATTTTCACATCTAGTGCCTTAAAAAACACATTTCACACCCATAGAACGAATAAGAAACCACTATCAAGAAGCAACACCTTAATGAAAACACAAAATCATAATTATTTTCCTTCATAAAAATCCATTTCTATCATATAAGTAGTTAAAACCTTCCAAAGCGTTTTTCTCACGACATAGATAAATCATAGAGCACATATAATTAACCAAGAAAGCATATTAAAATCATCAAACAATGTTATGAAATGGAACCACCAACCTAAAGTGTGGAAGCATCTGAAAATTGTTGTGAAACCATAACTACACCACCAAAAGACCCTAGTAAGGAAATATCCTACCAAAAAATCAAGATCGAACCATAATAATCAAGATTCAACCCAAATTAGGCCACCCAACCCATTAGAGTACAAAACCCCAATAAAGAAGACGAAAATCCTATATAATATGAGGAAACTGAAGGAGAGTAACTTACTTGATGATTACTCAGGGTTTCCATGCCAAATACTCAACAAAAGAGGATATTCAAGGGAGATATGGGAAGTTAAGGAGGTTCCTGGGGTTGGAAATCCCAAATTGGGGAGAGAGGTGTGGATTTGGGGTAAAAATTGAGGAGTGGAAATGGTAAAAATAAATAAATTTTAATGACATGGATAGTTTTCACGGTTTTGCGGCATGGTTTCCTAAACTGTGCGGCAACCATGTAGTCACCACTATCCACAAAGGAAAAGTATCAAAGTTAGTTGCATTTTTTAATAACCCATGTGTTAACTTTGTGATCAACTCTATCCAAAAATGGAACCTTGGTGTACAGTTTCCTATGATAGGCACATGGTTTCCCCTAACCATGTTCCACCTGTGTTTCACTAAAAACATACTTTTTTTCACAAAACCTCAAGGGAAAAACACATGGATAACATTTTGAAAAAAAAGAAATAAATACTTCAAAAATTATAACCCATCACACCTAGATCTGGGAAGAAAACCCAAGACCCATAAATTATTCGAATCCAAGAATAAAAATAAAAACCCTAGTGTGAAAATTATATCCATCATAATGCTTTCTATCCCCAGAATTCCACAACAACACTTGATCTGAAAATAAAAACTAATATTCTTCCATTACTCAAGGAGATTCCCAATAACATCAAATGAGACTAAAGAAAGAACACCATGAACAAAAAAATAAGTTCACAATTTTGAACTCGATATGCTAGAATAGTCTCTTTAGCATATGCCTTATACACTCAAAAAGCCACAGAACCTCATGTTGATTGATAAAAATAAATGAATCCTCACAACTGGATTATACAATCTCTCAAGATAAGAGGTTTACAAACATTTCCAACCAAAACTCATACCATTTACCAAAACCATATTTAAGAACTCAAACCACCTACCAAGTGCACTTCTACAACCTTGTATCAATAAGTCATTGGGTACACTCCAACCTCAAAGTTTACTCAGTAGGGGAAGTATAAATTATATTGCTTCAAAAAATACTACCCACTACCAAGAAAACACGATAAAACAAACTATATTATCAACATGGGGAGGCCTGAACAAACTCCCCCCCATTTTAAATGAACTAGTACGAATTTACACCAGAAGTAATTTCAACAATACCCTCAGTGGGTCTCCCCACCATTAGAACCAACTATCTTAAAATCATCTAGAGAACTTCCAACCCAACATAGTAACTCTCGCTACTAGGAGAAGGGATTGGGGAGACCCAATGAAGGGACCGCCAAAACTGACTCACAACGGTCACCCCCCTATGGACAACCAAACAAAAAATTGAATCATAAAAGGAATGACCATTTGAATTATAAAAAGGTAAAACCATTAACATTTTTTATCAAGTAGGGACTTACAACAATAAAGTAAAAATTTCATCACTAACCCTTAAATTTTTCACACTTGAAAGGTGAAGACCAAAGCTACACCAAAATTTCTCGCACCCTTGATGATTTAATAACTATGTGAAAATCCTCACTCCAAAACCTATGGATGGATCCCTAATATCTTGAGGCATCTATTACCCCATAGTCTGAAGTTGAAACCCCCCAATCAAATCTCCTTCTTCAAGTTTCATGAGTGACCAGACCGTACTCTAGGAAAATCCAAAATAATAAAAAAAACCATGAAACTCCCTTAGCCTAAAAATTGAATTTTTAAAAAGATAGAGCCTTATAAGATTCACATGAATCATCCCTTTTCACCTTGAATTAAAAAAAATAGAAACAAGATCGCACGAAATACATGACCATTTAAAATGGAGAAATTTAGAATTCATTAAAGGGGGACACACTTCTATAAAAATGGATGTTTTAAAGAGAGATCCAACTCTTACATTTTGAACCCAAAAAAGAAACACCAACAAAAACCACAAAAAATAACCACTTAAAAAAGATAATCAATACAAAGGAGGGGACTTTAAACCAAGCCCCAAACATTATACTATTTCAAAAAATAGACATAAAGGCTTCTTATTACCAAACTTTACACACCAATGGCACATCGTTATCCTACACAAAGAAGAGGATGGAAAATGATATATGGGAATTCCAAAATTATGGCTAGAACCAACTGTCTCAGTCCACCTTCCACTCTCCTTGCTTGAATTACCTTCACAACATCGATACAGGACATTCAAACATGGAGGTGACAAACTACACCCTTAATAACTCATATAACTAAAGGAAACTAATGTTTCTTTAAAATTTCCACATCCAATCTTCTACTTCAAGAGGATTCACATGATTTTAAAGGACATGAGAATTCAAATCCCAAAACTCAAGAAGAAATTATATGGTTTGATCAACCTGAGGGTCTGTTGATAATGTCCCACCTTTGGCCACATTAGAATATCTATTAAATTGTGTGGGGACATATACTAGCCAACAAGGAAACTGATAACCCAATAAAACTAATCCATCAACCAAAACTCATCACCAACGAGCCCTGAACACATGAAGATAACCAACTCAAAGACTTCCTGAAACATTTTTCAAAATAACCCACTAACCATTATTTCAAAACCAACTTATTGAAAAAGACTAAATCTTGAAAACCCATTTAAAAATAAAGTTCTCTCAACCTCAAAATATCCCACAAGAAACATTCTCATATCCCTGGGAGACACACATCACACAACCATCGATTATCAAAATGTCACATTTTTTATTAAAAGTGATTTTCAAAATAAAACAACTTTGTGAGTTTCACACTCACCAGTGGTATTCCATAGAGTCCCACACATGCATATTCACATGCCAAATTGGGCATCCATCATTTAGTTTTAATATGGTAAATCATCCACTTGTTTTATTAACCATCCACATTCTTATATGTATCAATTCATGTGGTTACTCATGGAAACACCAAAGGTCATAAAAACTTTTCCACTTATCAAGAAAATACATTTAACCCCTGTTTTTAACTTCTCAATAACTTTTCCATTTCAAAATTCATAAAACTTTTTCAAAATCTCACTCACCACTGAGTCAAAAATATTTTTCAAACTTCATGCATCAAACTACTTCATTCTTCATAAAAATAAAATTTCATAAATGACATCAAAAAATATAACTATCACATTTTCAAATATTTTAGTGACATAACAAAACTCATTTCACAAAAATCATCCTTGTTCATGAAAATACATTTCATAAAAATGCACTTTTATAAATATCTCTCCAAAATGATTTTGAAAATTTATTTTACACCTTCCCAAAACAAAACCATTACTACTTTAAAATCTAGTTTTCAAAATTTCAAAATAGGGGTTTTCAAAACAATATTTTAAATGAAAGAATATGAAAAAAAATATCAAGAGGAAACTAGTTTTGGTGTTTGAATTAGACATATGGTTGGAAGTCATATTCCCATCACACCACCATCATAGAGAGTATTCTATAACTATTTCCCTAGAACCACATGGATTTCCAGGCCTCGCAAGCTCACTGAAACCTTTATCCTACCTCTATTTTTATTTCCAAACACACAAAAACCCACAAGAACCAAAGAAACCAAAATAAACCCGGCTTCTAATGGTAACTCGATTCTCGTCGTGAGGAGTGTTGGCCAGGAACCCTACTCATAACCAGAACATCAAGTCTCAAAAATCCTATCTCCCTTCTACCCAGACTCTTTCCCAAATTAAATTACCCCAAAAGAGTGTGACTTCCAATGATACAATTTTATCACAAACCAAGCTGGAGTTCCATTTAACCCAACACCCAACCCAATATGTGTCATGGACTAAAGGTAATTCTCAATCCCCACACGCTCGAAACTAGTGCATGGGTATCAATATTATGCTTTGGGAATGATTTAAACCATTTATATAAGAATAAATAACCAACTAAAATAAACTATACATAACTTAATAACCATAAAAAAACAAGGTACATAAAATTCCAGATTAAATGTTTACAACTTTAACAAAAACCCAAAAATACTACAAAAAAGGAAACTACAAAACAACCCAAAAACCACCATGCAACATGTGGGTTCCACCCTCAATACACCGCCACCAACACCTATAATAATATGTGGATCACTAGTAACTAAATCCAAAATGACACACCTTTACATTACATGGGTCATCATATAATGAATTTTACATAAATTTAAAGGTTTATGTAGGGTGGGATCTAAATTTTAGTAGGATTCCATCCAAAAGAAAAGATTCAATGATAATATTAGAAGACAAGTTAACATGCACATTTATATAAAAGATTTTAGAACATTTGTATGATATAATTTTAAGAAAACCATTCTTAAGGAAAAAAACTTTCAAAGAAAACCCATTTCACATCAAACATGCATTAAAATGAAATACACAAGAATACATAAATGGTCCACCATATACTGATGGATGTCACCACACCATATTACCATCATGTCACTGTAGATTCCCATGGGTAAATCCTTAAGAGTAATCTAACTAAAGTGAGACACTATAACCTTATACCTCGGGGAAAGGTGGCATAGTAACCACAACCATAAACAGTCTCATGCATGATCCACTAGGAGGGGACACACCAATGGCCTAGTGGTCTCCAATCATAATCATTATTTAGTTGGTGTTGTAACCATCAATCCTGCTAAGTAAAATTAGGATTTTCAACTTCCAAATAACTATAATATTAGATCTATTAATCCTACCTAGATACCCAGGATTCCCTTATTCTCCACCCCTAATTTCACAAGTTACAGAAAATACCCTTTTTTCATACACATTCCAAGCATTATAAATACACTGGGAAATCACCATTTTTCATAAACAAACCACTTCCCATTTACACACACCAAAACTGTTTAAAAAAACTATTTACACTACTTAAAAAATAAATGAAACCCATTTAACAACATTATAATAAAATCACACAACCAATTTAATTGTTTCCATGCATGAATCCACTTTTTACAATCTACACATAAACCAATTTTGATTTAAAACACGATTCCCGTCATTTACACAATTTACGAATCATATTCAAAAGTTCTCAATAAAATATTAAGAGCCAAAATGATCCATTTATTTTGAAAAACACTCTTCAAATACATTTTAACCAATATTTCCTTCAAAAAAAACTTTTCAGACCCTTCAAAAAAATCATAAAACACTTTCAAGAAGAACCACCATAAGGCACGCACAAAAACATAACTATTTACCTTTATAAAAATCCATTTCTATCACATAAGCATGTTAAACCTATCCAAAACTTTTTTCAAACTATAAAACTAAATCATAAAGAATATATAATTTACCAAGGAATCATATTAAAATCATCCCACAATGTAAGGTCATGGAACCACCTACCTCAAGCTTAGAAGAATCTGGAAATTGGTGTGAAACCACAACTGCACCACCACAAGATCCTATCAAGGCAAGTTCCAACAAAAATATCATGATCAAACCCTGATAATCAAGATTAATCCAAAATAGGTCACCCACCAACCAAAAAACAAAAACCCATGAAATAATAAGATAATCTTTAGATAAAATGAGAAAATCGAAGGATAAGGGACTTACTTGAAGATTAATAGGAATTTATAGACCAAAAAATACCAAAAAATAGGATATATAAGGCAGCCATGGGGGGGAAGGTGGTTCCTAGAGATAGAAATTCTGAATGGGGAGAGAGGGGTGGATTTGGGGTAAAAATAGAAGAGGAAATGGTAAAAGACAAAATTCTAATGGCCTAGACAGTTTACATGGTGTTTTCGCATGGTTTTATAAACCATGAAGCAATTTTATGGTCACTATTCTCTACAAGGGACATGTTTCATGGTTAGTCAAACAGTTTGGCAAACTATGCACTAACTTTGTGATTCATCTCTGTCCAAAAATGACACCATAGTAGATAGTTTCTTGAAAAAGGTGCATGGTTTACCCTAAGAGTGAATCCACCATTCTCCACTTGATGTTCACCAAAAAACTTAAATTTTTTTCCAAAATTCAAGGGGAAACCCCATATATAATATCTTTTCAAAAAATAAAGAAAAAATACCTCAAACACTTTAACCCATCACACCCATCTCTAAAGATAAAAACTAAGACCCTTAAATGTACCAGATCTAATAAAATAATAAAAACCCTAGTGTGACATGTGTCACTATTTATTCTCATTTTAAAATGTTTGAATATAATTTTTATTTTTAACATATACATCATGAAGTGATTTTCCTTCCCTCATGATCATTATTTATTTTCAATAAATATTTCTAATTTTTAATAGTTATTTTAAAAGAAAAAAATTTACTAATATTTTGAAAGTTTTTATAAAATATTACAAAAATAAAAATGGTATTTTCCCCTAATAAGTTTTTTAAATATCTTTTGAAATGTGTTTTTATATATGTCAACATCCTTTAATGATTCCCCTTCTTCAATGGGATTATGATCCTATGATATCATACATCTTCTTTATTTGAATGGATTATGATGATTTTTTAAAGGGATTGTCAGGAAACCCATTTCTTTTCCACAGGTTAACCAAGTTATAATGGAATGATGATTATTTTCAAGGGATTTATGATGAAAAGATGAATGATAAAAATGTTTTCTTCCTAATATATTACATGATAATTATATTTTGGAAGAGGTTCATCCCAATACAGTTTATATGATGGGTGAGACCCATTATAGTTCTCTAGTGTATTGGGTAATGTTTCTTGTCTTCATAGGAAAGAAGGTGGGAGTAAACTCGTATGGTCTCTCCTATGGATTTAACTATGATCCAATTATTTCTGATACATTTTTAAAATGGGTTTTTAATATGATTCTGTATATTTCCTAAAAATATATTTATATTTTATTTATATAGGATTTTAATGTCTCTTTTGATCAAGATTAACATAAAAAGGCTCATGATTATTGATCCTTACAACTGTTTCCCTTATTAAATCTCTATGACACATCACATTTTTAATAATCTAGGTATTTTTATTTCTGATTCATTTTATGTATTTCTCATGCACTCAAATTTTTTCATCATACCCTTATAATAATCTTATGATCACTAATTAAATTCAACTGTTAATGCTCATGTTTAGCCTTACTGGTCATTTGATCTCAATATCCTTATTTTTTATTTTTCCTAGGTTATTAAGAATAATGTTAAATGGTTTGTGACTAGAAAGGTTTCATGATTGGATAATTTAATGGTATATGTTAAAGACTTATTGTGAAATAATAAAAGCTTGGTATGTTTTGAAAATTAATTATTTTGAGACATGCGTATTGTTTTGTAACATTTTTTCTTAATTCTCTAAAACTCTAAACTTAAAAGGTCCTTGGGTATATAAGTGATCCAATATTTATGTCTGATGATGTATATTTGGGATGACTAAAATTGGGTAATGTTTTTTAGAATTAAAGGTCAAAATTTACTATTTATTTTTTTAGCACTGTTATGGGAGTGCAGGTCTCGGGTTGTTATAATTTTGGTTGTCACACAAAACCAACAGCCACTAAAACCACTATACTTAACTAAAGTGAATAGTCTCTCATCCCATGAAACTAACCATGAAAAACTCATTGCCTCCAAAACCATGATTCATAGTCAAAATACATGGTATCCATAACAATTAATTTTTCAATGAATACTTAGAAAATCTTTTCTCAAATTCTCTCTAAAAAAATATTTTAATGAAATATGATCCCCATCATCAACACCTTATTTCAGATTTAATAATTCATTCAAAATTTACTTTTTAGATTATCTAACTCTAAATTTAAAAAAATTAATTTTAGGAAACCATGACAATCCCTTTAAAAATAAGTTTACATTCATAGTCCTCAAAAATAGAAAAACCAACACACATCCCAAAACCATGATACTATAATTCTTCTTAATAAAAGAAATCAAATCCCTATAAATTCATTGAGTGTTAATATAATCAAAACTATAAACCCACTAAAATCATTTCTCAACTTAACACTCCCAATTATCTTCCTACATCTTTCCATGTTTTCATGATTAAAAATTAACTTTTTTATTATAAACACTTTTGAGAAAAAGTGAGAAAATGTAGGATCCAAACATTACAACCATTAAAACCATGAAATATGATAAACTATATCAATAATATAGTATCCACATATCCCTAGAGACTATATCATGATGACAAGATTTCACAATCGCATAACCACTTGGAAAATTGTCTCGTGCAAGGTTTTACGGGCCTGGAACTGATGGCAGAGCCATACCCTCTCGAAATTCCAAATCCAAATGGCATGATCAGGAGAAAACTTCATGCCCTGATCTAAAACTAAAGCAGATCCATGTAGTGTGATGGTTACAAACATATCCAAAATTCAACAATCATTCAAGAACATAAATGCAGCCTCAAATTGCAGACTCTCATTGTTATTCACAACTTCTCTAATTGATGTCCAGGAGACATTAAATCCTTCAACATTTTAAAGTTCCATTGCAATTATGTTTTTCTTTCCTATAGATAAACTCTTCAGGTAAGAGCCATTAGCTTCATCCAAGCCCAGAAAATAAAGAACCATGTTACAATCTTTCCAAAATGCAGACCAATGGGAGCAGTATACGTAGATGCACAAAAATGCTTCCACCAAAATGAAATCACGAATAGAACAGGTTTAAGGAAAGCATAATAAAAATAAAAGAATCACCCATCACACCACAAGAATCATAGAAAATTGAATCCAAACCCTTATCTCGATTCAAGATCTCATGGGTTGAAATCCATCACCTTAACCAGCCACCCAAATGCCAATGCACTGGAAAGATGGTCTCGCCGCAATCCAGACCCGCAATCTCATCTCCGCCTCCAAAACCGAACTCAAAGCCCATAGTGAATCTCCCAACACACCCTTAGTAGAAACCAAAATGTGGTTTCCACCCACATAAATGGGGATCGACCACAAACCTTCTCTGTGTCGTCGATAAAAGACCTATCGGATTTGGGGATAGAGCAAGGAAGTCAGGAAATAGGTGAAATCGTTGGTATGATCGATTATGAAATGTCGCGTGTTGTACGTCACAAGCTGGTGAGAAAACTGAGGGGAGAATGCCACTGACTTGGGGTGGAGAAGATGAAGGCGGCAATGTGGGTAAAACCTAGCACCACAGATCCCCTTACAGGCTCATCCCTAATAACTTATTTATTCATTTTATTATATTTATATTAAATTAAAACTCCTCCCCCTAAATATATTCTCCCCAATATACACTATATGAATTAATCTCTAAAATTAAGATGTATCATAATCCAACTCAACTATTTTCTAACAGCAAACAAAATTTAAAACAATTTATTACGTATTCAGTTGAGAAATATAGAACAAGTATTTGAATCTCAGAATAATTTCTTATAAAATATAACCATTTATCCAATTTACTAACCAAATCCTTTATTTAAGTGTACATATATACCATAGAAATATTTTTCCATTCTTTACAAGCCTCGATAGGGCCAACCTAAGATCCACTTTTAAGAATGAACTCTATTTAATATCCATTATCAATTATCATTTTTTATGATTAGAATAAGACTTTTTCTAACACTAAAAAACGATCATGCACCTATAAATTTATATAACTTGATTATCTCTTGTACTAAAATGGATTCAACAAGATTCATATCACTACTATCTGTATAACATAATGGTGATTGATATAGGTGACCCCAAAATACTTCAAGTGGTGTTATAAGGATTGATAAATATCAACTATTATTGTAAATAAAATCCACTAGCATAAGATGATATTTCTAACATCACCCAAAATCAAATACTCAATCTCAAATCATATCTTATTAAAATTGAATAATTCATTCCATTTTTTAATCCGTCGAAGGATGATATTCCTTACCTATATTCAACAACAGCCACATAGCACTTAGATTACCTTCTAGGATTTAGATATAAACCAAGGTTCTTTATTTGAAAAAGATAAACTAGATACTCTATGAGGTCTAATAACTTCATTTATATAAATCATACAATGTTCATCAACTGAAAATGTTTCTCATATGGGAAATAAATATTATTACTTCAAGAGTTTACCAACCACTATCCAAACACCATCATACTTCTTTGGTGATATTAATAACACAATCACAAAGTCCATATAAATATCCTCCCATTTCCATTTCAGAATGGGAATAGGCTACAATAATATATTTTTAATTGATACAATGTATTTACCTTTTGGAAAACTATATAATGAAAAAAAATCATTAGAACCCTTTATAATTCTTGGAAACCATATTTGATGTATGATTTCCTGATAAATTTTGTTAGTATTATGATTCACTTCCCATCTTGATTGGTCAAAGGCATTTAAAACTTCATTCTATAGACCTGTATTAATCACCACTTATAATCTAAATTAAAATAATGAATCTAGATAAATAGAACTTCCATTGGTGGTCTCCCTTCCATTTAGAGTGTCTCACATCCCCCTATATTTCTCATTTGAAAACTACTTCTCTCTTGCATATTGTTTCATCATGGATATCACATTATTGAAATTGAGAGCCACACCATCCATTATCTACTATAACATCAAGTGAGTATATTAAATGAAATATTCCTTAAATATCTCATATAAAATTGTATAATATGTGTATTTAAAATAGTATGATATACATGATTATAATGCATAAAACATGATCATGTCTTTAGCATATAATTGGTTATGGGTTTATGATATCAAAGATATTATCATAGAGTAGAAGTGTACATTAAATTTTAAACATTTTTATTATTTCTCATTAGCGATCATGAACCAGGATGTTTCATAACATTAAATGTATTGGATGGTCACTAAAGTATTTGTGTGACAATTCATGAATGGTCGATTCATAACTCATACATTTTATAAAATATGATTTGATGCATAAAATACATAATAATGTCCTCGAGGTTATAAAAAAAGGTGGTTTCCATGAGGATGTCTCTACAAGAATTCCAAATAATTTCTCAAATATCCCCCCTATAAGAATCTGTCTGTCCTTAACCCTTTTTCTTGAGTGTCAATAGCATGTCTTGGTAATTTATAATAATCCCACCCATAAAATAGGTTATTAAAATTAGCTTGTGGATACATCATAGAGGAGGTAAACTGATGACTGATAATCATCAAGAGCATAATGAAAGAAAGTGGATGTGGTAGTTCATTAGAGATAGGTGTAGTGTTCTTCATTTTCATTATATAAATGGTTTTATATTTGATAATGGTTATTAAATGGAATGGGAATTCTAATTTCCTCTACTGCTTGGATTAGGTGTTAATCGATCCATAGAAATCCATCTGTGGTATCAAATCCTTACTATAATTGTTTGATTTTTGGAATAATTTTTATAATTAATAAACATGGTTATCAGTTTTCAATAGTATTTCTTATCATAAAATATGATTTAGATTTTGAACTATGTAAAGTGATCAGATATTCAATATCATACACTACAATTGGATCACTTTATAAGATATGTGATGTATTTATAAGTGATAAAGTAAAATAATTATATTTTATAAGAGTTGTAATGTATGAAAAATGGAATTCATAAGAAATTATGTTGTTGTTTCATGTTCAAAAAAATATCATAGTATCATAATAACCATACAATGTATATCATAAGTTATGATTCCAGGGCATTGATAGGATTTGTCACATCGAGTCATTATCTCTTGAAAAGTATAATAAATAAAGAAGCGGTCTATCTCCTATAATGTAGGTGATATAATAAAATATGATATCCAATAAAATATTAATTTTTTTATTTTTAATATAGAATTAAATTATATGGTTTATAAAATATTTATAAATCATTTTTAAAGGCATTTGTTGGATATTTTTTTAATTTATAAAATTTATATAAACTAATTTATCCATAAAGTGTTTCTAAATTAATTAGTTATAAAAAATTATATTTAATTATTAAATGTTTATAAAAATGTTTATTAAATAAATTCTTCATAATATTATATGTTAATATTAAAATTCATTTTTCATGTTTTATGGAATGATTTATGATTTATATTTAGATTTATTATATATAAAGTATAAGTTTAGTTTATTAAGTGTTTGTAAATTACAAAATAAATCATAATATAAAGGGGTTTGTATTTATAATTATTAATTTTTCATAATTATTTAATTTTCTGTTCAAATTAAAATTATTTATTTGGGAAAATTGTTTAAATCATATCACAATTAGTATTAATAATTGGTATGACCACACTTTAAATGATGTCAAATATGTGTTATTCGAATTATGTAAACTTTTTCTATAATATAATTAATATATAAAAGTTCATATTTCATTTAATATCTTATATTTATTTTAAATTCCTTATAAAATAATAATATGAAATATTTCATATTAGAAGTAAATGTAAAGTGTTTATATTTTTTTAATTATGAAATTTTTATAATTCATGGCTATATTATAAAGAGATTATAATTTACTTCTTTATGAATGGTTTATTAATAGTTTATCTTATGTTTAAATATATGAATTATTCATTTATCTAGTAGTATTCCCTAATTTATTCATGAATATAAATTTTATATTTTAAATGGATATATGGTTTAGTATAAATTGTTAAATTACTTATTTAAATTTTTATACACGCATTTAATGAGTTATATGTTATGTATGATATTGGGTTTAGTTTTATTTTTCCATATGTTTTTTACTATGTTAAAAACTTGGAATTAATGAGATAATTATAGTTTATATATATTAGGTATTGGGATTATGATGAAATATAAATACCTATTGAGTAAAGTATCATTAGGTAAGGTATGTAGGACAGATTACTCATTATCCTAGAGGTTAATTCCTTTTCTAGAAAAGAGGGGGGGTCTATTTGTAACACCAAGATTATTCTTATGGGGATTTTTCAATTCATATGGGTCTCTAGATTTTCATGGAAGGGTTTCATATACTTTATTCCTGAGATACATTTGAATATATATGAATAAAGTTGTCTTTTTAATTTTGGTTAGTAACATGTGTAACACCCCGAACCTAGTTACCTAGAGTCGATGCATTATTACATATTATTGGCATGATCACAAGAGATCAAGTCCCAAAAGACAGATTAGTTTAGTATCCTTGGAAGTACTTGATACATACATAAGTTTAACATTAAATAATCAAATAAATAAAAACAACATTTTTCCCCCTTTGAACACACTCATCTTTGTTGGCCTATCCCTGTAGGTTAAACATAATATACTTATTCACATCCTAGGAAAATAAAACAAAACAAAGGTGTGAGGTCAGATTCTTAGTTGGGATAACAATATTGCGGGAACTATTATAAATAATCATGAACATTTAAGTCAATGTATATGACCAAAACACATGCCTTTTAAACAAAAATTTCAGCATAATATAGAAAATATAAATCGAATAATGTCACTTACTTATTCACATGTATTTTCTACTAGTCAAATAATCACGTGCAATATCAGTATCCAATTTCATAATTATAGAATGCATAATGACGTACATCATAACCACATAGTCAAGGCCTCATGCCCAAACTACAAATAATATTTTGGTAAGGCCTTGTGACAAGACACTAGTTTGTCTCATGAGACATAAAGATGGATTTTTGAGCAATAGCAAGCTCCACTCGTCACAACTAATTCCAATCCATTCCTCATATGAAAAGGTTGAAACATAATTTAGACATTTGTATTAAAACAAGCATATGAAATGTAAATAATTTAACCAAAAACCATGATGGGTATAAAAATAACACATCCACAGTCAAATATAACTCATTCAATACAATATGGAAGATTGTTTTATAATAAATTAACCTCAATCAAGAATAATGAAGAATATTTACATAGATGAAAATAATCATCAAAACTGTTTGAGAGAAATATCCCCCTTTTTCTTTAAAATCTTTTAAAGTATCACTATTTATCAAGAAGTCATTTAAAATAGATTTTTGAATCAAAGTGTCTCATACCACTTTGAAACTTTTAAAATAAATTTTAATTTTAAACCATTAATGTTCAAATAAATAAATACTTAAAACCATTTTTAAATCATGGATGTTAATGACAAATATTTTGAAGAAAAAATCTTTAAAACATTTAAAATGATAATTTAGTTAGAGTTCCTAACCAAATTAGAGACACTTGAATACAAATAATTGAGGTAATAAAAACTTTATAATATCATTATAATAACGGTATTCACAATATACTATGTCAAAGTACAGTATATACAAAAATTAAAGTGAATTGGCGCATAACAACAAAGAAGTCACAAAGGAATGTAAATTGAGATGAAATCTATTATAAAGATTGTATCCTTAGGTTAAGGATAAATCAATGACATAATTATGTGTGAAAAATATAAATACAAAAAATATGATTTGATATTTAGTTTAATTCAATCAGAGGACACTCACACATATTCTTGTAAAAACAACACCAATGACTTGGATGTTTCACTTAATGAATAGAAATTGAGCTAAAATTACTCTTATCAAGTTCATATCGATGACTTGAGAATTTATAAATGGAGTGATTATGTGTATAAAAAGTATATCCATACAAAGTGGAGTGTAAATTACTACATAAGTTAATAAATAGTGATTTCACACATAAACTTATCGTAAAATAATCAATGAAGTTTGCGTAAAACCCAATGAGTGAAAATTGAAATTTGAAATTCCCTTACCGATTTGGTAACTTACGAAACATACACCCCATGAAAGAAGGATCACAAAATGGAGATGTAAATACCCATTAATTAAATTATATTACACAAATAATACAATAATGGGGTAGTAAATACACCACACAAAAAGAAATAGTGGCAATATAGCATGAATCTCACGGGAATAAGAAGTGAGATGAAAACTCCTTACCACATTGTAATCAATCGAGTTGTATAAATAAAAGTTAATAACCAAAACATTAATCACATAATTATATGAATATAAATATAATCATGATAATATATATCAAATGGTAGTACATAATACACCACAAGCAATAAATAAGTGGTGAACAATGGAAATCTCATGGAATTAAAAGTTAGATAGGAAATCCCTTACCTGGTAATTTCCCTTAGTTAAGGGTATGTTAACATCCTTTATAATGGTGAAACAGGTGTTATTAAATAATAAAATAACCATATACATAAATATGATATCATATATTATCTTTTAATATTTCTTTGTTAATAATACTTCAGTAGTATCATTGTTTCTGGTGTTAACTGATTCATTTTTCTTTATATGTTTTGTTATGTAAGTCATGTTTCTTATAGTTAGGATGTATTTGATTCATATCCATAATGATATTATGTTCTTAAAAATTATTTTTTAATCATAAAATGATATTTATTCTTCAATGGTTACGTTGGGAAATGAATCTCATCGCATTCGTGGAGACGGTAATCCGTACGTACGCACGAGAAAAAGTATTATTCTATTGATGGTGAAATCTTATGTAATTGGATGGTATATCATATATACAGAATAATTAACATGTTATATTTTTTATTTAAATCAATTATACTCATTATTATACCCATCCAAAATATTTAAGTGTTGAATAACAAACTACACCACGGCGTGAAGACGGTGAGTCGTACGTATGCACGTATAGTGATTTTTTCATTCATAGGATGGATAGAATAATAAATATGGTTGTACCAAATTTATAATAACATCACAGTATGTATAAGGTACTTGATTTATTATTTTGGTATAGAAATAACAAAGAATTATGGAGTAGAAAAAGAAAATAACTTTAAAATTGGTGATGAAATTATTACCTCTTCTTTGGGTGATTCCTTTTGATTAGATCAAAAGGGCTCCTTAGGTTGGCTTTCTAATCCACATAAGGCCTCTAGGTTGAATTTAGGGTAGTTGGGAGGATATTTGATTAGGTTTTGGCTGAGCCAATGGCTTTGGAGGTGTGATTTTGAGATAAGGGGAAGTACCCTTTTATTAGAGAGGTGAGTGTAAATTTAGGAAAACTTTGAAATATTATTTTATTATACCGTTATATTCAGTTTATAATGGATCAAAAAATATTTATTTGGAGGATAAGGTGGGTATGGGTCGAAAACCTCTCAACCAATAGGTTTTAGATAGATTTAGGTCACTATATTAACCTTATCTTTTAGATTTAACTCTTGGTTAAATAGTTTAACATTTACGAAGTCTCATTGTATTTTTATATTTTATTGGTTAACAAACTAACTATAAAATGCCAAGAAAACCCAAAGTGGTTCATTAATGACATATATATTATTATATAAGTCCTTTGGCAGAACATTATATTTTTAAGACTATTATATTATTTAATAATATAGTATTTGTTCTAAAAACTCATTTATGTCAATTTTGACATTATTTAGTATTTGGTTTTTGTGAAAGTCATAACAATCTGATTTATTCAAAAAAATAAATTTAATCAACCCAAGAATGTAATATTAACCTAAATTTTTCTTTATTTCATCATAAGTCTCAATTTATATTTATTTTAATATTTATAATATCAATTATTTTAATCTTTCATTAATAAGGTAATTAATGCATCATCATTGATTTATAAATAAAATTAATTATTTAAGGTCTAAAAATTATAAAAAAAATACCATCAGCTAAGAAATCTTTTTATCTTTATAATTAATATTTATAGTCAAAATTATCTTTTTTATAACCCTATATTAAAACTATTTTAGTTATTGAAATTTGAATTCACCACTTTTAACTCATCTTTAAATAAAATAATAATTAATGTCCTGATCTAAACCAAGTGGACCAAAAGGATCATATTTTATTCCTAAGGTTAATTTTCATATAAATACAATTATAAATTATAATTATGACATGTTTTATGGTAATTATAATATCATTTTTACCTTTAATTACGCTATTTACTTTTAACCGTGGTAAATAAAATTCAAAAGTTACTATTCACCAAAATTTATTTTCATCTTATTAAACCACATTTTACATAATAATTTCAACCATGTCTCTCATATTTTTGAAATTCAAATCACAGAAGCGATAAAATTATAGTTTGCACAAATTTTCTAACGTTTCTAGAAGGTGGGTAAAAGACGTTAAAAATTCAATAAAATTTCATACATCTAATTTTATTATAAAATGACTCCAATGAATTACATTGAAATAATATAGGTATTATATATCTATTTTAACATAAAATAAATTTAAATAAAATAAATAATTATTTAAATAAAAATTCTGTTTTTAAACAATAACGCAGTGTTTTTCACTATTCATCCAAAATTTAAGTTTTTAGAAAAATACCAAAAATTCACCCTAAGATAATTTTGATATTATGAATCAAAAAATGATTTATTTTTTACCAAATTCAAAACATATATGTTTGATTAATTAATTTAATGTTAATTTCGGTTGTCAAAACCAGAAATTGGGTTTTTGAGAAGTAAAAACATTCAAAAATTGATATGTGTTTATGTACGGTTTAAAAGTGAAATTACTTCCAATGAACAACATTTGATTAAATTATAAAAATATAATCTAATTATACTTCAAACCCCTTCAAAAATATAATTTAACACTATAAATTATTTTGATTAAAAAAGTTGGTTTCAATTAAAATTTAGTATCTTTCACTGTTCATCAAAATATGAATGTTTTTAGAAAAACAAAAAATATTCATCCAAAATAAATTTTTATGTATCACTTCTAAATAATAATTTAATTTTATCAAATTGAATATATAAAAGTGTCAAATATTAGATTTATAAAGGGTTCTCCATTAAAACGCAGAGAACTGCATTTTTTAAAAAATACTTCTTTTATCTGAAAAATTGAATTTGTCCTTATATTACATCTAAGAAACACAAAAGATGAATGTTAAAATTATATGGGATATATATAAAATTTAAAATGTGTTATTACTATTCATAATAGCTTTCTAAACGGAAAGTTTGATAGTTTGTGGTGCACTTGAACTTTGTGTTGCGTACATCGGATGCTATTGTATTATTCAAAGAGAAGCATACCACGGAAGCTTGGGGTGTTACAATATGAACTATGAGTTCTGTGAAGAGTTAAAAATAAATATGGTTTTAAAATATATATTTGGTGTAAGGAATAGGCTTCAAACCCAAATCATTAGAAGTATAAAATCATGTAATTATAATAAATGAGATAATATAGGGATATTAAATCCCCTTGAAAATAATACTAAGTTTCAAGTTCCTTATAAATAAATCACATGTCAAGACCCTAATCATTCAACAAGGTATGTTCTTCAAAAGTATGGTTCCCATGGATTTTCTTATGTAAGGCGTGGTGGAAATGGATAACCCTCAATTTTAATAAACTAAATCTTTTTATGATATTTTGGTTATATTTAATGGGGATAATTTTATTAAGGATACAAAAGGAAAGGAGTTGTGTTTATCCATATGATAGACTGGAAGAAAGTGTTATCTTCTCAATGATCCATGAGGGGCATATGGTATGATTAGGATTATTTTGTACCTAAATTTCTATGTGGTGAGATGAACCCAAATGTGGACTCATTTCCTAGTGAAATATATATCATATCCCACTAATGGTTATGGTGAATTTAAAACAGGGTCATCATTTTAGTGGGATTAAATTTAATAAAAGTCCTTATTAATTGAATATAAATATCCATACACATTTTATAGAAAGATTCAATTTTTCATCATCATTAAAAAATATTTGTTAGAGATCAACCAAAAAAATAGAAGCTTAATTTAATCAACTTCTTAGACAAGTATCAAAACCTAAGAATTGTTCTCAAGTATAAATTATATGTGTTTCAGAAATACGTTCCCAAGTAACCAACAATTGAAATAAGATTATAAGTTAATATTAGTGATTATGATAAGCATAAAAGGATTCACTGAAGGTTTTAAATGAATTATATGAATGATTTTATAAGGATATTTAGTCTCTTTTAATATATTGAATATTTTTGAGTATTATAAAAACACGATGTCACTAGAGAATTCATATGGTTATGAAATTAATTCTATTATAAATGGCCTAAAAAGATGAATGATTTCATGAAATTTTTACCCATTATTTATAAAATTGTTAATAATAGGTGAACAAGAGAATGTGATATCGAGGTTCTAATGATGTATTAAAAGTAATAGTGGTCATAAGTTCTAACAAAATGAAGAAACATTAGTTATAAAGTTGAGAAATGCCTCTTCAAGTGTCAATTCATGGTTATTAAAACCTGCTGGTAAAAGTTGGAAGGGAGATTTATTTTTAAATATAATTGAATTGTCCTATATTTATGAAGAGGTTATGGAAATTACGTGGAATGTAAATATCTAGTATTAAAATTTTAGAAATAAATTATTTAATTTTGAAGGGTATATGATACCAAATGTATAATATATAAATGTTTTAAATATACAGTAGTCTAAAAATAAAGGAACGGATTGATAGATCTTGCGGTTTTCATTCAAATGAAAAAGAAAAGTGTTCTTGAATCATATAGCTTACCATAAAGGAATATATAAACTCAATTGGATCTCAATAAATTATTTTTTTCTTCTTAAATTCATTTTTATGATAAGGGAAGTTTTTTATTAACAAAGACTAATTATGAATAATATTATATGAATTATTTAGCACAAAATTTTTATGATTCATCTGACAATGTAACATATTTAGTAAAATGAGATAAGGATAAAAATCTTTTATCATATATATAAGTGTTTATCTAATAAATTATTAAAATATAAAGGTTTTTAACCCATCATCAGTGTAATATTATAAATAATGAAGTATTATTTTTATAATAATGGTCCAAACATATAAAATATCATATAAGATATATATTTTGAAAGATTTTTTTGCAAAAATATTCTCACTAAAGGAAATAAAAGTTATTTTCTAGCTAAAATAGTTATTGTATCATAAAATTATATTTTGAAGATAATATAGTACCTATGTTACTAGTTGGAGTGTGTTTAGACTTAAAGAAGTCTAAATTGTAACAAAAAATTATTATTCCATCTAAAATAGAAAGTGAATTTTACTTAATATCCTAAACATTTTTTGGTATATTGATAAAAATAAAAATAAAGAGTTACATTTAGTTTCCATAACAAATTGAATATCTATTTACACCTTAAATTGGTTTGGGATAAATTCCCATAGAAATTTTTGATGGAAGGGATCTATGAATGATGATGATGATGAACATAAAAAGAGTTTTAAGTATTCAACATGAGTTATTAACATTATAACATATGATTTCATGAAGTTAATAAGTTTAAATACATGTTCAAAAAATAAACATGATGAATATGATTCCTAAGTCTCACTTTTATTCAAAATTTATTTCTTTATAGATTTCAGTCACTAAAGAATTTATTGGGGGGTTTCAAATGGTTTCATAGATATGTATCAGTAATTACACAGAGATATGGTGATTTTAACAAAGACCTAAAATTGTATCAAATATATGGATGATCACGTGATCCATCAAATAGTTTATTTTTAAAAGGGTGATTATTTATTTATTTTTTTAATAATGTTATTAATTTATTTTAAGGAAAAAAGTATACATGTTAATGTAATAAAGTAAATATCGATTTTTACATGTTTACTAAATATATTACATGAATTAACCTTTAAAAGTATGACTGTGAGTTATCCCTAACATATATTCTTCATTGAGTATTACAGTTTATGATGAAATATTATGGATATAATGAGTATTATTTTGTACAGTTATATGAAATATGATCATGAGGCATAAAATGAGTTTTTTTATACTGGTTGGGACCCTCAAGTATACCACAAGGAGTGTCATAAACTATTTCTTTGATATAAAATGGGTAAAAATTTCAAATTGGGATTTATAAACACCTAATGTTTTTTATATAACAATAATTATAAACTTTTATTTTATACCTTTCTTTTGAAATCCTGGAAGCTTAGATAATTAGAGTGTGGTTGGGTGTAAATCATAACATGTCATCAGGTGATGTTTGACTAACATGGAATTTTTACTCATAGATAATGATTATGAAATATGGTCCCAAAATTGAGATAGAATAAGTAGTGTTTATGTCAATAAAATGATAATACATTTGATGTGAATATATATTGGATGGGAGATAGATGATATTCTCATCCATAAAGGTGAATATCATGTGATATATTCATCAGCCATGTCGATATATACATAGAGAATCTTAAATTTATAAGTATATTTATGGGATTGACATACCTCGTGTCTCATGGTTACTCAATATCTTGGATAAAAGGATTATATGAAAATTTATGCTTTCATATGATGTATCTTGTGGATAAATGTATAGTGAATAACCCATGGAATTATTGAGAAGTGTTGTATTTTTTCACCTATAAGTGAAGGCTTTTGAAAGTTATTGATAATATTTTTGAGTTTTTAAAAAATTATTTGAAGTAATTTTGTATTAATTTTGTTGGTTTAGGTTGTTTAGAGTTGCGTTGAGAATCCTAGAGAGGAATTATGTATTATAAGGTTTTTAGAGAAATCAAAAAATTACTAGTGCATACTATGATATGAATCATTCTCTGAAAGATACATAAGGAAATCTAAGAATATCATTGTGATATTTAATATTTTGTTAAGGGTGTATAATATTTTATTACCATGTGTAAAATACTCTAGTGTATATGGAATATATTTTTTGAAGTTATTGTAGAAATATGAAAAAGGAAAGACTATGCTATGACATGTAAGATATTTATAGCCTACAAAATATCTAAAATGTGATGCTTAATATTTTTCTAAGTTGTATATAAATTATTAAAAATGATATGTAATATTTTTAAGATAATACATATTATATTTTAGAGTAAAATTGGATAAATTATACATAATATATTCTGGATGATATTGAAGAAATGCAATGACATACATAATTTTTCACCCTGAATGTGGAAGATTTTCTTGATCATACAGAATATATTTTTGATGGTATTTATATCATTCAATGAACAATAATATAATTAAAACATGTTTTTGATAATATGTTATGTGTATCTATTTTATAAAATGTGAGACTTCCGGAATAATTATCTTGGATGGATAATTAAATCAAACAATGCATTAAAATTATTAAAGGCATAAATATAATGATGTTGGGTTATCATAGTCATTACTAAAGATGAGATTAATTAAAAAATAAGTTTTTTTTTAATAATGATATGCCCAAAATAATATATTCATGTTTAAATCATGAGAGTTGGTAGAAAAGAATATACTTTTAAGTCATTTTATAAGATAAATTTAAAGAGAATTCCACTACATGGTTATTTTAGATTCTTAGATTCAAAGATTTGAAAAGTATCAATTTAAATTAAAGATGGATAAATTAATAAAAAATTATGTTGACAGTTTTAAATGATAAAATATGGGTATTTATGGAAATTAAATTGAGGATCATGGGGATAAACCCCTCATGGTTTCTTCATGATTAAAACCTATCGAGGATCATGGAAACTAATCCATGTGATCAGTTTCAAGGTGAGGATCGTGATAATAACCGTGGGTAAATTAATTCAATATAATATTCTATAATTATTCAAGTGATTTATTTTCTATAAATATCATAATTCTAAATTAATGACTAATTCAAGAGGTTTGTTTAAAATTTAAATGGATAAGGATGATATAAGTTAAAGAGATAGATGTGATAAAAATACTATGTGAGAATTATCAGTAGGATAATATATTGATAATGAGTTCAATACTAGAGATCTATTGTATCATTCTCAGAATTTTAGGTGTTACGATCTAGATAAAGAGGAAGATGTAATATTGATAAATATTTTGAAGGCTTGATGGAGATCTTTTGTTGGTTTCGAAGCATCCTTGATATTTCTAGTGATCTTCATGATTCTAGTTTGGGTTATTATTATAAACTAGTGGGATCCAATATAATTAATTTTTAGGAGATTGAGTTTCCATTAAATATCTATTTTAATCAATTTTTATGTTAGTGATAAAATCTATGTCTTGGACTTGGCATAAACAAAACAAATAAGTAGTAACCCACCATGGGGTGAACCTTGTAAAATTATAATGTTCTCTATTTCACATTATTTACTTTATATATATGATCTATGGAGCATTAACTTGAGTGTAAACTAATCATAACTAGTCATATAGGTTTATTTAATGTAATATAAAAAATGATAAGAACATAACACTAATTCAACCCATCCCCCCCCCACCACCTTCCTGGTGTTACGAAACTAATTACTAGGTCATTGAAAGCAATATAAATTCTAATTCAAGTTCCCTATAAGTGATTTTTATTCTAGTTTAATTTTGAATATCGAGAATCTAAATTCAATAAAAATTATATTTTTTTCATATATTTGATGTAAATAAGTGTCATGTATGGAAGAATAAGATGAGTCAATATATTTATTCTCTTAGATTAGAAGTTATTAATGCTACTGCAGTGGATTTTACACGAGTTTAAATAGATTCACTAGTTTATATTTATAAGTAATCTAGATATTTATGGTAAAGAAAGTATTTCAATTATTATATCCTTATTTAATAGAGTTTATAAAATTTTGATGGGGATAAAAACATCCAAATAGATATGTGATAAGCTTGAGAATATTTTTAAAGGGAACTTCAGTGTGAAAGAATAAAGGATAATGATTTGGGGAGAAAAGTTTGATGATATTATAATGATTAATGATGATACTATTGATGAATATTTCACTAGAGTTAATAATATTTTCATTAACATTAGAGGGTTTAAAAAACCTATAGAATATTCAACCATTATTAAGATGGTGATGAGAAATTTCCATAAATATTTGATATAATGATTTTATTTGGAGGATTTAAATGAATTATATGTTAGTACACTTCATAATTCCATTTTTCCTTATCAAATTCTAAAGGAATCTATTTTCCAGAAGAATATTAAAGAGGATAAAAAAATTTCATTTAAATATATGTATGATATCAAGGTTAAAGGTGAGAGGATTGAATCATTCTCATATTCTAATTATTATAAGAAAATATATGGAGATCATGATAAAATTAGTTCAATTATTTCTAATAAATTGATAATAGTAAGAGGTAAATAAAATGGTAAGTATCCTTTAAAATGATTAAATTGTAGAATAATGATGAATTTTTCAGTTTATTGACCAAATAAGAAGAAGGGTGAGACTTTAAATGATGAGTAAGAAGTAATTATTCACAAAAATAAATGAGGTAATATATATAATATTTATATCAGAAATAAGAAGTTACCAATAATGATAATAAGGATTACGATTGGTAAGGAAGAAGAAGAATAAGACTCATCACAAAGTATTGATTTTGAAGATAAATTTACCATTGAAAAACACTAAACCTTTATGGATTATATTAAAAAATATTAATTCACTTGAAGTAGTGCTAAGAAGAATAAAGAGAGATATATTGAACATTTTTTTAAAAGTAAATATAAAGTATGTCTTGTGAAAAACACCAAGATCAAGAAATGGATTAAACTGATTAAGAATAAGAGATATGGTGAGTATGGATTACTCAAGATGAATAATTAAAATATTTAAGAAATTCATAATCCCAAATTGATAATTTCATAATAATACAAAATATTGAATGATATTTATAAAAAATATATTACAGTGGAAGGAGAGTTTAGTAACATACAATCAAGGTTTTTTAAATCTGAAATTACCTTGAATATTCTAATATAAGATTATAAAAAAATGCATATTTTTAAGAGAAATAAATTAAAGATTATATGAATGTCATTATAAAAAATAAGTTATAAAATACCTTTCTTATTCCATGGTTACAAGAGTTATTTTATCAATAGTAAAAGTCCTAGAACTAAAACTAGGTTTATATGGGCTGAGAAAAAAATTATAATCTTTAATTTGTTATTAAGCTAAGTTATTTGTATTTTGAGAATATGATTTTTCCAAGACAAAAGAAAATGAAGTTTGGAATTAACCTTTACAACAAGCATATTTTCTAGATAAACTTATCATTCTTATAAAAGATCAAATTTTAATGTAAATTATTAATTTTATAGAGTATAATTTCATAAATACCATGTTTCCCAATATAACATGTCATTTACAAGGAGTAAAGAAGGAAATAAATTTAAGGTGGTATCTAAGAAAAATTGAAAAAAAGTTTAATAAGAATAAAGTTGGGGATAACAGTTTATCAAGTATAATCTCACAGAACATATTTTATTAACTCAAAGGGATATTTAGAATATGTGATGAATGAGGTCATTGTGGATAATTTTGAATTAAAAACATTCAAAGACAAACACTACAAGCTGCTAGAGATGAGAAATTTTATAAGATAGATTCATGAGCAAAGTTAATGCTTATTGAAGTGACTCTTAGAAAAAGAAAAATAGGTGATCCATGGATATTTTATTGTGGTTTCTCATATCATTTGATAGGATAATATAAATTCATGAAGAATATATAATATAATTGTAAAGGTTAAATTATTTTTTTAAATGAGATCTCTTTGAAAATAAGAGGAATTCTTATAGCTGGAATTGAACCCCAAAAATTTAAAAAAAAAATCTATTTATTGAGGTGATCAAGAACAATTCATTTAATGTTATCAAGATTTGTGATCATGGTAATGAGTTAATTTTTATAAGAAAAAAATCATCATATGGTGATTAAAATATATAATATTCATCACAAAGTGATAAATATCCAGTTTCAATTTATTCTAAATTAGAAACTTAGGTGATAATTGTTATTTGAACTCAAAAGATGAGAATACGTTATGGCATGTAATATGTCACATATGTGTTTTTTTAGGTTTTTTTATTTTATTTTTTTCTTTCACTTATCCCTTGGTTTCCCATGTGTTTTGGGTAAAAATATAAATTTTAATCTTTACAGTAGGTGGCGCATGGTTAACACATGATTAGGGGAAATCGGGTTCCCTTACCTAGGTAAGCATGTGGCCAAGCCCCATTTTGGATAGTGGAGAAAACATGGTTAGTCCATGGTTTTTTAAACTATATAGTATAATTGTGTGTCTTGTTCCACGTAGATAGTGAGGTATGCATGATTTTTTCATAGTTTGGAAAACTGTGCGGGAAAAACATGTGACATGTCCAAGTCATTAAAAAGTGTAAAATCACCTTATACCCTCTTTTTATTTAACATTAATCACCTATATTCCACCACATTCAGTATTTTAATACATGGGATCCTCATCCAGTAATTCATTGACCTCTTGATCCTATATCCATGGGTTTGTTTACCCCAATTCTTCAAGGAATCCTCAAGTAAGTGATTTATCCCTTGGTTTCTCCGTCTTTCTACAGTTATTCTTCCCCCCTTCTTGAGTTATTATTTTCCAACAAGATATTTGTCCAACTAATGGTTTTATCTTGTGTTTTTGGGGAGAATATTGATGTTTGTATTTCAATCTTGCCTTTGTATGGTGTTTTGGTGGTGTCATTGTGGTTTTGCACCAGTTTTTGAAAGTTTCCAAGTGTGAGGTAGGTGGTTCTATGCCATTACATTATTTAATGATTTTAATATTCTTTCTTGGTTTCATAAATGTGTAAAATGTATTTTTTTAGTGGTTAAAAATATTTCTTGGAAATTTTTTGACATTCACATGTGATGAAGATGAATTTTCTAAAGGAATGTGGTTTTGTTTCAAGTGTTCTTTGTTGTGGTGTTTCTTGAATGTGTTTTATAACATGTGTTGATGATGAAATTTTATTTTTAAATAGATTTAAAGGTACTAATTCATTGAAAGTGGATTTTCCAAAGTAAATGGTTATTATTTCATGTTATCTTATTTTTTATGCACCTTAAATGTGTCTTTGAATTGAGATAAGGATGGGAATCATGTAATAAAATGAATTTCATATAAGTATGGATTTGAAAGGGGATTTTCCCATGAAAATGATTGAATTCCATGTGTGTTTTTATTATAGTGCTTCCAAATGCATTTCATAAATAGATAAAATGGGATGAAATGTATTTTCAAATTATTTTGGTGTGTGTAAAATGGAAAGTGGTTTTGTTTATGGGTAATGGTGGTTTCCTTGTGAGATTTTGATCGTTGGATAAATATGAAAATGTAAATGTGGTGATTTATTTTTATTCTTATGATTCTTGTAATGTGTATGTAAAATTTTTAATTTAAGTGACATGTGAAATGAAATTTTAGCCCAAAGTTAATCCTGGGTATCTAGGTGGGAAAACTAGAAAGAGTGTTCTAGTTGATTCGGAAGTGGTTGAGGACTGGATTTATCTAGTAGTATTGATGATTACAACATTAACTAAACATGTGGTATGATCGAAGACCATTATACCATGGGATGTCTCCACCTCTAGTGGATTATTCAAAATAATGCTATTGGTTTGGGATTATGACATGGAGACCATTAGTACATGGGATGGTATCCCCTCTAATGGCTCATTCTAGTGAATGATTTTGGTCGTTGAGTTAGAGGATGTTGATCATTGAGTTATGAGGTTCATAGTGTCCCATTTTTTATAGTTAAATATAATAATTTACCCATGGTTTTATCTTGTGACATGATGCTATGTTATTTGATTCTAGATATCAGTATATGGTAGACCTTGTAAACATTTTTATTTTAATAAAGTTTATTTGAGAAGAAAAAAAATTGAATAAGTATTTCTTAAGAAATTTTTCCATAAAATATTTTCTTGGAAATGTTTAAAATGTTATTAAATGTGCATATTGTTTTATATTATAATGTTATAGCATGGAATACTTTATTTTTAGTTGAATCCTAATGGGCTTTGGGTCACACCCTTTATAGAGATTTGGGTGTATGTAGAATTTGTTATGTTTGACCTAGGTAAAGGAAAGATGTTTCATGGTGGTGATGGTTGATCTGGTTTCTAGTGTTCCACTTCTTACTGGTGTTGGAAGTGGTGTATTGGGGGTGATTTTCATATTGTTTTATGTATGTTTCTCAGATAGTTTTGTTATTCCTATTCCATTGTAGTATGTTTGGTTTTTGATAAAGTGGTAAAACCTTTAATTTGAAAATTATTGTGCCTCGTTCAGTTATGTTTATTAGTTATTGTGTTTATTATTATTACTGGTTTCTCATGATTATCTAAATGGGTGAAATTGATCCCAAATTAGATTTTTGATACCCAGGAACAAGTTTCCTGGTCGTGGGGATCAATAATTCCCTTTGATCTTTATCTCGAGATGGGTCGAGTATCGGGTAGGATGGAATCCCGATTTGGTTCGTGAAAAAATGGTATCCTAACATGTTTTTCTCTTTTTGGATCAAGTTATTTTGGAAAGAGTTTGGATAGACCGGAGCTAAAATTTTTGGGGCTTGTGGTTCTGGTTGTGAGTGGGGGTTTGATCAACACACCACGTGTAAGGACTCAAGTCCCCATGGTATATTGGTATTTGGTTTGACTTCTCCTCCAGGTGAGAAATACAGGCTACAGACAGTATATGGACATTTAATGGGGGTAGATTTTTTTAGTTTTCCTTGTTATTGTGATGGATTTGGTTATGTATTAATTTATGTAAGTGTTCTATATTTTTTATTATTTATTGTTGTAGTAAAACACCTCCTCAAAGATTTCATATGCAACTACATAAAGAGACTAGAGATATTTCTCCCTAACCAATTGATTATAGTTTAGTGGAAGATTTGGTTCGGGATGTACAAGATTTTGGATAAGGAGGGGGATTTAGTCCTGATCAGGTCAGAGAATCCAAACCAGGGCTTGTAAAGGACAAACTTAGGAGTTCCTCAAAAACAATACTCCTTATTTTGAAGGTAGCATGGAACTTCATGTGGTAGAGGATTGGACTGATAAGATAGAGGGGATGTTTCAGTTTCTTGATACTTATGAGGTAGTTAAAGTGAAGTGTGCAGAATTAATTTTGGAAGTACTTAGTAAGAAGTGGTGGGAATCAGTGGTGAAAGCTGGAAAGCATGATAATATGGGATGGAGCGACTTTAAGGTCGTTTTCAATGAGAAGTATATCCCTGATATTGTGTCCTTCACTAGGTCATGAGTGCTTTTGAAATTTCTCAAGGATATTAGTACATGATATATCATACTAAAAATTTTCCATTGTCAGTTTGTTATGCACCTGAGATCATTTCCAATGAGCATGTGAAGTCTTAAAAGTTCCAGATTGGGGTGCAGCAAAAAATCTGATCTCAGGTTTTTTTTCAAGCTGAAAACTTATACTAAGGTGGTTGATCATGCGATGATGTTCGTGATCAATCATAGTGGGAAGCCTGGTTTCCTTATATTAGTATCAGTAGTGGGAAGTGGTAGTTCTTATGAGAAGAAGAGTATGCAGGATGAGTAGGGGAAGAAGGGAGGTGGTAGTTCAGGCCATCATTCATGATTCTCTTTGTCTATGACAGTCAATGTTGGGTCAGTGGTGTGACATCAGTGTTGAAAGATAGGGCACTTGAAACCAATGTGTTATTATCCACCCATACCTTTTCACCAGTATATATTTTTGGGTCACTTGTAGTGATTTTTTAAAGTGGTGTTCCCATATTAGAGTGGTGCATGATTTGTAGCCTCTAAAGGGATGTCAGCCTGGTCAGAACCACCTAGGATAGTGGGATCTTGGTTTAGATGTCAGAGTGGAAGGGTTGGATCATCTTTTGGGAAGAGTTAGTTCAAGTTAGATTCAAAGGATAGTGGTAATTCTTACAACCCGGCTGAGATGAGACAACTTCAAGCAGCGGATCAGGAACCAATGGAATCGGATGTAGGGCCTAAGAAAGTTCTAAGTACCATTATTATTGTATCATCTTTAGTCATTATTCTATTTTATACTAGTGATTTTTCCATTTTATTTATTCTCATCTTGTTGATGTGTAAAATGTTCCAACCAATATTATGTCATATGTGATGGAGTTAGTAACGTCGCTTGGTAAGAATCAGGGGCGGTGTTTTAGGTGTCCGTCTTGTGCACTCACCATATTAGGAGTCGATCTGGAATGGGATTTTATGGTTTTGTAGATGTACCTCTTTGACGTGTTCTCTATTATGGATTTGATGGTTTATTTTCTAGAACACATCAATTTCTATCGGAGATGAGTAATTTTTATGGTACCTGAGAGAAGTAATGATGTTTTTCAAGGTGAATGGGATCCTCGATCAGGACTTGCTAGACCTCCACTTACGGAATTGTGAAATATTTTCTATCAGATATCGTTACTTGTATTGGAGGGTGGTGGTGTTCTCATGAGTGTGGATTACCATATATGGTGGATGAGTTCCCAAATGTTTTTCTATATGATTTCTCAGGTTTTCCTTTGGAGTATGTTATAGAGTTCTCCATCGACTTGGCTTTGGGAATAAAGTCGATATCCCTTCCCTCATACCATATGGCCTCCACCAAGTTGAGGTAATTAAAGGTTCAACTGGATGATTTGCAATACAATGGATTCATTCACCCAAGAGTATCACCTTGTTCCGTCTTATTTTTTTTGTAAAAAAAGGCTGATGGACCTCTCCAGTTGTGCATTGATTACTGGAAGCTGAACAAGGTAACAATCAATAATAAGTACCCTTTACCCTGTATTCATAAATTTTTTGACCAGCTTAAGGGGGAAAGAGATTTTTCTATATTGACATTCATTTTAGATATCGCTAACACTGCTACAAAACAATCTTTTAACAACACTGGCTTTTATCAGCACTAGAAAAAAGCACTGATAAAGTTTTCCTTAATGGGCACTAAAAAATAACTAATAAAAGGTACCTTTTATTAGTTCTTTTTTTGTGTGTATAAAACAAACCATTTATTAGTGCTTGTTTAGCACTGATAAAGGATACACTTTATCAGTGCATTTTTTAGCATTGATAAAGGGTGCCCTTTGTCTGCGATTTATTTTTAGTGTTTATAATAGGTATCCTTTATCAGTGTTTTAATTTTAGCACCCATAAGGTGAATCCTTTATCAACCTTTTTTAGCACTGATAATGGTCCGAATAAAATAAAATTATTAAATAAATAAATAAAAATGTGTTTATTAAAAAAATATTAAAATTTTATAAATAAAATAATTATTGATAAAAATGAATAAATTTATTATACTATATATAAATTATAAATACTAATAAATAGTATATATTAATTAAATATATATATATAAAAAATTAAAATCAAACAAATTAAAAATAAGTAAATTGAGAAAAATATTAATCATTTTATTAATAAAATAATTATGACTGATATTAATAAATTGCTTATATTAAATATATGAATATATATGAATGTGAATAAATATGATTTATATAATACCAATTATATATGCTTTATAATAAATAGTAGTTATATATTTACTAAATATGGGTATATAATTAAAAATTAATATGAATTAAAAATACCGACTAACTGCATCAAGTAATGGAAATGATTAAATGTCGTTTGATTTTTCAATTTAACATAGATCTAAAAAGTGTTATATTTATTTCACATATATATAATTAATTCATTTTTTTATAAAACGCATGCACACACACAAATATTTTTTGGGAATTTAATCAATTTCTATTATTTATTTTGTATATATTTCTTTACTATGTTCTAATATTTTCAACATGTATTCATCTTTATTTCAATATATATCCATTTTTTATTATTTATATTTAATTAATAAAATTTTCCATTTTTCAATATTGTAAAAGTGTGCTCCTTTTTAATTATACAATTTCCCTAATTTTTAACATACATGCACTTAAGAATAAATATTCATTAATAATGTTAAAAATATATTTTTAATAAAATATTTATAAATAGATATATTTATAAATGCATATCTACTATTTTTATACATTTATATATTTATAATTATAAAGAAATATTTATATACATTAAAATAATTATAAAATTATAATAAATTAATTTGAATAATAAAAATATTTACTATATTTAGGTTTATATATATTTATTAAATATATATATATAATTATATAAATATATATAATAACATAAATAATATTTTTAAAAATTATTTATATAATGATAAAAAAATTGTAAAATTATAATATATAGATTTAAATAAATAATATATTTACTATATTTATATTTATATATATTTATTAAATATATATATATATATAATTATATAAATATATTTATAGAAAATTTATTTATAATTATAATTATAAATCATTTATTAGCGCTTAATTAGAGATGATAAAATCAATATTTATCAGCGCTAATAGAAGGTATCTTTGTTAATGCTTTTCTGGAAGAACTGATAAAAGAGTCCCAATCTATTTAATTAACCCTAAACCATCGTGAACTTTTCATGACACCGAAGCTTTTCACAGAAGCCACCCTCTATCGGTGCTCCTCCTTAATGAATTGAAGCTCAAATCAAAGCTCAAATCCAAGGCTTGAAAAATTTCAAGGCTTAAATATAAGGATCGAATGATCCAAGGGTCGAATGAATCCAATTCTTGAATGTTTTTCATATTTTTGATATCTCTAATTTCTATATGGTGATTCAAAGTTTCAATCCAAGGTATCTCATTTTCTCCTCATCCACCTCACTCGTTAATTTCATGTTCCATGTAACACTTTTAAATAAGTATATCACTGATACATTATGGGTACTAAATATGGAGGTTTTAAAAATAGGGCATGATCTCTTATAAGGATTAATCAGTGAAGATAATGGATCTCTGAGATAAATTGTGATGAAACATTACCACAAAACTTGTCAATGTTTTGTTCCAAAATCATAAGCATGAGGAAGTGACATGGTATTCTGTATTTTTTCATGTTGATGTGTTTTTTCACTTTTACGCTGCACTTTCCATTTTCTTCTATTGTACTATTTTTATAATAAATTTTGAGGCCCATATAGTTTCTCCATGGTTTGAACTATTCTTGTAATGGAATTAATGGTGAAGTTTTTTTCAGATATAGAGAATGTATCATCCCATATTTTAGTATGTATTTTCCTTCAATATCTTTCATTTGTGTTATAATGGAATAATTTGTTTCATGTGAAATACATATCTAAATAAATAATGTTTTAGTATATTATAGTATAATGTTTCAACATGAAATATAATAAACTTTATTATAAAAATAAATTATAAGAAAAATTTAAAGAATATTGTTGTTAAAACTATTAAAGGAAAATAAATACAATTTAATAAAAACAATTATGATTTCAATATTCTTTTTAATGGTTTCCCATTAAAATCATATCATAAATGATAACTAAAGAAATAATGAAAGATTTTTGAAATATTATGGGTATTTTATTGAAGAAATAAAGAAATGGGGTGAATAAATTTGAGAGAATTATTTAAGGAAATATATAAGAATGTAAAAGGATAAAGTTGTCATTATATGTCTATTTCATATATATATAGTCATCAAGTATACATATATTCGGTGGGTCCATTAAAATTTTTATAAGTGAAATGTAATCCTTATGTAAAGGTGAGTAATTTATTATAAATAATATAAGTGACATGTATAAATAGATAAATAGAATCCATTAAAAATAAATATTTTTTTTCTAATTTTTTTATCCTATACAACATTTTTTTTATTTAAAACCTAAATCCCAAATATTTATATTTAGAATTTAATAACATGGTTTTAATATTCGGAAATATGAAATTGAATTTATGTAAGAGTGTAAATATTATTTTTTGGTTAAAATTTAGTTATTATAGTGAGTAGTGAAAATACAATGGTAAATATGATAAATATGATATATAGAGTAATAATGATTTTTATTTTTATAAAAAATAATATCACAAAATCATAAAATTTCCCTTCTGATACCCATTGAATTATATAAAGGTATTTTTATCCCCCCCCCCCTCTGACCTTCAATAGGACACGAGTTATTAATTAGTTCCAATGGTGTAATTCTCACAGATGGGAGACATTAACCCTTTTAGAGAACATAATGCAGTACAATTTTAATCCTCATCAACTTTATCTTCCAAACAACTATTATTTCATTTTTTCTGGAGACTCATCCCCCATCTCTTTTATATTTCTTTTACTACTCTAATCATTAGACATCCCATGGATGACTAATTCTTAGATTATTTCAAGAAGCATATGTTCATGTCCACAAGAGCTAGAGGATGTGTGTCAAACAACAAAATGCAATGATAAATGTTTGAGAGATGAGCTAAGGAGGATGGATATTAAATACCCATAATCAACAGTTTATAGGATAACCCTTTCATTGGGAGATCAAAATCAGTTCTTTCCAACCCAAATGTAGATAATTTCTTATATATTAAAGGCGACCACAAATAATGGATTTTGATTCTCAATAGAGGAACCAAATCCCTAAAATCTTTAAAAAATAAAGGGAGTTAAACGATAAAGTAAAAGTGATTTTTAATATACTATTTTTTTTCTAATAACATTAAATATTCTTTACTACATAAAAATAATATAAATTAAATTTTTTAATACTCCTGAAGATAACATATTCTTCACATGATGACATTACCAATCCCTTAGAAGAAGAAACTATAATGAAGGAAACTGTTTGAGAAGATGTGAAGCTAATGTTATGATATACTTTATCTATTTTACTAACTATATATAATGAAATGTTGATTTCATTTTAAATATTTATTTTATAGTTCATTTATTTTAGAATATTTTATTTCATATTTCATGCCTTTCTATACAAAAACTTCCAGAGGTTTCTTCTCCCTCAAAACTTTTTCACCCCTACATTGTTGGAATTTATCGCATTACTTCAAGTTCTCTCCACTGTTCAATTATAAAGGTAATCTTTATGCTTTCATAATAACATCATTGTTCATAGAATTAATTTATTGTTTCATATTTATGTTTAATTTATTTATTTTTAATATTAATCACATAAGAATAGTTTTCTTATACATGTGAATTATTTTGTTCGAGTTGGGGTGGTTTTTTCATCTTTCATGCCTTTCAACACCAAAACTTCCACAAACTTCTTCTATCTCAAAACCTTTTCATCCCTATAGTACTAGAATTTATCATTTTTTTTAAAGTTACCTCCACTACTCAATTACATAGGTAATCTTTATGTTTTTATTGTAAACTCATTGTCTAAAAAATTAATGTATTGTTTTATATTTATGTTTAATTTATTTTTGTTTGGTATTACTTATATAATAATTTTTTTCTTATATAGGTGGATTATTTTGTTCGGGTTGGGGTGGTTTCTTCAAATATTTTCATGCTTATGATATATTGGACTTCATGCCTACAACTGAGATAATAAAAATAAATAAATTTATCAAGAATGCATACAACCATAATGAAAAGATAAATTCCAAATAATTATTTAATTAAATTTTACATCAATTTATCAAATATTTTTAATTTAATTTCCTTATCATTTTTATCTAATAATTATTTAGTTTTTTTCATATATCTTTTGGGAATTAATATTTTTATTTTAACTTTCTAAAAAAATCCACAATGGAGATAAAATGTTTATTTCTTCCAATATTACCATGTTTCCATTTCCATTGAATTTATTAATGAATATCCAGCACTGTATATTTATTTGATGTTGTTATCTGAAAAACCATTATCATTTTTGAATGCTATAATATTAGATGGAATATGAGCTTCCTCTAATCTTCTGAATTTAAATAATGAGAATGGTTTTTCAGCTAATAACATAAATTTAATATTTATTGTTGGTAGTTCGACAAATAAAGGCAATGTAAGTCATGGTAATATTGTTATTTAGGATTTTTTGAGACTTTGGGATGTGTAGGAATCTGGATCACCTCAATGGGATACATGGTGTGACTGGTATTACTCTAAGTGATTCTTTTTTTTAATATTGACCTTAATTTTAGTAAAAAAGACAACTGACATAGTCAAAACCAAGTAAAAAATCATATTTTTTATACTTTAAGACAAGGATCTATAATGTGTAGGAATCAGTATCACCTTAATCTGATTCATAATGTGCCTGATATGAATCAAAGTGTCTGTTATTAGTTTAAAATCTCTATTTTAGTTCAAAAAGTTTCACTCATTGAAAACTAACAAACATGCTTGGATTTTGTTGATAATTTAGAAAATTAATTTATAAATCATTTTTTATCTGTAGGAATTGGTATCGTGTAAAAAAATATACGATGTGATTTGTATGATTCAATTTGTGTGTTTCTAGTTTAAAATTATATTTTAGAAGAAAAAAAATCAGGTGACATACTCAAAACTAATAAAATGAATTTGTATTTTTTCAAGACTTTATAAAAACAATTCATAAGTCATCTGGGATATATAAGAATCAACCTCACCTCAATCCAACACAAGATGTGGCCGGTATGACTCCTAGTGCTTCTTTTTATTTAAAATTGAAATTAATTTTAGAGAAAATGATAACTGACATACTCAAAAACAAGAAAACATATTTCTATTATTTTTATACTTTAGGAAAATTAAGCATAAGTCACATGGAATGTGTAGGAATTAGAAGTACCACAATCAGACACATGATGTGACCATTATGACTCCAAATTCTTTTTATTTAAAATTGACATTAATTTTAGTATAAAGGAAAACCAACATACTCAAAATCTAGAAAACATATTCATATTGTTTTGTTACATTAAAAATGATCTATAAGTCATTTGGGACTTTTAGGAATCATTTGCACCCTAATATGATGCACAGTGTGACCGTTGTGACTCTTAGTGCATATTTTTTTTAAATTGACATAAATTTAAGTAAAAAGGTCAATTTCCCTACTAAAAATGATAAAATTAATTATTATTATTTTATTTACTTATATAAATGATCCATAAGTCATTTTTGATGTATAGGAATCTACTAAACCTCAATCTGATACACGAACTGACCGGTATGACTCAATGTGTCCGTAATCAGTTTGAAATGGAAATTTTAGTTCAAAAATTATCACTCTCTGAAAAATGAGAAACCACACTCATATTTTCTTGATAATTTATGAAATAAATTCATAGTTAGTTTTTAATGTGTAATAATTCACCTCATATCAAACTAATAAACTATGTGATTGGTATGAGTCAAAGTGTGTGCTTCCAATTTAAAATGACATTTTAGTAAAAATGAAAAGTAACATACTCAAAACCAAGAAAAATAATTCATATTGTTTTAATACTTTATTAAAATTATACATAAGTCATTTGGTATGTTTATGAATTATTATCACCTCAATCTGACACATTATGTGACCAGTATGACCCCAAGTGCTTCTTTTTATTTAAAATCACATTAATTTTCGTAAAAAGGACAAATGACATACTCAAAACCAATAAAACATGTTATTATTAATTTGATACATTATTAAAATTATCCATAATTCATTTACGATTTTTATTAATAATTCTCACCTCAATCTGATGCACAGTATGACCAATATGAATTCAAGTGCATCCTTTTATTTAAACTTCATATCAATTCTAATAAAAAGGACAATTAACCAACTCAAAACCAAGAAAACGCATTAGGATTATTTATAAACATAAGGTAAATTATAAATAAGTAATTTATGATATGTAGGAATCATCTTCACCTCAATATGATATGCGATGTGCCTGTTATGACTCAATGTATCTGTTATCAATTTAAAATCAACATTTTAGTTCAAATGGTGTCCCTCACTAAAAATAAAGAAATGTGCTCAGATATTCTTGATAATTTAGTGTATCAATTCATACATTATTTTTTATGTGTATAAATTGGTCTCAAATCAAAATGATACATGATGTGATCAGAATGATTCAAAGTGTTTGTTTCCAGTTTAAAATGACATTTTAGTAAAAAAACAGGTGACATGCTCAAAATCACGTAACCACATTCATATTATTTTGATATGTTTGGAAAAATATCCATACATCATTTGGGACATTAATGAATCAAATTCATAACAATCCAATTCATGGTGTGACCGGTATGACTCCAAGTACATATTTTTATTTAAAATCGACATCAATTTTAGTAATAATGACAACAGACCTACTCAAAACCATGAAAAATAATTCAAATAGTTTTGATTCTTTAGAAAAATGATCAATAAGTAATTTTTGACCTGTAAGAATCAAACTAACCTCAATCTGATTATTTATGTGCCTGGTATGACTCAATCTGTCCATTATCAGTTTAAAATTGACATTTTAGTTCAAAAAAGTCACTCATTGAAAACCAGGAAAGCACGCTTGAATTGTCTTTATAATTTTTGAAAATGAGTTATAAAACATTTTTTATGTGTAGAAATAATTATCACATAAAACCAACACATTATGTGACACATATATGTCAAATTTCATGTTTCCAGTTTAAAATGACATTTTAGTATAAAAATATAAGTGATTGACTCAAACCCAAAAAAACACATTCATGTTGTTTTGATACTTTATAAAAAATGATCTATAAGTAATTTGAGAGATGTATGAATCATTCACACCTCAATATAAATAATAGTGTGACCAGTATGACTCCAAGTGTGTCATTTCAATATATAAGTTTCATTTCCGTTTAAAACACACATCACATCGCCAAAACCAAAAAAATGATCCTAGGTTATTTTTTCACCATTCTATATGTTATTACTTAATTAATTTCCTTTTAATTTTTATATTCCAATTATTTATTTAATTTTCATATAGATAATTCTTTAAGATAAACAAGAAATGGTGAGATTTGCAGTAATCAACTGCAACTTAATCTGATACACATTTTTCCTGGTATGACTCAAAGTTTAGTTTAAAATTAACACTTTCTGTTAATTTATTTCTTTATATTATTAAAAAAATTAGAATTTTTTTCTTATATAGGTGAATTTTTAACAAGTAGGGGTTAGTATCAAAAGATAAAAGGAAAAATGTTGTTTTTGAATGTATGTAATAATTTTTACTTATGTAATTATATAACCCAATGTTTTAAATATCTATAATATAGTGTATTTTTCTTGTATTTATGAAGTAAATTTTATTTCAATTAATTTTTTTATTGTTACTTTATTTTTTGGAATTTTTGGTATTTTTGTTGATTTTTTTTTCTATTACATCACATTGCAGCGTGCACCATTATCAGTTCTTCTATAAGAACTGATAAATGTGTTCTTTATCATCACTTTTTTAAGAAAGATAAAGGGGTTATTTATCGTCAATTTATTAAGCATTGATAAAGGTTTCCTTTATTGGTGCTCTTTTAAGAACTGATAAAGTTCTAATTTATCAAAACTTTTAGAATAATTAATAAAATACTATTTATTTTAATATCGCTCTGATATTCAGTTGTTCTCTAGTGCTGATAAATGGCATTTTTTGGTAGTGTTAAAGGCCTATTTTGTTGTAGTTAAAGTCGGAGTTATAGAGAAATATGTTCTAAAAATAGCCTTCTAAAGTAGGTACTTCCATTTTGATTACTTGTTAATGAACTTCAGGTTGAAAAATGATCCAATGGTCTTTGTCGCTCTTATGAACAGGGTGTTCTAACAGTACCTCAATTCCTTTGTCATGGAATTCATGGATGACATTCTGGTCAATTCTAGGACCGAGGAGGAGCATGAGCACCATCTGATAATTATGTCAGGCACCCTTTTGGATCATCATATCTATGTGAGTATTTCCATGTTCACCTTCTAGAATAGGGAAGTGAACTTTATGGGCCATGTAATCTTGAAATGATGGGTTTCTATGGACCTAGAGAAGATTAGTGAAATTATTTCATGGGAACAGTTGAAAAATGTGTTTGAGATTAGAAGATGTTTGGTCCTGGTAGGGTATAATAGGTGATTTGTTCGAGATTTCTCTAGAATTTATTCATCTATGACTATGTTTACCCAAAAAGGGGAAAAGTTTTAATGGATCCCAGAGTGTCAAGAATCCTATGAGGAGCTTAAGCAGCGATTGACCACAGCCCCTATTTTGATATTTCCAGAATATGTAAATGGATATTTGGTCTATTATAATGCCTCTAGTATGGGTCTTGAGTGTGTGCATATATTGGATAACCATGTGGTGATGTATGGTTCTTGAAAACTCTGAGCACATGAAAAGAATTATGCAACGCATGACCTATAATTAGTAGTGGTGATGCATGCAATGAATACATTGTGCCATTAATTTTTTGGGGAGAAAATTATAGTTTATTCTGATCATGAGACCTACATTTTTTCCCAAAAGGATTTTAATTTAAGAAAATTTCATTGGGTTGAGTACCTTTAGGGGTTTGATTTTGATATCATGTATACCGCAAGTAAATGAAATTTGGTTGTATATGCCTTAAGTGGGAAAATTCAAGTGAAAGCATTGAAAAAGACTAGTGATGAGTGGGCTTTGATGGTTCTTCTCACTTAGATGGATCTTGAGACCAAGGAACATAGTGGATGTGTGTTCTTTGCTAGTTTTCAGCTGGAAAATTCTCATCTGGAGTTGATTCAACAACTTTAGCTGAGTGATGAGTAGTGTTAGTGCTCTATATAGTTTTCAAATAGTGGGGAGGTGCCTTGTGAATGTACATTGTCTCGTATGGGAGTTTTGTACTTAAAGGGTATCCTCATGGTGTTCCTATAGTTGAGGAAGGTTGTGATGCAGGACATCCACTAGTCGTAGTGGGTCGTTCATCCTGGTGCTAATAAGATGTATTATTACCTACATCGGTGGTTCTGGTGGCTAGGTATGAGGTGATATGTATCTAACATTGTATCATAGTGTTATACATGTTAGTAGGTTAAAGTAGAGAACCAAAGGCCCTCCGGATTGCTTCAACCACTACCCATTCATACCTGTAAGTAGAATGATATCACCATGTATTTTTTATAGTCATAACTTTTTCACCCTGGGGGAGGAATTCCATCTGGGTAGTGATTTATCATTTCATCACACCATCCCATTTCATTTCAATCAGGGATTAAACCAATGTGGATGAGTTTATTTAGTTGTATGTTCAAGAGGTTATGAGGCTTTATGTTGTTCCATCAGAAAATCTTTCAGACAAGGACTCCCATTTACCTATTAGTTTTGGGAAGGACATCAAAAGGATAGGGGTTTTCATTTCAAGTTGATCATGACATACCACCCTCAAAAGGATGGTTAGATAGAGTGGGTGAAACATATTTAGAAGACATTATCTAGGTATGTGTGTTGGATTTCATAGGTTTTTGGGATTACCATTTGGGATTGGATGGGTTTTAATATAAAAATAGTAACCAATACTTGATTTAAATAGATCCCTTTGAGGTGCTCTATGGCCGGCTGTGTTGATATCCTTTATGTTGGGATGATATGGGTGAGACCTCATTACTAGGACCGAGCCTCATGTATGAGACGTCTGATAAATTCAAGCTAATGAGGCAGTTTCTTTTAACATTTTATATTTTTCATAATCTTATACTGATTATAGGAACTGATATTTGGTGTCTTTTTGGGGTGATCAGGTGTTCCTAAAAGTGAAACATCACTTGGTTCATCACCCTTTGGGTAAAAAAATGGAAAATAATGTTGAGGTATGTCAGCCCATTTGAAATTACCGAGTGGATTGGTAAATTGGAATACAGATTATCTTTTCCCTCTTAACAAACATCAATACATGACTTTTTCTTTTTCTCTCACTAAAAATGTACAACCAAGACCTGTCTCATGTGTTGAATTTGGAAGAGTTGGAGTTAGAACCAGATTTGTGTGTGTTTGAGTGACTAGTGTGGATTTTGGATTCCCAAGCGAAAGTACATCATGGGAAGTTTATTTTGTTGGTCCAAGTTCTTTGGAAACATGGTAGTGTGGAACATGAGACTCAGAATCCGAGTTCTTGGTTTGAGGAAGAGTAACCATTTTTGTTTTCTGATCATGAATTGGAATGACTTTCTAAGAAAAGAAATTTTTCTGGGTGGGGATAACTATCATATATGCATTTCATTTTGAGGTATTTTTTTATTTTGGTCTTGAATTTATCCATTGGGTTATACATGATTTTTTGGTGAAAAATGGAAATTTTGGTCTTGACAGCAGCTAGCGCACGGTTAAGGGAAACCATGCACTGTAACGACCCAAACATTCATTAATTGAAATTCCTCTTGATACAATTAAATGTCTTATTATGGTTATATAAATTGTGAACATAATTGGTTTTATGTTTTTGGATTTTAAAATACTGTTAGGAATTGTGACAGTTGCTAATATAGTCATTGAACAGTGATCGCCTGATTAGTATAAATATAGGTCTTTAACAACTACAATTTACTCAGTCAAAGGAATTGATGGCCTCATCTAGTAGACTTCCCCCATACAATGACCATTTGTTATATCTCAGAAAATAGAAGGCATCATTCGGCTTCTCTCTTAACCAAGCCCAAGTCGAGCTTGAACATGTTAAGCTTGAGTAGAACCGACTACAGGAGAAGTGGAAATTAATAGAGATTTCCACCCGAGCGATGTTATCTGAGCCACCCCAAGAGTATTTAAACATCACACACCTTACCCTTCATTATTATAAGGGTGTTATAAGGGTTTATGTAAAAATACCTTATCACTATGATTATGTGCATTATTTTTTGTTTATAATAACGAATATACATTCATTTTATTATTGTTACTTCGTAAATAGTTTTTAAAGCGCAAATAGTATTTTTAGTTAATATTCAACTAAAAAATATATTTTGATGAATTAATGGATTTTTGAATTAAATAATATTTTAATAAAATATTAACAAATCACTTTTTGTCAAATATAAATGATCATTCAATTTTTATGAATGCAATTGTAATTTTTATTATGGTTTGAAAGCTGGTTTGGTCAAAAACCCATGAATTTTTTGTAAATGTTTGTTTTTATTTTAAAAGTAAAAATTAAAATATTTGTAAAATTATTTAGATAAAATGAATATAATTTTTGGAATCAGGATGTTGAAATTATCCAATGGTGAATTTTTGATAATTTTCTGAGATAGTTGAATTTTTGGGTAAAAATTAAATATCATTTAAATATATAATGTGTTTTATGACATCATAATGACCCAATAGTGATGTAATAAAATAATATAAACATTATGTTTGGAAAATATATGTTTTACCTTTAAAATAATGTGATTTTTGGTTTTTTTTTATTTTTTATACAAAGCTTTAGTGGACCCTTCAAGGGTTATAAAACATTTTGTCTTTTTAAATTGTTTTCCTTCAGAGTGTGACTCACCTCCACATAAGCAACCCTGTTATTTTAAAAAGTTTGGCCATTTGTCCCATAAAATATTGTTTTTAACTCCTATTTGAAAAAAACCATGGGCAAAAACCATGGTTTGGTTTTTGTTTTTGATTAATTTAATGTGAGGTGTCCCAAAACTAAATAATAAAGAATTCCCTCTCCTTTCCTATATAAACCCACCCAAGATCCCAATTCTTCTTCACTAAAAGCCATTGGATTTCGACCAACCCCTTCCCTCCTCTCTCTATAATCCTCCAAAGGTGCCCCATACTCCCAATAATCCTCTCTCAAGCATCTCCAAAGCCTTTGGGATCACACTTCCAAGTAAGGGATTTCTTCCTTTCTCATTTTTGTCAAACTTTCCTTAAGTTGTTATGCCCTTTTTTTCAATTACAATTGTTGGGGTATGATTTAGAACCTCCCAAATAATTCCCTCTTTATTTTTTAATTATGGGAGACCCCTTTCTCTCTCGTTAATGTGTCCCATATACACCTGTTACCATTCTAAAATTCTATGAGGGATTTATCTCTCTTCTTTTACTTCCAAGTAATTATTTTGTATTATGCATCAAAATTCTATTATGTTTTTTGGGAAATGTATCTATATGACCCCCTTAATGTCCATTTCAGGTGAATTCTATGAGACACCCCTTTCCCTCTCATCATCTATTTTTTTATGAGTTCTTATTTCTCGTCGTTATGCTTCCGAAATTGCACTATGATTTTCCAAGCCAATGCCAATGTGAAGTGAATACCATGCCCATTTATCTATAAAGGGTATTCACCTTTATGTACATTTACTTATTGATTATAAAGCTTCATTTATGTATTACACATCCCTTTATCATGGAAGAAAATTTGATGATTGATTCCATGTTGTATGATCCATGTGGCACACTTATGCATGAAATGAAATTTTTAATAAAGGGTGTGCCCTGATAGTGCTCCAATGCATTGGGTGAATTATAGTATCATGATACTTCATGTGAAATGGGTGTTGAATCATGATAATTTAATTGAAACTAGGGTTTACTCGTTCTTCATGTGCAATGAGGTTTTACTCATGCTCCATTACAATGAGCCTTGGCTCATTCTAATTCCATGTTAACTATTGTTTCCACATTTCCATGTTATGATGATCATACTTTATCATGCCTTTAGGTTCATGTTTCTCTTGTGCTCCATTGATTTTCCTATTTTATAAAATATATTTTATCCCCCATGTTATTCCATGTTTATTCCCTTACTGGGATTTATAGCTCACCCTTTCCTTATGCATGTCTTCAGGTTATCCCATGCAATGCTAAGTACGAGGGAATGTAATAGTCATGTAATAGAATTTTTCAATAAAGATGTTGTATTTCATGTTTTAAGTTGTTATGTAATGATCCTAATCCCCAAAGACACTATAAATATTTATCTTTTATGTTGTGTAAAGTGAATTTTATGTAATAAATCATGTTTAAGTATGAAATAAAGGCCAGGGTTGTCATATGATCCTTCACCCAAGTAAGTGTGTTCCCAAGTACAATTTTGGATTGTGGTGACCACATAGTTAGTGCATGATTTTTCAAACCATGTGGACTAAATATCTTACTTGTTCTTCATAGATAGTGAGGGACACACGTTTTCCACATGGTTTTTAAAACTGTGTGTGAAACCCATGAAACCTATCCATGTTATTAAAAGGTGGAAAATTACCTTTCTATCCTCTTTGGATTTTTCCCTAAATCACCTATATTATACACCATTCAAGATTTTCAATCATGGGATTATCCTCTAATATTTCTTATACCTATTTGTCCTCAATCCTTGGGTGCTTTTGACCCCTATTCTTCTAATTTTCATCAAGTGATTTATCAATCGGTTTCTCTCTCTTTCTAGGGTTCTTCATCCCCCTTCTTGAGTTCTTGTTCTCCAGTGGGTTATCTGACATAAGTATGGTTTTATCATATTTTTTGGGGGTAAATATTGTTTTTTTTTCTAGTATTTTATTTATTGTGTCTTATAGTGGTACGATTGTGATTTCACAATGATTTCTCGAAGTTTCCATGTGTGAGGTAGGTCATTCTATGAGTTTACGTTATTATATGATTTTTATATTATTTATTGGTTGCTTAAATGTATTCTATGTATTTTTTAGGTCGTTCAAAATATGTTTTGGAAAGTTTTTTAGATTAACATGTGATAAAAATGGATTTCTAAAGGAAAGTGGTTGTGTTTAAAGTGTTCTTTTCTATGGTGTTTCTTGGATGTGTTTTATACCTTGTATGGAAGGTGTAAATGTGTTTTCAAAGATATTTAAAGGTGTAAATGAATTAAAAGTGGATACTCCAAGGGATATAGGTTTTATTTAATTTTTTCCAAAACAATTCACCTTAAAAGTGTCTTTTAATTATGATAGTGATGTGAAGTGTGTTAAAAAATGAATGTCATGTGAGTGTTGATTTGAAAGGGTCTTTTCCCATGGAAATGATTAAATTATTTATGTGTTTTATTTGTGCTATTTCTAAATGTGTTTCATAAATTGTTCAATTTGTTCAAAATGTATTTCCAAATGATTTTGTTGTGTGTGAATTTGAGAGTGGTTTTTTATGTAAAATTGTGGTTTCCATATGATCTTTTGTTCATTAGATCAATTTGAAAATATAAAAGTGGTGACATCCTTGTGTTTTTATGATGTCTGTAATGTGTATTTTAAAGTGTTGATTTATGTGATATGTGAAATTGAATTTGAACATAAGGATAATCCTAGGTATCAAGGTGGGAAAAATAGAAATAGTACTCTAGTTGATTTGGAAGTGGTCAATGCACGGATTCATCAAGTAGGATTGATGATTACAACACTAACTAAATATGTAATATGATAAGAGAACACTATACCTTGGGATTTTTTCCCCTCTAGTGGAACATTAATGGGAATGATATTGGTTTTGGATTATGATATGGATACCATTAGTCCTTGGGATAGGATCCCCTCTAATAGATTGTGCATAAGAATGCTGTTAGTAGTTGAGTTAGAGGATCTTGTTCACTAAGGTACCAGGTTCATAATATTCTATTTACACTAGTTACATATAGGGATTTACACATGGTGGTATCTTGTTACATGATTCTATGTGATATGGTTCTATCTGCCAGTATATGATACACCTTGAATATATTTTTATTCCAAGAAAGCATATTTGAGAAAAAAGAGTTTTTCCTAAAAAGTTTTCCTTGAGAATGTTTTCCTTAAAAAACTTTCTTGGAAGTGTTTAAAATGTTCTTATAGAAATGTTCATGTTGATTTTTCTTATAATGTTATAGACTGTAATCCCGTATTTTGGGTGGAATCCTACTATGCTTTACCTTACACCTTTCATATACCTTTTCATGTATATATAATTTTTTATGTTTGACCTAGGTAAAGGAAAGATTTGTTGTGGTGGTGATGGTGGATCTGTTTGTGAGTGTTCCTCTTCTTGCATGTGTTGGTGGTGTTTGATTGAGGGTGATGTACCTCTTGTTGCATGGAGGTTCCTGGGATGGTTTTTTGTACTTATTTTATTGTAGTGCATGTGGTTTTGGTTAGATTTGTAAAACCATGAATCTAAAAATTGTTGTAAATATTTTAGTTATGTTTATTAGTTGTTTTTACATACTATTATTGGTTGTTTATGATTATATAAATAGGTGAAATCATTCCAAAAATATATTTTTGATACCCATGCACTGGTCTCCAACACATGTGGATCAGGAACACCCTTCTTGCGTTATCTTGGGCTGGGTTGGGTGTGAGGTTGGATGGCATCCCTACTTGGTTTGTCACATAAGACATATCCATCTTGTTAAAAGGAGTTTAAATAAGATTTTTATAGGATATTTTGTAATATATTATCCAAAATTGGATATAAAAATTTATTATATTTATGAAACATTTAAAAAAGGAAAAATAATACATTAGTGTCATAAGAGAGTGGGAATTTAGTCCATTAGTCCATTTTAATTGATTCACTTAGTTTTATGTGTGAAAATGAGACATAAATACTCAATATTTGATTTATATTTCATCACTTACATTTATCATTTTATAATAATGAATAAAGTTATATTTTGGAAATACAAATAATAAGATGTGAAGATGTACAAAATTTTCAAAATAGATAGTCATAAATAGAAGGGAGTTTATATTAAGAAGCTAAGAATTCCTAATAGAATTCATTTTACTAGAAATTCATTTTAATATAATATTAATAATCATGGGATAAATCATAAATATAGTTCTCAATATACCCCTATATAAAATGGAATTATATAGAATAAAAATATAAGACTGTTTGAGATAATAAGAACCATGTTAATAGAATTTGGGAAATAAAATTTTTTCTAGTGATAAGATATGAGTATATATATGTACATTAAAAATAGGTTATTGTTGAGTCCTAAATCAAATATGAAAACTTATGAAATTTGGTTGAATAACAATTATATTATGAGTTACTTCAATGGTTTAGGAATTCCATGCTTTATGAATGTCAAAAATTTAGATCTTGGAAAATTTGAGAAGAAAGTTGAGGGGGTCTTCATGGGATACTTATATAATGGTAGTGGCTAAAATCAATGGGAAAAAAGGATACATAAGTTAGTGTACTATTATGATGTCAAGATCATTGAAAATAAACCCAATTTTTTTGTGGAAAGCGTATAAAATTGTTCAAATACATATGTGGAATGCATACAGATTTTATAAAACATTTGTGAAAAATAAGTTGGAAATGAGCTAGATGATATTGATATTGATTCAAAATCGACCAATGATATTAAAGGTTCTTCTATAAATGATTAATTTAAATAAAACAGGATAAAAAATTATGTAGAACCTGAAAATATAATTGTAAATCCAAAGAAACCTTTTAATTCTAGATGATGACTAAGGTGCAACAACCAAACAACATTTTTCCATAGTTTTTGTTATAAATAGTTTTAGAGGTTTATGGTCACAAAGTATGGAAAAATTAAATAAGTTAGGATATTTATCATATAGAGAGTAATTTCACATGGGATCATATTATAAGACCAAAATGGCTGAATATCATTAGAACCAAGAGGGTGTTTAAAAAAAGATCAATGTCAAAGGTAATGTTTCAAGAAAAAGATCTATATTAGTTTATAAAGGTTTATCTTAGTTTGGAGGAGTTAATTTTTAAGAGAAATTTTTTCCTAATGCAATATTTTAATCCATAAAAATGATACTAGTTATTGAATCATATATGTATTATAAAATCCATCAATTGTATGTAAAGTATGATTGCATGAATATAGAACATCAAGAAAAAAATTATACTAAGAAAATTGAAGGTTTGTTTCTTTATAATTATAGAATCATGGTGTGTAGATTGGATAAATATCTATATTGGATAAAACAGGATCCTAGATCCTAGTAATCAAATATAGATATTTATCTAAGATATATGAGGTTCACTAATGGAAAAGTTTACAACAACCTTTTTGTAAAGAATATGACCACAGGTACTCTTATTATTATTTTTTATTTGAATGAAAAAAAAATTAGAAGATAATGTGTATACTTGTAAAATGTTTATTTAAGAAAAATGAAAATAAATTTTGAACTTTATATTCATAGAGATACAAGTTTCTTCCTCAGATTTCAAGTTTTGAAAAAAGAATATTTTATTTTTCTATCCAAATATAAATATGACGTAGAATTTTTGAAGAATTTTAAAATATAATACTCTAAATTTGTGTCCACACTCATGAAATATGGGTTGAAACTAAACAAGGACGATTCTAAGAAGAGTGAGAATAAAAAATATTCTAGGAATGTAATTAGAAGTTTTCATTATATTATTGCATCTAGAACTGAAATTTTTTATTCAACAACATTTTGTTCTAGGTATCAAAGTGAACCAAAAGAATAACACTTGAAGGATACCATGATATTTATCAAATACATCAAGGGAAATTTTAATTATGGGATAATGTGCATAATAGGTAATCACCTAGAAATTTTTATGTATACTGATGTTGATGGGGATGGATATTATGAGGATAGGTAATAACCATTATATAGAATATTATTTTGAGGAAAACTTTATGCAAGTTATCATTAAAAGATGAAAAATTGAATGAATTTAATCATTATATAGGTTGATTATGTATGTATTACACATCCAGATAAACTGATGATTTATATGAAACGGAAATTGAAATACTTGAAGGTGTAAATTGAGAATCCATTAAGAATTTAATGTTTTAATCAGTGTAATTGATCTTTCCATGAATCTTGTGAAACACTCTAGATAAGATATTATTATCATTAGATATCATGTTATCAATTGTGAAGGTTTCAAATAGAGATTTTATTAAATAATATATTCTTATAAGGAATTAAATAGAACATATTTTAACAAATTCTATGCCAAAGAATAGATTTCAAAAATTGAGGATGAATATGAATATTTAACCGCTCCCACATGCATGAGGAATTTTTGGCTGCCCACATTCCTTTGCATGCTATTGTTAAAGTGGGGAGAGGTACAAAACTTTTATTACATTAGTTTTAATCCAAATATAGTTTTATTGTTAAAAGGGGGACAAATGAGTGAATTGATTAAGGGGAGTAGAAAATTTATTAGCCATATATTAACTGACACTGAGAAATTTAATTATATAAAAATCATTTCTTTTTAATTGGTGTGTTCTCAATACATTTATCTTTGAAAAAGGTTGTGATTTGATGATATTTTGTAAAATTTATTAAAGTTGAAAACAAATTCAAAGGGGGAATTTAAGATCCCTTGTAATTATTGAAGAGTGTTATAGCTTTTTCAACTATAAGTGAAGATCGTTGGAAACTATTGAGAATATTTTTGATCTATTAAACATTTATTTTTTAATTTATTTGTAATAAATAAGATTGGATGAGGTTTTTTGGACAGAAGATAAAAAACTAGGAAAATCATTATGGATTGTAAAGTTTTTTGGAGAATATGAAAAAAGTATGGGAGCATACTATGATACGTAACATTCTCTATACCACTTTGATATTTCAATATGTATTTCTCCTTTGAAATAATATTGAATTTTATATATTTTTAAACATGAAACATAAAATTAAAATGAACCTTTGTGATTATTTTAGACAAATTATTACAACGAAATATAAAAACTTTTAAATAATGAGGTTGCAATATGAAATAATATTTAAAAATTAAAAGTGTTATAAATTCACAGACATATAAAAATGCCACCATGAAATAATTATCCTCATTATTCACCATGAAGACTGTGACCCCAACTATAACAAGGGAAACCAGGTAAGGAATTAGTAATGAGATATACATGATGAGGGATAATTAAATGAATAAATTTTAGTGAATCATGTAAGGTTATATATAGGAATATAATATTACTGTTATATATGTGGTTATTGGGAATATAGTCATTGTATATATATATATCCATTAGATATATATATCTTAGGTATATTTATGTTCAATTAGTACTTAAATTTCTGATTAAAATTTAAAACTAATATAATTCGCAACACATATATAATTATTTATTTCTATAAAATGGATGAAGATTACATAAAAATTTTAAAAGGAAATTTTTCTATAAAAGTGGTTTTATAGTATATTTTAGAAAAAAATAAATTTATAAAATTTATAAATTTAATTAGATAAAACATATTTTAGTTTATTTTATCATATAAAATTTTATAAGGGTGAAGTTTTGGTATTTTTATGAATATTTTATTTTTGAGTGAATAGTTAAAAATGACAATTTTTGAAAAACTATCATTTTTTATTTAAATCCATTAATTTCAAAGTCCCATTATGTTTTCAATTTGTTCATAAAGTAAGGTATTTATAATTTAATTATTATTAATATAAGTAATTACAATATAATTAGAATCGTATTTAAATCCTGGCAGGGACATTATTCCAGATACTGTAGCAGACTGTAGCAGGGCACTATAGCAGAATTGTTGCAGTGGCGGAACTATAGTACCGGCGGCACTGTAGCGGCAGAGGTATTGTAGTAGGTACTGTAGCGGAGCAGCGTGGATACTGTAGCATTACTGTTCACTGAGGGGTCTTTTGGGCTAAAAAATGGGCTTTCAAGCCTTGTACTCATGCCACTTGGCCTTGGACCTTTGGGCTATGTAATGGGTCTCCCTCTACCCACATTAAAGAGGTCTTTTCTTTAAATAATAAATTGAGGCTTCGGCCCTAACCTTTTAAAAAAAGTATAAGATCATTTTTAAGCTTAAAAATACATTTTTCTAAAAACTATTTTTGGTTACATTTTATGAATTTATATTAAAAATGATTTATTATGATTATAGAAATTTAATTTTTTAAAAATGGATAAAAATTATGAAATAAGGAGATTTAAATTTTTTTAAATAGGTCACATTTATTTTTTTCATTATGAATAATAACAATGGTAATATTGTTGTCACCAAGGTAAAGGTAAATTGAGTAAAACAATGTTAAAACAATGTGACAGGACATAAAAATATCCCTAACACATGTATTTATTTTATGTAAATATTTTTTTCATAATCATCCAAGATCAAAAATATTTTAAATTTCTTACAATTTTCTATTGATTATAACCATTATTTTATTTTTAAGTAATGTATAATTAAAAAATGTCCCTCAATTATTTTTAATTTTCACTTATATGTTCTCATTGGGATAAAAATATGTTATTAATGAATATAAAATATTATTTTTAACATAAATTTTTTATCTTCTTGATGGAAGTTTATTTTTAATTTTATTGATTGTATAATTACCTTAAATTCTTATGAAATCCTGATAAAATGCTTGTGAAAGTAATAGAAATATCAAGGTAAAAAATTTTAAAAACAATAAAAAAAATATTTTTTTGGATGGATTATGGAATTAAAAGAATTTATTAAGTCATTATAAATTAAAATTAATGTAAAATATGTTTATTTTTTCATTTCTTTCTTGATTTTTTTGAAGACAAATTAAATTAATAGTCCCTTAAATTACTTTAATGATATTTTATGAAAAATAATATTGTATTAAATGCTATAAAATAAAAAAATATTTAAATAATACAAGTGGGATGTGAAATATTCTAACATTTCATCCATGGACCATTTTTTTACCACTTTCCAACATAGATGTAAATTTATAACCCATAAAATTTTAAAAATGGGTTATCAAGGTTATGGTTAAAATGGGTTAACAACAGGGTTCAACCAAAAGGTAATATTTAAAATCAAACTTAAATGGGTTTAAATTTTAATTTTTGAATGTATTTAGACCTTATCATGTTCTACCGTCAAAATTATTTCCATTTTTTCACTTTAAATGATTATGATATTAATTATATTTTAAAGTTATTAACATTTAAAATTGTTTCACTCTCATCACTTATAAAAGGGAAACAACTACCGTATCTTTATCACACATTTTCATCTATTTATCTCAAAAAATATCTACCCAAATCCATCTACCAACATCCTCATAATGATATTGAGTCTCTAGTATCACTAAAAGACCTTTATGTATGGCTTGATGTGTAACCCAAGTGAGTTATTCCAAAGAATAAGTTTAACTCTTAACTATGTTCATTCATTTTATTTCTTCTTCGGACTCATTTAATTCTATCATGACCAAGTTTATATGATAACATAAGTATATACACTATATATATTCTATAATTTATATTTTATAACCCTTATTCATCTTATTTCTATCATATGGGAAATGAAATCATTGCTCATGCGTACGTGTGAACTACTACCTCTACGAAGTGGTGTATTTAGTTTTTCATCACTTCATCACAAGTTTCGTTATTATTATGTATTAAATTAATATATAGGATATTCATGAAAAAATTATGACCCTTTAAATATATTATTTCCCTCACCTTCTTACCCTTCCACTCGTAAAAAATGATAACGTCACTCATGCATATGTGTGGAATACCACCGCGACAAAGTGATGTGATTCATTTTTCATGTAAACATTTCATCAATAATTATAAAATTTTATTTAATGTATAAAAATTAAAATTATTTCATTATAGATATTATATATATGATAGAACCATTACCCCTTTGGCCATGGATATCCTACTGTAACATCCCAAGTAAGTAATGAATAATAGATATTTTTATCTATGTCTATTAATGAATTAGATAGTGTTTTAGAGGCTTAAAATGAAAATAAATCCAATCTTAAGCGTGGAATACACTAATATTTTTTTAAAGGGTTGTTTTACTACCTTTTGATGGCAAACAATTTTTAAATCTATCTTTTCACAATTTTATAAGTTATGTTTGTCAAAATAAACTTATTCATTATTATTGGTACATCAAAATTTACTTTGTGTGAATTTTTGGTATTTTTCTGACAATGTTCATTTTTTAATGATCAGTGAAAAATACTGTATTTTACATCAAAACTGCTTTTTAATCTACTTTATTTATATGATTAGATTATCTTTTGAATTGGTTTTAAAGTTAAATTAGAATATATTTTTACCATTTAATCCAATTGTGGTCATTAGGATTAATTTTACTTTGGAATTGGGCATAAACTAATGCCAAACTTTTCATATATATTGTTTCAAAAAAACCCGCTATTTGTTTTGACAACGGGAATTATTTTTAAATCAATTATTGCAATTTCTGTGTTTGGAATTTGGTAAAATGGATTACATAGTTGGAATCAGAAGGTCCAAATTATGTAATCAAGACTCTTTTGTTTTTTGGACATTATGAATAGTAACGACGGTAATTATCTTTAATTATCTTGATTAATGAGTAATCAGGTAGTTAAGGATAATAAAATGATATCATAATAATACAAAAAGACCACAACATGTGTCCTAAGGCTACTTTATGTCTCCTGGAAGACCATGGGATTCCTTGTGCCAAACTTGGGGGCCCCATGGAATCACTTTTGTGAGAAATTGACTTTTTATCTTTTTATTTTTAAAGAATGTTAAATGTGACAAAGAATGTATCACCTAAGTAAAATATTTTTAATTTTGTCTACATAAATGATATTTTGGACTATAAATATTCATTAGAAAGATAAATAGATTTCCTACATCATGATAGTTTTTTATAATTTTTAGACATTAAATTTATTAAATTATTTATGACATCATGATGATGCAGCGATTACCTCATTAATAAAGGATTTAAATAAAATGAAATGATAATGTGAAATATATGACCTACACATGTCAAAAACCTATTTGATGGGTGTATTTCGAACCCTTATCACCTTACCCTCTAATTATATCAATGTGGGACCTTTTGAATCCGAAAATCATTTTCAAATAAAGTAACATTTCTTTACTTTCCAAGAGTTCCCCTCCTCTCCTCTTATAAAAGGCCCCCACCTCTACCTCTTTACCCACACTTCCAAAGCCTTTGGATCGGACAACCCCTGCCAATTTTATCTCTCCACTTCCCTCTATTACTCCTTGAAGCCTCACTTTGGGCAGAAGTCTTCTCAAGGAATCCTTTGAGCCCAAACCAAAGGAAGTTACCCGATTTTAAGGTAATGTCTTCACTTGAGTCCTTTTGTTTTATTTTGCTTCTCCAACCCCCTAAAGTCTTTTTATTCATTTATTTTGTAACAACTCCAGTATCTTCAATATACTAGGAAGTTGTTATAATAAGGATTCAACCTACACTTACACACACCTACATCTAATGGTTAAAGGACATACTGTTTCCGTGGATGGTGAATTTATGCCTCCCGAAACGATGATTGTTCAACATTCTTTTAACACCTTCAAAGGTTGCCATTAAAATGTCACTATATTTATATATGATATATAACATGTTTATTTTTTCCGTAAGCTTCTGTATTTTTCATTTTGGGCATACCTTTATGGTTTCCATTATGGGTAAACGCGATATCTTCATTTAAGGAAGTGCGGACTACCGCCCCTCAAAGTGATTTTATTCATTAAATACCATATGTGGGATGTATAAAGGATGGAACTATGATATTATATATGATATTATACGGGAATTATAATATAACTTTATATAATTCTGATTCCATTCTATAAAATGCGAAATATAAATGAAAGTAGTGTTCATGCGTACGTACGGATTACCGTCTCCATGAACGGTGCATTTCATTTCTTACCTCTAAATGATTATGTAATATTATAAATTCATGTATATACTGGATATATATGATATATAAATCAAGATTATAATTCTAGATATAATGGATACATGAACAACTTGTAATTATAAAGGGTTTATTTTTGACTCAAGTACCAATGATTGTTAAAACGACCGTTATTAACTTAAATAATTACATAGTGTTCATGACATGGAAATAAGTGATATAAAAGGAATAATGAAATTGAAAAAGGTTCTTAAGAAAGTATAAATTAAATCAAGTTTATTATTCAGGACATTAAAGAACGATCGAGTCAAGTCGGACCCGAGGTAAGGGACTTCGTCTCAATATCCTTTCATTGAGGCATATTTTGTTTTATACACAACCTTCTTTTATATGGTGTATAAACCCCTTTGACTTTTACGTTTATTTAAAAGGAATCTTTTTTTATACGAAGCGTTTACTAAATGACAAAAGGGAATGTTTTTGTCGTATGTATGCGGAGACAACGACTTCTCTGCCACCGTGACCATTATTTGAGTTTCGGCTTCCTCTACAAGCCATACCTTTTTTTTAAAAGAAAAATAAATACCATGTTTTACTTTTCTTTTATTTTGGTATTGAAAATGGTTTCCATAATTTTTTTATATCAATGTGTTTATTGATATCTTGTGATTGAAAGGTGGAAATGTTATGTTTATTCTATGCATGTTTTATGTGATACGATTATGTTGAGGTTCTTGGGAATTATTATGAAGACGGGTGGTTCCGTGATAAACTAAGGGCGGGTGATCTTGATATAGCTCTCCAATGCATTGGGTAACATGAAGGAGTGAAATGTTAAGGTTTCTCCGAAGAGATTTAGGGAATATACTGTGATGGGTATTCCAAACGTAACCAAGAGGGTTACTCCCTACGTAAGAATGTTATGAATGCCTCAAGTTACCTTTATGTCTTATGATTTCTATGATTTATTCATGATTTGATGAGGTATGTTAAAGTTCTTATGTTTTATGGGTAAAGTATGATTTCATTCTTATGTATATATGTACCCATGTTTCCTTTCCATATTTTTATATCCCTTACTGAGCTTTTTATGCGCATCCCAAGTTTTTTGAAATGTTTTTCACAGGTCAAGGGAAAGGTACATGATATGATGATAGTGTCAAGGAAGTGTCAATAAAGAATCCATGTTTTATTTTAAATATGTTTCCATTGATGGGAAAAAAGAATACTATCTTTATGTAACCACTTTGTTTATATGTGTAATGTAATGCAAGTTTTATGATCTAATTCTCTAAAACTCTAAACCCGAAAAGATCCTCAATGTGTAATCTTATAATAACTCAAGATTAAGTAAGGTTTAAGGCTGAGGCCTTATAGTTGGTATCAAAGGTCGGTTTAGATAACTTTAGGAGTTAGAATTCTATTAAATGATTATCCAAGAATATATTTTTTTTTATTGTCAAATTGAAATGATATACCATTTGAAGATTATCATGTTGCTTCATCTAAGACATGTTTGTTCAGAATGGTTTTCCGTAGAGGAAACAGGGAAGCAGTGCTAGGAAGGCAAACAGAAGGAAATAACCTTCCGAATCAGCATCCTGAGATGGTCGGAATTGGAACTGAACATTTTGTTGTAGTAATGGCGCAGTTGACTCAAGTGATAAATGGTGGTGGTATCCATGCACAAGATCAGCCAGATCAACCGCAGAGGAACATGTCAGTGGTGGACCATTTCATGAGGCAACATCCCCCATCATTCAAAGGATCATCTGACCCTGTGCTAGCTGAAGGGTGGATTAAAGCACTGGAGAAGATTTTCGATGTCATGGGGTGTTCAGACAATCAAAAGGTTAGTATTGCTATTTACCGTTTGGAGGGTGAATCAGATCAGTGGTGGTCGATGGTTAAAAATATCAGGGACGCCGATGAGATTGATTCTCTTGACTGGGATGAAATCAAAGGTATGTTTATTGAAAAGTATTTTCCTAAGGCTGTTCGACTTAGGATGGAAAGAAAATTCTTGGAATTGAGGCAAGAGGAAGACTCAGTGGCTACCTATGAAGAAAGGTTCACTCGATTGGTAAGATATGCTCCAAATTTTATCCGAGACCTTGATAGTAAAATCAATCGTTTTTACTCAGGATTGAAGCCAAAATATCAAAGGGAATTAGCTTCTCGTGAGTTTAAAAGTTATGAAAAGCTTGTTCGCTGTGCTGAGAAGGTGAAAATGGAGTTTTCCGATGATCAAGTGTTCTATAAAAACCAGCAGAAGAAGAGACTAAGGTGGAAGGAGAAAGGGAATAATTCTTCAAAAAAGTCTGATGGTAAGAAATCTAAGTTTCCAGTTTGTGATAAATGTGGAAAAAGGCATGCTGGGGAATGTCTTCTGAATTCTGTAAAGTGCTACTGATGTGGTAAGATGGGACATAAGGCTCATGATTGCACTAAAAAGGATCAAGGTGAAGGTAAGACCAAATTTGATTTACAGTTAGTGAAATGTTTTAAGTGCAATGAGATGGGTCACTATGAAAACGAGTGTCCAACAAGGATCTTGAGTGATGGGAAGAAGTTAGACTACAAGCAGAAAGGGGTGGTGGAATCCTTTGCAACTACTTCAGCAGATGTTGGGCCATCAAATGAAGTTGTATCAGGTACTTTGTTTGTTTTTTCATATTATGTCAGTGTGTTGTTTGATTTGGGGTCTACACATTCTTTCATCTCTAAAAACTTTTCTAGTAAAATGGGAATACCATCTCAAGAAATGACTCCTGAACTTTTGGTAAAAACACCTCGGGGAATTGTTGAGTCAAAAAGAATTTATAAGAATCTTCCTATCCTTATCTGTGGAAAGAACCTACTTGCAAACCTTATTGTTTTACCTCTATTAGAGTTTGATGTTATCCTGGGTATGGATTGGATCTCTATTTACCATGCTAAGATTTAATGTAGAGCTAAAGAAGTTTCTTTTCAGTAAGAATTTCAGTTTGTGTACAAGAATGAACCCTTACTGTTGATAACATATCAAGAGGCCGAGAAACTTGTAAAAGATGGAAATGAATGTTACCTTGCACATATTGTTGAAAACAAGGGAACTGTTCAGATTAATGATGTGCCAGTGGTAAATGAGTATCCTGATGTTTTTCCTGATGAGTTGCCTGGAATAATACTAGATCGGGAAGTTAAATTTACTATTGACTTAGTTCCTGATGTTAAGCCAATTTCAAAACCCCCTTATCGAATGGCTCAAATTGAACTTTTAGAGTTGAAGTAGCAAATGCCAGATTTATTAGAGAAAGGTTTCATTCGACCTAGCACGTCACCATGGGGTGCTCTTATTTTATTTGTTAAAAAGAAATATGGTTCTATGAGACTTTTCATCGATTATAGAGCCTTGAAGAACATCACTGTTAAGAACAAATATCCTTTGCCTCATATCGATGATTTGTTTGATCAGCTCCAGGGAGCTCAGTATTTTTCAAAGATTGACTTGAGATTGGGGTACCATCAGCTGAAGGTAAAGGAAGAAGATGTTCTGAAGACCGTGTTCTGTACAAGATATGGCCATTATGAATTTGTAGTAATGCCTTTTTGGCTAACCAATTCACCTGCTGTATTCATGGACTTAATGAATAGAATTTTCCATGAGATCTTGGATAAGTTTGTGGTGGTTTTCATTGATGATATTTTGGTGTTTTCTAAAAGTAAATAGGAGCATGAAAGACATTTAAGGGTTATCTTGCAAACCTTAAAAGAAAATAAACTGTATGGAAAATTCAGCAAGTGTGAGTTTTGGTTGCAACACATTTCTTTCCTTGGTCACATTGTTTCTAAAGATGGGATAACTGTTGATCCTGCAAAAACAAAACTTGTGGAAGACTGGCCAAGACCCACAAATGTAACTGAGATTCTTATCTTCCTAGGTTTGGCAGGTTATTACCAAAGTTTTGTTAGAAATTTGTCACGGTTATCTAGTCCAATGACTAAGCTAACTCGGAAGGGTGTTAAGTTTATCTGGACAAAAGAATGTGATGATTGTTTTCAGGAATTGAAAAGAAGATTGGTGAATGCTCCAGTTTTGTAACTACCTTCCAGGAATGGTGAGTTTGTTATCTACAGTGATGCTTCATTGAAAGGACTTGGTTGCGTCCTAGTGCAGAATGATCAGGTAATTTCTTATGCTTAACAACAGTTGAAAACTCATGAGGTAAATTACCCTACACATGATTTGGAATTAGCTGCTGTTGTTTTTGCTTTAAAAATTTGGAGGCATCATTTGTATGGAGTGAAGTGTGAAATATACACTGATCACAAAATTTTAAAGTATATATTCACTCAGAAAGAGTTAAACATGAGACAGAGGAGATGGCTGGAATTAATCAAGGATTATGATTGTACAATTCATTACCATCCGGGAAAATAAAATAAAGTGGCTGATGCTTTGAGTCGAAAAAGTAATGCTTCATTAGCAATGTTGCGTTTGGAACATGATCCTCTGGTTAAGTATTTGATGAACTTTGGCATAGAAGTTGTTGGTGCAAGAAGTTCTTCTGTTTTGTTTCAGGTATCAGTGAGATCATCTCTATCAGATAGAATCAAGCAAGCACATAAGCAAGACAGTGAGTTGCAGAAAAAGGTAGAGCTGGTTCAGAAAAGTAAGTTTCCTGAATTCAACAATGATAAGGATTGTGTTTTTAGATTTGGGAAGATATTGTGTGTGCCTTGTGATTCATAATTGAAGAGAGAGTTTTTATGTGAATCTCATAGTTCTCCATTTTGAGTTCATCCTGGCAGTACTAAGATGTACAGAGATCTTTGGGAGTATTACTGGTGGGATGGAATGAAAAGAGATATTGTTGATTTTACTGTGAAGTGTTTGACATGTCAACAGGTTAAAGCAGAGCGGTAGTTACCGAAAGGGATGCTTCAGCCTTTACCAGTGCCAGAGTGGAAATGGGAGAATATATCCATGGACTTTGTTGTGGGATTACCGAAGACATCTCGAGGTAATAATTCAATCTGGGTTATTGTTGATCGCTTGACTAAATCTGCTCATTTCCTTGCTATACAATATACTTTTTCCCTAGATCAACTTTCCCGTTTGTATCTTAAAGAGATAGTCAGGTTACATGGAGTTCCTCTCTCCATTGTATCTGACCGTGATCCCAGGTTCACTTCTAACTTTTGGAAAGGCCTTTATAAGTCGTTGGGTACTGAATTAAATTTTAGTACAGCATTTCATCCTCAATCAGATGGGCAGTCAGAACGAAAAATTCAGACCTTGGGGGATATGCTACGAGCTTGTTCGATGGATTATCAGGGAAGTTGGGACCAACATCTTTCTTTGGTTGAATTTTCATATAATAACAGTTTTCATTCCAGTATACAGATGGCACTATTTCAGGCATTATATGGGAAGCGGTGTCGAACTCCAGCTTTCTGGGATGAAGTGGGTGAAAGGAAGTTGATGGGACCAGAATTGGTAAAAGAGATGGCAGAAAAAGTTCAGCTGATTCAGAAACACATGAGAACAGCTCAGAGTAGGCAGAAGAGTTATGCAGACAACAGGAGGAAGGATCTATCTTTTGAGGTAGGTGGTCATGTTTTTCTCAAAGTATCACCATGGAAAAGTGTGATGAGATTTGGTAATAAAGGAAAGCTGAGTCCAAGGTTCATTGGACCATATGAAATTCTAGAGAGAGTTGGATCAGTTGCATACCGGGTGGCTTTACCTTCGAGTTTATCTCAGGTACACAATGTTTTTCACGTTTCGATATTGAGAAAGTATATGCCAGATCCATCTCATGTTTTGAGTACAGAGGTAGTTCAGCTGGAAGAGAACCTATCTTATGAGGAACAACCGGTCTAGATTCCTGACCACAGGGAGCAAGTGTTACGAAATAATTTGATTAATCAGGTAAAGGTTTTGTGTAAAAACCACATGATGTAAGAGGCAACATGGGAATCTGAAAATGCAATGAGGGATAAGCACCCCCATTTATTCGATAAGTAAATAAATTGTAGGGATGAAATTTTATAAAGGGGGGAAGGATGTAACATCCCAAGTAAGTAATGAATAATAGATATTTTTATCTATGTCTATTAATGAATTAGATAGTGTTTTAGAGGCTTAAAATGAAAATAAATCCAATCTTAAGCATGGAATACACTAATATTTTTTTAAAGGATTATTTTACTGCCTTTTGATGGCAAACCATTTTTAAATCTATATTTTGACAATTTTATAATTTATGTTTGTCAAAATAAACTTATTCTTTATGATTTGGACATCAAAATTTACTTTGTGTGAATTTTTGGTATTTTCTGACAATGATCATTTTTTAATGAATAGTGAAAAAATACTGTATTTTACATCAAAACTGCTTTTTAATCTACTTTATTTATATGATTATATTATCTTTTGAATTGGTTTTAAAGTTAAATTAGAATATATTTTTACCATTTAATCCAATGGTGGTCATTAGGATTAATTTCACTTTGGAATTGGGCATAAACTAATGCCAAGATTTTCATAGATATTGTTTCAAAAAAAACCGCTATTTGTTTTGACAACGGGAATTATTTTTAAATCAATTATTTCAATTTCTGTGTTTGTAATTTGGTAAAATGGATTACATACTTGGAATCATAAGGTCCAAATTATGTAATCAAGACTCTTTTGTTTTTGGACATTATGAATAGTAACGACGGTAATTATCTTTAATTATCTTGATTAATGAGTAATCAGGTAGTTAAGGATAATAAAATGATATCATAATAATACAAAAAGACCACAACATGTGTCCTAAGGCTACTGGTTGTCTCATGGCCGACCATGGGATGCCTTGTGCCAAACTTGGGGGGCCCATGGAATCACTTTTGTGAGAAAGTGACTTTTTATCTTTTTATTTTTAAAGAATGTTAAATGTGAAAAAGAATGTATCACCTAAGTAAAATATTTTTACTTTTGTCTAAATAAATGATCTTTTGGACAATAAATATTCATTAGAAAGATAAAACGATTTCCTACATCATGATTTTTTTTTATAATTTTTAGACATTAAATTTATTAAATTATTTATTACATCATGATGATGCAGCGATTACCTCATTAATAAAGGATTTAAATAAAATGAAATGATAATGTGAAATATATGACCTACACATGTCCAAAACCTATTGGATGGGTGTATTTCTAACCCTTATCACCTTACCCTCGAATTATATCAATGTGGGACACTTTGAATCCGAAAATCATTTTCAAATAAAGTTACATTTCTTTACTTTCCAAGAGTGCCCCTCCTCTCCTCTTATAAAAGGCCCCCACCTCTACCTCCTTACCCACACTTCCAAAGCCTTTTGCTCGGCCAAACCCTGCCCATTTTGTCTCTCCACTTCCCTCTCTTACTCCTTGAAGCCTCACTTTGGGCAGAAGTCTTCCCAAGGAAGCCTTTGAGCTCAAACCAACGGAAGTTACCCGATTTTAAGGTAATGTCTTCACTTGAGTCCTTTTGTTTTATTTTTCTTCTCCAACCCCCTAAACTCTTTTTATTCATTTCTTTTGTAACAGCTCCAGTATCTTCAATATACTAGGATGTTTTTATAAGAAGGATTCGAGCTACACTTACACACACCTACGTCTAATGGTTAAAGGACATACTATTTCCGTGGATGGTGAATTTATGCCTCCTGAAACGATGATTGCTCAACATTCTTTTAACACCTTCAAAGGTGGCCATTAAGATGTCACTATATTTATATATGATATATAACATGTTTATGTTTTCCGTAAGCTTCTGTATTTTTCATTTTGGGCATACCTTTATGGTTTCCATTATGGGTAAACGCGATATCTTCATTTAAGGAAATACGGACTACCGCCCCCTCAAAGTGATTTGATTCGTTAAATACCATATGTGGGACGTATAAAGGATGGAACTATGATATTATATATGATATTATACTGGAATTATAATATACCTTTATATAATTATGATTCCATTCTATAAAATACGAAATAGAAATTAAAGTAGCGTTCATGCGTACGTATGGCTTACCGTCTCCATGAACGGTGCATTTCATTTCTTACCTCTAAATGATTATGTAATATTATAAATGCATGTATATACTGGATATATATGATATATACATCATGATTATAATTCTGGATATAATGGATACATGAACAACTTGTAATTATAAAGGGTTTATTTTTGACTCAAGTACCAATGATCTTTAAAATGACTGTTATTAACTTAAATAATTACATAGTGTTCATGACATGGAAATAAGTGATATAAAAGGAATACTGAACTTGAAAAAGGTTCTTAAGAAAGTATAAATTAACTCAAGTTTATTATTCAGGACATTAAAGAACGATCGAGTCAAGTCGGACCCGAGGTATGGGACTTCGTCTCAATCTCCTTTCATTGAGGCATATTTTGTTTTATACACAACCTTCTTTTATATGGTGTATAAACCCCTTTGACTTTTAATTTTATTCAAAAGGAATCTTTTTTTATACCAATCATTTACTAAACGACAAAAGGGAATTTTTTTGTCGTACGTATGCGGCGACAACGACTTCTCCGCCACCGTGACCATTATTTGAGTTTCAGCTTCCTCTACAAGCCATACCTTTTTTTAAAAGAAAAATAAATACCATGTATTACTTTTCTTTTATTTTGGTATTGAAAATGGTTTTCATAATGTTTTTATATCAATGTGTTGTATTGATATCTTGTGATTGAAGGTGGAAATGTTATGTTTCCTCTATGCATGTTTTATGTGATACAATTATGTTGAGGTTCTTCAGCATTATTATGAAGACGGGTGGTTTTGTGATAAACTAAGGGCGGGTGAGCCCGATATAGATCTCCAATGCATTGGGTAACGCGAAAGAGTGAAATGTTAAGGTTTCTCCGAAGAGATTTAGGGAATATATTGTGATGGGTATTCCAAACGTAACCAAGAGGGTTACTCCCTACGTAAGAATGTTATGAATGCCTCAAGTTACCTTTATGTCTTATGATTTCTATGATTTATTCATGATTTGATGAGGTATGTTAAAGTGATTATGTTTTATGGGTAAAGTATGATTTCATTCTTATGTATATATGTGCCCATGTTTCCTTTCCATATTTTTATATCCCTTACTGAGCTTTTTATGCTCATCCCAAGTTTTTTGAAATGTTTTTCACAGGTCAAGGGAATGGTACATGATATGATGATAGTGTCAAGGAAGTGTCAAGAAAGAATACATGTTTTATTTTAAATATGTTTCCATTGATGGGAAAGAAGAATACTATCTTTATGTAACCACTTTGTTTATATGTGGAATGTAATGAAAGTTTTATGATCTATTTCTCTAAAACTCTAAACCTGAAAAGATCCTCAATGTATAATATTGTAATAACTCAAGATTAAGTAAGGTTTAAGGCTGGGGCCTTATACCTACATAAGTTTTTTTTTCAATTATGAACCAAACATCCTCAAAACAACTAATTTAATAACTACATAAGGCAAGAAAATAAATGAAATAAAATGGATAATAATAAGGGAATAAATTTAAATAATTTTCTTAAGAATATATAAAATTAATATTGGTTTAGTATACAATTGATGAAGTATATATGGATCAATCAGACTCAAGGTACGGGATTTATCATCTCACTATTTTTTTTATGATACATATGCCATAGTCACCACTTATTTCCTTCATGTGTTGTATATAATTACCTTTTGAAATGTTATATCTGTAATACCTTTATATTATTTTTGTTTAATGTTTAATTTTATGATATTATCTTATTAAGGTTTAAGATTCAAAATTTTCCAAAGAAGTAATGGTTTTATGTTAGAATCTCACTTTTTACTGGGATTTTTTATGCTTAAATTTTTTATGATGAAATTACATGATCAATATTTCAATAATATTGTAATATCCTAGACTTAATGGAGGTATTTCCTTATTTAAATTTGGGTTAAAATCGAGTAAATTTTGTAAATGGAATGTTTATAGGGTGTATGAGGAAGCTTAGTGGTGTCTCAGGGGTTTGGTACATGAAAGAAAAGTAAATTGGGCCATCAAATGATTATTTTAAGGTTGGATCATGGTTAGTCGAAACCTTGCACCCAAATCTTTTATCTATAAGGAGGGGTGCAAAGTTTAGAAACCCATACAATGTGGAGGCCAAACCATGTGGCTTGGGAAAGAGGCATTCTGCAGAGTTGGTGCATGGTTTTTCAAACTCTGAAGGCTCCCTAGGTAACCATGTAACTTAGACCCCTATTAGATATAGGTAGGCACATGGTTGGAACATAATTTTTTAAAACTATACAGCCAACCCGTGTCCCCCATTAAAAGTGGTTTTTTACAATTTTTTTCCCTCAATATTTTAAGTGTTATACCCGATTGATTCCCTCATTTCTTCTCTAGTAACCCTACTGACAAACCAAAATGACAAAGGCTTCCCAATGATCAATATCCTTCATTTTTAGTCTGTTTTGAGTGTTATTGGTTAAAAATAAAAGTTTCAGTTAATTATAATTCTCCTCTTTCTTCACTTTTCTAGATTATATATTTTGGTTTCGTTCTTATTCTTCCAAAGTACTAAAACCCTATTTTTCTAGTGGATCTTATGTTGGGGATTTAAAGGGTGCTTGAATATAAATCTAAGGCTGAGGTTAAGCATGTTCTCATCATTAGATTCAAAGAAGTTTTTCTATAAGTTGTGCACCATAGTCTTGAAGTGTATTTTTGAATGTATGGTTTTTTCAATGGTTCTCTCTTATTGTGAAGTTGATGCCTCTAAATGGATATGGTAAAATGGATGGATAAATGATGAATTTAACCTCTTGTGATCTGATTGGGATGCATTGGTATTTATTACAATGGTTTAAGGCCACCCATGGGGTGTGACCAAATTCATGAACATGGAAACTTTTAAATTTAGGCATAAATTTTACTTTTTATAAAGAATGGAACATGATGAACATGTTGATATGTTAGTTTAGTTGAAAAGGGGATATTGATAGTTTTTCCTATACGTGGATAATATCATAATAGATTGTTTGGCTTAATATGAAATGGGTTTAATAAGATAAAGTGATTGTGCTAAATGACTTATGAGTTGTACTTGAAATTCATAAGTGGGTAAATTCAAATTAAATTATGAACATGTTAAATGGGGAAATTCTTTTGAATTTATGAATATGTTAAATGGGTTAACCTGTGAAAATTTATGATTATGTTAAATGGGATAAGGTATGGGACTTGTTAATTATGACAATGGGTAATGGAATGAGAAAGTGAAATGGGATAAATGGTTTATAAAATGTAATTTTTAAATGTGTTAATTGTTTAAGTCTTAATGTTAATTCACATGTTGAATAATAATGATATGTGAATATTATGTGTTTTAATTTATTAATGGTTTGTGATATGGTATGTGTGGTAAATGGATAAAGAAACATGTGCACATGGATTGGTAGTTATGGGGTATTGGAATTGAGTATTTACACCCATAGGTCAACTTAGACTGATTCTCTAAACCTCATACCCTATAATGCATGGTTTAGGGAAGGGGGTGAGGCTCTATGCCCCTAATAGTTTCATTTGAAGAGACTACCTGGACTGAGGCTCCAAGGTAAGTGTGATGTATTTGTTTATGAAATGTTTATCCCTAGTGATATATGGAACTTTATTTATTCCCTTATGTATAGTAATTGACCATCTTAATCTATTTTTTAAATGATGTAAATTCATAACACATGGGACAAGTGATGAAAATGGATTTGGTGATTAAAATGGTTATTTTGAATATTAATAACTAATGGAACATGAGTTGTATTTTATTTACCTTTTAGTTTATTGGAACTTATATTCACTATATATTTAGACTGGATAATTTATAGAAACCATTAGTGGTATCCTATTGAGTTGTACTAACACCCAACTCGAGCATTCATTGGGTACCCAAGCAGATTTCATGGTTTCAGGTTAGGACAATGGAAAAGGCCCTATGCTAGGGTGTTGAGTTGGGCTTGGGATGTGCATGGATGAGGATTCATACTTGAATTTAGGACCCATTTTGGGGATTTAGTTGTTTGTATTTATTTTGGTTTTCCTTTACTTTTGAACTCTTAGCGTGTCGTAACATATTTATCTTTTGGTTGTGTTTCGTACCCTATTTGGGAAAAGTGGTTGGTAATGAATGTTGTTGGTAATTATCTATTGATTATGTTATTTATTATTTTTATCTGTTGTATCTTACTCTCATAAAGAGGGTATAGTATCCCCATATATCCTTTTATACCCTTTCTACTATTTGGTAACCTCTGGTATATGTCATGTAGCGACTCGGACCGAGGCACTGGTTTAGTGTCTTCTGGGTTGGTGATGTTACAAAGTGGTATCAGAGGGTTTCTTTTTTGTGTCTTACTATTTGGAAGTGGTAGATAGAATATTAGGAGGTGTCAAGCCTTAGAAATGGGATCATGTATGGGAGTATCTAACCCATGTATGAGGGAAAACCTATGTACCCAGGGTGGAAATTGATGTTCTTGGTGTGTTTTGTTATAGTTGAATGATATTTCACAATTGGTTGTTTCACCTGTTGTATGATGAGACTATTTTATGATATTTTTCTCTTGGATGTAATGACATGAGGTTATTAATTTATGCATTATTATTGGAACCTATGGATATAGGTGGAATTCATCATGATACACACACACGAGATGGGTGTGTGAGACATGAAGAGTAGGATACATTTTACTTTCTTGAAATTTTAATGAAAATTGTGTCTGATAAAGATGATATAAATGGGTAAATATGAGTAATTTTAAATAATTATTATACAATTTTTCTTAATGAATGTTGTGAATGAGTTAAAATATTGGTTGTAACAAGTAGGAAAATGGGAAAGTTGCCTAAAATAGAAATATTTGTGATGTGAAAGTAAAAATGGTTTTAAAAGGTATGTATAATGAAATACTTGTGACTATGTTAGTTGGTTACCCCATGTTGACCAATACCTAAGGTATGGATGGATAATGGAAGTGATAGACACACATTTGTATCCATTGGAATAGCTTATATATGATGATTTTTTTATGGATGGTGGAGAGAATTATTTTATGTAAAATTTGTATGTTTAGTATTAAGTGTTCTAAGATTTTTGTTTGGTATTGTAGAAAATTTAAACCATGATATCGTGTGTCAGTAGGGTGATAGAAGGATATCATCGATAATGATCCTCCAAAATTTTGGCAAGAAATCCTAGTGGTTCTATGTAAAAGATAAGAGGATAAATTCCATGAGTACATTATTAATTTTATGCAAATGATGGAAAGGGACTCAGGGTGGGTTATGCTGAGTATGTTTGATCTAACTAGAGAGTTTCAATTTCAACACACTCCAGCATTTTCTAGAGAGGGTGGACTTAAGGCTGCATCATTCTAGATAAGGTCCATCTAGATTATTTTGTATCACTTGGAGACTTCTGTAGAGAATTAAGTCAAGTTGTCAATATATATATTTTAGGGACTAGAAAAGAACGGATGGTATATTTTATTTTAGACTCGTTATATTGATGGTATGTTATTAAAGGACTTTTAGAAAAAAAATCTAGATAAGTTTTGTCCAGCGACCTTAAGGTAGGAGTGGGAAGTATAGTTTATGAGGTTTACCCATGGGAGTATGTTAGTAATGGATTATATTGGTCACTTCATGGACTTGAAATTCTTTTTCCCATCATTGGAAGGGGATGAGGCCATTATTAAGAGAAATTTATAGGATGGAATTATACATAATATTATGTCCTAGGTGAACATATTCTGATTAAATAGGTTTGTATAAGTGGTGGATCAGACCCTTATTTTAGATATAAAATTAAGAGAGGATTATGGTTGTGGATATGTGGTTCAAGATGTATGGAACTATGGTGGTACCTTTTAGTGTAGGAAGAATCGTTTAGGGAATCTACATCCAGGTGGAAGTGTACAAACTAGTCATAAGAGAGGATCAACCCCTCAATGTAGTGAACATGTATTTTTCTATCATTGTGGAAGGATGGGACACATGCATAGTCAATTCCCCCAACCGTTTCTTGAGTGCCAAGCATATGGTAGAATGGGATAGGTGTAGATGTTATATAGGAACCCTCAACAGTTGGGAATAGATGGAGGTTTGAGACTGGTTTCGAGTGTAGGTAGGGTTCAATTACCCTATATAAGGTAGGAATTTTGAGCTCTAATGGACATACCAGTAGAGTTGGTGGGTTTAGTACTCCATGATGATAACTTCTATACCAGTAAGGTAGTGCAATAATAGGAATTCAAGATGGGGACCATGGTAGAGTGGTAGGTCAATTTCATGAAGTTCATTATATATATAGAGGTGGCTAAGATGGACCATCAACTATTCTATGTATGATTCTTGTGGATTACACACTTTCTAGTGCTTTATTTGATACAGTTGTTACACACTCTATTATATTATCTCATTTTGTGGTTATGTTGGGCCTAGCAGTGGAAAAATTGTGTGGGGTTATGTTGATTGATACATTGTTATGTGTTCGAGAATAAAATACCAGGAAATGTAAGGGGTTCTCTCTCAAGATTTGTGGGTACCATTTTTTGTGGGACTTGTTTGTGCTTGATATTTCAGATTTTGACCTAGTTTTGTGCATGGACTGGCTAGGTTTATACCGGGACCAAATCAAATGTTTCCTTCATAGGGTAACGTTCATGTCTCTTTAGGTAAACACTAATGTTTGTTATGGGGAATGGTATATTCGAGAAGGACATGAAAGGCTAGTTTTTTACTAGTTGGGTTAGATCACAGAACAAGTGGCTTGTCTTAAGCTTGATGATGTGAGGGTAGAGCATCACGACTTTCCTCCAATAGTAGATCAGTTTTAGGATGTTTTTTCTAAGGAATTATCAGGGTATTACCTGATAGAGATGTTGAGTTCACAAGAGAGTTCTTTTTAGGTGCAGAACTAGTTTCTATTATACCATACAAAATGGAACTTATAAAACTATATGATTTTAAAATCGAGTTGGAAAAACTGGATAATAAGGGTCCATACATCCAAGTACATCACCATGGGGGTCTTTGATGTTATTATACAAGACTTTTGTCATATTGTTGTGATTATGTATTTATTATACAAAGCTAGATCAAATGATAGTTAAGAACGGATACCCTCTTCCTCAAATCGATGATCTCTTTGGAAACCACAATGGTGATCCCTTGTTCTCTAAGATTGATATGAGATCATGGTATCATCAGCTAAGGGTGATACCTTCTAATGTACCATATACTTCCTTCAGGAGAAGATATGGGAAATTTGAGTTTTTGGTGATTTATATTGGCTTGAATAATGTAATGGCAGTGTTTCTGGCCCGAATGAACAGAATGTTTCACCTATACCTGGATTAGTTTGTAGTTGTCTTTGTGGATGAAATCTCAATGTACTCTAAGACTCATGAAGATCATGCCAAATATCTTTAAATTTTAATGAGTACACTAAGAGAGCATAGGATATAAACTAAATTAATCTAGTTTCATTTCTATATTGATAGGGTTCATTTCTTGGGTCACATCATCTCAAAGGAAGGCATTTCAATAGACCCATAGAAAGTGAAGGCAATTGTTTCTTGGGATCAGCCCAAGAATGTTTCTGATGTCTTATTTTTTTTGAGTTTGGTCAAATGTTATCAAAATTTAATTAAATACTTTTACCATTTGGTATTTCCACTTTCAGTCTTCACCGAGAAGGAAATCAATTTTGAATGGTCTGGGGCATGTGAGGATGTTTTCCAAGAGTTGAAGAATTGGTTAACAATTGCACTGATTCTGACCTTACCCAATCCAGGTAAAGGGTATATCTTGTTTTGTGATACATTTGGTATTGGTCTTGGGAAATTGTTGATGTATGATTATTATGTTGTGATATATGGGTCCAAATAGCTGAGGCCACATGAAATAAATTACCCTATGCATAATCTCTAACTTTTTTTGGTGGTTTATGAATTAAAGTGTTGGTGGAATTACTTATTGGGAGAATGATTCACAGTTCATACCAATCAAAAAATCCTTAATTAAATCTTCTCCCACCCTGATTTGAATATTCGGTAGTGAATATGGGTGGAGTAGATGCATTCCTTTGACTTCAAACTGTTGTACACAGTAGGAAAAGGAAATATTTCCCCAGAATCTCTAAGTCAAAAGACACAAAACCAGGATGTTTCAGAATCAAATTTCATGTGGATTATGATGGAGTTTTTTACTAAGATACATCTGAAGGTTAAATATGGACAAGAGAAGTCAAACCTCTCATCCTTAGTATTTCATTACATTATTCAGAGCACAATCAAGGAGAGGAATCATAATGATCTAGATTGTTTGTATTTGAGGGAAAGTTTTGAAGTTTAGGAGCCACCTTCTGGGTGGTTGGTTGGTGACGATGAGATGATTTATTTTTCTGGTCATGTTGTTGTGTCTACGTGTATGCGAGAATATTTGATGCATGATTTTCATGCATCTAAGTGGGAAGTACATCCTGGTTTGACCAAAATGTATCATGATCTTTGTAGGCATTATTGGTGGCCAGGGATGAAGAAAGTGGTTACAGGTTTCATCACATGACACCTTGCCATTCACTAGGTGAAGGCTGATCATCAATGACCAGGTTGTTTGTTACAATCACATCACATTCTATAGTGGAATTGGGATGATTTAAGGGTGTATTTCATGGTGGGTATCCCAATTATGCCTAAGAATAATGAGGTGATATAGGTAGTTGTGGATATGTTTACTAAGGTGGCTCATTTATTTCTGACTTGAGAAACTTTCACCGTGAATCGGTTGGGTGAGTTGTACATTCAAGAGATTGTTCAGTTCAAATGAGTGTCATGTACTATAGTTTCATATCATGATCTAAGTTTCACATCACACTTCTAGACAGGGTTACATAGGGTGAGGGGTACCGAGGTTTTTTTTAGTATAGACTTTCACCTGCAAAAATACGAGCACTCAGATCATAATATTCAGGTGTTAGAGGAAATAGTTAGGGCATGTGTCCTGGACTTTAGTGGATCATGGGAAAATTATCTATAATTTATTTAAATTTCATACAATTAATATTCATTAGGATAAAATTAAGATGTAACCATATGAATCACTCTACGGGAGGCTATGTAGGTCTCCATTGTGTTGGATGGAAGTTGGGGAATCAGATTTATTGGGTCTCTATAGTACCCCTGGTTTCGGGTATATAACCCACTTTCCTCATGTTTTTTTTAATTGGTGTGTCTTTAATTGGTTTTCCATAAAATATAGAGTTCCATAAAATATATATTTTGTATAATATATATAGTTTCCATAAAATAGAGATATTCCATAAAATAGAAAGTTTCCATAATATAGAGATTTTCCATAAAGTTGGGTGTTTCCATAAAGTGGGGTGTTTCCATAAAGTGGGGTGTTTCCATAAATTGGGATGTTTCCAAAAAAAGGGGTAAAGTTGAATGATGGAATAATTTGGGGTGTTTTTTAGGGGTTTTGGGACCAAAAGTAAGGTTTCATTATCCATGCACAGTTGGCACAAACTGTGTTGTCAAATCTTGTGCAGAGGTCAAATCTAGATCCTATTTTCTAGGACCTTACTCGTTTTTTCTCTATTTGTTTCGTTTTGGCTTCAAAAATCCCCTAATTCTATATTACTCTCCCTAGAAGTTAGTATAAGCCTCCCCACATGATTTGAATCCATTTTGGAGCCTTCCCTTGGTGATTTTGAGTCCAATTCTTGAGGTATTTAACCATTCTTTGCGGATTTGTCATGTTTTCTTAGATCTGCTTAGATATACTTCTCCAATCTCCATTATTTCTTATATATGAACCTATATTGTTTATATCTACATTTTTGATGCCAAATATATCAATTTTGAGTCATGATATTTCTAGGATAAGAGATCTAAGGCTGCTCTTGGAGAATCAACCTGCTTCCTTGTGCGTTTTTCGTCTATTGTTAAAGTTTCATAAAAACCTTTGAAGTAGGTGGATTATCTCTCAACTCCTATTTCTAGAATTGATTGGATTAGATTAAAATTGTTTTATTTATTGTGAAATTCATGTAAAAATATTCATTTGTGATGATTTATGGTTTTTTTTAAATTGCGTGATCTTGGTGAATAGTTCTGCAAAATGGGGTTTAATTTAAAATGATGGTTTTAAATAATGGATTTTCTGGAATTTCTAAATTGTTGAGGAAAAAGGGGTTTTCTATAGAAGTGATTTTCAATAAAAATCGAGTTTCATTGAAATGGTTTGGATTTGAAAGGGTTTGGCATTGAAATGTTTTTGATCAAAATAGTTTTCAATAAAAATGTGTTTTTATGGAATGGTTTATTTTGTCTTGATCATTGGGAATATGTGTTGTGTGTTCATATTGCATATACTTGGGCTTGGTGGAAATATCACCTTGTGCTCGGTTCCAAAGGTTTAATGTAAAATGGGAATTTCATATACGGGGCATGGTTGAAATACGACCGTGTGCTCGGTGCCAAAGGATTAATGGAACATTGGAAACCATTACCTTGTGACGACTTGGTAGATCGACGAGAAACCGCTCATGAGTATGGAACTGTCATAATGTAGCATGCATGGTTTCTTGCATGGGTTTTATTAATGGTTGGTTATGCCGATAGAGGGATATTGGGAAATGGTTGTAAAGATTGTTTGGTTATTTTTTGGAAATATATCTTGCTGAAAAAATTAGATTCAATTGCACTTGTATGGTTTTGGTAATGAATGATTTTGGAAACTTGTTTATATTTAGTTATGAACTGCTTTTGAGAAATTGTTTTATATAAACCATTTTATATAATTGTTTATAAATCTTATATCCTAGTGGCGTGAGTAGGTAAGTCATTGGGGAAAACCTACTGAGTTTTATACTCGCTCCTGCTTTGGTACTTTAGTGCTTTTGCAGATACTATCTTCCAGGATAGGGGAAAAGGTAATGCTTCACACGTTTTTAGCACTACCTCGTGATGTTGGGCTGTTTGGAGATTTTGGAGCTTGGAGCATATGGATCATGGATTCTTGAGGTATTTGGAGATTTTTGTGTTGTTTATCCATTTTGTACTCTAATACAAAATTTTACCACACAGCTTGAGAGTTTTGTGTTGTTTATCCCCAAACTGTGTGGTCTTTTACAGTCAAAAACTGTCTGGTCAAATTTTGGAGCTTGGAGTATGTGGAGCATGGATTCTTGAAGTCACAAACTGTGTGGTAAAATTTTGTGTTGTTTATCCATTTTTCTCTATTTGTTTCGTTTTGGCTTCATCAGTTCCTAGAGAGTGAGACTAACGGAGTTTGTTGTTAGTTTAGAAAATGGCACCTGGTAGGTGTCATCAAAACCAACCTGAAAAAGCTGCGGAGAATGTGGTTTCACCTGAACCACTTGTGAACCAAGAGATGTTTTAGAGTATTGTCTGAGATTTTTAAGTTGTGGACACAGGGAACTAGAGGAATGAGACACGACATATGGATTATACCATCCAGTTCATGAAGCAGAATCCACCTAATATCAGGGGTGATTTCGAACCCAAGAAGGCGGAGGTGTGGTTATATAGGATGAATCGTATCTTCAACTTCATTGGCACACCAGTAGAGATAAAGGTCAAACTAAAGATGTATATGCTCGAGGATCTTGCATGTTAGTGGTTGGATTTAGCAGTGTAGCCTAAATTGGATGAAGGACTTACATGGGAGGATTTTGAGGAATTTTTTAACAAACAATTCTATCCTCGCAAGTTCAAGATCTAAACAATGATGGAATTCTTCAGCCTGAAAAAAGAAAGTCTCTCTATCAGAGAGTATGTGGCTAAGTTCATGAACTTAGTACTCTTTGCAACAAAATTCATGGTAAGTGCCTCTTTAAAGGTACACATCTTCGAATCAGGGCTACGACAGGAGATTCGATGAAAGATTGCAGTACTTTGTATTACCGACTATACAGAGATGGTGAACAGAGTGACTGTGGTTGAATGTGATATCTCTGGATCTATGGGAGGAGGCATGATGATACCTACAAGAAATGGGGGGAACTCAACCACAGGGAACAAGAGGAAATGGGACACCTATTTCCATGGTGTAAGTGGAAATCAGAACCCGACGGCTGGATCAGTAATCCTTCCTCCATGACCCCAGAGCAAATTAGTTTGTTTTCAATGTGGTTCTCTTGACCACATAAAGCAAGATTATATGGAACAACCTAGAGCATATCATAATTCAAAAATATGGGACATCTTCAATGCTATTGTCGTAATGCTCCAATGTCAGGTGCTTGAGACACTTCTCAGCTATCACAAGCACTATATGCTTTGACTGGACAAGGACAGCAGAATCAGTCTCATCAGCAGAGCAGAGCTAGCCATGGTGATTCTAGATATACCATGACTCCTCAACCAAGGAAACCTTAGAAAGGAAATAAGTAGAACAGTTTAGTGAAGAAGAAATTCTATGGAGCTGAGGAGATGATTGTCGATGATCAGGTTGGACCATCTATAGTGAGAGGTACAATTATTTTGAATTCTTCCTTTGTGAAAGTTTTTTTTGATACTGGTGCATCATATTCCTTCATTTTTTATCGTGATGTTGACTTACTGTGTTTAAAACTATAAATGACGCCTTCTATTTTGAAACTGCAAACTCCTCTTGGTGAAAGAGAATGTCAAAACTTTGTGTGTATAGAATATTCTATAACTATTGATGGCTCTGAGATAAAATGGGAATTCTTGATGTTGTATATGAATGTCTATGATGTAATCCTAGGTATGGATTAGATGGAAACATTCAAGGCTCAAATCGACTGTTATAGGAGAACAGTTAGTTTCATGACTGAGGACGGTATCTAGCATCTCTTTAGAGAAGAGAGGATTGTAAAGAAAGGTGAAAAGAGCTTGTTGGCACCAATGGTGGGAATGATATCATACCAATTGGCAGCGTTTAATTTGGCATCAATGTAAGAGATTGAGGAAAATATTTTTCCAGCTGTTGTAGATCAATTCCCAGATGTCTTTCCCAAGAACTTCTCCGGGTTACCACCTCTAAGGGAAGTGGAGTTTATGATTGATCTCCTTCATGGGACCATTCCTATTTCCCTTACATCTTATAGGATGGCACCAACAGAGTTACAGGAATTGAATGTGTAGTTAGAGGAGCTAGAAAGCAAGGGTTTAATTCGACCAAGTATGTCCTCATGGGCAGCACCAGTTTTGTTTGTGAAGAAGGTAGATAGAACTCTTCGACTATGTTTTGATTATCGTAATCTTAAACAAGTTACGATAAATAATAGATATCCACTTCCACTCATTGATGATCTATTAGATCAATTAAGGGGAGATCAGTGGTTCTCCAAGATTGGATTGTGATCAGGATATCAATAATTGAGAGTTCGAAAAGAGGATATTCCAAAGACATATTTCAGAAGTAGATATGGACACTATGAATATGTAGGCATGCCTTTTGGTCTAACGAATGCACCAATAGTCTTCATGGAATTGATGAATCGGATATTTCAAAAATATCTAGATTCTTTTATTGTGGTATTTTTGGAAGACATTTTGGTCTATTTAAAGACAAGGGCTAATCATGAGGTGCACCTGGAAATAGTGTTACAAATCTTGAGAGATCATCATTTGTATGCCAAATTATCAAAGTGTGATTTTTGGATATAGGAATTATGTTTCCTTGGCCATGTCATTTTGGAGAAAGGAATTTCTATTGATCCTGAAAAGATAGAAGCCATTATCTCTTGGAAACCACCGAAGAATGTGTTCGAGATACAAAGTTTTCTTGGTCTAGCTGGTTACTACTGACGCTTTGTGCATGATTTCTCACGACTAGCTTCACCAATGATAGCTCTGACAAAGAAGAATTATCCATTCCAATAGATGGAGGAATGTCATAATTCTTTCCAGGAATTAAAATTTCAGCTTACATTAGCACCTATTTTGATCTTTGTAGAATCAGGATAGGGGTATGTTGTAACGTCCCGACCCGGCTCACCACTAAACCGGAGGATGGACCGGTCACCACATGACCTCAAGCGCGCCTCCCCGTACGCCAGAGGCTTCCGACTAGTAGTGAGGGTCTAAGGATAGTCAGTGGGGAGACTATACCCTCATTTTAGTTTTCAAAAATAGACAAAGTAAATAAATAGAGGAAACGGTATAATAAATGAATAAGAAGCGGAAAGTATATTTTATAAATCTTGTACAAAACAAATGGCCAACGCCAAAGTACACAATGGATGCATGCATGACATGCTAATAATACAAAAGTAGAAAAAAGTGAACAAAACAATATGCTTTACATTTAAATGCATAAATAAATAAATAATGACTCAAAGCCCCACAGGCAATCTCCTCGAGCATCCCGAGCCTCTTCTCGGTCCTGTGCTCCTAACTCCCAAGTAAATGCAAACAACATAGTCCTGCAACCAAATAGAATCTACTCGGGTACCCAGTGCAATGGCGGCCCGAGTAGGGTGTGAGATATAAATCTCAGTAGGCCAGGACCACCGATTTCTGCCCCAAACCATACATTTAATAAATAACTTATAACATGTGAAAGCATGCATAAATTAAGTAAACAGTACAATGTAACTATATACCCATGTACCTGCTTCAGCCCTCAGCTGGTGTCTGAACCTGCATTATACATTTGTCATACATACTCAATATTCATTACATAATCATTCATCGGTTATTAATTATTCCAATATTAATAAATTATGAAGGTCTTGAAATTCGGCCTATGCCCAACATCTCCTGTATAAATCACACACCAGTGATGTCTCTAAAGACCATCTATGTAATCAAAGTAAAGAATAATTCCAAGCTTGTTCTTTGGCTTGGATAACGCGTCATAAGTTATTCAATTCAACCTTTCATATACTAAGTCTGAGCCAACCTACTAAAAGTGGTTCACCCAATTCATAAATAAGTCTGAAACCTTCCTCATAAACAATTCACAAATCATCATGTCTCAACAGCCTTCATTAACCATTAACTCATTTCATGCACGAACAATTAGACCCACAATCCAATGTTAATTAATGGGTGTATAACATCATGTCTAGAACCCTCATGAGTATTTGGAGCATCAGTCCTTGTCTCACAACCCATGGGTATTTGGAGCATCAGTCCCTGACGCATAAAAGAATATTTGCTTGCAATCTGGGTGTATAACGCCATGTCTAGCACCCCGTGAGTATTTGGAGCTTCAGTCCTTGTCTCACAACCCATTTATCAATCATACATGTATATTTATCATTGGTGTAGAACACCATTTCTATCACCCCGTGAGTATTTGGAGCTTTAGTCCTTGTCTCACAACCCATTTATCAATCATACATATATATTTATCGTTGGTGTAGGACACCATGTCTAACACCCCAAAACCATCTATTAATTAATTCATAAATTAATTAATCCAATATGTTAATTAATTCAACAACTAATTAACAACATAAATCACCCGTCAAAAGTAAACCCTTAATTAACCATTCAACATATCAATAGTAAATAATTAATTAACAATTTAATTGTTCTTAGCAATCTAAATACATAATTAACTCAACATTTAATTATCCAAATTCTTTAACAAGTCTCAAACCGTCCACTCAAATAGTGATTCGTCTAGGACTTTAACAATTTACATGCACGTCATAATCATCACAAAACATGCTGAACAAGCCCATATATTTAGCAACCATCTCACGCATCATCTCATAATATAGAACAACTCCATCCAAGACAACTTAATGCATTGAAATCTAACAAGTATCAAAAAGTACCATTGGCCAATAGTCTTAAGAAACAATCAATTCACAATCTTAATTTAATGCATGCAAATTAATTAATTCAAACATTAAATAATTAAATATTATCTCTTACACCAATCATAAATTAATTAACCATTAAACATTTAACATTTAATAATTAATCCATCCATTAATTATTACCAATTTCCAATTTATACTTTTGAACATGTCAAATATTCAATATTCCCAATCATAATTAAAAGCCACACAATTTATTCCAACTCATGACTTGATAATTAATTCTACAATTAATTACCCTATTATACATTCTTCCCATTCAAATCATTTAACTGTTTAATCATATAACTTTAACTAAATTATCAAAACAAGCTTAAAAACAACACAAGTTCAAACCCTCATTTATCTCACGTTGGCGGCATCATTTAATGACTTCAAAAATGTAAGGCATCGACATATCATAATCAAGGAAACTTACATTCTCAGTTTATTTAAAAAATGCTATAATTCTTAAAATAAATTTTTATGGATTTGAGACCCTACCTTAGGGTGTCACCATTTTAAATCTGAAGCGCTTTAATGTACTTGGCAGCAACCAGTCCACAACTGGTCCGTAATCGCACGTGCGCACACCTTTATATATATATATATCTGTTTATGTGCGTTGTCTTGTTGTTGTGTGCACCAGGTTGAGAGGCCAAAAGAAATGTCACAGAGGAATGGTCACACGTCGGGACTTCGGGAGGAAGAAGGTCAAGGATTCTATGCAAATAACATCCAGAGAAATTCACACACGGTCACTCTAACCCACAAATCAACAAAAGGCGGCATTTTAAAGAGATCTAGAACCATTCGGATTCAATTAAAAACCCTAAATTAAAACTCTTAATTTGATGTCAGTTTGATCCGTTTATTGATGGTGGATTCATTTATTTCACTCCTAGAAGTCATTTTAAAATTTACAGCGTTTAAAACGGCCCATAATGGGGTTCCCAAAAGCTTCCATGGCCATAAAAATGGAAAACGGCGTATATTGAAGATGAATGAACAGTAACAGTGATATTAATTAATTTATTTAATTGTTTAATTAAATTAAACAATTTTAATTTGTTACTTTAAATAAAATTTCATTACGAATAAAAATTATACTTTGCCTAGGGTAAACCCCCCATTTCAAACTCATTAGCGGTCTCGGATTTCTCGTACAATGCATGGTTTGTGGGTTATTAATGATTTAATCTTAAAAAACGGAATAAATAATTGATTAAAAATAATAATAATTTCTTGCGAGCGAGGCATCCAAACGCTCGATGCAAACAGATGTTATACCTTCTCTAGGGTAAAACCCTCATTCCGGACCCATTGGTGGCCTCAGATTTACCATAGGATGCACCATTTGAGATATTTTTAATTATTTCTAAGAAAATAATATAAAAAAATATTATTTAATAACCACACTCCTTCATTAAATAACCACACTCCTTCATTAAATTCAAAACTGCTTATTTAATTAAGAGTTTCAACGAGATATTCAACAGCCTCATTAAATTTACCTAAATATTACACATCAATAAATAGAAATAGAACTTTGACAAACCCCATAACTAAATTGTATTAAAAGAAACAATAAACGCCAATTTTAATTATGTCCAACCTCCCCATTTAAATCCACATTAATTATCCAATTCATTTTTAACCTACATTTATTATTCTCATAATAAATGTTTCGTAATTAATTATAAAACTCCATATTGATCATTAAATTCTTTTAACATTTATTTAACTAAGTCATCACAAAAATAATAATAACATCATTATTATTATTATCCAAACATTAATTTATTTAAAAACCCAAACCCCCAATTTATTACAATATAATTAATATGATAAAAACTTCAACCCATAACCCCTCATTTAATTAAAAGTTTCTTTGAGAAGATCAAAAGCCACATTTAATTCTCATAAATGATACACTCCTTTAACATGCAATTAAAATCTCAAAGTATCAAAATAATTTATGACTCCGTAATAATAACAATGACGTTATTATTATTATTACATTCCTCCATTTAATAAAAAATGGTCCTTTAATAATTCTGAAACTCTTCATTTAAATAAAACGGTTCTTTGATAAACCCAAAAGCCACGTCAATACATTCAACTGACATTTAATTAATTCTTTAACATTCAATAAATTTAACAACCATAGTAATAGTAATAATAACTTCATATTATTATTATTATTAAACCATTATTTTAATTAATCCAAAACTTTCATATAATCATATTTAATTAAAAAATAATAATAATAATTTATTTAATAAGATAAAATGCACAGGTTGGACCGCAACCATGCGCTGCCCATGCAGATCTATTAAAGTGGATTTTTTCCAGATCTGGTGCATCCGAGACTCATCGGGTCACCCGCTAAAATTTATCGGGTAATTACTCAATTCCAGAAACAACATTATTAGGTGTTCCAACACTCAGAATAAAATTCCATAGCTCACTTTAAAAAAATGAACGGTAGATAAATTGAAAAAAATTCAAAAAAAATCATATTTTAACCCGATTCAAAAACACGGGACTTTACAATATACCCACCTTAAAAACTTCTTGTCCCCGAGAAGCCATCGGGAACCACTACTAAATCAACCGATCTACCAAGGTCATTTAAGATGATCAGTCAAAATATTACTGGAAAACTCCATTCTAAAAGCTCGACATCACCTGCTGACATGTTTATCAAAAACAAGATTCAACAATACCAACCTTAGGATTTTCCTTGACGTCTCAAGAAAAGATTATCTGCTCACCAACGCGTGTTTTTAGAATACATTAATTCATGTGTGTGACATTCCTCGAACCATGTTCACCACGTCAAACATTGATCATAAAAATCCGTAACATAAACCTATTGGTGTGCCAAAACAACCGAGTCCCAAGAAGTCCTCATGAGTAGTGAGATGAACTTACTTTAAAATCCCAGAACATTCTCTAGGTACTACCTACCACAGGTTATCCCATAAACATTGACCCTCTCTCTTGGTCACACAAAACTGAAATCACAAGGTTCAAGAAGCCCCTTTTTCTTTTAGAAATTTTAATTAATTCAGTTCAACCTTTTAACATTTTAATGAATTTCAGTATACACAAAAGTACATCACCAAAACAAGTCACTTGGTTTTCAAAACAACAACCAACAGAAAAAAATAGGCTTGTTATCACAAAAATCCTCTTTAATCATCATTCAATGTTATTCAAATATAAACAGGCAATTTAGCAACTAAATTCCTTTTACAGAAAAGGCGACCTCCAAAGTTCTCATTTATTCAATCTGGGTTCTTCCAAAAGCAACCCAACATCAGTTCATTATAATCAAAACTCAGCAGTCTTACATTTGTAACCATTTTCAAACATATTATGGTTGTATAAGGTTAAAACACATAGGTGGCCATCTGCCAATCGATAAGGCGCCCATACACCTTATCGCTAGAATTTGGCTCCCATTTATCACAGTCGGCATTCATTTAACATTTTATCTTTAGCACCCATTTCACATATCCAAAACATCTCTAACATGTTAGCATAAGTAGAAACACAACAACATTCTATAACACAGAAGCATGGAAAAACAGCAAAACATGCTAATAACTGAAACACTATGGAATATAATCACTCTAGCATGTAAAATCTATTATCAGAACAAGCTATCTAGAGAGGCATGCTAAAGTATATCAAAACATGGCATTGCTCCCAAGGATCACAATCCAAATTAGCAGGTATCCTACTAATGCAACTACATGACATGTTATATGCATGACATGTGAATCTATAAGTGACTAAGATGATGCATGTACGAAACTTCCTTGCCATATTAGGACAAGACAATTATTTTTCAAAATTCTCAAAATCAATAAACAACAGAAAATACACCAGTCACTCAAGGTGAAATCATATCAACTGTAACCTTTAATAGTACAAACATTAATTCCTATACCTGGCCGCTCGGTCATTTCCCGTACATGAGGTGATCAGTCCCAAGCACGACTATTAACCCAAGCGCCGACACATTCCTAGTCTCCTATCTACAAACCCCAAAACAGAAAGACAAAGGAAAAGAAAGAAAACCTAAACCTCTGATACCGCTTTGTAATGTCCCGACCCGGCTCACCACTAAACCGGAGGCCGGACCGGTCTCCACATGACCTCAAGCACGCCTCCCCGTACGCCAGAGGCTGCCAACTAGCAGCGAAGGTCTAAGGATAGTCAGTGGGGAGACTATACCCTCATTTTAGTGTTCAAAAATAGACAAAGGAAATAAATAGCGGAAACGGTATAATAATTGAATAAGCAGCAGAAAGTATATTTTATAAATCTTGTACAAAAAAAATGGCCAACGCCAAAGTATACAACGGATGCATGCATGACATTCTAATAATACAGAAGTAGAAAAAAGTGATCAAAATGACATGCTTTACATTTCAATGCATAAATAAATAAATAATGACTCAAAGCCCCACGGGCAATCTCCAAGAGCATCCTGAGCCTCCGCTCGGTCCTGTGCTCCTAACTCCCAAGTAAATTCAAACAACATAGCCCTGCAACCAAATAGAATCAACTCGGGTACCCAGTGCAATGGCAGCCCGAGTAGGGTGTGAGATATAAATCTCAGTAGGCTGGGACCACTGGTGTCTACCCCAAACCAGACATTTAATAAATAACTTATAACATGTGAAAGAATGCATAAATTAAGTAAACAGTACAATGTAACTATATACCCATGTACCTGCTTCAGCCCTCAGCTGGTGTTTGAACCTGCATTATAAATTTGTCATACATACTCAATATTCATTACATAATCATTCATCGGTTATTAATTATTCCAATATTAATAAATTATGAAGGTCTTGAAATTCGGCTTACGCCCAACATCTCCTGTATAAATCACACACCAGTGATGTCTTTAAAGCCCATCTATGTAATCAAAGTAAAGACTAATTCCAAGCTTGTGCTTTGGCTTGGATAACGCGTCATAAGTTATTCAATTCAACCTTTCATATACTAAGTCTGAGCCCACCCACTAAAAGTGGTTCACCCAATTCATAAATAAGTCTGAAACCTTCCTCATAAACAATTCACAAATCATCATGTCTCAACAGCCTTCATTAACCATTAACTCATTTCATGCACGAACAATTGGACCCACAGTCCAATGTTAATTAATGGGCGTAGAAAATCATGTCTATAACCCTCATGAGTATTTGGAGCATCAGTCCTTGTCTCACAACCCATGGGTGTTTGGAGAATCAATCCCTGACCCATAAAAGAATATTTGTTTGCAAGCTGGGTGTAGAACGTCATGTCTAGCACCCCGTGAGTATTTGGAGCTTCAGTCCTTGTCTCACAACCCATTTATCAATCATACATATATATTTATCATTGGTGTAGAACACCATGTCTATCATCCCGTGAGTATTTGGAGCTTCAATCCTTGTCTCACAACCCATTTATCAATCATACATATATATTTATCGTTGGTGTTGGACACCATGTCTAACACCCGAAAACCATCCATTAATTAATTCATAAATTAATTAATCCAATTCGTTAATTAATTCAACAACTAATTAACAACATAAATCACCCGTCAAAAGTAAACCCTTAATTAACCATTCAATATATAAATAGTAAATAATTAATTAAAAATTAATCGTTCTTAGCAATCCAAATACATAATTAACTCAACATTTAATTATCCAAATTCGTTAACAAGTCTCAACCCGTCCACTCAAATAGTGATTCGTCCAGGACTTTAACAATTTACATGCACGTCATAATCATCACAAAACATACTGAACAAGCCCATATATTTAGCAACCATTTCACGCATCATCTCATAATATAGAACAACTCAATCCAAGACAACTTAATGCATTGAAATCTAACAATTATCAAAAAGTACCATTCGCCAACAGTCGTAACAAACAATCAATTCACAATCTTAATTTAATACATGCAAATTAATTAATTCAAACATTAATTAATTAAATATTTTCTCTTACACCAATCATAAATTAATTAACCATTTAACATTTAACATGTAATAATTAATCCATCCATTAATTATTACCAATTTCCAATTTATACTTTTGAACATGTCAAATATTCAATATTCTCAATCATAATTAAAATCCACACATTTTATTCCAACTCATGACTTGATAATTAATTCTACAATTAATTACCCTATTATACATTCTTCCCATTCAAATCATTTAACTGTTTAATCATATAACTTTAACCAAATTAGCAAAACATGCTTAAAAACAACACAAGTTCAAACCCTCATTTATCTCACGTTGGCGGCATCATTTAATAACTTCAAAAATGTAATGCATGACATATCATAATCAAGGAAACTTACATTCTCAATTTATTTAAAAATGCTATAATTATTAAAATAAATTGTTACGGATTTGAGACCCTACCTCGTGGTGTCACCATTTTAAATCTGAAGCTCTTTAATGTACTTGGCAGCAATCAGTCCACAACTGGTCCGTAATCGCACGTGCGCACACCTTTGTATATATATATATATATATATATATATATATATATATATATATATATGTATCTGTTTATGTGTGTTTTCGGGTTGTTGTGCACACCAGGTTGAGAGGCCAAAAGAAATGGTACAGAGGGATGGTCACGCGTCGGGACTTCGGGAGGAAGAAGGTCAAGGATGCTATGCAAATAACATTTAGAGAAATTCACACACAACCACTCTAACACGCAAATCAACAAAAGGGGGCATTTTAAAGAGATCTAGAACAGTTCGGATTCAATTAAAAACCCTAAATTAAAACTCTTAATTTGATGTCGGTTGGATCCGTTTATTGATGGCGGAGTCATTTACTTTACTCCTAGAAGTCGTTTTAAAATTTACAACGTTTAAAACGGTCCATAATGGGGTTCCCAAAAGCTTCCACGGCCATAAAAATGCAAAACGGCATATATTGAAGATGAATGAACAGTAACCGTGATATTAATTAATTTATTTAATTGTTTAATTAAATTAAACAATTTTAATTTGTTACTTTAAATAAAAGTTCATTGAGAATAAAAATTATACTTTTCCTAGGGTAAACCCCCCCATTTCAAACTCATTGGTGGTCTCATATTTCTCGTACGATGCACGGTTTGTGAGGTATTAATGATTTAATCTTAAAAAACGGAATAAATAATTGATTAAAAAATAATAATAATTTCTTGCGAGCGGGGCATCTAAACGCTCGATGCAAACAGATGTTATACCTTCTCTAGGGTAAAACCCTCATTCCGGACCCATTGGTGGACTCAGATTTACCATATGATGCACCGTTTGAGAGATATTTAATTATTTTTATGAAAATAATATAAAAAAATATTATTTAATAACCACACTCCTTCATTAAATAACCACACTCCTTCATTAAATTCAAAACTGCTTATTTAATTAAGAGTTTCAACAAGATATTCAACAGCCTCATTAAATTTACCTAAATATTACACATCAATAAATAAAAACAGAACTTTGACAAACCCCATAAATAAATTGTATTTAAAGAAATAATAAACGCCAATTTTAATTATGTCCAACCTCCCCATTTAAATCCACATTAATTATCCAATTCATTTTTAACCTACATTTATTATTCTCATAATAAATGTTTCGTAATTAATTATAAAACTCCATATTGATCATTAAATTCTTTTAACATTTATTTAACTAAGTCATCACAAAAATAATAATAACATCATTATTATTATTATCCAAACATTAATTTATTTAAAAACCCAAACCCCCAATTTATTACAATATAATTAATATGATAAAAACTCCAACCCATAACCCCTAATTTAATTAAAAGTTTCTTTGAGAAGCTCAAAAGTCACATTTAATTCTCATAAATGATACACTCCTTTAACATGCAATTAAAATCTCCAAGTATCAAAATAATTTATGACTCTGTAATAATAACAATGACGTTATTATTATTATCACATTCCTCAATTTAATAAAAATGGTCCTTTAATAATTCTGAAACTCTTCATTTAAATAAAATGGTTCTTTGATAAACCCAAAATCCACGTCAATACATTTAACTGACATTTAATTAATTCTTTAACATTCAATAAATTTAACAACCATAGTAATAGTAATAATAACTTCATATTATTATTATTATTAAAAAATTATTTTAATTAATCCAAAACTTTCATATAATCATATTTAATTAAAAAATAATAATAATAATTTATTTAATAAGATAAACTGCACAGGTTGGATCGCAACCATGCGCTACCCATGAAGATCTGTTAAAGTGGATTTTTTCCGGATCCGGTGCACCCGAGACTCATCGGGTCACCCGCTAAAATTTATCGGGTAATTACGTAATTCCAGAAACAACATCATTTGGTGTTCCAACACTCAGAATAAAATTCCATAGCTCACTTTAAAAAAATGAACCGTTGATAAATTGAAAAAAAATTCAAAAACATTCATATTTTAACCCGATTCAAAAACACGGGACTTTACAATATACCCACCTTAAAAACTTATCGTCCCCGAGAAGCCATCGGGAACCACTACTAAATCAACCGATCTACCAAGGTCATTTAAGATGATCAGTCAAAATATTTCCAGAAAAATCCGTTCAAAAAGCTCGACATCACCTGCTGACACATTTATCAAAAAAAAGATGCAACAATACCCACCTTAGGATTTTCCTTGACGTCTCAACAAAATATTATCTGCTCACCAACGCATGTTTTTAGAATACATTAATTCATGTGTGTGACATTCCTTGAACCATGTTCACCACATCAAACATTGATCATAAAAATCCGTAACATAAACCTATTGGCGTGCCAAAACAACCGAGTCCCAAGAAGTCCTCACGAGTAGTGGGAGGAACTTACTTTAAAATCCCAGAACATTTTCTGGGTACTACCTACCACGGGTTAACCCATAAACATTGACCATCTCTCTTGGTCACACAAAACTGAAATTACAAGGTTCAAGAAGCCCCTTTTTCATTTAGAAATTTTAATTAATTCAGTTCAACCTTTTAACATTTTAATGAATTTCAGTATACACAAAAGTACATCACCAAAACAAGTCACTTGGTTTTCAAAACAACAACCAACAGAAAAAAATAGGAATGTTATCACAAACATCCTCTTTAATAATCATTCAAAGTTATTCAAATATAAACAAAAAATTTAGCAACTAAATTCCTTTTACAGAAAAGGTGACCTCCAAAGTTCTCATTTATTCAATCTGGGTTCTTCCAAAAGCAACCCAACATCAGTTCATTATAATCAAAACTCAGAAGTTTTACATTTGTAACCATTTTCAAACATATTATGGTTGTATAGAGTTAAAACACATGGGTGTTCATCTACCAATCGATAAGGCGCCCATACACCTTATCGCTAGAATTTGGATCCCATTTATCACAATTGACATTCATTTAACATTTTATCTTTAGCACCCATTTCACATATCCAAAACATCTCTAACATGTTATCATAAGTAGAAACACAACAACATTCTATAACACAGAAGCAAGGAAAAATAAAAAAACATGCTAATAATTGAAACACTATGGAATATAATCACTCAAGAATGTCAAATCTATTATCAGAACAAGCTATCTAGAGAGGCATGCTAAAGTAGATCAAAACATGGAATTGCACCCAGGGATCACAATCCAAATTAGCAGGTATCCTACTAATCCAACTACATGACATGTTATATGAATGAAATGTGAATCTATAAGTGACTAAGATGATGCATGTACGAAACTTCCTTGCCATATCAGGACAATACAATTATTTTTCAAAATTCTCAAAATCAATAAACGACAAAAAATACACCAGTCACTCAAGGTGAAATCGTATCAACTGTAATCTCTAATAGTACAAACATCAATTCCCATACCTGGCCACTCGGTCATTTCCCGTACATGAGGTGATCAGTACCAAGCACGGCTATTAACCCAAGCGTCAACACATTCCTAGTCTCCTGTCTACAAACCCCAAAACAGAAAGACAAAGGAAAAGAAAGAAAACCTAAACCTCTGATACCACTTTGTAATGTCCCGACCCAGCTCACCACTAAACCGGAGGCCGGATCGGTCACCACATGACCTCAAGCATGCCTCCCCGTATGCCAGAGGCTGCCGACTAGCAGTGAAGGTCTAATGATAGTCAGTGGGGAGACTATACCCTCATTTTAGTGTTCAAAAACAGACAAAGGAAATAAATAGAAAAAATGGTATAATAAATGAATAAGAAGCGGAAAGTATATTTTATAAATCTTGTACAAAACAAATGGCCAACGCCAAAGTACACAATGGATGCATGCATGACATGCTAATAATACAAAAGTAGAAAAAAGTGAACAAAACAACATTCTTTACATTTCAATGCATAAATAAATAAATAATGACTCAAATCCCCACGGGCGATCTCCTCGGACATCCTGAGCCTCCGCTCGGTCCTGTGCTCCTAACTCCCAAGTAAATGCAAACAACATAGTCCTGCAACCAAATAGAATCTACTCGGGTACCCAGTGCAATGGCGGCCCGAGTAGGGTGTGAGATATAAATCTCAGTAGGTCGGGACCACCGATGTCTTCCCCAAACCATACATTTAATAAATAACTTATAACATGTGAAAGCATGCATAAATTAAGTAAACAGTACAATGTAACTATATACCCATGTACCTGCTTCAGCCCTCAGCTGGTGTCTGAACCTGCATTATACATTTGTCATACATACTCAATATTCATTACATAATCATTCATCGGTTATTAATTATTCTAATATTAATAAATTATAAAGGTCTTGAAATTCGGCCTACGCCCAACATCTCCTGTATAAATCACACACCAGTGATGTCTCTAAAGACCATCTATGTAATCAAAGTAAATAATAATTCCAAGCTTGTTCTTTGGCTTGGATAACGCGTCATAAGTTATTCAATTCAACCTTTCATATACTAAGTCTGAGCCCACCCACTAAAAGTGGTTCACCCAATTCATAAATAAGTCTGAAACCTTCCTCATAAACAATTCACAAATCATCATGTCTCAACAGCCTTCATTAACCATTAACTCATTTCATGCATGAACAATTGGACCCACAATCCAATGTTAATTAATGAGTGTAGAACATCATGTCTAGAACCCTCATGAGTATTTGGAGCATCATTCCTTGTCTCACAACCCATGGGTATTTCGAGCATCAGTCCCTGACCCATAAAAGAATATTTTCTTGCAAGCTGGGTGTAGAACGCCATGTCTAGCACCTCGTGAGTATTTGGAGCTTCAGTCCTTGTCTCACAACCCATTTATCAATCATACATATATATTTATCATTGGTGTAGAACACCTTGCCTATCACCCCGTGAGTATTTGGAGCTTCAGTCCTTGTCTCACAACCCATTTATCAATCATACATATATATTTATCATTGGTGTAGGACACCATGTCTAACACCCCAAAACTATCCATTAATTAATTCATAAATTAATTAATCCAATCCATTAATTAATTCAACAACTAATTAACAACATAAATCACCCGTCAAAAGTAAACCCTTAATTAACCATTCAACATATCAATAGTAAATAATTAATTAACAATTAATTGTTATTAGAAATCCAAATACATAATTAACTCAACATTTAATTATCCAAATTCGTTAACAAGTCTCAACTCATCCACTCAAATAGTGATTTGTACAGGACTTTAACAATTTACATGCACGTCATAATCATCACAAAACATGCTGAACCAGCCCATATATTTAGCAACCATCTCACGCATCATCTCATAATATAGAACAACTCCATCCAAGACAACTTAATGCATTGAAATCTAACAAGTATCAAAAAGTACCCTTGGCCAACAGTCGTAACAAACAATCAATTCACAATCTTAATTTAATGCATGTAAATTGATTAATTCAAACATTAATTAATTAAATATTATCTCTTACACCAATCATAAATTAATTAACCATTTAACATTTAACATGTAATAATTAATCCATCCATTAATTATTACCAATTTCCAATTTATACTTTTGAACATGTCAAATATTCAATATTCCCAATCATAATTAAAATCCACACATTTTATTCCATCTCATGACTTGATAATTAATTCTAAAATTAATTACCCTATTATACATTCTCCCCATTCAAATCATTCAATTGTTTAATCATTTAACTTTAACCAAATTAGCAAAACATGCTTAAAAACAACACAAGTTCAAACCCTCATTTATCTCACGTTGGCGGCATCATTTAATAACTTCAAAAATGTCATGCATCGACATATCATAATCAAGGAAACTTACATTATCAATTTATTTAAAAAATGATATAATTCTTAAAATAAATTGTTACGGATTTGAGACTCTACCTCGGGGTGTCACCATTTTAAATCGGAGGCGCTTTAATGTACCTGGCAGCAACCAGTCCACAACTGGTCTGTAATCGCACGTGTGAACACCTTTATATATATATATATATATATATACATATATATATATATATATTTATGTGCGTTGTCTGGTTGTTGTGCACACTAGATTGAGAGGCCAAAAGAAATGGCACAGAGGGATGGTCATGTGTCGGGACTTCGGGAGGAAGAAGGTCAAGGATGTTATGCAAATAACATCCAGAGAAATTCACACACGACCACTCTAACCCGCAAATCAACAAAAGGGGGCATTTTAAAGAGATCTAGAACCGTTCGGATTCAATTAAAAATCCTAAATTAAAACTCTTAATTTGATGTCAGTTTGATCCTTTTATTGATGGCGGAGTCATTTATTTCATTCCTAGAAGTCATTTTAAAATTTACAGTGTTTAAAACGGTCCATAATGGGGTTCCCAAAAGCTTCCACGACCATAAAAATGGAAAACGGCGTATATTGAAGATGAATGAACAGTAATCGTGATATTAATTAATTTATTTAATTGTTTAATTAAATTAAACAATTTTAATTTGTTACTTTAAATAAAAGTTCATTGCGAATAAAAATTATACTTTTTCTAGGGTAAACCCCCCATTTCAAACACATTGGTGGTCTCGGATTTCTCGTACGATGCACGGTTTGTGAGTTATTAATGATTTAATCTTAAAAAAACGGAATAAATAATTGATTAAAAAATAATAATAATTTCTTGCGAGCGAGGCATCCAAACGCTCGATGCAAACAGATGTTATACTTTCTCAAGGGTAAAACCCTCATTCCGGACTCATTGGTGGCCTCGGATTTACCATAGGATGCACCGTTTGAGAGATATTTAATTATTTTTAAGAAAATAATATAAAAAAATATTATTTAATAACCACACTCCATTAAATAACCACACTCCTTCATTAAATTCAAAACTGCTTATTTAATTAAGAGTATCAACAAGATATTCAATGGCCTCATTAAATTTACCTAAATATTACACATCAATAAATAAAAACAGAACTTTGACAAATCCCATAAATAAATTTTATTAAAAGAAACAATAAACGCCAATTTTAATTATGTAGAACCTCCCCATTTAAATCCACATTAATTATCCAATTCATTTTTAACCTACATTTATTATTCTCATAATAAATGTTTGATAATTAATTATAAAACTCCATATTGATCATTAAATTCTTTTAACATTTATTTAACTAAGTCATCACAAAAATAATAATAACATCATTATTATTATTATCCAAACATTAATTTATTTAAAAATCCAAACCCCCAATTTATTACAATATAATTAATATGATAAAAACTTCAACCCATAACCCCTCATTTAATTAAAAGTTTCTTTGAGAAGCTCAAAAGCCACATTTAATTCTCATAAATGATACACTCCTTTAACATGCAATTAAAATCTCAAAGTATCAAAATAATTTATGACTCCGTAATAATAACAATGACTTTATTATTATTATCACATTCCTCCATTTAATAAAAAATGGTCCTTTAATAATTCTGAAACTCTTCATTTAAATAAAACGGTTCTTTGATAAACCCAAAAGCCACGTCAATACATTCAACTGAAATTTAATTAATTCTTTAACATTCAATAAATTTAACATCCATAGTAATAGTAATAATAACTTCATATTATTATTATTATTAAAAAATTATTTTAATTAATCCAAAACTTTCATATAATTATATTTAATTAAAAAATAATAATAATAATTTATTTAATAAGATAAACTGCACAGGTTGGACCGCAACCATGCAATGCCCATGAAGATCTATTAAAGTGGATTTTTTCCGGATCCGGTGCACCCGAGACTCATTGGGTCACCCGCTAAAATTTATCGGGTAATTACGCAATTCCAGAAACAACATCATTAGGGGTTCCAACACTCAGAATAAAATTCCATAGCTCACTTTAAAAAAAATGAACCGTTGATAAATTGAAAAAAATTCAAAAACATTCATATTTTACCCCGATTGAAAAACACGGGACTTTACAATAGACCCACCTTAAAAACTTCTCGTCCCCGAGAAGCCATCGGGAACCACTACTAAATCAACCGATCTACCAAGGTCATTTAAGATGATCAGTCAAAATATTAAAGGAAAACTCTGTTCTAAAATCTCTACATCACCTGTTGACACATTTATCAAAAAAAAGATGCAACAATACCCACCTTAAGATTTTCCTTGACGTCTCAAGAAAAGATTATCTGTTCACCAACGCGTGTTTTTAGAATGTATTAATTCATGTGTGTGACATTCCTTGAACCATGTTCACCACGTCAAACATTGATTGTAAAAATCCGTAACAAAAACCTATTGGCGTGCCAAAACAACCGAGTCCCAAGAAGTCATCACGAGTAGTGGGATGAACTTACTTTAAAATCCCTGAACATTCTATGGGTACTACCTACCACGGGTTAGCCCATAAACATTAACCCTCTCTCTTGGTCACACAAAACTGAAATCACAAGGTTCAAGAAGCCCCTTTTTCTTTTAGAAATTTTAATTAATTCAGTTCAACCTTTTAACATTTTAAGGAATTTCAGTATACACAAAAGTACATCATCAAAACAAGTCACTTGGTTTTCAAAACAACAACCAACGAAAAAAAAGGCATGTTATCACAAGCATCCTCTTTAATCATCATTCAAATTTATTCAAATATAAACAGGCAATTTAGCAACTAAATTCCTTTTATAGAAAAGACGACCTCTAAAGATATCATTTATTCAATTTGGGTTCTTCCAAAAGCAACCCAACATCAGTTCATTATAATCAAAACTCAGCAATTTTACTTTTGTAACCATTTTCAAACATATTATGGTTGTATAAGGTTAAAACACATGGGTGGCCATCTACCAATTGATAAGATGCCCATACACCTTATCGCTAGAATTTGGCTCCCATTTATCACAATCAACATTCATTTAACATTTTATCTTTAGCACCCATTTCACATATCCAAAACATCTCTAACATGTTATCATAAGTCGAAACACAACAACATTCTATAACACAGAAGCATGGAAAAACAACAAAACATGCTAATAACTGAAACACTATGGAATATAATCACTCAAGCATGTCAAATCTATTATCAGAACAAGCTATCTAGAGAGGCATGCTAAAGTAGATCAAAACATGGCATTACACCCAAGGATCACAATCCAAATTAGAAGGTATCCTACTAATGCAACTACATGACATGTTATATGCATGACATGTGAATCTATAAGTGACTAAGATGATGCATGTACAAAACTTCCTTGCCATATCAGGACAAGAGAATTATTTTTCAAAATTCTCAAAATTAATAAACAACAGAAAATACACCAGTCACTCAAGGTGAAATCATATCAACTGTAACCTATAATTGTATAAACATCAATTCCCATACCTGGCCACTTGGTCATTTCCCGTACATGAGGTGATCAGTCCCAAGCACGGCTATTAACCCAAGCGCCGATACATTCCTAGTCTCCTGTCTACAAACCCCAAAACAGAAAGACAAAGGAAAAGAAAGAAAACCTAAACCTCTGATACCACTTTGTAACGTCCCGACCCGGCTCACCACTAAACCGGAGGCCGGACCGGTCGCCACATGACCTCAAGCGCGCCTCCCCGTATGCCAGAGGCTGCCAACTAGCAGCGAGGGTCTAAGGATAGTCAGTGGGGAGACTATACGCTCATTTTAGTGTTCAAAAATAGACAAAGGAAATAAATAGTGGAAACGGTATAATAAATGAATAAGCAGCGGAAAGTATATTTTATAAATCTTGTACAAAACAAATGGCCAACTCCAAAGTATACAACAGATGCATCCATGACATGCTAATAATAAAAAAGTATAAAAATTTGAACAAAACAACATGCTTTACATTTCAATGCATAAATAAATAAATAATGACTCAAAGCCCCACGGGCGATCTCCTCGAGTATCCCGAGCCTCCGCTCGGTCCTGTGCTCCTAACTCCCAAGTAAATGCAAACAACATAGTCCTGCAACCAAATAGAATCTACTTGGGTACCCAGTGCAATGGCGGCCCGAGTAGGGTGTGAGATATAAATCTCAGTAGGCCGGGACCACCGGTGTCTACCCCAAACCAGACATTTAATAAATAACTTATAACATGTGAAAGCATGCATAAATTAAGTAAACAGTATAATGTAACTATATACCCATGTACCTACTTCAGCCCTCAGCTGGTGTCTGAACCTGCATTATACATTTGTCATATATACTCAATATTCATTAGAAGGAAATGAAAGAGCAGAGGCCGGAACTCTTTTTGGCCAGCAAGGGATTTCTACTTTCTGATGACAGAAAGACCAATGGTGGGAAGAATGTAGTACCCCCAATTTTAGGTACATAACCCCCTTTCCTCACATTTTTTAAATTGTTGTATCTTTTATTGGGTTTCCATAAAATAGATAGTTTCCAAAAAAATAGAGAGTTTCCATAATATAGATAGTTTCCTTAAAATAGAGAGTTTCCATAATATAGAGAGTTTCGATAAAGTGGGGTGTTTCCATAAATTGGGATGTTTCCATAAAATGGGGTAAAGGTGAACGATGGAAGAATTAGGGGTTTTTTAAGGAGTTTTGGGACCAAAAGGAAGATTTCATGATCCATACATGGTTGGCATAAACCGTGTTATCAAATCTTGTGCAGAGGTCAAATCTTGATCCTATTTTCTAGTAGCTTACTCGTTTTGGCTCTATTAATTTTGTTTCGGCTTCAAAACGCCCCTAATTAGATATTACCCTCCCCAGAAGGCTGGAGAACCCTCCCCACATGAGTTTAAGCCATTCTGAAGCCTTCCCTTGGTGATTTTGAGTCTGATTCTTGAGGTATGTCACCATTCTTTATGGATTTTTCATGTTTTCTTATGTCTTCTTAGATCTACTTATCCTATATTCATTTTTTCTTAGATCTGAACCTATAGTGGTTAGATCTTCATTTTTGGATTCCAAATATTTCAGTGTTGAGTCGTGATCCTTCTAGGATAAGATATCTAAGGCCACTCTTGGAGAATCGACTTGCTTCCTTGTGCGTTCTTCATCTATTGTTAAAGTTTCGTCAAAACCTTTGAGGTAGTTAGCTTCTCTCTCATCTCCTCTTTCTAGAATTGATTGTATTAGATTCAAATTGGATTATTGATTTTTAAATGCATTCAAAAATATTCATTAGTGATGATTTATGGTTTTTTTGAAAATGTGTGATCTTGTTGAATAGTTGTTCAAAGGGGGGTTTAATTTAAACATTATGATTTTAAACTTTGGATTTTCTATAATTGCTAAATAGTTGATAAAAGGGGGTTTTCTATAGAAGTGTTTTTCAATAAAAATGGAGTTTCATTGAAATGGTTTGCAGTTGAAATGGTTTGTCATTGAAATGGTTTTAATGGAAATAGTTTTCAATAAAAATGTGTTTTTATTAAAAGGTTTATTTTGGCTTGATCATTGAGGATATGTGTTGTGTGTTGATATTGCATATATAGGGCCTGGTTGAAATATGACCTTGAGCTCAGTTCCAAAGGTTTAATGGAACATGGTAATTTTATATATGGGTCTTGGTTGAAATATGACCTTGAGCTCGGTGCCAAATGATTAATGGAACTTGGGAAATAATTACCTTGTGATGACTTAGTAGATCGAAAAGAAACCACTCATGAGTATGAAACTGTCATAACGTAGCATGCATGGTTGGTTTCATGGGTTTGAGTAATGGTTGGGTATGCCGATAGAGGGATATTGGGAAATGGTTGTAAAGATTGTTTGGTTATTTTTCTGGAAAAATATCTTGCTGGAAAAATTGGTTTCATTTGCACTTGTATGGTTTTGGTAATGAATGGTTTTGGAAACTTGTTTATATTTAGTTATAAACTAATTTTGAGAAATTGTTTTATATAAAACATTTTATATAATTGTTTTTAACTCTTATATCCTAGTGTCATGAGTAGGGAAGTCGTTAGGGAAAACCTACTGATTTTTATACTCACCCCTTCTTTGGAACTTTGGTGCTTTTATAGATGTTATCTTCTAGGATAGGGGCAAAGGTAATGTTTGACCTGTTTTTAGCACCACCTCGTGTTGTTGGGTTATTCGGAGATTTTAGATCTTGGATCATGGGGAGGATGGAGTCTTGAGATCTTTGGAGAGTCTTGTGTAGTTTATCCGTTGTGTACTCTGATACTTGGTTATCATTTCTTTGTTGCTTACTTTGATATGGTTTTGAGTGCATGAAGTTGTTGAGTTGTCTTTCATTTTTCCATTCATTATATAGTGAATGTTTGGTTATGGTTGGTAGGTTTATTGGTTTATTTCCTTAAGAGTAAATCATCCCCCACTTGTATTTGAAACCCTTCAGCATTTATTGGCAGACTTTGGCATCTTTGGGATATCACTTAAGGCCTAGTAATGACTCGTTGTACTCTCAAGCTAACGAGAATTGGTGGGTCATTACAGACTTAGTCTCGTGTAGGAGACGTAGGAACAAGTTCAGTTGATTTTTAAATGTATGGTAATTGCTCAAAGTAGGAATAAGTTATATGGGGATTGATGTTGTAGGCTTATTGAGATTATGGTGGGTGATCATGTGTTTCTTTGGGTGTCTCCAAGGTTAGGTCACAATCGTATTTGGAAGTAGGGTAAGTTCATGCCTAGGTATGTGTGGCTATTTGAGATTGTGGAGAGGATCGGACTAGTATCAAGTCAATTATATATTAGAATAGTGGTATGCATGGTGTTTTTCATGTGTCAGATCTTTGAAAGTATCACCTTGACCCATATCACATGATTTATATAGAGGATATGGAGCTTGAGGCTAATGCATCCTTTGAGGAGCATCTGGTACATATTTTGGATCAATGTGATAAACTATTTCTATTAAAGATTGTGCCTTTGGATTGAGTTTTTTGGAAGCATGGTAATGTTTAGGAAGAAACATGGGAGAGATAGATAGATATGTGGGCATAGTGGCCCAATATCATTACTCTGGAAGCTCAATGGTGTGTGAAAGTGTGGTTCGAGGATGATCTATTATAAGGTGTGAATATTATAAGATCTTGGAAATCATGGAGTTATTTCCTTGTTTAAATTATTATTTAAATCTCTTAATTTTGGTTAATGGAATGTTTAAGAAGTTAATGAGGAGGATCGGGGTGTCTTAGGGTTTCATGACATAAAATAAAGGGATGTCAAGTCATCATGTTCTTATTACATGGTTGATGTATGGTTAGTGGAAACTATGCACCCAAACCATGCTATCTGGGAGGAGGGGTGAAAGGTTTAGTGAACCATGGAAGGGGGGATAAACCATGTAGCTTGGGATATAGGAATTCCACATGATTAGAGAACAGTTTTTCAAACCATGTGGGCTACCTAGGTAACTGTGTGACTTGGACCCCTTTTGGAAAAAGTTAGGGGAATGGTTGGTGCATGGTTTGTAAAACTATGTCGCTAAACTGTGTGCCCCATTAAAAGTGGGGTTTTACCATTTTTCCCCCACAGGATTTTAAGTGTTATACCCGATTTCTTCCATCATTTATTCTATAGCAACACTATTGATAAACCCAAATAAACAAGGCTTCATAAGTATTAATCCCATTCATTTTATAGTCATTGGGAGTGTTATTGGGTTCGTATTGAAGATTCGGGTAAGTCGAAGGCTTCTCTTTCTTCACATTTCCATATTAGGGCCTGTGGTTTTATTCTTATCCTTCTAAATCCCTAAAACCCTATTTTCCTAGAGGATCATAGGTTAGGGAATCAAAGAGTGCTTGAATCTGGATCTAAGGATGAGGTTAAGGATGAATTCACCTTTATATTTATGGTAGGTGGTCTATAAGTTATATCCCATGGTTTTAGAGTGGATTTGTGCATGTGTGGTAGTGTTAATGGTTCTCTCTTGTTGTGAAATTAATTCATTTAAATGTATTTGGTAAAATAGTTGTATAAATAATGAGTTAAACCTCTCATGATCCTTGGGGGATGCATTAAGATTGATTGGAATGGTTTAGGGCCACCCATGGGGTGTGATAATATTTCTAAACATGGAAAATTTTAATGTTAGAAATAAAGTTGACTTATAATAAAGAAGAGACCATGATGAACATGTTGATATATTAGTTGAGTTGAAAAGGGTATATTGATAGTTTTGTTTAAACATAGATAATATCATATGGGTTTGTTTGGATTAATATGAAATGGGCTGGTAGAGATAAAGAGATTATACTAAATAACTTATTAATTATACTTGAAATTTATAAGTAGGTTAATGAATGTGAAATGATAAACATGTTAAATTGTAAAATTCTTGTGTATTTATGAATTTGTTAAATGGGTTCACATATGGGAACTGATGATTATGTTAAATAGGACAAGGTATGGGTATTGTTAATTATGATAATGGGTTAAGGCATGGGAAAGGGAAATGGGTTAAATAAGTTGTGTAGTGTAATTAGTAAATGTGATAATGGGTTAAGGCTTAAAATTATTTCACATGTTTAATACTTATGATATGCGAATGTTATGTGTTTTTATTTTTGAAAGGTTTTTTGATACGGTATTTTTAGTAAATGGATAAGTAATTATGTGCACATGGATTAGTATTTTTGGGGTGTTGGACTTGAGGATCTATGCCTATGTGTCAGGTTAGAATGAGGTTCTAAACCTTATCCCCTATAATACACAGGTTAGAGAAGGGGATTGAGGCTCTATGACCCTAAACAGTTTCATTTCATGAGACTACCTGGACAGAGGCTCCAAGGTAAATGTGATTTATTTTTTTATGAAATATTTATCCCTAATAAGATAAGGAACATGACTTATTCCCTCATGCATATTAATTGGTCAGTTTAATTTGTTGTTTAAATGATGTAAATGTCTATCCCATGGTACAAGTGATGAAAATGGATTTAGTTATTAAAATGGTTAATGTGAATATTGTTAAGCAATGGCACCTGAGTTTTCCTTTGTTTATCATGTCATTTATTATCACTTTCATGCACTATATGTTTAAACTGGATATTTTTTAAACATCATTGGTGGTAGCCTACTGAGTTTTACTCACACCCTACTTAGGATGCCAAAGGGTACCTGAGAAGATTTCATGGTTGTAGATCAGAAAAAGGGAAAATACCATATGCTAGGGAGTTCAGTTGGCCTTGGTATTTGCATGCATAAGAATCTAAATCGAGAGTCAGAAACCTTTTTAGGGATTCATTTGTTTCTCTTTATTTTGGGTTTTCTTTACTTTGTCACTATTAACATATCATAACATACTAATTTTTTGGTTTTTTTGTAACCTATTTGAGAAAAGTGTTTAGTAATGATTGTTGTTGGTTATTGTATATTACTTCTGTTATTTCTTATTATTATATTCTATTTCTTACTCTGATAAAGAGGTTATATTCTTCCCACATGTACTTTCAATCCCTTGCTACTATTTAGTAGCCTATAGCATAAGGGGAGGTGCACCTGAATTCATGTAGTGACCCAGCCCAGGGAATCGGTTTAGTGGATTCTAGGTTGGATACATTACGAATATTATTTATTTCTTTCTACGATGGTCATTTTGGGAAATTATCTATTTTCCTTTTTCTTTTATCTCTCTATGTACTCAAAATTATTAATTATGGTTTTTAAGAAATACAAAAATTATTTTTCTCTTTGGTCTGGAATATTTTTATTCCATGACCATATTATCTTCAAAAAAAATTCAAGAGTGTTTTTACTATTTTAAAATGATTGATTAAATTCATTTTTTCATATTTTTGAATTTCTACAAAAATTCTTTAAAATAAATTTTATTTTCATTTTCCAAATGAGGTACTTTTATAAAAGGATAGAATGGAATTTTTATTTTAAAATTTACAATAAGAATGGATTTTCTAACCATAATAACTATTATTTACCATAAATATTCCTTTAAAAGTTTCCTTTTTTATTTTCAAAGAAACTAATTTTATTAATATTTTGGAAATATTTTAAATTATTATCAAATAAAAAGGATACTTTTCTCATGTTTTCAAATAAAGGTTCAAATGTTATTTTTAAAAGTATTTTCATCTATGTAATTATCCTTTAATAAATCATAATATTTACTATGGATATACTTTAATGGTAATATCCACCATATTACTCTTGAATTCTTATGTTCATGATGTTCTATTTTTGGCTGAGGAAAATACTAACATTTTGTACATTAGTTTTCAATTACATATATTTATGTAGATCAAGTATTAAATTAATGATCACCCCTTTCATATGATTAATGGATTATACTTAGTATATGATTTTCAAGGACCATTATAGCCCCTTGATGCATCTGTAAGTCTCTTGATACAAACTAGCCAATTTATTTGGTGTATGTATGCCATATTATTTATGATTATATAGGTCAATGCCTTGATAGTATGTTTACGATGTCTAGGAACAAGGCCTTTACGGTAAGATTGTTATTTATAGAACTATTGATTCCATAATTTGGAAAAAATTTATTATTATCCATGTGATTATTAATTTTTTCATGTTATCCATGGATATATACCCATTTTATGATAATAAGGCATATTTGATTATTATTTATATATTCAAAAAATTTCATGGTTTATTTATTCTATGATAACTTCATTTAAATTATTTCTATTACTAAGAATATGAGATAACCCTTTATTATTTTATCCTTTCTTTAGGATAGCAATAAAGGGTCTATGAATGGTTTCAGGGATATACTATAATAAATAATAATGTTCACACTATAATTTGTGTTTTGAATGAAACATGAGTTTAAATTTAAGAATATTGCTTTTATAGAATAAAATAGACATTGAGTGGAAGTATAATCTTATATTATAAGGGCCTGATATTTAATATTTTTTCCTCATTATTAAAAACTATAATCCAAAAGGATCCTCAAAATGAAAAAAATTGCAACCATTATTTTAATTAGGTTTTTATAGGTGGTTTAAGATATAAGAAGTTACAGATGATATCAAAGAAAATTTTTAAGTAATTTTAGAGGATAGGAAGTTATCAAATAAGGATTAATTAAGTGTTTTAGTTCCCATCATGAGTTAATAATTCCATTTTTGATCATATGTCTAAAGTAATTAATACTCTTTTGAATTTTTATGTCATATGAGTACCTCAGAGACATTTATTGAGTTTCAATAGATGTTTGAAGTATATTTAACTCTTAAGTTTAAATTTTTTGTAGTGAAAATGTAATTCTAGGATGAATTATTTTATATTAAGGACATAAGTTTAATGTAATCATAAAATTTAGTTTTAATATGATATTTTATGTTATGGTAATTATGGTTAATTAGATAAAAGCATTTTTACGTTTTTGGAACATATGGTTTATCATATAGACAACCATGGGATTGATAAGTGATTCAATTAATAAGTGATTAATTTTATTTTTTAGGAATTTAACTATATTGGGGACATTATATGACTAAGGTAAATATAAATATTATTCACTAAGATGGGACTTTATTTGAAGAATAAAGGTTGAGATGTCATTTTGAAGCATATATGATTTTATTATCAACGGACTTATTAACCAAATTTGAACTCCTAATTAAAAATATAGAATCCATTTTTAAATATTTAATTTATATAAGTTTCAGAATTTAATTTTAAAATAAATGTTCAAAATGAAATGAAAAAAAAATTTAGAAAAATGTGTTTTTAAGCCTAAAAATGAACTTCTACCAAAATAAAATATATTTCTTATTATTTTTTAATTAAATAGATTTTTTTTAATTAAAATTTACTTATTTTACTTTAATACTACATAAAAAACATAATGTTACTTTTTAGTTACTCGATTTTAAGAAAAGACAACTAGTTTTTCAAAAAAATCATTATTTTTCACTACTCAATCAAAAATTAATATTTTCAGAAAAAACTGAAAAATTCAGACTGATACTATTATAACATGATTATTTGAAAAATTATATTAATTTTTTAAAATAAAATTTATAAAAATTGATGTAATAAATAATAATATCCATGCATAAATTGAAATAAAAATATTTTTGGAAGAAAAAAAATATTTTAAGGTTAAAATGAATTTATTATCATTACTTATATAATAAACATAATTAAATGATTGTTTTGGATTATTTATGGGAAAGAATAATTTTTTTTTTGAATTATATGGTATAGATAAAACATTTTTCATATATAAATTTATGAGTGATTAATGTTGTTTAGAGATAAATGTTAAATTGATCTTTGAAAAATATGTTATCAAATTTATTTGATTTATAGGTTTTGAACTTGTTTAGAAATATTTTTGATGATTTTTATGATTTAATACTTTTAAAAAGATTTATGTTTAACTCTATGTGTTTTTGTTTAGCCTTTATAGATTAATTTAGTATTTTATCAGATGAAAGTTTATTCATATTGGTTATTATTTTAACTTGTGTTGTAGATTTAATTCTTAGATAGGTGGAATAACTTTTCAACATTTTTTTGAAATTATAGTTGGTTAAAATTAAAATTTATCACTTTTTTCACGAAATATTAAACTTGAATATTCATTTATTGGATTAAGAGATGAGATATAAGTGAAAAATGATCGAACCATAATTCATAGATGAAATTACAATTATATATTAGAAAGTAATGAAGTATGTAAATTTTATTAAAATCTCTATCACTATGATAAAATGAGTTATAAAATATATTGAGCGTTATTCAAAAAGTGACCCTAAACTATCAACGTACACATTTAGAAACTCGTCAGAAAGTAAGAGTCTTATAGAGGTATATTCTTTTAAGAAACAACAAGATTCCTGATTTTGAACAAAAGATTAACGTTCCCAATATAATATATATTTTATTTTATTACTATGAAAAATTCATTTTAGAGAGAAAAAATAAAAAATGTAAGGATGTTATTTTTATAATATGGGGAGAATTTAACACACCGATATTTCAAAATATATTTCTCTTTAACATGAATGGTATATTAAATAGCTTGTGACACATGAAACATTAAAATAAAATAAAATGTGATGTTTTTAATTAGATAATATATAAAAATTAAAGATAAAATTTTAAAGATAAAGATAAAATATAATACATTATGAGATTGAAATATGAAACAATATGAATAAAAGTACAAGTGGGGTAAATACACACACACACACATATATATATATATACCACAAACATAAAGTCTTTATTCCCATGGTTCACCATGAAGTTTGTGACCCCGACTATAATTATAGAAACAAGGTAAATACTTTGGGATATAATACACATTATGAAACAAAATTAAATAAAAAAATATTGAATCACATAAGGCTATATATAAAATTGTAATATGATCATTATTTATATGGTAATTATACACATAATCATTGTATATATATATATAGTTTTTATATATATATTATTATTAGGTATATTTATGTCCAACTCGAATAAATATTTTTGATAAATAATTAAATTAATATAATTTTCAGCACTCATATAATTATAAATTTATTTTAAATATAATAAGATGACTTAAATTTCTAAATAATAATTTTTCTATAAAAGTGGTTTTGTTTTATATTTTAGAAAAACCTAAATTTCTAAATTTTAGAAATTTAATTTGATAAAATTTATTTAATTTTTAATTTCATTATATCAAAATTACCTAATGGTGAATTTTTTTCTTATTGAGAAATATTTCAATTTTTGAGTAAATAGTGAAAAATGTTTATTTTTGAAAAAATGCCATTTTTTATTTAAATCAAGTAATTAAAAAGTAAAATTATGTTTTGTTTTTGTTTATAATGTAACATAAGACTCCTTTGATTATAAAAAACTAATTAATTACAAATTAATTCTCATCATATTTTATCTTGGTATATGCTCATTTTGAGGCTTAAAAATGCATTTTTTTTAAAAACTTTTGTTTATTTAATTTTATGAATTAATACTAAAAATTACTTCATCTACTTATAGAAACCGGATCTTAAGAAATATATTCCATATTTGGAATCAATATTTTCAAATTTGGTAAATATTTCCCTTTTATATTTAGTCATTATGAATAGTATATTTGGTAAAAAGTCATCACCATGGTAAAGATTAAAATGATAATTTTAATTTTCATTTTTAGTGATGGTATTATTACCTTAAATGCTTATCAAAATATAATATAGTGCTTGTGAAAGCAGTAAGAAATTCAAGGTAAATGAATTTAAAAATAACAAAATAAATATTATTTGGATGAATTATGGTATTAAAAAAATAATTGGTTATTATAAAGTATAATTAATGGTAATATTTTTTATATTTGAATGTCATTATTGTCTTGATTTCATTTAATTCAAATTAAATGAATAGTCTTAAATATTTATTTAATGATATTTTAGGATAAAAAATATTTTATAAAATGATCTAAAAATTTAAAAAAATACTAAAAATGATAATTGGGATGGGAAATGGTAGAAAATTCAATATATATACTATTTGGGAGCCACTTTCCACCTTATATATAAATTTATATCCCTTAAAGATTAAAAAATGTGCTTCCATGGTTAATGTTAAAACAGATCAATGAGGGGGTTAAACCAAAAGATGAGGTTTTAAATGAATATTAAACATATCTAAACTGTATTGGTTGAAGGTTTATCAAACTTATCATATTTTTTCTTTGAAATTATGGTCATTTTGTTCCACTTGACATGATTATGATATTTATTATATTTTAAAGTTTTTTATATTTATAATTATGCTACTTCCATAACTTATAAAATATAATTACCTATCCTCGATTTATCACACATTTTTATCCATTTATCTTGAAAAATATCTACCAAAATCCATTAACATATATCCTATACACATCCTAGATGCTCTGGAATCACTAAATGACTACCAAAAAAGGCTTAATTTCTAATCCAAAGGAATTTTTCCAAATAATATGTAAAACACTTAGCAAAGTTCTTTCATTATATTTCTTCGTATACTTCCTTAAATTATGTCATAACCAAGTTGATAAAATAACATAATCGTCTATACTATAAATAAATTTTATTAGTTTTATATTTTAATCCTTAGTCGTCTCTTTTTCCATCCTATGGGAAATAAAAATAATGCTTCTGCGTATGTGTGGGCTACCACCTCCATGAATTGAAGTGTTTCATTTTTCATCACTACCTTATTTTTATAGTTATTTCAATATATTAAATTTATATATATGATATTCATGACATAATTATTATATTAGAAAAATAATATTTTACTTACCTTTTTAACCTTCCACCTCTTAAAAATGATAATGTTTCTCATGCGTATGTGTGGACTACCATGATAAAGTGATGTGATTTATATCCATGTATACCATACATGGATGAATCAAAAAAATATTTAATATATAAAACTAAAACAATTCCATGATTAATATTCTTAATATGATGGAACCATGACCCCTTTGACTATGGTCAACTTATTGAAGTTGTTTTATGACTTTTAACAAAACATTCTTAGAAAATTAGACATGAACTTAACTGGCTTAATAACCATATAATTCATGGAAATAAATGAAATAAAAGGTATACTAATGAGTTAAACACCAAAAAATGTTACTTAATTTAGTATTAAATTTATATAGGTTTATTATATATGATATAAAGTACATGTGTGGTGATTCAGACTTAAAGAAAGGGATTTCGTATCTCACTTTTTCTTCTATTAGACATAGTCCATGTTCATAATTTATTTACTTTATATGGTTTATATACTTCTTCTTTGATATATTATATCAGGATTATATTTATATTCATGGTATTTAAATTTTATTTGAAATTATTAATTTCATTGGGTTTAGGATTCAAAATTTACAAAAGTGGTAAGGGTTACAATCTCACTTTTCACTAGGATTGATTATGCTTAAATTTTAAATGATAAAATTATATAATATATCTAACAAAAATATTTTTATTTTATTATAATTTTTTATTTCTAAAAATTACAAGTTTTCTTTAATTTTTATCTCTCCAGGTTCTCAAAAGTTTTAATTAATGTTTTAAAGAAAAGGGGCATTATTTTTCTATTTGGTCAAAAATATTTTTCTTCTATACTGTATTTCCCTATAAATGTTTCCAAGAATGTTTTTAATATTAAATTATGATTAAATTTATTATTACCAATTTTTTACTTTCAATAAAAAAATAAAAGGAATGTTATTTTTATTTTTTGAATGTGCCACCATTTACCAAAGGTGTGAATATAATCTTTGTTTTTACATTTACCATACAAATGGTTCTTCTCTCTATTGTAAAAAATATTTTCCTTGAATATTACTTTATAATTTTATATGGTTATTTTATAATAAAGGAATTTTTTAAATATTAAAGTAATTTTTTAAAATATTATCAAAATAAAAATTTATTTTTCTAACATTTACAAAGAAAGATTTGAATATTCTTTTTAGAATAATTTTATTCAATGTTATGATCCTTATATGAATCTTATGATTTACTAAGGATATTACCTAATGATACCATCCACCATATTACTCTAAATGGATTATAATCGTGATGTTCTATTTTTTACTAGGGAAAAATATTGACATTTTGTATGTTAGTTTAAAATACATAATTTTTTTTATTTGGTATCGAATTATTTATCATCTCTTTCATATGAAAAATTCACTAGACTTAGTAAGTTATGGGTGGGTCCTGTTATAGCCCCTTGATGCATAGGTAGGTCTCATTAGACAAGCTATCCTGGGTATTTGGTGTACATCTTCCCAGTTGTTTATGCCGTATTTACATTATGTCTTGATAATATATTTATAATTTTTTGGAACAAGGAATTGAGAGTGTGATTATGATTTTTGGAATTATCAATTCCATAATTATGAAATCATTTATTGTTACATATGTGATTATTTATGATGTTATTTATTCGATAAGTATATTCTCATTTAATGATAGTGTTTTTTTGGAATAATTGATTATTTTTTATCTCTAGCATATTATTTATTCTTTATTTATTATTTGATTGTTATTATAGTATTCTTTCCCTTAATGAGTATCTAAGACTACACTTTATTATTTTTTCCTTTCCTTAAAATACCAAGAATGTATCTATGAATAATTTGAGGTATATTCAAGAATAAATAATTAAGTTCTCTATAGAATTATTGTTTTGAATGGATTGTGAGTTTAAATTTAAGAATTAGGTTTTCTCAATAAATGGACATTGAGAATAATTATAATCTTTTATTTTAAGTGATTAGTATGTAAGTAATTTTCATAATTATTTAACACTCTAAACTGAAAATATCCTTGAAATGTAACAAAGTGAAACCATTTTATAAATTAGGTAGTTATGGGTGGTTTATGTTATAGAGAATCATAGTTGGTATAAAAGGATTGGTTTAGAATATTTTAAAGGTTAATAGTTTAAAAATTAATTATAAATTAAGAGTTATATATACCAAAATGGGTTAATAAGTTCATGTTTGGTCATATTCTTAAAGGAATTAATACTCCATTAATGTTTTATGTGTTAAGAGTACCTCATATATATTTATTTAGTTTTAATATATATTTAAAGTATATGTAACCCATAAGTTTATCTTGTGTTGTAGTGAAAAGTTAATTCCATGAAGAATTATTTTATATTATGAAAAAAAGTTGAAAGTTATTGATAACCATTAGTTTTAATATGATCTTTGATGTTAAGGTAATTATGGTTAATTTTATAAAAGAGTTATTATATATTTTGGAACATATGATTTATCATATAGATAACCATAGGATTAGAAATTGATTTGGTAACTAGGTGTTTATTTTAATATTTAATAATTTAAATATATTTGAAATATTATAGTACTAATTTAAATGGAAATACTTTTTCCTAAGATGATATTTTATTTGAATAACAAAGGTTGAGTTATCTTTTGAAATCAGATATAATTTTATTATGAAGGGACCAATTTAGAAAGTTTTAAACCAAATAATTCAAAATATTGAATCCATTTATCAATATTAAATTTCTATAAGTTTCAAAAATTATTCTTAATATAAATATTAAAAACATAATGGGATTTTTTTTTTTGAAAAATGAGGTTTTGAGCCTAAAAATGAACATTTACCATAATCAAAAGTAATTTTAATTATTTTGTAATCAATTAGGTTATTAATAATTAAAATTAACTTATGTTACTTTAATACCAATTTCAAAAAATAATTCTAATTTGAAATTACTTTATTTAAAGAAAAGAAATGATTGTTTTTCAAAAATTTGTATTTTCACTATTCATAAAAAATTAATCTTTTTAGAAAAATTGAAGAAATTAAACCTCTGACTTTTATAACATGATGATTTCAAAAATTATATTAATTTCTCAAAATAAAACTTATAAAATTTATAGAAATTAATTATAATAGTCATGCAAAAAATGAAATAAAAATCATTTTTGAATAAAATGTATTTTTAAAGACAAAATGACTATATTATCATTAATTGTGTAATAAACATAATTAAATGAATTTATAAGGTTAATTAGGAAATATTTATATATTTTGGAGATCATATTATTGGGAAGATTTTTTTGTATGTTATATTATGATTGGTTGATTTTTTTTGGAGATAAAAGTTAAATTGATCTCGAAAGAATACGTGATAAAATATTTATGTTTTTTTAGTTTTAAACTTGGTCAAGAGTATTTTTGAATATTTTTAAAGTTAGTTACATAAGGAATGATTTAAGTTGAACATTGGGTGATATTTTTCATGCTTTAGATATTAATTTTATATTTAATTATATAATGGTTTATTTATATTAGTTATAATTTTACCTTGTGCTAACCATTTCTGTTTTAGATAGTAGGATAACATTTTATCATTTTATAGATCTTATAGTGAGTTAAAAGTTTAATTTAGTACTATATGATTCAAAAAATCTTATTGAATATTCATTACTTGGATTAAGATATGATATAGAAGTGGAAATTGATGGAACCATATATGAAAGATGAAATTACACTTTTTTAGTGGATAGAAATCAAGTATGTATATTCTATTAAATTTATATCTTGACGGTAAAATAATTTATCAAAACTATCAAGTCTTATTCAGAAAGTAACATTCAACTGTCAAGGTATGCTTTTAGAAACTCATATTAAAGTATTGGTCTTAAGAGATACATTATTATATGAAATAATAATGTTCCTGATCATGTCCTAAAAATTAATTTTCAAACTAAAATATATATTTGAATATTTTATTATTATAAATTATTTTTGGAGAGAAAAAAATTAAAATTGTGATGATGAAATTTTTGTAAGAGGGGGGAGAATGTAACACCCTAATATATCAATATTTATTTATCCTTTAAATGAATGTTATGTTCGATAGATTTTGAAACATGAAACATCAAACTAAATTCAATCCTCATAATTTTTTTTAAATAAAATATTATAATAAAAGATAAAAACTAAAAAACATGAAGAAAAGTACAAGTGGTGTAAATACTCATATATATAAAAATATCACCAATATAAAATATTTATCCTTATAGTTCTCCATTAAGATTTAGACCCAAAAAAAATATGGAAACAAGAAAAATAATTAGGAATATAATATTAAGAAAAAATATAAGTATATGAATAAATGTTAATGAAGGATGTAAGGCTATGTATATCAATGTGATATTATATATATTTTTCACACACAAAGTTGTTGTATATATATACAGTTATTAAATAAATATATTCATTACTTGTTTCTAAGTAAAATTCATATATAAAATTATAATAAAAACTTAAATATAATATAATTCACAAAAAATGTATAATTAGTATTTTATAAGAAAAGGATTAAGAGCATTTTAAGTTCTAAATGGTCATTTTTATATAAAAGAGAGTTTGTTGTATATTTTTTAAAAAAATTACTTTCTCAATGATATTAATTTAATTTGATAAAAATGATTTTATTTTTTTTTTATCATATAAAATTATCTTAGAGTTATTTTTTTAGATATAGTTTATTTTTGAGTGAAAAGTGAAAATGCTGATTTTTGCAAAACTGTCATTTTTTCCTTAAAAAAAGAAATTTAAAAGCCCCGTTATGTTTTTGATTTTTTCATAAACTAACATAGTTATCATTTAATTAATTATATTTATATTTAATTTTGGTATAAGTTTGTTTTTATCCATAAAACACATTTTTCTAAAAAAAAACTATTTTTCATTATGTTTGACCCATTTATTTTAATATTGATTTCTAAAAATTATACAAATTTAATATTTTCTAATGGAATTCATATTTTTAATAAATTTTTATAAATTTGTAAAATAATACCCTTTTATTTTTTTATTATGAATTGTAACCTTGGTAAAAATGTTGTCACCATGGTAAGGGTGAAATAGGTAAAATAGGATTAAAACTATGAGATAGAGAATAAATATTCTTATAAAAAATATCGTTATTTTATTTAAATATTATATTTAAACCATAATCATCCAATATTAAATAATCTGGAAAATTTCATGTCACTTTCCTTTGATTATAACATTTAAATTAATTTAAGTAAAGAATAATTATTAAAATGTCACTTTCTTAATTTTAATTTATATTATATGTTTTATTTAGGATAAAAATATATTATAAAATAATATAAAATAATATCATGAAAATAAATAGGTTATTTTTCTCTTGGTAATTTATTTTTAATTCTTGTTGATGGTATAATAACCTTAAACACTTACGCAACGCTGATATGGTGCATGTGCAAGCAGAATAAAAATCAAGGTAAATCATTTTATAAAAAAATTAATATTGTTTAGATGAAATGTGATATAAAAAATTTTAATAGATAATTATAAATTAAAATTAATGGTAAAAAATTTTACATTCTAATTTTATTTTTTTCTTTGATGCCTTTGAAGATAAATTAAATTAATAGTCTCAAAAATGAATTTAATTATATTTTATGATAAATAATGTTTTTCAAACTAATTTAAAAATAAAAATATATAAATATTAAAATTGAGATGATAAATGGTTTGATATTTTATCTATGGACCATTTTTGATCCACTTTTAACCATAGATGTATATTTATAACACTTATAGATTGAAAAATGTGGTAACACCGTTAAGGTTAAAAAGGGTTAATAAGGGAGTTAAACCAAAAGATAAGTTTTAAAATGAAAAAAATGTCTAAATTTTATTTTTGGAAGTTATTTTAGCCTTTTCATGTCCTAAAATTAATATTATTTTCATTTTTTTCTACTTTACATGATTAATATATTTATTATATTTTAAATTATGTCACTCCTCTCACCTGTAAAAGGGAACCTACTATACTCTTTTACTAATACCTTTTGAGATATTTATTTTATTATTGATATAAAAATTCTCCCCAAGACCTAGAGGCTCTGGTATTAACAAAATACCAACCTATAAGGATTAATGATTTATCAAAAGGAGGTTTCCCAAAGAAGAGGTATAACTCTTAACTAAGTTCTTTCATTTTATTTATTCTCCTAAATCCTTTAATTTTGTCATAAAAACATGATATGAGAAAATAATTGTCTCTACTATATTTAGATAAAATTATGTCTATTTTATAACCCTTATTAATCATGTTTTCTATTCTATAGTAAATGAAAATGTTGCTCGCGCATATGTGCAGAGTACCACCTCCACAAAGCGATGTGTTTCATTTTTCATCAAAACCCTAAAAGGCCTGTTATAATTATGGATTAAATGAATATATATGATGTTAATTTATTTATTATTATTTTATAAAGATAATATTTTACTTCCCATCTTACCCTTCCACCCATTAATAAATGTTAACATCGCTGATGCATATGTGTGGATTATCACAGTCATGAATCGATGTTATCAATTTTTCATGTATATATTTAATATAAGATTATAAAATTAAATTTTAAGTATAAAAATTAACATTATTTAATGATTAATATTGTATATATGATGTAACATTTAACTCTTTAACCATGGTCATCCTTCAAAAGTTGTTTTTTCGATTTTGAACCAAACATCCTCAAAACATATGACATGAACTTAACTAATTTAATAAATAAATAAGGCATGTAAATAAATGAAATAATATGGATAATAATTATTTAATACATATAAATATGGTTCTTAAGTAATTATAAAATTAATATAATTTTATTTTACTGGAGATAAAGTATGTATGTGGTGAGTCAGACTTGAGGTAAGGGATTTTATGTCTCACTATTGTTTCTATGAGACATATACCATATTCACCATTTGTTTCATTCGTATAGTGTATATATTTAGAATTTGATATATTATATCATGAATATATTTATATTCATGGTATTTAAAGTATCATTTGAATTTATTACTTTCATGGGGGTTAAGATTCAAATGTTACCAAAGCGGTATGGGTTTTATGTCACAATCACAATTCGTACCGAAACTGTTTAAGATTAAATTTATAATGATAAAATTATATAATCTATCTCCCAAAAATCATATTATTTTTATTATACAGTGGTTATTTATATAAATTGTAGGTTTTCCTTTCATTTCTATCTCTCTAGGTACTAAAAATTCTAAATAAATGTTTTTAAAGAAAACCAAATTTATTTTTCTATTCAATCAAGAATATTTTTCTTCGATGTCCATATTTTCTTTAAAATGTTTTAAATGATGTTTTTAAATTCCTCCAATGATTTATTAAATTAATTTTTACCAATTTTTTTATTTCTAATAAATTTTTTTAAAAGGAATCTTCTTTTTATTTTCCAAATTAATTACATTTTACCAAAGTTTTGAATGGATTCTTTTTAAAATTTACCATAATAATGGGTCTTTCCACCTTCATAACTATTAATTACCTTGAATATTTCTTTAAAATTTTCCATTTTTATTTTAAAATAAATTCATTTTTTAAATATTATGATATTTTGTAAATATTATCTAAAGAAAAGGATATTTTTATAATATTTTAAAAGAATGTTTCAAATATTATTTTTAAATTATTTTAATCTATGTCAACACCCATTAATAAATTATATGCTATACTTGGGATATAATTTAATGATACCATTCACCATATTATTATATATTTCTTTTGATCAGGATGTTCTATTTTTTACTCGGGAAATATATTGATATTTTGTATGTTATTTTTCAAATATAGATATTTATAATGATTATATATTGAATTAATTTTCACACCTTTCATATGATGAATGTATTTGAATTAATATGTGATGTTTGATCCCTATTATATCTCCCTGATGCATCAATAGGTCTCAAGAGAAAAACTAGACTATGTATTTAGTGTACTTATTCACAATTATGTATGATGCCTTTGTATGAGGAATTGGTGGTATATTTATAATATCTTGGAGAAAGGCCTTAATGGTATGACTCTATCAATCGTACTGACTCTATAAATAGTTCTAACTATGTCAACCATACAGACTATATTGATCATACTAACTATGTCTATCATACTGACTATGTCTATCATACTGAGTATTGTGCATCATACTCACTTTTCATTATATCAATACATTGCACTAAGTAATATTAATAGTACTCATGTTTTAATTTTATCACATGAATGTTTTTATTCATTTAACAAAACACATGTTTGAATCAATCAAACTCATGTTCTCATTTTCATATACTTATTGGTTTACCCAAAATGATGTTTTGGAGGTAGTTATAAAATAATCAAAATGATGTCGTGTTTTATGTTTCAATATGGTCGTTACAATGCTAGGTGTCCAAGTCTTTCTAAGTTTTCTGAAGAAATATGACCGTTATAAGAAATATGACTGTTGGAACCTGATCCCTATAAATAGGAGGTAATTTGAAGCTAAGAAAAAAACGTAGAAACTTTTGATCGTCTTTTTCTTCTATCAAGTTCTAGAGAGAGATGTTGTGACTTCTCTCTTACTTTGTACGAAAGACTTGGAATTAAAAAAATGTTAACAGCTTGTTCTTAACTTTTGTATTTCAATAAGTGCTTTGTTTTTCTTTGTGTGACTTATCAAGTGGTATTGATCAACGGCTGTCAGGGATAGGCAGACAGTGCAACTGATCTTCATATCAAGGGATTTCAAGTGTTTTAAATAAACAGGTATCGATTACTTGTAAAATCGAGGGCTTGAGGGGATAGCAAGACGGACGTGACGATCATCGTATCGAGGGCTTACCAAGGTGGTGGTAAGATAGACCTTTTATCCTATGTGTAAGGATTCTCTTCTCTTTGTGATAAAATAATTGTAATAATTTTACATGTCCTCTATTTTATGTATTGTAAAGTGAATTGTATTGTTTCCTATTTCTTTTCATATTTATTTCAATTGTAATTGTTTCAATTACTATTCTTTCATTTTACATTGTATTAATAGATTCTAGAAGATATATGGTTGAATCTTTCTCATTTTTATTACTCTAATCATTGTATACAATTAGAATACAATTGTTTCTCATTACTTATAGGTATTATGTCTTATTATACCTATTAGATCCAATACCAATGTGGTTAATTGTATTGTTTGTGAATTGTATCAGATTAAGACCCCTTAAACTAAGTACTTTCATAAACGTTTAAATATAAAGTTTTTTTTAACTTTCAATTCATCCCTCCTCTTTTATTGTATCATCTAATATACATATACATCAATATTACGATCTAATACATCCATTATTATAAATCAAGTAGTTAAGGGTTGTTTTAGTTATGTGGTATTACAGTTGGTATAAAAGAAAATATTTAGATAATTTTAGAGGTTAATAATTTATCTATCAAATATGAATTAAGAGTTTTAGATACTATAATGGGTTAATAAGTCCAAGGTTGATCATATGTTTGAAGGAATTAATACTCTTTTTAATTTTTATGTGATAGTAGTACCTTAGAGACATTTATTAATTTTTAATAGATGTTGAAGTATATGTAACCATTAAGTTTAACACATTTTTAGATGAATGTTTATTTTAGTAATAATTATTTTTATATTATGGACATAAGTTTAAATTAATTTATAACCATTAGTTTTAATGTAATATTTTATGTTAAAATCATTATGGTTAATTGGATAAAAGGGTTATTATATATTTGGGAACATATGATTTATTATATTGATAACCATGGGATAAAAAAATTTATTTCATGTATCAGTGATTAGTTTTAATTTTTAATAATTTCACTATATTTGGAACACTATATGATAATGTTAAATGGAAATATTTTTAGCTAAGATGATATTTTATATGAAGAGTTTAAGGTTGAATTATATATTGGAACCATATATAATTTTATTATGAGGGAACATATTTAAAACAATTAACCTATTAATTACAAATATGTAATGCACTATTTGATATTAAATTAATAAAAGTTTCATAAATTAATTTTAATATAAATGTGAAAAAATGAAATGAAAAACAACTTTTTAGAAAAATATGTTCTTAAGCCTAAAATTAATTTATACCAAAATCAAATATAACTATAATTATGATGTAATTAATTATTTTATATATCATTATAATTGAATAATGTTAATTTAATTTGAAATCTAAAATATAATTGGACTTTTAAATTACATTATTTAAAAAAATGACTATTTTGCAAAGTGAGCATTTTTTACTATTCGCTCAAAAATAAAACTTTTCAGAAAAATCCCAAAAACTATCTTAATACTATTATGAAATGATTATTTTAAAAACAATATTTATTTTCTAAAATAAAATTTATATAATTGGTATAAATTAATTATAATCTAAATTTAAAAATTAAATATAAAAAATTTGGAAGAAAATGTATTTTTTAAATCATAAAATGACTTTATTCTCATTACTTGGGTAATAAATATAATTAAATGAATGTTTTAGTTTATTTATGGTAAATATTAAAATATTTTGGAGATTTAATATAGGTCATATATTAAATATATATATATATATGTATATATGTTTTTATGAGTCATTAATGTAGTTTGGAGTTAAATGTTAAATTGAACTCAAAAGAATATGTGATCAAATCTCCCTGATTTTTGGGTTTCGAACTTTGTTGGAAATAATTTTGAATAATTTTATGTTTATTTACATATAAAATGTTTAATATAAACATTGGTTGTAATTTTTGAGGCTTTAAAAAATAATTTTGTATTTCCTTATATAAAGGATTATTCATATTTGTTGTTATTTATGTTTTTTATAACCATTTTAGGTTTAGACAAGAGGTATAAATTTTCATTAGTTTTTTATTCTTATATTTAGTTAAAATTTTAATTTAGTACTTACATCTTGAATATTAATTTACTAGAGTAAGAGATGAGATAAAATTTGAAACTGATCGAACCATAAACCAATGAAATTCTACTAATTTAGTGGAAAGAAATAAAGTATATATATTTTATTAAAATCTATATCTCGATGGTAAAATAATTTCTCAAATCTATCATGTATGATTCAGAATGTAACACTCAACTATCAAGGTATGATTTTATAAACTCGTCTATAATTATTAGTCTTATATAGTTTTATTATTCTGTTAAATAATTAATTTCCTAATCCTTAACTATAAAATATTGTTCATGATAAAATATATACTTGATTTTATTATTTTAATAAATTCATTTTTGTAAAACCTCTAACTCTAGTAACCTAAAGCCAATATATAATTTATTAAAGTGGAATATATATATATATGATATCTAAACCCAAAATATCAATTAATTTAGTTTTCTTGGAGAAGCAGATAAATACATTATATCCATTTTACATTGGGAATAAAATATAAACACAACCAAATAGAAGGAATGAAACCATGAAATCTATTAAAGAACTCTTATTCATATCATCTATAAAGGAAACAAATAATTTTTTATCATATATTATCATTAAGGGTTATGTACAGTAGAAGCTATCATGTATAAATAAGGCATAATCAGTATATCAAGGTAAATAACTAGAACCACGTACCATTTAATAAATAACTTGAGAAAAAAATGAATCCATGGATAATATCAATGTTGTAATATCATGGATAATAATAACTAAGTTCTCAATGATGTAAACTCATACAATTGGACATTATCATCTCAGACATCAAGATATATCTACCATCAATAAATTTAATTACAATAGTTTAAAACTATATGTAAATACCCATTTAATTTGGTCAAATGACTTGTCTCATAAGACATATTAATGCATTAAGAGACTACATAATTTAGGGCCCCACCATTCACTACATGTCTAATTAATTCTTCATATATAGAATGATTGATTTAATTTTTGAACAATTTTCCTTATCAATAAATATCTTTTTTAAGTAAAATATAGAATATAAATATTTCCCCAGTCAATCAAATAACATGCAAAACACCCTATACAAAAATGATATATGGTTTAGAAAATAATCATATCTATGAAATAAATAATATTGATATTTAAGGGAGATTTAATACACAATTATCACAATCAAGTTAATGTTTCAGGATAAATTTATTAAATACAAATTTAATAAATAAAAAATTAATAGGAGATAAAAGATGACCTTCATTTAATCAAAAACATGGGTTTTGAAAGAAATTCATGTATTTTTTAAATTAAAAGAAAAAGGATGATAATATATTTCTCAAAATTGTTTTCTTTTTAATACCTTTGAAATATTATAGAATAATACTAAAAAATAGGCTTATATCCACTAAAATATTGCAAATATTTTTCAAAATCGTGACTATAGGTTTTTATGACCAGTATATAGCCACAATTTAGATAAAACTATGGATATTGGTATAGTTTATAGCCACAATTTTTTCGACCATGGAAATATAGTTTTTAGTCTAGGAAATAGCCATGGTTTTGGAAAACCATGGATATAGGTCACTATTTATAGCCACGATTAATTAAAATTGTAGCCATAGGTTTCCCATGAAGAAATAGGACAAATATGTCCCCACAAGAAATGTGCGAGAAGACCTATAGGCATAGTTTTCTACCAATTTCCACAGTTAATAAATATATAAACAAGAATATATATATATATACCATAAATGGTTTGTAGTGTAGTGTGTGTGTGCATAGTTACTAGTAGTGGAGGTGTGCGGTTCAAATAAAGGTGGTGAAAGTTTATTTTAACCCTATAGCCATGGTTTAAAGGGGATATAGACATGATTTTCCACTATGGAAATAAACTTATAGCCATAGTTTGAAATTGTGGAAATAGATATCATGACACTATGGGAAACTAAGAGTACTATCACCATAGTGAAAAAAACTAGGGAAATAGGATTTATCCATGGTTCTATAGCCATGGCCACATACCTATAGATACGGGTTTTAATCCATTTATATAGGTCTATTTCCATAGTGGTCAAATTTGGGAATAACCACTAAAATCATGGTTAGAACTTTGGCCCTATGGATACACCAATAGGAGCCATGGCCATCTAAACCATGGCTATAATCCATTACCACAGTTTTTACCTCTATGCCCATGATATAGGAAAATTTTCTTATTGTGGAAGAAGCTAAAGAGTATAAAACCATTTTGGGCGTGAGAAGGTTCATTAACTCTGTAAAAGTAAAAAATATATTTCTTTTGACTTTTTTGTTAAAAACAAGTTAAAAATGGCCCCTTCAAGAAAAAATTAGAAATATTAATTTAATACAGTGAAAAAATTCAATGATAAATTAAAATATCCTTTTATAAATAATTTATGTAAATATAAAGTATTTTCCTAAAACAATTTTGAAAAATATATATATTAAAGAAAATTTAACCTAATCAATAAGAGAAATAAGATTGGATTTTCTTTTCAACATTCCTATTAAAAGAGTAAATTGAATTGAATCATTAATCATTATGAATAAATATATATTCATGTTAAATACCTTAAATTGTAAATATATACAACACATGAAATTAAAAAGGTGGATATTAAAAAATATGTCTCAATGAAGTATAAATTGAGACGATGCCCCTAACCTCAGGTTTGACTCGTTATGTACATCATTTATCTTAATTAATAATAAAATCATGTCAATTATTTACTTTATTTAGAAAAAATTTCAAATTTTATCATTATTTTTATTTTATTAATTACCATGTTATATTTAATTACTTAATTAATTAAATTCATGTCTGGTGTTTTGAAGATATTCAGTTTATAATTCCTAAATGGATTTGGTAGATTCACTATGATAAAAAAATCCATTCATACTTCATATCTAGAATAATAAAAATCAAATACTTATCAATTTTATATATTAATTATAATTTTAAACCCAATCAACAATTTTGGTTATGAATAATGTACTACGTTACAATCATGGAGACGGTAGGTTGTACGTATGCATGAGTAATGTTTTCCATTTTTCAATGATCGTGATGGAAAGAGTGTAAGAATTATTTTAACTTTACATGATGATAATTAAATCATTAATAATATATTTTTTATTTAATAAACCTATATATACTATTCATATTATGTGGTTATAAAAAATTAATCATATCGCTTCGTGGAGGTGGTTGTTTACATGTACGCGTGAACAACATTATCATTTTTTGATGAATGGAATGGTAATAAAATATATAATATATTAACTTTAAATAATGATAAATATTTAATTAATATCATATATATAAGTTAAATCTAACATTATAACCATCCATGAGAGGCAGTGATGAAAAATAAATTACATCGGTTCGCAAGGTGGTACTCCACCGTACGCATGAAGTACTGTCTGGTTTCTCATTTAATGGAATATGAGATAGATGTAGTTTATGAAATTAATATAATAAAATATAATTATATGTTATATACCAATTTTATTATATTTTCATTGTTGAATAATATTTTAAAGTAGTGGAAGAATAAATAAAGCAAAAAACACTTTGTTAAGAACGATACCTCTTTTTCAGAAAACCTCTTTAGGATTATACCGAAATCCTTACTAGATTGTCTTTATGATAAAAAGAATTTAGAATTTTTGAATTTATTTAAGGAATGTATTTGGGAAATTATTTTTAGAAAAGAGGATTATTAATTGTTAATAAAATATGAGGGGAGGTTCCCTTTTATATGTGAGGGGAGCGGCACTTTTGGAATTTCATAAAGTATTAAATTAGTACAAATTAATTTTCACATTAAAATTCCTCAAAAATAAAATTTTTTGAATATTGGATGAGTATATTTCTAAATAATATCATAAAATAGTTTTTATACAATTTTTAGTTGTGTTTTTACACTCATCTTTTAATTTTAACCCATCCCAATTAACCATTTAAACAATTAACACATTATTAATGCTTTCTACCTTTTAAGGGTCAATAGAGTTACTATTAAATGACCAAAAACCCATAAAAGGACCATAGTTGTTGTTTTCGATAATATATCCTTCATTTGGGAAAATATAATATTTTTATGAATTTTAAATCATTTAATAAAATATTATTTATTATAAAATATCATTAATGTAGTTTTTGACATTATTAATTTAATTGGACTTTAAATACATCGACACAAAGTTAAAATTTGGATTTAATATTTTAAAACACCACTAATGTTTTATATTTATCAAAAAAATCACTAAACACAATAATTATTTCAAGTTATATTACTTTTAAAAAATTTAAATTCATTAATTGTTTTCTATTAATTAACTAAATGTTGTTTTGATGTTTTATAATAATTTAATTTAATTATTTCAACACTAAAAATTATAAATAAATTTCCATGATAAAAAATAATTTATATTTCAAATTAATATTTTTAATTAAATATAAGTGGTATTTATCCCTATCATAAAATATTATAGATGATAATAATATTTCATGGTTATTTGATGCTCAGTTTGGCATGTTGTATATTATATAGAACATAGTGTTCTTAAAATCACAAGATATTAAAATTTTAGGGGGGTGAAATTAAAATTGCAAGGAAATAATTTTTCGTAAGAGGTGGTGAATGTAACACCCTGATATTTTAAAATGTATTTCTCATTTAAATGAATACTCTGTTTGATAGTTTGTGAAAAAATCAATGTTAAATGAAACTAAATCATCATGATTTAATGAAGATAATATAATATAATAAAATTTTAAAAATAATAAATTATGAGGTTGTAAAATAAAAAACATGAAGAAAAGTAAAATTGGAGTAAAATGAACCTATATTTAAAAAAATACCTCATAAATAAAATCTTTATCCTCATGGTTCTCCATAAGGATTGTGAACCCAAATGAAAATATGTAAATAAGGAAAATAATTAAGAATATAATATAAATTAAACGAGTTAAGTAAATGAATTTATTTTTGTGAATCATGTAACGTTATATATAAGAATGTAATATAACTGTTATATATATTTTTATTGGACATATAGAAATTGAATATATAAAAATGTTTTATATATATTCATTATTTATATTTAAGTTCAATTAGTATATAATTTTATGATATAAAATTAAAAAATATATATAATTAACAACTCATATAATTATTAATTTATATGAAATAGATTAATAGCATATAAAGTTATAAAATACAATTTTTCGGTAAAATGGTTTTTATTGTATATTTCAAAATGAACATAATTTATAAATTTTAGGAATTTAATTTTATTAAAAGGATTTAATTATTGGGTTCATCATATCAAAAATATAGTAGGGTTAATTTTTTGGATTTTTTAAAAATAGTTGATGTTTGAGTGAATAATGAAAAATACCCATTTTTGCAAAACTTTCATTTTTTATTTGAAAGAAGTAATTCAAAAATGATAATTATGTTTTAGATTTTGTACTAAATTGAAATAATTATACTTTAATTATAAAGAATATAATCAATTACAAAATAATTAGCATCATATTTAATTTTTTTATAAGTATGTTTTTATCCTTAAAACACATTTTTCTAAAAACGTTTTTTCATTACATTTTATGCATTTATAGTAAAATTTATTTATAAAACATTGATAAATTTAATATTTAAAAAGTTATTCCATATTTTTAATCATTTGGTTCAAATTTGGTAAAAAGGACCCTTTTATTGTTTTCATTATGAATAGTTACCTTGGTAAAAATATTGTCACTACAGTAAGGGTAGAACAGGTAAAACAAGGTAAAAACTATGAGATAATTACTAAATACCTCTATAAAGCTTGTATTTATTTTATTTAATGATTTTATTTCCACTATAATCATCAAATATTATACAATTTGGAAATTTAATATTACTTTTCTCTGATTATAACCTTTATATTGTTTTAAGTAAAGGATAATTACAAAAATGTCACTCTTTTACTTTTAATTTCTCTTATATGTTGTAATTGGAACAAAAAAGATGTTATTGATGAATATAAATATTTATTTTTTAAAAAAAAAATAGGTTATTTTTAGGATGTTAATTTATTAATTTTTAGTATTGGTATAATTACATTAAACAATTACGCAACACCAATACAATACGTATGCAAGCAATAAAAAATCAAGGTAAATTATTTTAAAAACAAAAAAAATATTATGTTTTAAATTAATTATGTAATGAAAAAATAATTCATAATTATAGAGTATAATTATTAGTAAATTATTTTAGATTCAAATTAAAATTCTACATTGTGGTCTTTGAAGTCAAATTAAATGAATAATCTAAAAAACGACTTTAATGATATTTTATTAAATGATTAAAGTATAAAAAAATATTAAAAGAGTATAATTTGGATTATAAATGGTATAAAATTTCATCCATCGACCTTTTTTATACACTTTTTACCATTGAAGAAAATTTATTACCCTTAAAGATATAAAACTGTGTTACCACGATTAAGGTTTAAAAGGGTTAAAAGGGGTTTAAACCAAAAATAAGGTTTAAAATGAAACTTAAAAATGTATAAATTTTATTTTGTGAAGTTATTTTGTCCTTATCATGTCCTAAATTTAAAATTATTTCCATTTTTTCACTTGACATGATTATTATGTCGATTATATCTTAAAGTTCTTAATATTTATAATTGTGCCACTCCCCTCACTTATAGAAGGGTACCCTATATCCTCTCTCCCTCAAACATTTTTATCCATTTATCTTGGTCAATATCAACCCAAATTAATTAACAACCATACTCCCCATGATCTAGAGACTTTTTTACTAAAATACCACCCTATAAGGATTTTTGTGTTATCTAAAAGTGGTTTTTCAAAGAAGATATGTAACTCTTAACTGATATATTTCATTTTATTTCTTGATCTACCTCCATCAGTTTTTTCATAACCAAGTTTGTATTAGCATTCAATTATCTAAAATATAATTAAATTCTATTATTTATATGTTATAACCCTTTTTTCACCTTTTCTATCCTTTGGGAAATGAATATATTGATCGTGTGTATATGTGGACTACCACCACCATGAAGTGATGTATTTCATTTTTCCACATAACCTCACAAGTTCATTTTTATTATGTAATAAATTAATATATATTATATTCAATACATAATTATTATTATATAATGATAATATTTTTACTTACAACCTTACCCTTCCACACATAAAAAATTGACAATACCACCAGCACGAACGTGTGTACTACCACTATCATGAAGTGATGTGATTATTTTTTCATTCATTCCTTTCATGGATTATTATAAAATTAGTTTTAATTAAAAAAATTGAAAATCTTTAATTTTTAATATTCTATATATAATATAACCATGAACCATTTAGTTAAGGTCAACATACATAAGTTGTCTTACAATTTTGAACCAGACATCCTCAAAACATTTAGCATGAACTTAACTAGTTTAATAACTATATTAGTCAAGTAAGTAAATAAAAAAGGAAAATAAATATTTAATACACATGATAATTGTTTTGAATCAAGTATAAAATTAATATATTTTTTATATAGGAGATAAAGTATGTACATGGAGAGTTGGACTCTATGTGAGGGACTTCTAATATCACTTTTGTTTCTATGAGACATATACAATATTCACAAATTTTTTCCTTCATTTAGTGTATATATTTCCTCTTTGATATGGTATATCATGAATCTCTTTATATTAATTCTATTTAAATTTTTATTTGAAGTTATTACTTTCATGGTTTTAAGATTCAAAAGTTACCAAAGGGGTTAGGGTTTTATGTTACAATATCACTTCTTAACTAGATCGTTTATGATTAAAAATAAAATGATTAAATTATATGATATATCCCTCAAAAATATTATTCATTTTCATATCCTCTAGTTATTTTATTAAATTAAAAGTTTTACTTTCATTTTTGTCTCTCTATGTACTCAAAAGTATGAATGGGTGTTTTTAAGGAATATCAACATTGCTTTTCTATTAGGTCGGGAATCTTTTTCTTCCATGTCTATGTTTTCTTTAAAAAAAATCTATAATTTTTTTAATATTATTCAATGATTAATTAAATTAATTTTTACCAATGTTTTTATTTCTATAAAAATGTTTTAAAATGAATATTATTATCATTTTCCAAACAAATTACTTTTAACATGGTGTGAACAAAATCATTATTCTAACATAAACTGTATAAATGAGTTTTCCCACTGTCCTGAATATTCCATGCATTTAATAATTGTTTAAAATTTTCCATTATTATTTCCAAATAAAGGTATTTTCTAAGTATTCTGTAATTTTTTTAAAATTTAAAAAAAATGGATATTATTTTAAAATTTTAAATAAAAGTTAAAATGTTCTTTTTAAAAGTATATTTATATATTTTAGTATCATTTGATGAAACTTATACATTATTTTGGATATAATCTAAATATATCATCCACCATGTTACTCTGGATAGCTTATGATCATGATGTTCTATTTTTTATTGGGGAAAAATATTGACATTTTGTATTCTATTTTTCAAATACAAATATTTATGTTGAGTATGTACTGAATTATTATTCACCCATTTCATATGATGAATGAATTAGACTATGAAAGTTAAAAGTGGGTTTTATTATATCTTTTTTATTCATTTATGGGTCTCATGAGAAAACTATCTTGTGTATTTAGTGTATGTCTTCCCAATTATTTTTGATGTCTTGGAATGAGGCCTCAATGATTGTTTTTTATTTTTTGACATAAATATTTTTTGGTATTATTATGATATCTAAAAATTTTAATTCTGTCATCATGAAATAAGTTATTTTTATACCTATTAATATTTATGCTTTTTTGTATTCCATATATATATCCACCTTCTATGGTATTAGTTATATGATGCATTTCATTATTGTTTATCTATTCAATATTATTCATTATTGATTTATTTAAATGTATCTTATATTGTATGTTTTCCCTTACTAAGAATATAAGATCACCCTTTGTTATTTTTTCATTTACTTGAGATACCATGAAAGGATCTATGAATTATTTTAGAAATATACTTTAATAAATAAAAAATATCTCACTATAATTCATGTTTTGAATAAAACATAAGTTTAAATTTAAGAATCCTATTTTTTTGTGGAATAAAATGGACACTGAGGGGGAAGTATCCTCTTTTTTATAACATTGTGATATGTAATTGTTTTTTCTAATTCTATAAAATTGTAAAACAAAAATATCCTTAAAATGTAAGAAAGTAAAACTCATGATATAAATCAGGTAGTTTTGGGGTTTTTTAAGTTATGGGGTGTTACAGTTGGTATCAAAGTAAATTTATAGATAATTTTAGAGGTTAAGAATTTATCAATTAATAAGTAATTACGCATATTAGATAATATAATGGGTTAATAAGACTGAGTATGATCATAAGTTTAATGGAATCAATGCTCTTCTAAAGTTCTATCTGATAGGAGTACCTCAGAGAAATTTATTAAGCTTCAATAAATGTTTGAAGTATATGTAACCCTTAACTTTAATTTTTATTGTAGTGAAAATGTTATTTTTGGAATCATTATTTTATATTATGGACATAAATTAAAAGTTATTGAAAATCATTAGCTTTAATACGATCTTTGATGTTAAGGTAATTTTGGTTAATTGGATAAAAGGGTTACTACATTTGGGATCATATAGTTTATCATATAGAAAACCTTGGGATTAAAATTTTATTTTCTGACTAAGTGGTTAATTTTAATTTTCAATAATTTCACTATATTGGGAACATTATATGACTATGGTAAATAGAAATAGTTTTGTCTAAGAAGAGATTTTATTTGAAAAATAAAGGTTGTGTTGGACTTTAGAAGCATATATGCTTTTATTACAAAGAAACCTATTTAACAAATTTTAAACTCCTAATTAAAAATATAGAATCCATTTTTAAAAATTAAATTTTAAGAAATTTCACAAATATAGTTTAATATAAATTCATAAAATGCAATTAAAAACATTTTTTTACAAAAATGATTTTTTATGCCTAAAAATTAACTTACGTGAAAATAAAATATAATTCCAATTATTTTGTTATTATTTATGTTATTAATAATTAAAATAGACTTATTTTAATTTATTACTAAATAAAAAAATATTGGTACTTTTAGATTACTTGATTTAAATAAAATTAAATCCAATTTTACAATAATCAGCATTTTCCTTATTCTCACAAAAATTAACCTTTTCAGAAAAAATCCAAAAATATTCATCCTAAGAATATTATGAAATAATGATTTCAAAAATATTATTCATTTTTTAAAGTAAAATTTATAAAATTGGTATAAATTAATTATAATATATGTGCACAAAAAAATAAGAATCATTTTTTAAGAAAAAGTATTTTGGAATCATAAAATGAATTTATTTTCATTACATGTAAAATTTAAATAATTAAATTAATGACTCAAGTTATTTATGGGAAATATTTAAAATATTTTTTAGATTAAATGATAAGGCATATTAATTTTTTTTATTTGACTTTATAAGTGATTAATGTTGTTTGGGGATAAATATTAAATTGATCTCGGGAGAATATATCAACAAATATTATTTATTTTTGGGTTCTGACCGTCGTTAAAAATATTTATGAATATTTTTAAGATTATTTACTTATTGAATTATATAATTTGAAATTTGGGTGTTATTGTTTAGGCTTTAGAGATTAATTTAGTATTTCCTCATATGAAAGTATATTTATATTTGTTGTTATTTAAGTTTATGCTAACCATTTCGATATTAGAATGTAGGGATAACTTTTTATCATTTTTTGGATCTTATAATTAGTTAAAATTTTATTTTTAGTGCTTCAAGCATGAAAAAATAATATTTAATATTCATTTCAAGGAGTAAGAGATGATATAGAAGTGGAAACAAATTAAACCATAAACAAATGATGAAATTCCACTTATCTAGTGGAAAGAAATCAAGTATGTATATTATCTTTAAATATTTATCTCTATGGTAAAATAATTTCTCAAATATATAAAGTATCCTTTAATAAGTATCACTTAATTTTCATGTTATTCTTTTAGAAACTCATATGAAATTATGATTCTTATAGAGGTATATTTTTATATGAAATGCTAAGTTTTCTAATATTAATCTAAAAATTAATATTCATGGTTAAATTTATATTTGATTTTATTACAATGGTAAATTAATTTTTGAGTGAAAAAATTAAAATTGTAAGCATGAAATTTTTATAATATGAGGATAATTTAACACCCTAATATTACAATAAATATTTCTCCCTTAAATGAATATTAGGTTTGATAGCTTGTGACACACACAACATCAAAATAAAATGAACTATGATTATTTTATAGAGATAAAATATTAAAATTAATGATAAGAACTAATACATTATGAGGTTATAATACAAATTAACATGAAAAGAATTAAAATTTAATTAAATTAAAATATATATATAAATACTACAAACCTTAAATATTTATATAGAAATACAAACATTTATCAATGAAGTTCCCTCTTTTTGAATGAATAAATACATTATGAAGAAATGAAGTTATAGAAAACACATTTACTACATTAGTTATTTCAGAAAATTATATCTTTTCATATTTAAATTACCATTAATAATCATAAACATTGATAATATATTCATTTAATAGTAATCATATTGGTAGTATATATAAATGGTTATGATAAAGTCTAATTAACACAAATTCAAAAAGTGATGGACACACTTAGAAGGATCATACCCCATGAATCCCATTTATCAGAGAATCTAAGGGAGATAGCATCACTAAGATTTTCCCCTGATCAATCCTAATCCACGATTCAATAATTAATTCATGAACAAAACCATTTACAAGATATGTTCAAGCTCATCGAGATCATGGCCCAAACTATGTATATCAAACCACCCTAAGAAAATCTCACCATCGCACACCTTAACCTTAGGTAATTCACTGGCGTAATAAAGGTATACTTATTTAAACTCCAATATTATGATTTTTTATTTTTTTCATTAAAATATGATTATATTTATCCCTTTCTAATATTAATTTTTAAATGGTTCAATAATAAGTTTGAAAAAAATAGATTCTAATACAATGAAACAAAAAGTGTAGTTTTTTGGGAAATATATAGTTTCAATTAAGACATTATTTTTTGTAGATTTAAGAATGTTTTAAATAAATGATATTTTAATAAAATATTATAATTAAATAATATATATTAAATATAAGTTATAATATAACATTACCAAGTTAAATTTAATTGTTAAAAGGGTCAGAAAATGTTATTATAAAAAGCCAATATTGTTTAATAAATGGGTATTTTTATTTAAGTGTAAATTCTAAAATTTAAAGAATTATTTTGATAAAATAAATATTATTTTATAAATAATTATGTCAAAATTATCCAGTAGTTATTTCCTCATAATTTTCTAAGATAATCGAATTTATGGGTGAAAATTAAATGTATAAATCTATGATATGTATTGTGACATCATAGTGACCCAAAAAATGATGTCATATATTCCTTCAAATATATCAATGAAAAAATAAATATTTTCCATTTAAAATAATTTTTTGGTTAAATTATTTTATTTATTTTATAAACCCTTAATGTATCCTCCAAAACTTTTATTATATTTTAGGGTTTTAAAATCAATTCTTTGTAAACATAACTCACTTCCACATCACCAAGGGTGTTATTATAAAGAAATTAGTTCTTAAAATTATAAAATAATTAAAACCACTTCAACTTTTCATAAACTATGGTAACAAACCAGGGGAAGGTTTTTTTACTACTTTATCATATATAGTCCAAAACCTATGTTTGGAAATTAATAAAGAATTATCCTATATTTTGATATATAAACCCACCCAAAATATCATTCATCTTCAATAAAAACCCTTATAGCATGAAATTACTCTGACCTTACCTATCTAGATCCCTCCTAGTTTTTCCCCCAATCTCTTAAAAATCTTCTCCCAAGCTTTTAAAAGAACTCACTCAAGGTAATGGATACTTTCCTTGTCCTATTAATTCAAGAACCTTATTTAAATTATGCATTTTTTCAATTGTTCATGTTTATATTTGTTCTCACACATTCATCTTATTATAATTATGATTTATAATTAATTATATACCCATTTAACTCTCATTTAACTCTTTTATTAATCTTTATATACCCTCATTATGATATCAAAATCATCCTACGATTTTTCATGCAAAACATTTTTGTAGTGAATAAACATTGCCATTTACACTAAAAGGTATTAACCTAGATGTACCTATCCTTAATTATTTGGGGAATTCCATTTATATATCTCACACACCATAATCATGTAAATTAAAAGTATTGAAATACATCTTTATTTTGCATGATCTATGTGGCACACTTATTCATGTACATGATATGAAAGTGATAGGTGGGATTGGGATTATATAGCCCTCCAATGCTTTAGGTAATGTTTTAATCTCATAAGATACAATGTATGGTGGGTGTGAGGTTATATTAATCACACTATGTTTTGTTTTATTTTTGGTTATCCTTGACTTATATTTATGATTACATGTTTTAAGTAGTTTCCACATTCCCGAGTTGAATTTATGCTATCATGTTATATCATGTCTCATGGTTGAAGATTATGATTATCACTCCTCTTATGTTTCCTTGATATTACACATGTCTCAAAATGTACAACTATACCTTATTTTATTATTATTTTTATTCATTTGTTTGGATTTATATCTCACCCCTTTATTATGTACATCCCTAAGTTATCCCGTGTAGTTTTAGAATGTTGGAATTTTAGGATCATTTTAAGGAAGTTATCAATAATTTCATTGTATTATTATTTAATGTTTTTATGATATGTATTTAAATTATAAAACAAACTAGGGTTTATTATCTTTTAGGATTGTATTATATGTACATTTATATAATAAATCATGAATTAAAGTATATTAAAATGTGGGTTTTCATAGTTGGTATCATAAAAAAGTATAGTTATTTTTGGGATTAGGATTATAAAACTCAAGTGAAATCATTAGGGATAATACTAAACATAGGAACACAACCTTAAGTTTTGGTAAAGTATATAGTAATTGGTTTCCAAGAAAATACATCCCTATATGGATACTACAAGTAGATGTGGCTCAATTAAATATGTACCTAGGGATAATAATCCTGAAAATTATTCATCGGTTAAATAATACATGTCATTTGTGAGGTACCCATTTAATTTTCATGGTTTCTCAATTATGTGTTTAATAGTCCAAAAATACTCATCAGTAATTTTTTCCTTTATTCTAGTCAGTGGTTGGAAATAGGAGGAGCTGAACCAATAACCAATGTGATGAGACATGTAATAGCTACTTAAATGAGATTCCTAACATGATGGGAAATAAATTAATCTATATTGTGATTATGACAAACCAGATATCATAAATAATGATTAACAATTGGTACATTTTTAAATTTGTACACATGAAAAAAGAAGAGGGGGACAGTGTCTCAAGAAATTTTATATGATAAAAGTGATACAGGAATGAAGATTTAATTTTCTATAGGTCAAAAATATAGAGAGGCACAATGGTAAATTTCAAAAAGGAACATGAATATGTTTTAAGTGTGATAAAATAGGGCATAAAGTAGCTATTTTTCATATAAAAATAACGATCTTAGTTAACTTAATGTATGGAAATAAAGTTCAATCTAAGGTTCAATTAATAGTTATATGTCATAAATGTGAAGATGTTGGGAATTATCTAAGAAAATAATTTATTCCATAGGATAAAAGGCGTGATGAGCACTAATAATCTCCAAGACCAAGGTAACAAGAAATTTCCTAGGCTGAAATGGATCATGGTTATAGAATTACATATAACCTCTACTCTAGATTTGTGTTTTAATTGTTTTAATTCATGATATATTATCATATCTAGTAATTTCTTTAAGAACATTAAATCACCTACCTAGATGATTTTAAATATTTAGGAAAAAAATTATATGATTATTGTATCATAGGTTAATGTTTTTGGGAATATTATTGAAAATATAATCATTCTTACTTTACTGGGATTTGATACTTTTCTAGGTATATGTTAACTTTCTTCTGTGGATCCAACATAAATTTATGGGAGAAGTAATTAACCCTCTATGACATGAAACACCCTCTAATTCTATACATGTATAAGGAGGACAATGAATCTCATTTGGTATCATCATCTCAAGAATGGATATTATTACATTATGAGCAAGTATATGTAGCTCAAATTATTGAGACTAAGTAAAATATCATCCATGAATACATACACATTATAAGGGATTATATCAATGTGTTTCTTGAAGAATATTCTAGTCACCCTCCTAAATGAGTGGTTGAGTTCTCAGTCAAACTTATATGAGGACCAAGTAACATTCTTAAGGCATTTTATCCCCAGAAATGTAATATCTATGGATTTTTCAAAAATAGAGGAAATCGAATGATGGAATAGACTAACATTTGTGATGGAAATCTATAGTTTACTTGGATTAATAAGGTGATATAATCGATTTTTGAGAAACTTGTCACATTTTTTTGGTCTACTAACCAAGATTACTCAAAAGGGTTTAAAGTGTTTCTGGAATGATGAATGTGAGAAAATCATTATAGAAATGAAGAAGAGGATAATCACTACACTTGTGCTTACATTACCCACCATTGCAAATGGATTTTTGATCTATAGTGATGCATACAAAAAGGTATTGGGTTTTTTACTCATGCAATATGACAAATTGATATCCTATTCCTCTCCAAAAATAAAGATCCATGAGAAGAACTACCCAATGCATGATTTAGAATTGGAAATAGTGATCTTTGTGTTTAATATTTGGGAACATTATCTCTGTAGAGAAAAGTGTGACATATATATTGATCATGAATGCCTCAAGTAAATATTTACAAAAAATGATCTTAATATACACCAAATAATATAGTTAGATATGATCAAGGATTTTGATTGTTTAATTTATTACAATCCTAGGAAAGTAAACAAATTAGAAGATGTTATAGTAAAAAGGATCCTACAACTCTATCCATGATTAGGATTGAAAGGAATCTAATATTCTTAGAAATTAAAAGGATGGAATTGGGAATAATAAGACAATATTCATCATAACTTACTCAAATAACTCTTAAACCATCCATTCTTGAGATGATCAAGTAGGATCATAAGGATCATGAGTTTCTACAAAATAAGGTAGTAATATTTGAGAGTTTAACATTGTTAAAGATTAAGTTATAAGGATTTGAACTTGAATATATGTCCCATGAAATCCAAAAAATAAGAGTGAAATTTTGGATAATGTGCATATATCATCCTTATCTTATAATCCAGGAAGTACTAATATATATATATATATATATATTCGAAGAAAAACTTTTAGTGGGATAACATGAAGAGTTAGAATTCAGAGTTTTTATTTATATGATTTTATGATAATAAGTCAAGGCTAAATGATAGAAGTATAAGGGTATCCTAAAATAATTTTCCATACCTATATGTAAATTAGAAAACAAAACCATGGATTTCATTATAGGAATCCCCAAGAAACCTAAAATAAATAACGTCATAAGGGTGGTATTCGATTACCTTACAAAGTTGGCACATTACATTACTATCAATGAATATTTATCTCTTTAAAAACTTTCCAAGATATACCTAAGGTAATTGGTAATAATATATGGAATTCCACTCTCTATTGTATCTAATCTATATCTGAGGTTTACCTATAGTTTTTTTAGAAGCCTTCAGCAAGCATTGGATATAGAACTAAGCTTTGTCACCATAAGTTGAATGATTAGTCTAATAGAACCATTCTAAATCTAGTGTATATGTTGATATCATGTTCAATAGATTTACAGGGATGTATAGACTTTCATCATCCCCTAGTAGATCCCTCATATAAAAAAAGATTCAATTCTAACATTAAAATGGCACATTATGAGGCTCTCTATGGAAATAGGTGTTAGACATTAACATGTTGGGATAAAGTTATATATAGGGAGCTAATAGGAACTAATCACATCCAAGAGATGATTGATATGGTTTAAACCTTTCAGAATTATATGGAATCTAAAAAAATTACCAAAAATATATGTAGACATTCATGGATAGGACATGGAGTTTAAGTTAGGAAATAAAGTGTTCCTTCATATATCTCTATGGAAGAAATTCGTGAGGTTAGGGAAAAAGGGAAAGATTATTCATAGATATATATTCCCCTTTTATATACGTGATCACATTAGAGTGGGGGTCTATCAAATAGCACTCCCACATAACCTATCTGTAGTTCTAGATGATTTCCATGTATCCCTCTTTAATAAGTACATACTAGACTCCTCACATATAGTAAATCTAGAGGAGGTACTAATAGATAATGGTATTTTATATAAGTATCAGTATTTGAAGATATTAGATTGTATAGAAAATTTTCTATGAAATAAGAAAACCCATATATTCAATGTGTTATGTGGGAACCACAAGTTTTTGGAAGTAGAAAATATACTAGAATATGTGATGAAACAAAAGTACCCTCATATGTTTTAGTGTATGAAATAAAATTTCTGAGGGAAAATTTTCTAAAGGGGGTAAAATTTAATAACCCAAACTTTTATAAATTAAATTTATTAATTTTGAATGAATAAATTCATTATCAAATAATGAATTTATAGAAAACATATGTACTATTAGATTTGGTGTCCTAGGACCAACTGATTGTAATCTTATTATATTTATATTCAATGTATTGAATATTAATGAAACATATTATTACATATTGTTCATTTTTATATATGTATTTAATTTAATAATGTTCAATATTATTTTTAACATTCATAATGTTATAGAAGTTTCCTACTATTATGAGAGCCTAAAAGTCCTATTACAATATTCTTAAAATAGTTCTATGGTTGGATAACATACTATGATGGGACACATAGTATTTAGACCATCAGATGTGAGTAAACATAAGTGGATGAGGATTATCCTAATGAATTTTACACTTGGTAATCTCCAAGATGGGATATTATTAGAATAGACCTTCCAGTCATAATTCCACATGTTTTGGTTTCATCAGATATTTCTATCTATGAGTGTGTGTAATGGTCCTTAAACATTAATATTATTATTGATGCATGTCATGTTTTATGAAATTATATTTATAGATAAAAACTATTACACCCCAAGACATTAGAATATTTTAATTTTAGAATAAATTTAATTTTGTTAGCCTGCTTTACACACAAATAAAAACTTATTCTACACACAACCCTGAATTAGCTTTTGTTACATGCATGACTGAGTTTTTCCTCCTTTTAATGGTGCACCTATTTTAAAAATAAATTTCTAGAATTTTATAAATATTATTTTTCAAAATAAACATAATTCTTTAATTTAGAAGGTCTAAATTATATAAGAGTGAATTTTTGGGATTTTTCTGTGAAACATCATTTTTTGATGAATAATAAAAATTACTAAAATTTAGTTAAAAATAGCCTCTATATTTAAAGAATGATTAATGTTAAATTATATTTTAAATTTTTTTATAGTAAAATTAGATCAATTATACATATTTTTATAAAATTATGTTCATTATAATCAATTTCACTTTGAAATTGAATATAAAAACTTAATAAATGTTTAAGTGTTTTTCTACTTTAAAACCCCATTATTTCTTCCCGTCGGCGTGATTAGCGTTAATCTTAATATTCCCACTTATGTGATTTTAATTTTGAAAATTAAACATAAATGGTTGTAATATGTATGATATTTTTAGTCTAATAAGATCAAATTAATTTTTGACAAAAAAAGATTAGTGGAAGTGATTAAAATTAATTACGGTGATTAAGGTAACATTAAGCTTAATAAGGGACTAAAATTTAATCTTAAAGGAAAAAATGAATTTGACAATTGTCCAAAAGCCATCAGATTCCAATATTTTACCATATCCCTTCTTTTATTGAATTTTATGGTTCATTATGATATTATTAAATGAAAGTGCCCTATATAAAAGTTTAAGGAAAAATAAAAAAAGGGAACTTTCCTTACCTATAACATTTATAAAACATTGAGATATGTACAAAACATCATAATTTTGGTTGTAAATATTATTTTATAAATATAAATGGGTTAATTTTATCATAATAATTTATCATTAATTTTTAGATATTATTTAATTACTTAAAATGCTTAAGAAATACCAACATAATGATTATTTAGTTAATAATTAACTAAAATAAATGATACTATAAATATTAAAATCGAAATGAATTGATTGAATTATTGTATTTATTTATTTTTGTAAATGAATATTTCATGTTACACATATATAAACATAATATATTTTAATTAAAATATTATATTTATATTTTAAATTTTAAATTAAATAAATAATGTCATAATTTACATTATCGTTATTTTACAATAAATAATATTTTATTAAATGATTTGAAATTAATAAAAATTAAATATTATTCTAAGTATTTTTTAAGTGTTATTATATATTATATATGGTCTATTATTGGATAAATTAATCTTTTATAATTAACATATTGACCCTTAAATGGTAAAGATGTTGTTAACACGGTCTGGGTTTAAAAGTATTTTAGCGTGTCACGTGCGTTTGTTTTAAAATTAATTCCCAAAAAAAGAATTTTAATTTTATAAATTGTATATTATATTAATAATTAAGTTCCTATATATTATCCAATAAATCTCACTTTATTTTAGTTTTAATGGTTAAATTATTTGGGTTAGAAAACAAGATTCTTTAATAAAAACCAAAATGATAAAATTTTAGAATCTTAGAAGTTAAGGAACCAAATTATTAAAGTGCAAATATTTTTGTGTAGATGAGGTTTTTATCGACCATTATTCTCCTTTAATCCATTATGTTTCCATTTTTAATGCAATTTAAGTAATTTAGACCTCTCGTTAATGAATACCTTTTGGTATTTACAAAGTGCCACTCCCCCTCCACTATATAAAGCCTCCTCTCCACCCACTTCATCTCACCTCTCAAATCACTTAGGTTTGGAAAATACCTACCCAAATAGTCTCCCAAAATCCCTAACCTCCTCTTAGAGGCATCTCTTTGGGCATAAATAAATCTGAATAATCCCTTTGGTGTAAACCAAAAAGAGTTACCCAATTAAGAAAAGGATAAAGATCACACACCAAAATGAAGGTTAAGCTAATGGATTCTTTTCTTACATTTCCTTTCATAAGGAATTCACAATATACACCAAAAACTTCTATTTTATTGTGTATCTAATACCAATTTTATACATTATGTCAAGAATCCTTTTTCTTTAGGGTATGATAAACCTTCCTTCATGGGGATTATGAATTAAATGTTTCGAGTGGTATGGTACACTTTGAAATGTTTAATGATTAATTTCCTAAAACATATTTTTAATGATTATCTTTGAAATCTGACTCCCTTTTTGGTTTTTAACTTTCTCTTGGAAACAATCACTTTATTTTAATAATTTTGTATTTGAAATTAACTTTAATATCCATATTATCACCCAATGGATATTATTATTTCCTAAACTGTATATCATTTTATATACGATGTTCACTTAACAGCTATTTGATTAATTGGGGAATTATTGATAAATATGTATCTAATATTCAATACAGATGCATTTTGATAAGGCACATTGTTCATAAATATGATAAATTATTTGGACTGGTATGACAGGTGTGAGGCACATTTATAGATAGTTACTCAATGCATTGGTAGTCTCATGAGCTGAATCATTTGGATAAATCAGATGGGTTTCTACCTGGCATTTTGTAAATCATCTTGTGAAAGGTCTTGATGGTAAAGGTACCATTTTCCTAGGAAATATAGAGTACAATAATTAATCATTCCCCACATTTAGATTTAGTTATTATTCATCAATTATATTTTTCATTGATATATCTATGGATACATTTTATCTTAGTTTCATTTATTATTCATCCATGAGATTTTGTATCAATGTATATATGGATACTTTTCATTCTCAGTTTATTGATTTAGATGTAATGAGTTTTATTTTCTTACATTTCTATATTGATATTTCCTTATCTAGTTATTTTCATGTCATATGTTATCAGTTATTTACCTTTCCATATTGATTTATTCATATTGATGCATTTTTTATTCCACTTTACTTACCCTTACTGAGTATTTAACGTCACCCTTATTATTTTTCTTTTCCCCAAGTCATGAAGAATATATCTTTGAATAATCTTTCAAGGACATGGTTTTTTTTTCTTTTTATGTATTATGTTTTTAATTCCTGTTTCCAAATGCATTATTAGTATTATGTATGTAATCTTTCTTTCCAAGACTACTAAACTAAATGGTTCTTTCAGATTTTATTCCTTGTAATCATGAAAATGTAATAAAATAATACAGTCGCTCTAAGCTTCTAGGGTCGGGGAATTACAAAAATGTTCATGTCATATGTTAGCGGTAAGTAGAGCATGTTGGGTGCATCACGATTGACATGACATTAATGGATAAGTCATGCCTCAATTGGTGTATATTAGGCATGAAGTGCACAAATGATGAGAATGGATGTTCATAATGAAAATGCACTAAATCGGGCCCATAAGATCAAAAATGAACATTTAATACCATTAAAATGTAATTAAAATATATGTTTTTATTGTATAATCATCGCATCCCTTTGATTGGAATATAATCATCACATACATTCCATGGCCAGGGTGTAATGAAATGTTTATTTTAGATAGTGAAATAAAGACATGTCAATCGTATAGGTTGATGAAACTATCATGCAACCTTGTTAATGAGATATTTTGAAAAGGGGATTATATTACATAATTATTGTTCATATGTGGTTGTAATCATTAGGATATTAAGTTCCTTATCTTGGGTGACTTCACTCATTTCTAGACAATAATCTTGGACTTTGGGAAATCCTACCTAATGTCAATGAGAAAGAATCCTATAGTGTGACACCCAAATTGTTTGTGTTTATCTTGATTAAATTATATTTTAATTTATTTTATGGAATAAATATTATTATCAAGACTAAGGAATAATTTTAATCAATTTATATTGATCATATAAATTAAATAAATATTTTTTCCCATTATGTGAATAAAATTATATTTGTTTATTTTTTTGAATATTTAATAAATATTTATTTATTTCTCTGTGAATGAAATATTTATTTATGAATAAAATATTTATTCAAGTATTTAATAAATACTGATGAGTCTGAAAGTACAAAAACCACATCCGGTGAAAAAATAACTATTTACATGCCTGTAAATATTATTTAACAATTTGCGTAAGTTTTCACCCCAAAAAATATCATTATTATTATTATTATTATGTTTCATGGGGTTTATTATAGGTTTAAAATTTTATTTAATTACTGGTATGAAATTAAATAGTATTTTAACATAAATTCTAACTCGATAAATAAATTGTTATGCCTATTATGTATTGCATCCAAAATTGATAATGGATAATCTTTTCACACAAATTTTTCTCTCTCAACTCCTCCTTCTTACCCTTCTAAAGGATTAGAAACTCAAGAGATATTTATTTAATACTAGATAATGAGAGATCAATAATGAATGACACCAGATATTTGATTTAATATGTTGGCAGCAAGAGATCAAGTGGTGTTTCTTAGAGATCATTTGAGCACATGTAGATCAGTATTAGAAGGATTTTATACTTAGATCGTCAAAACACAATAAAGGTAATCTAAAAGGTTATCTTTGGATAATCAACATTCATCAAAGAAGAATTTCATAAAACCAAGTATTAATTTCTTTAAATATTAGATAACTTAATTATAATTTTGATGTGGAATATCCCTGCTCATGGTTTTGAGAAATGGTTATTAAAATAAATTTTAATATATTTCCCACCACTGCATGCTTCCATTGCACCTAGAACCAACAAGTGGTGTCAGAGGGTTCATGTTTAAATTTTTAATTAATTACTTGATTGTTGATCTATATGTAATTTTAGATTGATTTTCATTTCATATTATTCTTTATTTAATCTGATTTGAATTAAAATAATTTAAAATATTAATCATATTTGTACAAGTATATTTATTTTCATAAAGGTTTAAGGATATATGAATAGTGAATAGAAATTTCATTAGGAAACTATTATTTTTTGGCCGGTATAGAAAGGTTGCCTGACGTTTATTTAGAAATTCACATTATATACCCTAGTGCACTACATCTTTATATGCTAAGTTTTACATGTAAAAATACACAGTAATTAATCATATTGTATGTCATGTGTTAACTAGCCAACATAGCACCTAGTTGTCCAATTACACAACATGTATCAGTATACACGTTGTGTAGTCTACATGGGTTAGTGATATAAATAATGAAATCTGTGTGGTCATTATTCACATTGAAAACTACATAAGAATGAAAAAATGGACCATTTTTTATGTTCATGATGTGTATAAAATGTACATGTCATGTAGTTTATCAATTCTTATGTCATAAGAACACGTTAAGTGACTCGGTAAGAAAACAGGCACATATCTCAAATATAGTACATGGTTTGTAGCTGGTGTACACACTGTTTAGTCTACTGAGACACATTTCAAAGAACCAATCATGTGTCCTAGACACATGTAAAGTAGAACACGCAATGTATATCTCATTTTTACTCATCATGAAGTCCAACTGAGGTATACACTGTAGACCCAGAAATTTAACCTATATACATGAAAACAGAGATACATGGCATGAAGCTTGATGTACACGCCATGTAGTCTCCAATTAATAGATATAATTAAAAATTGCATAAAATATAAAACATTTATCATTAAAATCATATTCTATTGATTTCCCCACCATTGTGTGTCTGAAATTTTAAAAATGGTTTTAATTAATTTTAAATGATCAATTAATTTATTATAATGAATATGACATTATTGGTTCTGCCATTTATTGTCAATAATTTCCATAAATGATTGGTTTCTTTAATAATTTATGGATGATCATTAATATTAAAGGGAAGTAATTAATTCAAGCATGTTCTTCTTAATTATAAATAAAAAATAAAGAAATGAATGCTAGCTAGTTACATTCTTTGTATTCATTATATGTATGACCGTTCATGAGCTTCAACGAGAAGTGTGCTTGTGTCAGATATTTTTTAATTTAATTTATTATATGGTTTTTAAATTATTTAATATTAAATTAAATTATGGCTGACGATTCATCCCTCCCTCTATTATAATGTAGTACAAGTCTGTCCAAGAATATTTATGTAATCTCTTTTTAACTAATCCTTTGGTTATCCTTACCTACATGTGAGTAATAAATACTTTTAATTAATGGAGTATACCAATGCCCATGGAGGAGGATCAATATAGAATCGTTATTATCCCATCTCAAGGGATACATAGGTGTACAGGTGGAATATTATTGGGGATGGATCCTTATTCTCCAAGTTCTATTTCTTGGTTCCCAGATCGTTGGAGATTCGGTGGCCCTCCTCAGGCAATGGTTTCCCTTACCTCTACGGACTTAGGTTTTTCTTTGACCTTTCTCTTCATCTTTTCATGCATATTTCTTGATATTCATTTATCTTTTAGGGTTGGTTCTAGTTTCTTACTCTTGAGTTTTTAGGGATTCATCCCCAGTCATATTTTGGGTATTTTTTTCACGTCACTACTTCCTCTTCTTTGATGGCGATATATTTAGTCTCTATTTTTCCTTCTCATTTTTCCTTCCCACTAATAGTTTCCTCCTTATATCTCTCCTTGATATCCTAGTCTTGGTTATCCCTTTTGGTTCTTCCTTAGATTTGGACTTATGCATCGGCATTCTAGGGTCCCCTCCCTTCTCTCCTTTTTCTTCCTCATCATTTATAGCTTTCTTGGATTTCCTCTTTTTAGAATTGTTTCATTTCTAAGAAATGGATATTTGGTGTGTTATTGAATGGTTTTTTTATTGGTTGTTGGGGTAGATGTATGTTGGTCGTCTTCCTAAATGATTTTAAAAACTTCTCTCTTTCTTTGATTATGAATCATATTTGTTAAAATTTGGTTCAGGCATTTTTTGGTCTTTGTTTCTCTGATGAAGGTTTAATGATGGGGGTTTTTGGTTGAGGTTGATTATCCTGGAAAAGTTTATGGCCCGATGTTCAGGCTTTTTAAACTAAAACTCTACTCTTGTTTCTTATTTCATCACTCCAACCTAATTCGGTATGATGTGGGGGTTCTGTTGGAGGCTTTGGGAGGTGCAGTTCATGAAATCACCCATAGTCCTAGAGTAGCAACCTAAGTTGTATTCTCTCCTTCCTTTGTTATTTATATGATAGGGTGAAAGGTGTTATCTCCATTTCGATGTATTCACCAGAGAAATCCTTTAGGTGACTATTCAGGGATGACAGTGATTTTTATTTTTGAATTTTAACCTAATTTTTAATAATTTTTGAATTTTGTTTGGACTAGTTGATTTTTTCTACATTTTTTATTTGTAATTGGTTACCATTCAACCTCAAGTTTCATTTATCAAAAATAAAAAAAACAAAAGAAATTTGGAGGTCGAATACTATAGCTCATTCCATGATTGGAAATAGGAGTTATATTCCCTAGGTCAATGGTTGATTTAATATATGCTCATTAAATCAACCATTACATAAGTTCGTGATATGGTTGTTTACAATATTTATTTATTTTTATCTATGTGTCATTTATTTTATTTATTCAATACTATGATCACATAAATAAATGAGTTAATGTGAAAAGACAGAAATTAAATAAATTAATTACATGTAAATGTTTTATTTAGATTGGTTGATTAATTAAGTAACATACACTTAATATTAAGAAGACATTTAATGGATAAAACAAGATAAAATTTATGCATAACAAATTAAAATTCCATAATTAAATATTAAGTCATACTTATCCTTCTATTACTTGATTTGGAATGAAACACAATAAAAATAAGTGTTTGGATAACCCTTTTTGGGACACTTACTTTTATATATGGAGTTATTATGAAGGTTTTGTGTTGAATAAACTATTTTAAATTAATAGTGGTATCTCTTTCTAGAATTGGTATAATTTAGAGGAAAATTTTGAGGAAATCCAAGTCATGATTTTAGGATAGGGGAGTATACTCAACATATCAAGGAGTTGTAAGCATGTGGTTAGAAGTGATCTGCCTAACTAAATGCCTTCAAGTAGATTGACCAACCCTTGTTCAGATTATATGAAGGGGAATATGGATCCTTTACACTATAATGTCAAAGAAACTATAAATTTCAAGTTCAATGGTGAGTGCTATTGGAACTTTATAAAATAGTGGGGGATTTAATAAAATCAGTAAAAGTATTATATCTCTCCCAATTTGTAATCAATAAAAATACTAATAATGTAATCATTTAATTGTATAATAAAATGGAAATATCATCATCCACATTATCCCTATAATAAATATTTGATACATACAACCTATTAACTTTTAGTAACATCCTCGAATGGTATAGACGCCTTTGGGTTGTGTTACACCATGAACGGAAATCTTACGTCCTCGAATCCTCATTTTCTAATCCTCCTGCTAAGAAGGTGAGTAATAAAGATTTCTTAGTCTATGAGAAACATATTAATGACATGGTCAACATTCAATTTTTTTTTATTTCATTTATTTTCATTAAACTATTGAAGTCTCATGAAAAAATGGATGTGTATAACATGCTTGAACACCTCTTTGGTATTTACAATGAGAGATCAAGATAGAAAACATTTGATATTTCTATGGTTCTATTTTAGATAATGCTTGTAAAGGGTTCTCCATCTTAGCCTCATGTAGTCAATATTATTGGCTACACTTAGTTTTTAAAGGTTCTATGGATTAAACTCCATGGAGGACTGGGAACTGATCTCATTTTGGAATCACTCCTTCAGAGCTTCTCTAGCATTGTTCTCAATTGTAATATGAAAAATATTGATAAGTCCCTTCTAGATATTATTACTCTTCATCACTAAGTAGTTAAGGATATGATTCATGAAAACCTTTTATTATTTTTTTAAAAAAATGGAAAAGGATAAAGAAGAGATTTAAAAACAAATATTCTTTATGCCCTTCCATGAAGAGGAAGATTGAGGGGAAAGCAAGGGAATATGATGTTGTTTGTTTTGCATGTGGAAATAAGGTCCACTGGAAGAAAACTTTCACTTATATAAAGAAGAAATGGGAAGATTTATGTGAGTTTTTTATTGAATTAAATTTATCTATCTCTACAAATTAGGTATTTGATATGGATTTTGGTTCTCATATATGTATTTAAATACAGAAACCAAGTATATTTAGAAACATTGATTGAGGTGAGGTAGATCTATGAGAATAAAATAGAGCTAAACTTTTTGTTATAACTATTAGAGACTACCACCTCACATTTATGATTGGATTTATATTAGTTTTGAAAGGTTTTTATTATGTTCTATTTTTTACCAAAAGCATTATTTTTGTATACAAACTTGATAATGATGTATTTATTTTAAAATTTTGGAATAAATTTTACTTGTTTTATAGAGATATAATTTTTTATGGTAAGGCATAATTAAATAACTAAATTTATGTGATGCATATCATGAACCATGTAATGTAAATTGATAATGAAGTTACATCACATAACTCATTCCACACCCTTGTTTGGAATCACCACGTAGGTCATGTAAATTAAATGTATTTGACTAAATAACATAAAGATGGATATTTCTATTATTTTAAAATAAAAACACTTGGTTAATTTCATGTATGTTTAGAAGAAAAAATTACTAAATACCCATTTAGTGGGAAAGTTAAAAGGGCTAAAGATATTCTTGAATTAGTTTATACTAATGTGTGTGGACCATTTCCTATTAAATCGAGGGGAAGGTACTCATACTTCATAACTTTTAATGATGATTTTAGTAGATTTTTATGTATCTAATTAATTAGGTATAAGTTGTATTATTTTGATAAATTCAAGGAATAAAAGAATGAAGTTGAGAACCATCTTGGTAATAATATAAAGAAACTCCACTCAGAACATATTGGATAATATCTTAATCAAGACTCCATTGATTACTTATAGGATTTTAGGATCCTATCTAATATCACTCCTCCTTACATGCCTTAATATAAAGGTGTAAGTGAAAAGATTAACCTCGCCTTGTTGGACATAGTGAGATTAGTGATGAGCCATACAAGTCTTATATTATACTTTTGTGAATGGATGTTATAAAAAATATCACATATACTAAACGAAGTACTAACTAAATCGATAAATGGTATTCCATGTGAATTTTGGAGTTGAAATAAAACCATGTTATTGAATTTACATGCATGGGGAATAAAACCCTTTTTTAATGTCTCTTTAAGTAAAAAACTACCACCCTAAGGCACAAATTTTTCTTTTATATGATACCCCAATGAAACAAGGGGATTTACCTATTAAACCCTTCGAAAAAAAAGGTTATAGTGGAATCAAATTCCATATTCCTTGAGATAGAGAAAATTAATAAAGGAGATAGTGGGAGCAAGAAAGGATTCAATGAATTATAGGCTCAAGGAATGCAGGAGTTTGTATAAGAATATATTTCACAAATACCTATGGAAGAAGAAATTATTCTAAAGACACGGGTACTATGTTGGAGTACAAGAGAGTTTAAAGAACTAGAATGTTATATTTTTTTGGAACTAAGTATGGTGAATCATTATTAGTTGATAACAATGATCCTATAACCAACAAGGAATTAGTAAGTGGAATAAAAGTTTCCAAATGGAAAGAAGTCATGATCTATGAAATGGATTCCATTTACCCAAAAAAATATTTCTCTAGACCCTGTAGTAGATGTAAATACCATTGGTTTCAAACAGGTATTAAATAAGAAACTAGACGTAGAAGTATAATTCATTTTTCTATAAGTTGTGTCTACTTTCAAAAGGGTTTAAACATTGTCAAGGAATTGAATATGGTGAAACCTTTTCAACTTTTTCAATATTGAAATCCACCATAATTCTAATTTCCATTGTATCCTTCCATGATTTTTGATATTTTAAAATGGATATCAAAATATCTTTTCTTAATGGGAACCTTCTTAAAGATTTATATATGACATAACCCGAAGGGTTTTTTACTCCAAAGGATTCTATCATGCTATTCAAGTTGTAAAGATCTATTTATCTATTTAATAAAGCATCCAAATCATAGAAAATTAATTTGTATGAGTCCATGATAGAATTTGGTTCCATAAATAATGAATGCAATTAGTGTGTCTATAAATGGTTTAGTGGGAGTTTTTTCATTTTCATGATAGTATATGTTTATGACATGTTACTTATTGAAAATAAAATACTAATATTATAGTATATTAATGTGTGGTTGAATAAATTATTCTCTTTGAAGGGATTGGGTGAGGTAGAATATATTATTGGGATCAAGATCCATCAGGATAATTCTAAGAGGTTTCTCGGCCTAATTCAAAGTACATACATTGAAAACATTCTGAAGAGATTCAATATGGAACATTCCAAGAGGAGACTATTTCCAGCACCACAAGGCATTCAACTTTCCATGAAAATTTGTCATAAAAAACATGAGGAAATAAACATAATGTAAATGATTCCATAAGCATAAAAAATTGGTTAAATCATGTATGTTATTCAATATACTATGATGGATGTTGTTTGTGCATTGAGTGTGGTGGGAAAATATCAAGTTGGTCCAGGTGACTGTCATTAGATAGAATCCAGGACTATCCTTATGTATCTAAGAATTACTAAGGATAGGTTCTTGGTCTATGGAGGATATGAGGAACAATTCATTAGAGGATATATAGATATTAGTTTAAAAAATAATTAAGATGACCTGAATTCAAAAAAAAAAGATACATTGTTACATTGAATGGAGGTTTTATGAGCTAAAAGAGCTCAAAAAGGGCTATGACCATAGATTCCTCAGTAGAGTCTGAGTATATTGTATCCTATGATATAGCTAAGGAATAATTGTAGATGAGAAACTTAATTCAAGATTTTTATGTGGTACCTATTAGTAAAGATCCTATCACACTCTATTGTGACAATAATGCAGTGGTGGATCTCTCAAAAGAGATAAGATCACATTAGTGGAATAATCACAAACTTTGAAAGTATCATCTATTGAGGTATTTTTCTCAGATAAGTGAGGTTTTATTGAGAATAATTTTCAAGTAATAAAACATGGAAGACCCCTTGAATAAATCCTTGACTCAGAAAAAACATGATTATCATATAGGTCTAGTAGAGTAAAATTTGTTGGCAGGTGGATCTAGTCCAAGTGGGAGTTTATTAGAGTTGGTGTCCTAGAACCAAATTATTTTACTTTTATTACATGTATATTCAAATTATTGAATATTAGTTAATAATATTATTATATATTTTTTATTTTTATGTATGGATTTAATGTAACAATTTTCTAGAGTATTTTTCACATTGATAAGATCATTATAATTCCCCACTATGATGAGAGCCCTAAAAAGAATTGATAATATTCTTAATATAAGGTTCGATAATATACAAAAATGGGACACATTTTATTTAAATAGTTTGGTGTGAGTACTCATAAGTGGTTGAGGCTTCTTCTCATGAAGTTTTCACTTAGTAATCTCCAATATAGAAGATTATGAGAACAAACCCACCAGTAGAAATTCTACATGTTTTGGTTTCATTAGATATTCCTATATAAAATCATGTGTAATGGTCCTTAAACTATAATATTATCATTGATGAATTTCATGACTCTCACATCTATATTTACTAACAAAACTTTTTCTTTCATATATTGATAAGAATTAGGGTATGTTGGGTGAGTCATGATTGAACTTTCATTAATAGATAATCCAAGGAAGGAAGGATTTGTACCTTCGATATTTATGGTAGTTTATATCACGGACCTTTTATTATAATATAACCATTGCCTAAATTTCATGCCCATGGTGTAACGACGTGTTTATTTCAAATATTAAAAGAAAGAAATATAAAGAATATAGGTTGTGACACCATCATCCAACAAACTTGATGAGATATTATGATAATGGGATTATATTACACAATGTGCATTCATATGTGGTTTTTAACATTGTGACATTAAGTTTTATTTCTTGGTTGCATTAAACCACTGTTATACAGTACTCTATAACTTTTGGAAATCCCACCTTATGCCAATGAGAAAGAATACTAGATGTTCACACACTAAATGTTTCCATTGACCTTGATTAAATTCTATTTTAATTAAATTAATGGAATAAATATTACTCGCAAGACCAATGAATAACTTTATTAAAGTTATATTTATAACATAAGTTAAATACATATTTATTCACCGGTTTGTGAATGAAATATTTATTTATAAATAAAATATTTATTCGGGTATTCAATAAATACTAAGGAGTTCAAACGGACCAAGATTTCATCTTGTGATAAAATAATTATTCACAAGATGGTAAATATTATTTATTAATTTTCACAAGTTATCGCACCACAAAATAATATTATTATTATTTGGAATGGGGTTTATTAAATGTTTTAAATGTTATTAAATCACCATAATGAAATTAAATAATATTTTAACCAAAAGCATGACTCTGTATATTGACTGTTATTTCTATTATGTATTTCATCCAAAATTTAGAATAGAGAATAATTTCATCCAATTAATTCTCTCTTGATGTGTCCTCTCTCTGTCTCAAGAATGAAAAATGAAGGAGAGATTTCTTCAAGTCTGAATAATGATCAATCCATAATGAACAATGTAATACATTCAATTCCCCACACTAGAACCTAGAGATTAAGTATTGTTTCTAAGATATCATTGGATCACATGTGGATCACCACTAGAGGGATTCTATCCTTAGATCCTCTTAGCACAATTAAGGAGATATGGAAGTGTCTTTTCTGATGATCAACATTAGTTAATGAACAGATTTCATAAAACCATGTATTTATTTATTAAGATATTAAAAAAATTAAATATAATTTTTTTGTGCAAGATCATCGTTCATGGTTTCAAGAAATGATTATTAAAACAAATTTTAATATATCACTGACCACCGCATACTTCTGATATTCATGGAACCAACATGCACTACTTTGGTTATTTTAGAAAATTATATCCTTTGATATTTAAATGCATGTTAAGCATCATAACTATTGATAATGTATCCATTAAATATTGATCATATTATTATTATATATAAAGGGTTATGATAAATACCAATTGATATAGACGGAATAAGTGATGGCCTCAACCAGTTGGATCATTCCCTATTAATCTCATTTATCAGAGCTTTTGAGGGAGATAGACCCTTGGTATTTGGCCTTGATTAATCCCAAATTAAGAGTCAAAAACTGAAGAACAAACAAAACCATTTCCTATAGAATTTCTATCTTTTTTAGACCACACCCCAAACCATGTATATCAAACCCCCCCCCCCAAGAAAATAACACTATTGAACACCTTATCGTTATGGGGTTTTCTAGTATAATAAATGTAAATGTATCTTGACCCAAACAGTACAAATTTTTATATTTTTTTTATTTAAAATATTATTATATTTTCACATTTTTAATATTAATTTTTAAATGATCAACTAATTATTTTGATAAAAATTAGATTCTGATCTGATGAAACACAAAGTTTATTTTTTTAGAAAAATATATATAGTTTAGATCAAGACACTCTTTTTAATGAGTTTAAGAATTTTTTAAATAAATGTAATTTTAATAAAATATTATTATTAAATAATATTTATTAAGTATAAAGAATATTATAATTTTATAAAGTCAAATATAATTGTTATAAGGGCCAGGACAACTGTTACTGTCAAGAAAACTAGTGTTTTCAATAATTTTTTATTTTTATTAGTAAGTATTAATTTTCATATTTAAATAATTATTTTGATAAAATAAATATTATTTTTGAAATCATCACATCGAAATTATCCAATGATAATATATTCATAATTTTCTAAGATGGTTGAATTTTTGGGTAAAAATTAAATACAATATATAAATACAGTATGTATTAAGACATTATTATGACATAAAAGTGATATAATAAATTCCATAAATGGAATACATTAAAAGATACATATTTCCACTTTAAAATAATTTGTTTTTGAAATTATTTTATTAATTTTATAAACCCCTAATGATTCCTCGAAAACCTATATTATATATTAAGGTTTTAAAATTAATTCTTTGAAAACATGATTCACTTCCACATAACCAAGGGTATTATTTTAATTATCTTGGTTCTTAAACTTTTAGAATAATAAAAAACACTTAACTTTGGTAGAAAAAATGGTCAAAAACATGGGAAGGTTTGTGTTTTTGATTACTTTTTCATACAGTGTCCAAAACCTATGTTTGGAAATTAATAAAGAATTATCCTCTCTTTTTCTATATAAACTCACCCAAATTGACATTACTCTTCACTAAAACCACTTTTAGATCTATGAAATACTATATCTTTAATACTATTTAATCCATGATTTATTATATAAAGGTTCACATAATACAATACAAAAAGATCATTAATCCTAGTTTCATTGGGTAATTAGGTGAATCTCATAACAACTTGCAATAGGAATGTAATAATATTATTGAAAATTTCCTTAACATGATCTTTAAATTGCATCGTTCTTCTAAAACTACATGATATAACTAGGGGAATTACATAATAAAGGGGTTATCTATAAATATAAGTAAGGAAACAAACAAATAATAGCATAATGTAAAGTTGTAGTTGTGATCCAATAGGCATATCAAGGTAAAATAATAGGGTTGAGAATGATAATCTTCAACAATGAGGCATGATATAACATGATAGTATAATGAAAACATTAGAAGTTAGAAACAACATAAAACATGAAATCAAAAACAAAACTCAAGGATAACCTCTAAGACATCATAACATATTGTTCTTAGGATAACTTCTCACACACCATACATGGAATCTCCTGAGATTAAAACATTACCCAATTCATTAGAGGGATATATAATTTTGGTCCCACCCATTACTTTCATATCATGTACATGTATAAGTGTACCATATATATCATACAACATAAGGATTTATTTCATCACTTTTAATCCCATGATTAAATAGTATAAGATAAAAACGTACAAGTAACCAATCAATGAAATATAGGTAAATCTAGGTGATTAGCATTAAGTAGAAATGGATATGAGTATTCACTACACAAATGCTTGGCATTAAATATCATAGGATAATTCTGGTAGCACAACGGTGGTACAAAAAGATTAAAAGAAAGGAATAATGAGAGCTAATGGATAAATAATCGTATGGAAATCATAAGGATAGTAATAGTGATATGTAATAACATAATCAATCATGATCAATTGGGAACTAAAATGTATAAGATAAAGAAGCTACTTAAATAAAGATGACGAGACGATCCCTTACCTTGAGTGGGCGCTTCTAAATGCTTGAGAGGATATTCTTAAGGGATTAAGGAATTGTGGTAGGACTCTATAGAGGTAAGGGTAGATTAATTTTATTATCAAAGATTTTATAGTAAATAGAAAGATTGGTTTTAGTGTGTTTATATAGAAAAAGATGTGAGAAATTATTAATTTTCAAACATAGCTTTTGGACTCAATATAATAAATTAATCAAAGATACACACATTACCTTGGATTATTTTTATGGTTTCTACCAAATTGAAGTTTTTTAATTATTTTACATGTTTATGAATTGATATCATAGAAAAATTAACCTTTTTGATATTCAAGTGAGTCATGTTTACAAAGAATTGATTTTAAAACCCTAAAATATAATATAGGATTTAGAGAATTCAATAAGGGTTTATAAAATTAATTAAATAATTTAAAAACAAATTATTTTAAATTTGAAATATTTATTTGGTCATCCTTTTATGGAATATATTACATCACTTTTGGGACATTATGATATCATAATAGATACCTTATATTTATATCGTATTTAATTTTTACCCAAGAATTCAACTGACTAGGAAAATTATGAAAAAATAACCATTGGATATTTTAAAAATTATTATTTCAAAAATAAAATTGAATTTATCAATATATTTATTTAAATATGATAATTTACACTTTTAAATTAAAATAACCATTCATTGAAAAATAATGGTTTTTTGACAATAACATCTTTTTTAACCTTACAACAATTGCATTTAACATCATGAAATTATATTATCATTTATATTTAATAAATATTATTTAATAAAAATATTTTATTAAAATACTATTTATTTCATAAATTCTTAAATTCATCAAAAATAGTGTCTTGATTAAAACTATATATTTCCAACAAATTATACTTTGTGTTCCATCGTATCATAATCTAATTTTTATCAAACTCTATATTTAATCATTAAAAACGTAATATTAAAAATTGTTAAATATAATCATTGTTTAATTAAAAGAAAATAAAAAAATTCATACTGGTAGGGTCTAGATACATTTCCCTTTATTACACCATTAAATTCCCTAAGGGTAAGGTGTGCAATGGTGAGATTTTGTTAGGGTAGTTTTATGTACATGATTTGGGTTGTGATATCAATGAGCTTCAACTTAACTTTAAAATGGTTTCATTCATGCTTTGGTTAGTTAATATAATCATGGTATTATCAAGGTAAAATCCCAGTGATATTATCTCCCTCTTAATCTCTAATAAATGGGCTTTATAGGGTAAGATCTCACTGGTCAAGGTCATCGCTTCTTTCATATGTGTCAATTAGACTTTTTCATAATCATTTATTTATTATACTAATACAATCACTTTTCAAAACCTATATTATCAATTTTTATATTGATATATATTATTTTAAACTTGAGAGGATATAACATTCTAAAATTACCAAAGTAGTGCATGTGTTTTCTATAACTTCACTACTTGATAATGCATTTATTCATTCAAAAAAATTTAATTTCATTTATAAAATTTCATGTCATTAAAAGAAGGAAATTACTCTTCCTTTACCTATCTAGGGTCCTACCAAGGTTCCATCAAGCCATTTAGAATATTATCTCATGAATTTAGAATCACCCTCTCAAGGTAAGTGATCATCTCCTTCTCCCCTTTATTCAGGCACTTTCTTTAAATTATGCAACTTGTTTTACAATTATTCATATTGGGATATGATTTCACACATACCTATAAATATCATTATGATTTTCAAGTGATGAGAGACCCATTTCACTCTCATTTAACCCTTCCATGAATCTTTATATACCCATGTAATGCTTCTAAAATCATTCTATGATTTTCCATGACAAATATTTTTATAGTGAATACTCATTCTCATTTCCACTCAAAGGTATTCACCTAAATGTTAATATCCTTATTTTATTAAGTACTTCCTTGTTTTTATTTGAAACTCCTTAATCATGTGATTAAAATTGATTAAATACATCATTATATTGTGTTATCTATGTGTCACACTTATGCATGTACATGATATGAAAGTGAAATGTGGTCCTGAAATTATATAGTACTCCAATGCATTGGGTAATGTTTTAATCTCATGATATTCCATTTTTAGTGCATAAGAGGTTATCATAAGCACACTATGTTATATTTTACTTGAATTTAGCCTTGAATTATGTTTATAATGACCTTTTTAGTCTTTTTCCACATTATTATGTTTCCCTTATGCTATCATGTTATATCAAACCACATTATTCAAGATTATGATTCTCACCCCTCTTATGTAACCCTAATATACATCTTGGATCAATTATACTAATTTTACATTTTCTATTATTTATTTATTCTGATACTTGTCTTTATATCTCATCCCTTTCATATGTATGTCCCTAGGTTATCCAATATAGTTTTAAAAGAATGATGTAATTTTAGAAGCATGTTAAGAAATGTTTAAGTATTGTCATTGTATTCCTAGTGGAAGTTGTTATGTTATGTACCTGAATTACCAAATGTACTAGGCTTCATAATATTTTTGGATTGTATTATGTGTAACTTTATGTAATAAATTGTGAACTAAAGTGTATTAAAATATGGGTTATCATGCCTTATCTTTAGGGTTCTCTATGAAGACTATGAACCCAACTTCAACTATGGAATCAAGGATAATAATTAAGAATATAATATACATGATGAGATAAAATTAAATAGATAATTTTTACTGAAGAATATATGGATATATATATATAGTAATTAAATATGACCATTGTTAGTTGGAGTAGAGTACTTAATAGGGGGTTGAATTTAGTATCTAATTAAAATTTATATTAAAAAATTTAAAACAAAATCCCACAGTTTTAAATTCACCAAGTTAACTGATATAGTAGGTATATAAAACTAAATGATTTTGAATAACCTATTATATGTTTGATTAAAACTCATTTAGAATAATATTATGGTTATCCGATCTTTTGAGATTAATCTACTTACCTCAAACAATAAAAATATCACACGTAAAAGTTATCTATCAGAGTATAGTTTTTAAAAGGATATTTCAAAAACATTTAGTAAGTAAAACTTTAAAACATTTATTGGAATAAAAAATCATAGGTTTAGTCTCTATATGATACCTAGTCTTATCCACTTGATAGTCACCCCCAACCAATAAAGTTTTTTGAAAATAAATAGATGATCCATAACCTAGATTGGATAAATATTAAAAATGTGTATAGGGTTTTCCAAAAAAATACATAAATACTTACAAAGTTTTCATATTAGTAAAAATATTAAAGAAAAATTGGGTAATAGTATCTTAGTAATCTTATATACTCTACAAGAGTTTTTTCTTTAACATATGCACAAATAATTTAATAACAACAATCAAGTAATTAAAAAGAGGTAAGGAGAAGTGAAAAGAGCTTAATTTATTAATAGATTTAATATCACTAGTTATATAGAGGTATTATACTCTTATTACTGTTATATTTTAGTTTAGAGATGATATGTGAATATGGGGGATTTTCTTAGATTATACAGTCAAGCTCTCATGAAAACAAAGTATCATAGAGAATAAATTACTTCATGTTTTCCACACTCATAAAATTTATTTCCAAATCATATTCATTTCTTTTATCTAAGTCATTTATAAATAGAAATATCCCCTAAAAATATTCATTTGAAACCCATAATTTAAAATCTTCGTACTTCATATAAAATCTTGGTGCAATAAATTTCATTGAATTTTAATTTAATTTGGTGTATAAAATATTTGAAATATATTATATTAAAATATAATTCCCACTTTTAGACATATTCACTTGAATATTACCACATATAATTATCCACATTAGCTCTAATATTTATCAAAAATACGAATTTTATTTCTTAAAAAGTCATATATTTTATTTCTTTGAACTTGCAGTAGATCTAATATTTTTTAAAAAAATTGACCACCTAACATGGTCATTTAAACTGAACATGAAATCACTTTATCACTTATCTAAAATACAACTCTCTCATGTAGTTGTATCAATTCAATGTCTCATAGCTTGAATTATCAATGTATCTCCCATAGTTATTCAAAAGCTCAATATTTTCACATTTTATTTTTCTTCATCATGTGGTAAATTGGAAAAAAAATGTGCAGTCACTTTAATACATAGAAATATTTCAAACAAAAAAATAGACAATGTGGTCACTTCAAATCATACTTTAAATCAATTGGTTGGTAATGTGGTTGATTTAGGATTTGGTGAGAGATCCACCATGATCGATAAAAATAGGCGTGTGTTCAATCCAATTATCATTTAGTCTCTTCAAACCTTTAAAAAAATATGAGACTATTGTGGTCACTCTAATATATAATGTGTAGTCACTTTAATTGGTCATTCAGTTACTTGAGTAATATTGGAGTTGGTTTCCTAGGACCAACTATTTGAACTTTGATTAAATTAATATTTGATGTATTGAATATTAATAAAACTTCTTATTATATATTATTTTTTGTTCTATATGACTCTAATATACTAATGTTCTAGAGTATATGTCATATTGATAAGGTCATCACAATTACACGCTATGATGAAAAGCTTGATGTTCCATTAAAATATTCTCTAATAATGTTATGTAGTTGGATAACGTACTACGATGGAATACATAGTACATATACTGTCAGGTGTGAGTAATCATAAGAAGATGATGATTATTCTCATGATGTTCACACTTGGTAATCTCCAATATGGGAGATTATGAGAAAAGACCCACCAGTAGGAATTCATAAAGTTTTTTTCATTAGATATTCCTATCTATGATCTTACGTGATGGTTCTTAGACATTAAGATTATTATTAATTCATGTTACAAATCATGTACAAAGATTTATTTCATAAACCATGATGATAGTAGTTCATTGTGAAGTTTGATATAATTGGTGAGTCACACGTGACATGTCATTAATGAATAAGTAAAGGAAGTATTTTTCTCTTCCATATTTATGGAATATTATAACTCTTCCCTTTGATTGTAATAAAACCATCGCATTAAATTCCATGGTCGTAGTGTAATGATGTTTTTATTTCAAATATTCAAAGAAAGACATGTCGTATATAGGTTGGTGATATGTATGTGCAACTTGCTTGATGAGATATTATTACAAAGGGATTATATTACATAGTGAGTGTTTGTATGTGGTTGTAGACATTGTGACATTAATTTATTTCTCTTGGGATTCTTGAACCATTAATAGGAAATAATATTAGAGTTTAAGAAAGCCCGCCTAATTCCAATGATAAAGAATCCTAGAGGGTTACACACTAAGTGTTTCCATTTAACTCTATTACATTCTATTTTAGTTTCATTAATCAAATAAATATTATTCTTGATTCTTAGGAATAATTATATTCAAGATATATTGATCACATAAATTAAATAAATATTTATTCACCGAAATGTGAATAAAATATTTATTTTATTTATTGAATATTTTAGTAAATATTTACTTTCTAGATTGTGAATAAAATATCAATTTATGATTTGGTTATTCAATAAGTGTTGGAGGTGTTTGAAAAGACCAATAATGATTCTAGTGAAAAATACTAATTAACAAGACCGTTGCATAATATTTGTTATTAAACAAGTTTAAGCACACCATAAAATGGTAATAATATAATTATTATTATGTGGAATGGGATTTATTGAAGGTAAAACAATTTATTTAATGGTAGGTATGCAATTAACTAATAATTTAACTTAAATACTAACTTAATAAATAGACGACTATGTCTATTGTGTAGAGTATCCAAAATTTCAGAATAGAGAATTTTTGTGCACAAAAAATTCTCCCTCAACTACCCCTTCTCTCTCCCTGTCAAAAATGAGAAGTGAAAGTGAGATTTCTTCAAGAACGAAGAACGAGTGATCAAGAATGAACAATCCAAGACATTCGAATCATCGCACTAGCACATAGAGATTGAATGGTGTTTCTCAAAGATCATAGGAGCACATGTGTATCACTGCTAGAAGGATTATATCCTTGGATCCTCACAATGCAATGAAAGTAATCTGAAAGGGTCTTTTTGGATGATCAACATTCACTGAAGAAGAATGTTTCTAATCCCAGATATTTATTTCTTCAGATATTAAATAAATTGGTTATAAATTTGACCTAAACGATCCTCAATATTGGTTTCATTCAATGATTATTAAAAGAAATTTTAATATATCTCCCACCACCACACACTTCTGCTGCACCTGAAACTAATAAGTGGCATCAAATCAGTCATGTTTAAATTTATAATTATTTATTTTATTGTTGTTCTATGAAAAATTGTGGTTAGATATTCATTTCATGTTATTAGTTCTTTAATAAGATCTGAATTAACAAGTTATTGAAATATTAATCATGTTTGTTTAGTGTTAAATTTTCTAAAAAGGTTTAAGAACAAATAAATAATGGATAGAGATACCATCAAGAAGTTCCTAATCAATGGTCAGTAAAACTGGGTTACATAGCATGCGGTTGGAGCACACGATGTATACCCATGCACATTTTATCTAAATGTGTCGAGAAATTAATTACACATGGTTTTTTATGTCACACCGCATTTTGACCAGGAAAAATTGGCACATAAAAAGTGGATACAGGATGTGTATCTGGTATGTACACACCATGTAGTCCGGCTGAGTTAACATGCCGAAGCTCCAGGCGTGTGACTTGGATAAACAGAATCTGAGGTACATGGAAAGTAGCTGAATTTAAATGATGTGTAGTCTCCCATTAATTTAAAATTTTAAAATTACATTAAATTTGAAAAAAATTAGCATGAAAACATTATTTTATTGATCGTTACACCATTGTGTGTTTGAAAATTTAATAATGGTTTTAATGAATTTTAAATGTTCAATTAATTTATTGTAATTAAAATGTCATTATTGGTTCTACTTTTTATTTTCCATGACTGAAATTAATTAAGGGTATCTCCAAATAAGATTATATGGTCATTAATATGAAATATAATTAATTAATTAGTTTATTAATTATTTAATTCACGCATTTTTACCCTAAATATTAAAATAATGAATAAATAAATGAATGATAGTCATTTATATTTGTGTATTTGTTGCATGTATGACCATTCATGATCTTGACCAAGATCTATGTATGTGTTGGATATTTTAATTTAATTTATTGAATCAATTTTCAATTATTTAATATTAAATAAAATGATTCCATGTGATTCATCCCTTTTTATATTATTATGTAGAACCTATATGTACAAGGATATTTATGTAACCCCCTTTAACCAATAATTTGGTTCCCCTCACCTGTGTGTGAGTAATAAATATTTTTAATTAGTAGAGCATCCCAAGGGACATGGAGGTGGTTCATGAAGGAATAATAATGATTCCGACCTAGGTGATACATAGGTTAACAGGTGGAATTCTATAACTCATGCCAAGAACGGAAATAGGAGTTATTTCCCTTAGGTTAAAGGTTAATTTAACATTCACTCATTAAATCAACTGTTATCTAAATCTCATGAACAAGTAAATTAAATATTTATTTATTTTCATCTATGCAATTATTTATTTTGTGGATGTAAGTCTGAAATCACATAAATAAATGAATTTATATTTAAATATGGAAATTAAATAAATGAATTATGCGTAAATGTTTTATCTAATGTGGTTATTTAATTAAGTAAATTCCACTTAATATTAACAAGATGTTTAAAGAATAATAAAGATAAAATTTATGCATAAAAAATTCAAATCTACCAATAAAATATTAAATCAGACTAAGCCTTCCATTATTGATTTGGAATGAAACCAGAGAACTAAGTGTAGTACATGGCCAAAGTCTGGACACTTACTTTTATCTAGAAGTTCTCATGAGAGTTTTGTGCAGTCTTTACGGAAATTTTATTGAGTTTAATGGCCAATGTATGTTAAATACACATTTGGAGGAAAGTGATAAGAAAATCTAAGTCAACATTTCAGGATTGGGGAATCCACGCAACAAATCAAGGATCTGAAAGCCCAGGGTTGGTAAGACCGCCTACCTAATTAATTTATAATGGTTTTCATGGACAAAGTATGTATCATTAATAAAATTAATGGTTATCATTTCCACTATAATGTTAAATCAATTTGACATTATGAGTTCAATGGTGAGGGATATTGAGACTTGATAAAATAGTTTGAGTTTTAATAAATAAATAAATAAAAACATTTAATTTATTATATCTCACTCATTTTGTAATCAATAAAAGTACTAATAATCTACTCTTTTTAATTTTAGAATAAAATGACAAGTTCTTCATCCACATTATCCCTACAATCAATATTTTAGAAATATAACCTCTTAACTATAAGTAAATTACAAGATTGGTTTTGACACCTTTCGTTTGTGCAACACCATGAACGGAAATCTTACGTTCTAGAATCCCTAATGCTAGATCTGCTTACTAAAGAGGTGAGTGATGAAGAGTTCCTTGTCTATGAAAAAAATTTGAGAGGTGTTTTAGGCATTAAATATTTGATGCTTTCATCAATATATAGTGAATAATGAAGTCTCATGAAAACATGGATGCATATATCATACTTGAGAACCTCTATGGTCTTTACCAAGAGAGATCTAGATAAGAACAATTTGAGATTTCCAAGTCACTCTTTCATAGAAATCTTGGATAGGGTGACCCTTTTGGGCCTCATGTAGTCAAGATCATTGGTTATATTGAGAACCTAGATGTTCTAGGGCTTAAACTCCCTGAAGAACTAGGCACCTAACTCATTATGGCATCACTCCCTCATAGTTTCTTCAGCTTTGTTGTGAATATCAATATAAACAACATTGAAAACTCTCTCTATATCTTCTTACTATTCTTCTCCAAGTAGATAAATATATGATGCCTAAAAAACCTTCCATCCTTATGGTGAATAAATATAAATTTAAAGCAAAGCGATTAAAGCTCAAAGCTTCTTCACACTCTTCTAATAAGAAGAAGAACAAGGGGAAAGCAAGGGAAATGGATATTGACTATTTTTCAAGTGGAGTGAAGGGCCACTGGAAGAAAAACTACACCCATCCAAAGAAAAAAGGGGAAGATTCAGGTGCATTTGTTATCGAGTGAAATTTATATATTTCTACACACTGGGTATTAGATATAGGTTTTGGTTCTCACATATGTATTCAAATATAAGAACCAAGTAGATTCTGAAAGATTGACTAAGGAGAGGTACACCTTTGAGTAGCCAGTGGAGCTAAACTTGAAGTTATAGCAATCAATTACTACCACCTCACATTTCCAACTTGAGTAATCTTGGTTTTAGAGGGTTGTTATTATGTGCCTTCAGTTACCAAAAATAGTATTTCTATATCCATACTTTATATGGATGGATTTATATTCAAATTTGGTAATAAATTTTTCTTATTTTATAAAGATAGCATTTTTATGGTAAGTCACATTTAAATAACATTATTTATGTGTTGGATTACACGAACCAAATAATGGAAATTGATAATGAAGTTACTTCACATGACTCAAACCACACCCAACTTTGGAATCACTAGCTAGGTCATGAAAATGAAATGTGCTTGAATAAATTAGATCAAGATAGATATTTATATTCCTTTGAACTAAAACCACTTGTTGTATTCCATGCATGTTTATAAGGATAAATGACCACATCCTCATTTAGTGGGAAAGGTGAAAGGACTAATGAGTTTCTTGAATTAGTTCAAAATGATGTGTGTGGACCATTTCCTATCACTACTGGAAAAACAGGTATTGGCGACGGGCTATTTGCGACGGGATCCCGTCGCAAATAGCCATTTGCGACGGGGTCCCGTCGCAAATAGCCCGTTGCGGAAAACGCCGTCACAACTAAACTTATTTGCGACGGGACCGTCGCTACAGACTTTTTTTGCGACGGGCATTCTCCCCGTCGCAAATAGTATTCCGTATTTTTTGTGAAAAACTTTTTAAACAGTTATTGCGACGGGCCCGTCGCAAATACCTTTTGCGACGGTACCCGTTGCAAATTGTTTTTGCGACGGGACCGTCGCAATAACGTTTTTTTTTTTTAAAATAAAAAAATTAATAATACTAGTATTTGCGACGGGAACCGGGACCCGTCGCAAATACTATTCATAGTAATTGCGACGGGACCCGTCGCAATTACTCTTTTTTAAAAAAAAATAAAAAATTATTAATAATACTAGTATTTGCGACGGGCATAGTATCCCGTCGCAAATACTATAAAAAAAATAAAAAAAATAAATTATTAATAAATTATTTTAATTAATATAATAATAGAATTATAATTTACAAATGAAAATAATAAATTATTTTAATTACTATAATAATAGTAGAATTATAATTCAAAAATAAAAATAATAGAATATTAATAAATAATTTAATTAATATAATAATATTATAATTATAATTCATAAATAAAAAAAATATTAATAAGTTATTTTAATTAATATAAAAATAATAGAATTATTTTACATTCAAATATTAAAATAATTCAAGTATTACAAAAAAATAATTAAATTTTAATATTATAAAATTTTAATATATATATAAAATTTTAATATATATATATAATTTAATATTATAAAATATAAATATTATTATTATTCATATTAATATTGTTATTTAAAAATATAATATTATTAATATTTTATAATGAGACAGAAACTACGAATAGAAAAAAAAAATATTTTGATTTCACAAATTTTATAACAGAAATACAAACTCTAATCTGTAGGAGGGGGGGGAGGTGGGGGATCTGCAGATGGTGGTGGAGGAAACTCCATCCCTAAAGCATGAGTGAGTCGGCGCATGTACTCCATCTGCTCCTGATGCTGCTGCTGCCACCGACTCGTCTGCTCCTCGTACAGCTGCTGCTGGCGTCGACGCTCCTCCTCATGCTGCTGACGTATCTGCTCCTGCTCCTGTCGGAGACTCTCTATCTGTGCAGTCTGAGATCGCAACTTCTCCTCATACTGTGTAGAAGAAGATGCACGAGCTCCCCTCGAGCTGGACGCCGACATCGCAGCACTGCCATAATAATCTCCGGGAGTCAGTCGAGAGCCGATACCAACTACCCGGCCCTTCTCGAAGGCATACTGGGTGGCCTGCATCCATGCCGCCTCATCAAATTGACGGGCAGTGGTCTGATCTGATGACTCGGCCTGACTCTCAGGCCGGGCCTGTGCCGCTGCGGCCTCATATGACTCCTATAGTTGCAATTTAAAATTAAAATTGTGAATATATTATATGCAGTTAATTTTTAAACTTGAAAACAAATAATACTGACCACGATGTGATGCTGACGATCACCTCTGAGCTCCCCAGTAGCAGGATCACTATACATCCTCCGATATACATCGTACTCTGTAATATCGGGATGCTCGACAGCCTATAAGAATAAAAAATAAATTGTTAATATTTATAGTTATATAAAATATTTATAAATAATGTACGTACCAGATGCTGTCTATGAGTACTGAAAGAACGACTCCCAGCTCGATGAGTCACCTCCTGCCTCCCCCGATTCTGCCTCCCCACCGATGATCTCCTCTGAAAGGCACCACTCAACCAGTGCGCACATAATCCATCTCATACATGGGATGAAATGTACTCTGGTCGGTGTGCTCTACATGACTCCTCAAAATCTGACACTCCTGCTTTCTTCATCGCAGCTTTTCTTAAATTGTGCAAAAACTGACGAAGGCGATCACGCATGGCCACCTCCCATGCCTCGTGGATGGCGTCACGCATGGTATCCTCGATCGGATACCATAAACCCTACAAATAAATCAAAATATCAAGTTAGAAATGAAATAATTTTCAAAATAAAAATTATTTATTTACGTACGTACCAACCAATGGCCGAACATGGCCTGCTGCACATCAATGGGAATCTGCTCCCATGTGGTCCACGGCTGAGAGAAATAGTTGCGCAAAATAGCGCTGCCCTGTCCGACTGCTATATGCGAAAAACTGAAAAAATAATAAACATTTATTATGTGAATAGATTAATGAAATCTTAGTCAAATTCACAGGTTATTACACAGGTTATCACACCTCCGGGTGCGCGGATCAAACCCAAGACGTGGACGTCGCTCGGGGACGGGGTCAGGAATCATCAATCGTGCAAGACCGCGCCCCCTCCGCGTACTCCCTGGAGCGCCTGCAGGCTGAGGGTCATCTGCCAGCAACTCATCCGCATCGAAAGGCAGGTCAGCCTCCGCCAACTCACGAAATGTGGCCTCGTCCATCTGAAACAGAAAATGTTAATATTAGCAAATAATTGATAATTACTATTATATATACATATATATACATATTATGATTGTATATAAATACCATGGAATTCTATAAGTGTTCATCTTCATCATCATCTTCATATATGTCAATGTCATCTTCATATTCCTCCTCAACATCATCGATATCCATTCGAGTTGCAGTTGCTTCATCTCTTACCATTTCAAATTCATGTGTGACATCATTAACATCATCGTCATCACCGACTCTTAAATGTGGGGTGTCGTCATCGATACTCATATCTCTTTGTAAAAAAGATTGATTTTGAGTACTCTCTTGAAAAACTTCAATTCTTTGCACATCAGTGAAAGCACATTCACTTTGACTAAACTGATTGTCTCGAATTTTGATTTTTATTACACTCCACCAATCAGTCAAGTCTCTTGATGTTGCACAGTACTTTGCATAATAAACTTGATATGCCTGTTGAGCCAATAAGAATGGTTCATTTACTGCGAGAACACTTTTACATTTAATATCGATGATTCCATGAGTCGGATGAACACGCACGCCTCTCTCTGTATCCAACCACCGACATTTGAACATGGTTATGTAATGTTGTCCAAGATAACAGGGTTCAATGATTTCATCAAGCATGCCATAAAAGTCAACTTCATTTTCTCAATGATGAGATCCTCTCAAGCTAACTCCACTGTTCATTGTTTTTTTCGATTCCCCATATGCATGCGTGTGGAATCGAAATCCATTCACCACATATGCATTATAAGTTTTAACAAGTTTGGAAGGTGGGTTACTCAATACACAGAGCCGTTTGTCAATTTTATCAGCATGTCGAGACACCTGAAGATTTGTGAAATAATTATCAATATAGTAAACTATACATTGAATGAGTTGCTAAATGATAAAGAATTTATGTTACCAGTTTTTGAAACCACTGAGAGAAATTTTTCAGTCGCCGTTCTTCGAGAGCAGCTGCTGTAATTTGTGGAATTTGTTTCTTGATATGATTATCATACAACCTATAAAAACCAAAGTTATTTACTGTAACATAAATGATAGAATAAGTGATATAAACACTTACAGTACAACTGATGTCATCTCTTCACAGTTGAGCAGAACATACGTATGAGCTCTATGATGTTCATCATCTGAAAGCCAGCGTTCAGAAACTCCACCAAAACCAAGCTCTGACTGGTTGAAAACAGATAATTGATTGTCGATTTCATCAATATTCCTCTCATTCCGTCCCATTCGGTTGTGTTTTGAAGGATACTCAGATTCAAAATAATGGGAGCAGAAAAAAGATATTTCCTCTTGCAAATAAGCTTCTGCAATAGATCCTTCAACAGATGCTTTGTTGCGTACTTTTCTTTTCAATTTTTGCATGCATCTTTCAAATGGGTATATCCATCGAAACTGTACCGGACCTCCACATTTGGCTTCATATGGTAAATGTAACATCAAATGTTCCATTGAGTCGAAGAAAGACGGCGGAAATATTTTTTCCAGTTTACATATAATTACAACAACATCTTTTTCAAGTTTGCCTAGAGCATCATAATCTGCCATAGCCGCACAAATTTCCCGAAAAAAATGAGACATGTCTGTTATGGAATCCCAAATCACAGAATTCAACAGACCTCTTAATCCAATGGGTAGAAGTCTCTCCATTATAACATGACAATCATGACTTTTCAATCCAGTAATATGACCATTCTTTACACATCTACCCAAATTGGAAGCACAGCCATCTGGAAGTCTCAAATCTGCAATCCACTGACAAAATAATAAACGGTTTTCTTTAGACAGTGTATAAGCTGCTTTTGGTTTCAATAACCTTTCTGTTCTGACATTCTCAAATAGTTCCAATTCTGGACGCCTGCAAATTTGGGCAAGATCTAAACGTGCATTTACATTGTCTTTGCTCTTTCCTGGCGTATCCAAAACTGTATGAAACAAATTATCAAAACAGTTCTTCTCAATATGCATGACATCTAACATGTGTCGGACCAACAAATCAGACCAATATGGCAAATCCCAAAATATGCTACGTTTAATCCAATTGTGTTCTTTCCCAAAACCAGAAATTTTCTGTTGGTTTATTGTGGGACCAAAAGTGATGGGAGGTAATGAAAATACAACCGATTTTAACTCCGAACCTGATATCATTTTTGGAGGTCCATCCCTTTCAGTTGTTCCTTTTCTGAAATGAGATCTGTTTCTGCGAAAAGGATGATCAGCTGGAAGAAATCTGCGATGACAGTCAAAATAACAAGGTTTCTTTCCATGAATGAGCATAAATGCTTTGTTCTCTCCCATACAGTAAGGACATGATTTCTGACCATGTGTACTCCAGCCAGATAACATCCCATAAGCCGGGAAGTCACTTATTGTCCACATCAATGCTGCTCTCAGTATGAAATTCTGTTTCGTTGCAACATCATATGTACTGACACCAGTACTCCACAATAAATTTAATTCATCAATCAATGGCTTCAAATAAACATCAATATTTTTCTTCGGATGTCCTGGAATTAGTAAAGTCAAAAAGATATATGGCTCCTTCATCAACATCCATGGAGGTAAATTATACGGAGTTAAAAAAACAGGCCAACATGAATATTGACTACCATAAGATCCAAACGGACAGAAACCATCAGTGGAAAGGCCCAGTCGAACATTTCTAGCTTCTAAAGCAAATGATGGATGCACTCTATCAAAATGTTTCCATGAATCACCATCGGCTGGATGATTCAAGCTTTTATCGGTTGAAATATTCTCTTTATGCCATGACATCATTGTCGCTGTATTCTTAGACATGAATAAACGCTGAAGTCTGGATGTAAGCGGAAAATATCTCAACTGTTTTACAGGAATCAAACCAGACTTCCCGTGTTGTCCTTCTTTATATCTCTGTTGCCCACATGTGGGACAACTATCCAACGACTCATTTTCCCCTGAATATAAAATGCAGTCATTTGAACATGCATGAATCTTCTGACAAGTAAGTCCCAAATTTCGAACCAACCTCTTACTTTCATAGTAATTTGCAGGTAAAACATTTCCTTCGGGTAACAGTGTTTTCAGCAAAGAAAATATCTGGTCAAAACATGTGTTTGACATTCCGTTATCTGATTTGATAGCCATAAATTTTGCAACTGCTTCTAATTTGCTCATCTTGCAGCCAGGATATAATGCATCCTCAGCAGACTTCAACAACTCATAAAATTCAGACGGTCCCAACTCAGGATTTGAAGCTATATCAGCCGGAGTTTCTGTATGTTGAACAGATGAACCTGCAACATCATGTACTAAATCTTGAAACTGGGATGGATCCGGAATCAAGTTGGTATCATCTGCTCTGGAACTGCGTTCACCGTGTTGATACCAAAAAACATAATCTGCTTGAAAACCAAAACGCAAGAGATGTTCCCCCACTTTGTCAAACGTGTCAAACGTTCTCAATGCACATTTTCTACAAGGGCATTTTATCTTTCCTTCTGAAACAAATTCTGAATTTGATGCCGCAAATGATAAAAAAATCTCCACACCCTCTATATATACTGGATTTAAACCAGAACCATTTGGATTTCTACGTTGATTTATCCATATGCGGTCATCTAATAATGACTGTTGACGACCTCGTTGTTCCATATTTTTCTATAAAATATAAAAGCATTACTGGTTTTGAATAATTTGTTAGAAAAAACACTCAAGCAAGGATTACTAATTATTACAATTTATTACTAATTATTACAATTTATTGCTAATTATTACTATTTATTACTAATTTAGCAATACTTAGCAATACTTAGCAATACTTAGCAAAAGGAAAACTGCTTGAATAATGAAAGGAAATTTGATAATCATCGTTGTGGAGATGGTTATAAATTTTCCCTTCATTATCCAAGCAGATTTCGTTTACTAAGTGTTCTTGAGTATTCCTGAGTATTCCTGAGTATTCCTGATTATTTGTGAGTATTCGTGAGTATTCGTGATTATTCGTGAGTATTCGTGAGTATTCGTGAGTATTCGTGAGTATTCCTGAGTATTCCTGATTATTCCTAATTATTCCTAATTATTTGCAATTATTGGTAATTATTGGCAATTATTGGTCATTATTGGCAATTATTACTAATTATTCCTAATTAATCCTAATTATTCCTAATTAATCCTAATTAATCCTAATTAATCCTACTTATTCCTAATTATTCCTAATTATTACTAATTATTCCTAATTATTACTAATTATTACTAATTATTGCTAATTATTTCTAATTATTGCTAATTATTTCTAATTATTGCTAATTATTTCTAATTATTGCTAATTATTTCTAATTATTGCTAATTATTGCTAATTATTGGTAATTATTTCTAATTATTCGTAATTATTGCTAATTATTGGTAATTATTGCTAATTATTGGTAATTATTGCTAATTATTGGTAATTATTGCTAATTATTGGTAATTAATCCTAATTATTGGTAATTAATACTAATTATTGGTAATTATTACTAATTATTGGTAATTATTACTAATTATTGGTAATTATTACTAATTATTCGTAATTAATACTAATTATTCCTAATTAATACTAATTATTCCTAATTATTGTTAATTATTCCTAATTATTGCTAATTATTGTTAATTATTCCTAATTATTACTAATTATTGTTAATTATTCCTAATTATTACTAATTATTGGTAATTAATACTAATTATTGGTAATTAATACTAATTATTGGTAATTAATACTAATTATTGGTAATTAATACTAATTATTGGTAATTATTACTAATTATTCCTAATTAATACTAATTATTGGTAATTAATACTAATTATTCCTAATTAATACTAATTATTCCTAATTATTACTAATTATTGTTAATTATTCCTAATTATTACTAATTATTGTTAATTATTCCTAATTATTACTAATTATTGTTAATTATTCCTAACTATTACTAATTATTGTTAATTATTCCTAATTAATACTAATTATTGGTAATTAATACTAATTATTGGTAATTAATACTAATTATTCCTAATTAATACTAATTATTGGTAATTATTACTAATTATTCCTAATTAATACTAATTATTCCTAATTATTCCTAATTATTACTAATTATTGTTAATTATTCCTAATTATTACTAATTATTGTTAATTATTCCTAATTAATACTAATTATTGGTAATTAATACTAATTATTGGTAATTAATACTAATTATTGGTAATTAATACTAATTATTGGTAATTAATACTAATTATTCCTAATTAATACTAATTATTGGTAATTAATACTAATTATTGGTAATTATTACTAATTATTCCTAATTAATACTAATTATTCCTAATTATTCCTAATTATTCCTATTTATTGTTAATTATTACTAATTATTACTAATTATTGTTAATTATTCCTAATTAATACTAATTATTGGTAATTAATACTAATTATTGGTAATTAATACTAATTATTGGTAATTAATACTAATTATTGGTAATTAATACTAATTATTGGTAATTAATACTAATTATTCCTAATTAATACTAATTATTGGTAATTATTACTAATTATTCCTAATTAATACTAATTATTCCTAATTATTACTAATTATTGTTAATTATTCCTAATTATTACTAATTATTGTTAATTATTCCTAATTAATACTAATTATTGGTAATTAATACTAATTATTGGTAATTAATACTAATTATTGGTAATTAATACTAATTATTGGTAATTAAGACTAATTATTGGTAATTAATACTAATTATTTGTAATTAATACTAATTATTCCTAATTAATACTAATTATTTGTAATTAATGCTAATTATTCCTAATTAATACTAATTATTCCTAATTAATACTAATTATTGGTAATTATTACTAATTATTCCTAATTAATACTAATTATTCCTAATTATTCCTAATTATTACTAATTATTGTTAATTATTCCTAATTATTGTTAATTATTCCTAATTATTACTAATTATTGTTAATTATTCCTAATTATTACGAATTATTGGTAATTAATACTAATTATTGGTAATTAATACTAATTATTGGTAATTAATACTAATTATAGGTAATTAATACTAATTATTGTTAATTATTGGTAATTATTACTAATTATTCTTAATTATTGATAATTATTAGTAATTAAATGAATAATTATCAATAATTAGAAATAATTACCAATAATTACAAATAATAACATTATTAATATATTTTATTATTAATATTAAAATAATATAATTTTCTAATTTATATACAGTTCTTTTTTCATCTGTGCGTTTTCTATCTCCACATACAAATAATACATGTGAAGACAGCAAACACACAGATGAAAAAAGAACTGTATATATATAAAAAATTATATTATTTTAATATTAATAATAAAATAAACTAATAATGTAATAATGTTCTTATTCTTAATTATTGGTATTTATTACTAGTTATTAATATTTATTCTTAATTACTAAAAATTATTACTAATTATTCCTAATTACCATATAAACAATATTTATAATTTAAATTTATTAAGTAATAAAACAATGTAAACATAATTAAATTACAACTAATTAATAATAATAGAAACTAATAAGAAATTAAAAATAAATAAAAAATTAAAATGAAGATAAATACCTTGAAAATTGATCTGTTCTGATCGTTCTTCAAAACTTTAATATCAGCTCCGGAGAAAAAACTTAAACTGGAGAAAAACTCAACTCTAGAAATATAATTCTGAGAGAGAGAGAAGATAAGGAATGAGAATGAAATGAAAAAAACGGATGGGGGTATTTATAGGTTAGATTAGTTGCGACGGGCCCATTTGCGACGGGATTCCCGTCGCAAATAGTATTATTTACGACGGGACCCGTCGCAAATACCTTAGCCAACATTTATTACGGTCAACCGGTAAATAGTTATTTGCGACGGGTCCCGTCGCAAATAATCCCTGCCGACATAGTATTTGCGACGGGGGAATATTCCCGTCGCAAATACCTTTTACCGCCGCCGGTTAGTTGCGACGGGAATATTTCCCCGTCGCAAATAAGTTTCCCGCGATTTGGCGCGCATCGCGGGAAAACTATTTGCGACGGGGAAAGCAATCCCGTCGCAAAAGCCTCCTTATTTGCGACGGGGAAATACCCCCGTCGCAAATAAGTTTTTAACATGACTATTTGCGACGGGATTTATTCCCGTCGCAAATAACCCGTCGCAATTGCTCATTTTTCCCGTAGTGTATTGAAGTAAGATGTGGGTACTCATACTTCATAACTTTTACTAATGATTTTAGTATATATGGATATGTCTAATTAATGAGTTATAAGTTGGATTATTTGGAAAAATTCAAGAAATACAAGAATGAATTTTAGAACCAGCTTGGTAAGAACATTAATAAGATTCACTCAAATTGTAGTAGAGAATATCTTAATAAAAAAATCATTGATTATCTATATAATTTAGAGATTTTATATCAAATCACTCCTCCTTGTATGCCTTATTGTAATGGTGTAAGTGAATAGATGAACTACACCTTGTTGGACATAGTGATATCAATGATGAGTCATGTGAGTCTTCCATTATCCTTTTTAGGATACAAGTTACAAATAGTAACATATGTACTAAACCAAGTGAAAACTAAAGCAACATAAGTTATATGTAAAGACCTGTAAATTCCATATTAATCTTTTTTAAATTATTTGGGATTATTACGAGTCTGTCAAAATTGACGGCGCTTGATTCCGAGGCCCGGTGTGCCTGAAATGGAATTTTGAACTTTTTTAAGGTACGTTTAGTAAACGTATAGGCAGTGTATTCTAAATTTTGGACTAATGCTCAGAATTGAAATTCGAGGACACAGTTGAATACGTACTACTGGCATTCGTTTAAGGGAGGATTCACTTTGACTATAGAAGGTCGGAAGAAAAATTTAGTTTTCATAATTTTTAAAGAATAATAAAATAAAATAAAATTGTTATTTTATTTTTCTCAAAAATTTGAGCTGCGATGGTGGTACTACTAGGTTATCAATACATTTAATGGATTGAATCATCTGTTTTGTAACCACACCACATTCAATTATTTTGAATCATTAATTTCACCAATTAATGGGCCCTAAATTGAATGATGAATTAATTCCTTAACTCTGCCTTTGTTTTCAAAGTGTGAGAAAAGGGAGATTTAGGAGGAATTTGGTGGTGAGCTCTGACGAAGCATTGGTGAACCTTCTTCCAAATAAGAATAGAGGATTTGAAGATGCCCATTGAAGAATCGATCCAGAGGTCGATGGTCGATGAACGACAACAGACGCGAACCTTCTCCTTCGTCCGCAATACCCCAGAACGTGGAAACACCACCGTCCGTAGTGACCACCAACGATTCTCGAGGTAGGGGGTTTATTATTTAAGTTTATCTTTGATGAATTAAACTGCTACCACTTTTTAAGATGATAACACAGAGGGAACGGGACAAATGAACAAGGCACCTACCCTCTGCCATTTCATTCTTTTTGCGTTCTTCAGGGGACAAATTTACAAATTTGATAGAAACTTGAATCTGGGAGCCACGCAGTGACAGCAGCATCCAGGGAGACCTGTAGGCATAAGTGGAAGGGAAAACGGACCACCGGAGATCACCCGGTGGACGTGGAAGATTCATTGGCACGGCACCAGCACTGCAGCACCGGTAACCGGTTCTGGTGGCACAGGCGGCGGTTGGCACTCGCCGGACGCGAAAGGGGGGCGGTGCTGCTCGGCGCCACAACAGACGGACAAGCGGCTAGCTCTCGATCAGCCGCGGAGGTGGGAGGCGGCGCGCCGTCACGCACCGCAGTGAGGCAGGTTGTGGCTTCGAAGTTGTGGCGAAGGTAGGGGACCCACTCCCTATGGGTCCCATGGACAACCAGGCGGTGCCACCAGGCACCACCAATTAAGAGCCTAACAACACTTTGAGCCATTCGGGAGGTGGACCGCAAGACCCTTACGTGGGTCACGTCAGCCGACGGGCCGAGTCACCGCGGACCTGCCCAGCCAGGGTAGGCCGACCCCACCGCGGCCCAACCCAACGGTCCGGCTCAGGTCGGTTCGGACTAGGCTGGTCCCGGTCGGACCCGGACCGAGTTGGGTCGACCCAAACTGGGTCGGGTCCGGCCGGTCGGACCGGACCCTAACCCATTTCGGCCTAGTTACGCTTAAAATGATGTAACCTACAAATCATACTTTCTTTTGATGAACCGTCTATGGAGATGGAATACTTGGAAAAAGATAGTGCTTTTGAGATACTCCACCTATGTTTTGGAGAAAGATGGAATACGTCCGAGTTGTATCGAACCTGAATCCAACCAGGCCCTCGGCACTAAAATGCATATAACTATCAGATCGGGTGTCCGATTGATGCACTGTCTGATACGTTGGAACCCTTAAGAAATGATGGATCATTGGGTTACTTCTTAGTGGGACTTTTAGGTAGTTGAGTCATGACCAACATTTTTAGGATAATATACTATGAAACTCAAGTTCATCGGGTACGGAGAATCATGTGGCTCGCTATCAATTGAATAGAGATCTTGTGCGGATTAGCACCTAGTGATCCTATGTGCATTAGAACCTAGAGATCCTTTGTTGATTATCACCTAGTGATCCTTTTTGGATCAGCACTGATCATGTGTGGGTCAGCGCTCAATGATCCTGTGTGGGTCAGTGCATAGTGATCCTATGTGGGTCAGTACTTAGCGGTCTTGTGTGGATCAATGCATACTGATCTTGTATGGGTCAGATCCTGTGTGGTTTAGCTCTCAGTGATCCCTTGTGTTTCAATTCATACTAGTCTTGTATGGGTCAGATCCTGTGTGGGTCAGTAGGGTTTAGTACCTATTGATCCTGGGCGGGTCGGATCCTGGGTGGGTCAGTGGGGGTTAGTACTTATCGATCATGTGTTGGTCAGTGGGGGTTAGTACCTAGCGATCCTGTGTGGATCAGCAGCTATGCCTAATAACATAATAATATGATCTATTCTTATGAATAATCATCTATAATTCTATACATAAGTTATACCTAGTTTTATCTGAGTCTTTTCTTTGTGCTATATGATTGATATCATGCTTTGTGGTTTCCTTTTGTGGAATTCTGAGAGACCTTCGAAGGTATCAAGGTCCCTATAGAGTATTGTTTTACTCACCCCTGCACGGGCTTCGCCCGCACCTGGTTGTGTCTTGTGTAGACGATGAACAGTATGGCTGAGACTATAGGATCCAGGACTAGGTGGTACACGGAGGTGACTGGTTGACGTGGAGAGCTATGGAGACGAGTTCTACCTACCCTTCAAGTAGGATCTTTGGTGGGTGATTCTAGGAGTTGTTTTCTCTTTTTATTTATAGTTTTATATTTCATTTGGGCTTGTATTTCAGCCCCTTTACTTTTTGTACACACTTTTACTACTGCAGTTTTACTTCATGGTAGCATCTTGTTGTGTTCATGGACTATGTGATTGTACAAGTTTAAAAGAAATGTCTTCCCGTTTTAGGGATATGCCTTTCCTGGGCTAGTCTCCAACCCCTGGCCTATGGAAGGTGGGCTTGGGGTAGTCACAGTATGGGCCCCAGGGGATGGGTCATGATAGTATACCATACCAATTATAGAATGGAAAGAAACCTTTGTTTTCTTACTTACATGTGTGGTGTTGTGAAGCATTTTTTAAAGCCTCTTCAGGTAAAAATCTCACACCCCAAGGCACAAAGTGTATCTTTATAGGATATCCCAAAAAAACAAAGGGATACTACCTATATAATCCTTCATAAAAAAGGGTTTTTTTAAATACATCCCACATTTATTTAGGATGATCTTATCTCTAAAATAGATGGTGAGGGTGAGATATAAATTGATAGATTCTGGGCTTATGATACACAAGATTTGTCAAGGAAAAAATTCCAAAAATCTGCGTGGAAGAAAAAATTGTTCCAAATACACAATTATAGTATAGAAGTACTAGAGAGGTTAGAGAACCATAATGATATGGTTTTATAGCCACTCAGGATGGTGAATTATTATTAGTTAATAATAATGATCATATAACCTACAAGTAAGCAGTAAGTCTCGTAGATGTTTCCAAGTGGAAAGAATCCATGAATTTTGAATTGGATTCTTAGTAATAAAACAAAGTATATATTTTATTAAACCCTTTAGTAAATGTAAATCACGTTTGTTTTAAATGGGTATTCAAGAAAAAACTTGACATGGAATGAAAATTCAGTACCTATAAGGTGACACTGGTTACAAAAGTGTATAAACAATTTCAAGGAACTGACTACGATGAAACCTTTTCACCAATTGCAATTCTAAAATCCATAATAGTTCTAATTTCCATTACATCTTTCCATGATTTATTAGATTTGTAAAATGGATGACCAAATATCCTTTCTTAATAAGAACCTTCATGAAGATGTCTATATGACACAGCCTAAAGTTTTTTTGACTCTAAAGGATGCCAACAAGGTATAAAAGTTCCAAAGATCCATTTATGGATTAAAGTAAGCATTCAGGTCATGGAACATTCATTTTTTTCAGGCTATAATAAAATTTTATTTCAAAAAGAATGAATGCAATCTTTGTGTATATAAACTCTTTAGTGGGAGTGTAGTCATTTTCATCATGGTGTATGTTGATGACATATTACTCATTGGAAACGAAATACCAATCTTATAGTCTGTTAAGGCATTGTTGAATAGGTACTTCTCTATGAAGTACTTGGGTGGGGAGTCATATATTCTTGGGATCAAGATCCATATCGATAGATCCAAGAGGTTTCTCTGCCTAAGTCAAAGTACATAATTTGAAAATATACTAAAGATATTCAACATGGAACAATCCAATAGAGGATTGTTTCTAGCATCACACAGAATTCATCTTTCTAGGAAAATGTGTCCTAAGAAATAGGAGAAAAGAAATATAATGAAAAGGATTCCACGCGTATCAGTGATTGTGTCGATCATGTATGTTATGCTATATACTAGGCTAGATGTAACCTATGCATTAAGTGTGGTAGAAATTTATCAAGATAATCTAGGTGAACGCCATTGGTTGGAAATCGAGACTATACTTAAGTATATGAGGAGTATTAAGGATATATTTCTGGTTTATATAGGAGATGTGGAACTAGTCATCAGAGGATATGTAGATGCCAATTTCCAAACTGATCAAGATTACATGAAGTAAAAAATGGGATACATATTCACTTTGAATAGAGGAGTTGTGAGATGGAAGAGCTCAAAGGAGGCCATGGTTGTATATTTTACTATAGATTCTGAGTATATTGTAGCTTCTAAGGAAACTAAAGAAGTAGTATAGATGCACAACTTTTTATAAGAGCTTGATGTGGTACCTAGTAATAAAGATCTTATCATGCTCTTTTGTGATAATACTGTAGTGGTGGATCTTACAAAAGATTCAAGGTCACATCAATGGAAGAAACACATACTTCGTAAGTATCATCTCTTAAGGAATTTTTCTCAGTGGGGTGAAGTTGGATATGCTGAGATTTTGTTGGAGTTTGTGTCCTAGGACACCATAGGTCATTCATGGTGAAGTTGGATACGTTGGGTGCATAACAAGTGACATTTCATTAATGAATAATTCAAGGAATGATTTTTCCATTCCATATTTATAAGAGCTAATATCTCGACCCTTTTATTAGAATAGAACCATTACATTAAATTCCATGTCCATGGTGTAATGACATGTTTATTTTAGATAGTCAAAGAAATACATATTGAGCATATAGGTTGGTGACACTGATGTGCAACCTACATGATGAGATATTGTGACAAAGGGATTACATTACACAGTGAGTGTTTGTACGTGGTTGTCAACATTATGAAATTAAGTTCTTTCTCTTGGGTTCCTTGACTCATTTTTAGATAGTAATCTTGTACTTTAGTCAATCCCACCTAATTCCAATGATAATGAATCCAAGAGGGTCACACACTAAGTGTTTTCATTGATCTCGATTAAATTCTATTTGAGTTTAATTAATAGAATAAATATTATTCTCAAGTATGAGGAATAATTTTATTTAAGTTATATTGATCGCATAAATTAAATAAATATTTATTCACTGACATGTGAATAAAATATTTATTTTATTTATTGAATATTTTGAAAAAAAAATTATTCTATATATTAAGAATAAGATATTTATTTATGAATATAATATTATTTGTATATTTAATAAATGTTGGAGGAGTTCGAATGGACCAATACCGAGTTTGGTGACAAATATTAATTAACATGAGTGTTACATAATATTTGTTAAAGTTCAAGTTGGTTCACACCATAAAATAGTAATAATATATTTATTATTAGGTGTAATGGAGTTTATTAAAGTTAATAAATGTTATCTAATGTCAAGTATGTGATTAAATAATATTTTAACTTAAATCCTAACTCTATAAATAGATGGGTATGTTTATTGTGTAGAGTATCCAAAAACTGAGAATAGATAATTGTTGCACACAAAAAATTATCTCTCAACTACTCATTCTCTCTCCCTCTCAAGAATGAGAAGTGCAAGATAGATTTCTTCACGACCGAAGAACAAGCGATAAAAAATGAACAATGTAAGACATTTGAATCATTGTGATAGCACCTGGAGATCTAGTGGGGTTTTTTAGAGATCATAGGAGCATGTGTGAATCAACGCTAGATAGATTCTCACCTTGGATCCTCACAGCATGGTGATGATAATCTGAAAGGGTCTTTTCGGATAGTCAATGTTCACCAGTGGAAAAGTTCCCAAGACCAGGGGTTTATTTATTTAGATATTGAATAAATTAATTATAGATTTTACATTCAATATCCTTGCTCTTGGTTTTAGGAAATGATTATTAAATAAAATTTTAATATATATATATAACCTACCACCACATGCTTCCGCTGCACCCAGAACCAAAAAGTATATTGCATGATTTCAATCATGTTCAATCAAATGGTCATATGGTTTATATATTTTTCATTTGTTCACTTTGATGATTTTTTAAATCTAGTCTATCTAGATTCTTTCATTTGTTTTCAATGTTTTCTATCGAATTCACTTTATGATCTCTTAATCACTTGGTAAAATTTCACTCCTTTATACTCATGGTTGATATTATAGCTTCATTTAATTTATTGTTACATCTAGACTATGGAAATTCTACAAATTTTCCAAAAAAAATATTTAACTTCCATAAAATAAAAAATTGATTATAAACACATAAATATGATTTTGTGATTATTAAAATAAGGAATTTTTAAACTAATCCAAAAATATTTCCCTTTTTTATGATCACAAATCATGACATAAATAACTATATAAAATTCACTATTGAACTATGTAAATATAAAGATGATAATATTTTATATTAAATAATTTTTTAACATGATAACATGCCACACTTTACTCCCCATTTTATGGTTATCTAAAATAATTCAAAAAGGGTGAGAAATTAAGGATAAACAGTAAAGGAATAAAGTGAAAAAATAAAGCTACAAAAAGATGAATCAAAAATATTTCATTGATACTAAAAAAATAAGTAATTTATTACAAATACCGTATCATAGTTCTTAATCAGAAAATGAATCATCAAAATTTTAAATGGAAGAAGGATCAATGGGGGAATTTCTTTTTATAATAACTAGTGAAGGAGTTGGTATAGTTTGAAAAGAAAAATTAGTTCATGTAATCATAAGATATTCAAAAACATGTCTAATTTGAAGAAGGTCTTGAGGGAGGTTAATACCAAAAATTTATCTACAATGGATTTGAAAACAATGATTAAGGGAGAAATTTTTTGGTCTCTAGAAAAATATTTAAACTGAGTGTTCAATTCTTCCTTGGTGTAAATATTACTAATATAATACTTTATAGATCCCTTAATTACATCCATATATTTGGTAGTCATTTATGATTTCTCCTTCACCATGTAATATATTTTCTCCCCATTGGAATAAACATACATCTAAATTACAATCATAACATCCTTAACACTATCCAATATACTATTTTTTTCTTTATGTGCAAGACTTGTGATAAAGTCCTCATCAATAGAAATAGATGCAGGAGGAGCAAAAACAAAAGGTCTAGAAGTAATGGTGATTACAAAAAGATATCACTTACCCATATTATAAATCATCTCTTTAATATCTTCTTGAATAACTCTAATGTATCACTATAAACTTTCTATATAACTTATAAAACTACCAATCTCATGATCCATATGATCTAACTTTAGAAAAAACATAGGTTGCATATGATCCACCACACTTTAAATAGTATAGGAAACATATTCATTACTACCATATTAATTTTCACTGTTGAGAATAAGAAAGTATTATTTCAATACATATATAAGATCATTATTTCAAAAGAAAAAATTAGTTGAGGTAATGAAGAAGGTAGATGGATTTATAGCTAGTTGAGGTGCAGCATGTGCTGCTTGAGTTGATGAAGTAGGATTAGGGTAAGGAGTTAAGTTTCTCAACGCTGAATTTGAAGGTCTCAACCTAGATCCCTCATTATCTAAAGGGTCATCCTAAGAATTTTAAATTTTTTTAATTGAAACATATGAATCATTAATGATTAAAACTTCAGTTCTTGGAGAGGATTTGTATATAGGATCATCCAAAAATAGATTATTTGAGTCAATTCCCAGAGAGAAATGTATAAATGGTTCTTTAGGAGTAGATAAAAATTGATCTTTTAGAAGATCTAAGTTACCCTTTTCTTGAGGGAAAAAAGTGTAAGGAGCCTTATTAACCTTCTATGTAGTACTAAGCATAATAGGAATAGCCAGTCCACTAGGTTTTGGTGGACTATCACCATTATCATCATCATTATCATAAGGAGCATGTTGATCCAATCTAAAGAAATGGTTCTCAAGAGATGCATCTTACCTAGGAGGTGTAAAAATTGGGGATCCTATTATTTCAACCATAGAAATATTATCCGCAACTAGATCATAATAATTATCACTCCCTAATTCAATGAGTTTTGTTCCAAATAACATAGAACTGGGATTTTTCTCAACCTAAAGAGTAACTACTTTGTCCCTTAAAAATTTATACTCTATTGGGAAATATGAATCCTTTGAAACATATAGACCAAGATAGCATCCCATTATCTCTTCATAATCTCTTTTTTATTCCCCGACTATATCAACAGTAGCCTGAGATCCATTCTCATTAAAAGAGTAGTCATATTCAACTATACGGTCAGGGTCCAAGCCCAGATCTATTATATCCCTTGGATTAGTAGGGTTCCTTATATGATTGAAGAACTCGTAAATCTTATCCTTATCTACTAACCACATCTTTTTCCATAGATTATAGATGATTTTCAATCTATTTCACATGGTTTGGTAAAGATAAATACCAACTAAAGGTACTGAATTTTTTACCCCTTAGTAATAAGTCCCCTCTGTTTGAGAAAAGCTAAAATAAGTTTTGGGGTATGGTAGATTGTTAAACTTTGATAAATTTTTAACCATATTTTCTATATGTCACATCAGAATTTAAGGTAGATTTATCTAAATACCATGAACCATAAAATAAATAATAAATGGGTCTTGGTTCCAAATTGTACTAAAATATACCTTTCAAGGGTAGATGGTATGTTGGAAAACTTCAGCAACAACCTACTCTATCTCTATTTAATTCATTAGCACTAGGACCTCAATAGGTTATATTATCGGTTAACTCTTACAATAAATTTAAAATATCAAAATTTGGATGATTTAAAGGATAATAACTTTGGTAATCCTCATGATCACCTTAATGTGGAACTTTTAATCTCTCAGCCTAAAGAGTTAAATAAAAATCACACTCATAACCATAAAAAATGGTTATAATGTGATCTGATTGGATTCTATATTTAAACACAATAATAACATAAAAAACATTCACTAATAAAGGATAGAAAAATAGATTATCATCCTAGAACAAATCGGTCCATCCATTTCAAAGTACATCTCTCCAAACTAGAGAATGAATTTCCTTAAACCACTCAACATCTACTTCCTTCTTTGGAGTGACCTTTCGTGATAAAATATGTGGATTCACGGTTTTTCTAGATCTACTCATGCTTTCCTTAAATATTTTTAAGAATTATAAGCTTTAAGATCATCTTATTTGAAAGTTTTCTTCATCTCAACAACTGACATCTGAGATTTAAAGGTTGGAAGGTTGGGGTTTTTGTAAAGGGTCGAAAGAGGGTTCATATAAATTTGGAAAGGAAAGAAATGATTCCAATTATATTTTAGGATACTAAAAACATTTTGGTACTAATTTATTGTAAAATTTAGGAAAAATAAATAGAATATACTTAAAATATTTAAAAAATACAATATCTTTAAAGAAAATCAATTAATTGAATATTAATTATAAGCATAAATTATCAATACATATTAGTTATATGTATAAAAAATAAATATTAAATATATACAAAACTAAACACAAAATAATTTAACCATAATAAATAATTTCTAACTTATGTATGATATAATTTAACTTTTCACAATTAATTGGCTTTGTAAAAATGTTAATAAGAGGATGTTTTAATATAATGAATTTAATAGTGATATTACCTTTTGGAAATGATATATCAAAAATTGATGTCTTATATAAATTTTACTTGTCATATAATACAATATTCTTGGAAATTTTAATAGCACTTGTGTTTTCATATTTTATAGGTACATGTCTAAATTGATATCCGTAGTCTAGTAATGTGTGTTTTTTCCATAACATCTATGCACAAAAAATGCCTACAACTATATACTTATCTTAATTAGTATATAATGAAATATAATTTTGTTTATTACTAAACCAATGATACTAGGGAATTTTCCAAAAAGTTACATGTTTCAATGGTTCTTTTTTGATCTAACATATTACCATCAAAATAAATATTTGAATAGATAATTAAATAAAAATCATGTGCTCTAGAATATAGAAATACTAAATTAGTTGTTCTTTTTAGGTATTTGAAAATTCTTTTAAAGGTAGTTAAATGTGATTCTCTAGGGTTTTCTTCAAAATGAGTTCACATACATGCACTAAATATAATATCAGGCTGGGTAATTGTTAAGTAAAATTAAACTTTCAATCACACCTATATAAATGGTTTGGTTAACTAGTTTCCAAGTTTCATTAAGATACAATTTATAGGTGGTAATTATTAGAGTATCACTTCCTATTGAGTTATCTATTCCAAAAATAGTCCAAAATATTCTTTGTTTATGTTCTTTGATTCAAAATGATTCATTATTTATTTTGAAAAATCTAAAAACTATAGAATAATTTTAAATTTCCCATTAAACTCGTTTCTGATTCATTTTTCAATAGTTTTTGAAATTTTAGTATATAAATAAATTCTTAAAGAACCAAAAATAATGTCATCAATATATATTTGTGCAACCAAAATATCGTTTGAAGTTGTTTTGACAAATAAGGTATGATCAACAACACCTTTTATAAAACCATTTGATATAATAAAAGTGATTAGTCTATCATACCAATCTCTAAGAGCTTGTCTTAAACCATAAAGCTCTTTTTTTAATTTAAAAACATAATAGGTAAATGGGGATTTGAAAATGTAGGGTTTTTAAAAAAAATCCTTAATAATATAACCATTAAGGAAAGAACTCTTGATATCCATTTAATATATTCTTGATATTTAAATGTGTTGTATAAGAATTTATTATTCCAATATACTCAATCCTTGAAACTAGAGTAAAGTTTTACTTATAGTCAATACCTTTCTTCGGATTATATTCTTGTACAATTAGTATAGATTTATTTCTCACTTTATTGATAGACTCATCAACCTTTTTCCTAACACCCAATTAGTTTCAATTTTAGATAGTATTTTGGTCTTTCTACTATCTCAAAAACTTTGTTTCTTTAAATATTATTCAACTATTATTATATATCCATTACCCAAAATTCATCATTGATAGCTTTAGTGGTGTTTTTAGGATCAACTTTTACAAAGAAGGATTAATTTTCAACCTAGTTTCTAAGAGAATATCTAGTCTTAGATCCACTATCTAGATCTCCAACAATTGAATATAAAGGATGGGCTCTATGGGTTTTAATGGATCTGGGGATATAAGTACTTGGTACTTCCTTTTCTTCTTCAGGGTCTAGTTCAAACACTTCCTTAGAACTAGTATATTTTTCTATATCATTTTTTATATAGATATCACTAGTCTTGGTCAAGGAATAGATATCCAAGTTATAAAAATCATCCTCAAGGTTTTATAAAGTATTTTTACCCTCGTTTGGATTTGATTCATCAAATTTGACATATATGTATTTTTTCAATACTTTAGTTCTTTTATTAAAACCCCTATATGATTTATTGGTGGTTTAATAACCAAGGAAAATTCCTTCTTCACTCTTGGACAAAAATTTATCTAAACTCTATTTTGTGTTGACAATAAAAACATTGAAATTGAAGACTCTAAAATAATTTTCATTTATTTTATAGTCATTCCATAAATCATATGAGGTATTCTTTAAAAACAGTCTGATAATAACCCAATTGACGGTATAACAGGTTGAATTAACTTATTCCCAAAATATACAGGTGATTTATATTAATTGAGAATGGTTGAGAAAATCTATTGATGATAACTATTCTTTATTTATACTACTCCATTTTATTGGGAAGTCCTGGTAGTAAATAATTTGTGATTATAGACATGTTGTGAACATAAAGTCTCAATCTATTGATTTTCAAACTCATTTTCATGATCACTGTTTTATGTTTTAATAGTAAGTACACGAATATTCTTTATAGATTTTTCATATTTTGAGAAATGGGTAAAAGATTCATGTTTTTTATCTAAAAACCCAAGTAAATATAGAAAATTAATCTATAAGAACATAGTAATAATGCTTCCCACCTAGTATATAAACTATATAAGTTCCAAAAAATCCATGTGAACCAACTGTAGGGGTTGATATGTTGAAGCATATTTCTTTGTTTTGATATAAATATCATGTTTTTTCCATTTTTAATAGGGGTTCTAGAATTTTTACTTTTGGAAATATGGATTAGGAAAATCCTTAAAAAAATATCCTATATATATTTATAAGAGGGTGAAGGTTGAAATTACCTTATCTCTTATGTTATCTCCAATATTAAAGTCACTTAAAAAGGAAATTTTCTGAGAAAACAATGAATCTAAATAAACTGCATAAACATTTTCATTGCATAAAGTAGTAAAACTAAATCATGATTGGAATCATAAATTTTGAAAGAATTTTATTTGAAATTGAAATGATAAACTTTATCACATAATTTTTTTATGATAAGAAAAATATACTTTAAACCATAAATAAGTAATACATTATAAATTGAAACAAAATTAAAATTATTTATTTTACCAAGTACCATTATGTTTCCTTTGGTGTTGTCAACAAAAGTTACATGTCCACCATCCACCATTATAAGGATCATAAATATTGGGTAGTATCTATTCATGTGTCTAGAACATCCACTATCCATATACCATAAATTCTTATCGATACTCTTCAATTATGTTTTTTATTAAAATTTTAAATAAGTAATGGTTTTGGTAGCCATACTTTCTTCGGTCCAGATAGGTTAATAACAAGAGATTTTGGAATCTAAATTTTTTTAATAGTATTATCATAAGAAGAATTGAGGTCTTTGTAAATAAAAATATTTTATGTTCATAATAATATAAACTTCCTATAACACTATAATATCTTTATCTAGAAATAAACTTATTTTTATAAATCCACTTTTGGCAAGGATAGTACCCAATCCCAGTTGTGTAGTTTTGTGTGGTCTGCTTACCATGAATTATAGTTAAGTTTTCTCTTCAATTTTTAAACCATTTAAGATAAAATTTAATTTTTTTTATTTAAAATTTTAAGTTTATTATTCTCATTGATAAGTAGTTGGTTTTTTCATTTTCAATTGCAATATCATATTTAATATAAGCAGATAAAGCATGTTGTTTATTTAAATTTTAATATTTATCTTTAAGCTCATTAAAGGTATATTCTAGAATATTTCAATATTCAATGATATTTTCATTGAATATATTATTTTCATCATGATTTTAATTTCTAATGATATCATAATTAGGAGTATAATAGGTTGGAATAGCACTTTTTACCTCGTATATGTTTTCCATAAAACACATATTATCCCTTTCATTATTCACTTCCCTGCTTGAATCAGATTCATTGTAACTATCCTCAGAGGCACTCTAGTTTACCTTCATATCTCCCTTGGGTATTTTTACTCTACCCTCATAATTTTTCTATTACATTAATTTAGTTATTCATATTTTATATTCCTTTTTCTCTTGTAATCATAGAATGTAACATCAAAATAACCATATTTCTTCTAATATCCTTTCTTATCTGACATTCCTTTGAATTTTTATCTCCTAGAAAAAAATATATATATAATTTATTGAACCTTTTTTAAATATGATTCATCTCTTAATCACTGTCAAAATCTAAGTAGTCCTAACCTGGGATATTCTATTTGAGTTTATCATTCATCCTTAACTCTGAATTTTTTAAAACAATTATTTTTATTTTTATTTTCATCATACTATTTATTCAATTTTAAATATTCCATTTACATCATTAGTTTTCTGATCATCTCCTTAAGTATTAGTTTATGTATGTATCATGACTATTGAAAGAAGGCAGACATGCCTATCCATCAATTCAGTGAGTATCATAGTACTCTCATTTATTGATGTTTGTCTTTTATTTGTTTTCCAATTCCATGCATTGTATTGATGATTTCATTGAAACTAAGATGTATTTTAGAAATTGATTCATTAGGCTTCATTTTAAATTTATCATATTTAATATTATAAGTATTTAGTTGAATTTATTTAATATTTTATTTATCTTAAGAAGACACAAAAAGTATATCCTAAATTGAAAAAACAATTTCACATATAAAAATTCAATTAAACCCATCCTCTGTATAATAAAAATGTAAGAAATTAATAACATTATAATTACATTCATAAGAAACCATAGTATAATCACTCCATTCATCTTTAGAAACTTTAGATTTTTCATATTTATCTTTTATTACTCTCCAAATTTCAAAACTCATGATCTCAAGATCTTTTTTCATTTTAATCTTCCATTGAGCATAACTAGTACCATTAAAATAAGGAGGTATATTTGTAGTAGTCCACTAAAGTCTATTATTAACCATAAAAATAAAAATTTATAAATAACATAAACTTAGATATGTTAGGTAAAAAACTTGATCATAGCTAAAGCTTGATAAGAATGAAATAAGAACTCTTTTTATAACAAATATTAGTTGGGTAGAGTACTCAAGAAGGAATTATATTGAGTATCCAATAAAAATCCTATTAAAAAAAGTTTATAAAAAAATCCCCTTGTCTGAAATTCACACATCTAAATAATATAGTATGAATATCTAGTTTAAATCATTTGAATAGCCTCTTATAAGTTTGATCCAGACATGGTTAGAATAAAATTATTATTATGTTACTCTAATTTCATCAAACATGAGAAATATCACATGTGAAATCTATCTACAAAATTATAGTTTAATGTAAGATATTTAAAAAAATTAAAAAATATACTAAGTGAAATTTTGAACCACATACCTGAAAAAATAAGATCAAACTCAAGTTGAGACCTAATCCTATAAACTTGGTAGTCACCCACTTTTAAGCATGTTTATAAAAAAAATAGATGATCCATCACCTTGATTTGGTACTGTTTACAATAGCACATATGGTGGTCTTTTATAGTACACAACCTTTTCCACAATTATTACTTTTAAATGATTAAATAATGAGTTTGATAAAAATTATATTTTGATACGATGAAACACAAATTATATTTTCGAAAAATTCATAGTATCAATAATGACATGTTTTTTTAATGAATTCAAGTATTTTTTAAATATATTATATTTTAATAAAATATTAATATTAAATATTTTTTGTTAAATACAAATTATAATATAATTTTATGAAGTCAAAAATAATTTTGATAAGGGTTAAAAAACAATTATTGCGAAAAAAACCCATTATTTTTCAATGAATTTAGAATATTTATTTAGAAGTGGAAATTATAAAACATATAGAATTATTTGTATAAAATAAATATTATTTCTTAAATTAGCACATCAAAATTATCCATTGGTGATTTTTTTATAATTTTTTTATACAGTCAAATTTTTGCGTCAAAATTAAATACAGTATAAATATATAATGTATATTATGACATCATAATGACCCAAAAGTGATTTAATATATTATATAAAATGTATACATGACCAAATATATATTTCCCCTTTAAAATAATGTGTTTTAAATTATTTTATTAATTTTGTAAACCCTTAATGAATCCTATAAAACCTATATTGTATTTTAAAGTTTTAAAATCTATAATTTGTAAACATGACTCACTTACACATCACCAAATATATTATTTTAATGGTATATTATCTTAAACAAGTAAAATATTTAAAACCACTCAAATTTAGTAAAAACCATGGGCAGAAACCATCGTATAGTTTTTATTTTTGATTACTTTATCATATAGAGTTCAAAACCAATGTTTGGAAGTTAATAAAGAATTCTCCTCTCATTTGTTATATAAAACCACAAAAATTAACACTATTATTCCCTAAAAACCTCAAAACATTAAATTAATCTACACATACCTCTATATATCCCTAAAAAAATTTCCCAAATCACTCAAGAATCTCCTCCCAAGCTTTTAGAATCACCCTCACAAGGTAAGGGATTCTCTCCTTCTCCTATTTATTCAAACACTTTATTTAACTTATAATTAATTCACAATTTTTAATGTTAAATTATGTTCTTACTTATACCTATTACTAACCTTATTATTTACAAGTTATTTTTTACCCCTTTTCACTCTCATAAATTTATTCTATGAAACTTTATGTACCCTCGTTATGCTTCCAGAATTATCCTGCTATTTTTCTAGGCCAAACATTTCTGTTCTTTAATACCCATATTATTTAAACTCAAGATTATTCACATAGTTGTAACTATCCTTAATTGATTGGTTAATTACATGTATATAATCCACACTCCTTTATCATGGGATTAAAAATTCAGAAATTTATATTTATGTTGTATGATTCATGTTGCACACTTATGCATATACCTGATATAAAAATGTTGGATGCACCCAATATCACTCTAATACAATGGGAAATGTTTTAGTCTCATGAGGCATCGTATTTATGATTTGGGAGTAAACATAATCCATTTTTTGAATTTTCCACCATGTGATGTTGTCTTAGTAGTAATCCTTGACTTAAAATTCTTTCATGTTTTATGTTGTTTCCACATTCTCATGTTGTCTTTATGTTATAATGTTATATCCTGCCTCATTTTTCCAGATTATGATTTTTATAAATCTTATGTTACCTTTATATTCCTATTTTATCACATTTACTTATTTAATGTATATTATTATTTGTTTATTACATTACTAGGATCTATAGCTTTCCTCTTTCTTATGTACACCCCCAGGTTATCTCGTGGAGTTTTAAAAGATTCATGGAATATAAGATCATGTTATGAGGTTTTTAAATGGTGTTGTTGTACCCCTTTTTCAAGTTGTTATATTATGTACCTAATTTCCCAAAGACTCTAGGATTAATAATATTTTGGGACTATATTATGTGTACCTTTATGTAATAAATCATGAATTAAAGTGTATTTAAATATGGGATGTCATTGTTGGTATGAGATCAAAGTTTAGTTATTTATGGGATTAGGATAAAAAAATTATTATTAAAGCCTTTGGTATAAGTCTAAACATAGAAAAAAACCCTAAACTTTTGTAAAGTATATAGTAAGTAGTTTACAAATAAAAACAACCCTTTTTGGAACTATAAGTGTATGTAGATCTGGCATAGGTGTACATGGGGGTAATAACCACAAAAAGGGTGAATTGAGATGGACTCGATAGTTACCAGGTGCATGATAATGGGCCTTAATTCACACCTGGTTTAACACTCCTAGGAGATATTATTTGGTAAATTCACAATCTCTTTAAAAACCATTATTAAGGGATCAAAAATTCCTATAATATTTTATGTTAGGAAATAGTTCATGAAAAACATATATTGAAACATATAAGTTCATAGGTTAAAGAATTACATATATAATTTTTTTAATTGTCCATTTAATATTCATGGTTCCATTTTTATGTGTTTAATAGTTTAAAAATTTTCATCCCTAATTATATTTTGTATGAAGTAAAATATTAGAACCAAAATAAAATATTGAAAGGTAGTTTTATCATATATGGTTATATGCATTCTTTCATATCACACAAGTTCAGTGGAACAATTAAAACACCACCTAAAAACATGGAAGTCGAGTTATCAGTGAAGATGTGGAATGGGTTAATTGATTTATTAAAATCATATAACTTATAACCATTCTATATTTTTGGATTAACTTTCTAGAAAATCTTATAATACTTCCTTTATCAAAATTCAATGTTATTATGGGTATGTATTGGGTTTATTTATATATAGACAACATAAATTGCTGAGATAAGGAAAACACCATCTGTATTGTGAATCACCCTCTGATTATATACAATTGTAAGGAGGAGGAGTAATTTTATTTGGAACCAACATCTCATTAATGGATATTATTCCCTTGTGAGTAAGTATATCTAGCTCAAATTATTGAGACTAAAGAAAATATCGTCCTTACAAACATGCCCATTGTATGGGAATTGACATATGTGTTTCCTAAAAAAATATTAGTCTTACTCCAAGATGATAGTATGAGTTCTCAATTGAACATATACCTAGACCAAGTAACATTACAAGGACATGTTATCTCTAATAAATGGATATCTTTGGATCCTTCAAAAACTGAGGAAATTAAATAACAGACAAGGCCAACATTTATGATGGATATCTGAAGTTTTCTTGTATTAGTTGGGTATTATTGTTGATTTTCGAGAAACATATAATGATTTTCAAACCCCCTAACAAAACTAACTCAAAAAGGATTCAAGATTTTCTACAATGAAGAATGTGTATAAATATTTAAAGAGATGGAGAAGAGGCTGATCACTGTACATGTTCTCACATTACCCACCATGGGGAATTATTTTTTATCTATAGTAATTCATCTAAAAATAGAATGGGTTTTTTACTCATTAAATATGGAAAAGTTATAGTATATTCCTCCAAACAATTAAATATCCTTGGTAGAACTATCCAACACATGATCTATAAATGGATACAGTGATCTTCATGTTGAATATTTAGATACATTGTCTCTATGGGGAGAAGTGTGAAATATATACAAAACATAAAAGACTCAAGTATATATTCACACAAAAGGATATTAATATTATATAATGAGTGTTATTGGAGCTGATAAATGATTTTTATTTTTTTAATCCATTACCATCTTGGAAAATCAAACAAAGTGGAAGATGCTTCGAGTAGAAAGGATGATGAAACTTTATCCATGTTGAGGATTGTAAGGGATACAATATAATTGGACATGTAAATTATGAACATGGGAATAACAAGAGAATATTATTCCTAAAATTATTAAATAATTTCACACCCATCTATTCTTGATAGGATCAAGGAGGCCCAGAAATATGATGAGTTTCTATAAAATAAGGTAGTGAATATTTCAAAGCTCAACTTTACAGAAGATGGAGTTATAAGGTTTGATACCTGGATATGTGTACCATAAAAATCATAATTAAAGAGTTAACTTCTATATTATTTGAATATATCATCCTTATTTATTCATATAGGAAGCTCTAAAATATATATATATTTGAAGAAAAACTTTTGGTGGGATTACATGAAGAGTGATATTGTAAAGTTTGTATCTCGGTGCTCGGTATACCAACAAGTCAAGGCAGAGAATAAAATTATAAGGGTATGATGAAACCATTTCCCATAATATAATGGAAATTTGAAAACTTAACCATGTATTTTTTTCATAGGACTCCCCAAGATACCAAAAGTAAATAACCCCCTCTAGGTGGTTTTTGATCACCTTACAAAGTCATTTCTCTTCATTGCCACCAAGTAAAATTTCTATCTTGACCAAATCACCTAGAAATACATAATGGGAGTGGTAATCATACATAGATCACTACTATTTACTATATCTAATTGATATCTAAGGTTTTAATTTAGGTTTTGAGGAATCCTTTAGAAAGTGGTGATTACAGAACTGATCTTTAACACTTCTTATCACCCTCGGAAGGATGTTTAGTATGAAAAGACCATAAAAACTATGAAGGATCTATTTAGATCATTCTAAATGGATTTCCAAGTATTTTGGCATCATCACCCTTACCAAATGTAGTTCTCATATAATAATAGTTTCCATTATATAATTCAAATTGAACCTTATAAGGCTTTGTATGGGAAGAGGTGTCAGAGTTAAACATATTGGGATGAGGTTGGAGAGTGGAAGCTTATGGGACCTAATATTATCCAAGATATGATATATAAGGTTCAAACCATTTAGCATTATATGAAATTTTCACAAATTTGACAAAAAATAAATGAATACAATCATCAATGAGACCTATAGTTTGAGGTTAAAGATAAAATTTCCTTCATATATCTCTATTAAATAAAGTCATGAGGTTTGGGAAGAAGGTAAATCTTATCACTACTGGAAACTGGAGTTTTCCCAACACTTACATACCAACGGTTTAGTATAACCGTTGGTATTTGAGATTTAGCAAGGTTTTGCCAACGGTTCTTGTCAACCGTTGGTATTTGAAGGAGATCCAAGCCTTTCCCCAACGGTTTTCACAAACCGTTGGGAAAGGCCATCTTTTACCAACGGTTTTGTTAAACCGTTGGTAAAAGTCCTCCTAGGAAGGATGTATACCAATGGTTTTTTTAAACCGTTGGTAAAAGTCTCCTGGGAAGGATGTATACCAACGGTTTTTTTAAACCGTTGGTATAGAATTCATATCCCAATGGTTTTTTAAAACCGTTGGGAATGTTTCCCTCATAAACAGAAGCCCGGTTTCTTTCCCTTCCCGTGCGACTGCAGCCCTAAATCCCCTCTGCCGAAGCTCTCATCCCCTCTGCCGAAGCTCTCACCTAGGTGCTCTCACCCAGGTTGGAGAACTCCTTCCCCATCTTCAATTAGTCAATTTTTTAGGTGAGAACTCCAAATCTGTAAGTCATATGTTATTTTTAATGCTGTTAATCTATTTTTTATTTTCTATTTTGATTTGCCCTAAAGGACACGGCTATATATTTATCTTATTTGTTTTCTGTTTTGTGTTTTATGTTTTCATTAAATTTATTAGTTCTACACTTCTAATCTATCATTTTGATGTTTTTCATCTACTGTTTTGGGTGTGTATGACTTGTTTTGGGTGTGTGTTTTATTTGGGTGTGTGTTGGGACATTGAATCTTGGGTGTATGACTTGTTTTGATTCAAAATGATTTATGTGTTAATATCATTTATAAATTTTCGGTTCTTAGAAATCTTGGTATTGCTAGGGGCTGTCCAGGTGGTTGTCCGAGGGGTGGGGGGATGTCCGGGGTGAGTGGGGGGGGGTCCGAGGGGTGGGGGCTGTCCGGGGTGAGTGGGGGCTGTCCGGGGTGAGTCCGGGGTGAGTGGGGGGCTGTCCGATGGGTTGGGGATGTCCGGGGTGTGTGGGGGGCTATCCGGGGTGAGTGGGGGGCTGTCCGAGGGGTGGGGGGCTGTCCGGGGTGGGTGGGGGGGCTGTCCGGGGTGAGTGGGGAGCTGTCTGGGGTGAGTGGGGGGCTATCAGAGGGGTGGGGGTTGTCCTGGGTGAGTGGGGGGCTGTCCGAGGGGTGGGGGGATTTCCGGGGTGAGTGGGGGGCTGTCCGAGGGGTGGGGGATGTCCGAGGTAATTGGGGAGTTGTCCGAGTCTGGGGTGAGTGGGGGGATGTCCGGAGAAATTTGATTCAAAATGATTTATGTGTTAATATCATTTATGTAGTTAATGTGAACCCATAGGTTGAGTATTTTGTTCTATCTATATATCATGTATTTTTATGTTATTTCTACACATTCCCAACCAGAGTTGGATAAACTTACCAACGATCAGAGGTTTTGAGTTATGGGTATTTTTTCTAATATCTAGGATGGTGGTTATATGTTTGGATAGCTACCATGTCTTCCCTACTCTTCCTTCAAAAGTGATTGACCATGTGTTTTTAGGCAAGATGCGATGTGATTGTCCATGTGTCTTTAGGTGAGATGTACTATGATTTCCCTAGTGTTTTTCGGTGAGGTGTGATGTGATAAGGCTATAATAAGATGTGGCATGTGGTTGGGGTCATGTAGGGTAGGAGGATGGCACAAGGTTGATGTTATTCATGTTCATGATACCCTACTAATATGGTTATGGGATGATTCATGCTGTTATGTGATATAACACATTAAGTTCTTGTTGGTTTTACATTTTTTCAATAACACATTTGTATGTTTTTTTGACATGTGTAGTTGATACCTTGATTATTTTCTTCCTTTATCATTTAATTAAATGTATATTCTATTATAGTTAATGCCTATTGAATTGTTTATGACAAAATGACTTATATAAATTATTTTTACAGAATGGACAGAAGTTGGATGTATGAAACCGATCGGATCTCAGATGATTTTCAAAACAATTTGGAGAGCTTTATAGATTTTGCATTTCACAATGCTTCAGATAGTGGTCGCATACACTGCCCATGTTCCAATTGTGTTGGTAGACCTTGGTTGAGCCGTGAAGAAGTCAGCTACCACATAACCAAAAATGGGTTTCAAGCAAACTACTTTCTGTGGTATCACAATGGGGAGAAAACGAAATCTCAAATTGGTGATGATCGAAATGAAAAGACTGGAATGGAGAATTTTTTAGATGATCGGTTTCCGTTTATTCGTCATCATGAAAAAGAAAGGATTTCGACTCAAGAAGAGTTCGATATGAGGACAGCTGATGCATCTAGTGAAAATGATGATATTGATAGGGTGAAAAAATTGAATGATGCTGCCACGACTCCAGTATATCGGCAATGCGATAAAATGAAAAAGATGGAATTTTTAATCCGATTATTTCATGGGAAAACTATGTATGGGATTTCTAATACAGCAATCGATTACATTCTTACCCTCTTGAAGGATTTACTTCCAGATGATGCAGATATTCCCTCAAACCACTATATGGCATGGAAGTTAGTTGAGGAACTTGGATTTTCAAGAAACAAAATTCATGCTTTCCCAAAAGATTGCAGTTTATTCTGGGAGGAAACCGCTGAACGAAATGATTGTATAAAATGTGGCACATCCCGCTGGAAGTCAAAATCTGATGGAACACCATCCCGCGTTCCACAGAAAGTAATGTGGCACTTTCCATTGATCCCCAGACTCCAGAATCTTTTTATGTCTGATGACATATCAATAAAAATGAGATGGCATGATACCGAGAGAAAGAAGACTGATGATGAGTTGGTTCATCCTGCAGATGGATTTGCGTGGAAGAGATTTGATGCTCGACATCCTGATTTTGCAGCTGACATGCGTAATGTGAGGCTGGGTCTTTCATGCGACGGTTTTAATCCGTTTGGGCAGATGCTTACTTCGCACAGTACATGGCAAGTTTTTATACACATTTATAATCTTCCCCCATGGTTGTGTATGAAAAAACCTTTCACTTTCATGAGTATACTCATATCTGGTCCTTCTGATCCTGGCATTGATATTGATGTATACATGCAACCTTTAATAAAAGAGTTGAAGCTTCTTTGGGATGTGGGTGTGCGCACATACGATGCATGTTCGAAAGACATATTTCAGATGCGCGCTGCGCTTATGTGGACAATCAATGATTTTCCGGCTTATGCAATGATGTCTGGATGGAGCACGAAGGGGAAACTGTCATGTCCAGTTTGTATGAAGAATACACGATCCAGAAGACTGAAACATCGTTGTAGTTTCAGTTTTATGGGACATCGACGATTTTTTCCAAAGGATCATCCATATAGAATGAATCGTCGAAGATTTGATAATACTATAGAGACTGATGATCCACCTCAGCGTATGTCTGGAACTGATGTGCTTAATGAATTGAAAGATTTCAGTTTTTCGTTCGGGAAGGGTCAAATGAAATCTGGAAAGAGAAAGAATGTTTCCACAGAAACCTGTTACAATTGGAGGAAGAGGAGTATCTTTTTTGATTTGCCTTATTGGTCAACCTGATTTCAGGCCATTCCGACATCGTTCGGCCCGTTTGGACCCCCCTCACGCGCGTTTACGAAGCGCGCGCATCACTTAAAACACGAATATTGAGTCGTACCGCGCAAACCGCACGTCCGATTGAGGTGCCGTCTCCGCGTACACGTCACGAATAATAATTAGAATGTTCCACGGTGGTTTCAGCTCAATCTGAGGCCGTCCGCTATGAATTTGACCGTTGGACGCCCGTTCTGGCCGTTTATGACACCAGAACTGCGTTGTCGGTCACCGCGGGCACACGGCACGTCCGATTGACGTTCCGTCTGCTCGACCACTTCAGAAATCAGTCACCCGTATTTTTCGTCTGATTTCAGGCCATTCCGACATCGTTCGGCCCGTTTGGACCCCCCTCACGCGCGTTTACGAAGCGCGCGCATCACTTAAAACACGAATATTGAGCCGTACCGCGCAAACCGCACGTCCGATTGACGTGCCGTCTGTGCGTACACGTCACGAATAATAATTAGAATGTTCCACGGTGGTTTCAGCTCAATCTGAGGTCGTCCGCTATGAATTTGACCGTTGAACGCCCGTTCTGGCCGTTTATGACACCAGAACTGCGTTGTCGGTCACCGCGGGCACACGGCACGTCCGATTGACGTGCCGTCTGCTCGACCACTTCAGAAATCAGTCACCCGTATTTTTCGTCTGATTTCAGGCCATTCCGACATCGTTCGGCCCGTTTGGACCCCCCTCACGCGCGTTTACGAAGCGCGCGCATCACTTAAAACACGAATATTGAGCCGTACCGCGCAAACCGCACGTCCGATTGACGTGCCGTCTGCGCGTACACGTCACGAATAATAATTAGAATGTTTCACGGTGGTTTCAGCTCAATCTGAGGTCGTACGCTATGAATTTGACCGTTGGACGCCCGTTCTGGCCGTTTATGACACCATAACTGCGTTCTCGGTCACCGCGGGCACACGACAAGTCCGATTGACGTGCCGTCTGCTCGACCACTTCATAAATAACTCACCCGTATTTGTCGTCTGATTTCAGGCCATTCCGACATCGTTCGGCCCATTTGGACCCCCCTCACGCGCGTTTACGAAGCGCGCGCATCACTTAAAACACGAATATTGAGCCGTACCGCGCAAACCGCACGTCCGATTGACGTGTCGTCTGCGCGTACACGTCACGAATAATAATTAGAATGTTCCACGGTGGTTTTAGCTCAATCCGAGGTCGTCCGCTATGAATTTGACCGTTGGACGCCCGTTCTGGCCGTTTATGACACCAGAACTGCGTTGTCGGTCACCGCGGGCACACGGCACATCCGATTGATGTGCCGTCTGCTCGACCACTTCATAAATCACTCACCCGTATTTGTCATCTGATTTCAGGCCATTCCGACATCGTTCGGCCCGTTTGGACCCCCCTCACGCGCGTTTACGAAGCGCGCGCATCACTTAAAACACGAATATTGAGCCGTACCGCGCAAACCGCACGTCCGATTGACGTGCCGTCTGCGCGTACACGTCACGAATAATAATTAGAATGTTCCACGGTGGTTTCAGCTCAATCTGAGGTCGTCCGCTATGAATTTGACCGTTGGACGCCCGTTCTGGCCGTTTATGACACCAGAACTGCGTTGTCAGTCACCGCGGGCACACGGCACGTCCGATTGATGTGCCTTCTGCTCGACCACTTCAGAAATCAGTCACCCGTATTTGTCGTCTGATTTCAGGCCATTCCGACATCGTTCGGCCCGTTTGGACCCCCCTCACGCGCGTTTACGAAGCACGCGCATCACTTAAAACACGAATATTGAGCCGTACCGCGCAAACCGCACATCCGATTGACGTGCCGTCTGCGCGTACACGTCACAAATAATAATTAGAATGTTCCACGATGGTTTCAGCTCAATCCGAGGCCATCCGCTATGAATTTGACCGTTGGACGCCCGTTCTGGCCGTTTATGACACCATAACTGTGTTGTCGGTCACCGCGGGCACACGACAAGTCCGATTGACATGCCGTCTGCTCGACCACTTCAGAAATCAGTCACCCGTATTTGTCGTCTGATTTCAGGCCATTCCGACATCGTTCGGCCCGTTTGGACCCCCCTCACGCGCGTTTACGAAGCGCACGCATCACTTAAAACACGAATATTGAGCCGTACCGCGCAAAACGCACGTCCGATTGACGTTCCGTCTACGCGTACACATCACGAATAATAATTAGAATGTTCCACGGTGGTTTCAGCTCAATCTGAGGTCGTCCGCTATGAATTTGACCGTTGGACGCCCGTTCTGGCCGTTTATGACACCATAACTGCGTTCTCGGTCACCGCGCGCACACGGCACGTCCGATTGACGTTCCGTCTGCTCGACCACTTCAGAAATCAGTCTCCCGTATTTGTCGTCTGATTTCAGGCCATTCCGACATCGTTCAGCCCGTTTGGACCCCCCTCACGCGCGTTTACGAAGCGCGCGCATCACTTAAAACACGAATATTGAGCCGTACCGCGCAAATCGCACGTCCGATTGACGTTCCGTCTGCACGTACACGTCACGAATTATAATTAGAATGTTCCACGGTGGTTTCAGCTCAATCCGAGGTCGTCCGCTATGAATTTGACCGTTGGACGCCCGTTCTGGCCGTTTATGACACCAGAACTGCGTTGTCGGTCACCGCGGGCACACGGCACGTCCGATTGACGTACCGTCTGCTCGACCACTTCAGAAATCAGTCACCCGTATTTTTCGTCTGATTTCAGGCCATTCCGACATCGTTCGGCCCGTTTGGACCCCCCTCACGCGCGTTTACGAAGCACGCGCATCACTTAAAACACTAATATTGAGCCGTACCGCGCAAACCGCACGTCCGATTGACGTGCCGTCTGCGCGTACACGTCACGAATAATAATTAGAATGTTCCACGGTGGTTTCAGCTCAATCCGAGGTCGTCCGCTATGAATTTGACCGTTGGACGCCCGTTCTGGCCGTTTATGACACCAGAACTGCGTTGTCGGTCACCGCAGGCACACGGCACGTCCGATTGACGTGCCGTCTGCTCGACCACTTCAGAAATCAGTCACCCGTATTTTTCGTCTGATTTCAGGCCATTCCGACATCGTTCGGCCCATTTGGACCCCCCTCACGCGCGTTTACGAAGCGCGCGCATCACTTAAAACACGAATATTGAGCCGTACCGCGCAAACCGCACGTCCGATTGACGTGCCGTCTGCGCGTACACGTCACGAATAATAATTAGAATGTTCCACGATGGTTTCAGCTCAATCCGAGGTCGTCCGCTATGAATTTGACCGTTGGACGCCCGTTCTGGCCGTTTATGACACCAGAACTGCGTTGTCGGTCACCGCGGGCACACGGCACGTCCGATTGACGTGCCGTCTGCTCGACCACTTCAGAAATCAGTCACCCGTATTTTTCGTCTGATTTCAGGCCATTCCGACATCGTTCGGCACGTTTGGACCCCCCTCACGCGCGTTTACGAAGCGCGCACATCACTTAAAACACTAATATTGAGCCGTACCGCGCAAACCGCACGTCCGATTGACGTGCCGTCTGCGCGTACACGTCACGAATAATAATTAGAATGTTTCACGGTGGTTTCGGGTGAATCCGTGGTCGTCCTCTATGAATTTGACCGTTGGACGCCCGTTTTGGCCGTTTATGACACCATAACTGCGTTGTCGGTCACCGCGGGCACACGGCACGTCCGATTGACGTGCCGTCTGCTCGACCACTTCATAAATCACTCACCCGTATTTATCGTCTGATTTCAGGCCATTCTGACATCGTTCGGCCCGTTTGGACCCCCTCACGCGCGTTTCGAAGCACGCGCATCACTTAAAACATGAATATTGATCCGTACCGGGCAAACCGCACGTCCGATTGACGTACCGTCTGCGCATACACATCACGAATAATAATTAGAATGTTTCACGGTGGTTTCAGCTCAATCCGGAGACGCGGTGTGGCCGACACCACTCAAAGTGTCGGTCTTTTGTTTCAAAAGGACGTCATTTTAAGTGAAAAGCATCAACTGGCTTACGGAAAACCGACCAAACGCATTCCGAATCTGTTGATAATTTATCCCAACAATCCATGGGTCATATGTGACGTGTACGAGCCAACCCGGGATGAATCCGAGTCGCGGTGTGGCCGGGATAAGTTTAAGTGGCTCTCTTTTGTTTAAAATGAACACCATTTTAAGTACATACGGAAAAACGACCAAACGGATTCGGTTTCCGTTGAAACTTTAGGAGAACGATCCATGGGTCATATGTGACGTGTACGAATCAACCCCGCCACAATCGGAGACGCGGTGTGGCCGACACCACTCAAAAAGTGTCGGTCTTTTGTTTCAAAAAGACGTCATTTTAAGTGAAAATCATCAAGTGACATACGAAAAACCGACCAAAGGAATTCGGACTGTGTCGACACTTTAGCACAAGGATCCATGGGTCGTATGTGACGTGTATGAGTCAATCCTGCCTCAATCCGAGGTGCGGTGTGACCGACACCGTTCTAACTGTCTATCTTTTGTTTAAAATGGACAGGATACGCAAAACCGACCAAACGCAAAACCGACCAAACGCATTCTGAATCTGTTTATAATTTATCACAACGATCCATCAGTCATATGTGACATGTACGAGCCCACTCGGGCTCAATCCGAGTCGCGGTGTGGCCGGGATCAGTCTAAGTGGCTCTCTTTTGTTTAAAATGGACATCATTTTAAGTACATACGGAAAACCGACCAAACGCATTCGGTTTCCATTGAAACTTTAGGAGAACGATTCATGGGTCATATGTGAGGTGTACGAATCATCCCCGCCACAATCCGAGGCGCGGTGTGGTCAACACTGCTCTAACTGTGTCTGTTTTTTTTAAAATGGGTAGGATTATAAGTGAAAAGAACTGGCATATGCAAAACCGACCAAACGCATTCGGTTTCCATTGAAACTTTAGGAGAACGATCCATGGGTCATATGTGACGTGTACCAATCATCCCCGTCTCAATCCGAGACGCAGTGTGGCCGACACCGCTCTAACTATGTCTCTTCTGTTTAAAATGGGCATGATTATAAGTGAAAATGAACAACTGGCATACGCAAAACCGACCAAACGCATTCCGAATCTTTTGATCATTTATCACAACAATCCATGGGTCATATGTGACCTGTACGAGGCAACCCGGGTTCAATCCGAGTCGCGGTGTGGCCGAGATCAGTCTAAGTGGCTCTCTTTTGTTTAAAATGGACACCATTTTAAGTACATACGGAAAACCGACCAAACGCATTCGGTTTCTATTGAAACTTTAGGAGAACGATCCATGAGTCATATGTGACGTGTACGAATCATCCCCGCCTCAATCCGAGCCGCGGTGTGGCTGACACCGCTCTAACTGTGTCTGTTTTGTTTAAAATGGACAGGATTATAAGTGAAAAGAACAACTGGCATACGCAAAACCGACCAAACGCATTCAGAATCTTTTGATAATTTATCACAACGATCCATGGGTCATATGTGACGTGTACGAGCCAACCCGGGTCAATCCGAGTCGCGGTGTGACCGGGATCAGTCTAAATGGCTCTCTTTTGTTTAAAATGTACACCATTTTAAGTACATACGGAAAACCGACCAAACGCATTCGGTTTCCATTGTAACTTTAGGAGAACGATCCATGGGTCCTATGTGACGTGTACTAATCATCCCGCCTCAATCTGACATGCGGTGCGGCTGACACCACTCAAAGTGTCCGTCTTTTGTTTCAAAAGGACGTCATTTTAAGTGAAAAACATCAACTGACATACGGAAGACCGACCAAACGCATTCGGATTCTATCGATACTTTAGCACAACGATCCATGGGTCATATGTGACGTGTACAAGTCAACCCCGTCTTAATCTGAGATGTGGTGTGGCCGACACCGCTCTAACTATGTCTCTTTTGTTTAAAATGGACATGATTATAAATGAAAAGAACAACTGGCATACGCAAAACCGACCAAACGCATTCGGAATCTTTTGATAATTTATCACAATGATCCATGGGTCATATGTGACATGTACGAGCCAACCCGGGATGAATCTGAGTCGCGGTGTGGTCGGGATGAGTCTAAGTGTCACTCTTTTGTTTAAAATGGACAACATTTTAAGTACATACGGAAAACCGACCAAACGCATTCGGTTTCCATTTAAACTTTAGGAGAACGATCCATGAGTCATATGTGACGTGTACGAATCAACCCCGCCTCAATTGGAGACGCGGTGTGGTCGGCACCACTCATAGTGTCCGTCTTTTGTTTCAAAAGGACGCCATTTTAAGTGAAAAACATCAACTGGCATACGGAAAACCGACCAAACGCATTAGGATTCTGTCGATACTTTAGCACAACGATCCATGAGTCAAATGTGACGTGTACGAGTTAACCCCGCCTCAATCTGAGGTGCGGTGTGGCCGGTATCACTTCAGGTGTATGTATTTTGTTTAAAATGGACATCATTTGAGGTAAAAATATATGGTATAGAAAAAACCGATCATATTATGAATTGAATTTCAGATTCCACGTATAATTGTCATCTAAATTTTAAATTGAATTCTATATGAATTATGTATGTTTATGAATTGTAATTTAATTATGGATTTGTATAGTTTCAGGATCCATTATATGTTAAATGCGTATGAATTTGTTCGTAATTGAATATGTATGTTTTATTTTATTACTGGTACAATAGTTGGATCGAAAATGAGGTGAAAATGAGGTGAAAATGAGGTGAAAATGAGGCCTGATGACTGGTGGTGATGGACAGGGGACAGGGGCTGTGCAAATTGCAGGGTGCTGCAATTTGCAGCATAGGGTATGCCAACGGTTTTCAAACCGTTGGCATATAAGTTTTTAGCATGTCTTTTCCCAACGGTTCTAAACCGTTGGGAAAGACTTCACCAATTCCCAACGGTTTGGAACCATTGGGAAAATGTTCCATGGTATTTGGTTTTCCCAACGGTTTGGGAGAACCGTTGGGAAAAACTATCCCAACGGTTCACCCAAACCGTTGGGGTAGGGTAACTTCTATGGGCCTATTGCAACGGTTGCCAGTAAACCGTTGGGAAAACCTTTCCCAACGGCTTACTTCCCAACGGTTATCAGAACCGTTGGGAAAACCTTTCCCAACGGTTTCAGGGGCTTTCCCAATGGTTCTGAACCGTTGGGAAATAGTGTATTTCCAATAGTGTATCTCTATACATAAAATCTTCTTTGATATCCTTGATCAGATCAGAGTGGTGGCCTATCAACTAGAACTCCCAGTTAACCTTTCTCAAGTACGTGATGTGTTCCATGTATCCCTCTAAAGGAAGAATATAATATAACCCTCACATGTACTAAATCCATATGTAGTTCCATTTTAAAATTATATTTCATACGAGGGGTATCTATTGAATATTATAGATCATAGAGACAATGTTATACAAAATAAGACATCTTACCTGGTCAAAGTGTTATGGCAGAACCAAAAGTTTGAGGAACCAACATGGTAATTGGAATAGGTGATGAAATTGAAGTACCCTCATCTATTTTAGTGTATAAAATGAAAATTTCAAGGGATAAATTCCTAAATGGGGGAAGAATGTAATGATTGGAATGTTTATAATTGAAATTCCTCTTTAAATGAAAAAATTCCATATTAAGTAATGAAGTTATATAAAACACATGTACTAATTTAGAAATTTTGAATAGTTATTTGGTCTATCAAATTTAAAATACCATTATGAATCATAATCATTGATAATATATCCATTTTATAGTGACTATTAATATTAGTATGTTGAGGTTTATAGTAAAATATAATTGATATTGATGAAAGAAGTGATGGCCTCAACCAATAGGGGCATACCTAATGATTCCAATTTATTAGAGATTCTTGGGGAGATAGAATCACTTTTATTTTCCCTTAATCAAGCCCAAGTCAAGATTCATCAACTAAATAATGAATGAAACTTTTTATGGGATAATTTCAAGCTCATTTAGATCAAAATCCAAACCATATATGTTGAACCACCCCAAGAAAATCTCATCATTGCAAACCTTAACATTAGATAATTCTCTAGTGTAATAAAGGGATATGTATCTAGACCCAAACAGTATTAATTTTTACATTTTTTTAATTAAAAATGATTATATTTATCCCTTTTCAATATTACTTTTTAAATTATTAAATAATGAGTTTGATATAAATTATATATTGAAATAATGAAACATAAATTATATTTTTGGGAAATATATAGTTTCAATCAAGACACTATTTTAATGAATTCAATAATTTTTTAAATAAATTAAATTTTAATAAAATAATATTATTAAATATTTTTTATTAAATATAAATTATAATATAATTTTATGATAACAAATATAATTTTTCTACACGTTAGAAAACTGTTATTGTCAAAAAAAATTAGTATTTTTAATAAATGTGGATTTTTGATTTATAATTTTAAGTTCTCATACTTAGATAATTATTTTTATAAAATACATATAATTTTTGAAATTATCATGTCTAAATTATCCAAAAAATATTTTTTCATAATTTTTGGAGATAATCAAATTTTTAGGTCAAAATTAAATACGGTATAAATATACGGTGTGTATTATGACATCATGATGACCTAAAATGATCTAATATATGACATAAAAGGTATACAAGACCAAATATAAATACCCCATTTAAAATAATTTGTTTTCGAGATTGTTTAATTTATTTTATAAACCCTTAATAAATCCTCCAAAATCTATATTGTATTTTAATGTTTTAAAATCAATTTTTTGTGAAAATGACTCATTTCCACATCACTAAGTGAGTTATTTTAATAATATAGATTCTAGAAAATCTAAAATAATGAAAATCACTCCAATTTGGTAGAATCCATGGGAAGAAACCATTATAGGGTTTTTTTATTACTTTATCATATAGAGTCGAAAACCTAAGTTGGAAAATTAATGAATAATTATCCTCTCTTATGTAACATAAACTCACCCATACTCTCATTACACTTTAATAAAAAAAACCCTCGGAGCATTAAATTTGTATGAACCTGGTTCTTATTCTTGAGGTACGGGTTTCTTCTTTTCCTCTTTCCTTAAATATTTTTGAGAAAATAATGAAAATGGGGGAAAATACCAAAATTTTTGGGTACACACTGTGTACTTTTCCACACACCATGTACTTTGGCTGTGTGGGATGAGTAAACAGGGCGTGTAGGCCTGTCGGCAATGAAGGGTGTAAAAACTGACTACACGTCATGTACTTAGTATATACACATCGTGTAATCAGTCGGCAGGTGAACAGTAAGGTGGTGGGGGTAGCCGCCAGTGGAGCGATAGTACAAATCGTGTAATCAAGTTGACAGATGAATAGTGAGGCGATAGAAAGTGGCCTCCAGAGGAACAGTTAAAAATGAAAAGTACACACCGTGTACTTGATAATACATGTCGTGTAGTTATGTTTTTTTGTTATAAATGGGCAGTAGCCTCCTCATTTGGCAGAGGAGGCAGTGGGTTCATTTGGAGCGCGGGAGAGATGGTCAGATCTTAGAAGAGCTCCCAACTGCACACCAGGACTCTGATTCCTTCTCCAATGATCTCATTTGAACCACGCAGGTGAGTTGTTCACTCTTCTTTAACCTCTACTTATAATTCTTTCCCGAGGGGAAGTTATTTGAGTTTCAATGGGTGAATGTTTATCCCAAATCTATGCCATTCTTGGTTGTTTTTTGAGGCGTCGTTCATGTATATCGATCAATGGAGATCGAGGTAGGTGGTCTGGTGTTTATTTCCAACTATCGAGTTGATTTTGTGTACTGTTGTGTTATTCTCCCATGTTTGGGGTGTCATATGGATGAGGCCTTGACTGATTAAATACCTATAATTGCATAGGTAATCTTTTGATATGTATAAACTACTATTTGGGATCGTTGCCTTGATCTAGGGCCACCCCGTGGGTGTGTTTCCCTTGTTTAGTCGTTTGGATAGGATTCTCATGGGTATGCTGTGATTATAGCATGCTTTGAGTTTTTTTGAGAGAAAATATATATGAATTTCTTGCTTATGTGTTGGGCTCATCCCGGTTACGTTCTTAGCCTGAGGGCAGTGTTTTTCTTAGCCTAAGGGCAGTGTTCTGTTTAGCCTGAGGGCAACGTTTCATAAGCCTGTGGGTAGTAGCTTCCGTGCCTGAGGTAAATATATCGTATGCCTGAGGGAAATATTCTCTATGCCTGAGGGAAATCACCTGAGGGTTTCGATTCTGATTACCTTATGGTATGGATTTTCATGTTTGAGGACACTTTTTTCTTTGAATATTCACTGTGGTGATTTCTCATGTTATACCTACCAAGCTAAAGCACAGGCTTGGTATTGCTTTACCTTCTACTTGTTAGATAGACTGTTGTGGTTTTTTATGCGGCACTGTATATGAGATTTTCGGTCGAGGTCGGGTCTCAGAATCTTATAATTTAATTGTATTTAATTGTTAAATAATAATTAAATGGTAATGGAACTGGTAGGAGTATCTTCTTTTGAGTACTTCCTAGTTTACTGCATTTCATTACTGCACACTGCTGTTGCACATTTTCACTGACAGTTGGGCATGGTTATTTGGTGGTTGCCTACTGGGATTTATTTCTCACACCCTATTTGGGTCATGTCTTGGGCCCAATCATATTATATTATTGCAAGTGTTTATAAGGGAAAGATTCTTTATACTGGTACATGATTGTTGCAGAGGAGTAGGAGAGAAAGGGACTGAGCTTAGGCTTGCGATGCTGCTGAGTTCCTGCAACACTATTTTGCTTTGTTTTTTTGTACTTGTACCTTGTAATATATTTTTTAGATTAAAGTGTATCTTATTTTGGATGATTTCTTAGACATTAGGTACATATTGCATCATCATATATATGATTGTTGGTCATTTATTTACTTCAGTACTATTGTCCATTTCAGCTTGGTATTGTTTACTGCTTCCGCTTTTGGTATACTTATATTTTGTTCTTCTGTGCTACACTTTGACAAAAGAGGGCATAGTTTCCCCACTATCAGACCTTGGACCTCGCTGCTAGTCGGCGGCCTCTAGCATTTGGGGAAATGCGCTTGAGGTCATGTGACCAATCGGGTTCGGGGCACCCATTGTGTGGCACCCAGATCAGGGACGTTACAAAATTCATCTACCCTTACCTCTCTATATCCCTCCCAATGTTTCCCTAATCTATCAATAATCTCTTTATAAACTTTTAGAATCACCCTCTCAGGATAAGGTATCATCTCCTTCTCCTCATTATTCAAGAACCTTATTTATCTTATACTATTTAATTCCAATTTTTTCATGTTTTATTATGTTCTTAAATATACCTATTAATTACCTTATGATTTTTAAGTGATGATAAAATTCATTTCACTCACATTAATCCCTTTCATTAACCTTAACATAAACCCACTATGTTATCATAATTATCCTATGATTTTTCCATGCCAAAAAATTTTATTGTAAATACCAATCCATATTTCAACTCAAGAGTATTCACCTAGATAAACCTATAATTTATTTATTGGTTAATTCCATGTATATAACCCACACTCCTTGATTATGGGATAAAATTTGATAAAATAATTTTTTATGTTTTATGATTTATGTGGCACACTTATTCATGTACATGATACTAAAATAATGGATGTCCATAAATAACGCTTCAATTCATTGTGTCATGCTTTAGTCTCATGAGACATCATGTATGGTATTAGGGGGTAAAACTAATACATTATGGGAATTTTTTAACCATGTGATGTTATCTTGTAATTTATCCTTCACTTATGCTTGTGTCATGTTTTAGGTTGTTTCCACATTCCCAAGTTTTCTTTATGTTATCATGTTATATCATATCCCATTTCTCAATATTATGATTCACACCCATCTTATGTGAACTTGATATACCTCTTAGATCACATCTGATACTTTACCTTATTATATGCATTATTTATTCCCTTACATGGATTTATAACACACCCCATTCTTATGTATATCCTCATATTATCCCATGCGGTTTTAGAATATTCGTGGAATGTAATAAAATGTTATGAAGCTTTTAAATAATGTTGTTGTACTCCTTTTTCAAATTGTTATGTTATGTACCTTATTTCTTAAAGACACTACACATTATGGTATTTTTGGATTGTATTATGTGTTCCTTTATGTAATGAATCATGAATTAATGTGTATAAAATTTGGGCAGTCATAGCTTGAGTATTCCTTCATTTTGACCACCTTTTAAGCTATAAAATATTGGATTTAGTAATATTCACATGATTTTTCCTAAAATATTAGCATCTAAGTTGCTAAAACTTTCTGAAATCTCAGTAAGAATCGTGAATCTTCCTTTTTGATTATTGAGTCATTAAGCATCCACATTAGAATAGTCAAAATAAATAATATTACAAAAGAATTTCTAAAGATAATAAAACCTTATTCCAATACATCTTCATAGGATATCTTATATCTAGTAATGCTTTTTTCCATTAAGACTTCATAAGAACTCCTTTGTCCAATTCATCTCTATCTAGTAACCTCTTATCTGATGAACCTCACTCAAAAACATTTGATTGATGTTTTACTCAAAAAACTCTGTCTGAGGACAATACTCAAAAACCTCAGTCTAATGACTTCACTTGAAAATCTCTATCTGATGAATTTTCTTAGAAACCTTTTTATGTTATAACTTTCTAGTCATTCTTCATATGGTAGTCTTTTCAAGAAGACTCGATATGATATACTAAAAATTATTCTTAATCTAGTGGACTATTAATGTTTATCTAGTGGGCTTCATATATTTCCCCATCTGAGAAATTTTTTTCCTATCATAATAACCTCATATTTGACCATGAGAACTTTTAGAAATCATGAAGTTTGGTACTTTTAAGAACAATAAAGCATCGCCTACTTTAATTTGTTAGATAATATTTTTCCAATAAAAATATGAATACGGTCAAAAAAATCCACCCTCTATCTGATCAAATTAATCCATTAAACTCAATTCTATCAATCCAATATACTTTATCTAGAAACTTTATAATGAAGGCTCAATATTGTTATGTGATTTATGAATTAACAACAAAATACAACACCAAGAAATCCTTATTTATGTTCAAACACACACCATAAACTCTTAGTATTAGCATAATATCTCTCTAAATTCCCTCCCAAATATCCTACCCATGATCTAGGGTCTCTAGTATCACCAAAAGACTAACCTAAAAGGCCTAATGTGTATTCTAGAATAGGTTTCCCAAAGAATAGGTATAACTCTTAACAAAGTTATTTCATTTTATTTATTCTTCTACCTCCTTAAATTCTATCATAAACAAATTTATATAATAAAATAATTGTGTTTATTACATTTATATTTTATTATATTAATGTTAAAACCTTAGTCATCTCTATTTTCATAATATAGAAATTAAAAACATTGCTCGATCATACGTGTGGACTACCACCTCCATTAAGTGTTGTATTTCATTTTTCATCACAACCTCAAAATACTGGATATTATAATGGGTTAAATGAATATATAAGATCTTCATAACATAATTATTATTCTATAAATATAATATTTTACTTAAATTTTTTCCTTCCACCTTTAAAAAATGATAACATTTCTCGTGTGTACGCATGGACTACCACTGCCATGAAGCGATGTGATTTATTTTTCATGTTTTTCTTTAGTGGATTATTTTAAAAATGTATTTTAATATATAAATATGAAAATTATTTCATTATTAATATTTTTTATATGATGGAACCATAACCCATTTGACCATGGTCAACCTACCAAATTTTTTTGTTATTATGAAACAAATGTCCTCAAAACATATGACATGAACATAACCAATTTAATAACTATAAAAGGAATGAAAATAAATGAAATAAAAGGGGTAATAATAAAATAATAAACTTAAAAAAAATTAATCAAGTATAAGATTAATATAATTTTATTATATAGGATATAAAGTACATACATGGTGAGTCAGACTCAAGGTACGGTATTTATCATCTCACTTTTGTTTTTGTGAGACATATTCCATATTCACCACTTTTTTCCATCATGTGGTGTATATACTACCCCTTTGATATCTTATATAATTAATCTATTTATATTTACATTATTTAAACTTTCATTTGATTTTATTACTTTCAAGGGGGGTAAGATTAAAAACTTATCAAATTGGTAAGGGTTTTATGTTACAATCTCACTTTTTACCAGGATTGTTTATGCTTAAATTTCTGATAACAAAATTCTATTATATATCTATCACAAATATCATTTATTTTATTCTACTCTAGTAATTTATATAAATTAAAATATTTCCTTTCATTTTTCTCTTTATAGGTATTCAAAAGTCTAAATGAATGTTGTTAAGGAAAATATATTGTGTTTTTTTATTCAGTTTGGAATATTTTTCTTCCATGTACATATTTTCTTCAAAAAATCAAGAATATTTTTAATATTATCTAATTATTAATTAAATTCATTTTAACCAATGTATTACTTATTAAAAAAAGTTTTAAAATAAATCTTTTTATCACTTTTTGAATAAAGTATTTTTTACCAAATGTGTGAATAGAATATTTATTTGAACATTTACTATACGAACAGATTTTCCATAAAATAATGATTATTATTTTCCTTATATATTCCTTTAAAATTTTCCATGTTTATTTTCAAATAATTTAATTTTCTCTATATTTTAAAAAAAATGAAAATGTTATCAAAAGAAAAGGATATGTTTCTCACATTTTCAATGAAAAGTTGTAATGTTCTCTTTAATGTCATTTTCATCTATGTCAACATCATTTGATGAATCGTATGTTTTTTCAGGGAAATAATCTCATGATATCATCCAATATATTAATCTATATTCCTTATTATCATTATGTTTTATTTTTGATTTTGGAATATTATTGAAATTCTGTATGTTCGTTTTTAAATATGGAGATTTATATGGGTTAGGTATTGAATTATTTTTATCCCCTTTCATATGATGAATGCATTGGACTTTAAAAGTGATAGTAAAGGCCCATTATATCCCATAGATGCATTGATAAGTCTCATAGGACAAATTTTACTGGGCATTTAATGTATGTCTGCCCAATTATTAATGATTTCTTAGAACAAGGCCTTGATGGTATTTTTATGATGTCTTGGCACAAATCCTCGATAGTATGATAATGATGTTTGAAATTATGCATTACATAATTATGAAATAAATTATTATTATCCATGTGATTATTTAAGTTTTTAAGCCATCCATAGATATATACCCCTTTTCTTATATTATTTATATTCCATGTTTGATTATTGTTTATCTCTTTCATATTATTTATAATTTATTTATTCTATGATAGATTTTTTCATACACATTACCTTACTGAGAATTTGATCTCACCTTTTTTTATTCTTTCCTTTACTCAAGATACCATGATGGGGTCTATGAATGATGTTTTGGATATACTAGAATAAATAATAAATTTCTCACCAGAATTAATGTTTTGAATGAAACCTGAGTATAAATGTAATAATCGTGTTTTTATGGAATAAAATGGACATTAATTATAAGTATCCTATTATATTGTAAGGGTTTTATGTGTAAGATTTTTTCTTAATTCTCTAAAACTCTAAACTAAAAAGATCCTTGAAATGTATGAAAGTATATCCCTTATTGTAAATTAAGTAGTTATGTGTTATTTATGTTATGAGGCGTCACATTCTATAAATTATACATAATAAAATTTGATAATCGTACAGTAATATGTTACATCTTATAGATGTTATATAATATTTTCTTACTGATGCATAATATATTATATTTTATATGAATGGTATGTATTGGTATTCATGAAGAAATGTTGTCATAACAAGACTAAACTATTATATTTTTGTTATTTTGAGTATACATATGATATGAAAGTCGGTATATAATATTTCATAAGTGGTATATAATATCTTCCAGATGATACATAAGATTTTAGATATGATACATAATATATTATGAATTGAAATTTGGTAAAGTATCATAAGTATTGTGATGCTTAAGACACTATTTCTAATAAAAAAGATTTGTTATAGCATATATAATATTTTTTTCAAGATTATAGAAGATACAATGGAGTATATGGAATATATTTTTTATGATACGTAAGGTTTTAAAAGAACTTCCATAGCATGAAAAATATTTTTTCAAGAATACATAAGGTCTATCTTTTTGTAAAAAAATGTAATATTTTTAGAATAATTATTTAGAAGGATAATTAAATCACATGATGATTTTATATTCTTCAATTCATAAAAAAAATTGTTATAAGTGATTTTATTCATGATTTAACTTGATATTATTTAAGGAAGAAGGTTTTATTTTGAAGAATATAGCCACACCACAATCATGCATATTAATAGAGAAGAATATAAGATTAAATCAATTTTCAAGGGGAATTGAATGATAATTAATTGAGAATGAACTACCTAGATAATTTTTATTTTTAAATACAAATATTTTAAAATCTGTAATTGAGGTAAAATATGGATTAATTACTAAAATATTGTTTTAACCATTTTAAAAGAGAAAATACTGGTATTTTTGAAAATTAAACTAAGTATTATGGGGTGAAAACCCATGTGGTTAGTTGAAAATTAAAATTAATTGATTACCTTGGAAACTAATATACATGATAAATTAAATATACAATATCATAAAAATAATCTTAATAAAATTAGTTTAAGAGAATATTTAAGAATTTTTTGAGTGCCTGATTTATTTGAAAATTTCATATTTTTGATTTATTGAGTAATTCATTATGTCTAATGAAAATATAAAATGATAAGCATGATATGAGTTAAATAGAGAACATATTTTAAATACTAAGTAAAATTTTTTCAAGGAATGATAGATTGAGATTGATTTCAAGACCAGTGATCATTTTCATCCAACTTAATATCCTAGGCATCATGATATTGATGAAGAGAAATCCTGAATTTCATTGAATATTCTGAAATCTTGAAAGATATATTCTATAGATTCTAGAGAATTATGGATATTTTTTGTGATATTATTGGTTTCAGTTCATATTCTTTTTGTAAACTGGAAGGATCTAATGTAAAGAATAGTCAAGAAACTTAGATGTCAGGAGATAGCACCTATAATCTATTTTGGTGTTAATGATAAAATCTTTGTCTTGGTCTTGACCATAACACATAAAGGATATAGTCACCCACATTGTGAGATAACCCTGTAAAAATATATCATGATATATTTATCATTATTTTCTTTATATATACCATTTATGGATTTTTTACTTGAGTTGATCTTAATCTTAACTGGTCATAGAGGTTGATTTCTAACATGATAGAAATTGTAAAAGGAAGTAACACTAATTCAACCCCCCCCCCCCCAGTATTACACAACTGATTACATGGTAATTATATATATATATATATATATATATATATATTTTATGGACATCATGCTAAATCTCTTTGTACTTGAATAACATTGATGCATTACTAGAGGCTATTCTATCCTTGCATTTATGAATTTAAAAATTTATAATTGCTATTAATGCTACAAATTCTTTTAGGTTAACACATTATTGTTGACTAAATGGGGATTTAATTTCACTCAGAGGGATACTTTAAAATTATTTTATAGTTTATTCAAAATGATATTTATAAGGGTATTCAGAAGTTATTTCATATTATATGATACATGGTGAATTAATAATGGATTTCCAAAAAAGTTTTTTTTAATATCCAAAATAATTTTTGATATGGTTTCAAAATTAATTGTATATGATACAATATAAGGTGAAATAGAAAAAAATTATATGTGTCTTTAGTGAAATTGGTATATTAAAGGAGATATTTCTTAAATACCTCATATCATAGTATATGATATGTTCATGTTGTATAGTATGACATACATGATTATAAATCATATCATATGGTTAGTTTTTAACATATTGTTGGATATGATATAGTGATATCATAGAAACTTACTTGGCATGTCTATAGAACATTAATGGTTAAATTTTTTCATTCCTCAACATTGGATATCATAAATAAGAAAATTTCATAACATGAAACATATAGGAGTATCAATCAAGAATTTTTGTGAAAAAAACATGAATGGTTGATTCATAACTCATATGATTCTTAATATATGGGTTAATTCATAAAACAGTCAATAATTTCCCAAGTATTATAAAAAATAAAATATCTATTAGGATATGTAAGTGATCTTTCCCATGCCTTAGACAAATCTTTCTTCCCTTCTAGAAAGATCTCCCTCTTTACCCTTTGCTTTTGAGAGGCACTATAATTCCATGGGTCTTTATGTGAATCTCGCCCATAAAATGGGTTATTCACATTATTTCATGGATATACAATGGATATTTTAGTCTGATTCATGCCTCTTAGATATCTTTATCAACCACATGATGAAAGGCAGTAGAAATGGCTATTTATAGATGAAATGGATGCAGTATTCTTGATTATCAATATATAAATTATTTTTCTTTCTAGAATGGTTTTTCTTGGAAATATAATTTCTAATTAATTCCAATGATTAGATTAATTTTTAATGTATCCATATAAATCCATAAAGTATTCCAATAATTCCATAAACTATCAATACTCCTTAGCTTCCTTCACTACATGAGTTAAATTTTTCCAACTCAAATAATCTTCCACTTCATTATATTTTCCTGGTGTATACATATGCTCAGCATAAAAATTATAAAGGTACTCCACCTATACATGTCATCTCAAGTTAAGATCATGTTATATGAAGATAAATTTTAAACACTTATATTCTATATACACTATAAGTTTTTGACCAAAAAGGTAATGCCTCTAATTCTTAAATACGCAAACAGAAATAACTGATTCCAATTCATATTAAGAGTAATTGTTTACTTTATATATCAACTTTCTAGAATCATACATTATAAACTTTCTCCCTTGAATAAAACATCATTATGATACTAATCCAAATGCATCACAATATATGTCATTACCAACACCTCACTCAAATAGAATCAAAATTAGAGCTAAATTTCATTACTTATTCAATTCCTAAAATTCCTCATGTTACTTCACTTCCCAAACAAGATTCTATCCTTTCTGATTAAAGGTTATCATGAGATAATCCAACTTTAAAAAAACTTGAATTAATATTCAATAATATCCTATCAAAACCCAAAAAACATCATATTTAAAATACCTTCTGAGATATCTTATAGTATATCACTACTGTAAACCTTTCAAGATCCTCTAAGATTCCATTTTAAAAAATATCATGGCCAAGAAACTTCAACTCCTAAATCTATATTTGAAATTTATAGAAATTTTTTAAAAAAAAATCTCATATGAAATATCTAAAATGATTTTTAGTTTCCTCTCATAATATTACCCTAATATGACTATATAAGTATATAATTCAAAAATGGACCTATTAGGGTGTCCAGGTACCTATGAAATACATGTATTTTTAATTCCCTAAAAATATAATGTATACTGGTAACCCAAAAAGGAATAATTAAAAAAATTATAATGAATATAAAAAGATTAGAAATCAATTTTTCAGAATATATTTCTCTTTTACTCTTAATTGATGATACCCAGATCGAAGTTCAATCTTATAGATCCAACACGACCCCTTCAATTAGTTAAAAAATATTCAATTTAGGGTTAGGGATATTTATTCACTATCACATGATCCATAATTTAATATTTAATAAATAAATTTTAACTACCATCCAATTTCTTTGAAAATACATCTGGTGTCACTCAAGGTTAAACACTCAGTTGAATAAACCCCTTATAATTAATCTCATCCAATTTTATATTAAACTCTAATTATTCCATTTCTTTTATATGATATTATGTTTTAGAAATAAGGATCATCCTAAACATGGGGTCAATAAAATATTCTATGCCCATTATCCTTTGTAATAAAGAAAAATACTCTAGGAAAACACCTATATATCAACCCCCTACTACTAGAAGTGAAGGTTATTATTTTCCTTTAATTGAACTAATTTTTATTCGATATAATAGAAATGATATGGATTTACCATCACTTTTTTATTAGACCTACCATTCTTTAATGAATGTCCTGCTCTCTCTTGAATGTTTTCATAACCACATTAGACACCATCAAAATAAAACTTTAATTATATTAGTTGATTTGATCTTTGAATTCACTCAACTAAATTATAATAATAATAAAATCATATTTTTCTTATCAAGGGATAATAATTCCCATGAGATATATATGTTTCCAATCATAATTGATTGGGATGAACATTTAAACTATTAATCATTCCTTCAACCCAATAGAGTATTTATTCTCATATAATATTGCATCAACTCTATATAAAATTACGAATGATCAAATAGTTAAACAAATATTAAAAAATGTGATTCACCTATATCAAATCATGTAAGCATAGTCATATAATATACCATATATTACCTTTTACTAAAAAAAATTGTGTATCGTTCTTGACCTCCTCTTATTCATGTTCGCATATGAAGAGATCCCCATGAATATTCTAAGGTGTTGATCTATCCTCCTTGAGAGGCCTCCAAACCCTTCCAATATTCCATGAAATAGTCCAACTAAATGCATGTATATTCATACTTGATCCTTGAACTAGGCTAGATTCACCACCACTACTTTTATAAGAGAACTGATTATAATACTTCTTCAGAAATACCACCCTCCCATACTAGACACATGTTCAAGGGGGGCTTAATACTTTGACATTGTGTGTACCATGCTATCATAATAGAAATAATCCAATTAAAAGAGGTCTTTGATTTGATTTAATAATAAATTAGGCTTTGGACCTAACCTTTTAATAAAAACTTCAATAAAATAGAATTGTACCATATCTATGTTCATATCCTTATATAAAACCTTTATTCCTTGAGATTTTATTTTATCACTAACTTAAATATATATTCCACTCAATTATAAAATTTCAATGCTTACTCCAAAATAAACTATATCCTTTCTCAAAATATCAAAATTCTCAAACTCTATCTAGATTTAACTCTTTCAAATAGTATTAATCATTAAATATTATATATAATACCTTATATTCAAGATAATTAAGAATCATGTATTTCACAATTGATTCTCACCACTTCCTTATAAATCCCTTCATTAAAGATGAATCAAACTCAACCTTTGAGGTTTCATGATTTTTCAAAAACTAAAAAATATGATTTTATTTTCTCCAATAATAATTCTATACGAAATATTCCAATATCACCCTTAAATAATTTTATATTCTACTTTAGAAATATTGATGCCCAATTTTCATCTCTTTTCCTATCCCAGTTAGCTTCCTTTTCCATCACATGAATATCCTACACAATCATTCTCACCAAATGAGGTTCTACATGAGCAAGCATATCACCTCTTTCCCTCACCCAAACAAACACTTATAGGTGGAATCCTTCTATAACACATAAATAACCAAATTAAAATAAAAAATATCTCAATCATCTATCATCATAGAAATCCACTGCTCACTTTTTCTAGAAGTCTTCCTATTACTTTCATTTTTCTAATTCAATTTTCCACCAATTTTTCTCATAAATTCAAACAATATTTCACAAAATATATTATAAAATAAGTTTTGAAAAACTACAAAAAACAAATATATTAGAAATATATTTTCATTCAAGAAAATACCTTTATTTAAAACTATAGTAATCTGATAAAAGTATTGCCATTCTCAGGATAATACATGAACTCTTGTCTCATCAAGCCCATTTTGGGTTAACTTGGAACAAATAAAAATCTATGAGGTTATCATCAACCTATCAATTGAATCAAAAAATCCTAGTTCTTTTAACTTCACCATAAAAATGTTAACTATATCATTTTATGAGTACATTTTGAGTCTTGTCCATTCTATCATCCATGGCTACCATAAATTTCTAATATTCAACATAAAATATAGGATCTTATACAATTTTATAACACCCAATATTGATAACCTAATTCATGAGGCCCAATTAGATATTCCACATCAACTTTAGTGAATTAGTTTATCTCTATAGGCTTCACAAATGAAAAAATTGATAAACATAAACCATCGGGGGAATGATTTCCCCTAAAATACATAAAACAAAATGTGAAAGATGATTTTGAATATAAAAAATACACATAAATTAATAAAACTCAATATTATAGATGAAATATATTAGTTTAATTAAATAAATATCAAATGAAAATAAATAAGTTGATATATTGATACAAAAAAAATAAGTAACTCAATCCCAAGACCCTAACTCCTCTTTTCATATCTTTAACATGGATTAATGGATCATTGCTAATGAAGAAAAAATACTTCCCTATTCTTATCCAATGACTAATCAAATCTATATTTCAACTGAAGTAAACATATAGAGTGTAAGTACAAACTTAGAAAGATTTCCCTGATCAATCTATTATGCTTCCATGCATTAGAATATAAAATAATTAAATATCAATTAAAATATAATAAATAAATAAAAAATTTATCCAAAAAAATTAATTTATAAAAACTATTCCAAATCCAAGATATCAAATCCAACCACTTTCAATCATTTTAAAAATCACATTTTTTGGAAAATATAAATCAAATCCACTTATCAATTACATGAATTTAAAAAACATTAAATCTTTTCTTTATTTCTAAAAACAGCATTTTAAAAAACATCCCAATTTTTCTATAATTTATGTTAATACCACTTTTACCAAAATATAGATAAAAATTTCCCGGAAACTATCTATTTCTATAAATATAATAGAAATGACCTTTTTTTACAAAAAACAATTTGTATAGAGTTTTATAAAAGAGTAATCTAATTAAGATGATGTTAGATATCTAATCAATATAAATTATAATTCATTAGCTTGAATTGATACTTCACTCATTTATTCTCAATTTTTAAACCAATCCTTCACCCATTTAGACATAAAACCCCAAAAAATTACTTTGCCATGATAAGGAGTGTGGTGTTTTCTTATGGGGTTAAACATCCAAACTATTTTCTACCTTAATGCATACTCTTTGAGACTATTCTTTAGAATGGATAAACCTTAGAGATTTCAAAAAAATCACATGAAATTAATTTTTCACATATACATAAACATAGATAATGTAATAATTTCTAAATAAATCATCATTTAAATCATTCGACAACATCTAATCATTTCTAAGGGTATTTCCACAAAACCCATTTTACCATTAAAAATATATTTTCATAAAAATAATTACTAAATGATGGTAAGTATAATTTAACATCTATTATTCAAAAAATAAAATCAACTCTATTGAAAAAAACCCATTTTCAAATTATAACATCTATGGATGTAAAAAACTCCCAATTATAGTAAAAATCACTTTATAACAAGATAAATGTTTTTGTAAAACCCAATATTTCAACATAAATCATACAATTAATATTATAATTTAATCACAATCTATCAAAAATCATATCTCAATTAGTCAATCTCATAAAAGATATTAAAGATACCTACCAAGATATATAGTGTCATAATTCCCCTAATCTAATCCCTAAGATCTCACAATGGGATGAATCAATAAAATACATGTCATGATAAAAAATAAATCGCAATCCATTATCATATATATATATAAATAATACTTTCTTATATATATATCTGAGAGAGATAATAAGAGAAATCCAAATATATAAGGTATATCTAGATCTGGATTGAAATATAATGTTAACCTTCAATCAACACTAATGATCTATCAAAGAGATAGTGAGAGACCTCCAAAATCACTCTAAGAAGACCATAGAGTTTCCTAATACATCTTTAGAGAGAGATAGGGTGGTTTTAAATAGTTTTTGAACTTTAAAGAAAAATCACATGAATTAATACCATTTAAAGGACCTTTTTGAATGCTCTTTAGGATCATACACTAGTTCATGCATTTCCATCTTCCTCAAAACCACAAATTAATTGAAAAAATTAAAATTCATTGGGACTATATAGGTAATCGTACAAAATATATTATCTCTAAACCTATATAAATGACTATAATTCATGGTATTTGGGACCGTGCAACTAATTATAAAAAAATTCTACCTCTACACCAATATACATGAAATAAATTAACTATCACTTAAACTATAATTCTGACCATGAAGTCATAGACCCCAAGGTGAAAATTTTATTATGGATCTAATAGTGAATTAAAAATTTACTTTTGAGATAATATAACTCTATGTTTTATAAATTTGAGGTCAAAAAACATGATATTCTATTTAATACTATGGTTACTTCCAAAATCATTCAAAAATGGAAAAACCAACACATATCAAAAAACAAAAACATTATAATATGTCAAAGAAATTAAATTTAAATATGTTAGTGCGTATATGTTTGGAGTATTCTTCAAACTTATGGGAAGTTACATTGAAGGATCACAAATTTACTTAATTGTTCCACAAAAACACTTCATTTAACTATTATTTCTCATAATGAGAATGAATCACATTTGATTAGATTATATTGTTTTTAATTCTTTGAACACATTATTATAGAGTTGATAATTCATCTAGATATTTTTATTAAAATAAGTTTAACTGGATTTATTTTAAGAATAATTTTATGTGGTTGTGATTCCCCAGGCCTAAAATCTCAAGAATGGTTCCATAAAAATATACTTTATATACTAGATTTGATGACAAATGTAGATTATCATACGTAAATATCTATATTTACATGAGTTAATAAAAATATTTCATTATATATATTCCCAAAACCTTTTATGTTTAGAGATTTAGAAAATGATGAGAAAACATAAACTAGAAAAACCTATGTCTTTCTCAAATTATGGATATTTTTTCCATTATAAAAGAAACTACTTAATCCATAAGGATTATTCAACATATCCCACAAATTATTCCTCACATTTTATCCTCGTAAACATATAACGTGTGCTACTTTTCTTCATAACATGAGGAATAGAATCATAATAAAGGGGTGATATAAAACACTCAAAAAGGGGAAAATATAACTAAATCTATCAAAAACATAAGTATGACATTCATAATATGGTATAAATAAATAATCTAAATAATTAAATAATTAACTGAAATTAGAAACATTCTATATCCTTAAAAAGAAAACAAAGATATAAATAATACTGATCTAATATTGAGTGAATTCATAATTCTAGACATAAAAAATATGTTTTCAAGGATTTTTTCCAATACACAAAACTAATATGGGGAGAGTTATACACCAAAACTCAAGTTTTTTTGTCTCATGATACATGTTGATGCATCAAGGGGAAATCTAATTATGAGAATCAGCTGACACATACATAAGTCGAATGAATTCAATATAAGATTTAAAAATATATTTCATAACATTCCCTGATGAACCTATGGATTAATAAAAACAAGTCTATACATATAATAAAAAATATGGAATGTAAATACATAATTAACCTATGTTAGTTTTTAATAATCATCAAGAATGAGAATATTTTCCCCCATTTTAAGAAAAGGAATAACATGATCATAACCTATCAAGATAAATAAGATTCATGGTCAAACAATAAATATTTAAATTTCCATTAAAAATCTATATTGGAATAACAATATAAGGAATACCAATAATTTTCACCATGTTTATAGAATAACATTATTTCTATTTGAACATCATCCAATCTAAATTATGTAAAACGTGATGTTAAGAATATGAATAAGTTAGTAATGGGATAAAATTGTTATAAGTCATCCATATAAATAAGTTGGATGATTTAAAAATAACAAAAACCTATTTTAATAAATGAAACATAGAAGTACGTTGTCATAGATGAAAAACATCCTTTCAAAATAATTCTTGAACAATACCACCCAAAATGGGATCAGGAATTTAATTATCTAGTATTATGTGTTCAATCCCATAATATATATATTTATTTATTTATTAGAGAATAATTATTGAAACATATAACCTATTAGGGTAAAGCCTTTTAAAAATTAAAAGTTAAATGTAAGTGAAAACTTAAATGAGATTTTAGAATTCATTTTTAACATTGTTATAAAAGATAAAGTTACAAGTCACTTCCAAAAATATTTTTCAAAAGGTGAAGCGAAAACTCTTTGAAAAATATTTATTTAAAAAATAATATTTATGGATAAGGCCTTTAAAATACATAAGTTTTATCTTTATGAAATTTATATAGTAATAAAAATCATATGAAAGTGAAAGGAAACCCCCTTTTTAATATTTAAAAAACCTTAGTTTAAAACTCACATTGTAAAAAGAGTAACAAAAAATTATTTTGAATAAAAACCTATTTTCACTATATAGGTGTAGAAATTACCATAAAATAATATATTAAGGTGGTAGAACGAAATAATATAATAAATAAGTTAATTATGAAAGAATATAACTCAAAGAAATAAGACTTGAGTTATCAATACTCTTTGCATGCAAAAAAATCCTTGAAGTAAAATATATTTCAAAATGGTTTATTATTTGGTAATAATGTAAATTCATAGAAAAAAATTAAATATCATTTTATATAATCAATTGGTATAATTTACCCAACTTTTAAGTCTAATATGATGATCTTAACTCAATGAATAAGAATTGGGTTACTAAAATCTTTACAACTATGTTAACAATTGAGTAAAATCCATTTGATGAAAATGAGCTTATATGTATTAGTATTTCCCATTAATAAAAAATATATATGGTAAATATACATACATGGGTGGTGAAAAATAAATTCAAAGTAAAACATGATATTTGATATAAATATGTCTCAAGGAATTAAAGTTTGAAACAACAAATCTTTATGGATCGAGTATCATATTAATCAAAACCCCTTGAAGTATTAGGCTTTTAATTAAACTTAAAATAAAATTATTAAAATATAATCCATGATATGATATCTCAAATAGGTAGTATATACATCTCATAAATTAAATTAGGTGCATGATACCAAACTTGTCTCAAAGAGAGGAATTTGAGACAACTAACCCTTACCTCGGTTTTAATATGTTCTTCACTTCCAAAAAAAATTCTAAATAATTTAATTAATTTAATTAAATTCATAACGAAGAACCTTATTAATAACTATAATCTTTTATACTCCTAAATTATAATTATTCTATATATACACCTATTTTTATCCTATGTTCAACATCAGGTGTTAGTAATCTTTATCGATTTGAACTAGTTTTGTAAAATTCATGTTTGTATATATATTTTTAAAATTAAAACTCTATTAGATAATATAATGTACTTTAATATATTTATTGTGATAGTTTATAAATCTATAATTTATTTTTGTGATTTTTTTGTTCAAACAATGAAGATTAAATTGGCAATGATCATGTTTTAGTGATTCTAAACGAACAAAAAAAATTATTAATTAATGAGTTAAATATTGATATAAACTTACCAAAACCAAAAACAAAACATTATTTTAATATTTTTTATCATATTATACAATTAAATAAGTTCTCTTAGTCATCCATTAAATAAATTTATAGTATTTTTCAAGTAGGTAGTTAAACCGACTTAAACATTAACCTACCATGATTAATGGATGATTATGATATGGTTTAGTTGTAATATCATTAGAAAACAATAACAATGAACATATTTAGTATTTATTAGTATGATATATCATATTTTTAAATAATTATAAAGATAATATAATTAATATAAAGTCATTATTTATAAAGAAGAGATCATTTTCCTCTTAGTTATCTCATTTTAAACGATTGAAATAACGATAATCATTTGTTGATAATATCATTAATTGGTTATCCAATTTTTCATAAAAAAACTTAATGACATTATAATAATCATATTTACTCATTAAAACATACTAGTAACCATTATTTTAGATGATGAAGAAATAATTTCATTTCTCGTGGTGCGGTAGTCTGTATGTATGCACAAACGATGATTTTGTTTTTCTTAATGGATGGGATAGATGAATATAAAATGGTAATACCAAAATATAGTAAAATTAAATTATATAAATGATACTAATATTGTTATATTATTATTTATATAATAAATTTAAATTAATAAATTAAGAATAAAACCTAAGTGGTTGGTAATACTCACATCGGGTACCTGAATTTTCTTGAGAATTCTCCTTGGAAATGAAGGTTTTGTGATAACTAATGGTTACCAAAATCTTTTAAACGTGGGATAGGGTTATAAGAGAATAAAATTGGAAAATTTCAATGATAAATTCTAAGGTAAGTTCAATCTTTAAGTGGTGGAGGGGTTGCCCTTTTATAAGTGAAGGGGAGGGTGGTTTTGGGAGTAACCCTTATATTTTCAATAATGTAAGGTTACTATTCAATTGTTAATGGACACAAAATGAAAATTATAGGAGTATAAATTAATTTTTGGTCTAAAACTACCTCAAATAATCCTTTTTATTCAATTTTTACGGCTTTAGTCTTTTTATTTTTATTTTTATTTTTTTCCCTTGTTTACTTTTACCTTGGTAATTAATTTTTAACCTTAGTAATTAGTTTTAATGAAAAGTATTAAGATTTTCCATTTTACCTAATTTGATCCTTATGATTTCAAATTTTAAAAAAAAATTATCAAATAATATTTATTATGGTGTCAAATGTTAATTTTGAAATAAACACACTTAATTGCATAAAAACAGTTTTTAAAAAAATAATATTTTTATGATTTAAAATTAAATATAATATAAAATAATCATGGATACTAATATTAATGAAAACAAATTATTTATTTTAAAATAAATAAAATCTATGTGGCTTCCATGGAAATTAAAAACAAAATCTCACCTTGAAAATTCTTTATTCAAAGAAAAACTGAAAATAGTCTTTTATTAAAGTAATATTTTATTTAGTCCAAAAAATTTTGGAAATGGAATATATAAGTTCAAATAATATTTTAAAATGTATATTGTTATTATTTTAATATATATTTTATTAATTGAAATGTTTTTTGTGTTTTATTTTATTCTTACATCCTAAAGATGTCATAAAAATTGCAGTTTTAACAAAAATGGTATTTTCACTATTCATAGAAAAATCAATCTTTTTTGGAAAACTCACAAAAAACAAATTAATGAAATATTATTATTATGAATCCAAAAATAATGTTAATTTTATAAAATTTAAATTCTAAATTTTATAATTTTAACATTTAAATAAAATGGTGAGACATAATGTAAAACAGTTTTTAATATAAAATAGATTTTTAAGAATACTAAACATCCTCATTCATATTTCCTATAATTCACTAATTAAATCAGTATTAACCCCTTATTCATATCAAATATATTTTATCATCATTGATAACAAGTTTCTTTAATTATAAATGTGGATCACATAGAAAGGAAATATTTATAAAAATACATTTCTAAGCATAAAATGATTATATTAGTCATATTATCCATACTAATTGAATTTTATTCATATTAAAAATAATCTTTATTTTATTTATATAAATATTTCATAAATATTTTACACCTATTTATTCCCACTAATTCAATGGCTATGTTTTAATAGTCTAAAAATATCACATTTTTATTTTAGTTTGGTGTTGTGTGTTGAAAAATCTATCAAACACATTAACTTATTTAAAGGAAATTTTATATTAAAATTTCGAGGCATTTCAATGTTTTTGAATAAACTAAAATGGGAGATTATTAGAAAAAGGAAATAAATTTTTTTAGGATTTTTTTTATTGAAAAATTTATATGTAAATTATTCATATGAATCATAAAACTGATTTTCAATAATTGGATGGAGTTACATGAATTTTTTATGAATATAGAAAAGTTTTCAAGTAATTCTAAGAAAATTTGAACTACAAGGTCCATCGTGCAGTTTAGAGTCAATCATGAAACATATAGATTAAACCATTTAGAATGATGAAGTTAAATATGAAATCATTAATATTGATATTTAATTTAGTGAAAAGATATTATAATTTTATGAGAAGTTCAATGAGATATATAGGCCTATATATTTTAAGCAATATGAAATCATTAAGTCTATTCCATATTTTTGGTTAACTATTTTTCCAATCTATCCTACAGTTTATAATCTTATGAATTGGGAATACCAGAATATTTTCAAGTATCTATATTCTATTATTATGAAATATTTTTATGATATGGATCATTGATATTTCATCTCATTTAATTTCCATAAGAACACTTATTTTAATAAAATATTAAGTTGAAAAAAATGTGTACCTTCCTTGATTAAGAAACTACTGGTATAAGTTCAACATCCATTAAATGTAAAGATGGTATAGAAATTTATAGTAGAGTTTTTTATAATAAAAATGGAAACAAAAAAAGAAATATTCTAATGAAATTTTTTTTAGTTGGTTCAATGAATCTCAGTAAAAAAATTTCAATGATGGGATTCATAATCAAGTGACAAGAATAGTAAAGGTGGATTTTTTACCCAATCCTCTCACATATTTCAAAAATGAATATGATAAGAAGTAATTTTGATGATTTTATTGATGATTTTGGTGATGATAATAATTATGAGTTAGGATATGGAAGTAATTACTGTGAGGAATATGATAAAGACAAATGAACCCATCCCATTGTGTTTTGTAATTCCATTCAATAAGAAAGATTATTGATATCTAAGTAGAGACACTAGATTTTTTCCTTACAACATTTTTTCACATAAATTCATTATGTAATAATATTTATTTTAATTAATAGTGAATAATTTTAAAGAAAATATTAAAGACCTTAAATTAAAAAAATCAACCAAGAACACTAGATGAGAGTCCCATGTAGAAGAGTGAAGTCAGTCGTGCGGAATAGTATAGTCAACGGTGGATAAAAACTATGTATCATATAGTGTAAATGATGTTTCTATGCAAATAAATATAGGTTTATATGTAGTTAATTTTATTATTTGATAGGTAAATGTTTAAAAATAAATTTTTCATGTAAGTTATAAAGGAATGTAATAGTTTTTAAGTAAAAATTATATTTTTAACTAATCATATAAGTGTGAAGGCATGGTAAAAAAGTTTTATAAGTGAGATCCTAACTATTAATTGGCTATGTAAGATTTTTAATAATGTAAATATGGTTTATTGTATAAAAATAAGATTTTAATTACTAAATAAGTGTCGATGAGGTGGTTTTGATGACGTGTAAGAGTAAAATAAGATATCTAAATCCTATGTACTTACGATATAAAGATAGTTGTCTTACTAAAGGATATTATGGGAGTTCTGATAATCAAAACATATCATGAAATGGAACAGAACATTTCATCATTATTATTAGATATAATTTTTATATTAATATGTAAAAAAAATTAAGATCGTAGATATTTAGTGATTATCATTTTTAGTGTTAACATTTTGATGGAGAAACATATCTTAGTTATAATATATACATCTTATTTTTACATGATATTTTCATTAATTTTATATTTTAATTTACTTTAAAATATGTAAAAAAATTATATATATAAAGTATATTTTAATATAACATTAAACAATATTTTTGGATGATTAAATTGAAGGTTTTTTTTGTTTTTAAAATTTGAATTTGTCTACTCTGTGAGAGTTAAATTAAATCAAAATTTATAATTAATTTTTAATGTTGATTTAATTTCCATATATTTGGTAATATTTATTAAAATCATAGGTGGTTTTATTAAAAATTAATATATATAGATTCATATAGAATATGTAGTTCATATCTGAGTAGAAAAAAAGAAGAGATAATTTTGTGAAGAAAAAGTCTATTTTGTGGACCTCGCTAACATAATTTTCCAAAGTGAAAAGAAAAATATGGTGTTTATAAACATGATGAAGATATAAATAATTATTTCATTAATAAAGTTTTAATAATTATTTTTTTTTGATAGTAAATATCAATTCATTAAAGTGTATCCTAACTTATGAACGATTGTAGTCAACTTTCTAAGAGTGTGAGGTTGTGACTCAAGTGGGGAAGTGATTCCTCTCTAAACTTGTAAAAAACACTACACTTTATTAGGTTTTAATATATTGATAAATTTTCATTTCACACTCCTTGTATGTACTCTTTTATGGATAAACCAAGAAAATATTTATTATCTCCTTTTTTTACTACTTTCATATACAAATAAGAAGTAGTAAAATTCATCATTAGCATTAAAACTACATCATTTAAGGTGATAATTTTAAATTGAAATTCCCTGATTCACCCCCCCCCCCCCACTCCCATCATCTATCTCAAATTATATTCAATTATGGGCCCAAACTCCCCCCCCCCCCCACTATAATATTTTTTCTATAAGTCCCCCACAAATAATAATAGACATAATTAGGGGGATTGTTAGTTTAAATATATATTTGTTGAATAAAATAATTTTAAACTCATAGTGACACAATATTCAAAAAAAGAATTATTAATAAAAATAATCCCTCAAGGTGTTTTTTAAATATATTTTTTGGTTTTTGTATTTATTGAAAATTTTTGTTGAAAAATTTCTATTTTGGTTGTTGAAATACCTAGTTGAAATTTTAATTCTGAAAATACTTTCAGGTTTTTGAGTTTTTCATATAAAAATAGAAAATTATTTATTTTCATAAAGAAATTACATGACTATTTAGTAATTTTCTAGTATATTATTCATGTATTAGGTGTATGATTATAAAGGTTTTTCATAGTATCCAAACTACGAAAGAGTTACATGGTATATGGATTGCAAAGGAAGTTCATGGATTTGTGAAAATTTGAGGGAGTTTTGTGGTAGTCTCATCATTTATACTCAAGAGTAAGTGAGTGTCTATAAATCATCAATGGAGTGTGCTACATGATTCTAAAAATTAATGTTATAGAGATAGGAAATTTTGTAAGAGTCTATATAGTAATTTCATGATTAGCATGTTTTTTAGAGTTCTTTGATTATATAAAGATCCTCTAGTCACTTCATTTGAGAGACAAAAAAATATCACATAAGATCATCATTGGTTAATTCTAAAAAGTACAAAATAAATTTATAAAGAAAAGTAGTCTGAAAAAGAAAAAAAAACATGAATCTTAAAGGGAGTTTATGAGGTAAGCAGTATAGGAATCATGAAATTCAAAGGAGGTTAATGATGGTTAAACATGGAGGAGTAATACATAGATGCGGTTAATATAGGGATTATTTTGTGAGGGTACTATGTGAAGGAGGGGTTTGTATAAAGCATCACATGAGGGACCTACACACTAGGTAAATTCATGAAATGAAAATTCATAGAGATACTACATAGTGTTAGTTCAAAGTTCTCAAGGGGCAGTTCATGAATAGAACAATTCATGAGGGTATTTTCCAAGAAGAAAATTTTAAACTATAAATAGGATTTCATCTCACTGATGAAAAATCTGGATTCATGTCATAACAATGTTAGTATGAACCGACTCAAATATGATACGGATCATCAAAATATTATTTTATGGGATTAGTGATCTCTTTTTAGTCAAGTGAGAATTTTAATTTTAATTAGTGAGTGGTTTTAAAAAAAGATGGATGGTAAGTCTTCTCCAAACATAATAAACGATAATATGATTTATTGATTATGGTATATTGAAATATTTCCTTTTTATACACCTTGGATTATATTTGTTTAGGTAAATTAAGTAAAATGGATGTGTCTCTTACATGCTTTCATTTTGTTACTCATAATTATACAAGATGAATAGGGAAAAGAGTTTTGTTTAATAATTTGATAATATTAAAATAGAAAATTATTTTAATCCACCATACCTTGATTCACCCCCCCCCCCCTCAAGGTATTTAACCTATTGAATCCAAAAACTGGTATCAAATAAAAAGTTTAAGGTTGGTTGAATTATTTCTCAATGGAAGTCATGGAAGTAGTTAATAACAAAGGGATTATGATCATCGATGAAAATAATTTTCAAATGTAGAAGAATCTAATTTTTCACTACTTTCAAGCACTAAGAATAGATGTTCATATAGCTATTATCCATGGTATTTACATTGATTTATATATGATATATATATCATAAAAAGTATATAGAGTGCTGGATGTTTGATCCAGAGGTATCAGTAATTTTGGGAGATCTTTATCCAATACAATCTATATGAAGGTGGTGTCGTTTAAATCCTTACATTACATGTGTGAAAATATTATTAATATTTAAGAAAAAAATTCAAAGTTCTAATAAGGTAAATTTAAGGTTTTGTGGAATATGTACTAATACTTGAGTTTGCATCTGAATGAATCTTTTGATACATTATCTTATTGGTGAATGTTATTTTGTATAATATATGTCGTCTTAGAGAAACCCTTAGTAATGTAAATATATAAAAGTGAATCTTGAGAATATTTTCACCTTATTTTAATACAAAATTTGATATTCTTTTGGATAAATATCTAAAGGAGATGTAATTATATTGTCTTTATGGTAATATTACAACATATGAAATGAGGAATGATGATAATGATGTTGTGTAAAGGGGAAAGACTAAGGAAGTGGAATTCATGACATTAATGAAGATAACTGTGGAGGATTACTAGGAAGAATAATAGGTTAATGGAGTCATTTATTTCCTTTTCTAAAATATAAAAATATGAATAGAGAAGTTTAAAATGAAATTTTAAATTGTGTGATTTTGAGGTGGAATAGTTTGGGTGCCTTTTAGAAAAGTATCCTAAGAATTTTTAATATTATAAAAAGGATGATGAAGTACTTAGGAATAAATATCCATCTAACATGAGGTAGTATAATTACTAAGAAAAAATTCTTCAAGAAGAAGAACCTTTACTCATAAGAGGAAAATGGATGAGAGGATATAGATGTAGAAGAAATTAAAGACTATAAAGACCTCAAATAATATTTTATCTTGGTTATTATAATAAATTCCCAAAAAAGGAAGATGGTGATGATAATGAAATATAAATATATGGTAGTGTTGATCTCTAAGTAATTTTTGAAGAAATAGATGTTTGGAGAGTGAAAACGAAGAAACCCAATATAGTGGTTCATGATGAAAAACTATATATAAAATAGTAGGAAGAGGATAACTCTGAGATGAGAGAATAGATTGAAAGGATAAATTATGAAAATCTAGACAACTTAGATAAATTTTTTTAGTGAAAGCACAATATTGAAGAGAATACCATGGTTATCGATGGTTTGAAAAATATAGTGAATGATAGATTAAAATTTATTAAATATATTGAAGAATGAGTTATAAACCTATTATGAAAATTAAAATATCAAGAAAGACTCTTTACTGATGTTATGATATTGGAAAATCATATTGAACAAGAAAAAAATAGGTTAAAGAGAAGTTGAGGTCTGAAAATGTAGTCAAAGGATTATTGGTGGAAGAAATAGGTGTATCAAAGTGAAAAAAGATAGCACTTTTATTGATCATAAGTAGAAGGAAGTGTTAAATAATTCCAATCCCTAATAACCCACTTCAAATTTTAAGGATAATTTGGTTTTGAATCAAAATTATAATAATTATAGAACTAATGTGAAAATTGTTTTTATAGTGAAGACACACAATAATGCACCTCTGATCAAGTGGTGTTTTTTTGGAAAGATGACATATTCTCAAAATTTGGTTCTCTATCCAAGATTTATCAGGGAGAATAATATAAAAAAATTAATCCAAGAAGAGTTCAATATTTCAAGTATCATTTTTATGGTCATTGTTTCTAATGTGCATAATTTGGAAATATATCCAAGTATTGCTCATCAATGATGAAGAGCAATGTGCCTTTAAAGATACAAAGATATTATACACAGCAGCTCAAAGAATCATCAATCAAGATGAAAACACAAAATCTATTTTTATCTTATCAAGATAAATTTGTTCTATCATACTCTGATGAATACCAAGAATGCAAATAAACATCAAGTTTGAATACAAATACATCGATCAAGAAGAAAATAGTTGAGAAATTAGTGGTGTAAAATATTTCCTTGAGAGAAATAGATCATTAAAGTAAATGGATCCTTGATTGTATATATACATACTATATGATAATAAATAAGGATCTTATCGTAGGTGTTAATTAAAAATTAGGTTGTCTTAATATTTAGAAACACTACAGGCATAATGATCATTGCCTCTATGAAAGACAAGTTTGGTGGTAAAACATGAGATGTGTGAATGTCTTGGTTGTTGAATTCTTAAGTCACTAATTTCTATGTTTCATTCAAACATGTGACTAGAAAAATATAATAAAATTTACCAAGGGTACATGTATCATCAATGTAAAAGATAGTTCAATTTTAATTCAAGGAAATAATATGAACGGAAATATCTACCTTTTATGGAGAAGAAGATATGTGTTTTCTATCCAAGGAAGAAGAAAATATATTGTGGAATAAATATATTGGTCAGTTAAGATGAAAATACTTGTAATATCTAGTTAAAAATAATGGATATCAAGATCTCCCTAAACTATCATCTGATCATACATGCATATATGATTTTTTTCAAAAAGGATAATCATTTGAAAGAAATATATGAAAAAATACTATAAGTTAACAAGGTTTCTTGAACTGGTGTATATTTATGTGTGTTTTCCAATATCATAATGATCTATTGATTGGAATACATATTACAATCATCTCATTTATGATTATAGTGGTATGTAATGGTTAATGGTTATCACTAGAATTCCAAGGTGTTTAGTTTCATTACTTAATATCAGATGATGAATGAAAAGATGCTTGGATAGAAAATTCATAAATTATGGATTGATAGTGGCATAAAGTTTACAAAAGTATAGGTATAATTATATCTCTAAAAATATAGTATAATAAACCAAGAATTAATAGTGAGAACTCCTCAATAAAATGGTGGAATTTTAAGGAGAAACTGGATAATATATTGTGTGGACAAAATGATACTTATTGAGAAAATCTTACCTGAAATGTTATATAATGAAGAAGTCATGACATCGGTCTATATATCCAACGTATATTTATTGTGTCTAACAGATTAAAAGGATCCATATGAAATGTATTATGGAAATAATCCAACACTAAATTACTTTATAATCATCAAAGGTAAGTGTTACATTCTCAATAAGGATAAACACGCGAATTTTGAGCCCCATGGAGATGAAAGTGATTTCCTTGGTTACTCATTCAAGAGAAAATCATATAAATTATATAATAAGTGGCTAAGAAATATTTTTAAAATCAATGATATCAGTATAGTGTAATTGATAAGAATCTTAAAAAAATTAGGGATTTGTTTCTAGATAAAAGTGATGAGGAGGTGAGGATCTTACGAGGGAACAAGGGGATAAGGAAAATTTAGAAGAAGAAATTGATTTGGAGTAAGATAAATTTATACCTACATTTGTGTAGAATATAAATATTGAAGAAAAAATTAGTGATAAAGATATCATCGCTTACTAGACAGCACTAGTGCATACGAGAAGAATGAAGTCTCTACAAAAAATATCTATCTTATCTTGGGTGCTACTGTTAAGTTTGATTTTAATATATATTTTTAGTGATTGAGGTGGTTATTATTTTTGGTGTTTTATTTTTATGTTTTAATATCACAAATATCAAAAACTATTTATAAACAACACACATGTTTAAATATATTATTATAATTTCTCACTACACCATTAAATCACATTGTGATTATTCTTTAAATGGTTGATGTTGATAGTATTTTTATAAATTATTTTTTAGCCTAGATGTATTTATATGTTTTTTTTACTTTTTATTATTTTTATGAATTTCTATAAAGTCATATGAATTTCATTAACTTCATAAATTATGTTTAATTCAACTTTTTTCATTGTTATGTGGACTAGTTTTATGTTACGCTGGTGTAGTTCATGGTTACACAGATATGTTTCATGATTATATAGAACTATATTCATGGTTACATAGACTGGTTTCATGCTTACACAGGTTTTTTTCATTGTTATTCAAAACTTAAAATGATGTTCATACAGTATGTAAAATGATGGTTACATGGAAATGTAAAATAATGGTTACGCGGAAATGTAAAAAATAGTTATGTAAAATTGAAATTATTTTTATGAATTTATTAATTTTTTATTTTTTATTTATTTTGATACTATATTTTTTTATAATATTAATATTCTAATTTACTAGAAGTTTTTTTAATTTATTATAACTATTTTTATTAATTTACAAACTTCATATTAATTCTAACAAAGCTATGAGAACTGATTTTGAATTGTTTAGTGAAGTTTTAAGAATGGGATATTTTCTTAGCCATAAAATGATATTATTCTATGATTTATTATTAATAACCATGGAAAGTTGTGATCGGTTCCCAAGAAACAACCATATGAAGAAGATCTAATATTTAATTATAAGGTATTATTCATTGGTTTTTTATCATGGAAAATTAATTAAAAACTTGACATAGATCATTCTAAAGATATAAATCAAACATGAAATTCATATTAGAAGTGTGAAAGTGTTTATATTTTATTATTATGACTTATATGGTTCTATACGATCATAAAGTAACTTCAAAATTTGATCCATTGTGTAACGCCCCGACCCTAGTTACCCAGAGTCAGTGCATTATTGTGTAACATTGGCATGATCACAAAAGATCAAGTCTCGAAAGACCGATTAGTTTAGTAGCCTTGGAAACATAAGATACATTCATAAATATTACATTATATCATAAAGTGAAAAACTACAATAACATGGTCTCCATAGTCCACACTCATATCCCCTTCCAACTATCCCTGCAGGTCATTCATAAAATACTTCTTCACATCCTAGAAAAATTAAAACATTGAAAGGGGTGAGCTCATATGCTCAGTAAGGATAACAATATAGCGGAACCTTTCATAAATAAACAAAAACATTTAAGATAATGTATAACTAAAACAAAATCCTTTTAAACTTGAACTTCAACATAATATGGCAAATTTAAAATGAGATAATTCCATTTACTTATTCACATGGATATTCTACTGGTCGAATAACTACATGAAATATCAATAACCACTTTCATAATGATGGAATGCATAATTCCATACTATCATAACCACGTAGCCAAGGCCTCGTGCCAAGACTACAAATAATATTTTTTCAAGGCCTTATGCCAAGACACTAGTTTGTCTCATGAGACCTGCCGATGCATCGAGGAGCTATAGCGGGCTCCACCTGTCACTTATTAAATCCAATTCATTCCTCATATGAACAGGTTTAAACATATCATAAACCATAACATAATCGTATCACATAAAACATGCATAAAGGAAACATAAAATTTCTACATTTCATTCACAAGATATCAATACAACACATTGATATAATAAAAAACACTTTCAAAACCATTTTCAATACCAAAATAAAAGAAAATTAAAACGTTGTATTTATTTTTCATTTAAAAAAGTTATAGCTTGTAGAGGAAGCTGAAACTCAAATAATGGTCACAGCGGCGGAAAATTTGTTGTCGCCGCATACATACGACAAGAAAACATTCCTTTTTCTTGTTTAGTAAAACACTTCGTATAAAAATATTCCTTTTTAATAAATGTAAAAGTCAAAGGGGTTTATACACCATATAAAAGAAATTTGTGTATAAAACAAAATATGCCTCAATGAATGGAGATTGAGACGAAGTCCCTTACAAAGATCATTTATTTAAATAAAATAGATCTATTATGTGTATTCATAATAATTACACATAAAGAAATTACAAATACAAGATATGACATAATAATATCATGACATAATTTGAAAGTAGGAGATTAACCCAAAGCACGGAAATTGGGTTAAGAAGTTCCCTTACCTCGTGTCCAACTTGACTCGATCGTTCTTTAATCTCCTGAATAATAAACTAGAGTTAATTTCTACTTGATTAAGAACTTTTTTTCATGTTTATTATTCGTTTTATATCACTTATTACCATGTTATGAACATTATGTAATTATTTAAGTTAATAACGGTCGTTTTGTCGATCTTTGGTACTTGAGTCAAAAATAAACTTCTTATAATTACAAGTTGTTCATGTGGTAAAATATAAATTATATCCAGAATTATATTCATGATGTAGATATCATATATATATCATATATATCCAGTATATATATGCATTTATAATATTACATAACATTTAGAGGTAAGAAATGAAATGCACCATTCATGGAGACGGTAAGCCGTATATACGCATGAACACTGCTTTCATTTCTATTTCATATTTAATGGAATGAAATTATAATTATATAAAGGTATACTATAATTCCAGTATAATATCATGTATAATATCATTTACTCCATCCTTTATACATCCCACATATGGCATTAACGATTCAAATCAATTTGAGGGGGCGGTAGTCCGCACTTCCTAAAATGAAATTATCACGTTTACCCATAATGGAAATCATAAAGGTATGCCATAAATGATAAATACAGAAGAATAAGTAAAACATAAACATAATATATATCATATATAAATATAGTGACATCTTAATGGCCACCATGATAGGTGTTAAAAGAATATTGAACAATCATCGTTTCGTGAGGCAGTAATTCGCCACCCACAGAAACAGTATGTTCTTTAACTATTAGACGAAGGTGTGTGTAAGTGTAAATAAAATAATTCTCATAAAAATATCCAAGTATATTGAGTATAATTTTGTTGTTACAAAAGAAAATAATAAAAATATTTTAGGGGGTTGGAGAAGAAAAATAAAACAAAACAACGTAAGAGATGACATTACCTTAAAATCGGGTAACTCTTTTTGATTTGAGCCAAAGGCTTCCTTGGGAAGACTTATGCCCAAATTGAGGATTCTAGGAGTAAGATAGGGAAGTTGATAGATTATTTGGTAAGATTTTGGCCGATCCAAATGGCTTGGAAGGTGTGAATAAGCTGGTAGTGGTGGGGGCATTTTATAAGAGGAGAGGAGGGCACTCTTGGAAAGTCATGAAATTTTACTTTATTATATAATGAGTTTCTTATTTTAAAGGTTCCACACTTATATATTTTGAGGATAAAGTGATAAGGGTTCTAAATATACTCATCTAATAGGTTTTTGACAAGTTTAAGTCTTATATTTTACATTATCTTTTCATTTTATTTAAATCGTTAATTAATGAGGTAATCGCTGCATCATCATTGTGTCATAAAAAATTTAATTTATTTAATGCTTAAAAATTATAAAAAAATTACCATGATGTAGGAAATATTTTTATATTTCCAATTAATATTTATAGTAAAAAAGTTAACTTATATTACCCCATGTAATAATTGTTTTAGTAAAACAACACATGTTTGTGACAATTTTATTTTTACTTTAAATAAAACGTTATTAATGTCATTTTCTTACCCAAGTGGCTCCATGGGGTCCCCAAGTTGACCCATGGATTTTCTTGGTATTCCATGACTCATCCAATAAGGGTAGGAAAAGTTTCAAGATATTTCTATATTTTTATAATATCATTTTTACCTTAAATTTCACTAATTACCTTTAATCATGATTAATTAAACTTAAAAGTTACTATTCACCAAAAAAATTATTTTAATCCCATTGAACAACATTTTACTTCCTAATGAAAACCATGTATGTTGTATTTCTGAAAATCAAATCACAAAATTGGTAATGTTTCATTTAAATGAAAAATCAGTTTTTTAACTACCACTTAGTGGTTTCACTATTCATCAAAAATTGAAGTTTTTCAGAACAATGCCAAAATTTCACCCTAAGCTATAATTGATATTCCGAATTCAAAAATTATGTCTATTTTACAAAATTCCAAACATATAAGTTGCATTAATTAATTTTATAATTAATTCCCGCTGTCACAACAAATAGCGTGTTTTTAAGAAACAATATATATCAAAAGATTTACAATTGTTTATGTCCAATTTCAAAGTGAAATTAATTATAATGACCACCATTGGATAAAATGGTAAAAATATATTCTAATTATACTTTAAAATCACTCAATAGTATAATTTATCACTATAAATTATTTTTATTAAAAAAGTTGTTTTTAAGTATTTTTCATTATTCATAAAAAATTGGAAGTTCTCAGAAAAATACCAAAAATTCAACATAGGATAATTTCGATATTCTGAATCCAAAATTGAAGTCCATTTTGAAATATAAAATATATATAATTTCAAAAGGTTGGTATTACAATTCATAATGGCTATTTTGATTGGTCGCGGTGTGTTAGAATCTCGAACTTGCGTACAATGCAAGCTATTGCATTATTGACAGAGAAGCGTATCGTAGAAGCTCAGGGTGTTACACATTGATACTAAATTAATCTAATATACATCTATTTGTATCATATTTATACTTATCATATTTTCTAATGTTCTATCTTTCTTTTAATTTTTTGTTTTATTGTAAAGAGTTGATTTATACTTTTTCCAATCAAAATAATATCAGTACTTAGTTATACCTTCTAAAAAAAGTTATGTTTTTGGTTTGTGAATCCCAAAAAAATTCAATATTATTGGTTTTTATTTGGTTCATAAAAATGTTAGATATATAGTCTAGGTTGTTCCATCAGGTGAGAAAAAGTCTGTTTCTATAAAAGGATATCACTTCCATTCAAAAGTGAGGTATCTAGTGAGTACCATTCTTCTCATCGAGTAGAGAAGTGTGAAGATTATATATAGTATCATTTGATCCAAAATACTATAAAAATTATATGTACAAATAATTATTTTTCCATATTATTTTATTTTTGAACATTGTACTACATTTTTCTTGTTTTACATACTTATTTTGTTGCACCTGCACAAAATAATTGACTCAAATTTAATAATATGTTTTAATTTTTAAAAGCCTTATTCACTCATTCCCCCTATCATGACTATATTTTCATTTTCACTAGTCCAATAATTATTATTATATATTATTCATAATGGATATAGGTTTTGTTTATTATATTTACTTTATGTTAACATGTGTATCTTAGACCAAATTAGACTAAGGAAAACATATTTGTAATATGGTAGGAATAAATGAAAATAATGGTTAGATACCACAAAACCCACCATAATTCGATGGAAATGATTATGGTTATTGGTAGGATTGAATAAATTCATACCTGAAAAAATTAATCTTGACCATTGGATGATCATTATGAATCTATATAAGCTACCTTACTCTGATCTAGATACACTTGTACGTAATTATGTGGTAAAGTATGCTTTGAATTATAAAGTAAATAATATATTAAGTTGTGTCATAAGTTAAAGTGTATTTATTAATGTATTGTCTTGTAATATAGCTCAATACATTTGGATAATTCTTAAAGTCACACTCTACAGCTTAAAAAACTTAAAAGAAAATGTATGGGAATGGTACATGTAGAATACCAGGACTTTAAGATGTGCATGGATGAATCAATGAACCATATGTTCATTGATTTACAAGAATCATAAATGGTATGAATACTCTTATATATATTTTATATAACACTATTATATTTGAAAGAGTGTTTAGATCACTATTAAAGAAGTGTCACATGAATAAATTGCTAATCTATGAGAGTTATAACTTTATAGAATACACACTAAATAAACTAATTGGTTCTTATTTTTATTATGAGGTTGAGATGAAAAATATTGGTGATGATGAGGCTTAAAAGAATAAATTTATTTCATTATAATATTATATTCATGTGTCTCATAACTAATTGGAACATAATTCATAAAGAAGTTATAGGGAGATATCTCACTTGACTAAAAGATTTTACAATTTCATGAAAAATGGAAAAGGAGTCGAGTTTTGGTTCAAAAAGAAGAATCAAAAGGAAATAAAGGTACAACTAGTCAAAGAAATAATTTTTAGATCAAAAAATATATGAATTTATCACAAAGGGGCATATTAATACATATTTTTCTAATCTAAAGTATTCAAATTATGAAAAAATAATATTAAAAATAATAATTTAGGACATTTTAGTGGATATAATTACACTGATGATTTTAATTCAAGAAATGCTTCTGTAAGTGAAATGGAGACTAGAAACCTTTCTTTGATGGCTATATTTCTAAGGTATTTGATTCACCTTTTCCACAATTATTAAAACTAGGTAATGTTATCTACAATGTTTTTAATAAAGATATAAATAATACTAATTATAGTTCTAATTAAAATTCATATTTTAAAGATTCTAAAAGTAAACAAATGTATGAAGAAAATGAGGAAATATAAAAAAAATTATTGAGACTTGATGATTTATATAAATAATTACATGGTAAAAATAATAAATTGGTTAAAGAAAATATTAAATTTAAAGAGGAAAATGAAAAATTGTAATTTTACGCTTTAAATAATGAAGATAAGAAAAAATAAAGTTGATTCTGAAGTACTAAAAATTTGATTACTTAATGAGAAACTTAAAGATGAAAATGATTAAACTAATTACTTTCTTTATAATAATAATGAAAGTTAATAAATTAAAGTTAATATGTTAATAGCTGAAATAACTTGAATTGAAAATAAATGTAAGAATCTTAAGATTAAAAATAAAATACTAATAAATATAGATTCTTACTCAAATATGAATATATGTGATGATTTAGAAGTTATTGAAAAGTAAAATGAAAAATTAAAAAGTTTAAATTATTAGTTTAAAAGGGAAACTATCTAATTTTGGTCATGGTGAAGAAAAATAAAATAATATGATGTCTATGATGAAACCTAACAGAAATAAAAAAAAATTGGTTATAACAATCAATTACTAAAAATCAATAAAAAATTTATTGTTAAAATCTCAAATAGAAGTTTCTCAAGTGTAACAAGATTTAAATATAGAATTCATGGTCATTATTCTAATAAATTATCATTAAGATTCACTAAATCTTTTAGCCACATAAAAACTTTTATTTCAAATAATTTATTTTCTAGACTATCCACAAATAAATGTTTGAAGTCTATTTGGGTGCCTAAGAGGTCTTATACTAATATTGTTGGACCCAAGGTAGCATGGGTACCAAAAAAATATGTTACCTAATTGATTTCAGGAAGTATTCCTTCTGAGTCTCAAAGTTTCATGTTATATGGATAGTGGTTGTTCCAGACACATGACAGTTTATATATCTAAATGTTTATCATTTAATTCATGTGATATAGGTTCGATCACTTTCAGAGATAACTTTAAAGGTAAAATTAAAGTATTTAGATAAGTTTTATTTTATAAAACTATTATAATTTCAAATGGTTTATTTGTTCAAAGTTTAAAAAAAATTAATATGTATATCACAACTGTGTAATAATAAAATGAATTTAAAATTTTAAATTGATAAGTGTACTACTTTTAATAGTTCAATTTTATTATTTTATGAAAATATAAAAAACATATATACTATTGATTTATATGATATAACTAATTATATATTTGAGTGTTTAAATATTATAGAATCATATGAAATTCTATGGCATGGAAATCTAAGACATGATAACTATTAGTTGTTACAAAAATTGTTAAAGTATTGATAGTTTTTAGATCTACCCGAATTGAAAGTTGAATTTCAAAAGGATCAAATAACAACTGAGAATGGGTGATTGAATTAGTTGTATACTTTTTTTTATAATTTTCAACACTTTTAGAAACATAACCCCTAAAACCTGTTAAAGTTCATTACTATATCAACTTTTAGTAAATACTCATGTATGAAAAATTATGGAAGCAAATAAAGCACACCAGATTTAAAAGGTTTTCCCACAGTGTGATAACCTACATCCTTTTCATAGAAACTCCCATGGGTTTATGGAAATTAACTATTATGAAGAAGTGAATAAAACTTGTTCCAAATCCCATTATACACCGTCTATCTCCCGATAAAAATGATTATACTAATTCTAGTCAATTTACAATGTGTTATTACAAACAATTGAGCCAAAATAAAAGAATAAATAATTTTTTTAAACTTCTCTACATATGATCTATTCAGATCCTTAGTCTAATGTGGCTGGGTCTAATTCTCTCAGTTGGATGGGGTTGGGTCCAATAGACTCAATCAGATGAATTTCGTCTGATGGACTTAGTATAATGAACTCTTTCTCAATCTATATTACTGAAACTCTGTTCAAATGATCAGTCTGATCTTCCTCAGTCCAGTAAGAAAAACTTTCATATGTCCAACCTTATAATGATGTCTCACTCTATAAAGATACCTCTGACATAAATTCTATAGCGCTCTTCGATTTTTTCTCACTTGAAAGTTTTTAAAGTGCGAATGTATTATGCTTCTATTTATAGGAATCTTAAAATGGAAAAGGTGGGAAACTTGAAAACCTTCCCCGCTATCTCAAATTAAAAACCACCGAGATCTAAAAATATTTTAATTTCAAGTTTTACTACTTCAAATCTTCACAAATATTATATAATATTCTTTATTATTATCCATAATCAGCCTTCTTAGACTTTATATCCTCTCTTCAGTCTGATAGAACCACCTCTTTTCATTACGATGAAACATCCTCCACTCATTACAAAGGAACATCCTTATCTCATTAAAATAGAATCCTTCATACAATTTATTAGACTGGTCTAATTTCTTGAGCCACTATATCAAAATAATTATCAGTGTGAATAATTCATCTTATGGATCGGTGTCTGTTCCTGGTCTGGTGGGTTAGTATCAAAAAATGAACTCACTCTTTTTCTTTTTCTCAAGTAAGCATAACTCCTTTAGAATCTTCATACTTCCATAACTTATCTCTATCTAATGGATTAGTGTCAAAAAATCAGGTTACTCTTATGTTCTACATCCAATACAGACTTCACTCAGATACTCTTCAAACATTATCATCTTTACTCAGATAAATTTTAAACAAATTTTTTGTTCGATGCTTCTTTATATGATCTTCTATGTTCAGGTTTCTAGGACCGATGAAAACTATTCAGAGACCTTTAACAGCATCTACGACCATCAAATCATTGTCTGATTCACATAGAAAAGTATTATGAATTCCCTTACTTTCACCACCTTCTTTCTTTCCAACCAAAACTTAATACAATTGGTAGCACGTATTCTCCCCCTTTTCTTAATAAGGATTGTATCACAAGTGTTATAGTCGACTTATGATATTTTATAATTAAAAACCAAAAAAAATCATTATCTAACTCTCTTTTCCAAATTCTTCTTACCTTCCAACAAACATCATGTCAGTATATATTTAACTTAATTCTAATATATCTGAGACTGATGGTGTGTCTAATAAAAAACTTTACAAAACTATCAATAGTTATCTTTCTAACAACTTTAGAATCTAATTCAACTCATTCTGATAACCTGATTCTAGAAAAAAAACTTTCAATACATTTCTCTTCCTTTTTTTAGCTCAAACTTTCAACATCTTTTGAATTTCTTATAAAAACCCACACTAGTGAACTGGGTATGATCCTAAAAAACAAAAAACATACTTTCACAAAAGGTTAGTGGTTAACAAATACAAAAAAAATTACCAAAAAAACATTAGAAAGGATATTCAATCTCCCCCTTAGTATTTTTTGAAAACCTTTTTTAATAACTTTATCAACTCACCAATTTTCAAACACTCATACTTTTTCACAACACATGTTTTTTTAATTTTACCAAAACAAGATTTTCTCAAAAGAGAGTGTCCTAGAACCACACTATTGGATAAAGTAATGTTTTTTAAGGAATTTCATCCCTTGGTGACAAGAAACTATTACAGTCATTTTAAGATAAAATACCTTTCTTTTATCTTTTCAACTCACTTATCTTTTTCTATCCCCTATTTCATGATAACCACATATTTAGGTTCATTTAAGAAAGAAAATTACTCCCCTTTACATTAAAGTATAAAGTTATACATATTGTCCCTCTTTGTTAACATAATCTAAAGCATGGTGGGGGAACTTCATTATGAGTTTTATAAAGTCATTAGAGGAGGATGAACATGAATTTATAACCTTAATTCCAAAAATCTATATTTCATCATATATTTTGTAAAAAAAATTAATTTGATAATTTTTTGAGATATATTCCAGAAAAAAACTCAAGAATCAACTTTATCTTTTATAGAGTGAAACTTTATGTCAATGTGTTTTTATCTTGAGTGTTAGACAAGATTTTTATAAAGATCAATTTCACTCAAATTATCACAAATAATCTTAAATGGTTTAGAAATTTCCACTTTCATGTATTCTAGTTGAACTATCATCCACAAAATTTGAGTAAAATTCTAAGTAGATGCAATATATTTTGACTCTATTGTTCTTAAAGATACTGATTTTTTTTCTTAGTATGACAACTCACACAATATTATCCCAAGAAAAATTGTCCCTTCATAAGTCTATTTTCTATCATTACAATCTCTAGTCTAATAAGAATCGGTATAACCATAAAAGTTTATTCCACAACTTATTTTGTATAAAATCGAAGGTGAAGTTGTTCCTTTGACATATCAAAAAATTATATTTACTTCCAACATATGAGATTCTTTTTTATTACTTTGATTCTTGGCACAAAAATTTATAGTATAAATAATATCAAGTCTTGAGGTTGTGAGCTAAAGCAATCTTCCTATCAGTTTCCAAAAATATTTCTCATTCACACTTCCTTTAGATTCATTTTTAATCTTTTTCATAATTGAAATAGTATTAGAAACTTATTTTGGAATATTCCAAACTAACTTTTGTAATAGTTCCCTTGAATAATTTTCTTGAGATAAGAAAACTTACTTTTCCTTTTGTTGAACTTGTAAACCAAGGAAGAAAGTTAATTCTCCCAATATTGATGTTTCAAAATTCTTCTTCATTACCTATAAAAATTATTTACAAACTTTTTATTCATCCCTAGAAAAAAATATCGTCCACATACACAATTACAATTAGTGTACTGGAGTTAACTTCTTTTACATACAAGTTACTATCAACCTTTCCTTTAGAAAAATTGAACATTATTAAACAACTATAATGTCTTTAATACCAGGAACATGGGTTTTTTTTAACCCAAACAATTATTTATTCAATTTACAAACGTTTTTTCATCTTCATAAATTAGAAAACCACAAGTTAGCTCAATGTATACTTCTTCTTCAATATCATATTTTAAAAAGGATAAATTTACATCCATGTGATACACTTTATAATTCTAGTTAGACCACTGCTAGAAACATTTTAATTATTTCTAACCTTACAATAGGGGAAAAGGTTTCATCAAAATCCACACCTTCCACCTATCCATAGCCTATAAAAACAATCCTTTCTTTGTTTCATGAATTTTATCCAGGTTTATTCAACTTATTTCTATAAATTCACTTTTTTCTAATAACATTTTTACCTTTCATGCATAGGAAAAGTTCCCATGTTTTATTTTAATCAATTTTATACAATAATTCAATCATTCCAGCCACCCATTATTTGTGTTGAATATCATTTGAAACCGATTCTGGTTCAAATTTTGAAATAAGTGAAGTCTAATTTTCTAATCTTAGATTTCTTCTAGTCTGAACTAGATCCTTATAATTCCCAAGAATATTTTCAGTCTCAAAATGTTTTTATAAAGTAATAAATTTCATATTTCCTCTTCCATATTCACTTTCCACATCACACGATTCACCTAAATCTTTATAAGTCTCTTTTGACTCATGACCATCTTCTTTGGAATTATTCAACTTATCTTCCTCAACATTCTTAGAAAGTTCTTTTAAGGAGTATTTATTTTCAATAAATTTCACATAATATGAGTCAAAAAAAATTTATAAATGTTTTTTAAAACACTTTTAACTTCTTGTCTTTGGTGAATAACCAATAAAATTTCCTTCTTTACCTTTCTTATAAAACTTTCCAAGATCTTGATTTTTTATTTTAATTAAATATGGACTTCTAAAAACTTTTAATTATTTCAATGAAGATTTTTTGTTATAGCAAATTTTATAAGAATTCATGTTGGATTATAATCTCAATAAACACCAACTCTGAACATGTATCACAGTACTAACATCTTCTCTCCAATAGAACATTGAACGTTTGTATTCTGCTAACATGTTTCTTTTTATTTCTACCAAACTTATATTATTTCTCTATAATGTTCTATTTTTTTGGGTTATATGGATCACTATATTGTTTTTTGATTCCACACTTTATCATATAAGTTTCAAAATTATTCCATGTGAATTCAGTACCATTATCCATTCTCAACTTCTTTATGTAAACCCCAATTCTTTCTCAATTTATCTTCTGAAGACTCTAAACATTTTTACATCCTCTGAATTATGTTTCATAAACATGATGTTATTAATTCAAGTGAAATCATCAATAAAATTGATAAAGTAAAAATCTCATTTTGTTGATTGATGTCTCATCGGCTTGTATAAATCGGAATGAATGAGTTCAAGATATCTGGTATATTTAATCTTAACTTTCTTATGACTCTTATTTGTCATCTTCCCTTTCTGAAAAGTTGAAAAAAAATCTTATTCTCTTCTATTAAATTCTGGAACAATTATAATAGCACCAAATTTAGATATTTTTTCATGTTTTTATTCCCAAGTTGTCCAAGTCTTTGGTGCCACATGTTATTTTCATCTTCATCACTTAAGTAATATGAGTTGCTAAATTCTTCTATTTGGAATAAATTCCCACTAGTTCTTTATCCTTTTGTAATAATATTTCTATATTTCACAATTTTGATAATACAAGAATATTTTATGAAGATAATTTATTTTCCATCATCACAAATTTGACTTAAACTAATTAAGTTATGTTTTAGTCCATCGCCAAACAAAATTTCCTTATATTTTAACTTTTTAGTTTCAATCTCATCCATTCTGATTCCTGTTATTTTTAGAGATTTAACATTCCCAAAGGAAAAAAACTCCTCCATAAATATTCTCAACACGTTTCAAAAATTTTAAATCACCTTTCATGTGTGAAAAAAACCCACTATTAAGTATCCATTTTTTGTTCTTTTTACTTGCCCTCAAGGCAGTCTCAACAACAAAGGCTCTTTCTTCAACTTTATTCTATCTTTCTCCCTTTTATTTTCTTGCATACAAAAATTTTCCTAGAAAATTAGTCATAAATTATTTAGAAAAATGACCCAGTTAATCACATCTTACAAAAAAATATTTTAGACAATCAAACTAATTTTTCATTAGAAGGTTTATAAAATCTTTAGATTTCATTTTTTCAATTTTATATTAGTTAGGAAAGTTACTCATTCTACTTTTAATATTTTTTACACTATGTTCAAACCTTCTTCTAGAAAGAGTTAAGTTATGGAAAAAATTATAAGCCTTATACTAATAGATTCCACAACACTAATGATAACCATCAAATATTTATTTTCTATTAAAGTAAGATCTTTCTCTATAGAAACTTTGTTGATGTTAATAACTTATTTCTACTCTAACATACTCTGGGCATGGTCCATCTTTCCTACAGAAAGAATTCTCAAATTTTGTACATGTTCTAGGTTTCACACATCCCTTCTAAACTCATGATTTCTCAACAATTTTCTTCCCTCATGAAATATTATAAAAACTCAAATGAAATTTTATTTTTGGTGGGTAGGGATTTCACCTGATTGTTGATTTGAAAATTATAAATGACTTTGAAGTATCAAATTTTACTTATGAAGATTTGTTGAAGTTTTCATTTATCTCCCTCAAGGTGATTTCATACTCAATAATTTTTTCTCAAAACTTGTTAACTTCTTCTTATTTAACAGTTAGCTTCTTATTGAGATCTTCAACCATCTTTTCCTATTTAGTAATTCAATGATTGTAACTTAATATCTCGTAGATGTATTCTTCTTCTTTCTTACAACATCTTCTTCACCTTTAGTAACTTTTAAACTATCCTTATTTATCATTATAATTTCTTTCTTAAGAGATATTTTTTCCTCAATACATGCAACAAGAATGTTATGAAACTCATCAAGAGATCAATCATATTTATCTTTTAAAGCCAAAATTTTAGAATCAAACCTATCTAGAAATTTTCTCATATGTTTCTTCACAATTGTAGAATCTTCCAAGACATATCAAAATCTAATGATATTTCAAACAATTTCATTTACTCTAGTGAAGTATTCATCAATAGTTTCTTCATATATTATTCTTATGTCTTTATACTTACTATGCTATATTTATAGCTTTTCTTCCTTCACTTTAGTATTCCCTTTAAAAATACTTTCCAACTTATCCCAAATACTATTTGAAGTTTTTAGACCCATCACATTCATATAACCATTTTATGATAAGGACATAATGATAGAATTAATATCCTCTCCATCAACTTCAATATTTCACTTATTAGTAAATGATATAGGATCATCTTTCTCAATAGGTGGAAACCCAATTATAGTAGCATCAATAACTTTCAGGCCAAGAGATAAGAGATATGGAATCATCTTGTTCTTCCAACCATACTAATTTTTTCTATAAAATATAGAAATTATTATACTATTTAAATAATTGAGATTATACATGATAAGAATTCAAAAATGGAACCTTCCTCTAATACCAATTGAAAATCTAAAGGATCAAATAACAACTAAGAAGGGATATGAATTAGTTGTATATTTTTTTATAAGTTTCAACACTTTTATAAACTTAACCCCTACAACCTATTAAATTTCATTACCTTATCATCTTTTAGTAAATACTCATGTGTGAAAAATTATGAAAGAAAATAAATCACATGAGATTTACAAGGTTTGACCATTGTTTGAGAACCTACATCCTTTCCATAGCCACCCTCGTGGGTCAATAAAAATTCACTATTAAAAATAAGTGAATGCAACTTTTACTAACTCCCATTATACACCTTATATCTCCTAATAAAATTATTATACTAACACCTGTCCGTTTATAAAGTTTTATTACAAAAATTTTATCAAAAAAAATAAATACATTGTTCAAACTACTCTAAAAATGATCTATATGGATCTTCATTCTGATGTGGCTAGGTATTATTCTATTAGTCTAATGGGGTTGTGTCTAATGGACTCAATTGGATTAATTTGTTCTGATGGACTCAGTACAATAAACCTATTATAAATTTTTATTACACAAACTCTACTCAAATTATTAGTTTGGTCTTCCTTAGACTGGTAAAAAAACATTCAAATTTTCTACCTTTTCATGAGGTATAAATCTGAAAAGATAACTATGACACAAATTCTATAGTGATCTATATTTTTCCTCATGTGAAAGGTTTTAAAGTATGGATGTATTGTGCTTATATTTATAAATATCTCAGAATAAAAAAGGAGGGAAACATGGAAATTTTATTAGGTATCACAAATTCAAAAACTCTGAGATTGACTCTTATTTGAATTTCAATTTTAACCACTTCAACTCTTCAAAAATATTCTATAATATTCTTGATTATTCTTCATAATCATCCTTATCATAATTCCTAACCTTTATTTAGTTTGATGGAACCTCTGTATCTCATTATGATGAAACTTACTCTCCTAATTATTAAGGAACATCCTCATCTCATTATAATGTAATCCTTCATAAAATTACTTAGACCTATTCGATTTCTTGAACCACTCCATCAAAATATTTATCAGTGTGAATCATTCATCTGATGGATCAATGTCTATTCCTAGCCTGGTGGATCAGTATCAAAAACTGAACTCACTCTTTTTTCTTTTCTCAAGTAATAATAACTCCTTTAGAATATTCATAATTTCATAACTCGTATATGTATAATAGATCGGTTTTAACAACTTTTATTACTCTAATGTTCTCCATTTGATGGATACTTTACTCAGATACTCTTCAAACATTGTCATCTTAACTTAGAAAAACTTCTAACAAATTTTTTTCAATACTTCCTGATACAATATTCTATTTTTAGGTTTCTGGAACCAATACAAACTATTTAGAGACCTTCAAAATCCTTCATTCTTCAAAATATTTTATCATGAGGCTTTATCATGATTTATGAGAACTTCATGACCAACAAAGCATCATCATATTAAAATAAGAAAGTATTATGACTTACCTAAATTTCATCACCTCTTTTCATTCCAACCAAGACTCAATATGATTGGAAGCACCTATTCTCTTCCTTTTATTCATAATTCTTATATCACAAGTGTTATAGAAAACTTATGATATTTAAAAATTACAAACTAGAAAAGCACCATCTGACTGTCTTCCGTAGCTTCTCCTGACTTTACAACAAATATCATGTCCGATAGATATTTAACTTCATGCTGATAGATTTGAGACCAATTGTGTTTCTGATCAGACACTTTAAAAATATATCAATACTTATCTTTCTAACAAATTCATCATTCAGTTCAACTCAGTCTGATAACCTACTTCAACAAAAACAACTTTCAACTCGTTTCTCCCCCTTTCTGTTTGGGTTCAAACTTTTAGTAACTTTTGACTTTATTATAAAAGCTCATACCAATTAACTAGGTCCAATATTGAAAAATAAAAAAACACACTTTCCCAAAAGATTAGTTTTCAATAAATAAAAAATAAGTTTCCAAAAAAACATCACAAAGGATCTTCAAAATTAAATATTTTGTATATAATTCATGTTTAAAAGGTAATCAGAATAAAGAGGGTTTTAAATCTATTAATAATGTTAAAAATAATATAACTATTGAATTATTACATCTTTATTTATTTATTCATTTGCAACCTACTAGTTTATTATGAAATAATTATGTGTTTTAAATTGTTGATGATTTTAAGAGATTCACATGGACTTATTTTATGGATCATAAAAGTGAAACTTTCTCTAATTTTTTTACTTATTAAAAATTAATTCAAAACTATTAAGTTTATTCGATAATATATATCATAAGTTCTAGAGGTTATGAATTTTTAAAACTGAATTTTTTGAAATTATATAACAATAATGGATATGAAAAAAAATTATGCTCGTAAACACTATATAAAAATGGTGTTGTTGAAAGGAAAAATAAATAAATTTAAAAAATTTATAGAATGATGCTTAATGAATTTAATTTACCTAAATATTTTTTGGTTTAATCTATGAATAAAACTTTTTATGTTCTAAATATAATTATGATTAGATTGATTCTTATGAAAACCTCTTATGAGCTATTTAAACGAACTATACATAGGGTTGATTTTTTAAAGTATTTGGTTGTAATTTTTTTATTTTAAAAACTAACAATAATGTATATAAGTTTTATTCTAAAAGTTATGATAATATATTTTTAGAATAATCTAATAATTTATAGATTTTTTAAGGAGAGAATTTTAATTTTTCAGGAGTCTGTAAATTTTATGTTTATTAATAATAATATTGAAAAATAGAATTCACATTTTCATAATATTGATAAATAATTTAGAGAATTTAATTTTGGTGAAGATGAACTTAAAAATGGTAATGTATCAGTTTAGGGACAGAAAATACCTCAATAAAATACAAAAGACTGTAAAACTCTTAAAGATCACCCCTTGAAAAAATTATTGGAGATATTGAATCTAAATTTAAACAAGAAATTGTGTTTTTAAATTCTATGTTAACTCTACTTTTTTTAAACAAAATTATATTTATATTTATGAATCTTTTAATGATTCAAATTATATTTATTTTCATGGTTAAATTAATGAATTTTAAAGAAATAATGTTTGTAATCTCGTTAAACTTCCAAAAGATAAAAAACTATGGGAACTAAGTGAATTTTTTGAAATAAACTTGATGAATTTGGTAATATAACTAAAAATTGATATACTAATTAGAAAAGGATATTTTTATGAATAAAGGATTTATTTTAAAGAATCATTTTCCCTTGTCTCTAGAATATAATCAATTAGGATCTTATTGGCTTATTCTTATTTTCACAATTTTAAATTATTTCAAAAGGATGTTAAAAGTGAATTTTTAAATGGATTAATTTATGAATAAGTTTTTATTAATCATCCACTTGGTTTTGAAAATTAAAAGTTCCCAAAACATATTTTAAAACTATAATAATATTTTTATGGACTAAAGAAATATTCTTAAGCTTGGTATGATAGATTAACTATGTTTTTTTATAAAAATGACTTTAATGAGTCAAATTTTATCCAACTTTTTTTATTAATAAATTTTATAATGATATTTTATTTGTTAAAATATATTTTGATGATATTTTTTTGGATCTATAAATTATTTTTTTATTAATAAATTTTCTAAGTTAATTACTTTTGAATTTGATATTAATTTAATGGGTAAACTAAAATTCTATTTAGATATTTAAATTCTTCAAAGAAAACATAGCATATTTTTTAATAAATCTAAATATTCTAAAGAACTTATTAAAACTTTTATTCTTAATTCTTGTAAAAGTATGATTTCCCTGATTAGTACAAATTCAAAATTTAATTTGGTTGACTCTTGAAAATCTATATAAAATAAATTTTTTAGAGGTGTGATAGGAAGTTTTTTATATTTGATAGCTTCTAGCCCTAGTATAAACTTTTCAATTTATATGTTTCTTAGGGTTCAATGTAATACTAAGGAAATTCATTTAAATGATATTAAATTAATAATTATATATATTAAAGTAACTCTTTATACTAGTTTATTTTACTCAAATCACAATTTCTTTAAATTGTTATCGTATTTTGATTCAAATTTCTGAGGTGGTAGGATTGATAAAAAAATTTCATCATGTATGTGTCATTTACATGGAAAATTTTTAATTTCCTATAGTTTTAAAAGTTAATTATTAATTTCACTATCCATAGTTTAGGATGAGTATATTGTTGATTATTTTTGTTATGAAAAAAATATAGATAAAACAAACATCATCTGATTTCAATGCCTATTTTGATCAAATGCCTTTATGTATATTACATATATTATTTAAATATCAAAACATTCTTTATAAAATTATAGAATAAAACAAATTTATGTTATATTTTATTTTTTAAGAGATTGTTGTTTTTTACACTTTCATTAGGGTCGTGCGTTATGTGCATCCATTACCCCACATTCCCACTTTAAAAAGGTGGGAGGATCACATCACTTTCATTGGTGATGTATGATCCTTGATTGAAACGGGATGATGGGATGTCAATTCCTCATTCCATGGATTCCACCTTGGAGTTTATTACCTAGTCTGGGTCTCCATAATATATTTGATTCATGTTCATGGAACTTATTCCCAATTCCATATCTATGTGGATATTGGTTAATTACACTGCTTCTATCTCAACAGAGAAGAAACCTTCGGTTAAGAGAGTAATCATGTTGGGGATCTCTGGGAATGCCTGGACATTGGGTATATTGGTCACCTATTAATCTAAAACTTTGGATAAAATATCATATAAGGAATATTAGGTGCGGAACCCAAGTAATTACTTATTGATCATAAGGTAATGAAACTAGGGTAATAAGTATTTGGAGGCTTTTTACCTCAGGCATACCACACTTATGCATGGGTTAGGTATTATGGACTAGGATGCGAGTTTAACATCTTGTGGAGATGGTCATAGGGTTAATGTCTTGTGGGTACATGTTGGGAACAGGTTTAAAATCTTGAGGAGGTAGATGGGTCATAGAATTGAAATATTATGGGGACATATGGGTCATAGATTTAACATCCTATGGGGTCATATGGGTCATATATTTATTATCCTGTGGGGATAGATCATGAAGTGATTCCCTGTAAGGGAAGGTGTCACACTTGAGATTACTGTTAGATCAGCATGCTTCGTGGAGGTAGATCCTAAGTTGCATCCCTAGGAGGGAAGATTTCACACCTGATTTTATGTATTAGAACTCCCCTTGAGATGGTTCTTTAGGTGTGTCTCTAAGAGGTAATATTTCACCCCTTATTTGATGGATTATAACACCCCTTGAGGAGGATCCAGAGGTTCATCCCTGGGAGGTAAGATGTCACACCTGAGTTGATGAATTAGAATTCCCCTTGAGGTGGATCTAGAGGTACATCCCTATAGGGAAGATAACAAATCATATTTGATGGGTCAGAACGCCCATTAAGGCATATCTGGAGGTTTATACCTAGGAGGGAAGATTTTAAACCTGATTTGATATATCATAATGTCCCTTGAGGTGGATCTAGAAGGGAATCCTTAGGAGGGAATATGTAACACCTGAGTTATAGGATTAGAATACCTCTTTAGGTGGATCCATAGGTGCATCCCTAGGAGGTAAGATGTTACATTTGAGTTGATGGTTCAGAACACCCCTTGAGGCAGATCTGGAGGTTCATACCTATGAGGAAATATGTCACACCTGATTTGATGGATTAGAATGCCCCTTGATGAAGATCTAGAGGTGAGTCCCTATGAGGGAATATGTCAAACCTAAGTTTATGGATTAGAACACACCTTGAGGTAAATCTAGAGGTGCATCCATGGGAGGGAATATGTCACACTTGAGTTGATGGATCGGAACGCCCCTTAAGGAAAATCTATAGGTGTGTACCTAGGAGGGAAGATGTCACACCTTAGTTTATGGATAAAAACACCCCTTGAGGTGGATTCAAAGTTTTATCCCTAGGAGGGAATATTCCAAACCTAAGTTGATGGATCGTAACTCCCCTTGAGGTGGATCCAAAGGTGAATCCCTAAGAGGGAATAATTCACACATGAGTTTACCATTTTCAGGATTGAACCTCAAGGAGGTAAACTATATAAATTTTTCAAGAGATAGAGATAAAAACCCATGTGGTTTGATGCAGAAATTTAAGGTCGTGTGACAGGACCAGTCCATGAAGTATAATTTCATGAGGTAAGGATGATCATTTCACAAAAGCAGCGTCAATGAGGGGTGGTGTGGGGATTACATGTGGAAGATTCCCAAAACATAAGTCCATCCCATTATGGGGAAAGAGGTGTCATCCCATGTGAGTCATACATAGGGAATTCTGTATTTTTTATAGGAAGTAGAAGGTGTAGGGTCATCCCATGTCAATAATACATGGGGAATCCTATGTTCATTACACAGAGTAAGGCTATAGTTTAATATCATGTGATGAGGATGTTTTCATGAATTTTAACATCAAGCGACTTGGATTTGGAGCAAGTAATTTATACATCATGAAACTCAAATGTGGTAGGGATCGCTCTATAAGGAGGACCATGTAAAGGCGAGTGGAAGATCCATCATAAGGACCCTAAACCAAGATAGGTATACAGTTTCCCTCAAAGATGCCACCCTTAGAGTTTACGTGACCAACTCTCATGCACCTCTATGTGTTACATGGCATTGTAACTTCCATGGAGGATTGTTCAATCAGGAGGCCGATGTTAGGGTCCCTATTCTTAGCGGAAATAGGCATTAGGTTACCTATTCTTAGGAGAAATAAGTAAGGTAATGGTTTTACTAGAGGAATAAGGAATATTAGGTAGGGTACCATGAAGTTTTTTCACACAAATTTTTTTTGTTGAGTGAAAAAGTTTCATAAATAGGGTGCTCTAGCATTAGGGAATCTAAGGGTTTCAAGAGGCATAGTTGCGTGCAATATTTGGAGTTGTGCGTAGATCATGGTTATGCATAGATAGATTCTCTTTATGCGCACCGGAATTTAATTTGGATTTTTTGTGTGAGGATCGCTCTTCCATAGGGCAAATCTTGTTTGGGCCCACAATAGGCCTTTTGTGAAAATTATCTATCTTTAAGGGTCTATGATCACTAGTTTTGTGCACTACCATGGAAGGATGGGGGTTTTTCATAAGATAGTATTGCTTCATATTCTAGAGATCCTTCTAGAGGTTTAGAGGTGAGCTTATATTTAAAGCCAAAATCCTTGAATGTTCATTCACAAATCCTTAGGAACATAACTTGATTTGCACACTTATCGATGCTTTCTTACTGGGGAATGGTCATGCAACATGTTTAGTTTGACTTATACTTCGGTGCGTAACTAGATGGTTACATTCTTTAGTTACACATAATGCTTATTTCTTGCATGAAAAATGTGTTTCTTGTATGGATGGGACTTGGGCATGCTTTTAGAGTGATTTACTATCACGAAACTTTCCACTACCTCTAGTGTGTAGTTCTGTTGAATGAGAAATTATATTTTTGTGCATACTCGCTGAATCTTGCGTACAACTCCCTCATAAACCTCATAATGGTCCTTCAGGGTAGTTCACATGATCGGTTCATCCAAAAATGATTGTTTGAGTTTTGATAAGATATTTCGATTCCAAAATAATCCCTCCTAGAATTTGAGATAACATAGGACTGGAAGGTTGGGTTTTGAGGGAAACGCCGAAAAAGGGGCCAATTCCATGCAAGTATGAAACTCTAGCCCCTAGTCAAACTCTCCATTGAATGTTGTTAACAGCTTAGTAATCCATGATTATAAATAATAGGGGTCTCTTATATAGTTACTTTACTTATTGTACGACTGTAGACGCCGGAAAAGTCCGTTGTTCCCAAACGAAGCTCCGGATGCGGAAAGCGAGGTCATATTTGGAGTCGGAAGGATGTTTCGGAGGGCCCGGAGGCCTTGCGCGGAATTTCAGAGGCCTGCGCGCAAAGGTGATGTTCCGCGCGCAAACCCCCCGGGATGCGCGCAAGGCACCGGTCCGGCGCGCAATTTTGCGCGCCGCGGGTCCGCGCGACTCCCTTGCGCGCCGCGCCCGATTCCGCGCCCGCGAGGAGAATTTCGCGCTCGCACCCTGGATTCCGCGCCCGGGGTTGCCTATAAATATAAGGCGACCCCCAACGTTTCAAAGGTTGCTGGAAGTCGAAACGTCTCTCGTGCGCGCAATTCAACCCCTTCCGCGCGCAATGACGAACTTCAGGTAACCTCCTTTCTTTCGTGCAAGAAAGCCTCGGGGTCCGCCTTCGCGCGCAATCCCCGCTGGCTCCTTTCATTTGAATAAAAACTCACCCTAAGGCCTTTGCGCGCAAAAGAACCCGCTTGCGCGCAATTGCCCCCGGGGTGCGCGCAATCCGGCCTGATTGCGCGCACCCCCCCCCTTCTTTCAAGTGGCCATTCGTTAAAGAATGAGCCGTTGCCCCCGCGCGCTATCCGAAGCCCGGTGTGAGCAATCTCAAGCATCCGCGCGCAAGGCGCTGGCCCAATTGCGCGCCAGCCGCCCCGATTGCGCGCCGGCCCGCAGTATTGCGCGCAAAGCTTCCTTTTTGCGCGCAATCTGCCAGGGTCGTCCCCGTTGACCTCCTAAGGGTACCCGCCTGTGTGGCACCCGATGATTCTCATCCCGGGTGCCCGCACCGTGCGTTGTCTTCCCGTGCGGCCCTCCAGGTTCGTGCGAAGTGACATGCACCCATCGTCCGGCAACCTATGCCCAGCATGACGTTAAACTGCGCATTCGTCCCGCACGACGTTAAACTGCGCATACGTCCAGCATGACGTTAAACTGCATATTCGTCCAGCATGACGTTAAACTGCACATCCGTCCAAGCTGCACGACGTTAAACTGCCTAGCCCCCATCGTCCGCGCTGCAAGACGTTAAACTGCCAAGTGCTTCGTCCTCAACACATGACGTTAAACTGTACTTCGTCCGGCAAGACGTTAAACCGTCCGCTTCGTCCTCAACACATGACGTTAAACTGTACTTCGTCTGGCAAGACGCTAAACCGTCTGCAACCTGATCCCGTGCTCCGCACGCAGGGTCCCCCCGGTTTGGATGTGGCCCCCACCCGCTCGTCCCTGCAGGGATGTCGGGATTGCCCTTCTTTAGGGACGATTTAATGGGAGTGGCTTTTCCCTACGGGGGCAGGGTATTACAAACCCCTAGTTTCTCGTGGGAGGCTGCACATGTGTATCTCCATTGCGCCTCCCCACTGCCGAAGCCAGTAGAGGGTCTGACTGGGATCGAGGTGTCTTCCGCTTTCGGTCCAAGTCCCTTCCAACTGAGTTTTGCAGCATCCGGGCTGCCCCAAGTGCGTAAGTCCTGACAGAATGAACTACGTGGACTTTGATCCCTATCTTCTATACAGGGTACGTAGGAAGCCTCCCTGAGGTCCAAGCCCACCACCTGGTCGTCCCGGTCGTATTTACGTCGGTTCGTCCATCAGTGGACCCCTCCAGGGTTCACGCTTGCGTTGATTCACCAATGAATCCGCCCTTGTGGGAGACTGCCCGTGTGTATCTCCACGGTGCCTCCCCACAGCCCCCCTTTTCCATTTCCCCTTTTATCGTCCAGCATGACGTGAAACTGTGATCCACCCGGCCGTTCCATCCCCCTCCGTGCGAGGTGGTTCGGTTCAATCCTCCGCCCGGCGGCCTCGACCTCTTCGTGAGTCGGCTTGCCGACGTCCAGCATGACGTTAAACTGTATGCCCGAACTACGTTGACTTTGATCCGTGTTAACGCGCGGTACGTAGGAAGCCCCTCTGGGGTCCAAGCTCTTCACTTCATCATCCGTCCTGATCCTTACCCGGGCCGCCACATCCCGGTGGGGTCATGCCACTTCACTCCACTCCACGTTACTTGGGAAGCCGCCCATGTGCTGGCCCCAGCGTCGGAGGTTCCCCGCAAGGGGTTCTGTCATCTGATCCACTTTTCGTGTTGATCGGTCCGATGCCGTCCCCGCTGGACGTTAAACTCGCGGCATACCCCGTGTTAAACATGGGAAGCTGAGGAAAACCTCAGGTGACACAGTTCCCCGCACCTAGTACGGGATGCCTCAGGCCATTATGCCTTCGAGAAGCCCTATTAGGGACGGAAGACAGATGTGCAGAGCCGCAGTGTTACGACACGCCCCCAGCACCCAGAGCCACCCGGCCTTCTCACCGCAGGTTGCTGCCCCGCCCAGACTCCTTGGAACGTCCGGGCGGAAGTAGCGTAATTAACCGGTGTCCATGAAGATATGGCGCCGGGAACGAGATTCACGAACATTCTTAAGTCTATGAGGGAGACCCGGATTAGGCGACAAGTTCCGAGGAGACGTCCAAGGAAGGAGGAGCCGACATCCCATCATCCCGGTTTCGATCAAGGAGCAGACACCCCTGAATAAGGGACGGATGCCGCCCGCCCTTGGAAAGCGGGACTGCGGGACCACAAGCCGCGCGCCCATCCCCTCGGGTTGACGGGTGCACGCGCGAACGCGTCCTGGCGGAACAGCGTAACCCGACGCACATCCGCACCGAAACAGAAAAATGGTGAACCCGACGTGAATCTCTTCTCCTCGATACGAAGACCGATGGATTTCAGAGGTGTTGGAAGACCGGCATGTTGCCCAGCCAAGCATTCAGTCTTACCCGCCAGGGGCTGGGGAAGTGAAATCGGGCACTCCGTCTCGCAACGTCGAGGGCCTGGGTTCCCCCCACGGAAGGCGTCGTGGTGCTAATGGTTGGTTGTCGATTCCTTTTTCCTGTCAGTGTTAATGGGTCTTTCTCCCTGCTTTCAGAAATCAGGTCGCCCGATCCAGTGCCCGATCGCCACCCGCCCACTGGCGCAGGGACAGGGGAAACACCGACGCGGCTACTCCGCGCGGTCCCGCCCGTTCCGCAGCCATCCCAGCAGCCGCAATTGCGGGACGACCACGCCCTCTCTCCCCCTCGGAGGTCATCCAGAGAAGGGTGATCAACACCCTGGTGCGGAAATACGAGGAAGAGGGAGTCATCCCCACTAGGGAAATGGCTCGCCTAGACCTCGAGGAGGTTGCGCCTCGCCACCACCGCCGCCCCCGAGGGCCGCGCGGGGAGGCACCGCTGCCTACCTCAACGTCCAATCGCTTCGGGAGTTTATCCCCGGAGCGCTCTGACAGTTCCCTTCCTTATGCGGATGAGGTGGGAGATGCCCGAGATCACCCTATCCGAGGTCCGCTCCAGGGATCCACGATAAGGGCTCCCGCCAGGCCACGGCGACATCGCCGCCAGGCCGCTCAAGTCGAGGAACAGGCTCTCCACCTGCCCGCGACGCTCATTCCGACTCGTCTGTCCCGACGCCAACGTCGGGCACGAGCGGAAGAGGATGCCCACCTTGGGGCTCTAGCAACAGCGGCCGCATTGGCCCGAGCCACCGCTGGCTCCAGTCGCCAGGCCTCTGTGCATCCTGAGCGGGGGAACTCCTATGCCCGACCCGGATCGAGGCCCCGACCGCCCCAAAGGCAGGTTGGGTTGACTCTCCCGGTTGCTGGTACAGGCAGTAGCCACCGCGGACCACCTCGCGGTAGCGCTATTCACCAACAGGGTCTACTCCGTGTGGCTGATCCAAGAGGCATGGGTCATCCCACCTCCCGATCCCGGCCCGGAGGCCTGCCCGGAATCATCTCTCCCCGCGTCCCCTTTGATATCTGTCCCGGTGCCCCTCGCACCTTGGTTCCCAGTCCTCTTGGCCCCAGCACCAGTGCGGCCGGAGGACGCCAGGACAGAGATCAGCCCTGCCCCGAAGAACCACCCAGGGGCAGGAAGGCAAGGCGTCGACGCCGAGGGAAGAATGTTACGGAATTCCGGACAGAGATCCGACCGGTGTGCTTCTCTGACTCAGAGGCAGAGTACGATTCGGCGACAGAGCCCCTTCCCCAACCCCGCCAGTCAAGGGCAGGGGTAGGAATGCGGCACGTCAGCCTCGTGCTCCCCGAGAGCGAGATCGATGTGATCCCCGCTTCTCTCCGAAGGTATATCCGGAGTAACGAGGGCCTGGTAGACCCCCAAGGATCAAGCTTGCGGTTGGTACCGGCCCCTCCGGAAGTGCCTTCCGCCCCGATCGGAGAAGCCGAAGACTTTATCTGGGGACCGGCGGTCGAACCTCGATCTAGTGCACCCTCGGCGAGCACCGATGCTACGGCAGGATGTTCGCTCGCCGGCCCGTCCTATCGTGATGTGGTAGCTGGGGCACCGCCACCCTCAGGGGGAGGCCCGGGATATGGAGGCCAATCGGCCTGCTCGCCGTATTCGCCGCCGGCCAGCCCGTCGGCCCGACGGCCCGCCTCGGCACCACTGCTGGTTCCCCGTCCATTCCCAGCCATTGAAGAGGACCGAGGAGATCTGGGTCCCGAGTTTGAGTCGTGGAGCTTCTGGACCGTCCTTGCAGAGGGCCACTTCCCTGAGAAGTTTTGGCCAGTCGCAGGACCGGGCTTTGATGCACCCGAATCACTCACCCCGGGTGAGTTCGAATGCTTCCGCCGAACTCTCCGGGAGACTCACTCCCGTCTTCACTGCCTACAAATGCCATACCCCGGGAGTCAACTACACCTGGAGGATATTGGTGAGCAGTGCCGTCAAATTGACCTGGCCACGCTCCCCGCGGTCCGGCACCCCGGGTCATTTGGGCACCACGAGGCCCTCCAACAACGATGCGTTGAGTGTTTTCAAGTACTCCGCAAAGTTATCGAGGAAGCCACTCCCCACGTGTATATCCGTGGATGGGGGCAGTACGCTGCCCTACGCTTCAGTATGATCCGCCGACAGCCCGATTCGCTGGGTGGCCCTGAGGGTATATCCCCAGGGACAGGAACAGTCAATATGGCTGACCTGTCGGGAGAGGGGAACGACTTGGAACTTCTCGACGGGGGCTTCCCCCCCGAAGACAAGCCGTCGTCAGATCCATCGGTGAGAGTTACTCGTCATCAGAGGAACCTCCTGGGGCTCCCCGCGCCCACTGAAGCACTGACGTTGAGCCGAAACGTCAGCAAAGGAAAAGAGCACAGCGAGGCTGTAAAGCCCGCCGACCCATCTGCCTCCATGCGGAGGGCAGAGGAGGATCCCGAGAAGGCTATGCTACGTCAGCAGCTCGCCGAACAGAAGAGGCTGGTTGACCAGCTCCTCGCCGAGCGCGCTGCGGAGCAGCGGCCTGACTACGGTGATCCCAGGCCAGGACAACAGGGACCGGAACAACCGCACCTCGACGAGACTCTCCCGGGCAACCGTGATTACGCCGTGTTCGCCGACAGGAGAGAGGCCATTGCCTACGTCAAGAGGGCGCGGTATGTTTCGCCATACCCTCCCGAGCGGCGTGACTACCTGAGAGATCCCGCTCGGATTCCTCCCACTGCCCCAAGGGCCGCTCCGCCCGCCATCCCACGAGCTGCCGAGTTCGACGACCCGGTCGACGACCCGATTGAAGGGCCATGCAATGCGCTCGTGGTTAGAGATCCTCGCCAGGACTGGAACCCATGTCCGGACGATCCGATGGCGGCACTCATTGCCCGCTTGGAAGCCTTGGAGACTCGGCAGGTGGCGATCCCACCGGACGGCAAGCCCTACCCAGCATGGGTGGATGACATGCCGGCGCCTCCGGGATTCGGGAATCCCACTTTCGCCCCCTTCAACGGGACTGGAGATCCGCCACAGCATCTAGCCCACTTCAACTCGAGGTGCGGGCCTATGTTGGGGACTCCGGCGCAGCAGGAGGCCGCTAAGCTTCGCTGCTTTGTTCAGACACTGGAAGGGCCAGCATTTGTCTGGTACAGCCAGCTCCCCGTCGGGTCGGTAACCAGCTGGGAGGACCTCCGTAGACAGTTCCTCTACCAGTTCAGTTCCACGACCAGGAAGACGAGTATCGCAGACCTCTTCAAGTGCAAGCAGAGGCCTGATGAGCGAGTCGCGGACTTCGTCGCCCGATGGAAGGGTCTCACGTATTCCCTTGACATGCCATTGACTCAGGAGCAGTTGCTGACAATGTGCGTCGGGAACGTCAAGACCGAGCTGGTCCCTTCCCTGATTACTCAGAACTACCCCGGAGGGTTCAGGGACTTCTCAGACAAAGCTCAACGTCTTGAGGAAGCCCTGCAACAGGCCAGCCAGGCACACCCGCTGCCTCCTATGATTCCTGCAAGGAGAGCCAGCAGGGCTGAGCCCGCTGCTGTGGCCCAGATAGAGGCTCCCAGGCCGTTGGAGCTGCTGCCGGTGAGGCCAGCTCCGCAGCCTCACAGGAATCCGCCTCCACGGGCTCAGTTCCCGGCCCAGCAACGGCAGCCTCAGAACCGGCCGGCCCCTCCGCGTAATGTACCGCCACAACCTAGGCGAGATAATCAGGGTCCACCTCCTCGGCAGGCCCCTCCAGCCCCTCGTCAAGACCGCGCTCCCAGGGGCCCGCGACACCTGACGTACTCATTCCATGAGGATCAGGTCCCCGGTTATTTCCGGAGCGCCCTGGAGCAGAGGATTGTGCGACTGCCTGAGTGTTGGAAGCCAGAGGAGGCACATCTCACAGATAACCCCCGCTACTGCCCCTACCATCGGGCCCTGGGGCACACCATCCAGCGGTGCTATGTGTTTAAGGACTGGCTCCAAGACCAGATTAACAACAATGTAATCAGGTTGGGCCCAGCTCCAGCACAGGTAGCGGGCGTGTTCGTGGGATCAGATGACGATGGTGGCGATGAGAAAGAATGGCAGCTGGTCTCCGACCGCGGATCCCAGAAGTACAATAACTGGATGGCCCGCAAGACGACCATTCGCGCCCAGGGAATCATCCGTGCGCGCTTGAATCAGCCTGAGCCCCCAGAACCTGCGGGTGCTGCTTCGGCATCGTCGTCCCGGTCTGCCTCCTCCAAGAGGAGTAAACGGCGGCAGCGCAAGAAGGAAGAGCGCTCCCCGCCAGTTCCGCCACTATCCCGTACTCTCGGCGATTTCATGCCCCCGGAGATGGGGGTCCCTCCTCGGATCCGCCCGGTGATGGATGACTCGTCCGATGACGGTATTGGGTACGCTTCGGTTAACACCGTCGAGCTGGTAAATCCCTTTTCGGTTCCCGACGTTGAAGAACACCAGGTGGACCTCCCTAGTGTCCCCGGTCGTCGCCACCGTCGGAAGAACCGCAGCAGCAGGAGTCGCCGGGGCACAGCCGTCGGTACCTCCGGCCAGGCCGTGCACGCCACTGAGACTAGGCGGCAGGCTCAAGATCGAGCTCAAAGTGCGCAGGCTCCCCATCCGGGGATGACGGATTCGCCTCCGCCACTGTTTGTGGTGTGGGACCAGGCAGAACCGCCTCAGCCGCGTCGCGACCAGCTCCGCCCTGCCACAAGTCCATCCCGGCCTCCTGACTCCAGTACGGTGACCATTTCCCGGACTGCGACCAGTGAACAGCGAGATGCGCCAAGTACCAGTCGGCCGCCGATCCAACCGGTAAGGCCCGTCATGCCACCAACCGCAGAGCAACCTCCTGCAACCAGGAGCTCGCGCTTGGCCAAAAAGTATGATGTCCTGAAGCACTTGGCCGACATCCCAGCAAGGCTCTCCATCCTTGAGGCTCTGCGCATGTCATCTGAGATGCGCGAGGCACTCGCTGAAGCCCTGAAGAGCCCCCTCCAGTTTGAGACAGAGGTTGCGGCTGCAGAGGCCTTTCACGCCGAAACGATCGAGGACGCCGAATGTCAGGCAGTTATCTCGTTCTCTGGTAAGGATGAAGACCCTCCTATACAGGGACACATTCGTCCGCTGTATGTCACTGGCCAGTTCAATGGCCTTGAAGTCCGGCGTTGTCTTGTCGACACGGGGTCCGGGATTAACCTGATTCCAACTCGGACGCTCCGGAGATTGGGGTTGTCTGAGGATGACTTGATTCCCTCCGACCTCAGGATCCAGGGGTACGACCGCACCGAGCAAACCCCGGTCGGCAAGATACGTTTGAAGACCCAGTTCGGTGACTTGGTTGCCAACACCGAATTCATGGTAGTCTCTCAGGACACTGCGTATAACGCATTGATGGGCAGGCCATGGCTTCACCTTCACGCGGCGGTCCCCTCGTCATACCACCAATGCCTCAAATACTCCCTTAATGGTCGAGTAGGCGTGCTTCAAGGAGATGCCTCTCCTTTTGCCTCATGTGAAGCCCGTTATCTGGACGCGGACTATTACAAGAGCAAGGATAAGCAGATCCTGGCAGGTGAGGTTGAGCCTGTCGCTGTTGCGAGCGATCCCTGGGCAGGTCTGGATGACGCTTACGTCCTCCCGATTCACCGGTTGGACGTCGCCATGGTCTTGACGGTCTGCGAGTCTCCTGATGAGACGGCCGCGACCGCCCGCGCCAGCACCAGTGGCCCAGCAGGACCTGGTAGCCCCAATGCAGTTTCCAACGCAGTCTCTCCCGTGGATGATCCCTCCCCGAGTGGAGAGGGTATGGAAGACGCACCCGCAGCCTTTGAGGAGGGCGTCCCCGCCACGGTCGATGAGTTAATACAGGTGAACCTTGGAACCGAGGCCGATCCAAGACCCACGTTGGTTAGTGCCGCCATGCCCTCTGAGGAGCGGCAGCAGTACGTGGACTTTCTCAGGCAGCACCGTGATGTGTTCGCTTGGGGCTATGACGAGATGCCGGGGCTAGATCCTCAGGTAGCCGTCCACCGCCTTGGTCTCCCGGCGAACCATCGCGTGTTCAAGCAGCCTCCCAGGAAGATGCACCCATCCCATGGTGCCATGGTTGAGGCCGAAGTTGACAAGCTTATCAAATCCAACTTCGTGAGGGAAGTTCAGTACCCCAAATGGCTGGCCAACATTGTGCCGGTCAGGAAGAAGAACGGGCAGATTAGAGTCTGCATCGACTTCCGCGATCTCAACCGCCACTGTCCGAAGGATGATTTTCCCCTTCCAGTGACAGAGCTGTTGATTGATGCCACGGCAGGGTTCCAAGCCCTCTCCTTCATGGATGGATACTCCGGATACAACCAAATTCGGATGGCCCCTGAGGATGAGGAGTTCACTGCCTTCAGGGCCCCCCAAGGTACCTTTTGCTACCGGGTCATGCCCTTCGGCCTGAAGAATGCAGGTGCCACCTATCAACGGGCGATGCACCGCATATTCAAGCCAATCCTCGGCACACTGGTGGAATGCTACGTCGACGACTTGGTTGTCAAATCGCGCCAGCGTCAGGACCATCTCAAAGATCTTGAGAAAGTGTTCAGCTTCCTCCGGTCTCGCTGCCTGAAGATGAACCCGTTGAAGTGTGCCTTTGGGGTCACCTCCGGAAAGTTCCTTGGATTTGTGGTAAGATACCGGGGTATTGAGATCGACCCAGAGAAAATCAGGGCGATTAGCCAGATGCCTCCCCCGGGTACCGTCCGGGAACTGCAAGGGTTCCAAGGCCACTTAGCCTATATACGCCGATTCATCGCGAATCTGGCCGGCAAGTGTAAGCCCTTTTCTCGGCTTATGAAGAAAGGTGCCACCTATGTATGGGATAAAGAGTGTCAGACCGCTTTCGAGGAAATCAAGCAGTACCTGCTTCAACCTCCGGTCCTGATGCCGCCCGTATCCGGAAAGCCGCTGGTCCTTTATGTGACCGCCCTGGAACGGTCCCTGGGTGCCCTTCTCGCCCAGAAGAACAACGAGGGAACAGAGAATAGCCTCTATTACCTCAGTCGCATGCTCCTCGATGCGGAGGTTAGGTATTCCCCCATCGAGAAGAGCTGTCTGGCGCTCGTATTTGCCGTACAGAAATTGCGGCACTACTTGCAGCACCATGAGGTACAGTTGGTTTCTCGGGTAGACCCGTTGAAATATATCCTGAGCCGACCTATGTTGACTGGCCGTCTAGCGTGGTGGGCTGTGATTCTCCAGCAGTTCGACATCAGGTATGTGTCTCAGAAGGCCATCAAAGGGCAAGCGTTGGCAGACTTTCTGGCCGCTCACCCGACCTCCGCGGATCAGCCGCTGGATCTAGGCTTTCCTGATGAGACCATTCTCTCGGTTGATCGAGCCGATCCATGCTGGCAGATGCACTTTTACGGTGCCTCCCGGAGCCCCACCGGTAGAAGACTCGATAATCCTAAGCTCAATAGAGTGGGCTTGGGCATCGTCTTCATTACCCCGGAGCGAGCCGTGCTGCCATACTCTTTCCTGTTGTCAGAGGGTTGTACCAACAATGAGTCGGAATACCATTCCCTCATCACCGGCCTCGAGTTAGCTCTCGAGATCGATGTGCCCCATCTGTGTGTGAAAGGGGACTCCGAGCTGGTCGTTAAGCAGATCAATGGCGGACTACGTTGTCAGGAAGCCGGAACTTGTGCCATTGTTGGAGTGCACCCTTCTTCTGATGGCCCGGTTCCCTTCTCGGCCGGAAATTGTCCATGTTCCCCGGTCGCAGAACGGTCGAGCAGATGCTTTGGCCAGCCTGGCTGCGTCACTTGCGGAACCTGAACAGGACAACCTGATCGTCCGCGTGACGCGCCGCAGGCTCATCGCTCCGTATCCCGGAGAAGATCCCGGAAGAAGATCGCGGCCCGTTGGTAAGTAACCTCACCACGGTTGCCCCTATGCCCGGAGCCCCGAGTACCCCAGATATAGCAGTCGAATCAGCCCGTGATTGGAGGGCGCCTTTGGTTGAGTACCTCCAACATGGCATTCTTCCATCAGATCGGGCCGAGCGCGAGCGAGTTCGACGCCGCGCATCGCAGTTTGTCCTCCAGAGCAGTCCCGGTCTGGAGCAGATCCTCTACAAGCGCGGTTTTGATGGTGTTCTCCTCCGTTGCCTTCAGGGAGTCGAGATCCCACGAGTCATGCAAGAGGTTCATGCTGGTTCATGTGGCGCCCACCAGACTGGGCCGAAGCTGTCCCACAGATTCGGAGGTTGGGATACTTTGATCCATGACTGCATCGAGTACGCCAGGAGGTGCCATGCGTGCCAGGTTCATGCGAACTTTGTGCATCGGCCGCCGGAGCCTCTCCATACCACAAGGTATTCCTGGCCCTTTGCAGTCTGGGGACTGGACGTTGTGAGACCTTACCCGCCGGCGACAGCTCGCCAGTGCCGGTTCATTCTGACCGCCACGGACTTCTTCTCCAAATGGGCAGAAGCGATTCCGCTCAGAGAGGTCAAATCCTGTTCGATCGCTGACTTCGTGACCTCCAACATCATCTATCGATTTGAAGTGCCTCACGCTATCCTCACGGATAACGGAGCCAATTTCCGAGCAGCCGAGTTGAAGAAGTTGTACGCCAAGTATAACATCCGCTCGAACCATACATCTCGCTATCATGCGCAGGCGAATGGACAGATCGAGGCGTTTAACAAAACCCTCTCTAACATTCTGCAAAAGATGGTTGGTTAGAACAAGAAGAGTTGGCCGGACAAGCTCCCCAACGCCCTCTGGGCTTATCGGACGACGACTCGCAATTCCACCCAGATGACCCCTTATTCCCTGGTGTATGGAGCTGAGGCCGTCCTGCCCATCGAGATCCAGTTACCGTCCTTGCGCACTGCGGTCTACGACCAGCAAGCGCCGGACAGAGTTGCTGAAGCCCGTCTAGTCGAGTTGGAAGCACTGGATGAGAATAGACTTCGCGCTTTGCACAACTTGGAGAGGCATCAAAGCAGAATGGCTCGAGCTTTCAATAAGAAGGTTCGCCTCCGCTCCTTCCTGCAGGGTGATCTAGTGCTAGCCCTAAGAGCACCGATGATCCCCGGCAGGAAGCCGCCCAAGTTGGAGCCCAAGTGGGAGGGACCTTTTGTTGTCCACAAGGTCTATCCCAATGGCGCGTACTCCCTAGCGACTATGGATGGTGAGCGTGTCACTCCTCCCACCAACGCTAGGTTCCTCAAGCAATACTTTGCCTGAGTGTCCGTTCGTCCTGCATGACGCTAAACTGCACTTTGTCCTGCATGACGCTAAACTGCACTTCGTCCTGCATGACGCTAAACTGCACTTCGTCCTGCATGACGCTAAACTGCACCACGTCCTGCACGACGTTAAACTGCATTCGTCCAGGCTACAAGACGTTAAAACTGTTCAGCATTCGTCCGCGCTGCAAGACGTTAAACTGCCAAGTGCTTCGTCCCGCATGACGCTAAACTGCACTACGTCCGAGCTACAAGACGTTAAACTGTTCAGCATTCGTCCTGCATGACGTAAAACTGCCACTCAAGAACTACGTGCGGCTTGATTCCCATCCTTATGGGATACGTAGGACCGCCTGAACCCTCGTGTTTCAGGCCCAGCCCCATCCTTCGGGAATTTCCATCCCATCTCGGGCCCTTGGCCCAGTTGCCCCCGGGTGTGCGGCGTATGGTGTGAGTGCGGGGCTATGCCCTCATTCACGTCGGTTTGCTCGTCACGCTGTACGCCCCCCCCACGTTTGGGGATGCCTTCTGCTCCCCCCTTCTTTTTTCCTCATCGTCCTGCATGACGTTAAACTGCACTTCAAGAACTATGTATGGCTTGATTCCCATCCTTATGGGATACGTAGGACCGCCTGGACATTCATGTTTCAGGCCCAGCCCCATTTCCCGGGAATCCCTATCCCGCGTTGGGCCTCTGGCCCCAGTTCCCCTCCTTTTTGTGCGAGGCGTATCGCGTGAGCGGGGGATTATGTCCTCATTCACGTCGGTCTACTGGCCGCGCCGTACGCCTCCCCCGTGTGTGGGACTACCTCACACCCCTCATCGTCCTGCATGACGTTAAACTGCCTTTCCAGAACTACGTATGGCTTGATTCCCATCCTTATGGGATACGTAGGACCGCTTGGACGCTTGTGTCTCAGGTCCAGCCCCGTCTCTTGGTTGATCACGGGGATCTTCCCCCCTTCGGTTGCTCTCAGGGTGAGTCCTCCGACCCTTTCCGGAGATCTGTTAACATGTTTTGGGTGCTTCGGTCTATGACTCGTAGTGTCAGATTCAATCCCGACAAGTCCTGTGTTGCTTGTCAGGCCCCGCGCTTCCTCTTGTTCGAGCCTTCACTCAAAGGGATCCTCGTTAGCGGTTTGGGTACGATGCCTCAGTGCTCTCCCACCGCTCCGGGTCGATTTACCGGTGGGTCTTGGGCCGCAAATCGATATGAATCCTGCGATTGAGCGGTTGATGCTCGTTTGCTTGCCCCGTCTTAGGCTGACGCGATCGGATGTTGTGTTGCGAATGCGTCAGCAACGTCCTTGATCGCCATGTCAGCTCTCTCAGGCTCTGAACATTGGTTGCGCAAGTCCTCATCACACTCCGCCTTTGTGCGTTGTAGTGGAATCTTGACACTCTCTTCATACTGACCTCCGGTACGCCTCTACACGTTAGGCAGACTAACCAGGGTAATGATGTCGTTCGAGGCTCCCATGATCTGAGCACCAAGGATATATGCAGATATCCTCCCTAAGGGCCATGCGTAGCTGGACCCTCGTCCCCATAAGGAGGAGGGAGTCGCCCGAACAATTGCGTTCTGGGCCCAGTATATCTGGAGGCTAGCATCTCTGCCCCTCGGGTGATGGACATATGCAGACCCCTATCCCAAGACTCTTCTCCTGGAATCGTGCGTGACCGCAGGGCTGGGTATGTTCCCACCCCCGCCGTGTCCGCCGTACCGCAATAAGCGGATTCCTCCATGGTCCGAACCACACGACCTTAAACTGTGTTGTCTGGTCCTACCACACGACCGTAAACTGTGATCGTCTTGGCCGCCCGACGAGAAGCGGCACTGCATCGTGATGTCCTCCTCAGGGGACACTCATGTTGGGCGCTGGTTAATGACCACGCCATTCATCAATGCCTTCCATGGCTTGATTATTGTGGCGACGCCAGAGATTTCTCAATCACGGGCATGTCGCCGCACAAAGAAAAACCATTCATCTTTAAGGACAAACAAGAAATATCAAATGCCGCTCCTTTTGTGTGCGAGGGTCAGACCCGCACTCTTCCCCGCGCTGGTGCCCGATTGTGTTGCACCGCGCTTCAAGAACTACGTGTGGCTTGATTCCCATCCTTATGGGATACGTAGGAACGCCCGGATGTTTGAAACTTCGGGTCCAGCCCCCCACCTCTTAGAGATTCCCCCTTCTCTGGGAAATCCGCCGCCTTCAGGTCACCCTCAAGGCGTGTTCCCCGACCCCTTTCCGTGGTCCACCGGTGTCAAGAGTACTCTGGTTTATTGCCAGGAGGGTCAGGATCCGCTTGGTCAGGTTTCCTCCACTTTTCAGGCTTCGTGCTCCCTTTCATTCGGACCCATCGTCTACGCCCTGGGTGGAGCCCCCGTGAACGGTTCGGACACAATGCCTCAGTGCTCTCCCACCGACTCGGGCCGGTACCCCCAATGGCCTCGGGCAGCAAATCGATATGAATCCTGCGATTGAGCGGTCGATGCTCGTTTGCTGCCTCATTCCACCAACGGTTAGTGCGATATTGATGCTGCTTTTTCGCCACGGTCGGCAGTACTCCCATATCATTACACCGGTGCCCCCAGTCCTTGAGTGAATGGCCGCATGATTCACATTTTCCACCTCCCATTCTGACCAGGCGAAACCTCGACACTCTTGACACTATCCCTCAGTGCATCTTCGCATATCCAGGGGATATGACCACGATGTGGCGTGCTTTGAGTCCTTATGGTCCGAGCTCTAAGACCTTAAACTAAGATCTCCCCTTATGGTCCGAGCTCTAAGACCTTAAACTAAGATCTCCCCTTATGGTCCGAGCTCTAAGACCTTAAACTAAGATCTCCCCTTATGGTCCGAGCTCTAAGACCTTAAACTAAGATCTCCCCTTATGGTCCGAGCTCTAAGACCTTAAACTAAGATCTCCCCTTATGGTCCGAGCTCTAAGACCTTAAACTAAGATCTCCCCTTATGGTCCGAGCTCTAAGACCTTAAACTAAGATGTCCCCTTATGGTCCGAGCTCTAAGACCTTAAACTAAGATCCCCCCTTATGGTCCGAGCTCTAAGACCTTAAACTAAGATCCCCCCTTATGGTCCGAGCTCTAAGACCTTAAACTAAGATCTCTCCTTATGGTCCGAGCTCTAAGACTTTAAACTAAGATCTAGCCCCATGGTCCGAGCTCTACGACCTTAAACTAAGATCTCCCTAAATGGGGTCCTACGTCCTGCATGACGTTAAACTGCACTCTCAGAACTACGTGTGGCTTGATCTCCAGCCTGATGGAGTACGTAGGAACGCCCGGGCATTCCAACTCGGGTCCAGCCTCAGGGATCGCTAAGTCCCGCCCCTCCTCGCCGCCGGCCGTCTGGCCTGACTTCGGGTAGAGTGGTGCAGTTGTGATATTCTCCCCGACCCAGCTCGGGATGCCCCATCGCAATGATGGGAAGCGACAGTTTCCTCGTCAAAGAGGTTCTGTCTGAGAACTGGGGTGATTCACGGCCAGATTAGTGCATCCGCCTAATACGCTTTCCCCGCGGTGGCGCAATTTTGAGAGCGTTGGATTCTATCCGAACAAATCGTCACTTCGCCCCACGCTTCGCATGCCCTGTTGATCGGGATTTCCACCCTTGCGTCTGAAGGAACCCCAAAGCGGTATTCATGATGACATGTGGTCCGCCTCCTGCAATATGAATAATGACCTTCGGTCTGTCTCTTGCAGTTGTTATGGTCGATCCACTGTCCGCCTACCGTCTTGGGCATTTCCTGGAAGGCCGACCGTTGTGGATTTCTGAATTCGGGACACGCGATTCACCCTTGCTCATTTCCCTATGTTCAGATAAAATCTCAACGCCCCTAGCGTTGTCCCGCTCGTGTGTCGGAACAAGTTGGGGGGATGATACATTGATTAGGCTTGAGGTCTCCTTTCTTAGGAATGACCTCCCTCTTTTCTTTAGAAATCCAGGCCCCATTACGGATGCCTGAAGCTTGGTTAACACTCCCGCGAGACAATTTGTGGTTGAGTATGCCAAAAGACGCAGATAAATATATTGATTCATACAAATGGATCGAAATATTGAATAACGGAAGCAAAATGTTCTAGGAATGGCAAAAAACAAAGCCCGTAAGGATTAGCGTGCTGGATAAGTCTTTCTAATGCCGCTACCCTTTGGCTGGCGGCCTCCAGGGCTACTTCTCGTTCTCTGCGTTCCCTCTCCTCATCGGCGGTCGCAGCACGCAGTTCGTCGATCCTGGCCTGTGCACGCTCCCGCTCGACTTGGAGTGTGACCATCTGTTGGCCCGCCTCCGTCATCTGTACCTGAGCGTCGATCAGTTGTGTCGATAGTTGCTCCACAAGCTCGGTACATGCTGCGACGAAGGCCTCCTTCTCTGCCGCCTGCCCTTCGAGGCGCCGGACTTCCTGCTCTGCCGCGATGAGCGCCTGCGTGCTCTTCGACATGTCCCGACTTTGTGCGACGTCGGCACGCCGGCGGCTCTCGCGCATCTTCTCGGCCATGAAATCACGGACCGTCAGATGGAGGCGTTGAGCATCAGCTCCCCCGGCACACAGGAAGCGCAGCCAGGTCTGAAGTGATCCCATGCGCCCCAGCCATTCCGATGGGTCTCGCTTGAGGAAGCGCTGGATGCACTTCCACCCCCTGCGTCGCGTTACCCGGCTATCCTCGAACGCCTCCGCGTCCGAGTCATCCATCTCCTCGGGGTCGGCAGGCCGGTAAGCAGGGAAGGCAGCCAGCAGGTCTGCTGCAGGGTCCGCCCCTGGGAGGTCCTCACGAGGGATAGGTTCCCCAACATCCGGGCAACCTTCTTCTCTCTCCCCAGCGGCGCTGACACCCTCGTCAGCCCCCAACCTCTCTCCGATGTCAGCACCGCCGATGTCCGGAGCCCCTTGATCAGCAGTTGGTGGGGCCGGCTCGGTTTGGAAGGTCTGTTCCGGAGCAGGCGGCATGTCCACCACTGGTCCACTCGTAGATGGCCCGGGTTCGGCAACCCGACGAGCCTCCAATGTTGAGATCACTGCGCGGGGCATGCCATGGTTAGTCACGGATCGTCAATGGCAAGCACCAGCAGTAAAGTAGGGAGACTTACGGGAGTTCGGAGCGTCATCTTCCGCTACCCCCGGTCGCCGCAGGAACAGTTGCAGCAGGGGATCCCTTAGCGCTTGACAGTTCGATAATGGGTGCCTGGCCCCCGCCTTGTCCTGCTGGCGCCTCTCCTACTCCTGTTGAGGACGCCTGACCGACATCCGTGTGCTCCTGAGAAGGATGGAGAAACGGGTTAGAAGCTGCATAAGAGAATGGATGAAGCAAGTTGAGTAGGGATAGAAGCGGACCTCGAGGAGCTCAGTGACATCAACGTTGTCAGAGCCGGCCACCTCGCCACTCTCCCGTGGGCTCCCCCGATGGGACCTTCCCTCGGAGCCTTCATCCTCCCCCGTCTCCTCCTCCTCCTCGGAGTCGCTACTGTCATCTTCTCCCGGCGGCATCTGTTCTGGAGCGGGCTCGAGACCGAGCATCACCTTCACCAGAAGGGATGGCTCCGCACGCTGACCACGTTGGCGCGCGTACTCGTCCATGGCCGTCAGATATGCATATTTCCGGTTGAAGTCCACCCTGTCGGTGATCTGGAGGCACCCGACCTCTGGCAGATAGATTCCTTCTCTGAGTATCTTTCGCCAGATGACGTCGGTCCCCAGTGACTGCCGCAGGGTCATCCAGGCCGACCACAGCGCCGGGAAGACCGCATCGTGGGAGGGTTCGAGCAGACGCCTCACCTGCTTCCCGGGCCGCTCCCCGACCGACGCATGCGCCCCCTCTCTGGGCGCCGAGGTCGTGGCAGCAGCCTGCGATGCGCCCGCCGCCGAAGTCCCTGCTCGCGCCGGCCCCGCTGCTTGGCGCGCCTCCGTTCTCCCCCGTGTGGCGGCGCCTCGCCTCCTCCCTTGATGCCCGGTCTCCGCACGGGTGACCTCGAGCCGCCGAACTGGCTTCCGTAGAAGCCCCTCAGGGTACGCGATGGCCCAGTGTTCGGCATACTCGGTTGCCAAGCCTGCGTCGATCCCGGTAGGAGGGAGAGTGATGACGTCGCCAGAGCCGAAGGCGACGAACATCAGCCACATCTGGCGAAGGACGCAAGGGTTCGTCTCCTCCCGAACAGCAGTGAATACCCTCTTCGGCATCCGTTGAAGGCACCCGAACTGCCTGGCGAACCGGGTCGGCACGTAAGGCTCGCAGATCACCTTCCCGTCGATCCGAGCCACGAGCACCCCGCCCCGCATGTTCAGGAAATATTCATGCTGCTCCAGCGGGCCCTGTCCGTTGTCGATCATCTGGCCGACAGGAGTGGGGAACGGGCTGAAGTTGAAATTGGCATGATTGCCAATCCGAACCCTCACGCCCTCCTCACTGAGGGTCATCGGAGCGACCCCCGCAATGTTCAGCAGGGAGGGTCGCAGGCCGTTGCCCGGAGGACTGATGGCATTTGGGAACGTATACCCACCGAGGTGAGCAGCCACCCATCCGTGGAAGAACTGAAAGGGCCCACAGATCCTTCGTGGCGACCCCCCTCGTGAGATGCGTCCCAGAATGGCATACAGCCTCGCCAGTACTGGGACCCCGAGGTTGTATCTCTTGTTGGCAGCCATGGCGCCCGCCATCGCCAGTGTCGTCGGGCGGACGCCCATCCTCGCATCCCGCACTGGCAGGAGCCACCCGCTCAGAAAGGCGGCCAGGAACGCCGCGTACCGGACGTTCGGGTCCCGGGCCTCGATGACGCGGTACCCCCATGAGCGGTAATCGCCCGTCTCCAGGACCCGCCAGTACGACCCGTTCCGGCTCCTCTGAGCTGCGGTCGGGCACCGCTTCCCCCTGCCTGGCATCTTGACCGCCGGGTCATACTCCAGGAACTGGCCGAACCAATCCTTGTAGGCTATGTCCTTCTGGAAGTCTTGGATCCCGAGCCGCTGCGTAGCCAGGTCAAGAAGATGCCAGGTCAGAATGGGAGTCCGTGACCTGTCCTCCCAGATGTTCTTCGGTGGCAGGAACTCATCGTACTGGTAGCCCTCCAGCGGGATACCTCCGATGCAGTGGATGTCCCAGAGACCGATGCCGACCTCCCCATGGTGAAGATGGAAGGTGTTGGTATCCGGGGACCAGCGAGTGAACAGCTCCGGCCCGAGCTCAGACTGCTGGTAGAAGTGGAACTGCGACGTCCACACCGCCTCGAACAGGCCGATGTACCGCAGCTCCTCTGCGAAGTGATCGCAAGTGTGGTGTACCCAGAACGCCCAGGCCCATTCACTGGTAAAGTTGCCCCCAGATCGCAAGTCCCAGTCCTTCAGCCAGCCCTTGGTGTCGTCAGTGACACTCTGACGGTATGTGCTCGAGTAGAGGGCTGGAGAATTCTCCGCTGTAGGCTCACCCCCATCAATGGTTCGCGTCCTCGGGTTCAGGACGTAGACGTCCAAGTGCCTGGTCTCCCTGGCCGGATGCCCATTGTTGGTGATGTTATAGCGGGGCAGCTCGTCCTCCCGAGTCACCCAGTTCGCGGCGCATCAACCTCAAACCCTGGCACTGGAACCTCATCCAGGAGGCCAAAGTTCCAGAGCGGCAGGTTGTCTGACAATGGGTATGTCTTCTGGGCCGGCGTTAGTAAGTCGAACAAGTATTGATTGTTAGAAACAATCTCCTTGGCTCCGTAAACCTCCTCGTTCGTCGCCATCTCGGCTCTGCGAGTGGCGGCATCCCCTTCATTTCCTCTGTGCGCGGCCATCTCGGAAGATTCGGGAGTCGTGCGGGTTAAGGGATGAAGCGTGCGGGATCGGACGAGGCTGGTGGAAAAGTTTGAGAGGCGGCGCGCAATCCTAGTGGACGGCGCGCAATCGGGAAGTCCTTCGCGAAAAACCCCGGGTATTCGCGCAAAAACAGAGCGAAGTCCGGACGGTTTTGCGCGACGAGCGAGCGAATTCCGCACCGGAAAAGGCAATTTCGCGCACGAGAGCAGAGAGGCTTATCGCGCGGAAGGCCAGTTTACGGCACGGAGGGACCCAGTGCCCCTATTTATAGGCGAGGCCGTGGTCCGCGCTGCGCGGAAAAGGCTTTGCGCGACCGCATCGGCCGCTTTCGCGCCCGACACCCATTTTTGCGCGCCACAGTCCCGCGTCGCCCAGGACTTCGGCATTCCGGCGTCTCCCTCGGAACCCGATCGTTGCGACCTCTCGCCGATCAGATTCCGAGGGGGGGCTTTTGTAGACGCCGGAAAAGTCCGTTGTTCCCAAACGAAGCTCCGGATGTGGAAAGCGAGGTCATATTTGGAGTCGGAAGGATGTTTCGGAGGGCCCGGAGGCCTTGCACGGAATTTCAGAGGCCCGCGCGCAAAGGTGATGTTCCGCGCACAAACCCCCCGGGATGCGCGCAAGGCGCCGGTCCGGCGCGCAATTTTGCGCGCCGCGGGTCCGCGCGACTCCCTTGCGCGCCGCGCCCGATTCCGCGCCCGCGAGGAGAATTTCGCGCTCGCACCCTGGATTCCGCGCCCGGGGTTGCCTATAAATATAAGGCGACCCCCAACGTTTCAAAGGTTGCTGGAAGTCGAAACATCTCTCGTGCGCGCAATTCAACCCCTTCCGCGCGCAATGACGAACTTCAGGTAACCTCCTTTCTTTCGCGCAAGAAAGCCTCGGGGTCCGCCTTCGCGCGCAATCCCCGCTGGCTCCTTTCATTTGAATAAAAACTCACCCTAAGGCCTTTGCGCGCAAAAGAACCCGCTTGCGCGCAATTGCCCCCGGGGTGCGCGCAATCCGGCCTGATTGCGCGCACCCCCCCCCCTTCTTTCAAGTGGCCATTCGTTAAAGAATGAGCCGTTGCCCCCGCGCGCTATCCGAAGCCCGGTGTGAGCAATCTCAAGCATCCGCGCGCAAGGCGCTGGCCCAATTGCGCGCCAGCCGCCCCGATTGCGCGCCGGCCCGCAGTATTGCGCGCAAAGCTTCCTTTTTGCGCGCAATCTGCCAGGGTCGTCCCCGTTGACCTCCTAAGGGTACCCGCCTGTGTGGCACCCGATGATTCTCATCCCGGGTGCCCGCACCGTGCGTTGTCTTCCCGTGCGGCCCTCCAGGTTCGTGCGAAGTGACATGCACCCATCGTCCGGCAACCTATGCCCAGCATGACGTTAAACTGCGCATTCGTCCCGCATGACGTTAAACTGCGCATACGTCCAGCATGACGTTAAACTGCATATTCGTCCAGCATGACGTTAAACTGCACATCCGTCCAAGCTGCACGACGTTAAACTGCCTAGCCCCCATCGTCCGCGCTGCAAGACGTTAAACTGCCAAGTGCTTCGTCCTCAACACATGACGTTAAACTGTACTTCGTCCGGCAAGACGTTAAACCGTCCGCTTCGTCCTCAACACATGACGTTAAACTGTACTTCGTCTGGCAAGACGCTAAACCGTCCGCAACCTGATCCCGTGCTCCGCACGCAGGGTCCCCCCGGTTTGGATGTGGCCCCCACCCGCTCGTCCCTGCAGGGATGTCGGGATTGCCCTTCTTTAGGGACGATTTAATGGGAGTGGCTTTTCCCTACGGGGGCAGGGTATTACAAACCCCTAGTTTCTCGTGGGAGGCTGCACATGTGTATCTCCATTGCGCCTCCCCACTGCCGAAGCCAGTAGAGGGTCTGACTGGGATCGAGGTGTCTTCCGCTTTCGGTCCAAGTCCCTTCCAACTGAGTTTTGCAGCATCCGGGCTGCCCCAAGTGCGTAAGTCCTGACAGAATGAACTACGTGGACTTTGATCCCTGTCTTCTATACAGGGTACGTAGGAAGCCTCCCTGAGGTCCAAGCCCACCACCTGGTCGTCCCGGTCGTATTTACGTCGGTTCGTCCATCAGTGGACCCCTCCAGGGTTCACACTTGCGTTGATTCACCTATGAATCCGCCCTTGTGGGAGACTGCCCGTGTGTATCTCCACGGTGCCTCCCCACAGCCCCCCTTTTCCATTTCCCCTTTTATCGTCCAGCATGACGTGAAACTGTGATCCACCCGGCCGTTCCATCCCCCTCCGTGCGAGGTGGTTCGGTTCAATCCTCCGCCCGGCGGCCTCGACCTCTTCGTGAGTCGGCTTGCCGACGTCCAGCATGACGTTAAACTGTATGCCCAAACTATGTTGACTTTGATCCGTGTTAACGCGCGGTACGTAGGAAGCCCCTCTGGGGTCCAAGCTCTTCACTTCATCATCCGTCCTGATCCTTACCCGGGCCGCCACATCCCGGTGGGGTCATGCCACTTCACTCTACTCCACGTTACTTGGGAAGCCGCCCATGTGCTGGCCCCAGCGTCGGAGGTTCCCCGCAAGGGGTTCTGTCATCTGATCCACTTTTCGTGTTGATCGGTCCGATGCCGTCCCCGCTGGACGTTAAACTCGCGGCATACCCCGTGTTAAACATGGGAAGCTGAGGAAAACCTCAGGTGACACAGTTCCCCGCACCTAGTACGGGATGCCTCAGGCCATTATGCCTTCGAGAAGCCCTATTAGGGACGGAAGACAGATGTGCAGAGCCGCAGTGTTACGACACGCCCCCAGCACCCAGAGCCACCCGGCCTTCTCACCGCAGGTTGCTGCCCCGCCCAGACTCCTTGGAACGTCTGGGCGGAAGCAGCGTAATTAACCGTTGTCCATGAAGATATGGCGCCGGGAACGAGATTCACGAACATTCTTAAGTCTATGAGGGAGACCCGGATTAGGCGACAAGTTCCGAGGAGACGTCCAAGGAAGGAGGAGCCGACATCCCATCATCCCGGTTTCGATCAAGGAGCAGACGCCCCTGAATAAGGGACGGATGCCGCCCGCCCTTGGAAAGCGGGACTGCGGGACCACAAGACGCGCGCCCATCCCCTCGGGTTGACGGGTGCACGCGCGAACGCGTCCTGGCGGAACAGCGTAACCCGACGCACATCCGCACCGAAACAACGACAAGATATTTCTCTCATGTATGAAACTATCCTTTATGAAAAAACCAAAGCTTCAACCACATGTTTCACACAAATCCCTCTTTTGTGCCACTAATTCCATGACCAAGTGAATTTTTACATGAATTATTCCAAATATATGTGACACCACTAACTTTGTGTGCTCAAATCCCTCATTTAAATACACTTTCTTTAGAACTCCCAAACTCATCTAAAATGGCCAACCAACTAAACCAAGCTGAGATTGATGCTACTACCACTGCCATCTGGAAAGTCAAAATGGCAGGAAATCCTAAGATCACTCAAAAAAGAAGGGTTATTTCTGAACACCATACACTTATTGTGGTGATGAATTAATCTCAAAGAAACTATTTTTTGAGAAACTGCCTCTCATTGTATAATTTTGGGATGAAAGATGAAGTGTTCATCCCCAGAATTGAAGCCAGAATGTCGTAATCTTGGTTCACATGTGAGGATGAGATCAACCACTAGAACATCACCATTTATGGTCATATAAATAAAGAGTATGGAGATATTTTTGTCTACATAATGAGTTCATAAATAATAATAGTTATCAGGGAGAAACCAAAGGTCATATAGTCCTCAGCCCACTATTTCAACATCTTCCAAAGCAATATTCTAGAAATTAGAAAGGGATGGAATAAATACTAGGATTTTTGGGTTGGAGGAAAATTTTCTAATTAATGGGACTATGTGTATTGGTTATTCTAAACCTATCTAGAGTATAGTGTTGAGTTGTTCCATGTCAGTTTGTATAAGGTGGTGTCGACATCCCAACTCCACACATACTGCCAATAGGAGCTACTGTTAGAGCTTCTCAGTTGTTGGTATCTAGATAACAACACTTTCTACCTTCACCATGGTGAGGTGGGAATCATAATATTGGATGTACAATATATTAGTATCATCCCAATAAATGGATTATAGTATAATGAGTTTCTTTTGGTGATGAACATTTTTTCAAATAGGAAGAATACCCCACTCCCAATGCAGCACCTTCTGGAAGCATTGAAGGTAAAACTAGATCATGATCCCCCTTACATACAGATATTTCATTCAAGACATGGCTAGGTATTTTTTGAAGAAGGACCCGGTGGTGAAGATTTCAGGGTGGCTGAAGCAGTGTCTGGTGGTGCCGCAAAGGAGGAGGTTGGGATCATATTGGCTGATTCTAGAGGAGGGATAGTATGAGCAGTGGGCCTTCAACATGGTGGAAGACTGGAAGCCAGTAGTTCACTACACCATATTACTCACTACATTAATTATCATATAGATTCTTCTAGTCATAGATACTTTCATGGGCATGTGCATGGGGATACTGGTGATAGAGGAAATTATGGTGGTCGGCAACAAGGTGACCTATGGGTACCAATTCTAGCATGGATTTATGGCTAGTTGGAACATGTGGAGAGGGGATACGGGTCTAGGAGAATTTTAGGTCTATTATAGTTATTTAATGTATATATTATGGTTTAATTCATAGGATATAAGTTTTTAAATTCTATCAGTCTTCTGAATGTTGGCATGTATCTCTCACTACTTAATATCACTGGGTTCCAGCTAGTGATGCTTGGCGAGACTGGGGTTACGGTTGGCATTGGTAACCATTCAAACTTCAACTTCCTCCCATTATAAACCTCAATTATCACAATGGTAGACAACTAATTTGGGATATTGGAGTATAGGTAATACTTTTATTCCTTCTAGGGTGGAGTGATGGTGGAAAAAAATAATGGAAATGCCTATTATGAGTCATACACTCTATCTCAGTTTTCTCAAAAGTTCAAGTGCATCTAAGAGCCGATTAGGATAGTCTAAATGGGGGTATATAAAGATAATAATCCCTATATTATTCATAATATATGGTGGATGTTATATATGGTGTATGTTATTATGCCAACAATTGGGTAGCAGCGTACCCGAGTGCGATCTTATGTCAACACATAAGAGTGATGATGTTGTTGATCAATGTTCCAAAGCATAAAAGAGGTAGGTGGGATTCTCTCTAAAATAAAATATAGATTTTAGGGGTATCTCAAGCCTAAGATGTGTCTAGGGCAGTACAAGGTTCTATTAGACCCCCGCCTTCTGAAGGTGATAACCTTCCCCAGAAGTAGCCATGGTATAAAGCAGGGGGATATTAGGTTGGAAGTAGTAGAACTAAGGAGGACTCAATCAGGTTGATGTGGTATCTCTTGGATCTAGATATTTATGTTTTCCCCATGCTTTGGGTGGTCTGTTGAATGATGATAATGAACATGGAAGTAGAGCAGCTATGGAAAATGCTGGTTTGGGAAGGGATTGAGTTGTTAGAGTTTGGCATGCCCAGATTACCACCAAGGTATCCTTCCATAGGATATTTGAATAACTAGTGGCTATGTATATCTTTTCCCACCAGTGTGGGAGACCTGATCTTCCTCCAGGAATGGTATGGGTGATGTTTTGTGGTGATCCCACCTGTGAGGAGATTCTACCTACCAATGAATCAAATGAGGAGGCATATACTATTAATGATGTGCAAGGATCTAGTGATGGGGAATCTTGGGGTCATACTATAAGAAGGAGAGTCCCCAAGAGAGCATCAAGATCACTCCTTTGGATGATTTCGAGCTGGTCGATATTATTGAGGTAATCTTGTTACCTTACTTGCCTCCTCCATTACTTTCCCTCTTTTGTTCATAAGATTTAACTAAAAAAAATCTTGCATAGAAGCAATACAATAATGGAAAACTGGCCCCTATTAGATGGGATGAGGTTTCTACCATGTTAGTTGGAGAGTATGCTTCGGAACCTATGCCCAAGGTCTTCGCAAATAGAGAGACTACTATAGAGGTTAAAGTAGAGGTTTTTGATCCTCTAGTCCTCCCATCATTTATGGGGGACCAGCCTTGGAATTTCAATAATAGAGTATACTACTATTGAATTTTGTTGTACAAGGTGGCTAGTCATCAAGATCCCTATGCATCTAGGTGAGGCTCAATTTTATTCCACCTAACCCCTTTTTTAAACTTTTAGGGAGCTTTTGTGTTAATGTGTGTTTGTTTTCTCATACAGAATATACTCAACCCATGCTGGTGGGTCCAGTGCCAGCTGTTTAAGTGATAAATATAATTGAGGGGTCTCTAGTGGTGGAGCACCTTATTGAAGTTCTAAGACCAAGCCTCACCCAAATGCTCAACCTCTATAAGTCTTTCTCTCTCACATAGGATTTTTTTTCACCCTATTTTCACTGATCAATCTGACTGATGTTCTATTATTTTAAGAAGTGATCAATCAGTTTCATGCCTAGAAAGTGTCCATAGAATCTCTGGAACCTAACTGGATGGTTTTTCCAGCTCTTGAGGGGCTGTTCATTCAAGATAACCTTGCCTTGGTCTCGAGAGATTAGTTTTCTACAGTCACGGGTGATGCCACTGGTGGGGTGGTTCTTGAGTATGGTGGAGGAAATACTACTAAGGAAGGGTTGGATAAACATAGGAATCCTCTTAAAATGGATCTTGACCTAACCAAAAGGATCCTAGAAGAACACCCTGATTTTTTTGTCCTTACAGCTTTCCCTGAATATGAACCCACACCACCTAAGGAATTTGAAGACTCTAACTCTCACATTTTTGAAGAAAACTGTATTTTCTGGAATAGGGCATGGAGGAGTGCACAAAATTTTATTACCCAAACCCTGGATCCATACATGGTGAGATGAATAGTTTTTCTTCAATGCTAGCTGTAGAACTTAGGAATTAGAGGGGTGGAAGATTATGCTCTCCATGCATTGGTCCATGACTACCTTACCGAATGGGTGCATATATAGAGAGAGACAATATCTAGATGTATCTTAGAACAAGGATAATTCTGATAGAACCTAGAATATTCAAGATTCCAACCAAGAAATTCAACACCTAGAGGAGTAGTTGAATGATATTACAGCCTTCTTAAATGCTCAAGAAAATATTATCATCCAATTGAGGGCTCAACTGGTGGTGGTCTAGGATCAAGATAAGTAGGTTATATCTCAAATAGATAAGTAACATGATGATTAGGACCAGGGAGGTATCATGTATGATGAGCCTCGTCTTATAAATGAGGAGGAGGAGGAAGCAGATATCGGGAGGTAGCAGAAGGTCCTTGAAGTCACACACTAGAGGCTACCTGGACGGGAGTGCTTAATCTCCGGGGAAGATCTATAGGGGGATTTTTTTTATACTTAATAAAGGATAAAAATTTTGGATGGACCTTACTAACTATTCAAGGTTATTTGTTTTAATCTTCTTACATGCATGGATGGATTTATTTTGTTTTATTTTATTATCTCACTTCAATCATACTTGTGAGACAACCAACAACCAACCCCTAAGCTCACATGAGTTATTCTAAGTGTGAGAAACAAGGAAAGATCATGTGATTTATCATTAATATCAGAGTCTTAGACAATCATCAAGCACTTGGGGTCTGCATATGATTACTGAACATCAGGAGTGATCAGGTTGATAGGGGCTATGGTTGGAGAATGGGGCCCTATGAATAGCCAAATTTCTTTTCCAATGTGCGCTAGTGCACGAATAGGGTAAATATAGGGAATTTAATTCTACCCAAACAAATGATAATGAAGAGAATGAATCACAATTCCAGATATGTGGAACATAATGGGGGTGGTGTGATGATAGAGGATAATTGTGGACCATGTTCGAAACACAGCATCCACTATCATTTTACCAAGGATGGGGACAAACAAATTAGGGTTTCCCCCTGACCATGTTTGAAACACAAGACCTATCTCAAAATGTCATCCAAAGTCCTCTCAAATGTGTACCCAAGACTTTAGGTCATTCCTTGTGTCCAGGAACCAGGTTGTCAAAGGGGGGCCTATTCAGACATAGAGGAGGATGTGGTTCAAAATAAAGTTACACACAAAGTATGGTGATGAAGTGATGGAATATTCAAGTGGATTTCAACCCTATTGGAATTACACCATCGTGGATTTGAGCACATTAGTTAGACATACCAGTCTGAAAAATGTTTAAACTCATCTTTCAGGGGGATTGTCATCTCAGATTTTGAGTTATGGTCTAATAACATGAATGGTGTGGTAGGTGACCAACACCAAAGGAAAAGGCTTCTCGAGTGAGGGACTAAGATGATCCGTAGTTTTATATCATGAAATGAGGATGATAAACATGAAGTTTAATTTAATATGATAAGTATTATGGACATGTATTTTAACATCATATGGTGAGGAAAATATAAATACATTTTAACGTCATGTGATGAGGATAATGGAAATTCATTTTAACTTTATATGGTGAGGACGATAGACATGCAGTTTAACATCGTACAGTGAGGATGATGGAAATGTAGACTAAAATCATATGTTGAGGATGATAGACATGCATTTTAATATCATACTATTATGATTATGGATAAAAAAATTTAATGTCATACAGTGAGGATGATGGACATGTAGTTTAACATCATGTGATTGGGATGTAAGAATCGATGTGAATGGTACCCACAAAGCCAGTGGTAGGAGGCATAGGAGGGTAGCACAGTAGGGAAACATCCTAGTGGCTATAAGTTAAGGGTCGTTTAGAAGGCCCTACACTAAGAGAATAAGTCTAGGAAGAGTCTCACATAGTTTAAGTTCATGATTCATGGACCATGAGGTAGCCTCATAGGTGGTATGTGTGGCATAGATAAGGGGTAACCCTATAATAATGGAGAATCCTAGTAGGCCCTACTACATGGTATATCCTTGAGACATTTTCCATGCACATGGTTTTAGGTCATGACTCCTGGACCATGACTCTTAGTTTAAGTTCATAGAGATTAGACCATAGGTTTAGTGTCCTAAAGGGATATGTGTATCATGGTGGGATAACAACCCAACATGAATGATGGTCCTAGGAGGCTCTTATGCTGCATAACGCATTCCCAAAGGGTCTTTCACACAGTTTAAAGTCATGATGCTTAGACATGGACTCCTATTTTTAAGTTCATCAAGTTCAAACCATGGAAAATATTTAAGGTAATAATACTTAGACCATGGGCTCTTAGTTTAGGGTCATAGAGTTTAGAACATGGAAAATAATTTAAGGTCATAATACATGGACTATAAGGGTGTTGTGACTCAAAGGAATGTTCATGTAATCAAAAAGGTCACCCGACATGAAAGGAGGGGCCTAGGATGATACCTAATTCTACACAATATATACCTGAAACAACTTTCACATAGTTTGTGGTCATGATCCTTGGACCATGACTCTTAGATTAAGGTCATAGAGTTAAGGATGTAGGGGTGTGTCTCGAAGGAACATGTGTGATATCAAAGGAAAGTAATCCAATTTTAATGGAGGTTCCAAGGAGGCCACCCGCTACTACATGAAACATCTCTAAGAAAACATTCACATAATTTAAGGTTATGATGCTTGGACCATGGCTGATCATCTCAAATAGATATGTATAGTGTGGAAGAGTGAAAAACCTGATGTGAATTGAGGGCCAAAGGGACCCAATTCCACACCACACATTCCTCCTAGGATGACTTGAAAAAATTTTAGATTCATGACTCTTTGACATAGTCTTCTAGTTTAACATTAAAGAGTTTGTACCATGGGATTGAATACTGAAAAAGGACATGTGTAGCACAGTAGAGTAACAACCCGATGTAAATTGAGGGGTGATCGCATTGTCATGACATGTAAAATTGATTGTGTTTATAAATGTGATTTATAGCTTAGGGAATACCCTAGTTCATCTCTCAATGAGCGTTGGAGGTTTTAAGTGATTATTTTTAATAAAAATGACAAAAATAGGGTGTGGTTTTGAAAACAATTTTAAAAATAAAATGAATTAATTAAAGAGTTTAATAGTTGATAAAGTAAGTTGTGTTTTATATTTATAAGAGAATGAGGTCATTCCAAGTTCATTACACATCTTGGATCGTTCATTATTCTAAAAATTTCACATGGTTTAATAGGATTATTTGGTTCAGGGTTGTCAAGATATTTATTCCCCTATTCCCTCTTAAAATCAGGCATAAAGAAACAACTTTTGACACAAAAATCATGTTGTCAAGGTTTGGACCTAAAAAATAGAAAATGGGATACCAAATAATAATTAAATATCATTCATTTTAATGTAAAAATGGATTATTGTGTTGTCCAATCAGATCAAATCAAGATTCCCACCTGAAATCTCAACCCAATCGGTGTTGAGATAAAAAGTATTTCACTTGATTAAACAAAAACAAAGCATTAAAAGAATAACAATATTAAGAAAGAAACATAAGTGAATTGTTTCACATAGAGATTACACAAAACCAATAGCATAAAAATTGTTTGAACTCCCTCCCAAGTGTGTGTAGCTCCCTCGAAATGATCGTCTACCATTTAGCTCTCCATCGAGAGGAGGAGGAGGCTCGGGTGGAACTTTTCCTTTATCCTTGATCCCCATATGAGGATAGGGGACTCCAAAAATTCTAATATGAGTAGAGTAATCCTATTGGAATCCAAAATTTTAGCACCTTGACTCTTGTTTGAACTTACAAATGGGATTCCCCGGGTTCCAATTTATAGGAAAAGTGGAAGGTGGTTTTGGGCACATAGATTTTGTAAAACCAATTGGCCCATGGTTTTAGGAATATAGAACTTATTATATCAATTTATAGAATACTAAAAAAAATTACCCTATATTTTTAATATTTCCATAAAAAATTTGGCATCATTTAGAGGTCAAAATATCTAGATATGGACAAAATAAAGAATAGAACTTTTAACTTTGTGCAGATTTAGTTTCATTGACAGATTAGCTAGGTTGGGAAACTTAATGAACGAATTGGTATTGGGTCCCTTAAGGATAGTTTTATCCCAATAACTTTTGGATCATCCCACAAAATTTCATCTCAATTGGATGTATTTATTAGTAGAAGTGTTTCTTTGAGTCCACTGGGGTTCTTGGATTCTTGCACAGTTTGGCCTATTTTTCTTCAACTTCATCATGGGCCCTCTAAATCACCACCAAGTACAATGAAAACATCAAAACAAGTGAAATAGAACTTTTTAATAGTGATAATAATTAAATTATTGAATCAAACATGAAGTTAAATTTGTTATAATAATTGGAATTCAAAATAAAAAATCAGTTTATTACAGTGGTATAAGGGTGAAATAAAATAGTGAATTATGGTGTGATCACACCCCCACACCTAAACATTGTCACTCCTGGGAAAATTGACATTTAAAAAATTATGGATGGAGATATTACCAAATTCATAAATATTTAACATTTAAAATTTAATTCTCAGTATCAATGTGATCAAAGAAAAAAACCACACCAAGGAGTTATTTTAGTTATCATTGAAAAAGTGGTCTCCTAAATTGTATCAAAATAAAATTCAAGGATATGAATGATACCAATTTCAGAAAAGAATTTAAAATTAAATGATGTCAATAACTCTCTACACGTGTGTGTGAAAACTATTTCATTCTATTCTTTCCACTTTCTATCTAGTAAATAAAGGTTATTTTAAAATTTTCTATTTAAATGATTTTTTCCACCAAACCTTCCCTACATTATTTGAAAAAAAATTTCAAGAACCCATCAATTAATCATTCTTAGAAGTCAAAACTTAATCTCACAATGTATATATCCTCATATTTTTTACATTTCATCACTCCTATGATTTATTATTATTATGGTTTTTTTCAAAAGTTCAACTTTGGAACAAATCTCACACTCATCACTTAAACCTTGTTTGATCTCTTCATGACAGTTATTGAGATAGTTATAATAAGATCAAAGGTCTAGGAAGAGTGGTTTTTGACCGAACAAGACACAACCCATGTTTTTATGTTTTTTTTGTTTTTTATTTTATTTTTTTAGTTTTTTATTTTGAGGGAATAAAACTGTTAGACAACAGGTACACACACATAGGCCAATCTGGTACAGTAATGAAATAGATCGGATAAGGAATGAATGTATGGAAAAATAGTTTTGGAAAGATGAAAGATATTGACCTAAATTATATTTACTAACTATTGAGTAATAAAAAAATCACACTTCATGGTTGGGTGAAAAAAATGTGTGTATAAATTAAGTGGCGCAATTTTCCTATAAACAAATCATACAAAGGCTACCATTATTCTTAAAGGTTTAAAAGTGATGCAACCATTTATATCGTCAAAAAACAACCAATTTTATAGAAAAAATCACACCTCATTGTTAAATTCATTCTAAAACACACATTACATTAGTGAAAAAAAATTAAAATAACTTGAAATAGGGAAATTCCTCACACATTTTCAATAATTTCAATGATTAATTGGGAATAATTTTTCATTATTAAGTTGGAATAAAAAATGAATATTTTGGTATAAAAGTGATGGGGGAAGGGTGAGGGGGAGGTAACAATACTATACATTAACCAAAAATAAAAGAAAGAAAAAATATGATGAAAATTCATCACTAACCCAATAATGTACACATTCCCCCAACACCCAGAGTGTGTAGTGTCCTCATTGTGATAGAAGATAATTTTGGAAGGAAGGATAAAACCTATTAGGTGTAATTGGTATTTTTCTTCTCGAATTTGGAGTTCCTCCATCGAGGACTCTAGAATGGCTTTGTGAAATTGCTTCAACCACTTCCCATTGATAGTGAAGGTTTTTTTTTGTTTATTTGTAACCTGAACAGCACCAAATAGATAAACATTAGGAATAGTGTGTGGTCCAAATCAATGGGAATGAAGCTTACCTAGATTCAGATTCAGCCTTTAATTAAAAAAGAGGACCTTCTGTCCAATGTGGAATTAACGATGAAGGATGAGGTGGTCATGGGTATCCTTGTTCATCTTCTTATAAATCTGGGAGTTCTCATAAGTGTATCTTATCATTTCCTCCAAATCCTAAATCTATAACTTCCTTTGATCACCTATACTAGAAATATTATAATTTCATTGTTTAATGGCCCAGTAGGCTTGGTTATCTATCTCAAAAGGGAGGTGACAAATCTTTCTAAAAAATTGATAAGGTGACATTTCAATGGGTTTCTTAAAGGCATTATATTAAGCCCATACTGAACTATTGAGTCTAAGACTCCAATATTTTCTATTAGGTTGAACAGTTTTTCAAAATAAAATGCATCTCTATTTAACACCTCAGATTGACCATTATTCTATGGGTGATATTCAATAGAAACTCGATGCTCGACCCCATACCAATGCAAAAGTGACTACATTGTTTCTTTATAGAAATGAGAATCCTGGTCACTGATGATAAACCTAGTTAATACAAACCTATAGAAAATTTGGGTTCTCAGAAATTACACGACTGTCTTGGAATCATTAATCATTTTGGCACATGCCTCTACCCATTTTGACACATAATCAACTGCCAGAAGAATGTACAATTTTCCAAAGGAATTGGTAAATGGCCCCATAAATTAAATTCCCCAAACATAAAAAATGTCATGAAAAAGTAAGGGTTATTATGGAATTTAATTTCTTTTAGATACATTCCCCAATCTTTGAAAATGAGAGAAAACTTTATATAAATCATGGGCATCCTAAAATAATGTTTCCCAAAAGAGACCAGAATCAAGGACCTTAAGCGAAATATGTTTGGGACCAAAGTGGACCCCATAATCAAGAGTGTGGTATAACCTAAAGACATAATGAAACTCACTATCAAGAACAAAATGCCTAAGGACTTAATCGCTACATGTGTTCTAAAGGTAGAGGCCATATCAAATGTACCAATGGGACTCATGTTTCAGATGGTCATCTTGGTTTTTGTTTAAATCAGCTGGAATGAAAGATTCTACCAAATAATTTACAATTTCAGAATACCAAGGAATAGAATCTTGCACTCGATACAATTGATCATATAAAAACATGTAATTTATGGGAAAACATGGGGATGATTCAATGTCTGTACATGTAAGGATTATATTGATATGTTCATCCACCACATTATCTGCTCCTTTTTATCCCTAATTTCTAAATTGAATTCCTGAAGTAGGAGAATCCAATGAATGAGGCGTGGTTTGGATATCAGTTTCTTAAGGATATACAGGAGGGATGCATGGTCTAAGTACACAATCACTTGGGACCCTAAAAGGTATAACTTGAATTTATCCAAGGTAACCACAATAGAAAGGAATTATTTTTTTACTTTTGGTTTAGTTTTCTTAAGAAGGTTCTAGTGTGTGTGAAGAATAGGCTATGACATGTGGAGTTTGATTGATCCATTGTGATAATACTACCACAATTTCATAGTTAGAGACGTCACACATGAGCTCAAATGGTAAATCCCAATGTGGTGGTTAGATTACCAGGGGTAATTTGAGACACTATATAAATTTATTAAAATATTATTCATATTGTTTATCAAAAAAATATTTTCCTTTTTAGATTAAGCGGGAGAGTGGGAGTAAAATCTTACTAAATTCATGAATGCAATGACAATAAAATCCAACATGACCTAAGAAATACTACACATACTACACTTTTTTTGGGAATGGTAGAGAATAAATGACATCCACTTTTGATTTATCTACGTGGATACCATCCCTAGAAATGAAATCCCTAAGTATTATACCCTGGCACACCATGAAATATCATTTATAATAATTTAATACAATATTATTTTCAATGCAGTGATGTGTGATAGAATCAACACTACTCAAACATTGATCAATAAAGGAGACATAAATAGAGAAATCATTCATGAATACTTCCATTAAATCCTCCAGGTAATCCAAAAAAAATACTAACCATGCCTCACTGTAAAGTACCTGGAGCATTGCATAAACCAAATGGCATCCTCCTATATGAAAATTTTCCAAATGAGAAAGTGAAGGTTGTATTTTTCTGATCCTTAGGGGAAATATAGATCTTAAAGTGTCCAGAATACCCATCAAGGAAATAGTAGTGGGACTTCCCTGCTAGCCTCTCTAGCATCTTCTTAATGAACGGTAATGGGAAATGGTTTTTTCTAGTGTGTTGGCTTAATCAGTGATAGTCTATACAAACGTGCTAACTATTCTCCACATGGGTTAGAAATAATTCATTACTTTCATTTTTAATTATTGTTAGACTAGTTTTTTTAGGAATTACTTGCACCAGACTAACCCATTGGTTGTCAAAGATAGGATAAATGATTCCAGTAGTCAGTAACTTTGTTACCTTCTTGGGTTTAGTCAATGTTATTATTATCTCACAAGTTTAGCCTCATCATTTAACAATATATTATGCATTCAAGTTGATGGTCTAATACCATGAATTTCAAAAAATTTCCATCCCAAATATTATTTATACTCTCTCAAAATTTCAAGAAATTAAAATTCATTCTCTAGAGGGAGTGAACTAGTAATGATGACAGGAATCTTGTTTCCATTATCAAAATATGAATATTTCAAATTTTTAGGCAGTGGTTTAAGTTTCAATTCCGGAGAATTTTAGATTAATGGGAGTGAACATATAAGTGAGAGGTTAATGATCTCATCTAACTACTCAATGTTAACATCCTTATATTAGGAATGAACGTTTACAATATTAGTTGTATCATCGATGGTCATGGGATCCTCAGTTCACAAGAAATCATCAATTAACAAACATGATTGACATTTTTATAAACCAATACAACACTAAATACATGATTCATTACCTAGAATGTCTATCAATGATGAAAACTCAGAAAGGGGATCATGGGAAATAAAATTAAAAAAACAATGTAAGGGGGTACATAAATTGAATTAATTGAAAGTGAGGAATGTTCTTCTAAGTGGTGCCTCATGACATCATGGATTTTAAAGTGGAAAATATCACCACCAAACTCTATAGATAATGTACCACTGTAGACATTGATTATGGTTTTGGTAGTTTTTAAGAAATTTCTCCCCAATATAATTGGTTCATGTCTATTCATCATATCATCTTCTATTTTAAGCACATAAAACTAAGTAGAAAAATTTAAATTTTTCAACATCACAAGAGCATCCTCTAACATAACAGTGTGGTGTGTTCTACTATGGTTTTCCAATTGAATAAAAATTCATATGGGATTCAATTCCCTGACCTATAATGATAATAAAATGGAGTGAGGCATCACATCTATAAAAGCACCCAAATCAAGAATAACATTGGAAAATAAATACTCCCCAATGGTGTATATAATAGAGAATGTTCCAATATCATTTAATTTGTTTGGAAGTTATAGATATATAAAAGTTGAGACATTCCTCCCCAATCTCACCTTTTAATCACCATGAATTCTCCTTCAGTGTGTACACATCTCATTCCGAAACTTGGTGTATCATGGAATTTTCTTTACAGAATCAATCAATGGAATGGTAACCTACACTTTTTTGAGAGTCTCCAAGATTTATTTATCAATTTTAATTTCTTTTTGTTTCCTTGGTTGGATGTACCTTTAAAGAAATAGAAGAGGAATGGTTTCTCTTGATTTTTCATCAAATGAAACTCTCTTTCCTTTGGCATGGATTCTATAGGGACAATGTTTTTTCTCATTTAGACCATTTTAAGTAGTTGGGATAGTGGTTTCATTAGGAGTATATGGCACTAATGGAGAGTTAATTTGGATTTTAAGTTATGTACCACTCCTAAGGGTGATGTAACTAACATTTCCCTTATCTTTAGGGTTGACTAGTGGTTAATAAGGTAGTTTACCTGACCCGTGAATTTGGATTTCTCCCACTGAGTTAGCGAGTTATCCTAATTGAGTTTTTAGGTCTTGTATGGTAGCTTGGGTGGTTTGTTGAAATTTTATATTGTTTTCATCCATTTATTTCATCATGTATTATAGGCTAGGATTAGGTTTTGGAGGGAGTTTTTGGAAATACCTTTATGGTGGTTGGGGATTTCTTGGTGGTGGTGGTGGATGACTACTCTGGCCCGATTGGTTCCATGGCTATTGAGTTTGGTTTAAATACCCCCTTACCTATAAGATTGGTTGTCTTCCCACCCAGGGTTGGATGGATATTATGGTTCTTTCTTAATGGGTTGGTTATAGGGGTGTCCTAGAAATATTTCCTCACAACTCTCAAAAGTTTCTCTCAATTGATGGAATTCATCATAATAGTGGGTGTTACTAGAACTGATACCACAATGGATAGGAGGAAAAGATTAGGATTTCCCTTGGGAAAGATCAAGTTGTCAGATAAGGGTACTTACCTCTTCAAACTTTGTATCTGCCATCTTATCAAACTTAGAACTTTTCACCTCATGGACACCTTGAATGGGTACACTAGACCTCAAACCAAATTATTGAGTGTTTTTCACCATGTTCTCAATTATGTTCCTTACGGTAATTGGGGTTTTATCAACTTTCACACCACCTAAAATATTATCAATCATGTTTAAATCAATAGGAATTAAACCTTCATAAAAATACTATATTAAAATTTTATTACTTATTTTAAGGTGTTGGAAACTTAAACAAATCCTTTTAAATTTTTTCTAGTATTCATTAAGTGTTTCCCCTTGTGATTATATTATCCCATAAATTTCTTTTCTTATTGTTGTAGTTCAAGGGGTTGGAAAATATTTTGTAAGTTTCATGTCTCCCCAACCTCTAATTAGGGAATTAACATAATATAGACAATCCTAATGAAGAATTGAATTCCCTAATCTTTACTTATTCTTCATTTACATTAGTAGGTTTTAATGTTTAACACGTAGTATGAAATTATTTTAAGTGGTTATGTGTATCTTCTTCTATGAGTCGATGTAATCTTGGTAATAACTGAATTAAATCAGATTTAAGTTCAAATTAGGTTCCTCACCTTGTACTTGAAAATGTACAGGTTGGATATCGATATTAGGTGAGGTTAGTTATCTAGTGTTTAGTAATTTTTATCAACATTATACATGTTATGTTCGGTTTCTAGTTTGGTTCCAAAAGAGTGGGAGGTTAGATAAGTCTTAAGGTGTGGTGTTTCCTCCTTTAAAGGGTTCTCCTATGTGTCTCATTGTCACTAACGTAGAATCCTCTCAGGCTCAGGTTCAAAAGGAGGTAAATTTCCTAGAGTATAATGCATCATGCATAGATCCTACACATTAAATAAATTAGAACACAAAAACATATGTAAAGGTAGAAGATAAAACAAATAAATATTCATAAAATTTACAAAAAAAATTATCAAAAACACACACTAAAAACCAAAGTGCTCCCCAGAAACGGTTCCAAAATTTGACTGAAATGTCATGAAACATCTAATTGATTATTTTTTAAAGGTTATTTATAGTATATATAATACCCTAGATCACCTCTCAAGGAGAATTGGAGGTTTAAAGTGTGTATTTTTTTATAAAAATCACTAAATTAAGGGTAGTTTTGAAAACAATTTTAAAAATAAAATGAATTAATTAAAGAGTTTAATAGTTGAAAAAGTAAGGTTTTGTTTTATATTTATGATATAAAAAGGTAATTTCAAGTTCACTACATGTCTTGGATAGGCCATTGTTCTGAAAAGTTTTCATGGTTTAATGTAATTTTTTGGTTGAGGGTTGTTAAGATCTTGATTCCCATCTTTCCTCTTAAAATGATGCACAAAGAACCAACTCTTGATACAAAAAATCATGTTGTAAAGGTTTGGAACTCAATAATAGAACAAGGGATACAAAATAATAATGAAATTTTATGCATGTGAATGTGAAAAAAAAAGTATGATTTTTTTGTTCAATCAGATCAACCCAAGATTCCCACTTGAAATCTCAACCCAATCAATGTTGAGATAAAAAGTGTATCACTTGATTAAACCAAAAAAAAGCATTAAAAGAATAACCATGTTAAGAAAAAACTTAAATGAAATGTTTCACACACAAATTACACCAAACCAGGAGTATAAAAAGTTTTTTAACTCCATCCCAAGTGTGTGTAGCTCCCCCAAAATGATCGTCCACCGTTTAGCTCTCCATCGAGAGGAGGATGAGGCTCAGGTGGAACCTCGAATTCATAGGGGCATCCAGAACATCTAGTATGAGGAGAGTACTCATCTAGGAATCCAAAATAGTATCACCTTTACTCCTACTCAAAATTAAAAATTGATTGCTCAAGTTTCTAATTTATAGGCAAAGTGGAAGGTGGTTTTGGGCACAAAGATTTTGTAAAACCATTTGGCCTATCATTTTCTAAATATAGATAGTCTTATCTCTATTTAGAGAAAAATAAAAAGTTTTTACCCCACATATTGAATATATCAACAGAAAATTTGGTATCATTTAGAGGTCAATAACTTTGGATATGGTCGAAACATAGAATAAAACATTTTATTTCATATAGATTTGATGTATTGGAAATGTCTATTCAGTTGGGAAAATTAATGGATTAATTGGGATTTGATAACTTCATACGAGTATTAGAACACCTAATATTGGATCATTCCACAAAATATCAGACCAATTGGATGCATTGATTAGTTGAAATGTCTGTTTGAGTCTACTGGGGAGCTTGTAATTTTGCACAGTTTTTTCCATTTTTCTTTAACTTCATCCTAGCCCATCCAAACCACCTCCAACTATAATGAAAACATGAAAATAAGAGAAATTTACATTTATAATAGTGATAAACATTCAATTATTTAATCAAACATGATGATAAATTTGTTATAATAATTGGAATTTACAATACAAAATCAGTTTAATACAGTGGCATAAGGGTGAAATAAAATAGTAGATCATGGTGCGATCAAGGGTCATAGTGACCCAACATCGCACAACATATTCTTTGGGTCACTTGCGCATAGTTTAAATTCATGATGCTTAGAATTGGGATCCTAGTTTAAGGCCATTTATTTTGGACCGTTTTCATGCTCATGTGTCTCAATCATGCTTGATGGAAACCCTCACCTGAATCTTAATCTTGTATGAGCCATGATCGGTGTGAGAAACTAGGAGTGGTGTGGAGATGTATGGTGAAGGTGTCATTAGGAACCAGGAGGGGTCTGTTGTTGCAGCGTTCTCAGCCTTCTATAGTAGGGGTGGTGTCTTGTAGGTTGAGGCATAGGCGATGGTCATGGGTTTTGAGTTGTGAAATCAAAGACAAATCATGCTTAATGTGGTGGAGAAGGATTCCTTAATCCTATATAAAGCACTATTCAGGTATAGGTTGGTTATCATGGAAAATTTTGTATATCATCAGGAAGTTAAAATAGCTCCTAGGTAATCATGTTGAGATCACTCACACTTGGTGCGAGGGAAACAAGGTTGCAGACTTCTTGGCATCCATGGCCTCACCAAATCAAAGTATGTCCTTTTTCCTTATCTTATTCTCTTTTCCTCAGGAGGGGATTCAGTATGTCATTAATGATGCTCTAAGCTTGCACTGTTTTAGACCCCCATGATCTTTCTTATACCATGTGTTTTTTTAAGAAACAATAAAAATGTTAGTTTTCAGTCAGAATACTAACCGATGGATGGGGAAAAATTGTTGACCATGTTTGAAATATAGGTTCAATACCCATGTTGGCTAGATATGGGGTGAAAAAATGAAGGATCGACTGTTGACTGAGTTCAAAACATGGAATATTTTTTTTTATACTGAATATACTTTGAGGCATGAGCCTTGTATGGTAGGTGAGATAGTGTGGTATGAGACCATTCCTTTAGGTAGCTTGTCTAAATCGGGAGGATGATAATTATATAAATAAGTGAAATCACAAAGCACAGAAGTAGAAGTGGTGAATATCCTAAAAATTAATCAATGATAGGATTGGTACTGAAATGGAATATTTTGATGCCACTAGATATCCCATGAGGATAGGAATAAATCCACACATAGTTTTAGGAATCATTATGGTAGGAGACTAATGTCAGTGGAGTGAATTCCCCTCTAATGAGGGTACAGAATCATACCATATAGGTATATGTGGCATCTCAGTTTTATACAGGGTATTCCCTGACATATCATACCTATTTCATGAGGCATATAAATTTCACACAAGGTAAAAATAATTTATCATCATTCTATACTTACTGTATGAGGAATATTAAATTTTTTGCATAGGGTAAGGATATAGTTTAACATCATGTTCTAAGAACATTGGTCTTGTAATTTCTAAGTCATACAACTCAGTCTGGAGATGTTATTAGTTTAAATTCATGGATCTCGAACTATAGGGGAAGTTTTTGGTTTAAGGTCACATATCTTTGATCAAAGGGGGTTATGGGTGTTCAAAAAGAGGCTTGTGTAGCATTCACTTGCAATTACTTTTTTATTGAAGAAAGACATGAGGAAAATATGGACCCAGACTATGGGGGTTGGTAATGATGGAGACCGAGGATGTCGATCTTTAAAACAATGTATCAAATAGTGAGCATGGTCCCTGTGCTATAGTAAATAGTTATACCAGTTCTAGATCGCATTTTCTTTCCATATAATCTACTGAAAATTTTACCTCTATTCATTAATTATGAACACTTATCTGATGTTTGAGGAGACCCTTGTATTTTCAAATGAGATAGGTTAGCTCCCAAGGGAATTCCCTCTTGCACTGTAGCATCCCAACCAGGATATTGGAGTCTGACTCCACCTTAGAGATGCATCTATTGTAAATCATATATAGTGAAAACCCGGTATCCAGAGCTCTGACCTCAGCCTCCAATGGAGATCCCATCCCGAAGAAGGAATTAAAACCCAAGAACACCAATTTGTTATTGTCTCTCACAAGGCCTCCTCCTTACGTGGATCTAGAGAGGCAAGACCCATCAAAATTCATATTCAATTCTCATCAGGGGGCCTCCTAATTGATCCACCTACCCTCATGAAAGACTCTAGCCTATAGACCTACAAACTATCTTGGTTCCATTTTACATAGCATTGTATAAGATCCTACACCACTGATAAGCTTCCCAAGTTCGACCACAGAGCTCATTGTGTGGGTTTTCAAGCACATAACAGAGACCTGTTTACTATCCCTTCTGGTGTTCTTAATCTCCTATATAATATTTCACATTGCGATGAAGAGCATGATTTACACCTTACCTTTGACACCCTGGTGCTCTGGCCCCTAACACCACTTCGTAAAGAAAATTGGGACACTCTCGCTACTTCTTGAGAAACCCAACTCTCTTCTAATGAAGCTCCATAAGTATGCTTCCCAGGTGCTCATGAGAATAATATTCCTAGCTAATTTCGAGAAAGGATGGGAACAACATCTGCACCTCAATGCTAGCATGACACCCCTATTTTGGACATTATCATTAGTAGGAAAAGGATGTTTTCTCAGATGACAACCCAAAAGGTTAATTTTAACTAGGAGCTCCTTAAACCAGATAAAAGAGTACCATTCATTTTGGACAGTGTCACCATACCTTGATCATATAAAATCGCATAAATTGAATCGTCCATACTTGGAGGAGGAGAGTATGCATTTTTCATGTTCTTCCTCTCTATAAATACAATAAAAGTGTGTTTTTCTTGCTGGATATTTATAACCACATTGATGAACCCAGTATACAGGTGCACTTCCTGAAAATATATGCAAGGATCTAGACATCTAGTGTAAAAGAGCATATTTCCAACCAAATTATCACTCTGGTAATTGATGTCTCCTCATCCCATCACCCACCAGACATCATCGTCCAGGGACTCTAAATGCCTAGTCATACTCTTAGAAAGAATATTCATTCTTCCCATATTATTTTCCCATGAATTTCTATTGTCCCCATACTTATCCCTCATTAACTTTTCCCATATTGTTTTTCCTTCTATGATTTCCCAGTCCATCCGTGCTTGCATTCCATGAATATTCTTTGTCACACCTTGTATGTTAAATCCTCCCTCCACAATCGATTTTTCAGTTTTATTCCAATAATCCCAGTGGAATTTTATAATTTGGTTTATATCCCATAATAATTCCATGATAAACTTTTAAATCCTATCAATGGTTCCCTTCTGTGATTTCATAACTGAAAACACATGGAGAGGGATGGAAGAAATAACATTGTTAATCAAAGTTATTTTCCCTCCAAAGGATAGGAACTAATTCCTCTAGTTTTCAATTATACCCATAATACTTGTGATGATATCCTCAAATATAATTATTTTGATTTGACCATTAGATAGTGGATCCCCTTAGAACACCATAGGTAGGGAACTATGTTTCATACTTAACTTATTTTGGATGAGCATTACAGCCCTTCTTGGACATTTATTGGAGATGTAAACATTTCTCTTTATATGGTTTATTCATTGGAAACTTAAAATCCATAGGTATCCATTACCTTGCGGAATCCATCAATCAAGCTTTTACTTCCATTTAGATAGAAGATCATATCATCATAAAACATCAAGTGATATATCAGAACCTTTCCAATCTTGATTCAGAAAGGTTTAAAATTTCACTCTCCCATGAAAAAAATTGTTTTTATTGATAGATAATCTTGTGCCATAATGAAAATACTTAGGGAGATAAGGTCTCCCTTCTTGAGACCTTTGCTAGTTTTAAAGAAACCAAAACTTTTCCCTACCATAGAATTGGAAATCCCGGGAGAAGTTATGCATCTAAATATTATGTCAATAACCAATTCCTTGAAGACAAGACTCCTCGTGACCTTCATGATTAAGCTTCATTAGATATGGTCATATACCTTGTCCATATCAACCTAGATCACAATGTTCAATCCTATTGCTTTTTTTATGTCATCCACCATCTCCTTAGTTATCCTGATAGCCCCCTGAATGCTCCAGCCATGAATTAAACTATTTTGTTCCTCTGAGACTAGGTTAGGGAGTAGGTATCCAAGACTTTTTTTGATGATGCACATCAAATTTTTATAGGTAAAGTTTTGTAAACATATCGGCCTATATTACAAGAGATAATAGGGGTCCTTACACTTTGGTATGAGCATAACTCTATAGGCATCGGTGTCCCTGTTAGGACTCCCACCTTTGAAATGGCCCTGCATAGCCTCATAGACATTAGTCCTGACAATTTTTTAAGAATACACAAAGAAGGACCTCAGAAAGTAATTGGGGCTTGGGGAACTTTTTGGGTTCAAGTTTCACAAGACTTCCCTAATTTATACCTTATCTGGAAAATTCATGAGTCTATCATTGTATGCATCATTAACCAAACTCGGTGTGTGGCTCGGGATAAGATATTAGAGCATCAATTTATATCCCATAAGGATGGTAATAAATTATTATGTAGTTATAGAACATGTTATGGTAGGAGACTGATTCCATAAGGAGGATACCCTCTCAAATGAGGATATTGAATCTTCTCATATTAGGGTATGAGGCTTCCTAAACTTACACAGAGTAAGGATACAGTTTAACATTGTGTTCTCAGGATGTTAGTGTTTGTTCATCCCATATTTTTTATTAATGGAATCCTAATTTTATATAGAGTATATCATATCACATTAAGAGGCATCTCGATTATATATGGGTTAATTCTATAGTTTAATGTCATGCAATGAGGAAGTTGGTGGGGATTGGGCATCGATCTTCCCATTATTTTCCTCCTAATATTGAATCATGAAGAAATATAAGCATGCTAATGGTTCAAGGTAAATGAATTGGCCTTATACTTGTAAATGTAGGCCATGGGATCATTTTTAGGTGATAGCACCACAGGTAACTGATGGGTTTGTGGTGAGTCTATAACTGGACCCAGAGATAAAAAGTATAGGTGTAACTTTTTATCCCATGAGGATGGGAATAAATCCACACATATTTTTGGAAAGAGGGTGGAGGAATAGGCTTTCTGAAATGAATGGGGTGAGGCATACCATGAAAATTATGGGAGAATTTTCATAATTTTAGGGTTACAATGCTTGGACCAGGGCTCCAAGTTTGAGTTTATAGAGTTTGGAACTATAGTAAATTATTTACAGTCATAATTCTTGGACCATGGAGAGGGTTATTCAAGGGTGTTTGTGTAGAAAAAAAGAGTTGACACCCGATGTGAATGGAGCCAAGGAGTCCCTACTCTGCATGAAGCAATCATGAAGCTGGTTTAACATAGTTTAAGGTCATGCAGCCTGGACCATGGTAAAAAAAATTAAATTCATGATGCTTGGACTAAGGGGATTGTTTTTCTCGAGGGTATTTTCATGGAATGAAATAGATAATACCTGATGTGAAAGGAGGGTCAAGGGAGGCCCCATGTACCACAAAAACACCAAGAAACAAATAGTAAATAGTTTAAGGTATTAATTATTGTACTGAGGTGAAGGTGGAAAGCAGTTTAAAGTCATCGAGCTTGGACTGGGAATATATTGGTCTCAAGGGTATTTATGGGGCATGGAAGAGGTAAGACTAGATGTGAAAGGAGTCAAGGAGTCTCATTCATCACATAAATACCTTAAGGTGAAATGTACATATTTTAAGGTCATGATTCTTAGATTGTAAATGGGTCCAAGGGGCCAAAGGGTTGATAAATTTGTAGTTGGGACCGAAGAAATAAAGTTTGGGCATATCTATGTATCACATGAGGATGTGAATCAAGCCACAGATAGTTATAGAACATGTCATGGTAGGAGAACAGTGCCAGAAGTGGGGGAAATCCTCTTTGGTGAGGGAATTAAGTCATCCCATAGACATCTTGTGATTATGATGTGGGTTAAGGCTATAGTTTATTGTCATGTTCTAAGGATGTGTCATTTTTTTCATCTCATATCATATGATTCATCCTAATTTTAGATGGGGTAAAATAATCTCTCATTAAGAGGAATTACATTTTTATACAGGGAAAGATTGTGGTTTAACAGTGTACATTGAGAATGTTAGGATTTGTAGTTTAGATTCCTAAAACTCAGACTATAGGGGATGAAAATAGTTTAAGTTCATAATGCTTGGACTAATTGAAAAAATTGTAAGGTCATAATTCATGGAACCTTTCAAATAGTTTAATTATATGTTACATAAACCATGGTGATATTAGTTTAAGGTTTTAAAGCTCATACCAATTTCATAAAATTTAAGGTCATGATGATTGGAACAAATGGATATTATGGTTTAAGGTCATAGAGTTTGGACCATGGGATACTCTTAGTTTAAGGTCATAAATCTTGGACCATTTTCAAATAGTTTAAGGTCATACTTCTTGGACCCTGATGCTATGTATTTTAACATTTTGCTGCTAGGATGAGGACTTTCCTTATGTAAAGTAATGCTTGAGAAACTTTATGTTAGTGGGAGGTGTTAAATTCTCTCCATCCATAGTGACCAATGAGTATTCTATATAGGAATAGACCTTATGAATGATGTAAGGTCTTTCCCATTTAGGCTCCAACTTTGGTGGATTTTTTTTTGGGCATCATTGACGTTCTGAGAGCCAGTACCATGTCACCCTTTAGGAAGGAGCGGAGGCAAACCTTCTTGTTTAATTCTCTCAAAATCATATTCTAATGACTCTCTAGATTGTGTAAGTCATGTATCCTATTCTCTTCAAGGGATTCTAACTTATATAAATAGAATTCTGTCATTTTTTCTATATTTTTCTGGACATAGATATCTATTCAAGGAAATGAAAACTGAACATTGATGGGAAATACTACCTCAGTTCCTTACACCAAGTAATATGGGATCACCTTGGTGGAATTATGATTCAGTGTCTGATAGAACTAGAAGGCATTATAGATATTATTCAAACAACTCTTATTATTCTAGACCATTATATTCCACAATATGTTATAGAGGGTCATGTTGAATGCTTCAATATTACCATTTTTTCTATGCATGGTAATGAGAAGTATGGTTAGACCGGATGTTGTACTTGGCATAAAGTTTCTTCAGCTTAGTGGCTTGTAATTTGTTGTCATTATATATAAAAATATTGTAAGTAACTCTAAATAAATGGATGATATGGGAGCTTACATACTTTATCATGAATTGGGCTTTGACTTCCTTGATGGGAATCACTTTTTCCCACTTAAAGAAGAATTATTTTGTGGTTATAATGAACCTACATTGGAAAGCTATCACTAGGGGGTATGCTCTTGCAACATCTATCCCCCATACTATGAATGGACAAGAATACATGGTGGTGTGGAGAATATCTAGTGGTTGATGCACAAATTTTTCATGGATAGTACATACATGAAACTCCTTGGAGAACTCAATGCAATCGTGGACCATGGTGGGACAAAAGTATCCCGATCTCAAAATCTGGGAAAAGAGTTTCAATCCTACCTGATGGGAACCATATGACCCAGCATGGACCTCCTACATAACCTAAGGGATCTCATATCCTTGGATGAAATGGAGGATAATTCCATCAAATCCACATCTTTAGAGAGTATTCTCAAGGTTAGGCCCACTTTGGAGGGTAAATTATGTTGCACGCCTACAGATTCATTCACGCTCAACTCGTTATGATGGGAGGATGTAATTATGTAGATTCTCAACAAAGGGAATTGTCCAAATGGTATCTTCTTCCATAGTGGGAGGACATGGTGTGCCATGTGAATGACCAGGTCATCCTGGTTATGATCTGTAAGGGATGAAACTAGAATTTTTAGGGCATTATCTCAACCATTCTTCAACCATGGAATATGGGTCACCTCTGGTGGTGAGGGTAACTAGGCCATTAGTTGGTAGGTACATTCCAATAGGGTAAAAATCTCTTACTTCCTAACAATGTAGTCACCCTTGATATGTTTGATTAATAACTTGGATTCCCCCCCTTCAAATGAAACAGGGGGACATAAATATTGAGGGCCAACTTGAGACCAGTGTTAAGGTTCTGATACTTTTCCTCATTATTGTAAAATCCTTCTGAAATAAGGAACGCATATGGATGGATATCTAGAGATAGGGTGATGAAGATGATTCCCAAGATGATCTTGTTAAGCATGGAATTTTTGAGCCTTCTACTAGTCAGGATTTAGGAGGAACCATCAAAATGAATATACCAACACATAAAGTCCTGATCCACTAAGAGGATGGACTCATATAGGAAATCAACATCTAGGGTTAGTTCCTCATAGGCTTGATGGGTGGCCAGGAAATCTACTAATGCCTACTCTTTAACGGATTTCTATAGAAAAAACTTGATATTAAACTACTATAGGATCACTTCCCAACATGACAATCATCCTGTCAGCATGAGGTGATTGAGAATATACTTTAACAGGTTCACTTAGGATAGCATCTTTTTCTCATGATATTGCAGATAATGCTTTAACTTCTGCAATACAAATACTAGTGCATGGAAACTCTTCTCTAATGGGAGTATCCAGTATATGTGTTTAGGAGAATGTGATTGAGATAGTATAAACTGTTTTCTCTACCCACACTATTTTTATGGGAGATAAGGGTGCCAAGGGACCATTCCAGGGCAGTCACATAGAGAACCAGAGGATTTCAAGAAATGGGTGGCATCAAAACCAACAGTTGTAGAAGTTACTTATTAATATCCTCGAATGTGGTTTAGAACTCTTCATCCCATTAGTAAATGGTGCCTTTATTCATGGGCCTCGAAAAAGGCTCACACTTTCTAGACAGATTTGTGATAAATCATCATATATAGGCTAAGTGTCCTTGGATGCCTCACAACACCCGGAGATTTATCAAGGGATAAATTTGGTTGATGGATATGATATTCTCTAGGTAAATACCAATGCCTTTTTATCTTAAAATAAATCTATGAAATTTTCTAGATCTAACTCTAAATGCACACTTCAATGGGTTCATCTTCAAGTGTCGAGAACAAAGGAAATCGAACACTTTCTCAAGGTATTTTAGATGGTTATGACGTTGGAGGGATTTTACCACCATGTATTCCATGTATCATCCACCAATTTCCTAATAATTTTCTTGAACATGTGATGCATGGATTATTGATAAGTGGATCCTACATTCTTCAGACCAAAGAACACCACCTGATAGCATAAGGTTCCTTACGTCGCCCTAAAGGTAGTACACTCCTCGCCTTGAGGAACATCTGGATCTAGTTGTACACAGAGTATCTATCCATAAAGGATAAGTACTAAAACCTATATTTAGCATCAATAAACAAATTATTCAATGTAATATGAAAATAATCCTTCAGAAAGTGGTGTTTGAGGTCCCGAAAGTCGATACAGACTCTGATATTTCCATTATTTTTCTTGATCAGGATGATGTTGGATATCAATTGGGGGTAATGGACTTCCCTAATAAAGTTTTCTTTGATAATATTGTTAAATTTTTCCTCTTACATAGCACTTTAGGAGGGTTTTATTTTTTTGGGAGGCTACTTGAACCCACGGTGGCTCCCTAGGAGGCCGAGATGATGAATGATAAACTAAGGGTCCAGCCTTGGAATCTCATTATAGATCTAGGAAAATAAATCATGATGTTTTCTTAGGAATATCAAATATTGTTTATACTCTTATAGGGGTATGGTTTTACTGTTCATCATTGGCCTTAGATCTTCCTTGGTACCAAAGTTCACCTAGATTATCTCATAAATGGTGGTGGACACACACTCTTAAAATGTAGGAGGGGAATCTTCCAAATCCTCTTCATTTTTTGAGTGATAGAGATAATATTTTCATAATTCATCGTATGATTTTCAATGATTTAATCCCTTCCAATTAATCAACTTGATCTTATTTTCATCATTTTAATATTTTTTGGTGAATTTTGGGCTTAATTGTGGAGATTTCTTAATTCTTTAAAATTAACAGTTTTCTAGATCTTTTGTATTTTGAGAATATATTTTACAATTTTGATCCAAATTGAGTAATTCGTTTTTTAGGATTCCCTTGTTCATGTTTTTCAACTTTGTATTTTGGACCTATATCCAATTAGAAACACAATGGACCAAAAAAATCAATCAAGTGGAGAATGTTTTCTAGAAGACAGGATGGACCCCACCTTAGTAACTAAATCATATCTCATCCTAGAGACCTTAAAATGTGGTGATTCTTGTTGTATTAAAAATTATAATAATAGACTCATTTTCAAAGTAAATTTCATTAATAAATTATTTCATTGAGTCTTTCATTAAATACTCTAATGTGGAGGGAGTTAAGGATTCTCCTCAAGTAGAAAAAGTCTTCTTTAGTAATTCGAGCATAACTTTTATTCCACTTTTCCAAATGATCTTACATTTTGTTGTAGAATGAAAATTATAGAGTGGAACCCTTTTTATGAAGAAAAATTTCCAATATTCATCCATTTACTATTCTAATTAAACTCAATATTTTAGTGGAATGAATTTGGAGGGAAACTTTTCCACCTCTCAACCCTATAAATATGTGTGCCCACTTCTATTCAAGGGTGTTGAAGACGGTGAAAGAGGGGTATAGAGGATTGGGATATTGAATTTATTTGGATTTTTTCTTTTCCTTTTTCCTAGTTTTGTTATTCTATTTTCTTCCATTTTCAACTCTCTTACCCTTCACATGGAGGGGTAAAACCTTTGAGTGATCGGGGAAGGGGGAGTTTCAATTTTATAGTGTTGGAGACTTGTTCTTTAATTTGAAACTCAATTTTTCTATTAAATGATTTATATTTTTAGTGTTTTCTAGTTATAATAATGTGATTTTAATTTTGGTTTTGGTTTCATTCATTTTTTATTTCTTTGGTTTAAGAACTTTAAACTTCCTCTACCTAGAGTAGTTTGTCTCGATCGAGTAGATAGTGTTAGGTGGTGAGTGCCTAGAAATCATTGGCACGTGTGTCTAATAAGTGAACTTTTTCTTGATTTATAAGGATCAAAAATTCCCAATCGAGAATTTAATTATTTATTTGGTAATGGTTTATGAATTTTCATCCACATAGAAGTGTTTTCTACTTCATCCTTCAACCAAGGGTTATTGATAACTTGATTGAGGATTCTCCCACTTATCATTAAATATTAAGATATGGGGAATGATCTTTTCAACTATTATGACATTGAAAAAGGTTATCCTACCCTAACCCCATCACTCACTTCATACACATGTGTTTAAACTTTATTTTTAATTTTCTTCTTTCTTTTTAAACACAAACAATTTCAAAAAAAACCTCTACTTCTTTCTCAAATTTAAGTGAAAATGTGATTGTTGTGAACTCCTATATGGATACATCCTAGGTCAACTAATTTACTGAATTTTAACTTAGGAAATATTAGTTTTTCTCACACACCATGACAGACACATCTCAAAACTTGGAGCTATTTCCAGTGAGGTGGTGCCAATAATTTTTTTATTTTCTTCTTTCTCCTTCATTTCTTATTTTCTCTTCAAAATTGAATGAATAAAACCTAAAACACTAAACCTTTACCCCTAGATATAGAAATTGAAATAAAATTATTGAATATACTTAGAAACCTTAATTATCCATATGAATTTGAGGAAATTGCTCTTGGAGACTCGAGTGAAACTTGAAGTTTTCACTCTAAGCCTTTCATCATGGAGGGAAACCAGAACCAAACCCTTAGAGACATGTGTGCACCAAAATTTCTTAATAAAAATAATAAAATTTCCATGACAAGGTTAAAAAATTATTTTGAGATGAAACCAAACATTATTCCATTTCTTCCAAAGTTTCATGGATTGGTGGTTGAAGATCAAAAAAACATATTAAATAGTTCACACATGTCTGCACTACTTTCAGGCCCCGTGGAGTATTTGAGGAGTAGGTAAAGTGGAAGGCATTACCATTTTCATTGGAAATAGTTTCCAAACAATGGTTTTATGGTATACAACTAGGATATTTTCATGACTATAATGAATTATTGAGATTCTTCATGCAAATATTCTTCCCCACCTCTAGAAGCAAGTCCATCAAAAAAGAAATATAGATTGTCATATAGTCATATGAAGAAACCCTTTACAAGTACTAGGAAAGATTTAAAATGTTATGTGTCAGCTGCCCACATCAAGAAATAGATAAGAATCAATTTATTATCTTTTTTTAAAAAGTTTTAGAGGAAAATAACAAAACCTTTATGGATGCATCATCTAGAGGCGCATTTATTGAAAGGTCACCAGAAGAATCTAAGGGCCTTATTGATAATATTTCCCAAAAATCACAATAGTTTGGTAAAGGAGGTACTAGAATAAGAGGTATTCGTAAGGTATTAACTTCTCATTCATCACCTTTAATATAAACTAGGATTGAATATCTAACCATTTTAGTGTGACAGATGGATTTTAAACAAGTGGGTGACTAGAAAGCACCGGCTAAGGTATGTGGTTTATGATTATCACCTGATCATTTCACTAACCAATGTGGGTGACCAAAAAGGATAGGAACATGTCAAAAAATATTTTATCAGTGAATTGAGGGAAGAACACAATTCATTTAATATTCCTCAATAACCTTATATGTGGCTCAATTCAATTATAGAACTATAGAAAAAGAGTTTTTATAAGTTTTTTTCCTTTAGAAAGATTTAGATCATATCTTCTTGGAACTAAATTCATTGTGTTTTCTGATCATGCAGCTCTTAGGTACTTGATAAATAAGCGTGAATATAAACCAAGGATAGTGATATGGATGTTACTACTTCATAATTTTAACATATAAATCAAGTACAATAATGGATCTGAGAACCAGGTGGATGATTATTTAAGCAGTCTGCCCAACACTACTAAAGGTGAAATTCTAGAAAAATAACCATCGAATGATCACCTTCCAGTAGAGAAGTTATACTTTATTGAAGGATAAGTTCCATGGTATTCTAGCATGTTCAATTATCTATAAAAATATAAGGTTTTATATTATTTCAATTCTCACCAAATTCACAAACTGAAGGCTGAATCTAGATATTACATCTGGGATTATCCATTTCTTGGAAAGATTTTCAATGACCAAGTGATAAGAAGATGTTTTCCTGAGAGTGAAATTGTTTTTTTTATTTTATTTTTTTCACACTTTATCTTGTGGAGAACACTTTGGACCTAAAAGGAGAGTAAGTAAGGTTTTAGAATCTAGACTTTATCGGCCCACCCTTTTTAAAGATTCTCTTGAATTTTTCAAAAAATTTCAAAAATGCCAGTTTTCTATAAACATTTAAAAGAGACAAGAAATTACCCAACAACCACTTAGAATTTTTGAGATTTTTGAATTATGGGGGATATATTTTATGGGACCTTTACCAATGTCATTTTTAAATTCTTATATCTAGATTTTAGTTGATTTTGTTTCAAAATGGATGGATGAAAAATCCACAAGGACTGGTGATGCTAAAGTTGTTTGTGATTTTGTTAGGGATAACATATTTTATAGGTTTATAGTGCCTAGATCCATCATTAGAGATAAAGGAACCCCCTTTTGAAATAGTATAATGAATTATTTTCTGAATAAGTATGGTTTTCATCATAAAACATTAACTCTTTATCATCCACAGACAAATGGTTAAGCTGAAGTGTCCAATAGGGAAATCAAAGAAATTTTAGAGAATATTAGTGAACCAAACATGAAGGATTGAATCCAAAGGTTGGAAGACACATTATGGGATTACAGGACATCCTACAAAACCTTGATTAGAATGATTTCAAATAGAATTATTTATGGTAAAATCTATCACCTACCTATGGAATTGGAGCATAAGGCATATTGGGCTATGATGATGATTAATTTGGATCTTGAAATCACTAGGAAATATAAGAGATTACAGTTATAGGATTTGAATGAAATTATAAATGAAGCATTTGAAAATTCCAAGATTTACAAAGAGAGAACAGGAGTGGATCATGAAAATCTGATTCAATCAAAAGACTTTAATCTTGGAGAAAAATCATTGTTATTCAACTCAAGACTCAAGATGATGTCAGGTAAACTTGATTCTAGATGGGAAGGTCCATTTATAGTTACTCATGCATATCATTTTTTTTTATTCATATTGTGAAGGATGGAGAGAAGGAGTCATTCACTGTAAATGGATATAGGTTGATGAAATTACATTGGACCATTGTATTAGATCCAGTAGAGGATATCACACTCCTCTAACCTGTTTATCAATAAAATCCATTAGGTCGTATCTCTCCTTTAAACTTTCTTACTTACTGTGATTCAATTTCAAATCTGCTTACATGTCAAATCTAATTGAATTAATTGAGGACACTGCATAATTTAAGTGTCTTGGAGGGAACCTTTTTAGTTTATAATTTTCATTTATTGTTTGATTTTTTGTTTTCCAAAAACAAATTTCTGTTTTTTTTTCAAATTTTCATGTCTTTATTTTTCATTTTTTGTGTGCTTTTAAAACTTTTGATCTGAAATGATTATAATTTCCATTTTTGATACCCATATAAATGATTTAACCAATTTATTCCATGAAATTGAGATTAAATGAATGTTTAAAATGAATTTGTTTCAATTTCAAATTTTTGGTAATTTCATGAAAAATAATATGATTTGTTAATCTGATGCCACATCCCACTATCATTATCATAGAAATTAATTTAACATGAGGCTTATGAACCATTTTTTCAAAAAAATTTCATTCACCTCACTTCTTGAGAGAACCTGACCTTTTTTTATTTTACCATAATTTGATTTATTCCTATTAAAACTTTAGGGTTTGAGGTAACTTTATTATAAATGATTGAGGAATTTCTTTGGTTTTAGTCCCCCTTTTCAAGAGAATAATTTTAATTCTAGACTTAACTGTACATTTAATCCTTATATCCCTTATAATACATGAACAACCTATTAGGTTATCCATATTACTAGACACTTTTTCATATCCAGCCTACTCTTGAAGTGAAATCACATGATCTATTTGAACTTAAATGTGGTGGAAGTTTTCTTATATTATGGTACCACATTTAGTGCAACTTTGGGTGGAAAATAAAATTTTGAAAAGATGTGTTTTCTATTGAAAAGAATCATTCAGTTAAATTTTTTTCCTTTCTCTAGCTTTCATGATAACAGAATTTGTGCCTTTATGGAGCTTCTAATTGATAAACAAAGCAGTGCCTATTTGGAGCTTTCAGAAAAAATTATGTTTGAGAATATCAAAAAAAAATTGATGAAATGATGAATGGTGTAAACTTTCATTGAGTTTTCATGATGTTTCTGACGCTTTCTCTGGGGCGCGCGCGCATCCATCTGCGGAGGAGGACGCGCTGCATTGTAGCCCCACATTCCCACTTTCCAAAGGCGGGCGGCATTCGCTCCTTATTCAGGGACGCCTGCTCCTTGATCGAAACCGGGATGATGGGTTGTCGGTTCTTCCTTCCATGGATTCCTCCTCAGAACTCATCACCTAGTCCGGGTCTCCCTCATAGATTTAATACGTTGTTCGTGAAACTCTTCCCAGTGCCATGTTTCCATGGACACCGATTAATTACACTGCTTCTGTTGGGACATTCCAAAGGGTCTGGTCAGGGCAGCAACCTTTAGTCGGAGGAGTAGTCACGTCGAGGCATCAGTAGTGTGTCTGTATGTTGGGGAACTGGCGTGTCTGTCTTTTGTCCCTTGTCGTGGGGCTTCTCGAGGGTGTGGAAGCTCGAGGAATCCCACATCGAGTGTAGGGAATTATATGCCATAGACATATATCTCAGGTTTTCCTCAACTTCCTGTGTTTAACACAGGGTATGCCGCAGGTTTAACATCTAGCGGAGATGGATCAGCCCGATCAGAGCATTAGCTGGAATGTATTGGATTGAGGAGTTTTCCTTAAAGGGGTGCTGATACCGGCACCATCCCATGGGAGACTGCGAAGAGGAGCGGAATGGTATGATATGGCTGGCATATGGCAGTCCGGGTGAGAATCAGGATGGTTGATGGAGAGTTGAATGAAGTAGAGGGGGAATGAAATGGGATCATCGCAAGGGAGACAGTAAAGTTGGGCTTGAGTCTCAAAGATACCTCCTACGTATCCCCGTGTCAAGGAATCAAAGTCTGCGTAGTTCGGGATGGTGTCAGCGGACCGACGTGAAGGTGGACCTTGGTCCGATGGATGTCGTCAGCGAACCAACGTGAAGGTGAACCCGGGGGTCCACTGGTGGTGGGATTGAACCTCATGAAGACTTCCTACATACCATGCCTTGACATGGATCAAAGTCCATGTAGTTCGGATGGAATGTGGAATACAGTTTAATCGTCATGTGGGATAGGGGTGAACCGACGTGAGTGAGGTCGGGACGACTGGGTGATGGGCTTGAACCTTATGGGGGATTACTACGTACCATGCCTTGACATGGATCAAAGTCCTCATAGTTCAAGTGGTGTGTCGGCGAACCGACACGAGTGAGGACCTTGGTCCAGATGGTGTGGGGCTTACACACTAGGCTGCCCAGGTGCTGGTGACCTGATGTGAAGAAGGTAGGGATGACCAATGGATGGTGGGCTTTCACCTCTGGGAGGCTTCCTATGTACCATGCCTTGACATGGATCAAAGACCACGTAGTTCAGGTTGGACGCCGGAAGGACGACGTGAATGAGGAGGACCAGGGGGGTCCCAGTGGTGGGGGGCTTGGACCTCGTGGAGGCTTCCTACGTACCATGCCTTAGCACGGATCAAAGACCACGTAGTTCAGGTTGGTCACAATGACATTCCGCTGGACCGGAATGCAGTTTAACGTCGTGCGGGATGAGGATGAACCCTGACGTGAATAAACGACGAGAGGTGGGCTTGAACCTCGTAGAGGCTTCCTACGTACCATGCCTTGACATGGATCAAAGACCTCATAGTTCAAAGGGGCTTCGTCAGCGAACCGACGTGAAGGTGGACCTTGGTCTGATGGGTGGTGGGCTTGAACCTCAGGGAGGCTTCCTACGTACCATGCCTTGACATGGATCAAAGTCCTCTTAGTTTGGGTGTGTCACAATGGTTTGTCGTCGGACTGGGATGCGGTTTAACATCTTACAGGACGAGGATGAACCGACGTGAATAAATGATGGGTGGGCTTGAACCTCAGGGAGGCTTCCTATGTACCATGCCTTGACATGGATCAAAGACCTCATAGTTCAAATGGTGTGTCGGCAAACTGACGCGAGTGGGGACCTTGGTCTAATGAGAGATGGGATTGAACCTCGGGGAGGCTTCCTACGTACCATGCCTTGACATGGATCAAAGACCTTGTACTTCAAATGGGTGTGCAGTTTAATGTCATACGGGACAAGGGCATACAGTTTAACATCATGCTGGACGAGGGTATACAGTTTAACGTCATGCTGTATGAGAAAATGATGGGTGGTGGGCTTGAACCTCATGGAGGCTTCCTACATACCATGCCTTGACATGGATCAAAGACCTCATAGTTCAAATGGATGTGCAGTTTAATGTCGTGTCGGACGGGGGGGCATACAGTTTAATGTCATGTTGGACGAGGTATTGTCATGGCCAATGCCAACTCTAATCCCAGGTGAGTCATACTCGGTGTGAGAAACAAGAGGCAGTAAGGACCTGATGATCACGCCGCGAAGGGTGCTTCCATGAGAAGGGAAGAGGGTCTTACGCGTTAGGCAGCCCATGGTGCTGGGACTTACTCCAGGATAGAGGCCTGAAGTGCGGCAAAGCACAGAGAAAGAGGGATTTGTGACCAATGATGGGAGGTTCCCCATTCCCTATCGTGCCCTCCACTGACCTTGGTAGTGGGGAAGTACGGAGATGCAGGGGTGCAGTCATCCTTTGAGGGACTAGGGGGGCTTACACCAAGGTGGTTTCCCTTCTCCCGTGGACATACAATGCTCCAATTAGGAGGATATCATTTCTTGTGGGGGGAGTGATTCCATTCCCGTGGAGACGAGTGGCGTAAAGAATGGTCGAGCTGGGGGGACCCTGCATGTGAGGTACAGGGTCAGGTCACAGTTTAACGTCATGTGTTGAGGATGTGGTTCTTGGAAGTTTAACGTCTTGCAGCTCGGACGAGGTGGGTTTACTCTGCACCCCTAGTACTTACATGACCGGCACCCTTTACTCCTTGGGGGAGGGAAGGTACCAGTAAGGCCGTGGTCAAGGGGGGTCGTAGAGCGAACCATTGAGGGGTCCACATTAGCGTGGCTATGCGAAGAAGCAATAGCCATTATCGTGCCTATGCGAAGAAGCATTAGGCGATGCAACGCTACGATTGGTGTTGTCCGTGGGACTTTGAAATTATATCATGCAAACCTGGAGGGTTGCACGAGGAGAAGAATTGCCAAGCAGAGGAGTGTGCTTCGCGAAGTGAGGTGCCTTGGCCTTAGCATGGGGAAAAGGTGTGAGTGGAGAGTGCTTCGCGAAGTGGAATAGTATTCGTGGAGCACTGCCTCGTGAAGAGGAGGTGCCTCGTGAAGCAAGGTACTGCGAAGCAGTGTGCTTCACAATGTGTAGTGATCCTGCCTTAGCATGGGGATCACTAGTACAGGATGGGTGTTTCGCGAAGCATAAATGCTCCACAGCTGCCTGGGTTCCCTTGGGAATCCCCCTCCTTTGTGAATGCCCTTGAGATTCACGAAGGGCATCCCTCTCAGAAGAGGGGTTCAAAACGAGAAAAAGTGAAGGCGTCACATGAAGTAGAAGTACCTCGAGGAGCTCATGATTCCCGGGGCAAAGGGTGCTTCACGATTCGGGAGTGGAGAAGCCGAAAGGTCGGATTTTCCATCCTCCTGGACTCAGGGGGAGCCCATTATTTATAGGCAAGGGGCGCTGCGAAGCAGAACTCACGCGCCGCCTCCGGTGCTTCGCGGCGCGCTCGCGAATGTCAGGCCGTTCGTGGAGAGGTACCGCCTCCGGTGCTTCGCGGAGGGCCCGCGAACGTCAGGCCGTTCGTGGAGAGGTACCGCCTCCGGTGCTTCGCGTCGGGCTCGCGAATGTCAGGCCGTTCGCGGAGATGTACCGCCTCCGGTGCTTTGCGGCGGGCTCACGAACGTCAGGATGTTCGCGAAGAGGTACCGCCTCTGGTGCTTCGCGGCGGGCTCGCGAACGTCAGGCCGTTCGCAGAGAGGTACCTCCTCCGGTGCTTCGTGGCGGGCTTGCGAACGTCAGGCCGTTCGCGGAGAGGTACCGCCTCCGGTGCTGCGTGGGACCGCAATGCTCGGGGGTGCCTCGCGTCGGTGCTTCGCGAGGCAGCGTGCGGGGATTCTTTTTTGTCCCTTCCTTTCGTGCAATATTTTCGCACCAAAAAATGCCCCCCCTCAGAATTAGAGCTATGGAGGGATGAAGGGTCTAAGTCTGAGGGAAAATCACCAAAATTGTCATCAGTGCGTGATGCGAATTCGCGAAGGGGGCCCGCGGTGCTGACCGTGGCCACGGGATCCGGACGCGCCGCGATGCTCCGCGCGGGCGGGGCGCACCGCGAAGCTTCGGGGTCGCCGCCTATAAATAGGGGCCCGACCTATTTTGTCTTCACATGATTTTCTTGTCCTTTTGTGCTCTCGATTTCGCAAAGCTCCGCGTACTCTACGCCTACTCTCCGCGAATTGAGCTTCGCGGCGAACTGCGGGTCCCCGACTCCGCGACCGCGCCAAGAAAACTTCTGTTTGCCGGCCTAGGTCAGACTCTGCAGCTTGGTTTCGCAACCAATCTTCGCGAGAGATCTTCGCGAGCCGGATTCGCGATCCAGCTTCACGATCCTTTTTGAAAAAAAATCTTTTCTGAGTGTCGGAATCGAAATGGACCATCAAGAAGCTGTATTGGGGGTGCTTGCAGATGTCGCCCGTCAGGATGAGATGGCCAACTGTTCGGGCCTTGGGGAGATGGTCCGAAGCCATTCGGACCACATTTCTTTGACAAATCTGCTATCAGAGGGTCAGAAGAATTATCCGCAGTGCAAGAAGCTGCCATTGTACGGCTTCGGGTTGAGGGATGACGTCTTCGTCCCTGAGGCGAGTAGGGATGAACCAGCTTGCTGGTTTAGGAGCACGCCATGTCAGTACCAATGGTTCAGGGCGGCCGATGGTCATGCGCAAGAGGACTTCACACCCATCACCATCGACTGTCTCTATAACCATGTGAACAATATTGATGGGAAGCCACTGCAACCGGAGACATCCCCTCCTCTCCACCATACCATGCTGAAGGCGGCTTTGCAGGATTCGAAGAAGGGGTGGTCTGATGAGTGGGACCTACGCCAGGGTGGAAACTTTACTGATGACTGGGCCTGGGCCTACTGGTTAGGCGCCTCATGCGAGGAGTTTGGGGCCAAGCTGAGGAGAGTGGGTTTATATGAGGTGGCATGGGCCTCCCAATTCCACATTTATGAACCGAAACAACTGATGTCAAAATTGCTGAGCAGATGGTCATCTAGGACCAATACCTTTCACCTGCACCACAGGGAGATGGGCATCAGCCTGTGGGATGTCCACCAGATTTCGGGGGTTCCGATCTTGGGGGCCATGTATGATGAGTTCCTCCCTGTCGTGAGTGCTTGGGAGGATACAGAGAAAATGCCACGACTGTCATCGGCGCTAATGGCACTCGTCCCTGGAGAGGACAAGGAGGCAGTGAGGGATGTCCACTTTAAGAAGTGGTTCAAGCGCTTCCTAAATTTCCCAGAAAATCGAGAGTTCCCTCTAAGGCCTCGGACTTGTCCGAGGGCGGCCCAACGGGGTAAGGAGCACTTGTATTGGAGGGTCTTGGAGGACAGCCAATGGAAGACTTGGGGTTTCAGTGTCAGCACTAAACAACAGCCGATAGTCAGGCTGGCAGCATTCATTGCGGCTCTCATCTGCGGTTGGATCCTACCGGTGAGGGATACCAGCATGGGGGTGTGACCCAGCTCGTTTATCATGGCATCCATGCTGGCCATGGGGCAGCGGTTCAATCTAGGGATTCCAATGCTCGTCAAGCTGTACAGAATGCTGTGGCACATTAGCGAGGGCAAGAAGCCACCAAGGATATGCGGGCCCTTCCACCTACTGTATGAGTGGATTGCGGCGCACATCAGGGGGATCTATGAGTATCCAAACCCTATCTCGCCGCTGGGATCAAACTTCTGCCCCTCCATCCGGAATGCGGCCGGGAGCTTCCCGTTCAAACTAACCGTGCCGATGGTGCTGAACTGGGTGTGGAGGGCGGATGAGTTTAATTTCCACACCTTCCCATTGCCGACGGGGATACTCACTGATGACGGGCGGGTAACGGAAGAGCACCGGGATTACCTCCTGGCCTTTCGAGGCGGAGTTTTGGTGGCATGAGTGGATTGTGAGCCGCTATGCGAACCGTACACCCCTCATCGGTTTGCGAGGCAGTTCCGGTGCATCCAGCGGCTGACCCCGCAGGTCTACTGGGAGGTGCGTCACGAGGAGAACCTGTGTGTGATGAGGTAGCTGTGGATCATGTTCACACAGGAAGATGGGAAGATGCGAATTGCATTGCCTCCATCCACCGCCGCTTTCGGATTGGTGAGGTAGTATTCCATTAGTTGGGAGGCTGCTTACCCAGGGGAGATGCTGAAGCAGCCAACTATTCGGGTTGGTGACGGTGGGCCTCCTCTATCTCGAGGTCAGGGTCGGAGGGTAGCTAAGGCCTCTCGCGGTGGCGGGGCTGCCATGGCGGCGAGACCCGCACTGGCCGAGGGTGTGGCAGCAGCGGCGGATCCAGTGATTCCGGAAGAGCAGGGCCATCCGTAGGGGTAGCCACCGAGGGGATTTCGTAGGATATCCACTCAGGATCTGGGGAAGCGGCTGCGTCATATCGACATGGAAGAGGATATCGTCTTCCCGGAGGCCTGGGACATTTGGGATGTCAACTGGAAATTCCTCAGTCCACCCGAGATATGGGCACACTTGAATCACCTCGGGATGGAGTTACCGGGAATAGGCCCAGTCCGGGCTAGTTTCATGGCATCTCCGGCAGAGGCAGAGCAATACTTGGATGAGCTAGAGGATTACGTTCACTCCAGTGGTGTCCCTCGCCCAATGACAGACCGGGTGAGGGTACTTCTAGATCGAACGGTCCCCCCACAGTTTTCAGCCGCCGATCTGAGGGAGCGCTTCCCCCTACTAGAAGAATCAGAGGACTCCTCTTGGGAGGATGAGGCTGGAGGAGGGAGCCCATTGGAGGAGGGTGAGGTCGGAGATCAAGGCTCAGATTCCGACGATTTCGCAGAGGCTCTCGAGGTAGCATTCTGAACTTCTTTCCTTATGGTCCATTCTTGGGCCATTATGGACTTCTCACCGATGTTTGAGCCATGTTGGAGGAACTTGTATGCAGGCCTCGTTCTTGCCCCTCGGCGGGTGATGATGCAGGACCTTCAGAACCCGCGCCTATGGCTGCATCCAGTTCCGTGTCTGGTGGGACCAGAGCACCCGAGGTGGATCCTCCGGAATCTCCAGACCTTCTAACAGTATACGGAGGGCCTCACCTCAGGGTCCCGTCAGTATCGGCTCAAGAGTAGAACCAGGAGGTCGATCTCTGTAAGTTTCCTCTACCAGTTTCCTTGTCATCATATGTAGACTATACCAACTAATGCTTATGTCCCTCTCTGTCGTACAGTTCTCCGACTGGTGTGGGCTGCTGCGTCAAGGCTAGTCGGGATGTATGGTGGCATCCCTCCTAGGGGCATGCTGGTGATGGTGGCGATAGTCCCCCCATCTCCCTGAGATGCAACACAAATCATCACTGGCGGGACCACCATCAGGGTCATGCCCGAGGTCATTGAGGTGGACTCTGATGAAGAGGATTGACTGGAAGGTCCCAGTCCTGTCGTGCCTACTTCGGCGCCAGATGTCGCGCCGGATTCAACGCCAGATGCAGATCCTACTGAGGACTTCTTTCGGGTGTATCCTGTGTACGAGCCTGCCAATCGCGCAGACTGGGGAGAAACGGCCTCCGATGAGGAAGACAGCAGCATAGTCCACCGCCGGTCATGGAAGCTAATCATGCGCTTCATCAAGGACACCCCCCAAGCGCTATGGCTGAACGAAATGGACAGACTTTGCTCATGGCTACGCGAACTGTGCGCTAGAGGAGTGGATTCCCAATGTCCTCACGTGCTCGTCCGAGATCTTATGGCTGAGAAGATCCGAAATCATGATCGTGGGCTCAGCGTGGGATGGCAGCAGAGGAAGGCGACAAACATCAAGAAGCTCCAGGTGGCTGAAAGTGAGGTCCAACAGCTACAGACCCGGGCAGATGAGCACTCAGCCTCTCTTAATGCACAATCTGAGCTGATCTCATGGTTGAAGGCCTAGCTAGCAGAGGAAGAGGAGCATATGAGGCAGGCTTCTGGAAAGATGGCTGCCATTCAGGCTGGGGTAGAGAGGTCCAGATCCAAGGCTGACGAACTGCGCCCCGCCGCTGCTGAGGAGGAGCAGGAGCTGAGTCAGCAGCAGCAAGTCTTGGACGCCACAAGCTGAAGGGTGGTGGAGCTGAAACGCTTTTTTGACGGGGTCAACCCGTCCATGGGGGGAGTCGACCCCCGGGTACTGTAACAAACTAAAAACCTTTTATTGGTACTTTCATGCTTCATTTTCTTCCTTCTTTGTTTTGAATTCCGTAGCATGCATGATTTCCATTGTTTTAATTGGTTTGTTACATCCCTACAATGTTTTCGGGACATTCGGCGATAATTCCCCAAGCTCACGTGGGTCAAGCCCGATGTGAGAAACAAGAGATAGTTTCCTTCTCGTCCCACCTAACATAGAAGTGAGACCAAGATCCGGGCATCTGGGATTTGGATTACCAGTCTGGATTTCCGAAAGATGGGAGAGGCTTGGCCAGAGAAGGAATTTCTCAAAACATCCGAATTACCGTTTCTTTAGCGTGCCCTCATGCATGAACGGTGCAACGCCAGGGGCACTGAAATCGGTTCGAACAGACGGAAACGGGAAGCGTGAATTACGATGCCCAAGATTCAGAGCACTGTGGAGATGGTGTGACAATAAAGGACAGCCGTTAACTATGGAGGCAAAGCGATATCCTTACTGCGTTAGCCTTAAATGGGGACAAAAAATGAGGGTCGACCGTTGACCATGTTCGAAACACGTGACCATGTCACAAATGTTGTCAGTCAATCTTTCGGGACGTTGACCCAGGACAGTTGGCGGACCCTGGGTCGAGCATCCATACTATTAGGGGGTCCCTCAAAACATGACCAATCTTCTGGAATGTTGGCCCAGGACGGTAGGTGAGCCGATGCGGCATGAGACCAGGCCATTAGGGTGTCCCTTCAGACATGAAATAGGACAAGGTTTCGAATAAGGGGCACGCAAAGTGTGGAATATGGAGTGATGGTTTGTCCGAACAGAATCCAACACTCATGTAATTACATCGCCGTGGCGGGAACACGCCAGATGGGCGCGTCGGTTTGGTTATGGATCCTTCCTTCTTTGGGACAGGGTCTCTCTAGCGAGGGGTCCGGCCAGGGGGCCGAAAAGGGGAAGGATAGGATTAATGATTCCTATGGGCTGGACCCTAGGAAAAATACTAGGGTGTCCCTACGTATCCCATGAGGACAAGAATCAAGACACACGTAGTTATGTATGCACAGTGTGGTCATAGACCAACACTGGCTGGTGAAATCCTCTCAGACAGAGGCTCTGGTGCATCCCATGATGAACACGGGGCAGCCTGAACTTGTTCAGGGTGGAACCACAGTTTAGTGTCATGCATTGAGGACATATGGACTCTTGTAGTTTAACGTCATACGATAGGACGTGGAGTGAAAGAGGAGATCCCAGGGAGCATATGGCATGGTAGTTATGAAACCAACGTGAATGAGGACTTGGAGTCCAAATCACGCCATGTACCCCTGGAGGAAACTCTCCAGGTCGGGGGAACGAGAGTGAGGATTAAGATGGGCCCGAAGCAAAGTGGTCAGGAATTCCTAGATACCCCATGAGGATGGGAATAAATCCATACGTAGTTATAAAAATGCAGTTTAACTTCATGCGGGACGATGAGCAGCCTAGCCGTGTTGGTACACATCCCGCCAAAACTACTAAGCCCACGTGAGTCATGCTTCGTGTGGGAAACAAGAAGTAGTGGTGGTACTTTACCAACACATAAGGGGGAAGGTTAGGGTGAAGGGATGCTCGGTGAATACCGGCCCAAAAACACTAACACAACCATGTAGCGCACCTAGATGCGCGAAGAGATAGAGTCGAATATGTTGGAATTCCACTTTAACATGAGGAAGTGTAAATGTGTGAATCATGACGCTCGAGATTTGGATCACAATGACGGTGGCGTGACGATAGAGGATAACTATTAACCGTGGCAGAAACGCAGCGTCCATATCACGTTAGCCTAGGATGGGGACAAACAAATGAGGTTTGACCGTTGACCATATTCGAAACACGGGACCATGTCGCAAATGTTTTCAAAGATCCTTAGGGACGTTGGCCCAAAACGATTGGAGGTCCCTTAGGTCCATCATCCATGGAGAGCCCTTAATCCTAGTATCCATGTCGTCCGAGGGTCCTTTTGGATGTGGAAGAGGATGAGGATCTAAATAGAGAGCTCACGAAGCTTGGTCATGGGACGAGGGGAATGTCCCCATGAAAATTCCACACTTCGGGATCTTTGTCAAAAAACATCTGAATACAACAATGAGACGTATTAGATAGAGAGAGCAGATTCCTTTCCCATAGGGAGATCTTAGTTTAGGGTCATAAAATTCGGACCATGGGTAGGAGGAAGCACAGGAGGCACGTGATGGGTATTTAATAAAACCTGACATGGATGAGAACTGGGGTTCCGACTACCATGTGCTTCTCGGATTGTTTTAGGTCAAGAGACCGGAGACGAGAGCTGGGCTGGGCCCATGGGGAAATGCCCGGGCGCTCCTACGTATCTCATAAGGATGAGAATCAAGCCTCGCATAGTTCTTGAGAGAGTCTTAGTTTATGGTCTTAGAACTCGGACCATGAATGGTTAAGGGGAGTAGGGGACACATGGAAAGGCGATTAAAAAACCCGACGTGAATGAGGACCTAATCCCTACTTACCATGTGTTCTCTGGGGAAATGCTCGAGTCAAGGGACCAAACATGATGGTTAGGCTGGGCCTGCGGGGAAGTTCTCGGGCACTCCTTCGTATCTCATAAGGATGATAATCAAGCTATACGTAGTTCTGAAAGGTGGCACGGTAAGGTACCAGTGCCAGGGAAAAAGGGGAGTGCGGGCGTGGCCCTTGCACTAAAAGAAGTGGAATTTGATAAATCTTGTTTGTCCTTTAAGGTGAGTGGTTTTTTTTGTGAAGCGACAGGCCTAGGGTAGAAATCCCTAGTGTCGCCACAATAATCAAGCCTTGATAGGCATTGAAAAATGGCATGGCACGTGACCAATACCCAAAGTGATGTCCTCTACAACGAGGTCATCACAATGCAGTTCCGTTTTTCGTCGTGCGGACAGGACGATAATGTCACAGTTTAGGGTCATATGATAGGACCAAGCATGCATTTTAACGTCATGCAGCGCAGACGTAGCAAAGACGATGCTAGGAAGGGAATGTGTATGGTGTCGTGTGACATAACCGACGTGGATGAGGACTTGGAGTCCAAATCACACCACACAGTCTCGTAGTCAGGGTCCCGAAGGCAGGACGCTGAACTCAGGTTGGACCCAAAGACAGGAGGTCTTGGCATTCCTATGTACCCCATGAGGATGGGAATCAAGCCAAATGTATTTCTTGGGAGATCTTAGTTTATAGTCTTTAGAGCTCGGACCATGGTTGGATGACAACTTTCTAGGTAAGTGCAGACCTCGACCCGATCCCTAAGCCCACGTGAGCTAAACTCGGTGTGGGAAACAAGGGGGGAAGATCCTTATCACAATACCTGAAACATCCAACTAGGGGGAGTTGGTGAAGATCCCCAAAAGACACCTTTGACACAGCTTTGTTCCCCCTACGCGCAGACATGCACGGAGGAATAGTACCAAGAGTTTCGAAACTCCAACTGGACATGATGAGAATGGAGAAGGATGTGAATCGTCTAACCGACATTTTGGGCTTAATGGGGTTAATGTGGCGATGGAGGATAACCGTTAACCATGGTGGAAATTCAATCTCCATATCGTGTTAGCCTGAGGTGGGAACAACGAATGAGCATCGACCGCTGACCAAATTCGCAATGCGGGATTTTTATCGATTTTTCGTCCAAAACCCTTGGGGGTGTTGGCTCGTAACGGTAGGAGATCCCTTAGGTGTAGTTTCCAGGCCGTTCTTGGGGGTCCCTCTGGGTGTAAAAGATGATGGAAGCCCTGATGTAGGGATACACAAAGCCTGGAAAGCGGGTGCGGACATGTCCGAGTAAAGTTTGGCATTCCAGGTAATAAACCGGATTACCCGTAGGCACACCGGCGAACCGTCGGGAAGGGTCAACAAAACAGCTCAAGAATGAGAGGTACATGACGTGTTCATTACAAGACCGATGTGAATAAGGGCATAATCCTGCACCACACCATATAATCCCCTCATGGAGGAAGAGTAGGCCAAGGAGTTGAGGTGGGATAGAGATTCCCCAGAGACGGGGATGGACTTGAAGCTTAGATATTCGAGTGGACCTACGTATCCCATAAGGATGGGAATCAAGCCATACGTAGTTCTCCAGATGCAGTTTAACGTCATGCGGGACGGGGTGAGGGAGTAAGATACCCCCAGGCAAAGGAAAGGGAAGTGTACAGTACGACGGACAACCCGACGTGGATGAGGGCATAACCACGTACCACCCCATACGCTCTGGGTAAGAAGTTGGGTGATGGGGCCCGAAAAGGCCAATGGGCCTGAGGCTGAGCCTCGGTCAGGAAGGCCTAACTGGTTTGCAGTTTAATGTCTTGCAGTGAGGACAAGGGTCGTGGGCCCAAAAAGGACGAGAGGCCTGAGGCTGGGCCTCATGAGGGGAAGTGTATGGCATGAGGGTAAGTGTATGGCATGGTACATAATCCTACCGTGAATGAGGACATAGTTCCACACCACATCGTACACTCCTTTATATGAGAGTCGGGGCTGTGGGCCCAACCGCCGGCACCACCCGAAGGGAAGTTTGCCACTTCAGGATGGGGCAGAATGAATCACTGCACTCGATGTTTGGGACATCTCGGGGAGGACCCGAAGATCCAGGACACTGTTGACCATGTTTGAAACACAGTGTCCCTATGATGACTCGATATGGGAGAAACAAATGAGCGTCGACCGTTGACCAAATTTGCAATGCGGGACTTGTATCGGCTTGTTGCTCGGAAACCCCCGGGGGTGTTGGCTCGTGTCGGTAGGAGAGCCCTTGGGCGTAGTATCCAGGCCGCTCTTGGGGGTCCCTCCGGGTGTGAAAGATGATGGAATCCCAGTCAAGGAGTGGGTGAAGCATAGCTGTATCCATCCACAAAAGAGGCGAACATCTCCAGGGGGACGTGCATCCGGGTCGAGGCTTGCTTGACGTGAGTTGGGGAAAAAGTGTGCACCCTGCCATATGTCTTGACCCGAGGGGAAGATTTTGGATTTTGGGCTGGGCCAACGGACCAAAGGTCCGGGCGTTCCTACATATCCCATTAGTATGGGAATCAATCCATACGTAGTTCTTGAAGGCCATGCAGTTTAACGTCATGCGGTGAGGACATGGGAGGATAGAAGAACGGGAGTGGGCACATGGTGCAACCCTTACAATTCTTGTATGAGAGGGGATGTATGAGTGGGGCTAAGAAAGCCTACTCCTCGCTATGAAAGGATCCTCCAAGGAAACTATTCCCAGGGGGGATAGTGGGAGAGAAGAGCTTGGGGCTGGGCTCAAGACGAGGCGTTCGAGAATTCCTACATATCCCATTAAGATGGGAATCAAGCCACACGTAGTTCTTGAAGCGTAGTTTAACGTTGTTCTGGACAAGAAATGTGTCTCAACTGGGTATATGTACGGTACGGCGGGTAACCCGACGTGAATGAGGATGTAATCCCACACCACACCATACAATCCCATAAGAGAGTCCGAGTTGACGAAGGCCAAGGGGCCCGAGGCTGCGCATTGGTCAGGGAGGCCTGACTGGCTTGCAGTTTAACGTCTTGCAGTAAGGATGGGGGCCCGAGGAGGCCAAGGGACCTGAGGCTGAGCCTCGGTCAAGAAGGCCTGACTAGCTTGCAGTTTAACGTCTTGCAGTAAGGACAGGGGCCGGGGGCCCGAGGAGGCCAAGGGGCCGGAGGCTGAGCCTCGGTCAGGAAGTCCTGACTGGCTTGCAGTTTAATGTCTTGCAGTAAGGACGGGGGATGGGGGCCCGAGGAGGCCAAGGGTCCTGAGGCTGAGCCTCGGTCAGGAAGGCCTGATTGGCTTGCAGTTTAATGTCTTGCAGTAAGGACGGGGTCGGGGGCCCGAGGAGGCCAAGGGGCCTGAGGCTGAGCCTCGGTCAGGAAGGCCTGACTAGCTTGCAGTTTAATTTCTTGCAGTAAGGACGGGGGCCGGGGGCCTGAGGAGGCCAAGGGGCCTGAGGCTGAGCCTCGGTCAGGAAGGCCTGACTGGATTTCAGTTTAACGTCTTGAAGTAAGGACTAGGGGAGATATTAGTTTAAGGTCATAGAGCTCAGACCATTTTTCAGTTTATCGTCCTGCAGGACAGCGGTGTAGTTTAAGGTCGTGCAGGACCATACAGTTTAAGGTCGTGTTGGACCATACAGTTTAAGGTCGTGTTGGACCATACCGTTTAAGGTCGTGTTGGACCATACAGTTTAAAGTCGTGTTGGACCATATAGGATCAGGCGAAGTACTGCTTGAGGAACCTGGCATTGGTGGGAGGAGTTATGCGCTCACCATCCATAGTCACCAAGGAGTACGCCCTGTTGGGGTAAACCTTATGGATGATATAAGGCCCTTCCCATTTGGGTTCTATCTTGGGAGGTTTCCTACCAGGGATCATTGGCGCTCTAAGGGCCAGCACTAGGTCACCCTGTAGAAAATAACGGAGGTGAATCTTCTTGTTTAAGGCCCTCGCTATCTTATTCTGATGCCTTTCCAGATTGTGCAGGGCACGAAGCCGGTTCTCGTCTAGTGCTTCTAATTCAGCTAGACGGATTTCAGCCACCTCATTTGGCACCTGCTGGTCATAGACTGTAGTGCGTAACGATGGAAGCTGGATCTCAACGGGTAGGATGGCCTCATCCCCATACACCAGGTAATATGGGGTCACCTGGGTAGAGTTGCGAGTCATCATCCGAAAAGCCCAGAGGGCGTTGGGGAGCTTTTCCGGCCAACTTTTCTTGTTATGACCAACCATCTTCTGCAGAATGTTAGAGAGGGTTTTGTTGAATGCCTCAATCTATCCGTTTTCTTGCGCGTGATAGCGGGAGGTATGGTTCGAATGGATGTCGTACTTGGCGTACAATTTCTTCAGCTCAGCTGCTCGGAAGTTGGTGCCATTATCGGTGAGGACGGCGTGAGGGACCCCAAACCGGTTGATAATATTGGAGCTCACAAAGTCGACGATGGAACGGGCCTTGACCTCTTTGATTGGAACTTCCTCTGCCCACTTGGAAAATAAATCTGTAGTAGTCATGATGAACCTACACTGGCGAGCTTTTGCCGGTGGATATGGTCCCACTACATCAAGTCCCCATACCGCAAATGGCCAAGAGTACTTGGTGGGGTGGAGGGGCTCCGGTGGCCGATGCAGGAAGTTGGCGTGAACTTGGCACGTGTGTCATCTCTTGGCATACCCGATACAATCATGGATCATAGAGGGCCAGAAGTACCCCAACCTCTGGATTTGATGGGACAGCTTTGGCCCAACTTGATGGGCACCACAGCAACCGGCGTGGACCTCTTGCATAACTTGAGGAATCTCTACTCCTTGAATGCAATGGAGGAGGACGCCATCGAAGCTCCGCTTATAAAGGATCTGTTCAAGACTAGGGCCGCTCTGGAGGGTAAATTGCAGCGCGTGGCGTCGGATTCGCTCGTGCTCAGCCCGGTTTTCCGGGAGGCGACCATTTTGGAGATTCTCGACAAAAGGTGCCCTCCAGTCGGGAGCATCCTCGGCCACTGTTTCTGACGAACCCGGGACCCCTAAAGAAGCGGGTCTGGCAATAATATGACTTACCCGCGTGCTGTCATTGTCTTCTTGGGTGACGAGGGAGATGACTCTCCGGTGTTCCACATGTATAATCAAATCATCTAGCTTGGGTTCTGCAAGCGACGCAGCTAATCCAGCCAAGGAATCTTCTTGACCGTTCTGTGACCGTGGGACATGGGTAATCTCTAGTCGAGAGGAGAATTGGGCCATTAGACAGAGGGTGCACTCCAGAAACGGTACAAGCTCCGGATTCCTGATGACATAGTCGCCATTGACCTATTTGATTACCAGCTCGGAATCTCCTTTCACATGCAGATGGGGCACATCGATCTCGAGGGCCAACTCGAGGCTGGTGATGAGAGCCTGATACTCTGCCTCGTTGTTATTATAGCCTTCTGACAACAGGAACAAGTATGGCAGGATGGCTTGCGTCGGGGTAATGAAGAAAATACCTAGGCCCACTCTGTTGAGCTTAGGATCATTGAGCCTCCTACCGGTGGGGCTTCAGGAGGCGTCGTCGAAGTGAATTTTCCAACATGAGATGGCATGATCGAATGAGAGGATCGCCTCATCAGGAAAATCCAGGTCCGAGGACTGATCCGCGGAGGTTGGGCGGGCGGCTAAAAAGTCTGCCAACGCCTGTCCCTTAATGGCCTTCTGCGGCATGAACCCGATGTCAAACTGCTGGAGGATCACTTCCCACCGTGCTAGTCGGCCAGTCAACATGGGGCGGTTCAAAATGTACTTCAGTGGGTCTACTCGAGAGACCAATTGTACCTCATGGTGCTGCAGGTAATGCCGCAACTTCTGTACGGAAAAGACGAGCTCAAGGCAGCTCTTTTCGATAGGGGAGTATCTGACCTCCATATCTAGAAGCATGCGGCTGAGATAGTAGAGACTGTTCTCAATACCCTCGTTATTCTTCTAGGCGAGAAGTGCGCCGAGGGACCATTCTAGGGCGGTTACGTAAAGGACCAGTGGATTTCCGGAAACATGTGGCATCAAAACCGGAGGTTGTAGCAGATACTGCTTGATTTCCTCAAAGGCGGTCCGACACTCTTCATCCCATTCGTAAGTGGCGCCTTTCTTCATGAGCCGGGAAAAGGGCTTACACTTGCCGGCCAGATTCGCGATGAATCGGCGTATATAGGCTAAGTGGCCTTGGAGACCTTGAAGTTCCCGAATATTTCTCGGGGGAGGAATTTGGTTGATGGACTTGATCTTATCTAGGTCGATCTCAATGCCTCGGTATCTAACAACAAATCCAAGAAACTTCCCAGAGGTGACCCCGAAGGCACACTTCAACGGGTTCATCTTCAGGTGACGGGAACGGAGGAAACCGAACACTTTCTCAAGGTCTTTGAGATGGTCCTGGCGTTGTCATTATTTGACCACTAGGTCATCTACGTAGCATTCCACCAGCGTCCTGAGAATCATCTTGAATATGCGATGCATGGCCCTCTGATAAGTGGCACCTGCATTTTTCAAGCTGAAGGGCATAACCTGGTAGCAAAAGGTACCTTGGGGAGCCTTGAAGGCAGTGGACTCCTCGTCCTCGGGGGCCATCCGGATCTGGTTGTACCTGAAATACCCATCCATGAAAGAGAGAGCTTGGAACTCGGCCGTGGCATCAATCAATAACTCAGTCACCAGGAGGGGGAAGTCATCCTTTGGACAGTGGCGATTAAGGTCGCAAAAGTCGATGCAGACTATGATCTACCCATTCTTATTCCTGACTGGCATAGTTTTGTCAAGCCACTTGGGGTACTGGACTTCCTTAACGAAGTTGGCTTTGATAATCTTGTCAACTTCGGCCTCAACCATAGCACCATGAGAAGGGTGCATCTTCCTGGGAGGTTGCTTAAACCCATGATGGTTTTTCGGGAGTTCCAGACTGTGAACAGCTACTTGAGGATCTAGTCCTGGCATCTCACCGTAACTCCAGGAAAACACGTCACGGTGTCATTTGAGAAAGTCTATGTACTGATGTCGCTCCTCGGGGGACATGGTTGCACTGATCAATATGGGTCTCGGATCTGCCTCGCTACCAAGGTTCACCTGTACCAGTTCATCAATCGTGGTAGAGACGCCTTCCTCAAAGGCGGGGGGAGCATCCTCCAGGTCTTCCTCTCCACCCATGGGGGGATTTCCCGTAACGGGAGATACTTCTGGGCTATCAAAACCTGAGGGGAAGCTGGTTCTAGCTTGGGAAGCAGTGGTCATCATACCAGGAGACTCACTCGCCATTGAGACCATAGCAATGAAGGCAGTCGACCCTATCCCATCTGGCCTTTGGCCTAAGGGGCCACGTTTGATGACATCAAAGCAGTGGTGACGCGTCAGCCTGAGTCGGTTGATTCCAGCCCGACGGAAGAGACATGTATGGCGTACCATCGTTGTCATAAGCTTGACATTCCTGTACCGCACAGGGGTAGGAGGCTCCGGGATCACCTGAGCTCGGTTGGTGTAGGAGTACGAAGTGATTTTCTGTCGTCGCTTGGACATGGGAACATGCCTTCCTTTCATACTTGAAATAAAAAAACATTGCCCCATGTCGGGGGTCGTGGCCTCCAATCGGTGGATCGGGAGGATGTAGGCGTCATCCATGATTGCCCAGGGATCACTTGTGACCGGGGAGGGTTCATCCTCACTTACTAGAATTTTCTTATCCTTACTCTTGTAATAATCAGCATCCAGATAGCAGGCCTCACAAGAGGCGAAAGGAGACGCATCTCCTTGGAGCACGCCTACTCGACCATTGAGGGAGTATTTGAGGCACTGGTGATACGACAAAGGGACTGCTGTGTGCAGATGGAGCCATGGCCTACCCATCAACGCGTTGTAGGCGGTTTCCTGAGAGACGACCATGAACTCGGTGTTGGCAATTAAGCCACCGAACTGAGTCTTCAGGAGGATCTTGCTGACTGGGGTTTGCTCGGTCCTGTCATATCCCTGGATTCTAAGGTCAGAGGGAGTTAAATCATCTTCAGACAGACCCAGATTTCGTAGTGTTCGAGTCGGGATTAGGTTGATTCTGGAACCCGTGTCAACGAGGCAACGGTGGACTTCCATACCATTGAAGTGGCTAGTGATGTACAGCGGGCGAATATGCTCCTGTATAGGAGGGTCCTCATCTTCACCGGAGAACGAGATAACCGCCTGACATTCGGTGTTCTCAATTGCCTTGGCATGGAAGGCTTCTACGGCCTCCACCTCCGTCTCAAACTGGAGGGGGCTCCTTAGGGCCTTGGCAAGTGCCTCGTGCATTTCAGATGATATGAGAAGGGCCTCAAGGACAGAAAGCCTTGTCGGAATGTCGGCCAGGTGCTTCAAGACATCATACTTTTGTGCCAAACACGATCCTCTGCTTATAGGAGGTCGTTCTGCAGTTAGGGGAATAGCAGGTCTTTCCGGTTGAACCGGCGGTTCGCTAGTGATGGGCACATCCCGTTTCCTACTAGTTGAATCCTAGAGAGTAGTTGTCGGACCAGGATCGGACAGCGGAGACTGGCCCGTAGCTGGGTAAGACTGACTGTGGTACGGACGAGGCAGTCCTGCCTGATCTAGTAGCACAAACGGCGGTGGAGGTGGAGCTGAGGGAGTCATATGGGTCTGCGCGTGCTGAGCTCTGTGCTGAGCATGTTGTCTGGTTTCAGTCGCGTGCACAGCCTGACTGAAAGTTCCCGCTGATGTGCCTCGACGACCGGCTTGGTTGCGGTTTCACTGACGTTGATGTCGGCTGGGGACGTTGGGGAGGCTCGCCTGGCATTCCCCTTCGTCGGGAGTCATATAGGGCTTTACCATCTCCACGGTGTTAACCTAAGCGTACCCCTGGCTATTGCTCGATGAGTCATCCACTACCAGGAGGATTCTGGGAGGAATACCCATTTCAGGGGCCATAAAGTCGCCAAGAGTGCGGGATGATGACGGCACTGGCAGAGCGCGTTGTTTCTTCTTGTGTCGTCACTTCTTGACCTTTTAGGAAGAGGTCGACTGTGAAGGTGATGCAGAGGTACTGGATACTTCTTCTGAAGGTTCCGGCTGCTTCAGGAGTGCCCGGATGATACCATGGGCGCGGGAGATGGTTTTTTGAGCTGTCCAGTCGTCGTATTTATGGGACCCACGGCTGGGAACCTGCTGCCACTTGCCTTCACTGTCGCTACCAATCTCTGACCCTACAAAGACACCTGCTACTTGTATTGGTGTCGGGCCCAACCTGACTATGTTTTTGTTGACCTGGTCTTGAATCCATTATTTAAACACATAGCATTGGTTGAGGGTGTGCCCCAGAATCTGATGATAAGGACAGTAGTTGGGGTGATCGGTAAGATTCGCCTCCACCTGCCTTCTACACTCGGGTAGGCGCACAATCCCTTGCTCTAGAGCACTTTGGAAGTAACCAGGGACCTGATTCTCATTGAACGAATAAGTCTGGTGCCTTTTTTCCGGATAGGGGGCCCTAGGTGCCTGGCCCTGACGAGGGGCCAGAGGGGCCTACCGAGGAGGTGGTGCCTGATTGTCTCGCCTAGGTGGGGGTGGCGCATTGCACGGGGGAACTTGTCAGTTCTTAGGTGGTCGCTGCTGGGCAGGAGCCTATGCTTGAGGTGGAGGACCTCTGCGGGGTTGCAGGGCTAGTGCCGCTGGCAGTAATTCCAACTACCTGGGGGCTTCTATTTGGGCCACCGCGGCGGGTTCGGCTCTGGAAGTCCTCCTGGCTGGGATCATAGGGGGAAACGAACATTCCTGACTAGCCTGTTGTAGAGCCTCCTCAAGGCGCTGAGCCTTATCTGATAAATCCCAGAACCCTCCAAGGTAGTTCTGGGTAATCAGGGAAGGTACCAGCTCCATTTTAACATTCCCTACACACATCGTCAGTAATTTATCCTGAGTCAGTGTCATATCGAAGGATTATGTAAGTCCCTTCCACCGGGCGATGAAATCCGCGACTCGCTCATCAGGCCTTTGCTTGCACTTGAAGAGGTCTACAATACTGGTCTTCCACGTGGTGGAGCTGAACTGGTATAGGAACTGCCGGCGGAGATCCTCCCAACCTGTCACCGATCCGATAGGGAGCTGGTTGTACCAGACGAATGCGGGACCTTCCAATGTCTGCATGAAACATTAGAGCTTGGCGGCTTCTTGCTGGACCGGAGTCCCCAGCATGGGGCCACACCTGGAAGAAAAATGTGCCAAGTGCTATGGTGGGTCCATTGTCCCGTTGAAGGGTGAGAAAGTGGGGTTCCCAAAACCCGGGGGTGCGGGCATATCATCTACCCACGCGGGATACGGCTTGCCATCCGGTGGGACTGCCACCTGTTGCGTTTCCAACGCTTCGAGGCGGGCTATGAGTGCCGCTATAAGATCATCCGGGTGGGGGTCCCTGTCTTGACGGGGATCCCTAATCACAAGTGCGTTGTTGGGTTCTTCGACACGGTATATGGCTTCGGTAGCTCGTGGAGTTACTGGCGGAACGGCCTGTGGGGCGACTGGGGGAACCCAGACTAGATTCTTCAGATTGCCCCGTCGTTCAGGAGGGTTTGGTGAGACGTATTGTGCCCTCTTGCCGTAAGTTCCAACTTCTGCCCTGTCTGCGGAAGTAGCATGATCAGGGTTGCCCGGAGATATCTCACCGGGGGGAATTGTTCCTAACCCCGCTGCCCCGGCTTGGGATTACCATAGTCGGGTCATCGCTCTGCAGTGCGCTCGGCCAAGAGTTCATCAACTAGCCTCTTCTTCTCAGCAAGCTGCTGGTGTAACACGGCCTTCTCGGGATCTTCGTTTGTCTTCTTTATAGAGGCGGACGGGTCGGAGTGATTGACAGTTCTAACGTTCTCCTTACCCTTACTGGAATTTTGACTGAGTACCAGCGACTCGGTGGGTACAGGGAGGCCTAGAAGGTTCCTCTACGGACGGGTAACCCTCCTTGATGGGTCCAGCAGTGGCGGTACGCCCTCGAGGGGTAAGTCTCCATCGAGAAATTCAAGCTCATCTTCCTTGTCCACTACGTCAGCCATGTGAACCGCGACCTCTCTCGAGGGCATGTCCTCAATGTCGCATAACGAATCGGGCTGCCGTCGGATAGGGCTGAAGAGGAGAGCGACATAGTGTCCCCAGCCATAGAATTGCACATGGGGGGTAGCTTCCCTGATGACTCTATGGAGTACTTTGAAACTCTGAACACATTTCCTTTGAAGGGTGATCTGACGGCCTTGTGACTTAGGGTGCTGGGCCACAGGGAGTGCGGCCAAATCGATCAGGTGGCATTGATCGCCAATTTATTCAAAGTGCTCTTGACTTCTGGGGTACATCACTCGTTCGTAATGAAGGCGGAAGTGTGTCTCCCATAGGGTTCGGAAAAAGCACCCCACTTCTTCTGGGGTAAGGGACTCTGGTGCGTGAAAGTTCGGCGTCGCCGTCGGCCAGAACTTCTCTGGGAAGTGATCCGCTACGAGAATGCTCCAGAAGCTCTTGGGTTCGGACTTGGGGTCTGGCCTTGTATTGCCCCGCTCATCAACTGGAGGCGGCTGAGGGACTGGTAGCAGTACTGAGGCGGACCGCTGGGACAGTAAACTTGGCGGCGGAGAATATAGCAAACGAGCTGACAGGCCGCCGAATTCCAGGCCATCCTCTGAAGAGTGAAGTGACCTGACCACGATATCACAATATGATGGGCTGATAGCCACAGCTTTAGGCGCAGGAGTTTCGGTTGCCGGTGATAGGTCATGTCATTTCTCTACCATCATTGGTCCCCAAAATAGCTCTCTGTGATCTCCGGTAGAGGTAGAGGGTGCTTCTGGTGACAACGGTGGTGATTGCACGGTCGGGACCTGCGGAATTTCCACGATTTCTTCCTCCTGGATGTACCTGTGGAGAGAGGTGGGAATCCGGTGGACCTCACATTCTGGGATAATGAGGCTGACGCGCCTGGTTCCTACCCCAGTCCTTGATGCAGAGGAGCGGGGAGAAGGTTCCATCGCTGAGTCGCATTCTGCTTCAGAATCCGAGAAACGAGCCGGTTTGATCTCCACCCGCTCCCCCCCAGGATTATTCCTGTGACGGCGATGACCCACTCTTCTACCCCAGGGTGGCTCTTCAAGACAAGGTTGATTCTCAATATGTAGTCTTGGGGTGCCGCTGGCGCCATGGCGGAGAGGGCCCCCGCTTGAGGTGGCCGGGGTGCGAGGGGCACCAGGGAAAATGTCTAAGGGTGCATGGGGAGGACCTCCATGGACGGTGCGGGCGGAGCGAGGCTGACCTTCACTCCTCAAGTTCCCGGGGCAAGGAGGACCTTTTCTAGTTGTAGAGAGGACGTAGGGAGGACCCCCACGTTGGAGAAGGACCGGATGGACATTGTCTTCATATCAGCGATCTGGGGTAGGAGGAGGGACTCCATACCCTATATAGTGGGTTCGGGAGAGGTTTCTGCACCGAGCGTCACTGTCGCGGGGTGGGTCTTCCTTCGAGATGGGGGTAGCACGAGGCATACCTCCGTGACAAGATTCGTAGCGGGGAAAGCCCACGCTCTGTGGAATGGTGGTACAGAGAGGACCTCCGTATGGAGTGAAGTTACCGCGGATTGGTTCGCGGCAATCATCGCTCGGGCCTGCGACCCCGAGAGTCAACCCAGCCTGCCTGTGGGGTGGCTGAGGCCTCAATCCCGATCGGGTGAAGGAGTGCCCCTGCTCAGTGTATGTAGGAACTCCATGATGTATGTCGGAGGTGGCTTGGGCCACAGTAGTTGTTGACGTCGACGTATCTTGGCGAGCATCCTCAGCCCGGGCCCGACGCTGACGTCGGGTCAGACGAGCTGGCGTAGGTGGTGGAGGGGCATATCCTACCTGCTCTTCCTGCACAGTCGGACGGCGGCACTGATGCGGCCAAATGGGAGCCCTTTCCTGGAGCCCTTGGATCGGGACTCTGAGCGGGTCGACCCGGACATCACTCGTCTCATCAGCATAAGGCGAGGAGTTGTCGAGGCATTCCGGGGACAGGCTCCCGAAACGATTGAACATTGGGGTGGGGAGTAGGGGCTCCCTGCGCGGCCTGTTAGGGCGGAGTTGACGGCGGGGCCTGGATGCCTCTAGGTCCAGGTGGGCCATATCCCGAGTTGGGATGACCCCTTCCTCCTCGTACCTGCGTACAAGGCTGCTGATCACCCTTCATTGTATGATCTCTGACGGGGAAAGGGGACATGGGCGCCCCGTATTCACGGATGTAGAGGCTGTCGTGGCGGCAGCGGAGCCATGTGGGGTGGTTATGCCGACGTTGCCCCTGCCCCTGCATAGGCGAGCGGGCGGTGATCGTGTCCCCACAACAGCAACCTGGTTCCTGGTAAACGGAGAGATCAACTCATCAGTACCTCGAGGAAGAGGATCGACAACCAGTGCCCCAGCGTCATTCCCTTCTCCATGTCGGTAAGAGGGATCCACTCCAACACGTTGCAAAATGGAATGCCCCACGTTCTACCATCCCAACTTCTGTTGAGTTTCATGTTAGGCCCGCCATTTTCTTGGCAGGACCCGGCACCGGATATCTGGATCCGGTGACACATCAATCTACTGGTGTCTCGAACGCTACTAATCTCCACATTGAGGAGAAGAACTTCACGTCGGGTTCACCATTTTTGTTTCCGACGCTTTCGCCAGGGCACGCGCGCATCCGTCTGCGGAGGAGGACGTGCTGCATTGTAGCCCCGCATTCCCGCTTTCCAAAGGCGGGCGGTATTCGCTCCTTATTCAGGGATGTCTGCTCCTTGATCGAAACCGGGATGATGGGATTTTAGTTCTTCCTTCCGTAGATTCCTCCTCAGAACTCATCACCTAGTCTGGGTCTCCCTCATAGATTTAATACGTTGTTCGTGAAACTCTTCCCAGTGCCATGTTTCCATGGACACCGGTTAATTACACTGCTTCTGTCGGGACATTCCAAAGGGTCCGATCAGGGCAGTAACCTTCAGTCGGGGGAGTAGTCACGTCGAGGCATTAGTAGCGTGTCTGGATGCTGGGGAACTGGCGTGTCTATCTTTTGTCCCTTGTCATGGGGCTTCTCGAGGGCGTGGAAGCCCGAGGCATCCCACATCGAGCGTGGGGAATTATATGCCATAGACATATATCTAAGGTTTTCCTCATCTTCCTGTGTTTAACACAGGGTATGCTATAGGTTTAACGTCCATCGGAGATGGATCATCCCGATCAGAGCATTAGCTGGAATGGATCAGATTGAGGAGTTTCCCTTGAAGGGGGGCTGATACCGGGACCAGCCCATGGGCGGCTGCGAAGAGGAGCAGAATGGTATGATCTTTCTGGGATATGGAAGTCCGGGTGAGAATCAGGATGGGTGATGGAGAGTTGAATGAAGTGGAGGGGGAATAAAATGGGACCATCGCAAGGGAGACAGTAAAGTTGGGCTTGAGTCTCGAAGAGACCTCCTACGTATCCCCGTGGCAGGGAATCAAAGTCCGCGTAGTTCGGGATGGTGCCGGAGGACCGATGTGAAGGTGGACCTTGCTTCGATGGATGTCGTCAGTGAACCAATGTGAAGGTGAACCCGGGGGTCCACTAGTGGTGGGCTTGAACCTCGTGAAGGCTTCCTATGTACCACGCCTTGACATGGATCAAAGTCCCTATAGTTCGGATGGAATGTGGAATACAGTTTAATCGTCATGCGGGACGGGGGTGAACCGACGTGAGTGAGGTCGGGACAACTGGGTGATGGGCTTGAACCTTATGGGGGATTCCTACATACCATGCCTTGACATGGATCAAAGTCCTCGTAGTTCAGGTGGTGTGTCGGAGAACCGACACGAGTGAGGACCTTGGTCCAGATGGTGTGGGGCTTACACACTAGGCTGCCCAGGTGCTGGTGACCTGACGTGAAGAAGGTCGGGATGACCAACGGATGGTGGGATTGCACCTCTGGAAGGCTTCCTATGTACCATGCCTTGACATGGATCAAAGACCACGTAGTTCCGGTTGGACGCCGGAAGGCCGACGTGAATAAAGAGGACCAGGGGGGTCCCAGTGGTGGTGGGTTTGGACCTCGTGGAGGCTTCCTACGTACCATGCCTTAGCACGGATCAAAGACCATGTAGTTCAGGTTGGTCACAACGACTTGCCGCTGGACCAGAATGCAGTTTAATGTCATGCGGTATGAGGATGAACCCTGACGTGAATAAACAACGAGAGGTGGGCTTGAACCACGTCGAGGCTTCCTACATACCATGCCTTGACATGGATCAAAGACCTCATAGTTCAAAGGGGCTTCGTCGGAGAACCGACGTGAAGGTGTACCTTGGTCCGATGGGTGGTGGGCTTGAACCTCATGGAGGCTTCCTACGTACCATGCCTTGACATGGATCAAAGTCCTCATAGTTCGGGTGTGTCACAACGGTTTTCCATGGGACTGGGATGCAGTTTAACGTCTTGCGGGATGAGCATGAACCGACGTGAATAAATGATGGGTGGGCTTGAACCTCAGGGAGGCTTCCTACGTACCATGCCTTGACATGGATCAAAGACCTCATAGTTCAAATGGTGTGTCGGCGAACCGACGCGAGTGGGGACCTTGGTCCAATGATAGATGGGCTTGAACCTCGGGGAGGCTTCCTACGTACCATGCCTTGACATGGATCAAAGACCTAGTAGTTCAAATGGGTGTGCAGTTTAATGTCATGCGGGATAAGGGCATACAGTTTAACGTCGTGCTGGACGAGGGTATATAGTTTAACGTCATGTTGGACAAGAAAATGATGGGTGGTGGGCTTGAACCTCATGGAGGCTTCCTACGTACCATGCCTTGACATGGATCAAAGACCTCTTAGTTCAAATGGATGTGCAGTTTAACGTCGTGTCGGATGGGGGGGCATACAGTTTAACGTCATGCTGGACGAGTTATTGTCATGGACAATGCCAACTCTAAGCTCACGTGAGTCATGCTCGGTGTGAGAAACAAGATGCAGCAAGGACCTGACGATCACGCTGCGAAGGGTGCATTCGTGAGAAGTGAAGAGGGGCTTACGCATTAGGTGGCCCATGGTGCTGGGAATTACTCCAGGATGGAGGCCCGAAGTGCGGCAAAGCGCAGCGAAAGAGGGATTTGGGACCAATGATGGGAGGTTCCTCGTTCCCTATCGCGCCCTCCACTGACCTTGGTAGTGGGGAAGCACGGAGATGCAGGGGTGCAGCCATCCGTTGAAGGACTAGGGGGGGCTTAAACCAAGGTGGTTTACCTTCTCCCGTGGACATATGCCGCTCCGATAAGGAGGATATCATCCCTTGTGGGGGGAGTGATTCCATTCCCGTGGAGATGAGTGGCGTAAATAATGGTCGAGCTGGGGGGACCCTGCGTGTGAGGTACGGGGTCAGGTCACAGTTTAACGTCATTTGTTGAGGACGTGGTGCTTGGCAGTTTAACATCCTACAGCTCGGACGAGGTGGGTTTACTCCGCACCCCTAGTTCTTACATGACCGGCACCCTTTGCTCCTTGGGGGAGGGAAGGTACCAGTAAGGTCGTGGTCAAGGGGGGTCGTAGAGCGAACCATCGAGGGGTCCACATTAGCGTGTCTATGAAAAGAAGCAATATCTATTAGCATGCCTATGCGAAGAAGCATTAGGCGATGCAACGCTATGAGTGGTGTTGTCCATGGGACTTTGAAATTACATCGTGAAAACCTGGAGGGTCGCACGGGGAGAGGAATTTCCAAGAAGAAGAGTGTGCTTTGCGAAGTGAGGTACCTTGGCCTTATCATGGGGTAGAGGTGTGAGTGGAGAGTGCTTCACGAAGTGAAATAGTATTCGCGGAGCACTGCCTCGCGAAGAGGAGGTGCCTCATGAAGCAAGGTACTTTGAAGCAGTGTGCTTCACGATGTGTAGCGATCCTGCCTTAGCATGGGGATCACTAGTACATGATGGGTGTTTCGCGAAGCATAAACGCTCCGCAGCTGCTCGGGTTCCCTTGGGAATCCCCCTCCTTCGCGAATGCCCTTGATCTTCGTGAAGGGCATCCCTCTCGGAAGAGGGGCTCAAAACGAGACAAAGTGAAGGCGTCACGCTAAGTAGAAGTACCTCACAGAGCTCATGATTCTCAGGGAAAATGGTGCTTCACGATTCGGGAGTGGAGAAGCCGAAAGGTCGTATTTTCCGTCCTCCTGGACTCAGGGGGAGCCCAGTATTTATAGGCAAGGGGCGCCACGAAGAAGAACTCACGAGCCGCCTCCAGTGCTTCGTGGCGCGTTCGCGAACATCAGGCCGTTCGTGGAGAGGTACCGCCTCCAGTGCTTCGCGGCGGGCTCGTGAACGTTAGGTCATTCGCTAAGAGGTACCACCTTCGGTGCTTCGCGGCAGGCTCGTGAACGTCAGGCCGTTCGCGGAGAGGTACCGCCTCCGGTGCTTCGCGGCAGGCTCGTGAACGTCAGGCCGTTCGTGGAGAGTTACCGCCTCCGGTGCTTCACGGCGGGCTCGCGAACGTCAGGCCATTCGCGGAGAGGTGCCGCCTCCGGTACTTCGCGGCGGGCTCGCGAACATCAGGCCGTTCATGGAGAGGTACCCCCTTCGGTGCTTCGTGGCGGGCTCGCGAATGTCAGGTCGTTCGCAGAGAGGTACCGCCTCCGGTGCTGCGCGGGACCGCGATGCTCGGGGGTGCTTCGCGTAGGTTCTTCGCAAGGCAGCGTGCGGGGATTCTTTTTCATCCCTTCCTTTCATGCAATATTTTGGCACCAACACATGATGATAGAGCTTATTTTCTACTAAGGTGGGTGAGTAGGATACTGTACTTGAGTGAAAATTAGAATCTTGTAATTTTTCTTCAAAAAGAGACAAGCCTCCTCATTCGTCTTCATTCTTTTTCACATCTAAATACTATCAACTATAATCCACATAACAACTCTACCAAGTAATCATGATAAAAACTTTTCCTTGACTCACATTTGGTGGAGATTTAGGAATTTTTTAAGCCTATGGAAACCCTTTCATGAGTTTGGATGAGAAAAACCTTCTTGAAAATTGACATTTGTGAGATGAGAGAAAATTCATGTAAGGTTGGTGTCTTGTGTGCATGGAAGGAGAAATTAAGAGGAAAAATATTGAATGATCTAAATATATAACTTTAACTAAAGGTTTTTTAAGAGGCATGATATCTTTTATTTAATGGTGTGGAATTGGTCGATCTCATGGGTATGTGTTTTGAATTTTCTTTGATTTGATTTTGCTGTTGACTTGTCCAGGAGTCCAAGTGATAAGTGTGAGTGAATTGATAGAGATAATATTTTCATAATTAATCATATTATTTTCAATGATTTAATCCTTTCTAATTGATTAAATTCATTTGATTAGCATCATTTTAATATTTTTGGTGAATTGTGTGCATAATTATGGAAATTGATTAATTCTGTAAATTTAATATTTATCTTGATCTTATGCATTTTGAGTATATACTTTAAAATTTTTATCTAAATTTAATAATTCCTTTTTTTTAGGCTACCTTTTTTCATGGGCTTCAGCTTTTTACTCTGGACCTAGACCTAATTCAAAACACACTGGCCCATAAAAATGCATCAAGTAGAGAATGTTTTCTGGTTGACAGGATGAACTCCACCTTAGTGATTGAAGTATATCTCGGGCTATATACCTCCAAATGAGGTTATTCAAGTTTTATTAAAAATATTACTTGGATAAATATTTTCATAGTAAATTTAATGAATAAATTTGGTCATTAACACTTCTATTGAATGCTCTATAGTGGATAGAGTTGAGGAGTTTACTTAAGAAGAAAAAGTCTTCTTATGTAATTCAAGTATATATTTTTTCCACTTGTTAAAATGATCTGAGATTTTTTGAGAGCATGAAAAGGATATAGGGTAACACCTTTTATGAAGAAAACTTCCCGATATTAGGGCATTTAATATTCTAATTGAACTCAATATTTTGATGGAATGAATCTATAGATAAATTTTTCAACCTCTCAAACCTATAAATATGTGTGTCTACTTCCATTCAAGGGAGTTAAAGAAGGTTAAGAAGGGACTATGATGTAGTATTGGAATATTAAATTTATTTTTATTTTATATTTTCTTTTTACTTAGTTTCATTATGCTCTCTTCTTCCCCTTTTGACTATCTTACCCTTCACATGGAGGAGTAAAACCTCGGGGAAGGGGGAGTTTCACTTTTGTAATGTGGGAGTCTTATTATTTAATTTGAAACTATCTTTTTTTATTGAATGATTTATATTTTCAGTGTTTTCTAATTTTATTAATGAGATCTTATTTTGGTTATTGGTTTCATTCATTATTTATAGCTTTGGTTAAATAACTTTAAACTCCCTCCACCTAGTGAAGTTTGTCTCAATCGAACAGATTGTGTTAGGTGGTGAGTGTCTAGTGATCATTGACATGTGTGTAGAATAAGTGAAATTTTTATAGAATTATAAGGATCATAAATTATTGATCAAGAATTTACTTATTTATTTTTGGAATGGTTTCTGAATTTTCATACACATAGGATTGTTTTCCTTGGCTTCCTTCAAATAAGGGTGATTTATAACTCAATTGAGGATTCTTTCACTTGTTATTTTATAGGAAGATAGGGGGAATGGTATTTACGACTATGATGACATTAAAAAAGGTGATATTACCCTGACCCCATCATTCTCTTAATCCACTTGTGTTCAAACTTTATTTTTAATTTCCTTCTTTCTTTTTAAACTCAAAAAAATTCAAAAACAACCTCTACTCATTTCTCAAATTTAAGTGAAAATTGTGATTATTGTGCACTCCTCTCTAGATACATCCTAGTTCAACCAATTTACTTCATTTTAACTTAGGAAATATTAGTTTTTATCACACCCCATGATAGTTACATGTCAAGAATTCCTTTCTAAGTGAATTGAGGGTAGACCACAAGTCATTTCCTATGCCTCAAGAACCATAGATGCAGCTCAATTAAATTACACATCCATATAAAAAGAGTTTTTAGTAGTTTTTTTTTGCTTAATAAATATTTAGATCATATCTGCTAGGAACTAAATCCATTGTGTTTTCTGATCATGAAACTCTTAGGTACTTGATGAAGAAGTTTGAAACTAAACCGAGCCTAGTGTGATTGATGTTACTACTACAGGAGTTCAACATTGAAATCAAGGACAATAAGGGATCTAAGAACCAGGTGGATGATCATTTAAGCAGACTTCCCAACACTTCTAAAGATGAAATTATAGAAAAATAACCTTTTAATTATCACATTATAGGAGAATATTTGTACTTTATTGAAGTATAAGTGTCTTGGTATATTTAAATGGTAAATTATCTAGTAACATCTCATGTCACATATCATTTAAATTCTCACCAAATTCACAAACTGGAAGCTAAATTAAAATATTACATTTGTGATGATACATTTCTTTTGAATATTTTCAATGACTATGTGATATGAAGATATTTTCATGAGATTGAAATTTGTTCTGTCTTTGAGTTTTGTCACACTTTATCTTGTGGAGGCCACTTTGGACCTCAAAGGATAGTTAGGGAGGTTTTAGAATCTGAACACTATTGGCCCACCATTTTTAAATATTCTCTTGAATTTTGGAAAAGGTGTCAAAAATGTCAATTTTATGGAAACATTTCAAAGAGACAAGAAATTCCTCAATAGCCACTTAAATTTTTTGAGATTTTTGAAGTTTAGGGGATATATTTTATGGGACATTTACCAATTTCATTTGTAAATTATTATATTTTCCTTGCGATTTATTATGTTTCCAAATGGGTGGAAGAAAAGGCCACCAGGACTAATGATGCTAAAGTTGTTTGTGATTTTGTTAGGTCTAACATATTTTTTAGGCTTGGAGTGCCTAGAGATATCATCAGTGATCAAGGTACTCACTTTTGAAATAGGAGAATATATTTTTTGTTGAAGAATTTTGGGGTGCATCAAAAAACATCAACCCCCTATCATCCATAAAAAAATGGTTAAGTGAAGTGTAAAATAAAGAAATCAAAGGAATTTTTTAGAAGACTGTTAAACCAAATAGGAAGGATTAGAGACAAAGGTTGGAAGACACATTATTGTCTTACAAGATAGCCTACAAGAACCCAATTTCAATGAGGCCATATAATATGATTCATGGGAAAAGATATCACCTACCTATGGAATTGGAACATTCAGTGTATTGGTTTGTGAGGAAGATGATTTTGGATCTTGAAAGCATTGGGAAAGAGAAAAGGTTTCAATTTCAGGAGTTGGAGGAAATTAAAAAGGAAGAATTTGAAAAGTATAGGTTTTACAAAGATAGAACAAGAGTGTCTCATAATAATATTATCCAACCAAAATACTTCAATCCTAGAGACAAAGTGATATTATTCAACTCAAGACTCAATTTGATGTGAGGTAAACTTAATTCTAGATGGGAAGGTCTATTTATAGTTACTCATGTATATCATTTCAGTGTTGTTCAAGTTGTGAAGGACAGAGAGAAGGATCCATTCAGTATTAATGGACACATGCTGAAAAAATTTCATGGGACCATTCCATTATATCTACCACACTCCTAAAACCTATTTATCAATAAAATACATCGGGTCATATCGCTCCTTTACACTTTCTTTATTGATGTGATTTAATATCAAATATCCTTACATGTCAAATACAATTGAATGCATTGAGTTCACTACATCATTTAAGTGTAGGGGAGTGAACCTTTTTATTTTCATATTTTCATTTGTTGTTGTTTTTCTATTTTACAAAAAATGTGTGTCTTTTTCATATTTTTGTGTGTTTCTTTTTCATTTTTTTTTTGTGTGTTTGAAAATTTTGAGCGGAAATGATTAACATTTCCATTTTTGAAACCCATATCAATGAGTGAACCAATTTATTCCATGAAACTGACTTTAAATCAATGCTAAAAATGAATTTGTTTCAAGTTTAAATTTTTATGAATTTCAAGAAAAGTACTCTGATTTTATAATATCATGCCACATCTCAATGTATTTATATTTGAAATCACTTTCACGTGAGGATTATGAACTATTTTTTCATATTATTTTGATTCACATCACTTATTGAGAGAACCTGACCTTACTTTCTTTAAATAAAATTTGATTTATTCTTGTCAAAACTTGAGGGTTCTAGGTACTTTTTTTTTAAATGATTAATTCATTTGTTGTGTTTTAAGCCACCTTTTTAAGAGAATCCTTTTCATTTTGGCCTTCCTTTTACATTTAATCCTTTTATACCTTATAATCCATGAACAACCTATTAGTTTATCTATATTATAATTTAATTTTACTTATCCAACCTGCTCTTGAAGTGAAATTATATGATCTAGTTGAAGTTAAGTATGGGGAAGCAGTCTTGTATTGTGATACCTCATTTAGTGAAACTTTGGGTGGAAAATAAAAAGTTGAAGAGATGTGTTTTCTATTGAAAAATAAATTCATTCATTTAAAAGTTGTGTCATTCTAGAGCTTTCATGATAACATAAGTTGTTCCTTTCCATAGATTCCAATGGAGAAAGAAAGTTGTGCCAATCTGGAGATTTCAAGAAAAATTTTGTTTAAGAAGATAGAACTTTTTTCTAATGAAATTCAGACTGGTGTCTAATATCCTTGAGTTTTAATTATAATGGATCTGATTTTCTAATAAGGTGATTGATTAGGTGACCATACTTGAGTGAAAATTAGAATCTTATAATTTTTCTTCAAAAAGAGCCAAGCCCTCATAATTCAGCCTCTGAAATTTTCACATATAAATCCTAATAACCAGAAGCCACAAAAAAAACCTGAAAATTCCTCATGATAAACACATATCCTTGACTCATATCTGGTGCAGATTTATGAATTTATCAATCCTATGGTGACCCTTGCATGAGTTTGGATGAGAAAATCCTTATTGAAAATTGACATTTGTGATATGAGATAAAATTCATGTGAGGTAGGTGTCTTGTGTTCATGGGAGGAGAAATGAAGAGGAAAAATATTTAATGATCTAAATATAGGACTTTAAATAATAGTTTTTTATGATCCATCGTATCTTTTGTTTCATAGTGTGTAATGGATAGATCTTATGGGTATGTGTTTTGAATTTTCTTTGATTTGATTTTGATGATGACGTGTCCAAGAGTCCAAGTGCAATGTGTGGGGGAATTGATAGAGATAATATTTTAATAATTAATCATATGACTTTCAATGATTTTATCTCTTCCAATTAATCAAATTCATCTAATTTTCATCATTTTAATATTTTTGGTGAATTTTGGTCTTAATTATGGAAATTTCTTAATTCTGTAAATTTAATAGTATTTTGGATCTTCAGTATTTAGATCATATATTTTACAATTTTGATCTAAATTTAGTGATTCCTTTTTTTAGGATTCTATTTTTTGGGGGGGTAAATGACTTTTTCTTCTGGACCTAGATCCAATTCAAAACCCACTAGCCCAAAAAATCAATCAAGTGGAGAAATGTTTATGTCCCACGGGATGGACCCCACTTTAGTAATTGAAGCATATATCATCCTCGAGACCTCCAAATAAAATGATTAAAGATGTATTAAAATAATTATTTAGGTAATAATAGTCACGATAAATTTAATAAAGAAATTATTTCATTAATTCATCCATTGAATGATCCAAAGTGGAGGGAGTTTAGGAATCTCCATAGTCATAAAACATCTTCTTCAATAATTCAAGCATAACATTTTTTTCCATTTTTCCAAATGATCTAATATTTTGTGGCCACATGAAAAAGATATAGGGGAAAAAGTTTTATTTAGATAACTTCCTGATATTTGGAAATTTACTATTCAAATTAAACTCAATATTTTTTGGAATTAATCTGGTTGGAAATTTATCCACCTATCAACCCTATAAATATGTGTGTCCACTTCCATCCAAGAATTTTGTAAAAGGGGATAGAGGAGTTGTGATGGAGGATTATAATATTTAATTTCTTTGGATTTTATATTTTCTTTTTTATTATTTTCATTATGATCTCTTCTTCCCCTTTCAACTCTTTTACCCTTCATATGGAGGGGTGAAACCTTTGAGTGATTAGGGAATGGGGTGTTTCACTTTTGTAATGTCAGAGTCTTATTCTATAATTTTAAACTCTATTTTTTATTGAAGGGTTTATATTTTCAATTTTTTTCCAATTATATTAATTAGATTGTATTTTGGGTTTTAATTTCATTCATTTTTTATATCTTTGGTTGAAGAACTTTAAACTCTGTCTACCTATTTTCATTCATTTTTTTTCCCAAATAAGTTATTTTTTTCTAGATTTATAGGGATCAAAATTTCCTAATTAGGACTTGTCTTATTTATTTGGGAATGGTTTATGAATTCTCATCCACATAGGAGTGTTTTTCATTGCTTACATCAACCTAGGGTGATTGATAAATAAATTGAGGATTCTTTACCATGACATTAAATAGTAAGATATGGGGAATGATCTATACGATTATTATGACATTGAAAAAAGTGATCCTACCCTGACCCCGTCAGTCTCTTCATCCACTTGTGTTTGAAATTTATTTTTAATTTCCTTATTTATTTTTAAACTCAAACAATTTCAAAAACAACCTCTACTTATTTCTCAAATTTAAGTGACAGACATGATTGTTGTGCACTCTTATCTGGAGACATCCTAGGTCAACCTATAACAACCCTACTTTTATTACAAACTTAAACATGATTTATTACATAAACTATTCACTTTATACATCATGGATTATCGAGAGGTCCAGTGTATTTGGGGCTTAGGATCATTACATAACAACTTAAAACATGAAATAGAACATATTTATTGAAAACTTCCTTTACATGACCACTGCATTCCCTCGTACTTAGAATTGCATGGGATAACCTCAGGATATGCATAAGAAAAGGGGTGAGCTGTAAATCCCAGTAAGGGAATAAACATGGAATACATGAGGAGTACAATACATGTTATACAATAGGCATATCAATAGATCACAAGATAAATATGAACATAAAGGCATGATAAAGCATAATAATCATAACATGGAAATGTGGCAACAACACTTAACATGGAATTTGCATGAGACAAGGCTCATTGCACATGGAGCATGAGTAAATCCTCATTGCACATGAATCACGAGTAAACCCTCATTGCACTTGAATTAGCATGAGTCAACACTCATTTCACATGACGTATCATGATACTATACTTTACCCAATGCATTGGATCGCTATAAGGGTGCACCCTTCTTAAACATTTCATTTCATGCATAAGTGTGCCACAAGGATCATAAAACATGGATTCATAAAACATAATAATTTATTCCACGATGAAGGAATGTGTAATTCATACATAAAACTTTATAATAAATAAGTAAATGTGCATAAATGTGAATACCCTTGATGGAGAAATGGGCATGGTATTCACTGCACAATGGCATTGGCTTAGAAAATCGGTGCGATTTCGGCAGCGTAACGGCGTGACATAAGAATTCATAAAAATGGTTGATGAGAGAGAAAGGAGTTACTCATCATATTTACATGTAATGGAAAGTAAGGAGGTCATATTAATACATTTCCCAATAATTGTAATGGAATTTAGATTCATGATACAAAAGTATTGCTTGAATGTAAATGAGGAGAGAGAAGTTCCTTTCGGAATTCGGCATAGTAACGGGTGTACATGGGAGGAACTTAATGAGAGAGAAAGGGGTCTCCCATAATTAAAACATAAAGAGGGTAGTATGAGGGAGGTGAAAAACCATACCCCAACATTCATAATTGAAATTATAAGGTCAAAACAACTTAAAGAAAATTGGACAAAAATGAGAAAGGAAGAAAAAACCCTTACTTGGATGTGTGCTTCCAAAGGCTTGAGAGAGGATTCTTGGGAGCTTGGGGCACCTTGGGAGGATTCTATAGAGATTAGGTCAGAGTTTGGATGAACTATAAAGGATTTGAGTGAGGAGGAAGTGGAATCTTGGGTGGGTTTATATAGGAAAGGTGAGGGAATTATTTATTATTTAGGTTTGGAACCCCTTATATTAAATTAATCCAAACCACAAACCATCCCATGGTTTTTGCCCATGTTTTTTGGAAAAGGGAATAGGAAAAAAATATTTTATAAGGCCAAAGTCCTAACTTCTTAAAATAACAGGGTTTCTTATGTGGAGGTGAGTCACACTCCCATGGAAAACAATTTAAAAAGACAAGGTGTTTAATAAGTCTTGAAGGGTCCATTAATGCTTTGAAAAGTAAGTCAAACAAACCCAAAATCACATTATTTTAATGTTAAAACATATATTGGCCGAAAATAAAGCTTATAGTATTTTATTACAACACTATTGGGTCATTATGATGTCATAAAACACATTATATATTTAAACAGTATTTAATTTTTACCCAAAAAATTGACTGTCTAATAAAATTATGAAAAATTTACCGTTAGATAATTTCAACATCCTGATTCCAGAAATAACATTTATTTTATCTAAATAATTTTCTAAATATGTTAATTTTCACTTTTAAAATAAAACCGACATTTATTGAAAATTCACGGGTTTTGACAAGAATGGATTTCAAACCTTAATAAAAATTACAATTGCATTCACAAAATTATATGATTATTTATATATAATAAAATTAATTTAATAATAATAATAATAATATTTTATTAAAATATTATTTAATTCAAAAATACCTTAATTTAATAAAATAGAATTCTTAATTAAATAATAACTAAAAACGCTATTTGCACCTTAAAAACTATTTACAATGTATCAACAATAAAAAGAAAGTATATTCATTATTATATACAAAAAATAATGTACATGAACATAGTACTAGAGATTTCTTACATAACCCCTTAAAACAGTTGCATAAGACCTAAGGGTAAGGTGTTCGATGGTGACAAACTCTTGGAGGGGCTCAGATAACATCGCTCGAGTGGTAATTTCTATCAACTTCCACTTTTCCCGTAGATGGTCACGTTCAAGCTTGACATGATGAAGCTCAGCTTGGGCTTGGTCAAGAGCGAAGCCCAAAGACACCACCTCTTTTCTGAGCTCCGATAAATGGGTTTCGTATGGATCAATTCTACTAGATGAGGTCATCGCTTCCTTTGTCTGAGTAAATTGGGTTTGTTAAAGCCCTATATTTATACTAATCATGTGATCACTATTCAACGGCTATAAAAGTAACGGTCACAATTATTAACATAAAACCAAAGAAGTTTACATTTTATATAAATATTCTACATAAAGAGACATTTAATTAGATCAAGAGGGATTTCCATTAATGAAACTTTGGATCGTTACAATATTCCCCCCTTAAGAAATTTCACCCTCGAAATTTCCTTTTCCCATACTAAAATAGATGTGGGTAATTCAGCTTCATCATTTCCTTTTATTCCCAAGTTGCTTCTTCAAACTTGTGGTTTTTCCACAATACCTTGATGAGTGGCATTGTCTTATTTCATAGAACTTTTTATCTACGATCTAAGATATTCACTGGTTTCTCCTCATAAAAAAGATCATCCTCCAACTGTACCACCTCAGAAGAGAGTACATGTGAAGGGTCCGGTATGTACTTCCTTAAGAGGGATACATGAAAGACATCATGTACTTTGGACATGGTAGGTGGAAGTGCTAGTCGATAGGCCACAGCCCCGACACGATCAAGAATCTCAAAGGGGCCGATGTACCTTGGACTTAACTTCCCTTTCTTTCCAAACCTCATGACCTTCTTCCACGGAGATATGTGTAGAAAAATCATGTCTCCAACTTTAAACTCAAGGTCTCGTCAATGATTATCTGCATAACTCTTCTGTCGACTCTGGGCTTCCTTGATATGCTGCTGAATGGTTTTCACCTTCTCCACCATTTCCTCGACCATTTTTGGTCCAAGCAGCTTACGTTCACTGACCTCATCCCAACATGCCGGTGTTCTGCACCTTTTCCCATACAGGGATTCATATGGTGCCATTTGGATGCTCGAGTGGAAACTGTTATTATAAGAGAACTCAACCAGAGGAAGATGTTGATCCCATCCTCCTTTAAAGTCCATTGAGCACGCTCTCAACATATCCTCAAGTTTTTGGATAGTTCGCTCGGATTGGCCATTAGTTTGAGGATGATAGGCTGTACTGAAGTTCAGTTCAGTATTCAGAGCTTTTTGAAGACTCTTCCAAAAAATAGAGGTGAATCTTGGATCTCGGTCAGACACAATAGATAGTGGCACTCCATGCAGCCTTACCACTTCCCTGATATATATCTGTGCCAGCTGATCCAAAGAGAAATCCTCCTAAATAACAATGAAGTGTGCAGTCTTTGTAAGAGGATCCACAACAACCCAGATTGCATTGTTGCCTTTGGATGTCCTCGAAAGTCTGATGACAAAGTCCATGGTGATGTTCTCCCATTTTCATTCTGGTATGGGCAATGGTTGCATCATCCCCTTAGACTTCTGCCTCTCTGCTTTCACTTGCTGGCACACCAGGCACTTTGATGTATATTCAGCGATCTCCTTTTTCATATTATCCCACCAAAAGTTTTCTTAGAGATCTCAATACATCTTTGTGCTCCCTGGGTGAATAGAGAAATTTAAACTATGTGCATCATCCAAAAGTTCCTTCTTCAGCTCCGGAATTGATGGAACACATAGTCTTTTCCCAAATTTCACAATTCCTTCTTCATTAAAATTAAACTCTAAGTATTTCCCCTTTTTTATAGCATCCACTTTTTCCAGAATTCCCACATCATCCTTTTGAGCATCCTTTAACCTTTCCAAAAGAGACGGTTAATCAATAATTTGTGAAAGGATTGATGATGTTCCCTTCTTTATGATTACCATGTCTATCTTCATCAAGTCTAAGAAGATTGGATCTCTCTCAATTCTCATCATTGATAGAATCACTAGGTCCTTTCTACTTAGGGAATCTGCCACCTTATTCGCTTTTCCAGGGTGGTAATGTATTGAACAGTCATAATCCTTGATGATCTCTATCCATATTCTCTAGCGTATATTAAGCTCTTTCTGTGTGAATATATATTTAAGACACTTGTGGTCAGTATATATATCACATTTCTCCCCATAGAGATAATGTCGCCAGATTTTTCAAGGCAAAGATCACAGCCACCAACTCCAGATCATGCGTTGGATAGTTTCGCTCATGGATTCTCAACTACCTTGAGGCATAGGATATCACTTTATCATTCTGCATCAGCACACATCCTAATCCCTTCTTCGAAGCATCACTGAATACCACAAAAATTTCCCCACTTGTGGGTAAAGTGAGCACGGGTGCAGTGATAAGCCTCCTTTTCAACTCCTTGAAGCTTTCTTCACATTCATCACTCCAAGAAAACTTTACTCCCTTTTGGGTTAGCTTGGTAAGAGGGTTGGACAATCGTGAGAAATTTCTCACAAATCGTCGATAATTCCAGCTAACCCCAAGAAGCTACGGATATCTGTTACCGATGTTGGCCTCATCCATCCCTCAATTGCATCTGTTTTAGAGGGATTCACAGATATCCCATTGCTTGTGATGATATGTCCCAAGAATGAGACCTCCTTCAACTAGAACTCACACTTTTTTTACTTTGCATAGAGCTTCTCCTGGCGTAAAGTCTCTAGTACAGTTCTTAAATGCTCCTCATGATCCTCCTTGGTTTTGGAGTATATTAAAATATCATATATAAAGACTACCACAAATTTGTCAAGGTAATCTCTAAAGACTCTATTCATCAAGTCCATGAAGATTGTTGGAGAATTAGTGAGTCTGAAAGGCATTACTATGAATTCATATTGCCCGTATCTTGTACGAAAAGCAGTCTTGGGGACATCTTCCTTCTCACCCTTCCTTGATAATATCCCGACCACAAATCTACCTTGGAGAAGTATTGTGCTCCACGCAGCTTATCAAACAATTCATCGATCTGTGGAAGAGGATACTTTTTCTTTATCGTGATTTTGTTAAGTTCATGATAATAGATGCAAAGCCGCATTGACTCATCCTTCTTCTTGACAAAGAGGACTGGTGCACCCCACGGTGAAGCACTTGGACATATAAACCCTTTATCCAGATTCTCCTGTAGTTGTTTCTTCAGCTCTTCAAACTCCACAAAAGCCATTCTATATGGAGTCTTAGATATTGGTAGTTCCCCTAGTATAAGTTAAATTGAGAATTCAACATCTCTTCTAGGAGGAAGACCAGGTAGTTCCTTGGGAAACACTTCAGCGAATTCCTTCACAATAGGCATTTCTTCAAGGATAGTTTCTTCCTTGGACTCAATCATCTGAGACAGATACACATGCTTATAGGGTAGTAATATCCATTCTTGAGATGATGGAGCTAAAGGAGATTCATCTTCCTCCTTACACTTGTAAAGAATCGGGGGTCGATTCTCCATATAGAGTGTGATTTCCCTCTGCCGACAATTTATGTTGGCTCTATATAAAGAAAGTCAATCCATTACAAGAATTGCATCAAATTCCACTAGAGGGAGTATGAAGAGGTTCTCCGGGAAATTAAATCCACAGATTATAACAGGGGAGGACTTATATTCATGGGATGTAATGATTGCCCCATTTTCCGTACTCACCGACATCTTCACTTCCATGATTTGTGGTGGTGCTGGGATTGTTCTGCTAAACTTTCGAGATATAAAATAATGTGTAGAACCTGAATCAAAAATTACGTTCACTATTCTTGAATGAATAACTAGAGTACCTGTCACCACTTCTTTGTCGGGGTTCGCTTCGGCAGAAGTGATGGCAAAATCTCTTCCTTGTTGACTTGGAGGTTGTTGGTTGCCTCCGAAAACCCTTGGTTTAGGGCACTAATTTGAAAAATACCCTGGTTCTTTGTAGTTGTAGCAATAAAAAATGCGTTGAGGTTCGAACAGAGCGTTCCCCTCCTCTGTCGCAGCCGTGGGTCTTTCTTTCCGACAGTTAATAGCTAGGTGCCCTTCTCTTCCACACCTAAAGCATTTCCTTGTCCCCTTGAGGCAATTTCCAGGGTGCTTCTTTCCGCACTTTTGGTAAGTGGGGTGCTGGATCTTCTTAGCACTGTTGGATTTATCCATCGGACCACCAGAATTGAATTCCACCTTACGCTTCTTTTCCCCATGATACCCCTGTGATTCCTCAATCTCCATTTTGACCTTGAGGTCACATCGGACAATTTCCTCATAGCTGTCGAAGTCACGGATCGCTAATGCTTTCCGCAGGCTAGGCTTCAGCCCACCAAAGAAGCGGTCAACCTTGAATTTGGGGGTAACAACAAAGACGGAAGCGTATCATGAAAGTATTATGAAGTTTTCCTCATACGCTCCAACAGGTTCTTCATCTTTTTTCTTGAGGGAAAGGAAGTCCCTTTCCATCTTAATTCGGAGGGTGCGCGGAAAATATTTATCAAAAAACATCTTCCGGAAATCCTTCCATTACAACACCTCGATCTCCTCCTCAGGCTTCATATTTTTTATCAATGTCCACCATTGATCAGCTTCACCCTCCATATGATAAGCCGCCAGGAGAATCTTCTCTTGTTCAGAACATTGAAGGATGGAGAAGATCTTTTCAATGGAGTTGATCCATTGTTCAGCGATCATGGGATCAGATGATCCACTAAAAGTAGGAGGCCTTTGTCTCATGAAGCTCTTGATAGTGAATTTTTCTTTCTTAGGGGGTGTTGAATGTTACTCTTGACCCATGTTTCTATTCAAATATTGAGTTAGCTGAGAGAGAAGCGTGACAAAGTTTGCGATTCCCACTCCTATTGGATTGGGAATCTCATTAGTACAGTCATCACATTGATCTTCACATCGATTGTTAGCCTGAATCCTCCTATTACCGGCCATTGGCTGGAATAAAAGGAAAGTTAGGGGGTAACACATAAAGGGTAAACCAAATACAAAAGTTGATGACTAAAAAATAAACTTTTATTTCCTTAACTCATGAGTCTATAGGCTTCAACATAGGCTTTTCATGATCTACTTTCTAACATATAATCTTAGGGGCATTTTTTTTTAATTCCCTTAATAAGGGTTCATACTAAGCTTGTGAATTTATCAAAACATATAACCCGGGAGTGTCTTAAACAAGAGTAAATCAAAGCCTGTTTTCGTGCACCAGTTCCCATTCGAGTCTAGCTCAAAGCATTGTTTTCGGGTTTTACCCATAGGATACATCTGTGCCAGAGCTGCCTCTACCTTCTCGTATCCAGACAGGGATGTATTTGTTTGATAAACCACTAACTCAGTACTTACCAAAACTTAGGGATGTTTTTATTATACTTATTCTTGTCTCTAAGGCTTTACTAGGGTTTTCTAATCCTAATCCCAAAAATAACTAAACCTATCCTCTGATACCAACTATGACAACTCTGCTTTTATTACAAAATTAAACATGATTTATTACATAAACTATTCACTTGATACATCATGGATGATCGAGAGGTCTAGTGTCTTTGGGGCTTAGGATCATTACATAACAACTTAAAACGTGAAATACAACATCTTTATTGAAAACTTCCTTTACATGACAACTACATTCCCTCGTACTTAGCATTTCATGGGATAACCTGAGGACATGCATAAGAAAAGGGGTGAGCTATAAAGCCCAGTAAGGGAATAAACATGGAATACATGAGGAGTACAATAAATGTTAGAAAATAGGAATATCAATAGATCACAAGAGAAATATAAACATAAAGTCATGATAAAGCATGATAATCATAACATGGAAATGTGGCAACAACACTTAACATGGAATTTGCATGAGCCAAGGCTCATTGCACAAGAAGCATGAGTAAATCATCATTGTACATGAAGCACGAGTAAACCCTCATTGCACTTGAATTATCATGATTCAATACTCATTGGACATGACATATCATGATACTATACTTTACCCAATGCATTGGAGCTCTATAAGGGCGCACCCTTCTTAAACATTTCATTTCATGCATAAGTGTGTCACATGGATCATAAAACATGGATTCATAAAACATAATCATTTATTCCATGATGAAGGAATGTGGAATTCATACATGAAACTTTATAATCAATAAGTAAATGTTCATAAAGTTGAATACCCTTGATGGAGAAATGGGCATGGTATTCACTACACAATGGAATTGGCTTAGAAAATCGGTGCGATTTCGGCAGCGTAACGGCGTGATATAAGAATTCATAAAAATGGTTGATGAGAGAGAAAGGGGTTCCTAATCATATTTATATGTAATGGATAGTAAGGAGGTAAAATAGATACATGTCCCAATAATTGTAATGGAATTTAGATTCCTGATACAAAAGTATTGCTTGAATGTAAATGAGGAGAGAGAAGTTCTTTTCGGAATTTCAGCATAGTAACGGGTGTACATGGGAGGAACTTAATGAGAGAGAAAGGGATATACCATCATTAAAACATAAAGAGGGCAGTATGAGGGAGGTGATAAACCATACCCCAATATTCATAATTGAAATTAAAAGGCAAAACAACTTAAAGAAAATTGGACAAAAATGAGAAAGGAAGAAAAAATCCTTACTTGGAAGTGTGCTTCCAAAGGCTTGAGAGAGGCTTGAGAGAGGCTTCTTGGGAGCTTGGGGAACCTTGGGAGGATTCTAGAGAGAGTAGGGAAGAGGTTGTACGAACTCCAAAGGCTTTGAGTGAGGAGTAAGTGGGATCTTGGGTGGGTTTATATAGGAAAGGTGAGGGAATTCTTTATTATTTATGTTTGGGACCCCTTATATTAAATTAATCCAAACCACAAACCATCCCATGGTTTTTGCCCATAGTTTTTGGAAAAGGGAAGAGGAAAAAAATATTTTATCATTCCAAATTCCGAACTTCTTAAAACAATAGGGTTACTTATGTGGAGGTGAGTCACACTCCCATGGAAAAGAATTTAAAAAGACAAGGTGTTTAATAAGTCTTGAAGGGTCCATTAATGCTTTGAAAAGTAAGTCAAATAAACCCAAAATTACATTATTTTAAGGTTAAAAAATATATTGGCTGAACTTAAAGCTTATAGTATTTTATTACATCACTATTGGGTCATTATGATGTCATAAAACACATTATATATTTAAACAGTATTTAATTTTTACCCAAAAAATTGACTGTCTCAAAAAAATTTGAAAAATTCACCATTGGATAATTTCGACATCCTGATTCCAAAAATAAAATTTATTTTATCTAAATAATTTTATAAATATGTTTTTAAAATAAAACCGACATTTATTGAAAATTTGCGGGTTTTGACAAAAATGGTTTTCAAACCTTAATAAAAATTACAATTGTATTCATAAAATTATATGATAATTTATATATAATAAAATTAATTTAATAATAATAATAATAATAATTTATTAAAATATTATTTAATTCAAAAATCCCTTAATTTAATAAAATAGAATTCTTAATTAAATAATAACTAAAAACACTATTTTCACCTTAAAAACTATTTACAATGTATCAATAATGACAAGAAAGTATATTCATTATTATATACAAAAAATAATGTACATGAACATAGTACCAGAGATTTGTTACATAACCCCTTAAAACAGCCGCATAAGACCTAAGGGTAAGGTGTGTGATGGTGACAGACTCTTGGGGGGGCTCAGATAACATCGCTCGAGTGGTAATTTCTATCAACTTCCACTTTTCCCGTAGACGGTCACGTTCGAGCTTGACATGATGAAGCTCAGCTTGGGCTTGGTCAAGAGCGAAGCCCAAATACGCCACCTATTTTCTAAGCTCCGACAAATGGGCTTCGTATGGGGCAATTCTACTGAATGAGGCCATCGCTTCCTTTGTCTGAGTAAATTGGGTTTGTTAAAGCCCTATATTTATACTAATCATGTGATCACTATTCAACGGCTATAAAAGCAACGGTCACAATTCTTAACATAAAACCAAAGAAGTTGACATTTTATATAAACATTCTATATAAAGAGACATTTAATTAGATCAAGAGGTATTTCCATTAATGAAACTTTGGGTCGTTACACAACCACTTTATTTAAGTTTAAGTTAGTAAATATTATCTTCTATTACACCCCATGATAGGCACATGTCAAGAAGTCTATTCTCAGTGAATTGAGGGAAGTCCGCAAGTCATTGCATATGCCTCGAGAACCTTAGATATGGTTTGATTTAATTAAACAGACATAAAAAATAGTTTTAGTAGTTTTTTACTTTATAATGATTTATATTATATCTTTTTGGAACTAAAGTCGCTGTGTTTTATAATCATGCAGCTCCTAGGTACTTGATGAAGAAGGTTGAAGCTAAACCGAGGCTAGTGAGATATATGTTACTGCTACAGGAGTTCAACATAGAAATCAAGGACAATAAGGGATCTAAGAACCAAGTGGATAATATTTACGTAGACTTCACAACACTGTTGAAGTTGAGATTCTAGAAAAAGAACCATTGAATGATCACCTTCTAGGAGATCAGTTGTACTTTATTGAAGGAGAAGTGACTTGGTATGATGACATGGTCAATTATTCGGTAATATCTCAGGTCCCATCTCATTTCAATTCTCACCAAATTCACAAACTAAAAGCTAAATCTAGATATTAAATTTTGGATGATCCATTTATTTGGAATATTTTCAATGACCAAATGATAAGAATATATTTTCCTAAGAGATAAATTGGTTCTACCTTTGAGTTTTATCACAATTTAGCTTATGGATACCACTTTGGACCTCAAAGGAGAGCAAATAAGGTTTTAGAATCTGAAATTTATTGGCCCACACTTTTTAAATATTCTCATGAATTTTGAAAAAGGTATCAAAAATCTCAATTTTCTAGAAAATTTTCAAAGAGATAATAAATACCTCAATAGCCACTTAACCTTTTTGAGATTTTTTAATTCTAGGGGATAGATTTTATGTGAAATTTCCCAATGTCATTTTGAAATTATTATATTTTACTTGAATTTGATTATATTTCCAAATGGGCATAAAACAAATCCACCAGGACTGATGATGCTAAAGTTGTTTGTGATTTTTTCAGGCTAACATATCTTGTAGGTTTGGAGTGGATAGAGTTGTCATCAGTGATCAAGGGACTAACTTTTGTAATAAGAGAATGTATAATTTTCTGAAGAAGTATGGGGTGCATCATAAAACATCAAATCCCTATCATCCACCAAAAAATGGTCAAGATGAAGTGTCTAACAAGGAAATCAAATGAATTTTGGATAAGATTATTAAACCAAATAGGAAGGATTTAAGCCAAAGGTTGGAAGACACATTGTGGTATTATAGGATAGCCTACAAGATCCCAATTGGAATGAGTCCATATAAGATGATTTATGGTAAAATGTGTTACCTACCTATGGAATTAGAACATAAGGCATATTGGGCTGTGAGTAAGATGAATTTGGATCTTGAAAATGATGGGAAGGAGAGAAGATTATAGTTGTAGGAGTTCGAGAAAATTAGAAGGGAATCATTTGAAAATTCCAGGATTTATAAAGATAGAACAATAGTGGATCATGATAATCTGGTCTAATTGAAATAATTCCATCCTGGATACAAAGTGTTGTTATTCAACTCAAGACTCAATTTGATGCCAGGTAAACTTCATTCCATATGATAAGGTCCATTTATAGTTACTCATGTATATACTTTTTGGTGATTTGTAGGTTATTAAGGATGGATAGCATGAGTTATTCACTATTAATTGACATAGGCTGAAGAAATTCCATGGGACCATTTCATCAGATCCAGTGGAGGAGATCACACTCCTCAAACCTGTTTATCAATAAAATCCATCAGGTTGTATCTCCCCTTTACCCTTTCTTACTTTCTTTGATTCAATTTTAAATCTTATTACATGTCAAATACAATTGAATGGAATGAGGAAACTTCATCATTTAAGTGTGGGGGAGGTAACCTTTATAGTTTAGGATTTTAATTTATTGTTTTTTCCTATTTTCTAAAAAAAATGTGTGTTTTTTTTCAAAATTTTGTGTGTTTATTTTTTTATTTTTTTGTGTTTAAAAACTTTTGAGCTTAAATGGTTATCATTTTTATTTTTGAAACCCATATCAATGAGTGAACAAATTTATTTCATAAAACTGAGCTTAAATGAATGCTGAAAATGACTTTGTTTCTAGTTCAAATTTTTGGAAATTTCATGAAAAGTACTCTGATTTTTTAAACTCATTCCACATGTCATTGTATATATCTTTGAAATCACTTTCCTATGGGTCTTCTAAACCATTTTTTTTATTCTTTTCATTCACCTATATTCTTGAGAGAACCTAACCTTTCTTAATTTAACCAAAATTTGACTAATTTTTGACAAAACTTGAGGGTTTGAGGTACTTTCGTTTTAATTGATTGAGTAATTTATTTAGTTTTAAGCCCCCTTTTCAAAAGAATACTTTTAATTTTGTACTTTATTTTAAATTTAATCCTTATATCCCTTATAATCTATGAACAACCTATTAGGTTATCCACATTACAAGACATTTTTCCCTATAAAACCTACTCTTGAAGAGAAATTACAAGATCTAGTTGAACTTAAGTATGGGGGAAGATGTCTTGTATTGTGATACCTAATTTGGTGAAACTTTGGGTGGAAAATAAAATATTTAATAGAAGTGTTTTCTATTGAAAAAAGAATCATTCTTTTATAAGTTGTGTCTTTCTGGATCTTTCATGATAAGAGAAGTTATGCCTTTCTGGAGCTTCCAATAGGGAAAGAAAGTTGTTCTTATCTGGTGCTTTCAAGAAAAATTATGTTTAAGAAGATTGAAATTTTTTTATACTGAAATTATGAATTGTGTTCAATTTACTTGATTTTTCATAATTATGGGGATGAATTTATACTAATTTTAGTGAGGAGGAGACCATAAATGATTGAAAATTGGAATCTTGTGATTTTTCTTCAAAAAGAGCCAATCCCTCATCATTTGGACTCATAATTTTTTACATATAAATCCTACCAACTAAAAGCCACAGAACAACCTTAAAAAGTACTCATGATAAACACGTTTATTTAACTCACATTTAGTGGAGATGTAGGAATTTATCAAGCCTATATTGACCCTTGCATGAGTTTGGATGAGAAAATCCTTATTGAAAATTAGATTTTTGTGATATGAAAGAAAATTCATGTGAGGTAGGTGTCTGGTGTGTATGTGAGGATAAATGAAGAGTATAAATATTTAATGATATAAATGTAGTACTTGAAATAATTTTTTTTGACGATTCATGATATATTATGTTTCATAGTATGGAATTTATGGATCTCATGGGTATGTGTTTTGAATTTTCTTTGATTTGATTTTGATTCTGACTTTTCTAGAAGTCCAATTTATAAGTGTGGGAGAATTGATATATATAATATTTTCATAATTCATAATATGGTTTTAAATTATTTAATCCCTTCTAATTAATCAACTTGAGCTAATTTGTATCATTTTAATATTTTTCATGAATTTTGGTCTTAATTGTGGAAATTTCTTAATTATGTAAATTTAACAGTTTTCTGGATCTTATATATTTCAAGCATATATTTTACAATTTTGATTCAAATTGAGTGATTCAATTTTTATGTTTCTTTTGTTCATGGTATTTGACTTTTTATTCTGGACCTAGGTACAATTTGAAACATGCTAGGCCAAAAAAATCAATCAAGTTGAGAAATTTTTCTAGCCCATGGGATGGAATTCACCTCATAAATTGAAGCATATATCATCATAGATACCTATAAATGAGGTTATTCAAGAAGGATTAAAAATAATACATAGATACAAATATTTATAGTAAATTTAATGAAGAAATTATGTCATTAAGGCTTCCATTAAATGCTCTAAAGTGGAGGTAGTTGAGGAGTCTCCTTAGACAGAAAATGTATTCTTTAGTAATTAGAGCATACACTTTTTTACACTTGTACAAATGATCTTAATTTTTTTGGTAACATGAAAACTTTAGAGGGGAAAAAATTTTATAAATATAACTTCCCTAGATTCATCCATTTACTATTCTAATTGAACTCAATATTTCGATGGAATGAATCTGGAGGGAAATTTTTTCACCTCTCAACCCTATAAATATGTGTTTCCACATCCATTAAAGGGTTTTAAAGAAGTTTAAGGAGGTTTTGTGCTGAATTATTTTAATATTTAAGTGCTTTATATTTTCTCTTTTTCTTTTTTTTAGTTTCATTATGATCTCTTCTTCCCCTTTCAACTTTCTTACCCTTCACATGGAGGGGTAAAACCTTTGAGTGATCGGGGAAGGGGGGTTTCACTTTGGTAATGTCGATATCTTATTCATTAAATTCAAACACTATTTTTAATATTTAATGATTTAGTTTTTTATTTTTTTCATATTATATTAATGAAATTTTGTTTTGGGTTTTTGTTTCATTCATTTTTTATATCTTTGGTTGAAGAACTTAATACTCCCTCTGCCTGGTGCAGTTTGTCTCGATCAAGCATATTGTGTTAGGTGGTGAGTGTCTAATGGTCGATCATATTGTATCATAAAGAGAATTCTCATAATAATAGTGACATGGTATGATGGAATAATATCATAAGATCATTAAATCATAAATATGTTTCATCAACATAAAACATGACATCATAAGCATAGATCAAGGTTGCAGGAACCTCGGGCTTTGGAAGAAGTGGGAAATGTGGTATATTAAAATTTTCAGGATCATATTTGTGTAAGAATATAAAATCTGGTATACCCCATCATAGATTTATTCATGTATCATGTTCAATTTAATTAATCATCAATAATTAAGAATAAAAAAGTAAATCAAAAATATACCTCTTCTAATTTTGATTAGAATCACATTTTTCTCACTAACAAAGATCATCGCTTGAATGAAAAAAATTTGGATCCATCTAGATCATCCACACATGCTTTAAGATATTTTTGGTATGTCAATCATTGGTTTTTAGGTGTTAGCATGGAGAATAAAAGTCTATTTTGACATCCTTGTGATTGCCTAAGTATTGTACCTTCGATCCAGGATGAAGAACATGGATTGGGGTTATCATATTTATTCTTTATCAATCTATAATTTGGGATAGAAGAGATAGATTATCTCAAATTCGTGTGAATTAATATTCCCATCAATTTGGTCTTCTAAATTCTTATATAGGTAGGTTTAAATTCCCATAAATTGTACTTAGGACCCCGAGTAACTTAAACCTTCAATATAATCCCCTAATGACACTAAATGACTTATTAACTATGTCATAAATTTCATTTAAATTTGATCACATAATTTTAACATTAAATATCTATTACATGATAAAATTAGAGTCATTAACACAACTCACTTCTCACATTAAATACTTAACAAACCATGAATAATAATATTTATTTGAAAAATATTTATTTTTTATTCACTTAATTACATGTGAATGAAATGAGTAAATAAATTTAAAAATTATTATTCTAAACTTTAATAATATTGAATTTATTTATTTATTGTCGATCGTTCAAACTCAAACATAATCAAAACCTTATGGTGGGTCCCACCATGTCCTAAACTCTTATTCACTTGGAATATGCTAGACTCTTGAATACTCTTAGTGTGTGATTATATAGGTACTTATCTTGATAGCAGTGAGCATTACTAACAAACTAGGATCATGGTTTAGAAACTCATCAAGGACCCTAAAGAGATAAGTTTTAGTCATAGAAACAACAACCTCTTATAAACATGCACTATATAATATTATCTATTTGTCTCATGATATCTCATAAAGAAGGGAACACTCTCCATGTAATCATCCTTTTTTAATTTATTTATTTTTGACTTAACTAGATAAACTTACCTTTAATCACCATGGAAATTTATTTAATAAAGGTACTACTATCATGGTCAAGTGGTCCTGAGAAATATAATCCTTTCAAAAGTGAAAAAAAATTATCTTGGTGATTAAATCAATTTTATCCCACCAATGACGCACCCAATGCAAGATATTTCACCATGAAAAAAAATTAAATAGTTTTTATCTTATATCAAATTATGTAATAAAATTATACACACTAATAATGATCTCAAGTCTTGATGCTAATACACATGCTCATATATAGGAACTACTAATGACACTACAACTTGTAGTATTCATATTGGAAAGTCCGACCTCATGATCTCATCTACTAAAGATAACCAAGTGTGAAATTGATGAGAAGAATTCTCAATGATTATGATATCCCAACACCAGATAGTTATAAATCATTTATGTCCAGTTGGTATGATGTATTTTGACCATGGGACATATATTCGAGATTACTGTCATATTATCTTGAGGTTCTCATTATAGTTGGTAACTAGTATAACATTTTGATATAAAAAATAATTTAAGTAAATTACCATATAAATAGTGGACGTATAAGTATAAATACTATTATGGTTAGTATAAATCATGAATAACTTTCTATATACATGATATGTTAATCATAAAGTACTATTCAAGTTGGGACTAGGGAACCAACTTTCACAACATGCCCACTTTCACTAGATCCAACTTGATAATAACCATATTGTTATCTCTCACATGATAATATCATTATTTAGCTAAGTTATGTCTTTATTCATTGAGCCTTCTATGTTTTCCTACATGGATACTCTATTATCTGCGAATTCTCCTCCTTGAGTAAATCTTCCAAAGAAATTATATCATCGAGTATAATCCTTTTTTACTCTGTCTAATATTGAAATATTGGCTTGTACCATTATATTAAACTTTTCATAATTATAATAATACATTACGTACTAAGTAATATTCCAAGAATTGTAACAAATTTTTACATATTTTACACTTCTTCTTAAACTACAACATACTCGGTATTTTTAGATATGACTACCACTAGATTGAATAAGATTATCTTACTCATTCACTTAGACTAACTATTATATTAGATAATATTTATCCATATGAAAACAAGTTTATGTCCTCTTAAAACTATTCTTCCTTCCTCTCCATATACTGGGTACATGTCCCTTGTACTTTATCAAGTATGATTAGATAGTTCTGACTACTTCCCATGCAGTTCTCCTAGATTTAATAGATATTTTCCTATTATAAAGTATATGTTTTAAATATCTTTTACATATCATTTCATGTGGGATAGACCCATCATAGATTCATGTGGAATTCTAATAATCATTTTAATCTCATCGTATTTATCATACATGTCTTTTTATAGAGATTAATTCTATGTGATATTAGCAGTAATTCTCTCTCAAATTGTTCCAATATATTTTTAGTATATGTACATTAACATGGTCTAAGTAACCCATATATATAATTTAGTAAATATCATTCTCTAGAACTTGGGTGACTACTTTAATTAAATATATGGAGTGTATATTTAAACTTAGTCTTAAATAATTGTAAGAATAATTTCAGTTTTCTATAAGTTATCAACATATTTTCATTGTAAAATTGTGGTGCTCCCACTAACCTCTTATAGACACCTGGAATATGTCTGTTCCAAATGAATATTCTATGATCACAATACTTTCATCAATATAAATGGAACACTATAATTGGAATTTCTTATTTTTATTATGTGGTGTCATAAATCCTTTCTATTTGCATCGTATAAACACCTTCCAAGAAAGGTGGTCATGACATCTAATGCATAATATAATGATCATATAAATTTTATATGATAAGAGTAATTAAAATGGATTTAACCATGATGATTTGGTATAACCAATCGAACCTTATTAGTACCATGATTCTACCACCCATGTATATTTTGTCTTTAATACCCACCAATGGATTTACATCAATTAGAGAAACCACCAAAATTTAAACTTGATTTTGGTACATGGGATCTATTTTCTTAAATTCATATGAACTTGTCAATCATATATTATTTTCATTTACTACTTCCTTGTAGGATCCATTATTATTATAAAATAATATATCACTATCTATGGTGAATATAAAACCACCACTATGGTTTTAATATTGTTATGTAGTATGTGTTTCTAGAATATTCATTTTCTACAAGCTCTTGTGTAACTTTTTCCTATGCCAACAACTTGTGCATCTTAAGCCTTAACATTACCAAATTCAATTTAGCTCCCACTATATAAAATAGATTTGTTTACCTTTTTATATAAATTTAGTCTATCACTTGACTATAACTTCTCTATATCAAGGGTTTCTATAATATCCTTCAAAACATTTAGGATAATTACCTTAGATGCACCTTGTGTTATTCTTAATGAAAGTTTTTTTATTGACTTATCCTTAAAAAATTATTTTCATATAAACATGTGGAGTTTTATGTAATGTATTTCTTTTATATTATAACTCATATGATATCCATTTGAAATTATATTTGGAATATGGTTTTGGGTTAACACTGTTATTTTCAAAGCATGTCTCAAGAGATAATGGAATATTTTTAAATGCTTATTAAATCTCATCATTGATACTCTTTTTACTAAAATCATGACTTTGATGTGTATAAGGAAATGTTATTTTAGGAAAAATACACTCTACATATTAATGATCAAATTATATATTTAATACTCATCATAGATCCACCTTTTACTAACATTAAGGATCTTATGTGTATAAGGAAATGGGAGTTTAGGAATAAATCCACTATACATTTATAATGATAAATGAATGAATGGTTGAGATATTATTCATCTCACCATCTCAAATCTACTCATATCTTTTAACCATTCATGTTATTTTATTCAATTTTACATTACTTAAAACTCTTAAAGGCATTTCATGAAGTATATGAATTTACCTCTAGCTTATCCTTTGGTTAGTTTACACTCTATTAGCCGAACTAATTCTAAAATATTTGTGTCTTAAATTTATTTATAAAGTTTTATTTGTCCAAAACTAGATAATTAATTGTTTTGATAATACTTGTGGTTTTTAGATCCAAATAGTGTAAAGACCATACTGGGTATATCTTTGAAAACTATTTTCATTTTTACTATACAAATAATCATCTTTTCACAACTAGGTATTTAATTATTATAATTTATATTCATCGGTTATTTACAATAATTAAAGAATTACTGAAATATTAGTAGATTAATAGGTAACTAAAACAACATTCATTACAAAATGGAATAATGTATTATTTTTTCTAATGTACATGTGTGATAAATGTTTTGGTAATACTCAATAAAAGTTCAACCAGAATCGTTAAACTTTTCAATTAGAAGTTGTGTAATTAACCTTACTTATTATAATGTTTATAAACATACTTGGTTACTATATTTAGATATATATGTGTGATGCACATTCAATATCTAATACCCATGAAGTAAATAGAAACATCACATATAATGATGAATATACACTAAGGCGAAGCACCTATTTTCTTCAACTTCAATTTATTGTATTTTATACTCTATATACTTATCTCATACCATGAGAAGAAAATAACAACCTATATTATTATTTTCATATTTTACTCAAACTGCATTATAAAGGTGCCTATTGTGTTATAATTTTCATTGGCCTTTTTTTCCTTTTATTTCTACTTGTTCACCATAAGAACTAAAGATTAATCTTTCTTTAAGTTATTATATTCTTGGTAATCCTTAAACAAATCATAATGAAGTATTTTCTACATTTTCTTTCCATTTTTTAATCCTAAAAAAAGTATATTAATAGAGTGATAAGTATATAATAATTATATGTATTGAATTATCATGATCTATATTTAAATTTAAAAATATTTAGTGTAATCATCATCGTATTCATTTCTTACTTCAATTTCTCCTCATAGATTTCTTAGAGATGAGACAACATGTGAATCCATACATGTCTTGATGTTGTTTCCATAAATTATTAGAAATTGATGATAGAATTATGATGTAAACATCAAATGGATAAATCATGTGTTTTCTATAATATTCCATTACACCCTCACTTCCTGAGGTGGTTAAATAGGTGGTAGGGACTCCATGACATATAATTTTTTTCACATCATAGAATTTTACACAAGCACTTGTACTGCACTAGGAAATTAATGTCTGTTAGGAAATATACTTTGTACAAAATATATCATAGTGAAATTATGGTATTACCAACCATTAATCTACAAAATAAGACTTAAGAAAATTATTAATTTAAACTTTATTATTAGTTATCAGTCATTATTGATTTTATTATCTTAAATGTCTCCTGCTATTTTATAGAATTCGAATAGCCCTCAAATATTGGATTTAGAATACTCGATCTCTAGAGTATTATAGTGGAAAAGATCCTTAAAATCTATCATCATAGTCCAAGATATGGCTACATCACTACTCGAAGAGGCCCAGGGTAGGATTTCAGCTGGCCAACCACATTAACTCGTAGCTTCTTGAACTGTTGAGTAGAGTCTCATCTCATGCAAAGTATAACCTTTAATTTCTCAACACTTGCCTCTAAAATTGTAAAAATTTGTCTATATATACATATTTATTTTCACATTTATTTAATTTAACCCACTTATCTCATAAGAACTCACTATTAGTAGGAGTCACCCTCAATTAAGGTTGATGATCACTTTGTACCATCAATTTTGTTCAAAATTAACCTATGGAAGGCATTATAACTTAATATTTCTGTGAGTGTTTTTATTATTCTAGATGAATATAATCCATTTATATTTAAACTTGTTTCTTCTATGTGATCACACTCACATGTTTTTAGTGAAATAAATAGAAAAACATTTACTGTGCTGGTTCATTATATCTATACATTCTTACTTGTTATTTTATGTGGTCGTATGTAAAAACTAAACATAAATAAAATAATCAGCCATGCATAAATTAAATTAAATGAATTGATCATGAGATGATACTAATGGTTGATCCATTGAGAAAATAGTGGGTCAAAATAGACCCTAGGGGTAACTCCTTGAGTTTCTATGCATATGAATTTAGTTACAGTGCTCACCCATCCAATGTTTCAAAGTTCCTCCTGGTGTCTCAACAAGTCTCAACATGAATAATGTCACTTTTCATCCTTATTATTATACAACAATACTCACATGTAGTAAAGTGGGTCTTGGGAGTGTGTGATACAAATAAATAACTTTTATCTAGGTATGAAGTCCCTTATATATATAATAAAACAAAAGATGATATGAAGATCATCATTTATTAAATAATAATTACAAACCAACACATTGTAATAACAAAATAAATAAGCAAATAAAGTCATAAAAGCATTTGTTGGTCTATGTATCATGATTAGTCGATACATATTAAACTTGAATATATGAATTAAATTTTTGATGAATTCATCTTGAGGGTATTTTTCATGAATTAAAATAAATTTAATTTAAATTTAATTCATCAAACACTTTTCACATAGTCTCATAAATTATTTATTTAAATTCCAAATATTTTTAAAATATTTTCTAAATTTTCTATAATTATTTAGGCTCCTATGAATTTTATAACCCCCACCCCCCAGAGGATTTTTGAGTCATGGGGAAAGGCCCGAAAGGGCCAGACGGTTTGGGCAGACCCCATCCCAGCATGCTCAAGGTTGGTCCAACCTAGTAATGGTTTCAGGTCGAGGGGCATTTTCACCTATAATCCAAGTTCATGGTATGGGGGAAGGTACATTTCATGGGGTTCCACACTTTAAAAAATTTAAATTTATTATTTTTTAAAATATTATGTGGTGCCTGCCACATCCATGAAATGGGGAGTCTTTATCGGGCCATAGGGAGGCGACGACCCCAAATAAAAAAAGGTTTTTTTATAATTTATTAAGTGGTGGGGAAGGAACCACCCCCATTTCTCTAAAAATGGGTTCTTTTTATTTCTATACAGGGGATGGAACCACCCACATTCCTCGTTTCCTTTTTTATTATAAATTTATTCAATATCATATCTCATGGGTGTTAGCCTTTTTTTCTGTGGGAGAAATGCCGGAGGTGTCTCTCTACCTTCCCTCATGTATCTATAATCCTATATAATATATATATGTGTGTGTGTGTGTGTTATATATAGTATTATTATATGTATATATGTATGTATTGATATACATGTGTGTGTGTGTGTGTTTATGTGTGTGTTTTTATCACAAAGTATTTTTTTAATAAAGATCGTATTGATTAAAACTTCCTCATGGCCGGATAAATCCCGCATGGGTAGGGTTCCGACCATCTTTTTTTATCTGATTTCATTAATCATTGATGAAATAAACTCACACTATATATATAAATATATATTTCTTATTGGGTTTAATCCTGAAAAAAATATTTTTTCAATATTCGAATGACCATAAATCAGTCATGTGATCTCTAATCAATGTGATATTTGTGGCAGCGGGACCATAGAAACACCCTCTTTTCAATAAATGAAAATTTATTTTTTAATTCATCTTAATTAAATGTGTGACATGTTCTGATACCAATTATAGTAACATTGAGCATTGGAAAAAGAAAAAAAATATTGTATATAAAGATTTTCATGATTGGATTTGTGTCGAAACATCAAATCCAGTATACCCCAACCCATATTTATTCACAAATCATGTGAAATTTAATTATTCATGAATAATTAGGAATAAAAAATATATATATCAAAATCGTACCACTTCTGATTTAGATTGGAATCGAATTTTTCTCACTTTCGGAGATTGTAGCTTAAAGGAACCAATATAGGATCCCTCTAGATCATCCAAACATGCTTCAAGAACCTATAAGTATGTCATACATCAGTTTTTGGGTGATATCAAAGATAATAAAAGTCACTTTCTATGTCCTTGTGATCATTTGAGCATTGTACCTTCGATACGGGATGAATAAATTGGATCAAGGTGCTCAAATATCTTCTTTATCACTCTAAAATTTGGGAGAGAAGATAGAGATGCTCTCAAATTCGTGTAAATTAAATTCCCCATGAATTTGGTCTTCTCAAGTCTTATATAGGTAGGTTTAAAGTCCCAAAAATTTCACTTAGGTCCCCGAGCAACTTAAACATTCAATATAATCCCTTAATGACACTAAATGACTAATTAAATATGTCATAAATATCATTTAAATTTTATCACATACTTATAACATCAAATATATGTTACATGATAAATCTTGAGTTATTAAATCGACTCACTAATCCAATTAAATACTTCACAAACCTTGAATAATAATATTTTTTTGAAAATATTAATTTTGTATCCACTTAATTACTTGTGAATATGTGAGTCATTAAATTCAAAACTTATTATTCTAAACTCTAATAATGTTGAATTTATTTATTTCTTGGTGATCACTCAAACTCAATCATAACCCAAACCCTATGGTGGGTCCCACCATGTCTTAAACTCCTATTCACTTAAATTTGGCCAAACTCTTGAATATGCTTAGTGTATGACCCTCTAAGCCCTTATATCGATAGAAGTGAGTACTAATAATAGACTAGGAGTGGATTATAGCAGCCCATCAAGGCCCCTAAAGAGATCAGGTTTAGTCATAGTAATGACAACCTCCTACAAACACACAATGTGTAATATTATTTCTTTTTCTCATGATATCTCATAAAGCGGGATGTACACTTCCTAGCATCATCCTTTCTTGGTTTATTTATTTATTACCTTACTAGATAGACCTACCTATAATCACCATGGACATGTCTTTAATGAAGGTACTATTATCCTAGTCAATTAGGTCCAAGACATCTCATCCTTTCAGAAGTGAAAAATAATTATCCTAATCATTCAATCAATTTCATGCCACTAATGATGCACCCAACACAAGTTACCTCTCCACGATGCAAATTCCATGGTTTTTGTCTTGAATAAAAGTACATAATAAAATGATACACGCTAATAATGATATCAAGTATTTAAAAAAATACATTTTCTCATAGATATGAACTATTGTCACTTACAACATGTGATGTTCCTAGTGTCGGGTTAGTCCTCATGATCTCATCTACTCGATATCACCAAGTGTAAAATTCATGTGAAGAAGTCCCAATACTTATGAGCCCATAGTACCTGATGTTCAAAATTCATTTTTGTCTGGTCAGTTGATTTATCTAGACCATAGGAAATATATTTAAGATTACTTTCATAGTATCTTGAGGTTCTCATTATAGCTATTAACTGCTATAAACTATTGATATTGAAAATAATATAAGGACATTAAAATGTAAATAATGGATGAAAAAGTATTAACACTATTGTGGTAAGGATGAATCATGTATAGCTCGTTGTATACATGATATGGTAATAGAAAATTACTGGTCAAGTTGGGTCTATTGTTCCCATTTTTATGAAAAAGGTCACTCCCACAAACATCATCACATAATGGAAAAGGTCTCATAGTGTACTAGGTTCACTTCCTAATCGCATACATAACATCTAATGAGATATAAATCTTTCTCAATGCATTGGAGGGATATATAATTTCAGGACCACCTATAACATAACATTGTGTGCTTAGTCTAACCAAACATGGACCATAAATTCTATCTCATGATATAAAAACATTACCCAATGCATTGTAGGGCTATTTAATTCTGATCTTGACCATCACATAATGAAAATTATAATATTTAAATACAAACATATGGAACATGAGGAAAAGAAACCATATATAAAGCATTAAATAATTTTTTATGTTAAAATTTTAATAAAGTAACATATTTCCTTTAAACAATAGGTTTCAATGTGGGAAGGTTCATGAAAATGATTAATGATAAGTAATAATAAAAACCAACCCATTAGTTATGCATTTTGAAATGACCAAAGGATATTTTAAGGAAGGAAAGGTCTTATTATTTTCCTTAAAATCATAATTTAACCAAGAGGTTTATCCATAAAATAATGAGGTTTTTTAGAATCTATTCATGGTTAAAAACATTTTATGGAGGTGGTACTTGTCGTAAAATGAGTAAAAGAAAGTTCCTTTAAATCAGGTTTTACTTAAAATAGAAAATTATAAAGAAGATGTAAACATGAATTATCCCAAATAAAGTAAGGTAATGTAAAATAGGTATAAATTTATGGAAAATATATAAAATATATGGATTAATTACATGATAATAAAATATATAAAAGGGTAGAAAAAAAATTGTAATATAAAAATAACGAGGGTGGTTCGAATGATATCTTACCATAGGTCCCGATTCACTATGCACTTACACTTAAATCCATAAATAATTAAATTAAATTTATTAAATAAATTATAATCAACCTTATACATTAATATATAATTTTCTATGTTCTATTTATTATCATTTTTTATTTATTTTTAATATGTTTTTTACTTATGTTGGTTACTTGGGGTTGTTCGGTTAATTCCTCGGTAACCCTTTCAGTTTGATGACCATAGTCAAGTGTTGTAAAATAAATACATGATCTCTGTAATATTGTAGGTTTTTATTCTTTATTATAACATTATCACAATATTTATATAGTTTCATAAGTTATCACAAAATGGGCACAAATTTAGAAAGGCGCCTTAATCAGTTCATTTAAGGCGGTTAAAGTTAATATAAATGTTTGTTATTATCATTACTTATATATTGTAAAATATTTACCTTATAGAATATTAATAGTTTCATAAATATCATTTTTATACATTATATAAATTTTTAAAATCATCTATGATAGGTGATTATAGAAAAATAGAATATGTCATTCTGTGAAGGCGGTAGTCCAAACACACATGGATGATGCTCTCATTTTTCATAGAATGGAAGGGGTATAAAAATAAAATAATTATCATTTTAGAATATTTATAATGTTATTATTATTATATTTTTTTCATTAAATAACTCTTTTTTCTATGCCATATAATAATTTTATGAAAAATATAACATGTCGTTCATGGAGGCAATAGTCTGCACAAACACATGATGATGTTTTCATTTTTCTCAATGATTTTATAGAAAGGTATATAATGTATATTAAATTATTATAATAAAATTTAAGAATATTAAAAGTGATTATTTTATCATATCTTCATGAATAGAGGGTACTTTAGGGGGTGGAATAAGAAAATAACTAGGAAAGTTGGGTTGAGATCATTACCTCTCCCTTTAGAATTTATCCCTTGGGTGGATCCTTAAGGATCCATAGCTTGGTCTTTTGGGAAGACCAAGGATTCTAGGAAGTGGGGAGGGATTTGAGGAGTGACTAGTTTTGTGTTTTGGTTGAGATGTATCTTTATGATTATTAGATAAATGGAGAGGATGTGAGCTTCTTTTATAAGTAAAGAGATGGGAATTTTTGTAAAATATCTTTACTTTTCAATAATGTCATTACAATATTCAAGGATAAAGGATCCAAGAAAGGTAAATAATATTCTGTGTAAGATATAAGGTTTATATTCTCTCTATATTCCATCATCACACATGTTTTTAACATGTTTTATCCTTTTTCACTAGGTCAACCCCCTTTTTACCTTAATTTACCCTTACTATGGTAGATAATTTAAACGACCAAAACTAAAATTTAATTTATTTCATAATTTGAACATGATGATTCTAAATATGAAAATAATTTTATAAAATAAAATTTTTAAGGGTTAGATAAATTAATTTTAGAATTATCACACATGATGCGTAAAAACCATTATTTAGTTCATTTCAAGATTAAAATTTATGTGTGAGATAAGATTATCAATTTTTTTTTCATAAAAAAATTGTTTTATTATAAAGAAAATAATTTTTTTTTGGATTTCATGAAGAAAAAAAACCACATTTTACCAAAATTAATATTTAATTTAAATAATATTCCAAAATAGTTTTTTCATTAGAACTAATTATTATTTATGTTCCAAAATGATAAGAATATATTTTATAAGTTAAAAATAATATTTTAAAATGAATAGTTTTTTATTCCTTAAATACATCTTCAATGTTTTATAAATTTATAATTCAATATTATCTTATGAAAATGTCAAAAAAATATAATTTTATAAAAAACAATATTTTTCCTATTTACCTTAAAAATAAATTATTTTAGAAAAATCCAAAACAATTTAATCCTAGGATTATTTTTCTATGATAAATCTGAAAATAAATTTCATTTTATTATATTTAAATTATATGAGTGATAAAAATTAGTTTTAGATATAAATTTTTAAGATGTATTTTTAAAATTCATTGTAAAGCATGAAATATATATATATATATATATATATATTATTACTATACCATGAGTTTGATTGTTATCCCAAAGGTAATATTATGTACATATTATGTTCCAAATTAAATATAAGTTTGTGTTAGTTGTTATTATCTATATTACCTAATATGACACTCATATATATTTAAAAGAAAAATTTATATATATAATTTATCGATATTTAGATTCTTTCCTCCTTAATAAATTTCACCCTAAAAATTTATTACCATACACTACACTGAAAAAAAAATGTGTATGGTTTTTTTTATTATCTCTTCAAGTTCCCATGTCATCTCTTCATACATATGGTTTCACCAAAGTACTTTGATAATGTGAGTTGTCTTATTGTGGAGATTTTTATCTCTATGGTACATTATCTTCACTGAATACTACTACTAAGATAGATCATTCTCCAACTATACCACCTATGGATTTAGAACATGTGAGTCATATGGTATGTACTTTCTCAAGAGGAATACATGGAACACATCATGTAATTTAGACAATTTGGGTGGGAGTTCTAGTCGATATACCACTACTCTTATGAAATCAAGAATCTCAAAGGGGACAATGTATCTAGGACTTAGATTCCATTTCTTCCCAAACCTCATGAATCTATTCCATATAGATATATATAGGAACACTTTTTCACCAACCTCAAACTTCAGGTCTCATCGAAGGTTATCAGCATAACTCTTATGTCGACTCTGATATTCAATAATGGGTTTTTTAATATTATTTACCTTTTCTACCATTTCTTATACTATCTCATGTCATAGAAACTTTCTTTTGCCAACTACATCCTATTGCACATGTTTTCTATATTTATTCCTGTGGAGGGAGTTTTATGGGTCCATTTAGATGCTCAAGTGAAAGCTATTGTAAGAGAACTCAACCAAATGAGTATATTGATCTCAACCTCCCTTAAAGTTCATATAGAAGTCTCTAAACATATCCTCAAGTGTCTATATAGTTCATTAAGATTATAAATAATCCTAGAGGTGATAATTTGTACTAAATTTCAACTATGTGTTTAATACATGTTTAAAAAATTTCTAGAACATTGAGGTGAACCAAAAATATCAATTATATACAATTGATAGTGGTGTTCCATGAAACCTCACTCTTTCTATAATGTATATATTTTCAAGTTGATCGAGTGATAAGTCCTATAAAATGACAATGAAGTGAAAAGTATTTAATAGATGGTCCAGCACAACCCATATGGAATTATTAATTTTAGATGTCTTTGGAAGACCCATGAAAAAATAAATAGAGATTTTCTCATATTTCTATGTGGGTATGGGCAATGGTTGCATTATACCTTTATACTTTTTCCTCTCATACTTCAACTACTAACACACTAGGTACTTTGATGTATATTCTTCAATATCCTTCTTTATATTGTCCCCCCAAAAGTGTTCTCGGAGATCTCTATACAACTTTAAGCTATGAGCATCATACAATATCTCCTATATTATCTCAAACTCTAGTAGAACATATAATCGTTTACCAAATCTCACAATTCCATCACCATCAATTTTGAACTTCAAGGATTTTCCTTTTCTCATAGTATTCACATTCTCCTGTATCTCCACATCATTCCTTTAATATTTATTAATTTTCTCCGATAGTGATGTTTGAGCAGTTAATTGAGAATGTGGGATAGTTTTCCTTCCTTAATAATTTCCATGTTCATCCTTTTAATGTATAATTTGATTAGATACTTATCAATCCTCATAATATATAATTTTTTATGATATTTTCTTCTTAGATCATCTGCAACTTTATTCACCTTTCCATGATGGTAGTGGATTGAGCGGTAATAATACTTGATCAGCTCTAACTATATTAATTGGATAATATTGAGATCCTTAAGTGTAAATATATATTTCAGTCTCTTTTGTTCCATATATATATATCACACTTCTATCCATAAATATAATGCCTATAAATATTTAATGTGAATATTACTGCAACCAACTCCAGGTCATGCGTCAGATTATTTTTCCCATACACTGTCAACTGTCTTGAGGTATAGGTTGTCATTTTATCATCCTACATGAGTAAACATATAAACATCTTTTTAAAGAATCACTATAAATCACAAATCCTTCTCCACTTATGGGTAGTGTGAGTATAGGTTTAGTGGTTAGCTTCTTCTTTAGATCCATAAATCTCTATTCACATTCATTTCTCCATGCAAACTTCATCCCTTCTAAGTTAGTTTAGTTAATGGGTTTTAAAATCTTCATAAGTTTCTCAAAAACCATTTATAATACCCATATAATCCAAGGAAACTATGTATATCTGTAACAAATGTTGGTCTAGTACATTCCTCGGTCACATTCTTCATTAAAGGATCCATGTACACCCCCCCCCCCCCTCTAATTATGATAATATGCCCCAAGAATGATACTTACATCATTAAAAACTCACATTTAATGTACTTTTCATATAAATTATCCTTTTTTAATGTCTTTATCAAAATATTTAAATTCTCATCATGTTCCTCCTTGATTTTAGATTATATAAGGATATCTTCTATAAATACTACCACAAATTTGTTGAGTTGATTTATAAAGACTCTATCCAATAATTCCATGAATATCATTAGAGCATTCATGATTTCAAATGAAATGACTATGAACTCATAGTTCCCATACCTTGTATGAAATTCAATCATGTAAATATACTCATTTACCTTTAATTGATGATATCCTAACTAAAATTACATTTTAGAGAAGTATTGGGACCTGCATACTTGGTAGAACAAGTCATCAATCCATGGAAGGGGATAATTATTCTTTATCATGATTTTGTTGAGCTCACAGTAATAAATGAAGAGGCACATTGACCCACCCTTGTTCTTGATAAATAGTACCAAGACACCCCATGGTGAATCACTAAGGTAAATTAAAACCTTATCAATATTATCTTTTAGTCAATTCTTTATTTCTTCCAATTTAATGGGAGAATTTTATACGGAGTCTTGGATATCAATAGAGATCTAGGTATAATTGTAAATATGAACTCAACCCCTAGATCATGTGGAAGTCCAAGAAACTCTTATGGGAATAAATATGCATATTCCATTACAATAGGTATGTATTCAAGGGTTGTCCTATCCTTTATCTTGATCATTTGAGATAGATATTCTTTCTTACAAGGAAACAATATCTATGATTATGGTGAAGATTCCAAAGGATATTCATCCTTCTCCTGAAACTTGTATAGAATTAAAGGATGATTTGGGATAAGGAAATTGATTTACTTCTCACAACATTTTATGTGGGATTTATATAAATATATATAGTCCCACTACTACAAAACTTGATTTATCCAGTGCTAAATCTCAAGCTAAAAGCACTAATAAAGGACCCCTTTATCAGCACTAGAAAAAGCGCTGATAAAGACCCCCTATCAATACTAATAAAAAAGTGTTGATAAAGGGGTGCCTTTATTATCACTAGAAAAAAAATGATGATAAAGGGTATATTTCATAAAAATAATATTTCATTAAAAATAATATATTAATATATAAATATTTTTATATTTATATGAATATAATATTTATTTTTTAAATATGTTTTAGATAAGGCTAAATAGGCATTTACAATTAATATATAAGATATTTAGTGAAAATGGATTATAAAATAATTAAAAAAATATTATTAATTAATAATTAGTTAATTATTATCGATTGATAGTCATTTAATAATAGTTGTATGACATAAAAATTAAATGAATTAACAAACGGTCTCAGATAAGTTGAAAACATGACATGAACTTTAAATAGCCATAACTTTTGATATGGGTGTCTGTTTGGTCTCTAACACATATCAAATCAAATTATGTGATGATCTATATGCCCTAATGTTTGGGGAACCCTTGATCATATTTTTTGAGGCCAAAAAAGGCCTAGAAGGCCTCCAAAATTGAGTTTTTAGTCAAGATATCCCAATTTTTTAACATTTAATGAAATTTCAGCCTCATTTAAGGGGGTCTTATTGTCTTTTTTCTATTGGGACTAAATTTATTCCCAAGTATTGCATTCATATTGATATTGTGGTTTTGAAATTTTATCATTTTTCACAATGTAGTTTTATTTATAATTATATATATATATATATATATATATATATTCTTATATTTACTTCTAATAAATCAATTGTATAAATATATATATCTATATATTTATATAAAAATTTATTTTTAAATATATAAACCAAATGTAAATAAATATTTATTATTCATTTTCTTTAAAATAAAAAACTATCCATTTTATTTACCTTATAAAAATGCATTAATATATATAGATATACCTATATAAGTAATGTTTATATATAAACATATTTTAAAAAATCATTCATAAATAATTATATAAATCATATGAAATTAATTATTATCCATTTTATTCAAAACAATATCTAACCATTTTTTATACATTATAAAAATATATGAATATATATATATATATTATAATATATATAAATGAATATTAATATATAATATATTTAAATAAATATAAGTGTGTGTGTGTGTGTCACATAGTTCTAAATATATGTGAATAAATATAACTTTTGTAAAATATAAAACAAAACATGATTGGTAGAGTGGTAAAGGGAATTAGAGCGCAGAAGGGAGGTCATAAGATCAATTCCTCGTGCCAATAGATAATTAGGGGAGCCATTGAATCACTGAGGAAGGGTGGGGGTTGTTTGCGAGTGCCTAGAAGGTGAGTTGGGGAGTGGAAAGCACTAATAAAGAGAGTTGTGAGTGTTGAGAAAGTGGGTGTTGTGGTGTGTGAAAAAAATTAAAAAAAATTAACAACGCTAAAAAACTCCAATAAAGGCCCCCTTTATCGGCACTTTTTTTATCACTAATAATAGTTAGCTTTTAACATCACTCTTGTATTCAGTGATTTTTTAGTGCTGATATAGCCTATTTTTAGCACTGTTAAAGGCTAAATTTGTAGTAGTGTCCACTCCCAGTATAGTATAAAATTATATTATTTGGAGTATGATAAGGTTTTATAGAATTTTCATCCCATAAAGATTTACTAAGGATTATTTATATAATTGAGATGAAACAGTTGCATCATTTTTCATCTTCACTAATAATTCAACCTTTATGGTTTTTGGTAGTGTTTGAATAATTCTACTAAACTTGCATGATATGAAATAATACATAGAACCAAAATAAAATAGTGTATTTTCTATTCTTGAATGAATAACTAGTATACCTTTCACCATGTTGTTTTCATGATCCACCTCAGTAGTAGTGATAGCATAATCCCTCCCTTTATCTCTTAGCCTTGGAGGTTATTATAAATGGTTATCTTTAATAACCCTTTCCTTGTGTATTGGTTTGTATAATGTCCATATTCCTTATAATTAAAACATTAGACCATAGGATAAGGATTGATCAGGACCTTTTTTTCCTTCATCCTATTGGTAGGATTATTTATCTTTATTCTACATTTATTGTCTTAATGTTCCTCCTTTCCACACTTGGAACATTTCTTGGCCCCCTTGATACATTTCCTTGGATTCTTCTTCCTACACTTTTGATATGTGGGTAGTTAGATCTTATTTATTTTATGATATTTATTTGGTAAAACTTTATAATTAAATTTCATTCTTATCATTTTATCTCTAGTCCCTCAATACTACTAAGAATCAATAATTTATATCTCATATTTGATAACACATCAGACAAATTCCTCATAACTTTTAAAGTCCTGAATTTCCAAATATATTAGTAGAATTGGCCTTAGCATGCTAAAGATATGGTCGATATTGCTTCCAGTGTTAATGAAAAATCCATAGGTGTGTCATCCAAGCCTTTTTAATTTCTTCCCATAAGACCTGATTGATTCATATTACTTTTTCTTAAGTATAAGTAGTTCATTCTCCATTTTAATAAGGAGAGTGTGAATAAAGTATTTATTGATAAATATCCTCTTAAATTCATCCAACTCCATAGCTTATATATCTTCTATTGGCTTTATATTCTTGATCAGTTTCCACCACTGATCAACTTCTCTATCAAGGAAATAAATAGAAAATATAACCTTCTATTGTTCATAGAAATGAAGGATAGAGAATATATTCTCAATGGAGTTAAACCATTATTTGAAAATTATGGGATCAGAAGATCCACTGAAAGTTAGAGGTTATTATCACATAAAGGACTTAACTGTAACTTGATATCTCGGAGGTCATTCTAGGAAATTCAAGATATTATTCATAACTTGAGTTAGTTTTTCTTGAACTGTCTTGAAGTTCTCAACTCATTCTCCCATAATTATTGAAATTACATTAGGGTAACCATCACATTTCCCATTGCATAATTTGGTGGTTTTATACCTCATATTTCTAACCATTTTCTAAAATAAAATAAAGTTAGGGTTGAGATCCTAAAAGGGGGTATCTATGAAATTAGAAATAATAACCCATAAATGGAATATATATATACCTTATCTATGAATTTAAAGGTCTCAATCTAGACTATTCATAGTTTATTTCCTATTAGGTTCTCTAATATAACAGTATATTCAAATCATTTGTAATGGTTTAAATAGCATATGAATTATCCAAATAATATCTCTTGGGAGTGTCAAACTAAGTGTGTAGTTAGGCCTCTTTTCCATGTACTAGGCGATAATCGAGTTCATACCAAATATTCCCATTTTAGGGTTATTACCCCTAAATGCATCTATGTCAGAGCCTAAATCCACTTGTAATATCCAGATAAGGATCACACATCTAGTAAAACCACATAATCAAAAAAAAATCCAAAATTTTAGGATGTTATCCTATACTTAGATGTATCCTTAGAGTTTCCACTAATTTTTCATAGTCCTAATACCCAAAATAAATAAACCTTGTATCTGATTCCAACTATAGTGACCCAATCCTTAAATATATATTATTTCATTATTTTTAATATATTTTTACAATAAATACAAACCAAGGATCAAGAGGAATAGTTTATTAGGGATATTAGGCACCTAAATACATCATAATAAACATAAATTACATCATGTTTATTTAAAACTCCACATAGTTTGTAAAGACCCAGAATTTCCATGTAAATTTTTTTTAATTAAATGGGAATTTTATGAGTCTGCGAAACTTGACGGTGCGTGATTCTGAGGCCCGGTGTGCCCGGAATCAATTTCTGAAGTTTTGTTCGGGTACGTTTAGTAAGCGTACGAGCGGGTTTTTATAACTTTTGAACCAGTGCTCGGAATTGAAATTCGAGGGCACCGTTGAACTCGCAGCGTCCGCTTAAGGAAACTTTCACCTCGATGGCAGTGGGTCGAGAATAAAATATAGTTTTTGGGTTTTTAGTGAAAGAATTAAATAAAAATAAAGTTGTGTAGCTTTATTTTTATTTTGTTGGTTAAAGCCTCCATGTGGAAGTTGGAGGTGGGGAACACCACACCTTAACCTCCCATGAGAGGTTATAGTGGTAGGGCCCACTCAAACCTAACCTTATCTTCATGTTTATTATGGTGGGGACCACCCAGGTTTTAACCCCCTTGAAACTCCCCATTAATGGGGAGAAACCCTCAAACTTCCATCAAGTGTAGGGGAGCCTCTTCAACTCCCCTAACACTTAATTATTCCAAATCCTATTCATTAATTATTTGAGCCAACCCTTTCAATTAATTGTTTAACTCATTTGAATTTTGTGCCAATGATAAAATAATAGATAAACTTAATCTATTATTTTGGCTTGGCATATTCATCTTGGTGGAACTTTAGAGAAGAGAGAGCTTAGGGAGAAAAGATCTCACCAACGAAGAACGAAGAACCCCGGAAAGGAGTGTCTTCGACTTTCTTCCTTGAAACCTCCTTTGACGTAGGATGTCTTCAACTACAAAGATTCGTCACACAAACTGACGATCAAGGAAAACGCCAATGTCCGTCTTTTTTTTTCAATGATCTGTCTTCTTCCCCGCGACTCTATTGTCGAACAACAATCAAGTAGGGGTTTAATTTAATTTAAGTGTCATGTTCTTCCTTTCTTTCAAAACAAAGAAAGAGGATGTTTTCCTTTTGTGGGTGGTTTGTTGTGCTTCATTCTTATGAACCGATTGCTATCACCCTAAATGCGGAGGGTGTGGGCCAAACTAACATGGCCTGTCTCCCTCTGTCAATCTCTTTTGTTATGTTCTTCAGCATGGCGATGAAACGATGAGGCGACGAAGGCGATAGGCAACGACCGCGCTACCCGCGTTCTTCACAACCCGCGCCACCCTCGCGGCGCTTCGGCCTACCGGATCCATGCCTCCTAGCCACCCGCCGGCCTACTGACTCCTGGCCGCCCGCCAGCCTCCCAGCTGCCCAGCCGCCCACCGGCCTCCCCGCTCCTGGACGCCCGCCGGCCTCCCAGCTCCCAGCCACCCATCGGCCTCCCGACCACCCACCGACCACCCGGATCCCAGGCCAAGCCGCCCGAGCCGCGCCCCTCGCGGCATCCGACCGAGTCGGCCTTCTGGACCGAGCTGCCTGAGCTACGCCCCTCATGGTGCCCTAGCTGAGCCGGCATCCCACACCTCTCGCGGTGCTCCGGGCTGAACTGACTCTGCGCCACCGGGTCGAGCCGCCTATGTGACCCCCCTCCGGGCCGAACCGCCCTCGCGGCCTACTGGGCTGGGCCCAGCAGTCCGGGCCGAACCCAACGATCCGGCCCACCCAACGGGCCATGCTGGACCCAACGGGTCAGGCCGGGTCGACCCGAACCAGGTCGGCCCAGAATAAGACGGGCCGGGTCGGTCCGACCGGGTCAGACTGGACCTGGGCCTACTACCGACCCTTTACTTTCTTTTGGTCATATCATTGGCACCGGACGTCCGTTTGACGAATCGTCAGTGGTGCTGGTAATCTTGGAACATGGCGGTCTCTTTGAGTATACCCCACTGGAGTTTGGCGTATAGTTAAGATATGGTCAGGTTGGATCATGCACGAATCCAACCGAGCCCTCAGGACTAAAAGACTAATAACTCACAGACCGGGCGTCTGATTGACATGTTGTCTGTTGCATTGAGACCTCTATGACATGGCGGACCTTTGAGATACTTCTTTGTAGGACTTCATGATGGTTGGAGTTCTGACCAGTAGCTCGTGGAGCGGATCCTTCCGGTGACGAGCGAGCAAAGTGTGAAGACCTAGTAGCTGGCTGAGACTTGACGACTGCTAACCAATTGACTTGGAGTGACTCGACTAGACCAGTGGGGAGCGCCTTGGTGTCGTGGTAGATCCACGGCGGAGGAGCGCCTGGTTGTGGCGGCAGACCCGTGGTACTCGACAGGAGAAGTACCTCTGCAAGCTATTAGGCGGAGCGCCTGGTTGTGGTGGCAGACCCATGGTACTCGACAGGAGGAGTACCGCAGCAATTCAAGGTTAGTGGGAAGTGCCTTGGTGTCATGGCAGGCCCACTATACTCGACAGAGGAGGAGTTCTCTAGCATTCATGGTTTTGATAATGTGAATAAAAATCCTAGTTGAGATGATTCAGTAACTTTTGTGTTTTTCTCATGATTGAGATGGATTACTTGATAACTTTGGTATATGTATAGGAATATACCTAAGTGGGGTTATCTGTTGATTTCATACTTTGTGGTTTATCCTTATTAGATTTAGTGAGACCTTGAGGGTCTTGGGGTCCCTAATGAGTATCGTTATACTCACCCCCGCACGGGCTATGCCCACACCTTGTTGTGTTAGTTGCAGATGACGGACAATGCTGACTGAGGTTGAGAGTTACAGGATTGGATGATACCTGGAGTTGGACCTTACGATGAGTCGGTACACAGAAGAGATTGACAGACATGGAGTGCTGAGGAGGCTATCTGTACCTACCCTTCAGGTAGGAATTCCATAGGACGACCCAGCAGCTGTTTTTCCTTTCTTCAGTTGTACTTGTACTTTGAGTTCCTTGTAATTTACAGTTGGGCTTGTATTTCTGACCCCTTTTACTTTTCATTACTCTTTAGTTATACAATTTACTTAGTGTTTTGTATCCAGTTGTGTGCTCTGTTGTGTGTGTTTACAGGTTATAAAGCCAATGTCTTCCTAGTTTTAGGGAATTACGCCTTTGGTGTTAGTCGCCAGCCCCTGGACTATGGAAGGCAGCCTTGGGATAGTCACGGCACGGGCCCCGGGGGACAGGTCATGAAAAATTGGTATCAGAGGAGTTGTTTCTACCACAGAACTTATGACTCTGGTCTTTCTTTTATATGAAGCAATAGTGTTAAGTTTAGTGAGTGTAGTTTTTAGTTCAGGGAGTCCAGTGTTGGTGCAGCGGCCGATGTATCCATACATCAGGACCCTGACTTCTAATTTCCGACTTAGTACACGAAAACACTGATTGTGTATGTGTTTTCAAAAGTTTTCTTTAAGTCATCTCAACTAGGTCATCTCACCAGGTATAATCTTTTGACCGTGTCGCATCTGTTTCTTTTAGGATTCCTCCCTATGGACGACCAGCTAGAGTCCCGAGAGTTGTACGCACAGATAGCCCACCGAGCGATGATGCCTCGGTGCAGGGCCCTTTTCTAGTGAAGGCACCAGTGGTACCACTTCCCGTTGGGCCACCGATGCCACCATCCCCGTCAGTAGACGATACATGCTGCTTGAGCGCATTGCATGAGTTCCAGTGCCAAAGGCCACCCAGGTTCAGGGGAGAGACTGACTCACAGGCGGCTGAGGATTGGCTGGAGGCTATGGTGAGAGTTTTCTGATTGGTAGGGACACCAGCCGATCTCATGGTGATTTTTTCTGCTAGCCTTATATAAGCAGAAATGGGCATATGGTGGATCTTGATGCCCTAGGTTCACGATGAGATGACGCTTCTCTGGGTAGACTTCGAGTGGCTGTTTTGGGCAGAGTTTGTTCCAGCGAATTTTCACGCAGTGCGCATACAGGAGCTACTTCATCTGCAGTAGGGCAGTATGACTGTAGCTCAGTACTCAGCAAGGTTCACGGACCTCTCATGTTACTCCACCGATATGGTACAAGACCCTTTCTTCAGGGCCTGGACCTTTGAGCAGGGACTCGGGCAGGAGATCAGAGCTTTGGTGATCTCACTCAGCATCCTGACGCAGGCCAAGGTGTTAGAGAGAGCCCTCCTAGTGGAGAGTTTCCTTGTTGAGCAGTCTCCAACAGTGAGATCCACCACCAGTCGACACGTAGCAGAGTCTTCTGCAGCTGGCAGCAGACAGATACCATAAAGGTCCAAGAGGACCAGACCTATAGGTGGACGACTACATGACTCGGGATCGGTTGTGTGGGGCACTCGGAGCAGAGACATACATGCCAAGAGCGGGTAGTGTTTCACATGCGGTGGGCAGGGTCACATGGATCGCGACTGTCTGACCCACTGTTCGGATGATCAGCAGATGGTCGAAGGACCTCCCAGGTAGAGACAGAGATTCGATCGAGGCGATCCGTAGGGCACAGGCAGATGTGGCAGAGGAGCTGGTCATACAGCTGGCGGTGGACGATGTTACAAGGTGTTACCGCCACCACCACCAGGAGGTCCACCCCGACCGTAGAGAGCAAGTGGACAGGTGAGAGCTCAGCTATCGGTAGATGAGGATTACGATCATGGCGCTCCGGAGATGATTCAAGGTACGATCTATGTCTACTCTACCATAGCTTCATTACTTATAGACACAGGTGTTAGTCATTCTTTCATTTCCACTGCCCTCATTCAGAGCTCAGAGATTCCGACGGAGCCATTGACTCGATCCTTACATCTAGAGACTCCTACAGGAGTAGACTCGATGATTACGCACTGGTGTCGGCAGTGTGAGCTTACTCTAGGAAGCGAGAGCTTCGGCTGGGATCTTCTAGTAGCGGCATCGAGGCCTTATGACGTCATCTTGGGTATGGAATGGTTATCTACAGTCTATGCTCAGATTGACTGTATTAGGCGCAAAGTGCGGTGTGTCCGCACGGATGGGACCAGGTTTACCTTCACCGGAAAGAAGGGAGCCTTTGCAGCACAAGATGGACTTGCCCGAAGGAGAGTATAGATGATCACTCATCAGTTGGCTACCCTTACCCTCATAGTAGTTGATGTGGAGAGTCTGAGCTATCCTGTAGTGGTGGACCAGTACACAGATGTTTTCCCTGATGATGTCCCAAGTCTACCTCCTCATAGGGAGGTGTACTTTTATATTAACTTGTAAAATGGGATGGCACTGATATCTACTCCAGCATATCGGATGTCTCACACGGAGCTTCACGAGCTGTGGGTACAGCTTGAGGACTTGCATGGAAAGGGATTCATCCGGCCCAGTGTTTCTCCCTGGGCATCCCTGATTTTATTCGCCAAGAAGGTGGATGGGATCTTGAGGCTTTGTGTTGACTACCGGTGCCTAAACCAGGTGACCGTGAAGAACAAGTACCCACTCCCGAGGATTGACGACCTCTTTGATCAGCTGAAGGGAGCACGGTGGTTCTCGAAGATAGACCTCAGATTAGGCTATCACCAGCTCAGAGTTCGATACAAAGATGTGCAAAAGACGGCCTTCATATGTCGGTATGGACACTATGAGTTCTTGGTTATGATATTCAATGTAACCAACGCTCCAGTAGTGTTCATGGGACTCATGAACAAGATCTTTTAGCCATACCTTGATTTCTTTGTCGTAGTCTTCATCGACGACATTCTGATCTACTCGACTACTGAGGAGGAGCATGCCTATCACTTGCGGGTAGTACTGGACACACTCCGAGAGCACGAGATTTATGGTAAGCTCTCGAAATGCCAGTTCTGGATCTGAGAGGTTCACTTTCTAGGACATGTCATCTCGGAGGATAGAGTTGCAGTGGATCCAGTGAATATTGAGGTGGTACTTTCTTGGGAGCCACCCAGGAGTGTGACAGAGGTACGAAGTTTCCTGGGTTTAGCTGGATTTTACTAGGGATTTGTACCAGATTTCTCTAGAGTTACAGCGCCACTATCAGCCTTAATGAAGAAGAGGAAACCCTTTGTGTGGTCGGAGAGATGCTAGTAGATATTTCAGGAGATGAGGCAGAGGCTGACTAGTGCCCCCATCTTGAGGCTTCCAGAGGAAGGAATAGGGTACGTAGTCTACTGCGATGCATTAGGGACCGGACTCAGATGTGTCCTAGTGCAGGAGCAAGCAGTGATTGCTTATGGTTCTCATAAGTTGAGATAGTATGATCAGAACTACACTACCCATGACCTGGATTTAGCAGTAGTGATATTCGCCTTGAAGATATGGCAACATTATCTGATGGGCGAGCATTTTACCGTGTACTTTGATCACAAGAGTCTCAGGTATATCTTCTCTCAAAAGGACCTGAACCTGAGACAGCGACGTTGGATTGAGTTCCTCCAGGACTATGACTTCGAGATAGTCTATACTCCTGGGAAGGGGAACTTTGTTGCAGATGCGCTCAGCAGAAGATATGGTATATAACTGCTAGGTGAGGTGATAGAGTAGCTGGATGCTTTAAAGATATCCTTTGTAGATAGAGATGGAGCATCTTTTCTTCAGTCTCTTATGGTCACTTCCCCACTTCTTCAGTGAGTTAGGGAGGCGCAGTATGGGGATGTTGACTTCGAGACACGACGTGCTCGGATATCCACAGGGAAGGCACCTGATGGATTTTCTGAAGGTGGGGAGCACGTCATCCTCTTCAGAGGACATACCATGGTACCAGTGTCACTTAAGGGGGAAGTGTTGAGGGATTTCCACACATCCCCTCTATCGGTACATCCAAGAGTGGCGAAGATGTACTAGGATCTATGATAATAGCACTGGTGGCCAGGAATGAAGAAGGTAGTTGCAGAGTTTGTCTCGCGATGCCTCACTTATCAGCAAGTGAAGGTGGAGCATCAGGTACCAGCAGGCTTGGTTCATCCTTTAGAGGTTCCAGAGTGGAAGTGGGGTGGGATATCCATGGATTTCGTGACATGACTTACATATACATCCAGAGGTCATGACTCTATTTGGGTGATCGTTGACCGACTCACCAAGTTGGCCCACTTCCTAGCGATCAGAGAGCAGGGTTCAATAGAGAGCTTGGGACGCCTCTATGTGCAGGATATTGTGTGGATACATGGATTACCTTCTTCTATTGTCTCTGATTGTGACGCACGATTTACTTCCCAGCTATTGAAGGGGTTGCAGGAGGCTTTCGGGACACAGCTTTGTCTGAGCACCTCCTTCCATCCTCAGATGGATGGTCAGACCGAGGGGACCATTCAGACCCTTGAGGACATGTTGCGTGCTTGTGTCCTCGACTTCGGTCACAGCTGGGAGGATCACTTAACTTTGGTGGAGTTTGCATACAAAAATAGTTATCACTCCACCATTGGGATGGAACCTTTTGAGGTGTTATACGGGCGACCTTGCAGATCACCTTTGTGTTGGACTGACCCAGGGGAGTCAGCACTCATGGGACCAGAGATGGTATGGGCTACCACAGAGAAGGTGCAGATCATCCAGGAGTGGATGAAGACTGCATAGAGCAGGTAGAAGTCATATGCTGACAGAAGATGGAGACCTCTGGAGTTCGAGGATGGAGACCACGTCTTTCTACAGTCTCACCTCGATGAGGTTTATGGAGATTTGGCTGAGGCGGCAAGTTATCTCTGAGATTCATTGGAAATTTTCAGGTCCTCAGCAGAGTTGGAGAGGTGGCATACTGCTTACCTCTTCCACCTCAGTTGCACCGAGTTCATGACGTCTTCCACGTATCCCGGCTGAAGAGATACGTGCACGACCCTTCTCACATCATCGACCATGGCGAGTTGGACGTCGACGATGGGGCGACTTTTACGGAGGTTCCAGTGGAGATTGAGGATCAACAAGAGTGGGTCTATGTGGATGGTCTATACCTCTAGTGTGTGTTCACTGGTAGAATGGGAACCTCCAAGAGATCACATGGGAATGGGAGGCTCATATGCATGCTCAGTACCCCCACTTGTTCCCTTAGTTTGAGTTATAGCTTATGGGGACGTAAAGCCCTGAGGTGGGTAGAATGTAAAGATCCGTAATTTCCAGGTAATTTTTTTAATTAAATGAGAATTTTACGAGTCCGAAAAACTTGATGGCGCGTGATTCTGAGGCCTAGTGTACCCAGAATCAATTTCTGAAGTTTTGTTTGGGTACGTTCAGTAAACGTACGAGCGGTTTTTTATAACTTTTGAACTGGTGCTCAAAATTGAAATATGAGGGCACCGTTGAACTCGCAGCGCCGGTATTCACTTAAGGAGACTTTCACCTCGATGGCAGTGGGTTGATAATAAAAGATATTTTTTGGGTTTTTAGTGAAAGAATTAAAAAAAATAAAGTTGTGTAGCTTTATTTTTATTTTGTTGGTTAAAGCCTCCATTTGGAAGTTAGAGGTGGGGACCACCACACCTTAACCTCCCATGAGAATTTATAGTGGTGGGTCCCACTCAAACCTAACCTTCTCTTCATGTTTATTATGGTGGGGACCACTCGGGTTTTAACCCCCTTGAAACTCCCCATTAATGGGGAGAAACCCTCAAACTTCCATTAAGTGTAGGGGAGCCTCTTCAACTCCCCTAACACTTAATTATGTCAAATCCTCTTCATTAATTATTTGAGCCAACACTTTAAATTAATTATTTAACCCATTTGAATTTTGTGCCAATGATTAAATAATAGATAAATTTAATCTATTATTTTGTCTTGGAATATTCATCTTGGTGGAACTTTTGAGAGGAGAGAGCTTAGGGAGAAAAGCTCTCGCCAACGAAGAACGAAGAACGCGTTCTTCCAACGAATAACACCGGCGAGGAGCATCTTCGACTTTCTTCCTCAGAACCTCCTTCGATGTAGAATGTCTTCGAATATGACGAGCCAGCACAAAAACTGACGATTGAGGAAAATGCTAACATCCGTATTTTTTTCCAACGATTCGTCTTCCTCCCCGCGACTCCATCGTCGAACAACGATCAGGTAGGGGTTTAATTTCAATTAAGTTTCATGTTCTTACTTTCTTTCAAAATGAAGAACGGAGATTTTTTCCTTTTATAGGTGGTTTTTTGTTCTTCGTTCTTATGAACCGATTACTATCACCCTAAACACAGAGGGTGCAGGCCAAACTAACATGGTCTGTCTCCCTCCGTCGATCTCTTTTGTGATGTTCTTTGGCATGGCGATGAAACGACGAGGTGACGAAGGCGACAGGAAACGACCGTGCTACCCGCGGTCTCCACAACCCGTGCTTCCCTCGCAGCGCTTCGGCCTCCCAGCTCCCAGCCACTCGCCGGCCTCCTGGCTCCTGGTCACCTGCCTGCCTCTCAGCCTCCCGGCCGCCCACCGACCTCCCGGCTCCCAAGTCGAGCCGCCCGAGTCGCGCCCCTTGTGGCGTCTGGTCGATTCGGCCTTCCAGGATGAGCCGCTCGAGCCACACCCCTCATGGTGCCCCGACCGAGTCGGAATCCCGCACCCCTCGCAGTGCTCCGGGCTGAACCAGCTCCGCGCCACTAGGCCGAGCCGCCTACGCGGCCCCCCTCCGGGCCGAACCGCCCTCACGGCCTACTGGGTTGGGCCCAGCAGGTCGAGTCGAACCCAATGGACCAGGCTGGACGCAACGGGTCAGGCTAGGTTGACCCGAACTGGGTCGGCCCAGACTAAGATGGGTCGGGTCGGTCCGACCGGGTTGGGTCGGACCGGACCCGGGCCTACTACTGAACCTTTACTTTCTTTTGGCCATATATTTGGCATCGGACGTCCATTTGATGAACCCTCAGTGGCACTAGTAATATTGGGGCATGGAGATCCCTTTGAGTATACTCCACTGGAGTTTGGGGTATAGTTAAGATACGGTCAGGTTGGATCGTGCACGAATCCAACCGGGCCCCCGGGACTAAAAGGCTAATAACCCACAGACTGGGCATCTGATTGACACGTCGCCTATTGCATTGAGACCTCTATGACGTGGCAGACCTTTGAGATACTTCTTCGTGGGACTTTATGATAGTTGTAGTTTTTACCAGTAGCTCGTGGAGCGGATCCTTCCGGTGACGAGCGAGAAGAGTGCGATGACCTAGTAGCTGGCTGAGACTTGACGACTGCTGACCGATTGACTTAGAGTGACTCTACTAGCCTAGTGGGGAGCTCCTTGGTGTCGCGGCAGACCCACGGTGGAGGAGCACCTGGTTATGGCGGCAGATCCACGGTACTTGACCAGAGGATTACCTCTGCAGGATATTAGGGGGAGTGCCTAGTTGTGGCGGCAGACCCACGGTGGGGAGTGCCTTGGTGATGCAGCAGACCCACAGTACTCGACAGGAGGAGTACCTCATTAGTCCAAGGTTAGTGGGAAGTACCTTGGTGTCATGGTAGACCCATTGTACTTAACGGAGGAGGAGTTCTCCAGCATTTGTGGTTTCAATAATGTGAATAAAAATCCTAGTTGAGCTGAGTCAATAAATTTTGTGTTTTCCTCATGATTGAGATGGATTACTTGATAACTTAGGTATATGTATGGGCATATACCTAAGTGGGGTTATCTGTTGATTTCATACTTTGTGGTTTATCCTTGTTGGATTTAGTGAGACCTTGAGGGTCTCGGGGTCCCTACTAAGTATCGTTATACTCACCCCTACGCGGGCTATGCCTGCACCTTGTTGTGTTGGTTGCAGACGATGGACAGCGCTGACTGAGGCTGAGAGTTCCAAGATAGGACGATACCCAGAGGTGGACCTTATGATGAGTCGGTACACGAAGGATATTGACATAAATGGAGTGCTGAAAAGGCTATTTGTACCTACCCTTCAGGTAGGAATTCCAGAAGATGACCCAGCAGCTGTTTTTCCTTTCTTCAGTTGTACTTGTACTTCCAGTTCCTTGTACTTTATAATTGGGCTTGTATTTCCGGTCCCTTTTACTTTTCAGTAATCTTTAGTTATACAGTTTACTTAGTGTTTTTTATCCATTTGTGTGCTCTGTTGTGAGTGTTTACAGGTTATAAAGGCAATGCCTTCCCAGTTTTAAGGAATTATGCCTTTGGTGTTAGTCACCAGCCCATGGCCTATGGAAGGCAGGCTTGGGGTAGTCACGGCATGGGCCCCAGGGGACGGGTCATGACATAGTTCTCCTAACTCCCATATATCCTCTAAAACTACATAGGATTCCCAGGGGAAATACGTGAAGGAAAGGGGTGATCTAAAAATCCCATTAAGAGAAAAATAAGAGTAAAACATCATGATGATGAGGCAATACATATAAGTTAGGAGTCATAACATGATTTTATAAAGATAATTATAATAATCATGGAAACGTGGCATAAGTTAATAATATCATATGATCACAGAATCGTAGATATGTAGCATCAATATAAAGCATGACATCATAATCATAATCCATGGTTCACTCCCAATACCATCATCACATATGTAAAAAGTCCCATAGTAGATTTGGTTCACTTCATAATCACATACATATCATTTCATGAGATATAAATCTTTACCCAATGCATTTTAAGGCTATATAATTTTTGTCTCACCTATCACATAACATATTGTGCTTAAGAAAACTACTTGTGAAACATACATGGTATCTCATGAGATGAAAACATTAACTAATTAATTAGAGGACTATATAATTATGATTCCACAATTCATATAATTAAAATAATAGTATTTACATTCATATGTGTGCCACATTAGAAAAATAAACCATACATAAAGCATAAGCATGATAAAACTCATGAGAAAGAAGTGGGTTTCATAATATTATATTAAAGAATAACTATATATCATAAGTATTATCATAAAAAAGAATTAAATCACTTTGGATGTTCATATTTTAATAAATAAACATAGGTATTTAAAAATTGGGTTCCAATGTAGAGAAATTTATGAAAAGGATCAAGGAGAAGTAAGAATAAAAACTAACCCCATATGTGATGCTTTTCGAAATGAGTAAAGGATTTTTTAAGGAATGAAAAGGATTATTATTTTAATTTAAATAAAAATTAAACCAAGAGGGTTATCTATAAAATAATTATAATTTTTATAAACTATTCATGGTTAAAAACATTTTATGTAGGTGATACTTGGTGTAAAATAAGAAAAGGAAAGTTCCCTCAAATCGGGTTTTGCTTAAAAGAGAAAATCATGGAGAAGATGTAAACATAAATTATACCTGAAAAAGGAAGGTAATTTAAATTTTAAATATATAAATGGAATATGTATAAAATATATGTATGAATTACATGAGAATAAAATAGATAAAAATTTAGAAAAATAAAGAGAATGTATAATCCGAAGGTAATGAGGGTGGTTTGGAAGCTCCCTTACCTCAGGTCCTGATTCATTATGAACATACACTTAAATCAGTGAATAATTAAATTAAGTTTATTAAATAAATTAAAAATAACATAATTCATCTAAATTTAATTTTCTAAGGTCCATTTATTATCATTTATTATTTATTTTAATATAATTTTCACTTACGTCGGTCACTTGGGGTTGTTTGATTAATTCCTCTTTAAACCTTTAATTTTATTGAACATGGTCAATGGTATTGTAAAATAACTTCATGATATAAATAATTGTGGAGTTTTATTTCATTTATTATTAGATTATGACAAATATTTATATAGTTTCATAGGTTATCCCAAAATGGATCCAAATTAAGAAAGGTGTTATGATCAGTTTATTTAAAGGGATTAATGTTAATATAAATATTTTCTATTATTATTACTTATATATTATCAAATATTATCATTATATAATATTAATATTGTTATAAATATAATTTTTATTCATTATATACATTTTTAAATTCATCTATTTTAGGTGGTTACTGAAAAATAGAATGTGTCGTTCCATGCTGACGGTTGTCCGCACATACACGGACGATGCTCTCATTTTTCATAGAATGAGAGGGGGTATAAAAATAAAATAATTATAATTTAATAATATTAATAATGTTATAATGATTATATTTTTTCATTAAATAACTCTTTTGGACTATTCACTTAATGATTTTATGAAAATTTGATTCTACCATTCATGGGGGAGGTAGTTCGTACAAACGCATAATGATGTTTTCATTTTTCTAAATGATTTTGGAGGAAGATATAAAATGGATATTTAATTAGTATAATAAAATTTAATAAAATTAGAAATTATTAATCTATCATACCTTTATGGATATAGGGTTTTTAGTGGGGTAGAAATAAGAAAATAACTAGGAAAGTTGGGTTGAGTGCATTACCTCTCCCTTTGGAAGTTCTCCCTTGGGTGACTTCTTAAGGATGCTTAGCTTGGTATTTTGGGAAGAAAAAGGATTCTAGGAAGTGGGGAGGTAGTTTATGTGATATTATGGTAGTTTTTTATTTTGATCTATATCTTTGGAATGAGTGGAGAAATTGATAGGAGGTGATCTCCTTTTATAAGTAGAGTAGCATTTTTGTAAAATCACTTTACTTTTCAATAATTTCATTATATTATTCAAGGATAAAGGATCCATAAAAGGTAAATAATGGAATAGGGAGTATTTAATGTTGATACTCCCTCCACCATCCATTATCACACATTTTTTTAATATTCTTTAGCCTTTTTCACTAGGTTAAACCCCCTTTTACATTAATTTAATCTTATCATGGTAACTCCATTTTTAAGCTAGGTTATTGGTTTTAATTACCAAAATTTATATTGAAATTATTTCATAACTTTAAAATGGTGATTTAAAATATTAAAATCATTTTATAAAATAAAATTTATAAGGTTTAGAGAAATTAATACTATTATTAGCATACATAACATGTAAAACCCATTTTTTTAGTTTATTTTAAGCTGGAAATTTATGTTTGGGATAAAATTATAATTTTTTATTATTTTAATGAAAAAAATTGGTTTATTATAAAACAAATAAGTTTTTTATGGATTTCAGGAAAAACCAAAACTGAATATTACTAAAATTATTATTAAATTTACAAAAGGGTCCAAATTAGTTATTTTTAATAAAACCAATTATTATTTAAGTTCAAAAATGATAAGAATGTGTTATCTAAGTTCAACATAATATTTTTAAATGAATAATTTTTTATTAATTAAATACATCTTCTATGTTTTATAAATTTCTAAGTCAATATTATCTTATGAAAAAATCATAAAAATTACAGTTTTGGTAAAAATGGTATTTTTCTCTATTTACCCTAAAAATTAAATATTTTAGAAAAATACCAAAAATTAATCCTAAAATCATTTTCACATGATGAATCCAAAAATTAAATTAATTTTTTTATATTCAACTTTTATGAGTGATATCAATTAATTTTATATATAAATTCTTAAAACGAAATAAAAATTTTGAAAATGAATTTTAAAGCCTAAAATATATATATATATATATATATATATTATACCATAAGTTAGATTGTTATCACAAAGGTGATATTATAAACAAATTATATTCTGAATTAAATATAAGGTTGTGTTAGTCTTTATTATCTATATTACCTAATATGACCCACATATATATTTATAAAGGAAATTTCTATATATAATTTTCAAGTTATTACAGTTAGATTCATTATCCACAATTTTAGTTAATGTATTTTATATTTATTTGACCCTTGGGACATGGTGTATTTCCTCTAACTTACACCAAGTCTATAAATAGTTTTATTGTATGAATGTTATGAATTTGATCAATAGATAACCTCACTTTATTTTTATTTTTTTGGTCTTCTCATTAACATTAAACACGCCTCTGTTAAACCCTAAAATGTATAAGGATAACATGAAGAAAAACCTTAAAATTTATTTTCTTGTTATAGAGACCATTATATGTTATTAAGGATTCTTAATTATTAATCTAATCAAATCTCATGAAGTATTATACCCTAATGTGAATAATTCAATACTAAAACTTTTGTCTTTAACAGTAATAAAAATTGATAGTGATCACCAGATGTGGTTTCTATCGATATAAATTTGTTTATGAAACTAATTTAATAAAAATAAAAATATAAAGACTGGTGAGGTGAATAATTTAAGAAAATTAAGAAAATTATTATGGATAACATAATACCATTAATTATCCAAATTAAGGTTGGTCATTCTGATCTTAACAAGGGGAAATGGGCTCGATGGAAAGGTATTGATATGGACCTCTATACTATTATCCATACTTGTTGATGCTTATAAATTCATCCACATATGACCAAAAGTATTAACAAAAAAGATGGAGTATTTTTTGAATAAGTTGAAATTGTTTGTATTTTTAAAGGTAAAGGTAAATTGAAATATATACTTTTATTATTTTTATATGATAAAATATTTTAAGCTACCATTATTCCATTGAGTTTTTAAATATTTTTTAAGAAAATATATATTTTTATGGGTTTAGTGCTGAAGTTTTTATAGGTATGAGTATGCATTAATATATATTTATCCCATATGTTTTAAAAAAAATATTTTTCCCATATATATATATAGAAAAAATTTAAAAAAACTAAATTATATCACACCCTCCATTTTATAAGGGAAGTTTCCTTAAAATCATTTCAGTATTTTTGATATACCAGACACCTCATTTTTAGTATTTGAATGATAATATATTATTAATGATTAAAAATTATATTAATATTCATTAGTAATAATATTATTAATAATAATTACTTTTATTACTTGGGAATCAAAAGATACACAAACCCCCAAAAACTCAATTGAGCCACACCACGATCCTCCAAAGGTCTTCCTTACACCCTTTCAGACCCTGTCAGAGACCTATAATATAAATCATAATCATTAAAAATCCCTAAACTAATTTCTACATTATTACTTTAGTACACCATTGCAGTGTATATTCCTTGGTGTGTGGCCATGATGATTGTGTAATGGGTAATCACATACATGATGGAATTATATAGAGGATAACATGAATGAATGATCAGGAATGATAGGATAAAGGAGGATCTACGTGAATATGTGTGGGATGATATACAACAAAAAGGGTTTTTGTGATAGGTTCATAAAAAATAAAGAGTATTGGGTCATTTTAAATTAATTGATTCTTTATGTTAGGTGTAAACCCAATCCCACATTGGTTTATGTAAGGAGTAATGGCTAAAATATAAGATTCTATAAGATACTCCTTCTTTCACTAATTTGTTTCAGGATATAATCTTAGAAGGTATTGTGTTTTGGGATTGGAAGTCCTATACTGGAGGAAATCATCCTTACAAGTGGTATCGAATCCATGGTGTAGCCCATGTGTGATGAGGTGGCATATCCCCAAACCATTTTGATAATGGTAATGGTATCTCAGTTGATGCATGTTGATCCATGGTGGTTTCTTTTGTTGAAATTATTCTTGATAGCAATGGTCAAGTGGTGTGTTATGGTGATGAGAAAAACAGAGTTGCAAGATGTATGGATCAAGTGGATTATCATTTAATGGGGGTCTAGATGTGTAGTATTTGGTTTAATGGGAGTATTTTTATATATAAACCCAATCCAAAATTGTTTTCCAAAAGGATTAATAGGTAAAATGTAAGCTTAGATGGGATACTCATCATATCACCTATTGGTTTTTCGATAGAGCCCTATAAGGGATTATGTGTTTGTCTTGGAAGTCTTGTGTGGGAAGAAATGATTTGACACTTTGAACTGTTACTTGTAATAAAAGGATCAACATGAGGTGGGTCAACTCCTAAGGGTGAGGTATGGTCTTGTTGGCCCATAGGTGTGTGTGTTGTTTGGTTCTTTATAACCCCTACTACAAACTTAGATTAATAATTACATTATTAAATATGTTGTTAATTGTTATTAATTACAATATTAATAATTATTTATTATAAATAATTATATTATTAAGTCCACTATTATTGTTTATTTTTATTATTGATTGTTAGTTACATTATTATTCATTATTATTAATCATTAATTATGATTTATTATTAATCACTTATTCTTAATGATGTGTTATTATTAATAATTTGTTTTTATTTAAATGATAAAGAAGATGACCATAATCCATCATAGAAATAAAACAAAACAAAACTTGAAAGGATTTTTTTTTGTGTGTGTAATCAAAATGAAACAAAATAAAAAAAATTAAATTTTTTAAAAACAACTACGGGGATATTTATATATATTAAAAGTGATAAAAATCCATTTATTTTTTATTTTTAAAGGAATGCGTTAATTTTATTAAAGCATTGCTTTATAAAATTTTAAAATAGGATTAATTAACACTCTTGATGAATTTTATAACCTATAACTGTAAAAAAAATTACCCTAAAACCATAAAAATATTTTTTTTAAAGCTATATAAAAAAACCTTTTCCACCCTTTGTGTATGAGATAATTGGATCACAATAAAATTAAAGTGTTATTATAATTATTCTACTTTAAACATTACAAACATATCTATGTGTGCATGCACACACAACTGAGCCCCCATCCTCATGGTTTTGACAAGGGGATGATATTTAGATGATTATAGGTTTATAATTCATTGAATTGATTTAGTCACAATTTCTTTGAGGAGTTTTCTGACATTGTGTGGGTATAATTGTGAGGGGGGAATGAGTGGGAATTCACTAGTAGATAAATAAACATTTGTGGTCTCCAAAAGCGGTCAGAAAAGTGTATTTCATGTCATGGGTGACCGATCCACAACCACTTTTGTAAATCATAGTAAATGGGGTCACAAATACCTATTTCACAACTTCTTAAAGTATTTTCCACATAGTTTAAAAAAACACCACTGGGGGCAGTGCATGGGGAAAGTTGGTAGCAAAGATGAGGTTAATGATGGTGGAGTGATGGGGAACAATGTGTGATGGAATTATGGTGAAGGTCAGTGTGATAAGCACTAGGTGGACAATGGGTAGTGTGATGGGAAGACAAGTGGTTCAAAAAGAAGTGGATAGATGATGATCAGTGAGTGGATGACTTATGGTATAGTGGGAAGTGGGTATTGTTGTGGTTGATAGGCCATGTGGCGGTGGTGTCTCCCAAATATACCCAAGTTTTATGGGTCAAGCGGTCGCTTGCAGTGTAGCTTGAGTTGTCAAATCCTCAGAGACATAAGAAGAACCTTTAGAAACTCAATAAAAGGAGATGGATTTTTGGCTATGAAGTGGCCAACTTGGGTTGATTTTAGATGGTTTTAAAAGAGCACTAAAAGATCTATGTGAATTCAAATTATGATAAAATGAGTTGCTCCTAGGTTATTGCTCAGGGTGGATTGAATGAATTCCCTTTTTTTTACGATTTTAATTTCATTGACTCGAGAAGGATTCATGCAATGAATTCAAACTAACCTCATCACTTACTGATTAAACACCTTCAAAACACATTATAATCACCTATACACTTGTAGGATCATTTTTATGAGCACTCCAAGGTAAAGGATGTAATTAGCACATGAAAGTGGGGTGAATAAATTCAATAAGGAAGAGGAAGAATAAAAAACATTGAATGAAATAAACTCAATTAAAATAAATTAATAACATTTAGGGAGTGAGAAATAAAATTCAATCCATCCCATTGATACTCCCTTGAATCAACCCATAAAATAGCTAGCTCTCCATTGATGACAAGTTCTCAACGGAAGCAGAAAGTAGACTTACGAGGGTAGAATTGAAGAAGTAAAAACAACAAAAATAACGATCACTCCAACGTTGTGTGAAAAAAATTACAAGGTTTGGTATGAATAAATTCACACCTTGAGGAAATGGTATCAAGGTGATAAGAGGAATAACAGAACAAGAGAATAAGAAGAACTTTTATTAAAAACTAATGTGATTCGAACAACTTACATGGGAAGGAAAAATGCTACAAAGACAAATTGGCATAATAACATTACAATCAAAAAAAAGATCCAAGATCCATAAATCCTCCACCAATACTTTCTTAAATAGGAAAAAAATGAATTCTTGGATGAGCCCCCAACATCCCATGTGCCTTTAATTAATTTTGTTGGGGAAAGGTGGGTGGAACATTAATGTTGAGAGACTTTTCCACTTCTTGCCCCAAAGTTCCAGCCATCTTGCATCCACTGTAAAGACGCGCCTAAAGGACCTTCTATAAGGATGAATTTGAGTGGTCCCTATAAGACTTAAATGAATACCCAGATGTCCCCTAACATCCTGTAAATGTTCAGCCCAAAATAATAAACCGTTCGCGAAATATGATATAAATAGTGGGATGTTTTTTTGGGCCACAGAATATGGACTAGAATTGAATCTTCAACTTGGTCCACCTTAATAACCACCATTTAGGACGAATTAGCACTAGCTCCAGAAGACTTTTTTGTTTCTATATATGTTTTATAGCCTCAAATTAATTTTGGGCTTCATTGGGCCTATATTTTGGGCCTCATATTCCCATCAGTGGGATGATATCCAATCTGCCTTCTCCATAATTGTTTCCTTTCATCGCCAAATATCCCCATCATCCTTTATGAATCCTCCATTGATCCCTGAATGAAAAATGTTCATATTTATGTTTATATAAATTTCCCAAAATATCAAATTAAAATATGGATAATTACATTCTTTAAAATCAGATGAAACATTGGGCCTAAATTGGTGCATATTAGGCATGAAGTGCCCAAATGATGAGAATGGATGTTCAAAATTAAAATCCACTAACTCAGGCCCATAAAATCAAAAATGAACATTTAATACCCTTAAAATGTAATCAAAATATGTGTTTTTATTTTCTAATCACACCCCCCAACTTGAGTTTTGCTATTCCCGAGCAAAATATATCTCATAAAAATGAAATTAAAATAATCTTTTCCAAAAACATTTTAATACACATTTCTCACCCAAAGATCACATACCAAAAAATTATGAAACCCATCAAAATCATTTAAAACAAGCTATGTACATAAGCATATCTCAAGCCCAAGCTCATTCCTTTGTTCAAATTCATTGCCATATTTCATCCAAATTCAATTAATCATGATGAAGTGTTGTGCATCACAATAGACATGGGGGTTCATTTTCATTCGAGGGAGAAAAGATGGAACCTCTAAGAGAAATCAAATTTTAATAATAAGATGAGTACTAATTTTTTTATTTTATTTGTTTTTTTTTTTTTGATTTTTTGGATTTTTTTTTTTTTGCAATTTTTCCATGGTAATTGAAATTGAACTCAATTAAGTCAACCCATGTAGCAAGACTTTACCGATGACTCCCAGGCTCAAAGACCTTAGGGCACCAAGTGAAGCTCACATACTCGGGCATTATCTCGAGTTAACTTAATCAAAAAAAAATCAAATTACCACAAATAGAGATAAAATTCCCAACTCTAGGCCAGACAACTATGGAGTCACGATCCCCAAGTGTCGAAATCCACACATTAGGTCAATTCATTTCTCTACGCATAATTGATTTTTTTTTGAATACTCATGTTAAAATTAAAATGATCGCTAATCCTATGATATTTATTATGGGTCCCCAAGAACTCAAACAAAAACCCCACAATCTAGAGGACGTGCATTGTGTTTTTTTATTAAATGGATGAAAATATAACAGTGAAAAATCACATTGGACAACCGCACTTTCCAATATCTATGCACATGAACATAAAATTACATTAAAATCAGAATCAAGGCATGCAAAATTATTTGATATCCAATTTCAGAGTTTGGAATGTGTGTTATCATGTTCAAGGTTAATGACATTTTTCCTTCCACACATTTTCATCTCCCCCCCCCCAACTTAGAATAACACCATCCCTAGTGTTTAAAGAATTGAAACATAGAAGGGGCAGGATAGAAGTTCAACGAAGACATTGAAAATGAAAATTATGGAATGAATTCACCTGGTGGTTGATGTTGAAAATGCATTCCCATGTCTCCCTTCAGTTTTGGTTTGTCTCCCAATGGATTGGACGGTTGTGACCAACTTTTCCCAATGACCTATGACATGTATTTAAAAAAAATTAATATATGTATTTTTTTTTTGTATTTTTTTTAACCTAAAAAAACGTACAAATAACATAAACTAATGATACATTATCTTCTCTTAAATTTCTGGGTAAGGTATTACTGAGGGATCACACCGCGTGACACGGATGAATACGGTGCTCCCCTTTCTTACCCATCCTTACTCATAAAAGAAGAACAGGTCAACAATCTATTCTTTTTTTAAATACCTACAAAAACATAAAATAAAAATAAACTGATGATACATTGTCTTATTTATATTTTCTAGGTAAGGTATTACTCAGGGATCACACCGTGTGACACGGATGAATACGGTGCTCCCCTTTTATACCCATCCTTACTCATAAAATAAGAACAGGTCAGCAATCTATTCTTTTTTTAAAAATACCTACAAAAACATAAAATAAAATAAAATAAACTGATCATACATTGTATTCTTTATATTTTCTGGGTAAGGTATTACTAAGGGATCACACCGCATGACATAGATGAATACGATGCTCCCCTTTCATACCCATCCTTACTCATAAAAGAAGAACAGGTCAATAGTCTATATTTTTTTTAAATAAAAAAATGAAGAAGAAGGAAACAAAAGATTATTCACAAAGATTAGAAACATGAAGACCACGGGTTTCCTCCCATACAGTGCTTTTGTTTAACGTCGTTAGCCTGATATGGATCCTAAATCTATCAATTTTTTCCTGGTTTATAGGTTGTCTCTGTTAACTCTACCTCTATTTCCTGTTTATTGAATGATTCAATGAATGGTTTTAACCTATGACCATTGACCTTAAAAATGTTACCACTTGTGGGATCCTGAATCTCTACTGCCCCATGGGGGTACACATGATTCACTATGAATGGACCTGACCGTTTAGACCTTAACTTTCTCGAGTGTAAATGAAGTTTTGAACTATACAAGAGCATAGTTTTTTCCAGTTCAAATTGTTTGACTTTGATATTCCTAGATTGGTAGTCTTGAACTCTAGCTTTATTTATCCTTGAATTTTCATAAGCCTCCATCCCAATTTCTTCAAGTTCATTAAGATCTAATTTCCTCTTTTCTTCGGCTAAAGAAATTTCAAAATTCATTTTTTTGATCGCCCAAAATGCCTTATGCTCAATTTCAACAGGTAAATGGCATGCTTTTCCATAAACAAACCTATATGGTGAAATTCCTAGGATGTTTTTGAATGTTGTACGATATGCCCAATGTGAATCCAAGAGTTTCTCAGACCAATTTTTCCTAGAGGGGTTGATAGTTTTTTTAAGAATTTGCTTAATCTCCCTATTTGCTAACTCAGCTTGACCATTGGTTTGAGGATGGTACGCAGTGGAAACTTTATGAGAAATTCCATACTTAGACATGAGTGAAGAGAATGGGTGATTACAGAAATGGGTTCCTCGATCAATGATTTTAGCCCTCGGAATTCCAAATCTAGAAAAGATATTCTCTTTTAGGAATCGGATCAGAACTTGATGATCATTAGTCTTGGTGGGAATGGCCTCAACCCATTTTGAGACATAATCAAAAGCTAAGAGGATGTAGAGGTATCCCTTAGAGTTTGGAAAGGGTCCCATGAAATCAATTCCCCAACAATCAAAGATTTCAACAACCAGAATGGGAGTGAGGGGCATTTGATTCCTTTAGGAAATGGATCCTAATTGCTGACACTGAGGACAACTTTTACAGAATTTGAAGGAATCCTTAGTGAGGTTCGGACAGTAGAAACCACTTTGGAGGACCTTTACAGTGGTTTTCTTTGTAGAAAAGTGGCCTCCACATGCCTCTCCATGACAAAATTTTAGAATGGACTCTTGCTCAGACTCGGGAACACATCTCCTGATGATTTGATCAGGACAGAACTTGAAGAGGTAAAGATCATCAAACACATAGTGTTTGACATCAGAAAGGAATTTCCTCTTAGCTTGGGTCCCCAGGAATTTTGGAATGTCACCCATCACCAAATGGTTTTCTATGTCAGTATACCAAGGGAAATCACTCGCTGAATAGAGGTGCTCATCGGGAAATGAATCAGACACAGAGAGGTGGTGTGAGTTTTCTTTGAATTCCATCCTAGAGAGGTGATCAGCTACAACATTTTCAACACCATTTTTATCCTTAATGGTTAAATTGAACTCTTGAAGAAGAAGGACCCACCTAATCAATCTAGCCTTGGCATCTTGTTTTTGGAAAAGGTATTTTAGGGCTGAATGGTCAGTGAAGACAATGATGGGTGATCCTAAGAGATAATACCTGAATTTCTCTAAGGCAAAGACAACAGTAAGCAACTCTTTCTTAGTGGTGGTGTAGTTTATTTGTGCATCATTTAAATATTTTCTTGCATAAGCAATGACACATGGAGTTTTCTCACACTGTTGTCCTAAGACTGCTCCTACAGTGAAGTCACTTGCATCACACATGAGCTCGAAAGGAAGTTTCCAATTTGGAGATTGCATGATAGGTGGAGATATAAGAGTTGACTTGAGTGTAGAGAATGATTCCTCATAGCTTTCTGTCCATAAAAATGGAGCATCTTTTACCAATAGATCACAAAGTGGTCAAGAAATAGAGCTGAAATTCTTAATGAACATTCTATAAAAACCAGCATGTCCTAAGAAGGACTTCACTTCCTTAACAGTTTTAGGAGAGGGAAGGTGATGAATGATGTCAACCTTAGATTTATCAACTTCAATCCCTCTACCAGATACCAGATGACCTAGAACATGTCCTTCCCTTACCATGAAATGGCATTTTTCCCAATTTAGTATGAGATTCTTATCCTCACACCTTGAAAAACCTTTTTCAACATTTATAAGGCATCCCTCAAAAGTATCCCCAAAGATGGAGAAATCATCCATGAATACCTATAAACAATCCCCCACCATGTCCGAGAAGATTCCCATCATGCACCGCTGGAAGGTACCAGGGGAATTACATAACCCAAAGGGCATGCGCTTGAAGTAAAAAGTACCAAATGGACAAGTGAAGGTTGTTTTTCCTTGATCCTATAAGGAGACTTCAATTTGATTATACCCTAAGAATCCATCTAGGAAGTAGTAGAATTGATGACCCACCACTCGCTCAAGGACTTGATCTATAAAGGGAAAGGGGAAATAGTCTTTCTTGGTACAAGAGTTGAGCTTCCTATAGTCAATACAGACTCTCCATCCACTACTAACCCTTGTTGTAAGCATCTCTCCATCCTTATTGGTTATTACTGTGATTCCATCCTTCTTTGGAACCACATGGATTAGGCTAACCCACTCACTCTCAGCTATAGGATAGATGATACCATCTTTTAACAATTTCAAAAGTTCTTTTCTCACTACTTCCATGAGATTAGGATTGATTCGCCACTGAGGTTGACGACATGGCTTTGAATCGAATTCTAAAACAATTCTATGAGTCCCGATAAGTGGGCTAATCCCAGGAATATCATATAGGGTCCATACAATGGCTTTCTTGTGTCTCTTAAGGACATCTAGAAGCATCCTATCATGATTGGATTCAAGAGAGGAAGAAATGACAACAGGAAAGGATTGATTGTCCCCTAAGAACGCATACTTGAGTGATGAAGGTAAAACCTTAAATTCAAGATCAGAGTGGTTATCACTTTCCATGAATGGATGATACTTTGTATTGAACTCAGTTTCTTTGTTCAGATTTCTTGACAAAATTGGTTCCTTGTGAAAAGAATTTTAATCCACTAAATTAGCTAGAGTAGTTTCATGAATGGGTATGGACTTGATGTTATTGATTTCACCCATGGTATCATTTATTGGTGATTCCAAAAAATCATCAATAGATCTATCTGAAAGAGATTCAAGACAAGGAGACAAATTTCCCTCATGTGAACAAAGAAAATCAATCTCTTCTTGACTTAAACATACTTCAGTAATTCCTTGATGTTCCTTGAGTTCAATATCAACACTACTTATCCAATTAACCTCATGGATATCTTCATCATCCCCAATTTGAGAGTTTTCATTGTAGATGTTCAATTCTAGACTCATGTTTCTAAAGGTGATGGTCATGTTCCCATTTCGGACTCGGATAACAGATTTGATTGTTGCAAGGAAGGGAAGACTAAGGATGATTGGGGTTTGATCCCTAGGACCTAATCTTGGGTGATTTTCTAGAACAATGAAGTTAGCTGGGTAAATTAAATTTTCAACTTTCACCAAAACATCCTTTAAGATCCCCTTTGGAACTCGAATACTACGATTAGCAAGTTGAAGAGTGAAAGATGTGGGTTGGAGTTCTTCGAGCCCTAACTGACAATACATAGCATAAGGAATGAGGTTCACACTGGCTCCTAGATCACACAAGGCTTTGACAACTTTGTTCTCTCCTAGTTCAACATTTATGTAAGGGAATCCTGGGTCTTTCATCTTTAGAGGAAGGGTTCCTTGGATTGTTGTGCTAACATTTGCTTCTATAAGGACTTGGTTATTATGTGAGAATTTCCATTTAAATGTGCAGAGGTCCTTAAGGTATTTTGAGTATGCAGGAATGTTTTGAATGGCATCGAGGAGTGGAATGTTCAACTTGACTTGTGAGAATATTTCCCTCAAGGTTTCACTCAATTCAGGCTTGGTTTTCCCCCTCATGTGTTGAGGAAATGGGGCAGGTTGTGGGGTTGTTTTTTGAAGATTTGTTTCTTTCAAATTTTTATTAGTATCTTCAGTTTTTTCATGTGTTTCATTTGAATTTTCATTAGAGTTTGAATCTTCAGGTGGGTTTTGAACTATTTGTTCAGGTTTCTCAATTGATTTCCCACTTCTCAAAACTGTCATAGCCTTTAGTTGTTCATGAGTTGTTTGAGTGCAAATTGTCTCTACCCTTGATTTTTGTTGTGGAATGGCCTGTGTGGGCATGGGTGCCTTTACAGTTTTTATGGTTTGAAGTTCTTGTTTCAGGGAAGAGACTTCTAAGTTCATCCTTTCCATTTGTTTGCACAGTTGTTCAAGGATTGGGAGAGGGACAGATTGGGAAGGGGCTTGTGTTGGTTGGGTTATCCCAGGGGGATACTTTGGTTGATGGGTGGGTTGTTGGTATTGGACTGCTTTTGGTTGGAATTGGTTATGGTTTTGAAAATTTTGTGTAGGGTAGGGGTTTGGTCCTTGTGGTTGGCTAGGTTGTTGGTTATCTTTCCATCGGAAGCCTGGGTGGTCATTATACCTTGGGTTGAATGTGTTTGGGTATTGAGGATTTTGAAAGTTTAGGGCATTGACTTCAGCAGGTGGTCCTCCTAAAAGAACATCCTTGATGGATGGAATGGTTGGGCAGTTGTCTTTTTTGTGGTCATGTTTGTCACAGATTGTGCAAACAGGGTCTACAGTTTGGATTTCATGAATTTTCCTATGGTCTATCTCTTCAACCTTCCTAGAGAGTGCTTCAAGTTTCACCCTAAGGCTTTCCTCTTCTATAAGTGTATGCATTCCAGCAGTTCTTTGAGGCTTTTCAGAATAAGGTGATGTTCCCCATGTTTGGTTTTGTTCAGCAAGGATTTCTAGATACTCGTAAGCATCATTTGGGGATTTGTTTTTAAAGGTCCCATTACACATAATGTCAATGAATTGTTTGTTCCCCGGGACCAAAACTTCATAGAAAATTCTTACTTGTTCAAGAATAGAAAAACCATGGTGTGGAACCATGTTTAGGGTGTATTTTAACCTCTACCATGTTTCATAAAATGACTCTCCCTCTTTTTCAAAAAAGTTTTGGATGCTCTTTTTTAGTGCAATGGTTTTGTGATGGGGGAAGTATTTTTTGTAAAATTATCTTTTTAGTTGGTCCCAATAGTGGATTGATGAAGGTATCAGATTATTTAACCTGTTCTTTGCTCGATCCTTAAGTGAGAAAGGAAATAGCCTCATCTTAGCTGACTCAAGTTGATGTGGTGAGCACATGGTTTCAATAATGTCATTGAACTCCTTGACATGAAGGTAAGGCATTTCTGACACCATACCATGGAAGGTTGCAAGGTTGTTTAAGACATGAGGTTTAAAGACATAGTGGGAGTCTCCTAGGGTAGCATGCCTAATGCAAGAGGGTTCATTGGTTCAGATAGGTGTAAGGTATTTATTCATGGTTTGATCGACTACATTCCCCAAATTTGGGGTTGGCTCATTTGGATTTCCATTTTGGTTCCCACCCGGGTTTATGAGTTGGTTTCTTTGAAGACCCTCCATTTAAATTGACTCAATATTTGACTTTGGGGTATTAGTAATATTAGGATCCAATGGTGTACTTGACTCCCATATCCTATGACTTTCCATCCTAACTAGTCTGTTTGAGTTATCGCGGGTGTAGGCGGACATGCGCCAAAAGAAAAAAAAAGTGAGAAAGGGAAAAGATAAGAGATCTTGGGTGAGAATAGAAGAATGGGGTGAGAAAAGAAGGTTTTGGTCTAAGGAACTTACTTGGTCCCCAGCAATGGCACCAAAATTTGGTGTCTCCCAAATTTACCCAAGTTTTAAGGGTCAAGCGGTCGCTTGCAGTGTAGCTTGAGTTGTCGAATCCTCAGAGACCTAAGAAGAACCTTTAGACACTCAATAAAAGGAGATGGATTTTTGGATATGAAGTGCCCAACTTGGGTTGATTTTATATGGTTTTAAAATATCACTAAAAGATCTATGTGAATTCAAATTATGAGAAAATGAGTCGATCCTAGGTTATTGCTCGGGGTGGATTGAATGAATTCCCTTTTTTTTACGATTTTAATTTCATTGACTCGAGAAGGATTCATGCAATGAATTCAAACTAACCTCATAACTTACTGATTAAACACCTTCAAAACACATGATAATCACCTATAAACTTGTAGGATCATTTTTATGAGCACTCCAAGGTAAAGGATGTAATTAGCACATGAAAGTGGGGTGAATAAATTCAATAAGGAAGAGGAAGAATAAAAATCATTGAATGAAAAAACTCAATTAAAAGAAATTAATAACATTTAGGGAGGGAGAAATAACATTCAATACATCCCCTTGCTACTCCATTGTATCAACCCATAAAAGAGCTAGCCCTCCATTGATTACAAGTTCTCAACGGAAGCAGAAAGTAGACTTACGAGGGTGGAATTGAAGAAGTAAAAACAACAAAAATAACGATCACTCCACCGTTGAGTGAACAAAATCACAAGGTTTTGTGTGAATAAATTCACACCTTGAGGAAACGGTATCAAGGTGATAAGAGGAATAACATAACAAGAGAACAAGAAGAACTTTTATTAAAAACTAATGTGATTCGAACAACTTACATGGGAAGGAAAAATGCTACAAAGACAAATTGGCATAATAACATTACAATAAAAACAAAGCTACAAGATCCCTAAATCCTCCACCACTACTGCCTTAAATAGTAAAAAAATGAATTATTGGCCTATCCTACAACATTACATGTGCCTTTAATTAATTTTGTTGGGGAAAGGTGGGTGGAACATTAATGTTGAGAGACTTTTCCACTTCTTTCCCTGAACTTCCAGCCAGCTTGCATCCACCGGAAAGAAGCGCCTAAAGGACATTCTAAAAGGACGAATTTGAGTGGTCCCTAGAAGACTTAAATTAATCCCCGGATATCCTCTAACATCCTGTAAAATGTCAGCCCAAAATAATAAACCGTTAGCGAGATATGATATAAATAGTGGGATGTTTTTTTGGGCCGCAGAATCTGGCTCAGAATTGAATCTTAAACTTGGGACGCCTTAATTACTACCATTTAGGACGAATTAGCACTGTCTACAGAAGAATTTTTTGTTACTATATATGTCTTATATCCTCCCATGAATCTTGGGCTTCATTGGGCCTGTATTTTGGGCCCCACATTCCCATCAGTGGGATGATATCCAATCTGCCTTCTCCAGAATTGTTTCCTTTCATCACCAAATATCTCCATCATCCTTTATGAATCCTCCATTGATCCCTGAATGAAAAATGTTCATATTCATGTTTATATAAATTTCCCAAAATATAAAATTAAAATATAAATAATTACATTCTTTAAAATCAGATGAAACATTGGGCCTAAATTGGTGCATATTAGGCATGAAGTGCACAAATGATGAGAATGGATGTTCAAAATTAAAATCCACTAACTCGGTCCCATAAGATCAAAAATGAACATTTAATACCCTTAAAATGTAATCAAAATATGTGTTTTTATTTTCTAATCAGGCGGTGTGGTGGGAAATGACAGCATGAGGCAACGGGAGTGAGTGACAGTGAGAGATGTGGTCATGATGAGGGGGGTTGAATTAGTGCAAAACAATTTTACCAAAAAAATTATCTTTTAATTTCCATTCTTAATTTTTTAACCTTGATAGATATTAGGGTGAATGGACCTACTTATGAATTCCCAACACAACAAAACACATGCAAAGAAGTAAATAAATAAGAACTATATCACATGGTATTTTTTCAAGGGTCACTCTCAATATGGGTGACTATGTTCTTACTATGTTTGGGTTGAGTCAAAGATGCAATTGTTCCACTAATATGATAAAGTGAATACACATGGAGAAGGTATCATACATTACCCATAAGGATATCTCTCGAAATTCCTAATATGTCTCCTGATAAGTTATATATATTGACTCATGCAAGTTTACAATAATAATCCCAACCTCACTAATGATCAATTTATTTTTATTTGACCTTAGATTCCACTACATCAATATGATATGTTATTATTCCTCAATAACAAGTATTTTATTTCCAATATGTAATATGTTATATTATCATGTAAGTCTTCCTTGTTCTCTTCATCTTGATTCTTTAGAATGATCATCATATATAAGTAATATGTTCCTTCATTTTTTCTTCTTCCTCCTTCACATAATATATTCAGTGGAAAATTATAATAAAATATTAATAGAACATTGTTCTTACCTTAATCTTATTCTTCTTTAAAAACCTCTAATCATGGAGTTTGTAAAAGTAGTAGTAGTGCTAACCATACCTGAATTTTTTATTCTTGTTTATTATTCTTCTTCCTTTTCTTATGAATTTATGGTATAAGGGTGCCATAGGTAGGTCTTGACTTATATTTCAATAATTATAGGGTATATAGTAGAAACACCTCATTGGCCTCTATTTACTTCTATTCCTCTTCTTCTTCCTCAGCATACAAGATACATACATTCGCTATTACATCGATTTTTCAATTCTTATATGCTTTCTCACGCCATTTATTTAATTCTTGGGATCTTCAGCAATATTAGTATTAGTTTATTCACTATCATACAATTTATATTCTTATTATTATCTTTTATATTCTCATCAAAGAATCACTTGAATTAATTCACATGATTAAATTATGGAAATCTCAATTCTATCATGATAATAGTGATTCTAAAATTTTTTGATTCCTCAAAAGACCCATATAGGTTTATTACCTATGATAATCAATCCATAAAAACCCATAAATTATCTCATGGTTCTGTATCCCATGGTCCACAACGATTTTTTGAAAAATACCAATGATCCTCTCATTAAAACTAGTCAATAGTATCTTTAAGTAATATCCCAGCTTTGATCTTCATAAATAATTTTAAATACTTATATTTGAAATCCCATAATTATTAGTTATAGACCTTCTCACAATTATTTATTTAAATATCCTTTAATATTATATTTTATTCTCCTTTGAATTCATCCCACAATTACAGCTTATTTTCCATGTCTACATGGTAAAATACCATTATGGTGCAAGGTTCCAACTCATGGATTGGTCTTCCTATCAAAACATTCTCACCATTATCCTTATCTTGAATCATGGATAAATTACCAACATCATGATGCTTATGACTTTAATATCAACATAAACATTCTCATATTATATTTCCCTAGAAATGTCATATTTCTCAAATAATTAAATCTTGCATAAGAAATAGTATTTTATATGAATCAATTCAGCGAGATCAAATTTATTATACATACTCAAAAATATATTTTGTATCCTCAAAAGGATCTTACATATTTAGAGTAAATATTATATACCCATTGTGATATGTTATGTATCGACTTGTAAATATTTTGTATGCTCTGAAATATCTTATGTATCATGGTGCAGATTTTTCTTTTCCACGTCTTAGTATGAAATAAAAGATTTATCTTCGTATACACTAGGATATATTACATATCAATAAGAAAAACTTACATACCATCTAAAATATGTTATATATCATAGTGTAACTCCCCATTTTTATTATGTATACTCTATAAAATCTTATGTATCTCAATGAGATCCAGTACTTTGTCAATATTCTATTATGGTGGATCTTCCATATTCCTTTTTCAAATCTTCACCTCCAACTAAAAATTCCAAAACTCCTCCAACTCATCTCAAAACCACTTCAAAACTTCTCTAACCATATCCATCCACTCCATCTCATCTCAAAAAAACTTAAATAACTTCATGAATTTATCAAAATTTCAAAAATATCTTCAACATAATTACTAAATCATTTCCAGTATATCTATATACTCTTATTCGATATCTCAGTATATTTTTATTATCTAAATAACTCATGTCCATATTAATCAAATATATTTAATAATTATGCTTAATTAATCATCAAATAAATTTAGTTCCTATATCATATTTAAATTCTAAAAATAATAGCATCCAGGTGACACTTCCATCCCATGCATATTTCTTCATGCTAAAAACACATTTTACAATGCTGAAATCCATCATAATTATACTTTCCATTACATACTTCCATGACTATGATATTTGTAAAATGGATTTTAAAACAACTTTACTTAATGGGAACCTTTAGGAATATGTCTATATGATACAACCTGAAGGTTTTGTGACTCTAAAGGATGACAAAAAGGTATGAAAGTTGTAAAGATCCATTTATAGATTAAATAAAGCTTCCAGATCATGGAATATTCATTTTGATGAGTCCATAACAGAATTTGGTTTCATAAATAATGAATGAGATCCATGTGTCTGTAATTGGTTTAGTGGGGCTGTGTTTTTTTTCTTAATAGTATATGTTGATGACATGTTACCTATTGGAAAAAAAATATTGGTCTTACAATCTGTTAAGGAGTGTTTGAATAAATGATTCTCTATGGAGAAATTTGTTGAGGAAACATATATTCTTGGGAACAAGATCTATTGTGATAGATCCAAGAGGTTTCTCGATCTAAGTTAAAGTACATAAACTTTCAAGATACTGAAGATATTTAGTATGGAATAATCGAAGAGGGGATTGTTTCTAGTGTCACATGGAATTCATCCTTCTAGGAAAATGTGTCCTCAACCACATGAGGAAAGAAATATAATGGAAAAGATTTCACACACATCAGTGATTTGTTCAGTAATGTATGTTATGTTATGTACTAGGATAGATGTTTTCTACACATTGAGTGTGGTTGGAAGATATTAAGTTGGTCCATGTGACTGTCATTGGATGGTAGTCAAGACTATCCTTAAGTATATGAGGAATACTAAGGATATATTCCTTGTCTATGGTAGAGATGAGGAACTAGTTATTATAGGATATGTAGATGCTAGTTTATAAACTGATCAAGATGATATGATGTCACAAATAGGTTACATATTCACTTTGAATGGAGGTGTTATGAGCTGGAAGAGCTCAAAGTAGGATATGTTCATAGATTCTACATCAAATTCTGAGTATATTGTGACTTTTGAGGCTGATAAGGAAGTAATATAGAGGTAGAACTTAATCCAATAGGTTGAAGTGGTACATGGCATTAAATATCCTATCACACTCTATTATGATAATACTACAGTAGTGGCTCTCACAATAGAGCCAAGGTCACATCAGTGGATGAAGAACATACTTTAGAAGAATTATCTCTTGAGTGATTTTTCTCAAAGAGGTGAGTTTGTGGTGAGTAGTATTTCTATGGAAGACAACATAAAGAACCCCTTGACTAAATAATTGACTTATCATAAACATGATTATCATGTGAGTTCTAGAAAACTGAAATTCATAGGCAGTTAGCTCTAGTCCAAGTGGGAGGTTTTTAGAGTTTGTGTCATAGGACTAACTAATTGTACTTTGATTACATGAATATTCAATATATTCAATATTAATTAAACATCTTATTATATATTGCTTATTTATATTCATGAATTTAATGTAATGTTATCCTATAGTATTTGTCATATTGATAAGGTCATAGTAGTTCTCTGCTATGATAAGAACCTTGAAGTGCTATGAAAATATTCTTAATATATTTATGCGGTTAGATAACATACTTTTATGGGACACGTAGTATTTAGACCATCAGGTATGAGTACTTGTAAGAGTATTATGATTCTTCTCGTGAATTTTGCACTTGGTAATCTCCAAGATGGAAGATTATGAGAATAGACCCTCCATTATGAATTCCACATGTTTTGGTGTCATCGAATATTCTTATCTTCAATTATGAGTAGTGGTACTTAGAATTTAATATTATCATTAATACATGTCATGACTCATGCACTAAGATTTAATGAAAAGTAGAGTACATTGGGTGTGTCATGATTAACATGTCATTAATAGATAAGTTGTGGAAGGATTTGTCCCTTTCATATTTATGGGAGTTGATATCTCATCCCTTTTATTAGAATATAATCATCACCTAAATTCCATGGTCCTGGTGTAACAACACGATTATTTCATATAATCAAAGAAAGGTGTATCAAGAATATAGGTTTATGACCCCATCGTGCAACCTCTTTAGTGAGATATTGTGACATAGGGATTATATTATAAAGTGAGAATTTGTATGTGGTTTTTATCATTGCTACATTAAGTTCTTTCTCTTGGGTGCCTTAGCCCGTTTCTAGATTGTAATATTGGACATTAGGCAAGTCAACCTAATGCCAACAATATATAATCCTAAAGGTTCACATACGAAGTGTTTCTGTTGATCTAGAATAAATTATATTTGAATTTAATTAATGGAATAAATATTATTCTCAAGATCTAGGAATAATTTTATCCAAGTTATATTCATCACATAAATTAAATAAATATGTATTCGCCAACATGTGATTAAAAATATATTTGTTTATTTTATTGAATACTTAATAAATATTTATTCTCCGCTATGTGAATGAAATATTTATTTATGAATAAAATATTTATTTAGGTATTCAATAAAAACCAAGGAGTTCGAACGGACCAAGAACACACTCGGTGATAAAATAATTATTTACAAGCCAGAAAATATTATTTATCAATTTACGTAAGCTTTCATGCCACAAAATATTATTATTATTATTATTATTATTATTATTATGTGGTTTGGGGTTTATTAAAGGTTTTAAAAGTTATTTATTGGTCATCATGTAATTAAATAATATTTTAACCTAAAATCTAACTCTATAAATAGATGATTATGTTTATTATGTATTGAAACCAAACTTGAGAATAGGGAATTGTTGCATGTAGTGAATTCTCTCTCGACTCCTTCTCTCTCCCTCTCAAGAATGAGAAACCCAAGATAAATTTCTTAAAGACTAAAGAATGAGCGATCAAAAATGAACAACACAAGACATTCGATCTGACGTGCTTGCACATAGAGATCGATTCGTGTTTCTCAGAGGTCATTGGAGTATGTGTGGATCACCACTAGAGGGATTCTATCCTTGTATACTTACAACACAATAAATTCAATCTAAAAGGGTCATTTCGGATGATCAAAATTCATCAACAAAGAAAGGTCCTAAGCCTGGGTATTTATTTCTTTAGATATTAAATAAATTAATTATAAATCTAACATGCAAGATCCTCATTCATGGTTTCAAGCAATGATTATTAAAAGAGATTTTAATATATCTCCCACTGCTTCATGCTTATGTTGCTCCCAGAACCAACAAGTAGTATCAGGGTGGTCATGTTTAAATTTATAATTATTTATTTGATTGTTGATTTATATGAAATTGTGGTTAGATTTTCATTTTATATTATTTGTTATTTGATTTGATTTGAATTAACATGATTTGACATATTAATCATATTAGTTCAAATGTTTTCATTTTATTAAAGGTTTAAGAACATATGAAGAATGAACAAACACTCCATCAAGAAACTACCAAATTTTTTTCAGTGAGACAGAGTTACACAACGTGTACTTGGAAGTGCACACCATGTACCTTAGTGTGCTGCATCTAGATGCATCGATGGATATATGACCCTCCATGCAGTAATTACATGCAGTGTACACTATGTATTTACTAGCCAACCTGTCACGAAGTTGTCAGATTATATGTTTTGTATCAGTATGCATGTTGTGTATTCTATACGAGTTAGTGGCGTAAATTAAACAATCCATCTGGTCATTATACACAGTCAAAACCACTTGAGACTAACAACCTAGAGTGTTTATGATATACATGATGTGTATGAAGTGTACACAGTATGTAGTTTATCAATTCCCTCATCTTAATAACACACTGAGAAACTTAGAAAGAAAACAGACACACAGTTCAAAGAGATACATGGGGTGTAGTTGGTCTATACACACCGTGTAGTCTGTCGAGACACACACCAAAGACCCAGACATGTATCTCAGACACATGGGAAATGAAACACACGACGTGTAGATAGTCTGTGCACATCATGTATATTGTATGAGGTATACGCTACATACCCAGGTGCGTACCCTAGATATATGGAAATAGAGATACATGGCGTGTGGATAAATGTACATGCCGTGTAGTCTCCCATTAATGGATAGAATTAAAAATTACATTAAATTGGAAATTTTAAGCATTAAAACCTTATTTTATTTATTGGAATGTCATTGGGTGTTTGACGATTTAATAATGGTTTTAAATAATTTTAAATGTTCAATTAATTTATTGTAATAAATATGCCATTATTGGCCCTACCGTTTATTTTCCATGAATTCCATAAATGATGGGTATCTCCAATTATTTATGGATGATCATTAAGATTAAAGGGAAATAATTAATTCATTAATTAATTAATGCAGGCGTGTTCATCTTAATAATAAAGAACGAATAAAGGAATGAATGTTAGCTAGTTACTTTTTGTGTATTCGTTGCATGTATCACAATTTATGAGCTTGACCAAAACCCGTGTATGTGTTGTATGTTTTTAATTTAATTTATTGCATGGTTTTAAAATTATTTAATATTAAATTAAATGATGTTCTTCAATTCATCCCTCTCTCCATTATTATGTAGGACCTGCATATCCAAATATATTTATGTAATCCTCTTTTTACTAGACCTTTGGTTCTCCTCACCTATGTGTGAGTAATAAATACTTATAATTAATGGATCATCCTAAGGCATGTGGAGGCGGTTCAAGATGGAACCATTATAATGCCAACTCAGGTGATACATAGGTGTACAAGTGGTATATTATAACTCATGCCAAGACTAGTAAATGGAGTTATTCCCCTAGGTCATAGGTTGATCTAATGTCCGCTAATTAAATCAACCATTAGATAAGTTCATGATCATGTCATTTAATTTATTTATTTATTTATGTCTATGTGTTATTTATTTTATGTATGAAAGAATTTGATCACATAAATACATGAATTAACGTGAAAAGATGGAAATTAAATAAATGAATTATGCATAAATGTTTTATCCAACGTGGTTAATTAATTAACATCCACTTAATATTAACAATACATTTAAAGAATAAAACAAGATAAGATTTATGCATAATAAATTAAAATCCCTTAATTAAATATTAAGTCATACTTTTCCTTTCATTACTTGATTAGGAATAAAACTCAATAGAACTAAGTGTTTGACCAAACCTTGTTGGGACACTTACTTTTATATGGGGAGTTCTTATGAAGGTTTTGGTTTGACTTAACCATTTTACATCAATAGGAGTATCCCTTGATAGACTTGGTGTAATTTAAATGTAAGTTTTGAGGAAATACAAGTCAATATTTCAAGATATGGGGTCCACTCAATGGATCAAAGAGCTGCAAGCTCATAGTTAGAAAAGATTTGCCTACCTAAATACCTTCATGCATCTTGACCAACCCTTGTTGGAGTTATGCAAAGGGGAATATGGATCCTTTCCACTAGAATGTTAGAGAAACTATACATTTCGAGTTCAATGGTGGGAGATATTGGAAATTGATAAAATAATGGTAGATTTAATAAAATCAATTAATTTATTATATCTTACCCAATTTATAATCAAGAAAATTACTAATAATATGATCTTCTAATTATTGAATAAAATGGAAATTTCATCATCCACATTATCCCTATGATCAATATTGGATAAATACAACCTCCTAACTGGAAGTAACTTCCAGGAATGGTAAAAACACCTTCAGATTTTGTTATTCCATGAATGAAAACCTTACATGCTAGAATCCTCATTTCATAATCTGCTTGTTAAATAAGAGAATGATGAAGAGTTCCTAGTCTATGAGAAACATATGAACAATGCAGTCGATGTTCAATGTTTGATGCTTTCGTCTATATCCAATGAACTCATGAAGTATCATGAAAACATGGATGTGTATAGAATTCTTGAGGAACTCTGTGGTATTTACCATGAGAGAGCTATTCAGGAACAGTTTGATATTTCCAAGGCACTCTTTCAGATTAATCTTGGAGAGGGTACCCCAGTTGGGCCTTAGGTAGTCAATCTCATTGGATACATTGAGCACTTAGAGGTTCTAAGGTTTAAACTCCCCAAATAACTAGACACTGATTTCATTCTGTCATCACTACCTCAGATCTTTTCTAGCTTTGTTGTTAATTTTAATATAAACAACATTGAGAAGTCTCTTCTCGATCTTCTTACTCTTATTTTCCTAGTGGAGAAGGATATAAAGCATGAAAAATCTTTTATCTTTATAGTGAACAAATGGAAAGGAAAAGTGAAGAGATTTGATCCCAATTCTTCTGTATACCCTTCCAAGAAGAGTAATATCAAGGGGAAAGTGAGGGAATACGATGTTATCTGTTTTTCATGTGGTAAGAAGGGCCACTGGAAGAAAAAATACACTCATCCAAAGAAGAAAGGGGGATCTTTAGGTGCATTTGTTATTGAGTTCAATTTATCTGTTTCTACAAATTGGATATTAGATACAGTTTTTGGATCTCACATATGTATTCAAATATATAAACCAAATATATTTAGAAATATTGACTAAGGGGAAGAAGATATATGAGCATCCAATGGAGATAAACTTACTGTTGTAGCTATCAGGGACTACCACGTCACGTTGATGACCAGAATGATCTTGGTTTTGAAAGGTTATTATTATGTTTCATCTATTACCAAAAACATTATTTCCGTATCCAGACTTGATACTGATGGGTTTATTTTCAAAATTGGGAATAACCGTTACTTCTTTTATAAAGATGGAGTTTTTTATGGTAAGGAAAATTTAAATAATGGTCTTTATGTGTTAGATTACACGAACAAAGTAATGGAAATTGATAATGAAGTTACTTCACATGAATCATACCACACCCATCTTTGGAATCATCAGCTAAGACCTGTAAATGAAAATCACTTGACTAAATTACATCAATATGAATATTTATATTTTTTTGAACTAAAACCACTTGGTGCATATTGTGCATGTTTACAATGCAAAATGACTAAATCCCTATTTAGTGGGAAAGGTGGAAGGGCTAAATATATTCTTGAGTTATTCCATACCGATGTGTGTGGACCATTTCATGTTGAAGTAAGGGGAGCATACTCATACTTCATAACTTCTACTGATGATTTTAGTAGATATGGATATGTCTACTTAATGAGGTATAAGTCATATTCTTTTTATAAATTCAAGGAATACAAGAATGAAGTTGAGAACCAAGTTGGTAAGAATATTAAGAAACTCCACTCGAACTGTGGTGAATAATATCTCAATCAAGACTTCATTGATTACTTACGGAAGTTTGGGATCCTATCCCAACTCACTCTTCCTTACACACCTTGGTGGAATGGTGTAAGAAAAAGGAGGAACTGCAACTTGTTAGACATGGTGAGATCAGTGATGAGTCATGTGAGTCTTCCATTATCTTTTTAGGGATACGTGTTACAAACTGAAGCACATATACTAAACCAAGTACCAACTAAATCGATAAATGGTATTCCATACAAATTTTGGAGTGGAAAGAAAACCATTTTATCAAATTTACATGTGTGGGGAAGCAAAGTGTTTATTAATGCATCTCCAGGTAACAAACTTTCACCTCAAGGCACAAAGTGTACCTTTATAGGATAACCTAAGAAAATAATGGGATATTACCTATACGACCCCTCGGAAAAAAGGGTTATAGTGGAAAGACATGCTATATAACTTGAGAGGGAGAACATCTCTAAAAGAGATAGTGGGAGTGAGATAGTCTTCAATTGAAGTCGAGGCTCAAGGTCCACAATAGTTGGTACAGGAATAGATTCCACAAATCCTCATGGAAGAATAAACTATTCTAGAGACACAAGTATTGCGTAGAAGTACAAGAGAGGTTAGAGAACCAAAACGTTATGGTTTTCTAGTCATCGAGAATGGTGACTCGTTATTAGTTGATAATGATGATCCTCTAACCTACAAGGAAGCAATAAGTGGAATAGATTTTTCCAAGTGGAAAGAAGCCATGAATTCTGAAATGGATTCCATATACCAAAACCAAGTCTGGATTTTGGTAGACCCTCTAGTAGATGTAAATCTTATTGGTTTCAAATGGGTATTCAAGTAGAAACTGGAAATAGAAGGATAATTCAGTACCTATAAGGTGTGACTAGTTGCAAAAGGTTTTAAACAGTGTCAAGGTATTGACTATGATGAAACCTTTTCACCATTTGAAATGTTGAAATCTATTAGAATTCTACTTTCCATTGTGGCCTTCCATGATTATGAGATTTAGAAAATGAATGTCAAAATAGCTTTCCTTAATGGGAACCTTTGGGAAGATGCCTATATATCATAACCCAAAGGGTTTGTGACTACAACAGATGAAAACAAGGTATACAAGTTGCAAAGTTCTATTTATGGATTAAAGTAAGCATTTGGGTCATAGAAAAATCATTTTGATGAGGTCATAATGGAATTTGGTTTCGTAAAGTATGAATATATGTTGTGTGTCTATAAATGGTTTAGTGGGAGTGCGGTTGTTTTTTTTTGATAGTATATATTGATGACATATTACTTATTGGAAATGAAATACTAGTCATACAGTCTATTAAGCAATGGTTGAATAAATGTTTCTTTATGAAGGAATTAGGTGAGGCGGCATGTATTCTTGGGATCAAGATCCATCATGATAGATCTAAGAGGTTGCTCGTCCTAATTCAAAGTACATACATTGACAAGATATTGAAGAGATTTAGTATGAAATAATCCAAGAGGGGGCTATTGCCATCATCACATGGCATTCATTTTTCTAGGAAAATGTGTCCTCAAACACATGAGGAAAGAAACAAAATAAAAAGGATTCCATACACGTCATTAATTTGATTAGTCATTTATGTTATTCTATGAACTAGGATAAATGTTTCTTGTGCATTGAGTGTGGTAGGCAGATATCAAGCTGATCCAGGTGACCATCATTGGATGGCAGTCAAGACTATCCTTAAGTATCTGAGATGTACTAAAGATATGTTCCAGGTCTATGGAGGAGATGAGGAACTAGTCATCAGAGGATATGCATATTCTATTTTCCAAACTGATCAAGATGACATGAAGTCACCAACAGGATACATCTTCACTTTGAATAGAGGTGTTGTGAGCTAAAAGAGCTCAAAGAAGGTTGTGGTCACAGATTTTACAATAGAGTCCAAGTATATTGTGGCTTCTAAGGTAGCTAAAGAAGCAGTATGGATGCTCAACTTCGTCCAAGAGTTTGACATGATACCTAGCAATAAAGATCCTACACTCTATTTTGATAATACTACAGTGGTGGATCTCACAAAAGAGTCATGGTCATGTCAGTGGATGAAGCACATACTTCAGAAGTATCATCTCTTGAGGGATTTTTTTCAAAGAGGTGATGTTGCAGTGAGCAATATTCCTACGGAATATAGCTTGGCAGACCTCTTAATTAAAGTCATGACTTAGCAGAAACATGATTATCATATGAGGTCTAGCGGACTGAAATTCATAGTCAATTATCTCCAGTCCAAGTGGGAGTTTGTTAGAGTTGGTGTCCTATGACCAATTGAGAGTACTTTGATTACATGAATATTTGATATATTACATATTGTTCATTGTTCTGTATGGCTTTAATGTAATATTGTCCTGGAGTATTTGTCGCATTGATAATGTCATAGCAGTTCTCCACTATGATGAGAACCTTGAAGTGCTATGAAAATATTCTTAATATAGTTTTGCGGTTGGATAGCATGCTATGATGGGATACATAGTATTTATACCATCAAACGTGATTACTCATAAACGGACGAGACTTCTTCTCATTAAGTTCGCACTTGGTAATCTCCAAGACGGGAGATTATGAGAACAGACCCACTAGTAGGAATTCTGTATGTTTTGGTGCCATCGAATATTCATATATGTGAGCTTGTGTAATGGTCTTTAGACTTTAAGATTATTATTAATAAATATCATGACTCATGCACTTAGATTTACTGATAAAAATTGTCATGCCATATGTTGGCGGGAAGTAGGGTATGTTGAATGGGTCATGATTGACATGTCGTTAATGGATAAGTCGATGAAGGATTTGTCTATTCCAACTTTATGGGAGTTGATATCTCATCCCTTTGACTGGAATATAACTGTCACCTAAATTTCATGGTCATGGTGTAACGACGTGTTTATTTCAGACAGTCAAAGAAATACATGCCAAGCATATATGTTAATGACACCGTCGTGCAACCTGCTTGATGAGATATTGTGACAAAGTGGTTATATTGCACAGTGAGTGTTCATATGTAGTTGTCGTCGTTGCGACATTAAGTTCATTCTTTTAGATGCTTTGATCTGTTACTAGATAGTAATCTTGAACTTTAAGTAAGTCTACTTAATGCCAACGAGAAAGAATCCTAGAGGGTCACACGCTAAGTGTTTTCATTGATCTCGATTAAATTCTATTTGAATTTAATTAATAGAATAAGTATTATTCTCAAGACCAATAAATGATTTTATTCAAGTTATATTGATCGCATAAATTAAATAAATATTTATTTGTCGGCATGTGAATAGAAATATATTTGTTTATTTTATTGAATATTTAATAAATATGTATTCGCAAGTATGTGAATGAAATATTTATTTATGAATAAAATATTTATTCAGGTATTCAATAAATACTGAGGACCCTACCACATAATTAGCTTTATATGGCGGTACCATTTATCAGTGATGGAAAAACCACTGATAAAAGTATCTCTTTATCAGTGTTTTTTTTTAAACGCAGATAATGAGTATGTTTATCAACGTTAAAACAACTGTTTTTTACACTGATAAAGGTATATTTCATAAAAAAAATTATATATAATTAAAAACCATATATAAATATATTTATGTTGATATTAATATAATTTATTTTATAAAATGTGATTTATATAATACGAAATATGAAACCACACTTAATATATAAGATATTCAGTGGAAAATGGTTTATAAAATAATTAAAAAATATATTAATTGAAATTTTACTAATTATTATTGAGTAATATCCATTTAATAACAATTCAAAGACAAAAAATTCAATAAATTAATAAACGGTCTAAAATAAGTTGAAAATTGTACTTAAACTTCAAACGGACATAACTTTTGATCCGGGTGTCCGTTTAAGCTCTACTACATATCAAATCAAAGATAATGAAAAGATCTACACCATGGTGACCAGTGAAAACCCCGATCATAATTTTTTGGGATCAAAAAGGACACAGAAGGCCTCCAAAACTGAGTTTTTTATCGGGATACCCCTATTTTTTAACATTTGATGGAATTTCATCTTCATTTAAGGGTGTCTTCTTATCTTTTTTTGTGAAAAATCAATTTATTCTCAATTCTTACACACATATGGATATTATGATGTTCAAAATTTATCATTTTTCATATTGTACTGCTATTTATAATTAAATATATACACATGTATACATATTTGTATATATTCACACATAAAAATTTAATTTTATAAATAAATATGTAAACATATTTACATATAAAATATTTTTCTATATATATAAACCATATCTAAATTATAATAATATCCATTTTATTTAAAATAAAAATGTGTGAATATTTATATACCTATATAGTTAATGTATATATAATGTTTATATGTATATAAATATATATGTATGAGTAGTGACAAGCAGATGTATATTTATCTATATATTCTAATATATGTATATAAATATATAATGTGTCAATAAATATAAATATGTATAATTATATTTATAGACACACACATATGTATGTATGTATTTACACACACACAAAACATATTTTATATATGTATTTAAAAATAATTATATATATGTGTGTGTGGATAAAAAGATGTAACGTATTATATATAAATAAATAGATATATCATAAAATATAAAACAAAACAATATATAGGAGTGGTAAAGGTGCAGATTCGTGAGGGGGGGGTCTCATGTTCGAAGCTCTTTGAAGGCAGGGGCACACAGGCATGTGAAGTAGGAGGGTTTAGCATTGTTAAAGGAGTAGGTGCTAAACAAGTGCTATTAGGGGGGTCTCCATCCACCAAATTGTAGGGAAAAAAATTTAAATTTTTTTTTTAAAATTTTATCAATGTTTTTTTAATACTGATAAAATGGACCCCCTTTTAACAACGCATAGATTATCAGCGTTTTTCTAGCGCTGGTAAAAACAATTTCGAGCGCTGTTAAAAGGGAGATTTGTGGTAGTGAGAGTTCAAACGGACCAAGACCACGTCCGATGATAAAATAATTATTTACAAGCCGGTAAATAATATTTATCAATTTGTGCAAATTGGTGCACCACAAAATATTATTGTTGTTGTTATTATTATTATTATTATTATTATTATTATTATTATTATCATCATCATCATCATCATCATCATCATTATTATTATTATTATTATGTGACATGAGGTTTATTAAAGGTTTAAAATGTTATTTAATGACCAACATGCAATTAAATAATATTTTAACGTAAACCTCAACTCTATAAATAGACGGTTATGTCTATTGTGCATTGCATCCAAAATTGAGAATAGAGAATTGTTGCGCACAATGAATATTCTCTTTCGACTCTTCTTTCTCCCTATAAAAAACGAGAAGCACGAGAAAGATTTATTCAAGATCGAAGAACGAACGAACAACGAAATGCATTTGATTCGCCACGCTGACACCCAGTGATCGAGTGGTGTTTCTCAGAGATCATTAGAACATGTGTGGATCACGGTTAGAGAGATTCTATCCTTAGCTCCTCACAGCACAACAAAGACAGTCCAAAAGAGACTTTTCAGACGATCAACATTCATCAACGAAAAAATTTTCTAAGCCCAAATATTTATTTATTCATATATAAAATAAATAATTATAAATTTAACGCGCAAGATCATCGCTCATGGGTTTGAACAACGATTATTAAAATAAATTTTAACATACCACTCACCACCGCATGCTTATGTTGCGCCTATAACCAATAATAATATCATTCAAGTCACACTTTCATTCCATGTATATTTCTCAGTGCCAAAAACACAAGGACAAACCCCAATAATTCCGACCAACTTTGTTCTGTACACATCAACTCTAAGCTTTTCAATAATCACTTCTCAAACTCATTAAGAACATGCAATTGACAATGCTCTCTTCACCAAATAGTACTTGTCATTGATTTTTATAAAACACACCTCAACAATAATCATATATATAAGCATTGCTTCCATGATCATGTTTATCTCCAAACTCCAACATCAAATTCTTCCCTTTGTCAATCTTCATTGCCATCATGAATGGATCGCCAACAATATATATTCGCTCTTTTTCTTCGATCTCCCCACATGTCGAGTCATTCATTCTCACCTAGCCTGTGTTGACTTTACCAACTTCTAAAACTCTTCATCTCTTATTGACAGCTAATACAACACTCATAACCCAATAGATACTTCATGATATAAATATGAGAAAAATAATCTACATCATCATGTTGGATATTCTTTAGTCAGAAAATAAAAAAAAGTGCTTGCAATCGAATTATTTGAACATTCATGCAACCACAAAACCTGAAAATTTTAAGTGAATAATAAACATTCATGCAACCACCCAATGTATGCACCTTTCAAAATCAGAAAATATATATCGAGATGATGCGACGGTAGATGAAAAACCTTAAATATATTAACTTGAATCCTTTTCTAAAAAATAAGATTTAATTATGATATTAGCAGGGGGTGTGGTCTTATGATTAATGGTCATGATAAAGCACAACACAAATTAAGTGTATTTGTCTTTTTATTGTTTTTAAAATGCTCATGTGTAATTTTAATAATCTTTTTCATCATATTTGACTTCAAACAATTCAAATGATGATGTCATATAATAAAAATATTTAGATCAATAGATTTCTAGTTTATAATAACATTTGATTTAATATCATTTAATCATTCTAGTATCGTATCTAATCCACCACATGACCAAAAAAATACCAAATCCATCAAAGGATTAAAAAGTAATAATTTTATAATAATTAGGTAAATTGATTAAGATTTGATGAATATATTCAGCACGTTACTAATTATTATTACAATATATTATACAAAATGTTAACCATTAAAACATATCAGTTGCGTAGCGGTGTAAAAGACGCTTTTGTCGTGCGTTGCGAGTCGGTGCACAGAAAGTCATGGCGGAGTTGCGGATTGCGTAGCTGCACTGCGCAGGGTTTTTTGTTTTACCCGCGGGCGGCGGGAATGGCCGTGACGGACTTATTCGCCGGCGAGATCGCCACGGAGCTCCTGAAATGCCTCCTCACCATTGCCAAAAAGTCATGCAGCTGCAGGTCGACGGCTGAGCAGTTCATCGCTACCATCCATGATCTTCTTCCCATAATCCAAGAGATCAAGTACGCCGGTGTCGAGCTCCCGCCGAACCGCCAGTTCCAGCTCGACGACCTCTCGCAGACCCTGAGAGAAGGCCTCGAACTCGCCAGAAAGGTGCTGGCGTCCAGCAGGTGGAACATCTACCAGAACCTGCAGTACTTGCGGAAGATGGAGAGGCTCGAGAAGCGCGTGAAGAGCTTCCTCAAAATTCAGTTGCCGGCTCACTTGCTGGCCGACGTGCACCACCTGAGGTTCGAGTCGGAGGCGTGGTTCCAACGGATCTATGGCTCGGCACCGCGGCTGGAGCAGCGACTGGGATCCATGAAGATCGGCATAGTGGAAGGTGAAGCCGCTGGAGAGTGGTTGGTGGAAGCTATGATGAAGACGGAGGAGGAAGCGCGGTGGTGTGAGGACGGTTTGGTAAATTTGGGAGCGGCTATGGCCTTAGGGAAGAAGAAATTGAAGGAGATGCTCCTCAGCAAGCACGAGGCAGCTGTCATTGGGATTCGAGGGATTGGCGGGAGTGGAAAGACCACTCTTGCTAGAGAGATCTGCAGAGACGAGGATGTAATCTGTAAGTTCGTGTTCAGTTTCTTCATCGATGATCAATCTTCTTCTGCATCCGTCCCGCAATTTCACATTCAGTTTGTTTATGGATGATCAATCAACCCCCCCTCCTCCCTTTATCCGTCCCGTAATTTTTTATTACACATTTTAGAACTTGAAACCCTAAACCCTCTGCTATCTTTTTGCGCTGGATCAAATCGAAACAAGGAATACCAGCTAAACCATCGAACCTTTTCCATTCTGTCAAAGTGGTTGTATATATGAATGACCCCTAACAAATTCCTTGAAAATTTCCAGGTTACTTCAAGAACAGAATTCTGTTCTTAACTGTTTCACAATCTCCAAACGTGGAGCAATTGAAGGCAAAGATTTCAGGACACATTATGAGAAATAATTTTTGTGGCTCTGATGACCTTCTTCCGCCATTGGCACTGAATGTTGATTGGAGAATTGAACCACAAAAGACACTGGTAATTCTGGATGATGTGTGGTCGCTCTCTGTGCTCGACCAACTGGCTTCTTTCTTCAAAATCCCAGGCTGCAAAACGCTCGTTGTTTCGCGGTTCAAATTCCCAACACTTCTCGAAGAAACATACAAATTAGAATTGCTGAGAGAAGAAGAAGCTGTTTCCTTGTTTTGCTATTTTGCTTTCGGGCAGAAATCCATTCCACCTTCTGCGAACGAGAAATTGGTCAAGCAGGTAGCACCCCCCCTGCCATTCCCTTTCAACCCCCCCTGTGGGAACCTTCTTTACTGACACTTTATTGAAATCGTTTTCTACAGCTAGTAAATGAGTGCAAGGGGCTGCCATTAGCCCTCAAGGTGATTGGTGCTTCCCTGAGGGGGCAGCCTGAGATGTTTTGGACCAGTGCGAAGAACAGGCTGACACGATGCGAACCCATCAATGAATCCCATGAAACTATGCTTGAACGGATGGCGATAAGCGTATCTTACTTACCAGAAAAAGTTGGGGAATGTTTCTTGGATTTGGGCTCATTCCCGGAGGACAAGAAGGTCCCTTTGGATGTCCTCATTAACATATGGGTCGAGCTACATGATCTTGATGAAGAGGAAGCTTATGCGATTCTCGTGGAGCTTTCGGACAAGAATCTCCTTACGCTGACAAAGGAGCCGCGGTGCGTTCAATGAATGGACCAAAATCCTCTTCAGTTCCATTTGGAAACTGGATTGTCACGTATTTCCTTTTTAGTTCAACTTTGTTAATTTGCAGTGGCAATTCCACTAGAAGTTGAACTAAAAATGATAACTGGATACTGGAGAGGATAATTTGAACAAATGAAGTTGCTTGATTCATCTTAAAGGATTATTTCAACACCACATTCTGAAGCGCGCTCTTCTTTACTTGTTTTTGTGACAGGGCTGGGGAAATGTATAGCAGTTGCTATGAGATCTCTGTGTGTCAACATGATGTGCTGAGAGACCTTTCTATTCATCTGAGCAATCACGGGGGCATTAAGGAACGGAGGAGATTGCTTATGCCGAGGCGAGAAACCGGCATCCCCAGAGAATGGGGGAGGAACGCGGATCAGCCGTTCAATGCGCAGATTGTTTCTTTTCATACAGGTATTGCTGTCATTCTTTGTCATGTTCTGTTTCATAGCATTATTAGAAACTGTTTATATCACTCATCAGGCAGTTTGAAAAAATCAGCTGTATTTGTTCTGTTTCTGATCCGCTGATACTCTCCGCCCCATGGGAGCTCCGTGCAGGCGACATGGATGAACTGGACTGGCCTCACATGGCGTTCCCCAAGACGGAGGTGCTCGTCCTCAACTTCGCATCAGAAGAATACTTCTTGCCTACCTTCATTGACAGCATGCCGAACCTCAGGGCATTAGTGATAATAAACTACGGCAACTCAGTCGCCACGCTCCGCAACTTCACCATTCTTTCCCAGGTCACAAATCTCAGAAGCCTCTGGCTCGAGAAAATCACCATCCCTCCCATTTCCGAAGCCACCGCCCCACTGAGAAGCCTTTGCAAAGTATCTCTGGTCCTCTGCAGGATCACAGAAACCCCCGATCGCTCTGCCACGGACCTCCCCAGCCTTTTCCCTTCCCTTTTGGAGCTCTCGATGGACCACTGCGATGGCCTCATCAGGCTGCCTCCGAGCGTTTGCCGGCTGCGCTTCCTCAGGAGCCTCAGTGTCACCAACTGCAGCCTCGCGGAGCTGCCAGCGGATCTCGGACTGCTCAGCTGCTCGCTGCTGATTCTTCGGGTTTTCGCGTGCCCGGCGATGAAGAAGCTTCCATCAGGGATTTGTGAGCTCGCCGGACTGGTTTACCTCGACATTTCGCAGTGCGTCGGTATGGTGTGCCTACCGGAACGGATCGGGGAGTTGAAGAAGCTGGAGAAGATCGACATGCGGGAGTGTCGGCTGCTCCGGAATCTGCCGCGGTCCGCGGCGTCGCTACAGGCGCTCCGCCGTGTGGTGTGCGATGAGAGCATAGCATGGTTTTGGAGGCACTTCCAACAGGCGATTCCGGGGCTTCATGTTCAGGTTGCGGAGGAGTGTTTCAATCTTGATTGGCTAACGGATTGAAACGAGATTGAGGGACTATCAGGTTAGCGACTCCTAACCTCATGGTTTTTGTTAATTGGTTGGTCACTCACTGCGAATAACATTGTAATAACTTGGTTAGATGAGCTGATTCATCTACAGAACACAGTCTACATATAATTTTTGAATCAATTTAGGTTATAGTGATCAAATCCTTTTGCACATATTATTACATTTTTTAAACATAAATACTTCAAACAGATCGAGACCTAGTGTCTTTAAAATACTAGTTAAAAGTACAACTAAAATAAAACAACTTTATTTTAATCTTGATAATGATTTCTTAAATCCCTTTGAACTTTTAAAACCGTATAGAATTACTTGGTCTTAATAATCGAGTAAGAAAATAAAACATGATAACAAGTCAAAATACATAACATGGTATCATAAAAAAGAAGACTTGTGAATAATCATATGAGACCATAACATAAAGAACATTGAAATCATAGATCATGACAACATAAGAATGTGATAACATAAAACACACTACGCCAAAATTGTTGTTTAGTAGTGTTTTTTTTTCATTTATTATCATGCACATGTCCATGTTCATGCACATGCTCATGCTCATACCATATATAAAAATTATGTGTTAGGTGAGATCAAAACCCTTACCTCTTGATTATTTTCAAAAACTTTACAATTCCAACAAGCTCTTCATGCAGTGAATAAATAGAATTTAATATACTTATATATATATATATACTAATTAAAAAAATAATATATAACAAATAGATACAAATTAAATAATGATTAATCAATAATTCCTAGTAAATAATTAACAATTAATAATCATTGATTACTAATTAATAATTAATAATTAATAATTACTAATTATGAATTACTAATTAATAAATAAATATATATATAATATGGTAGTAAATGATAAATAATAAATAATAAATAATAAATAGTAGATAATACATAATAAATAGTAAATGGTAAATGCTAAATAGTAAATAGTAAATAGTAAATAGTAAATAATAAATAATAAATAATAAATAATAAAGAATAAAGAATAAACAAATAATAAATAATAAAAATAAATAATAAATAATAAATAATAAATAATAAATAATAAATAAATAACAAATAACAAATAATAAATATATAATATACAATATACAATATACAATATACAATATACAATATATAATATACAATATACAATATACAATATACAATATACAATATACAATATATAATATACAATATACAATATACAATATACAATATATAATATATGATATATAATATATAATATATAAGTAATGTATAAATAATAAATTATTTAAAAAATAAATTAATATATGATTAATAAATAATAAATTTATAAATAATAGATAATAAATAATTGATAATAAATTATGAATAAATAAATAATAAATATATAATAAATAAGTAATTGATAATACGTTAATAATAAATTAATGATATAATAATAAAATAAAAAAAAATAAAAAACAAATTAATAATTAATTTATAAACAATAAACAAACAATGAATAAATAAATAATAAACAAATAAATAATAAACAAATAAATTAGAAATAAATAACAAAATAAAAATGAAAAATAAATAAAAAATAAAAAATAAAAAATAAAAAATAAGACATTAACAATAAATTAATAATAAAATAATAGTAAATTAATATTATAATAAAAATAAATTAATAACTAATGTATACACAATAACTAAATAATAAATAAATAGTAAATAATAAATAAATGAATAATAAACAAATAAATAATATATAAATAATAAAATAATAAAATAATAAAATAATAATGTAAAATAAATAAATAACAGATAAATAATAAATAATAAATAATTAATAATAAATAATAAAAAACAAGACATTAACAATAAATTAATAATAAAATAATAGGAAATTAATATTATAATAATAATAAATTAAAAATAAATTAATAACTAATGTATACACAATAACTAAATAATAAATAATAAATAAATGAATAATAAACAAACAAATAATATATAAATAATAAAATAAGAAAATAATAATGTAAAATGAATAAATAACTATTTAATATTTAATATATATATATATACATATAAACACACAAAAATACAAATCTCTCTCTCTATATATTAGGTGTTTGAGGGTACAATTACAATAAACACACGTACACCACACACAAAGGTCGGAAAGACAAACAATAGGAATGTAAATCAATGACATAAAATCATAAATGAAATAAAAAAGCATATGAAGACACTCTTAAATGAAGATGAAATCTCATCAAATGTGTATGATTGTAGACACCATGAAATGTTTTCCATGCATTTTCCACGAAATGTCATCAATCAGGCTCGAAAAGTTCGTGGTGCGACTTTGCATTTTTCATGGGGGTTAGTGATGATAGCGAAGGCCCCGACCCGAAGGGTTGGGACCGCAATCTGACAGTGATCCTAAGCAGGGGTGTGGAGGCGCAACCCCCGCAGTATGGATCAATTATTTTGGCTAAGTCCCCAAAGCGCAAACACTTGCACGCCACCATGTTGGATCTGAATGAAATAATTATTTTGGATAAGTCCTCAAAAGTGTCGCCCCAGTCTAGCCAAAACACCGTCAGTGCACAAGCCACTTGCGCGCCCAATCTCTTTTCACCCAGGGTCATATTTTTGCCAACAAATAGACCCTTGGGGCCTTTATTTGTACGGACAAATTTTCCTGAAGCCTAATTGCTGCTCTGGTCGCCCTAGTGCTTCGCCCAAGTCTTCTGAAACCTTCAAGGTAGTTCTTTAACACCTAGAGCGGAGGAATTGAAAGAGGATCATTGGACTTAAGTCATTTTAGTGTTTGAAATCCATAACACTTGCGCGCCTAAAGCGCCCAACCTCCCTGAATCAGAAATACTTATGCACCACCTATTCCTCTCAAAGGAACTTCACGCCCAACTTCTGGGAATACCTATGAATACTCTTGAAGACTTGAGTCAAGTCTCACCCAAGTATTAACATCCAGGTTGTTCGTCACTTAAGTGAACATCAGGTCGCCCAAGTCTACTTGCGCGCCCATACTTGCGTGCCAGATACTTGGGCACCCTTCTTTGATTCACCTAATCCCTTCAGTCTACAGGTCTTTCATCAAGCCTTCTTCAAAGCCATTCATGATAAGACTTCTTATTCATTGGGTCCCTTGTTTGAAAGGGATTATGTTGAAACCTCCACCAAAACCTCCCGACTTATCAAACCTTTGAGAAAGACACATCAGCGTGTCTCCTATTTGGGTTTGTATATCCGCAGTCAGTGGTTTTCCACATTTGTTTCAAAATGGGGTTAGGATTCATGGAGTACCTGTGGGTTTATATATTCGTAGTCACATGGACCTTTCTCCCAGGAACAATGTTGAGAAGTTCCCAGTTTGGAGGATTATGGTTTTGGTTCTGTCCTCCCCTTTTCGTCTTTAAAACCCAGAACCTCAAGTCTCTGGTAGGAAAGGTGTTAGGTCCAAAAGAGGCCTAAATACCATGGGAGGGGGGTGGATTAGGGTATGAATATTCTATTTCAAAATTCTTCATGCCCCACTGGATCTTGACCTCAATATTATAATGGTCACGTTGTTTGCACTTATGTGTTAATATTGATCTTATTATTCCCTTATTTATCTGATGCTGATGATGCTTTGAATGTGATGCATGAATGCAAGCAGATAGACACATAGATTTTTACTTGGTTCACCCTCCTTGGCCTACGTTCAAGGAGTATACAACGACAATGTGCCGATGTACCAAATCCACCAAAGCTCACTGCCAATAATGTTCGAGCTAGATCACTTTTACGCCCAGACTCACTGTCTTTACAATGTTTAGGGTCAGCTCACTACTTTTCCAAGGGTCACTCCCTGTTTCTCTCTCACTGGCTCACTGCTGGTAGAAAGGATAACCTTCTTCCTCTTCCTTCGCTCACTACTCTTGGAAGAGATCCACTCACAGTTTATAGACTTGTAGGTCTTTTCATTTGCATGAATACTTGCATCCTCAACTGTAGATAGATGCTCTGTTGAAGTTCAACTTTCATCCACAAATGAATATCACTTTGCCACCAAACACTAGGCAATCCCTTTTGAAACTATTTTGCAAAGCACGCTGCCTTTTCAAAGCTCACTCTTTTGCAAACTCAAACAAGCCCTCACAATTCTCCAACCTCTTCGCGAAGCTCACATGTTCGCAAAGCTCACTAGATCGCAGAGATCTCTAGATCGCAGAGCTCTCTAGATCACAGAGCTCACATTGGTCTTTGCGATTTCGAAAAGCTAAACAAGTCTTTGTGAAGCGCATGTCCTCCGCAAAGCCGAACTGGCCTTCGTGACACGCCTTCCTTTCGCAGAGCTCAACTGCCTCTGCGAATTCCCTTTTCTTTCGTGAAGCTCCCTACTCTACGAATCTCCTTCGCAATTCGAGAACTTAAGGCTTTTCATTTGATCTCTCTACTTCTCTCGTGGGGGTCGAGTTCTATTTATAGGCGATTCCACCGACTCGAGAACCTTCCATGCAAAGAAAACGCCACGTCAGCTCAAATCACAAGGCTTTGAAATTTCCGCCAAAAGTCTCTCTATATCGCGAAGCACCATGACAATTTTCAGATCGTGGAGCTCGTTGTAATCGTGGAGCGTTTCGTCAATTCCTTTGTGCCGCCGCCGCAAAGCTTCGCCACAATGCTCTTCACCTCTGCTATTCGTGAAGCTCTTCATAATCGTAGAGCTCACCGTCAACATTCTTCCAGTCTCTATGAAATCCACTTCAAGAAGAGTTTCTTCACAAAACTCACGACTTTTCCATATTTTGATGATATCTTCAAGGAAATTCACTTTTCGCGATGCTCACCAAATCCCAAATTTTGGATCCCAAAAATTTGGCAAACATTGGAAAACGACGCCACCTTGTATCTGTTCTTTTGTACCGCCTCCATATCTTCCACACCTTTGTCATGGTTCTTTGTCAACATGGATTATCAACAACATCTCTGGAACTCGACAATTCACCATAAAAACCTACATTTTCAACAAACACAACCAATCAAAAAATGCTGCAATGTTACCTTGAGAGATTTTTTCCAAAAAATCTCCCCCTTTGGGTTTGTTGACAACTCTTCTCAAAAACGATTCTTTGAAACTTGATACCTCACTGAAGATCCTTCCACCATCTACCACCATTCACTTCTTGCAATTCAGATAGTGACCAATGATTCACTCATCACATACTCTAATACCACACAAGCAATGCTCGACATGAGAAACAAGAGTAGTATGAACAGTTCATCAATTAATCGATCCATTTTTGACACTAATTGGTGATGCCATACTGATACCGATAAACTACTTTCATCACGAACCTCAGCTGTCGTGATATCTAATCTTTGATCGATCTCTTCAAGCATCGTCAGATTTGAAACTCATACACCCACTATCTTGTTGATCTCCCCCTATCTCATTGCTCCACCTATCAGCTTCTCCCCATTTTCTCCCTTATTTATCAACATTTTCTCCCCCTTAAAGAGTCACTATTTCTCCCCCTTTGTCAACGAACCCAAAGGTCACTCCTTTGTGGGCCGTAATAGAGTAGAGAACAAAGATGAACACATTGGAAAAAAACACACCATACCTTGGGAAGAGGGGGTCTCACATCCACACTTTTTCAAGTGCGGAGAGTCGAATGGACTCCCAGAGCTAGTCGATGCCTCTCAAAATCTTCTTTGGGTAAGACCTTTGTCAGGATGTCCACAACCTGTAGCTCTGTAAGCACATACTTCAACTTCACTATCAGTTGCTCCACCTTCTCCTTGATAAAATGATATTTGATCTCAATGTGCTTTGTCCTTGAGTGATAGATTGGTTTTTTGCTAAGATTAATAGCAGTCAAATTATCACACTAGATTCCAATCAGAGACTTCACTTCAACGCTCATATCATCAAGCTGCTGCTTCATCCACAATAACAATGTGCATGCTTGAGTGGCGAAAATATACTGAGCTTCTGCGGTGCTCAATGAAATGAAATCTTGCTCCTTGCTTAGCCAAAAAATACACAAACCACCAAGATAGAAATAACCTCCTCACGTAGATTTCATGTCATCTGCTGATCCGGCCCAATCTGAATCTGTATATCCCAAAAGCTCTGGATGAGATTTGTCAGTATACTTCAAACTGAAATCCATAGTTCCTTTGATATACCGAAGTATTCGTTTCACTGCAAGCATGTGACTTTTATTGGGATTGCTTTGATATCGCACTGCTTAGCATGTGGCGAAAACAATATCAGGTCTTGTCGCTGTCAGGTATAGTAAACTTCCAATAATCTGCCTATATTCTGTTATATTAACTGCCTTACCATCATCATATTTTGATAATTGTTGTTGTTGAAATAGAGATTGTAATCGACTCCACCACGTGGAAAGCCAAACTTCTTCAAATACTGATCAAGCCTCGAGTACCATGCTCTTGGTGCTTGTTTCAGTCCATATAGCACTTTCTTCAACCGAAAATATTTGATCTCATCTTCACAAATGAGAAAACCATTTGGATGCTCAATATAAACTTTTTTTTTCCAGAACCACATTCAAAAATGCAGATTTGACGTCCATCAGGAAAACCTTGAACTTCTGTTGAACTGCAACGAAAAAGAATAATCTCATTGTTTCCAACCTTGCAACATGTACAAATGTCTCATCAACATCAATACCCTCTATCTGGGAGTAGCCTTTGCACATTAGTCGTGCTTTGTTTCAAATCACTGTGCTATCTTCATTTATCTTGTTGAGAAAGACCCATTTAGTCCTAATGACGTTCTTATCTGTTGTCCTCGAAACAATCTCCCACATCTGATTACCAATTATATCTTTCAAGTCGGTTTCATCTTAACTCATTGACTTTTATACTGATATATATTTGACTTCCTCAATGTCATTATCAGTATCTTCTTCTGAATTAGCATTTTCCACTTCTGCTCCCCCTGAGCCTCTTACCACTTCATCACTTTCAATAGAAAACTTGTCAATGTGTCATTTTTTAGTGGCATCATTTCTTTCAACTACTTTTCTGAGCTTATTGTTGAAACATTGTTGATATTATCTTGAAGCTTCTTGGTATCCTGAAAATAGTCAGCTGATACAACATTATTAGAACAATATAGATAATCATGAAAAAAACCTGAGTGTTGCTGCTTGTCCCCCAACCATCCTTCTTGAACATAAGAATTCATCCTTTCTACACCATTGAGATCATGCATCTGATTAAGATATAGAATGATCCTCCTATGTTATGCAACACTTCCAGTTGTTAGGCCCACTGTTTAGACCCAAAAACATTCTTCTTCTCCTACATCATTTCTTAATCATTTGACCCTTAACAACGAGCCTTCAAAAAAACCTCTAAGCCTACTGAGTTAGAACTCGGTGTAGGAAACAAGAGATAGAGTTAATAACACCATCACAATCTATTTTACTCAATCAGTTCCTTTAACCTTCAATTTTAACAACTTATTTGAATCAGTTGACATTCCCAAGAACATTACGTCACCGCATTACATCTTCTAATACGACATCCCCTTGGATTGTATCTCCCCAAAAACCTGAAACACTTGAACATCAGTTAGTATCACTTAAACACATAGGGAGAAGGGATCTTATGGAATTCTCAAGATGATGATTGTGGTTGATCCTGATGGGTCAACCCTTTGATTCTTTCTTGTAGAGCATCACACTTCTTCCTTGCCTGCTCCAACTGCTTGGCCAACTTCAACTGTTCTGGCCATATGACTAAGCATTCATTACCCACATGCCGAGTCTTTTTCTGATATGCAGATTCTATAGGATTGGTCTTTCTAATACTTTGGGGTTTAGACACACTGGTATACATTTCCTTATTTGATGTTCCACCAATATGCCACTTCCCTTGATTCCTTCTCTGAGTAGGAATCTCTCCACCTGTCTTTAATTCTCAGTATGTGGCATGAGATGTGGATTTTTTTAGGACATTCTTTATTCATTTTTCTTTTATAAGTTGTTTGAATCATGCTACCCTTTCTTGTTGGTGTTGTTTTTTCCATTGATTTTACATTCTTATTGCTCACAACTAGAGTAGATCTCCCCTTAATCTTCCAGGTTTGTTAACATCATCTCCAAGAAAGCTGTTGTGAGTGTGATAGACAAGGTGATTGATACACCTTTTGTTTAGCTCCTTGTGATTCCCCTGAGGTAGTAAACCTGTTTTTCAACTTACCACACTGTCTTCCATTGTAATACTTCTCGTTATACATCAATGGAGTTAAGAATATACTTCTGGGTTTCTTTTCCTTTCTCTCTTTCTTCTTGCAGCAATGTCTTTTCAAATGCCCATGATCAGAACATATAAAACATCTTCCATCAAAGGCATACCTCATTTGATCATTTCTCAACTGAGATGTTGATGCATCTTGAGTTCTTCTTCTCATATTGAGCTTCTGAGATTCCCGACACATGCTTATAGTGTGTCCCATTCTTCCACAGTAATAACATATGATGAATGCTTTCTTCTGAGAGGTGTTCCTTTTGGACTTTTCATGATGTTTCTTCTTATTCTCAGATTTAGTAAAATTTATATCTTCACAATATGAAATGTATTCCCGAGCCTCTGAACAAAAGAATTATGTATGACCATGAATCCCACAGAAATAACACATGCTATCATTACTTCCCATAACAGTCTTTTTAGGTGTAAAGTCTCGTGTTATTGAATCGGGTTAAAATACGAATGTTTTTTTTCAGTTTATCAACAGGTAGTTTTCTTAAACCGAGCTCTGAAATTTTATTCCAAGTGTTGGAACACCTAAAGGTATCGTTATTGGACTTGTGCAATTACCTGATAATTTTCGCAAGTGTCCCGATGAGTCTTAGGAACACCGATTTCAGAAAAGTCAACTTTAATGGATCTGCACGGGCAACGCACGGTTATGTTCCAACCCATTCAGTTTACCCTGTTTAATAAATTATTTAATTTAATTAAATAATATTATATGAGAGTTTTTAATTAATTAAAAGAAGTTTTAATAATAATAATAATGAAGTTATTATTATTATTATTTTGGTTGTTTAATTAAATGAATGTTAAAGAATTAATTAAATGACGATTGAAAAAATTAATGTGAATTATGGGTTTATCGAAGAACCATTTTATTTAAATGAAGAGTTTCAGAATTATTAAAGGACCATTTATTATTAAATGGAGGAATGTGCTAATAATAATAATGTTATTATTATTATTATGGTGTTATAAATTATTTTGACTCGTTGATATTTTAATTGCATGTTAAAGGAGTATATTATTTATGAGAATTTAATGACGCTTTCAAGATTCTCAATGAAACATTTAATAAAATGAGGAGTTTCAGATTTAATGAAGCGTTGTTATTAAATAGTGGTGTTGGGTTTATCAAAAGATTGAAAAATAACAATAATGAGATTATTATTATTTTAGTTTTATGAATGTAATAATAATTATTATTATGACAATTAAATTAGGGGTTATGGGTTGAAGTTTTTATCATATTAATGATATTGTAATAAATTGGGAGTTTCATAATTAATTATGAAATGTTTATTAAGATAATAACGAATGAAGAAGCGTTTTTAATTAAATGGAGTGTAACATTTATGTTAAAATATTTTAATTGGATGTTTAATGAGGTATAATATTGATGTGAAATTAATGAGCCTTTTGGGCATCTCAAAGAAACGTCTAATTAAATAAGGAGTTTCGTAAGTAATAAAGAAGTGTTTTTATTTAATAAGAGGTGTTGGGTTTTATCTAAGGTTTAATAATAATAAAAACAATAATGAAATTATTATTATTATGGTTTTATGAGTGGTTGTTATTATTATTATGAATAATAATAATAATGAATTTTTTTGGGGTTTCATTTAATTAAATTAAAGGTCAATAAGAATTTAATTAATCGCTACGAAGCAGAGGTTTTTATTTAATTAATTTGTTTTGAGACAATTAATTAAATAATGATGGGTTGGGCGCTATCGAAGAAGGGTAATTTTAAATGGTAATATTAAATAAGGAATAAATGTGGAGTTGAGTTTAATTTAATTAAACCATTTTAAATATAGATATCGGGTTGTGCACGGGTAGTCAAATGGTGCGGGTCAGCTGTGCGGTTATCCGGTTTTTAAAATGATTTGTTTTTATTTTATTTTAAATAAAAGAAATATTTAATAATAATAATAAGGATATTATTATTATTATTGTATTAATTTGATTTGATGATTAATGGGGGTTTTTAGAATTAATTGTGAAACATTTATTTAAATGTTAGTTAATGAAGAAACATTATATTAAATGAGAATAATAAATGTTATTATTATTACATTAAGACTATTAGTTTATCATGAGTGTAATTGATAATTGGGGGAGAGAACATGAGGGTGGTGCACCACCATATTGGAGGAACTTCAAAAATGCACCAGACCCCTCCTTTGAGGCGCGCTACACCCCCCTTGCTGGCTCCTCTTCACGCGATCGAATCCCCCCTGTGTCTTCTCGAATCTTATCTGTCTCGGTGAGGTGAGTCTATCTGCATTTGTTTTGTGATTCACATCGGCCGTTTGGCTCCTCCCTCGCCCTGTTTCCTCGGCCAAAATCCTATGGTTCAGATTTTATTGGGTTTCCTTAATTCTTTGGTTCTAGGGATGTGCAAGGGGCTCCTCTAGAACCTTTGGACCGTATTCCGGCATCTGCCGAAAAAGGTGAGGTAGATGAGTTCGTTTTCACTTTTCCGTCATGTTTCGGGTAAGGTTATTTAACCGTGGTATTGTTTCACAATATTCAATTAAGGGTGTGATAATTTTTATGAGTCCCCAGTACCTGGTTAGAGGTGAGTTGATCCTTACTGCTTTGATTCTGAGTACCTATTTTAATATTTTTAATTTTATTTATATTGTTGTAGGGAACGCGCTTGAATATATATATATATATATATAAGGTGCGCGCGCGTGCGATTGCGGACCAGTTGTGGACTGGTTGCCGCGAAGTATATTAAAGCGCTTCAGATTTAAAATGGTGACACCCCGAGGTAGGGTCCCAAATCCTTATCACTTTATTTAAGAATTATATCTTCTTTAAATAAATTGAGAATGTGAGTTTCATTGATTATGACATGTATATGCATGACACTTTTGATGTTATTAAATGATGCCGCCCACGTGAGATAAATGAGGACTTGAACATGTGTTGATTTTAAGCATGTTTTGCTAATTTGGTTAAAGTGATATGATTAAACAGTTAAATGATTTGAATGAGCAAAATGGGTAATAGGGTAATTAATTGTTGAATTAATTATCATGTCATGAGTTGGAATAAAAACTATGGCTATTACTGATTATTGAGAATATTGAATATTTGAAATGTTCAGAATATAAATTAGAAACTCGTAATAATTAATGGATGGATTAATTATTACATGATAAATGGAAAATGGTTAATTAATTGATGTTTGGTTAAAGAGATAAGATTTAATTAATTAATTGTTGAATTAATTAATTTGAATGCATTAAATTAAGATTGTGAATTAATTGTTTGTTACGACTGTTGGCCATGAGTGCCTTTTGATGCATGTTAGATTTCCATGTGTTAATTTGTCTTGGATGAATTTGTTTTATATTATGAGATGCTGTGTCAGATGGTTCTAAATATATGGTCTTTGTTTAGCATGTTTTGTGATGATTATGACGTGCGTGTAAATTGTTAAAGTCCTGGATGAAACACCGTTTGAGTGGATGGGTTCAGACTTGTTAAAGAATTTGGATAATTAAATATTAAGTTAATTATTTATTTGGCTTGCTAAGAATAATTAATTCTTAATTAATTATTTACTATTGATATGTTGAATGGTTAATTAATGGTTGACTTTTGACGGACGATTTATGTTGTTAATTAGTTATTGAATTAATTAACGGATTGAATTAATTAATTTATGAATTAATTAATGGATGGTTGTTGGGTGTTAGACATGATGTTCTACACCAATGATAAATATATATGTATTATTGATAAACAGGTTGTGAGACAGAGACTGATGCTCCAAATACTCACAGGGTGCTAGACATGGCGTTCTACACCCAGCTTGTAAGAAAATATTTTTTATGGGTCAGGGAATGATGCTCCAAATACCCATGGGTTGTGAGACAAGGACCGACGCTTCAAATACTCACGAGGGTGCTAGACATGATGTTCTACACCCATTAATTGACATTGGACTGTGGGTCCAATTGGTCGTACATGAAATGAATTAATTGGTTAATGAAAACTATTGTGACATTATGATTTGTGAATTGAATATGATAAAGGGTTCATACTTATCAATGAATTGGGTGAGTCACTATTAGTGGATGGACCCAGGAGCGAATCACTATTTTTTTAGTGGACGGACTCAAATATAGTATATGAAAGATTAAATTGAATATCTTATGATGGGCTCAAACATCTGTGGCGAGTGACTTATAAAGGGAATGTCGGGCTCAGTGCGAATCATGAGAATTATGTAGTTTAATGAGTTTTGAATAATTTATAAATGAAAAAGATTGTGTAATGACTATTGTGAATACATGAAAAATGTATAATACATGTTCAGACACCAGCTGAGAGCTGAAGCGGGTACTTGGGTATATAGTTACATTGTACTACTTACCTTAATTATGCATGCTTTCACTGTTTAAATTATTTATTGAATGTCAGGATTTGGGGTAGACACTGGTGGTCTCGGCCTACTGAGATTTATATCTCACACCTTACTCGGGTTGCCATTTCATTGGGGTACCCGAGTATATTCTATTTTGTTGCAGGATTGTGTTGTTTGCATTTACTTGGAAGATAGAAGCAAAGGACCGAGCGGAAGCTCGGGATGCTCAAGGAGACTTCCCTCGGGGCTTGGAGTCATTGTTTATTTATTTTTGTAATGGAATGTTCAGAATGCTATTTTGTTCACTGTTTTCCATTTTTTTATCATTAACAAGTCATGCATGCATTTGCTATATAATTGATGTTGGCCATTTTTTTGTACAAGATTTATAAAATCTACCTTTCACTGCTTTATCATTTATTAGACTACTTCCACTATTTATTGCCATTGTTTGTTATTTACTTTGATATATAGCTATGCAACTCTGATAAAAGGGTATAGTATCCCCACTGACTATCCTTAGACCCTCACTGCTAGTCGGCAGCCTCTGGCGTACAGGGAGACGTGCTTGAGGTTATGTGGCGACCGGTCCGGCCACTAGTTTAGTGGTGAGTCAGTTCGGGACATTACATTAGTTCTATCTCAACACCTACAATGTTTTTCTTATCTCTCGAACTCTTCACTCTCTCTTCTTATCTTTCATTGGAGGGTGATCATCATATCCAATTTTGAACTTTCCCATACTACGTGGTATTTGAGATGAGAAAATATGTTCTTGCTTCTCCCTAGAAATATCATAATTTCTTTTCATTTTATCACCACCTGCCGAAGGACAATCGAATCGTAAGTGTAGTACATCATTCAACTTAGGCTTTCCTTTGTCATTTGATTTCTCCATTTCTTTCTTGAATAATTCTATCTCTTCCTCCAATTGCAGAATCTTCTTATCTCTTGATTCAAGTTGAGCATTGAGTTCTCTTCTGAGATTCTTCCCATTACTCATCTCATCTTATATTTCTCGTGTGAGCTTATCTACCATATCACTTTGCTCCTTTATTTTCAATTTTTATTGAGCAACAGAATCAGAGAAGGATGCATTCTCTTATTGTAGCCTTTGATTCTTTGAACTAGTTCAAATATCTGTGTAGTGAGATCATCATTTCTGGATTTCAGATTCTGAATTTCATCTGATTTCAGATTCTTTCCCTTAACATTAGTTTTGAAATTTTCTCTCTTTATAGACAAATTTTTCAGTTCTTTAGCTTGAGAATCATTCTTCTCCCTCAGATCAATGGCCACATCAATAATCCTTTGATTTAATACTCTTAGCTTTTTAACCTCAATTTCCATTGCTTGGATCCATATATCTTTAGATTTAATCTCTTCACCCAACTTCTGATTCAATTCCTTTATTTCATTAACAACTTCCACTTTTCTCCTTTTGGGAGTTTCTTCACCATTAGTAGTTCCAACATCACTTGGAATATCTGGTTCTTCACTCATTCCTTCAGCATCATTGAATGAGTAAGTATTTTCACTTTATGATTCATCCAAACCATTATTCTGTTCACCACATGATTCCTTTAACTGAATCACACTCTTTCTGTTGACACTTCCACACTGGGGAATTTCACAAGACTTCTTCTTCTTCTTTGAAGTTCTTTCATTTTCCATGACACACTAAGATAAGAGCAGAATGAGTCTTTAATGACACAAATCGAATAAACCAAGTTAGAGCAAACAAATATGATAAAAGCAACCTTCCCTTTGATATCAATTGTTAGGTCCAAAAGGGGGGCCTAAATACCCTGACAGGGGGGGGGGGGTGAATCAAGGTATGGATATTCTATTTCAAAATTCTTCATACTCTATTGGATCTTGGCCTCAATATTATAAGGGTCACTTTTTTTCACTTATGTGTTAATATTGATCTTATTCTTCTCTTATTTATCTGATGATGATGATGCTTTGAATGCGATGGAGGAATGCAAGCAGGCAGACACAAAGATTTTTACTTGGTTCACCCTCACTGAGTTACTTCCAAGGAGTATACAACGACAATGTTCCGATGTATGAAATCCAATAAAGCTCACTGCCAATAATGTTCAGGCTTGATCACTTCTATGCCCAGGATCACTGCCTTTACAATGTTTAGGGTCAGTTCACTGCTTTCCCAAGGGTCACTCCCTATTTCTCTCTCACTGGATCACTACTGGTAGAAAGGATAACCTTCTTCCTCTTCCTTCGCTCACTGCTCTTGGAAGGGATCCACTCACTATTTATGGACATGTAGGTATGTTCATTTGCATGAATACTTTCATCCTCAACTGTAGATAAATGCTCTGTTGAAGTTCTCATTTCATCCACAGATGAATATTACTTTTCCACTGAACACTGGGCAATCCCTTTTGAAACTCTTTCACAAAACACACTACCTTTACAAATCTCACTCTTTTCCAATGCTCAAACAAGACATCACAATTCTACAACATCTTCATGAAGCTCACAGGTTTTCAAAGTTCATAGGTTCACAAAGATTACTAGATCACAGAGCTCTCTAGATCATAGATCTCACTACTTCGCAGAGCTCACACTGATATTTACGATTTCGCAAATCTAAATAAGCCTTTGTGAAGCGCACGTCCTTCGTAAATCTGAACTGGCCTTCGCGGAACACCTTCGTTTCGTAGATCTCAACTACCTCTGTGAATTTCCTTTTCTTTCACGAATTTCCCTACTCCACGAATATCCTTCGCAATTCGAGAGCTTTAGGTTTTCATTTGATCTATCTACTTCTCTCAAGGGGTCGAGGTCTATTTATAGGCGATTCCACCGACTTGAAAACCATCCACGCAAAGACATCGCCACGTCATCTCAAATCGCAAAGCTTTGAAATTTCGGATTAAATTCTCTATATATCGGGAAGCACCACGACAATTTTCAGATCACGGAGCTCGTCGTAATCGCAGAGCGTTCCGTCAATTTCTTTGCGCTGCCGCCATAAAGCTCTGCCACAATTCTCTTCACCTCTACTATTCGCGAAGCTCATCATAATCGTAGAGCTCACCATCAACATTCTTCAAGTCTCTATGAAATCCACTTCAAGAAGCCCATCTTCATGAAACTCATGCCTTTTCTATATTTTGATGAGATCTTCAAGTAAATTCACTTTTCACGATGTTCACCAAATCCCAAATTTTAGACCCCAAAAATTTGGCAAATACTGGAAAACAACGCCACCTTGTATCTATTATTTTGTACCACCTCCATATCTTTTATACTTTTGTCATGGTTCTTTTTCAACATGGATTGTAGACAACATCTCTTGAACTCAGCAATTCACCATAAAAACCTACAATGTCCACAAACAAAACAAACCAAAAAATGATGCAATATTACCTTGATGTATTTTTCCCAACAATCCCCCCTTTGGGTTTGTCGATAACTCTTCTCAAAATGATTCGCTACACCTTGAAACCTCACTAAAGCTCCTTCCACCATCTACCAGCATTCGCCTCTTGTGATTCAGATAACGACCAATGATTCACTCACCACATAATCTAAGCCCACAGGAGTAATTCTTGGCATGAGAAACAAGAGTAGTATGAAAAGTTCATCAATGAATCACTTCATTTCTAACACTAATTGGTGATACCATACCGATACCAATAAAATTATTTCATCACAAACCTCAGCTGTTGTGATATCTAATCTTTGATGGATCACTTCAAGCATCGTCAGATTTGAAACTCATACACCCCCTATCTTGTTGATATCCCCTATCTCGCTGCTCTACCTGTCAACTTCTCCACATGTCTTTGACTAAGACATTTTCTCCCTTATTTAGCCACATTTCCCCCCCTTAAGGAGTCACTATTTCTACCTCTTTTTCAACAAACCCAAAGGTCACTCCTTTGTGGTTTGCAACAGATTAGAGAACACAGATCAACACATTAGGAGAAACACACCATACCTTGGGGAGAGGGGGTCTCACATACACACTTTTTCAAGTGCGGGGAGTCAATTGGACTCCCAGAGCCAGTCGATGACTCTCAAAAGCTTCCTTGTGTAAGGACTCTGTCAGGATGTCCACAACCTGTAGCTCTGTAGGAACATACTCCAACTTCACTATCCTTTGCTCCACCTTCTCCTTGATAAAATGATATTTGATCTCAATGTGCTTTGTCATTGAGTGATGGACTAGATTTTTTCTATGATCGATAACACTCGAATTATCACATTGGATTCCAATCAGAGACTTCACTTCAATGCCCATATCATCAAGATGCTTCTTCATCCCCAATAACTATGTTCATGCTTGAGTGACGACAATATACTCAGCTTCCGCGGTCCTCAATGAAATGCAATCTTTCTCTTTGCTTATCCAAAAAACACATAAACCACCAAGATAGAAATCACCTCCTGACATAGATTTCATCTCATCTGCTGATCCAGACCAATCTGCATCTATATATCCTAAAAGTTATGGCTGAGATTTTTCAGTATACTTCAAACTGAAATCCACAGTTTTTTTGATATATTGAAGTATTTTTTTACTACAAGCATGTGATTTTCCTTGGGATTTCTTTGACATCGCACTGCGTGGCATGTAGTGAAAACAATATCAGGTCATGTCACTGTTAGGTATAGTAAACTTCCAATAATATGACTATATTCTATTATATTAACTGCCTTTCCATCATCATATTTTGATAATTTTTTTTGTTGAAATAGAGGTTGTAATTAACTCCATGATGCTGAAAGCCAAGCTTCTTCAAATACTGATCAAGCTTCAAGTACCATGCTCTTGGTGATTGTTTCAGCCCATATAACGCTTTCTTCAAACGAAAATCTTTGTTATCATCTTCATGAATGAGAAAACCATCTGGTTGTTCAATATAAACTTTTTCTTCTAGAACCCCATTCAAAAAATCTAGATTTGACGTCCATCTGGAAAACCTTGAACTTCTGTTGCACTGCAATGGTAAAGAATAATCAGATTATTTCCAGCCTTGCAACAGGTGCAAATGTCTCATAAACATCAATACCCTCTATCTGGGAGTATCCTTTGCACACTAGTCGTGCTTTGTTTCGAATGAATATGCTATCTTCATTCATCTTGTTGAGAAAGACCCATTTAATCCTGATGACGTTTTTAACTATTGGCCTCGAAACAATCTCCCATGTCTGATTACCAATTATATCTTTTAAGTTGGTTTCATCTCAACTCATCAACTTTCATGCTGATATAGATTTGACTTCCTCAGGGTCATTATTAGTATCTTCTTTTGAATTATCATTTTCCACTTCTACCCCCCTGATTCTCTTACCACTTCATCACTTTCAATAGAAAACCTGTCAATGTGTCATTTTTAGTGGCATCATTTCTTTCAACTACTTTTCTAAGCTTATTGTTGAAACATTGTTGATATTCTCTTGAAGCTTCTTGGTATACTGAAAACAGTCAGGTGATACAACATTATTAGAACAATATAGATAATCATGAAAAAACCTGAGTGTTGCTTCTTGTCCCCCAATCATCCTTCTTGAACATAAGCATTCATCCTTTCTACACCATTGAGATCATTCATTTTATTAAGATATAGAATGCTCCTCCTGTGTTATGCAACACTTCTAATTGTTAGGACCACTATTTAGACCCAAACACATTCTTCTTCTCCTACATCATTTATTAATCATTTGACCCTTAGAAATGATCCATCAACAAAACTTATAAGCCTACTGAGTTGTAACTCAGTGTAGGAAACAAGAGATAGAGTTAATAACACCATTACAATCTATTTCACTCAATCATTTCCATTAACCTTAAATTCTAATGACTGATTTGAATTAGTTGACATTCCCAAGAACATTACATCACCAAATTGCATCTTCTAATGTGAATTATGCTTAGATAGTATCTCCTGAAAAACTTGAAACACTTGAACATCAGTTAGTATCACTTAAACGCATAGGGAGAGGGGATATTATGGAATCCTAAAGATGAGGATTGTGGTTGATCCTGATGGGTCAACCCTTTGATTCTTTCTTGCAGAGTATCACACTCCTTCCTTGCCTGCTCCAATTGCCTGACCAACATCAACTATTCTGGCCATATGAATAAGCATTCATTTCTCACATGCTGAGTCTTTTTCTGACTTTCTCACACTTTGGGGTTTAGACACACTGGTAGACATTTCCTTCTTTGATGTTCCACCAATATGCCGCTTCCCTTGATTCCTTCTCTAAGTAGGAATCTCTCCACCTGTCTTCACTTCTCGGTATGTGGCATGAGATGTGGATTTTTTAGGAAATTATTTATTCATTTTTCTTTTATCAGTTGTTTGAATCATGTTACCCTTTCTTGTTGGTGTTGAGTTTTCCACTGATTTTACATTCTTCTTTCTCACAACTAGAGTAGATCTCCCCTTAATCTTCTAGGTTTGTTCACATATTATCCAAGAGAGATGTTGTGAGTGTGATAGACAGGGTGATTGATACACATTTTGTTCAGCTCCTTGTGATTCCCCTTAGGTAGTAAACATGTTTTTCAACTTACCAAATTTTCTTACAATGTAAGATTTCTTGTTATACATCATTGGAGTCAAGAATCTCTTTCTAGGTTCCTTCTCCCTTCTCTCTTTCTTCTTGATCCAATGTCTTTCCAAATGATCATGATCAGATCATATAAAACATCTTCCATCAAAGGCATACCTCATTTGATCATTTCTCCACTGATATGTTGATGAATCTTGAGTTCTTCTTCTGATATTGAGCTCCTGATCTTCCCAAAACATGCTCATAGTGTGTCCTATTCTTCCACAGTAATAGCATCTGATGAATGTTTTATTCTGAGAGGTGTTCCTTTTAGGCTTTTCATGATGTTTCTTCTTATTTTAATATTTAGTGAAATTTCTATTTTCACATTATGAAATGTATTCCTGATCCTCTTAACAAAATCTTGATGTATGACCATGAATTCCACAGAAATAGCGCATGATATCATTAATTCCTGTAATAGCCTTTTTAGGTCTATCTCAGCACCAAAAATGTTTTTCTTATCTCTAGAACTCTTCACTGCTCTCTTCCTATCTTGCACAGGAGGGGGATCATCATATTAAATTATGAACTTTCTCATACTATGTGGTCTTTGAGATGAGAGAATATGTTATTGCTTCTCCCTAGAAATAGCATACTTTCTTTTCATTTTATCATCACCTACCGAAGGACAATCGAATAGTATGTGTAGTTCATCCTTCAAATTTGGCTTTCCTTTGTCATTTTATTTCTTTATTTCTTTCTTCAATGATTCTATCTCTTCCTCCAGTTGCACAATCTTTTTATCTCTTGATTGAAGTTGAGCACTGAGTTCTCTTCTGAGATTCTTCCCGCTACTCATCTCAACTTCCAGTTCTTGTGTGAGCTTATCTACCATATGAATTTTCTCCTTTATTTTCAATTTTTCTTGAGCAACCTAATTAGATACAGATGCATTCTCTTGTTGTAGCCTTTTATTCTTCTGAACTAGTTCATATAGCTATGTAGAAAAATCATCATTTCTAGATTTTAGATTCTGAATTTCATTTGAGTTCAAATTCTTTCCCTTAAAATCAGCTTTGATATTTTCTCTCTTTATAGAAAACTTTTTCAGTTCTTCATCTTGAGAATCATTCTTCTCCCTCAGATTAGTGGCCACATCAATAAACCTTTGATTTAATACTCTTAGCTTGTTAACCTCACTTTCCATTTTTTGGATCCTAATATCTTTAGATTTAATCTCTTCACCCAACTTCTAATCCAATTCCTTTATTTCATTGAAAACTTCCACTTTTCGCCTTCTGTGAGTTTCTTAATCATCAGTAGTTACAACATCACTTGGAATATCAAGTTCTTAACTCATTATTTCAGCATCATTGAATGAGTAAGTATTTTAACTGTATGATTCATCCAAACCATTATTCTATTCACTACATGATTCCTTTAACTGAATCACACTCTTTCCATTAACACTTCCACACTGGGGAATTTCACAAGACTTATGCTTCTTCTTTGAAGTTCTTCCCTTTTCCATGACACACTAAGATAGGAGCATAACAAATCTTTAACCATAAAAATCAACTAAACAAAGTCAGAGCAAAAAAATATGATAAATGAAACCTTCCCTTTGATACCAATTGTTAGTTCCAAAAGGGGCCTAAATACTCGAAGAGGGGAGGTGAATCAGGATATAGATTTTCTATTTCAAAAGTCTTCATGCTCCACTGAATCTTGACCTCAATATTATAAGGTTCACTTTGTTTGCACTTATGTGTTAATATTGATCTTATTCTTTACTTATTTATCTGATGATGATTATGCTTTGAATGCGATGCACGAATGCAAGAAGACAGACACATAGATTTTTACTTGGTTCACCCTCATTGGGCTACATCCAAGGAGTATACAATGACGATGTACCGATGTACCAAATCCACTAAAGCTCACTGCCAATAATATTCAGGCTAGATCACTTCTATGCCCAGGCTCACTACCTTTACAATGTTTAGGGTCAACTCAATGCTTTCCCAAGGGTCACTCCCTATTTTTCTCTCATTTGATCACTTCCGGTAGAAATGATAACCTTCTTCCTCTTCCTTCACTTACTGCTCCTGGAAGGGATCCAATCACAGTTTATGGACTTGTTGCTCCTTTCATTTGCATGAATACTTGAATCCTAAACTATAGATAGATGCTCTGTTGAAGTTCCATTTTCATCCACAGATGAATATCACTTTTTCCACTAAACACTGGGCAATCCCTTTTGAATCTCTTTTTAAAAGCACACTACCTTTGCAAAGCTCACTCTTTTGAAAATCTCAAACAAGCCTTCACAATTCTCCAACCTCTTCACGAAGCTCACAAATTCACAAAGTTCACAGGTTCACAAAGCTCATTATAATGAAGAGCTCTCTAGATCACAGAGCTCACTGCTTCATAGATCTCACACTGGTATTTGTGATTTTTAAAACCTAAACAATCCTTTGCAAAGCGCACGTCCTTCACAAAGCCGAACTGGCCTTTGCGGCGCGCCTTCATTTCACAGAGCTCAACTGCCTCTACGAATTCCCTTTTCTTTCGCGAAGCTCCCTGCTCTGTGAATCTAATTCATAATTCGAGAGCTTAAGGTTTTTTGTTTGATCTCTCTACTTATCTCGAGGGGTTCCAGGTCTATTTATAGGCGATTCCACCAACTGGAGAACCTTCCACGAAAAGACATCGCCACATCAGCTCAAATCGCAAAGTTTCAAAATTTCAACTGAAATTCTCTCTATATCGCAAAGCAACACGACAATTTTCAAATCACGGAGCTCATAGTAATCGTGGAGTATTCTGTCAATTACTTTTCACCACCACCACAAAGCTTCTCCACAATGCTCTTCACCTCTACTGTTCGCGAAGCTCGTCGTAATCACAGAGCTCACCATCAACATTTTTCCAGTCTCTACGAAATCCACTTCAAGAATCCCATCTTCATAAAACTCATAACGTTTCCATATTTTGATGATATCTTCAAGGAAATTCAATTTTCACAATGCTCACCAAATCCCAAATTTTGGACCCCAAAAATTTGGTAAACACTGGAAAACACCACCACCTTGTATCTGTTCTTTTGTACCGCCTCCAGATTTCCATACCTTTGTTATAGTTCTTTTTTTATGGTTCTTTGTCAACATGGATTGTCAATACTATCTCTGGAACTTGAAAATTCACCATAAAAACCTGCATTGTCAACAAACACAACCAACCAAAAAATGTTGCAATGTTACCTTGAGGGATTTTTTCCCAACAATCCCCCCTTTGGGTTTGTTGAAAACTCTTCTCAAAACGATTCTCTGCACCTTGATACCTCATTGAATCTCCTTCCACCATCTACCACCATTCGCCTCTTGCGATTCAGATAGCGACCAATGATTCACTCACCACATACTCTAAGTCCACATGATCAATGATCGACAAGAGAAATAAGAGCAGTATGAAAAGTTCATCAATGAATCACTCCATTTCTAACACTAACTGGTGATACCATACTGATACCAATAAACTGATTTCATCATTAACATCAGCTATCATGATATCTAATCTTTGATCAATCACTTCAGGCATCATCAGTTTTGAATCTCATACACCCTCTATCTTGTTGATCTCCCCTATCTCGCTGCTCCACTTGTTAGCTTCTCCCCATGTCTTTTATTAAGAAATTTTCTCCCTTCTTTAGACGCATTTTCTCCCCCTTAAGGAGTCACTATTTCTACCCCTTTTTCAGTGAACCCAAAGGTCACTCCTTTGTGGTCTGCAATAGAGTAGAGAACACATATCAACACATTAGGAAAAAACACACCATACCTTGGGGAGAGGGGGTCTCACATCCACACTTTTTCAAGTGCAGGGAGTTGAATGGACTCTCAGAGCCAGTCAATGCCTCTCAAAAGCTTCCTTGAGTAAGGCCTTTGTCAGGATGTCCACAACCTGTAGCTCTGTAGGAACATACTCCAACTTCACTATCCCTTGATCCACCTTCTTCTTAATAAAATGATATTTGATCTCAATGTTCTTTGTCCTTGAGTGATGGATTGGATTTTTGCTAAGATTGATAGCACTTGAATTATCACACTGGATTCCAATCAGTGACTTCACTTCAATGCCCATATCATCAAACTGCTACTTCATCCACAATAACTGTGTGCATGCTTGAGTGGAGGTAATATACTCAGCTTCTGCGGTGCTTAATGAAATAAAATCTTGCTCCTTGATTAGCCAAAAAATACACAAACTACCAAGAAAGAAATCACCTCCCGACGTAGATTTCATTTCATCTGATAATACGACCCAATCTGAATTTGTATATCCCAAAAGCTCAGGCTGAGATTTGTCAGTATACTTCAAATTAAAATCCACAGTTCCTTTGATATATCAAAGTATTTGTTTCACTGTAAGTATGTGATTTTCCTTGAGATTTATTTGATATCACACTACTTGGCATGTAGCGAAAAGAATATCAGGTCTTGTCACTATCAAGTATAGTAAACTTCCAATTATCAACCTATATTCTGTTATATTAACTATCTTGACATCATCATCTTTTGATAATTTTTGTTGTTGAAATAGAGATTGTAATCAACTCCACCATGCTGAAAGCCAAGATTTTTCAAATACTTTTCAAGCCTCGAGTACCATGCTATTGGTGCTTGTTTCAGCCCATATAGTGATTTATTCAACTGAAAATATTTGTTCTCATATTCATGAATGAGAAAACAATTTGGATGCTCAATATAAACTTCTTCTTCCAGAACCCCATTCAAAAATCCAGATTTTTCGTCCATCTAGAAAACCTTGAACTTCCGTTACAATGTAATGGAAAAAATAATCTGATTGTTTCTAGCCTTGCAACAGGTGCAAATGTCTCATCGACATCAATACCCTCTATCTAAGAGTAGCCTTTGCACACTGGCTGTTTTTTGTTTCGAATCAATCTTCTATCTTCATTCATCTTGTTGAGAAAGACCCATTTAGTCCCGATGCCGTTCTTATCTGTTGGCCTCAAAACAATCTCCCACGTCTGATTACCAATTATATCTTTTAAGTCGGTTTCAGCTCAACTCATCGACTTTCATGCTGATATAGATTTTACTTCCTCAGGGTCATTATCAGTATCTTCTTCTGAATTATAATTTTTCACTTCTACTCCCTCTGAGTCTCTTAACACTTCATAACTTTCAATATAAAGCTTGTCAATGTGTCATTTTTTAGTGGAATCATTTCTTTTAACTACTTTTCTGAGCTTATTGTTGAAACATTGTTGATATTCTCTTGAAGATTCTTGGTATTCTGAAAACAGTCAGCTGATACAACATTATTAGAACAATATAGATAACCATGAAAGAAACCTAAGTGTTGCTTCTTGTCCCCCAATCATCCTTCTTGAACTTAAGTATTCATACTTTCTACACCATTGAGATCATGCATCTGATTAACATATTGAATTATCCCCCTGTGTTATGAAACACTTCTAGTTATTAGGACCACTATTTAGACCCAAAAACATTCTTCTTCTCCTACATAATTTCTTAATCACTTTACCCTTAACAATGAGCCATCAACAAAACCTATGAGCCTACTGAGTTGTAACTCAGTGTAGGAAACAAGAAATAAAGTTAATAACACCATCAAAATCTATTTCACTCAATCTGTTCCTTTGAGATTAAAATCTAATAACTGATTTGAATCAGTTGACATTCCCAAGAACATTATGTCACCGCATTGGATCATCTAATGTGACTTCCCCTTAGATTGTTTCTCCAAAAAAATATGAAACACTTGAACATCAGTTAGTATCGCCTAAACACATAGGGAGAGGGGATCTTATGGAATCCTCAAGATGAGGATTGTGGTTGATCTTGATGGGTCAACCCTTTGATTCTTTCTTGTAGAGAATCACACTCCTTCCTTGCCTGCTCCAACTGCTTGGCCAACTTCAACTGTTCTGGCCATATGACTAAGAATTCATTGCCCACATGATAAGTCTTTTTCTGATATATATATTCTGCAGGCTTGGTCTTTCTCACACTTTGGATTTTGGACACACTAGAGACATTTCCTTCTTTGATGTTCCACCAATATGCCACTTCCCTTGATTCCTTCTCTGAGTAAGAATCTCTCCACCTGTCTTCACTTCTCGGTATGTGGCATGAGATTTGGATTTTTTAGGAGATTAGTTATTCATTTTTCTTTTATAAGTTGTTTGAATAATGATACCCTTTCTTGTTGGTGTTGATTTTTCCACTGATTTTACATTCTTCTTACTCACAACTAGAGTAGATCTCCCCTTAATCTTCTAGGTTTGTTCACATCTAATCCAAGAGAGTTGTTGTGGGTGTGATAGACAAGGTGATTGATATACATTTTTTTTCAGATCCTTGTGATTCCCCTGAGTTAGTATACCTATTTTTCAAATTATGACATTGTCTTCCAATGTAATATTTCTCATTATAAATCACTGGAGTCAAAATCATCTTCTGGGTTTCTTTTCCTTTGTCACTTTCTTCTTGCAGAAATGTCTTTCCAAATGCCCATGATCAGAACATATAAAACATATTCCACTAAAGGCATACCTCATTTGATCATTTCTCAACTAATATGTTGATGCATCTTGAGTTATTCTTTTGATATTGAGCTCCTGAGGTTCCCGACACATTCTTATAGTGTGTCCCATTCTTCCACAGTAATAGCATATGATGAATGTTTTTTTGAGAGGTGTTCCTTTTAGACATTTCATGATGTTTCTTCTTATTTTAAGATTTAGTGAAACTTCTATTTTCATAGTATGAAATGCATTCCTAAGCCTCTGAACAAAAGCTTGATTATGACCATGAATCCCACAGAAATATTGCATGCTATCATTACTTCCTGTAACAGCCTTTTTAGGTCTATCTCAGTACCTAAAATGTTTTTCTTATCTCTGGAACTCTTCACTGCTCTCTTCCTATATTGCATAGGAGGGGGATCATAATATCCAATTCTGAACTTTCCCATACTATGTGGTCTTTGAGATGAGAAGATATGTTCTTGATTCTCCCCAGAAATAGCATACTTTCTTTTCATTTTATCATCACCTGCTGAAGGACAATTAAATAATAAGTGTAGTGCATCCTTCAACTTAGGCCTTTCTTTGTCATTTGATTTCTCCATTTCTTTCTTGAATGATTCTATCTCTTCCTTTAGTTGCAAAATCTTCTTATCTCTTGATTCAAGTTGAGAATTGAGTCCTCTTCTAATATTCTTCCTACTAATCATCTCATCTTCCAGTTCTTGTGTGAGCTTATTTACCATATTACTTTGCTACTTTATTTTCATATTTTCTTGTGCAACAGAATCAGAGACGGTTGAATTTTCTTATTGTAGCATTTGATTCTTATGAACTATTTCAGATAATAGTGTAGCAAGATCATCATTTCTATCTTTCAGATTCTGAATTTTATCTGAGTTCAGATTCTTTCCCTTAACATCAGCTTTGAAAGTTTCTCTCTTTATAGACAACTTTTTCAGTTATTCATCTTGAGAATCATTCTTTCCCTCAGATCAGTGGCCATGTCAATAAGCCTTTGATTTAATACTCTTAGCTTGTTAACCTCAATTTACATTACTTGTATCCAGATATCTTTAGATTTAATCTCTTTACCCAGCTTCTGATCCAATTCCTTTATTTCATGGACAACTTCCACTTTTCACCTTCTGGGTGTTTCTTCATCATTAGTAGTTACAACATCACTTGGAATATCAGGTTCTTTACTCATTCCTTCAACATCATTGAATGAGTAAGTATTTTCAATCTATAATTCATCCAAACCATTATTATATTCACTACATGATTTATTTAACTGAATACACTCTTTCCATTGACACTTCTACACTGGGGAATTTCACAAGACTTCTGTTTCTTCTTTGAAGTTCTTCACTTTTCCATGACACAGTAAGATAAGAGCATAATGAATTTTTAACCACACAAATTGACTAAACCAAGTCAAAGAAAACAAATATGATAAAAGAAACCTTCCCTTTGATACCAATTGTTAGACCCAAAATGGGCCTAAATACCCTGAGAGGGGGGTGAATCTGGGTATAGATATTCTATTTCAAAATTCTTCCTACCCCACCGAATCTTGACCTCAATATTATAAGGTTCATTTCATTTTCACTTATGTATTAATATTGATCTTATTATTCCCTTATTTATATAATGCTGATGATTCTTTGAATGCGATGCTGGAATGCAAGTAGGTAGACATAGAGATTTTTACTTGGTTCACCCTCACTGGGCTACATCTAAGGAGTATACAATGAAAATGTGCCGATGTACCAAATCCATTAAAGCTCACTGCCAATAATGTTCGGGCTAGATCACTTTTATGCCTAGGATCACTGCCTTTACAATGTTTAGGGTTAGCTCACTGCATTTACAAGGGCAACTCCTTATTTCTCTCTCACTAGATCACTGCTGGTAGAAAGGATAACCTTCTGCCTCTTCCTTCGCTCACTACTCTTGGAAGAGATCCAATCATAGTTTATGGACTTGTAGGTCCATTCATTTTCATGAATAATTGCATCCTTAACTATAGATAGATGCTCTATTAAAGTTCCACTTTCATCCATAGATGAATATCACTTTGCCACTGAACACTGGGAAATACCTTTTGAAACTCTTTTAAAAATCATACTGCCTTTGCAAAGATCACTCTTTTGAAAAGCTCAAACAAGCCTTCACAATTCTCTAACCTCTTCGCGAAGCTCACAGGTTTGAAAAGTTCACAGGTTCTCAAAGATCACAGGTTCGCAAAGCTCACTAGATTGCATAATTCTCTAGATCGCAGAACTCATACTGTTCTTTGCAATTTCAAAAAGATAAATAAGCCTTTGCGAAGCGCACGTCCTCCGCAAAGCCAAACTGGCCTTTGCGATACACCTTCCTTTTGCAGAGCTCAACTGCATCTGCGAATTCCCTTTTCTTTCGCGAAGCTCCCTGCTATATGAATCTCCTTCACAATTAAAGAACTTAAGGTTTTTCATTTGATCTCTCTAATTCTCTTGAGGGGGTTGAGGTATATTTATAGGTGATTACACCGAATCAAGAACCTTCTGTGCAAAGACAGCGCCACATTATCTCAAATCACCAAGCTTAGAAATTTCCACTGAAATTATCTCTATATCGTGAAGCACCAGGACAATTTATAGATTACGGAGATCATCGTAATCATGGAGTGTTTTTTCAATTCCTTTATGCCACCACCGCAAAGCTTCACCATAATTCTCTTCACCTCTTCTGTTCTTGAAGATCATTATAATCGCAGAGCTCACCGTCAATATTCTTCCAGTCTCTCTGAAATCTAATTCAAGAAGCCCGTCTTCACAAAACTCATGCCTTTTCCATATTTTGATGAGATCTTCAAGGAAATTCACTTTTCACGATGCTCACCAAATCCCAAATTTTGGACCCAAAAAATTTGGAAAACACTGGAAAACGGTGCCACCTTGTATCTGTTCTTTTGTACCGCCTCCAGATCTTCCATACCTTTTTCATAGTTCTTTGTCAACATGTATTTTCGAAAACATCTCTAGAACTCGACAATTCACCATAAAAACATGCATTGTCAACAAACACAACCAATCCAAAAATGATGTAATGTTACCTTGAGGGATTTTTTCCCAACAGAAGGTATGGTTCAAACTTGATTTTCCATTCAAGCAAAGGAGAAGTCTCCCTCCCCTACCATGACCAATTTTAGGGCATCCATCCTGGTGTAAGCCCCTAGCCTTTCAAGTAGGATGTTGCAATCTTGCTTCTCTCTACTTAATTCACCTTCAGTCCTTCCTTACATTGGACCCTTTTCTAATGTAAAGAGAATAGAGGGAAGGCTAGTCACCTCACCCTATTCCCCCACCACCTATCCCTCTTCCGCTGTCACCACCGTAGGTGCATCCTCTTCCACCAGTAGAAGAGGAAAAGTGTGGGTACGTCTATTGAATCTTTCACATCCTCTTGTTTCTCATACCAATCATAACTCATGTGGGATTAGAGATTCGTGATGATCACAAAATTTGTACAAACACCCACATAGAATGAACTACTAGAATTCTGATTCCCACCATAATTGGGATATGTAGGAAGAATTCTTAAGGCCTGAGCTCCATCTTGAATGAACTATGAGAACTCTGATTCCCACCATAATTTGGATACGTATTAAGCTTTCCTAAGGCCTGAGCTCCATCTCATTTCATCCATAAATGAGCATCCTCCTTAGGAGTAAGACCCAAATTAAACCCCCCAAATCACCAAGGCATCCTTTTCAGGAAGTAAGCCCAAACTAATTTCTCTCAAAGGACTATACTCTCCTATGAGACTAATCGTACTATGCGAGCTTTGATTCCCATATAAATGGGATTCGTAGGAAATCTCTCCAAGGTTTAAACCCAACACTTCAAATCAACCTTGTTCTTCCTGGGCCATATTCCCAATAGGGTCTAATATTATTTGGAAATCCATATTATTTTTAAATTCCTTGGGTTTCTTAGGCATAATTCCCACACCAAACCTTAACTGAGCACCTTTTTCTTATATGTCCTTACCACATGACATTAAACAGTACAGTTAGGTCCTTATCACATGACCTTAAAAGGCATGATGTGTCCCATTAAGAGGCACCAAAATATGAGGGTTCTGATTCCTTTCACAAGGATACATAGGTAATCCATTTATGGGTATGATCCCAACATCAAAACAAACCTTCATCTCCCTAGATGACAATAAATTCTAGAGTTCCCCATTGAGTGGATTAAAAACCAGTATCATCATAATGGTGGTCAAAAGAATATCTAAATAGTATATGAGAGGATACCATTGATGGATAACCTTGAATACATACATATGATTATAAATATCACACATGATAATAATTGATTGAAAATTCCAAGGGAAACATATATTATACTTGGTGAATTAATAAGGATTCATGAAAATATCTAAAATCTATAAAGAGAGTCACAGAGTAGACAATAATTCCCCCCAAAAGGATGTGATGAGTCTGACCTTCCATCCTCTCAACCAATGAATGTTCTCAAGTATCGTAAGTTCAAACTCAATGAATACCTTCCTTTGAAAATCAAGTCCCTTTTGGATAAAGAACTGTTGGATGTTTCTGGTTCCATGAATAAATCCAATAGAAAACGCTTGGAAGCGGTGATTCTTAATCAGAACACATGTTCCAAAGAACTACGAAACAATGATATACACACACACACACACAAATTTATTTAAATATATTATATATTAATATTTATTTACATATAATAGAATATAAACACACACACACAGATATATATATATATCTGTTCATCAATACACACACATATGTATATATAATCATTATTTATATATGTGTATATATATACATATACATTCATACAGTTTTACTGCAAATTCATTTATATACTATATTTAATGATAATGATATATTTATATAAAAATGAATTTATATATTATTTATACACACAAATATTTACATATACATGTATTTATTTACATATACTAGAATCTACATATAAATATAATTTTTTTCATTGACACATTTATATACAAACATTACTTGTATAGGTATATATATACATATTAATATATTTCTATAAAGTAATAAAGTCAATAATTATTTATTTTAAATGAAATTAATAATAAATATTTATTTCGATATGGTTATATGATTTAAAATACATTTCTATATAAATATGTATTTATACAAGTGATTTATTATAAGTAAATATAAGAAAATATGCATATATTTAATTATAAATAAAAATACATTGTAAAAAATGATAAAATTTCAAAATCATAATATCAATATGAAAATAATCCTTGAGAATAAATTCAGTCTCCACTAAAAATGAGTAAAAAGATCCCCTTAAACGGGGTTGAAATTCCATCGAATGTTAAAAAATTGGGATACCCCAACTAAAAACTCATTTTAGAGGCATTCAAGACCTATTTTTACCTCGAAAAAATAGTGACCAAGGTATCTTGATCATTATGGCGTGGAGCGCGTTGTAGACTTAGATTTGATATGTGGTAGAGCTCAAATAGACACCTGGATAAAAAATTATGGTAGTTTGATGTTTAAGTTTGATTTTCAACTTTTCTTGAAACTATATTAAATTTTATTCTTTAAATTATTACAAAATTTAAATATAATGTGGTTTTAGTTCATTTCATGAGATTCTATTTGACTGGTTGTGAATTTAAAATGGACTCCAGGATCAAAAGTTATGATTATTTGATGCCAAAATCTGATTTTCAACTTATTAAAGATTTATTTTAACTTTCAAATTATTATTAAATAATAATTATAAATATTTATTAATGGACACATTATAATTAATTAAAATGATAAATAATAAACTATATATTATATTAAATAGTAAATAGTAAATAATAAATAATAAATAATAATTTTTTTACGTTTTCCCTTTAATTTAGCGGTGGTTTTTTCAAAACCGCCTCTATTTCATGGTGGTTTTTAAAAAACCACCCCTATTTCTTGATGGTTTTTTTAAAAAATGACCCTTAAAATAAATTTCATTTTTTTGGATTTTTTTAAAATAAAAAAATATTTAAAAAATATTTAGCGACGATTTTTAAAAACACCGCTAATTTTTTTTGAAAAACATTTTGCGGTAGTTTTGAAAACCACTTAAAAAAAACCATCACTAAATTAGTTTTTTCCTGTAATGACATGACATAAGCATAATCCAAGATTAACTATCAAGACAACATCACATAGCTGGAATAATCCCATCATGGATTAGGTTTACTTTCTAATCTCATACATATCATCTCATGAGATATAAACATTACTAAATGCATTGGAGAGTTATCTTGACACACCCATCATAATATGTATATTCTTATGTAAGTCATTAATGGAAATCATACGTAAAACACAAACATAAGAAATACCCATTGGAAAAAGTGAGTTTCATAATGTCATATAGCATAACCTAATGACGCATCATAAAGGCTTCCATGAAATAAGGGATTAAAAAATTAGTCAACATTTATAGGTAAAAATAATCATAGATCATGAAAAATGATGACCAACTAAAATGAAGATACGAAAAAGGGTTGATAGGTAACTTTGTAAATGTACCACTTAGGCAGAGTTTTAGGGAAAAGGGTAAGGAATATTTAAAGAGGGGGGAGTCCTATTAATTACCATAAAACCAAAAATGAACTAGAAAAAGTTTTTCCATAATATAATGAGGAATTTTAGAAACCAAAGATGATTTAAAACATTGAATGAAGTGATACTTGAAATGAGGTAAGAAAAATCAAAGTTCCCTTTAATCAGGTTTGGTTATTGAATGTAATTGAAAAAAGAACCTTTAAAACATGTATATCCCCATCATGGAAAAGTGAATTTAACTAGGTATATATGTATAGTAAATATATAAAAAATATAAAATTACATAAGAAGAATAGATAGAGAAAGTGTGGAAAAGAAATAGAGACCATATAAATAAAGGATTATTTGGAGAGATTGAGTTCCAAAATCATTATGCACTTGAACTTAATGTCCTATATAATCAAATTAGATTCATTAATTACTTAATTCAGAACCCTTTACATCAATTTTTGATTTAATATAATTATTTTATGTTCATTTACAAGCATTACAGTGAGATATAATGTTTATTTTCACTATCCTAAGGGCATCCGTTTCATGGTTTAAAGGTCAGATCATTTGTGGATAATTATTGAAGTTCTTGTCAAATGTGACTACTGTTAGAGTTGGTGGACTAGAACAAACTACTTTGTACTTTATTTATTAATAAATACCTTATCACATCTTGATTTTTCTTCTGCCTTACAATGCATGTGATAATTTCCTAAGGATAGCTGTTGCATTAAAGGGTCATAGTGGATCCCTGCTATGATGAGAACCCAGAAGTTCCATAACACTGCTCTTGAATATATTTTCTATGGTCGGATGATGTTATTTGAGGGACACAAATAATACAGGCCATTAGGGGTGAGGACTCATTAAACTTTGAGGCACCTTCTCATGGTTTTCTCCCTTGGTAATATCTAGGAGGATATTATGAGAATGAGACCCGCTAGTAGGAAATCCAAATTTCATAGTGTCATTGTATTTTCTTATCTGCGGACATGTGTATTGGTCCTTAGAATTTAAGATTATTATTAATGGGTATTACAACTCACGCACTTAGATGTATTGACTCAAATTGTGATGACACACTATTCGTAGCGAGGTAGGATATGTTGGGTGTGTCACGAGTAATACTGCATTAATAGATAATGCAAGAAAGGATTTCCCCCTTCTGTTCCATAATAGAAGTAGATATCTTAGGCCCTTTTATGGAATTGATATAACCTAAATAAATCCATATCCATGGTGAGGAATAGACAAGTTCAATTCTGGAAAGTTAAAGAAAGAATAATCGAGCACATGGGTTAATGACACTAGCATGAAAATATTGAGAAAAAGGTATTATATTACATGGTAAGAATTAGTAGGAGGTGACACGTCATTACAGTGTTAAATTATTTCTCTATGGGTGCCTTGGAATGTTGCTAGATGCTAACCTTGGACTTTAGGCAGGATCTGCCTAATGCCACTGAGAAAGAAGCCTGGAGGGTCACACACTAAGTGTGACCAAGTATCTTAGTTAAATATTAATTTAACAATTTGAATAAAGATTATTCCCCATTTTTGTTTAATAATTATTCAAGGATACCTGATCACATTTATTTTGACACTAGTTATTCAAGAGAATATATTGTGGGAGAAATAATATATTTATTAGCGAGTAATACAGTGATATTTATTTGAGAAATAAATAGCCATTATTCAAGGTCTAATAAATGTGGTGGAGGAAATAAAGAAAAATAGAAAAATAAAAGTAGACAACGTGTATATTAAATATACACTCTGTGTATTTTTTTTTTCTGGGAATTTTTGAGAAATAATATTATTTATTTAATTAAATAATATTAGGTGTAATTTTCTGGGCGCATATCAAATAAAAATAATAGTCAACTGTTATTATTAGACATGGGATATTACTAAGAATTAAATGAAATGAATAAATGATTTTGGGTAATTAATTCATTTTATTATTATATGTAATTAAAATCCCAATTATATAATTCTCATTAGCCTATCCATTTTTTGTGGTTGTGCACAACGGATCTAGAGAAAGATCTCAAGACAAGAGAGAATTATTTTCTTCCAAGAACGCTCTCAAGCTACGAGAAAGAGATCCTCCTCCACCGGATCAAGGCGATCAAATGCGGACATCGCAAGAAAATTTTCTTCTGCGCTATCACCCAGAGATCCGTTTGGTGACATCCAAAGATACGTGGAGCATGTGTGGATCACTGCTAGAGGAATCCTACACTTGGATTCTATGACGCAATGAGGGATCACATTGGATCGTGACCGGAAACATCAACGAATAAAGAATTCCATCAAGGTAATTCTTGTCAATTAATTAAATTAATTACAACCAATATATGATGATCCTATATATGGTTTTGGGACTCCCCTCTTTCTTTTTCGTTCTTTATTCTATTCTGAAGATCCGACATTTTCTTATCGTGATAGATCTCGGATTGATCGTTGTTAACGCTAAAATTAAAGTTGGGTGCACCCACCAATGTGCTTCCAATGTGCCTAGAACCTACAAGTGGTATCAGAGTGGTCACATCATTGATTATAATTATTTAGTTTTCTGTTGGTAATTTACACATTTAATAATTTAGTTGTTTCAATTCAAGTTAATCATTCTACAAATCTGAATCTTGAGATCTATTCTTCCTATCTCATTTCTCGTTCACATTACAGAAAAGACTTTTTATTTTAATTTTGATTAAAATAAAATAGAGGATCTCATCTGGAGGTTCCAAACATTCCTGTTCATACAACACCAGAATACACAGTGTGTATTCAGAAGCACACGTCGTGTAGTCTAGGTTCAATGCATCAGACTGGTCCTCCAAATCAGGTCATGTTTTGGAGTATTTTTAAGTCTTAAATGACACCATGTATTGACCAGGAACAGGTGGCACACAGTTTTTAGATTACACGTCGTGTGGTCCACTGAACATAGTGTGTAGTCCCTTTGGGTTAGGGTTAGATATTATACCCCATACACGGCTTGCTTGGATGGAAACTGTGTAACGCAGATACTATACAGCGTGTGTCCCACTGAACATTCCATATACTATGAAAAATTTATGAAGTACATTTATACGCCATTTCCCTAGGCGTGTACTTCGGATGAATGGTGAAAAAAAGTACACGCTGTGTAGTCAGAACTACATGTCGTGTACTCATCCAAATTACACAGATTTATTAAAATTTATTATTATATTATAAAAACTCTCGAGACGTGTACCATAGTACAGACGTAAAGATGAGGCACAACACGTGATAGGTGTTATATATATATATATGTTTAATTTAACATCTGCCTAATGTTTGTTTCTACTCATTGGGTAGTTATGAATGAGAATTCACCGGGTTGACTCCAAGGTACAAGTTATGTACAATGATAATTTTAAATTAATTTATTTGTTTAAAATTATGATGGATGATAATCTAAAGGAAATTTAAAAAAGGGTTTAAGATAAAAGGATTAATTAATTAAAGATAATTAATTGATTCGAGCGTGATTTATCTTAAACAAGAACGATTAAATAATTGAATGCTAGTTTTATTTATGTGTAAATATATTTTCATGTATGGATGATCATGATCTAAACCAAGACCTTTTCATGTGAATGGTTTCTTTTAATTAATTTATTTAAATTAAATTTGTTGGCCTGTGAGCCTTCTCCTCATTAATATGTGGGGCCTACATGCCCAAGGTTTCTTTTATGTAAAACCCCGTTTTACCCCTCACATGCGTGTGAGAGAAAAGCATATATAATGGATGGAGATCCCAACCTGGTGGAGGCAACTCAAGTTAGGATTCAAGCTGAAACCAATCCAAGGAGATACAAAGGTGAACAGGTGGAAAACTGTAAACATGAACCCAAAAGGTTCAAGGTGTTTCTCCCCTAGATCTTTGGTTAGTTTATCAACCGCTAGATAAAATAAACAATAGAACAATCTCATGATCATGCCATTTATTTTATTTCTTTCAGTTGCATGGTTTATTTATTGTGGGTGTTTTTTCATGATCACACAATTAATGAATTAAACGAGCATGCAAGATGGAACTAAAATAAGACCAGATTATGCGTAAATATTATAATAGACATGGTTAATCACTTAATTATATCCCACTTAATATTAAAAATCATGTAATCAAAGATAATAAAATGGAAATTTACGTATAAGGATAAAATCCCTCAAAGAAAATATTAAGTCGGTATAGCTTTCCATAATCTTGGTTAGAATCAAACCATAGTTCAAAGTGCTTGACCAACCCTAGTTGGGGTGCTTTCAATTATCAGGGAATTCTAATTAAAGGTTTTGGGTTGAATTGACTTGGTTTGCATCAAGGTTTTACTGCCACATCAGGACTTAGTGTGACCAAGAGGCAAAGGTTGAGAAAATCCAAAATAAAAGGATTTCAGGATTGGGGATTCCACTAAGCGGATCAATGATATGTGAGTTAATGCAGTTGGAATTTGGAATGCCTACCTAAAACCCTTCAAGTTGCTTGAACAACCCTATTTGGGGTAATGCACAGGGAAATATGGATCCTTGACACTAGAATATTCAGGCAACAGAATATTTCGAAGTCAATGGTGAGGACTATTGGATTTAGATAAAATAGTGGGAGACTAATAAGTATTAATTTATTTATTTGTCTCAGTTTTATCATGATAAAGTACTAAATCTTTTCTAATCTTAATTTTTAGAAAATAAAAGAAAAATGACATCAAACATATCATTGTGAACCATACTTGAGAAGGAAAACCTTCTCATTAGCATCAATTTCCAATAATGGCAGAGGCGTTTATGCATCATCCTTCGCCATGAGAGGAAATTGTATGTGCTGGAAGAGCATGTTACAGTTGCACCTGGAAAAGAGGCCAGTGATGAGGAACTATATCTCTATATGAAACATATGGATGATTCCACAAATGTCTAATATTTCATGCTATTGACCATGTCTAATGAGCTCTTGAAGCAACATGAAAACATGGATGCGTATAGCATGATGTCTCACCTTAAGTAGATCTACCCAGAGAAGGCGAGATCAGAGAGATATGAGATCTACAACACTTTGTTTACAACTAAGATTGTAATGTCTATGCCATTTGGTCCTCATGTAGTCAAGATTATTGGCTACATTGAATGCCTGGAAATCTTAGGGATTAAGTTCTCGGATGAGTTGCGTACAGATCTCATCCTATCATCACTGCCCAAGACCTTCTCTAGATTTATTGTCAACTATAACATGAGAAACAATGAGAAGAGTCTATTAGAACTTTTGACCTTGATTCACCATGTAGATAAGGACATGGGGTGTGAAAAACCCACAGTCCTTATGGTGAATAAGAAATGGAAGGACAAGGAAAATAGACTAAGGATTCATAAATAATATGAAGCCCCTGAGCACTGTCCCTCCAAGAAGGGGAAGATTTAGAGGCAGGGAATGGAACAAGAGGTAGTATGTTTTTCATGTGGCAATCAAGGCCACTGGAAGAGGAACTGCACCCAGAAGCATGGGGACACTAAAAGTGAATTTTTTATCGAATGTAATCTTTCCATTTCTACACATTGGGTATTAGATATAGCTTGTGGAAATCAAATATATATTCAAATGTAGGAACCAAGTAGATTTAAAAAGATTTTCAGAGGAGAGGTGGATGTTTGAGCTTCCAATGGCGCAAGGCTGGCTGCGTTGGCCATTGGCGATTACCACCTCTCACTGCCAACTGGGATGATTTTGGTTTTACATAACTGTTATTATGTTCCTAGTGTTACCAAAAACATAATTTCTATATCATGTTTGGATATGGATGGATTTATTTTCATGTTTGGAAATAAGGGTTGTCTCTTTTATAAGAACAACATATGTTATGGTATGGCGCATTTAAATAATGGTTTTTATGTATTAAATTATGAAGACTAAGTGTTGGAAATTGGTAATGAAATAAACTCACATGACTCATACATCACCCAATTGTGGCAGCACCATCTCGGTCATGTAAATGAGAAGCACTTGAAAAATCCCTGTCAAGATGGTTATTTAGACTCTACTGAGCTAAAACCACTTGATAGATGTCATGCTTGTTTACAAGGTAAAATAACCAAGTCGCCTTTCGGTGTACAGGGTGAAAGGGCCACAAATATTCTAGGATTGGTGCACACAGATGTGTGTGGACCATTTCCAGTAGAAGCTAGAGGTGGATATTATTACTTCATCACTTTTACTAATGATTTGAGTAGATATGTCTATGTCTACTTAATGAGGTATAAGTCAGAGTACTTAGAGAAATTTAAGGAATTCAAGAATGAATTAGAGAATCATCTTGGTAAGAAGATAAAGAAAATTCAATCGGATCGAGGTGGAGAATATCTGAACCAAGAGTTTATCGATCTTATACGAGAATATGGGATTCTATCTCAGCTCACTCCTCCTCATACACCACAGTGGAATGGTGTTAGTGAAAGGAGGAACCACACCTTGTTAGACATGGTGAGGTCAATAATGAGTCATGCAGATCTTCCATTATCCTTTTAGGGATATGCATTACAAACTGCAACATATGAATTAAACCGAGTACCAACTAAGGCAGAAAATGGAATTCCCTTCAAATTATGGAATGAAAAGAATCCCATTTTGTCGCACACATGTGTATGGGGATGCAAGGAATTTGATAAGGCCTTATTAGGCAACAAACTAGCACCCCAGGGCATGAGGTGAATCTTTATAGGATATCCCAAGGAAATAAAAGAATATTACCTATATAACCCTTCAGACAAGAAAGCGATTGTCGCCAGACAAGCCATCTTTCTTAAGAGGGAGAACATCATTAAAAAGGATAGTAGTAGAAAGATTAACTTTGAAAAAGTTGATGCTCAAGATACACATGAGTTGGTACAGGAACAAGTTCCACAGGTCCCCATGGAAGAGGTTCTAGAAACACAAGTACTACGTAGGAGCTCAAGAGAGGTAAGGGAACCAGAGAGATTTGGTTTCCTAGTCACCGAGGATGGTGAATCATTATTTTTTGAAAATGATGAACCTATCTCCTACAAGGAATTAGTATAATGCTCAAAATATGCAAGATGGCTAAAATATATGAATTCTGAGATGGGTTTTATGTATTAGAACCAAGTATGGGTTCTGGTTGATGAGCCAGTTGATGTAAATCTTATTGGATGCAAATGGGTATTCAAGAGAAAACTGGACATGAAAGGCCAAGTTAGCACCTATAAAGCAAGTCTAGTGGCCAAAGGATTCATACAACATCAAGGAATTGACTGTGATGAAACCTTATCACTAGTTTCCATGTTTAAATACCTAAGAATCATACTTTCCATAACTGCTTACCATGACTATGAGATTTGGCAAATGGATGTCAAAACAACATTCCTTAATGAGAACCTTCAGAAAGATGTCTATATGACACAACTAGAAGGGTTTGTGACACCAGGTGAAGCCAAACGGGTTTGAAAGTTCCAGAAATACATTTATGGATTAAAGCAAGCATCCAGGTCATGGAACATTCTATTTGATGAAGCCATAAAGGAATTTGGTTTCATTAAGAATGAATGTGATCCATGTGTTTATAAGCAGTTTAATGGGAATGCAATCGTTATCCTAGTAGTATATGTTGAAGACATATTACTTATTGGAAACGATGTACCAGTCTTACAGTCAGTTAAGGACTGGTTGAACAAGTGTTTCTCTATGAAGGACTTGGGTGAAGAAACCTACATTTTAGGGATCAAGATCATTTGTGATAGATCCAAAAGGATGCTTGGAATAAGTCAGGGTACATACATTGACCAAATACTAAAGAGATTTAGTATGGAACAATACAAGAGGGGATTGGTTCTAGTGTCACATGGCCTACATCTTTATAAGAAAATGTGTTTTCAGACACAATAGGAGAAATATAGAATGAGTAAGATCCCATATGCTTTAGCTATAGGATCCATCATTTATGCCATGTTATGTACCAAGATTGATGTTACATATGCACCGATCATAGTAGGCTAATATTAATAAGATCTAGGAGAACAACATTGGACTACTGTTAAGACTATCCTTAAGTATCTGAGAATAAATAAGGATATGTTCCTGGTGTATGGAGGAGACGAGGATCTTGTCATCAGAGGGTATGTTGATGCTAGTTTTGAAATAGATCAGAACGATCTGAAATCGCTATCTATATATGTTTTCTGTCTCAATGGAGGAGCTGTGAGCTGGAAGAGTTCAAAGCAACCAGTTGTCACTGATTCTATAGCGGAGTCTGAATATATAATGGCTTCTGATGCAGCCAAGGAATCCATCTGGATTTGGAACATTGTCCAGGATCTTGATGTGGTGCCTAGTAGTAAATATCCTATCACATTGTATTGTGATAATACTACAGCGGTGGATCTTGAAAAAGAAAAAAGGTCACATTAATGGACAAAGAACATACTCTGAAATTATCACCTATTGAGGTATTTCTGACAAAGGGGTTAAGTTGTAGTGAGCAGAGTGTCCACAGAAGAGAACATGGTAGACCCCATTAATAAAGTCCTATCTCAGCAGAAGCATGAATATCATGTGAGAGTTAGCGGGTTAAAGGTTGTTAGCATTTGGCTCAAGTCCAAGTGGGAGTCTATTAGAGTTGGTGGCCTAGAACCAACTAATTTGTACTTTATTCATTAATAAATACCTTATCACATCTTGATTGTTCTTCTGTGTGACAATCCATGTGATAATGTTATAAGGATAGCTATTTACTTAAAGGGTCATAGCAGATCCCTACTATGATGAGAACCCGGAACTGCCATAACATTGTTCTTGAATATATGTTCTATGACCGGATAATGTTATTTGAGGTACATAAATAATACATGCCATTAGGGTTTAGGACTCATAAAAATTTGAGGCACCTTCTCATAGTGTGCACCCTTGTTAATATCCAGGATGATATTATGAGAACGAGACTCGCCAGTAGGAAATCCACATTTCAGAGTGTCATTGGATGTTCTTATCTGCAGATGTGTGTATTGGTCCTTAGACTTTAAAATTATTATTAATGGGTATTACAACTCGCACACTTAGATTTATTGACAAAAACTGTGACGACACATTGTTCGCAGTGAGGTAGGATATGTTGGGTGCGTCATGGGTAATACTGCATTAATAGATAATGCGAGAAAAGGATATGTCCCTTCTATTCCATAACAGAAGTAGATATCTTAGGCCCTTTGATAGAATTGATATAACCTAAATAAATCTATGTCCATGGTGATGAATAGACGAGTTCAATTCAGGAAATTCAAAGAAGGAATAATCGAGCACATGGGTTAATGGAACTAGCATGAAACCCGCTTGATTCGAGAAAGGGATTATATTACATGGTATGCATTTGTAGGAGGTGACACGTCATTGTGTCATTAACTTCTTTCTCTATGGGTGCCTTGGCGTGTTTCTAGATGCTAACCTTGGACTTTAGGCAGGCTCTACCTAATGCCACTGAGAAAGATGCCTAGAGGGTCACACACTAAGTGTGTCCAAGTATCTCAGTCAAATATTATTTTAACAAGTTGAATAAAGATTATTCCTGATTGTGGTTTAATAATTATTCAAGGATTCATGATCGCATTTATTTTGACACTAGTTATTTGAGATAATATATTGTGGGGGAAATAATATATTTATTAGCAAATAATGTAGTGATATTTATTTGAGAAATAAATAGCCATTATTCAAGGTCTAATAAATGTGGTGAATGAAATAAAGAAAAATGGAAAAATAAAAGTACACGCCAAGTATATTAAATATAAACACTGTGTATTTTTTTTGGGAATTTTTGAGAAATAATAATATTTATTTAGTTAAATAATATTAGGTGTAATTCGTTGGGCGCATTTCAAGTAATAATAATAGTCAACTGTTATTATTAGACATGGGTTATTATTAAGAATTAAATGAAATGAATAAATTCTTTTGGGTAATTAATTCATTTTATTATTCTATTATTCTATGTAATTAAAATCCCAATTATATAATTCTCACTATCCTAGCCATTTTTTGTGGTTGTGCACAATAGATCTAGAGAGATCTCTCAAGCCAAGAGAGAATTATTTTCTTCCAAGAACACTCTCAAGCTACGAGAGAGAGAGAGATCCTCCTCCACTGGATCAAGGTGATAGAAGGCGAACATCGCAAGCGAAGACTCTTCCATGCTAACACCTGAAGATCCCTTCGGCGATGTCCAGAGATATGTGGAGTATGTGTGGATCACTACTAGAGTAATCCTAAACTTGGATTCTATGACATAATGATGGATCGTGATTGGAAACATCATTGAAGAAAGAATTCCATCAAGGTAATTCTTGTCAATTTATTAAATTAATTATAACCAACATATGATGATCCTATCTATGGTTCCGAGACTCCCCTATTTCTTTTTCATTCTTCGTTATATTCTGAAGATCCAGTGTTTTATTATCATGACAGATCTCGGATTGATCATTATTAACGCTAAAATTAAAGTTCGGTACACCCACCAACACGCTCCCGTTGCGTTCAGAACCTACAACTACAACTTTAGAAGTGAAATGAAATGGTATTCATGTTTTTTCAGAAATTGAAATAGTCCCAAATAACCATATGTGTTCCAAAATAGAGACGATTCATTTATTAAAAACTTTGACATTATACGGTTAATTCATTTAGATGGTTTTAACAACCATCTATGCGGTGGTCTTCTTGTCCCTTTGGGATGTGAGTTTGAGTGGCCAGTTCAGGGAGATCGATGATGATTATCAGGTTGATGGATTTTTGGTAAATTTTTGGATTTAAAATTTAGATAATTATCAGTGGCGGTTTTTAAATCTGAAATGGGTGGGATATGAGATAGTTTTTGGAATTTGGTTTTATTCTGAATTTTGATGGTGAAAGCAAACAACACTCTATAAGGATCAACTCCAGACGAGGATGCAGAACATGTAGCATTCACCTGATCATGGCCATTTAGATTTTGATGAATGTGGGGGTATGTCTTTTCCATCGATACTAGGCCCATGAAACTCTGCATAGGACAACTTACCGAGCAATCATGTGAGGTGGAGGTTTGACATAACGACGTAGTTGCTGGAGAGGGGTAGTTCCTTGTAGTCTTGAGTTGGGTTACTTCTTTTATGATTTTATTTTGGGTTTCCCATTTTTTCCTAAAAAGTGATTTTGAAATTAAAATTTAATATTCAGTCAATAAGTTATAATATAGTTATTGTCATCTTATTTAACCATAATAATATTTTTATGACCAACCTTGCAGGCGGTTGAAAAAAACGAAGTTCGTTGTTCATGGAGGTGGTGAACAAACCATTTTCTATACAAATTTTTTTTTTAAAAATAAATTATGGTAAGAGTAGAAGATGAATATTCCAACATAATAACAACATATCAGTATATTTAAGATACTGATGATACTGTGTTTAGGTGGATGGAGAATATTTGGGGGTGGTAGAATAAGAATAAAATTAAAAGAGGTTTAGTTGATAATTTTACCTCTTCCTTTGGTTTTCTCCTCTTAGGAAAACCCTTAAGGCTATTTGAAATGGGTTTTGGTGAGACTAGAAACACTAGGATATGAGGGAGGGGACTGATAGGGGAATTATGTCATGACTTGACCTTCCTCGGGCCATGAACTTGGTTAATTGACCCTATGTGTATCATGTAATACCTTGACTATCTTCCCAACACACCAAAAACTATTTCCCACTGAGGGATACTTATCATACTAATGTATGTTACCACATGATAACACATGTTTTTTCAGCATGTTTTGTCCCCACTCAAACACATCCTGAGAAACTTCCCAGTAGGTCACTCATATGAACACTACTCCAGGTCAATACTCTCTTATATATGGAGTTCTAATCAGACAGATTACCAAAAATAAAGGTTCACCTTGTTGACATGAGTAGTAACATTTAGTATTTTTAAGTCTCACTTTTCAGGGGAGCTACACTCTACCTCCTTTAAAGAACAAAACTCTCATTGTGGACCCTACACATCAAACCCAGACAGTGCCTCTACACTTCAAACTGGGTATTTGATCTGATACCATTTTTCATGACCTGACCATCCTCAGGCTATGAACCTGGTTGACTGACCCCATGAGTCTCTTGTAATATCTTGGTTTTCATAACACCAAAATCTATTATCCACTAGGGTTACTTATCAAACTAATGACCATCCCCATAGGCCAATACATGTTATTTAAGTCTGATTTTTCCATTTTCACACATACACTAAAAAATTTCCAAGGAGGTCACCCATCCCGACACTACTAATCCAAGCCAAGCATGCTTAACAGTGAAGTTCTTATCAAAAAAGCTCCTAAAAATAAAGGTGCACATTGCTGACATGAGTAGTAACATCTAGTCTTTTTAAGTATCACTTTTTAGGGGTGTTATAAATTAGGTAGATTTTGGGTAAGCCCTAAGTCTTAGAAGGTGTGAGGTGAATGGGTGGTGAGGGGTATTATTTATAATGAGAGGCAATGAATGTTTTCTTGAATATTATATTCATTAGTTTATTATTTCAGCTCAATACTACCAATAGTGATGAATCCTGTTACTATATATAGTAAATGATGCATTTGAGTTTTAAATAATGGGTGCTTACATCACCCCTTATTCAATCAATATTGTATTTAACTTATAATGTTAACTATTGTATTTTACGGCATTTTACTATTCACAAAAAATCAACTATTTTAGAAAAATACCAAAAATACACTCTAACCATTTTTTAAAGTGTAGATTACAAAAATTAAATTCATTTTATGAAAACAATTTTCTAAATATGATAAATTTAACTTTTAAACAAAATCCTTATTTATTTGAAAAATATAAATTTTAATATTATGATCAATTCTATGACCCCTTGAAAAATTATTTATGGTCTTGTAAAATTATATTATCATTATAATACAATTTAATATTAATTTAAAAAAATATTTTATGAAATTAAATTTTCTTTCAAATCTTTATATTAGTTATAAAAATGAAAATAAAACATGTATGTTTTTAAAAAATAAAAGCACTTATTTTATCATTTTTAAAACATTTATTTACTTATATCACAATATACATATTTAATTTTTTCATTTTATAAGATACCTAAATATTATTTTACAATTGCATAGGTGAAGACACTATTCTAACGGTTAGATTACTATTCCAATGGTCAGATTTGTGGGTTCCCTACTTTTTATAAATACCTCACATTTAATTAATTTTTCATTCACTTCTATTTTCTCTCAAGGTTATATATATTGTCATTCTCATGATGAATATTTCATTACTAATATTTTTTTTTCTAAAGTGTTGTTTGTGAGTGCTGTTATTCTGGTGGATCGAGAAGATCCAAATTTTCATATTATAGCTATCTTGTTTTTTATTTTTATCCCATTGTAATATTTTCAATTCTTATGGCCATATTTATTTTCTAAATGTAATGTTGAAAGTAATATAATAAAATTTTATTAGTTTTATCACGTGTTACATGTACTCTATATAATACTACATTACGAAATATGACACAATTATATAGTTATAAGGGAAATTCAATTGATAAAATTATAGGCCATTACATACTCCCCCTTAATAAATTTCATCCTCAAAATTTCAATTTATGTACTAAGGTAAAAACATATGTGAGTAATTATATTTCATCACTTGCTCTAGTTCCCATGTGGCTTCCTCATACTTATGGTTCTGCCATAGTACTTTGACTAGGCGAGTTATCTTGTTGCGTCGAATTTTGTCTCTACGGTCCAAGATCTTGACTGGTTTATCCTCATAAGAGAGATCATTTCCTAGTTATACCTTATCTGAATTCAGTACATGTGAGAGTTTTGGTATGTGATTCATTAAGAGGGGTATGTGGAACATGTCATGTATTTGAGACATGATTAGTGGTAGTTCTAGTCGATAGGGCACAACTCTATTGCGATCAAGAATCTCAAAGGGGTCGATATACCTAGGACTTAATTTTCCATTCTTACCAAATCTCATGTCTCTCTTCCATGGGGATATATAGATGAACTCTTTATCTCCAACCTCTAACACCACGTATCGTTGAAGATTGTCAACATAGCTATTCTATCAAATTTGAGTAGCCCTGACGTGCTACTGAACGGTCTTGACCTTTTCCACCATTTCTTCAACTATTTCAGGTCCCAATAGCTTTCATTCTTCAACTTCATCCTGAAATGTTGGTAATCTACATCTCTTCTCATAAATTGATTCATATGGATCCATTTGGATGCTTGATTGAAAACTATTATTGTATGAGAACTCGACCAGAGGAATATGATGATATGATATTCCTTTAAAGTTCATTAAGTATTCTCTCAACATGTCCTTAATGAAAATTCCCAGTCAGGATTATTGTATCACTGAGAGGGGGAGGGGGTGAACCAGTGATAATTTTTTCATTTATGTTTCTTTGAAACATTATTTGCATTCTGTTAAAGATTTAATTACCCACTGAAAACAATTAAACCACACATCTAAAGGTACATAAGTATTTATAAGGTTTACAATTCAATAATAATAGCTACATCCTTGGTATGGCTTAGAAGTAATCCAATACCACACAATCCACTAGATATAAATCCTTGGATTACAATGAGTTGGATATACCCTTACACTCGTATAACACTATGTAAACAATTCCAATAGTGCATGTTCACCCTCTTAGAACTAATAGGGTAACACAATGATTGTGTGACAACTCATGTTACCTATTATTCTTTTCAATTCAAAAAATGTATTCATTTGAAAAAAATTCTTCAATTTATTACAAAGAAGATGGTAATAACTTCTCAGAATTTGTTAAGGAAAACCAATTTTGATTTTCCCAGCATTTTTTGCAAGTCTGATTCCTCAGAGTACGATTCTTGTAGTCCAATTCTTCTCGGTACGATCATCCTAGCCCAATTCTTTTGAGTATGATTCTTCCTGGCATAATTGCTCAATACAAAAAGATATAACACTGGCTGAGTATGATTGAGACAATTCAAAACTCCTTCCTCAGTCTGAAAATCCCAATACGGAAATCCCCGATCCGATTAATCCAGCCTGATACGATGATCAGATGAAAAAAATTGACAATCCAAATACGGTAATCAGGTAAGTACGATAATTACTAAGTACGATGGTCAGCTGAATACAACATTGCAATCTTGTCTCATCTATTTCACTTTAATCCATCAAAACCACTTCCACACAAGTGAATACAAAAACTTATTATTTTTTCTAAAACTTAGAGCTTCTCTATCTTTTGCAGTGAATAATACATCAGTTAGAAAAAGTGAAAAGTACACTTTTCCTTTTATAGGTGACCTATGAGAGATTTGGCATGAATACCAATTTTTTTCCCACTCACATAAATCCACCCAAATCTCGATTTCCCTTAAATATTAAGTGCATTTATGAACTTGTCAATGATTCTTGAATCTTCTCAAATCTTATACACTATTCACTTCTTCTTGAGACTTTAATTTAAATTTCCAGTACAATTTCAATTCATGAGTCCGATATTCTCAATCCGATTTCTTCAAAATAAGGCTCAGTATCAATTGAATGTAAATGAATGAAGAAATAGATACCATTTTATTGCTGAAAAAAATGCTCTGTTATCAATTGAATACAATAATTCTCATTAATTTCAAGCTCCCCCTTGATAAAACATTAAATAAACTCCTTCATATCCACACTCAAAACTCTTCTACCTATTAACCTTTTCTCTTGGCCCACTTGAAAATTCACTTGAAAAGAAAATAAAGTGATTCAAATCTTGACCCACTTGATGAAGGCATTTGAAAACAAGTCAGAGTTCATCTATCACTTTCTTCATAAATTCATTCAACCATTTTAAATGGTTGACTATATTTTTGATTGGTCTCTATCATTATGATATTCATCAAATTCTGCTCATTTCCTTTTCCATCGGTCTCTATTGAAAACAACTCTTCCTGAGTACGATGGTTCGCTGAGTATGATGTATTGAAGTTGGTACCCTAGAACCAACTTTTTTTTTACTTTATGATAAACTTGTATTCATGGTTTCTGAATATTAATAAACTTCTTATCACATCATTATTTTTCTTCTATGTAACATAGTATGTGATAATGTCCTAAGAGTAGCTGTCGTAGTAAAAGGTCATAGCAATTTTCTACTATGATGAGAACCCAGAAGTGCAACGATACTATTCTTGAATATATGTTCTATAGATGGAAGATATCATTTTAGGGAAACAAATGATAAAGTCTATTAGGGGTGGAGACTCATAGGACTTTGAGACACCTTCTTATGGCTTACGCCCTTAGTAATGTACAGTATGGATATTATGAGAATGAGACTCGCCAGTATGAAATCCACATTTCTATGTTTCATTGGATTTTCCTATATATGAACATGTGTATTGGTCCTTAGACTTTAAGATTATTATTAATGAGTATTATGAGTCATACATTTAGATGTATTTATGAAAACCGTGACGATAGATGTTTGCAGAAAAGTAGGATATGTTGGGCGCGTCACGAGTAATATTGAATTAATTAATAATGTGATAAATGATTTATCCTTTATGTTCATTAAAAGAAGTTAATATCTTAGTCCCTTTTATGTAAATGATATAGCCAAAATAAATCTATGGCCATGGTGTTCTATAGGCAAGTTCTATTTCCAAAAATTCAAAGAAAGAGATATCGAACATATAGGTTGATGGAACTGACATACAACCTACTCTATTTGAGATATTATGATAAAGGTATTATATTACATGGTAATAATTCATAAGAGGTGACATGTAGTTATAGTATTAACTTCTTTCTCTATGGGTTCCTTGGCGTGTTGTTAGATGCTAACCTTGGACTTTAGGCTGCTTCGCCTAATGCCACTGAGAAAGAGGCCTAGAGGGTCACACACTAAGTCTATCCAAAATCTTAGTTAAATAATATATTATTATATATTATTTAACATGTTGAATAAATATCATTCCCATATGTGGTTTAATAATTATTCATGTATGCTTGATCACATATACATATTTATTTTCTATTTATTAAATATAATATTTATTTATTTATTGGAGAATAATGCAGTGATATTTATTTAATAAATAAATAGACATGATTCAAGGCTCGATAAACATTTCGGAGGAATAGAGGATCCAGTTTAATGGTCCGGTGAGAAATGATAATATTTAATATTATTTAATTAACTAATATTTAATTATAATTTTCAAGTTAAGCACGTGTCAAGAAATAATAATATTACTATTATTATTTGACGCAAGTTTTTATAGGATTAAATAATAATAAGGGAACTTGTGTAATTATTTTATTTAAACCCTAACAATATAAATACCCAATTATATTATTTTCTCATAAACTGACTCGGTTGTGCACAACAATTCAAGGAGAATCCTCTGAAGTCTAGAGAGATCCCTTCTCCAAGAATGCTCCTAAGAACAACGAGCAATCCTCCTCCAACGGATCAAGGAGAATGGTTTGGAAGTGATTCTCAAGGCGATCAAGGTGGACGACACAAGCACAAGTATCTTGTGTGCTATCACCTAAAGACTCCTTCAGTGGCATCTGGAGATTCCTAGAACACTTATGGATCACTGCTAGTGGAAATCTATAGTTGGTTTCTACAACACAATGATGGTGCATCACAAACCTGTCACCGGAAACATCGATGAAGAAAAAATTCCTTATAGGTAATTCTTTATCCAATTAAATTAATTATAAACAATATGTGTTGATACCACTCTCTCGATTCCAACACAATTCTTCTTAGTCTATTTCATTAACTCAATTCCGTGGACCACAACGTTCGTTGTCGTATAGATCTCAGATTGATAATTTATTATGGAAAAAATTAATGTTGGGCATTGCCCATTGCATGCTTCCACTGTTCTCGGAACCCACAAGTGGTATTAGAGTAGACACATAATTGTTTATAATTATTTAAGATCATTTGTGATTTACACATTTATAATTTAGTTTTTTTTTTCAATTCAAGCTTAATAAATCTTTTAAAATGAACTGTGAGATCTATTTCTTCCTCATTCATTTATTATAGATCTAATCAAGATGTTTAATTTTTTAATTAAAATAAAATTGAATAACTCATCAGGAGGATCCAATGATTCTACCCAGATAACACAGCAGTACACACCATGTAGTTGCAATTACACGCTGTGTAGTTGCATTCAATGCTCCAAGAGTTAATTTATAGACTGCTCAACCCATGTGCATTAATGGAACGTGGTGTAGTTAATTCTTACACCGCATGTTTACCGGGATAGATTAATGCATGGTAATCCATACTAAACACCGTGTGGCCCATTGGACACAGTGTGTGGTCCCTTTGCATCAAAGATGGGCCATGTATTCAACACATAGTATACCTGACAGGTGACCATGTAACACGGAGTCAAAACGGTGTGTGGCCCATTGGACACGCCGTGTAATCCAAATTTTTTGAGGAACAAACTACACACTGAGTCCCTAGGCGTGTGTCTCAGATAAACGGTGAAAGGTGTACACTCCGTGTAGATTGGATCTACACACCGTGTACTTAAACCAAGTTACGCAGATTTAAAATTTATTTATTTTACTATGAAAACCTTGAAACATGTACTTATGTGTGGTCGTAAAGATAGGACACACCATGTGATAGGTTTTAATATACATAAATATTTAAATGTTTAATTAATATTTGTGTAATGTTCAATATATGTATATCATGTATGAGTCATATTACAAGTTGTTACTCTAAGTACATTGAATCATAACACGTGACCGAAAAATCATGTAATTTGTGTAATCATCTGTGAAGTAAACATAGTGAAAATAAGTGATAAGTCGTGTATACCATATTTTACAAGGGTAAAACTGTATATGAGTATGATACATCTTGGGTAGATTTGGATAGGTATTCACCATGTTTCCTCTAAGGTACATTTTTGTACAAGGTTAATTTTAAATGATTTTTTTTAAAATTTTAATATATGAGAATTTCAAGGAAATTAAGATAACAATTAAGATAAAAATATTGATTAATTAAAGATAATAATTAATATATTCGAGATCATTTTATCTTAAATAATAACTATTAAGAATTAAATGCTAGTTTTATTAAATGTATAATTCGTTGCATTCATGTGGATGATCATGAGATGGACCAGACCTTTTGTATGTGATTGGTTTCATTAAATTTATTATTAAATTAAATTGTTGACCAACATGCCTTCTCTCCTCATTATTATATAGGGCCTACATGCCCATGGTTTCTTTTATGTAAACCCCCTTTTACCCCTCACCCACGTGTGAGTAAAAGCATATGTATTGGATGAAGATCTCAAGCTAGTGGAGGCAGTTCAAGTTAGGAACTGAGGCGAAACCAATCCAAGGTGATACAAAGGTGGATAGGTGGAAAGTTGTAAATATGAACCTCAATTGGTTCAAGGTGTTTCTCCCCTGGGTCAATGGTTAGTTTATCAACCGCTAGATAAACTAACCATTAGTATAAGCTCATGATCATACCCTTTATTTTATTTCTGTCAGTTTCATGGTTATTTCATTATGGATGTCTTGTCATGATCACATAATTAATGAATTAAAAAGCATGCAAAATAGAACTAAAAATAAACTAGCTTATGTGTTAATATTATCCAAGACATGGTTAATCACTTAAGTAATCCCACTTAATATTTTACAAGTATGTAATAAAGATAATAATTGGAAATTTATGCATAAAGGATAAAATCCCTCAATAAAATATTAATTCGGTATAGCCTTCCATTACTTCGGTTAGAATCGAACCATAGTTCAAAGTGCTTGACCAGCCAAAGTTGGGATGCTTTCAATTATTAGGGAATTCTAACATGGGGTTTTGGGTTGACTTAACTTGGTTCACATCAAGGGTTGAATTAACTTGGTTCACATCAAGGGTTGACTACCAACACTACTACAAAACGGGGCAAGGGAAGCGCTACACATTTATCATCGCTTTTTACTAGTGCTGATAAAGGGGGTCTTTATCAGTGCTAAAAAATCGCTGATAAATACCCCCCTTTATCAGTGCTTTTATAAAAAACACTGATAAAGGGTAAAATTAAAAAAAAAAATTAAAAAATTTATTAATATATAAAGCTATAAATCTATTTATATTGATATAAATATAATATTTATTTTTAAATATGTTTTAGAAATGATGAATGGAAATCAAATATGAATGTATATGATATTTAGTAAAAGAGGCTTATAAAATAATTTAAAAAATATTTTTAATTAATAATTATGTAATTTTAATCCACTAATCGTCTTGTAATAACACTTTGAGTATAAAAAAAATATAAAAATAAATAAAAGATAAAAAATATGTTGAAAATACAACTCAAACTTCAAACGGCCATAACTTTTGATCTGGGACTCCGTTTGAGCTCTACAACATATCAAATTAAAGCCTGTGATGAGCTATACAACCATATAAACTAATGGAACCCGTCCAAGGTGTTTTCAAGGCCAAAAAAGGCCCAGAAGGCCTCCAAAATTGAGTTTTTAGTCGGGGTACCCCAATTTTTTACCATTAAAACAACTATAACTTCTGATAGAGATGTCCGATAAATGTATACCATATATCATATCGAATATCGTTTCATTTTCTTCAATTTGACTGATTGTGGAGCTGAAACAAACTCCTGGATTAGAAGTTATGGTCGTTTTAACATTCAAATGCCTCTAACTTCTGATCCGAATGTCCATTTAGCTTTTACCACATATCATATCGAAGATCATTTCATGTTCTTCGATTTGACTAGTTGTGGAGTCGAAATAGACTTTTGGATTAGAATTTATAGCTGTTTTAACATTCTCGATGACTTTTCACATCCACATTTCTATGTATTCATTCATAACTATATATATATATACATCTGTGTGTGTGTATTGTATATATGTATGTATTTATTTATTTATTTATAAACACACATAAACACACATATTCTATAAATGTATTTGAAATTAATCTTATAAAAATATATATTAATATACAAATAAATATACGAATAAAAAATTATAACTATATATATATATATATTAATATAACTAAATAAATTTATATTAATATGGATCTATATTAATATATGAATAAATATAACTATATATATATATATAAATAACTTGATATATAAATAACTATATATATATATATATAACTTGATATATCATTAAAGGGAGAACAAAACAAAATAGTTAAGTGGTAAAGTTGCAGCGCACAAGAGGGGAGGTCCTGTGTTCGAATTCCAGTGGCAGCAGGGTCACGCGGGCGTAGCGAAGCGGGGTGCAGCGTGCAGTTTGAGGGGGTGGGGGTGGGGATGGGTGAACAAGTGCTGTAAAAGGGGGGGGGGGGGGGGTCAAGAAAGCACTGTAACGAATTATATATATATTTTTAATTTTTTTCAATTTTTTTGACTTTTATCAGCGCTTTTTGAGCGCTGATAAAAGGGACCCCCTTTATTAGCGCCGCGCTTTACAGCGCTGATAAAGAGGTTTTTTTAGCGCTGATAAAAGTGACTTTTGTAGTAGTGAAAAGAAGGGTGTAATTGAGAGTTAAAGGTTGAGGAAATCCAATTATATGATTTCAGGACTGGGGAGTCCACTCAATAAATCAAGGAATTGTGAGTTAATATAGTCGGCATTTGGAATGCCTACCTAAAACCTTTCAAGTTCCTCTTTGTGACATCACGTTACTGTTTCAGGTATTCCTAAACCCTTTTTATGTTAATTTTTTTATGTTAATTGGGAAAAAATGGATTATTAGTAAAAAGTTGCATTTTTGTTAAAACACGTCGCAGAATGGTAAAACGCCCAATTAATGCTCCGGATTATTCAATTAAATATTTTTAACTTAAACACTATGTAAGTATTAGTTTTTGAGGTATGCAAAGTCTCAAAGAGGATTGAATAAAAATATTAAATTTATTATTTTAAGCATGATCAATTTATTCAAAATAATTTAATAGCTTCAAAATGGTCTGTCGTGTGAGAAATTTGAGGCTACGGTTATGTCCGAAATATAGTGTTTACCCTATGAAGGGTATAACATTCAAAGGCTCTGAACATGTAGATGTCTTGCTCGTGAAATAAAGTTTTTAAACAATATTTAATATATAATTTATTAAAAATTAAATATATTTCAAACGGTGCGTCGTATGGAAAATACGAGACCACCGATGGGTCCGGAATGAGGGGTTTACCCTAGACAAGGTATAACATTTGTTCGCATCGGGTGTTTGGATGCCTCGCTCAAAAGAATACCAATTTTTATATTAATTAATTAATTATTCCGGGTTTTAATTAAAAAATCATTTATATCTTTCAAACTTCTTATCGTTTGAGAAATCCGAGACCACCGTTGGGTCCGGAACGGGGTGTTTACCCTAGACAGGGTATTACTTTCATTCGCAATGGATGTTTGTTTTCATTTAATTTTTATATCAAATAATTAAAATACTAATTATATAAAAATGGGATTTACTGTTCATCATCTCTAAATTTCACGCCAAACTCCATTTTTACACCGTGGGAGTTTCAAAATCTGGTTTTCAATCGTTTATTTTATTAGCATATTAATGAGGTGTTTTTAAAAACTCAGTTGGGTATTTGAATCATTTTGATTCGGTGTTCTTAAGTTGTGGAAGATGTACGGTGTGGGTATTTAAATACCCATTTGTCTTGGCCTTTAACCTAAGTTGGCTTTGTTGAAACCTAAAAAAATCCCGGATATCATTTGTATATCCTCGGTGATCTTCTTCCATGGTGGTGGACGCGTTCTTCTTCCACGGTGATGGACCTCCATAGGATTTTGTGTGTTGTGCTTTTGAGAGAGATAAAAGTTTGCAGTTTCATTTTATTCCTTTTATTTAATTATTTCATTTATTTCATTATTTATATAATTAAAAAGAAAAACATCATGAAAAAAATGGCCATTCTTGAATTATCAAGGGTTGATTTCAACATTTTTTTTGATGATTCCATCATGAATTATTATTTTTGATAATACAATTTTATAAAAGGATAATTTTAATGTAATAATTAAATGGCTTGATTATCAACATTATCAAAGAATAATTTTGAAGAATTAGCGAATGATAAATTCATAAAATTATAAAAATGTAATTGCATAAAATTATCAAAAGATAATTTTTGTTTTATGAAATGATAATCCCATGGGATTATCAAGGTGTAATTAAATAAAAATTTTCTAATGATAAATGCATGTTTTTTTATCAAAGGATAATTTATCAAAATTATCAAAGGATAATTAATATAATTATCGGATGATAACTTCGAGATTATCAAAAGTTTATTATTAACATTTTTTAAAACGATAATTGATTTGGTTTATCAAAGGGAAATGACATGTTTTATATAAATTTGAAAGAATAATTGTAAATAATTATCATGTGATAATCACAATAAATTATCACAAGATAATTGTAGAGACCCAGAGCTTGATGTACATGGACATTACATTACTTTTGCGGAATACTTAATACATAACAACAACATACACCAAAGGACCGTAATAGTTTAGTGTCTTTGAAAACTTGGAATATAAACTTCTAATCATGTTGAAAGATCTTCAACATCTCCCATAATGATCTTCGCCTTTTTGTTTCCTTACCTAAAACCTTTCTTTTAATCTTGGGGAAAAAGAAAACCTAAAAAGGGTGAGCTCAAATTCTCAGTAAGGGTAAGCATGGAGAAAATAAAACAAACCATATATATTTGAACTTAAAAACATGAACATAATGTTTAAACCTCAAGATCTTGAGAAATGACAAAAAAATGGCAGTATGTAAGACATAGATCATAATGGAACATCAATCATGATAAAATAGCATGTGAATAAAACTTGTAATTGTGAAAAAACATTAAGCACATGATATGATTTCCATAGTATCCAAAACATTGCTTCTAAGACCATCTTAGTGGACAAAGTCCCTTACTGAATCAGGTTTACATGCCGTTCCAGCCCTGTATTACTGAACCAGATTTACTTACCGTTTCAGCCATGTCTATCTCATGAGATATAAATCCTTACCCAATGCATTGGAGGGAGGTATAGGTCCCACCAATCTCATAATGAAATCATTCTTATTTGTGCCACAAAATAAACATAAATCATTCATCATAACCCAAAGAATAAAATGGGTTTCATAAACATCATTCCATCATAACATAATCCATATAAAACAAATGGATATCATTTCATCATAAGAAAAGTGAAACCATTTAAATCATAGAGACATTATACTTGAAATATAAACATATGAAATAATGTCATCTTAGATGGAAAATGGTTTTGATAAAACACTTGAAATGAATTCTTGAGGAAAATATCCTTTCTTTTTCAAAATCATTCTCTTTTCAAAAAATGCCATGAAATTTTAAAATAAAAGGATTTTGTTGAGAATAGACATGAAATATTGTAGAGGAATCTTTATAAAAATTAGGCGTTATGAAACCGTAAAAATCTGTTCATTCCATATAAGTTAAAAAAACATTCTCCTCATACTTTTGCCGGAAAAGTCAAAAAAATACCTCGTATGGTAAACAAAAGAAATATTCCATACATTCCTTTAGGTAAAATTCATAAAAGGGTAAAAATGAATTTAAAAATACATGAAAGAATAGTAAACATTTTATGAAAACATTTTGAGCATACATGAACATGGATGATAAATATAACCCCAGTAAATACTTACGAATAAACAATCTCGTATAAAAAGGAGATTGGAAAAGTTATCCCTTACCTTAGGTCCGATATGATTCGTACGTATCAGAACCTAATGTATAATTATTTAAATAATGTCATTGAATTATTTGAGAATAATATTCATTGTTATGATATCATACATGGTTCACTTATGACGTTATATTACCCGTTCTTTTGTAAATTCCATGTTCAAGCAGCGTTTTGGGTAAAATCGTTTTATTTATCGTACGTGTTTGGACTTGTCGTTCTTGATATTATTATTAATTATGTCATGATTTACTTACTTCCAGAATGTAATTCATGATTTATATATCATATATATTCAGTATATATATATATATAATAGATAGATTAATGAAATGAAATACACCGTTCATGGAGAGGGTAGGTCGTACGTACGCATGAACGCTGTATTCCTTTCCTTATAGACTTGAATGGAAGTAATTAGATGACATACATAAATACAGTATCTTTATCATGTCATATATTTCATTATTATTCATTATATATACTTTATAGTCATTCTTGAATAGTTAAAATGGAGAATGAATCTCATCGCGTTCGTGGAGACGGTAGTTTGTACGTACGCACGAGCGATGATATCGTTCCCATAATTAATGAATAGAATTAGAGTGGATGATAAAATATCTCATAATCATTATGATTTTATAATAACCATATATAGGTATTCTTTACACCATTATACCCATCCAAGTAAGGTGGTGGTGGAAAGATAGATTACACCACGTCGTGGAGACGGTATTCCGTACGTACGCACACGCGGTGATTTCATTTTATGTAGGATGGATAGAAGGTGAAATAGGGTTGTTTCATATTTATAATAACATATCAGTATATGAGTGATACTGATATTATTACTTTATAATGAAACAACTAAAGAAGAAGAAGCTGAAAAAGAAATAAACTTGAAAGAATCGGTAACAGATATTACCTCTTCTTCAACACGCCTCTTTGAAACCTCCTCCTAGGGCACTAAAATTGGACTTTGAAGAAGACCAAGACCTCTAGTATGTTTATAGGGAGGTTGATAAGGGAAATGGGTAGATATTGGCCGATCTTGAAGGCTCAATGTTGTGTAAATAGGAGAGGGAGGAGGATCCTTTTTACAAGGGAGGAGAGGGGCACCTTTGGAAATCTAAAAAAATATTAATTTATAATAAATCTAAACCCACTTAAAAACCTCAAAAAATAACTCATATTCTAATATTAGATAATATAGGGTTTTAATATAATAAAACAATAAAATTTAGACATGTTAGGAGTTTATTTTAAACATTATCAACTTGATTTATCCTTATTTAATCTATTTAATTTTATTTATGGTAATAATATTCTAAATTTTAAATCATTATAAATAATTACTTATGTGTTATTATTTGTACATAATTTGATATTTCATGACATTTTAGACTATATAAATTTTAATTTATAATTTTTAAATATTTTTGTGATTTTTAAACAATTTAATAATATGTTATTTTTATAAAATAACAATAATGTCAATTTTGACACTATTCATTTATTTGAATTTAACTAAAATACACACAATGGATATATTCAAAATAAAATATTTAATAGGTTTATAACATGTCATATTCATATATAAAATTAGTGGATCACATTAAATAGTTCATATAATATTTATTTTACTATTTTTAAAACCATTTATTTGATAATTATCTTAATAAAATAATTTCTACAACTTTTTTGTATAATTATCAAATATACTTATTTGTTGCATAAAAATTAAAAATAAAATACTATGATAAAGATAAATATAATACCTTTCATAATAATATTTTTACTCGAATTTATCATCTTAAAATCAGAACATTTAAATTGTTATATTTATTAAATTATGAAGGTGACATCTTTGACATCATTTAAAATAAATTAATATAAATGTCCTAATAGGTTTTATAGGGCTCCAAATGGTCCAAGAATCGACCCTTGAATGATTAGAGTATATATATACTCTACCAATAAGGTTTGGTCAAGTTTCTGGTCCTTTTGATAAGTATTATTATTCTAATAAAAACTATATTATTGATTTTTCACTAAATAAATAATTTCTATATCATTAATGTATAAGATTTTAAGGTAATAAAATATTTATTAAAAATTAAAAATAAATTACCATGATAAAGAAAATCATTTTAGATTTCAAAAGAGTACTTATAATTGAATTTATATTCTGTATGAATATATATTAAAAATAATCCAATTATTAAAGTTTGAGTGAGACATTTCACTTTCCTTTAAATAAACTAAATAAAAGGTCTTAATCAAATACAAGTGGGTTTTATTAGATTCCATTTCGACCCAAATATGTAATAATATGAAATATAATCATCCAATTATATTAATACAAGTATTAGGGTAATTTTATAATATTATATTTACCCTTAATTATCCGATTTACCTTTAACTATGATAAATAAAATTTACCGTAGTTACTATCAACAGTGCCCAAAAATAAAAAGTAACCTATTAACATAATCTTGACCTACTGATTACAAATATTGAATCCATTTTTCCAAATTCAAATCACAGAAGTTTCAAAAATTAATTTTAAATTAATCCCGTTGTTAAGAAAACGAGTTTTAAAAGTTAAAACATTGCAAAAGATTGAAATGATTTTACCTATGAATTTAATGTAAAATCAATGCTAATGACATACATTATATTAAATGGTAAAAATATATTCTAATTATAATTTAAAACTATTCAATATTATAATTTAACCATATAAAATATTATGATGAAAAAATTTGTTTTTAATTAAAATATAGCGTGTTTTTACTATTCATTAAAATATGAAAGTTATCAGAATAATATGAAAAATTTATCCAAAGTAAATTTTTATATCCTGATTCCAAATAAGAATTTTATTTTTTCAAATTGAACTTATAAACATGTCAAAAACTAGATTTAAAGTGGGTGCGCCATCAAAAGGCGACAAAACTGCATTTTTTTGAAAAATACATATTTTACCCGAAAAATTTATTTTATTCTCATACCATGATCTAGAAAATGAGTAAGATGAATAATAATATTATAAAATTCAAAATTTAGTTAATACTATTCATAAAATCTAGTTCATAATAACCATATATCATTGTTTAGGGAAACCTGGTATTGCATACAACACACACTATCGAGGAAGGTCGTGATTGCGTGTAATACAAGCCAAGTCAGGGTTGCGTGTAGTACAAGACTCCTTTGTTGTTTCGTATAACATAATCCAACCATATTTCATTTATACATTGAATATATATATATATATACACATTCAATGTTGCGTAGAATAACTACTATCAAACGAACGTGAAATTGTGTATAACATGATCCAAGAATAGTGTTGCGTATACTACAAGCTAATACGGTGTTGCGTATAATGAAAAATAATATTAGAGTAGTGTACAACACAAGAAATCAAAGTAATTAAAATAATATTTCTCATAAAATCTCAGGGTGTTACATTCTACCCCCCTTAAAATGAATTTCGCCCTCGAAATTCATCGGGGTTATAAATGGTTTACTACTTGAAAGTTTCTTTCATAGAAACCCACATCATAAAAAGGAATACCAAAACTTAATTTTAAAAAATAAAGTACGAAATGTAATGGTTACTGAAATTAACTCATCACTAGGTTTCCACATAGGAGAACATATGTGAAAATATGGATATGGAAGAGAAATCTAACCATCAAGTTCTGATGGAGAGTGGTAGAGAACATGGCTATGAAAAATCCAAAAATCACAAAGCCATAAATTTGTGATGTTCTAAGATACCATCTGATTCAGCGGATATTAGGACACCAGGACAACATTTTTGGTTTTTATGATCATTTCCTGAAATTTGAAGAATTTGAATTAGAAGAAATACTTACTTTATTATGGTACAATATAACCGTTGGTCGTGCATTAAACAATTTCCACTTCACCTCTTAAAGAAATGAAGTTGAATTTGTCATTTGTGTAGTGTTAGTATATTAGGTCATTCCATCTGTTCTCGACAAAAAGGTTAGAACATGTCATTATAAGTACTCCTATAGTGTGATAATAAATTAATCTTAAAACGGAAAATAACTTATACTATCCATAAATGGATAACATTAAAATCCTTCAAAAAATAAAAATTTAGAAGGAGGTGAACTAAATCCACTTAACATTTGTCTCATATATCTCATAAGGTAGTTCTTGATTGTCATGTTCCAAACATATGAATACCTTAATCATGTATTCTCTTGAAACATGAGTTACCATAGAAACTTAGTGAAAACATGAATGCTGTCAAAAGTTAACTCTTTCTACATACCAAAATTACAAAAATTGTATATACTCAAACCATGATATCGCATAGTCCTTATATCAATCATGATCTCATAAATGCTATAAAACATATTATTTTCTCCTTATCCCTTCATTATGCATATATCAACTTCTTTCCAAAAATATTTCAATCACTTTTCATGGTTACCGGTACCATAAAATTGTTAAAAACCACAATAAACCAATACATAAATATTCCAATATTCCACGATACTACAACATTATTTTGGAATCCCATTACATAAACACTTTATCATTCCACCACATCATTGGCACACTCAACATCACCAATAGTGATCACATGTGACTTACCTTTATCCTTTTCCTTAAGAGGTTGCTCACATTGATCATCATTAACCCTTGGATTAGGGCATTGATTAGCATAATGCCCCAATTCCTTGCACTTGAAGCATTGAAGTGTTGGTGGAGTGTTCTCGGTAGTCTTTTATCTATTCATGTCATTAGAAACATTTTTCCCATTACTTCGGCACTCAGCTACTCAATGACCTTCTTTTCCACACTTGACACATTTTTTAGTACCTTTTAGACAATCTCCACCATGCTTCTTTCCACACTTTGAGCATAAAGAAACATTCATCTTCTTTTCACCATTGTTCTGAGATTTCTCCTTGAACTCCACCTTTCGTTTCTTGTCAAGACCATGAGATGCATATGTAACACCAACTTCCAATTCTACCTTGATAGCACAATGCACAATTTCTTCATAGCTACTGAAGTCTCTTATAGATAATTCCCTTCAAAGACTTGGTTTTAATCCACTGAGGAATCAATCAACTTTAATTTGAGGTTGGATGATAAAGCCAGATGCATACCTTGCAAGTCTTGTAAAATTTTCCTCGTATATACCAACAGATTCATCATCATTTTGCTTAAGCTCAAGAAAATCATTTTCCATCTTCGTTCAAATAATACGAGGGAGGTACTTATTGAAAAACAAGTTCTTGAACTCGTCCCATTCCATTGATTCAATTTCATTTTGGGGCCTTGTATTCTTAATTAGAGTCCACCACTAGTCTGCTTCACCTTCTAAACGGTAAATAGCCAGAATGACTTTTTCATGTTCTGAACATCGAAGTATGGAAAATATCTTTTCAATGGTACTGATCCATTGTTCAGCAACAACTGGATCAAAAGACCCACTGAAATAAGGTGGACGTTGCCTCATGAAGGACTCAATAGAATATTGTTCCCTTATCTGCTCATTCGGATGTCCAGGATGATTCATAGCTTGTGTAAGTATAACAATAAGATTTTTCACTCCATCTCCCATAACATTAGTTTGTTCAAGAGGACAATAATTGCATCATCCATTACATTGATCAACACGGATCCTTCGGGTTCCATCCATCGTCTAAAACCCAAAAAGAATAGTGTGAGAGGAAAAAATCATGCTAGGAAAACAACACAATAAAGGGGGAGTAACTTCAATATCTAACATCTTAGATTTAATTCTAAGATCGTTACCGTAACTCTAAGAATATTAACTATGCATATACTTAACCTTAGGAACATTACTAAACCTTAGGGACATCCCTAGACATACCTTAGAAATATCTCTAGGGATCTCACTAAAGTTTTCGCATCCTAGATTCCAAAGGTTAACTAAACCTTCCCTCTGATACCAACTGTAGAGACCCAAAGCTTGACGTACATGGAATTTACATTAATTTTTCGGAATACTTAATACATAAAAACAATATACACCAAAGGACCATAATAGTTTAGTGTCTTTGGAAACTTGGAATATAAACTTCTAATCATGTTGGAAGATCATCAACATCTCCCATAACGATCTTCCCCTTTTTGTTTCCTTACCTAAAACCTTTCTTTTAATACTAGGGGAAAAGAAAACATAAAAAGGGTGAGATCAAATTCTTAGTAAGGGTAATAATGGAGAAAATAAAACAAACCATTTATATTTTAACTTAAAAACATGAACATAATATTTAAACATCAAGATATTGAGAAATGACAAAAAACATGGCAGTACATAAGGAATAGATCACAATGGAACATCAATCATGATAAAATAGAATGGGAATAAAACTTTTAATTGTGGAAAAACACTAAGCACATGATATTATTTCTATAGTAGCCAAGGCATTGCTTCCAAGACCATCATAGTGGACAAAGTCCCTTACTAAACCGGGTTTACATGCCATTCTAGCCCTGTATTACTGAACCAGATTTACTTTCCGTTTCATCCATGTCTATCTCATGAGTTATAAATCCTTACCAAATGAATTGGAGGGAGGTATAGGTCCCACCCATCTCATAATAAAATCATTATTACTTGTGACACAAAATAAACATAAATCATTCATCATAACCCAAAGAATAAAATGGGTTTCATAAACATCATTCCATCATAACATAATCCATATAAAACAAATGGATTTCATTTCATCATAAGAAAAGTGAAACCATGTAAATCATAGATACATTATACTTGAAACATAAACATATGAAATAATGTCATCTTATATGGAAAATGGTTTTGATAAAACACTTGAAATGAATTCTTGAGGAAAATATCCTTTCTTTTTCAAAATCATTCTCTTTTTAAAAAATGCCATGAAATTTTAAAAGAAAAGGATTTTGTTGAAAATAGATATGAAATCTTGAAGAGGAAGCTTTATGAAAATTAGGTGTTATGAAACCGTAAAAATCCATTCATGCCGTATAAGTTAAAAACACATTCTCCTTGTACTTCTGTCTGAAAAGTCAAAAAATACCTCGTATGGTAAACAGAAGAAAGATTCCATACATACGTTTTGGTAAAAGTCATAAAAGGGTAAAAATGACTTGAAAAATACATGTAAGAATAGTAAAAATTTTATGAAAACATTTTGAGCGTACATGGACATGGATGATAAATATAACCCCAGTAAATACTTACGAATAAACAATCTTGGATAAAAACGAGATTGGAAAAGTTATCCCTTACCTTAGATCTGATATGCTTCGTATGTATACTAACCTCCTATATAATTATTTAAATAATGTCATTGACTTATTTAAGAATAATATTCATTGTTATGATATCATATATGGTTCACTTATGACGTTATATTACCCGTTCTTTTGTAAATTCCATGTTAAAGCAGTGTTTTGGGTAAAATCGTTTTATTCATCGTACATGTTTGGAATTGTCATTATTGATATTATTATTACTTATATCATGATTTACTTACTTCCAGAATGTAATTCATGATTTTTAGATCATATATATTCAGTATATATATATATATAATAGATAGATAAATGAAATGAAATACACCGTTCATGGAGAGGGCAGGCCGTACGTACTCATGAACATTGTATTCCTTTCCTTATAGACTTGAATGAAAGTAAGTAGATGAAATAAATAAATCCAGTAGCTTTATCATGTCATATATTTCATTATTATTCATTATATATACTTTATAGTCATTCTTGAATAGTTAAAATGGAGAATGAATTTAATCGCGTTCGTGGAGACGGTAGTCCGTACGTACGCACGAGCGATGATATCGTTCCCATAATTAATGAATAGAATTGGAGTGGATGATATAATATCTCATAATCATTATTATTTTATAATAACCATATATAGGTATTCTTTACACCATTATACCCATCCAAGTAAGGTGGTGGTGGAAAAACAGATTACACCACGTCGTGGAGACGGTATTCCGTACGTACGCACACGCGGTGATTTCATTTTATGTAGGATGGATAGAAGGTGAAATAGGGTTGTTTCATATTTATAATAACATATAATTATATTATTTATACTGATGTTATTACTTTATATTTAAACAAATAAATAAGAATAAGTTTAATAAGAAAGAAACTTGAAAGAATCGGTAATGGATATTACCTCTTCTTCGACATGCCTCTTTGAAACCTCCTCCTAGGGCACTAAAATTGGTCTTTGAAGAAGACCAGGACCTCTAGTATGTTTATATGGAGGTTGAGAAGGGAAATGGTCAGGGTTTGGACGAGATTTAAGGCTCAATGTTGTGTAAAGAGGAGAGGGAGGAGGTGCCCTTTTATAATGGAGGAGAGGGGCACCTTTGGAAATCTACAAAAATATTAATTTATAATAAATCTAACCCCACTTAAAAACCTCCAAAAATGACTCATATTAAAATATTAGATGATATAAGGTTGTAATATCATCAAAAAATAAAATTTAGACATGTTAGGAATTTATTTTAGACATTATCAACTTGATTTATCCTTATTTAATCTATTTAATTTTATTTGTGGTAATAATATTCTAAATTTTAAATCATTATAAATAATTACTTATGTGTTGTTAATTGTCCATAATTTGATACTTTATGACATTTTAGACTATATAAATTTAAATTTATAATTTTTAAATATTTTTGTGATTTTAAAACAATTTAATAATATGTTATTTTTATAAAATAACAATAGTGTCAATTTTGACACTATTCAATTATTTGAATTTAACTAAAATCCACACAGAGGATATATTCGAAATAAAATATTTAATAGGTTCCTAACATGTCATATGAATCTATAAAATTAGTGGAGCACATTAAATATTTCATATAATATTTATTTTACTATTTGTAAAACCATTTATTTGATAATTCTCTTAATAAAATAATTTCTACAACATTTTTTTTATAATTATTAAATATACTTATTTGTTACATAAAAATTAAAACTAAAATCCTATGATGAAGATAAATATAATAAAATTCATAATAATATTTTTACTCGAATTTATCATCTTAAAATCAGAACATTAAATTTTTTATATTTATTAAATTATGAAGGTGACATCTTTGACATCATTTAAAATAAAATAATATAAATGTCCTAATTGGTTTTATAAGGCTCCAAATGGTCCAAGAATCGACCCTTGTATGATTCGGGTATATATATACTCTACCAATAAAGTTTGGTCAAGTTTCTGGTCCTTTTGATAAGTATTATTATTCTAATAAAAACTATATTATTGATTTTTCACTAAATAAATAATTTCTACATCATTAATGTATACGATTTTAAGGTAATAAAATATTTATTAAAAATTACAAATAAATTACCATGATAAATAAAATCATTTTATATTTCAAACGAGTATTTATAATCGAATTTATATTCTGTATAACTATATATGAAAAATAATCCAATTATTAAAGTTTGAGTGAGACATTTCACTTTCCTTTAAATAAACTAAATAAAAGGTCTTAACCAAATACAAGTGAGTTTTATTAGATTACATTTCAACCCAAATATGTAATAGGACGAAATATAATCATACAATTACATTAATACAAGTATTAGGGTAATTTTATAATATTATATTTACCCTTAATTACCCGATTTACCTTTAACTATGGTAAATAAAATTTACCATAGTTACTATTCACAGTGCCCAAAAATAAAAAATTAGCCTATTAACATAATTTGGACCTAATGATTACAAATATGGAATCCATTTTTCCAAATTCAAATCACATAAGTTTCAGAAATTAATTTAAAATTAATCCCGTTGTTAAGAAAACGAGTTTTAAAAGTTAAAACATTGCAAAAGATTGAAATGATTTTACCTATGAATTCAATGTAAAATCAATGGTAATGACATAAATTATATTAAATGGTAAAAATATATTAAAATTATACTTTAAAACCATTCAATATTATAATTTAACCATATAAAATATTATGATGAAAAAAGTTTTTTTAATTAAAATATAGCGTGTTTTTACCATTCCTTAAAATATGAAAGTTATCAGAATAATATGAAAAATTTATCCAAAGTAAATTTTTATATCATGATTCCAAATAAGAATTTTATTTTGTCAAATTTAACTTATAAACATGTCAAAAACTATATTTAAAGTGTGTGCGCCATTAAAAGGCGTCAAAACTGCATTTTCTGAAAAATACTTATTTTACCTGAAAAATTTGTTTTATTCTCATACCATGTTCTATAAAATGAGTAAGATGAATAATAATGTTATAAAATTCAAAATTTAGTTAATACTATTTATAACAGCTAGTTCATAATAACCATATATCATTTTTTAGGGAAACCCGGTATTGCGTACAACACACGCTATCGAGGAAGGTCGCGATTGCTTGTAATGCAAGCCAAGTCAGGGTTGCGTGTAGTGAAAGACTCCTTTGTTGTTGCGTATAACATAATCCAACCATATTTCATTTATACATTGAATATATATATATATAGACACACAAACACACACATTCAATGTTTCATAGAATAACTACTATCAAACAAACGTGAAATTGTGTATAACATGATCCAAGAATAGTGTTGCCTATAATGAAAGCTAATACGGTGTTGTGTATAGCGCCAAATAATATTGGTGTAGTGTACAACATAATACATCAACGTAATTAAAATAATATTTCTCATAAAATCTCAGGGTGTTACATTCTACCCCCCTTAAAATGAATTTCGCCCTCGAAATTCGTCGGGGTTATAAATGGTTTACTACTTGAAAGTTTATTTCCTAGAAACCCACATCATAAAAAGGAATACCAAAACTTAATTTTAAAAACTAAAGTACGAAATGTAATGGTTACCCAAATTAACTCATCACTAGGTTTCCACATAGGATAACATAGGTGAAAATATGGATATGGAAGAGAAATCTAACCATCAAGTTTTGATGGAGAGTGGTAGAGAAGATGGCTATGAAAAATCCAAAAATCACAAAACCATAAATTTGTGATGTTCTAAGATACCATCTGATTCAGCGGATATAAGGACACCAGGACAACATTTTTTGTTTTCATGATCATTTCCCTAAAGTTGAAGAATTTGAATTAGAAGAAATACTTACTTTATTGTCGTACAATATAACCGTTGGTCGTGAATTAAACAATTTACACTTCACCTCTTAAAGAAATGAAGTTGAATTTTTCATTCGTGTAGTGTTAGCATATTAGGTCATTCCATCTGTTCTCAGAAAAAAGGTTAGAACATGTCATTATAAGTGATCCTATAGTGTGATAATAAATTAATCTTAAAACGGAAAATAACTTATACTATCCATAAATGGATAACATTAAAATCCTTCAAAAAATAAAAATTTAGAAGGAGGTGAACTAAATCCACTTAACATTTGTTTCCCATATCTCATAAGGTATTTCTTGATTGTCACGTTCCAAACATATGAATACCTTAATCATGTATTCTCTTGAAAAATGAGTTACCATAGAACCTTAGTGAAAACATGAATGCTGTCAAAAGTTAACTCTTTCCACATACCAAAATCACAAAAATTGTATATACTCAAACCATGATATCGCATAGTCCTTATATCAATCATGAGCTCATGAATACTATCAAACATATTATTTTCTCCATATCCCTTCATTATGCGTATATCAACTTCTTTCCAAAAATATTTCAATCACTTTTCATGGTTACCGGTACCATAAAATTGTTAAAAACCACAATAGACCAATACATAAATATTCCAATATTCCACAATACTACAACATTATTTTGGAATCCCATTACATAAACACTTTATCATTCCACCACATCATTGGCACACTCAACATTGCTAATAGTGATCTCATGTGACTTACCTTTATCCTTTTCCATAAGAGGTTCCTCACGTTGATCATCATTAACCCTTGGATTAGGGAATTGATTAGCATAATGCCCCATTTCCTTGCACTTGAATCATTGAAGTGTTGGTGGAGCGTTCTCGGTAGTCTTTTCTCTATTCATGTCATTAGAAACCTTTTTCTCATTACTTTGGCACTCAGCTGTTCGATGAAATTCTTTTCCACACTTGAAACATTTTTTAGTACCTTTTAGAAAATATCCATCATGATTCTTTCCACACTTTGAGCATAAAGAAACATTCATCTTCTTTTCACCATTGTTCTGAGATTTATCCTTGAACTCCACCTTTCGTTTCTTATCAAGACCATGAGATGGATATTTAACACCAACTTCCAGTTCTACCTTGATAGCACAAAACAAAATTTCTTCATAGCTACTGAAGTCTCTTATAGCTAATGCCATTCGAAGACTTGGTTTTAAGCCACTGAAGAATCGATCAACTTTACTTTCAGGTTGGATGATAAAGCCAGATGCATACCTTGTAAGTCTTGTAAAATTCACCTCGTATATACCAATAGATTCATCATCCTTTTTCTTAAGCTCAAGAAACTCATTTTCCATCTTCGTTCGAAGAATACGAGGGAAGTACTTATTGAAAAAAAAGTTCTTGAACTCCTCCTATTCCATTGATTCAATTTCATTTTGGGCCCTTGTATTCTTAATTAGAGTCCACCACTGGTCTACTTCACCTTATAAACGGTAAATATCCAGAATGAATTTTTCATGTTCTGAACATCGAAGTATGGAAAATATCTTTTCACTGGTACTGATCCATTGTTCAGAAACAACTCGATCAGAAGACCCACTGAAAGAAGGTGGATGTTGCCTCATGAAGGACTCAATAGAATATTGTTCCCTTCTCTTTTCATTTGGATTTCCAGGTTGATTCATAGATTGTGTAAGTATAGCAATAATATTTTTCACTCCATCTCCCATAACATTAGTTTGTTCAAGAGGAAAATCATTGCATCGTCCATTACATTGATCAACACGGTTCCTTTGGGTTCCTTCCATCGTCTAAAACCCAACAAGAATAGTGTGAGAGGCAAAAATTATGCTAGGAAAACAACACAATAAAGGGGGAGTACCTTCAATATCTAACATCATAGATTTAATTCTAAGATCGTTACCGTAACTCTATGACTATTACCTATGCATATACTTAACCTTAGGGACATTGCTAAACCTTAGGGACATCCCTAGACATACCTTAGAAATATATATAGGGATCTCACTAAAGTTTTCGCATCCTAGTTTCCAAAGGTTAACTAAACCTTTCCTCTGATACCAACTATAGAGACCCAAATCTTTACGTACATGGACATTACATTACTTTTTCAGAATTCTTAATACATAACAACAACATACACCAAAGGACAGTAATAGTTTAGTGTCTTTGGAAAATTGGAATATAAACTTCTAATCATGTTGAAAGATCTTCAACATCTCCCATAATGATCTTCCCCTTTTTGTTTCCTTACCTAAAACCTTTCTTTTAATCCTGGGGGAAAAGAAAACATAAAAAGGGTGAGCTAAAATGCTCAGTAAGGGTAAGCATGGAGAAAATAAAACAAACCATATATATTTGAACTTAAAAACATGAACATAATGTTTAAACATCAAGATCTTGAGAAATGACAAAAAACATGGTAGTACGTAAGGCATAGATCATAATGGAACATCAATCATGATAAAATAGCATGGGAATAAAACTTGTAATTGTGGAAAAACATTAAGCACGTGATATGATTTCCATAGTAGCCAAGGAATTGCTGCCAAGACCATCTTAGTGGACAAAGTCCCTTACTGAACCGGGTTTACATGCCGTTCCAGCCCTGTATTACTGAACCAGATTTACTTGCTGTTTCAGCCATGTCTATCTCATGAGATATAAATCCTTAACCAATGCACTGGAGGAAGGTATAGGTCCCACCCATCTCATAATGAAATCATTATTACTTATGCCACAAAATAAACATAAATCATTCATCATAACCCAAAGAATAAAATGGGTTTCATAAACATCATTCCATCATAACATAATCCATATAAAACAAATGGATATCATTTCATTATAAGAAAAGTGAAACCATGTAAATCATAGAGACATTATACTTGAAACATAAACATATGAAATAATGTCATCTTAGATGGAAAATGGTTTTGATAAAACACTTAAAATGAATTATTGAGGAAAATATCCTTTCCTTTTCAAAATCATTCTCTTTTCAAAAAATGCCATGAAATTTTAAAAGAAAAGGATTTTGTTGAAAATAAACATGAAATATTGTAGAGTAAGCTTTATGAAAATAATGCATTATGAAACTGAAAAAATCCGTTCATTCTGTATAAGTTAAAAAAAACATTCTCCTCGTACTTTTGCCAGAAAAGTCAAAAAAATACCTCGTATGGTAAACAAAAGAAAGATTCCATACATACCTTTAGGTAAAAGTCATAAAAGGGTAAAAATGAATTTAAAAATATATGGAAGAATATTAAACATTTTATGAAAACATTTTGAGCGTACATGGACATGGATGATAAATATAACCCCAGTAAATACTTACGAATAAACAATCTTGGATAAAAACGAGATTGGAAAAGTTATCCCTTACCTTAGGTCCGATATGCTTCGTACGTATCCGAAACTCCTGTATAATGATTTAAATAATGTCACTGACTTATTTTAGAATCATATTCATTGTTATGATATCATATATGGTTCACTTATGACGTTATATTACCCGTTCTTTTGTAAATTCCATGTTAAAGCAGCGTTTTGGGTAAAATCGTTTTATTTATCGTACGTGTTTGGACTTGTCATTCTTGATATTATTATTACTTATATCATGATTTACTTACTTCAATAATGTAATTCATGATTTATATATCATATATATTCAGTATATATATATATATATATATATATATATATATAATAGATAGATAAATGAAATGAAGTACACCGTTCATGGAGAGGGTAGGCCGTACGTACGCATGAACGCTGTATTCCTTTCCTTATAGACTTGAATGGAAGTAATTAGATGAAATAAATATATACAGTAGCTTTATCATGTCATATATTTTATTATTATTCATTATATATACTTTATAGTCATTCTTGAATAGTTAAAATGGAGAATGAATCTCATCGCATTCGTGGAGACGGTAGTTCGTACGTACGCACGAGCGATGATATCGTTCCCATAATTAATGAATAGAATTGGAGTGGATGATATAATATCTCATAATCATTATGATTTTATAATAACCATATATAGGTATTCAATACACCATTATACCCATCCAAGTAAGGTGGTGGTGGAAAAATATATTACACCACGGCGTGGAGACGATATTCCGTACGTACGCATGCGCGGTGATTTCATTTTCCGTAGGATGGATAGAAGGTGAAATAGGGTTGTTTCATATTTATAATAACATATCAGTATGTGAGTGATAATGATGTTATTTCTTTATAATTAAACAACTAAAGAAGAATAAGTTGAAGAAGAAAGAAACTTGAAATAATCGGTAACAGATATTACCACTTCTTCGACATGCCTCTTTGAAACCTCCTCCTAGGGCACTAAAATTGGTCTTTGAAGAAGACCAGGACCTATAGTATGTTTATAGTGAGGTTGATAAGGTTAATGGGTAGGGGTTTTCCGAGCTTGAAGGCTCAATGTTGTGTAAAGAGGAGAGGGAGGAGGTGCCCTTTTATAAGGGAGGAGAGGGGCACCTTTGGAAATCTAAAAAAATATTAATTTATAATAAATCTAACCCCACTTAAAAACCTCCAAAAATGACTCATATTAGAATATTAGATGATATAGGGTTGTATTATCACCAAACAATAAAATTTAGACATTTTAGGAATTTATTTTAAACATTATCAACTTGATTTATCCTTATCTAATCTATTTAAATTTATTTGTGGTAATAATATTTTAAATTTTAAATCATTATAAATAATTACTTATATGTTGTTAATTGTCCAAAATTTGATACTTTATGACATTTTAGACTATATAAATTTTAATTTATAATTTTTAAATATTTTTTTTGATTTTTAAACAATTTAATAATATGTTATTTTTATAAAATAACAATAGTGTCAATTTTGACACTATTCATTTATTTGAATTTAAATAAAATCCACACAGAGGATTCATTCAAAATAAAATATTTAATAGGTTCCTAACATGTCATAGTAATATATAAAATTAGTGGAGAACATTAAATAGTTCATATAATATTTATTTTACTATTTGTAAAACCATTTATTTGATAATTCTCTTAATAAAATAATTTCTACAATATTTTTGTATAATTCATCAATATACTTATTTGTTGCATAAAAATTAAAAATAAAATCCTATGATGAATATAAATATAATAAATTTCATAATAATATTTTTACTAGAATTTATCATCTTAAAATCAGAACATTTAAATTGTTATATTTATTAAATTATGAAGGTGACATCTTTGACATCATTTAAAATAAAATAATATAAATGTTCTAATCGGTTTTATAAGGCTCCAAATGGTCCAAGAATCGACCCTTGGATGATTAGGGTATATATATACTCTACTAATAAAGTTTGGTCAAGTTTATGGTCCTTTTGATAAGTATTATTGTTCTAATAAAAACTATATTATTGATTTTTCACTAAATAAATAATTTCTACATCATTAATGTATAAGATTTTAAGGTAATAAAATATTTATTAAAAATTAAAAATAAATTACCATGATAAATAAAATCATTTTAGATTTCAAACGAGTATTTATAATCGAATTTATATTCTTTATAACTATATATTAAAAATAATCCAATTATTAATGTTTGAGTGAGACATTTCACTTTCCTTTAAATAAACTAAATAAAAGGTCTTAATCAAATACAAGTGTGTTTTATTAGATTCCATTTCGACCCAAATATGTAATAGGAAGAAATATAATCATCCAATTATATTAATACAAGTATTAGGGTAATTTTATAATATTATATTTACCCTTAATTACCTGATTTACCATTAACTATGGTAAATAAAATTTACCGTAGTTACTATTCATAGTGCTAAAAAATAAAAAATAGCCTATTAACATAATTTGTACCTACTTATTCCAAATATTTAATCCATTTTTCCAAATTCAAATCACAGAAGTTGCAGAAATTAATTTAAAATTAATCCCGTTGTTAAGAAAACGAGTTTTAAAAGTTAAAACATTGCAAAAGATTGAAATGATTTTACCTATGAATTCAATGTAAAATCAATTCTAATGACATAAATTATATTAAATGATAAAAATATATTCTAATTATACTTTAAAACTTTTCAATATTATAATTTAACCATATAAAATGTTATGATGAAAAAAGTTGTTTTTAATTAAAATATAGCGTGTTTTTACTATTCATTAAAATATGAAAGTTATCAGAATATATGAAAAATTTATCCAAAGTAAATTTTTATATCATGATTCCAAATAAGAATTTTATTTTTTCAAATTGAACTTATAAACATGTCAAAAACTAGATTTAAAGTGGGTGTGCCATCAAAAGGCGACAAAACTGTATTTTTTTGAAAAATACTTATTTTACCCGAAAAATTTATTTTATTCTCATACCATGTTCTAGAAAATGAGTAAGATGAATAAAAATGTTATAAAATTAAAAACTTAGTTAATACTATTCATAACGTCTAGCTCATAATAACCATATATCATTATTTAGGGAAACCTAGTATTGCGTACAACACATGCTGTCGAGGAAGGTCGCGATTGCGTGTAAGGCAATCCAAGTCAGGGTTGCGTGTAGTGCAAGACTCCTTTGTTGTTGTGTATAATAGAATCCAACCATATTTAATTTATACATTGAATATATATATATATATACATTCAATGTTGCGTAGAATAACTACTATCAAACGAATGTGAAATTGTGTACAACATGATCCAAGAATAGTGTTGCGTATACTGCAAGCTAATACGGTGTTGCGTATAGCGCAAAATAATCTTGGTGTAGCGTACAACAAAAGACATAAAAGTAATTAAAATAATATTTCTCATAAAATCTCAGGGTGTTACAATAATTACAAAATGATGATTTATAAGGAATACTTATTAGAATATAGATATTCTTTTTTTTGTTAAAAGATAATTGTAATGTAGTTATCACATGACCAGATTATCTAAATTATCAAAGGATAATTATGTTAATTTTCAAAATATAATTATTATAATTATAAAATGGTAATTTAAAAATTATTCAAGGGAGATAAAATATTATCGCATGTAATATTTTAATCCATAATTGGAAAATTATTTACGAGAGAGAAACTATCATCGCATGTGATATTTTATTCCCTTTTGAAATAAAATATCTGATTCTGTTTCTAGGAACCCTTGATGAACGTCGACCATTGGTGTATCGACGCTTATGATAATAAGGCTGTGAGGAGGTGTTTTGAACCACATAGGGTGGTTTATCTTCACCGCTAACATCGAATACCTTGAGGTAGGTGGTTCCATTCTATTTATCCAAATTGATTATCCTTGTATTTCTTGATTTATTTCAATTGATGATTTAAATTCAATTTCTGAAATTTGCTTTCAATTAAGTTGATAAAAACCCGATTCCAATGAATTGAGGTATTTGAAATGGTTTTGGCATGGAAATTTGGAACCCCCCCCCCAATTCCATTGAATTGGGTGTGTTTATGGAAATTGTCTAATTTAAATTGTTTAATTTAAATTTTGGATTTGATGGAAATGATTTTAATGAAATTGTTGAATTTAATTGTGGAAAAAAATTGTGGAATTATGGAATTGGTTTTGAATGGATTTCAAACTGGTGAAAATGGATTAAAATGATTTGATAGAAACCCATTGGTTTTATCTTGTGAAAAGGCATGTTTTGAATAAAACCTGTTTTGGTTTTAAATGGAAAGAAATTGGAACATTTGAAATGGAAGAAATGTGATTGATTGTATTTTTAAGCAGTCTTAAAATAGTTCACCCATCATGTAAGAGAGCATACAAGCCTTAGGTAGTTAGTGAGTTATTTGGATACACTCTACGCTACGACAATGTTCTAAAAAAAACTTGCGGCGGGTCACATCCCTGACAGGTTGGTAATGAGTCTCCTTTGGCCAGTGTCATAGGGATGTGTGTATACACATTTTTCTGAATTCACATAGAGAGTGTGGAATCCTATAACTGGTTAATACTATCGTACCTTTTGTCAGATGACCATGTTGCTCGCTTGTTTATTTATATTTGAGATATAAATGTATGCCAATGATTTTGAACTGATTTACATGCCTTCTGAATTTATATAAACTGTTTTATATAAATGTTTTATTTAAGCCATTTTTTTTGAAAATATTCCATCATTTGTAAAATCATTGCTTAAAATATTTATTTCCATCATTTTAAAATGTATATCATGTTTTGTTTAAATATTATTTTAGAATTTCCAAACCTGTTTACTTTAAAATTGAAAGATTTTCTTTGGATAATCTATATTTGGAATATGTTATGGAATATTTGGTGGTATCCTACTAGGCTTAGGCTCACACCCTACTTTTTCCTTCGGGTGTTGGTAGACTTTCTTCTTCCAAGTTCGAGTAAAGGGAATGGACCGCTTGGAGGTGGATCCAGCTGTTGAGTTTGATCTTGGTGAGTTGTGTCCTTGGGACCTTGGGGTTATTTTACCTTTTTAGTACTTGGGTTGTATTACTTTGGGTTTTCATGCCATGTTGTATTTTGTTACAACACTCCCAGTGAAGTTTCTTTTGTAATGCATACTGCTTTGTTTTCTTTTGCTTCCATATTCTTGTGGAAAAAAAATCGTTCCCTCTTGTATGTTGTATGATGCCAAGTGCTAGTCACCGATCTGTGGGGATCGGGGATGCCCTTCAGGCTATGTCAGGGCTGGCTCGGTTATTGGGTTACCAGGGTACCCAGGTTGGTTCGTGACACTCTTTGCCAACCAAAGTTAGGGTAATGGGAAGGGAAATATGGATCCTTTATACTAGAATATCCAAGAAATAGGATATTAAAAATCCAATAGTGATGGTATTGGATTTCAATAAAATAGTGGGATACTAATAAATATAATATTTATTTATTTTTCAAAATTTATCAGATAATTTACTAAATCTCTTTTTATCTTATTTGTAGAAAAAACAATAAAATAACCTCGGACATAACATTGTGATCCATAATTGATAAGGAAAACCTTCTCACCAACATGAATTTCCAAGAATGGCAGTGACGTTTACATGTCATCCTTCTCCATGAAAGGAAATTATATGTGTTGGAAGAACCTTTTCTAGTTGTGCCTAGAAATGAGGAAAGTGATGATGAACTATCTCTCTATGAGAAACATCTAAATGATGCTACAAATGTTTAGTGATTCATGCTATCATCCATGTCCAATGAGATTTTAAATAAACATAAATAAATGGATGCATATAGAATGATTTATCACCTTCAGTATTTATATTAATAGAAGGCGAGACAAGAGAGGTATGAGATATCCAATGCTTTGTTTACCACTAATCTTGGAGAGTCTATGCCAGCTAGGCCACATGTAGTCAAGATTATTGTCTACATTGAATGCCTGAACATCTTTGGGATTAAATTCCTAGATGAGTTTCCCACATATCTCATACTTTCATCACTTCCCAAGACCTTCTACAGCTTTATTTTGAATTATAATATGAGAAATAATTCGAAGAGTATTTAGGAACTTCTTACTTTAATTATCCAAGTGTATGAGGAAACGGGGAGTAACAAACCCATAGTCATTATGGTGAATAAGAAGAGGAAGGACAAGGGAAAGGGTCCCAAGAATTATAAACAGTCTAAATCTCCTGAGCACTATCCTTCTAAGAAGAAGAAGATCCAGAGGCAGTGCAAGGAAAAGGATGTATCATGTTTTTCATGTGGAAATCCATAACACTATAAGAGGATTTGCATCTAGAAGCAAGGGGAAGCTAAATGTGCATTTTTATCGAGTTCAATATTTCCATATCTGGACATTGGGTATTAGATATAGCTTGTGTTTCTCACATCTATATCTAAATTCAAGAACCAAGTAGATTCTGAAACATTTCCATAGGAGAGGTGGATTTGCGAGCTACCAATGGTGCGAGGTTGGTTGCACTTTCCATTGGTGACTACAATCTTTCATTTCCAACGAGAATGATTTTGGTTTTATGTGATTTTTATTATGTACCTACTATTACCAAAAACATAATTTCTGTATCAAGTTTAGATTCAAATGAGTTTATTTTCAGGTTTGGAAATAAAAGATGTTTATTTTTTAAGGACAACATATGTTATGGTATTAAACACTTAAATAATGGTATATATGTATTAAATTATGAAAACCAAGTGTTGGAAATTGATAACGAATCAAGTTCACATGAATCATATAACACCCATCTTTGGCATCATCATCTTGGTCATGTAAACAAGAAGAGTTTAACAAAGATATGTCAATAGGTCTATTTAGACTCTTCTGAGCTAAAACTACTTGATAGATGTCATGATTCTTTACAAGGAAAAATGAACAAACCACCCTTTGGTGGATAGGGTGAAAGAGAAATAGAGCAATAGATCTTCTAGGATTGGTACACACTGATGTGTGTGGACCATTTCTATTAGAAGATAGAGGTGGATATTCTTAATTCTTAACTTTTACTAATTACTTGAGTAGATATGACTATATATATACTTGACGAGGTATAAGTCCAAGTGTTTTGATAAATTCAAGTAATTCAAGAATAAAGTAGAGAATAATCTTGGTAAGAAGATAAAGAAGCTTCAATCAGATCGAGGTGGTGAATATCTTAACCAAAAGTTCATTGAATTTCTATGAGAGTTTGAGATTTTATCTCAAATCACTCCACCTTATACATCATAGTGGAATGGTGTCAGTGAAAGTAGGAATCATACCTTGTTGGACATGGTAAGGTCAATGATGAGTCATGCTGATCTTACATTATCCTTTTGGGGATATTCATTACAAATTGTGGCATATACATTAAACCTGGTACAAAAAAAGTGGAAAATGAAATTCCCTTCGAGCTATGGAGTGGAAATAAACCCATTTTATTGCATACATGTGTATGGGGTTATGAGACATTTGTTAAGGACTTATCATGAAACAAAATAGCACCTCAGGGCACAAAGTGTATCTTTATAGGGTATCCTAATGAAACAAAGGGATACTACCTAAACAACCCCTCATACAAGAAAGTGACTGTCGCTAGACAAGACATATTTATTGTAAAGGAGCACATCCTAAAAAAGGATAGTGGGAGAAAGATTAGATTCGATGAATTTGATGCTCAAGATACACCGGAGTTGGTACAATAACAAGTTACACAGGTTCCTATAGAAGAAGTAGTTCCTGAAACACAAGTACTATATAGGAGTGTAAGAGAGGTAAGGGAACCAGATAGATATGGATTTCTAGTCACCAAGGATGGTGACTCATTATTATTGGAAAATGATAAATCTCTCTCCTACAAGGCGGTAGTAGAGAGCTCATAAGCTGAAAGATGCTATAAGCTATGAATTCTAAGATAGATTCTATGTATTAGAACCAAGTTTGTGTTCTGGTCGATGCACCAGTTGATGTAAATCCTGTTGGATTCAAATGGTTATTCAAGAAGAAACTAGACATGGAAGGTAAAGTAATTACCTATAAAGAGAGGCTAGTGGCTAAAGGTTTTAAAAAATTTCAAGGAATTGACTATAATGAAATTTTTTCGCTAGTTTCCATGTTTAAATCCATCAGAATCATACTTGTTATAACAACTTACCATGACTATGAGATTTGTAAGATAGATGTCAAAACTACATTCCTTAATAGGAACATTCAAGAAGATGTCTATATGACACAACCAGAAGGGTTTGTGACTCCAGGTGATGCCAAAAAGGATTTTCAAGTTACAAAGATCTATTTATGGATTGAATTAAGCATCCAGGTCATGGAACATTCGATTCGATGAATCGATAAAAGGATTTGGTTTCATTAAGAATGAATTTGAGCCATGTGTTTGAAAAAGGTTTAATGTGAATTCGGTCGTTATCCTAGTAGTTTATGTTGATGACACATTACATATTATAAATGACATATCAGTCATACAATCAGTTAAGGACTGATTGAATAATTGCTTCTCCATGAAGGAATTACGTGAAAAAACCTACATTCTAGGGATCAATATCATTCGAGATAGATCCAAGAGGCTGACTGGACTAAGTCAAAGTACATATATTGACAATATACTAAAGATATTTTGTATGGAAAAATCCAAGAGGGGATTGGTTCCAGTGTCACATGGTTTACATATTTATAAGAAAATGTGTCCCCAAACATAATAGGATAAATATAGAATTAGTAAGATCCCATATGCTTCAGCGATATGATCAATCATGTATGCCATGTTATGCAATAGACTTGATGTTGCCTATGAATTGATCATGGTAGGTAGATATCAAGCAGATCCAAGAGAAGAAAATTAGACTGCTATTAAGACTATCCTTAAGTATCTAAGAAGAACTAAGGATATATTCCTGGTGTGTGGTGGAGATGAGGATCTTATCATTAGAGGGTATACTGATGTTGGTTTTTAGAAATATCATAATGATATGAATTCACAATCAGGATATGTTTTCTTTATCAACGGAGGAGCTGTGAGCTGGAAGAGTTCAAAATAGCTAGTTGTAGCTGATTTTACAGTGGATTTCGAGTATATAGCGGCTTCTGATGCAAAAAAGAATGCCATTTAGATTTTTAACTTTATCCAGGAGATTGATGTTGTACCTAGCAGTAAAGAACCTATCACATTGTATTGTGATAATACTGTAGTAGTGGATCTTTAAAAAGAGCCAAGGTCACACCAATGAACAAAACATATACTCCAAAAGTATCACCTATTGAGGTATTTTTATCAGAGGGGTGAAGTTTCAATGAGTAGAGTACCCATGGAAGAGAATGTGGTGGACCCCTTGACTAAAATACTATCTCAATAGAAGTATGAGTATCATATGAGAGCTAGCATACTGAAGTTTGTTAGCAGTTGGATCTAGTATAAGTGGGAGTATGTTGGAGTTGGTTCCCTAGAACAAACTTCTTTGTACTTTATGATAAAATTATTATCACATCATGATTATTCTTCTTCTTAATATTGTATGTGATAATGTCCTAAGAGTAGCTATCGCACTAAAAGGTCATAGTAGTTCTACGCTATGGTGAGAACCCATAAGTTCTATGACACTATCCTTGAATATATATTCTATAGTTAGATGATATTATTTGAGAGATACAAATGATACATGCTATCAGGGGTGGAGACTCATAGGACTTTGAGGCACCTTCTCATGGTGTACGCCCTTGGTAATGTCCAGTATGGATATTATAAGAATGAGACCCACCAGTAGGAAATCCACATTTCTATTTGTCATTGGATATTTCTATATATGGATATGTGTATTTGTCCTTAGACTTTAAGATTATTATTAATGAGTATTATTATTCTCTCACTTAGATGTATTGAAAAAAACCATGATGACAGATGTTTGCGGTGAAGTAGGATATGTTGGGTGCGTCACGAGTAATATTGCATTAATAAATAATGCGAGAAAGGATTTATCCCTTATATTAATTAATAGAAGTTAATATCTCAGGCCCTTTTATGTAAATGATATAGCCTAATAAATCCATGACTATGGTGTTCTATAGGCATGTTCTATTTCCAGAAATTTAAAGAAAGAGATATCGAGCATATAAGTTGATGGAACTGACATGCAACCTGCTCAATTTGAGATATTGTGTAAAATGGATTATATTACATAGTAAGCATTTTTATGAGGTGACATGTCGTTACAACATTAACTTCTTTCTCTATGGGTTCGTTGGCATGTTTCTAGATGCTAACCTTGGACTTTAGGCTGCTTCGCCTAATGCCACTAAGAAAGAGGCCTAGAGAGTCACGCACTAAGTGTATCCAGAATCTCAGTTAAATAATATATTATAATTTATTATTTAATAGGTTGAATAAATATTATTCCCATATGTGGTTTAATAATTATTCATGTTTTCTTTATTGTATATAAATATTTATTTACAATTTAGTAAATATAATATTTATTTATTTATTAGAGAATAATGTAGTGATATTTATTTAATAAATAAATAGACATTATTCAAGGCCCGATAAATATTATGGAGAAATAGAAGATCGAGTTTAATGGTTTGGTGAGAAATGATAATATTGAATATTATTTAATTAAAAAATATTTAATTATAATTCGCAAGTTAAGAACGTGTCAAGAAATAATAATATTAATATTATTATTTGACATGGGTTTTTTTGGATTAAATAATATTAAGGGTACTTGTGAAATTATTTTATTTTAACCCTAGAAATATAAATACCCAATTATATTATTTTTTCATAATCCGATTCAGTTGTGTACAAAAATTCAAGGAGAATACTCTCAAGATTAGAGAGCTACATTCTTTAAGAATGCTCCCAAGAATAGCGAACAATACTCCTCCACCGGATCAAGGAGAGCGATTTAGAAGAGATTCTCAAGGCGATCAAGGAGGAAGATGCAAGCATAAGGATATTCTGTGCTAGAATCTGGAGACTCCTTCAGTGACATCTTGATATTCATGGAACACATGTGGATACATTCTAGAGGAAATCTACACTTAGTTTTTACAATTCAACGACAGTGCACCACAAATATGTCATCGGAAACATCAATGAAGAAAGAATTCCTTAAAGGTAATTATTTTTCCAATTAAATTAATTATAAACAATATTTGTTGACCCTCTCTCCCGATTCCAATTCAATTATTCTTGGTCTATTTCTTTTACTCAATTACATGGATCACAAAGTTCATTGTTGTATAGATCTCAGATTAATCATTGATTATAGAAAAAATTAAAGTTAGGCATTGCCCATCGCACGCTTAAACTATGAACAAATCCTACAAGATGGATCAGTATCAACAACAACCAGATTTATTTCCAACTCAGACTAAGTATGATTGTCTATATTATGATCTTTTTGAGTACAATTTCCCCGAATACGATTATCCTGATAATGATTATCCTGGATACAATCATTAAGGATATAATCATTAGCTTACTTTTTCTTATCTTCCTCCTAGATATGATTGTACTAGGTACAATTCCTTTTCGATCGACAACATGTCTTTATTCTCTTTTACCAAGATATGATAAAGCTGGGTATGATATGGAATACCTATTTCCCTTTCTTTCTAGCTTCGATCAATCTGAAAACAATTGGACTCATCTCTTTTACTCCCCCTTTATTTCATCAAGCTTGCATCATAAGTTCTCTAATCAACTAATGATAAATGTGAATTACATATCAGCAAGTCATCATCACATTTATTTTATCATAGTTATAGAGACTCTGATTCTCAATCAAAATAACCACTTCTTTCACACTGAATTCAGAGTGAATTCGATGACCATTCACTTCCAGCAAGATATTATCTCTTTCATTCCGGACCTAAGGTGAGTCTGATCAGAATCATTTATTCAAAAAAGATTCTTATCATTACTATGGACAAAGTGAGTCTTATTATTTTGAAATCAAAGGTCAATACAATTTTCAACAAATAAAAAGTGAGGTGATTTTCTTTATTCAAATAAACTTTCTTGACAACAAAAGACAACACTTGAAAGCAATCACCTTCATCATCATCTTGGTCCTAACAATTTGTTTTCAACCAAGTGTCATAAACAACTGAACTATTTATCCTCAATAAATAGATCACTTGTCAATAATTCTAAGCCTACATAAGATAACTCATTGTAGAAAACAATAATTATTGACAACAAAACTATGTTTTCCAAAAGTATTGATTATGAAAACCTTTTTCTTTTTTCCTTCCTCATCTCTTCTTCAACTTCATCTTTTATTTATCTTGGAAAACAATAAAATTTGTTTTCTATAACCACTCCAACAAATAGTTATAATAGTTCACTCACAATATAATGCTGAATTCACATCTTATCCTCAACTCCCTATTTTTTATATGAAATAAAAAAGGTTTGATTTATGAAACAATTCTCTCCCTTTACAATACAATATAAAGGTAAGATGAGATAGAGTATATAAAAACATACCTCAACCTTGATGAGAAATAGGTTGGATTCTCTTGTTCAACCTCATTCTAGAAAATGATTCCTTCAGTAAAGGTTTTGTGAAAATGTCCGCAACTTGTTCTAATGTTGGAACATATTTTAGATTCAATTAATTCTTCTCTAAATTCCCTTTGATGAAATGATATTTTATATCAATATTATTTTAATGATAATGATGAATATGATTCCTGGTGATATCGATTATACTTTGATTATCACAACCCAAGATAAAGGGTAAATTCAATTCAATAAATAAGTCTTCTAATTGAGTTTTCATCTAAATAAGTTGAATAGTGGATTGAGTGGCAGCAACATACTCAGATTCATCCACACTGAGAGTTACTAAATTCTATTTCTTTTAATTACAACTAACATAATTATTTCCCAAAAATAATACTCCATTAGATGTGGATCTTCTATCATCAGCATTTCCTCCCCAATCAGCATCTAAATACCCAAACAAACCAATACTATCTGAGCTACCATACATGATTCCAAATTCTTTTGTGCCTTTGAGGTATTTGAGAATTCTTTTTCCAAAAAGTAAATGTGATTCTTTTGGAGCACTCTAAAATTTTTCACATAAGGTAAAAATATAAACAATGTCAGGTCTTGAGGTAGTCAAATACAACAAACTTCCAATCAAATTTTGGAATTATTTATGATCAACTTATTTTCCTTCTCTATCTTTGTTCAAATTTGTTTCCATTGATATTAGTGTGGAAATAGGTTCTGAGTTTTCCATGCCGAACCTCTTAAGAAGTTCCTTAGTATACTTTTCTTGAGAAAGAGAAATGTATTACTTCCTTTTTTGTATTTGTAACCCAAGAAAGTATTTCATTTACCCTAACATGGACATTTCAAAACCCTTGTTCATTTCTTTATAAAACCTTTCACAACTTATTTCATCATTCCCAACAAAGATAATGTCGTCAACATGAAAAATTATAATGAGGGAACACTCTTTATTTTCTTTGATGTAGATATTTCTATCCACTCTTACTTTCTTAAATCTCATCTTCCTTAAGCATGTATCTAATTTAGAATACCATACCCTCAGAGCCTTTTTAGTCCATACAAATTCTTTTCAATATGCACACATAACTATCATCTTTCCCAATAACAAATCCACAAGGTTGTTTAATATAAACTTCCTCTTTAAGATCACCATTCATGAATGCATATTTAACATACATTTGAAAGATCTTGTAGCCTCACTGTGCAACAACAGTAAGAAAGATTCTAATTGTTTCCAACATTGAAATCGGAGAAAATAATTCATCAAAATCAACACCTTCAATTTTTGAATACCCTTTGCACACCAATCTTGATTTGTTTCTTATCACTTCACCTTCTTCATTCAGCTTGTTTTGGAAAACCCACTTTGTACTAATAATGTTTTTGTTTTTTGTCTTGGGTATGAGATCCCATGTATCATTCCTTTCAATCTTATCCAACTCTTCATTCATGGACTGAACCCATTTAGAATACTCAAAATCTTATTTTAGATCATTCAGATCCACTTTTAAATACAAAGAAGTATGTGTAATGGAATTGGTTATTCTTCTTGTTTGAAACTTCTGATGTCGATCACCAATAATGTTCTAAGCTTCCACTTTTTTCCTCATCCTTGGATGAGATTTTTTATTATATTCCTTATCATTGGGAATGGCTGAGTCAAATTCTTCTTCTTGAGTAGGAATACAATTGTCTGTATCCTTATCAGAATTATTTTCTTCAACTTGCTCAACTTTTTTTTCTACCTGAATATTTTTTTTCTTACCCCTTTCAATTATTTTCACATCAAAAGAATAAAAAATTATTTTTGTATCTTTGTTGAAGAATCTATATTTTCTTCCCTTTGGATCATTGGAAAGAAATATTCCATCTTCACCTTTTTTCTCAAACTTTCCATAGTTTCCACCATTCTTATTTATAATACATGGGCTACCAAAAACTCTTAAGTTTTTCAAACTTGGAGTTTTTATATAAAACAATTCATATGGATTCATATCTGATTGAGGCCTATAGAAATAATGGTTCTAAATATAAACAGTAGTACTCATGGTTTTCCTCCAAAAGTAATTAGAAAGACCATGTTCAAGTAACATATTTCTTCCCATTTCCACCAAACTTTTATTCATTCTTTCAGAAACCCCATTTTTTTGGAGAGTGTATGTATAACTATACTCATACCAAATTCAATGTTTCTCAAGATAAATCTTTAATTTTTCACTTTTGTATTCACCACCATTGTATTTTCTTAACTTCTTCACTGAATACTCACACTCATTTTCTTCTTTCCTTATGAAACATAAACATTTTAAAAGAATTTGATTTATGTTTCATATACATAAAAAAGTAATGAAAGTAAAATAATCAATGAAATTAATTAATTAATTATCACTATTTGTTGGTTTTTTGATCATTGGCCCATAAATATCAAAATGAATCAGCTCTAGGGGTTGTTTTGAACAAATCCCAGCTTTATTATGCATAGAATTTGTAATCTTTTCTTTTTGATGGATAGTTCAAAACCAATCTCTTCTTCCTAGAAAATAAGGAATTTCTCAGACACTATCTCTTTTAGATAACCTGATAATGTTTCTTTGTAATGTCCTAGACCTCGGTGGTCCATTACTTTATCAAAATCCAGTGTTTGGGGTGTTTCAGGAGGCATCAGTGGCCCATTTCAAGAGTTTTCCAAATTTCTAGTTTTTCTATTGGTGAGTCAGGCATCAGTAGGTCACATCAGTAGCTCATCATTAGTGAGTTAGGGCGTCGGTAGGTCAGGTAATTGGTGATTCAGGGCATCAGTGAGTCATTAAGGGCATTGGTGAGTCAGGGAATCGGTGAGTGGGGGCATCGGTGAGTCGGGGTGTTGGTGAGTCGGGGTGTCAGTGAGTGGGGGTGTTGGTGAGTCAGGGCATTGGTGAGTCGGGGCATCGGTGAGTCGAGGCTTCGGTGAGTCAGGGCATTGGTGAGTTGGGGCATCGGTGAGTTAGGACGTCAGTGATCCAGTTGTCAGTAACTCGCATCGGTAGCTTATCATCAGTAGCTCACCCATCAACGACTCGCTGTCGGTGTCAGTGGCTTGCTGTCGGTGACTCACCCATCGGTGAATCGCTATCGGTGTTAGTGAATCACCCATCAATAACTCATTTCCAATTTTCCTAGTTTTTATGGTTCTACCCCTTTGATGCTTTATTTGATTTTAAATAATTTAAATTCCATATTTAATGAGTTTTTGGCCATTTAAATGGTATTTATCTTCTAGAAACTTGAATCTTCCATTGACTCCTAAAACCGCGCGGTCTTGTCTAAAATTTGACTTTAATGGCCTTTGAAACTGTCTCCCTTCTATTGATATAGGATCTGGCCCTTTTAAAACAAGATCTTCTTTTCCCCATGTGTTTCTTTTTTCTCTTGGCACACCTAGATTCTTTCCTCTCCATGGAGTCCTGTGTTGCGCTGTAGCCATCGATCAAGTTTCCCTTGGAGTCCTTTCAACTGGTCACAAGGCCATATATTTTTGACACAAGGAATAATTTTTGATCATCTCCTATTCCAAGTAGGGATTTCCATCAGCTCTTTTTTAATTGTGTATCATGTGGGGTGGGTTTAGTATTGTTCTTTTGTGAAAACTACTAAATACAACTTATAAAAAAGATAAATTCTAATAAAAACTTGATAACGGGTAGAAAAAAGATTAATGTCGATCAGCTATTTTATTTTTCATCCTTGTGGATGATGTAATCTTTTATGGCTGTGTGGCTTCTGAAAATCATGGATATTAGTGGACTTTGTGTGCGCATGGGTGATGCTTTATAACTATTGTTGTTTCCTTATGAATAATTAATGTAAATATCAATATGATTAATCATGTACACTTGGTTAAATAAATGGATTCCCCAATATGAAAACCCTTGTGTGATCACCCCTATTTATCAAATTGGATTTAAAGAACAATGTTTTAAAAATCTGAATACACCCTATTTGATAGGTTTGGCTGTGTGCTATGTTCTCTTGGGTTTTTTGACTTGTGTGGGTTATGTAGTGCTACTATTATTAAGATCCATCCATGTTGAGAACTATGTTCCGAACACCCCCATTATTATTGGTGAGGGTGTATTTTCTAACACCCCGGTGGGAGGATGGATGGCTGGTAACTGAAATTACCATACTCCCTCTTCTAGGTATTGATCACCCAAGACTCTTTGGGCAGGCTATAATGGATTGAGGTTTAATACTAGACTTATGGTATTGGATTTGTGAGAGGTTTTTTGTTTCCCAAGTGTCTTTGGGATGAGGCCCATGTGTTTTTGGGCAAGGTGTGGTATGTGTGAGGCCTAGGTGTCTGTTGGTAGGATTACAGTGTGATTTGAGTCCCAAGTGTCTGTGGGTAGGAACATGGTGTGGTTTGTGGTCCAGGTGTGTGTGGGCACTTTGTGAGAGTGGGGATTGTGGAAGAGTGTCATAGCATCAGGACATTCACCTTAGGGATGAGCATTTAGCTAGTGGGAAGTGGTGCGGGGTACCCAAATATCGATATGATTACTAATTTACTTTACTTGACTTGCGTTATTTGGTGAGCATTCCTTGGTGAGGTCGAGGTGGATAGTATACCTTGTTAGGTGCTTTTGAGTTTCTGTTGTTTTCTCACAGGGGCATTAGTATGATTATCCCATTTCTGCATGTGTGACTTTTTTTACCTACTAAGTATACTTGTATACTCACCCAATGTATATAAAATTGTTTTTAAGTTTCTAGGTAGATTACACGGATAGTGATGGACCTTACTAGCTCGGATGTTGGGGGTAGTTTCTATGTTGCTGCTTAGCTTTTCTTTTGGTACTTACTTTGGAGTTTTCTTTGTATTTCTAGCAGTTTTACTTTAAACATGCATGTGTGTTGGATTTCAGTTTCTTTATATATATCTATATTAGAGTTGTTTGAGGTTGATACATCTTATCTTCCTATCTTGGTTACTATAAAAAAGGTAATGTCTCCCATTTTAGTGATATTTCTATACCCTTGGTGATGGTCGCCACCCTGAGGCATATTAGAGGCGGAACTTGGGGGTCATTATCTCTCTTTCATCTTGAGGAAGGAAGGTCTTGACATCTTGCTATCCCTTCCCTCATCTTAAGGAAGGAAGGTCATGAAAAAATGGTATCAGAGGTAAAGTTTGAGAGATAGGATGAGGTTTTGAGTTAATCACAATGAGGATTTCATGGGTTGGTAGGGAAACAATGTTAGGTGATCTTGGTGTGTGACATAGGCCAAGGAAGGCTGGCTAGGACATGGGATTTTAGGACCCCCCGTGATCCAATGCAAGGAATCTGAGCTTACCGAATGACCAAGTGAGGCTACACCATTTTTAGGGCAGAGACCCTAGGAAAGGTACATGCATAAGGATGACTTGTGTTCTTGTTTTTTTGGGTGTTTTTGGGAAATTAAAATAAAAATGAGTTAAAATTAATCATAAATAAATTCCATACTACCCATGATTTGGAGTTCCTGGTTTTCCTTTCAGCTATGGCTCCCAAACATTTCCTACATGTGGTACGAGTAGTGGAGGGTCAGCAGGATGACCTGGTTGACCAGTGGAGGGTCAATCCAATGGAGGAGGATGATCAGTGGTAGAAGACACTTCATTCTTTCCAGCATAGACCCTGGGAAAGTATGAGAACAGTGTCTCAAACATGGAGATTGAGAGTTGGCTTGAGGAGCTGGTGATCACTTTCAGCTTGATCCGGGCTTTGATAGCGTACTGGGTTCCTATGGCTGTGATCTAGATGTGGGGAGCAGCACATTACTGGTGGAATCTTTACCTTGAGGAGAGGAAGAAGGCCAGTGTTTTGTGGGCTGAATTTTAGAAGGAGTTCTAGGTGGAATTCCTCTCTTCCATAATGAAAGCTAAGAATAGGTAAGAGTTTATCTCCTTCCAGAAGGGGAGTATGTCAGTGAGGTAATTGGGGATAAAGTTTAAAGATCTCCTACATTTTATTTGGATCTCTTTCCAGATGAGGAGTCTCAGGTGAGACATTTGGAGGAGGCACTCTGTCCTTCTCTTCAGTTTGTAGTTACTCCCTTCACCATACTGAAATACTTAGAGGTTCAAAAGAAGGATAAGGTGGTGAAAAGGATGCACTCATGAGGAGGTCTATTTAAAGAGGGAATTAAGCCTAGTTATTCAAAGGGGAAGTCTATTAGCAGCGAGTCTCCAACGTTAGGTCCTTCTAGGTTTCGGCCACCAGGGACCCAACCCCAGTGGTTTCAGTTTCGACCCTCTGGTCCTTGCCTTTTCTCCATGTGATTGAGGCCAAGGTGTTTCACTTGTGGAGGCCACATGCACCTTCAAAGTCAGTTCCCATTTCAATATCAATATATTGGAGTTGGAAAGGTTCAACACCTTCTTTAGTAGCAGTTTCCAGCTAGGACTTTCCAGTAGCAAAGATAGTAGGCCCCTGATCCATCAAGGGAAGATGGTGTTGGAGGAGTCCGACGTCAGGGTTCTCCTTAGGGATGTCTGCCAGGGAGTGGTCGAGGAGGTGGATAAAAATTAAGGGTCATAGGATCTAGACATGGTAAGTTTCATGCCATAGATATAGTTGTTCCATCAGGGCTGGAGATCATTCAAGGTATGATCAGTTTGTTTAGTATGCCTACTTGTTCCTTTTTTGATTTATGAGATTCAAAATCCTTTGTTTCACCCAGTCTAGCCCATGATCTGGGATTGGACATAGAGCGACATTATGTGCCCCTGGTGTTCATTACACCAGTCAGAGGTCAGAATAGCTTGTTTGATGTTTTCAGGGGTTGTAGACTGATGTTGGGGCCACATCAATCCAGTGGGGATCTCTTTCTGCTACTGATGTAGCCATAAAATTTCATCCTTGGTATCAACTGGTTGTTTTTAGTTCATGATATTATCGAATTATTCCAGAGAATATTCATGTTTTTGAACATGAAAGGCCAGCGTGTATCTTTCATTGGAAAACGGAGTTGTTAGGTGGGAAGTTGGTGTATAGAGCCTCTTCTTTCCTTTTTAACCAAACTATTTGTGGGATCGATGGATACTAATATGGTGGAGGTTATGGGAGTTTTTGGAGAGTTTCTAGATGTTTTTCCTGAGGAGGATGTGGCTCTACCCCCTTGACGCGATGTTGAGTTCAGGATAGACTTACATCCCATTAGTCTGATTTCGATGGCTCCTTGTTGGATGATGCCTTTTGAGTTATGGGAGTTGTAGATTTAGATGGAAGATATGATGAAGAATGGTTTCATCTAACCTAGTGTGTCACCGTGGGGTGCTTCGGTCTTGTTGAAGAAGATGAAATATGGTGGTCTGAGGCTCTATATAGACTACTGGAGACTGAATCAGGTAATGGTCAAGAATTGTTACCCTCTCCCAAGGATAGATTATCTTTTTGACCAAATTAGGGGAGTGATTTGGTTTTCCAAGATCGATCTGCGGCCTATATATCACCAGTTGAGGGTGATGGAGGGTGACATCTCAAATACTGCTTTTTGGTGTAGTTATGGGCACTTTGAGTTCATAGTTATGCCATTCGATGTTACAAACACACTAGCCCTGTTCATGGGGCTCATAAACTCTATTTTTTGTGAGTTTCTAGACCATTTCATCATCGTATTCATCGATGACATCCTAATCTACTCAAATTTAGAGGAGGAGTGTGCTAAACATATTAGGACTATCATAAAGGTCCTTTGGCACCATCAGCTCTACAGAAAGCTATCCAAGTACAAGTTTTGGACACGAGAGGTCTACTTCGTTGGGCATGTTGTGTCTCAGCAGGGTGTAGCAGTGGACCCATCAAAGGTCGAGGTAGTCATTTGTTGGGAAACACACAAGAACGTGGTATAGGTTTGTAGTTTTTTGGGTATGGTAGGCTACTACTAGAGATTCGTACTTGATTTATCTCAAGTAGCATCCCTGTTGATGGATCTGACTAGAAAAGGCCAAGCTTTTATGTGGGGTGAGTAATGCCAAATAGATTTTGACTATCTCAAGGGGAATTTGTTATATCCTCTAGTACTTAGGATTCCAGAGGAAGGGGCGATGTTTGAGGTGTTTTGAGATGCTTCCCATCTAGGCTTGGGATTTGTGCTAATGCAGCAATAAGGAGTGATCTCCTATGGATCTAGGCAGTTACGTCCCCATGAACATAACTATTACACCCATGATCTGGAATTAGCATCGGTCATGTTTGCACTAAATCTATGGTGAAATTACCTCATTAGGGAGTACTTTATGGTATTCACAGATCATAAGAGCTTGTGGTACATATTTTCTAAGTGATACCGGAACATGCGGTAGCGGAGGTGGATGGAGTTTCTCCAGGACTACAATTTTGAGATATCCTACACCTTAGGAAAGGGGAATGTTGTGGCTGATGCTTTGAGCAGGAATGCGCATAAGGAAGTGGTTTTGGAATCTGTAAACTTCTGGAGGGAGATGGAGGAGTTTCCTACCTTGAATTAGATGTGGGAATGGATAGAGGTAGAGAGTACTTATTTTAAATGATGGTAAAATCATCCCTGTGGCAGAAGGTGGAGGAGTATCAATGGGGAGACTCAGAGGTGGAGGTGATTTGTGATCACATTGACTAGGGTAATGATCTGAAGGAACGGTCATAGGATAGTCAGAATCAAATTTTGTTCCGTGGGGAGCTATTTGTTCCAGTGGCAATGCACGAGGAAGTTCTTCGTGAGTTTCATAGACCAACCCTAGTGGTACAACCTTGATTTTACAAGATGTACCGGGTCTTGAGGTAATAGTTATGGTGTCCTAGGATGAAGCAAGTAGTGGAAAAGTTTGTGGAAAGGTGCTTAGTGTTCCAGTAAGTGAAGGCTGAGCACCATGTTCCCAATGGTTTGTTGCAGCCCCTAGATGTCCCTGAGTGGAAGTGGGATGAAATATTGATGGATTTCATCATAGGATTACCCATGGATTAGGGATGATGTGATTCTATTTGGGTAGTAGTGGATCTATTGATGAAATTATCTCACTTATTAGCAATCAAGGAGTTAAGCGTAGTGGATGTCTTAGTAGTAAGGTATGTGGATGAGGTGGTGTGGCTGCATGTGGTTCCAAGATCCATCATATTAGATCAGGATACACGTTTTATGTTGTGAGTCCTGAGGGGATTATAGCATGAATTTGGAACCCAATTATAGCTCAATATTGCTTTCCACCCTTAGACGGATGGACAGAAAGAGAGGACCATCCATACATTAGAGGACATGTTACAGGCATGTGTTCTGGGGTTTAGTGGGTCTTGAGTGTAATATTTTCCCTTGGTAGAGTATTCTTACAATAATATCCATCACTCTTCAATTGACATCAATCCATTTGAAGCTTTATATAGATGACCATGTCGTTCACCCTTGTATTGGATGGAAGTTGGGGAGGCATCTATTCTTGGTATGAACATGGTTTAGAGTATGACAGATAAGGTACAGATTGTCCATGAAAGGATTAAGGCAACACAGGACCAGAATAAGTCGTATGATGATTTCCAGAGGAGGCCTTTGGAGTTCGAGGTTGGGGACCATGTATTCTTGAAGGTTTCCTCTCAATGTGGCTAGTGGAGGTTCGAAATAGGAAGTAAGATTTCCCCCAGGTTCATTGGAACTTTCGAGGTTTTGGGAAAAGTTGGCAAGGTGGAATACCAGTTGGAATTTCCACCATAGTTGAGAAGGATTCACGATGTCTTTCATGTCTCCCAGCTTCATCGATATCTTCATGATGAATCCCATGTCATTGATTGAGGATAGTTGGATATCAAGGGCGATACAACATTCATGGAGAGACCAGTGGATATCCATGATCATTGGGAGAAGGTGCTACATGGAATTACCATTCCCTTGGTTCACATGTTTTGGAATCATGGTGGCCTAAAGGAGAGTACTTGGGAGCAAGAGACGTAGATGTGTGCCCAGTACCCATAGTTTTTTTGAGATTTTCTTGTGTTTTTTGATATGTGATGTAGTGATTGAACCTTGTTTGTTATAAAATTGGTTGTTTCATTATTCTCTAATCTGTGATAAAGTCCTAACATGTGAAAATGGGAAACCTGATTCCTAATTGAGACATATTAATGTGGATGCGATTAAACCCATGTGGGTGAGTCAGTGCTACCTAAAGAGGATAATATCTTGACATGGAAGGAGGAATTCCCTAATTCTTGTATCCAGATAGTTAGTGCTTGTGTGGGGTATCTTGTGGATGTTTGGTTTAATAGATGTGGGAGGAGGTGTTCTTGGATGATGTGGTTTCACTTTAGTTTTTGAACAAAACAAGGTGGTTTATACTTGAGAGGTATCTTATAGGGTGGTTGTTCAGACCCCTCTTTCTTCTGGATTTGGTTTGGAATTCTTGAGGGTGAGAATAGTTTGAGAGGTATATGATGTAATGGCATGGACCTAGATAGTCCATTACTTTGTGAAAATATAGTGTTTGGGGTGTTTTGGAGGCATCAGTTTCCCATTTCAAGAGTTTTCCAAATTTCAAGTTTTTCCATCAGAGAGTCAGGCATCGGTAGGTCACATCGGTAGCTCAACATTGGTGACTTAGGGAGTAAGTAGGTCAGGGTGTCGGTGAGTCAGGGCATTGGTGATTCAGGGTGTTGGTGACTCAGGGATTTGGTGATTCAGGGGTTGGTGAGTCAGAGCATTAGTGAGTAAGGGCATCAGTGAGTCGGGGCGTCGGTGAGTCAGGGTGTCAGTGAGTTAGGATGTCAGTGAGTTGGGGAATCGATGATGTTAGGTTCTAGGGCTCACAACGGAAGCTGGTGGGCTGGGGATTTTAAAAGTTTTTGTCAGTGGGATGATGGAACTTGTCGTTGTCGACAATCCAAGCCCCGGAGAGGTCCCAGGATCTTGCGTAAATTATTAAGAGCACAAATTAAAAATTAAAGACATACCCATTTCATATCCTAAGCCACGGTCGACTGAAACTAGTCGATGGTGATTGTTGCTTGAAAGATCCAAAGTAGGATCCCTCTAGATCATTCACACATGCTCCAAAATTCCACTAGAATGTTGATCGTCGAATTCTGGGTGCTAGTGTGGCGATACGACGATGCTTTCGATGTCCCAACGATCACTGCATCGAGAAGCCTTCGATGCATGAGAGAGATCTTGATCTGAGCTTCTTGGATCGAGATCTTCTCTCTCTAGAGAGAGGGAGGAGATAGAGGCTCTGGATTTCACTCTATGAAATGAGTGAATAGTGATTATCACACCAAGGGAGATAGCCTCCTCACTTTTTTATAGAGGAATTCCAAAATACCCAATTGGGTTCCCCGACCCCCGTTTATTTCAATGTCCACTAAATAAATAATTTTGACGAACTAAACTGCACCAATATTATTTATTATTTTATCACATACTTTTAATATATATATAATATATTACGTGATAAAACCCAAGCTATTTTACTCGACTCACTATCCCGCTTAATATTAAACGTACCTTGAATATTAAAATAATATTCATTCGATTAATATTTTCCCATTTTACTAAACTTGTAAATACATAAAATAAATTCAATCCCAAATATTCATAAATTGAATATTAATGAATTTATTAAATTCTTTTGGTGATCGATAACTTGGACAACACTCGGACCCCATGGAGGGCCCCGCTATGTTCACATACCTATTCAACTGAATAAGGTGGATTCTTGAATACGCTATTGTGTGTGACCCTCTAGGACCTTATCTTGATAGCAGTGAATAAAATCCACAGACCAAGAGAAGATTCTAGCAACCCATAATGACCCCTAAAGAGATAAGGATAGTCATAGCAACGACTAACATCCTACGAACACTAACTGTGTACTTTTATCTCTTTGTCATTAAATATCTCATAAAGCAGGACGCACTCTTGTGTCATAGTCCTTATCTTGATTTATTATTTGTTGATCTATCCGGATGGATTTTCCTTTCTACTGCTTTGGCCAAAGACTTATGAAGGCAACACCATCTTGATCAACCAGGCCTAAGATTTACATCTTCCTGAACTTGGAAGTGACAAATCCTTTCTTGACCATTCAACAAATGTCATACCACCAACGATGCACCCAACACAAGATACCTTGACATGAATTCATTTCCATAGTTTTCATCTTTCATCAATGTACATAATCAAATAGTATGCATTGGTAATAGTCTCAAGTGAGGAGACCAATACCCAAGTCCATAGATAGGAACAACCAATGACACCCAAAAACATGTGGTGTTCCTATTGGCGGGCCTGTCCTCATGATCTCACTACTAGATATCCCCAAGTGATAACATCATGAGAAGAAGTGTCAATGATTATGAGCCCCCAGCACCTAATAGTCAGATATATACTGTGTCCAGTCAGTAAGATGTATCTAGACTATAGAATATTTATTTAAGATCAATGTCATTATATCTAGAGGTTCTCATTATAGCATGGGATCTGCTACAACCTTTCGATACAACAATTAATCTTTGAAAATTACCATTACAATAGTGGATGCAGAAAAGTTTACACTATAATGGTAAGGTGGAATCATGTATAACTAACTATACACATGATATGATAATCAAAATCACTGCATAGTTGGGTCTAGGGCACCCACTATTTCAACACTCCCACTTGCACTAGAGCCAACTTGATAACCAATCTTGTTAGCTACTCACATGATAAAATCATGCTTCTGCTGAGTAATGGCCTTAACTACTAGGCCTGCCACATTTTTTCCACATGGCATATCTACTATATACTACCTCATCTACTCAAGATAAGGTATCCCCGAGTATATCACCTTTTTCCATTGTCATAACTTGACAATCTTGGATAGTAATAATATCATAATTTACATTATGATAATACTTTTCTCACTAGGTGAGAATCTAAAAACTGGAATAAATCATTGCAATTGATAACTTCTTCTTAGCTGCCTTATAATCTTCAATATACTCAGTATTTATAGATATGTCTACCACTAGATTTTATGATCTTGACTCGATCATCACTTTTGCCTAACTTTTATAATAGATCAACTTGATCTAGGGATTACTAGTTTATGTCCCACAAAACCTAATATACCTTCCTCTCCATATTCCAGGTACATATCATTTGTACTTGCTGAAGTACAAGATGATAGTTCTGACTGCACCACTTGCAGTGCTCCTGGAAATAATTGATATCTACCTATAATAAATTACATCCTAGAAGTATCAATTATTGTACATATTATGGCATATGCGATTGATCCATCGCTAAATCATATGGTATCAATTCAAAAACATTAATCTCTACCCATGCTCCGAACATGCTAACCTAGAGAGATTAAGCCATGTGACATTGGCAACAACTCTGAACTTGAATTGTTCCAACTTTTACTTTTAAATACAATGTCACTATATGTACGATTGACTAGGACTAAGCAACCTATGAATATAACTTATTAGATCTTTTTCCCTAGAACTCTGGTTGCTACTTTAAGTCAATCATTAGAGAATTTCTTTTAACCTAGTCTTATATAACAGTAAGACCAAGATCTGTTTTCCAGATTTTACTGAACATATTTCACTTGAAAAACTTTGGCGATCCCACTGACCTTTGGTATTCACAAGGAAAAGATTCATTTATAATGAATGCTCTAAGAAATTGTCACTTAATTTAATCCAAAACTGGATTTCAGTAACTTTCAATCCTTATTGTCATCATTTGATGTCATCATCTCTTTCTGGTTGCAATGTATAGACACCTTCCACGAAAGTTCATCTTGACATCCAATGACCAATAAAATGATATTAGAATTTTAGCTATGACAAGTAAAATTCTAATGGATTTAGGCATACTGACTTGGTATAACCAATCAAGCCTTATTGGTACCAGTCTTGTACCATCCATGTATCATCTCATTTGAATACCCACCACAATATTCAATTTATAATTCCCTTTGAAATTTGATACATGGAATCCATTATTGAATTTTAGTTGATCTTGTAAATCTTAGATCATTGCCTTATACTGCTTACTTGTAGGATTTATTATTCTTAATGAATAATATATCACCAACTGCGGTGAATATAAATCCATCACCATAGTTTTATTCTTCTTATGTAGTATGCGTTACCGGAACATGCCGATTCCATATGTACTTTTGGAACCTGTTCCTATGCCAACCATTTGTGCATCTCAAGCATTGACTAAGTCCAAGTAAATTAAGATCCCAATGTCTCTAATAGAGATGTGCACCCTTGTATATACATGTAGTCTAATACTTTACTACAACTTTTCTATCTTAGGGATTTAGGTAATATTCTAAGCAATTGTTAATATAATTACCTTAGATCCACAACGTGTTTAACTTGATGCATGTTTGTTTAAATCCTAACAAATGATTTGCATATAAACATGTCCTATGACATAATGGATTTTCCATCATACTATGACTTGTATGATATCCATTTATCATTTTAGTTGGCATGGTTATTGGTTTACACCGTTATTTGAAAAGCATATTTTGAAATATAATGGAAGTTACTGCAGGTTATAACATTGATACTACTTACATCATAACTTTGATGTATAAAATGTGCATTTAGGAATTACTCTACACTACATTTTGTTGTTCAATGTTAACATGTAAGACCTAATCATCAATACTCCTTATGAACATCAATACGATGATGTAGATAAGGTAACATGCGTTTAGGAATTACTCCACACTAAATTATCATGATCGATGATTGTTTGGTCAAGATATTATTTGGAATGACGATCCGAAGCAAATCATATATTCTTACCAAACATATACTTCACTATTACTTAATAACTTAAAGGAATCTTATGAAGTATCTTTACCTCTTGATTTCCTTTGGAATAGTTCACACTCTCTTGTTGAACTAATCCTGAAAGCTTTGTGGCATACCTTTATTTCTAAAGGTTTCTTTGTCCAAACTAAGGATATAAATAATACCTAAGGTGTTTAGATGTGATGAGCCTAAATACCACACTGGGTATATAATTGATGTCCACTTTTAGTTTTACTTGACAAAGAGTCATATTTCCACAACAGGGTAGGTCTTAAAATTTTATATTCATCATGTATTGCCTTTGATTCAAGTAGCAGTGAACTATTTGTTGAGTATGTTACCAGAAAAAAATTCATTCCAAAACTTGGAATAATGTCTCGTCATGACCAAATGGGAAAATGAGATAAATTTTTTGGTTATACTCTACAACTTTTTCAATTTGAATCAATCACCTAGCAATTAGAAGTTAGGTGTTTCTCACCGCTGACTTAGGAATCACCCTTTCAAAACTTCTTGGAGAAGACACCTTACTCCTAGTAATGTTTCTCTACTTACTTGGTCACTGTATTTCAATAAATATATTTGAAAATCATATTGTATTTTAATACCCAAGAAATATGTGAGAAAACAATACTTTTATTTGATGAATATTAACTGAATGAGAAGTGGGAACTTGCTTCAAGTATTTCAGTTTTTATACTTCCATGAATTTATTTCATAATATGTAACGAAAATAACCTCCTGTTAAAAAACCAACCACTTTTCTTTGAAGGAAACGATGAAGGTTCCTTTGGTGTAACTTTTCATAGGCCTCTTCGTCTTTGTCATTCAATTTATTCTCTATAAGAAAAAAAAGATGATACTTTCTTTAATATTATTATTACTTGGCGAATGTTACCTAAAAGGCAATGAAGCACTTACTCTATACCATTCATCTGTATCCTTAAATGAAAACTAGATTAATTAGGTGTAAAAGGTATAATAATGGAATGACTTGAAATATTGTGAATTGTCTTTCACTTTACACAAACCGAGTGCAATAATCACATTCAAATCTTGCTTCACTTTCTCCTCGATAGGTTCTTAGAGACGAGACTTCATGCAATATAATTCATGTCGTGATGTAGAGACCTCTACTAACATGAGACGTTGATGATAGTATTATGGAAGAACCATAATATGATTAATTCATGAGTCTCTTGTAAGAATTTACATCATCACTTCCTGAGGTGGCTTAACAGGTTGGGACACAAGCACCTTGAATTTACATTATGATAGTAATGTGCGCAAGTGCCTATACTACAATTGGAATTTCGTGCTTGTTTGGACATTAACTTTGTACAATATTTATCACAGTTTAATTGTGGTTTTTCTTGTCATTATCTAAAAATAAATTTTAGCAGATTGTACTTTAATGTGATTACCAGTTTAGACAAAATTGATTAATTTAATCATTGAATGTCTCCCACTAATTTTTCGAATTATAGGAACCCTCTGTACTAGAATCAGAATACTCTCGAGTGTTCTAGTGGAAAGGATCCCAGAACCTCCCTCATATTCTACAATATATGGATAATCCACTACTCAGAGGTTCCATGGTAGGCTTTTGTCTGGCCAACCGCATTGATTCGTGGTTCCTTGATCTTTTGATTGAAGTCCCAACTTCAAAAATCATTTCTGATTTATTCAATGATTGCCTCTAAAATTACAAAAAGATAGCTATGGCTATTTCTTTGCTACAATTTTAGTTAAGTTGACCCACCACTCCAATAAGAACTCCCCAGTAGTAAGAGCACCCTCATCTATCGCATGACCGACACCCAAACACTCAGTTTTGTTCAAACTTGAATGATGAAAGGCTGTTTGTGACTTAATATTTTATTTGAGGGTTTTATTGGTTTTCTATCGAAGAATGTTATCCATTTCTATTAAACTTGTTCATCTATGTTGTCGCGCTCAAAACTGAACTTTAATAGAAAAACATACGCTGCTTCTTTATACATTTTATTATCTATTATTTTATGTATTTTTCCAGCTATTCTAAAATTCATAAAATAATAAATAAATGCATAAAGGTAAATTACTACCCGACTAGTCTTGAGAATCTAAATGACCTAAGGGCTTCATATCTGAGTCTAAGCTTGACTCTTAATGCAGCTTTCCCCTTGTCTTGTATGTTTTCTCTACTTATGGAACATCACCTTGTCTTCGCGGGGTCCACATCATTTTTCGTCTTCATCCGTAGTACAAAGATACTCACACACAGGAGAGGGGGACTCAGGTATAAATGTCCATCAGGTAAATTGGGCACGCAAGCCCTTATAAAATTTAACCAAAAATAAAGATGATGCGCATACCATCTAATTAATTACAATCACCACACGCAATTAAAATAATTAATTAAATAAAAGCGACATAAATGGGTTGATGCTCAAGAGCAATAGATGGGTAAAACAAAGTGTGGTAAAATTAAAATTCATTAATTAAGTACGAGGGTTACTTAAATTAAATTAAATGAATTTAATAATTCAAATAATTTAATTAATTATCAGTCCTCTAATTAATTTAATTTTAATGTCAAAATTAAATTAATTTAACTTAATTCAATTTAATAATCAAATTGAATTAATTTTTCATCTAGGTACTAAAATAATTAACCAAAATTAATTTTAATTAATTTAATTTAGAAACTAAAATTAAATCAATCAAATTAATTAATATTTGATTAATTTAAATGGTCATTCCCTGAAACGCGATTGTAGGGCCTGTGCGGGTTGGGCTAAACCCGCGCAGGACCCTACGAGGCCATGCAGGGCCAAACTGGGCCAGACCGATCCGCCCAAACCCATTCCGGGTTGGGAAGGTCTACCCGGACTGCTTCAAAACCAAATTTTACCTGCTAAAAAAAACCAATCAAAGTAATGGTACCTTCCAAAACTAGCCCAGAGGCACGACGACGCGCGGAGCACCTGCACCCGATCTCGAGGCGGTGGCTGAACAGATTTTTCTGGGGCTGAGTGCAGTGGCGCTCAACAGGTGAGGACGATGGCTGGTTGGGGTGGCGGTGGCGATCGCTGTTCGGTGGCAGTGTGTCCAATAGTAGTGGCGGAGGATGGGAAGACCAAGCGGGGCACTCTGGATCTGGACGGGGCGACGACGACCACCATTGTCTAGTCAAAGGGAGACCGGAGGTGCACCTGCCACACCCAGAAGCCGCTGGTCGGCTTGGATCATTGAGGGAAACTAACAAGTGGAGGGCATAACACCAGTGAGGGCGGCTGGGAGCCATGGTGGCCATACGGTGTAGCTGTGCAGGGCTGGGCGGTGAGGGGGGTGGTGGCCTGTGCGGTGAGGCGGGAGGCGGTCTGGCAGCAATCTGGTGCTAGGTCACTGCAGAGGGCGGTAAGGCCAGCTGCGGCATGTAGGTCCCCTAGTGAGCCGAGGAAGACCGCATGGCTGGTGTCTCCAGTGGTGGTTCAGTCTGGGTTGCTGGGGAGGCAGACTCCGGGAAGTCCGGATGGGGTGGAGGAGGCGGGTGCCCGGGGTGCGGTGAGTGCCGCTGAGAGGAGGTCTGGCAAGGGTTGGGCGGCACGACCTCATTCTGGCCAGTGCGAGCTTCTGAGGAGCCATGGAGGGGGCTCTAGGGTTGTGCCATGCTGGAGGAGCACCGAGGGGGTCCGCTCAGACCCCCTATTCTATTTTTTTCTTTTTGTTAATCCATCGCCCAACCCCCTATTTTTTAACCTATTTTTTTAAAAGAAGACTTATTTTGAAGTCTATTCCACCCCTCCCATACCTTTTAATTTTTTTTAAGAGTCAAGTCATCCCTCTAATTTTTTTTTCAAATATGAAAATTTTCTAAAGGCTAGTAGATAGCCGTTTTAATTTAATAATAATAACATTATTAAATAAAATAATAATTTATTATTATTATATTATAATAATAATAAAATAAATACTATTATAATAATAAAATTATTATGAAAATTATTAAATTATAAAATTATAATTTACACAATTAATTTTATTTCAAATGAACCGATTGAATTTTAATCAGTTCAAAAAGATGAAATAAAATTAGAACCCGAGATCAAACCGTGAATTTGATCCAATTCAAAAATTTAAACTGACCATAACTTGGTCATTCGACATCGGATCACTGTGCGGTTTGAACTGTTGGGACCGTCTTTGAAACTTATACATAATTTTATGAAAATTAATTTTATTTGGATCAGAAAATTTATGAGATCCCTCTGATACCACTGTTAGGTTTTGGGGCCCGCCGTGGAAGCCGGTGGGCTGGAGATTTTAAAATTTTTCATCAATGGGATGACAAAACTTGTCATCACCGACTATCCGAGCCCCGAAGAGGTCTGAGGATCTCACGTAAATTATTAAGAGCAAAAATTTAAAATGAAAAATGTACCTGTTTCATATCCAAAGCCATGGTCGACTACAACTAGTCAATGGTGATCATCGCTTGAAGGATCCAAATCAGGATCCCTCTTGATTGTCCAAACATGCTCAAAAAATCTGCTGGAATTTCGATTGTCAAATTCTGGGTGCTAGAACGGCGATCCGATGATACTATCGACGTCCCGACGATCACTGCATTGAGAAGCCTTCGATGCATGAGAGAGATCTTGATCTGAGCTTCTTGGATTGAGAGATTCTCTCTCTATAGAGCAGAAGTAGAGAGTGGCTTTGGATTTCACTCCATGAAATGAGTTAATAGTGATTAGCACACCAAGGGATAGATCCTCCTCTCTTTGTTTATAGTGGAATTCCAAAATACCCGGTTGGGTTCCCCGACCCCGGTTTATTTCAATGTCCACTAAATAAATCATTTTGACAAACTAAATTGCACCGATATTATTTATTATTTTATCACATACTTGTAATATATGTATAATATATTATGTGATATACCTGAGCCATTTAACTTGAATCACTACGCTACTTAATATTAAATGAACCTTGAATATTAAAATAATATTCGTTCGATTAATATTTTCTCGTATTTACTAAAATTGTAAATACATAAAATAAATTCAATCCCAAGTATTCATAACTTTAATATTAATGAATTTATTTAATTCTTTTGGTGATCGATAACTTGGACAATGCTCGGAACCCATGGCGGGGCCCACTATGTCCATATACCTATTCAACTGAATAGGGCAGATTCTTGAATACACTATTGTGTGTGACCCTATCGACCCTTATCTCGATAGCAGTGAATAAAATCCACAGACCAAGAGTAGAGTCTAGAAACCCATCATGGACCCTAAAGAGATAAGGATAGTCATAGAAACGACTACCATTCTAAAAACACTAACTGTGTACTATAATCTCTTTTTCATTAAATATCTCATAAAGCAGGACTCACTCTTGTGCCATCGTCCTTATCTTTCTTTATTATTTGTTGATCTATCCAGATGGATTTTCCTTTCTACTGTTTTGGATAAAGACTTATGAAGGCAGCACCATTCTGATCAACGAGGCCTAAGATATACAACTTCCTAAACTTGGAAGCCACAAATCCTTTCTTGACCATTCATCCAATGTAATACCACCAACGACGCACCCAACACAAGCTACCTCTCCATGAATTAATTGACATGGTTTTCATCTTTCATCAACGTACTCAATCAAATAGTATGCATTGGTAATATTCTCAAGTCCTGAGACCAATACACATGTCCATAGATAGGAACAATCAATGACACCCAAAAACATGTGGTGTTCCTATTTTTAGGTCTGTCTTCATGATCTCACTACTAGAGATCACCAAGTACGCACTTCATAAAAAGAAGTCTCAATTCTTATGAGCCCCCAGCACCTGATAGTCATACATCTACTATGTCCAGTCAGTAAGATGTATCTAGACTATAGAATATTTATTTAAGATCAATGTCATTGTATCTCGAGGTTCTCATTATATCTTGGGATCTTCTATAACATTTATATATGATAAATAATCTTTGGACATTACCATTATAATAGTGGATTTAGAAAATTATACACTATAATGGTAATATTTTATCATGTATAACTAATTGTACACATGATATGGTAATCAAAAGTACTGCATAGTTGGGTCTAGGGCACCCACTATTTCAACAGATGAGTCTGGTTGTTGGTGAGTTAGCATGTTAGTGATTTAGGGTGTCGATGAGTCAGGGCATCGGTGAGTCAGGGTATCGGTGAGTTGGGGCATCAGTGAGTCAGGGCGTTAGTGAGTTAGGGATTCAGTGAGTCAGGGAGTTGGTGAATCAGGCGTTTGTAGGTCGTGTTGGTGGCTTAACATCAATAGATCAGCATCAGTAGATCACCCCTCAGTGACTTGTTGTCGATACTAGTGGCTTGCTATTTGTGACTCACCCATCGGTGACTCGCTGTCGGTGTTAGTTACTCACCCATCGATGAATCATTTATAGTTTTTCTCTATTTTTCCAATTCTACCAATTTGACGCTTTCTTTAATGTTAAATGATTTAAATTCCATATTTAATGAGTTTTGGGCCGTTTTAAATGGTATTTATCTTCTAAAAACCTGAATCTTCTATTAACACCTAAAACCATGTGGTCTTGGCCACAATCTGACTTTAGTGGCCTTTGAAACCATCTCCCTTCTATTGATATAGTATTTGGACATTCTAAACCGAGATATTATTTTCCTCGTGTGTTTCCATTTTCTCTTGGAATGCCTAGAACCTTTCCTCTCCATGGAGTCGCGTATTGTGACATAGCCATCGACCAAGTTTCCCTTGGAGTTCTTCTTGCTGCGTACACAACCCTCTATTTTCAATGCAAGGAAAAATTGTTGATCGTCTGCCATTCCAAGTAGGGATTTACTTTATCTCTCTTTTAATTGTGTATCATGAAGGGCGGTCATAGAAATGTTTTTTTAAAAACTACTGAATCCAACTTCTAACAAAGATAATTGCTAATACGAACTTTATAACAGGATGGGAATGGATTTATGTTGATCACCTGTTTTATTTTTTATCCTTGTTGATAATGTGATTTGTTGTGGCCATGTGGCATCTGAAAATCATGGCCGTTGGTGTTCTTTACATGCACATGGGTGATGATTTATAACTATTGTTACTTCCTTATGAATAATTTCTATAAAAATCAATCTGATTAATCATGTACACTTGGTTAAATAAATGAATTCCCTAGTATGAAAACCCTTGTGTGATCACCCCCATTTATAAAAGTAGATTTAAAGAACAATGTTTTTCAAATCTGAATACACCCTATTTGATAGGTGTTGTTATGTGATGTGTTCTATTGGGTTTTGTGACTTGTGTGGGCTGTGTGATACTACTTTTGGAAGCATAGTTGTGGGTGTAGGGGTGGACAGAGGGGTTGGCTCCGTGAGTTGGTTTGGTATGTTTGTGCAGTGAGGCTGCAGTTTTAGTGGTGGTTTCTGTGGGATTTGTGTATGAGGTGGTGTAGGAGGTGTGACGGTATCTTAGGTTGATAAATTGATTTATTGTGAAATGGATTATCTTGTTATGTAGTGGGACATTATTTGGGCAGTGTTTGGGCAGCCGGGATACAAGACTGGGTTGTGTTATGATTTCATGTTTACGGGTGTGCCGAGTGTGGTGTTGTTATGCAGCGGGGCTATTGAGGGTGGTTGTGATGAGGTGTTTTGGGGATTTTCTTGTTAAAAGGAAGTACAAGGCGACATTACTTTGAAGAATGATGGTATGGGTGTCTAGGAAAGGGGGTGTGGAGTGAGACTGCAAGCTAGTTGTTTTCTATTTGTTTTTCTTAATGGATGTTAAAATGGATTCCCTTAACTTGGTCCCTCTTTCCTTATTAATATTTGGCAGTGGTTGGTGTGGTTGCTTCACCTTATAATGTTTGCAGTGTTTAGTAGTTGCCCAGGTAGGAATGTAATAAATAAATGAATGGAATGATAATGTAGAAAGACAACTGATTAAGTGAAGTAGGATTCAAGTGACCATCATCTGTAGTGGTACATGCATGTAGGGGTACCAGTAAAGGTGGTTTTGAGTGGTCTGGTTGTATGTTTATAATTTCATAGGATGGTTTGAGTGTTTGTTACCTATATATATAAACTTATATTTCTTTTTGTTTTCTATAGGCACCCCACATATGTTGAGCACTATGTGCCGAACACCCCCATTGTTGTGGGGGAGAGTGTTTTTCCCAACATCCCAATTGGAGGATGGATGACTGGTTACTGAATTTACCCTAATCCATATTTTAGGTACTGATATCCCAAGACTCTTTAGGTATGATGTAATGTCTTGAGGTTTAATACCAGACTTATGGTATTGGCTATGTGAGAGGTATTTTGTTTCCCAGGTGTCTTCCCGATGAGGCCCATGTGTTTTTAGGCAAGGTGTGGTATGTGTGAGGCCCATGTGTGTGTAGGTAGGATTACAATGTGGTTTGAGGCCTAGGTGTCTATAGGTAGGAATGTGGTGTGGTTTATGGCCTAAGTGTGTGTGGTAAGGTTGTGACAATGTGTCTTGTGGAAGAGCATGGTAGCGTTAGGACGTTCGCCACTAGGGATAAGCAGTTAACTAGTGGGAAGTGGTGCGGGGTACCCAAATATTGATGTGATTACTACTTTAGTTTACTTGAATTTCATTATTTTTTGAGTATGAATTAGTGAGGTTGGGGTGGATAGTATACCTTGTTAGTTGATTTTGAGTTTCTTTTATTTTCTCACAGGGGAATTAATATGCTTCTTCTACTTGTGCACATATGACTTTGGTTTTTACCTACTGAGTATACTTGTATGCTCACCCTACATATATAAAACTATTTTCAGGTTTCTAAAAATATTACGAAGATCGTGTTGGAACTTAATAGCTCAGATTTTGGGGGTATTTTCTATGTTGATTATTAGATTTTCTTTTGGTACTTTGGAGTTTTATTTTTTTTTTCTAGCAGTTTTTATTTAAACATGCACATGGGTTGGATTTTTGTTTCTTTATATATATTTGTCTTGGAGTTGTTTTAGGTTGATAAATCTTATCTCCCAATATTGGTTACTTTATAAAGGGTAATTCTTACCATTTTAGTGATATTTTTATACCCTTGGTGTTGTTCGCCACCCTGAGGCCTATTAGAGGTGGAACTCAGTGGTCATTATCTCTCTATATTGAGGAAGGAAGGTCTCAACATATTTTCTGATCCCTTAACCCATCTTGAAGAAGGTGGGTCATGACATTCTTTAACACATGTTTCCCAGCCTTTTATGCCACAATTAATTCTCTTCCACTAAACTTATGTAACAAGAGTTTTGTATTTCACCAATCTGAAACACATTTCATTTTTTACGTTGGCCTCTTGTAAAAATATTTTTATATTCTTCTCTTTTCACAAAAAAATACATATTTTCTGAAGATAACTTTGTTACCATCATCACACAATTGTGAAACAGTTAGAAAATTGTGTTTCATCTCATCACCATATAAATCTTTCTTGGATTTCAACTTTTCTTTTCCAATGATGGCTAATCAAACACATTTTATTCTCAGGGATTCATCATTGAAAAATGTCACTGTTCCTTATTTAAAATCTTTCACATTATTCAACAATTTCAAATCTCCTATCATATGAGAAGAAAAACTACTATCAAGAATCCAAGGTTGTTATCCTTTTGTAGTTTTCAAAGTGATTTAAAAAACAAGAGCCTTATCTTCTTTCTTTTCTTTCATAATCTTCAGCTTCTGAGAGTTGTTAAGAATATTTTGTTGTTATGGTAACAAAAAAAGTCTCCATTTTTATATATTTCTAGGTTGTTCACATATTTTACAAATAGTTTCCAGGGGTTGGAACCTATTTTTGATCTTTACACCAACCTATTCAGGTTTATTTAAAACAATCTTCTCATACTTCTTATTTTGAGAGAATTGTATCCCTCCCAAACCTTAACTTTCAGATCCTATGGAATAATAGTATTTTTTTTGTTAAACCCAAACATATTTTCTATATTTCTAAATCCACCACAATACCAGCAATATCCATAAAATGAGTATTTTTCTATGAAAATTCAATATTGTCCAAAATTGTTAAAACATTTATCATCTACCTTCTTCTCTTTCTTTTCTGAGCTACCAACCTTTCTATTATCAATCAGAGTCTTAATTTTCATTTCTTCTTTATTAGAACTAGTAGTTTTTGAAACTTTTACAGATTTATATTTTTTTAAATCTTTTTCAAACTCAGGTTTCTTTGAGACTTATGAATTTCCAACTTTGTCAGTCTTGGCCACGTAAATAACTTTCCCAGATTTATTCTTTTTAGAAACAATTCCATCATTATTTTAAACCTTGGAAGATATCATTTTTTGATTCTTATCAGATTTATCCTTTTTAGAAATTTCACCAACTTTAGAGGTAGAGTTTTTGAAGCTTTTATTTCTTTGTTCATCTTTTAAAAGCTTTTGTTGGATGAGTTCCAACTCTTTTAATTTTACCTTCAACTTAAACTACATATACTCATTACAATTATTTTATTCTTCAAAATATTTATTCAAATAATAAATCTCTTTTACAAGCCTTACTTTCTCATTAGAAAAACATTATTTATTTCCTATTGAGTATCATTTATATTAAAACTTTTTGTTTTGGTTTTCAAGCCTTATGATATTTCTCAGACATTATTTCAACTCTTCTTTCATATGATGTTGAAGTTGAGTTTCTTTATCTTCAGAACTACTGCTTCTGAATTCGTCATCATTCACTGTTGAAATAAAAGTATTTTCAATACCATATTAAAATGATTTTTCAGATTTAGCATCATTGCCTTATTCTTATTTATCTTTAGACAAGAAAATTATTCTTTTGGATTTGAAGAATTTTATTTATTTCCCTATGGAATTCAATTTTGTTTTATCTCCATGTTTCTTCCATGATCTTATTATCCTTCTTTATTCTCCATCACTATCCTCTTCTTTCTTTCTTCATGGACAATTGGCCACAAAGTTACCAATGCCTCTACATTAAAAACATTTCAAGGTAAGTTTCCATTTATATTTACCTATACCTATTTTAACATTTTTAGAAAACAAGGACAAAATCATCAAGATTTTTACATACCACATTTTCATATTTAGAATCACTAACTTCATATTCAATAAGAATCTTCTTTGAATTTTTTTTCTTAGAATCCTTGAAAGACATTTCTTTATCAATTTTGTTTTCTTTTTATATCTTTCCCTATTCTCATTTCATAAGTGATGATAGTGATATGAAAATCATTAAGAGATAATGTTTTAGTATCTTTGACTTCCAATGAAGAAACTTTTACATCAAACTTGTCGGGAAGAATTCTCAATATCTTTTAAACAATTGTAGAATCATCTAACTTTTCACCAAGACATATAATAGTAACCACAATGTCATTTAACCTAGTAAATAAGTATTCAATAGATTCATGCTCACCCATCTTCAAATATTCATATTTCAATCTCTAGATTTAAAACTTTTTATTCTTTACTTTTGTATTGCCTTCATATATGTTTTTCAATTTATCCCATATACCTTTGGCTATGAAAACACATTTCACTCTTAAGAATTAACTTTTAGAAAGTGATGATAATATAGAATTATTTTCCCTTACATAATTCTCAAAATTATTCTTATCAAAAAATGTGAGATGAGATTTAAAATCAATATGAGGAAACCCATCTGTTGCAGCTTTAAGAACATAATATACAATAGACATAAGATAAGGAAAAATTATATATTTCTAGATATGATAATTCTTCCCATTGAAAACTAGAATACCTTTATTGTTCACACAAGTAAAATTCTCCATCAGCAAAGAAAAAGCGAAGGGAACTTACCCTATGATACCAGTTGAAAGTGCCAAGTCAGGATGATTGTACCTAAGATACCCAAGATTAAAACCAAGCAGAGGGATAATTTTTGGGTTATTGTAGTAGTACTATAACACTAACTGTAGTAGCACTATAGAGGGCACTATAGCAGTTACTGTTTGGTACTATATCAGCCAAAACTATTCACCCGTTTGGGCCTTCAGGCCACCAGTTTGGTTTAGGGCCCTTCAAGTCCTTCAGGCCACCCAAGGCCTTCATGCCAGTAAGGATTTCAGGACACCACAAGGCCTTCGGGCCACCTCAAGGATTTCAGGCCACCTCAAGGACTTCAAGACACATGAATCATATAGTTACCCCAAACTTAATCTACAAAAAGGAGCAACCCCAAAGGAGGATTCAGAGTAGGCACACTCATTAGAGTAGAACCAATAGATTTAGAGGAATGAGAGGGTATAAAAACTCCATTGAGACCAGTCTATTCTTGCACAAGAAGCTCAGCCGGACGACCATGCAAAGGTGGAGAGCTACCATCATGATCCAGATGTTAGGGAGGGGTAGTTTCTTGTAGTTATAGTCTGGTTGAATTCCCTAAGACATTGGGGTCATGTAATGTCTCATAAGCCTACGAGCCATGTAATATCTAAGACTATGGGCCCTGTAAGGTTTCCCCCTCATCCCTTGAAAGGGGGTTGTCAAAAATCAATAAAAAAGAAGGCCTTCGGTCCATTCAAGTGGGATGATTGTATCACTGAGAGGGGGAGAGAGTGAATTAGTGATAATTTTTTCTTTTATGTTTACTTGAAACAACCTTCACCTCTTGTTAAAGATCTGATTCCCTAATTAAAAAAATTCAACCACACATCCAAAGAAACACAAGTATTTACAAGGTTCACTATTCAATAAGAATAACTACATCCTTAGTATGGTTTGGAAGTAATCTAATACAACATAATACACTAGTGTGTGTGCACCCTATTAGCACTAATAGGATAATACAATGATTGTGTAATAACTCATGTTACCTGTGATTATTTTCAATTCCAAAAATTTATTCAATTGAAAACACTTATTAAATTTCTTACCCATAAGATGGTAATAAATTCCTTGAATTTATTAAGGAAAAACCAAGTCCAATTGTCCCAGTACGTTTTCCCAGTCCAATTCTTCTGAGTACGATTCTTCAAGTCCAATTCTTCTTGGTACGATCCTCCCAACTAGATTCTTTCAATTTCGATTATTATTATCATGATTGATCAATATGAAAATATATAACACTAGATGAGTATGATTGAGACAATTCAAAACTCATTCTTCTTCAGTCTGTAAATCCCAATATGAAAATCGCTGATCCAATTAATCCATCTTGATATGATGATCAGCCAAATACTATTGACAAGATGAATATGGTAATAATCTAAGTATGATAATTACTGAGTACAATGGTCATATGAATACAACATTGTTATCTTTTCTCTTCTCTTTCAGTTCAATCCATCAAAACCTCTTCAACACAAGTGAATACAAAAACTTCTTATCCTTTCTAAAACTTAGAGATTCTCTCTCTTCTGTAGTGAATAGTATATTAGTTAGAAAAATGAAAATTACCCTTTGCCTTTTATATGTGACCTATGAGAGATTTTCCAGGAATCCCAAATTTTTTCCCGCTCACATAAATTCATCCAAATCTCGATTTACCTTAAATCTAGAGTGAATTTATAACTTTTTCAACTCTTCTTAAATATTATAAAATCTTCTACAATTTTTACTTATTCTTTAGAATTTCATTTCAATTTCCAATCCAATTTCAATTTATGATTCCAATTTTCTCAATATAATTTCTTCAAAGCAAGGCTTTGTATCAATTGAATATAAATGAATGAAGAAATGGATACCATTATAATTTCTGAAAAAATTATCTATTATCAATTGAATGTAATCATTATTTGGAATTTTAGGATCCCCCTTGATATAATATCTAGAAAACTCCTTAATCTCTACTCTCAAACTTCTTCTACTTCTTTAACTTTTCTCTCAACCCACTTGAAAATTCACTTGAAAATAAAACAAAGTGATTCAACTCTGAACCCACTTGATGAATACATTTGAAAAAAATTCAGAGTTTATCAATATATTCTTTGAGCAATTCATTCAACCATATTAAATGGTTGAATAAATTTTTGATTGGTCTTTGTCATTATGATATTCATCGGCTTCTTCTCAATTTCTTTTCCATTGGTCTCTATTGAAAACAACTCTACCTGAGTACGATGGTTCACTGAGTACAATGGACTAGTGTCAACAACAAAAACTTTATTTCCAACTTATCCTGAGTACAATTCTTTAGATAAATATCTTTTTGAGTATTATTTCCCTAGATACTATCATCCTGATAATGATCATCTTGGATAAGATCATTCTAGATACGATCTTCATCTTCATTTTTCTTCACTTCCTCCCAGATATGATTATACTGGGTATGATTCCTTTTTGATCAGCAGCATGTATTTATTATCTCTTACACAGGTATGATAAAGCTGGGTTTGATCTAGAATACATCTTTCCCCTTTCTTTCCAGGTCCGATCAATCTGAAAACAATTGGCCACATCTCTTTTACTCCCCCTTTATTTCATCAAGATTTCATTATAATTTATCTAATCAACTTATGATATATGTGAATTAAAAATTAGCAAATCATCATCACATTTATTTTATCATATTCATAGATACTCCAATTCTCCATCAAAATAAACACTTCTTTCACATCAAATTCAGAGTGAATACGATGACCATTCACTTTCAATAATCTATTATATCTTTCATTCTGAACCTGAAGTGATTTTGATCAGAACCATTTCTTCAAAATAGCTTCTTCTCATTATAATGTAAAAAGTGAGTCCAATTATTTTGAAATAAAAGGTCAATACGATTTTCACCAAATAAAAATTGAGGTGATTTCCTTTCTTCAAACAAACTTTCATGAAATTAAAATAAAAAACTTGAAAAAAATCACCTTCATCACCATCTTGGTCCTAACACTCAATTTTCTAGATAGTTTGATCATACTGAACATCAATTTTTGAGAGATAATCTGTATTGAAGTTTAAATTAGTGTTTATAACATGTTGAAGTATTTTTCAGAACATGGAGGTAAACCTTGGATCCCAATATGATACAATTGATAGTGTAATTCCTTAAAATATCACCACTTATTTGATGTATATCCTTTCAAGTTGATTTAGTGATAATTCTTATCAAATAACAATGAAGTGAGCTGTGTTTGTAAGATGATCTACTATAACACATAGCATTATTTCCTCTATATGTCTTTGGAAAACCAGTGACAAAGTCTATAGTGATGTTTTCCCATTTACATATAAGTATGGGAAATGGTTGCAATCATCCCCTTGGAATTTTAGCTACCAACCTTCACCTGATAACAGACTAGACACTTTTATGTATATTATGTGACCACCTTCTTCATATTATTTCACCACTAGTTCTCTTGGAGATCTCAATACATCTTCATGATCCCTAAGAGGATAGATAAGGTAGAGCTATGTGAATCATTCAACATGTACTTTATCTCAAGATTTAATGGTACACATAGTTGTGACCCAAATATTATAACTCTTTCTTAATTAATTTTGATCTCTGAAGATTTACATTTTATTATAGCTTACACTTTATTTAGTATATCAACATAATTTCTTTGACCATCCTTCTCCAAAAGGGATGGTTGAGCAATCACTTGATAATGTAATGATGACATCCATTCATTTAAGAATTACATGTCCATCATTTTCATGTATAAGATGATAAAATCCTTCTCAATTATCACCATGGATATGGTTTTAGGATCCTTCCTAATTAGAGCATCTACTGCTTTATTTTCCTTCCCATGATGGTAATGGATTGAGAATTAATTGTATTTAATTATATTTAACCATATTCACTGGAATATATTAAACTTATTCTATGTGAGAATATATTTGAGACTCTTATGATCTGTATATATTTCACACTTCTCCCCATAGAGATAATTTTGTCAAATCTTCAATGTGAAGATCACTATATCCAACTCCAGATCATGTGTTGGGTTATTCTACTAATGAAATTTCAATTGTATTGAGTCATATTCTATAACTTTATAATTATTCATTAGTACACTACCCAATACCTTCTTTGAAGCATAGTTTTATACCACATAAAGTTCCCCACTCAAGGGTAGTGTGAGTACTGGTGTAGTGATAAGTCTATTTTTCAATTCCTTGAAGCTTTATTCACATTAATTAGTCTAGAAAAAAATCACTCCCATCCTAGTTATCTTGGTTAGTTGGTTTTAAAATAGTTATAAGTTTCTCAAAAATCATTAGTAGTACCTAACTAGTCTATGGAAACTAAATATCTCTATTATAGATGTTGTTCTAGGTTATTAATTAACCATATTTGTCTTAAAAGGGTCCAAGAATATCAATTTTATGGTGATAACATGCCCCAATAATGATAATTCCTACATCAAGAACTCATATTTACTGTACTTTGCATATAGTTTCTCCTTTCAAAAAGTCTTTAGCACTATAGTCAAATTCTCTTCCTGATCCTCCTTGATTTTAGAGTATATCAAAGTATCATCCATAAAGGCCATCAAAAATTTGTTGAGGTTATATCTATAGACTCTATTTATTAAGTCCATGAAGATTAATAGAGAATTAATGAGTCTAAAGGGAATTACTATGAACTCATAGTATTTATACCTTATTCTAAAGGCAGTCTTGGAAATATCCTCCTTCCCCACCATTAATTGGTGATATCCTGACCAATGGTCCACTATATAGAAATACTTAGTCCCATATAGTTGATCAAATAAGCCATCGATCTAAAGTAGAGGATAGATATTCTTTATCTTGATTTTTATTGAGTTCACAATAATCAATGCATAGGTTCATTGACCCATCCTTATTTTTGATGAAGAGGATTAACACACCCCATAGTGAAGTCCTTGGGTGTATAAAACCCTTGTCTAGACTCTCTTGTAACAACTTTTTTAGTTCTTCCAACTTAATGGTGGCTATTATGTAAGGATTATTGGATGTGGGTAGAGATAAAGGTATTAGTTCAATTAATAATATAACCTTTCGGTTAGGAGGAAGGCCAAAAAACTCTTTGAGGAATACATTAGTATAGTATTTCTTGAAGCATGATTCTATTCTTTGTTTAAATCATTTAAGCTAGATATGATTTATTATAAGGTAATAATATCAATTCTTGAGAAGAATATTTCAAAGTAGATTCATCCTCCTCCTTACAAATATATAAAATCATAGAATGAATTAGGATGTGAAGAGTGATCTCCCTCTACCAATAGTATGTTGGGTTTATATAAGGACAAATAATCCATGCCTAATATAGCATAAAACTTCACTAAAAAAAGTATGACAAGATTTTATGGGAGGTTCAGTCCACAAAAATTTATTGGTGAGGAGTTATATACTTAGGATGCAATAATTTCCTCATTTACTATTCTCACTAATAACTCAACCTCTATATTTTGAGGTGGTATTTTAATAGTTAAAATAAACCTGCAAGATATGAAATAATGTGTATAACCATAATCAAATAATACGTTAAATATTAATGAATGAATAACCAGTGTACCTGTCACCATGTAGTTGTTGGGATCCACCTCAGCAGTAGTGATAACATATTATATTCCGTGCTCTCTAAGACTTGGAGGTTATTGTCATTGGTTGTCTTTGACAACTCGTGGCTTAGGTCATTGACTTTCATAATGCCTGTGTTACTTTTAGTTGAAACACTGCAATACAAGATGAGTGTTTATCAAAACCCTATTTTCATTCTATGAATTAGTGGGATTATTCATCTCGTTTATATATTTATTATACTAATTCCCCTCTTTTCCACATTTGAAGCATCTACTGGTCTCCTTGATATGATTTATGGGAGGCTTTTTCCCACACTTTTGACACATGGGTAGTTGATTTTTCTTTCCTTCATGGTATTTTTTCATTGATCCTCCTAAATTAAACTTAATTATATTCCTTTTATTTCCATCCCCATGAGACCATTGAGTGTCACCAATATCTATCTCAACCTTAAGGGAACAAAAAATGATTATTTTTTATATATTTCAAAGTCTCAAATTGGTAATGAATTTTGTAGAATCAACTTCATCCACTAAAGAAGTGGTCTGCCTTACTTTAAGTGTTGATGAAATATCCAGTGGCATATCATGAAAGACTTATGATGTTTTACTCATACAATCTGATAGAATCTTCTTAATTTTTCTTCATTCTAAGGAATTCCCTCTCCATTTTAAGATAGTTATTTTAGGGAAAATATTTATTGAAAAATATTTTCTTGAATCCCTTATATTCCATGGAATTGATTTACTCTTTGGGATTCATGTTCTTGATAAGTGCCAACAACTGACCAACCTCCCCCTCCAGGAAATAAATAACCAACACAACTTTCTCTTATTCTAAGAATTAGAGGAAAAATAATATATTCTTAATGGAGTTATTCTATTGTTCCATGATGAGGTGATTAAAAAATCCACTAAAGTTAGTAGGCCTTTTTTGTATAAAGGGCTCGACCAAAACTTTCTCTTTCTTAGGATAAGGAGGGTTTTCCACATGATTAAAGTTATTATTCATAACTTGAGTCAGATGAGTGAGTACTACCATGATTTTCTTAGCTCCCACTCTTATCAGGTTAGGGAACTCATTAGGGAAATCATCATATTTACTATCACATTATTTGTTTCCATAGTACCTCCTATTTCCATCTATTAATAAGAAAAAGGAAAACTAGGGATGCAAATACTTAAACTAATAAGCATATAAATAGGAAAACTATGAACTTATAAGAAATAACTTATAAATGAAATTTATGTCCTAACTTATGAGTATTTAGGTTTCAATCTAGGTTATCAATGATAATTTTCTTATTAGGTTTTCGAACCTAACATTCTATTCAAGTTCTTCATAATAGACTATAATTAGCTCATAATTTTACCAAATAATATCACTTGGGAGTGTAAAGATAGGTGTGTAGAACGACCTCTTGGTCATGTACCAGGTTAAAATAAAGTTAATACCCAATCTTACCTTTTCAGAGTTATTACCCCCAAGTACAATTGTGTCAGACCCACATCCACTTATAGTATCCAGAAAGGGATGTAATTAATTGGAAACCTATCACACTATACATTACCAAAACTTCAGAATTATTTCCTATAAATATACTTATCCCTAGAGTTTTTACTAATACATTATTTTCATAATCCCCAAAAATAACTAGACCATGATCTGGTATCAACTATAGTGACCCTAGTCACATACACATATTATCAAATGATTTTTAACATAAATATCCAATAAATACAACCTAAAGATCAAGAGTCCTAGTGTATTTGAAAGAATAGGTTCATATTACATAAAATTGAAACTAAAATAAAATGAATTTATTTTAATCTCTATAATTTTAATGGCCCAGACCTCTCTAGTCCATTCCCTTATGGAAATCAGGTGTATGAGGTGTTTCGGGAGGTCAAGTTGACTTATCCCTAATACTTTTCCAATTGTCCATTTATGTGAACAGTGTCATCGGTGAACAATTCCAATGGTAGATAGTTATGAACAATGAAATGGTGACCTTTTGTGAATAGTGTCATCGGTGACCATCAGTGAACAGTTCCAATGGTAGACAGTTGTGAACAGTGCAATGATGACCTTTTGTGAACAGCGTCATCGGTGACCATGAGTGAACAATTCCAACAGTAGACAGTTGTGAACAGTGAAACTATTACCTTATGCGAACAGTGTCATCAGTGACCTTCTATGAATAGTGCCAATGGTGAGGTCTAACGGTGACCTCTTTCCTTTGCCAAATTTCCCATTCAATGAATAGTTCCATCGGTGAATAGTTCCATCGGTGAGGTTCCAACAGTGACCTCTTTACTTTGCCAAATTTCAAGTTCATGAACAGTGTTTCCAACGGTGAGGTTCTAACGGTGAGGTTCCATCGGTGACCTCTATATCCTTTTCCAAATTTTGAGTTTGTGAACAGTGTTTCTAGAATGGTGAGGTCTATAGATAACCTTTATTTCCTTTACCAAATTTTGAGTTCATAAACAGTGTTTTCAGAATGGTGAGGTCTATCAGTAACCTCTATTTCCTTTTCCAAATTTTGAGTTCATGAATAGTGTTTCTAGAATGGTGAGGTCTATCAGTAACCTCTATTTCCTTTTCCAAATTTTGAGTTCATGAACACTATTTTCAGAACGGTGAGGTCTATCAGTAACCTCTATTTCCTTTGCCAAATTTTGAGTTTATGAATAGTGTTTCCAGAACGGTGAGGTCTATCAGTAACCTCTATTTCCTTTTCCAAAATTTGAGTTCATGAATAGTGTTTCCAAAATGGTGAGGTCTATCGATAACCTCTATTTCCTTGGCCAAATTTTGAGTTCATGAACAATGTTTCTAGCTTCCTAAAGTTTCTCCCCTTTGACGTAAAATGCATTTAAAGCCTCATTTTAAGGACTATAAGGATGATTCAAAGGTCATATCTCCTATATTAATTTATCCTAAGGCTCTGGATGTTTTTTTTACATGGTCAAACCATGTGGTTTAATGCGATTCGCTTTTAATGGAAAATCCAGCGTATCTTAAACCACTGCTCCATTAAATCTTCTAAAGGGATGATATATCTTCCTCCATAGTTATTCCTCCTTGTTATCAGGTGTGAGATGCTTGAGCATACCATTAATTTTTGTGAGAGTTGTGAAATCAAACTTCCCCCCTAGGATTTGTTCCACTCTTTTTTATGCAACCAAGAAATATCAACCAGTCTTCGATATAAGGTATGTTCTATTGTCATTATTTTGGGCTCATATATTCCTATTTCCCCTCACTATTTTATGGAATGCTATATCCTTGTTCCTAATGTACTTTTCTTGGGTGTTGACCAGTGTGGTGGTGTCTCTACATCCTTGGGTGTATACAGTTGTCACAGAGGGAGGAGAATGTAACCCGTTGTGTGGATCCTTCTCGTATAAAGAAAGTTAAAAACTATTTGAGGTAGAGGATTCATTGCTTCTCTTTTCTGTTACGTGAAACTGTAGAGTTAGCATGTTTTATCCCACTAGATCACAATGAAATTGTCTATAGTTATCATGTTTTATCCCACTAGATCACAATGAAATTGGTATAATAAATATCTGAACTGGATAAATAAATTGAGATCGATCGTATGTTATTGCCTCTTGTTTTTCTAGATAGTGTGATATCTATGCTTGCTTGCTTATATTTTTCGTTCTCGTTGTAAATTAGTAAAGAATGTAAATCTGGAATTAATTGATAATTGTTTGGATAAAGATAAAGAGGCATGTAAATGAATCTAGTTCCTCTTGTTGTAATTTGATGTTAATCAAATTGGTGCAGAAAGAATTTTTAATTATTTGTGATAGATTACTGATTAGGTTTACCTAATTTAGAACTTACAAATAATAAATAAGTTAATCCAAGATGGATTAAAGAACTGGTTGTTTTATAAAATACAATTCATTATAGGTTTCTGAGTTACCCTATTGCTTGTTTAAGGGCCAAGAGCCCAGTTGATATGATGGTTGTTTTCATGCTGCTTATGCTGTGATGTGAGCATGAAAGGATATTGTGAAATGTGGGGGTAGGGAGGCCTATTGGTTATGGCAGAAGACGACACTTAGAGTGGAGAGATGCATCAGTTTATGCATGTGGGTGCCGGAGAGGACACCAGTGATGATGGAACAGGTTGGACGTGAATTTTTGGATGCTTTATGTTTCTTTGATTGGTTGTCTATTTTACTTTACCCACTAGTAGAGGAATCTAGTCTTTCTTACCCTTCTTCTGAAATGGGTGAAGATGCGTGGCGTATGCCACGTGCTTTCCGTGTCTAGATTCTCAAGGGATTATGGGTCTACGCTTTTTCTATAGGAGACAAAGACTTGACGGGCAGTTATCTACTCACCGTGTTGATCCCCCTTGTGTTTAGTAGCATAGAATATTTTTCTAGAATGCCTGGGAATATGGGAAAGTAATGTTATGAATAAATAATTGAGTAAATGATGTTAACTCATGGGGTTGGAGCTTTCTGGAATGAAATGTTGATGTTACAATTTTAAAGGGACAGTGGACTTTGGGGGTGATGCTAATGAAATATAATGTGAAATTTTTAATGGTTAATTAATGTTTAAATAATTAATTAATGTAAAGTGGAACTGATAAAAAGGGAATGAAGTAAGGTAATAAATCTCTTTAAATGGTTTTGTGTTTATAGGAAACCTAATCTTAGAAGTGGCAGTCGGGATTCCGAGAGACGTTAGCTGCAGTTGAGTCTAAGACTAGGTTATGCCCATAGTGTGGTTGTGAGATATAATATATTCTATACATTTTGTGTTTCTATACACTAATCCACCCTATCAGTTAAGGAAACTGACACCCTAGGGATTACGAGCCCTAGGGGGGGGGGGTGTTTTGCCCAACATTCTGGTGGGAGGATGGATGGATGACTACCCCCTTTGTCCCCACTCTCTTCTCTTGGTAGTTACTTGTGCTGGTAGACACAATGGTTAGTTTCCCCATATATGTGTGTAGAGGGCTGTAATAGCTTTTGGTTATTCACACACATATATTCTAGATATAGTATCCTATGGACTACTATATGTGTAATGTGTATAGACTATAATGGCTTGAGGAGCCTTACTCCGTGTATGGGCTATAATGGCTTGAGGTTAAATACCCGATGTATGATACATGTTATGCGAGCTGTGGTGGATCCCAGAAACTACTTAGTTACATTCTTATGTGGACGTGGTGGTTTGGTTTCCCGAGGTGCATGTTGTGGTGCTTTACCCAGGTGTCTGCGAGTAAGCATTTTTGGAGAGAGATGCTTAGGACGTGCGACATTGGGGAAAAGCGGTAAACCGGTGGGGAAGTAGTAGCGGGGTACCCTTGATATTATTTATTATATTATATACTCTTGTATGCATTACTTGGTTAGAGTATCCATGGTGAGGTTAGGAACTTAATATACCTATTTAGGTGATGAGTTAGTTTCACTTATTGTTTACTGTTCTTTAGCATGCTTTCTTTAGTTTTGCACGAGAGGATTTAGGGAGGATCCTAATGAGTATACTGTTATACTCAACCTATGTATATATAAACTATTTTTTCAGGTCAATTGGAGAAGGTTAGAGATCAAGCTGGTTTCTACTAGCTTGGGGTTGCAGGAGCTATTCGGGCTTGTGGTTGCTGCTATTTTTACTTTCTTTTCGGTACTTGCAGTTTTCCCCTTCTAGTTATAGTAGTTTTACATGACATTACATATGTGTACTTATGTTTTCTTTTATATTTCAGTCTGAGTTGGAGTTGTTTGGTGTCTATCTTATCTCTCTCTTCCTCATGTGTTCTCTTAGAGGGTAATGCCTCCCATCTGCGTGTTTACTATACCCTCAGTGCCAGTCGCCAACCCGGGGCTTACTGGAGGTGGGAATCAGGGGTCATTATCTCCCTTATCACATTGCTAGCCTAGGAGGGGTACACATTGTGGGGAGGGGGTCATGACAGAGTGTTATTAGAGGGAGGTTGAAGGATATGATGGATTTTGGAGTTAGGCATAGGTGAGGTTGCATGGGTTGGTATGGAAACAATGTTAGTCAAGTTTAGCAAGTGATGTAAACATTCGAGACTAGTTGAGATATAGGAATTTAGGGCCCCCTATGATATGATGCACAAACCTTTAAGTTTACAATGGCTACTAAACAAGGTGATACTAGTTGTAGGGTAGAGACCTAGGAAAGGATCATGAATCATTCTTCTTTATGCCTGCTTTTGAATGGGTAAACCTTGGGATAAGAGAACCTAAAATGAATAAAAGAAAAAAACTAATTAATTAATGTTGAGCCTTCCATATTCCAGGTTTAGGAGATCTAACGGTTTGTTATTTTATAGGTATGGATCCAGGTCGACATCCTCATCGGGTTTGTGCAGAAGATGTCTAGCAGGCTATGCCAGCAGATCGCTGCAGGGTAGAGGTTGATAATGACAACACTTGGAGAAGGACGCTTGGAGATTTTCAGCGCCAGAGTCTGCAGAAGTATGAGGGCTCTGTTTCAAATTTAGTCACAGAAGACTGGTTGGAGGAGGTTGAGATAGGATTCAGTTTGATCTGTGATCGGAAGGAGCACTGGGTTTCTATGGTTGTGATGATACTGTGTGGAGTAGCGAGGAAGTGATGGTTCTTGTTTCTCAGGGATTATGAGGAGTCAAAGATATCATGGGAGGAGTTTCGAGAAAAGTTTAGAGTCGATTTTATTTATTCGACCGTAAAGGAGTCTAGTCGCCAGGAGCTTATTACCCTTCGACAGGGGATCTCCAGTGTGTGAGAGTATGGAATCTGTTTCAGTAACCTTTTACGATATGCTTTGGACCTATTTCCAGATGAGGAGGCCTGGGCGAGGCATTTCTAGGAGGATTTACATCCAGAGATCCAGCGCCAGGTCACCCCATTTATGCTGAAGACATATCTTGAGGTGCTGGAAAGGGAAGAGGTCATCGAGAGGACATTGGCTAGAACCAGATAATCATGAGAGGGGAGTCACCATGATTCCTCACGAAGCATAGCTGTAGTTCGAGGTTCCCAGTTTTCAGGGAAAAAGAATTTCCGTTCAGCCGGGGGTAGGTCCCATCCCTCCGCATCTCGTTTCTACGGAGGCAGTGGATCTCAGGCCTATTCCAAGGAATCAGGTGCTTGTTTTTCTTGTGTTGGATAAGTTCATTAGCAGTGAGAGTGCCCGAAATTTTAGAGTAGTCATCATGCACCAGGTCTTCCACTCCAGGTTTCTCCATTGAGGAATTTCCAGCAGAGGCAACAGCAGCAGGTTGCACCAGCATTAGATCAGTAGAGGGTAGATGGGGCAGGTAGAGGATGGTCCCATGATGCTCCCCGTCCTCAGAGAGCAGAGCACAACCATGGCGGTGGTCTTCATCAAGGTCAGAGATGTCGTAGAGGTGGTCGTGGTTAGCTTATTGCTTTAGCGTTGTCATCACCAGGCGAGCCAAACATCATTCTAGGTACCCTTTGCTTGTTTTCTACCTTGGTGTATGCCTTTTTTGATTCAGGAGTGACACACTCCTTCATATCACCTACCCTTGTCCATGCTTTGGGACTTGAGGTAGAGAGGCTTCCAGTTCCCTTGGCGTTGACTACGCCAGTTGGAGGTCAAGCTGACTTGTTTGAAGTATGTAGAAACTATGAGCTAGTGTTGGGGAAACAACACTCTTAGGGATATTTTCTATGTTTACTAATACAACCATATTATGTCATCCTCATCATGGATTGGTTTTATTCGGTACAGGCTATCATGTATTGATTCAAGAAGAAGGTCATTTTCTTCGATGCAGATGGAGAGACGGTGGTGTTTGTTGGTGAGTGGGATCCTCAGATGGGTCATAGGCATGTTCCATCCTTATCATCCATAATGGATGAGATAATGTTGCGTTCTTCAAAGGTTTAGCAGCTGGAATTTCCTAGGGTTGTATAAGAGTACCCTGGTGTCTTTCCAGAAGAGGTTGTAGCATTACCCCCTTGACGAGAGATCGAGTTTGGGATCAAGCTACAACCAGGAGCATCTCATATCTCTATTTCTCCATATAGGATGGCCCCGTATGAATTATGAGAGCTACGTATACAGATTGATGGTCTGTTATAGTGTGGTTTTATTTGGCCGAGTGTCTCACTGTGGGGTGCACCAGTTTTGTTTGTGAAGAAGGCTGGTGGTAGTTTGCGATTGCTTGTCGATTATCGTCACTTGAACAAAGTGACGATAAATAATTGCTATCCTCTTCCATGGATTGATGATTTATTCGATCAAATGAAGGGTGAAAGTTCGTTCTCAAAGATCAACTTGCGGTCAGGATATCATCAGATGCGTGTGAAGGATGAGAATATCCTGAAGACTGCTTTCCATTGTCATCATGGGCATTATGAGTTTGTTGTAATGCCATTTGGCATGAAAAATGCTATGTTTGTGTTCATGGGATTGATGAATTCTATGTTTCAAGAGTTCCTGGACAAGTTCATTGTGGTTTTCATCGATGAAATCCTTGTGTACTCCACATCTGAAGAAGATCATGTAGAGAATCTACACGCCATTTTGGGAGTTCTTCATCAACATCAGTTGTTTGGGAAGTTTTTTAAGTGTGAGTTTTAGGCTCGAGAAGTCTGTTTCTTGGGGAATGTGGTCTCCCAACAAGGAGTAGCTGTGGATCCATCTAATATAGAAGCGGTTGTGTCTTGGGCAGCCCCCAAGACTATATCAGAGGTGCGAAGTTTCCTTGGTCTCGCAGGCTACTATAGGAGGTTCGTAGCTGATTTATCTCGAGTTGTGACTTCTATGACAACTTTGACTAGGAAGGATCATGCATTCATATGGACTGATCAGTGTCAGACAACTTTTGAGTATTCTTCAACTTGGGACGCCTTAATCACCAATATTTAGGACGAATTAGCACTAGATCCAGAAGACTTATTTGTTCCCCTATATGTCTTCTATCCTTCCATAAATTTTGGGCTTCATTGGACTTGTATTGTGGGCTCCATAGTCCGATCAGTGAGATGATATACAATCTACCTTCTCCAGAATTGTTTCCTTTAATCGCCAAATATCTCCATCATACTTTATTAATAATCCATTGATCCCTGAATAAAAAATTTTCATCATAATTAAGTGAATATCCATTTCCAAAAATATCAAATTAAAACATGGATAGTTACATTCTTTAAAATCAGATGAAACATTGGGCCTAAATTGGTGCACATTAGGCATGAAGTGCACAAATGATGAGAATGAGTGTTCAAAATGTAAAATGCACTAAAATGGTATTTATGAATAGCAAGGAACATGAAAACTACATATATTAGCAATGAATATTAGCCTACTACAGTGGCTAATCAAGTATCTAAAGGAGAAGTTAACAAGTGCTCCAATTCCTTGTCTTCCAGCAGAGGGAGTTCAGTTTGATGCTTTCTGCGATGCTTCGCATCTAGGGTTAGGTTGTGTTCTGATGCAGTAGATATTAGTTGTTTCTTATGGGTCTCAGTAGTTACATCCCCATGAATGTAACTATGCCACCCATGATATTGAGTTGGCATCCATAGTGTTTTCTTTGAAGTTGTAGAGACATTACCTCATTAGTGAGCGCTTTGTGGTTTTCATCGATCATAAGAGCCTGAGGTATGTTTTATCCCAGCGTGACTTGAATTTACGACAACGTTAGTGGATGGAGTTTTTACAGGAATACAATTTCTAAATATTGTATACACCTGGAAAAGAGAATGTTGTAGTAGATGCACTGAGTTGGAAGTCACGTAGTGATGAAGTGTGTGAATCTGGTGACTCATGGAGAGTAATGGAAGAACTTTCACTATTACATCTTGATATGGGAGAAGTTGGGGGAAGAGGTTGTCTTTTATAGATGATGGTTCAATCATCTTTGGTGTATAAGGTAGGAAATTCCTAGTTGGGGGATCTAGAGGTGGAGGTCTGGAGAGACCAAGTTGTTTGTGGTGAGGACCCTGATGGTTGGTCTGAGGATGAACAACACCGAGTGTTATATCATGGAAGGATATTTTTTCCTTTTATGATACATGATATGGTTCTCAGAGAGTTCCATATTTCTCCTTTAGTGGTGCATCCTAAAGTGAAAAAGATGTACTAAGCCTTGAGGATCTAGTTTTGGTGGCCTGGGCTGAAGCATACGGTTGCAGAGTATGTGTCTCCATGTTTGGTTTTCCAGAAGGTGAAGGCCGAACACCGTGTTCCTGGTGGTCTTCTCCAACCGTTAGATGTTCCTCAGTAGAAGTGTGAGGACATCTCGATAGAATTTGTCAATGTTTTACCTCTATATCAGGGAGGACATGAATCTATTTGGGTGGTAGTGGATCATTTAACAAAATTCATCCCACTTCATTAAAATCAAGGAGTCAAGCTTAGAAGAAGTTTTGTCGAGGTAGTATCTGGAAGAGGTGGTGAGACTTCATGGAGTCCCAAGGATGATCATTTTTGATCGAGATCCTCATTTTACCTCTAGGGTGTGGAGAGGTCTCCAGCATGATTTTGGTTCTCAGATATGCCTTAGCACTGCTATCCTCAAACAGATGATCAGACAGAGCAAACTATCCAGACTCTTGAAGAGATGTTACGTTGTTGTGTCTTGGATTTTGGAGGTTCGTGGATGAGGCACTTACCCTTGGTGGAGTTTTCTTACAACAATAGTTTTCACTCCGCCATCGGTATGGATCCATTTGAATCCTTGTATGGAAAACCTTTCCGTTCTCCGTTGTGCTGGACTAGGGTTGGAGAGGCAACAATTCTTGGACTAGAACTAGTGCAGAATACAACAGAGATAGTCCAAGTGATTCGCGAGAGGATGAAGACATCCCAAGATTGTCAGAAATCATATTCTGATCAAAGGAGGATACCCTTAGAGTTTGATGTTGGGGATCAAGTGTTTTTGAAGGTGACTCCTCATCATGGGAAGGGAAGGTTTGGTTGGGGGAGTAAGCTTTCTACCTGGTTTGTTGGGCCTTTCGAGGTGTTAGCTCGTGTTGGAGCTGTGGCATATTGAGTAGTACTTACCCCACTGATGAGTCGGATACATGATATTTTCCATGTATCACAACTCCATCACTATCTTCATGATGACTCTCATGTCATCAATTGGGGAGAGATCCATGTTGATGATGATGCGACCTTTGAGGAGCGACCTGTGGAGATCCAGGACCACAAAGAGAAGGTGTTGCACGGGCGTTCTATTCACTTGGTTCATGTCTTGTGGCGACAGGGTGGCATGGAGGAGAGTACCTAGGAACGTGAGTCACAGATACCTGCTTAGTCCATAGAGTTGTTTGATTTTAACTCTTTTCATGTATCGTTGTAGCATTGTGGTTTATAATATGGATTTATTTTATTGCTTCTTGTGGATTGATCTCTTTTGAGAGGTATCTCGATGGGTGGTTGTTCGGACCCCATTTTGTTTTCCCTTCAGGTGGGTTTTGAATTCTTGAGGATGAGAATGTTTTTAGAGGTATCTGATGTAATGGCCCAAACCTCTCTGGTCCATTTCTTTACGTAAATCAGGTGTACGAGGTGTTTTGGGAGGTTAAGGTGACTTATCCATAACACTTTACCAATTTCCATTTATGTGAACAGTGTCATCGGTGACCATCGGTGAATAGTTCCAACGATAGGCAATTGTGAACAATGCAATGGTGACCTTCTGTGAATAGTGTCATCGGTGACCATCGATGAATAGTTCCAATGGTAGACAGTTGTGAACAGTTCAATAGTGACCTTCTGTGAACAGTGTCATTGTTGACCATCGGTGAACAGTTCCAATGATAGACAGTTGTGAACAGTGCAACAGTGACCTTATGTGAACAATTTCATCGGTGACCTTCTATGAACAGTGCCAACGATGAGGTCCAATGTTGACCTCTTTCCTTTGCCAAATTTCCCATTCAATGTATAGTTCCATCAGTGAATAGTTCCATCGGTGAGGTTCCAACGGTGACCTCTTTCCTTTTCCAAATTTTAAGTTCATGAACTGTGTTTCCAACAATGAGGTTCCAACTGTGAGGTTCCATCATTGACCTCTATTTCCTTTACCAAATTTTGAGTTCATGAATAGTGTTTCCAAAATGGTGAGGTCTATCGGTAACCTCCATTTCATTTTCCAAATTTTGAGTTTGTGAAAAGTGTTTCCAGAACAGTGAGGTCTATCAGTTTCCTCTATTACCTTTTCCAAATTTTGAGTTCATGAACAATGTTTCCAAAACGGTGAGGTTGATCGGTAACCTCTATTTACTTTTCCAAATTTTGAGTTCGTGAACAATGTTTCCAGAAAGGTGATGTCTATCGGTAACCTCTATTTCCTTTGTCAAATTTTGAGTTCATGAAAAGTGTTTCCAGAATGGAGAGTTCTATCGGTAACCTCTATTTCCTTTTCCAAGTTTCAAGTTCGTGAACAGTGTTTATAGCTTCCTACAGTTTCACCCCTTTGACATTTCCTTTGACATAAAATGCATTTAATTCCCTATTTTAAGGACTCTAAGGTTGATTCAAAGGTCATAACTACTATATTAATTTCTCCTAAGGCTCGGTATGTTTTTTTACATGGTCAAATGGCATGGTTTAATGTGAACCTCTTTTAATGGAAAATCCAATGTATCTTAAACCACTGCTTCGTTAAATCTTCTAAAGGGATGATATATCTTCCTCACTTATTCTTCCTTCTTATTCTTGGGTGTGAGATGATCGAACATCCCATTCCTTTCCGTGGGAGTTGTTCAATTAAACTTTACTCCTAGGATTTTTCCGCTCTGTTTTGATGCAACCAAACAATATCAATCAGTCTTTGATATAACGTATGTTCTATCATCATTCTTTTGGGTTCATCTCTTCCTGTTTCCCCTTTACCTTTTATGGAATGCTATCTTATTATTTCTAATGAAATTTTCTTGGGTGTTGACCGGTGTGGTGGTGTCTCTGCATCCTCGAGTGGATATAATTGTCACAGGGGAGGAGATCGTAACCTGTTGTGTGGCTTCTTCTCGTTTAAATAACGCCAAGAACTCTTTGAGGTAGGGGATTCATTGCTTCTCTTTTCTGTTATGTGTAACTATAGAGTTAGCATGTTTTTTCTCACTAGATCACAATGAAATTGGCATAATAAATATTTGAACTGGATAAATAAATTGAGATCGATCATATATTATTGCCTCTTATTTTTCTAGATAGTGTGATATTTATGCTTGCATGCTTATATTTTTCATTCTCGATGTAAATTGGTAAAGAACTTAAAGCAGGAATTAATTGATAATTGTCTGGATAAAGATAAAGAGGCATGTAAATGAATCTGGTTCCTCTTGTTGTAATTTGAGGTTAATCAAATTGGTGAAGTAAGCATGTTTAATTATTTGTGATAGCTTACTGATTAAGTTTCCCGAATTTGGAACCTACGAATAATAAATTGGTTAATCCAAGATGGATTAAAGAACTAGTTGTTTGATAAAAGATAATTCATTGTATATTTCTGAGTTACCCTCTTGCTTGTTTAAGGGACAAGAGACCAATTGATATTATGGTTATTTTCATGCTGCTTTTGTTGTGATGTGAGCCTGGAAGGCTGTTGTGATATGTGGGGGCAGGGAGGCCTATTGGTTGTGGCAGCAGATGACGCCTAGAGTGGTGAGATGCATCAGTTTATGCATATGGGTGTCGGAGAGGACACCAGAGATGATGGAATGGGTTGGATGTGAATGTTTGGATGCTTGATGTTTCTTTGATTGGTTTCCTGCTTTACTTTACCCACTACTTGAGGTAGATGGTCTTTCTTACCCTTCTTCTAAAAGGGACCAAGATGTGTGGGGTATGCCACATGATTTCTGTGTCTAGCTTCTCAAGAGATGATGGGTCTACACTCTTGCTATAGGTGTCAAAGACTCGACGGGTAGTTATCTACTCACCGTGTTGAACCCCCTTTTGTTTAGTAGCATATAAGGTTTTCTAGAATTCCTGGGAATATAGGAAAGTAATGCAGTAAATAAATAATTGAATAAATGGTGTTAACCCATGGGGTTGGAGATTGCTGGAACGAAATGTTGATGTTACAATTTCAAAGGGACAATGGACTTTGGGGGTGATACTAATGAAATATAATGTCAAATTGTTAATGATTAATTAATGTTTAAACAATTAATTAACATAAATTGGAACTAATAAAAAGGTAATGAAGTAAGGAAATAAAGCTCTTTAAATGGCTGTGTTCTTATAGGATATTTAGTCTTAGAAGTGAAAGTTGGGAGTCCGAGAGATGTTAGTTGCAGTTGATTCTAAGATTAGATTATTCCCATAGTGTGGTTGTGAGATATAATATATTCTGTAATTTTTGTGTTTCTATACGCTACTCCACCCTTTCAGTTAGGGAAACTGACACCCTGGGGATTATGAGATCGGGCGGGGGGGGGGGGGGGGGGGTGTTTTTCCCAACATTCTGGTGGGAGGATGGATGGATGAATACCCCCTTTGGACCCAATCTCTTATCTTGGTAGTTACTTGTGCTGGTAGGCACAATGGTTAGTTTTCCCTATATATGTGGGTAGAGAGCTGTAACGACTTGTGGTTATTCACACACATATATTCTGAATATAGTATCCTATGGACTACTATAGGTGTAATGTGGATAGGATGTGATGGCTTGAGGATCCTTACTCAGTGTATGGGCTATAATGGATTGAGGTTAAATACCCGATGCATGATACATGTTATAAGAGATGTGGTGGATCCCAGAAACTACCTGGTTACATTCTTGTGTGGACATGGTGGTTTGGTTGCACGAGGTGCATGTTGTGGTGCTTTCCCCAGGTGTCTGCGGGCAAGCCTTTTTGGAGAGAGATGCTTAGGACGTGCGACGTTGGGGCAAAGCTGCAAACTTGTGAGGAAGTAGTAGTGGGGTACCCTTGATATTATTTATTATATTATATACTATTGTATGCGTTACTTGGTGACAGTAGCCATAGTGAGGTTGGGAACATAGTATACCTGTTTAGGTGATGAGTTAGTTTCACTTGTTGTTCACTGTGCTTTAGCATTATTTCTTTAATTTTACATGAGAGGATTTTGGGAGGATACTACTGAATATAATGTTATACTCACCGTATGTATATATAAAATATTTTTTAGGTCACTTGGAATAGGTTGGAGATCAAGCTGTTTTCTTCTAGCTTGGGGTTGTAGGAGCTGTTCGGGCTTGTGGTTGCTGCTGTTTTTACTTTCTTTTGGGTACTTGCAGTTTTCCCCCTCCAGTTGTAGTAGTTTTTCATGACATTACATATGTGAACTTGGGTTTTCTTTTATATTTCAGTCTGATTTGGAGTTAGTTAGTGTCTATCTTATCTCTCTCTTCCGCATGTGTTGTCTTAGAGGGTAATGCCTCCCATCTGTGTGTTTACTATACCCTCGGTGCTAGTCACCAACCCGAGGCCTACTGGAGGTGGGACTCAGGGGTCATTATCTCCCTTCCCACATTTCCGACCTTGGAGGGGTACACATTGTGGGGAGGGGTTCATGAAAATATTGATCTCCTAAATCTCTTTGAGCTCCTAAAATCATATAATATTACTTATGGAATACATAAACAAAATGGGTGGGTTAAAAAATCTATTAAGGGAATAAACATGATAACAAAATATAGTATATGAGTCAAAATACATAACATGATATCATAAAAGAGAACACTCATGAATAATCATATTGGATCATAACATAAATATCATGGAATTAAATATCATGGAAACTTAATAATGTGAAATCAACATAAAACATGACATAAAAATAAGTCAAGACCAACTTCTAAGATAAAATCACATAGTAGACAAAGTCTCATCATTGATTAAGCTTACTCCCCAATTCCATACATATCGTCTCATGAGACATAAACATTACTCAATTAATTGGAGTTCTATTTGGGTGTACCCATCAAAATATGTACATGATGATGTGTTCCACAATTGGAAATCATACATAAAGCATAAACATAAGAATTACCCATGAAAAGAAATGAGTTACATAATCATGTCTTATAGCATAACCAGATGATGTATCATAAAGGCTTCCATGAAAGAATGAATTAAAATATTTATCAAAATTCATAGGTAAAAATGATCATAGATCATGAAAAATGATGTACAACTAAAGTGGAGATGAAAAAAGGGTTGATAGGTAACTTTGGAAATGTACCACTTATGTGTGGTTTTAGGGGAAAAGGTAATGAATTAGTAAAGAGGGAAACAATATATTAATTTACATAAAACAAGAAATTAAAAAAAAGGTTTTCCATAATATAATGACAAATTTTAGAAACCAAGTATGGTTTAAAACATTTTATGGAGGGGTACTTAAAATAAGGTAAGAAACAGAGAAGTTCACATAAATTGGGTTTGCTTATCGATTGAAATTGAGAAGGGAACCTTTAGAACATGTATATACCATTAGGGAAAAACAAATTTTACTTGGTATATATGTGTAAGAAATATATATAGAATATAGAATAAGTACATAATAAGAATATAGGGAAAGTGGGAAAAAGATAGAGAAATCATATCCCAAAGAAAATAGGGTTGCTCGGAGATATCCCATACCTTGGGTTCCAGAATCATTTTTCATTTACAATTTAAATACTAGATAATAAAATAAATAAATAAATAAATTAATTCATAAAATTTTCCATATATTTGTTTATTACTATAATTATTTTATGTTTATTTATGACCATTATAGTGAGATATAAAGTTTAACTTCACTGTTCTGAGGGCATTTTTTTTATGGTTCCAAGGACATATCACTTGTGGATAATTATTGAAGTTCCTATCAAATGGGAATATAACTATAGAAGTGAAATGAAATGGTATTAATATACTTCAATAAATTGAAATGATTCTAAATATCCTTATGAGTTCTGATATAGGGATGTTTCATTTAGTTAAAACATTAATGTTATATGGTTAGTTCATTTAGGCAGTTTCACCGACCATCATGAACTAAATTCATATTATTTAATTTAATTAATATTAACTCATTACAAAATATGAATTAAGTTATAATAAAATTATTTTTATCTTATTTACCAATAATAATATTTTTATGACCAGCCTTGAAGGTGGTGGAGAAAAACGAAGTGTGTTATTTATGGAGTCAGTGAACCAACCATCTTACGAACAATGTCTTCATTTAAGAATCAGTTGAGGCGAGGGTAAAATATTGGAATTCCACCTTAATAATAGCATATAAGTATATTTAGGATACTAATGTTACAATTTTAGGTGGATGGATAAAATATGGTTGTGGTAGAAGAATAATAAAATTAAAAGAGGTTTAGTCAAGAATTTTACCTCTTCCTTTGGTTGTCTCCTCTTAGACTACCCCTTAAGGTTCTTTGAAATGATATTTGGTGAGAAAAAAAACACCAGGATGTGGGATCATTTTTCACATATTATTAATTTTTTTTAACCTAAATATCTAATAAATACGTCAACAAGATCGAGTCTCGGTGTCTTTAAAATACTAGTTTCACAGTACATCAAAGTACAACTAAAATAAAACAACTTTATTTTAATCTTCGTAATGATTTATTAAATACCTTTGAACTTTTAAAACCATATAGAATTACCTAGTCTTAAAAACCCAGTAAGGGAATAAAACATGATAACAAAGCGTAGCGTATGAGTCAAAATAAATAACATGGTATCATAAAAAATAAAACTCATGAATAATCATATGAGATCATAACATAAAGAATATGAAATCATAGATCATGACAACATAAGAATACGCCAAAATTGGTGTTTAACAATGTTTTTTTTTCATTTATTACCATGCACATGTCAATGTTCACACACATACTCATGCTCATACCATATATAAAAATTCTGTGTTGGGTGAGATTAGAACCCCTTACCTCTTGATTATTTTTAAAGACTTTACAATTCCAACAAGCTATTCACATGGTGAATAAATAGAATTTAATATACTTATATATATATATACTAATTAAAAAAATAATATATAACAAATAGATACAAATTAAATACTGATTAATCAATAATGATTAATGATTAATCAATAATTCCTAATAAATATTTAACAATTTATAATTATCAATTAATAATTAATAATTAATAATTACTAATTACTAATTAATAATTAATAATTACTAATTAAAAAGTACTAGTTAATAAATAAAAATATATATAATATGGTAGTAAATGATAAATAATAAATAATAAATAATAAATAGTAGATAATAAATAGTAAATAGTAAATGATAAATGATAAATAGTAAATAGTAAATAGTAAATAGTAAACAGTAAATAATAAATAATAAATAATAAATAATAAATAATAAATAATAAATAATAAAGAATAAACAAATAATAAATAATAAAAAGAAATAATAAATAATAAAAAATAAACAATGAATAATAAATAAATAATAAATAAATAATAAATAAATAATAAATAAATAATAAATAAATAATAAATAAATAATATATAATATACAATATACAATATACAATATATAATATAAAATATACAATATACAATATAAAATATACAATATATAATATACAATATACAATATACAATATACAATATATAATAAATGATATATAATATATAATATATAATATATAATATATGATATATAATATATAATATATAAGTAATGTATAAATAATAAATTAATTAAAAAATAAATTAATATATGATAAATAAATAATAAATTTATAAATAATAGATAATAAGTAATTGATAATAAATTATGAATAAATAAATAATAAATATATAATAAATAAGTAATTGATAATACGTTAATAATAAATTAATGATATAATAATAAAATAAAAAAAATAAAAAACTAATTAATAATTAATTTACAAACAATAAACAAAAAACTAATAAATAAATAATAAACAAATAAATAATAAACAAATAAATTAGAAATAAATAACAAAATAAAAATGAAAAAGAAATAAATAATAAATAATAAATAATAAAAAATAAATAAATAAGACATTAATAATAAATTAATAATAAAATAATAGTAAATTAATATTATAATAAAAATAAATTAATAACTAATGTATACACAATAACTAAATAATAAATAAATAGTAAATAATAAATAAATGAATAATGAACAAATAAATAATATATAAATAATAAAATAATAAAATAATAAAATAATAAAATAGTAATGTAAAATAAATAAATAATAGATAAATAATAAATAATAAATAATAAATAATAAATAATAAATAATAAATAATAAATAATAAATAATAAAAAACAAGACATTAATAATAAATTAATAATAAAATAATAGGAAATTAATATTATAATAATAATAAATTAAAAATAAATTAATAACTAATGTATACATAATAAATAAATAATAAATAATAAATAAATGAATAATAAACAAATAAATAATATATAAATAATAAAATAATAAAATAATAATGTAAAATGAATAAATAACTATTTAATATTTATTTAATATTATATATATATATATATATATAAACATGAAAATACAAATCTCTCTCTCTATATATTAGGTGTTTGAGGGTACAATTACAATAAACACATGCACACCACACACAAAGGTTGGAAAGACAAACAATAGGAATGTAAATCAATGACATAAAATCATAAATGAAATAAAAAAGCATATGAAGACACTCTTAAACGAAGATGAAATCTCATCGAATGTGTATGATTGTAGACACCATGAAATGTTTTCCATGCATTTCCCACAAAATGTCCTCAATCAGGCTCGGAAAGTTCATGTTGCGACTTTGCATTTTTCATGGGGGTTAGTGATCAAAACGAAGGCCCCGACCCGAAGGGCTGGGACCGCAATCTGATAGTGATCCTGAGCAGGGGTGTGGAGGCGCAGCCCCTGCAGTATGGATCAATTATTTTGGCTAAGTCCCCAAAGAGGCGCCCAAGATACCTATGTGAAAACACTTGCGTGCCACCATGTTGGATCTGAATGAAATAATTATTTTGGATAAGTCCTCAAAAGTGTCTCCCCAGTATAGACAAAACACCATCAGTGCGCAAGCCACTTGCGCGCCAAATCCCTTTTCACCCAGGGTAATATTTTTGCCAATAAATAGACCCTTGGGGCCTTTATTTGTAGGGACGAATTTTCCTGAAGCTTAGTTGCTACTCTGGTTTCCCTAGTGCTTCGCCCAAGTCTTCTGAAACCTTCAAGGTAGTTCTTTAACACCTAGAGTGGAGAAATTGAAAGAGGATCATTGGACTTAAGTCCTTTTAGTGTTTGAAATCCATAACACTTGCGCACCTAAAGCGCCCAACCTCCCTGAATCAGAAATACTTACGCACCACATATTCCTCTCAAAGGAACTTCAGTGCCCCACTTCTTGGAATACCTATGAATACTCTTGAAGGCTTGAGTCAAGTCTCGCCCAAGTATTAAAATCCAGGTTGTTCATCACTTAAGTGAACATCAGGTCGCCCAAGTCTACTTGTGCACCCATACTTGCGTGCCAGATACTTGGGCACCCTTCTTTGATTCACCTAATCCCTTCAGTCTACAAGCCTTTCATCAAGCCTTCTTCAAAGACATTCATGATAAGACTTATTCTTCATTGGGTCCCTTATCTGAAAGGGATTATTTTGAAAACTCCACCAAAACCTATCAACTTATCAAACCTTTGGGAAAGACACATCAGCGTGTCTCCTATTTGGGTTTGTATATCCTCAATCATAGGTTTTCCACATTTTTTTCGCAATGGGGTTAGGATTCATGGAGTATCTATGGGTTTGTATATCCGTAGTCACATGGACCTTTCTCCCAGGAATAGTGTTGAGAAGTTCCCAGTTTGGAGGATTAGGGTTTTGGTTCTATCCGCCTCTTTTCACCTCTAAAACCCAGAGCCTCAAGTCTCTGGTAGGAAAGGTGTTAGGTCCAAAAGGGGATTAAATACCCTGAGAGGGGGGTGAATCAGGGTATGAATATTCTATTTCAAAATTCTTCATGCCCCACTGGATCTTGACCTCAATATTATAATGGTAACTTTTTTTGCATGTATGTGTTAATATTGATCTTATTATTCTCTTATTTATCTGATGTTGATGATTCTTTGAATGCGATGCATGAATGCAAGTAGGCAGACACATAAATTTTTACTTGGTTCACCCTCACTGGGCTACATTCAAGGAGTATACAACGACAATGTGCCGATGTACCAAATCCACTAAATCTCACTGCCAATAATGTTCGATCTAGATCACTTCTACGCCCAGGCTCACTGTATTTACAATGTTTAGGGTCAGATCACTACTTTTCCAAGGGTCACTCCCTGTTTCTCTCTCACTAGTTCACTGCTGGTAGAAAGGATAACCTTCTTCCTCTTCCTTCGCTCACTACTCTTGGAAGGGATCCACTCACAGTTTATTGACTTGTAGGTTTGTTCATTTTCATGAATACTTGCATCCTCAACTATAGATAGATGCTCTGTTGAAGCTCAAATTTCATCCACAAATTAATATTACTTTTCCACTAAACACTAGGAAGTCCTTTTTGAAACTATTTCACAAAGCATGCTGCCTTTTCGAAGCTCACTCTTTTGCAAAGCTCAAGAAAGCCCTCACAATTCTCCAACCTCTTCGCGAAGCTCACAGGTTCGCAAAGCTCACTAGATCGCAGAGCTCTCTAGATCATAGAGCTCTCTAGATTAGAGAGATCACATTGGTCTTTGCGATTTCAAAATTCTAAACAAGTCTTTGCAAAGTGCACGTCCTCCACAAAGCCGAACTAGCCTTCGCGATGCGCCTTCCTTTCGCAGAGCTCAACTGCCTCTGCGAATTCCCTTTTCTTTAATGAAGCTCCTTACTCTACGAATCTCCTTCGAAATTCGAGAACTTAAGGATTTTCGTTTGATCTCTCTACTTCTCTCGAGGGGGTTGAGTTCTATTTATAGGTGATTCCACCGACTCGAGAGCCTTCTATGCAAAGACAGTGCCACGTCAGCTCAAATAAAAAATCTTCAAAATTTACACCAAAAGTCTGTCTATATCACGAAGCACCATGACAATTTTCGGATCATAGAGCTCTTCTTAATCATGGAGCGTTCCGTCAATTCCTTTACACCACCACCGCAAAGCTTCACCACAATTCTCTTCACCTCTGCTATTCATGAAGCTCTTCGTAATCGCCGAGCTCACCATAAAAATTCTTCCAGCCTCTACGAAATCCACTTCAAGAAGACCATCTTTACAAAACTCATGGATTTTCCATATTTTTATGAGATCTTCAAGGAAATTCACTTTTCGTGATGCTCACCAAATCCCAAAATTTGGATCCCAAAAATTTAGAAAACACCGGAAAATGATGCCACCTGGTATCTATTCTTTTGTACTGCCTCCATATCTTCCACACCTTTGTCATGGTTCTTTGTCAACATGGATTAACAACAACATATCTGGAACTTGACAATTCACCATAAAAACCTACATTTTCAACAAACACAACCAATCAAAAAATGCTACAACGTTACCTTAAGGGACTTTTTCCCTACAATCTCCCCATTTGGGTTTGATGAAAACTCTTCTCAAAATGATTCTCTACAACTTGATACCTCACTGAAGCTCCTTCCACCATATACCACCATTCACCTCTTGAAATTCAGATAGTGACCAATGATTCACTCACCACATACTATAAGACCACACAAGCAATGCTCGACATGAGAAACAAGAGTAGTATGAACAGTTCATCAATTAATCACTCCATTTCTAACTCTAATTGGTGATACCATACTGATACCAATAAACTACTTTCATCACAAACCTCATCTATCGTGATATCTAATCTTTGATCAATCACTTCAAGCATCGTCAGATTTGAAACTCATTCACCACCTTATCTTGTTGATCTACCCCTTTCTCGCTGCTCCACCTATCAGCTTCTCCCCATGTCTGTCTTTGACCATGACATTTTCTCCCCCTTAAAGAGTCACTATTTCTCCCCCTTTTTCAACAAACCCAAAGGTTACTCTTTTTTGGGATGCAATATAGTAGAGAACATAGATCAACACATTAGGGAAAAACACACCATACCTTGGGAAGAGGGGGTCTCACATCCACACTTTTTCAAGTGCGGAGAGTCGACTGGACTCCCAGAGCTAGTCGATGCCTCTCAAAAGCTTCTTTGGGTAAGACCTTTTTCATGATGTCCAAAACCTGTAGCTCTGCAGGCACATACTTCAACGTCACTATCCCTTTCTCCACCTTCTCCTTGATAAAATGATATTTTATCTCAATATGCTTTTTCCTTGAGTGATGGACTGTTTTTTTTCTAAGATTGATAGAACTCAAATTATCACACTGGATTCCAATCAGATACTTCACTTCAACTCCCATATCATCAAGCTGCTACTTCATCCACAATAACTATGTGCATGCTTGAGTGGCGACAATATACTTAGCTTTTGCGATGCTCAATGAAATTCAATCTTGCTCCTTGCTTAGCCAAAAAATGCACAAACCACCAAGATAGAAATAACCTCCTCACGTAGATTTCATGTAATCTGCTGATCCATCCCAATATGAATATGTATATCCCAAAAGCTATGGATGAGATTTGTCAGTATACTTCAAACTAAAATCCATAGTTCCTTTGATATACAGAATTATTCATTTCACTGTAAGCATGTGACTTTCATTGGGATTGCTTTGATATCGCACTGCTTAGCATGTGACGAAAACAATATCAGGTCTTGTTGCTGTCAGGTATAGTAAACTTCCAATAATTTTCCTATATTCTGTTATATTAACTGCCTTACCATCATCATATTTTGATAACTGTTGTTGTTGAAATAGAGATTGTAATCGACTCCACCACACGGAAAGCCAAGATTCTTCAAATACTGATCAAGCCTCAAGTACCATGCTCTTGGTGCTTGTTTCAGTACATATAGCGCTTTCTTCAACCAAAAATATTTTTTCTCATATTCACAAATGAGAAAACCACCTGGATACTCAATATAAACTTTTTTTCTAGAACCACATTCAAAAATGCAGATTTGATGTCCATCAGGAAAACCTTGAACTTCTGTTGAACTACAACGGAAAAGAATAATCTCATTGTTTCTAGCCTTGCAATAGGTACAAATGTCTCATTAACCTCAATACCCTCTATATGGGAGTAGCCTTTTCACACTAGTAGTTCTTTGTTTCAAATCACTATGCTATCTTCATTCATCTTGTTGAGAAATACCCATTTAGTCCTGATGACGTTCTTATCTGTTGGCCTCGAAACAATCTCCCACAACTGATTACCAATTATATCTTTCAAGTCAGTTTCATATTAACTCATTGACTTTTATACTGATATAGATTTGACTTCCTCAAGGTCATTATCAGTATCTTCTTCTGAATTAGAATTTTCCACTTCTTCTCCGCCTGAGCCTCTTACCACTTCATCACTTTCAATAGAAAACTTGTCAATGTGTCATTTTTTAGTGGCATAATTTCTTTCAACTACTTTTCTGAGCTTATTGTTGAAACATTGTTGATATTATATTGAAGCTTCTTGGTATCATGAAAATAGTCAGCTGATACAACATTATTGGAACAATATAGATAATCATGAAAAAAACTTGAGTGTTTATGCTTGTCCCCCAACCATCCTTCTTGAACATAAGAATTCATCCTTTCTACACCATTGAGATCATGCATCTGATTAAGATATAGAATGATCCTCATGTGTTATGCAACAATTCTAGTTGTTAGGCCCACTGTTTAGACCCAAAAACATTCTTCTTCTCCTACATCATTTTTTTAATCATTTGACCCTTAACAGTGAGCCTTCAAAAAAACCTCTAATCCTACTGAGTTAGAAATCGGTGTAGGAAACAAGAGATAGAGTTAATAACACCATCACAATCTATTTTACTCAATCAGTTGCTTTAACCTTAAATTTTAACAAATTATTTGAATCAGTTGACATTCCCAAGAACATTACGTCACTGAATTGCATCTTCTAATACAAAATCCCCTTGGATTGTATCTCCCCAAAAACCTGAAACACTTGAACATCAGTTTGTATCACTTAAACACATAGGGAGAGGGGATTATTTGGAATTCTCAAGATGAGGATTGTGGTTGATCCTAATGGGTCAACCATTTGATTATTTCTTGTAGAGCATCACACTTCTTCCTTGCCTGCTCTAACTACTTGGCCAAATTCAACTGTTCTGGCCATATGACTAAGCATTCATTGCCCACATGCCGAGTCTTTTTCTGATATGCAGATTCTATAGGCTTGGACTTTCTAATACATTGGGGTTTAGAAACACTGGTATACATTTCCTTCTTTTATGTTCCACCAAAATGCCACTTCCCTTGATTCCTTCTCTGAGTAGGAATCTCTCCACTTGTCTTCAATTCTCGGTATGTGGCATGAGATGTGGATTTTTTAGGACATTATTTATTCATTTTTATTTTATCAGTTGTTTGAATCATTCTACCCTTTATTTTTGGTGTTGTTTTTTCCACTGATTTTACATTCTTCTTGCTCACAACTAGAGTAGATCTCCCCTTCATCTTCCAGGTTTGTTAACATCATCTCCAAGAGAGATGTTGTGAGTGTGACAGATAGGGTGATTGATACACCTTTTGTTCAGATCATTGTGATTCCCCTGAGGTAGTAAACCAGTTTTTCAACTTACCACATTGTCTTCCATTGTAATACTTCTCGTTATACATCAATGGAGTTAAGAATCTACTTTTGGGTTCCTTTTCCTTTCTCGCTTTCTTCTTGCTACAATGTCTTTCCAAATGCCCATGATCAGAACATATAAAACATCTTCCATCAAAGGCATACCTCTTTTGATCATTTCTCAACTGAGATATTGATGCATCTTGAGTTATTATTCTCATATTGAGATTATGAGATTCGCCACACATGATTATAGTGTGTCCCATTCTTACACAATAATAACATATGATGAATTCTTTCTTCTCATAGGTGTTCCTTTCAGACTTTTCATGATGTTTCTTCTTATTCTCAGATTTAGTAAAATTTATATCTTCACAATATGAAATGTATTCCTAAGCCTCTGAACAAAATCATGATGTAAGACCATGAATCCCACAGAAATAACAAATGCTATCATTACTACCCATAACAGCATTTTTAGTTGTATAGTCCAGTGTTATTGAACCGGGTTAAAATATGAATGTTTTTGATTTTTTTTTTCAGTTTATCAACGGGTAGTTTTTTTAAACCGAGCTCTGAAATTTTATTCTGAGTGTTGGAACACCTAAAGGTATCGTTATTGGACTTGCACAATTACCTGATAATTTTCGCAAGTGTCTCGATGAGTCTTGGGAACACCGATTTCGGAAAATTCCACTTTAATGGATCTGCATGGGAAACACACAGTTGCATTCAAACCCATTCAGTTTACCATGTTTAATAAATTATTTAATTTAATTAAATAATATTATATGAGAGTTTTTAATTAATTAAAATAAGGTTTTAATAATAATAATAATGAAGTTATTATTATTATTATTTTGGTTGTTTAATTAAATGAATGTTAAAGAATTAATTAAATAACGATTGAAAAAATTAATGTGGATTATGGGTTTATCGAAGAACCATTTTATTTAAATGAATAGTTTCAGAATTATTAAAGGACCATTTATTATTAAATGGGGGAATGTGCAAATAATAATAATGTTATTATTATTATTATGGTGTCATAAATTATTTTGATGCGTTGATATTTTAATTGCATGTTAAAGGAGTATATTATTTATGAGAATTTAATGACGCTTTCAAGATTCTCAATGAAACATTTAATAAAATGAGGAGTTTTAGATTTAATGAAGCGTTTTTATTCAATAGTGGTGTTGGGTTTATCAAAAGATTGAAAAATAATAATAATGAGATTATTATTATTTTAGTTTTATGAATGTAATAATAATAATTATTATGGTACTTAAATTAGGGGTTATAGGTTGAAGTTTTTACCATATTAATGATATTGTAATAAATTGGGAGTTTCATAATTAATTATGAAATGTTTATTAAGATAATAACAAATGAAGAAGTGTTTTTAATTAAATGGAGTGTAACATTTATGTTGAAAGATTTTAATTGGATGTTTAATGAGGTATAATATTGATGTGAAATTAATGTGCCTTTTAGGTATCTCAAAGAAACGTCTAATTAAATAAGGAGTCTCATAAGTAATAAAGAAGTGTTTTTATTTAATAAGAGGTGTTGGGTTTTATTCAATGTTGAATAATAATAAAAATAATAATGAAATTATTATTATTATGGTTTTATGTGTGGTTGTTATTATTATTATGAATAATAATAATAATGGATTTTTTGGGGTTTCATTAAATTAAATTAAAGGTCAATAAGAATTTAATTAACCGCTACGAAGAAGAGGTTTTTATTTAATTAATTTGTGTTGAGATAATTAATTAAATAATGATGGGTTGGGAACTATTGAAGAAGGGTAATTTTAAATGGTAATATTAAATAAGGAATAAATGTGGATTTGGGTTTAATTTAATTAAACCATTTTAAATATAGATATCGGGTTGTGCACGAGTAGTCAAATGGTGCGGGTCAGCTGTGCGGTTATCCGATTTTTAAAATGATTTATTTTTATTTTATTTTAAATAAAATAAATATTTAATAATAATAATAAGGATTTTATTATTATTATTGTATTAATTTTATTTGATGATTAATGGGGGTTTTCAGAATTAATTGTGAAACATTTATTTAAATGTTAGTTAATGAAGAAAAATTATATTAAATGAGAATAATAAATGTTATTATTATTATATTAAGACTATTAGTTTATCATGAGTGTAATTGATAATTGGGGGAGACAACATGAGGGTGGTGCACCACCATAATTGAGGAAATTTAAAAATGCACCAGACTCCCCCTTTGAGGCGCGCTACACCCCCCTTACCGGATCCTCTTCGCACGATCGAATCCTCCCGGTGTCTTCTCGAATCTTATCTGTCTCGGTGAGGTGAGTCCATCTGCATTTGTTTTGTGATTGGCATTGGCCATTTTGATCCTCCCTCACCCTGTTTCCTCAGCCAAAATCCTATGGTTTAGATTTTATTGGGTTTCCTTAATTCTTCGGTTCTAGGAATGTGCAAGGGGTTCCTCTAGACCCTTTGGACCGTATTCCAGCATCTGTCAAAAAAGGTGAGGAAGATGAGTTCGTTTTCACTTTTCCTTCATGTTTAGGGTAAAGTTATTTAACTGTGGTATTGTTTCACAACATTCAATTAAGGGTGTGATAATTTTTATGAGTCCCCAGTACCTAGTTAGAGGTGTGTTGGTCCTTACTGCTTTGATTCTGAGTACCTATTTTAATATTTTGAATTTTATTTATATTTTTGTAGGGAATGCGCTTGAATATATATATATATATATATATATATATATATATATATAATGTGCATGCTCGTGCGATTGCAGACCAGTTATGGACTGGTTTCCACGAAGTATATTAAAGCGCTTCAGATTTAAAATGGTTCCACCACGAGGTAGGATCCAAAATCCTTATCACTTTATTTAAGAATTATAGATTCTTTAAATAAATTGAGAATGTGAGTTTCATTGATTATGACATGTCTATGCATGACACTTTTGATGTTATTAAATGATGCCACCCACATGAGATAAATGAGGACTTGAACATGTGTTGATTTTAAGCATGTTTTTCTAATTTGGTTAAAGTGATATGATTAAACAGTTAAATGATTTGAATGAGAAGAATGGTTAATAGGGTAATTAATTGTAGAATTAATTATCATGTCATGAGTTGGAATAAAAACTATAGCTATTACTGATTATTGATAATATTAAATATTTTAAATTTTTAGAATATAAATTAGAAACTAGTAATAATTAATGGATGGATTAATTATTACATGATAAATGGAAAATGGTTAATTAATTGATGTTTGGTTAAATAGATAAGACTTAATTAATTAATTATTGAATTAATTAATTTGAATGTATTAAATTAATATTGTGAATTAATTGTTTGTTACGACTGTTGGGCATGGGTTCCTTTTGATGCATGTTAGATTTCCATGCATTAATTTGTCTTGGATGAAGTTGTTTTATATTATGAGAGTTTGTGTGAGATGGTTCTAAATATATGGGCTTTGTTTAGCATGTTTTGTGATGATTATGATGTGCATGTAAATTGTTAAAGTTCTGGACGAAACACTGTTTGAGTGGATGGGTTCAGACTTGTTAAAGAATTTGGATAATTAAATGTTGAGTTAATTATTTATTTGGATTGTTAAGAATAATTAATTCTTAATTAATTATTTAATATTGAGATCTTGAATGGTTAATTAATGGTTGAATTTTGACGGGAGATTTATGTTGTTAATTAGTTATTGAATTAATTAACAGATTGAATTAATTAATTTATGAATTAATTAATGGATGGTTGTGGGGTGTTAGACATGATGTTCTACACCAATGGTAAATATATATGTATTATTGATAAACGGGTTGTGATACAGAGACTAATGCTCCAAATACTCACAGGGTGCTAGACATGACGTTCTACACCCAGCTTGCAAGAAAATATTCTTTTATGGGTCAGGGACAGATGCTCCAAATACCCATGAGTTGTGAGACAAGGACCGACGCTCCAAATACTCACGAGGGTGCTAGACATGATGTTCCACACCCACTAATTGACATTGGACTATGGGTCCAATTGGTCGTACATGAAATGAATTAATTGGTTAATGAAAACTATTGTGACATTATGATTTGTGAATTAAATATGATAAAGGGTTCATACTTATCAATTAATTGGGTGAGTCACTATTAGTGGACGAACCCAGGAGAAAATCACTATTTTTTAGTGGATGGGCTCAAATGTAGTATGTGAAAGATTAAATTGAATATCTTAGGATGGGCTCAAACATCTGTGGCGAGTGACTTATACAGGGAATGCCGATATCAGTCCTAATCATGAGAATTATTTAGTTTAATGAGGTTTTAATAATTGATAAATGAAAAATATTGTGTAATGACTATTGTGCATGCATAAAAAATGTATAATACATGTTCAGACACCAGCTGAGAGCTGAAGCAGGTACTTGGGTATATAGTTACATTGTACTGCTTACCTTAATTATGCATGCCTTCACTGTTTAAATTATTTATTGAATGTCAGGATTTGGGGTAGACACCGGTGGTCTCGGCCTACTGATATTTATATCTCACACCTTACTCAGGTTTCCATTACACTGGGGTACCCGAGTAGATTCTATCTTGTTGCAGGATTGTGTTGTTTTCATTTACTTAGAAGATAGGAGCAAAGGACCGAGCGAAAGCTCGAGATGCTCGAGGAGACTGCCCTCGGGGCTTGGAGTCATTGTTTATTTATTTTTGTAATGGAATGTTCAGAATTCTATTTTGTTCACTGTTTTCCATTTTTGTATCATTAACATGTCATGCATGCATTTGCTATATAATTGATGTTGTACATTTGTTTGTACAAGATTTATAAAATCTACCTCCCACTGCTTTATCATTTATTAGACTGCTTCCACTATTTATTTCCATTGTTTTTTATTTACTTTGATATTCTTCTATGCAACTTTGATAAGAGGGTATAGTCTCTCCACTGACTATCCATAGACCCTCACTACTAGTCGGAAGCCTCTAGCGTACGGGGAGAAGAGCTTGAGGTCATGTGGTGACTGGTCCGGCCACTGGTTTAGTGGTGAGTCAGGCCGGGACATTACATTAGGTCTATCTCAACACCTAAAATGTTTTTCTTATATCTCGAACTCTTCACTGCTCTGTTCCTATCTTTCATTAGAGGGTGATCATCATATCAAATTTTGAACTTTCCCATACTATGTGGTATTTGAGATGAGAAAATATGTTCTTAATTATCCCTAGAAATATCATACTTTATTTTCATTTTATCACCACTTGTCGAAGGAAAATCGAATAGTAAGTGTAGTACATCATTCAACTTAGGCTTTCCTTTGTCATTTGATTTCTCCATTTCTTTCTTGAATGATTATATCTCTTCCTCCAGCTGCAGAATCTTCTTATCTCTTGATTCAAGTTGAGCATTGAGTTCTCTTCTGAGATTCTTCCCATTACTCATCTCATATTCAATTTATAGTGTGAGCTTATCTACCATATCACTTTGATCCTTTATTTTCAATTTTTCTTGAGCAACAGAATTAGAGATGGATGCATTCTCTTATTGTAGCCTTTGATTCTTTTGAACTAGTTAAGATAGCTGTGTAGCGAGATCACCACTTCTGGATTTCAGATTCTGAATTTCATCTGAGTTCTGATTCTTTCCCTTAACATTAGTTTTGAGATTTTCTCTCTTTATAGAAATTTTTTTTCAGTTCTTTAGCTTGAGAATCATTCTTCTCCCTCAGATCAGTGGCCACGTCAATAATACTTTTATTTAATACTCTTAGCTTTTTAACCTCAATTTCCATTGCTTGGATCTATATATATTTAGATTTAATCTCTTCACCCAACTTCTGATTCAATTCCTTTATTTCATGGAAAAATTCCACTTTTCACCTTTTGGGAGTTTCTTTATCATTAGTAGTTCCAACATCACTTGGAATATCTGGTTCTTCACTCATTCCTTCAGCATCATTAAATGAGTAAGTATTTTCACTGTATGATTTATCCAAACCATTATTCTGTTCACTACATGATTCCTTTAACTAAATTACACTCTTTCCGTTGGCACTTCCACACTGGGGAATTTCACAAGACGTTTTCTTTTTCTTTGAAGTTCTTCAATTTTCCATGACACACTAAGATAAGAGCAGAATGAATCTTTAACCACACAAATCGAATAAACCTAGTCAGATTAAACAAATATGATAAAATCAACCTTCCCTTTGATATCAATTGTTAGGTCCAAAAGGGGGGCCTAAATACCCTGCCAAGGGGGGGGGGTGAATCAAGGTATGGATATTCTATTTCAAAATTCTTCATACTCCATTGGATCTTGGCCTCAATATTATAAGGGTCACTTTTTTTTCACTTATGTGTTAATATTGATCTTATTATTACCTTATTTATCTGATGTTGATGATGCTTTGAATGCGATGGAGGAATGCAAGCAGGTAGACACAAATATTTTTACTTAGTTCACCCTCACTGAGCTACGTCCAAGGAGTATACAACGACAATGTTCTGATGTATGAAATCCACTAAAGATCACTACCAATAATGTTCAGGCTTGATCAATTCTATGACCAGGCTCACTGCCTTTACAATGTTTAGGGTCAGTTCACTGCTTTCCCAAGGGTCACTCCCTATTTCTCTCTCACTGGATCACTACCGGTAGAAAGGATAACCTTCTTCCTCTTCCTTCGATCACTGCTCTTGGAAGGGATCCACTCACTATTTATGGACATGTATGTTTGTTCATTTTCATGAATAATTTCATCCTCAACTATAGATAAAAGCTCTGTTGAATTTCTCCTTTCATCCACAGATGAATATCACTTTTCCACTGAACACTAGGAAATCCCTTTTGAAACTCTTTCACAAAACACACTGCCTTTCCAAAGCTCACTCTTTTGCAAATCTCAAACAAGACTTCACAATTCTACAACCTCTTCATGAAGCTCACAGGTTTTCAAAATTCACAGGTTTACAAAGCTTACTAGATCGCAGAGCTCTCTAGATCGTATAGCTCACTACTTCGCAGAGCTCACACTAGTATTTACAATCTCGCAAAGCTAAATAAGACTTTGTGAAGCGTACATGCTCCGTAAAGTAGAACTGGCCTTCACGACACACCTTCATTTCGTAGACCTCAACTACCACTGCGAATTTCCTTTTCTTTCACGAAGCTCCCTACTCTGCGAATCTCTTTCACAATTCGAGAGCTTTAGGTTTTCGTTTGATCTATCTACATCTCTCAAGGGGGTCGAGGTCTATTTATAGGAAATTCCACTGACTCGAAAACCTTCCACTCAAAGACATCTCCACGTCCGCGGTCCTCAATGAAATGCAATATTTCTCTTTGATTACCCAAAGAATACACAAACCACCAAGATATAAATCACCTCCTGATGTATATTTCATATCATCTGCTAATCCAGACTAATCTGCATCTATATATCCCAATATCTCTGGCTGAGATTTGTCAGTATACTTCAATCTGAAATCCATAGTTCTTTTGATATACTGAAGTATTTTTTTTACTATAAGCATATGATTTTCCTTGGGATTTCTTTGATATCGCACTGCGTGGCATGTAGCGAAAACAATATCAGGTCTTGTCGCTGTCAGATATAGTAAACTTCTAATAATATGCCTGTATTCTGTTATATTAACTTCCTTTCAATCATCATATTTTTATAATTGTTTTTGTTGAAATAGAGGTTGTAATTAACTCCATGATGCTGAAATCCAAGCTTCTTCAAATACTGATCAAGCCTCAAGTACCATGCTCTTGGTGATTGTTTCAGCCCATATAACACTTTCTTCAAACGAAAATCTTTGTTCTCATCTCCATGAATGAGAAAACGATATGTTTGTTCAATATAAAATTATTATTCTATAACCCCATTCAAAAAATGAAGATTTGACGTCCATCTGGAAAACCTTGAACTTCTGTTCCACTGCAATGGTAAAGAATAATCTGATTTTTTCTAGCCTTGGAACAGGTGCAAATGTCTCATCAACATCAATACCCTCTATCTGGGAGTATCCTTTGCACACTAGCCGTGCTTTGTTTCGAATCACTATGCTATCTTCATTCATCTTGTTGAGAAAGACCCATTTAGTCTCAATGACATTTTTAACTGTTGTCCTTGAAACAATCTCCCATGTCTGATTACCAATTATATCTTTCAAGTCAGTTTCATCTTAACTCATCAACTTTCATGCTGATAGAGATTTGACTTCCTCAGAGTAATTATTAGTATCTTCTTTTGAATTATCATTTTCCACTTCTACCCCCCTGATTCTCTTAACACTTCATCACTTTCAATAGAAAACATGTCAATGTGTCATTTTTTAGTGTCATAATTTCTTTTAACTACTTTTCTAAGCTTATTGTTGAAACATTTTTGATATTATCTTGAAGCTTCTTGGTATACTGAAAATATTCAGGTGATACAACATTATTAGAACAATATAGGTAATCATGAAAAAACCTGAGTGTTGCTGCTTGTCCCCCAATCATCCTTCTTGAAGATAATCATTCATCCTTTCTACACCATTGAGATCATGCATCTGATTAAGATATAGAATGCTCCTCCCATTTTATGAAACACTTCCAATTGTTAGGACCGCTATTTAGACCCAAACACATTCTTCTTTTCCTACATCATTTCTTAATCATTTAACCCTTAGCAATGAGCCATCAACAAAACCTCTAAGCCTACTGAGTTATAACTCAGTGTAGGAAACAATAGATATAGTTAATAACACCATCACAATCTATTTCACTCAATCAGTTCCATTAACCTTGAATTATGATAACTGGTTTGAATTAGTTGACATTCCCAAGAACATTACATCACCGAATTGCATCTTCTAATGTGACTTCTTCTTGGATAGTATCCCCCGAAAAACCTGAATCACTTGAACATAAGTTAATATCACTTAAACACATAGAGAGAGGGGATATTATGGAATCCTAAATATGAGGATTGTGGTTGATCCTGATGGGTTAACCCTTTGATTATCTCTTGCAGAGCATGACACTCCTTCCTTACCTGCTCCAATTTCCTGACCAAATTCAACTATTCTGGCCATATGAATAAGCATCCATTTCTCACATGCTGAGTCTTATTTTGACTTTCTCACACTTTGGGGTTTAGACACACTGGTAGACATTTCCTTCTTTGATGTTCCACCAATATGCCACTTCCCTTGACTCCTTCTATGAGTATAAATCTCTCCACCTGTCTTCACTTCTCGGTATGTGGCATGAGATGTGTATTTTTTAGGAAATTATTTATTCATTTTTCTTTTATCAGTTGTTTAAATCATGTTACCCTTTCTTGTTGGTGTTGATTTTTCCACTGATTTTACATTCTTCTTTCTCACAACTAGAGTAGATCTCCCCTTAATCTTCTAGGTTTGTTAACATACTATCCAAGAGAGATATTGTGAGTGCGACAGATAGGGTGATTGATACACATTTTGTTCAGATCCTTGTGATTCTCCTTAGATAGTAAACACGTTTTTCAACTTACCACATTGTCTTCCAATGTATGATTTCTCATTATACATCACTGGAGTCAAGAATCTTCTTCTAGGTTTCTTTTCCTTTATCACTTTCTTCTTGCAAAAATGTCTTGCCAAATGCCCATGATTAGAACATATAAAACATCTTCCATAAAAGTCATACCTCATTTGATCATTTATCAACTAAGATGTTGATGCATCTTGAGTTCTTCTTTTTATATTGATCTCCTGAGTTTCCCGAAACATGCTTATAGTGTGTCCCATTCTTCCACAATAATAGCATATGATGAATGTTTTTTTGAGAGGTGTTCCTTTCAGAAATTTCATGATGTTTATTCTTATTTTCAGATTTATTGAAATTTCTATTTCACAATATGAAATAAATTCCTGAGCCTCTGAGCAAAAGCTTGATTATGAACATGAATCCCACAGAAATATCCCATGCTATAATTACTTCCTGTAACAGCCTTTTTAGGTCTATCTCAGCACCTAAAATGTTTTTCTTATCTCTGGAACTCTTCACTGCTCTCTTCCTATATTGCATAGGAGGGGGATCATCATATACAATTCTGAACTTTCACATACTATGTGGTCTTTGAGATGAGAAGATATGTTCTTGATTCTGCCTAGAAATAGCATACTTTCTTTTCATTTTATCATCACCTGCTAAAGGACAATTGAATAATAAGTGTAGTGCATCCTTCAACTTAGGCTTTCCATTATCATTTGATTTATCCATTTCTTTCTTGAATGATTCTATCTCTTCCTCTAGTTTGAAAATCTTCTTATCTCTTGATTTAATTTGAGCATTGAGTTCTCTTCTGAGATTCTTCCTGCTACTCATCTCATATTCCATTTCTCGTGTGAGCTTATCTACCACATCACTTTGCTACTTTATTTTCAAATTTTCTTGTGCAACAGAATCCGAGATGGATGAATTTTCTTATTGTGGCCTTTGATTCTTCTAAAATATTTCAGATACCAATGTAGAAAGATCATCATTTCTATCTTTCAGATTCTGAATTTTATCTGAGTTCAGATTCTTTCCCTTAACATCAGCTTTGAGAGTTTCTCTCTTTATAGACAACTTTTTCAGTTCTTCTTCTTGATAATAATTCTTTCCCTCAGATTAGTGGCCATGTTAATAAGCCTTTGATTTAATACTATTAGCTTTTTAACCTCAATTTACATTGCTTGGATCCAGATATATTTAGATTTAATCTCTTTACCCTGATTCTGATCCAATTACTTTATTTCATGGAAAACTTCCACTTTCCGCCTTCTGGGTGTTTCTTCATCATTAGTAGTTACAAAATCACTTGGAATATCAGGTTCTTCACTCATTCCGTCAACATCATTGAATGAGTAAGTATTTTCACTATATAATTCATCCAAACCATTATTATGTTCACTACATGATTTCTTTAACTGAATCACACTCTTTCCATTGACACTTCCACACTGGGGAATTTCACAAGACTTCTGTTTCTTCTTTGAAGTTCTTCCCTTTTCCATGACACAGTAAGATAAGAGTATAACGAATTTTTAACCACACAAATCGACTCAACCAAGTCAAAGAAAACAAATATGATAAAAGAAACCTTCCCTTTGATACCAATTTTTAGACCCAAAATGGGCCTAAATACCCTGAGAGGGGGGTGAATCTGGGTATGGATTCTCTATTTCAAAATTCTTCCTACCCCACCGAATCTTGACCTCAATATTATAAGGTTCATTTTGTTTGAACTTATGTATTAATATTGATCTTATTCTTCCCTTATTTATATAATGTTGATGATTATTTGAATGCAATTCTGGAATAAAAGTAGGTAGACACATAGTTTTTTACTTGGTTCACCCTCACTGGGCTACGTCTAAGGAGTATACAATGACAATGTGCCGATGTACCAAATCCACAAAAGCTCTCTGCCAATAATTCTTGGGATAGATCACTTTTATGCCTAAGCTCACTGCCTTTACAATGTTTAGGGTTAGCTCACTACTTTTACAAGGGTGACTCCTTGTTTCTATCTCACTGGCTCACTGCTGGTAGAAAGGATAACCTTCTGCCTCTTCCTTCGCTCACTGCTCTTGGAAGAGATCCAATCATAGTTTATGGACTTGTAGGTCCATTCATTTGCATGAATACTTTCATCCCCAACTGTAGATAGATGCTCTATTAAAGTTACACTTTCATTCACAGATGAATATCAATTTTCCAATGAACACTGGTCAATCCATTTTGAAACTCTTTCGCAAAGAATACTGCCCTTGCAAAGCTCACTCTTTTGAAAATCTCAAACAAGCCTTCACAATTCTCCAACCTCTTCGCGAAGCTCACAGGTTTTCAAAGTTCACAGGTTCACAAAGCTCACAGGTTTGCAAAGATCACTAGATCATAGATTTCTCTAGATCACAGAGCTCACACTGGTCTTTGCAATTTCAAAAAGATAAATAAGCCTTTGTGAAGCACACGTCCTCCGCAAAGACGAACTGGCCTTTGCGATACACTTTCCTTTTGCAGAGCTCAACTGCATCTGCGAATTCCCTTTTCTTTCGCAAAGCTCCCTTCTCTATGAATATCCTTCACAATTCAAGAACTTAAGGGTTTTCATTTGATCTCTCTACTTTTCTTGAGGGGGTTAAGGTATATTTATAGGCCATTACACCGACTCAAGAACCTTTCGTGCAAAGACAGTTCCACATCAGCTCAAATCACAAAGCTTATAAATTTCCACTGAAATTATCTCTATATCATGAAGCACTAGAACAATTTTATGATTTCAGAGCTCATTGTAATCGTGGAGCGTTCCTTCAATTCCTTTACTCCACCACCACAAAGCTTCACCACAATGCTCTTCACCTCTTTTGTTCTTGAAGATCATTGTAATCTCAGAGCTCACCATCAACATTCTTCCAGTCTCCCTAAAATATAATTCAAGAATCCCCCCTTCACAAAAATCATGACTTTGCCATATTTTTATGAGATATTCAAGGAAATTCACTTTTCACGATGCTCACCAAATCCCAAACTGTGGACCCCAAAAATTTGGAAAACACTGGAAAACAGTGTCACCTCGTATCTGTTCTTTTGTACTACCTCCAGATCTTCTATACCTTTGTCATGGTTCTTTGTGAACATAGATTTTCAATAAAATCTCTAGAACTTGACAATTAACCATAAAAATTTGCTTTTTCAATAAACACAACCAATCCAAAAACGATGTAATGTTACCTTGAGGGATTTTTTCCCAACAGAAGGTACGATTCACACTTTCTTTTCCATTCAAGAAAAGGAGAAGTCTCCCTCCCCTGCTATGAACAATTTTAGGGCAGCCATCCTGGTGTAAGCCCCTACCCTTTCAAGTAGGATGTTGTAGTCTTGCTCCTCTCTACTTCCTTCACCTTTAGTCCTTCCTTACATTGGACCCTTTTCCAATGTAAAGAGAATAGAGGGAAGGCTAGTCACCTCACCCTCTACCCCACCACCTCTCCCTCTTCCACTTTCACCACTGTAGGTGCGTCCTCTTCCACCAGCATAGGAGAAAAAGTGTGGGTGCTTATATTTAATCTTTCACATCCTCTTGTTTCTCATACCGATCATGACTCACGTGGGCTTAGATATTCGTGATGATCACAAAATTTTTACATACACCCACATAGAATGAACTAATAGAACTCTGATTCCCACCACAATTGGGATATGTAGGAAGCCTTCTTAAGGTCTGAGCTCCATCTTGAATGAACTATGAGAAATCCGATTCCCACCATAATTTGGATACTTAGTAATCTTTCCTAAGGCCCGAGATCCATCTCATTTCATCCATAAATGAGCATCCTCCTTAGGAGTAAGACCCAAATTAAACCCCCAAATCACCAAGGCATCCTTTTCAGGAAGTAAGCCCAAAATCATTTATCTCAAAGGAATATACTATCCTATGAGACTAATCAAACTACGCGAGATTTTATTCCAATCCAAATGGGATCCATAGGAAATCTCTCCAAGGTTCAAACCCAACACTTTAAATCAACCTTGTTCTTCCTAGGCCATATTCAAAACAGGGTATAATATTATTTGGAAATCCATATTATTTCTAAATTAATTGGGTTTGTTATGCATAATTCCCACACCAAACCTTGACTAAGCACCTTTCTCTTAGATTTCCTTACCACATGACATTAAATAGTACATTTAGGTCCTTATCACATGACCTTAAAAGGCATGATGTGTCCCATTAAGAGGCACCAAAATATGAGGGTTATGATTCCCTTCACTAGGATACATAGGTACTCCATTTATGGGTATGATCCCAACATCAAAACAAACCTTCATCTCCCTAGACGTCAATAAATTCTAGAGTGCCCCATTGAGTGGATTAAAAACCAGTATCATCATAATGGTGGTCAAAAGAATATCTAAATAGTATATGAGAGGATACCATTAATGGAGAACCTTGAATACATACACATGATTATAAATATCACCCATGATAATAATTTATTGAAAAATCCAAGGGAAACATATATTATACTTGGTGAATTAATAAGGATTCATGAAAATATCTCAAATCTATAAAGAGAGTCCCAGAGTAGACAATAATCCCCCCTAAAAGGGTGTGATGAGTCTGACCTTCCATCCTATCAACCAATGAATGTTCTCAAGTATTGTAAGTTCAAACTAAATGAATTCCTACCTTTGGAAAGTAAGTCCATTTTGGATAAAGAACTATTGGATGTTTCTGGTTCCATGAATAAATCCAATAGAAACCACTTGGAAGCAGTGATTCTTAATCAGAACACATGTTCTAAGGAACTACAAAACAATGAAACACACACACACACACAAATTTATTTAAATATATTATATATTAATATTTATTTACATATATTAGAATATAAATATAAATAAATATATATATATATATATCTGTTTATCAATACACACACATATGTATATATAATCATTATTTATATATATATATATATATATATATAAACTTTCATACAGTTTTACTGTAAATTCATTTATATAATATATTTAATGATAATGATATATTTATATAAAAATGCATTTATATATTATTTATACACACAAATATTTACATATACATGTATTTATTTACATATATTAGAATCTACATATAAATATAATTTTTTTCATTGACACATTTATATACAAACATTACTTGTATAGGTATATATATACATATTAATATATTTCTATAAAGTAAATAAAGTCGATAATTATTTATTTTAAATGAAATTAATAATAAATATTTATTTTGATATGGTTTATATGATTTAAAATACATTTCTATGTAAATATGTATTTATACAAGTGATTTAGTATAAGTAAATATAAGAAAATATGAATATATTTAGTTATAAATAAAAATACATTGTGAAAAATTATAAAATTATAAAATCATAATATCAATATGAAAATAGTCCTTGAGAATAAATTTAGTCCCCACTAAAAACGAGCAAAAAGAACCCCTTAAACGAGGTTGAAATTCCATCGAATGTTAAAAAATTGGGATACCCCAACTAAAAACTCATTTTTAGAGGCATTCAAGACCTATTTTTACCTCGAAAAAGTAGTGACCAAGGTATATTTATCATCATGGCATAGATCACATCGTAGACTTAGATTTGATATGTGGTAGAGCTCAAACAGACACCTGGATAAAAAATTATGGTAGTTTGATGTTCGAGTTTGATTTTAAACTTTTCTTGAAACTATATTAAATTTTATTCTTTAAATTATTAAAAAAATTTAAATATAATGTGGTTTTAGTTCATTTCATGAGATTCTATTTGACTCGTTGTGAATTTAAAATGGACTCCAGGATCAAAAGTTATGATTATTTGATGCCGAAATCTGATTTTCAACTTATTGAAGATTTGGTGGCCTAGAAAAAACTACTTTGTACTTTATTCATTAATAAATACCTTATCACATCTTGATTGTTCTTGTGTGTGATAATGCATGTGATAATGTCCTAAGGATAGTTGTTGCATTAAAGGGTCACAACGGATCCCTGCTATGATGAGAACTCGGAAGTGCCATGACACTGTTATTGAATATATTTTCTATGGTCGGATGATGTTATTTGAGGGACACAAATAATACAGGCCATTAGGGATGAGGACTCATAAAACCTTGAGTCACATTATCATGGTTTTCACCCTTTGTAATATCCAGGAGGATATTATGAGAACGAGACCCGCTAGTAGGAAATCCAAATTTCATAGTGTCAATGGGTGTTCTTATCTACGGACGTGTGTATTAGTCCTTAGACTTTAAGATTATTATTAATGGGTATTACAACTCGCACACTTAGATGTATTGAAAAAAACTGTGATGACACACTATTCGTAGCGAGGTAGGATATGTTGGGTGCATCACGAGTAATACTGCATTAATAGATAATGCGAGAAAGGATTTTTCCCTTCTGTTCCATAACAAAAGTAGATATCTTAGGCTGTTTTATGGAATTGATATAGGCTAAATAAATCCATAGCCATGGTGAGGAATGGACAAGTTCAATTCTGGAAAGTCAAAGAAAGAATAATTGAGCACATCGGTTGATGACACTAGCATGCAACCCGCTTGATTCGAGATATTGAGAAAAAGCGATTATATTACACGGTAAGCATTCGTAGGAGGTGAAACGTCATTGCAGTGTTAAATTCTTTCTTTATGGGTGCCTTGGCATGTTGCTAGATGCTAACCTTGGACTTTAGGTAGGATCTTCCTATTGTCACTGAGAAATAGTCCTAGAGGGTCACACACTAAGTGTGTCCAAGTAGTTAAATATTAATTTAACAAGTTGAATAAAAATTATTCCCGATTTTGGTTTAATAATTATTCAAGGATTCCTGATCACATTTATTTCGACACTAGTTATTCGAGAGAATATATTGTGGGAGAAATAATATATTTATTAGCGGGTGATATTTATTTGAGAAATAAATAGCCATTATTCAAAGTCTAATAAATGTGGTGGAGGAAATAAAGAAAAATAGAAAAATAAAAGTACACACCGTGTATATTAAATATACACTCTGTGTATTTTTTTTCTGGGAATTTTTGAGAAATAATAATATTTATTTAATTAAATAATATTAGGTATAATTTTCTGGGCACATGTCAAATAATAATAATAGTCAACTGTTATTATTAGACATGGGGTATTACTAATAATTAAATGACATAAATAAATGCTTTTGGGTAATTAATTCATTTTATTATTCTATGTAATTAAAATCCCAATTATATAATTCTCATTATCCTATCCATTTTTTGTGGTTGTGCACAACAGATCTAGAGAAAGATCTCAAGACAATAGAGAATTATTTTCTTCCAAGAACACTTTCAAGCTACAAGAGAGAGATCCTCCTCCACCGGATCAAGGCGATCAAAGGCGGACATCACAAGCAAAGGCTCTCCCATGCTAGCACCCAAAGATCCCTTCAGTGACATCCAAAGATATGTGGATCATGTGTGGATCACCGCTAGAGGAATCCTACACTTGGATTCTACAACGCAACGAGGGATCACATCAGATCGTGACTTGAAACATCAACGAAGAAAGAATTCCATCAAGGTAATTCTTGTCAATTAATTAAATTAATTATAACAAACATATTATGATCCTATCTATGGTTCTGGGACTCCCCTCTTTCTTTTTCATTCTTCATTCTATTCCGAAGATCTGACGTTTTGTTATCGTGACAGATCTTGGATTGATCATTTTAACGCTAAAATTAAAGTTGGGTGCACCCACCAACGTGCTTCCACTATGCCCGGAACCTACAAGTGGTATCAGAGTGGTCACATCGTTGATTATAATTATTTATTTTTCTGTTGGTAATTTACACATTTAATAATTTAGTTGTTTCAATTCAAGTTAATCGTTCTGCAAATCTGAGTCTCGAGATCTATTCTTCCTCTCTCATTTCTCGTTCACCTTACAGAAAAGTATTTTTCTTTTAATTTTTATTAAAATAAAATAGAGGATCTCTTCTAGAGGTTCCAAACATTCCTGGTCATACAACACCAGAATACACAGTGTGTATTCAGAAGTACACACCGTGTAGTCTAAGTTCAATGCATCGGACTGGTCCGCCAAATCAGGTCGTGTGTTGGAGTATTTCTAAGTCTTAAATGACACCATGTGTTGACCAATAATAGGTGGCACATAGTTTCTAGATTACACACCGTGTGGTCCACTGAACATAGCGTGTAGTCCCTTCGGGTCAGGGTTAGATCTTGTACCCCATACACAGCTTTCCTGGCTGGAAACTGTGTAACGCGGATGCTACACGGCATGTGTCGCACTGAACATTCCATGTACTATGAAAAATTTCGGAAGTACATTTATACGCCATTTCTCTGGGCGTGTAATTTGGATGGATGGTGAAAAAAGTACACGCTATGTAGTCGGAACTACATGTTGTGTACTCATCCAAATTACACTGATTTATTAAAATTTATTATTATATTATAAAAACTCTTGAGATGTGTACCATAGTGTAGATGTAAAGATGAGGCACAACACGTGATAGGTGTTATATATATATATGTTTAATTTAATATCTGCTTAATGTTTGTTTCTACTCATTGGGTAGTTATGAATGAGATTTCACCGGGTTGCCTCCAAGGTACAAGTTATGTACAAAGATAATTTTAAATTAATTTATTTTTTTAAAATTATGATGGATGAGAATCTCAAGGAAATTTAAAAAAGGGTTTAAGATAAAAGGATTGATTAATTAAAGATAATTAATTGATTCGAGCATGATTTATCTTAAACAAGAACGATTAAAGAATTGAATGCTAGTTTTATTTATGTGTAAATATCATTGCATGTATGGATGATCATGATTTTGACCAAGACCTTTGTATGTGAATGGTTTATTTTATTTTATTTATTTAAATTAAATTTTTTGGCCTACGAGCCTTATCCTCATTAATATGTGGGGCCTGCATTCCCAAAGTTTCTTTTATGTAAAACTCCATTTTACCCCTCACCCGCGTGTGAGAGAAAAGCATATATAATGGCTAGAGCTCCCAAACTGGTGGAGGAAACTCAAGTTAGGATCCAAGCTGAAACCAATCCAAGGATATACAAAGGTGAACAAGTGGAAAACTGTAAACATGAACCCAAAAGGTTCAAGGTGTTTCTCCCCTAGATCTTGGGTTAGTTTATCAACCGCTAGATAAAATAAACAATAGAATAAGCTCATGATCATACCATTTATTTTATTTCTTTCAGTTTCATGGTTTATTTATTGTGGGTGTTTTGTCATAATCACACAATTAATGAATTAAACAAGCATGCAAGATGAAACTAAAATAAGACCGGATTATGCGTAAATATTATCTTAAACATGGTTAATCACTTAATTATATCCCACTTAATATTAAAAATCATGTAATCAAAGATAATAAAATGGAAATTTATGTATAAGGATAAAATCCCTCAAAGAAAATATTAAGTCAGTATAGCCTTCCATAATCTTGGTTAGAATCAAACCATAGTTCAAAGTGCTTGACCAACCCTAGTTGGGGTGATTTCGATTATCAGGGAATTCTAATTCAAGGTTTTGGGTTGACTTGACTTGGTTTGCATCAAGGGCTTACTGGAACAAAAGGACTTAGTGTGACCAAGAGGCAAAGGTTGAGAAAATCCAAAATAAAAGGATTTCAGGATTGGGGAGTCCACTAAGCGGATCAAGGAGCTGTGAGTTAATGCAGTTGGAATTTGGAATGACTACCTAAAACCCTTCGAGTTGCTTGAACAACCCTAGTTGGGGTAATGCGAAGGGCAATATGGATCCTTGACACTAGAATATTCAGGCAATAGAATATTCTGAAGTCAATGGTGAGGGCTATTGGATTTCGATAAAATAGTGGGAGACTAATAAGTATTTATTTATTTATTTTTCTCAGTTTTATCATGATAAAGTAATAAATCTTTTCTCATCTTAATTTGTAGAAAAAACAATAAAAATGACTTAAAACATATCATTATGAACCATACTCGATAAGTAAAACCGTATCATTAGCACCAATTTCCAATAATGGCAGAGGTGTTTATGCATCATCCTTCGCCATGAGAGGAAATTGTATGTGCTGGAAGAGCTTGTTCGAGTTGTGCCTAGAAAAGAGGCCTGTGATGAGGAACTATATCTCTATATGAAACATATGGATGATTCCATATATGTCTAATGTTTCATTCTATTGACCATGTCTAATGAGCTCTTTAAGCAACATGAAAACATGGACGCGTATAGCATGATTTCTCACATTAAGGATCTCTACCAAGAGAAGGCGAGACCGGAGAGATATGAGATCTACAACACTTTTTTTACAACTAAGATTATAGAGTCTATGATAGTTGGGCCTCATGTAGTCAAGATTATTGGCTACATTGAACGCCTGGACATCTTAGGGATTAAGTTCCCAGATGAGTTGCGTACAGATCTCATCCTATCGTCACTGCCCAAGACCTTCTCTAGATTTATTGTCAACTATAACATGAGAAACAATGAGAAGAGTATATAAGAACTTTTGACCTTGATTCACCATGTAGATAAGAACATGGGGTGTGACAAACCTGCAGTCCTTATGGTGAATAAGAAATGGAAGGACAAGTAAAAGGGGCTAAGGATTCATAAACGATATGAAGCCCCTGAGCACCGCCCCTCCAAGAAGGGGAAGATTCAGAGGCAGGGAAAGGAACAAGAGGTAGTATGTTTTTCATGTAGAAAGCAAGGACACTGGAAGAGGAAATGCACCCAGAAGTGTGGGGACACTAAAAGTGAATTTGTTATCGAATGTAGTCTTTCCATTTCTACACATTGGGTATTAGATACAGCTTGTGGGACTCACATCTATATTCAAATGCAGGAACCAAGTAGATTTAAAAATATTTCCAGAGGAGAGGTGGATGTTTGAGCTGTCAATGGCGTGAGGATAGTTGCATTGGCCATTGGCGATTACCACCTCTCACTGCCAACTGGAATGATTTTGGTTTTACATAACTGTTACTATGTTCCTAGTGTTACCAAAATCATAATTTCTATATCATGTTTGGATATGGATGGATTTATTTTCATGTTTGGAAATAAGGGTTGTCTATTTTATTAGAAAAACATATGTTATGGTATGGCGCATTTAAATAATGGTTTGTATGTATTAAATTATGAAAACTAAGTGTTGGAAATCGGTAACAAAATAAAATCACATGACTCATACATCACCCAATTGTGGCATCACCATCTCGGTCATGTAAATGAGAAGTGCTTGAAAAATCCCTACCAAGATGGTTATTTAGACTCTACTAAGCTAAAACCACTTGATAGATATCATGCTTGTTTACAAGGTAAAATAACCAATCCGACTTTCGGTGGACAAGGTGAAAGGGCCAAAAAGATTCTAGGATTGGTGCACACAGATGTGTGTGGACCATTTCCAGTAGAATCTAGAGGTGGACATTATTACTTCATTACTTTGACTAATGATTTGAGTAGATATGTCTATGTATACTTAATGAGGTATAAGTCAGAGTCCTTAGAGAAATTTAAGGAATTCAAGAATGAAATAGAGAATCATCTTGGTAAGAAGATAATGAAAATTCCACTGGATCGAGGTGGATAATATCTAAACCAAGAGTTTATCGATCTTTTATGAGAGTCTGGGATTCTATCTCAACTCACTCCTCCTTATACACCACAGTGGAATGGTGTTAGTGAAAGGAGGAACCACACCTTGTTGGACATGGTGAGGTAAATGATGAGTCATGTAGATCTTCCATTATCCTTTTGGGGTTATGCATTACAAACGGCAACATATGCATTAAACCGAGTACCAACTAAGGAGGAAAATGGAATTACCTTCAAATTATGGAACGGAAAGAAGCCCATTTTGTAGCACACACATGTATGGGGATGCAAGGAATTTTTTAAGGCCTTCTCAGGAAACAAACTAGCACCCCAAGGCATGAGGTGTATCTTTATAGGATATCCCAAGGAAACAAAAGGATATTACCTATATAACTCTTTAGATAAGAAAGTGACCGTCACCAGACAAGCCATATTTCTTAATAGGGAGAACATCCTTAAAAGGGATAGTGGGAGAAAGATTAACTTTGACAAATTTGATGCTCAAGATACACATGAGTTGGTGCAGGAACAAGTTCCACAGTTTCTCGTGGAAGAGGTTCTAGAAACAAAAGTACTACGTTAGAGCTCAAGAGAGGTAAGGGAACCATAGAGATTTGGTTTCCAAGTCACCGAGGATGGTGAATCATTATTTTTGGAAAATGATGAACCTATCTCCTACAAGGAAGTAGTATAAAGCTCAAAAGTTGCAATATGACTAAAATATATGAATTCTGCGATGAGTTTTATGTATTAGAACCAAGTCTGGGTTTTGGTTGATGAGCCAGTTGATGTAAATCCTATTGGATGAAAATGGGTATTCAAGAGAAAACTAGACATGGTAGGCCAAGTTAGTACATATAAATCAAGTCTAGTGGCCAAAGGATTCAGAAAAAATCAAGGAATTTACTGTGATAAAAACTTATCACTTGTTTCCATGTTTAAATCTATAAGAATCATACTTTCCATAGCTTCTTACCATGAATATGAGATTTGTAAAATGGATGTCAAAACAACATTCCTTAACAAGAACCTTCAGGAAGATGTCTATATTACACAACCAGAAGGGTTTGTGACACCAAGTGAAGCCAAACAGGTTTTCAAGATTTATAAATCCATTTATAGATTAAAGCAAGCATCCAGGTCATGGAACATTATATTTGATGAATCCATAAAGGAATTTGGTTTCATTAAGAATGAATGTGAGCCATGTGTTTATAAGCAGTTTAATGGGAATGCAGTCATTATCCTAGTAGTATATGTTGAAGACATATTGCTTATTGGAAACGATGTACCAGTCTTACAGTCAGTTAAGGACTGGTTGAACAAGTGTTTCTCTATGAAGGACTTGGGCAAAGCAACCTACATTTTAGGGATCAATATCATTCATGATAGATCCCAAAAGGATGCTTGGAATAACTCAGGGTACGTAAATTGACCAAATAATAAAGAGATTTAGTATAGAACAATCAAAGAGGGGATTGGTTTTAGTATCACATGGCCTACATCTTTATAAGAAAATGTGTTGTCAGACGCAATAGGAGAAAGATAGAATGAGTAAGATCCCATACGATTCGGCTATAGGTTCCATTATGTTTTCCATGTTATATACCAAGATTGATGTTGCCTATGCACCGAACATGGTAGGCTGAAATCAAGAAGATCTTGGAGAACAAAATTGGACTACTGTTAAGACTATCCTTAAGTATCTGAGAAGAACTAAGGATATGTTCCTGGTGTATGGAGGAGACGAGGAGCTTGTCATTAGAGGGTATACTGATTCTAGTTTTAAAATAGATCAGAACAATTTGAAATCACAATTTGAATATTTTTTCTATCTGATTGGAGGAGCCGTGATCTGGAAGAGTTCAAAGCAACCAGTTGTCGTTGATTCTATAGAGGAGTTCGAATATATAATGGTTTCTGATGCATCCAAGGAAGCCATCTGAATTTGGAACTTTGTCCAAGAGATTGATGTGGTTCTTAATAGTAAAGATCCTATCACATTTTATTGTGATAATACTATAGGAATGGCTCTTGAAAAATAACCAAGGTCACATTAATGGACAAAGAACATACTATGAAAGTATCACCACTTGAGGGATTTATATCAATGGGGTTAAGTTGCAGTGAGAAGAGTGTCCACCGAAGAGAACATGGTAGAACCCATGACTAAAGGCCTATCTTAGCAGAAGCATGAATATCATGTGAGAGTTAGCGGGTTAAAGGTTGTTAGTAGTTGGCTCAAGTCCAAGTGGTAGTCTGTTGGAGTTGGTGGCCTAGAACCAACCACTTTGTACTTTATTCATTAATAAATACCTTATCACATCTTGATTGTTCTTCTATGTGACAACGCATGTGATAATGTTCTAAGGATAGCTATTGCCTTAAAGGGTTATAGCAGATCTCTACTATGATGAGAACTCGGAAGTTCCATAACACTGTTCTTGAATATATGTTCTATGACTGTATAATGTTATTTGAGAGACACAAATAATATAGGACATTAGGGGTGAGGACTCAAAAAAATTTGAGGCACCTTCTCATAGTGTGAACCCTTGGTAATATTTAGGAGGATATTATGATAACGAGACCTGCCAGTAGGAAATCAACATTTCATAGTGTCATTGGATGTTCTTATCTGTGGATGCGTGTATTGGTCCTTATACTTTAAAATTATTATTAATTGGTATTACAAATCACACACTTAGATGTATTGAAAAAAACCATGACGACACATTGTTTGCAGTGAGGTAGGATATGTGGGGTGCGTCACGGGTAATACTGCATTAATAGATAATACGAGAAAAGGATTTTTCCTTTATGTTCCATAACAGAAGTAGATATCTTAGGCACTTTGATAGAATTGATATAACCTAAATAAATCTATGTCCATGGTGAGGAATGGATGACTTCAATTCAGGAAAGTCAAAGAAGGAATAATTGAGCACATGGATTGATGGCACTAGCATGCAACCCACTTGATTTGAGATATTAAGACAAAGGGATTATATTACACAGTAAGCATTTGTAGGAGGTGACACGTCATTATGGAGTTAACTTTTTTCTCTATGGGTGCCTTGGAATGTTGCTAGACGCTACCCTTGGACTTTAGGCAGGCTCTGCCTAATGCCACTGAGAAAGAGGCCTAGAGGGTCACACATTAAGTGTGTCCAAGTATCTCAGTCAAATATTATTTTAACAAGTTGAATAAATATTATTCGTGATTGTGGTTTAATAATTATTCAAGGATTCCTGATCGCATTTATTTTGACACTAGTTATTCGAGATAATATATTGTGGGTGAAATAATATATTTATTATCAATTAATGTAGTGATATTTATTTGAGAAATAAATAGCCATTATTCAAGGTCTAATAAATGTGGTGAATGAAATAAAGAAAAATGAAAAAATAAAAGTACATGCCGTGTATATTAAATATACACACAGTGTATTTTTTTGGGAATTTTTGAGAAATAATATTATTTATTTAATTAAATAATATTAGTTGTAATTCGTTGGGCGCATGTCAAGTAATAATAATAGTCAAATATTATTATTAGACATGGGGTATTACTAATAATTAAATAAAATGAATAAATGCTTTCGGGTAATTAATTCATTTTATTATTCTATGTAATTAAAATCCCAATTATATAATTCTCATTAGCCTAGCCATTTTTTTGGTTGTAAACGATGGATCTAGAGAAATCTCTCAAGACAAGAGATAATTCTTTTCTTCTAAGAATTCTCTCAAGATACGAGAGAGAGAGATCCTCCTCCACCGGATCAAGGTGATCGAAGGCAGACATCGCAAGCGAAGATTCTTCCATGCTAACACCTGGAGATCCCTTCGACGATGTCCAGAGATACATGGATTATGTGTGGATCACTGCTAGAGGAATCCTAAACTTGGATTCTATGATGCAATGATGGATCGTGATCGGAAACATCAATGAAGAAATAATTCCATCAAGGTAATTCTTTTCAATTAATTAAATTAATTATAACCAACATATGATGATCCTATCTATGGTTCTGGGACTCCCCTATTTATTTTTCATTTTTCATTATATTCTGAAGATCCGGTGTTTTATTATCATGATAGATCTCGAATTGATCATTGTTAACGCTAAAATTAAAGTTGGGTACACCCACCAATGCGCCCCCGCTGCATCTGGAACCTACAACTACAACTTAGGAAATGAAATGAAATGGTATTAATGTTTTTTCAGAAATTGAAATAGTCTCAAATAACCATATGTGTTCCAAAATAGAGACTATTAATTTATTAAAAATGTTGACATTATAAGATTAATTCATTTAAATGGTTTTAACAAGCATCTGTGCGTTGGTCCTCTTGTTCCTTTGGGATGTGAGTTTGAGTGGCTAGTTCAGGGAGATCAATGATGATTATCGGGTTGATGGATTTTTGGTAATTTTTTGGATTTAAAATTTAGATAATTCCCTGTGGCCATTTTTAAATCTGAAATGGGCAGGATATGAGATAGTTTTTGGAATTTGGTTTTATTCTGAATTTTGATGGTGAAAGCAACCAACACTCTACAAGGATTAAATCCAGACGAGGATGCATAACATGTAGCATTCACCCGATCATGGCCATTCAGATTTTGATGAATGCGGGGGTATGTCTTTTCCATCGATACTAGGCCCATGCAACTCTACGTAAGAAAACTTCTCGAGCGATCATGTGAGGTGGAGGCTTGACATAACGACTTAGTTGCTGGAGAGGGGTAGTTCCTTGTAGTCTTGAGTTGGGTTACATCTTTTATGATTTTATTTTGGGTTTCCCATTTTTTCCTCAAAATTTCTTTTGAAATTAAAATTTAATTTTCATTCAATAAGTTATAATATAGTTATTGTCATCTTATTTAACCATAATAATATTTTTATGACCAACCTTGTAGGTGGTTGAAAAAAACGAAGTTCGTTGTTCATGGAGGTGGTGAACCAACCATTTTCTATACAAAGTTTTTGTTTAAAAATCAATTATGGTGAGAGTAGAAGATGAAGATTCCAACATAATAACAACATATCAGTATATTTAAGATACTGATGATACTGTGTTTAGGTGGATGGAGAATATTTGGGGGTGGTAGAAGAAGAATAAAATTAAAAGAGGTTTAGTTGATAATTTTACCCCTTCCTTTGGTTTTATCCTCTTAGGAAACCCCTTAAGGATATTTGAAATGGGTTTTGGTGAGACTAGAAACACTAGGATACGAGGGAGGGGATTGAGAGGGGAATTGTGTCACGACTTGACCTTCCTCGGGCCATGAACTTGGTTAACTGACCCTATGTGTATCATGTAATACCTTGAATATCTTCCCAAAACACCACAAACTATTTCCCACTGAGGGATACTTATCATACTAATGTATGTTCCCACATGCTAACACATGTTTTTGAGCATGTTTTGTCCTCACTCAAACACATCCTGAGAAAATTCCCAATAGGTAACTCATCCGAACACTACTCCAGGTCAATCCTCTCTTATCTATGGAGTTCTAATCAGGAAGATTCCCAAAAAGAAAGGTTCACCTTGTTGACATGAGTAGTAACATTTATTCTTTTTAAGTCTCACTTTTCAGGGGAGTTACACTCTACCTCCTTTAAAGAACAAAACTCTTGTTGTGGACCCTACACATCAAACCCAGACAGTGCCTCTACACTTCAAGCTAGGTATTGGATATGATACTATTTTTCACAACTTGACCATCCTTAGGCTATAAACCTGGTTGACTGACCCCATGAGTCTCTTGTAATATCTTGGTTGTCAGCACACCACAAGCTATTATCCACTAGGGTTACTTATCAAACTAATGACCATCCCCACAGGCCAATACATGTTCTTTAAGTTTGATTTTTCCTTTTTCACACATACACTAAGAAATTTACTAGGAGGTAACCCATCCCGACACTACTACTCCAAGCCAAGCATGCTTAACAGTGAAGTTCTTATCAGAAAAGCTCCTAAAAATAAAGGTGCACATTGTTGAGATGAGTAGTAACATCTAGTCTTTTTTAATTATCACTTTTTAGGGGTGTTATAATTAGGTAGATTTTCGGTAATCCCTAAGTCTTAGAAGGTGTGAGGTTAATGGGTGGTGAGGGGTATTATTTATAATGAGAGGCAATGAATGTTTTCTTGAATATTATATTCATTAGTTTATTATTCCAGCTCAATACTACCAATAGTGATGAATCTTGTTTCTATATATAGTAAATGATGTACGTGAGTTTTAACTAATGGGTTCTTACATCACCCCTTATTCAATCAATATTGTATTTAACTTATAATGTTAACTATTGTATTTTACTGCATTTCACTATTCACAAAAAATCAACTATTTTAGAAAAATACAAAAAATACACTCTAACCATTTTTTGAAGTGTAGATTAAAAAAATTAAATGAATTTTATGAAAACAATTTTCTAAATATGATAAATTTAACTTTTAAACAAAATCCTTATTTATTTGAAAAATATAAATTTTAATATTATGATCAATTCTACGACCCCTTGAAAAATTATTTATGGTCTTGTAAAATTATATTATCATTATAATAAAATTTAATATTAATTTATAAAAATATTTTATGAAATTAAATTTTCTTTTAAATCTTTATATTCGTTATAAAAATTAAAATAAAACATGTATGTTTTTAAAAAATAAAAGCACTTATTTTATCATTTTTAAAACATTTATTTACTTGTATCACAATATACATATTTTATTTTTTCATTTTATGAGATACCAAAATATTATTTTACACTTACATAGGTGAAGATACTATTCTAACGGTCAGATTTCAATTCCAATGGTCAGATTTGTGGGTTCCCTACTTTCTATAAATACCTCACATTTAATTAATTTTTCATTCACTTCTATTTTCTCTCAAGGTTATATATATTGTTATTCTCATGATGAATATTTCATTACTAATATTTTTTTTCTAAAGTGTTGTTCGTGAGTGCTGTTATTCTGGTGGATCGAGAAGATCCAAATTTTCATATTATAGTTATCTTGTTTTTTATTTTTATCCCATTGTAATATTTTTAATTCTTATGGCCATATTTATTTTCTAAATGTAATGTTGAAAGTAATATAATAAAATTTTATTAGTTTTATCAGGTGTTACATGTACTCTATATAATACTACATTACGAAATATGACACAATTATATAGTTATAAGGGAAATTCAATTGATAAAATTATGGGCCATTACATACTCCCCCTTAATAAATTTGATCCTCAAAATTTCAATTTATGTACTAAGGTAAAAACATGTGTGAGTAATTATATTTTATCACTTGCTCCAGTTCCCATGTTGCTTCCTCATACTTATGGTTCTGCCATAGTACTTTGACTAGGCGAGTTATCTTGTTGCGTCGAATTTTGTCTCTACGGTCCAAGATCTTGACTGGTTTATCCTCATAAAAGAGATCATTTTCTAATTATACCTTATCTAGATTCAGTACATGTGAGAGTTTTGGTATGTGATTCATCAAGAGGGGTATGTGGAACATGTCATGTATTTTAGACATGATTAGTGGTAGTTCTAGTCGATAGGGTACAACTCTAATGTGATCAAGAATCTCAAAGGGGTCGATATTCCTAGGAATTGATTTTCCATTCTTACCAAATCACATGTCTCTCTTCCATGGGGATATGTAGATGAAATATTTATCTCCAACCTCTAACTCCACGTATCGTTAAAGATTGTCAACATAGCTATTCTATAAACATTGAGTAGCCCTGACTTGCTACTAAACGGTCTTGACCTTTTCCACCATTTCTTCAACTATTTCAGGTCCCAACAGCTTTCATTCTTCAACTTCATCCTGAAATGTTGGTAATCTACATCTCTTCTCATAAATAGATTCATATGGATCCATTTGGATGCTTGAGTGAAAACTATTATTGTATGAGAACTCGACCAGAGGAAGATAATGATATGATATTCCTTTAAAGTTCATCAAGTATGCTCTCAACATGTCCTTAATGAAAATTCCCAGTCAGGATTATTGTATCACTGAGAGGGGGAGGGGGTGAACCAGTGATAATTTTTTCATTTATGTTTCTTTGAAACATTATTTTCCTTCTGTTAAAGATTTAATTACCTACTGAAAATAATTAAACCACACATCTAAATGTACATAAGTATTTATAAGGTTCATAATTCAATAATAATAGCTACATCCTTGGTATGGTTTGGAAGTAATCCAATACCACACAATCCACTAGATATAAATCATTGGATTACAACGATTTGGATATACCCTTACACTTGTATAAAACTATGTAAACAATTCCAATAGTTCATGTTCACCCTCTTAGCACTAATAGGGTAACACAATGATTGTGTGACAACTCATGTTACCCATTCTTCTTTTCAATTCAAAAAATGTATTAATTTGAAAACAATTCTTCAATTTATTACCCTGAAGATGGTAATAACTTCTCAGAATTTGTTAAGAAAAACCAATTCTGATTTTCCCAGTATGTTTTTCCCAGTCTGATTCCTCAGAGTACGATTCTTGTAGTCCAATTATTCTTGGGACGATCATCCTAGCCTGATTCTTTCGAGTATGATTCTTCCTGGCATAATTGATCAATACAAAAAGATATAACACTAGCTGAGTATGATTGAGACAATTCAAAACTCCTTCCTTAGTCTGAAAATCCCAATACAGAAATCCCTGATCCGATTAATCCAGCCTGATACGATGATCAGCTAAAAACAATTGACAATCCAAATACAGTAATCGGCTAAGTACGATAATTACTAAGTACGATGGTCAGCTGAATACAACATTGCAATCTTGTCTTATCTCTTTCACTTTAATCCATCAAAACCACTTCCACACACGTGAATACAAAAACTTATTCTTTTTTCTAAAACTCAGAGCTTCTCTATCTTTTGCAGTGAACAATACATCAGTTAGAAAAAGTGAAAAGTACACTTTTCCTTTTATAGGTGACCTATGAGAGATTTGGCATGAATCCCAATTTTTTTCCCACTCACATAAATCCACCCAAATATCGATTTCCCTTAAATATTAAGTGCATTTATGACCTTGTCAATGATTCATGAATCTTCTCAAATCTTATACAATATTCACTTCTTCTTGAGACTTTAATTTCAATTTCCAGTACAATTTCAATTCATGATTCAGATCTTCTCAATCCGATTTCTTCAAAATAAGGCTCTGTATCAATTGAATATAAATGAATGAAGAACTAGATACCATTTTTATTTCTTAAAACAATGATCTGTTATCAATTGAATACAATAATTCTCATGAATTTCAAGATCCCCCTTGATAAAACATTAAATAAACTTCTTCATCTCCACACTCAAAACTCTTATACCTATTAACCTTTTCTCTTGGCCCACTTGAAAATTCACCTGAAAAGAAAATAAAGTGATTCAACTCTTGACCCACTTGATGAAGGAATTTGAAAACAAGTCAGAGTTCATCTATCTCTTTCTTCATAAATTCATTCAACCATTTTAAATGGTTGACTATATTTTTGATTGGTCTCTATCATTATGATATTCCTCAAATTAGGCTCATTTACTTTTCCATCGGTCTCTGTTGAAAACAACTCTTCCTGAGTACGATGGTTCGCTGAGTATGATGTGTTGAAGTTAGTACCCTAGAACCAATTTTTTTTACTTTATGATAAACTTGTATTCATGGTTTTTGAATATAAATAAACTTCTTATCACATCATTATTTTTCTTCTATGTAACATAGTATGTGATAATGTCCTAAGAGTAGCTGTCGTAGTAAAAGGTCATAGCAATTTCCTACTATGATGAGAACCCAGAAGTGATACAATACTATTCTTGAATATATGTTCTATAGATGGAAGATATCATTTGAGGGAAACAAATGACGAAGTCTATTAGGGGTGGAGACTCATAGGACTTTGAGACACCTTCTCATGGTGTACGCCCTTAGTAATGTACAGTATGGATATTATGAGAATGAGACTCGCCAGTATGAAATCCACATTTCTATGTTTCATTGGATGTTCCTATATATGAACATGTGTATTGGTCCTTAGACTTTAATATTATTATTAATGAGTATTATGAGTCATACATTTAGATGTATTTATGAAAACCGTGACGATAGATTTTTGCGGAAAAGTAGGATATGTTAGGCGCGTCACGAGTAATATTGAATTAATGAATAATGTGATAAATGATTTATCCTTTATGTTCATTAAAAGAAGTTAATATCTTAGTCCCTTTTATGGAAATGATATAGCCAAAATAAATCTATGGCCATGGTGTTCTATAGGCAAGTTCTATTTCCAAAAATTAAAAGAAAGAGATATCGATCATATAGGTTGATGGAACTGACATACAACTTACTCTATTTGAGATATTATGATAAAGGTATTATATTACATGGTAATAATTCATATGAGGTTACATGTAGTTATAGTATTAACTTCTTTCTCTATGGGTTCCTTGGCGTGTTGCTAGATTCTAACCTTGGACTTTAGGCTGCTTCGCCTAATACCACTGAGAAAGAGTCCTAGAGGGTCACACACTAAGTCTATCCAAAATCTTAGTTAAATAATATATTATTATATATTATTTAACATGTTGAATAAATATCATTCCCATATGTGGTTTAATAATTATTCATGTATGCTTGATCACATATATATATTTATTTTCTGTTTATTAAATATAATATTTATTTATTTATTGGAGAATAATGCAGTGATATTTATTTAATAAATAAATATACATGATTCAAGGCTCGATAAATATTTTGGAGGAATAAAGGATCTAGTTTAATGGTCCGGTGATAAATGATAACATTGAATATTATTTAATTAACTAATATTTAATTATAATTTGAAAGTTAAGCAAGTGTCAAGAAATAATAATATTACTATTATTATTTGACACAAGTTTTTCTAGGATTAAATAATAATAAGGGAACTTGTGTAATTATTTTATTTAAACCCTAACAATATAAATACCCAATTATATTATTTTCTCATAAACTAATTCGGTTGTGCACAACAATTCAAGGAGAATCCTCTGAAGTCTAGAGAGATATCTTCTCCAAGAATGCTCCTAAGAACAATGAGCAATCCTCCTCCAACGGATCAAGGAGAATGGTTTGGAAGTGATTCTCAAGGCGATCATGGTGGACGACACAAGCACAAGTATCTTGGATGCTATCACCTGAATACTCCTTCAGTGGAATATGGAGATTCCTAGAACATGTTTGGATCACTACTAGTGGAAATCTACAGTTGGTTTCTACAACACAATGATGGTGCATCACAAACCTGTCACCGAAAACATCGATGAAGAAAAAATTCCTTATAGGTAATTATTTATCCAATTAAATTAATTATAAACAATATGTGTTGATCCCTCTCTCTCGATTCCAACACAATTCTTCTTGGTCTATTTCAGTGACTCAATTCCATGGAACACAATGTTTGTTCTCGTATAGATCTCAGATTGATAATTGATTATGGAAAAAATTAATGTTGGGCATTGCCCATTGCATGCTTCCACTGCGCTCAGAACCCAGAAGGGGCATTAGAGTAGACACATAATTGTTTATAATTATTTAAGATCATTGGTGATTTACGCATTTATAATTTACTTTTTTTTTCAATTAAAGCTTAATAAATATTTTAAAATGAATTGTGAGATCTATTTCTTCCTCATTCATTTATTGTAGATCTAATCGAGATGTTTAATTTTTTAATTAAAATAAAATTGAATAACTCATCAGGAGGAGCCAATGATTCTACCCAGATAACACAGCAGTACATACTGTGTAATCGCAGTTACACGCTGTGTTGTTGCATTCAATGATCCAAGAGTTAATTCATAAATTACTCAACCCGTGTGCATTAATGGAACATGGTGCAGTTAATTCTTACACCACATGTTTACCAGGATAGATTAATGCATGGTAATCCATACTACACACTGTGTGGCCCATTGGACACAGTGTGTGGTCCCTTTGCATTAAAGATGGTCCATGTATTCAACACATAGTATACCTGACAGGTGACCATGTAACACAGAGTCAAAACGGTGTGTGGCCCATTGGACACACCGTGTAATCCAAATTTTATAAGGCACAAACTATAAACTGAGTCCCTAGGTGTGTGTATCAGATAGAGGGTGAGAGGTTTACACTCCATGTATATTGGATCTAAACACCATGTACTTATACCAAGTTACGTAGATTTAAAATTTATTTATTTTGCTATGAAAACCTTGAAACATGTACTTATGTGTGGTCGTAAAGATAAGACACACCATGTGATAGGTTTTAATATACATAAATATTTAAATGTTTAATTAATATTTGTGTATTTTTCAATATTTTTATATCATGTATGATTCATATTACAAGTTATTACTCTAAGTACATTGAAGCATAACACATGACCGAAAAATCAAGTAATTTGTGTAATCATCTGTGAAGTACACATAGTGAAAATAAGTGATAAGTCGTGTATACCATATTTCACAAGGGTAAAACTGTATATGAGTATAATACATCTGGGGTAGATTAGGATAGGTATTCACCATGTTTCCTCTAAGGTACATTTATGTACAAGGTTAATTTTAAATTATTTTTTTAAAATTATAATGTATGAGAATTTCAAGAAAATTAAGATAAGAATTAAGATAAAAAGATTGATTAATTAAAGATAATAATTAATTGATTCAAGATCATTTTATCTTAAATAATAATGATTAAGAATTAAATGCTAGTTTTATTAAATGTATAATTCGTTGCATTCATGTGGATGATCATGAGATGGACCAAACCTTTTTTATGTGATTGGTTTCATTAAATTTATTATTAAATTAAATTGTTGACCAACATGCCTTCTCTCCTCATTATTATATAGGGCCTACATGCCCATGGTTTCTTTTATGTAAACCCCCTTTTACCCCTCACCCACATTTGAGTAAAAGTATATGTATTGGATGGATATCTCAAGCTAGTGGATACAGTTAAAGTTAGGAACTGAGACGAAACAAATCCAAGGTGATACAAAGGTGGATAGGTGGAAAGTTGTAAATATGAACCTCAATTCGTTCAAGGTGTTTCTCCCCCTAGGTCAATGGTTAGTTTATCGACCGCTAGATAAACTAACCATTAGTATAAGCTCATGATCATACACTTTATTTTATTTCTGTCAGTTTCATGGTTACTTTATTATGGATGTCTTGTCATGATCACATAATTAATGAATTGAAAAGCATAAAAAATAGAACTAAAAATAAACTATCTTATGCGTTAATATTATATAAGACATGGTTAATCACTTAAGTAATCCCACTTAATATTTTACAAGTATGTAATAAAGATAATAATTGGAAATTTATGCATAAAGTATAAAATCCCTCAATAAAATATTAATTCGGTATAGCCTCCCATTACTTCGTTTAGAATTGAACCATAGTTCAAAGTGTTTGACCATCCAAAGTTGGGATGCTTTCAATTATCAGGGAATTCTAACATGAGGTTTTGGGTTGACTTAACTTGGTTCACATCAAGGGTTGAATACCAAAGAAGGACTTCGTGTAACTGAGAGGTAAAGGTTGAAGAAATACAATTATAGGATTTCAGGATTGGGGAGTCCACTCAATAAATCAAGGAATTGTGAATTAATATAGTCGGTATTTGGAATGCCTACCTAAAACCTTTAAATTTCCTCTTTGTAACATCACGTTACTGTTTCAGGTATTCCTAAACCCTTTTTATGTTAATTGGGAAAAAATGGCTTATCAGTAAAAAGTTGCGTTTTTGTTAAAAAACATTACAGAATGGTAAAACACCCAATTAATGCTCCAGATTATTAAATTAAATATTTTCTAAGTTAAACACTATGTAAGTATGAGTTTTTGAGGTCTGTAAACTCTCGAAGAGGACATAATAAAAATATTAAATTTATTATTTTATGCATGATCAATTTATTCAAAATAATTGAATAACTTCAAAATGCTCTATCGTGTGAGAAATTTGAGGCCACAGTTATGTCCAAAATATAGTGTTTACCCTATGAAGGGTATAACATTCAAAGGCGCCGGACATGTAAATGTCTCGCTCGTGAGATAAAGTTTTTAAATAATATTTAATGTATTATTTATTAAAAATTAAATATCTCTCAAACGGTGTGTTTTTTGGAAAATCTGAGACCACCTATGGGTCTGAAATGAGGGTTTTACCCTAGAAAAGGTATAACATTTGTTCTCATCAGGTGTTTGAATGCCTCACTCACAAGAATACCAATTTTTATATTAATTAATTAATTATTCTGGGTTTTAATTAAAAAATCATTTATATCTCTCAAACCGCTTATCGTTTGAGAAATCCGAGACCACTGTTGGGTCCGGAACGAGGTGTTTACCCTAGACAGGGTATTACTTTATTTGAAACGGATGTTTGTTGTCATTTAATTTTTTTATCAAATAATTAAAATATTAATTATATAAAAACGGAATTTACTGTTCATCATCTCTAAATTTCATGCCAAACTCCATTTTTACCCCATGGGAATTTCAAAATCTTCTGTTATGGATCGTTTTCAACCGTTTCTTTTATTAGCACATTAATGAGGTGTTTTTAAACACTCCGTTGGGTATTTGAATCATTTTGATTGGGTGTTGGATGATGTATAGTGTGTGTATTTAAATACCCATTTGTCTTGGCCTTTAACCTAAGTTGGCTTCTTTGAAACCAAAAAAAAAATCCCAAATATCATTTGTATATCCTCGGCGATCTTCTTCCATGGTGGTGGATGCGTTCTTCTTCCACGGTGGTGGACCTCCGTAGGATTTTGTGAGTTGCGCTTTTGAGAGAGATATAGGTTTGCAGTTTCATTTTATTCCTCTTATTTAATTATTTCATTATTTATATAATTCAAAAGAAAAACATCATGAAAAAATGGCCATCCTTGAATTATAAAGGGTTGATTTCAACATTTTTTTGATGATTCTATCATGAATTATTATTTTTGATAATACAATTTTATAAAAGGATAATTTTAATTTAATAATTAAATGGATTTATTATCAACATTATCAAGGAATAATTTTGAAGAATTAGCAAATGATAAATTCATATAATTATTAAAATGTAATTGCATAAAATTATCAAAAGATAATTTTTGTTTTATGAAATTATAATCACATGGGATTATCAAGGTGTAATTAAATAAAAAATTTCTAATGATAAATGCATATTTTTTATGAAAGGATAATTTATCAAAATTATCAAATGATAATTAATATAATTATCAGACGATAACTTGGAGATTATCAAAAGTTAATTATTAACATTTTTTAAAATGATAATTGATTTGGTTTATCAAAGGGCAATGACATGTTTTATATAAAATTGAAAGAATAATTGTAAATAATTATCATGTGATAATTACAATAAATTATCACAAGATAATTACAAAATGATGATTTGTAAAGAATACTTACTAAAATATAGTTATTCTTTTTTTTTGTTAAAAGATAATTGTAAGGTAGTTATCACATAACCAGATTATCTAAATTATCAAAGGATAATTACGTTAATTGTCAAAAGATAATTATTATAATTATAAAATTGTAATTTAAAAATTATTCAAGGGAGATAAAATATTATCGCATGTAATGTTTTAATCCATAATTGGAAAATTATTTAGGAGAGAGAAACTATCATCACATGTGATATTTTATTTCCTTTTGAAATAAAATATCTGATTCTGGTTTTAGGAACCCTTGACAAACTTTGACCATTGGTGTATCGACACTTATGATAATAAGGCCATGAGGAGGTGTTTTGAACCACATAGGGTGGTTTATCTTCGCTGCTAACATCAAAGACCTTGAGGTAGGTGGTTCCGTTCTGTTTAGACAAATTGATTATCCTTGTATTGCTTGTTTTATTTCAATTGATGATTTAAATTCAATTGCTCAAATTTTCTTTCAATTAAGTTGATAAAAACCCGATTCCAATGAATCGAGGTATTTGAAATGGTTTTGACATGGAAATTTGGAACCCCCCCCCCAATTCCATTGAATTGGGTGTGTTTATGGAAATTGTCAAATTTGAATCGTTTAATTTCAATTTTGGATTTGATGGAAATGATTTTAATTAAATTTTTGAATTTAATTGTGGAAATAAATTGTGTAATTATGGAATTGATTTTTAATGGATTTCAAACTGGTGAAAATGGATTAAAATGATTTGATAGAAACCCATTGGTTTTATCTTGTGAAAAGGCATGTTTTGAATAAATCCTGTTTTGGTTTTAAATGGAAAGAAATTGGAACTTTTTGAAATAGAATAATGGGATTGATCGTATTTTTAAGTAGTCTTAAAATAGTTCACCCATCTTGTAAGAGCGCATGCAAGCCTTAGGTAGTTAGTGAGTTATTTGGATACACTCTATGCTACGACAACGTTCTAAAACATACTTGTGGTGGGTCATATCCCCGAAAGGTTGGTGACGAGTATCCTTTTTCCAGTGTCATAGGGACATGTGTATACACATTTTGATGAGTTCACATAGAGAGTGTGGAATCCTATAACTAGTTAATACTATCGTACATTTTGGCAGATGTCCATGTTGCTCGCTTGTTTATTTATATTTGAGATATAAATGTATGCCAATGCTTTTGAACTGCTTTACATGCCTGCTGAATTTATATAAACTGTTTTATATTAATGTTTTATTTAATCCATTGTTTTAGAAAATATTCCATCATTTGTAAAATCATTGCTTAAAATATTTATTTCCATCATTTTAAAATGTATATCATGTTTTGTTTAAATATGGTTTTAGAATTGAAAAACCTGTTTACTTTAAAATTGAAAGCTTTTCTTTGGATAATCTATATTTTGCATCTGTTATGGAATCTTTGGTGGTATCCTACTGGGCTTAGGCTCACACCCTACTTTTGCCTTTGGGTGTTTGTAGACTTTCTTCTTCCAGGTTCGAGCAAAGGGAATGGATCGCTTGGAGGTGGATCCAGCTATTGAGTTTGATCTTGGTGAGTTGTGTCCTTGGTACCTTGGGGTTGTTTTCCCTTTTTAGTACTTGGGTTGTATTACTTTGGGTTTTCATGCCATGTTGTATTCTGGTACATCACTCCTAGTGGAGTTTCTTTTGTAATGCATATTGATTTGTTTTCTTTTGCTTCTGTATTATTGTGGCAAACAAAATAGTTCCCTATTGTATATTGTATAATACCAGGTACTAGTTACCAACCCATGGGGATCGGGGATGCCCTTCGGGCTATGTCAGGGATGGCTCGGTTATCGGGTTACCAGGGTACCCGGGCTGGTTCGTGACACTCTTGGCCAACCAAAGTTGGAGTAATATGAAGGGAAATATGGATCCTTTCTACTAGAATATCCAAGAAATAGGATATTACAAATCCAATAGTGAGGGCTATTGGGTTTCAATAAAATAGCGGGAGACTAATAAATATAATATTTATTTATTTTTATAAATTTATCAGATAAATTACTAAATCTATTTTTATCTTATTTATAGAAACAACAATAAAATAACCTCAGACATAACATTGCAATCCATAATTGAGAAGAAAAACCTTCTCACTGACATTAATTTCCAAGAATGGCAGTGACGTTTACATGTCATCCTTCTCCATAAAAGGAAATTATATGTGTTGGAAGAACATTTTCTAGTTGTGCCTGGAAATGAGGAAAGTGATGATGAACTATCTCTCTATGAGAAACATCTAAATGATGCTACAGATGTTTAGTGCTTCATGCTATCATCCATGTCCAATGATATTTTAAAGAAACATGAAGAAATGGATGCATATAGAATGATTTATCACCTTCAGGATTTATATTAAGAGAAGGCGAGACAAGAGAGGTATGAGATCTCCAATGCTTTGTTTACCACTAATTTTGGAGAGTCTATGCCAGCTAGGCCACATGTAGTCAAGATTATTGTCTACATTGAATGCCTGAACATCTTTGGGATTAAATTCCTAGATGATTTTCCCACATATCTCATACTTTCATCACTGACCAAGACATTCTAAAACTTTATTTTGAATTATAATATGAAAAATAATGCGAAGAGTATTTAGGAACTTATTAATTTAATTCTCCATGTGGATTAGGAAATGGGGAGTAATAAACCCACAGTCATTATGGTGAATAAGAAGAGGAAAGACAAGGAAAAAAGGCCCAAGAATTATAAACAGTCTAAATCTATTGAGCACTGTCCTACTAAGAAGAAGAAGATCTAGAGGCAGTGCAAGGAAAAGGAGGTAGAATATTTTGCATGTGGAAATCCCAGAATTGCATCTAGAAGCAAGGGGAAACTAAATGTGAATTTTTTATCGAGTGAAATATTTCCATATCTACACATTGGGTATTAGATATAGCTTGTGTTTCTCACATCTATATCTAAATTCAAGAACCAAGTAGATTCTGAAACATTTCCATAGGAGAGGTGGATTTACGAGCTGCCAATGGTTCGAGGTTGGTTGCGCTTTCCATTGGTGACTACAATATTTCATTTCCAACGAGAATGATTTTGGTTTTATGTGATTTTTATTATGTACCTACTGTTACCAAAAACATAATTTCTGCATCAAGTTTAGATTCAAATGAGTTTATTTTCAAGTTTGGAAATAAAAGATGTTTATTTTTTAAGGACAACATATGTTATGATATTAAAAACTTAAATAATGGTATATATGTATTAAATTATGAAAAAAAGTGTTGGAAATTGATAACAAATCAAGTTCACATGAATCATATAACACCCAGCTTTGGCATCATCATCTTGGTCATTTAAACGAGAAAAGTTTAACAAAGATATGTCAATATGGCTATTTATACTCTTCTGAGCTAAAACTACTTGATAGATTTCATGATTGTTTACAAGAAAAAATGATGAAACCACCATTTGGTGGATAGGGTGACAGAGCAATAGAGAAATAGAGCTTCTAGGATTGGTACACACTGATGTGTGTGGACCATTTCTAGTAGAATCTAGAGGTGGATATTATTAATTCTTAACTTTTACTAATGACTTGAGTAGATATGAATATATATACTTGATGAGGTATAAGTCCAAGTGTTTTGATAAATTCAAGTAATTCAAGAATGAAGTAGAGAATCATCTTGGTAAGAAGATAAAGAAGCTTCAATCAGATCGAGGTGGTGAATATCTTAACCAAAAGTTCATTGAATTTCTATGAGAGTTTGAGATTCTATCTCAAATCACTCCAACTTATACATCATAGTGGAATGGTGTCAGTGAAAGGAGGAAACATACCTTGTTGGACATGGTAAGTTCAATGATGAGTCATGCTGATCTTACATTATCCTTTTGGGGATATTCATTACAAACTGCGGCATATACATTAAACCTAGTACAAAAAAGTGAAAAATGAAATTTCCTTCGAGCTATGGAGTGGAAATAAATCCATTTTATTGCATACATGTGTATGGGGTTATGAGACATTTCTTAAGGCCTTCTCATGAAACAAACTAGAACCTCGGGGCACAAAGTGTATCTTTATAGGGTATCCTAATGAAACAAAGGGATACTACCTAAACAACCCCTCATACAAGAAAGTGACTGTCGCTAGACAAGACATCTTTCTTGCGAAGGATCACATCCTAAAAAAGGATAGTGGGAGAAAGATTAGCTTTGATGAAGTTGATGCTCAAGATACACGAGAGTTGGTACAATAACAAGTTACACAGGTTCCTGTAGAAGAAGTAGTTCCTGAAACACAAGTACTATATAGTAGTGTAAGAGAGGTAAGAGAACTATATAGATATGGTTTTCTAGTCACTAAGGATGGTGAATCATTATTATTGGAAAATAATAAATCTCTCTCCTACAAGGAGGTAGTAGAGGGATCATAAGATGAAAGATGGATAGAAGCTATGAATTCTGGGATAAATTCTATTTATCAGAACCAAGTTCGTGTTCTGGTCGATGCACCAGTTGATGTAAATCCTGTTGGATTCAAATGGGTATTCAAGAAGAAACTAGACATGGAAGGTAAAGTAAGTACCTATAAATCAAGGATAGTGGATAAAGGTTTTAAAAAATTTCAAGGAATTGACTATAATGAATTTTTTTGCTAGTTTCCATGTTTAAATCCATCAGAATCATACTTGTTATAACAACTTACCATGACTATGAGATTTGGAAGATAGATGTCAAAACTACATTCCTTAACAGGAACCTTCAAGAAGATGTCTATATGACACAACCAGAAGGGTTTGTGACTCTAGGTGATTCCAAAAAGTATTTTCAAGTTACAAAGATTCATTTATGGATTTAATTAAGCATCCAGGTCATGGAAAATTCAATTCGATGAATCTATAAAAGTATTTGGTTTCATTAAGAATGAATTTGAGCCATGTTTTTGCAAAAGGTTTAATGGTAATTCGGTCCTTATACTAATAGTTTATGTCTATGACACATTACATATTAGAAATGACATATCATTCATACAATCAGTTAAGGAATGATTGAACAATTGCTTCTCCATGAAGGACTTACGTGAAACAACCTACATTCTAGGGATCAATATCATTCGAGATAGATCCAAGAGGCTGACTGGACTAAGTCAAATACATATATTGACAAGATACTAAAGATATTTTTTATGGAAAAAACCAAGAGGGGATTGGTTCCAGTGTCACATGGTTTACATATTTATAAGAAAATGTGTCCCCAAACAAAATAGGAGAAATATAGAATAAATAAGATCCCATACGCTTTAGCGATATGATCAATCATGTATGACATGTTATGTAATAGACTTGATGTTGCCTATGAATTGATCATGGTAGGCCGATATCAAGCAGATCCAAGAGAAGAAAATTAGACTGCTGTTAATACTATCCTTAAGTATCTAAGAAGAACTAAAGATATGTTCCTAGTGTGTGGTGGAGATGAGGATATTATCATCAGAGGGTATACTGATGTCAGTTTTTAGAAATATCATAATGATATGAATTCACAATCAGGATATGTTTTCTTTATCAACGGAAGAGCTGTGAGCTGGAAGAGTTCAAAACAGCCAGTTGTAGCGGATTTTACAGTGGATTTCGAGTATATAGCGGCTTCTGATGCAAACAAGGATGGCATTTATATTTGTAGCTTTATCCAGGAGATTGATGTTGTACCTAGCAGTAAATACCCTATCACATTGTATTGGGATAATATTATAGTAGTGGATCTTTAAAAAGAGCCAAGGCCACACCAACGAACAAAACATATACTCCAAAAGTATCACCTGTTGAGGTATTTCTATCAAAGGTGTGAAGTTTCGGTGAGTAGAGTACCCATGGAAGAGAATGTGGTGGACCCCTTGGCTAAAATCCTATCTCAATAGAAGCATGAGTATCATGTGAGAGCTAGCATACTGAAGGTTGTTAGCAGTTGGATCTAGTATAAGTGGGAGTATGTTGGAGTTGGTTCCCTAGAACAAACTTCTTTGTAATTTATGATAAAATTATTATCACATCATGATTGTTCTTCTTCGTAATATTGTCTGTGATAATGTCCTAAGAGTAGCTGTCGCACTAAAAGTTCATAGTATTTTTACGCTATAGTGAGAACCCAGAAGTTCTATGAAACTATCCTTGAATATATATTCTATAGTTAGACGATATTATTTGAGAGATACAAATGATACATGCTATCAGGGGTGGAGACTCATAGGTCTTTGAGGAACCTTCTCATGGTGTACGCCCTTGGTAATGTCCAATATAGATATTATGAGAATGAGACCCACCAGTAGGAAATCCACATTTCTATGTGTCATTGAATATTCCTATATATGGATATGTGTATTGGTCCTTAGACTTTAATATCATTATTAATGAGTATTATGATTCGATCACTTAGATGTATTGAAAAAAACCATTATGACAGATGTTCGCGGTGAAGTAGGATATGTTGGGTGTGTCACGAGTAATATTGCATTAATAAATAATGCGAGAAACGATTTATCCCTTCTATTCATTAATAGATGTTAATATCTCAGGCCCTTTTATGGAAATGATATAGCCTAATAAATCCATGACCATGGTGTTCTATAGGCATGTTCTATTTCCGGAAATTCAATGAAAGAGATATCGAGCATATAAATTGATGTAACTGACATGAAACCTACTTGATTTGAGATATTGTGTTAAATGGATTATATTACATAATAAGCATTTGTATGAGGTTACATGTCGTTATGACATTAACTTGTTTCTCTATGGGTTCCTTGGCATGTTTCTAGATGCTAACCTTGGACTTTAGGCTGCTTCTCCTAATGCCACTGAGAAAGAGGCCTAGAGAGTCACACACTAAGTGTATCCAGAATCTTAGTTAAATATAATATATTATAATATATTATTTAATAGGTTGAATAAATATTATTCCCATATGTGGTTTAATAATTATTCATTTTTTCTTGATCGCATATAAATATTTATTTACTATTTAGTAAATATAATATTTATTTATTTATTAGAGAATAATGTAGTGATATTTATTTAATAAATAAATAGACATTATTCAAGGCCTGATAAATATTGTGGATAAATAGCAGATCAGGTTTAATGGTTTGGTGAGAAATGATAATATTGAATATTATTTAATTAAAAAATATTTAATTATAATTTGCAAGTTAAGCACGTGTCAAGAAATATTAATAATACTATTATTATTTGACATGGGGTTTTTTGGATTAAATAATATTAAGGGTACTTGTGAAATTATTTTATTTTAACCCTAGAAATATAAATACCCAATTATATTATTTTCTCATAAATCGATTCGGTTGGGCACAAAAATTCAAGGAGAATACTCTCAAGACAAGAGGGATACATTATCCAAGAATGCTCCCAAGAATAGTAAACAATACTCCTCCATCGGATCAAGGAGAGCGATTTGGAAGCGATTCTCAAGGCGATCAAGGAGGACGATGCAAGCATAAGGATCTTCTGTGCTTGAATCTGGAGACTCCTTCAGTGACATCTTGATATACATGGAACACATGTGGATCACTTCTAGAGAAAATATACACTTATTTTTTACCATTCAATGACAGTGCAACACAGATCTGTCATCGGGCACATCAATGAATAAATACTTCCTTAAAGGTAATTATTTTTCCAATTAAATTAATTATAAACAATATTTGTTGACCCCTCTCTCCCGATTCCAATGCAATTATTATTGGTCTATTTCTTTGACTCAATTCCATGGATCACAACATTCATTGTTATATAGATCTCAGATTAATCATTTATTATAGAAAAAATTAAAGTTAGGCATTTACCATCGCATGCTTCCGCTATGACCAAAACCTACACGATGGATTGGTATCAACAAAAGCCAGATTTCTTTCCAACTTAGACTGAGTATGATTGTCTGGAGTATGATCTTTTTGATTAAAATTTCTCTGAATACAATTATCTTGATAATGATTATACTGGATACGATCATTATGGATAAAATTGTTAGCTTCCTTTTTCTTATCTTCTTCCTGGATATGATTGTACTGGGTACAATTCCTTTTCGATCGAAAACATGTCTTTCTTCTCTTCTACCAGGATATGATAAAGCTGGGTATGATATGGAATACCTATTTCCCCTTTCTTTCCAGGTTCAATCAATCTGAAAACAATTGGACTCATCTCTTTTACTCCCCCTTTATTTCATCAAGCTTGCATCATAAGTTCTCTAATCAACTAATGATAAATGTGAATTACAAATCAGCAAGTCATCATCACATTTATTTTATCATAGTTATAGACACTCCGATTATCAATCAAAATAACCACTTATTTCACACTAAATTCAGAGCGAATTTGATGACCTTTCACTTCCAGAAAGATATTCTCTCTTTCATTCTGGACCTAAGGTGAGTCTGATCAGAATCGTTTCTTCAAAATAGATTCTTATCATTATGATAGAAAAAGCGAGTCTGATTATTTTTAAATCAAAGGTCAATACAATTTTCACCAAATAAAAAGTGAGGTGATTTTCTTTATTCAAATAAAATTTCTTGAAAACAAAAGACAACACTTGAAAGCAATCACCTTCATCATCATCTTGGTCCTAACAATTTTTTTTCAACCAAGTGTCATAAATAACTGAACTATTTATCCTCAAGAAATAGATCACTTATCAATAATTCTAATCTTACATAAGCTAACTCATTATAGAAAACAAGAATTATTGAAAACAAAACAATGTTTTCCAAAAGTATTGATTATGAAAACCTTTTTCTTTTTTCCTTCCTCATCTCTTATTCAACTTCATATTTTATTCATCCTAGAAAACAATATAATTTGTTTCCTATAACCACTCCAAAAAATATTTATAATAGTTCACTCACAATATAATGCTAAATTCACATCTTATCCCCAACTCCCTCTTTTTTATATGAAATACAAAAGGTTTGATTTATGAAACAATTCTACCCATTTACAATACAATATAAAGGTAAGATGAGATAGAGTATATAAAAAAATACCTCAACCTTGATGAGAAAGAGGTTGGATGCCCATATTCAAACTCATTCTAGAAAATGATTCCTTCGGTAAAGGTTTTGTGAAAATTTTAGCAACTTGTTCTGATGTTGCAACATATTTTAGATTCAATTAATTATTCTCTAAATTCTCTTTGATGAAATGATATTTGATATCAATATTATTTGAATGATAATTCTGAATATTATTCATGGTGATATTGATTGTACTTTGATTATTAGAACCCAAGAGCAAGGGTAAATTCACTTCAATAAGTAAGTCTTCTAATTGAGTTTTCATCTAAATAATTTGAGTAGTGGATTGAGTGGAAGAAACATACTCATCTTCATCCACACTGAGAGTTACTAAATTCTATTTCTTTTAATTAAAACTAACATAATTATTTCCCAAAAATAATACTCTATTAGATGTGGATCTTCTATAATCATAATTTCTTCCCCAATCAGCATATGAATACCCAAACAAACCAATACTATCTGAGCTACCAAACATGATTCCAAATTCTTTTGTGCCATTAAGGTATCTGAGAATTATTTTTCCAGAAAGTAAATGTGATTATTTTGGAGCACTCTAAAATCTTGCACCTAAGGTAAAAATATAAACAATTTTGGGTCTTGAGGCAGTCAAATACAACAAACTTCTAATCAACTTTTGGAATTATTTTTGATCAACTTATTTTCCTCCTCCATCTTTGGACAAATTTGTTCCCACTAATATTAGTGTGGAAACAGGTTTTGAGTTTTCCATGCCGAACCTCTTAAGAAGTTCCTTAGTATACTTTTCTTGAGAAAGAGAAATGTATTACTTACTTTTTTTGTATTTTTACCCAAGAAAGTATTTAATTTACCCTAACATGGAAATTTAAAAACCCTTTTTCATTTCTTTATAAAAACTTTCACAACTTATTTCTTCATTCCCAACAAAGATAATGTCGTCAACATCAAAAATTATAATGAGGGAACACTCTTGACTTTCTTTGATGTAGAGGTTTCTATCCACTCTTAATTTCTTAAATATCATCTTCCTTAAGCATGTATCTAATTTGGAATACCATACCCTCAGAGCCTTTTTAGTCCATAAAAATTCTTTTCAATATTCACACATAACTATCAACTTTCCCAATAACAAATCCACAAGGTTGTTCAATATAAACTTCCTCTTTAATATCACCATTCATGAATTCATATTTAACATCCACTTGAAATATCTTGTAGCCTCATTGTGAAACAACATTAAGAAATATTCTAATTGTTTCCAACCTTGATATTGGAGAAAATACTTCATCAAAATCAATACCTTCAATTTGTGAATACCCTTTTCACACCAATCTTGCTTTGTTTCTTATCACTTCACCTTCTTCATTCAGCTTGTTTTGGAAAACCCACTTTGTACTAATAATGTTTTTGTTTTTTGTCTTGGGTATGAGATCCCTTGTATCATTCTTTTAAATTTGATCCAACTCTTCATTCATGGACTAAACCCATTCAGAATACTCAAAATCTTATTTTACATCATTCATATCCACTTTTAAATACAAATTAGTATGTGTAATGGAATTGGATATTCTTCTTGTTTGAAACTTCTGATGTTGATCACCAATAATGTTCTGAGATTCCACTTTTTTCTTCATCCTTGGATGAGATTTTTGAGTATATTCCTCATCACTGGGAATGGACAAGTCCAATTCTTCTTCTTGAGTAGGAATACAATTGTCTGTATCCTTATCAGAATTATTTTCTTCAACTTGATCAACTTCCTTTTCTACCTGAATATTATTTTCTTTCTTACCCATTTCAATTATTTTCACATCAAAAGAATAAAAAATTCTTTTTTTCTCTTTGTTGAAGAATCTATATCCTCTTACCTTTGGATCATTGGAAAGAAATATTCCATCTTCACCTTTTTTCTCAAACTTTCCATAGTTTCCACCTTTCTTCTTTATAATACATGGGCTACCAAAAACTCTTAAGTGTTTCAAACTTGGAGTTTTTTTATAAAAACATTCATATGGATTCATATCTGATTGAGGCCTATAAAAACAATGGTTCTAAATATAAATAACAGTACTCATGGTTTGCCTCCAAAAGTAACTAGAAAGACCATGTTCAAGTAACATATTTCTTCCCATTTCCACCAAACTTTTATTATTTCTTTTTGAAACCCCATTTTTTTGGAGAGTGTATGTGTAACTATACTCATACCAAATTTCTTGTTTCTCAAGATAAATTTTTAATTATTCACTTTTTTATTCACCACAATTGCATTTTCTCAACTTCTTCACTGAATACTCACACTCATTTTCTGCTTTCCTTCTAAAACTTAAACATTGTAAAAGAATTTGATTTATTTTTCATATACATAAAAAATTAATTAAAGTAAAATAATAAATGAAATTAATGAATTAATTATCTCTATTTTTTGATTTTTTGATCATTGTCCCACAAATATTAAAATGAATTAGCTCTAAGGGTTGTTTTGAACAAATCTCAACTTTTTTATGCATAGAATTTGTAATCTTTTCTTTTTGATGGATAGTTCAGAAAAAATATCTTATTCCTAGAAAATAATGAATGTCTTAGACACTATATCTTTTAGATAACTTGATAATGTTTTTTTGTAATGGCCTAGACCTCGGTGGTCCATTACTTTATCAAAATCCAGTGTTTGGGGTGTTTCAGGAGGCATCAGTAGCCCATTTCAAGAGTTTTCCAAATTTCTAGTTTTTCTATTGGTGAGTCAGGCATTAGTAGGTCACATTGGTAGCTCATCATTAGTGATTCAGGCCGTTAATAGGTTAGGGAATTGGTGATTCAGGGTATTAGTGAGTCAGTCAGGGCGTTGGTGAGTCGGGACGTCGGTGAGTGGGGGCATCGGTGAGTCGGGGTGTTGGTGAGTCGGGGCATTAGTGAGTGGGGGTGTTGGTGAGTCAGGGCATTGGTGAGTCGGGGAATTGGTGAGTTGAGGCGTCGGTGAGTCGAGGCGTCGGTGAGTTAGGGCATCCGTGAGTTGGGGCTTCGGTGAGTTAGGACATCGGTGAGCCAGTTGTCAGTAAGTCACATCAGTAGCTCAGCATCGGTAGATCACCTAGCAGTGACTCACTATCGGTGTCAGTGGCTTGCTGTCGGTGACTCACCCATCAGTGAATCACTGTCGGTGTCATTGAATCACCCATCGGGGAATCATTTCCAATTTTCCCAACACTTTCTTTGATTTTAAATTATTTAAATTCCATATTTAATGATTTTTGGCCATTTTAAATGGTATATATATTATAGAAACCTGAATCTTCCGTTGACTCCTAAAACCGCGTGGTCTTGTCCAAAATCTAACTTTAATGGACTTTGAAACTGTCTCTCTTCTATTGATATGGGATCTGGCCCTTCTAAAACAAGATCTTCTTTTCCCCATGTGTCTCTGTTTTCTCTTGGCACACCTATATCCTTTACTCTCTATGGAGTCCTATGTTGCGCTATAGCCGTCGATCAAGTTTCACTTGGAGTCCTTTCTACTGGTCACAAGGCCATCTATTTTTGACACAATAAATAATTATTGATCATCTTATATTCCAAGTATGGAATTCCTTCATCTCTTTTTTAATTGTGTATCATGTGGGGTGGGTGTAGTATTGTTATTTTGTCAAAACTGCTAAATCAAACTTATAACAAAGATAAATTCTAATAAAAACTTGATAACGGGTAGAAAATATATTGATGTCGATCAACTGTTTTATTTGTTATCCTTGTTGATGATGTGATCTTTTATGGCCGTGTGACTTCTTAAAATCATGGATATTAGTGACCTTTGTGTGTGCATGGGTGATGCTTTATAACTATTGTTGTTTCCTTATGAATAATTAATGTAAATATCAATATGATTAATCATGTACACTTGGTTAGATAAATGGATTCCCTAGGATGAAAACCCTTGTGTGATCACCTCTATTTATCAAATTGGATTTAAAGAACAATGTTTTACAAATCAGAATACACCCTATTTGATAGGTTTGGATGTGTGCTATGTTCTCTTGGGTTTTTTGACTTGTGTGGGTTGTGTGGTGCTACTATTAGAAGCATAGTTGTGGGTGAAGGGGTGGACATAGGGGTTGGATCTGTGAGTTGGTTTGGTATGTTTAGTGGGGTTTCAGTTTTTTTGGTGGTTTCTATGGGCTTTATGTATGAGGTGGTGTTGGATGTGTGATGATATATCAGGTTGAGAGATTGATTTATTGTGGAATGGGTGGATTTTTTATGAAGTGGGACTACCTCTGAGTAGTGGTTGGGAAGTGGGGCTGCAGAATTGGTTTGTGTCATGATTTCATGTTTATGGGTGTGCCAGGTGTGGTGTTGTTATAAAGTAGGGTTGTCGAGGGTGGTTGTGATGAGGTGTGTTGGGTATTTTATTATTGAAATTAAGGGAGAAATTACTTTTAATAGTGATGGTATATGTGTCTAGGAGGGGGGGGGGGGGTGAAGTGGGACTGGAAGATGGTTGTTTTATGTTTGTTTTTATGAATGGGTGTTAAAATTGATTCCTTTACCTTATTCCCAATTTACTTGTTTAGATTTGGAAGCAGTTGGTGTGGTTTCTTTGCCTTATAATGTTTGCAGTGCTTATTATTTTTCCAGGTAGGAATGGAATAAATAAATAAATGGAGTGATAATTCATAAAGACAACTGATTAAGTGAATCAGTGTTCAAGTGACAATTATTCGTAGTGGTACGTGCATGTAGGAGTAGTAGAAAAGGTTGTTTTGAGTGGGCTGGTTGTATGTTTGGAATTTCATAGCATGTTCTGAGTGTTTGTTACCTATATCATTATAAACTTGTAGTTCCTTATGTTTTTTATGCACCCCACCCATGTTGAGAACTATGTGCTGAACACCCCAATTGTTATAGGTGAGGGTGTCTTTTCTAACACCCCTGTGGGAGGATGGATGGATGGTAACTGAAATTACCCTACTCCCTCTTCTAGGTATTGATCACCCAAGACTCTTCGGTCTGGATGTAATGTCTTGAGGTTTAATACCAGACTTATGGTATTGGCTTTGTGAGAGGTGTTTTGTTTCCCAAGTGTCTTTGGGATGAGGCCCATGTGTTTTTGGGCAGGGTGTGGTATGTGTGAGGCCTAGGTGTATGTGGGTAGGATTGCAGTGTGATTTGAGTCCCAAGTGTCTGTGGGTAGGAACATGGTGTGGTTTGTGGACTAGGTGTGTGTGGGAACATTGTGAGAGTGGGGATTGTGGAAGAGTGTCGTAGCATCAGGACATTCACCATTAGGGATGAGCATTTAACTAGTGGGAAGTGGTGCGGGGTAACCAAATATCGATATGATTACTACTTTACTTTACTTGACTTGCGTTATTTGGTGATCATGCCTTGGTGAGGTAGAGTTGGATAGTATACCTTGTTATGTGCTTTTGAGTTTCTGTTGTTTTCTCACAGGGGCATTAGTATGATTCTCCCACTTGTGCATGAGTGACTTTTTTTACCTACTGAGTATACTTGTATACTCACCCTACGTATATAATTTTTTTTTCATGTTTCTAGGTATATTACATAGATAGTGTTGGACCTTACTAGCTCGGATTTTGGGGGTCGTTTTTATGTTGCTGCTTAGCTTTTCTTGTGGTACTTACTTTGGAGTTTTCTTTGTATTTCTAGCAGTTTTACTTTAAACATGCATGCGGGTTGGATTTTGGTTTCTTTATATATATCTATATTAGAGTTGTTTGAGGTTGATAAATCTTATATTCCTATATTGGTTACTATAAAAAAGGTAATTCCTCCCATTTTAGTGATATTTATATACCCTTGGTGCTGGTCTCCACCCTGGGGCATATTAGAGGCAGAACTTGGGGGTCATTATCTCTCCTTCATCTTGAGGAAGGAAGGTCTCGACATCTTTCTATACCTTCCCTCATCTTAAAGAAGGCGGGTCATGAAAAAATGGTATCATAGGTAAAGGTTGAGAGATAGGATGAGGTTTGGAGTTAAGCACAATGAGGATTTCATGAGTTGGTAGGGAAACAATGTTAGGCGATCTTGGTGTGCAGCATAGGCCAGGGAAGGCCGACTAGGACATGGGATTTTAGGACCCCCCTGTGATCCAATGCAAGGACTCCAAGCTTACCAAATGGCCAAGTGAGGCTACACCATTTTTAGGGTAGAGACCCTAGAAAAGGTACATGAATAATGATGACTTGTGTTCTTGTTTGTTTTGGGTGTTTTTGGGAAATTAAAATAAAAAATGAGTTAAAATTAATCATAAATAAATTCCATACTACCTAGGATTTATATTTCCTAGTTTTACTTTCAGCTATGGCTCCCAAACATCTCCTGCATGTGGTATGAGCAGTGGAGGCTCAGTAGGATGACCTGGTTGACCAGTGGAGGGTCAATCCAACGACGGAGGATGATCGGTGGTAGAAGAAACTTCATTCTTTCCAGCGCAGACCCTAGGAAAGTATGAGAGTAGTGTCTCAAACATGGAGATGGAGAGTTGGCTCAAGGAGCTGGTGATCACTTTTAGCTTGATCCATGCTTTGATAGAGTACTGGGTTCCTATGGCTGTGAGATAGATGTGGGGAGAAGGATGTTAGTGGTGAACTCTTTACCTTGGGGAGAGGAATAAGGCCGATGTTTTGTGGGATGAATTTTAGAAGGAGTTCCAGGTGAAATTCCTCTCTTCCATGACGAAAGATAAGAATAGGTAATATCTTAGCTCCTTCTAGAAGGGGAGTATGTCAGTGAGGTAATTGGGTATAAAGTTTAAGGATCTCTGACATTTTCTCTGGATCTCTTTCTAGATGAGGAGTCTTGGGTGAGACGTTTGGAGGAGGCACTCCATCCTTCTCTCAGTATGCAGTTACTCCCTTCACCCTACTGAAATACTTAGAGGTTAAAAATAAGGCTAAGGTGGTGAAAAGGATGCACTCACGAGGAGGTCTATTTAAATAGGGAATTAAGCCTAGTTATTCAAAGGGGAAGTCTATCAGCAGCGAGTCTCTGGCATCAGGTCCTTTGAGGTTTCAGCCACCTGGGAGCTGACCCCAGCGGTTTCAGTTTTGACCCTCTGGTTCTTGCCTTTTCCTATGGGATTGGGGCCAAGGTGTTTCACTTATGGAGGCCACATGAACCTTCAAAGTCATTTCCCATTTCAATATCAATATAGTGGAGTTGGGCAGGTTCAACACCTACCTTAGTAGCTGTTTCCATCTAGGCCTTTCCAGTAGCAAAGACAGTAGGCCCATGCTCCATCAAGGGCAGACGGTGCTGGAGGAGTCTGACATCAGGTTTCTCCTTAGGGACGTCTTCCAGGGTGTGGTTGAAGAGGTGGATAAAAATTTAGGGTCATAGGATCTAGGCATGGGAAGTTTCATGCCATATATATAGTGGTTCCATCAGGGATGAAGATCGTTCGAGGTATGATCAGTTTGTTTAGTATGCCTACTTGCGCCTTTTTTGATTTATGAGATTCAAACTCCTTTGTTGAACCCAGTCTATACCATGATATGGGATTGGACATAGAGCGACATTATGTGACCCTGGTGTTCATTACACCAGTCGGAGGTCAGGCTAGCTTGTTTGATGTTTTTAGGGGTTGTAGACTGATGTTGGAGCCACATCAATCTAGTGGGGATCTCTTCCTGCTACTGATGTAGCCATATAATGTCATCCTTGGTATTGACTGGTTGTTTTTAGGTCATTATATTATCAAATTATTCTAGATAATATTCATGTTTTCGAACATGAAAGGCCAACATGTATCTTTCATTGGAAAACGGAGCTGTTAGGTGGGAAGTCGGTGTATGGGACCTCTTCTTTCCTTGTAAACCAAACTGTCAATGGGATTGATGGATACTGATATGGTGGAGGTTCTGGGAGTTTTTGGAGAGTTTCTAGATGTTTTCCCTGAGGAGGCTGTGGCTCTACCCCCACGATGCAACGTTGAGTTCGGGATAGACTTACATCCCATTAGTCTGATTTAGATGGATCCTTGTTGGATTATTCCTTTTGAGTTATGGGAGTTGTAGATTCAGATGGATGATATGATGAAGAATGTTTTCATCTGACCCAGTGTGTCACCGTGGGGTGCTCCGGTCTTGTTGAAGAAGATGGAAGATGGTGGTCTGAGGCTCTATATAGACTACCGGAGACTGAATTAGGTAATGGTCAAGAATTGTTACCCTCTCCCAAGGATATATGATCTTTTCGACCAACTTAGGGGAGTGAGTTGGTTTTACAAGATCGATCTAAAGTATATATATTACCAATTGAGGGTGAAAGAGGGTGTCATCTCAAAGACTGCTTTTTGGTGTAGGTATGGGCACTTTGAGTTCATAGTTATGCCATTCGATGTTACAAACACACTAGCCATGTTCATGGGGCTCATAAAATCCATTTTTTGTGAGTTTCTAGACCATTTCATCATCGTATTCATCAATGACATCCTAATCTACTCAAAGTCAGAGGTGGAGTGTACTAAATATCTCAGAACTGTCATATAGGTCCTTTGGTACCATCGACTCTACATAAAGCTATCCGAGTACAAGTTTTGGACACGAGAGGTCTACTTCCTTGGACATGTTGTGTCTCAGCAGGGTGTAGCAGTGGACCCTTTGAAGGTCTAGGTAGTCATTTGTTGGGAAACACCCAAGAATGTGGTATAGGTTCATAGTTTTTTGGGTCTGGTAGGCTACTACTGTAGATTCGTACTTGATTTCTCTCAAGTAGCATCCCTGTTGATGAATCTGACTAGAAAAGGCTAGGATTTTGTGTGGGGTGAGCAGTGCCAGATAGAGTTTTACTATCTCAAGGGTAATTTGGTCTATCCTACAGTACTTTGGATGCCAGAGGAAGGGGAGATGTTTGAGGTTTTTTGAGATGCTTCCCATCTAGGATTGGGATTTGTGCTAATGCAGCAACAAGAAGTGATCTTCTATGGGTCTAGGAAGTTAAGTCCCCATGAACATAACTATTACACCCATGATCTGGAATTAGCATCGGTCATGTTCGCACTAAATCTATGGTGACATTACCTCATTAGGGAGTGCTTTATGGTATTCACAGATCATAAGAGCTTGTGGTACATATTTTCTAAGTGATATTGGAACATGCGGTAGCGGAGGTGGATGGAGTTTCTCCAGGAATACAATTTTGAGATATCCTACACCTCAGGAAAGGGGAATGTTGTGGCTGATTCTTTGATCAGGAAGTCACATAAGGAAGTGGTTTGGGAATCTGTAAACACCTAGAAGGAGATGGAGGAGTTTCCTACCTTGCATTAGATATGAGAATGGATAGAGGTAGAGGATACTTATTTCAGATGATGGTAAAATCATCCCTGTGGAAGAATTTGGAGGAGTCTCAATGGGGAGACTCAGAGGTGGAGGTGATTCGTGATCACATTGACTAGGGTAATGATCCAAAGGGATGGTCAGAGGATAGTCAGAATCAAATGTTGTCTCGTGGGAAACTGTTTTTGCCATTGGCAATGCATGAGGAAGTTCTTTGTGAGTTTCATAGACCAACCCTAGTGGTACACCCTAGATTTTAAAAGATGTACTGGGGCTTGAGGTAATAGTTATGGTGGCCTAGGATGATGAAAGTAGTGGAGGAGTTTTTGAAAAAATGCTTAGTGTTCCAGTAAGTGAAGGTTGAGCACCATGTTCCCAATGGTTTGTTACAGCCCCTAGATGTCCCCGAGTGGAAGTGGGATGACATATTGATGTATTTTATCATAGGATTACCCATGTATTAGGGAGGATGCTATGTTATTTGGGTAGTAGTGGATCTATTGATGAAATTATCTCACTTATTAGCAATCAAGGAGTCAAGAGTAGTGGATGTCTTGACAGGAAGGTATGTAAATGAGGTGGTGTGGCTGCATGGGGTTCCAAGATCCATCATATTAGATCAATATACACATTTTAAATTGTGATTATGGAGGGGATTATAGCATGAATTTGGAACCCAATTATAGCTCAATATTTCTTTCCACCCTTAGACGGAGGGATAGAAGGAGAGTACCATCTAGACATTAGAGGACATGTTATGGGCATGTGTTCTGGGGTTTAGTGGGTCTTGAGTGTGATATTTTTCCTTGGTAGAGTTTTCTTACAATAATTACCATCACTCTTCAATCAACATCGATCCATTTGAAACTTTATACAGATGAACATGTCGTTCACCCTTGTATTGGATAGAAGTTGGAGAGGCATCTATTCTTGGTCCAGACATGGTGTAGAGTATGAAAGAGAAGGTGCTTCTTGTCCATGAAAGGATTAAGGCAACACAAGACCAGAAGAAGTCATATTCTGATCCCCACAGGAGGCCTTTGCAGTTCAAGGTTGGGTACCATGTATTCTTGAAGGTTTCCCCTCGATGTGGGTAGTAGAGGTTCGAAATAGGAAGTAAGCTTTTCCCCAAGTTCATTGGAACTTTGGAGGTGTTGGGACGAGTTGGAAGGGTGGAATACCGGTTGGAATTTCCACCATAGTTGAGAAGGATTCATGATGTATTTCATGTCTCCCAGCTTCATTGATATCTTCATGATGAATCCCATGTCATTGATTGGGGAGAGTTGGATATCAATGGTGACACAATGTTCATGGAGAGACCAGTGGAGATCCATGATCATTAGGAGAAGGTGCTGCATGGAATGACCATTACCTTGGTTCACATGTTGTGGAAGCATGGTGGCCTAGAGGAGAGTACTTGGGAGCAAGAGACGTAGATGCGTGCCCAGTACCCATAGTTTTTTTGAGTTTTTATTGTGTTTTTTGATATGTTATGTACTGATTGAACCTTATTTGTTATAAAATGGGTTGTTTCATTATTCTCTAATCTATGATAAAGTCCTAACATTTTAAAAGGGGAAACCTGATTCATAATTGAGACATATTAATGTGGATGTGATTAAACCCATGTGGGTGATTCAGTGCTACCTAAAGAGGATAATATCTTGAAATTAAAGGAGGAATTCCCTAATTCATGTGTCCGGATAGTTAGTGATTATGTGGGGTATCTTGTGGATGTTTGGGTTAACAGATGTGGGAGGAGGTGTTCTTGGATGCTAAGGTTTCACTTTAGATTTTGAACAACACAAGGTGGTTTATCCTTGAGAGGTATCTTACAGGGTGGTTGTTCAGACCCCTCTTTCTTCTGGATTTGGTTTGGAATTATCAAGGGTGAGAATAGTTTGAGAGGTATATGATGTAATGGCATGGACCTCAATGGTCCATTATTTGTCAAAATATAGTGTTTGGGTTGTTTTGGAGGCATCAGTTGCCCATTTCAAGAGTTTTCCAAATTTCCAGTTTTTCCATCATAGAGTCAGGCATCAGTAGGTCACATCGGTAGCTCAAAATTGGTGACTTAGGGAGTCAGTGGGTCAGGGTGTCGGTGAGTCAGGGCATTGGTGAGTCAAGGCATTGGTGACTCAGGGATTTGGTGAGTCAGGGGTTGTTGAGTAAGAGCATTGGTGAGTCAGGGCATCAGTGAGTCGGGGCGTCGGTGAGTCAGGGTGTCAATGACTCAGGACATCGGTGAATAGTGATTAACACACTAAAGGAGAGAGCCTCCTCTCTTTATTTATAGTGGAATTCCAAAATACCCAGTTGGGTTCCCCGACCCCCATTTATTTCAATGTCCACTAAATAAATAATTTTGAAGAACTAAACTACACCAATATTATTTATTATTTTATCACATACTTGTAATATATATATAATATATTACGTGATAAAACCCAATCCATTTAACTCGACTCACTATCCCACTTAATATTAAACAAACCTTGAATATTAAAATAATATTCGTTTGATTAATATTTTCCCATATTTACTAAACCTGTAAATATATAAAATAAATTCAATCCCAAATATTCATAAATTCAATATTAATGAATTTATTTAATTCTTTTGTTGATCGATAACTTGGACAATGCTAGGACCCCATGGAGGGCCCCACTATGTTTATATACCTATTCAACTGAATATGGTAGATTCTTGAATACGCTATTGTGTGTGACCCTATAGGCCCTTATCTTGATAGCAGTGAATAAAATCCACATACCAAGAGCAGATTCAAGCAACCCATAATGGTCCCTAAAGAGATAAGGATAGTCATAGAAACGACTACCATCCTACGAAAACTGACTGTGTACTTTTATCTCTTTGTCATTAAATATCTCGTAAAGCAGGACACACTCTTGTGTCATTGTCCTTATATTGATTTATTATTTGTTGATCTATTAGAATGGATTTTCCATTCTACTGCTTTGGCCAAAGTCTTATGAAGGCAACACCATCCTGATCAACCAGGCCTGAGATATACAACTTCCTAAACTTGGAAGTAGCAAATCATTTCTTGACCATTCAGCCAATGTCATACCACCAACGACGCACCCAACACAAGATACCTCTCCATGACTTCATTTCCATAGTTTTCATCTAGAATCAATGTACATAATCAAATAGTATGCATTAGTAATAGTCTCAAGTCAGGAGACCAATACCCATGTCGATCGATAGGAACAACCAATGACACCCAAAAACATGTGTTGTTCCTATTGGCGGGTCTGTCCTCATGATCTCACTACTATAGATCCCCAAGTGTGAAATTCATGAGAAGAAGTCTCAATGCTTATGAGCCCTCAGCACATGATAGTCATACATCTACTTTGTCGAGTCAGTAAGATGTATCTAGACTATAGAATATTTATTTAAGATCAATGTCATTGTATCTCAAGGTTCTAATTATAGCATGGGATCTACTTCAACCTTTCAATAAAACAATTAATCTTTGGACATTACCATTATAATAGTGGATGCAGAAAAGTTTACACTTTAATGGTAAGGTGACATCATGTATAACTAACTGTACACAAGATATGGTAATCAAAATTACTGCATAGTTGGGTCTAGGGAACCCACTATTTCAACACTCCCACTTGCACTAGAGCCAACTTTCTAACCAATCTTGTTAGCTACTCACATGATAAAATCATTCTTCTAATAAGTAATGGATTTAACTACTAGGCCTGCCACATTTTTACCGCATGGCATATCTGCTATATACTACCTCATCTACTCAAGATAAGGTATCCCCGAGTTTATCACCTTTGTCCATTGTCATAACTTGACAATCTTGGATAGTAATAATATCATAATTTATATTATGATAATACTTTTCTCACTAGGTGAGAATCTAATAACTAGAAAAAATCATTTCAATTGATAACTGCTTCTTAGCTGCCTTAGAAGCTGCAACATACTTGGTTTTTGTAGATATGGCTACCACTAGATTTTATGATCTTAACTCGCTCATCACCTTTTCCTAACTCTGATACTAGATCAAATTGATCTAAGTATTACTAGTTTATGTCCCACAAAACCTAATATACCTTCCTCTCCATATTCTAGGTACATATCATTTTTACTTTCTGAAGTACAAGATGATAGTTCTGAATGCACCACTTATAGTGCTCTTGGAAATAATTGATATCTGCCTATAATAAATTATATCCTAGAAGTATCAATTATTTTACATATTATGGAATATGTGATTGATATATTTCTAAATCATATGGTATCAATTCACAACATTAATATCTACCCATGTTCCGAACATGCTAACCCAGAGAGATTAAGCCATGTGACATTGGCAACAACTCTGAACTTGAATTGTTCCAACTTGTAGTTTTCAATAAAATGTCACTATATATACAAATGACTAGGACCAAGAAACCTATGGATCTACCTTATTATATCCTATTCCCTATAACTCAGGTTACTACTTTAAGTCAATCATTGGAGAATTGCTTTTAACCTAGTCTTATCTAATAGTAAGACCAAGATCTGTTTTCTATATGTTACTGAACATATTTCACTTGAAAATATTTGGATCTCCCACTAACCTTTGGTATTCACAAGGAAAAGATTCATTTATAATGAATGATCTAAGATATTGTCGCTTAATTTAAACCAAAACTGGATTTCAGTAACTTTCAACCCTTATTGGCATCATTTGATGTCATCATCTCTTTCTGGTTGCGTCGTATAGACACCTTCCATGAAAGATGATCTTGAAATCCAATGACCAATAAAATGATATTATAATTTTAGCTATGAAAAGTAAAATTCTAATGGATTCAGGCATACCGACTTGGTATAACAAATCAAGACTTATTGGTACCAGGCTTGTACCATCCATGTATCATCTCATTTGAATACTCACCACAATATTCAATTTATAACCCCCATTGCAATTTGATACATAGAATCCATTATTGAATTTTAGTTGATCTTATAAATCTTAGATCATTGCCTTATACTGCTTACTTGTAGGATTTATTATTCTTAATGAATAATATATCACCAACTGCGGTGAATATAAATCCATCACCATAGTTTCATTCTTCTTACATAGTATGCATTACTGGAACATGCCGATTCCATAAGTACTTGTGGAACCTGTTCCTATGCCAACCTTTTGGTCATCTCACGCATTGAATAAGTCCAATTCAATTCAGCTCCCATAGTCTCTAATATATATGTGGACCCTTATATAGAAATGTAGTCTAATACTTGACTACAACTTTTTTATCTTAGGGATTTAGGTAATATTCTAAGCAACTGTTAGGATAATTACCTTAGATGCAAAACGTGTTTAACTTGATGCATGTTTGTTTGAATCCTAAAAAATCCTTTGCATCTAAACACGTCCTATGACATAATGTATTTTCCATCATACTATGACTTTTATGATATCCATTTATCATTTTATTTGGTATGGTTATGGGTTTACACTGTTATTTGCAAAGCATATTTTGAAATATAATGGAAGTTACTGAATGTTGTAACATTGATACTACTTACATCATAACTTTGATGTATAAAATGTGCATTTAGGTATTACTCCACGCTACATTTTGTTGATCAATGTTAACATGTAAGACTTAATCATCAATACTTCTTATGAATATCAATACAGTGATGTAGATAAGGTAACATGCGTTTAGGAATTACTCCACACTACATTATCATGATTGATGATTGTTTGGTCAAGATATTCTTTGGAATGTCAATCTGAAGCAACTCATATCTTCTTACCAAAATTATACTTCACTATTCCTTAATAACTTAAATGAATCTTATGAAGTATCTTTACCTCTTGATTTCCTTTAGAATAGTTCACACTCTCTTATTGAACTAATCCTGAAAGCTTTGTGGAATACCTTTATTTCTAAAGGTTTCTTTGTCCAAACTAAGGATGTCAATAATACCTAATGTGTTTAGCTATGCCGATCTTAAATACCACATTGGGTATATAATTGACGTCCACTTTTAGTTTTAATTGACAAAGAATAATATTTCCACAACTGGGTAGGTCTTACAAATTTATATTCATCATGTATTGCCTTTGATTCAAGTAGCAGTGAACTATTTGTTGAGTATGTTACCAGAAACAAAATTCATTCCAAAACTTGTAATAATGTATCATCATGAACAAATGGACACATGAGATAAATTTTTTGGTTATAATCTACAACTTGTTCAATTTGAATCAATCACCTAGAAATTATAAGTTAGGTGTTTCTCACCACTAACTTAGGATTCACCCTTTCACAGCTTCTTGGAGAAGACACCTTACTCCTAGTAATGTTTCTCTACTTACTTGGTTACTGTATTTCAATTCATATATGTGAAAATCATATTTTATTTTAATACCCAAGAAGTATGTGAGAAAACAATAATTTTATTTGATGAATATTAACTGAATGAGAAGCGGGTACTTGCTTCTAGTATTTTAGTTTTTATACTTCCATGAATTTATTTCATAATATGTAATGAAAATAACCACCTATTAAAAAACCAACCACTTTTCATTGAAGGACATGACGAAGGTTCCTTTGGTATAACTTTCTATAGGCCTCTTCGCCTTTGTCATTAAATTTATTTTCTATAAGAAAAAAAAGATGATACTTTCTTTAATATTCTTATTACTTGGCGAATGTTACCTAAAAGGTAATGAAGCACTTACTCTATACCATTCATCTATATCCTTAAAGAAAAACTAGATTAATTAGGTGTAAAAGGTATAAGAATGGAATGACTTGAAAGATTGTGAATTGTCTTTCACTTTACACAAACCAAGTGCAATCATCACATTCAAATATTTCTTCACTTTCTCCTCGATAGTTTCTTAGAGATGAGACTTCATGCAATATCATTCATGTCGTGATGCAGTGAACTCAAATAACATGAGAAATTTATGATAGCATTATGGAAGAACCATCATATACTTAATTCATGAGTCTCTTGTAAGCATTTACATCATCACTTCCTGAGGTGGCTTAATAGGTTGGGACACAAGCACCTAGAATTTCAATTATGGTAGTAATGTGCGCAAGTGCCTATACTACAATTGGAATTTCGTGCTTGTTTGGACATTAAATGTTTTCCAATATTTATCACAGTTTAATTGTGGATTTAGTTTTCATTCTCTACAAATAAATTTTAGCAGATTGTACTTTAATGTGATTAACAGTTTAGACATAATTGATTAATTTAATCATTGAATGCCTCCCACTAATTTTTCAAATTAGAGGAACCCTCTGTACTAGAATCAGAATACTCTTGAGTGTTTTAGTGGAAAGGATCCCAGAACCTCCCTTATGGTCTACAAGCTATGAATATGACACTACTCGGAGGTTCCAAGGTAGGCTTTTGGCTGGCCAACCACATTGATTCACGGTTCTTTGATCTGTTGAGTGAAGTCCCAACTTCGAAAATCATTACTGATTTTCTCAATGATTGCCTCTAAAATTACAACAAGCAAGATATGGATATTTCTTTTCTACAATTTTAGTTAAGTTTACCCACCACTCCAATAAGAACTCCCCGGTAGTAAGATCACCCTCATCTATGGAATGACCGGCACCCAAACACTCTGTTTTGTTCAAACTTGAATAATGGAAGGTTGTTTGTGACTTAATATTTTCTTTGAGGGTTTTATAGGTTTTCTCTCGACGAATGTGATCCATTTCTATTAAACTTGTTCATCTATGTTGTCGCTCTCAAAACTGAAATTTAATAGAAAAACATACGCTGATTCTTTATACATTTTATTATCTATTATTTTATGTATTTTCCCGCTGTTCTAAAATGCATAAAATAATAAATAAATGCATAAAGATAAATTACTACCCTACTAGTATTGAGAATCTAAAAGACCTAAGGGCGTCATATATGAGTCGAAGCTTGAATCTTAATGCAGCTTTCCCCTTGTCTTGTATGTTCGCTCTACTTCTGGAATATCACCTTCTCTTGGCAGGGTCCACGTCATTTGCTTTCTTCATCCGAAGTACCAAGATACTCATGCACAGGTGAGGGGGACTCCGGTATAAATGTACATCAGGTAAATTGGGCACGCAAGACCTTATAAATTTTAACCAAAAATAAAGATGATGAGCAGACCGTCTAATTAATTACAATCGCCACACAGAATTAAAATAATTAATTAAATAAAAGTGACATAAATGGGTCGATGCTCAAGAACAATAGATGGGTAAAATAAAGTGTGTTAAAATTAAAATGCATTAATTAAGTACGAGGGTTACTTAAATTAAATTAAATGAATTTAATAATTCAAATAATTTAATTAATTATCGGTCCTCTAATTAATTTAATTTTAATATCAAAATTAAATTAATTTAACTTAATTCAATTTAATAATAAAATTGAATTAAATTTTCATCTAGGTATTAAAATAATTAACCAAAATTAATTTTAATTAACTTAATTTAGAAACTAAAATTAAATCAATTAAATTAATTAATATTTGATTAATTTAAATGGTCGGTCCCTGAAACGCGATTGCAGGGCCTATGCGGGTCGGGCCAATCCCACGCAGGACCCTACAAGGCCATGCATGGCCAAAATGGGCTAGACTGATCCGCCCAAACCCATTCCGGGTTGGGCAGGTCTGCCCGGACCGCTTCAGAACCAAATGTTTCCTGCTAAAAAAACCAGTCAAAGTAATGGTACCTCCCGAAACTAGCCCAGAGGCGTGGTGACGCGCGGCGCACCTGCGCCCGATCTTGAGGCGGTGGCCAGCCAGATTCTTCTCGGGCTGAGTGTAGTGGCGCTCAACAGGTGAGGTTGACGACTGGCTGGGGTGGCACTGGAGATCACTATTCAGTGGAAGTGTGTCTGAATAGTAGTGGCAGAGGATGGGAAGGCCAAGCGGGGCACTCGGGAGTTGGACGGGGTGATGGCGGCCACCGCTGTCTAGTCAAAGGGAGACCGGAGGCGCGCCTGCCGCACCCAGAAGCTGCTGGTCATCTTGGACCATCTAGGGAAGCTACCAGGTGGAGGGAAGAGCACCGGTGAGGGCAGCCGGGATCCATGGTGGCCATGCGGTGTAGTTGCGCAAGGCTGGGCGGCGAGGGGGGTGGCGGCCTGTGCGGTGAGGCGGGAGGTGGCCTGGCAGCAGTCCGGTGCTAGGTCGCTGCAGAGGGCGGGAAGGCCAGCTGTGACATGAAGGTCCCCTGGTGAGATGAGGAAGCCCGCCCGGCTGGTGTCTCCAGCAGTGGTTCAGTCTGGGCTGCTGGGGCGGCGAACTCTGGGATGGCCAGATGGGGTGTAGGAGGCGGGTGCCCGGGGTGCGGCGAGTGCCGCTGAGAGGAGGTCCGACAAGGGCTGGGCGACACGACCTCCTTCTAGACAGTCCGAGCTGCTAAGGAGATGTGGAGGGGGATCTAGGGTTGCACCATGCTAGAGGAGCACCGAGGGGGTCCGCTCAGACCCCATATTCCCCTTTTTTTCTTTTTGTTAATCCATCACTGAACCCCCTATTTTTTCACCTATTTTTTTAAAAGAAGACTTCTTTTGAAGTCTATTCCACCCCTCCCCTACCTTTTAATTTTTTTTAAGAGTCAAGTCATCCCTCTAAATATTTTTCCACAAATGAAAATATTCTAAAGGCTAGTAGATAGCCTTTTTAATTTAATAATAATAACATAATTATAATAAAATAATAATTTATTATTATTATATAATAATAATAATAAAATAAATATTATTATAATAATAAAATTATTATGAAAATTATAAAATTATAAAATTATAATTTGCACAATTAATTTTATTTCTAACGAACCAATTGAATTTTAATCAGTTCAACAAGATGAAATAAAATTAGAACCCAAGATCAAACCGCGAATTTGATGCAATTCAAAAATTTAAACTGACCATAACTTGGTCATTAGACATTGGATCGCTATGCGGTTTGAATTGTTGGGACTGTCTTTAAACCTTATACATAATTTTATGAAAATTAATTTTATTTGGCTCAGAAAATTTACGCGATCCCACTAATACCACTGTTAGGTCTCAGGGCCCGCCGCGGAAGCCGAGGGGCTGGCGATTTTAAAATTTTTCATTAGCGGGACGATGAAACTTGTCATCCCCGATGATCTGAGCCCCGGAGAGGTCTGAGGATCTTGCATAAATTATTAAGAGCAAAAATTAAAAATGAAAAACATACCTGTTTCATATCCATAGCCGCGGTCAACTTCAACTAGTCGATAGTGATCGTCGCTTGAAGGATCCAAAGCAGGATCCCTCTTGATCGTCCACACGCACTCCAAAAATCTGCTGGAATGTCGATTTTCAAACTCCAGGTGCTATCACGGCGATCCGATGATACTTTAGACATCCCAACGATCACTACATAGAGAAGCCTTCGATGCATGAGAGAGATCTTGATCTGAGCTTCTTAGATTGAGAGATTCTCTCTATATAGAGTAGGAGGATTGAGAGGCTTTGAATTTCACTCCATGAAATGAGTGAATAGTGATTAGAACACCAAGGGAGAGAGCCTCCTCTCTTTTTTTTATAGTGGAATTCCAAAATACCCAGTTGGGTTCCCCGACCCCAGTTTATTTCAATGTCCACTAAATAAATAATTTTGACAAACTAAATTGCACCAATATTATTTGTTATTTTATCACATACTTGTAATATATGTATAATATATTATGTGATAAAACCTGAGCCATTTAACTCGAATCACTGCCCCGCTTAATATTAAATGAACCTTTAATATTAAAATAATATTAGTTCGGTTAATATTTTCACATATTTATTAAAATTGTAAATACAGAAAATAAATTCAATCCCAAATATTCATAACTTGAATATTAATGAATTTATTTAATTCTTTTGGTGATCAATAACTTAGAAAATGCTCGGACCCCATGGCGGGGCCCACTATATCCATATACCTATTCAACTGAATAGGGAGGATTCTTGAATACTCTCTTGTGTGTGACTCTCTCAACCCTTATCTCGATAGTAGTGAATAAAATCCACAGACCAAGAGTAGAGTCTAGAAACCCATCATGGCCCCTATAAAGATAAGGATAGTCATAACAATGACTACCATCCTATAAACACTAACTGTGAACTATAATATTTTTCTCATTAAATATCTCATAAAGAAGGACACACTCTTGTGTAATCATCCTTATCTTTCTTTATTATTTTTTGATCTATCTAGATGGATTTTCCTTTCTACTGCTTTGGCTAAAGACTTATGAAGGCAGCACCATCCTGATCAATCAGGCCTGAGATATACAACTTCCTAAACTTGGAAGCGAAAAATACTTTCTTGACCATTCAGCCAATGTCATACCACCAAAGACACACCCAACACAAGCTACCTCTCCACGACTTAATTTCCATGGTTTTCATCTTGCATCAATGTACGCAATCAAATAGTACGCATTGGTAATATTCTTAAGTCAGGAGACTAATACACATGTCCATAGATAGGAACAACCAATGAAACCCAAAAACATGTGGTGTTCCTATTTTAGGGTCTGTCCTCATGATCTCACTACTAGAGATCACCAAGTATGAACTTTATGATAAGAAGTCTCAATTATTATGAGCCCCCAACACCTGATAGTCATACATATACTATGTCCAGTCAGTAAAATGTATCTATACTATAGAATATTTATTTAAGATCAATGTAATTATATCTCTAGGTTCTCATTATAGCCTGGGATCTTCTATAAAATTTCGATACGATAATTAATCTTTAGACATTACCATTATAATAGTAGATGCAGAAAAGTCTACACTATAATGGTAAGATGACATCATGTATAACTAATTGTACACATGACATGGTAATCAAAATTACTTTATAGTTTGGTTTAGGGAACCCACTATTTCAACATATGACTCTTGTTGTTGGTGAGTTAGCATGTCAGTGATTCTTGGTGTCGATGAGTCAGGGCGTCGGTGAGTCAGGGTATCGGTGAGTTGGGGCATCAGTGGGTCAGGGCATCAGTGAGTTAGGGCTTCAATGAGTCAGGGAATTGGTGAGTCAGACATCATTAAGTCGTGTTGGTGGCTTAACATCAATAGATCAGCATCGGTAGACCACCCATTAGTGACTTCCTATTGGTACCAGTGGATTGCTATCAGTGACTCACCCATCGGTAACTCGCTGTAGGTGTTAGTGACTCACCCATTGATGAATCATTTATAGTTTTTCCATATTTTTCCAATTCTGCCCCTTTGACACTTTCTTTAATGTTAAAGGATTTAAATTCCATATTTAATGAGTTTTGGGCCGTTTTAAATGGTATTTATCTTCTAAAAACCTGAATCTTCTATTAACACCTAAAACCATGTGGTCTTGGCCACAATCCGACTTTAATGGCCTTTGAAACCATATCCCTTCTTTTGATATATGATTTGGACATTCTAAACCAAGATATTCTTTTCCTCATATGTTTCCATTTTATCTTGGCATGCATGGAACCTTTCCTCCCCATGGAGTCGTGTGTTGTGCCATACCTATCGTCTGAGTTTCCCTTGGAGTTCTTCTTGCTGTGTACACAACCCTCTATTTTTAATGCAAGGGAATTTTTTTGATCGTCTTCTATTCTAAGTAGGGATTTACTTTATCTCTATTTTAATTATGTATCATGAAGGGTGGGAATAGTAATGTTTTTTTAAAAACTACTGAATCTAACTTCTAACAAAGATAAATGCTAATACGAAATTGATAACAGGATGGGAATGGATTGATGTTGATCACCTATTTTATTTTTTATCCTAATTGATAATGTGATTTGTTGTGGCCATGTGGCTTTTGAAAATCATGGCCGTTGGTGTTCTTTACATGCACATGGGTGATGATTTATAACTATTGTTATTTCCTTATGAATAATTTCTATAAAAATCAATCTGATAAATCACGTACACTTGGTTAAATAAATGAATTCCCTAAGATGAAAACCCTTGTGTGATCACCACCATTTATAAAAGTGGATTTAAAGAATAATGTTTTTCAAATCTGAATACACCCTATTTGATAGGTGTTGCTATGTGCTGTGTTCTATTGGGTTTTGTGACTTGTGTGGGTTGTGTGGTGCTACTTTTGGAAGCACAGTTGTGGGTGTAGGGGTGGACAGAGGGGTTGGCTCCATGAGTTGGTTTGGTATGTTTGTGCAGTGAGGCTGTGGTTTTAGTGGTGGTTGCTATGGGATTTGTGTATGAGGTGGTGTAGGAGGTGTGATGGTATCTCAGGTTGAGAGATTGATTGATTGTGATATGGATGATCTTGTTATGTAGTGGGACTGTATTTGGGCAGTGTTTGGGCAGCGAGGATACATGACTAGGTTGTGTTATGATTTCCTGTTTACGGGTGTGCCAAGTGTGGTGTTGTTATGCAGCAGGGCTATTGAGTGTGGTTGTGATGAGGTGTATTGGGGATTTTCTTGTTAAAAGGAAGTAAAAGGCGACATTACTTTGAAGAATTATGGTAGAGGTGTCTAGGAAAGGGGGTGTGGAGTGAGACTACAAGCTCGTTGTTTTTTTTATTTGTTTTTCTTAATGGATGTTAAAATGGATTCCTTTACCTTGGTTATGGCATCCCTCCCTTTTATTACATAACTTTTCATTAAATTTTACAAACAGAGGATCTTTAAAGTCTAGTGTCTTGGAAATCAGGATCATAATACGTGAAAACAATATAAAAATTCTTCTAAAACACTTGTAAGGATTCTTAATTTTTCATCCTAAGTTCATTACAACATCTCATAACCTAGGAGCGTACATCAAAGGAAAGGGTGAGTAGAAGGCCCAGTAAGGGAAACAAGAGAAACATTTTACATGTGAACTTGAGATACATCAATAAAGTCATGATAAATAACTTTAAGGCATGAGAAAGAGATCATGAGGAATATCATAATAAAAATAACATGTTTTATAACTTGAATATGTGGCTACAACATTTAACTTAGACAATCATTTCCGTATCACCAAGGTCCATCCCCTAGTTGTCATTAAAAAAATTTCCAAGGTTATTCACCAAGGTATCGTTAAAATGGTCATCTCTAGAGATTAAGTCTTTACCCAATGCATTGAAGAAATATCAGGGCGCACCCTTAATTTGTATTTATTATCATGTGAGACAAATATATCATCATCAAAAATTTCATAAATAACCCATATAGCATAAAATAAATGGGTTTCATTTCATAATCATAACGTTTTAAAAAATGCTTTAAAGACATGATCTTCATGTCACTTTAAACCCACGGAAAAGGAAAGAGGGTTTCATGTATGTAAATCCCAGAATTAAAATAGAAAATTTTGATATATATGTGAATACCCCTATAGAAGAAATATCTTTGAGTATTCACTTAATAAAATAAAATAATTTGAGAAAAAGAGAAAGACATTTGAGACGAAAATTCTGCAGCATAACGACGATGTTACAGGGTTTTAGAAAACATTGAAAAGAGAGGGTACATGGGTCACCCACTCATAAATGATCCATAAAACATTAGGGGGACAGGATATAAAGGATTTAAGAACATGTTAATGAAATTTTAAAGATATTCCATATGAAATGAAGAACTTTAGAGGAAGACAAAAATAAGATTTCTCTTATGAAAATTCGGCAGCCTAACGACGTTACTTAAAACTTCAAAAAATGAATTGATGAGATAAAATAGGGTATCTTATCATATGAACATAAAACTTACAGTATGATAGATATAGAAGTTGATACCCCAACATAAGAAAAGTAACTTGAAATAAATTAAATGAAAATAGAACATGAAAAATGAGAATGGTGGAAGAATCCCTTACAAAAAATTTGACAGCCTAACGGTGCCACTTAAACATTCATAAAATGAAATGATGAGAGTAAGAAGGGACATCTAATAATATGATCATGAAAAGGTCAGTAATAGGAATATAAAAGAACATCCCCCAACATAAGAACATGGGGCTTAAATGAAATGACATACAAAAGAGTACTTGAAAAGAAAGAGATAGGTAGGATTCCTTACCTTGAAGAGTAACTTCGAAATCTTGAAGGTTGGGACCTTGGGAGGCTTGAGGGAACCTTGGGAGGACTCATTGGGAGGTAAAGAGACCAGAAATGCATTGGGGAGGATTTGTAAAATGAAATGAATGAAGGAAAGGCTTGGTATTTATAGGAGAAGTGAGGGGACAAAGCATTAATTGCCAAGGGACACCTCATCGGTGGTATTGGAAAAAACATGGGCTTTACCATGGTATTTTCCCATGCTATTAGCCAATTGGGACACATAATACCTTATCTTACTATTCATACGTCAACCAGAATTATTGCATAATTATTACATCCTTAATGATGTCATTAAACACCCGAAACTCAAGAACTGTATTTTCACTATTCACTGAAAATTCAACTTTCTCAAAAAAATCCCAAAAATTCACCTTAACCAAATATCAATGCTCTGATTCCAAAAATGAACTCCATTTTATGAAAACAATTTTCTAAATATTTTAAATTTAATTTTTAAATAAAAACACTATTCACTAAAAATTCAATTGTTTCAGAAAAATCCCAAATATTTACCTTAACCAAATATCGATGCTCTGATTTGAAAAATGAACTCCATTTTATGAAAATAATTTTCTAAATATTTTTAATTTAATTTTTAAATAAAAAACTCTATTCACCTGAAAAAAACTAATACTTAACCAGTACTTTCTGGAACAGTTATTTACCTATTTTATTGAATCACATTACTTAATCAAGGTGCCTAGATTATATTAATACTTTCTTAAGTAAGGTTACTTAATCCATTTGATCACATTACTAATCATTAGCATAAAATCACTATTCATAATTTACTATTCATCAAAAATTAAGTTGATCTTATTAGACTCTAAATTTCTTACTGAACATAACTGTAGAAGACCATTTTATGAAAATCATTACACATTATTAATTATTTAAGGTTTACATAAATATTTTTAAAATATTATTTTTCTAAAATTCATCAATAATATACATACTATATTTATCCGAACATTTGAAAATTCACATACTTCACCATAAGAGGAAATCAAAATTTTTATTTAAATCAAAGGATTACATAAGGAAGTTACAGTCTCGTAACATAACCCCTTATAACACCAGCATAGGACCTAATAGTAAGGTGTGCTTGGGTGATCGAATCTTGGGGAGGCTCGACCAACATTTCTCGAGTAGTGATTTCTATCAGCTTGAACTTCTCGCAAAGGCGATTCCGTTCCAGCTTCACACGATGAAGTTTGGCTTGGGTTTGGTCCAGGGCAAAGCCCAAAGGTGATACCTCCTTCCCAAGTTCCGTTAGATGGGCTTTGATCAACCCGATACTACTGTTTGGGGCCATTGAATCTTCTTTCTATATTAATTAACCAAGATCACTTGTATTTAGAGACAATAATCACAACATTTTGTTTCCAACAATCATATTGAACAACTGTCACATAACAGTCGAAACCCAATGGTCTTATTTTAATTATACTCATTTTATTAAATGAAATAGTTTTGTTGAGTATAAAATAAAATAACACACCAAGTTAGGAAACAAATTTTATTCAAAATTTTGGGTCGTTACATTGGTCCCTCTTTCCTAATTTAGCTTTGGTAGTGGTTGGTGTGGTTGCTTCACCTTATAATGTTTTCAGTGTTTAGTAGTTTCCTAGGTAGGAATGTAATAAATAAATTAATGGAATGATAATGTAGAAATACAACTGATTAAGTGAAGCGGCATTCAAGTGACCATCATCTGTAGTGGTACATGCATGTAGGGGTACCAATAAAGGCGGTTTTGAGTGGTCTGATTGTATGTTTGTAATTTCATAGGATGGTTTGAGTGTTTGTTACCTATATATATAAAATTATAGTTCTTTATGTTTTCTATAGGCACCCCACCTATGTTGAGCACTATGTTCCAAACACCCCAATTGTTATGGGGGAGAGTGTCTTTCCCAACATCCCAATTGGAGGATGGATGACTAGTTAATGACTTTACCCTAATCCATCTTTTAGGTACTGATCTCCCAAGACTCTTTAGGCATGATGTAATGGCTTGAGGTTTATTACCAGACTTATGGTATTGTCTATGTGAGAGGTGTTCTATCTCCCAGGTGTCTTCGCGATGATGTCCATGTGTTTTTGGGCAGGGTGTGGTATGTGTGAGGCCCATGTGTGTGCGGGAAGGATTACAATTTGGTTTGAGGCCTAGTTTTCTATAGGTTGGAATGTGGTGTGGTTTGTGGATTAGGTGTGTGTGGGAAGGTTGTGACTGTGTGGCTTGTGGAAGAGCATGGTAGGGTTAGGACGTTCGCCATTAGGGATAAGCAGTTAACTTGTGGGAAGTGGTGCGGGGTACCCAAATATTTATATGTTTACTACTTTACTTTACTTGACTTTCATTATTTTGTGAGCATGAATTAGTGAGGTTGGGGTGGATAGTATACCTTGTTAGGTGATTTTGAGTTTCTTTTATTTTCTTACAGGGGAATTAATATGTTTCTCCTAGTTGTGCACATATGAATTTGGTTTTTCCCTACTGAGTATACTTTTATACTCACCCTACATATATAAAACTATTTCCAGGTTTCCAGAAAGATTACGAAGGCCGTGTTGGACCTTAATATCTCAGATGTTGGGGATAGTTTCTATGTTTCTTCTTATCTTTTCTTTTGGTACTTTGGAGTTTTATTTTTTATTTCTAGCAGTTTTACTTTAAACATGCATGTGGGTTGGATTTTGATTTCTTTATATATATCTATCTTGGAGTTGTTTTAGGTTGATACATATTATCTCCCAATCTTGGTTACTATATAAAGGGTAATTCCTACCATTTTAGTGAGATTTCTATACCCTTGGTGCTGTTCACCACCCTGAGGCTTATTAGAGGTGGAACTAAGTGGTCATTATCTATCCTTCTTGAGGAAGGAATGTAATGCCCCAACCCTAGTTACCTAGAGTCGGTGCATTATTACATAACATTGGCATGATCACAAGGAACTCATGTCTCAAAAGACCGATCAGTTTAGTATTATTGGAAACAAGATTCATACACAAGTTCAACTTTATAGATTGAAGAGAAATACAACACAAATATATTTCATTAGAAATATCCAAGCCTCATAGATTATGCCTGCATGTCAATCATAACTAACTTCTTCATATCCTGGGAAAATGAAACTTAAGAAAGGGGTGAGCTCAAATTCTCAGTAAGGGTTAGTAATATAGCAGAAAATGACATAAATATTAAGCATGGTAAATAATTGAAACCACATGCCTTTACCAATAATAAACATGAATAATTTTATGGAAAGAATATGAGATGAGTAAATAATGCCATAATAAAATATAATCATGGGTATTCTACTAGTCTAATGACCACATGAACCATTAATATTATTTCTATAATGAGGGAATGTATAATTCCGGACATTTTGAAACATTTTTTCAAGGCCTCGGTCAAGACGTCTAAAAATGATTAATCCCTCGACCAAAACCATAAATCATATTGGGAAAGGTCCTCGACCAATTCCATGTCTAGTTTTCTCATGAGACCTACCGATGCATCGAGTAGCTATAGCAGGCTCCACCCATCACTTACTAAGTCTAATAAATTTCTCATATGAAAAGGTTTAAACATATCATAAACATTCGTATTAAAAAAAACATAGGAAATGTCAATACTTTAACCATAAACCATGAATGGTACAAAAATAGCACATCCACAATAAAAAATATCACAAAACCTTCAATACAATATGGAAGTTTTGTATCATAATAAATCAACCTCAAATAAACTTAAAATTCATCAAAGGATGTTGACATAGATGAAATTAAAACCCTTTTTAGAGAAATATATCTTTCTATTTTGAAATCATTTAAGAGTCACATAATTATAAAATAAAACATTTACTTTGAAAATATTCTTATAAGCTTGTAAGGGAAGCTTCAACGAGTTTATAAAGGTAGAAAATAGGTGCACCCGCCGTATAAGTTAAAAAAGACATTCTTACCTTAATTTTGTCGAAAAGGTTAAAAAGGACCTTGTATGGAAAATGATAAAAAGATTCCTTTATAAACATATTATAAAAAGTCAAAAAGGATATAAATGAATTTAACCCATATTCTATAAAATATTAAGAATTTTTTGAAATACATTTTTAATAACCATGGATGTGGATGATAAAGAGGTCCCAGTAGATAATTACGTATAAACAACCTCATATAATGAAGAGATTGTGAAATAAACCCTTACCTTGTACTTTTCCTTGGTTGAGGGTAGGTTAAACTCCTATATAATGGTTAAATAATTGTTATTAAATTATATAATAATCATATACATTAATATGATATCATATATGATCTTTTAACATCGATTTGTTAATAATATCTTAGTATTATCATCATTTCGGGTGTTAATAGATTCATTTTTCTTTATATTCTTTGTTACATAAGATATGTTTGTTATGGATATGTTGTATATTATTCATATCCAGAATGATATCAAGTCCTCAAACATTTGTTTTAATCATCAAATGAGAATTATAATTGGATGGATACGATAGGGAATGAATCTCATCACGTTCGTGGAGACGGTAGTCCGTACGTACGCACGAGCGACAATATCATTATTTTGATAATAAAATAATATATAATTGGATGGTATATCATATATACAGAATAAATATCATGTTATATTTATTATTTACATCAATTACATATCATTATCATACCCAATGAAATAATAATGTTTTTGAATGACAATTACACCACGACGTGGAGACAGTAAGCCGTACGTACGCACGTATGGTGACATGTCATTCAAAGGATGGATAGAATACTGAATATGGTTGTACCTTATTTATAATAACATAAAAATATATATAATATACTGGATTTATTATTTTAGAAAGTAAATAACAAATAAAGAAGAAGTTGAAGAAGAAAGGAACTTGAAAAAGGGTGGTGAAAACATTACCTTTTCTTTGGGTTCTTCCTTTTGATTTGATCAAAAGGGCTCCTTATGTTGGATTTATGACTAAAGAAAGGCCTCTAGGATTAAGGGAGGAAAGTTTAGAGATTATTTGGGTAGGGTTTTTACGAACAAAAAGGCTCTAAAGGTGTGAATAATTGGTTAGAAGTGATGTCCTTTTATAAGGGGGAGGATGGGCTCTTTAGAAAAAACATAAATTATTAATTTATAATAAATTTATATTCGGTTTATAATGGATAAAAAGTGGATTATTAAAAGTATAAGGTGGGTATGGGTCGAAATAATTTCAACCAATAGATTTTATACAGGTTTGGGTCATTATTTTAACCTTATCTTTTAGTTTTAACTCTTAGTTAATTAGTTTGACATTTACCATGTCACTTTTTATTTTTATATTATATAGTTAATAAAATTACTATATACATCCAAGAGACCCCCAAGTGGTCCATTAATGATACAACTATCATGATATAAGTAATTTTACCGAACCTTAGATTTTTAGGAATAGAATATCAATTAATAATATAATACTTGTTTTAAAAACTCATTTATGCCAATTTTGACAATATTTAATAATTGATTTTTGTTAAAGTCTTAACAACTTTATTAATTCGAACCAAATTAATTTAAGCAATATTAACATGTCATATAAACCAATAAAATTCGTGTATGGCATAAAAACTTTCAAATTATATTTATTTTAACTTTTATAATACCAATTATTTGATTCTTTTATTAATAAGGAAAATACTGCATCATTATTGTGTCATAAATAAATTTAATTATTAAATGTCTAAAAATTATAAATAAAATATAATTATGTAGGAAATATTTTTATCTTTATAATTAAAGTTTATAGTTGAAAATATAACATATATAACCCTATGTAAAAATTGTTTTTCTAAAAGATATATGCTTATGTCATTTTTGTATTTACTTTAACTTAATTAATATAAAGTGTCCTTATCACCTACTAGTGGCTCTATGGGGTCCCAAAATCAACCCAAATATGACCAGGGTCGGACATGTATCAACCAATAAGGTTAGGACATTTTTTAGGGTAATTTATTATTTTTATAATATGATGTTTTTACCCTTATTTACCGGATTTACCCTTTAACCATGGTAAATAAAATATTTACCGAAGTAATTATTCAAAATGTCTAAAACTAAAATTTACATGTTTACACAATTTGGAAATCCTTATTCAAAATATAGAGTCCATTTTTCCAAATTCAAAACACAGAAGTGGCAGAAATTAATTTAAAATTAATTCCAGCTGTCAAAACAAAAAGTGTGTTTTTAAGAAATAATAACTATCAAAAGATTGACATTGTTTATATCCGGTTTAATTGTGAAATTATGTCCAATACACAGAATTGTATTAAATGGTAAAAATATATTCTAAATATACTTTAAAACCCTCAAATTAATAATTTATCACTATTAATTATTTTTTATTAAAAAAGTTGTTTTTAATTAAAATTTAGTAATTTTCACTATTCATCAAAATATAAAAGTCATCCGAAAAGTACCAAAATTTCACCCTAGGAAAATTTTGATATTCCAAATCTAAAAATGAAGTCCATTTTGAGAGATAAAATTTATAAAATTTCAAAAAGTGGATATTACTATTCATAACAGCTACTTTGATTGGTCACGGTGTGTTTGAATCTCAAAGTTGCGTACAACACAGACTACTGTATTATTCAAAGAGAATCGTACCATGGAAGCTTGGGGTGTTATATTCTCCCTTCCTTAAAATAATTTTGTCCTTGACATTTCTAGAATACTACCGCATGAAAAGACTCGGATGGTTCTTCATCATAAGTTCCTCAGGTTCCCACGTTGACTCGTCCATCTTATGGTTCCTCCATAGAACTTTTACCAGACGAGTCGTCCGGTTTCTCAGCACTTGCTCTATTGTATCAAGAATCTTGACAGACTCTTCACAATAAGATAGATCAGGTTCCAATTCTACTTCCTCATAGGTGAGTACATGCGTTGGGTCAGGCATGTATTTTCTCAACAGTGATACGTGGAACACATCGTGAACTTTAGAGAGACTTAGCAGCATTGACAAACGGTAAGCTACAGCCCCAATTCATTCTAGAAATTTGAATGGTCCGATGTACCTGGGTCTCAATTTTCCCTTCTTACCAAAACGTATAACTCCCTTCCATGGAGATACCTTCAAGAAAACATGATATCCTACCTGAAATTCCAAATCCTTCCTTCAGTTATCGGCATAGCTTATATGCCTACTTTGAGCCTCTTTGATGTGGTTTTGGATTACCTTCACCTTTTCCATCGTTTCCTTCACCAGTTCTGGGCCTATGAGTTTTCTCTCACCAACGTCATCCCAACAAGTTAGTGTGCGACATCTCTTTTCGTATAATGATTCATATGGTTCTATCTGAATACTTGAATGAAAGATATTATTATAAAAAAATTACACCAGAGGTAAATATTGATCCCACATACCCTGAACGTCAAGTGAGCAAGATCTCAACCTGTCTTCTAAGGTTTGAATAGTCCGTTCTAATTGTCCATCAGTTTGGGGGTGGTAGGCAGTGCTCAAATGAAGTTCAGTATCCAGGGATTTCTGAAGACTTTTTCAGAATCTTGAAGTAAAACATGGATCACAATTAGAGACAATCGATATGGGTACTCCATGAAGTCTCACAACTTCATTAATATATAGTCATGCTAGACGTTCAAGTGGTAAATCTTCCCTTATAGCAAGAAAATGCGCTGACTTGGTAAAAAGATAAACAATGACCCATATTGCATCATTTCTTATAGGAGTCTTTGGTAGTCCCATGACAAAGTCCATCGTGATATTATCCCATTTCCACTCAGGTATGGGAAGAGGTTGCAATACACCACCAGGCTGTTGCCTTCCAGCTTTCACTTGTTGACAAACCATACATTTTGACACAAAATCAGTAATCTCCCTCTTCATGTTGTCCCTCAAAAAATTTTCCTTAAAATCTCTATACATTTTAGTGCTCCCAGGGTGTATAGAGAAATTGGAACTATGAGCATCATCCAACAATTCTCTTTTTAGATCAGGTATATTGGTAACACAAATTCTCTTCCCAAATTTTAAAATTCCATCTTCATACACAAATTCACTCAATATCCCATCATTCACATCTTTAATCTTCTTTTGAAACTCTTCATCATTGGTCTAAGAACTCTTTATCCTTTTTAGTAAAGATGGTTTGGAAACCATTTGAAAAAGTATTGATGTTTCACCTTCCATGGTGATTCCCATATCCATCTTTACTAGATCCATGAAAATAGTATCCCTCTCAACTCTCATCTTGTTCAAAACTCCATGATCTTTTCTACTCAAAGCATCTACAACCTTATTTGCCTTCCCCGGGTGGTAGTGTATCATTCAATCATAATCCTTGAGTAGTTCAAGCCATCTCCTTTGCCTCATGTTGAGTTCTTTCTGTGAGAAAATATACTTCAAACTCTTGTGATCAGTATAAATATCACATTTCTCACTATAGAGATAGTGTCTCCATATCTTCAAAGCAAAGATCAAAGCCACTAAATCAAGATCATGAGTAGGACAGTTTTTCTCATGAATTTTCAATTTTCGTAATGCATAGGCAATAACCCTGTCATTCTGCATAAAGACACAACCAAGTCCTTTCTTCGATGCATCACTATAAATAACGAACCCATAATTCCCTGATAGTAGAGTCAATATAGGAGCATTGACTAATATTCTCTTCAGTTCTTCGAAACATTATTTACACTCTTTTTTCCAAACAAATTTAACCACTTTACGTGTGAGATTTGTTAATGGGTTAGCCAACCGGGAAAAATTCTAGACGAAACATCGATAACAACCTACCAAACCAATAAAACTGCGTACCTCAGTTATACTCGTTGGTGCTGGCCATTCTTGGATTGCTCTTGTCTTAGAAGGATCAACAGAGATTCCATATTTAGAGAAAATATGTCCAAGAAAAGAAATCTCCTGAAGCTAGAATTCACACTTGCTAAACTTCCCATATAATTCATGTCTTCTCAGAGTCTTCAGGATAATGCGCAAGTGATTTTCATGATCTTCGTAGATTTTGGAGTATACCAAGATATCATCAATAAATACCACCACCAAATCATCGAGGTATTCCTTGAAAACTCTGTTCATTAGATCCATGAATACAGAGGGTGAATTAGTCAATCCAAAAGGCATTACTGTAAACTCGTAATGCCCGTACCTGGTTTGAAATGCTGTGTTCGCAATGTCTTCCTTCTTCACACACAACTGATGGTATCCAGATCGAAGGTGAATCTTTGAAATGTATTGAGATATTTGCAGTTGGTCAAATAAATCATCAATGCGAGGTAGGGGATACTTGTTCTTTATTGTTATAGCATTGATCTCCCTGTAGTCGATACATAACCTCATAGATCCATCTTTCTTCTTAACAAAAAGGACAGGGGCTCCCCATGGAGAAACACTAGGGAGAATAAATACCTTATTTCTCAATTACTCTATTTGTTTATTTAGTTCAACTAACTCCACAATGGCCATTATATAAGGGGTCTTCGATATAGGCCTTGATTCCAGAATTAAATCAATGGAAAATTCAATTTCTTGTTCTAGAGGATGTCTAGGTAAATATTCTGTAAATACATCAACATATTCTCTCAAAATAGGTACATCCTCTATTTGAACATTCCTTTCCTCACCTGCAGTCATTTCATTCTCTTCCTCCCCAATAATTGAATTTAGTTGAGATATTGGGGGTGGATCTCGGTAAGAATTAGGTGGTGACGATTCCTCTGTAAAGATAAGGTGTTCCTTATCATCATCATCAAAAATAGTAACCTCCTTCTTCTTACAATAAATTTTTGCATCATGGTCCAAAAGTCAATCCATACCGAGGATTATATCAAATTCAATCATAGGTATGACGATGATATCCGGAGATAAAGAACATTTATGTGCTCTAATGGGGACTGATTCACAAAACTTTGTTGCAATGATACTTCCCATAAGAGTTTTGACTGAAAACTCCCTTGTTAAATAAAATTGGAAATATCTAATTTTATTAGCAAACTGTGAAGATATGATACAATGCGATGATCCAGAATCAAATAAAGCATTTTCTAAACTGGAGGAAACCAATAAATTACCTGCCACCATGTCTTTTAGGGCTTCAACCTCAGCAGTAGTGATTGCATAAGCTTGGCCTGGGTCCCTAGGCCTTTTCTGAGGTAAGTTTCCCTGACACTTAGGACATTCATTTGCATAATGTCCCATCTCCCTGCACTTGTAGCATTGAACATTGGTATCGTCTTTCTTTCCTTTACAATCACCAGCTAGATGGCCTTTCTTTCTACACATGTATCATACTCCTTTTCCTTTTAGACAGGCACCAGGGTGCTTTCTTCTGCAATTATCACAGGGTGGAAATTCAATTATTCCCTTCTTCCCTATTTTCTTATTTTCTTTCCCAGAGTGTTTAGTAGATCTCTTATTCTCTTGATTTGATTTAATGTCATAAGACGTAGAGAATTCTTTTTTTGTCTTGATAGCACACGAGACAATATCTTCGTATGACGAGAAGGGTTGTGAGACCAATGCTCAACAGAGAAACGGTTTTAACCAATCAAAGAAATGATCAATCTTACTTCTTGGGTTATGTATATAATCTACAGCATACCTTGATAACCTTGTAAAGTTAGCCTCATACTTTGCGACATTCTCATCCTCCTTTTGTCTCAGACTCAGAATTTTCCTTTCCATATCTGCTCGATGGTCATGAGGAAAGTATTTTTATAAAAATAGATCTTTGAACTCCCTCAATTCCATATTTGATACTTCATCATCTTCCTTCGTGTTTTGAATCAATGACCACCATTGATCAGCATCTCTAGTGAGGTGGTAAACTGCCATGATAACTTTTTCCCTTTCATTAATCCCCAAGGCATGGAATATTTTCTCTAAAGAATTTATCCATTGCTTAGCTACTAAGGGATTTTTACTCCCATTGAATATTGGTTGTTGTTGTCTCATGAAGTGGTCTAACATTTATCCTCCACGCTGTGGATCAGGGTGATCCATATGGGTAAGGTTATTATTCATAACCTGAGTGAGTTATCCTAGTATGGTGATTAGCTGATCAGCACCAGTTTCATCACCAGCTCCTCTATAATTATCTTGAGAAGGATTGAAATCCCTACATGGATTGCGTTCATTGATATGGTTTCCATTTCTTCCACTAGGCTCTATTTATAAAAAATGGCATAAACTAGATCAGTTTATGAATCAAAATACATAATTTCATACTTTTAAAACACTTAACATAAATTGAACTATTTATGGATATAATCCATAATCATAAAAATGTTTTATTTGAGGAAGTATATACTAATCAACCCTTCATAATGGTTTGTAAAGAAAATGAGAATTATCCTAAGCATATATCTCAGGAGTGTCATAACCAAGAGTGCAACAAGGCCCGTTGTCTTGCACCAGTTCCCATTCAAGTCTAGTTCAAAGCGGTGTTTTCGAGTTTTACCCCTAGGTACATTTGTGCCAGAGCCGCCTCTACCTTCTCGTATCCAGACAGGGATGTATTTCTTTGAAAACTCACAAAATCTCTACAATACCAAAATTCTAGGAATTTCTTCTATACTAATCCTCAAAGTCTATCTTAGGTTTATGTGATCCAATTAGAGTTTATCTAAATCTAGTTTACAAGGTTTATACTAAACTTCCTCTGATACCAACTGTAACGCCCTGACCCTAGTTACCCAGAGTCAGTGCATTATTACATAACATTGGAATGATCGCAAGGAACTCATGTCTCGAAAGACCGATCAGTTTAGTATTATTGGAAACAAGATTCATACATAAGTTCAACTTTACAGCTTGAAGAGAAATACAACAGAAATATATTTCATTAGAAACATCCAAGCCTCTTAGATTATGCCTGCAGGTCACTCATAAATAACTTCTTTATATCCTAGGAAAATGAAACATAAGAAAGGTGTGAGCTCAAACACTCAGTAAGGGTAAGTAATACGACAGAAAATGACATAAATATTAAGCATGGTAAATAATTGAAACCACATGCCTTTACCAATAATAAACATGAATACGTTTATGGAAAGAATATGAGTTGAGTAAATAATGCCATAATAAAACATAATCATGGGTATTCTACTATTCGAATGACCACATGAACCATCAATATTATTTCTATAATGAGGGAATGTATAATTCTGGACATTCTGAAACCTTTTGTCAAGGCCTCGACCATGAGGTCTAAAAATGATTAAGGACTTGGCCAAAACCATAAATCAAATTGGGAAAGGGCCTTGGCTAATTCCATGTCTAGTTGTCTCATGAGACCTACCAATGCATCAAGGAGCTATAGTGGGCTCCACCCATCACTTACTAAGTCCAATACATTCCTCATATGAAAAGGTCTAAACATGTCATAAACATTCATATTAAAAATAGAATACGGAATGTCAATAATTTAACCATAAACCATGAATGGTATAAAAATATCACATCCATATTCAAACATATCACAAAAACTTCAATACAATATAGAAGTTTTGTATCATAATAAATCAACCTCAAATAAACTTAAAATCCATCAAAGGATGTTGACATATATGAAATCAAAACCCTATTTAGAGAAATATCTCTTTCTATTTTGAAATAATTTAAGATTAACATAATTATAAAATAAAACATTTACTTTGAAAATATTCTAATAATCTTGTAAGGTAAGCTTCGATGAGTTTATAATGGTAGAAAATAGCCACACCCACCGTATAAGTTAAAAGAGACATTCTTACCTTAATTTTTTCGAAAAGGTTAAAAAGGACCTTGTTTGGAAAACGACAGAAATATTCCTTTATAAACATATTATAAAAAGTCAACAAGGGTATAAATTACTTTAACCAATAGTCTATAAAATATTAATAATGTTTTGAAATACATTTTTAATAAACATGGATGTGGATGATAAGTATGTCCCAATAGATAATTACGCACAAACAACCTCAGATAATGAAGAGATTGTGAAATAAACCCTTATCTTGTACTTTTCCTTAGTTGAGGGTAAGTTAACCTCCTGTATAATGGTGAAATAATTGTTATTAAATTATACAAGAATCATATACATTAATATGATATCATATATTATCTTTTAACATTGATTTGTTAATAATATCTTAGTATTATCATCATTTCGGGTGTTAACGGATTCATTGTTTTTTATATTATTTGTTACATAAGCCGTATTTGTTTTGGATATGTTGTATATTAATCATATACAGAATGATATCAAGTCCTTAAACATTATTTTTAATCATCAAATGAGAATTATAATTGCATGGATATGATGGGGAATGAATCTCATCGCGTTCGTGGAGACGGTAGTCCATACGTACGCACGAGCGACAATATCATTATTTTGATATTAAAATAATATATAATTGGATGGTATATCATATATAAAGAATAAATATCATGTTATATTTATTATTTACATCAATTACATATCATTATCATAACCAACCATATAATAATGTTTTTGAATAACAATTACACCACGACGTGGAGACGGTAAGCCGTACATACGCACGTATGGTGACATGTCATTCAAAGGATGGATAGAATAATGAATATGGTTGTACCATATTTATAATAACATCAAAGTATATAGAAGATACTGGAGTTATTATTTTATAAAGTAAATAACAAAGAAAGAATAAGTTTAAGAAGAAAGGAACTTGAAAAAGGGTGGTGAAAACATTACCTCTTCTTTGGGTTCTTCCTTTTGATTTGATCAAAAGGGCTCCTTATGGAAGCTTTCTGACTAAATGAAGGCCTTTAGGATGAAGGGAGGAAAGTTTAGAGATTATTTGGGCAGGGTTTGTCTAACCCAAAAGGCTTTGAAGGTGTGAATAATTGGTTATAAGTGGTGTCCTTTTATAAGGGGGAGGAGGAGATTTTTAGAAAAAACTTAAAGTATTAATTTATAATAAATTTATATTCGGTTTATAATGGATCCAAAGTGGATTATTCAAAGTATAAGGTGTGTTTGGGTCTAAATAATTTCAACCAATAGATTTTAGACAGGTTTGGGTCATTATTTTAACCTTATCTTTTAGTTTTAACTCTTTGTTAATTAGTTTGACATTTACCATGTCACTTTGTATTTTTATATTATATTGTTAATAAACTTACTATATACATCCAAGCGACCCCCAAGTGGTCCATTAATGATACAAATATCATGATATAAGTCCTTTGGATTAACATTAGATTTTTAGGAATAGAATATCAATTAATAAGATAATACTTGTTTTAAAAACTCATTTATGTCAATTTTGACAATATTTAATAATTTATTTTTGTTAAAGTCTTAAATACTTTATTAATTCGAACCAAATTCATTTAATCAATTTTTAAATGTCATATTAACCAATAAAATTCTTGGATGACATCAAAACTTTCAAATTATATTTATTTTTACTTTTATAATACCAATTTTTTATTCTTTTATTATTAAGGAAAATACTGCATCATTATTGTGTCATAAATAAATTTAATTATTAAATGTCTAAAAATTATAAATAAAATACCATTATGTAGGAAATATTTTTATATTTATAATTAATATTTATATTCTAAAATATAACATATATAACCCTATTTAATTTTTTTTCTTCTAAAAGATATATGTTTATGCTTTTTTTGTATTTACTTTAACTTAATTAATATAAAGTGTCCTTATCACCTACAAGTGGTTCCATGGGGTCCCCAAATCAACCCAAAGATACCCATGGTCGGACATGTATCAACCAATAAGGTTAGGACACATTTTAGGATAATTTATTATTTTTATAATATTATTTTTTTACCTTTTTTTACCGGATTTACCCTTACCATGGTAAATAAAATATTTACACAAGTAATTATTCAAAATGTCTAAAAATAAAAGTTACATATTTACAAAATTTGGACATCCTGATTCTAAATATGGAGTAAATTTTTCCAAATTCAAAACACAGAAGTGGCAGAAATTAATTTAAAATTAATTCCTGCTGTCAAAACAAAAAGCGTGTTTTTAAGAAATAATAACTATCAAAAGATTGACACTTGTTTATGTCCGGTTTAATTGTGAAATTATGTACAATGACCAAGATTGTATTAAATAATAAAAATATATTCTAAATATACTTTAAAACCACTCAAATTTATAATTTATCACTATTAATTATTTTGATTAAAAAAGTTGTTTTTAATTAAAATTTAGCAATTTTCACTATTCATCAAAATATAAAAGTTATCCGAAAAGTACCAAAATTTCACCCTAGGAAAATTTCGATATTCCGAATCTAAAAATGAAGTCAATTTTGAGAGATAAAATTTATAAAATTAGAACAAGTGGGTATTACTATTCATAACGACTACTTTGATTGGTCACGGTGTGTTAGAATCAGGAAGTTGCATACAACACACGCTGCTGTATTATTCAAAGAGAATCATACCGTGGAAGATTGGGGTGTTACAATGAAGGTCTCAACATCTTTTATGATCCCTTACCTCATCCTGAAGAAGGTGGGTTATGACATTCTTTAACACATGTGTCCCAACCATTTATGCCACAATTTATTCTCTTCCACCAAACTTATGTAACAAGAGTTTTGTATTTTACCAATCTGAAACACATTTCATTTTTTTCATTGGACTCTTGTAACAATATTTTCATATTATTATATTTTTACAAAAAAAATACATATTTTCTGAAGATAACTTTGTTACCCTCGTCACACAATTGTGAAACAGTTAGAAAATTGTGTTTCATCTCATCACCATATAAATCTTTCTTGGATTTCAACTTTTCTTTTCCAATGATGACTGATCAAACACATTTTATTCTCAGGGATTCATCATTGAAAAATTTCACTGTGCCTTATTTAAAATCTTTCACATTCTTCAACAATTTCAAATCTCCTATCATATGACTAGAAAAACTACTATCAAGAATCCAAGGTTGTTATCCTTTTGTAGTTTTCAAAGTGATTTCAACAACAAAAGCCTTATATTCTTTCTTTTCTTTCATAATCTTCAGCTTCTGAGAGTTGTTAAGAATATTTTGTTGTTATGGTAACAAAACAAGTCTTCCTTTTTTATATATTTATAGGTTGTTCAAATATTTTACAAATAGTTTCCAGGGGTTGGAACCTATTTTTGATCTATACACCAACCTATTCAGATTTCTTTAAAACAATCTTCTCAGACTTCTTATTTTGAGAGAATTGTATCCCCCCCAAACCCTACCTTTCAGATCCTATGGAATAATAATAATTTTTTTGTAAAACCCACACATATTTTCTATATTTCCAAATCCACCACAATACCAACAATATCCATAAAATGAGTATTTTTCTATGAAACTTCAATAATGGAAAAAATTGATAAAACATTTCTCATCTACCTTCTTCTCTTTCTTTTCTGATCCACCAACCTTTCTATTATCAATCAAAGTCTTAATTTTGTTTTCTTCTTTATCAGAACCTATAGTATTTGAAACTTTTACAGATTCATACTTTTTTAAATCTTTTTCAAACTCAGGTTTCTTTTAGACTTATGAATTTCCAACTTTGTCAGTCTTGGCCATGTAAATAACTTTCCTAGATTTATTATTTTTAGAAACAATTCCATCATTATTTTGAACCTTGGAAGATATCATTTTTTGATTCTTATCAGATTTCTCCTATTGATAAATTTCACCAACATTATATATAGAGTTTTTGAAGCTTGTATTTATTTTTTCATCTTTTAAAATCTTTTTTTGGATGAGTTCCAACTCTTTTAATTTTACCTTCAACTTCAACTACATATACTCATTACAATTATTTTATTATTCAAAAGATTTATTCAAATCATAAATCACTTTTATGAGCCTTACTTTCTCATCAAAAAAACATTATTGATTTCTTATTGAGGATCATTCATCTTCAAACTTTTTGTGTTGATTTTAAAGCCTTATGATATTTATTAGACATTCTTTCAACTCTTCTTTCATATGATGTTGAAGTTGAGTTTCTTCATCTTCAGAACTACTAATTCTGAATTCCTCATCATTCAATGTTGAAATAAAAGTATCTTCAATACCATATTAAAATGATTTTTTGGATTTAGCATCATTGCCTTATTCTTCTTTATCTTTAGACAATAAAATTATTCTTTTGGATTTGAATAATTTTATTTCTTTCCCTATGGAATTCAATTTTCCTTTATCTCCCTGTTTCTTCCATGATCTTATTATCTTTATTTCTTCTTCATCACTATCCTATTATTTTTTTTCATTGACAATTAGCCACAAAGTGACCAATGCCTCTACATTCAAAACATTTCAATGTAAGTTTCCCTTTATATTTACCTTTACCTATACCTATTTTAACATTTTTATAAAACAAGGAAAAAATCATTAAGATTTTTACATACCACGTTTTCAGATTTAGAATCACCAGCTTAATATTCAATAAGAATCTTCTTTGAATTTTTTTCTTAGCATCCTTTAAAGACATTTCTTTATCAATTTTTTTCTTTTTATATCTTTACCTCTTCTCATTTCATAAGTGATGAGAGTGATATGAAAATCATTAAGAGATAATGTTTTAGTATCTTTGTCTTCCAATGAAGAAACTTTTACATCAAACTTATTGGAAAGGATTCTCAATATCTTTTCAACAATTGTAGAATCATCTAACTTTTCACCAAGACATATAATAGTAATCACAATGTAATTTAACCTAGTAAAGAAGTATTCAATAGATTCATGCTCACCCATCTTTAAATATTCATATTTCAATCTCTAGATTTACAAATTTTTATTCTTTACTTTTGTATTGCCTTCATATATGTTCTTCAATTTATCCCATATACCTTTGGCTATGAAAACACATTTCACTCTTAAGAATTGACTTTTAGAAAGTGATGATAATATAGAATTCTTGTACCTTCCATAATTCTCAAGATTCTTCTTATCAATAAATGTGAGATGAGATTTAAAATCAATAGGAGGAAACCCATCCGTTGCAGCTTCAAGAACATAATATACAATAGAAATAAGATAAGGAAAAATCATATATTTGTAGATATGATAATTCTTCCCCTTGAAAACCAGAATACCATTATTGTTCACACAATTCAAATTATCCATCAGCAAAGAAAAAGCGAAGGGAACTTACCTTATGATACCAGTTGAAAGTGCCCAGTCAGGATAACTGCACCCTAGAGACCCAAGATCAAAACCAAGTGGAGGGATAATTTTTGGGTTATTGTAGCAGTACTATAATACTAACTGTAGCATCACTGTAGCAGTTACTGTTCGATACTATAACAGCCATAACTATTCACCCATTTGGTCCTTCAGGCCACCGGTTTGGTCTTAGGGCCCTTCAAGGCCTTCGGTCCACCCAAGGCCTTCATGCTAGTAAGGATTTCGGGCCACCACAAGGCCTTCGAGCCACCTCAAGGCTTTTAGTCCACCTCAAGGACTTCAACCCACATGATTAATACAGTTACCCCAAATAGACTCTACAAAATGGAGCAACCCCAAAGGAGGTTTCAGAGTAGGCGCACTCATTAGAGTAGAACCAACAGATTTAGAAGAATGAGAGGGTATGAAAACTCCATTGATACCAGTCTGTTCTTGCACAAGAAGCTCAGCCGGATGACCATGAAAAGGTGGAGAGATACCATCATGATATAGATGCTAGGTAGGTGTAGTTCCTTATAGTTATAGTCTGGTTGAATTCCCTAAGACATTGGGGTCATGTAATGTCTCATAAGACTTTGAGCGATGTAATCTCTAAGAATATGGGCCCTGTAAGGTTTCTCCCTCATCCCTTGAAAGGCGGTTATTAAAAATCAATAAAAAAGAAGGCCTTCGGTCTATTCAAGTGGGATGATTTTATCACTAAGATGGGGAGAGAGTGAATTAGTGATAATTTTTTCTTTTATGTTTACTTTAAACAACCTTCACCTCTTGTTAAAGATCCAATTCCCTAATTAAAACAATTAAACCACACATCCAAAGAAACACAAGTATTTACAAGGTTCACTATTAAATAAGAATAACTACGTCCTTAGTATGGTTTGGAAGTAATCCAATACAACATAATACACTAGTGTGTGTGCACCCTATTAGCACTAATAGGATAATACAATGATTGTGTAACAACTCATGTTACCTTTGATTATTTTCAATTCCATAAATGTATTCAATTGAAAACACTTCTTAAATTTCTTACCCAGAAGATGGTAAGAAATTCCTTGAATTTATTAAGGAAAAACCAAGTCCAATTGTCCCAATACGTTTTCCCAGTCCAATTCTTCTGAGAACGATTCTTCCAGTCCAATTCTTCTTGGTACGATCCTCCTAACTAGATTCTTTCGAGTTCGATTATTCTTAGAATGATTGATCAATATGAAAAGATATAACAATATATGAGTATGATTGAGATAATTCAAAACTCATTCTTCTTCAGTCTGTAAATCCCAATATGAAAATTTCTAATCCAATTAATCCAGATTGATACAATGATCAACCAAATACCATTGACAAGATGCATATGGTAATCATCTATGTATGATAATTACTGAGTACGATGGTCATATGAATACAACATTGTTATATTTTTTCTTCTCTTTCACTTCAATCCATTAAAACCTCTTCAACACAAGTGTATACAAAAACTTCTTCTCCTTTCTAAAACTTAGAGATTCTCTCTCTTCTGTAGTGAATAGTATATTTTTTAGAAAAATGAAAAGTACCCTTTTCCTTTTATATGTGACCTATGAGAGATTTTTCAGGAATCCCAATTTTTTTCCCACTCATATAAGTTCATCCAAATATCAATTTACCTTAAATCTAGAGTGCATTTATAACTTTTTCAATGCTTCTTGAATCTTCTCAAATATTCTACAATCTTTACTTATTCTTTAGAATTTCATTTCAATTTCCAATCCAATTTAAATTTATGATTCCAATTTTGTCAATATAATTTCTTCAAAACAAGGCTTTGTGTCAATTTAATGTAAACGAATGAAGAAATGGATACCATTATAATTACTGAAAAAAATGATCTATTATCAATTGAATGCAATCATTATTTGGAATTTCAGGCTCCCCCTTGATAGAATATCTAGAAAACTCCTTAATCTCTACTCTCAAACCTATTTTACTTCTTCAACTTTTCTCTCAAACCACTTGAAAATTAACTTGAAAAGAAAAAAAAGTGATTCAACTCTGAACCCACTTGATGAAGACATTTGAAAACATGTCAGAGTTTATCTATCTATTCTTTGAGAAATTAATTCAACCATATTAAATGGTTGAATACATTTTTGATTGGTCTCGGTCATTATGATATTCATCGACTTATTCTCAATTCCTTTTCCATCGGTCTCTATTGAAAACAACTCTACCTGAGTATGATGGTTCACTGAGTACAATGGACTAGTGTCAACAAAAAAAACTTTCTTTCCAACATATCCTGAGTACAATTTTCTAGAGTGAGATATTTTTGAGTATGATTTCCCTAGATACGATCATCCTGATAATGATTATCTTGGATACGGTCATTCTAGATACGATCTTCATCTTCCTTTTTCTTCACTTCCTCCCTGATATGATTATATTGGGTATGATTCCTTTTTGATCAGAAGCATGTATTTCTTATCTCTTACCCAGGTATGATAAAGCTGGGTATGATCTGGGATACCTCTTTACCATTTCTTTCCAGGTCTGATCAATCTGAAAACAATTGGCCGCATCTCTTTTACTCCCCCTTTCTTTCATCAAGATTTCATTATAAGTTATATAATCAACTTATAATATATGTGAATTACAAATTATCAAATAATCATCACATTTATTTTATCATATTCATAGAGACTCCGATTTTCCATCAAAACAAACACTTATTTTGCATCGAATTCAGAGTGAATTCGATGACCATGCACTTTCAACAAGCTATTATATCTTTCATTCTGAACTTGAGATGATTTCGATCAGAACCATTTCTTCAAAATAGCTTCTTCTCATTATAATGGAAAAAGTGAGTCCAATTATTTTGAAATAAAAGGTCAATATGATTTTCACCAAATAAAAATTGAGGTGATTTCCTTTCTTCAAACAAAATTTCATGACAACAAAAGACAACACTTGAAAAAAATCACCTTCTTCACCATCTTGGTCTTAACACTCAACTTTCTAGATAGTATGATCATAATGAACATCAATTTTTGAGAGATAATCCGTATTGAAGTTTTAATTAGTGTTTATAACATGTTGAAGTATTTTTCAGAACTTGGAGGTAAACCTTGGATCTCAATATGATACAATTGATAGTGGAATTCCATAAAATATCACCACTTATTTGATTTATATCCTTTCAAGTTTATTGAGTGATAATTCTTATCAAATAACAATTAAGTGAGCAGTGTTTGTAAGATGATCTACTATAACACATAACATTATTTCCTCTAGATGTCTTTAGAAAAATAGTGACAAAGTCTATAGTGATATTTTCCCATTTCCATGTAGGTATGGGTAATGGTTGCAATCATACCCTTGGACTTTTAGCTCCCAACCTTCACCTAATAACAGAATGGACACTTTTATGTATATTATGTGATCACATTCTTCATATTATTTCACCACTTGTTATCTTGGAGATCTCAATACATCTTTATGATCCCTAGGAGGATAGAGAAGGTCGAGCTATGTGAATCATTCAACATGTACTTTATCTCAAGATTTAATGGTACACATAGTTGTGACCCAAATATTATAACTCTTTCTTCATTAATTTTGATCTCTGAAGATTTACATTTTATTATAGCTTCTTCTACTTTCTTTAGTATTTCAACATAATTACTTTGACCATCCTTCTCCAATAGGGATGGTTGAGCAATAACTTGAGAATGTAATGATGACATCCATTCATTTATGAATTACATGTCCATCATTTTCATGTATAAGATGATAAAATACTTCTCAATTATCACCATGCATATGGTTTTAGGATCCTTCCTAATTAGAGAATATACCGCTTTATTTTCCTTCCCATGATGGTAATGGATTTAGAATTAATTGTATTTAATTATATTTAACCATATTCACTAGAATATATTAAACTTATTTTATGTGAAAATATATTTTAGACTCTTATGATCTATATATATTTTACACTTCTCCCTATAGAGATAATTTTGTCAAATCTTCAATGCGAAGATCACTATATCCAACTCCAGATCATGTGTTGGGTTATTCTACTCATGAAATTTCAATTGTATTGAGGCATATGCTATCAATTTATAATTTTTCATTAGTAAACTACCCAATACCTTCTTTGAGGCATATTTTTATACCACAGAAAGTTCCCCACTCAAGGGTAGTGTGAGTACTGGTATTGTGATAAGTATCTTTTTCAATTCCTTGAAGCTTTATTCACATTCATTTGTCTAGAAAAACAACACTCCCATCCTAGTTATCTTGGATAGTGGGTTTTAAAATAGTGATAAGTTTCTCACAAATCATGAGTAGTACCTAACTAATCCATGGAAACTAAATATATCTATTATAGATGTTGTTCTAGGTCATTACTTAACCATATTTGTCTTAGAAGGGTCCAAGAATATCACTTTGATGGTGATAACATTACCCAAGAATGATAATTCCTGCATCAAGAACTCATATTTACTATACTTTTCATATAGTTTCTCCTTTAAAAAAGTCTTTAGCACTATAGTCAAATTCTCCTCATGATCCTCCTTGATTTTATATTATATCAAAGTATCATATATAAAGGCCATCAAAAATTTGTTGAGGTTATATCTATAGACTCTATTCATTAAGTACATGAAGATTAATAGAGCATTAATGAGCCTAAAGAGAATCACTATGAACTCATAGTGTCTGTACCTTATTCTAAAGGCAGTCTTGGAAATATCATCCTTCCCCACCTTTAATTGGTGATATCTTGACTGATGGTCCACTATATAGAAATACTTAGTCCCATATAGTTGATCAAATAAGTCATCGATCTAAAGTGGAGGATAGATATTCTTTATCCTGATTTTGTTGAGTTCATGATAATCAATGTATAGGTTCATTGACCCATCCTTATTTTTGATGAAGAGGATTAACATACCCCATAGTGAAGCCCTTGGGTGTATAAAACCCTTGTCTAGACTCTCTTGTAACAACTTTTTTAGTTCTTCCAACTTAATGGTGGATATTATGTAAGGAGTATTGTATATGGATAGAGATACAGATATAAGTTCAATTAATAACTTAACCTTTCGATTAGGAGGAAGGCCAAAAAACTCTTTGAGGAATACATCAGTATAGTCCCTCTTGAAGCATGATTCTCTTCTTTGTTTAAATCATTTAACCTAGATATGATTTATTATAAGGTGATAATATCAATTCTTGAGATGAATATTCCAAAGTAGATTCATCCTCCTCCTTAAAAATATATAAGATCATAGAATAAATTAGGATGTGAAGAGTAATCTCCCTCCCCATCAGTATGTTGGGTTTATATAAGGACAAATAATCCATGCCTAATATTAGCATAAAACTTCACTAAAAAAGTATGACAAGATTTTATTGGAGGTTCAGTCCACAAAAACTGATTGGTGAGGAGTTATATACTTAGGATGCAATAATTTCCCCATTTACTATTCTCACTAATAACTCAACCTCTATATTTTGAGGTGGTATTTTAATAGTTCAAATAAACTTGCAAGATATGAAATAATGAGTATAACCACAATCAAATAATATGTTAAATATTACTAAATGAATAACCAGTGTACCTTTCACCATGTCGTTGTTGGGATCCACCTCAGCAGTAGTGATAACATATTCCCTTCCTTTCTCTCTAGGACTTGGAGGTTGTTGTCATTGGTTTTCTTTGACAACCCTTGTCTTAGGTCATTGACTTTCATAATGCCTGTGTTACTTTCAGTTGAAACACTGCAATACAAGTTGAGTGTTTATCAAAACCCTATTTTCTTTCTACTCATTAGTAGGCTTATTCATCTACTTTATATATTTATTAGTCTAATTCCCCTCTTTTCCACATTTTAAGCATCTACTGGTCTCCTTGAGATGATTTATGGGAGGCTTTTTCCCACACTTTTACACATGGGTTGTTGATTTTTCTTTCCTTCATGGGATCTTTCCATTGATCCTCCTAAATTAAACTTAATTATATTCTTTTTATCTCTATCCCCATGAGACCATTGAGAGTCACCAATATCTATCTCAAACTTAAGGGAATAATAAACAGTTATTTTTTATATCTTTCAAAGTCTCAAATTGGTAATGAATTTTGTTGACTCAACTTAATCCACTAAAGAAGTGGTCTCCCTTACTTTAAGTGTTGATGAAATATCCGGTGGCATATCATGTAAGCCTTATGATGTTTTAATCATATGCCCTGATAGACTCTTCTTCATTTTTTTTCAGTCTAAGGAATTCCCTCTCCATTTTAAGATTTTGAGTTTGGGGAAAATATTAATTGAAAAATATTTTCTTTAATCCTTTATATTCCATGGAATTGATTTACTCTTTGGGATTCGTGTTCTTGATCAGTTCCCACAACTGACCAACCTCCCCCTCCAGGAAATAAGCAACCAACACAACTTTCTCTTATTCTAAAAATTGGAGGAGAAATAATATATTCTTAATGGAGTTATTCTATTGTTCCATGATGAGGTGATTGAAAAATACACTAAATTTAGTAGGCCTTTTTTGTATAAAGGACTCAACCAAAGATTTCTATTTCTTAGGATAAGGAGGTCTATTTCTTAGGATAAGGAGGGTGTTCCACATGATTAAAGTTATTATTCATAACTTGAGTCAGATGAGCGAGTACTACTATGATTTTCTTAGCTCCCACTCTTATCAGGTTAGGAACCTCATTAGAGAAATAATTATATTTACTATCACATTATTTGTTTCCATGGTTCCTCCTATTCCCCTCTATTAACAAAAAAAGGAAAACTAGGGATGTAAATACTTAAACTAATAAGAATATTAATAGGAAAACTATGAACTTATAAGAAATAACTTATAAATGAAATTCATATCCTAACTTATGAGTATTTAGGTTTCAATCTAGGCTATCAATGATAATTTTTCTATTAGGTTTTCAAACCTAATATTATATTCAAGTTCTTTATAATAGACTATAATTAGCTCACGAGTTTAACAAATAATATCACTTGGGAGTGTAAAGCTAGGTGTGTAGAAAGGCCTATTGGTCATGTACCAGGTGAAAATAAAGTTAATACCCAATCTTCCCTTTTCGGAGTTATTACCCCCAAGTACAATTGGGTCAGACCCACATCCACTTATAGTATCTAGAAAGGGATGTAATTAATTAGAAAACTCTCACACGATACATTACCAAAACTTCAGGATTTTTTCCTATACATAGACTTATCCCTAGAGTTTTTACTAATACATTATTTTCATAACCCCCAAAAATAACTAGACCATGATCTGGTATAAACTATAGTGACCCTAGTCACATACAAATATTATCAAATGATTTTTAACATAAATATCCAATAAATACAACCCAAAGATTGAGAGTTCTAGTGTATTTGAAAGAATAGGTTCATATTACATCAAATTGAAACTAAAATAAAATGACTTTATTTTAATCTCTATAATTGTAATGGCCCATACCTCTATAGTCCATTCCCTTTAGGAAATCTGGTGTAAGAGGTGTTTTGGGAGGTCAAGGTGACTTATCCCCAACACTTTTCCAATCTTCCATTTATGTGAATAGTGTCATCGGTGAACAGTTCCAACAGTAGACAGTTGTGAACAATGAAATGATGACCTTCTGTGAATAGTGTCATCGGTGACCATCAGTGAATAGTTCCAACGGTAGACAGTTTTGAACATTGCAACGATGACCTTTTTGTGAATAGTGTCATCAGTGACCTTCTATGAATAGTGCCAATGGTGAGGTCCAACGGTGACCTCTTTCCTTTTCCAAATTTCCCATTCAATGAACAGTTCCATTGGTGAACAGTTCCATCGTTGAGGTTCCAATAGTGACCTCTTTCCATTGCCAAATTTCAAGTTCATGAATAGTGGTTCCAACGGTGAGGTTCTAATGGTGAGGTTCCATTGGTGACCTCTATTTCCTTTGCCAAAATTTGAGTTCGTGAACAGTGTTTTTAGAATGGTGAGGTCTATCGATAACCTCTATTTCCTTTACCAAATTTTGAGTTCATGAACAGTGTTTTCAGAATGGCGAGGTCTATCAGTAACCTCTATTTCCTTTGCCAAATTTTGAGTTTGTGAACAGTGTTTCCAGAACACTGAGGTCTATTAGTAACCTATATTTCCTTTTCCAAATTTTGAGTTCGTGAATAGTGTTTCCAGAATGGCGAGGTCTATCAGTAACCTCTATTTCCTTTTCCAAAATTTGAGTTTGTGAACAGTGTTTCCAGAATGGTGAGGTTTATCAGTAGCCTCTATTTACTTTTCCAAAATTTGAGTTCGTGAACAGCATTTCCTACTTCCTACAGTTTTTCCCCTTTGACATTTCCTTTGACGTAAAATGCATTTAAAGCCTCATTTTAAGGTCTATAAGGATGATTCAAAGGTCATAACTCCTATATTAATTTATCCTAAGGCTCAGGATGTTTTTTACATGGTCAAACCATGTGGTTTAATGCGATTCACTTTTAATGGAAAATCCAGCGTATCATAAGCCACTGCTCCGTTAAATCTTCTAAAGGGATGATATATCTTCCTCCTTAGTTATTCCTCCTTGTTCTCGAGTGTGAGACGCTTGAGTATCCCATTACTTTTCATGGTAGTTTTGAAATCAAACTTTCCTCCTAGGATTTGTTCTGCTCTGTTTTGATGCAAACAAGCAATATCAACCGGTCTTCGATATAAGGTATATTCTATAATCATTCTTTTGGGTTCATCTCTTCTTGTTTCCCCTCACCATTTTATGTAATGCTATCTCCTTATTCCTACTGGAATTTTCGTGGGTGTTGACCAGTGTGGTGGTGTCTTTGCATCGTTGGGTGGATACAGTTGTCACGGGGGGAGGAGATCGTAACCCGTTGTGTGGCTCCTTCTCGTATAAAGAATGTTAAGAACTGTTTGAGGTAGGGTATTCATTGTTTCCCTTTTTTGTTACATGAAACTATAGAGTTATAATGTTTTATCCCACTAGATCACAATGAAATTGGCTATAGTTATCATGTTTTATCCCACTAGATCACAATGAAATTGGCATAATAAGTATTTGAACCGGATAAATAAATTGAGATCGATCGTATGTTATTGCCTCTTGTTTTTCTAGATAGTGTGATATCCATTCTTGCTTGCTTAGATTTTTCGTTCTCAATGTAAATTAGTATAGAACATAAATCGTAATTAATTGATAATTGTTTGGATAAAGATAAAGAGGCATTTAAATGAATCTAGTTCCTCTAGTTGTAATTTGATGTTAATAAAATTAGTGCAGTAAGAATGTTTAATTATTTGTGATAGATTATTGATTAGGTTTACCTAATTTGGAACCTACGAATAATAAATCAGTTAATCGTAGATGGATTAAAGAATTAGTTGTTTTATAAGAGTTAATTCATTGTAGGTTTCTGAGTTACCCTCTTGCTTGTTTAAGGGCCAAGAGCCCAATTGATATGATGGTTGTTTTCATGATTCTTATGTTGTGATGTGAGACTGGAAGGCTATTGTGAAATGTGGGGGCAGGGAGGCCTATTGGTTGTGGCAGAAGACGATGCTTAGAGTGGCGAGATGCATCAGTTTATGCATGTGGGTTCCGTAGAGGACACCAGGGGTGATGGAACAGGTGGTATGTGAATGTTTGTATGCTTGATTTTTCTTTGATTGGTTGTATATTTTACTTTCCCCACTACTCGAGGAAACTGGTCTTGCTAACCCTTCTTTTGAAAGGGGTGAAGATGCGCGGTGTATGCCACGTGCTTTCCGTGTCTAGCTTCTCAAGGGATGACAGGTCTACTCTTTTTCTATAGGAGACAAAGACTCGACGGGCAGTTATCTACTCACCGTGTTGATCCACCTTGTGTTTAGTAGCATAGAATATTTTTCTATAATGCTAGGGAATATGGGAAAGTAATGCTGTTAATAAATAATTGAGTAAATGATGTTAACCCATGAGGTTGGAGCTTGCTGGAATGAAATGTTGATGTTACAATTTTAAAGAGATAGTGGACTTTGGGGGTGATTCTAATGAAATATAATGTGAAAATTTTAATGGTTAATTAATGTTTAAATAATTAATTAATATAAAGTGGAACTGATAAAAAAGGAATGAAGCAAGTTAATAAATATCTTTAAATGTTTGTGTGTTTATAGGATACCTAGTCTTAGAAGTGGCAGTCGGGATTCCGAGAGACGTTAGCTATAGTTGAGTCTAAGACTAGGTTATACCCATAGTGTGGTTGTGAGATATAATATATTTCATACATTTTGTGTTTCTATATGCTACTCCACCCTATCAGTTTGGGAAACTGACACCCCGGGGATTACGATCCCTAGGGGGGGTGTTTTCCACAAAATTCTGGTGGGAGGATGGATGGATGACTACCCCCTTTGGCCCCACTCTCTTATCTTGGTAGTTACTTATGCAGGTAGGCACAATGGTTAGTTTTCCCCATATGTGTGTAGAGGGCTGTAATAGATTGTGGTTATTCACACACATATATTCTAGATATAGTATCCTATGGACTACTATAGGTGTAATGTGTATAGACTGTGATGGCTTGAGGACCCTTACTTCGTGTATGGGCTATAATGGCTTGAGGTTAAATACCCGACGTATGATACATGTTATGTGCGCTATGGTGGATCTCATAAACTACCTGGTTACATTCTTATGTGGATGTGGTGGTTTGGTTGCATGAGGTGCATGTTGTGGTGCTTCACCCAAGTGTCTGTGAGCAATCATTTTTGGAGAGAGATGCTTAGGACGTGCGACGTTGGGGAAAAGCGACAAACCAGTGGGGAAGTAGTAGCGGGGTACCCTTGATATTCTTTATAATATTTATACTCTTTTATGTGTTACTTGGTGAGAGTAGCCATGGTGAGGTTAGGAACTTAATATACCTGTTTAGGTGACAAGTTAGTTTCACTTGTTGTTCACTATGCTTTAGCATGCTTTCTTTACTTTTTCACGAGAGGCTTTGGGGAGGATCCTAATGAGTATACTGTTATACTCACCCTATGTATATATAAATTGTTTTTTCAGGTCACTTGGAGAATGTTGGAGATCAAGATGGTTTCTACTAGATTGGGGTTGCATGAGCTATTTGGGCTTGTGGTTGTTTCTATTTTTACTTTCTTTTGGAAACTTGCAGTTTTCCCCTTCCAGATGTAGTAGTTTTGCATGATATTACATATGTGTACTTGGGTTTTCTTTTATATTTCAGTCTGATTTGGAGTTGGTTGGTGTCTATCTTATCTCTCTCTTCTGCATGTGTTATCTTAGAGGGTAATGCCTCCCATCTGTGTGTTTACTATACCCTCGGTGCTAGTCGCCAACCCGGGGCTTACTGGAGTTGGGACTCGGGGGTCATTATCTCCCTTCTCATATTTCCGGCCTAGGAGGGGTACACATTATGGGGAGGGGATCATGACAGAGTGGTATCATAGGGAGGTTGAAGGATAGGATGGATTTTAGAGTTAGGCATAGGTGAGGTTGCATGGGTTGGTAGGGAAACAGTTCCAGTCAAGTTTAGAAAGTGATGTAAACATTGGATACCGGTTGAGATATAGGAATTTAGGGACCCCTATGATCTGATGCATGAACCTTTAAGTTTACAATGGATACTAAACAAGGTGATACTAGTTGTAGGGTAGAGACCTAGGAAAGGATCATGAATCATTCTTCTTTATGCCTGTGTTTGAATGGGTAAACCTTGGGATAGGAGAACCTAAAATGAATAAAAGAAAAAAATTAATTAATTAATGTTGAGCCTTCCATATTCTAGGTTTAGGAGCTCTAATGGTTTTTTATTTTATAGGTATGGCTCCAGGTCGACGTCCTCATCAAGTTTTCATAGAAGATGTCTATCAGGCTATGCCATCAGATCGCTGTAGGGTAGAGGTTGACAATGATGACACTTGGAGGATGACACTTGGAGAGTTTTAGTGCCAGAGTCTACAGAACTATGAGGGATCTATTTCAGATTTAGTCATGGAAGACTGGTTGAAAGAGGAAGAGATAGGCTTTAGTTTGATCCGTGATCAGAAGGAGCACTGGGTTTCCTTGGTTGTGGAGATAATGTGTGGAGTAGAGAGGTAGTGGTGGTTCTTGTTTCTCAGGGATTATGAGGAGTCAACGATATCATGGTAGGATTTTAGAGAAAAGTTTAGCGTCAAGTTTATTTATTCGACCGTGAAGGCTTCTAGTCACCAGAAGCTTCTTACCCTTCGACAGGGGATCTCTAGTGTGCAAGAGTTTGGAATCCGTTTCAGGAACCTTTTACGATATGATTCAGACCTATTTCCAGATGAGGAGTCTAGGGCAAGGCATTTATAGGAGTCTTTATATCCAGAGATCCAACGCTAGGTCACCCCATTTATGATGAAGACATATCTTAAGGTGCTATAAAGGGAAGAGGTCATCGAGAGGACATTGTCCAGAACCAGATCATCACGAGAGGGGAGTCACCATGATTCCTCATGAAGCAGATCTATAGTTTGAGGTTCCCAGTTTTCAGGGAAAAAGAGTTTCCGTTCAGCCGAGGGTAGGTCCCAGCCCTCTGCATCTCATTTCTCTGGAGGCAGCAGATCTTAGGCCTATGCCAAGGAATCAGATGCTTGTTTTTCTTATGGTGGATGAGGTCATCAGCAGCGAGAGTGCCCGAACTTTCAGAGTATTGATCGTGCAGCAGGTGTTCCACTCCAGGTTCCTCTGTTGAGGCATTTCCAGCAGAGGAAACAACAGCAGGTTGCACCAGCATTAGATCAGTAGAGGGTAGATGGGGCAGGTCGAGGATAGCCCCATGATGCTCCCCGTCCTTAGAGAGTAGAGAACGACCATGGCAGTGGTCGTCATCAAGGTCAGAGAGGTCATGTAGGAGGTCATGGTTAGCTTCTTGCTTTAGCGTTGCCAACACCAGGCAAGCCAAACGTCATTTGAGGTACCCTTTAATCATTTTCTACCTTGGTGTATGCCTTTTTTTATTCAGTAATGACACAATCCTTCATATCACCTACCCTTGTCCATGCTTTGGGACTTGAGGCAGAGAGGCTTCTAGTGCCCTTGGCGTTGATTACGCCAGTTGGAGGTCAAGCTGACTTGTTTGAAGTACGTAGAGACTGTGAGCTAGTGTTGGGGAAACACCACTCTTGGGGAGATTTCCTATGTTTACTAATACAACCATATGATGTCATCCTCAACATGGATTGGTTATATTCGGTACCGGCTATCGTGTATTGAATAAAAAATAAGGTCATTTTATTCGATGCAGATGGAGAGACGGTGGTTTTTGTTGGTGAGTGAGATCCTCATATAGGTCATAGGCGTGTTCCGTCCTTATCATCCATGATGGCTGAGATAATATTTATTTCTTTATAGGTTTAGTAGCTATCATTTCCTAGGGTTGTAGAAGAGTACCCTGGTGTCTTTCCAGAAGAGGTTGTAGCATTACCCCCTCGGCGAGAGATCGAGTTTGGGATCGAGCTACAACTAGGAGCGTCTCCTATCACTATGTCTCTATATAGGATAGCCCCTTATGAATTATGATAGCTATGTATACATCTTGATGGTCTGTTATAGTGTGGTTTTGTTCGACCGAGTGTGTCACCATGGGGTGCACCAGTTTTGTTTGTGAAGAAGGCTGGTGGAAGTTTGTGGTTGTGTGTCGATTATCGTCGCTTGAACAAAGTGATGATAAAGAATTGATATCCTCTTCCATAGATTGATGATTTATTCAATCAAATGAAGGGTGAAAGTTGGTTCTCAAAGATCAACTCACAGCCAAGATATCATCAGATGCGTGTGAAGGATGATAATATCCTGAAGACTGCTTTCCATTGTTGTCATGGGAATTATGAGTTCGTTGTAATGCTGTTCGACATGAAAAATGCTCTGGTTGTGTTCATGGGATTGATGAACACTGTGTTTCATGAGTTCCTGGACAAGTTCATTGTGGTTTTCATTGATGACATCCTTGTGTACTCCACATCTGAAGAATATCATGCAGATCATCTACACGCCGTTTTGGGAGTTCTTCATCAACATTAGTTGTTTGGGAAGTTGTCGAAGTGTGATTTTTGGGCTCGAGAAGTCCGTTTCTTGGGGAATGTGGTCTCCCAACAAGGAGTATATGTGGATCCATATAATATAGAAGTGGTTGTGTCTTGGGAAGCCCCCAAGACTATGTCAGAGGTGTGAAGTTTCCTTGGTCTTGCAGGCTACTACAGGAGGTTCATAACCGATTTATCTCAATTTGTGACTCCTTTGACAACTTTGACCAGGAAGGATCAGACATTCATATAGACTGATCAGTGTCAGGTAGCTTTTGAGTATCTAAAGGAGAAGTTAGCAAGTGATCTAGTTCCTTGTCTTCCAGTAGAGGTAGTTCAGTTTGATGCTTTCTACGATGCTTCAAATCTAGGGTTAGGTTGTGTTCTGATGTATAAGAGATCAGTTATTTCTTATGGGTCTTAGCAGTTACATCCCCATGAATGTAACTATTCCACCCACGATATTGAGTTGGAATCCATAGTGTTTTCTTTGAATTTGTGAAGACACTACCTCATTACTGAGCGCTTTGTGGTTTTCAACGATCATAAGAGCCTGAGGTATGTTTTATCCCAGCATGACTTGAATTTACGACAATGTTAGTGGATGGAGTTCTTATAGGAATATGATTTCTAAATATCTTATACACCTGGAAAAGGGAATGTTGTAGAAGATGCGCTGAGTCGGAAGTCACGTAGTGATGAAGTGTGTGAATTTGGTGACTCCTGGGGAGTAATGGAGGAATTTTCAGTACTACATCTTGATATGGGAGAAGTTGGGGGCAGAGGTTGTCTTTTCTAGATGATGGTGCAATCTTCTTTGGTGCAGAAGGTGGGAGATTCTTAGTTGGAGGATCTAGAGGTGGAGGTATATAGAGACCGAGTTGTTTGTGGCGAGACCCCTGATGGTTGGTCAGAGGATGAACAACACCGAGTGTTGTATCATGGAAGGATATTTTTTCCTTTGATGATGCATGATACGGTTCTCAGAGAGTTCCATAGTTCTCCTTTAGTGGTGCATCCTAGCGTGAAAAAGATGTACTGAGCCTTGAGGATCCAGTTTTGGTGGCCTGGGCTGAAGCATGCGGTTGTAGAGTATGTGTCTCCATTTTTGGTCTGTCGTAAGGTGAAGGCTGAACAACATATTCATGGTGGTCTGCTCCAGCCGTTAGATGTTCCTCAGTGGAAGTGGGAGGACATATCAATGGAATTTTTCACTGGTTTACCTCGAGCTCCAGGAGGACATGATTCTATTTGGGTGGTAGTGGATCATTTAACAAAATCATCCCACTTCATAGAAATCAAGGAGTTAAAATTAGTAGAAGTTTTGTCGAGGCAGTATCTGGAGGAGGTGGTGAGACTTACTGGAGTCCCAAGGACGATCATTTTTTATTGAGATCCTCGTTTTACCTCTAAGGTGTGGAGAGGTCTCCAACATGCTTTTGGTTCTTAGCTATGCCTTAGCACTGCTATCCTCAAATGGATGGTCATACAGAGCGAAATATCCAGACTCTTGAAGACATGTTACATTGTTGTGTCTTGGATTTTGGAGGTTCATGGATGAGGCACTTAACCTTGGTGGATTTTTCTTACAACAATAGTTTTCACTCCACCATCGGTATGGATCCATTTGAAGCCTTGTATGGCCGACCTTTCCGTTCTCTGTTGTGTTGGACTAGGGTTGGAGAGGCTGCAATTCTTGGACTAGAACTACTGCAGAATACAATAGAGATAGTCTAGGTGATTCGCGAGAGGATGAAGATGTCCCAAGATTGTCAGAAATCATATGCCTATCAAAGGAGGAGACCCTTAGAGTTTGATGTTGGGGATCACATGTTTCTGAAGGTGACTCCCCATCATGGGCAGTGAAGGTTTGGTCGGGGGAGTAAGCTTTCTCCCTGGTTTGTTGGGCCTTTCGAGGTGTTATCTCGTGTTGGAGTCGTGGCGTATCAAGTAGTACTTCCTCCACTAATGAGTTAGATACATGATATTTTCCATGAATCAAAACTCCATCTCTATCTTCATGATGAATCTCATGTCATCGATTGGGGATAGATCGATGTTGATGATGATGCGACCTTTGAGGAGCAACCTCTGGAGATCCAAGACCACAAATAGAAGGTGTTGTGCGGGTGTTCTATCCCCTTGGTTCATGTGTTGTGGCGATATGGTGGCATGGAGGAGAGTACATGGGAACGTGAGTCACAGATACCTACTTAGTCCGTAGAGTTTTTTTTATTTCAACTCTTTTCATGTATCGATGTAGAATTGTGGTTTATAATATGGATTTATTTTATTACTTCTTGTGGCTTGATCTCTTTTGAGAGGTATCTCGATGGGTGGTTGTTCAGAACCCGTTTTGTTTTCCCTTTAGGTGGGTTTTAAATTCTCGATTATGATAATTTTTTTAGAGGTATCTGATGTAATGACCCAAACCTCTCTGGTCCATTTCTTTACGGAAATCAGCTGTACGAGGTGTTTCAGGAGGTTAAGGCGACTTATCCCCAACACTTTACCAATTTTCTATTTATATGAACAGTGTCATCGGTGACCATCGGTGAACAGTTCCAACGGTACACAGTTGTGAACAATGAAAAGATGAACTTCTGTGAATAGTGCCATCAGTGACCATCAATGAATAGTTCCAACGGTAGACAGTTTTAAACAGTGCAACGATGACCTTCTGTGAACAATGTCATCGGTGACCATCAGTGAACAGTTCCAACGATAGACAGTTGTGAACAGTGAAACAATGACCTTATGTGAAAAATTTCATCAGTGACCTTCTATGAACAGTGCCAACGGTGAGGTCCAATGGTGACTTCTTTCCTTTTCCAAATTTCTCATTCAATGAAAATTTCCATCGGTGAACAGTTCCATCAGTGAGGTTCCAATGGTGACCTCTCTCCTTTGCCAAATTTCAAGTTCATGAACAATGTTTCAAACCGTGAGGTTCCAACGGTGAGGTTACATTAGTGACCTCTATTTCTTTTACCAAATTTTGAGTTCATGAATAGTGTTTACAGAACGATGAATTCTATCAGTAACCTCTATTTCCTTTTCCAAATTTTGAGTACATGAAAAGTGTTTCCAGAACGGTGAGGTCTATCGGTTTCCTCTATTTCCTTTTCCAAATTTTGAGTTCATGAACAATGTTTCCAGAATGGTGAGGTTGATCGGTAACCTCTATTTCCTCTACCAAATTTTGAGTTCATGAACAATGTTTCCAAAAAGGTGAGGTCTATCGATAACCTCTATTTCCTTGGCCAATTTTTTAGTTCGTGAACAGTGTTTCTAGAATGGTGAGTTCTATCGGTAACCTCTATTTCCTTTGCCAAATTTCAAGTTCGTGAACATTGTTTCTAGCTTCCCACAGTTTCACAACTTTGACATTTTCTTTGATATAAAATGCATTTAATGCCCCATTTTAAGGACTCTAAGGCTGATTCAAAGGTCATAACTACTATATTAATTTCTCCTAAGGCTTAGAGTATTTTTTTTACACGGTCAAATGGCGTGGTTTAATGTGACCCGCTTTTAATGGAAAATCCAGTGTATCTTAAACCACTACTTTGTTAAATCTTCTAAAGGGATGATATATCTTCCTCCCTAGTACTTACTCCTTATTCTCGGGTGTGATATGATCGAACATCCCATTCCTTTCCGTGGGAGTTGTGAAATCAAAATTTCCTCCTAGGATTTTTTTCGCTCTATTTTGATGCAACCAATCAATATCAATCAGTCTTCGATATAACGTATGTTCTATCTTCATTATTTTGGGTTTATCTCTTCCTGTTTCCCCTTTCCCTTTTATGGAATGTTTTCTTATTCTTCTTAATGGAATTTTCTTGGGTGTTGACCGGTGTGGTGGTGTCTCTGCATCCTTGGGAGGATACAGTTGTCACGGGGGGAGGATATCGTAACCTATTGTGTGGCTCCTTCTCGTTTAAATAACGTCAAGAACTGTTTGAGGTAGGGGATTCATTGATTCTCTTTTCTGTTATGTGTAACTATAGAGTTAGCATGATTTTTCCCACTGGATCACAATGAAATTGTCATAATAAATATTTGAACTGGATAAATAAATTGAGATCGATCATATATTATTACCTCTTGTTTTTCTAGATAGTGTGATATCTATGCTTGCTTGCTTAGATTTTTCATTCTCGATGTAAATTGGTAAAGAACAAAAAGATGGAATTAATTGATAATTGTTTGGATAAAGATAAAGAGGCATGTAAATGAATCTAGTTCCTCTTGTTGTAATTTGAGGTTAATCAAATTGGTGTAGTAAACATGTTTAATTATTTTTGAAAGCTTACTGATTAGGTTTCCCGAATTAGGAACCTAATAAATTGGTTAATGCAAGATGGATTAAAGAACTGGTTGTTTGATAAAAGATAATTCATTGTAGGGTTCAAAGTTACCCTCTTGCTTGTTTAAGGGCCAAGATCCCAATTGATATGATGGTTGTTTTCATGCTGCCTTTTTTTTTGATGTGAGACTAGACGACTGTTGTGATATGTGGGGGCAGGGAGGCCTATTGGTTGTGGTAGAATATGATGCCTAGAGAGGAGAGATGCATCAGTTTATGCATGTGGGTGTCAGAGAGGACACACAGGATGATGAAATGGGTTGGATGTGAATGTTTGGATGCTTGATGTTTCTTTGATTGGTTTTCTGCTTTACTTTACCCACTAATTGAGGTAGATGGTCTTTCTTACCCTTCTTTTGAAAGGGGCCAAGACGCGTGGGGTATGCCACGTGAATTATGTGTCTAGATTATCAAGGGATGATGGGTCTATGCTATTTCTATAGGTGGAAAAGACTCGACAGGTAGTTATCTACTCACCGCGTTGAACCCCCTTGTGTTTAGTAGCATATAAGGTTTTCTAGAATTCCTGGGAATATGGAAAAGTAATGTTGTAAATAAATAATTGAATAAATGATGTTAACCCATGGGGTTGGATCTTACTGGAACGAAATGTTGATTTTATAATTTTAAAGGGACAATGGACTTTGGGGGCGATACTAATGAAATATAATGTGAAATTGTTAATGGTTAATTAATGTTTAAAGAATTAATTAACATAATGTGGAACTAATAAAAAGGGAATGAAGTAAGGAAATAAATCTCCTTAAATGGCAATGTTCTTATAGGATACATAGTCTTAGAAGTGGTAGTCGGGAGTCTGAGATATGTTAGATGCAGTTGAGTCTAAGACTAGATTATGTCGATAGTGTGGTTGTGAGATATAGTATATTCTATACCTTTTGTGTTTCTACACGCTACTACACCCTGTCAGTTAGGGCAACTAAAACCCTGGGGATTATGAGCCCTGGGGGGGGGGGGTGTTTTTCCCAACGTTCTTGTGGGAGGATGGACGGATGAATACCCCCTTTGTCCCCACTCTCTTATCTTGGTAGTTACTTGTGCTGGTTGGCACAATGGTTAGTTTTCCCTATATATGTGTGTAGAGGGCTGTGAAGACTTGTGGTTATTCACACACATATATTATGAATATAGTATCCTATGGACTACTATAGGTGTAATGTGTATAGGCTGTGATGGCTTGAGGATCCTTACTCAGTGTATGGGATATAATGGATTGAGGTTAAATACCCGATGCATGATACATGTTATATGAGATGTGGTGGCTCCCAGAAACTAACTAGTTACATTCTTATGTAGACGTGGTGGTTTGGTTGCATGAGGTTCATGTTGTGGTGCTTCATCCCGGTGTCTACGGGCAAGCCTTTTTGGAGAGAGATTCTTAGGACGTGCAATGTTGGGGCAAAGCAGAAAACTAGTGGGGAAGTAGTAGCGGAGTACCCTTGATATTATTTATTATATTATATACTATTGTATGCGTTACTTGGTGAGAGTATCCATAGTGAGGGTATGAACTTAGTATACCTGTTTAGGTGACGAGTTAGTTTCACTTGCTGTTCACTATCCTTTAGCATTGTTTCTTTAATTTTGCACGAGAGGATTTGGGGAGGATCCTACTTAATATACTATTATACTCACCCTATGTATATATAAACTGTTTTTTCAGGTCACTTGGAACAGGTTGGAGATCAAACTGTTTTTGTAACTCCCCGACCCCAGTTACCCAGAGTCGGTGCATTATTTAAATACATTGGCATGATTATATGGAATCAAGTCCCGAAGGACCGATCCGTTTAGCAGTCTTGAAAAAATAGATCACATACATGAATGTTACATTTGCACTTTAAGACGTAAAAAACAACATAAATAATCTTTATGAATTCCATTATTCCCTTGGATTAACACTGCATATCAATCAAATTACGCTTCTTGGAATCCTGGGAAAAATAAAACATAGAAAGGGGTGAGCTCAAATGCTCAGTAAGGGTAAGCAATACAGTGGAAACTTTCAAAAATAAGCATAAACATTTAAGGCAATGTATAAAACTAAAACAAAAGCCTTTTAAACTTGAACTTCAGCATAATATGGCAGAAATAAAATGAAATAATTCCATTTACTTATTCACATGGATATTCTACTAATCGAATAATCACATGAAATATCACTAACCACTTTCATAATTATGGAATGCATAATGCTAGACTATCATAACCACATAGCCAAGGCCTCGTGCCAAGACTACAAATAAGATTTCGTCAAAGCCTTGTTCCAAGACACTAGTTTGTCTCATGAGACCTACCGATGCATCGAGGTGCTATATCGGGCTTCACCCGTCACTTACTAAGTCCAATGCATTCCTCATATGAATAGGTTTAAACATAACATAAACATTCGTATTAAAACTAGCATACGAAATGTCAATACTTTCTCTATAAACCATGAATGGTATAAAAATAACACATCCACATTCAAACATATCACAAAGCCTTCAATGGAAGTTTTTTATAATAAATCAACTTCAAATGAGCTTAAAATCCATCAAAGGATGTTGACATAGATGAAAATGATGAGTAAATTTTTTTGAGAGAAATATCCTTTTTGTAAAATCATTTAAAAGTCACACATTTATAAAGGAAGTAATTTTAAAATATATTTTTGAATCAAAGTGTCCCATACCACTTTGAAACTTTTGAAAAGAAATATCATTTCAAAACATTCATGTCCATATAAATAAATCCTTAAAATCATTTTGAAAACATGGACATTAATTAAAAATATTTAGAAAGATAAATCTTTAAAACATTTGAAATTCTGATCTTTATAAAGAGTACCTTTAAAAATACTTAAAATCTTCATTTTGAAATCATTTTTATGAAAAATGGATATGGATGATAAAATGTCCCAGTAAATACTTACACATAAACAATCTCGGATAATGATGATATTGAGGTATTAACCATTACCAATTTGGTAACTTACGAAACATACAACCCATGAATGAGGTATCATACAATGAATATGTAAATACACATAAATTAAACTGTATTACACAAATAATAAAATTATGGGAAGTACGTACACCACACAAAAGGTAATAGTGGCAATATGTCATGAATCTCACGGGAATAAGGAGTGAGATGAAAACCCCTTACCTTGCACTTTCCTTTAGTCGAGGGTACGTTTAACCTCCTGTACGAAGATCGTAGTATGTTATTAAATTATAACAGAACCATATTAATATTTTTGATATCATACCTGATTCATTTATGACTTTATATTACCCAATTAATAATAATTTCCACGTTAAGTTAACATTTTGGGTAATAATCACTTTCTTTATCGTACATGTTTTAACTTGTCACTCTTGGTTGTATCACTTAGATCATGATTTAAATAATTCCAGAATATAAAACATGATAAATATATCATATATATTTAAAATATAAATATGTATAATATACATATATATGAAATGGAAAACACCGTTTATGGAGATGCTAGTCCGTACGTACTCATAAACGCTATTTCTGTTTTCATATAGTATTGAACGGAAGTAAATTAATAAGATATATGTAAGTACATAAATCCTTATATATATATATATCTTCAGTTGCATTATTATGTCATATATTACATACTTATTAGTAATATATATTTTTATAATCGTCTATGAATGGTGAACTTGAAAAATGAATCTCATCGCGTCGTGGAGACGGTAATCCGTACGTACGCACGAGCGAAAATATCATTCTTTTGATATTAAAATAATATATAATTGGATGGTATATCATATATACAGAATCATTATAATGTTATATTTATTATTTAAATGAATTACAAATCATTATTATACCCATCCAAATAATAATATATTGAATAACAATTACACCACGACGTGGAGACGGTAAGCCGTAGGTACGCACGTATGGTGACATGTCATTCAAAGGATGGATAGAATACTGAATATGATTGTACCATATTTATAATAATATTAAAGTATATAGGAGATACTGGATTCATTATTTTAGAATGGTAATAACAAAGAAAGAAGAAGTGGAAGAAGAAAGGAACTTGAAAAAGGGTGGTGAAATCATTACCTCTTCTTCGGGTTCTTCCTTTTGATTTGATCAAAAGGGCTCCTTAAGTTGGTTTTATGACTAAGGGAAGAACTCTAGGATGAAGTGAGGGAAGTTGAGAGAGTATTTGGGCAGAGTTTTGCCGAACCAAAAGGCTTTGAAGGTGTGAGTTAATGAGAAGGGAGAGTGCCCTTTTATAAGAGGGGTGAGGGGAACCTTTGGAAAAGCTAGAAATATTATTTTATAATAAATTCATATTCGGTTTATAATGGCTCCAAAGTGGATTATTTAAAGGTTAAGGTGGTTATGGGTCGAAAAACACTCAACCAATAGAATTTAGACAGGTTTGGGTCATTATATTAACCTTATCTTTAAGTATTAACTCTTAGTTAATTAGTTTCACTTATACAATGTCTCTTTGTATTTTTATATTATATGGTTAATAAAATTACTATATACATCCAAGAGACCCCCAAGTGGTCCATTAATGATACACCTATCATGATATAAGTATCTTGGCTGAACCTTAGATTTTTAGGAATTTAATATCAATTAATAATATAATATTATTTTTAAAAACTATTTTATGTCAATTTTGACTCTATTCAATAATTGATTTTTGTAAAAATCATAACAGACTTATTACTTCGAAAAAAGTTAATTAAGTAAATCATAACATGTCATATTAACTTATAAAAGTAGTTTAATTCATAAAAAGTCTCAAATTATATTTATTTGGGTATTTATAATATCAATTATTTTAAATTTTTCACTATTATGGTAATTACTGCATCATCATTGTGTCATAAATAAATTAAATTATTTAATGTCTAAAAATTATAAATAAAATATCATTATGTAGGAAATAAGTTTATCTTCCTAATTAATATTTACAATATAATTTATCTTATGTATAACCCTATATTAAATTTTTTTTAGTAAATAAACTTTGATTTTAACTCTTTTAACTCTTCTTTGAATTAAATAATAATAAATGTCCTAATCTAATCCAAGTGGACCTAAATGATAATATTTTATTCCTAAGGTTGTTTTTGGTCGATATACACTTGTACAATTGAATTAGTACATGTGTTAGGGTAATATTAATATAATTTTTACCCTTAATTACCCTATTTACTTTTAACCGTGGTAAATAAAAGTAGAAAGTTACTATTCACCCAAAATTATTTTCTTCTCATTGAACCACATTTTACTCCTTGATATTAACCGTGTCTCTCGGATTTTCGAAATTTCAATCACAGAAGCGGTAAAATTAAGTTTTAGGAAAAATTCAGTTTTTTAACTACCACTTAGTAGTTTCACTATTCATCAAAAATTGATGTTTTTCAGAACAATGCCAAAATTTCACCCTAAACTATAATTGATATTCCAAATTCAAAAATGATGTCCATTTTACAAAATTCCAAAAATATAAGTTTCATTAATTAATTTTATAATTAATTCCCGCTGTCCCAACAAATTGCATGTTTTTCAGAAACAATATATATCAATAGATTGACAATTGTTTATGTCCAATTTCAAAGTGAAATTAATTCTAATGAACACCATTAGATAAAATGGTAAAAATATATTCTAATTATACTTTAAAACCACTCAAATTCATAATTTATCACTATTAATTATTTTTATTAAAAAAGTTGTTTTTAATTAAAATTTAGTAATTTTCACTATTCATCAAAATATTAAAGTTATCCGAAAAGTACAAAAATTTCACCTTAGGCTAAATTCGATACTCCGAATCCAAAAATGAAGTCCATTTTGAGAGATAAAATTTCTAAAATTTTAAAAATTAGGTATTACTATTCATAACGGCTACTTTTATTGGTCGTGGTGTGTGTTAGAACTCGAAGTTGCGTACAACACACGCTACTATATTATTAAAAGAGAAGCATACCGTGGAAGCTCGGGGTGTTACATTCTACCCTCCTTCAATAAATTGCGTCCTCGCAATTTGATATTGTTCTTTGAAAATAAAGGTTGAAAATAGAAAATATCTTTGTGGAAAAACCCACATCGAAAATTTGGTTAATAAAATTTAGTCTTAACAAGGTGAAAAGAGAAATGAAAGGGTCACCACAAAATTATGATCTCGATTAGGAGGGAATTGGTGGTAATTATAAACATATAATTGGAGGAAAAATGTAAATATTTATAGGTAGTGATTGAGGTCATCAATCACAAACAAGTTTAAAATTGAGGTCCTTAAATTCATCAATCTATGATGATTTTAAATACCATCGGTTCAACAAAACATAAGGTATTAGGATAACACATTTTTGACGTTTCAAAATATATCAGTTGAAATCCCACATCGGAAAAATGAATTAATGAGGCCTCTATTTAAAATAAAGTGTGGAAAGTATGAAGATTAACGAAAATAACACATACTAGGGTTCCATGTAGGAAAATATGGATATGGAAGAGAAATCTAACCATCAATTATCTGATGGATAGTGGTAGATAACATGGCTATAAAAAGGCCAACAATCCCAAAGCCATAAATTAGTGATGATCTAAGGTACCATCTAGGACAACATTTTTGTTCTAAGTTCCTTTTCTTAATGTTGAGGAATTTATTTATGAGATTGTCTAAGATCATAAGGAGATATAATTACTTTATAATTAGAGTTTTATCCATTAATAAATTTCTACCACAAACTCATCTTCCACCCCAAAACATAATATAAATAAAAAATACACTATTTATCCAAATCGTATAGGGTTCCAAATATAATGAATTTATAATTCACATATTAGAACCTTTATGTAAAGAAACTACATTATACCATCCAGGAGATTCATGTAGCACAATGGTAGGCGATAAATCCCAATTGCACTATGGTTGTGGGTTCGATTCCCACAGCTTTGTCCGACACGATGGGTCGTCACACGGTCTGCGTGTTGTCCTTTTATAAAAATCCAAAAAAATAACCTTTCAAACTTAATCCATTCCAACCATTAGACTTATCCGAAATACTATTATCCAAACTCACAGTCCTAAATTTACAAGGAAGTTAAACATAATGAGGATCCTTTTTGCCAGGTAATAACATGTGAACGCCTTCCTCATATATTCTTTTACAACACCACAACATCCTGAATTACCAAAATCAACCATCTCTTATTCCAAAATCACTACTTCAATATTAGGACCATATTAAGGTTTATCTATCCTTCAACCATGTAATTTCAAAAAAAAATTTAACTCACTGTAGAGTCACTTTTCATAGTACCATAAAATCTCAAATTCTTAATTAAATAGTCTTATTTTTTTCCAGAACATCATTGATAAAAAACTTAAATAAAATAATTCTAAAATAACAACATAGTAACACTAGTCATTCCTCTTCATCTGTGGTAGTATCATAACTTGATTATTATCCAATAGCATCATTTGCGACATAGTCTGATGACTGGGACATTGGTTCGCGTAGTGTCCAAACTCCTTGCAAATGAAGCATTGTACATTTGAAACCATTTTCTTACCCTTGCAGTCACGTACTTTGTGCCCTTTTCCTACACACTTATAACAAACTCCCATTCCTTTCAGGAAAGTTCCAGGGTGTTTATTCCCACAATTATCACTTATGGGGAAATTATTCTTTTCCCTCTTCCCTTTATCCATCTTTCTATCTTCCATCCTTTTCTTCTCTTGTTTCCCTTCAAATCCATAGGACTCATTAAACTCTTTAGTTATCTTATCCACACATGATACTATTTCTTCATATGATGATAATACGTGGGAGACTATTTCCCTTCTAAATGATGGCTTAATACCATGAAATATATGATCCTTCTTAATCTTTGGATCATACATATTACTAGAGTTCACATTCCTTCTACTGGGTGCCATTTCTATACAATAGCATAAAATAGGTCAGTTTATGAATTGCAATGAATAATTCCTAACACAAATTGAACAGTTTATGGATATAATCCATAATCATAAAAATGTTTTCTTTGAGTAAGTATATACTCATGAGCTCTTCATAATGGTTTGTAAAGAAAATGAGAATTATCCTAAGAATATCCCCCAGGAGTGTCGTAACCAAGAGTGCAGCAAGACCCGTTGTCGTGCACCAGTTCTCGCTCGAGTCTAGCTCAAAGCGGTGTTTTCGGGTTTTACCCCTAGATACATCTATGAAAGAGCCGCCTCTACCTGCTTGTATCCATACAGGGATGTATTTCTCAGAAAAATCACAAAATCTCTACAATACCAAAATTCTAGGAAGTTATTCTATACTAATCCTCAAAGTCTATCTTAGGGCTATGTGCTCTAATCAGAGTTTATCAAAATCTAGTTTCCAAGGTTATTGCTAAATTTTCTCTGATACCAACTGTAATTCCCCAACCCTAGTTACCCAGAGTCGGTGCATTATTTTAATACATTGTCATGATTACAAGGAATCAAGTCCCGAAAGACCGATCAGTTTAGTAGTCTTGGAAAAATAGATCACATACATGAATGTTACATTTTCACTTTAAGACATAAAAAAAACATAAATAATCTTTATGAATTCCATTATTCCCTTGGATTAACCCTGAATATCAATCACGTTACACTTCTTGGAATCCTGGGAAAAATAAAACATAGAAAGGGGTGAGCTAAAATGCTCAGTAAGGGTAAGCAATACAGCGGAAACTTTCAAAAATAAGCATAAACATTGAAGGCAATGTATAAAACTAAAACAAAAGCCTTTTAAACTTGAAATTCATCATAATATGGTAGAAATAAAATGAAATAATTCCATTTACTTATTCACATGGATATTCTACTAATCGAATAATCACATGCAATATCACTAACCACTTTCATAATGATGGAATGCATAATTCCAGACTATCATAACCACATAGCCAAGGCCTCCTGCCAAGAATACAAATAAGATTTTGTCAAGGCCTTGTGTCAAGACACTAGTTTGTCTCATGAGACCTACCGATGCATCGAGGAGCTATAGCGGGCTCCACCCGCCACTTGCTAACTCCAATGCATTCCTCATATGAATAGGTTTAAACATAACATAAACATTCGTGTTAAAACTAGCATACGAAATGTCAATACTTTCTCCATAAACCATGAATGGTATAAAAATAACACATCCACAGTCAAACATATCACAAAACCTTCAATGGATGTTTTTTATAATAAATCAACTTCAAATGAGCTTAAAATCCATCAAAGGATGTTGACATAAATGAAAATGATGAGTAAATTTTTTTGAGATAAATATCCTTTTTGTAAAATCATTTAAAAGTCACACATTTATAAAAGAAGTAATTTTAAAAGATATTTTTGAATCAAAGTGTCCCATACCACTTTTAAACTTTTTAAAAGAATTATCATTTCAAAACATTCATGTCTATATAAATAAATCCTTAAAATCATTTTGAAAACATGGACATTAATTAAAAAGATTTAGAAAGATAAATCTTTAAAACATTTGAAATTATGATCTTGATAAAGAGTACCTTTAAAAATCCTTAAAATCTTCATGTTGAAATCATTTTTATGAAAAATGGACATGGATTATAAAATGTCCCAGTAAATACTTACACATAAACAATCTCGGATAATGATGAGATTGATGAATTAACCCTTACCAATTTAGTAACTTACGAGACATACAACCCATGAAAGAGGTATCATACAATGAATATGTAAATACACATAAATTAAAGTGTATTACACAAAGAATATAATTATGGGCAGTACATACACCACACAAAAGGTAATAGTGGCAATATGGCTTGAATCTCACAGGAATAAGGAGTGAGATGAAAACCCCTTACCTTGCACTTTCCTTTAGTCGAGGGTACGTTTAACCTCCTGTACGAAGATTGTAGTATGTTATTAAATTATACCAGAACCATATTAATATTTATGATATCATACCTGATTCATTTATGACTTTATATTACCCATTTAATAATAATTTCCATGTTAAGTTAACATTTTGGGTAATAATCACTTTCTTTGTTGTACGTGTTTTAACTTGTCAATATTGGTTGTATCACTTAGATCATGATTTAAATACTTATAGAATATAAAACACTATAAATATATCATATATATTTCGAATATAAATATGTATAATATACATATATATGAAATGGAAAACACCGTTTATGGAGATGGTAGTCCGTACGTACGCATAAACGCTGTTTCTGTTTTCATATAGTATTGAACGGAAGTAAATGAATAAGATATATGTAAGTACATAAATCCTTATATATATATCTATATATATATCTCCAGTAGCATTATTATGTCATATATTACATACTCATTAGTAATATATATTTTTATAATCGTCGATGAATGGTGAACTTGGAAATGAATCTCATCGCGTCGTGGAGACGGTAATCCGTACGTACGCACGAGCGAAAATATCATTCTTTTGATATTAAAATAAAATATAATTGGATGGTATATCATATATAAAGAATAATTATCATGTTATATTTATTATTTACATGAATTAAAAATCATTATTATACCCATCCAAATAATAATATATTGAATAACAATTACACCACAACGTGGAGACGGTAAGCCGTACGTACACACGTATGGTGACATGTCATTAAAAGGATGGATAGAATACTGAATATGGTTTTACCATATTTATAATAATATTACAGTATATAGTAGATACTGGATTCATTATTTTATAATGATAATAACAAAGAAAGAAGAAGTGGAAGAAGAAAGGAACTTGAAAAAGGGTGGTGAAATCATTACCTCTTCTTCGGGTTCTTCCTTTTGATTTGATCAAAAGGGCTCATTAAGTTGGCTTTCTGACTAAAGTAAGGCCTCTAGGATGAAGTGAGGGAAGTTTAGAGAGTATTTGGGCAGCGTTTGGCTGATCCAAAAGGCTTTGAAGGTGTGAGTTAATGAGAAGGGAGAGTGACCTTTTATAAGAGGGGTGAGAGGCACGTTTGGAAAATCTAGAAATATTATTTTATAATAAATTCATATTCGGTTTCTAATGGCTCCAAAGTAGATTATTTGAAGGTTAAGGTGGGTATGGGTAGAAAACCACTCAACCAATAGAATTTAGACAGGTTTGGGTCATTATATTAACCTTATCTTTAAGTATTAACTCTTAGTTAATTAGTTTCACTTTTACAAGGTCTCTTTGTATTTTTATATTATATGGTTAATAAAATTACTATATACATACATGAGACCCCCAAGTGGTCCATTAATTATACACCTTTCATGATATAAGTCTCTTGGACGAACCTTAGATTTTTAGGAATTTAATATCAATTAATAATATAATATTTGTTTTAAAAACTCTTTTATGTCAATTTTGACACTATTCAATAATTGATTTTTGTAAAAATCATAACAGAATTATTACTTCGAAAAACGTTAATTAAGTAAATAATAACATGTAATATTAACCTAGAAAATTAGTTTAATTCATAAAAATCCTCAAATTATATTTATTTGGGTATTTATAATATCAATTATTTTAATTTTTTCACTATTATGGTAATTACTGCATCATTATTGTGTCATAAATAAATTAAATTATTTAATGTCTAAAAATTATAAATAAAATATCATTATGTAGGAAATAATTTTATCTTTCTAATGAATATTTACAATTGAATTTATCTTATGTATAACCCTATATTAAAAATGTTTTAGTAAATAAACTTTGAATTTAACTCTTTTAACTTTTCTTTGAATTAAATAATAATAAATGTCCTAATCTAATCCAAGTGGACCTAAATGTTAATATTTTATTCCTAAGGTTGTTTTTGGTCGAGATAAACTTGTACAATTGAATTAGGATATGTGTTAGGGTAATATTAATATCATTTGTACCCTTAATTACCCTATTTACTTTTAACCGTGGTAAATAAAAGTAGAAAGTTACTATTCACCAAAAATTATTTTCATCTCATTGAACCAAATTTTACTCCTTGATATTAACCGTGTTTCTCAGATTTTATAAATTTCAATCATAGAAGTGGTAAAATTAAGTTCTATGAAAAATTCAGTTTTTTAACTACTACTTACTAGTTTCACTATTCATCAAAAATTGAAGTTTTTCAGAACAACGCCAAAATTTCACCCTAAGCTATAATTGATATTCCAAATTCAAAAATGATGTCTATTTTAAAAAATTACAAACATATAAGTTTCATTAATTAATTTTATAATTAATTCCCACTGTCACAACAAATAGCGTGTTTTTAAGAAACAATATATATCAAAAGATTGACAATTGTTTATCTCCAATTTCAAAGTGAAATTAATTCTAATGAAAACCATTGGATAAAATGGTAAAAATATATTATAATTATACTTTAAAATCACTCAAATTCATAATTTATCATTATTAATTATTTTGATTCAAAAATTTGTTTTTAATTAAAATTTAGTAATTTTCACTATTCATCAAAATATTAAAGTTATCCGAAAAGTACCAAAATTTCACCTTAGGCTAAATTCGATACTCCGAATCCAAAAATGAAGTCCATTTTGAGAGATAAAATTTCTAAAATTTTTAAAAGTAGGTATTACTATTCATAATGGCTACTTTGATTGGTCATGGTGTGTGTTAGAACTCGAAGTTGCGTACAACACACGCTACTGTATTATTCAAAGAGAAGCGTACCATGGAAGCTCGGGGTGTTACAGTTTTCTTCTGGCTTGGGGTTGTAGTAGCTGTTCGGGCTTGTGGTTACTGCTATTTTTACATTCTTTTGGGTACTTGCAGTTTTCCCCTTCCAGTTGTAGTAGTTTTTCAGGACATTAAATATGTGCACTTGTGTTTTCTTTTATATTTTAGTCTGAGTTGGGTTAGTTGGTATCTGTCTTAGCTCTCTCTTCCGCATGTGTTCTCTTAGAGGGTAATGCCTCCCATATGTGTGTTTACTATACCCTTCGGTGCTAGTCGCCAACCCGGGGCCTACCGGAGGTGGGACTTAGGGGTCATTATCTCCCTTATCACATTGTTGTCCTAGGAGGGGTACACATTGTGGGGATGGGGCCGTGATAATAATGACCTACTAAATCTCTTTGAGCTTCTAAAATTATATAATATTACTTATGTAATACCTAAACAAAATGGTTGGGTTAAAAAATCTATTAAGGGAATAAAAATGATAACAAAATATAGTATATGAGTCAAAAGACATAACATGATATCATAAAATAGAACACTCATGAATAATCATATTGGGTCATAGCATAAATAAAATGGAATTAAAGATCATGGAAACATAGTAATGTAAAAACAACATAAAACATGACATAAAAATAAGTCAAGACCAACTTTTAAGATAACATCACATAGTAGACAAAGTCCCATCATTTATTAAGCTTACTCCCCAATTCCATACATATCGTCTCATGAGACATAAACATTACTCAATGAATTGGAGTTCTATTTGGGTGTACCCATCAAAATATGTACATGGGGATGTGTTCTAAAATTGGAAATCATACATAAATAATAAACATAAGAATTACCCATGAAAAGAAATGAGTTACATAATCATGTCTTATAGCATAACCAGATGATGTATCATAAAGGTTTCCATGAAAGAATGGATTAAAATATTTATCAAAATTCATAGGTAAAAATGATCATAGATCATGAAAAATGATGTACAACTAAAGTAAAGATGAAAAAAGGGTTGATAGGTAACTTTGGAAATGTACCACTTATGTGTGGTTTTAGAGGAAAAGGTAATGAATCAGTAAAGAGGGGAAAAATATATTAATTTACATAAAATAAGAAATGAAAAAAGGTTTCCCATAATATAATGACAAATTTTAGAAACCAAGTATGGTTTAAAACATTTTATGGAGGGGTACTTGAAATAAGGTAAAAAACAGAGAATTTCTTATAAATTGGGTTTTCTTATCGATTGAAATTGAGAAGGGAACCTTTAGAACATGTATATCCCATTAGGGAAAAATGAATTTTACTTGGTATATATGTGTGGGAAATATATATAAAATATAGAATAAGTACATAATAAGAATATAGGGAAAGTGGGAAAAAGATAGAGAAATCATACCTCAAAGAAAATAGGGTTTCTTGGCGATATCCTATACCCTGGGTTCCAGAATCATTTTGCAATTACAATTAAAATCCTAGATAATAAAATTACATTAATTAATTAATTAATTCATAAAATTTTCCAAATATTTTTTATTACTACAATTATTTTATGTTTATTTATGACCATTATAGTGATATATAAAGTTTAACTTCACTGTTCTGAGGGCTTTTGTTTTATGGTTCCAAGGTCATATCACTTGTGGATAATTATTGAATTTCCTATCAAATGGGAATATTACTATAGAAGTTAAATTAAATGGTATTAATATAATTCCATAAATTGAAATGATTCTAAATATCCATATGTGTTCTGATATAGGGATGTTTCATTTAGTTAAAACGTTAATGTTACATGGTTAGTTCATTTAGGCAGTTTCACCGACCATCATGAACTAAATTCATATTATTTAATTTAATTAATATTAACTCATTCCAAAATATGAATTAAGTTATAATAAATTTTTTTTCACCTTATTTAACAATAATAATATTTTTATGACCAGCCTTGAAGGCGGTGGAGAAAAACGAAGTGTGTTATTTATGGAGTCGGTGAACCAACCATCTTGCGAACAATGTTTTCATTTAAGAATCAATTGAGGTGAGGGTAAAAGATTGATATTACACCATAATAATAGTATATAAGTATATTTAGGATACTAATTTTACAATTTTAGGTGGATGGAAAAAATATAGCATCCCGCCTTTTTATCACATAAACTTTCACTACATTATACAAAATCGAGGATCTTTAAGGTTTAGTGTCTTGGAAACCAGTAACTCAAAACATGAAAACATAAAACATTCTTATTAAAAACTTGAAAGTATTATCCTTATGTTCATAATAGGTTCATTATTTCATCTCATAACCTGGGGAAATACATCAAAAGAATGGGTGAGCAGAAGGCCCAGTAAGGGAAACAAGGGAAACATTTAACATGTGAACTTGAGATACATCAATAAAGTCATGAAAAATAACTTTAAGGCATGAGAAAGAAATCACAAGGAATATCATAATAAAAATAATTTATTTAATAACTTTAAGATGTGGCTACAACATTTAACTTAGAAAATCATTTCCGTTTCACCAAGGTCCATCCCCAAGGTGACATTAAAAATTACCAAGGTTATTCACTAAGATATCGTTAAAAATGGTCATCTCTAGAGATTAAGTCTTTACCCAATGCATTGGAGCGCTATCAGGGCGCACCCTTAAATTTGAATTTTTTATAATGTGAGACACATATATCATCATGAAACATTTCATAAATAACCCATATAGCATAAAATAAATGGGTTTCATTTCATAATCATAACGTTTTAAAAACTGCTTTAAAGACATGATCTTTATGTCACTTTAAACCCACAGAAAAGGAAAGTGGGTCTCATGTATGTAAATACAAGAATTTAAAATAGAAAATTTTGGTATATATGTGAATACCCCTTTAAAATAAAGAGATTTTATTATTCACTTAATAAAATAAATAATTTTAGAAAAAGAGAGGGACATTTTGAGACTGAAATTCGGCAGCATAACGACTATGTTGTAGGGTTTTAGAAAACATTGAAAAGAGAGGGGACATGGGTCACCCACTCATAAATGATACATAAAACATTAGGGGGACAGAATATAAAGGATTTAAGAAAATTTTAATGAAAATTTAAAGATATACCATATGAAATGAAGAACATGAAAGGAAGACAAAAATAAGATTTCTCTTATGAAAATTCGGCAGCCTAATGGGGTCACTTAAACTTAAAAAAAAAATGAATTGACGAGATCAAATAAGATATCTCATCATATGAACATAAAATATCATTATGATAGATATAGGGATCATAACCCAACATAATAAAAAGGAACTTGAAAGACTTGACATGAAAATAGAACTTGAAAATGAGAAGGGTGAAAGAATCCCTTAAAAATTCGGCAGCCTAACGACGCCACTTAAACATTCTTAAAATGATTTTATGAGAGCAAGAGGGGGTCTATCATCATATGAAAATGAAAAGGAACGTATGCTGAATATAAAAGAACATCCCCAACATAAGAACATGGATCATAAAAGAAATGACATAAAAGAGAGTACTTGGAAAGAAAGAGAGAGGTAGGATCCCTTACATTAAAACGTAACTCTTAAAACTCGCAGGTTGGGACCTTGAGGGATTGGGGGCACCTTGGGAGGACTCCTTGGGAGGTAATGAGACCATATATTCGTTGGGGGAGAGTTGGGAATGAAAACTAAAGGAGGAAAGGGTGGGTATTTATAGGGAAAAGGAGGTGATACTTTAATAATTTCAAGGGACACCTCACTAGTGGTTTTGGAAAAACCATGGGCTTGCCCATGGTATTTGCCCATGGTTTTGGCCACATGGGACCCCTAATACAATAATTAATCCCCTTTAGTCAGACATCCCTTAAAATATCTCATGAAACCATCATGATGCAGTCATGATGTCATTAAACATACTGAAACCCTAAAACTGTATTTTTACTATTCACTGAAAATTCATCTTTTTCAGAAAACTTCCAGAAATTTACCTTAACATAATATAAATGATCTGAATTCAAAAATAAACTCCATTTTATAAAAATAATTTTCTAAATATTTTTAATTTAATTTTTAAATTAAAACACTATTCACCAAAAATTCAATTTTTTTCAGAAAAATTCCCAAAAATTACCTTAATATAATATCGATTCTCTGAGTTCAAAAATAAAGTCCATTTTATAAAAATAATTTTCTAAATATTTTTAATTTAATGTTTAATTAAAAAACACTATTCACCCCAAAAAACTAATAATTGACTAATAATTAATGAAACAGTTATTTACCTATTTTATTGAATCACACTACTTAATCAAGGTTCCTAAATTATATTAATACTTTCTTTAAGTGAGATTACTAATCCATTTGGTCACATTACTAATCCTAAGCATAAAATCACTATTCATAATTTACTATTCATCAAAAATCAAGTTGATCTTATTAGACTCTAAATTTCTTACTGAACACATTTGCAGAAGACCATTTTTTGAAAATCATTACACATCATTAATTATTTAAGGTTTACATAAGTATTTTAAAATATCCTTTTTTCAAAATACATCAATAAAATACATCCTATATTCATTCGAACATTTGAAAACTCCCAAACATCACCATAAGAAGAAAACACAATTTTATTTATAACAAAGGATTATGGTCTCCTTATATAGCCCGTTATAACCCCAGCAAATGACCTAAGTGTAAGGTGTGCTAAGGTGAGAGAATCTGAGGGTGGCTCGGCCAACATCGCACGAGTAGTAATTTCTATCAGTTTGAACTTCTCGCGAAGGCGATTCCGTACGATGAAGTTCGGCTTGGGTTTGGTCCAGAGCAAAGCCCAATGGTTCTACCCCATTCCCATGTTCTGTTATATGGGCTTCGATCGGTCCAAGACTACTGGATGCGGCCATCAAATCTTTTTTCTATATTAATTAAACAAGATCACTTGTATTTAGATACAATAGTCGCAACATTCAGTTTCCAACAGTCATACTCACTAACAGTCATATAATAGTCAAAACCCAACAGTATCATTTTAATTACACTCATTTTATCAAATGAAACAGTTTTGTTGAGTATAAAAAATAAAACAACACACAAAATTAGGAAACCAGATTTATTCAAAATTTCAGGTCGTTACATTCTTCCCCCCTTGAGAAGTTGCGTCCTCGCAATTTTTAAAATTGGGCTTGGAAATTTCATTGAAAGTTCCACATCAGAAAAAGAGTCAGTAACACTATTACTTTAAAAGAAAGAAAAGGAAGTACAAATGCCACCCAAGTTAACCCATACTAGGATTCCATGTAGGAAAACATGGACATGGAAGAGAAAACAAAGGGTCACGTTCTGAGGGAGAGTGATAGAAAACATGATTAGGAGAAAGTTAACAACAATAAAATCACAAACTTATGATGGGTTAAACGGTATTTGATTTCCCAGTAGGAAACTTTAACAGACAATGTTTTTGTTTTATGTTCCTTTTCATAGTTTTGAGGAATTCATTTACTACATTGAATAAAAACACAAGGAAATATATTTACCTTCAAGTAGAGTTTCATCCCTTAATAATTTTCTACCAAAAAAAAATCTTTTCTCCAAATGATGAGCATTAAAAAAACACTTGGTCTCATCAAAAGCACAAGAATCATCTTCTATAGAATCGCATAATCCACCAAAGATTAACTATCTATTTCTTCTATCTTTAAACATTATCCCAAAAACAGAAAGGGTAAGATAAAATAACTCTTCCAAAATAAATAACTCCATAGGAAGGGAAACTACTTTTAAATCTTCAAAATCCCACGGTTCTACCCAAAGTTCATTATAGACCATTCCATAAATAACTGTCCTTAAAATTCCTCAAAATAAACCAAACTAAGATTGAAACCCAAATACAAGAAGGATTTGATAACATAGTCTTCCAAAATAAACTTCATCATTCATCTCCAAACTACATCAACCACTCCTAACATCTTATAAAAAATTATCTAATCTAAACATATTTTTCCCAAGATAGGTCAATCATTTCCATAAGTAACCTATATTACCATAATATCACCTTAAATTCGTCGATTATTCAAAATATAAGTCAACCTTTATTCCTTAAAGAAAATACCGTAGTAATCTATTTACCTCGATCATATAGGGTTCCCAAAATAGTGAACATATTCCAAAATAATAATCATCTTTTAATCCCCTAATAATATTTTTTTCCAAGAAGAACAACTTCACAACATCAACATGTGGTCCATAACAATTGATGTTTTCTTTAATGATATAAAAATATCTTAGGTAGTGACTTGATGTTCTTAGAAAACATTAAAGATATGCTCATAGGGCATGAACTAAAAAAAACTACATGACATAGAAAATTATTGCGAAGAAGTCACATGTACTTTAGTCATCAAGATCCATCTCAGCATAGGACTTGCATTGTTCCCATGTCCTTGAAGATTTTTGATGCTCATCATGCTTCTCATCCCTTTCAATAGAGAATTTCCTTGGATAATGTCCATCTTCTCCACATTTACGACATTGAAAAGTATAAGGTATATTAGATCGAACCTTATCTCTATTCATCACATTATCCATTTTTTTAAAGCAATTATCTACTTTATGACCTATCACCCAACACTTAAAACATCTCCTGGTTCCTTTGTGACATTATCCTTGGTGACTCTTTCCACACTTTTTGCACAATGAAAATTGGGTCTTCATTCCCTTATCAACTTTATCAGATGAACATCCTTGAGACTTCGTCTTCTTCTTCCTTGATGAATTTGGGCATTCAACTAGGTACCAATTATTAATTGTGATTTTTGATAGCTGGTTTGGCATAATAACAATATGTTCAACTTGATCTCTCATCATATATATATCACATTAATAGGGTAATCATCACATTTACTATCACATTGGTTATTGGGACATGTTCTTCCATTTCCCACCATTAACTAAAAAAATAAAGTATAATTAGGTGGCTTAAATACTTAGCCAATAATCAAGAAAAGGAAACTTAAAGCATAGAAGGATAAACTTGTAGAAGAAAATTATACCCTAACTTGTGATCCCCTAGGTTCCAATCTAGGTTATCCATGATCATATATTCTTATGTGAATCTTTATTTTATTTTATCTTTTTTCCTTTAATAATGGTTCATACTAAGCTTATGAATTTACCAAAGCATATCCACTGGGAGTGGCATAAACAAGAGTGCAATAAGGCCTGTTGTCGTGTACCAGTTCCCATTTGAGTCTAGATTAAAGCGGTGTTTTCGGGTTTTATCCCTATGTACATCTGTGCCAAAGACACCTCTACCTACTAGTATCAAGATAGGGATGTATTTTCTTGATAAACCACTTACTCAATACTCACCAAAATAATAGGAAGATTTACTATATTTAAACATTTCTATAGGGCCATTCCTAAAGTTTTCATATCCTAATTTACACAAATAACTAAACCATCCTTTGATACCAACTATAGCATCCCTCCTTTTTATCATATAAACTTTCATTACATTATACAAAACTGAGGATCTTTAAGGTTTAGTGTCTTGGAAACCAGGAACTCAAAACATGAAAACATAAAACATTATTTTTAAACACTTGAAAGGATTATCTTTATATTCATCCTAGGTTAATTACTGCATCTAAAAACCTGGGGAAATACATCAAAAGAAAGGGTGAGCAGAAGGCCCAGTAAGGGAAACAAGGGAAACATTTAACATGTGAACTTGAGATACAACAATAAAGTCATGAAAAAGAACTGTAAGGCATGAGAAAGAAATTACGAGGAAAATAAGAATGAAAATAACATATTTAATAACTTGAAGATGTAGAAACAACATTTAACTTAGACAATCATTTCCGTTTCACCAAGGTCTATCCCCAAGGTGTCATTAAAAATTACCAAGGTTATTCACCAAGATATCGTTAAAAATGGTCATCTCTAGAGATTAAGTCTTTAACCAATGCATTGGAGCGCTATCACGGCGCACCCTTAAATTTTCCTCTTTTATCATGTGAGCCACATATATCATCATTAAACATTTCATAAATAACCGATATAGCATAAAAGAAATGGGTTTCATTTCATAATCATAACGTTTTAAAAACTTCTTTAAAGACATGATCTTTGTGTCACTTTAAACCCACAGAAAAAGAAAGCAGGTCTCAAGTATGTAAATCCCAGAATTTAAAATAGAAAATTTTGGTATATATGTGAATATCCCTTTAGAAGAAGGAGCCTTGAGTATTCACTTAATAAAATAAAAGAATTTGAGAAAAAGAGAGAGACATTTTGAGACGGAAATTCGTCAGCATAACGACTATGTTGTAGGGTTTTAGAAAACATTGAAAAGAGAGGGGACATGGGTTACCCACTCATAAATGATCCATAAAAAGTAGGGAGACAGAATATAAAGGATTTAAGAACACGATAATGAAATTTTAAAGATATACCATATGAAATGAAGAACATGAAAGGAAGACAAAAATAAGATTTCTCTTATGAAAATTCGTGCAGCCTAACGGCGTCACTTAAACTTCAATAAAATGAATTTGTGAGATAAAATAGGGTCTCTCATCATATGAACATAAAATATCAGTATTATAGATATAGAGATAATACCCCAACATAATAAAAAGGATATTGAAAGACTTGACATGAAAATAGAACTTGAAAATGAGAAGGGTGGAAGAATCCCTTAAAAATTCGGCAGCCTAATGGCGCAACTTAAACTTTATTAAAATGAATTGATGAGAGCAAGAGAGGGTCTCTAATAATATGAAAATGAAAAGGGAATTAGGATTAATATAAAATAACATCTCCAACATAAGAACATGGATCATAAAAGAAATGACATAAAAGAGAGTACTTGGAAAGAAAGAGAGAGGTAGGATCCCTTACCTTAAAACGTAACTCTTAAAACTCGCAGGTTGGGACCTTGAGGCCTTGGGGGCACCTTGGGAGGACTCATTGGGAGGTAATGAGACAAGATATTCGTTGGGGGAGAGTTGGGAGTGAAAAAAAAGGAGGAAAGGGTGGGTATTTATAGGGAAAGGGAGGTGATACTTTAATAATCTCAAGGGACACCTCACTAGTGGTTTTGGCAAAACCATGGGCTTGCCCATGGTATTTTCCCATGGTTTTGGCCACATGGGACCCCTCATACAATAATTCATCCTCTTTAGTCGGCCATCCCTTAAAATATCTCATGACACCATCATGATGCAGTCATGATGTGATTAAACATACCGAAACCATAAAACTATATTTTTACTATTCACTGAAAATTCAACCTTTTTAGAAAACTCCCAGAAATTTACCTTAACATAATATCAATGCTCTAAATTCAAAAATAAACTCCATTTTATAAAAATAATTTTCTAAATATTTTTAATTTAATTTTTAAATAAAAACACTATTCACCGAAAATTCATTTTTTTCAGAAAAATCCCAAAAAATTACCTTAATATAATATTGATTCTCTGAGTTAAAAAATAAAGTCAATTTTATAAAAATAATTTTCTAAATATTTTTAATTTAATTTTTAATTAAAAAACACTATTCACCCCAAAAAACTAATACTTGACTAATAATTAATAAAATAGTATTTTACCTATTTTATTGAATCACACTACTTAATCAAGGTGGCTAAATTATATTAACACTTTATTTAAGTGAGATTACTAATCCATTTGGTCACATTACTAATCCTAAGCATAAAATCACTATTCATAATTTACTATTCATCAAAAATCAAGTTGATTTTATTAGACTCTAAATTTCTTAATGAACACATTTACAGAAGAACATTTTTTGAAAATCATTACACATCATTAATTATTTAATGTTTACATAAATATTTTAAAATATACTTTTTTCAAAATACATCAATAAAATACATCATATATTCATTCGAACATTTGAAAACTCCCAAACTTCACCATAAGAAGAAAACACAATTTTATTTATAACAAAGGATTATGGTCTCCTTATATAGCCCCTTATAACCCAAACATAGGGCCTAAGTGTAAAGTGTGCTAAGGTGAGAGAATCTGAGGGCAGCTCGACCAACATCGCACGAGTAGTAATTTCTATCAGTTTGAACTTCTCGCGAAGGCGATTCCGTACGATGACGTTTGGCTTGGGTTTGGTCCAGAGCAAAGCCCAGTGGTGCTAACTCCTTCCCAAGTTCTGTTATATGGGATTTGATCGGTCCAAGACTACTGGATGCGGCCATCGAATCTTTTTTCTATATTAATTAACCAAGATCACTTGTATTTAGAGACAATAGTCGCAACATTCAGTTTCCAATGGTCATACTGACTAATGGTCATATAATAGTCAAAACCCAATAGTCTCATTTTAATTATACTCATGTTATCAAATGAAATAGTTTTTTTGAGTATGAAAAATAAAATAACCCACAAAATTAGGAAACAAGATTTATTCAAAATTTTGGGTCGTTACATAAAATATGGTTATGGTAGAAGAACAATAAAATTAAAAGTGGTTTAGTCTAGAATTTTACCTCCTCCTTTGGTTGTCTCCTCTTAGACTACCCCTTAAGGTTATTTGAAATGATATTTGGTGAGAAAAACAACACCAGGATGTGGGATAGAGGATTTTAAGGATAATTAGGTAGATTAATGGTAATATATAATGCTTATAAGGTGTGAGGTGAATGAGTGGTGAGTGGTGGTATTTATAAGGGGTAGAGAGAGGTATTTTTTGAATATTATATTCATTAGTTTATTATTTTGGATCAAGAATACATATAATGATAAATTTTGTGAATATATATAGTAAATTATTAATGTGAGTTTGAAATAAAAGTATCTTACATCACCCCTTATGCAACTAATCTTTCATTTAACTTATAATATTAAATACCTTATTTTAATGTATTTCACTATTTACAAAATATTCAACTATTTTAGAAAAATAAAAAAAATTCACCCAATCCTTTTTTAGACATGTATATTACAAAAACGAAAATGATTTTAGGAATTTTTTTTCTAATTATGATAAATTTGATTTTTAAATAAAATCCTTATTTATTTAAAAATAGAAATTTAAATATTTTGATCAATTTTCCAACCCTTTGAAAAATTAATTATGGTCTCATAAAATTATATTATAATTATAATACAACTTAATATTAATTTTTAATCATATTCTATAAAAATAAAAATTCTTTTAAATATATATATTTGTTATAAAATTAAAAATAAAACATGTATGTTTTACAAAAATACGAGCACTTATTTTATCATTTTTAAAACATTTAATTAATTGTAGCATGATATAAATATATAATATTTTAAAGTTATAATATATATAAATATTATTTTAAAATTACATACGTGATTGTACTATTCTAATGGTCAGATTACTATTTCTAACGACTAGATTACTATTCCAACAGTCATATTATTATTCCAACAGTCAGATTTGTAATGGTCATATGAGTTTTCTAATTTCTATAAATATCTCATATTTCATTAATTATTTATTCAATTCTATTTTCTCTCAAGGTTATATATATTTTCATTCTCAAGATGAATGTTACACTACTAATATTTTGTTTCATTTCTACTGTGTTATTCAAGAGTATGATTATTTTAGTGGATCGAGCAGATCCAAATTTTCATATTATAATTATCTTTTTTCTATACTTTATCTGATTTTAATATTTTAAATTATTATGGAAATATTTATTTTTTAAATTTAATCTTCAAATTAATATAATATATATATTTTTTGATTTTATCAGGTCGTGCATTTTTTCTATATAATACTCTATTACTAAATATGACACAATCATATAATCAGAAGGGAAATTCAATTGATTTTTTTGGATTGTTACATAGTTGATTTAAGATTATCTCAAAAGAGACACTAAATGTTGGGATATCAAATAATTGTGATATTTTTTATATTGGTGTTGGTATCAGGATCTCTAAAGAATAAACCTATTGTCTTTTGACATGATTTCCTAGTACCCTTACCTTACCTCTGTACACACTTTTTAATCAAATTCTTATGATAATTCATCATAATTAATCAAAACATCACATTTATTGTCTCTTTAATGATAATTAAACCAAATTAATTATTTTATATGGAATAATAAATGTCATAAAAACAATTAACACATTTAATATTTAACAATAAACATTCACCATTAATCCACCCTAATATTGATTTCTTACTTTAAGAAAACTTATAATAATATTCTATTTTAATATATGACTAAATATCAATCATATATTCACACATAATTTTATTATTGAAAATTACAATTAAATTATAATAAAAAATAACATATATATATTAATTACAATAATTCTTCAACATCTTCAAAAAAAGATTAATAAACCCCTCCCTTATATTAATTTAGAAGACCCAACCATAACATATATAGAAATTATATTATTAAACTTTATTATCCATTATAATTTATAAAACTTAAACCCTTATAACTACTATTTTTAGTGTCTTTATAGTTAACAATATAACAATATTATTTTAAAATAAATCTTCAACATCTCCCAAAAATATTCCTTACACATATTACCCTTCAAGACATATAAAACACGATACTCTTCTTAATTACCTAGGGAATGGAAACATAAAAAAATGGTAAGATCAAACACTCAGTAAGAAGTAAAACACATGATATGTCAATTGAAACAACATAAGAGACTATAATGAATATCATTAGTGAGCATAAAATGAACATGTGGGTATATAAATATAATCAAGGTATATTACCATAACATAAGAAAATAATAACCAATAAAACATGAATCACAACATGATATTTGATGGAATAACATAGAAAATGAGTCATAGTACTGTGGAATGACATAAAAATATGGCACATGTATAAGCATAAAAGATCATATCTTATGTCAAGGCTTAATGCCAAGACCATCATCACATAGTGGAAAAAGATACCCCATAACAGAATGGACAATAATAACCTACCATGTTCCATGATATAACATATAATGGGATATAATGCTTTACTAAATTCATTGTAGGACTATATAATTATAGTTATAACCATTATATAATGGTAAAATACAATTATGTGGGTCATATAAACATAAAAACATTCATAAATCCATCATTGCATAATTAACCCATGAGAATGAAATGGGTTTCATAACAATCATATCAAGACATAGAAATAAACCACCACGAGAAATAAATTTGATGAATGCATTAAAAAATATCCCTAGTGAAATAAAATAAACAAAGAAGGATATCAACATAGATGAAAAAAATTTATAAGAAAATTACAAAAATATTTTTAAAATTAGAAGAAATATCTCTTAAATATTGATAACCTTTAAAAATAAAAAATTTATAAATCAATGGTTTTGAAAAGAATGAGAAAGTGAATAAAAATTACTTTGATGAATTGTAAAAACTTGAAAATAATTATTTGTAAAGAAAGAAAAAGAAAACAATGGGATAAAATGAAAGAGTGGGAAACATAATGGAAGAGATATTAAAATATATGTTTAACACCTTTGTAAGTAAAATTCAAAATAAAGTGACCATAATAAATCTATTAAGTATACATAATGACGCTTATGAAACAATATAAAAAATATGGACATGGAGGATAAATATTCCCAACTGAAAGGAAAAGATAAATATAATTCCCATTATAAAAGTCAATTTAGATTAATTATAAATCAAAGAGTACGGATATGGTGAAAAGGAATGTATGAACACAAAATAATTAAAGGAGAATAAAAATGGTGATTTATATAAAAAAAATACATATTCTCCCAATGGAAGTTTAGGTATTGATAATTTCAAGAAAGAAGAAATTTTTGGAGATAAAGTCTTACGACTTTCATAGTGTTAGAATCAAATTCTAATAAAATAGATAACATGATAAGAATATATAAATACATTTAATTAAATGAAAATAATGATAAAATACATCCATGGGAAAATATATAAACCACATAAAATAAAATATGCTGTGAATATATAACATATCTTAATGAAAGGAAATTATGATAATAACCTTACATTTACTCCCAACTTCTATTGGAGTTGGTGCCCTATGACAAAATTTTTTAATTTAGATAGCCTGTATATTATTATATTTGAATATTAATAAATTTTTAATAACATATTGATTGTTATTATATATAAATCTAATGTGATGATTTCCTAGAATACCCATCACATTGAAAATGTCATAATATTTCCCAACTTTGATAAGAAATGTGATATTCCATGGTCATATTCTTAAACTATATTTCCTATGGTCGTATGACACCATATTATTGGATATAGATAATGCAGGTGTGAGTACTCTTAAGTGGATGAAACTTTATCTCATGAAGTTCACACTTGGTAATCTCCAAGACCGAAGATTATATGGACACACCCACTAGTAAAAATTCCACATGTTTGTATGTCATTGGATATTTTTGTATGTAAGTATGTGTAATGATTCTTAGAATTTAATATTATAATTAATACATTTAATGACTCATGTTATTTGAGATACTACCCAAAATTGCGATTCCATATATTTGTGGGTAGTAGGGTACGTTGGGTGCGTCATGAATGACATGTTATTAATGAATAAGTCGAGGAAATATTTATTCCTTATAACTTTATGAGAGTTTATATCAAAAAAAATATGATTGTAATCAATCATTGAAATAAATTCCATGTCCATGATGAATTAACAAGTTCATTTTAGTTATTCAAAGAAAGACATATCAAGCATATAGGTTGATGATATGAGTATGAAACCTGGTTGTTGAGATATTGAGACAAAGATATTATATTAAATAGTGAGCATTCACATGTGGTTATTATAATTGAACCATTAAATTATTCATATTGGGTAAATTTACATATTTCTAGATGATCACATTGTAATTTAAACTAACTCACTTAATTCCCATGAGGAAGAATCCTAGTGGGTCACACACATCTAGTATTTCTATCGATCTCAATTAAATTATATATGAATTTAATTATAACACCCCTGAAATTTAAAGAAATAAAATGATTAATGTTACTACCCATGTCAATAAGGTCCAACTTTATCATGGGGAGGATACTTGATTATAACTCTATAGTTAAGTGTGATTAGCCTGGAGTAGTGTTAGGATGGGTGATCTCATGAGAAGTTTCATGGGGTATGTGTGAGTGAGGAAAAAACAAACTAAAATAACTTGTTTTAACCTATGAGGACAATCATTAGTTTTATTACCCATTTAGGAATGTAGATAGGACCCTGGGGAGGACAACATGTGTTTGTAGGGATATTAGTGCCACCTAGAAGGCTAAGTCCCAACAAATATATTAAAAATATGGGGTGCTAGTGCTTTTAGTGGGGCACAATTGTTACAGTGGTATCAAAGAAGTACCCATCCATAAGTGTAGTGACACTTCCTAGGTTGAAATATAGGGTCCACAATGGGGACATTGTGATTTGGGGGGGGGGGATGTAACACCATCAAAAGTTAGAGATAAAAGGCCAAATATTACCACCCACATAAACAAGGTGAGACTTTATTTTTTGAAGCCTACCTTATTATAACTCTACAGTTATGAATGCTTTTCTTGGAGTAGTTTTAGGATGGGTGGCCTCTTGGGAAGTTTCCTGATGTATGATGAGTTAAGAAAAAACACATTGAAAGAATATGTGTTGACTTGTGTGGATAATCATTATTTGGATGAACCATTCAAGCACATGGATCGGACCTTGGGGGGGGGGGGTGGGAGGGAATAAAACATGTGTTTTTGGGGAAATTTATAGCGCCTAGAGGGACAAGACCTGAAAAACATATTGAAAATATGGGGTTCCAGTTCTTCTATGAAGTTTAGTTGTTATAGTGGTATCAAAGTGGTACCCTACCATAAGTGTAGTGTTACTTCCTAGGTTGAAATGTAGGGTCCAGAATAGGGACATTATACTCTGTGGGGGGGGGGGAGGAGAATATAACACCAAGAAAAGTTAAAGGTATGAAAGGCCAAATTTTACTACCCATGTCAATAATTTGGACCTTTCTTTTCAAGAGTTGACCTAATTATGACTCCAAAATTAAGCATGCTTAGCCTAGAGGGTATTAGGATGAGTGACCTTTTGGGAAGTTTCCTAATGTGTGTGTGAATTATGGAAAAACACATTGAAATAATATGTGTTGGATTGTGGGGACAATCATTAGTTTGATGACTTGTTCAGGAACATGTGTGGGCCCTTGAGTGGGGGGGGGGGTATAACACATGTCTTTAGGGAAATTGGTATCACCTAGAGGGCCATGACCTGATGACCATATTAAAAAGGCATGGTTTTTATGTTGTAAAAATTTCCCAATTATTAAATTAATTATTAGAAAAAATAATATTCCCTAATTTGTGGAATAATATTTATTCTGGACTTACTGATCACAAAAATCCAGTTATCATATTTATGTGAGTTTTATATTAAATAAATAAATATTTATTCACAATACCATCAAATAATATATATATATATATCTTGATTTATTCACAAGGTAATATATAATTTTTCATGTTAAATAATAATTTATTTAGTTACAAACATATTAAATAAATATTTATTCACAAGTACATGAATATTATATATATTTATTAATTTAATGAGTGACTACTATTTATTATTAAAGGTTTGGTAATGTGTAGGAAGTGAATACTGAGCTACCAGGTTTGATAAGAATGATATATTAAATATCATTTAAAAATTAATTTACTTATTTATTTAAATAATATTTATTTTAGCCTTGAGTTTAGTGCATGTTGAATAAATAATAATAATATTAGTATTAATTAGACATGGGATTTTTTAGGAATTATGATAATAATTAAGAGTCCATGAGAAATTATTATTTTTATAAACCTATCTCTATAAATAATAGATTATATACTTTATCTAGGTTAGTCATTATTGTGCACAACACACCCCTCCAGATATTCTCTCAATCATAGAGAGAAATATCTCAATAACCAAGATAAATCTTCAACCCCCTCATCATCCCATGTTTGAGATGTCAAAAATCAGTCCTTCCATTTTCAAAGGATTGTCTAGAGATCAAATTAAGTGATATAAGATGATCAATACCATCACACTAGCACTCAAAATACCATTAATGACACTTTGAGATCAAAAGGGCGTGTTTAGATCACTGCTAGAAGGATTCTATAATTGGATTCTCTTAGCTCAACGATGGTGAAACCGAAAACTTTTCACACTATCAACCTCTTTTATAAAGAAATAATTTCCATGAACTAGGTGATTATTAATTTAAATTGATTATAAATTTAATGTGAAAATATCCTCTCTTAATATATCCAATGTTCTTTTTTAATATTCATTGGATTTAATTCATTATCTATAATGTTTATCATCTTGTACATCTTGGATTATTTATTGAAATCTAAAAAATATGATTCAACAACTACTCAATAGGAACTTATGTTGAATCTAGAACCTACATGTGGTATTAGAGAAGTCATGTATAATCATTGATTATTACCCAAATTTATCGTTAGTTTTTCATTTTATAAAAATAATTCTTTAAATATGAATGTTGAGATCTATTATTTTTTTCTCCATTCTTTATAATATAAATATTAAAAGGTTAAATTAACACAAAGAACATTCATAGAACTCATCCATAGATGCCAAGTATTTTGGACAGATAACATGGGACTACATGGTGTGTAGCCCAATTGTACACGTTGTGTAACCATATTCAATACACCAAGGTGAACCTTGAATTTCATTTGTATAATTGTGAATTGAATCTCCCATGGTGTCATTAAACACAACATATTGACTAGTCTAGGACAACACACAATTTTTTAGACTAAGTTTTTTGTAACTCTCTTACACATCATGTAGTCCACACATTTTCATAGTAGGAATCTTGAAGTAAATGATGTGTCATGTATTAATAGACAATGTGTGTGACTGAAAACTAAGAAAATAAAAGGTCAAATAATGTGTAACTACTATACACATCATGAATATTATAAATTTATATGACCTACATTCACTCCCATTCCCTAGGATTGTGTCACAGAAAAATGGTGAAGTGATATACACGGCGTGTAACTGGTTTGTACACATTGTGTATCCTACATTTTTACATGGGAAAAGTAAAATTAATTCATCACATTAGCAAAAATTATCAACATGTATATGTGTGTCATTTATTTATAGTACATTCCATGTGATAGGTTACACACACATATATTAAATGTTTAATTAATTCTGTTTAAAATTTGGAACTACACATCGAGTATAAACCTTACACACCTTGTAATTCACACACACCAAATCATTACACACCATGGAATTAACATGTTATTGTGTTTGATTTATTGATACTATACTCCATGTAATTATGAAACATGTTATATATTCTAAATTCTATGCGAGTACACAATATATGACAAAGACATGCTAAGTATTTTATACATGTATTCATTATGTTACCTCCTAGTACATGTTAATATACACCATTAATTTTAAATAAAATTAATTTAACTAATTACAATGGATGGGAGTCTCAATGATTGTTTTGTATGGAAATTGAGATAAATGAATGAATTAATTTGAGTAGGTTTATCTTAATTAAGAACAATTTAAAATAAATAATAGTTTATCAAATGCATATTTGTTTCATGTATAGATGATTATGAGCTTTACTGACCTATGTATGGTTTGTATTTATTTTAGTTTAATTATTTCATGAGTTTTTACAATTATAATTAAATTAAAATGATGGTCAAAATGTCTTCCCCTTATCTTATTATGAAAGGTCCCATATATTTTTAGGTTCTTTTATGTAAACCTCATAACCAATATATTTGTTCCCCTCACCTATGTGTGAGTAAAGAATATTTAAGGATGGATCTCCTAGGTTATTATAGGTGGTTAAATATGGAGTTGAGGTGAAATCAACCTAAGTGATACACAATACAAAGGTGGAATGTTACAACTCATGCCAAGACCAGTTCATTGAGTTTTTCCTCTAGGGTTAATGGTTTGTTTATTTTTAGCTCAATAAACAAACTGGTATATAAATATCATGATCATGCCACATATTTTTTTATATATCACGCCTCACTATTTATTTTATAGATATAATTTATCATGATCACATAAATAAATGATTAAAATAACAATCATTCTCAGATGGAATAAAATAATATGGGTTATATGAAAATATTTTATCGACACATGGTTAATCACTTAAGTAAAATCAACTTAATATTAGAAATACATGTAAAAGGATAAAAATAATAAATTTAGACATAGTAGACAAAAACTCCCCAATAAAAAATTAAATTATAATACACCTTCCATTACTTGATTAAGAATAAAACCATAGAACTAAGAATTGGTATGACCCTCATTCGGATACTTACTTTTATTAGGGAGTTCATATGAAAGTTTTGGGTTGACTTAAACCAGTATGAATGAAGAGAATTATACTTCACTAGGATTGATTTTATTTGGAGGTAAGTGTTAAGGAAATCCAGATCAATATTTCAAGATTGGGGAGTCTTCTAAATGGATCAAAGAGATATGAAATAGCTATTGAAAAAACTACCTAACTAAATACCTTTTAGTAATTGACCATGCCATCTATTGGGTTATGATTAGGGGTGTCCATGGTTCAGTTTGGGTCAGGTTAGAGGTTTTTCTAGACCCAAACCAATCAAAATTTTTTGGGTTAGTTCTGGTTGGGCTTGAGATTATTTCTAGTTTGGACCTTACCCAACCCAACCCATCTTGGATCGGGTTGGGTTAGGTCGAGTCTATTGGGTTATAGGGATTTTTTTGAATTATTCATAAAAAAAACATCTCCTCTCTCCCAAAATGGTAAACTATCCTATTGAAATAATCGTGTTCCATGCTAGTTCTACACCACTAGGAAGCAACACAGAAGAAATTAAGACAATGAACACCTCTAAAACAATCTCATTGCTTCTTAACTTAACTAGCTCCTTTCTCAATGATTTCTCTTAATGCAGTGACCTCTCCTACCATGAGCTTCCTATCCTACGCCAGTGCTACCAGGATGCAACACAAAATTAATTAATTAGGGAATCAAAACACATTGAACAAAATTTATTTATGGGTAGTAAACAAAACTAACTTCTTAGTTTCTCCCAATGTGGGCTATAGTGACCTCTACTCCTGCGATCTTCATCTTCCTTCCATGACAGTGCCAAAAGTTGGGTCTCTTTACTGATTGATTTAGATACACGAGGAAGGGAAGGATATTATGAATACGATGGGAGGAAGGGTGATGGACATCAGGTATGGGAGGGCTATGACTGATGTAGACAACGGGACATGAGCGAGGGCCATGAAAAGGAGATGATACTTATAGGGGAAATTGTGTGATGAACTGAGGTGGGATCATGGGAGAGTAAACACTATTAAGGGGGTTTGGATCATAGTGGGAGAGGAAATATAGATGATGGGGATCACTATCCATGAAAGAAGAACTAGAAAAACAGGGGTGGGGATCATCGCAGGAGTGGTGACATCATCTTGAAAAATATTCAAATGAAAACAAAGTATAATGAAGGGTATTTTAGGTTTCTGACTAAATAGGGAAAGGAAGAGGCATCAATGGAAGTATGTTGTGATAGTAGAGTAGATCCAATGTAGATATCATGAGACTCAGGGGATGCTATTATCATGAGGTGGATCATAGGATAGAGATAGGGAGGAAGAGGAAGATAGTAGTGGTTCGAGCGAAGTCCGATGCATGGTAACAAAAATTATTTCTGAGTTGATCGGGTCAAGTTGGGTCATTATTTTTACAACCCATGACCCAACCCAACCTAACCTAACCTGATCAGGTCAGTTCAGGTTGGTCTGGTTTTGAACACCCCTAGTCACAAGTGAAGGATATATTCCCTAAACACATATATGTATATGATATATTTATGAGATAAATTTCATTACATGAAAATTATGATTTTCATGAAAAAATGGGTAAATTATTATAAAAAGATTTCATTGGAAGGGTAAATGATAAATTTTTATCATTTAGTGATTCTCACACATATCTTATCATTAAGGGAATTATTTCATAAGATGAAATAATAGGGAGGAAATTCATTCAATGAATTCATACATGAGTTGGATGAAGTAGTATTTACTCGTGTGTTATAAATATATGATTAAATATAGTTTCCCAAGTAGTATTATCATGGATATATATACCACTTCCATTCAATGAAAAGTTGGGGTTTATGGGATCTACACACTTATCCAAACTTCTAAAATACTTGAATCACTTTTTACACATCTCCATTTCATTTGAGGAACTAGTATGCTATGAAGATAGAATAGATCCCATCCAAATGTTGGATGATTCAATCGAACCGTGGATACCTCCATAGGTAGGATATATTTTGACTCCCAGTCCCATGATATCTCTTAATCCCATGTAATGGTGATTGAGATTTGTTAGATTCTCTTTGGTGTACGATACACTATATTTATAACAGTTCTTTATTTTATTTTTATGTAGTTTTAATATTTCATGAAATCTCCATTTTATCGTTCTTTAAAATTGGATACATAAATGTATATAAAAATATAAATTTCATGAAGTGTAATGATGAATAACCTCCCTAAGTATGACTTTGAGTTATCCCTAACAAATGTTCTTCAAGGAGTATTTTAGGTTACGAGATAGTGTTGTGGTTAATGTGAGTAGGATTATTGTATAGAGATACATAATATATCAATGAGACACAAAAATGGGGATTTATATATTGGATGGAACACTAGGTATACCACATGGAGTGCTACACAAATGTATTTGGTATACTAGGTGTGCATGAATAATATTTGAGTCCCAATTACCTGAGGTTGGACAGATGCATAACATGTGAACCTTTATACTTTAATATACTAATTAAACAAGTCTACATGTTGACTTAGCTAATATGGGGGTGGTTGGGTATGTTTTGGATCATTTCATTGGTTGAATATTAACCAAGATGTGATTTATCCTAACATATGATGAGTATAACATCAAGTCCCTTGATTGAGATAGACTTTGGGAGTGTTTGGACACACCTAGATATTATATATCTATATAGATAAGGGACATGTGATGTACTTATCCATAGGAGTGAATGACATGTGATATATTCACTAAACAATTTAATCTATACTATGAGAATCAATAACATATCAGTTGACTATATAGGATTGACATGATCAATGTTACATGGACACTCAATGTCTTGGACAAAAGGAAAATATAAGAATAGATGTTTTCATATGATGAAAACTAGTGGAAACATGTATAGAGATACATGTGTTTGATAGAGATCATTCCAAATCCCTTTATAGTTTTATTAGCATATGTTCTTTGATAGAGGCCACTTTTTCTTACATTTATGGAACCGATGATTTGTACATGTTTTCAACACTCTAAATGTTTTGGGGTCACACTTTGTGGTTAACTGAATAGCGATTTAGTTGGACTCAAAGATATACTAATAAAGTGTTTTAGAGTAAATATAAAAATGTTTTTATGGGTATTGAAAAGGTATTTCATAAGATGTTATACAAGGTCAAGTAAATGATAGCTTTCCAAAAAAACAATTTTGGTGATATCTAAAAGAAGCTTTGGATATGATTTCATGAGATATTATATATGATACTATATAAGGTGAAACAAAATGAAGTATTTATAAGATTTAATTCTAGTTGGAGATTGAAACATATATTCCCTAAATCTAGATATATATATTATATATTCATGAGTTAAATTTTATTGCATAAAAATTATTATTTTCATGAAAAATGGGTATATTATTCCATGAAACTCTCATTAGTAAGATAAATGAAACTTTTTTAGTATTTAATGATTCTCTCACATATTATAGCATTAAATGATCCATTTCATAAGTTGAAATAGTAGTGAGGAAATTTATTTAATGCATCCATACTTTAGTTGGATGAAGAAACATTTACTCACACATTATAAATTCAAGAGTAAATGTAGTAGCTCAAGTATTATTCTCATGGGTTTATATACCACTTATATTTGATAGAAAGTGGGTGTGTGTGGGTTATATACACTTAGTAAAACTTCTAAAAAAACCCCAAAGACCTATTCATGTATCTCATTTGAGTTTAAGGAACTAACATTCCATAGAGATAGATTGGATCCCATCCGAACAATAGATGATTAAACCAACCTGTGGATAACTCCATAGGTGGAATGTATTTTGGATGAAATTCCTATGATCTATCTCAAACCCATGAGATAGTGATTGAGATGTTACAAATGATCTTTGGTGTATAGTAAACTATATTTATAACAATTCTTTATTTCAGTTTTACACAGTTTTCATATTTCATGCATGGGAGATCTTGGAAAAGAGATCTTATATGCTTCTTATTAATCTAATAATTGTTATTAGACTTGTTTAACTCCTAAATTTGAGAAAGTAAATATGGATCATTTCCACTATAATGTCCATGTGATAGAATATTATGAGTCTAATGGAAAGAGATATTGAGACATGTCAAAATAATGGAAAACTAATAATAAAACTAAATTATATCATCTCATATATTTTGGTAATCAATATAAAGAATTTATTTGTAATTTTATATTATTATAGTAAAATGGAAAGTTCATCAACCATGATAACATTGAGATCATTCCTTGGCTCAGGGTGTGTCCCTATAGGAACAGATTTCCCGTTGTAGGTATAGAAGTTTATACACTACTTTACTATGTAAAATTTGTTTCATTTATTGTAACCTCCTGTTTTTGACTTGGATTCTAAGGAGGCGAGTGATGAAGAGCTCTGTGCCTATGAGAAACACTTGGATGATATGCTGGATATCCAGTGTCTGATGTTATAGTCCATGTTTACCGAACTTAAATAGTTACACAAGTCTATGAGCACATATATTAATCTTATCCATCTCTATAATCTTTACCAGGAGAGGTCAAGACATGAGAGTTATGATATTTCTAATATTCTATTTATAAGAAAACATGGGGAGGGTTTACAATCTAGTCCTCACATAGTCAAAATAATTGGATACATTGAGTGACTTGAGATTCATGGGTTTAATATACCCAGATACTTTTTCACAGATCTCATACTTGCATAACTCCCTTAGATTTTCTCTATCATTGTTGTAAATTTTTATCTAAACAAAATTCGTTAGTAGTCTCTCCTAGATATCCCCAGTATTTTTTTGAAGTTAACAAGGACATAAAGCTTGAAAATCCTTTTATGCTTACAGTGAAAAAGTGGTAGGGAAAACCAAAAAACCCTAACATTAATACTAAGTTCAAGGTTTCTTCAAAATGAATTCCAAGAGAAGGAACATCAAAGTACAAGAAAAGGAATATGATTCTATTTGATTATCATGTAGAAATAATGGTCATTTGGAGAGAAAATACAATAAAATGAATGAAATGTTTCTATTTCAAGTATATTTATCAATGCAATTCTTCTATCTTACTATATGGGTATTAAATACACCGTGTTTTATATATTTGTATTAAAATAGATGAACCAAGTAAGTATATAAATATTACTATAAGAAATATCTATTTTCTAAAAATTGAATAATGGTGATTATTATATTAGTATAGAGTAGTAAACGACTTCATGATTTCCCTATGGATTCAAGTTAAACTATTTTTTAGTATTATGACCAAAACATTTATCTCAGTGGACATTTGGACACATTGAGACATTATTTCATTATAGAGTAGATGTTGTAATGTAATTTTCATACTTAATTAATAGATCTATAATTATTAAATCATATATATTTTAAATTTATAATTAGTGATGAATATAAATATAAGACTTAGAATACATTTTTTGTTGTAGATAATTATTTTTGAAGTAAAACTGAAATTATTTGACAAGTTTATATCCCAAAGAGTGTTATAGTATTTTTTGAGCTAAAAATATAAGTATATTGACTAGTTCATTATAAAGTTATTGACAATTAACCCTTTATAAATAAATTCACTCTAAAAATATACTATATTTAGATCAAAAATACCATGTAAACTATTCTAAAGGCGGAACTAAGAGGTAAGTTCCTATAATTCATGAGATTATTTTAAGATATTTTATGAATGATTAGTAAATAAATGAATACACTTGGTAACTGATACATAATCCTCTGTGATGACTTTTTAGAGTGCATAACAACCAAGTATTCATCGATAATTAATATGTAGAGTGATGGTAATCCTAAACTCACATCACCTTAAACATCAAATTTTTGATGGTAGTAAATGGGGATCAATGAAATGTTCTATATGTATTGAAAATTATTAATAATATATTCAAATAGTTGTTTTAAAAATATAAAAATAATACCTAACTATGTGAAAAATTCATTAACTAATGGATATAATATTAAATAAAACATGATAAAGAATACATTAAGTATAAAGTATAATATTCTATGAGGACAGTTCATTAAAATCAAAATTCAACTAAAAAACATCAATAAAATATAAAGAGAATCTCTATTAATTATCATGTAGCTGCTAAATACATTAATTTATTAGTCAATATAGAGAATATTTCTATAAGATGGAATTAAATATCTTCTCTGATAGTGGGAGAAATATATAATTCAATGATTTATAGGATCCAGATGCACATGAGTTGGTATAAGAACATAGATTTCAATAATCTCAGTGTGATGAGTTCTTCCATGAGACATATAATATGTAAAAGGTTTTAAAAAAGTGATTTTATATTCACCAAGACTAGTGACATATTATTAAATATGAATAATGTATCCTGAAAGTGATAACATGATAACATTGATAAGTATATATGAATTCTATAATGGAATCCATGTACCAATATTATAGGGCTCTGTATTTTGGATATTTTTGAAATTGATACTGCTGTTGAGTACTTAAGAGAAACTATGTATGTATGGTATAATTCAACACCAATAAAGCATTATTTAATACTAAATGATGTATAAGATTTAGTTTATAACAAAATCTTTACATCAATCATCAAGATAAAATTCATTTTAATTCTACTTTTCATAACAATATTCTATGATCATTTTATGGGGTAGTTAGATATCAAGGATAGTTTCCTTAATGGATACTATATTGAACATGTATATATTACATAACAAAAAGGGATTGCGAAACAAATGGATTCCAATAAGATGTAAAAATTCCATATATCTATTTATGTATATAAGTAAGAATAGTGATAATAGACTATTCATTTGGAAGGAAATAGTTCCATGTGTCTATGAAGGGTTAATGGTATCAATTTTTTTTTCAAGATAAATATGTTGATAACATATGAAAATAGATAGTTAATCTTACAAGTCTATTAAGACTAAAATTTATTCTCCAAGAATGACTTAAAATAACAACCATGTTATAGGGAATGATATCCACAAAGTTAAATATACAGGGTTAATTAATCTAGTCATGATATATACCATGAAAAGATGGAATTATTCAAGATTGAACTATTTTCCATGTCACATGGAATAAAATCTACCCACAACATTGTGTGTTGGAACATGAGGAGATAATGAATTGAATTTCACAAGATTACATGATAAGAATTTATTTAATATTCCATGATATGTAATAATGTTTGATATACATGTTTTATATAGTGAAAATATAAAACAAAACCAATGGAACTACATATAATTGTAGTTAAAACTATCCGATATTACTTGAGAAAGTAAAACTGGATGAGTTCCTCATAAAAGGAAAAATGAAAATAGTAGTGTTTAATGGGATATAACTATAGTTTTTATTTAGATTATTTTGATCTATGATCATATTAATGTTAGGTTAATATATTGGTCAAAATTATTACAACCTGTGATTTCTATATCCACAATAAATAAGTAAATTGTGGCTTCTAATGCATCTTAAGAAGTGTTTTAGCAATCAATTATTCAATATTAGGATATTCCAAAAAAATTAAGTGTATTATCCTTATTTTGATAATATTTTTCTATGGTGTTATCTAATATGTTATATTTATGACAAGTGAACAAGAAGTGAATACTTGGGGATATTACTACTTGAGGGATTTTCTTAAGGTAGTTATTTTTAGTAAGAATATTCACCACATAGATATATGGCTATACTATCCTTGGATAAGAAAAAGTGGTAGGCCTAGCATCTATAAACATACTTAGTATATGGATGTTTAATATGTGATAAATAAGTAGTTATTAGTAGTTAAATATAGTGAATGTTAGAGTCTTTTAAAATTTGTACCCTATATGAAACTAATTTGTACTTTATATTGCCTATATATTCCTATATTTTAATATTAATAAATTCCTTATCACATATTGATTATTATTATATATAAATATAATGAGATAATGTCCTAGAATATCTTTTTCATTGAAAATTCCATAGAAGTTCCCTTCCATGATGATAAACTTGATATACTATGATTATATTATTAAAAATATATGTCATATAGTCATATGATGTTATCTGATGAGATATAGATTATGCAAACTGTTACGTGTGAGTACTCATAAGCATATGTGACTTTATCGCATGAATTTTTCACTTGGTAATTTACAATACTAGAGATTATGAGGAAATACCCACAAATAGGAATTATATATGTTTACATGTTAATGGATATTCATGTATATGAGTGTGTGTATTATAGGTTTTGTCTGTAGTGGAATCACTTATCAGGTATGGGAGAATCTCAAAAACTATCATGTTCAATGGATATTCTGTGATGTACATGATATGGGAGTAATGAAAAATGAAAATTTTATAATGAAACTTGACATAAATGTCATAACAAAGAGGATATTTAACATTAAATTTATAATTATCTTAAATGGATAGGAAGAAATAACACCTTGGTGTTGATATATTTCTTCAATGAATGTATTTATCATTTAAAACCTCTTCACACTACCATCATTTTACTTATAGGATCCAAATATAAAATCCATATAGTGGTGATACACACATACTCCTTTGATCTCTGAACAACATTGATGAATTTTTAGGTACAAATATAGAGGATTTATCATCTTATGGTGTTTGACTTGATCACTATGATGATTCCTTAATTCTTGAATAATAATACTTGCAATATTATTATTGAGAAAATTGAGGAGGGATGAGAATATATTAGGTTTTATAGGAGAAATTCTAGAGTATTATTTGGTCTTGAGAGAGAGTGCACTAGATGTTTTTGTACACATTGATTCTCAAATTCTATCAACTCTATCACAATAGAAACAAAAAACAATTTATAGAGTTATAGGTTAGGGTTAAATATTATTTAATTTCATATAGTCCTTTAATAATATATTAAATGATTAAATTAACCCATTTCATGTAATAATAATCTTTTTATTATTTCCTCACGACATGTTCTTACTGGTGTAATGATAAATATTATTTTTCCATCATGAAAATTAATATTTATCGCCAGACCTCATCTTGATTTTCTCTTCCTCCTCAACATTTATTGAATACCCAATTAAATATTTTATCAAATATTTATTCATTAATTTAATAAATAAATAAATATTATATATCTATGTAATTAAATAATTACCTTATGAATAAACATTTATTTGATTTATGTGATAAATAAATATTGAATAAAATTAATCCTTAGACTTAAGAATAATATTTATTATAATAATTAAATTCAAATAGAATTTAATTGATACATTTCAGGAAAAATACCCTATACCAACAATTTAGAACTATCGGTATAGGCCATAAATCCATTAGTATAGTCTATACCAATGGTTCTATGAACCATGAAAATTCTAGGTGTCAGTATAAGGCTATACCAATGGTTTCCTTATAAAATATTGGTATAGATCACAGAAAATTTTTAATATACATGGTTTTCATCAAACCATGGGTATACATCTATATGAGTAGTTCATGAAACCATGGGTATAGAATCCTATCCAGCAGTGATGTACACCAATGGTTCATAAAAGCTTTGGTATAACTTCTTATCCCCAATGCACAAAAACAACACCTAGAACATCTTATAGAACCTATAAATAAATTATAAACCATAGTACAAATTTAATGCAACACAAATATTATTTATTTAGCATTTAAACATCTGGTTATCAACAGTTTTCAAACAATTTATAGTACTATAACATATATATACAATCCAAAAAAATAAATTAGTTTTAGTCATTAAACATCATCCACACATGTCTCTTTACTTTTAACTCAAAAATAGAGGGGAAAAATATCTTCCTCATCACCACTAGTGCCATCGTAATCATCACCGACATCTTTATCAACATCTTTTCCCGGAGAAGAAAAGTCATTATCTTTACCATCATCATAATCATCATCATCATCACCAGGATTATCATCACCTAAAACTCCATTAGGACCCTCATTGACATCAGTAGATGCATTATATAAAGAGCACATTGTTTCCATACATGAATTTAAAACATTATAAATTTTTAATGGAAGTGATGGACATATAACTGTTATATATTTTAGGAACTTCTCGATGACCATTTTACCTCTTTCATGATCCTATATAGCTATTAATTTTCCCTCAGATGCTTATTCATTAGCGTTTTGTATCTTGGTGGTGTTTTAACTTTGAGAGGCACTCTATGAGGGCCAATAACTAGTGTGTAAAATGCATTTCTCAGTTCGATAAAAAACTCTCCCCTGGTTATCCTCCCCTAATACCCATCTCAAATGATCATTTGGACCAAATTTATCATCTTATTTCTCATCAAGGGCCTCTAGGCTACATTTTTGAAAATATAAATAATATATTTAATAACAAATTACATATAGAAATTTGAAATATAAATAAAAATACTTAGAATACTTTATTGTGTATATGAATTTATAGAACTTACATAACCTTTATTCCCACTCAAGAAACATAAATTTTCTTGAGACACTATGCCTTTGATGCCCAATGTTGATTGGTGAAAATGAAATTGATTACTATAATAGTAAATTATTTAATAATATGAAATTGACCAAAAAAATACTATTGTGAAGACTTGTGATATTAACCATCTAATAGCATCAAGTTAAAACTTTCCCATATTAGATTAAATTATAGTGGTGAGTCCCTATGTGGTACTAAATTCAATTCTAACATTAGATTAAGCTGAAAGGAAATAAATATATATGTGATTTAGTGAAAATAAAGATCAAATGGGAAGCATGAATAAGGAGAAAGCCATGATAGATTAATAATATAGTGAGTAGATCATTTTAAAGTAACTAATTTGAACTATATAGCATTTTAACACAACCTATAATGAATTAAAATTTTATCTATTGAATAAATAAATAAAATGAATATGAATCTAACTAATCATATACTATAATTCATAAATTAAAACCATATTTGTTAATTTCATTATATCTATCCATCAGTTGTTTACAATTATAAACTAACTTGATCATATGATATAATTTATAAATAAAAACCATATCGGTTAACTTCATGGTACCTATCCATCAATAGACATAATAATGTGAAACTATACACTATTATATCCAAAACACATATAATTTGGTACTTGTAGTGTTTTTTTAGTATTTCCAATGCACTTTTTAATAGTTTCATAAGTAAATGATATAATACCATGATAGTGTGAAGTTTAATTATTTTTACGTTCTCATTTGTTGGAATCCACATTTTTATCCAAGAATTATATTTTGTTTCAATCATTTATTGTTGGGATTCATATATGTGATGCTTGATAGATCATTTTGGTTAGGTGTTTCTAATGGGAACTTTTAAATCCCTGATACATGGTTATTTGTAGCTGGATTTGGACTTGATGGATTGATTTGGTTGTTTATTTTTTTTGGTTATGGTTGGATATTTACAACTCATTTTCTTTTAAAATGAATGAATCATGTTTAAGGATGTTCAAAGTGTGGATTATTCAGGATTAATTGGACACTAAAATATCTAGGTGTATCTTTTCTGGTCTCCATGTGGCTAAGTTGTACGACCTAGATATGGAATACTATAATTTTCAGTATTAATCCATTTGTTCTACATGGTGGTTCTATATACTACTATGAGCTTTGGATGGGAGTTGTTACAGTTTTCTTGGGCACTTTTATTTTAGTTGTGTTTTTTGGGGGATTTATCCCTATTCTTTTTTAGTTTGATGAGATGCTATAGGTTGGTCTAGAAATTAGGATGATCTGTGAACTAAAGCATGGATTTTCTAAAATAATAAAGGTAAAATATATCATTCACATTAATAAAATCGTGTGGATGAGGATTGAGAGAAATATAAAATATGGATGTTTGGATCCATCTAAATGTGAAAAAATCATAAAGGTAATCAAGAAATTATGGATATGAAAATATAATATGGTTTCAACTATCTCATATAGACACATAAAATTTTCTAATGTGGGAGTGATAATAATAAAAGGTGAACTAAAGTATATAGTGAGAGTTCAATTTTCATCAGTGGTTGGTATCTTTATGTACTATATGATATATAAAACATCATAAATTACCTTTTTAGTGTATGTTGTGAGCTATTTCATGTGAATTTCAGTGAAAGAACACCAGAAAGGAATGAAGTGTTTTATCTAGTATAATAATGGTTTTAAAGATATTACTCTTTACTTTATGATGAATAATTGAGTGAAATGTTACATTGATAATGACTTTTTTGGATACTTAGACACCCATAGGATTTTCATATGTTTTTTCTTCACCTATAGGGTAATGAAAGTTAAATATGTATTAAGTATCTTACTATTAGTTACACTATCTATCATGAACGTTGAGTACATGGATACAATGAATTCTATAAAAAAATTAGTTGGATGATGCCTTGGTTGTTGGAGCTGAAATTGATTTAAGAGGGAGGAGTGATGTTCTGTGATAATTAAAATGCAATCCATTGAGCTCAAAAAATTATGATTCCCCCATGGATTAAGAATATCATCCTATAATACCACATCATCCAATTTTTTTGAGGACTGAGTATGTAAAATATTGAGTTTTTAAAAGGAAACACAATGTTCGATAGCATACATAATATGACACATCAATCTTAAATGAACAACTAAATATTATTATTTATTATGGTAGTTATCACCTAACCATTTTAATGGAGGGAATAAATAGTGTAAACTTAATTATGAAAATATAGTTTACACATGTTTATATAATGATTCATTGGTTACAAAATTAACTTGAAATGAAACTAAAAACCAATTTAATATAAAGGAAGTATTTTTATGAAAAACTTTTTAAATGTGAATAATTGTGTTTATAAAAAAATAAAATGACTAATTTTAGATTATATTAATGAAATATTAATTCAATATAATTTTTAAGATTTATCTTATGTGTTTTCTAGACATTATATAATAACAAATATAGTTTTATGGATAAAATGAGTGTTTTTCTAAAAATGCAGTTTTACTACCTTTTGATGGAAAAACCATTTTAAATCTAGTTTTTGACACTTTAATAAGTTAAATTCGAAAAACTAAACTTCTTATTTGGAAGAGGAAAATAAAAATTTACTTTGATTGAATTTTTGGTATTTTTCTGATAATATTCATTTTTAATGAATAATGAAAAATACTGCATTTAATTTAAAACCGTGTTTTCATATTATTTATTTATATAGTTATGTTATCCTATTAATTGTTTTTAAAGTATAATTAAGTAATTTTTTTATCATTTAATCCAATTTAGTTCATTTTAATCAATTTTAAAATGAAATTGGATATAAAAACTTTGTGAACTTTTGAACGTTTTTACTTTAATAACTCGTTTCCTCAATGGGATTAATTTCTAAAATAATTTTAGTCACTTATGTGAATTGAATTTTTAAAAATTTACATAAATGGTTTTAATCAGTATGAAAAATGTGATCTAATAGGATCAAAATATTTTTTGGTGAATAGTAACTTTAGTATTTTATTGACCATGGTTAAATGTAAATCTAGTAATTAAAGATAAAAATAATATTATAATAATATAAAACTACCCTAAAATTTATCCTAATATTACTGTACGAGTTATTTTCAACCAAAAAAAAAACCTTGGCTGAAATTTTGGCCTTTATAATCCACTTGGGTGTGATTATGACATTAATAACATTTTACTTAAAGTAAAAACAAAGATGTCATAAACATGTCTCTTATTACTAAAACTATTTTAATATGGGGTTATATAAATGATATCTTCGAATATAAATAGTCATTAGAAATATAAAAATATTACCTACATCATGATAATTTATTAACAATTTTTAGGCATTAAATAATTAAATTTAATTAAGACATAATGATGATGCAGTAATGTATTTATTAAATGAAGAATCAAATAAATGATATTAATAATATTAAAATAAATATAAATGGAAATATTTGATGCCATACACGAATTTTCTGGTTTTATTGAACATGCTATTGATTATTTAAATTATTTTTTTTGATGGAATCAAGTTTTTTTGTTTTTTAAAAAAATCAAGTAATGAATAATGTCAAAATTGACATAATTAATATTTTAAAATATAAAATAGTTATTTAAATGAATTAAAATTGATAAAATAAAAGATTAGGAAAAATAGTTTTGGTAAGTCTCCAAATTTTATTAATGACTCATTTATTTGTCTTTTGAAATTTTATGGTAAATATTTTAACCCTCAAAGTATAAATTACTTAATAAAATGGTAAGAGTTAAAAGGGTTAAAAAATAGAGATAAGGATTAAAAATATCCAAAACTTGTATAATTTTTATTAGATAATTGGATTTATACCCATAATCATACTATATTCAAACTAAATTAACTTTTTCAAAATTTGAATAGAAAATTAATTTATATTAATTTAATACCTTTTATAATTCCAAGAGTGCCCCTCGCCTCTCCAATAAAAGGAACTCTTCTTATCTATTACTTACAATTAAAAAACCTTTTGGTTCAGCAAATATCTGACCAAAACCCTTACTAGATTCACTACCCACATTCTTGAGGCCTTATTTTAGGTAGAACACCTTTCTTAGATGTTTTAAGGTGTTAATAAAGGTGATCATTCGAAGAAAAGGTAATGTTTTTGTTTAAGTGTTTCTATTTTATTTATTAATAAACTTAAAATATCTTACAAACATGATGAGATAATAAATAAAACATCATAAATATACTTATATATTGTTATGTTAATATCATTACCTAAATCCATCTCCACTTCCATCAAATGGGAAAGGAATTAATTGTTTTTGCGTACATGTGAACTATCGCCTCCACAAATCGATATAATTCGTTTTCCATAACCATATCTCATGAATGGTTATAATGATAAAATTAATGTTAATATATGATATTCATTATATATTAATCATTATAATGTAATAATATATCAATTATGTTCTTACTTTTCGTGCACATAAAAATGATAACATCGTTCGTGCGTACGTGTGAACTATCACCTCCACGAAGTTATGTGATTTGTTTTTATTCACTACATCACTTGTATGATATATATAAGTATATTTAAATGTTTAATATGATATTAATGATGTTATGATAATTCTGTAAATATAAAATAATAATTATCTTATTTCCATAATGATCAATTAAAAATGAAAATGTTACTCATGTGTACGTACAACCTACCATATCCAGGATTATAATGTTGTTCATTTTTCATACCATAAATAAATGGTTTGATTTAAAAGTATAATTGTTGTATAAAATTGATTATTATATCATTAATATTATTATGGAGATTATGGATTTATGATCACATGTACTATTGATGTCATATCAAGTTTACTTTCGAATCATGTACTGCATATCGGAAAAGTTTTTGATATGAACCTAAAGAATTATATAATTTTTAGAAAATTATAATAAGTGATATAAAAGGAATAATAAAATTAAAAAATTTTCTCAAGAAACTATAAATTATCCTAAGTTTATTATTTAGTATTATAAATAATGTATTAGACAAGTTAGACTCAAGGTAAGGAACTTCATCTCAATATCCTTTCATTGAGGCATATTTTGATGTTACATCACCTTATTTTATATAGTATATGATCAGACCCATTGAATTTTAATTTCATTAATTTTCTTTCTAAATGAATCTTTTTATATGAATCGTTTTACTAAATTACAAAATAAATGTTTTTCTACCATATATAGAGACAACAACTTTTCCACCGCCGTGACCATTATTTGATAGTTGGATTCCTATACAAGTCATATTGTTTTTAAAAGGAAAATAAATACCATTTAAAGTTTTTGGTATTTTAGTATTGAAAATGGTTTTTAGAATAGATTTTTTATATAAATATATTGAAATTATATTTTGTGACTGCAATGTGGAAATGTTATTTTTATTTTATGCTTGTTTTATGTGTTACAATTATGTTATGGTTCTTGGGAATTTTTTTAGTATACATGTGGTTCCATGATAAAATGAGGGTGGGTGAGCTCTTGATATCTCTCCAATGAATTGGTCAATGAGATGGAGTTAAATGATATGGTTTCTCCTAAGATATTTAGGGAATATACTGTGATGGGTATTCTAAATATAACAATGAAGTTTACTCCCTATGTAGCTGTAAAAGCTACAATGTAAGTATGATATGGATGACACAAGTTCTTTTATGATTTATGATGGATACGAAGTTTTTTCACGAATCTTATGATTTTATGAGGTATGTTAAAGAATTTTTGTTTTTTAGGGGAAAATTATGATTTTTTGAAAATGTTATCACGAGTTTAAAATATTCATAGACTAACAGTTTCATACCTTATTTTATATCCATTAATGAGCATTTTGCACTCATCTAATGTCTTTGAAATGCTTTCCATAGGGTATTAGGATGAGTAAGAGAAAGGAAGATGTTAAGATTAATGCTATGAATATTTCTATCAAGAAAAAAAATAAATCATGGTTTAAAGAGTTTTATCTTCTGAAAACATGGATTGTGAGTAGAAGTGTCCAATTTTTAATATTATAGTTGTTATGTAATAGAAATGGACTAATTATATAAACTAAAAACCTTAAAAGATCATTAATGCGAATTCTTGACTTAACTCAAGATTATGTAACATTGAAGGTCGGGTCTTTATTGAGTATAGGAGTTCTGAGATATAGTTGAAAAAAATATATTTGAAAATTTCACCAATGTGTTGGTCTAAGAAAGTATAAGGAAACATTATGCCTAAGTGGGAATTAGGTGAATAGAATGGAGAAAAGACACCATGTGTTGTAGGAATTAGATTTTTATCTTGTGTTAAAGAGTTATATGATACTATAGTCTCCATGAAGCAGTCTTAAAGCATGAAAATATTTGGAATATGAATCCTTATTCTTTTTTTGATTAATTCAAAAAAAGTAGAGGATCTAGAAGATATCCTTGATTTTTTATATAGGAATTTGTTACTAAAATATCCTGTAGAGGTGTGAATTTTGAAAGATATTATTTTTAGAAGTGGATGGTGTAATGGTTAGTAGTCCAGAATTTATGAATATAAGTTATGGTTTTTTAAATACATGTTTTTAATGGTGATATGTTAAGGTCTTTTCCTCATTGTATTGAGAAAATATTTTTGGAATGTATGATTCTTTCATAGAAAAGTAAGAGTGAAATTAAGTATTCATTAGAAGTGAAAGGTTTTAGCTGATCATTCTATAGGTGTTGGATAGTTTCCATGCTCAATGGGGATACTTCCATGAAATTTTGGAAGTTATTGAATTTGGATGACCATATTATACTTACTATAATAAAGTTGTACAACTTTCACATATGTGATGATGTAATTTATTTTTTACATGTAATTAGTGATTCAATTGGAGGACATAGAGAAAGTGATTTTAATTCTTATAAATTTCCAATGTAATGGAAAGTTAGTATTCTTATACCAGGGATATAGAAAATAATGTATCATCCATATAAAGTCATGTGTTATTTTTATTGTTTTTATTTTTCTTGAATGCTTGTTTGTGACTTTGTCTTGAGTGTGTGTGAGGTTTGACTCAATGTGATGACTTGGCTGTAATGAACATCCTATATTGTGGTACACTAAACATCTATGGTTTACTTATAATCAAGGATGAGTTAATTCCTCTATTTATGTTCATATAAGGTGTAGTATTTAATGTATCAATAGTGTTTCCCCACACTATAATAGAATGCTCCCCCAAATTTCATAAAAAATATCATGAAAATATTATTTAGTCAATTAGTTCCTAGTAAAACTTAGTCATAAAATTACCTAGAGCCTATCATGACCCAAAATTTTAGTGCACCCCAAAGTGTTCATATACATCATAGTATCCTTGTTTTTTTGTTTTTTATGATGTATGCTGAAAACAAAAATTCAATACAATTAATAAGAATTAAATTTTCAATACAAACCATTAAAGATTAATAATACCTTAAACTCATTAAACTTCTAATATATGATCAGTTAATATTATTATCTTGTTGGATAGTTATTGAATATTGGTAGAAACTCTAAACTAGATACAAGCCTAATCTTACAACCAACATATAACCTGTTCTTATATGATCGCCACAACTCCCCAAGTTCCTTCAATCATGCAACCTTAGTAGCTTGACCATCGGTAAAGTTAAAACAACACTGAAAAAACATGTTAATTTATATAAATTAAATAATAATATAGATAAAATTTAACAATTTTTCTTATCCATATCCCCACCCATGATTTCTCCTTGATTTCATTACCAACATGCCTTCTTGATATTGGTTTCACTGGAATGATATCTATGTACTTGGCTAAGGTTTCCATAAAAAATTATACATTTTCTAGAATTTTTACCTATTATGTGATTGTATTCATTTTAATATACCATTATTTTTTTTAAATTCAAGGATTTATGCATATGGGTGCACCCAAGTCTCTATTAGAATATCCCACTGAATAAGATAAAATAAAAATAATAATTAATTCATAGTACAATAGAGAAAAATGATGTAATATAATTTGAAACACTCATAAAAAAACCTGATCTAGGATGATCATTAGGCTATGATAAATTTGTGTACTCTCCTAGATCGGTAGCTTATAAAGGATGGGCCTATTCCAATGCATTCACCGAGTCATATTTATGTAGTGGAGTGGAAGCTGAAGGATCATAATCATAAGATCTTGGATATATAGTAGGAAATAAAGGCGGTGTATACATGGTAGGATAAGGATAGAAGGGCTGGGGATAAATCATAGGATATGAATATGGTATTGGTGGGAATATCCCTAGAGGTGAAATAGACATGAAATGAAAAGTAGAGATTAAATAAAATGATGATGGAGGCATGGGCGAGAATATCCTTCGAGGCTCAAGTAAAGGAAGAATAAGCGTATTATATGGGATTTATTCTAGTGGTTCAAGGTGTGAATGGGTATGGAAGGTGCTCCATGTACCTCTAAAATCACCCCCACTTGGAACCATACTAGTAGTCTGAGGAGAGGTTAACTCTGGTTCAGATGAATTTCTCTAAATAATTTGATAAATAATAAGAACATAATAATAAATGTAATGTAGAAGAAAATATTACAATTATTATAATCACTAAGGGGACCAGAGGAGGCAACCCTAGTTCACGCATTAATCGATCATTTTCAAACAGTCTCCTCCTTTAAATTTCTCCAATGTCTTTTCTAGTCTATATAAGAATTAAATGAACATTTTTTAGAAACAATTTTCAAAAATTCATCATACAAATTATAATTCAAACAAGACATAAAAAATATCATAAATTTTTTTAGAAACTATTATTTAAATCCAAGTTATACTTCTTTTCAAAACCCATTTAAAAAACCCATTTTAAACATGGTTTTCTAAATTAAAATATATCTAATTACAGGAAAAAAATTATATTTAAATAAAAAATATAAACCATAATTAAAAAAATTCTTTACAACCAATTTAAATATTAAATTCATCAAATAATACTATTAGATATCTAAAAAAATTATAATTGAAATAATATATGCTATAAGAGATTCCTAAAAATAACAAACCAAACAAAGTATAAGACATGGAATGGGAAAAAACTATTAGACAATGAAATTAAATAACTATGTATTTATGAATAAATTGTCTTGAAAAATTATATGATTTGAATATGAAATTAATCTAATTAAATACACTTGTCTTTATGAAGGAAACTATTTACTCAAGAATAACAACAGTGATTCACCCAATATCAAAACCACAAAACATGGTATAATAATATCATTGAAATTATACCATAATTGATATGAATAAATAATCATCCAATCCTAATATCATAGAAACTAAGATTTATAAAATAAAAAATATATCCAAAATGTATGTTGGCACTAAAATCTCATCTCAGACCTTAAATGACCAGTTTTGGGTGAACTGGGCATGAAACCCACCCCAAAGAACCATTATGGGGCTAATGAACAAGTTACATGAAATATTAAGTGAGTTCACACAAATAGGAAATTCCATGTGAAGTTTACTTTCATGCCAATGGTGATGTATAGTTCCATGGATGTTTGAATGGATAATGGTACGATGAAGACCCATGCATGCAAGAAAGGCATTTTGCGTGCAATAAAGAACCCTTGCATTCAACCCCGACATGCAACCATCATATTCTTCACCTATGGTGATGTTAATAAAGAAGTTTTGTGTGGCCAAGACCCAATAATAAAGGACATAGATTCATACAAATCAATTCCACTCCCAATGAGTTGTGTACCCTTAGTTGAGGATTTCAAATATAAATAGAAATTGACCCCACCCTTGGGAGGCTCTCTGAAAGATGAAGTGATGCTCTGCTATGTGAAACTCTATCTCTTCCAATATATAATGAAACATGAGTGATAATGGAACCTCAAATGTAGAAAATTTTTGTGACAGACCTCCTATGGGACCAAACATGACTTGGCCCGTGTTGGAGTGATCCTTGTCAAAATACTCCTAAGGAAAGTCGGGTGTAAGAAAATAGAAGCTGACTTCATGAAATCATGACCTACACACAACCACAAATATTTCATGCAACTATGCCTCTTGACCCCATAAATTTCCCTTTTGCTAGACCACCCTACTCATGAAACTTTTGTGTGAAACATAATAGAGTTTCACTTAACAACTTCCTACTCCCCTACCCGATGTCCCCTATACCTATAGTGCAACCATTACCTTACACGTTTATCGTAATCATAGGTACCGTAATGCCCATTTTTCCTTAGCATAGGGACCATAACATAAGTATATTGATTGACCACTCCAACAAGGTAGTTCCAAAACCATGTACTGCCTAGAGGTTCATGATCAGCGGTTACATAATCCCTAGAGGTGGAATGTTTGATGGAAATTGCGCACCTATCTTATTGGAGATTCATTATGAATAATCTTACTCCCATATTGACATGGTACCCCTTGAGGTGTGACCCTAACCATATTTGAGCTGTATGATGTAAAAATACCTAGATCCATATCATAATTACATGATGTTAAACTACACGATAATGTGCTCATCACATGATTTAAAAATCTAGCCTTACCCTATGTGATGAGCATAGGATTCCCCATGTACGATCATCATGGGATTCCATCTTCCCCCCATCTATAGGATGTGACTCAGATACTTGTATTCTTCCACGTATAATCCCCACACCATCTTTCTTGACTGCCATATGTGACACCCATTCTAGGAAGATTCTATGCATAATCCCTAACACCATCCCTAGTTGATTCTCTTTTTCGCAACATGATATTCTTTACTGCATTATATTAAAATTCAAGGATCACTCCCGTCACATGAATTTCAATTGAGACATCAAAATATGTGGGTTTTTATCCATGTATTTAAATAAGGTACATAGGATGACTCCTTGTGGTTCAATCCAAAAAATGGTAAACCCAATTGTGACATCTTCCCTCCTAGGGAAGTACCTATAGATATTCTTTAAGGGGGATTCTAATCCATCAACTTTGGTTTGAAATATTGACTTATTGGGACACAAATTTGGATCCAACTCAAGGGGTATTTTTATCCATAAACCCATGTGATAAATCTTCCCTCATAGGGACAGACCTCTAAATTTTCCTCAAGGGGAATTCTGATCCATCAACCTAAGTGTGACATTTTCCCTCATAGGGATGCACCTCCAGATCCTTCTAAAGGGAAATTCTGATCCATCAACCCAGGTGTGACTTCTTCCTTCATAGAGACACACCTCCAAATTTTACTCAAGTTTAATTATGATCCATTAACCCAGGTGTGATATCTTCCCTCCTAGGGACATACCTCCCAAATCCTCCTCCATAGGGTGTTGTGATCTGTCAGTAAACCCAGGTGTGACATATTCCCTTTTAGGGATGAAACTCCTTGATCCACATCAATGGGGGCATTATAATATACCAAAATATTTCCACAATACCTTAAAACTATGACAAAACTATCCCCTTAAGACATTAACCCCACGTATGTCTCCATAAGTTGTTAAGATCATGCCCTGATTTGTCTTAAATGGGACGTTTTGATCCATATTCGCAAGATTTCAAAATCATGCCCTGGTCCAAAATACCTACCCTATGCAATAAACATGGGATGTTTGAGGTAATAAGAATTTAAGACTTATGGACCATAGAATAATTACATTTTAATCAATATGGTATGCCTTTGGGGTTTTGCATCAAAGATGCCTCATACAAGATTCCCTCCAAAGAGTAAGATTTACAGGAGACCAATTTACCCAACATCCAGACATGCCCAGAGATGCCTAACATGACTACTCTCCTAACCAAAAGTTGTTTCACTATTGAGATAGAAGTAGTGTAATTAACCAAATTCCACATAGATATAAAACTATGAATTGGTTTTGCAAACATGAATTAATATTTGAGGGAGACTCGAACTACGTAATGATTTCTAAGGAGGAATCCATGGAAGGAGGAACTGACATCCCATCAGCCTATTTCGATCATGAAGAAAACATCACACACGAAAGTGATGAAAGCCTCCTGCCTTGGGAAATTGTGAATATGGGGAAATAAAATCCAATGTGATAGTTGCACAAGCATCCCTCATGAAAGTGTCAGAAATATAAATGGTGAACCCGAAATGAATCTCTTCTCCTCCCACCATGGGGACTAGTAGAGTTTAGGGAATCAACAGATCAACATGTCACCAGATTCAAAATACTCAACACAAGGAACCACAAAAAATGGTGATTCCATAATAAAACTCACCTATTCATTGGTGTAGTTAGAATTGGTCATCTCCTTGGTCTGTGACATCATTACCATGAATCCTTTTCTACTTCATAATATTTAATGATGTTGGGGAATTTGGCATCGCCTTTACTATACCTATACTAACGGTTGAATCCAAAAGCCTTATAGGATTCAAGACATGGAGAATTAGAAACCCAATTCCCATAGGCATCGGGGAAGTAAAAATTATGTTGCAACAACCCCACACAACTAAGACTCCACCATGAACTCTTCCATTACTTTGGCTACTAGGCACCCATGCCCTATATCACCCTCTAAGATCATCCAAATAAGGGTGATCAATACCCTCATACACCAATATAAACACTCGGGGGTTATTCTTAGAAGGGATATGACCCACTAGAACCTGTAGGCATCAGTTCCTCATCAAAACCTTCACTCCCATGGTCCGTTTAGGGGAAAACCATCCCCCGTTCTGATAACTAACCACTTTGGGAGCCTCTCCCTGAAGTACTCTGACAACCCACTCACCCATGAAAAGGAGACAAGAAATGTTCAAGTTGCACTGACCCTGACTACCACTGGGGTGCTTCCAAGGAGGGATCCCACTAGGCCTTGTAAACACTAATACTGACTAGTCCCATAGGCCAAGGAGCAGGTGGACTTCACCCCTACTCTACCATCACCGGTTTGAAGCACTCAACACCAATATCGAGGGTAGGCTTGAGACATTACCTAATAAGGGGAATACTCTATAAATCCAATGTCCCATTCCACCACTGGTTTATACTTCCAGATATCTACAATGGGAAAATAGGGATTCATATTTTCCTAATTGGGACCCTACCCACCTCATAGGAATGATGGGTTGACTCTTTCAATAACTGGTACCACCGACAACTGTTACGAACCATCCTGTGATGAGGAGACTCAATACAGAGGTCCTCCACACACGATCAAAATCCAGTATAGAGGTCCTCCCCATACTCCTACTAAAAAATGGCTGTTCTCCTCGTACCACTACCATCCAAAGTATAGGTCCTCCCCACTCTAACACCAACCCAAGCAGAGGTCCTCCCCACTTCACCAACAATCAGTACAAAGTCCCTCCTATGCTCCTACTAATCAGAGTAGAGGACCTTCTCACTCATTCAATAATCAATATGTAGGACCTCCATATTTCTTTAGGAATCCAAGAAGAGGTCCTCTCTACTCCATCGACCTTCATTATGAAGGCCCTCCCCACACTCTCACTTATCAATATAGGGGTCCTACCCGTGTCACTACCAACCAACACAAGTTCCTCCCCATTAACCAAATTATAGGTAATACTTGCATTAAAACCAACCATCATTAAGTTCCTATCCATACCAAAGAAATACCCTACCCTAAAGAACCATCCTGAGGTAGGTGGGTGAGCACTCACCATTGATGAAAAAACCTAGGAAAGTGACTTGTTTTCCTCGACCTCATTGACCTCTCAGTTTCTGAGGGATTGATGACTCAATGATGGAGCATCCATACTAACTACTTGAGTTTAGGTAAAGATATTGATATCTAAGATTCATAATCTTAGAAGCTGAGGTCTATTAGATCCTTAGATCCCTCCATAGGTACTTATAGGTGGAGGATATTCTGGATCCCTTCATAATATTGTATTGCATCCATATTCATTGCCACCGGTTTCCCTCCTCTACACCTCCACCCAAGAAGTGGGAGAGATGTTAGGTTTCAGTTTGATTACTTCAGATAAATATAACTCTACCAATCCATATATGTATGCCGCCGCCCTCTCACATGAGGCAGTGGTGAACACATCATCTACAGGGATGTGATGATGTGGTTGGAACCACCACCAAGAGACATCCCAACATGATGAGAAAATTTTAATAACATAGTGTCTTATATCCCAACAAGCGATAAGTAGATCAAATATACATTTATGTAACCACCCATATCTAATCCTACACCAATTATGGTTTGGACCGACCAAGATAAGGAACCTCCCTCTAAACAAGAGAGCATGTGGGGGGGTTCTAGCCACCAAAAAACTATCCGTGGTGTTACAGTCTCCTATAGCTTTAAAATTTGACATCATAGAGTCCCTCAAAGAGGACCAGACAATGTGTTTCCACCAGATCATTTGGAAAATATTTCATCACCTTCGATATCATCAGTTGACCTACTTGGGAAGTCCATAGAACCTAATTTCCATTAAAAAGTAGTGCCAAATGGTTGGGATCACAGAGATCCCATTAGATCATCACCCTGAGTCATAAAGTTATTTCCATACCCTTCAAAAAAGGTGCATTGAGTTGTGGAAGAAGTTTCTCCACATGTGCAGATCTGAGGTTGGGGATAGTATTCCACTCTCCATTTCATCCCAATATTATGACAGGCCTACGTATCTGATGATGATGAGAGTTATCCTATGGCTACCTCCATGATTGATACAATTTTCAATTATATTCTTAATGACTAGAGTAATAGGGGAACTGACACAAGGAATGGCAGGGAAGATCCACCCCAAGTGGTGGCACAATACCTAATAGACCTTTCAACATACATCCTTAGTCGTCAGTAGAGGTAGGCACTTGGACTAGAATATCCCATTGATGAGGCATTTCTTCCTACCTGTTAGTATCTCAACAAGGTAAAGGGGAATTTTGAGCCCTATGTTTTATTAGAGTTTGTAAAAAAAGTAGATATAGATCCCAAAGTAGCAGCCTTGCTTCAACAAGTTGGCGAATACAATTGGTTCATCACTGAACTCATTACTAATAGGCACCCTGAATATGGAAATTATCTATAGGGCCCCATCTCCCCCCACTAGGGAACCCATTCCTACCCATCTAAGAACCTCCACTCATGCTTGGAGGCCCCACACAAATAGTTATAGTATAATCTTGGTGATATGGAAAGCGACTGAGTTATGATTTTTCAAACCCACCCAAGAAACCTGATTATACTCCTTGAGAACTAGGTTGTGAAGCTCCTCAATTTGATGAGTATTATATGCAAGTTGAGGATACTGAAAATTAATTAGTGGATATAAACCCTCACCAAGATAGGTAAACTTGACCAGATGACTTGATATCCACTACCACTACTCGTATTAAGGCCATTGAGATGTGGCATGTGACAATACTGCCTAAAGGAAAGCCGTACCCTGCATGGGTGGACAACATTCGATTAGTGACAAAGTTTTTAAATCCTACATTTTCCCAATTTAATGGGATGTGAGACACACAACGAAACTTGGTACAGTTTTTTGAAGGTGTGGAACTATTTTAGGGACACCAAAACAATAGTAGGCTACCAAGATTCGATGTTTTGTTTAGAAACTGGAAGGACTTACGTTAGTTTGGTATAGTGAGCTACCCATAGGGTCTATTTCTAGTTGGGAGGACCTTCATAGAGAGTTAATCTACTAGTTCAGGCCCACCATGCTCAAAAAACATATTTTCTACCTCTTAAAGTGTAAACAAAGTCTTTATTAGTGAGTCACATACTTTTTCACCCAGTGAAAAGTCCTCACGTATTCACTCGACATACCACTATCCCAAGAAAAACTACAGATGATGTGAATAGGGAATTTCAAGGGTGAGTTGGTCCCTATCCTCATCACAAAAAACTTTCTAGGTGGGTTCCATGAGTTTTATGATAAGTCCTAGAGTCTTAAGGAATCCCTATAACAGATTAGGAAGTCATGCCTATTTCCTCTTCCGGCTCTAGAGAGAATACTTGAAAAAGTGAAGACTGTCGCTGCTATGCATGTAGAGGACCTAGAGCTGGTAAAGTTTCTGGACCCTTTTCCAGAGGACCCTTGCTGAGTTAAACCCTATCAAGAATAGCCTCACCCAATATAGAACTATCAGGAACCACCTCACCAAGTGCAAATACCCAGATTAAAGAATGTGGATCCACCCCCGTCAAGGCCAGACTCCTAGAGCGCCCTTTCCAGATTGAAAGAACTACAAGTATTAATTCAGAGATTAATAGTTTTAGAGCTATTTCATATGCTCATTGGATAAGGAAATCATGATGTTTCCAGAGTGCAAGAATCCCTAGGAGGTGAGGTTTACCAGCCACCCAGATTATTTCCCATACCACAAGATCCTCAGATACGCCATCAAGGAATGCTATGTGTTCCATGATTGGATCCAATACCAAGTGGATTAAAATTTGGTCAAGTTGGGTGACATTTTAGCATAGGTGGTACATGTCTCTTCTGACCTTTACAACAGCATTGAAGGCTCCGGTGAATAAAATTAGGCCTCTAGTTATGGAAAAAAAATATGATGAATGGTTGGCTCATAAGGTATTTTCTCGCACCCATGGTGCTATCCATACCTTCTTAGGAACGATATAACCTTCTATGGTTACCAAACCTCTTCTAGCCACTACCTCTAAATCTGTAACAACCTTCCATGTCCTAGAGAATAGGCACCGATGGTACAAGGAAGACCAGAGTCCTCAATTGTAGCCAAAACCATCTCACACTCTTAGTGAATTTATTCCCCCTAAGTTGGAAAATACACCCAGAGTATACTCTGCATCAGATGAACTTACTAATTATGAGTAGGAGTATGCCTCTGTAAACATCGTCAAAATAGTATAATGCTTCATGATGCCTGATATTAAATAATTCCATGAAACCCACCTAGGTGGGTCCAACCGTCATCATTTAAGGAAAGGTCGAGGACATGATAGCCATCAAAAAGTTTATGCTAACCAGGCCATTCATGCTACCGATACAAGGTAACTGTTTTTGTGCAGTGCTCAATATACAATGTATTCCTAACATTCTCTAACTTATATGCCTCTGGAACTGACCGTGTTAGTTTACCAAGAATCTCAATTACGACCATGATATGATTAGATGTGCCCATCCAAAGCCCAAAATCATCTAATAGATAGTTAGATGGTAGTTGTTTAGAGAAGGTCATCTAGTCAGTAACATAATATTTTAAGAACTAGCCAGACCCCAATGGTTTAAACATCAACATCTGTTGTGCCCCTGCCAAGGAGTTACCCCCTATAGGAAAAAATATTCTCCTAGAGAAGAAGTATGATGTGTTGAAACACCTCTCCAACATACCCATGAGGATTTTTATCATAAATTACCTTTTATTGTCAAAGTAAATGTGTGAGTTCCTTACGAAATATTTGAAAATATCTTTCAAGTTTAAAGAAAAAGTAGCTAACACCGAGGCCTACTATATAGAGGTGGTTGAACAAGAGAAATTCTAAGTAATCATCTCATTATTTTGAGAATATGAGGGTGTCATCATGTAGGGGAACATACACCCGCTGTACATCACAATCCAGTCCAATGGAATGGAGGTCTAAAACTGCATGGTGGAAACTGGTTCTAGGATCAACCTCAACCCAAAATAGACACTCCATAATTTGGGCCTAACAGAAGCTAATTTGACTCCCACAAATATGATGATTTAGGTTTATGAAAATAGTAAGCATAAACCATGTGGAAAGGTTCGGTTGAAGACTTAGTTTTTTGGATTAACATCAAGTTCTAATTTCATGGTAGTCTCATAAGATAACACCTAAAATTCACTACTGAGTAAGACCTATCTTCATTATGACATAGTAGTCCCCTCCTCATATCATCAGTGCCTCAAGTACTCCCTTAATAGTTGAGTAGGTATTCTCTAGGATGATGCATCCCCCTTTAACTATTATGAAGATTTATATTTGGATTCTAGATACTACAAGAGAGAGGGTAAATAGGTTTAGAACAATAGGTTTGAGTGCATCAATTATCCAAATGATATGGAATACACTATGGTGAATGCATGGGAAGACTAATATGACACCTTCATTATCTTGATTCATCAGTTATAGGACACAACACTGAACCTAGGGAAAGTGTTGTTTTTTTGTCTCCAAGAAAAGGGGTTATGGTATCCCTAAGAAAAAGGAACATTCATAGATTAACTCGTACTCTTACACAAGATAATATTGGGTGATATTAGAATCCCCAAATTCTATAAAGTATCATGAGGTTCACCATATGTACACCATTTCACCATATTCCCACATGTTCCACAGGGTAGGAATGAATTGAAAGAAGGTGAATCATAACCATTTCTTTGAGATCAAACATAGACCTCGTGGTCAAATTCTAGATGGAATTGGATCAAAAAATTCTATCACCACAGTCTTAGAAGAGTGAGAACCCCTCAATAAGGATTTCATTTCCACCCAAGTAGGCACTAATACTTCCACTAAGTCAGATGGCCTGGAAGAGCCACCACCTCCCACTGATTCTATTGTCTCAGGAAATAAAGAGGACTTGGTAGAAGATCCTACTATATTTTAATAGGCTGTCTCCCCCACTATTGATGAACTAATCCAGGTAAACCATAGAACTAATGAATATTCTGGGATTATGATGACTAGAAAATCCATGTATCTAGAAGATCATCAAAAGTATATGGAATTATTGAAAAAGCATCATGACATATTTTCCTAGAGCTTCGATGAGATTCTAGGACTAGACCATTAGGCCATCGTTCACCATCTTGGCTTACCATCGAGTCATCACGGGTTCAATTATCCTTCTATAAAGACGCATCCCTCTTACAGTGATATAGTATAGGTAGAGGTTGATAATATTATCAAACAAAATTTTTTTAGGTTGGTCTAGTAACCTAGATGGATAGCCAACATTTTTATATTTAGGAAGAAGAATGGGAAGATCAGAGTCAGTATCAACATTTTAAACCTCAACCTGTATTTCCCAAAGTATTATTACCCCTTTAATTGATAGAGCTATTGATTGATGCTACCTTAGGGATCCAAGAACTCTCATTCATGGATGGATACTCCGGGTACAACCAGATATGGATGGCCCTCAAGGATGAGAAGTCTACCTCCTTTAGGGAACCATAAGGGACCTTTTTCTATCAGGTGATTCCTTTAAAATTAATGAATTCAAAATATACCTATTAGAAGGTGATACATCACATCTTCAAACCAATCCTCAGGAAACTGGTGGAATTCATATGTGGACAACTTGGTGGTCAAATATCACCAGTGTTATGGCCATCTCAAAGATATTGAGAAAGTGTCTAACTTCCTATTCTCCTGAAACTAGAAGATGAACTACTTGATGTGTACATTCAGTGTTACCTTTGGAATGTTTCTTGGATTTTCCATAAGATACAGAGCCATTAAGATCTACCTTGAGAAGATCAAGGCCATCAATCAGATGCATACCCTAAGTAACCTTTGAGAGTTGTGAGGTCTTAAAATCCATTGAACCTACATAAGATGATTCATATACAATATGGATAGAAATATTAATACCTTATTAAGTCACATGAAAAAATGAACCATCTACCGGTGGGATGAGAAGTGTCGGACCTTGTTTTAAGGACATCAAGTAGTACTTGATACAACCTTCAGTTATGATGTCACCCATCTTAGGGAAAACTATGGTCCTCTATGTGACTTCCATGGGATAATCCCTCAGTGACCTTATCTCCTAGAAAAATAATGAATACAGATAGAATATATTATACTATCTTAGTCGCATTATCCTTAACACAAAGACCATGTACTCACCTATTGAGAAGAGATGTCTCATGTTGAATTTTTTAGTTCATAAGTTGCATCATTATATACAGCATCATAAGATACAAATGGTATTATAAGTAGAACCAATGAAGTATATTCTCAATTTCCATATACTGATAGGACGATTGGCATGTTGGAAAGTGATCCATTAACAGTTCAATATTTGGTTTATTACATAGAAATCCATCAAAGGGAAGACACTAACAGATTTCTTGTCCACCCATCCAGAACCTGAAGAACTTCCCCTGGACATCGATTTCCTAGATGAGGCTATCCTTTCATTAGATCAAGCTATACCATGTTAAAAGATATATTTCTATGGTTCCTCCCAGATTCTAATCGGTATAAGTATCAACAATCCCAAGATTAATATAGTAGTATATAGGATTTTATTCATCACATATGCATAGGCTATCCTACCATACACATTTCTATTGTTAGAAGGCCGCACCAATAATGAGTTAGAGTATTAGGCTCTAATTACCGGACTTGAGTTGGATATCAATATATATGTACCATTATTACATGTAAAGGGATACTCCAAGTTAGTTATCAAATAGATCAATGGTGACTACATCATCAAAAATCAAGAGCTTGTTACCTTGTTGGGGAACACCCATCAGCTGATAGCCTAGTTTTCTGCTCTGCTGGAAGTGTCTCATATCCCTCGACCGTAGAATAGTTGATCCAATAACCTAGCTAGTGTTTCCCCATCTCTCATAGAACCTAAACATGATGTCCTTATCATCCATATATCACACTATAGGGTCATCGACCCCACCATTTTAGATGATGCTAATAGGAAATAGATAAACCGAATAGCTATTATCACTTCTATTCCAGGTCCCTTGGGCTCCCCCATAGTAGAGGAAACACCCGATTGGACAACTCCCTTAATTGAGTATCACTAGTGTGGCATTCTACCACCAGACCAAGCCAGGAATAAGCCAATATGTCAGTGAGTAGTGCAGTTCACACTCTATAGTGGGACTCACCTTAAGAAGACTCTCTATAGTTGTGGGTCAGATGGAATTATCATTTATTGAATCAATGGAGACAATATCTCCTAGGTTATACAAGAATTTTGTGTCATGTCCTATGGCACACATCTTGTATGATTTAATCTCTTCCAATAGATTTATGGGTTGGGCTACTTATGTCCCACTATGGTCCATGACTGCATTGCGTTTTCCAAGAGGTTTCATGCATGTCATATCCAATCCAAATTTTTTCATAAACCAAATGCAATTCTCCACACCACAAAGTATTTTTAGCCCTTTTTAGTATGGGTACTAGAAATTATGGGGCCATACCTTCCAGTGACAACTCACCAGTGCAAGTTCATTTTGACCACACCAGACTTCTTCTATAAGTGGGAAAAAGTGATCACACTCAACTAAGTTAAGTCCTAGTTCATGGTTGAGTTCATGATCTCCCATATCATCAATTTATTTTTATCTCTTCATGTTATTATCACCAAAAAATACACTAAATGTTATGCTACTGAGATGAAGAAAATATATAACAAGTACAATGTTTGGTCTAACCATACTTCTCTCTGTACTATAGAGAGGTGAATGGATACATTGAGGCATTAAAAAAGACCTTCTATAACAGCCTACAGAAAATGGTGGGATAAAACAAAATGACTTGGCCATATAATCTCCCAAACACCCTATGATCCTATTGTAAGATGACTCATAATTCCACCCAGGTGACCCCATACCCCCTGATGTATGGAATAGAGGCACTCCTAACCATCAAGGTTTAGTTTCCATCGATCTGAATAGCTGTCTATGACCAGAAGACACCATAAAAAATGGTATAAGTCTATCTATATGAGCTAGAGTCCCTTGAAGATAACAAGTTCCAAGCCTTTCACAATCTAGATCAACACCAAAATAGTATGGAGATAACAATGAATAAGAAGGCTCACCTCTATTCTTTCCTCTAGGGAGACATGGTGATGGATCTCAAAATGATGATGATACCCCAAAAAAATCCACCAAAGTTGGATCTCAAGTGGGAAGGAACTTTCATCATTCATAAGGTCTATTCCAATAGATCATACTCTTTGATAACCATTTACATAGAGAGTATCACACCTCCCAATAAAACCACATTTCTCAAGAAGTACTTTTCATGAGGAGTCTAAGTACAAGCTTCATGACTTTAGATTATGTTTAGGTTCCCCTTGGTTTGAGTTGTGTGTAATTAGGCCTATTTGGTCCCCAATTCACATAATGTTTGTCAATCCTATGCACTACACATATACATTTTTCATACTCACCACATTATTCCAAACTCTCTAACCTTAAACTAAGATCCCATTTGTCCAAACTCTACGGACTTAAACTAAAATCCCATTAGTCCAAACTCTATGACTTTAAACTAATAGGTCATTAGTCCAAACTCTAAAACATTAAAATAAGATCCCATTTGTCTAAACTCTACAACATTAAACTAAGATCCCATTGATTCAAAATCTATGACCTTAAACTGGGCACCCGTTTGTCCAAACTCTACGACCTTAAACTAATATCCCATTGGTTCAAACTCTATAAACTTAAAATAGGTGCCCATTGGTTTAAACTCTATGACTTTAAACTAATATCCCATTGGTCCAAACTCTATGGCCTTAAAATAATATCCCATTGGTCAAAAATTTATTACCTTAAACTAAGATCCCATTAGACCAAACACTATGACCTTAAACTAAGAGCCCATTGGTCCAAACTCTATGAAATTAAACTAATACCCCATTAGTCTAAACTATATGACATTAAAATAAAGGTCCATTTATCCAAACTCTATGAACTTAAATTATTTTCCATTGGTCCAAACTATATGAACTTAAACAAGGATCCCATGGTTCCAAACTCTACGACCTTAAACTAAGAGTTATGGTACATGAAAAATGGCCTTAAATTTCTTATTATTGGTCCAAGAATTATGAAATTAAACTATTTTCAACCCCTATAGTTCTAGTTGTATGAATTTAAACTAAAACACCTAACATCCTTAGTGTACAACATTAAACTGTGACTTTAACCTATGTAATACCAGGATGCATCTTAATGAGAGATGATTTTACCCTTGAAAACTATTATTCCTCGTATGATAAGTATTAGAAGATACAAAAAGTACTACCCCATATATAACTAGGATACCTAATGTGATAAGTATGAGATGGTCAAAAAAACTTATCCCATGCCCTGAACATGGGATACCCTATAAAAACCATGGGGTTCTCCAATTCCCACTTCAGAGAGGATTCCCCCCACTAGTGTTAGTATTCTACAAGAACATGTTCTATAACCATGTGTGTAATGATTCCCTTCCTTATGGGGTATGTATTGAATCCTAAAATCCTTGTCTTTATTCCCAATAAAAAATTTATCAACCCTTCGACCCCTTGACCCCATTTATAGTCCCAACATCATGAACTTAAATTGTGTTCAGTTTGTTTCAAGGTGCGCATGTGGTATCCAATCATCCTAGGTACCTCATAATTCATATAGGGTTTTACCTCTTCCATGCCACACAAATACCCTTGAGACTAACATCACCACAGTCCAATCATCATGAATTTAAATTATTTTCTTTACTACCTTCACCATGGTCCAAGCGTTAAGACATGAAACTATGTTCCATTTGTTTCCTAGTACTTGTGTGGTACACAAGTATATATTACCTCCTTTGATATTGGGTTATACCTACTTCCTTCCATGTAAATTACCTAAAAAAAAAACATAGTCCAGGAATCAAAACATCAGTCTGTTTTCCATATTCCAAGCATCATGGATGTAAAATGTTCACCATGGTCCGGGATATATGACCTTAAATTATGTGTAACCAGTATCAATATTTATTCATGTTGTTCAGGGCTTCATTGGAACTATTCATATTGGGTATTAACTCCTTTTCACCACATGGAAATCCTCAAATCCCCCTCACCATGGTCCAATAATTATGAACTTAAACTATTCATAAATTGTTCCAAGCTCTAGGACCTAAAACTATGAGCCATGGTCTAAGAACTATGACCTTAAACCATATGCATTCACCCCTATTTTTTATGGTTTTCTTCATCCCTAGTGTTCTAGTGAACCCATGACTCCATCTTTTTCATAACTATCTGTGGCTTGATTCCCATCCTTATGGTATATATAGTGATGTGAAGACTTTCTATCTCCAGGGCTAGTTGCAGATTCACTGTAAACCCCCATTACCTGCAGTGCTATCATCCCAAAATACCCTCACAAGACTCCATTTAGGTATTATCCCCATTAATTTTCCTAGTCCCATTAGTAATATGATATACCCTCATAGCCCTATATGGGGAAGGAATGAATGATAAACTAAATTCATAATCCCCAACAATGTCCTCATTGAATGATGTTAAATTGAGGTATTACCCTATATAAATTCAATTTTCTACTTAATGATATAAGATTTTACCCCTTATCTAAATAGGATGACACACATGAAAAATATTGGATGAGAAAACATCAAAATTCTTATCACATGATGTTAAACTACAGCCTTACCCCATTTAGATTTAGGATGCCTCATATCATATCATGAGAAGATTGAATGTCCTCATTCCAGAGGGTATCCTTTTTCGACATCAGTATACTACCACACTATGTTTCAGAACTACATCTTGTTTTATTCCCATGATTATGGGATACATAGTGATGTCTTGGTCACAAACCTATCATCGAATCACCTTAGGATCTTCCCCCTCTAGGTTAAGATTTGTTCTCTCCTACTCACATGTACTTCAACACTCCTTTCTTTCTCCAAATTGGATAATAATCATCATATTGATCTAAATAGGATCCATAAGGGAATGATCTTATGCCGCACTAGCGCACCTACCATCCTAGTCATATGCCTCAATGGATATTCATCATCATATAGGGGGTCCCATGTTTCAAAATCAGACAATGGTAAATCCTACATTTTTTCTCCCCATACCTAAATAAAGAAAATACTAAACCCATGTTTTGAATATGGTCAATAGTTATTCCTCATCAATCAATTATTCCCCTTTCATTAACTAGGTCATGAAATTCACAATCTCCCTCATGGGATTTGTCGTCTCCTTCCTCCCCTCATTGTTTTTTCCCTTACAATCAATGGTAAATCCATACCGCTCCTTGTTTCTCAAATTTTACATGGCTCACATGGGCTTAGGAGTCAGGAGGGGGCCATCCCCTAGTAAGGTTGAGACATGTGAGTGCCTCATGTTCTAAGCTCTAAGACCTTAAATTAGGAGTCTAAGTCTGAACATCATGACTCTAAATTGTGTGAAAGTATCCTTAGGAATGTGTTGTGTGGTGTTGGGCCTCTCGGTCCCACAATTAATGTCGGGTTTGTCACTCTTATGCAATACACATACCCATTTGAGACAAAAATCTCATGGTCCATGCATTACAAACTTAAAATAAAATCCCTGGTCTAAGCATCATGGCCATAAACTATATACGAGTTATCTCAGGGACATTTTCTGTGGTATCAGGTGGCCTCTTAGGCCTCTCTATTTATTCCAGGTAACCTTACTTTAATTTTGTGAATATTACCTCATGACACAACCCATATGTTCCAATACTTATGACCTTAAACTATTTTCAATGGCCCTGAAGATATTTTGTATAGCACGGCCCTTTTGGCCCCCCATTCATATCAGGTTTTCACTCCATCATGTTATATGTGTCTTTTTGTGGGTATTCATGAATATGGTCTACACCTCATGACCTTAAAATTTTTGAATCTTACCCATTGTATTTTTCATGGCATATGGCCTCCTTTGGCCCACCATTCACTCTAGATTACTACTCCTTCATTCCATGCCAAATACCTTAGGGTGTCCATAGTCTAAACTCTGTTACCATAAACTAAGAGCCTGAGTAAAAGAATCATGACTTTAAATTATATTACCATCCTCTTGGTAATTTTTTGTGTGGTGTTGGGTCCCTTGGATCCCAATTAATTTTGGTTTTTTCACTTTTCCATGCTACACTTATCCTTTTTTGGGTGTTCACCCAACAATACAACCACCTGACCTTAAACGGTAAGCAATATGTCTCTAAGATATTCTGTGTGGCCTGTGTGGTAGGGTCCCTTATCCCCCCAATCCATATCAGGTTACTTCTCCTCTATTCCATACATATCTGCTTTGAGTCATATATATGATATCAGAATTATGAACTTAAACTATTTGCCTCTAAATGGTCCAAGCATCAAGACCTTAAACCACATGTGACTCACCCGAGATTCTTCTTAGTACAGGGTCTCCTATACCCCTTCTCCTTATAGGCTCCTCCATGTATTACCACAATCATGATACCCTCTTACTCTCTCCACAAGTGTGGTTATGTGGGTGTAATTCACACCGGTTCCCACACATCCTTTCACATGACATTAAACTAAAACTCTAACCCATGCAATGGACATGGGATTCCCTCTTGACGCAACATGAGTAATAAATTATGGGAAGCTCAATGCATAATCCATACACACTATGACTTTATCACATGATGATAAACTATAAAATATGTCTTCAACACTATAAGATGTTAAACTACATGTCCAACATTCTCACCATATGACATTAAACTACGTGTCTATCATCCCCATTGCATGATGTAAAACTATGAGACATCTTAGGCCCTTTACTGAGAATCCCATTCCTTTGGTGTCTGTCACCTACCAAATCATTAATGTTATTTTACTGTCGCTCAACATCTGAGATGACGCTCCCCCTATAAGATTAGTTTGACATTTTTAGACCAATATTCCTACCAAATGTGCTTTAGGTCATGATGGATTAATTTTGGGAGTGTTGTAATCCATTCGAACATTACATCACTTCATTTATATAATTATAATGTCTCTTTATTTGGATCCTCATCCTCCTCCACATATGAATGGGCCCCCATAATGATAATGGTTCCTAAAAAAATGGATCACCTATCATCTTGGGCACACACCTCATATGAATTTTGATGAAATTATGAGATAGGTCCTATGTTTCTAACATAGTCAATGATTGACCCTCAATTGTTTGTTTCCATTCCCAACTAAATGGTACAAATGTCATGTTTCAAACATGGTCAATAGTTATACTATATCGTCATGCCACTCCCCTTGTGTTCTAGATATTGGGAATCATGATTCATGCTCCCCATTCCCCTTTGTTTGGGTATAATTCAATGTCCCTACCATTACCCAATTCTTGTACTAGATCACATTAGAAATGAAATTTAGCTATTCAGAGATACCTTTTCTCTAGCCATAGCCTATATCAATCAAAACTACTGGTGGTAAATCAAAAAATGTAGACCCTGAGTGATCAATGATTATCTGACACTCATACAAATGACCAATAATATGGTCTTAACTTTTTCTCACACCGATAATGACTCATGTGAGCTTAGGTATTAGTCATTGGTTGTCTCAAGATTATGATTGAAGTGCAATAAAAAAGTTGATGAAATAAATATGTTCATGCATGAAGAATTTTTTTAAAAAATAGAACTTTTTCAATTGATGAGGGATAGCCACACACTAGATCTATGTTATGAAAAAATTCCCATATGACTCTACATCAACAATTAAGTGCTCCAGTATAGCCAGCCTCTAGCGTATGGATTCTAGGGCAAGCTGCTGCCTCTCAAACTATGATTCCTCCCCTTCAGCACTAGGAAGAAGATCATTATCTCAAATCCTCAATTGAACCTTCTTATATCAGTACTCATATATATGATATATCACCTTTTTCACTTGGTCTACAATCCTCAGTAAATTATCCCTTAACAGGATGATGGCCTCTGCTTGATCATTGAGGAAGGAAATATGCTCATTCTCTTGAAACTCTAGAAATTGAACTTCCTAGTTGTCCTATTGGAGATTTTGGGTGATATCAAATTTATCCGTATTCTAGGAAACGTATAGGTTCTAGATTTTTACACGCACTCACTCAGGAAGGTAGTTGTTGACCAGTGCATAGAGAGCATGAGTATCCACCCCTACAATGCCTAGGTTCTGTATCCAACTGCGAAGGGACCCCATCATGCTCACTAGGTATGGATCTAGGGTCTATGTGATGAATCAATACACACTTTTCCATTACCTACACTAAAAAATATGGTTCTCCTTAGAAATTTTAGAAATAGAGTCTTATAGCTTCTCAGGTGGTGTGGGCTTATATTGAGGGAAAGATTCAAGGACAACAGTAACATGGTCCTCCTCTAGAATCCTCTCAGTTGGAATGGGCTCCATGTTAAGAGGTTGATCATCTTCATCTGACCCTTCCTTGACAGTATTTCCTCCACTAGTTGATCAACATCTATCACTAACCCCCATAATGTTGATTGAGTAGAAGTTTCACAAGAATATACAAACAACTTGATTCAAAATCTCCAAGAAAAGTTTTAAATGAAATAGGTAGATTAAGATTCAACCTTATCTTGAGGAATGGGGTTCTTAATAATGAGCCACCCCAACTTACCTACTTAACTGATAGTATACATCTCCATTGTAATTTCAGGGCATAGTCCCCTATAGATGACTAAGAGGATTGGAGGGTCTGAAAACACCACTTCAATCTACTCAGTGGGACCACAAGTTATTGTAAACTCAGGCTAAATCCTCAAATCATGCTCTATGGAACCTAATGGAGCTCTCTCTACCCCTCCAATAGGGACTCTTTTCCCATTTTATCATGCTCCTATGTAAGATAAATTTTTGTTAGAGATTCTAGAAAAATAATGTAATGGTTAGAAGAGACAAGTAAGTTAACATGATAACCTCAAGAAATTCAACCAATTCAGTGTCATTTTAATATGTGATCTCACCACTATACCAATGAATCTCATAATTAGTGATTTACCCATAGGATTATCCATCACTAGATTCTTGTGTTTCATCACCTATTGATACCTCCTCAGCTGAGTCATCAACAGGTGGAATCTACTCACATTTTGGCTCATCGCCGACCATCACCCACATCGGGCCAGGAGGAATATCATGTACCCCACACCGATGGGAAAAGGTGTCCATGGACACTAGGTATTCTAACCTATTATAAAAAGGTACATTGTACATGATTTGGGTGTTCCCCACCCCTATCAGCTTGATCTTATCCTTGGTCAGCATCTTCCATAGCTGATCTGTTGTTATGTTCATCCTTAACATCACCCAGGACTCCCAAAGCATGGGGAACATGACATTAGTGGTTGGATCTAGAATATACCACAAATTTTTTCCAGGGGCTTACTTGGATCTACTTATTTGGACCCAAGATTCCACTTACTTATCCCATGACCACTTCTGAGAAAGGCCCTCACCTCTGATAGGTGGGGGTGCACCAACAACTTACGCTGCCCTCATTGTAGATCTAGTTTGAGATTATATCAATGCCTATATTTCCCATTAGAGAGAATCCTTCCTATATCTTTACTTCTATGAAACCTCTCTCACTAATTAGATCACTCTTATGTGTTGATTCAATATTTCACCTAAGTAATCCATCACCCAGTTTTTTACATAATCCTAAGTTAAGTCATCATTCACATTGGTCGGGGGTAGCATGATATTTTACCCTGAGCACTTGTATTTCATCATCAACCACAATAGACGAAGGATATCAGGATACCTCTCTTCATGAAACCCTATGTAGAATCTCCTTTCTAGATACTAGATACATCTGAACTACCTGATGGATTGAGATGTTGTGTATGAATCATATTAGCTGTTACCGTCGATTCTATCCATCAGAACTCCACACTAGAAGGAATAAATGTACTCCCTCTACTCTAATTTCCCTTGTATGTTGTCCACTATCACACAAAATGTGGTTGATAAGGGGTGGAAGTTTAAGTTCTCATATTTCCAATGCTAATCGTCACCCCCATCTCACCGAGCGACACTATTCGAACCCCGACATTTTTGAGTAATGAGGGTATTAGGACCACATTTGATGGTCTGATGGTGTTTGGAAACTCATAGCCTCCATATTTCACTGAAATACATCTATAAAAAATTATAAAGGGTTTTAAATCCTCCTGGGCATGTCTTCCCTTTCCATATTCTCCAAATGGCTATAGAGAAGGGCCAAAAATGGTACCCCCAGGTTCACCCTATTTTCAGCTGCCATTATTTTTACTATCACTAACATCCTCAACCATAGGCCCATGCAAGTGTCCCTAAATGGAAGCATTAATCCACCAAGAAATGTGTCAAAGAATGTGGTGTAATAGACTAGCGACTACCAGTATTCCACCATGTTGTAGCCCCACTGCTCATACTCACCTTTCCTCCAGACATTGGTTTAGATACCTCAAAATATTCAAATCTAGGTATTTATTTAAGAACATTTCCAACCACATATTTAATGAAAAGTTATTGTGGTAGGGGGAGTTTGATCCAAATTTACCTTAAGCGCCTCCAAAATATACTACGTTGGGAGAGAGGCCTATTTCCAGTGACACCAAATTCTTGATACCAGAAGAAAATCATCGTATTGGAACCCATTAAATTGGATGCTACTGATGCAGTTCACATCTCATAGGATGATTCCCAACTTCCCATGGTGAAGGTGGAAAGTGTTGGTGTTTGGAGACCAAAAAATGAGGAGATTTGGTAACAGATCCTATTGGTGGTATGTGTGAAATTAGGATTTCCAAATTTCCACATATAATCCAATATGATGCAGCTTAGCCCCATACACCAAGCAGATGAAGCATAACCTATACGCCCAACCCACTCTCTATCCCATAGATGCTAATCTTTATTTTATCCCTTGCTGTTGTCTTAGATACTATTCTAGAAGATGATTGCATAACAAGCCAAGAACAATTAAGTCTCTAGTTTCCCCTTATTAACTGTTCTCATCCATCCACTCAACATATATATTGATATTTCCCTATTCTCATTGGAAGGGTGACCTTGAATGGAAATGTTCTAGTGGTTCAGCTCATCCTCATATGTGAACCAAGATAACGATGTGTTGAATTTAATTACTTAGATGTTCACCTCATCCATCAACCCAAAATTATACAATTGAAGGTGGTTTCTCAAAAAGTATTTCCTATGGTCATCAGCCATCATGCTAAAAGGTTCTTGATTATTGGAAATGACCCTTCTTACTCAAGGAATCTCTAGTTTTCTCAATTTTGTCACTCTGATTGGTGGCACCTACTTCAATCTCATCCTGGTTCAGTTGGTTTTCCATTTTGTAAGATTATTGAAGTTATAAAGAAGGTTCAAAAAAATTCAAGGGCTTGGTATGAAAAGGTAGAGGTGGCATGAAACTTTAGAAGTTTCCTTGAAAAAGTTTCCCTTTTTTATGGAAGTAGATGCATGAAATAAATATTTACATGAAATACATGGATGAAGCTCAGGTTTTCATATAAATTTTGAGTTCCATGCACGAGGATAAGGGGCCTATCGCATGATATGTAAAGTATAGTACACGGGGGAACCCTTATTTATAGATTCAACACATCAAGCTACATGTATAATGAAAAGACTGTTGCATGACCAGGAACAAAATTTTCACACACAAAAAAAATTGAACCACTCTTTTTGTTTCTTCCCTTAGAACCTGACATCCCAATCCCTTTTTGGATCATATTTTGAGGGGGTGTAGATTTTTGGTGTCGAAATCACATCTCAAACCTCAAAAAATAAGTTTTGGGTGAACCAATCATGAGACCCATCCTAAAGAACTATTTTTCAGCAAAGGAACAAGTTACATGCAAGATTTAGTGAGAGAATGAAAATTTGTAATTCTGCGTGCAATATAATTTCATGATAAATATAATGTATAGTTCCACAAATGATTTAAAGGAAAATTCTATGAAAAAGTCCCATGAATGCAAGAAATACATGTTTTTCAGAAGAAATAATCCTTGAGCATAACCCTAGCACAAAACCATCCAATTACTCACCTAAGGACACATCAATCCAGAAGTGTTGTGTATCCAAGTCCCAGAAGTAAAGGACAAATAACTATACAAATCAGTATTGTTCCCAGAACTAAGAATTTTGGATATAAATAGAATCTCACCCCATACCCTTGGGAGGATCTCCAGATGGAGAAGTGATGCTATGCTGCATGAAACTCCATCTCTTCCATGACAGAGCACAAAACGAGTGATCATGGACCCTCAAAGTAAGATAATTTTTATGAAACACCTCCCATGGGACCAAACATTACTTGTAATATAGTGGAGTTATCCTCATACAACTAATCCTAAGGCTAGTTAGGTGCATGAAAAGAGAATATTCCTTCCCAAAATTCTGACATACACGTAACTCTAAATCTTGCATCCAACTATGCCTCTTGAATCCATTAGTTTCCATTGTTCTAGAGCCCCCGGACCATGTGAGTTTTTTCACAACACAATAGAGTTGTGCAAAAAAACTTCTTGGCCCCCTACTTGACGTACCCTATGCCTCTAGTGTATCCATTACCTTACTTATTTCTCTTAATAATATGTACCATAATGCTCATTTCTCCTAGGAATAGGGACCCTAACATTGGTCTCGTAATTTAACACTCCTCCATGGTATTTAAAAAACCATGTCCCAATCATTGGTGCTTGAGAGGTGGTCACATAAGACCTAGGGGTGTAATATTCAGGAAAAACTACATACCTATATTAGTGGAGATTCCTTATGAATAATCCTACTCCCACCTTAGCATGGTCCTCCTCAAAAAGTGACCCCAACCTCATCTGAGATGAATAAAATAAAATTTCCTATCTTCACATCCTAGTCATATGATGTTAAAATAAAAAACAACATCTTTGTACTTGACATAAAACTGAAGCCTTACCCTATGTGATTATAATAGTATTCCCCATGTACAATCATCATGGGATTCCACCTTCCCCCAATTCTTAGGATTTAAATATGATACTGGTAACTTCATGTATAATACCTAAAATGTATTTCCCAACTGTCATATGTGAAACCCATTCTGGATAGATTCTACACATAATCCCCATGCCATTACTCATCAATGCTCCTTCTTCAACATAAGCGTCCTTACTGCTTGATGTCAAACTTTATGGATTAGTCTTGTAACACGACATTAAACTGTGGAATTGAACTACATGAGTTTTTATCCTTATCTTAAAATAGGGTATATAGGATGACTCCCTGAGGTTAAATCCAGAAAATGGTAAATGTTGGTGTGAAATATTCCCTATTATGGACTCACCTCAGTATCCACCTCAATGGGTGTTCTGATCCATCAACCTAGGTGTGAAATCTTCCCTTATTAGGATGCACCTATGGATCCGATTCAATGAGAGTTCTTATTCATAAACCTAGGTGTGACATATTTCCTTATAGTGATGCACATATGGATCAACCATATGGGGAATTCATATATATCAACCTAGGTGTGACATCTTCCTTCCTAGGGATGCACCTCCAGATCCACCTCAAGGGGAATTATGAACCATCAACCCAGGTTTGACATATTCCATCATTGGGATGAACTTTCTGATCTGACTCAAGGGGAAATATGTTCCACCAACCCAAGTGTGACATATTCCCTCCTAGGGAAACACCTCTTAAATTTTTCCCAATGGGGTGTTTTGATCCATTAATAAAACTAGGTGTGACATCTTCACTCTTCGGGATAAACCTCCTTAATCCTTCTCAATGGGGTGTTTTGATCTAAGAACCTGTCCCCATAATGACTTAAACCTTCAACCAACTTGTCCCCATAAGACATTAACCTTGTTCCCATCTCCACAATTCCTTAAAATCACATCCCAATTCATATTAAATAGGATGATCCATCCCATATCTTTAACATGTTAAACTCATGCCCTAGTCTATAATTCCCACCCTATGCAATAAACATGGGATGACTGAGGTAAAATGCCTTAGAAGGATTACTACCCATGATGTCATTACCACATAATTGACATGACATTACTTGGGTTATATGCCTATGATTACTTAAATGATATTCCATCTAAAGAGGAAGATTTACCGACGACCAATGTACCCAGTGTCCATACATGCCAAGAGATTTCCAACGTGATTACTCTCCCAATCAAAGGTTTCTAACATGTAAAGAGATAATTAGTGTAATTAACCAATTAACACATAGATATGGCATTAGGAATTAGTTCTATAAACATTAATTAATCATTAAGGGAGACCTGAACTAGGAAACGACTTCTAAGGAATAATCCATGGAAGAAGGAACAAAAATACCATCATCCTGTTATTATCAAGGAGAAGACATCACCAATTAAAGTAATGAAATCCAACCAAATTTCTAAAGTGGGAATGTATGAAAACAGAATCCAACGCACAATATGAAAATGCATCTCCTTCTAAAGCATTAGAAATAATATAATAAAGGACATGGAGGCTCAAAGTTATATGATATATGAAATACAATACAAATTTGTTTAGAAGAAATTTCCAATATCTAAGTGGAAAGAGAAAATATATAACTTGTATCACTTAATAATACTAAATAATATCCAATGATCATCCACTAACTCAAAAAAAAAACTTTTAACTACCAACATCAAAGTAAATTGGGTCTACATACACATAGAGTGTACATAAACTGTGAAAAAGATAAATTTGACTAGGATTACACTAAATTCCTCATTATCAACCATTATAATATAATCTGTTATTGGTATTTTGAAATAAAAAAATTAAAATAATATTTTATTTTTTGATTAAAAAATATAAGCATTACAAAATTCATTTTTCTATATCTCTTTGAATACATACATGTTATACACTTTTTAAAAATATATGACAATTTGTTTAATAATATTTAATGAAATATAGAAATATAAAAGAATTATATTTAATTTATGAGGAGCCAAAGTGTCTTGTAAAGAAAATGTTAATGAATATTAATTAATATTAATAGATAAGGATTACATTTTCATTCATATAGAAACAACTTTAGTCTAAATAGAGATAAGAATCTAAAATAAAACATAACCCTATAGCCAATGAACATACTTATAAAAAATGAAAATACCTTTTAAATTCCATTTCATATAAACACATAATGAATATAAAAACTATAAGGATTAATAATCAACAATAACATTATTATGAACATAAGTTACCAAAAAATAATAATGAAAAATCAAATTATATGAGAAGAATTAGATGAAATAAGGACATATTAAGAGAATATATCATAATAAATTTTCACAATAAGGATCATGGGTAAGTTCTAAAAAAGATAAGGTTGAGGGAAATTAGATATATTTTAGAGAATCATGTCCTTTTGATATATTTACATAGGACAACCATGTCCTTATAGTTCATTATATATGGGAGTTCTATATCATTTGGGTGTATTTTCATGGGATCACTATGTATACATAGTTCAGTTTCACTGGGATAACCACATGTCCAAATTATTTACTCCATGATAGTGACATCTACTCACAATACTCCACATAATACTTTAAATCATATCAAAAACAATTTCATATAAATGACTAACTATGTTTCTATCCTAAGTTACCACTAAAGAATTCAATTTCTCTCCCATATATTATTCTATATAATCACTGGACATATAATAACCCCATAATACATTAATAAAATAAACATATTACTATTTTAATTAATTTCATAATCAGTTATTATATATTACAGAAAATATATTGTATTTATGTAAAATTATTGGATAACTATATTAAAAAAACATATATATCAATTACAATCAAATTTATTATGCAATACTATAAAAAAATAATTTAAATGAACATTTTTTCAAATAATCAGGAATAATAATGAACTAAAAATATCTTGGTTAGGTTTTTATGCATAGATAAAAAGGAAAACAATACCCAACAGAAGATAAGAAGTATTAATAACTCACTAATATGATGTTGAAGAAGATCAGAATCAAAAAATACCTAAATAAGAAGAGGTAACTAGAGGAGAATAGAAGGCCATTTCTCACTCAGGTGAGGGAGATTAGGGATCATGGGTGAATTAGGGGGAGGGTGGGGGGCTGATGGATTAATAAAAACTCTATAATAACGGTTTTTAAAAAACCATTTGTATATCCCAAACTATACCAACATTTTTTTTAAAACCCATTGATATAACCTTATATATACTAATAGTTTATTCAAACCATTGGTATAGACATAATATGGGAACTCTATACCAAGGGTTCCTATAAACCATTGGTATAGATGCATGGGGATAACCCCATTTTCTAGTAGTGAGATTAATGGAATCACTTAGTGTGTGACCATCTAGGATTCTTCCTCATTTTAATTAGGTATAATTTCCTAAATTATAAGAGTAATATATAGAAAAAAGTAAAATCACCTAATAATAATAAGTCAAGGTCACAACGTTGACAACCATATATGAGAAAGGACTCTATAATACATACCTTTATCTCGACACACCATCAAGTAGGTTGCATAATTATTTCATTAACCTTAATTCTTGATATATCTTTCATTAATTATCTAGAAGGGACATTTCTACATAACCACGTACATGAAATTTATTTATATGGTTCCATTTCAATGAAAGGGATGAGATATTAACTTCTACAAATGGAAGGGAAAAATCCTTCCTCAACTTATTCATTAATAAAATACCAATCATGATGTACCAATGTATCCTACTTATCATGGACATAGTGAATCATATGTTTCATCAATACATCTTACTATGAATGTCATGATATATATTAATAATAATATTAAAGCCTAAGGACCATTACACATTCTCAAAGATTGGAATATCAAATGACATGTATGCATGAAAAATTCATATTGGCTGGTTTATCCTTATAATATTCTATCTTGGAGATCAATAAGTGAAATATTCATGAGATGAAACCTCATCCTCTTACAATAACTCACACATGATATTTTAAAAACTATGTTCCCCATCATAGTTCATCATGATAACTATATAGTAAATATTTAAGAGATATCATCATAGAATATCAAGGTTCTTATCATAGTGGGTAACAAATATAACCTATTTTGATATGATCGAAAACAAAGGGATTTATCACATTAAATTCATGAATAAAAAAATTAAATATATGATAAGATATATTTAATATTTAATTATTTGAATATATTTAGGAATCTAAAGTACAAACTAGTTGATCCTAGGAAACCAACTCCAATAAAATCCCACTCAACCTAGAGAAAACTTATAATGACTTTTAGTCGGCTATATCTCACATAAGTATCAATTTTTTAATGGGATATGTTTTTTAATGAACCCACCATGTTTTATTAAATGTAAATTATTCACACAATAACTTCACCTCTTTGAGAAAAATCCCTCAAGAGATGATACTTTAAGAGTATGTGCTTCATCCAGTAATGTGACCTTGGTTCTTTTTTAAGATCCACTACTATAGTATTATCACAATAAAACATGATAAATTCCTTACTACTAGGTACCTTATCTAGATCTTGGATAAAATTTAATATCCACACTTATTTTTTAGCAACATCAAAAGCCACGATATACTCTTACTACAATGTAGAATCAACAAACACTACTTTCTTTGAGATCTTCTGGCTCACGAATTCTCTATTGATGTTGAATATGTATTTTGATTATGAATTTAGACTATCTTGATATATTTAGAAACTATAATTTTCATATCCCCCAATGACTAGATCATCATCTCCTCCATATACTGGGAACATATCCTTAGTTTATCTCAAACACTTAAGGATAGTTTTTACATCCATCTAATGGTGCTATCCTAGATTTTCCTAATATCTACCTACTAAACTTAAGGAATAAACAACATCTAGTCTGGTATACAACATGATATACTTGAATTAACCAATTATCGATGTATATATAATATTTTCCACTCTTTATCTCTATTTATACATCATAGGAAACATTTTCTTGGAAAGATTAATACCACGAGACATATGAAAAAAATACCCTATTGGATATTTTATTAGAAATACGAATACCATGATACATAGGCAATGAACCCCTATTGGATTATTCTATACTGATTCTCCTCAGTATCTTGTCCATATATGTATCGTAATATAGACCAAACTATCTCATAGATCTATCATGATGGATCATGATACCAAGAACATATCTTGATTCACCTAAGTCATTCATGGAGAATCATGAATTTAACCATGTCTTAATTGTCTATAAGATGGATATCCCATTTCCAATAAGTAAAATATCATCAACATATACTATTAAAATGTATGCACTCTAGCTAAACTATTTATAGGCACAAGTATTAAATTCTTTTATTAAGAAAAAAAATTCCATTATAGATTCATCAAAATGAATATTCTATGACCCAGATGCTTATTAAATCCATATATGGATCTCTAAAACTTTCATACTTTATTATAATTACATGGAGTAACAAATACTTTTGTTTTTTATAGACATATTTATGAAGGTTTCTATTAAGGAAGGTTGTTTTGACATCCATAATATAATATCATAGTCATGGAATGTTTCTATATAAAGTATAATTCCAATGGATTTAAGCATGATGATTGGTGAAAAGGTTTCATCATAGTCAATTCCTTGATGCTATTTATACTTTTTACAACCATTTGTGCTTTATAAGTACTAAATTGACCATAAATTTCTAGTTTCTTCTTGCATACTGATTAAACAACAAAAACACATATTTTGATTACATTTTAAGGGTATTAAATGTTCATTTTTGATCTTATGGGCCTGAGTTAGTGGATTTTAATTTTGAACATCCATTCTCATAATTTGTGCACTTCATGCCTAATATGCACCTATTTAGGCCCAATGTTTCTTATGATTTTAAAGTATGTAATTATCCATATTTTAATTTGATATTTTGGGAAATGTATATAAACATAAATATTAACATTTTTCATTCAGGGATCAATGGAGTATTCATAAAGGATGATGGGGATATTTGGCTATGAAAGGAAACAATTCTGGAGAAGGCAGATTGGATATCATCCCACTGATGGGAATGTGGGGCCCACAATACTGGCCCAATGAAGCCCAAATAACATGGTATTCTATAATACATATATAGTAACAAATAATGCTGCTTGAGCAAGAGCTAATTCATCCTACATGGAGGTGATTAAGGCGACCCAAGTTCAAGATGCAATTCTGGGCCAGATTCTGTGGCCCAGAAACACATCCCACTATTTATATCATATCTCGAAAACGGATTATTATTTTGGGCTGAAATTTTTCATGATGTTAGGGGACATCCGGGTATTAATTTAAGTATTCTAGGTCCCACTAAAATTCTACTTTATAGAAGGTCCTTTAGGCACGCATTTCCGATGGATGAAAGATGGATGCAACTTCAGGGCAAGAAGTGGAAAAGTCTCTCTACATTAATGTTCCACCCACCTTTCCCCAACACAATTAATTAAAGACACATGGGATGTTGGGGGCTCGGACAAGGATTAATTTTTTTCCTATTTAAGGCAGTAGTGGTGGAGGATTTAGGGATATTGGATGCTTTGTTTCATTGTAATGTTTTGCTGTCCATTTGATGTTGTAATCATTCTTCATTCTCATATAAGTTGTTTGAATCACATTAGTTCTTAATAAAAGTTCTTCATTTTCTCTTTTTCTATTATTATTCTTATCAATTTGATACCTTTTCTTTAAGGTGTGAATTTATTCACACAATAACTTGTGAATTTATTCACACAACGGTGGAGTGATCATTTTTGTTGTTGTTGTTGTTTTTGCTTCTTCAATTCCGCCCCTATGAGTCTGCTTTTCACTTCATTTGAGATCATAGAATAAATGGAGGGATAAAACCTTATGGGTTGGTCCTAGGGAGTTTCATGGGGAAGATTGGATGTTATTTTATGATCTTAATTTATGTAATCATTTCATTATTTTAAGATTTCTATTTTATGATTTAATTTCTTCTTCGTCTTCGCCAACTTTAACAATGACACATTTCGAGTGCTAGTACGATCCAATTCCTTGGAGTTATCATTAAATTGATCCTATAAGTGCATTGGTGATTAGCCTTGTAATGGTTTAGGGATTAAATTGGTGAATGATGTTGAGGAATTATATCATTTTTTGAATACATCTTGAATTAGTGAAACGAATGTTATAAGAAAATAAATTCATCCAATCTAACCCTAGTAACAACTTAGGATTAAATCATCTCCATTAATTATTTTAGACCAAGTAATTGTATGTTTTGATTTATTTTATTTATATTAAATCAGTATTTATTCAAAGCAAGCCAATCCAAATAGTTTTCCACTCCATAGCCAAATCCTTCCAAAATCAAAGTGTCTCTAGATTTTTTTCTTCGGTCCCTATGGATTCAACCCCTACATGTACTACAACGACCGCATACCTGTAGGGTAAATTTTGGAGACACCACATACCCATTTAAAACTAACGAGATTTACATTAATTTATGGATACACCAAAATCCAGACTTGATTTTGGTATATTTTTTCTATTTTATAATTCATTTCTTCTTTATATTTGGAAGCATTTGTACCACTAACTACTTCATTGTAGGTTAGAGGATCACTATTATCAACTAATAACGAGTTACTATCTACGGTGACTAGAAACCATATCTTTTAGGTTATGTAACCTATATTATACTCTTAAAAAGTACTTGTGTCTCTAGAATAGTTTCTTCTATGGAGTTTTTTGGAACTTATTCTTATAACAACTTGTGTGTATCTTGAGTCCAAACTTTAGAAAATTCTATATTTCTCCCACTATCTATTTTAGAGATGTGCTCCCTCTCAAAGAACATGGAATGTTTTACTACTATTAAATTTTTTATGAGGGTTCATATATATAATATCTACTTATTTACTTGGGGGTATCCTATAAAGATACACTTTGTACCTAGAGGTACAAGTTTTTTTCATGAAAAGGCCTTACCAAATTCTTCCCATCTACACACATGTATGTTGGAAAACACTGGTTTCCTTCCACTCCAAAATTGGTATGGTATACTGTTTTCCTCTTTAGTTAGTAATTGGTTTAGTATGTTCACTACTGTCAGTAATTCATATCCCCAAAATGAATGTGGATGATTTTCATGAATCATCATTGACCTCACCATATCCAAAAAGTTATAGTTAATCCTTTTACAAATAGAATTCCATTGGGGTGTATAATAAAGAGCGATTTTGGATAAAGTACCATACTACCACAAATAATCAATAAAGCATTGATTAAGATATTTTCCACTACAATATGAGTATATTTTCATAATCTTTTTATCAAGATGGTACTCAAACTCATTATTGAATTATTTGAATTTATCAAAGGATTATGAATTGTAAATAGTTAAGTAGATATATCCATACCCACTAGAATCATTAGTAAACATTTTGTAACCACCCCTTCATTCAAATAAGAATGGCCCACACACATCAATTTAAACTAACTCTAGAAGATATATGGCCCTATAACCTTTTTTCATTGAATGAAGCTTTGGTCATTTTACCTTGTAAGCATACTTGAAAAATACCAAGGGGTTTTAGTTCAAATGAATCTAAATAACTATCATGATGTAACTTGGTCAATAATTTCTCATTTATATGACCTAAGTAGTGATTCCATAGTTATACGTGGTATGAGTCTTGTGAATTAGATTCATTATCTATTGTAAACACTTGGTTCTCATAATATAATACATAAATACCTTTATATAAATATGCCTTACCATAACATATGAATTATTTATAAAATAATAAAATTTCATTTTCAAAAATAAAAATAAATCCTTATATATATAATTTATATACAAAAGTATTTTTTGGTAATTCCCAACATATAGTAATAATTATGAATAACCATAATCATTCTCATCGGTAATGTGAGATGGTGGTCACCAATGGATAGTGAAGCTAACTTAGCACCATTTACAACCTATAAATACACCTCACCCCACCCAAATCTTTGAAGTCTTATAGGATCTTATATTGGTATACAAATGTGAGAACCACACTTGATATCCAATACCCAATTCATTGAAATGTAAATGTTACAATCGATAATGAACATACTTGAAGAATCACATTAATTCTTTCCTACTATTCAGTATTTCTTCTAGTGGACCGTCTTGCCACATTAGAAATAAAAAAATCCTACCCTCTCACTTCTATTTTAATCTTCCTCTTATTATAAGAGTATTGTTTTAATTAATTAGGATTAGATATAGTCTTGGTGATCTTTTCCTTTCCATTATTTTTATTCACCCTAAGGATAGAATATTTTTTAGGATTTAGTTCCCTATCACTATATTTAATTAAGGTGTTGAAATCTAGGAGTGAATTATATATATTTCTCATGTTGTAATTCAAAATAAATTTAGATAATATCTGAGGAACTAATGTGAAAATGAAATCAGTGCACAATTAATTAGGTAGTTTAAACCCTAGAATATTTAGATACTCAATTTAGTTAATCATTTTGACTACATGAGACTGAGATAATACGTCTTCTCCAAGATTTATCCTGAAGAGTTACTTGGATTTCTCAAAATTGTTCTTGTATTAATCTCTCCTGATAAATATCACACAGATGACCATGTATTGTATATACATCCATGTTATCATGATTTTTTTTATTTCACATGAAATGAAAGATAACATTAAAAACTGATAATCAAGCACATAATCCAAGTGTTACTCATAGGATACTAACTCTTCCATACTAGAATCCATAACAGGAGGATCTAGAACTAAGGGATTTATCACATATAACTTATGTTACTAGAGTAATATAATGAACAAGTGAATGTACCATTCTTGGAAGTTTTTACTGGTAAGGATATTTTATTTATCTTGGATAATTTACAGGGATATTATTGTGGTTGTTTAACTATCAATTTGATTCGAAAACAATTTATAGTGGATTATTAGTACTTTATATGATCACCAAAAGTTATATGAAATAAATTTAATTATATGTCTCTGAATATTTTTTAAATTCTTAATATCCCTCACCATTGGGCTTGGAATATCAAGTTGCGTGTAAATTCTAGTGGTAAGGATCCATATGCCTGTTATCATAACCCAATAAAGGTATTGGTAAATTACTCAAAGGTATTGAAGAGGAAAGTATTTTCCAACTTCAGTCTTAAAACTCCTTGATCCATTGTGTAATACCCCAGGTTTGAGGTATGTAGCCTTTTTTATGCATTTTTTTGTGTTTAAAGAGCATGGGATGAGTTGGGAAGAGTTTGGGAGAGTTTGAAATGGTTTTGGATGAGTTTGGAGGCTTTTAAAGGGGTGAACGGTTTGAGCATAGTTAGTGGAAACCGTGCGGGTTCTCCAGGAAAACATGCAAGGGAGACAGTAGGCTTCTCACAGACTATACACGGTTTTCCAAACCGTGCGAGGAAACCATGCGGATCCTAGCTCTTGAGGCAGTAGCATGGACACGGTTAGCACACAGTTTTCCAAACCATGCGGGCTAACCTTGTGGCCACTTAAAAATAGGGTTATAAGTTCCGGGTTCCCTCAGGATTAACCTATTTCACTCCAAACTTCCTCCCACTCATGGATCACTCGGGTTATTCGATTCTCAGGGGGTGGAGAAGCTTTCCCACTCATTTTGGAATCATTTGGAAGAGGGTTCTTGGCGGATTGAAGGTGGTTTCTCCCGGGTAAGTCTCTCCTCTTGGTCTCCTTGTGTTTTAATCTTGATCTATATACCTATCTTTATTTGTTTTCTATATCTAAACTTTTTGTGTGTATATATAGGGTTGTGATTTCCTTGGATAAAGTTTTTAATGCTTGTGGATGTTAGGAAAAGGGATCTAGAGAGGTTTCGGTGGTGAATTCGCTGGATTTGAGTCGCAGTTGTTCGTGGGTTGATTTCTCGGGAACCCTAAAGGTAGGTGGATTCTTTCTCGACCCCACTTGGTTAGAAATATTCATTCTTTGGTTACAATTTACTTGTTGTGCTTGAAATTAATTGTGTTTTGATGTGCGAAACTGGTTAGAAATCCCTTGGGTGATGTTTTGTGGATTTTTGGGAAAAAGAGGGTTTTGTGGTGAAATGATATTGTGGTGGATTTTAAAATGGAGATTTTAAAATGGGATGCCATGGTTGATTTGTGAAAATGATTGATGGAAAATTTTTCAATAAAAGGGTTGTTTTATTGAAATGTTGTTTGGCATGGAAAATGATTTTTCAATAAATGGGTGATTTATTTAAGTGGATTGATATGCAATGGAATTGGTTGATTGAATATGGTTGTGACCTTGGTGGGTTAAATGATTGGAATTGGCTTGTTTTGAATGTTGTGTGGAAGTGGCGAGAAGTACCACTATTAAAAGGGAATGGATAGTAGACAGAAGGGCCACCATCAACGGTAAGTGGATGGGAAGTGTCACTAAAGTGTGAACGGGTGAACGGGTTGGACGAAAGCTCCACCATTTGGTTTTTTGGTTGTTTTGTTGTGAATTTCTTTACAAGATGGAAAGTGTGGTGCTAATGTGAAATGATGAAATGACTTGTGGCATGTTTGGTTAGAATTCCCTTGATTTATTGGTTTGGGTGTGATGGCTTGGTAATGGAATGTTTGGCTGATGAAAATGGTTGCACTTGTGATTTATTTTATATAAACTATTTTATATACATGTGCTAATGGTTTTATCCTAGGGGAGTGTGTAGGGAAGTCATTTTGGGAAAACCTACTGAGTTTTAGTACTCACCCCCTACTTTGGCACGTTGGGGTCTTTGCAGATGTTGTGTATCGTGACGTGGGAAAAGGTGAGGCATCTCCCTCTTTTAGTGGTGCATTGTGATGTCTTGGTGGATATTGGAGCTTGGAGCTTAGTGTAGAGCTTTAGTGGTGTCATGGTTTGTAGTGTTTGTTGTTTGCTTTCCGCTTGTACTCTGATGTGATGTAGACATGTCTGGTTGAATTGGTTTTGGGTTGTATTGTGGTGCAACTTGGTTGTATTTTGGGAATTCATGTGGGAATATTTTATTGACATGCATCATATAGTGGTGGTTAATGGATGGTTTGGTTGGTTTTGTCTTAAGGGATAATTGTTCCTCAATTTGATCTTGAAGCCTGTAACATTTATTTCCAGCCTTTGGCATCTTGGGAAAATTGCTAAATCCAAGTAGACCTCACCACCTCCTCAAGAAAATGAGGTAGGGGTGGGGTGTTACAAGTGGTATCAGTTTGTTTGGTCCTTTGGAGTTGATTCTCAGATTTGGTGTTGACATTCACTGTGGTGCATTCCTTGAGTCGGGATGGTAGAAAGGCGTAGGAATTTCAGAACATGGAATGTATAGAATAAAAGGACATAGCTAACCCTTTTATGCTAAAATTCAAGTTACCTGGGAGTTGGGTACATAAGTGGTTTGGAGACACTTATAGGCATTGGAAATCTCATTGTCGTGGGTGTAGCCAGTGAGATGAGTATGACATTCATGGTAGAAATTACTTCCCACTAGGATGCATATTTCATTGGGGTATAATGATTTATGGTGTGATATTAATGTGTGAAATTGTAATGGGAATAAATTTGGTATTTTGAAAATGGTTTGGTTTTCAAAATGGTGAAACATGGAAAATGTGAACTGGTGGAAAGCCTTGTTGTGATAATGCTGTGTAATGTCATTTGAAATGAGATTTTATGATGTCTATGGAAGTGAGACTCATGGTTTTTTATTTTTCTATTTATAGAAATGGAACTGGGTAGCCATCATAGAGACCAACCGCCAGAGGCTGCAGAGAATTTGGTAGCACCTGAGCCTCAGGTGAACCAGCAGCTAGTGAAAAGCATAGTGAATGCTTTCCAAGCTGTGGAAAGTGGAAATAAAATGGATGAACCAAGGAATGTGGATCATGAGGTTCAGTTTCAAAAGTAGAATCCAACCATCTTCAGGGGTGATTCATAGCCAGAGAGGGCATAAGCATGGTTGAATAGAATGAATAGGATCTTCGAGTTCTTGGGAACACCGGTAGAGTTAAAAGTGAAGCTGGCCACATATATGTTAGAAGATCTTTCCCTTCAGTGGTGGGAGTTGGTAGTCCAAGAGGGGACAGACCAGAGTTTGATGTGGGAAGGCTTATAATAATTGTTTAATAAACAATTCTACCCACATACGTTTAGAATTCAGCGTACGACTTATTTCTTCAGTTTGAAGCAAGAGCATATGTCCGTGACAGAGTATGCATCTAAGTTTCTGAACTTAGTGAGGTTTGCACCTGAGGTGGCGGGTAGCACGTCGTTGAAGGCGAGGATCTTTGAAGCGGGGTTAAGGAAAGAAATCTGTTCAAAGATAGCAGTGCTGTGTATAGATGATTATACATAGATGGTGAATAGAGCCTCAGTGGCTGATCGGGATTTGTTGGGTGTTCTCGGTAGAGGAAGCATGGTGGTACCCATGGGGAATAGTGGGAACTCTAATGATGGGTTCAAGCGGAGGATGGAAAATTATTCCCAGGGTGGTAGTATGATATATAATCTGATGGTAGGATCGGCGAATCTTCCTCCGATGCCCCAGAGCAAGACAGGATGTTTTTAGTGTGGTTCAACGAGCCACATCAAGCGAGATTATACGACACAACCTTGAGCATGTCATAATTGTAAGAAGATGGGGCATCTGCAACGTTATTTTCAGAATGCTCCGAGGTCGGGTGTGCGTGATACTTCTCATGGATTACAGACGTCCTATGCTTCGATGAGACGGGGGCAGCAGCATACCCCTCGGTAGTAGGGTACAGTGGGTCATTGTGATTCTCAGAATACCATGACGCCTCGATAGGGAAATAAAGAGAAGAGTGTGGTATGAAAACATGTGTTTGGAGCTAAGCATGTGGTTGTGGATGATCAGTCAGTACCATCCACGGTGCGAGGTACTATTATTTTAAATTCTACCTTGATGCCAGTGCTGTTTGATATGGGTGCTTCACACTCTTTTATTGCTGCACCTGTGGTTAATTTGCTGGGATTAAGGGTAGAAATGATGCCCTCAGTTTTAAAACATCAAACTCCTCTGGGTCGAAGAGAGTGCCGAGCCTTCTTGTGTAGATCATGTGGTATCATTGTGGGTGAGGTTGAGATAATGTGTAATTTCTCAATGCTTGTGATGGATGGGTATGATGTAATCCTAGGAATGGATTGGCTGGTGGCATTTAAGGCCCACATCGACTGCGATGCGTGAATAGTGGAATTTACAACACATGATGGTGTTAGACATCTCTTTAGAGGAGAGAGGCATGAAATGTAGAGTGCAACGAGTTTGTTGGCACCAGTAGTGGGAACATTATCGTATCAGTTGGAGGTGTTGTTGTTAGAATCGATAATGGGTGTTGAGCAGAGTGTTCTTCTGGAAGTGGTAGATCATTTCAGGGATGTTTTTCCTAAATAATTCTTTGGGTTACCTTCCGTAAGAGAAGTGGAGTTTACGATTGATCTCATTCCGAGGACCAGTCCTATCTCACTTCCATCTTATCGGATGGAACCATCTGAATTGTGGGAATTGAACGTCCAGTGGGAAGAGTTATAAAAAAAGGATTTATCTGTCCTAGCACGTCTTCATGGGCAGCGCCAGTGTTGATTGTGAAAAAGGTGGATGGAACTTTGAGGCTATGTGTTGATTATCATAGACTTAACCAAGTTAAGATAAAGAATAGATATCCACTCCCACGAATTGATGATTTTTTCGACTAGTTGAGGGGAGCCCAATGGTTCTCTAAGATTGACCTGAGGTCCGGATATCATCAATTGTGGGTGAGGAAGGATGATATTCCTAAAACAGATTTCAGAAGTAGATATGGCCATTATGAATATGTAATTATGCCCTTTGGTCTAATGAATGCACCAACAATGTTTATGGAATTGATGAATCAGATATTTCAGATATATCTAGATTCATTTGTGGTGGTGTTTTTAGATGATATCCTGGTGTATTCAAAGACAAGGGTGGAGCATGAGAAGTACTTGGAGATAGTGCTCGGGATATTGAGGGATCATCGATTGTATGGAAAATTGTCAAAGTGTGACTTTTGGATAAAGGAAGTTTGTTTTATGGGCCATGTAATTTATGAAAGAGGTGTTTCATTGGATCCGGAAAAGATAGAGGCTGTTATCTAATGGCAACCGCCAAAGAATGTGTTTGAGATATAGATTTTTCTTGGTCTAGCTGGGTATTATCAGCGTTTTGTTCATGATTTTTCACATTTGGATTCACCAATGATAGATTTGACAAGAAATAATGTTCCATTACAGTGGAATGAACAGTGTCAGTAGTGTTTCGAAGAGCTAAAGGGTCACCTTACATCAGCACCAATCTTGGTTTTTCAGAACCAGGAAGAGGGTACGTGGTGTATTTTGATGCATCGAGATCAGGGTTGGGGTGCGTTCTCACGCTAGGGAATCATGTGGTTGTGAATGGCTCATGGCAGTTGAGGGTGTATGAGAAGAACTACCCAACTCATGATTTGGAGTTGGCAGTAGTGGTCCATGCTTTGAAAGTGTGGAATCATTATCTCTTCGGTGAGAAATTCACGGTATATACAGATCATAAGAGCTTGAATCACATTTTCTCACAAAGGTATTTGAACTTTAGGCAACAGAGATGGATGGAATATCTCCACATGTTTGACTTTGACTTGATGTACACACCAGGTAAGGAAAATTCGGTGGCAGATGCATTAAGTAGAAAATCATATGCTCAGGTGGTAAAATAGGCATCAGACCAGTGGTAGTTGATGTCAGTTATAGCTGATATGCAGTTGGAATGTGAGTACCAGGGCGATAGAGCGGTCTTCTTTCCGGTTTTGTTGATTCTTGACTTGGTTGTCCTGGTTAGAAAGGAACATATATACTATTCTGAGTGTGTGACCATGGGGTCGAGACTCAATGGTGGGGAGACCATTGAGGGTTGGCAACTGAAGGGAGATTCATTTTTATGTTTTTGAAATCGGATGGTTGTACCAGTTTCTTGTCAGGAGGATCTTCTCAACGTGTATCATCATTCCTGGTGGGATGTTCATCCTGGAATTCAAAAAATTTATAGAGCGCTGAAGGAGCAGTTCTGGTGGGCTGGTATGAAAATAAGTGTGGCTGAGTTTGTTTCGAGATTCTTGACTTGTCAGTAGGTCAAGGCAAAGAATCAGAGGCCAGCAGAAATGTTGCAGTCTTTACCAATCCCTGTTTGGAAGTGGGAGAATATAGAGATGGATTTTTTCATAGGTATCCCAAGAATGGTCAGAAGACACGATGCCATTTGGGTGATAGTGGATCAGCTAACGAAGTCGGCCCATTTCATTCTGATTCGTGAATCTCATATAGTGGAGGATCTTTCCAAAATCTATATCTGAGAAGTGGTAAAGAGTCATGGTGTTCCAGTTTTGATTGTATCAGATAGAGATCTGAGTTTTACATCTCGTTTCTAGAAATCCTTACAGCAAGCCCTTGGAACTAAGTTGACCATGAGTACATCGTATCACCCTCAAACGGATGGTCAATCCGAGAGGATGATGAAAACTCTGGAGGATATGTTTTAGGCTTCATTCATGGATTTTGGTGGCTCGTGGGAGGATCACTAGTCATTGGTTGAGTTCTAGTGCAATAAAAGTTATTTGGCATCCATACAAATGGCTCCGTTTGAAGCGTTGTATGGGCGGCCATGTCGTTCTCCACTATATTGGGTGGAAACCGGTGAGTCCTCGATGGTTGGACAAAGCCTTGTCGAGGAGACTAAGGAGAAGATCAAGTTGGTCAGGAAGATAATGGAGATGGCTCGGAGTTGTTAGAAATTGTATGTGGATCATCATCAACGGCTGTTGTTGTTCGAGGTGAGTGATCATGTTTTCTTGAGGATCTCTCCTAGGTTGGGAAATCTTCAGTTGGGAAAGAAGGGAAAGTTATCTCTAAGTTATATTAAACCTTTTTATATTCTTGAGTGGGTTGGTGAGGGGGATTATCATTTGGCTTTTGCACATAGGTTCAGTGCGGTGCCTAATGTGTTTCATGTGTCGCAGTTGAAAAAGTATCACCCGGATCGTGACCATGTGATTCAATGAGATCATGTTGAGCTAGAACCAGATGCTTCATTGGTGCACAAGACAATGTAGGTTATGGATAGGAAAGAGAAAGTATTGCATGGTAAAAGCATCGGTTTAGTTCGTGTTTTGTGGCAGCATGGTCAGATTCAAGAGGTGACTTGGGATTGGGAGAAAGAAATGGTCGAGCAGTGGCCCTAGCTCTTTCGACAAAGGGCGGGTTTACTACTTTTTTGAGGACAGAATGTCCAATGGTGGGGAGAATATAGTACCCCCGGTTTGAGTTATGTAGCCTTTTTTTATTCATTTATATGTGTTTAAAGTTCATGGGATGAGTTTGGAAGAGGTTGGGAGAGTTTGGAATGGTTTTGGATGAGTTTGGAGGATTTTAAAGGGGTGCATGGTTAGTAGAAACCATGCAGGTTCTCCAGGAAATTGTTCAAGGGAGATAATAGGATTTGCACGAACTGCGCATGGTTTTCCAAACCGTGTGAGGAAACCGTGCATATCCTAGCTCTTGAGGCAATATCATGCATACGGTTAGCACACTGTTTGCCAAACCGTGCGGGCTAACCGTGCAGCCACTTAAAAATAGGGTTATAAGTTCCAAGCTCTCTCAGGCTTAACCTATTTCACTCAAAACTTCCTCCCACTTGTGGCTCACTTGGGTTCTTAGGTTCTTAGGGGGTGGAGGAGCTTTCCCACTCATTTTGGAAGCATTTTGAAGAGGGTTCTTTCCAAATTGAAGGTGATTTATCCCAGGTAATTCTCTCCTCTTGGTTTCCTTGTGTTTTCCTCTAGATCTATATCCCTATCTTTCTTGGTTTTCTAGATCTACACTTGTTGTGTGTAGATATAGGGTTGTGGTTGCCTTGTATGATTTTTTCAAGGCTTGTGAATGTTAGGGAAAAGGATCTAGACAGGTTTCGGTGGTGCCTTTGCCATATTTGAGGCGCATTTGTTCGTGGGTCGATTTCTCGGGAACCCCAAAGGTAGGTGGATTCTCTATCGACTAAACTTGGTTAGAACTAGTGGTTCTTTGATTAAAATTAATTTTCTGTGCTTGAAATTAATTGTTTTCTGATGTGCAAAATTGGTTAGAAATCCCTTGGGTGATATTTTGGGGATTTTTGGGAAAAAGAGGATTTTTTGGTGAAATGCTATTATGGTGGATTTTAAAATGGAGATTTTAAAATGGGATGCCATGGTTGATTTGTGGAAATGATTGATGGAACAGTTTTTCATAAAATTGTTGTTTTATTGAAATTTTATTTGGCATGGAAAACAATTTTTCAATAAATGGGTGATTTATTGAAGTGGATTGATATGCAATGGAATTGGTTGATTGAATATGGATGTGACCTTGGTGGGTTATATGCTTGGCATTGCCTTGTTTTGAATGTTGTGTGGATGTGGTGAGAAGTACCACTATTAAAATGGGATGGATAGTGGATGGAAGGGACACCATCAATGGTAAGTGGACGGGAAGTGCCACTAAAGTGTGAACAGGTTGGACGGAAGCTCCACCGTTTGGTTGTTTTGTTGTTTTGTTTTGCATTTCTTTGCAAGATGGAAAGTCTGGTTCTAATGTGAAATGATGAAATGACTTGTGACAAGTTTGGTTGGAATTCCCTTGATTTCTTGGTTTGGGTGTGATTTCTTGGTAAGGGCATGTTTGGATGATGAAAATGGTTGCACTTGTGATTTATTTTATATAAACTATTTTATATAAATGTGCTAACGGTTTTATCCAAGTGGCATGTGCAGGGAAGTCATTTGGGGAAAACCTACTGATTTTTAGTACTCACCCCCTGCTTTAGCATGTTGGTGTCTTTGCAGATGTTGTGTATCGTGACGTGGGAAAAGGTAAGGCATATCCCTCTTTTAGTGGTGCATTGTTATGTCTTGGTGGAGCTTGAATATTGGTGTGGAGCTGTAGTGGTGTCATGGTTCATAGTGTTTGTTGTTTTGTTTTCTCTTGTACTCTGATGTGATGTAGACATGTTTGGTTGAATTGGTTTTGGGTTTTATTGTGGTGCGACTTGGTTGTCTTTTGGGAATTCATGTGGGAATATTTTATTGACATGCATCATATAGTGGTGGTTAATGGAAGGTTTTTTTTGTTTTGTCTTAAGGGAAAATAGTTCCCCAATTTTACATTGAAGCCCTCGACATTTATTTTCGGCCTTTGGCATCTTGGGAAGGCCGCTTAAGGCCAAGTAGCCCTCACCGCCTCCTCAAGCCAATGAGGTAGGAGCGGGGTGTTACACATTGAGTGGACTCACAAATCCAAAATCCTGTGATTAGGTTTCCTCAACACTTGCCTCCAAGGTACATCTAATCTAGAAAAGAAAATTAATCTTGATATAAAATGGTTAAGTCAACCAAAAAATTTCATAAGAACTACCCAATAAAAGTAAGTGTCCCAAAAAGCGCTAGAACAACACTTAGTTCTATGGTTTCATTCCCAATTAAGTAATGGAAGACTTCATCTTACTTAATATTAATTTTATGGATTTTATTTATCATTTTTTAAATTTTTATATTTTATCCTTTATATGTCTTGATAATATTAAGTGAATTTTAATTTAGATATTAACCATGTCCTGATAAAACATTTTTTCATAATATCAGCCCATTTATTTATGTTATCATGGCATTGTATCCATGAAATAAACCATAAATAAGATATAAAGAAAATAAATAAATAAATTACATGATCAGGAGATCTATATAATGGTTGATTTATTGAGTGTACAATGAATTAACATATTACGCTAGGAAAAAACTCCTTATTATGGTCATGGAACAAGTTATAGCTTCCCATATATCAACCTATGTGTTTCCCAGGTTGGTTTCACCTCAGTTCTATCTTGAGCCGCCTCTGCCTCAAATTATCTTTAAACCAACACTATGTACCTTCAGATGCTCCTTTTATTATATTTTTTATAACTCATTCACATGAGAGGGGAACCAAGGAGTAGTTAAGAGGTATTACATAAAACAACCTTGGATACACATATCCTACATAATAAAGGAGGGTGAGATGAAACACAGACTATGATATTTAATTTAACAATAAATAATTTCAAACCCATTCACTAACATTATATTAAATAAAACCAACAAATACATAGGTATGGTCAAAGCACATGACCAGTTATATACATGCAATGACTATATATTTAAAATAACTAACTAGAATTCATTTAAATTCATTCTTCTATAAGATAAAATATACAAAAATTAATCTAATTAACTATCTTATTAATCAATTAATTCAGTTAATCTTATTCAATCCAATAATCTCAAAGATTCCTATTCAATTTAATTTTAAATAAATTGAATAAATTATTTTTATTTAAAATTAATTTAGATCTCGACTTGTACATATAGTAAAAATGTCATGTATGTATATAAACTACTCAAAATGGTCCTTGTTATATAAAGTTCACTCACACAAAATATCACGTACATGACATGTGATGTAATTTCATGTTATGAACTTTCAAATAAATGACACACGAAACATATGAAAATTACAATGCATGTACCAATTTTATAAGGACCTGACTTTAAAACATTACATATCTTGAGTTTTTAGTCAAAAAATGCACATTATTATTTTCTAAAGGATATTTAATGTCTATATTTTTACATAATTACGTCATAAATATTACATAAAGGACCCATATATTACAAATTGTACACATATACTTAGTATTAATTTTTTTCACAATACAAAACTTGTAAAAAGAAACATGTTTTATTATCATAACAAATCTTCATGACTTTCAACTTCACTACTTATTTGTTCTTAATCATCCTTAAACGTTGTGAGAAACATTTTAAAACACGGCATGATCACAAAAATATTATTAAGGGACATATAAAATGAAATTAAGAAACAGTTAGTCATTTTAAAACCATGAGATCTTAAAAGAGAGTTTTCCTTTAACATAATAAACTATGATCTCAAATAATCATTTACTTACTCATGAAATTATATTTAATTCCCAAAGTTCTTCATAAAACAATTTATAATAAAACATAAAGGTAAAATCATAATCATGAGGGTTTCTTAAAAAACAAGATAACCCACAAAAAACACTTTCTTTAAAACATACCTTTTTACCCAAAAAGTGAATAACCATTTATTTAAAACAAAATATATTTATCTTACATTTTGAAATAAATATATTTCCATGAAAACTCAAATGAAAGCATAGAAGAGTCATGTAAGTTTCTTGGGAGATGATATTAACATAACCCTTATAAGAACCTTACAAATTGGAATAAACATTATTGTCGACATCCAACATAATTATCTGGAAAACCTAATTGTTACCCAATGCATTAGAGAGCTATATCAGGATCACCCATAATCAAGAGCTATCTCAGGCTCACCCATTATTATAACAAATTTCTAAGTACTATATCATGAATAAAACATTTTGATCTTTCACTGTTTCATCATAAAACCATTGACAAAATATTTTTAACGCATATGTAATACACTTTGAGATATTGAATCACCCTTTTTATTTATAAACACATTTTCAAAACAAAAAATACCCAGAATAAAGGGAAGGCTGTATTTTATTTGAATAAAACATTGAAGTTTATAAAGGAATAGAAAGATCAAATAATTGTAATAGTGGTTGGAAAATCTGTTGACACCGTGTATGTTAAAATAGAACATTTCTTTTATCCTTTTGTAAATAAAGTAAAAAAATTCCATATAAATCGTGTAAAAAGATTCCTTTTGAAAAAATTTATGATAAAGTTAAAATTTATATAAAATTTCCTTTATAATTAATTTTTTTTATAAATACATCCATAAAATAATTTTAAAAATATTGATGTGGAAGAACAATATTTAAAAAAAATATCTTTAAAACATTTAAAATAAGGTCATTAAAGTCAACTGTCCCTTAACTTGAGTTTGAATCATCAAATAAATTTTTTATATTATTGAATATTAAAATTTTGTTAATTATTCACTTTCTTAAGACCCTTTTTAAAGTTTATTATTCCCTTTACCATCTTATAATCAATTACTTAATCAATTAAGTTCACATAAGATATTTTGATGATATCCAACTCATATATCCAAAATGACTTTGGTAGGATGATTATGGAAAAAGGGGTCATTATTTCATTATATATAGAATAATAATCATGAAATAATTATCATTTTAATACATCAATTACACTTTTTAATTCAACCATAAAATATAGTTATGAAAAATGAGCTATGTTACAATCATGATGACGGAAGGTCATACGTACACATGAGTAACGTTTCCATTTTTCAATGATCATTATAGAAAGAAGGTAAAAATTATTTTATTTTTATAGATTGATAATAATATCATAAATATCATATTAATTATTTAAATATACTTATATATAGTATCCATGTGATGTGATTAGTAAAATGAATCACATTGCTCTGTGGAGGTGTTAATCCACATGTACGAATGGATGGTGTTATCATTTTTTGATGGATGGAAATTTAAGAAATTAGATGATATAATATATTTAAATAATTATATATACATCACTAATATCATATATATACATTAAATGAATCATTATAACCAGCTGTGAGCAGTGGTGATGGAAATCGAATTACATTGGTTCATGAAGCGGTAGTCCGTCATAGGTGATGTTTTAACCCTTAAAACTTTATTTTAACCCCTGTTAACCCTTTTGAACCTTACCGTAGTATCAAGGTTTTATTTACACTAATGAAGTCAAGAAAATCACTGTAAAAGAACAAGTGACACATAAATCTATCATGGTTTATATTTTAAATAATATCCCATTAAATTGGATATATATATATATATATATTCTTAATTTTAAAACATTTAATGTAACAAACCGGGATTTTATGAGAATTATTCTTTTTAATTTCATTGACGTCTTGTGTTGTACACTAAACCAAAATTATCTTGTGCTATACGAAACACCGTATTAGCTTGTAGTATACGCAACACTATTCTTGGCTCATGTTACACACAATTTCAAGTCCGTTTTGTAGAAATTATTCTATGCAACATTAAGTATAGATTTTGTTTAATGTATAAATTAAATAAGTTTTTATTATGTTATACGCAACAACAAAGGGAGCCTGCACTATACATATCCTTGACTTGGCTTGCATTACACGCAATCACGACCTTCCTTGATAGCGTGTGTAGTACGCAATATCGGGTTTCACTAAACAATGACATATTGTTATAATATTATTATGAACTATCCATTATGAATAGTATTTACTAAATTTTGAGTGTTATAACATTATTATTCCTCTTACACATTTTCTAGAACATCGTGTGAGAACAAAATAATTTTTTCGAGTAAAATAAGTATTTTTAAAAAAAATGCAGTTTTGCCTCCTTTTGATGGTGGAGCCACATTAAATTTAGTTTTTGACATGTTTATAAGTTCAATTTGACAAAATAAAATTCTTATTTGGAATCAGGATATAAAAATTTACTTTGGATAGAATTTTCATATTATTCTGATAACTTTCATATTTTAATGAATAGTAAAAACACGCAATATTTTAATTAAAAACAACTTTTTTCATCGTAATAATTTATATGGTTAAATTATAATATTGAATGGTTTTAAAGTATAAATAGAATATATTTTTACCATTTAATATAATTTATGTCATTAGCATTGATTTTACATTGAATTCATAGGTAAAATCATTTCAATCTTTTGCAATGTTTTAACTTTTAAAACTCATTTTCTTAACAACGGGATTAATTTTAAATTAATTTCTGAGACTTCTGTGATTTGAATTTAGAAAAATGGATTAAATATTTGGAATCAGTAGGTCGAAATTATGTTAATAAGATACTTTTTTATTTTTAGTCATTATGAATAGTAATTGTGGTAAACTTTATTTACCATAGTTAAAGATAAATAAGGTAAATAAGGGTAAATATAATATTATAAAATTACCAAAACACTTTTCCTAATATAATTGTATGATTATATTTTACCCTAAATAATACTTGGGTCGAAATGGATTCTAATGGAACCCACTTTTATTTGATTAAGACCTTTTATTTAGTTTATTTAAAGGAAAGTGAAATGTCTCACTCAAACTTTAATAATTAGATTGTTTTTAATATATAGTTATACAGAATATAAATTTGATTATAAAAACTCATTTTAGATATAAAATGTTTTTATTTATCATGGTAATTTATTTGTAATTTTTAATAAATATTTTATTACCTTAAAATCTTATACATTAATGATGTAGAAATTATTTATTTAGTGAAAAATCAATAATATAGTTTTTAATAAAATAATAATACCTATCAAAAAAACCATAAACTTGACCACAATTTATTGGTCGAGTATATCTATACCATAATCATCCAAGGGTCTATTTTTGGACCATTTTGAGTCTTATAAAACTGATTAGGACATTTATATTATTTTATTTTAAATGGTGTCAAAGATGTCACTTTCATAATTTAATAAATATAAAAATTTAAATGTTATTATTTTAAGATGATAAATTCGAGTAAAACTATTATTATTAAAGGTATTATATTTATATTCATCATAGTATTTTATTTTTAATTTTCATGAAATTAATAATTATATTAAAATATTATAGAAAAATGATGTAGTAATTGTTTTATTAAGGGAAATATCAAATAAATGGTTTTATACATATTAAAATAAACATTATATAAACTAATTAATGTTATCCAAAAATTTTATAGATTACTATGACATGTTATTAATTTATTAAAGAATTTAGTTCGAATATATCCTCTGTGTGGATTTTATTTAAATCCAAATAAATGAATAGTGTCAAAATGAACACTATTGTTATTTTATAAAAATAACATATTATTAAATTGATTAAAAATCACATAAATATTTAAAAATTATAAATTGAAATTTATATTTTCTAAAATGTCATTATTTTACCAATTATGGATAATTTACAACACATACGTAATTATTTATAACAATTTAAAATCAAGAATATTATTACCACAAATAAGACTAAATAAATTAAATAAGGATAAATCAAATTGATATGGTTTGAAATAAATTTTCAACATGTATAAATTTTATTGGATGATGATATTACAACCTTATATAATCTAAGCTTCATATTTGAGTCATTTTGGAAGTTTTTAAGTGGGGTTTGATTTATTATAAATTAATATTTTCGAGGTTTCCAAAGGTGCCCCTCTCTTCCGTTATAAAAGGGAACCTCCTACCTCTCCTCTTTACACAATTTTGAGCCTTCAAGATAGGAAAAACCCTGACCATTTCTCTTCTAAACTTCCCTAGAAACATTCTGGAGGCTCTGGTCTTCTCAAAAGACCAACTCTTGTCCCTTAAGAGGAAACTTAAAGGAGGTGCGTCGAAGAAGAGGTAATCTCTTCTACCGATTCTTTCAAGTTTCTTTCTTCTTCAACTTCTTCTTATTTAGTTGTTTCATTATAAAGTAATAACATCAGTATCACTAATATACTTATATGTTATTATAAATATGAAAGAACCCCATTTTTCCTTCTATCCATCCTACAGAAAACGAAATCACCGCGCGTGCGTACGTACAGAATACCGTCTCCATGTCGTGGTGTAATCTGTTTTTCCATCACCACCTTATTTGGATGGGTATAATGGTGTAAATAATAACTATATATAGTTATTATAATATCATACTGATTCTGAGATATTATATCATCCACTCCAAATCAATTCAATAATTATGGGAATGATAACATCGCTCGTGCGTATGTACAGATTATCGTCTCCACGACGCAATGAGATTAATTCTCCATGTTAACCATTCAAGAATGATTATAAAGTATATATAATGAATAATAATGAAATATATGACATGATAAAGCTACTATATTTATGTATATATATATATATACATATATATATATGTTTTTGTGTCATCTACTTACTTCCATTCAAGTCAATAAGGAAAGAAAAACAACGTTCATGCGTACGTACGGCCTACCGTCTCCATGAACGGTGTATTTCATTTCATTCATCTACCTATTATATATATATATACTGAATATATATGATATATACATCATGATTTAAAATCTTGAATTAATTAAATCATGATATAGGTAATAATAATATCAAGAACAACAAGTCCAAACACGTACGATAAATAAAACGATTTTACCCAAAATGCTGCTTTAACATGGAATTTACAAAAGAACAGGTAATATAAAGTCATAAGTGAACCATATATGATATCATAACAATTAATATGATTTTATAATAAGTAAATTACATTATTTAAATCATTATACAGGAGGTTCATATACGTACGAAGCATATCAGACCTAAGGTAAGTGATAACTTTTCCAATCCCGTTTTTATCCGAGATTGTTTATTCATAAGTATTTACTGGGGTTATATTTATCATTCATGTACCTATTTTCTAAAAATGGTTTCATGTATGTTTAAATTCATTTTTACCCATTTTTTACTTTTACTACATGGTATGTAAGTAATCTTTCTTTTGTTTACGTTATGAGGTACTTTATTGACTTTTCCGGAAAAAGTACGAGAATAATGTTTTTTTAACTTATAAGGCATGAATATATTTTTACGATTTCATAATGCCTAATTTTCATGAAGATTACTCTAAATGTTTTAATGGTTATTTTCAATAAAATCCTTATCTTTTAAAATTTTGTGGCATTTTGTGAAAAGAAAATGATTTTTAAGAAGAAAGGATTTTTTCTTCAAGAATTCATTTCAAGTGTTTTATCAAACCTATTTTCCATCTAAGATGACATTATTTAGCATGTTTATGTTTCAAGTATAATTTCTATATTATTTACATGGTTTGATTTTTATGAAATGATATCCATTTGTTTTATATGGATTATGTCACGATGAGATGATGTTTATGAAACCCATTTTATTCTTTGGGTTATGATGAATGATTTATGTTTATTTTGTGGCACAAGTAAGAATGATTTCATTATGATATGGGTGGGACCTATATATCCCTCTAATGAATTTGGTAAATATTTATATCTCATGAGATAGACATGGCTGTAATGGTATGTTAATCCGGTTAAGTGATACAGGACTGGAAAGAGGAGTGAACTCGATTCAGAAAGGGACTTTGTCCACGAAGATGGTCTTGGCAGCAATGCATTGGCTACTATGGAAATCATAACATGTGCTTAATGGTTTCCACAATTACATGTTTTATTTCCATTCTATGTTATCATGATTAATGATTCTTTATGATCTATTCCTTACATACTACTATGTTTTATGTCATTTCTCAAGATTTTGATGTTTAAACATTATGTTCATGTTTTTTTTCAAATGTATATGATTTGTTCTATTTTATCCATGCTTACCCTTACTGAGAATTTGATCTCACCCATTATATGTTTTATTTTCCCCAGGATATAAAGAAAGGTTTTAGGTAAAAAAATGTAAGATCTTTATAGGTGATGTCGAAGATCTTTTACCAATATTAGAAGATTATATTCCAAGTTTCCAAAGACACTAAACTATTACGGTCCTTTGGTGTATGTTTTTGTTACGTATTAAGTATTCCGCAAAAGTAATTTAATGTCTATGTATGTCAAGATGTGGGTCTCTACATTTAATAAAACGTGGTCTATTATAAAATATCATTAATGTCATTTTTCTAACTATTCATTTAATTTGAATTTGAAAACAACATGAAAACAAATGATTAAGAATGTAATCATTTCACACATCCCTAACATTTTATATTTATAAAAAAAAATCATGAAACACAATAATTTATTCATATTAAATTAATTTATTTTTATTTTCAAATTATTTATTTTATTTTTCTATCAATTTAATAAATACTATGATGACATTGCATAAGAATTTATGGTAATTATTTCATCACTAAAAATTATAATTAAATTACAATGATAAAAAATTAATTAATATTTCCAATAACTATTTATAACTAAAAATAATTTATTCTATCCACATCACAAAATATTATAGTTGTTAAAATCAAGAGAGTGATATATTTTGACTTTATCCTCTACTAAAATATTATAAATGTCATAATCAAGGCTAAATAAAAAAGGTCATATTTTTTAGGTTTAGATGATTATAAATGAAATATACTCATTAAATGAAATAAATCAAAGTGTTAGTCTAATGTTTTAGTCCTTATCATATTATTTTTAACCTTAATTACCCGATTTACCTTTACTTATGTGACAAACAATTTACTAAGGTTAATATTCATAATGATAAAAAATAAAAGTTAAATATTTAATAAATATTTACCACATAATTAAAAACATGTAATTCATTTTTCAAGATTTAATTTTCTAAATTATTATATTTTAATTTAAAATTATACCCATAAAACTTGAAAAAAACCCTTTTTTCAAAAATATTTCTTTTTTAAGTATATAAATGTTTTTATACCAAATTCAAGTATAAAATTCATTACAATCACCATAATTTTATTATGTTTAATAAAGGTAAATAATAAAATTTTAAAACTAAACCAAAATAGGATTTGAATTTGTATGTAATTTAATATAAAAAATAGTTTTTAATAAAAATTACTATTTCCTCCATTCATTGAAAAATTAAACTTTTCAGAAAATTCAAAACAATTCACCCAAAGATAATTTGTATATTATGATGTTAAAAATGAATTTAATTTTATAAAATAAATTTTATTAAATTTTCATTAATTAATGACAATATATTTTATAAAAATAAATAAAAATCATTTTTTATGAAAATGTATTTTAAAGAATAAAATAACATTACAAAAAATTGATTGCTTATTTACTAAGAATTAATCAATAAATTTGATTTATTAAGGGATATATATATATATATATTTCATAATGTGGTTTAATCCCATTCATACCTTCGAATTCAATAAATGTGTTATAATAGTCACATTTAAATAATAATATTTTTATAGTATATCCCAGTTCGCTTAAATCTCAGTGTTTTGTACTAAGAAAGCTATCAAGCATTGTATTATTTTAAAAACTCAGGGTGTTACATTATCCCCCACTTTAATAAATTTAATACATAAAATTTTGAGTTGGAGCTCAGTAATCAGTGGTTTGACAATTGAAAATACCTCTGTTAAAACCCCACATCAAAAAAATGGTTAATAAAACTTCCTCTTTAAAATAGGGAAGGGGAAATATGAATTTAATCATGAATTTCACATAACTAGGTTTTCAAATAATAAAACATTAGTGGGAAGTGAAAATATAGACATAGAAGAAAATAATAATGTCTAAATAATGATGGAGGGTGATAGAGATCATTGATCACAAGAAAGTGAATGATCATGAGAAATTTAATGACCACAAAATCATAAACTAAGGAGATATAAAAAATCCCATCAATTCATCAAACATTAAGGTAATATGATATATATTTTTTTATAATCCTTTTTATATAGTTGAAGAATTCATTTACCATATATACCTACAAAAATAAATAAATCTACCTACTGGATAAGTAGAATTTCAGCCATTAATAAATTTCCACCATGATCTCATCTTTTTCTCCAAATGATGAATATTAAAGATTAAATATTCATGCATGAATTACTAAAATAAACTTCTATCAGAACACATAATCTATAAAATTATAACAAGATATTCCTCCTTTCTCAAGATATTAACCAAAACTGAAATAGTTAGAACAAGGTAAGATAATATGAAAAAATGTATAAACTATAATATAAATAAATAATACATTAATATAAAAAATTCAATAATAAAACCAAAATTCGAAATAGATGTTTCCATAAATAAATAACTCTATATCACAATTAACCTCAATTACCTCAACATTAAATAAAGTTGTAACCTTAAAGTTTGTCTCATAACTTTCATCTTACATCCCTAAAAACATAACATCATTCTTCGAAATAATCCTTCACATTAAAGTTAAGGGTTACATATACCTCAAATGAATAAAATTTATCCCAAAATACTATTAATCACCTTAAAATCATATCACAAAAATCCTCCAAAAAGGTTTCCAAGCCTTTGAATATATGATCAACCATAAAATTTTTATCCCATGATTGTATCCATAACTATTAAGTTAACATCATATGAAAATATAATAATCTAAAAATTTATCTAAACCTTTACTTTGATACCAACTATAAAGACCCATCATTAAAACATTACATATATTGAGTTTTTAGTGAAGGAGTAAACTTATTACATTATATAGAATCTTTATAGTTTATAGTTTTCAATAATTTGTTCATAACTATTACCTAAAAAACCAATATATAATAAATTAGACACTTTTGCTCACTATCCATTTATTTCACAATATAAATTTTTTCAAAAGAAATACATTTTATTTTCATGAAAAATCTTTATGACTTTTAACTTAACTTCTTATTTCTTATTAACCATAATTAAACCTTATGAAAATAATTTTAAAATGTGTCATGAGTACAAAAAGACCATTAAGGGAAATATAAAATAAAATAAATAACCCATTAGTCATTTTAAAACCATGAGATCTTATAAGATATTTTTTCATTAACTTAATAAAATTTGAGCTCAGATAATAATTTAATTACTCATGATATTAGATTTACCACCCAAAGTTTTTCATAAAACACATTATAAGAAAACATAAATGAAAAATCATAATCATGATGTTATTTTAGAAAACATGTAAACCTAGGAATTTGTTTTCTAAAAAATGTATCTTTTTACCCAAAAAGGTCATAATCATTTCTTAAAAAAAATATTTATCTTACCTTTTGAAATAAAATTATTTTCATGGAAAATAATAAGTATGTATATAAAAGTCATGTAGTTTCTTTGGGACATCATCTTAATATAATCCTTATAATAACCCTTAAAAATTGGAATAATCATTACGGTCGAATTTCAATATAATTCTCTAGAGAGCATAATCATTACCCAGTGAATTAGAGAGCTATATTGGGATCACCCATCATTTGAGAAATATCAAGCTCACCCATAATCTTGAAATATATTATGATCACCCATAATCATAAAAAATGTCCAAGTAACATATAATGAATAAAACATTTTAATCCTATAACTTTTAATAAAAAAATATTTGAAAAACTCTTTTGATCCCATGTTTAAAACACTTTTGGATATCGAAATACCCTTTCCTATTAAAAAATAATTTTCAAAATTAAAAAACCCATAAAAAAGGGAAGAAGGTTTTTTATTTGAATAAAATATTTAATATTGTAAATGAAGAAAAATATAAAATAAAGGTTGTGGTGGTGGGAAAATCCATTGATGTTGTATATGTTAAAATAGAACATTCCTTTTTTCCTTTTGTAAATAAAATCAAAAATTTATATATAAAATACATAAAAAGATTCCTTTTGAAAAAATTTAGAATAAATTTAAAAGAAACATATAATTTCCTTCATAATAAACTTTTTTATATATAAATACATCCATAAAATAATTTTAAAAATATGGATGTTCAATAAAATGATTTAGACAATAAATATTTAAAATATTTAAAATGTGGCTTTTAAAGTAAAGTATACCTCAAAATGAGTTTGAATCATCATGTAAATTTTTTATCTTCCTTAATAATAAAATTATTTTAATTTTTTAATTTAAAAATAACAATTTTCAATTTTATTATTCCCTTTACCATGTTATAATTAATTAATTAATCAAATAATTTCACGTTTGAAATTCTGATGATATTCAGCTCATATGTCCATAATAAATTTGGTAGGTTGAGTATGATAAATAGTTCATTATTAAATTATATATATAATAATAATCATGAAATAATTATCATTTTTATACATAAATTATAATTTTAAAACCAATCATAAAATATGGTTATGAAAAATGAACTATGTTATAATCATGGAGATGATAGACCGTACGTACGCATGAGAAACACTTCCATTTTTCGATGATAATTATGGAAAAAAGATAATTATTATTTTATCTTTAAATAATTATTATTATATAATAAAAATAATATTATTTATTTAAATAAAATTATATATATCATCAAAGTGATATGGTTATGAAAAATTAATCCGTCACTTTTTAGAGGTGGTAATCGACATGTATGCGCGAACGATGCTATAATTTTTCAATGGATGGAAAGTTAAGAAAATATATGATAAAATATATTTAAATAATAATAAATATTTTATGAATATCATATATATACATTAAATTCATCATTATAACTAACCTTAATCTGTGGTGATATAAAATGAATTACTTCATTTCCTGAGGTGGTAGTCCTTCGTACACATGAATGACAGTTTCATTTCCCATTTGATGGAATAGGAGATGAATATAGGTTATAATATTAGCATAATAAAATATTAGTATATATAATATACTATTTTTATTATTTAATCATGGTTTAATAAGATTTTATTGAGATAGAATAAGAAATAAAATAAAAATTATTGGTTATAAACTATACCTCTTCTTTAAATAATATCATTGAATTTATACCTAAATCCTTATTAGGTTGCATTTATCATCAAAAAAGGTAATATATGATGTGGGGAGGGATGTTATAAATTTTTTAGGTAAGTATTTCTCTATCCATAAATCTAAAAAGGTGTGAGGAATAGAGGAGATGAGTTTCCATTTGATAAGTGAGGGGAGGGAAACTCTTGGAATTACTTAAGATATTAAATTAATATAAATGAATTTTCATTTAAAAATGGATAAAAATTTATATGATTATAATATTAGATGATTATAATTCAAAATAATCCTATAAAATATTTTTTTTACAATTTTTGGTGATGTTTTCATCCTTATCTCTTTGTTTTAACCCATATTAACCCTTTTGACACTTACCACGGTATCAAGTTATTTTACACTGAAGAGAGTCAAGAAAATTAATGTAAAAGGAAAAGTGATCCATAAATGGACCATGGTTGAAATTTTAAACCATATCCCATTTATTTTTCATAATATAGGATTTTTATGAATTTCAAATCATTTAATAAAATATTGTTTATTATAAAATATCATTAATGTCAATTTTGGAACTATTCATTTAATTTGGCTTCAAACCAACATGAAAATAAAGTAAGTCAAATATAATACTTTATAACATACATAATATGTTATATTTATCTAAATAATTCATGTAATTAAATAATTAATTCAAATTATATCAATTCTAATATTTTTAAAATCATATATATTTTTTCTATTAATTTAATAAATATTGTGCTTATGTTGCATAAGCATTTAAGGTCATTATTTGATCACTAAAAACTATAAATAAATTACCATGATAAAAAAATTCATTTATATTTTAAATAAATATTTATAACCAGACATTAGTTGTTTTTATCACCATCACAAAATATAATAGATATTAAAAGCAAGAGAGAGATATTTTTGACATTATCCTTTAATTAAATATAATAAAGGTAAAAATCAGATATAAATAGAAAAAAGGTTATATTTTTAAATTTGTATCTTTATGAATGAAATAAACCCATATAATTAAATATAAGAAAGTTTTGGGTTCATTTTGAGTCCTTATAATATTATTTTTTAACCATAATTACCTAATTTTCCCTTATCGATTTGACAAAAAATTCACTAAGGTTAGTATTCATAATGACCAGAAATAAAATAGAACCATTTAGAAAATTTATACCAAATAATTAAAAATATCTAATTTATATTTAAATATTCAATTCACATAAGTGATATATTTTAATTTATAATTATACCTTCAAAACACGATGAAAAAAATCATTTAAAAAAAATGCCCTTTTAAGTATACAAATGTTTTTATACTAAGTTAAAATATAAAATTAATTACAATCACAATAGTTGTATTATTTTTAATATAAATAAAATAATTAAATTTTAAAACTAATAAAAATTTAATTTTACTTCATAAATACCTTAAAATAAAACATTGTTTTCAATAAAAATCATTATTTTCGACTATTCATTGAAAAGTCAACATTTTCATAAAATTCTCAAAATTTCACCCTAATATAATTTTAGTATTATGGTTTCAAAAATTAATTTAATTTTATCAAATTCAATTTATAAAATATCTAGAAATTAATTATAATATTTTACAATAAAAATCAATAGAAATCATTTCTGAATAAAATTTATTTTTGAAGAATAAAATGACTTCACTAAAAATTGAGTGCTTATTTACTAAGAATTTATAAATAAATTTATATTGAGTAGCAACTTTATATATATATATGAATTTTTTTAATCCTATTCATACGCACCAATTCACTAGTAGAAACATATCCTATACCCATTGTTCTAAACCACGGGTATAGCCCATAAAACCGTGGGTATAGGCTATACCCATGGTTTTATGAACCGTGGATGATGGATCCATCATTATAGATCTATAACCCTGTTTTATATAGAAACCATGGGTATAAAATTTTAGATTTCATCATACCCATGGGTTTGGTTAAAATGTGGGTATATATCTATACCCACTGTTCAAAGAACCATGGGTATAGATTTCCCCAGTAGAAACTATATACCCAAAGTTAAATGAACCATGTGTATAGGTACCTATACCCATTTGGTATCAATAACCCTTCCAACCGATCATGAACCTATAAATAAAATACAAACTATAATACACATTCAATGCAATACATATATTGTATATTTAGAATTCAACTAACTTCTTCTAATAATTTTCAAACCATTTAGATTACTACAACATACATATACATCCATATAACCAATCAATTCAAGTTATTAAATAACATACACATGTCTCTTCATTACTAAGTCAAAAGTATATAGGATAAATATCTCCCCCATCACTACATCATAATACTCATCACCATCATCAACATCCTCATCACCAACAACATCATTTAGGGCACCAAAATCATCATCATCATCATCATCATCAACACCACCGCCGCCACCACCATCAAATTGAATAACAATAGGACCCTCATTAAAATAAATCATTGAATCATATAAATATTTCATTTATTCCATACATGAATCAAAAGTAGTATCAACCTCAGATGGAAGTGAAAAACTTATAACTTAAATAGCTTTAAGGAAGTGTTTGATGATTAATTTACTTCTTTCATGCTCCAGTAAAGCTAGTTTTTTACCTCAACTAATTATACATGATATTTTTTTAGAAAGGTTTTTTTAGAAGTTTGAGAGGATCCTAATGAGGGAAAGTACCTAGTAGGGATGATGTTTTTTCCTGGTTGACACTTTACTTTCCTCTAGTGCTCCTCACCTAATACCTGTCTGAAATGATCATTTGTCTGGTAGTTATCATATAATTTATCATTGAGGGCCTCCATGTCACACTGATGAAAATATAAACAAGATATTAAATTATTAATTACGTATAAATATTTTAAATAATAATAAAAAAACTTACAATCTTTTGTTGTGTTTGTGAATTTATTGCACTTCCATCATTTTTATTTCTACTCAAGAAAAATATTTTTTTTCAAGACACATGGCCTTCGATGACCAATTAAACTTGTTATAAATAAAATTGATTAGTATAATACAACAATATTGAATAATATGAAAGTGATAAAGCTAGAATGAATTGAATTTGTAGCTATTGAAGAAATCCATAAAATGAAGAATAATCTAAATATACATTTAATTATAAATTTAATACAAGTGGCATAATAAAAACAATACATACTAATTTTCATGATAAACATGGGTATGATTTGGATTCCTCTTATATTTTCATTTTAGTCGAATTCTATTTGTGCTTGGTTATTTGGTTATTCGATCGGTTAGTAATTTTGATCATTTGGTCATCAGGTTCATTTTTATGTTATTTTTTTGGTAAATTATCCAATTGTCCACTTATCCACTTTTCCATTTGGCTATTTGTCCATTTAGACCAATTAGGTCAATTAGTCCATTTAGGCTATTTAGGACAATTAGGCCAATTAGTTTATATAGGTCAATTAGGAAAATTAGTCCAATTAGTCTAATTAGGATAATTAGGCTAATTAGGGTAATTAGTCTATTTATGACATATTGGGAATTTATTCCATAAAGTCCAATTAGTCTATATAGTCAAATTAGGCCAATAAATCCATTTAGAACATTTTATTTAAATTAAGCCAATTAGGCCATTTATTTATCCAATTTAGGCCAATTAGGCCATTTAGGACAATTTAGGCCAATTATTACATTTAGGAAACTTAGTCTAATTAGGTCATTTGGGGAATTTAGGCCAATTAGGCCAATTAGGTAATTTAGACCATTTTGGCCAATTTAGGCCAACTAATCCAATTAGGCCATTTTCACCAATTTATGCTAATTGGCCCGTTTATTTGTCCAATTTAGGCCAATTTAAAGAAATTCAAGAAAATTCAGGCCAATTTAGGAGACTTTAGGTCATTTTTCCATTAGGATGATTGTCTAATAGGCCTTTAGTCCAATTGTCCATTAGGCCAATTAGGCCAATTGGCCATTAAGTCATTAGACCAATTATCCATTAAGATAATTCTACCAATTGTACATTAGGTCATTATCCCAATTATCCATTGTTATAATTATGACAATTATCCAATTATTCCAATTAGTCCAATTATTCAATTTGGCCAATTAGGCCAATTGGCCATAAGACCAATTGTCCAATTGACCCTTAGGAAAGTAGGTCAATTGGAAAATTGGTCTTTTTTCTAATTGTCCATTAGGCCATTAGGCCATTAGGACAATTAGACCAATTTTCTATTAGGCCATTATCCCAATTGTAAATTAGTCCATTAGAATAATTGTCCAATTTTCCATTAGTCCAATTCATCCAATTGGTCATTTTTTGATTAGTCCATTATGCCAATTTTCCATTATTGAAATTAGGACAATTGACCAATCAGTCATTAGTCCATTAAGCCAATTGAACATTAGGACAATTGGAACTTATGTCATTAGGCCATTATGTGAATTATCCAATTGTCCATTAGGCTATTAGGCCATTAAGACACTAGTACCTTAGGTCAATTAGAAAATTAGGTCATTACCCCATTAGGCCTATTGGAAAATTGGACATTAGGACATTATACTAATTAGAATTTAGGCTATTAGTTCAATTAGGAAAATTTTCCAATTGGTCATTAGCCCAATTTTCGATTAGGCTAATTATCTATTAGTCCAATTAGGAAAATTGTCCATTAGACCAATTATGCCAATTAGACATTAGTCCATTAGGCCATTAGGCTAATTGGCCAATTAGTCATTAGGACATTAGGCCAATTGGCCAATTTTCCATTAGACCAATTATACCAATTGGCCATTATTCCATTAAGTCATTAGGCTATTATACCATTAAGCCATTATTCCATTATTCCAATTGGTCATGAGGAAATTAGACCAATTGACCGTAAGACCATTGGACAAATTGGCCGTTAGACCATTAGCCCAATTAGGATAATTGGCCAGTAGGCCATTAGGACATTAGCTCAATTTTACATTAGGACATTAGGACATTATCCCAATTATAAATTAGGCCATTATTCCAATTGTCTAGTAGTACATTAGGACAATTAAACATTAGGCCATTATTTTAATTGGTTAATTGGCCATTAATCCATTAGGAAATTAGTCCATTAGGTTATTAGGACATTACGATAATTTTACATTAGGTGAATTAGGCCACTAGTAAAATTTCCCATTAGGCCATTAGGCCAATTGGCCAATTAGCTATTAGGCCCTTAGACCATTAAAACATTTGAAAGGGGTATTTATAGTATTATATTAAAGGGATTAATGAAAATAAAACTTAAATTTCAGCATAAAAATTTAACTAAGTAACAAAATAAATATTGATATTATTTCTATTAATATTAAATTACATAGTGATTCTCATACATAGGCATTGTAGTGAACCATAAAGTGTGAAAATACATAATTGAATCTTTTTTTACTGACATATCAAAAAAATAATAATAAAAGTAATAAGGAAAATAATTTCTATGCAAAGCATTAAATATTAGGAATACCTTGAACTCATAACTCTTCCAATATGAAATCATTTCTTGATATTGTGTTTTTGGGAAGTTAGGGAATATTGGTACACCCTATAAACTAGAAAATACTCAACTATTCCAACCAAAATATAACTCATTCTTATAATATCAATAGAAATCCTCAAGATCTATCAACACTAAAACCTTACCATCTTCACTATTAAGAAATTTAAACCGATGCTGAAATGAAAATGTTAATTAATATAAATACAAAAACAATATAGATATAAATTTAAAAAAATTTATTACCCATATCTCCACCCATGATTTATCCTTTATGTCATACAATTATAAATCCATGATATTGGTTGCACCAAAATGATATCAGGGTACTTAAATAAAGTTCCCATGAAAATTCTACACTACCTAGAATTTTTACCTATAATCTTATTATCTTAATTTTAATCCACCATTATTTGTGTTTTTTTATTCCAAGATTCATGTATAAAGGTGTTCCCATGTCACCTACGAGAAGATCTAACTAAATAAGATCAAAGAAATAAAATAAGAATTATGTCACAATATAAAAAGGCAAAAATGATGCGATATAATTTGACACACTTATAATAAAAAACCTAATGCAATATGATCATTAGGATATGATAGATCCATGGGCTATCCTGAATCATTATCCTATGAAGGATGTTCTTTTCCCAATGCATGCTCTGGGTGATATTCATGTACTATAGTGGATGATGATGGAACAAAATCATTAGATATTGGATGGATAGTAGGAAATGGATGTGGTGTATACATGGATGGATATGGGTTATAGGGTTGGGGTTACATCAAAGGATATGGATATGGTAAAGGTGGGAACATCCATGGTGGCAGTGTAGAAATGGTATGAGAATAAGAGGCTAAATTAGATGATGATGGAGGCATGAGTGAGAAAATCTATAGAGGATCAAGCGAAGGATGGAAATGTGTGGTAGATGGGGTATTTGCTGGTGTATCAGGGTGGGAACGAGTACTTGGACCCATGATAGAGGGATGATTAAGAGTAAACTCTAGTTTAACTTAATGTACCTATATTTTTTAAAAATAACAATAAAAAATCATTATATGTGATATAGAAGAAAGATATTATAATTATTTTACTCACCAAGGGAACCATAGGAGGAAACCCATGCTCACACATTTATCGACCAATATCAAATAATCACTTCCTTCTAAATTTATCTATATTTTTAATAATTTTCATAAGAATAAAATTTAAATTTTTTATAAATAAGATTTAAAAATCATTCATAAAACATAGAAGTTAAATAAGTCATAAAAAATTTCATAACATGTTTTAGCTACAACAATTTCAAACTAAGTTATACATTAAAAAACCCCATTTTAAACCCATTTTTCTGAATTGAAATAAATCTAATTAAGTGAAACGAAACCAAATAATATTAAAAAAACATATCATTCTAAAATTAAACTAAATTAAATTAATTACAATAAGACCAAAATAAGAAACCTACATCAAGCTAAGTTGAATGAACTGTGAACATATATGGTTGCTTCTATATATTACCCACCACTACTTCGGGTTCAACATTAACTCTCACAATGGGAAAATGTGAGTCATCAAATGAAATATTTTTTTTTAAAAACAATGGGGGGTATCAATGTTTTCCATTTAATCCCCATCATCATGAAAAATATGTCTTAGGATTACTTCATTAATGACACTGTAATCAGATCTCAAATGATCTTTCACATATTTTTTTTCCATTGATGCCAAAATGTATGGTTCATTAGTAGATAGAAATAGATTCATGTTAATAACTATGAATACAAATTGATGAATAAATATACCATGTCATTTCATGGAATTAAACCATTTACATTTCTTCAAAGTGACACGACTATGGGAGTAGTAATCTAATAACAATATTTTATCAACAAGTACATAATAAGAAAAATTTTCATATCAAGGCCTACTATATGATGCACTAGAATAATAGGCCATTATATTAATTAACATAACACCATCATGTTGTGTTCTCATTTTCATCTCTCAATCATTTTTAAAAAATTTATAGCCATTTATTATTAAAGATTTGCATTCACGAACCAAAGAATTGGGACCAAAACCCAACACTCTTAATTATTGAGAAATAGAGTCAACTTGTAAAATGAATAAATAAAATATATATGAATAATATAATTAAATGAATATATATATATATATATTTTAAGTTAATTAAAGTAATGGCCATGCCTTTAATTTTAACCTAGTTGGAAACTCTTTTTTATGCAAAGCCTCTCTCTTTATCAAAGGTAAATACTGATGTACTCTACTTATAATTTTCTTATGTTCCCTACAAAAAAAATAATAAAAATTTAAGGTATACATGAAATGAAATAGTATGAGGTAAAAAATAAATATTGAAATTATTTACTTGATATAGTCATTAAACAAACCACAGTTAGCCAAGACTGTACAATGTGCCATATCCTGCTCTTTAAGGATCAATGTAGCCAATGTATATTACCCATGAATTCCTACTATTTAAAAAAGATATGAAAATAAGGGATAAATTTCCTTATACTTATCATATTCATTAACCATTGGTAATTTATGTATTGTGTTTACATCAGATAGATACATTGAACAAAAATCAAAACATTCTTGGGATATATAACCTCTTAAAATGGAACCTTCACGGTGATTACTACTTTGAACATAATATTTCATTATGAAAATATTTATTTAAGTATGATACATCCACTAAAAATAAACGAGTCCCCCAAGAAGTGTTTTAGTTCGAAGATGAACTTTTAAATTCAACATGAAAGTGACAAATTATGGAGGAAATGTTTTTCCAACTCACAAAAAAATAACAGTTCCACTTGCCACATTTTTATGAAGAAAGGCTTGGATAAAATTTTAGAAAAAAGGTCTCTAAAGAAATTAAACAATAGAATCACTTTCACCCTTACATTATTGGATAGTAAATTTCATATTTATATTGAAATCAATTAATGAAGAAGAATGTGATAATCATGGGTTTTTAGGGATTTTAGTTTTAAACCCCTTATGTTGACTCATTTAGATATATTTATAGAATAACCATTAGTAACCTTAATATAATATCATACTTACATAAATTTATATTTCTATAAATGTTTCATCACATAAAAAGAAAAAGGAACGGTCCATTTGTTTTCACCGATACACACAACATGCAGTTCTAGTCGAATACCCAAATCCAACAAATCCCTGTGAGATCAGAAGTAATATTTGATCTTCCCCTTTATATTTAGAATAATTGAAAGCAACATTTAACATATATTTTTCTCAATGATTATTACATATAAATAATTATGTAACAAATTGGTACACTAAAATGGTAAATCAAAAAACATACTTCACTTTTTTCCAATTATAAGCTACTTCAGTGTCAACATTCTTCTTCCTTTTAGATTTCATCTGACCTTTACCTAATGAAAAAATTAAATCTTTAAATTAATTAAGAACAATAGTTCCTGGAATATGTTGAGGTGGTTGTTTAGTGTCAAGAATATTATCAAACCTCTTCTGTTTGTTCTTGAATTGATGATCTATTTTCAAAAATCATCAATGCACCATGAAAGTGAGACTATAATGATATTTAAGAATTCTCGATCATGTATTCTTTATATAAATAGAACTTGATAGTTTTAACTTCATGATCCAAACAAAAATAATTACATAAATAGGCAAATCATATATATTCCATAGAAGGGTGACACACATCTGATTTTTTTGAAGAGTAGAATGTGAGTATACCTATATCCCAAAGCTGCTTCAATTATCTAATTATAGTTTTCAACTAGATATCTATATCATTTCCCAGATTAAAAGGTATAAATATTAGTATACGCAAGAAAGTGAAAGGTTTTTTGTACACATACATAGAGTAATATTATAAATATGAATAAAAACAGGTCACGTGCTGTGATAAATAAGCATATGACAAAACATATTAAAACCGTCATAGGATAGGCCAAACCTAACATTACACACCTCAAATACAAAATCGATATTTTGTACATCAAATTCCCTCCACGCTAATCCATATGCAGGATGAAATAACTCATCATTACCTTTAATTATTTCATCATCATTCCATCGCATATTGGATGATATTTCAACTAACATGAATAGATTTTTAATCTGAGGAATCAATGGAAAGTACCACATGATTTTTTGTGGCACATGATATGGTATTCTATCTAAATTTGCATTCCATAGATATATACCACATTCTATATGGTCCTTAAGGTTAGCTATTTCCTCCCAAAATAAACTACAATATTTCACACAATAATGAATTTTATTAGTATAAAATATGACCTGCTAAATTAACATCTATGAATTATAGTGATTTGAGGGAATATATTCAACATTATAAAGAAATTTTTTTAAAAAGTTAATGATATAATAAATTTCGGTATTAGAAATTCCGTATATGGTTTTTCCATGATACAACCACATTAAAAACTCTAAATTTTTTTATTTTTGTACAATCCTGATATACAAGAGTTATGGAATCATCCATTAATTTTTTCTCTCTCTAAAAATCATTGTATTTTGTATTATCCTTATTTTTATTGATATCATTGCCTTATTGAACTATAATACTCTCTATCTCACGATGATTCATAAATGAAAACTGATAAAATATCAAATTATCCATATCACTTATTTCTTTCTATTCATGAATAATAGAATATTGTCTTATCTCCCCTATTGTGATACCAATAATAATAGTTTGTTTGAAATCAAGATTTCATTATATGGTAGTTTACTTCTTACTCAATTAACTGTGGTATTCCAATATAATTATAACATGAACATTTTATATAACCCCCATTTGAATAATTGTTAAATGAAAAATCTAAAAAAATTCCAAATTCTTTTGAAACTAAGTTGAAAGATGATCGATAGGATACATCTAGATTTTATCCATTCTATTATACAGAAAGAAGTTATGTTCCAATAAACAATGTAAACTATAATTATAATGATATCCAAATTCAAAGACAAATTAAAAGTATAGCATAGAGAAAATTAAGGAACACTAATAAGAAACCAAATTAAATACAATGCATGATTGAAGTGGCTGTTATAGAATACTACTATCCATACAAGAAAAGAATAATGAGTATCATAAGTAAAAACAAAGGCACACTCATAGAATACAAATATAGTGCATGTATTAGAATAAATAACAACCAAGGAATACTGGTAGAAAAAAATTCATATTTTTTATCCATAGAGGTTTTCTCATTTGAAAACATAATTAAGGATCACATTTAGTAATGAAAGGATTTTATTTAAGGTTAAAATTACTTATATTATTCAAACATAAGGAAAATAGATTTTATATGTTGTTCTATTTCAATATAAAAAGCATTTAATTTGGGGAAGATCTATCAAGAATAAATAATCAATCCATTCTATCCCACTTTATGAAACCCATCCATTAATTCACCACTGATGAAACCTTTTAATTAAGGAAAAGTGTGGTTAGATAAGTTTTTATTCATTTTATGTGTAGTGTAAATAAATAGATAACTACTAAATACATGATAAATGAACTACATAATAATTCTTAACAAATAACTAAGTGTTGGGTCCCTTGGATTGGTAGTAGTGACTGGAGGGGTATGAATAGTACATTTTTATTTATTATTAAAAATACTAAATTTATCAGAGTTAAAATAGTTTTAAAATTTGTAGTGGAAATAAATAGATAACACAAGATATTTTTATAAAGGTTTAGATCACCAAGATCCTAGTCCTCTCTTCAATATCCTCTGCTACTCGAGGATAATGGTATGCACTATGTCCTCACTTTAGAAAGGGAGTGATAACCCAATTACCTATAAATAAAAACATCCCTTTTTCACACCTGATGGTGAAACCCCTAACTCTTAAAGAAGTTACAACCTACCTTCCTTTTGTCTGGGAGGAATAATATGACCTTCCTTTAATATGATAGGAATAAACTAATGAAATATTTTGGATAGGAAAATATTAAATAAAAAATCTAGAGGAAAAAAAGGTGATTGGAAGAATTACAAATTGAGTAATAATATAATAAAAATGAAATAGTAGATTGAGCAGATGATATAGAAATTAATTGAATCTCATGTTGTGTGATCACATCAGTGGATGAAGATGAAGACCATAGATATCTTCAGTGATCATAGTAGAATAATAGAAGTCAAGAAAGTTTCTTGATCAATTTTAGAGTAACATGAAAAGTATCATCGTATCCCTGTTGAATTAATCATATGCACTAGTACATGTCTTTTATCCTTGAAGAAAACTCCTAAAATATTAACAAAAAGATCTAAAAGAGTGTGTCCATGTATAATCTAAGTGAAATACTTTTTAGTATTTAATAATTAAATAATATCACTATTACTTTATTTTGTTGAAGCCGTGCTAAAAATAAAATACAATGAAAATATTATTTATTCATGAAATATTAAAAGGAATATTTAATATATTAAAATTAATATTTATTAAAATAATAAAAATTAAAAATTTATTGAAATAATAATATAATTATATATATTAAACATATATATGAATGATATAAAAATATAAAATCATAAGAAAAATAATATTCATGAGAAAATGATACAAATAATTTTTAAACAGTATTACAATTGTATTTCTCTATAAAACAAAAAAAGGGATAAATTATATTATTTTAACAACATTAAATAAAATGTAGAAAATAAAAATTTTGGAAATTTTTTTAACTAAAAGTGAGACATTACTCACTATTTAAAATGTTTAACAGTGAAAAAATAGAGTATTACATACCATTAAAATTTTATTAAAAAATAAAATGATTTAAGAGAAACTAAAAAAGTTTCCATGAATATAAACATTAAATGGATTTATAAGAATAAAAAAAATACCCACTGCTAGGTTCTAATGGAGATTCATGACTCATGAATCACCATTGGGTTTCAATGCTGACTTATTGAAAGATTAACCAAATAATCAAAATTAATTTAAAAGTGAATATCTTTACTTCTGTTAATCAAAGAAGCATGAAATAATAAAAATCAAAAAAATGAATTTAAACACAAAATACTTCCATACTTCTCATGATTTTGTAAAAATAAAAATCAAATAGAAGTATTTGATACATATAATTAAAAATTGATGAATGAAACATAAGAATATTTTTATTGATAAAAATTATGAAACAGAATAAAACACACTAAAAAACTCAATAAGAAAAATAAATAACTCAACAGAGAGGCAAGAAATATTCTGAGATGTTAAATCTATAACACATAAGGAATAGAGTAGAAAATTAAATAAAAAAAAGAAAAAAATAGTGAAAAAAAACATAATCACTGCTAAAGTGAAACGATGAGTTAATTTACTCATCATTATTCTACTAGAAATGAGTTAGAGAATCACTGTTGGGTTCCAATAGTGAGAGAAATTACTCACCATTGGAGGTTTTATAATGGTAATAAAAAGACGCACCATTGGTAAAATCTATAGTGAATAAAAAATTAATATTGGGTTCTTCTAATAATAATAAGAAATACTCATTGGTGGTAAAAACCAAATTTGAATCAACAAGGTTGAACAACCACATAGATATAATAAAACAGATAAGAAATCCAAAGAATATTGAATCACTGTAAAAAAAAATAAAAAATTAGAAAACTGAGATGAAAAGGGTTAACATTGATACTTTGAAGAAATGAAGAACTGGTATATCAACTAGAGTTGAAGAAACACTAGTGCGGTCACCGTGGATGTGAAGAAAAGAAGGATTCCACTGGTTAGTTTTTTATGGAAGAAAACAATGAATAAGAGATTAAATTGTGTGAGATGAAAAATATATGTGAGATTTCAAAATATGAGAATGAGGAAAATGGAGATAATATCAAATGGTTGGAACAAATCATAGGAGGTCAGATGGATGTTCATGACTGCCACTGTCCAATAATGAGTGGAATTGAAGGAATGGTCGGATGGATTAAATGAGAATATAGAAGATCCGACGGTCCAGGTTTAATCCTGGGTGAAAAGTTACCCCCACATAGAAACCAAGACATGGGGAGGCACTGACATATAAGGAAAGACTCACTATTGATTTTATAGAACAAAAACTCAAAGTACACACTAGTTGTGGGATTACGGGTGACAAAAGCCCAAACATTGTGGGAACATAACTCAGGCTTTATACATGGGCCCACACACAAATAGAGTGCACCATACTTGGACTAGCGAGCCTCAATAGCTGGACCTCCCTCAAGGGTTCACCTCTGGGTCCCCTTAAAATAGGTTGAAGTTTAGCTTGAAGGATTGCATAGAAAGCCTTAATTTTTGAATAGAAAAATAAAATAAATAAAATATATAAAGAAAATAACAATAGAAAAAAAACATAAAAAAGAATTAAACCATCTTTATAATATATAATATTTTAAAAAATATGAAGTAAATAAAAATACATATTAAAAAATATATGAATAAATTTTAAAGATAAAAATTAATTTTTTAAAACAAAACAGAATTTAATTAAATATTATTTAAGTGAAATTTATCAAAAAATAGAGATTTAAAATAGATAATACCCAATTAAAAATAATATATCCCTTTTTGTAAATTAAAAAATATAATATATATTAAAATTTAAAACATCTTAATTGGAAATTATTAAATCTTCAAAAAAATTCTCCCCCCTTTTGAAATCTATCAAAATGTACAATATTAAAGAAATAGTGAAAGAAATAAAGAAAAGTGTTACATTTAGATACATTACTAAACAATAATAAAAATAATTTGTTATATTTTAACAGTACAATTTTGAAAATTATGATCTAATTATCATTTAAGCATAGTTGGAAATAATTTTGAGATATATAACTATTAAAATATTAACAGGTAAATGTAGTGTTGAAGTAGAAAGTGTTAAAAAAATAATGAGAGTGTAATAAATAATTTTCAATTATAGAAGACATATATTGAACATTGAATATATTTATCAAAATAGAAATTATACTTAAATAATAATAAATCTTTTGGAATACCTAATTCAAACTTCATTTTCTCAAATTTAACAGAATCCAAGGGTTTAATGAAAATATTAGCTAATTATTTATCAGTTGGAATAAATTCTAAATAAGTATCGCCTTTATTTACTTGATCTATAAGAAAATAAAATCTAACATCAATGTGTTTAGTTATTTAGTTTTGAAAAGGGTTTTTAGAAATTGAAATATCACTAGTGTTAGTACAATAAATAGAAATTTTATGAAAATTAATATTGAAATCATACAAAGTTTTCTTTATCAAAATACTCTATGAACATAAACAAGCAGTAGTAACATTTTCAGCCTCAACTATTAAAATTTCCACTAATAGCATTTTTAGAGAGCTATGAAATTAAATTTTTTCTTAAAAAGTGACACATAACTGAAGTGCTTTTTTAGTCTAGTCTACAACCTCCAAAGTCCGAATTAGAGTAGGTTAGAAAATAAAAGAAATTCTAATTAGAGTAAAACAGTCCAGTACTAATAGTACCTTTGATATATCTAATTATCCTTTTAATATCCTTAAGATGATTTTATTTGGGTTTTGATTGATATATTACAAAAATAAAAATAGAAAACATAATATCTGGCCTAGTAGCAGTATGATACAAAATACTTCCTATTATGCCTCTATACAACTTATCACAGAAAAAATTTCTAGATTCATCTGTATGTTATTTAGAGTTTATTCTCATAGGGGTTCTCATTGTTTTACAAGAATCAATTACAAACTTCTTAATAAGTTATTTAGCATAAACAGCTTGATTTAAGAAAATTACATCTTTACTGACTAATTTGTAAAGTAATAATTTTTTATATCCCCCATTAAACTCATATAAAATTAAATTTTCATTAATTATGAAAAACAATTACTTAGTTTATCATTTTTGGAACAAAAATTTTTGTCATAAACATAAATCTATATTAATAGTATATCATTTAAAACCTTTTTTATAAATGATATTACATCAACCTAACATTTAACAAAATATTTATGTATTAAAAATTGAGTTTTTAGTTCATAACAATACTGATGATCTTTCTTAAGACTATATAAATCTTTAGATAGTTTGAAAACATGATTTAGAAATTCATTATTTTTGAAAACAGGTTGTTGTTTAACATAACCTATTCTAAAATTACACCATTTAAAAATTCACTTTTTACATCCATTTGAAAAAGTTTGAAATTTTTAAAACTTGAAAAATATAATAAAATACTAATGGCTTCTAATCTATAAACTGTTGAAAATAAATCCTCAAAATTAATAACTTCTTCTTGAATATTCCATTGCGAAACTAATATTGTCTTATTTTTAACTATACATCGATATTAACCCAATTTATTTTGAAAAATACATTTGGTTCCTATAGAAAGTGTTTTTTAGGTAACTCAACTAGATTATACACTTTATTTCTATAAAATTTCTCAAGTTCATCATGCATAAAATTAACCCAATTAGAATATTTCAAAGCATCTTTAATATCAGTAAGAACAAAATCATCTACAAAGGAAGAATTTGTAAAGAAATTTATAACAGAATTTATAGTTCTAATTATATATTTAAAATTTCTTATAACATTTTCCAAATATTAATATTTTTGAGTTTTCAAAATTAAAGAATCATATTTATATGAGATATTATCTCTCTCAATAGATGCTTCATTAATTTCAGTTTTATCTATATCAAATTTGAAATATTTAAAATCTTTAGCAATATCAACAAAATCATTACTCTATCTATCATTATTTTTAATGAATTTAACATGCACATATTCTTTCATCTTTATAGTTATTTTATTTTATGACCTATAAGTATTACTATTATTAGAGTATGCCAAAAATATACCTTCATCACTTTTTTGAATAAAACTTTTTCTAGATTATCTTTAGTATTTAAAATATAGAAAGTACATCCAAAAACTTTAAAATAAACAATTTTGGGTTTCTTATTCTTAAAATATTCGTATGGATTTTTCTACATGAAGGGTCTGATGTAAAATGTATTTAAGATATAATAATCAGTGTTAATAGTTTCATTACAAAAATATCTTGGAAGGTTGAATTTATTAAGCATTCCCGTTTCCTTTTCTTGAATAGTTCAATTTTACTCTCTACAACACCATTCTATTATGGTGTTCTAAAGGTGAAAAAATTATGAAAATATCCATTAGTTTTATTTTTTTCAAAGTTATAGTTTAAAAACTCTCCTCAGTTATCACTTCTAATATGAGTAATTAAGATAACTTTATTATTTTTTATTTTCCTATATAAATTAATAAATTTGTTTAAAGTTTCACTTTTACGAGATAAGAAAATAGTCCAAGTAAATCTACTAAAATTATCAAAAATTAAAAAAACATATCTTTTAGAACCAAAAATAGCAGTTATCAGGGGTACAAAAAGATAAAGTTGTAGCATTTTTATGATTCTAGTAGTATTAACCATATTTATAGATATAAAAGATTTTTTGTGTTTCTTACCTTTTAAACTAGAATCACATTCATAATAATTACAAGAACTAAACTTTGGAAGTTCCATAACCTGTTCATGTTTGGACAACTAGTAAAATTGTAAAATATGGACATGTCCCAACCTACTATGTCATATAATGTGATCCATATCTACAAAATTTAAGAATTTTACATTCTATTGGGTTAGTTATGAAAATTTATAGAATATATATTTTATTTTATATCAGAATAAAATAATTCTACATTATATTTATAAACAATACATTTTTTATCTTAAAATTTTATATAAAAATCATCATCAAAAAAATTTGATATACTAATTATGTTGTGTTTTAATACTTCTATAAAAATTAATTTAGAATTTATAATAGAAGTTAATATACCAACTTCTACAAAACATTTACCCATAACTTTAGAGTTGTCACCAAGAGTGATAGTACCTAAATCATAAGATTTAAATGATTGGAAATTATAAATTTCACCAGTTATGTGCCTTGAGAACCTACTATACATGTACCATGTGACTTTGGAACTCTTTTGGCATGTTTCTGAAAAAATAATCAAGAAGATGATTATTTTGGTACATAAAACTAGTTTGGGTCCAAATTTATTAGTATAAAAAGATTTAGGTACCCATACATATTTGAGACATTTATTTTAGGGTAATATAGTAGATGAGTTTTTAGAAAGGAAAGTCTTATTTTGGCATAAAAACTAAGTATACATTAAGGAACATTCTTTCTTATAATTACCTTTCAAGTTACAATTAAAGAAGACGAAATTTGAAATATTTTCATTTATAAATTCTAAAAAAGTAGTTTTATACATCTTAGGAACTTGAGTATTATATACACAACCCTTTTTATCATATTTGGGTTTGTTTATAGACATTATTTTATAAAATTTATCTTGGCCTCGAACAAATACAGATAAATTTTCCTTTAAACATGTAATTTTTATTTTTAATATTTTAATTATCTTTCTGAATAAATTACAGGTCATCATATACTTTATTTATTTTAAAATGATCCATAATTTTTCAATTTATTATTTTTATGTTTAATATTCTTACATTCATTTTAAATTTTATATAAATCATTAAACAATAATGTAAATATTTTATTTTTAAATCCATTAGTTTTTGACACAAAATATTTTATTCTCATTTTATTATATTTAAATTTTTACAATTTAGAATATAAAACCATTTTCTCTTCTATATTACTTAAAAATAGAATCATATAGTTTTTATTTTTTTATTTAATATATTAAATATCTCTTTGTAGTTCCCTATACAATTCACCCATTCTTAATATGTTACTTTAAATTTTTTTATTTTGAGCAGTTATTTCTTTAACTTCATTTTCAATATCAGTTTCATAAATAGAACTATAATCACAGTCAGAGTGTACCTAATTTATAGCAGTTTCTATAAAACATAAATTTTTAGATTATTTTTCACTTTCAAAACCAACATCACTTGAGTCTTAATCTTCTGTACAACTCCATCCAGTGTGATAATTCTTTATTTTCTCCTTCTTGTATTTCATATCCTTTACTTATTGTTTTAATTTGGGATAGTCTGATTTTAGGTGCCCCTTTTTCCTACACTCATATAAAATTAATAAGGAAACACCATATTTACCAGTTTTATCTATTTTACTACCCTTTCTATCATCCTTTTTATAATATCTTCTAAAAAGATTCTGAAAGTCACTTTTATCTTTAATTTACTTGTAAACACCTTTAGTTAAATTTTCAATTCCATCATTCTCATATTTTTGTAACTCAGAGTCAAAAGAATTTGAAATAAAATTTATATTTTATTTAAATGTTACACCTTTCCTTTTATCATGATCATAATCATTGCCATTTTTCATTTACAACTCATATTAAAGAAGTTGTCCTATCAAATAATCCACAAAATATTCAGTAAATTTTTTAATTTCTTCAATAGTAACTTACTTTGAATGATATCTATTGGGTAGAGCTAGAAGTAGTCTTTCAATGAGATCTTAATTATTCATAGTCTCTCTGAGAGCAACCAATCTGTTGAAAATTTTGGTGAATCTATTCTATATATCATTTATTCTTTCTGGATCAGTCATCTTAAATTATTGAAACTCAGTTCGGTGTATACCTAACTTAGTTTTCTACAACTTATAATTTTATTGATGCAAACCTTTTAAAGTCTTCAAAATTTCAGAATCAGTTTTACAAAATGAAATATGACTATAAAAATTACTACTTAGAGATAATTATAATTAATTTATAACTTTGTAATTTAAAACACATTTTTTAGCATCATTACCAATAATAGTTTCTAAATCAACACCAAGAAATTTATATGGTTTTGAAATTATATACCAATAACTAATACCTATATTTTTAATAAATACCTTCGTTATGTCCTTTCAGAAGACATAGTCACTTATATTGAAGTGACGTGGTTAGATGATATTCAAAATCTCTAAATCCTGATTATGTATAACAAAGTAGTGGATATTTTTCTTAGAATTTTATGTCTAGGACAATGGTTAGTTCAGAAAAAAATAATGAAATAATTAAAACCAAATCCTTAAAAAGGAACCAACCTATGATACCAATTTTTAGGCCCCTTTGTATGGAAGTATTGAATAGAGGGGGGGGGGTGAATTGTAATTTTTGATTTATTATTACAAATACTAAATTTAACATAGTTAAAATAGTGTTAAAGTTATAGCGAAAATAAAAAGATAACACAAGAGATTTTTATAGAGGTTCAGATCACCAAGATCGTAGTCCTATCTTCAATATCCTTTACTCTTATAGAAGAATAATATGCACTATGTCCTCAATTTTTAATTAGAGTGATAACCTAATTACATATAAATAAAAACACACCTTTTTTACACCATGTGGTATAACCCCTGAATTTTAATGGAGTAACAAACTACCTTTCTTTTGTCTAGGAGGAACAACCCAACCTTTCTTTTAGATGGGAGTAGTAAATAAATTAAATATTTGGAATGGAAAAATCTTAAACCAAAACTCTAGAGGAAAAACAGGCGATTAGAAGAATTAAAACCAAGTAATAACAAAATACAAATAAAATAATAGCTTGAGATGATGATGTAGAAATTTATTTTAGCTCATGTTTTGTGATAAAATTAGTAGAGGAAGATAAATATGATCAAGATATCAAATGATCATAGTAGAAGAACAAAAGTCAAGGAAGTTTCTTGATCAATTTGAGAGAATCACAAAAAGTATCATCGTATCCTTATCGAATTAATCATCTGCACTGGTTAATGTCTTTTATCCTTAAATAAAAATCTCTTAAAATTAACAAAAAAATATATTAGAGCATGTCCATGTCTAATATAATCATGAAACTTTTTAGTTTTTAATAATAAAAAATCTTACCATTACGTTATTTTATTGAAGCAAAACTAAAAAAAATACAATCAAACAATTATTTATTCATAAAATATTAAACTGAATATTAAATATATTAAAATTAATATTTATTAAACAAATAAATTTTAAAATTTATTTAAATAATAATATAATTTTTTATTTTAAACATATAATATAATGATAGAAAAAAATATCATCATAAGAAAAATAATTTGAATGAGAAAATATCACTAAAAATGCTACAAATAACTTTTAAATAATGTTACAATTGTATTTCACCATAATTCAATAAAAATTTGACAAATTAATTTATTTTAAGAACATTAACTAAAATTGAGAAATAAAATTTTTTGGAAATAAAATTTTAACTATTGGAGAGACATTACTCATCATAGGAAATGTCTAATGATGGAAAAATAGTGTATCACATACCATTTCAATTTTATGAAAAAATAAAATGGTTTAGAAGAAAATGAAAACATTTACATGCATCTTAACATTAAATAGATTCATTATAACAATAAAAAATTACTCATTGTTCGGTTCCAACGGTGATTGAGGACTCATGACTCACCATTGGGTTACAATGGTGAGTTGTTAAAAACATAAACAAAAAATCAAAATGAATTTAAAAGTAAAGAACCTTAATTATGTTAATTAGAGAATCATAAATTAATAAAAAAATAGAATGAATTTAAACAAAAAAAATACTTACATACGTATAATGATTCTGGAAAAATAAAAATCACATAAAAGCAGTTGATAAACATAATTAAAAACTAATGAAAGAAACAAAAGAAGAATTTTCTGGACAAAAATTATGAAGCCAATTAAAATACACCAAACACTCAATAAGACAAATCAATTACTCAACAGAGAGGTAAGAATTATTCTGGGAGATTGAACCTATAACAGACAAGTCATAGAGAAACAAACTAAATAAAAACAAGAAAATAGATAGTGGGAAAAAACATAACTACTGTTGAAGAGAAATATTGAGTTAATTTACTCACTATTTTTCTCCTAGTGGTGAATCAGAGACTCAATGTTGGGTTCAAGTGGTGATAAAAATTACTCACCATTTCTAAAAACAAATAATGACTAAAAGAATCACCATCAGGTTCTTAAAATAGTGACAAGAGAGACAAATCGTTGTTAAAAACCAATGGTGACTCAACAAGGTTGATCAACCACATAGAGAAAACAAAACAGAGAAGCAAGTCAAAGAAGATCTAATCTATGTAAAAAAATACATAAATATCAAAATAATACCAAAATGGATAATGATGAAACTCTAAAGAAATGAAGAACTAGTATATCAACTAGATATGAATAAACACTGGTGCATGTCACAATGGATTTGGAGAAAAGGAGGATGCCAATGATTGATGTTCTATAGAAGAAGATGGTGAACAAGATAAGAAATCATGCAGGATGGAAAATATTTTTGGAATTTCAAAATATGAGCATGCAGAAAAGGAAGATAATATCAAATGGTTATAAAAATTCATAGGATATAGGAAGGCTATGCCTGAATGCCATTATCTGATAATGAGAGGAATATAAGGAATAATCAAAGGGATGAAATGAAAGGAGAGTAGATCTAATGGTCCAAGTTGAATCCCAGATGAAAAGTTTCATCCCACATTGAAACCAAGAAGCGTGGAGACATTGGTATATAAGGAAATACTCTCCATTGATTTCCTAGAACAAAAACATAAGGCACACACGACCTGTGGGCTTGCAGTTGACCAAATACCAACCTTTGGGGGTGCAATACTCAAACCTTATACAGAGCTCCACACAGGTATAGTGTGCACCATGGTTGGACCAGGGTTTGTGCAAGCCACAATATGTATACCACCCTTGAGGGTTGACCTCCGAGTCCCCTTAAAAGAGGTTGAAGTTTAGATTGAAGTCCTGCATAAAATGCCTTAATTTTTGAATAACAAAATAAAATAATATAAATATATAAAAAAACAACCAAAAAACATAAAAAAGAATTAAACCATATTAATAATAAATAAAATTTTCAACGAAAAAATATAAAGTAAAAACAAATACATATTAAAACAAAATATGAAAAAAATTTAAAGATAAAAATTAATTAAAAATAATAGAATTTAATTAAATATTATGTAAGTGTGATTTATCAAAACAAAAAAAAATTTAAAATATTTAATACCCAGTTACAAAAACTAAGTTACACTCAATAGTTAATAAAATAAGTGAAAGTAAGGTTCATACAATTAAAATTTTCTTAAATAAGTAAATTATTATATATAAATTTATCAATGAAAACCATGTTTCATAAAATTAATATGATATAACAATATCTCTAATCTAACTTACATAATTATTTCATGAAATTTACCAATGTATTCTATAAATATTTTGACATAATAAATGTTTTAAAATTATTAAACATTTAAAATCTAAATATTTAATTATTCAAAATAATACTTTATCATTGATTCATTTCTAAATATAATTAATTCTAAGAAACATGCTTGAAAAGTACTATAAATACAATAGGGAATTCTGAAGAACCGACCTTCATAGATAAAGAAATATTCAAGAGTTACTTATAATTTTATAATCATGTACATCATCATACAATTATTTCTTTTCGGGTTAAAACAATCCAATAAACAGTTTAACTGTGGTTCCTTATATAACTTATTAAATTTCAATAATTAAATCCCTTAAATCTAAGAGAATAAAAACAAATATTAACCCCTTCAGTTAACTTAAATATTATTGTAAACACTAAAAATATATAAATACCAAAAATATTCTACCAAAATAATCTCAAATTTAAGTTAAATTCATAAAAATTTAACAACCCAAGTATTTATAGAATAATTTGTTTTTATATTTATAATTATTTTTGATATAAATAGTTATTCTTAAATTAAATAATTTATTATCTTGTTATTTATTTAAAACGTTAATTTTTAAATTATAGGATTTTAATTTGACAAAACTATTTTTATTTTTGAATTTAAAATTTTGAAATTATCTTAGTATGAATTTTTGAGAATTTTTTTGAAAAAGTATAATTTTTGGTGAATACTAAAAAATATGGTTTTTTATTAAATATAGTATTTTTATGACATATGGAAGACATAATTATGATATTAAATTTATTAAATTTTTTTAATAACTAATTTATGATTTTATCAGAGTAATATTATATAGAAATAATTTAGAACATGTATGTTATAATTTATTTGATGGTAAGTATAAAACTTATTGTCAATGCCGACACATTGCCTATGCAATATTAATAATGACAAATTTTCTTACTTATAAATAATAATTGAGTGTTGAAAATTATTTTCATGAATTTTTTATTAATTATTATGTATTATTGATTTTTTTATATGTTTAATTTGAATTTTATAGTCATATAACATAAGTCTTATTAAAATTTATATACATTGCTTGCACAGGGAAAGAAAAGAAAAAATAACAAATTTAAGAAGTTTTCTTAAGGTATAAATGAGTGAATATACATAATTAAATAATATATAATTTTATTATGAGCCTAATTTATTTATTTTTATGATTTTAATTTACTTTTACTTTTTATATATGAAATCATTAATATTAATTCCTTTACAAAGCTGATGCAGTACCTGTGTAGTCATAAGAAAAATAAATAAATTTTTTTTAATTAAAATTATAAAAATTATTAAATGACTCATATTTGAGATCAAACTTTTTATATAAGAAAGTTTCAACCATTATCATGTTTTTAATTTAATTTGGGATATTTTAGACCCTCATGAATCAATTTAAATCCTTTAAAATATTTTATTTAAAAAGTAATTCAAGTTGTCACATTATAGTTTTTGATTTGTATAATATTTTAAAAAGAGGTTTTACAGAAGTTTTACTCAAATAAGAATATTTTTTGGAAAGATAATAAAATTATCAACTTCAATTTTTTTTTAATTTTTAAAGAATAAATAAATAAATTAATGGCTTGGATAATTATGATGCAATAAATTTTTAATGGTATTCGATTTTAAAATGTTTTTTTCTTCATGTGTTTAAATTCAAAATTATTAATATTTTTTATTATGAGAAAAACATTTTTCTTGAATAAAATAATTTGTTAAATTATTTAAAAATTAAAAAAATTTGAAAACAAATGATGATATTCCTTCTAAAATGTAATCCCCTTTAGTTTTATGCCTTTTTGGAAGTCTTAAACCCTATAATATATTTATTATATTTTAATAATTTGAGGAATTCCTGAGTTACCCCTCACCTCAACTATAAAAGGAGGCTCATTGCTTCAAAAACATTTATCACCTTGAGATTTATTTATTAACTATATTCTAAAACATTCCCTTCTCCACATCCCTTTCCACATTATAGAGCTTCTTTTCTTATAAAAAGACCAATTAAAAGAGCCTTAAAGAGGTTCTGAAAGAGAAAATTTCAAGAGGTAAGATTCCTTTTTTTTCTCTTTTAAATTGTTTTTCACTTCTACCTTATCCCTACATCATATCCAATGTTTCATAAAAAATATAGTAAGAAATATATATATACTAGAATGTTTTTTTATGGAATATGCATCATAAAATCTCTCATATTCTAATTTTATTCTTAAAAACAAAATCATTTCCTGTGGTGTGTCAATTGAACACCTTCATGGATGATGATACTTCATTTCCGTTTTACTAAAATCATGAAAATTTTAAATTCACATGTAATTGTTTAAAATGGAATATATATATATATATTTCATCACTTTTAAATTATTATTTCTTTTGGAAAAATAATATCACAATATACTAGCCTTGGAAACCATGAAAAGAACGCACCCGAAACAATGGAAATAACAAACTTTTATTAATAAATGAGTGGAATATGTTATAATAAGACCATATAAGGAATTATAAACATGATAATATTTATTTAATAAATTAATAACACTTTCAAACCTTCATACATGATTTCTGAACACTTTTTAAGGAATTCGAACCCAAGGTAAGCTACTCTTTAACAAAAACATTGTTTTAAATGATCTAAAGATTTATTTTTCTAAATCATTATATTTCATATCAATGTTTTCAAAATGGTTTCTATAAATGTATTTTTATGGTTATTTATGTTTTAATTTCTCCCATGTGTTTATAAAAGAGGTGTTATGTAAGATACTTTCCTCTTTAAAATCCTTTTAAATGTCTCTTTTATGAAATTTTAAAACATTGTTCTTTTATTTATATACGACACTAGAAGTTTCTCTAATTTCAAAACATTTTATTACTATAATGTTTCCTTTATAAGTTTTATTAGTTATTTTTTAAGAATATTATTTCATTATTATGGTTGTGGTTTTTATATTTTAAAAATTAGTTTTATGAAAAAATGGTATTATGATATCTGAATGTGCTTTTATTATGGGTTTAAATGAGTTATCAAGGGTTTTATTCATGATATGTTCATTGTAAATTGTTTATGTTGGGTTTATCCTATTATAGATCAATATATGATGGGTTGATCTCCATTATATTTCAAGATATGTTGGGTTGATCCCATTATTGCTCAAGATATGACGGGTGAACCCCATTATAGCTCTCCAATGCACTGGGTACTCTGTAAATGGAATCTTACTGTATAGTTATTCCATATGTAAGTGTGAATGTACGAGTGATATGGTAATGATATACCAAGGTGACTTTATGATTTTTCTATGAATGCTTATGAGTTTTCATGAAAAGGGTTTTCAATGAATTTTTATGTTTTCACTGGACTAACGGTTTTCATTCTTTATATCCCTTATTGAGCTTTTTGTTCTCATCCCATGATTTTATAATGTTTTTCATAGGATTAAATATATGTTAAAAGGAATTTTATGGTGATAGTGCTGATGGATCCAATTATTTATTTTATAATTGTTTTTTTAAACTCTTTTTTAATGGATGGGTTGTCTAATCCTCCAAAACCTAAAACAAAAAAGGTCCTTGATTTCATAATGTATTAGGTATTTTTCTGTTATATTTTATAAAAAAATAAACAGTATGTTTTATTATCTAATCTGGAATTTTGGGTTCAAATATTTACATTTGGTATAAGAGGAATGGTATAGAAAAATTTTAAGATTAGATGTCGCCGTTATTTTAAAAAAATAGCGAGAGAATTTAGTTTTAAATTTCTAGTTAATTAATTACACAAAAGAAAATAGTTTTTCATAACTCTCAATATATAAATTCATAATTATATATTAAATTAATTAATTGTAAGGCCATAATTGGGGGGGGGGGGATAATGTAACAACCAAGGTATTTATAGTATATTTTTTTTATTTTTATTATTATTTATGATTTAAAAAATAATTCTTAAAATAGATAATTTATTATATAGTTATTTATTTAAAAAGTTAATTTTTCAAATATATAATATTAATTTAATAAAACTATTTTCATTTTTTAATTTATAATGTTTAAATTATCTTAGTATGAATTTCTGATAATTTTATAAAAAAGTTTAATTTTTGGTGAATAGTAAAAAATAATATTTTTTATAAAATATGGTATTTTTTACGACATATTGAATACAAAATTATGATATAAAATTTATTAAATTTATGTAATAACTAAATTATTATTTTATAAGAGTAATATTGTATAGAAATAATTTATAACATATATCTTATATTTTATTTCATGATAAGTATAAAAATTATTGTTTGTGCCGACGTAGTGCCTATACAACATTAGAAAAGTCAAATTTGGTTCTTTATAAATTCTAATCGAGTTTCTAAAAATTATTTTCATGACATTTTATTAATTATTATTTTTTATTTTTTATCTCTTAAATTTTAATTTTATAGCCATATAACATAAGTCTTATCTACATGCCTATGCAATGCTTGCGTAGGGCAAGAAAAGACAAAATAACAAATTTAAGATGTTTACTTGACATGTAAAACAGTGAATATACATAATAAATGAATCTAGAATTTTATTATGAACCTAATTAATCTATATTTAATATATTAATTTATTTTTAATTTTTATATATGTAATAATTAACATTAATTCCTATGCAACGCTGATGTAGTGTCTGTGTAAGCATACGAAAAATAAATAAAATGTTTTTAATTAAAATTATAAGAATTATTCAATAAACCATAGTTTGTCTAAAAATTTTTATATAAGATATTTTTAACCATTATCATGTTTTTATTTGAATCTGGGACATTTTGAACCTACATGAATCACTTTAAATCCTTTAAAATATTTTATTTAAAAAACAATCAAGTTGTCACATTATAGTTTTTAATTTGTATAATATTTTAATATGAGGTTTTACATAAGTTTTATTCAATCAAGAATAGTATTTAGAAATATAATTAAATTAAATTCTTCATGAAATTTAAATTTTAATTTTTAGGAAATAAATTAATCCTTTAACAGATTAGAAAATTATGATGGAGTAATTATTTAATTAATGAATAAATCTAATTAATGGTATTAAAAATAATAAAATAAATATTTTTTAATATTTTTTAAGTTAATTCAAAAATTACCCAAATATATATTACATTTATACAATATAAAATTTTTTTATTAGAATTTGAAACATTGTTTTTTTGTTTTTAAAGTCATAATTATGAGTAGTTTTTATTTTGAAAAAAATATTTTTCATAAATAAAATATTTATTAAATTATTTAAAAATGACAAAATTATTTAAAAAGGAAAAAATGATGATATTATTCTGATAATGTAATCCCCTTTATTTTTATACCTTTTTGGAGGTCTTAAAACCTATAATATATTTATTAGATTTTATTAATTTGAATAATTTCTAAGTTACCCCTTATCTCAATTATAAAATGAGGCTACTTACTTAATAAAAATTCATTACCTTGATCCTTCTTTATTGATTTTATTATGTAAAATTATCTTCTCCTTACTCCTTTCCACATTATAGAGTTTCTGGTATCACAAAAATACCACTTCCAAGAGCCTTAAAGAAGTTCTGAAGGAGAAATTTTCTAGAGATAATATTCATTTTTTCATCTATTTTAAATTCTTTTCACTTGTATCTTATCCTCATTTCATATCCAATGTTTAATGAAAACTCCAATAACACACACACACACACACAGATATATATATATATATATATATTGGATTTTTGTTGTTTATGTAATATATATTATAAAATCTATAATCTTTTCCTTTTATTCATAAAAACAAAATTGTCGTCCGTGGTGTGTCAATTCAACGCCTTCGTGGAAAATGATTATTAATTTGACTTTTACTGAAATGATGGAAAGTTTAAATTCAAATGTAATCGTTTAAAATGACACACACACACACACAAACACACACACACACACATGTTATCACTTTTAGATCATTATTTATTTTTTTACAAGGAATACCATAATAAACCAACCTTGGAAACCATAAAAAGAACAAACTCAAAACAATGAAAATAAAAAAATATTTTTAATAAATGGGTGTAAAATGTTATAATAAAATCATGAAAGGAATTATAAACATGATTATAGTTATGTGATAAATTAATAACACTTTTGAAGCCTTTATTCTGAAGGTCTAAACACTTTTGAAGGAAGTCAAACCTGAGGTAATATACTCTTTAACTAAAATAGTGTTTTAAATGTTCTAAAGAATTATTAGTCTAAATCATTCTATTTCATGTCCATGTTTTCAAAATGATATCTATGAATTTATTTTTAGGGTTATTAATGTTTTAATTTCTCTCATGATTTTTGAAAAGTGATATTATGTAAGGGACTTTCCATTTAAAATCCTTTTAAATGTATCTTTTATGAAATTTTAAAATATTGTTCTTTTATTTATATATGGAGTGAGTGGTTTCTCTAATTTAATGAAATTTTATTACTATAATGTTTCCTTTATAAGTTTTCATAGTTATTTTTGAATAATATTATTTCATTATAATGTGTATGGTTATTATATTTTAAAAATATTTTTTACTAAAAAAGGGTATTAAGATATCTAAATGTGTTTTGATTATGGGTTTAAATGAGTTATCAAGGGGTTTATTCATGATATGTTCCTTGGATATTTTATATGTTGTGTTTAGCCCATTATAGTTCATTATATGATGGTTTTATCTAAATTTTAGATCAATATATGTTGGGTTGATCCCATTATAACTTAATATATGATGGGTGAGACACATTATAGCTCTTCAATGTATTGGGTACTCCATAAATGGAGCTTGACCATATGGTTATTATATTTTTAAGTGTTTTTGTAAGAGTGATATGGTAATGATGTACCAAGGTGACTGCATGATTTTTCTATGAATTCTTATGAGTTTTCAATAAAAGGGGTTTTTAATGTATTTTTATGTTTTCACTGGACTATGATTTTTATTCTTTATGTCCTTTATTGAGATTTTTTGTACTCATCCCACATTTTTAAAATATTTTTTATATGATTGCATAGATGTTCAAAGCATAATTATGGTGACAATGTAGATAAATATAAATATTTATTTTGTAATTATTATTTTAAACTCTGATTTAATGTATGGTTTGTCTAATCCTCTAAAACCTAGAGCAGAAAAGGTCCTCAATTTTAAAATGTACTGTGTATTTTTATGTTATCTTTTATATAAAAAATACATAGAATGTTTTATTACTGAATCCATAATTTTTGGTTCAGGTATTTACATTTGATATTATAATAATGGTCTAGAAAAATTTAAAGATTAGACGTTGTCATTTTTTTTGATAAAAACTAGTGATAAAATTTACTTTTGAACTTATAGTTAATTAAATACACACAAGAAAATAGTTTTCCATTATTCTCAATATATAAATTCAGAATTATATGTTCAATGAATTAATTTTTTGGGTGAAATTTAATTAAGGGGGTGGAGGATAATTTAATAAACCAGGTATTTATAGAATAATTTTTTTCATATTTATAAGTATTTTTTATTTAAATAGTAATTCTTAAACTAAATAATTTATTATATGGTTATTTTTTTAAAAATTAATTTTAAAATTATAGAATTTTAATTTGAAAAAACTATTTCAATTTTTTAATTCATCATGTTGAAATTATCTTAGTATGAAGTTTTTAGAATTTACTAAAAAAGTTTATTTTTTAGTGAATAGTAAAAAATACGGTTTTTTATAAAATATGGTATTTTTATGAAATATTGAAGACATAATTATGATATAAAATTTATTAGATTTTTTGAATAACTAAATTTTGATTTTATAAGAGTAATATTGTACATAAATAATTTAGAACATGTATTTTATAATTTAATTCATGATAAGTATAAACATTATTTGCAATGCTGATGCAGTGCCTGTGAAACATTGGAAATGTCAAATTTGGTTCCTTATAAATACTAATTGACTGCTAAAAAAATATTTTCATGATTTTTTATTTATTTTTATGTATTATTTATATTTTAATCTATTAAATAATAATTTTTTAGTCATATAACATAAGTTTAATCCAAATGTCCGTGCAATGCTTTTTATGGAAAGAATAGACAAAATAGAAAATTTAAGAAATTTTATTGATATGTAAATGAGTTAATATTCAAAATGAATGAATATAAATTTTTTTTATATAACCATATTAATTTATAATTATTATATTAATTTATTTTTAACTTTTATATATGAAATAATTAACATTAATGCCTATGAAATGCTGATGTAGTGCCTGTGTAAGCATAAAATAAATAAATATTATATTATTAGTTAAAATTTTTATAACTATTAAATGACCTATAGTTTTCATAAAACTTTTTATATAATAAATTTTCGACCATTATCATGTTTTTATTTTTATTTGGGATATTTTGGAACCACATGAATCACTTTAAATCCTTTAAAATATTTTATTTCAAAAGGAAGTCAAGTTTTTACATTATAGTTTTTAATATGTTTAATTTTTTAATATGAGGTTTTACAGATGTTTTATTCAAAAAATAATAGTATTTTTAAAGATAATAAAACTATATTCTTCATTAAATTTAATTTTTAATATTTAGGGAATAAATAAATACCTTAATGAATTCGACAATTATGATGTAATAATTATTTAATTAATGAATAAATCAAATTAATGGTATTAAAAAAAATAAAAAAAATAAAATTATATATTTCTAAGTTAATAAATGAATTCCATATGTGGATATGACATGTCATTGATATAATAAAAAAATTAACCTAATTAGAATCTTTTTTTTGATGTGTTTAAAGTCGTAATTATGAATAGTTTTTATTTTGACCAAAAATATTTTTCATGTATAAAATATTTTATTAAATTATTTAAAAATAAAAAAATTATTGAAAAAGGATAAAAATGATGATATTAATTTTAAAATGCAATCCCCTTTAGTTTTATCCATTTTTGGAAGTCTTTATTCCTATAATATATTTATTATATTTCAATAATTTGAGTAATTCCCAAGTTACCCCTCACATCATTTATAAAAGGATGCTCCTTAAATCACAAACATCTGGAAAATTTCCTTCTCCTCATCACTTACCACATCCTAGAGCTTTTAGTCTCATAAAAATACCACTTCCAAGAGCCTTAAAAAGGTTCTCAAGGAGAAAATTTCAAGAGGTAAGATTCATTTTTCTTCGCTTTTAAATTCCATTTCAATTCTACCTTATCATAATATTGTACCCAATGTTTCATGAAAACTATAGTATCATATATATATACTATTTTTTTGTGTTTATAGAATATGAATCATAAAATATCTCATCTTCTCCTTTTATTCTTAAAAACGAAATCATTGTCTGTGGTGTATCAATTCAACACCTTCATGGGTAATGATTCTCTACTACCCTTTTACTGAAATATTTGAAAGTTTAAATAGACTTTAATTGTTTAAAATTACATAAATATATATATGTTATAACTTCTATATTATTATTTCTTTTTGACAAGGAATACCATAATAAACCGACCATGGAAACAATGAAAAGAACGCACCCAAAACAATTGAAATAAAAAAATATTGTTAGTAAATGGGTGGAAAATGTTATAATAATATCATGTAAGGAACTATGAACATGATTATAGTTACGTAATAAATTAATATCTCTTTTCAAACCTTTATACAAGAGTTTTGAACACTTTTTAAGGAATTCAAACCCAAGGTAAGAGACTCTTTAACTAAAACATTATTTTAAATGTTCTAAGGATTTATTATTCTAAATCATTGTATTTCATGTCCATGTTTTCAAAATGTTTTATATTAATGTATTTGTATATGTATTTATGTTTTAATTTCACTCATTTTTTTGAAAATAGGTGTTATGTAAGATACTTTCCTTTTAAAATCCTTTTAAATGTCACTTTTATGAAATTTAAAAATATTTTTCTTTTATTTTTATACGACATGAGAGGTTTCTCTGATTTCATGAAATTTTATTACTATAATATTTCATTTATATGTTTTGATAGTTATTTTTTAATAATATTATTTCATTATTTGGTGCACGATTTTTTTTTTTATTTTGAAAATATTTTTCATGTAAAAAGGGTATTATAATATTTGAATGTGTTTTGATTATGGGTTTAAATGAGTTATCAAGGGTTTTATTCATGATATGTTCCTTGAACATTGTTTATGTCAGTTTGATCCCATTATATCTCAAGATATGATGGATTGAGCCCCATTATAACTCAAGATATGTTGGGTTGAGCACATTATAGCTCTATATATGATAGTTGAGTCCCATTATATCTCTCCAATGCAATGGTCACTCTGTAAATGGAATCTATTAGTATGGTTATTACATTTATAAGTGATAATTTAATAGTGATATGGTAATGATGTCCCAAGGTTACTTCTTGATCTTTATATTCATCCTTTTGAGTTTTCAAGAAAATGGTTTTTAATAGATTTTTATGTTTTCACTGGACTAAATATTTTCTTTCTTTATGTCCCTTAGTGATTTTGTGTGTGCTCATTCTAGGTTTTTAAAATGATTTTTTCATAGGATTACATAGGAGTTCAAAGGATAGTTATGGTGATAGTGCAGATGAATCCAATTAGTTATTTTGTAATTATTTTTTTAAACTCTTATTTAATGTACGATTTGTTTAATCCTCCAAAACCTAGACCAGAAAAAGTCATTGATTTTATAATGTACTATGTATTTTGCAGTTATCTTTTATATAAAAAATACACAAAAAGTTTGATTAATGAATCCAGAATTGTAGGTTTTGGTCTTTATAAAGAATCCCTAGGATAGTTTTCAAAATAAATAAATTATAATTGAAATAGTACTTTTAGGAATTAAATAGACTATATTTTATCTAAATTAGACTACATATTTAAAAAAACAATGTTAGACATGTTTCCAAAACCCTAAAGTAGAATCAAATGAATATATTAAAATGAAAATAATATCCCGTAGAAGAGAAGAAGGATTCAAAACTCACTAATTTTATTTCTTAGAAGATTGAAATAAAAAATCCTTGAATTAGGGGAGAATGCTGGAGAAGACAACATACTGTTACTCGGGTGTGGGGAGAAAAAAGAAGAGGAGGTAAAGAAATATTAAATCTAAAATATCTAAAAAAATCAAAAATGGAGGAAGAACACCTAGATGATGAGTTAAATATCTCCTAAGGAGGGGAGGGGGGATGCTGAGGCTCGTAGGAGGGGAGGGGATTAGGGCTTCATATTAAAAGTGGAGGAAGAGCCTGAGGGTAGCCAGATTTTTGAAGGAGTTATACCCGTGATCTTTTAAAAACCGTGGGTATAGATTTTGGAAGAATATCTACACCCATAGTTTCTATAAACCATGGGTATATATGCATGGGGATAGAACTAGTTTCTAGTTGTGTTTCAAAGGATATTTTATAATGGTCATATTTAAATAATAATATTTTTATATTATATCCCAATTCTCTTAAATATTAGAATTTTTTGTTAAGAAAGATATAAAGCATAATATTATTAAAAAAATATGGGGTGTTACGGATTTAATAAATGCATAGTATATAGTATGAAGCAACTGTTCAAGAATTTTATTTATTTATTTTACATTTTATTAATTAACTATTTAATATAAGTGAAATCCAATCAATTGGAGAAAACTGTTTTGTTAATGATACACCGAGTCATATTGATTTAGTTTATTAGAGTAATTAACTTTTTTTAGTTAAATTAATCTACATAGTGTACAACATATATCGACATATATTCCATGTAGGTGGGTATGGATTAATTATGAGTCATGGATTTAGTTACATTGTGTGAGAATTAACTACAAGACATGTGAATTAATTACACTATGTGTAAATTAATGACACTAGGGGTGTATTAATCACATCACATGTGTATTAATTACCCAAAATGTGAATTAATTACCCTTTGTGTGAATTAATTACAAAATGTTTGAATTAATTACACCACATGTGAATTAATTACACGAGATGAGAATTATCACACTACATGTAAATTAATTACATTTTGTGTGTATTAATTGAACCATATGTGTGTTAATTATGTTACATATAAATTAATTACACCACATGTGATTTAATTAATTACTCTGTGTCTACCACATGAACACCACATCTTGTGGGGTTACATGGCATGTTGTCAAGTTGTATTCCATGTAACCCTACATCAGCGCACCACCTTAGGATGGTTATTTAAATTTTATTAAATTTTTAACCTGTTATGGGTTATGTTAATGATAAATTAAGAGTTAATAAATATATCTCGACAATCATATACAAAAAATATATTTATTTACGTGAAAACTAACTTTTAAATGAATAAATGATCAAAAATAAATAAATAATTATAAATTTAACATGAACACTCTAATAAAACTTATAGGTTACCGGAACATCAGAAGTGCTTATCAGGGTTTCTCATTAATAAGAAATTATTGAGTTCAATGGATATTCCATGGTTTATATGACGTGGGATCTATGACCAATGAAATTTTTGGATGAAACTTGAAAAACATTCTGGGACCAAGGGGATCTTTAATGTTAAATTTATAATTAATTTAAATAGATAAGAAGAAATAATATCTATGTCTTGAGATCATTCTTTGATGAAAATGTTTATAATCTGAAACCCTTTTGATCTACCATCATTGCACTTGTAGGATCCACGTAAAAAATCCATTTAATGATAATTCACATGTTGTCCCTTGATCTTTAAACAATGCTAATGGATTGCCAGGTGCTAGTGATGCGAATTAATTGTCTTGCACTATTCACATTAATCACTGTGATGATTCCTTTAGGCTTTAAGAATAATCCTTTCACTCTTTTTCTTAAGAATACATAGGATGGAGGAGAATATCTTGGTCTTAAGAGAAGAAATTGTAGAGTGTTATTTGTTATTCAGAGGGGGGGGGGAGCTCTATATTTAATTGTACACAATAATTATCCAATTCAATATACTCTATAACAATAAACATAACGGAATATTTATATAGTTTATGTTTAGGTTTAAATATTATTTAATTTCACAAAGGCCCTTAATAATATATTAAAACCATAAATGAACCCATTCCATGTAATAAAAATTTATTATTATTTTCTCATGACATGATATTGCAAGTGCAATGATAAACATTCTTTTTCCATCTTGAAAATTAATATTTATTATTGGATATAATCTTGGTGTGCTTGTCTTGCTCGAGATTTATCAAATTCCCAAATAAATATTTAATTAAATATTTATTCATTAAATAAATAAACATTATATATTCACGTAATTAAATAATTACCTTGTGAACAAATATTTATTTAATTTTTGAGATTAGTAAATCTTAAATAAAATTACTCCTGAATCTCAATAATAATATTTATTTTAAAAATTAAAATTAAAATATAATTTAATATAGATCACTGAAAACACTTAGTGTGTGTCTCTCTATGATTTAAATCATTGGCATTAGTCGATATTGCTTAAAGTTTGATATTATAATCTAGTAATGGTTCAAGAAACCTAATAGGATTAAGTTAATGTTGTAACATTGATAACCACACATGATCTCTGATTATGTAATATAATACCTTTGTCTTGATATCTCATCAAGTAGGTTGCATACTTGTCTCATTAACCTTAATACTTGATATATATTTCTTTTATTATTTAGAATAAACATGTATTTATGACCATAACCATGAAATTAATTTCAATAGTTCCATTCCAATTAAAGGAATGGTATATTAACTTTCATAAAAGAAAGGGACAAATCTTTCCTTTATTTATTCCTTAATAACATACTGATAATGTACCGAAACTATCTTACTTATCACGAACAGAGTGCATCATTGGTTTTTTCAATAGAACTTAGTATGATATTCATGATATATATTAATAATAATCATAAAGTCTAAGGACTATTACACACTCTTTTGGATAGGATTATTTGATGACTTGCAAACATTTTGAATTCCTATTGGCGGACCTATCCTCATATTCCACCATCTTGGAGATCACTAAGTGATAACTTCATGAGATCAAGATTTATCCTCTTACGAGCACTCAAAAAAAATAGTAAAAAAACTATTTTCCCCATCATAGTTCATTATGTTGACTTTAGAACAAATATTTAATATAAATAATCATAGCATCTCAAGGTTCTCATCATAACATTGAACTCGTACGTCCTATTTCGATGCGACAGATACCCTAGGAAATTATCAATTTAAATTCATGTATAATAATGATCAATATGTGATAATATATATTTAATATTGAGTTATTTTAATATATTCGATAATCTAAAGTAAAAATTTATTGTTTATAGGAGACCAAATCAAAAATGTATTGATCCTTAGACTTTAATATTTTTATTAATTCATGTCATTACTCACTACTTTGATGCACTAAACAAAACTATTATACCATATGTTCACTAAAATTAGGGTATATTGGTTTCATCATGAATGGTGTGTTATTAATGAATAAATCAAGGAAGGATTTGACCTGTCTATCTTTATGGGAGTTGATATCCAAACCATTTGATTGGAATAAAACTATCGAACTAAATTCCATAATCATAGAAAATTCATGGGTTCATTTTAGACAGTCAATGAAATACATATCAAGTATATATGTTGATGATAGGAATTTGAAACCCCTTTGATGAGAAATTGAGACAAAGAGATTATATTTTCTAGTGACCATTTTTATGTGGTTATCACCATTGTGACATTAACTTATTCATCTTTAGTGAATTTATGTATTACAAAACCCTGATATTATAATTTAGGTGAAATTTCCTAATTATACTAAAGAAAATCCTACAAGGTCACACATACTTAGTGTTTCTATTGATCTTGGTTAATTTCTATTTGAATTTAATTATTGGAATACAAATTATTCTCTAGTCTATGGAAAACTATCACTAAAAAAATGACTTATACCAACAAATATTTATTAACATATAATATATCTGTTGGTGAAAATGAAAAATTCCAACAGATATTAAGTTTTATTGGTATTAATTTGAAGTGAGCAATTTTTTTTACCAGCAGATATATATGTTTATATTTTTCGTTTAACCCAAAAAAATAATTTACCAATAATTAAATATATTACTTTATCATATAAATACTGACATTTTTTTACCCAAAAATGAATCTAATACTATAAATTGCTATTACCAACAGATTTTTTACCATTATAAAAATCCGTTGTAATAAATTACTCAATAACATAAAATATTTTATTAAAAATGAATATATATATATATATATATATTATTTTAAATAAATATTATAAATTATAAAATTTTAATAAAACAATATAATCATATGATTTTATTTTTGTGATATATAATATATAAATATGATAAATAAATGATTATATATCAATATATGTGTTCCCCTCCAAATTGGGCCCTCTCCCACCGCATAATCCCGCTCGCAAATCGACCCAATTTCCAGATTCTCCTCCACACCTCCCCGTACCAAATCTATAAGCATCCTTCTGACATTATAGACATCCCTCCATAACTAAGAAGTAGGCATTCCTTCTCGACTTATCATCATCGTTGTATAGTAATCAGGTAGGTTTTGTTCTTCTCTTCCCTTAATGTCACACGAGCACTGCTAAAATTATGTAACTGTAATTGAATTCTCCTCTTCTTCGTGTATGTATTATGTTACCCAAAATTTTTTTTCTATTGTTTCAGGTTCTATATTGTATTCCACGATACATGAAACTTGAGTTTCGTGCACTAATTGTGATTCCTTGATTTAATTTCCTGTCAATAATTGGTTGGGTTCTGTAATATATCGTCATTACTGCTTGGGTTTTCAGGTTTTTTCCAATTTTCTTTCCAAAACACATTTAAATGGATATTAGAATTATCTACAATCTACTCAGTTGTGCAATTAAAATATATTCATATTGCCCAAATATTACTTTCATTTCTATTACATTCATTTCCATGACCAATCTCTTATAATTCTGAGAAAACCATAAAATTTCTGATGTACCTTCTTTCACTATTTATTACATTTATTTACTCATACTGTTTATTTTTCAATAGCTTATACATTAAAATTTTTAAATATCTTGATTGAATTGTACTTCTCTAAATTCTAAAAGTGGAACCTTTTTCATCGCTGCATCCATTTCAAATCTTCTTAGGTATCAGCTTCTCCTACTGTGAAACTATGGACCTTATTCTATCTTTTCCACATGAAATTTTTCAACACAGTGATCTGCTGCTCATAGGTGTGTTCCGTTTTCTCCTTTATACCATTAAATCATATTGTGTTTTTGAATTCCATTAGATGAATGATGTTAGTATTGCATACTGTAAAACTGGGATGTTACATATTTGTCATATGAAAATTGTAAACATTGTATATGCACAGTGTAAATTCTCATCTAATGATTATATTTTATGCACTTATGAACAATACATATACATATTTCATATAAAATATATAACCACACTACATATTTTTTTTAATATGTACTAATTATAACATCAGTTTCTGAAATCATATCTTTTCAAAACATACATGTATTCTGATCAATACATATTATAAAGGAGTATATTTATGTATTTTTATCAATACATGTCTATTATGAACTAATACTGTCATCATACATTGAAAATTAATATGTGTACACTGAAAAACTAGTTATACTGTGTTAAATATATGCATCAGAACAACAATTTCTTTTTTCATAACAAATCAAATTTCATATTTGATGTGAATTAATATTACACATTGCATTTATTTTTTTATGTTCAAAACTGATATGTAATTTGTGGAACTGATATGAATTTACCAGAACTATATACATTGATTGAAGTTCAATTATGTATTCTGATCAAAATATGTATTAATTCATAACTATTAATGTGATCTAACTTATGTTTGAACTAATATTATGATACAACATATATGTATTCGAACTAATATCACATAATATTGAAATATTAATTTTGATATCACAATATTAGTTTTGATACATGTTGCAATATTTGTTCGTATTAGATAACAATATATGTTGCATCACAATAAATACATATTAATCACAATATTAGTTCATAAATAATACTACATGTATATATATTAATGAATACATATTAATTCTTCCCATTTCAAAAATGAAATGAAATATTAGAATTTAAAATCTGAACTAATATAAAATATGCAGAATTAATATTATGGTTTTTCAAAACAGATATATACATGAAATTATGAACTAATATATATGTTTGACAAACCACATAAACATGAATCCTACTGTTGATATACAGGACACTACAAATTCAACAATTTTATAAATTTAATGTTAAACATAAAATATAGATATAGATTATAGTATAATGAAATAAAATCCAAACATATTTGTATGGAAACCTGGATGTGAATGATAAATTGGTTCACATGCTCGCAATAGCAATTTATCTCTACAAATACCAAAATTAGTTAGTTGAGAATGTTTTTCATCATATTTTTTGTTATCTTAAATTTAGTTATCAAATTTTCATTTTAATCTTTTTCATAAACATTTTATTGTTAGTTTCCTAATAGCGTTACCTGTAACACTTGGTTTCGCTTTTAACTAATGATTCATGTTTCATATTATCATTTTTTGCGAATTGTTTTCAATATTCTTAATATGTAGAATCCATATATTAAATTTTCCACCTCTATTTTAATTTTAATTACATTATAGTACTGATTCTTGCATCATCTAATAATAAATTATTTTATACATAAACATTTGATGCAGGATTCTGATGATGTAGATGAAACTGAAACTAGAAAAGGATATAGATTTTGATTCTGTTAGTTCAAGAAGTAATGATATTCAATATCCCCTTTCTTATGACCATTATTATGGATAAGATAGGAATTATAAACTTTTATAAATTTTATTCTTTTGTGGAAATTATTATACATGAATATTTAGTCTAATGCGATTGCACGGGCGAAGTACTAGTTAGGTGTCATTTTCAATTTGAAAAGGTCCTTCAATAGTTTCTTATTTTCTTATTTTGGTCACATTTTATTTTTTTGTTGTTGTATTCACTAGTTATTTTTATATCATGGATTATGGATGTGGTTGTGGTCCCTGGTTATAAATTTTTGTGTGGTAACTATTTTGATAATATTATAGTCGTTGATATCATGCATTATTATTTTTATATCATGTCTTTAGATGAAAAATATTTTTTTGAAGGCTAATGTTTGGGTGGAAAACTAGCTTCTCATAGTGGTGTGTGTCTAAAGCAGAGGGAGCTAGTGTTAAGTTCCACTTAAAACATAAAATGGTGCTCCACTTCAAACATAAAATGGTGTTCCACTTAAATCAATGGGATGGTGGGGTGATGTTGTTCATGTTCAGATCCACTTCTGCATATGATAGCTTGTGTGAAGTGTTGGGGATTCTGGATCTAGTTGCTTTTGTGGCTGGTTCACATTGGGTGGAGCACAGAGTTTCAAGTTAGATCCTTTACAGGCTACTTCATCATTACTGTTATTTGGTGAGCATTTCTAGATTTTGTTTGTTGGATTTTCTAACATTAGAGGTGTGTATGGTACAATTTGTAGACCCCCACTAGTTTGTATCAAATACATAGATCATTTCAAGCCACCTTCTTATGTTTACAACCTTTTGATTTTTAGGATCATCCTTACAGTTATTTGGTTAGGGTTTCATGCTGCCATTGTTCACTCATTAAAGAAGTTTCTGGTAAGAGCATGTATGCCCATTGCCTAGTTCATCGCATCATCAGTGTGTTTCTTTGTTAAACACATTCCAAAACTATGCACAACCTTATTTAAACTCATTTGAAGAGGTAACGTAATTGTTTATTTTTTTTTGTTGTAGATATAGCCTTGTGGACCTAATGTCAGAGATGGTCTAAATAAAATAGCTGTATGAGACTATTGTGATGTCATTATCAGAGTTGGCCTTATCGCATGTGTTGTATGGTGGATCTCTTCCACACATGAAAAGGAACCTGGATTTTCAAGAGAGTAATCGATTCTTACTATTTTCATTCTGAATTTAGAGATTATACGGTTAAAATGCAAGATGTGTTTATCACTCTTTTTGTATGCTAGATAACTAAGTGAAGTGTCTTCTGGAAATTTGCAGATGGTATAGTTGGTGCATAAATGATTTGCATGTTGGTTTGTTTTTATGATTTGTTTTCTGGTTTTGTCATTATGTGTGCTGATAAAGTAGTTTGCAAGCTTTGTTTTTTGGTTTTGTTTTGTTAATGGCTGTTCTAAAATATGCTTGTTGACTCATTTATCTGAGCTGTTGTACTTTTGGTTGTGTTATGTCTTAAGGATACTTCACATGATTTTGATTTTATTTAAATATTCTTTTGAGATTAAAACGAATCAAGCTGGTGTTCTCATTTAATCTACCTTTACACGTGCTTAATGTTCAACCTTTGTCATTAAAATGAGGTTTTTTGAACCACCAACCTTCAGCACTGTGAGTGCATAAGGTGGCACAACTTCAACTATAAATTTTGTTGGTGCATATTTGTCTCTTGCAATGGCTATTGGGGCTCATTTTATAGACGAGCCTCATGATGGGAAAATTATGGATCATACCGATCTTACTGAGGTTCTGCACTATTTTCAGCTCTATGGATTAGATTGAAAAGCTAGATGTCAGGTTCCTCTTTTCAGAATTCTAGTTCTGGAAACAAAACCCATTGGTGTTAGAAGTCTCTCTACGTAACTTAGAAAACTACTGCGATGAATACCGGGCTACTATTGTGATCTTTTTGGATTTTATTTCCCAATTAATTTCCTGCATGATTGCCTTCCTTTATTAGAATACTATTGCTGCAATTATTATATTTTGAATAATCTATTGTGTAGGTGATTTTAAGTGAGAAAACAGGTTATTTATTTCAAGATATAGGTTGATGTTTTTTTTGACTCAAGTAGGAGGAAAAAGCTACATTTTTTTGGGGAGTTATGATTTTTTTCAGTTCCCTTTTTTTCAGCTCAATTTCTTAAATCTGTGGCTTGAATTTTTTTATACTTTATTATTAATTTTTTGGTTCCAATTAATGTAGATATTTTTCTCTCATTTTTTGGGTTTGATTTTTGATTGTATGTGGTGTAGATCTTAGCTGAAGGGTGTGACATAACATCAACTTGAGGTTCCTCAACGGTACTCCTAAATGGTACTAGAGATGACTTTGTTTCTTCTAGTGGCCTATTTGGGGGGGGGGTGATAAATGATCTTTGGAGGAAGTAAATATTCTTCTACCATGATGGGTGTTGGAGTATTTCAGTCAAGTGATGATAGTGCTGGAGGATTGATGTCAAGAGACAAAATTGGCGGTGGGGGTGCAACAATGACAACTACATAGATAGATCTTGGCTTCTTGTTTTTTATGGTCTTATCAATCAACTTCAACTATGTATTGATTCATTTTGTATTAAATTCCATTATTAATATAATAAATATTTTTCCTATATTTTAACATGTGTGAAAATTATCTTTGACTTGATAATTATAATAGGTGTATTATATATGATGAATTAAAAAATATAATATGAAATTTTAATAGTAATAAAAATATATAATTATTATTGAAATGTATTTTGTAAATAGATAATATATGTTGGTAATATTATTACCAACATATATATTTTTCATATGAATCTATTGTTAAACACTTAACAACATATATATTATCCTTTGGTATTATTATAATAATAACAGAACTATTTTATCTGTCGCAATAACATTTAGCGACAGAGTTTTTACCAACAGTTTAGTGACATGACATTTTTTGTTGGTAAATCATTTTACAAACAGAAAATACAATTTTACCAATAGATATACCCATATTAGAAAAAGTTAATTATTTTGTAGTGTATTTATTTAGGTAGTCTATGAAATAATATTTATTCAGGATTTAATGATCAAAAAAAAAGTTTACATATTTATGTTTGAGCTGAATATTAAATAAATAAATATTTATTCTCAATACCATTGAATAATATATAAATATATATATATATATATATCATAATTTATTCACAAGGTAATAAATGTTTTTTATTTTAAAATAAATATTTATTTAGTTACATGAATATTAAATAAATATTTATTCACAAGGCCAAGAATATTATAAATATTTATTTATTTATAAAATGAATAAAAATTATTATTTGAGGTTTGGTAACTTTGGAGGAAGGCTATATAAAACTATCATGTCCGGTAGGAATGATATATTAAATATCATTTAAATAAATATTTATTTATATATTTATTGAAATGATATTTATTTTATCAGTGAGTCTAGAACATTTCAACTAAATAATAATAATAAAATTATTATTTTGACATGGGTTTTTTGGATATTATGAGTATAATTAAGGGTTAGATGTGAAATTATTTTTCTCTAAACTAATTTCTATAAGTATCTAATTATATGATTTCCCAGTGTTAGATGATGTTATGCACAACACAACCCTATAAATATTCTGTCAATCCTAGAGAGAAAATTATCTAGAATGTTCTCAAGAACTGAGAGAAATATTCCATCATCATACCTTTATCAATATTGATAGATCAAGAATAAATCCTTCCATCTTTGAAGGATTGTGTGGGGATCAAAGGATGTTATTCAAGATTATCGATACTTCAACCCTAGCACTCAGAGAACCAAAAACAATTCTTCATGATCAAAGGAGAATATATGGATCACTACTAGAAGAATTCAATCCTTGGATCCTTATACTATAATGATAGTGAAACAAAATAGTGTTCAGATGATCAAACTATTTTTTGAATAAATAATTCCTAACAAGGAAATTATTAATTTAAATTGATTATAAATTTAATGTGAAAAGATCCTCTATTCATGTGTTTAATGTTCCTTTTAAATCATTATAGGATTTAATTCATTGTTTATGAAGTTAATATTTATGTATATCATGGATTATTTATTGAAACTAGTAAAATATGAGTTTTCTATAGCCCAATATTCACTTCCTATACATGTGTAACCTATAAGTGTTATCAGAGCAATTAAGTTAAAATTTATAATTACTAATTAATCATTGATATTTATACACATTTATCATTAGTTTTTTCATTTCAAGAAAATATTTCCTAAAATCTAATTTTTGAGTTCTATTCATCTTATTTATTCTGATTCATATAACCAATAATATGTTTAATTAAAGATAAAAACACCCGAATTACCAATTCACAGGTTCTGAGGATTTTTATCAGATAACGCGGGACTACATGATGCGGGGCCTGAAGGTTCATGTCATGTACACATGTTCAATTCATGTTGAGAAACTTCAAATTTAATTTGGAGTTTTATGAAAATAATATAACATAGTACCATTAAACACCAAATATTGAGTTGATAGGCTAGAAAAAAGTTTTTCGATCTACACACCATGTAACTCACTTACGTGTCATTTAGTCTATGCATTTTCATGGCATTAAACATGAATTAAAAGACGTGTTATATATTAATACATGATGCGTGTAACTAATAACTAAGAAACTCATAGGTCAAACATCATGTAACTCCCATACATTAAGTGTATATAATAAATGTTCATGGTCAACATACACGCCTAATCCATTAGTGAGTGTCATAGATAAATGGTGGAGTGATATACACAATGGGTATCTAGAATGTATACATCGTGTATCTTATTAGTTTATATAGAAAAAGTAAAATTAATTCATTTTCTCATTAAGTATTTTCAATGCATGTTTGTATTAACATTATTGTAAGTACATGTACTGTTATAGGTATTATATATATAAATCAAAATTTTAATTAATTCTATGAAAAATTCAGAACTACATGCCGAGTATGGACCTTACATACTGTGTACTTCACATACATAAAAGCATTACATGACACATAATTTAAATGTGTCTGTATGTCATTTATTGATAGTACATGCCATATAATTACATAACAATCTATATATTCTATTTTCATGTGAGTACACAGTATATGATAGGGACTGTGTTGGCTAGTTTAGACATATGTTCATTATGTTTCTTATTAGTACATGCTCATGTACATGAATAATTTTATTTAAAATTAATTTAATTATTTTGTTTAAATTTCAATGGATGTGAGTCTCAAGGACTATTTGGATGGATATTGAGATAAATGAATGAATTAATCAATGAAAATAATTAATTAATTTGGGCCTTTATATCTTCATTAAGAATGATTGAAAATAATGTTAGTATATTAAATGCATATTCATTGCATACAGGTATTATTATGATCTTGAAACCAACCTATATATGGTTTGGATATCTTTTAGTATAATTATTACATGGTTTTTTTCAATTATTATTATTATTAAATTAAAATGATATCCCTAAAGTCATCCCATTCCAGTACTATGTAAGAACCTGCATTCCCATAGTTTCTTTTATGAAAACCCCATAACCAATCCATTGGTTCTCCTCACCTATATTTGATTATAGAATATGTAAGGATGGGGAAATAGGTGAGTAAGTTAGTTCAAGATGGAGCAAAGGTGAAATCAACCTAGGTATTACATAAGTCAATGGTGGAATACTATAACTCAATCTAAGACCAACTTTGGGAGTTTCCCCCTCGAGGATATGGTTCATTTATTGTTTTATAAATAATCAAACTATTATATAAGATAAATAAACTAATTAAATAACAATCACAATTATATGGAATAAAATAAGTTGGTTTAAGCATACATATTTTATTTACATATGCATAATTAGTTGAGTAAAAAAAACTAAATTTTAACAAGACTTGTAAAAGGATAAAAATGAGAAATTTAGGTATAATAAACCAAAATACAATCATAAAACATTAAAATAGACTTTTCCTTACATTAATTGATTAAGAATTAAACTGTAGAACAAAGTCTTGATCTGAACCACATTAAGACACTTATTTTTATCGAGGAGTTCCTACAAAAGTATTGGGTTAAATTAACCATATAGGAATCAAGAGATGTGTCCCTCCCAAGAAGTGATGTTATTTAGACTCAAGTTTTGAGGAAATCCAAATAAGGATTTTAGGATTAGGGAGTTTAATTTATGGATAAGGGAGATAAAAAATAGAAATTTACCAGACCTCCTATCTAAATACCTTCAAGTAATTGACCAAGAACTCACTTAGGTTATGAGAAGGGAAATATGGATCCAGTCCACTAGAATTTCTATGAGATAAGATATTATGATTCTAATGGTTATGGATATTGGGACTGGATAAAATAGTGAGATAATGATAATTGAATTGAATTATTTCATCTCACATATCACTACTACAAAAGAGTCCTTTAACAGTGCTAGAATAAACCTTTATCAGTGCCAAAGAAACACCAAATACCGCTTCGTGGTTAAAAGGCCTAGAATTTTATTAGTGATAGAAAAATAATGATAAAGGGGATATTTATAAATGATAAATAAATTGATGATAAATCACTCTTTTATCAGTGCTTTTAGAAGTAATAATAAAAGACCACATTTATCAGTTCTTTTATTTAGTGCTGATAAAGGGACCCTTTATCAGTGCTTCTACAATAACTGATAAAGGAACCATTTATCATCACTTCTTAAAGATATGATAAAGGGAACCTTTATCAGAAATTCTATAAGAAGTAATAAAGTCATCATTTATCATCACATCTCAAAGAGATGATAAAGGTACCCTTTATCAATGATTTTCAAAGTGCTAATAAAGTATTCCTTTATCAACTCATTTAATAGCACTAATAAAATGGAATACTGAAGTATGATGTTACTGAAAAATACAACACAAAAAATAGGGCATACTGTATTGTGCTATAACAGTACACTGCAACACAAAAACAACACTATAAATTTTCAAAACTAGATACAAATATAGAATTTAAATGAAATAAAATTTACAACAAAAATAGAAGAAAAAAAAACAATATTATAGAGAATAAGTGTGAACCTTTATAAAAGAAAAATAGACCCCTGGTTGAGAAAAGAATGAACCTATATAATATGATAATTATTATATTAGTAATAATATAAAGAAATAAATTAAATAAAATATGTTATTTTTAAGCTAAAATCTGAGTCATTCTAGGAACACTATGTATTATATTGCATTCTGGTTGATTTCTGCACGTCACACCATTTATTATTCATATTCATGAATTATCTTTGTAAAAATTACCTAAATAATTATAAGTAAAAAATTATAATAAAATTAATTAAGTAATAGTAGATAAAATAATGAGAAAAAAATCTTAGATCATTTTACCAGTTTTGCCGATGTGATACATATTTTAAACTAAAATGAAATATATATATTAAACAGATGCACTTTGAGTCATACTGGTGACAATATGAAATGAATTTATGTGAAGATGATTATTACATGTCCCAAATAACTTATTGATAATTTTAATAAATTATCAAAACAATCTGGATGCATTTCCTCTGTGTTGAGTATGCTACTTGTTTTTTTTATAAAAAATGTCATTTTGAACTAGAAATGCGTACTTTGAGTCAAAACAGTCACATCATGTGTGGGTTTGATGTGAGACTGATTTGTACACATAAGAAATGAATTATTAATCATTTTATTAAATTATCAAGAAAATATGAGAGTATTTTATCATTTTTTAGTGAGTGACAATTGTTTATATTAAAATATCAATTTTAAACTGATTACGAATAATTTGAGTCATATTGGGAACATCATGTATAGTATTGAGTTAGGGATGATTCCTACATGTCAAAACTTAATTATGAATATTTTTAATAAAGTAGAAAACCAATATGAATTTGTTTTCTCAGTTTTAAGTATGTCAGTTGTCTTTTTTACTAAAATTAATCTCAATTTTGAATAAAAAGACTCACTTGGAGTCATACCGATCACAACATACGTTACATTGAAATGAACCTGATCCCTACACATCCTAAATAACTTATGGATTTTTTCCTTAATTATAAAGACAATATAAACGTGTTTCCTTGTTTTTGAGTATGCCACTTGTGTTTTTTTACTAAAATGACAATTTAAACTAGAAATGATCACTTTGAGTCATACTTGTCACATCATGTGTGGATTTTATCAGATACTGAATCCTACACAGGATAAATGAATTATGAATCATTTTCCTAAATTATCTATATAATTCAAGTAAGATTTCTTGGTTTTCAATGAGTGACATTCTTGAACTAAAATGTCAGTTTTAAACTGATAAGGGACACTTTGAGTCATAAGAGGCACATCATGTATCATATTGAGGAATGGATGATTCATACACATCAAAAATGAATTATAGATAATTTTACTAAAGTAAGAAAACAATTCAAATGCATTTTTTGGTTTTGAGTATGTTAGTTTCCTTTTTTATTAAAATTAATGACAATTTTAATAAAAAGATGCACTTATAGTCATATCAGTCACCCCATCCATAATATTGAGGTGTAGATGATTCCTACATGTCCCAAATTACTTATGGATCATCTTCCTAATGCAACAAAACAATCTATTTTTTTTTCTCAATTTTGAGTTTCTTACTTTTGTTATTTACTAAAATGTCATTTTAAATTGAAAACATGCACTTTGAGTCATACTGGTCACATCATGTATGAGTATGACATGAGATGATTACTACATATCAAAAATAAATTATGAATCATTTTACTAAATTATAAAGACAATCCAAGCATGTTTTCTTGGTTTTCAGTGAGTGACACTTTTGAACTAAAATATCAATTTTAAACTGATAAGGGACACTTTGAGTAATACTGTTAACTTAGTGTATAATATTGAGGAATGACTGATTCCTACATGTCAAAAATGACTTACAGACAATTTTTCTAAAGTACCAAAACAATATGATTTTTTTCTAAATTTTGGGAATGTTAGTTGTCGTTTTTACAAAAAATAATGTGAATTTTAAATAAAGAGATTCACATGGAGTCATACTGGTCACACTATGTATTATATTGAGGTTCAGATGATTCTTAAACACCCCAAATGACTTATGGATCATTTTAATAATGTAGAAAAATAATCTGAATGAATTTTCTCAATTTTTATCATGTCAGTTTTTCTTTTTACCTTAAACTGATGTCAATTAAAAATAAAAATATGTACTTGGAGTCTTGACGGTCACACCATACATCATATTGAGTTAAAGATTTTTAACACATGTCCTAAATTACTTATGTATCATTTTACTAAATTAACAAAACAATCTAAATGTGTTTCATTTGTTTTGAGTACACCACTTGTGTTTTTAGAGAAAAATGTCATTTTAAACTGGAAATGACCACTTTCATTCATAATGGTCACATCGTGTGTTGGATTGATGTGAGATTGATTTTTATACATCATAAATGAATTATAAATAATTTTCCTAAATTTTCAATACAATACTAGTGTGTTTTATCAATTCTCAGTGAGTGCCAATTGTTTATATTAAAACATAAAATTTAAACTGATAATAGACACTTTGAGTAATTCCGGGAACATCTTGTATCAGATTAAGGTGGGGATTATTCCTATACACCATAAATGACTTATGAATCATTTTCCTAAAGTATCAAAACAATATAAATGCATTTTCTTGGTTTTGAGTATTTTAGTTATCTTTTTTATTAAAATTAATGTCAACTTCAAAACAATCCAATTGTGTTTTTTCGGTGATGATAAACTCTAATATAAGGTCATAATTATTTTTTCATAAAACTGGGAATATCAATATTCTCATGTATTTTTTTATTGATAATGATGATGAGTTTTTTATTAATGAGCTTGTGAACATGGATAATTTTATATAATTAATGTTACTTATATAGATTTAAAAATAATTTTTGATGTTATATCATCTATTTAATTGATGATTGAATATCCTAAATAATTCCACCACACACCAAAGTGAAACGACTATATTTTTCTTTTCTAAAAATTCACAATTCAATTGATAAAATTTTGTATTTATTTATTTATTTAGATGTTTTGGATCAAGTTACTAGATTATTTTTCAAAGGGGCGTTCATTTGAATTTTCGATGCATTATGATTTCATTTGAAGTGGTTTTTTAATTTTTAGGGATTTCTTCATAAGGTGGTTGCTTTTAATTTGATGTCATGTTTATTCTGACACCAACCCTCCTTGATGACTATGATCTCTTAATGTCAATTGTCCTCTAACAGTTCTCTCATACACCTATTGGCTTTGGTGGTTGATTAAACACTTATTTATTCAAACATTTAAGTTGTATTATGTAATTGTTTAATGATTGTATTGGTATTGTATGAATCTCAAGTAAAGTCATTGGAAATAAACTACATCTTTTTTGTTATTGTTTAGTTTGTTCTTGGTGTGGGGTTTATTTCACACTTTAGTAATATTTGATAGTACTTGGAATGTTATAATAGAAATTATATCTTATTATAATGAGTTTTAAAAAATAGTTGGTGTTTTTTTGTATTTGAAAAAAATTCCTTTACTTAAATTCTTGTATAAAATCACCAAAACAAGTGGTGATAATTTTTTTTTCAATAATCCACCCAAAACACTTGTACAATGGATCTTATATTAAGTAACATGTGTTGTGTTCACTTTTAATTTTTTTTCCCACAAAATATCTTGGTATAATCCTCATTCTACTCCATTGGCCAATAAATTTATTATTTTTAAGTTAGTGCTTTGTGGCCTCATCCACCTTAGTCTCTTCCTCCGCCTCTACCTCCACCTCTGCCTCAAACTCCACCTCCTCATCTGTCTCTAGAATATCACAAAATTTTTATTGTTTAAAGGTCATAACTTCTAAAAAAATTTATTTCCTCCATTATACCTCTCCTTGAGAAATAGATCAAAAATAATATATACGTATTTTAAAACTAATTCTTCACTCCCAAAATATATTTCTAAGGTCCTAAATCATACTATATCACAAAAATAGCAGGTAATCACCTAAATTTGTTCTCTACATACATTATAACAACATGTATTCTATCCAATCATCTCTAAACAAATTTACTTCTTTTGAGTACAAAGGTTGTCAAAAATCTTGACTAAGAAAATATAGAAAAAAAACTATTAAGAAATATAAGTATTGAAATTGTAATTAAATTTAAAAATTACCTATTGGGGGATGAAGGTATTTTCATGTATTATTATCTCTATCATAAATTTACAAACATAATATCAAAAATCGATGCGATTATCTTGCTTTAGATACTATAGAAACATTAACCAAAATAAGTAACTTTTTTATATGTTTTGATAGTTAAATATTTCGATATACACCTTAATTTGTTTCCATTTATAGTAATCCATAGTTTTTATCTCATCATACACCGACTTAATGCCTTTTTAGCCTATATTTAGAGATTTCCCTATCATAACTAAATTATTTTAAAAACGAAGGATGAAATATATAATTTAAATTTTATCTATAAAATTTTGATTTCAGTGTATTAAAAATTTAAAATTCAAATCATCAGTGGTTGGTTTATTGGATATCCATGCATCGGATTAAAAAAAATAAATATTTGGGGTATCCAGAATGACTGTTATCAGCATCCAGTGCTACTTAAAAAAACAAATAAGTAATTAAAAAATTAATATTATATTTTATATTATTAGATCGTAGAGTTTTACTTCTTCATTATAGGAATCAAAAAGTGATTGTCGTCTAATACCTTTTTCTTAAATTCTTTGAGTATCTCATTATTTCCCTTATTAATTTCATTATTTTCCAAATTATGGTTTTTTTAGAAATTATATAGGGATTAATTAATAAAAATCATGATTCCCATGGTTTTCCATTTATATAGTAGTTTTATAAATGATTGTAGAAAATATGAATAGTTATTAAATTTAATAAACATATTAAATCACTATTTGTAAAAATGTATTATGAAAATGTACCTTATGTATGTATTCACAATTGATACATCCATCCATTCCTGCTTAGGAATCTCATTTATAGACATGAGACCAATTAGGTCTGTCATATAAGTTCTATATATTTATTTTTTATATGGAATGTAAGACATATTTTCATCTTTAAATGTGGTATCTGCATGAAGTTCCATATATTTTATTGATCAGAACTTCTTTTTCCCCACCTCTTTATACATCTGTAATATCATACCACACTTCTAAACATTTTTTCATCAACCGTTACATATTTTTCGTATGAAAAAATTTGTTGAAGTCATACCTTATGTATTTATATAAGGTTAGAAATCCATGTTATGAAAGTTTCAATAACATCATTAACCATTGTAATATTTGAATCATCAAGTGGAATAAGAAAATTAAAAGTCATATCATAAGCTATATTAATCCCTAATATCATGTGCTCTTTTGGGAGGTATTTATAGTGTATCTTGTCTCTTAGAATATTTTCCACTATACCATTTGAAACAAGGCAGTGCGTAGGTGTGACAGATAAAAATCACATACAAATGTACCCTATATTATTTTAGTAATATAAAGTTAGTAAAATTTATTTAATTCACATTTAGAAGAAAGAGTAATGAATTGTTTTTACCCCAGGTAAGGTATGTGGTTTGGGGGAATGACTAGCCTCAAAGATAGTGGTATCATTTGGTTCATGTGTGGATCTTTATTCCACAACTACTTTTCTTTGATCATTTCTCAAATATTGGTATTCCAAACTAGACTAAATAATAATATCTTATAGTGAGTCTATTTCTGCCTGAAATCATCTCACCATATTATATGTTTCTTCACATGGTTTTATCTTCTTGAAATATGATTTTGGAGAGACTCCAAAAACTAATCCTCTAACGCGACTATATTTTTATGACCACTTCAAAGCTATTGAAAGTAGTTTTTCTTCTAGTATGGTCATTGCTAATTCTTATGTATAAAACATATACAAATATATGAAAATAAATAGATATTTTTATGTAATACTATTATAAATCATAACAATTTATAATTATGTAATACTTATAAATTTTTCCCATACTATTTTTTGATTTTATCAATTAGTTTACCCTCCATATTTACAGGAGCCTCTTTATATAGCACATGATGTGGGATGGAAGTAGATTGATATTTTGATTCATTAATCTGTATATAAAAAAGGAAAATATGTTGTTTTATATCACATAATTAAACTTTTATTGTTGATTTAAAATATATAAAAATTTCTTATCTAATGAAGAATACCCCATACTTTGCGATAGGGGTACATTTGATTTGATGCACATTCTTTATTTTCATCACTCTTTTTTTGTTTCATGAATTAAATTTTTTGAATCAAGTTGGATAAGATAAATAATGTTAGATAATATATTATTAACAAAAATGAACCTAAAATGATTTATCATTGTGCTGATTTATAAAAGAAGTCCATTTTTTCTTCTTTATAATGTGTGCATAACTAACTGGTTGGTGGGTCTTTACATTACCCTCAACATCATTAAGATGTAACTTCATACGAAGAGTCCAAAATCCTCTATGGTCTTTTCCATTGGCCATTAAGATAAATTTAATATGGAATTATTCTAAAATAAATGAACTTTGCAAGGAATAATGAAAATTAAATCAACATTTCATTATATAATTTTTTGGTAAAATAGAAAAAGTATATCATAACATTACCATTATATATTTTCAAAGGATTTACTTCATTACTGGTTGGACATGGTACCATGAATCAATATCAATTGTTATACTAATCATTATTGTAATCCCAATATAACTAATGAAAATTGACTTGTTGGGGTCAATAGGTTGTCCTTACTGATTCCAACCAATCTCAAAATTATACCCCGACTCTTTTCCTTGATAATTTTATTCAAAACTATGATGTCGTGTCATTGTTTTTTAATCAATATGCTGTTTATCCCGTAATAATTCTATAGTTTCATCATCAACAATTTTTTCTTCCTTTGGATTGGAAACATCATCATGTGCAGAATACATTTTATGTATGAGTAGTCAAACATTTAATTTGTATTAAAAAAATAATGTAAACATAGATAAAGGATTTGAGAAGAGTCCCATGCATGCACATTTTCAAACTTGATGAACTCTTTAACTCCATATTCAAACTCTTTTTTTTTCAAATGATTAACATGCATCAATTTTGAAGGAAATGGGTAATTGAATTTGAATCAATCTTTATACTATAAAATATAAGATATTTATATCCACTGAGGTTCATTTATAGAGTGAAAGTATAAAAATAACAATGTAAATACTAACAGGGCCCCTAAAATATGCATCAAATATATTTTAGTATATGTTCAAAGTAGTAACATTGAAAATACACATGTAAGTAAATTCATCATGTACTAACCAGGATACCATGATAATCAAATGTACTAATTTTGTTTCATACCAATGAATATACTAATCACACCACAAATTTATACCATGTTTTCCCTCTGAGATTCAAATCATTTTACTAATAAGAGGATAAAATTTGAATCATCAGAGGAGAAAAAATATTTTTCTCCCTATGGAAATAACCACATCACATGTACCATGAGATTCGACCTCAAACCCTTATCATCCAAGACTATACCTTAGGGATAACCATCACATGTAATTATTGCATCTAAATCATGAAATGAGTATAATATAGCCATTTTTCATAGGAAGTTAATTTGAAATATGGGGAAGTCTTAACATAATTGGTTAGCTTATTAAATAACCATAGAATGGGTGACACCATAACTTAGTTAAACCCAACTTCTAAAAAATCATAAATAAGAACAAAAAACAACAAAAATTTCACATAAACCTCAACCTAGGCCTCGATGAATCACTAACATGTATATAGTAACACATATTATAACATACTATACCTAGAAAACACATAATACCCATCATATTATAATATATGATAAAAATTATGTTTATCACATACACCCATGTATTTCTTGTAGAAAAATACTGTAATCATACATTTAGAGGTATATTAAAGATCATTTTAAATAATATATAGTGATTATCCAAATAAAATATTATAATGAAATATTTATAAAAATTTTACAAAACATTTAGTTAAATATTACGATTAATACAATAATTTTCAAAAAAATTACACAAGAGAAAAAATTATTAGACAAGTAAGAAATTAACATTAGTTAAACAACTAGTAACAAATATATAATTATAATAAAAAATTTGAAGAATATATTTATTCTATAAACATACACACACACATATTATGAACCATTTCATCTAAAAAATAAAATATCAAATACATATATAAAACTATAACTAATTTGATATCGAAAACATAAAATTCCTTAGTCAAATAATAAAACATGATAATCACTTAAATATTTCTATTATAGCATGTGTAATACATAATAATTAATCAAGATTCTATATAACCATTTTTTCTCAAATATAATATAGTTAGAAACATTTAATGTCATTGATTATGTTAAAATCTAGTCTAAAACCCTTATCAATGGAGTTATTTAATGAGTATTGAATTATTTAAATCTTGGATAATATATCTTAATGGTTAATAAACAATAAATTCCCTATTTTCAAAAAACACTCTAAAATACATACATTATAAAATCTTACATATCCTACACAATCTAAATATTTTGAAATTAATATAGAAAAATTTATCCTTAAAGGAAATCCAGAAGTTATTTTTTTGATGAGAAACTATTTGTTACTTATAATTAAAACAAAAATCTAAAGACAAATTTGTTTAAAAAAATATATAGAACCAAGAAATTATTATTTTTAAAAAATATGTCTATCCCATATATACTCTAAACCTACTCACATTAAAAAATAACATAAATACTATTTTAATTATGGATTCTAACATATTACATTTCAAAAATATAAATCACTTTCCATCACAACATACCACCAACCACAATATAATCCCAATAAATAATTTTCTATTTAACCGGATTGAATTTATCAATTCATTTATAGTAAAAATTCACAATCATAATAAATATAATATGATAGTGATAAGAAACACTAGATTTTCTAATGTTTTTCACAAGTTTAACTTAAAACATCTAATAATTCTTGCATGTTATATATCATTATCTCATTATTAAATAATATATTCAGCACATGAATTTATATTCAGATTTATATTCAAATTATGTATGAACAAAAAAAATGATAGAAAATATACAGGAAACACCATAAAATTATATCATTTTATGACATAGGAAAAAATTCATTTATTCATTCTAATACACCACCTATAAGACACTAATCATAAATTATTAATTAAGTGAAAATATGAATTTATCATTCTATGAAATTTCACGAAGATGGTTTTCTCAATAGATAAACATATATTCGTAATTCTTTTTATTGTATTAATTTTGTTTCATCTCCATATGCATGTCATACTGTGGAAACAAGATTCAAACAATTAAAACCCACACTATCTAAAAGGTAACAAGAAACGTTATAATAGAAACATAAAGAAAATCACCATTAATTGCAACAATAGAGAGAGATTCAATTCTTAGTGCTCTCGTATGAAGATGGAATGAGTTTAAAGAGTGGGGGTGGCATTGTGTAGGTATAGGTTAGTGAGACAGAGAGAGAGAGATGAGATGTAGGGTACGTCATGGTTAAGAAAAACAAAAAAAATGAAAACCACAGAATCCAAAAAATCATACGAGAGAAGAAAATAAGAAAATAACATACTTTGGATCCTATTCTTGATTCATCTGAGAGAATGTTGATGAGTAACACCTGTAGTAGGGGAGTTCTACGGTATCTTGAGAATCGTGACTGAATGAGTTGTGGTTAAGTTTATTTTAAATAGATTGGAGAAACTGGTATCAGCGCTTACAAAAAAGTGATGACAAAGATACTTTTTATTAGTGCTAAATTGATAAGCACAGATAAATGACATTTTTATCAGCACTTTTTTAGCACAGATAAAGCTCGTTCTTTATCAGCTATTAGAAAGAACTGATAAAATGAACCTTTATCAGAACTAAAGTTTCAGCGCTAATAAAAGAATTATAATTATAACTATTAATAATTTTTTTTATAAATATATTAATATAATTATAAAATTTTTATTATAATTTTAAAATTATTTAAATATATAATTATTTATTTATAGTTACAATAATAATTTTTAAAAAATTATAATTTTTTACTTATAATTATAAATATATTATTTTATAATATAGTAAATATACATTTATAAATATATTTATATAATTATATATATATATATTTAGTAAATATATATAAATATAAATATAGTAAATATATTCATTATTTAGATATATTCAATATAATTTTATAATTATAAATATATTTATATCCTTATATATATTTATATCATTATATATATTTATATAATTATATATATATATAATAAATATATAATAAATATATATAAATATAAATATATTAATCATTTAAATATATGTATTATAATTTTATAATTATTGAAATATATAATTATTTATTTACAAATATATGTTTAATACTTATATATATATATATATATATATATATATATCCCCCAGGGTGCATATCAGTAGTAGCTGCCCTTGTGAGTCTTAACGAGGTCTCTAGTTTGAGTCTCACAGAGTACATCCCTGCATTATATGTTGCCTTCTTTTCTTTATAATGTTTCCCCTTTCCTCAAATAAACTAAGGATTCAACCTCAAATTATATATATATAGTATATAGTATATCCATTATTTAAATAATTTAACTATAAATTTATAATTATTTAAATATATATAATTCTTTATTTACAATTATATAAATACATTTTAAAACATAATATTTATTTATTTATAAAAATTATAAATATCTTAAATATATATTTTAAAATAATTATTTACAAATATATTATTAATATTATTACTGAATATATAATCCTAAATACACACATTTTCAGAACAAGTGAAATTGAATAATTAAAAATGAGCAGACTTTAAAAATATTAAAAAAATTGATAATTTTTATTAAATAAAGACAAATTCTTAAAAAATATGGGTATATATATTGAAGTAAATATGAATAAATTTTAAAAATACTAAAATGTTATAAATAAATAAATATAAATAAATAATAGAAAATGAATAAATCAAAAAATAAAATAAAAATAAAAAATAAAAAATATAAACAATGAATAAATAATACTGAACTATAACAATATTTAAAATAAATAACTAAAATTGACTAATTAAAAACATAATATATTAAATGTATTATGTTATAATGAAATTCTAAAATATACTAAAATTTTAACAAATTATATAAATATTAGTTGTATGTGTTTCTATATAAGATTTAATAAATGGTGTAAATATTTTTGTGTGTACATCATATATAAAATTAATTAATTACATATATTTTTGTGAAATAAGTGTAACACACATTTACTATATGTTAAATTGAAAATCTAAACAACATTAAAAATGAATAAGACATTAATTTGCTTTCAATTATTAAATTTTATTCATTTTCTATATATTTATATTTAATATATATTATTTATTACTATTAATAATATATATATATTATTCATTTTTATTAATAATATTTTCATTAATAAATTTTTAAATAATTTTTTTTAATTTATTCATTTTTAATTTTTTGTTAAATTTTTACAATTTATTCATTTTTAATGTTTCTTATTTAATTATTAAAATTTATTCATTATATATATATATTTAAAATATACTATTTATAAATTTTAATAATATATATGTATTTTATTTTTATTCTTTTTTATCTATAATTATTTAATTAATAAAATGTTTAATATTTTTTTTAATTTACTCTTTTTTAATTTTTATTTTTTTACTTAATTGCATTCATTTTATATATCTACATATTTAGTATATTATATTTATTAATTATTATAATTTTTATATATGTATATTCTGTTTATTCATTTTTATCAATAATTATTTAATTAATAAAGATATTAATATATTTTTTTAATTTTTATTTGTTTAATTATTTCATTTTATTATGAACCTTTATTAGCACTAAAAAGTGATCAGAAAGTTTACCCTTTATCATTGCTAAAAATAAAGGCCTAGTAAATAGTACCATTTATTAGTGCTAAAAATAAAGGGCTGAAAAAGGATACCATTTATAAGTACTAAATTAAATAACTGATAAAGGTTATCAGTGCTAAAAAAAGCACTGATAAAGGGAAACTTTTATCAACAAATTTTTTGCACTAATAAAAGATACTTTTTAAGAGTGCTCTTTTTTAGGGCTGATAATGGTGACATTTATCAGTATTATTTTCTTGCACTAATAAAGGCTAGTGTTGTTAAAGGTCATCTTTATAGTAGAGTATTTTTTCATTCAATATAAAGAACCCTCCCAAGCATCTGCATCGGGCCATTTGGGTAGAGTTCATCAACCATGATAACACTGTGATCATTTCTTTACTCAAGGCATGTCTTTGTAGGTTCAAATTTATCGTAATAGGTATAGATGTTTATACACTACTAATTTTTTTTTATTCTATGTGTTTGAGTCCCTTATTTTTGATTCACCTACTAAGAAGGTGAGTGATGATTAGATCTATTCCTATAAGAAACACTTGGATTATCAGCTATATTTCTAATGTATGACATAATTTTCCATCCCTAGTAAAATTCAAAATTCACATGAGTCTATGGAAGAAAACACTATGCTCATCCATTTTAATGATCTTTTTTTGTATAGGGAAGGATAAGAGTGGTTTGATATTTCCATGGTACTCTTTATGAGAAAATGTAGATAGGGTGTGCAGTTTGTGTAGCGCCCTGACCCAATTTTCTACCCAAACAGTGCTCATGGTCGGTTGACCACTGGGTCTTAGGCAAACCTCCCCATATGGAAAATGCTACCAACTAGTAGTGAGGGTGTAAAGAGGTAATAATGGGAATACTACACCCTCTAGTGATGATAATTATAATGGTATATATGTATATAATATAGAGGAATAAAGATCATAAAACACTGGACCAGTAACTCACTACAGTGGAAGGAATCATGGAAAGCAGAAATAATAATCTACAATCTCAAACATACCATTTGAAGAATAAAATAACACTTTTAGCCACTAATCAAACATGATACAACTTATAGAGAATCAATACAAGTCAGACCATACAATTAGTAGGAAAAAAGCGTTTCCCATTGACGACCTAAGTACATACATATAATAAGCTTGCTGAAACAAAAAGGAAACAAGAGTAAACTTCTGCTGATGTAGGAACCTCCAAGGTCCCTTACCATCCATCCCAGGAAAAATTTCTGACATGATCACTAAGGCTCAGCTCCTAAGATTGGTCCATTACATAATTTCAAGAGAATAAAGTCTATATTCATCCTAAGGGGCTCATGTAGGCTGTGAGAATAATCTCAGTAGTCCACCACCAAAGTGTTCCAAACTTATATATGTGATTAAGAAGGTGTATCTAAATATTAATAAAACATCACATTCACATCATATAAATAACCGACTTCCCTTGTATTCATTATCCATAAGGAAGAAATCAACTTCTTCATCCATTTCTGATATAAAAATATTGGAGATGATCCTTAGAATAAATTCCAAGGAATCCTCTGATAATGAATCATGCCAGAGAGTCCTTAGGCACCTCTTCAAAATGTAACACCTAAACCTCATGTCATAATCAAAGAACAAACCTCCCGAAGGCACACCCAATCAATTAATTGGTCCCTAAGTCATTATTTTAGAATAGTCCCCATCATCATGAAGCACAATGTCTGGTGACACCCAAATTTACCCAAGTTATATGGTTAAAGCGGTGTCTTGTATAACAACATGGGTTATTGAATCCCCAGGGACCTAATTAGAAACCCAAAGAAACATAAATTTTATGGGGGTGATTTATCTATGAAGTGGAAAACTTGGTTTTGAATTTAGTGGAAAATTAAAGAGTTCTAAATACTTAATTTAATTCAATTTAAGAGAATAATATGATCCTAGGTTATCTCTTAGGGTGGATTGGATGAATTTATTTTCCTAGAATATTTCATGTAATTAATTCAAGATGTATCCAAACAATGAGATAATTCTCAAAAAACATTAAAAAATTTAATACCTATAAATTTCCAAGGATAATCACCAATTAAATTAGAGGACCACTTTAATGATAAATAAAATGAAATGGATTGTACTGTCACTCAAAACTTGTCATTGTTAAAGTTGGAAAAGAGGAAGAATAATGTAACTCATCAAATGAAAATATTAAAATAACAAACATATTTAAATATAAAATTACATGAAATAAAATTAAATCCATCCCCTTCATACTCCCTTGGATAAACCCATAAGAGGGTTATCCCTCTATTGATTATATTATATCAATGGAAATGGGAAGTAGACTCATAAGTGAGGAATTGAAGAAGAAAAATAGTAAAAAAACAATCACTCCACCGCTGTGTGAAAAATTTCAAAAAATATGATATGAATGGATTAAATAACAAAATAAATTTTATCAAAATAATATTCATAAGAAAATAATAATATAATAATAAATTTCTTATTAATAAACAAAGGTGAATGAAAAACTTACGTGAGAAAAAAATGAACGCATGATTACTAAATGAAAGATTAACAATACAATTGAAAAAAACAAGAATTTCCCAATTCCATAAGCACCCCCACCTTAAATAGAAATATTATAAATCTATTTTAAATCCCCCAATAATAAATTACTTATCAATTAATTATTAGAGTTAAAAGGTGGGTGAGAAATCAAAGGAAATTGGACTTTTCAATGATTAGTAGAAAATTCAAACTACATTCATCTCCCTTTTTGGAATTAAAAAATGTCATTGAATATGGCCGAATATTTTATGCTATTAGAAGTTAAATATATTCATAATTGTTACCTATAATTTCTTTCAAAATTTTACCCAAATTTGATATTCAATTCGGATGTTATGCTCGAAATGGTGGGATGATTTTATGGGCCTTAAAATATGGACTATAAATTAAATGTCAACTTGGGATCCATGGATATCCTCCAAAAACTCAAAATTATCTTTGTACATAGTTGAATGAAAAGATCCCCATAATTTCATATTTATAAATTTAAAATTTTAGTTTCATTGGGATTAAATTGTCGGATCCACATTTATTTGATGGGATTAAGGTTCATTATGCTTTGTCCAAGAATTTCTGTAATTATTTCCAAAAATATCCATCTTCCCTAATGATTAATACATTTATTATAAAAGATAAAATATTCCAAAATAATTTATAAATAATATTAAAAAAATATAAAATTCATATAATCAAAATAATTAATTTCACAAGAATATGATTAATTGGGCCCAATTTGACCCTTTAAGTATGAATTGCAAAATGATGTGAAATGAAGTTCAACTTAAGAAATTCACTAAAGTTTTTGTTTATATACATTAAGAAACATGAATATTAAAATATAATCAACGAATATTATCCTATTTTAGTGGATAATAAAACCCCGTAACTTGTGTTTTACTAGTCCCGGGCAAAAAAGTATCTCAAAAATATGAAAATGAATTCCCTTTCTCACAAATATTTTAACATACAATGCTAAAAAAATACATCATGATAAAAATTCATGAAAAATATCAAAATCATTTCAAAAAATCTTGGTTCACAAGCATATCCCTAGCCCAAGACCATTCCTTTGTTCAAATTCATTGCCACATCTCATCCAATTTCAATTAATAATAATGATGTGTTGTGTATCTCAAAATACATGGGGAACATTTTATGGTTCAAGGGAAAAATTGGAAGATCTAGGTGGGAATCATATTAAACCTTAATATGAGTATCCAATTTTAACTTTTTGTATTATTATTTTGTTTCTTTTTTTTTGTTTTTTAACCACAATACAGACGAAAAAACTAACCATGGGAAAGAATACTATGAAACCAGGATCCCCTAGTGCCCAAATCCATGCATATTGTTAATTACATGATCTATAATATAGATATAAAGCCTAATTTTGGGAAATACAACTATAGAGTCCTGATCCCCAAGTGCCAAATGCCACAAATTTGGTCAAAACATTGCTCTATACTGTCATTAGTTTCATTTTTTTGGATACTCAAATTAAAATAAAAGTGATCCCAAAATCTATTCTATATTTAAAGGGGAACGAAACTCAAACTTACACCCAAAATACAACATATGTGAATTGTGGCATTTTTATTAAGAGAATGAAAATTTAAACATTGAAAAATCACACCAGACAACCACACTTTCCAAAAACTATGATCATGAACTTAAACATTCATTAAAATCATAATCATGTATTTCAAGATCATTTTATATTTCCTTTTTATGTTTCACAATGTACCTAAGCTCATGAAAGGATAATGAATTGAAATTATAACTAAAATACCACTTTATTTAAATCTTAGATTTTCAATATCCCCAACATAGAATGAAATTAACCTCAATGTTGAAATAAAAGTGATGATATATTTTAAAATTATGAATAAAGAGGGGGATAGTGTGATTTTAAATGAAATTGGACTTTTCAAAGATGACCATAAAATTCGAACCAAATTAATCTCTCTTTCTTGAGTAAAAAATGATATTTAATATGACCTAATATTTTATGTTCATAGAAGAGAAATATCATATTACATATTTTTTAAAATATCTTTCAAAATTTCACACGAATTGGATATTCCATTTAGATGTTATGCTTGAAATGGTGGGATACTTTTATGGGCCTTCAAATCTAGCCCATAAATTAAATTTCAACTTGGGCTCCCTGAATCTACTTAAAAACATTGAAATTAGATTTGAGCATAGTTTAATTAACTTATCACTACAATTTTTCATCTATAGTTAAAATTTGAGAATCACTAGGCTTGAAATTTGGGATCCACATTTATTTGATGGGCCTAAGGCCCATTATACTTTGTCGAAAAATTTATGTGCTCATTGAAAAAAATATCCATCTTACCTTATGATTCATCCAATTATCCTAAAAGCTAAAATGTTCCAAAATATTGGATTAATCATATTAAAAAAATATAAGATTCAGATAATCAAAATAATAACTTCTACAAAAAGATGATTAATTGGACCCAAATTGACACTTTAAACATGAATTTCTCAATGATGTGTAATGGAGTTAAATTTATGAAATGCACTAAAATTTTTGTTTATGGATATTGAAACACATAAATATTAAAATATAATCAATGAATATTATACAATTTTAGTGTATAATCAACTTTTAAGTCACAAATATATCTATCCTCTAAATAATAACACCATCAACTCAATAGATGACATCCTGAAGAGCTGTGATATCCATCCTATCACATCATCCTGGACCAACGACCTCAAATATAGTGAGCCTCATCACCCAACCTATGGTCTCATCACAGTTATTCGATGTCTCCTCACCATCCCCATGGATTTAATTGGAAAGTACCTCCAACTATATTGATTCTCAACTCCATCCTAATCTACATCTAATGGAGGACCCAACTCACATGAGTGGTCAACACCACATCATTATATGAGTCCTATTTGTGTTAACATGACTCCAATGGTTCATCTATCAATCACAGTGAGTGTAAATCGCTATAAATGTACATAAGACATATCATCCTAGTACCTCTTGACCCTATAGCTATGTCTCTCTATCTAATGGACAACACTATCCAATAGCACATGATCTATGCTCATAACCTAGAAAACTCATTACCTCAATATGAAGACCAAGTCTCACAACCCATGATCAATATCGGTCATAGTATCCAGGCCTTTCCCAGACTAACAGTCCATGTTGTCTTATACATATGGTCAACACCATCCAATCCTCGATCTGAGATCATTATGTTCCCATGGTACCATTTGAAAAATCATAAATAATTTAATTTAAATAAATAAAAAACCAACCTAATCTACCCATGGTCTGAAGTCTCTCACCAGGATTAAACCATTTGTAGTCTTGGATGATCATTCCCATAGTCATCTCATGGGTTAAATTTAATAAACAAAAGACAAGCATTTAATTTATTCAGTCTCTCTCATAATACCCAGTGCACAGTCAAGATCTCACCCCCAAAACAAGAATGAAATTAAATGTAAAGCCAGTTACTACCTACCTCATGTTGGTAGACAATTTCTTATCTGATATCAGCCTTTAACCAAGGATGATTTAGAAGAAATTGTCGTTTTAGATGAATTCCTTAAAAATAGGGTAAAACTAATTACACAGATTTATCACACTATATGGAGAGAGAAATGGAGAGGAGTCCCAAGATGATCAAAAGTCTTATTGATGAGGTTCCAATGCACTTGAGAAATTGAATATCGAATATTAGATGAAGTGTGTGGCTCAAAACCTAGAAGGAGGAGGGAGATCTATTTGGCCACTAGAGGTGGATCTCATGTGAGAGAAAGAAATAGAGGGTGGACCATCTTAAAGAAAATATGGGGAAATTGTTATTTTGGCTTTAAATATGACTCATGATTATTGTACAGTTTAGAAAATCATGAAAAAACCACATGAAAATCACTATCTAGGAACCACACCTTGCACAGTAGGCCCGCACAATTTCCCAAACGATGCACTAAGCATGAATGATCCTTTTCTAAAAAATTTAGAGTTCCCTGCATGGATGTAAACCCCACTCTTACACATTTTTTAAAACTATGCATAGAGCGAAGGGAAGGACATCTTGTGTCACTTGGGAGGCCACAAAGATTATCCAAACCATGCACCTTAGTTTATAAACTCTAAAAAATTGGGCTTTTGGCCTCTGGTGTACCTAGAACCCACTCAAAACCACCAGGAACTTCCTGATCATTTAAACCCATCCAAAAAATTCTTTGGGTCAAGGGGACTCTTAGAATTAAGTTATGAAGTTTAAGAAAAGAGTTGTTCTGATGAAAAAACTTAAAAAATTCAAACATGTTGAGGATTTTAAAATACCCAAGGCATTATAGTACCCCCACCTTAACATAGATCAACCCTAAGATATAAAACATTACCCAGAGATAATACCCAATATACCCATCTCATTCAAATATCCCCAGTCTACCCCAGTTATAAAGGTACATGATAACTCTCTCAAGGTTCTCTCTTCCTTAATAGTCACCAACCCCGGTTGCATTCGGATCCAAAACTCAAAATTATGATGGTCCACCAACTATCTGTAGATTTAAATTTCCTCCCATGAAACATTATCACTCCTACACCCTATTAGGTTCTCAAATAGTGATAGGAGTAGTTTGGGATATACCAAACACTGAGGGGGGGGGGTGAATCAGTGTTGGGGACTTTTTAAACCAATTCCAAACTTTTATCCATATACCTCTCGACATGTTAGGATCTTGATTCTCTTATTCTCTTTTCCCTATAACATACAATAATAGAACATAATAAAAATATGAACATGATATTTTTACAAGGTTCACCACTCAATAAGAGAAGCTACATCCTTTCCAGGAATGATAATGACTAGTGCATAGATTTTCCACAATAATGTGATAACTGTTAGAGTGGGTTAGCTAGGGAAATAATCCTATGGCCAATATGAGTCTTTACACTTTGGAGGGGAAAGGGAAACAATCCTCTTCCTAAAATAGTGATAACCTAGCTCAACTTGAAGCTTCCTTGATAGTTCTTTATAGTACCTATGGAGATATTTTTCTTCCTTCTTGATAAGTTAGGTTCTAATCTTGGTCTTCTTTAGTGCTCTTCACTTGATGACTTTCAAAGTAGTAAGAAAGAAAATATCCCTTATTTATTTCTATTCTTCTCTAGTGCAACACCAACTGCACTAGAATTCTTCTTATTCTTCTGTGCAATAACCAAATGAACTCTTATTCTTTCTTTAGCTAGAATTACATACACCAATGTGATTGTTCAAACACTAAGGATCATCTCACAGAGCATCATCTAAATTAATTATTCTCTCTTGTTCATGAATGGATGTGATCTTGCATATGACATTTAGGCTGAACCTTTCTCCTCTTTATTCTTCTTATTTAAACATGTGCATACACTTTTTTTGGTTCTTTATTTAAGTGACTTTATTGTGCATGTGCATGCATGAAAGCATGCAATCTCCACCTCTTCTTCTTGTATGAAAACCCTTAATGGTTATGGTTTTTTAAACACACACATAAAATTTTATTTTATTTATCTTATTTCTTTTCCTCTTCTTTATTGTCCAATTATTTAGGGTGTTTTTTTATATGTTTCATCAAACCTGAATGGGTTCCACCCTTTCCATGTATGAGCTCATTTTTCACAAAAGCGTACACGACCTTAGAATCCTTCTACTAGAGAACATGTGTACATGTATGTATTCTTCCTCTTTACTTTCAAACACCTGAGCCCTTAGGTTTCTCCAAATAAAATTAATACTTTCATGCAAGTTACCACTTGTGATCTCTTTATTCTTCAACAATGAATCTCTAAACACAAAAAACATATATATATATATATATATAGACAACGAGATGTGATTTCTTCTTTTTTTCTTGAAAATGAAAGTCATTTTGGTTATTTTCTTCATGAAAGGATGAATTAGGATCTCCTTCATTGAACCATGAGTGGTTCATGGTTCTATCTTCATAAGAACACTACTAGGGCGCGTGTGCACCAGATGTTTTCCTATTGTAATACCTACCCAAAGAACGATGACATTTTATATAAACTTGTCAAGTGTTCATTAGTTTTCTTTGAATAGAAGCATGTTTCAACTTCACAAGATAGTTCATGAGTTCTATTCACTTGTTTAATTCCTACGAGATCTCTTCTTCATAGAGCTGAAGACTCATGGGACTCCATGATGATCTTCACAAAGTGATACGTACAGAGATTCTCAGTTTTTTGAAAACACGATCTCTCAGATGTGTGGGAGGAGAAACATATCTCGGCTTGGATGAGAATTATTTTATAGGCGAGGAGAAGATCTTTTACATATTCAAAATATTCGAGATATTCTGTGGAGATCGTGACTTTGAATGCTTTGGATTTTTGGGCTTTTGAAAATCTTCAAACCCGCATGAAAATATGCTGTGATTCTTGAGTTGTTTTCTCTTTAATGCGGGCTCTTATATTTTTGAATGGAGTCAAGATATCATTTAATATTATCATGCATGAATCTCACATGGATCTTCATGGATATAGAAACTATGTTTTCCTTAGTTGAAGATTCTTCTTCGAGATATCACATGCATGAAAGAAGTAGATTTCATGCGTGGTATTAGTTCGTTACAATGGACCTCTTTATGTTGAGATGATCATCATAGGTGGATGAAGATTAATCAAGGTGGTGTGGAAGTGCTCTGGTGTACTTCATTTCATCAGGTGGTTTAGAGGTTGAAGACGATGGCTGTGGGGGATCAGACGGTTCTGATTCAAATGCACAAAGCATGATATCAAATGAGTAGTATAGATTTGTATAATCGAATTCCATGGATAATCAGACAGTAAAATGAGATGATGAATGTTATATATGTCTATGATTATGGATGATATTTTTAAAACTCATCCCATATAGAATTGGAAATTTGGATATTCATGGATTAAATATCAAGCTGCTCCATCATTTGGCCAAAATTCTCCTCCCCCCTCTGGTGCCGCCCCACACCAGTTCCGGCGAGCACACTCTTAGCACCCACTCTAACTCCTCGGGTGCACACCTAGTGCCCACTATGCATACCTTGGGGGCTTATACATGGCCCCCCATGAACCTCTTGCGGGCTGTCCTTGAGGGATTCCCTTTGGGCGTAGTTAACCCTCAGGTCCCACATATGCCTGAGGTTTGAGGTCCTAGACTAGCTCAAGAGTTGGAAAAAATTTTTTTGTAAGAAAAAAAACCTTCTAAGTGAAATGTGTGGCCATATTAAACATATGTGAATGGCCTCCTTAAGGTCAAAAACCCATTATTTAGCCTTCTTCTTCCTTTTTTCCATTTTGGACTATCAAATCCAAAGTACATCAATAATATTTAAAAAGATTCTACTTCAATGTTTTAAACATTGTATCACACATGGTACGAGTTCTCTGATCTTTCCGGATCAGTGCATCAATCGTCTGAGTTGATCGACATGGAAATTTTCCAAGCATGGAATCCAATGATATGAATGCATAAAAATTCTACAGGCATCTTAACTTCAACCAATCACTATTAACTTTGGGATTCCTTATTCATTTTGACCATTATTGAGACCAGTTGAAAATAAATACAAATTATACACAAAGTGCTCCAAAAAATATCCCCCTTTTTATTTTTTTTCAATACCTTAAGAATTATTCTAAAATGAATGTGTCAATGTCAAAATGATAATCTTATCTATCCCCTTACAATCATTTCACTTCTCTCCCCCTTATTTACAATAAATACAAAGTTCATGGTAGAGAGGGTATCATTCCATACTTAAGAAATGTGCCATAATTCATTTCACTCTAAGTCTACTTGAGCAATGATCGGTGTAGAAAACAAGAGGGTTTTATTTAGACAACAAAGGTGTCCATTACACACTAAAAATGACACCTCATGAGATGAGAACTCATGTACTTGTCTTCAAGAGATTTACACTTTCATTCCAAGATTAGGATAATAAGTGTCACATGAAATAATCAACTTGTGACTCCTGGATTCCTTAAAAAAGATCAAACACATTCAAGTTCAATTGGCAGGAAAAGTGGCCTTAGGGAACTTTCACTCTTCTTATGTTACTGATTAACTTTGTTACCCCCCATTGTAGAATAGTATTTCAACCCCTAAGAGAGTGCTTCACCTTTAATTCCCTATATTATAAGAACAAATACAATAAACAAATATTTAAGAGAATAAGGTGGACCCTCCTTGCTTAATCAATGTAAACAATAAGGTTGGGATGATTTTATCAACCCAGATGCTCCATTCTTCAAACTTTCACAACTAATATTCAATAGTGACTATGATTGTGTGGATCTCATTACATATTCCATTTCTTTATGTGTGAGTATTCTTTCTTTAGGAGATTTCAAATCACTCTAACCTCTTTGTGTAACTTTCATCTTCTTGACGAATTCTTGTCGGGATAGACTAAATTCAACGCATCTTCTAACAGTGTGACCAACCTTATTGCACCTTGCACATAGAAATTATTTGTATTAATGTAGAATATTATTTTTTCGTTTTAGCACTAGCCTTAGTCTATGAATCTTCCATATTTCTCATTCTTTCCAAATCTTCTATCCAAACCACTAATATATCATTATGGGATAAGGCATCAGGATTGGATCTTCTATATGGAATCTTCTGAGTTCCATCCTTCTTAGTAGTTATTTTGGATGCACTACCGTTAAAATTCTTGGATTTACAATCCAAGGTCTTCTCAACTTTCCTCCTTATAGTCTTTTTGGGAGTGTTATCTTTTCCAAAATTCTTCAGACTACTACCCAAGGATGATTTTTCTTTCTTAGTCATCTCCTGTGATCTTCTTTTCTTATCAGCTTTGCGTACCTGTTGAAATGAACATGCAAATTCATGTGACCACTCCTATTACATACATCACAGATGTTATATAACAATAAAAATTTGTTTTCACTATACAGATGCTTCTGGATCTGTGGATATTGCTTCTTTTTATTTGGCTTTCTCCCTGTTGAGATGGGATTTCTCTATGCTTTTACATTTAAGGGATTGTACCAACAATCCAGTGAAGAATTCCTAAATATGTTGCATCACCATCATTGACCAAAAAACATTATCTTCTTGATATCTTCTATATAATTTTTTTGAGCCTTCTTCATGATTTTTATGCTCTCTATGGGGAATCATCTTCGAAATATTTCTTCCTATCCACCCTAGTCCTGGTGGTAGGTATCTCCTCACATTTCTTCATCCATAATTATTTATAATTTTTCTTCCAACTTTCAATTTTGTAGAAATAATTTTTGAAACATGAGTACAAATTGGTATGGATGGTACCTTATTCTTTTGTGGAGACTGAATATGTGTCTTATTAATATTGGTTAACTCAGCTTCCAATTCTAGACATCACATATTGAGGATGACTTCCTAGTACTCAATCATAGTCATCTTCTCTTTACAAGCCTTATTTAATCTTTCAACTTCATCTTCATGCATATTTAATTTGTTTTGTAACTAAGATTCAAGTTCTTTGATCTTCTTAGAGTCTTCTTCCAAACATACCTCCTATAATTTATTGCTCTTTTTCATCTCATCTTCAAGTGCATGGATCTTCTCTTATACAGTCTTGTTGAATCTTTCTTTTTCATCAATATATTTGATCCACTTTGAATAACTTACTTCAAATCCCCTCTTTGTTGTTTCAAAGGCGCCAACCTCTTGATCAGTTGAGGTTGGAAGGTTTTCCATCTTCTTTGTGGGGACTTGAGCCACCTTCTCATTACATTCCATGTCTGGTGCGTCTTCAATGTTAGCCAGATATGGAGAACCAAATGCTTCCTCTTATTTATATAAGAGGGAATTGTTCTTCAACTTTATCTTCTCATTATTTTTTCTGTTCATCATGGTCTTGGCAGATATATCTATTTTCTCAGAGATAACAGAAGGACCACTGAAAGTTCACTTAATTGATAACTCGGGAAATAAACTCAAATCTTCAAAAGATAACAACTTCACTATAGAGAATCTAACGGAGGTGAACCTGTCCCTCTGATACCTATTGAGAGGACCAGTTTAAGATATACCTAACACTGATGGGGGGGGGGGGTGAATCAGGTTTGGGTAATTTTTAAAACAATTTCAACCTTTTATCCCTGTACCAAATTACCTATTAGGATATTTATTATCTTATTCTATTTTACCTATCACATGCAATAACAGAAAGCAGTAAAAACATGCACATAATATTTTTTACAAGGTTTTACACTCAATAAGAGAAGCTATGTCTTTTCCATTCATGGGAATGACCAGTGCATGGATTCTCCCCTATAATGTGATAACTGTTACAATGGGTTGTCTAGGGAAACAATCCTCTCTCCAGTGTGAGTCCCTACACGTTGGAGGGGAAAGGTAAACAATCCTCTTCCTGAACTAGTGATGACCTAGCTCAACTTGCAGCTTCCTTTCTGGTTCTTTATACTATCTATGGAGACGGTATTCTTCCTTTTTGATAAGGTATGTTTTTCTCTTGGTCTTCTTTAGTGCTCTTCACTTGATTACTTGAAAAGTAGTAGGAAAGAAATTCTCTATTCTTTCTTTATCTTCTTCTCTAGTGCAACACCAACTGCACTAGACTTCTTCTTCTTCTTTAGTGAAATACACAAACGAAATCTTCTAATTTCTTTAGCTAGAATCACATACACCAATTTGATTGTTTAAACACTGAGGATCATATCACTTAGCATCATCTGAATTAATTATTATCTCTTGTTCTTGAATGCATGTGATCATGCATATAAAATTTTGGTTGAACCTTTCTTCCATTTATTATTCTTCTTTACACACGTGCACACCCATGTTTTTTTCTTTTATTTAAGATACTTCACTTGTGAATTTTCATTCATGAAAGGATGCACTCTACTCTTCTTCTTATTGTGTGAAAACCCTTAATGGGTATGGTTCTTTAAATACACACACACAAACTATTCTTCTCTTACTCTTCTTTCTTTTCCTCTTCTTTCTTTTCCATTTAGTTAGGGTGTTTGTTTATATGTTTCTTAAAACCCGAATGGGTTTCACCATTTCCTTGTGCGATCTCATTCTTCACACAAGCATACATGGCCTTTGAATCCTTCAGCAAGAGCACATGCATACATGCACTTATTCTTCCTCTTTACTTGAAAACACCCAAGCCCTCAGGGTTCTTAAAATTAAACACACACTTTCATGAAAGCTACCACTTGCGATCTCCTTATTCTTCAATAATGAACCCCTGCACACCAAAAACTTATATATATTGATAGAAAGAGGTTTTTTCTTCTTTTGTTTGTGTAACCGAAAGTTATTTCGATTCTTCTCTTTAACACAAGGATGTTCAAGGATATAATTCACAAAAACATGAGTGGTTCATGGTTATATCTTCCCAACAAGATAAAAAGGGTGTATGATCACTAGATGTTTGCCTATGAGAATACCTCCTTGAAGAATGAGAAGGGTTTATATAAACCAGTTATGTGTTCATGAGTTTTCTTCACACAGAAGTGCGGTTCTCCTTCATGAGTCAATTCAAGAGTTCTATTCACTTTTTAAACTTCTGTGGGATATATTCTTCAAAGATAATAAGGTTAATAGGACTCTTGGATACTCTTCATGAAGTCATACACATAGATATGCTCTGTTTTTCAAAAACACAAGATCTTGGGTGTATGGAAGCAGCAGCCTCTCTCGGATTGGGTGTGGAATATTTTATACTAAAGGAGAGGATCCTTTATGCATTAAAAAACTTCAATATATGTCATGGATATCATGACTTTGAATGATCGGGATTTCCAAGGTTTTGAAAATCTTCAAACCCGCATGAAGATATTTTATGACCCTCAGGTAATTTTCTCTTCAATGCATGCTCCTATCTTCGTGCATGGTGTCAAGATTGCATTCATGATTCTTGTGCAAGAATCTCACATGGATACTTGTGGCTGTGGAAACTACGTTTTCCTCATTCGATGTTTCTTCTTTGAGATATCACATGCGTGCAATACATAGATTGCATGCATGGTCTTAGTTTATTCCAATGTCCCTCGTCAGGTCGAGACGATCATCAATGGTGGAAAGAGATTGATCAAGGTGGCGTGGAAGTGATCCAACATACATAATTGCATCGGGTGATTCATAGGATAACGACGAAGAATGCGGGAGGATCAAATGGTTCTAATTAAAACGTACAAAGTGCAAGATCAAATGATTAGTAGAGATTTGGATGATCAAATGTCGTAGCTAATCAGATGGTCGACCGAGATGTGGGATGTTATAGATGGTTGAGATTACGCGTGATGTTTTTAAATATTTTACCACATATAATTAGATATGTGGATATTCATAGCTTAAATATCAAGATGCTCTATCATTTAGATAGAATTATCCTCTCCCCCTCTGCTGCCGCCCCACACCGGTTCTCTGTGGGCATGCTCTTAGCACCCACTTTGCCTCCTTGGGCGTGCACCTAGCACCCACTATGCATACCCTGGGGGATTATACATGACCCAATGCACCTCTTGCAGGTTGGCCTTGAGGGATTCCATTTGGATGTGGTTGAACCTTGGGTCCCACATACACCTGAGGTTTGAGGTCCCCGGCTAGCTCAAGAGTTGGCCCAATTTTTTTTGTAAGCCAAAAAATAAACCTTCTAAGTGAAATGCATGGCCATATTAAAAATATGTGCATGGCCTCCTCAAGGTCAAAAATCCATAATTAAACCATCTTCTTCCTCCTTTATATTTTGGATTATCAAATACAAAGTACTTTAATCATCCTTAAAAGAATGCTACTTCAATGTTGTAAACATTTTATCACACATGATATATGTTCTTTGAACTTTCAAGATCAATGCATCAATCGTATGATTTGATCAACATGTAGAATTTCCTAAGTGTGGAATCCAATGTTATGAGTACATAAAAATTCTCCAGGAATTTCCACTTCAACCAAGCTCCATCAACTTTGGAGTTCCTTTTTCATTTTGACCATTATTGATACCAGTTGACAACAAATACAACTTATACACAAAGTGGTCCCAAAAAATAGTACCTATGTCAAATATGACACCCATCATGGTATGAACCTCTTTAGATTCCCACCTCACACCCATTTTCACATGGAACCTATGAGGTTCTACCTCTTAATAGATGCCCTATGTAATCATTCCCCATATAACACCCATAAAAATACCGCATCTCAATAGATTCCCACAATCAATCTCAGTGCCATACGCCTCAAATTAAACCTGCATCGCATCAATTACTAGATTCCTAAACACCTCATCAGAACCAACACAACACTGATTCTCATAATAAATCATGGTACCACACACCTCATATATATATAAAACACATCTGAACCAATTCCAACATACTAACAAACACTTGGTTAGTCCAAAATCATATATCCCATGCACCTTGTTCACCTAATACCAGACATGTCTACAAAAAGGACCATGAAAAAACAAAAATAACCCCAGTCACACCCAAAAATATCACTAACCATAGTCGACTCCCAAGAATTATACAACCCTAGAAGATCAATGGTATGAACCTAGCTTAAAGCATGACTACTTGAGGCCAGGCCTCCATATATTATTTCACCCACCACATGCAACTAAACCCACTACTTGGTCTCACTGTTTTTCCATGTCCTCTGTGTGCATTTTAATCCTAGCTACCACCTCCCAGTACTACTATTAATCTGATTTCAAAACCCTGAGTCTATCTCAGTCCATGACCACAAACTGTCCAAGAAGGATTCCTTCAAAACCTCTCAATATGTCCAACATGGCTGAATACACGACACTCTTTCGGTTCCTGATCACACCATGTCGACACATGTATCAGTTTCCCACAATAGAATCACACCATCTAAGACCCATTCCTCATTATGTACCTGAGTCTCTAGTCTGAACACCCTAAAAATACTCACCTTGGAATCAGTTCCTAATATCTAAATAATCACCACTATAATCACATGACACCATCACCCAGCTCGAATATGACTAACACGTCAAGTTTCCCTCAGCTATCAGGGACTGATTCACCACATCCGATAATTAGGCTAACATGAAGTTATTTACCTACAAACAAATGACATTATATTAAACCACCCTCATAATTTCTCACCCTCATGATGTCATCGACAACCATAATGGGTGTGAAATAAGACAGGTTAGTGAAAGTAGCTTCAAACTCCATGAAAGGCATTTCTCCCAACTATACGATGAAGAAATTTTGAGCTCTCTCCACCCTCATCATATTTAGGAAGAAGTTATAAAAGAAGATGGCCTTGAATTAATTCTAAGATAGTCCCTAATGTCATTATAACTATACATTTACATCCCACCAGCACTTTTATGGTCCTATGATCATGTACGTAGCCAGCTTTACCCTCCGGTCTGGGGGTTCTCAAGCTTTTCAAAGATGGTCTGAAATGACTCTATCTATTTCTCAACTATATTTAGTCTGCAATCACCCTGAAATAGTAGTGGATACTATGACTGGAACTCATGTGTTAGATATGAAATAGTAGGATCTACTCCCTGAGCTTCCCTATGAATACCTTAGATGACATAAACCAAACACACCCTGAGATACTTATCAATCCATAGACCAAAATCTACCAAATCCAGAGGCTTACCAACCTACACTAGAGCCTATACCCGAGCCTTTACCTGGGAATGTACCTATGTATCATGATCATTTCGACTATCCGTGTACTTATCCCGACCCACCAGGGTCTCAGCCTATACATTCCCCAACAACACCAAATCATCACCCTCCTAATGCTTCTACAGAGCCTGTCTAGGTGGAATACCATTTAATAACAATACATTTGTCATACATACATAATAATATATATAAAACATATATAAGGAAAGGTGTAATAACTAGTGAAATCCCACCACCCTTACACCCCCATTGCAACCATGTCATATGACATCCAACCTCTTGGACCCTTACCCGCCCATATAAGAGCTAGGTATCACATATAAGACCGACATCATGGATCCTTTCCTACCCACATTAGAGTCAAAAATCACATATAAATCCTTCAATAATACTATCAGATCAAATTACTCATATATATATATATATCACATCATATATAGATCTCACATTAGAACCACATGCTTGGGTTTGATGAGTAGAATTCCACTAAAGAGAGGCATGGAAGGGAAAAATTCTTAGATTCCTTTATTGAAAATTTAAACAACCCAACCCCTATTAGAAAAATAAAGGTTCCTAATGAAGATAACACTAATTTTTTCAAAGTAAAACTTATATATTAATCACTATATATGCCTATCAAGAAAGAATAATAAAAATTTTATTCCCATATTAGGCCAAGGGTCCAAAATTCTCCCTTTATATACCATAACAAGGGTCACATGTAATAATAAATAATAATCATACATAAGTTCACAACATGTGGTGGAAATCATATCAACTGTAAAAAATCAATGCAGGACAACAATTTTCCACCTTAGGCAACTTGGTTGTTCCCCCATGCATGGGGTTGTAGGCACCCAAACATGATCTCTAAACCAACTTTTGACTATTCCATAGTCTCCAAATTACTATAACCCAAATAGTAAGACAAAAAAATATAAAAAATAAAACCCCTTTGATTTCCTTTGTAGAACCCCAACCCATTTTCCCACCCAAAAAGTGCTTAGGGTTGGTTGACCACTGAGCCTTAGGTGCACCACCCCATATAAAAAAGGATTCCAACTAGAAGCAATGATGTAAAGAGGTAACAGTGGGGAGACTATACCCTATGGTGATGATAATAATAATGGGGTATAAAACATACCTGTAACACACCTTAACGAAAGAAATCACATAAAGTATCAATAATAATCAACATACTCAAACACACCATTTACAGAATAAAATACCATTTTTATCTATTAAAAACACACAATACCACTTGTAATGAATTGATAAAAGTTAGGTTATACAAACAACAGGAAAAAAGGGTCACCCATATCCAACCTTAGTACATACATATAATAATCATACTAAAACAAAATGAAAACAAGATTAGAATTAAATTGATGTAAGAACCTCCAAAGTCCATTTCTATCCATCCATCAAATTCTAAAGGTACAAAATGATCACAAAGGTCAATGTCCCAATCTAGGTCTCCTACCTGACCACAAGATCATAAATTCTAAATGTATCATGAGGGGGCCATGTAGGGTGTGAGAATAATATTAGTAATACACCAACAACGTGTGTCTAAAATACATCTTTGATTAATTAGGTGTATCTAAATATAAATAAAACAAAACATACAAATTATATAAATAACCCAACCACCTTATTCCTAGCATCCATAAGGAAGAAATCACATTATTTGGCCATTGCTGATATAAGAGTAGTGGAGATGATCCTTAGCATAAATCCCAAGGTGTCCTATTATAATGAATCAAGTTTGAGATCACTCAAGAACCACTAGTAAAGGTAGCACATGCACCTAATTCCAACCAACAACTCATGTCACAATCAAAGAATTGATGTCCTAATGGAATGCACAATCAAGTACCAGGTCTCTTGAACCTCATCTCAAAAGATTCCCCATCAACATGAAGCTTGATGTTTGAGGCACAACAATATCCATCCTCTAAATAATAACACCATAATCTCAACATCCAAAATCCCATGGAATGATGATATCCATCCTCCCACACCATCCTTTCCATACTTCCTCAAATACGGAGAGCTTCACCCCCAACCTACAGTTTCATCACCATCAACCAATGGATCCTCACCACCCCCTTGGTTTTCTTTGGAAAGCACATCCAACCTTACTGATGATCAACACCATCCTAAGCCGCATCTTACTTAGGCATCTATGCACACCAGTGGGCAACACCACATCATCATATGAGTCCTATCTATGTTAAAACAACTCCAACGATGCTTAAACCAATAATGATGAGAGTAAATCAACAAAAAAGTACTTAAGACACATCATCATGACACCTAATCCCCCCATGATAGTGTCATTCAATTTGATGGTCAATAACATCCAATATCACATGAGCCATGATCATAAAAAAATTCCCCATCACCTCAATCTGATAACCTAGTCGCCCAACCTAGGATCAACATACCTCATAGTATCTGAGCCTTGGAAACATGAAAAACCATGTTGCCTTATCTAGATTGTCAACACCATCTCAATCCATGGGCTATGTCCATCATGTTCCCACAGGACCATCAAAATCATAAATTTTTTAATTTAAATAAATAAGCACCCCATCTTAATTTTTCCCAAGGCCTGAAGGCTCTCACAAGTATTAAACCATTTGTAGTCCTAGATGAGTATTCACATAGGCATCTCATTGGTTAAATTTAATAAATAAGAGACAATAATTTAATTTATAAAGTCTTTCTAGGAATACCCAATTATTTAATCAAGAACGCACCCCAAAACATGATAAAAATCAAATAGAAAGCTATGAACCACCTACCTCATGTTGGTATTTTCTCTCTCATCTAATATCTTCCTCTAACTTAGGATGATTAGGAAGAAATAAATGTTTTATATGAATTCTCTAAAAACATGGGAAAATGTCTTCCATGGATTTAGCATACTATTTGGTGAGATTAATAGAGATGAGAAGTAAGAGGATTAAAGGACTTACCAATTTGGTTCCAATGTAGCTAGAAGATTAAATATCAAAGCTTGGAAAAAGGGTGTAGATCAAAGACTAGAAGAAGGAGGAGGTAGAGATCCCTGGATACTAGAGGTATTGATCTCACAAGAGAAATAAAAATAGGGGAGATGATATTAAATAAAATAGGGTGAAATAGTCATTTTACCCTTTAAAGAGGCCAAATATTTACCGCATGGTTTGGAATATCATGTGAAAATGGTGTGGTAGCCACCGTCTAGGTACCTCACCCTGCAACATGAGGCCTATGCCAGGGAGATCCCCTCTCCCCTTTTCTCTTCATCTTGGTGGTTGATGTTTTCTCTAACCTTAATTCCAGGGCTGCATCCGCTAAGTCTATTCATTGAGAAAAGGTATGCCGTGAGAGCTCACAAGTGTCGCATATCTTATTCGCCAACGACTGCCTCATTTTCTCCAGAGAAACTATTAATGAATTCTGGGTGATTAGCCATGTGATCCAGCAACATGAGTGGGCATATTGACAATCTATAAATAACAGCAAATCAGAAATCTCCTTCAGCACAGGGGTGCCTCCTGCCAAGAGAGATGAGATTTGTGCATCTGTAAGCATCCATATAGTCGATAAACACCAGAAGTATCTCGGGCTCACTATGGTGATTGGCCGGTTTAAAAAATAAATCTTTGCAAATCTGGTGGACATGATTGAGAAAAAAATTCAAGGATGGACCCCAAAAAGCATCTCCAAAGATGGAAAAGGAACCCTCATTAAAGCTGTCATTCAGTCTATCCCCAGCTACTTTATGTCTATGTTTAAGCGCCTGGCGGTCATTCTCAATCTGATCTATTCACATACTACCAACTTCTGGTGGGGGAAAAATGATGGAAGGAATAGACCCCACTGGTTGGCCTGGGAGAAACTCTGCAAACCCAAGTCGGAGGGAGGGATGGGATTCCAGAATCTTCTTCTATTCAATGATGCACTGTTGGAAAAGCAAGGATGGCACCTTATTAACTGTCCATAATCTCTCTGTGTGTGGGTACTCCGTGCCATGTATTTTTCCCACATGGACTTCCTTGGTTCCTCTCTAGGCCCCCGACCTTACTTCCTCTGGAGAAGTATTTTGGGGGCCTGTAATCTTCTGGAAAAAGGGCTGGGCTAGAGGATTGGAAATGGATCATCTGTAAACATCTAGACCAATCCTTGGCTTGTCAATAAGGATGGTATATGGGCCACATACCTCGCCCAACGGGTTCTTGAAGACGCCACTTTCAACTGCCTCTTTTCAGACCAGGGTTCGGGGTGGTGTGTGGAAAAGATTCATGAATGGTTTAATGAAAGAGACCAAAGAATTATCCTGAGCATCCCATGGGTCCCTGATGCAGGCCCCGACCATCTTTTCTGGACCAATGATATTTCAGGCGATTACACAATGAGATCCGTGTATAGAATAGCTCTTTGAATCCACTCTCTCGATCGCGATGAGGGACCATGGAAAGCGGTTTGGAAGCTCAATGTCCCCCAAAAGTTTTCCAATTCTGGTGGCAAGTGTGCATGGGCACCCTCCCTACCATGAGACTTCTCATTTATCAACATATTTCCAGTGCCGAGTCTTGCCCTTTCTGCCCGAATATCCCAGAAACTCCTTGGCACACCATCATTCACTACCTGGGAGCTAAGGATATTTGGAATAAATGGGGCCCGACTTCAGATGCTTCACTAGACATTGCCTATGACCTCCCCAATCTTCTGATGCGTTGGTGTTTCTCTCTTTTGTCATCTATTTCTTATTATCTTTGCACCCTGGCCTGGATCATTTGGGTTTGGTGTAACGATTTTGTTTTCCACCTCATTCATAAACCTCCTGATTTCTATATTGAATGAGCCATTTCACGGATAGAGGGATAGAATGACCACAAAGGAAACTTTACGCCAGGTATTATCCCCTCCTGTCCCCCTCATTGGACCCACCCAATGGAAGGGAGTATTAATCTTAACGTGGATGCTTCTCTCCCCAAGGATGGGCCGGTTGCTCTCGGCCTCCTGGCTCAAAATCATATGGGGCAGATCATTGTAGAAGAATATGAATCTCATCATGCTCTCTGGGAACCTGCAGTTGCTGATGCCTTTTCCCTCCTTGCAGGTATGATGCTCGCTATAGAACATGGATGGGCTGATATCATCATTGAGTCTGACTACCTTACTGTTATCAAGTCTACTAACCACAATGACTCCGGACTCCAGCCTTTTGGCTTCATCATCAGAAGAATCCGCTCGCTTTTCCAAGGCTTCTCTTGCTGCACCTTCTCCTTTACCAAAAGGGAAGGAAACAATACAGCCCATCTGCTGGCGGCCTCCGGACCCTTCGATGTCAACCGACTATGGCTGAACATGTTCCCTTCATGGCTCTTCTTATGTATGAATACTGATCTTCATCATTAATATTATCTTTACTTCTTTTAAAAAAAAAGGTACCTCACCTTGCTTGCTTGGCCCGCATGGTATTCCAAACTATGTTGAAACCATTTGTGATCTTCTAATAAAAACTAAAAAGTTCCTCACATGATCATTCAATCCCCTCCTACCTTATTTTTAAAACCATTCTTAGTTCTAAGGGAGGGTCGTACGATTTCACAAAGGAGACTACACGGTTTTTCCAAACTATGCTCCTGAGTCTGGGAAATCTGAAAAATTGGGATTTTGGCCTTTGGTGCCCCAAAAAACCTGTAGATACCCTGAAGTACTTGACTATCATTTAATCCCATATATAAACAAGGATTTGGGTCAAGGTAGCTCTCAAAATTAAGTTACTAAGATCAAGAAAAGAGTTGGTCTGACCACCAAACTCTAAAAATTCAAATGGGTTGAGGATTTAGACCCTCTCCAAAGACCTAGGATGTTACAGTATGGTCTACACATATTCAAAATGACTGTATAAATTATGATACTTGATATTATTAGGTTTAATCTATATGAATAATTACACATAGATCTCATACTTTCATTATCTTCTTAGATATTCTCTATATTTTTTTTATATTTTAATATGAACAACATTGAGAAGTATATCCTCAATATACTAACTATTATTATCCATTTTTATAAGGATAGGAAGCTTTAATGAAATTATATTCTTATGGTAAATATGAGGATGAAAATAAAATAAAATAACTAAGACTAATAATAATTATACATCTTCTTAAAAATCCATTTACAAGAGTAGGAACGTCAAGGGACAAGAAACAGAACCTGATGCTATTTTCTTATCCTATGAAAACAAATTACATTGGAAGAGAAACTAAAATAAAATGAATTATAAGTTTATAATTCAAGTATATTCAACAATGTAAATATTTTTTCAAACTTATAGGGTATTAAATACAATGTGTTTTACATATGTGTATTGAAACAATAGAAACAATTAAGTAAAAAAACTTTACCAGAAGAAAGATATGTTATCTAAAAACTAAATAAGGGTGATTCCTAGATTAGTACATAGTATAGAATGACTTAATTATTTCCCAATTTATCTATATTGAAATATTTTTTAATATCATTACCAAAAATATTTATCTCAGTGTCTATTTAGACATAACGAGACATTATTTAATTATTTAATAAATGTTGTTATAGTAATTTCATACCCAATTAATAGTTCTAGAATTATTAAATCATACATATTTTAAATCAACATTAAATAATGAATATAAATATAAGACTTAGAATACCTTATTATGGAATGATAATTATTTTTATGTAAAAATTATAAAAGTTGAAAATTTTGTATCTAGAAGTGTGTTCTAGTATATTTTGAGATAAAAACCTATGTATACTGACTAATTCACTATAAAATTTTCAACAAAGAAACATATAGAAATAAATTTATACAAAAAATCTGCTATATTTAGTTTAATAATACCACATTTAATAATTTTCTAGAATATTTTGGATGTTTCTAGACATGATACTACTAGCAGATAATCAAGAGAAAATATATATGGATGGCACAAGTAAAAACAAATAAAAAATGATTGATTATTAAAGGATGTTTGATACTTATTCTAAGAAAAAACCTATACTTCAATCATAATGTTAAAATCCACTTTCATTCATCTTGTTACGGAAATATTCTATGATCATTTTATTAGGTAGTTAGATGTCAAGGATAGTTTCCTTAATAGATACCCTATGAAATATGTTTACATGAAATAATCATATGGTTTGGTGACACCAATGGATTCCAATAAGATATAAAAATTTTACCTATCCATTTATATATATAGTCATGTGTAGTTATCATATAATATTCATTTGTAATGAAATAGGGCCATGAATCTATGAAGGGTTAGTGGGATAACAACTGCTTTCAAGAAATATATAATGATAACATATGAAAATAGGTTGTATGTATTAAAAGTATGCTAAGGATAAAATTTATTCTCTAATAATGATTTAAAATAGATACCTAGTTCCATAAAATCAGATCCATAAAGGTAAATCTACGAGTTTAATTAATATTTTCATGTTATATACCTTGAAAAGGTAAAATAATTCAAGATCAAATTGTTTTCCTTGTAACATGGATTAAAATATATGCATGAAAATGTCTGTGGGTGCAACAAAAGAATATGAATAATATTTAACTATATTAAGTTCTCGGAATTTATTTAATATTTCAAATATGTTCTGATTCTTGATTAACATGTTTCATGGAGTGAAAATATCAAACAAAACTAGTGTAACTACATAGACTTATATTTAAAAATATTTATGATCAGTAGAGAATATAAAACTGGATGAGTTCCTTATAAAATGAGAAATGAGAATACTATTGCTTAAGGGGATATAAATATAGTTTTCCTTTAGATTATTTAGATATAATATCATAGTATGTATAAGGTAATATGTAATAAAACCCATTATAACGTTTGATTTCAATATATAAAACAACCAAGTACATTGCAGCTTTGAATGAAACTTAAGAATAAATTTAGCAATCATTTGTTCAATGTTAGGTTATACAAAAAATAGCAAGATTATTATCATTATTATAATAATATTGGATTATGGTTCTATATTAGATGTCATATTTATGAAAAGGGAACACGAAGTGAATATATGTGGATATTTATAGTAGAGGGATTTTCTAGAGGTAGTGATTTCATAATTAGCTGATTCACCACATAGAAAAATTTTCAATACCAACCCTGACCATGAAATCATGGTAGGCCTAATAGCTATATCCATACTCAGTAGAAGAATATTTAACAAGTGAGAAATAACAAGTTGTTAGAATTTGGCTATAGTATAAGTTAGATCATGTTGAAGTTGGTTCCCGAGAACCAACTACTTTTTACTTTAGATTGCCTATATATTTATTGATTTGAATATTAACAAATTTTTTATAACAAATTTTTTATTATTCTTTGTAACTCTAATGTGATAATTTCCTAGAATACTTGTCACATTGAAAAGGTCGTAGTAGTTCCCCTCTATTATGGGAACCTTGAAATGCTATGAAGATATTATTAAAATATATGTCCTATTGTCACATGACATCATATGATGGGATAAAGATGATGTAGAATGTCATTTGTGAGTAATCATAAGTAAACTAGGCTTCATCTCATTAAGTTCTCACTTAGAAATCTCTAGACCATAGATTATGAGGAAATATTCTCCAATAGAAATTTCATATGTTTATGTGTCATTGGTTATTCATATCTTCAAGATTGTGTAATGATCTTTTTTACTTTAAGATTATTAAGTATACATGTCATGAATAATATACACTATTATATAGAATAAAACTTTGATTTCATATACTTATAATAAGTGGTGTACAATGGGTGAATCATGAATGGTGTGTTATTCATGAATAATCCAAGTAAGGTTTTTTTACTTCACATACTTGTGGGAGTAAATATATCTACCAATTTATTAGAATGAAACAATCAAACTAAATTCCATCAACATGGTGAATTGAGGATTTCATTTTATATTGTCAAAGAAATACATATCAAGTATATAGGTTAATGAAATGAGTATTTAATATGGCTGATGAGATATCTGTAAAAATGGATTATATTAAAAAATGAGTGTTCATAAGTGGCCATCACTATTGAAACATTATCTTTTTCCTCTCAGATTCCTTTACATGTTGTTAGATGTTGATAGTGGACATTAGGAGAACTCACTTAATGACAATGAGGAATACCCTAGAGGGCCACACACACTTAGTTTTTTATTAATATCGATTAAATTATATTTGAATTTGACTACTAAAATAAACATTATTCCCTATTTAGTAGAATAATACTTATTCAGGATTTACTGATCACAAAAATCCAATCAATATATTTATGTGTGTGTTGAATATTAAATAAGTAAATATTTTTTCCCAAGATTGTCAATTAGTAATTATATTTATTTATTTCTTGATTTATTCTCAAGGTAATAAATAATGTTTATTGGTAAATAAACTATGATTTAGTTATTAGAATATTAAATAAATATTTATTCACAAGACCATAAATATTATAAATACTAGTACTTCACCCATGCATTCAAATGGTTCTATAAAACAATTATTATTTTCAATAATAGAATACCATTTTTCAAACATAATAGTTCATATTAATATTGAATATATTTAAAATGAAAATTAGTGTTACATAATAATGGAATAGAAGTTAGGAAATTTTTTGAGAAATCAAAAACATAATAGAAAATATTTAGTTGACTTAATAAGGAATAAAATTTTTTATTGGGAATTCATGACGGTGAAATAAATTACATGAATAAAAAAATGATTTAATTGGATAATTAAAATTATGATCATTATAATATTTAAAGTTTCAATGAAATTCATGAAACTGAAAATCAAAAGGTCGGATCAGTAGGTTGGGTGTGGCTAAAGTAAATAGAGGTGAAGGGCCCGATATCACCTTGACCATTTTTCAAGCACCTTGCATACAATGGCCTGATTCCAACCCAAAGGATGAAACACCAACACTCCATTGGTCTATTATAAAGTGTAATGGACTGTAACACCCCAAGATTTCATAGTGTGTTATTTCTTCAAAATAATTCAAAAACTTGCACTACACGCAACATCGAGTTCAAGCGCACCATGACTTACCAAACAAGCCATTAAAAAGAGGTTATGAATTGTATTAACTAAATTTTAAACTTTATATAATCCTTATAATTTTAGAATCCATATTATGAGTTTATTAGACATAATGTAAGAACAAATTCCTTTTTTTTTTCAGATAAAAGAAGTATTTTTTCAAAAATGCACTTTTACCAACTTTAACCCTTTTTAAATCCAATATTTTAAACTTTTATATATTCAATTTGACTAAATAAATTTATTCTCTAGAATGGGGACATAAAAAAATTACAATGTAACACCCCAAGCTTCTACGGTACGCTTCTCTTTGAATAATGTGATCACGTGTGTTGTACGCAACATCGAGTTATAACACACCACAACCAATCAAACTAGCCGTTATGAATAGTAATACCAACTTTTTGAAATTATATATATTTAATATTTCAAAATTGACTTCATTTTTGGATTCGGAATATCGAAATTATCCTAAGTTGAATTTTTGGTATTTTTCTGGGAACTTCCAATTTTTATGAATAGTGAAAAATAAATAAAAACAAATTTTTTAATCAAAATAATTTATAGTGATAAATTATACTATTGAGTGGTTTTAAAGTATAATTATAATATATTTTTACCATTTTATCAAATGGTGTTCATTAGAATTAATTTCACCCTGAAATTGGACATAAACAATTGCCAATCTTTTGATATATATTGTTTCTTAAAAACACGCTATTTGTTGTGACAGCGGTAATTAATTATAAAATTAATTGATGAAACTTATATGTTTGGAATTTTTTAAAATAGACATCATTTTTGAATTCAGAATATCAATTATAGCTTAGGGTGAAATTTTGGCATTGTTCTGAAAAACTTCAATTTTTGATGAATAGTGAAACTATTAAGTTGTAGTTAAAAAACTGAATTTTTCATAAAACTTAATTTTACCACTTCTGTGATTGGAATTTAGAAAATCTGAGAGACATGGTTAATATCAAGGAGTAAAATGTGGTTCAATGAGATTACATTTTTTTTATGAATAGTAACTTTTTACTTTTATTTACCACAGTTAAAAGTAAATAGGTTAATTAAGGGTAAAAATGATATTAATATTACCCTAACACATGTCTTAATTCTATTGGAAAAGTGTATATCGACCAAATACAAACTTAGGAATAAAATATTATCATTTAGGTCCACTTGGATTAGATTAGGTCATTTATTATTATTTAATTCAAAGACGAGTTAAAAGAGTTAAAATCAAAATTTATTTACTAAAAAACTTTTAATATAGGGTTATAAATAAGATAAATTCGATTGTAAATATTCATTAGAAATATAAAAATATTTCCTACATAATGATATTTTATTTATAATTTTTAAACATTAAATAATTTAATTTATTTATGACACAATGATGATGCAGTAATTACCTAATTAATGAAAAATTAGAATAATTGATATAGTAAATAACCAAATAAATATAATTTGAGACTTTTTATGAATTAAAATAATTTTATAAATTAATATGACATGTTAGGATTTAGGTAATTAACTTTTTTCGAAGTAATCATTCTGTTATGATTTTTACAAAAATCAATTATTGAATAGTGTCAAAATTGACATAAAAGATTTTTTAAAACAAATATTATATTATCAATTGATATTAAATCCCTAAAAATCTAAGGTTCGGACAAGAGACTTATATCATGATAGGTGTATCATTAATTGACTACTTGGGGTTCTATTGGATGTATATAGTAAGTTTATTAACCATATAATATAAAAATACAAAGAGACATTGTAAAAGTGAAACTAATTAACTAAGAGTTAATACTTAAAGATACGGTTAATATAATGACCCAAACCTGTCTAAATTCTATTTGTTGAGTGGTTTTAGAAAATTCCCCACCTTAACCTTTACGTAATCCACTTTGGAGCTATTATAAACCAAATATGAATTTATTATAAAATAATATTTCTAGCTTTTCTAAAGATGCCCCTCACCCCTCTTATAAAAGGGCACTCTCCCTTCTCATTAACTCACACCTTAAAAGCCTTTTGGTTCTGCAAAAATCTGCCCAAATACACCCTAAACTTCCCTCAATTCATTCTAGAGGACTTCCTTTAGTCATAAATCCAAATTAAGGATCCCTTTTGATCAAATCAAAAGGAAGAACCCGAAGAAGAGGTAATGATTTCACCACCCTTTTTCAAGTTCCTTTCTTCTTCCACTTCTTCTTTATTTGTTATTACCATTCTAAAATAATAACTCCATTATATTATATATAATTTTATGTTATTATAAACATTTTACAACCATATTTCAGTATTCTATCCATCCTTTGAATAACATGACACCATACGTGTGTACGTACGGCTTACCGTCTCCACGTCGTGGTGTAATTGTTATTCAATAAATTATTATTTTGATGGGTATAATAATGATGTGTAATTCAGGTAAATAATAAATATAAAATGATAATTATTCTGTATATATGATATACCATCCAATTACATATTATTTTATCATCAAAATAATGATATTGTTGCTCGTGTGTACGTACGGACTACCGTCTCCATGAACGCGATGAGATTCATTCTCCATCGTATCCATTCAAGTCTAATTCTAATTTGATGATTAATAATAGTATTTAAGGACTTGATATCATTATGGATATGATTAAGATACAACCTATCCATGAAAAACATGACTTACGTAACAAAACATATAAAAGAAAATGAGTAAGTTAACACCCGAAACAATGATAATACTAAGATATTATTAACAAATCAATGTTAAAAGATCATATATGATATCATATTAATGTATATGATTCTTGTATAATTTAATAACAATTATTTCACCATTATACATGAGGTTAACCTACCACAAACCAAGGAAAATTACAAGGTAAGGGTTTATTTCATAATCTCTTCATTATCCGAGGTTGTTTATACGTAATAATATACTGAGATCTCTTTATCATCCACATCCAAGTTTCTTGAAAGTGTATTTCAAAACATTCTTACTATTTTACAGAATATGGGTTAAAGTCATTTATACCCTTGTTTTACTTTTTATAAGATGTTTATAAAGGAATTTTTCCGTCTTTTTCCAAACAAGGTCCTTTTTATCCTTTTCAACAGAATTAAGGTAAGAATGTTTTTTTAACTTATACGGAGGGTGCGGCTATTTTCCACTGTTACAAAATTTTCAAAGCTTCCCTGAAAAGATTATAAGGATATTTTCAAAGTAAATGTTTTATTTTATAATTATGTGACTTTTAAATGATTTCAAAATGAATATTTTAAGAATTTATGAAAGGTACTCTTTATCAAAATCAGAATTTTAAATGTTTTAAAGATTTATCTTTCTAAATCTTTTTAATCAATGTCCATATTTTCAAAATGATTTTAAGTATTTATTTATGTGGACATGAATGTTTTGAAATGATATTTATTTTCAAAAGTTTCTAAGTGGTATGGGACACTTTGATTCAAAAATCTCTTTTAAATTACTGCCATAATAAATGTGTGACTTTTAAATGATTTCAAAAAAAGAGATATTTCTCTCAAATAGTTTTGATTTCATATTTTTCAACATCCTTTTATGGATTTTAAGTTTAATTGAAGTTGATTTATTATAATACAACACCTCCATATTGTTTTAAAGTTTTTGTGATGTGTTTGACTGTGGATGTGTTATTCTTATACCATTCGTGGTTTATGGATGAAGTATTTACATTTCGTATGCTAGTTTTAATACGAATGTTTATGTTATGTTTGAACCTTTTCATATGTGAATGCATTGGATTTAATATGTGATGGGTGGAGCCCGCTATAGCTCCTCGATGCATCAGTAGGTCTCATGAGACAAACTAGTGTCTTGGCACAAGGCCTTGACAAAATCGTATTTGTAGTCTTGGCACGAGGCCTTGGCTATGTGGTTATGATAGTCTGGCATTATGCATTCCATCATTATAAAAGTGGTTATTGATATTTCATGTGATTATTCGATTAGTAGAATATACATGTGAATAAATAAATGGCAATTATTTCATTTTATTTTTTCAATGCTATGTTGATGTTCAAGTTTAATAGTATTTTGTTTTAGTTATACATTGACTTAAATGTTTGTGCTTATTTATGAAAATTTCCGCTGTATTGATTACCCTTACTGAGCGTTTGAGCTCACCCTTTTCTATGTTTTATTTTTCCCAGGATTCCAAGAACTATATTGTGATTGATATTCAGGGTTAAGAAAAGGGAATAATGGCATTCATAAAAGATTATTTATGTTTTTTTGTATGTTATGAAGTGTAATGTAACATTCATGTATGTAATCTATTTTCCAAGACTGCTAAAATGATTGGTCCTTTTGGACTTGATTCTTTGTAATCATGCCAATGTATTAAAATAATGCACCGACTTTGGGTCACTAGGGTCGAGGTGTTACAGTTGGTATCAGAGGGAGGTTAGCAATAACCATGGAAACTAGATTTAGATAAACTCTGATTAGAGCACATATCCCTAAGATAGACTTTGAGGATTAGTATAGAAGAACTTCCTTGAATTTTGATATTGTAGAGATTTTGTGAGTTTTCCGAGCAATACATCCCTGTCTGGATAAGAGCAGGTAGAGGTGGATCTGGCACAAATGTACCTAGGGGTAAAACCCAAAAACACCACTTTGTGCTAGACTCGAACGAGAATTGGTGCATGACAACGGGCCTTGCTGCACTCTTGGTTACGACACTCACGTGGGATATGCTTAGGATAGTTCTCATTTTCTTTACAAACCATTATAAAGGGATCATGAGTATATACTTACTCAAAGAAAACATTTTTATGATTATGGATTAGATCCATAAACTATTCAATTTGTGTTAGGTATTTTACAGGTTTGGAATTATTCATTACAATTCATAAACTAACCTAGTTTATGCTATTATATAGAAATGGTTCCCAGTAGAAGGAATGTGAACTCCAGTAATACGTATGATCCAAAGAGTAAGAAGGATCATATCTTTCATGGTATTAAGCCATCATTTAGAAGGGAAATAGTCTCCCACGTATTATCATCATATGAAGAAATAGTATCATGTGGGGATAAGATAACTAAAGATTTTACTGAGTCCTATGGATTTGAAGGGATGCAAAATAAGAAAAGGTTGGAAGAGAGAAATATGGATAAAGGGAAGATGGAAAAGAATAATTTCCCCATATGTGATAACTGTGGGAAGAAACACCCTGGAACTTTCCTGAAAGGAATGGGAGTTTGTTATATGTGTGTAGGAAAAAGGGCACCAAGTATGTGACTGCAAGGGTAAGAAAATGGTTTCAAATGTACAATGCTTCATTTGCAAGGATTGTGGACACTACGCGAACCTATCATCAGACTATGACATAAATGATGCTATTGGATAACAATCAAGTTATGATACTACCATAGATGAAGAGGAATGGTTAGAGATCTTATGTTGGTTATGTCATTTGAGTGTTGTATCAGCAATGTACTTGTTATAATAATTATGGAGTATATAAGGATTGTACTGCAGTACTATTTCATTGAGGATTTGATATTTTATGGTACTAAGAAAAGTGACTCTACAGCAAGTTAAAATTTTTGGAAATTACATGGTTGAAGGAAAGATAAACCTTAATATGGTCCTAATATTGAGGTACTTATTTTGGAATAAGATATGGTTGATTTGGGTAAATTATATTGGATATTCTTGACTGCCTTGAAACTGATTAGAGATTTGTATATTCCATAATTGTTGGAGTTTACAACATTTTTGGATGGATGAAGTATATCCAGCATTCTATATAGAATAAGGGAGCATGAATGTAATCAATAAGGATTGTGGTAATCCAGGATGTTTCAGTGTTTTAAAAGGATACATGATGAAGGTATTCATATGCTATTACGGGGTAAAAAAGATCTACATTATGTTTACATACATATAAATGTTGGACTGTGAGTTTGGACAGAAGTATTTTGGATAATTCTAGTATGAGATTAATTTTGGATTGCCATAAAAGGACAACCTGGAGGTCGGGTAGCAACCTGTCGTGACCGGCAAGGCCGTGAGACTTGAACCCACAACCGAAGGGAGACAAGGGTGTATCACCTACCACTAGCCCACAAGATTTCATGGATTAAATAATGTAGTTTTTTAAAAGATATGGTAGATGAATTATAAATTAGTTTTTTTGAAACCCTATACGAATAGTATAAATAGAATTTTTTTTACGTTCTATTATCTTTTGGAGTGAAAGATGAGTTTGTTGTAGAAATTAGTTAAAGGATGGAACTCTACTTGTCAAGAATATATTTTTCTTCTTATCTTATTCTATGAAGAAATTAATTCTTATACTTTATTTAAGGAATCCTAAAACCAAAAATGTGTTATCCTAATACCCTATGTTTTGTTGAACCGATGGTATTTCAAATCATCATAGATTGATGAATATAAGGACCTCAATTTTACACTTGTTTGTGATTGATGAACTCAATCACTACCTATAAATATTTACATTTTTCCACCAATTATATGTCTCTAATTTCCACCAATGTTCTCCTAATCGAGATCATAATTTGGTGGTGACCCTTTTATTTCTCTTTTCCTCATATTAAGACTAAATTTTAGTAACCCAATTTCCGATGTGGGTTTTCCCACAAAGATATTTTCTATTTTCAAACTTTTATTTTCGAAGAACAATTTCAAATTGAGAGGATGCAATTTATTGAAGGAGGGGAGAATGTAACACCCCAAGATTTCATAGTGTGTTATTTCTTCAAAATAATTCAAAAACTTGCACTACACGCAACACCGAGTTCAAGCGCACCATGGCTTACCAAACAAGCCATTAAAAAGAGGTTATGAATAGTATTAACTAAATTTTAAACTTTATATAATCCTTATAATTTTAGAATCCATATTATGAGTTTCTTAGACATAATGTAGAAACAAATTCCTTTTTTCGGATAAAAGAAGTATTTTTCAAAAATGCACTTTTACCAACTTTAACCATTTTTAAATCCAATATTTTAAACTTTTATATATTCAATTTGACTAAATAAATTTATTCTCTAGAATGGGGAAACAAAAAAAATTTACAATGTAACACCTGAAGCTTCTACGGTACGCTTCTATTTGAATAATGTGATAGTGTGTGTTGTACGCAACATCGAGTTCTAACACCCCACAACCAATCAAACTAGCCGTTATTAATAGTAATACCTAATTTTTGAAATTATATATATTTTATATTTCAAAATGGACTTCATTTTTGGATTCGGAATATCGAAATTACCCTAAGTCGAATTTTTGGTATTTTTCTGAGAACTTCCAATTTTTATGAATAGTGAAAAATACTTAAAAACAACTTTTTTAATCAAAATAATTTATAGTGATAAATTATAATATTGAGTGGTTTTAAATTATAATTATAATAAATTTTTACCATTTTATCCAATGGTGTTCATTAGAATTAATTTCACCTTGAAATTGGACATAAACAATTGTCAATCTTTTGATATATATTGGTTCTTAAAATCACGCTATTTATTGTGACAGGGGGAATTAATTATAAAATTAATTGATGCAACTTATATGTTTGGAATTTTTTAAAATAGACATCATTTTTGAATTCGGAATATCAATTATAGCTTATGGTGAAATTTTGGCATTGTTCTGAAAAACATCAATTTTTGATGAATAGTGAAACTACTAAGTGGTAGTTAAAAAACTGAATTTTTCATAAAACGTAATTTTACCGCTTCTGGGATTGGAATTTCAAAAATCCGAGAGACACGGTTAATATCAAGGAGTAAAATATGGTTCAATGAGATTAAAATAATTTTTGGCGAATAGTAACTTTTTACTTTTATTTACCACCGTTAAAAGTAAATCGGGTAATTAAGGGTAAAAATGATATTAATATTACCCTAACACATGTCCTAATTCTATTTTACAAGTGTATCTCGACAAAAAACAACCTTAGGAATAAATTATTATCATTTAGGTCCACTTGGATTAGATTAGGACATTTATTATTATTTAATTCAAAGAAGAGTTAAAAGAGTTAAAATCAATGTTTATTTACTAAAACATTTTTAATATAGGGTTATAAATAAGATAAATTCGATTGTAAATATTAATTAGAATACTAAAATTATTTCCGACATAATTATATTTTATTTATAATTTTTAAACCTTAAATAATTTAATTTATTTATGACACAATGATGATGAAGTAATTACCTAATTAATGAAAAATTAGAATAATTGATATTATAAATACCCAAATAAATATAATTTGAGACTTTTTATGAATTAAAATAATTTTATAAATTAATATGACATTTTAGGATTGATTTTATTAACTTTTTTAGAAGTAATCATTCTGTTATGATTATTACAAAAATCAATTATTTAATAGTGACAAAATTGACATAAAAGTGTTTTGAAAACAAATATTATATTATCAATTGATATTAAATCCCTAAAAATCTAAGGTTAGTACAAGAGACTTATATCATGATAGGTGTATCATTAATGGACCACTTGGGGGTCTCTTGGATATATATAGTCAGTTTATTAAGCATATAAAATAAAAATACAAAGAGACATTGTAAAAGTGAAACTAATTAACTAAGAGTTAATACATAAAGATAAGGTTAATATAATGACCCAAACCTGTCTAAACTCTATTGGTTGAGTGGTTTTAGACCCATAACCACCTTAACCTTTAAATAATCCACTTAGGAGCCATTAGAAACCGAATATGAATTTATTATAAACTAATATTTCTAGCTTTTCCAAAGATTCCCCTCACCCCTCTTATAAAAGGGAACTCTCCCTTGTCATTAAATCACACCTTCAAAGCCTTTTGGTTCGGCCAAACTCTGACCAAATACTCTCTATACTTCCCTAACTTCATTATAGAGGCCTTCCTTTAGTCATATAGCCAACTTAAGGATCCCTTTTGATCAAATCAAAAGGAAGAACGCGAAGAAGAGGTAATGATTTCACCACCCTTTTTCAAGTTCATATCTTCTTCCAATTCTTATTTATTTGTTATTACCATTCTAAAATAATAACTCCAGTATAATATATATACTTTTATGTTATTATAAACATTTTAAAACCATATTTCAGTATTCTATCCATCCATTGAATAACATGTCACCATACGTGCGTACGTACGGCTTACCGTCTCCACGTCGTGGTGTAATTGTTATTCAATAAATTATTATTTGGATGGGTATAATAATGATGTGTAATTAATGTAAATAATAAATATAAAATGAAAATGATTCTGTATATATGATATACCATCCAATTACATATTATTTTATTATCAAAAGAATGATATTGTCGCTCGTGCGTACGTACGGACTACCGTCTCCACGAACGTGATGAGATTCATTCTCCATCGTATCCATTCAAGTCTAATTCTAATTTGATGATTAATAATAGTATCTAAGGACTTGATATCATTATGGATATGATTAAGATACAACCTATCCTTGACAAACATGACTTACGTAACAAAACATATAAAATAAAACGAGTAAGTTAACACCCGAAACAACAATAATACTAAGATATTATTAACAAATCAATGTAAAAAGATCATATATGATATCATATTAATGTATATGATTATTGTATAATTTAATAACAATTATTTCACCATTATACCGGAGGTTAACCTACCACAATCCAAGGAAAATTACAAGGTAAGGGTTTATTTCACAATCTCTTCATTATCCGAGGATGTTTATACGTAATAATCTACTGGGATCTCTTTAACATAAAAATCCAAGTTTCTTGAAAGTGTATTTAAAAACATTCTTACTATTTTACAGAATATGGGTTAAAGTCATTTATACCCTTTTTTTGACTTTTTATAAGATGTTTATAAAGGAATCTTTCCGTCATTTTCCAAACAAGGTCCTTTTTAACCTTTTTGACAGAATTAAGGTAGGAATGTTTTTTAACTTATACGGCGGGTGCGGCTATTTTCCACCGTAATAAAATTTTCAAAGATTCCCTTACAAGATAATAAGGATATTTTTAAAGTAAATGTTTTATTTTATAATTATGTGACTTTTAAATGATTTCAAAATGAATATTTTAAGAATTTCTGAAAGGTACTCTTTATCAAAATCAGAATTTTAAATGTTTTAAAGATTTATCTTTCTAAATATTTTTAATTAATGTCCATATTTTCAAAATGATTTTAAGGATTTATTTATGTGGACATGAATTTTTTGAAATGATATTTCTTTTCAAAAGTTTCGAAGTGGTATGGGACACTTTGATTCAAAAATCTCTTTTAAATTACATCCTTAATAAATGTGTGACTTTTAAATGATTTCAAAAAAAGAGATATTTCTCTCAAATAGTTTTTATTTCATCTATGTCAACATCCTTTGATGGATTTTATGTTTATTTGAAGTTTATTTATTATGATACAACACTTCCATATTGTTTTGAAGTTTTTGTGATGTGTTTGACTGTGGATGTGTTATTCTTATACCATTCGTGGTTTATGGATGAAGTATTTACATTTTGTATGCTAGTTTTAATACGAATTTTTATGTTATGTTTGAACCTTTTCATATGGGAATGGATTCGACTTAATATGTGATGGGTGGAGCCCGCTATAGCTCCTCGATGCATCGGTAGGTCTCATGGGACAAACTAGTGTCTTGGAACAAGGCCTTGACAAAATCTTATTTGTAGTCTTGGCACGAGGCCTTGGATATGTGGTTATGATAGTCTGGCATTATGCATTCCATCATTATGAAAGTGGTTATTGATATTGCATGCGATTATTCGATTAGTAGAATATCCATATGAATAAATAAATGGAAATTATTTCATTTTATTTTTGCCATGCTATGTTGATGTTCATGTTTAAAAGGCTTTTGTTTTAGTTATACATTGCCTTAAATGTTTATGCTTATTTATAAAAATTTCTGCTATATTGCTTACCCTTACAGAGCATTTGAGCTCACCCTTTTATATGTTTTATTTTTCCCAGGATTCCAAGAACTATGTTGTGATTAATATTTAGGGTTAAGACAAGGGAATAATGGCATTCATAAAGGATTATTTATGTTGTTTTGTATGTTATGAAGTGTAATGTAACATTCATGTATGTAATATATTTTCCAAGACTGCTAAACTGATCGGTCCTTTGGGACTTGATTCTTTGTAATCATTCCAATGTATTAAAATAATGCACTGACTCTGGGTCACTGGGGTCGGGGCGTTACATGGACCCCAAAGAAGACAAATTTAGTGGTTCAACAACTTCACGGACCTCAATGATCGATGATGCGTTATATTAGGGTGGCCAGTGTACCGAAGGTGGAAGACTTGGTCTGCAAGTGGATCTTTTGTAACATATGGCACCTGAAGGGTTCATACAAGTGGATTTCAAGGGTTTCATAAGTGAGATTCATCTTAAATGGATTGATCATCTTAGTATAATTAAGAATTATATTCAACTAATCCATATACAACAAACCATCATTTGTTGATATGATCAATGATTCATTTGAAAATATGTCCAAGTAGAGGGTGAATAAATAAACGATGATATAAAATGACAATAATAATTGATAGATCCGTATTTCACATTCAGTTCAAAAAAATCAACAAGTGTTATATCAATAAAATTACTATTATAAAAATTATGTTGATTTGGTTTTTTCAGAATACATTTATAGAAAGAAAATTTAGTTAATAGAAATTATTTTGAGATCTTATTAATGAAAAAAGAAGACATAAAATATAATGAAAATCCATTATGAATTGAAATGTAAAGAACAATGGAGGTTCAAATTGAATTATAATTGAATTTAATTACTGATGATTGGGCATGAAAATGGTCCGTGTTGCATGAAACCCATATAATTCAAGCCGTCCATCCTACACATTGGTGGTGCCTTATTGAGAAATAAAATTATAGGATAACAACTTTCTAACTCTCATTTTCACCATGTGGATCTCTTATAATATGACAAGGTCTTTAATAAGTCGTCTTCAGAACTTCCCAACACCACCACTCTCTGATTTCTCTCCATGGTGTTGGTCCTTGGTTTTTTGTTCTTTTTTTATTGTAATGCAACAAATCCATCATTAAATGATGTTAAATGTTTTAAGAATCATTATATAATTACTTTAAAATCATGGTAAAATTTAAATAAAGTGGGTTCATGTTTAAAAGTTTCTATAGAATTGATTTATGTAAACATAAAACTAATAAATATTAAAAGAGAAGTAGAATGATGAATAATATGATATGATATTTTAAAGTGAGTCTTAAAATAAAAATAAATATGTTAAAAATAATTTTTAATTAAAAAATAATATTGATAGTTCATACGACATATCATATACATCATAACAATAGCACAATAAAAACAACCGTGAATGTTTATGATAATAGTGATCACTATAACTGATATCAGTGAGTGATCATTGAAAATTCATAATATATATATATATATATACATTTAGAAATATGAGTATCCAAATGATACCAATTTTATTAATAGAATTGAATATCACTTTTAGATAACAAATTCATATATTTAACATTGAAAAAAATAACTTTGTATTTTTGAATGATAAATGAGGTGTTGAAACAAACCTATGAGTATGTGAAGATTTTAGTTTTTTTACTCAAAATTCTTTATTAGTAACATTTAATGTATTGGATGCAAAAAAATACAATGATGAACCAAAATAACTATTTATCAAATCTAACAAACATAGATAATAAAAAATTACAATATGTTATGGAAATGATATAGTCAAAATTATATAAAAGAAATATTATTTAGTTCATTATGTGGTGTGGGATATTTTTTAACACACTTTTCATTTGTTTTTATAATCATTCCAAACATTTAGATGAACACATAGTGAATCATTCATTTTGGAATGTTATAACAACTTGAATACCTAAAACAACATTATAATTAGTAATAATAATATAAAAAATATCGATTAATTATTTTATTTTAGCATTAAAAGAAATAAGTTCACTAAAACAACAACCTTGGTAAAGAAAAGAAGTTTGAAATTTCATCATTTCTTATAGTACAAGGCAGTCTTGTCCTATTTGAAGTAGATGTTTTTTAGAATAAGTAGGTAAAGTAGTTGAGGCAATATATAAACATATAAAGTGGGTGAGTAATTAAATAGAAAATATATCATGAAAACAAGAAATTGAAAAAAATTGTATAGATTAATAATATGAAAAAGTATATACAGGAATAATAATTTTTATAGACTACTTTTTCTTGAAGATTAGTTTATTGTTAGAAGGTGTGTGTGTCATATTTTTAATAATATGATAAGATATTTCATAATAATAATTTTCACATTGAAGAATATATTATTAATAAATAATATTTATAAAATAGGAGGTCTTAAAGATTAACTTAATATTAGAGGGATACTATATAAAAATATTTTTAGTGATATTAATATAAAATCAACATATAGCAAAAAAATTGTTGTAATAGAAATTATAAATCAAGAAACACTTTAGATGAGAATACATCTTGGATGAATAAAAATAAATTTAAAATATCAGATTAGAAGTGGAAAAAATCACATAATAACATCACCTTTAAATTCTATATTTTCACCCATGACAAATAAAAATGGATATGAAAAAAATATGAATTTAAAAAATACAAATCATAGAATAAAATAACAATAAAATGATTAGTGAAGAAGTATTTATATGTCATGAATATGATTATAAAACATATATTATAATAAATTTTCATATTTCATACAAATTATTAAGAAAAACTTAGAAAATAATTGAACAAATGATGTTTTAATAGATGAAAATTTCATAAACTCATAGTATAAATGAATCAAAATACATGTATTAGCAACAAAAATTAAAAATTAATAGTTTGAGAACCTACTAAAAATTAAAATCTAATTGAATATGGTTTTAATCATTGATGATTTCAATCATTCAAAATATTTTTCATTATAGGATATAAAAAATTTATTACATGGAAAAAAACCATGAAACTCATATGAAAATTTAACGAGGAGGGAGGAAAAGAAACATAAATTCAAAAAATATGATTATTGAGGAATTTAATTAGTTTAAAAGAATTGAAACATTTTAAAAGAGTTGTTATGATTCACTGTAGGAAAAAAATAAATTAATAATGAAGAATGAAAAATTATAAATGTGTAAAATTACCAAAATACATAAATTAGTATATATATATAATGAATAGAACAATAAGATTCAAAATGTATAGAGTTACCGAAAAAAATAAATTAGCATATATAGTTTAATATAACTGATTACTAACCTCCAATTTTGTAAGAATACATTAGAATAGAAATATATATTTGAGAAACCATCAATCTAAAAAATGAATAAAGATATTTAATCAAAAGGAAAAATAAAATTACACCAATAAATTCAAAAAAATAAAAATAAAATTATAATTTAAAATTTGAAGGTAAGATCACTGTTCATACGTGATCCCAAATAGAATTAGATTCACTAATTGAGACCATATAAAGAAAATAAAGTTCCCCTTTATAAACTTTTTGGAAGTGAAAAAAGAACCAGATAATGGAAATTAATTTAGGGAAAACAATCATGTTCCTATTCTATGAAATGAACAAACCAATTGTTTAATGATATTAAAATTTTACAGCTAACCAGTTGAAGACTAAATGCATAGAATAAAATGAAAAAATAGTTCTTATAAAGGAATTAATCAATAATTTCAGTAAGGTTTACCTATAATGCAAGTGGTTATGTTGTTATAAAAAAATATTTTTATAAAAAAATGTTGTAATAAAATAGATTTCATATAGGAGGTAGTAAATAATTTTAGTCAGGGTTACCTATACATACAATGCTTATAGTGTACTTAAACAGAGAGTAATAGACCTCGAAAAAATAAAAAGGTGAATAAAAACTTGACTAAATGAATGTAGTAACCGATTGAGGGAAAGTGAATAAATACAGTAGTGGAATCATAGAGATACTGGGGATACTTAAAAATAGGGATCTCAATACAAAAAATTAATAGAGGGGGAAATATTGAAAATTAATCCACTGAAATTCTCAAATAGGAATCCAGATACTACAGGATTCCTAGGACACACATACTGATAATGCAGTAAGAGGAAAATTATTTTCACGATAATAGGAGAACATAACAAGAATAACTGTATAGTATTAATGTTTGAGTAAATCTTGTTTAATTAAAAATAAAAAATGTTGGAAAAAATGGAGATAATTTCCACAATATAGGATAATAGAACAATTGTAGAGATCTGGATCTGTAGGATCTCTGAAGAATGTATCAGTGATGGTAAAGGGTTTTGTGAAGAAGTTGATGGGCATGCTCTACGATGGTTGATGGTTTAGAAAAACTAGAACTTCTTGTGGGATATTAACCAAAGGAGAATGTGAGGGAACTCGTGAAATGGAAGAGTTTTGATTGGAGAGAGATATATACAGAGATAAGTGATATATATAGGAGGGGAACGCGGTCGAAGATGCAACATAAATTGGATATGAGGATAGAGGATTCATTCTTCACTGGTAACCCAAAATCAGTGGTAGATAGAGTTAGAGTAGGTGGTCAAATATAAAGCAACAATCCGAGGTGAGGATGGAGGATTTGATTTTCATTGGTAACCCAAGAGTGATGGTATACAGAGGAGAAGAAAGTGATCAAAGATGAAATTATAATATAAGGTGAGGATGGAAGAATCAATTTTCAGAGGAAACCCTAGGATAGGGAGAGGGAATTCGTGAGCAGGATAGGGTTGATTTGAAGCTAAACGAAAGTGGGGAGAAGCTGATGTATAAAATCAAATTGAAGAGAGGGAAACAGATGTGCAAGAAACAATCCATGTTTAATATATATATATAGATTTATTTATTTATCAAATTAATAATATTTATTTATTTCAGGTTTGAAAAGTGTGGATGAATTGCAAATTGATCTATTGGGTCGAGTAAAAATGATATAAAAACTACCATTTAAATAAATATAAATTTATTTATTTGTAAAAATGATATTAATTTTATTAAAGAGTTTAACACATGTCATGTTAATAATAATAATAATAATAATAATAATAATAATAATAATAATATTATTATTATTTAGAGATGGGGATTTTTAGGGATTATTAGAATAATTAAAGGCCTATGTTCAATTATTTATTCTCCAAACCAAGTTTTATAAATACCCAATTATATAATTTCCTAATGTTATATATCATTGTGCATAATATATCCCACCAAACATTCTTTCAATAATAGTGAGAAAATTATCTTTAACACTCTCAATTACCATGATACATATTTTATCTACATAATCCTCTCAAGAATGGTATATCAAGAATTAATCATTCAATCTTCAAAGGATTTTATGGTGATCAAAGGAAGGACAAACGATGATAGATACCACCACACTAGCTCTCAGAGTACCATTAGATATGATTCAAGATCAAAGGAGTATGTGTGTATCACTTCTAGTAGAATTCTATCCTTGGATACTCATAGGGTAATGATGGCATAGTTGAGCAGTTTTTCGATGATCAACCTATTCTATAAATAAAGAATTCCAAAGACCGAGGTAAGCCTTAATTTAAATTGATTATAAATTTTATCTGAAAGGATAATATTTTATTGTTTCTAGAATTATTTTTCAATATTAATTAAATTTAATTTTTTTACCATGATGTTTATTATTATATATATCATGGATTATTCATTTAAACAGATAAAATCAGAGTTGTCCATGGTCCAATATGCAGTTCTTCCATATATAGAAGCCAAAACTTCTACAAACATGCTCAGAAATATTGTATAATAAAAATATACATACTAATCATATATTTTATAACCTTATTAATATATATTATATATCAAATTATTCAATTATATTTATTTATTATTTATATATTAGTTAGTTATAGTTTATTTTCATCAATGGATGCTCGAAGTTTTTATTGCCTCCTATTAGTTTCCATATGATGATGTTGATCCTAATTATTTAATAGAAATTTCATTATTAATAGTTCATTCAAGGTAGTAGAATCATAGTATTACAATTATTTATACAATTCCATGTTTATTTTTTTAAAGGCATGTGTAGGGTTTTCAAGAATGGAATTGAAAACCCACATGTTTCGGGTGGCCTAAGTGATAAGAAAGAGTTATTTTATAGTGATCATTATTTTTTGTGGAAACCTTCCATAACTGAAATAATAAAATAAATTAAAATTTGATATCATATATTATCATACATTATGTTTCTTTACTCATCAATTTTGAAAATTAAAAATATATTATAACATCATTTACGTAGGTGGTTAAACTGTCCAAAATAAAAACTTGTTATACTAATGCATGAGTAAAAGTATAGAGTTATATTATATTAAATTTTTTTTATATTATCTTAATGATGTTAATATAAAATTATTAGATTAGTGAATGATATTTTAGATGAGTGGTGATGAGAAGGTGATTGAAAAAAATAAGAAATAAGTAGATACTTTGACGAATTCACTCTTTGAAACAGGTTCCTTAATAATAGAGGATTTATGACTCATTCATGGATTCAAAATCTACCAATCATAGATTAGGGAATTTGGATATGAAATATTGGTTGGTATTAAATATTAAAACAAAGGAAAGTTGTGGTTTGGGATAGGTAGAGAATGTGCCCTTTTATTGGTGACTTTGATTGGTACTTTCACAAATACTCATTCTTTAATGTGTAAGGAATATCATTTTACAAGGAAAGTGGATCAAAAGTGGAACAATAATGAATATATAACGTTTATATCATCTACAAAATAATTTATAGATAAATTTAAAACTATTTTAGGATGTTACACCTTAATTTTAACGTTTTGACTTTATTTTATCCCTTAACGTGGTATATCACTTTTTACCTCGGTAAGTTTTTCCCAAAAAATGATATTAAAATTATTACATAATTTTTTTCAAGTTGATTAAAAATATTATTTTTATTACATTCTATTTATTAATGTGATAAATATTAATTTTAATATAAGAATTCATAACGTGTAAAAAAACAATTGTTACGAAAGTATCCCTTTAAATAATAAATGATTTTATTAATATTTCTAACCAATTAATAATAATTACATGAATGTAAATTAATTTTATTTTATATATAAATAATATATTTAATGAAATTAATAATACCTGAATATTTTATAGTACGTTTCTTCTTAAATAATTTCAATTAATTAGATATATTACAATGCATGAAACACTGCATCTTTATGAAACAAAACCCCATTATTTATAGAAGATAGTTATAACCTAGATGTTAAGCAGAATTTTGTTTCTTATGTGATTTTAATTTTGAAAAAATGGACATGCATGGTTGCATTCATTAAGTTATTTAGGGTCTTATAAGATCAACTTAATTTTTTTTAATAATAACTTAAACATTATGAATACTAATGTACCTTTAAGAATAGTCACTTGACCCTTATGAATAGAAATACACCCTTATCAATAGTGACCTCACCCATGTAAGTAGAAATAAAATTTAGGCACCTTATATATGAAAGTGAATATTTAAAAAATAATAATTAAGTGTTAGTAGTTTGGTGAGTAATAAATATTTAAATAAAATTTTCTAATTTATAAATTAATATAAAAGATAATTCATTTTCATAACATTTATTCCTAAATCAATATTTTGTTTTCCTATGATTTTGGGATAATTTAATGAGACCTTAGTAATATTATTTGTGTATTTTAAAATCAGTTATAATTTAAAAACTTATATTTCAATAAAATGATAATTTTAATTTAAAATTAAATTTCTCATATATAGAAACTATTTTCATAAAATAGAGTTCATTTTTGGATTCTATACATTGAAAAATGGCTATGGTGAATTTTTTGTATTTTTATAAAATACCTGAATTTTTTTATGAATTGTGAAATTTGATAATTTATGAAATATGCTAAATAAATGAATTTCTATATCATGCTTGATTCATGGATTATGTAAATAGAAATTGGTCAGAACTCACATTCACTTATTACTATTTTGAGTCATAGTAATCTAGACTATTCATAGTCTTGAGACAAAAGAATAAAATAATGATTAAAATAATGGGAAACCCTCTTCTCCTCCACTATAAAAACCACCCCTCACTCACTCTTCTCTTAACTTCCCTAAGACTTTAATCTTATCAAATTTATGACAAAATACTCTTTCTTAGTCCCTCATCATGTCTGTGAGCCCTTGGTCTTTCCGAAATACCAAAACCCTTTTTCTTAAGGAGGTTCTCAAGGATGTTATTTCCAGAGGTAAATAATCTTCCTTTTTCATTTAATTTCATTTCAATTTATCATATTTTCGTATTTTATCCTAACCTACTCTATCCAATTGATCAAAATAACTCCATAATAATATATATACTAGAAATCTCGAAATGTTCCTTGGAGGATGATGCCCGATTGGATCTCCTGTCTTAGGCTTGCTAACAGCTTATGTCTTGATGTCTCTCATGCATATCGTGAAGCTAACAAGGTTGCTGATGCTCTATCTAAAAGGGCCATTATGGAGGTCAGTTCTAGTTGGTCGTTTTTCCATCCTTTCTATTGTGAAAATTTGATTAGAAATGATAGGAATGGTGTTCTGTATTCAAGGCTTTGTAAGGCCTCTTGTTTTTGAGTTGTATTGTACTGTTTACTCTTTTCTTTAATAATTTTGATGGGAGAAGGTTTCTGCCCATCTCCTGAACCTTTTGGCTATATATACTATAATTATATAAAGTAAATTTAATAACCATTATCAATATCTTTACTCACCCTCTTTTATTTTATAAACGAAATCTTCGTCCGAGAGGTGCTAATTTACAACCTTCATGGACAACGAAGTTTCATTATTCAAATTATTCTTAAAATATGTTTATGAACCCATTTTAATGTTTGATACAGATTTTAAAATGTATAATATAACCCTTTTTATGTTCTATGAGTAAAATATTGATATAATACTAAAAGATAGAATAAAATGAGTTTGCTATGATCAATAACCGCCGTAAATAATCAAACGGATTGTCACTAAATGACTTATCTAATGATTCATGCTCATACCATGTAACCAAATGATATAAATAACCATTTAAACTTATGGATGTTAATTAATAATATATAAATTCAATTCTGGATAATTATATCCACTCCACATGAACTTCTATACTCATACACAAGTATGCCGATCGTGAAAACCAATGAAACAAACACTTTAGAATGAAAAATTTGTATCTTATAACTAATCCAAAATGCAATAAATGTACTTAATAAAATTATAATAAATAAAATAAATTTATATAGGGTTATGAATTAATTAATTAATAGATTTATTCTGATTATTCAGAACATTAATATCAAGTGAAGAACATATTTGAGCATAAGGTAAGGGGTTTGTCATCTCACTTTTATTTCTGTGATATTTCCATTGTTCCACACTTATTTATTGTATGTGGTGTATGTATACTAGAATTTGATACATAATATAATTATTCTCTTTATATTAATTGTATTAAATTATTAATTTTTTGATTATTAATTTTTGTTCATACGATTTTATTGATTATAATGTGGTAAGGGACTTTTTCTCGATTTCTATTTCATTGAGACTTACTTGGTATCATGCACCTAATAATTCTAATGTGGTGTATCTACTGCCCATTTGGGATAATTTTTAATTTGAAATTATAATTATATTAAATATCCATAATTTTTTATCATTACTATGATTATTTTCTTATATTTATACCATTTTACATACAATGTTTATTTTGAATGCTATTTTAACTGGGGAAATATCGAGGAATCCATATACTCTACTCAATACAGATATTGAAAGGGAATATTTTTCTTTTATAAAATAAATATTTGGACTTTTAGTTATGTTATGGGATATCTATATCCCCTTGATGCATCGATAGGTCTCATGAGACAAAATAGTCAGTGATAAACCCTTTGAGTTTTTTATAAAACATAATCAAATGGGTTTCTACCCACAATTTTGAACCATCTTGATGGTATGATGGTTCATGTGCCAGATACATGGTGTACAAATAACAAGAATTATCTTTATTCATTTAAAATTTATTACTTTCTATTAGGTTTTTACTATGAAAAAAATATATGGATGCACTTTCATTCTTAGTTTATTGATGGTGTGCATTTTTTAATTATTCAGCATACCATATTGATTATGTCTAATTGATTATGATTCAATTTTTTTTTCATGATTCCACTATATTTAACCCATACTGAGGATTTCAGCTCACCCTTTTCATTTATTTTTTCCCTAAGTTATGAAGAAGAGATAATTTATTGGGTTTCCAAGGATACAGTTTATTTGCTTATGTTACGTATTATATAGGATAGACATTAAGGATTAGTATAGAAAAAAATCCTAGAATGTTGGTAAAGTAGAGATTATATGGGTATTCCTATCAATGTATACCTGTCTGGATACTACAAGTGGATGTGGTATTGGCACACATGTACATAAGATTAAAAACTCTAACAAGGTGTTCCGGGCTTGACTCGAGGTAATATGGTACATGACAATGGGCCTTACTATGCACCTATTTTGACACTCATGGGGGATATTCTTAGGATAATTCATATTCCTTTTTATAACCATTATGAAGGATTCAGAATTAAATAGAAACTATGTATATGATTAAGAGATTATCTATGAACAAACATTGAATTTATGTTAAGTGTTTTGATAGTTTAAAATTATTCACTATGATTTTTAAACTAATTTAAGGTACACCATTTTTTAGTGATGGAACCTAATGAAATAAAGGGAATCAATACCCATAGAAAATGTAGGTATTTACACACTATGAAATTCAACATAGTTAGTGTTGGAGTTGAGAAGATCATGACAATATTATGACAACTTAGGATATGATGAATAATCATGATATACTTGTGTTGGATCATTTCATGCAGTAGAAGCTCCAATATTTTAGTGTGAATACGAATACAGTGCTAGATGAACAATGGATCAACTCCCTTGAATAGATATTTCAGGCATTAATATGTAATGAAAATAAAAAGATAATACTGGTAGTATATTGTCACAAGGGTGATGCTGATCAATGGTGGTCCTTGATCTAGAATACCATGTAGAAAGACAAAATAGAATATGTGGAATATATAACTTTTAAGGAAGTATTCTTGGACAAATATTTACCTCGTTAGAAACAAACTGAAATGAAGATAAAATTTCTTATCATAAAAAAAGGGAAGAATAGAGTGTTTTGAAGTATGAGACTAAGTTCACAAGACTAGTCAGGTATGATATAGATTATATACATAATTTAGAAGACATGATTGATCATTTATTTTAAGGTATTAAGCTAATTCTTCGAAGGGTACTACCTTCTCAAACATTTTTATCATACGATGAAATAGTATTAAGTTCCATAAAATAGGAGAATAATTTTTCTAGATCAATTTTTTCAAGGTAAATCAAGATAAGAAGAGGTATTTTGATAATCATGGAAAAGGTGATTCTACAAATAAGAAGAAGGGAATGAAACAATTACCACTATGCAAGAACTGTGCAATGAACCATCCTAGAAAATGATTGAAAGGTATGTGAGTTTTTTATAAGTGTGGAGAAGGGGGCCATTGATCCAATGAATGCAAGTGGAAGAGACAAATCAATGATGTTTAATTCTATAATTTTAGGGATATGGGAGACTATACAAATGATTTCCCTAAATGTCAAGTAAACTTGCCTCCAAAAAGGACAAGGTAGAAAGTGAAGGCTTATGTGATAACAACTATAGAGGTTGAATTTCCTAATGATGTGGTGGTTGGTACTTTAATCGTTTCTTTGAATTTATCCAATTCATTATTTGATTTCAACTCATTTCATTATTTTATTTCCCACCAGTATTTTGAGAAAATTAGACATTTCCTATTTGATTTAATAAAGGATTTTTTAGTAAAAAATCCTAACAGAAGTATCGTTGCAACAAAGTTGTGTCAGTCAGTCCCCTTTGTGACACAAAAATGTATCTTAGTTGCTGACCTTATCATCATACCTATGATTTCCTTTGACATAATTATCGGTATGAATTGGATTTAAAATTATATTGAGAAAATATATTTCAAGAAGAAGGAAGTTATAATTTTTTAGAATGATGTGGAATCCATTATCTTTAGAGAAAAAACATCATCGTATAGATCTTATCTAGATCCACCTTTAGTAGCTCTTCTAAATTAAATTCTTTAGGAGGAAGAGAAAAAATCATCTATGGATATTTAAATTGAATATTCACCTATTATGAAAAAATAAATTGATGTATTTCTAGAGGATTTATATGTAAATCCTTTAGAGAAGAAAGTTTAATTCTCTTCTAATTTAATTCCGGGTGAAAGACCTATATCATATATTCTTATAGAATGTCTATTGTGAAATTATTGGAGATAAAGAAAATACTAGAGGAATTGAGTGAAAAGGGATTTACCCTCCCTAGTGTTTCCCCATGTAGATCCCCTATTCTATTTGTTAAGAAGAAAGATGGATCCATGAGGCTGTGCATTGACTTTAGAGAAATCAATGCTATTATAATAAAGAACAATTATCCTCTACCTCTAATTGATAATCTATTTGATAAACTTCATAAAGCTCAATATTTTTTGAGGTTTGACCTTCAATCTAGATATAATTAGTTATGTGTGAGGAAGAAAGATATTCTAAAGAAAACATTTCGAAATAGGTATGGACATTACGAGCTTACAATAATACTGTTTGGGATGAGTAATGCACCCTACATTTTCATTGATCTAATGAATAGAGTTTTAAAATAATATCTTAACGATTTTGTTGTGGTATTTATTAATGATATCTTTTTATATTAGAAAATCTATGAGGACCATTAGAACCACTTATGGATTATTATATAAACACTTAGAAGAAAATAATTATATGGGAAGTATAGTAAATGTGATTTTTGGTTTTAAAAAATTTCTTTTCTTGGCTATATTTTCTCTAAGGATAGAATCTCAGTAGATCTTGTGATGAAAAAGGAAATACAATAATGGCCTATACTAATGAAAATAACCAACATACACAATTTTATTGGCTTAGTAGTTACTATCGGCATTTCATACATAATTTTTCCTGATTGGCTAACCTACTAACCAAGATCACACGTAAAGGGGTTAAGATCGTATGGAAAAAATAATTTATATAATGTTTTGAAGAATTTGTCTATGATCCAATTTTGACTTTCCATCTAGAAATTACGGGTTTGTGATATTCAGTGATGCATTAAAGAATAGACTAGGTCATGTCCTTATGCAAAATGATAACTTTACTACTTATAAATAAAGGAAGTTGAAGACTCACAAACAAAATCATGCAACTCATGATATTGATTTAAAAGAACTAATATTTTCTTTGAAGATATGAAGACACTATCATTATGCTGAAATATATGAGATATATATGGATCAAAAGAGTTTGAAATAAATTTTTATAGAGAAAGAAATAAACAAGAGGAAAAGAAGATGGCCTGAGTTACTAAATGATTATTATTGTTCAATAAACTACCAACCATGAAAGGAAAATAAGGTGGAAGATACATTAAGTAATAAAGATCATATAATTCTAACCCAAATGAGGATTGAGAGAGATCCAATATTCATGGATTTAGTAAATATAGATATGGTAATTCTTAAGGAAGGGGAAACATCAGTCAATTTTCAAATGATTACTAAACCATATTTACTAGATAAGATAAAAAGCTCTCAATTTGATGATAAGAACCTTCAAAAGAATATTAAATCTGTTAAGGTTGGAATATTGGAAGAATTCATGTGTGAAGATGGAGTTTTGAAATTTGTAAATAGGTTATGTATTCCTTCAATACCTGAACTAAAAACAGAACTATTAGATGATGACCATAACTCAAATTTCTTTATATACCTTGGTAGTACCAAGATGTATAGAGATATGAAGGAAACTTTTTGGTGGGATAACATGAAGTGAGAAATTGCAGACTATGTGTCAAGGTGGCTAGTTTTCCAATAAGGGAATACTGAGATTCAACATCCTAGATGAGTCATGAAACCTCTACCCATTCCTATATGTAAGTGGGATAAAATTACAATGGAATTTGTCACAAGAATACCAAGGAAACCTAGATAGAATGATGTAATATGGGTAATTGTTGATCATCTTACAAAATCGAAAAATTTTCTAACTATAAGAGAGGATTTATCACATGAGAGCCTAGAAATAATCTATATTAATTATGTGGAAATACATTATGGTGCATTTATATCAATTGTGTCTGATCGAGATCAAAGATTTAAATCAAAATTCTGGGAAATTCTTTAGAAGGATTTGGATACCGAGATTCATATGAGTACTGCTTATCACCCCGAAACCGACGGATAGTCTGAAAGGACTATTCAAACACTGGAAGACATGTTGAGACCATTGTCACCTAAATCTCAAGGTATGTGGGATCAGTACTTACCTATATTTTAATTTTTCTAGAATAATAGTTTCAATTATAGTATTCAAATGGCGCCGTATGAATCATTATATGACAAGAGATGTGAACTCGAATTTGTTGGGATGAAGTTGGTGAGAAGAAAATTATAGGACAAAAACATATTTAAGAGACAATGACAAAGGTTATGACAATTCATGCCTACATTAAAGCATCCCAAAGTATCAAAAAGAGCTACGCTGACAACCAGAGAAAGGATTTGGAATTTCATGTGGGAGATCATGTCTTTATAGAAGTATATCCCTGGAAGGGAGTCTTGAGGTTTGGTAAGAAAGGGAAACTGAACCCCAAGTACATCATACAATTTGAAATTATGGATAGAAATGGATCTGTAGCTTACCGTTTTGAAATGACACCAACTCTTTCTAGGGTTCCTAATTTGTTCCAAATTTCATTGTTAAAAAAATACATTCCATACCCAACACATGTACTCACCTATGAATAAATCAATCTGGAACATGATTCTTCCTAATATGAAGATCTTATCGAGATTCTTGACACTAGAGAGCATGTTTTATGAAATAAGACAAATCGACTGATAAAGATTCTTTAGAGAAACCATAAAATAGAGGAAACAATGTGGGAACCTAAAGATGTTATGAAGAGGAACCAACCACATATTTTTATAGGGAAATATAAATGAATAATTTCATGGATGAAATTGTCAAAGGAGTAAAGGATATATCACCCCAATATGTTATTGTACTTTTCTTCTTAAATAAATTTAATTCATTAGATAACTTATAATGCATAAAACACTAAATCTCTTTGAAATAACACTTCATTATTTATAAGAGATAATTATAACCTAGCCATTAAGCATAATATTTCCACTGTAGTGATTTTAATTTTGAGAAGTGGAAATACACAGTTGTGCCCAGTAAGTTATTTTGGGTCTGATAGGATCGACTTAACTTTTGGTGAATAGTAACTTGGCCCTTATGAATTGTAATGCATCTTTAGGAATAGTAAATTGAACCATATAAATAGTAATATACACTTATGAATAGTAATATCACCCAAGTAAGTATAAAAAAAATTTAGGCACCTAATAAATGAGAGTGAAAATTTTAAAAAATAATAATTAAGTGTTGGTATTTTTGCGAGTAATTAATATTTAATTAAAATTTTTATAATTAATAAATTAATTTAAAAGTTAATTAATTTTCTTAAAATTTATTCATAAATCAATATTTTGTTTTCTTATAATTTTGGGATAATTTAATGATACCTTAGTTAAAATATTTGGGTATTATAAAATCTGTTTTAATTTTAAAAACTTATTTTTTGAGAAAATGGTGATTGTAATTAAAAATTAAATTTATCATATCTGGAAAATTATTTTCATAAAATGAAGTTCAGTTTTTTATTATAATCATCGAAGAATGGTTATGGTGAATTTTTCATATTTTTCTGAAATACTTGAATTTTTGGAGAATAGTGAAATTCAATAATTTATGAAATATGATAAATAAATGAATTTATGCATCATGATTGAGTCATGGATGATTTAAATGGCCATTAGCTTGAACTAAAATGCAATTATTACTATTTTTAGTCCGAATAATCATGACTATTCATATTCTAGATCCAAAATAATTAAATAATTATTAAAATAATGAAAAACTATCCTCTCCTCTAATATAAAACCACCCCTCACTCCCAATTCTATTCACTCGTCTAAGCCTTAAGTTCAATTATGGATAATTATATCCCTTACACATGAACTTCTATAATCATACACAAGTATGACGATCGTGATAACCAAGGAAACAAATGCTCTCGAGCGATAAATTTTTATCTTGTAACTCATAAAGAAGGCCATAAATGAACTTAATAAAATTATAATAAATAAAATAATTTTAGATAATGATCTGAAATAATTAATTAATGGATTTAACTTGATTATTTAGGACATTAAGATTAAGCGAATAACATATTCAAGCATAAGGTAAGGGGTTTCTCATCTCAATTTTATTTCCACGAGATTTTCATTGTTCGCCACTTATTTCTTATATGTGGCGTATTCATACTTCCATTTGATATATAATATCACAGTTCTATTTATATTCATTGTATTAAATGATTTATTTGATGATTATAATGTTTTTTCATAAAATTCGATTGTTTACAGTGTGGTAAGGGACTTTTTATCGATTTCTATTTCATTGATACTAACTTGGTATTATACGCCTAATCATTATTATGTGGTTTATTTAATGCCCCTTTGAGATAATTTTTCATTTGAAATTATAATTCTATTAAATATCCATATTCTTGTATCATGGATATGAGTATTGTTTTATCTGTATACCATTTAACATACGATGCTTTTCTTGAATTCTATTTTAACTGGGGAAATATTGATGAATTCGTATACATTAATCAATATAAATATTAAAAGGAATTTTGTTTTTTAATAAATAATTATTTGGACTTTTAGTGATGTGAGGGTCTTTCTATAGCCTCTCGATGCATCAATAGGTCTAATGAGGCAAAATAGTTGGCGACATACCCTTCATGTTTGTTTCCAAAACATAATCAGACGGTTTTCTACCCAAAAACCAAATCTGTCTCGATGGTATGATAGTTAATGTGAAATATACATGATTTGAAAATAATAAGAATTATATTTATTTATTATTCATTTATTACTTTCTATGAGGTTTTCGCTATGAAAAAATCTATAGAAGAACTTTCATTCTTAGTTTATCGATGGTGTGTGTTTTTCAGTTATTCACCATGCCATATTGATTATGTCTAATTTATTATGATTCAATTAATTTTTTTTCATGATTACACTATATTTAACCCTTATTGAGTGTTTTATCTCACCCCTTTAATTTATTTTCCTTCCCCATGTTATGAAGAAGAGTTTATTTATTGAGTTTTCAAAGATGCAGTTTATTAGCTTCTGTTATGTAATATATTTTATTTTCTTTTCCCAATGTAAAACGGGTTCTATGTATATATATAGTTTATTTAATACTACTAAACTAATCAGCCCTTAAGTATATGATTCCTTATAATCATGACAATGTAATAAAACAATTCACCAGCACCGGGGTTCTGGGGTTGGGGGGTTACAAAATTTCATAGTTTAAATATGAAAAATTTATCCTTTAAATAAAAACATGTAATATATAATAAAAATAATAATTATAAATATAAAATATTTATTTGACCATGAATAATTGATGTTTTATTCATTATATTTCCTTAATTATTTATGGGATATTATCAACTTATTTTACTAATAACTACTTTAATTTTATCATTATATTTTATAAAAATGATTATTTATTAGTAATAAATTTAATTGAAAATACATTATATACAAATATTTTTTTTAAAAATAAATGATATTTTAAAAAATGAATTAGTAACTTTCTCATTGTCCCCTATACATAAAGTTAGATATCATAAGGACTATTCCAACCCACTCAAGACAATGATTATCAATACAACTACGAAAATTGGCATGGCCTCATGTGAGGGATTTGAGGTATTTAGGAAAAATCCACCATAATCAAGCCTGAGAATGATCAGGGCCATCCAACCACAACTGATTTCGTGGAAGTCAATGTGTCTACTAACCATCAGGCCAACACCATGGGAATTGGCATGGGTGAATAATCTCATAGGGACTACATATTCCCTGATAATTTTTCTAAATCAATTACAGTTGTCTATCCTAATTTTATAAGGACTTATCTAGTAGAAATTAACATATCTCAGATTTTAATTATTGATATTACACTATAGTAAGAAAGATATTTTAAGAGATAAAGTTTCCCCTATGGACTTTTTGAGGACATAAATAATTATTTTTAATCACATTTTGATGTTATTATTTATGAATTAGAGATATTTTGATTCTCTATGGATGATTATCTCAAAGTTGTGGACTTTATAGCTTTTATAATAAAAGTCAGCTAACAAAGTTCCCCCAACCTCATCTTAAAAGACTTATCTAATAAATGTAAAGGCATTTTATATTGTTAGTATAATGGAAATATGTGGTGATCTATTGTTTTTTATATTTTTTTTACGAAATGGGATTTTGAATGTATCTTGGGTTGGGCAGTTGTGAGGGTTCACACGTAACCCCTAAAAAGTGTGTTTTTTGAAAATATATAAAAAGAATTCTAGTGAACATGTTAGTCACTTCCAATTATAAAATATTCAATAGAAATATTTGAAACATATATACCTAATGGATATATATCCAATGGCCATATATCATTGAAAATATATCAAATGACCATATAACGACCACATTTACCTTTCCCCCATATATAACCATATTTACTTCTATAAAATTCACTAATTCCATTTTTTATTTCCATTTACTATATTTCTAACGGTATTCCTTCTTTTTGGATTTCCAATTGGCGGTATGATCTTTAAGGAAAATGACAAGGATAAAGATTTCACATTCATGTTCTTTATTTAGTTGTGTTTTTATTCATATTTTAATTTTTATAATGATATTTTATATTTATTTTTCATAATATATTAATGTTTTATCTTTTATTGTAATGTTTTATCTTAGTATAATATTGATTTTTTTTCATTTTAGTTCAGTGTTGGATTTAAAATATTTTATTAAACTATTGATGGAATAAAAATGTGGGGTATTATAGCTAAGATATATATATATAACATCAATAAAAGTAATATATTTATTGAATCCTTCAAAAAAATATACCAAATTAATTATTACACATTAAATAATAAATGTGGAAAAATCAAATAATGTAATATTTATTATTTAACAAAAAATTTCCATCATTAATACACATTACAATACTAAATTCCTAATTTAACCTAGCTTCCAACACAAAACAACTGTGATGTAGCTGGGTTAAATTTACCATTACTTTTCTATAAGTAATTAGTTTTTAAATATTTAAATTAATTTTGTTATTGAAAAAATAAAAATAAAATGCATTATATATATTATTTATTAATTATTTTTGATAGATAAAGGTATAATGGTAATATATAATGTAAAAAATTTTATACTCACCAAAATATTTCCACAGAAATGGTTAGGATGAGTATGAATAAAATTCAAGTTGAAAATTTTATGGTTAATTTGAGCATATGATCCAAATACATGACTTAATTTTGGTCAAACTACTCTAGGATAATTAATTACTCGTAATTTTTCAAATTCACTTAATTTTAATTTCCAAATGATTCTTAGAGTTTAAAAAAGAAGCATATCCATTATAAAAATGAGTCTTACCATGTTTTTTATCAAAAGTGGGAATATTAGGTTCAACAAATTTAAATCTTGCTAAATTGAGGTGATGACATCAACTATTATGAAATAATTAATTTTTAGATCATGAAAAAATTCTATTGAGTTATTGATTCATTTTAACCTTTATATTACTTTATTTTATTATTTTTATGTATGTTCTTCTCTAGTGAGTTTACAACAATTGGGAGTTGAAATTTAGTCTCCAATATACTGAAAAAAGAAACATATAATTTTATACCATTGTAAAACTATTCCAAGACTAGATTCCAAAGATGTTTAGATTCTATTATTATGAAATTAAAGTTAATATTATTAGAATTATGAATAATAAAGAAGTAATGGAAAACTATAATATCATTGTGATTCTCATTAACATTATTTGAATCCCCATAGGATAACCTAATCTTAAAATATTAACAGTTTTATCCTATTTCCACTCTCAATAGGTTGGATACTATTGAATAAGACTAATTTGAATGACTCATAGATTAAAAGACTTAATATTATTCATAGGAAAACACTAAAATTATCAAAAACCATAAATAAAAATAAAATATAACAAAAGAATCATAATATAAAATCAAATAATATTGGATAATTACCTTAGGAGAGATAGGGGTAGATTATGTCAAGAAATATGCATAGACTAATCTAATAAATCCATATGCTCCATCAATTAGCCTTGATATTGAAGTATTAGGGGGGGGGGTCATGTTGGATACCCCAATTGTTTTTGGTTTATTCATTGAAATTACTATAAAACATGAATATATTTGTTACGTATCTAAAAATTAAGAATTTATTTCATATATATTATCATTTCATGCGAGTTTTTTTTATACATGGATATATGCTCGTATATTTTTATTTTTGGGTATTCATGGTGAAAATTCTATTTATACCTTCTTCTCCTATAATGAAATCCCTTAGTTTCACTTCATGTATGTAGAGTTTTTTTCCTTAAATCATGTTAAAATTTTGTGTTCAATATGTTTTTTTGTTATTTTTTTTTGTATTTATTATAAATTATCAAAGACATAGATAAATTACTTATTTACTACACTCATGGTATAAAAAAACAAGGAATAATCCTCAAGTTTTCAAACTCACAAGATATCTCAATCTACACTATCATAAATCTTAACCCAAATTAAAACCAAACTCTTTGTTATATCATATACGAATTAAATGATTTCCCTTAAAAAAACAATTTAACAAATATATTTTGAAAAATAACACAAACAAATCACATTATAAACCACTCATCACTTTAATTTTAGTATAACACCCATTTCAGTATAAATAAATTCATCATCACATTATGTTAAAATAAGAATTCCTTCATCACTCAATATACCATTTACTTTTTTATAAAAAAAATATTTTAGTTTATACATACATTCTCATTTTACCTATATTTCCTTGGATTTACATCATTAATATCTTAATTAATCCCCCTTTAAGTATCTCAAAACATATATCATTAATTATTTTATACATAAAAATCATGGTATTATTCCCAAATATCATAATGAATATTTATACATGTTTAACACACTAAATAATTCCAAAAAAAAAAATAATTATGTTTCCTGATAACATTTTCTTTACTTATCATTCCCAAATAAAAATTGTTATAAACATATAATTCCAATGATATTATTTAATAAAAGGAATTCTGAAAGCAAAATAACTCTTATATTTACCCAAAAATTCTTATTATCGACTATTTTTACCAAACCATGATATAATTCAATATCATTAATTTAACCTACTCAAGAATCACTAATATGATCATTAAAATTTAAAAAATTATACACATCATCGGATTACTAATATAATTCCAATTTTAAATCATCTAATTAAAATCAATCATTTTTATAATAAAAAAACCATAAAATTTACAATCACTTTATTTGAGAATGGATCATTCAATTCTATTCATTATAATTTTCTCATTCCAAACCATATATCAAACCTTTTCTTAAGATAGTGCTGAAACATATTTAAATTCAAAAAATTTATCAAATTTTACAACCCAACACCCAATCACAACACTTTAAGACTCAACCCCCTGAGTTCATCATCTAACAATTATCTAATCAATCTTAAAAAACTTTTAGTACTTAAGCACTATCATCTTCTACCAAATACCTTTCCATTTGAGTTCTAAATTATCCAAGTGAGTTAAAAAAAACCTTTTGTAAAACATAAGTGGATATATGTATTTTGAAGAAAATTATAGGATATAAATACCTAATTTCCACCACCTAAAATAGAAAAAATTTCCACACTAAACCGGTCAACAAACCTCCCTCTATATCCTATGATAAACCTCTATCTCTATTTTAACCCTATTTACAATTTAATATTTTAAATAATTATTAATAAATATGTCTTAATAAGTTTTATAATACAAATAATTTATTCAACACAAAAAATGAGACCCCATTAGTCCTAAATAAGGATAATTCCTTAAGGGGTGAGGGGATGAATTAGTGTATTCCAATTTTCTAAAGACCCTTCACTAAAATCTTATTCCACAATATTAGGAACATTATTATATCTATCATAATAATATTGAATTGATAATATAGTAAAGAGAGACACAATTGTTTTTATATGGTTCACTCATATCAGGATAATCAAAGGAGAATAGAATGAAGACGTGCTAATTTATAAAATTCAATAAGAGTACAAAGTGTTTTACGATTTATAGAAACCACATTAGCTCTCTAGGTTTATAACCTCCACAAAAAATAGAGAATCCAATTCTCTCCTTTAAAGATAGTACTCACTTATCCTCTTTTAAATATACTACACCATACACACAAAATTCTCATAATTTACACCAGTGATGATGTACCAATAAATTCTATTTTTATCCTTGTGATAAAAATCCTTGATCCACTGGGGAGATATAATTTGGGATCTACTCTTGTAACTTTTCTCCTTAGTGTAAAAAATCCATAATTCCTTTTATCTTGTTCACAAACCCATGCTTATACTGATTCCCCTTTTCTAAATACTGAACCTTAATCATATTTATCTTTCCATAAATATATTAAATGATCATATGTATTCCATTCTCTATTAATTGATTCTTGAAAATCATAAGAATATAAAAGAATCAAAAAATTATACCACACTAACCACGTATCTATATTGATTATCATCCACAAAATTCACAAAATTCCTTTTTTAAATTAGGATGTAAATCATGTCAATAATTTACTCCATTAATAATGATTCAATCATTTTTTATATATCCCATAAATATTTCCATTCCAAACTCTATAAATGTCATCTCAAAAGTAAAAAATCAATTTCGACACTTTTCTATTCACATGCTATATCACCTATGAAATCATATTTCTATCATTTAGAGAAAAGTGTTAAAACTTACATATCCCCTAGAACACTTTTTGTGAAACATATAATCACAGAACAAAAACTTTATCCATACCATCTCAACTTTAATTATATTTTTATTGAGTAATCATAATGCTTTTATGATTGAAAGTGAAACACAAAAATCATATGAATTCAATACCCTAAAATTATCTCATTTTTAAATAGTTAAATATTATTTATGTGTTACCCTATACACTCTAATCCAGTGGATTTTGAATGAGATATAGATATTCCTTCCAAAGAAAGGTGATTGCAGGTACATACCAGTGATAGTTTGTGTCGTGTATTGTTTAAGAGGAAAAGAGGTAAACTAAACCCTAAAGGAGTCTTATTTCCTAGTTTGAAACTCTCATATAAATTTAAGATATAATCATGATATAATTATCTATGATTACACTAGTTACCTCAATTTTGAGAGTGATTTATTATTATAATGTATCTATGTGAACATTTATATGTTGATAAGAACCTTGTCATAGGTTGTGAAAAAGCTATTATTTCTTAATTTAAATGTAGTATTAGTGGTAACACTAGGGATGTATCTAGAGAGGAGTTCTAAAAAACTATCCTTAACTTATAGGTGGGTTAGTTGTTTTTATTTCATTAAAATAAATTGAAAAAACCAAGAGAGAACTCATTGATAAATAAAGTGATAGGTTTGGGGATACATTTCCATTTTAAATTCTATCATATTTGTTAAAAAAATTAATTTAATATATTATTGATAGATAAAAGAATGATTCCTCAATTAATTCACCAAAAACACATGGTAAAATGTTATTTTATTGATGGATGTAATTGTGATTACAGTTTGGTCCTCCCTTCCCATGTTAGTGAAAAATACCAAAGATACCAAAAAAATAAACCACTATTAGATTAATAGAAAATAACCAGTAGGGTTTTTATACTTTTAGAAAATTTATAATTAACTCACTACCTTCACACATTTACCAAAAATTTGTAGACACTCACCACATAACAAAACATGTTACTTTATAGACAAGATATACTAGGTGGAGGGAGATTACAAGTTATCAACTTAAGTTGTACACAATGAACAAGTTCAACACCATAGACACAATTATATTAAAATATCTTATAGTCACTAAAAAATTAAATAAATAAATTGAAAATAGTTTTATTCATCTAGTGAGGGAATCTATAATTACAATGGATTTCTTTCCATACTCCTATAACTCAATTTTTACTTCTCCATTTTAAGGTTAATAGAGACGAAGGGGGAATAATAAGTCATTAAAAAATAAAGAAAATATAAAAATTATAAATAAAGTAATAAACAAAAATATTTTATTACTATACATAATGAACTCTTAACTAACACTCCAACCTTTATTATCACACTCTTTCTTAAAGACCTTAGGCATCCTTGTTCTTGAGATAGTCAAATACCCATGAGATGTTTGATTTTAATTTTTTTGAAAGTTTCATTCTTCCTCTAATTTATTTCCTTGTCAGGATCTTATCTTCCTTGAAAATACATTGATTAATCTATTTTATCTTGATCTAAGTATCATGTATATTATAATCCATGTGGAATTTTCTAATTGGTTTCCTGAATGATGATGTGGTAGCCTATAGCCTTAGATTGAAGTGTATATTATCCTTATGAAGACATGTATGCAGCTTATCTGATGCTTACAGTGGGGTGTCTAAGGGTTTTCTAATGCTTATGGTGACATGTTATAAGAATTTGAGGAATTTTATAATTCATATAATGTGTGGAAATGATAATCACATAGGTTAGAATCAAGTTTACATAGCAATAAAAATCATGATTATGTTCACTAGACTCATTCTTATGATGGAAAGATTCATGATTATAAAGAAATGGATAATGGTTACACAGTGTTGGATCGTGGTTACATAGAGTGATGGATAATGGTTACACAAATTGATAGATGATGGTTTCATAACTTGGATTCATTAGTTGATCACTACTAGAATACTAGGCTATATCCACAATTTTAAACCATGACTATATACCCCAAAAATGTGACTATAGGTAATAGCCATAGTTTAACATGCCATGGATGCTATTGGCGTGGAAATAATACAATACCTATATCCACTATTCAAAATTGTGGTTATAGGTGTACTACATAGTTTACAACTCTGGTAGTAGAAACCACCAAACAGACTTAAATCCATAGTTCTTAACCATGGAAATAGGCCAATAGCCATGATTTATAACCGTGGTAATAGTTCTATATCCAAAGTTCAGAACCGTTGATATGGAATCAAAATTATAGAAAAAATTAGTATCCTGCAGCCTTCTGCACATCTTTATTTATGTACTTTAACACCAAAGCACTAAAATGTATTAGATATTCTATCACCCATTTTAGAGATATAAATTATAACCAAATCATGAAAAATTGATGAATTTAAAAAATAAAACTTACTTAACAACCGTTTAATTATTCAATACATACAAAAATATTCTAAAAAATTAGAAATTTAGATTTATAACGGAATATAGTTAGTGAAATTTCACAATTATTTTCAACAACATCAAGGACTAGCATGAACATTCACACCATAATGTACTAACAACTTGGAAATCAGTAGTCTAGTGGTTTTTATATTATAGTTTAATTATAAGAAAATTAATATCAGTTCAACCAGAAATTAGAATATTCACACGAATAAGTAGTATACTGAAAACTAATAAACATTTCAAATTAAAATCACTCCCCTGTGATAAGAGGGTGTTATCCTCTGAAATCATCTACCAAAATCTCACCTTTCCTCTTGAAAACATTTATTGATTTTATTCCACCAAAGAACCTACAGATAAAAAATTATTCAACACTAAACTCCATCAATTTAAATTTGATAAAAGTATAGATAGTGTTTAGAAATAGATGAATATGAAGAAGATAAAATCTCCCGAGTCAGTGAATGCAATTTTTTAGAATAGTTTAGATATCTAAACAAAGTGAATGCAATAAAAATGATATATAAATCCCTCACCCATCAAATGCCATGAAAATAATCCAAGGAGGGAAAATATTTTCATGTTATCATTTCATCTCATGATTTTATCCAAAGAACATAGAAGTATCTATCTTAACCACACATGACTCATTAAATAGGCATTTAAAAGTTCTCACAAAAAAATATAGGTTGATATTTTATAGTGTAAATGAATATAACCAATGAATATTTAAACTAATTTTCTATAGAAAAATCATAAAATATACATGTCATAGTAACACCAGAATGAATTTAAACTCAACACCCACCATGTTTTATAAGTAAAAATGTAGTTTTCTAGAAAACAACATATATAGATTTCATGAAATAATCATGATCATGCATGGAATTAAAATGTATAAGAACAAACACTCAATAAACATAACATCATGATATCAAATATTAAAAGGCATTCCAATAAGTGGAAATAAGAATGAAAGGTTCTAAACATGTAAAAAATAAAAATGAAGAAACTAATCCCCTGTAATGATAGTGTGTTTTCACTCAACTTGATTTGTATCACTGAAGTACCTTTAAAAGAAAAGAAATCAACATCACATTCAAGAATCATAGTTCAAAAAAAAACTAGGTAAAAGGTGAGAAAGTAGTAGAAATTAAGCTCCAATCCATTTATGATTTCTGTAGTGATCTATGGGAAATCTAGAGGTCACTTACTATACTCAATCAAATACAATGTAAAATATCCTAAGACTCAAAAGAATAAACATGGGGTGAGATAATTTTATTTTGAATAAAAAAACAAATCAAAACATTTTTATTGAAATCACATAAATTTTTTATTCAAATAAAAGAAATATCATGGGTTTCCTCCGATACACAAATTTATTTTTTGTGGCTTATATTTTTAGGTATGGTAATATGGATGGCGTCACTATTTCTAAACTTGGTGTTGGGTAAGGAGTTATAACTGATTCTTGAATGTTTCAGAGTCTATTAATGAGTTTTTATTCCTTGAAATTTGTAAATATTTATCTCTTTTATTTAATTTTGGGCTCAAGATTTTTTATAATGGAATATATTAATTTTATTATTACTATGTTAATTAAGTATAAAATCAATTTCTCAAAAAATTATTTGATAAGGAACCCATGTTCTAGGAAGAACAATCTAATAGATTTAGAAGAAACCCATGTTTAGTTTTTTTGACCTAACCAATTTTTTTTTATAAAACTAGGTTGGGATTTTAATGAACCTAAATCATAACTTCATTATATAATACTATGTGAATATATTTTAAAATGAACCACACTAAACAAGGAATGATGCACCCATATTTTCCCACAACATTCAATCTGTAAACCTATAAACTAGAATCCTAGAAACATTGAAACCTACATACCTAAAAAACCATAATACCTAAAAAAAACCATTGAATTATTCATACCTAAAAACCAATCATGCATACCTAAAAAACCTACATACCTATAATTAATCAATCTGCATACCTTCCAACCAAAAAACCAGTAAACATGGAATCCTTTGAATCTTTATACCTTCCAACCTACATGGAAACTTGTAATCAATCAATCTGCATACCTTTGCTGGTTTAAAATAAATCTGTAAACTTGTAAAATTATAACCTAAAAACATTGAAAATTATAAACATGGAAATATTTTAATCTCTGTCATGAATACCAAAAAAACCATAATAACATCATCTTGTAAGCCTAGTAGTAACTAAACCCACAAACCTGCAACAAAAAATTAGAAAATTAATATCATGTAAATGTGTAATGCACAAACTATCAACTTATAACATCCAACCTACTATCTTAGAAGCCTTCAAAAATTCCAAACTGTAAACCCACAACCAAAAAACTTGAAAAAATGCTAACATTCAAATAATATACTAGAAAAATAGCCATTGTCTCCAAAAAATAAAAAAAACAAGAACTATAAATATGAAAACATAAAAATTCTTTCCCATGAACCATCTACTATCCCTCTAGACCACAACCCCCCTGCACCAGCCCTACTCCCCCCGACACCACCCCTCCCTACTAAACTCCCCCCCGCACCAGCCCCCAACCCACCCCAATGCACCATCCCAAAACCCCCGCTACATGAGCACCCCCACCTTGCACCCCCACACCACCAGAGCATTAGCCTCCACACCCCACACCCCATTCACCCCACCACCTCCCCCAACCCCCCAACACCATCCCCCCCAAATAATAAAATAAGAATAAATCTAAATAAATTGAAAAATAATATGGGTAATGAAGTTTCTGATGTGAAAATTCTCCTTATAATAATAAATTCTTTCCCAAGAAATACATTGTGTTTAAAAAAGGACATGATGAGAAAACTTTTGACTAGAAGAGAATAAATAACCTAGATATGATATTTTAACCACATTTAAGATAAATAAAATCAATATTTTATATTAGGTTTCTAAATTCAAAATTATCACCTCGTAGTTATAAAGAAATGGTGTTAAGGTGAAGACTTGTGATTGTTCTTCCCATTAAATAAGGTAAACACTAATACGATGGGTCAACAAAAAATGAAATCTCAAATGAATTAATATGAAACTCAACTCAATATTCAAACCAAAAAATAATTTATTTGTTAACTAATGAATGATATAAAATTTGTTTTACAAAATTATATCCCATATATCAACAATTAATAAATAAAATGTATTAAGAAAAAAAATATGAGGGCAATAATACATAAGATGGAATATAATTCGTCACATATCAGTAATTTAATTTAATAAAATTAAATAATATGTCCCAATTGAACAAAATGTTTATATTTCATTGAAACATTTGAGTAAGAGAAATTATAATGCTTGAAATTCCACATTATAAGTATACAAGGAATTTATTATTACTTAGAGAAATAGAAAAGGAATAATAAGACTTCCGGAAGTCATCTAATACTCTAATATGTGTTCATAAAAATTCATCTTTTCATATAGATATGAAACTTAACTCATACCAAAATAAATAGGGCCTCTACCCATCATAGGTTTACCTCTAGAACCTAGTTCAATTAATAGATCCTCTTGAGGTTCTTATCCACCATAGAAGATACAATATAAATAGGAATATTTAAACTTTTTCACTATAATTAGAGTCTAGGTAGTGTTGAATATTAGAAAGGATCCATGTGAAATATGAGAGATACCACTTTTTGGAACTCTCTCTTATATACTACCTAAAATCACTTGATACGTTTACGGGGGAATACTTTAAATAAAAACAAAACAATATTATTAATATAAAAACTCTAAACTCAAATAAATCTAAACCAAATTTAACTCCCAATTAAAAAATACAACCTAATAGAATAACTTCAAAAACCCTTATAAAATCACAAAAAAACCAAAAGTAAACCTCAAATTAAAACAACCACTAAAAAGGTGAAATCCTAAACATTTTTTTTATTAAATCACCAACCTATAAAAACTTGAAAATTTCCCATTTTCACTTAAAAATCATATATTTTAATTTTGTAACATTAATATTCCACTTAACAAAATTATTTTAAAATGGTATAAGTTCTTTTCTAAAGACATATACATGATTCCACACATTTTATTCATATTTAAATTATTTTTAGAATGATTCTTTTGATATTTAAAAATGAATATTAACCATCCTAAAATAAATATCCCATTTAATTTTAGAAAACATGCTTTTAAATTTTTATAAAAAAACCTTTCCACTTTTAAAATAAAATTTTCAATTCCAAATACATTTAAAATCAAACCAAATGGCACCAACACCTCTTGAAATACTCCACTAATTCATCAATATTTACAATTACACAAGAAAAAAATCAAATAAAATTCAAATGAAGTAAAAAATATCAATTTCATAAGGGTGAGTGGTTCTATATGGTTTAAAAACATAATTTTGTGGATTGTGCACCAACTGTGCAACCCCTACTAAGATATTTTTAGAATAATGAATACGGTCTCCACATGGATTTCTAGATCATGAAAACCAATGTTTATCCTCTATTATATGTCATATTTTCACTCTAAAATATTTAAATCCTCTTAATTAAACATATAAATTAAATAAAATAAAAAAATCCATAAATATTGATAAATATATTCTTAAAATTAATTAAGAAAACATATACTTCAAGACTGAAAACCAAACATCCCATAGTAAATAAAGTTTTTAAATTTATAAGTGTTATCCAGAATTTTCTCACACATACCTATTGAGTTTCTAAAATACATTCTTAAAACATCCATTTCTACCCAAATAGAATAGGGTCCTCTAATAAAATTTTTATAAAAACTAACCAAAGTTTCCCCTAAACCAATAACAAGAGTTGAATCGTGGTATGGAATGAAAGAAATTCTCAAAAACCATTAGCTATAATCTAGTGGTAAGGGATCAATGTATACACCATGGGAAAAAATTCACCCAATAAATATCAATAAGTCAAGTAGTGGAATTTTTCTGAAATTTTAGCATGGTGTTTCCATAAATTAGAAGTCTATTAAAATTGAAATAAATAGATTATTATTAATGAAAAATCAGTCAAGGTGAATACATAAATAAATAAAAAGTTCTCTCTATAGAAATATATCTAATACTAGAACTGAAATAAGTTGATGTTTGATATGGATTAAGCATTTGTGGTACAAAAAAAAACTATCTTGATCTCCTGTGTCCTCAAAGTCACCATCCAACATAAAACCATTCATGATCCATGAGTGATCTTGAAATAGGGAGTCATTGGGTAAGTGCTACAGATAATAGTACTTGAACCTTAAAAAAACTTACGTTTATAGACACTAATTTGTGTAAGAAGGGTTTTAGAAAAAACAACCTTGTGGGATTTTATTTAAGGGTCCATGTATTTAATTAAATAAGAAAACCATAAATTGTATTTTGAAGTACACTATTTTAAAATATAGTATTATAATTTAATGGAAAACACACATACATAATTTCTTAAACCCTTTTTAAAAACATAAAAAATTATTTAGTAATATTAAAACTTTCTTAAAAAATTATCTTTAAAAATAATCTTGAAATACACTTTTAAATTTAATTTTGAAAAACTACACAAGAAAGAATTGAAAAATATTTAAAGGAAACATCAACTACATTAATAAATCAAAATAATAAGGTATATAATTTGAAAAGTATAATTAATCACATGAAATTAGGATAATAGACTAAGGTATGAAATGGTAAATGGAATAAGTATATAAAAAAATAAATATCCTAACATAAGGTTGAGGAAGAAGAAAATAATATAAATAATCAACAATACTGAAGATGAAATGAAACTTGAAAAAAAAATTCAGTGGAAAAACAATATCTATAAAACATAGATAATCAAGGGAAACTCATAAATTTTAATTAATTCAATATTAAAAATACATGGGTGGAACCATAATTTAACCAAATCATTGAAGTTTCTAGACAAGAACCACCTTTCTTTATCCACCCATCAACACTAATGGATACCCCCTAATAAGGATAGCAACACACTAAAAGGGAATGATAGTAAATATATGAACTATCTCTCAATCTCTAACTACATTTAATAGGATCCAAATAAAGATAATTTCATGAGGCGAGGAAGCAACTATCATAAAAATTAGGAATCAAATATATCATAATTATATCCCTTATCCCACTTTCTTATACCCTATATTTTGAGTCCCCTATTTAAAAAACATAATATTTACAAACAATCATATAAATCATAAAACTCATATATAATATAGTAATATAGTTCTTAACATAATTTTTTTACCTAAAATAACAAAACTATATTAGTTCCAAATCTATATTAAATTATGGGGTAATGAAATGCATACCTTCCAATAGTTTTTTGGACAATAGCCTATAATAGGAAGGTGGAAACCGTTTATGGGATCCGTGAAGGAGGCAATGTGCAATCCATGAGGGAGGGGATTTGTGAGGGAGATTAATAGGGATTATCTGTGAGGTGGATGAAAACATTGATTCAAGAATAGACAGGGCGAACCTATAGAGGTTGGGAGGTGGGGAGGCGGGGTAGGAAAAAGGATGTGAGTATGTGGGGATGCTGATGCAGAAAGAGGGAGGCAGGGAGGCGAGGGGGTAGAAAGGAGGAGGAGGATGCAGTGATATGGTGAGGTAAGGAGGAGATGAGGATGCAGATGTGGGAATGTGAGGCTCGAAGGAGGTTGAAATGTTGAGGAGGCAGAGAGGAGGAGTGAGAGACTATGATGGGAAGTGGAATAGGGTTTGCGGGGAGGGAAGAATCGCAAGGTATCATGATGGATGGAAGGGGAAGTAGAGGAAAAAACATGAGGGGGTAAAACCACAACCATAATGTGTTTAGGTTAGATATAGCCATAGTTTTTATAAACCATGGATATAAATCTATGACTATAGCCCAAATTTATAGTAGTGGATGTAAATTCCATTTCCATTTCATTAGGATTTCCTATAGGATGAATCCATAACAATATTATAAGAATTAACAAATTATTTAATAAATGTATTATCAATAATGAAATACAATGTCATATTCCATACTCCAAGACTTCAAAAAAAGTAGGATACCAAATAATTGGTAGAAATATATTAATATTTCTCCCAAAAATAAAATAAGTTAACTAAATTACCAATTTTTCTATTTTAAACAATATTCAAATGATAAAATAATTTAAAAATTTAATTAAAATAAATAAATAAATAAATAGATACAAGTTAATAAAATGAATTGAATATCATTAAAATATCCTGAATTTAAGGACTATGAAATTATCTTCCACTTGATCCTTAAACTCTCGAACAATTGAACTTTAAAAACATTACAAAATTAAAATTAAAATACAAGCTAAGATGAGTTCCTTTTTCAACACTATAGTTCTTAAAATTATAATGTTTTCTTAATGTTCTTAGTTACATATTCTTTATTAGGTTAATTTAATAATTTTCCATTTCTTCTATCATCTCATGAAAACTTCTTCCTAACATTTCAGGAATTTATCCTTAAAAAATCATGTATTAATTTAGAGAAAAGTTTTTCCCAATACAAAATTAGGTAAGGGTCACTATAGGCTTGATTAATTTCTCTATATTCACAAAATGGGTCATGTATTTATGTATATCATGATGTATTTTTAGTTTTATTACATGGATCATGGTTGGTGGGTTCTATTGAACATATTTTGTGGCATATTAGGATTTTGGGATCTATGTTAAAAAATAATGCATGATTTTTAGTTTCATTAAAGAATGGAATAATCATTATCTCACTCTTACATTGGTTCATTTTCACCCATTTTAGTTGTAATAATATAGTTCATACATTTTCTATTTTAGCATTAGCTGTCACATACACTCTTTGTTTATTTTTTCATAATTTAGTTTATTTTTTTAATTTTTTTTATTCTTGAAGGTAGAGGGGAAATAATGATTCTTGAGTAGGTGTGAGATCTACCTTTCCATTTATTATGATATATTTTCCTCCATTTGATGTTTTATCATGGACTTTCTCCAAATAGTAACACAGTTCTTTTTAACAACATTTATATAGCAGATTGCATCTCCCATTCAATTACAATTTCCCTCAAAAATCCTATTCAAATTATTGTATATTCCATGTTATGAAACATAAACATGAATGATACATTTCTTCAATCTTCTTCCATTTATGGAATTTTCTCACCTTAAATTCCGATATTGATTATTTGTGCATAATCAATTTTTTGGGAAAGATAGGTAACTTTGGAATTTAAAATAGTGGTTGAATTTCATCTAAACCTTTCGATGAAAACTAGTCCATATTATCATTCTTATCGTCATGATTTTTCTCATAGATCATTGATAAGAAAGTTAAAACACTTATCACTTTATCTCAACCACATTATTTAAAATAGTTTTCTAATGTTTAGTTTCATCCTTCACTTATATTCGAGTTCAATCTAAATTAGGCTCCAACTTTTAATGTAAGGTAGATAGAGACTTTTGGATTGTAATGTTACTAAATAAAAAATAAATTCATGTATGATAATTGATACAAGGTTTATATATAATGGAATTCCAGGAAATTAGTTCGTTGTAAAAGGGGATTTTAAATCAAAAGATTACCTCAATCATTTTTAACACCAAATTCTCGATTCTCTAAGGTTTTGGAAAGATTATTTCGTATGTTTTTGTTATTAAATCACACATTGGTTATATTAATAAAAAATTAACTGTAAGAAGATATAAAAAGAGGTTAATAAACTTTTTAGGTAAGTGATTAAAAAACATGATATCATTTCATGGAATGAGATTCAAAAATCGGTGGTTTTTTCTTGAATTCTATTCACATAGAATTTGAAAAAGGTTTATTTTAGTATTAATATATGTTGAGTAAACATGTAAAATAAATTCCATAATATTTTAATAGATTCATATTTTTTAATGGAATTCCAATTAATCTCAATAGGTTCCACTAACAAACTAAAATAAAAAAGAATCACCCAAAAGACTTGAAAAAGGCACATTTAAAAAAAAAAAATCAAAAACCATAAACTAAAAATGTTCCTTCCCAAAAATTTAAATTATGTAGTGTTATAAATTCATTATAAAATATTTATTAATTAAAAAATATATAAATTAATAAAAATATAATTTAATTGGTAAATAAATGTATAAACTGATGGTTTTCATTGATAAACATTTTAGGGGAGTGTGACTTCCTCTATTGGTTCTTGATGTAGATACCCATGTCACTTATTCAAAAAAATCCAATTAACAGTGAATAGGTTATTGTTTCGCTCTTTAGTGAGTATAATAACACTAAAGGTATAAAAATTTGTGATTATAAATGGACCTTCCCATCTAGAATGAATTTTACCTAGAACCATATTGATCCTTGAGTTGGATAACAACACTTAGTCCCCTAGATGTAAATATTTATACTAAATTATCTTATCATAATACACTTGATTTATTTATTTATAAATTATATAATTAGAAAAATATTATCTCCAAATTTATTATATTTATTAAAACTGTATTTTTATTTATTTTATATCCTTTTATTGATCCATTTTCATCTATGTCACACCCAAGTATTAATTTTGTTATAACTCCATAGGTAGGTGAAAGTAATTTCTATAAATTAAACTATATGGGTTCATTTTAACAGTTTATTTAAAATAATTAATGTATCATAAGGTTTCTTCATACCAAGGGATCTATTATTTAATGTTTTTGATTTATAAATTTTCTCTAAAATCCCTTTGATCTCTCTAGTAGGAACTTCATCTTGGATATTTTTTTTGTGGGTGGTAGGGTGTTAATGTCTTATGATACACTCCATACTTCCTAAAAAAGGATTATATGATATTTTTGAATAAATATGTTCCTTGATCACTAATAATCTACCTTGGAACTCTAGATATATAAAAAAACATTAGTCATGAAAAAAGAATACACAAGATCTAAAATATCAATTTTTTGGCCTTGGATTCCACACATTTTGAAACATAATCATCTTCTAGAAAAATTTTAGAGTTACCAGATTAAATGGGAAAAGGTCCCATGAAATCTATTAAATAGACTTAAAAAATTTCATAAGAATCTATTCTATTTTTATTTTTTTATTTTCTCTTTGATTTGTTTCCAATTAAATGAAATTTATCACGTAAAAAAATTCATGAGAATCATTAAACATAGTGTTAAAATAAATTCCTGGTTATAAAACTTTCCTATAAGTACATTAGGGTCAAATGTTTCCACTATAGTCTAGAGCATAGATATAATGACCCATACTTTACATACATTGTTAATACTTCAAAATTGAAGTACACTTATTACAACATATAACAAAACCATGAAAGGACCGTATATGTATAGTGTCTTTAGAAACTGGGAAACATAAACAACTGGTTCATAAATCATCTACACTATCTCCCTTTTATTTTATCATATCTAGAGTCCCTTTTGGCATATATTACTTAATACCCTTCTACCTGACCTGGGGAAAAGAAAACATACAAAAGGGTGAGCTCAAATTCTTGTAAGGGTAAGTCAAAGAAATATCAATCATATCACAACATTTTGAAAATATTAACCAGTAAAAGAGGTCATAATATCATAACATGGGATAATTCATAAGAGTGAAATGTAATCCCAATAATCATAACATAAAACATGAAACTTTGTGGCATACACACATAATCATAGATAATAATTTCTTAGTAGTCAAGACTTATTACTAAGACTATCCTAGCGGAAGAAGTCTATTTCTGAACCGAGTTCACTCCTCGTTTCAGTCCTGTATCACTAAACCCGATTAACCTGTCGTTCTAGCCATGTATATATCATGAGATATAAATATTTACCCAATGAATTGGAGGGAGATATAGGTCCCACCCATCTCATAATGATACCATTCTTATGTGTGCCACAAGATCATAAATCATACATCATAGCATAACCCATGTAATAAAAATGGGATTCTTAAACATCATGCCATCATAAAATAAATAATATAAGATAAAAGGAATTCATAATTCCATCATAAAATAATCAAATAAATGTAAAAATAGGGATATAAATATAACCCTATATTATCTTAGATGGAAAATAATTTTGATAAAACACTTGAACTTCATTCTTGAGGGAAATATCCTTTTTAATTCAAAAACATTTTACTTTCTTAAAATTTCATATAATTTTAAACTAAAAGAAGTTGATTAAAAATAAACTTGAAAACTTGTAAAGTAATATTCATGGAAACAATGTTCTAAAAATCCATTCATGCTGTATATGTTAATAAAAAACATTATTCTCGTACTTTGGCCGGAAAAGTCAAAAAGTATATAGTACGTAAAATGAAAAAAGATTACTTTCATATATTTTACTAAAAACTCACCGAAGGGTAAAAATAGTTTTAAAAAATTTTATTAGGATGGAAATAATATTACATATTGAGGAAACATGGATGTGGATGATAAATATTCTCCAGTAAATTCTGAAGTATAAACAATCTCGGATAAAAATGAGATTGTGAGATTTTCCCTTACCATAGGTCTGATTTGCTTCAAACATGTTTGAAACTCCTGTATAATGATTTAAATAATGTTATTGACTTATTATAGAATCTTACTCTTTGTTATGATATCATATTTGGTCACATTCTTAGCTTCTTATTAGAAATATTTCATTTTTACTTGTTATTCGGGTGTTTATTGATTTTTATTCTTATGCGTGTTTTGTCGAATAAATTCTTATTATTCTTTTAGGTTATACATAACTCATTTCCAAAATGATATTAGTGTAACATATATCATATTTATTCATTCAATTCATTTATATAATCATTAAGCATTGAAGATCATGTAAAACGAGTCGCATCACATCGTGGAGACGGTAGGCCGTACGTACGTACGTACGAGCCAGGATATCGTTCCCATGATCGAGGAATTTTATTAAAGTGTATGTATACTATTTAAGAATAAACATCACTTAACAATAATCATATATTGTTATTATTTACACCATTATACCCATCAAAGTATGGTGGTGGTGTAAAACAGATTACATGACGGCGCGGAGACGGTATTCCGTACGTACACACGCGCGGTGATTTCATTTTTCGTAGGACGGATAGAAGGTAAAATAGGGTTGTTTAATATTTATAATAAAATATCAGTATATGATTGATACTGTTGTTATTAATTCATAATGAAAAAACTAAAGAAGAAGAAGTAGAAGAAGAAATAAAGTTGAAAGAATCGGTAACGGACATTACCTCTTCTTTGAAGTGCCTCTACTTAACCTTCTCTTAAGGCACTAAATATGGTCTTTGAAGAATACCAGGACCTCTAGGATATTTCTAGGGAAGTGGAGAAGTGAAATGGAAGGGGTTGTCTGAGCTTGAAGGCTCAATGTGGTGTGACGAAGAGAGGGAGGAGGTGCCCTTTTACAAGGGAGGAGAGGGGCACCTTGGGAAAAACTAAAAATATTATTTTATTATAAAGTAATATTTGGTTTTTAGTAGCTCCAAATTGATTTATTTTGATTCTAAGGTGATTATGGGTCGAACTATTCTCATCCAATAGAATTTATACAAGTTTATGTTTATGTTTTTCCCTTATCATTTAGATTTAACTTTAAGTTAAATAAATTTACTTTTACCGTGTCTTCTTGTTGTCTTACACTATAAGGTTAACAAACTTACTATAAAAATCCAAACGAACCCCAATTTGTTTATTATTAATATATATAACCTTATCTAAGTCATTTGGCAGATACTTAGATTTTTAATAATAAAATAACAATTAATAATATAGTATTTGTTTTAAAAACTATTTTATGTCAATTTTGACACTATTTGGTAATTGATTTTTTTGAAAATCATAATAGCACGACTAGTTCGAAAAAAGTTAATTAAATCAATACTAACATGTAATATTAACCTAAAAAATTACTGGAATTCATAAGAAGTCTCAAATTAAATTTATTTGGTTATTTATAACATCAATTATGTTAATATTTCATTAATAAGATAATTACTGCATCATCATTGTGTCATAAATAAATTAAATTATTTTATGTATAAAAATTATAAATAAAATACCATTATGTAGTAAATCGTTTTATATTTCTAATTAATATTTATAGTTGAATTTATCATATGTATAACCATATATTAAAAATGATTTAGTTATTAAACTTTGATTTTAACTATTTTAACCCATTTTTAAATAAATTAAAAATAAATGTCCTAATCTAATCCAAGTGGACCTAAATGGTCATATTTTATTCCTAAGGTTGTTTTTAGTCGAATTACACTTATCTAATAGAATTAAGACATGTGTTAGTGTAATAATAATATCATTTTTAGCCTTAATTACCCTATTTACTTTTAAAAGTGGTAAATAAAAGTAAAAAGTTACTATTCACCAAAAAATATTTTCATCTTATTGAACCACATATTAGTCCCTGAAATTAAACGTGTCTCTCGGATTTTCAAAATTCCACTCACAGAAGCGGTAAAATTATGTTTTATGTGAATTTCTAAATTCTCTTAGGAGATGGGTAAAAGACGGTGAAAAGTTCAATAAAATTTTTATATAACTAAAATTATTATAAAATGACTCCAATGAATTAAATTGTACTTATATATGTATTATGTATCAATTTTGGCCTAAAATAAATTTAAATAAAATAAATAATTATTTAAATAAAAAGTCGGGTTATAAATAGTAACCCAGTGTTTTCACTATTCATCAAAAATTGAAAGTTTTCAGAAAAACACCAAAAATTCACCCTAGGCTAATTTAGATATTCAGAATCCAAAAATGAATTCCATTTTGAAAGATAAATTTTTATAATTTCAAAAAGTGGGTATTACTATTCATAACGGCTAGTTTTAATAATATTTTAATACCATATCGCTGGTTAGTGAAACTCGGTATTGCGTACAACGCAGGCTATCAAAGAAGGTCACGATTGCGTGTAAATCAAGCCAAGCTTGTGTTGTGTGTAGTGAAAGATTCCTTTGATGATGTATATAACATAAGAACAAAATATTTCTCATAAAAGTCCCGGGTGTTACAACAGAAAAATAAATAAAATATATCAAATTTCACTCTCAGGTAAGTATATTATTATTACGTGATCATTATATAATTTTCAATGGTAAGGATCCTAAAAAATGTTTAATTTTTCTTTATATTTGATCCTAAGATTTTCTTGGGGATTTAAGTGATATGAGACCTAATAAGTTACCAAATAATTTACCATGTCAACATACTAAGGCACCTATCCTTCAATAAAGTATAACTACTCTCTTGGAATGTGTTTATTCATTAGTTATTGGTCTAGAATTTGAAATTTTGATGTGATGGGAATCCTAGTCAAGTTATTATACTCTGGTTCTCAGATCCTTTCATATCATTGATTTATAGGTTAAAATATTGATGTAGAAAACTTTATCTAACATGCCAATGATTTACCTTATCCTTCTTTATTATGTATCTAAGGAACAAATTATCAAATTTTTTTAACTTTTGTTCCATGTAGATAATATTTTAATTTACCAAAATAAAATATAACTACTAAAAATTCATTTTTTATGGTTGTGTAGTTGATATATACAACATCCAATGTTCTTGAAGAATATAAAATTATTTGTAGATTACCATCATTTATTTGGGATAAGACTACCACAATTTCATGACTGGAAGCACAATAATTTAGTTTAAATGTTTATTCCTAATTTGGTGTATGCATCATTAGTGGTGTGAATAATATTCTATTTAATAAATAAAAATATTCCTTGATATAATCATTAAAACTACAGTATTGTTCTTTAAAAATTAGTCTAGAAAATACAATATCATTCTTATTGAAGTCCTTGATGAACCTCTAGAAAATGATTGCATATCCTAGAAAATAACTAACATGATTCATAAAATTTGGATTTGGTAAAAAAATAAATCACTATAATTTTTTATTTATCCACATCAATTAATTTTTAAGAAATGACATACCCAAAGAATATGTATCTTTATACCATGATTTGACACTTTTCAAAGGATACAAATATGTCATTTTAAATGAAATCTTTCAAAAAAAATATATATTTTTAATGTAATGATCAAAAGAATCTAGAAAATAGAAAATTTATCCAAACAAATTATATTAATTACTCAATATGATTAGTAAAAATACTTTCCATGTATCTATAAAACTAAACTTGGTAATTATACAATTAAAATGGAATACACATGTAATAAAAGGTTCTAAAGGGACATGTAAAGGTTTTCTTCTCGTGGTCCTCTTGGGAAATGGGTGCCTGAAAGTAACCTGAAAACCATGTAAGAAACAGAAATGATTTCTCTATATCATTCTCTCTAACATCTATATGATAAATATGATGATAAAATTATAATTCATAGTGAACTAATTTATCTTCCAATAATCTATACAAACTCTCTAGTTATTCTAAATTCTCATAGGGATTAACTAATTTTGGCCATTTCTCAAAATTTTCATTCAAATTTTTTACAAACTACCTGAATGAGGATGATCCATTTTGATTTAGTGATGGTATAGATGATATATTAATATAATGTATTATCTATCTTCTTATTGAATATATCCATCTTGGTGGGATTCAAACTCCTTTTAGGCTACTAAAAAGGTTTATAATATTTTTAAAGTAGAATCATAATCATGAATATTTTTATATTAATTCCATGAATGTCAAGTTCACTCCAACCCATTTTGGGAAAATTTTCACTCAAAATTTCAATAAATTTATATTCTAGGTTTTTGTAAAGGTTATTAAAAATTATTCTTAGTAATTATTCTCCTTCAATTAAGTACACAAATTTTAAATCGGTGGGAAGTGATTTTAATTCCACATTTGGGGGTTTCTTTGAAAACTGAAATTGAATTATTGTTCCTCACTTATAAAGATTTATCTTATTATATACAAGATTATAAATCAGATTAATATTTATGAAAACAACTACAAAATCGATTAAAAATTTCTCAGTTACCTCTTTATATGGTCTAAAAATTGATTTTCTAGATTTTTGGATAGCTTCCTTCTATGTTGAATTTTAAATAATTAATTTTTTATCCAAGGATAATATTTATTTAAAAATACATGTATGTTCATTAGTTTTATCTTATTATAGTTGGGTAAGTATAAGAAGTGATTTCACCTCCCCGAGGTACTATATATAACTAAATATACTGAAGTGTACATTATTGTCTCCAAACTCAAGGGGGATAGTTACATTATGCACATAGATGATAGTCTTGGATGTATTAAATAAAGTAATACCCAGAATAATGGGTCATCTTAGTAGTGTTATAGATTAATCTATGTTGATCATATAAAATTAAGATGCAAAGATATGATCTTTCACTCAAACTAGCACATACTCTATGAATCCTATTCAAAATGTAGTGGACCAGTTCTCAAAATGTGCCAATGCTCTTTCAAGATTAAATTCTTCCATATAAAAAGAATTAAAATATTAGTGTGAAATAACATTAATTGATGAACCTAAATCACATAAATTATCCAAAAACATTAGTTAATGGTATAATGGATAAAAGATATCTTTATATCTTAAAATTTTATTGGAAACTATGGTGTAACCTAGTATGAGACACCTCCTAGGATGAACCTCTAATTCCCTAAATTACTCTTTTTTTTAGAAAATTATATATGTAATTTTTTATATTTTGGGATTTTATTTAGAGTTTCCATAAGGGGAATATTAATCTAAACACCCTATAATGTTTACAAAATTTCATTTTAAAGTGTTTACTCTTGAATCTTCTTAGATTAGATCATCCAGGAATGAAATTTAAGTAGAATGACTTTCCACTACCTTTTCATAATTTTCAATGACTTCTCTTTTTTATTACGTATTAGGTTGTCGATCAACTCTTCATATTTCTTCCCTTATTATTGGGACTAATTATTAAGGATCCACCAAAATTTTTTAGTTACCATATCTTCACTATTTGGTTGATTTTACTCAAGTTCAGGTGGGGATGGTGGTGTAATTTATTAACAAATTCTTATGGTCATAATACATACATTAAATTTTTTATTTGAAATAGTTTTGGTCAGTATTTTGATTGGATATTTGGAATATATTTATACTAGTGTATTAAGTTGATTCTTTATGACCTTTACATCATTTCTCCACTCCTTGAATTTTATCCCTTGTTGGGGTTAATAAAGTAGTATTTAACTAGTGGATGGATTCTCAAATGGTATTTATATTATTAAATAGATAACTATTGGTAATATATTTGGGTGTAAGGTTTCTTGTATGGTTGTTGGAAAGGTGGCGGATTTTGAATTGGTGATTTTATTGTATAAATGGGGTCTTCTATTTCCATTTGTTTTTTTTGGTTGGTTTAGAATACATTTTATGGTTCCAAAATCAAAATTTGGATTAATACATTTCTCTCTATATTAGATTATGTTTTGTATTTACCTATTCAAGTAGTATTCTGAAGTATTCTTAGTCCTTTTCATAATAACACATGATGAGTAAAATGATTGGGGAATGAACACAAATAACATACCTTGACTGGTGCTTTCTATTTACTAGTTTGGTTGAAGGTTAATTATACAAAAATATTGGTTTTCTCTTTAAGTTTAGATTCAAAAAAATGTCATGAATAATAATATATTGCGACATGAGGTCCTTTTGTGCCTATTCCACTTGTTCTAAATTATTGTGAGTTTTTTACCATATTATTAATGAGTTTTTTATTTTTCTTTTGAGTTGTATATAAAGGCTCTTATAAATGATGTATCTAAAATATTGCAATAATTTTAAGGAAATATTTGATAAAATAAAATAATAATATTTTGGTCCTTGATGGATTTATGTGGGAAGCTAACAAATAGCTTCTTGAACAACTCAAAATAATCATAAAGGGCCTCTCTTGATGCTTTCCTAATGGATTATATCTCATTTATGATGGTCATGCTTCCAAATAAATGAAATAATATTTGAAGGAAACACATTTTTAGGTCATAATAGTCATTTAATTCTCTTACTTAAGAGATTTATATCCACTATCACATCTGAGTTTTTATTTTGAGGTAGTAGTCTATTTATTTTCATTATGGTATTTATCCCATATTTTCCCCTTGTGTTTTTAGTAAAAATAGTGATGTTGGGATTGACAGAAGGTGGTACACAATTGGTACAAAATTAGGGGAAACCATTCACCCTCACCCAGGTAATCATGCAACTAAATCCCATTTTGTACACTGGCGACCACATTGTTGGTCAAGCTATGCAGGCTAACCATGTAGTGTATTCATCTTGGATAGTGAGGGATCTACAGTTGCCGCTTGATTTGGAACACCATGCATGAAAATCATGTGTCCTATCTAGGTCATTAAATAGTGAAAAAGTACCTTTGTTACCACTCTATATTCAACCATAAATCACCCCTACTCCTCCCCATTTTGGATTTGAGTCATGGTAGTCTCCTCCAAGCTTTTATGAACCTCTTGATATTCAATCATTAGGTGGTTTTGGTGTGGTAACTTTAAGATATATTCATGTAACCCTATTTTCTCTTGATTCCCCCCTCTTTATAGGGTTTTAATCCCTCATTCTTGAGTTATTATTTTATAGTAGGTTATTTTACCTAAAGTGGGTTTGATATTGTGTTTTGTGGTGTAATCATGATGGTTATTGTTTGATTATTTTCTTCTAGATTTTTGTGGTGTTTCAGTTGTAGTTTCACACCAATTTTTGGAATTTTCCAAGTGTGAGGTAGGCTGTTCCATTATTTTACATTATTGGATGCTTTTTATGCTTTATTGTTTGTCTGAATGTGTTCTATGAATTTCTGTTGTTGTGAGAATCTTGTTTTTGAAAAGGTTTTATACGCACATGTGGTTAAAACAATTTTTCTAAAAAAAAGGTTATGTTTCAAGTCTTCTTCATTGTGGTGTTTATTAAATATGTTTAATACCTAGTGTGGAATGTGAGAAATGTGTTTTTAAAAGCAATTTAATAGTGAAAATAAATTGAAATTTGATTTTATATAAAAATGGATTTTGTTTCATGTTGGATTATTTATTATTCACCTTTAAATATGTATTTGAATTATTAAAGTGATGAGAAACATGTTATAAAATGAATTTGACAAGAGTTTGAAAATTAAAAAGGTATTTACCTATGGAAATGGTTGAGTTTTATATGAGTTATTTTTTTGTATTTCCAAATGGGTTTCATAAATTTTTCAAGAAGTTTGAAATGTATTCTCAAATGGGTTTGTTGTGCATGTGAAATAGAAAATGGTTTTGTTTAGGGAAAATGGTGGTTTCCATGAATATTCTAATCATTGGATAAATGTGAAAATGTAAATATAGTGATTTCCTTGCTTGATTATTATTCTTGGACTGTGTATGTGAAAGTGATGATTCATGTGATGTGTGGAATGAAATTTGAGCACAAAGGGAATCATACATATATCTAATTAGGATAGCTAGAACTAGTATGCTAGTTGATTCTGAAGTAGATGAGGTCCTAATTCATCTAGAAGGATTAATAATTACAACACTAACTAAACATGTGATATGATTGAAGACCACTAGACCTTAGGATGAATTCCCCAATAGTGGATCATTCGTAGGAATGCTTTTGGTTTTTGTTTCTGATAGGGAGACTATTAGACCTTGTGACGGGATCCCCTCTAATGGCTCATGCATGGGAACACTATTGGTAGTTGAGCTGGAGGATTTTTATCACCAAGGTTTGTGTTTCATAGAGTCCCACTTATGCTAGTTACCTATATGGATTTTACCAAGGGGATTTATTGTGAAATTATTCTTATGTGATGTGGTTCTAGCCTTTGAAATATGGTAGACCTTGTATATATTTTTATTTCAATAAATTTTATTTGGGAAAAAAGGTTTTCTTAAAAAGTATTTCTTGAAAATGTTTAACTTAAAATGTTTTCTAAGAAGTGTTTTAAATATTCTTATATAAATGTGCATTTTATTTTTGTTATAATGTTATAACATAGAATATTTTCTTTGGGTGACATTCTATCGTTCTTTTTCTCACACCCTCTATACACCTTTGGGTGTATGTAGACATTGTTATGTATGAACCAAGTAAAGGAAATATGTTCCCTAGTGGAGATGGTGGATCTAGGTTATAGTTTTCCACTTCATGAAGGTGTTGGTGGTGGCAGCTTTAGGGTTGTGCCCCTAGTTTTTACATGGAGGTTTTTGGGATAATTTTTACTTCCCTTTTCATTGTTGTACTTTTGGTTTTGATTAAAGTTGTAATTGAATCTGAAAATTATTTTTCCTCTTTTGGTTATGTTTTTAGATTTTGTGATGTTTATTTCTGTTGGGTTTTTATGATTATATAAATTGGATAAATCATTCCAAAAGTATATTTTGATACCCAAGTACTAGTTGGAATACATTGGGGATTAGGAACGCCTTTTGGGATGTGCCAAAGACTGGGTTAGGTGTCAGGTTGGATGGTGCTCTGGATTTGTTTGGGAAAAAATGGTTTTAGAGTAGGTCACACTATTTTTTAGGTCAAGTTTTTTAGGAAAGAGTATGGATATACTAAGGCTAGGATTTATAAGGATTGAGTTTATAGTTATGAGTTGTGTGTCTATCCAACACACCACATTAAAGTACTCGAGTAATCATGGGATGTCGGAATTTGGTTTGACTTCTCTTCCAAGTGAGACATATAGGCTTCAAACTATATATTGACATTGGGTGGGGGTGGATTGATCTACTTTTAATTTTTATTGTGATGGATTTTATTATATTATTATTTATATAAGTGTTTTAATTTTTTTGTTATTGATGAATTTTTTTCAGAACATTTGTTGATGATTCATCCTTATGGTTGTTACTTATTGTAACAAAATTCCTCCTTAGATAATTCCTATGCTACCATGGGAAAAGGACATGGGGAGATATCCCTAACTAATTAATTTGAGATTAGTAGAAATAGTGGTTTGTACTATCCGAGCTTTGTGTCAAGGACCAAGCTCTGGTCTAGTTCAGGTTAGGGAAGCCGAACCTGGTCTTATAAAGGACATGGATCTAGAGTTCCTCATGAATATTCCTACTTATTTATAAAGTAAATTGGAATCTTATTAAGTGTCTTGAGATTATATAGAGTATGTTCAAGTTTGTTGATACTCTTGAGGTAGTTAGAGTGAAATATACTTCCTTACTATTGTAAGGTCCAAGTCGAAAGTGGTGGGACTCAGTGGTGCAATATGGAAAGCATGAGAAGATGGGTTCGAAAGAATTTATGTTTTTCTTCAAAGAGTAGTATTGTACTAATATTTTGGAATTATTTAGTCCCCACAAGTTTTTGGAGCTTTTCCAAGGAGATTAGTTCATGATAGAATATGTTAACCACTTCGTAGAGCTAGTTTGGTATGCACCTTAGATTGTAGGGTATTGAAAACTCCGCAAAGGGAAGGAAAATACTCATGAAACTTGGGAAGAGAAAATAAATAAAATTTGGATTGAAAATCTGAGAAGAAAATTGAAGAAATCAAAATTTTAAAAGGGTTTTAGGCTTACCGGGTACCATCACGTAGAAAGGTTCGCGGGACACATAAACTGTGAACCATTGGTACATGGAAGAACCCACGAGGAAAAGTATAGAAAACCTAGGATGCCACAAAAGGAATCATTAAAAGAATCAAATGGGGAAATTCCACCACATACCATCCCACAAACTAAGCAATTTATAGGTGAAACAAGACGATAGGTTATGCGAACCACATCTCGCGAACCACATCCTCCACAAACCTAGGTTGACTAAGTCTTCCATGGGTTGAGTTATATCTTCATGGGCTTCCACAAATGGTTCCACATGGCCACAAATATAATTTCCCTAGTTCCCTATAAAATTACCACAAGAGGAATCGAAAAGAAAGAAATAAACTAAATGAGACAATAGGAGGAATGAGAGTAGAGACAAAGATATAATACAAAGTTATGAATTTGTAGATTTTGGAAATGTACAAAGAAGGTTTTGACTTCGGTCTCAAATCATCGATGAATTGTGAACTATGAACCACCTCCTTCGTAGTTATAAATGGTTGCATACTATAAAAATAAGGAACCTTATAAATATGGTAAACCAAGAAAAAAAATGGTGAAACCGTGAACTATAAATCCATCATGGATGAACTTCTTGTAAACCACATATTCCAGGACCCTTCTTCAATTTGACGCTCCATATAGTGTATCACAATGAATACTAGACCCTATGCCACATACAACATCTATATGTAGATCAACCCGGGGCTATGTGGCCTACCACACCACACATCACATCCAGGGACACGTAACATTTCAGTATATGGAACACATTCCAATCCACGTACTACTTCGGTATGCAGACAACCCATCTAACCGTATGGAAGTACGCCATGTGGGGTTACCCGTATCCTGCGTGAGAAAATAGTACATGGGATAGGGTGTCTTCAGGTGTCATTTCTCCTTGCTCTAATCATACCCCTCCATTACCGTACAGTCCTCCATAGATCCTCTGTGAACCAGTCCACCGGTAGCATGCCAAAGTCTCCTCCAAATCCACCTGACACGTATGATAAGATCATGAGGCGCACCTATATTACTTTCTTAATTTAAATTCCCATTGTAACCGAAGTCATGAAGGATATCCTCATAATAATTTGGACCCCCAAAATATCTCTAAGTGTACATTCCCAAGATAACTTAGGACCAAACCTTGGGATGTCATTGTGAGTCTCCCTGTTCTAGGGATTAGGGGTAATCACTGGCCTTTCTCTTCGAAGAGTACTAGTGCCAAGTTAGAAGATCAATCTTTCCTTCCCCTTTGGAAAGTAATCATGCTCCTCCCCTTTCCCTGAACTAGATCTGGGGAAATCCCACCGAGGTAATCCCCTAGTATTTCAAGAGCTGGGCCACACAACATTCAATTTCATTCCACATTGAAAGGTCCATTGCTTCGTGCCCCATCCCACCCTCGACTCAAAATGGGATCAAGTGAGGGAATCAACACAACCAATGATATTTACTTATTTTGTTGGGATATTAGCCATTAACTATTCCACTTTCATCATCCTCCTTTTCTATTATCAAAGAAGAGAATGTGTACCCTCGTTTAATCTTTCACATCCTCTTGTTTCTGACACTGACCATGACTCACATGTTCTTAGACATATATGATTATACGACATTCGGAAAACCCATAAATTAAATATGAGAAATATAAATCCCACCATAATTAGAATATGTAAGATTACTACTTAATGCCCAACCTCAAATAGGTTCTCTTTTTCAAAAGGCTCACCCCAATAAAGGCTATCCTCTTTTAGACTATGTCTGGAGTTGATTCTCTCAGATGGGAAGCTCCCATGCGTAAGCCCTAATCAAGTCACAACCCATAGATGAACTATGAGAACTTTTATTCCTTCTATAAATAGGATACACATGACACATGTTCATGGATTGAGCTCAAGGGATGTTCTCCTCAGATATTAGTACTGATAAAATGTTCCCCCAAATTAAAAAGGGCTCCCTCCTAGGTGTAAGTCCCGATACTGAGCTACATGGGATCTGATTCCTCTCACGAAGATAAATAGGAATCCCATATCATAAGTCTAGCACTAACATCAAACCACCTTCTATCCATCCTCAATGACATATACTCTACAGTGCCTCACTTCATGTCTTAAGTCAGCATTGTCTTCATATCATCAAATCAATGTATATCCATGATGATCCTAGAACTCAAAGGTAACCCATGGATACACTCTTTAGGAATGAACTGAAGATTCATGAACATATAAACATGGATTAAATCTATAAGAGAGTCCATATGTAGTTAATAATTCCCCCCAAAAGGGTGTGATGAGTCCGACCTCCTATCCTCTTGACCAATGAAATCCTCAAGTATAATTTGTCAAAACATCCAAAAATAACCTGCCTTTGGAAAGAAGGTCCATGAATCATGGATATAAGGGTTGTTGGGTGTCTCTAGCTCCACAAATGAACCCATTATAGACCATCCGAGGAAATAATATCCTAAGAGGACCAATTGCACCAATACTTTACCCCTTTCAGTCACCCACCAGGACCATTAGATTGTGGAGCCTCCATTGTTATAAAAAAAGGATAAACAATCCAGTCCCTATAAGATCAATCAAATTCCCCCTATAGTATGATGACGTTAATCAGGTCAAAACAAAATAGTGAAACTGACATGAAATTCTCTATAATAACAGAAAAATGCTTGTCACTGGTCAGACCATTTTATTTACACTAAACTCTCATCTCAGGTTGAAACAAAAAAGGTGAACCTGACATGAATCCCCAACCAAGGTGGTGGTTTTGACCCACTCAAGCCACATTGCTTTATAAAAAGGAAGTGGGCTAAGTTGAATCGTCAATTATGCATGTGATCAAGAGATTATACTTTGACAGGGTTTTTTTGTCTGTATATGTCATATATATATATATATATTATAGGTTTCTAGAGAAACCTTTGATCAAAATGGAATATCGACAACCAATGAAGACACACACCTCAGTGATCCCATAGGCGGTTGGGTCCCAAATAAAGATTAAAACTCCCTCACTGACCCGAAATTTTCAATGTTGGTATCCAACATGATAATTAGAGAGTACCACCAAAACAGTACTCTCCCCATAGTGGAGGCTACAATACAAGGCCTCCAATATAAAAACATTCACCAGCTGCCACCCTATCTACAACTAGCACCCCAAGATAGGGAGGCCCCCTGGCCCTCCCCAACCACTTTGGGAGATTGTCCCTGAACACAATAACAAGTACCTCCATTATCTCAGTGAGGCAGATGAAGTCAATGTTGATGATTTCATGCTAGCTACACATGGGTCTTAATCATAGTCCCTTAATGGTGAGAATCACCTCTGACTTCAGGTGACCAAGTATCCTCGCTCTGAAGAGGATATCATATTGAGGGCACTAGCTGAAGTCTAAAGGACACATGCCCCTCAGGTCACCCACTAAGGACATAAAACATATAATCAGAAGCAGGTAATCACCCTGATTCATGAGGATTAAATTGACCTTAAAAATTGTGTAGTATTAAATGGGAAGACATACAACTCCCCCTCCCCACTCAAGCCCACAAGAGAAATAGGGTGGCGTAATATGAGCACGTGAACATTCATGCCCGTGCTCGCCGGTCCCGCTGTGTAGAAGGAGTGAAAAATGACATGAAAATGAAAATATCTACCAATGAAAAAGAATCCTCTCATATAAATAGGATGGAAAACATCTATAGGAAGGTACAAATAGCTAGTAATGTGTATCAAGTCTTCTATCCAAATAGGTTGGTGAACAAATATGAGTAGAGTCAAATTCCTGTAGATTCATATAAAGATCACGAGACAAATATTGTGGAAAGAGAGAAGATGAAAATTCATGCTTTTAAATATGAATCCCACCAGTCAAATATGATGTAAACCAAAGAAGAAAAACAGTTCCAGACTCATTCCTCTATCCCAGCACGAGAGAGCTGTGAGTATCCACTGGAAAACTATGGAGGACCAGAGCAGGAACAAACTCCGCTCCAATGTCGGAATGAGCCTTCATACACATTCTAGCCAAATATGGATCTCATAAAATCCTATAAATTATGGAATATCATATCTATATTCCAAACCACATCTTATAGACATGTCAATACCTCATTACATCGGTGATAAATGCGAGGAAACGGGCCCATGACCCATTTTTCTTGAATAGAATGACTCTTCTACAAGATAGGTTGGTCACTCTAGAGTAGTTATTCATCCCTACTACAGTCTAGGAGGGTCAATGAAAATATCCCATGATACATGTACAAATAGATTAGAAACAAATACCCATTCTAACTGGGGGATTTCTGTCCAACATGGTGGCCGCTCTAGGGAAGATATATATCCCTGCGAAAACTCAAGATGTTTGTCGGCATATCCTGATGGAATCGTAGGAACCAACAAAATAGGAACCCATATACGAAGGCCATTACCTATAGAATATAGACCCAGTTTTACATAAGAGAGCATCCAAAGATTAAATGTGCCAAAGGTAACTGGAAATGAAGATCATATTCATGATTTTGCTCTGGTGGAAGCTGGATTTATTGATGCAATAAAGAATATATCGATAGAGGATCAAGATACTATAATTCCATTACCAAATTATGGAAGTGGAAGTAGTATTTTCAAAGTCCCTCCCCAAAATGGTTCTACAAGAAACTCTAAAGGCCCTCCCTAGAGCACCCATGATGGCTTACTCTGTGGGTTAAGAATGATCTATCACGAGAGCCTATCTTCTAATGTGTGTCAGGGTATCCCTCCCATTGACCGAAAGATCAAATAAAAAGAAGGAACTCCCATTGACACCATCTTACCTAATGGTCCTCTCTAGGGTATACACTATAGATATGCTTCTCTTTATAGTAAGACATAAATACATGATGGAAGTCCTCACTATGATGGAAACCACTACAAAGGACCTCCCTTCATTGAAAGTTGATTTGAAGGCCCTCCCCACATCAATATCAAGCACAAATAAGGTCATCCCCTCATTGAAGCACATCATGAAGGCCCTCCCTAGAATGTACACTATAGGAATTACTCGTGTATCTAGATATCAAGCTGTGGTAGTATTCATTGCCATCATAGTGGTCATTTAGAAGGTCCTCCCCTAAGTAACTTCAAGCAGCAAGAAGGTTTTCCTCCTACTGAAGCCCTCCCTAAAGGTCCTCCTCAAGGTATACAACATAGGTATATTCATCATGGTCATACATCAAGTTTCAATCATATCTCTCGCCATTGTAACACCGATTATGAAGGTCCTCCCCATAGTCAAAATTCACACTGGCAAAGAGGTCCTCCCCTTGCTGGAGAAAATGTGAGAAATCCCTCCTACACTGAGGCACTGAAAAATATGGAGTTAAACATGACATAAAATCATTCTTTGAAGAGTGATTTCCTTTATCAACCTGAAGACAACCCAGGGCCACTCTCATCATTCGATCCACCCCTGTACCACTCATATATCAATGATTCTCCTGCTAGTTCCAATGCTCAGAATGTAATTAAGAAGAATTAATGATGGGAAGACAAAGTGGAGGAGTCTCTAGAATAGAAACAATACGATATGTTTCTCCTGAGAAAATAACTTGCTAGATATGACATACATGAGATGCATTGGCCCACAACCACTTCTCAGTTCCACATACCCAAAGAGTTTTCAGAATAATGTACACATAGAATTCACCTAAGTATATGGAAAAATCTCTTCCATCTAAAGGAAAAATTAATTCTCTATGAGGGATATTCATACCATGTCAGCATACTAGGAGAGCATTTCTATTTAATCGACTTTGAAGATATCCCAACTGTATGGAAGCCACAACCAGAGAGGAGAAGGAAAGATCTAAAATTGTCATGAATCCACACACTACACAAATTGGGTTTTCTTATCAGGGATTCCCCATATTAAGTTCAAATTCAGGGATGGGGAGATAATTGAGTTCTACACTTCACCCCATGTACTATACACCAGATCTCTTTAAAAGTTAAATCTTGCAATTTCATTACCCAAAGGAATAGCCCTATCCCATAGGGATGATAGATTTTTAACTCAAAATTCCCCCATAAGACCAACAAATTTGAGGAATAGCACATAAATGGAATAATGATAGAAACCCTAGCTCGCAGAGATGGGGGAATTTTACCTCAAATTCCCACACAATAGGCATCTGTCTTCTCCCATATGGAAAGAACGATGAGCAAAGAGGTCACCCATTCTGTCCCGTATCATGTTTCATACCCCCAGGACAAAGGCATATTGTGTGGTCAGACCAGGCCTCCCTTTAGGATTCTCTTTTCCAAGAGATCCAAAGAATACCACAGAATGGAAGGAGAAAGTGTAATAAAGGATGCAAAAATCTATTCTACCATTCGGTACTAGGTACACCGACCCCAATGATTTATGCATCATTAAACTTGGTGGACATTAGTCCCACAGACCTCATCGGGAATGATACAAATGAATCGGATGGAAGAGAAGATGGTTCCCTCCCGAAGGCGCTCCACACAGAGCCTGGGGGTAAACATACCTAAAACCAGAGTGCTAACCTAAATTTGGACGCACCCTTAGCAAACCCATCAATACCCCACTCATGAATCCACAATAAGTAGAAGAATAAATCCAAAGTGATATATAAACCACCTCCTACACCTAAAAAAATGAGTCCTTCATTCTTAAAGAAATATTCCCCAAGCATGAGGAAGAAAGGAAAGAGTTCAAGAAAATAAATGCCGAGCTGTGTCGAGGAAGCTATTATGATGGGTGTGTTACTCAAGTAGAACATTAATAAGTTCTTCTAGAAGAGGTTTCCCTGCCACAAGAAACCAATATGGTAAAGAAAACTAAGCTCAGATGCTCATCCAATCTAGCACTGGGACAATCAATCAACTTAAATATGGTCCTATAATGATATCAATACTTATATCTACAAGGAAAACAACCAAAACACATTCAGGCAGACCCACAGTGGATGCCCCTAGCTGGGTATCCACCCCAAATTCTTATAGTGCCAAAAAATCTAGTTTTCCCCTGCTGCACCCATCAAAGATAATGTCCAACAAGATATTCATTAAGGAATCTTGAATACTGTCAAGAAATTGAAAGCTCGATTGAAATCCATGGAGGGGAAACGCGCTTCGATAAAACCATAACGCAAACCTTACCCATATTGGGTGAGCAACGTTTCGCCCCTACCGAAATTTGAGAACCTTGTATTCCCAGTGTCCAATGGTTTAGGAGACCCAAAATAACATGTAATACACTATGAATCTTACTGTGACCCCATGATGGGAACCCCAGAGAAACAAGAGATAATGAAACCCAGGTGCTTCATGCGAACTCTATAGGGTTCAGACTTCGTGTGGTATACTAGTTTTCTAGCTAACTCAATTATAGGTTGTGAGGACCTCTGGTGACACTTTCTCTTCTAGTTCGGTTTGAAATTTCTTAAGACAATAGTCTGTGATCTCATGAACTATAAGAAGTGAGATAATTAAAGAGTTTCATACTTCATCTATAGATAAAAAGGCCTGACTTACTCCCTAAACTGGCCACTCCCCTATGATGAAATTCTCTCTATGTGCATCGATAATCTCCATGATTAATTGAGGATACCACTCATCCTAGTGGAGTACACATGTGGGTTCCAAGATTTATCCTCCATTGCACAAAGGATACAAGACTCCTTGAAGTGGAACAATATCAAGTCTTTAGTGGTCCCATCATCCCTAGGAAAAAGAATGGGAAAAGATGAAGCAACTTTTATCATGATTAAGCCACCCCTGACACTAGCTCCAATTACGAGGCCTCCACCAAACCATGCAGGACCCCCCAGACACCAATATCCACCACACCTTAGAAAGATGAGTGAATGGGTGCCAAAGTAAATTAGTTAAAGGGATGAAGAAATAATTTATACTCATTCCAAGATGAACAAGTAAGTGGATACTTCGTAGCCGCAATGAATTTCAACTTGCTCTAACTACCATAGCCAAAGTGAGTTGATGATGTAGGTATCAATGACCGTACAAATTATTGTCCCTAGAATTAGATACTAGAAATCAACATCCATGAGATATTAGACTTCAATGTTCTTCTGTAAAAGATTGTGGATTCCAGAAAGGTCAAGCTAGGACTGCCACCAGCACAAGTGACATATTTTTCCACCATAGACCTAAGTGAGAAAGGGGAGTGGGAAACAATCACCAGCAAAAATGAGAAAACATTTGATTATTTTATAACTTGTAAAATAGTCAACCAAGCTCATGGAATCCTCCAATAATAGTTTAATCAACCAACCTTTCCCCCAATAGCTCGTGATACAACACAACCATTGTCATCAGCCCTAAAACACTCCAAGGGACATTCGTATTGGAGAAGATCTGATCATAAATGAAGAATGAAGAAGAGAGAAGATGAATCTTCACTAAGAAAAATTTCAATGTTCACACTTTTGTACTTCATGCCAGTAGGCTTGAAATAATGGGAACCACCCTAACAAACAGGACAATGGGAACCACCCCACCAAACGACACCACTAAAAGAAAACAGTCAGAAAAAATCATTGTCGGATCCAGAACTACTCTTCAGCTCCATTAATTTCATTCACTCAATAGATCCATTATCTGATAAAGAATATAGCTACAAGCCCAAATTCCCCACATCCAACTGGAGAGTAGGATGAATAGGCCACAGAGGTAGAGGGTTTCTAGCAAGTCATGGTCATGGAAGGAGTCAAATTCCCTTCAATACCTTAACTCAAAATGTTAATGTTGTGGAAAATTGTAGAATAATCATCCAGTAGACATTAAAGGAACCATTGTGTTTCTATTACCATGTCATAAGAAATCCTATCCCAATTATCATAGAGTATCCGTCGAAGGAAGATAAGATTTATAATTTCCCAAAGCATGTAGGCTGACCATTATGGAAAAAATTTTAGGAGCACATGAGCACCATTAGTTCCCGTCACTGAGGTCGGCCTATCCAACTCTAGGGATCAACTCCCTAAAGCACCTATGAAAGAGAATCCCTAATCTCGGTCAGACTTTTGAGAAGAAATATTATATTCTGAAGAAGTTGGACTCAGTATCGGTAAATTTATCAATCCTGGATGAGTTTAATCTACCAGAAAACATTAGAGAGGTGCTCATCCGAGATTTACTAATTCCCTATCAATTTGAGGATGAAGTAGAAGCTTCTGAAGTCTATCGGGCAGAGACCAACCCCACAGAATGCCAGGTTTTCATCGCCTTCAATGATAATGATGAAGACACCATCATACAGGGACACATAAATCCTTTATATGTGTCTGGAAAGATAAATGACATTGATATTCAAAAAAATTTCATCGATAATGGTTATGGAGTTAAACTCCTCCCACTGCGAACACTTCTACATTTGGGATATTATGAGGACAGTATGACACCCTACACAACGACTCTACTGGGATATGAGAAAAATGAACAAAAGGAATTGTGATGAATCAAACATAAAACATGTCTTGGTTCCCTCATGCCTGATTCTGAGTTTCTAGTAGTGAGAAAAAATACAGCCTTCAATGTCCTACTGGGGAGGCCCTGGCTGCATCAGCACACTGTAATCCCCTCATCATATGATTAGTGAACTAAATATATCACTAATGAAAAAAACAGTACATTTCAAGCAGATAAATCCCCGTACGAATCCTAAGAGTTACATTACATCGATGCGTGGTTCTATGAACTGAAAGAGAAGAAATATTTTCCGATGACATTGATTGGATCACCACACCAAATGGATTGGAAATGGCTCCCACCGATCCCATCAAATAGACTGAGGAAGAGTATGTATTACCCATAAATCAGGTTAAGTGAATATATTCAAGGTCATACAAAAACTCAGTCATCATCATGATCTCCGTTATGGGCACTGAGTCCAAGCATACTGAAAAGCGTGTTGGCCCCATGATTATGGTGATTTCTCAAACAAAAATACTCCCAAACCATCCATAGGGATCCATACAGTTCCTTCCTTACTCACTAAGGCAGTAGATGATGTCCTATCACTAAAAGAAAGTGAGTAAACTCCTCTAAACTCCATTCTATCCTCCTTAGAAAATTCCCCATAGTCATCCAGGGAAAAATGCGTTTTTTCAGTTTCCCAAAATCAGATTTGTGGTTCCTCTCCCAACACTGGAGAGTTCATCTTGAGAATCGTATCTCCATTAGAAGACGAAGAATATGACCAATAAAATCATAAAGAAGATGAATTCGAATAAAAATAAAAATATCTCAAAGATGCCCCTACCACATTCGAATAGGGAATCTCCACCACAATAAATGAACTTAAAGAGATAAACTTGGGCATTGAAGATGGCCTGCGACCCACTCTGATTAGTGTTTCTATTTCTTTAAATGAGAAAGAGGTGTATACCTCCTTTAGAAAGAATAATCAAGATGTTTTTCTTAGAAATACATAGAAATTACAAGCTTCAATCTTGAGGTCGCCACTCATCACATTGGTCTTCTAGAAGACCATCATGGTTACATGCATGATGCCAAAAGGTCCCAACCAACACATGATGCCAAAATAGAGGTTGAAGTTGAAAAGGTAATAAATGTTATCTTCATTCAAGAAGTCCAATATACAATCTATCTAGAAAAAATAGTCCCTAACGGAAATAAGAATGGATATATTAGAGTCTTTGTTGACTTAAGTGACCTCAATCGACAATGCTTGAAAGATGATTTCCAGTCCTGATCATGGAATTGCTGATCAATGCGACCGCTGGATATGAGGCCCCATATTTAATGGATGGATAATCTAGATACAACCAGATCCGAATGGTATGAGAATATGAAGAAGCCACTTCTTTCAAGGATCCCCAGAGAGTGTTTTTCTACAAGGTGATTCCCTTCATATTGAAAAATATCAGCGCCACATATCAGCGCACTGTGGATCACAATTTCAATCCCTTCTTGGGAAAATTCATCAAGTGCTACATCTACGATTTGGTGGTTAAATCATGAAAATGCTTAAATCACCTAAAAAATCTTGAAACTATATTCAATAAACTATGACAAAACAGTATAAATATGAATACCATGAAGTGTGATTTTATAATTACCTCTAGGAATTTCCTTATCTTCATCATATGCTATCACAACATTAATGTCAACCCTAAGAAGGAAAAATACATCCTTGGAATGTCACAACCTCACAACCTCTCTGAGTTGAGGGGTCTCCAAGGGAACCTGGCCTATATTTAGCACTTTATATCCAACCTTTCATGTAAGTGTTTTCCTTTCACCATGTTGATGAATTGAAGGGTCACATACAGGTGGTATAATGATTATTAAGAAGCATTCAAAAATCATAAAAGGTATCTCATAAGCCCACCGGTGCTAATTCTTCCATTTGAGGGAAGGCCACTCGTTTAATAAATGACTGCCTTAGAATGGTCACTAGGAAATTTCCTCACATATAAGAGTTATGTCAGCATCTAGAATAGACTATACTACCTCATCCAAACAATGATCTATGATGAGACTCGATATTAAAATATAGAAAGAGCTTCCTAGCCCTAATATTTTCATTTCAGAAACATAGGTATTACCTGTAGAACCATGAGGTCTATCTGGTCTCCTACTACAACCCACTCAAGTATATCCTCATCCATCCTATGTTAAACAGATTCCTATCATAGTGGGAAGCCATCATTCAATAGTTTTACATACAATATGTGCCCAAAAATCCATCAAATGACAATCATTTGTAGATTTCCTGGTAGATCACCCCTCGGTAGAAATGACCACATTGGATACTGAGCTTTCTGATAAAGAAGTGTTCTCTATCCAAGAAGGATCCTATGTATAGGAAATGTACTTCGAAGGTGCCTCCAGAAGCCCGATAGGGAAAATGATAGAGGACCCTAAGCCCAATAAATTGGGTTTGGGAGTTATAATCATATCTCTAGAAAATTTTGTCTTACCTTACTCCTGCATGATTTTAGAGGAGTGCACAACTAATTAAGCAGAATACGTGGACCTCATTACAGTCCTAGAGTTGTCACTTCATGCACAATATGAGTTCCTAATGATAAAAGTTTATTTATAGCTGGTCATCAAGCTAGTAAATGGTGACTATGACATTAGAAAAGAAGTATTGGTTAATTTGATGAACCATGTTTGATAGATTATAAAATAAATACCATTATAAATAACACTGAATTATGTCCCCCATCCACAAAATGCTTAATCCAATGAATTAGTAAATACATCCAAAACCCTAGCTGATCCAGACCAAGAAGATTCTTTCATCAACATTTCCCACCTTCAGATTATCTTGCTATTAATTTAGAATAACACAGAAAAAATTGGGGAGATTAGCACCATTCCCAAGACATACAATCACAACATCTACTAAATGACTCCCATTGAAAATTACCTTCGTAGTGGGGAACTCCCACCAGATAGGGATGAAAGAGAATAGATTCAAAGGCGGGAAGTCAATTTTGTTTTGTACAATTGTACTAACCATGAAAAGGTTATCTAAAATCAAGGCCTTGATGGAGTCCTTATCATGTGCATTGATGGAGAATATATTGTTGCCGTCATGAAAGAAGTGCATGTCAAAACTTGTGGAGAAATCCAATCAACATCCAAGCTCTCCTATCAAAATTCAAAGGTTTGTATACTATTGGCCCAATATGATATAGGATTGTTCCAAATTCACCAAGAAGTGTCGTTCCTACAAAGTTCATTCCAATTTCATTCACCAACCCATGGAGCTTCTTTACACAACTAAGTACTCCCAAAAATTTTCCGTATGGGGGATTGATATCGTTGGACCATATCCTCCCACCACATCTAAATAATTTAAGCTCATTCTCACAGAAACCCACTTATTCTCCAAATAGTCTAAAGTTATACCCCTTAAAGACAACTGGGTAAGAAGCATTGTTAGCTTTGTTAATGCCAACATCATTACTAGATTTGGGGTCCCTCATACAATACTGACAGAAAACGACACAAAGTTCTACTATGTTTGAGTAAATATTGTTGAACTAAAAATAAAAAATTATGGAAAAAGGGAGATAATTTCCACAATATAGGATAATAGAACTGTTGTAGAGATCTGGATCTATTGGATCTCTGAAGAAGGTATCAGTGATGGTAAAGGGTTTCATGAAGAGGTAAACGGGAATCCTCCATGATGGTTGATGGTGTATCAAAACTAGAACTGCTTGTGGGATAGTAACCAAAGGAGAATTCAAGGGAACATGGGAGATGAAAGAGTAGGGATTGGAGAGAGAGATAGAGAGAGTGGTGATAGAAAAAGGAGGGGAACATAGTCAAAGATGCAACATAAATTAGAGATGAGGATGTATGATTAATTCTTCACTGGTAACCTGATAGTAGTGGTATATAGAGTTGGAGTAGGTGATCGAAGATGAAGCAACAATCAGAGGTGATGATGGACGATTCGATTTTCATTGGAAACCCAAGAGCGATGGTAGACGGAGGAGAATAAAGTGAGCGAAGATGAAATTATAATCTAAGGTGAGGATGGAGGAATTGATTTTCAGAGGTAATCCTAGGATATGGAGAGGGAATTCACGAGCAGGAGAGGGTTGATTTGAAGCCAAACGAAAGAGGGGAGAAGATGATGTATAACATCAAATTAAGGAGAGGGAAACACATGTGCCTGAAACAACCCAGGTTTAATATATATATATATATACATAAATATATATATATTTATTTATTTATCAAATGAATAATATCTTTTATTCCAGGTTTGGAAAATGTAGAGGAATTTTGAATTGATCTATTGGGTCTAGTAGGAATAATATAAAAAATACCATTTAAATATATATAAATTTATTTATTTATAAAAATGATATTTATTTTATTTGAGAGTTTAAGACATGTCATGTAAATAATAATAAAATTAATAATAATAATAATAATATAATTATTATTTAGAGATGGGTTTTTCTAGGGATAATTAGTATAATTAAAGGCCTATATTCAATTATTTATTCTCCAAACCTAGTTCTATAAATACCCGATTATATAATTTCCTAATGTTATAAGCCATTGTGTATAATATATCCCTCCAAACATTCTTTCAATAACAGGGAGATAATTATATATAACACTCACAATTATGAAGATAAATATTTTATCTACTTAATCCACTCAAGAATGGTATATCAAGAATTAATAATTCCATCTTCAAAAGGTTTTATGGGGATCAAAGGAAGGACAGACGATGATCAGTACCACCACACTAGCACTAAGAGTACCATTAGAGATTATTCAAGATAAAAAGAAGTATGTGTGTATCAAATTTAGTGGAATTATATCCTTGGATAATCAAAGGGTAATGATGGCATAGTTGAGTAGTGTTACAATGATCAACCTATTCTATAAATAAATAATTCCAATGACTGACGTAATCCTTAATTTAAATTGATTATAAATTTTATCTGAAAGGATCATATTTTCTTGTTTATAGAATTATTTTTCAATATTAATTAAATTTAATTTGTTCACCATGATGCTTATCATTAAATATATCTTGGATTATTCATTTAAAATGATAAAAGCTGAGTCATCCATGGCCCAATATGCAGTTATGCAATATCTAGAAGCTACAACATCCACAAACAAGCTCAGAAATATTATATAATAAACATATCCATACTAATAACAAATTTAATAACCTTATTAATATATTTTAACTTTTATATGATTCAATTATATTTATTTATTATTTATATATTAGTTAGTTATGGTTTATTTTCATCAATGGATGCTCATAGTTTTTATTGTCTCGTATTAGTTTCAGTATGATGATGTTGATCCAAATTATTTGATAGAAATTTCATTATTCCTAGATCACTCAAGGTAGTGGAATCATAGAATTATAATTATTTATACAATTCTGTGTTTATTTTATTGAAGGCATGTGTAGGGTTCCCCAAAATGAAATTGAAAACCCACATGTTTCAGGTGGCCTAAGTGATAAAAATGGGTAATTTTATAGTGATCATTAATTTTTGTGTCACCCTTCCAGAACTAAAATAAAAAAATCAGTTAAAATTTAATATCATATATTACCATCCTTTATGTTTCTTTACTTATCAAATTTTTAAATTAAAAATATATTATAATATCATTTACGTAGGTGGTTAAACCATCCAAAATAAAAGCTTTTTATAATAATGCATGAGTAAAAGTATAGAGTTATATTATATTAATATTTTTTTATTGAGTCATATTGATGTTAATATAAAATCATTAGATTAGTGAATGATATTTTAGAAGAGTGGTGATTAGAAGGTGATTGAAAAAAATAGGGAACAGTAGATACTTAGTTTGACGAATTCACTCTTTGAAATGGGTTCCTTCGTAATGGAGGATTTATGACTCATTCATGGATTCAAAATCTACCAAACATAGAATTGGGAATTTAGATATAGAATTTTGGTTGGTATTAAATAGTAAACGAAAGTAAATTTGTGGTGTGGGATAGGTAGATAAGGTGTCCTTTTATGGGTGACTTTAATCGGTATTTTCACAAATACTCATTCTTTAATGTATAAGGAATATCATTTTATAAGGAGAGTGGATCAAAAGTGGAACAATAATGTATATATAACGTTCATATCATCTACCAAATAATTTATAGATACATTTATAACTATTTTAGGATGTTACACCTTAATTTTAACCTTTTTACTTTATTTTATCCCTTAACGTGGAAAATCACTTTTTACCTCGGTAATTTTTCCCAAAAAATGAAATTAACATTATTAAATAATTTTTACATGTTGATTAAAAATATTATTTTTATGACATTCAATTTATTAAACTAATGAATATTAATTTTAATATAAAAATTCATAACGTGTAAAAAAATAATTTTTACAAAAGTATCCATTTAAATTGTAAATGATATTATTATTATTTCTAACTAATTAATAAAAATTACATGAATGTTAATTCATTTTATTATATATATAAATACATTTCATTAAATTCAAAACACCCCAATATTTTATAGTATGTTTCTTCTCAAATAATTTCAATTAGTTAGATAAATTATAATGCATGAAACACTGAGTCTCTATGAAACAATACCCCGTTATTTATAGAAGATTATTATTTCTTAGATGTTAAACATAATCTGGCCTCTTCTGTGATTTGAATTTTGAAAAAATGGACATAAACGGTTGTGTTCAGTAAGTTATTTAGGGTCTGATAGGATCAACTTAATTTTTTTTTGTGAATAATAAGTTGAGCATTATGAATAGTAATGTAGCTTTAAGAATAGTAACTTGACCCTTATAAATAGTAATGTACCCTTATGAATAGTGACCTCACCCATGTAAGTATAAATAATATTTAGGCACCTTATATATGCGAGTGAATATTTAAAAAATAATAATTAACTGTTGGTTGTTTTGTGAGTAATAAATATTTAATTACAATTTTATAATTTAAAAATTAATTTAAAAGATAATTAATTTTTATAACACTTATTCATAAATCAATATATTGTTTTCCTATGATTTTGGGATAATTTAATGAGACCTTAGTTAAATTCTATGGGTATTATAGAATCTGATATAATTTTAAAAACTTATTTTTCTAAAAAATGTTGATTTTAATTAAAAATTAAATTTCTCATATCTAGAAACTATTTTCATAAATTGAAGTTCGTTTTTTAATTCTATATATCGAAAAATGGCTATGGTGATTTTTTTATTTTTCTGAAATAGTTGAATTTTTGATGAATAGTGATATTTTGTAATTTGTGAAATATGCTAAATAAATGAATTTCAACATCATGGTTGATTCATGGATGATGTAAATGGATGTTGGTCAGAACTAATTTTCAATTATTACTAGTTTTAGTCATAATAATCCATAATATTCAGAGTCTTGAGACAAAAGAATAAAATAATGGGAAAACCCTCTTCTCCTCCACTCTAAAAACCACCCCTCACTCGCTCTTATCTTCACTTAACTCAGACTTGAAACGTCTCAAAGTTATGACCAAATACTATTCCCTATTCCCTACTCATGTCCATGAGCCCTTGGTATTTCTGAAATAGCAAAACCATTTCCCTTAAAGAGGTTCTCAAGGAGGTTATTTCAATAGGTAAATCGTCTTCCATTTTCATTTAATTTCATTTAAATTTATCATATTTTCATATTCTATACTAACCTATTCTATTCAATTCAACACGATAACTCTAGAATAATATATATACTAGAATTATATAATGTTAATTTAATAACCATTATCAATATCCTTACTCTCCCTATTTTATTTTATAAACGAAATCATCGTCTGAGTGGTGATAATTTACAACCTTCGTGGACAACGAAGATTCTTTATTAAAAATATTCTTAAAAGATGTTCACGAAACAATTTTAATGTTTGATACAGATTTTAAAATGAATAATACAAACCTTTTTATGTTCTATGAGTAACATATTTACATAATACTAAAAGATAGAACAAAATGATTTTGTTATGATCAATAACCGCCATAAATAATCTAAAGGATTGTCACTAAATGACTTATCTAATGATTCATCCTTAAACCATGTAACCAAATGATATACATAAACATTTAAACTTATGGATGTTCATTAATAATATATCAATTTAATTCTGTAGAATTATATCCATTCCACATGAACTTCTATAATCATACACAAGTATGCCGATCATGAAAACCAAGGAAACAAACCCTCTAGAAAGAAAAAATTGAATCTTATAGCTCATCCAAAAGCAATAAATGAAATTAATAAAATTATAATAAATAAAATAAATTTAGATATGGTTATGAATTAAATAATTAATATATTTAATTTTATTATTTAGAGCTTTAATATCAAGTGAAGAACACATTTGAGTATAAGGTAAATCCTCATCTCACTTTTATTTCTATGATATTTACATTATTAGAAACTTATTTATTGTATGTGGTGTATGTATAATATCATTTTATATATAATATAATGATTATATTTATATTTATTTTATTAAATTATTAATTTTTTGATTATTATTTTTTGTTCATACGATTTTATATATTACAATGCGGTAAGGGACTTTTTATTGATTTCTATTTCATTGAGACTTAATTGGTATTGTGAACCTAATAATTCTAATGTGGTGTATCTACTGCCCCTTTGAGATATTTTTTAATTTGAAATTATAATTCTATTAAATATCCATAATCTTTTATCATTAATATTATTATTTTCTTAGTTGTCTACCATTTTACATACAATGTTTATTTTGAATTATCTTTTAACTGGGAAAATATTAATGAATCCGTATACGAATATTAAAGGGGAATATTGTTATTGTTTAAAATAGTGATTTGGACTTTCAGTGATGTTATGGGATCTCTATATCCCCTTGATGAATCGACATGTCTCATGAGACAAAACAATCAGTGATATACCTTTTGAGTTTTTTCCAAATCATAATCATATGGAATTATACCAACAAACTTAAATGATCTTGATGGTATGATGGTTCATGTTACAGATACATGGTGTCTAAATAACAAGCATTATATTTATTCATTTAAAATTTATTACTTTCTATGAGGTTTTTACTATGAAAAAATCTATGGATGCACTTTCATTCTCAGTTTATTGATGGTGTTTGTTTTTTAATTATTCAGCATAACATATTGATTATGTTTAATTGATTACGATTCAATTATTTTTGTTTCATGATTCCACTATATTTAACCCAAACAGAGTATTTGAGCTCACCCTTTTCATTTTTCCCTTGTTTATGAAGAAGATATAATTTATTGGGTTTCCAAGGATATAATATATTACCTTATGTTATGTATTATATTTTTTTCTTTTCCCAATATAAAATGGGTTCCATATATGTATCTATTTTCTTGATGACTACTATAATTTTTGGTACATTAGGATATGATTAATTTTAATCATGATAATGTATTAAAATAATGCACCAGATCCATGCTTCTGGGTTTGGGGCGTTACATTTTATATCAAAGGAATTTTAGTAGAAACCTTAGGAACTGAATTTAGAAGACATAGATTAGGGAGAAAAACTATAGGATAGACATTGAGGATAATTATAGAAGACAATCCTAGAATGTTGGTAAGGTAGATATTATGTGGGTATTCTTATCAATATATACCAGTCTGGATACTACATGTGGATGTGGTACTGGTAAAAATGTAATTAGGATTAAAAACTCTAACAAGGTGTTCCAGGCTTGACTCGAGGTAACCTGGTATACGAAAATGGGCCTTACTGCAGACCTAGTTTGACACTCCTGGGGGATATTCTTAGGATAATTCATATTCTCTTTACGAACCATTATTAAGGATTCAAAAGTAAATAGAAATCGTGTATATGATTATGAGATTAGCTATTAATAAACTATGAGTTTATGTTAATTGTTTTGATAGTTTGGAATTGTTCACTATCATTTATAAACTAATTTAGAGTACACCATTATTTAGTGATGGAGCCTAACGGAATAAAGGGAAACAATATCCATATAAATTTTTTAGATTTACACACTAAGGAAGTCAACATAGTTAGTGTTGGAGTTGAGGAGATCATGACCATATTATGAAAAATTAGGATATGATTAATAACCATGCTACACCTGTGTTGGATCATTTCAAACGGTAGAAACCCCCATATTTTAGTGTGACTACTAATCCATTGCTAGATGTACAATGGATCAAGTCCCTTGAATATATATTTCAGGCATTAAGATGCAATGAAAATGAAAATATAGTATAGGTAATATATTGTATCAAGGGTGATGGTGATCAATGGTGGTCCTTGGTCTATAATACCATGGAGAAGACAAAATAGAAGATGTGGAATATAGAACTTCTAAAGAAGTATTCTTGGACAAATATTTACCTCTTGAAAAACAAACTGAAATGAAGAAAAAATTTCTTATCATAAAAAAAGTAAAGCAGAGAGTGTTGTGAAGTATGAGACTAAGTTAACAAGACTGGCTAGGTAAGCTATATAATATATACATGGTTTAGAAGATATGATTGATCATTTATTTGAAGGTATTAAGACAGTTCTTCAAAGGGCACTGACTTCTCAAACATTTTTATCATATGATGAAATAGTATTATATTCCATAAAAATGGAGAAAAAATTTTCTAGATCTACTTTTTTCAAGGGAAATCAAGATAAGAATAGGTATTTTGATAATCATAGAAAATGTGATTCTCCAAAGAATAAGAAAGGAACAAAACAATTCCCATTATGCAAGAACTATGGAATGAACCATCTTGGAAAATGCATGAATGGTATGTGAGTTTGTTATTAGTGTGGAGAAAAGGGTCACCAATACAATGAATGTAAGGGGAAGAGAAAAATCAATGATGTTTAATGCTATAATTGTAGAGATATGGGACACTATTAAAATTATTTCCCTAAATGTCAAGTAAACTTTCCTCAAAAAGGGCATAAAGTAAAGGGAAGAATTATGTGATCAAAATTATAGAGGTTGAAGTTCCTAATGATGTGGTGGTTAGATCTTTAACCATTTACTTTAATTTATACAATGCATTATTTGTTTTCGAGTCATCACAATATTTTATATCTCCCCAGTCTTATGAGAAAATTATACATTTTCAATTTGATTTAATAAAGGAGTTGTTAGTAAAAACTCCTAACAGACGTATCATTGCAACAAAGATGTGTCGGTCAGTCCACTTTAAGACACATAAACGTACTTTAGTTTCTAACCTTATCATCATACCTATGATTTACTTTGATATAATTATCGGTATGAATTAGATTTCAAATTATGTTTAGAAAATATATTTCAAGAAGAAGGAAGTTATAGTTTTTGAGAATGATGTGGAATCCATTATCTTTAGAAAAAACATCATCATATGGATCTTATCTAGATCCACCTTTAGTATATCTTCTAAATTAAATTCTTAGGGAGGATGAGAAAAAATAATATATGGATATTTAAATTTAACATGCACATGTTATGCAAGAATACATTGTTGTATTTCTGAAGTATTTACATGAAAATTATTTAGAATAGGAAGATGAATTCTCTATTGATTTAATTCCGGTTGGAAGACCTATATCATAGATTCCTATATAATGTCCATTGTGGAATTATTGCAGCTAAAGAAACAACTATAGGAATTGAGTGAAAAGGGATTTATATTCCCTAGTGCTTCCCCATGTTGATCCCCTGTTCTCTTTGTGAATAAGAAAGATGGATCCATGAGGCTATGCATTGAATTTAGAGAAATAAATGCTATTATAATAAAGAAAAATTATACTCTACCTCTAATTGATGATCTATTTGATCAACTTCATAATGCTCAATATTTTTCAAGGATTGATCTTAAATATTGTTATCATCAGTTGCATGTGAGGAAGAAAGACATTCTAAAGAAAACATTTCGAACCAGTGATGTTATTAATATTTTCATTACTTATTATATTCCCCCTTTACTTATTTTATATGAAATGTGCATAATTTGTGTGAAATATTAATGTTTTAATATTAAGTATAATATTTGAGCATTTTTAGAAGTAGTCAAATTGAGTCAGTTTAATGTTTTAATTATAAATATCACCATACTGATCCAAATTGTGTGGTTCTTGTTTTGTAGGATTCCCCTTTCAATATACAACATTTCATTAGAAGGAACCATGAGCCAATTCTGCCATTTGAAGGGTCATATGGTCCTCACAAACAAGACCAAAGAATCTGTGAACAAACTGGACCATCCATGAAGATTGATTTACTGGGTTCAATAGAGAAGTCCAAAGACCTTCAATCTCCACCATAATTCGGGGGACACTACATTGCATCTTGGATAAAAATTTCATGGCCCAAATCCAAGTACAAGGGGCCCAAATAAACCTTTGAAGTCCAGCCCACCATTCTGGCCGAGAATTAAAATCAGTATAGTATGCATGACATATCTCCTGATGTAAGCATCTAATCGAGCTGAGATTTTGCAGTGTGACAGAGGAGATATAGGTGGCCGACTTTGTTGAAGAAGTCATTCGAATTTGAAGGCATATTCCTGTTCATAAATCCATTCACATTTTGGCCATCGAAAAAGAATGGATAGAAATGGACAGTTTAGCTTTGTTTAATCAACCGGCCATAACTTTGGCTCCAATTGTCCAAATGCCTCCAAATTTTTAGAGTAGTCGGACAACATTATTTTCTACAACTTTGAAGAAGGATGTATTTGAAGATTCGGCTGTATGTATAGCTCAATTGGCGAAGCAAGTGGAGGGACAGATTGGGAATGCAAACAGTCCACTCCTTGGGCTATAAATACTCTCCCCTTCTCTCCTTGAGAGGGGTTGGCATTTCAGAAGAGAGGAGATCACATTGGCACGACCAAAGCTTTGCCAAAGGCTTGGGAGGACCTGCCATACTCAAGTTTTCACTTGAGAGACCTTTCCTCCTCTCTTTCTTTTCACTTACTTTTGTGTTCTTCATTTTTGTAATCTTGTAATTCTCTTTCTTTGTAATTCTGTTTTAATGCAAGTTACTTCTTCAATATCTCTTATTCTCTTCCACCTTCTGTATTTTAATATTAATGTTCTTAAAATAGTTTAAATTCAGTTCAATCCCCTTCCCTTCTTAAGCTTCCTCATTCAATAGAAATTCCATTTTTGATTCTTAAATTATTTCGTGTGTGTGTTCGGCACACTACTCTTATCTTGCCCCTTTCTTTTTCTTCTCTTTATAATTCATCACCATAAACATATATTACCAGATTATTAATCACCCAAATGGATGAGTAAATCTCTCATTGGGGTGAGTTATAATTTAGGTATGTTAAGTGATTGAGAGCTTCTGCTCGATGAATATTCTTTGAATTAACATTGTGTATGTTGGACTTAACATGTCATGGATTAATGAATTGTTTTGTTTAACATGTGGTTTCTATGGATTATTGGAACCATAAATACACAACCATAAATAAGATCTGATTGAGATTATAACCTTAAGTTAAGTTAAGTCTTGGTTTAAAGCCTTAACACTTAAGAATTCTAATCAACATCATCTTGTGACATGGGTGTTAATTTAAATGCAATATAAAGCAAAGCTCGAGGATATCACAAGCTTAACTAACCTAATGATGAACTCACCCCAATCTTTATCAATTTGGTAAATCAAACATCATCCATAAATCATTTCAATTAAGCTCTGCAAACAAACCCCCCTAATCAAAATACAATCAACTAAAAACAAACGACTACTACAAAGTATCATCACCGAGGATTCGACCCGAGTGCTGCTATACACATTAGCAGAGCACCGGAACCTTGAACGGTCGATAGGCGACAATCGGCCGCACTTTCAAATGGCGCCGTTGCCGGGGATGGTGCTTTAAGTAGTCATTAGTTTCTGGTTATTGTAAAAAAAAAACCCAAAAAAAAATACAAAAGTTTAAAAAAAATTGAAAAAAAACACAAAGAAAAACCCGTCTTCCTCTTAAAAATCATAAACTGAAAAAAATACAAAGAAAAACCCGTCTTCCTCTTTCTTCCAAAATCTCTCTGAATGCCCCGTAGCCTTCCAAACAATCCCTCAGATTTGTTTGACCCTGAAATTGAGCGAACACTTCGCCAACTTAGGAGGAACATAAGAGATACTCAAATAATTCAAGAACCAATCATTGCCCTACCAATTGAATTAGATATGGCCAATCCTAGGGAACAAACATTGAAAGAACTTGCTGCCCCTGATATGAATTACCAACCTCTTGGTATTCAATATCCAAACATTGAAGCTGACTTCGAACTCAAATCGGGTTTGATTCATCTTCTACCTCATTTTCACGGGCTAGCCGGTGAGGATCCTCATCTCCACCTTAAAGAGTTCCAAGTGGTCTGCTCAACCATGAAACCTCAAGGGGTTTCTGAAGAACAAATCAAGCTTAGAGCATTCCCCTTTTCCCTAGCAGATTCTGCCAAGTCTTGGCTCTACTACCTCCCACCTGGTTCCATAAACTCATGGGTTGACATGAAGAGACTTTTCCTTGAGAAGTTCTTTCCCGCTTCCCGAACAGCTTCTATCCGAAAGGAAATAAGCGGCATCCGTCAATTCCCTAATGAATCACTCCATGAGTATTGGGAGAGGTTCAAAAAGCTTGTGGAAACTTGTCCACACCATCAAATCCCTGACCAACTCCTGATCCAATACTTCTATGAGGGGTTATTGGCTATGGAGAGAACTCTCATTGATGCCGCAAGTGGTGGTTCTCTTGTTGACAAAACTCCTGCAGCTGCAAGAGATCTCATAAGTAACATGGCTGCAAGCACGCAGCAATTCCATACTCGAGCACATGCTCAAGTGAAACAAGCCCAAGAGAATCAATCCATAGAGCCCAACAAGATGACTGAGTGGATGAGTGAACTTACTGGTCTTGTGCGTCAACTAGCGGTGGCTACCAAAGCCCCAACCTCATCTTCTCCACAGTCACTATTCCCTGGACCTATCAAGAATTGTGGAATCTGCAACTCTCCATCTCATCCGACTGACACATGTCCACAACTTCAAGATGATCCATCTGATTCATCTAGTCCAATGGAGCTCAATGCGGCATATGCTCAGCGAAACTTCAACCCTCAACAATCAGGTCAGTTTGTTAGAAACTTCAATCAACCCCACTCTGAGCCCTTCTCTTCTACCTTTAACCCACCTCTGAGGTATGGTAATCCCATTTCTCATCCTCCTCAATTCCCTCCTCAAAACCCAAACCAATTCCAATATGGTCAAGGTGTTGGTAACTTCCAACAACCTTACCCTTTTGTCCCTCAACCCCAAAGGAACAATCCTCCTCCTGGATTCCACTATCCTAACGAGCCTTCCCAATTCCCCACCCAATACAATCGCTTTCCCAAGAACCAAAATCAAGGCCAACCCAATTTGGGACAAGCCTCTTCTTCTAAACAACCATGGGAAAGTGCTGTAGAGGATCTTGCTTCCTTCACCCGTTCTAGCCTCAAGAACATTGAAACCCAAATAGGTCAACTTGCATCCCACCTTAGCCAGCAATAACCATCCAATTCATCCCAACTCCCAGCTCAACCATTACCCAACCCTAAGGGTAATGTAAGTGCAATTGCACTTAGATCGGGAAAGAAAATTGCTATGCCCCATGCTGATTCCTCTACCTCCCCTTTCAATGATGATCTAGAAAATGAAAAGAACAAAAAGCTGGAAAAGGAACTTGAATCCACTCCTTCACCTCCTTCCATTCCTCTAAGGAACCCAATTCCTTTTCCTCAAGCCATCTCCAAGCCTAAGAAGTCCTTTGAACCTGATCCTGAAATGCTTGACATGTTTAGACGTGTTGAAGTGAACATCCCACTCTTAGATGCCATCAAACAAATCCCTAAGTATGCCAAGTTTCTTAAGGAATTGTGCACCCATAAGAGGCAACTTAGGACCTTTGAAAATGTTTCCACCCAGCAGTCTATTCCCATAAAGTGCAAAGATCCAGGGACCTTCACGGTTCCATGTCAAATAGGGAGTTACAACTTTGATGATGCACTCATAGACCTTGGAGCCTCAATAAATGTCATGCCCAAATCCATTTTCTCCAACCTTGGTCTAGGTCCCTTGCACCCAACGGGTATTGTCATTCAATTAGCCAATCGAAGCACTGCCAGTCCTAAGGGGATAATTGAGGATGTTCTTGTTCGGGTCAATGATCTTATCTTCCCAGCTGATTTCTATGTCCTTGACATGGAAGGTGAGACGACCTCTTCTCGATCTCCCCTAATTCTAGGAAGACCATTCCTCATGACTGCGAGAACCAAGATTGATGTCCACTCAGGCATCTTATCCATGGAATTCGGTGACCAACTGGTCAAGTTCAACATTTTCCAAGCCATGCGATATCCATATGAGGATCACTCTGCATTCTCAATCCATGCTTTTGAGGACACTTCTAAGATTCAATCGAACCCCAATCCACCATGTTCTTCATGTTCTAATGATAAAGGATCTTGTGAAATCTGCACCATGATTAACAAAGTCATAAATGGTGAAGTTGATGTGGACCTCTCATTCATAGACTCCATCAATCTAGAGGAACTTGAAAACTCTCTTGAATCCCACATCAACTCTGATCTCTACTGCTCCACCTTGGACAGTGTTGAGGAAAATGATCCAAACCCATCTGGAATCCCTTCTCCTACTCCTAACTTGTCTAGCTCTCCAATAAAGGCTGAAACTGATCTAAAACCACTTCCTTCACACCTCAAGTATGCATTCCTTTTCCATGATCCCTCCTACCCTGTCATTATCTCTGCTTCACTTTCTGAAACTGAGGAGTCCCAACTTGTTCAAGTGTTAGAGGAAAACAAAAATGCCTTAGGTTGGACCCTAGAGGATATTCCAGGAATCAACCCTGCCCTTTGCATGCATCACATCCATCTAGAGGAATCATCCAAACCAATTAGGCAACCTCAAAGAAGACTCAATCCACTCATACTTGAGGTAGTTAGGGAAGAGATTACCAAGCTTCTTCAAGCTGGTATTATCTACCCAATTTCTGATAGTGAATGGGTTAGTCCAATTCAAGTCGTTCCTAAGAAGGGCGGGATAACAGTTGTCACAAATGAACATGGAGAAGTGGTCACAACTCGAGTGAAAAACAAATGGCGTGTGTGCATCGATTATCGCAAACTGAATGCTGAAACACGAAAAGATCACTACCCACTTCCTTTCCTTGACCAAATGCTTGAGAGATTGGCCGGAAAGTCCCACTATTGCTTTCTTGATGGTTACACCGGCTACTTCCAAATTCCAATCGCACCTCAAGACCAAGAAAAGACCACATTCACTTGCCCCTTTGGAACCTATGCCTATAGGCGAATGCCTTTTGGCCTTTGTAATGCTCCTGCAACATTCCAGCGGTGTATGATGAGTATCTTTTCTGAATTCATTGAGAATTGCATGGAGGTCTTCATGGATGACTTTACCATTTATGGCGAGTCATTTGAATCTTGCTTAAATTCACTCTCTTTGGTCCTTCAAAAGTGTGTCAAGTGCAACCTTGTGCTGAATTTTGAAAAATGTCACTTCATGGTTTCAAATGGGATTGTTCTAGGGCACATAATTTCTCAAGAGGGTATCCAAGTTGATCCATCCAAAATTGAGGTGATCCAATCACTTCCTGAACCCAAATCAGTTCGAGACATTCGGTCCTTCCTTGGTCATGCCGGTTTCTATCGGCGATTCATTCAGAACTTCAGCAAGATTTCCATCCCACTCACTCGTTTACTTCAAAATGATGTCACATTCAATTTTGATGAGGCTTGCAAGAGAGCCTTCATTGAACTCAAATCTGCTCTCACATCTGCTCTAATAATCCAACCCCCGGATTGGTCCTTACCATTTGAATTGATGTGTGATGCTTCTGATAGGGCCATTGGGGCTGTTCTTGGTCAAAGAAGAGAAAACATTCCTCATGTCATCTTTTATGCCTCAAAAACATTGGATGAAACTCAATCACACTACACTGTGACTGAAAAAGAACTTTTAGCTGTGGTTTTTGCCTTGGATAAATTCCGGCCCTATCTCTTAGGTGCCAAAATCATCATCTTCACGGACCACTCAGCATTAAAGTTCTTACTTAAGAAAAGTGATTCCAAACCAAGACTAATAAGATGGATTTTAATGCTCCAAGAGTTTGACCTTGTGATAAAAGATAAACCTGGAAAAGAAAACCCTGTGGCTGACCACCTGAGTAGAATTTCTAATTCTTCTCATTCTGAAATAATTGATCCTGAATTTCCAACTGAACACCTCTCATCTCTCACTCCAAAGTTACCATGGTATGCCCCAATTGTCAGTTACTTGGTTTCTGGTGTTTTCCCTGAATATTTTTCAAAAGAACAAAAAGAAAAGATGAAAAGTGATTCAAAGCATTATTTTTGGGAAGATAATAAACTTTGGAAAACTGGGGCTGACATGGTAATTAGGAGATGTGTTGATGAAACTGAACAATCCTCCATCTTGGAATTCTGCCACTCAATGCCTGGAGGGGGCCACTTTGGACCACAAAGGACTTCTCGAAAGGTCCTAGATTCTGGATTCTTTTGGCCTTCACTCTTCAAGGACTCACATGAGTTCTGTCAATCATGTCCCACTTGCCAAAAGTTTGGCACAATTTCCAAAAGAAACGAAATGCCTCAAAAGCCATTAATCTTCTGTGAGCTTTTCGATGTTTGGGGCATCGATTTCATGGGACCATTTCCCCCTTCCAATGGATTCTCATACATTCTTCTTGCGGTCGATTATGTTTCTAGGTGGGTCGAGGCCAAACCCACTAGGAAAGATGATGCTCAAACTGTGAGTGAGTTCCTCAAAACCCATATCTTCCATCGATTCGGAACACCACGTGCTTTGATAAGTGACTTAGGAACTCATTTCTGTAATAGAACCATGGAGTCACTTTTGAAAAAGAATGGGGTTGTACATAAAACATCCACTGCATATCACCCTCAAACAAATGGAATGGCTGAACTTTCTAATAGAGAAGTGAAAAGAGTGCTTGAAAGAATTGTTAAGCCCACAAGAAAAGACTGGCCCGATAGACTTGGTGAAGCACTTTGGGCCTATCGAACAGCCTATAAGACACCCATTGGGATGTCTCCATTTAGGCTAGTCTTTGGTAAAGCCTGTCATTTACCAGTTGAAATCCAACATAAGTCATTTTGGGCTGTCAAAACATGTAATTTTGATTGTGAAAAATCTGGTGAAGAAAGATTGTTGCAGTTGACTGAATTGGAGGAGCTTCGACTCGATTCATATGAGAACTCCATTCTCTACAAAGAAAAGGCAAAGTCACTCCATGACAAGCACATTCTTCGAAAGGTATTTCATGAAGGTGAAAAGGTAATGCTCTTCAATTCTCGATTTCGACTTCACCCAGGTAAGCTCAATTCTCGTTGGGATGGACCTTTTATTATTACTAATGTTTACCCATTTGGTGCAGTGCAAGTCGAAGACCCTTCTTCAAAAAGAACATTCACGGTAAATGGACACCGGTTAAAGCATCACCATGAGAGGCCATTCACTTCAGGTTCCACATCGACTTCCATTGACCCACCACTAGATGGAAATGGCGACCCACCAAATCCAAACCAGGGGGCACCTCTTTCCCTTTAACTCTCTCTCTATCTCTTCCTCTCTCTACCTCCTTCTTCTTCTTCCTCTCTCTTTCATTTTGTTACCACTTTATTCATCAAACCCTTTCTTTTTATCTTTCTTGTGTGGGTGTGTATTTTAAAAAAAAACCTTAAAAACTAAAAAAAACAAAAAACACAATTACTTAAAAAAAATTACAAAAAAAGAGTCATGCTTACTCACCATCTAGTTTTGAAATTTTGTCCAACCATTTTGGGGAGTCAAAAGGCTTGTTTTAAACTCAAATATATTGAATTTTTATCTCAAACTTGGGTAAACAATTTTGTGTCAATAACAAACATTTTGAATGAACAATTTTTTGGTGGAAAATGATTCTCCCCTACCGCGAGGAATAACATTAGCCTTCATGACAAGGTCATCTATGGCTATCTTTTTCATTGTGTGTCTTCACCACTGATTGTGAGTCTTGAGTTTGTGGACCTTCGAGCTGAATTTCCATCTTTTGTGTGCATTAATATGATAGAGGCATTTTCTAAGCCACATGAGAATCAGAATAGCCAAATAGCCTCCCGTTACCCTTACATTGATCCTACTTTTGAAAGCCCCTTTGATCCTATGAAAGCCTTTCTTTTGATAGCCACATTACAAGCCTAATACCTTGTCCCACCCAACATCTTCATGGATTTTCATTGTACACTTTATTGAAATTTAAGTGTGGGGGGAATGGACTTCATTTTTGGGCGTACTTTCATTGATTTCCAATGTGTCATCATATGCTTGAGGGAAAGCATCCATTCAAGTGTGGGGGAGATGTTGTAATTCTGTGAGCTTTGGGGTGTATATGTGTAATTTTCATTTGTACAAAAGTCATTGAAAAGTGTTCAAAAAAAAAAAATGAAAAAAATTATATAAAAAAAAATGAAAAAAAAGGAATGGGTTGTGTCTTGGGTGGGTAAAAAATCATTCATCATCAACCTTTGATCATGTTATAACTACTAAAATTAGTTCCATGAGGAGATCAAGCATGGGTTGGGAGATGACTGTGAGACTTGTTTCAAGCACAACTTTCGAAAGAAAAAAAAGAACAAAAAAGAAAAAGAAAAAAAAGAACACTTGACTCATCTTGTATTGTGTCATTATTGGAAGTCTTCCGTGTTGTACATATTCCATCATCTCAACCTATTCCATTTTCTATCTCCCTCACTTTTCATTCATCACACATTCATTCCCTTGTAAATATGTGTTTCTATTTCCTTTCAAATCAAATTTCAAAAAAAATGTGCATTGATTTTTCCATGTTGGTGTTTTTAACCCCTCTTTTCCTTTGGACATTATATACCTACCGTCCCATAGCCACTGAAAAACCCCTTAAAAGACCTCTTGATTATTGTACACATTAGATTTGGGAATGGAAGCTGAGAGCTCTTACAAACTCTTGATTTTCACTTTTTGTTGGTGAATGAGTGAACCTCCTAAAATACATTTTTATCATCTTGAGAGGAGTAATTTTTGAGTGCCTACATTTTCCAATTCAAACCTTGAACATGAAAAAATGAATTGTTTATGAAGCATTATTGTGAACCAAATTTGTGATGGAATTCATTATGGATGAGTAAAATAGTCTAAACCTCCCCTGATTGGAGAAAACAAAATTTTAATATTTGTTGGTGAGTGAAAATGATTTTGTCATGTTTTTATATTTGTTGCACATGAGGACACGCGCAAATATAAGTGTGGGGGAGTTGATGTTATTAATATTTTCATTACTTATTATATTCCCCCTTTACTTATTTTATATGAAATGTGCATAATTTGTGTGAAATATTAATGTTTTAATATTAAGTATAATATTTGAGCATTTTTAGAAGTAGTCAAATTGAGTCAGTTTAATGTTTTAATTATAAATATCACCATACTGATCCAAATTGTGTGGTTCTTGTTTTTTAGGATTCCCCTTTCAATATACAACATTTCATTAGAAGGAACCATGAGCCAATTCTGCCATTTGAAGGGTCATATGGTCCTCACAAACAAGACCAAAGAATCTGTGAACAAACTGGACCATCCATGAAGATTGATTTACTGGGTTCAATCGAGAAGTCCAAAGACCTTCAATCTCCACCATAATTCGGGGGACACTACATTGCATCTTGGATAAAAATTTCATGGCCCAAATCCAAGTACAAGGGGCCCAAATAAACCTTTGAAGTCCAGCCCACCATTCTGGCCGAGAATTAAAATCAGTATAGTATGCATGACATATCTCCTGATGTAAGCATCCAATCGAGCTGAGATTTTGCAGTGTGAACTAGGAGATATAGGCGGCCGACTTTGTTGAAGAAGTCATTCGAATTTGAAGGCATCTTCCTGTTCAAAAATCCATTCACATTTTGGCCATCGAAAAAGAATGGATAGAAATGGACAGTTTACCTTTGTTTAATCAACCGGCCATAACTTTGGCTCCAATTGTCCAAATGCCTCCAAATTTTTAGAGTAGTCGGCCAAAATTATTTTCTACAACTTTGAAGAAGGATGTATTTGAAGATTCGGCTGTCTGTATAGCTCAATTGGCGAAGCAAGTGGAGGGACAGATTGGGAATGCAAACAGTCCACTCCTTGGGCTATAAATACTCTCCCCTTCTCTCCTTGAGAGGGGTTGGCATTTCAGAAGAGAGGAGATCACATTGGCACGACCAAAGCTTTGCCAAAGGCTTGGGAGGACCTTCCATACTCAAGTTTTTACTTGAGAGACCTTTCCTCCTCTCTTTCTTTTCACTTACTTTTGTGTTCTTCATTTTTGTAATCTTGTAATTCTCTTTCTTTGTAATTCTGTTTTAATGCAAGTTACTTCTTCAATATCTCTTATTCTCTTCCACCTTCTGTATTTTAATATTAATGTTCTTAAAATAGTTTAAATTCAGTTCAATCCCCTTCCCTTCTTAAGCTTCCTCATTCAATCGAAATTCCATTTTTGATTCTTAAATTATTTCGTGTGTGTGTTCGGCACACTACTCTTATCTTGCCCCTTTCTTTTTCTTCTCTTTATAATTCATCACCATAAACATATATTACCAGATTATTAATCACCCAAATGGCTGAGTAAATATCTCATTGGGGTGAGTTATAATTTAGGTATGTTAAGTGATTGAGAGCTTCTGCTCGATGAATATTCTTTGAATTAACATTGTGTATGTTGGACTTAACATGTCATGGATTAATGACTTGTTTTGTTTAACATGTGGTTTCCATGGATTATTGGAACCATAAATACACAACCATAAATAAGATCTGATTGAGATTATAACCTTAAGTTAAGTTAAGTCTTGGTTTAAAGCCTTAACACTTAAGAATTCTAATCAACATCATCTTGTGACATGGGTGTTAATTTAAATGCAATATAAAGCAAAGCTCGAGGATATCACAAGCTTAACTAACCTAATGATGAACTCACCCCAATCTTTATCAATTTGGTAAATCAAACATCATCCATAAATCATTTCAATTAAGCTCTGCAAACAAACCCCCCTAATCAAAATACAATCAACTAAAAACAAACGACTACTACAAAGTATCATCACCGAGGATTCGACCCGAGTGCTGCTATACACATTAGCAGAGCACCGGAACCTTGAACGGTCGATAAGCGACAATCGGCCGCACTTTCAACCAGGTATGGACATTACGAGTTTAAAATAATACCATTTGGTTTGAGTAATGTACCCTCCATTTTTATGGATCAAATGAATAGTGTTTTAAAATAATATCTTGACAATTTTTTTGTGATATTTATTAATGATATCTTGATATATTCATAATGATATTAGAACCATGAGAACCAATTATGGATTATTATAGAGACTCTTAAAAGAAAAGACTTATATGGGAAGTCTAGTAAAAGTAATTTTTGGTTTTAAACCATTTCTTTTCATGGACATATTATCTCTAAGGATAGAATCTCAGTCGATCTTTTGACAAAAAAGGAAATCCAAGAATGTACTATACTAATGAACATAACCAACATACATCATTTTTTTTGGCTTTGTAGGTTACTATCGGCATTTCATACGTAATTTTCACCGATTGGCTAACATAGTAACCAAGATCACACGTAAAGGGGTTAAGATCTTATGGAAAAAATAATGTATATAATGTTTTTTAGAATTGACCTATGATACAATTTTGACTCTTCGATTTAAATACTATGGGTTTGTGGAATACAGTGATGCATCAAAGAATAGACTGGGTCATGTCCTTATGAAAAATGATAAAGATACTTCTTAAAAATCAAGGAGGTTGAAGACTCACAAACAAAATCATGCAACTCACGATCTTACATTTTTTATCATTTCTTTTTTATAAGTAATTAGTTTTTAATTATAAAAATAAAAAATTCTATTATTGAAACAATAAAAATAAAATGCATTATATATATATATATTTTATTAATTATTTTTGAGATATTAAGGTATAATGGTAAAAAATAATGTAAAAAATTTTATACTCACCTAAATATTTCCACAAAAATGGTTAGCATGAGTATGAATAAAATTCAATTTGAAATATTTATGGTTAATTTGAGCATATGATCCAAATACATGACTTAATTTTGGTCAAACTACTGTAGGATAATTAATTACTGGTAATTTTTCAAATTCAGTAAATTTTAATTTCCGAATGATTATTAGCGTTTAAAAAATAGACATATCCCTTATCAAAATGAGTCTTCCCATGTTTTATCAAAAGTATGAATATTAGGTTCAACAAAATTAAATCTCCCTAAGTTGAGTTGATGACATCAACTATTATTAAATAATTTATTTTTGAGATCACGAAAAATTCTATTGAGTTATTGATTCATTTTAACATTTAAATTAATTTATTTTATTATTTTTATGTATGTTCTTCCCTTGTGAGTTTCCAACAAGTGGGAATTGAAGTGTAGTTCCCAATATACTGAAAAAATGAACATATAGTTTTATACCATTTTAAAACAATTCCAAGACTAGATTCCAAATACATTGAGATTCTATTATTATGAAATTAAAGATAAATATTATTACAATTATGTACAATATAGAAGTAATGAATAACTATAATATCATTTTGGTTCTTATTAACTTGATTTGAACCCACACATGTTAACCTAATCTTAACATATTTATTAATTTTATCCTATTTCCACCCTCAATAGGTTGGATACTATTGAATAAGACTTAGATGAATGACTCATAGATTAGAAGACTTAATATTATTTGTAGGAAAACACTACAATTATAAAAAACCATAAATAAAAAAAAATATAATAAAATAATCATAATATAAAATCAATGAATATGATATAATTACCTTAAGAGAGAGGGAGGGGGTAGATCATGTATATGAATATGCATAGAATGATCTAATAAATACATATTCTCCATCGATTGGCCTTGATATTGAATTCTTTGGGGGGGGGGTTGGTGTTGGATGCCCCAATGTTTTTGTTTTATTCATTGAAATTACTATGAAACATGAATATATTTGTTACATATGTAAAAATTAATAACTCATTTCATATATATTATCATTTCATGTGAGTTTGTGTTATATATGGATATATACTCATATAAATTTTCTTGGGTAAATTTTTTTTGTATTCATGGTGAAAATGCTTTGTATACCTTCTTATCCTATAATTAAATTCCTTAGTTTCACTTCATGTGTATAGATTTTTTTTCCTTAAATCCTGTTAAAATTTTGTGTTCAATATGTTTTTTGTTATGTTTTTTTGTATTTATTATAAATTATCAAAGACATGGATAAATTATTTATCTACTAAACTCATGGTATAAAAAAACACAAGGAATATTCCTCAAGTTTTCAAAATCACAAGATATCTCAATCTATACTATCATAAATCTTATCCCAAATTAAAATAAAATCTTTGTTATATCATATAAAAATTAAATTATTTTCCTTATAAAAACAATTTAACAAATTTATTTTGAAAAATAACATAAACACATCACATTATGAATCATTAAACACTTTAATTTTAGTATAATACCCATTTCAACATAAATAAATTAATTATCAAATTATGTTAAAATAATAATTCCTTCATCACTCAATATACCATCAACTTTTTTAAAATAAAATAATTTATTTTACCCATAGTTTCTCATTTTAACCTTATTTCCATGTATTTACAACATTAAAATATTAATTAAACTCCCTTTATGTATCTCAAAACATATATAATTAATTAATTTATATATAAAAATAATGATATTATTCCCAAATCTTATTATGAATATTTATATATGTTTAACACAATAAATAATTCTAAACAAATCATTATGTTTCCTTATAACATTATCCTTAATTATCATTCTCAAATAATAATAGTTATAAACATAAAATTCAAATTATATTATTTAATAAAAAAATTCTAAAAGAAACATCACTCTTATATTTATGAAAACATTCTTTTTATCAACTATTTTTACCAAACCACGATATAATTCAATATCATTAATTAAACCTACTCAAGAATCCCTAATATGATCATTAAAATTTATAAAATTATACACATCATGGGATTACTAATATAATTACAATTTTAAATAAACTAAATAAGATTAATAATTTTTATAAAAAAATGGCCATTAAATTTAAAATCACTTTATTTAAGAATGGATCATTCAATTCAATTCATTAGAATTTTATCATTCTAAAAATTATATCAAAGCTTTACTTAAGATAGTGCTGAAACATATTTAAATTCAAAAAATTTATCAAATTTCACAACCCAACACCCAACCACATCACTTTAAGAATCATCCCCACGAGTTCATAATCTAAAAATCTTATAATCAACCTTAAAAAACTATTAGTACTTAAACACCATCATTTTCAACCAAATACCTTTCCATTTAACTATTTAATTATCCAAGTGAGTTAACAAAAAACCTTTTGTAAAAAATAAGTAGATATATGTATTTCATAGAAAATTATTGGATATAAATCTCTAATTTCCCCCACTTATGATAGAAAAAAGTTCCACACTAAACAGATCAACAAACATCCCTCTTTATCCTATGATAATCCTGTATATCTATTTTAACCCTGTTTACAATTTAATATTTTGAATAATACTTAATCAATATGTGTTAATAAGTATTATAATACAAAATAATTTATTCAACACAAAAAATGATACACCATTGGTCCTAAATAAGTATAATTCCTTGAGGGGTGAGAGGATGATTTAGTGTATTCCAATTTTCAATAGATCCTTTCTAAAATATTATTCCACTATAGTAGGAAGAGTATTCTCTCTATCATAATAATATTGAGGTGATAAAGTAGTAAAGAGAGAAAAAAGTGTTTTTATATGGTTCACTCATATCAGGATAATCCAAGGAGAATAGAACAATGACATGCCAATGTATAAAAATCAATAAGAGTACAATGTGTTTTACGATTCATAGAAACCACATTAACTCTCCAGGTTTATAACCTTCACAAAAAATAGATAATCGAATGCTCTTCTTGAAATATAGAACTCAATTATCCTATTTTAAATATACTACACCATAAAAAAACATTATCATAATTTACACCAGTGATGATGTGCCAATAAACTCTATTTTTATCCTTGGGATAAAAATCCTTGATCCACTAGGGAGATAGAATCTAGGATCTTATCTTGTAACTTTTATCATTAGTGTAAAAAATCCGTAATTCCATTTACCTTGTCCACAAACCCATGCTTATACTATTTCCCTTTTTTCTGAATATTGAACCTTAAACATCTTTAAATTTACATAAATATATTAAATTATTATATGTATTCCATTTTCTATTAAATGATCCTTCAAAATCAGATGAATATAAAAGAATCAATAAATTCTCCAACACTGACCACATTTCTATATTGACTATCTTCCATAAAATTCACAAAATTATTTTTTAAATTAGGAAGTAAATTATATCAATAATTTCCTCCATTAATAATTATTCAATCCATTTTTATATATCCCATAAATGCTTCCATTCCAAAATCTATAAATTTCATCTCAAAAGTAAAAAATCAATTTCCACACATTTCTATTCGCGTGCTATAGCACCTATGAAATCATCTTTTTATCATTTGGAGTAATGTGTTAAAAATTACATATCCCCACGAACACTTTTTGTGTAATATATAATCATATAACAAGAACCTTTTCCATATCATCTCATCTTTAATTATATTTTTATTGAGGAATCATAATTCTTTTATGATATAAAGTGAAACCCAAAAATCATATTAATTTAATCCCCTAAAATTTTCAAATTTTTAAATAGTTTGATATTATGTATGTGTTACCCTATACACTCTAAGATTGTGGATTTTGAATTAGATATAGATATTCCATAAAATGTAAGGTGATTGGAGGGGCATACCAGGGATACTTTGTGTTGTGTTTTGTTTAAGAGGATAAGAGGTAATCTGAACCCTAAATGAGTCTTATTTCCTAGTTTGAGAATTTTATATAAATGTAAGATGTATTCATGATATAATTATCTATGATAAAACTAGTTACCTTAGTTGTGATAGTTATTTATTATTATAATTCATATATGTGAACAATTATATATTTATGAGAACCTTGTCATAGGTTGTGAAAAAGATATTATTTCATAATTTAATTGTAGTATTAGTGGTAACACTCGGGATGTATCCATATAGGAGTTCTAAATAATTTTCTTTAAATTATATGGGGCGGGGGGGGGGGGGGGGTGTTAGTTGTTTTTATTTCATTAAACTAAATTGAAAACAACAAGAGATAATTCATTGATAAGGAAAGTAATAGGTTTAGGGATATATTTCCATTTTCAATTCTATCATATATGTTAAAAAAATTTAATTCATCAGATTATTGATAGATAAATGAATGATTCCTCAATTTATTCACCAAAAACCCATGGTTAAATGTTATTTTATTGATGGATTTAATTGTGATTACTGTTTGGTCCTCCCTTCCCATGTCAGCAAAAAATACTAAAGATACCAAAAAAATAAACCACTCTTAAACTAACAGAAAATAACCAATAGGGTTTTTATGCACCTTGAAAATTTATAATTAATTCACCACCTTCACACATTTACAAAAAATTTATAGACACTCACCACTTAACACAGCATGTTCCTTTATAGACAATATGTACTAGGTGGAGGGATATTACAAGTTATCAACTTAATTAGCAAACAATGAACAAGTTCAACACCATATACACAATTATATTGAAATATCTAATAGTGACTAAATAATGAAATAAATAAATGGAAAAAAGTTTTATTCATCAAGTTAGGGAATCTATAATTACAATGGATTTCTTTCCATACTCCTATAAGTCAATTTTTACTTCCCCATTTTAATGGTAATAGAGACAAAGAAGGAAGAATAAGTCATTAAAAAATAATGAAAATAAAAAAATATAATAAAAAATAAAGTAATAAAAAACAATAGTTTATTACCATCCATAATGAACTCTTAACTGGAACTCCAACCTTTATAATCATCCTTTTTCTTAAATACCTTAGGTATCCATGTTCTTCAAATAGTCAAATACCCATGAGATCCTTGATTTTAATTTTTTTGAAAGTTTCATTCTTCCTCTAATTTATTTCCTAGTCATGATCTTATCTTCCTTGAAAATGCATTTATTCATCTCTTTTATCTTGATCTAAGTATCATGTATATTATAATCCATGTGGAATCCTCTGATTGGTTTCATGAATGATGATGTGGTAGCCCATTGTCTTAGATTGTATTTCATATTATCCTTATGAAGACATGTATGCGGCTTATCTGATGCTAACAGTGAGGTTTCTAAGGGTTTTCTAATGCTTATGGTGACATGTTAGAAGAATTTAATGAATTTTATAATTCTTATAGTGTGTGGAAATGATAAACACATAGGTTAGGATCAGGTTTATATAGAATTGAAAATCAAGATTATGTTCACTAGGCTCATTCTTATGATGGAAATATTCGTGCTTATAATGAAATGGATAATGGTTACACAGTGTTGGATCATGGTTACATAGAGTGATGGATAATGGTTACACAAATTGATAAATGATGGTTTCATAACTTGGATTCATTCTTCGATCACTACTAAAATACAAGGCTATAGAAACAGTTTTAAAACATGTCTATATACCCCAAAAATGTGACTGTAGGTAATAGCCATAGCTTAACATGCCATGAATGCTATTGGCATGGAAATATGACAATACCTATAGCCACTATTCAAAACAGTGGTTATAGTTGTACTACAAGTATACAATCGTGGTAGTAGAAACCACTAAACAGACTTAAACATGTAGTTTTCATCCGTGGAAATATGCCTATAACCATGATTTTGAACTATGGTAATAGTTCTATAGCCAAAGTTCAGAACTATGGATATGGACTCCAAATTATAAAAAACAATTATCACCCTACAACCTTATGTACATCCTTCTTTTTGTACTTTATCACCAAAGCTCTAAAATGTATTTGATAGGCTATCATCCATTTTAGAGAAATAAATTCCAACCAAATCACAAAAAAATGATGAATTTAAGAATTAAAACTTACTTAACACCCATTAAATTATTCAACAAATAAAAAACTATTTTAAAAAGTTATAAATTTAGATTTATAAGGGCATATTGTCAGAGAAATTTCATAATTATTTTCAACAACATCAAGGACTATCATAAACATTCAAACCTGAATGTACTAAGAACTTGAAAAATAAGTAGTCAAGTGGGTTCTCTAGTATAGTTTATTTATAAAATAATTAATATCACTTCAACCACAAATAAAAACATTCATATTAATAATTAGTATACTGAATACTAAAAAAAATTCAAATTAAAAGCACTCCCCTATGATAAGTGGGTGTTATCCTCTGAAATTACCTTCCAAAAATTCACCTTTCCTAATGAAAAAAATAATTAGTTTTATTCCACTAATGCACCTACAAATAAAAAATAATTCAATATTAAACTCAAACAATTTAAATATGATAAAATTATATCTAGTGTTTAGAAATAGATGAATACGAAGAAGATAAAATCTCCCATGCTAGAGAATGAAATTTTTTATAATAGTTTATATATCTAAACAAAGTGGATGCAATAAAAATGATCTATAAATCCCACACCCATCAACTAACATGAAAATAATCCAATGAGGGAAAATATTTTCATGTTATCATTTCATCTCATGATTTTGGCCAAAGAATATGGAAGTATCAATCTTAACCATACACGCCTCATTAAATCATCATTTAAAAGTTCTCACAAAAAATATAGGCAGATATTTCATCGTGTAAACGAATATAACCACTGAATATTTAAACTAATTTTCTATAGAAAAATCATACAATATACATTTCATAGTAACACTAGAATAAATTTAAACTCAACACCCACCATGTTTTATAAGTAACCAATTAGTTTTCTAGAAACCAACATATATAGATTCCGTGAAATAAACATGATCATGCATGTAATTAAAAAGTCTAAGAACAAAATCTCAATAAACATAAAATCCTGATATCAAATATTAAAAGGTATTCCAATAAGTGGAAATAATAATGAAAGGTTCTAAACTTGTAAAAATCAAAATGACGAATGTAATCCCCTATAATGATAGTGCGTTTTCACTCAACCTGATTTGTATCACTGAAGTACCTTTAAAAGAAAAGAAATCAACATCAAATTCAAGAATTATAGTTGAAGAAAAATAAAACCTGGTAAAAGGTGAGAAAGGAGTAGAAATTAAGCTCCAATCCATTTATTCTTTCTGTAGTGATTTTTGGAAAATATAGAGGTCACTTCCTATACTCAATCAAATACAATGGAAAATATCCCAAGACTCAAAAGAAAAAACATGGGGTGAGATAATTTTATTTTGAATTAAAAAAAACAAAACAAAAACATTTTTATTGAAATCACATAAATTTTTTATTCAAAGAAAATAAATATCATGGGTTTCCCCCATACAAAAATTGATTTTTTTGTGTCTTATATTTTTACGGCAGGTAATATGGATTACCACACTCTTTTTAACCTTAGTTTTGGGTAAGGAGTTATAAATGATTCTTGAATGTTTCAGAGTCTATTAAAGAGTGCTTTTTTCATTAATATTTGTACATATTTATCTCTTTTATTTAATTTCAGGCTCTAGATTTTTTCTGACGGAATGTATTTTTTTTATTATTACTATTTTAATTATGTGTAATATCAATTTCTCAAAAAAAGTGATTTGATAAGGAACCCATGTTCTAGGAAACACAATCTACTAGATTAAGAAGAACCCCATGTTTCATTTTTTTGACTTAACCAAAAACAATTCATAAACCTATGTTTGGATTTCAATGAACCTAAACCATAAATTCCCTATATAACACTATATGAATATATTTTCAAACAAATACCAATAAACATGGCATGATGAACCTAGATTCTCACACAACATTCAATCTGTAAACCTATAACCTAAAATCCTAGAAACTCTGAAACCTGCATTGCTAAAAAACCACAATACCTAAAAAGAATTTGAATTATTCATACCTAAAAAACCAATCATGCAACCATAAAAAACCTACATACCAGTAATTAATCAATTTGCATACCTTCCAAATAAAAAATTAGTAAACATGGAAACCTTGGAATCTTCATAAATTCCAAACTACATGGAATCTTGTAATCAATCATTATGAATACCTTTGCTGCTTTACAATACATCTGTAAACATGTAAACTTATAACCTAAAAAAATTTGAAATTATAAACATGGGAATATTTGTATCTCTATCATCCATACCTATAAAACCATAATACCTTAATCCTGTAAACCTAGTAGCAACTAAAACTCACAAACCTGCAACAAAAAACTAGAAAATTAGTAGCATTTAAACGTGTAATGCACAAAATATAGACTTATAACATCCAAACCTGCTATCTTATAATCCTTTAAACATTCCAACCTATAAAACCACAACCATACAAATTGAAAATAATGATAACATTAAAAAAAGAAACTAAAAAAAATCATTGTCTCTTGAAAATAAAAATACACATGAACTGTAAATATGAAAACATAAAACTTCTATCCCCTGAACGATCACCCTTCCCCTTGCACCACAACCCCCCATGCACCACCCCCACCCCTGAAATATCCCTACTCCTTCTGACACCACCCTTCCCCCTATACTGCCCCCCCGTAGTAGCCCCCAACCCACCCCAATTCACTAGCCCCAAACCTCCTTGTACGGGCACCCCCTCCCCTCCCCCATCCTCTACCCTTCCCATTAAATAAGGGAGACACTAATACAGTGGGTCAATAAAAAATGAAATCCCAAATGGATAACTATAAAACTCAACTCAATCTTCAAACCAAAAAATAATTGATTTTGTTTTCTAATGAATGAGATAATATTCTATTTACAAAATTATATCCCATAGATCACCAATTAATAAATAAAATTTATTAAGAAATAAAAATATGAGGGAAACAATACAAAATATGGAATATAATTCTTCATATATCGGTAATTTAATTTAATACAATTAAGGAATATGTTTCAATTGAACAAAACAGTTATACGTAATTGAAACATTTTAGTAGGAGAAATTATAATGCTTGAGATTCCACACTATGAGCATACAAGGAATTGATTCTTCCTTAGATAAATAGAAAAGGAATAATAAGAATTCCCAAAATCATACAATACACTAATATATGTTTATCAATATTTATCTTTTCATATGGATAAGAAACTTCACTCATACCAATATAAATAGGTCCCCTGCCCATCATAGGTTTACCTCTGGAACCTAGTTCAATTAGTAGATCCTCTTGAGGTTCTTGATTACCATAGAATATATAAAAGAAATAGAAATATTTAAACATTTACACTCTAATTGGAGACTAGGTAGTGTTGGATATTGGGTATTCTACATGTGAAATATGAGAGATACCACTTTTGGGATCTTTCTCTGATGTAGACTACCTAAAATCACTTGATACTTTTATGGGGGAATACTATAAAAAAAATATTCTTAATATAAAAAATCTAAAATCAAATAAATCACATCCAAATTAAACTCCCAATTAAAAAATATAACCTAATAGAATAACTTTAAAACCCATATAAAATAAAAAAAAACAGAAGGTAAACCTCAAATTAAAACAACCACTAAAAAAAAATCCGAAATTCTTTTTTATTAAAAACCCATCCTATAAAAAGTTATAAATTTCCCATTTTCACTTGAAAACCATACATTTTAATTTTGTAACATTAATATTCCACTTAACAAAATTATTTTAAAAAGGTATAAGTTAGTTTCTAAAGATATATACATGATTCCACACATTTTACTCATGTTTAAATTATTTTTTGAATGATTCTTTTGATATTTAAAAATGAATTTTAACCATTTTATAATAAATGCCGCATTTCATTTTAGAAAGCGTGGTTTTAAATTTTCAAAAAAAACCATTCAACTTTTAAAATAAAATTTTCAATTCAAAAAACATTTAAAATAAAACCAAATGTCACCAAAACCTCATGAAATTCATTATTAATTCATCAATATAAACAATTACACAAGAACAAAATCAAATCAAATTCAAAAAAAGTCAAAAATTTAAATTTCATAAGGATGAGTGGTTATACATTGTTTAACAACATAATTTGGTGGATTGTGCACCAACTGTGCATCCCCTACTGTGATGTTTCTAGAATAATGAATAAGGTCTCCACATGGATTACTAGATCATGAAAAACAATGTTTAACCTCTATTATATGTCATATTTTCACTCTAAAAGATTTAAATCCTATGAATTAACCGTATAAATTAAATAAAAAAATCCATAAATATTGATTAATGTATTCCTAAAAATAATTAAAAAACATAGACTTCAAGAATAAAAACCAAACATCCCACAGTAAATCATGTTTTTAAATTTATAAGTGTTATGAAGACTTTTCCCACACCTACCTCTTTAGTTTATAAAATATATTCTTCAAACATCCATTACACCCAAATAGAAAAGGGTCCTCTAATTCCATTTTTATAAAAACTGACCAAAGTTTCCCCTCAACCAAGAACATGATATTACTCGTGGAATGGAATGAAATAAATTCTCAAAAACCATTAGCTGGAAACTAGTTATAAGGAATCAATGTATACACCATGGGAATAACTTCACCCAATAAATATCAATAAGTCAAGTAGTGTAATTGTTCTGAAATTATGGCATGGTTTGTCAATACATTAGACATCTATTAAAATTGAAATAAATTGATTATTATTAATGAAAAATCAGTCAAGGTGAATCCATAAATAAATAAAAAGTTCTCTCTATAGAAATATATCTAAGAATAGAACCAAAATTAGTTGATTTTTGATATGGATTAAGCATTTGTGGTACAAAAAAGAAAGAAAAAAACTATCTTGATCTACATGTGACCTCAAAGTCACCATCCAACATAAAACATTCTTGATCCATGAGTTATCTTGAAAGAGGGAGTCATTGGGGAAGTGCTATAGATAATAGTACCAGAACATTAAAAACCACTTCAGTATATAGACACTAAGTTTTGTAAGAAGGGTTTGAGAAAAAACAACCCAGTGGGATTTTATTAAAGGGTCCATGTATTTACTTTTATAAAAAAAATAAATTCTATTTTTGAATACACTATTTTAGAATATGGTGTTAGAATTTATGAGAAAACACACATACATATTTTCTTAAACCCTTTATAAATACATAAACAATAATTTAGTAATATTAAAACTTTCCTAGAAAATTACCTTTAAAAATAATCTAAAAATACACTTTTAAAGTTAATTTTGAAAAAATACACAAGAAAGAACTGACAAATATTTAAAGGAAACATCAACTACATTAATAAATCAAAATAATAAGGTATATAATTTGAATAGTATAATTACTCATGTGATATTACAATAATAGACTAAGGTATGAAATGGTAAATGGATCAAGTATATAAAATAATAATAATCCTAACACAAGGGTACAAAGGAATAACATAATATAAATAATCAGTAACACTCAAGATGAAATGGAACTTGAAAAAACATTCAGTGGAAAAAAAATCTTTACCAAACATATATAATCAAGGGAAAGTCATAAATTTTAAGTAATGAAATCATAGAAATACATGGGTGGAACCATCATTTAACAAAATCATTGAAGTTCCTAGACAAGAATCACCTAGCTTTATCCACCCATGAACAATAATGGAGATCCCCTAATAAGGATCATAACACACTAAAAGGGGATGAAAGTAAATATATGAACTATCTCTCAATCTTTGACTAAATTTCATAAGATCCCCATAAAGATAATTTCATGAGGCAAGGAAGCATCTATCATAAAAATTAGGAATCAAACATATCATAATCACATCCCTTATCCCACATTCTTATACCCTATATTTTTATTCCCCTCTTTAAAACACATAATATTAACAATAAGTCATTTCAATTATAAAATCACATATAATATAATAATATATGTCTTAGCATAAATTGTTTTCCTAAAATCACAAAAATATATAAGTTCTAAATCTGTATTAAATTAGGGGGTAATGTAATACATACCTTCCAACAGTTTTTTTTGGGATAATAACATACAATAGAAAGGTGGCTACCATTTATGGGATCCGTGAGGGAGGAAATGTGCATTCCATGATGGAGGGGATTTCTAAGGAATCTTGGTAGGGATGATCTACGAGATGGAGATAAAAATTGAGTTGAGTATGGACAGGGAGAACCAATGGAGGTAGGGAGGTGTGGATGTGGAGTGGGATGGAGAAGGTGAGGATGTGGGGATGAAAATGCAGAAAGAGGGAGGTGGGGAGGTGAGGAGGTTGGATAGAGGATGAGGATGTGGTAACCAGGTGAGGTGAGGAGGAGGTGAGGATACAAATGTGTGAAGGGGAGGCTCATAGGAGGTCGAAAGGTGGAGGATGCGGAGAGGAGGAGTGAGATATTGTGATGGGAAGTGGAATAGGGTTTGCAGGGAGGAAAGAATCGCAAGGCATCATGATGAAGGGAAGGGGAAGGGGAGGAGGAAGCGTGTGGGGGTGGGGGGGTACAACCACAACCATCAATTATTTAGGTTGGACATAGACATAGTTTTTATAAACCATTGATATAAATATGTGGCTATAACCCAAATTTATAGTAGTGGATGGAAATTACTTTTCAATTTCATTAGGATTTATTAAGGGATGATTCCATAATTATATTATAAGAACTACCACATTTTTTAATAACTGTATTATCAAGAATGAAATCTAATGTCACATTATATACTCCAAGACTTAAAAAAATGTAGGATACTAAATAATATGTAGAAATATATTAATATTTCTCCAAAAAATAAAATAAGTTTACTAAATTCCCAATTTTCTATTTTAAACAATATTCAAATGATAAAATGGGTTAAAAATTTAATTAAAAGAAATCAATGAATAAATATATACAAGGGAATAAAATGAATTGAATATCATTAGAATATCATGAATTTAAGGACTATGTAAATTCTCCTCCACTTGATACTTGGAATCCCGAACAATTGAACTTCAATAACATTACCAAATAAAAATTTAAACATTAGCTAAGATGAGTTCCTTTTTCAACACCATATTTCTTAAAATTATAACGTTTTCTTAATGTTATTAGTTATATATTCTTCATTAATTATAATTAATCCTTTTCCATTTCTTTTATAATCTCATGCAAAATTATTCCTAACTTTTCGTGAATATATCACAAAAAACTGAAGTATGAATTTAGAGAAAAGTTTTTCTCATTAAAAAATTAGGTAAGGTTCACTATAGGCTTGATTAATTTATTTATATTCAAAAAACGAGTCAAGTATTTGTGCATATCATGATTTATTTTTAGTTTTTTTCCATGGCTCTTGGTTGGTGGGTTCTATTGAATATATTTTGCGGCATATTAGAATTTTGGGATCTATATTAAAAAACAATGCATGATTTTTAGTTTCATTAAATAATGGAATAATCCTTCTCTCACTCTTCCGTTGGTTCAGTTTCACCCATTTTAGATGTGATAACATAGTTCACACATTTTCTATTTTAGCATTAGCTGTCACATACACTCTTTGTTTCTTTTTGCATAATTTAGTTTGTTTTTTAATTATGATTTATTATTGAAGGTAAAGGGGAAATAATGATTATTAAGTAGGTGTGAGATCTATATTTACCTTTATTATGATATATTTTCCTCCATTTGATGTTTTATCACGGACTTTCTCCAAATAGTCACACCAATTATTCTTAACAAAATTTATACAGCAGATTGAAGCTCCCATTCAATCCAAATTTTCCTATAAAATCCTATTCAGATTATTGTGTATTCCATGTTATAGAACATCAACATGAATGATACGTTTCTTAACTATTTTTCCATTTGTGGAACTATCTCACCTTAAATTCTGATATTCATTATTTTTGCACAATCAATTTTCTTGGGAAAGAGAGGTAACTTTGGAATTTAAAATAGTGGTAGAATTTCATGTAAACCTTTGGATGATAAATAGTTCATATTACCATTCGTATCATCATTAGTTTTCTTATAGAACATTGATAAAAAAGTAAAAACACTTCTCACTTTATCTCAACCACATTTTTTAAAATATTTTTCTAATTATCATTTTCTTCCTTCCCCTATATTCGAGTTAAACCTAAATCATGCCCCAACATCTAGAGTAAGGTAGATAGAGATTCTTGGCTTGTAATGTTACTAAATAAAAAATCTATTCATAGATGATAAGGGATAAAAGGTTTATATATAATGGAAATCTAGGAATGTAGTTCCTTGTAAAAGATGATTTTAAATCAAAAGAATGCGTCAATCATATTTAACACCAAATTCTTGATGCTCTAATGTTTTAGAATGATCATTTAGTATGTTTTTGTTATTAAAGAACATCTTGTTTATCGTAATAAAAAATTAATTATAATAAGATATAAAAATAGGTTCATAAACTTATTAGGTAAGTTATTAAAAAAAATGGTAGCATGTCATGGCACGAGATTCAGAAATCTATGGCTTTTTCTTGAATTCAATTCACAAAGAATTTGAAAAAAGTCCATTTTAGTATTAATTTAAGTTGAGTAAACATGTAAAATAAATTATATAATATTTTAATAGATTCATATTTTTTAATGTAATTGCAATTAATCTCAATAGGTTTTAATAACACACTAAAATAAAAAAAATCACCCAAAAGACTTGAAAAATGAACAATTGTTTAAGAAAAATGAAAACCATAAACTAAAAGGGTTCCTTCCCACAAATTAAAATTATGTAGTGTTATAAATTCAATCTAAAATATTTAATAATGAAAAAAATATAAATTAATAAAAAAATAATTTAAGTGTTAAATAAAGGTATAAACTGATGGTTTTCATTGATAAAATTTTTAGGGGAGTACGACTTCCTCTAATGGTTCTTGATATAGATTACCATGTAACTTATTCAGAATAATCCCATTAATATTGAATGGGTTATTGTTTCATTCTTTAGTGAGTATAACAACACTAAAGGGATAAACATTTGTGATTATAAATGGACGTTCCCATCTAGAATTAATTTTACCTAGAACAGTATCGAGCCTTGAGTTGGATAACAATAGTTAGTCCTATTGATATAAATATTTATACTAAATCATCTTAACATAATCCACTTGATTTATTTATTTATAAATTATCTATTATAAAAATATTATCTCCTAATTTATTCTAACTATTAAAACTATATTTTTATTAAATTTTATATCCTTTTCTTGATCCCAATTCATCCATGTCACAACCCAACATTAAATTTGTTATTAATCCATAGGTAGGTGAAATTACTTCCCATAAATTAAACTATATTGGTTCATTTTAACAGGTGATTTAAAATATTTAATGTATTATAAGGTTTCTTCATACCAAGGGATGTATTATTTATTTATTTATTCATTTATCAATTTTCTCTAAAATCCCTTTGATATCCCTAGTAGGAACTTCATCTTGGATATTTTTTTGTGGGTGGTATGGTGTTGATGTCTTATGATACACTCCATACTTCCTCAAAAAGGATTATATTCTCTTTTAGAATAAATAGGTTCCTTGATCACTGATTATATACCTTGTAACTCTAAATCTATAAAAAACAATAGTCATGAAAAAATAATACACATGATCAACAATATAAGGTTTTTTGGCCTAGGATTCCACCAATTTTGAAACATAATCATCTTTTAGAAAAATTTCAGAGTTTCCAAATTAAATGGGAAAAGGTCCCATTAAATCTATTCCCTAGACTTAAAATATTTCATAAAAATCTATTATATTTTTTATTTATTTATTGTCTCTTTGAGTTGTTTCTAATGAAATTAAATTTCTCACATAAAAAAATTCATGAGAATCATTAAACAAAGTGTAAAAATAAATTTATGGTTATAAAAAATTCCTCTAAGTAATTTGGGGTCCCACGTTTTCACCACAGTATAGAGCATAAAAAATTAGAAGAAAGATTAACTGTCACTCTCATGTAAGCATATTATTATTACATGACAATTATATAATTTTTAATGGTAAGGATCCTCACAAATGTATAATTTTTTTTAGATTTGATCCTAATATTTTTTTGGGGATTTAAGTGAGATGGGACCTAATAAGTTACCAAATAATTTACCATGTCAACAAACCAAGGAACTGTTGAGATGGTATGTGGAGTATGATATAATCTATAATACCAAATGTAGGATCGATATAATATAGATACTGGATGAGGTATCTAATAATGCTCAAAATAAAAGAGGGTGGTGAATTGTAATCTTTAAAAAATTCCATTGTAACTTTTAAAGATGATTATATTTAATAAGGTTAAACAAGGTAATTCAAAAAACCACTAGATCTATAAACTTTCTTGAATCCAGAAAATTATTTTTAGAAAGAAACTCTAGAAATATGGTTCCAGAAAATGAAATTTAATGAACGTTTACAATGATAAAGATGCTACCTTAATGCGTATAAAATCTTACTAAATCAGAGTACATGTATAAGGAAGTATAAGATATTTATAATTTCCTCAACAAATCAAAATACAAAAGACAACTTGAAATAAACAAGTAACAAGTAGTAAGTCATTTAACCCAAAGAGAAGAGTATCCAACAACCTTGGATAAAGGTCCCTTGATTTAGACTTTCAAGAAAGTCTATCTTACCCACACCAGGGTAAGCCCTCGATACAAATATTGGAGTCTGTCTAGCTATCCCCGCAAGCCCTCAACTTTATGGTAGTCGGCACCTCTGTCTTCCTCAGCAAGGAAGTCCTCAAACTTTAAGGTAGTCGACACCTCTGTCTTCCTATCCCATGAAGTCTTCGAATGTAATCAGCAACATTCGGAGTCGCACGAAGCAAACCCAAACAAGACATTCAGTACGCACTAGGCATGAGAGTCTGTCTCTAGAAAACACTTCAACAACATGTGATCTCTAGATTTTTAGAATAGTATCCAACTCTTTCAAATGAGCTCCCATTTATAGGCACAACTCCAACAGTCAACTCCCTCCTCAAATGGCCATATTTTTCTTTGAAGTTCAGAGGGACCTGTATACGTGTCACTCAAACAATGGTTAGTTAGAAACAAAATGAATTACTTTGTTTCATAACTATATGAAAGATGAGAAAAATATGGTTGCTTAATCAAAACCAATTTCTCAGAGTCTAAGAAAAATAAAAGTTCGAAGTCTAACTAAAAACACATTCGGTGTCTATAATACCAGGATATTCAGATTCCATTTTCTAAGGAATTCGGAACCTGAACTCTATAGAATTTTAGAGTATGAATTTCAAGGAAATTATAAATCTAGATTCACATGAATTCTGAAACCGAACTTACAATGTTCGGAGTCATAACTTACAATGTTCGGAGTCAGAGTTCATGAGAATTTGGATTCGGAACATAAAACATTCAGAGTCAGAATTCATGAGAATTCAGAGTCTGAACTTACAGAGTTCAGAGTTAGAATTCATGATAATTTTGAGTCTGAACTTATAAAGTTTGGAGTCAGAATTCCTAATAATTAGGAGTCAGAACTCATAAGTGTTCAGAGTCTGAATTTAGAGAACTCAGAGTCTGAATTCAGATCCTGAAAACAGAATGCTTCATATCTAGGTAATTATAGGATTCTGAGGTTTTTGATACAAAGAAAATTATACATTTAGAAAAATTATGATATGAATAATGGAAACGTGGTAAGGATAAACATTCCTTATGATAGAAAAACAGGGTAAGGAGAAAATTTTCCTTGAGGAAGGAAAAATTTCTTTAAGGAAGGAAAATTTCCCTAATCAAGATAAAATGAATTTTTTCTTAAAATAGTTGTTTGTGATTTTCAAAACATGAAGGAATAGAGAAGTCATAAGGAAACCTTATTCACTCAAAAATATCCCTCTTTTTGGAAAGCACAAACATCCTTATGAAAAATAATATAAGGACTTATAATTTTTATGCTCTTGAAAATAAAACTCATCTCCCTTTACTTATGAATCAAAGTGATTATGACTAACACCCCCTTAGGATTTATTACAACTAAGGATCGTATTCTATTTTCTGGAATGTAATTTTACATTATCTTTCATACGGAAATATTTAAGATGAAAACTCTCCCTTAGATAAACTCCCCCTTACTTAGGGATATTTCTTCTTTTCTTAGTATTCTTTTTTCCTTTCTTCCCCTTTGTGATTTTCAAAAAGAATTTGAGTGAATAAAAAAGAAATTATGGTACCTGAAAGATTAGTACAAGACAACACCAAATGCAATAGAGCAACCAAAATTTCATTATGTTTGGAAATAATTTTATAATAATGAAGATACAAAAAAAGAGCGGATTGAATCTATTTTCCTTCCTTCTCTTCGGATATCAATTTCTTCTCTATCATTTTTAGCTTTTTTAGTTTCTTGTGGTCTTCTTCTACTTGCTTTAGGAGCTGTTCCTGATCCTCTGATTTCTTCTCTAAAGATTTGATTATTTCTTTCTGAGACTCAAGAGCCTTTTCTTGAGCCATCAGGGATTCTTCCTACATAATAATCTTTTCATTAATTTGAATCTAAATATCCATTTGTCTCTTCATGCTTTGGTAAACTGAGTATAGATTTCCATTCAGATCTTTTACTTCTTGCATCTGAGTGTTCTGCTCAAGGGTTAGCTTTTCTTTAAAACTGGTTGTAAGATCCTTGATCCTACCATCTTCAGTATCTAAAGAATCCTTGACACTTTCTTGAAACTCATCAAGAATTCTCACATCTTCTAAAGTTTTCTTAGACCAAGTGGTTATATTATTGTAGGATATCTTGTGGTATTCATAGTTTATGAAAAAATTCTTAAAGTTAGCCTCAAGCTTCACACATTTTTCCATCACCATGGACACTAAATTTAAATTCTGATTTAGTGTGTGTTGAAGCATCTCGCATCTAGAATCAATGCTTGGGAAAATCAGAATGGTGCCAACCAGCTTCTTCAAGGATTGGACTAAAAAATCATGTCCAAGGGAAGATGATTTTGAATCCGAAACTTTTTTTGGTGAGGGCTCTTTTTCTAGCTCAACAAGATTCCTCTTTAAAGATCCAACAACATCTTTCTTCTTCAAAACCACTTCAGTGTTTGTATCAAAAACCACCTGTTTACCCTTGTCAGTTCTCAGAATGGCTTCCTCATCTAGAGATTCACGTTCATTATCAGACAGCTGAACAATATTATCTTCATCTATATTCCCTTTCTCAGCTCTAGCCTCAGCATCCTCAGGGTGTATAAAATCATGGTTTTAACTTTATTCCTTTGAAAGTTTATTAACTTCTTCTTCACCCTTCTCTTCTTCACCTTCCTCATCATTCCTTGGAATTACGAGCTTCGAAGACTCGACTTCAGAAGTTCAGATATAAAGTTTCTCGGATGGGGTATCCTTTTTATGGTAATCTTCAACTTCATTTATAAGATATTCAGTTCCACCACTACTTTCTTCATATTCTTCTCCTTTTTATTCAACAATCTTTTCTTGGTTTTTTTCGGAGAGAAAAACTTCTTACCTGGAGTTTTTGGTAAAGCTTTTACCTTGAAAGATTGTGGTACCAGGATACTTTCTGATGCTTTATCAGTATCTATCAGAAGGGATTGCACTAACTCAGCTTCAATCATCTTTTTATTTAACTTATTTTCTTTAGCTTGCTTCTCAAACTCATCAGTGGTATTCTCTTTTAAAGACTTGGCCTCAGTAGGATCCGAACCAAAACTTAGCTGCCCTGATTTCCTATTCTTTTTATCTTCCCTCCATTTAGCTACAAAATCATCCTAAAAATATTTCTGCTTCTTGGGCTTTGAAGGTGCGGATTGGGTTCCTTTATCCTTTTGGGTTTTACCTTCAAATACTACTTCTTTCAACTTTCATTTCTTTCCTCCCTTTTTCGATGGTTTAGGAACTTCATGTTCCTTCGGAACAGCTTCAGCCTCTTCCTATAATAAGTCATCAAATTCTCCAGAATCATTATAAAATCTAATATTCATTCTCTTAAATGTATCATCACTTACTAACATGACTTTTCAGTTCCTTATCTTGGAACTACAAGGAATCTTGAAGGACTCAAGGCACCGATTAATAATCTTAGAGAGGATGGTTGGATATATGATTATTCGAGCTTTCAAATTCCCATTCTTAATATTCTCAATCGTAATGAGAATATGATTCATCAAGTTGATCTTTCTTTGGTTTACTAAAAAATCTAGGATATAAATATCACTCTTCTTTAAAGTGTCACTGTCACCTTTTCTCGAAATGATGAATGCTTTCACCCATAGTTCAAGGATACCATTATTTATAGAGAGATTAGAAATCTTTGGAGTCTAGAAATCATTAAGACCACATCACTCCATATCATTAACCTTTACAAAACTACCTTGAATATCTGACAACTTATGAGAACAAAATTCATCTTTCCCTTCATAAGATAACCCCACCATGCTTTCAGCCATGGTGTATGAAAGGGAATAAGTTTTTCCATAGCTTTAAAAAGAAAATTTACTCCTCTATTCTTCTTTGAAAAAGCTCACATATTCATAAAATTACACAAGAAAATCCGGATAAACTACATTTTGAACTCCTGGTTTTGAAATGAAAATGCTTTCTCATCCATTCAACTTGATGTTCTTGGATATAATGTAATCGTACTTGGAAAAGAAATTTGGATGGACCAACCTCTCTCAGTAAATCTTCCACTCCGAAATCAGCTCGACAGTTGAAATCTCTTTAGATGAAACTTCAACAGACATTCAGATTTGAGAAATATTTGGGAGGTTCAAAACAAGCTTTTGAAATGGGGGCAGAGCTTTGGCACGCAAAGGCTTGAAATTTGATATGGGATCACCATCACGGGGTCCTTTATATAGGTGTTTGACATGACGATTGAACTTCCAAAGTCAATCCAACAGTTGAGAAATATTCTGATTAGATCTGACGGTTAAAATGATAGCCGGAAGGAAAACTTGAATCCGATCGTTTGAGGTTTTTAAGAAAAGCATTCAGATTTAAGGAAAAGAGAATCTGAATTTTTTTAAAACAAATGAAAATAACAGCAAGTAAATTATGATTAAGAAAACTTAAGAAAGGAAGAATACCTTTTGGATTTCTAGGAAGATTATTCGTATTGATGAAAAAAATTCTTGAAGAACATTAGATTCTGAAAAATTAGATAAATGGAAAAGCCAATTTTGAAAATTTTGAGTTTGAAAATCCTCATTACGAAAATATTGTGTACGAAAATATTCATTACAATAATTTTGAGTATGAAAATATTTATTATGAAAATTTTGAGTAAGAAAATCTTCATTGGAAAAATTTTGAGAAACTGACTATGGAAATTTTCATTATGATTTTTTTGAAAAACTTACTACGAAAATTTTAATTATGAAATTTTTTGAAAAACTGACTACAAAAATTTTCATTACGAAGAAAATTTAACTAATAAGAAAATGTACTCCTCCTATGAAAAGGATTTTATTATTATAAGGAGATTAATTTCATCAGAAAGTTAATAAAGATGATTACCTTTTTTTTATCATTCCTAACGTCTATTTAATGTATTCAAATCTATCAGAGGGTAATGATTTTGTGAAATTATTCGCAAGTTGATCTTGTGTTTCGATAAATTGAAGAATGATATATCCTTTTTGTGTGTGATCCCTAAGAAAGTGATGCCTAACATTTATGTGTTTTGCACGAGAGTTATGTGTAGGGTTTTTACTAATGGAAATGGTACTTGTATTATCACACAAAATTTGTGTTTTGGTAAAGCTCATACCGTAGTCTATGAGTGTGTGTTGCATCCCCAACACTTGTGTACAACAACTTCCAGCTGCTACATATTTAACTTCAACTATGGAAAGTTCTATTGAGTGTTGCTTCTTGCATGACCAAGAAACTAATGAATCGCCTATGAAATGTAAAGTTCCAGATGTACTCTTTCAATCCATTCTACATCCACCAAAGTTAGGATCTGAAAAACTTTTTAGAATAAAATAATTTCCCGAAGTATAAAAGAGTTCTAAATCCATTTTTCCTTTTAAGTATAAAAAAATTATTTTCAATTCATTTAAATGAGATTCCTTAGGGTTGGATTGATATCTTCCACATAATCATACTGAAAACCTTATGTCTGGATGACTAACTGTGAGGTAACGTAAAATTCCTATCATACCTCTAAAAGATGTTTGATCTACATGTTTCCCACTTTCATCAAGATCAAGTGTGTTTGAGGTACCAGTGGGAGTACTTATACTCTTAATGGTTTCATATCCATAATTTTTAAGAAGATCTTTAATATACTTTTGTTGGGATATATAGATTCATTTTGGTTTTTGAGAAAATTGAAAACCAAGGAAATTTTTTAACTCACCCATCATACTCATTTCAAACTCATATTTCATTAGTTCTACAAAGGAATCAGTTAAATATTGCTGAGTTGAACCAAATATAATGTCATCATCATAAATTTGAGCAATCAATTTTTTTCCTTATATTTATTTATAAAAAGGGTTGGATCTAAATTTCCCTTAATATAAATATTTTGAAGAAAAAATAATATAAGTCTATCATACCAAGCTCAACGGGCTTGATTAAGTCCATACAAAGTTTTGGTAAGTTTAAAAACATGTTCAAGATGTTTTGTATCTTCAAAACCAGGAGGTTGTTTAACAAAAGCTTCCTCTTGAACATAACCATTAAGGAAAGAACATTTCACATCCATTTGAAAAAGTCTGAAATTGAAGAATGCTGCAAAGGCCAGTAGAATACAAATAGAATCAAGTATAGCTACTGGAGCATATGTTTCTTCATAGCCTATTCTTTCTTGTTGATTATAGCCTTTAGCATCCAATCTACCTTTATTTTTTACTATGATTCCATTTTCATCACACTTATTTCTGAACACCCATTTTTCACCAATAACAAAAGTTTAGTTAGGTCTTTCAACCAAGGTCCAAAATTTATACCTTTCAAATTTATTTAGCTCATATTGCATAGATTTTATCCAATCATCATCACATAAAGATTCATCAGTGCTTTTTGGTTCTAATTGGGAATGGAATGCTAGACGTTCTACTTCATTCTTTAAGGAACTTCTAGTCTTTATAGGTTGATTCACATCACCAATGATACTATCACTGGGATGATTCGTTAGAAACAACTAATTAGGGTTTGGTAAAACCGGTTCATCAACATAGGGTAGAAAATCTTCTGGGTTAAATGTTTCTGAATTATCTTCTAGGACATTTTTATTGTTAGAAGGACCTTCTATCATGGGTTAATAATGAGTTTTTGACAACACATCTGAAGATATAGGTTGGGGTTGTTTAAAAACAAAGCGATCGGTTTCATCAAATTTAAAATGAGCTATTTCTTCAACAGTACAAGTGTATTTATTGAAAACTCTATAAGCCTTATAAGTTATGGAGTAGCCTAAGAAAATTACTTCATTATATTTTGGTGAAAATTTGTGAAGATTATCTTTAGTATTCAGAATGAATACTTTGAAACCAAAAACCTTAAAGTAGGAAAGTCTAAGTTTTCTACCATTCTATAACTCATAAGGATTTTTATTAAGAAAAGGTCTAATTGAAACACGATTTATAGTATAAAAAACAGTACTTATAACGTCATCCCAAAAATGTTTGGCTATAGAATAATCACTCAACATGGTTCTTGTTATCTCTTGAAGAATTCTATTTATTATTTCAACAACAGCATTTTGTTGAGGTGTTCTAGGCACTGGGAAGTTATGAGTAATTCCTTTTCTACTACAAAAAGTTTCAAAATCAGAATTTTGAAATTCTCCTCCATGATTACTATGAATAGTTATCAAAGGAATTTTTTTCTCATTTTTAACTTGGGCACTAAAACATTTGAAATAAGAAAGAGCTTCAAATTTCTTTTCTAGGAAATATACCCCTGTAAATCTAGTGTAATCATCAACTAGGAAAAATACATAATACTTTCCTTCAATGATTCTATTTTGTGTTGGTCCAAAAAGATCTATATGTACTAACTGTAATACATAAATTGTTGAGACTTCACCTACTAATTTAAAACTTGATTTATGTTGCTTTTCCATATTGACAAGGGTCAAAAACTTTTGAAGAATCAAATCTAAGATCCGGTATATCCTTAACTAATATTTTCTTTGAGGGTTTTCATAGATTTATAAGGTTATAGTGCTCAAATATTCTATGGCACAACCAATAATGATCTTTCATTGAACTAAGGCAAGGTAGGTCTTGGATTCTATGGCCTTCCACATTTTGTGTATAAACATTCTCTTTCCTATTGGAAGAAAGAATAAACTCTTCCTTGGAATTGTTTACTAAACATTTGTCATTCCTAAAATTCACAAGGTAACCTTAATCACATAATTGAATTATGCTAATGAGGTTGTTCTTATGACCCTTAGCAAACAAAACATTTGAAATCAAAGTTCTTCCAAGAAGAACGATGTTACCTATACCAATAATTGCTCCCTTAGCATTATCTCCGAATGTTACTTTTCCTCCTTTCGTCTTGATAATATTTTCAAAGAATTTATTGTTACTAGTCATATGCCGAAAACATCCACTATCCATGTACCATATATTGATATTGGTACTTTATTTACTTTCCTGAAAATAAGAGTGTTATGCTTTCTGAACCCAAACTTTCTTGGATCCGGAAATTTCAGAAAGAAAAATCTTAGGTACCCACATTTTCTTAGAAAAATAGGATTTATGAAATCCTAAAGATTGGGCTTTGTTTAAGGAACAACTATTAACCCAGTGTCCACCACACTAACACTTAGCGCAGAATGAAGCACTTTGAGGAACCAAATAATTGTTACTAAAATTTTGTTTAGAACTAGTATAACCAAAACCAGAATTATTGCCTAAAGGTCGGATTTGGGAATACATCTTACCAAAATTATCCTTACCTAAAGTAAAGTTTGAAAAACACTTCCTTAAGGAAAAAATTTTGGACTTTAGTCTGATAACTATGTTCTTGTCTTCCAAAACATTTTATTTAGAACTAGAGTTAGGCTCGAAAACATTTTTCTTAGAAATTACATTTTCTAGATCTTTAGAAAGTTTATCCTTCTCAGAATTTACTTCCTCAAGATTTTTTTGAAATACCTTCAAAATCAAGGGTTTTCTTATCAAGATCTTTAGAAAGATCTGACATTTTCTTAATAAGTTTAGAAATCCTAGAATTTTCCTTATCAAGATTTTTGTTGACTTTATAATTTTCATTCTCAAGAAGCTTAGAAAACCTAGAAACTTTTTCATAGGTAGGTAATGTATTATCCTCATCAAATTAAGATTCTTCATCCAAAGATTCATAATATTTATCATTACGATAATTTACATTTAAAGGAATATTGGTCATTGATTTATCATTGTGTACCTTAACCATTAAGAAATGATTGTAAATAGGTAGTATGGCTATTAGACCAAGATTATTTTCTCTAGAAGATTCGTAGTATGATGATTCATTTGAAGAGTCACCAACATTGACACTCCTGGTGTCATTAGATTTCAAAATATTCTTAGCTTTAACTTTGTAGTACTTCTTTCTGTTTCTCTCAGAATTATTTTCCATTCTTTCTTTTCTCTTAATCATAGGACAAAAAGGTTTTATATGTCCATATCTCTTGCATTCATAACATGTAACATCTGAATCTTTCTTATCTTTCCTTTCTTTCTTCTTATATCGGGATTGAAAGTTCTTCTGTCCAACAATCTTGTTCATCCTTATAGCAAGATTTTTTGGTTCATTTTTTGAAGATTCACTTCCACTAGATTCAGATTGTATAATAATCTTCTTAGATTTGGATCTAGTAACTCTCTCATGAGTTTTGGATTTCATATGATTTGAAGTTTTAGTAAAAGAAAAACTACCATTCCCATTCTAATTCTTTACATTATTAGCATCTCTCTTCATTCTAGTCTCATGTTGAAGAAGAGTTCTAAAATGTCCATCAAGAGTAATCCGAGTAACCTTTATATTCTCATCAATAACATTTCTCTTAGATTCCCACTCATTAGGCATGATGTCAATGATCTTATCAACAAGAGATTCATCATCTAATCCTTTCTCACCCATAGATTGTAAACTATTAACAATAGTCATGAATCTATGTTACACCTTACATATGGGTTCTCCACAAGGAAAGAAAAAACCATGATATTCAGCTCTAAGTATGGATCTTCTTATTCAATGAATTTGGAAGTTCCAAAGTGTGTAACTTCAAGATTTTTCCATATAAAATTTGCTGATTCACAAGATGAAATTTGGCTATATATATTCCAAGTCATGGAACAAAGAAATATATTACGGACCTTATAATTCTATTTATATTCATGATTTTCTTGATTGGTGAAAGAACTAACTTTGATATCAGGAATTTTATATCCTTCAGTAAGCATGAAAAAATTGTATACTCTAGTATTGATAATAAATTCATTCATGTGATCTCTCCAATATTCGTAATCATTTCCATCAAAAATAGGTGGTCTAGTTGGATTTAGGTTTTCAATGGAACCAACATTGATTCCTTCCATCTTAAAGAAAAATTTCCACACAAACTTGTTAGTAATAGAAGTTTGTAAACAAGGAAAATATTCCTCAGCAAAAAAAAATAGAACAATAGTATCTCTAAGAAAAATTTAATATGAACTTTATGAATCCAAAAATGTGAATCCAAACTTGTGAATCTGAAAAGATGATTCCAAAAATAAAAAAAGATTAATTCACTCCTGATTATAATCATGAGATTAATTCAGATTGAACCAATCCTATGATACCAATTGTTGAGATGGTATGTGGAGTATGATATAATCTATAATACGAAATTGTAGGATCGAAATAATATAGATACTAAATGAAGTATCTAATAATGCTCAAAATACAAGAGGGGGGTGAATTTTATTCCATAAAAAATTCCTTTTACCTTTTAAAGATGATTATGTTTAATAAGGTAAAACAAGGTAATTTACAAAACCTCTAGTTATAAAAACTTGATCAAATCTAGAAAAGTGACTTTGAGAAACAAACTCTGGAAAGATGGTTCCAGAAAATGAAACTTAATGAAAGTGTACAAAGATAAAGATTCTACCTTAAAGTATATTGAATCTTACGAAATTAGAGTACGAGTATAAGGATGTATAAGATAGTTATACTTTCCTCAACAATCAAAATACAACAGAAAAATTGAAACAAACAAGTATTGAGTAATAATTCTTTTAACCCAAAGAGAAGGGTATCCAACAACCTTGGATAAAGGTCCCTTGATTTAAACTTTCAAGAAAGTCTTTCTTACCCACACCAGGGTAATCCCTAGATATGAATATTAGATTCTGTCTTTCTATCCCCGCAAGCCCTCAACTTCAAGGTAATAAGCACCTCTGTCTTCCTCAGCAAGGAAGTCCTTGAACATTAATGTAGCCACCACCTCTGTCTTCAAATCCCCAGAAGTCCTCGAATGTAATCAGCAACATTTGGAGTCGCACGAAGAAAATCTGAACAAGACATTCAGTAGGCACTAGGCATGAGAGTCTCTCTCTATAAAACACTTCAACAATATGTGATCACTAGATTCATAGAACAGTATCGAGCTCTTTCAAATGAGATCCTATTTATAGGCACAACTCCAACAGTCAGCTCCCTCCTCCAACGGTCATATTTTTCCTTGAATTTGGATGGGAACTGTACATGTGTCACTCAAACAATGGTTAGTTAGAAACAAAATGTATGACATAATTTCATATCTATATGAAAGATGAGAAAAATATGGTTTCTTAATCAAAACCAATATTTCGAAGTCTAGGAAAAATAAAAGTTCAGAGTCTAACTAAAAACACATTCGGTGTCAATAATAAAAGGATATTTCATTTCGGTTTTCTAAGGAATTCGGGACCTAAACTCTATAGAATTATGGAGTTTGAATTTCAAGGAAATTTTGAATCTAGATTCAAAAGAATTTGGAACCTAAACTTACAAAGTTCGGAGTCAGAATTCATAAGAATTCAGAGTCAGAACTTACAGAGTTCGGAGTCAGAGTTCATGAGAATTCGGAGTCAGAACTTACAAATTTTGGAGTCATAATTCATGATAATTCAGAGCCTGAAATTAGAATGTTTGGAGTGAGAATTCATGAGAATTCAGAGTATGAACTTACAAAGTTCAGAGTCATAATTCATGAGAATTCGGAGTCAGAACTCATAAGAGTTCAGAGTCTTAATTCAGAGAACTCAGAGTCTAAATCCAGATCCTAAAAACAGAATGCTTCATATCTAGGTAATTATAATATTCCTAGGTTTTGGATACAAATCGAATTATAAATTTAGAAAAATTATGATATGAACAATGGAAACATGGTAAGTATAAACTTTCCTTATGAAAGAAAAATAGGGTAAAGAGAAAATCTTCCTTGAGAAGGAAAATTTTCCTTAAGGAAGGGAAATTTACCTTATCAAGATAAAATGTATTTTGCCTTAAAATAGGTGTTTGTGATTTTCAAAACATAAAGTAATGGAAAAGTCATAAGGAATCCTTATTGACTCAACATAAACCTATCCTTAAATAAAGTATAACTACTCTCTTATAATGTGTTCATTCACTGGTTATTGGTTTAGAATATGAACTTTTGATGTGATGGGAATCCTAGTCAAGTTATTAAACACTGGTTCTCATCTCCTTTCATATCATTGATTTCTAGGTTAAAATATTGATGTAGAAACATCCATATAACATTCCAATGTTTTAACTTATCCTTATTTAGTATTTATCTAAGGAATGCATTATCAATTTTTTTTTAACTTTTGTATTAAGTAGATAATATTTTAATCTATAAAAAGTCAATATAACCACTACAAATTCATTTTCTATGGTTCTGTAGTGGATATATACAACATCCAATGTTCTTTAATAATAAAAAATTAATTTTCAAATTGCCATTATTTTTTTGGTAAGACTACCCCAATTTCACGACTGGAAGCACAATAATTTAGTTCAAAGGTTTATTCCAAATTTGGTGGATGCATCATTGGTGGTGTGGATAATGTTCAACCTAATTGATAAAAAAATTCCTTTTTCTCATCATTAAAACTATAATAATTTTCTTAAAAAAATAGTCTATAAAAGAGATGATAAGTTTTACTAATGTCATTGATGAACCTCTTTCAAATGATTGCATATCGTAGAAAATATCTAACATGATTCACAAAATTTAGATTTGGTAAAAAAATAAATCACTATAATTTTTGATTTATCCAAATTAATTAATTTTTATTAAATGACATACCCAAGGAATATGTATCTATATACCATGATGTGACACTTTTCAAAGGATAAAAATAGGTACTTTTAAGGAAATATTTTTAAAAAATTTCTATATTTTTCAAGTAATGATTAAAAGAATATTAAAAATAGAAAATTAATCCAAAAAACTTATATGAATTCATAAATATGATTAAAAAATATACTTTCCATGTATCTATGAAAATAAACTGGGGAATTATACAATTAAAATGGAATCCACATGTAATAAAAGGTTCTAAAGGGACATGTAATGGTTTTCTTCTCTTGTTCCTCTTGGGAAATGGGTGCGTGAAAGCAACCTAAAAATCCATGTAAGAAACAAAAATGAGTTATCTATATCATTCTCTCCAACATCTAGATGATAAATATACTAATAAAATGATAATTCATAGTGAACTAATTTATCTTCCAATAAACTATACAAACTGTTTAGTTATTCTAAATTCTCATAGGGATTAACTAATTTTGGCCATTTGTCACAATTTTCAGTCTAATTTTTTCAAGAACTACCTAAGTGAGGATGACCCATTGTGATTTAGATATGGTATATATGATCTATGAATCTAAAGTATTATCTATATCCTTATTTAATATATCCATAATGGTGGGATTCAAACTCTTTTTAGGCTACTTAAACTGTTTAGAAATTTTTTAAAGTAGAGTCATATGCATGAATATTTTAGGATTAATTCCTTGAAGTTCTTGTTCACTCCAAACCATTTCTTGAAAATTTTTCCTCAAAAGTTCAATAAATTTATGTTCCTGGTTTTTGGAAAGGTTATTATAAATTATTATTAGTAATTATTCTCCTTCAATTAACTACAAAATTTTTAAATCGGTGGGAAGTGATTTTATTTCCAAATTTGGGGGTTTCTTTGAAATTTGATATTGAATTATTGTTCCTCACTTATAAGGATTTTATTTATTATAAAAAAATGTTAAATCAGATTATTATTTAGAAAAAAAAAACAAAATCTATTAAAAATTCTAAGTTACCTGTTCATATGGTCTAAAAATTGATTTTATAGATTTTTGGATATCTTACTTCTATGTTGAATTTTAAATCATTAATGTTTTATCCAAGTAAAATATTTATTGAAATTTTTTTGATGTTCAATAGTTTTATCCTATTATAGTTGGGTAATTATAAGATGTAATTTCACCTCCCATAGGTACTATATATAACTAAATATGTTGAAGTGTACATTGTTGTTTTCAAACTAAATGGTGAATGTTCCATTGTGCACATTGATGATAGTCTTGGATGTATTAAATTAAGAAATAACCAAAATTATGGGTCATATTAGTAGTGGTATATATTAATCTATGTTGATCATATAAAATTAAGATGCAAAGATATGATATTTCACTCGAACTAGAACATACTCCATGAATCCTAATCGAAATGCAGAGGATCGGTTTTCAAAATGTGATGATGCTCTTACAAGATTCAATTCTTCCATATAAAATTAATTAAAATATTAGTGTGGAATAACATTAATTGAGGATCCTAAATCACATAAATTATCCAATAATGTTAGTGAAACAATGGTATAATGGATAAAAGATATCTATATATCTTAAAATTATATTGGAAACTATAGTGTAACCTAGGATGAGAAACTTCTTAGTTTGAACCTCTAATTCCCTAAATTAATCTCTTTTTTTGGAAACTTATTTATGGGAATTTTTATATTTTGGGATTTTATTAAGAGTTTCTATAAGGGTAATATTGATCTAAACATCCTAGAATGTTTCCAAAATATCATTTTGAAGTGTTTAATATTATATATTCTTAGATTAGATCATCCTAAAAGGAAATGGAAGTGTAAGGACTTTCCACTACCTTTTCATACTTTTAAATGATTTCTCTTATTTATTACTTCTTAGGATTTCGATCAACTCTGCTTGTTTCTTCACTTCTTATTGGGACTAATTATCAAGGATCTACCTAAATATTTTAGTTACCATATCTTCACTATTTGGTTGATTCTACCCTGGTTCAGGTGGGGATATTGGTGTAATTTATTTACAACTTCTTAGGGTCATCATACATACATTAAATTTTGTATTTGAAATAGGTTTTGTCAGTAGTTTGATCATATTTTTGGAATATATTTATACAAGTGTATTGATTTGATTCTTTATGACCTTAAATTCATTCCTCAAATCCTTAAATTATGTCCCTTTTTGGGGTTATAAAAGTAGTATTTAGCAAGTGAAGGGATCCTCAAATGGTATTTATATTGTTAAAGGGACAAATATTTGTAATATATTTGGGTGTATGGTTTCTTGTATGGTAGTTGGAAAGGTGGTGGATTTTGAAATGATAGTTTTATTACAGAAATGGGTTATTCTGTTTCCATTTGTTTTTATTAGTTGATTTAGAATTAATTTTATGGTTCCAAAATCCAAATTTGGATTAATAAATATCTCTCCTTATTAGATTATATTTTGGATTTACCTATTCTAGTAGGATTCTGAAGTATTATTTGTTTTTTTCATAATAACACATGATAAGTAAAATGATTGGGGGATGAACACAAATAACATACCTTGACCAATGATTACTATTTACTTATTTTTTTAATGTTAATTATACAAAAATATTGGTTTTCTCTTCATGTTTAGATTCAAATTTTTTTTATGAATAATAATATCTTACCATGTGAAGTCCTTTTGTGCCTATACCACTTGTTCTAAATTTTTGTGAGATTTTTACCATATTATTAATGATTTTTTTTATTTCTCTTATGATTTGTATACCAAGTCTCCTATAAATGATGTATATAAAATAATTAAAAAATTTACATGAAATATTTGATAAAATAAAACAATAATATAATGGTCCTTGATGGATTTATGTGGGAAGTTAACACATAGATTGTTGAACCACCCATATAATACTCATAATGGGTCTATCTTGATGCTTTCACAATAGAGTATATATGATTTATGATGGTCATTATTCTAAAGGAAGGAAATAATATTTGAAGGAAATACATCTGTTGGTCATCATAGTCATTTAATTCTGTTTCTTATATTATTTACAACCACTATCACATCTGAGTTTTTATTTTGAGGTAGTAGTCTATATATTTTTATTATGGTATTTATCATGTAGTTTCCCCTTGTGTTTTTAGTGAAAAATAGTTACATTGGGATTGACATGAAGGTGGTACACAATTGGTCCACGATTAGGGGAAACCATGCACCCTCACCCAGTTAAGCATGAAACTAAATTCTGTTTTGGAAATTAGAGACCACCCAATTGGTCAAACCATGCAGGCTAACCATGCAGTGTATTCATCATGGATAGTGATCATTGTATAGTTGCCACTCGATTTGAAAAAACATGCGGGAAAATCTTGTGGCCTGTATAGGTCATTAAATAGTGGAAAATTACCATTTTCCCACTTTATATTTAAGCATAAATTACCCCTGTTCCTCCCCATTTTGGATTTAAATCATTGGAGTCTCCTCCAAGATTTATGGACCTCTTGATATTCAATCATTAGATGGTTTTGGTGTGGCAACTTCAAGGAATATTCAAGTAACCCAATTTTCTCATTATTTCTCCTTCTTTATATGGTTTGTATCCCTCTTTCTTGAGTTATTATTTTATAGTAGGTTATTTTACCTTATAAGGGTTTGATATTGTGTTGTTGGGTGTAATCATGATGGTTATTGTTTGATCATTCCCTGATATATTTTTGTGGTGGATCAGTTGTGGTTTCACACTAATTTCTGGAATTTTCCAAGTGAGAGGTTGGTAGTTCTAGGATTTTACATTATTGGATGTTTTTTATGCTTTAATGGGTGTTTGAATGTGTTCTATGGATTTTTTTTGTGGTGAGAATCTTGTTTTTGATAAGGTTTTATATGAACATGTGGTTAAAATAAGTTTTCTAAAAAAATGGTCATGTTTCAAGTTTTCTTCATTATAGTGTATCTTAAAAATGTATAATACCGAATGTGGAATGTGAGAAATGTGTTTTTAAAGAGATTTAATGGTGAAAATGAATTGGAATTTGATTTTATATAGAAATGGGTTTTGTTTCTTGTTGGATTACTTTTTGTTCACCTTTAAATGTATATTTTAATTATGAAAGTGATGCGAAACATGTTATAAAATGAATTTTACATGAGTTTGAATTTGAAAAAGGGATTTACCTATGGAAATGGATGAGTTTCATATGATTTATTCTTGTTGTATTTCAAAATGTGTTTCATAAATTTTTCAAGCTGTGTGAAATGTATTCCCAAATGGTTTTGTTGTGCGTTTGAAATAGAAAGTGGGTTTTTATGGAAAATGGTGGCTTCCATGAAGATTCTAATCATTGGATAAATGTGAAAATGTGAATATAGTGATTTCCTGGCTTGATTATTATTCTTGGATTGTGTATGTGAAATTGATGATTCATGTGATATATGGAATGAAATTTGATCACAAAGGGAATCCTACATGTATTTGGGTGGGATAACTAGAACTAGTATACTAGTTGATTTTGATGTATATGATGTCCAAATTCATCTATTAGGATTGACGATTACAACAATAACTAAACATGTGATATGATAGAAGACCGCTAGACCTTAAGATGCATTCCCCTATAGTGGATCATGCATAAGATTGCTTTTGTATTTTTTTTCTGATAGGGAGACCATTATACCTTGGGATAGGATCCCCTCTAATGGATCATGCATGCGAACACTATTGGTAGTTAATTTGGAGGATTTTGATTACCAAGGTTTGAGTTTCATAGAGTCCCATTTATGAAAGTTACCTATAGGTATTTTACCAAGGTGATTTATTGTGAAATTATGCTTATGTGATGTGGTTCTAGCCTTTGAAATATGTTAGACCTTGAATATATTTTTATTTCAAGAAATTTTATTTGTGAAAAAACGTTTTCTTAAAAAGTATTTCTTGAGAATGTTTTCCTTAAAATGTTTTCTAGAAATTTTTTAAAATATTATTATAGAAATGTGCGTTTTATTTTTTCTATAATGTTATAACATAGAATATTTTTTTGGGTGACATTCTATTCTGATTTTTCTCACACCATCTATACACCCTTGGGTATATATAGACTTTGTTATATATGAACCAAGTAAAGGAAAGATGTGCCCTAGTGGAGATGGTGGATCTATGTTATAGTGTTCCACTTCATGAAGGTGTTGGTGGTGGTGGCTTGAGGGTTGTGCCCCTTGTTTTTACATGGAGGTTTTTGGGATAGGTTTTAATTTCCATTTTCATTGTAGTAATTTTGGTTTTGATAAAAGTTGTAATTGAATCAGAAAATTATTTTACCTCATTTGGTTGTATTATTTGATTTTTGTGATCTATATTTTTTTGGGTTTTTATGATTATATAATGGGTGAAATAATTCCAAAAGTATATTTTGATACCCATGAACTAGTTGGAAGACTTTGGGGATTGGGAATGCCCTCTAGGACATGCCAAGGACCGGGTTGGGTGTCGGGTTGGATGGCGTTCTGGCTTGGTTTGGGAAAAAGTGGTTTTAGAGTAGGTCATAATATTTTTTGGGTCAAGTTATTTAGGAAAGAGTATGGATATAATGAATCTAGGATTATTAGGGATTGAGTTTATGGTTACAAGTGCGGTGTCTAACCAACACACCTCGTGACAGTACTTGAGTAACCGTGGGATGTTGGAATTTGGTTTGACTTCTACAACAAGTGTGACGTATAGGCTTCAAACTATATATAGACATTGTGTGCGGGTGGATTGGCATATTTTTATTTGATATTGTGATGGATTTGGTTATGTTTTTATTTATAGAAGTTTATTAAATTTTTTGTTATTGATGAAATTTTTTCAGAACATGTGTTGATGGTTCTTCCTTGTGGTTGTTTCTTATTGTAACAAAATTACTACTTATATAATTCCTATGAAAACATGGGAAAAGGAAATGGGGATTCATCCCTCAATAATTAATTAGAGATTAGTGGATATAGTGGTTTTCTCAATCTACGCTTTGGGTCAAGGACCAAGCTCTGGTCTAGTTTAGGTTGGGGAAGCAAAACCAGGTCTTATAAAGGACATGGATCAGGAGTTCCGATAGAATATTACTACTTCTTTATAAGGTATATTGGAATATTAAAAAGTTAATTGAGATGATATAGAGTATGTTCAAGTTTCCTGATACTCCTGAGGCAGTTAGAGTGAAATGTACTTCGTTACTCTTGGAAGGTCCAAGTCGAAAGTGGGGGGACTCAGTGGTGCAATATTGAAAGCATGAGAAGATGGGTTGTAAATAATTTATGTTTGTCTTCAATGAGTAGTATTTTCCTGATATTTTTGGAATTATTTAATCCCCACAAGTTTTTAGATCTTTCCCAGTGAGATCGGTTCATGATGGAATATGTTAACCACTTTATAGAGCTAGTTTGGTATGCACCTGAGATTGTTGGGTCTTGAAAAATCCACAAAGGGAAGGAAAATACTCTTAAAATTTGTGAGGAGCAAAGAAATACATTTTGGATTGAAAATTTGAGAAGAAAATTAAAAAAATAAATATTTTCAAAGGGGTTTAGGCAGACCGAGTACTATCACCTAGAAAGGTTTGTGGGGCACATAAACCGTGAACCATTGGTACATGGAAGAACACAGGAGGTGATGTCCAAAAAACCCAGGATTCCATGAACCATGTCATTGGTAGAATAGAATAGAGAAATTCCACCACATACCATCCCACAAACTAAGCAGTTCAAAGGTGAAAAAAGATTACAAGTTATGCAAACCACATCTTGCGAACCACAGCCTCCGAAACCGCCGGTTGACTGAGTCTTCCATGGGTTGAGTTATATCTTCATGGGCTTTCACAAATGGTGACACATGCCCAGAGATATAATTTCTCTAGTTCCCTATAAAAGGACTGCAATAATAATTGATAAGAAATGAAGAAGCCAAATGAGACAATAGAAGGAATGAGATCATAGACAAAGAGATAAGAAATGTTTTGATTTTATAGATTTTGGAAATGTACGGAGAAGGGTTTGAATTCAGTCTTAAATTATCGATGAAGTATGAACTGCGAACCACCTACTCCATAGTTATAAATGTTTTCATAACATAAAAATAAGGAACCTAATAAAAATGGTAAACCAAGAACCAAAATGGTGAAACAGTTAACTATAAATCCCTCATGGATGAACTTTTTACAAACCACAAACTCCGAGACCCTTCTTAAATATAACACTCCCTATAGAGTATCGTTATGTGGACTAGACCCTGTGCTGCATACTACAACTATATGTAGATCAACCCAGGGATACGTGGCCTACCACACTATGCATCACATCCAGGACTGTATACCATTTTGGTATGTGGAACACATTCCAATTCATATACTACTTCAGTATGCAGACAACCCCTATAACCGTATGACAGTACTCCATACGGGGATTCCCCCATCCCATGTGAGAAAATAGTACATGGGATAGGCTGTCTTTGAGTGTCCTTTATCCTAGATCTAATCATACCCCTCCATTACCGTACAGTCCTCCATATATCCTCTCTTAACTAGTCCACTAGTATCAGGCCAACGACTCCCCCAAATCCACCAGACCCATATGATAAGATCATTAGGCGCACCAGCACGCCTTTCTAAATTTACATTCCCAAGGTAACCAGAGTCACGAAGGATTTCCCCCTAACAATTTCGACCCCCAGAATGTCTCTAAGTGTACATTCCCAAGATAAACTAGGATCAAAACTTGGGATGTCAATGTGAGTCTCCCTGTTCTAGGGATTAGGGGTAATCACTAGCCTTTCTCTTAGATGAGTACTAGTGACAAGAGAGAAGATCACTCTTTACTTCCTCTTTGGAAAGGAATCATGATCCTCCCCTTTCCCAGAACCAGATCTGGGGAACTCTCACTGAGGTAATCCCCTAGCCTTCTGAGATCCGGAGCACACGAATTTCAATTTCATTCCACATTGTAAGGTATATTGCTTCATACCCCATCCCACCCTCGGTTCAACATGGGATCAAGTGAGGGAATTGACAAAACCAATGATCTTTCCCTCTTCTGTTTGGCTCATAGCCAGGACCTATTCCACTGTCATCATCCTCCTTTTCTTTTATCAAAGAAGAGAATGTGTACCCTTGTTGAATCTTTCACATCCTCTTGTTTCTGACACTGAGCATGACTCACGCGTGATTAGAGGTTTATGATGATACGACATTGGGAAAACCATAAATTAACTATGTGAAATCTAATTCCCACCATAATTAAGATATGTAGGATGCATAATTATGGCCCAACCTCAAATAGGTACCCTTTTTCAAAAGTTTCACCCCAACAAAGGGTATCCTTTTTAGGAGTGAGTCCTGAGCTGAGTCTCTCAGATGGGAATCTCCCATGCGTAAGCCCCAATCAAGTCACAAACCATAGATGAACTATGAGAACTTTTATTCCTTATATAAATAAGAGACATTTGACACATGTTCATAGCTTGAACTCAAGGGATGTTCTCCTCAGATATCAGTACAGAAAAAATGTTCCCCCAAATTAAAAAGGTCTCCATCATAGGTGTAAGTCCCAATACTAAGCTACGTGGGATCTGATTCCTCTCATGAGGATACCTAAGAATACCATATTATGGGTCAAACCCCAACATCAAACCACTTTCTATCCCACCTGAATGACAATATACTCTAGAGCGCCTCATTTCATGGCTAAGTCATCATTGTCTCCATAGCATCAAATCCAGGAATATCCATGATGATCCAGGAACCCAAGGGTAACCCATGGATACATTCTTCTAGAATAAACTAAATATTCATAAACATATGAACATTGATTAAATCTATAAGAGTGTCCCTAAGTAGGCAATAAACCCCCCAAAAGGTGTCGTGAGCTCGACCTCCTATCCTCTTGACTAATGAAATCCTCAAGTATTATTGGTCAAACCATCCAATAATCGCCTTCCATTGGAAAGAAGGTCAATGAATCATAGATATAAGGGTTGTTGTATGTTTTTGTCTCCATTAATGAACCCATTGGACACTATCTAAGGAAATCATATCATGAGAGGACCAATTGAACAAATACATAACCCCTACAATCACCCACCAGGACCATTTGATTGTGGAGCCTCCATTTTAATACAACATGGATAAACTACCCCATCCCTATAAGATCAATCCAATTCCCCCCTATAGTATGATGACATTAATCAGGTCGAAAAAAATAGTGAACCTAACATGAAATTCTCTATAATAATAGACAAATTCTTGTCACTGGTAATAAAATTATGTTTTTTCCAAACTCTCATCTCAGGTCAAAACAAAAAAGGTGAACCTGACATGAATCCCCTAAAAAGGTGGGGGTTTTAACCCACTCAAGTCACTTTTCCTCATAAAAAGGAAGGTTTCTAAGTCGAATCATCAGTTATGCATGTGATCAAGAGATTATACTTTGACGGGGTTTTGTTGTCTTTATATGTCACATATATATATATATATTATAAGTTTTAGAGAAACCTTTCATGCAAATAGAATATCTAAAACCAATGAAGACACACTCCTCAGTGATCCCACATGCGGTTGGGTCCCAAATAAAGATCCAGACCCCTAGCCAACCCAATATCTTCAACGATTGGTATCCAACATGATAATTAGAGAGTACCACCAATACAGTACTCTCCCGACAGTGGAGGCCGCAAGACATGCCCTCTAATCTGGAAAAGTTCACCAACTGCCACCCTATCTACAGCCAACACCCCAATATAGGGAGGCCCCACTGGCCCTCTCCAACTGCTTTGGGAGCTTTTCCCTGAAGCACAATAACAAGTACCTCCCTTATCTTAGTGAGGCAGATGAAGTCTATGTTAATGACATCATCCTAGCTACACAAGGGTATTAATCATGGGCCCTTAATGGTGAGAATCACTACCAACTTTGGTTGACCAAGTATCCTCACTCTGAAGATGATATCATGTTGATGGCACCTGCTTAAGTCTAAAGGAAATAGGCCCATCAGGTTGCCCACTAAGAGAATAAAAAATATAATTCGGAGAAGGTAATCACCCAGATTCATGAGGAGGAAATCCACCATAAAAATGTTGTAGTATTCAATGGGAATACATGAAACTCCCCCCCCTCCACTCAAGCCCACCATAGAAATAGGGTGGCGCAACACGAGCACATGCACATTCTTGCCTGTGCTCGCCGGTCCCACTGTGAAGAAAGAGTAGCGAATGACAAGAAAATGAAGATATCTACCAATGAAAAAGAATCCCGTTATCCAAATAGGATGGAAACCATCTATAGGGAGGCACAAACACCTGCTGATGTTTATCATGTTTTCCATCCAAATAGGGTGGTGAACAAATATGAGCAGAGTCAAATTCCTAAAGATGCATACAAAGATTGCGAGACAAATATAGTGGAAAGCAATTAGATGCAAATTCATGATTTTAAATATAAATCCCACCAGTCAAATATGATGGAAACCAAAGAAGAAAAATATTTCCAGAGTCGTTCCTCTATCCCAGCACAAGAGAACTACCTGTATCCACTGGAAACCTATGGAGGACCAGAGTATGAAAAAACTCCACTTCAACATCTGAATGAGCCTTCATACCCATTCCGGCCAAATATTTATCTTATAAAATCCTTTAAATTATGGAATATCATATGTCGATTCCAAACCATATCCTATAGACATGTCAATACATCATTGCATCAACGATAAAGGTGAGGAAACGGGCCCATGACCCAGTTTTCTCAAACAGAATGACTCATATGCAAGATAGGTTGGTCACTTCGGAGAAATTATTCATCCATGAACCATTATAGGATAGTCATTGGAAATATACCACAATCCACATACAATAGGATCCAGAACAAATACCCATTCCAACTAGGGGATATCGGTCCAACATGGTGGATGCTCTAGGGAAGACATATATCCCTGCCAAAACTCATGATGTTTGTCAGCATATCCTGACAGAATCGTAAGAACTGAAAAAATAGGTAACCATATAAGAAGGATTTTACCAATAGAATATATCCCCAGTTTTCCATAAGAGAGCACCCAAAGATTAAATGCGCCAAAGGCAACTCGAAAATGAAGATCATATTCATGATTTTGCTCTGTTGGAAGCTAGAGTTCTTGACGCAATAAAGAATGGATCGATAGAGGATCAAGATCCTATTAGTCCATTACCAAATTATGGATGTGGAAGTGGTAGTTTCAAATTCCCTCCCCACTATGTTTCTACAAGCAACTCTGAAGGCTCTCCCTAGAGCACCCATGGGGGCTTACTAAGTGGGTCAAGAATGATCGATCACGAGAGCCTATATTCTGATGTGTTTCAGGGTATCCCTCCCATTGACCAGAAGATCAAATAGAAATAAGGCCCTACCCTTGCTACCATCATCCCTGATTGTCCCCTCTAGGGTATACACTGTAGATATGCTTCTCTTGGTAGTCATATGTAAATACGCGATGGTAGTCCTCACTGTTATGGAAGCCACTGCAAAGGACCTCCGTACAATGAATTTTGATTTGGAGGCCCTACCCACATCAATATCAAGAAAAAATAAGGTCCTCCCCTAATTGAAGTACATTCTGAAGTCCCTCCCCATAATGTACACTGTAAGAATTCTCCATGTATCTAGATATCAAGTTGTGATAGTATTCATCGACATCATCGCAATCAACTAGAAGGTACTCCCCTCAGTAACATCAAGCAATTAGAAGGTTCTCCTCCTAATATAGCCTTCCCTGAAGGTCCTCTTCAAGGTATACACCATAGGGATATTCCCCACCGTCAGACATCAAGTTTCAATGGTATCCCTCTCCATTGTAACACCAATTTTGAAGGTCCTCCCCATAGTCAAAATACACACGGGCAAGAAGGTCCTCGTCTTGCTGGGGAAAATGTGAGAAATCCCTCCTACACTGAGGCACTAAAAAATATGGAGTAAAAAATGCTATAAAATCTTTTTATGAAGAGTGATATCTTTTATCAACCTGAAGACAACCTAGGGCCACTCTCATCGTCCGATCCACCCCTGTACCACTTGTATATTAATGATGCTCCTGCCAGTTCCAATGCTCAGAATGAAATTAAGAAGAATCAATGTTGGGATGATAATTCAGAGGAGTCTCCAGATGAGAAATAATAGGATAAGTTTCTCCTGAGAATACAACTAGATAGAGATTATGTACCAGTGATGTATTATCCAACAACCACTTATTAGTTCCACAAACCCAAATAGTTTTCAGAATAATGTACACATAACATTCGCCTCATTATATGTAAAAATCCCTTCTATATAAAGGAAATATTAATTCCCTACGAGGGATATACATACCATGTTATCATACTAGAAGAGATTTTCCATTTAATCGACTTAGAAGATATACTGTCAGTATGGTGGCCAAAACTAGAGAGATGAAGGAAATATCTCGAATTGTCCTGACTCCACGTACTACACAGGTTGGGTTTCCCTATCAGTGATACCCCATCCAAAGTTCACATTCAGGGATGGGGAGATAATTGAGATCTACACTTCACCCCATGTCCCATACACCAGATCTCACTGGAAGTTAAATCATGCAATTTTATTACCTAAATGAGGCAATAAAATAGAATCCATGCATAGGAAAGGTGGAACGCTCAACAAGAACTGGCCTTGAGTAAGTCTCAAAAGCATCAGGCCTGACGAGAGAAAGCCATAAAGAATCTTCTGAGCCATGAAACTAAGAAAATCTAGTTGGCTTCCCACCTAAGGTAATCCAACCAACCATTAATGCTCATGTCCTAAAAAGAAAAAAAATCTCATGCAAATCTATCACCACACTCAGCTCACACCCGTGTGGGAGTACGCGAAATCAGAAGGTGGTAATAGTGGTAGCTACCACTAAAAAATGGGAATAGCCCTAGCCTATAGGGATGGGGGGATGTTTAACTCAAAATTCCCCCATAATACCAACGAATTCAAGCCATAAAACATAAATGGAAGAATGAGAGCAACCCTAGCTCGTAGAGATGGGGAAATTTTACCTCAAATTCCCACACAACAGGAATCTGTCTTTCCCATATGGGAAGAATAATGAAAAAAGAGGTCACCCATTTAGTCTCGTATCATGGTTCATACCCCCGGGACAAAGGCATATTGTGAGGTCAGACTAGGGCTCCATTTAGGATGCTATTTTCCAAGAAATCCAAATAATACCATAGAATGTAAGGATAAAGTCCAATAAAGGACACATAAATCTCTCCTACCATTCGGTACCAGGTACAACACCCCCAATGCTTTATGCATCATTGATATTTGCAGACATTAGTCCCCCAAACCTCATAGTGAATGATATAAATGAATAGGATTTAATAGAAGATGGTTCCCTCCTGAAGGCACTCTACACCGAGTCGGAGGGTGTACATACTCGAAACCAGAGTGCTAACCTAAATTGGGGCACACCCATAGCAAACCCATCACAACCTTTCTCATGAATCCACAATAAGGAGAAGAATAAATCCAAAGTGATATATGACCCACCTCCTCCACCTAAAAAAATGAGTCCCTCATTCTCTAGTAAGGATTCTCCAAGAAGAAGGATGAAATAAAAGAGTTCTAGAAAATAAATGCTGAGTTGTGTCATGGAAGCTATCTTTCCAGATGTGTTACTCAAGAAGAATGTTAATAATTTCTTATAGAAGAGGCTCCCCTGCCACAAGCAATCATCCTAGAAAATGAAACTAAGCTCAGATGCCCATCCAATATAGCACTGGGACCATCAATCTTCTTGAATCTAGTTCCATAATGATATAAATACTTCTATATACTAGGAAAACAATGAGAACACATTCTGGAAAACCCATAGAGTATGCCCCCAGCTGGGTATCCACCCCAAATTCCTGTATTGCTAAAAAATCTATTTTTTTCTCATGCTTCACCCATTGAAGCTAAATTCCAACAATACATTCATTGAGGCTTCCTAAATACCATCATGAAACTGGCATCTTGATTGGAATCCATGGAGGGGAAGAACACTCCAATAAAACCATAACACAAACCTTAAAATGATTGGGTGAGCAATGTTCCGCCCCTAATAAGATTTGAGAACCCTGAATTCCCAGCGTCCAATGGTTTAAGAGACCCAAAATAACATCCAATGCACTATGAATCTTATTATGACCCCATGATGGGAACCCTAGAGAAACAAGAGACAATGAAACCCAGGTGCTTCATGCGAACTCTATAGGGTTCATCCTTTGTGTGGTATACTAGTTTTCCATCTAACTCAATTACAGGATGTAAGGACCTCTGGTGAAACTTTATCATCCAGTTCAGTTTGAAATTTCCTAAGAAAATAGTCAGCGATCTCATGAACTATAATAATGGAGATAATGAAAGAGTTTCAGACTTTATCACCATATAAAAGGCTTGAATTACTCCCTAAACTGGCCACTCTCCTTTTATGAAATTCTCTCTATGTGCATCGATAATCTCCATGATGAATTATAGATGCCACTCATCCTAGTGAAGTACACTAGTGGGTTCCAAGATTTCTCCTCCATTACCCAAAGGATACAAGACTCCTTGAAGTGGAACAATCTCAAGTCCCGAGTGGCCCTAGGAAAAAGAATGGGAAAAGCTAAAGAAAATTCTATCATGCTTAAGCCACCCCTGACAATAGATCCAATTTTGAGGCCTCCACCAAACTATGCAGGACCCCCAAGACACCAATATCCACCCCACCTTAGCAAAATGAGAGAATGTGTGCCAAATAAAACCAGTTCAAGTGATGAAGAAATAAATTATATTCATTCTAAGATGAAAAAGTAAGTGGCTACTTCATAGCTGCCATGAATTTCAATTTTCTTCGGCTACTAGAGCCAAAGTGATTTTATGAAGTAGGTATCAATGACCATAAAAATTATTTTCCCCACCACCAGATATTGGGACACACCATCCAGGAGTTATTTGACTTCAAAGATCTTCTGCAAAATATTGTGGATTCTGGACAGGTCAGGCTAGGATCACCGCTGACACAAGTGGCATATGTTTTCACCTTAGACCCAAGTGAGAAAGGGGAGTGGGAAACAATCACCAGGAAAAGAGAGAAAAAATGATAGTTGGATTACTTGGAAAATATTCAACCAAGATCATAGAATCCTCCAATAATAGTTTAATCAACCAACCATTCACCAAATAGCTCGTGCTTCAACAAAACCATTGTCATCAGCCGCAAAACACTCTAAGGACCCTCCATTTAGGAGAAAATCTAAATAGAAAGAAAGAAAGCAGATGAAAGAAGATGAATTTTCACTCAGACAAAATTCAATCTTGACACTTTTGGACTTCATGCCAGTAGGCTTGAAATCATGGGAACCACCCTGCCAAACAGGATAATGGGAAACATCCCACCAAATGACACCACTAGAAGAATATTGTAAAATAGAATCATTGTCAGATCACGAATAGATCTTCAGATCCATTAATGTCATTCACTCAATGAACCCCTTATCTGATGGAGAATATGGCTACAAACCCAAATTCCCCACATCCAACCGGAGAGTAGGATGAATAGGCCACATAGGCCAAGGTTTTATAGCAAAGCGTGGTTGTGGATGGAGTCAAATTCCAATAAATACTTTAACTCAAACTGTTAATATTGCGGAAACACATAGAAGAATCTTCCAGTATACCTGAAAGGAACCATACTATTTCTTTTCCCCTGCAAGATGAAATCCTAGCCCAATTATCATATAGTATCCGTTGAAGGAAGAGAAGATTTATAATCTACCAAAGCATATAGGATTACTATTATGGACAAATTTAAAGAGCACATGAGCCCCATTAGTTCCCGTCATAGAGGTCAGCCTATCCACCTCTAGGGATCAAGTCCCTAAAGTTCTTATAAAAGAGCATGCCTAAGCTGGGCCAGACTTTCGAGTAGAAATATGATATTCCAAAGAATCTGTTCTCAGTATCAATAAATCTATCGATCCGGGATGCATTTAATCTATCATAAAACCTTAGAGAGGTGATCATCAAAGATTTAATAATTTCCTAGAAGTTAGAGGCTAAAGTAGAAGCTTCTAAATTCTATCGAGCAGAGACCAAACCTGCAGAATTCCATGCTACCATCTCCTTCAATGATCAAGATGAAGACACCATCATATAGGGACACATAAAACCCTTATATGTGCCTGGAATGATAAATAGCATTGATTTCCGAAAACTTTTCATTGATAATTACTATGGAGTTAAACTCCTCCTGTAGTGAACACTTCTACATTTGGGATATGATGAGGACAGTATGACACCCTACACAATGACTCTACTGGGATAAGAGAAAAGTGAAAAAAATAAATTGTGATGAATCAAACATAAAACATGTCTTGGTGCCCTCATGTACGATTCTGAGTTTCTAGTAGTGAGAAAAAATACGGCCTTAAAATTCCTATTGGGGAGGCCCTGGCTGCATCAACACACTGTAATCCCCTCATCATATGATTAGTGGATCAAATATTTCAATGATGAAAAAAGAGTACATTTCACATTGATAAATACCCATACAAAGAATGTGAGTTAAATTAAACAGACTCAGGGTTCTATAAACCTAATGAGAAGTAATATTTAGCTGATGAAATTTATTGGATCACCAACCCAAATGAATTAGAAATGGCGTCCACCGATCCCCTCAAACATCTTGGGGAAGAGTATGTATTACCCATAAATCATGTTGAGTGAATAAGTTCAAGCTTAGACACATACTCAGTCATCATCATGATCTTTGTTATGGGCACTGAGTCTAAGTATACTGAAAAGCATGCTGGCCCCCAGGATTATGTGATTTCTCAAACAAAAATGCTCCCAACCCATCCTTAGGGATCCAGACAGTTCCATCCTTACTCACGAAGGTAGAAGATGATTTCATATCAGTAAAATAAAGTGAGGACACTCATTTAACCTCTATTCTATCTTCTTTAGAAAATTCCCTATAATCATCCAGGGAAAAAGGTGTTGTTTCAGTTTCCAAAAATCAGAGTTGTAATTCCTCTCCCAACACTAGAGAGCTCATCTTGAGGATTGTATCCCCATCATAAGAGGAATAATATGACCAATAGGATCAAAAAGATGATGAATAAGATTAAAAATAAAAAAAACTCAAAGATGCCCCTCCTACATTTGAAGAGGGAATATCCAACACAATAAATGAACTTAAGAAGATAAACTTGGGTATTGAAGATGGCCCGCGACCCACTCTAATTAGTGTGGCTATTCCTTTCGATGAGAAAGAGGTGTATACCTCATTTATAAATAATAATCAAGATGCTTTTTTTGGGAACTACATTGAAATTACAAGATTCGATCCTGAGGTCGCCACTCATCACATGGGTATTCTAGAAGACCACCATGGGTACAAGCATGATGCCAAAAGGACCCACCCAACACATGCTACCAAAATAGAGGCTGAAGTTGACAAGATAATCAAAGTTATCTTCATTTAGGAGGTCCAATATCCAATCTTTCTAGAGAACATAGTCCCTAATAAAAATAAGAATGGATAGATCAGAGTCTATATTGAATTATGTGACCTCAATCGATACTTCCTGAAAGATGATTTCTAGTCCCGATCATGGAATTACTAATCGATGAGACCACTGGATATGAGGCCCTCTCTTTCATGGATGGATAATCTAGATACAACCAGATCTGAATGGTCTAAGAATATGAAGAATCCACTTCCTTCATGGATCCACATGGAGTGTTTTTATACAAGGTGATTCCCTTCATATTGAAAAATATCAGCACCACATATCAGCATGCTATGGATCACATTTTTAATCCCTTCCTAAGAAAATTCATCAAGTGCTACATTGATGAACAGGTGGTTAAATCATGTAAATTCTTGAATCGCATGACAAATCTTGAAACTATCCTAAATAAACTATGAAAATACAGAATAAATATGAATCCCATGAAGTTTTCTTTCAGTGATACCTACGAGTTATTCCTTGTCTTTATCATATGATATCACAACATTAATGTCTACCCTGAGAATAAAAAATTTATTCTTAGAATGTCACAACCTCGCAACCTCTTTGAGTTGAAGGGTCTCCAAGGGAACCTAGCCTACATTCAGTGCTTTATATCCAACCTTTCATGTAAGTGTTTTTCTTTCACCATGTTTATGAATAGAGGGGTCACATACTAGCAGGATAAAAATTGTTAAGAAGCATTAAAAAATTTTAAAAGGTACCTCCCAAGACCATCGGTGATAAATACTCTAGTTGAGGGAAGGCTACTCATTATATACATGACCAACTTGGAATGGTCACAAGGCACATTCCTCACATATAAGAATGATGTCGGCATTCAGAATAGTCTGTATTACCTCATTTGAACAATGATCGATGCTGAGAATCAGTATTAAAATATCAAAAATAACTTCTTATCCCTAATATTTTCATTTTAGAAACTTAGGTATTACCTATAGAACCATGAGGTCTATCTGGTCTCCTACTACAACCCAATAAAGTATATCCTCATCTATCCTATGTTAAATGGATGTCTATCACAGTGGAAAGTCATCCTGCAACAGTTTTACATATGATACGCGCCCAGAACTCCATCAAAGGATAGTCATTATCAGATTTATTGGTAGATCACCCCTAGGTAGAAATGACCACATTGGATACTGAGCTTCATGATGAAAAAGTATTCTCTTTCCAAGAAGGCTCATAGGAATAGGAAATGTACTTTGAAGGTGCCTCCAGAAGCCTGATAGGGTAAATGATGGAGGACCCCAAGACCAATAAAGTGGGTTTTGGAGTTATACTTATATATCTAGAAAAGTTTGTCTTACCTTACTCCATCATGATTTCAGAGGGGTGCATACCTAATTAAGTAGAATACATGGCCCTCATTACAGTCTTGGAGTTGGAACTTCTTGGACAAGATGAGTGCCTAATGATAAAAGTTTATTTAGAGATAGTCATCAAGAAACTCAATTTTTACTATTCCATTAATAAAGAAGTATTGGTTCCTTTGATGAACCATGTTTGATAGCTTATGGAAGAATTCCCATCAGCAATAACACTGAATTATGTCCCCCGACCACAAAATACTCAAGACAATTCATTAGTAAATACAGCTACAAACCTAGATGATCCAGACCAAGATGAAACTTTCATCAACATTTCCCACCTTCAAATTATCTTTCTATTAATTCAGAAAAAAAACTAAATAAATTGAGAAGATTAGCTTCGTTCCCAAGCCTTAAAATCACACCATCTACTGAATTACTCCCACTGAAAATTACCTTCGGAGGGGGGAAATCCCACCAGATAGGGCTGAAAGAGAATAGATTCAAATGTGGGAAGTAAATTTTATTTTGTATAATGGTTCAAACCATGAAGAGTTTATCTACAAGCAAGGCCTTGATGGAGTCCTTCTCAGGTGCATTGATAGAGAATATATTGCTTCCATCATGAAATAAGTGCATGTCATAACTTGTGGATAAAACCAATAATCATCCACGATATCCCATAAAAATTCAAATGTTTGGATACAATTGGCCCAATATGATATAGGATTGTGCCACATTCTTCTAGAAGTTCCATTCCTTCCATGTTCATGCCATTTTCATTTGCCAACCCCTGGAGCTGCTTCACACAGCTAATTAATCCCGAAAAGTTTTCGCATGGGGGATGAATGTCGTTGGACGATATCCTCCCTCCACATATAGAAAATTCAAGTTCATTATCATAGAAACCCACTTATTATCCAAATGTTATGAAGTTATACACCTTATAGATGATGGAACAAGAATCTTTGTACGAATTTTAATGCCAACATCATTTCTAGATTTGGGGTCCCTCATACAATACTAACAAAAAATGAAACTCACATCTACTCTACTGAGTTGGAAAAGTTATACTAGGAGTATGGAATGAAACCCAACCATTAATCTAACTTCCATGAAGAGACCAACAAATAGATAGAGGCTTTCAACAAGACTCAATCCAACATACTCTAGAAGATGGTAGAAAAAGACAAGAACTCATGTCCAGAGAAGCTCCTCCATGATTTATGGGATTACCAGACCATGACCCTCACTTCCACCCAAGAGACCCCATACTCATTGGTATATGAGAAAAAGGTTGTTATACCTATTGAAATTCAAATTCCATCATTCTGGGTCACTTTCTGTGATTATCTGTCTATAGATGAGAAATCTTCAAAATGGCTTGATGAGTTGCAACAACTAGATGAGAAAAGGTTTGACACATTTGACCATTTTGAAGTCTACCAAAATCCAATTGAACGAGCCTTAAAAAAAGGTTTTCCTTTAGGGTTTTACTTTAGTCTTTCCTCAAAAGAGAAATGGTATTGGTCCCTAGAACCCCAATGATACTTGAGAAGAAACCCCTAAAGCTTGAGCCAAAATGGGAGGGACCATATTTCATACATAAGGTCTACTCTAATCGAGCATATTACTTGATATCAATGGATGGAAAACTAATCACAAATACAAAAAATGAAAGGTTTTAGAAGAAATAATTCACCTAATAATTACATATACGTCTTAGCTGTAAAATGTTAAACTAAATAGTGACATATTCATCCTAATCGCATGAAGATAAACTACATGATACATTCATCATCACCGAATGCCGTTAAAATACATGGTAGGTATTGTATTACAACTAGAAATAAATCACTTATAAGTCAAATTAATGCAAGGAAAAGATATAAATACCCTCCCCCTTTCCTATGCAAAGCTCATACCAATACAGGGAGGGGCCTGCAGAACTACGTGTGGCTGGATTATTTCCCTTTTTGGATATTTAGTGACGATAAGATCCTACATCCTAGCCCAACCACCATTAATATATAAAATTACCCCTCCTCCCTTTGTAATAACCATACATATAGGGATGAAAACTTTATAACTACATGTGTCTTGATTTCTATTTATATAGGATATGTAGTGACACCTTGTCCCCATATCTTGGTCCAGCCCCCAGTAACAAAAATTCCCAATCTCCCTATGTATGAACTAGAATTATGTAGGGGATTTCTTTTCAGAACTACATGTGGCTTGATTCTCTTCCCTCACATGATATATAGTAAAAATCGGATTTTACATCTTAGTCCAACCACCAATCAAAAAATTCCCTCGTGTTTCCATGAACATATACTATACCACTACAGGGAACTCCTAGAACTGTGTACAACTTTATTACTATCTCAATGGGATACGTAAGTATTCCTCAATTCAAAGGTCTTATCCCATCCACCACACAATGTTAAATGTATCCTTTATATCCTTCATTTATTTTACAAGAGTAGGTGGAATCCTTGTCACTCTTTGTTTCTCGCACCGAGTGTAACTCATGTGAGCTTAGGAATGATGGTAAGGGATTCCCTCTATAGACAAGGCATAAGGGGATATGATGAACACATCACTCATGGAGGATGAAACCGAAAATCATCCTCCCTATGTATGGAATGGAACTATATAGGTAAGGGCATGAAAAAAAATACATGTGGATTGATTCCTATTTAGAAATGGGATACATAGTGACGCTAGGATTCTAAACCTTGGTCCAGCTACCAACATCAGATAAAAATGCCCTTCTTCCCAATACATAGTCATGAACAGCATAAAAAAAATATATTCTTTAGGACGACATATATATTTTTTACTACACTTATTGGATACATAGTGACACTGGGATTCAACATCCTGGTCCAACCACTATCCCAAATCAAATCTCTCCATTTTCTCTATGTATTAGTCATACTTGTGTATAAGAGTCCTAATAAATCCCTAAACATACAATATTATACTACAAAGCATCTCAAGAGCTACATGTGACTTTATTTTTGGTGTTATGAGATACATAGTAACACTCAAGCAAAATGTTTTCAGTTTTTACACACATAATAAGGGAACATTCCCCCAATTTCCCACACATGACATACCACCCTATAAAGGAGATAATTTTAAATCCTATGGAGAAAAGGTGTCCAAATATTATTCCCCCATAGGTATGAGACATATCTATATGGGGAGTTTCATATTTCATAGCTAATCGTAGCCTGAGTATTTATTACGTACCCAAGAACACCATTTTTATTTACCATACTCCATGCCTTAGGAAATCTTGGAACATTATAATCATCCACAACCATCAGATATGGAAGTAAAATGTTTTGTGAACACCTTTGTTTGACTATTCACATCTTACCCCAGTAAATATGCATATATTTCCTACAAAACGACCATCAACCAAGGGAAAATTATTCCTCAGGAGAGTCCTTTCCTACCCTCATATGCCAAATGACTCCCAAGTCCCATGCTATTCCTCATGATCTGAGGCCCCCCAGGACCATGGTTTACCCTTTTACCCTCATTTATGCCTAGGGTATGCTATAATATCCTGACCATGATTAACCCATAGTTATTTATGGTCTTTGTGACATTTTTACCCCATAATATGACGGTAAACTATACTGATAACTTCCTTACCACACAATGTTAAAATACAAGGACATAATTTTCCTGACTACACGACATTAAACTGCACCACACAATGGCAATGATTAGATTCTTATCTCTGGTTGGCCTCACCAAAAAAATTCTTTTTTTTCATGTGTGACGGTTAAACCTCTACAAGGAATGTTCATTGGGAATCCTATATTACTTGGTTTTACCGTGATGAGATGCATGGTGATACTCGAATCCTATGATCCGGACTCAACCACAAAGAGTTTTAAAATGTGCCCTTATCTGCGAACAAATTGAGTCAAAGAAGAGAATCCTCGGATAGGTCCTATTTATAGGGATGATCAAGGGTAATCATATTTACCTCTTCTAATGTTAGGATTACTATACATCCACCCCACATGACGATAAAATTGTGTGGAATTCATCCTTTCTGCATGGCATTAAACTGTTCAATGTTGGTCTAAACATAAAATGATCCCTTTCATTGATTATTACATTCTTAAGTGGTGACCCAAAATCAATTTTATCCCTTGTTTCCCATACCGATCATAACTCATGTGGTCTTAGGGTCCTTAATTGGTAATACACCACGAAGTTATGGAAAATCAACCTAGAATTTTCACTTTCCTACCCACATCTTGGATATGTCAGAATATCCGAGCATGATTTAACTCCGGTTACTCAAGGAATCTACAAAATAAATATTCCCCATCCGTACTCATGAACATAATCTACGTACGGGAAAAAAATTCCCCCTTATATTTTTGGGTTTCATGATGAAGTTTAACCTAAAATGATACCCTTAAAGTTTAGGTGAACCCCCTATCAGAATCCATACTTCATTTTCAGAAAGGTCCAAATCCCCATAATCCGCCCAGGCTGTCAGAAATGGATGGAAAGTGTCCTAAAAACACCTTTGTTTGACTATGAACATCATGCCTTAGTGACTCTGCATATTTTTGCAACAAAACAGCCATCAGCCAAAGGCAAAGTCATCCTTAAGAGAGTCATTTATTGTGTCTGTATGTCTATATAACATTTATGTACCATATCACTCCCCATATTAAGAAACCCCCTGGAATATGATTTACATATTTCCCCTTTCAAATTCCAAAAGATGAAAAGAATTTTTAGCTGAATTGATGAATCATTAACTCTCTATTTGGTTGAGTAAATTGATCTTCCATAATAAGTTTAAAGTGTCCTGGCTGTATACTTTTAAAAAATACCATTCAATGGAACCCCTTCACAAAATCCAAATTCATGTGGGAGCAGTTTATCATTAAAATCTCATATAAATTATCTTATCATTTTCAGAGATCACTCTCCTAATAGGCCATCACTATGGTCCTCAAGCAACAAAAAAAAATCCAAAATTCCTATAAATCACCCAGGCCATCAGAGATGGATGGACAATGTCCTATAAGATACTTTTTTTTGACTATGGACATCATGACCAAGTGGGTATGTATATGTTTCCTATAAAACTACCATTAACCAAAGACAAATTCATCCTCAGGAGAGTCCATTCCTACATCCATATGCCTAAAATATATCCCATGCTTCATATATATCCAAATCATGGAAATTAAGGGTCAAGAAAAATCCCTCATTCATGTATAAAAGTTATTAGAACATTTATGGATGATGAATCCCAAATCGGGGCCCTCACGATACCAATTTTGGTTAAAGTTGATCGACCTAAAACATCAGGGATGATAATCCAGTTTCCATGATGGTAAACTTCTAATGAAAGAGACACAATACTCGGCAGAGTAAAAAACCGCAAAGGGAACCCTCAGATAAAAGTCACGTACTGGCTCGCTGAACCTATACTATGTAGGGTTTGTGAAAAAATGTTGAGCAATCAAATATTAAAAAGTGACACAAATATTGTAAGGTCAAAAACCCCAATGGTAGACCTATGAAAAAGTTATGTTATACCCACTAATCCCACCCCATAATGAGATTAGGCAAAAACTATGATTATAATGAAAAAGACATAAAGTTTATAGGGATTTCAATAGCCCTAGAAATAGTCAAAATATGTCAGCTGAGTCCCTTGGATCAAGAAAAAAATTAGAGCAATATCTTATCATTCAGTTCGGGATAACTTACTACATCAGAATGGCCTCCTCTTTATTCTGATCAGACCTCATTCTGATGGGGGGGGGAATTTATAGGGCCCTAAAAACTATTCAAAGTGAAGGAAAATACTCCCACTAGTTTGGAAGATCAAAGAAACACATATTGGATTGAAAATCTTATAAGAAACATGAAGAAATAATATTTTGAAAAGGTTTTTAGGCTAACCACATACAATCATCGGGAAAGGATCACATGGTGTATAAATCATGAACCATCAGTACCCGAAAGAACCCATGAGGCACTAGCCCATGATTTGTTGGACAACAAACTAATGACACCACAAACTCTGTTTTTGGAAAAATAGAATATATAAATGCCATTGTATACCATCCTGCGAACTATGATGATCATGGGTGAATCAAGATGGTGGGTTCTATGAACCATTCATCAAAAACCACATACTCCATAAACCCCAATTGACCGATTATTCCACAGGTTGAGTTAAATCATAATGGGATTCCTCAAATGGTGCCACATGACCATCAATATGATTTCCCTAGCACCCTATAAATGGAATGTAGGAGGAATTGAAAAGAAATAAATAAACTAGATGAGACCAGAAGAGTAACAAGAGATGATATGAAAAGATAAGAAATATTTATGACAATGGAAATTTTCGAAATGTACGGAGAAGAATTTGACTTCAGTCTTGAATCATCGAAAAAGTGCAAACCGTGAACCACCTCCTCCACAGGTATAAATGGCCGCGAACCATAAAAATAAGTAACTTAATTAAAATGACAAACTAAAAAAAAAATGGTGAAACTATGAACCATAAATCCCTCACAGATGAACTTTATTTTGAACACGAACTCTCCGACCCTTCTTCAATCCATCTCTCCATATAGTGCATCGCTATGCGGACTATACCTCACACTGTGTACTGCATATGTATGCAGATGGAACCTATGGATGTGTGGCCTACCACATCATAGACCACATCGAGGGCTATATACCATTTCGTTATGCAGAACACATTCTAATTGACATACTACTTTGGTACACGTACATCCTCTCTAACCACATGCAAGTATGCCATGTGAGGCTGCCCCCTTCCCACATGAGAAAATAGTACACATGATAGGGTGACTTCAGGTACACATCCTCATGGATCCAATCATGCCTCCATTACATTCTAGTCCTCGATTGATCCTCTACGAACCAGTCTACCGACATCAGGCCAAAGCCTCCTCCCACCACCAAAACTATATGATCAAATCATTGGGAAAACCAACATGTATTTCTAAATTTACATACCCAATGTAAGAAGAGCAAAAAATTCTATCCCCACAATGATTTGGACCCCCAGAATGTCTCTAATTCTAAATTCCCAAGGTTACCCAAGATCAGACCTTGTAATGTCAACATGAGTCTCCCCATTTTAGGGATTAAGGGTAATCACTGGTCTTTCTCTTCGATGAGTACTAGTGATAAGAGATAAGATCAATCATTCCTTCCCATTTAGCTAAGAATCACGTTCCTCCCCTTTCCCAAAACTAGATACAGGGAACTCCCAGTAAGGTAAGACCCTAGAATTATGAGATCTAGAACACAATAATTTCAATTTCATTCCACATTGATAGTTTCATTTATTTGTTCCCGCACCCACTTTTAGCTTGACATGGGACCAAGTGAAGGATTTGACACACCCAAATCTCTTTCCCACTCTTGTTCGGCTCAAAGACACAACCTATTCCACTGTATTCTAACTCCTTTTCCATCATCATAGAATAGAATGTGCACCCTTATTAAATCTTTCACATCCTCTTGTTTCTCACACCGAGAATGACTCATGTGAGATTAGGGGTCTGTGATGATACGACATTGGCACAAACTAGAAACGAACTATTAGAAATATAATTCCCACCATAATTGAGATACGTAGGACACCCGCATATGGATTGAACACAATGAGGTACCCTGTTTCAAAAGGTTCACCCCAACAATGTCCCCAACAAAGGGATTCCTCTTTAGAAGTAAGTCCTGATTTGATTATCTCAGACAGGTAGCTCCTATGTGTAATCCCCAATCATGTCACAACCCATAAAATAACTTAGAGAACTATGATTCCTACTCTATCTAGGATATGTACGAAACCTGTCCAATAATAGAGCTCTAGGGATGCTCTCCTTAGAAGTAAGTCCTAATAAAATGTTCCCCCAAATTCCAAAGGGCTGCCTCCTAGGTGTAAGCCCAGATATAGAACTATATGGGCTCTGATTATATCATGAGGATATGTAGAAAGCCCATCGTTTTGGGTTTAACCGCAACATCAAACAAACTTATGTACCTCATAGATGAAGATAAACTCTAGAGTGACTCAATACATTGCTTAAGTAAACATTGTCTACATTGCATTAAATTTGAGTATATCCATGTTGATCCTGTAACTCGGGGGTAACCAATGGGCACATTATTCTGGAAATGAACCAAGGATTTATGAATATATGAACATGGATTAAATATACAATAGAGTCCCAGAATGGGAAATAATTCTTCCCAAAAGGGTGTGATGAGCCCGAACTCCCATCCTCTCGACCAATGGAATCCTCAATTATTGTTGGCCAAACCATCTAAAAATCACATGTCATTGGAAATCAGGTCCACGAATCATGGAAATAAGGGTCTTTGGGTGTTTATAGTTTCAAAAATGAACCCATTGACGACCATATGATGAAATCATATCCTAAGAGGACCGATTGCACACATAATTTACCCCCTTCAATCACCTACAAAGACCATTCAATTGTGGTGAATTCTTCATAATAAAAAGAGAATAAATTTCCCAGTCCCTGTAGGGTCAATCCAATCCCCCATAAATGATGATGACGTGAATCGGGTCAAAATAAAATGGTAAACCTGATGTGAAATTCTCTATAGTAACAAAAAAATTTTTGTCTCCCATCAGACCATATTAATTTCCCCAAACGGTCATGTTGGGTATAAAAAAGACCCTTTATAACGAAAATATTAAGGCTCAAAAGTTCAAGATGTGGTTGTTTCCAGAAATACCATAACAAGTTTTCTTATTCAAGCTGAAGAATTATAATGATGTTGTTGATCTTGACTTGATGGTTGAAATTGATCATGGAAGCAAGTATGGTTTCCCTAGAGTTATGTCAGCAGTGGGTAGTGGTATTTATCCTAAGTAGACGAAGAAGCTGTATGAGTAGGGGAATAAGGGAGGTGGCAGTTTAGGCCATCCTCCCCGACTGTCTTCATTTGTGGCTTCTGAAACTGGTTCAGTCGTGTGCCATAAATTTGGGAAGGTAGGGAACATGTGAAATATATTTTCTTCTCCACCTAGAACTTTTCAATGGTGAAATGTTATTGGAAACTTACAGTGATTTGGATGAATGGTGAATCAATATCATAATGGTGTGGTGTTTGTGGATTCAAAGGTGATGGAATCATGGTCAGTGTTAGTTTAGGGATGAGATATAGGCTAGTGTTTGTTCTCAATGTTAGGATGATATGAGGAAACTCCATGAGGTGGATCAAGCGCTATAGGAATCAGATGTAGGGTCTATGATAGTTCTAGGTACCATTCTTATTGCATCATCTTTAGATATTTTTTTATTTGATACCGGTGTTTTAGTTTCTTTTATCTCTCTCCGCCTTGTTGATGTGTTAATGTTTCCAATTTATCTTATCTGATATGTGATGGAGTTGGCACTGAATCCTGGTAAGAACTGATATGATGGGTTTAGGTGTCCATCTTGTGAACTCACCATGTCAGGGGTCGAGTCAAAATGTAATTTTTTGGTTTTGGAGATGGACCTCTTTGATGTGATCTTCAGTATGGATTGGATAATGAATTTTTAGGTGCACATCCATTGCTATAGTTGTAATGTGAGTTTTTTGGAACCTAATAGAAGTACACAAGTTTTTCAAGGTGAATGGGATCCTTGGTCAGTATGTGCTATACCACCACTTCAGGAATTGTGAAACCGTGTTTATTAGATCTCATCGCTCTCATTGTCAGAAGATAATGGTGTTCTTGAGGGTCGATTAACTCCTATGGTGGATGAGTTACTATAGGTATTCCAAGATGATTTTTTAGGTTTTCTTATGGAGCGTAATATGGATTTCACCATTGAATTGACACTAGGAAAGCAAAAAATATATATTCCCTCATACTATATTCCACACACTGATTTGAGATAATTAAAGGTACAACTAGACAATTTAGAATCTAAATGATTAATTCACTCGAGCATATCACCTTGGGCTGCCCCGATTTTGCTTTTGAAAAAAGATGATGGATCTTTCCAGTTGTTTATTCATTACCAGAAGTTTAATAAAATGAAAATCAAGAAACAAGTACCATTTTCCCTATATTTATGACGATTTTGATAATATTATGGGGGAAATGTGGTTTTCCACTATTAATATTTATTCTGGGTATCATCAAGTCATATTTATATATACAAATTTTCTTAAAATAGTCTTATGAAGAATGTATGACCATTTTGAGTACTTGGCCATGCCTTTTGGGATGAAAAATGTTCCATAGGTCTTTATAGAACTCAAGAAAAAGGTGTTCCATCGCTATATTGACTATTTTTTCATGGTATTAGTGGATGAAATCTTGGTCTATTTTTGAAATAAAGAGGAGAATGAGTAGAATTTGTAGATTGTGTTGGGAACCCTTAGGGAACATCATCTCTGTGAGAAGTTTTCTAAATTCACCTTCTTGATTAGGGAAGTGATGTTTCAAGTCCATGTAATCTAAAAAAGGGTTTTAGTGGTCTCTGAGATGATCAATGCAGTGATGTAATGGGAAAAACAAAAGAATGTGTCTAAAATCAGAAGCGTTTCAGGCCTGACAGGGTATTCCATGCAGTTTGATCATGATTTTTCAAAGATTTCTTCGTGCATGATCATGATCACCTGAAAAGGGGTTAATTTTTAATGGATCCTAGAGTGTCGAGCATCCTTTTAGAATCATAATAGGTGGTTTAACAAAAACACATATTTTGATCTTGTTGGAATCTAGAAAGGGATATGTGGTCTATCATGATGCCTTGAGTATGGGTCTTGGGTGTGTGCTAATTTAGGAAGACCATGTGGTGGCATATGGTTCTCGCTAACTATGACTATATGAAAAGAATTACCCAACCCATGAAATATAATTGGAAGTGGTGATTCATTCCTTGAAGATGTGGTGTCATTATCTTTTTGGGGATAAGTTTGTGCTTAATTTAGATTATAAGATCTTGAACTAAATTTTCTCCTAGAAATATCTGAATTTGAGGTAGTGTCATTGGGTTAAGTACCTTCAAGGGTTTTATTTGGATATATTCTACACCCTAGTTAACATTATTTTTTTGGCAGATGATTTGAGTAGGAAATTACAATTTCAAGTGTTGAAATATCCCAGTGATGAGTGGATGTCGATGCGTATTTTCGCCTAGTTGCATCTTGAGACCAAAGAACCTAGTGGAGGTGTGTTCTTGGCCAATGTCTAGCTGAAAAATCCCCTTATGGAATTGATTCAGTTTGAGAAGCCTAGTGATGAGTTATTCCATCATTATACGAAGTCCCTTAATGTTGGGGAGGTTCCTTGTGAATGGTCATTTTATCTTGATATAGTTTTGTGCTTTAGGGGTCAATTTATGGTTTCGTTATCATTGAGTAAGGTGTTCATATAGGATAACCAATAGTCTTAGGGGTACATTCATCCCAATGCTACCAAGATGTACTATGATTTGGGTTATATATTTTTAAGGGAAGTTATGATGAAATATGTAGCTGACTATGTATTTCACTATTACACGTGTCAGTAGAATAAAGCAGAGTACTAAAGGCCCTCTAGTTTGATTCAACTACTAACCATTCGTACCTAGAAGTGGGAAAATATTTCCATGGATTTTATTTTTGACTTACCTCATAAAACCCAGGGGAGGAATTCCATTTGGGTAGTGATTTACCATTTGACCAAATCATCTTATTTCATTTTAATTAGGGATTCAACCAATTTTTTTTGATTTTGATCAGTTGTATGTTCGTGAGATTGTGAGGCTACATGTTGTGCTATCGAAAATTTTTTAGATAGTGACCATAATTTTACCTCATGGTTTTGGGAAGGACGTGATGAGGGAACATTTCAAGTTGGTCACAACATACCAACCTAAAAAATATGGTCATACGAAGCATGTGAATTATATTTTGGAAGTAATGCTTTGAGCATATGTGTTGGCTTTATGAGGCTTGTGGGATATCTATTTGGTATTGGTTGATTTTTAATATAAAAGTAGTTACCAATCCCCAATTCAAATATAAATTTTACAGGAAATTTTTGTCCGACCATGTTGGTCGCCTTTGTGTTGGACTGAGGTGGGTGATACCTCATTGTTGGGACCAACCCTTGTACATGAGATGTCTAAGAAAGTCAATATGATCAGGAAATAATTGTTGAAATCATAGAGTGTCTATAATTATTATACAAACCAGAGGTTCCAAGATTTAATTTTTTTGTGGGTGACCAACCATTTCTGAAAGTGGCACCTCACTAGGTCATCGTCACTTTAGAAAGAAAGGGAAGCTAACGTTGAGATATGTCAGACCTTTTGAAATTTTTGATAAGATTGGTAAGGTGGAATACAAGTTAGTTTTTCCATACTAGTTGAGGTCCATTCATGATGTGTTACATGTCTCTAATCTAAAAAATGTATAGCCTATATTTGTCTCATTTTTTTAATTGGTATGAGTTGGAATTGCAATTGGATTTATTAGTGTTTGAGCAGCCAGTGTGGATTATGGATTCTCATAAGAAAGTTCTATGTGAGAAGCCCAATCTATTGGTCGAAGTTCTTTGGCATCATGGTAGTGATACTAATGAGACATGGTATTAGAATTACTGGTTTCAGTAGAAGTACCTATTTTTGATCTCTGATCAAACATCAAGTTGTTTTCCTAGGTACGAGAAGTTTTCATAGTGGGGATAATTATCACATACCTGTTTTTATTTTGAGGTAATATTTTATTTATTTTTGGTCTCATATTTATCCTGTAGTTTCCCATTTATTTTTTTTTGGTGAAAATTGTTATTTTTGTCTTGATATAAGGGGGCTCATGATTGGAACATTTTTAGGGGAAACCGTACACCCTCTCATAGGCAAGCTTACATCGAAATTCTATTTTGGATAGTGGAAACTGCATGTTTGGCACCATGTTTTTCAAAACATGCCATATGTTCCCCATAGAAAATGATGGATTCATTATTTCCACACAGTTTGGAAAACCATGTGGGAAAACCATGAAACCTCTCCAGGTCATTAAAAAGTAAAAAATTACCTTTATTTCCCCTTCTGATTTAACTCTAAATCACCCCTATTACAGCCCATTCATGATTTTCATCCATGGGAGCCTCCTCCAAGATTTTTTGGACCTCTTTATATTTAATACTTGAGTAGTTTTAATGTGGATACTTCAAGGAATCTTCAAGTAATCCTATTTTATCATGATTCCTCTCTTTTCCTAGTGTTATCCCACCTTGAGTTCTTATTTTCAAGCATTTTATTTGACCTAAAGAGTGGTTGATCTTGTGTATTTGGGTGAAATATTGATGTTTATTGTTTGATATTTCTTTGATAGTTTTTTATGGTTGTGTAGTTGGGGTTTCAAACTAATTTCCAAATATTTAGAAGTGCGAGTTAGGTGTTTCCATGATTTTAAATTATTGGATGATTTTTATATTCTTACATAGTTGTATAAACATGATCTATAATTTTTTTTTGTTGTAAAAATCTTGTTTTTAAAAGGTTAGAGATTCACATGTGGTTAATATGAATTTTCTATAGAAAAGTGGTTATGTTTCAAGTGTTCTTCATTGCGGTGTTTCTTACATAAGTTTGATACCTTTATTGGATGGTGAAAAAGTTTTTTCAAAAAGATTTAATGGTGCAAATGAATTTAAAGATGATTTTTCTAGATAAATGGGTATTGTTTCTTTTTTGGACTATTTTTTCTGCACCTTTAAATGTAACATTGAATTAATAAAGTTTTTTGAAGAAGGTTATAAAATGAATTTGATGCAAGTATGAATTTAAAATGTAGATTTACCCATAGAAATGGTTGAGTTTCATATGAGTTCTTATTATTGTATTTCCAAATGGGTTTCATAAAATGTGAAAGTAGTGATAAATTAATGTATTTACAAATGGTTTTGGGGTGTGCGTGAAATGAAAAATGGTTAATTTATGTTATTTTGTGTTTTCTATATAGATTTTGATTGTTGGATCAATGTGAAAATATTAATGTAGTGATTTTATTATGTGCATATGATTATTGTATTGTTTATATGAAAGTGACGATTCATGTGATTCATTAAATTTAATTTGAGCACAAATAGAATCCTAAATATCTAGGTTTCATAAATAAAACTAGTACGCTAGTTGATTTGTAAGAGGTTGAGGCCCAGATTCATATAGTAGGATTGATGATTAAAATACTAACTAAACATGTGATATGGTCAGAGACCACTAGACCTTGGGATTAATTACCCTCTTGTGGATCATGAATAGGAATTATTATTGTTTTGGTTTATGATATGGAGACCATTAGACCTTGGGATGGGAGACCCTATAATGGATTTTTCACGAGATCATTGTTGGTAGTTGAGTTGGAGGATTCTGATCACTGAGGTACAAGGTTCATAGAGTCCCACTAGTTCTAGTTACATATAGGGATGTTCCCATGTTTATCTCTTATTATATGGTTATTATGTGATGTGGTTCTATCCTTTGGAATACAATTCAACTTGTGTACATTTTTATTTCAAGAATGTTTATTTGGGAAAAAAGTTTTTCTTAAAAAGTATTTCTTGGGAAATTTTTTCTTAAAATGTATTCTAGGAAATTTTTGAAATATTATTATTGAAATGTGTATGTTTATTTTTCCTATAATGTTATAGAATGTAATATTTTATTTGGGTGAAATTCTATTGGGATTTGTCTTATAGCTTTAATACAACTTTGGGTGTATATAGACTCTGTTATATATGAACCATGTAAAGGAATGATGCATCATAGTGAAGATGGTGGACCCAATTTATAGTGTTCCACTAATTTAAGGTGTTGGTGGTGGTGGATTGAGGGTGTTACCCCTCCTATTTTATGGATGTTTTTGGGATATTTTTCAATCCCTTTACGATGTAGTAATTTTCGTTTTGAAGAAAGTTGTTAATATTTGAATCTGAAAATTGTTGTAACACTTTTGGTTATGTTATCATATATTGTGAGGTATATTTATGTTGGTTGTTTATGATTATATAAATGGGTGAAATAATTACCAATGTATATTTGATACCCATGCACTGGTTTCCAGCATGTGGGGATCAAGAACACCTTTCAGGCGATGCCACAGACTGGGTCGAGTGTCGGGTTGGATGGAACTCCATCTCGGTTTGTAAAAACCACTCCTTAGTTACTCATTTGAGTGAAAAGGGGAATGAACTACACTTAACATATTCCTTAACTACTAATCAAGGAATTATTGTGGATTATACAAGTGTAACCTATTTTATGTTTTTATTTAGATCTTATCTATCAAATCTATGAAATTTTGGTGACAGTTATATAAATATTGTTTTAATCCCAAATTTTTTTGTGACATAGGAATGCTAATTTGATTGTTCTTTTGAACAATTATGGTGAAAATTAGCTTCTTAAGGACTGATTTGGGTTGGATTCCATAATGGAAGGATTACAATAAACAATGAAAGTATCACTTGAGTATATCGAGGAAGATTCCATAAATTTATATTGAAGGATTAAATCCCTATGTTTACTTAGTAAGGTCCTTTCTATATTAATAATATTAGGGTATATTTGATTGTTATAGGTCTTACCCATTAAATTTTAAAAATTAGATGTTTGACATTTCTTCCCTAAAAATAACACCATATTTTGATAAGAACATTATCATAAGGTAAAAAAAATCTATTATTTACAAGTTTAAATAGAGTATTTGTTGTAACCCTATTATTGTCTCTAGTGAGGAGTGCTAAAAAATTAGTTTTCACTTATGAAATAGGGTTTTTATTTCTTTAAAATAAGTAGAAATTGTTAAGATTGTATTGAATTAACAAAGAAAGTGGCTAGTTAAGGGTTGGATTTGTATCTTCTGTGATATCATATTATTTTAAATAGTTTAACTTTTCTTATTATTAGTTAATAAATGAAAGATTCATCAATTTATTCATCAAACAACAGAGGTTAATGTTTATTGTGCACACTGATATAATAGTGATTAATTCGTAGTAACCCCCATCCAATGTGTGTGAAAGGTACTAATGATACAAAAATATTAAACCACTCCTAAAATACCAATGCAATACCCCATTGGGGTTTAGTTCTCTTAGAAACATTATAAGTAATTCACTAACTTCACACAAGTGCCAATAATTTATAGACCCTCACCACCTGATAAAAACTATTCCTTTATTGAAAAGTTATACTCAGTGGAGGGAGATTATAGGTTATCAAAATAAGAATTAAACGATTAAAAAGTTTAAATACTTAAACAAAATTGCATTAAAAGTATAAAAAATTCATTGAAAACTAAAACCTATCAATATAAGATAGTTTTATTCATTAAGTGAAAGGACAAAGAATTATAATGGATATCCTTCCCTTCCATGATCATTCATGTTTTTCCACTGCACTTTAACAGTAACTAAGATAATGGAGGAATAAAAACTCATTTAGAATTAAATAAAATCAATGAATAATATAAAAACTAAATTAGTAAAAAATAAAAGACTCCAACTCTCCAACATGAACACTTGACCAAGCCTCCCATATAAATCATCTTATTCATTTTTTTAAAGACCATAGAATTTATCCCAATTTTTCTATTTGAATACCCATGAGATCTTTCCTTTTTAATTTTTAAAAAGTTTACATCTATTCAATTTTTTACAAACCATAATATTATCTTCCCTAAAAATTCCTACCTTCTTATTTTTTAATGATCTAAGTATCATTCATATTATAAACTAAATTGCTGGAGTTGGTTTCATAAATTGATATGTAGAAGACCAAAGAATTATCTTGAAGTGAAGATGATCTTTAAAGAGACACGTATGTGGATTATTTGTTTCCTATAGTGACTTGTTTGAATCATCTATCGGCTTTTTATGGATTATAATATGTGGAAATTATTCTTCTGAAGGTAAAGATCATGTTCACACTATACTAAAAATCATGGTTATGCACACTGGATTCATGATTATGGTGCCATATTCATTATTATAGAGTACTAAAATATTTTTTCATTGTGTTGTATAATGCTTACATAGAGTGACAGATAATGGTTACATAAGCTTCTAGATGATGGTTACATATCATAAATTCATTATTATAGTGTAAATTCATTTTCCATCCATCCATTCATTATTATTGGATGAATTTATAAAAATCCTCCAATCATTACTACTTTGTTTAATATTTTTCTTATCAATCATGAAATCCAATGTCACATTCCATGACCCAATCCCTCACAAAATATAGATACAAAATAATCATTATATGGACACTCATATATCTCTAAAAAATCAAATAACCAGACTAAATTCCCAACTTACCCATTTTAAACAATATTCATGAAATCAATTGATTTGACAGTGTAATTCTAAAACACTCTAAAACTCAATGAATAAATAATTATGATGGAATAAAATCAATTGTATATCAATAAAATATACTAGATATAAATTTTCTCCATAATTCTCTTATTGGTCAGTTATTGTATGGTTTGAATCCATACAAATGGGAATTATAGAACTTGTCCCCATATATGGAGGTGATAGGTTTTTTGGTTTTGGTATTAGGACCTCAAGACGAGATTCATATATATCCCTATAAAGGGAATCATGACCCACATAATGCTACACCACTTAATAGAAAACATCATTCCTTTTAAGTTCAGGTGACAAGGACAATTGTGGTTCCATTTAATGTTTTGAAATCATGACTAAATTACTTTCCTTCTAAGGATGTGTGACAAAAACCAAAATGTATTATAGTTTAAGGAGATCTGACTAGGAACTATTATTTATAGTTTTAAATCACATGGAATGAACTATATGATATATGGTTAAAAGTAATTCAGTTGGGATGAATAGGTGAAAATAACTTTTTAATGGTTTTTGTTGAACTTATGCATGAGTTTCCCTTTCCGATTAGATATACTTATTGGTATCTAAATAAAATAGAGTATAGTTGGGGATAATACCCTGTAATAGGCCCATAATAATTGTAGTACTTTGGAATGTTATAGGTATGGTATCATTAATATGACCATGGTTTGGGATTACACATTGTAGAAGGCCCGTCTAGTCATGTCCACTTATCATCATTTGGTAACTAGATGTGGATGTAAGACTGGTCTCATGTGAGATATGAAACAATGATGAAGGGTTGGGAAATAACCTAGGTTAGAGGCCCATGATATTTATGGCTCATTAATAGAGCCCCAAGATTATATCATTAATGAGAACATAGTTAGGGATTACACCTAATAGGAGGCCAATGTATCCACATACAACTCTCATCTATCTGTACTTAGATAGGGAATGAATACTATACTCATGGGTGATATGGATTAATGAGGAATTTTTGGAACATGAAATGATTAGAAGTATTATTATAGTTATATATCTGTAGCTCATTGATTAGTGAAATAAACCCATCAATATTATTGATATCAATTATAACTAGTTTGACATATTCATGATGAGTATCTTGAATCAAGATGATCATCTTGAGTTAGGAGTCATTTCACCGATATCTTAATGATAAAATAAATTATTATGTAAGGTATAAATGGATATTAAATCCCTATGGGTCCTATCAGTTAGGGAGAAATAAACCAGAAAATGTTTCTCATGTGATACTTATCCCAATTATCAATGGAATATATAATCGGAGGGGATAAATATGAAATTAATAAACCATTCTTATATTTCAATAGAATGTGAAGGAGGGATAAGTATATGGGGGAATTAGTAGGTAACCTATGAAGAAGGGGAACCTTGATAAGTGGAATTCAAGAATGAGTGTCCAGGTAGGTGATCATGTTGAATTGCCACCCAGGTAGGTGACCTGGGTGAGAGGGACTCCCAGATAAGTGTCCGAGGTGAGTGGGTACCTAATAAGGTGACCTAAGTGAATGGATTCATAGGTAGGTGACTTGGGTTATTGGTGTGTAAAGGTACATGGATCAGTTGAAAGGGGAACCTGGTTATCTGACTTGGGACCAACTTCAGTAATGGATCCCAAGGTACCACTCCACTTATGGAGACATGGGTTCCCTGTGAGAGAGACTTAAGTAGTTGAAAAAATTTCTAACATAGAGGTCATAGTTAATGGGGGATCCGTTGGGTATCCTTGGAGAAATATGAATAGTACTTTAAGGAAAAAACGGGCACACCCATTATGGGATGGATATGGGGCCTAGTTAGTGCACCTTGGTCACTTGGGTAAACCTCTTGAGGGTCCTTCACCCTTGTCTTGGTGAAGAACTAGGTGAAGTGGTCCTTAAATGGTCATATTCATTAAAAGATGAAAATAATCTTCACTTCATGCTCAACCTTTTATTTTTGAGACAATACTCACCTAAAGGGAAGCATGGAGGATATTGGTGACGATTTATTACACTCAGGTGCTGCATCACACTCAGTTCTCACTCCCTTGATCTTTTTTTAAATTCATCTATAAATTAGGGCCTGTAATATCCTAATTTTTTCAAATATATTATAAACCCTATTTGTTGATACTTTATAAGTATTTTTATGTGAAAATATAGTTTTTAAATAAAAGTAACTTAATAAAATTATTAAAGTCTTTGTATAATGGTAAAAGACATTTTCGGAGTTAGGCACTGAGTTAGTGTGAGATTCTAAGGACTGTAAATCCGTGACGAAGATAGAATATAAATACTAAATATATTATATTACATGTGCATTATTTATCCAAAATAATTAATATATTCCAAATGGTGCTTCGTATGAGAAATCTGAGAACATCGTTAGTTCCAAAACATGGGGTTCACCATAAGAGGGGTATAAATATTATGTACATTGTGTGTTTAGAAACATCGCATGTGATAAAACCCTTTTTATACTTAAATTATTCTTTTATTCCATTTTTTAAATAATAAATAATTAATATATCCCAAACATTGTGTCATACGAGAAAACCGAGGCATTCATTAGGTCTTGGATGCAGGGTTTACACTAGGTGAAGTATAAATTTCATGCACTTCAGATATTTGTTCTGACCACACTTAAAGGAAATAATAAAAATTATATTATAATTATTTATTTAGAAGAAATAAAATGGAATAATACTTGATTAAATAAATTATTTTTATTTTCGCTTAATTTTTGAGCGATATATCACAATTGGTGAATTATTGGGAGGTTAAATAATAATAAGGATATTACTACCAATCCAATATAAATGCAATAGTGTGATTAAAGAAATGTATTAACTATTTGGTATTTAATATAGGCTATTATTTTCAAATGTTAATAGTGGAAAAAATTGGTGATAATTAATAATATAATCATAATTGTTTTTATTATTATAATCAATTTTGGAAAAATATTTTTTGTGTGTTAAAAATAAACTATGTATACATATATGTTAGTTAAATGAATATGTATATACATGTGAAAGTGTATATGTATATATATATTATTTGTGTATATACATATATGGGTTAAATAAATATATACATGCCGGTGTATATATAAATATATGAATTTGTGTATAAATAAGTATATATTGGGTATATATATATATATATATATTTACATATCTATATAGATGAATTTTTAATATATATCATATGGTTGTTTTAATATATTTAAAAGGGAGTTTTAGAAGAAGAATAAAAGATGCATAATTCAAGGTCAAATGGTGGAACAAAGAATTTAAAAGGAAATGGAAATAAATTAAGTAATAAATTTATGAAAAAATTAATGAATAAAATAATATAAAAAGATAAAATGAGGGAGATAATTGGAAGAGGATCTTAATGGAGCGTACAAAGGAATTTATCCCTACCCTCATGCCTATCTCCGACTCTCTCACCTCTTCTCTCTTATTATTATTTTTTATTTTATTATTTGTTTCAAGCATCTTTATTCAATAAAATCTTCGTTATTTATCATAATTACATGCTTTCAATGTTGTTGGATTCCTCTCAATGAATAGAAACTACATCTTTTTTTAGGTTTTAAAGTAAACACGGTATTACTCAACTCCATTTTTCACATTTTAGATGGATAATTTAAAACAAATTATCAAAGGATAATTAAATATATTTATCAAGAGTTAATTTATAAAACGTTTTCATATAATAATTTCTTTGAATTATCAAAGGATAATAACATTCTTTAACAAAAATAATTATAAAAAAATTATTAAATGTTAATTGCATCAAATTATAAAATATTAATATGTGGAAACAAATTTTCGTAATATAATTGTGAAATGATAATTTTCAAGGAATAATTATTATAATATAATTATATATGTTATCAAAGGATAATTATTAAAATTTCTCAAATGATAATTTCTTGATTATCAAAATATAATTATAAAAGGATAATTTATGAGAAATTATCAATAGATTATTATAAAAGTATGATTTATGATAAATTATCAAAATATAATTATAAAAGGATAATTTAAGATAAATTATCAAAATATAATCATAAGAGGATAATTTAAGATTTTTTTTTATCAAAATATAATTATAAAATGATAATTTATACGAAATTATCAAAAAAATAATTACAAAATGTTAATTTAAGAATGAATATCAAAATATAATTATAAAAGTATAATTTATAAGCAATTATAAAAATATAATTGTAAAAGCATAATTTAAGATAAATTGTCAAAATATAATGATAAAATTATAATTCATGAGAAATTATCAAAAGATAATTATAAAACAAAAATTTAAAATTTATCTAGGATAAGGAATGGATCATTGCGCGTGATATATTATTTGAAATAAAATAATTGGTTTTTGGTTTTAGGGATGCCTGGTGAACCTTGAGTGTTGATGTTTAGATAATAAGGTTTTGATGAGGTGTTCTTTACTGTTTTATTCTTTCGTTTAAAATAAAAGACCTTTGAGGTATGAAATTCCTTACCTTCTTGGGATCTCGTTATACATGTTGTAGTGGTGTGATTATCATGTTGGAATATTTGATTTCCATGCTTGACTTGTGATTTCTAGTAGGTGTGTGTATTTTGTGACACTGTATAACCTTTCTCTATGAGAAGTTTTAGGATAGTTAAATCACATGTACATTTTTTTATTCTTATGTTGTATTTATGATGATTCTATACTTTATCATGACATGTTCCTTGATATGTGTTCCTTTATATGTGGCCTTGATATGATGTTATTGTTTCTATGAGATATGTGAGGTATATGTTTTATTATTGTTTCTTGTTCATGGTACCTTTGAGATAGGTGGACCCATCATGGCTTGATAACCCTAGAGGGGGGAGAATATTCAGATGATTCATGTGACTTGATGAAGAGACCAAGATGGATGATGTGGCATGATGGACTAGTGTAAAATGACCTGGGGGCATGATGATCATGAGTTATCGAACCCATATGCGAGGACCATGGGGTATGACATTCACGAGTGATCAGACCCACGTGACAATAGTGGGGAACAATGGTCTATATGACTAGACATAGAGATAATGTTGGGGCATGATGGCCTAGTTTGGTCTAACCTAGAGGCCTAGATCTAATATGGATATCAAGAATATTGATGATGAATCTAATGTTGATCTATTCCCATGATTATTTCAATGTTTTTCACCATGGAACCGAAGTAGGTACGACCGGGGGTTTATGTTAGCTTTGTTAGAACCAACCTCTCAGGTTTGGATTGTATGTTTATGTCTGTTATGCAATGATTATTATTAAAGAATAAAGTATTATAATTGATCACATCAGGTTAAGGACACATTGGTGGTGTCCTATCGAGTCTTTTACTCACACCCTACTTCGGAATTTAGATGCTCTTGTAGACTATATAAGGGATCTAGTGAAGGGAAAGGGCCATATGGTGGATAACTGAGTATAAGAGTGTATATATAATAGTAGTTTGAGAAGGACTCTAGAAGATTCACTATTTATTTATTCACTTTATCAGATTTATTTCATTTGGACATGCTTTCCACTTATGGGGGTTTAATTATTTTTATTATATATATGCCATCATTAATTTTATATATGTTTACTCTAATTATTTAATATATTGTTTATTGTTGATTATTGATCCTATGAAATGATATTGAGGGTATAGTCTCACCACTTATGTACATATACCCTCTCTGTTAGTCAACATCCTATTTCATACGAGGATAAGTGCATGAGGTCAAGTGGATTTCTTGCTCGGACTAGGTGATTCGAGTTGGGATGTTACATGGCCCTTATATTGGAAACATGATATATATTTCCAAATAAATAGTGTGAAACATATGGTGTTACCATTTCTCTTAAAAAGGATAGGAGATAAATGTGTGATCAAGGATGGGTGCACAATGCATCACGACACTAAAGAAGATATGTAATGTGAGTGACATGAAGAAAAGATTCATGGTTACCTTATGAGTATGGACATGATATCGTTTAGTGTTCATTTATCTACCCCATGTTTGTGATTTTCACCATATTAATGAATGTAAAAAAATATTCTTTTTTCTAAAATTCAAGTTCCAATAAACGACCCCTATAGAATTGGATTTGATTTGAATGAAGATTATAAAATTATGATGTAAATTTGTCTTGGGTGTGAGTTAGGATCAGTACATTTTCTTATATAGAAGGGGAAGTCACATACTTTGTTGATGCATTCTATATCCACCACGTGGGATCACATGTTATTTGACATGTTGTTTCCTTTGTGAGATACAACTATAACCTATAAATATGAGGGTACCACCTTCATTAACACACATAAAATAGGTAAAAAATTATTGAATATTTTAATCACTCTTTTCACACAAGTATTTCCTGAGAACCAATTTTCATTCAATGTTAAGTGTGAGTATGAGAGAAAGGGAGAAGGGCGCTTGCGATAGGGTGTGCCTGGACCAACATATGATACTTTTATGAGTTAACTAAGTGTGTAAGACTATGAAAATAGGCCTAATAATATAATTCTATCCATGATAAACTGGGAATCGTGATATTAGAACTGTGACTTGTTCATAAGGAGTTGGGTGAAATTTTATACTTAGTGAAATTTTCACCAAAATATTTTGTGTCTTTTCTCATAATATTTTTACATGAAATTTCTCTATTTTTTATTTCAAAATTATTAAAAAAAATATTTCATTATTTTTATGACATAGTTAGAACTTAAAATATATTTTCTACTAAGTTAGTGGATGATTTCATCGAATAAATTACTAATTTCATTAAGCTTAGTTCATTGTTACTTATCAATACATGTCATCATGTACATCCAAGTATTAATGGATAAAATATACTCAATTAGACATTGTTATATATGATTCCTCTATATAGGCTTATATTTATTACTAATTCAATAATTCTAGATGTATGTAATAATCTTTTTACTATATGAATCTTGTTGTCAAAAGTTCTCATTTGGAAAATAATTTCCTTTGATGGATATATCATCTGAAAAATTATAAATGGGGAGTTATATTGTTTGAATAATTATATAAAAATGATGAATAATAATCCTTAGTTATACTTTAATATTAAGAAATCCTCTCTATAGATTTAGAAAAACTGTTGGAGCATATAATGGGACCTTCACCTTAGGATAAATTTCTCCGAAGAGCGGTTGTGGCCATATTGGGTGAATTAGAGCTATATAGAGTTTGAGTACCATATATATGATTTTAGGCTTTATGTGGGAATTTTAATAGTGAAATTATTATTTTAGAATTATCCCAATCTCTTCCTTGAGTTGGTTAGTTGATGGTGTTCCAAAACAAAAAAATTTCACCTATCACATAAGGATGTGGGAATAAGTATCTAGGGAACATAAAAATTTAAGAGAGTACCTATTCTTAGTGATATGTATTATTAGGTTATCATTATCTATAATTTATAGGATAATTTTGTGAAAAATATCATTATGGAAAGGGTTATGTTGTAGCTGGTCAAAGAGAAGTTGAGGAAAGATGTTCATCTATCTCTCAACATCCCCTCGAGTGCCTAAAAAAAGATATTTTGATAGTATCATGGGTCAAAACCCAAAGTGAAGAGATTGAGGACCTCCCCAATAAAAAATTACAGTTGGAATCATACCATATACTATTCCACACTAGATAAAGACAAATATATAACATGGGTTTATAAATTTTGACTAGATTTAAATCCAGATCTTCTACTGATTGGATTTCTGGTATTGTTTCTCAATGGGTGGTTATTAATGACCCAAGATTATTGCACTAAAGTAAGGTAATTTTTATTCATGTTTGTTACAAATTTATAATTAGGGATCCATGTACACATCATAGTACTAAATATGAGAATCCTCTACAAATTTCAAAGACAAGTTCAATAGGGAAAAACTCTAAATTGGACCTATAGTCCAATATAGTTTTTATATGGATGGAAAGTGGCACATCTCAATGTCTTCTTGGACCCTAAATTCATATGTAAGTCCATGATATTTTAATTTTTAGGTATAAAACCAATAAATATGGATAATCAAGTCCTAGAGCATGTTGTAGGGAGATATTCATAGTTCATGTTTTCTACGTATGAGTCTTCTATTATAACAATAGAAGAATATATCACTACTTAAATGAAGAAAAGTTTATAAATAATCCTACTACATGACGGATTACTAATTGAATCGTTTTATGGGTTATTAATCTTTGAGTTTTATATTCTATATAGATTTATATTCTAGTTCTGATGTATATAGGAGGTGAGACCATGTCCCTATCACGGGTTGTGTGATGCAAATCACCTTATGGTCTTATAGAAACTCTGATTAATTCTTATGTATATGAAAATCAACACTCCAATATAACCACAAAAAAATAATGAATTTTTCGTTCTATCGATGGTGTGTGACTGATTGTGGACTGAAGCTAGGAACAATGTTGAAAGGAATTACCCTACATACACATTAACCACCCTTTAAAGCAAATAGGGATTTCGGAGGAACCAAATTAGGGAGTTGATATCATTAAACTAAATTCCATAATTAATGAAGGTTATACATTCACTGTTGTTCTTGGTATTATAATCTACAAGAATTTAGAGTAAGATCCACGCATAACACAATTAGAGGTGTCTGTCAACTCAGATGCCCATGAAGACCATATTGATTAGACTTCCTTGGAGAGAGACACTCTTACCATAGAAGAATTAAATTCATTTTTCATAACATATTCATTAAGTTAAAATACACTTCTAATGAGGAACCTTATCCTAGAATAAATACCATTTATATAAGATGAATCAACCAATAGTGTTAAAATTTCCCCCATGAACTGATAAAGCATGAAAGGGTATTGAAAAACATCCATGATTCTATCACCCAGAATCCCATAGCTGAGATGAGATGTAAGGAAGATCACCCCTTCCTTCTATTTATGGGTCTGTGGATAAAAATATTCAACTATCAGGACTTTTAATCCATTATTTAAGTAATTATGGATGTTTGAAAGTAATTTGAAATACAAGATAGAGATATCTCTATAAATTTTAAGGGACATACCCCTAGGATAAATATTTAGAATGGGATACATAGGATATGAACCAAAGAACTTATATAGAGTCCTCGATTTGTAATTGAGTGGTTTTTCATTATATATAAATATAATTATATGAGGATCATGTAGTAAAAAATAAATCACACTTATTAAATGTTGAATTCATACTTGAGACCATCAAAAGAAATAATTAATAATTATATGCATGAGTTCAATAGATTGATCTACTTACTAAAGAAAGAATTTCAAATCATGTAATTATCTAGAAATCTTTTAATGATTACCATCATAAATTATCTAATTTCAAATATTTAACTCAATAGAACCCATCATACCCCTCTTTACTGTTTCTTATTCATACCATGTAATATTTTTATAGGAGGGTTCTATATTTTGTACATTCCTCATATTCAATTTTATGAATATAAATCCTATTTAAAATTTTAAACTGAATTTCTATGCTTCTATGTTACTTTGATTATTAGTTTTGATAATAAATTAATCCTATAAAGGGGAATATCATAATAAATAAATCCTATTGAATATTATATTGGAATTTATTAGGTTGAAGTTGAATTCTAGATACTAGTTTAAATGTTGACATGTATGAATCAATCCATTATATTTTAAATAAGTTCTCTCAGATGTACATAGGTGGGATAGGTATGTATCATATATACCATCACCAAAATCTATGGAAAATCTATGACATAAATGATTGAAAAATTTTATTTTCTCATGAGCCAATAACTGTAGACAGAAATGGTTTGTCCAGATTTGTGGTACATTTTATATCTCCATAAGTCAAGTTCAATCCATTCAATTGAATTTATCCTAAATTTGTACTCTTAGATGGATATATTCATCTTAGATATGAAACAAATTTTCTATCACTATAATCAAAGGTAAATCCATTTAGATATGTTAGAGGTTAATGACTCTAGATATTGATAATCATGAAGGGAGTTTTAAATAACAATATCAATGCTAAAAATGAAACAAGTACCCCAAAATCATATTATCATTCATTTCACACACAAACTATCTATACTAATATTATATGTGGAATAAAAGGGTTCTCTAACTTTTCATTAGGTTAATGGACCTATAAATGATTGATTGAATTTTGAAAGGGCCTAATGGTGGTCACTACAAGATTTATTCCTTTTTTATTTTCACCATAAATTTTTTATATTCCATGCATGTGGAGATGACTAGTTATTTGGAACTCAAATTGTACATAGGAAAACCTTTATAGGGTTACAACTTGACATATTTTGTGCATTTTAATTTTTTAAAATCTATAAATTCTACTTAGGTTATATGAGTTTCATGCATAGCAAGTGGATAATCACTTTTTCCCAATATTCCCCTTGTGTGATTTCAACATGGTCAGTACCATGCCTCTTCCCTTTGATAGTTTATGGTCTTGAAATTTTGACCAATGAGGCTTTCTGTTTAAGGTCATACATATTTTTCCAAAAAGTGGCTGAAATTTTAGGTTATAAAACCATGAAAAAAGTTTGAGATGGTCTATATATAAAGGGAAAGGTAAATTCGATGTAAATTGAGATTCCAATGCTAATATAGTCCACCTTAGGGATAATTTCTTATAGTTTGAGGTTATGATGCCTCAAAATAATAAAATTGATGTTTAAGGTATAAAAACATTGAATAGAAGATGATACCGTCTATATAGTGTGGAAAAGGAAAATATGACATAATTTGAAGCCCTAGTACTAGTATAGAGAGTCTTGAGGGGAGGTACACATTGTTTAAAGTCATAGTTTTATGATCAATAGCTTTTTGGGTTTAAGTTCATTTAATTTTGACCAAATATAAAGGTAGAGTATATGGTTATACAAATTTTAATAATGGTTGAGATAGTCTATATATAATGGTTAAGTTAAACCTGACATGAAATAAGATCCCAATTATAGTATATACATTTTCAGGGATCAATTCACATAGTTCATGTTCATTGTAATTATATCAATAAAGACAATGTTTATATTCATAGATATTTGATTAAAAAATAAGTTATACACATGGAGGTAAGGGTAGAATTGACTCGATGTGAATGAGGTGTCAACACCAATGCATGTAACCATGGGAATAATATAATACACATAGTTTAAGTTAATAATGTATAGAATTATGATGAATTGTTTGGTGTGACAACCCAATTGGGTCTCACGATCCATGGGTTATATAACACCTTTAAATAAATAATAAAAATGATGTAAATAATAACTCGAGGTATTTGATTTAGGATATGACGAAATGAAACAATTATAATGAGGATGAAAACTGATGAAATGTGAATGATATGTTTCATAGAAACATTATTAAGGGAACATGGTGCTATATGAACTTATCCTTATAATAAAAATAGTCCTCTAGTTAGCAATACATATATGAAACACAACCATCATTACCAAACAACAATTTAATTTTTAGAATAAAAAATTCTTCTTAATAATTTCTTTAAAAGATTTATAGTAATCAAAAAATTTATGAAATGATTTGTAGTATATGGGAATAAAATGATTGAAAGGTGAGGGAACAATTCAGTCCAAAAATAAAAAATAATGGGTTATTATGAAATGTTGATAGGGAGTTAAAGTGGATAATGTTTTTCATCCAATTTTTAAATATATGGTTCAAACATCACTATACATTATGAAATAAAAGGAGTTAAGAAACTTATAGTTGTAGTCAAAATTATTTCAACCCAACTTATAGTTTAATATATTAAAACTTAATTTTAATAAGGAAATCATATATTGGAAGAGAAGTTTTAAATTGATGGATTTTTTATTTGAGACCAAAATAAGTAGTCTGGATGTCACTACATATCCTAACATGATAGGAATCAATCCAAATATAATAATTTTATGGTTTAATTTTGTATATCTAACTCATGAATAAGTAAAAATAATTTTTTTTCGTAGGGTAGAGTCATTGGGGAAGACCCTATGTGAATGAGGAGAACTCATACACTATATCACATTAGATGATTATATGTGAATAATAACCTCTAGATGGACCAAATATAATATATTTGGGTTTCACTATGTATCCTATGAAAATAAAAATCAATCCATACATAGTTATGAGAACACATATTTACATAGATCCATCTCAAGTACAAGAGATGGTGACATATATATATATATATATGGGTTCTCTGGTGAGGGAAAGTAGAATGAAACCTCGTGTGAATTAGAAAAGGTATCGATACTCGGGATTTAATTTTGCAAAAGGGCATGATATGAGTGGTTTGTGAGTCAATAAAATCCCATGAATAATAGGAAGCAATAAAAACATAGTTCCGGGTGGTAGTGGAGAGAATTTTATACTAAAACATGTTTATTAAAAATGAACCATAAATTTAGGATTCTTACATAGATATAGATCTCATGTAAAAAAATTAGGTCATATAAAATAGATCACTCTAATTAGTCTAAGGTTCATGCAGAATAGACCATATTCTACACTATTTTACATCATGTGATCAGATCTTGGATTCCATGCATCTTAGGGTCATTAAATAAGGATCCTTACATAGATATTTTTACATATATCTAACTTACGTACCAAATTAAATGGATTTGTATTAGTATTGAGTTAGGGGAGGAAATCTGAAATGAACTAGTGAAGTCTCAGATTCTAAGATGAAGTGAGAGTTTTATAAGGGTGAAACATGAGGATGATTCTGATATATGAAATTTGAACATCACTATATATCCAGAGATAATTGGAATCATTCTATACACAATTATATAAATTAAATGTCAATGAAAATATGGATCACACATATAGAAAAAATAGGGATGATTTTTTCATGTTCATGTATGTGGTAGTAGAACCAATGTGAATGAGTAAGATCTAAAGAAATAGGACTAAATCCAATGGGTTTTTTTGACTAGAATTGAATTCAGAAGCTAGGGTGTCACTACACATCTTGTAAAAACATGAATTAATCCCCCACATTTTTCTTAAGTATTAGTTGGATTTTTCCTAGTGTAGGGTCCATTAAAGGAAATCCAATGTGAATTAGGGGAACCCATACACAATAAAATCTTATTTAGATCTATCTTGTACATAAGGGAATATGGTCATATATGATAGACCAATCTATGTAACATAAGGTCATGTATGATGGAGTATATTTTGTATATTCTAACACCATATAAGAAGGACTACCTTTTCTTTTATTTTATGGTCATATGAATAAACCCATCATGTCATGAATTTTAAATTCATATGATGAGGACCATCACCAATTAGTTTAGATTCATCCAAAATAAATCATATGAACCCCTCAGAGAGTTATGAAATGTATTTCTTAAGAAATCATAAATTGGTAGTGGACGTGATATGATCTCCATTCATTGAATCAAGGATTAAGCTTCATTAATTTATTCTATACATATGGAGTAAGGTCATTATCATATCTACTCAAGATTTAGAGGTTTCTTCCCAAGTATAATAAGAGTTATCACATCCAATACTAGTTATCCTTGAATGAAAAAATAGAGTTAAAAATTCTTATTGAATGCTCACACGACGCCATTTTTATATATCTCAAGGTTATATAGCATATATAACATTTTCTCATTGATCAATTATAATTTATAAATCCATATCTAGGAATTCTCATATTGGGACAATTGATCAAATACGATGAGGAAAAATGTAGTAAAATGAACTTCAATTGGTAGAATTACCTCTGTCCCATACAAAAAACAATACAGGGTCACCCATGTGGTAATAAAAAATATGCCGAGATAATCCCAAAGATCATTCATAAGTTTATCAATATTAAAGATTCGTATATTTTACCACAATATTATAAAGGATATTAGATAGTGTTTGGATGAAGGTGATTATATGTTATTTCACCGCTGTATGGTTGTGAAATGAATGGTAGGACCAAATATTGTACACCTATTATAACCTATTCAATTAAAAATCATAGAAATTGGAGAAATTTACATCAATATTGTGAGAGGGACACCAAATATGATAATTATATTAATATTTAAAAAATTGATGAAATTGTTTGTTCCAAATTCTTTGATTGAAATTTCTTCAGCACATATTAAATATAAATTATTGTTAGTAAGGATAAAATTGAACTACTTATCTATGACTAGAGGGTATAGACCCATAAAACCTATCCGCCATGTATAAAATGAACATGAGTATTTAGAAACATATAGCAATTAAGTGGGTGATGGGTGAAATAAAAATATATATGATAAGAATGTAATTTCTTTATGAACTCCAAACAGTTCTGCATAATTGATTTCAATATGTATCCAAATGTCCAAAATAATGTAAGATCCCAGTTCTTGACTAATGGGAACAACAATTTTCAAATCATAGTTATCACATTAAAAGAATGATATATCCACCTTTAATACACTTAATTTTTAGCCTAGAAACCATCATTTTTTGAGGAACATATAGAAATTAAATCCTTATTGAAAGATGAAATTTTATTTCCACAGATGAATCTATTCCATTAGAGATTGATTCTATGGGAGAATATCATTTTATAGGTAGTATTTTATGGTGTAAATCCATAAAATTGTGTCATAAAATGGCATGAGTAGAGGATTGATTTGACTTGAGATGGTAATAATTTTATTTATTTATTCCATATCACAATAGATAAATAGAGATACAACCTTATGTTGTGAAATGCGAATAAATGTTTTTTCATTGTTTAATGTTTCTAGGGCCATAAATATATTGGAATGTATAAATTCTTATGAATTATATAGACAGAGGATATGAGACAGTGTTGTTTCTAAGGTAAATTAAACCATCAAAACTCATATATAATCAATAAATGAAAACAAATATACTTTATTGATTGTATATTCACAATTAATTTTCTTGATCATAAATTCGGAATAATACCTAATATTTAATCAATTAAATGGAGTTTTCATAGAGAATTAAAACCCTAAATTGAGGGATTAATAATCTACATCATTTTTAGAACATTCATTTGATAATAGGAATGAGTATTAAAGAACAAATTTTAATGGAGATATGTATACAATACCCAAGATGACCTAGTTGGGATTTGGTTTTACCATATTTCTACTGACTAATATTCTAGAGGAACCATAATTGTACAACTCCCATGCATGAGAGGTTTGATGGATGGATAAAACCTCATCATTAGGGTGGTCCATATCTAAAAAAACATTTTTGTATTAGTGTGAATCATGAGAAAATATTTTAGTTCTTTCCTTTTGATATCATTTTGAAACAGAAATCTGATGTCAAACTATTACATAATAATCTCACACAAAGTTATAGGCCAAATTAACATTACAATACAAAGGATATATTCGGGTCAATCAACACAAGATATGATGCAGACCTTATAGTGCTTAAAACAGAATCATATCTTTTCCACTATGAAAATAAAATCAAGGCATTTATTTTAGATTTTAAAATACTGGGTATTCGTATCCAATATCATCATCCTGATATAATAGTATATATTATCCTTTACCATAGAATTATTTTAATAAAATAAGGAACTAATCTATCACTCCAAGGTTCTACATGGATGATGAGAGGATTTCCATATATTGGTAGGATCATGACTAGTGGGTGTAGAAGGCACTGTGTGAGATCTTTGAATGAATTCTCGAAATCTTTATCCCAATGATAGGTGACCCCTTTCTTCATCAAACATGAAATGGTAAAACAATTAGTAGAAAAATTATAAATGAATCATATGATATAATAAACATATCCTTGGATCCTCCTAATCCATGAGTTTTTTAGGTGGAGAAATATTGAGTAACACCTTGGTATTTTTTTCGGTTGACTTTGATGTCACAATAACATACAAAAAATAATTGGAATTTCAATGATGTTTCAACAAATGTGCATTTTACATAGTTTATCTTCAAGCTGTGTTCCCATAGTTTTTTTTGAAAAAACCACAATATTGTAAAGATAGTCACAAATTTTTTGATATTATACCACCAGATTATCTACAGAGAATTTTATGGTATTCCCCCAAAATTACTTGAAGATATTGTGCATTTTAATTTGGAATATAGTTTCAGTGTTCTTCATGAAAAAAGTAATTACTTGATAATTGTATTCCACTTGGGGTTCCCAAATGAATCTTTCCTCCTCATCTGGGTGATATTTAGACTTGGTTATAACTAGAATAACCATACATAAAGGAGAGTCCCTAGAAGCTGATTATTTCATCGATCAGTAGTTCTATGACTAGAAGTGGGAAATCATTTTTTTGGATTGTGATAGTCATGATTCATACAAGTATTACAATCCCTAATTTACACATTCTTTATCTTTAAGAATATGATGTTGGAATGATACTTTGGATATTGTACTTCTCGGAAGAAGTATTATTTGATAATCAAATCTAATTCAACGTCAACTTTGATAATATGGGTTAGATTAATTCTCCCTGCTTATTATTTATAACCACTATGTTTATCCAATATACCAACATTATGGGTAGATATACTAGAATCTTTCTTAGTTATTTTCATATAATTCTATGAGAAGTCATGGTGGAAATAATTAATATGGGTAGTGAATCTTCCTCTCTATCCATATTAAATTTTTTGAGTTCATCAATGGTAGTTTATATTCCTTCCTGAAATACTAAAGGATAATATTTTGTTTCTTCCGCATAATATTTACCTCTATCAAGGATAAAATACGGATTATCACCTTGATAATCATGATATTATTTAAGGGAATTGTTGCTTTATCTGGGATCACATCCATATTTTGAATGGATTGATTTTTTTTGACATGGATGACACTATAATAATGGGATAAATTCTGCCTAAACCTATTTCTATTATTCTAAGATTCATATCTATTTAGTCAAAGTTCCTTTTTTGTGTCATCTGATTATCAAGAAAATTTTCACTCAAGTAATGATTCTTGAGGGAAATATTGATTCATAAGGATGGTGAAAAGGCCTTTTCCTAAATTCGTATTGGATATTTAATATAAATATTTATTTTTCCATTATATGAGAGGAAAGTAATTAGAGGGTTTACATCATCAGACAATATTAACTAGTGGTCTCCAAAATCTAGGGCTTCTACCTTTATTTGGTTGATGAGAAACACAAAATCATCACCATGTTTGCTCCATGAGATGATAAAAGAGATTTTCAGTCCATTAGGCATAGTAATTGGTATATTATTATTTACTATAACCTAATTACCATCTATTTTATAATACACTATGAATATATATTGATTTACCTAGGACTCAAAAGGGTATGCAACACTATAAAATACCATGAATTTACCTTTAATAGTGTACTTTAGGTTTTAGTGATATGAAAAGGTAACAAATACAAGAATATGGATATATTGCCTTCCCATTAAGACATTGAAATTTGTGTATTGATAAACCACTATGGATTCAGATGCATAAATGAGTTATCCAAATTGATTCCTCAATTTTATTAACTTGAGGGGCATTGGTTTACTCTTGTTATACCTCTAAATTTTTTGTTTGGTAGGAGTCAAGTCAAACAAAACATAGAGCAAACTTTAAAGGGTTCATATCAGATGATATTGATACCAAAAACATTATACAATAGTGTCTAATGAACATTAATATTATCAAGCTTTCAAGACATATACAATGGTTTAATATTCCTATGTATGATAGATTCCCAATCATGTTTGGTGAAATCAATAACAATATGAAATTCAATAGAGCTAGCCTTTATGTGATAATTCATGGATATAACAACTTCAATATTCAAATATTAAGGGATTGAAATATCCTCAAAAAGATATTCCTTGAGTTATTTTGAATGATAATTATATTCTAATATTTATATCTTGGCTAGTATAATAATGACATTCTTCAAAATGTTGTATTTTAAGACCATAGGTCTATATTTTTATATAACGAGGTGGTTCCCTGGATCGATGCTTTTGGTTCAAATTTGACTATGGTAAAACTCATTTTCATAACTTTAACTTGGGGGGACTCTCTCTATATATGGGCTATGATGAAATAAACGTCTCATATATAGATGTTGATCAAACACTTATCTATCTACTAGTCAGTCTTCCAGTATTATTGGGTTCGAATGAGGCATATAGAATTAAAGAATAGATCAATGTTCTGATTGAGCTTATTAGAGTTATTGTTTATATGTTTATATTTCATATATACATTTAGTAGAAATTATAATTGATCACCAAGTTCCACCAATATTTTATCTTCCCTAACCTATAAAACATCTTCCTTGATTATGGATAGAGAAAGAAGGTTGATATGGCCCCCCTCTTTGGGGAAGGGGTTTATAATGTTTATTATATTAATAGAGCTATATTTTGACTCCTCATCAGACATAGGCTCCATTTGATAGGGTAGAGAACATCCTCTGAGTAACAGGAGTATGATGTCTAGAAGTGTCTAGACCTGATTGGGTACCATAAAGTGTTATTATTCTTATGAATAATTTTTTTAGAGATGATAGGCTAATTATTAGAATAATTTGATCATGGAGATTCCCTTAATGGAATCAAAGAGGGAATTGTTTTTCATTACTGGTTGATCTAGTCATGTAAGGAGTTTTTGATTTCTCGAATGAATAATTTATTAGTTATCCAATATTCAAATTTCTACGTGATCCTATTCATAATTTTTTACACTATAATTTTCATTCAGATGAGGGAGTAGAGAGATAGGTCCCTTACACTGGGTGTTTACCCAAATTTTGATTTTAAGATTCAATCATAAATGGAATTATATCCTTGAATACTAAACATTATCAGATATCATACCCCAAAATCTAGTAAAAGGTGTTGTAATTTGGGTAGTTATTCAGATAGACTTCATGGGGCCGCCCAATATATAGTAATTATAATAAAAAAATTTCCAAGTAAGTGATGTAAAATACTAGATTATATTATTTTTAGAAGTAATAAACTTTATTCATCCAATATTGGATGTTTGAAACATTTCAATCATTAATTCTTTATTAAATAAGAGTTTTTTTTCTATTTTTGTTTAGGAGGAGGCACTGCATGACATTGAGTATGCTTTGGGTTTGGATTTTTCATCATATTTGGTTTAATAATGATCATTACAATCTCTAATCTACTATATTTATTACCTTGTACTATATAATTATGTTGAGACATGTGTTTTAAATACCAAATGAAATATACCAAGAACTATTATATGACTTTAAATTCCTAAAAATCACTATGGTATTTCAGGATAATGAGAAAATTGTTCAAATATTCATGAATTTTTTATGTTTATATCTCTAAAAAATTCTCTTTATGATGTTTCATATTTATTTAATATGTTTAACCTTTCCACCATATGATAAGTTTTGAAACTAAGTTTTTTAACAGTATTTTTAATTTTATAGTTTAAGGACTCTTTCCTTCCTCATTGTGGAGTTTAAATTATAAATGAACTTCCATTGAAGATCGTCCTAATTAGTGAAAGACCCGATTAGTAAGAATCTGCACTAGAAGAATGATGGCCTTTCTAGGGTTGTTATAAAGCACATGATATTTGTTTCCTCCTATTGCTTTGGTGTTCCCATCACGGGGATACAAAAAGATTCATAGTGCATGTGATATTGATCTTGATTATATATACTATAAAATATTTGGAAAGTGGGATTCCCAACATAGGGTGGAGGACGATTCAAGTTTACCCACTATTGATATGGTTTTCTCTCCATATTTACTAGAATGTGTCCTCCTTCCATAGATTCTATTAAAATGAAAATAGAATCAATGCAGTTCTTATAGGACTATCACTTGGGTTAATTATCTAGTAGAGGAAGTGAAAAAACCTAGATAATGATGGATTTCCTATTCTCAATATTGATATAAATATATAATTGTATTAGGGAAGTTCACTTGAAGTAGAGGTGGTTTCTACCCTAGGGGATGGAATTATTGGTAGTCTATGGATTCCGTGGATATGTAGACTAGTTTTTTGGGCCCTGGGTTAGTCCAATGACTAGACTCCACACTTATTGATCGAGAGGTTCCCTATTATTGATGGGGATTCACTGAATGAGATATATTAGACACAAACTAAGATATACACTAAGTAGTTATATTACCTTTGAGAAATTTTGTATTAAGTTTCCATGGATTCTCTAACACGAATTCATATTCAATATTATTTTCTGCAATAAAAAGAGAATCAATTTATTCCGGTGGTGGTTGGGATTTGGATATAGCCTCATCTTTCCCTTTATATTTAGTAAAATTTTTCTGAGCTAATGGCAGCTGAATTCTTATACGATATCCAAGAACATGAGTTTTAATTTGATATTAGGTACATGTACCTTCTTTATAAATTTTTATGTAGACAAAATTTTGAATGGATTCCTCCTCATCTGGTTTTACTATGATGATTTCAATATCCATGTTATCTCTGGGGACAACATCAATAACATTCAATCATGAAAATCAAGTAGTGGGAATCTAATCCTAATATCTATCACAGTAGGTAGGGAATTAATCATCCTATAAATATATATTGATGGATTTATTTAATCCTATATCATATCCGGTTTCAAAGAAGATAATTTTTACTTAATAACATTGTGAGGTTTCTTATTTTCACCATGGTAGTCCACTAAAAATAAATTTATTGAAGGTAATCCAAATGGGGTCCCAAATGGATTTCATTTAATATTCTCTGAAAAAATAAGATGAATTATGAAGTGAAAGAAACCATGGAGGTGCTTCATGTGAATACACTCCCAGTGAGTAGAGGACCACCTTATTTAGAGCAGGGGGAAGGTAATAATTCCCCCAACCCTATGAGATGATAATTAATTTACTTTTCAACCATTCTGTCCCAGACCCAATAGAGATTTGGTGATTTTGAGGGTCGTGATGGTGTTAAAAAAAACCCCGAACGCTTTATACTATGAATTTTATTGTATTTTATTTGATAACAATATTGTGATCTTAATATAATTTTATAATTTTATCTTAGTATGATCCATATGAATCAATTTTTTGGAATAAATCTACTCACCATTGAATGTTTCTCTACACATGTAGGCTTTGTTTTCCATAAATAGGATTCCTACTTGACATTCTTGGAAGCCTTCTTCAAAAACCATTCAAAGGGTCCCTCCCACTAGAAACACAATATATTGATATAGGAATGTTGGAATTTTATTAGCAAAAAGAACTATTATATGTATACCTAGGGCCTAAAACATTTCCTAAACCTTGGACATTAAATTATCTTTCCCCAATGAACCTTGTTGGGTAGTAGTGGAGTAAAATTCATATCTTCGTATTCACCTCATTATTTGATACAAATATCATGTAGGGAATAAAAAAATATATATTAGAGTGAATTTATTCTACTATGGCCGGAATTATAGATACACTCATGTTATTTTCATAACCTAGGGTTTTGTTCTACAAAAAAGTTATCCCAGAAAACATAGTAGTAAAGATCATTTATCTATTTGGCATGATAATATTAATCCTCATAAGATAGGTCTTTAGTCTTGATATTATAGTGATCAATTCATATGTTATGATAGAATTTGGGTATTAATTCATCTTTTAGTTCCTCTAGAGGGTCATACTCTTAGTGTCCATTGGGCAAAGTATGACCAGTATTCTGTCATAAAAAAACTTTTTCCACAAAACCATGGAATTCTCTTCATCCTCAATGATTGATTTTTTAACCATATTTATCCAAAAAAAATAAGGTATCTATTGCTCTTTCAAGCTAAGTGGGATCATTTAGGACATACTTAGAAGAAAAATGGGTATATGGTATGGGGGAGGCAAAAATAATGGTTATCACCTGGGATTTACCTTTGACTGAGATGATATGTCTATGATATTAATATTAAGTGACGGATATAGTTAGTCTCAATTTATCAAGAGATTCTTGATATGAGGAAAACTTCAGAGCAACAACATCATAGGTAGGGACTTTGTGCTGAGTAGACAAGTCTTTATAAAGAGGGCCTTTACAATGAGTACCATGGGGGAGGACCTCTATGGTTGATTTTGGATACTATGATATAGGGAAGAACTCTAGAATGATTAATGTTCTATTATAGGTTTTACGTCTATAAAATATTCCTTGGTGAGGTCCTATGAGTTTGTTTTCTTGGTCTCTATGGGGAGAGACTCCATGGTCACTAGTTTGATAGTTTCCTTTAAGAAGAGTACTCCCATGTAGGCTATCTTATTTGTTACCGGAAGGGCATCTGCAACATATAACCTAAAAAGGACCTCTAGATCTATTAGCTTGGATTCTAAGGGGATGATCTAAATGGATATTAATTACGATTGAGTTGGTAAAAAGAGGACCTTGATGTTACCCTGATCTTATAAAAGTGTTTTAATTTTTTTCCATTGATGCTAAGTTGTATGGATGAATTTTTTTTAACATTAGAAGAAATTATACACTTCATGAAGAGTTAAATATAGAGGATTTTATGATTTCACTATAATATATATGTTGATATAACCAAATATTAGAATAATGAGACTCATTGAAAATTTTTAAATGACCCTGAAATGTATCCATGAAGAATATAAATATACATATGATACAAGGATGATTATTTTTATGGAAGCTTATACCAAATAACAAAATAACCAAAGGTTACTACATACTAGTCCAATTATTTTCTAGGGTCATGAGTAATTGATGGGAAATCGATGGGTGTTCAAGAAATTAAGTTAGGTAGTGACATGGTGATCCCAAAGTTTCAAAAATCATTATTATATAAGGTATCTCATGATTCAAAACAATTCAATCCAAATGTAGTCCATCATAAGAATGTCAAGAGAATAATGTTGTAGTTTATGGAATAAGGTTAAATAGAGAAGAAGTGAACTTTGTATCCATATTAGTCATGTTAGTGAAATATCATAAAAAAGTAAAAGGAATCAGAATAGGAGATGATTTTGGTGAGTCTCGGTAATATGGAATATTTCTTCATTAGGCATTAAAAAAAATATAAAATATCATATTTCCAGATATATGGAAGGAGAAATGATTAGAATATATTAAGGTCTATATGCATGGAATATTAAATAATCAAAAGTTTCTGGAAAACTCAATTAGAAGTTATACCGAGTTACAAACAAACTGTAAGAAAAATCTCAAAAATAGTCATAGTATAATGAATTTAGACAAAAAAAGCACAATATTCAAGGTTGAACTATTCCAACAATTTATTTTTGTAGAATACTGATTTTTTATGAAGTAGAGGAATAATGAAAGGATGTTTATAGTTATGTATATAGAAGTTAATTTTCCAGAATAAGGCTAGTGGAATTACATAAAATGTGTGAATTCATAATCATTGTGACATTATTGATATAAACATTCAATGTACCAATATTCATGATTGAAATATCATGATTCAATCCAAGGTTTTTATAAATCATGAAGAATGTTGATTCCTTGTTTGTTAAAGTATTTGATGTATTCAAACTCTAATATCTTCAGAACAATTGAAGGATATTTCATAAGAATTTAATTGAGTGGGTGTTTCAAATTAATGTTTGTGCTTTACCAATATCAATCATAGAATGTTTGGGTATATAATGGAGTAAGTTCATTTAGAATGAATAGTTTTTGATACGAGTGAATATTATAAGATTTGAGTTGATTGTGATAAGAGAAAAATATAATTCTATAGAATCCAGTAGGTCTAAGAAGTTCAAAATATACAAATAATTTAGAACTCAATAAGAATAATACAAAATTATGAAGTTATATTATTTGAGGTACTGGAATCACAAGATCCGATGACTAATTTTTTATATTTAATTCCAACGGATTTAGTTATGACTAAGAGAATATTTAAACATTTTGGATGTCCATTCATCGATAAATTAATTAGATGTTATAATAATGTTTCTCAAGATGGTATAAGTTTCATTATAATATTTGGGAATTAGTATAGTATTTTTAGGAGGAACTTTCTGTAGGATGCACTATTAATATTAGATGATAATTATCTAGCGATACTTCTAACCGATAATAATATTTTTAGTAAATAATATACATCTCAAGTTAATAACAAAATATAATAAATATTAGGTTTCCCTAATTAGGGTCAAACCTTATGAAAATACCATGTGCATTTCTCTTTTTTATATTTATTTCATATGGGTGATGGTGAGTTCTTATTCTGAGAGGATCATAACTCTAACAAGTAATAAAGGTTAATTTAGAAATATTAGAAATTGTAAAGAGAGATTAGTAATTTAACCACCCTTATTACTGATCCACCCATTCTAGAAATATTAAGTTGTATTGGAGAGAGTTCCCAATAATAAATCTAATTCTTGAATATATAGAATTCAAATTCCATTAATTATAGAGGATTTCCTGCATATATTAGAAAGATAATTTTCACGGATAGAAAAATGCGATGATAACCTATCTCCTTTCACTGGGTCTTAAAGTGATAGATACACATACCATTAGGTTTCCACTGAGAGAATATAATGCAATTATAACATTCACTAGTAAGAGGAATCTTGGAATTGATGTTAAATCATGAAATGATATAATCATGTCTCTATTAGGTAGATTCTAAAAAAGGGTATTGTGTCTTAAAACTACTAAGGGGACTTTGGATAAGCTTGAAATCATCTACGAATGTTATTTTAATGTAAAGGAATAAAAACTAAAAATCTAAAAAAGTAAATTTGAATACTTAAATGTATATCATAAATAAATGATAGAAAAATACTTTATAAGGGTAAATGATTTTTTAGTAATATCAAAGGTTTTAGTGATACGTTTTCAACATTAAATATTGTGAAAAGGTTGTTTAGAAACTTTCTCGACTGATTCAATCCTAAAATTTATGGACTAGATGATTGATATAAACTAGCACTAGATGATATAAAAAATAACCTTGTCTATTATGAATTGGGGAATAATCTGAAATTTAAAAATAATTTTGAGGAATAAATATCCATTGAATTAGTTAAGAATATAAAAATTGGATATCTAGAAGATGAGTCTTCCAATGAATCAAAGGATAATTAAAGTGATGAATAATACAAAAGAATAATGTAGCTATTTCAAAGAAACACTAGAATAGGTAAAAAAAGTATAATGGAAAACTTTCGTTGTTTTTTAAGCATGTAAAAATATATAACTTCTCTTTTAATTATCATAAAAAAAAGAACAGTGATAATTATGATGACTTGGAAAAAACTAAAGAAAAAATAAGTGGTGGAAATAGTTTTAATAAAGACAAAAAAATTAGAAAATAGTAAACAATAAGTTTTTTAAGTTGAATAATAGGAGTTCTTTGATAAATTAAGAAGAATATAATTCATTAAAGGAATATCACCTAATTAAAAAGTACCAAAAAATTGGAAACATCACTGACCATGTTAAGCATGATGAATATTTAATTGATGAAGAAGAAAAATAATAAGAAAGATACATGGAGAATTTATTATATCCATAACTTGAGGTCAATATTAAAAATGATACTAATATCATGATATATATATGTTTGTTTAAAAAGGAAGGAAAATGTGAAGATAAAGTTGAGTTTTTTAAAAAGGAAGATGAAAACATATTGAGAAAATTAGAATCCTCAAGTTTAATAGAAAAAGAAAGAAAATATGGTAAATGATTTGATGTAAAAACTTGTAGTTAAAGAATAAGTGAAAATAAATAAATATTAAAGGTGTATTTTAAAAGAGATCACTTTTAAGAAGATGACCAAATATTTTCATAGGGAAATGAATGTTATGTAATACTCATCTCACATCGTTTAAAAAATGTGACATGAAAAGCTAGGCAAAATATTCTCTTTCTAATCATTTTTTACTAACTATATAGTTTCCTCAATCAAAAATGAGAAAGTTTGTCTTGAGAATAAATCTAGGGGTGTTTTAATTAACTAAACAGAAGTAAGACACAACCTCCAAGAATAATCTACCCTATGATAGAAGTAAGAGGTTTTATTATCTTTTTAAAAAATTCCATAATAATTCCATAAACATAAAATAAATTAATCATGGTGGAGGTTTGAAGGCTATCACTTATTTTGTAGAAACTATGGAAACAAAGCCTAAAAATGTTTGGACACCATGTCATTTCTAGAGAGAAAACATGAGCCAAGGGAGAGAAACATTCAAATCAAAGGAATTAACCAAAATTTGGAAGGTTGTATCTCTTAAAATAAGGAATCAAAAATGGAAAAACATAAAAATAAAATCAATTTTAGCCTTTTGAAAAATATAAAAAAACTGTTCACTCTGTAGAAGATTTCCTGAAAACTCTTCTTGTTGAAACTCTATTTACTAGAAGATAAAATTAATAATGAAAGAAAAATATTAACGGAAAACAACTAATAAATAAATACCAATTTAAATATAGATAAAAAATAATGTATTGGTTCATTTATAGTATCTTATCTTCATATATGATAGGTGATGTGAGGGTATTGATAAATTTTAAAGATCATAATGGCAGAGTTGTAACATTTGGGATTAATAGCTCTCTAAAAATAAAAGGAGCTAGGGAAATTTTTTTCCATGATCAAAAGTTAAAATTTAATGAAGTCATATTTATTTATGACATAAATAAAAAGGTACCATGTGTCATTCACTCTTGAGATGATGGAAAAATTATTTTTTGGAAGGATGGTAATATCATCCGATGATTAAAATATGGGAATATAATCCCGGAGGGAGTAAGAACTGGGAGTAACTTATTTCACATTAGTAAATTTAGTGATTCATGTTACCTATGTTATGAAGTTTAAATTTAGTTATGTAATATAAAATTTTTTTTATCTTAGACAAATAAAAACTAGAAATATCCTGAAGGACGAGTTGGTGAAATTTTTACCTCAATTGAAGGAATAAAGAAACAATTATTGTGAATTTTTTTACCAAAGGAAAAAATGTAACAAGGAGGTCACAATAAAGGTTGTATTATGTGCACCTAAAATCATACATTATGATGTCTATGGGCCCGTAAGATATCAATCCAAAAGGATAATTTATACTTTATTTCTTTAATTTATGATTTCACCTGAATTACTAGTGTTATGTTAATGAATAAAAAATATGAATTCTTAGAGATGTTTAAACTATGTTGGGGGAATACATTCAATGAAAAGGGGTATACATCTAAAATTTAAGGATATATAAAGTTATATATTACACTTATAGAACATTTCAATTAAATCCTTCAAAGAAAAAAACTAGGCATCAATTCAATTCTCCCTATATGCCTTCGAAAAAATGACATGGAGGAAATGAAAAAAATCAATTTGGTTTAGATGGGGTGGACTATTATAATGAAATCTAAAATATTAAAATTATATTGTATATAATCTATGTTCATTTTAGTGAATTTTCAAAATAAGTGTTTTATAATACTAGAAAAAAATTATAATCCCTATGAGATATAATACCAAATTAAATCAATGGTGAAGTAATTTATAGTATTTGGGAGTCCTTGCTTAGAAAAAATAAAAAATAAAACCTTTGGAATAATTTATGAAAATGTTTAGAATAGAATATTCTTAAGATATTGATCCCATGAAAGAATTTATAGATACTAGACCAAACAAATTCATAATGATTTATATTGTTGCAATTTTAAATTCATCAAAATTAGTTCCATGATGGAAGAAGAGGAAAATAGTGTATCTGATGCATTTAAGGAAGATAATTCAATAATTTCTAAAAGACCCAATAAAGATAAAAGATGCAGTGAAATCTACTATAATAGGTATGTTATAATTTATCTAATAATATAGAAATTACTAATGAATAAAAACGTTTTATGTTCTAAAAAGTAAAAAATACTGATTTACCAGTAAATATTACCAATATATAGGATGGTACAGTATAGATGAGGAGGAAAATGAGAATTGAAAATAAAATGAATTTTATTTCTTAGATCAAAACATAGTCTATTAAAAAGTAAATAAAGCATACAAAATGGGATAATGTGATGGATGATGAGTTAGACTAAAAGATAAGAATATCATCATTAAAAATGGGTGTTCCTAAATAAGCTCAATAAAAAAAGGGGAGGTATCAAGAAATAAATATGGGTTATTTTATAAAGGATACTCTTAGTAAATAAGTGTTTATTTTAAAAAAATATGTCCCCTATTTTAATACTAAAATATATACTAATTTTTTGGTAGTTACTACTCACTGGAATTATAATGTTTATTAGATAGTCATAATTTATACATTATTAAGAGGATAAGGTGAGAAGGGATTCTATATTAAAAACATGATTATTTCATGATTTATGAAGACAAAATTATTGTGTAAAAACTCAATAAATCATTATAATGAAAAAATTACCCCCCTCAGGATTATTATTCCAATATTTATAACTATTAGATAAAGTTGAAATTTTTAAAAGGAAAAGTTCATAGGGACCTATATATAATTAAAGATAGCACAAAAAATAATAATTTGTATAATATATTTTTATAAAATACATTTTTTGACTCAAAATAATGATTTGAAAAACTATTAGAAGAAGTGGAAATTAAATTTTAAATGTTTGTGCTCGGAAAAATAAATTTATTCCCAATATATACGTTCAATAGACTCAAATTTGTATATTCATTTCACAAGAAACATATACTACAGAGATTTTAAGGAAATTTTGAATTGAATACTCGAGTTTCGTTTCCATATCCATTACTACTCGTGTGAGGATGAGTAAAGATGAATCCAAAAAAAGTGTGAATCAAAGGGATATATAAATGATAATCAATTTTTTTCTCTATCTTATAAAATCAAGGAAAAAAATTATATATGTAGCTAATTTGTGTGAGGTATATAAAAATTATATGAAATAATTATGCAAGATGGATACTAAGACAACCTTATGTCATGTCAAAGGAACATTAAATATTTTATTGATATTCAAAATAAGAAATGATCTGAATTTTATTGGGTTCATGTATGCTGATTGGGATAGATATTTCGATGATAAAAAGCAAACATTTATAGTAAATTTTTTCTTAGGGGAATGTTGTGTAAGTTGGATCAGTAAAAATTAATTCTCTTTAAATTTCAGTACAATTGAATCAGAATATATTGCTTCCACCCATTATTACACTCAAATGATGTAGATAAAAGTTAAACTAGAAGATTTGGAGATATATATTGAAAATTTTATGATTGTTTTTTTGTGATAATCAATGTGAAATTGATCTTTGTAAGAAACCAATAAAAAATTATCGATCAAAAAAAATTTAAATAAGATATTATTTCAATAAAGAATAAGTTTCTACTAGGGAACTAAAGTTAGAATATATATCAACAAATGATTTACATTATGAAATTTTCACCAATGATCTACCAGGGAAATAGTGTAAGGAATCTTGATTGAAAATTCTTGTTCAGGCCACTCATTACACAAAACAAAATATATAGGGAATCTTTCACTCTGATTTGGATTATTTTGAAAATGGGGGAGAGAAATTAAAACACTTAAACAAAGTGGATATAAATTATAAATATTAAAAAAAATTATCCAAATATGGAGTTATTATAAAAAGTGAGATACAATGTTATAGAATTTAAACTTCCCAAAGGTATATGAGGGGGATAATATCTTATTAGGGCCATAACATTTCATGTCACAGGGATTTGAAACTCTCTAAAAAAGATTCATTATCTAACAATGTTTGGTTAGAACTATTCTCATTGATAAATGATATAGTTAAATGGAATGTGATTTATTCAAGGAGTGGAGTTGTTTTTCAAAATAATATAATGGGGTATATTGGAGTTACCATAGGCTTATAAATGTGTTATAACTTTTGTTAACTATTTCTAATTTTTATGAAAGAATATTTTTAAACATTGGAATAAATGGTGTATTTTCTAAAGATGTAAATTTGAATTATTTTGTGATTTCACTTAAATATACAAAGTGTATATGGTATGAGTACTCTAATTGAATAAGTTCATTTTCTAAAATATTTAAGTATTTTAGAGACTTTAGGTAATTTATAAGGAAGAGCCTCATTGATATTTTTTAATGTTCTTAAAAGGTATCCTTGAAGAATAAGAATATATATCTTGTATAGGTTAGGTGATTATGATGTAGGATTGTATTGAGAAACAAAATAACCAATGGTTTATATATTCTGGTCCAACTAGTTTCTATATTCACAAGGAATTGACCAAAATTTAGAGGGTTCTCGAGAAATTAAGTCGAAGATAATATATTGATCATCAAGATTCAAATATTATCATTAATTAAAATATTTCATTATTGAAGCTAATTTACTCAAAATTTTAGTATACAAGAAGATATTTAAATGGAGGGTGACACTAAATGTTATATAATATGGTGAAAAGAAGAAGAAGTAAACTTTTTATCAATGGTTGTCATGTCAGTGGATGGTCAAGAAGAAGTAAAAGGTATCAGAAGAGGAGATGATGTTGGTGAGTCTTAGAAATATAAAGGATTAATTCATTAAAGTTTATAAAAAATATGAAATATTATATGTCCAAATATATATAGGGAGAACTCATTAGAAGATATGAGAGTCCATATGCAAAAAGTATGAAAGCATCTGAAGTTAGAGGATGAGATCCATATGAAGTTATAATGAGTTTCAAAGAATCTATAAGGAAAAGTTTGAATGAAGTGTTAATAAAATGAATCCCAACCACTGTAAGAACATGATTCATGGTAAAATTACTCCATGTAATGATGTATATAGAATATTTAATTGATATGAAGAAGATAAATTACTCTAGGAAACATAGATTGGAGTTTGTGTAAATATATTTTTCTTGTAAAAGTGTATTGAATTTATATAAAACGTGTGAGGTCACAATCATTATAATGTTTTGGAGTTATAAATTCAACATTAAAATATTTAAAAAGGAATGTTCATAATTCAAGATGAATTTTATTGAAGCCTTAAAGAATGTTTATGTTATTTTTTGAGGAGGATTTTAAAAATCCAAACTCCAATATATTTTGAAGCATTAATGGTTATTGACTAAATACTTTGAGTGAGTGGGTGTTTCAAAATATTTTATATATTATATAAATATTTATCAGTGGAGGGTTGGATATATAAATTACGAATTTTATTTAGAATGAAATTTCTATACTATATGTGAATATTATAAGAGTTGAGTTGATAGCGAGAAGAATAAACCTTAATCCGAAAGAGGCCACTAGGTTAAAGTAGAGATAATTTATTGGAGAAATCATATTTGAGGAATAATAACATAAATTTTTTGAGGTTTTTATATTAAGGTTCAAAAATCACAAGATTTGATGACTAGTTTTTTAAAAATTCAATTCTGTAGGATTTAGTTGTGAGTAGAAGAATAATTATATATTATGGGAGGAATAAAATAATATCTTCATTAATTTCTAAAGAAACCAAAAGGTAAATATATATTTCTAAATATAATGTGAGTATATTTATAACTAATGGGAACTAGTATATTATTATTTGGAATAATTTGGCGTGGGATGAACTATAGGTATCATATGATAAAGATCGTAGAAAAATTATAATAAAAAATAATAATTTTAGTCAACAATTTATTTCTTGAGATAATAACTAAATGTATTAAGGATTAGGTTTCCTCATTGGGACCCAAATTTGTAAAAATATAGCGTTTATTTATATTTTTATACTTCTTGTTTATGAGTTAGGGAGATTTAATTTTATGAGTAGATTATAACTCATACTAGTTGTGTAGGATGATTTAAAAATATAAAAAATTAAAATATATATCATTGAATCAACCCTAATTCTCAGTGATCTACCCATTATAGAAACCCCAAAACTCATTTTTAGTCAACATTTATGCTATCTAGAGGGCCTATAGAATTATTTTCATGATGAGGAACTCCATGACTAGTGTTCACATTTCCATGGGGAGGACATTTAGGAACATTCTCCATGGAGTACCCTTAGAGATATCTTGTTTCATTTTACCACATAGAGAACCTTTTGACTAATGATATTCTATTTGGGGATATTAAGATGTCCTTCAAGGTGAAATATTTATTTTCATGGGGTGGTAATTATTTATAGGTATATAAAAGAGAACCTACAATGTTTTTAGATATGTTACTACATGGAATACCATTTCAGTGGATGCTCTAGGAGGACCTCCTGAGTTATTTGATATGAATTTTTGGGGAGGACATCCAACTTTTTTGGATATGGTGTTATGGGGATGACCTTATAAAATATGATCTTGGGGGGTCCTCAAGAGTGATTAGATATGGTGTAGTGGGGATGACCATCGTAGTGGATACTATGGTAATAACTTTAAAGTTATCTAATATGACAATATGGAGAAGTAATTTATATTATATTATTTATGGAGGACCTCTAGAGTAATGGTATATGGTTATTTGAGAAGGTCCTTTACAATATATGGTTTGGAGAGGACTTCTAGAGTTGTTGGATATAGTGCTGTGGGGAGGACCTTTGAAAAATATTATCTATGTAAGTCCTCAATTTTTTTTGGATATGGTATTTTATGGATGATCTTTGTAATATATTCCATTATATGGACCACTAGAGTTGTTGGATATAATTCTATGTGAAGTAACTTCACAATGGATTCTCTGATGAGGGCGTATAGAGTTGTAATAATATTGGTCTGTGGGGAGTAACTTTTCCACATATTCTATGGGGAGGACCCCCTAAGTTATTGGATATGGTGTTGTGGGGATAGAATATATAGATGATGTTCTATGGAGTACATCTAGAGTTTTGGGTAGACTGATTTGGGGAGGAAATTTAGAGAATATGCTTTGGGGAGGTCATCCAGAGTTATTCAATATGATGTTTCATGGAGTACCTTCATAGTGGATGCTTTGGGAAAGACCTTTAGAGTTTTTGGATATGGTGTTGTAGAGAGGACCTTCATAGTAGATTGCTTGGGGAAGACCTACATAGTTTTTGAATACGTTGTCATGGGCATGAACTTCATATAATATGATTTGGGGAGGAACTCTAGAGTCATTGGATATGGTATATAAGAGGATGTTCACCATGGATGCTCCAGGGGGAATAACTGCCTTATACTGTTTAGGTGTAGATTTAAGATACTTGATAAACTATTAAAATAGTATATAGATCCTAAAGGACATAAATGATTACATGAACATAAAACTACTTTTATATTATAGTATTCCTTAGAGAGAACTCCTTCTGTATGTTCTTTTTTTTTTATTAAAAATGAGCCAGGCCTTCAATCATAGATGGGATTATATAATTTTTGGAATGACCTTTATTGTGTACAATACCTCATATATAGATTATAATCTTCCATTATAATATTCTAATAGGATTCATATTCATGAAAATAATTGTGGTATATAACTGATCCTTAGATTTAGTATCCAATTTTCCCTAGAAAGAACTCTTATTGTGTTTCATTATATAGAAAATCAAGGTTGAGATATTCTTGGTGATCTAATCAGCCTATTCCTAATAGGATAAGGATTTGTGAAGATGGTTATAAGTAAATATGGAAGGAAAAATCCTCGGAGGATCAAAGAAATTTTTAAAGATGTAGTTAATGTCTTCCTCCACCTCTCTAAGGCAAGGGATGTAAGTGTTTCTATACTCTAGGGAAAGACTCCCAAAGTAATTGGATGTGGAAACTAGTGCCACTTGATTCTTTTTGTCCCATAATTTTAAGGATAAACTGTGAATATTCATCTTTTTTAGGCTTTTATGAGGCACTTCCATAGTCAATATGAAGCTATTTATTTGATACAACAATACTGGGGAATTCACTAACTCGTGTTGAGGTGCTGGGTTAGTGATAACATTCATTTGGGATTCGAGCCCATAATCTTTATTATCTTGGGGGCAAGTTTCTAAGAAATAATTTATTGGTGTATAATAACATGAAATGTATTTCAATTTCCATCCATTTTTATATATATCTTGACATAAAATAATACATTTTATTATTATATTTTGATTTTGAAAGATATTATAAAGGGTAAAACCTAAAAAAATAAAGAACTCATTAGTTCAACAACATAAAAAAATTCACTATAAATTTATCACTTTCACCAGTAAATGATTTTATTTTGGGTTTAAAATTTCTTCTCCCAAGAGTGCTCCATGTCAACAAATTTTTTGCCAGTTTCAGCCCTACATTCCAATGGAAAGAAGTCACTGGGAAATACTAGTGACACATTAGATTATGTTTTGGTTTAGAGTCTGGGAGGTTAGATCATCCATTAAGGTGTCATAATTCATTGTCTAGAAATCTATTATAAATTTAATATGTATTCTTGAAATATTTTTAAGTAACAAGAAGAGTTATTTTTGTTGAGAGAGTGCTCGATTCTTACAATTCATTTATTTGAACATTTTTATATATCATAGGATCAATATCTTGTTCTATCGGTTATTTATACTATAATATAATGTTTCACAACTAGGAACTCAAGAATTTATCTCCATCTAGTGAGGTGAAAGGTTTTATGGAGTTAAGATATGACCTAAAATTTAGGATTTCTATGAATCCTTATAAAGTGAATTATAACCCACATAGTTTCATACTACTTAATTAGAAACATCATAACTTTTATGGTCATGTGAAAAGGATCATTGTGGTGTCTTTTAAGGTCATGAAACTGTGACCAAATAAAGTTAATTTTAAGGGTATTTATCCCATAATAATATGCATTATAGTTTAAGGTCACATGAATAAGACTTTTTATGATTATTTTAATGTCATATTGGATAGACTATATGATATAAAATTTAAAGTCACTCATTTAGGACTACTAGGTAAAAATCACCCAGTAATAGTTTGTGTGGGACTTGTACATGTGCAACCCTTTTTGATAGAACTTGTTTGTTGAAAAGTTAATAAGAGAGGGTATGTTTGGGGATTAAAAATTGTAGGAGGTGAATGATATTAATTTCTCACTTATGGGGCACACAAATGATATCATCAATGAGAACATGGTCATGATTACACCTTGTTTGAGGCCTATATAAGCATGTCAACCTCTTGTTTGTTAGTAACTAGATAGGTAAGGAAGTAGAGAATCATGGAATGAACCAATTATGAATGACCAGGACCCACACTAGGATGGTGGACCATGATATTTATCTCACATTGATAGAGTATAGGAATGAGTCCATCAATGTGAACATGATCAAGGCATACACATAGTAGAAGGTTTGAGTATACAGATCCACCTCTCAACTGTTGGTAAATAAATGGGGGAAAATATACTTATGGGTGATATGACCCAAAAAAAATTATTATGAATTATACTTGGTAGGTTGACCATGATATTTATTTCTCTCGAGATCATTGAATGGTTGAAATAAAGATAACTAGTTGAATTAGATCTATATGAACTAGTTAGAGATATTCTAGATGATTATCTTAATCCAGGATGGGAATATTGATCTTGGTGAGGTTAGAATAGTATATTAATGATATGAACCATCATTATAAAGAGAATAAAAACCTTGAGTGTCTCATTAGTTAGGGATAAACATCATGGGTATGGTTTTTCATGGGATGCCTAATACACATTATCAAAATACTATATAATCTGAGGGGAATAATATAGAATGCATAACCCAGTAATGTATTTCATGAGGCCATGAAGGAAGCCTAGGTAGATGGGCACCCATGTCGGTGACTTTTCAAAATAGGTTTCCCATATAAGGTACCTGGGTGAATGGGATCCCAGGTAGGTGACCTGGGTGAATGGGGAATCAAGATAAGTGAACTGGGAAAAGTGACACCTAGGGAGGTGAACCCAAGTTGGTGGACTAGAAGAATGTGAACCCAAGTCATTGACTGGGGTGATTGGGTTTATGGGTTTGTGACTTCAGTGAATAGGTAACCCAGGAGGGTGACCAATGTGAATAGTTCACTAAGTTATAAAACTTGGGAGAAAAATCAGTGATGAAGGTATGGGAAAAAATCTACTTGGGGTGATCTGAGTGCCATATGTGGGAAAATTTGGAGTTCAAAAACCATTCAGTCTTAAAGGACTGAGTGAATGATCATTCATTCGGTTATCCTTTGATAATTGAGTGTGGTAATTTACGATATAGGTTTTGGGTTTAGAGTTCAGATTTTAGGTTTTTGAGTTTATGGATTAGGTTTTGGGGTATATGATTTTGGGTTTAGTTTTTAGAATTTAGGGTAGAGGTTATGGGTTTAAGGTTTTAGATTTTACATCTTTAAGGGTTTTAAAAGGGGTCTAAGGGATATTCATAGGTTTTAAGGGGGTTTTAAGGGTTTTAAAAGGGTTTAAAGTGTTTATAATAGGTTTTTAGGGAGTAAAATGGGTAATTATGGTTTTAAGGTGTTATATTTGGGTTTGTGAATGGGTTTTAAAGATCATTAAGGGTTTTAACCTAGGTTTTGGTGTTTTTATAGTTAGTGTTTCATGGATATTTAAGGAAACATTGGGTGTGATCCTTTAAGGAAACACTGCCTTTGGGATGTATAGGGTGGATGGATATCACACCTTTGACAATTGGGTAAACCTATTGGGGTCCTTCACCCTAGTATTGGTGATGAATTGATCTACGTTGTCTTTTAATGGTTATATTCATTATAATACACAAATAATATTCAATTACTTCCCCTTTTCAATTAGTTTGAAGTCGATACACACCTAAAGGGGATCATGGTGGAGCTGGGAATTCTCATGAACCAAGCCAGGTCGCCATGAAACTTGACACCCAAACCAATCAGTGGCATGTCCCAAAGGGAGTTCTCGATCCCCATGCGCTGGAAACAAGTGTCTGGGTACTAATTACAAAACATGTTAATGATTTCACCCATGTAAATAATCATAAACATATAGATAAAATTAATAAACCAAAACTAAATATCATAACCAGTCGTGGAATAATAAGTTTTTAGATTCATGTTTACAACATTAAATAAAAACCCTACAAAAGCCTACAACAAAACAGGAACATGAAACCATCCAAAAACCATGATGTAATAGGAGGATAATCATCCTCAAGACACCACCACAAAACCTACAATGGGATATCACTAGCATCTTGAACCACCATCTCCAAACATCTTTCCTTTACATGTATCAGTCTTAACCAAGTCTACTTACATCCAAAGGTGAAAGTAGGGTGTGATCCAAATCCTAAAAGGATTCCACCAAACAATGATATTCCAGGATATAAAAATTTTAAGATAAATAAATAAGCAAGTTTTATAAAATAAATAATTGAGACATTTTCATGGGAAAATAGTTACAAAAGAAACATGATTGTTTTTTAAGGAATGAAAAAGTGTACCGTATGCCGAAAATAAGGGCATTATCATCATAGAGCACTAAGTCACATAAAATCCCTATATGATCTAGATCTAGTGGGTATCTAGGAATATCATATCTCTATAGAACGTGGTATAACAACCACACTAAACAACATCTTCATGCATGAGCCACTAGAGAGGATTACATCAAAATTTATAGTAGTCTCCAATCATCATTGTTTAGTTAGAGTTGTATACGTCAATCCCACCAAGTAAAACTGAGACTTTACACTTATGAATCACTAGAATAATAGTCCTTGTCCATCCACCTAGTTACCTATGAATCCTTGTGTACTCAATTTATATTTCACATGCCACATACGCCATTACTTTCACATAAACATATTCAAAACAATTCAACCATTATTGATAAATCATAATTTTTGCAACCAAAAATACTTTCGAATTCTAATTCAAACTAAAACAAATTCTAAAACATGATTTTCACCACTTGAAAATTTATTAAATATGTTTCAAAATTTAAAAAACACATTCAAAATCCCCAACAAGGGTTCACACATGAAAAACACCCATTTTCCTTTAGAAAAACCACTTTTGATCCAAAATTATGTCAAAACCCTTCAAAAAAAAATTTCAAACCGCACATAAAACATATAACACTATTAAACACTCATGAAATAATTTCAAATTCATAAAAAATGTTTAAGACCGCAAAAAGCTACCACGAGTGAAGAAACTCCTCGATTCTGGTGAAAAACTTCAACTAGACCCAAATCACACCCTATAAAAGAAATATAGAACATAAAATATCATGATAGAACCCTAATAAATAATATTAGACCCTAAATATGTCACCCAACCTGTTGGATAACAAATCCTCAAAGAAAAAGAGAGGAAAACCTAGAACACAATGAGAAAACCAAAAATAAACCACTTACTTGAGGGTTCCTGGAAGAATCCTAACCAAATCTCCAAAAAAAATGGATTGCAAGGGAGAGTGGGAGAAGGGGGAGGCATTTATAGGGTTATAAATCCTTGGTGGGGGAGAGAATGAGTGTTTTGGGATTTATTTCTAAGGGGGGTATTTTAGGAATTTCAGGATTTTTAATGATCGAGACGAGCGTAGGGTTTTACCACATAGGTTATCAAACCACGCCGGAATCGTGCACCCATCACTGTCCCCGGAGGAACCTACCACATGGTTTTGCCGCATGGTCTGACTGAGCATACATAAGACATGTGGTAGCTACCGCCTCAAACTAGCCACCTACCACAAAATTACCTGGGCGAGGGAGCACGATTTCTACTAATAGTGCGCCAACCATGCACCACATTATGTCCACAAAAATTAATCACATTCTCTAAGGAATATACTATCTGCACTGGCTACTCAAACACAGACAAATCAGGATCTATTTACATTTTTCCCCAATTCAACACACGAGACAGATCTGATTAGTACTTCTTAATTTGAGTAACATGCAATACATCATGAATTGAGATCAACTACGAGGGAAAAGCTAACCTATATGAAACCTTAATAACCTGATCAACAATTTAAAATGGTTCGACATAAATTAGCACTATCTTCCCTTTCTTACCCAAATTACGATGACCCAGGCAAGGATCCACTTACAAGAATACTTGTTCACCCATGAAAAACTAAAGATCTAATCATGTTTGATCATCATAATATTAGTGATGACTCAAAACTATCAATAACTACTTCATAATTATCTTGACCTTATTAGATGTCTCTTACACTAGGCTCAGTCCCAACAATGTGTTCTCACCTACCTAATCCCAACATAAAGGTAACCAACATGGATGACCAAAGGCTGCCTCAAAAAGAGCCCTTTGAATAGAGGACCGATACTAATTATTATATAAAAACTCGACCAATCCTAAATGGTTATCCCATGAACTACCAAAATCCAAAACATATTCTTGGATTATGTCTTATGGAATATTATTTTACCACTCTGTCTAAACATCTATATGAGGATGATATTCCATGATCAATTTCACCTATGACCCCAACACCTTTTGGAGACCTTCCCAAAACCGAGTGGTAAAATGAGGGTCTCTATCAGAAATGATTTCCATCTAAACACCCTGTATACTCACTACCTCCTGAATGTAAAATTGAACCAACTCATCCACCTTTTCTGAATGTCTAATCATAATTAAGTAGGAATATTTGGTCAGAGGATCCATCACTACTCATATGTAGTTCTTTACTAGGTGTGTATGAGGAAAGCCAATGATGAAGACCATGAAGATCTCATCCCACTTCTATGTAGTAATCAGTAGCGGCTGAATTAAACCCAAGGGAATTTGATGCTATGATTTAACATATAGACATGTATAACACCTTGATATGATGTCAACAATATCCCACATCATCCCTGGCCACCAAAAATTATGACTAACATCATAATAAATCTTGGTGGCTACAGGATGAACAACCCATTGATAATGGGGGGTATCCTACATCACCAACTTCTTCATAGATAACATAACAACACGACAACCCTTGAAACATAAAACCCCCTTGGGAGATAACGACCAATCACATGGTCTCCCCCCACCATGAAGAAACAACATAGACCACTGGCATACCTTATCACCCAGATGCTTCTACCGAATCAACTCCAGAAGAGAAGGATTCAATTGGATGCTGGAAGAGAACACATCTCCACCGTTCTCTTTGTTTTCCAATTAATTAGACCAAATAGCCCCATCAATGTTCACTCATCACTAGACTCCCTCAAATCTTTCACTAGCACTTTTCTCCTTAAAAAATCTGTCACAACAATACCTTTGACTAGGGTATAGACTATTTCAATGTCAAACCCCTGCAAGTAATTTATCTAATAGATCCACCTCAAGTTTAAATATTGATAGGATAATATGTAAGCTTGGATCTTATGATCCCAATTAACCAAACATTTCTTTCAAAAAAGGCAATTATTCCACATCTTTAGGGTATATATCACTGTCACTAACTCAAGGTCATGGGTTGGGTAGTTATTTTCATGTGGCCAGAGTTGATGAGATACATATGCCACCAGATGGTTATCCAGTATTAGCACACACTTAAGACCCATACTAGAGGTATCATAATAAAAAACATAGCCCTTTCCAGATTCTGGAAAGATAAACATAGGTGCGTTAGTCAATGAACTATTTAGCTCCTCTAAGGAAACCTCACGCTCTAGGATCCATTCAAACTTCAACCCTTTTTAGGTGAGCACCATAATGGGAGAAGCAAGACAAGAGAATTCTAGGATTAACTGCCTATAATATCCAGCTAGGCCTAGAAATCTCCTAATCACAAACACATTATTCAGTTTCTCCCATGATATAACTAAACCAATACTCTGAGGATCCACTAAAACTCTTTTTTCTCATATAAAATGTCCCAAAAACTTCACCTCCATAATCCAAAAGAAACACTTTTAAATTTATTCAAAATTATTATGTTTTAAAAGAGTGACCAAAACTATTCTCAAATGAAACTCATGCTCATTCTCAGATCCAAAATAGATAATGATATTTTCCATGAATACCATGAAAAAAGACTCAAGATACTAGTGGAACACCTTATTCATAAGTTAAATGATGACCTATGGAGAATTGGTCAACCCGAATGGCATGAACAAGTATTCAAAATGGTTGTACCTAATTTTAAACCTATTATTGGAACATCCACCTCTTTCACACTGACTTGGTGATAACCATAACAAAAGTCAATTTTTTAGAACCACATTTCTCCTTTAAGATGATCAAATAGGCAATCAATACATGGAAAGGGATAATTGTTTTTAATAGTCACCTTATTCTACTTATGGTAATTGATACACAACTGGAGAGATCCATTAGCCTTCTTCTCAAACAAGATTGGGGAGACCCAAGGAGATTTGATTAAGAGAATGAATACTTTGGATTCCAAATTGTCATACTGTATATTTAATTCCATTATATTGGTGGGGGCCATATGATGCGAGGGAAGACATATCAACTGCATTAATGGTGCCTAATCAATATAAAACTCCACATCCTTCTCTAGAGGAAAACCCAAAAATTCATCTAGGAATACCTAGGGGAATTCATACACCATAGAATGAAATAAAACTTTAGAAACATTACCGTCATCCAAAAATGTGAGAAATGAATACTGAAAAAAAATATTACCCAACTCTGGGAGTGGAGGTCCAGCACGGCCTAAATGAGGATCTCATTCACCATGAACGACTTGGTTCCTTCAACAAAGTTCCATAAAACTCACCTATCGCCTATTGCAATCAATATGTGCCTGGAGGTGCACCATCCAATCCATGTTGAGTATTATATCATAGAGGTCTATATCCAAGAATATTAAATCCCATTCCAGCTCTACCCCCGACACAGTGAGTGCACATGATGGAGTCTTAATACCATTCTATCACTTATTAAAAGAGGTGTTAGAAACTCCATAGCATATAACATGTGCTCGGTTGGAAAATTATATAGTTTCAAAAATTATAAAAATATTAATGAAAAATAAGAACCAATATAAAAAATGGTAGGTATAGATGATGCAATTAAAATGGTACCTCTAACTATTGAATTCTATACATCTAGTTCAGCTGGTGCTTGATTCACCGCATGAAGCTACCTCACCTCTACCTGAGCCTGAGAATGACCACTGGCCTACGACTATTCCTTAAACTGACTCTACCCCAAAGATTTTCCAACCCTACCATCAAAACCTCCAAACTAATAACCCACTGATCTGGTCAGCTTAGATTGATCTATCATTCCCCTAGAATCTAGTGATACTTTACCACTCTAATAAGAACGAGTGGCCCTACCGAACCACTGCAAGTTCTCCATATTCCCACAACGATGACAAGATCTGGGTGGGGATGGAAACTCTAACCCCTTGTGTCCAGTATTCCCACAATGGTAGAATACAACTAATCCTGCATCTAAAACAACTGAAGATGGAAGACGTGAAGGATGGCCTGAACTACCACCTCCCTTTTTTCCTTTGTTCGTCCTGCTTCCTCTTCTTCTCTAATGAGATGCTACTTCCTCAAAATTTCACTACTCTAGGGAGTCCAAATTTTCATTTTTGATTTATCTCAACCATAAAATGATGTTAAAAACATTCACATAGGTCTTAATCTTAAAAATATATCTCTAGCCACAACCCCCTATAAACTATGAGCCTTCATCTTCTCATTAGAAACGACTTCAGGTGCACGATGAACTAGATCTGCAATGCAGTTGGTGTACTCTATCATAGACTGGTCCCCCTAAACATGATCCATAAATTGTTGGGATCTATCATAGTTCAAGACCTTAAGAAAACACTAAAATTTTAAAATATCGTTTAATCCATTTTAGTTCAACCTCTTGTGCTTTCTATCTTGCACCATCGAGTCCCACCACTATAGACTAGTACCTTCTTGTAATAAAAAAAAACATTTCACCCAAACCGCTTCTAGAGTATAGAGGAACTATAAAATTATATCTATCTTCTCAAGCCACTCCTTTTCATTATGAGATTTAGCATTACACCAGAAATATGGATGCCTGTTCCTGAGAAAATCCTCATCCTTGTCCTTTACATGACCTATTTCATCTTCTCTAATAGAGGCCGGACCTGGACCCCCTCCCTACCCCAAATCTGGTACATCCTAGACCACAACTTCCAATCGGCTCTAAAAAATTGGTGAGGGAAAATCTCTTCAGTCTCTTCCCACAATTACATAAGAATTCTCTAGGGAGGAATCTTCCTAAAAAAATACAATAATAATTTGAAAAACCATCAATATGACTATTATTAAAATATTTTAAGATAAAAACAAATACCAACATTCCATAAATCCAGAAAATTCAAACTCATTATAATAACATAACAACCAAACCACCTAACCTACTCTTATTTTCTATGTATAGTTTACAGCATGCATGTCTCACTTATAGGAGAAGTCAAACAAAAATTCCCTACATCCCATGGAAACTCAAGATCTACCTGAGATGTTTTGACTAGGCACTCCACTTGAAACCGAAACCTCAATCCCCAATAGTACAAGATCCTATCTATCCAGACTCATCCCATATATTATAACCCAAAAAGAGAGTGACCTACTTTGATACCATTTTGTCAGAAACAAATATTGGTCTCCATGAAACCAAAAACCTAACCCGATCTGCGGCACGGTCCGAAGCGATTTCCTAATCCCTAATAGTTGGAAACAAATGCCTATGTATCAATAATAAAACTTGGGAAATATTTGACCCTTGAAAATAATCATAAATATCCAACTAAAATAAATAAACCAAAACTGAATAATCATAACCAAACATGGAATAATAAGTTTTCATATTCAAGTTTAAAACAATAAATAAAAACACCAAAAGTATCCTACAACAAAAAATGGAACAAGACATCATCCCGAAACCACGACACAAAAATAGGATTATCTTCCTAAATCCACCACTACAACATCTATGAGCGGAATCCACCATCATCCCAAACTAATATCTCCAAAAATCTTACCTTTACCTATGTCAAACATAACCAAGTCTACTTACACACAAAGTTGTAGGTAGTGTGTGAGACAAAGCTCTGTAGGATTCCACCCAACAAATAGATTCCATTCTATAAACATTACATGATAAATAAACATGAATATTTTATAAAATAAATACTAGAAACATTTTCATGGAATCAAATTTTCAAAATAAACATGATTGATTTTAAAGTAACGACAAAGTGTATCATATGTTGACGGTAAGTTCATTATCATTATAGAGAACTAAGTCATGGGGAATCCCAATAGGAACTAGCTCTAGTGGGTATCTATGAACATCGTGTCTTGATGGAATGTAGTATAGAAGCCACATTGAACACCATCCTTGTGCATGAGCCACTAGATAGGATTACATCCAAAATTCTAGTGATATCCAATCATTATAGTTTATTATGTTTCATATATGTCAATATAGATAACTGAAATTAGGATTTGACACATCCCAATCACTATAATACAAGTCCTAGTCCATCCACCTAGTCACCTAGTATTTACATGGTGATTAAATTTTATTCCACAAGACACATACACCATTACTTTCACATAAAAATATTCGAAAAAATTCAACCACACTTGATGAATCACCATTTACACAACCAAAAACACTTTTGAATTCCAATGCACACCAAAACCATTCTAAAACATGATCCACACCACTTTAAAAATTTATTAAAAATGTTTCAAAATATATAAATCACATTCAAAATCAATAATAGGGGTACACACATGGAAAACAACCAATTGACTTTAGAAAAACCAATTTCGAGCCAAACACATAATAAAACCCTTAAAAAACCCCTTTCTCACCACAAAACTAAATCATAGAGCACTCTTAAACACTCATGAAGTCATTTCAAATTCATCAAATAATGTATAAGCATAGAACCACTTACCTCAAGGGAAGAAGATTTTTAAATACACTCCAAAACTTCATCTAAACCTTAATTACACACTATAAAGGCAATATAAAACATATAACACAAATATCAAACCCTAAAAAAAATATTCAGCCGTAAATAGGTCACCCAACCCTATGGAAAAAATACCCAAAGAATAAGAGAGGAAACCCTAGAATAGAGGGATAAAACAAGAAGGAAACCACTTACATGAGGGTTACTTGACGAATCAAAACAAAATCTCATACCTAAATTGATCACAAGGGAGAGTGTAAGAAGGGGGAGGTGCATCTTGGGTTAGAAATTATTAGTGGGGGAGAGAATGAGTGTTTGGGGTTTATTTCTAAGGGGGTTAGTTTGAAGATTTCAATATTTTTAAAGACCTGGACACACACTTGGTTTTCCCACTTGATTTGTCAAATTGTGCAGCAACCGTGAACCCATAATTGTCCCAAGAGGAACCTATTTCATGGTTATCCCAAATGGGTTTTCATACCATGTTCAATCCCTGTGGTAGCTACTACCTGAAACAATCCACCAACCAAATGGTTACTTGGGAAGGGGTGCATGGTTTCTACTAACCATGTTCCAAATGTGTGCCACATTCATTCCACCCAAATAAACTAACTTTTCCCTAGAAAATCAAAGTAAAAACAAAGGAATAAATATAGACATAAAATAAATAGAAAAATACTTCAAAATAAATCACAGGTGTTATAGGTATAAATTTAGGGAGCTAAAGTTCCATTTAGGCTTCTTCTTATTTCTTTCTTCACACACCCTCTCATTTCATTTCACTTCATTCTAAAATTTTAGATCTAGGGGTCCTTGTAAATATAATAGGAGATGTGCGACCAAATAACCATCGACAACTACTTGGTCAAACGGTGTGTTAGAATGATAAGACAAAAAGGGTGTGATGGTGCTATAGGGGCAAGACGAGTGTATATATTTTTTATTTGGGTTAGAGTAGGTTGTGAATGCAGTTATATTCTCCCCCTTTGTAATTTTTTCAACCTTCTCAATGAATAGTTAAATTATTATTTTTCTTGAATTCAACTAATGATAGTAATACATTCTTAATCATACACATCACATTGAAACATATAAATATCTTATATATTATAATTAATATCTTACTTATTATAATTAATATCTTAAATATCACCTTAATAAATTACAATATCATACATATCACTTGATAGATGTTAAACAGAACCATATATTTAACACATATCACAGTTCCCTCTAGTCTTTTTAGAATTATTTCTTATGGGATTTTTAATATTCATTTTAAAACATAATTTACCAATTAAAATATATTATATATCATCCTATGGATTTTATATATCACAATTATTCCTCTATGCATTTTCTAATTCAATATATTCAATATCATACATATTAGTCTACCATTTTCTTATAATTTTTAGAATGTTATGTATAAACTCTATCCAACTCAATATATATATATAGTGATTCTATATGGAATTTATGATGATTCTATCATTTATTTCTCAATAAAAACAACCAAAATTTCTTCCATGTTTATTTCTAGAAATATCCACTTTTGGGTTTGTTGACAACACACTAATACCCCTAAACTATAAATTCCATATTACATGCACTAACTCTAGTAACCTCCACCCTTAAAATGATGTTGTATTCAATAACTTAATAAATCATCCACTCTAAGCTCATGTGAGTCATGTTTGATATAAAAAATAAGAGTAAATTAAAAATGTCATTATGAAACATCTCATTGACTTTCATAACATTCTCACACCACCCTTTATAAATACATCCATGCTGTATATTTCATTATTTTTTTCATTTAATGAAAATAAACCTATAATATACCTATGAAAAAATTTTCTGTATATAAGAACGAAGTCATAATTTCCCACCACTTATCTTTGAATAAAAATTTACATATTTTCCTCAAACATAGAAAAATTATCCATGTTTTTAAATATATAAATAAAATATTTAAAAAAATATCCCCCCTCGAACAATAGAAATAGATAAGTTCCCCTTTTCCAATATACCCAAATATTTCTTCCTCAAAGGTTTATACAATAGAAATGTTATTTGAACTAGTTAAAGAATGATGTAAATCATACATATTTTAGTGATATTCCCTTATCCAATCGATATACACGGGTTGAAATGGTTAGAATATACAGTCAAACTAGTGATGTTAAAATAAATATTTTGGTAATGTCTTTTTCATTATTAATGTAACTTGATTTTGTGTTAAAATATGCTCACACTACACCAAATCATAATCAAATTTATCCTTTTATAAAGTGATACTTGATCTTAATATGCCTTTTCATTGGATAATGGACGTGGTTTTTTATAATATTAAAAACAATGTTTTTTACACACTTGATTACAATGGGGTATTTAACTTTGACTCCAATTTTCTCATGATATTGCTTCCTTAATTTAGGTTTTGTACATTCTTGAGTTTCCACAATATATTTAGCTTCATTAGTGATTTAAAAAAATGCAGTCAATTTCAAATCCATGAGATTCACATATATACGAGGTTAAAAACATTTCTTGATGTACACAATTTATTATCCATTGAAAATATTAATTTTCGTATATGAATCATAATAATTTCTGTTATGATTTACTATTATAAAATAGGCCAAAATCCACCCTGATTTTGATACACCAAAGTGTTTATTTAACTGCTATATTGTGTATTCCTCTAGGAAAACTTTGGTACCATGTGGCTTGAAAAGTGGAAATAAAAATGATTATTTGTATTGATAGTAAGTATAAAATGATTTGAATTATTTTACAATACCCTACGATATTGATCTATTTTATATCATTATCTCTTAACAACTTTATTTAGGTAGTAACCGATGTTTTCATATCCTTGAAATCCTCTATTATGTTTTTTATCACATCTTATAATATTTTTAGTGTGATATTATTGTTCCATTATTTTATTCTATCATAGAAAAACCAAGGAAAAATTTTAAGTTACTAATCATTCACATTTCATATTCATACCTCATGAATTCCACCAACTGAATTCATTATTGTTTTCTTATTCCTCTAAAATTTATTTCATTAACATAAATGTGCACCATTATCCTTTAATAATTCACTATTTTGATATAGATATTATGATAAAATAAAACTCTCTAAAAACGAATCTTTTTAGATAATGATCAAGTCTGGAATACCTTAATCATGGTGATATCATTATCCCATATAGTAATTTCATAAATATAAAACTTTGGTCTCATCATCAAAAATAAAAAAACCATATCGATACTCAATATATAACTTTTCTTAATGTATTCTATTCATTAATTCATGTTTAAAATCCATTTGGGCAACCTTGAACCTTCTTTGAACCACCAAGGCCAAACATAATTGAATTGTTTTCAAACCATCCATATAAGAAAATGTATCATCCCGATATATTTATTAAATTTCAGGATATCTATTATAAATAATGTGTTTTTTATTTTAAATGAGTTTTCCTTCTTCACTGAAGTTTTTATAGAAGACTCATTTAGTTATGATCATATTTTAGTTTTCTATGCTCAAGATAAATTTTTAGATATGATTTTTATTTATATGGTAAAAATAATCATGAATACCCTTTACCCCATTACCATAGTTATTTTACACTTAAAAAAATTCAGGATTTATCGACTATAAAAGTGAATTTCCATGTAGAGACTTCATTCTTTGAGTTTTCACGAGAGCTATCTGGTCACTAATGATATTTAGCTCATTAATTTCAACCATACCTCTCCAACTTCATGCAATTGAAAAACGTAACTATAATTTCTCATTGCTATTATATATTTTTTGGAATCATAATACTCTCTTAGTTATGTAACACCCCAAGATTTCATAGTATGTTATCTCTTCAAAGTATTCAATAACATGCGCTACATGAAACATTGAGTTCGAGTGCACCATGACTTAGAGAACTAGCTGTTCAAAAAGTAGTTATGAATATTATTAACTGAATTTTGAATTTAACATAATTTATATTATTTTAAAATACATATTACATGTTTATTAGAAATAATATAAGAACAAATTCATTTCTTTAGATAAAAGAAGTATTTTTCAAAAAAATGCAATTTTACAACCTTTTAATGGTGACCATTATTTTAAAACCAATATTTGACACTTTTATATATTCAATTAAGTGAAATTAAATTCATTTTTTAGAAGTGAGGTATAAAAATTTAGTTTGAATAAAATTTGGGTACTTTTCTGATAACTTTCATATTTTTATGAATAGTGAAAAATACAAAAGTTTAATTGGAAAAACTTTTTTAATCAAAATAATTTATAGTGTTAAATTATGTATTTGAATGTTTTGAAAGTATAATTAGATTATATTTTTATCATTTAATACTATGTAGATAATTATAAGTAAATTCACATTTAAATTTTAAATTAATTAATGAAACTTCTATGTTTTTAATTTGGTAAAATAGAATTCATTTTTTAATTAATAATAAAAAATTATCATAGGGTTAATTTTTGGTATTTTTTTGAAAACTTTCAATTTTTGATGAATAGTGAAAAACACTATGTTATCATTCAAAATTGAATTATTATTTAAATAATTTTTTTATTTAAATTTTTTTAAGTCAAAATAGATATATAATACCTATATAAGTTCAATTTAATTCATTGGAGTCAGTTTATAATAAAATTAGATGTATAAAATTCTGTTAAACTTTTTAATGCCTTTTTCCCACCTTCTAGGCACATTTGAAAATTTTCATAAAACACAATTTTACCACTTTTGTGAATTGAATTTCAAATATCTGAGAGACAAGGTTGATATCAGTAATTAAAATGTGCTTCAATAAGATGAAAATAATTTTTATTTAATTGTAACTATTTACTTTTATTTACCACGGTTAAAAGTAAATAGTGAAATTAAAGGTAAAAAATGAAATTACAATTACCCTAAGAAATGTACTAAATCTATTGGATAAGTGTATTTCGACCAACATAAACATTAGGAATAAAATATGACCCTTTTGGTTCACTTTAATTAGATTAGGGAATTTATTATTATTTTATTTAAAGAAGAGTTAAAAGTGTTAAATTCAACGTTTAATAACAAAACCATTTTTAATATAGGGTTATACAAAAGATAAATTCGACTAAAAATATTTATTAGAAAGATAAAAATATTTCCTACATAATGGTATTTTATTTATAATTTTTAGACATTAAATAATAAAATTTATTTAATACACAATGATGATTCAATAATTACCTTATTAATGAAATATTAACATAATTGATATTATAAATATCCAAATAAATGTAAATTGTAAATTTGGATGCATTAAAATATTTCATATGTTAATATTATATGATAGGGTTGATTAAATAATATTTTTTTGAAGTAATCATGATTTTATGACTTTCACAAAAACAAAATGACAAATAGTGTCAAAATTGACTTAAATGAGTTTTCAAAACCAAAAAACTATATTATTAAATAATATATTAGTTCTAAAAATCTAAGGTTCAACCAAAGGACTATTATAATTATATATATGTCATCAATGAATCTCTTTATGTTCTCGTGGAATTTTATAGTATTTTTATTTACCATTTAATATAAAAATACATGAATACATTGTAAAAGTTAAACTATTTAACCAAGAGTAAAATCTAAAATATAAGTTTAAAATGGTAACCTAAACTTGTCCAAAACCTATTTGTTGAGATTATTTAGTCCCATAACCACCTTAGTCTCTAAATAAATTCATTTTGAGCCATTATAACCCAAAAATGATTTTATAATAAAATAACATTTCAAACTTTTCCTAAAGTGATCCTCACCTCTCTTATAAAATTGTACTTCCCCTTCTCTCAAAATCACACCTCCAATGCCATTTGGTTCTACCAAACCCTACCCAAATCTCTTCCCAACTTCCCTAACTCCAACTTAGAGGCATTACCTAGAGCATAAATCCAATATATGGAGCCCTTTTGTTCAAATCCAAATGAAACACCCAAAGAAGAGGTAATTATTTTATCACCTATTTAAAAGATCTTTTCTTCTTCCACATTCTATTTCATTGTTATTTCCATACCAAATAATAATTCCAGTACCTTCTAAATGTTGTGATGTTATTATAAATATTTTTCAACTATACTCATTATTCTATCTATCCTATGAATGATAATGTCACCATGCGTGCGTACGTACGGCTTACCGTCTCCACACCGTGGTGTAATTTGTTATTCAACACTATATTATTTGGATAGATATAATGATGAGTAATATTTATATAAATAATAAAAATTAAATGATTATTTATAGGTAAAAATAATATACCATCAAATTCCTCACATTTTAGTCATTAAAGAAATGATATTGTCGCTCATGTGTACGTACGACTTACTATCACCACGACATGATGTGATTCATTTCCAGGTTCACCATTCAATGATGATTATAAAAATATATATTATTAATAAGTATGTAATATATGACATAATAATTTTATTGGAGATATATACATATATATATATATTTATACAGACATATATATATATATGTATGTACTTACATATATCTTATTCACTTCTGTTCAATATGATATGAAAACAAAAACAATGTTTATGCGTACGTACGGCCTACCATCTCCATAAATAGAATTTTTAATTATATATATATATATATTATTAATATTTATACTTTAAAAATATATTTTATATAAATCATGTTTTATATTTCGGATGTATTAAAATCATGATCTAAATGATACGATGAAGAATAAAAAGATAAAACACGTATAATAAAGAAAGTGATTATTACCCGAAATGTTAATTTAAAATAGAAATCATTATTAAATGGGTAATATAAAGAAATCAGTGAATGATTAATTATATAATAAATATGAATATGGTTTTGGTATAATTTAATCACATACTATGGTCATTATACAGGAGGTTAATCGTACCCTAGACCAAAGGAAAGTGCAAGGTAAGCGTTAATTCCTCAATCTCACTATTTTCTGAGATTGTTTATGTGTATGTATTTTCTGAGACATATTTATTATCAATGTCCATGTTTTGTAAAATAAATTAAAAATTATTCTTTTAATGTACCATTTAACTAAAACATCATTTTAAATGTTTTAAATGTTTATTCTTCCAAATCATTCTCATTAATGTCCCTGATTTCAAAATGGTATTATGGATTTATTTATATGGACATGATTGTTTTAAAATGTTAATTCCATTCAACTGTTTCAACGTGGTTTGGGACACTTGGATTCAAAAACCTCTTTTAAATCACTTCCTCTATAAATTTGTGACTTCTAAAAAATTTCACAAAAAGGGATATTTCTCTCAAAACGTTTTACTTATCATTTTCATCCATGTTAACATCATTTACTGTATATTAATATTGATTAAAGTTGATTTATTATAATATAATATTCCATATTTCATTGAATTAGTTATGATATGTTTGACTGTGGATGTGATATTTTTATACCCTTCATGGTTTATCGTTTAAGTATTGACATTTTGTATGATATTTTTAATACGAATGTTTATATTATATTTAAATATTTTCATATGACAAATGCAATGGAATTAATAAGTGATGGGTGGGGCCCTCTATAACCCCTCGATGCATTGGTAGGTCTCATGAGACAAATTAGTGTCTTGGCCCAAGGCCTTGACAAAAATTTTATTTGTAGTCTTGGCACGAGGCCTTAGTTATGTTGTAATGATGTCCAATATTAGGCATTCCCTCATTATGAAATTAATTATTACAAGTTATTATTAGACTAGTATAATATCCATGTGCATGTTTATATGGTAATGTTTGATTTATTTTCTCTATATTATGTTCATGTTTATGTTTAAATGGCTGTTGTTTTTATTGCAAATCATTCCTTAAATGTTTATAGCTTCTGCTAAATTATTTACCCTTACTGAGCATCTGATCTCACCCCTTTATTATGTTTTGTTTTCCCACGATTTAAAGATGTGCAATATGTTTTATATGTAGGGTTAATCTAGGGGAATAATGGCATTCTCAACATATTATTCATGTTTTTTAATGTTTAAATGTGTAATGTAACGTTCATGTATGTAATATATTTTACAAGACTACTAAACTGATTTGTCCTTCAGGGATTGATTCCTTGTAATCATTCTAATGTATTAAAATAATTCACTGGCTCTATGATTCTGAGGTCGGGGCATTACAAGTGACCCACTGAGCTTCTCAATTCTGTATCAATATACTCTATAATTGGCTTATTATTTCTCAATATATTATTATTTTGAACACAAAAACATATTGATTTTTAATAAATTTTCTAAGACTTTCATTGAATAATTTATATGCATTTTTCTTTAAAGAGTATCTAATAAATATACCTTAATCTATATGAGATTTAAACTTTCAATGGTAATTTTTCTTATTGATAATAAAAAATTTACTTCTAATTATTAAAAATTACATTGGTGTTGGATTCTCCCCATAACACATCTCATAAAGAGTCTATTCTTCTACCAAACACCAAAAATCCCTATTTGGGATGTAGAATAATGTTAAATAATCTTCCTTTTAATATTTATAGACTAGTACTTTCTCTATGATCATTTTCTGGGCCATTTTTTAATTTGGTTCCTCATTTAAAATAATCATTCATGCTGATAAGTCTTTACCACTAAAACATAGTTTCTTATCTCATGTTTCTTGAGATAATACTTTACATGGATGTTGGTAAAATCTATTCCATTATAAGTCTATAACATCAAGATTTCAAAATCATACATCTTCTTATATATTTTTCAATAATTTTTAATTCAATTAAATACCTTATAATTATAGAAAATCACTATTAACCAAACAATTCTTCTATAATATTAAATGAACAATGCATATTATCCTTTTACATCTATGAGTTTTGGTGATATTAGCCTATATACATCAAAATTCATCAATTCAAGAAACTGTGTTGACTTCTTATCTTTTATCTTGTATCTACTCCAAATGGTCTTTTAATTTTAGAAAACATTTCACATGTGTGTATGATCAAGAGTGAGATTTGTGAAATCACATGATTTATCATTCTTCACCAAATATTACAGATACTTTTAGCTCTAGTTTCAAATATTTTTGTTTCATAATATATTTTCATATTATCTATAATAGAAACACAAATATTCTTCTCCACTTAGAGATTCTTTTTTTCAATACTTTACAAAAAACAAAACCTCTTCCATTGACATTACAAGTATTATTAGTGAATTTTATCTCATTCCTTATGTCACACAATTAGATAACACTAAAAAAATTATTCAAAAGGACTTAAATAAGATAATAGAAGTGTGTCTCATATCTTTACCAATAAATTTGTACTTCCTCAAACAAATTATTTTGAATCCCACATCATTGATAAATTTTACAACACATTCTAAATGAAATTTGATTCCCATGACAAGATCCTTATTTTCCCATAATATGGTAATTTAATCATCTATCAATGAATAATAAACCATCCTAATCTAATATACTAAATAAAATATCTTCTGTATTATCCCCCGCAAATCTTCTTTTCTTAAACAACATCTTTTACTTCACTCTTTATGAGATGAGTGCACTTGTTTTTCCATTTGATTGATTGGATAAATTTCAATTTGTAAGGATAAAAAACGATTTTGTGTTTTCAACTCAAAAGATTATGTATGTAGCTATTGTATTATTCCATTTTGAGTCTCCTTGGAACATTAATTTGAATCATTGATGAGAAATACCTGGATTTGTGTCTATAACCTCCAACCAAAAAAATATCCCTATAAAACAAATTGGGTGCATCTTTTTTTCTTTTCTATTTTTTTACTCTTGTGACTTAAAATTCCTATAATCTATGGAAAAAAAGTAGAATATTCCCTATCTTTAAATAAAAATAACACCTAATTTTTGGTGTATTTTTTTCATTTCTTCATTGCAAATTTGAAACTATTTTGGGTATATTGTGTATCAATTAATTAAATATTCCTTCTTAGAGTGAGTGATTTTGGATTCACATCTAACATGATCACATTTTTCTTGAGATAATTTCCTACACATGATTTTCTCTCTTTATTTATCTTTTTCTTTTTTAGGAGATCCTTCATATCTTTTATTGGATTTCTATGATTCTCTTTCACTTTCCCCCCAAACCAAAAAATCAAACTTTCCAATTTCATTTTTGGAGTCAAAATCCTCTCATTATTGTCAACCATTCACTATAGACTAAAATTTTCGATTTTGAGATCCTCAAGTAATTTAAAATGATGTTTTACTGAGTTAGTTAAACCATCCATAAGCTAGTCTTGTCCTTTAATTTTATGCTTGAACTAAATAAACATTCCCATGATTTTTGGATTTATGGGCTTATGGTTTTAGATATCATACTAAATTTTAAATTTCCAAACTTATTTCTATAACATAAAAAGTTTCAAATAAACAACTACTCCATTATATTTCTTCATTTTGGATATCAAAACTTATAATTTCTCTAAGGAATCCTCTAACGTTAAATTTAGGCATACTCTACCCTCAACATCATCATTTTAACCATAATTTAATGACTCAATTTTTAGTTTCTCTATAATTTCCACAAGTGAAACTTTTTATAGGTCTTTTCAACTTTAAATATCTTCCACTTAAGTATTATTATCACAATAATCTTTTTGTGAAAGAAATTTATTTTTCTTAAATAATTTCATCTCAATGATCCTATTTACTTTGAAATATTTGGTTGATTTATTATGGGAACTGAATCTTTCCCATCATCATTGAATTTCACTGGAAAACTTTCTATAATATGTATGAGGTTTACACACTGTAAATTCACGAGTAAAAATTTCCATTTGAATTTTTTCCAACTTTATATTTTTGGATGAAAATGATATGAATTTATCAACCCCCTTGTATTATGGAACATCCTTCATAAATAGTTTCCTAAATGTATCAAATGTCACTTCATGGGAATTATCCTTTTCCATTAAACTTTTATAATTGTTATTTATTTTATATGAAACAAGAGTTATGTAAAGAATATCTAATATAAGTTACTTTGGAGACTTTTCCTTGAGAATTGAAACCATTATATTTAATTAAAGTGGAAATATTATTTGAATTATCTTCATGATATTAATATCATAAATAGTTTCTATGAGACTATGCATATATTCTAATATCTCATTCACATGATCTAATAATTCATATAAACTTTATTTGGATATATACTCTTGTCATCATACATATTCCATAAAACCTACAATTTAGCTTTATTTAATCTTTTATCACCTACATATATGTTTATTAAATTATACCATATGACTTGTCGGGATGTACATGAAATCATCTTTATATAGATTTTATAGGAAAATGTTATCCCTAATGAATTAATGCCTTTTTAGATAAATATCTAGTATCTTAATGATTAAAATTCCATGTTTGAGAATATTGTATATGTCTATTCCAAGGGATTGAAAATATTGTTTCATATAGTTCTTCTATAGTTTAATGTTATCTCTATCAATGTCCAAAATAAATACGTGATATATAGCTTATTCTATGGCCTTCAATATAGATAAAACTCAACCAAATTGAACTTTTGTCTCTGATACTGATTCTCTGTCCTAAATAAGGATAATGACATATGAGGGGGTGGGGGTTGGGGGTTTGTGTATATGAATCAAGGTATACCAATATTTTAAATACCCTTTTCTACAATTTTGTTCCACTTCAAGTAGAAACTCTCTTGTCTTAATAAAAAGATTATTGAATAAAACATGTATTTAAGAGCGCCATAATTTGTTTTATTTATTTCACCCTCATTGGGATAATGAAAGGAGTATAAAACATAAAAGTATCAATGTTCTATAATAATTAAGTTAACTACATTTATTATAATTTGGAGCATCCACACTAACCCTAAAGGTTTATGACCTCCATAAAATAAACGGATATATCACTTCTCTCCTTAAAAGTTAGAACCCCCTGGTCTTCTTAAAAATAATTACAACCTTCCACAAACAACAAAAAAGTAATCAAGTGATAGTGTAACAATCATATCAATTTTTATAAATGTGATAAAATTCATTTATTATCTAACGAGATGTACTCCTGTATCTTATTCTTTAACATTTGTTCTTCCAATATAAAATTTTTAGTTCCATCTATGTTTTATATTCACCAATTCTACTAGCTCTTCCATTTTTACTAACATGAAACATTTACCATATTTTTTTTGGTAACTTACTAATATATTATCTATATTCTATTTTCTAGGAATGGATCCTAAAAAATCTTTGTAATATGGAAAAATTAAGAAATTACACAAATCGCGCCACATTTCCATATTGTCTTCCTTCTAAGAAATCTACATTATTTCATTTTAAATTTGAATGAAAATCATGTTAATAATTTTCTCCATTAGTCATGAGTCTGGACATATTTAGTTATCCTATGATTTTATCCATTCAAAACTCCATGAATTTCAACCTGAAAGTAAACAATAAATTTTCATTATTTTTTCTTCATGGGCTCCATAACCTATGGAATATTATTTTATTAGTTTGGAGAAAAGTACCAAACCTTACATATACCCCATAATAACTCTATGTGAATCATCTCATTACAACAAAAAAAATTTCTATATGTAATTTTATCTTGAATCATAATTATCTTGAGTGATGATGATATTTATATGTTTTAAAGAGAAGCATAAAAATATATTGAATTTAATCCCTGAAAATTCTCACATTGTTCCAACAATTTGATCTCATGTAAGAAATAATAAATCTTACGTATCACCATGAAAAATAATAATATCTTATATATTCTAACTAATATATTATTTATCACCTTGATACATCATCATATCTTATATATCACTTTATGAATATTATTTTTCACCAGATAGATATTATGTATCCCAGTTCCCTTCAATAATTTTTTTTATTTATTCCCCATGGGATATTACATATGCTTTGTAAAACCTTAATATCACATGAAATATATTATGTATCATCATATGGTTGTTACATATCACAATAATACCTCCAATATTTTTCTTATTCTTTATCTTCAGTGTCATACATATATTTTACCATTTGTCTACAATTTTTAGCATGTTATATATAAACTCCCCCTACCTCAACATGTCATCATAGTGATTCCATAAATATTTTATGAGGATTTTAATATATCTTTATCAGTAAAATAACCCAAACATTTTCCAAGTATTTTTATCGACAAGAAAAACATGTAAAACATTATTTACACATCCACCAAATCATTTATTTGTTAAATAAACCATTATAAATAAAAAATGATTAACTTTGACATATAAAAAAACTAAAATCAACACTTGGAGGAAAAAATTGGAATATTAATTCAACAAATAATAATTATAATAACACTAAACACTATTTCATTAATTTATCCTATTTAATAATAGTATAAATTAGTAAACACTTAATACATTTGAAATGATATATAAATACATTAATAGTGAATTTTATAAAGAATATTTATTAATGACATATATTATGTCAATCTATGAGGGTATATATCACTCAATAAATTAAACATAAGTAAACAATATAATTTCACATGTATTCATATCTTTAAGTCAAAAAAATAGTATTATTACTTTCCTCTTGAATTAAAAACCAATTTTATGTTAATCAATCACTACATGAGGAAATTCTAGTATAAAATTGTTTAAAATACATTAGATTTGTGAATTTTAATCTTGGAGAAGGATGAGACCAAATAACTCAATTTACATCAACAATCCATGTAAGGATTGAAAGCCCAATTCCAAATTTAACCATCAGATATCAAGAATTAGTTTAATAATAGATGAAAATTTTGCATCATAATAGAATGTAAAATCAACCTTATCTATATTAAACAAAACCATTAGGAAAATTATCCTCTCACTATCCCAATTCCGAATCAATAAAAAATAATTTATTGAACAATAATTGAGAGAGATATTGCCAATTAAATTTTGAGATAAGTAGATTATTTTTTTTGGAAAGGAATATTGAGATAATAATTTAATTAAATGAAAAAATTATCCTAAATCCCCAAATTTATATGTTTAAAATTCTAAAACTACCATTATAAAAAATAACTACCTAATACATTGGGTACCCAGTGCATTTCCATTGGCCACCTAGTGGCCACTGACCACTTGGTGAAACCTGAATGATTATCCAGTGGATAAAATTGGGAAAGAACCCCCTTTATCACTACCATTGTGTAACAGGTGGCAATATATTGAGTACTCCGTGGTTTCTTGGGTTTATTTCATGTAATAACTATAACAAAAACCTACCCATAGTGACCCCACTTGGGATGGTAGTTAGTCCATATATGCCACCCCAAGATTGCCTTCAATATGCCCTAAACTTGTGAATAGAACCAGGAAGGCATATCACACATATGAATAATCTTAACTTATGGATAACCTATAAAAAACCCCATAAATTCAATGAAATATAATATAACCAAAAACCCAATGATAACATAAATAAACTATAAAACTATAGTATAATATGCATATATACAAAATTTCTAACCATAACAATGCCACACTAGAAAAATCCATAAAAAAACATAATACATGGAAATAATAATATTATAGTATGATACACCTTATTATCAAAGGAGTAAACAACTCCTATGTACAAAGACTTCTCATATGTTCTCTAGTTGAAACCTTCACTTCCAAACAACACAACGCTCTCGCTTCACCATCTCAATGTCCAATTATGTCACCTAAAAACTATAAATCAACTACAAAAACAAAAAACATATGGGTATAATGGCCTGTACATGGGTGAGTAAAAAAATACACAATAAGACTCCTAATAAACACAAATAATAAGGTGTTTGAAGAAAGTTTTCTCAAAACTGAAGACTAATGTAAAAATATAGTACTCAAGGAAAAATTTGATATGGACTAAGGATAGAAAATCTAGGGATATATAAAAGTCCAAACCATAATATATGATCTCTACCAAGGTCATAAATTTTTGGAAAAATCAGTATACCGAATAAATAATAAGACCTAAAACACATAATTAACCCACTCTCTAGCTTTAATTTTGTCTATTCAAAATTGTAGTGTGTACCCATACCTTTTCAATATGGATACGTCAGTCTGGGGTGAAATTAACCTTACGTTGGAATAATAACTCACTAAGAGAAAATGTGTATTGGTTGTAGGGGTTACCTACTCAATAGATTTAAGATGAAAACCCTATAATGTAAGGGGGTTACCTACTCCACTACTCTTGTCATGGACTCGTGCCTTGTTGGGATCAAGGGTGTTCTGGCCCGATGCACAAAGTTACCATAACGTATAACCTACACCTTGTAACCAAAAGGGTGTAAAATTATCTATAACGTTTTTAAAGAAACCATGAACTTGTATTAGTAGGTCACTAGGGGGTTACACCCCCATTACTACTCCAAACATCTCACCAAAACATTTTCATTATCTCTACAGAGGTAAAAACCAATATTTAAAAGGAAACGTAGAAATGGGATCTTATAAAAAAGTGAAACCTAATTTTAAATTATATTTGGAAAAAACATAGAATGGACTATTCTCTTTCCCAACTTTTACACATGGAATATAAGATATTAAAATTTAAAAAAAAGTACCTAAACATAACTTAATTATAAATGGAATTCAATCGATTTTTGTTAGCTGAGAATATACTATCAGTCATCGAATCATGCGAGATCAACTGACATAGTATTATAATTAAGTTACATAACATATGTGACTCACATGCCTTCCATGTAGGTATTATAGGGTCTTAGAGTCATATTTTCCATTGACACAATGTGTCCCCTCACATACATGATGTGTGTGGAAAAGTTATTATCTAACAATACAATCCTATTATAAGTTGTGTCGTGCTACCTATTTAAAAATGATGTGTGTTTTTTAATTACAGACCATGTTATATGTAATTATACTAAATTAACCCTATTTATAACCTATATATGAAATGACATGTGCATTGATGGGTACATTCAATGTGATCATGATTTTAATTTTTAAAAAACCTTACCACCATTTTTAAAATTTACATCCTTAATATCACCTTTTCAAGAACTCAATGCTACCAAATCTCATTAATTAACCTTTCCTGAACAATATCACCCCAACCTTTTCCTCCATCCATACACAACACCACAAATCATTAAGCACACAATACCTCACCATTGATCTACCTACTATAAAAAACATAGATCCATGCCTCTAAAGTAAACCTCCCATCACATAAACTATTATCCATTAATAATATATTTTATGATTTTTTGGAGAACCTCATGAAGGTAAAATGGAGGAAAAAAATGAGAGGGTGATGGGTAGATGAGATTTTTTTGTGGCCCGTATGATTTTGACCAACTAAAATTTTATTTTCAATATGTTAATAATAAAATTTGAAATTTAAATAACCTATAATGATAATTATGAAAAAAATTAATGGTTATAATAATGAAAAATCAATAATAAATCATGAAAAAAATAAAAACTAACATCAAATAGATAAAAGTAATAAAATAACAATCAATGTCCTACCTTGGTAATTGATCAATAGAGAATCAAGATTTATCCCCCAATGCAATGGTTCATTATATCATGAATAATGATCCTTAAAATCCCTAATCTCCCCATATGTATTTTTATTATGGATAATACTATTGAAAGAGGATCAAAAATCAATTTATAATGTGAAACAGTATAGTTAATAAAAACTTAAAAACAAGAAATATATTGATATGTGATTCGAGTACCAAATATAAAAATTATATCTTCCTTAGTCAAAAACCTATATCCTAGACACAACTATGGAGTCATAAATTCCATTTTGGGATTTAATTAAGAGATATTAATCATTTCCTTTTGTTTCATGCATCATATAAAAATAAAAATATTAAAATATTAAATATTTTTTAAGGGGTTAGAGTTCCTTTAAAAAATCTATCCATGTGAAAAAATTTATAAATATTATTATAAATGTTTAAAAGGATCTTTGATAAAAATTAATGGTCACTAAATCCTCCCCACCTTTAATAAATTTTGTGTCTAAAAGTATAGCTCAATCAAGAAAAAAAGGTACTAAGATTACATCTTATTCTTGGGAACCAACAAGCTATCCTAATGATTCCCAAGCTACCAAATAATGTGAACTAATGGAATCAAATTCCCATCAAATTAATTTTCCTCACAGTCATCAACTAACACTCAGTACTATGAAAAGGTGGTTTTATACTTGATATATTTCTCACATTGACTGATAATGTGTGATTATTTGGACACATATTTCCTCAACATTCACAGATAGAAAACATTATGTACCTATTCCAACTATTGGGGTAACACATAGTGATAATAAACCTCACTTACCATGTGAAAAATATATATTTAATTGACGAACCTTGGAGAATATTTTCTTCCTTGGTTTAATCTTATCAAGAAGCATTATGGTGAGAACTTAAATAACACCCATCCTCCATCCTTGAACTCTAAAGGCCTCCATAATCTATTTGTATGGTACTTATAAAGGATTTTAACTGTATTCATCTACTCCCATATTAACTACGAATTATCCTTCCTAAACCACTCCTACTTAGTCCCTATAAGTGATGACTCACAAATATCTATCCAATAAAAGGGTTTCCTACAGTGCCTCATTTATAGGGCCTTGAAATTTTCCACGATAAAAGTGAAGAGATAACTATTTTTCTATGAAAAATCCACCAATGCTAGGTGATAGAAACAAATCATTCCAAGATCAAGAATGTATTTCTAATACATATCCTTGAAGATATGGATGTCCCTCTCTAAATAATTATTTGTTTTGGGGAAGGTCACAATACTCAACCAAAACTAGGTCCTGAATGCCTCTTGTCAACTCCTCCACAACTCGGACACGAATCGAGCATATCATATGGAAATGATTATTGAGGGTACTCTAAAAATCTTTAGAATATACCATGTGTATAGATTATCTATGTTCTCTATTAGAATATGCTCCTAACAGGGGTGGAAGTGATCTAATGTGGTTAGTCATTCTATGAACAACAAGATAAATCATGATAAATTAACAAACATGTAAGTATAGTCATGAAATTAATGATATATTTTACAACTTCCATTCTGCAAATTTAATATTTTTTCTTAAATAAGTTTGGAATTTGTGTTCAAACTTTGAATAAAAATAGGGGAGGCACCTTGAAAAAAAATCTACAACACTTCTCTTCATACTTGTCCAATAATAATCTTTCCTTAGGTCTAGGTACATCTTCACCACCCCAGGATACACTGATAAAGGGATGGTATGTGTAATGGCCATAATAATTGAGTGAAATAATTTGAGCCTTAGAGTGGCATGACTATATGTGTTTTTTAATATTTGAGGTTTTAGAGGTGCTAACGTAGGCTGAGAGTCTAGTCACGAGATATTGGCTAGGGCTATGGAATAAATTTATATAGTAGGTTAATACTCATTCCATATACAAAGAAACCATGATGTGATAAGTATTATTATAATAACATATTTTAGGTATGGTCAAGGACTAATCTATATCCAAGGTAATTTTAGTGTGGAGGGTGTTTTCATACTAATAAAAACATTATGTGAAAGATTAATATTTTGTGTGGGAAATAGATCAAACCTCAAGAGGGTCTATTTTATAGTAAAGGGTGTTAAGTAGAGGAGATTTATCCAAATCCATGAGGGAATACACATTAAATACCTTGACTTGTAGGATAATTATTCCACAAGTATAAGGGTTATCATCATCATGAACCTAGTTATAAAAGTTGAGGCCCTTTGGGGAGGTTTCATGCAGTGACTTGACTGGCCATGTGGTTTGGTATATCGTGTTGAGGCATTGCACTATGAGAATTATGGGTCATTCCACAATGATCCTTTTATTTATTTTTTTTAATTTTATTTAACTAATTAACTTAATGTTAAAAATGTGGTATTAGACTCATTTTGAGGCCAATAAAGATAGATATATCTCTAACAAAGACTCTCTACCATTCTTATATCTTCTCAATTGGTATATCATCTATTTATGTAAAAATTAGTGTATTTTATTTAATATTGAGTCACTATGGATATTTGAATGTCTTTAGGTTGAAGTAAAATCAAGTAGTGATACTCCTCGAGTGGATTATTACTAACTCTTATTAGGTTATCCTATATTTTTCATGTGTTATATGTGTTTTTATTCATTGCATGAAATGAAGGTGTGGGTAGGGACATGTGGGAAATAATAACTATATCTAATTATTGCCTTTGGGGTACTTAGGGGTTAAACTATTGTTTTTAGGGATGGTACATGTGTATATGGGATTGGTTATGCTGACGATGTGTGTTATGATGGTACTTAGACCAATTTATTTTTTAGAAAGCATTGAGTGAGTTTATTTTATGGGATTAGATTCATGTGATTAGAATGGTGTATTGATATTGGTGGCATTTTAGTGATCTTTTATGGTGTGGGTGATATTGATCATTGATGTTAGGTTGGTATGGAATTCCAATTTTAAATGGTTAGTGATGGCCACTATCTTTGATTAGGTGATGAATGTTTCATATAAATTTTATTGTTGTTAGTTTTTAGGGAAATCCTCTCACCATAGGGTTAAGAATTTTTAGGTCATGTGCATATAAGATAGGGATTATGAGGTGGTTTTAACCAATGGTTATAGGAGGGTTCCTTCATATATTTAGAAACATATGGGTGCTGATATGTTCCATAATTTTAGAGGAGGGATACATTGTAGGTTGTAATATGATCTTATTGGTGATTGTAATCAGCAGTTTGGAGAGGGATGATAACTATGTGTTGGGTAAAAGTTTGCGTCTATGTGTTTGGCTTGGTTAATGATGGATATTCATCATGCCTTGGGATTCATCAGGGCTATTGATATTGTAGTTAGAAATGGGGTAGAATAACCATGTGACTTATGGTATGATATAAGGGTATGGATTGTGGTAATGTGAATGGATTATAATGGTTTTGTGGGATATATTGGGAATGAAACACCTTGTGGTACAATCTAGGTTATAAGGATGAGGTATCTACTAATATTAAAGTCTATGGGAACCATGATCCACATTTTCAATAGCTAAAGTAAGTAAAGGTTAACTTTTTATTGTTCAATCATATTTGGAGTGGATTGACTGGGTTTTATTGGTTTCTATACTTTTCACTTTTAATACACTCATATAAAAATATATATTAACTAGGGAAACCATTGGTTTAAGCCTTTTGAGTTTACACTAACACCATGAATGAGACCTTCATGACATTTAAAAGATTTATATCTAGTTATGTAGGTAAGGGAAAGGGCCCACTGTTTTAACTATAGTATCTAGTGGTGTTGTGTACACACATTTAGATGTTTATGATTGGGGATAGGATAGGTGGATCCCCAATTCCATGTTGTGAGATGTTTTTTTTATTTTTGGACTTGTGTATGTATGTTTAACCTTTCATAAATCCTATTATATATTGTATGATGCGTGTGAAATTGTAGATGTTTAATTTTCTTACCAAGTGATTCATTGTGGATTGATTTGTTAATTGTTTTTTGATATTTCCTAAACTATTTTTTAGCATTTTTCATTTATATCAAGAGGGTATAATCTCCCAACTCCGACCATTATACCCTTTATACTAATAGATAACCTATACTATTATAAGAGGCATGATTGAAGTCAATGGGTCTCTATGTTGGGAGACGTTAAGAAAACATGGAATATGGATGATACAAATTAGTATCTAATATGGTTGATATAAATTGATTATGAGTAGGTATTTGTTGTTATTTAGGTTGTGGTGAACTATAGGTTTTGGAATGTATCATGACATAGGGAAGACATTGCACTGTGTGCCTAATAAGCACAATTATATACGGAAGTCCAAGTAATGAGGGAATATAGAATTTCTATATTGGTTTTTGATGGTTAAACTTGAGTTATTTGATTATATATATATATATATATGTTTTTTTTGATGTTATTGATTTTGTATACTCTTCGTCTCAAGAGGTATGAAGGTAATCATACTTCATTTTAGGTAAGTAGGTATCATATAATATGTGTGTTCCTTCTTATGTATTTCATTTTGGTTTTGGTTATGTAATGGTAAGAGTTATGACTATTTAAAATGTTAAAAAAAACTATATGGTGTTTTATCATATAGATTCTTGGTGGAATTAAACTCATATAGATCATGAATTTGATTCCTTATGTGATCATATATATGGATTTGGTGTGTGTGTGTGGTGTGTGTGTTTCCTAACATTGGAATTTTTTTAAAAACTATTGGGAGTATAGATGGCATAGTCTGTGGTTATATTTAGTGAGGTGCATGGGTGAGTGTAATGGTCTATATATTATATCTTCCCTTATTTATGATATCTATAAAATTATATTTGTACTAAGGATGTAATCTAATTCACAAAAAGTTTCTACTTTGATGGCCTCCATTAAATATTTAAGAGGGTGGATATATAGTGCCTCCAAGGAATGACAAGGGTTTTTCCCCTAAGGGTGGAGATGATCATGAATCTTAGATTGATTTTCAAAGGGTAAATGTAAGACAAAACAATTAGTGGAGTTAGGGAAATGGTTTAACAAACAACTTTGAGAGATTATTAAATGGGTTGTATACAGAATTTGTTGGAGAGTTTGTGAAGATGATCCATCCATTTTATATATCATGAGGGAGTACCAATACTATTATCCTTATTTATTCTAGATAGATAGATGGACCATGGAAACTGAATATTGGATTGATTTAGTATAGAAAATATTCAATCAGATTGAGGGTAGAGGGTAAATAGGATTTATATATTCTCATAGGACTAGTGAAATTCTAGTAGTTCATACTAAAATAGGATATAAGACATGAGGGGATGAACTGGAATAACATAGAGGTCATGTTATTTGAGTAATTACTTCCTAATATGTTGAGGGAGGACTAAAACTTTGGGTTCATGAACTCAGTGATATGAGAGACTTCAATCATTGACTATATGATAAGTTTATAGAACTATATTTATTTTCACTCATATTAGAATCATATGAGATCATTAAGTTAAAATGTTTCTAGGATGGAATTGAACATATAATCATGGTACTGGTAACAATCGTTAGGACACCTCAATTTTAGAGGTGGTGAACTATGAATTGATAGTACAGAGGAACATGGAAGATATCTATATACCTAGATAAGTAGTGGTGTTGGATGGAAAAGTAGTGGATCTCCATATAACTAGAAAAAGTAATATGAGGATACTCCATAGAGAATTTTGAATAAGGGATTGATAATTCCACTATGTATTTGGTTCTCAATGAGGTGTTTCTGATATAGGGAGATATGCTACGTTCAAGACCAGTGTGATCAACTTCAGAATGGGTGATGCGATTATAGTTAAATGAAGAATCTAGAGTGGTATTTCTAGATGAACTCGTAGTCATCTTGAGGTTGAGGATTGAGTCATATTCATACATCTGATATAGAATAAAGAGAAGTACTAAGAGGTAGTAGCTGGAATTCATTTGCAGACATAGGTCATGGTAGGGGAAAAGATTCTTAAAAGTGGGGAAAGTGAATGATAGTGAGAGTAATTTTGAAAATGTCTAAGAATTGTGTAGTCAAATATCATATCAGTTAAACATTATTAGGATAATGTATTTCGAGCATGTATGAGTGTTATTGACAATTATAGGTATACGGCAAACATGTTTGTTTTTCGGTTTCGTGTAATTGAAACTGGTGAATGGTGTGAATATGTGTGTAAAGAAATGAAAAAATACTACTTGAAGTGTGGGAATTTTTTATAATCATTTATAATTATGTTTTTTGACTAGTGTAAAGTTTTTAAGGCACAATAGATGTGGTTGGTCACCATCAAAACATTGTTTTTGGTTAGTTTGAATGGATAAATATCAAAAACTTGTAAAAAACAACCCAAAATATTCCTCGTGAAAATATTTTAATTTTTATTTTATTATTAATTTAAATAATAATTAAATTTGACTGATAATTCATTCATTGTTATTGATGAATTTGATTTCCATTCATGTAGTTTCATCATTTCGATGAAGAATTGAAAGTATAATTCTTTTATCTATACCCACACATGCTCCAAAAATCTCGAAACAACATCATTATAACTCTAGGTTCTCATGTGGAGCAACCAATCCCCTTTTCCATTCTCCATTGATCACAACAAGAATTCTATTTTCATGAAATAATTATTTTGTTGTTCTATTATTCTTCAGAAGTAAGAGGATTATTTCTCTCAATCTTATGAATATTCCTAAGAATTCATCTCTAGGGATTATCTTGGGATATTATTCTATGGGAAACTCTCTTGTGATTTAAAAATTATAAAATGTGGGTTACATACTTTGGGTTAGAAAATAATTAATTATGAATAGTCCCTTACTTAATTTCATATTTTAATAAAACCCATGTTAAATAATAATAAAATTAATATTATTATTATATTCTCATGACATAAACTTACTTGAGGATATTTAAAAATTATTTATTAAATAAATAAATAAATATTTATTTAAATTATAATAAATAAAATATATCATTTCCATTAGGACATTTACTCATCCCATTAATATATTATTCAGTCATTCAATAAATTAAAATTATATTCACTAATATTAAAACAAATATTTATTTAACATGAAAATTTTATATATTTTAAACATGAATAATTGGTGATTTAATTTATGTGACCACCATAACAGAAATAATAATTATTCAATGACCTGAGAGTAATATTTATTCCTAATATTAAATTCATATTGAATTTAGTTTGAGATTCTAGATACACTTAGCATGTGACCTTCTAGGTGTCTTTCTCAATGTCATTTGGTGAACATTCCTAATGTCTATGATTAATGTCAAGCAACATTTCAATGAACCAATATAGTAATAAATTAATGTGAAATGAAAAAACCACATAATAACACTAATTGTGTAATATAGTCCCTTTTTCTTGATTTCTCATCAAGCATGTTGCATATTTGTTCCATCAACCTATATACTTAACATATCTTTCTTTGAATATATAAAATAAACCCATTGATAAACCTCTATGTACATGAACCAAATATAAAAGTTTTATTTCCATCAAAGGTCCCGAAATGTCATCTTCTATTAAATTTAAAGGGGGAAGATATTTTCTTGACTTAGTTAATAAATTTCATATCACTTTTGATGCACCCAACATTACCAACCTTTACACAAGTATATATAGTCATAGTTTTCATCAATACATGAAATTGAAAGAAACATGATATAAATTAATTATAATATCAAGTATAAGGACCAATACACACATCTATAAACATGAATATCCAATGAAACATATAATATAATGAATTCATATTGGTTTTTTTTCTATATAACCTTCCTTATTAGAGATTTAAAAGTTAAAACATTCTTGATAATAATCCTTGATCACTTATGAGCATCCAAAAAAGTGTAATCAAACATCATTTATATCCCATTATAGAGATTTTATCTATACCATATGAGAAAGTTGTTAGAATAATATCATAAAACTTTAAGGATCACATTATAATAGGGAACTTCAATAACCTTTTTATGTGATAAATTCATTAAGCACATTATCCAATGAATGTTACATAGATAATATATTAATACATATTAATATTATAGTAATTTAAAGTACAATGTTTTTAGTTTTAGAGAACCAAATCCAATATAATCCCACTTATACTAGAGATGACTACTAATAAATTTTAGTTTATTAGAAATCACCTGATACTTATTCATTTGATGAAACAAGGATTTAGTCAATTGTTCCTCCATGTTATCATCTGTGGATACACTGTTTACTATGAAATCACCCCTTATAGAAAAATACATTAATAGGATATACCTTTTAAGTACAAGCTTCATTTATTTATGTGACCTTGACTCATTGTACAGATCGATCACTATAGTATTATCACAATATAGAGTGATAACATATTTACTACTAAGAATTACATGAAGATCTTAAATGAAGTTTCATATCCACACCATTTCTTTAGATACATTAAAAGAGAAAATATACTAAAAAATAAGAATAGAATTAGAGAACAAAAACTATTTATAACTTATATAACTCATAGTTAATCTATTAAGGATGAACACATATACTGAACATTATTTCAGGTCATTCTAGTATTTCTTGAAACTAGCATTTGTGTATCACCCAATGACTAGTTTATCATCTCCTCCGTAATCTATGAACATATCCTTCGAACAAATTATATTCTTTGAGATAATATTTACAACCACCCCATGTGGATCACCTGGGGTTTCTTGATATCTTCCAGCCATGATTAGTGAATAATAAATATTAATCCGGGTATATATCATGACATACAAGATAGATCCTATTTAATAATAATAAGGGATTAAACTGAAACTCTCTCTCGCACACACTCTCTCTCTTTCTAATTATGTCTGAGAACACATTTTCTTAGAGATATGTTTACTGTGTGGCATTATAAAGAATTCTCTATTGTATTATTCCATACTAAATATCTTCAGTACCTTGTTAATGTATGCACTCTAAATTAATCTATGAAGACACTTATATCTATCAAAAATGATCTCAATCCCCATAATCTGGGATGATTCACCTATTAATTTAATGGTTAAAATTTTTTCTAACTATTTATTAACTAATTGTAAGATTGTTATCTCATTTCCAATTAGTAATAGATCATCAACATACACTACAAGGAAAATAATTGCACTCCCATTAATCCAATTACAGATAAAAGACTCATTTTTTTATTTATGAAACCAAATTAATTGAAGTATACATTTTTATTCAACCCATACACAAATATATAAAACATAAACACCTTATTCTCATTTTTTAGTGTCACAAGCCCTTAAGGTTGTGTCTTATAAACATCTTACAAAATGTTCCTTTCAAGGAAAAATATTTGGAAAGTAATTTCCCCAATATCACAATAATGTAAAGATAATATGGAAACTATAATTATTATATATTTAAATATAAAAAATATTAAAATGGTTTCACCATTTTATATTCATTAAATTTATTAAACCCTTTATCCACCTTTTGTTATTTATAGGTACTAACCATACCATCTATGTCCAACTTCTTCTTGAATAACCATTTCTACATTGCAGTATTTACTAGAACAAGAGGTTTTTTAAAAATAAATTGTCAGTTTGGGTACATGGAATCTATTTTATAATTCATAAATTCTTATGATATTTCATATTATGAGTTATCTAAAACTTCCTTATAATACAAAGGATCGTCATTAAAAACTAATAGTGCGTCATCATCCTCAGTGAATAGAAATATATATATCAATGGTTCCCTAACCTATTTATTGATCCATTATAGTAACTATGTATTTATGATAACTTATTCAATGGGTATTTGTGAAATTTATTCCCAAGAAAATTATTTTGTATCTTGAGCCTCAAATTCATAAATGTATATCTCTCTCTGACCATCTATTTTGGAGATATGATAACTCTCAAGAAAGGTGGGATGTCAATCAACAATGTTGTTTTTATATAATGTATTTCATATATAATATCCTTTAGTTTTCATAGGATATCCTATAAAAATACACTTCATGCCTTCGGACTCTAGTTCGTTTATAGAGATATACTAAAAAAATATTAGAATCCCTATACACAAATATGTGACATAATAGATTTCTTCCCACTCCATAACTCGAATAGAATTCCATTTATCACTTAGTTGGAACCCAATTTTTTATATGTTCTGTAGAATAAAATGAACATTCCCAAAAGTATAATGAAATATTCGCATGACTCATAATCAATCTCACCATGTCAAGAAAGATGAGGTTCCTCCTTTTACTAAAACCATTACATCATGGTGTGTAAGGTGGAGTGAATTGAGATTGTATCCATAAATCCATTATGAAATCAATGAAATTTTATTTATTATAATCTTATATATATTTATAGTGATGTTTATTTATCTACTTACCATGCCTATTATATAATCCATTATTACATTCCTCAAATTTATGAAAGGAATTAAATTTATGTATCATTATTTATACATATACATTTATACTAAATTCTTCAGTAAAAGTTATCAAGTAAGACTATCCACCTCTATATTCAACTAGATAAAGTCCACACATTTTTGTATGATCTATTTCAAGATTTTCTATATCCCTTTTAACCTTTCCATTGAATGGTTCTTTGGTTATTTTTCCTCGTAAACAAGCATGACATATACCAAAGGATTTTAGTTCAAAAGAATCTAAATACCATTCAAGATATAACTTTTTCAAATACATCTAGTTTCTATGAAAAAACTAGTGATTCCATAAATAGGTGTGATATGATTCATGTGAACTTGATTCATCTATAATTTAAAACACTTTACCTTCATATTCTAGTATATGAAGACCATTATTTTAATGCACTATTACATAACATATACTATGAAACAAAAATTACTTGAAAACATAATAATAAATCCATCCATGTCTAAACTAGACACACATATTATATTTTTGGTTACATTGGGAACATAATAATAAATCTTTAAAACTTTAATTAAACCCATTAAAAATGGGAGATTAAAGTCTCTAATATCCAGCACAACTATTCGTTCTCTATCGGACTCTCAAAAATACACCTCAGGTCTAGAATCCATCCTATTCTACTTGGTTCCTATATTTTGATATAAATATGAGTACCAAATGATATATTAAATAACCAATTTGTGTGAATAGAAATATTTCATTCAATTATGAAGAAACATAGAACTTCCCCTTTTCATCTTTACTAAGGAACATTTTTTCATTGTTGGAATTTATTTCCAAATGAAAAATACATCTGATCTTTCTCTTTAATATGCACTATGATCTTTCTTTTCTAGAAGGGTGATGTGATGGTGACTTATATTGGGACTAATATGATACGTTATCACTTTTAATTTCCAATTTTTCACCATTAGTACAAAATATTTTTCATTCTTCACATTCTTATCCACCTAGAGAATCAGAGTCATAAGATTTGGGTGCATATTATCTATAATAATCATATTCAAATTCACAATAAAAATTAGGAAGATATGAGGAAGTGTGGTGAGAATAAGGCGTATGCACAATTCCATAAGTATCTAGATACCTATAATTTTTAAATTTATAAATTATCCAATAATATTGAAAATTTAAGGTATAGGTGTTGAAACTTCTCCAAGACATCAAGTAAAATTTAATTGGATATATTATAACACTCTTTAATATTTGTCTCCTAATATAGATCACAAATTTGAGGCAATATAGTGTATGCATCCATGTCTTCAGGAAACATTCAATTTCATCATCCATGTGTTTCAAGATGACAAAATTCCCATGTAATGTATTGAATCCCTAGACTACTTATCAATGATTTGGCCAGTGGTCATCACGTGACCTCAAGCGTGCCTCCTGATATGCTAGAGGTTTTAAACTTGTAGTTATGGGCTAGTGTGTTACCATGGGGATACTATATCCTCTTAAGAGAGCTTAAAAAACAATAAATAACCAATAATCACTCAAAACAATGAACATACATCAATGTACACATAATCAATAACAAGATTAAATAATAAATGAGTGTGAAAACATACAGTCATATAGACTCCAATTCATGGTAGTATACAACATGGATCACCCATTTCCCTGATCATATATACAAAATAAATAATATAATAAAAGACTAAGGGATCTACTTATAAAAATGTGCCTCATCACATCTCAGTCTCTAATCCACTCCAAGATATCCTGCTTAATTAATAAATACCCACCCTTTGGAAAACCTGAACATATGATCAATGAATTATACTTGGGTACCCAAGTGACATGTTTGGAAGAGTTGGGTGTGAGTACATATCAGTAGGGAACCCCCAATGTGTTCCTGCACAAAAAAAATTGAATAATTGTATGCATGTGATAATATTATAATCATAAAATAAATAACTACAAAGGTGTAATTAAATAATCACTATAGATACTCAAGTTCTAATAAAACACCAAAGGTTGAATATAATTTCTTAAACTAGTTCTCTAGTGTTTCTGAGAATAGGATCACCTATGGGGACTAAATCCAACTCGAAAACCAGTTTATAATTTCACCCAGGGGACCAATTCCTTCCCCAAAACTAGTACCTAAATATTATACCCACTTCATACGGTGCCAATGTTTTTTTGAACATTAGTAAGCACCCAATGGAAAAATAACCATCTTTAGGACACAAAGAACAACCCAAGAAAAATATACCCATCCTTAAGACCTAATGTGACACATAGAATAAATGTACCCATCCCTAGAATATAACGAGTAACCTTGTGAAAATATAAACATCCTTAGAACATTAAGAAAACCCTTGGACCATCTACAATAATAGAAACATAATAAATTTCATACAATCAAGGGGTATCATTTCCACCTAAAACTAGCCATCAGGATTCCATTACCCAGTGATCATATCCCACCCCTTATGCCTGAAACTTTATTCATAGGTCACAAGAATACAAATATAAAAAAAATATACGTTGGAGAACATCCTTCCTAGAACCTCCTATAATACCCCATATATTATTTGAGAGTATATAGTTCCTATAACCTGAAGTCAAACCATATGGATCAACTGCCTTACTAAATGATTCTTGTGTATTATATGGAGGCGTTTCAGGTGAACAAATGAGATACCATCATAAAAACCTTACTAAAAGATTCTCTAAATAATCTTTTCAAGGTTTCACTCAAGTTTTATGGTATCTGTCTCCCTAAATCACCCCTCTCTAGGATAAACTTGAAACATGGTAGGCCACCAAGGTCCCCAAAGACTTATCATAGCTCGGACACCTTACACGAGATCTGAAATCTCATATTAATCTCTTAGGTCAACACCACCACTCAAAGTAAATAAAATCCCTCAACATCATCATAATCATAAAATTAAATCAAAAAAAATATTAAATTCATTCAACATCATTATAGAGAGATGACACAATGTCCATCCTTCTTCCCAAGGTCCTCCTGGGTTAGTCGTCAAGGAATAGACCCATTTTATATCCAACCTAGGGCATACTCACATGATTAATCACATTATAGTGGGGGAAGATCAATATACCCACACTCAACTAGAGTAGATCGAATGATTTAAGGAATCTCAAGGTTCCAAAATCTCTTAACAGGGTTAACCACTCTAAACCCATCAACCCCTTTATGTGAAGGTCAACAACAAACCTACTCTAAAGGCCACTATGCTTTCACAATTCTTTCACACCGCTCTAGAGTCTATATATCACTAGTAATTGAATATTAACGCAGACCTAATCCATTAGTGGTTGAGGCATCATGACTATTCTCAATGGACTTTCCTGGACATTTACACTTTTTTATTTAAAATTATTTTATTTTAAATAAAACCGATCAATTAATTTAAAGTATTATCACATGGTGGTGGTGTAACCACATATGATAGTCCACTTGAATAGAATTTTTAGTTCTAATGGGGTATGATCAAAGACCACTTACCTCATATATAAAGTAATATATATTTTAAATAAGTTCAAAATATACTCCCCATTCTCATCCATTTATATCATACATCATCCATACATCTGATTACCTAACTCAAATCACACCATCAAATAAATTATTATGTTCATTTATAATTAATTGCCCAATTTAATTATAATAATTTTTAATTTAATTGAAAATTAATTAAATATTAAAAATTTACAACTAACATACTGATGAACCTCCTCATAGAAAAATTATAAATAAAAAATTTTGGGTGGTCTATGGAATACCACTAATAAATTTCTGGTAAAATACCTAACAATTAATATTAATTCAATAATAAATCTCAATTAATTTTGACAAAAACTAAAAATAAATTCATATACTAATGTACCTTAACCTATCCACCAAGAAATGGTATACATGTTTTTACAAAGGACACCCTCTATCTATGAAATATGAAATTCATAAGATAGTGGGACAATTTCACCACGCTCTTGTGGAATAGTAAGTCAAATCCATAAATAGGTTAATGAAAATTAGATAATAACAAAAGTGGACAAAATAAAGGAGGAATAAAATTGTAAGAATCACCTAAAATGCTATGATATTTCAATAAAAAATACTACCCTATAAAATAATATCAGAAGAGGAGGAGGATTTAAACTCTAGTTTGTCTGTTCAAGGGAGAGAAGTACGTAAGAGGGATTAAGAAAATCCAAGTTTGAAAGTGGGTATCTCCCAATATAGTTTGGTCATATATTTAATTATAATATTTTTTAATCTAATTAAAAACCAATTAAATAGTAAAAATTTACTACAAACATACCGATGAACCTCCTTACACAAAAATTATAAATAAAAAATTTTGGGTGGTCTATGGAATACAACTGATAACTTTATTGTAAAATCCCTAACAATTCAAACTAATTAAATACAAAATCTCAATTATTTTTGACAAAAACTAAAAATAAATGCATACACTAATGTACCTTAACTGAACCACCAAGAAACGATATACATGTTCTTCCAATGGACACCCTCTATCTATGAAATATGAAATTTATAAGATAGTGGGACGATTTCACCACACTCCAGTAGAATAGTCATGAAAATACATAAATACGTCAATCCAAATTAGTTAATAACACAATATGAAGAAATAAATATGGAATAAAATTGAAATAATCACCAAAAATGCTATGATATTTCCATAAAAAATACTACCCTAGAAAATAGGATCAAAAGAGGAGGGGGATTTAAACTCTAGTTTGTGTCTTCACGCATTACTCTTGATACTCACCCAAGATCATGAGGTACCTCATGATAATTGATCCATATACAAATTTTTTTAAGACACTCTAAGTATTTTAATTCTAACCAAATTATGGTTCTTAAAATGTATCCTTATCAAAAATTAAAAATTAAAATTTCATTATGAATTCAAAATTCAAAAAGGTGAAGGTACTTAAATCATCCCAACCATAACACTTCTCATACCCAATAACCCCATAAAATTTCTTAACCACTTGTGTCATCCTACTCTACTCCTAAATTCATAACCAAATTGTAGAGTTACACTCCAGAAAGACAAGAGAGATTGTACTGCACAACTATAAAAAGTATCACACTATTACATAAAAATGTATTCATTGCTCATATCCATCAATCAATTATTAAGATATAACTCATTGATGAACATATACCTTGAGGCACTGATGTGTCATGTGTAAATTCATCTTTATTATCATAGAGCTCCCCACTCTAAAACCCATATCACAAGGTCTGATTCCAATACACAATGCTCCCCAACATCATAATTTCCTCTATATATGAATTTCCTTTCAGTATAATGACATACTCGGCATGGTTTCTATCTCACCTCACTTAATTACATATTAAAACAATAGATGGACCACATAGAGATGAAAAATCTAGAAATACTTAGTCACAGCCACTGAAGAACAATCAAATTACTCAATATCGATGTATTAATCAATAGAGGAATCACAAAATTATATACACACCAACACCAAAGTTTGAACTTGACACTTGATGTAATTACATGGTTGGACCCCTAACCGATTATTCCAAACATCATTCTCTCATCTGATCACCAGAACACCCTAGATCCAAAACACTCTCAAATCACATTAAATCCATCCCTAGTCTAATGAAAATGAACAAACTCTATGAAATACTACATCTGGACCAAAATTATGGTATTTATCAAGGGATTAGGTAAATTCATAATCACTTACACCCTTGGATCCAAAATCCACCTCGACTATCAAATGAATAGTCTCAGAAAATCTACAATCCTTCCCACATGAGGGTTATAACTCAACACCTCATGAATCACCCATTACTACCCATAATGACAGGATGTAACTATCCCTATCATAACTGAGACCAAAACAATCTGTCAAATTCCACATATTCCCAACCCATGGGAATTTCAACCTTGATATTTTCCAAAATTCATACATGAATGGGGTTACATACTCTATAATAAAAAACTCCATCTTTTATTTCCAATCCCAAAGAAAAAACTCATCATGTTCCATCATCACATGTGTGCTACTAGAGCTATGATCCTCCATCCTATCAACCTAACTAGGATCAATCCAAAATATGTCATGAAACTATAATTGATCCATTTCTGATGTATCCTCTAGCATGGAGGGTCATTTACCATTATCAAAAAAACAGAAGGAAACTAAAACTAAAATCATTACCCAAAAACCATCAGTCCTTATCCCACACTTGTCCATTAACCTATTAATATCCCAATATCACCATACATAACCAGCAAGAACTACCTCAATATAGTTTATTTTCTTGTATAACCAGATCACATAATCTAACTCATGAACCCACTATGTGATGTTCATCTAATAATCTCAACACCTTATCAAAGATATATTTCAAGTGAATGAAATTTTAAAACCATTATCGCATTACTCATGACATTGCTTGATGTTTCCAGTTATAATAGTGATCAACAACCCCTATTGTTATGATAATGCACACCCAAGTAGGCTTACACCCCAATTTTACCTTTCTAACTTACCTTACTTGGACTACATTGAGCCCCATTTCATTAACTCTAGGATCACAGATCTATATCACCAAACATTACCCTAATTATTTCAACATAATAAAACAAAAATCACCTCATTTATTTCCTTACAATATTTATGATATCACACTCCTTTTTGGGAAAATTACATGATCACCCACTAACTCAAGCATTGTTCCAAAATCAAAAGCATCCACCCATGCTTTATCCATCCCATATATAACCATATTACATAAAACTTCATAACCTAATTAGGAAACACACATTAAATCACTTGGTTATCCATTCTATCAATCCTTACCTTTGAAAGAAAACAATGAAAGCAAAAGAACCTCAACTTATTTTTCTCAAAAAATACCAGGAAATCTCCAGGACTATATAATATTTGGTAGAAAATTCAATGAAATGATATTACAACTACAATAATCTATTAATTATTACTATATATAAAGAATCCAAAAATATAGGACAACCCCTCTCTTAGGTTACCCTTACTTAGAACAACTCATCTCAAACATAGTACCAAGCTCACCAATATCGTTAGATGTATCTAAAATAGTCCGTTGGATCTTCCACATATCCTAGAAATCATACCTCACAAAAGTCACCACTCACATGAACATCTCTATTCTTATATCAGCTATCACATAACATTTCACATATGAAATTATAGATTTGAAATTACATTCGAATATTCATTGCTAACCCTAGAGAACCAATCCTTAATAGGAATCAGTATATGGGACTACCACCTTAAGGTTTTCAATATTATATATATATATATAGTGACATCAACCCATGATGATACATGTAGAGTGAAACATAGTAATGTGGTTTAGTTAAGTATAATTACACCAAGAAACCGTATAGGAAAATTCCATATAGGTTTTTGTTAACACTTCAAATAATCAAACGTGTTTTTATTTTCAAACCAGTACCAAGAAATAATGTGTCTATACCCACTAGGGGTAAGTACACATACCTTACACTAATGTAATATATAGCTACCTTCAAGGATAATTCCTATGTATAATCCATATAAACTATCACAAAAAGATATATACTATGGTTTTTTTGAGTGGAGTTCCACCCAAAAGTGATATAAAAAATACCATATATGTTATTATTGATGCTTTAAACAAACGAACCCTATTAAATTACTGAAACCAATCACATACAAGGAATTTTATATAATTTGAGTCAAATAATACTAAGTATTATGCATTTAAATTAGCCTATTTCTAATATTATAAGGGTAAAATTCTATAATTAATAAATCTAAGAGTGTTCCACCCTAGGTGAAATAACAAAAAATATGAAATTTGAAACCAATAATAATAATCCCATATCTCTGGTAACTAAGAATTTCAATCCAGAATGGGGTTTGTGATGCACGGGTCCGAGGTCTATTAAAATAAAAGTTTTCCAACTCACGTGTCTACCTTGTGAGTCTACTCAGCGAGTCCTGTCATAACACTTACCCTGAGGCACGTGCCGTGACTACCCCAAGCCCGCCTTCCATTAACCTTGGGATGGCGACTAGCACCGAAAGGTGTATTCCCTAAAACTAGGAATTCATTGCCTTTATAACCTGTAAACTCTCACAACCAAGCACAATGCAGGATACAAGCACAAAGTAAATTGTATAGTGAAAGGAGTGTGTACAAAAAGTAAAAAAGGGGTCTAGAATACAAGACCAACTGTAGAGTACAAGGAAACTGAAAAGTATAAGTAAAGTAAAACAGCTCCTGTGAATAGTCACCAAGGATCCTACCTGAAGGGTAGGTACAACTCTCGAATAGTCGTCTCTATGGTATGCCTCATCTAATGTCCACCTCTGAGCTACCTCTAGTCCTGGTGCTCTCGTCCTCAATCAGCACTGTCCGTCGTCTGCACCAAACACAACAAGGTGCGGGTGTAGCCTGTGAGGGGGTGAGTATAACGATACCCATTAGGGACTACGAGACCCTCTAAGGTCTCACAAAACCCACAAAGGATAAACCACAAAGCATGAAAACATCAGACAACCCTACTTAGGTATATGCCCATACATATACCAAAGTTATCAAGATTACCCATCTCATTCATGAGGAAACACAAGGCACACCTCATTATCTCCAAGATCAACTGTTCTATGATGGAAAGAATACCAAAAAGGTAACACCACAAAGTAAAGTACAATAATGGTATTGCCACATAGAAGAATACCAAAAAGGTATCACCACGAAGGAAAGTACCACATAGGTTCTCCAAACAGAAGAATACCACAAAGATATCACCACGAAGGGAAGTACCACACAAGTACACCACATAGAAGAATACCAAAAAGTTATCAGCACAAAAGTAAGTACCACACAGGTATTCCACATAGAAGAATACCACCATGGTTTGACCACAAAGGAAATAACCACACATGTAGGCCACATAGAAGAATACCACAACGGTATCACCGTGAAGGAAATTACCACATAGGTACTCCACACAGAAGAATACCAAAAAGGTATCACCATGAAGTTAATTACTACATCGGTATTCCACACATAAAAATACCAAAAGGTTTCACCACCAAGTAAAGAACCACAAAAGTACGCTACACAGAAGAATAACACAAAGGTATCACGGTGAAGGAAAGTACAACACATGTACGCCACACAGAAGAATACCATAAAGGTATCACCATGAAGGTACATAACACACAGGTACACCACAAAGAAGAATACAAAAAAGGTATCACCACAAAGGAAAGTACCACATAGGTATGCCACACAGAAGAATACCAACAAGGTTTCACCACTAAGGTTAGGACTCCGCTCACACCAGGTATAACTTAGGAACAGTAGTATATATTATTATATATAACTACTAAATCATGTTACTCTGTTAAGAGGAAGACCCATGTAGGATCCTAAATCATCAGACCCACACAGGATCCTAGTACATCATCAGACTCACATAGGATCATAGTACACCAGACCCACACATGATCCTAGTACATCATCAGACCCACACAAGATCCTAGTACAGCAAACCCACACAGGATCCTAGTACATCATCAGACCCACACTAGATCCTAGTACAACAGACCCACACATGATCCTAGATAGTCCCACATGGATTCCTAGAGTGGATCCATGTGGGATCCTCGAGCATAGTCCCACGAAAGATCCCTTTCTCATGTTACAACCATCTACAGGGTTCATGCACTAAGCTCACTTGATTCCAAGAGGATCCTCTCCTCAATCCATAGGTCGATACTCCAAATTCCATGATATCCCAAAAATAAGTATCCCAATATACCTCCATGTAAAAGTGGTCTCAACAAAATAGATGGTGCGTCAATCAGACGCCCGATATGCATGTTATTGGCCTTTTAGTCCCGAGGGCTGGGTTGGATTCGTGTTCAATCCAACCCAGCCATACACCAAATTTATCCAAAACATATGTGTGATATACCAAAAGGAACTTCTCAATCCAAGGATTCCAACACCACATACTATTCACCAAATGGACGCCCAAAGCTCAAGATATGGTTGAAAGAATGAAAAGGGTCGAAGTTGGTTCGAGTCCGGTCCGACCCGGCCTGGGCCGACACGAACTGATCCAGGTTGGCCCGAACTGACCCGAGTCAAGCCCTAGGTCGGGCCTGACCAACTAGGTCTGGCCCGCCGGTGTGGCCCGACTGTGCAGCTTGCGGTGCGGCGTCCCATGGTGTGGCAACCCATGGTGCGACGACCTACGATGGACCGTGGTGTGGTCCTCTAGGGTGGACCCCTCGGCCAGCCGTTCCCCTCCACACGACGCGGTTGGGCGTCGCGCCTTCACCAACAGCCATTTCGGCCAGCCTACCTTCACTCTCTGCTGCGACACAAGGTCGTAACTCTTCTCTGTCGGGTGGTGCAGACGTGCCCTGCTGCCCCTTTGTACGGCCGGCTTCCACCGACCGCCACCCTTGCTCCGCGCTGGCTGACAGGCCGTGGCTCTTCTCCGGTGGCACGATTGCGGCACCGCCCTCTTTGTGGCCGGTAGTGGTGCCAACCTCCATTCCCAAGTCCCACCGACAACATTCGCCGGCACCGGTCACCATCCTCCTCCACCATGAGGAATCTGACAAAAACCAAAAAGATTGCAGAGAGGTTGGGCCATATTCATTTGGAATGCACCATCCATATTAGGGCAGTAGCAGGTGGATCAATTATTTCTTGAATCACAAAGAATGTTAAAAATGGGTAAGGGTGTATTCAAAAGAACAAACCCTAAAAGATACCCTGCAACAACCTCCCGTAAGGACGAAAGAATCACGGGTCAACCTGTTAGTCGGTTGACCCGCGTTCTTTGTATAAATTCAAGAACAGGGAAGAAGAAATAAAAAACACACAAAAGAAATAACCCCCTACCTTGAAAGTCAGAAAATCGTCCGCGCTTGCCAGTGGACCGTGTTCTTAGTTCCCCTGAACCGCTCCCAAAGACGCCACTTGCATGTCTCCCATTGGTGGATCGATGTCATCTGTCACCTCTTGCTGGGTAAAATTTGTATTCTAATGGTCTTGTATTGCAAAATTACTTCAGAAATTCACTACTTGGTGAATCTCTCTGATACCCCTTCCCTAACTCTATATTTATAGGAGAGCGGGAGTGTAAGTAACGACGTGGAGAGTTAATGGGTCTAATTAATTAGGAAGCTTCATAATTTCCCCCAACCTTGCTGTTAATCAGATTGGAGGGTAAATCCATTTATTGGATTGAAACTTTTTCAGTCCCTCCTTACTGCTCGTCCATTGGAAGAATAGAGTAAAAATAAAATAATAAAGTTATTTTATTTATTCTATTAAAAGTTACAAAAAATATCTTTTTCTCTAAACCTACTATGGTCGAAGTGAAGGTATATTTAAGTGAATATCGAAGCTGTGAGTTCAATAGTGTCCTCAGATTTCCATTTCGAACAACGGTTCAAATGTTTCAAAATGCCTCTTTTGCATTTACTGATCGTACCCAATAAAAAGTTTGGAATAATTATAACAGTCACCCTTGACCCGCGCCAGTCGAGGTTAGGCTCTTCCTAAGTGAATCATGTCCTAAAGAACCCAATAGTACTATTGGATTTTTAATCCGAGACACCATTTATATGTTATAAATTTTACAATAAAATAATTGTCACTTAATTATTTTATTTACGGCAAAAAACTAACTTTCACTGGTGGCCCACACCGACCAATGTTAGTATCTTCCGAAAAAGAGTATACCCTCACTAGTTCAATGGTGGTCTAGTAATTTCAATCTGAGTTACCATTTGTGAGATATAAGAGTTTGAAAAATAAAATAATTTATTTAAATAATTTATTTATGATTATGCCTTTTTTGTGTTTTCTCACAGGAGGCCCGCTCCGACTAAACTTAAGTCACTCCTAGGGTAAACCCACCATTCTAAACGCAATGGTTCTCTCTTATTTCTGATCCAAGTAACTGTTTAATAGTTATTCCACTTTTTAGTAAAAATTCTTACGTGTGCTAATTATAACTTAACCAAACTTCGGCAGATCATTCTGAGCACCCCGGGCCTCGGAATCACGCGTCGTTAGATTTTGAGGTCTTGTAAAAATTATATATTATTAAAAAAAATTATATGAAATTTTCAGAACATTAAATTCTCCCCACCTTAGGGATTTATGTCCCAAAAAGCAACTACAATGGAAAATCAACCAAAAGAGGGTACTGAGCATGAATCTAAGACTCCCTCTCCCATGTGCTCTCCTATAGGTTCTCGTGCTACCAACGTACACAGACTAGAGGAATCAACCACCCACGAAGGACTCAATCCTGTCGACCCTCAATCTCTACTGGAACCTCGATAAACGTCGCCCCATCATCAAAGTCTAGATCATAGTGGTCGATGATGTGAGATGGGTTGTGCATATATCTCCTCAGCTGGGATACATGGAAGATGTTGTGCACCCTCTCCAACTACGGTGGAAGAGCCAAGCGGTAAGTCACCTTGCCTACTCTACTGGGAGTCTAGAAAGGTCTGATGAACCTTGAAGATAGTTTTCTGCCAGGACCAAACCTCTGCAATCCTTTTCAGGGTGAGACCCATTGAAATACATTGCCTCCCTCCTTGAACTACAAGGATCTCCCTCTCCTACAACATAAGACTTCTTCCAACTCTGTGTATTCTTCACTTTCTGACAAGTTAGACATCGTGATACAAACTCTTCCACTACTTTCTTCATCTCTCGCCACTAGTACTGACTCCAGCGGTCCTGGTACGTCTTCACCACTCCTAGATGTACCACTAGAGGTGACGTATGGAACTCCCTGAACACTTCCTCACGTATCGCCACCAGTACCATAGTACGTCCTCTGAAGAGGTTGACGTGCTCCCCACCTTTAGAAAATCCATCAAGTGCCTGCCCTAAGGATATCTGAATACGTCAAGACTTGTAGTCAGTGTCCCACACTATGCCTCCCTGACTCGCTGAAGAATTGGGGGAGTGACTGTGAGAGACTGAATAAAACTGCTCCATCTCGGTCCATAATGGATATTCATAAAGCAACCAGCTGCTCCGTCACCTCACATAGCAGTTGTATACCAGATCTCACGTTGGGTGCATCTGTGACAACGTTACCCTTCCCAAGAGTATAGACTATCTCGAAGTCATATTCCTGGAGAAGCTTGAGTCAATTTTGTTGTCTCATGTTCAGGTCCTACTGAGAAAATATATACCCGAGACTCTTGTGGTCTGAGTTGATTGTAAAATGTTATACCATCAAGTAATTCCACCACACCTTCAGCACAAAGACCACTACTACTAACTCCATGTCACGGGTATCATAGTTCTACTTGTCAGTCTCTGTCTCATCTTATAAAATCTCTACTGAAACTTCTCCTTCCATAGGAAAGGATCCACCTTTTTCATCAAAGATGACTAGGGTGCTGCTACCCTGGGGATCTCGGGTACAAATCTCTGGTAGTACCTATCCAAATCCAATGTACTTCTCCCTTTGGGGAGGTAATACTAGATACATCGGTTGAAAAGATGTCCCCATGCCCTACCACTCTTGTTTGGCAATGAAAACTCAAAACTTCTGGTACCACAAGGGTAAGTCTGACCGAATCATGAGTGATCGACTGCACCATCCTATGCATGAGTCCATCCTGCGATGCCTTGGTTTCCTTTTCACCATCCAAAGAAAACCCCATTCTAATGTTGTAATGAAACCACAAAATTTTTACCTAATACTATCAATCTAAGTATGAACTGTAGATGCCCAATCCATACCCAAACTAATGTTGTAATGCCTCAATGCTGCCACCAAGAGGTTCCAACCAAAACTCTCACCTCATGGGATAGATCACATCATTGGCGTAAGTGTGATTATCAAGTCTCCTCCCAAAGTTATCTCTAGATGTGAGGGTCAAGTCAATGATTCAACCAAAAACTCTAGGTATTGGCCAAGATTCATGGAAGGAAGGAATGATTGGTACCTATTTATATTGATACGACAGCTAGTTGTAGACAAATACCGCACCTCTAATAATTCCTGGAGTCCTTGTGCCACACTCCTTGACCGCATGCAGCTACTCTCTTACCCTGCCCTCTAGCTCCCTGAGCCTGGTGGGGACCACAAAGGGGGGTGGTTGTAATATGTCTAAATGCACACCACCTCATGCTGCTCCCCTAGATTTACTTCTACATCTGTAGCACTGAAGATTCATCTAACTCTAACACTTATTCTTACCAAAACATCTTTACACGCCCATGTCTTTGAGACTGGCGCCGGTTTTCTATTTTCCAACTACTATAATTAACTATCTATATCCTCTCAGCCAAAGAAAATTCAACAACAAAGGTACTCTCTACCAGTCCAACATATGTAGGAATTCAATGAGGAATAATGCTAGCTTAGAAATCGTTAAACACACTGCACTCAAACGTTTGAGCCCCGAATCACTTATCGTATCATATTCATCGAGTGCCAGGAATGATTAGTACGCCTTGATGAATACTCAGCTACCAACATGTCATCCTGTCGAGTTGTAGAAGCTCTAGAGAACTCTCAACCACCTTCTCAAGCTAGTCCTAAGTCGCTTGTGAGTCAGGCTCAACTCGAAACCTGAGGGGTATCTAATGCTAAATCACGCGTCAGGCACTAAGCCTATATGTTTCCTCTACTAGTACTTCCAGTTGTAACTGCTGACCAATGGGAAGTGATATAGCTGACAGAATACCCGAAGGTACTATCTCGGGTAATGGTACACGTACCAAAGCCTCATCACTATGCAGACCATCATCATGGTCACTCAATGAAAAATATTAGTAGCTATGATCACCATCTGCTATACAGGTGTCTAAACTAGGTGAAAAACTCTAGAAACCGCCTCCATCCAGCCTTAGCTGTGTGGGAAACTGTCTCTCCTCGAAACCTTGGAGGCCTATGATGCTGGAACTCATGCAACATGCTCAGTCGGCATGCACCGTCCGCCAGTGCAGCTGGTGGTATCTGCTGTCCTGCAGGTGGTGGTGGTACTAGTACACCACTCGAAGGTTCCATCATAGTAAGAGGGCCCTACACTGGAGCCTCATAATTGGGTGGGCAGTCATCGTATACTCACTCGGGAATCCTAGCTGGCGGTCTACGCGGCAACATCCTGATAAGGAACAGGTGTGGCAGAGTCATTTAGTTATACTTGGTGAGATGACTCAAGAAAACACAAGAATATTTTTCAAAACACACACACTATTAGTTTTTTCATGCTCTCAGTCAGAAATCAGAAGTCAGGGTACTCGTGTATGGATACGTCGGCCACCTCACCAACACTGGATTCCCTAAACTGATAACCACACTCACTACACTTAATATTATTGATAATAAAAAGATCAAAGTCCAATGTTCTATGGTAGAACCGTCTCCTATAATACCAATTTTTCATGACCCATCCCCCAAGGCCCCTTCTGTGACTACCCCAAGCCCACCTTCCATAGGCCAGGGGCTAGAGACTAGAATCGAATGACGTATTCCCTAAAACTGGGAAGGAATTGCCTTTAGAACCTATAAACTCACACAACCAAGTACAAAGTAGGATACAAGCACAAAGTAAACTGTATAGTGAAAATCATGTGTACAAAAAGTAAAAAAGGTGCCTAAATACAAGACCAATTGTAAAGTACAAGGAAAATAAAAAGTACAAGTAAACTGGAATAGATCCTATGAACACTTGCCAAGGATCCTACATGAAGGGTAGGTATAGCTCTCGAACGACTGTCTCTGTGGTATGCCTCTTCTAATGTCCACCTCCGAGCTACCTCTAGTGCTGGTTCTCTCGTCCCCAATCAGTGTTGTCCATCATCTGCACCAAACACAACAAGGTGCGGGCGTAGCATGTGCTAAGGTGAGTATAACGATACTCAATTAGGACCCCGAGACCCTCTAAGTTCTCACAAAACCCACAAAGGATAAACCAAAAATCATGAAAACATCATACAACCTTACTTCGGTATATTCCTATATATATAACTAAGTTATCAAGATTAGTCATCTTATTCATGAGGAAACACAAGGCCCAAATCATTATCTCAAAGCTCAATTGTCCCACGAATGAAATAATACCCCAAAGGTAACACCACAAAAGGTAAGTAACACAAAGATAACACCACATATAATAATACCAAAAAGGTATCACCATGGAGGAAAGTACCACACATGTTTGCCACACAGAATAATACCACCAAGGTATCACCACGAAGGGAAGTACCACACAAGTACGCCACACAGAAGAATAGCACAGAGGTATCACCTTGAAGGTAAGTACCACATAGGTACGCCACATAGAAGAATACTACCAAGGTTTGACCATGATAGAAATCACAAAACAGGTATGCCACATTGAAGAATACAACAAAGGTATCACCCTAAAGGAAAGTACCACACGGGTACGCCACATAGAAGAATACCACAAAGGCATCACCATGAAGGTAAGTACCGCACTGGTAAGCCACATAGAAGAAAACCAACAAGGTTTCACCACAAAGGAAAGAACCACACTGGTACGCCACACAGAAGAATACCATAAATGTATCACCATGAAGGAAAGTACCACACAAGTACACCACACATAGTAATACCACAAAGGTATCACCATGAATGTAAGGACCAAACAGGTACGCCAAACAGAAGAATACCACAAAGGTATAACCAATAAGGAAAGTACCACACAGGTATGCCACATAGAAGAATACCACTAAGGTTTCACTAAGAAGGTAAGGACTCAGCTCACACCAAGTATAACTTAGGTACAGTAGTACGGATGATTAGATGTAACTACTGAATCATCTACTCTGTTAAGAGGAAAACCCATGTAGGATCCTAAATCATCAGTCCCACATAGGATCCTAGTACATAATCAGACCCACATAAGATCCTAGTATTGTATACCCACATAGGATCCTAGTACATCATCAGACCCAAACAAGATCCTAGTACAATAGACCCACACTGGGTCCTAGTACATCATCAGACCCACATAGGATCCTAGTATAGCAGACCCACACAGGATTCTAGTACATCGTTAGACCCACTCTGGATCGTAGTACAGTAGACCCATACAGGATCCTAGAGTAGTCCCACATGGATTCCTAGAGTGGATCCATGTCGGATCCTCAAGAACAGACCCATTAAGGATCCATTTCTCATGTTACAGCCAGGTACAAGGTTCCCGCACAAAGCTCTCTTGATTCCGGGAGGATCCGCTCCTCAAGCCAGAAGTCGATACTCCAACTACCACAAATTCCCATGAAGAAGTATTCCAAAGGACTTCCACATAAACAGAGGTCTCAATGCAACAGGCGGTGCATTAATTGGATGCCTAATCTGAAAGTTATTGGCCTTTTAGTCCTAAGGGCCCAGTTGGATTCATGATAGATCAACCCAGCCATACCCCAACTTTATCCAAAACTCATGTGGGGTATAAAAAATTAACTTCTCGATTCAAGGGTTATGGAACCGTAGACATATCATCAAAAGGATGCCTGAAGCTCAAGATATGGCCAAAAGAATAAAAAGGGTCGAAGTTGGTCCGGGTTCGGTCCGACTCGGTTGGATCGACCTGGATCGACCCGGCCTGGGCCGACCCGAAACGATTTGGGTAGAACAGACCTAACTCGGGTCTGGCCCCGGGTCAGGCCTAGCCTGTTGGGTTTGGCCCGGACCGCCGGCGCAGCCCGCCTGGGCGGCCCGCGGTGCAGCGGCCCACTATATGCCGGCCCGTGGTGCGGCGGCCCGCAGTGCAGCGACCCGCGGTGCGATGACCCACGGTGGCCAGCTAGGGTGGACTTCCTGGCTCGTAGTTGGCTGGTCAACCAGCCGTTCTCCTTCACGTGGAATGGTCGCGCGCCACTCCTTCACCTATGACCAGTTTGGCCGTCCATTTTTCCCTCGCTGCCGCAACACAAGGTCGCGACTCTTCTCCGTTGGGTGGCGCGTACGCGCCCCGCTGCCCCTTTGCGATGCCAGATGCTACTGGCCGCCACACTTGTTATGTCGGGGCCGATGGGCCGTGACTCTTCTCCGGAGGTGCAGTTGGGCCACTGATGTCTTCGCGGCCGGCCATGGTGCCGACAGCCATTCCCAAGTCCGACAGGTGACAATCGCCGGTACCGGTTTCCATCCTCCTCCAACACAAAGAATGCGAAAAAAACCACAAATATTGTAGAGAGTTCGGGCCATATTCGCTTGGATCGCACCCTCCATGTTAGGGTGGTAGAAAGCGGCTCAAGTATTTCCTGAATCATGAAGAACGTTAAAAACAGGTAAGGGGGTATTTAAAACAACAAACCCTACAAAATACTCCACAACAACCTCCTGCAAGGATGAAAGAATCACGGGTGAACCCATTAGTCGGTGGACCCATGTTCTTCGTATAAATTCAAGAACGGGGAAGAGGAAATAAAACATACAAAAAAAAATAACCCCTACCTTGAACGTTGGTGAATCGTCCGCGCTTGTCAGTGGACTCTATTCTTTGTTCCTGCGATCGGCTCCAAAAAATGCCACTCAAATGTCACCCATTTGTGGTTCAATGTCGTCTATCACCTCCAACTGGGTCAGCTTTGTCTTCTAAGGGTTTGGCGTCATGGTATTCCTTCAGCAATTCTCTATTTGGTGAAGCTCTATGATACCCCTTCCCTAGATCTATATTTATAAGAAAGGGGAGAGTAAATAATGACGTGGAGAGTTAATGGGTCTCATTACTTAGAAAGATTCCTAATTCCACCCAATTTTTTTGGTAATTATATTAGAGGGTCATGCCCTTTGTTGGTTTAAAACATCACCAGTCCCACCTTACCGCTCATCCATTGGAGGAATAGAATAAATATAAAATAATAAAGTTATTTTAGTTATTCTATTAATAGTTCCAAAAACTAAATTTTTCTTCGGACCTACTGAGGTCAAAGAGAAGGTCTCATTAAGCAAATATCGGAGCTGTGAGTTCAACAGTGTCCTCATATTTTATTTCCGAGCACCGGTTTAAAAGTTAGAAAATGCCACTTGCACGTTCACTGAACGTACCCAAAATAAAGTTTGGAAAATTATAACAGTCACCCTTGACCCGCGCCGGTCACAGTTAGGCTCTACCTATGTGAAAAATCTCTCAGCGTACCCAACTGTACTCTCGGATTTTCAATCCGAGTTACCATTTAGAAGTTATGAATTTTACAATAAAATAATTTCCACTTAAATTTTTTATTTACGGCCAAAAACTATCGTTCAGTGGTGGCACGTACTAGCCAATGTTAGTATCTGCCTAAAGATAGTATACCCTCAGAATTTCATTGGTGGTCTCAGATTTTCAATCCAAGTTACCTTTTGTGAGTTATAATCTCTTGAAAAATAAAATAATTTATTTAATTATTTTATTCATGATTATGCCATATTTGGGTTTTCTCATAGGAGGCCCGTGCTGACAAATCTTAAGTCGCTCCTTGGGTAAAACCGCCATACTAAATGCAATGGTTCCCTCATATTTCTGATTCGTGCAACCATTTATGAGTTATTCCCCTTTTTCAGGAAAACTGCTTATAAGTGTTAATTAAAACATAACCAAACTTCGGTGAATCATTCTGGGCACCCCGAGCCTCGGAATCGCGCGCCGTCAGATTTCACGGTCTCGTAATAATTCTATATAATTAAAAAAAATATACATAATTTCCAAGACATTAAAATCCTAGTGAGTTATTATTGAGTCTATGAGTTTATGTATGAGTTTACCATCAGTCTACTGAGTTTGGAACTGATCCAGAATATTAATTTTGTGAGTTTTACAACCTTGATAACAAGCCCCAACACATTCCAATATCACCAATCTACTATTTCCACTGATAGTAAGACTAAGAAAAATATGATACACTCTATTATATAAATCACATAAATGATATGATACCACTTTATAACTCCAGCTTTCCACAAACCAATCTTTTGTTCCTAGACTAATGGTTGTTACATGACCATAGGGATTCCTCCCCATATTCTAGAGGCTACCGACTCGCTGTGAGGGTCTAGAGTATTACTACAGGGAGAATATAACCTCATTTAAAAGTTTAAACATATGAAAATATTTATGAATAATCCACAATAAGGAACAAACAATATAGTACAAATAATCAATAATAAATGAGTAGAAATCATATAGTCATATAATACCACAATCATTCCAACATACAAGATTTGTCACCCACCAAGATAATGAAATATATAAAATAAATAAACAAAGTAAAGATAAGATGATATAATTCCAACCCTAATACATTTCATCCCTTAGTCTCCAATCCCCTCTGAGACAACCCACTCAATCATGAAACACCATGAATCTTCCAAGTGTAAACATTCCATCATTGAAGTATTCTCAGATACCTAAGTTTTATGGGTTCTTAAGAAGGGTGTGAGTATAACTTAGTAGGTCACCACCAACATGATCCCATGCATAACTAGTAAAGTAATGTGCACATGTGATATTGTTAGAATAAAAAATAAATAATTATAAAGGCATAATTAAATAATAATCATTGATCCCAAGGATATAATGAGACACCTGAGAGAAACAATACTCACTCCAAGTAGTTTTAGAGTGTTTCTAAATATAAGCCCACCTAGGTGGACCATTCCTACCCCAACACCACTTCATAACATAACTAAGGGGACTGTGAACTATCCTGCAACCAATAACTAAATACTACACCTACTTCAAAGAGTGAAAAAGATTCTTTAAACATAAATAAACACCTTGGGAAAATATAACCATCCCCAAAACATGAGAAACCACCTAGGGAAAATATACCCATCCTTAAAACATAATGAGACACATGAGGTAAATATAACCATCCTCAATACATAACAAGACACCCAGGGGAAATATAACCATCCTCAGAATACAAAATAACCAACATGGGAATCTTCAATCCCAAAACCATAAGAAAACTCACACAATCATGGGGTCAAATCTTATACCTAGAACCAAGTATCAGGACTCTATTGCCTAGGGATAATATCCCACCCCCAGTGGCTGGACCCTCATTCACGCATCACATGAACATATATATATATATACATATTTATATATATATATACCTAAGGGAATATCCTATATGAACCATTAGATAATACCACCTATATACTCAAGTAGAAAATCCTCCCCCTAACATCAAGTCAAACCTCACAGGTCAACCACCTACTTAAACATGTCACTTGTCTCCCAAGAAGGATTTCTTAGTGTTTAATTGAGATCTCGTCATTGTTTCCATGATATACGATCACCATACATTCTCAAGTTATAAGGTGGAAACCACGTTTTATGGGACTTGTCTCACTGAACCACTCTTCTATGGGATCAACATGAAACTAGGGTACCCATATAGCCCCCCTTGGCTATATCATAGCCCAAACACACTACCCGGGTCCCGAAATCTCTATATCATATATCAGTTCAATGACCACAACTAAGACGTCTTAGAATACCTTGATATCATCATAATAATATTAATAACTCATTTTTATCTTTATAAATTCATCCATTGTCACTCTATAGAGATGTAAAAATATGAAACCCTCTTCCCATGGTCCTCCAGAGTCCGTCCTCACACACCCAACCCATCCATATCCTACCCCAGGAACAACTCAATTGTGTCTAATGTACCTATGGAGGATAATCATTCATAACACACTCATATGGGCTAACCCAAAGGATTTAAAGAATATTATTACATAATTTATTAAAATGTCCATTCACTCCAATCAAATCACACCCCAATACTCAAATGGTACCAAGGAATGTACTCTAAGGGCCACTATGATTTAATAATTCTTTAACTACCATATATGACCTATGTATCACATTGAATAAAATATTAACCCAATCGTCAACTATCTATGGTTGTGTATCATGCTTATGCTTAAGGGTCCTTCATGGACCTTGACAGTTTAATCATTTTGAGGAATTTCATTTTAAATAAAATAATTAATTTCTTATAAAGTATAATCAAATGATGGTGGTGAGAACATATATCAAATGAAACATAACAAATTGTAATACTAAAGGGGTATGTTAAAGGACCGCCTACCTATAATATGATGTTATCTCTATTTTAAATCCACTCGACCACTCTTTACCAAGCTCATCCAAGTCCAATATCCATCATGTAAACATATGACACCGTAACTCAAATTAATACAATAAATAATTAATTATTATCATTTATAATTAATAAAATATTTTAATCACAATAACGTAGAATTATATTTAAATTAAATTAAAATATATATAATTTTTAATAACTCACTGAGTGACCTCATTGAATCGAAACAAAGACCAACCACTCAAGGATGGTCCATGGAATACTCATAAAAACTTATTAGGAAAAATAGAAATCTCTTATTTCATATTCAATATGAAATTTCACTTAATTAAATCTCTAAAACGAAATAAGTTCATAAAATGATGTACCTTACATAAAACAATGATCAATAATGTGATTTATTCACTAAATTACATCCATTATCTAATCCAAATGAAATACCCATGATATTATAAATATTACCAAATTATATGGTGTAATCATCACTCAAATTAATAATCAGTTTACACTAAATATGAGAGAAAAGAAAGATAAGGGTAGAAAAGAAGAATAAAATTTGAAGAATCACGTAAACCACTATGAAATAACAAAAAATAACCCTCCCCTAGATAATATGATCAATGGGGGGTACCTCTAGTCTATGAATGTGAGGTATAGGGGAATAAAGAGGATGAATTACGAAATTCAAATGGAAAAAATGGATATTTCCCATTTTTTAATAAAAATCATCTAATTGAACCATTTTACATTGTATAAAAATGGTGTAGCTCTCACCATTTATGAATAAATCATGCCTGTCATAGGGCATAGAAAAAGCATATTTTAATGTTTTCCTACTGCAATATAGAGGCTGACCAGAGTTGTCTCACTTGAGGAGCTTTCTTAGTTCATTCACCTACTTAATCTAATTAACCTAAAGTACTTATTTTTATTGTTTTAAATTTTATGAAATAAATGGAATTTAATAAAATAAATGAAATTTATAAATCAAAATAAATTAAAATTTAATTATAAATTACCATGGAATGCTAAACAGAATTTAAATAGAGAAGAAATGAAGTTCTCCCGAGAGAACTTTCAGGGTGCAGCTTCATTGACCAGCTTCAAATATTCTTAGTGAATACACACCATCGTATGTGTGCAAAACTTAGTCTACCCTAGTTATGAATGAAAATAATACTTAGTGATAGCTAAGAACACCCTCCATCCACCTCCTCAATCGAGGGAAAATGGTTGTAGATTACGAAGTTAAACTTTAGACAACCACAATGAGGATTACAGTCACTATAAATTATCCGTAGAATTAACTAAAAAATATTAAAAACATGGTCTTGGGTTCAAGAACCTAATTAATCCCTTAATATATTCTTGTATTAGTTAGTTATGATCAGGAGTATTATAGTTCATGATGGTGAGATGCGAAGAAGAAAAGAGGGTGGATGGGTGGACACAATAATAAAAACAATGCATGGATTTATTTTAAATCTAAATTATAATTGAAAACTATAACCAAAATAGAGAAAATAAATAAATTAAAAATAAATGTGGAAGATTTTTGGCCAGAATCCCTCGGTGTAGATCTCATCTTTGGTTCCTTGAAGGAATGGATGGAGAATGGGATGATTTGGGAAGGAGGTGAGGGCCTCCTTTTATAGGCAGAATTCGTCTCCCGAAAGATGACGCATTGTAGACCCAATAAATGACCTATTAACGTGTTCCACCCATAATTAATGTTGTTCATAAATATCTTTTTATTCTCTTCTCAATCTTTCAGATCATTTGGAAACCGGATGAAGGTGTTATGAAGTTTTTATTCTCGGTTTCTGTTTCTGGACGAAGCTTCCATGTAGTTTCCTCCAAATGTATGTCATTTAATTTCCACATTAATGACTTCCAAACTTACCCAAATTTGTTTTAGAGCCGTTCCTATTTATCCTTGTTCTGGATTAGGTGGAAACACCTCATTTGGATGTCTATAGGCGGAGTTTTCATGCCGTTACGGTGGTGGTGTCCACGCTGTCCACCTGAAAAAATGTCCAACTTCAATGAACTTTTAGGCCCTTTAGATGGCCAAATAATCTCCTGGTCCAGAATAAAAAGATGACGGAAATAAAATCAGGATTCTAAAAAAAATTTAATCCCAAAATTGAGACACATACTTTCCCTTAAATTACCAAAATACCCTTGATGTAAAAATATCTCTAAAATATACAATTAGGCGTTTTTCACTTGTAGGCTCAAAATAACACTAAAACCAAAAAACATGACAATTAACCGTACAATAACACTATGGTGAGATTATAAAAAATGATTTATAATATAAAATATATGAAAATGTGAGCTTTATCACTCCCCCACAATTAAACGTTGCACTCCTAGGCAATCATCTTACATCCAAATCCAAATCCACACAACAATAAAAAATGAGAAAATATCAATGATCTTATCCAAAATAGAATTATATCATGTCTCATATATGAATAATAATTCTCTATTATTTTCATTTCAATCATTCCAATTTGTTAAACCTCATAATTCATTCCATGGACCAATCACAACCTACCTCACATTGGATTTTATGTCACTCTTCACTAAAGAGAAATTGATTCTATACCTATGGTCATACTTGGAAATTGAATGTATCATCATAGGTTTGAGAAAATTATAATTTCTCCAAAGTCTGAAACATGAAAATTAATTCAATCATGATTTCTTTAATTAATGTTTCAAATGACTCTGTGGCTTAGGGTTGGAGGGAAAATTATTGAAAAAGTTTCAGGCTAGAAAGAGGTGGCTGGACTCTTAAGTACAATGCATGATTAATTCAAGTGAAAAAACAAGAAATTCCTCACTCAATCCCACTTGAAAATATAAAAAACAACTCCACACCCTTTTATTACATGGTACATGAGCAAAAAATTGATTATAATGAATGATATCATCTATGTTCTCCCTTTTTTTTTCAAGCTCCCGAAAGGCACAAATTTATTTTTCTTATTTTCTTTTTCATGGAGGATGAGATGAAAAATGAATACAAAGAATGAATGAAAATTCATTCCATTGATTTTTTGGAGAGGGACATGATTCATTAATGAATTTACAATGAGTAATTCAAGCTCATCTCAATTTTTTTCGATTTTTTTGATGTATAAATTGATGAAACAAATAAAGCACAATGAAATGATGACACATGCCCAATTCTATTATTTTACACTACCCAAAATATTGACACACACCTCGCACCACCCATAAATGATACATATCCCAATGAACTCACATGAAAGGCCCTTCCCCCACACTCAAACTTTAAATAACCATGATAAAAATACTTAAATTGTGGGTAGGTAAACAAAAAGTGGCTTGTAATGTGGCTTAAACCTATAAAGAAATTCATGGCATCTAAGGGCTTATGAAGGATAAATGTAAAGGTGGGTCTCAAGGTAAAATTTGGCTAGAAAAAGAGATGCCTCAATCATTTCAAATACATTCCATGAAATCCAATGCTTCAAAAGAGAATTATTCACAAATTCTGGTTCTCACACAAAATTCAAGTTCCCTCAAGAAAGTGTGGGTATTAGGAATAATATGAAAAAGTTGTTTAGAATACCTCACAATATTGAAAAAATATTTTGAGTCAGTGTTTCATGGGCATGGATTTCAAAAATCAGTCAAACTCATTAAAATGATTGAAAATCTATTTCAAGGGAAAATAATTCATATCAAAAATTATTTAAAATCCATTATTTCAAAAATCATTTCAACTCTTTCAAAATAAATTGATGTGTGAAAAGGGATAAGAATATTCATTAAAGCTAAAAATATGTTTTGGACCAAAAAATGAATGGAGTTTAAATGATAATCATAAAAAGTGATCTCCCTTTTTAAATAAAGATTTGGTCTTCTTCCTCTAATTCTCGGGGCTTCCTTCTACCTTCATGATCCTACAAAAGAAATATTACTCAATTAATAACAACGATCATATAATTTAAGCTCAAAATGAAAAGAGAGATGGGGCCACATGCTAGACTAATTTTTAATACTGAATTTGATATCTAATTTCCAGATAATGAAATTAAATTACTATAAATGAAGTAAAGGATAAATCTTAGTATGATCCCCCATGTGGGCCCTGAAATCTTGTACTGCCTCCATAGGGTATTACCAGCTTTTATCCATAATCTGTTGGTGTATGAAGCTTCTTTGATTTAAACCACCACATGTGGATCTTCCCAGCTTGCAGTTCCTTGAACTTACTGAGGAAGACTCCACAAACAGAGTATATCAGATCCGCCCCCTTCGCAATTTGGTACAACATGCATGGAGGGGGTTGGATGATGTAGGGAGCCTCCTCTTCATTTGTTGCTACTTGTGCAACCATCTTGTCTTCCAGTGCTGGATTCATGGGGGCTTCAGCCTCCTGTTTGATTTCCTTAGGCTCAATAACTTAGATCTCTTCATGATGGGGTTCATCCAGTAGATATTAAATGTCTTTAGGGAGATCCAAGAGTTCCTCAATAAGTGAATCATTTTCCACACCATCCTCCAAGTCTTAATATGAGATGGAAGAATCTTAAAATTCAAAAATATTAGGGGTTATACTCAAATTATTTTCAATAAAATTAAAAGAGTTTGAGCTTAATATTGTATCATCTCACTGAGTCAGTTTGACTTTAATCTCCTCTTCAATTGAAAGTTCCTATTGGAGTTGATATTCACTAGATGGAGGTAGGTAGTCAGTGTAGAGACCCAAGAGCTTGACGTACATATAATTTACATTACTTTTGGGGAATACTTAATACATAACAAAAACAGACACACAAGGACCGTAATAGTTTAGTGTCTTTGGAAACTTGTAATATAAACTTCTAATCATGTTGAAAAACTTCAACAACTCCCATAACGATCTTCCCCTTTTTTTATCCTTACCTAAAACCTTTCTTTATTTCCTGGGGAAAATAAAACACAAAAAGGGTGAGCTCAAATGCTCAATAAGGGAAAACATAGATAACATAAAACAATCCATAAACATTTGTAAGCAAAAACTTGAACATGAAATTTAAACATCAAAATCTTGAGCAAAGACATAAATCATTGAAGTACATAAGGCATATATCATAAAGGAACATCAATCATGATAAAATAGCATGGTAATAAAACATGTAATTGTGGCAACCATTCAACAATTTTTATGATTTCCATAGTAGCCAAGGCATTGTTTCCAAGATCATCTTAGTGGACAAAGCCCCTTTCTGAAACGAGTTCACTCCTCATTCCAGTCCTGTATTACTGAACCGGTTTAACTTTCCGTGCCATCCATGTCTATCTCATGAAATATAAATCTTTACCCAATGCATTGGAGGGAGATATAGGTCTCACCCATCTCATAATGAAATCATTATTACTTGTGCCACAACATAAACATTCATCATTCATCATAACCCAAAGAATAAAATGGGTTTCATAAACATCATTCCATTATCAGATAATCCATATAAAAGAAATGGATATAATTTCATAATAAGAAAAGTGAAACAATGTAAATCATATATACATGATACTTAAATCATACACATATGAAATAATGTCATCTTAGATGAAAAATAGTTTTGATAAAACACTTGAAATGAATTCTTGAGGAAAATATCCTTTTTTCGTCAAAATCATTTTCTTTTCACAAAATATCGTGCAATTTTAAAGGAAAAGGATTTTGTTGAAAATAGTCATGAAATATTTTGGAGGAATCATCATGAAAATAAGGCTTTATGAAACCGCAAAAAAACATTCATGCCGTATACGTTAAAAAAACATTCTTCTCGTACTTTTGTCAGAAAAGTACCTTGTAGGGTAAATAAAAGAAAGATTCCTTCCATACCATGGGGTAAAAGTCAAAATGGGTAAAAAGGAATTTAAATATACATGAATACACTTTTATAAAACATGGACATGGATGATAGAAATAACCCCAGTAAATACTTACGAATAAGCAATCTCGGATAAAATTGAGATTTGCAAAATTATCCCTTACCTTAGGTCCGATATTCTTTGTACGTATACGAACCTCCTGTATAATGATTTACATAATGTCATTGACTTATTACAAAATCATATTAATTGTTATGATATCATATATGTTTCACTTATGACTTTATATTACCCGTGCTTTTGTAAATTCCATGTTAAAGCAGCGTTTTGGGTAAAATCATTTCATTTATCTTATGTGTTTCGACTTGTCATTCATGATATTATTACTTATATCCTGATTTACATAATTCCAGAATGTAAAAAATGATTTATATATAATATATATTCATCATATACATATATATATTATAGATCGATAAAAGGAATGAAATACACCGTTCATGAAGACGGTATGCCGTACGTACGCATGAACACTGATTTTGTTTCCTTATTGAATTGAATGAAACTAAATAGATGACAAACATATATATATACATAAATATAGTAGCATTATTATTTCATATATTTCATTATTATTCATTATATAAACTTTATGATCATTCATGTATGGTTAACATGGAGAATGAATCTCATCGCGTTGTGGAGACGGTAGTCCATACGTACGCACGAGCGATGATATCGTTCCCATAATTATTGAATAGAATTGGAGTGGATGGTATAATATATCATAATATGTATGATGTTATAATAACCATATATAGTTATTCTTTACACCATTATACCCATCCATGTAAGGTGTTGGTGGAAAAAACAGATTTCACCACGGTGTGGAGATGGTATTCCGTACGTACGTACGAGCGGTGATTTCGTTTTCCATAGGATGGATAGACGGTGAAATAGGGTAGTATAATAATTATAATAACATATCCGTATATGAGTGATACTGATTTTATTACATCATAATGAAAAAACTAAAGAAGAAGAAGTGGAAGAAGAAATAAAGTTGAAAGAATCGGTAACGGATATTACCTCTTCTTTGAAGCGCCTCTTTGAGACCGGCTCTTAGGGCACTAAAATTGGTCTTTGAAGAAGACCAAGAAATCTAGGATGTTTCTAGGAAAGTGGAGAATAGAATTTGGTAGGGTTTGGCCAAGCTTGAAGGATCAAAGTTGTGTGAGGAAGAGAGGGAGGAGGTTCCCTTTTATAAGGGAGGAGAGGGGCACCTTTGGAAAAACTATCAATATTATTTTATTAAAAAGTCATATTCAGTTTTTAATAGCTCCAAATATATTTATATCGAAGATAAGGTGGGGATGGGTCGCAATACTCTCATCCGGTAGAATTTATACAAGTTTAGGTATCTATTTTAACCTTATCATTTAGATTTAACTTTAAGTTAAAGAATTTTACTTCTACCGTGTCTTCTTGTTTTCTTACACTATAAGGTTAAAAAACTTACTATAACAAGCCAAATGAACCCCAAGTGGTTCGTTATTTATATATATATCCATCTAAGTCATTTGGACAAACCTTAGAGTTTTAGTAAGAAAATAACAATTAATAATATAATATTTGTTTTAAAAACTATTTTATGTCAATTTTGATACTATTTGGTAATTGATTTTTGTGAAAATCATAATAGAATGATTAGTTAGAAAACAGTTAACTAAATCAATACTAACATGTAATATTAACCTATAAAATTAGTGTAATTCATAATAAGTCTCAAATTACATTTATTTTGGTATTTATAACATCAATTATGTCATTATTTCATTAGTAAGATAATTACTGCGTCATCTTTGTGTCATAAATAAATTAAATTATTTAATGTCTAAAAATTATAAATAAAATACCATTCTGTAGGAAATATTTTTATCTTTGTAATGAATTTTTATAGTCGAATTTATCTTATGCATAACCCTATATTAAAAATGATTTACTTATTAAACATTGATTTTAACTATTTTAACCCTTCTTTAAATAAATTAATATTAAATGTCCTAATCTAATCCATGTGGGCCTAAATGGTCATATTTTATTCCTGATGTTGTTTTTGGTCTAATTACACTTATCCAATAGAATTAGGACATGTGTTAGCGTAATAATAATATCAATTTCACCCTTAATTACCCTATTTACTTTTAACCGTGGTAAAAAAAGTAAAAAGTTACTAATCACCAAAAATTATTTTCGTCTCATTGAACCACATTTTAGTCCTTTGTATTAACCGTGTCTCTTGTATTTTCAAAATTCCACTCACAGATGCGGTAAAATTAAGTTTAAATTAAAAAAATCAGTTTCTAACTACCACTAAGTGGTTTCACTATTCATCGAAAATTGATGTTTTTCAGAAAAATACCAACAATTCAGCCTAAGAATTATTTGATATTCCGAATTAAAAATTGATTTATATTTTTCCAAATTCATAATATATAAAGGGAATTAATTAATTTTAATTTTAATTCCCGTTATCAAAACAAATAGCGTGTTTTTAAGAAACAAAAATAATCAAAAGATTGATACTTGTTTATATCCAATTTCAAAGTGAAATTAATTCCAATGAACAACATTGGATTAAATGTTAAAAATATATTCTAATTACACTTTAAAAACAATTAGAAAGATAATCTAACCATATAAATTATTGCGATGAAAAAAAGTTGTTTATAATTAAAATATAGCGTGTTTTTACTATTCATCAAAATATGAAAGTTATCAGAATAATATGAAAATTTTATCCAAAGTAAATTTTTATATCCTGATTCCATAGAAGAATTTTATTTTTTCAAATTGAACTTATATACATTTCAAAAACAATATTTAAGGTGGGTGCGCCATTGAAAGGTGGCAAAACTGTATTTTTTGAAAAATACTTATTTTACCCGATTTTTTTTATTCTCATACCATTTTATAAAAAATGAGTAAGATGAATAATAATGTTATAAAATTCAAAATGTAGTTAATACTATCCATAAAAGATAGTTCGTGATAATATTATAACCATATATCATTGTTTAGTGAAACCCAGTATTGCGTACAACACACGCTATCGAGGAAGGTCACGATTGCGTGTAATGCAAGCTAGGTCATGGTTGCGTGTAGTGAAATCTGTCTTTGGTGTAGGGTACAAAAAAATACATCAATGAAATTAAAATAATATTCTTCATAAAATCTCAGGGTGTTACATTATACCCCCCTTAAAAGGAATTTCATCCTTGAAATTTGTCGGGGTTATAAATCGTTTAATATTTATAGAAACCCACATCGTAAAAAGGAATACTAAAACTCAATTTTAAAAACTAAATTATGAAATTTAATGATTACCCAAACTAACTCATCCCTAGGTTTCCATATAAGATAACATAGGTGAAAATATGGATATGGAAGAAAAATCCAACCATCATGTTCTGATGGAGAGTGGTAGAGAACATAGCTATGAAAAAGCCAACAATCACAAATACATAAATTTGTGATGATCTAGGGTACCATATGATTCATTGGATATAAGAGCACTAGGAAAACATTTTTGGTTTTCAATATCATTTCCCTAAAGTTGAAAATTTAGAATTATATGAAATACTTGCTTGATTTTGGTACAATCTCACTGTTGTTCGTGTTTTGAACAATTTCTACTTCGTCTCTTAAAGAAATGAAGTTGAATTTGTTATTCATGAAGTGTTAACATATCATGTGATAGAATGATGGGTCATTCAATCTATTTCAAAAAAAAGGTTAAAAAAGTTATCAAATATACATAAGTCCGTCTATGGTGAGGCTAATCATATATGGTTCCAAAAATGAACTTATACTTCATATATCATACCACTTAGTATAATAAAACTAGTTTCAACTAAACAGGGACTTCCTGTAGGCCAGTGGTAGGTGATAAAGGCCAGTCGTACTTCGGTTGTGGGTTCGATTCCCACAACCTTTTCCGACGCGATGGGCTGTCACCAATCTTGCAGGTTGTCCTTTTTCTAAAACTACATTACTATAACATCCCATCAATAATATAGAAAAAACTTCCATCCTTAAAAAATAATAACTTATGTCCAACATAATCCATTCCAATCTTTAGGCTTATCCATAACACTATAGTCCACTCTCATATTATAGTGAAAACGATTACCAGAGATTTCATATAACAAGCATGTTAATACCATCGTTGATCCCCTTTTATAGTAAGATATGTCTTGTTAGTCACATTCAAAACATTCAAAGGCCTTAATCATGTATTCTCTTGAAAAATGAATACCCATTGAATCTTAGTGAAAACATGAGTGCTTTCAAAAGTTAACTCTTTCCACATACCAAAACCCCAAAATTCTATATACTCAAACCATGATTTAACTATTTCCTTATATCAGTCATGAGCTCATGAATACTATCAAACATTTAATTTTCTCTTCATCCCTTCATGATGCGCATATCATCTAATTTCCAAAAATATCTGAATAACCTTTCTTGGTTACTGGTACCGTTCATCATACACTTTCAAAACATAAGGAAAGACAACAGTGTAACAATCCTTAGATGTCTCTTTATTCCATAGTACCATGAGATTACTGATATAACATTACACTTTATAAACAAGTAATCATTCCACTACCTTCTTAATCCATTGACCGAGATTCAAAAATTCTTTCATCTCACATATCATATGTAGTCTCTTCATAATCATCAACATAAATACTACCCATATGACCATACTGATTCTCTTCGTGAGACTTTACCACAGGTCATTGGTTTGCATAATTCCCATACATTCCAAAATTTAAAACATTTAACCATTGTTGATGTCGTAGCAATACCATTATCCTCATCCATGGTGTTAACTGAACCTTTTCCTCTGCACTTAGTGGATTTGTGTCCTTATTTTCCACACCCAAAGCGTCTTCCAGTTCCTTTGCAACATTCCCATTGATGCCTATTCCCACATGATTTACATAGGGTAAATTGAAATTTCTTTCCTCTATGATCATCATGAAACTCCATCTTTCTCTTATTAGCCGAGTCAGAAAAATTACCAAATTTGAGTTTATTGATCATATTATGAGATTATTTATTTGGAATAATAATGATATTTGGACTTCCAAATCCCATTTCATCTGGTTTCTTATGAATAATATCATTCCATTGTCCATCATATCCTCCATTATCATGAATCTTCATATTTCCATCCATTTTCTAAAACCCAAAAAGAATAGTGTGAGAGGAAAAAATCAAGCTAGGGAAAACAACAAAATAAAGGGGGAGTACCATCAATATCTAAAATCATAGGTTAAATTCTATGATCGTTACCATAGTTCTAGGACTATATCCTATACATATACTTATCCTTAGCAACATCCCTAGACATACCTTAGAAATATCTCTAGGGATCTCACTAACGTTTTCACATCCTAGTCTATAAAGGATAACTAATCCTTTCCTCTGATACCAACTATAGAGACTCAGGAGATTAACGTACATGGACTTTACATTACTTTTGCAGAATACTTAATACATAATAAAAACAGACACACAAGGACCGTAATAGTTTAGTGTCTTTGAAACTCGTAATATAAACTATAACCATGTTTAAAAATCTTTAACAACTCCCATAATGATCTTCCCATTTTTGTTTGCGTACCTAAAACCTTTCTTTATTTCCTGGGGAAAATTAAACATAAAAAGGGTGAGATCAAATGATCAGTAAGGGAAAACATAGATAACATAAAATAATCAACAAAAATTTTGAAGCAAAAACATGAACATGAAATTTAAACATCAAAATCTTGACGAAAGACATAAATCGTGGAATTACGTAAGGCATATATCATAAAGGAACATCAATCATGATAAAATAGAATGGGAATAAAACATTTAATTGTGTCAACCATTCAGCACTTGTTATGATTTCCATAGTAGACAAGGCATTGCTGCCAAGACCATCTTAGTGGACAAAGTCCCTTTCTGAACCGAGTTCACTTCTCGTTCCAGTCCTGTATTACTGAACCGGTTTAACTTGCCATTCCAGCCATGTTTGTCTGATGAGATATAAATCTTTACCCAATGCATTGGAGGGAGATATAGGTCCCACCCATCTCATAATGAAATCATTCTTACCTGCTCCACAACATAAACATTCATTATTCATCATAACCCAAAGAATAAAATGGGTTTCATAAATATCATTCCATCATCACATAATCCAATAAAAGAAATGGATATCACTTCATAATAAGAAAAGTGAAACCATGTAAATCATAGAGACCTGATAATTGAAACATACACATACGAAATAATTTCATCTTAGATGAGAAATGATTTTGATAAAACACTTGAAATAAATTCTTGAGGAAAATATCATTTTTTCTTCAAAATCATTTTATTTTCACAAAATGTTTTGCAATTTTAAAAGAAATGGATTTTTTTGAAAATAGTCATGAAATATTTTGGAGGAATCTTCATGAAAATAAGGCTTTATAAAACCGCAAAAATCCTTTCATTCCGTATACATTAAAAAAACATTCTTCTCATACATTTCTCAGAAAAGTCAAAAAGTACATTGTAGGGTAAATAAAAGAAAGATTCCTTCCATACCATGGGGTAAAAGTCAAAATGGGTAAAAAGGAATTTAAACATACACGAATACACTTTTTTATAATATGGACATGGATGATAGCAATAACCCTAGTAAATACTTACGAATAAGTAATCTCGGATAAAAATGAGAATTGCAAAATTATCCCTTACCTTAGATCTGATATGCTTTGTACATATCCGAACCTCCTGTATAATGATTTAAATAATTTCATTGACTTATTAAAGAATAATATTTATTGTTATGATATCATATATGTTTCACTTATGACTCAATATTACCCATTCTTTTGAAAATTCCATGTTAAAGCAGCGTTTTGGGTAAAATCATTTCATTTATCGTATGTGTTTTGACTTGTCGTTCTTGATATTATTACTTATATCCTGATTTACATAATTCCAGAATGTAAAACATGATTTATATATAATATATATTCATTATATACATATATATATATTATAGATCGATAAAAGGAATGAAATACACCGTTCATGGAGACGGTAGGCCGTACATACGCATGAACGCTGTTTTCGTTTCCTTATTGAATTGAATTAAAATAGATAGATGAAATAAATATATATATATACATAAATCCAGTAGTATTATTATTTCATATATTTCATTATTATTCATTATATAAACTTTATGATCATTCATGTATGTTTATCATGGAGAATGAATCTCATTGCGTCGTGGAGACGGTAGTCCGTACGTACGCACAAGCGATGATATCATTCCCCTAATTATTGAATAGAATTGGAGTGGATGGTATAATATATAAAAATCTTTATGATGTTATAATAACCATATATAGTTATTCTTTACACCATTATACCCATCCATGAATGGTGTTTGTGGAAAAATATATTTCACCTTGACGTGGAGACGGTATTCCGTACGTACGAACGCACGGTGATTTCGTTTTCCTTAGGATGGATAGATGGTGAAATAGGGTAGTTTCATAATTATAATAACATATCAGTATATGAGTGATACTGATGTTTTTACTTCATAATGAAACAACTAAAGAAGAAGAAGTGGAAGAAGAAATAAAGTTGAAGGAATCAGTAACAGATATTACCACTTCTTTGAAGCGCCTCTTTGAGACCTTCTCTTAGGGAACTAAAATTGGTATTTGAAGAAGCCCAAGACCTCTAGGATATTTCTAGGAAAGTGTAGAAGAGAATTTGGTAGGGTCTGGCCAAGCTTGAAGGTTCAATGTGGTGTGAGGAAGAGAGGGAGGAGGTGCCCTTTTATAAGGGAGGAGAGGGGCACCTTTGGAAAAACTAAAAATATTATTTTATTATAAAGTAATATTTGGTTTTTAATAGTTAAAAATTGATTTATTTAGAAGATAAGGTGGGGATGGGTCACAATACTCTCATCCAATAGAATTTATACATGTTTATGTATCTATTTTAACCTTATCATTTAGATTTAACTTTAAGTTAAATAATTTTATTTTTACCGTGTCTTCTTGTTTTCTTACACTATAAGGTTAATAAACTTACTATAACAAGACAAACGACCCCCAAGTGGTTAATTTTTAATATATATATCCATATAAGTCATTTTTTAGAACCTTAGAGTTTTAGTAATAAAATAACAATTAATAATATAATATTTTTTTTAAAAACTATTTTATGTCAATTTTGACACTATTTGGTAATTGATTTTTTTGAAAGTCATAAAAATATGATTAGTTCGAAAAAAGATACCTAAATCAATACTAACATGTCATATTAACCTTGAAAATTAGTGGAATTCATAAAAAGTATCAAATTACTTTTATTTGGGTATTTATAACATCAATTATGTCATTATTTTTTTAATAAGATAATTACTGCATCATCTTTGTGTCATAAATAAATTAAATTATTTAATGTATAAAAATTATAAATAAACTACCATTATATAGGAAATATTTTTATCTTTCTAATTAATATTTATAGTCGAATTTATCTTATTTATAACCGTATATTAAAAATTATTTACGTATTAAACTTTGATTTTAACTATTTTAACCCTTCTTTGAATAAATTAATATTAAATGTCCTGATCTAATCAAAGTGGGCCTAAATGGTCATATTTTATTCTTAAGGTTGTTTTTGGTCGAATTACAGTTATCCAATAGAATTAGTACATTTTTTAGGGTAATAATAATATCAATTTTACCCTTAATTACCATATTTACTTTTAACCGTGGTAAAAAAAAGTAAAAAGTTACTATTCACCAAAAATTATTTTCATCTCATTGAACCACATTTTAGTCCTTGATATTAACCATGTCTCTCAGTTTTTTGAAATTCCACTCACAGAAGCGGTAAAATTAAGTTTAAATTAAAAAAATTAGTTTTTTAGCTACCAAAAAGTGGTTTCACTATTCATCAAAAATTGATGTTTTTCAGAAAAATACCAAAAATTCAGCCGAAGAATTATTTGATATTCTGAATTCAAAATTGATTTCTATTTTTCCAAATTCATAAAATATAAGTGGAATTAGTAAATTTTAAATTTAATTCAAGTTATCAAAACAAATAGCATGTTTTTAAGAAATAAAAACAATCAAAAGATTGATACTTGTTTATATCCAATTTCAAAGTGAAATTAATTTCAATGAAAAAATTGGATTAAATAATAAAAATATATTCTAATTACACTTTGAAACCAATTAAAATGATAATCTAAACTTATAAATTATTGCGATGAAAAAAATTTGTTTTTAATTAAAATATAGCGTGTTTTTACTATTCATTAAAATATGAAAGTTATCAGAATAATATGAAAAATTTATACAAAGCAAATTTTTATATCATGATTACAAAAAAGAATTTTATTTTGTCAAATTGAACTTATAGACATGTAAAAAACAAAATTTAAGGTGGGTGCGCCATCAAAAGGCGACAAAACTGCATTTTTTGAAAAATACTTATTTTACCCAAAAAATTCATTTTATTCTCATACCATGTTCTAGAAAATGAGTAATATGAATAATAATGTTATAAAATCAAAAATGTAGTTAATAATATTCATAACGGCTAGTTCGTGATAATATTATAACCATATATCGTCGTTTAGTGAAACCCGGTATTGCGTACAACACACGCTATCGAGGAAGGTCGCGATTGCGAGTAATGCAAGCTAGGTCAGGGTTTCATGTAGTGCAATCTCTATTTGGGGTAGCGTACAACACAATGCACCATTGAAATTAAAATAACATTCTTCATAAAATCTCAGGGTGTTACAGTCAAGCTCCTCCATTTCGAGTTTGGCCTCAACTTCATGGATTTCTTCAGTGAAATCTGGGATGACCAGTAGAACTTTTTCTTGGCCTCAAATCCTTTTAAGTCAGCTTGGAGTTCATCGACGATGGCTGTCAAATCATCTAGTGAGATCCATGTTACTATGCCTATTTTTTTTCCTGACCATTATCATCAGTGCCTCAGCTCTTTGTTGGAGGGCCTCTTCAATGTAGTCTATTTCTTGTTCTTGAACCATTGAGTAACTGTCAGTCCATATAGAATAATAATCATTTTAATTCATCATGGAAGGAATTTTTATTTGTATTTTTTTTAAAAATAATGAAAACTATCTAAAATTTGAAAATTGAGAAATTATAGTAAACAACCGATTAGCTCCCCAGAAACGGCGCCGATTTTGACGCACACCTGTCGTAGGGAATGTCAAAAGTGTATTTTAATGTTTTCCAAGTGCAGCATAGAGGTTGACCAGGGTCATCTCACTTGAGGAGTTTTCTTATTTCATTCACCTACTTAATATAATTCACCTAAATTACTTATTTTTGTTGTTTTATATTTTATGAAATAAATGGAATTTAATAAAATAAATGAAATTCATAAATCCAAAGAAACAAAAATTGAATTTTAAATTACCATGTAATGATAAAGAAAATTTAATTAGAGAAGAAAGAATGTTCTCCCAAGAGTCCTTTCAGGGAGTGCCTTCATAGACCATCTTCAAATATTCTTAGTGAACACACTCCATCGTATGTGTGGACAGCTTAGTCTACCTCGGTTATGAATGAAAATAATACTTAGTGATCGCCAAGATCACCCTCCATCGACCTTCTCAATCAAGGGAAAATGATTGTAGATTATAAAGTTAATATTTACACAACCACAATGAAGATTACACCCACTATAAATTATACTTAGAATTAACTCAAAGAATATTAAAAAAATGGTCTTGGGTTCAAGAACCTGATTAATCCCTCAGGATATTCCTTGTATTAGTTACCAATGATCATGTTTAATATAGTTCACGATGGTGAGATGCAAAGAAGAAAAGAGGGTAGATGGGTGGACACAATAATAAAAAAATGCATGAATTTATTTTAAATCTAAATTACAATTGTAAAATATAACAAAAATAAAGAAAATAAATAAATTAAAAATAAATGTGGAAGATTCGCAGCCGGTATCCCTTGGTGGAAATATCCTCCTTGGTGACTTGAAGGAATGGATGGAGAATGGGATGATTTGGGATGGAGGTGAGGGCCTCCTTTTATAGGCAGAATTCGTATCCTGAAAGTTGATGCATTCTAGACCCCATAATTTACCTCTTAACACGTTCCACACTTCATGAATGTTGTTAATAAATATCATGGTCGCCCCTTCTCAAAATTTCTCTCATTTGGAAACTAGATGAAGGGGTTATGAATTTTTCATTCTTGGTTTATGTTTCTAGACGAAGCTTCTAGGAGGGTTCCTCCTGAAGTATGTCATTTAATGGCCACCTTAAGGAGTTACAAACTTCCCCAAATTTGTTTTGGAGCCGGTTCTATTTATCCTAGTGCTAGAACAGGTGGAAAAACCTAATTTGGATGTGTTTAGGGAGAGTTTTGGTTCTGTTATAGTGGTGGAGTACACACTGTCTGCTCGAAAAAATGTCCAATTTCAATGAATATTTAGGCCCTTTAAATGGCCGAATAATCTCCTAGTCCATAAGAAAGAGTTGAAGGAAATGAAATCAGGATTCTAAAAAAAAATTTATCACAAAATTTCAAAACATATTTTCCCTCAAATGATCAAAATACCCTTGATGTAAAAATATTTCTAAAATCCATAATTAGGCATTTTTCACTTTTATGCTCAAAATAATACTAAAACCTAAAAACGTGACAATTAACCATACAATAACACTATGGTGGGATTATAAACTATTATTTATTGTATAAAATATAAGAAAATGTGAGCTTCATCAAAGAATAAATGCCTCACATGGTTTGGCCACATGGTTTCCCAAACCTTCCTCCATCCTTGAAAATCTCTCTACAATTGAGTTGTAGGTTTTTTTTATAGTTTCTCTATAATAATGCACCAACCATGTGCCATGCACCATGTTAAAACTATCTAGTAAAATTTACTCTATAATAAACATAGTTTATCCTTAACTATGTGTTATCCTTGTGCTCTAACCATGCATGTTGAGAATAAACTAGAAATATCCACATATAAGGGTATCTACATGGGTTTTTGAAAATAATGCATTATGGTAAAACCATTCAAAAATTTATAATTTTCACCTAAATATTCTATGACTCACTCAAGCACTTAAAGCACCTCTCAGGCAATTATTAATATCCAAAAAAATATATTTTGGATTTCCCATCTCTCAAAATTCAAATCTAAATCTGGATTCTTAGAATGGACCCCTCACAAAACAAAAAAAAATTAATATTCCCTCAAAAATTCACAAAACGAAAATTTTTGGGTATTTACTACTCTATATTACATTCCTATTTAGAGGTCTCATAAGGAAACATGGGCTCCAACCCAAAAAACATATCCTCTTGGAATTTTACAATGTTAAAGATCCTATACCAATCTAGGAAATTAGCACCAGACTGAGAATTATCTCTCTCTTATATTGATTTTTGGGATAATGTCAAAATTTAATGAATATTTTTCTCATAATAAAAAAGTAGATTTTATCACAATATCTTGAATACCAAGTATGAGAAAACAAATTTTATTTTTTTATTATCCTACTATTTTATCAAGTCTAAATATCCTATGATGTTCAGAACTCGGCTTCCACTAAAAGGTTTCCCAAGATCGGTGTGCCACATGGACTCAATCTCATCTACTAGAATACAAGAGGCTGATGAATAATAGTGAGGGCCTTGGGTGTGTTTTTGGGGAGACTATTATCTCATTAAAAAAGTAGAGTAGTGGTTCAATCAACAGATAAATATAGAAATTAGTATAATAGATGGCATAACAAAAGAAGATATAAACAACCAAGTAATAATAATGAATAGATTACTGGAGACTGAATCATATAAAATGGATGAAAATGTAAGTCACGTGTTTAAAAAATAGGAAAACATAGATACAAATTGTAGGCAATAGTAATATATGAAAATTTAATAAAAGGGAAATTTTATACTAACATCATGAGCTCTCACCTAGTCATCTACTAACAGTTCAATCCTATATCATGACAGATGTCATGAACTCTTAAGAGGATGCATCCCATTATCTATACCTACACGCATATAATCTTCATGGGTGATATAAAAATCCAATATAGGGTGTAAGATAAATATAAATAGGTCCCAACCAACAGATTCTATAAATATACAGCCTATGTATACATTATGGTAGTGTGCATATATAATAATGTAAATCAGTAATAAGAATTGTAAATGTGTTGGATCTACTTTCAGAAAGGAATTGAGGCAGACACCACTTGCTTCATCCCAATCTATAATAACTATGAAAAAGTATCAAAGGATGCAATTCCCAATATCACATTTATAATGCCCACTATGACCAATATCACATTTATAAGGTACACTATGCCAGATATCACATATTTGGTTTCCATGCCCAGTATGACTGTAAGGGCCACCATACTTGTATAGTATCACAAAGGACACCATATCCATATAGTATCCCAAAGGATTCCATGCCCATATAGTATCAAAAGGGATGTAATTCCCATTTATTTTCACAAGGGATTCCGGGCCCATATGTTATAATTATTAAGGTTAATAATTCCCATTTTTTATTAAGTAGGAAGGGACATCATGTTCATTTAGTATAAGTATTCATAAGGGTAATCATACCCAAATACCATTATTATCAAGGGTTTACATTCCATAATTCATAATCGATTATAATATGTAAATTATTTAGGAAGATCCATAGTTAATTAACAACTCATTTACACTTAATATTAACGAGTTCATAACCACCGTTCAATTTAAGAATGTTATTTTGTCTCACCACTCAATTTAACTCAATTAATTATATTTTTTAAGGGAACTAGCCATGACATGCCATTACTTTAATTCCATATTAACATGGTATCTTAATTTTAATTTAATTCCAAACACACCATTTGGTGTTTCAGGCATAAGATCTAGAAGGTACATTTAGGTATATTAGAGCGAACACCAAAATGGTTGTCTCAATCCTTGGTTTTCCATATGAATAGTAGGTTGGGTTCTAATAAGTCCTTAGGTTCTAATAAAGGCCACCAATTTAAGGAAATTAAAATTTAAGGTCATTCTTGGTGAAATATTCATGCGACATAGTGAGACATATTGTAAAAACACAAAAAAATTGATTAATAGATTATAGACCACCTACCATATAATAATATAACACGCCTCATCCAGTATTAACCTTTAGTATGGTTGGTATCGGAAGGAATGAATAATGGACCACCACCCTAGAAATAGGGCATATGATCTTACACCTTGGTAACTTTTTCAAGGGGAATAGAAATGAAGAATGACTAAATAAGAATTAGTATCTTAACGGTGGCTATCCAATAAGTCCAACTGAAACCGAATCATACTTTTGGAAGAAAAATTTATTAATGAATCTAGATTATCCTAGGTGGGAGATCAATGAGAGAAGAAACAGCCTCCATGTTGGAAGAATAGAAGAAAAGATGAGTATGGTAGATTTAATTTCTTCTAAGGGTAATTTAGTAATTTTACTTAAAGGAATGTTTTGCATTATTTAGTAGTGTATTTGTCCAAAAGTTTCACCAACTGTTTAAGGATTATTTCCTTTTAAGGGGATTCATATAGTTTAGATGCATGGTCTAAGAAACCATGTGCCAATCATGAAAAATGGATCTTCTAAAAACTAAAGAAATCCCTCATGGGTGTGTGGGTCATAGCACATGGTTAGGAAAAATAGTGTGACCTGCTTCACACCACTTCCAGTACCACACGATTTCATCAAGCCATATTGGTTGGGTGAACTGTTTCTCCAAACCATGCGACCCATCTATTTTTCTCTCGAAGATGGGTTTTAGAATACAAACCTCCCCCACACCCTAAAAACACCCATGACCTCATTAGGAATCCAAATAAGGTCTATAATAAAAATATATACCCAATATAAAGGATCCATGCCTGTGTGAGAAATCAAGTTCTTACTGTGTTCCCTCCTTAGACGAATGCATCCCTAAGTTCACCTTCCAATGGTGGAATAAACACATTTGAGAACAACTCTAGCCACTATGCACATATGTTCCCTCCTGATCCCAAGTCTTGTTCTATACATGACCATGTTTCTATAATACCTATACTATAGGGATTGACTGGCCTTGAATATCCTCTTTTCTCTATTCAATGGATCATATAAGTTACTAGTCAACAGAAGCATCAACATCTAGGTCAACAACCTTGAGATCATAAGTTTTATATGGGTCGGCATAATATCAGTGAAGCTGTTTAACAAAGATGAATTCATGCATGGAATGGTACTTATGAGGTAATATAAGTTGATAGGCTACCATCCCGACAATCTCAAGAATATAAAAGGGAATGAAAAAGTGCGATGACAACTTACCTTTCTTCTAAACCCATCTATGGACAAGTCTAGGTGATACCCAAAAGAATACAAGATCCTAGACCTCGAACTCTATAGATCTTAAATGGTGATAGATATGCGATTATGTCTATAATAATAAGTATAAATCCACATCCTAATAAGTTTAACCTTCTCTGAATTCACCTTAATGAGATGATGACCTAGTAGCACTGCCATTACTACCTCTAAATAGAACAGGGGTGAACGACATGACCTACTATATGTGGCCTCATAAGGAGCCATAAAAAGAATATCTTGATAAATATAATTTTAGGATAATTCGAAGAGAGACATATGATTTTCCCAATAATGATAGAAATTTCTCAGAGCACGTCTTCTAGAACCTTCATTGTCAATTTTGACTAACCATTTGTCTAAGAGTGATAGGCTATGATTAGAAGCACCTGTATACCCATAGCATTTTACAACCCTTGAAAGACTCTCTATGTAAATAAAGAATCCCTATCTGAAAGGATAGTATGTGGTACCCATGTAGTTGGATAATCTCATGGAAATATAATCTTCCCAGCTCATGAACTTATAAATTCTCTCAAATATGATGAAAGTGGGATACTTTATTTAGTTTATTAATGACAACCCAAAATACATCGCTACCACGATGAAAACTTGGTAAGACGATAAACAATCCATTGTAAAATCATTCCATTTCCATTTTGGGACCAGTAACCGCTGTATCAGTCCTACAGGTTGCTGATGTTCCACTTTCACTTAATGATAGGTGGAAGACATAATGATAAAGACTACTATTTGATGCTTCATCTCTGGACACCAATATTGTCGACACATATCATTATACATCTTGGAGATAACTAGGTGAAAGTCCCACTATAAATCATGAGAATACCATATCATATCCTCTCTCATATCTATGAGAACCCAGATACGCCAATGTATACACATGATGTCATCATAATTGATAGTCCAATTTAAAGGTATTTCTTCACCTAAAATACCCTCTCACAAGACTAATCACTTAGGATTTGATAATAGCCTCATATTTACCTTATCCATAAGTGAAGAGATCACTGATAATGATGATAGTATGAACTATCCATGACAGTCTAGAACATCTATATGCATCTTTGAAAATAGATTCATAAGTATCCATTCATAACTATCCTCTTATACATCATGTGTCTGAGTCCCCCTTCTCAGAGCATCGACAACAACCTAGCACTTCCTAAGAGTATAGGAGAGATCAAATTCAATGTAATGTAAATATTCAACCTATATTGACTACTTTAGATTTAAATCCCACTGTGTAAAAATATACCACAGGATCATGTGGTTTGTAAACACAAAAAATGCTCCCCCAATAGGTAATTCCTCCTACATTTCCAGGTGTGTACAATAGTTTCCTACTCGAGATCGTGCATTGGGTAATTATTCTCACGAGGAATCACCTTCCACGAATCATATTTAATGACTATCTTCCCATATGATAATTTCTTATTTACCAATACATGAATCATCATTATAGACTATATATCTGTTGCTTGAATCTGAAAGAACCATGATCGGTGTTGAAGTTAACCTCCCATTCAAATCATGAAAGGCTATCTCATAGGATTCATACCATATAAAATTCACACCCTTAGTATTCAATCCCATAAGTGGTGCTACTAAGGGTGAGAATTACTATATTAAATTCCTATAGTAATTGGATATCCCCACAAAACTCCGTATGTCAAATGTATTTTTATGATTCTCCTAGGTAACCACAACTTTCATCTTTTCTAGATCAACTGAAACTCCTACCTCTAAGATAATGTGACCCATGAAGTGTACCTTGTCAACCAAAAAGTGACATCTACTAAGAATATTATATAGATGGTTTTCACTTTGTGTATTCAAAATGATATCATGATGAGTGGCATGGTCTCTTAGAGTATAAAAATACACAAAGCTGTCATCTCTATATACCATGAAAAAGGAATCATTATGGGGATGGAAAACCATTTTCATAAAATCCATAAAGACAACATGCATATTTCTATAACTGAATGACATGAATAGATACTCACACAATCCATACTGACTACATAACACATTATGTGGAATATTTGAAGGAATAACTTGAAAATGATGATATCTCGATCTTAGGTTGATCCTCTAGAATACCCTTTATCCTTAGTTGTAGAAAAAAAATCATAAATGTGTGGTAAGGGATATCAGTTTTTCACTACAAGATGATTTAAATTTTTGGAAATCCATGAATATATTTATGGTTATATATGACTTATTAGATAAATGGGCTACTGAACCCTAGGGATAAGCATTGGGTTATATAAAACCTTTGGCATCAAAATCTTCTATCTACCTATTGATATCTTGGAAGACAGCAGTTTCCATCCTGTAAAGTGGAAGGGATTCTAGTGCATCTCTAGACACCAGTTTGATAGTAAACTCTACCTCCCTCTTAAGAGGTAGTCTGAAAATGTTGTTAAGGAATACATCCTAGAATAAATCTACTATTAGAGGGAACACAATCAGATGTAGTCTCTAATCATTCATGTAAATACTAGTTATATGAGTTGTCACCCCATATCACTCAATATATTTTGTCTAGATTTACCCACCTGGACATCCCACTCACCCTTGTGAATATTTTTACCACCCTCGGGTGATGTAAATGACACCCTCTAGAAATAAAAGACCACATAGGTATGATAAGGAACCAAACACTCCATTATGAGAATAAAATCAAAGATGGTCATCTTTAGGATAAAGATGTTCCTTAAAAATGGTGGATTCCTACCTCAAGTGGATAATCTTTTTCATCTACAAACACTATCTGATTGTACACAAAAAAGTGTATTTAGTGTCATCACGCCACAATATTACTCAACATGAAGTCTGAGACTCTCCACAATAGGAAAGGACATAAAGGAATGTGATGAACCCATATCACATAAGGTAAAAATATATATTAGAGGCTACAATAATAGTACCTAGAATGGTAGATGGTCCAACATTCTTCTCTTATGGTATACGTTGAACATAACATATACGTTGTGATCCCTAACCCTATGCTACAGTTGGACTACCTGGTGCTGTTCCACTCTACTGGTGCTGTAAATATAAAGTATGGATACAATGACAACGACCTGATCCTATGTGTGTATGACCTGTATTACTCTAGCTACCTGCTTGTAAAGGTGCCACTGAACCTTCTCCTGAAGGTGTAGCTACCAATGATCCTCTAAAACTTAGAAAAGTAGGTAAGGTCATACCAAAATGCAAAAGTTGAACCAACCAGCTATAGTCATGGCACTTAAAGTTGTCTCTAAGACACTGGGGCCTCTTATTCCCAGGCTTCCCACACTAGTGACATACCATGTACCTATATGTGGGTGTCCAATTGATTTTACTTCTCATTCACACAATCTCAATGTTTTGCTTAAACCCACTAGTTGAACCACTACTATTTCTGGGCTCTAAAATTCCCTAGCTCACTCTGTCTTCTTCCCTCAGGTTCTACCCAGTGATAAAGGCTTGGTTTACTTCTTCATATATGATAGTCCACCAAAATACATTTACATGATAACAAATAGGATGCATCAAACTATAATCAAATCCTCTTGCTTTCACTGGCTCATTCAAAAGTATTGATAGGTGTGAAGCATTAAAGCTCTATAAAACGAGTCGAATAATCCTTCAATGTCATCAAACCTTGATTTGGGTTAATGAAATACCTATCATGATCATCCCTTAGGGTCTTTATAAATAAATAATCGATTAATCTCAACTGTAAGTTAGTCCACATTGATTCCCTATACTGAAAATCCTGATTTAGAATATTGTAGTAAAATTTGATGGATCCTCTCTGCATGTAATTATATATTTTTACTCTAATAATAGGAAGAGTCTCTAGATGATTGAATTTAGACATTAGTGTCTCAAGACATAACTCTATTGCATGTGGTCCACTATTATGTGAAAATGAGGGTGGATACTACTACTAGAACACTTAACTCAACTCTCCTATAGAAGGGGTTGAGCACATAGATCCCTTTAAAGTCTACAAAAGTCACAAAATGTATCCTCATAACTAGGAATCATTTCCCACATCAGGAATATGAAGAGGTTTCACATGAGGTACTACAATCATTATAACCAGTGGCTTAGGTCCCACCACCACTAGGGCATGGTTGACACCAACATCCTATAGTACCACCGGAGGACTTCGTGGTGGAATTGTCGAACAATTACAAAACACACTCATCAAATAAAGTTATTTAATTAAATAATAAACATAATTTGTAATAGAACAAGTGAAATTCCATCCCATGTAATTATTTCACTCCACCTATATATGAATGATCCAGGTATAGGTGAATTAAATACTTATATTGAAAAATAGAGAAACTACCAAATATCCACTACTAAGGACGGGACTAGCTAAATCTCAGTGTTTTATGATTCCAATTTCATTTAATTCAGATTTAAATTTCAATTTGATTTAAATGGTTGAACCAAATGGTTCGCCACATTCAATCCATAAGGTCCCATACACTCTTTGAACTGAAATGTGGCATCCATTCAATCCATACCATAACATGTTCTAGTCCACATGACCAACGGGCCATGACTCAATGTTCCATAGTTTACTTATTAGGGTGTCAACTATAGACTAATCAGGAAAAACTGACATAGGTTAGGGAAGGAACTCTATGTACCATCTGTATTTTTCTTAATTCCCTACAAACATTTTTCTCCAATAAAAATTCTATTTATAACAATAAAAGAAATCATGGAAATCATAGGTGATGCAAACAACATAATGCTATTATATGGCACGTCATATGCATTACATGTGAAGTTTCTACAAACTTTCTATTATATTGCATGTTTAATTATTCCTTACCCTCATATCATTGGGTAAATGATAAAAGATAAACCTCAATCATATCAGTATTAATATCAATAATCAAGTGCGTTACCGAATAATAGAATGAAATCAAATATTATAAAGAAAAATATATAAAATAGGAATTTCTATTTTAGGAAATTTGGATTTTCTCTGTACATGGGTTAGTTATTCCCATGCATAACTTATTACTACATCACATTTATTTACTATTATCTAGTAAATAATGTCAAAATAATAAATCTAGAAAATCTTTGATACCACATTGTGATGTCCTGGACTAGGGTGCCACTCAAATGTTCACCAAGCCCGGTGGGACACATGGACTCAAGCGCATCTACTCGAATGCTAGAGGCTACTGACTACTAGTGAGAGCCTTGAGTGTGTTCATGGGGATACTATACCCTCAATACCATAGTAGAACATTAGTACAATCGACAAATAAATAGTGGAAGTGGTATAATATATGGATTAACATAAGTAGATATAATCAACCAAGAAATAATAATCAACTAATAACTAGATATTGAATCATATATAAAGGATGATAATGTATTTTTTATGTCTAGAAACATGAAAACATGGATACAAATAGCATGAAATAGTAATATAAAAGATTTAAAAAAATAGAAAAATCTATCCCAACACTATGTGATCTAGCCTAGTTATTTGTTACCAGCTCTATCCCAAGTCATGCTAGAAGTTACACATCTGTAATAGGAAACTTAACCTTGTCTATACCTACAAGAATATAGTTTTCCTAGGTGCCATAGGTGGCTTAGTAATGGTGTGAGATAAATCATCATAGTACACCTCCAACGACATCTATAAATATCCATCATGTGCATAAAATATGGTAGTATGTATATATAATAATGTAAAGTAGAAATAAAAATTATAAATGGGTTGACTATGGTTTTTGAAATGAAAACAAGCTAACAATACCTACTTCAGCCCATGTTAAAATAACTCTGCATAAGTATCAATGGATGCAATACCCAATTTCAAATTTATAAGGGATGACATTCCTAATATCACACTTATAAGGGATTCCATGATCGATATCACATATAGGGTTATCATTCTCAATATCCAAGTAAGAGACACCATGCCCGTATAGTGTCACAAAGGATTCCATGCCCATATAGAATCACAAGGGATTCCATGCCCATTTATTATAACAAGGATTACATACCCATATAGTAACAAAAGGGATGCCATTTCTATATAGTATAATTTTTAACGGTCACCATTCCCACTTTTTATTAAGCCATAAGAGACATCATAAACATTTAGTATAATTTTTCATAAGGTTAATTATTATTAATTTCCATACTTATCAAGGGTCGTCATCCCCATGTTTGTAATATATTATAACTATTCAAGGATTTAATAAGAGGCACAATTAATTCAAAAATCATTTACATTTAATAGTAATCTGGGTGTAACCATCATTCAGTTTAATCAAGTGATGTGGGCTAACCACCCACATCAATTTGATTCATTAGATATATCTAAGAAACTATCAATGCTATTCAACTTCTTTAATTTCATATCAACATGGTATCAATATTTTAATTTAATTCCAAACACACAATTTGTTGTTTTGGGAATAATATCTTGAATGTCCAATTAGGAATATTGGAGGGCACACCCAAAGGGTTGAATCAATAATAGGTTTTCATTCTCAATAAGATGTTGGGTTCTAATAATTCCTTAAGTTCCATGAATGGAAACCAACTTAATACAATTACAATTGAATGGAACGCATGGTGAAAACAACATGTTGTATAATGTAAAATGTTATAAAAACACCAAAAATTGAGGAATTAATTATATACCACCCACCTCATACTCATATGACTCTTTTAATACAGTATCAGACTTTAGTTCGGTCTGGATTGGAAGAAATCTAAATAATAGACCAACATACTGAAAATTAGGCATATGATCTTACATCAAGATAAATTTTTCATGAGGAAGATAAATAAAGAGAAAATAAAATGGAATTAAGATCATACTGGTGGCTATCTAACAAGATAGATAGATGTTGAGTCAGAATTTAGGAGGAGATGTTATTAAAGAACCAGTATTATCCAAGATGAGATCTCAACATGATAAGAAGCCCCTACAAATTAGAAGAATATATAAAATAAGGAGGAGGGTTGTTTTAATTTTTTAAGGTAAATTTTGTAATTTTATCCAAAAAATAGGGTCACAAAGATTGAAAACATGGTTGGAAAAATTGTATTCCAACCATGAAAAACTCACTACCATGGATGGGGACACACATGTCTTAGATGCATGATCTTATAAACCAAGTGAAAACCATGTGAAATTGATCTCTAAAAAAGTGAAAACACCCCAAATGGGCATGAGACCCCTAGTGAATTATTAGGGAAAATTTTGTTCCTTTCTTCACCCCAATTTCCAACCCAACAATGTTTCATTAATCTATGCGGATTAGGGAGCAAAGTTTCTCTTAACCATGAGCTGTAGCTATTTTTCTCCCAAAGTTGGGTTTTGGGCTCTAAAAACCCCTAAAAACCCTGAAAACATCCCTGAAATCATTATGCATCAATATTAGTTCTATAATAATGACTTAGACCAAATTTTAAAAGATCTATTCTTAGTCAAAATGTGGGTTCTAACATATCTCTCACTATTAGATTTGGAATATCATAACATGCAGATATTCTTGTAGAAAGGATCCATATTCTCCTTTTCATAGTGTAGAATTTGAATATTAAAATTATTTAATGGTATATATGTGGACGTTCTTTCCATCTACATTTACTCTTAGTTCCTTGATCCATTGATTGGTTTCCCCAATCCTAAAATATTAAACTCATATTTCCTCACTACATTCCCCAATATTTATTAATTAGACTTTTACTATGACCCTTAATACCAATTTTGTTATGTCTACTAATAATACTTGTTAAAAATCTTATATAATTGAAATGTTATCTTGGAAAACCCCTTAACTATTGAACTGTATTAATATAGAGGATATAATACATTATCTGACCTCAAATGTTCTTTAAATGATTTTGATTATTATATGTAAAAAATTAAATATTTTGTCTTTTACATGTCTTGTTAATATTATCTGGATTAAGTATAATCAATCAACCATTAATAATAATATAATTAACCCATAAATAATTTATTTTATTTAATATTTAAAGATAATATTTATTTACGTTAATTGGCCATGTTTAGTCATCAAATAAATAAGAATCATATAAATTAATGATGATGTACTTGAAAAATAAAATAAATAAGTGATGTAATCACTAGAGTTGAACTACTAGATGAATTATCATGAAAAAGATAAACCAACCTCCCTAGGGGAGGTAACTCATTGAGCCTAATACATTTCTAGAACAACTCTTCTTTAACATGTGTATCTTATTGGTTGGTTTCACCTTAGATAAGTCTTGAAACATCACCTCTTACTAGGATCTCCATCCTTTACATATTATTACTCACTCATAGGGGAGGGTAAATGGGTGTTTTGGGTTACATAAATAACACTTGTACATTTAGGTCCATACTTAATATAGAGAAAATGATGATTCATAGATCATCATTTTTTATTTAATAATAAACTTATCAAAAAAACCATGAAATAAATAATTATATTAAATAAAACACAACACATAAATAGGATGGTCAATCCCATGATAATTCATTCATGTAATCTCTATGAAGTGTTCGTGATAGCATTCATTATAATAAATTCTTTATTATGATAGATATTTTTTTAAATTAAAAAATTAACCATCATACTAATTAGTTAGTTCTTTATGTTAATTAATAATCCAAAAATTATCTAAGATTATCCTCATCTATAATTTTAAATAAATAAGATAATTAATTTTAATTTAAAATTAATTAATTACAAGATGTGTACTAGAGCCAACATGACATGTACCCATCCCGGTCTTCTGTATTCCATTTCAAGTATTTAGTTGTTATATGGTGTGTATTGTGAAAAAACATGGAATATGAATAAAAATATGCATTGTTATTATCTTGTATTTTGTAATTACAAGTCATTTATACCTACATGACTTGTCAAAATATTAATCCCATGTGTTGTTTTTTTAATATTTTTAGTCTATGTGGTGTATATGACCACACAACAAGCCATTAATATACATGAAGTGTATATCTGGATATGCATGTGAAGTAAAGAAAGTGTTCCATAACTATAAAGGTAAATAATTTTTATAATGAACAAGATTTCGTTAATTAATTATTTAATCCCACATGACTTATCAAAAATCACCCAGTGTGTAATTAGTGTAGAGAACCTTATCACATTTTTTGTAGATTCAACTCCATAGTATTTAATTTGGTTTTAATTCAATTAAAATTTCATTCCACATATTTTTATTTCAAGATATGATTTTCTATATGTATATATTAGGTTATTTATCCCATGTTATATGCCATGTAAAACCTTATACGTGATGTGTAATTTGTTACTGGCCACCCACACCACATGCCTGGGGACTCTTTGTGGGTATTTCATGATTTATCACGTGTTACACTATGTGTAAAATGCACAACACATTTTGTACTTCATGTGACGCCATGTATCTCACATGAAAGTCAATATTCAACATATAGTGACACAATTTACTTTAACTACAAAGTATTCCCAATTTGTATGGAATTTAATATATATGGGGTTATATGAGGTGTACTTCTGCTACACACATTTTACCCATATCCCATTCACGTGTCAATTGGAGGTCATTATATGACTTATAATGACACCAATAATTAACTCCTTTATGATATTTTGTGATGATCACGACTCATCCTTACTTGGCATATAAAGGGTATATGAGTTTTACATTTCTATTACATGTTGTGTATCCGTGTCAGTTGGAAAAAATCCTCAACATATCTAGAGGGGATATTTTAGAATTCATAATCTCATCTTGGCCTATTATTGTTCATATAAAACACAAGGCAATTTCATCTTGACTTAGAAATTAAATAACCTAAAAAATGGAAATGAAAAACTAACAATCAAATTTACAATTGATTAAAAAATAGTAAATAATTATAAACATTTATGTGAATAATTTGATACCAGTTAAAGGTTTTGGGGAAAAACATATGTGCTTAATCCCATTCCCAATACTATTTTTCGGTTTTAATGGATAAATATAAAGAACTGGATGAAAGTAACCATTTAATATTTATAGAGAGAGTTTATTTTCATATATATTTTATAATTAATATAAATAGTTATTATCACTACTTGAAAATTATTTTGTTGTTGTTGATGAATTTGGTTGAAATTATTTTTGTTTCATCACAATAGTGAATATTATGATGGTAAATTTCTCAAATTATATCCACACATACTATATGAATCTCAAAATGCCAGCATTGGAAATTTTTGAGCTAGTAAAAAGGAACCAAGTGTATTGCATCATTTATTGTTGACAAAATTAATAAGTCTTTCAGCCTTAAAAAAACTATTCTCTTATTCACTCATTCTTGAGAGGGAGGATGATGATTTATATCATTTTTGAGAGTGTTATTAAAAATTTATCTCTAGGGATTAAAGATAATTATCGGTTATGAATAAATTTTTCATAACTCTCACGTAATCTCAAATTGATATATGTTGGTTTTTATAATTAGGCATAGTCTATAATGTTCTATGCCTTCCCCATCCATTACTTCTCGAGATTTGGTGGTGGGAGGTGTTTAGGGGTGGATACAAATTTTTTTGGTGGAAAATGAATGTGCAAAAAATCTACTAAAAGTAATAATTACAATGTATATTTTATAAGAGATCTTAAATAATACACCTTATATGTGAATAGGAATTCCTAGAGAACCACTTTAATAACAAAACCATATAGTCACATTTATATTAGAAGATTCTAGTATTCTTTGTAATTAGAGAAAAAATCCAACTGGCTATAAAAGGGATGAATTTGAACATATATAGTGCTAGAAAATTGAAAATATTAAAGCTTCATGAGTTAGAAGAAATTAAAAGTAGTGATTTTGAAAATTCTGAAATTTATAAAGATAGAATATAGGAGGATCATTAAAAGTTGATCCTACTAAAATCCTTCCATCTTAGAGACATAGTGAAATTAAAAAACTCAAGACTCAAGTTTATTCAATGTAAAATTAATTCCATATTATATATCCCCTTTATAGTTTTGAATTTATATAATTTTGATTCTGTATAGATTATTTAGGAATTAGGGAAAGAACCATCCACTATTAATGAACAATTTAAGAAATACAATGGGAAATTTATGTAATATCTAGTAGAGGAGATCACATTCCTCTAAACTATTTATCTATACAATACATTTAAGTTATACTTCCCCTTAAAAATTTATTGCATGTTATGATGTAATTTAAAATTTTATTACAAGATAAATAAGTCATTGAAGAAACTCTATCATTTATGTGCGGGTGAAGAAGCCATTATAGTTTATGAATTTTTAATTTTTTTTATCTTTTTTAGTCTTTTGGTGTCAATTATTTTTCATTTTTAGTATTTCCTTGAAACATTTGATCCTAAATAAAATTCCCTTACATTGTTTGAATATATGAAAATGTTGATAAATTAAATTGACCCATAAAATCACCTTAGATCAATTCTAAAATAAAAATGTTTTCAATTTCTATGTAAATGAATTTCATAAAAAACATAATTATTTTTGATAAATATAGAATATCATATTATCATAATTTTTTAATCAATACTAGTGTGGCATCTGATCATACATTTAAATATTCTTTTAAATTACCCATTTCTTGATAGAACCAAGGTATAATAAAATAACCTAATCATACTATGTAATCTAGTCAAAATTTAAGAGCTATCAATGGATTTTTTCTACAAATAGATATGTTATTATATTTATTTTATGCCATTTTTAATGAAATATATTCCAATCCCACCTGTAAATTATTCCTTGAAATCTTAAACAACTATAAATCACTTTATTAGGCATCCGCATTAGAAGAAAAATATCCTTTTGTACATTTTTATATAAGATTTTTCATGACATAAGTTGAATCCAAGGGTGGGGGAGAGAAAAGGAATTGAAAAAATATTTTTGGAAGAAAATGTTTAAATTTAGTGAAGAATGTGACAAAAATTATGTTCTACTATTTTTGGAGAAAATTCATGATGAAATCAATGGAAGATGTTATTGATGTCATGCATGTATATAAATGAATTTCTCCCACTATATTAAATTAAATATATTCCCTCTATTTCCATTAAAAAATATGAATCTTAAGTGAAATAAATGTAAAAATATGGGGAAAAAATGAATCAATGGGGGGGGGGATATACACATTGATAATGAAATTCCGAGGGGATGGATTGACCATGAATTTTGGGGGAACATTAATGTAAATCAAAAGTTGAAATATTCAATATAATCTATTAAGGAGTTGTTTTCTATTAATATATTCTTGGGGAGAAGTTTTGATGCAATTGAATAGACTCCCTAGAACACCTAATGAGGTATGAAAAATAATTCATTCCAGTATGGGTAGAAATCATACCCTAAAGAATAAATTATAATGTCCCTCTGTGCCATAAAGAGAAGAACCAAAATAAAAACCAATTTTTTTTTCAAAGAACTCTTTGAGGAAACCAATATAGAAATGTTTTATACTAAATAATTACTAAAAGTTGTGGTATCTAAATGGAGAATTAAAATGAGTAAATTTTATTTGGTGGGAGATGAAGTTTTGGGAGAATCCATTATTGGAGGAAACTGAATATCATGCATTGATCTTCAAATTAAAGCCAATCCTCCTCATTGGACCTCAATAGTTTGACATTAAAATCCTACCAACCCATAAAAAACAAAAACAATTAGAATAATACCTCATTAAATGCACATCTAAATGAATAAGTTTTTGAAAATAAATAAATAAATCAAAGAAATGTTGAAACATGTGTGATATTAGAATGCGAACAACCTTTCTTGAAAAATCCTACTTGACTATTGAGTGAAATATTTAGGAAGGTAGGTATAAGTGTGTATAAGGGGGTGAAATAAATGGTAACTAATTAAATTTACTTAATATAGAAAGTGAAAATATAACATTAGGTGTTCACGATAAGTTAAGGTATATGGTGCGAAAAAGGAACTCCTATTAGCTATATATTTTAACTTTTCTTTGGTAATATTTTTTAAATTCACTGGTCCAGAGTCAAAATTTTATCTATGGGGGAATTGATATGGATAATAATTTTATAAATTTATTTTGTATTTTAATAATTAAAATAACACCATTTTATCATTTATTGGGTAATTATATCATGTTTTAAATATAGGATTATTGTGGGCTAAGGTGAGAAAATGTCTTAAAACATGAGTTTTAATTGTTTATTTGATGTTTGGAGAATATTAGAATAGAGCCTACATTTAATACATAATTTTTTATGGATATATCAAGTGGATGGATTATTTTCCAAATAAATCATAGTTATGCAAAAAATTTTCTAAGCCTTATATAGTTTCTTATAAAAAATAGATCGTAAACAAGTCATGCATCTAGTCAATCAACCATAAGAAAAAAACAGACTGGTCGTGCTTTTCAAAACCGATAGTGGCTATAATTTTAAAAATTGAAAATAAAATTGCAATAAAAACATGAAAATTTAAGATGAGTCTCATCCTAGATTAATAATATATCAATTTCACCATTCATGGATCAACCATAAGGATTGGATCGGCTACATGACCATTTCAATCAACCATTCCTAGAAATCCCACAATGTTCTAAAATGAATGTACATTGATCTGATTAACCACATGTTCACTTAAACCAAGTGAATAACTATTTGCATCAACCACATGATTAATTTCCTATTATATAGTCACTTACATATCATGGTTGATCTAAGCCTTTCACCTATTGTTTAATTAAGTACATTTTCAAAAAACAACATTTAAGGATTGGGCAATGGTCACATATTGGCTATGAGTAAATCACTCAAAAATTAAGCATGATATATAGGAATCCTTTTGAGTTTACATGAAATAAATATGAGTCTTATATATAGATCTTTAAATTTATAATATTTTGATTATCAATAAGAAAGGATGGGTGTATATTTCCAAGAATACCTAATCCGGTTAAATATTTAAAATAAGAAAAAGGAAATGCTATAAATATTCCAAAAGGTGAATATCTTATAGGGATTACTAGTTTAAATATAAGGATTAAATTATTGTTTAAGATGAGGAAGAGGTGTTTTGGAGTGATGACTGAGATCACCAAAATGATCTTGTTATCTACTAGAATTTATCATCTCTTTTTCTTTATCATTTTAATTTCTATTTCAGATTTGTATTTATCTATTTTCTGCCTATAATATCTATTTCCCTTCACATGGTGTGGTAAAATATGAATGATTGAGGAAGAAAAGGATAAAACTTTTTAATACTAGAGTTTCTTATTAATGAACTAAATATTTTCCCTACTCAATTTAAAATGGATTAAATATTCCTTTAGTACTTATTATTATCAAGTGTGATGGTATTTGATTTTATATTCTTCAATTTATTTTTTCCTTGGTAAAAATACCTTACCTACATCTGCCTAGTTTTGGTCAATATATGATGGAATAGTCATGGGATAGGATATTATGTTATTGGTTATCATCAACGTGTGGATAAGTGGTAGTCATAACTCTTGGATATTTAAGAATAATAAGATCCAATTTGGAATTACCTAAGTTAAGAAATACGGCCCACAAAAAAAATTAAACACATAAGAATGATGATAAAGAAATATGATATATCATTTAATATTATTCTCACCATCACCATTCAACCAAGGTAAAATGTTTAAAAAACCATCGAATCTATCTCATATAATCTTAGTAGAGGAAGAATGGATTAATTTGAAACAAGGATAACATTTCAATAGATTATTCTAACATAGACTAAGAATAATATCATAATTTGTATTTTAAAATTAAAATTTCTTATCGTTCCTTATATCTAGAATCTCCCTAATCATAAACAACATAATCTTCTATAACCAACAAGTGACAATAGTTTTTTTCACTCTTATGTTAAAGGAAAACTGGGTTAAAAACAATAAATCATTTTTATTGGAAATTTATTTTCTTTTTCCACAACCCATGATAGCTGTAGGTTCCCTCATTGGGGCTCAAGTTTCTAGACCTATAAGCAGTCTCTTTTATCCTCTACATCAATACACATCAAAAAATAGATCATTAAGAATCAGATGCAACAACCATATTAACCAATTGGAATTGTGTTTGGTCACAAAAAAACCTATGGGAACCTCTCTATTTTAAGAGGATGGTGTAAATTTGAGGTTAAGATAAGTATTTATTAAAGATGGTTTACCAAATTGGAAATATGTTAGAAAATAAGGGTTTTATGCCAAATTATCCCAAACCAAATATGTCTTGGGAATCTTAATTATAACAAACACCAATGGAAATAAGTGTAAAAAATGAATCATACTGCTTAATATGCTACATAATAGAAGGCATACATATTAAAGGTTCAAAAATAACCCCATTATAAAAATGATAATAAAGTGAAAAAAACAAGTTATATACATAATGAGATAACCAAAATCTATATTTGGGCCCCATAGTGATGTATAGAGTTTGAAAATCACCAGAGTAAGTGATATGGACATCAATTATTGCACTAACTATATAACACTTCTTGTGCCAAAAGTGTATCAATTCTGATTCCATGATTTTCAAGTAGGTATGCCCCTTGATTAGGAGCCTTTACCTTACATGGAAACCATATAAAATGATCTAGATGTGTCTTAAGAAGAGCCAGTGCTAGTTTAGAGTATGGTATACTCAGCAGGTGGTCGACACCCACCCTTAACCACTAGTCATAAGATCAAGTGAATACATAACTAGATAAAAACAAGAGGAATATAAATAATTTACAATAAAAACCAAGGTTTTCATAAGAATGATATTAAACTAACAGATTCAATCACTATACATGGAGATTCTATACTTATTATACTTACTTCAGGCTTAATATGGATATGAAAATAACCATACAAAAATCATGGTGAACCACTCGTCTCTTTTGGGGGAAAGTGAATTGTGTATAGTAGAGTCATGTCAGCTAATCTAACCATACCATTCGAGGTAGGGGTAGTGGTATAATAAAGTCATGATGATAAAATCATATCCTATACTATCATCCTACTCATATTCAATATGTGAATCTAATCACCTTTAAATTAAGCATATATATACCTATTTTTAAGTAAAATTTAAATACCTACACTATAATAATATTTTTTATTATCCTAAAAAATAAGATTTAAAGTATAAGTGAGAACCTGAGAAAATAAATACAAGTTCTTTATAAACCACACAGAGAAAAAAAAATAAAACATGATCAGAATAACTCACATTGGGGATGGTATTGAAAAGAATTGATAAGAAACAAAGCCTATAAATTTGTTGACACCTATATCTGAATTTTTACCCATCCCAAAATTCATAAAAACCACTATATCCCACACCAAGTCCACACAAAGGCACCACCATGCTAACAAAACATAAACAATTCTATTGTTGGATATAATTTCAAAACCAACTAAAGGGTCAAAAAAACCTACGAGTTAAGAGATTAACCCAAAATAAAAAATATTTTCCCCTCCCAAATACAATAGTAATGTGTTATAATCTTGTTAAAAGATAAGTCTCTAGATCATAAAGAATATATCCCATTTATTATTCTCATGGAATAAATTCTCAATTAAGGAATCTATCATATCCCAAGTCTTAATGGACTCCTATATGAAAATATTCTATTAATTAAATACTAGAAGTTAGATGTGGTCCAAATAATTAATCTATGACATATTATTCTTGGTGCCAGCCTTCAAAACATTTCCCTTATCCACATTTTGTTTTCTTGGGATGATTTGATACTGAAACCACATTATACTATTTTTTTATAATACATAAGACGGATTAAAGAAGGAGGTTTAGCACCCAAAGTTTATTTTAAGGGTCTAAGTGAATCTCCACTATCAGGGTTATCAAAACGGTTTCCTTTATCCATTATATAACCTTCTAAGTTCAAATTGTCCATTGTTTCCACCGGTGTGTTTTCCGTTGAATCTTATTACTGAGGTGGTATCTCATTATTTAATGGAATCTAATTGTCCATACAATGCACAATAACTTTTGAGGAAACATGGAAATGTTTCTTAACATAAATTCCCTTACTTGTAGATCTAGTTAACATATTTTTCTGAAGATATGTGTATACTTTTCAAGCCTTATATTTATTAACTGGGTAATCATAAACTCAGAATACCCTTTGATTTCATTTATTCCTTCCATTTTAGTAGAAAATTAAAGGCTTCCAATCCTCCTCAAACTCATATGAAGTATTATATGTATGAGAAGGTTCAAATTCTTCTACCTAAATATCTGTTGATTTCTACAATCTAGAAATCCCTTCTTTTTAATCCTTTCTATTACCAACCTTTGTCCACACCCTGAATCATTAGCATCTATTAACCCTTTTCCAAAATATGTTAATTTTTTCTGAAATATAAATCCCTTAGAATAACCTAATTTAAAAGGGGATGAAAATCCATACCTTATAAAATAGGGACCACCATTTCCATGTAAATTTTCTACTATTAATTAGAGGGAGTCTAGAATATTGGGTGAACTGTACCCCTTATTAATAACCTCCGTATTATTCATTAATACATAAATAACTTCTAGATACTACCAAAGTGATCCTTTATTTTGAAACACATAGAAGACATGATCAAAAAGACTCTTTAATATCAAATCCATATCATTTTTGTAGGATCTGTTTGCTTGAATAAAGGGGCCGAAGGTTGGTACAATAAGCCAAGGATCATTTCCAAAAAACATGCAACAATATATCTATAAACAACACCCTTTTACTAGGCCTCAACATCTTCCATGTTATGAAAGCCAACATGAGAAGAATAATTTTCTTTAATATTCAAGGAATATTTACCTTTTTCATAGGTTGGAGATGAAGGATCAGAAAAATGAACCACTTATTAACATCTATAGGACAATCGAAGGTGGCCCAGATGATTGAAACTAGATTAAAAGTGCACCCAATTCTCAAATAACAACACTTTATTGAACCAAAATTCATTTTCAATATCAATCCACAAAAAAATCACCATATGTATCAAAATATATATTTCTAAAAAAAATTCATGAGAAAATGGATGGTAAAGATTCTGTGATCTATTTTCCAAACACAAAAATCTACCTACTGAATTTCATAACATATTGAGTATAGAATATAGGATTGGTATAGAGTATGAGGTTTCCAACCTCTGATACCAATTATAGGATCTAAATAGTGATGTAGATGCTCAATATACAAGAGGGGGGGGGGGGGTGAATTGTACACTTTAAAAAATCCTTTGGAACCTTTAAAGATAGTTAAGAATAACTATGTTTTCATTCAGAAAATGAAAAGGCTAAGTTTAACAAAGTTAAACTTACCAAATTCACAACACCTATAACACCAAACAAAACTTGAAAAGAGATTCCGAAAGTAGGTTCCGGAAATATGGTTCCGGAAATAGAACCTTAACAAAAAATTATAACATGAGATTCTACCTTAAATCGTATAGAATCTAAATGAAACAGAGTACAAGTAAGGAAGTATAAGAAAGTTATAATTTCCTTATAATACAAAATGCAGTGGAATATAAACAAGTATTAGAACTACTATTAACAAGATATAAGTCTTTTAACCCAAAGAGAAGGGTATCCAACAACCTTGGATAAAGGTCCCTTGATTTATACTTTCAAGCAAGTCTGTCTTACCCACACCAGGGTAAGCCCTCGATACGAAGATCGGAGTCTCTGTCTTGCTATCCTCGCAAGACCTCAACTTCAAGGTAGTTGGCAACCTCTGTCTTCCTCAGCAAGGAAGCCCTCGAACTTTAAGGTAGTCGGCACCTCTGTCTTCCTATCCCCGGAAGCCCTCGAATGTAATCACCAACATTCAAAATCGCACGAATCTTTGAGAGTTAATAAGAGCCTCTCTCTCTAGAAATCACTTCAGGTATGTAATCACATGGGTCGAAGATCAGTCAGCCTTTTTTCCACGAGCTCTTTAAAATGAGCTCCTATTTATAGGTAAGGTCAGCTCCTTCTCCAACGGTCATATTTTCCTTAATGATCGGAGGGACCTGTATACGTGTTGCTTAGAAAACGGTTAGTTTATAACAAAATAGACGACATCGTTTTATAACAAAACAAGTGTAACAGAATGTACGACATCGTTTTAAAAACTAACTCAAAAGTTTGGAATGAAAAATTCGGAGTGAAGGTTCGGATTGTAGTGAAAATAATAAAGAGTAGACAAATTATAAGAGTGTAAGCAGAATAAAAGTTAAAAGTCTAACCAAAATATTTTTCAAAGTCTGAATTAATTCAGAGTGTATAAAACAAAGATATTCAGATTCTGTTTAATAGGTGAATTCGGAATGAGAATTTGGAATGAGAATTCGTCATCAGAATTCGTAATGAGAATTCTTCATCAGAATTCGTAATGAGAATTCTTCATCAGAATTCATAATGAGGATTCTTCATCAGAATTCGTAATGAGAATTCCTCATCAGAATTTGGAATGAGAATTCGTCATCAGAATTCGTAATAAGAATTCGTTGTCGAACTTCATAGGGATTCATATCCTGAGTCTGGAGTAGAACTTATTCAGAGTTCGTATCCGGAATTCGGAATAAAACTTCCTTACAGTTCTTATCCAGAATTCGTATTCTAGAACAGAATGCTTCATATCAAAGTTTCAATGATTCCGAGAAACTAGAAATGAATTCGAATCTCATACATAAGAAAAATATGGATGAAAAAATGATAAGGATGGTTTTTCTTATAAAAGAGATTTTCCTTATAAAATCAATTTTCCTTATCAAAGAAATATTCCTCAAGAAAAAAATTTTCCTTATGAAAGCAATTTTCCTTAAGAAAACAAATTTCCTAAAGGTAAGGTGTTTGTGATTTTCAAAACAAGAAGGAATGGAAAAGTCATAAGGAAAACCTTATTGACTCAACAATCTCCTCATTTTTGGAAAGCACAAACATCCTTACGAAAAAGAAATTCTAAGAAGAAAAAGATTATCTCCCTTGCTTTAAGGATATAGATGAATACTACTAACTCCGCCTTAGGCTTTGAAACTCTAAAGATCGTATTCTAGATGTCCGGAGTGACATTTTAATAAGAATAAAAAAGTATTCATTAATAAAAAAACTCCCCCTTAGATAGACTCTTATTAGAGTTCTTTTTCCTTAAGGATCTTTTCCTTCTCCCACTTAGATAAAGTTTTATTAGAGTTCTTATTTTTCTTAAGGATCTTTTCCTTCTCCCCCTTTGTGATTTTCAAAAAGAAATTGAGGGAATGGAAAAAAATAACAAAGTACCTGAAAAATTAGGAATAACAACAAAATAAACAAGAAGAACATTTTTCATTCGATTTGAAATGCCAGCAACAAAGAAAACTAGATACAACAAAAAGATTAGATTTAGTTATTTCGGATCTTTTTCCTTCGAAATGAGCCCCTTAAGAATAGTCTTGATCTTCTTCAGGTATTTATGATCTTCTTCAGCTTGCTTCTCTAAGACCACTATTCTTGCACTTTGAGCCTGAATTATTTCTTCTTGGGCTTGAAGCTTTTCTTCCTGAGCTTTGATCTTTCCTTCCTAAGCCTTCATCTTCTATTCAAACTCAATCCGATGATCCCTTTCAAACATCCAGTTTTGAGAAACGGAATTCAGCTTCACATTCAGATCTCTGACTTCTTGAATCCGGAAGTTCTTTTCATCTATCAGCTTCACTTCAAAGGATGAAGTTAACTCATTTATCTTCCTATCCTCGGTCTCAAAAGCATCTTTAACATTGTCTTGAAACTCATCGAATAGCCTCATCTCTTCCATAGTCTTCCTCAACCAGCTAGTCATTCTCTTGCAGGATCTTTTTTGGGCTTCATAGCCAACAAGAAAAGATTTGAATTCGGCTTCTACCTCGACATACTTATCCATAACCAAGGATACAGAATCTGATTTCTGATTCAGAGCATGTTGGAGCATTTGGAATCTTGACTCTATAGTCGAGATGGTCGGAATGGAACCAACTAACTTCCTCAAAGATTGAACAACAAAGTCATGTCCCAACGAGGATGACTCCGAATCTGAAACGTTACTTGGAGATTTTTCTTCCTCAATAAGCTCCAACTTCCTTTTAGAAGAATCGCCAATTTCACTTTTCTTTCTAGCCACTGATTTCGGAGTCTCAACAAGGAGTTTCTTTCCATTTTCCATTTTCGGAATCGATTCATGATCAGGAGTTTTCTGCTCACCAATAGACACTTGAATAATATCATCAACAACTTTTTGAACAACATCTTCCTCATTCTTATCCTTCTCTGGAGTTACTAACTTAGATGATTCAGCCTCTGAAGTTCGGAGTGATAGGTGTTCCAAAGGTGACCCCTTATAATCATCTACCTCTTTCAATAAGTCTCTTGTTTCACCACTTCCTTCAGCAACTACTTCTTCCTCTTCCACTTGTTGAATCTGCTCAAGTTGCTCAACATGTTCAGTTATAATCTCTTCCGGAAAATCAAGGTTTCTTCCTGGAGTCTCAGGTAGAGATTCCAAGGATAAAGATCTCGGAACTGGAATGCTTCCAGATACCATCTCATTAAACTTTAACAAAGCTTGGACTGCCTTGGCTTCTGTCATCTTCTTCTTGAACTTCTTTTCCTTTACTTGTTTTTCAAGTTCATCAGTAGTTCTCTCCTTTAAGGCCTTAGCCTCCGCAGGGTCCAATCCGAACTGTGGATCCCCTTCTTTCCTTTTCTCTTTATCTTCTCTCCACTTCGCAACAACTTCATCCGGATAGGCTTTCTTGTTCTTTGGTTTGGGAGGAGCGGTTTGAACTTCCTTAGCTTTAGGATCCTGTACTTCAGCTGCGACTACTTTCAACTTTATTTTCTTTACTGGATTAGATGATTCCGGTTCAGCACCCTTCAGAGCCGCTTCTTCTTGATTAGGTAAATCGAAGAACTCACCAGTCTCCTTGTTGAAAGCCACATCCATCCTCTTAAGGGTATCATCACTGTCCAACAAAATTTTACAAACCCTTGGCTTAGATCTGCAAGCTTCCTTGAAAGATTCAAGGCACCGAACTATCAACCTTGATAAAATTTCTGGGTACATTACGATCTGGGCTCTGAGATTTCCTTTCTTAAGATTCTCAATGGTTATAAGAATGTGCCTCATGGAGTTAAACTCCCATAGATTTATCAGGAAATCTAAGATATAGATCTCACTCTTCTTCAAACTGTCTTTATCACCTTTCCTCAGTATGATAAGCCCTTGCACCCACAACTCTAGAATCCAGAAATTTTTAGGAAAACTAGAAATCTTCGGAGCTTTGTCATCTGAGAGTCCGAGATTTTTCAAGGCTTTCTCCTTGTCGAAGCTACCCTTAGAGTCCGGGAACACATGAGAAATAAATTCGGCTTCTCCTTCATAATTCAGCCCTACCAAGCATGCTGCCTTGGTATAAGAAAGCTTGTAAGTCTTGCCATAATACTTAAAAGAAAACTTCTCCCTATTATCTTCTTGAAAGAAGGAAACTGTTTCATAGAACTCAACAAGTAACTCCAAAAAAACATTGTCTTGGTTCCCCGGTTTGGACACGGCAATATCTTCCCACCCATTCAACTTACTGTTTTTCGAAATAAAAGAATCATAGTTGTTGAAGAATTCCGGATGGACTAGACTTTCTCTGTAAACTAACCATTGTGAAATAGGCTTGGTGGATGACATTTCTTGAGAAGCTAACTCCACAGACATTCGGAGCTGAGGTCCTCTGAGAAGCTCGGAACAGAGAAAACTGAAGTTCGGAACATCTTTAAAAAAGAGAGGCAGAGATTCGGGACGCGAGAGCTTGAGAACCGATGTGGGACAAGTATTTGGGTCTCCTTTATATAGGAAATGAAACGACGGTTCAACTTCCTCGATTGATCGAACGGTTGTGATAAGATGAGATCAGATCTGACGGTTGAAAACGAATTCTCAAGAAAACTTGAATCCGATCATTTTGAGGTTATTATTAAAACAGAGAATTAAGATAACTATAACATAATACAAGAAAATGCCAGCAAATAAAGTATGACTATGAAAACTTGAGTAAGGAAATCATACATTTCGGATTGACTTAGGAGGATTATTCGTAATGGGTAATATAAAAATGACTACGAAAAAATCTTTATTATGAAAAGACAGAGTTCGAAAAAAATTTACTATGGAAAACTAACTCAGTATGGAAAACACATTACGGAAAGATCAGTACGAAAAATAAATTCAGTACAAAAACACATTCCAAAAATTTTAAAAAAACTTATTAAGAGAGATTCAGTACGACAGTTCCTTTATGAAAATACCAGTACAAAATTTTCCATTCCGGATGTTTTCAATACAAACACTTCCATTCCAGAATTATTCTGTACGAAAATGTCCATTCTGGAAAATTGTAGTTCCGGAAATCCAATTCCGGAAATCTTCTTTCCGAAATGTTTTGAAAATAAATTTTGAAAAAAATTGTTAAACTAAAAATCAAATGTACTCCCCCTATGAAATGGAGTTTATTGCTGTAAGTATACATTTTCAACAGAAAGTTAATTAAGGAGGATTACCTTATGGTTATCTTTCCTAACTTCTGTTTAATATATTCAAATCTATCAGAAGGCAAAGATTTTGTGAAAATATCAGCAAGTTGATCTTGTGTTCCAATAAACTGAAGAATAATATCTCCTTTATGTGTGTGATCCCTAAGAAAGTGATGCCTAATATCTATGTGTTTTTCACAAGAGTGATGTGCAGGGTTCTTACTAAGGGAAATGGCACTTGTGTTATCACACAAAATTTGAGTTTTAGTAAAACTCAAGCCATAGTCTGTGAGTGTGTGTTGCATCCACAACACTTGAGCACAACAACTTCCAGCTGCTATATATTCAGCATCAGTAGTGGAAAGTGCTATAGAATGTTGCTTCTTACAGGACCAAGAAACTAATGAATCTCCTTAGAAATGACAAGTTCTAGATGTACTCTTTCTATCCATTCTACATCCACCAAAGTCAGCATCAGAAAAGCTTTTTAGACCAAAATCATTTCCATAAGTATAAAATAATCCTAGATCCATGGTTCCCTTAAGATAGCGAAAAATTATTTTTACCGCCATTAAGTGAGATTCCTTAGGATTGGATTGATATCTTGCACATAATCATACTGAAAACATTAAGTCTGGTCGACTAGCTGTTAAGTATAGTAAACTTCCTATCATACCTCTAAAAGATGTTTGATCTACTGGTTTCCCAGCTTCATCAAGATCTAAAGAGTTTGAGGTACCAATGGGAGTACTTATACTCTTAGTATTGTCATAACCATACTTTTTAAGAAGATATTTAATATACTTATGTTGAGATATGTAGGTTCCTTCTGGTTTTTGAGAAATTTGAAATCAAAGAAAAAAAGTTAACTCACCCATCATACTCATTTCAAACTTAGATTTCATTAGACTAGAAAAAGAATCAGTCAAAGATTGCTGAGTTGAACCAAATATAATGTCATCAACATATATTTGAACAATCAAAACATTTTTCTTATCTTTATTTATAAAAATAATTGGATATGCATTTCCCTTAACATAGTTATTTTGAAGCAAAAATCCAGTGAGTCTATCATACCATGCTCGTGGGGCTTGTTTAAGGCCATACAAAGCTTTGGTAAGTCTAAAAACATGATCAGGATGTTTAGTATCTTCAAAGCCAGGAGGTTATTCAACAAAAAATTCCTCTTGAACATAACCGTTAAGAAAAGCACATTTCACATCCATTTGATAAAGTTTGAAATTAAAGAATGTTGCAAAAGCAAGTAGAATACGGATAGATTCAAGTCTAGCTACTGGAGCATAGGTTTCTTGATATTCTATTCCCTCTTGCTGATTATAGACTTTAGAAACAAGTCTAGATTTATTTCTAACAATGAATCCATTTTCATCACATTTATTTCTGAAGACCCATTTTACTCCAATAACAGAAGTTTCCTTAGGTCTTTCAACCAAGGTCCAGAATTATTCCTTTTGAATTTATTTAGTTCATCTTGCATTGCTTTGATCCAATCATCACCACCTAAAGCTTCATCAGTGCTTTTTGGTTCTAATTGGGAAAGAAATGCTAGATGTTCTACTTCATTTCTTAAGAAACTTATAGTCCTTATAGGTTGATTTACAACACCAATGATACTATTACTGGGATGATTCTTAAGAAACACCTGCTTTGGGTTTTGTAAAACCTGTTCATCAACATAGGGTAGAAAGTCTTCTGGGGTAAATGTTTCAGGAATATCTTCTTGAACAATTTCCTTATCAGAAGGTTCTTCTATCAAAGGTTGACAATCAGTTTTTGAAAACACATCTGAGGATGTAGGCTGAGGATTTTTAAATACAAAAGGATTTAACTCATCAAATTTTACATGTACTATTTCTTTGACAGTACCAGTGTTTTTATTAAAAACTCTATAAGCCTTAGAGGTTGTGGAATAGCCTAAGAAAATCCCTTCATCAGATTTTGGTGTGAATTTATGTAAGTTATCTTTAGTATTCAAAATGAATACTTTGCAACCAAAAACATTGAAGTAAGATAGTCTTGGTTTTCTACCATTCCATAACTCATAAGGAGTTTTATTAAGGAAAGGTCTAATCAAAACTCGATTTATAGTATAGCAAGCAGTATGTACAGCTTCAGCCCATAAATGTCTAGCTATAGAATATTCACTCAACATGGTTCTAGTTATTTCTTGAAGAATTCTATTTCTTCTCTCAACTACACCATTCTGTTGAGGAGTTCGAGGTGCTGAAAAATTGTGAGTAATACCTTTCTTACTACAAAAAGTTTCAAAATCAGAATTTTGAAATTCTCCTCCATGATCACTATGAATATTTTTCAATGGACGGTTTTTCTCATTTTTAACTCGAGCTCTAAAAATTTTGAAATAGGAAAAAGCTTCAGACTTCTTTGTTAAAAAATAGACCCAAGTAAATATAGTGTAATCATCAACTAGAACAAACACATAGTATTTGCCTCCAATACTTCCAGTTTGTGTTGGACCAAAAAGATCCAAGTGCACTAACTGTAATGCATCGGTTGTTGAGACTTCACCGATTGATTTAAAACTAGATTTATGTTTCATACCAAATTGACAAGGATCACAAACTTTAGAAGAATCAAATATAAGCTCCGGTAGATCCTTAACTAGTTTCTTCTTAGAGAGTTTACATAGATTCCTAAGGTTACAATGTCCTAGTCTTCTATGCCATAACCAGGAATGATCTTCCATTGCACTTAGGCAAGGTAAATCTTGGCTTCTGAGGTCTTCTAGGTTCAAAGTGTAGACATTCTCTTTCCTATTGGTTAAGAGAATAAAATCTTCCTTGGAATTGTGAACTAAACACTTATCATTCCTAAAATTCACAAGGTAACCTTCATCACATAACTGACTTATGCTAACAAAAAGAACATTTGAAATCAAGGTTTTACCAAGAAGAACAATATTACCAATACCAAGAATCTCTCCCTTAGCATTATCTCCGAAAGTTACCTTTCCTCCTTTCGTTTTGATAATATTTTCAAAATAGCTTTTGTTACCAGTCATGTTCCGGGAACATCCACTATCCATGTACCATGTATTGTTGTTGGTACTCTCTTTATTTTCTTGAAATCAAGAAGAAAATTAGAATTTCGGAATCCAAACTTGTTTGGATCTGAGATTTCCAGACAATAAATTTTAGGTACCCACATATTCTTAGAAAAGTAAGCTTTGTGAAATCCTAGATATTGGGTTTTATTTAAGGAACAACTCATTGCCCAGTGACCACCACATTGACATTTAGTACAAAATGGGGCACTTTGAGGAACAAAATAATTGTTGCTAAAAATTGGTTTTGCATGGGTATAACCAAATCCGGATTTATTTCTTAAAGGTCGTATTTTGGAATACATCTTATCAAAATTTTCTTTACCATGGGTAAAGTTTGATAAACACTTCATTAAGGTAAAAATTTCAGACTTGGGTTTTACAACCAAGTTTTTATCCTCATAATCATTAGTTTTTGAACTAGAGTTAGGCTCGAAAACATTTTTCTTAGAAATTACTTTTTCTAATTCTTTAGAAAGTTTGTTCTTCTCAGAACTTACTTCCTCATGATTTTTTGAAATACTTTCAAAATAAACATTTTTCATATCAAGATCTTTAGAAATATCTGATATCTCTTTATTAAGAATAGAATTCCTAGAATTTCCCTTATCAAGTTTCTTATTGAGTTTGGAATTATCAATCTCAAGAAGTTCAGCAAACCTAGAGACTTCTTCATAAGTAGGTAAAATATTTTCTTCATCAGAAGAAGATTCTTTATTAGAAGAGTTATAATACTTACTATCATTAGAATTTAAAGAAACATTGGTCAATGATTCAGCATTTCGTACCTTAGCCATAAAACAATGATTATCAATAGGTAATATGGCTATAAGACCAAGATTCTTCTATCCTAAAGATTCATAATTAGAAGATTCATCGGAATAGTCACCGACACTTGCACTCCAGGTGTCATTACCTTTCAAAACATTCTTAGATTTTTCTTTATAATACTTCTTTATGTTCCTCTCTGAATGCCTTTCTTTTCTTTCTTTCTTTTTGAGCATAGGGCAATCTGGTCTAATATGTCTAGCACTTTGGCATTCATAACAAGTAACTTCTCCATCTTTCTTATCTTTTATATCCTTTTTCTTATACTTGGATTGGAAATTTCTATGGCCATCTATCTGGTTCATCCTTCGAGAAAGATTTGCTAGTTCATTTTCAGAGACTTCACTCTCACTAGATTCGTATTGGAAAATAACTTTCTTAGACTTGGATCTGGTTACTCTCTCAGGAGTGTTATCTTTCATCTAATTTGAGGTTATTGTCAAAGCAACAGTACCATTCCCATTCTTCTTCTTGATTTTGTCAGCATCCCTCTTCATTCTAGTTTCATGTTGTAGAAGAGTTCCAAATAATTCATCAAGAGTAATTTGAGTGACCTTCCTGTTCTCATCTATAGTCGTTCTCTTGGATTTCCACTCATTTGGCATAATATCAATTATCTTATCCACAAGAGCATCATCATCTAGACCTTTCTCTCCCATAGATTTTAAGCTATTAACGATATTCATAAATCTGTATTGAACTTTACATATTGGTTCACCATAAGGAAAATTGAAGCCATGATATTCAGCTCTAAGCATTGCTCTTCTAGTCTCAATCACCTTAGAAGTTCCAAAGTGTGTAACCTCTAACTTCTTCTAGATACAGATAGCTGCTTCACAAGAAGAAATTTGGCTATATATATTTCTGGTCATTGAACACAGTAGAGTATTGCGTACCTTATAATTGAGTTCATATTCTTTCTTTTCCTGGTTAGTAAAAGTTCTAACTTCCTTGTCAGGAATTTTATAATCACCAGTAAGCATAAAAAAGTTATCCACTCTAGTATTGATAACAAAGGTCTTCATACGATCTCTCCAGTATTCATAATCATTACCATCAAAGATTGGTGGTCTTGTAGGATTCAGATTATCAATTGAACCAACATTAATTCCTTCCATACTAGAAAAATCCTTCGATACACAAACTTGTTAGTAGACAAGATTCGTAATAACAAAGTTCGGAATGAGAAAGTTCAGAATGATAAAATGAGCAAGAAAAACTTGTATGTGAGTACAAGTATTTCAGAGACCTTCTCTGATACCAATTGTAGGATTTGTATAGAGTATGTGGTTTTCAACCTCTGATACCAATTGTAGGATCGAAATAGTGATGTAGATGCTCAATATTCAAGAGGAGGGGTGAATTGTACACTTTAAAAATTCCTTTGGAACCTTTAAAGTTAGTTAAGAATAACTATGTTTTCCTTAAGAAAAGGAAAAGGCTAAGTTTAACAAAGTTAAACTTACCAAATTCACAACACCTCTAACACCAAACAAAACATGAAAACAGATTCCGAAAGTAGGTTCCAGAAATATGGTTCCAGAAATAGAACCTTAACAAAAGATTACAATATGAGATTCTACCTTAAAGCGTATAGAATCTAAATGAAACAGAGTACAAGTAAGGAAGTATAAGAATGTTATACTTTCCTTATAATACAAAATACAGCGGAATATAAACAAGTAGTAGAACTACTAGTAACAAGATATAAGTCTTATAACCCAAAGAGATGGGTATCCAACAACCTTGGATAAAGGTCCCCTGATTTATACTTTCAAGCAAGTCTATCTTACCCACACCAGGGTAAGCCCTCGATACGAAGATCGGAGTCTCTGTCTTGCTATCCCCGCAATCCCTCAACTTCAAGGTAGTTGGCAACCTCTGTCTTCCTCAGTAAGGAAGCCCTCGAACTTTAAGGTAGTCGGAACCTCTGTCTTCCTATCGTCGGAAGCCCTCGAATGTAATCACCAACATTCGGAATCGCATGAAGCTTTGAGAGTTAATAAGATCCTCTCTCTCTAGAAATAACTTCATGTATGTAATCACATGAGTCGAAGATCAGTCATCCTTTTTTCCACGAGCTCTTTCAAATGAGATCCTATTTATAGGTAAGGTCAGCTCCTTCTCCAACGGTCATATTTTTATTAAAGATCGGAGGGACCTGTACACATGTCGCTTAGACAACGGTTAGTTTATAACAAAATAGACGACATCGTTTTATAACAAAACAAGTGTGACATAATGTACGTCATCGTTTTAAAAACTAACTCAAAAGTTCGGAATGAAAAATTCAGAGTGAAGGTTCGGAGTGTAATGAAAATAATAAAGAGTAGACAAATTATAGAAGTGTAAGAAGAATAAAAGTTCAGAGTCTAACCAAAATATTTTTCGTAGTCTGAATTAATTCAGAGTGTATTAAAAAAAGATAATCAGATTCTGTTTAATAGGTGAATTCGGAATGAGAATTTGGAATGAGAATTCGTCATCCGAATTCGTAATGAGAATTCTTCTTCAGAATTCGTAATGAGAATTCTTCATCAGAATTCGTAATGAGGATTCTTCATCAGAATTCATAATGAGAATTCATCGTCAGAATTCAGAATGAGAATTCGTCATCAGAATTCATAATAAGAATTCATTGTCGAACTTCATAAGGATTCATATCCTGAGTTTGGAGTAGAACTTAGTCAGAGTTTGTATCCGGAATTCGGAATAAAACTTCCTTACAGTTCTTATCCAGAATTCGGATCCTAAAACAGAATGCTTCATATCAAAGTTTCAACGATTCTGAGAAACTAGAAATGAATCCGAATCTCATACTTAAGAAAAATATGGATGATAAAATGATAAGGAGGGTTTTTCTTATAAAAGAGATTTTCCTTATAAAAGTAATTTTCCTTATAAAAGAAATTTTCTTTAAGAAAACAATTTTCCTTATGAAATCAATTTTCTTTAAGAAAACAAATTTCTTAAAGGTAAGGTGTTTGTGATTTTCAAAACAAGAAGGAATGGAAAAGTCATACGGAAACCCTTATTGACTCCACATAGAAGGGTTTTGAAATGTGATAGGGAGCCTTGGAAAACTAACCCAAAGAGGTTATGTTAGTGTATTTTGATTCTAATGAAAATCATAGGTGTATGGGAAGATGGATAACCCAAATTCCATTAATGATTTTTTTTTCAAAGGACTAGAAGATGCTTAGATCTTTCTCTAACTTCAAGTGAATGTGGTGATTGTGGGGATCCAAGATTATATCAATCATGCGATCTTTAAAAACCCATGATTGTGATATGAATGGGTCAAATGTGTGAACCAAAAGATGATTCGAATAGAAACGTTCCACCAAATAGAAGATGAGGTAGGGAAAAGCCTCTGTGAACACCCAAATAGAAATTAGGAGTGATGTAAAAACCTTTATAGAAGGAGGGTACCTTTATAAAATGATCTATTAGAGGGTAAGTGGTAATATATGTCATGATATTAAGGAGATTTAAGTGACCATGGGTAGAGAAGACCCTCCCCCACCCTGTACGGGGAGGGACGATGGTGAGAACCATCTTCATGAATCCATGGGAGATCTAGAAGAGATTTGGTGATGGAATTCTATTAATTTTATATTCACATTAGATCTAGGAATTATACTATTAAACTACCTCATATAATAAATAATATATATATATATAGATTATAAGACATTCAAAAATGAAAAACCAGAAGATAAAAAAAAAATTTAAACAGAATGTAATGAAAACAAAACATTAATAATGATTATAATTTAAAAAATTCACTCACAAAAATTAAAAAGTTTGTTTTATCATTTAAAAAACATTGAATAATGTGTAAATTCTGTAAAATTACATGAAAACTTGTACTCACAACACAAAAAATCAATAAATATTAAGTTATTTAGAAAGCCATTTAATTAAAATATTTATTAAAAATAATCTTTATTTTTTATTTTTATTCACTCATACCTAAAAAATATATAAACCAACCATTTAATTAATATGAGATGAGGAATATAATATCCTATAACCTAAACTCTTAGATTATATGATAAAAAAATAATATTTAAATTTCAAAATTTTATATTGATAATGTGATCCAATTTCAACCATTTAAAACATACAACATCGAAGGAAATATTGGATCAATAATATACCAAAGAAGATTTTATGTTTAGAGTTTATGAGAATTATGTCAAACTATTATATAATAACTAGTATATATAAGAAAATGGTTCAAAAATGATAAAAAACTTATCCCACCATGTTTTTCATAACTACCACCCTTCATAGATACATAATAATTATAACATTTCATCTTATCTTAGGGAAATGATACATAATAAAGGGTCTGATCTGATTCATAATAAGGTTTAACAAGGGAGATATAATTCATCATATTAGCATAACATGAGAATAAATGTATCGAAATATGGTAATAACATTTTAAAACAACACCCTTTATATAATAGATCCCAATATTTGGTTATGATTTAAATATTGGAAATTCATAAGACATGAATTATAAAGGAATCAAAGATCTTGATTCATGAGGGAATAACATTGAAACAAGAAATAAGTTTTTGGAATAAACATAATCATAGAAAATAATTTCATTACTAGTTGAGTATCACTTATAATACTATCATAGAATATTGGGTTCACCCTCCATTACATCTTATTTGTCAAAGTTCACCCACAAGACGATCATAATTGACAATGTACCTTACTGAACTAGGTTCACTCTCAATTCCAGTCATGTTTATCTTTTGAGATATCTATATTTTACCAATATATTGGAGGTATATATAATTGTTATCCCACCCATAACATAATCAAAATACCTTTTATATTTGATCAAAAATATCATAAAAAATTCATTATATATAATTACATGTGGAAAAGAAATGAGTTTTATAAATATGTCAACAATTCATCATTACATAACCCATAGAAAATAAATGGGTTTAAAAAAAATCATAATCATAAACCAACTAGGGAAAAAACTAAATATAGATTCCTCGGATTATATTCCCATCAAATCAAAATTAACATCAATGTATATTATTATAAATATAAAGTACTTTAAAGTCTATCTTTGAATATTTCTTGGGGAGAATACCATTCTCATTATTCAATAACTTATTTTAAATTTAAAATATTCCAAAATATGAAAGGAAAAAATTTCATTTAAAAAATCCTTATAAATTTATAATGGATGATTCAAAGTAATGAGTGGTCATGAAAAAATTAAATTTTGTTTATGCCACATATGTTAAAACAAATATCTCTTTCACTTTGTTTTGTAAAAATAAAAAAAGTACCTACTTTAGAAAACGACTTGTAGATAATTTTAATTTTTTCAAAAAAAAAGTTGAACATGAGTAAAAATCAATTTAAATAGTAATATTATAATTTTAAATACGTTATTTATTTTTTTAGAATATATATACATGGAAGAAAAACTAGTTTTGGCCGAAGAGAGAAACGAAATTGGTTTTCCTTAAAAGAATTATTTCAGTATATTGAGTTATTAAATAGAAAAAAATGACAGAAAACATGTAATATCTAGAAACAACTATTTGTGAATAATTTTCATGATTTTATTGAGAGTTAGGTCATAAAAATTCATCATTGGATACTTAATTATAAACAATGACGTTAAGCAATGAGATTTTTAAATAAAACACATACAAATTTTGTAACTTTTGATTTATACGACCCATGAAATAATAAAATAAAATAAAATATTAAATACCATTAAATTAATTATATCAATTGTTTAAAAATTCAAATAGGTAGTATATACACCACACAAATGAAACGAGTGCTGAATATGGCATATGTATCACAAAAAATAAAAGAGAGACTAGAAATCCCTTACCTCTAGTTTGATTTTTTTTGAAGATGATATAAAATCTTTCATAATAAATCTAAATTTATTATACTTATATAAAATAATAATATACATACTTATAATACCATATATTATTTAATTATAACATTTCAACAACCTTTTATAACAACTCGTTATTAAAACCACCATCTCAGTGTTAAATATTTTGTTTTTCATGAGAATCTCAGTTCTGTATTTCCAATACATGTATTTTGGTCATAGTTACATAATATATATAATTTTATTCAGGATATATATATATATATTTAAATTCATCCATAAAATATAGATATAAAAAATTTAATTACATTGTTCATGGAGATGGTAGGCCTTACGTTTGCATGAATATTGTTTACACTTTTTGACACATGTAATAAGAGAACTTTATATAATAATATCCCATTACATAATCGTTAATATATCATATATATTTTATATAATCATCAAATATATCCTTATCACTATCTTAGTAAAACATTAATGAAATAAAAGTCACATCACTTCATAGGGGTGATAGTCCACACATATGCATGAGTAGAATTATAATTTTTGAAGGATTAGAATGGATAAAGGTAGATATGATAATATAATTCTATAATAATAATAAAATTAATGAAATGTATTAAATTTATAGTAATATAGGTTGGAACATGATGATAAGCTGGGGAATCCAACTCTAAGACAAAGAATGAATCCAAGTATGGTCAAACATATTGAAGATATATCATTGAATCGGTTGAATCCCATGCGAACATACAAGGAAAACGAATACAAGAGTCAAAGTATCACTTAGGGTATGAATAACCCTCAGTATAATTTAATGTCTCTTACTATAATCAAGAATTATATTATTTTCCATCAAGAATACAGAATCATAAAAGTATCCCTGATCACATTTCATAATTTTGAAGGGTCTAGGTGACATGAAAATTTCATCTACATTTTATTTATATAAAATTTCCACTTCATTTATATTTAATCAAGTCATATCACTTAAAAATTTGGTTTAATTATACAATATAGGTTATAAAGTACTGTAAAGGCATCAATCTATTTCATTTAATTCCATTAAACAATATCATTTGTGAAATCCAATTAAAACCACCTCAAATGTGGTTTAAATTTCATTTTATCTAATACTATTCAAGGGAATTTAAAGTGGGACACCCAAGTTGGAAGTTCTTATTATGGTATGAAACCTCTAATAATTATTGTTAGGGTGCAAGGAAAAACCATTTCAAGTGATAATAATTTAATAATTTAATTATAATTTTAGGTATTGTCACAAGGGAAGTCTGGTGCATGGCACAATGTAACATAATGTAAAAATAATAATTTTAGTGAAAAAGGTCTTGATGACCTAACATATATAGGTAGTAGAATCATCATATATTATTAGCATTTTATTTGGCATGGAATGGAACAGATTGGAGAAATTGATGAATACCCTAAAAATTGGGCATATTAGATTGCACATATTTTAAAGTCCATATAGAGAAATAAAAAATCAAAAGAAGACATAAGATTGATGAGCTTAAGAATGGATATACAATTTGACAAATATTCAATGATTATGACATCAGAGAGATAGTCTTTCTCAAAGCATTTATTTATAGCAGGAGGGAGATCAAAACACAAGATATGAGATACTGTTGAATTTAGGGAAGAAAAGAGAGGAATATAAGTTAAATAGAATATTTGGTAAAAAAGAAAATTCACTACTTTTTATGCGGTACACAGTTTGGATGCACGATTTTCCAAATAGTTTTCCAACCATGAACCACCACTATCCATATGGTACACCCCCTAACATGGTTAATCACATATTGAGAAAAAAAATACACGTTTCATATCTACAACATACACAATCTATTTCAAATGGTCATGTGTAATACCTTTCATGGTTTGTTAATCCATGATCATCCTCCTTTAGTCTGCCCGGTTGAGCCACACACTTACTATAAACCATGCTCTAGTCATGTGCCTCACACTACTTATCATGAAACCAGAGATATGGGATCAAGATAAGCCCTAAATTCTCCCAAACCCTTCCATAAAATCTTTAGAACATTAATTTAGATAAAAAATATTTTCCAAGATGATATTTAAATAATCCCTATCACATGAGACAAACTTTGATCTTACAAACTATCCTCATTAAAATGACTCTTCCAATAGTTTCCCTTACGAGGGAGGTAAATCATTGTCAATGAATAATTCTAGCCACCAAGCATGTATGTTTTCTTATTGCATCTAGGCCTTGTATTTTAAATGGTCGTACTACCATAACACCCATATTAGAGTAAATAACCCACCTCATAGATCCTTAATGCTCTAATAAATGATATATATATGATTATCCTCAAATGAAGAATCAATATCCAACTCAAAATCATTTTTTTAAGAAAATGAGATAGGTTTGATTAATAATGATGTAGTTGAGAAATGTGTAAGATGTTTTGTATAACCCAATATATCTAAATTATTGATATGTGATAACCAATTGATTCAACCCTCTCCAAAATATAAAAAGGTTCATTGAATCTATGTGATAACATTACCTACCTCTTAATTCATTAAGTAACCAATATAGGTGAATCATGACAGAATAGACAATCCTCCTCCTCATACTACAGAGGTTGATGGAGAAAATTGACATAATATTTCTTCCTATAAAAAGCTATATTTATATGCATCATGATAAGATGTACCTACTGCAAGGTCTTTTTGACATGATGTGGTCCCATTAGTGTTACCACTCCTGCCAGTAATCCGTATAGGGGTGAATGACATAACCTACCACATAAGGACTCATAAAGTGCCATCTATATGGTCACTTGGAAGCTATTATTATAATATAATTTGAAACGATGTAAATTTTTCTCCAAAGAACCTCTAAAATCAAGGACACATTCTTAAATAATTTCATCTAAAACCTATATCATATGTTCTAATTAACAATCAGTCTGGGGGTGATAGGATAATATCATAATCCTCTATGAACCATGATCCTTCTACAGCCCCTACTATAACTGATATGTAAAATAAGATTCCCTACCTGAGTATATGATATGTGGAAGTCCATAAAGATGTATGGACTCTCTAACATATATCCTCTTTATCTCATCAACTGATGATGTCTCCAAAATTGGTAGGAAGTAGATGACCTTTTTTAGTCTATCAATGATCACCCATACCACGTCACAGACTCAATGGGATCTTGGAAGAATCATCAAATAATCCATAGTGACATTATCCTATTCACAACATGTAAAGGGAAAATACAAAAGAATCCGCACTCATAACTCGTGTTCCTCCTTCACCTTTCGATTGGTGGAACACAATTAACAAAACCAATAATCTCCAATTTCTTACAAGGCCACCAATATTGGGGGTATAAATCATGGTGCATCTTCATAATACTAGGATTTAATTCCCAATCATAGGAATGGGTCTCTTACATGAAATATTATTCTATGTCTATAGGTACCCAAATTCTACCCCATCATCACTCTATCTGTAAGTGAAGATATAACTGATAATGATGTGAGTACAAACTACCTTTGATGGTCTTACACATCTAAAGGTATCTTTAAAAATAAGGCCATCAAATTCCATTCACTAAATTCCACTTGAAACACTTGTGTTTGAGTATTTTACCTCAGAGTATCAGCCATTGCATTATGTTTCCTAGGCATAAAAAAGTTCAAAATCAAAATAATAATGATATTTAACTCATATTCATTGTTTCAGATTTAATTCACACTTAGTCAACACATATTTAAGAATTTTGTGATCCATGTAAACAAAAAATAATTCTTCTAACAAATAATACCTCCAAAAACATAAATCATTAACCAAAACTATTAACTTGAGACAATGCATCATGTAATTATAATTCTGAACTAGTGAAACCCCAATGCTACAACTTGATCTTCATATACAAAAAAAATCCCATCCTGATGCCTAATGTATCAAAATAAATCATATATAATCTTCATGGATCATATAAAACTGACTTAGGAACTAAATTCAATCTTCATTTTAGACACTAAACGGATTCTTTACAAGATTCTAACCATTTGAATTTCACAATTTTTTTTTAATCCCCTAAGAGGTTATGTATGGAATGATAAATCCTGAATAAAGAATCTATAATATCCATTTATCCAAAAGAATATCCATATATCTAAAAATTTCTTATGTTGCTTCTAGGAAACTACAACTCTCACCTTCATTGTGTCAATAGATACTCCTGCTAATGAGATACTGTTATCCTAGAAGTGAACTTTATCAATCCATAAATGACATTTTGTGATATTTTTATACATCCTATGCTCTCTCATTATAATCCATACAATTTTAAGATTCCTGGCATGACCATGTTGATTATGATAATATAAAAAGATACCATAAAAAAACCATAATTAATGACTCTAGATACAGGAGGAAAACCCGATTCATTAGGGATGCAATTTTGTTTTGTTTTTTTGTGATACCGAATGTTATAACTAAATACTTATAAAATCCATATATAGTATGGAATTTTATATTTGGTATATATGAATTCACAAATCATAGCTGATGGTATCATGAAATCAAATCAATCTTTGAGAAGATCTGAGATCCCTCAAGCTAATAAAAAATCCCTCCTATACAAGTCAATGGATACCAATTCATATCCATAAGCTGATTCAACCAAAATTAATCTACAAAAATCATAAGGATATTATCCCTATTATTGGTTAAAAGCATGGGAGAACCCCATGGAGAAATACTGGGTCACATAAACCCCTTATTTTCCTATCTCCCAAATACCTATTGAGATCTTATAACTTATTATTCTCCATCCTGTAAGGATGAATTGATAGTGTTTATACCCTTGGAACAAGATCAATGGTAAACTATACCTCTCTCTTAGGATGTAGACTAGAAAATTAATCCAGGAAAATATCCTTGAAATGATCTACTATAAGAGGTAAATATGTTTTCCATGTTTCCTAATCATTCGGAAAAAGACTAGAAATATTAGCATTCACTATTCCCACCTCACAATGCTTGGTTCCATCTCAAATTTACCTGGCATCCAATTATGATTTGTGAATGTAATTAACTCCATCAAGTGATGTAAAACACACCATACAATGACTGAAATCAACAAGATCATGGTAAAGAACCAATTATTCCATCCTACTAATGATTTTAAAACCTATCATCTTAAGAAAAAACTAGTTTCATATACAATGATTACTACCTATCTCAAAGAGTAGTCCTTGCACTAGAAAACACTTTTTCATTGAAACCCCAATGGAGTTTCAAGTGTCATTACTCGAAAGAAAAATTGAATTTAAAGTACATGTATTTCCCTAATTTTCTCAGATATAAAGGAGTGGAAGTGCTCATGTCAAATAAAATAGACACCAAAGTAGAGGATACTAAAATCATACCTTGTACCATAGACGGGAAGAAACTCTACTCTTTATTTATAAATTTCCCTGCATATATTTTGTTCAATCCACAACCTTGACATAAAAACTGATATTTGTAGGTAGGCCCACATGGCTGGCACTATTCAATGGGTTCTCATTTCCCTTATCCATAATTACCTCCTCATCCTGATTATTTTGCAGTGCTTTGGATCTCTACCTAATGTGTATCTTTTGATCCCGCTATATAACCTAGAGCTGGTGCAGATCCTCTCTCACTGGACACTAATGGAAAGGTTCTTCAAAATCAATGAAGGTGACTAATCTTGCTACAATATTGATACTTGAGTGGGTACATAGTACATTGGGGATTCTTATGTCCCAACCCACCACATTGTTGAAGTATCACATGTCTAACCAAGAACACATAGTGGATACTTATTCCTCAATTAGAAGTCCCAAAAAATCACATCTTGCTACTAGAAGAACTAATTCCCAACTGGGGGAATGAACCAAAATTCCCCAAACATATGGATTCATTATTTTTATTTTCAGTTATGAGGGGCTTATATACTATCTCAGCACAGATCATCAAAAGAAACACATTCACCACTAATCATCTGGAATATGAAAGCCTATACTCAAAAAATCAAAATCCAGACATCTCATCACCAAGGAGAGAAGGAAAAATACTATTATGCTATGTGAAATGACTAGAGTAATAAATAACTAATAAGGATACCTGGCCAAGGACAAAAAATCTCTAGTTTGATCATCTCTTAGTATATCCGGAAAGAAGTAATCGAAAAATGTTGTATGGAAATCTCTTCAAACCATAACCTTATTCTAGTCATCCTGGGTAACAAAACTCCACTATCAATTGGATAATATTATAAATATATACCCTAAAACTCGAACCTACTTTAAGAAGGTGTTTTTAGATATTAAAAGATAGATAACATGGCCTATATCCATGAATTAGTTGCTTGAAAACTGCATTCCCCTGAAATTGCAGGAGAGTAATGCTAGTGGAAGTCCCTCTTCAGCTCTACCATTAAATAGGTACTTCATTAAGCTCCCTATATAGAAATAACTATTTATAATAAACTCTCTTTAAATTGAGCATCAATTCGTAGATCACAAATAGAAGGATTCACTAAAAGTCAGACTACAGGAGGAACTACTAGTGGCATAGGACCCACCACCTCTGGAGAATGGTTTTTGACACTCTCTTGGAGTATGACTCGAAGACATCATGATGGTATATATCTAAAATTTATAAACACTTGCCTAAAAATATTTTATAAAACAGTGGATCATTGATTAATGAATATAAAATTTAAAAATCCTTATTATATGAGAGCTAAAACACCTTTTTGTGCTCTGAAATTCAGGTCTAGGTGACATAGAATAACATGTGTTTTATAAGAGATACTCCCTAGTTCCCACTACTGAGGTTGGTTCAGGATCAAGTTCTATGTTTCATGCTGTAGTTTATCTTTTATGGAGTGTCAATTGATTTTTATTGAAGAAAAACCCCCTCTAAGATGAAATTAGTCTCCCAATATAATGTCAACCATTTAATTCCATATTTAAAATTTAGTAGTTATACATGTATATATATCATAGTTCAGTTAGATGATCTATCATTCCAAAGTTATAAAGTTAGAACTTTATATGTTATAATTAGGGGTTCATATAACTATAACTAGATCTATTACATCCAATATTAGGATGAAAAATTCAATATAAAATTATTTTATCTGATGAATCACCTTCGCCAATTTCTATATATACATGATTTATTAATCATAATTATCATTCTTGTAATTTAAATCTACTAATTTTTCATCTCGTGTAACCACATATACATAGATCAAACATATAATAATTTTCTAATTAAAGATTCAACCTCAATATAAGTGGGAAAACACCATTTAGGTTTTGGTAGACACATTAATAAAGAACTATTTATCCCGTTATTATATAAAATTTATGCCCAATTATAATATAGATGTCAAGGAATCATAATATAATGCATACAATATATGTAATAAAATAAACATGACATGTAATATGTATGAAATATAAATCCTAAAGTTCCTATAATGATGCATGAGACAATAATTCCTTACCATACGAGGTTAAGGAAATAAAGTTAATTTGGAATAATAATAATAATAATAATAATAATAATAATAACAACAACAAACACCACAAATCATATTCTCCACCAATTAGAGAAATCAGTTCAACTGTAATAGGCACAATCTAGTATAACAAGTTGAATCCCAGGTAATTTTTATTTTCTATGTACATGGGTTAGATACTCCCAAGAATATTCTCACTAAAAAATTTCAACACATTCTTAGTCTCTTATATAGCAACCAAAAATTAGAAATGAAAACGAAAAATACCTTTGATACTACTTCATGACATCTCAGATGAGGTTCACTTAGAAGTAATTGAGCCCGATTGGTCACATGGACTCAAAAGCGCCTCCCCATGTCCTAGATGATTCCAAATAAAATAGAGGTACAATGATTGTATGAGGGGGACTATACCCTTATGAGAATAGTTACAAATAATTAGGATAAACAATAATTCAATAGAAACATGACTATATTGATAGTTGTATAAGTAAATCATCAACACAAACAAAACAAATTAAGAACAATATTATATTAAATGAGGATTACATGATGATATAAAAATCGATGGATATAAAGTGAATATGGTAGTAGGAATACATAGTACATGATGAAAAAAATAAACAGAAGAGATAAAATATATCTCTATTAGCATCATGATAACAATATCAATACTCTTATCTAGTACTCCAACCTAGAATAGAAAATCGTGCATCAATAGCTAGGAACTTTCCCTTATCCGTACATGAATCCATGAACTGTGTCCGATCACTAATCATCGACCGAAAAAAAGTGTGAGTAAAACTTAGTAGGCCACCACCAATAGTTTCTAGAACTTTCTAGTAAGTTAATATACAATGAATAATGTGCATATAATAATCATTTTAAAGAAGTAAATAGAGAAACCACATTGGTCTAGGTTCCTCATGGAATGTCCATATGATACAACCTTCTTTGCCCTAAACCTGAATGTATCTAAGAATTTATCAATTTGAATTTATAATTATTATTTGGGGCCCAAGGTATAGAACCAAGAAATCCATGTAAAATGATATTCATATGAAGTACCATAATTTCTAGGGCTTTTATTTTTTTCACAATATCAAGAAGAATCCACAAAGAATCATCAAAAGTATTTAATGTATTTAATTTCTGAAAATATTGGCGGACCCTCAATGATAATTCGTGGAATCCACATATAATAAAAATATAGAATCAAACTATGGTCCAACACTTGGAAGATGAATTAATGAATCAAAGACGTTCCATGAGTACATCCGAGCCAAACCACTACGGGAGTGAATATATTTCTAAATTCATTCCTCATCATTAAGATAAATCGAGTTATTTGACCCTAATCATGTATGATATTATTATTTATCAAGAATAAAAAATCATAAAAATATTTATGATCCAATTATATAATTAATAAGGGTCTATGTGACATTCGTATTACATTCAACTTTCATTTATATCAATTAGAAACTATATTTACATTAATGAAATTCATCTAACCTCAGAAGGTGGTTTAATTATGTAGACAAGGATTTAATGTCCTAACAAGGTATCAATATATTTCATATAATTACACTAAACAATTTCATTTATCAAATGAAATTCTACCCACCCCAAAGGTGGTTTAAAATTCATTTTAATAGACAATATTCATGGGCCTTTATAGTGGAACAGAAAAATGGGTGGATCACATCAAGGTTGAAAACCACCAAAAAATCTCGGTAGTGTGTATGTAAAACCAATTTCAAGTTATAATAATTTAAAATTTTAATTCAATATTTAAGGGGAGTTTCACACAAAATGTTTGACATGTGGTATAATAGAACATATTATAAACATCAATACATTTAGTGAAAAGGGTTAGTCCACCTACCTTATACAATTATTAGAGTCCTCATTATTTTTCAACCTTTAACCGGGGATAAAAAAATAGAAATCATAGAAATTGATGAATACCCTCATAATAGGGAATATTAGCTCTCAATAATTTTTCATTCTATAGATAAACATTCATGAATATGGAAGGAAGAGTATTTAAGAGCTTACTAATGGATGTCCAATGTGAGAAACAATGAGTTATTCTTACACAAGATGGAGAGGACAAAACAAAGCCTAGAATTATAGGAGGAGGGTTCTCTCAACATGAGGGATGGGATTTTTTTACAGTTTAGGGATGAAAAAAGAGGTTAATAAGCTAAACAGGTTAAAGGTAAAAAGAAAATTCACCATTTATTAATGGATTCATAGTTTGGCCACACAGTTGGCTAAATTGTGTGCACAATGTGTGCCACCACTTTCTATATGAGACACCCCCTGCATGGTCAGACCGATGATTAAAAAAACCATGTTCGAATTGTGTATTTTATCTTTGCAACATACCTACACCATTTATCACAGTAGTATAGACTCCCTCACATAGTTTTTCACATTATGAACCTCCTCATTTGGGACACAAAATTTATCCACAAGGCTACTACTAACTATGCACCAAACGTGTGCCTCATATAGTTTATCTAGGAATTGATGCTCTAGGATCCAAAAAATCCCCAAAATCTCTCGAATCCTTCCTTAAACTCTCTATCACTTTAATTTAAATAAATATAAAGGTATAAACTAAAACTTATAGGATCCATAGATCACAAGAAAACTAAGATCTTATATAGATGGATTGAATATGTGTAAAGAATAGATAGAATGAGAGTGCTCTTATAAGGGAGGGAAAATAAACATTTCAAAATACTAAAAGAATAAAATTTAATTAAGTTATTCTAAATAAAAATTCTTCCCAGTGAACAAATAGTTAAATAAAAAGAGTTTAGGGTTGAATTATAATCAACCAATAAAATTTAGATTAGTTTGATTTTATTTTAAACCTTATCTTTTGGTTTAACCCCTTGGATAACTAATTTTAATCTTAAATTAGGTAAAGAATTTTTCAATATTAAAGGGTTATAATATTACATATATGGTAAAAATTGGATCATAAATTGTAGAGAGATAAAGTTTATACTATTTATCATAATTCTTTTCCACAATAATTTTTTTAATTTTTAAATATTTTAATGAAACATTATTATCATAAAATACAATTAATGTCATTTTAATAACTACTTACATAATTTTACTTTGAAAACAACACCAAAATAATGGAATTAGAATATAAGACTTCAAAAAAATATCTAATATGTTATTATAATTTATAAAATATTTGGAACACAATTATTCTCTTAAATTGTATTACCTTTATTTTTTTTAAATCATTTATTTTATTTTCCTATTAATTAAATAAATATTATATCAGCAGTGCATAATAGTTTAAGGTAATTAATCAATATTTAAAAATTAAAAACTAATTTATGTTTCAGATAAAAATTTATAAATGAACTTATAATCTTTTTATCCTTATGTAAAAAATTTTAATATATTAAAGTTAATAGAGTGACATTTTGTATTTATTCATATATTAAATTAATTTAAAAGTCAAAATAAAAGAGAAACAAGACATAGTGGACATATATTCGAAAATTGGATGAATGTTGATAATCTAAACTCATAAAATAGGATAAAATCAAGTGTTATAGAAATTTTAATTTCTTATCCCTAAGTTTTTACCATGTTTTTCCTGTTTTACACTTACTGAGGTGAGAAAAATTTACTATGTTTACTATTAATATTGACCAAAATACAAGATTCATGTTTACCAAATTTTATCCTTATGATTTTAAATATTGTTTCAATGTTCATGATTCAATTACTATAATTGGTATTAATTAATTTAAGAGAATAAGAGCTTGAAAAACCAGCAATTGAGGAATCCAGCACTCTCTTATATTATTTCTCACCACTTTTCACAGAAAAACATATTCAAGAGTGGATTTCTCATATGGGAAAGAAATAATAAATTTCTCATTAGGAGCTGGAACGAGGAATTATCAATGTTGACCAATATCTAGAAGTTAAGAGATTCATTTTCAATGAGAAACTAAAAATGAATATAAAATCTTCTAGAATATTCTGTTTGTGAGGAAGTTCAATTGCTGGTGCTTTCTGGTTTTTTTTTGTGTTTGAGTTGGATGCATCCTACTATGTCGTTATATCAGTGTTTTATTTCAAAAATCTTGAGGGTTTGTATCCAGAACTGCACTGTTCTATTTGATTATATTTTTTTTGAGAATCTTGATGCTGGATGAAAAATCTATTGTGGTACTCTTCTGTGAATTCTTCATAGATCATTGATTGAATTTTTCTTGGGGAAATTTATCTTGTTTCTGGCTGGCCGGATCTGCAGATTTCAGTTCTTTAACTGTATAATGATATTGCCTTCTATCTGATTTTCTTTCCTGGTTTGTGATTATGTACTGGCACTTTTATATGTGGTACTGTTGGTGCTTATGTCTTGTTGAGGATTCTAGTGAGGCCTTTATGGACGGATGGATTTTTTTTCTGGAATCCTGAGCTTCTGGAACTGTCTTATCTTTGACATGCTCTGAAATTTGGATGATCTTCTCTGGTGGATGATGGAAGTCCTATGTCAGTTTGGTTTATTTCCATTCTTTCTATGCACTGACATGCTTTTTTCTCCTGGGGTTGTTTTGAGTTTTTGTTTCTTGGCTGTCTCTATGAGTTACCTTCTTGTCTTTCTCAGTCTACTCATGAAAATGGGTTGACTTCTAGAAATTGATTTTTGGAGTTGATCTTGCTGCATTTTTTTGGATTTTTATAGGTTCTTCATTTCTGCTGGTACCCTGTATGGATGGAACTGATTTTTGCTGCTTTGTTCTATTCTAAGTGTTTGGTTGCGGCACTGCCTGGATGATGAGATGCTTTGTAGAACTTAATATTTGGACAATTTGTGTTATTATACTGCTATGGAATATGATGTTATCCCTGCTATGGGACAGTTTGCATCTGGCTGACTCTGGATTATTTAGAATAGCTTTCTACTGGTGCGCATTTCAAGCCAAGCTTCCACACCCAAGGCTCTAAGATCTCTCTGCACCAATCTTGAGCCTGTTTGAAGACAGATTGTCAGGTTCATTAAAGATGCATTTCATTTGGCTGTTATATCTGTTTCTGTTGGTGTAGTTTCAGTACACCTTGTGTATTCAATGTAAACTTTTCTTTTAATAAATTCTGTTTTGCATGGATTGGGAAACCAATCCATGTCACTTTCTTAAAAGAAAAAAACAAAACACAACAAAAAAAGTTTTTCAAAAAATACCATTTTCAATATAAAAATGATTTTTTACCAAATTATACTATAAAATTTGTAAAAGTGAACTTAACTAGATTATTAATAATATAATATAAATAATTTAACTTTTAAAATATATTAAAACAAAATGTTAATTTGTAAATCCTTGAAAAAAATACATCATTATATAAAAATTAGTATTTTTCACAATTCATTAAAAAATATATCTTTTCAGAAAGATCCCAAAAAATAACCCGAAGTTAATATTTATTTTAGTATTTTAAAAATAAATTATTTTTATCGAATAAAATTTATAAAAATTTATAAAAATTAATCATAATATTCTATATATAAAACCATTTTTGAAGAAAAAATCTTTTGGAAATAAAATGACTAAAAAATTTAGTTATTAATTCTAATGAATTTAAGAATATTTATTTAGTTATTATATCCTTTATATATTATAATATGTCAGTTACTTATATTAATAATCAGTAATTCAATAGCTATGTTTCAAGGGTCATAAAACATTAATATTTTAGGTTCATTTTATGAATTATGTTTTGAGTTGTATACACTGTCAAACATAGTATTATTTTAAAATATTATAGTGTTAAATTATCCCAAACATTAATAAATTTCATCCTAGAAATCTAAAATTATGCTCTATTATCAAGGGTTTGATATTTTAAAGTTCATTTTTCAAAAACCCATATAATAAAAATGGTTACTAAAATTTCCTTTTGAAAAGAGGGAATGTAAAATATGAAGGTCATCTAGAATAACACATAACTTGGTTTCTAAATTGGTTAACATTAGTAAAAATTAAAAATATGGACATGGGGGATAATAAATGTCTAAATATTAATGGAATGTGACTAATATCATTGATTATAATAAATTGAATGTTCACGAGAAAGTTAATAACCACAAAACCATAAAACAAAAAGGTTTAAAAAGACCCATAATTCATCATAATTGATGGTATAAGGAAAAAGTTTTTATTTCAATATACTTTTCCTAGAGTTAAGGAATTATTTTACCATGTATAATAAAAAAACATGGAAATATACTTACTTGAAAAATAGTATTTCATCCTTAAATCAATTTCCCAACAATCTCATTTATTTCTTCGAATGTTGAGTATTCAAGGTGATTTTTATGCCCAAAGTACTAAACTCATCTTATAATTGATCACAATATTGGATATTAATATATTATTATTACATTTATAAATTAACCAAAAAAATTGTTAGTAAAAAGTATGATAATTTCTAAAATGAATAAACTTTAATATTAATCAACCAAGACAAAATTCAGCTTGAATCATTCCAGAAATAACTCAACATCTCATTGAACCTTAATATTAAAAAATGTTTTAACCTAAAAGTCTATATTAAACACTTAATTTTACATATTTAAAATTTCATTTTCATTCTTCCTAGATAACATTTCATGTTTAATCACATGATAAAAAAAAGATGTACTTATACCTCATCTAAATGAAAGAGCTCACAAAATATCACTAATTACCAAGATAAATAACTGTATATTGTTATAATGGAGGAAAAATAACCAAAATACCATAAATCGAAGTTAGATACAAACCTAAAAGGTAATCCTTAGCTTGACCATAAATATCATTGAAAATATCTCTTTTTAAATGAATTACTTTTCAACCTTCCAGATTATATTTGTCCTACTATCCAACAAAACATAATTAGCTTAACATAAAATCATATACTAACTAAAAGAGTTGTTTAAACCTCAATATATTATTCTTCATGAAACCATTAATGGTTTCAAATAACATTAAAATACCATAAATTAAAACCACAAAAGGGGAATCTATGCCTTTGAACTTATAATCACCTTAAACTTATAAAACCATGATGATATCTACAAATCATAACATCATTTGAAAATATACATGCTTCTAAAAATTTACACAATTATTACTCCTCAAATAAAATAAAATAAAATTTAAAATATTTCATAAATACAATAAATGTAATAAATATTATCAAATACAATCTAAATAACTTTTTCATAAAATTAATAAACAATTTCAATGTCATAAATAATTTCCCATTTGCATCATTAATGAAAATTATCTCTTCACACCTTACCATTAAATCAATTTTCTTGGTTATCATTAACATTCAACATATGTTATCAAATCCTTAAAAAAAATATTCTATGAAATAGTCCTTAGATGTTTTAGTATTCTTATATATAGAATATAATAAATATAAAAATTCCAAAAAAAATCTAAAATACAAATACTTAAACACTTAATTCATTTCACCTTTAATATTTTCATAACATATTTCCTTCATTGGTCTAGAGGTTAACCAATGGATTAAGGAATTATCTTATAAGATTAACATATTCACCATATATCGAAAATTGAACCATAAATGGTACCTTGGGATGGAATTCATATCACTCCATTTCACTCTTCATTTTTCATATTTTTACTTTCCCTATACCCTTATTTTCCACACATAAAAAGTTTATCATTTCTTTGAAACATTTCCCAGAGTTCTTGTTCCCAAATAATTGAAATGTGGGAAGATAAATATTATTTCCTCTATATTTTTAATGAAACTCCATTTTTCTCTTATTAGGTAGGTTAGGAAAGTCACCCACGATGGGATTTTTAATTATATAATGAGATATATGATTAGGAATAAACACAAGGTTTCATATTCCAAAAAATGATTTCACTTGTTATATCATGAGGAGAATCACTCAATTTTCTTTTTCATTTAATGTCAACAAAATTATTCCCACTTCTATCAATTGAATAAAACCAACAATATTATTATCAGAAATAATAATAAATGTTATAAATCATGAAATATCACTAATTTGATGTTTAAATCATGACACATTTTTTTCATCCATGACATCATAGTTTTATACTATCCCATAAATGATCATATCAATTCAAATACATCATAATAGTTCATAAATAATACTTGAATTAACCTATGAGTATATCCTCAGAGTTTCAAACCAAGTGTGATGAATGGGAACACTCAGCATACACTAGGATGATGGGTGAGATATAATCATCCAATTATTCATGGAGTTATTACTTCAAGATGCATCTATGAGAAATATATTTACCCTTGTAGTTAAATAGGAATTTATTAATAAAAAATCTACATAATCTCACCCTTACCAAAAAAGTATGATGTTATAAATTCTCCTCAAGTGTTTTCACCAAAGCTCTCTAATCCTAATATCAAAAAATTGGCTAAATATATCCTCTGAAACCAACTAAAATAGATTAGATCCCACACTTATAGATTTAGTGATAAAAAAAATAATATTTACATTTATGGATTTGAAACCAACAAACCTAACCCAATTTAAAACATATAAAATTAAAACGTAAATGGAAATATGGAATCACATACATACTGGTGGACATTTTATGTTTAGAGTTTTAGATAATTAAAAAAACACTTACATAAAAACATGGATGCATAGACCCGTGGTTCATAAAATATATATAGAATCTCTAACTTAGTTATTCACAACTCTAACCATTATTAGATACATCAAACTTAAAACCTTTTATCATATCATAGGTAAAGGAAACATAAGAAAGGGTAAGCTCAGATGACCCGTAAGGGTTAAAAAGAGAGATTAAATGATTTCTTAAGCATAAAATGAGAATCAAGGTATGTGAAAATTATATTAACCCATTAAAAAGACACTACTAATATCATATCTCATAATCACAAGTCATAGAATCAATATTTTCTGTTTATAAGACTTATGTGATAAATTAATCAAATAAATTGAGACATGAGATCATAACATTGGTATAAGACATAAGTTTGTGTCATACACTTAAGATTAAAAAATAATATACTTAGTAGTTAAGGATCAATTATAATACTAACACAACGGATTTGGTTAACTTCCTATTCCATCATAGTTTCCAAGGTCCACTCCTATGACTATCATAGTGGAAAAAGTTAATTACTAAACTTGGTTCACTCCAAATTCCGGTCATTTTTACCTCATGATATATCCACACTTACCCAATATATTGGAGGGAAATATAATTTTAGGAAAAAAAATCACATAATCATAATCCATTCATAAGTATTCCACAATATCATAAAACATTCATTATATATCAAAACTGGTAGAAAATAATCATTTCAAAAATTTAAAAAATTTCGAAAATTTATCATAGTATAACTCATGGAAAATAAATGAATTTAATAAAAATATCATAAACATAATCTATATTCAGAAATAATAAGTATTTTATCCTTGGATGATATCCCTAATATATCATAACTAACATCAAAGGATGTCATCATACATGGAAATTCATTTTAAATATACCTTGGAATATTTGTTGAAAAAAATAAAATTTTCATTTCAAAATAACATAATTAAAACCTAAAACTTTAAAAAGTATTAATAAATAAATTTATTTTTAAATAACCTTGGAAACTATTAAAAGAATCATTAAAACATTTTTAGTTCATGAATATAGAAAAAATGTTCATTTTTTTTACTTTAAGACAAATATTCCTTTCATAATATTTGTAAAAAGTAAAAATCACATCTTTCAAAAAAAGACAATAATATTATTTTAAAACCATTTGTTTTAAAATAAAATCACGGGTAGAAGATTAATTTAAAAAATAATAGTGTTTTATTAAAAAAATTCTTGAAAACCATTTTAGAAATCATGGACATAGAAAAAAAGAATTTTCAACCAAAGAGAGAAATAAAGTCGGTTTTCCATTAAAAATTATTTCAGTCATTTTAGATATTAAAGAAAAGGAAAGAAAGAAATTTTATATAAAAAAACTAGAGGATAATAAATTTCATGAGTTTCTTGATAGTTATATCATAAAATATCATCATTGATACTTAATCATAAACAATCCTGATAAATAATGAGATTGTAACAAAAAACCATTACCATTTTGGTAACTTTTGAATCATAAGCCCCATGAAATAATAACATAAAATAAAACCTTAAGTAACATTAAAACAAGGAGATTAATTATATAACATGTATAAGGGAAATTATATACCCCAAATAAATAACTATGGGTCGATATGGAATGTTTATCCCAAAAATAAATGGGAGAAAAAAACCCATTACATCAAGATTGACCTACTTAAAAGAAAATAAAAACTCTTGTATAATAAATCGATATTTATTATAATTATATTCCATATTTATTTAAAAACTTATTATATCATATATGATCCTATTATTACATTTAAATACTAATTTATATATAATTCATTATTAAACTATTCTTTTCATGGTTTTAACCATTTCAGTTTTCACAAAAATATTGGTTCGGTAGTTCTGGTCCTTTAAACTTGGTCAAGGTCACGTCATATCTATATTTTAATCATGATATAAATATCATATTTATTAATTATATATATATATGATAGATTCATATATAAAATACATATATAGAAAAATTAATTACACCATACATGGAGATGGTTGGATGTAAATAGGTAAAAAACTATTTTAACTTTTCAAAGAATGGAACGAAATAAAAGTAAATTATAATTATTGGTCAGAGTGAGTATCTCGGGGGGGGGGGGGGGGGTGAAATGAGTACCCAATAAATATTTCTATCTAAAATAGATTATTTCAAATCCCCAAAATATTAAAAAATATCTCATCTTATCAAAATAAGTAGTATGATATATATCTTAACCATTATAAAGATTTATCTGAAGATTTATTAGGTATCCAATAAATAATATATAATATATTATTGAATACTATGGTCAATTTACTTTATTAAAATACCATATGAACAAAAATTAAGATAAACTATTGAAGTATAGATTTTATTAATAGTTAAAGCATTTTTCAATTTTAAAGATAAAACAAAGTAAAAAAAAAATTAAAAAAACATAACGGAAAAATGAATTGAAGATGTTAAGTATCAAGTCAATACTTTGTCCTATCCACTTGTAGATCACCCCCCACTATGTATTTTATAAAATAAATAGATGATCCACAACAAAAATCATGTTTTTAACAGATAACACTATTCAGGTCACACATGAACTCTTCTACTTTTATTCATGGGAATAAAGATAAACTGGCCACATAAGGACGTCTACTACTCTTATATGTGAGAAGAAGAAATAAGAAGAAAGTTTGATAAGATATATTGTATCTTCCAATTTATCTTATGATATAGTGTTCATATATAAAACATAGTATAACACACACTTCTAAAATTTAATAAAGTACAAACAAAAATAAGAAATATAGAAATAGAGAGTTTATAAATTCTTGGTCTATTGAAATAAAACTTTTTACTCTTGATTTGGTTCAAAAATAAAGCTCGAGTAAAGTTTCCAGGAAATCTTCAGAAAAACAGAGTGTCTCAAACTCTTGTTTTCTGACTTGAATAATGAACAGAATTAATTTTATCTTCCTAATTGAGATTTCATATAATGTTAGATATTTTTATTTTTAATATGTTTAGTTTGATACTTTTGGTACTTTAGTATTATATAATATTTATTAAATTTGTTATTATATCTTATCCACTAATCAATGATGAGGTATGTTGATATTTTTATGAATAATAATATCAAAGATAATATTTGGAGATGCTTCGATGTACTCCTCATTCTGACATGATTTTTGTCGTACGATTAAGTCAAAATCATTAAAATTGTAAATATCATTAAATTAAACAAATATTACCATTAAAATGATATAATTAAAAACAAAATATGTAAGGTAATATAAAGAGTTACAATGTCTTAAACTCTGGTGGTGTCTTTGGTTCTGGTGGTGTGACACTGGAGGTATGATATTCCCAGTTTTATATTGATGATACATTTATTTGGAGGCATGTTGTTCTTGAGGTGTGACACTGATAGTGTTTGATATTTAGAAAATTTTCTAGAAAGATGGAAGTATGAAACTGGTAGTGTTACAAATAATGGTCTATGTTTGGGAATGTATGATCTAATGGTTTCTTAGACTTAGTAATACTTTCAGTGTCAGCGGTATGAGTATGACGACAAAGTATTGTGGTGTCTTATATGGCTATATCTCAATTTGTTTTTGCGTTCTAATAGCATGAAATCCTGGCAGTGTTCCAACCAATGATTTTTGACTCAATAGTCTCTCATACATTGTCAAGTCTTAATTCTAGTGGTATATGAGTTTGATGGTGTGACATCCTTATAGTATATTAGACTTTGAGAATTTTTGAACTAGTTGTGTTTCATGACAAACGATATCACAAACATAAAGATTGATCGTATAGTCTCAAAATATAGAATACTTATAGGTAAACATGAAATTCATTATTAGTATTAAATACATGATTTTGGGATCAATAAAACAAGGAGGTCAACAATCTACCCTTTTTTGATGTTCAAAAATCATGGCATGAAAAGAATATTATAAAAGTAAAAACAAGTCATCCCAGGTATTAGATAATAGTAAACATGATAACCAGTAAATAAAAGACTTATAATTCACAGTTTGTGGAGCTGGTATCAGATATACAATAAAAAACAATACAAAGATGGAAAGATGTAAAGAAGATAATATGTAATATAAGAATTAATTAATCAATAAAAATTATCCCCATTTTGGGATTTAAAAAAGGTAATGTAGATCAGAAAAAACATATCAAAAGGTATATAACGTTGAATATTAAAAATAGTATTAAATAAATATAAGAAGAGGGAGGAACATAATTTAATTACAAGCCAGATCCCATCAAATACATAAGAGTCTAATCCAAAAATATATAAAAATCAAGGTTCTATAGAAGGGTCCAATGGTTCATTTCTTTTATCATGGTTTCACTCATTATCCTGATCCAAGGTAGGAAGATAAACCTAAGGAAGATGATATTGGACACCAGAAGAACATCTAGAAATTGTTCAAGGATTTCATTCAACAACCAAATATGGTCAGAGATGTCTGAGAGCTTTAGTATGAGACATTGGAAAAGGTTTAAGGTGAGGACGTATTGGTGAAAAAGGATTGTTGATCATGGAAGAATCATATTTTGGATGAGGTGAAGGGTACACCTGTCCAGCAGTGTGTCCAACAAAGGATGAAGTAATAATAAAGGCGTCTAGAGCTACAACTAAAGAAGTCTGAACATTCGGAAAAGGATTCAGGAGATTGATAAAATCCATAATAATGTGTCCTCCATTTCCCATAGCTGTATTGAATTCCTATATATTCTCTATGAAGGATTGAAGAGTAGGAGTGATTTCCTTGAGTTTCCTAACATTCTCATTGAATTCTTGAGTCACCAAAGGCAATATTAAATTCTCTACCAAGTATTTAAAATGAGAATCAATAGAATGTTTGGTATAAATTCTTGAGAGGCAGAACATGATAGACATAGTAATAGTATCTATGTAATCATTCATATCCTTGGAATATCTTCAGATCATCATTTGATCATGATCAGTTCCATGCTCAAACATCCTTATTATTTTTAAAGGAATTATAGGTTCTCTACTAGAATAACCACTAGAGGGGGATGAAAATTAATCTATATCAATTCAAAGGATAATATCAGCATCAACCACTAGAAGCTGAACAAAAAAACAGATATATCTAAGGAGGTATCCCTAATAATTTTAATAATAGCTTCCAAAGAAGCTTGAAACTCAGATTTAATTTCCCCAACAAATTACTTTTGAGAATTGAACTCATTTAAAATGAGCTTATTTTCAATTTCCATATCCTGAAAGTGATGAATCATTTTTGGTTAGATATGCATAATAATCAACTCAAATAAGTACCTTTCATCTGTTTCACTAAGCTTTATCAAAATAGGGGCATGATATATTACACACTTATGAAAAATTACCATCATATTTTCACCAAACACTTTTAAAATAGCTTGAGGGACAACATCCAGGGGTACAATTGGAGGAGTTGGAGCATATTTAGGAATATGAGGTCACAGGGAGTTGAAATTATCACGCGTTCATTCAATATCATCCTAGGATATCAAGGATCCTTTAAGATATCCTTCTACACTAACTTCAGATTTATGAACCCTTGAAGGGATTCTTGCAACAGAAGATAATTCTTTGTAATCATATTCTTTAGGGCCGACCCATCTCTTAGGAACAAAAATTATGGTAATAGGCACCACATTAATAGAAACAACTACAACCTTCTAATCTCATTGATTTTAAGAACTATGTGCAGCCATAGTGTGTCCAAAAATGGAAGGATCAGATTCCAACTATGTATTAATAGTGGGTAAATATTGTACCTCAACATATCTCAAGGAATAAACAACAATTGAGTCACCTTTATCATTTTCTTCCAATGTGGATTTATGAACATCAACCAACTGTTCATTCCCCAACTGTTCTTATATTATCCCCATGTTCTATTTCTCAGTAACACACTGTTCAATAACATCTATAAATCTCAACTATTTTTCCACATTAGACTCAAAAACATATTGACTATTGGAAGCTAAACTAGCCAAACCAACATAACTATATGGAGTCACATGAAAAATATCCAATGATGGGAATGATCCCCCTCAACAAATTAATTTTCATCTCATAAGGTATCTCACCATCTTTATCCTTGATACCCTCACTATCATAATTATATTCTGATTCACTTTCATCATATGTAACCTTCCTTTCATTACCATATTTATATTTATTATCTTATTCCTCACTGTCATCATCATCATATTCTATTGACTTTGAACTTTTATATTGATCTTCTCTAGAGACCTCAGTCTCTTCTTCATCACATTTGATGAATTTATCCCTTTTATGAAACCTCTTAGGCAGACTAGGAGATCTATAGGTGACGAGATAATAATTGGGATATATATCATGATCAGTACCTACAACAATATATTTTTCTCTTTCTTCCTAAACAAAAACCTCTACTTTCTCTTAATTATATTAGATCAAATGATCATAAGATTCCAAAACAAGGATCAACTTATTCCGTAGGACTTCTAGGATAATCAACTGGATTATAATCTATATATAACTTTTCAGGATTTTCAATGCACATTCTCTTCCACAAATTCCATTTTTTTCATTATATATCAATTGGAAATTATTATATAGAAACCACCACAATTAATGAATGATTCATCATAATCATGAACTAGCCCCTTGCCCATCAACATAGCAGAAATAATCTTTGTGTATATCAATAAATTAGATATAGAGTATGATTTGGTAATCTCCCACATGTATAAAATTAGATATCTACAAAGATTAATCTTTTGGACTTCTGTCATAATAAAGAAGAGATAAAAATCCTATTATCTCAAATTATAAAAATTCACCTTCCTTGGACAAATAATATACTTTTCGCAATTTAAATGAATCCAATACTCTCTATCATGCTTTGAAGAAATCGGTCTTCTTGTTGAACCATCTCATATTTACACAACAAGGGAATCCTCCTAAATGAATAGGTCACTAGATTTTGGAATGCTAGCTTCATAATATAAAAAAACGTCATCATTTGGTAAATTCAAACACTAATACCACTTTCTTGAAGAGAAACCAAATACTTGACCTCTTACACAACTTTTCAACAAATCTTTACCATCTTGATTGAATAAAAAATGAACTTGTTGATATAAATCATATGCCAGTTTTAGATAAAAGGGTCTCTCATTTGATGAGAACTATTCTATATTTTGGAGAACCTTGAGTACTACAGACATACTCGAATTCATCCCCTTCAAATATGATTCCTCTTTTGAAATAACAACTCGGATAGGAAGATATGCTTTAGCAAGAGAAACAAGAGTAGGTGCTTTGGGTTCTTTATTATTTTTATTTGAATATTTCAACCTAAAAAGATAATACACTGAAGTTGAATTCATTCATGGAATCCAGATCATCTCATCACACTTGTTTGAAGGCAAGGTGAATGTTTGAAATGATGAAGGTAAAGAGTTTCACTCGTCCTTGTAGATATAAAAAAATATAGTGTGGGGATTTATATTTGTTGGTAAAAGACTTAGGACTTATTCATATCATTCCAGATATTAGGTATTCTGAAATAAAAGTTATATGTGAAATCAAAATTATAATCAAGATAGAGAAACATGCATCCAGTATTAGTAAATAAAATAAACCAGGAAATAAACTGGTGGTTTGGAATATTGGAAAGTAGAAAGATTTTGAAAAGAAATAGAATCAATGGTAAGAAAACCAATGGAATGAAAACCATATGTATAAAAGATAATGTTATGAAAACCAATAGTATGCAAACCACTAATATGATAACTAACAGTATGAAAATTGATAGTTTGAAAACCAATGGTATGACAACCAACTGTATGAAAAAATGGTATGTTAACCAATAGTAAAATTAACCGAAATTAATCAATCCAAATTCATATTTGATATAACTCATTCTCGCATAATTTAATGGTTGGGTAAATATATCATCTAATTTATTATTAGTTCCGATAAATCAATAGTGATATCTCCTTTTTGAAAATGATGTCTCAAAAAGTGATGTATTATATCAATATGTTTTGTTATGGACTAAAAAAAATTAGATATGTTTATGAAACATGTATTTTCAGAGTTTATAGGTATATGTCAGAATTGATATCCATAATATTTTATAGTGTGCTACATCATAAAATTTTGTTCACAATAGATACCTATAGCTATATATTCAGCTTCAACAGTAGATAATGCACTGAATTTTTTCTTTTTTACTACACCATGAAATTAGGGACTTTTCCAAAAAGTGACATGTTCTAGAGGTTATATTTTCTATCCAACTTGCATAAAAAAACCAGTATCAATGTATATTACTGAATTAAATGATTTTCCTCAAGGAAAAAAAATCCTTAAATAGTTGAATATTTGAGGTATTTAAAAATTATTTTAGCAGAAAGTAAGTGAAACACCATTTTATTTTTTAAAAAACAATCACACATACAGAAAATAAGAATAATATCTAGTTCAGTAGTTTCTGAAGAAGATAAGAATTACAAGAAAACCTCTATAACTAGTTTGATCAACAAGTTTCCCAGTTTTACCGTGATCCAATTTACAGGTGGTACTCACATGAGTATCACTAAATTTAGTCTTAGCCCAATAATACGATTTAAAATAACTTTTATAAGTTTACATTGGTTCAAAATAATTCCTTATTTGTTTTAAAAAATCTAAAAACCAAGAAAGAACTTGGTTTCTACCATTAAACTCATTTAAAATTCATTTTTCATAATTTTAGAAAAATTAGTACAAATATATTTTTAAATGATTCAAAAATAATATCATAAATATAGATTTTTATAGCTAATACATATTTTAAAATTTGTTTTATAAAATGGGTATGATCTACTATTCCTTTTGGAAAACCTCTTGAAATCATAAAATTGTTGTGCCTATCATACCAAGATCTAGGAGCTCATGTTAAAGAATATAAAACTTTATTTAATTTAATAACATTATTAAGAAAGTGAAGATTTTAAAAACTATGGGGTTTTCTACAAAAACATACTCAACTATACAACCATTTAGGAAAGAACTATTGAAATCCATTTGATAATGTTTAAAATTTAGATGAGCTGCATAGGCAAGCACGATTTTTATAGATTCATGTCTAGAAACAGGTGAAAAGGATTCCTCAAATGAAATTCCTTCTTCATGACTATAAACTTATGCAACAAGTCATGATTGTTTTCAAACTATATTACCCGACTCATCAATCTTATTCCAAAATACCCATTTAATGCCAATAATCAAGGTTTCCTTAGGTATATCTATAAGTAACTACACCTTGTTTCTTTCAAACTTATTAAATTATTATTTCATTTATATTACTAAAAAATCATCATTAATTGATTCATTTATGTTCTAATGTTCAAGGTGAGACAAGAAAGTTATATGTTTTACATAATTTATAACCAAAGATCTATTTTTTATTCCTATATCAAGATTTTATAAAAAACATATAATAGACAATTCTTAAGAGTTATAATACTTCTAGATAAGGTAGAACTAGTTACTTCAGAATCTTCCGGTGGATCTTCTCGAAATTCTTCAAAAATAGATGATTATTCTCCTTGTTTTTTAGTAGAATTTAATGGTTCGTAATTTATATTCATAGAAGATTAGTCATCCTAATGGTTTTCAATAGACTTCTTAGTCTCATGTGGATAAGTTTCATAAAATTTGAAGAGGAATGATTCTTCTATAGTCTTGTTTCTTTTATTGAAATATATATTGGATATATTAGATACTGAGTAACTGAGGAAGATTCTTTCATCAATTTTAAAGGAAAGTTTTTCAAGATCATACTTTGTGATTAGAATGAATACTTTGTAACAAAAAATAATAAATAAATTATCCTTAAGTTTCCTATTATTCCAAAACTCAAAAGATGACTTCTTAAGGATTTCTATAATAAATTCTCTATTGATGATGTAGCAGGATGCATTAATAGATTCTTCCCAAAAATAGATAGGTAAGTCATATTTATTTAGGATAGTCTGAGCTATCTCTTTTATGGTTTGATTTTATATTTCAAAAAATACATTCTGGTGAGGAGTCCTAGGATCAGAGAAGTTATTAGTGTATTAATTTTTTGAGAAAAATGATTAAAAAAATTGATTTTTGAACTCATGACCATGGTCACTTCTTTATGTTTTAATCCTAAGACCACTAGGATTTTATACATACTTATTATACTTGATAATGTAAGAGAAGGATACACTTTTGTGAGCTAGAAAATATACCCATGTATACCTAGAATAGTTATTTATAAGAACATAAACATAGTTATTCCCATTATGAATTGAAAATATACATTGTCCAAACAAATCCATGTAAACCAAATCGGGAGGTTTAACAGTTGACACTTATTTTTTTTAAAAGAAACTTTGTGTAATTTACCTCTTTGACCGGGGTTACAGACTTTGTCAGATTGTAACTCAAGCTTTGGTAGATCCTCATCTATCCCTTTTCTATTTAGATTTCTAAGTGAGTGAATGTTTCAATGGCATAATGACCTATGCCAAATACCATATTCCTTATGAAAGGCGGTTAATCATGAAAAATTATAACAAAATAAAGAATTTAAATCTACAATATAAACATTTTAATTTCTTAAGTTATTAATGTTAAATCATTTTTATAATTAAAAAAATTACGAGAATCATTTTCAAGTTTAACATGGAAACCATCATCACACAAATAAGAAATTCCAAGAAGATTATATTTTAAACCATAAATATATAAGACTTTGGAAATTAACACTACATATTTGTTACCAATCTAGCATAAGATGATGATTTTTCCTTTTTCATTATCACCAAAGGTTACATGGACACCATTAAACTTGATAAGACTCTTGAAATAGGAATAATCCCCTAGAATATGTCTTGAACAACCACTATCCAAGTAACATAAACATTTACTTGAGATATTTAATAATTTTTTCCTACCATATAGTTTTTAACCAAAAAAATGATTTTGGTACCCAAATCTATATGGGTCTATAAATGTTAGTAAGAGAATCTTGGGAATCCATATTTTCCCCACAGATTTCCTGTAAAAATATTTCAAACTCTTATAAATAAATACTTTGTATTTTCCTTTTGAAAATTTTTTGGTAGTAGAATTTTCATGTTTTGATTTAGGAATAAAATTATTTTTAGTTATTCTCTACTCTCCATGTTCATACCCCATTCTAGTAACATATTTGGTGGAAATTTTATTTCCCAAGATTTGTGTCAAGGTCTCTATATAATTTAAAATCTTTTCAAGATCTTTATTCAATTTCTCGTTGGAATGTTTATGTTTATTGTTTTCTTTGAGAAATTAAATATTATTCTCTTTTTCAATAGACAACTCATCCATACAGTTTACAGTTAGAGTGTGATTTCGTTCCAAACGTTTTATTTATATTTGAACTCATTAATGGTATCTTCCAACATATTGTAGTGGTAAAATAATTACCCATTTGACATATTTTCACCATCATGATTTTCATTATCAGAAATATCATATTAATTAGACCCATACATAGGTAGAATATCCTAAACAGTTAGTAAATCTAATTCCTCACTAAATTTAGTCATAAATCACCCATTTTATCTTTATATATTTTCTTTAGGTGAAGAATTTGAGTCACTAGAGCTGTGCTCAAATAAACTATAGGTGTATTTCATAGGATTATTATATATTTGGTCCTTATCTTCACATTTCTTCTTGTAGTTTAGTTCAGGACAATCAGATTTTATGTGACATTTCCTTTTTTATTCATAGTAGATAACTTCTTTTGAATCATCATCTTTTTTCTCTCAATTTCCTCTTCTGTCATTTTTTCCACTATAGTTTGGTTTTCTGAAAAACCATTTCTTCCAGTTGAAATTATTAAATCTTTTAGATAGGTGAGCTATTTACTCATCACTATCAAAAGTAGATTTACTATCACTTGAATCAAAAAAAATTACCTTTTCTTTTTCTTTTCTTCCATCTATTATCTAGGGGAAGTATTCTTGAAAGATATTTAATTTCTCTCAGGATCCTCATCCTCATCACAGTTTACATTATGTTTTACTTAATAAATAATAATCTAACATATCATTTTATTGACTAGAAATTTACTGATATCATTGGATTCTATAATTATCACGGAAGTACCTCATTGACTTTCTAGTAGACATATCGACAATATCATTATCTGGTCCTTGTTAGATACATGCTTTCCTAGAGAGCTCATGGTATTAAAAACTCATTAAACCATAGTTACATATCATAATTAGGCTCTTCATGATTCATTTTAAATTTATCGTATTTAACAGTGTAAGTATTAAGCCTCATTTAATTAACATTTTTAATTCATTTATGTGAGAGAACTAGAGTATCTCAAATCACAAAATCTATTTTACATGAAGAAATTATATTAAACACTTCACCACCTAAGTAAAAATATAAGGAATTCATGACCTTTCAATTATTATTAAAACCATCTTTTGTTGCATCACCCCATGTATTTATAGTAGAAATAGAAATTTAATATTCATCTACTATAGAAGATCAAATCTCAAAAAAAATACTTTCAATATGATTTTTCATTTTTATTTTCCATTGTTCATAGTTAGTCCCATTTAAGAATGGATGTTTGTTGGTAGAAGATTTATTGATGATTATTTATACTAAAAGACTAGAATATATATATATATATAAAGAATATAAACTTTATAACTAACCGAAATTTTACGGTCTTTAATGCTCAACTAAATTTATAGATAAAATTATATTTGAAAAATATTTTATTCTGTGGATGCCAAATGTTGGTCAGAGTGAGTATCTCAAGAGGGGGGGGGGGTGAATTGAGTACCAAATAAAAATTTCTATCTAAAATGGATTATTTGAAATCCACTAAATATTAAAAAATATCCCACATTATCAGAAGAAGTAGTATAATATATATCTTAATTTTTTGAAATAATTAAATTATGATTGATTAGGAATAAGAAAAAAAATATATAATATTATTAAATTATTTGCAATCAATTTACATGATTAAAATACTATATGAACACAAATGAAGATAAACTCTAAAGGTATAATTTTTTTATAGTTGAAAAAATTTTCAATTTAAAGTGAAAACAAAGTAAAGAAATTTTAAAAAAAATAGGGGAAAAATGAATACAATTGGTTCTGTATCATGATGAGACTTTTTCCTCTATACTTTAAGATCACCCACCACATAGTATTTAATAAAATAAATAGTTGATCCACAAACTAGGTTGGGTTTTACAATATATAACACTTTTCAGGTCACACATGACCTCTTCCATAGTTATTTGTGTAAAAAATGATAAACATGGTACACAGAGACCTCTACCACTCTTATCCATGGGAAAAACAAGAAGAAAGTTTAATAATATATCTTGTGTCATCCAGTATAGATTAGGAGACAATGTGAATACATAAAATAGGGTAAAGTATACACTGATGAAATGTATTAATGTATAACTGAAAAACAAAAAATCTAGGTTTAGAGTGTTTAGAAATGATCAGTCTATTGTAATGTATATTTTCACTCTTAATTTGTTTCAATAATAAAGATCGAGTCTAGTTTTCATTGAAATATTTAGAAAAACAGAGTGTTGACAACTCTTTTTTATTATAATGAAGCACTGAATGAAGTTTATCCTCCGGCTCGAGATTTCACAACTATCTAGATCTTTTGATTATAAATAAGTTCAACTTGATAATTCTGGTACTTTAGGCTTCTCTACTATTTCTTTCATGTGTTATTCACTCTTGTCCACTTGTCAACAATGAATTTTGATACGTTATTTTATCAAAAATAACAACAAAGAGAATATTCAGAGTTTATTCCATGCAATCCTCATTCTTATATTTTATCTATCAGACATTTAAGGAACAATATTTAAAATAGTAAATAGCATTATGTTCAAAAAATATAACTGTTAGAAGGATATAATTAAAAAAGTGTAAATTAATATAAATCATGACAATTTCTTAAGTTCTGGAGATGTCTCATGTTTTGGTGGTGTGCAACCGGTGGTTTGATATTGGTGGTATGATATTGATAGTATTTTTATCTATAGATATGTTTTTTTGGCGGTGTGACCCCAGCGGAGTCTTAAATATAGCCAAATTTCCAGAAATATGGTAGTATGACACTAGCGGTGCCACAACTAACAGTGTATTGTTCAGCAGTGTATGCTATGATGGTGTCTCAGACTTATTAAAATATTTAGTGTTAGAAGTATGAGTCTGATTTCATGATATTGATGGTTTCTCAAATGGAGGAATCTCATACTTTTTTATTTTTTTGTTCTGGTAGCATTAAATTCTGTCGGTGTGTCAATTAATGATGTATGACTCAACAATATCTCATACTTGGTTAAGTATTCAGTCCAATGGTATGATAGTTTGATGGTGTGATGTCCGAGAGGTATCTCAGACTTAATTTTTTTAAATAAGAGGTATTTCATGACCAATGGTGTCTCAAACATACAAGATTCATCACATGTTCTCAGAAAACAAATTCTTATAGGTAAACATGAAATTCATTAGTAGTATTAAATACATGATTTTCAGATCATTAAAACCAAGACCTTGAAAATAATTAAACTCATAAGAACCATTATTATATAATATATATTAAATATATTCATAAAATATATCCTTATCACCATCCTTATAAAATGGAAATGGAATACTAATCCCATCGCTTCGTGGAGGTGATAGGCTACACATACATGTGAGCAACATTATTGTTTTCCAACAGACTGGAAGGTACAAAGGTAGATGATATATTAATAATTTTAAAATGAAATAATTCAATGAATATAATATATAAAATTTAATCACACAGTAATAACCATTTAAGATATATGGTGTTGAAAATTGAATTACACTATTACGTGGAGATGATAAGTTTTTGTACACAAGAGCGATGTTTTCATTTTTTATAGGATAGAAAAGAGGTATAAAATGGTTTTAACATAATAATAAGAAAATATATGTATATTAATGATAATTTATTTATTATTTATTATGAGTACCATATATTTATAAGAATCATAAAAAGAACTAGATTTAAAAGAGTATGCGAAGATGATTATCTCTTCTTGGGTAAACTTCCTTTAGACATGCACTTAAGGGTTATAGGGTTGGTATTTTTGGAATAAAATAACCTCTATAACATTTATAAGGATGTTAATAATAGAAATGGGAAGGGTTTTTTTGAACTATAAATCTGAAATTGTGGTAATGAAAAGAAAAAATGTGTCTAATTTCATAAGGGTGGGACATGACACACTTACTAATATGAAAATAATAAAATATTGTTTATTCATTTTCAATAAAAATGATCCCAAATGGCCATATATTTTAATAAATATATATTAATGTATACATATCATAAAAAATTAAATTTAAAAATTTTTGGTGTTATTTTATAAAATATATTTTGGTTTAACCCCATGTTTGACAAATTTAAATCTTAACCATGGTAATGATGTATTTAATATTGTAGGGTTTTAATATTTATGACAAGGTAAAAATTTGATAATAAAAGGTAAAAATAAGAAATTTTAGACTATTTATAATACTAATTTTCCTATTTCAATATTTTTATGATTTTAAAATAATTTAATACAATATTATTGTCATAAAATACTACTAATGTCATTTTAAGTACTATTCAGATAATTTAACTTTGAAAACTACATGAAAAAATAGAATTTGAATGTAAACCTTTAAAAATTACTAATATTTTATACGAATATATAAAATTTTTAGGACATATTTATTTTCCAAAATTGTATTACTTTTAAATTTTTTAAAATCTTTTGTTTAATTTTTTTGGTAACTAAATAAATACCATGTCGGTGTTGAAATAGTATTTAAGGTAATTTTCAAATCACTAAAAATTAAAAATAAATTACAATGATAAAAAATAATAATTTATATTTAAAATAAAAATTTACAACTTAACCCAACCTCTTTTATTAGTTATTTAAAAAATTTAGAGATATTAAATTAATGATATTGATATTTTGTATTTATTAATTTCTTAAATGAATATAACCATCAAAACAATTGAAAAAAGGAACAAAGTGGCCATATATTAGATTCTTTTATGAAAATATCCGATATATTCTAATTATATATGGTAAAGGAAAGAGTTGTAGAAATTTTAAATCCTTATCCCAATGTTTTAACCGTATTTTACGTGTTTTTCCCTTAACGAGGTTGCCAAAATTTACAATAGTTACTATTAATGTTAACCATAAAAAACTTGTTTACCAAATTAAATAATCAATTTTTAAAATATAGGGTCCATTTCTCAAGATTATATTCCTTTAAGTGGTATAAATTAACTTTTTATGAAAACAAAAGAGAAAATAAAAAACAATTTTGCAGAAAAATGAATTTTTAAGCATCAAAATGTTTTTATACCATATTAAACAATAAAATTGATTAAAATTAACTGAAACATTTGTTTAATAATGTAATAGAACTAATTTTAAATTTAAATTGTTTTGAAAAAATGGTACTTTTTTAATTATTGAAATAAAAACACAGTTTTAAAAAGAAAATTATTTTACATGATTAATTAGATAGTCAATACTTTTGAAAAATTCTTAAAATTAATCGTAGGAATATTTTGATATAAATATTTAGAAAATGTGATTACTTTTATCAAAAAATTATAATGTTTCCAAATATTAAATAAAATATTTGATCAACAAAATCATTTTTGAAAAATACATATTTTGAAATATAAAATGACACTATAAAAAAATATTTCTTACTTCCAAATAATTTATTAACAACTTTTTTATTATAAAATATATAAATTGTAATAATTTTTTCACTTATATTCATACCAGGAAATTCAATGTTTATGTAATAATGATCATAAAATAATAATATTTCATGGTTTGATTAAGATTGTTTTTGCCTTTTGTTTATATTGTTGAACATAGTTTTCTTTTAAAAATTGTGGTGTTATAAGGAAGGGGTTTTATTATAAAACCAATTTCGTAATAGTTAACTTAAATCTAGGAAGAAATTTTCATCCATCACTTTACTTTTGGGATTAACATAAAACTTAAACAAAATTATGTCTTAAGGTTATTCATGTAAAAAAAATCAGAATCATGAAAGGAAATTAAGTTAAAACCTTAGAATCATTTGAGAAAACCGTTAATTCCAACCAAAATAAATTAATATGAAAGGATACAACATGATTAAATTATTTAATCCATTATTATAGAGTATACAAATAATACTAAATGAAAAAATAGAAAAAGAATATTAAAATAAGTTTAATGGCCTTATCTTATCAAGACAAAAGGTTCATGACCACCCAGAACCTCTTGGATTTATGTTTTAATGTGGATACATCCACAGAGAAATAGAAAAGGATTGTTACCAATGATATATAACTCCCATTAAAAAATGAAGGATTTTTACCTAGGATAATATTGAAATGTTTTTACATCTGAATTCAAGGTAATATTAATTCTAATGACATACATTATATTTAATGATAAAAATATATTCTATATAATCATTAAAACTATTAAATATTATAATTTAATCACATAAATGTTTTCAATGAAAAAATTTGTATTCACATAAAATTTAGTGTATTTTTACTATTCAACAAAACATGAATGTTATCCGAAAAAAATCAAAAAATAATGCAATGTAAATTTTTATATCCCCCTTCAAAAGAAAATTTTTATGATGTTATATAAAAATTATTAATTTGTGAAAATATTAATTTAAAAGTGGTTCTCCAATCAATGGTTTAAAATTACCCTTTTCAAAAAATATTGGTTTTTACGTATCTAATAGGGTTTATTCATACCCTATGACTAAAATATCCATTGGATTAAAATCAAAAATATTTTCTATAGTATATAACATATATATATATATATATCTCATTAATTTCATTACCAATTATAATTCAATCAAAAAAAATATCTAATTGATTTATAATTTTCATAAATAATTGATAGCCAATTAATTCATAATGAATTTTCATAAGTTAGTTATACATATTCCCACTAACCCAACGACTAGTCTATAATTGAAATTTTAAACTAAGGATGTCTCTTGGTTCTTTTAGACTGAAAATTTCATGCAAGGAAAGCTACTAAAAAATTAAAATCATTGGTAGAAAATATTTCATAAAAATATCCAAGTGTTACATTCTACCCCTTAAACTAATTTTCTACCTCAAAATTCGTCACGTGGAAACAAAAAGATTATGATACATCTTCATCATCATATCCTAAAGTTCCAACATAGCTTCCTAAACTTGGTGGTTCCATCATGAAACTTTAACCATGTTATTGGTCATATTTCGTAGAACATTTTAATTACGATCCAAAATATCTATCGATTGTTCTTTATAAGAAAGATAGTTATCTAGCTGTATGAATTCTATGTTTAGTATATGTCAATGATTAGGAATATTCTTTCTTAAGAGAGATACCTAGAACACATGATGGACTTTAGAGAGAATCAGTCGATGTTGCAATCATTAAGTTACCTTCCCAACACGATCTAGAATTTTAAAAGGATTTTTATAACTAGGGCATAACTTTCCCTTATTTATAAATATCACAAACAACTTCTATGGAGCTATTCATATAAAAACATTTATTACCAACTTCAAACTCTAGGTATTTTTTCTTCAGTTTTCACCATAAATTTATTTTTGACTATGAGATTCCCTTATGTGTTATTGAATAGATTTTACCTTTTCTTCCTTTTCATCAAAAGATCAGGTCCAAATTTTTTTCTTTTCCTGAATTCATCCCACCAACTTGGAGTTCTTTACTTCTTTCCACTGAGGTATTCATAAGGATACATATTAATAATGGAGTAAAAGATATTATTGTTAGAAAATTCCACCAAAGGTAGGTTTTGATTTCATCCACTATTATAATCCATAGGGAAAGCTCTCAATATGTCCTCTATAGTTTGAATTGTCCTCTCAAACTGACCGTCTTTATGAGGACAATAAGTAGTGAAAAAACATAACTCTATATTCAGATCATACTGAAGACATCACAAAAAATTCACGATAAACCTCAGAGCTCAATCAGATATAATAGAAAGTGGTACTCTGTGAAATTTTACAACTTCATTTACATATATTCTTCAAAAATTACCAAGAGAGAAATCATATATAATAGAAATTAAGTGTGCCTAATTCATAAAGAGATCAACTATAACCTAGATAGCCTTATTTCATTTGGATGTTATGGAGAAAAAGTACATAGTGTTGTTTTTCCATTTCCATTCAGATATGGGTAGGGGTTGTAACATACCTTTATACGTCTATCTCTCATCCTTTGATTTCTGACAATCTAAGAATTAATAGACATATTTAGCAACATATATTTTCATTCTAACCCACCCGAAACACTCTTTCAAGACACGGTACTTCTTTGTGCTTCCAGAGTGAATAGAAAATGGATAACTATGAGCCTCATATAATAGATCCTTCTTTAATTTCGGTTTGGGAAGAATAAAAACCCAATTCCTAAACCATATTATTTCATCACTATCATGGTTGAATTAAAGTACATTTATCACCATATTATGCATCGTTACATCTTTCTTATGTGCCTCTGAAATCATGACTTGAATAGATGGTTGAAAATTCATTTGAGGAAGATAATATTTCTCCCCGTCCTTTAAAATTTTAGGATACATCATTTTAAAATCCATAAATATTAAATCTTTTGTGATCCTTAACACGAAGTGGATAACATGGCCTTGTCGACTCAAAGCATCATATATCTTGTTATATTTCCAAGAGTGGAAATGTATTGATAAATTGTAATATTTAATCAACTCCAACTAACTGATTTGGAACATATTCAGCTCCTTTTCTATGAACATATACTTTAAAATTTTATGATTAGTATAAATATCACACCTTTCACCCTAAAGTTAATGCCTCCATAACTTTAATGAGAAGATTACTTCAGTTAACTCCAAAATCCTCTATATGGTAATTTGATAATGTATTTTCAACTCCCATGAGGCATAATCTATCACCATATCATTTTTCCTGAGAAAAAATCCCATAACCTTCTTGGATGCATCATAGTAGATCACAAACCTTTCTCCACTATATGGTAGTGTGAGCAGAGGTTCACTGGCTAATTTTTTTTAGCTCTTTGAAATTCTATTCACATTCCTCCATCCATAAAAACTGAACTCCTTTACGAGTAAACTTGGTGAGTGGATTTGATAATCAGGAAGAATTTGTCACAAAATTTTGATAATATCAAACCAAACCAGGAAAACCTCGAATCTAAGTTACCATTTTTGGTCTTAGCTAAATTTCTATAACATCTATTTTTATGGATCCATATATATCCCTTATCTTGAGATTATGTGACCAAAAAATGAATCTTTCTGAAGCCAATATTAATATTTAGTAAATATTTCCTAATGATTATCCTTTATCTAGGTCATCAATACAATTCTCAAGTTGTCTTCATGTTCATCCTTTATCTTTGAATAAACCAGAATATCGTCCATAAAGGCTACCACAAAATAATCGAGATAGTCTCTGAAGACTATATTAATTAGATCCATGAATATATCAGGGGAATTAGTATGATCAAAATGCATCACTATAAATTCATTTTGTCCCTACATTGTACAGAATTCCATCTTTGGTATATCCTATTTCTTGACCCTTAACTGATGAAATATTGAATGGAGATCAATCTTGGAAAAGTATTGGGCTCCATACAGTTGTTCAAATAAGTCATCAACGAAGCAAAGAGGATATTATTTCTTTATAGTGATATTTTTATGTTTTCAATAATCAATACAGAGTCTCATTGAACCATCATTCTTCTTAAAAAAAGAATAATTTCTCCCCAAGGTGACACACTAGGGAATATGAACCATTTATCAATATTCTATTGGAGATTCTTCTTCAATTACTTCAAATCAATTAGGGCCATTATATAAGGTGTCTTTGAAATAGTCATAGAACCCAGTATGATTTCTATTGAAATCTCAACTTCATGATTTGGTGGAAGAAATAGAAATTTCTTCAGAAGGAATTACTCAAACTCCTGTACAATTGGGGTATTCTTAATCATGAGTTTCTCCAGAACCATTTGAAATAAATAAACTTCATTTATAAGAATAATTCCCATGAGATGGGCTACATTTCTATTGGAAGGTTATATTCCTTTTTTCCTCGATAGATGATCATAGATAGACTTGGAATATGAAATGTGACATCCTTTATTTGGAAATTGATATGAGCTCCATATAGAGAATGAAAACCATGCTAAGAATAACATCAAATTCCACCATAAGAAGGATAAAAAGATTAACATGAATCAATTTCCCCAAAACATTAACCAGATAATAATTATAAACTATTTATGTGACTGTTGTGCCATTCGGAGTTTTCACAACTAACTCAACAACTAATTATTGAGGTAATATATTGATAGCCTTAAAAACATCATCTAAAATAAAAGAGTGGGTGGATCTAGAATCAAATAAAACATTTACTACTTTAGAGTGGATGGTACTTATACATTTCAACACTTAATTATCATACTCCACATCAACGATAGATATTTCATGTGAAATTATATAGTCTTTAGCCTTAATAGTTTGCTGATGTTGATTATCATCAATAACACTTGGATTAGGGTATGGACTGGAATAATGCCTCATTTATATTCACTTGTATCATTTAAGTTTAGGAGGATTATTCTATGTTGCCTTTTATCTATTTGCATCATTAGGTATTATTTTTTTCACCACATTAGCATTCAATTGCCTGATGACCTTCTTTTCCACACTTGAAACATTTACTATTTCCTATAAGGAAATTTCCTACATGTTGATTTTTACACTATGAGCATAAGGGAAAATTCATCTTCTATTTAGTGTGGTCATTATGTTTTTCCTTTAATTCCATTTTTCTCATCTTATGCAACCCATAGAACATATGGGTTCCTCCAATCTCCATATCAACCTTGATTGCACATAGAATGGTTTACTCATAGCTATTAAAGTCCCGTATGTATAATTCCCTTTAGAGAGATGGATTTTGACAACATAAGAATCGATGAATTTTATTCTCAAGTTTGATAAAAATTTAAGAAGAATACCTTGAAAATATTTCTAAAATTCTCTTTGTAGGTACCAACTGATTAATCATCCTTTTGATTATGTTCAAGGAACTCCTTCTCCATATTTTTTCAAAAAATAAGAGGAATGTACTTATTGAAAAATAAGTTCTTGAACTCACCCCATTCCATGGACTCAATTTCAACTCTTTGACACATATTCTTGATAATATTCCACCATTGAGCTACTTCACCTTAAAAATGATAGAATTCTAAGATGAATTTATCATGTTCATAACATTATAGACCATAAAATATATTTTCAGTGGTACAGATCCATTGTTCATCCACTAATGAATTATAAGACCTTCTAAAAGAAGGTATACAATACCTCATGAAAGAATCAATAGAATTTTTCTCCCTATTTTTCTTGTTTGTAAGTCACACATGATTAAAAACATGTGAAATATTTGGGATCATATCTTCATGATTTTTCATTCCAGATCCCATAACGTTTGGTTTCTCAGAATGATAATCATTTTGTTACCTATTTTATTCTTCATTAATGCAGTTCCTTCAGGTTCCAACCATTGACTATAACCAAGAGGCATAGTGTGAGAAACACTAATCATAACATGAAAACTACATAATTAAGAATAAAATTCTAGTGTTGGATACTTTAGGTTTTATCCTAGGTTATTCATGTTCATTTCTAAAACCGAAGGATTAGAACCTATACTTAGACATATCCTTAGGGTTCCTACTAAGGATTTCACACCCTAGTTTCCAACGGTTAACTATACCATAATCTTATACCAAAAATAACGAACCATAATTTACATAAATTGATATTAATTTAAAATTTAAGTATATTAATTAAAACATATAATAATGCCTCGAATGGTCCATATAGGTATATTTTCTTTAGAAACTAGGAAACATAAACAACTTGTTCATAAAACATCTACATTGTCTCCCACTTATTTCTTCGTAACTAGAATCTTTTTGAAATATCATAATTAATACCTTTTTTCATGAATTAAAGAAAAGAAACATATGAAAGGGTGATCTAAAATGCACACTAAGGGTAAAAAAGGGAAATTTCAATCATATAATAATCATAAGACACCAGAAATTGACATTTGGAAGTCTTATCCTACACATGAAAGATCGTGATATCATTTATTGGGATAAAAGTTAATAATAATTAATGTAAATAATCCCAAAATCCAAAACATAAGGCATAAATATTTTTGACATACACATAATCCAAAAAAACCATTTCACATTAGTAAAGGTTCATTTCTAAGACCATTGTAGTGGACAAAGTCCATTACTAAATTTGCTTTACTAAATCTTATGACCCTTTATTATTGGACCTGATTTACTTTATGTTTCATTAATGTATATCTCATAAGATATAAATCAATACAAAATAAATTGGAGGGATATGTAGGTCCCACCAATTTCATAACAAAATCATTCTTATGTGTTCTACGAAAAGAAAACCATTCATCATAGCATAACCTAAAGAATAAAAGTTTGTTTCTTTAAACATCATTCCTTCATAACATAATCCATGTAAAAAATGGATTTATAAATATAATTCAATCATAAAAATAATCAACCATAAAATAATAGGAATAGTATAATTGAAACTTATCCTTAATCTTATATGGAAAATTATTTTGATAAAACACATGAAATTAATTCTTGATAAAACTTTCATTTCTTCTTCAAAAACATTTTCTTTTCTCAAAATACCATGAAATATTAAATGAAAAGAATTTAATTGAAAATAAACATGAAATATTTTAAAATAATCTTCATTTAAATATGGAATTATTAAACAATAAAAATACATTCATCCTATATAAGTTAAAATAACATTCTCTTCGTTATTTGGCCTGAAAAGTTAAAAAGTACCTTGAATCAAATAACAACAAAATATTCCTTTCATAAAATTTAATAAAAATTATACAAAGGGTAAAATTAACATTAATTAATTTTAAAATAATATAAAAAATATTACAAACTTAAGAATCATGGAATTTGTTGATAAATATACCCTAGTAAATACTTACGTATAAACAATGTCATATAATAATGAGATTGCAAAATTTTCCCTTAACATAGGTTTGATATACTTCGTATGTATATGAACATTTTGTATAATTATTTAAATAATTTTATTTACTTATTCTAGAATCATAGTCATTCTTATGATATCATATATGAATATATTATTATCCGTTTTAGTGACATTTCATTATCACTCGTTATTCGGATATTAACAACATTATGTTCTTATGTAAGTTTTGTCAGATAAGTTCATGGTACACTTATTAGGTTATAGTAATATCATGAACAGAATTACATTAGTTTAGTATATATAATATTTATTCAATACATTCATTTATATAATCATGGTTTAATGAAGATCATGTAGAATAAATCACATCGCATCGTGGAGGTGGTTGGCCGTATGTATGCATGAGCGACAATATCATTACCATAATGTTTGAATGGTATTGATGTGGATGGAGTATAATATTTAATTATCAATACCATGTTATAATAATCATATATAGTTATTATTTTATTATTATTCCCACCGATATAAGGTGGGGCTGAAAAATAGATTACACCACGATGTGGAGAAGGTAATCCCAATATATGCATGTGTGGTGATTTCATTTTTTGTAGGATGAATAGATAGTGGAAAAAGGTTGTTTCAAAATTATAATAACATATCATTATATTAGTGATACTTATGCTATTATTTTATAGTGAAACAAATAATTAAGAGTATGTTGAACACGAAAGAAGTTTTAAAAAATCATTAGGAGAGATTACCCATTCCTCAACGTGATTCCTCTAAATATCTTCTTAGGCCAATAGAGTTTGTATTTGAAGATGACCGGAATCACTAGAATGTAAATTGGTAATTTGAGAGGGAAACACATTAGGGTATGAAAAAACATGAAGGCCCTAAATTTAGTGAAGAGGTGAGGGAGGTTTTTCTATTTTATAACTGAGGTGAGGGGCACTTTTGGAAACTCCATAATTATTAAATTATAATTAAATAATACCTTACCAAAAAACCTCCCAAATGTCTCAATTTCTAATATGAGATGATATAGGTTTGTAATATCATCAAGACATATATTTTTTACAATCATTTATATCAATTTAAACCTTATCTTTTTAATTAACACTTAGTTATTCTAAATAATTGTTACCTAGGGTAACATATATTTCAATATTAAAGGTTTAAATATTTACTTATTTGTTGTAAAATAGACCATAAATAAATAAATAAATTATTTTATTTTATTACATGTCATAATTATTATATATTTTTAATTTTTTAATTATTTTTAAATAATTTAATATTATATTATTTTGACAAACAATCAACAATATCAATTTTGACAATACTCAATTCATTGATTTTTAAAAATATTACTATAAAAAGATAAATTCGAACCAACATTATTATAGTATTCCTAGGAGGAGTAGGTAATCATGAAAATTTATTAGACATGTTAATTAGTCCAAATTATTCATTACATTAATATTTTTTATATCATTTTCTTTGATGTTTCTCTTCATAAAATAATTACAACAATAGATTTGTGTAATTAATTAATATGCTTATTTGTTTACTAAATATTTAAAATAAAATTATATTATGAAGATAAGTCTATTATATTTTTTGAATAATATTTTTAGTTGAAATTATATTTGGGAAAATGTAATATTTAAAATGTTATACTTTTTATATTATGAAAGTGACAACTTTAACATCAATTTAAATAAAATAATATAAGTTTCATAATCTCTTCTATAAAGTTTATAATGGTCCATTACAAGACCCTTGTTTGATTATTGTTGATATATACTCCAAAAATAAGATTGGTACAAGTGTTTGGATATTTTAATATGTATTATTATTCTAATAAAACTATATTATTGCTTTTCTTCAATTAAATAATTTTTCATCATTAAGGTATAAGATATTAAAGTAATTATTTATTTACTAAAAATTTATAATAAATTACGATGATAAAGGAAAATATTTTATCTTTTAAATGAGTATTTATAATCAAAATTATTACATTATATTAAAAATTATTTATTTATTAAAATTTGAGTGAGACATATTAAACTTTTCTTTAAATAAAATAAATTAAATGTCTTAATCTCATCCAAGTGGATTCAAATGGATAACATTTCCACCCATGTATGGTTTATGTTGAAACACAATCATGCAATGATATTAATACATGTGTTATGGTAATTTTGAAACATTATTCTTACCCTTAATTACTCGATTTACCCTTTTAACGTATTAATAACAATTACCCCAGTTAATATTTATAAGGAACAAAAATAAAATAAATATTTTTACCTAATTTGGACCTAATGATTCAGAAAATAGAGTCCATTTTAAAAATTAAAAACATAGATGTTTTAGTAATTAATTTAAAATTAATCCCATTGTAGGAAAAAAGAATATGCTTTAAAAGCTAAAACATTGCAAAAGATTGAAAGGTTTTTACATCTGAATTAATTAGAAAAATAAATGATAATGTATTAATGTATATTTATTGATAAAAATATATTATATTTATACTTTAAAACCATTAAGTATGATAATTTAACAATATAAATTTTTTTAACGAAAAAATTGTTTTCACATAAAATATAGTGTATTTTTACTATTCATTTAAACTTGAACATTTTTAGATAAATATCAGAAATTCATCCAATGTAAAATTTTATATTCCACTAAAAATTAAGAATTTTATGTTGTCATATAAAAACTATTAACCTGTCAAAATGTTAATTTAAAATTGGTCCTCTATTCAAAGGCATAAAATTACCCTTTTGAAAATATATGTTTTTATAAATCAAATAGGATTTATTCATACCATATGACTAAAATATCCATTGGATGAACATAATAAAATATTTTATGATGTATATAACACATATATATCTCATTAATTTCATTAAAAATATCAATTCACTCAAAAGTAGAGATATCTAATTGATTTATATTTTTCATAAATTATTGACAGCCAATGAATTCACAATGCAATTTCATAAGTTAGCCATACGTATTCAGAAAAAACTAGCAAGTATTATATAATGGTAATTTTATACTAAGGGAGTCTCATGGTTTATTTAAATTATTGATTTCATGTAATGAAAGCTAACAAAGAGTTAAAATTATTTAAATAAAATATTTCATAAAAGCATTTGTGTGTTACATTATGAGTCCCGATGCCCCGAAACAATTTTTTGAAAAAAGTTAAAATATTAAATAGCGTTCATGCATGGTTTTCCTAAAAAATTTGAATAATATGAAAAACAGTTCCTGTATCAGAATTCCAAGGGCACCGCTCTGTTCAAAGTAGTGAATTTACCCTAGGTGCGACCTAACATTCGTCAGTGCGGGTCAGTTGTGGGAAGTTGTCATGGGAATTTTAAGTGAATAAAATAAATTAATATTTAAATTAATAAATATTAATTTTATTTTAGTTTCATATATTATGAAATGGGATTATTTTAAATAAACCCCTAGAAGAGATCTATGGTTAGGTCCATAACCCTAGAATCCTCTAGAGGCCATGGAATGAGAGTTCTAGAAAATCATATCGGACGGTTATGATAGAACGTTAGATGAAAGATAAGAAAACTATATTCTTGATGGATATTGATAAAAATGAAGATGTGATGACCAATAGTCATCCAAAAGCAATCCAAAATCCAAGCAAGATGCATTTTTTTGATTATTTTTTCCCGTTATTGATTCCAATAATGAACGAATACTAATCCATAAACATATTAGTCCATATATCGATCATACTTGTAGGATGGGATACTTATTTGTAGTATTTATAGGAGATTGATCATGTGATTGTTTTATTTCTTTGTTTTTCATTATAATATAGAAATATTGAGATCTACATGAATGTTAATCAATGTTCATTACTCTCCTTGATTCATATGCATTTCCCGCCTGTCCATAATTCATTGCGAGTGTTCTTTACTTGGCCCATGACTTGACAAGTCCCAATCAATCGATTATTGAACAACCTATTCTTCACACAAAGATCTGATATCACATATTTGGGATTTTTATGGCACAACTGAGGTACGAAAAAATACATGGAGGGATTTAGAAAAAGGTGGATCCATTAATCCACGTTATTCAACATTCTTCAGTAAGAAAAAAGAATGCCCCTTTTTAGTCCGTTTTGTGGCCAGATCAAAAGAGTAAATTCATTGTTTGGGAAATGGAATGACTTGATGAGCTTATATCTCCAATTTGATAGAGTATAGATCAAAAAATCAAGAATTTTTAGTGAAGGAGGCACATGGGAGAAGCTCCCATGATTCTGGAAAATCTCAAACCATACGGAATGTAATCCGGGATTATATGGAATTTGGGCACCCCTTTTGGTGACTTGGGTTTTGAGATAAAGTTAGGGATCACATGGAATGTGAACTCATCAGATGATGTGTGACCACTCCTAGGTATCTTGGTGTGTACATGGGTTGTACAGAGATATGAGGATGAGTACATGAGTTTCTTACACGGTATATACTACCACATATGATATGGCCTAAACCGGTTACACATATTACCACATGTATGAGTACACGAGCAACGTTACATGAGTTGACACCATGTACTGGCACACGACTGATGTACACGGGTGGACTATAGATAGAAGGACATGATGTGTGACTCCTTTATACATGTCGTGTACCCATCTTCAATAAAGCACAATTTGAAATGACACGGGCCGCTGTACGTGGGAAATACCCAAGGTCAAGGGAAACAACGTGTGACCCTTCTACACGATGGGTACCCATTTCTACAAGGATTGATTCTCTTTTCCTCCATATCTTGGAAATGTTTCATTAGGTTTTATTCCATTTATTGTTTACTTAAAGGTAGGTATGAATCATTTCCTATTCATAGGACTATGATCCCTTTAGCAGGACTTCCTAGATAAAGTTATTGGAATCCCATGAGAGGCCTAGACCAAGATCCTCTATTCATTCTAAATGCCTTAGGTTGAGTTTTTAGTATCAACATGACCAATACTACATGGGCTCTGATCCTCTACTTGTAGGGTTAATAAAGATTCAGTTTTTGATATCACCCCATGGACCGGGCTGTGAACCTCATCTATTGTATCATATCAATATTTAGATCTTTTATAGCATATCTCTTGCGGCGAGAAGCAATGAGCAGTACCTCTCGAATAGAAATCGTGAGTGATATCAGAACTAGGAGCATGTTTTACTGGATGAGTGATTCTTGGAATCATTGATCTAGATTCCTAGGGTTGGTATACATTGGTTGTGACATACCTATAGATTGAGTGTCATGGTTTTAGTATATCAGGATATTTCTTGTTATATGTACTATAGACATATACCTATGTAGAGTTGACTGTATATTTCTTTGTTGTATTTCTTTGTGGTTTCAGGGGGTCTAACTGAGTATTGTTATACTCACCCCTACATAGGATTTTACTACGCATGTCGTGACTTGTGTAGATGATCGACCCTTTGACAGAGTTCTATGAGGACTAGGACCATATGGTGCTTTGTGAGAATAGATAGACCAAGGTGTGTTATTGCATATTTCAAACAATAGTCCCAGTACCATTTAACTATAGGTTGTTCATTTGGTTACATAATATTTTTAGTGGGAATGTATTTTGACATTGTTTACTTTAATTTACTTTCTTTCGTTCTCTGTTTGTGGGATACAATGGCTTGCATGAATTGTTTACTTAGTGGTTTTTATATTTCAACAATTTTTGGCCTTGCAGATGTGTGTGTGTGTACATGAACATATGAAATTCCTCCCATGTTAGTGTTATGCCTAATCATTACTAGTCACTTGACCCTAGCCTATTGGAGGAGTTCATGGGGAGTCATATCATGATTCCCACCAGTACGGGTCATGAGAATACATATTTTATATATTTTTATTTCATAAGCACAATTTCATCATCTGGTTGCACTTTGATCAATGTACACTTCATTTTATTACATTATGAAATATATCTAATATGATTTTTTTATACATGAACCACTACAATTTAATTTTAAAGGATTATATAATATTCAAAATAATATAAATTTATTTCTTATATATTTAATAAAATCCAAATGTTTTTCACAATTTAATACAATATCCAAATGAATATACATTCATATGAAGGAATAATACATTAATCATGAAAATTAGATAATAGAACCAAACATTTTTATATTGATAAGTAAATTACCCTAAATTATAATTAACTATAATAACCTAAATATAAAATAATGTTTTAAACTCAAATTTTATTAAATACCATTTAGAATACACCTCCAAACACATAATAACATTCTTCCCAAATAACCACTTATGTTAAACGTAATGGTTATATATACTTCAACACGATAAAACATCTCCAAAAATATCATTAATAACGTAAAAATAAAAACTATTTGATCCAATAATATGTTTCCCAAAAATAGACATGTTATTTATCAATGAACTAGTTTGAGTAAAAAATGGCATATTAATTATTACATTATGTAGGCTAATGGTAAGAATTACACCATTTTCTCTATTCTACTGTGGGTTCAAGACCTACAACCTTACCAGATGTGATAGGTTTTCACCTGAAATGAATTTTTTCATTTTTATAAAAGTGTAATAATATAGTTTTTATAAAATTCCCAAAATATTTTGATCATACTAAAAAATTATATAATTCATCAAATCAATTTTCAACCACATAAGTTTTTTATATGACATAATTTTCACAATATAAAATATTCTATTATTACTTTAACATCTATTATCATAATCACCCTAATGGTTATTAATAAATTTAAACTTATGTTCTGAAAATATATTATTATTAATCCATAAATAGCCTTCTAACTAAAACACATGTTATACATAAGGGTTACATATATATCAAACATATATTAAAATATAATAATTGTATCTAAGGTACTTCTATAACATAAAACATTATATGAGTTGTTTATGAATTTGGAATTATGATAAACCTTATACTCATAAACCCGTGATAGTATCTGTAACTATTATGTTATTATTGGATGAAGAAATATATTCATCCAAAAATTAAGACAATCCTTATATGTTTCATGATTCTTACAACCAAAATTCCATTTATAAAAACACTTCTAGAACCCAATTCTTAAATACCAATAATTAAATACTTCAAAGATTTTAATTTAATGATTGGTATAACATAGTTCCTTCCTATTTCTAGATGTTAACCTTTATAAGAGGGTATTGAATCAAGTAATACAATGGTTCCCCACATTTAAGACAATGAACTATAAATGTATCACTAGGATTGAATTTATTTCATCCCATCATAGTGTTAATTTTTCGTCAACAATTAATTTCATTTGGATTTTCATTTACACATAGAAAGAAGTTTTTCATCCATTTGAGACATTATCTTAGGTATCAATATCTACATTTATAAAAGAAATAAAAATAATTCTTTTTTGCCCCATGGTCTCCACCACCTGAGCTCTAAATGAATTACATTATTATATTCTTTTTTTAGTTTGAGAATTGGTTAAGGTGTATGTTTTTAATCATATATTGTGAAGGATGATTAATAATAATCATGATATCATTCACTGTAGTCATTATCCCACTTGTTTTATCATAATCACCATATTTTATATCATATTTAATGTCAAAATTATTTCTTTAGGTTCCATACATTTATTGAAGTAAAAAATCTTAGTGTGAGAAACAATAATCACCGTGGAGAACCATATAATCATTTATAGTATGTTTAAATGAAGACACCTTCTATTTAATCTAATCCACCTTAGGTTTAACCTAGTTCATTCATTATCATCATATATTCAAATCCTTCAGGATGGTTTGTTAATACTATTACAATTATCCTAATAATATCCACCATGAGTGTTGAACTAGGAGTGTAAAAAGTGTTGTTATCAGGAACCAGGTGAAGATAGAGTTATATTAAAATTCACCCTTTTTTAAGTTATTACCTTTAGGTACAACAGTTCCAAATCCACATTCACATGTAGTATCATGAAATGGATGTATTTCATGGAAAAGCAAATAATATCTATCTTATTTAACACTTTAGGATATTATCATATACTTATAATTATCCTCAAATTCATACAAAGGGTTATATTCTATAATCTATGTTTTATTAAATATAGTTTCCAAGGATTATTCTAAACATCCTCTGACACCAATGATAAATACCCTGACCATATTAGCCTAAATTCGGTGGTTAATTTATTAAATTGGTGTTAGATACAAGTGATCAAATACTAAGGGATCAAAGAGTTTACCATCGTTGGAAAACAAAATACAAACTTATTACTCACCTTACATTTGATGAATTAAAATACAACATCATATTTTATTTGATAACAGAACTATTACCTCTAAAATATCCCTTAATCTCAATCATATTTCTTCCCTAGAATCCTAGGGAAAAGAAGCATAAGAAAGGGGTGATATTAGATTCTTAAGTAGGGTATGTGTAGAAAAAATGATATCATGAATGAATAATTAATGATTAATATGGAAAAGAAAATAACTGAAAAATTTCCATTTAATAAAAAACATGAGAATATAGAATAATAATTAAGCAATAAATGAAGATCAAATAATCAATAAACCTAATCACACAATCTTAGAACTTATCCATGGATATAATAAATATTCATATAATTATAAATAAATTAATAAATAATATCGTAATTATGGAATTCATAATATCAATAATCATAAAAAAAATATAAAATCCTCTCAAAAAGACATGTAACATTAATAGTTATGGCCTCATCCAAATAAATAATCTAGTTTGTCTCATGAGACATAACGATACATCAATGGGATATAAAGGGCCCTCCCTTAATAAGTCTGATGATTTACTTATATAAATGTTGTGTAACATAATCAACGTAAATATTAATATTGACAAAATATCATATTAAATGTCAATAATTTTACCAATACATAATCAAAATCATAAACAATTTGGATTAATATAGAAAAAGCTATCAAAATAGTACATCTCTAGTCAAATTAATCATAAAAAATCTAGAAGAATAACAAGGATGGTATAATTACAATATATACTTACTTTAGGATTTCTAAAATAAGTTATTTTTTCATTGATTAACAGAAATACCATTAAAATTAAATTAAACAATCTTAAGAAAAATTCCCTTCTTCCTTTGAAAAAACTTTTAAAAGCTAGAAATTTTTAGAATATTAGAAAAAATATTTTCTTTTAAAATAATATTATAAAAATATTAATGAATATTTAAATTAATGAGTGATCATTATGGTGGGAAATTTCTTTCATGTTGAGCACATTAAAAAAAATTTCTTCTCCAATTTTTCGTAAAGAGTCTAAATGTACATCATTCAAAAAATGACATTAATATTCATTTAAAAAATTAAAAATTAAAAAATTTCTTACAATGATATTTAGAAATAATATATTAATATTAAGAACAAATTTAAAAACATTTTTAGCAAACATGATCATGGAATATAATGTATTTTCGACCATAGAGGGAAATAAAGTAGATATTCCTTAAATTTGTTTTTTCTATCTATTGATGTCTAAAATAGAGGAAATGGAGAGGAGATTTTTTTTATTTCAATAAAAAACCATATTATAATATAAGATATAGTTTTTTAGATGTAAATATTTAATAATTCCCCTAGAAGAGACATTAACATAAATAATCCAAAATAATAACGATATTGTGAAACAAACACGTACCACTTTAGTAACTTTTGAATAATAATCCACATGAAATAATTAAAATAAAATGAAAATTTAGTTACATGAATATAAATATAATCATGATATAACTTATACAAGGGGTTATAGATACACCATTAAAAATAATATAGGTTTAGGACATATACATATGTCTTGAAGAAGAGAATTTGTGATGAAGAACCTTTACAATGATTATAAAGTTGAAGTGATTATGTGTATAAAATTTAAAGACACAAAAATTTATAAATAAAAAATAAATAAAGTTAATTTTATTTCATAAATTATATTGAAATAATATAATTAAAGAATAAGTGATGTATCATAATGAAAAAAATTGAGTTATGAAACACTTACCACTTGGTAAATTTCAAGTAAACACACTTGGATAAATTTTTTTAATTTGAAACATAAAATACCATGAATTATTAAGGATTAATTATATAATATTTAAAATATTAATTATATCCACCATATAAAATTAATTAGGTTAATAACATTAAAATATGCCCCAATAAATGGAAATTGAGATGAAATCTCTTAACTTAGGTCCAACTTACTATTACATGTCACGAGACTATATAAAAAAATATATATTTATTATAAATATTTAAATAAAAATAATGACATATATCACAACTTTTATGATATTCTTATAGTCTTTCATCACCTATTTATTTACAATTATTTGTTAAAATCAATATTATTGGTCATAACTACATTGTTTTTTATTTATGATTTAGTTTGGTAGTTTCAACCCCTATACATTTATCATAGTTCTATAATATCAATAACTTAAACCATGATATAAATATCATATATATACATTATTTATGTTTTTATAACAGTCCATAAATGTTAAGAATATAAAAATGATTTATTCCATTCATGGAGATTGTAGGCTGTACATATGCATGGATATTGTCTTTATTTTATTATTCGTAGATGAAATGAAATAAATATCAACAATAATTGACTTTAAAGAATCATTATTATATCATATAAATCATATAAATCATATAAATTCATAAAATACATCCTTACTACCAAAATTTTAAAATTATTAGAAAAATGGATCACATCCCTTAATACAGGCTATAGTGCACACGTACACACAAGCAACATTAGAATTTTTCAACCAATTGGATGATAAGAAGGTAGATGTGATATTAAAATTACCAAATTATAATTATTTTATAAATATTAAATTATATATATATATATATATTAAATATGTCATTATATGCATCCTTGAATGGTCATGATGTAAAATGAATTACATAGGTCTCCAAGGTGGTAGTTCATCATACACATGATCGATATTTTTGTTTCTCATTTGATTGGAGAGTAGATGGATATAAGTTATTAACTAAACATAATGACATCTAATTATATGGTAGATATTAGTGTTATTTTTTAACATATTTGTTTTTCAATTTGATGTTTTTAGAATAAGAAATAAATGAAAATGCATGGTTAATAACAATACCTTTTCTCTAGATAACGCTTTTAGGTTTATACATAAAGCCTTCCAAAAACGGTTTTATGATCAATGAATAGATTATAGGTTATGGGGAGGGATTTATGTAAGGTATTTTTTTAAGGTTTTCGTTGTACCAAATACATCATGATGTACATAGAAAAGATTAGAGGGGGAATCATTTTATAAGTGGGGTAGGGGATACAATTGGAATTTTCGAAAAGAATAAATTTTACATACATTTCTTACATACCAAATAGCTCAAAAACAGACCCTTACAAATCCTTAAATCGTATATTGTAGAAATATATACTTACAATTGAAATTATAAAAGTTTTTTATTCATTTTAACCCTTAAATCTTTAGTTTACCACTCTAGTAAACTTGTTTTAACACAGACCACGATAAATAAGTTTTATACTTTTTACTATTCATTTTGACAAAAAATTAAGTTGAAATTATTATTTAACATTAATTATGAATGTTTAAAACATATAATATTTTTTTTATAATTCAAATCACATAATTTGTATAATTTAATTTAAAAATTAAACTCACATACAAGATGAAAAAACCAGTTTTCCAATAGAAGGCTTTCATAAGTGAAAAATGTGTTAATATAAAACCTTAACTTGAAATTAATTCCAATGACCATAATTGGATAAATAATTATACAGTTTAAATATTTTTTTTTCATTTATACAATTTAAAAATAATAACATTTTCAAATTCTTTACCATGACATTTATTTTCCAATAAAAATCAGTATTTTTTCTATTCATCAAAAAATTAATATTTTCAAGAAATTCTAAAAAATTCACTTTAAAATAAATTTAGCAGGATGAATTCAAATGTTATTTAATTTTTTAAAATAAATTTTAATAAGTTTTTTAAAAAATGTTTTAAAATAATTGTTTAAAATATAACAAAACCAATTTTTTTAAATCTAATGTTTTTATGCATAAACTTGGTTTATTCTTATGTTAATCTGAGAAAAAAATTATATGAATAATAAAATTTTTTATTTAATATTTAATTTATAAATTTAAATAAAATAATTCACCATAAGTGATTAATTTAATTTACTACTATAAATAATCATTATGCGCATAAAAACAGTTTTTAAAAAGTACATTTATTTTACTTGATGTTTTTTATTTTTATATATTTGAAATTTATAACTAGTGAATCTATTTTATATGTGTGTAAATATTATAATTTTTATAGTTTATTTATTCTTATTTCTACCCTCCATATTAATGGCTATGTTATAATGTTCATATTTAAGTAATATATTATACTGGTTATTTAAGCTCAATGTTACGTGTTGTATACAATATCAAACAAAATATTCTTATTTTATAATTGCAGGGTGTTACATAATAGAAAACTTCAATAAATTTTATACTCAAAATTTCCACATGTGCTCAAAAATTAAGGGTTTGAATTTTGAAAATAAAATTTTTGAAAGTCCACATAGTAAAAAGGGTTAATAATGTTTCCTTTTGATAATAAAGAAAGGGAACTAAGAAGGCCAGCTAGAATAAAAAATACATTGGTTTCTAAGTTGGAAAACATTAGTGCGAAGTAAAAATATGGACATAGACGAAATGAATAAATAATTATAGATAGTGATATAGGTTATTTATCATAATAAATTGGATGACAAAGGGAAATTCAATAACCACAAATCCGTAAATTTGTACTAGTTGAAAAGAACATTAATTCATTAGTAATGATGAAAAATATATAGCATTTTTATTTCTAGATCCATTTCCAAAAGTCAAGTGGTTATTTTACTATCATGATAGGGAAATCCAAAAATATACATAAATGATATATTATTATTTCACAATCACGATTCCATCATTTGGTCGTGCTTATATCAAATTCACTATCATTTTATACACCATGAAATGAATATCCAAGATGAATGTTTTATTCTTAAATATATAAAATTAATTTTAATGGATAATATAATCCACTAAACAATAAAAATCTAGTTATAATGTATTTATTAAAACCCAAAGTTTTATCATTATATAAGATGACACCAAAAAATGAATAAACTTTCATATTAAGGAATAATATATTAATATCTATATTTCAACAATAAAACCTAAGGTTTTACATAGATAATTCCATAAATAAATAATCCTAAATTATAATCAAGCACAATAAACTCATTGTTAAATAATTTTTAACCTAAAAAGTTATCTCATACCATTAAACATACAAATCCAATTAAGTAATAACATTCTTCCCAAATATTTCTTTATTTTATGACTAATATTTATATATAACTAAAACTAATAAAATGACTCCCAAAATATCATTAATTACCAAAAAATAAAAAAATTTGATCCTAAAATTTGTTTCCCAATATAAAAAAATATTTATATTTCAATTATCTTGAGTGAAAATGTAATATTTATTATTATATTATATAAGAAGGTGGTAGGAGTTATAATCATATCTCTCTTCAGTTGTGGGTTCAAGCTCGATGGCCTTATCAAATATGACAAGTTGTCACCTGACATCCATGTTGTCCATTTTATAAAACTATATTAATAATTTTTTTATAATTTTCATAAAATTCGATGAAGTTATTAAAAAGTTTCATTGTTAATAAAATAATTTTTTAAACACAAAAGTTTTCTATATGAGTTATTTTTTCCCAAAATGAAATAATATATTATTAACATAACATCAATGATCATATTAACCCTATATGATATCAATAAATTTGTAAATATATCAACACAATATAATAGAATTATTCCTCAAATAAACTTATCACTAAATCATATGGTATATATAAGTGTTACATATACCTAAAACATCAATTAAAACTTTATAAATGACTTTAAGGTTCTTCCATCACATAAAACCCTAGAAGGGGTGTTTAAGAATTTGAACTTATGATCAACATTAAACTCATAAACCCATGATGGTATCCATAACTCTTTTATTAATATTACGTGAAGACATATTTTTCCAATGATTAACACAATCTTATATGTTTCCTGATTCATATAACCAAAATAAAAAATGCAAAAAATTATTCAACCAAATAATTCTTAAATCCAAATACACAGAGACATCAACTGTTTTTATTAAATTATTGGTATAACATAGGTCATTACTTAGTCTTGGAGTTAAATTTTAAAATATAGAACTGATTCTGATAATTTGAAGGTTCCCCCCTTTTAGGAAAATGAACTATAAATAGATCCCTTAGAAAACATTTATTTTCTCCCACTGTAATATTTATTTTTCCTGAATAATTAATCACTCTATGACCTTACTTTCCACAAATAAAACGTTTCCCCATTCCATTGTGAAATTATACTGGGTGTATATTTCTATATTTTTTACATAAATAAAATTGACATTTTTTATACATTTTCTCCACCACCCGAGCTCTCAATGAATTCTATTCTTCTATTATTTGGTTAGGTTGATAGTTGGTTACGGAGTTGGGTTTTAATCATATATTGTGAAAACTGATTATCCATAATCATGATATCATTTACTCTATTCATAATCCCATTTGGGTTTTAATAATAATCACATTATGAATCATATGAAATTCCGAAAATATTTATTTGGGTTCCATCCATTGACTAAAGAAAAAATTTATAGTGTGATAAACAATAATCATAATGGGGAAAAATTATATCTAAAATTTCAAAACCATAACACCTTATTTTCAAACTAGTACACCTTAGGTTTTAACTAGGTCATTTTTTTCATCTTCTATTCCAATCATTCATGATGGTTTTTATGGAATATGTGAATTAACCCAAGAATATCCCATAGGAGTGTCAAACTAGGTGTACAATAAAGACTGTTATCATGATGTAGGTGAAAATGAAGGTAAATCCCAATGCATCCTTTTTGGATTTATTTCCCCTAGGATTAATTATACCAGTTCCACTTCCACTTATAGTATCCAAACATGTGTTACTTGTAAAACTACATAATATTTATCTTCCCAAAACATTATTATGTTATCCTATATATAGAATTATCCTCAAAGTAAGTCATAAGGGTATATTCTCTAATCAATGATTTCTTAAATTTAGTTCACAAGGATTATACTAAACATCTTTTTATTCCAACTACAATGAACTCAACCATAGAATCCCAAAGTAGGTGGTCACATTATTAAATTGTTGATAAATATAGGTGATAACATCCAAAAGGATCAAATAATTTAATAGTTTTGGAAAACTATACACATACTTAAAACTCACATTATATTTGATAAATTAAAATACAATATATTATTTTCATTTAGAACACCACTATTACCTCTAAAATATCCCAGTATATTAATCATAACAAATCTTTTGGAATACTAGGGAAATAAAGAATAAGAAAGGGGTGAGCTTAGATGCGCACTAAGTTTATGCATACAACGAAAGCAATCATGCATAAATTTCAAATTATAAGTACGGAGGGGAAAATAAATAAAAAAATTCAATTTAATCAAAAACAAGATCATATAGAATAATATGGGATAAATAAATGATTAACTAAAAATTCTATCTAACTAATCACATAATCGTGAACTTATCCATGGATATAGTTAATATTTAAACAATCATATGGAAATCAATAAATAATCTCATAATGATGTAATTATTAATTATGTATAACATAAAAATAAAATAAAGTCATCTTGGAAAGAAGAATTACATAAATAGGTAATAAAATGGAAAAAAACCAATATACATTGTACCATGAGACCTATCATTGCATTATAGGGACATAACATGACCTGCCTAACTGAGTCCAATTATTTACTCATATGAAAGGGGTGAAACAAAATAAACATAAATATTAATATTCAAATATAATCATCTAAAATACTAATAATTTACCTAATCAATAATCATAATCATAAACCATTCAGAATAATATAGAAAATAGTATCAATATAGTACATCCAAAGACAAAATGATTATAGAACACCTATAAGTATGATAAGGATGGTATGACTTCAACATATACCTAGTGATGGATTTGTAAAATAAGGTTTTTTCATTGATTAATAAAAATACCATAAAAATATAATTAAAAAAATTCTCATAGAAAATAACCTTTTTACTTATGAAATAAATTTTAAAAACTAATAATATCTATAATATAAGGGATTTTTTTTGAAAATAATACTAAGATATTTTAAATAAATTATTAAATAATGATTGGTTTTGATGGTAGGAAATTTTTTTCTTATCATGAACCATAAGATAATAATTCATTTCAAATTTTTAGTAAAGAGTTAAAATTCATATCATTTAGAAAATGATTGGAATATTCCTTTTAATTTTTTTTAAAAGTATAACATATGTAAAAATTATCTTTAAAAATCAGCAGATAATATCATAAACATCTTTGAAAACATTTTTTAAAAACATGGACATGGAAGAGAACGAATTTTTTACAAGAGAAGATATGAATTCAAACATCCATAAAAGAAGTATTTTACACTATTGAGTTCTTAATAAAAGGAAATTAAAAGGAATATATTGAAATTAAATAAATAAAAAAGGAGAATAAAATATTTTTGGTTTATGAAATTTTGATCTATTAATTCCCATATAAGAGAATCTAACATAAATAATCATGAATAATAATGGGATTGTGAAATTAACCCTTATCACTTTGGTATCTTTTGAATCATATTTCCCATGAAATAAATAACATAGATTGAATATTAAATAAAATCAATATAAAGAGATTCAAAATATAACTTATTGAATGGGTTTTTTATACAACTCATAAAATAATATTGGTTTATAACATAGCATATGTCCAGAAGAAGGCAATTTGAGATTAATAACCATTAGAATGATCATAAAATTATAGTGAGGCTTAATAAATGTAGCGATTATTTGTAAAAAATGTAAATAAAAAAATATGAAATAATACATAAATCAATAAAATTCAATTTCACACATAATATTGACACAATATAATCAATAAATATGTTATGTAACTCTATGAATAAAAATTGAGTGATGAAACACTTACCACTTGGTAACTTTTTAGTTAAATAAAATTAGATTAAATAATTTGATATGAAACATAAAATACAATTATTTATAAAGTATTAAAGATATATTATAATAAAGGGGAATTATATCCTACATGTAAAATAAATTAGGTGTATAACGTTAGAACATTCCATAATGAATAGAAATTTAGACTTAATCCCTTACCTTAGGCCCGACTTATTTTGTTTGTGTTCTAACCCTCAATATAATAAATATAGTTTTTTAATAAATATATTATGTAAAAATAATCATATATATGTCCAACCTTATAAGATTTTATTATTTCATTTGATCACACATTTATAAATAATTCTTTGTTAAATCACTGTTTCAAGTCATAACTGCTTTGTTTTTCATGTATGTTTTGGTTTTGTAGTTTTGGTCAATGTTACCTTATTATGATTCCCTAGTATCTATAATATTAATAATTCTATAAATATCACATATATTAATTTTTAATGAATTTAAGATATTTTATATATTTTGAATGTTGAAAAATGAATCAAACTGTTCATGGAAATGATATGTTGTACATACACATGAACAATATTTTATTTTTTATTATTTTAAAGGATGAAATGAAAGAAAGGTAAATAATAATTAAAATTTAATGAATAATTATTATATCATATACATAATATTTGTTTATATAATTAATCCTTGTTACCATCCATGTCAAAATAAAATGGAAAACAATTCACATCACTTCATTGAGGTGATAGTCAACACATACCCATGAGCGACATTACTGTTCTCCAATGGATTGGAATGTAAAAAGTTAAATTCGGAATTATAATTAAATAAGTATAATTATGTCATAAATATAAAATATATACATTAAATACATACCTATATAACTCTCATAGAGGTGGTGATGGAAAACAAATTACATCAGTTTGCGATGCGGTTGTCCTCCATACAAACAATCAACTATTTAATTTCCCATCTAATGGAAGCGGAGATGGATATATGTTATTACAAGAAAATAATAAAATCTCAGTATATTGGATATTATTATTTTATTATTTTATCAATATTGATTAATATTTTAAGTAGTTATAATAATAAATAAGACAAAAATTTAGGATTAATATATATACATCTTATTCAGACAACTTCTTTAGATTTATAACTAATAACTTCCTAAAATGGGCTTATAATCCAAAAATGGATCTAATTTATGATCATTTATTTAGGGAATGTAATTTTATGGGTTTTATTAAAACTTCAGGGATCTTAAAGTGTTAATAGGAGATAAAAGGAAACATCCTTTTATAAGTGGGGGAGAGGACACACTTAGAATTTTTGAAAAGAATAAATTATACCAACAATTGTTCACACCCAAAATGAAACAAAAAAGGACCATTACTAATACTTAAAATATATAAGGATAAATTATGGTCAGAAAATGAAAATTAGATAATTTTTATTTCATTTGTACCCTTGTCATATTAGTTTAACCCCGTGTAAACACATTTTAATGTTAACCACAACAATTATTATTTTTTACTATTCATTATGAAAAAATACGTTGAAATTATAAGATAATATTAATTATTATTATTTAAAAATATGGAATAATTTTTTTTAAAAAAAAATATATAATATAAGAGATATAATTTAACTTAAAAATTATACCCGCTTGCATGACGAGAAAATAATTTCCAAAGAAATGTTTTCTTAAGTATATAATTCTTCAATGTAAAAATTATACTTGAAATTGATTATAATGAACTAAATTGAATCAATAATAATATAATTAAACTAATATTACTTATATAACAATTTAAAACCAAATTTATCTTTTTAAATGATTTAAATGAAAAGGCAGTTTTTAATAAAAATCAATATTTTCACTAATCATCGAAAAATAAACCTTTTCAGAAAATTATCATAACTTCACTATGTGATAATTTTCATATGAAGATTTAAAATTTTAATTTAATTTTATCTAATAAATTTTATAAATTTTTACAAACAATTTTAAAATAACAGTGAAAACATGATGAAACTACTTTTCAAAAAAATATTGTGTTAAGCTTTAAAGTGGGTTTATTCTTATGTCATGCCTATAAAAATAATATATGAATTATAAAAAATTTATTTTAATATAAAATATATAAATTCAATTAAAATTATTCTTCAATTTCTATTAATTTAAATTTTAACATGAAAATATATTTTGAACATAAAAATAGTTTTTCAGAAGAATGTTTATTTTACATGAAAATAGTTTTTATTTTGATCTCAAATAAATTATTAACCGTAAATTTTTTTTAAATACTAAACCTTATAATTTTACTAATTTATTTATTACTATTCATACCCCCTATTTTAATGTCTAGGTTAAAATGTTCATTTTTGAATAATAATTTTTATAGATCATTTATGCTTAATTTTATGTGTCCTATATTCCATCAAACACAGGGTTATTCTTTTAAAATATTGGGGTGTGAAAACCACAAAAATATATACAATACCCAAAATTAGTAAACAATTTATGGTATACAACAATTCTTAAAAGAAGTTATTGGGGTGGGTATTGATGATTAATAATAATGTAATATCTTACACCTAAAGGTAGTTTAATGTTAAAGAACAGAACTACCCAACACATGATCCAGAGTTGGATATAGTGATCTTCACACTAATGTTTTTAATAATTATATTAATTGGGATAAATTTAAAATATATATGAATCATAAGAGTCTCCAATATAGATATTCCTACATAAATAGCTTAATATGAACCAACAAAGATAGTGAGTATTGATCATGGATTATGAAAGCTCAATCCAGTACCATTCCGGGGAGGCAAGTACAATGGTAGATGGTCTATGTAAAAAGGATTATCCTACATTATACATGATCATAACTGAGAAGGATCAAATCTTCTTGGACTTAAAAAGGCTGGGACTGTAAGTCATAATGGATGTAAATTTTTTATTCCTTTCTCAAATGATTACACAACCACCCCTTATGGATAAGATAAAGGATGTTCAAAGAGATTATATGGTCATATAGAAGAAGATAAAAGGAATATAAAATTTTAAATATTTTGTGTTCAAAAATTTTGGGGAAGGACTTGCAATATTTGGGTATACCATCAAATCCACAGATAAAGAAGGAACTATTAAAAGATTCACATAGATTGACCTTCTCTATCCACCCAGGGAACTTGATGATATATAATGATTTATAAGAGAAATATTGGATTAAATATATGAATTAAAAGATAACATAATACACATAAAAGTGTCTGGTATGTCAGTAGGTAAAGGATGAAAGGTAAAAATCCAAGGGGACGATGTAATCATTACTTATGCCCACATTGAAATAAGAGAACATAACTATGGATTTTGTGACATGAATTCCAAATAAATCCAAATTAAACAAATCTATATGCGTTATTTTGGATCATATTACAAATAAATCTAACATTATTTCAAATTTAGATGAATTATCATTTGATTTACAAACAAGGATATATATTTGATAAGTGGAAAGGAATCATGGAACACCATTATCAATTCTATCTGATTGAGATCTAAGGATTACCAACATATTTTGGAAAATATTCCATCATGATCTAAAAAATGATTTGAAAATTAGTAGAACTTATCACTCCAAACTAATTCTTATTATGAGTAGATTATCTAGAAATTAGAGGTTATTCTGAGAGATTGATTGATGGAATTCAAAAGAGGATGGGATCAACATATTCAATTCGATGGGTTATAAAACAATAATAGATTTAACATGATCATATAAATTTATCTATATAAATTCCTTTATGGGAAGAGATGTAAAAATCCTACGTGTTGGGATTAAGTGGGTGAATGAAAGTAGTATATACATGAAGTGGTTGTAGAAATTCTAAATAAATCAAGACTATTCAATATCACACCAGGGAAGCTTGGATCCAAATAAATCACTATATTGATAATATTCAGAGATAACTAGTGTTTAAGGTTATATAAAAAGTGTTCTGACACATATACCTATGAAATAGAGTCAGGATAATTTTAAATAAGTGGAAGCTATTTCATATGTATATCAGAATCTTTGAGATTATTGATCATAATAAAGCTATGACATATTAACTAAAACTACCATTAACTAAATATTATGAACACGATGAGTTGTATGTATACATCTTGGGGAAGTACATATTGAATCCCTCAAATTTACTATATTTTGGGGTGGTATAACAAGAAAATGATCTCTCTTATGATGAGAAACTAGTGAATATATTAGGAAATAGAGGCATGTTCTACATAATAAGACAACTCAACGAGTAAGATTTCTATAGTGAAACCATAAGTACATGAATGAAACATTATAACCATAGAATTTGATGAATTAGAAGTACACACACATGTATTCACCTTATTACATAAAAAATTCATGGATAAAATTTTTTTATGGGGGGAAAGAATGTAATGACCCATAATTTTATCAATTGAATTTTCCTTCATATTATTTAATAGTGTCACATTAAGTAATGTAATATTATATAAATCCAATGAAACCCAATATAAACAAAAATTATATTTAATTTTAAATTTATTTTAGAATATAAATATTTATATAATAATTGAAAACATTACAATGGTATAAAAAAGGAAAACAAGTTAACTATAATATAAATATTTGGATTTTATCGATCTATCAACATAACCACAATCTCAAAAAAACTGAAGAAAATGCAACAAAATAGTAGTAATAGAATATTCATATTGAAAATGAAAATAAATATAACATTGGGAGAAAACAAAATTTAATGAATAATTAGTGAAATTTGAGGCATTTATAAAAATTAGGGAACTCATATAGGCGTTACAAATCCAAATGTTTGAATAGTACTTTGACTGTTAGAATAGTAATATGATTATTAAGAATTTTAACCTAACTATTAGAATATTATAATCTCATATGGAAGTGTAAAATTAAATGTAGTTATCTTATAAAATAAAAATACGATATATTTGTATCATGATACAAGTAAATAATAGTTTTAAAAAGCATAAAATATGTTTTTGTATTTTTGTAAAACATACATGATTGATTTCCATTTTTATAAAAAATATAATGATTTAAATAAAATTCATTTTCATAAAATGGGTTTAAAATTTAATATAATAGTTTTTTATAATTATAATTCTTTATGATACTATATAAAATTTTTGTAGGGGTAATAAAATTGACTATAATATTAAAAATGAGATATTTTTGAAGAAATGAGTATTTTAATTAACAATTTAATTTATAATATTTAGAATATTATTTTAATAAAATAGATATCATTTTTTGAATCTACACTTTGAAATTTTTTTACAGTGGATATTTGGTATTTTTGAAAAATAGTTATATTTTTAATGAATAATGAAATATGAAAAAATACCATATTTTACATTATAAGCTTAATAAATGAATAAATGAGTTATAGATGATGTAATCACCCATTATTTAAAACTCACATCAAGAATTTACAATATATATATATATATGATTCACTAATATTGATACTCTTGAGAGAAAATAAAAAACTACCAAATACACTATTCAAAAACACCCATCTCCCTCCTTATAAATACCACCCTCCCCACCCCTTATCCTCACACCTTCCTTTCTTATTTATAAATTTATATGAAATTATATTCCCATTCCCCATCCCCATGTCAACATATTTATGGCCTCATGAAAAAATCATAGTGCCTTGTGTGTATTTTAGGAGATGTTGTTTAATGGGATATATTATCAGACTATCTGTTTTAAACTCATTTATTATTCTACTTCATCCTCACATATCCCTCAAAACCTAACATAATGACTCCATTATTATAAATATACCAGATTTTTTTTAATTTAATATATATCATCCATCCTCTTCTCTTCTCTCCTAATTAAAAAAATGAAAACGTTTCTATTACTATGGTGGATTCACCTCTTCCATGAACAACATACTTTGTTTTTCTCCAATACCTTGATGTATGATTATTGAAATATTATTATTGTTTAAAATGATGATAATAAGTATATTTTAAATTATTTAATGATTCTAGCATGTATTAATTACTGTTGAATTTAAAAAATATATATTTTTCATGATGTTCGGTAAAACTGCCTAAATGAACAAACCAAATAATGACAACATTTGTACTAAATAGATCATATATATATATAACAAAATTTTGATATTTAGAATAGTTTTGATTCCAAAAATAAAATTAATATTATTTCATTTTATTTTTACTGTATTAGTCCCATTTGAAAAGAACTTCAACAATTTTATGCATGTGATCCGACCAAAGAACCATGAAAATAACGTCATTGGAAGAGAGAAATTAAACATTATATCTCACTATAACAGTTGTAGATTAACATAACATAATTATAGTAAAATAAATTAAATAATTTATGAAATAATTAATTTCTTTTTTCTAATTTTATTATCTAGGAAATTATGTAAAAATGAAATATTATTACAGAATCCATTGTAAGGGATCTCTTCCGGAAATCCTGTTTTCATTAGGATATGATTTTTCACTCATTTACCCACTTTATCTCTCTATTATTCTTATTTACTTATTTAATATTCTATATATGAGTCTTACATGTATATAAAGAGTTAAATTAAAGTTTAATTGATGGTGATATCTATGTTTTAAGGGCTACATTCACAAAATCATTCGAGAAAAAGAACTAAATAAAGTGAATTTGACTATTTCTTACCCCATTTCAAGTAACAATCCTTTAAATGTTTTAAATCATTCTGGTTTCTAAATTTTATCATTATATTATTTAAAATATTTTTTTAGTTCATTTAGTATCTAATATATATTAATATTCCCATTCCACTCTTCAATGAATCTTTATCCCTTTCCCTAAAACCTTAAATAAGTTGTACTTTTACAAAGTAACATATCAACACATTTTTGAATTTTCACTTCTTTTGAAAATCAATTTATCATGTTATAAGAATTATTTTATCAAAAAATATTAAATAATTCTTAACCGTTGTTTTCTGGAAACCTTTACGATAAGATCTCTAGTTATGCTAAATGACATGATAATGAATCATATTTCTTTTCATTGGAAATTATTAGGTTTATAATTTAAATATGATTGTCATTTGTGTCACACAAAATTATATACATGTTATTTTTGTGTTCCTATAGAGATCTCTAATGCATTGGGTAATATTTTGGTCTCCTGAGATGATATATATGGGATAAGGGAGCAAGCCCAATCCATGATGGGACTCTATTTACCATGCGATATAATATTGGTAGTTATCCTTGACATATTCTAATGTATAATTTTATATAGTTTTAAAATTCATTTTTTAAATGATCTCATGATTCTGTACACCTTATTTCATGCTCCCATATAATTATTAAGGACCCTTTCCTTTTATGATATCATGTTATACCATTTGATTCATATAATTTTCTTTTTTATAATGTTAGTTACATTTATAGGATTTTATCTCACCCCTTTTGTTTATGTATTCCCCATGAAATATTATGTAGTCTAAGGAGATCAAAGATATTTTGGAAGTCATTATAAAGATTAAAAAAAATACTTATTATTTTAGTTTCCCTTTTAGGTATTATTACCCCAATCTTCCAAATATAGTTAACCTATTGATCTTTGAGTTGTATTTATAAAGAATTTATGTCAAAATAATAATGTAATAATATGTATAAAAATATTGGGTAGAAATACAATCTTAATTGATGCATCATAAATTTCATTTAGGGCACCATTTAATATATATTGACCATTTAATCCTCTAAAACATGTGGGTTAAAACTAATATTTTAAAAATATTAGATAATTTTAGAGGGTTTTTTATGCCTTAAAAAACATAACCATGAAACCAATTTAATAAATACTGTTAATAAAATATTAAATAGGGATTGTAAGAATGATTTGTGGTCACTAAATGACACCTATTAATGTAAAAATTGGTCCCTAAAGGCACCATTGTTACCATGTAAACATGTGTTGTACTCTCCCTAGGGCCTTCCCACACACATGAACTGTTATGAGAATAATAACTATCCCCACAGGCTAACACAAGTTCATTATGGGATCAATTTAGGTGATATTTATCATTTAATTCTCTAACACATCTGTGTTGAAGTTAATATTTTTAAAATTTTAGATGTTTTTAGATGGCTTGTGATGTCTTTAGAATATAACCATGAAACCAATTTAATACATATTATTAATAAAATATTCAAAGGGGATTCTAAGAAAAAACTCTACGTGACTACATGCCGCCAATTCATGTAACAATTGGGCACTAAAGGCACCCTAGTTTCCCCATAAACATGTGTTGTCCCCTCCACGAGGCCTACCCACAAGACTTAATTGTTATCAAAATTATGACCATGCACACATGACAACACATGATATTTTTAGTGTGTGTTTTAATCTTTCAAACACATCGTATAAAACATCATAGGAGGTCACCCATCAAGATCACTACTCTAGGGAAAACCTATTTAATTGTAGAGTTTTAATTATATAAGATTAATAAAGGAAGGGTAAACCTTGTCGACATGGGTAGTAACATTTAGTCTTTTAACCTTTAATTTTGTGGTGCATTAAATTCAACCCTCCCATGTTAGAGAAAACAATCTACATTGTAGACCCTATAATTCAACCTAGACAGTTCCACCACAATTCAGGCTGGGTAACACCTCAAATAAAAATGTATCAACTAGGCCATAATGAAACACTACTTTCTAAACAAGCATATGTTTTCTTCTCCCTGTACCTCACAAATGTGCCTGAACTGGTCATCAGACTAATGACTATCCCCAAAAGACAAAACAAGTTCTTTTTGGTGTGTTTTTTCCTCACATGGACACACCTAGGGGGAATTCCTAGGAGTACACCCATCTTGATCAATACACTAGACCAAACCTATGTAACTATGGATTTATAATCATGAATACTACTAAAAAGAATGATGAACATTGTTGAAATAGGCTGTATCATTTTTTTATTTAACCATTTAACTTTCTACGGTGTTATAATTCGTCCTCCCTCAACTCACCTATGACATTTGAAACATCATATATTCCACAAAAAAAATATAAATTTAAAATGTAAATATATAAATTAAAACATAAAATCCCCCTTATAAAACCAGATTCAACACTAACTATCCAAAACAATGTTTCTCATCGCCAAATATCATAATTATGTGTTATGGAAAATGGATCTATCTATGAGATATCTAATAAATTTCAATACCTATACACTATTAAAAATATCCCCGACTTGATCGTGAAATACAACCACACAAGGATGTCTATCATAAATGTTCATACTAAAAAATGAATACTCAACCATATCTACTTCCCACATAAATAAAAATGAGTAGTGATTCATTGTGACACCACTTTTCATCTATAGATAACATCATTAAAAATTCAATACCAAAGTTTAATTCATGAACCAAATCACTAGACTCAACCTATACTCACTAATTGTTAAGGTTTTGACAAATACAATCTAAATTCATAAGAAATTATGAAGTAATTATTATGACCTATGATTACCATGTTGTCTAAGACACACTTTTATTCAAAATGGATTGACCAAAACAAATCCAAAGATAATACCACTAAAAAAAATCATTTAACCTTATTTAAATGATCCTCCAAAACTCTCATAGTTGAAAAAAATTCACTAACATTACTTCAATCAACTGGAAACTCAAATAATTACACATAAAAATAACCACAACCACAAAAAATTATTTTATTCAACCAATAAAAAAATTACTTAAGAATACATTCATAAGTCAATTACTGGTTCATTACATGATAAATTGACATTTAACCCCTTCAAAAAAATATATAAACACATAATATATGTATCAAAAATACATTTAATTTTAGTTTACCTTTATAATATCATAGTATCTTTATCACATCAAAAATATATATTATATGACATAATTATAAAAATAATAAATTAAACATAAAACATGATAAATTCCCTCAATAAAATTTAATATGAACATTCTTTTGACAAGAATTAAAAATATATATAACATTTTTTAAATTTAAATTAATCACATGATCTTAAAATTAACTTTATAAAAAAAATCATGTTTAGTTAATTAAAATTTCATTATGGAAAAATTCTAAACATAACCCAGGATAGAATAATAAATTTAGATTAAACATACTCATATATTAAAAAACATTAACATGATTTAACCTAATAAACATAAAATTAAATCCCATTGTAACCCAAAAAAACCAAACACCCCTATAATTATCATGATCAAAATAATAATTAATCATTTGATCACGAAAATACATTTTTAAAAATTTTTAATATCCCATTAATCACATATTTGTACCAATTTTCATTTCCAGAAAACCCACCATCAATTATTTATATATCTAAAATATTTTAACGTGTTTAAATGCAACTACATAACTTATACCATTATACTTTAACAATTTATTCCAATTTTTAACAAATAGAAATAAAATTCTACATATTAAAATTCATTTGATTAAAAAATACCATAGAAATTTTAATAATCTTCTCAATATTAAAACTAATATTTTAAAATTCCTCTTTTACAAATAATAAATAATAAAAATCAATTTAATTCAACCCAAAATATGCACCTCAAATAATATTTTATTATACACCATCATTATAACCCATTTATGATGAAGTTAGTGAACTACACATTTTAGAATCTTATAAAATAAGTCACAATAATATAAAAAAAATAATGAATAACCCATTCAATAAAAAATATCTATTTTATTATTTACCATATTATATAGGTATTAAATCATCCACAATTCAAAAACCATGATATCCCATTTTCATAATTTCTTAATCATATTTACTATATATTCATATAAATAAAACACCCAAACAAGCCACTATAAATTACACATCATGTCTTTCATCAATTAATTTTCTAATAACATTATTAATATTCCAAATTTAACACATAATATTCATTTTGATAATACAAACATATCACATTAACACTAAATAATCAATGATCAAAATGAATCACATTTCATTGTTAAGAACATCAACTTTATTTTAGTGAATAAATTTAGCATTTGTATTCAACTCAAGTAAGAACTCATTATTTTATTAATAAATTAATTATTTAAATAACTTCAATATCAAAAATATATTCAAAAATCAAGCACATTCATTTATTTACTCAGATATATGTCATATCCCTATGTTATAAAAATATGAAAGAACAAACCATTATTCATCATCAAGTGAGTGTGAATTATATCCTATAATATTATTTAAAAAATAAATTAATAAAATATCCATTCTTCCCTGGTTACATGGACTTATAATAGTTATTTTTTCCCAGGTCACACACATAGATTCTATAGCAAGTCCCATATCAGAAAATTTTAACTCTCAATACCCAAAGTATCAAGGCTAATGAAAAATTTATTATAATACAATTTTATAATGTTCTGCCCTAACATGACCTTGCCACAATGATGAAAAATTAGATATCCTAAAGTGAAATCCTTAATGACCAATGGTTGGTGACTGACATCATGGATCTATGTGTATCACTGGAAGAATGATTTATCCTCTAATGTATCATCAAATCAATGTATACATAGTCGGAGTGGAAAAAAAACATAAATTGATACCAATAAAACTCGATAAAACATAATAAATATAAATAATTAATCATATGTAATTTAATAAAATAATGTAATAAATAAAAACTAATACCATAATTACTCAAATAATTTAACTAAAAAACTTAAAATACAGGAGATAAAAATCAACTTCAAATCCTCAAAACTCCTCTAATATCACCGTTATTATCCTACGCTACAGCTCTCAGCTACTTATAAACCTTTACATAGATGAAAGAAAATATATATATAACAACATTCCCATGGTATGTGATCCTAAAGAGTAGTATAAATACATATTAGTTGGATACCACCAAGATACCAAGTATATTATGGTTTCCAATGAACTCAAATGTACATAGTGAAAATGCAAACTAAATTTTGAAGAAAGCACATAGCTTACAAAAATAGTATCAAATACTTACAAAATTATTTTTTTAGAATATAAATTCTTCACCAATTTCCAATATGAATATCATAATGTAAGATAGAATATAACATATAAAAATTTATGTCTCAAATAGTAAACCTACAAAACTTTTTTTCTCAATTTCCAAACTCACGACATAAAAAAATACATGGAATAAACCTCATATTAATAGAAAAAAAGTCACATATAAATATATTATATAAATATTCTTAAACCATATCATGTAAAATATCATGGTTATATCATATCCTAAATTAATTATTTCCCCCCAAAAAAGGATAAAAAATATAATTCTACAAATTACTTGTAAAAAATAACATTCTCAATCAATCATTACACTAATAATAGTATAATAACCATTGTAACAAAAATAAATTCATTGGTATATTATAATTACACAATATTTCCTTCATAACTCAATATTCATTTATCTCCTTTATAAATTAAATAATTCAATTTATTCATAAATTCTTATTTCTCCTTACTTTCATGCATTTCCAATATTAGAATATTATTTAAATACCTATTTAACTATAAAAAAAAATATCCCATTCATTACTTCATTTATTAAAATCATGACATGATTCCCAAATAATATTAACAAAAATTTACACAAGCTAAACACAATTGTTTTCTAAACACCCCACTATTTTTCAAAATAATCATTGGTATCACAAATCACTCTCAAAGAAACATATTTATAAATATAACTTTAAAATATTATGAATTGATAACAATAATTTTGATAGAAAAAATTTTTAGACAATTACCAAAACATTCTTATTACTTATTATTCTAACCCAAACATGATGTAATTTAATATCATTTAATCACCATATTAAATAATCACAAATATGATTACTAAAATTTATAAAACTCTACAAATAATATGATTCCCCAAAAAAATAACAATTTAAACTGTCAAAATAAAATTCCTCATTTTTATAACAATACTGACCATTAATCTTACAGTCACTTTTTTTATGAAATAATTATTCACTTAAATTTGTTAAAATATTCTCATTCCAAAACATTTCACAATGTTCGAATGAACAAAATTCTACACAAATATATAAACTCAACCAACTCATCACACTTCACATTAAAAAACAAAAAATATTACTCTATAACTCATCCCTATGATTTTATCAAGTAAATAATATTTTATAAATATCAAAAAATAAATTCATCCCTTAACAATAATCATTTTCAACCAAACATCGTTCAATTTTAGTCCTTAAACATCAATATGAGTAAAAAAATTACTTTACAACATATAAGTTAATATAATGATTTTATAAAAAAATTTATATAAAAATATGTAATTTATATACCTAACATAGAAAATATTTATGTGTCAAACCCCTCAATAAACGTCTCTCTACACCCCATAATAATCCTATATCTATATTTTCACCATGTAATAAATAAATAATTTCAATCACACTAAATCGGCAAGTGTTAAAAAATTCCAATATATAAATAGGATTTTTAACCTAAAAAATATGACACAAAAATATAAAAAATTATTTAAATATACACTAAATAAAATATTTTCTTAAAGAAAATTATAAATACAAAACTATTATTTCATATTCATATTCCTCATTAAACAAATTGAATTTGTCATATACAGAAAAAATTTAACATATTAAATCAAAATTAAAAATTTCAATAGTTACAATCATCATTAAATTAATTTATCTCATTTGATAACAAGATATGATTATTCAATACTTAAAAATTCATTTAATGAAATGATTGAATAAATTTAATATTTAATTAATATCATCTTTTACTAGGAACATTAATTTACCACTCGTCTTATGTTCCTCCCATGGTTACACATCACTTAATCTATTAAACACAAGTAAATCATAAAATTTCACATGTATTTATACTATTATTACATTAAGAATCATATTATTATCTTCCTCTTGATGAAATAACCAATTATGTTTCAATAAATCACAATATGATTAAATTATATTATCATAAAATTTTAAATATACTTAAGGTAGAAATTAGAATCTTGGAGATGGTTGATGTTAGTTCTAGATGGTAAAATGGGCAGTTTTTTTAGTGGAGGGGGTATTTAACTCATTATTAAATTGTATACACTTCTATAATTTATGTACGTTTGTAGTGGTAATTAAATATAAACACAATTATTTTATACTTGTTTGGATAATGTTATATTATGTCTATTTTTCACACACAGAATGTGAGAGTATGAAACCCACTATACAAGTGACTTGAATTTTTATGTAGAGAAACAAAATTACAACATTACTTTTTTACACATGGAGTCACAACCCAATTACATTACCCTTTTCAAACATATAGTCACAACCCCTATCCCACCAATTTCTCACCTAAAGACACTACCAAAAACCATTATTTTTATGTGGATGGAAAACAACATTTCCTTTGTTTAGACCAAGAAACAACCCCAACCCTTAACTTTTACTAGACAATGGGACAAACATACACACCTTATAAAGGGAATGTATATCCCAACACTAAGGTCATGATTTGGAATATAGATGAGTAAAATAAAAATAATACTCAATAAAATATTGGAAGAATATATTAAAACTGAAACTAGTTAGACAATGATAGATTGAGTGTCAAGGCATTAATGATCACTTTGATATAAAAGGCTCACTTCATTGATGATTTCCAAACAAAATTACAATAGTGAGTGATTATAAAAATATTTCACACAATATAGTTAAAATATTTTTTATACTTCAATATGTTGAACCATTTCTATCAATCTCAATTTACACAGATTCTTCATGTATCACAACTTCCAAAATATTTTATTTTCTTTCACACACAACAACTTCAATTATTCAAGATATTAAATCATTTTTTCAAGGTATTAGTTTTCAAGGATAAACAGAAAAACTTAATCAAAGTATTTTAGTGATTTTTTATAGATAATTCTTCACAGGTATTTTTTAGTTAATTTTCTTAAAAGGTTATTTTAATCTCATTGATTATTGTTCCTGTATCTCCATAAATTTTTTTATTTAAATAAATAGCATAAATATTATTTTCCATTATTATTCCTTCATTATTTGAATTTAATTATTTACAAAAAATTACAAACTAATTTTTATATGATTAAAATAATGAATAATTAATAATGAATGAATTACATCTATAAAAATATATATCAAGAATTTAGAGAGAATAAAAATAAAAATATATGAACAATTAAGTATATTTTTAGTTTAAAAACACACACTATTGAGGCCTATAAGTTGCATATGATATTTTTAAATTTCATATGAATTTTTGGTCATGTAGAACGTTGGATAACATATGAATTTATAATCTTCCAAATATGTGGATTCATAAAGATTTTAAATAATGCCTTAGAAATTTAGTCCATCATGTATAAATTTATAAGTCATGATTAACATTATATGTCATGTATGAATTTATAGACCTTATATGAATTTATTCTTAGAAAAATTCTCATTTCACAAGATTCTAAATCCAAAATATTTTAATTTCTATTTCACATTCGTATTTTCTATTTATCAAAAAAAGTTCGTAAGGCATTAATAATACATGTGAGACTTTTATAAATACAAGAAAATTAATCTTGAAGAAATTCTAATTTTGTTAGAATTTTTAATAATTATGTTGGAATTTCATTTAGTTAGAAGAATATATAGATTTATTCAAGGATTTTAGAAATCCCATAGGACATTGGACTTATAAAAAAATAAAAAATTGTGGATTTTGAATAAAAACATAGGGTTTTTATTTTTTTGATGCGTTCACGGTATTATCATGTATTGTCATGGAGGCATGTTTTTATTTCTTCACATTACCTCTTTCCCAAGCTGGTTGGACTCCACCACTATGGTTGGTGATGTTGGATCCTTAATTGAATCAATATGATGAGATGTAAGTTCCTATTTCCATGGGTTTCTACTTATATATCACTGCATAGTCTGGGTCTCCCTCACAGATTTGAGTCATGTTAGTGAAACATGTTCCTAGTGAGATCTCTAGGTGGACACTGGTAAATTACACTGCTTCTGTCTGAATAGGGAAGAAACCTTTAGTGGAGTAGGTGGAAATGTTGGGAATGTCTAGGAATATCACGATTTTGGGTGTATTGGGATACTATAAATTTATCTTCTTATGATGTTGGAGACATATCATATGAGAAATGATAGTCACAAACATACAGCTTCATGTGTCAAAAATGAGATAGTTGATACTAGGGTTATAATTATTTCGAGGCTTGTTACATTATTCATCCCACTATTACTATATTGGTTAATGATTTTGGATCAAACCATATGTTTAACATATTTTGGGGATATTTTTAACATAAGTTTAACTTATTTTTTGGATAGGTGGGTCTTATGTTTAACATTTTGTGATGAAATACGGTTCATCAATTAAATGTCTTATGGCGACTGATAGGTCAAAGGTTTATAGTCATTCAATGATAGGTGTATCACATGTGTAATGTTTTGAGGGGATGGGTACATGTCGGTCTTAGGTTTAACAACTTCTAGGGATAGGTGGATAATTGATTTAATGTCTTGTGTGGATAGGTGGGTCACATGTTTAATGGCTTATATGGACTCATTGGTAACATGTTTAACAACATACAAGGACATGTAGATAATAGGTTTAATGTCTTTTAGGGATATATTTTGTGGTTAAATATTTTCTTAGGGGATAATATTATCACAATTGAGGGTTTTTTATGTCTATCCCAAGGGGGAAGATTTAACACTTGATGGTTTGGTGAAGTGTGTCCCTAGGGGAGAGATTTCACACTTGAGGGTTTGGTAGAGTTTTGGGGAATCAAGATATAACCTTAGATAGGTACCGTAAATGTTTTGGTATGTTTGGACTGAACCTCATGGTGGTGTCCCATGTAACCTATTATGAAACATGGATCAAACTACCTATAGTTCGATGTTGTAGTTTAAGTTTGTATGATATGGAAAATCCATGTAGTTTTATGTCATTTGGTAAAGATGATTATGTCATGGGCGAATCATCAACAAGGGATGATGTTAGGCTTATGAATATGGGATTCTGGGAGTAAGAGTCCATGGGGGGGGGGGGGGGTGAGTGGCTTAGGCCCAAAGTTGGTATCGATGTAGGTTTTATCCCATAATGATTATACATGGGGCATCCTGTGATCACCACATGAGGTAGGTCTATAGTTTAATATCATATGCTAAGGATGTTATAATATAGTTTAATATCAAAGGAATAGGATATCAGGCTAGAGCGTTTTATGTTGTGCATCTCGAAAAAGGATGAGGATTATTCTAGGGGATCATTAGGTGCTGTTAGAAGCGGTAATGGTGTTATTGGGGATTAGAGGTGAATGATTTCTGGGTGATGTCAGAAGCATAAAATGTGTGATTTGGGATTATTTGTGGAAGCTTCCTTGGTGGTTCTAAGAGAATTAATTTTTGTGATTTGGGTTTACACATGGAAGATACCTAGGTTTTCTTGGAATAAATAGTGGTATTATTTGGGATTACACATAGAATATTCCAGTGTGTACCTATGGAGTAACAAAGATATGATTGAGGATTACGCATGGAAGCTACTCAGAGACTTATAGTAGCAGTGATGGTATAAATATGGATTATTCATGGTCACTTCCCTGAGGATGGTGGTATCTTCTCATGATTTTCACATAAAGTATCCCATATTAAAAACAAAAGGAATTGTTCACTTATTATGTAAGTAATAGCATGTTCATCAAATAGAGTAATGACACAGTTTTAACATCATTTGTAAAGATGTTCTATACGAGACTTATGCATTAAGCATACGATTTTTACATCCAAATGTATGGTCATGATGGAATATCATCCCACTTATGAGTCAAGGAATATTATTTGTGGCTTAAACCTATGGAGGAGGTCGATGTGGGATTATTGGGATCAATAGAGAATCATGCGGGGCTTTCTATTTACTGTTTCATATTCTTCTTCCTCATGTTGGGTTATATGGGCATGTCAACCCGCCTGTGGGTTGAGAAATATGACAGAATTCTACACCTGATGAGGTGGAACATGGTTTTCACAAAGAGGTATTATCATGACCATTTCATGAGGATTCATACACTCTATGTATATGTAATATTGTGTTTATCACTACATGAATCATATTCTTATCATATTTGGTATACCAAAATTTAACATCATGAAATGAGGAACATGAAAATAATTATATGATAATTGAACAAGTAATATTATAATTAACACATAATGAATCTCATTATTATAATAGGAGGATTACTATTCTATTCATATAGGGGTTTTGTAGTTTAATGTCATGTAGTGAGGCCTATTATGAGGAAGATGACTAGAAATGGCTGGTGTGGGACTTAAGCCAGGTTGGAACTCTTTCGTTCAATATAGAATATGATTCTGATGATGGGGCTTTAGGAGTTTCTTTATGAGTATTAAAACTCAATGAATCTTAGTAAACAAAGAGGATAATCTCAAATCATGGAAAGATAATGGTACAAATGGGATTTTATTAACTTATGGTATTTTGGATATCCACGAAGAGTATGTCAACTCATGGAATTTTCTAGGGTTTATTTTGGAGCTACATAGGGTGCAACCCAATATGTTTTTAACCCAACCTTAAAATATTACATTATGACTCTCTGTTCTATTGGATGTTAATAGAGACAATGAAGTCAAAAACCCTCATATTTTATAATAAGGTTTTGCGCAACTCTGTGTTGGGTCATGAAAATAGGCACTACATTGTGAAAGTTTTGGTGTTTCATGAGAATAGGTTTGTAAGAGGCATGTCCTATGAGAACAGTTTTTGGATAACACTATGTCTCACAACTTTAATGTTACAACAAATAGAATTTCAAGAATGTATATACTTTTCATGAAATTATGTTCCCAAGGGATAATATTTCATAAAAACCTCTATTCAGAATCCCATTCATTGAGCGACTTCACCAATGTAATTCTACTCAAGTTTAGGGATTAGGGGGTTGCATGGACCACGTAACCCCAAGTTGCATTAGAATGAGATCCATCAATTAAATCCCAAATGTAATCCCAAAAATGAGGTGTTGATCCCTTATTTATAGGAATCTTGGAAGATTTTTGTAACTTTTCATATGTTTCGTAACATTATGGAGTTTTGACAAAATGATATTGTTTTTGAAGTTGAAATCAACTATGCCTGAAGCATATGTGTTTGATATTGTATTTTTCATTCAACTTAATTGAGGAAATGTAAAGAATTTGTGAGAAATTTTTAAAATGTTTAAAAAACTCCTTAATATTCTCCAAAATCACCTCGAATGGCTATTTTCAAATGTCTAACTTCAAATGACCATAACTATTGATCCACAAGTCTATTTGGGCACCACGATGAGTCAAATTAAAGCATGAAAAATGAAATATTCTCCAAGATAGTGGAAACTAAAATTTATGTGAGATCACATGTTTTATTATGGGTTAATGATATTTTTATGGTCTAACTCTTTAGTATTGACATAATGTGAGTGCCTAATGAGAACATGGATGTTTTGGGGGGTATCTGGGGATTTTTCAGAGCCCAAAGGCTCTATTTTGGAGAAATGAAACTAGGATGCATGGGTAGTAGAAAATGTGAATCCCATGACACATTTTTTGAGAAAATAGTGTGGGGAAGGATAATGGGTAGTAGGAGGCCACATAGTTTGAAGAATGTGTGAAACTAGGGTTGAACACCCATGCATAAAAACTGTATAATTTTTAGAGATTTTAAATGAATTTTTTTTTGGGTTTCTAAACCTTTCACATTAACCATGTGAGATACCCCTTGAGGAATATTAGTGAACATAGATCATGTATGGTTTGGACAATAGTGCAACCAAATTATGTGACCTAGTTAAAATGTGGGAAACTACCAATTTCCCCATAGATTTACTTTTACCCTAAAATCTTTTTTTCCTCCATTGGATAGAATTTTCTTGTTTGAGAGCTTTTGGATGAAAAATAAAAGGTTTTTCTTCCGATTCTTCATCTAGAATACAATTCAAACACCATCGGTCACATTGGATCCATGTTGGTAGGTTCTAAAATCATCTTGTTCCTTTCTTCATTTTTCATTGTATCAACTGAGTTATTAAAGTGCAATATAATATACTCAATTTCTATGTTTTCCTTATATTCATAATTTTTTTCTTGATATGAACTGAATTCAAGTTCTATACTTGGAGAGTGTTCTACCATATGTATATGGTAGGTGGTTTATACCCTTTTCTATATGGCTTGGTTGTTTTACAACTTGTCATAGTTTTTCCACATGTTATAAATTCTTGAATTTCCCATAAAAGTAATTGAATTCATTGATATAATTCTTTGGAACCTGTTTTCGTTTTCCTCTTAGTGAAATTTTATTATTGGTGTTATTTATAATCAACCTAGGCCATCCATGGGGTGTGCCTTATATCATCACTATGTTGTAATACACCACTGGGTTCATGCGATCTATCCAATTTTTGTGGGATACTTATTAAGAATTAAATTAAATTTTTATGGTTGTGAGAACCTTATTTTACCTATTCATTTATGAATGAAAGAAAGGAATTGAAAAAAATTGATAAGAAAAGTATTTTCCCCCCTTTATGTGTTATTTAGTATGATTAAATTATATGAATGGTTTCTATAGAAATTATTGAATGGGTTGGAATAACACAGTGGTTCTTAATGATTGGTTGATGAAATGGTAGAGGTTGGGGATGCCTTGGAGAACTCCGTGGATCCTAATTCCATTAGATAAAAAGGAATATTTCACTTCATAGATCTTGTTTATGGTAAAGGATTCCTTGGTACTATTTAATCTTTGGATATAAATTCCATATGATTCCAAGGGCCTCGTTACCCCATGGATTTCGTTTTCATGGACTCATTTTGGAAATGATATGTTGACAAGCATCTTGGACTCCACCCACATCATTAATGAGTTTCTATCAAAATGATCCTAGGACATGAGAAGGATGCCCAGGTCATTAATACCATAGATCCACCACTTCATGTTTTTATATTGGATTACATGACATAGACCATTTTTTATGTTGATACGTGATTTCAAAACAAGGCCGTCGTTTTTTTATATTATTTAAAATTATACCTGGTATGGGTATCATATTTCAGTTGTTAGACTGGACTTTATTATACCTATTTATTTATGATTTGTAGTTTCCCTTGGTTATGGAATCTTGAATATTGTTCACATGGAGGCATGTTTAGATGTACATGATCACACATTACTTTCATTAATATTACACGTGATATACTACACCCTACTTTTTTTTATATTACATAGACTGGACTTATTATAAACATCATTGGTGGTGTAATACATAGTGTTATCTCACACCTTGTTCAACTTGTCATTGTGTACCTAGAAATACTTCTTTGATGCTGGTGGGGATCAGGAAAAGAACCCATTTCATGATGCTTGACTTGATAATTACTTAGGAGTAGGGGAGCACAAGATAGAGCTTTTCTCATGATTCTAGCTTAAAATAATACTTTTGGGGTGTTTTGGATTTTGATACATGTATTGTATTATTTTATTATTTCCACGTACTTCCTGAGTTTATATATATTGAGATGACATGATCAACAAATTCTACATGTTAATTCTTTTAGCATATTTATTATTATCCTATTTCGGATATTATCTTCTATATTAAATTCAGTTGTTTAATATGATTCCGCTACTTGATTTGTATGATTATTACCGTAGTTTTATTCTTTGAAATGGGGTCATTGTATCCCCATAGACACACCATAGGACCTCACTACAAATTAGAATCCTCAAGAAAATGGGGAGGTGCACTTGAGGCCTTGTGACTCATCGGCTCAGGGAACCATTAGTGGCTCTCGAGTTTCGAAATTACAATGTGGTATCAGAGAAGTTTTCTTTTATGGATTAAAATTCTGAGATAATTGGAAGGAGAATAGGAATGTATTGGAATTTTTTACTGATATATGCTCATTAGTAGGATTCAAACATACAGGGAAAAACAAAATTTCTTGTAATGGAACATGTTTTTATGTATTTTTTCTATTATAACTGATTTTATTCCACCACTGGTTAATACACATGATATGTGATATAATTATTGATATGTTTGAGGTATTTTCCCATTTCATTATGAGATGAAGGTATTCAATATCATGCAACATTTCTCCCACCATGCGGGATTCAAACAAAAGAAAAAATGGCTTTTTGTGATGGGTTATTTGCGATGGGTCGATGAACCATCACGAATAGTCCATCGACATAGAAAATTTGCGACGGGAAGCCTATCCCATCGAAAATAGATGGTTAAAAAAAGTATTTAGTATGAGAGGATATTCCCATCAGAAAAACATTTGGTGTGTAATGCTCATGAAACCATGAGACGACTATTCATGATGAGAATATATCCCCATTGCAAATACGATCCAATTTTTTATTATTTGTGATGACAATTTACTCCCATTGAAAAACCTATATTGGAGTGAAAGTATTTACAACGTGCCCCATCAAAATACAATCCATAAATTTCTGTTATTTTCGATTGACTTTTATCACATCGTAAATAAACTATATGACGATGATATTTGCGATGGGACTCTTCAAAAATACTTTTTTTTACTGCCACCATAAATAATGATGGGTGCAATATTTTCGATGGGTCCCATCACTAATACTCATGTATCAAATTATTTAACCTATGTTTACACCCTATTTTATTCCATTTCATTCTTCTCTGAACTCATCTTCCTTTGTCTGCTCTAATATTCCTCTCGTAGCAATGCTGAATGTTTTAAATTTTACAGTAGAACATCTTTTAATTCTTATATCCACTGAATGATTCAATTTTAACATATTTATTTAATGTTCTTAATTTTAATTTAATTTAGTTTTTTATTTGTAATTATTATTATTCATTATAATTAATTAGATCTAATTATAATTAGTTCGTTTTAAATTGTGTTAATTAGTTTCAGAAATTTTTGTTTTAATTAGAAGAAATGTTTTTATTTTAAAGTTTTTTTATTTGAATTTTTTTTGTTAAATTATCAATAATTAGTAATAATTAGGTGTAATTACTAATGATTAGTGGAAATTAGTAATAATTAGTGGTAATTTTTAATAATTAGTAATAATTAGTGGTAATTTTTAATAATTAGTAATAATTAGTAATAAATATTAGTAATTAATATTAATTAGTAAAAAATTGTAGGAATTAATAATAAATTGTTATACAGTAATGAAAATTAGTACTGATGGGTGGTAATTTGAAAAAATTTGTAAAATTTCCTGAACATTTTTATAAATTATTAATAATTAACAAATTGATGGAATTTATAATAAATTGGTATAATATAGTACAAGTTATTGTAAATTTCTATAAATTAATTAAAAAATTATTATTTATTAGAAATTAGTAATAAATTTTATGAATTAGTAATAAACAAATAAAAATTATTGAAAATTAGTAAATTTTTTAATAAACTAATATAAACCAGCACTCATTAGGTGTATTTTGTAATAATTAGTATAAATTTTTAAGTTTTTTTTAAAAATTAATAAAAATTATTAAATTTATTGAATTTTCAAAAATTGATATAAAATATTATAAATTATTATAAACTATTAAAAATTAATAAAAAATTAAATAACTAATAGAAATTAGAAATAAATTGTATAAATTTCTAATAAACTAATTAAAATTAGCAATAAATTGTTATAAAATAATAAAAATTCGTACTCATATGTGGTAATTATTAATAATTAATATAAATTTGTAAAAAAAATTATAAATTAATGAAAACTAAAAAGTGGTTGAATTCCTAAAAAATGATATAAAATAGATTAAATTATTTTATATTACTAAAAATTAAGTAAAAAATTTATTAACCAATAGAAATTAGTGTTAAATTGTAAAAAATAGTAATAAACTAATAAAAATTAGTACACATATGTGGTAATATATAATAACTAGTATAAATTTGTAAGATGTCTTATAAATTAATGAAAAATAATTAATGGATATAATTTAAAATAAATTGATATAAAATAAGAAAAATTATTATAAATGACATGAAATTATTAATAAAATTATAAACTAATATAAATTTTTAATAATTAGTGAAAATTAATAATAAACTAATAAGAATTAGTAAAAATTTATAAAAATGGTAACAAACTAATAAAAGTAGTACTAGTCAGTGGTAATTGTTAATAATTATAATAAATTTTTTATAAATTTTATAAATTAATAAAAATTAATAAATTGAAATAATTTATAATAAATTGATTTAAAATAATATAAATTATTATACATTACAAGAAATTCAAAAAAACTATAAACCATTAGAAATATGTAATAATTATTTAAAATTAATAATAAAAACTAATGAAAATTAGTAAAAATTAATAAAAAATTATTATAAATTAACAAACATTAGTATTAATTAGTATAAATTAGTATAAGTTTCCAAAAATAATAGGGAATTTGTAATAAATATTGTAAAAATAATAATTAGTAAAAAATAATAAAAATAAGCTCTAGTTAGTATAAATTATTAAAAAAATTGTTAATGACAAATAATTAGTAAAAATTGAAATGATTAGTAAAAGATAGTAAATAGTAGTGGTAAAATAGTGTAATTAGTAATAATTAGTAAAAAATAATAGTAAATAACAATAATTAATAAATATTGGTCGTAATTTTTAAATAATAATTTCAAATTAGTATAATTACTAAAAAATACTTGTAATTAGTGGTACATAGTAATGCTTGCTATTTTTTATTATAAATCACTAGAAAACTGAAAATGAAATAGGTAATCAATTTACAGGTGATGAGTAATGAAACATTTAACAAGGTTGGTATAAATTGGTGTAATGAAAAGTTAGGATCATCTTTTTATTATATAAAATTAATCATAAACAATTTTTTTATTTTTTATTTTTAGAGAAATATGGAGAATGGAATTCAACGAAAGTATTTATTACATGCTCACAACTGAATAAATCATTATAGGAATTCAAATGATACTGGTATAATTATTGTCTATATTAAGGGTATTGAATATTTTTCTCACTTCCATCATCAAGTGTTGAATTTATTCCATAAGCGATAATTAAGTGTTAATTTAAGAAATTTTATCCATGGAGGTTTAATATATTTGAAAATTTTGTTCTCATATATTTCATTTTTTTAATGAAAAGATAATGTTTTTTAGTATCCACATGGTGAACGTAGTTCGGATGAAGATACTGATAACTTTCTTCTAGATCTAGTAGAGTTTAAAATTTTACTACATGAGGTGGCTTGTCCATATTTCAGAAAAACATAAACATAGGATGGTATTTATTTGACTCTTAAGTTGGAACCATCTCAATTTTATGAGTTGTTGAAGTCTTATAAGTCTGAATTATATCCTGGATTCAATTTAAGAAAATTTAAAGCCATTGAAAATTTTATGGCTATTAAATCTGATAACGGAATGTCGAATATTTGTTTTGATCAGATATTATCTTTTGTTCAAAAACTTTTACCTGAAGGAAATGTGTTTCCAACATGTATTTATGAGTATAATAGGCAGGTTCGTAATTTTGGTTTTGGTTATTATAAGATTCATTCTTGTTCAAATAATTTCATCTTATATTATGGTGAACACAAGTCATTAGTTAGTTTTCCTATATGTGGGAAAACGAGGTAAAAAGTGTATCTACTCAGGAATAATGGGGTGATTCCCTTAAAATAGTTGAGGTATTTCCATTTACACCGAGATTTAAATGTTTATTTGTGTCTCAGAAAAAAACGTCATTTATTTCATAGAACAAAACCAATATTTCAACTAGTAAAAGATTAAATCATATTGATGATCATGATTCATGTAAAATTTTCACCAAGTACATTTATCTTTTTCTTTAGAATCTCAAAACATGCTATTGAGTATTTTTACTAAAAATTTAACTCAATTTGGTTCTTACAGTGGTCAATATTCTTATTGGGCTGTCATTATAACTATGTCCAATTTACCTCATTTGATGTAAATGAATGATCAATATATCTTTTTGACCTTATTAATTCAAAGACATCAAAGAACTGATATCGATGTATTTTTTAATCCATTAAATAATGATTCAAATTTATTATGGAGTAATGGTGTCTGTATATATGTTATTGTTGTGAAACAAAATTTCAGAAAGAAAGATGAATTGATGTGTACAATTAGTGACTTCCCATCACATGACATGTTATCTGGATAGAATACACATGGTCCAAAATCATGTTTTTATTGTCTGAGAGAAAATAAAACTTTTATTCTCATCAATGGAAGAAAATTTTTTGTCTTTCACTATTATTGAATATTTCTTCCAAACAATCATCCTTTTTAAAGAAAAAAAATGATTTCAAAAAAGGTATAATTGAAATAGATGGTCCTCCAACAATGATATCACTTATTTAGTTAAAATGCACCATCTCTTCAGTACCTCCCATTAAAATTGGAACAACTATAGACCAATAAAAAATAGATGGATTTTGGAAAGAAGATAATAGGATAAAATAGATATTTTTTTGGGATCTTCAATATTTTTTTTGATTTGTTAGTTCATCACATATTGGATGTCAGGCATATTTTGAAGAACTATTTTGAAAATAAGTTTTATCCAGTTTTGGACACACTAGGTGAGACCAAAGATATTTTAATGTTATGATTAGATCTTTCCCAAATTTATTCGTGCCGAATACATTAACTATTTAAAGATGATAGATCATAGAATTTAATGAAGTAAAAAAGTATCTTATATAGTTTCCAAGGATAATAATTTATTATTGTGTCAATCGATTACATATTTGAGCATTCTAGATTGTTATGTGTCCTATTTGGAAATATGTGATATAAATAGTCATATCATAAGAAAAAAAGTCATGACTATCAGATTATAATGGAAATAATTCTATCGAATAGATTTATATGTTTGCTTAATTCTATTATTTAGGATTCACTAAGAAAATATCATATTTTTAAGGCATTTTTGTGGTGAAAACTTGCCATGATGAACTAAGTAAACATCCTTAAGATACTTTGTTTAATTCTATGAATATTGGATAAAAATATTCCCTCCTAAATTTATTTGATTCAATGGAACACAATATATTGCATTTTCATTATTAAGAAAAATGTGGAGGTGATGTACAACTATGATAGATGCACCCATTCAAGAGATGCATGATGAAATTGAATAAAATGGTATGTAACAAATAATTACTTGATGGATGAATTGTAGTATCTTATTTGCATTTGGATATTTATTTCTTATGTACTCATTACTTTTATTTTGAGTATAAATCAAAACATAATAACTTGGGATGAATGGAGGGAAATATTGAATATTAAATGAAAAATAAATTATAAGTTATTAATCAAAAAGATATTTTGTTTGGTGGAGTTCAGGAATGATGTATTTTAGATGATGAAAATCACATGGATCGTATATATGTTCTTCTATAATGTGAATAAATGAAACCATTTTATCTATGAGTTCCCATATCAATTAGTCTATAAGTTTTTATGTAAATTAATATTACTTTATTTTTAGACTACTCGATAATCATATCCTTAAACAATTTCCACAAATTACAACAACTACTATTGAAGAATTTTGACAAAATAATTTATCTTAGTAGTTTCAAAAACGGGTGAAGTAAATTGTTTGTGGTTTAACATATAAAATAAACTTATTATTTTTTATATGTATATTTTTTTTAAATTTTTATATATCTCAACATTATAATAAAATTGAAAATAGATTGTGTGTAATTGGTAACACACCATCTATAATTGTAAAATATTATAATAAATATGTGGTGAATGGTTTTTGATTTCATACACATGGATATGGGGAATAACAAAACAGTGAATATCGGTTTTTTCTTGAGAGGATCCCATAATTGATCAAGTGAAGTTAACTCTTACCTCATATTGGAAGAAATAATTAAACTATAATATTTAGGACTAAATTATGTAATGATGTCTAAATGTCATTGGTTGGATACTAATAGAGTCTTTTATATTTATCCGTGCCATGGAATCATTGATATTAAATGTAAAATCCTTATTGTAGTAAATGAAATATTTTTATTGGTTCCTCAGGCACATTAAGTCTATTATGAAAATTATTGTGCTTCTTAAAGAGAGTTAAGTGACTGGTGGAGCAAAAAAATGAAATCTCATGAAAATTGGACCATCCAAAGTGAATTTAGTTCTATTGAAGTGCAAGGAATTTAAATATATCAAGAGAATAATCCAAATCCTTCTTTTCCCTAAAGAGATATGTATTTTGATGATGACCTCCAACAGTAATGGGTTCATGGTGATGATGATGATATTTATATAATAAATTAATTTGAAATAATAAGAGATGATAAAGATGAAACTTCTATATAATGTGATAATAATGAGGAGTAATATGAATATTATGAAACCGTCATGTATGAATATGAGGATGAAGATAAATATTTACATAGTTAAATACTGGTTATTATTATATATAATATAAACCAATATATAATTCATACTTTCAACTAATTTCTAACAATATTCATTTCATATTTCAGATGGCTGATGGGCATTTATCTGATCTATTTTGTGAATTTTAGGAGTCTTCACTACATGGTGACAAGCATGAATCTACATCATCATAGAATGAAACTATTGGTGGTTCAACAAGTACATAGAGATTTCATGGTCCTGTGATATTGATGATTCTTGACCCAATACCCAAGTGACATCCATGTGTTGAGTTCGATCCATGCTTGTGGAGGTATGTTTAGTTTTATATTTTTGTTAGTTTTCAATATTTTTTATTAATTTATTTATATACTAATTTTTTGATTATTTTTTCCTAGATTTTCGCTTACATATGTTGGACAAGGGAGTTCTAAATTGTGGAATTATTTTTATAGAGCATGGGTGACATGGGATATGATTTTCATTGATGTTCGACACCACATGTTTAATCATTGGATGATATGTAAATAAATAATAGTTATTTTCAAATTTATTTAATTAGTAACCCTATATTTTTAATTATTTGTAGGGTTTATGGTATCCAATCAATAATTTCACATGATCCTCTATCTGGGAGGCATGAGAGGTCTGTATTCACCATCATTTCCACCAGTTGTTTCACAATCTGAGGAAGAAAGCCATGTGGGAAATTAGAGTTCCATATTTTGATCAGTCATGCTACAACCACCAACTAGATTACATCTCATATTAGGATTGTAATGGATTATGTTCATAATGGATTAGATCTAATTTTCACAGGATAATATCATTAGGATATAGTAATTGGGGTAGACATGAGGTGATGCATCAAGATGGAATTTGTACATTTAGAACACATCAATGATATATGCTAAATAAATTTTAATAATTTTTATGATTTTAAATGTGAAATGTTTATTTTATGCACTTATAGGTAGTTGGAAATCCCAATATTATAGATTTCGTTGTTTATAAGAGGATTTATAGTGATACTACCGCTAGTGAGATTATTGGTGGTCTCTAGTGACATATTTTGGCCAAAATATTTATTTATATTTAAAATTAAATGAAAATAATATTTTAAATATTTTAATTATCAATTTAAATTGAAGGAGTCATATGAGGCCATGAATTCTATGACACGGGATGAGATTCAATATAAGACTGAGGATCAGACCACCTGTACAACAGTATTTGATGACACAATATGAATGCAGGAGGCTCTATATGCCTTTAATAAAGGCATATTTGATTGTATCGACTCTCAACTGATGCCTGTGAGTTGTTACGGTATAACTATGATGTTGGTGTGCATCTCTAGGAGAGTTTGTGGAGAGTCATCATAATCATTAGTATTGTATGAGGAGAATATGCGAGCTCATGGTGAGCTCATATAGACCATGCATAAAGAGTAGGAGGAGCTCCATCGATAATAGAATAAATAATAGGAGGTGATTCATTGATGATAAGACCACCAGTATGAGAAGAAATTGGATTAAATTTGATGTCTGACACATGGATTAGGGATGAGGTTCCCCCATGAGATCCCCCATATGACCCCTCCCATTTAGTGATTTATTTATTTTTTATAAACATTTTAATGTACATGATGTTTGTGATATTATTTTAATTCATATATTTATTGTTCTATATAGTACATAATTTATATTATTGAGAATATTTTTTTATTATTTGTATTATAGTTTTCAGAATTTAATATTTTTTTTGGATATTTGCGATGGGTGGGACCTCTTGTCCCAAATAATTTTTTTAAATATCAGATCATATAAATTGTGAAGAATATTCTCAAATAATACAATACGTGATGCCATTTTCTAAAACAGGTTATTTGTGATGGTACCCTATCGGAAATGAAAATTTTCAATGTGATCCCATATTAAATAACCCAACATAAATAGTTCATTTTTATGTAGTGTCACATACCATGCATATGCCATTATATATATGATGCATTTTTTGACAACATGACATTTATTATGTGTTCCTTGAATGATAAACCTATTGTTTGATAAACAATTTGTATAGGAAAATGGGACATTTTATGGGTACTTATAGTGCCTACCGTAACCTAAATAAATTTTTTCTGCATTGGCTATAGTAGACACCCTAATAATCCAATTATAGAACAGTAAGTCATTGAACATTATATTCATATAATAAAACATGTTATAGATTGTATTAAGTTGATTCCACACATTAGTTCATGATGTTAATGGGACTTTATGGATTTGTTTTTTGTGACTAATTTGGTTCAAGCATTAAAAAATATTTGTAAAAAGAGAAAGAACTTAAAAAAATGGATATTGTGAAAAATTGGTATCTTGACCTAGTCCAAGATTTAGAGTGGGAAATAGGTAGTTTTTCTTGAAATTTTTATGATAGTATTATTTACCAGTGATATATTTAGGAGTAGGCTAGCTGGTACAGATTGTTTATAAGAAGGCTTATACCTATACTATGCTTTTATCTACGATGTTATCATTTTTAATCTTTTTTGAGGAATGTGTAAGGAATTATTGAGACATGCCACCATGATGTCCTCCAGTCTTACATGAAGAGGGTGCCGACGACAATGCTCAAAAGGTTGTGTGCCATGGGCTACTAATAAATCCTCACATATTTTTAGTTATGCTACTAGAGGTTGTATTTGATATGGGTGATGATGCTAAATTTGATGATGGTTTCTTATGCTTCATGAAGACCTTTTAGAGAGCCTCTCAACATGCCTCATCTACAGAAAAGAAAAGACAAGTGTTCCAACATCAACATCCTGTCACATTTTTGGGGGATGGAAGTCCAAAAGCTATTGAGTGGTGGGTAGAGACTATCTTTTCTATCTTCAGTAATCTGGGAAGACCTACTGAGATAAGAGTAAAGTTGGTGACATATATACTTTGGGGAAAAACAATGATATGGTGGGATTTTTTGAACTAGGTTGATACACTCCACGGTATAGTTTGGAGGGATTTATAAACAATTTTTTATGATTAATTTTTTTAAGACCATAATAAGTAAAAGGTCATGTGAGTTTATGCATTTGGAGAAGGGTGAATTGACTGTTAGGGAGTATTAGATGTGATCTATATAGATTCATCTCTTTGAAACAATTTATCTCTGCTCATTATCCATCAAGGGAGGGATGCTATTAGAAAGATCTCAAGATTTCCATTTGATCATAGGTCAATATATTTTGATTGACTACTATTACAAAGACATAGAATCTGAAACTTATTACGTAAGAGAATCTAAGGGAAGATTGGGGTGTAGAGCGTGCAATTTTGGTATCATGACCCAGTGGTTCAACTTCTAGTGGAAGGAAGAGGCGTTTTGAGGCTTCTCATATAGGAATTACCATCCAGACCCTTAGTTATAGAAAAGTGTTCTACTATCACTAGTGTGGGATATGGGTACATATGAGGAATTGATGTGATCATAACCTAGTCTTTTTTCGATATTACATCTGAATAGAAAATGTAAAACATTTTTGTATGACCTTCAGTTCAATAGTTAGTGGATGGTGATTGAATTTGGGCCTACGTTCAAGTGAGGGATTCACATCTCAATGTTAGGTTGGGTGTTTGTGTAGTTCTATTTTGTTAGGCCGAGGTAGTGTTCAATGATGAGGAAGCTAGGAACCTATTGAACCTAGCAAATGTAGTGATATTACTCAAGGTAGTGAGGTTGTTTCAAAGGATTGTTGTTCAAGACAAATATATTATTTAAAACCTATGTTTTAGGAAAAGAAAAATAGACTGTCTATAGGGATAGGCACTACCTTAGTGGTTTTTAATATATCATATTCTATTTTGGTTTCATGTTCTTCTCATAGTTTTATATGTATAAATTTTTAGAGATACTTGGGCTCATTTTTTAGTTTTATGATCACACTAGGACATTGTATACATCATTGGGGATTATAATAGAGGGTGTACACTAGATTAAGGAGTTCCCCCTTGAGATTGGTGGGTGTCACGTCATATGGAATCCTTTTTTCCTTGATATGATTGGGTTTTCCATCATACTTGGGATGACATGAATATTTTCTTAACGAGACTATGATTATTTCTATCACAGGAGGGTGAACATCACATCACTAGAGGAAAGAGTTTTTATTCACAAGTGCCAATGGGACGTCCAAGTAGGCAGAGATGGACACTAAAATCTTGGTTTGGGGGATGAAATCTCAAATAGATAGTTGATATCTAGATGATCAATGAATGTGTCAGGTTGATTTTCATCTGGTGGTTGATCATTTGAGGAACATTTTCCCAGATGAATTTTATAATTTATCTCATGAGAGGGAGATGTAGTTCTCTTTCAAGATGGTTTGAGGAATAACACTGGAATCCAATCCTTCTTATAGGATGAGAACTACTGAGTTATAGGAGCTCAAGATAAAACTAGAGGACTTAGAAGAAAAGGGGTTTATATGACCTAGTATTTCTCTATGGGGTTCTATAGATTTTGTGTATGTGAAAAAGGTAGATGGAACCTTCATGAAGTATGTGGATTACCAAAAATCAATCTTGTTTATGGTAAAGAACATGCATCTATTTATAGGGATATACAACCTCTTCTACTAGCTCTGAGGATCTCAGGTTTTCTCAAAGGATTATTTGGGGTCAGGTTATAGCCAGATACATGTTCAACCTACACACATACGTCATATAATTTTTGTAGTAGGAATAGTCTATATATGTCTCTAGATATGTCTTTTGGTCTCAGAAACACTCGATTAGTTTTTATGGAATAGATTAACCAAGTCTTCTATCCATATCTAGATTATTTTTTAGTGGTATTCATGGATGATATATTGGTGTATTCACATAATTTAAATAACCATGAAATACATCTTGGGATTATTTTTGATACATTAAGAGAGCCTCATTGATATGAAAAGCTAACAAAGTTCCACATCTGGAAGGATAATATTCACATCCTAGGTCATGTTATCTTGGAGAAAGGAGTATTAGTTGACACAAATAAGGTGAGAGTTTTAGTTTCCTTGAAGAATCATAAGAAAATATTTTAAAATAGATACTCTTATGGAAAACTAGATATTAAAATTGTTTCATAAAAGACTTCTCACACTTTTAATCAACAATTATGGTCTTGAAAAATAAGTGTGTGTAGTGTTTCGGTGAGATTCCCTAGAGAAATATTTTCAGAAGATGAAAGGGAGACTGGCTTCAGCACAAATTCTAATTCTTCCAGAGTCTTGTAGAAGCTATACCATGTATTGTGATGAATCAAGTATTAGGTTTGGAAAATTTTGGATATAGGACGACCAATCTGTGCCATATGGGTCTCATTAGTTGAGTCCACATGATAGGAACTACCCAAAACACGATTTTGAGAAAGCTATTATTGAACCTGCAATGCTTTGTTGGAGGAACTAATTACTATGAGAGTTTTTTTGGTGTAAAAAGACCAAAAAATACTCAGGTATATATTTAAATAGAATGAATTTAATATGAGGATGTGAATGTTGGTGGAATACATATAGTATTTCTTCTCTATGATAGTCTATAATCTTGATAAAAGTATTATAGTTTATAGTGAACTGATCATGAGGACATAGATACATTATGTTCATGAGGCCAGTAGTGAGTGGAAGCTTATGGAATTCTTCTCTAATATTCAATTGGAGGTGAATAATAACAAAGGAAATATTTTTATCTCATCCCTGGAAGTGATATACACTCTTTTGGACAGAGTTATGATCAGAAAATTATCATGTTATGAGGGACTGGTCTTATGGGTGAGTGTGGAAGGAGAGGACCAACCTCCTACTTATACCATGGTTGTGTATGAAATTCTTTGTATTTATGTTCGCATTTGGTTTTGAATAGAATTATGTGAGGAGATGAAATGGATGTTTCATGAATACATTTGGTAAATTCCCCCTAACATCACCAAGATGTATCGTGACTTGAAAAAGTAATCATGGTGGTCCGGGATAAAATAAGTGGTATCTGGTCTTGTCATGATGTGTTCCAGCTGGTAGTATGTGAAATTAGAACACCAATGACCAAATGTGATTTTATAGTAGTTATCTATTAAATAGTTTAAATGGGATGACATTGTGATGAATTTCATGACCGTGTTTCCATGGTCTCATTGATGTAGAGATGTTCTTGGGTTTGTTGTTTAAATGATTATGATGGTTTCTCATTTCATGCTGATCTGGGAGACCGTATTAGAAGATTATATTAAGAGATATATATTAGTGGAGTTATGATCCTTCCTCAGGTTACTCACACTATGGTATCAGATAAGTATGATTGATTTACATCTTGATTTTTTAAAGGATTACAGTGAGAATTGGGTACACAGGTGATTCAAAGCATAACATACAATTCTGTGATAGATAACTAGCTAGAGTTCACTATTCATATACTTTGGCACTTTATTAGTGCATCCTATATTTTGGGGGCTCTTAGGAGTGGAATATATCCTTGGTTGAGTTCACATATATTAATATCTATTGGGTTGGTATACTGATAAAGCCTTATGAGGTTATGTATAGTAGGCCTCTTTGATCACCTTAGTGCTAGTTAGAGGCTGGAGAGGTAATGTTTATTGGACCTTGTCCCGTTTGGGTGAAATTAGAGCAAGTCCTGTTGATCATGAAACAGTTGGATACTAAACAATATGAACATAATCCATACACCAATCAATTTTGATTCCATTTGGAGTTATAGTTTAATTACTACGTATATTTATTTATCTCACTAAGGCTGGGACACAGACAAATTAGAAGATATGGTAATCATTCACTGTTGTATATTAGGGTGTTCAAGATTATAGAGATAGTTGAGCCAGAAGAATATAAGTGGATGTTACCTCAAAGGTATCGATCCATGTATGATGTATTCCATGTATCTCATATGTTCCTTTATCAATAAGGCCCATATAAAAATCTATATTAGAATGTGGTTGAGCTAATGGAAGATGTATCATTCATGGAGAATCATATTTATATTATTGATAGGAGAAGAAAGGATATTTGAAGGCTATCAGTTACTCTAGTATGGGTGCAATGGAATTATGGATGTTTACAAGATGAGACTTAGGTGCAAGAGGCCAATGTATGTTTTGATTGTCCAGACTTATTCTCAGACTATTCTTAACCCCCATTTGAAGGTAAATTCAATGATGAATTGCTTTAAGGGGGAATAATATAAGATCTTACATTTTCATATAAGGAATGAGTCTTTTTGTTTTTGGTTAAAATCTTTGTTTTTGAACTAATGTAACTGTATAAGGAGAACATGGTAGTTTTTGGATGTATACATGGCTATTTTAGAGCATATAGGATTTGTTTTTCAAAAAGGAAGTTGGGCCACATTGTTAGAACATACTATGCAACCCTAGATGCTTGGTTTGAGTAAACCATGTGATAATATATAGTAGGCATAAAACCACACAACCAGGTCCACACATCCATAGAAAAAATGTATAATTTCAAAAGATTATAAATGAACTATTTTCAAATGGGTTTCCAAACTATGTGCATGATCCATGTCGGGATCCCCTTGCAGAAGAGAAGGGAACAAAATTGGCACACAGTTTTCTAACCATGAAACCAAACCCTGAGACCTGGTTAAAATATATAAAATTATAAATGTTCCCTTAAATTTAATTATACCATTAAATCAACTTCGATTTCATCATTAGATAGAATCCTCATATTTGAGAGATTTTTGATGAAATATCCTAGGCTTTTCTCCTGATTCATCAAGTTTACTTAGATTCGAACGTTGTTAGTCTCATTGGATATCCACCAGTATGTTATTCAAACATCTTGTAGATTTATTTATTTTTCCTTATATCAGAAAATTTATTTATATGTACGATAATATTCTGTATTTCTAGGATTTATATCCATTATTTATTTTTCTATCAATCTGTATCGAATTTGAAGTTGATACTAGATGAGTCTTCCATAATCTATATATGGTAGGTGATCTATACCTTATCTTTTTCAAATTGGTAATTTTATATCTTATCTTAGTTGTTACACATGCCAACAATTCTATAACATACCTAATATTAATTGAATTCTTTGATATAATTGTTTGGAACCTATTTAGTTTTTCCTCTTTGTGACATTTTTGGGTTGGTGGTTGTCATACTCAACCTAGTCCACAAATGGGATGTGCCCTTATATATTCCCTATATTATACCACCTTGATGGGTTCATGTGAGATTGATAATTTTAGAGGGAGACTTATTGAGAATTTAATAAATTATTTAAGGTTGTGATCACCTTCTTTTACTATTTTATTTGTAAACGAAATCAACGAATTGAATTAAATCGATAGGATAAGGTTTTTGTGTCCATTGCATGTTATTTCTTATGATTAAAATAGGTTAATTAGTTATATGTAAATAATTGAATGGGTTGGAATAACACATTTGTAATGGTCTGGACCTCTCCGTCCCATTCATTTGTTAAAAAGAAGTCCATGAAGTGTTCTGGAGGGTGAAATGTACTTTTCCCACACCTTCCGGAATTTTGAAACTACACGCTGTGTAGTTTGAGTACATGCTGTGTACCCACTTTCTGGGTATACCCCGTGTTGAAGGCCATGTCCTCACCATGTGAAGTAAATGAGTACATGCTTTGTAGTGTAACTACACGCTGTGTACCACCTTGCAGGGTATACCCCATGTTGAAGGTCATGTCCTTGCTGTGTGAAATAATAGGTGCACACCGTGTGTCCAGTACTACACGTGGTGTAGTCCTTCCCCGTGTATGCGTTACCAGTCAATGGCATTGTGCCGTGCTGGAGTCGTGTCCTTGCCGTGTGCAATAAATGAGTACATGTCGTGTGTCCAAACTACATGCCGTGTCGCCCCTCCCCACATATGTGATACCCTCAAACCGTGTGTTGACCAGTCAACAGCCGTGGAGCTGTGTTGGAATCTGTGTGGAGACTGTGTAAAATCACCGAGTACACGCCGTGTACCATAACGTACATGATGTGTAGTTTTTCTTTTCTCGCTTATTAAAGGAGGGGTCCCCTCCTCCTTTCAACTCACTCCTCTCCTCCCATTTCCTCTGAGCAGATTTCTCCCAAGAGACTCGAAGGCTCTTTCTTCCATAACTTCTTCGTCCGAGCTTCGATTTACGATCTGTCAGCGGCCATAGGATCATAAAGACGAGGAGGAACTTCGGATCATGGATCAGTTGTATTTCCATTGGCCTTTCCTTTCTGACTTCCACCCGAGGAGGTTTTTCCGGGACCTGACAGAAGTGAAAGACGCCGACAGATGTCTTCTAAGGTTGATCTGGGGGAGCGTTGTGATCAGAACCTGTTGAGGTAGGGATCTTACCTTCATCTCTCTAATTTGTACATCATGAGGGGTGGTTATCCTCTTGTTTTCATGAGAAATAGTTGAACCATTAAATAAAGATAATAACTGGTTAAAGAATGAGGATGGGAAAGCTGTTACATTTATCATTATTTAAATCCTGTGATATTATTTTGTGAATTGAATAGGATTATGCCTACTGAAAATCACAGTCGTTGGGGACCTTTTCTAGCATAATTAAATGTTGCACTATCTATTAGACCGTTTTGTGGATGGAACCTTGTGGAATGTGGAATTTGGTTAATCATGTCAAGATGGCTGATTAAATGAAAATATGTAACCCTTCTGTGATCACCCCAGTTAAACAAAAATGGAATAATGAAAATGTGGGTGTTGACTTGGTAATGTGGCATGTGATGGGGGTGTTTTGTCGGTTGTTGTGGATAGGGCGAGTAGTGGGACTGCGGTTGACTTGGTTGTGGGTTGGTGTGGTTATTGGGTTGGTAATGGGCAGCGGGGCTGCGAGAATGGTATTAAAGGGATATTGATGTACGGGTTTCGGTGCGGTTGTGGTTATGGTGGATGGCAACGGGGCTACGGGGATGGGTTGAATGTGAACGGACTGTGGGTTGTGAATGATAAATAAAAAAAGTGGAAGAGTAAATTAATGGTGGGTCATGGTAATGGAACGGGTTTAATAATCAATGGGTTTGTTGGTTGATAAGATGGACTTGGTTGTGCTTCTTGTGTTTTCCTAACTTGATTTGTGTATGGCAGAGATATGTTTACGAATGATCGATGTGGTTGGTTGTGGATAATTTCCCAGTAGTTAAGCAACTAACTAAACAAATTCTGCTGAAATGTGGAAACCTAAATGGGGTTGGGGTTGTTTGTTGTATTCATGCTTCGTAGTAGCAGTGCCGAGGAACGTTCTCAGTTTCTCTATTTATAAGCCATAGGTTGGGCTGTGTGGTTGGTATATATATATCTGTACCTTTTGTGTTTTATCACACCCCACCCATATTGAGAACATAGTGCCGAACACTCCCATTTCATGGGAGAGGGTGTTTTTTCCTTAGTTACTAGATCCTTCCTGCTCCTTCTCCCCTAGGCTGTGATGGCTTGAGGCGACTTTACACCTAAGTCTCTTCGAGTAGGTTTCGATTGGGGTGGCTTTAGCCCATGAATCTTTGGGCAGGTTCTACTTTTTCCCAAGAATCTTCGGGATGAGTCCCAGGTGTGTGCGGGCAAGATACGTGGTTGTGAGGCCTAGGTGTGTGCAGGCGGGATACGTGGTTGTGAGGTCCAGGTCTGTGCGGGCGGGATACCTTGTTGTGAGGCCCACGTGTGTGCGGGAGGGATGCGTGGTTGTGAGGCCCAAGTGTGTGCGGGCGGGATTCTTGGTTGTGAGGCCCAGGTGTGTGCGGGCGGGATACGTGGTTGTGAGGTCGAGGTGTGTGCGGGTGGGATATGTGGTAGTGAGGCCCAGGTGTGTGTGGGCGGGGAGAGTTTGGCAGCGTCAGGACGTTCGCTGTTAGAAAGAGCAGCTAACTAAAGGGAAATGGTGCGGGGTACCCAATACTCTTGTTCTTATATACTACTACCTGTTGTAATTGTGTTTTTGGTGAGTGTGGCTGGTGAGGTTGGGTGGATAGAATTCCTTGCTAGGTTTCTTCTGTTGTTCTCATGGGACATTAGGATGTCTCCCCACTTGTGCATGAGAGCTTTTGGTTTCCCTATTGAGTATACTTGTATGCTCCCCCTACGTTTACTTTCAGGTTTCCAGGAGGACTACCAGGGTCGTGCGGGACCCTACTAGTCGGACAGTTGGAGTTGGTGTAGTTGTTTTACACTTGTTTCTTTTGGTATTGTACTTTGAGCTTTCTTGTACTTTCACCTTATTATAAAATTGTTTAAACATGCATGTGGGATTTTTTGGGTTTATTTCTATACACTTGTTCTTTTCCTTTTGGGTGGTCGACTTGTACTATTTCCCGATCCTAAATAATAAAAAAAGTGTAATGCCTCCAATTTTTGAGAAAACTCATACCCATGGTGCTAGTCGCCACCCCGGGGACTACTGGAGGCGGGGCTCAGGGGTCATTATCTCCCTTTCACCACTGTCAGCTCAGGAGTGGAATCTTTGGAGGGAGGGGGTCATGACAGAATGGTATCAAAGGTGATGGTTGAGAGATAGGATGGAGTCTGGAGTTAGGCACAGTGAGGATTGCATGGGATGGTAGGGAGACAATGTTAGTTAATCTTGGTGTGTGACATAGGCCAAGGAAGACCATCTAGGACACGGGATTTTAGGGCCCCCCCGTGATCCGATGCAAGGACTCTGAGCCTACCGAACAACCGAGTGAGACTAATTTTATTGCAGGGTAGAGACCCTAGGGAAGGTACATGCATCATCATGATTGTATTTTACTTGATTTGGGTGTTCTGGGAAAGAAATTGAAATAAATGATAAAATAAAACCTTGAGTATTTCCTTATTACTTGGGCTTAGGTGATCCTTGTTTACCGTACAGCTATGGAACCTGGACGTCGTCCCCGGGTGGCTCAGACAGCCGAGGCCCAGTAGATTCATGCGGTCGATCAGCTGAGGATTGACCGAGAGGAGGAAGATAGCCAGTGGCAGAAGACTCTCTGTTCGTTCCAGCGAAAGACCCTCAAGAAGTACGAGGGTAGTACTTCGGATACGGAGGCGGAGGGGTGTCTTGAGGAGCTAGGGAACACTTTTACCTTGATCCATGCTCCGAGGGAGTATTGAGTTCCCCTAGCAGTCAGCCAACTGAGAGGTTCAACGCGACAGTGGTTGAAACTCTACCTCAGAGAGAGGATAGAGGCAGAGTATCCATGGGCTGACTTTGAGAAGGAATTCTGAGAGTAATTCCTTTATTCCATGATCAAGTCGGAGAAGCCGCATGAGTTAATCTCCCTTCAGCAGGGGAATATGTCAGTACGAGAGCTGGGTATCAATTTCAAGGATCTCCTGCACTTTGATCAGAATATCTTTCCAGATGAGGAGTCTCAGGCGAGATGTTTGGAGGAGGCACTTAGTCCTTCGCTCCAGTATGATGTCACCCATTCACCCTTCCGACGTACATGGTGGTACATAAGAAGGAAGTGGTTGTAGAGAGGATGCACTCGCTGGGTGGGGCACCACATGAGGGCATCTAGCTGGGCTCGTCGAAGGGGAAAGCTGTCAGTAGCAGGTCTCCTGCGACGGGACCTTTCAGGTTCAGGCCAGTGGGGAGCAAGCCCCTGCAGTCCCAGTTCTGATCTTCGGGTCCTCGTCCCTTTTTCACGAGCCTAGGACAAAAGTATTTTTCTTCTGGAGGTTTCAGGAATGTTCAGATTCGGTGCCCGACCCGAGCTCAGTACGATGGAGGTGGGCGGGTTCAGCGCCCACCTCAGCAGCACCAGTTGCCAGCGAGGCCCTTCCAGCAGCAGCATGACCATGCTCCTCCAAGGGCAGACATTGTGGGAGGAGGCCGACCTCAGGGTGCTCCTCAGGGACCTCAACCAGGGCGTGGTCGGGGAGGTGGACGACATCAGAGAGGCAGAGGAGTTGGGTGTAGACAGTTGCACGCAGTAGAGTTGAAATCTCTAGCAGGACCAGAGGTGGTGCGAGGTACGATTTTATTGTTCAGCACTCTTGTTTCTGCTTTGTTCGATTCGGGAGCATCACACTCCTTTGTTGCACCTGGTCTAGCCCATGCTTTGGGACTAAACATAGAGAGACTTTCTGTACCACTGGTGCTGAGTTCACTATTTGGAGGCCAGACTAGCATATCTTGTGTTTTCCGAGGATGTGGGCTGACGTTGGGACCACATCGATCTAGTGGGGACCTTCTTCTGTTACAGATGCAGCCATACGATGTCATCCTAGGCATCGACTGGTTGTTTTCTGTTAGTGTCGTTATCGACTGTTTGTGGAGAAGAGTCATGTTCTCCGACATAGATGGACAACACGTATCTTATGTTGGCGAGAGGAGCTGTCAGGTGGGAAGCCGACAGGTGAAGCCTCTCCTTTCCTTGTTATGTGGGTTATCAGTGGTTCCAGCTAATACAGAGATGATGGATATCCCATAGGTTTTTGGGGAGTTCCTCGATTTTTTTCCTGAGTAGGATGTGACTCAAACCCCCCCCCCCCCCCCCCGACGTGACTTTGAGTTTGGGATAGACTTACAGCCTGGTGCCCGTCTGATTTCGATGGGCCCTTATCAGATGTCACCTTCAGAGTTGTGGGAGTTGCAGATTCAGATTGATGATCTGATGGAGAAAGTTTTTGTTCGACCTAGCGTATCGCCATGGGGTACTCTAGTTTTGTTCGTGAAGAAGGCAGACAGTGGGCTCATGCTATGCATAGACTACCAAAGGTTGAACCAGGTAATGGTCAAGAACCGTTACCCCCTCCCAAGGATAGATGATATCTTTGACCAACTGAGGGGAGAAGGTTGGTTTTCCAAGATTGATCTAAGATCTAGATATCATCAGCTGAGGGTAAAGGACAATGACATCTCGAAGGCGGATTTCAGGTGTAGGTATGGGCACTTCGAGTTTTTAGTGATTCCATTTGGAGTTACGAATGCACCAGCTGTGTTCATGGGACTTATGAACTTTGTCTTCCAAGAGTTTCTGGACCCGTTCTTTGTTGTGTTTATCGATGACATTCTGATCTACTCAAGATCGTAGGAGGAGCATGTTGAGCATCTCAGGGATGCCTTGGAAGTCCTTCGACACCACCAGCTTTATGGTAAATTGTCGAAGTGTATGTTCTTGACACAAGAAGTACACTTCCTTGGGCACATAGTGTCTCAGCATAGAGTGTCAGTGGACCCGTTGAAGGTGGAGGTAGTTGTTTCTTGGGCAGCACTCAAGAGCGTGGTAGAAGTTCGTAGTTTCCTAGGGTTATTGGGTTACTATCGGAGGTTCGTTTCGGACTTCTCTCGAGTTTCTACTCAATTGACAGCTTTTACAAGGAAGAACCAGGTCTTCCTATAGAGTGAGTAGTGCCAGAAAGCTTTTGACTACCTGAAGGAGAAGTCGGTCAGTGCTCCCATACTCAGGTTTCCAGAAAAAGGGTTGTTTTATTAGGTGTTTTGTGATTCTTATGGCCTTGGTATGGGGTGCGTGCTGATGTAGAAGAAGGGAGAGATCTGTTATGGGTCTAGGAAGTTATGCCCTCATGAGCATAACTATGCCACCCATGACCTAGAGCATGCAACAGTAGTGTTCACAATGAAGTTGGGGCGACATTACCTCATTGGGGAGCGCTTTTTGGTCTTCTTAGATCACAACAGCCTGCGTTATATCTTCTCCCAGCGTGAAATTGACCTACGACAGTGGAGATGGGTTGAGTTTCTCTGATACTGTGACTTTAAGATCTCTTACACTAAAGGTAAGGGAACTTTGTGGTTGATTCCTTGAGCAGGAAGTCACATTAAGAAGTGGTTCGGGAAACCGCTGATGCTTGGAAGGCAATGGGAGAGCTTGCTGTGTTGCACTTGGATGCCAGGGTAAAAGGTGTTAGAGGCTGTTTGTTTCAGATGACGGTGTTGTCCTCATTGTTGCAGCAGGTGGAAGAATCTCAGTGGGGGGACTCTGAGGCGGAAGTGATGCATGATTGTGTCGATTAGGGGAACGCTCCAGAAGGATGGTCAAAGGACATCCGATATTAGATGCTTTTCTATGGATGGTTTTTTTCGGAGACAATGCGTGAGATATTTCTCCATGAGTTCTTTAGATTAGCCTTGGCGTTACATCCAGGAGTTTCAAAAATGTACCATGGCCTAAGTGAACAGTTTTGGTGGCCCGGGGTGAAACTGGCAGTGGCAGATATTGTGGCTAAATTCCTAGTGTGTCAGCAAGTCAAGGATGAACACCATGTTCCCAGTGGATTGTTGCATCCTTTAGATGTCCCAGAGTGGAAGTGGTATGAAATATCAATGGAATTCGTCACAGGACTTCCCATATCTCAGGGTGGTTATGATGCTATATGGGTAGTGGTGGATCGATGGATGAAATCGGCTCACTTCTTGGCAATTAAGGAGCCGGGCCCGGTTAGTACCTTAGCACGGAGGTATGTAGACAAGGTGGTACGTTTGCATGGAGTTCCAAAGACTATCATCTCAGATCGGGATACTCGGTTTACCTCACGAGTCTAGAGGGGGTTACAACATGCTTTTGGCACCCATCTATGCCTTAGCACTACTTTCCACCCCCAGACAGATGGGTAGACAGAGCGGACTATCCAGACGTTTGAGGACATGCTGCGAGCATGCATTCTGGATTTTGGAGGATCATGGGTACGACACTTGACTTTAGTAGATTTGGCTACAACAAAATATTTCACTCTACTATTGGCATGGCACCATTTGAGGCTTTGTATGGAAGGCCATTTCGTTCACCCATTTTCTGGGCAGAGGTTGGTGAGACAGGTGCTCTTGGGCCAGAGGTAGTGCAGAGCACCACAGAGAAAGTCCAGCTTGTACGTGAGAGGATGAAAGCAGCTCAGGACCGACAGATGTCTTATGCTAATCATCGGAGGAGGCCCTTGGAGTTCGAGGTGGGAGATCATGTGTTCTTGAAGGTTTCCCCTCGACGGGGGCAGCGGAGGTTTGGGAAAGGGAGCAAGCTCTCACCTAGGTTCATCAGACCTTTTGAGGTGCTGAGGCGAGTCGGCGAGGGGGCATATCAGATGGCCCTTCCCCCTCAGTTGGAGAAGGTTCATGATGTCTTCCATGTCTCCCATCTTCTTCAGTACTTACATGACAACTCCCACGTTATCGACTGGGGAGAGTTAGATATGGCAGACGATGCGACCTTCAAGGAACGACCAGTCAAGATCGAGGATCGTAAAGAGAAGGTGCTCTGTGGACGAACCATTCCATTGGTTCATGTGTTGTATAGGAATGGCGGACTTGAGGAGAGAACTTTAGAGCGGGAGACCCAGATGCACGCTCAGTACCCAGAGTTTTTTTGATTTATGTTTTTCCTTGTTCTTCTGAGCTTTGTGTTGATGTTTTACTCTGTACCTTAGATATATGGAATGTTTGGATTGTCACTTGTGGGACCTTTTGTTTCCTTGTTCCCTGGTAATGTGTAACATGTCCAGATTTGTGGAAAAGGGGAAAACCTGGCCCTGAATCGAGACGCATTAATGCGGATACGATTGAACCCGTGCGGGAGAGTCAGTGCCGCCTAAAGTGGATAATATCTCAACATAGGATAAGGAATTTCCCAAAACCATGTGTTCGGGCAGCGTGTTGGTTGTGTGGTTTTGGGGGTAGTGCAAGTTGAAAAATCCTAATATATGAAAGTGGGAAGACCCAATTCTTAATCGAGACTCATTAATGAGGATGTGATTAAGCCCATGCAGGCGAGTCAGTGCCACCTAAAGCGGATAATATCTCAACATAGGATAAGGAATTCCTATCACATATGATTAGGGTTGTTGGTTGGGTTCATGTTATAACGAGATCCCTAAGAGGTATCTTGTTGGGTTCCTCTAGGTTGGTTTTTGAATTTTTAGTGATGATAATGTTTTAAGAGGTATCTGATGTAATGGCCCGGACCTCTCCGGCCCATTCCTTTGTTAAAAAGAAGGCCATGAAGTGTTTTGGAAGGTGAAGTGGACTTTTCCCACACTTTCCAGAATTTTAAAACTACACGCCGTGTAGTTTGAGTACACGCCGTGTACCCCCTTTCTGGGTATACCCCGTGTTGCAGGCCGTGTCCTCACCGTGTGAAGTAAATGAGTACACGTTGTGTAGTGTGACTACAAGCCGTGTACCACCTTGTCAAGTATACCCCTTGTTGAAGGATGTGTACTTGCTGTGTGAAATAATGGGTGAACACCGTGTGTCCAGTACCACACGCCGTGTAGTCCTTCCCCGCCTATGCATTACCAGTCATTGACCGTGTGTCATGTTGGAGCCATGTCCTTGCTGTGTGCAATAAATGAGTACATGCCATGTGTCCAGACTACACACCGTGTAGCCCTTCCCTGCGTATGCGTTACCCTCAAACCGTGTGTTGACTAGTCAACAGTCGCAGAGCCATGTTGGAAGCTGCGTGGAGACCGTGTAAAATCACTGAGTACATGCCATGTACCATAAATTACATGCCATGTACCTTTTCTTTTCTCACCTATAAAAGGAGGGTTCCCTCCTCCTTTCCACTCACTCCTCTCCTCCCCTTTCATCTAAGCAGAGTTCTCCCAAGAGACTCGAAGGCTCTTTCTTCCATAACTTCTTCGTCCGAGATCCAATTTACAATCCTTCAGCGGCTAAAGGATCATAATGACGAGGCGGAACTTCCGAGCTTGGATCCGTTCTCTTTCTGTCGGACTTTCCTTTCCGACTTCCACCCGAGGAGGTTTTGCTGGGACCCTACAGAAGTGACAGACGCCGACAAATGTCTTCTAAGGTTGATCCGAGGAGCGTTGTGATCAGAACCTGTTGAGGTAGGGATCTTACATTAATCTCTCTAATTTTTGCATCACGCGGGGTGGGTATCCTCTTGTTTTCATGAGAAAAAGTTGAACCATTAAATAAAGATAATAACTGGTTAAAGAACAAAGATGGGAAAGTTGTTATGTTTATCTTTATTTATATCCTGTGATATTATGTTGTGAATTGAATAGGCTTATCCCTACTGAAAATCACGGTCGTTGGGGGCCTTTTCTTGCACAATTAAATGTTTCCCTATCTTTTAGACCATTTTGTGGATGAAACCTTGTGGAATGTGGAATTTGGTTAATCATGTGAATCTAGATGATTAAATGAAAATATGGAACCCTTCTGTGATCACCCTGATTAAACAAAAATGTAATAATGAACATGTGGGTGTTGACTTGGTTAAGTGGCATGTGAAGGGGGTGTTTTGTCGGTTGGTGTGGATAGGGTGAGCATCGGGGATGCGGTTGACTTGGTTGTGGGTTGGTGTGGATGTTGTGTTGGTAATGGGCAGCAGGGCTGTGAAAATGGTTTTAAATGGATATTGATGTACGGGTTTTGGTGAGGTTGTGGTTATGGTGGATGGAAGCGGGGCTGCGGGGATGGGTTGAATGTGAATAGACTGTGGGTTGTGAATGATAAATAAAAAAGTGGAAGAGTTAATGAATGGTGGGTCATTTTAATGGAACGGGTTTAATAATCAATGGGTTGGTTGGTTGATAAGAAGGACTTGGTTGTGTTGCTTGTCTTTTACTAACATGATTTATGGATGGCAGGGATATGTTTATGAATGATCGATGTGGTTGGTTGTGGATAATTTCCCAGTAGTTAAGGAACTAAATAAACTGATTCTGCTGAAACGTGAAAACCTAAATGGTGTTGGGGTTGTTTTTTGTATGCATGCTTCATTGTAGCAGTGCCAAGGAACGTTCTCAGTTTCTCTATTTAAAAGCCATCGGTTGGGATGTGTGGTTGTTATATATATATATCTGTACCTTTTGTGTTTTATCGCACGCCACCCATGTTGAGCACTTAGTTCCAAACACTCCCATTTCATGGGAGAGGGTGTTTTTCCCTTAGTTACTTGCTCCTTCCTACTCCTTCTCCCCTAGGCTGTGGTGGCTTGAGGTGACCTTACACCTAAGTCTCTACGGGTAGGTTTCGATTGGGGTGGCTTTAGCCCAAGACTCTTTGGGAAGGTTCTACTTTTTCCCAAGAATCTTTGGGACAAGGCCCAGGTGTGTGCGGGCGGGATACATGGTTGTGAGGCCCAGGTGTGTGCGGGCGGGATACGTGGTTGTGAGGCCCAGGTATGTATGGGAAGGATACATGGTTTTGATGCCCATGTGTGTGCGGGCAGGATGTGTGGTTGTGAGGCCCAGGTGTGTGCGGGCGGGATCCATGGTTGTGAGGTCCAGGTGTGTGCGTGCGGGGAGAGTGTGGCAGCGTCAGGACGTTCTCCATTAGGAAGAGTAGCTAACAAAAGGGAAATGGTGCGGGGTACCCAATACTCTTGTTCTTATATACTACTACCTGTTGTGACTGTGTTTTTGGTGAGTGTGGCTGGTGAGGTTGGGTGGATAGAATTCCTTGCTTGATTTCTTCTGTTGTTCTCACGGGACATTAGGATGTATCCCCACTTGTGCACGAGAGATTTAGGTTTCCCTACTGTGTATACTTGTATGCTCACCCTACCTTTACTTTCATGTTTCCAGGAGGACTACCATGGCCGTGAAGGACCCTACTATTCAGACAGTTGGAGTTGTTGTAGTTGTTGTACACTTGTTTCTTTTGGTATTGTACTTTGAGCTCTCTTGTACATTCACCTTGTTATAAAATTGTTTAAACATGGATGTGGGCTTGGTTTGGGTTTATTTATATACACTTGTTCTTTTCCATTTTGGTGGTTGACTTGTCCTATTTACCGATCCTAAATAATTATAAAAAGGGTAGTGCCTCCCATTTTTGTGAAAACTCATACCCTTGGTTCTAGTCGCCACCCCGGGGCCTACTGGAGGTGGGACTCGGGGGTCATTATCTCCCTTTCACCACTGCCAGCTCAGGATGGGCATCTTTGGTGGGAGGGGGTCGAGACAACATTCGATGTGAACTATTGGTTGATGAAATGTTAATAGTAGTATATTTCTTGGATGAGATCCTTGGTTCTCGATTACATTAGATTCCATGTACTTTTCCACTCCATAGATGTTGTTCACAGTAGTGAATTCCTTAGACCTATTTACCCATTAGATATTGATTCTGTAGGATTCCAAGGGAATTAATACCCATTTGATCTAGCATGCATAGACTCACATTAGCATTCTCTATTTACAAGATCCTTAGAATCCACAAAGTCATTAATGAGTTTCCATCAGGATGTTGTTGGTACTTGTTAAGAAGTAATTGGTCTTTTATACTATGGATATAGACCTTCATGGCATGACACTGGAATACATTACGTCATTCAGGATTTTGATACATGTTTTCAGGATGATTCCATTGTGTATATTTTTTCTATTCTTGACAGATATCTACAGATATCCCTAATATGGGTATCATAATTCAATTATTAAGCTGGACTATATCATGCATAATTATTTATTCTTTATATTTTCCCCTGGTTATGTGATCTTGATTATTGTTTATAGGAAGAAATTTCTACCTTGTCAAGATCACAAATTACTTTCATCACTATTACCTATGTTATAGTGCATGATGCTCTTGTTTATATTAGACAGACTGGTCATGTTGTAGACAACATTGGTGGTGGACTACTATGTATTATATCACACTCTGTTTGGGCCTCCATTGGGTACCCAAATAGAATTTATGGATGTATGTAGGGATTAGGGAAAGAGGCCATTGAATGATTCTTGATTTGATCATTTCATAGGATAAGATGAGAATGGGACCAAGATATTCTCATGATTCTAGATAGATTCAGTAAATTGTGTCTTTTTGAATTGATACATGTATTGTATCAGTTTCTATTTTCCATGTACTGCAAGAATTTCTCTATAGAGGCATGATGTGATCACTATATTTTATTTAACACTTCTTTTGGGTTATTGATTATTACAGTCTTATGGATTTAATTATCTATCTACTATTTATTAGTTTGATCTACTTCAGTTACTTGATTTTTATGATTATTATCTCTATTTTTCTCTCTTACATGAGGTAATAGTCTCCCCATAGACACACCATCGTCCCTCACTACTATTTAGAACCCTATGGAATATGGGTTCTTGAGGCCATTTGAACCAACATCTTGAGGAGCCGTTAGTGGTGCATAGGTTAGGTTTTTATAATTTCATTCATTCTTGGATGAATTTTTTCTACTCCAACAAGTGTCCCCTCATAATACGGTATAATGTTGTTAAGGAAGGAATGGTGGACCATATTATGAGGAAATATCTAGAAGAAACCCCTTCCTTGAGTACCACTACATCCGGATCATGTTAATGAAACAATTAATCCAAATCTATAAGCCATTGTGATTAATTCTTTGTGTGAGAAAAAAGAGATGATAGAACATAATTCACCCACATGAGAGGGTCGGATGGGAGGATGTTTTTTCGACCAAAATGAGATTTTGATCACCTTTGGGGTGTATTAACAAGAAACTCCTTGGGTGGTGAGTCAGACTCTTTAAAACCGAATTGCGTCAAAACATGAATTAGTTTACAAGAATGGTAACATCTTGGGTATTGGATTCCACCCATATAAAGAAGAATACTTAATAGATTGAATCATGAGATAAAAGATCTAAAACACAAAGGGGTGTAGGGATATAGGTTATAGATTCTAGAAAAATTTGAAACACAAGTTCCAATATCACTTTGTTTTTTATGGAGATAATAAAATGACGGATTACCATTACCATATTAGAAATAAGGGCCCAATAAAAAATCCATTATAATCCTTTTGGAGCATGTTCCTAAGATGGATGGTGATCTAGTGTGGCCGGACACCATTTCCATTAGAGGGGGGAATTCAGAGGTGAAAAATGATGAGGATCCAAATATAGGGTGACAAAAAATGTGGTTATGAATTGAGGTAATGTTTTAATGAATTTCAACACTCTAGATATTACACCACAATATATTTGATAATATTCTATAAGAATAAAATTATGAGAAAAGGTTATACTCATCTTTAATGATGAGTTTCATCTTTGATTCCAAGAGACTAAAGAACATAGGTGGTGTGGTAGGAAACCATAGCTGAAGGAGAACATGGTTCTTATGAAATGACTTATTGAAATTTTTATTTTAAAATCATATAATTATAATGGAAAGTGATAAATTTATCATCTCACAAAAAGAACGTAAAACCAGATGTTATTTTTTTTTTGTCTGGTTAACTCTACATGCACGGAGTAAGGAGTTCCATGAATTTACAAAAGGGTTAAATAATAAAATAAAATATGATTTCAAAGAAAATGATAAAAGGGATAAAAGATAAAAATTACGGGCTTATCCCATGATGTAAAAATTTCTTCATGGATCACCACTCTACATGGTGTTCTAATGCTTCACAAATCATCCTATGAGATAAATCATTCTTAAGATGTGATGAAAATGTTGGCACCCAAAAATGAAACTAAAAGTATTTGTGGGGATGGATAGTGATTTTTACCCCCCACGAATGATTATCCCCCTTAATATTAATAGTTCACTAGATGGGATAGTATCGTCGATTCTGTTAATGGATGAAAAATAATTTACTGGGGAAAACGATGACTTCCACCCTAAAAAATGACTACCCCATGAAAGAAATCATTTATGGGATGCATCCTCCTCCTTGAGATATAATAAAAGAATATCGATAGACCATAACGGGGGATCAAACATGTCATTATTTAACCCCTATATTCCTCTATAGAGAACCCCATTGGGAACTTAGAGGGTATGATTAAAAAACAGAGATTGAAAGAGGAGAGCCTAAAATAGAGAAAAAACACTAAACATTCTATTCCTAGTCGGTATAAACCCACCACATAGCATTAATGAGAAAATAAAAACAAAAATAATTTCAAAAAATAGTTAACTCCATTTCCGAAACCAATACGAATGGGAAAAAATAGATGGACCCTTTGTGGAATAGCACCCCTCATAGTAAAACACTATTTATTTGGAACCCTTCACCATGTATAAAAATTATAGGTGGGACGTGTAAGAACCCAGTTTTTGCTGTGAATGATTTTGGAATATTCTTGATGATATTCCAGAGCAGTGCCTTCAGACGGCGTGCGATTCCGAGCCCCGGAGTGGCTGGAATTAAATTTTCAGTGCGTCCAGACTGAAAATGATAAATAAATGGGATAACTCCTAAACGGAGTTCCGGACCAGATATCTGAGTGTACATATGGGTCCGTAATTTGGTGTTTACCCTAGGAACGACATAAAACATGTCGGCGCCGGACGTTTGGACCCCTCGCCCGCTTCTGGAATGTTAAACGGATTAATTAATTAATTAATCTGTTCGTTTAATGTTGAAACTCAGGCATCTTTTAAACGGTGGCTCGGATGTGAAAACTGAGGGCACCGTTGTGTTCGGAGGTTCCGTTTCCCCTAGCAGGGGTATAAGTTTCGCGGGCGTGGGCCATTTGTGAGAAATGGCTCTAGGGGCATTTTCATAATTTAGCGGCTTCGGACGTTAAATTTTATAACTTTTGAACGGGGTCTCAAAACAAAATTCTAAGACCTCCGTTGCACTCAGAGAGTGGTTCTTAGCCTAGGGGAGGCTAAATCCTGACCCCGTCGGGAGTTCGGGTTCGGGGCTGTCGGGCGGGCGTTTAAGTGATTTGTACTTAAACACCCCCACACCCCCTTCTTCTTCTTCTTCTTCCTCAAACCCTCCTCCCCCTCCTTCACCTCCGGCGATGAATCTTGGACGAGGTGAGATCCGGAGAGGTGACTCTGGAAAGGTGCGGTGGTGTCGGCAGGTTGACGGCGAAGCGACGGGCATCGCCCAAGAGGTAGGGTTATGTTTTTGCATTTTAATTCTCAGACCTCCCTTTGTACCCCAATTTTAGAGTCTATTTTTTTTTCTTTTCAAACAAATCCCGTGGACGTGTAGTACACAATTTTGTCTTCCTGTCGCTTCTTTCGGAATCAAATTCTGAGCTCGGTGGCGCCCGCAATCATCCGCCAAAGATTGCGGGTTTTAGGTTTCTGGTAGGTTCGAGCCGTGGCGCGGCTCGGCGGAGAAGGCGGCGCACGGGTGGTTTCGGCGGTCGGCGGTGCAGGGGTTCGGTGTAGCACTGGGCGAGCGTGGCTGCTGGCCAGGGTGAGGGAGCTGCGTCAGGCGGAGCGGCCATAGAGGAGGCCGGCGCGCCGGTCGCGTCCGGCGTAGGAGGGAAGACCCGTGCGCGGTCTTCCCGGGGTCAACGAGGACCGGCTTTGGCCGGTCCGTTTCAAAGGAGGAAAGGTCCCGCGTGAGGCGGGTCCAACACTGAAACAGGAGACCGGCCTTTTGGCTGGTCGGATGAGGAGGGCCGGACCCGCTCGGGTCCAGCGGTTTGAGGCAGGCCGCGGCCGGCGGGCCGGCGGCTTGGGCCGGGCCGGCCGGGGTGGACCGGCCCGGGTAGGCCCCCTTGCACTCGGGGGGCCATAACTCATAAACGGCGCGTACGATTGATGCGCCATCTATGGCGGTAGAACCGTATTGACGAGGCAGGCTTCTTGAAATTGTTTCGGGAATTTTTAATTACAGAAAAGATAGGCCTCGGTGGCGCGACACGTACGTCGACGGGTTTGACGTCTTTCCGGGAATCTTGTTTTGAGCGGCGCGGACGTATGCGACGTCCGCTTTGAGTGCCGTCAGTTGAGTTGGGACCCTAGCACAAGGGAGATGGTTTCCAGGGTGGTTTCAGGCGTTGAGACAGGATTTGAGGCGCGTGACCCACGACCTGTCTTTTGAGCTGCGAGCAGCGTTTAGCGGATTTTGCATTGGACGTCCGTTCGGGGCGTGCGAGCAGTCGATTCAGGATGTTTTTCCGAAGGGATTGCAATGGTGCCATCCATCCGTTGTAATTCCGCACGATGGTGCGGGCCCCGTGAGGGCCATTTCGGGAGTTGACGGTGATTTCTAGCCTTATCACCGGGCGACCGTTTTGGACAAGTGAATAGTCTATTTCGTGTACTTTTTCGAGAGGATCGGAATGGTGTGATCTGTTCGTTGAGTTTCGGGACCGGGATGCGGGTCCCACAAAGCACCAATCATGTGCGGTGTGCCAGAACGTATCTTTTTCTCCGAATATCCATTGCACTCATGTGAGTAGTGCTTTTAATGTGTTTTCCCGAGGGGATCGCAATGGTGTGATGCGCCCGACTGTTTTCGGGGCCGATGATTGGGATCACGAGACGCCATTCGGGCGTGAGGTGGTGTTGGTGACTTTTCCATCAGATATATGTTCGATGAGAGTAAGTAGTCGATCTTGCGTGTTTTTCAGCCAGGATTACAACAGTGCGATCCATTTGGTTGTGCAGAGTCTCTTGCACGATCTTGTTAAAAGTGGAAGCATAGAAGGTGCTCTAGTGGTGGTTCGCCCTACCTTGATTGTAGCGAACCCTTGGCATGTGATCGTGCACTCTGGGGAAAGTGATATAAATGGCTCATAAGATGTGGTTGGCTGTGCCTCAGGCGATGGGGTGGCAGGTTGGAGTTGTTATGTCACGCCTTCGCGTTGACGTTGGGTGCCATGTAGATGATAGCCTATGGGATGGAACGAGGTATACTCTAGGAGTATACGGGAGCGCTTGGAGGTACATGTGGTTGTTTGTACCTAAGAATGTTTGTGCGCTCAGTTGGGGTTGACTTGGGGCCACACGTCGTGTGGTCCCCATGTGCGTGTCGTGTTCTGCTTTGCGTACTTCGACCCCTCACGACGTAGAGGGTCCCTCTGTGTATTTGTTTGAACAGCAGGGTGGATTCTTTCCCCTGGCTCTGTGCTCGTTGGTTGACCAGCAGGGTTGAGCTGTCTCCCCTGGTTTCGTTCTCGATGGGTCGGCCGGTAGCGGTGTTAGTGACACCTAGTGATGGAACAGGCGCTGAACCCCTTTGGGTGAGTTGTGCTGGAGTTGGGTGGTTGCGCGATACCTACTCCGTGTTCTGTTGTCCAGTGTCGTACACTCTAGTGGAGATGGCCAGGGCGGTTCTGAGTTTTACCCTCCAGCGGGGCTGGGCAGTGGGTTACTCATCGGCTTTTGGGGTCTACCCTCCAGTAGAGACTGGGCAGTGGGTCACCTGACGCACTTAGGGTCTACCCTCCAGTAGAGACTAGGCAGTGGGTCAACCGATGCACTTTGGGTCTACCCTCCAGCAGAGACTGGGCAGTGGGTCACCCGAGGAACTCTTAGGGTCTACCCTCCAGCAGGGCTGGGAAGTGGGTCGCCCTTCGTCTAGTTCCAGGTCTACCCTCCAGCACGGCTGTGCAGTGGGCCACTTGTCGACTTATTCCTTGTCTACCCTCCAGTGGGGCTGGGCAGTGGGTCGCCTGATGATGTATTAAGGTCTACCCTTCAGCGGGGCTAGGAAGTGGGTCGTCGGATGATGTGTTATGGTTTACCCTCCAGCAGGGCTGGGAAGTGGGTCACCCGATATCATATTATGAATTACCCTCCAGCGGGGCTGGGCAGTGGGACACCTATTGGAATTCCAGACTCGGTCTTTACTACTAGGCTAGTCTGAGGCTTTGCTCCATGACAACCGGAGCGAGACCCTTGGTTGTATGGGTCGGTGATGGATCGGTTTGACTTTGAGGAGACCTCTCAACTGCGGGGTAGTGACGAGTTGTGGTTTGACATTCCCCCAGAACTTTCAAGTATGAGGGGAACTTTCCCCTCCGAGACACGTTATTACGATGCGATCTAAAACCGTGCGGGCGAGTCAGTTCTTCCCAAAGAGGATAGTGTCGAGGTGTGGTGTTTGAGCCCTTGGCTTGTGGTTCGGGGAAGACATGCGGGATGATGGGCATCGATGGTGTTACTTCTAGGACTGTTGGCGACTCATTTTCTTGGGCTGAGCTACGGGACGGAGATCCCCTTACAACGTTTTTCAGGTTTCTGGTTGAGCATACAGATATGTATATACCTTGTTCGAGTATCCACTTCTTGGTCCTGGTTACTCTCCCTCCAGGAGAGGTGAAGATGTGTGGGGTATGCCTTGTGATTTCCGTGTCTAGCTTCTCGTGGTTGGATGAATCTAATCTCCTGCTATAGGTAGCGAAGACTAGACATGAATTTTATCTTCTCACCGTTTCCAGCTCCTTGTGCCTGGACGAGTCTACGTCATTTCTCTTGTTGGGTTGAGTTGGACTCTCTGTTGTGTTGTTACTCTTTACTGCACTCTCTGTTGTACTTCTGTTCTACTCCTTGTTTGCTCTACTGATCACCGTTCGGTACCGCCTTTCTTTCTCCCTCGAGCCTTCGGGGTATCATACTGAGTATTTTTGTACTCACCCCTGCTTGGGCATTGCCCGCACTTGGTGTGCCCTTGCAGACGACGGACAGGTGGAGCGTGACTTCAGTGGAGCGTAGGAGCTTGGGATCTTGGACCGCGTGTGGTGGTCGTGTCCGGGTTCCAGGTGGGAGACCCGTCAGCTGTTTCCTTTTTGTTTACCTGTTGCCGGGTTGTGGCACCTTTTCTGGTTGGGCGCGTGTTTTGCCCCGTTTTCCTTTCAGCACTGTACTTTCCGCTGTTAGAGGTCGATGCACATTTTGGTTTATTTATAACAGTTTCCCTTTGCTTTTCCTTTTTACTCTACACATTTTCCTTGAGTTTGTTCTGTGTGTGTGTACATGTACTTAGGAAAAGGCCTCCACGAGTTGATGTTCCTTCGGCGCTGGTCGCCAACCCCTGGCCTATGGAGGCGGGCTTGGGGTAGTTGCGGCTCGAGCCCGGGTAGGTTCAGGTCATGACAGGAGGAACTTGACCTGCAAAGAAAAAATCTATGTAGGCAGAACGCAGGTCCATGTTGAAAAATTTTACATGGATGATTACCTCACCCTTATAGTAACATGGTACAAAGAGGGAACCCAATCCTTTATAGGAATATGCTGCATGGACTAGGGAATACTAGGGTGTTCTAATCTCCACCTCCCATCACTAACTTCCCTCATACTAATAAACTTCACTCCAACACCCCTAAGAACCATTCCATCAACATCTTTATAAAGTCACTTCCAAATCCATAGGACATGTATGATAAGATCACCAGGCACATCAGCGTTTCCTCTTGTGTGTACATACCCATGGTAAAAGGGGTTACATGTGTATCATATGCAACAAGGTGGACCCTAAAAATGTATTTGGGTATAAATTATTATGGTAATTAGGGTTCTTATCATGGGGATTATGTTAATATACACTTTTTTGGGAGTTAGAGAAGCCACATGCATTTCTCTATGATGTGGGATAGTGGTAACTCATCTCTTCACCAAGCAAAAGTAGGGTTTCCCTCCTAGAGTATCCCTTGGCAATTATTGTGGGAGGAAATTCTCTTTCTCCTCTTATACAACGTATGTTTTAGTAAAATCGATCACCAGATGTGAATATCTTGGAATGTAAAATGGAAGTGGATATGGGAACACTAAAGTCCCTCCCCCTCTCAACTTTTTCTCCATAACTCATCCACTAGAAGATAGAATGGATCATGTTATCTTTAGATCTACTACTACCTCTTATTTCTCAGACTGAGGATAAATTACATGGGCTTAGAGATAATGGATACCATGAAATTCACATGATAAAAAACATTCAAATGGGACACTTCCCTCTATAATCCCCAACCATATGCGCCATGGGCGTCCACATGGATGTATTCCCCAACCTATATTCAATTTTTCCTCTTATAAGGTATGATCCCCAAAACCATTCCTTAACCTTCAAAGGCCCATATTAATAATTAATCATAATCAGATGGGAATATTTATAGGTGTAATACTCAAACTACCGAAATATGTAGGGTTTGATTTCCAACTAACTTGGATACATCGGAAGCCCCCCACCCCTCAGGACCATACACAAAATAAAAATTTAACATAATTTTCTTTGAGAAACATTAATTATATTGTTATATAATCATGGGTGGCCACATCTCTTCTATGTATTTTGGGGAACCTCATAATAAGTCTCACACCATACTTGATTGGGTATCTTTCACCTGGACATCCATTTTTCATGACATTAAACTACATAGTTGAGTCCTTATCACATGACCTTATAGAGAGATGTGCCCTGTTAAGTGGTATTAAACTTTGTGGGAAATAATTATATTATTGATTATACAAAATAATCACATCATATGAGTTAGATCCTGATATCTAAACAACTATAGTCTTCTTGGATGATAGTAAACTCCAGAGAACCTCATTATGTGGATTAAAACTAGCATCGTCCTAATGAATGACCAAAGAATCTTTGAGCCATTCTGAAAAATCCTTCCATTAGTTGAGAACCTTAGATTCATACATAAATCTCAATAAATAGAGAACCGCATATACATATTGATTATTATGAACCCATGAATGTTCCTAAGTGTTCGTTACTCTAGGTTGATCTGTGTATACATATTTGGGAATGAAAAAAAGATTCACAGACATATATTAAATCTATAAGGGAGTCTAGTAATATGTAATAGTTCCCCCTAAAAGGATGAGATGAGCTTAAATTAAAATCCTCTCAACCAATGTGTGTTATTAAGTGTCATTGTCCATGTTAACCAATGAAATCATACATTTAAAATGTAGTTCCATGAGTTACTAAGTATATTAGAGTCGTTGGGTGTTTTCAAATCTACGAAAAAAAACCCATTAGAGATAGATTGGATGTAGTAAACCCAATGTAAACGATTATACAAATCTGGACCCCCTATAATCAACTAATAGGTGAACCCACCATCATCTGAAACAAAAATGTTTAACCCAACGTGAATCCTTATCCAAGGTGTTGTTGTTACCCCACATTAGGTCCCTTTCACATCCAAAATGAAAGAGAAGAAAAAAGACCATCAAATAAGCATGTTTTCATGAGATTCTATGTTGAAAAGTATTTGTTGTCTGTAATTCTCACATTTATAATATGTAATTTTATACAGAACTCTCTTCAATCCAATGGTGGTTTCGCAGCTTTCACAAACACACACGTCATCCACTACAGAAGTTGGGTCCTCAAATAAGCTGATGATGCCATCTACCACCCATAATCTTCAACACTGGGTTTAGAATTAATTTGTCTGAGAGTACCACTAGAATAGTACTCTCTTAACCTTGGAGGTAGGTCAACAAGCCCTATTATTTATGAATCCCTTCTATCAGTCTTCCCAGTGGTGGTTGATGGTCCAGTACCAACTGACTCCAATAACCATCTCAATCTATTTCAGGAGTATATCTCCAAAATGAGTTAGTGGGATTCATACCTTAATTTAGGTAGGCTAATGAAGTAGTTACCATGAAATTCATACCAGAAGTAAAGGGGTCCCTCCCAAGGGCCCCTTCCAGAAATTTTCACCATGAACACCATATAACCCATTATCCTCTCCCTAGAGAGAATACCACCCTGTGGGCCCTAGAAAAATTTAAGAGGACCTATGTCCCTAGGGAGGCCTACAACAGAGATGATCATAAAATCAAGAATATTCCATCATCCATATCTATGATGAAGAATCCCATCAAGTTAATAGAGTGTAAACCTATGGAAAGATGTATATTCCTGATCAATATCATGTGGCTTGTCATGAAAATATGATGGAAACGTGCATGTATATATTATTTCTCACCCTCAGGAATTCCTCTTGTCCAATATAGTAGAATTCATGTAGATGAAAATCCATTCTCATCAGTATGAAACCCACTATGAATATACAGTGAAAAAATACTTTCATATGCATACCCCTTTAAATGAAAATCTATCCCATTAGTAAAATATGATAGAAAATAGGCAGATGAAAATACATATGTGAAAATATGAATCTCACCCATCAAATATGATGGAAAAATATGAGTGGGACAAAATTCATTTTAAATCATATTAATTCCACTATAAAAATATAGTGGAAAATTATAGGTATATGAAAATTATTATGGATGTATACCAAGCTCATCTATTAAATACAATAAAAAACAATAAGAATATGAAATTAATTTCTCTAAAACATCAATCCAACAATGAAAATATAGTAGATATTAGATAATGAAGACATAAAATCCTAGTTATGAAATTGGGGAAGACATGTACCTCGACCTCCACACAATAGGACATTTATTACTTATTGGAAATAAATTTAGGATCGAGGTAGACACATATTCCCACTCTGACACTAGAAAGAGAATATGTTACTATTCCCACTACGAATGTTTCTCAACAAATATTATCAATTATGGAGGTTCATAAATTTATTCCTTACCATATCATATAGGTTTCCCATGATGTATTCACAACTATAAAAATAGCTAGGATTCATGCCCAAAATCCCACATCCTCAAGTAGGGATACTCTTCCACACATTGGGGAGGTCACTCAAAAGTATACATGAATTATTTCTCTCTTTTAGGAGGGTCTTTGACCACACTCCCTGATCGATGGACAACCCAATCTGGCAAAAATACCCTTTCCAATTAGAATACACCGGTCCCCTTTGGTGGCCAATGAAGGGTAGAAATATATCATTGCAATAATTTCATAAGATTACCAGAATATCCTTGAGGCACCATATGATCCACTTGAATAGGAATCCGTATATGAAGTTTGTAACTTATAGAAAGAACCCCCATTCACCCCCAAGAGAGTTCCCAAAAATAAATTGTTCCAAAGGCAACTGAAAAATGTATTGAAGACACACAATCCTAATATACTGGAAGCTAAAGTTTTTGAGGCCATAAAATGTCTATTAATGGTGTCCCTCGATCCTTCCAATTAATTACAAAATTACTGAAGTGGTAGTAGTAGTTCTAATGGTCCTCCCTGCATCCTTTTTACCAACAACTCTGAAGGTCCTCCCTAGGGAATCTACCATGAATGATGGATTCATGGGCACTAACCGATTGATCATGATAGTCTATCTTCTAGTGAGTATCACATTATCCTTCCACATGTCCAGAATATCAGTATAAATAAGGTCCTTGAATTGATATTTTCCACTCGGAAGGTCCTCCCCATGGTATACACTTCAGAAACTATCCCTATAGTCATAAATCTATGTATGATCATAGTATAATCCAAGATTACATTAATTGAAAATATCCTCCCTATAGTGACATACCATTTCAATAAAATGGTATTCTCCTTTCTACAAAGTAAAATATGATAAAGCACTCATATTTTATGGTACATGAATAGATGGGTCCATATATATTAAATACCCTATATCTGAAAATAAAAATATTTTCTTGTCCATAGGATGTCACAGGGAAATTCTCATTTTTGAGCCACCCCCAACCATTCCCATAATATGAAGACCTCAACTGGCCCTGTTATTTGTGATAAAACTGTCAAGAAGCAACCATGTTGGGATAGCATAGTACAAGAGTATATAGAAGAATAAAAAAATATTTCTTTCTCATGAGAACGAAATTGGAAAGGGGTGATATACATTTTTTTGAACCTTATACACTTCTTTGTTTGTCATTCTAGAATAATTCTAAAAACCATTCACACAAAACAACTGTCTAAATATCTGGATAATGATCTTCCACCGGTAATAAAATTTATTTCTTTTCACTTGGTATTCTAACCATGTCAAAATATTAAGAGAGCATAATTATGAAAATGACCTAGAATCCCTCTCCTTCATTTGGATACAAAATAAGAAAGCGATGAAACGATATCTCACTGACTTTCCTCAATATAATTGATAAGTTGCGTTATCTAATTGTCAACACCCCACTTGGTGTTCACATATGGGGATAGGGGAACATGGAGGATTTCATTTCAACCCATTCCCCAATCAACAAAATCCATGGAAAATTACATCTTGTAATGAAATTATTCTATGGAAGCAATCAAGAAAGACCCATGACCATGAAATATGATAGACTCAATAACAATTAACCCTAGACAGGTCTCAAAAGAATCAGGTTTGATGACCTCAAGCCACGATAAAACTCCTGTACTAGGTAACTTAGAATATTTAGAAGGCTTCTTTATTAAGGCAAGACAATCATAAAACACTAATAATATCCATGGAATAAATAACTTTAGCTGGGTGAATTATTACCAGAAAATGTCCCTGTAAGACCAGATAAGTTTTATTGGTGAATGAAAACAAAAGAAAAGGAGAAACCCCTACCCACATGGCATGGGGAATTTTTTCCTCAACCACCTCTTCACTAGAAATTAGTCATCTCCCATTTATGGAGGGTGATAAGAGGAGAGGTCTCCAAGTTCACCCTATTTCATATCCCATTTCCCCAAAAAGGGAGGTGTATGACTAGGCTGCATGTACTATCCCACTAAGTCACCCTTCTCCAAAAACCTCAATGGGGATACTAGAAAGGATGGAAGAGATCAAAAAATGGATGAAACAACCCTCATATCAGTCAAATTATAGTATGATGTCTATAATATATTACACAGTAGTGAATTTCATGTATATCAGTCCAGAAAATGGATTTAAAATTATAAAAATGATGAATAGAAAGGAGAGGACGGTTCACCGAAAATATGTTCCACACTATGAATGAGCGTGTGTGTACCTAGAACAAGAGAATCAACCTGAATTTGGTTGCTCCCTCAATCAATCCCCCACTAGCTCCTCAGCGAAACGGTACCAAAAAGAAGAATTAAATAAAGGTCTCATATGACCTAACTCCTCTATTATATGAGGACAATAACCCCAAACTTGAAAAATATTCACTCACTAAGAGGAAAAAATGAAATAGTTTATTCGTCTCAATGCTCAGATGCTTCAAGGAAGTATTCCCACTGAATGTGATCAATGAGTAGAGTCTAAACATACACTTCCAAAAGGTTCACCTAAACAAGGGATCATCACAGTAACTAAGATAGATCAAGGATATATTCCCCACATAGGAATTTTAACCTCAGTTTAAAAAGACCTGATCATGGAAAGATACCATGATTTATCTATATTAAGGAGAAAACATGAGTGAGTTTAGTAAAATAATGAAAATATGTCTCTGATCAGATATCATATAAAAATAATTGTAGAACTGACACACAAAATAATACCCATTTCCACACCTATCCATGATATTATTCAATCAAACCTTGATAAAGGGATTATTGAAACCATCGAGTCATTGGTAGCTAGATTGGAAGTCTTAGAGGTGTGGAATTCATCAGTCCAGTCAGTACAGAAACATTATCCCAACTGGGTGAGAGACACCCCACCACCTCCAAACATTAAGAGTCCTAAATTTCTGAAAGTCAATAGATTAGTAGACTTGGGAAAATATATGATTAACTATACATCCCATTGTGATATCATGATGGAAAATATAGAGAAACAGGAATCAGTGAAACTCAGAACCTTCGTATGAACCTTGAATGGTCCATCATTAGTATGATATGCTAGTTTTCTAGCTTGATCAATCGTTAGATGTGAAGACTTCCATCGGTAGTTCCTATTATAGTTAAGTTCAATGACTAAAAATAAAATAATCAATGAGATCTCAAATTAAAAAAATAATGAGAAAATAAGAGAGTATCATTTTTAATTACTAGATAGAAAGGGAAAACCTACTCTATAAACCCATAAATTCCTCAAGAAGACCTACTTTCTCACTTCATTGATAACCTTCATGATTATATATGAATTTAAATCATCCTAGTAAAATATTTATGTGGTTTTTTTTATTTCTCTTACAATTCCTAATGAATGGAATTTTAAATAAAGAATACTAAGCTCATGTCCTTGATAAATCCACCAATCCCAAGGAAATGAGTAGGAAATGAAGATGTGGCATATATCACACATAAAAACCCTCTACACCATGTCCGTCTCCAAAAACTACACCATATCATATACTTCCCCATGAGTAAAAAAAATACTGCCTTCAAAAGGTGTAGTTGGTCAACTCGTTGAAATCAATTAAAGGAGATAAGGAGAAAATTTTACTCATTCAAAGTTGATCAAGTGAACTCTCACTTTATAGCCATTATGGAAAATAATTTTATTTTTCTGACTAGCGATGTCTTGATTACCATACAATGAGCCTGTACTAAGGTGGTAAATACTCCAACTTGGGATCCAATAGACCGAGGATCGAATAGGGGCATAGACAAATTTTCGAGTATAGTAGCAGCACTGTAGAAGTTCACTATACCAGCACTGTTGTAGTGGTGGAACTGTATCAATAGAGGCACTATAGTAGGGACTGCAGTGATGGTGGTACTATAACAGGAAATGTAGTAGATTCGGGTAGTGTAGAAACACTATTCACTAAAGGGACCTTTGGGCAAAAAATGGGCTTTCATGCCTTGTATTCAGACCACTTGGTCTTGGGCCTTCGAGCTATGTAATGGGTCTCCCTCTACCCAGTTTGAAAGTGGTCTTTAATTTAAATAATAAAAGAGACTTCATCCCCAAACATTAAAAAAAGGTATCTCTTGATGTCCAGATTGGTTATTTCCCCATATAAAGAACATTCGGGCACATCAGTCATGAATTCTTCATCTTCATATACATCCTGCAAGAAAAGGTAGATCCATGCCGAAAATGTTTTGAAAGCCACCAACATTGATAGTATATGTTTCCACCACTACCCTGATGAAGGTGGTGAGTGGAAGAAGTTATCAAAATTGAAAAGGGAAATGATGGTTGGATGGATCAAAAGACAATCAACCGAGCTCGTGTTATTCTCCATGAACAATTAAAGAAGCCAACTATGCCCTCGACCAATTCTAGTGTAACACATCTGATGTCATAGGCACCACAAACCTCCAAAATCCAGCCATTCAAAAAATGTCCTTACCAGAAAGATAGAGACAATATGCCAAGATTGGAATTTAGCGGTGGTTTAAACTGCCACCAAATCATATTCCAGCGGTTTTGGAAAACCATCACAATATCATGTGTTAGAAAATAATTAGCGGTAGTTTTTAAAAACCATCTTAGATTGATTTAACGCATCGATAATTTTTTTCAATTTGTTTTAAAATTTTATTAATTTTTGTATTGAATTTTTAATTTATTTTATTTTCTTAATTTAATTATTTATTTATTCATTTTCACCATTAATTAATTTTTTTTTCATTCTCATAATTTTATTTATTTATTTATTTTCAGAATTTATATATTATTTATTATTCATTATTTCCATGAACATACCCATCTCCACACACAAGTCCATGTCCATGCACATGCCCATGCCATATATATGAATTTTACGTTGGGTGAGATTTTAACCCCTTACCTCTTGCTTATTATACAAAGATTTTACCACTACCGCAGGGTCTTCATGTGGTCAGTAAATCAAATTTAATATACTTATATATATATATATATGTTAATTGAAAAAAAATAAAACATAATAAATAAATACACAATAAATAATTATTAATCAATAATTATTAATCAATAATGATTATTCAATAATGACTAATCAATAATAAATACTAAATAATTAATAATTAATAATTAATAATAAATAATTACTAATTATTAATTACAAATTATTAAATAGAATATAAATGAAAAATAAATAAATAAATATATAATATGGAAATAAATGGTAAATAAAAAATAGTAAATAATAATTAATAAATAGTAAATAGTAAATAGTATATAATAAATATTAAATAGTAAATAGTAAATAGTAACTTGTAAATAATAAATAATAAATACTAAATACTAAATAATATATAATATATAATATATAATATAATATATAATATATAATATATAATATAATATATAATACATAATGTATAATGTATTATATATAATAGATGATAGAGAATACATAATACATAATACATAATACATAATATATAATATATATAATATATAATACATAATATATAATATATATAATATATAATATATAATATATAATAGATAATTCAAAATACAGAATACAGAATATATAATATATAATATATAATTCATAATATAAAAAATAAAATACATAATATAAAATATAAAATATAAAATATAAAATATATAGTATTTAATATTTAATATATAATCAATAACATATAATATATATGTAATGTATAAATAATAAATTAACTAAATTATATTTCAATATTTGATAAATAAATAAAAAAATAATAATAAATTTGTAAAGAATAGATAAATAAATAAATAAATAGTAAATAATAAATAATAAATAATAAATAATAAATACAAAATAATAAATAAGAAATAAAACATAAAAAATTATAAATAAGAAATTATAAATAGTAAATAGTGAATAAAAAATAAAAAATAAAAAATAAAAAATATTTATTACTTAATAATAACTCATAATTAATAATTCATCAATAAAAACTGATAATTTATAATTAGTAATTAATATTTAAAAATTTATAAAGAATTAATTTTATTATTAATAAATTATTAATAGTTAATAAGTCATAATTAATAATTAATGAATATTGAATAAATAAATAACAAACAACAAATAACAAATAACAAATAACAAATAACAAATAACAAATAAAAAATAACAAATTACAAATAATAAATATTTAATAATAAATAAAAATGAAAAAAGAATAAAATATAAAGAATAAATAAATAAACAAAAAATAAATAATAGATAATTAATAATTAATATTAACTAATAACTAATAATGGATAATTAATAATTAATAATTAATAATGAAAATTTTATTAATTAATAATTAAAATTCAATAATTAACACGTAAACTTAATAAATAATAAATAAATAAATAATAAATAATAATTAATAATAAATTAATAATTAATAAATAAATAATAAATAATAAATAATTAGTAATTAATAAATAAATAAATAATAAATAAATAAATAAATAGTAAATAATAAATGAATGGTAAAAAAATAATAAATAAATAAATAAATAATAAAGGAATAATAAACTGATAGTTAATAAATAATAAAAATATAATAATTAATTCATAAATTAAAATTAAATTAATAATTAAGGTATAAAGAATAACTAAATAATAAATAAGTAAATAAATACATATGAAATATTAAATTAATAAATAAATAAGAAACTAAATAAATTTCTCAATAAATAAATTGATAAAAAATTAAAAAATAATAAGTAATATGTAATTAATAATAAATAATAGATAAGTAAATAATAATTTAATAATTAATTAATTAACAATAAATAAATAAATATTAAATTAATGAATGAATAAGTAAATAATAAATAAATAAATAAATAGAGTAATTAATAAGTAATTATATAAATCATAAAACATTAAAACCCACTGAAAACCTGAAAAACTTTGAAATAACCATAAAATCAGAAATGGGAAGCCTTTCTCTATGCCACAACCATTCAAATCAAATTTCATGAAATGAGATTAGATATGATATGTGGTACAGGCTGAATGGACACTTAGAGTGAGTGTTATAACCTTTTGAATTTTAAGAAATTATGGTCAGAAACCAAAAACTCTGTTTCAGAGGGTTATGTGCGATTCATGGAAAATTTCAAGGGGTACAATACTCAATGAGTTAGTACAAATCCTCAATGGTGTAGAGCTAATCACACGCTTCGATTTGGCATGTGGTAGAGGCCAAACAGACACCTGGATTAAATGTTATGGACGTTTGAAGTTCAAGTTCGATTTTCAACTTTTGAAATTTGTATATTTTTTCTTCCATTATCACATGAATAAAATATCACTTCGTTTTATCTCATTTCATAAGCCTCAATTTGACTGGTTGTGGAGCTAAAATTGACTCCTGAATCAGATGTTACGGTCATTTGACGCCGATGTCTGCTTTCAACTTATTGATGATTTTCTTTCAATAAAAAAAATATTATTAAAAAATAATTATAAATATTTTTTAATAGACACATTTATAAAAAATATAAATTATAAATAATAAACTATATTTTATTTTAAATAAAAAATAAAAACTAAATATTTAATAAATAACTAAATTTTTAAAATATTTCTTCAATTTTGTGGCGGTTTTGAATAAAATGCCTCTATTTGGCAGAGGTTTTTTTTTAAATGCTAGTAATTTTTTTTTTCATTTTTTGGAAGAAATTTTAAAAATATTTTAGCAAATATTTTAAAAACATTTATCAATGGGTTTTTCACTGCGGTTTTCAAAACCCCTGCTAAATTGTTTTCGATGAAACATTTTGCGGCAGTTTTGAAAAATGCCACTAAAACACCATTTTCATGTTGTGAGAGAATGTAAAGGAGGATGAGTTTACATGAGGGCCAAATCTATCCATGAATCTCTCAGATTTTATTCCCATTGATTTGAAATAACAAGAACCACCCCGCTAAATGACACCCCTAGAAATGGTCAGCCGTGAAAAGTACTCTTCAAAAGAGGAGTTAGTCTTTGGTTCCATTATTATAATTAATTTAATGGATCCATTTTCTGATGATTATTGTGGATTTGAAACCATGTTCCCAATACTCAATTGGGAAAAAAGATGATGTGGTCTCAAGATATGAGGTTGCCGGGGAAGATGTAGTAATGGATGGATCTATATTTTTGGCCACATCCCTACGCAGACTCTCATTGTAGAAGAAACTCACATAAGATCCCTTTAGATGATCCAACATGATCAGGAAAATCCTCATACACCTACCAAAAACCACTCTAACCTGATCACTCTAAAATATAAATTATGATAGGAATTGGTGTCCAATCGCGCATAGCATGCATGACGAACTATCAAACCCGACCCATCGAGGATTGAGAACCTCCACTTTCTCTCTTAAGGGCTGATCTAACTACATCAAATTCAAAATCCCCTAAGGTTCTTGTAACATTGTATCCCCATATTGGGATGCACTATTCTTTATACCATAAGTATGACATCCTAAAATAATTTTCCTTAGAACCAACCAACATATTGATAATGGACTCCATGAGATGGTAAAAATAACTTAGGGAAACACTCATATAGGATTTTTTAAGTCCTTGGGAGTTTTAGACAAAGTAGACATTCTCAAAATCTATCAGATAGAGGTCAATCCTAATTAATTCCATGAATTTAAGTCATTCATCGATAAATATCAGTATTTCATTATACAGGGATACATCTGACCTATGTACATGTATGAAAGGATAGATGGTGTCGATGAAGGAGAGGTTTATGTTGAAAATATATCTATATTTAACTTTATTTCCGTAAAAAATCTTCATCAGTTGGGCTGTAATAAAGAAAATCGGGAACCTTCCGCCAGAATACAATAGGGTAATGAAAAAAGTGAGCAGAATCCTTTAGACCAAATCAATATCAATGATTTTTTTGACTTAGAATTTCTAATGGATTGGATGAAATGTCATTAAACATATTTCTTGGAAGGCCCTGGTCAAATCATCGTGTTAAAATCCTTTCATTGTACTACCAATGTATAAAATTCTCTATTAACAGATAAATAAGGATGTTTCACCCTGATATGGACCTGTTCAAATCCTATGAGTCACATTATATCAATGTAGGATTATATCAGGGGAATGGTAAACAACCCCTAGTCGATGATGTTACATAGTTCACTGCCCCAAATAGTCTAAAAATTATTCTATCCAAAACCTTAGAATAGATTGATGAAGAGTACATAGTTCCCATCAATAATGTCAAGTATGTGAGCCTAGATACATGCCCACATTCAGAAATATTTATAGTTTCAATCATGACTATATATTATAGTAGTGTTGAAATGTTTTATGACTCTCTAAAGAGTGAAGAAATATCAGATTTAAATTCCCACATTCCATCCCTAGATCTCTAGAGAATATCTACCTCACCAACCAAGGAAGAATAGGTTGTCTTCTCTCCCAAAAAGGATGAATACACTCATTCCCCGTCTCAAACACCACCCCCTCTAGAGATTGAAGAAAATCCTGCGTGGTCATCTAGGTTAGATGAATTCACTTCATCTTTGGAATAAAATGGTATGGTATTCTCCCATAAAATCTAGAGAAATTATCCCAATATTTTCCCCTACAGAATAAGGGAAATAAGATTATTGTGAAGAATAATTATAGGAGTAGGATTTCAATGACACCCCTCTGGAATTTGAGGTGGGAGTCTTTACATCCATTGATGAAATCATAGAAATAAATCCTTGTGTCGAATAAGACCCATGACCCTTATTGATTTGTGCATCAATGTATTCTTAAGAACAAGATGTATAATCCTCTTCCATTAAGATGCATTGGTATGTGTTTTAATGGAACTATATAGAAATGATGGCCCTTGATACTGAGGTAAACACTCACCACATCATCCTTCTAGAGGACTATTGATGTTATAAACAAGTTTCCAGAAGGACACAACCAAAACATCCTTCCAAAATTTTGGCTGAAATTGAAAAGATCATTAGATAAAAATTCATTTCAGATGTCCAATATCCCAAATGGATAACCAATATTATCATTGTTAAGAAGAATCATTGGAAAATTAGAATCTACAATGGTTTCAGGGAGCTCAACCGACACATCCCAATAGATTATTTCCCAATCCTTATCACAAAATAACTAATCGATGAAATATACATATACTAAAATCTATTATTCATGGATGACTATTTAGGAAACTATCAAATAAAAATGAAATAGGAAGACAAGGAATCCACCACCTTCAGGCCCCCATGGAATATTTTTCAATCAGGTAATTCCCTTTTTCTTGCAAAATTCCAACACTACATACCAACGTTCCATGAATCACATCTCCAAACCCTTCCAAGGATTTTTTTTAAAAATTCTATGTCGATGACCTAGTGGTTAAATATCAACAAAACTCTTACAACCTAGAGGATAGTGAAACCATCTTAAAAAATTTTCAACAACATGGACTGAAAATGATCACCTTGAAATGATCTTTCAACATTACCTTATAGAAATTTATAGACATCTTTATATACCATCATGGAGTTGAATTAGACCCCATGAAGATAAAGAATATCCTTGGATTGTAAATCCTCATAATCTCATATAGTTGAGAAAATTTTAAGGTAACATAGCCTACATTTAGAAATTCACAATCAAACCTGTTTGAAAATATCCTTGATTTACCAAGATGACGAAAATGAGGTTACATATCAAAGGAATTATGATTTTAATGAAAAATTCAAATGCCTCAAGAAATATATCCTAATCTCTTTAGAACTGATGATACATATCAATGGAAGGATCATTGTGTTTTTTTGAATGATTTAGACCGATAATTGGGAAAATTCTTTAAACAAAATAATGACACCGGTTGTGAAAAGAACCATTATTATCATTGTCAATCTATGAACTATGGTGAGGCTTATTATTCAGATATCGAGAGGATCTATTTTCCCTAATATTTGTAGTTCATAAGCTAAGGCACTCCCTAAATTACCTTGTGGTTGTTTTGGAATCTCATAAAATCATATTAAAATACATTCTTAGTTGTCTGATGTTGACCAGACATCTGTCATGGTGGGAAATCATTCTGTATCTGTTTTACATTCATTTCATTCCTCAAAAAGTTGAAAAAGGCAATAAATTGATAGATTTTCTAGTATATCACCCCTTATAAGAAACTAATTCATTTTATACAAAACTACTTGATGAATAGGTTTTCTCTATTCAAGAGGGACCGCCGTTATGGGAGATATATTTCAACGGTGTCTCTAGAAGTCTGTAAGGGAAGAGAATGGAGGACCCTAAGATCAAAAATATGGGGTTAAGTGTCATTATCATATCTATAGACAACACATTAATACCTTACACACTCCCACTATAGGAGGGGTTTATGGATAATGATGTATAATATCATGGTCTCATTATGGGTGTAGAGATGACACTTTTGTTAAAGGTAAGACAGCTAAAGATAAAATATTCTTATTAGTTTGTCATTATGTAGGTTACTGATGATAATTCTATAAAAAAGAATATCTAATATCCCTATTTAAAAATTCCATAGAAGTAATGGTAGAATTACCATTGAAATAGACATTGAATCACATCCCAAGGTCACAAAATTAACAACACAATTTACTAGATAATATATTCACTACTCTAGCTAGTCCAGACCAGGATGAAGTAGTCATCACAGTCACACACTGTCAAATGGTCACACTATTAATTCACGCAAATGTGGATGAGATAAATGGTGTTTTTATCATACCCAATTAATATAGTCCTACCACAAGCTAGATGATAGTCGTTGTAGACTACCATCGAAATGAAGAGCTCCCACCAAATAGGTTTGAGAGAGTGAAAACCTGAAGATGATAAATTATCTTTGATCTATATGACGTCACAAATAATCAAAAGGTAATATATAAGAGGATAATTTATGGTGTCCTTCTCAGGTGAATTTATAGGGAATAGAATGCCATTGTGACTAAATAATTTCACACTAGAGCCTATGGTTCCCACCAATAAAGATTCACTATTCCCTATAAAATCCAAATAATTTGGTACTACAGGCCCACTTTAATGTAGGATGACACTAAATTCACAAAAACATGTCATTCCTTCTAGGTTACTACCATCTTATTTCACTAACCCCAAAAGTTTCCTTACACAACCAAGTAATCTTGAACATTTTCTATATGGAGAATGGAAATCGTGGGGCTATACCCACAGCTACAACCAATTATTTCATGTAAATTCTCATTGAAAGTGGGTTTTTCTCCAAGTGGGAGAAATACACACCCTTCAATAAGTTCGTAGAAAAGAAAATTGTTAGTTTAGCGAGAGAAAACATCATAAATAGATTCGGTTTCCCTCATAAAATACTGATAGAAAACAAAACCAATTTCTATTATAATGAATTGTAAAAACATTATGAGGAGTATCTCATCAAGCCCAACTATTCATCTCACTACCTTATAGAAGTTATCTGAAATATAGAGCCATTCAATAATTCCCTATCAAAAATAGTCAAGAAGATTGTAGATATTGATAAAATTTCTTAGTCGGACAAACCCCTATATGACTTGTGGGGTTACGAGACTATGACCCTCACTTACACACAATCAACCCCATACTCTTTAGTATAAAATATAGAGGCCTTACTTCCCATTGATGTTCAATTTCACCCACTTCACATTTCCATATGAAATTTGTTATACATAGATGAAAAATCTCAGAAATAGATAGATGAATTGGGGTGACTAGATGAGAAGATATTTCACACCATGCTTTATTTTGATGTTTTCCAAAATCAGATTGCATGTTCCTTTGATAATAAAATTTCACCTATTGTATTTCTTCTAGGTATAGATGGTGATAGTCTTTAGGACTCTTATGATACTCAAAAATAAAAATTCAATGTTGGAGTCAAATTGGGAGGGACCATATCCCATACCAAAAGTCTACTCCGATGGATCATATTATTTCATCTCAATGTATAGGCATATTACAATTTCCCCCACCAGGACAAGGTTATTGAAGAAGTATTTCATGTAATCACATGAACTTCCTCTTGATCACATGATGCTAATCTGTATGGTACATTTTCATCACTACATAAAATAAAATAAATGGATAGTATTTGTTGCAGGACCATAAAAAGTGTGAAAAACTATCCAGGTCACAATAAAGTAAACTTCTTGACACCAATTACATTACCAAAATACATTAAGTTGAATGTTTTCTTAATAACTACATGTGTTTTGATTAATTTATTCATAGGATACATTGTGAAACCTAGAACTTTTTCATTAGGCCTAACCTCGAATTTACATCAATTAAAACAATGGATTTCATACTATCTTTTGGGGTTGAGGCGTCTCTTCACATTGTGATTGGGTTTCTCAGTGGTCCAAACAATAATGCTTCCCATAACTACCAGACATCATATTAACCTCACGACATTAAAATGTATGGTACATCATCCTAATCAAATGATGTTAGACTATATATTACATTATCCCAACCTCACAATGTTAAACTACATTTCCAATCATCCTAATCACATGACATTAAACTACATTGTACATCATCTTGATCACAAGATATTAAACTGAATGGTTCACTGTCCTTACTATCTGATGTTAAACTACATAGTGAATCATACTAATCACATGAATTAAAACTATATGTTATAGCATCCTGATCACATGACATTAAACTGCATGGAACATTACCCTTACTTCATGACGTTAAAATGCCTGAGAAATTGTTCTGATTCCATGAAATTAAACTTATCAGTACATTTTCCTCACTTCACAACGTTAAACTACAAAACCATTCATCCAGGTCACAATATTATAATCTATATGGATCAATTTTATTACCTTAATTTGTTAAACTGCATGGTTCCTCATGAACTATGAGTGGCCTGATTCCTATCTTTCCTGAACATGTAGTGACACCAATAAAATTTTACATAATCCCAAGAGAAAATTTTCTTCCATTCATAATTTTATTTTTTTAACAGCCTTTAGCCTCATGGCCTATTTTCATGTCATGATTACATTTCATTCTAGACCAAAACATCATCTGTCTAATATATACTATTCATCATCCTGATCATATAATGTTAAATTTCATCGTATATCATCAATGTTTCTATATATTGAACTGAATGAAACTAATTTCCTCACATTATGATGTTAAAATTCACAATTACATAACTTTCTGACCAAAGAGGGCATCGCTATCGACATATGTCAATTACAATTAAATATTCAAGAACTTGGTGCATATTGTTTCCTTTCCACATAAGATACATAAAAAAATACATTTTACCTAATGTTCTAGCCACTCCACATTTAAAAAAATGTCCCATTCCTATGTCTAGGTCAATCCTAAATATGAATTTCCATGTATATCTTTCATTAAGTTGATTTCAACCCATTAGGATTCATAGTGATGCCCATATCCCTATTCATGGGCCCAACCACAGTGATACTTCTTTAGAATTGAGTTATCCTTGTTCTTACCCAATGAAATTAAACTACATGGTATTTCTAGAACAACATGTGGCTTGATTCTTGCCATAAAAGATATGAAATGATGCCCAAATTTCTATTTCCAGGTCTATCTAGAACATTTAACCTCTTTCACATTGATCCACCTTTTCCCTTAATGTATGATTTCAAAAAAATAGGGCTCCCAAAACTATGTGTTCCTTGATTCTAACTACAATGAGATACATGATGACACCATGATTTTTCATCCTAGTCCAGCCATCGAAAATTCAAAATCCCATGTCCCTCATTTTATCGTCTATGTGTGGTAGAATAAACCTTTTCCACCCCTTGTTTATCACACCAATAATGGATCACATGGGATTTTGAGTTTCAATTAGGGATACCCTGTATAATCAAGGAATATCAATCCACATTCTAATTTCAATGGTCCTCACAACAAGACATTAAATGTCACAGTAGTTTTCTTTATCAAAATATGTTAATGTATGAAGCTAATATCTATACCAATTAACATTAAACTATATTGGTTTTTTAGAACTATGTCTGCATTGACTCCTACCATCAGAGGATATGTATTAACACCGAAGTCCTTAATCTTGGGTCCATTCATATTAATTCCACTCCACTTTAGGAAACCTTTGTTTTTACAACATCATATTAATTTATGTAGAGAAAGTATTTACCGTATGACATTAAAATGTATGGTACCTCAAGAACTTAGTGTGGAATGATTATTATTTCTATGAAATAAATAGTGACCCCTTGGCCCAATGTCATAGTCCTACCCATGAGAAAAATAAAATGATAAATGTATCCTTGTTATGTATACAAAAATGATCTATGTATGAGATGTAAATTTGAAGTTCCTCAAAAATTGATCTATCAAGTAAATAGAAATTACCCCTATTTATGAGTGAGATATATTTAAATAATTACATGATACATGGTTAATTGTGGTCTGAATGTTTGTTACATACATTGACACATTCCATATATTCCTCAAAAGTTTTTCCCTATAAAATTTTAAATCTTCACAATATTCCTATGGCCATCGAAGAAGAGAGGTTAGTGTCCAAATGACACATTTTTTAGACCTTTCATAATAACTCCCAGTTGGATCTCCATAAGGAGTCCCGAAAAAAATCAATTCAACCAAAGGGATATTCATCCCTAGGATAAGACCATCTATTTATATTATACCTAATGGATATTTTTACCGTATCATTTCATCCGATCTGAGAATCCCTAGAATCATGGTTTATAGTCTCGTTTCCCCTCACGTACGAGGCTTGTCAGAACTTCTTGGGTTGTTGAGTATCATGTTATTCATCATTTCAATAAAAAATGGTCCTAACTGTATAACCTAAAACCACAAGATCAAATTTAATCCTTACTTAATTATGTTAATCTGCTTGGTTAACATCCCTCTTATTCAACATTTAAATTCAATGACCATTTGTATCTTGCATCCCATCATTGACATATCTATCATGACACCCGAATATACATATTTGATTCAAGCAACCATATTCCCTTTTTAACATTGGGTCACCAATGTCCCCATCTCATGACATTAAACAACAAAACTATTATCCTTTTTCGTGACACTAAAATGAACATTTTCTAAGAAATACATCTTGCTGGATTCCTATTGTCAGATGATATGTAGTGACATGCAGATTCTCAATGTTGAGTCCAACCATGAGATAAAAATGTCTCCCCATTTCCTATGTATGGGTAAGACATGCACATGAAATTTTCAGATAGAATAAAAAAAATTCAACACAATCCTATACATGAGGTTGATCTACATTAGAGGTTCCAACACATGTCTCACCAAAATAGCGGGCCTGTAGTCAAAAGAAAATGCACCTTCCCCATGTAAGAGATCAATTGATGCATGGGTAACCTTTATAGAACTATGTATGTATAGATCCTCATTTTGATGATATTTTTAGTGATTCCCTATCCTTTTATATCAAGCCTGACCATAATGAAAAACAATCCTTTCCGCATATGTGTCATACCTTTATAAGGGAAATATTTTTACCCATTTCCAGGGAATTTCAATATGAAACACTCTTTTCATATTCAATAAAATTCATTTTAAAAAACATTATGTGTCTAGGAATGTTTGAATCCCTATAAACCTCAATGGTCATCATGAATGGGGGGTTAGTATTCTAAGAGAACATTTTTTTACTATACACAATATTCCCCTGTTGGGTCTGCATAAGTTTACCACAAAAACACCATATCCTTCAAAGGAAAATTCATCCGTTTTAGATGAATTCCCTATTTTCATATTCATAAATGATGATTTTTGGCCACATCACTCCTTGAATTTATAAAACCCTAGATTACTTATTGAAAACTTTATCCTTCATGCCCGAAGATTATATAACATTCGTAGATAAATTACCATGAAATGGGAAAATCATTTTTCCCTATGTAAAAGATAAATATACTTAAATCATGGCTCATAAATTTACTCTCTATAAGAAATTACAATTCACATTCCATGTACATGATGAATTAAATTAAATTACACCATGCTTCATCCATCCGTTACACAATACAAATATGTATAAAAGTGGTTTCTCATTCATTTATAGCGCTGATAAAGATGACCTTTTAATTTTCTGATATCATTTCCTTGGACATATACCCTTCATGTTCTTGGGAAATTGAAATTTTCATAAATTACTCGGCCATCAAAAATGGTGGTTCAATGTCTTCAAGACACCTTTGTTTGTATATGCATAATACACCCCAATTGGGTATGTGTAAGTGGACTACATAAAAGGCCTTCAAACCAAAGGAAAATTCATCCCCATTAAGGGCTTCTCATATCTCTATACACCCTCAAAAATGTCATTATAGAAATCATTCTAATAGTTACTTCTCACGCACCTACCCCATATCATGTCTCATATTTAGAAATCATAAAACTGAGGTCTAAAAGTCCCCCATTCATGTATGAATAATATTGGGAAATTATCATCCACTAAGTTCTAATTGGGTTCTCTCCCCATAATTCATGGTCAAATTCATTAGACCTAAAAGACTAGTCATATTAGGCCTACGTAAAATACATTTACCTACCCACAAAAAGATACATGAAACTCACCTGGATGAAAATCTTCAAAGTGTTACCTAGGTAAAAGTTTTGTACCAGCTTGCTAAACCTATGGTTGACATGTTTTTTGGAAATAATTGAGAAAAAATTAAGATAAAAAGGAATAGAACTTGTTACTCAGAAAACATATAAAGGATAGCCTATGAAAAATTCAAGTTATTCCAGCTAATCCTACAACATAGTGGACATAGGAAAAACTAGGGAGATAACAGAAAATCCACAATGTTAGTAGGGTATTTCATGTACCCCTAGAAACCGTCATACTATTCTCACTGAGTCCCTTTTCTCAAGAACAAATTAGTTTGTTATATGATATTTCATTTAAAATAAGACCCCATCTTCATTAGAACTACTTCTTCTTCCTCCAAATTGGAACCATTCCCATGGGGGGATTTTTTTGGTTCATGAAAACTATGCATGCATAGAGTAAATAGTTTCACAAATTTGAAAAAGGGTAAAATAATAAACCAAAATAGTATTTTGAATAAAATGATCAAAGAGAGCTAATCTGTGAAAGATAATTTGATCTCGCGAAGTGAAAATCCTTTTATAGACCACCACATTGCAAGGAGTTCCACCGCTTTGAAAATAACCCTCTAAAAGAAATCATTCACTAGATGAGATGGTATCACCGATGCCCATGAATGAAGCCATAATCATTTTGGGGGCCAGAATGTAATTTCCTCCCTTGAAAATGACTTTCCATCACAATAAATATAGTTAGCAGGATGAGACAATATTTCCAATGCCCACAAATGAAATGAAATCATTTTTGGGGATTTATGGTGATTTCTATCCGCACAATCGATTACCTCCATGAATGAAATAGTTAAAATGGGAAGGGGGTCTTCCTTTTGGTCCAATAAAAGAAAATCCAAGGCCCACCATAGACAACTGACCATGCCGATATTTGGTACCTCCATTTCATATAAAAATCCCCATTGTGAACTAAGATGGGTGGATCAAAAAATGGAGATCATAGGAGTAGAGCCTAGATGATATCTAAAACCTATATATTTGTATTCACATTAGGTAAAAACCCACTGCATATAATTAAGTAGGAAACAAAAATCACATAGCCATCCCCAAACTGAAAACCCCTATGCATGCACCATTATTTAGGGAACAAATGGATGGCCCAATTGTGGACCAGCAACCAATAAACAAACAAACTATATAGGTAGAACCCTACCCCATGTTAAAAATTATATGGGAGAGAAATGTTACCCCACATAGTTAAATAATATTGAAGTGAAACTGAGCCTTTCATAGTACCACACAACATGGTTTTAACCAAAAAACTGCATAGAAAAATGCTACGCTGATGGTACCCTGACTCGTGTAGCAACATGATACATATATGTAACCCCATCTTGCATAAGAACATTCCACAAGGAATAGGATATCCTAGTGTGTTCTACACTCCACCTCCCATCACTCCCTTATTCAAACCATTCGAATCCACACTCAACCCTCCATGAATGAGTCTAATAGTATAAGGCCCAGGTCTCTTGTAAACCCACCTGATAAGAATGATTAGATCATCAGGCATATATTATTTCCCTATAGAGTCTACATAAAGATGATACGAGGATTCATCTTTATAATATCTCAGACAAGGTGAACCATCATAATGTCATTCGGTCCACATTCTCATGGTAATGTGGGTTCTGACCATGGGGATCATGTGAACCTTCTTGTTATAAAAATTAAGGGGATCCACTGACATTTCCCTTCGTGGAGGGATGATGGTCACTCCTCTCTTCCCCATGGACCAGAAGGGAATCCCTCTTGGAGTATTCCTCAAGACTTTCTTATGGATGGATACAATCTTAATCCTCTTCAAAAGCATGAGAAGTATCCATATGTAACACCAAATGTGACTATCCTGGCTACTAATATTGAAGAGGATACATGCACACTCAATTCCATCTGCCTCTTTGTTAAGGCTTCAGACCTTATCCACCAGTGGACATAATAGATCATGTGATCTTAATATCTACTTCATCATCTTGTTCCTCACTTTGATCATGACTCACATAGGAGTAGAGGTTAGTGGTGATCATGGAATCCACACGAACTCAAACCTTCAAATGGATTGCTTAAATGTGTAAGCCCCAACAATATGAACCACGAGACTTCCCAAAGATATAATAGCTGACCTCTATTCAAGTGGGAATCCAATAAAGTATAATACCCAAAACCATGCCTCAACATTAAAAGGTCTATATTCCCAATGAATAAGAACCAGATGTTAATCCCCACAGGTGTAATCCTAAACCTATGAAACAATGTGGGATTTGATTCCCAACAATCTAGGATACGTTAGAAGACTCCTAGGGGACCAATAAAACCCAAATTGGTCATAATGTTATCTTAGCCACATTCTTGTTAGATTCATATCCTCTTGGGATACCACACCTCTTCTAGGTCCCTTGAAACCCCTCAGTATAATTCCCACACCATCCTTAACTATTCACCTTTCTCTTAGATTTCCTTACCACATGAAATTAAACTGCATGGTTGGTTCCTTGGTACAAGACCTTAAAAGTTGAGGTGGCCAGTTATGTGGAACCAATCTACATGGATTTTGATTCCATTAATAATGATACATGGGAAACCCCTAATATGGGTTTGACCGCAACATAAAAACAACCCCTTCTCTCAGGATGATTGTAAACTATAGAGAGCATCACTACATGGATTAAAACCATAATCGTCTTATCAAAAGACCAAAGAATATCTGATCTATTCATATAAGGGTACCATTATTGAAGAATATTGGATACATATAGATATCCCGAACAATGTATAAACACAGATACATATAGATTATTCTAAAACCATTCATGGTCATAATTTATCATTTTCGCATGGTGATCCATATATACAAACTTGGGAATGAACAATGGATTCATGAACATATCTTAAATCTATACAAGAGTCCCGAAATAGGTAATAGCCCCCTCCCCCCCTAAATGGGTGCGATGAGCCCTAATAATTGTTCTCCCAACTAGTGTGTGTTCTTATGTTTCACCGGACATGTTACCCAACAAACACATGCCTGGGTACAATACATCCACGAGTCACCATAGATGTAATAGTTGTTGGGTGTTTCTATCTCTATGAATAAAAATTGTTGGAGGAAATATAAAGGTAGAAAACCTGAAATAAATAATGTAAAAAATAAACCCCCACAATAAATATATGGGAAAACCGTGCATTTTAAATACTAATCTTATAGTGAGAATGAATGGTGTGTAGGTTATTTTCTCTTAGTAAGGATTTTGAACAAATTTTTTAACTTCTTATAGTATGGGAGGTGTATAATTTTTTTATATCATGTGGTTAGGATGCTGAAAGAATTGTTTAGTATCTTTTATCCATGGTGTGTGGTCCATCATGAAAAAATAATACCTGATTAGGATAGAGGGATGCGTGAATAGAAAACAAAATGGGTTTGACTTCATAGAGGATCTCATACTGAAAACGAAGCAGCAACTTGGACCGAATATTTTTTGGAATTGATGGGGGTCTAAAAGTAAAGCATGTTTTCTTCTAAGGTACATCGTGGGTCCTTATATCATTTTCCCTCTTTATTTTCACACCATTACATTTTCCAATGTCATTAGAGTGACCTGGAAGGTTAGAGTATGAATTTTTATCAGGTTACTTCCGTGGGTTTTCAACCTGAAAGATGTATGTGCCTATTTCCATTAGACATTTAAGGAAATACCAATTAGGTGAATATGCTGAAAATAGTTCTAGTTCACAATTCTTGGACTAGGAGTTTCAAATATTTTAAGGTTATAATTCTTGGATCATTTATTGGAAATTGTTTAAGGTCATTATTCATGGAACATTGGTTGAGAATAGTTTGATATTGTAATTATTGGACCATGAATAGTTGTGTCTATAAAGAGTGTGTATGGAATGAAAAAGTGTTCATAAAACATTATGATGGTTACAAGGAGACCCTTCCACATAGAACATCTATGAGATAACTTTCAAATAGTTTAGGGTTATGATGCATGGACCTGGACTCATAGTTTGAGGTCGTAGATTTCAGAGCATGGAAACACCCATGTGTCATAGCATTTTAAAGAGATTTATTCCTGAATCCTTATCCTATGTGACCCATGATAGATATGAGAAACATGGAGTGTAATAGAGTTTTCATTAGTTTTAGTGGTTTTTCTAAAAATGGGGTAAAATTGATCGACCTGGGAAAGTAACTTGAAGGTGTATCATGACTTTCAAGACCTGGAGAGTAAAAGGGGATTGACCAATGGGAGTGGAAAAAATTACCATGTTCGAAACATAGGTTCTACACACGTTTTAGTCATAGATAGGTAGAAAAAGATGACGGATTGACCATTTACCAATTTCAACCAATGGTAACTACTATCTATAACTGAGGATACTTCATGGGGTAAGACCTGGAAGGTAGGTGAGCCAAGGAATCCAGTCACCTATTTTTTTAGGGAGCCTATTCAAATCAAGAGGATTATGATTATCCAAATAAAATAAAGCATGAAGTGTGTAAATGATGGTGGGTAATTTCATTGGGGGAATGATGAGTTCCCTAGGGGAAACCCAGCCATGTGATCGAATAAACTAGATGGTAATAATGGTATGAATGGATAAACACTGGTCCAGATGTGGAATTCCCTAGAATAAGTTGGTGGTAGGACATGACCCAATATAAGATATTAGGGAATTACTACATACCCCATGAAAAAGAGAATCAAAACATAAATAGTTCTTGAATATAGTATTGTAGGACACCAAAAACTAAAATGATAATTCCTCTCTTGTGAGGACATTGATGAATCTCATATTTATCATATGAGGAGTTTTAAATTTATATTGAGTAACTTTATAGATTAACAATATGTACAGAGGATGTGGGTTTGATTCGTCTCATATTTTTATATGAGTTGTCTTTTTTTCATTTTATTGGGTAAGGATATAGTTTAACATCATGTGATGATGTCTTAGGTTTTTGGTCATCTCATATATTTCATATGAGGCATCCTTGGTTTATAGCATTAGTTAATGCTAAAATTTAACGTTATGTGCTATGAATGGTGGTTTTGGTCATATAGTATTTATCTTATGAGGCATCATGTGTTTATTCCCTTGGGTAAGGATACAATTTAATGCCATGTGCTAAGGATGTTGAGAATTATATTTTAAAATTTTTCAATTGGGACTATGTATTCTACTAGTTTAAGGTCACAGAGATCGGACCAATGAGTGTTGAAAATAGTTTATGTTCATACTAGATAGACCGATGGGCGTATTTATGAAAGGAGTGTGTGTGTCATAGAGGAGAGGTAAATTGACATGAATTATGGTATAAGTTGGATCTATGCCATGAATAATATTTATGAGACAACTTGTGTATAATTTAAGGTCATGATGATTAAGACAAAAATCCTAGTTTAAGGTCATAGAGTTCAGAAAAAAGAGTGGTGAAGGTCCAAAAATAACATGAATTGAATGCTAGAGTGGAAACATCACATGAATTTAGGGCCAAAGAGGTAGGAAGCTACATGAAACATTCCTAGGGTGAGTCGCACCTTATATAAAGTCATTATTCATGGACTTGATCTCCAAGTATAATGTTATAGATTAGACCAATAGAAGGGAAAGTCACCTGGGGATGTATCATGAGGGTAGATTCTGACTTATAAGATTCTTATAGTAAAAGTGGAATGAATAATGGGTGGGAAAAAACTATTGACGATGTTCCAAACACATGTTCTACAGTCGCACTGGCCAATGATTGGGTAAATAAATGCAGGAGTGACCGTTGACCAAGTTCGAAACATGGAAGCCTCCATATGTCATAGAATATCCTTTATAGTTTGAGAATATGATGCTAAGTGGCCAATGTGGACAGAAACCATTTTAGTCAGGAATACCATTCTGATTGAGGGGATGATGTTTATTCAAAATGGATAAATAATGATGTGTGTTCATATATGTGATGAATGTCTTGAAGGGGATGTGGAGTGCCATTAGGGATAGCCTTCCGCAAGCTTAAATGTGGTGGATAAACACGTCAACAAGAAAGAACCAAACCTAGATCAGAGGGGGAAGTCCTGGTAACATGATGGTGGTAGGGATGGACCCAGGATAAGATATTTGAGAATCACTATATATCCCATGGGAATGAGAATCAATACATACATAATTATAGATCATGTCATGATAGAAAAATGAGGCTTGGGGGAGACTTCCTCTCTGGTGGGGATATCAAATCATCTCATATTATTCATATGAGGAATCCTAGTTTTAGACATGATGTGGCTATAGTTTAACATCATGTTATGAGGATGTTATTTTTTTATTCTTATCATATTTTCCATCTAAAGAATCTCATTTTTATATTGGGTAAGGATATAATTGACATTCGTGTTATGAGGATCCCATTTATTTTTCTTATATGATATTTTTCATTTGAGGTATCCATATTTGATACAGGTTATTTCTATAGATTAATTTCATGTGATGATGTTTTTTGATTCTATTATACTCATATTTATTATACAAGGAATCCTATTTTTATACAAGGTAAGGTGACAATATAAATTTGTGTGATGAGGTTGTTGAATATTGTTCATCCAATATTTTTCATATGAAGAATACATGGTTTATATGTGGTAAGGATAAAGTCTTACATTTCTTTAGGAAGTTATGATTTATAATTTAGATTAATACATATAGAACAATGGTTGCTACTATTTTATGGTCCGGGAGCTTGGACCATGGTCTGTGCATATTGTAAAGGGGTTTGTGTCGAAAGAAGGATTGATAAACCATCATGAATAGAGGTCTAAGGAGGCCTGATGCCACGCAATACTTTTCTGAGACAAATGCACATAACTCAACATCATGACGTTGGGGGAGAAAAGAAATCATAATGGGTTGATGGTGGGTATGGATGCTAGTTAAGAAATATTATCATCACTACATATCCCATGATATTGGTATTCAAGCCCCATGTAGTTCAATAAAACGACATAGTAGAAGAAAAATGTCGCTAAGGGAATATCCTATCGATCAAGGATACAATGAAAAACTAAATAGGTCATTTCATTACTAAAACATAGGGGGTCTTGCTAACTATGAAAATAAGGGGCCACAAAGTGTAAAGTGCAAATAGTTTAATAGTTATGATTCTTGGACCATATAGAGAGTATGTAATTCACAGATTCATCAGTGGTAAACAAAGTTAAAAAGGAAACATTCTAGAGCCAAGGGGTATCTGAACAATATAAATAAATATAAAAAATAGTAACACATATTTTAATGTCATATGGTTTTGACCAATAAGAGACCCCAAAATTGGTTGTTGTCGAAACTAGGTCCAAGGTGTCTGATCTAGGTGTCACTATATATCCAATTAGGCAAGGGAATCAAGAAAAACATAGTTGTGAAAGAAGGCATGGTAGGACACAAATTATGTTAAGGTGGCATCCTCTTTGGTGAGGATAGTATATCATTTCATATTGGTGATATGATGCAGCCTATGTTTGTTTCGCTGGGTAAATATATAGTTTAGCATCATTTGACATGGATTTTCAGTTTGGTCATCGCATATTTTTAATATGAGGAATCCCATTTTTATATGGGGTAAGGATTATAGTTTAATGTGATGTGATGATGATGGTTATATGTATTACACATTTATCTTGCAGTTGTTTTATTCCTCACATGAAGTTATGAGGGAATCTAAATTCGCTGGTGAGATGAGTAATATGATTGGGTATTTCACCTACAGAGGAATCCAAAAATGAAATTTTGTGCATGATACGAATTTGAGTAATAGGACTATGGTAATCATCATCCCAGTATAGGGAGGACGTTTATAATGGATATTTTCATGGGCCCAAAGACATTAGGTATACTAATCACTATATATCCCTTGAAATTGGGAATCAAGCCATATATAGTTTTTAAATATGGCATAGTTGAAGACCAAAATTGAATTTAGGGGGAAATCATATTTTATGAGGATGGTACATATGTTCTGAAGTTTAATCATCACACAAGAGGTTATTAGCTGCATATTTTAGGGCCATGTAGCTAGGACTATGAGGAATTTCGAAAAAACATTGAAGCATGATATTTGTACTGTGGGTATTTTTGTTTTGAGAACGTTTTTGTGGCATGAAATAGGTAAAAAATGGCATGAAAAGAGAGACATATATTCCAACGTGCCTCATAAATATTCTTAAACAAACTATAAACCATTTAAGGTCATAATTCTTGGATCATATGTGGGTACAAATGGAAAACAGATAAATAGTGGCGAACATAATTCACCAGAGGGGAAGGGTTTATGATGAATTGTTTTTTGGGAATTAATATATGTTGCATAGGAATCACTATGTATCCAATAAAATTTTAAATCATGCTACATATAGTTCGGGAACACAACATGGTAGATGATAAATTCTGAATGGATGGAATCCTTGTTAGTGAGGACATTTAATAATCACATATATGGGATATGAGGCATTCTATGTTTTTTGTAGAGGATAAGACTGTAGTTTGACCCCATAAACTAAGGATATTGGCCTTTTCTGTTTATTGTAAAACAACTTGAAATATGACTGGTACTAGTTTATGTTCATGGAGCTCATGAAAAATGGTGTTCAAAATAGTTTAAGGCCATACTTATTGGAATAATGGGACAATAAATAGTTTGAGGTCATAATTAAGGGGAAAGGGAATGAAACTAGTTTAAGGTCATAATTATTAGACAAATAGAGATGATTTTAGTTTAAGATCATAGATATTAGACCCTGGTTTCTATATTTTAATGTTACATAACATTGACCAAAAGGGTCATTGTTAGTTTATGGTTATAGATCTCAAACCCAGATTAAGTTTTAGAAATTTTAATATGGAATAAGGGAGAGAACAAACCCAACCTAAATGGGGGGCCAGGGGGCCTTTCATCCCACAAAACATCTTTAGAGAGTGGTGCACACATGCTAAGTTCATGATTCTTAGATCGTGATATTGTGGGACTCAACTATGTGGGTAAAAATCCAACCAAGATTCTTAATCCCACATGCTTCATGCTCAGTGTGGGAAATAAGGGGTGGTGAGAGGAATTTTATATCATCTGGAAATTCACACTTGGGGAAAGAATAATTTGGGTTGAGAATGGTCCTAATGACATAGACCTACTTACTAAACATTGATCGATTCACAGTGGGGCAAACCAAAATGGGTTTTAACCCCATAAAAACATAGGGAGGTAGAATGGAAGTAAATTATGACTTTTGAGATCTAGATAAAAAATGTGGGGAACTAAGGAGAAGGGGATTACTATTGACTATGTTTGAAACACTTGTTCCGTAACTACGTTTGTCAAGGATGGGGAAGAAAAATGTGGTATTAACTGCTGGATATGTTCAAAACACTAGAACCATTATATGTGTAACACCCCAAGCTTCCACGGTACGCTTCTCTTTGAATAATGTGATAGCGTGTGTTATACGCAATACCGAGTTCTAACACACCATAACCAATAAAACTAGCTGTTATGAATAGTAATACCTATTTTTTGAAATTATATATATTTTATATTTCAAAATGAACTTCATTTTTGGATTCAGATTATCGAAATTATCCTATGTTGAATTTTTCTGAGAACGTCCAATTTTTATGAATAGTGAAAAATACATAAAAACAACTTTTTTAATCAAAATAATTTATAGTGATAAATTATATTATTGAGTGGTTTTAAAGTATAATTAGAATATATTTTTACCATTTTATCCAATGGTGTTTATTAAAATTAATTTCACTTTGAAATCGGACATAAACAATTATCAATCTTTTGAAATATATTGTTTCTTAAAAACACGCTATTTGTTGTGACAGCGGGAATTAATTATAAAATTAATTAATGAAACTTATATGTTTGGAATTTTGTAAAATAGACATCATTTTTGAATTCGGAATATCAATTATAGCTTAGGGTGAAATTTTGGCATCGTTCTGAAAAACTTCCATTTTTGATGAATAGTGAAACTACTAAGCGGTAGTTAAAAAAATTGAATTTTTCATAAATCATAATTTTACCACTTCTATGAATGGAATTCCAAAAATTAGAGAGACACAGTTAATATCAAGAAGTAAAATGTGGTTCAATGAGATGAAAATAATTTTTGGTGAATAGTAACTTTTTACTTTTATTTATCACGCTTAAAAGTAAATAGGGTAATTAAGGGTAAAAATGATATTAATATTACACTAACACATGTCCTAATTCTATTGGACAAGTGTATATAGACCAAAAAATCCTTAGGAATAAAATATTATCATTTAGGTCCACTTGGATTAGATTAGGACATTTATTAACATTTAATTCAAAGAAGAGTTAAAAGATTTAAAATCACAGATTATTTACTAAAACATTTTTAATATAGGGTTATAAATAAGATAAATTCGATTGTAAATATTCATTAGAAAGATAAAAAGATTTCCTACATAATTATATTTTATTTATAATTTTTAGACTTTACATAATTTAATTTATTTATGACACAATGGTGATGCAGTAATTACCATAATAGTGAAAAATTAAAATAATTGATATTATAAATACTCAAATTAATATAATTTGAGCCTTTTAATGAATTAAACTAATTTTCTAGGATAATAGGATATATTAGGATTGATTTAATGGAATTTTTTCGAAGTAATCAATCTGTTATGAGTTTCACAAAAATCAACTATTGAATAGGGTCAAAATTGACAGAAAAGCGTTTTAAAAAAAATATTATATTATTAATTGATATAAAATTTCTAAAAATCTAAGGTTCATCCAGGAGACTTATATCATGATAGGTATATCATTAATGGACCACTTGGGGGGTCTCTTGTATGTATATATTGTGTTTATAACCATATAATATAAAAACACAAAGAGACATTGTAAAAGTGAAACTAATTAACTTAAAGTTAATACTTAAATATAAGGTTAATATAAGTACCCAAACCTGTCTAAATTCTATTGGTTGAATGATTTTCGACCTATCCCCACTTTAAACTTTTAATAATCAACTTTGGAGCCATTAGAAACCTAATATGAATTTATTATGAACTAATATTTCTAGCTTTTCCAAAGGTGCCCCACACCCCTCTTACAAAATGGCACTCCTCCTTCTCTTTTCTTCACACCTTCAAAGCCTTTTGGTTCGGTCAAAATCTCCCCAAATACTCTTCCAACTTCCCTAAATACAACCTAGTGGCCTTATTTTGATCAGAAAGCCATCCTATGGATCCCTTTTGATCAAATCAAAAGGAAGAACCCGAAGAAGAGGTAATGATTTCCCCACCCTTTTCCAAGTTCCTTTCTTCTTCCAATTCTTCTTTCTTTGTTATTACCATTCTTAAATAATAACTCCAGTATCATATATATACTATGATGTTATTGTAAATATTTTAAAACCATATTCAGTATTCTATCCACCATTTGAATAACATGTCACCATACGTGCGTACGTACGGCTTACCGTCTCGACGTCGTGGTGTAACTGTTATTCAATATATTATTATTTGGATTGATATAATAATAATGTGTTACTCATTTAAATAATAAATATAACATGTTAATGATTATTTATATATTATATATCATCCATTAATATATTATTTTAATATCAAAATAATGATATTGTCATTCGTGCGTACGTACGGACAACCGTCTCCACGAACGCGATGAGATTCATTCTCCAACGTATCCATTCAAGTATAATTCTCATTTTATGATTAATAATAGTATATAAGGACTTTATATAATTATTTATATGATTAAGATACAACCTATCCATTACAAAAATGTCTTACGTAACAAAACATATAAAAGAAAACGAGTAAGTTAACACCAGAAACAACGATAATACTAAGATATTATTAACAAATCAATGTTAAAAGATCATATATGATATCATATTAATATATTTGATTATTTTATAATTTAATAACAATTATTTCACCATTATACAGGTGGTTAACCTACCCCATCCAAGGAAAACTACAAGGTAAGGGTTATTTCACAATCTCTTCATTATCCGAGGTTGTTTATACGTAATAATCTACTGGGATCTCTTTATCATCCACATCCATGTTTCTTAAAAACGTATTTCAAAACATTTTTTCTATTTACTAGAGTATGATTTAATGTCATTTATACCGTTTTTGACTTTTATAAGTGGTTTATAAAGGAATCTTTCCGTCATTTTCAAAACAAGGTCCTTTTTAACCTTTTCGACAGAATTAGGGTAAGAATGTTTTTTTAACTTATACGGCGGGTGCGGTTATTTTCCACCATTATAAGTCGAAGCTTCCCTTACAAGCTTATAATAATATTTTCAAGGAAAATGTTTTATTTTATATGGCTCTTAAATGATTTCAAAATAAAAAGAGATATTTATCTAAAAAGATTTTTGATTTCATCTATGTCAACATGCTTTATTGGATTTTAAGCTTATGTGAAGTTGATTTATTATGATACATACTTCTATGTTGTATTGAAGGTTTTGTGATATGTTTGAATGTGGATGTGATATTTTTATACCATTCATGGTTTATGGTGAAAGTATTGACATTTCGTATGCTGGTTTTAATACGAATGTTTATGTTATGTTTAAACCTTTTCATATGGGAATGCATTGGACTTAATATGTGATAGGTGGATCCCGCTATAGCTCCTCGATGAATTGGTAGGTCTCATGAGACAAACTAGTGTCTTGGCACAAGGCCTTGACAAAATCTTATTTGTAGTCTTGGCACGAGGCCTTGGCTATGTGGTTATGATAGTATGGCATTATGCATTCCATCATTATGAAAGTGGTTATTGATATTGCATGTGATTATTCGATTAGTAGAATATCTATGTGAATAAGTAAATGGGATTATTTCATTTTACTTTTGGCATACTATGTTGAAATTCATGTTTAAAAGGCTTTTTTAGTTATACATTACCTTAAATGTTTATTCTTATTTTGGAATGTTTCCGCTATATTGTTATCCTTACTGGGCATTTGAGATCACCCCTTTTCTATGTTTTATTTTTCCCAGGATGTGAAGAAGTATGTTATGAATGACCTGTAGGGATATTATGAGGGGAAAATAGTGTGGACTATGGAGAAATTATGTTGTTATAGTAGTTTTTCATTTTATGATGTAATGTAAAACTTTATGAATATATCTAGTGTTTCCAAGGCTACTAAACCAATCGGTCTTTCGAGATTTGATCGTTCTTGTGATCATGCCAATGTTATGTAATAATGCACCGACTCTGGGGTCGGGGAATTACAGTTGGTATCAAAGGATGTTTAGTAAAAACCTTGGAAGCTAGATTTAGATAAACTCTAATTAGAGCATGGAATTTTTGGATTAGTATAGAAGAACTTCCTAGAATTTTGGTATTGTAGAGATTTTGTGAGTTTTCCGTGAAATACATCCCTCTCTGGATACGAGCAGGTAGAGGCGGCTCTAGCACAGATGTACCAAGGGGTAAAACCCAAAAACACCGCTTTGAGCTAGACTCGAACGGGAACTAGTGAACAACAACGGGCCTTGCTGAACTCTTGGTTATGACACTACCGAGGGATATGCTTAGGATAACTCTCATTTTCTTTACAAATAATTATGAAGGATTTATGAGTATATAATTCCTCCAAGAAAACATTCTTATGATTATGGATTATTTCCATAAATACTTCAATTTATGTTAAGTGTTTTATAAGTATGGGATTGTGTATTTTGATTCATAAACTGATCTAGTTTATGCCATTGTTTAGAAATGGTGCCTAGTGGAAGAAATGGAAACCATATAAATGCACGCACTCCATGTATGGATTTCCCACCTGCTCAAGATAATTATAGTATAGCTAGTGATGCAACTGGTGTTGATCAGCTAACACCATACTGGGACAACTCACTCAGGTTATGAATAATAACCTTACCCGTATGGAGCACCCTGATCCGCAGCGTGGAGGATCAATGTTAGATCGATTCATGAGGAAACAACCACCAACGTTCAATGGGAGTAAAAATTCCGTAGTAGTTGAGCAATGGATATTTTCCCTAGAGAAAATATTTCAGGCTTTAGGGAGTAGTGAAAGGGAAAAAGTTATCATGGCAGTTTACTGCCTCACTGGAGATGTTGATCAATGGTGGTCATTGATTCAAAATATGAAGGAAGATGATGAAGTATCAAATATCGAATGGAGGGTGTTCAAAGATCTGTTTTTAGAAAAATATTTTCCTCACGACCATCGAGCAGATATAGAAAAGCAGTTTCTAAGTCTGAGGAAAAAGGAGGATGAGAATGTCACAAAGTATGAGGCTAACTTTACAGGGTTAGCAAGGTATGCTGGAGATTATATACGTAACCGAAGAAGTAAGATTGATCATTTCTTGTATGGGTTAAAACCATTTCTCCGTCGAGCATTAGTATCACAATCCTTCTCGTCATACGAAGACATTGTCTCATGTGCTATCAAGACCGAAAAGGAATTCTATAAGTCTTATGACTTTAAAGCAATGCAAGAGAAGAAGAGACATGCTGATCAATCTGGGAATGGAAATCAGGGGAAGAAGGGAAAGGTTGAATATCCATCCTGTGGTAAATGCGGGAATAAACACCCTAGTACTTGCTTGAAGGGAATGGGAGTCTGTTACAAGTGTGGTGAAAAAGGCCACCAATCTCTTGATTTCAAGGGGAAGAAGGAATCTACCAATGTTCAGTGCTACAATTGCAGGGATATGGGGCATTATGAAAATGAATTTCCTAAGCTCCAGGAGAACTTATCTCAGAAAAGGCCAAGGGATCAAGGCCAAACTTATGCTATCACTACTGTAGAGGTAGAAGCTCCAAAAGATGTGGTGGTAGGTAATTTAATGGTTTCCTCAGGTTTAGAAAATGCATTATTTGATTCTGGATCATCTCATTGTTTCATATCTTCCCAGTTTTCTAAGAAAATTAGATATTTCCAATTTGATTTAACAAGGGAGTTGTCAGTTAAAACTCCTAAGGGATGTATCATTGCAACAAAGTTTTGTGAATCAGTCCCCATTAGAGCACATAAATGTTCTTTATCTGCTGATCTCATCATCATACATATGATTGAGTTTGATATAATCCTCGGTATGGACTGGCTTTCAGACTATGATGTGAAGATTTATTGTAAGAATAAAGAGGTTATGATTCTTGATGATAATGATAAAGAACACCTTATCTTTAGAGCAGAATCTTCACCACCTAATTCTTATTTAGATCCACCCTGAGTAGCTCAACTAAATTCAATTATTGGGGAGGAAGAGAATGAAATGACTGTGGGTGAGGAAAATAATGTTGAAATAGAGGATGTACCTGTTGTGAATGAATTTGTAGATGTATTTCCGGAAGATTTACCAGGAAATCCTCTAGAACGAGAAGTTGAGTTTTCCATTGATTTAATTCCTAGATCAAGGCCTATATCAAAGACCCCTTATAGAATGGACACTGTAGAATTAGTTGAACTAAAGAAACAACTAGAGGAATTGAGTAATAGGGGATTTATTCTCCCTAGTGTTTCTCCATTGGGATCCCCTGTTCTTTTTGTCAAAAAGAAAGATGGATCTATGAGGTTATGTGTCGACTACAGGGAGATCGATGCTACAACAATAAATAAAAAGTATCCCCTACCTTGAATTGATGATTTATTTGACCAACTGCATGGATCTCAATAATTTTCAAAGATTGACCTTCGATATGGATACCATCAGTTGTGTGTGAAGAAGGAAGACATTCAGAAGACAGCATTTCGAACGAGGTACGGGCATTACGAGTTTACTCTAATGCCTTTTGGATTGACTAATGCACCCTCTGTATTCATGGATCTAATGAATAGATTTTTCAAGGAGTATCTCGATGAATTTGTGGTGGTAATCATTGATGATATCTTGGTATACTCCAAAATCTACGAAGATCATGAAAATCACTTGTGCATTATCTTGAAGACTCTGAGAAGGCATGAATTATATGGGAAGTTTAGCAAGTGTGAATTCTGGCTTCAAGAGATTTCTTTTCTTGGACATATTGTCTCTAAAGATGGAATCTCTGTTGATCCTTCTAAGACCAAGGCAATCTAAGAATGTCCCACACCTACGAGTATAACTGAGGTACGTAGTTTTATTTGTTTAGCAGGTTATTATCGATGTTTCGTCCAGAATTTTGCCCGATTGGCTAACCCATTAACAAAGCTCACATGTAAAGGGGTTAAATTTGTTTGTAAAAAATAGTGTGAAGAATGTTTTGAAGAACATAAGAGAAGATTAGTCAATGCTCCTATATTGACTCTACCATCGGGGAATGATGGGTTTGTAATTTATAGTGATGCATTGAAGAAAGGACTTGGTTGTGTCCTTATGCAGAATGATAGGGTTATTTCCTATGCATCACAATAGTTGAAAATTCATGAAAAAAACTATCCTACTCATGATCTCGAGTTATCAGCTGTGATATTTGCTTTGAAGATATGGAGGCACTACCTCTATGGTGAAAAATGTGAGATTTATACTGATCAAAAGAGTTTGAAGTATATTTTCTCACAAAAAGAACTCAACATGAGGCAAAGGAGATGGCTTTAATTACTCAAGGATTATGATTTCACGATACACTACCACCTGGGGAAGGCAAACAAGGTGGCAGATGCTTTGAGCAGAAAAGATCATGGAGTTTTGAACAATATGAGAATTGAAAGGGATCCAATTTTCATGGATCTAGTGAAGATGGACATGGGAATAACCAGGGAAGGTGAAACATCAATGATTTTTAAAATGGTTGCCAAACCATCTTTACTAGAAAGGAATAAGATTTCTCAGACCAATGATGAAGAATTTCCAAAGAAGATTAAAGCTGTGAATGATGGGAGATTGAGAGACTTTGTGTATGAAGATGGAATTTCGAAATTCGGGAAGAGACTTTGTATTCCCGATATACCTGATCTAAAAAAGGAATTGCTGGATGATGCTCATAGTTCCAATTTCTCTATACACCATGGGAGCACCAAAATGTATAGAGATTTGAAGGAACATTTTTGGTGGGACAACATGAAGAGGGAGATTTCTGATTTTGTGTCAAGATTTATGGTTTTTCAACAAGTGAAAGCTGGAAGGCAACACCCTGGAGGAGTCATGCAACCTCTTCCCATACCGGAGTGGAAATGGGACAATATTACGATGGACTTTGTCATGGGGCTACCAAATACTCCTAGAAGGAATTATGAAATATGGTTTATTGTTGATCATCTTACCAAGTCAGCACATTTTCTTGCTATAAGAGAAGATCTACCACTGGAACGTCTAGCAAGACTATATATTAATGAAGTTGTGATACTTCATGGATTACCCCTATCAATTTTTTCTGATCGTGATCCCCGTTTTACTTCAAGATTCGGGAAAAGTCTCCAGAAATCCCTGGATACTGAACTTCATTTGAGCACTGCTTACCACCCTCAGACAGACGGAAAATCAGAACGGACTATTCAAACCTTAGAAGACATGTTGAGATCTTTCTCACTTGACTTTCAGGGTATGTGGGATCAGTATTTACCTCTGGTAAAATTTTCCTATAACAATAGCTTCCATTCGAGTATTCAGATGGCACCATATGAAGAGTTATACGGAAAGAGATGTCGTACACCAACCTGTTGGGATGACGTTGGTGAAAGAAAACTTGTAGGTCCAGAACTAGTGGAGGAAATGATGGAAAAGGTGAAGGAAATCCAAAATCACATCAAAGCAGCTCAAAGTAGGCAGAAGAGCTATGCCGATAATCGAAGGAAGGATTTGGAATTTCAAGTCAGTGATCATGTTTTTCTAAAGGTATCTCCATGGAAGGGAGTCATACTTTTTGGTAAGAAAGGTAAATTGAGTCCCAGGTACATCGGACCTTTCAAAATTCTAGAACGAATTGGGGCTGTAGCTTACCGATTGGAAATGCCGCCAAGTCTCTCCAAAGTTCCGGATGTGTTCCACGTATCTCTGTTGAGGAAATACATGCCTGACCCAACGCATGTACTCACCTATGAGGAGTTAAAACTGGAACCCGATCCAACTTATTGTGAAGAGCCCGTCAGGATTCTTGATACGAGAGAACAAGTACTAAGAAACCGGACGACACGTCTGGTAAAATTTTTGTGGAGAAACCATAAGATGGAAGAGGCAACATGGGAACCCGAGGAACTTATGATGAAGAACCACCCGAGTCATTTCATGTGATAAGTATTCTAGAAATTTTGAGGATGAAATTATTTGAAGGAGGGGATAATGTAACATCCCAAGCTTCCACGGTACGCTTCTCTTTGAATATTGTGATAGCGTGTGTTGTACGCAACACCGAGTTCTAACACACCATAACCAATCAAACATGCCATTATGAATAGTAATACCTACTTTTTGAAATTTTATATATTTTATATTTCAAAATGAACTTCATTTTTGGATTCAGAATATCGAAATTATCCTAAGTTGAATTTTTCTGAGAACGTCCAATTTTTATGAATAGTGAAAAATACTTAAAAACAATCTTTTTAATCAAAATAATTTATAGTGATAAATTATATTATTGAGTGGTTTTAAAGTATAATTAGAATATATTTTTACCATTTTATCCAATGGTGTTTATTATAATTAATTTCACTTTGAAATTGGACATAAACAATTATCAATCTTTTGATATATATTGTTTCTTAAAAACACGCTATTTGTTGTGACAACGGGTATTAATTATAAAATTAATTAATGCAACTTATATGTTTGGAATTTTGTAAAATATAAATCATTTTTGAATTCGGAATATCAATTATAGCTTAGGGTGAAATTTTGGCATTGTTCTGAAAAACTTCAATTTTTGATGAATAGTGAAACTACTAAGTGGTAGTTAAAAAAACTGAATTTTTCATAAAACTTAATTTTACCACTTCTGTGAATGGAATTTAAAAAATCCGAGAGACACGGTTAATATCAAGAAGTAAAATGTGGTTCAATGAGATGAAAATAATTGTTGGTGAATAGTAACTTTTTACTTTTATTTACCACGGTTAAAAGTAAATAGGGTAATTAAAGGTAAAAATGATATTAATATTACCCTAACACATGTCCTAATACTATTGGACAAGTGTATCTCGACCCAAATAGCCTTAGGAATAAAATATTATCATTTAGATCCACTTGGATAAGATTATGACATTTATTATTATTTAATTCAAAGAAGAGTTAAAAGACTTAAAATCAAAGTTTATTTACTAAAACATTTTTAATATAGGGTTATACATAAGATAAATTTTATTTTAAATATTCATTAGAAAGCTAAAACGATTTCCTACATAATGATATTTTATTTATAATTTTTATACTTTAAATAATTTAATTTATTTATGACACAATGATGATGCAGTAATTACAATAATAGTGAAAAATTAAAATAATTGATATTATAAATACCCAAATTAATATAATTTGAAACTTTAAATGAATTAAAATACTTTTCTAGTGTAATATGATATATTAGGATTGATTTAATTGACTTTTTTCGAAGTAATCAATCTGTTATGAGTTTCAAAAAAATCAACTATTGAATAGTGTCAAAATTGACATAAAAGAGTTTTTAAAACAAATATTATATTATCAATTGATATTAAATTCCTAAAAATCTAAGGATCGGCCAAGCGACTTATATCATGATAGGTGTATCATTAATGGACCACTTGGGGGTCTCTTGGATGTATATAGTAAGTTTATTAACCATATAATATAAAAACACAAAGAGACATTGTAAAAGTGAAACTAATTAACTTAGAGTTAATACTTAATGATAAGGTTAATATAAGTACCCAAAACTGTCTAAATTATATTGTTTGAATTCTTTTCGACCTATCCTCAACTTAACCTTTGAATAATCAACTTTTGAGCCATTAAAAACCGAATATAAATTTATTATAAACTAATATTTCTAGCTTTTCCAAAGGTGCCCCTCACCCCTCTTATAAAAGGGTACTCATCCTTCTCTTTTCTTAAAACCTTAAAAGCATTTTGGTTCAGCCAAAATCTGTCCAAATAATCTCCCAACATCCCTCACTACAACCTAGAGGCCTTATTTGGATCAGAAATCCAACCTACGGAGCCCTTTTGATCAAATCAAATGGAAGAACCGGAAGAAGAGGTAATGATTTCACCACCCTTTTCCAAGTTCCTTTCTTCATCCACTTCTTCTTTCTTTGTTATTACCATTATAAAATAATAACTACAGTATCATATATATACTATGATGTTATTATAAATATGGTACAACCATATTCAGTATTCTATCAACCATTTGAATAACATGTCACCATACGTGCGTACGTACGGCTTACCGTCTCCACGTCGTGGTGTAATTGTTATTCAATAAATTATTATTTGGATGGGTATAATAATGATGTGTAACTAATGTAAATATTAAATATAACCTTTTAATTATTCTTTATATATGATATACCATCCATTTATATATTAATTTAATATCAAAAGATTGATATTGTCGCTCGTGCGTACGTACGGACTACCGTCTCCACAAACGTGATGAGATTCATTCTCCATCGTATCCATTCAAGTATAATTCTCATTTGATGATTAATAATATTATATAAGGACTTGATATCATTATGTATATTATTAAGATACAACCTATCCATTACAAAAATGGCTTACGTAACAAAACATATAAAAGAAAACTAGTAAGTTAACACCCGAAACAACGATAATACTAAGATATTATCAACAAATCAATGTTAAAAGATCATATATGATATCATATTAATATATATGATTCTTGTAAAATTTAATAACAATTATTTCATCATTATACTGGAGGTTAAAATACCCCATCCAAGGAAAAGTACAAGGTAAGGGTTATTTCACAATCTCTTCATTATCCGAGGTTGTTTATACGTAATAATCTACTGGGATCGCTTTATCATCCACATCCATGTTTCTTAAAAATTTATTTCAACATTTTTTTACTATTTACTAGAATATGAGTTAAAGTCATTTATACCCTTTTTGACTTTTATAAGTGGTTTATAAAGGAATATTTCCGTCCTTTTCAAAACAAGGTCCTTTTTAACCTTTTCGACAGAATTAAGGTAAGAATGTTTTTTTAACTTATACGGCGGGCGCGGTTATTTTCCACCATTATAAAATCGTCAAATCTTCCCTTACAATATTATAAGAATATTTTCAAAGAAAATTTTTTATTTTATATGGACATTAAATAATTTCAAAATAAAAAGAGATATTTCTCTAAAAAGAGTTTTGATTTCATCTTTGTCAACATCCTTTGTTGGATTTTACGCTTATGTGATGTTGATTTATTATGATACGAACTTCTATGTTGTATTGAAGGTTTTGTGATATGATTGACTTTGGATGTGATATTTTTATACCATTCGTGGTTTATGGTGAAAGTATTGACATTTCGTATGCTAGTTTTAATACGAATGTTTATGTTATCTTTAAACCTTTTCATATGGGAATGCATTGGACTTAATATGTGACGGGTGGAGCACGCTATATCTCCTCGATGCATCGGTAGGTCTCATGAGACAAACTAGTGTCTTGGCACAATTACTTGACAAAATCTTACTTGTAGTCTTGGCACGAGGCCTTGGATATGTGGTTATGATAGTCTGGCATTATGCATTCCATCATTATGAAAGTTGTTATTGATATTGCATGTGATTATTCGATTAGTATAATATCCATGTGAATAAGTAAATGGCATTATTTTATTTTACTTTTTCCATACTATGTTGAAATTCAAGTTTAAAAGGCTTTTGTTTTAGTTATACATTTCCTTAAATGTTTATGCTTATTTTGGAATGTTTCCGCTATATTTTTATCCTTACTGGGCATTTGAGCTCACCACTTTTCTATGTTTTATTTTTCCCAAGATGTGATGAAGTAAGTTATGAATGACCTACAGGGATATTATGAGGGGATAATAGTGTGACTATGGAGACATTATGTTGTTGTAGTAGTTTTTCATTTTATGATGTAATGTAAAACTTTATGAATATATCTAGTGTTTCCAAGGCTACTAAACCAATCGGAATTTCGAGATTTGATCTTTCTTGTGATCATGCCAATGTTATGTAATAATGCTCCAACTCTGGGGTCGAGGCGTTACAATATGACTCAAAGTATCCGTTGAGGCACGTGCCTAGGAAGGGAGGTGAGCCATTTTCTCTAGTAACCATCGATATCAAGGGTCGTGTTTAGATTTGATAGATGATGAGGACCAAAATAGAGGAAGAATCAAAGTGTGGAGATGAATCAGGGGAATGTCCATGTGGAAATAAAAACTCTATGTTCTACATCATGATGCATTTTATCATTCCACTAATGGTGTATTTGAAAGTGTGTTCCAAACCTGTTCTCAATGGTGGGGGTCTTGAGGTATGCTGTGAATTGTAAAAAACCTTGGTTACAAGACATGGGTGTCACTACATATCCTATAAAACTATAAATCAATCCATACATATTTATTTAATGTTGAATAATATTAAACTAATGCTAAATTTATATATCTATCTCATATGTGAGATCATGGAATCAAATAGTATTACATCATGTGATATGGATGTGTAGTCAACTCATGCACATCACATGAAGAATCCCTTGTTCACCACACATGTTTAGGCTGTAGTTTAACATTATGTGCTAAACATATTAGACTTTGTAATTTAAAGTCACATAACTCAGAAGCAGGATATCCTTCTAGTTTATTGTAATAGATCTTATACCAGTTGATTATAGTTGAAGATACTGATTCATGGAAAAATAAGTTGCTACTAGAATAAGGTCATAGATCTTAGACCAAGGGGGTGATACTAGTTTATATTCAAATGGATTGGACCAAGGGGATTCTTCTAGTTTAATGTCATAGTTCTCGGACCAATTATGTTCCTTTTAAGAGAATCCCGATTGAACCAATGATGCTACACAATTTAACATGATGAAATAAGGATGAATTATGCTCCTTTTATTATTTTTCAGATTGATCCAATGATTCTACATAGTCTAAAATCATCCACAAAGGATGGTGGGTGTGAATGTTATGGTCCTATAGATTGGAACAATGATTCTATGAAATTTAACATCATATAACATGGATGAAGAATGTTCTTTTTAAGGTCATATAGATAGGAAAAATAAAGACACGTAGTTTAATTACATGGAGTAAGGAAAAATTAGTTTCCTTTTAAGGTCATACAGATAAGGCCAATTATGTGAAATAGTTCACCTTCTTGTAGTAATGTTGAAGTATTTTCCTTTTAAGGTTTCACATATAGGACCAATGATGTTGTGAAATTTAACAGCATGCAGGACGGACAATGAATGTGACATTTATGGTTACAAAACATGTCCAATGAATATATTATATTTAATATCATATATCAAGGATGAAGTTTGCTCCTTTAAGGTCTTAGACATATGAAAAACAACACCACACATCTTTACATCATGCAGCAAGGATGATGGATCTTCCTTTTTCAAGATATGAAACATGACCAATGATGAAACACTCTTTACAATCATGCTGTAAAGATAATGAATGTTTATTTTAATTTCATATGGTGAGGATGAGTGGAAAATTCCATTTAAGATCACATATATTTTACCATGGTGTCTTAATGTTTAACATTATGTGGTTTGGAGGAAAGATGCTCATTTTAAGGTCATGAATGTTGTCCCAATTATGCTACATAGTTTAACATCATACATCTAGGATGAAATATATTACATAGATTAACATCATATAACTAGAAATAAATAATGTATTTTTATGTTGTACGATTAGAATGAATACCTTTCAGTTTAATGTACTTCAAAAATGATGCGTAGTTGATTCAATTTTAGTTCAGATAACTTTGAAGAAAATTATGTACAATTTAACATTATGTGGTGAATAAATTTCCCCAAATGCTAACATTATTTGATAGAGATGATGATTGTTAATGAATTTAACATTGTGAAAAAATATTCTTGGGGAATTATTCTGCACACAGTGCCCTGGGTTGCGGAGATGTCATACTGGGAAGACCCAGGCCTCAATAAAATTCTTATGTAGGATCCTCTAAAAGGATATTTTTCAATTATCCTAGAGATTTATCACCAAGGATCATGATGGAAGATTCATGGTAATTTTTTCCATATCCTAATGGTTTTGAATCCATTAGGATTCAGGTAATCTATTGTAGGATTACCCTAAAATTTCCCCAGAGTGTGGATGAATGTTCTCCGAATGTGAGATGAACTATTTTAAGAGGAACATTTTTTATGATGGTGTGGATACCACATGGAGGACCAATACAATTCTCTTTATCAAACGAAAAAATTACATGATAGATAATGACGGACTAAAAAACTTTATGACTTATCCTAACATTCCTAAATTATGTTTTGGGGTATCTATCATAGTTATATGAACACAATTCCCCATGTAGTAGTCTGGATGACATGGAGTTCCCCAAGGGTGGTTAAGGCCACATGGGCTATTAGAGAAAGAATAGTTGGAACAAGGATTATAAACTTACCTATGAAAATTATTGGTGGCCCCCATGTGTTTACCGTTTTGATATTCATAATGGTAGAAATTAATTGTTTCCACCTTGTTGTTCAATCTCCACTCAACAAATAGGGATATGGTTATGGGGAACCATGGAATCCTATATTGATGGTCATATGGGGTGAATTTTCCTAGGAGGTGTGGAATCCTAAACCTATGTATGATCAGAATGATCAAACCTAGGATTAATGGATGCCTAACTCTCCATTTTGAGAGGGCGATGTTGTCTAGTAGCTGTGGATTCCTAACATTCCAGATTCATGGAGAGATGATGCCTAGGTGGCCTATAAGCCTATATATTTGTATGGATGGGGTGACAATGACTTTTTAGAATGGAATCCTATCTCTCCAGAAGGATAGGTAAATGATTCCTAGGAGTCATGAAATCCTATCCCACCTAAATGTTGCGGCGAGGGAACCAATGAGATATGGATACCTATCATACTGAAATGTTGGGGAACGGGCACCCAAGCACTTTGAAAGCGTATCTTTCCAAAATGTTGGTCTTTGGTTTACCAAGAGATGTAGATTCTAATCATATGAAAATTTTGGTGTGAGGGTACCTAGTATATGTGGATTTTTATCTCATCAAAATGTTTGGGATATGGAACCTAGGGGATCAATATTCCTCTCTCACTAAAATGTTCGGTGAGGGTACCTAGGTGACTTAGATACATATCTCGCTAAAACATCAAGAAGATGATTACCAAGTGTTGTGGATGAATATCTTTCTAAATTGTCAAATCAAGGGTTCCTAGGATCTATGGATATCTATCTCATCAAAATTTCTTGGTAAGGGAAGCCATGAGTGGTGGATTCCTATCTTACCGAAATGTTGGGGAGATTGCGCCCAGAAGTAGTGGATTCTAATATCGCCAGAATATCAGGGAAACAGTGCCCAGGAGCTATGGATTTCTATCTCATTGATATATTAGGGGGAGGGTAACTAATATCTATTTATACCTATATTGTATAATTTTTTGGGTGAGTTTTCTCGAGAGCTATGAATTCCTATCTCCCTGAAATGTTTGGGAGAGGGCACTTAGTAAATGTTGATGCCTATCTACCTGTAATTTCAGCAGAATAAATCCCATGATCTATCCATTCATATCTCTCCAAAATATTGGTTTGAGGATCCCCATGATATGTGGATGCCTATCTCACCAAAATTTTAGGGAAATAGATCCCAATATCTATGGATTCTAGTCTTTCCTTAATGTTAGGGAGAGGGTTCCCAAGAGTGGTAGATGCCTATCTCTCTAGAATGATTGGATGAGGATTCCCAAAAGCTATTGATTTCTATATCACTAAAATTTTAGGGCATGGGAACCCATGAGAAGTGGATTCATATCTTTATGAAATAATTGGTTTAGGGTATCTAGGATCTATGGATGCATATCTTAGAGAAATGTCGATACAGGAGTGACCAAGAGCTATTGATTACTATATCACTGAAATTTTAGGGTGAGTGTTCCCATGAGTAGTGGATTGATATCTCACTAGAATGGAGAGAAGAGGGTACCCATGAGTTTTATATTACTATCTCATCAAAATGTTGGGTCATAGGCACCTAGAGGATGTGATTTCTTGTCACATTGAAATGTCATGGAGAGGGTGCCCAGGAGCTGTATAATCCTGTCTCACTAAAATATTGGGCAAAGGAACCTAGTAATTGTCGATACATATCATTCCAAAAATTTAGGGTGAGATCACCCAGGTGTTTTGGATGCCTATAATTATAAAATATCATGGAAATGGTTCCACTACGATTCAGATACCAATCTCACAAAAATGTTAGGGTGGGGGGAGAGAGCCCAGGTGTTGTGAGTACCTATCTCACTGAAATGTTGGGGAGAGGGTTTCCAAGAGATATGGATGCCTATCTCACTGAAATATTATGGGGATGGTTCCTAGGATTTTTGGATTCCTTTCTCGATAAAATATCTGGGAAAGAGAACCCCTGATCTATGGATGGCTATCTCGCTTAAATTTTTGGGTGAAGGAGGCCAACAACTATGGATTCCTATCTCATTAAAATTTTAGGTTGAGGTAGGGAATGGGATATTGATCCCTATCAAAGTGAAATCTCATAGGGAATATAAATGAGAGTAGAGATATGAAATAACTTACACCAATATTTGCAAAGAGAGGCCTTGACCAGAGTATCCAAAACATGGATATGATAATCCCATCACCGGTGTTGGAATTGAGTATCCTTGACCAAAGCAACTGAAGCAAGGATTTGATTGAATTCCCCCAGTGAAAGGTTGATAGTGTATATACCAGAGATGATTCATGATGGATGGAACCTACCTTGGTGACTTCAACATGGAAATATGGGATGCCATAGCCTGAATATCCCCTATCTCATAGGCATAAGTGGATTGTTTCTATTATGGTTCTAGAGGATGTTTCTAACGCTGATAGATGGAATTGTCATGAGGGCCTCTATAGTGAAATTATTCATAATGGGATAACCCATTATGGTTAGGAGTATACTAGTTGTGATGGTCGGAGGTGAACCAATTATGGAATGGGACACAAGAGCCATTAGAGTTTCCTTTTTGTTAGGATGGAATGGAGGAATTATCCTAGAGATGAAGAAGAGTGTAATTGATTGGGGTCAGTGGATTAAGGATTGGATTAGAATTCTCGTTGGTATATGAAACATAATGAAATTGTTGGAGTGGTTGGGTGGGAGGGCCCAGGAGAGGCTCTCAGGTAGTGAATGTGATTGAAGTAGATCAAATGTTCACTACCATGCTGAATTAGTTGATAAATCCACCCTAACGTTTGATAGAGAGGATCTCAAAATTGAATTCTATTATAACCCAAGGGGATTTCTCCCTATGTGATCCTTAAGGGTGATTTGGTTGGTTTTAGGTATTAACCTTTTAATATTCAATCAACCAATGTTACTCATCTTATCTATCATGAAGGAGAGGGTATTCACATGGCAATGCCTTGAATTGGGAAAAACCAAAAGTGTTCATCTGATAACAGTTGAAGAACAAGTGATTCACTTTGGCTTTACATTTAAATTTTTGAAGGATTTAATTGAAGGGGTGTCCATCATCATAGAAACATGTGTTTCTTTCCCTACATTTTCTCATTCCAAAGGTGGGTGACCTCCACCACCATGGTTGGTGATGTCGGCTCCTTGATCAAACATGCTAATAGGATGTAGGTTTTTCAATCTATAGATTCCCCCTTTTAAATAATTTATTAGTCTGGTTCTCCCACAAATATTTGATTCATGTTCATTAAACATGTTGTCTGTTCTATATTGATGTGGTAGTAAGTTAATTCTGTTTCCTTTGTCACAGAATGTCAGCAACCATTGGTGAGAGTAATTAGTAACATCGTTTTGTTTTGTAATCTACGGATATTGGTGTATTTTAAATCTGTATAGTTTTATCCTACAAAACTATAATTAATATCATATGGGGAATCATAGGCATGAATCCTAAGTAGTCCCATGTCATCCATGAGGTATGTGACACCATGGGTGTATATATTCCAAGGTTTTCTTACCATATGTATCCATTGATTATTATTCGGGGTAAATAATTTGGATCAACTCACAAGTTTAATGTCTTAGGGGGAAAAGTAGGTCCGATGGTCAAAATCTCATGGGGAAAAGCTGGTCACCAGATTAACATATTATGGGGAAATTTTGGTAAAATATATAACATCTTATGGTGAGATATGGGTTGTAGGATTAATGTCTTGTGGATATAGGTGGATCAAATGTTTAACGAATCTTGGGGATATGTGGGATACATGTTTAAAATCTTGTGAGGATAGGTGGTTCAGAGGATTGATGTTTTGTGGGGACAGATGGGTCATTGATTTGACATCTTGTTGGAACAATTAAGAGAATGGTTTAACAAAATGTGGAGATAAGTTGGTCACAAGTATAAAATATTGCATGGATAGGTGGATCATAAGATTAATATGGTGCTAGAAGATGTTTGTAAAGATATATTAAATAAAATTTTATTAATATTCCTTACATTACAAAAAACACATTATTTAGGACATACAAACCTTTCTTCCTTACTAAACTTGGAAACATAAAAACAGATACATAAGAGTGACACATAATGTCTCACTATGTTCCTTAAATCTAGAGATCTCCGTAAAAAATTATACATAATACATATCTTCATAAAATGGGGAACGAAATGATAGGAATGGGTGACCTCATATTCTTAATAAGTGTAAACAAGGTAAATTCATAAGTAAAACATGAACATAAGTGTATGAGAACATAATCATAATATTTGAAAACAATACCATGTATATGAGAGAACATAATCATGAGTCTTGGAATAAATATTGGAATTTCATAAGACATTAATCATAAAGGAATAAAATAACATGAACCATGAGAGTATACCATTGTTATAAGACATGGAATTTTTGGAATACACATAATTATAGAAAATAATTTCCATAATAGTCTTGGATAACTTATAAGGCTATCATATTGGAAAGGTTTCACTCCCCAAACCATCATAGTAGTCAAGGTTCACTCCAAAAAAATATCATAGTGAACAATGTCCCATACTAAACGTGGTTTAATCATATTATAGCCCTATCATACAGAACTGAGTTCGCTCCCCATCCATTTCATGTATATCTCATGAGAAATAAATATTTAACTAATTCACTAGAGGGAGATGTAGTTCCCACCATTACAATAAAAACCCATTTTTATGTTTTTTAAATGATTATAGAACATTTATCATATCATAACACATGAAATGAAACATGTATCATAAAAATTTAATCATATCACAACCTATGTAAAAGAGACATGTTTCATAATCATTTCCACATTTCATCATAGAATAATCAATTAAAAGCTGTGGGGTTCATATGAATTTAATCATTGTATTACCAATTGAATAGAAATGGGTTTCATTAATATAATTCCATCATAAACATAATACCATTTCAATAATTCTTAGGAATGGTATACTTTGATGATATCCATAGTAAGAAATAAGTAACATCAAAAAATTCTATCTTCGATGGAAAAGGATTTGGATAATTTACACAATTTGTTGAAGACAATATCCTTTCAAATATGAAGAAAACTTTTTTAAAAAATAAATCATTTTGAAAATATTTTTCATTGAAAATAAACTTTAAATAAAAAAGGAATCTTTAAAATCATTTAAATTATTTTAGGAGTAAAATATACATTCCACTTTGAAAACCCCATTATAAAACATAAACTGTTTTCATAGTCATATTCATTTTTTAGTAATTTTTTAAAAATAAAGATATTTCCCAAATATTATAAATAACATTTCCTTCAAAAATTTGTTCTAAAAAAGGAATGGGAATCTAGAAATCATTGGGCAGTTATAACAATGGGAAATACTATTCCAGTCATTCTTGTTAAAAAAGATTTTTTTCATAATTTTAGTAAAATAAAAATGATAATCTACAGAAAAAAACCTGAATATTACTTTAAAAAATTAAAAAAATTAATTAAAAATTAATCAATGTTTTTGAAAAACATTTACGAAAACACTGTTTTAGAAAAAAATAATTTTTCGATCGAAAGTATTATTTTTTATAAACATTTTATTAACTATTTTAATTAAAAAAGTGTAGAAAAACTGATATATTACGTTAAAATATTACGAGTTAATCGTGGAGAAGGAAATTTAGAATTTTTTTGAGAGGTGGATCATGAGATATCAATATTAGAGATTTAATCATAAATAACCTAAATACATGATGAGATTAAAACATAAATTATTTACCACAAGCAGTGTTATCGTATTCCCAAAAAAATGATAGATTGATGGTATGTGTTATATAATAATTTCAGAATAAAAATAACATGATAAATTTCATGTATATAATATATTAACAATAAATACATCACTCGAACCATCCTTTATAGGTGGTATTGGAATGACGAATGAAGTTGGTTCATGAGAGGTAGTTCACTATTCACACGAAAGATGATTTTGAAACCCATTTGACAAAATTGGATATTATTTTGTATAATTATCATTAAAAACTATCAATAGGTGGGAATGTATTGATGTTATTAAAAAATATCTATATAATAATAATTTAAGGGTTTTTTAGGAATAATTTAAAAAAACACATCTTGATGAACATTAACACTTCTTATAGAATCATTCATTGGTATAAACTAAAATCAATTCTAGAATGTATTCTATCCCAAATAGTATTCTTAGATTAGAACAGGGAATTTGTGAGTTTATTTTTTTAGGAATTGGCCCTAGAAATGTTTTTTAAGGTATGAAGAATAGAATATTGTGGGTGGCCTCTTATAAGTGGGGGAGAGGAAACAATTGGTATTTTGAAAAAATAATTGATTAATCCCATGTTTGATGACATGTCACATGGGAAAAAATGGATAAAATTAAACCATTATATATGATATGGTCTAAATGTGTTGAGAAAACAGATTTTATCTAAGGTTATGGGTAATTGTAACCATTATATTTTTAATTTATCCCATATTAAAACCATTTTTTCCTTCAAAATGTTAATTACTTTTTTAGGCATTCAATATTATTATTTTTAAATAAGTTTAACTTATAAGATAATATATATTATTATTATTAAAAATATGTAATCCATTATTCCATATTTAATTCTCATAAATGGAAAATTCTAATTTTCAATTAATCCCACAGATGCGATGATAATGAACTGTTTTAAAAGAAAATGTACAAAAGGTTACAAATTTTTCATATAAAAATTAAAAATGAAATTTATTCTAATCTAATAAATAGTATTAATAAATTTATAATTTAATTCATTTAGATTTAAAATAAATTTAAAATTTAATTTAAAATTTTAAATAAATAATATAAAAAATACGTTTTCAATTAAATATATGTATTTTTCAATATTCATCAAAAAATAAAATAGTTCAAAAAATACCAAACAATAACCATAAGATATATTTAAAATTACTATTTTAAAAATGAGAATTATTTTATAAAATTAATTTTATTATAGTTTAAAAATTAATATTAATATAAGTGTGCTAAAAGTGATTAAAACACTTTTTAGAAAAATAAAATTTAAAGCATAGAATTGTATGTATTCGTATCTCTTAATTAGAAATAAAATTAAATGATGGTTAAATATTTTATTTCATATATAATAAATAAATTCCATGATCAAAATTCACTAAAATTTCTTTGTTTAATTTATTAAGTTTAAATATGTTTATGTGTGTGATTTTTTTTTCATAAAATGATTTCCCCTATTTTCAAATGGTTGTTATTTTAATTTATAATTAATTTATAACCAAATAATTAATTATATAAACATGTGTAAACCATATATTTTCATAATTTAGTTAATCCTATTCATAGCCACCATTCCAACAGTTAGGTGATAAATATCATATTAAATAATAATATTTTAATAGTATGTAATGTTTCGTTTAAACTTGGTGATGAATCTAACAAAATCTACAGTCAATGATGCTTTTAATGAAAGATAAAATCAATTTGGTTAGAAAAAAATTACAATCTCAATGTTTCAAATAAGGAAAAAAATTAGGAAGATTAAATTCATTTGAATAAATATAATTCACAAAATCTTAGGGTGTTACATTCCACCCCCCTTAAAATTATTTTATCTCTTGAAATTAATCTTGAACATCAATGGATTAACATTTTATAATTCCTTAATAGAAACCCACTTTATAAAAATTAATTATAAAAAATCCCTTAGAATGAGAAATTTCGACACATAAAGGTTACCTTAATTAACTGATAACTAGGATTCCATATATGAGAACATTGGTGGGATGTAAATATTTAGACATGGAAGGAAAGCATAAATAATTTTAGAGTTTGATACAGATCACTATTCACAAGAAAGTGAGTGATCCTTGGAAAAAAAGGAAAAAAATATATTAAATAAGATTCATAAAGGTTATTGACATCATCCAAATGATAATAAAATGATAATATTTTATTCAAATATCCTTTTCTTAAACTTGAATAATTTTCATGAGAAGATATACTGACTTGATTTCCGTCTAATTCATTATCACTATCTCACCCTTTGATGGTGCATTGATCAATTTCCCATCAATCATCTCCTCTATAAAATGAAGGTTTATTTGTAATTCATGAAGCAAAATAGATCATAATATCCATAAATATAATGGTAATTCATTCTTTATATCTGTAGTTATCATCACAAAAAAATGGTAAACATAGGTTATCCAATATGAAAAATCTTCATATTTAGAAGTAATACATTAATAGTTAAAAACTCAACCAATGTTCAACTTAAACAACCCCATAAATGGTTAACCATATAACCCTTTCAAAATAGAATATTAATAATGAAGGTCACTTAATTTGAAAAAATGAACATATCCTTAATCCCCATTTATAATAAATTTTCTCTTGATTGTCACATAAAAAATATGTGAAAACCATTTTCACATATTCATTTTAATTTTGGTAATAACCTGAATTACCATAGAACATTAATGAAACAAGAATGCTTCCTCATTCCTTGAATAAAATCATTGATTATTGAATATGTTTTATAATTTAATTAATTTTGTTAAATCCATAAATGATAACATAAACAACTTTTTAAAAAAATACTTTTATCAATCAAGATGTATTAAATATTATCCAATTCACATAATCAATATCAATCATCTTTTTTTCCCAAAAGAACATCGTTTTATCATCATATGAAACATATTATGTGGTACAATCCAATAAAAAAATACCCCCTTACAATTAAATCAATATTCTTGTCCATCAATATCATTAAACATATTGGTTCAAATCCTTAATTAAAAACTTATTCTGAAAAATAATTATATATTACAAAATTTATATAACATAATAATTTAATTAAAATACATAAATACCTCTTACACCCCTATGTTTTCATACAATTAACTATTCATTGTCACCTTTTTCCTCAATACCTATTTCATTTTAGATATCATATGAATTCTCTTTATCATCAATAGAAAAACCATTACTCCAACAGACTTGATGATTCACATACAAATATTTCCCCTTAGGAAATTGATTTCATAATGACCATACATTCAAAATTTAATGTATTAAATAGTCGATGATATCTTATGAAGACCATTATTCGGATCCATTTATTAACCAAACCGTTCTTTTTCCATTTTAAGTATCTTTCTTTATTTCCATATTCTCAATAGTTAAAACATATTATTATTACTATAAGACATCATATTGTGTGTTTCATACAAAATTATTAACACATAGAAAACTTAAACATATTTCCTCTATGGTCATCGCTACCTGACGTCTCAAATAACTCTGCCTTTATCATATTTGGTGATACTAAGATTTGTTTATGGTGAACATTGTTAATCATATTCTGTAAAAAATGATTAGGAATAATAAAAAAATTCACTACTCAAACCACTATCTTATTTTTCTTATTTTAATAAAATCATTGATCAAATTTAATATTAACCTAGTACTTTATAGTTATATTCATTTAATTAAAGGAAGAGGCAAAGTTTGCTAAAATATAATTATAATGGGAATCAAAATAATCCTTAAAATCACATATATGCTATATGGTGTCATTATATGGAGGATCATGAATAAGTTAATCCCCACAGAAGAGAACATCAAGCAATGTGGCATACCAATGGTTTTTAGATTACCATTCTGAAAAACCCCTAGGGAGGAATGTTTGGGCCACATATTTATTGAGGGTGACTGGGAAATCACTTTATGAAGATAATTTTGTGAGTTCACTAGCCTTTATATCCATAACTTGACTGATCATTCATTTATGGATCAGTGGTTCCCCTATTCGGGAGAGAGGGGAATGAAGAAGCTAGCTCGCATTGTGATTCCGCATGTAGGGTGATGGTGCATATGGAAGCATAATAAGAACTATAGGCATTAAGGGGTCCAATACTCATGTATATATCTCATTGTAAGAATAAAACCAACTTCTTAGCATGGTTAGTCTTGCCCACAACTTCTACGAGGCTCCCTCCATTCAACAGCTTCAAACATATTCTCTTATCACCCATCCTGGTAGACAAAACGTCAGAAGCAATTGGGTCCATTGGAACCCACTCTCCAGGGTTCTTAAACACAATACATATGGGTCCTTCAATAAGTTGGTCTTGGGTTGAGGAGGGGTCATTCATGACTTCGATGGATTGATTTTCATGGATTTTTCATCACGCCTGGGTTGTTTCACCTCACTATACGCAGAGGCTAAGGTGCTGCTATCAGGCTTAATCCAATGCCAAAATAGGGGGGGTCATTTTAGCAGAGGAATAACTGACTCAAAGATCCTTCAAAATTCGTTTCATAGCATTGGTTTTACTACCTGGTCAATTAATTACATTATCAGAATGTGGTAGGTCATGCTTAACAACAACATCAAAGTCATCCATACTTGGTGTGAGGGAAATCAAGTTGTAGACCACCTTGCTACTCTTGATTTCATGGGTTCAAATCCCATTTTCTTTGATAATTTGTAAAACATGAAACCTAAGGGGGTTAACTTGGTTAGAGGGGATTCTCTTGACCTTAACTAATTCACGCTTTCTTAGGATCCCCTTTCTTTGGCTAGTTGTGGCTTTCCAGTCTTTTTGTACTTCCTCATTCCATAATAAAAATTTACATGATGTATTACTTATAGGGTGTCTAAATCATATTGAATTATTTTAAATACATGATGAATAAGTTTTATCCTAGGTTATTCATATTCATATTCTATTTAAATTATTCATTCTGGTTGGTAAAGAGTTCTGTAATTTTCATAGCACATCCCTCAAGATTGTCAAACTATGTGTGTAATAAGACCCTTTTTAATGCACTAGTTATTGACTGATTCTAGTTCAATATAGTGTTTTCTGGGGTTTTACGTTAAGTAGATTTGTTCTAGATCCACATCCAAAAGTAGTATCTACAGAGGGATGTAGTTTCTTGAAAACCACTCCCTATCCTTTACCAAAATTCAAGGACATTTTTCTTACTTTGACCCATATTTTGAATTATACACACTACTGGAAAATGGACCTATTCCCACGGTTTTGGAGAAACCCTTGGGGATAGACCCCCCCTATACCCACAGTTTTGTAAAACCATGGGTATAGGTGTCTATTGAAGACCTATACCCACGGTTTTCCAAAACCGTGGGTATAGGGGGGTCTATCCCCACGGTTTTCCCAAACAGTGGGGATATGTCCTGAAAAGTGAACTATACCCACGGTTTCCAAAAACCATGGGTATAGGGGTACCTATCCCCACGGTTTTGTGGAAAACCATGGGGATAGGTCTGGGCCAAAATTCCTATAACCACGGTTATGAAAAACCGTGTTTATAGGTCACTTTTGTGTGTGCGGCAATTTTTTTTTCCCCGCGGGAAAGAAATATTTTTGGCGGGAATCCTATAACCACAGTTCGTCCCTCTATACCCATAGTTTTTATAAATATATTTAACTAAATATATATATATATACATATAGGTGATGTTAGGGTAGTGGTTAGACGCGATGTTTGCAGCGGAGAGGTCGCGAGATCGAAACTCGGCGCCTGCATTATTTTAGGACCTATACCCACGGTTTTGAAACCGTGGGTAAAAGCCGTTGACACCGTGACAATTGGATATGTTTCGGTGACATGGTGGCAGGACACCTATACCCACGGTTTTGGAAAACCGTGGGTATAGGCTGGGGACCTATCCCAACACCGTTCCAGCCCATGGTTCCCAAAACCGTGGGTATAGGCTATACCCATGGTTTTGGGGGCTATACCCACGGTTTTGAACCATGGGTATAGGCTGTTTTTCCAGTAGTGACATAGAGATACCCCAACATATATCCATATAAACATTACTAGGGATCTCACTAAAGTTTTGTCATCCTAGTTTCCAAAGGTGAACTAACCCTCTCCTATGGTACCAACTATATCGATCTAGAATTTCTATACATAGATATTTGATAAATATTTATTAGTTTTTATTAAATTACACAAACACATACCTAAGGACCATAGTAGATTAGTTATTTTTAAAAAAATGGAAACATAAACATTGTTCCAAAAGAGAGATATATCATCTACCACTATTTTCTTTACATTTATTACCCTTATTAGAAATATCATACAAAATATATATCTTCATATCCTGGGAAAAAAATCACAAGAATGGATTATCTTAGATTCTTAGTAAGGATAAACAAGGGAGATATATAAGCATGACATGAACATAAGGGTATGATAACATGATCATAATATTTTAGTGTCATACCATGCATTTCAAAGATTGTAATATTGGGTCACGGAAAAAAGATTGATATTTTATATGATATGAATAATAAGTTAATCAAATAACATTATCCATGATAGTATAACATTGTCCTAAGATGTGGAATTTCTGGCATACACATAATAATAGAAAATAAATTCCATATTAGTTAGAGATCACTTCGAAGACCATCATATATAAAAAATTCCCCTACTAAACTAGGTTCACTCCCCATTCTATCCCTATCTTACTGAACTAGTTTCTCTCCCCATTCATGTTCTGTCCATCTCATGAGATATACATATTTACCCAATTTATATGTGTATTTCATGCATGTATTTTATTGCCATGATCCAAAATTTTATCAATAAAAATTTCCTTCAAATAATGAGGTTATATAATATAAATCACACAAAATCACATCTATAAGACAATAACATCTTTATAAATGGATAATGAATGAAAAAAGAAGTATTTATAGATATTTGAGAACATAAAACAATATAATAGAAACATGATTAATTGAATTATATTTTTACCTTTTAGAACAATAACCCGGATAGTAGAATAATAACTTGACATATGAAATTTAAAATAAAATTTATCCATTTTATAAATGAAAATATGATATAATTATATCATAGTATAAGTAAATAAATGTTTTGAAAATGATAAATCAAGTGTTAGTATCTTTATAAAACATAAATTTTTATTTAAAATTTTTAATTAATATAATGATTTAGTTTCAAAAAATAGATTAACCAATTTGATATTTTTTTGTCTTATGATTAAAGAATAATATTATGAGACATTAATTAATTGTTCAATGTGTTATAAAATAAGTTATAATTTTAAAATCAGTAATTTTTTTGAGTAAATGAATATTTTAATTAAAAAATAAATTTATCATATTAAGAAAATTATTTTCATAAAATTGAGACCATTTTTTAATTCTAACAATAAAAAAGTGATAGGGTGAATTTTTTCAAATTTTCTAAAATAGTTGAATTTATGGTAAATAGTTAAATATGGTAATTTTCGGTGTTAGGTAAATACATGAATTTTTATGTCATGGATGTTGTAAGTGTACTTTGATTAGAAAACACATCCATTAGTTATAGTATTTAGTAATAATAATACACATGATTCAAGGTTTTGATCTAACATAATAAAATTATGAATTAAATAATGAAAAAACACCCATCTCCCCTACTGTAAATAACTTCTCTCAGAACCTATTTTACTCATAACTCCATAGTCTTGACTATAACACCACAAGCATCCACAATACGATTCTTTTTGAATAATACAATAGCTCCTGTTGTACACAACATTGAGTTCTAACACACCATGACCAATCAAACTAGACTTTATGAATAGGAATACACAATTTTTGAAATTTTAAAAATTTTATTTTTTAAAAGGGACTTCATTTTAGGATTTGGAATATAAAAATTATCATATGGTGAATTTTTGGTATTTTTCAAAAAACATTCAATTTTTGATGAATAGTGAAAAACGCTATGTTATTTTTGGAATCCGACTTTTATTTAAATAAATATTATTTTTATTTAAATTTATTTTAATGTAAAAATAGATACATAATACCTATATTAGATCAATGTAATTTATTAGAGTCATTTTATAACAATATCATATTTATAAAATTTTATTGAAAATTTTAACGTCTTTTATCCAGCTTCTAAGCACATTAGAAAATTTGAATAAAATGTAATTTTACCGCTTCTATGAATAGAATATAAAAAATTCAAAAGTCACAGTTGGCATCATTATGTAAAATTTTGTTGAATAAGATCAGAATAATTTTTGGTGAATAGTAACCTTTGACTTTAATTTACCGTGTTTAAACGTAAATAGGGTAATAAAAGGTAAAAATGATATTAAAACTACAATAACACATGTCCTAATTCTATCGGATAAGTGTATTTGGAACAAAATAAACCTTAGGAATGAAATATGATACTTTTGATCCACTTGGATTAGGTTAGGACATATATTATTATTTTATTTAAAGAAGAGTTAAAAGACTTAAATTCAATTTTTAATAACTAATTGTTTTTAATATAGGGTTATATAGAATGGAAATTCAACTATAAATATTCATTAAAAATATAAATATATTTACTACATAATGGTATTTTATTAATAATTTCTAATAATTAAATAATTAAATTTATTTATGATACAATGATGATGCATTAATTACCTTATTAATGAATAATTAAAATAATTTATTGTATAAATATCAAAATAAATGGAAATTGATACATATTATGAACTAAAAAAATGTTATATCTTTACATGAAAGGTTAGGGTTGACTAAATAATTTTTTTTTGAGGTGGTAATGTTTTTTTTACTTTCATAAAACAAAATACCAAATAGTGTCAAAATAGGCATAAATGAGTTTTTAAAGAAAATACTATATTATTAATTGATATAATACTCCTAAAAATATATTGATTGGAAAAAAGAAAATGGTAAGGTTACATATAACAATAATTAAGCACTTGGTTTTCTCTTGTCTTTTATTGTAATTTTATTAACCATTTATTATAGTAATACAATAATACATGGTAAAAGTTAAACTATTTAATTTAGAGTTAAATATAAAACATAAGGTTAATATGGTGACCTAAACATATAAAAAACCAACTGGTTGAGTGTTTTTTGACCCATCCCAACCTTATACCCTAAATAAATCATTTTGGAGGCATTATAAATCGAATATTATTGTATAATAAAATAATATTTCAGGATTTTCTAAAGTGATCCTCACCTCTCTTTTACAAGGGTACTTCCGCTTCTCTAAAAATCACTGCTCAAAATCCATTTTTAAGATCCCAAACCTACTAAAATATCCTCCCAAATTCTGACAATTCAACCTAGAGTCTTTACATTGATCATAAAGAAATTCTACAGATCCCTTTTGGTCAACTCAAAATGAAACACCTGAATAAGAGGTAATAATTTCACCGCCTCTTTTAAAGTTATTTTCTTCTCCCACTGCCTTTTTATTTGTTGTTTGCAAAAACAACACAGTACCTTATACATATTTTGATGTTATTATAAATATGGTACAACCATATTCATTATTATATCTATCCTATGAATGACATGTCAGTATACGTGCATACATATGACTTACCATCTCCACAACGTGGTGTGGTTTGTTATTCAAACACTTCATTATTTGGATGGGTATAATAACGAGTATAACTGATGTAAATAATTAATATAACATGTTAAGGATTCTATATATATATTATAACATCCAGTTACATACTATTTCACCATAAATAGAATGATATTGTCACTCATGCGTACGTATAGATTACTATCCTCACGAGCTCGATGAAATTCATTTCCCATCATTAAAATTCAAGAATAAGTTTCATTTTAGGATTAAAAATAATTTTTAAAAACATAATATCATTCTGAATATGAATCAACTACATCATATCCCTAACAAACTTGGATTATATAACCAGGCATATAAAGGAAAATGAATCAGTTAACACCCGAAACAATTATACTACTGGAATATTATTAACAAAGAAATATTTGAATATCATATATGATATTATATTTATGGTTTTGGTTATTTTATAATTTAATAAAAATTATTTAACAATTATTAATGAGGTAAATGTTCCCTCGATTAAGGAAAAGTACAAGGGAAAGGTTAATTCTATAATCTCTTCATTATCCGAGGTTGTTTATACGTGAGTATCTACTGGGACCTCTTTATCATCCACATATGCGTGTCTTAAAAAATGTATTTCAACATATTTTAAATATTTATATAAAATGGGTTAAATTTATTTATACCCTTTTTTGAATTTTTATAATATGTTTATAAAGTAACCCTTCCATTGTTTCCAAACAATGTCCTTTACGACCTTTTCGACAAAATTACGGAACAATTTTTTAAAATTATACAGCGAATGTAGCTATTTTCTACCGTTATAAAACCTTATAAGATTACCTTACAAGCTTATAAGAATATTTTCAAAATAAATGTTTTATTTTTAAATTATTATACTTTTAAATTATTTCAAATATAGAAAGAGATATTTCACTCAAATAGTTTTGATTTCATCTATGTAAACATTCTTTGATGGATTTTACCCTTATTTGAAGGTGATTTATTATGATACAATCTTCCATATTTTATATATGGTTTTTTGATATTTTTGACTATGAATGATTAATTTTTATACCATTCATGGTTTATAGATAAATTATTGTCATTTCTTATGCTATTTTTAATATGAATTTTTATATTAGGTTTCAACCTTTTCATATGAGGTATGCATTAGACTTAGTAAGTGATGGGTGGATCCCACTATAGCTCTTCGATGCATTAGTAGTTCTCAGGGGACAAACTAGTGTCTTTGCACAAGGCCTTGAAAAAATATTATTTTTAGTCTTGGCATGAGACCTTGACTATGTGTTTACGATGTCCAACATTATGAATTCTATCATTATGAAATTGGCTATTGATATTACATGTGATTATTTGACTAGTAGAATGTCCATGTGAACAAGTAAATGGAATTATTTGACTTATATTTTCCCTGTTATGCTGAATTTTTTGTTTAAAAGGCTTTTATTTTAGTCTTATACATTTCCTTAAATGTTTATGCTTAATTATGAATGTTTCTACTATATTGTTATCGTCACTCATCAACTGAGATCACCCTTTTTATGTTTTATTTTTCCCCAGATGAAAAGAATTATATTATGAATAACCTGCAGGGATAGTCTAAGGGAGATGAAAGTGTCAAAAGGAGGCACAATGTGGTTTTATTTCATTTTATAATGTAATGTAAAAATTATTTTTGTATCTAGTACTTCCAAAGCTACTAAACTGATTTGGATTTCAGGATTTGATCCCATGTGATCATGCCATGGCTATGTAATAATTCACCAACTCTGGGTAACTAGGGTCAGGGCGTTATAGTTATTATCAGAGGAAGTTTAGTACAATCCTTGGAAACTTGATTTAGAAAAACTCTAATTAGAGAACATTACCCTAAGATATACTTTGAATATTAATATAGAAGAACTTCCAAAAATTTTGGTAATGTAGAGATTTTTTTTATTTTCCATGCAATACATCCCTGTCTGGATATGAGCAGATAGAGGCAGCTCTGGCACAGATGTACCTAGGAGTGAAAACATCGACAAGAAGTTTCGAGATTGACCTGGGGTATCTTGGTACATGACAACAGGCCTTAATGCACTCTCGGTTACGACACTCCGGAGGGATATACTAATGATAATTCATATTTTCTTTACAAACCATTATAAAGGATTTATGAGAAAATAAATCCTCCAAGAAATTTTTTTATGAATGTGGATTATAAGAATAAACCGTTCTATTGATATTAGGTATTTTACTAGATTTGAACTATGTATTGTGAATCATAAAACAATATAGTGTATGCCATTGTTTAGAAATGGTGCCTAGTAATAGAAATGTATATTGTATCAACACACATAATCTGTGTATGGATTTCCCTCCTACTCAAGATAATTTTAGTGGAGATGGTGATGCAGCTGGTGCTGATTAGCTTATCTCCATACTAGGACAACTCATTCAGTTTATGAATAATAACCTTACCCAAATATAGTACCATGATCTACAATATAGAGGATCAATGTTAGACCGATTCATGAGGCAACAACCACAACCATTCGATGGGACTACAAATCCATTTGTAACTGAGTAATGGATAAGTTCTTTCGAGATAATATTTCATGCATTTGGGAGTAACGAAAGGGAAAAGGTTGTCATTGATGTTTACCCCCTCACAAGAGATGATGATCAATGGTTGTCATTAATTCAAAACAGAATGGAGGATGAAGAAGTATCAAATATGGAATACAGGGAGTTTAAAGAGAATTTCATAGAATAATAATTTCCTATGAAAATCGAGAAGATATAGAGATACCATTTTTGAGTCTGGGGAAAAAGGAGTTTGAGAATGTCACAAAGTATGAGACTAACTTTACAAGGATAGGAAGGCATGAAATAGAATATATATGTAACCCAAGGAGTAATATTGATTGATTCTTCAATGGGTTAAAAGCATTTCTACGGTGAGAATTAGTCTCACAATCCTTCCCATCATACAAAGATATTTTCTCATGGGCTACCAAGACAGAAATGGAATTATCTATGTCTTACAACATTAATGCAAAGGATGATAATAAGAGATCTTCTGAACACTCTAGAAATGGAAATAAGGGGAAGAAGGGTAAAGTTGAATTTTCAACCTTCATTAAATGGTTGAAGAAACATCCTGGTACTTTCCTAAAGAGAATGTGTGTCTTTTACTAGTGTGGTAAAAAAGGCCACTTCCCTCGTGATTGTAAGGGAAAGAAATAGGTTGTCAATGTTGAATGATACAATGGAAGAGAAATGAGGCTTTATGAAGAAAATTTCCTAATACCCAAGGAATGTTTCCTCAGAAAATGCCAGGGGAGAAAGGATAAGCTTATGCGATCACTACTACTGAAGTTGAAGCACCGAAGGACATGCTGGCAGGTAATTTAATGGTTTCCTCAAATTTATCCATTTATTTATTTGATTTTTGATCATCACATTGATTCATATCATTCCAGTTTGCTAAAAAAATTAGATATTTCCAATTTGATTTAACAAGGATTTTTTCAGTCAGAAATACTAAGGTAAGTATCATTGCAGCAATGTTTTGTGAATTAGTCCCCATTAGGGAATATAAATTTTCTTTATCTTCTGATCTCATCGTCATACAGATGATTAAATTTTATATAATCCTTAGTATGGATTGGATTTTGGACCATAATGCGAAAATTAATTATAAGAAGAATGAATTTATAATTTTCGATGATGATAAAGAGTACATTATCTTTAGAGCATAAATATCACCACCTAATTATTATCTAGATACACCTATAGTAGCTCTACTAAATTCAATTATTTAGGATAAAGAGAATTTATAACTATGGGATAGGAAAAGAATGTTAAAATAGAGGAGGTGCTTATTGTGCAAGAATATGTTGATGTGTTTCCATAGGATTTACCTAGATATCCTTCAAAATTAGAAATTGAGTTTTCCATTGATTTAAGGCATGGTTCAAGGCCCATATTGAAGACCACTTATATAATGGCCATTGTACAATTAGTGGAACTAAAGAATGAACTAGAGGAATTGAGTAATAAATGATTTATTCTATATAGTGATACTCCCTCAATAGCCCATATTCTCTTTGTTAAGAAGAAAGATAGATCTATGAGATTGTGCATTGACTACATGGAGGTCAATGCTATAACAATAAATAACAAGTACCCCTAACTCGTATTTATAATTTATTCGGCCAAATTCTTAGAGCTAAATATTTTTCAATGATTGACCTTCGATCTGGATATCATCAGTTGTGTGTGAAGAAGGAAGAAATTTCAAAAATACCATTTTGAACTTCGTACGGGAATTATGAGTTTATAGTAATTCTTTTTGGACTGAATAATGAACCCTCTATTTTCATGGATCTAATGAATATAGTTTTCAATGAATATCTTGATGACATTTTAGTGGTAGTTATTGATGATATCTTGCTATACTAAAAAATCTACGAAGATCATGAAAATCACTTGCGCACTATTCAGAAAACCCTCAGAAGAAATGAATTATATAAGAAGTTTAGAAAGTGTGAATTATGTCTTCAAGAAATATCTTTTCTTCGCTATATTTTCTCTAAGGATAGATTCTTTGTTGATCCATCAAAAACAAATGCATTCCAGGAATGGCCAGCACTAATGAGTATAAATGAGGTACGTAGTTTTATTGGTTTAACATGTCATTATTGGAATTTTACCAGAATTTTTCTTGATGGGAAGACCCATTAACCAAGCTCACATGTAAAGGTTTAAATTTTTTTTGGATAAAAGAGTGTGAATAAGGTTTTGAAGAACTGAAGAGAAGATTATTCCATTCTCCTATCTTGACTCTGCCATCCGGGAATGATCGGTTTGTTATTGATAGTGATGCATCAAAAAAGGACATGGGGTTTTCCTTATGTAGAATGATAGGGTTCTTTCCTATGCCTCCCAATAGGAAAAAATTCATGAATAAAATTATCCTACTCATGATCTTGAGTTAGCGGCTGTAATATTTGCTTCAAAGATATGGAGACACTATCTCTATGGTAAAAAATGTGAGATATATTTACCGATTATAAGAGTTTGAAGTATATTTTCTCCCAAAATAAACTCATAATAAGGATATTTTGATGGATGTAACTACTAAAAGATTATGATTGCACTATAAAATACCACCAGAGGAAGGTAAATAAGGTGGCATATGCTTTGAGCAGAATGGATGATGTAGTTTTGAACAAGATGAGAGTTGACATGGATCCTATCTTCTTGGATCCGGTAAATATGGATATAGGAATAATCATGGAATGTGAAACATCAATACTTTTTCAAATGGTTTCCAAACCATATTTACTAGAAAGGATAAATAGTTCTCAGACTGATGATGTGATGTTTAAAAAAAATTAATGCTGTGAATGATGGGAGATTGATTAACTTCGTATATGAAGACGGGATATTAAAATTTGGGAAGAGACTTTGTGTTTCTGACATACCTGATCTAAAAATGGATATTTTGGATATTGCTCATAGCTCCAATTTATCTATACACCTTGGTATCACTAATATGTATAGAGATTTGAACGAAAATTTTGTGTGGGAAAACATAAAGAGGGAGATTGTTGAGTATGTGTCAAGTTCTATGGTTTGTCATTAGGTCAAGGTTGGAAGATAGAATCCTTGGGGAGGCATGCATCCATTTTCCATACTTGAGTGGAAATAGGATGATATTATGATGGACTTTTTCATGGGGCTACCAAAGACTCTTAAAAGGAATGATGCAATTTGGGTCATTGTTGATCATCTTACCAAGTCAACACATTTTCTTTCTAAAGATAATATTTACCACTTGAACGGCTAGAAGGACTATATATTAATGAAGTTGTTAGACTTCATTTAGTACCCATATAGATCATTTCTAAATGTGATCCCTATTTTACATCAAGATTCTAGAAAAGTCCTCAGAAGGCCTTGGATATTGAATGTTGTTTGAGCACTGCCTACCACCCTCAAACTGATGGACAATCAGAATGGAGTATTTAAACCATAATAGACATATTGAGATCATTCTCACCTGAATTTCATGGTATATGGGATCAATATTTACCTATGGTAGAATTTTCCTATAACAATAGTTTCCATTCAAGTATTCAGATGACACTATATGATTCATTAAATAGAAATAGATTTCACACACCAACTTGTTGGGATGATGTTTGTGAAAGAAAACTCTTAGGACCAGAACTTGTTGAGGAAACAATGAAAAAGGTAAAGATTATCCAAACCCACATCAAATCTGCTCAAAGAAGGCAAAAGATCTAGGCCGATAACTAAAGGATGGATTTGTAAATACAAGTAGGACATCATTTTTATTGAATGTATCTCTATGGAAGTGTGCTATATGTTTTGGTAAGAAGGGTAAATTAAGTCCCAGTTACATCAGACCTTTCAAAATTCTAGAATGAATTTGAGTTGTAGCTTATCGTCTGGCCATGCCTCCCAGTCACTCCAAAGTTCATGATGTGTTCCACGTATCACTGTTAAGAAAATACGTGCCACCCCAAATGAATGTACTCACCTATGATGAAATTGAAATTGAACCCAATAAGTCTTATTGTGAAGATAATATCAAGATTCATGATAGCAGAGAACAAGTTCTGAGAAACTGGATGACTCGTCTAGAGAATCTTCTATGGAGAAACCATAAGATGGAAGAGGCAACGTGGGAACCCAAGGAAATTAAGATGAAGAACCATACTAATCTTTTTATTCTTTAATATTCTATAAATTTCTATGTTAAAATTATTTGAAGGAGGGAAGAATGTAATACACCAAGATTCCACGATACTCTTCTTTTTGAATAATACAATAGCTTGCTCTGTAAGCAACTTTGAGTTCTAATACACTAGGACCAATCGAACTAGCTGTTATGAATATTAATACCCACTTTATGAATTTTTTTAAAATGTTATTTTTAAAAATTGACTTCTTTTTTGGATTTAGAATATCAAAATTAGATTAGGGTGATTTTCTGGTATTTTTCGGAAACAATTCAATTTTTAATGAATAGTGAAAACACTTCACTGTTTTTTTAAAACTGAAATTTATATATATAATAATTAATTTTATTTAAATATATTTTAATGTCCCAATAGATACATAATACTTATATTAGTTGAATTTAATTCATATGTTTCATTTTATAATAAGACTATATGTATAAAATTTTATTGAATTTTTTAACGTCTTTTACCCACCTTCTAGGCATATTTAAAATTTTGAATAAAATGTAATTTTACCGCTTTTGTGAATTGAATTTCAGAAATCCAAGTTACACAATTGAAATTAGTAAGTAAAATGTGGTTCAATAAGATGATATTAGTTTTTGGTGAATAGTAACTTTTGACGTTAATTCACCACAGTTAAAATTAAATATAGTAATTAAAGGTAGAAATGATTTTATAATTACCCTAAAACATGTCCTAATTCTATTGGATATGTTTATTTCGACCAAAATCAACCTTATGAATAAAATATGATCCTTCTGGTCCACCTGAATTAGATTAGAACATTTATTATTATTTTATTTAAAGAATAGTTAAAAGTGTTAAGTTCAATGTCTAATAACTAAAACATTTTTAATATAGGGTTATACATAAGATAAATTCAACTATAAATATTCATTAGAAATATAAAAATATTTTATACATAATGGAATTTTATTTATAATTTTTAGAAATTAAATAATTAAATTTATTTATGATACAATGATGATGCAATAATTACATTATTAGTGAATGATTAAAATAATTGATATTATAAATATCCAAATAAATTTAAATTGAGACTTCTGATGAATTCCATTAAATTTATAGGTTACTATTACTTGTTAGGTTTGATTAAATACATTTTCTTTCTAAGTGATAATGTTTTTCTCACTTTCACAAAAACAAAATACCAAATAGTGAAAAAATTGACAAAAATGAGTTTAAAAAAATACTTTATTATTAATTGATATAATATTCCATGATATCTATGGTTCTGAAAAAGGGCTTAGATAAGGTTATATATACCAATAATGAACAACTTGGGGTTCTTTTTTCATTTTATAAAATGTTTATTAACAATTTATTATAATAATACAAGAATACATGGTAGTAGATAAACTATTTAACTAAGATTTAAATCTAAAAGATAAGGTTAATATGGTTCCATAATCCTATCTAAAACCTATTAGTTGAGAGGTTTTCGACCCATAACCACATTAAACTTGAAATGAATCATTTTTGAGCCATTATAAACAGAATATTATTGAATAATAAAATAATATTTCAAACTTTTCCTGAAGTGACCCTCACCACTCTTTTATAAGGTGACATCCACTTCTCTCAATATCACACCTAAAAAGCCATTTTTCTCAGCCCAAACCCACTCAAATATCCTCCAAACTACCCTAATGTTTCCCTAGAGGCCTTAATTTGATTAGAAATCCAACTTAATGGTCCATTTGGATCAACTCCAAATGAAACACCTGAAGAACATGTAATAATTTCACCACCTCTTTCAAAGTTCTTTTCTTCATCCACTTTTTCAATCTTTGTTGTTTCCATACCGAAATAATAACTCCAGTACATTTTTCATAATTTTATGTTATTATAAATTGGGTAAAACTATATTAATTATTCTATCCATCCTATGAATGACATGTAACCATACAAGCGTACGTACGGCTTAACGACTCCACGTCGTGGTGTAGTTTGTTATTCATACACTGCATTATTTGGATGTGTATAATAATGTGTATAACTGATGTAAATAATAAATATAACCTATTAATTATTCTGTATATATATGATTTTACATCCAATTACATATTATTCCACCATCAATATAATGATATTGTCGCTCGTCCGTACGTACGGATTACCGTCTCCATGAACATGATGAAATTCATTCCCCGCCATAACCATTAAAGAATAATTTTCATTTTATGATTAAAAATAATGTTTAAAATCTTAATATAATTCTGTATACACATCAAATACATCCTATCCATAATAAACATGGCTTACGTAACCAATCATATATAGGAAAATGAATTAGTTAACACCCGAAATGATGGTACTACTGAAATATTATTAACAAAGCAATATTAAAAGATCATATATGATATCATATTTATGTATTTCTTTCTTCTATAATTTAATAAATACTATTTAACTATTATACATTAGGTTAACATAACATAGATAAATGAAAATTACATGGTAAGGGTTAATTCTACAATATCTTTATTATCAGAGGTTGTTTATGCGTGAGTATATACTGGGATATCTTTATCATCAACAGCTATGTTTCTTAAAAATGTATTTCAAAACATTTTTATGATTTCCTAGATTATGGGTTAAAGTCATTTATTCCCTTTTTTAAATTTTTGTATTATTTTTTAAAGAAATATTTCTGTCGTTTTCCAAACAAGTTCCTTTACATCCATTTCGACAAAATGAAGTAAATATGTTTTTTAACAGATACAGCAAGTATGGATATTTTCCACCGTTATAAGACCTTTAACGCATCCCTTGCAAGCTTATAAGAATATTTTAAAAAATAAATGTTTTCTTTTATAATAATGTGACTTTTAAATTATTTCAAAATAAAAAGAGATATTTCTCTCAAATAGTTTTAATTTCATCTATGTCAACATCCTTGGATAGATTTTACACTTGTTTGAAGTAGATTTATTATGATACAATATTACATATTGTATTGATGGTTTTGTGATATGTTAGACTGTGGATGTGTTATTTTTATACCATTCATGTTTTATGGATAATGTATTGATATTTAGTATTCTATTTTTAATACGAATGTTTATGTTTTGTTTCAACCTTTTCATATGAGGAATGAAATGGAATTAGTAAGTGAAGGGTAGATCCCGATATAGCTCCTCGATGTATCAGTAGGTCTCACAAGACAAACTAGTGTGTTGGAAGAAGGTGTTGAAAAAATATTATTTTTAGTCTTGGGATGAGGCCGTGACTATGTGGTTATGATGACTTACATTATGCATTCCATCATTATGAAATTGGATATTGATATCAAATGTGATTATTTTATAGTAGAATATCCATGTGGATAAGTAAATGGAAATATTTGATTTATATTTTCCATATTATTCTGGATTTAAGGTTTAAAAGGATTTTGTTTTAGCCTTATACATTTACTTAAATTTTTATGCTTATTTATGAAAGATTACTTTATATTGTTATCCTTACTGAGCACCTGGGCTCACCCCTTTCTATGTTTTACTTTTCCTTGGGTGTGAAGAGGTATATTATGAATGACCTGATTGGATAGTCTAAGGGAGATGCATGTGTTAAAAGGATACACAATGTTTCTTTTAATTTCATAATGTAATGTAAAACTTATTCTTGTATCGAGTACTTCCAAGGCTACTAAACTGATCAGTCTTTCAGTATTTGATCCCATGTGATCAGGCCAATGTTATGAAATAATTAACCTACACTGGGTAACTAGGGTCGAGAAGTTACATTGAAAACTCTAATAATTATTTCCAAACATCATCCCATGTATCTCCCCCACATCTAGGATTTTTTGGTCTCAATAAATTACCAAACTCATGTTCCTCAAGGGGGTTCTCAAAGAGAAGAATTCAAGAGGCAAAAACCACTTTCATTTTCTTCTAATTTCTTTCCAATTTTCTTTATTTTTTATGTTATCCCCACCTCCCCTTATCATAGTTGCATGGTATCTATATTGTATCACATATAATTTAATTTTATTATGTCAATTTACCAATCCATCATCCTTTCATTACCTTTCCCTTTTTGTTATAAAAATGATAACATCATCCGTAATGTGTCAATTTATTGCATTCGGGAATGATGATTTTTAACTTTATATTACTACCTTAAAGATTGTCATAAGACCATTTTAATAGTTAAAAAATAATAATATATTTATTATATCTTATTTAATTCTATGGAAATAGTATATATACTTAATATTAAACAATATAAAACTACTTGTTCTTGATGATCGAGAAACCAAAAAAATTAGTATAAACAATTATCATTAATGTTTTATCAAATGATTCATCCTCATACCATATAAATAAATGAAATATAAGAAAATATAAACTACTGTAGGCTCATTAATAACATATAATTTTAATTCTGGACAACTATTACAATTATATACGATCTTTTATACATGTAAACAAATGAAGAGATCATGAAAATCCAGGAAATTAGTACTCTAGAATGATGAAACTGAATCTTAAAACACATAAAAAGGGAAATAACTGAACTTAATAAAATAATAATAAATAAAATAAATCTAAAAAAGGTTCTGAATTAATTAATCTATGGATTTAATTTTATTATTTAGTTGTTAAGATCAAGTGCACAACACTTTCAGACATAAGTTAAGGGATTATTTTCAAACCTCCATTTTTTTAAGCCACGTTTTAAATCTATTTACCCCAAAGTAATAATTTTTTAAATTTTATAACTCTTCTAAATTTTAGGTATATGTTCCATAATCAAGTTTCCAGATTAGTTCACCCTTCTTTGATGGGGAAATACATATTTTAAAAAGGTCTTATTTTCAATTCATCCCAATGCACAAGCCCCATTATAGGGAACATCCCCATTTCTTAGACATTTTAAAGTTCTCTCCATCACCTGTTTTAATCAATGATTTTTTTATTAAATCACTCATTTTATCATGAAAAACTTTGTTGTTCATATTTGTTTTTATAAAAATAATTATTATATTTATGTTATAAATAGTCTTTAATATTTTTCTTAAAAAACACTAGAATTTTTTATTTCTAAAGTTTCTTAAACAATATTTTTAAATGTTTTCACTTAATTTATACATCACCTATCATTATATATTTCTATTTTCCCCCATGATATGAAATAATGATTTAAATCCATTCTTATATAGACAATATTCTGATAATCATTTTTTTGTGACATACAACATGATTATGATACATAATTTTACATGGGTAACCCACATGTTTATGATTTATTACTTATTTATGATTCATTATATGGAACACATATTCATGAACATGTTATTATGGGTTCTCCCAAATATCTCATTAATGAAATGGTAAATTTTTAGTCTCATGAGATGTCATGTGAAATGGTCTTTGTGGTTAGACTTAACTCATGCTCTATGTGCAACAGTATTGGTGGTTAGCCTTGACTCATGCAACATGTGTAATGGTATTAGTGGTTAAAGTTTACTCATAACACTCTATGTTTAATGATACTTGACTCATGATTATGTCATGTTTTATATTTCTACAACATTAATTTGATTCCATGATTACATGATACAATGTTCTACATATTATGGTTCTATATGTTTATTCATGTTCCATGCCTTCTTATTTCATCATGTTATACCTTATAAACCATGTGGTATAATTAATTATTATTTTTTACGTTAATGGGATTTTAGATCATTTTTTATTAACATATTCCCCAAGTTAGCATATGAAGATATAATGTCTCAAAATAATTTATGATCTCATTATGATGATGAGATAAATGTTGTTTTATATGCCATTTAATTATGTACATAATCTTACAAAGACATTAGAAACTAAAATAAATTGATTTAATTTGAGGATAATTATTCTAAAAATAATGTAATGATATGTATAAAGGATATGACTATTATAGTTTGTATCATAGGATAGTCTAGTTATTCATGGAGATTTAGACTAGATCACTTTAGTCCGAACTCTAGGAAAAAATCATTCTCTGTGGACATCATAGATTAAAACATAGGGAATCAGAGGGTGGGATGTACTTTTAATTTACTTGTCTATCATTTTATATGATAACTTTTCTTTTTATATATATATTAGCCATTAATTCTAGGAACCCTAATTATAAGTTCTTTTTATTAGTTAATGGATGGAAATATGATAACCCATGTAAAAAATTAGTGTTATAGTAAATTTAATTATTGTCCAAATGATATGATAAACATGATTGGAACAGGGAAAAAAAATTCTTGATATTAATTGATCAACTCAATTAAGTTTCAAACAATAACATGATTCACGTGGAACTGCATCCTTCTCCTAATATTGAGAATTTTATAGTTTAATCCTTTAGGTGACAAAGGCTTACCATTTTTAGTGGATATTCTAATACCCTCATTATGAAATAATTGATTAACTCCATTAAAAAGATAATATATGTCCTCCAGTTCTCAAAAGAAGAGGAATTTATGCTGGTGGTCTACCATTTTGACAGTGAAGATGATCAGCAGTAGAAACTGATCCAGATAAAAATTATAAGGGGAAAAAATATTCCATATAATGGGAATACTTTAAGAAAATATTATTCAATAAATACTTTCCATAAACTCTTAATTCAAAGATAGATACTAAATTTCCTCAGTCTGAATAGAAATGAAGATGAATCTATTAGGGAATATAAAGAAATATTCAAAAGACCTTCATGATTCACCATTGGCTTTGTTCTGAACATCAAAAGAAAGGTGGATCTCTTATTTAGTGAATTAATGCCAATTCTATGAAATCATTAGCAATTTGAGTCTTCCACAACTATGAAGAGATTGTTCATTATTCCCTCATAGGAGAAATGGAGATCAAAGACTCATAGTGATCTCATAAGATCAATGAAAAAAAGGGAAATGTATAATTTAATATGGGTTTATCAACAGAATAATACCATGATTGAATGAAAACACAATATCCCACACATCAAAATTGTGGGAAGAAGCATCATGGGGACTGTCTAAAGGGTTCTAAAAAATGCATGAAATATAGAATAATGGGGAATCATGCTAATAACTACTGAAGGGATATTAATAATACCACTAAGGTGGAAGAAGAAGGGATGTTTTAGATCTATACTCTACCTATAGCTAAGTGTTTCAACCATTTGAAAGAAGGGAATAATACCAAAAGTTTCCCTAAGTAATGGGTTGTTCAATGAAATAAAAAAAAACATCCCCAAGGTAGTATGGAATGGAATATTCTATCACTAATTCTGATGTGGATACCAAAAATGATGTGGTGAATGGTATGATGGTTATTCATTCATTAATAGAAAAAAATCTATTTTATTATCCTTCTATGAATTCTATAATATTTTTCATGTTTAGTATAACTATACAAACAACACCTTCAAATTTAGAGGTTAACTTATCTATGAGGATAGAAAATGGGGAAATTATTGTATCTAAAATATATAACTCTTCCCTAGTTAATTTGTATTGAATAAACCTTCAATAAAATATTTTTTTCTTCCTATAGTGTTGTTTTATTCTATATAGGGCATTGATTGGATATCTTTATACAAAGCCAACATCGACTGTTAGGAAAGGGTGATCACTCAAAACATCATGAAACATACTCCAATTCCATACAAGTTTATGAGGCGGTTGAATCTCCATAATAATAATCATATCAATTTTGGATAATATTTCATTATGAGAAATCACATCTAGCAAAAATGATTTAGAAAAATGAGGGAAGCATTATCGAAGACATTCCCATTATGAGGGAATATACTAATGTGTTCTTGGAAGATTTTCTGAGTCTTCCACATAATCAATAGCTTGAGTTCTCAATTATAAATATTCATATAAGTTTGAATATTTAAAATAAACCTTATATAATGGCCACCATTGTCCTAGAAGAATTGAAGAAGCAGTTACATGAAAATCATGAAAATGGTTTTACACACCCAAGTTCTTCACTATGGGTCACACTAGTTCTCTTCATCCAGTAGAAGGATGGATCAATTTGCATTTGTATTTATGGTTACACTCTTAATTAAATCATGATAAAGAACAAGTATCCCTTTCAATGGATATATGACATGTTTGATCAACTATGTGGGTCCAATTATTTCTCTAAGGATGACCTTTTTTTCTAGATATCACTAACTAACGGTGAATATTAAAGATATTACCAATACTTCCATTCAATAAATGTATGGACACACTACAAGAAAATCACCTCACAATAGTGGTTTTAATCACCGCTATATTATTTTATGATTGTTTCATAAAACCGCTGCTAAATTGGATATTGACATCATACATGTGGATATTTCTTTAATATAGTGGTGGTTTTTGGGAAGTGTCATTGTAGAAAAATTTAGTGGTGGTTTTTGTGGTTTTAGCAGTGATTTCATCAGAATAAATGGAGTATTTTCTGACTATATTAAACTGATGCTATTTTTTTAATTTCTATATTAAAATTGCTGCTAAACCACCATAACCACATCCAAATAATAACAAACATTTATTTAGTGGTGGTTTTAACTTCTTCCAATAAGATAATATAAAAATATAGAGGTATTTTAAACCATCTCGATATATATTATATTTTATTAGTGGGGATTTAAACTGCTGCTAAATTTAGATTTACATGTAAAAAAGGATGACAATTCTGCAGCTCCAGTACAATTTCCCTAGAAAACATCCATGTGAAGAGAACATACAAAAGAATAATCTAAACTATATAAAAATTTTAAGTAGTCTTAAATATAATAATGTTTCATAAAAAACCATGTAAGGGGAACATATAAGAGTGTAATCTAAACCATATCATCTCAACCATCTAACAATGTTTCAAATATCTATATTTAAGACTATAAACTATATAGAACCAACATCTGAGTTGTAATCCGTCAAACTATATAGCATAAACATATAATACGTATCCCTAAGCCATCCAAATAAGGATAATTTATCCCCGTTCTTAGGATAACATAGTAAAAATAATTGTGTTTGACAATAATACTGATTAGTTTTACTTTAAACATTATGTTCGTTACATAAGAAGTGCTTAAAAATGATTTGGTAAGAGCATAAAGAATGAATCTACAAAAAAACCTATACTATAATAGTTTTAAAAGGATGGGGATTTTTCAATTTAGGTTGATGATTAATATAAATCCATTATATTGGTTTTGGAACCACATTCAGTAGTGTATGAATCATGTTCCATGAAATGATTTTTATTTCAATAAAATGTTTCCCTGAAAGTTATTAATGTGGGGATAATGATGATTAGTATGGAAACTATGAAATTCCATGTAGAGGGACACAATTGTAATAGACCAATTGGAAATTTTCATAATGACTTATTTAAACTCATGAGTTGGTATATTCAATATTTTATATCTTAAACAAGACAATGAATATTAAAACATAGATTTAAAATTAAACTAATTCTGGATGATAGATTCATGCTCAAGATAAATATGTGATCCATGAGTTTTACCAGTAAGTATCATGTCTATGAATTCATGAAAACATGATGTAAAGGTTTTTGATTGATTACCCAATCATTAATGAATTACTATATTCATTGTTATAATTTTTTGGTTATGCTTGAAATAAAATTGTATCATTAGGATCTATGGTTTTGTGATCAATACATTAATGAAAACACCAACTGTTGAGATGGGAATCTCTTAAAAAAGTATGTATGGAGTGGTTTTATTGATATTTAATTGATAAAAGATTGAAGGGGAGATGAGATTCTATATATGCATCATGTAAAATATGACGTGAACTTTTGGGGGGAGTAACCGTTTAAATATATACTATATAAGTAAACTGAGGGTTTTCGGGTGCTCTAAGCTGGTTGAACCATTGTTAGAACAAGTCACACATCATCGACTAATGTCGCATCAAGGGTTGGTACATGGAAAGTATAACATGTTTTGATGTAGCGTATATCAGAATATATAAACAGACGTATCAATATAATTTTTCAAAAATATTAGGATGTTTTAATTTTTGGACTATGAATGGGTAATATTTATAATCTTGTTGTACTCCAATTCTAGATTAACGAATTCCCAATATATTGATACTATCATAAGTATATTTGTAGAGAATCTATACACCAAGATAAATAATTAAAACCAATGCGTTTTTGTTTGGATGAAAGGAATATATGGTAGGTTTACACAAGGATTGATTTATAGAATGGATTAGGATATGGATTAAAAATGTGAAATATTGGATGGTAACACTCATGTGAGTGTTGGACCGATTTTTGTATTGTTGGATTACATTTCAATTTTCTTGATTATTGGAACTTGGTACTATTGTATTCCATAGTGAATTCCATGTACTAGTTCAATACATACATGGGGGAAACTCGAGTTTAGGTATTAATCTTGGGATAACTTTTGATTATCTTTATGTGTTGGATCAGGAATGATCTAGAATATATTTTTTGTAATTGTGACATAAACGAGTAAGATTTCGTAAGATCGAGAGACATCACCAGATGTGGGATAGAAGTAGTGGTGAGCATGCTCAAAGTGATACTGGGGTACCTTGGTAAAATGTTTCAGAATAAGTCTTTAGAGATGCTGACTATTAAAGTTGGGTGTTATAAAAAAATAATCAACCAAAATCCGTTCATTATAAGTTATTTTTAAAAGTAGTATGTGATCAGTTATGAACCACATCAGACACGTGGAGGGTTGAGACAAGTGCATTTTAATGGTTTCCGGGAGATTTTAAAGGAATATATAGTGTGAAATGCATGAGTATGGTTAATTGGATTTCAACCATTTCAAAACAATTTAGGACTACATGTAATATCCTCCTATGTAACATATTAATTTTGTTGGGAGCACCGTTAGTACATTGATGTCTTGCATAAATAGGAAATCCTAATAGTGGGATTACCGAAATGGATAATTTTCCATTAAAAATTAAAATTTATGGTCGATATATCTATATGATAGTTGATGATAGGATGTTTACATGATCATCTCTCTTATATATTGGGTCACTCAACGCACTCAAGCACATAGTGTTGTAGCTCCCAATTTGGATATCCATTATCCTATAAGTATTATTCTCCCCAATAGTGATGATGTGTGGCCAAAATAAGATCTCTTACCCTCTAGGGAATACACCTTAACGGATCTCATCTGAGAAGTGATCATTCTAATGTTTCTAATGTAGTAAATGGTCGATCCAATAATTGTGGGCCCCATCCTTGTAAGACACGGCTGTGGGGCATGTGTCTCCAACATGAAAAAAACGAATCATATAAAAAAAATAGTACTTAGTCTAAAATACTAATATAACGAACCTAAAATAACTCAAAAGAAACTGTTAGATATATACATGTTATATATAGAACATTGATTACTTCATACTCCACCATCTTCATACTTCACCAATTATAGACTTGCTTCCTTACTAAATCTCAAGACATATAAAATTAAAATTCCTTTATCAAACATGGAGAATCATGGAAATGATAGGACATGAAAATGTTAGGTGACTAATCTTTGCCACACATGAAAAATGATACATGATACATTATACATGAAACCTGAAACATGAAGCATGATACATGATACATGAACAAACCCTCTATTTCTATATTTTTATAACATATCTACAATCCCACTAATCACTAAGCGATGATGAAAACTACTTGTGTAACACCCTAAGATTTCATAGTGTGTTATTTCTTCAAAATAATTCAATAACTTGCACTACACGCAACACCGAGTTAAAGCACACCATGACTTACCAAACAAGCCGTTCAAAAGAGGTTATGAATAGTATTAACTAAATTTTAAACTTTATATAATCCTTATAATTTTAGAATCCATATTATGAGTTTCTTATACATAATGTAAGAACTAATTCCTTTTTTCAGAAAAAATAAGTATTTTTAAAAAAATGCACTTTTACCAACTTTAATAGTGAAACCTTTTTAAATCCAATATTTTAAACATTTATATATTCAATTTGACTAAATAAATTTATTCTTTAGAATGGGTACATAAATAAATTTACCATGTAACACCCCAAGCTTCCACAATACACTTCTCTTTGAATAATACAGTAGCCTGTGTTGTACGCAACTTTGAGTTCTAACACACACAACAACCAATCAAACTGGCCGTAATGAATATTAATACCTACTTTTTAAAATTTTATAAATTTTATCTCTAAAAATGGACATCATTTTTGGATTTTAGTATCGAATTTATCCTAAGGTGACGTTTTGGTACTTTTCGGATAACTTTAATCTTTTGATGAATAGTGAAAATTACTAAATTTCAATTAAAAACAAAATTTTTTAATCAAAATAATTAATAGTAAGAAATTATGAATTTGAGTGTTTTTAAAGTATAATTAGAATATATTTTTACCATTTTATCCAATGTTGTTCATTAGAATTAATTTCACTTTGAAATTGGACATAAACAATTGTCAATATTTTGATATATATTGTTTCTTAAAAACATGCTATTTTTTGTGACAGTAGGAAATAATTATAAAATTAATTAATGCAACTTATATGTTTTGAATTTTTTAAAATAAAAATCATTTTTGAATTTGGAATATCAATTATAGCTTAGGGTGAAATTTTGGCATTGTTCGGAAAAACTTCAATTTTTGATGAATAGTGAAACTACTAAGTGGTAGTTAAAAAACTGAATTTTTCATAAAACCTCATTTTACCGCTTCTATGATTGGAATTTCGAAAATCTGAGTGACACGATTAATATCAAGGAGTAAAATGTGGTTCAATGAGATGAAAATAATTTTTGGTGAATAGTAGCTTTTTACATTTATTACCACGGTTAAAAGTAAATAGGGTAATTAAGGGTAAAAATGATATTAATATTACCCTAAAACATGTCCTAATTCTATTGGACAAGTTTATCTCAACCAAAAACAACCTTACGTATAAAATATTATCATTTAGGTCCACTTGGATTAGATTAGGACATTTATTATTATTTAATTTAAAGAAGAGTTAAAAGAGTTAAAATCAAAGTTTATTTACTAACATATTTTTAATATGGAGTTATACATAAGATAAATTATATTGTAAATATTCATTAGAAAGATAAAAATATTTCCTACATAACGATATTTTACTTATAATTTTTAGACTTTAAAATATTTAATTTATTTATGACACAATGATGATGGAGTAATTACCTAATTAATGAACAATTGGAATAATTGATATTATAAATACCCAAATAAATGTAATTTGAGAATTTTTATAAATACCAATAATTTTATAGGATAATATGACATGTTAGGATTTATTTAATTAACATTATTCGAAGTAATAATTCTCTTATCAGTTTTAAAAAAATCAATTATTGAATAGAGTCAAAATTGACATAAATAAGTTTTTAAAACAAATATTATATTATTAATTGATATTAAATTCCTAAAAATCTAAGGTTAATCCAATAGTCCTATATCATGATAGGTGTGTCATTAATGGACCACTTGGGGGTCGATTGGATGTATATATTATGTTTATTAACCATATAATATAAAAATACAAAGAGACATTGTAAAAGTAAAACTAAATAACTAAGAGTTAATACTTAAGGATAAGGTTAATATAATGACCCAAACCTATCTAAATTATATTTTTTGAGTGGTTTTCGACCCATTCCCACCATAAACTTTAAATAATCCATTTTGGAGCCATTAGAAACCGAATATGAATTTATTATAAAATAATATTTCTAGCTTTTCCAAAGGTGCCCCTCACCCCTCTTATAAATGGGCACTCTCACTTCTCATTAACTCACACCATCAAAGCCTTTTGATTCGGCCAAACTCTGCCCAAATACTCTCTAAACTTCCCTCACTTCATCCTAGAGGCCTTCCTTTAGTCAAAAAGCCAACTTAATGATCCCTTTTGATCAAATCTAAAGAAAGAACCTAAAGAAGAGGTAATGATTTCACCACCATTTTTCAAGTTCCTTTCTTCTTCCACTTCTTATTTCTTTGTTATTACCATTCTAAAATAATGAATCCAGTATCTCATATATAATTTAATATTATTATAAATATGGTACAACCATATTCAGTATTCTATCCATCCTTTTAATGACATGTCACCATACGTGCGTACGTACGGCTTACCGTCTCCACGTCGTGGTGTAATTGTTATTCAATATATTATTATTTGGATGGGTATAATAATGATTTGTAATTCATGTAAATAATAAATATAACATTATAATGATTCTTTATATATGATATAACATCCAATTATATATTATTTTAATATCAAAAGAATGATATTTTCGCTCGTGCGTACGTACGGATTACCGTCTCCACGACGCGATGAGATTAATTTCCAAGTTCACCATTCATCGACAATTATAAAATTATATATTACTAATAAGTATGTAATATATGACATAATAATGCTACTGGAGAAATATATATATATATATATATATATATATATATAAGGATTCATGTACTTACATATATCTTATTCATTTACATCCGTTCAATACTATATGAAAACAGAAACAACATTTATGCGTACGTACGGACTACCGTCTCCATAAACGGTGTTTTCCATTTCATATATATGTCCATTATACATATTTATATTCTAAATATATATGATATATTTATCAGGTTTTATATTCTAGAAGTATTTAAATCATGATCTATGTGATACAACCAAGAGTGACAAGTTAAAACACGTACAATAAAGAAATTGACTATTACCCAATATGTTAACTTAACATGGAAATTATTATTAAATGGGTAATAAAAAGTCATAAATGAATCAAGTATGATATCATAAATATTAATATGGTTCTGGTATAATTTAATAACATACTACGATCTTCGTACAGGAGGTAAAATGTACCCTCAACTAAAGGAAAGCACAAGGTAATGGGTTTTCATCTCACTCCTTATTCCCGTGAGATTCATGCCATATTGCCACTATTACCTTTTGTGTGGTGTATGTACTTACCATAATTATATTCTTTGTGTAATACCCTTTAATTTATGTGTATTTACATATTCATTGTATGATACCTCTTTCATGGGTTGTATGTTTCGTAAGTACCAAACTGGAAAGGGTTAATTTCACAATCTCTTTATTATCCGAGGTTGTTTTTACATAAGTATCTACTGGGACATATTTATTATCCATGTATATGTTTTATGAAATAGTTTTCAGAGGGATTATTTTATGGTTGTAGACCCCGGAAAACACGTCCCCAAAATTTTCCAAATGCTTCCATACATGATCCTAGATCGTAGTACATTTCGCAAGCTTCGATTTGGTAGGTGGTAGGGCCCGAACGGAGTTACGGATTAGGAGTTATGGACGTTTGAAGTTGGGCTGGAAATCTGGTTCGTGAAGCCCATTCGCGAATCCCCCTCCGTGATCGGAGAGCGCCGCCGCGAAGCAATGAGGTGAGAGGATCCGTGAACCCGTTTGACGTTCGCGATGCGCCGCGAAGACCCCTCGCGAAGCACTGATGCGAAGCACCGACGTGAAGTACCCGAGCAGCGCGGTCCCGCGAAGCTCCGGAGGTGGTAACTCTCCGCGAACGAATTTGACGTTCGCGAGACCGTCGCGAAGCTCCGAAGGTGGTACCTCTCTGCGAACGAATTTGACGTTCGCGAGCACGCCGCGAAGCACCGGAGGCGGCGCGAGGGTTCTGCTTCGCGGCGTCCCTTGCCTATAAATACCCATCTCACCCCCTTCTCCAGGAAGACGGCCACGGCCACTTCGCCCCTTGGGCGGCCGAGCGGAGCTCCGCATTGCGGCTCAGCGAAGCCATGCTCCGCGAGCAGCTTTGTTCGCGTTGCTGCTCCGCGAGACCAAGCTCCGCGAGAGCCCTTTGCTCGGTGAGCCCATGCTCCGCGATGCTGCTCCGCGAGACCAAGCTCCGCGAGAGCCCTTTGGTCAGCGAGCCCATGCTCCGCGATGCTGCTTCGCGAGACCAAGCTCCGCGAGAGACCTTTGCTCCGCGAAGCTACTTCGTGAGACCTTTGCTCCGTGAAGCTACTTCGTGAGACCATTGCTCCGTGAAGCTACTTCGCGAGACCTTTGCTCCGCGAGGCCATGCTCCGCGAAGTTGCTTCACGAAGACCTATCCTTCGAGAGGATCCTACCTTCGCGCTCACCGGTCCATACCGCGGGGGCTGTGCCCCCGCACCCCCGCTCGGGGTCAGTGCCGGGCTGCGGTCCCGGCCCTCCGCGCCGGTCCCTTCGCAACCGTCACAGACCCCCTGAAAAATGGACAGTCGCACCGTGAACCTTTCGGGCCGGGATGCCGGGATTTTTCATTGCGCCCTTATGCACTCCCACCTTCCACCAATGGAACACCATGATTTGAGACACTCCTCCACACACCATGAAACACCTTGAGTTGATGTATTCCTCTTTGTTCGTTTTATATGTCGTGAGTTGGAATTCTCATCATCAATTCCCCAAGTACCTTAAGTTGAACCATTCCTCAGGAAACTCCTCCAAACCTAATCACTTGGCTCCTATGCCAGGTTCAACTAGAAAAGGCCGCCCCTGCGTAAGTCCCAAAACCAACCATTTCTAGGCACCTTATGCTTAATAGTCCTATCTACATGACTCTAAACTGTAGTAATCCTTATGTTCCAAACATAGGATTCCTCTTGACCTATACGAGAGATGCCTTATGCTCCTAGCATGAGATGCCAATAGTCCTACTTACATGACTATAAACTGTAGTAATCTCCCTATGTTCCAAACATAGGATGCCTCTTGCCCTATACGAGAGATGCCTTATGCTCCTAGCATGAGATGCCAGTAGTCCTATCTACATGACTATAAACTGTAGTAATCCCTATGTGCCAAACATATGATGCCTCTTGTTCCAAATAAGAGATGCCTTATGCTCTATGCATAAGATGCATTATGCCATGATCACAGTGGCGTAATCTCAAGAGTGTTGGATTCCCTTCAAACATTCCATCACTCCACCTCACACTTTGCGTGTCCATCATTCGGATCGTCACTCACTTCCAAGTCTGGAGGGACCCCCTAACAGTATGGATGCTCGACCTATGGTCTGCCTGCTGTCCTGGGCCAACGCCCCGGAAGACTTTGGGCGACACTTTGAGTCAGGTCCTGTGTTTCGAACACGGTCAGCAGTCGACCCTCATTTGTTTTTCCTCATTTCTAGCTAACGTGATATGGACACTTCATTTCCTCCACGGTCAACAGTTATCCTCCATCACCAAGCCAATCTCACGACGTTCTGAATATTGGGCATGTGATTCACACTTTTCATCTCCCTTTGTTGGGATTGATTCCAATGCCCTTGGCATTATCCCACTTGTGAACTAGTGAATAGATGATTACCTCGACCCGCTAGTGAGTTGGGATGCCCTCATGGCTAGACATGAGGAAGACAATACAGGCAGCTTCTTGCGTAAGCCCCATTCACCAGTTCCGCTCCATAGGGGCACCCGGGCAGCTTCTTGCGTAAGCCCCATTCACCAGTGCCGGTCCATAGCAGCACCCGATCAGCTTCTTGCGTAAGCCCCATCCTCCATTGCCGCTCCATAGCGGCACCCAGGCAGCTTCTTGCGTAAGCCCTATTCACCAGTGCCGCTCCATAGCGGCACCCGGGCAGCATCTTGCGTAAGCCCCATTCACCAGTGCCGCTCCATAGCGGCACCCGGGCAGCTTCTTGCGTAAGCCCCATTCACCAGTGCCGCTCCATAGCGGCACCCGGGCAGCTTCTTGCGTAAGCCCCATTCACCAGTGCCCCTCCATAGTGGCACCCAGGCAGCTTCTTGCGTAAGCCCCATCCTCCATTGTCGCTCCATAGCGGCACCCGGGAAGCTTCTTGCGTAAGCCCTATTCACCAGTGCCGCTCCATAGCGGCACCCTGGCAGCATCTTGCCTAAGCCCCATTCACCAGTGCCGCTCCATAGCGGCACCCGGGCATCTTCTTGCGTAAGCCCCATTCACCAGTGCCACTCCATAGCGACACCCAGACAGATTCTTGCGTATGCCCCATTCACCAGTGTCGCTCCATAGCGGCACCCGGGCAACTTCTTGCATAAGCCCCATTCACCAGTGCCACTCCATAGCGGCACCCGAGCAACTTCTTGCGTAAGCCCCATTCACCAGTGCCGCTCCATAGCGGCACCCGGGCAGCTTCTTGCATAATCCCCATTCACCAGTGCCGCTCCATAGTGGCACCCGTCCAGCTTCTTGCGTGAGCCCCATTCACCAGTGCCGCTCCATAGCGGCACCCGGACAGCTTCTTGCATAAGCCCCATTCACCAGTGCCGCTCCATACCGGCACTCGGGCAGCTTCCTATCATAAGCCCCATTCACCAGTGCCGCTCCATAGGGGCACCCGGGCAGCTTCTTGCATAAGCCCCATTCACCAGTGCCGCTCCATAGTGGCACCCGGGCAGCTTCTTGCGTAAGCCCCATTCACCAGTGCCCCTCCATAGCGGCACCCTGGCAGCTCGTTGGCGTAAGCCCCATTCACCAGTTCCACTCCATAGCGGCAATCGGGCAGCTCCCTGTGTAAGCCCCATTCACCAATGCCTCTCCATAGCGACACCAATGCAGTTTCCTTTTGTAAGCCCCATCCACCATTGATGCTCCTTAGCGGCACACCCGGGCAGCTTCCTCGCGTAAGCCCCATCCACTGTTGTGATCCCATGCAGCGGTAAGCCGTTCACATCCTTATCCAGCGGTAAGCCGTTGTGACCCAATCCAGCGGTAAGCCGTTGTGACCACATTTAGCGGTAATCCGTTCACATCCTTATCCAGCGATAAGACGTTGTGACCCAATCCAGCGGTAAGCCGTTTAAACCCCCAATCGGTGGTAAGCCATCATCAGAAGAACTACGTGGTCTTTGATCCATGTCAAGGCATGGTACGTAGGAAGCCTCTTCAAGGCTCAAGCCCGAAACTATCATCATCCTTTTCTATGGGCCTCCATCCTAGAGTAAGTCCCAACACCATGGGCTGCCTAACGCGTAAGCCCCTCTTCACTTCTCGCGGACGCATCCTTCGTGACGTGATCGTCAGGTCCTTGTAACCTCTTGTTTCTCACACCGAGCATGACTCACGTGGGCTTAGAGTGAGCACCTACCCTGACCCCTCAACCTTCTGAACTATGAGGTCTTTGATCCATGTCAAGGTATGGTACGTAGGAAGCCTCTATGAGGTTCAAGCCCACCAGCTGGTCATTCCGACCTCAATCACGCCGGTTCACCCCCGTCCCGCATGACGTTAAACTGTATTCACCAATCCGAACTATGGGGACTTTGATCCGTGTCAAGGCATGGTACGCAGGAAGCCTCCCCGAGTTTCAAGCCCATCTCTCATTGGACCATGGTCCACCTTCACGTTGGTTCACTGACGATTCCCATCGGACCAAGGTTCACCTTCACGTCAGTTCTCCGGCACCATCCCGAACTACGCAGAATTTGATTTCCCGCCACGATGATACGTAGGAAGCCTCTTCAAGGCTCAAGACCAACTTCACCGTCGCCCATGCGATGGTCCCATTTCACTCCCCCTCCACTTCAATCATCCATCCATCAACCATCCTGATTCTCACCTGGGCCGCCACATCCCGGTGGGATCATGCCATCCACCTCCTCACTGCTCCTAGCGGTGCATGGGCCGCTTTCCACATGTAAGCCCCATCATATCTCCGGGTCATTGTCCTCTGTGTACACCCCGATTCATCACACTTTTCCCCTCTAGGGAGTGCACCACCTCGGATCCGTCCTCATTGGGTGTTCTGATCCGTCTCTATGGGACCATAGCTGTCTCTATGCGATATACCAATCTGATGCGTCTCTATGGGATGTTCTGATCACCCTCATTTCGTCTCTGTAAGACGTTAAACTCACGGCCTACCTCGTGATAAACATGAGATGCCTGAGGAAAACCTCGGATGACACGCCTTTGGCGTAACCGTCTTCGTAAGATGTTAAACATGCTGCATACCCTGTGTTAAACATGGGAAGCTGAGGAAAACCTCAGGTACATGGATATGGAATATGATTCCATGCATTCAACGTGGGATGCCTCATGTTATACACCCTTGATATGCCCTCTCATGAGGCAGAATACAGGTTCCCCAATGTCCATGCACCCAGAGATGCCCTGACATGCCTGATGTTGCTGTCTACTCCGACCGAAGGTCGCTACCATGTCAAGACCCCATGGAATGTCCTGACGGAAGTAGTGTAATTAACCGGCATCCATGATGATATGGCACCAGGAATGAGATTAATGAACAACGTATTAAATCTATGAGGGAGACCCGGACTAGGTGACAACTTCCGAGGAGGAATCCACGGAAGGAAGAACCAACATCCCATCATCTCGTTTCAATCAAGGAGCAGATGTACCTGAACAAGGAACGAATGCCGCCCGCCTTTGGAAAGCGGGAATGTGGGGAAACAGGCAGCGCGTCCTCCACAGACGGATGCGTCCGCCCCGGCGAAAGCGTCGGAAATAATGGTACTTTTTACTAAAACATTATTTCAAATGTTTTAAATATATATTATTCTAAATCTTTATCATTAATGTCCATGTCTTCAAAATGGTTTTTAAGGATTTAATTATATGGACATGAATGTTTTTTAAAATGTTAATTCCTTTAAAAAGTTTCAAAGTGGTATGGGACACTTTGATTCAAAAATTTCTTTAAATGACTTCTTTTCTAAATTGTGTGACTTTTAAATGTTTTCATGAAAAAGGGGTATTTCTCTCAAAGAGTTTTACAAATCAATCTCTTATAGGTCAAAATCCATTAATGGATTTTAAACTTGTTTTGAAGTTGATTTATCATGATACAAATCTTCCATATTGTGTTGAAGTATTTGTGATATATTTGACTGTGGATGTGTTATCTTTTTACCATTAATGGTTTATGGGTAAAGTATTGACATTTCTCATGCTAGTTTTAATACAAATTTTTTATGTTATATTTTATCCTCTTCTTAAGATGAATGTGTTGGACTAGTATGTTCCGGGTTGGGTACCGGTAAAAGTAAGCCCTCCGGGTTGGTGTCCGGTTATTAGAGGCACTCCGGGTTAGTGTCCGGTTATTAGAGGCACTCCGGGATGGTGTCCGGTTATTAGAGGAACTCAGGGTTGGTGTCCTATTATTAGAGGCACTCCGGTTTGGTGTCCGGTAATTAGATGCACTCTGGGATGGGTTCCAGTTATAGTTAGCCCCTAGGCCTTGGCACAAGGCCTTGATAAAGAAATTAAAGTGCAGCATTATGCATTCCATCATTATGAATGCAGTTAGTGATATTGCATGTGATTATTCAATTAGTAGAATATCCATGTGAATAAGTAAATTGAATTATTTCATTTTATTTCTGCCATTTTATACTGAAGTTCAAGTTTAAAAGGATTTTGTTTTAGTTTTATACATTTCCTTAAATGTTTTTGCTTATTTATGAATGTTTCTGTTGTATTGCTTACCATTACTGAGCATTTGAGCTCACCCCTTTCTATGTTTTATTTTTCCCATGATTCCAAGAAGTGTAATGTGATTGATATGCAGGGTTAAGACAAGGGAATAATGACATTCATAAAGGATTATTTATATTGTTTTGTATGTTATGAAGTGTAATGTAACATTCATATATGTAATCTATTTTCCAAGACTGATAAATTGATCGGTTCTTTGGGACTTGGTTCCTTGTAATCATGCCAATGTATTAAAATAATGAACAGACTCTGGGTCACTGGGGTCGGGGCGTTACAGTTGGTATCAGAGGAAGGTTTAGCAATGACCTTGGAAACTAGATTTAGATAAACTCTGATTAGAGCCCGTAACCCTAAGATAGACTTTGAGGATTAGTATAGAAGAGCTTCCTAGAATTTTGGTATTGTAGAGATTTTGTGAGTTTTCCGAGCAATACAACCATGTCTGGATACGACTAGGTAGAGGCGGCTCTGGCATAGATGTACCTAGGGGTAAAACTCGAAAACACCGCTTTGAGCTAGACTCGAATGGGAACTGGTGCACGACAACGGGCCTTTCTTCACTCTTGGTTAGGACACTCCCAAGGGATATGCTTAAGATAATTCTCATTTTATTTACAAACCATTATGAAGGGCTCATGAGTATATACTTACTCAAGGAAAACATTTTTTATGATTATGGATTATATCCATAAACTGTTCAATTTGCATTAAGATTTATTTATTGCAATTCATAAACTGAACTAGTTTATGCTATTGTATAGAAATGGCGCCCAATAGAAGGAATGTGAACTCCAGTAATACGTATGATCCAAAGAGTAAGAAGGATCGTATCTTTCATGGTATTAAGACATCATTTAGAAGGGAAATAGTCTCCCACCACTATGGGAATAATGGGCATTTGCGACGGGTTATTTGCGACGGGAATAAATTCCGTCGCAAATAGTCCTGTTAAAAACGTATTTGCGACGGGGTTATTTGCCCGTCGCAAATAAGTAGCCTTTTGCGACGGGACAGCTTTCCCTGTTGCAAAAGGACGGGCGCGGTTTGCGCGCCAAATCGCGGGAAACTTATTTGCGACGTGGGAATATTCCCGTCGCAAATAACCGGCGGCGGTAAAAGGTATTTGCGACGGGAATATTCCCTCGTCGCAAATAGTATGTCGGCAGGTGGTTATTTGCGACGGGTCCCGTCGCAAATAACTATTTACCCGTTGACCGTAATAAATGTTGGCTAAGGTATTTGCGACGGGATACCCGTCGCAAATGGGCCCGTCGCAAATAATCTAACCTATAAATACCCCCATCCGTTTTTTTCATTTCATTCTCATTCTCTATCTTCTCCTTCTCTCAAAATTATATTTCTAGAGTTCCGTTTTTCTCCAGTTTAATTTTTTTCTCCGGAGCTGATATTAAAGTTTTGTAGAACGATCAGAGCAGATCAATTTTCAAGGTATTTATGTTCATTTTAATTTAATATTTATTTTTAATTTTTTATTAGTTTCAATTATTCTTAATTAGTTGTAATTTAATTATGTTTACATTGTTTTATTACTTAATAAATTTAAATTATTAGTATTGTTCATAGTTAATGATAATTAGGAATAATTAGTAATAATTTTTAATAATTAAGAATAAATATTAATAATTAGTAATAAATACCAATAATTAGGAATAATAACATTATTACATTATTAGTCTATTTTATTATTAATATTAAAATAATATAATTTTTTATATATATACAATTCTCTTTTCATCTGTGTGTTTGCTGTCTTCACATGTATTATTTGTATGTGGAGATAGAAAATGCACAGATGAAAGGAGAATTGTATATAAATTAGAAAATTATATTATTTTAATATTAATAATAAAATATATTAATAATGTTATTATTTGTAATTATTGGTAATTATTCCTAATTATTGATAATTATTCATTTAATTACTAATAATTAGGAACAATTATCAATAATTATCAATAATTAAGAATAATTAATAATAATTAGTAATAATTACCAATAATTAGTAATAATTACCAATAAGTAGTAATAATTACCAATAATTAGTAATACTTACCAATAATTTGGAATAATTACCAATAATTAACAATAATTAGTAATAATTAGTAATAATTACCAATAATTACCAATAATTAGTAATAATTAGGAATAATTAGTAATAATTATGAATAATTAGTAATAATTAGTAATAATTAGTAATAATTAGTAATAATTAGTAATAATTAGTAATAATTAGGAATAATTAGGAATAATTAGGAATAATTAGGAATAATTAGGAATAATTAGGAATAATTAGGAATAATTAGGAATAATTACCAATAATTACCAATAATTACCAATAATTACCAATAATTACCAATAATTACCACTAATTACCAATAATTACCAATAATTACCAATAATTACCAATAATTACCAATAATTACCAATAATTAGTAATAATTAGTAATAAATACCAATAATTAGGAAAAATTAGGAAAAATTAGGAAAAATTAGGAAAAATTAGGAATAATTACCAATAATTAGGAATAATTACCAATAATTAATAATAATTAGTAATAATTAGTATTAATTACCAATAATTAGTATTAATTACCAATAATTAGTAATAATTACCTATAATTAGTATTAATTACCAATAATTAGTATTCATTAACAATAATTAGTAATAATTACAAATAATTAGTAATAATTAGGAATAATTACCAATAATTAGTAATAATTACCAATAATTAGTAATACTTAGTAATAATTACCAATAATTCGTAATAATTACCAATAATTAGTAATAATTAATAATAATTAGTAATAATTAACAATAATTAGTAATAATTACCAATAATTATCAATAATTAATAATAATTTACAATATTTACCAATAATTACCAATAATTGCCAATAATTACCAATAATTACCAATAATTGCCAATAATTAACAATACTTACCAATAATTACAAATAATTGCCAATAATTAGTAATAATTGCCAATAATTACCAATAATTGGTAATAATTACTAATAATTCCCAATAATTAGTAATAATTAGTAATAAATATTAATAATTACCAATAATTAGTAATAATTATTAATAATTAGTAATAATTACTAACAATTAGTAATAATTACTAATAATTAGTAATAATTACTAATAATTAGTAATAATTACTAATAATTAGTAATAATTAGTAATAATTATCAATAATTAGTAATAATTAGTAATAATTACTAATAATTAGTAATAATTAAAAATAATTAACAATAATTACTAATAATTAGTAATAATTAGGAATAATTAGGAATAATTAGGAATAATTAGTATTAATTACCAATAATTAGTATTAATTAACAATAATTAGTAATAATTACTAATAATTAGTAATAATTATTATTAATTACCAATAATTAGTATTAATTACCAATAATTAGTTTTAATTACCAATAATTAGTATTAATTACCAATAATTAGTAATAATTACCAATAATTAGTAATAATTAACAATACTTAATAAATAATTACCAATAATTACCAATAATTACCAATAATTAGTAATAATTACCAATAATTACCAATAATTGGTATTAATTACCAATAATTGGTATTAATTACCAATAATTGGTAATAATTACCAATAATTGGTAATAATTACCAATAATTAGTAATAATTAGTAATAATTACCAATAATTAGTAATAATTAGTAATAATTATCAATAATTAGTAATAATTACCAATAATTAGTAATAATTACCAATAATTAGTAATAATTACCAATAATTAGTAATAATTACCAATACTTACCAATAATTACCAATAATTAGTATTAATTACAACTAATTAGTAATAATTTGTAATAATTAGTATTAATTACCAATAATTAGTAATAATTAGTAATAATTAGTAATAATTAGTATTAATTACCAATAATTAGTAATAATTAGTAATAATTAGTAATAATTAGTATTAATTACCAATAATTAGTAATAATTTGGAATAATTAGTAATAATTAGGATTAATTACCAATAATTAGTAATAATTAGGAATAATTAGTAATAATTAGGAATAATTAGTAATAATTACCAATAATTAGTAATAATTACCAATAATTACCAATAATTACCAATAATTACCAATAATTACCAATAATTACCAATAATTACCAATAATTACCAATAATTAGGAATAATTACCAATAATTAGTAATAATTACCAATAATTAGTAATAATTACCAATAATTAGTAATAATTACCAATAATTAGTAATAATTACCAATAATTCGTAATAATTAACAATAATTAGTAATAATTAGGAATAATTAGTAATAATTAGGATTAATTACCAATAATTAGTAATAATTAGGAATAATTATTAATAATAAGGAATAATTAGTAATAATTACCAATAATTAGTAATAATTACCAATAATTAGTAATAAGTACCAATAATTACCAATAATTACCAATAATTACCAATAATTACCGATAATTACCAATAATTACCAATACTTACCAATAATTAGGAATAATTTCCAATAATTAGTAATAATTACCAATAATTAGTAATAATTACCAATAATTAGTAATAATTACCAATAATTAGTAATAATTACCAATAATTCGTAATAATTAACAATAATTAGTAATAATTAACAATACTTAGTAATAATTAACAATAAATACCAATAATTACAAATAATTAGTAATAATTACCAATAATTACCAATAATTACCAATAATTACCAATAATTACCAATAATTAGAAATAATTCCCAATAATATTAGTACTATGAAAATAATAAAAAATTTATATAATATTAAAATTATCAGTATTTGTAACATGTTTTGCTTTATTCTCAACATATTTAATTCTTAAAGGGTCAATTTTTAGGTCTATCTCAATAAAAAGTTTGCTTCAGTCGTGTATGATCTAAAATCTATAATTATCCTAGCTTGAGTGTTTTTTCTAACAAATTATTCAAAACCAGTAATGCTTTTATATTTTATAGAGAAATATGGAACAACGAGGTCATCAACAATCATTATTAGGTGACCGCATATGGATAAATCAACGTAGAAATCCAAACGGTTCTGGTTTAAATCCAGTATATGTAGAGGGTGTGGAGACTTTTTTATCATTTGCGGCATCAAATCCAGAATTTGTTTCAGAAGGCAAAATAAAATGCCCTTGCAGAAAATGTGCATTGAGAACGTTTGACACGTTTGACAAAGTGGGAGAACATATCTTACGTTTTGGTTTTCAAGCAGATTATGTTTTTTGGTATCAACACGGTGAACGCAGTTCCAGAGTAGGTGATACCAACTTGATTCCGGATCCATCCCGGTTTCATGATTTAGTACATGATGTTGCAAGTTCATCTGTTCAACATATAGAAACTCCGGCTGATATAGCTTCAAATCCTGAGTTGGCACCGTCTGAATTTTATGAGTTGTTGAAGTCTGTTGAGGATGCATTATATCCTAGATACAAGATGAGCAAATTAGAAGCAGTTGCAAAATTTATGGCAATCAAATCATATAACGGAATGTCAAACACCTGTTTTGACCAGATATTTTCTTTGCTGAAAACACGGTTACCCGAAGGAAATGTTTTACCTGCAAATTACTATGAAAGTAAGAGGCTGGTTCGAAAATTGGGACTTACTTGTCAGGAGATTCATGTATGTTCAAATGACTGCATATTATATTCTGGGGAAAATGAGTCGTTGGATTGTTGTCCCACATGTGGGCAACTGAGATATAAAGAAGGACAACACGAGAAGTCTGGTTTGATTCCTGTAAAACAGTTGAGATATTTTCCGCTTACATCCAGACTTCAGCGTTTATTCATGTTTATGAATACAGCAACAATGATGTCATGGCATAAAGAGAATATTTCAACCGATAAAATCTTGAATCATCCAACCGATGGTGATTCATGGAAAATTTTTGATAGAGTGCATCCATCCTTTGCTTTAGAAGCTAGAAATGTTCGACTGGGCCTTTCCACTGATGGTTTCTGTCCGTTTGGATCTTATGGTAGTCAATATTCATGTTGGCCTGTTTTTTTAACTCCGTACAATTTACCTCCATGGATGTTGATGAAGGAACCATATATCTTTTTGACATTACTAATTCCAGGACATCCGAAGAAAAATATTGATGTTTATTTGAAGCCATTGATTGATGAATTAAATTTATTGTGGAGTACTGGTGTCAGTACATATGATGTTGCAACAAAACAGAATTTCATACTGAGAGCAGCATTGATATGGACAATAAGTGACTTCCCGGCTTATGGGATGTTATCTGGCTGGAGTACACATGGTTAGAAATCATGTCCTTACTGTATGGGAGAGAACAAAGCATTTATGCTCATTCATGGAAAGAAACCTTGTTATTTTGACTGTCATCGCAGATTTCTTCCAGCTGATCATCCTTTTCGTAGAAACAAATCTCATTTTAGAAAAGGAACAGTTGAAAGGGATGGACCTCCAAAAATTCTATTAGGTTCGGAGTTAAAATCAGTTGTATTTTCATTACCTCCCATCACTTTTGGTCCCACAATAAACCAACAGAAAATTTCTGGTTTTGGGAAAGAACACAATTGGATTAAACGTAGCATATTTTGGGATTTTCCATATTGGTCTGATCTGTTGGTCCGACACATGTTAGATGTCATGCATATTGAGAAGAACTGTTTTGATAATTTGTTTCATACAGTTTTGGATACTCCAGGAAAGAGCAAAGACAATGTAAATGCACGTTTAGATCTTGCCCAAATTTGCAGGCGTCCAGAATTGGAACTATTTGAGAATGTCAGAACAGAAAGGTTACTAAAACCAAAAGCAGCTTATACATTGTCCAAAGAAAACCGTTTATTATTTTGTCAGTGGATTGCAGATTTGAGACTTCCAGATGGATGTGCTTCCAATTTGGGTAGATGTGTAAAGAATGGTCATATTACTGGATTAAAAAGTCATGATTGTCATGTTATAATGGAGAGACTTCTAGCCATTGGATTAAGAGGTCTTTTGAATTCTGTGATTTGGGATTCCATAATAGACATGTCACTTTTCTTTCGGGAAATTTGTGCGGCTATAGAAGATTATGATGCTCTAGGGAAACTTGAAAAAGATGTTGTTGTAATTATATGTAAACTGGAAAAAATATTTCCGCCGTCTTTCTTCGACTCAATGGAACATTTGATGTTAAATTTGCCATATGAAGCCAAATGTGGAGGTCCGGTACAGTTTCGATGGATGTACCCATTTGAAAGATGCATGCAAAAATTGAAAAGAAAAGTACGTAACAAAGCATCTGTTGAAGGATCTATTGCAGAAGCTTATTTGCCAGAGGAAATATCTTTTTTCTGCTCCCATTATTTTGAATCTGAGTATCCTTCAAAACACAACCGAATGGGATAGAACGAGAGGAATATTGATGAAATCGACAATCAATTATCTATTTTCAACCAGTCAGAGCTTGGTTTTGGTGGAGTTTATGAACGCTGGCTTTCAGATGATGAACATCAGAGAGCTCATACGTATGTTCTGCTCAAATGTGAAGAGATGACATCAGTTGTACTATAAGTGTTTATATCACTTATTCTATCATTTATGTTACAGTAAATAACTTTGGTTTTTATAGGTTGTATGATAATCATATCAATAAACAAATTCCACAAATTACAGCAGCTGATCTCGAAGAACGTCGACTGAAAAATTTCTCTCAGTGGTTTCAAAAACTGGTAACATAAATTCTTTATCTTTTAGCAACTCATTCAATGTATAGTTTACTATATTGATAATTATTTCACAAATTTTCAGGTGTCTCGATATGCTGATAAAATTGAAAAATGGTTGTGTGTATTGAGTAACCCACCTTCCAGACTTGTTAAAACTTATAATGCATATGTGGTGAATGGATTTCGATTCCACACACATGCATATGGGGAATCGAAAAAAACAATGAACAGTGGAGTTAGCTTGAGAGGATCTCATCATAGAGAAAATGAAGTTGACTTTTATGGCATACTTGATGAAATCATTGAACTCTGTTATCTTGGACAACATTACATAACCATGTTCAAATGTCGGTGGTTGGATACAGAGAGAGGCGTGCGTGTTCATCCAACTCATGGAATCATCGATATTAAATGTAAAAGTGTTCTCGCAATAAATGAACCATTCTTTTTGGCTCAACAGGCATATCAAGTTTATTATGAGAAGTACTGTGCAACATCAAGAGAATTGACTGATTGGTGGAGTGTAATAAAAATCAAAATTTGAGACAATCAGTTTAGTCAAAGTGAATGTGCTTTCACTGATGTGAAAAGAATTGAAGTTTTTCAAGAGAGTACTCAAAATCAATCTTTTTTACAAAGAGACATGAGTATCGATGACGACACCCCACATTTTAGAGTCGGTGATGACGATGATGTTAATGATGTCACATATGAATTTGAAATGGTAAGAGATGAAGCAACCGTAACTCGAATGGATATCGATGATGTTGAGGAGGAATATGAAGATGACATTGACATATATAAAGATGATGAAGAAGATGAACACTGATAGCATTCCATGGTATTTATATACAATCATAATTTGTATATATGTATATATAATAGTAATTATCAATTATTTTCTAACATTAATATTTTCTATTTCAGATGGACGACGCCACATTTCGTGAGTTGGCGTATGCTGACCTGACTTTTGATGCGGATGAGTTGCTGACAGATGACCCTCAGCCTGCAGGCACTCCAGGGAGTACGCGGAGGGGGCACGGTCTTGCACTATTGATGATTCCTGACCCCGTCCCCGAGCGACGTCCACGTCTTGGGTTTGATCCACGCACACGGAGGTGGGATAACCTGTGTGATAACCTGTGAATTTGAATAAGATTTCATTAATCTATTCACATAATAAATGTTTATTATTTTTTCAGTTTTTTGCATATAGCAGTCCGACAGGGCAGCGCTATTTTGCGCAACTATTTCTCTCAACCGTGGACCACATGGGAGCAGATTCCCATTGATGTGCAGTAGGCCATGTTCGGCCATTGGTTGGTACGTATGTAAATAAATAAATTTTATTTTGAAAATTATTTCATTTCTAACTTGATATTTTGATTTATTTGTAGGGTTTATGGTATCCGATCGAGGATACCATGCGTGACGCCATCCACGAGGCATGGGAGGTGGCCATGCGTGATCGCCTTCGTCAATTTTTGCACAATTTAAGAAAAGCTGCGATGAGGAAAGCAGGAGTGTACGATTTTGACGAGTCATGTTGAGCACACCCACCAGAGTATATTTCATCCCATGTATGGGATGGATTATGTGCGCACTGGTTGAGTGGTGCCTTTCAGAGAAGATCATCGGTGGGGAGGTAGAATCGGGGGAGACAGGAGGTGACTCATCGAGCTGGGAGTCATTCTTTCAGTACTCATAGACAGCATCTGGTACGTACATTATTTATAAATATTTTATATAACTGTAAATATTAACAGTTTATTTTTTATTCTTATAGGCTGTCGAGCACCCCGATATTATAGAGTACGACGTATATCGGAGGATGTATAGTGATCCTGCTACTGGGGAGCTCAGAGGTGATCGTCAGCATCACATCGTGGTCAGTATTATTTGTTTTCAAGTTTAAAAATTAACGGCATATAATATATTCAAAATTTTAATTTTAAATTGCAACTATAGGAGTCATATGAGGCCGCAGCGTCACAGGCCCGACCTGAGAGTCAGGCCGAGTCATCAGATCAGACCACTGCCCGTCAGTTTGATGAAGCGGCATGGATGCAGGCCACCCAGTATGCCTTCGAGAAGGGCCGGGTAGTTGGTATCGGCTCTCGACTGACTCCCGGAGATTATTATGGCAGTGCTGCGATGTCGGCGTCCAGCTCGAGAGGAGCTCTTGCATATTCTTCTACTACACAGTATGAGGATCAGTTGCGATCTCATACTGCACAGATAGAGAGTCTCCGACAGGAGCATGAGTAGATGCGTCAGCAGCATGAGGAAGAGCGTCGAAGCCAGCAGCAGTTGTACGAGGAGCATGCGAGTCGGTGGCAGCAGCAACATCAGGAGCAGATGGAGTACATGCGCCGACTCACTCATACTTTAGGGATGGAGTTTCCTCCACCACCATCTGCAGATCCCCCACCTCCCCCTATCCTTCAGATTAGAGATTGTATTTATGTTATAAAATTTGTGAAATCAATTTTTTTTTTCTATTCATAGTTTCTGTCTCATTATAAAATATTATTAATATTATATTTTTAAATAAAAATATTAATATGAATAATATTATTATTTATATTTTATAATATTAAATTTTATATATATATTAAAATTTTATAATATTATAATTTAATTATATTTTTTGTAATACTTAAATTATTTTAATATTTGAATGTAAAATAATTCTATTATTTTTATATTAATTAAAATAACTTATTAATATTTTTTTATTTATGAATTATAATTCTAATATTATTATATTAATTAAATCATTTATTAATATTATATTATTTTTTATTTTTGAATTATAATTCTATTATTATTATATTAATTAAAATAATTTATTAATAATTTATTATTTTTATTTGTGAAATATAATTCTATTATTATATTAATTAAAATAATTTATTAATAATTTATTTTTTTTATTTTTTTATAATATTTGCGACGGGATTCTATGCCCGTCGCAAATACTAGTATTATTAATAGTTTTTATTTTTTTTGAAAAATAGTTTTTGCGACGGGTCCCGTCGCAAAAACTATTTATAGTATTTGCGACAGGATACTATGCCCGTCGCAAATACTAGTATTATTAATAGTTTTTTATTTTTTTTAAAAAATAGTTTTTGCGACGGTACCATCGCAAAAGGTATTTGCGACAGGTCCCGTCGCAAAAACTATTTTAAAAGTTTTTTACAAAAATACGGATTACTATTTGCGACGGGGAGAATGACCGTCGCAAAAAAAGGCTTTAGCGACGGGCCCGTCGCAAATAAGTGTTGTTGCGACGCCGTTTTCAGCAACGGGCTATTTGCGACGGGTCCCCGTAGCAAAAAGCCATTTGCGACGGGATCCCGTCGCAAATGCCCCGTCGCAAATACCTGTTTTTATAGTAGTGCACGTATTATCATCATATGAAGAAATTGTATCATGTGTGGATAAGATAACAAAAGAGTTTACTGAGTCCTATGGCTTTGATGGGAAGCAAGAGAAGAAAAGGATGGAAGAGAGAAAGATGGATAAAGGGAAGAGGGAAAAGAAGAATTTCCCCATATGTGATAACTGTGGGAAGAAACACCCTGGAACTTGCCTGAATGGAATGGGAGTTTGTTATAAGTGTTGAGGAAAAGGGCACAAGGTACGTGACTACAGGGGTAAGAAAATGGTTTCAAATTTACAATGCTTCATTTGGAAGGAGTTTGGACACTATGCGAACCTATGTCCCAGTCATCAGACTACGCCGCAAATTATGCTATTGGATAATAATTATGTTATGATACTACCATAGATGAAGAGGAATGATTAGAGTTCTTATGTTGATTATTTCATTTGAGTGTTGTATCAACAATGTACATGTTATAATAATTATGGAGTATATAAGGATTATACTGTAGTACTATTTCATTAAGGACTTGAGATTGTGTGGAACAAAGAAAAGTGACTCAATAGCAGGATAAATTTTTGGAAAATATATGGGTGAGAGAATGATAAAACATAATATAGTTCTGATACCGAGGTAGTGATTTTAGAATAATACATGATTCATTTTGATAAATTATATTAGATATTCTTTACTACCTTAAAACGGATTAATTATTTGTATATTCCTTCATTTTTGGAGTTTACAACATTTTTGTATTGAAGGAGTATATGCATTATTATTTAAGGAATAAGGGATCATAAATGTAATCAATAAGTTTTTATGGAAATTCAGGATGTTGTAGTGTTTTAAAAGAGTACATGATGAAGGTGTTCACATGTTATTACGCAGAAAAAAGGATCTTCATTTTTGGACTAAAGCATTTTGGATAGTTCTAGTTTGGATTATTTTTGGATTTCCATAAAAGGACAACCCGGAGGTTGGGTGGCAACCTGTCACGTCCGACAAGGCCGCGAGACATGAACCCACAACCGAAGGGCGACAAGGGTGTGTCACCTACCAATGGCCCACGTAATGTCCGAGATTAAATAATGTAGTTTTTTTAATGATCTGGTAGATGAATTATAAATTTGTTTTTTTGGAACCATATACTAATAGGATAAATAGAATATTTTTTTTACATTCTATTATCTTTTAGAGTGAAAGATGAGTTTGTGGTAGAAATTAGTTAAAGGATGGAACTCAACTTGTCAAGAATATATTATTCTTCTTCTCTTATTCTATGAAGAAATTAATTCTTATACTTTATTTAAGGAATCCTAAAACCAAAAATGTGTTATCCTAATACCCTATGTTTTGTTGAACCGATGGTATTTCAAATCATCATAGATTGATGAATTTAAGGACCTCAATTTTACACTTTTTTGTCATTGATGACCTCAATCACTACCTATAAATATTTACATTTTTCATCCAATTATATGTCTCTAATTTCCACCAATGTTCTCCTAATCGAGATCATAATTTGGTGGTGACCCTCTCATTTCTCTTTTCTTCATATTAAGACAAAATTTTAGTAACCCAATTTACGATGTGGGTTTTCCCACAAAGATATTTTCTATTTTGAACCATTTATTTTAGAAGAACAATTTCAAATTGCGAGGACACAATTTATTCAAGGAGGGGAGAATGTAACACCCAAAGATTTCATAGTGTGTTATTTCTTTAAAATAATTCAATAACTTTCACTACACACAACACAGAGTTAAAGAGCACCATGACTTACCTAACAAGCCATTCAAAAGAGTTTATGAATAGTATTAAATAAATTTTAAACTTTATATAATCCTTATAATTTTAGAATCCATATTATGAGTTTCTTAGACATAGTGTAAGAACAAATTATTTTTGTTCAGATAAAAGAAGTTTTTTTCAAAAATGCACTTTTACCAACTTTAATAGTGAACCATTTTTAAATCCAATATTTTAAACTATTATATATTCAATTTGACTAAATAAATTTATTCTTTAGAATGGGGACATAAAAAAAATTTACAATGTAACACCCCAAGCTTCCACGGTACGCTTCTCTTTGAATAATACAGTAGCGTGTGTTGTACAAAACTTCGAGTTCTAACACACACAATAACCAATCAAACTAGTTGTAATGAATATTAATACCTAATTTTTAAAATTTTATAAATTTTATCTCTCAAAATGGAATTCATTTTTGGATTCAGAGTATCGAATTTATCCTAAGGTGAAATTTTGGTACTTTTTGGATAACTTTAATATTTTGATGAATAGTGAAAATTACTAAATTTTAATTAAAAACAAATTTTTTAATCAAAATAATTAATAGTGAGAAAATATGAATTTGAGTTGTTTTAATGTATAATTATAATATATTTTTACCATTTTATCCAGTGGTGTTCATTAGAATTAATTTCACTTTGAAATTGGACATAAACAATTGTCAATCTTTTGATATATATTGTTTCTTAATAACACGCTATTTGTTGTGACAGCGGGAATTAATTATAAAATTAATTAATGAAACTTATATGGTTGTAATTTTTTGAAATAGAAATCATTTTTGAATTTGGAATATCAATTATAGTTTAGGGTGAAATTTTGGCATTGTTCTGAAAAACTTTAATTTTTGATGAATAGTGAAACTACTAAGTGGTAGTTAAAAAACTGATTTTTTTATAAAACATAATTTTACCGCTTCTGTGATTGGAATTTCTAAAATACGAGAGACACGGTTAATATCAAGGAGTAAAATGTGGTTCAATTAGATGAAAATAATTTTTGGTGAGCAGTAGCTTTTTACTTTTATTTACCACGGCTAAAAGTAAATAGGGTAATTAAGGGTAAAAATGATATTAATATTACCCTAAAACATGTCCTAATTCTATTGGACAACTTTATATCGACCAAAAACATCCTTTGGAATAAAATATGATCATTTAGATCCACTTGGATTAGATTAGGCCATTTATTATTAATTAATTCAAAGAAGAGTTAAAAGAGTTAAAATCAAAGTTTATTTACTAAAACATTTTTAATATTGGGTTATACAGAAGATAAATTCGATTGTAAATATTCATTAGAAATATAAAGAGCTTTACTAATTAAAAATATATTATTTATAATTTTTAAGCATTAAAAAATGTAATTTATTTATGACACAATGATGATGCAGTAATTACCTAATCAGTGAAAAATTGGAAAAATTGATATTATAAATAGCCAAATAAATGTAATTTAGACTTTTTATAAATACCAATAATTTTATAGGATACTATGACATGTTAGTATTGATTTAAGTAACCTTTTTCGAAGTAATCATTCAGTTATGAGTTTTGAAAAAATCAATTATTGAATAGTGTCAAAATTGACATAAAAGAGTTTTTAAAACAAATATTACATTATTAATTGATATTAAATTCCTAAAAATATAAGGTTCGGCCAAGAGACTTATATCATGATAGGTGTATCATTAATTGACCACTTGGGGGTCTCTTGGATGTATATAGTAAGTTTATTAACCATATAATATAAAAATACAAAGAGACATTGTAAACGTGATACTAATTAACTAAGAGTTAATACTTAAAGATAAGGTTAATATAATGACCCAAACCTGTCTAAATTCTAATTTTTGTGGGGTTTTAGACCCATCCCAACCTTAAACATTAAATAATACACTTTGGAGTCATTAGAAACTGAATATTAATTTATTATAAAATAATATTTCTAGCCTTTCCAAAGGTGCCCCTCTCCCCTCTTATAAAAGGGAACTCTCCCTTATCATTAACTTACACCTTCAAAGCCTTTAGGGTCGGCCAAACTCTGCCCAAATACTCTCTAAACATCCATAAATTATTTATAGAGGCATTCCTTTAGTCAGAAAACCAACTTATGGATCCCTTTTGATCAAATCAAAAGGAAGAACCCGAAAAAGAGGTAATGATTTCCCCACCCTTTTTCAAGTTCCTTTGTTCTTCCACTTCTTCTTTCTTTGTTATTACCATTATAAAATAATGAATACAGTATCTCCTATATACTGAAATATTATTATAAATATTGTACAACCATATTCAGTATTCTATCCATCCTTTGAATGACATGTCACCATACGTGCGTACGTACGGCTTACCGTCTCCACGTCGTGGTGTAATTGTTATTCAATATATTATTATTTGGATGGGTTCAATAATGATATTTAATTTATGTAAATAATAAATATAACATGATAATTATTCTGTATATATGATATACCATCCAATTATATTTTATTTTAATATCAAAAGAATGATATTTTCACTCGTGAGTACGTACGGTTTACCGTCTCCACGACGCGATGAGATTCATTTCCAAGTTCACCATTCATCGACGATTATAAATATAAATATTACTATTAAGTATGTAATATATGAAATAATAATTATACTGGATATATATATAAGGATTTTTGTACTTACATATATCTTATTCATTTACTTCCGTTCAATACTATATGAAAACAGAAACATCGTTTATGTGTACGTACGGACTACCGTATCCATAAATGGTGTTTTCCATTTCATATATATGACTATTATACATATTTATATTCTAAATATATATGATATATTTATCAAGTTTTATATTCTGGAAGTATTTAAATCATGATCTAAGTGATACAATCAAGAGTGACAAGTTAAAACACGTACAATAAAGAAATTGATTATTGCCCAAAATGTTAACTTAACATGGAAATTATTATTAAATGGGTAATATAAAGTCATAAATGAATCTGGTATGATATCATAAATATTAATATGGTTCTGGTATAATTTAATAAAATACTACGATCTTCGTACAGGAGGTTAAACATACCATTGACTAAAGTAAAGTACAAGGTAAGGGGTTTTCATCTCACTCCTTAATCCAGTGATATTCATGCCATATTGCCACTATTACCTTTTGTGTGGTGTATGTACTGCCCATAAATATATTCATTGTGTAATACACTTTAATTTATGAGTATTTACATATACATTGTATGATACCTCTTTCATGTGTTGTATGTTTTGTAAGTTACCAAAATCGTAAGGGTTAATTTCACAATCTGTTAATTATCCGAGGTTGTTTTTACATAAGTATATACTGGGAAATATTTATTATCCATGTACATGTTTTATGAAAGAGTTTTCAAAGGGATTATTTTAAGGTAATTTTTACTAAAACATCATTTCAAATGTTTTAAATATTTATTCTTCTAAATCTTTCTCATTAATGTCCATGACTTCAAAATGGTTTTTAAGGATTTATTTATATGGACATGAATGTTTTTTAAAATGTTAATTCCTTTAAAAAGATTAAAATTGGTATGGGACACTTTGATTCAAAAATTTCTTTAAATGACTTCTTTTCAAAATTGTGTTACTTTTATATGTTTTCATGAAAACAGGGTATTTCTCTCAAAGAGTTTTACAAATCAATCTCTTCTATGTCAAAATCCTTTAATGGATTTTAAACTTGTTTTGAAGTTGATTTATCATGATACAAATCTTCCATATTGTGTTGATGTTTTTGTGATATATTTGACTGTGGATGTGTTATTTTTATACCATTCATGGTTTATGGGTAAAGTATTGACATTTCTCATGCTAGTTTTAATAAAAATGTGTATGTTATATTTAATCCTCTTCTTAAGATGAATGTGTTGGACTAGTATGTTCCGGATTGGGTAATGGTAAAAGTAAGACCTCTGGGTTGGTTTCTGGTTATTATAGGCACTCTGGGTTGGTGTCCGCTTATTAGAGGCACTCCGGGTTGGTGTCCGGTTATTAGAGGCACTCCGGGTTGGTGTCCGGGTATTAGAGGCACTCCGGGTTGGTGTCCGGTTATTAGATACACTCCAGGTTGGGTTCCGGTTATAGTTATCCCCTAGGCCTTGGCATGAGGCCTTGATATAGAAATTAAAGTTCAGCATTATGCATTCCATCATTATGAAATTGGATAGTGATATTGCATGTGATTATTCGATTAGTAGAATATCCATGTGAATAAGTAAATGGCATTATTTCATTTTATTTATGCCATTTTATGCTGAAGTTCAAGTTTAAAAGAATTTTGTTTTAGTTTTATACATTGCCTTAAATGTTAGTGCTTATTTTTGAAAGTTTCCATTATATTTCTTACCCTTACTGAGCATTTGAGCTCACCCCTTTCCATGTTTTATTTTTCCCAGGATTCCAAGCAGTGTAATGTGATTGATATGAAGGCTTAAGACAAGGGAATAATGGCATTCATAAAGGCTTATTTATGTTGTTTTGTGTGTTATGAAGTGTAATGCAACATTCATGTATGTCATCTATTTTCCAAGACTGCTAAACTGATCGGTTCTTCGGGACATGGTTCCTTGTAATCATGCCAATTTATTAAAATAATGCACCGACTCTGGGTCACTGCGGTCGGGGCGTTACAACTTTTCACCATCTCCTCCTCAATCTATACTTCCTACTACCAGCACCTGTATGAAAATTATATATAAAATTAAACAATATTGTATATTCATATTTAAACATAAAACCAATAAATATTTTCAAGCTAAATTATATTGAAGTTGTGTGATTTACCTGCTCACCACTCGTCATCGATGCAATATCACTAGAGACAGATGCAGTCATCTTTTGATATAAATAGACAAACTCTTTTGGCAAAGCAGATATTTGATCCCCTATTCATGAATAATATTTTTTCAAGAAACATAATATCTTTTATAATCTCAACTACAACCCGGAGTAGATGCAGCATCACTCCCTGATGGCCTGCTGAATACCTTAGATAGTAAGGGTCCCAAACCAATCCTGTGTAGTCAACCATGATGCTCCTTCCAAAGAACTTTTCCAACTATTTCATCCAAGTTGATTGAGTAGAAATGCGCATGATTTGAATCAAATTGTTCTTTAATTTTTACATATAATTCAAATATCAGTCATATTAGAATAAATATATATTAATATAGTGAAAAATTATAATATGTTATTAGAATTATAAGTTAATTCATAACCCAACTTCTTGGGTAGACTCATTAACAATACTCCCATTATATTTTTTATGAACATCCAACCACACTTTTGTTTAGGATGCTTGGTTACGTAAACTCTATGGCTGCATTAATCAAAGATAAATCAACAATTTAATATATTAAATAGATAAAAAAATATTTAAAATATTTAAAATAGGGAAAAACTACCAGATGCATCATCATCTGTCAGTGTGGTCGATGGAAGGGTATAACTCTTCCTCATTGACATTCCTATCATTTAATCAAATAAAATTAAATTCAAAATATATAATTAAAAAAAATTATATAGAATAATTATAAATGACTATAGATGCACAATACTAATAAAAAAAATACATGACAATGATAAATAATGAAGTAGTTTAAATATGGTTTTCTATTTCCTTATTAATATAACCTCTTGTATAAGCTTCTCTTAAGGATGCCATCCAAAACAATAAACAGGAGCTATATTAAATTATTTTACAAGTTTAATTTCAAAAAAATATATTAGTATAATCTATTCATATAAAAAAAACATGTTCCAGAGGAATACATAATGCACCATCATCATGAACAATATAATTTATTATATAATCAATTTATATCCATCCCCAATAAACATTATACATGTGATGTTCATTTAATTTGAGAATGAGACTTTTCAATAAATATATAAATACAATAAAACAACCACGAAAATTAAAACCCCCATATAAAATTCACATACCAACTCCATGTTCCTATCTCACACATCATCACCACAACTATGATCATCACACAACTACAACACACATCATCTTACATCACATTTCATTCCAACAAACAATTTTTTTCACTGAACATCACACTCTAACACAAACCCAGATACCACCACTAATGATAAATACCCATAGGTACCACATGAAGAAAAAAATTAATCAATCACATAAACACATAAATGATATTTACGCATGCACAATACCACACTTTAAAGGGGCCTCTTATGTGTCTAGATAAGAGTGGGATTAAAGGATATAGGGGGAAAGAATCAAGAAGGGGTAATTGATCGAAAATAATAACATAATATATATATTTATAAAGAATGTGTATCAAGAACATTTTAGGGGCCATGTGGTCCCTGTTTTTACTCTTAGGATACCTGAGACTCTTATAAGTCGAGTGCTACCTATATAACTCCAACATGGTACCCAGTGTCACCTGTAATTGTAAAACATATATGGAAACCCATTGTCGGTATCCTAAATCCCCATTTCAGACACCAAACCACAAACCTCATTAAGAAATAACAGAGAATGTACACTTAATAACCTAAATCAATTTTTTAATCCATTATAAAAAAATACCCATCAATCAGAATAAAAAATTGAAACAATCAAAGTCTTTTTCCATTCAAATTTCTAAAATTCGATATTTATAGCTCCATAATCAATATAATAAGGTAACAACATTATATACTACCAAAAAATCACATTTAAATACAGATAAGTCTCAAGAAACATCTATCTAAATACTCATTTCCTCTATATTGTCAATAAATGAACTGAGGAATCTGTTATATAAATAATCATAATCTGTGTAACTGACCTTAAATTCGAAAAAAACCAACTCCAAAAACCAAATAACTAGCAAATATCATATAACTTATAAATAATTTTAAACACACCTCTAACCATATCCCAATTCATCCATACCACATCTAAGTCATAACTCCCAAGTCTAACCTAAATCTTTATAAACACCAACAATTCAACATCCAAAACAATCACACTAATAAATATCAACAATTTTTCAATAAGCATCTAATTAATTATTCCAAAATCCAAAAATAATACAAAACTATTCAGAAATATCAGTAATATACCATATGAACTCATCCCCGTAGTCTTTTATTTTTAATACTAATAATAATATAGGCCAAGGTACTCTCAATTATATGATTTAATTAAGATATTATTTGATTGACCTAATTTTAAATTATTCATTATCAAGGAATTAAATTTATCAAAATGTTTATAGAAAACTCATTCTTATTTTCAAAATCAAGATATCAATTTAGTTTTTTTGAAATATCACACAATACACCACTGAACAATGATAAAATTTGAGTGAGAATAATCACTCAAACCAAAAATTTTAAATCTTCATTACATTTGGAATATTTATTAAAACTAATTTCACACTAGGTTCTATTTTAATTAAAATTTATAAATTAATTCCATTTTAAAATTACTTTCCATTTTCCTTTTAAAAATTTAACTTCACATTTTTACATTTGTTACCCAATTTTAAAATAATATATTTTTAAAATAGTTTTTTATCATAACCCATTCTAGTTCAACATCCAATTAAAAATTTATAATTTAGAAATACCAATTTTATTTTAGTTACCCACACTAAATTATTTGAAACAATTGTATTAATAGACACATTATCCCTCTTTAAAAATATATCACCATTAAAATAATATTTTGATTAAATAAGATAAAATGAGTTAGAAAACACGAAATTATTAAATATTTCTAGTTACTATATGACATTAAAAAACTCCGCCTAGACACTTATATAAAGTGACACATGTTCCCACAAAGAATTGGCCAAAAACGTTAGGACTAAATTTGATAAAATGATTTATTATCATAAATAAATCTAGTAGAACATAAATAAACAGTAAATATATAAAAATCAAATTATCCTTATATTATATAGAAGATAAATATAAAAAAACAAACAAAAAATAAGCTCAAAAAAATTGAGGGGATCACATGAATGAATATACAAAAAAAATAGAGAGGTTCACATGAATGAACTTCCAATCAAAATATAAAATGATAGTGAAAAAGAGAAAGAAAAGATACCTTTAATAATGGGTATATGTATTTTGATGATCCAAGAAGTTAGAATCCTCGATAGATGTGATCAAAGGGAGTGAGAGGTGGAAAGGATCATGACCGTTGATGAGGATTGGGACTTGAAGGGAGGTGTGATGAAGCTTAGGACAGGTGGTGAGGTGCAATAAGGGTAAGGCTTCAGGAGGTCGGGGGTCATAGAGGTGGGGTAGTGGGGGGTTTTGGGGAGAAGTGTCAAGTTTTTGAATTTTTTTAGTGGGGGGTTTAAATAAACCTTATCTAAATTATTTAAAAAAATAATGAGTGGTGGTATAGCAAACCACCTCTAAAAAACAACCACTAAACAATGATTTTGGTGAAGTGAAACTATGAAATCATAGTTATTCTCTTTGGACTCACTAATGAACTGGAAATTTTCATGTACATAATTAATAGCATCTTCTGATATTACCTTGAAAAATTTATTGCAGCCTTTATTGATGATATTCTGATAAATTTCAAGTGTAAGGAGAAACATGATTAGTATTTGAATACTAATCCAAAGAATTTGTGAAGGGAGAAACTATATGAAAATTACAGTAAATGTGATTTCTGAATGGATGATGTTTCATTCTTGGGGAATGTATCCACCAGTAAAGGGATATGTCTCGAATATTCCTAGAAAAAGGGTATCTAGGAGTGGCCTAGGCCAACATCTATAATACAGATCCATTGTTCCCTTAGTTTAGTTGGGTATTGGTAGAAATATTTGATGAAAATACCACTGTAATGAAACCCACTAACCAAGCCCACTAAAAAGGGAGAAATTTTTTTATGGACTAGTGAATTTTAAGAATGATCTAAAGAGTTAAAAATAAGGACTATCACTCCACGGGTTCTCACACTTCCAACAAGTGGGAATCTATTTGTGGTGTAAAATTATGCTTCAAAGAATTTTTTAGGCTATGTAATTATGAAAAATGATAAAGATGAACCATACCCTTTAATGGAGTTGAAACTTATTGAGAAAAACTCTCTCACACATGATCTTGAGTTGGTATTTGTGATCAATGTGTTGAAAATATGGCGTCATAATCTCTATGGGGAGAAGTGTTAAATATATACTGATTATAAAATCCCCAAGGATATATTCACAGAAATGGATATTAATATGTTTCCGTGAAGATGGTTAGAACTTATCAAGGATTATGACTTCTCAATCAACTATTATTCTGGTAATGAAAATAAGGTGGAAGATGATCTAAGATGAATGGATCCAACATCAGTATCAATAATGAGAATTGAGATGGATACAATCCTTATAGAGATTCAAAGCATGGACATGGAAATATTTATTGATGTAACATCATCAATCCTTCGTAAAATTATTTCTCAACCACCCCTCATCAATAAAATAAAGTATTCTCAAAGAAATGATGTATAATATTAGAAAATGGTGGAAGTTATCAGAAATGTGAAATCCCAAGTAATCTAAATAGATGACGAAGGAGTCATGAGATTTTGGTCAAGACTATGTGTGCCATCTAATCTTTAGGTGAAAAAAGATATTCTCAATGATGCACATAACTCAACCTTCTCTATTTACATAAGGACCTCAAAGATGTATCAATATCTCTTAAAAAACATTTGGTCGGAAATAATAAAGAAGGATATCCTTGAATATACCTTATGGTTCCTGGTATATCCGTATGTGATGGTTGAAAGACAATATTCTAAAGGTATTATGAAACCATTAACCATAACAACATGAAAATGGGAAAAAATCACCATGGAATTTATTAATAGAAATAAAAAGACATCTAGATGAAAACTTCTATATGTTTTTATTTTAATTTCATATAACGAAATATTAGTTTATCCTAATTTTAGTAGAATTATCCTCAGATCAATTTTCACAGATTTTGATTAGAGAAGTGAAAAGGATTCATGGAATAGAACTATCAATTGTATCTGATAAAGATCCTAAATTTACCACTAATTTCTATAATAGTATAAAACATATGGTAAGAATTTATTTGATCTTCTATATGTTCTACCATTCTCAAACTGATGGCGAATATGTGCAGAAAATTCAAACATTGGGAGACATGTTGAGATAATTTTCAATAGACTTAAAATGAGGATTAGACCAATAAATTCCTAAATTCATGTTCTCTTACAATAATAGTTTCCACTCGAGGATACACATGGATCCATAAAAATCACTTTATAAAAAAATATGTAGAGAACCGACATACTGGGAAAAAGCTAGTGAATGTAACCTGCTAGGACATAAAATGGTCAAAGAAATGGTTGAGAAGTTAGAAATGATTCAATAGCATATCTAGGAATACTAAAGTCTACTAAAGACTTATATAGACAGTAATTGATGAGACCTAGTGATTAAGGTTAGAGACATTCTATTCCATTACATATCTCCATGGTATTGGATCATTTGATTTTGGAAGAAGGGAAAGCTATGTCCCAGGTACATCATCCCTTTAATATTATCGATCATGTTAGAGATATAGCCTATCAACAAGAACATACACCAACCATGTGTCAAGTAAACAATGAATTCCACATATCCCTCTTGAGTAAGTACATACTATATCCCTCACATATGCTGTATTCAGAGGTTGTATAGTTGGAAAATGATATATCTTATGAAGAGAATTCAGTAAAGACTTTGGACCGTAGTGACACTTTTTTGTGAAACAGGACCACTCACCAAGTAAAAATAATATGCGGAACTATAAGTATGATGTGGACACATGGGAACCAGAGGAAGCGATGTAGGATATGTACCCTCACAATTTTCCTCGCAGTTTGTAAAACAAAATTTCAAGGGTAATATTTCTTAAGGGGGAGAATGTAGTGACCCAAACTTTTATAAATGAAAATTCTATTCTAATAATAATTTTTGGTTGTGTAAATCATAAATAATAAAATATAAAAAAATTATAAATTATTAATTGATTAAATAAGAAGTATTTATAAAAATTAAGGAACCTAAACCAATTGAATAGTAACATGACCTATGGAATTGTAATGCGACCCTTAAGAATAGTAACCCAGCCAAAATAATATTATCATCACCTATGAAAGTATAAATAAAATTTACCCATATTATAAATGAAAATATGTTATAATTATAACATTCTATAAGTACATAAATGTTTCAAAAATGGTAATTTAAATAATGAAAATTTTATCAAATATATATATTTTTAAAAACATTTATATTTAATATAATGATTTTTTTCAACAAATATATTCCTAAATAGATATATTGTTTTCTTTTGATTATATGTTGTTTTTATGATATCATAATTAATTTTCCAAAGTGTTATGTAATCGATTATAATTTTAAAATCAATATTTTCTGAGTAAATGATGATTTTAATTAAAAATTAAATTTCTCATATATAGATAATTATTTTCATAAAATTGATTAAATTTTTTAATTCTACAAGTAAAAAAATGGATCTATTTTTTTTTGGGTTTTTATAAAATAGTGTAGTTTTTTGTGAATAGTGAAATACTTTAATTTACAATATAAGGAAAATAAATACATTTTTTGGCCATGCTTGAGTCACGAATAATGTAAGTGGTATTTTTTTTGAACTAACATGTATTATTTATGATATTTATTCTAATAAATACACACAATTCATAGTCTTGAGGAAAAATAATAAACTATGGAATTGAATGATAAAAAATCCCATCTCCTCTACTATTAATACCACCTCTCACCACCTCTTTTACTAAAACATCTACCGCCTTAAATATTGTCCAAATTATACCCAAACCTTTTCTAATGTATATACCCCCATGTTTAGTGGCCTTTTATCTCAATAAAATACCAAACTCATGTTCCTCAAGGAGGTTATCAAGGGGGAGAATTCAAGAGGTAAACCCTCTTTCTTTTTCTTTTAATTTCTTTCCAATTTCTTTTCTTTTCTTATCATCTACTAAACAAAATTTATACAAGTGGCAAGGTAAATAAATTATATTTTATATAATGTAAATTTATTATGCTAATGTAACAATAAATTATCTTTTGGTTAACCTCCCAATTTTGTTGTAAAAATAAAAACTGTATCTGTGATGTGATAATTTATTCCACTCAAAGATGATAAGTTTTCAATATATTTGGTTGCCTCTACCACTGGTAATAAAAACATTTTTTTTGTCAAAAAAGTTAGGAATATTTGTATTACATATTATTTAATTATATCTCACTAGTATATATATATATATAAATATTATTAAATAATATAACTAGAATAATTTTTGGTGATCAATAAACTTCCAAATTTATCTAAATGATTTTAATTAATGATTTATTTAATGATTCCTACTCATACCATATACCCAAGGTATATATAAGACAAAATAAAACCATTTAGGCTCCTTAATAACATGTATTTTAAATTATGAATAACTTTTTAGCTTCTACATGATATTTCATACATGTATACAGATGAACCAATCATGAAAAACAGGGAGACAAACACTCCCAAATAATGAAATTGTAACTTGTAAGTCATCAAAAAGGCCATAAACGAACTTAATAAAAGTACAATAAATATAAAACTTGTATAAAAGGTTCTAAATTAATTAATTAATGTGTTTGATTTGATTATCTAGTACATTAAGATCATGTGAAAAAACTTCTGAATTGCATCATGGGAGATATATCACATGATTACAACATCAGAGACTTAATCATAAAAATTCCAAATAAATGATGAGATTTTAACATAAAATGATTCCCACTTCGGTAACATTGAATCATAATACCCATATAGGAATAAAATAACATGAAACATAAAACATCATAAGGAGGAGTAAATTCATGATATTACAAGTCAAAGGGACTATACATACAACTAGTGAAATAATATTGGTGTATAGCATAATGTACTCGAAAAGAAGGAAAACTGAGACGAAACCCCTTACAAAATGAATAGAATTATAAAAATAAACCCCATGAAATAGAGATAAAAAATGGATATGTAAATAAAAATATTTTTCATGTGAATAATCATAAAATAAATTCATGGGATGTATATATAGTACATAAAATAAATATGTGGTAGTTCTGGCTTTTATCTCACAGAAAATGAGAGGGAGATGAAAACCCCTTACCTTAATTTTTCAATTCTATCATCCAAGTTAAAACATCAATTATAATAAATATAACTATATTATTCATATATTAAATTACCATATTCATATATATCATAAAATATATGTTTTTCTTATGACCTTTTATTACCCTTTTATTAACAATTCCTTATTAATACCATATTTTGGGCAATAACTGGTTTTTTTTCATGTATGTTATAACCTATAATTTCTTGGTCCTATTAGTCATAATGTGATTTTACCATATCCATAATTATATATATATATAAATATATTATATATTCATTATTTGTGTACTTATGGTAATCCATAATACTTAGTTATTGAAAATGAAAAATCCCGATCTTGGAGATGGTAGGCCCTACATACGCATGAACGTTGATTCCATTTTCATATTGAATTTAATGAAATTAATGTATAAGATTTATTATAATTATAGAATAATTTATATTTTGGTATACATGAAATATTTTTATTAAACCCATTCATAATTCCTTCCATGCAAATAGTGAATGAATCACATCTATTTTTCAGGTTGTTGTCTCTCAAACACATGAGCGACGTTATTTTTTCCCCAAAAAATAGAGAGTATGAAGTTATGTGTGATATAATAATTAAAAAATGCTAATAAAATAAAAATAACTTATATATAATATTTAAAAAAAATCCTTATAAATATCCTTGATTGTTGGTAATGGAAAAACAAATGACATGAGTTCGTGAGGCGGTAGTCCGCCGTACGCATGAATAAATATTTACTAACCAATTTTATGGAAGTATATATCATTTTAGATGATTAAATTAACAAAACAATATCATTATTTTTAAGATACTAATTTTTTTATATAATAATGATTTAAAAATAGTTGAATGGTTGAAGGAATAAATAAAAAAACGATCGTTGCTGAAGGTTACCTTTTCATTATTATCCTCCGTAGGTTTTTTCTAAAATTTTTCTTTGGATGGATTAATGCATAAAAATAAGGTTTATTGGATTAGAGGATGGAATTTGGGAATTTATTTGGGTATATATTAAGAAGATTAATAGGTCATAGATATGTTAAGAAGAGAGGATTTTGGGTGTTCTTTTATAATTGGAGAGAGGACACAGTTGTTATTTTTGAAAATAATTAAGTTGTCCCATGTTATATATTTGTAAAAATGGTACTAAATGGGTTATATTAGACCCTTATAATTTTTTCAGTTTTAATATAGTTTGAAAATATATTTTAGACAATTTTATAGGTAATTGTCACCCATATCGTTTTAGTTTTACCCATGAAAAACCCATTTTAGCTTAACCGCATTAATTAATTTATTCTGTTGTCACTATTTATTTGGTTGAAAAATTATGTTGAACATATTATATAACATAAAATATTATTATCAAAAATATGGAATCCATTTTTCCAAATATAATTCACAGAAGTGAAATATTTTAATTTAAAACTAATCCCATTGACACGATAAAAAGAGGGTTCCTAACGAGAAAATGTTCAACTGTTTACAAAGTGATTATATAAGAATTAAAAATTAAATTGATTGAAATAACCTAAATTGAATAAATTTATTTATAATTTAACTAGTTTTAATTTAAAATAAATTAAAAATATAAATTTACATAATAAATAAATTAATCAAAAAGGCGGGTTTTAATGAAATTTTATTTTTTTTCTGTATTAAAAAACACAATATTTTACAAAAATAGAAAAAATTAACCCAAAGATAATTTTTTTCATTATTATTAAAATAATTAATATTAATTAATAAATTTAATTTTCTAAATATGGTAAAAATAAATTTTAATATAAGTGTGTCAATAACGACAAAACTGATTTTTAGAAAAATATAGTTTTAATCCTAAAAATGAATCTATTCTCATCTCTTGTCTAGAATAAACTAAAGGTGAATTTTAAATATTTTAATTAACATATATTATAAAAATGTAATTAATTTAAATAACCAAAATTTATTCAGTTAGTTTATTGAAGTAAAAATATTTTTTGTGTATAAAAATAGTTTTTTTTAGAAAATTATTTCCTTAATTTAAAAAAAATTATTTTCATTTCTAATTAATTTTTCACCAAATAATTTATTATATAAATATATTAAGACAATAGAACTTTATTGTTTAGATAATCCTTTTCATACCCACCATTTCGACATCTTCGTGATAAATACCATATAAAATAATAATATGTTAATAGTATGTCATGTATTGTTTAAAATTGTTGTTATATGTAACAAAAGATACACTAAGTGTTTGGTGTAAAAAAATATGAACTAATATTTTCATGTTACATAATCCAAACATGGTTTTTTATAACACAAAATACCAGTAAGATTAAATTTATTTTTAAAAAATATTTCAGAGAATCTCAAGTTGTGAGTATAGATTGGGTTGTTAAGTGTATCCCTATGGGGAAGATGATCACAGTTGATGGTTTGGGAAAATGTGTCCCCTGGGAGAATATTTCACACTTTATGTTTTAGTGAAGTTTTTCCCCAGGTGGAAACTTTCACACTTAAGGTTTTAGCAGAATAATAATGCATAAGACTAAACATTAGGAATGTACCCTAGATGTGTTAGTATGCGAGGATTGAACCTCCATGAGGTTTTCTCATACCCTATTTAGAATTATGGATTAAAATCGATGTATTTTGATGTAAAATTTTATGATTAAATGATAATAAATGTCCATGTAGTTTAATATAATATATTAATGACAGTCGTTTTATGGATCTAGTTTTAATGGTGGATAATGTGGGGCTTACACATATGGTCTTTACAAAGTATGAGTCTAATGGGGTGAAGAGATCAAGAAAAAAGTATATGTTTTCGAGGGTGTCATTATATGATTACTAACATGGGAATCCTATTCTCATCACATAGGGTAAGGCTATAGTTTTAAATCATGTTCTAAGGATGCCGTCATGCATTTTAACACCATAAAACTAGGACATGGATCAAGGCAGCAATGGTGTGACAGAGGCTTATGCATAGAACCTACCCGGGTGCTGATAGTATCCTAAAGGATGTGATTAGTGATTAAGTCTGGATGATACACATGTTTTTCATGGAGAATTAATGGTCTGATTAGGTCTTATATATGGAAGATGCTCAGGCACCACTATTGAGCAGTGATGGTATGATTGGGGAATACACATGGAAGCTGCCCAAGTGATTATAGGAGGATATATGGTATGAATGTGATTATGAATGGAACCTTCCCCAAGTATGGAAGTATCATATCATTCTTATTACATGAAGCATAACATTTTCTTTACATGAGGCATCCTGCAGTTCTTAGATAGGTAATCCCATGTTTGCTACATAAGGTAAGGCCATAATTTTAACATAATGTGAAAATATGTTGTGTGTGAGGATTATGTGATGATATTCCCATTATTCTATCAACATTTTAGGACATGAGGGAATCTCAAGAAGATGATGGATAATGGAAAATTATTGGGATATTACACATGATGAGGATTCACATGGGGGCTGATTTAGGTCATCAAGGTTATCTGGGGGTCTTTCACTCAAGGACCGCTTGTTCTTCTTTCTCATATTGGGTCATAAGGGTATCTGAGCCCTCTATTTTGTGGAATAATATTATTGGAGCTTAAAACATATTATGAGGCCCATATGGTCTACTTATGGGTCATCTCATAATCATTACATAAGTCATATTAAGCTTTAAACATAAGGAATATCATGTTTGTCATAGGGGGAATCCTATTCTTTTCATAGTGGGTATTCCGGAGTTTAGAATCACATAATGAGCACTATGAGGGCCATACAATGATCATGGAATAAGGTATATTATGCTTTATTCCTAAGGTACATCAGTTTTTTTGACATAAGGCATCCTATTCCTTCTATATAGGGTATACTATTGTATAACATTATACAGTGAATACTACGTAGTTGAAGATGCCTACCAATGGATGCTACAAGGGATATTTAGGGTTATCCCTCTCTAGATAAAACTAGAATCAAATTCATGTTATGGGACCCCAAGAGTTTCTTGAGTAGTATTTCAAATCATGGAAACTAAGAAAACTAAGATGAAAATTTCAACTCAAGGAATAGGAAATGGATGTAGAGGAGTATTTTGAACCAAGATATTTTGGGGATCCTGAACATTATTCCAAATCAAGGTATTGTATGGAGTGGATGTTGTGGATATATAGGGTGAAACCCAAAATGTACTTTATCATCCTGAAAATATCATAGTGTGACTCTCAATTTTTCATAGGCATTAATGATGGTATTAAAGTGATCTGGTTGATGGGTCGAGACTGCGGCTTGCATGTCATCCTGAGTGGTGGTGTAGCTTAGATGGTATAGAAAAATAGGCATGTGTTCTTACACTATTTTAGGAAACTATGTGTTGGGCTATGCAGTTGGGAAATTTTTTCTGGAACCTTTTTTGTATCATGATAATTATTTCATGTGAGGTATTCTTATGAGTAAAATTCTTGGATAATCTATGCCACTAAAATCATCCATTGCATGTAAACAGATTTGTGTGAATGTTTTACTTTACAAGAAATTTTTAGCTCAATAGATAAATTTATCAAAAAACATTTCATAATATGGTCATTCATTGAGGGAATTCTTGGATAAAATTTCGTGTATGTTTGAGAGTAGGGGGTTTCAAAAAGCGCACAACTTCGAGTTGAGTGAGTTCAAGATTAGACACTCAACTCCATATGGTCCTCTCTAAAACGAGGGGTTAATTCTATATTTATAATAAATTTGGGTTTGACATGAAACATTTCTTGTGTTTCACAAAATTATGTATTTGTGTGAAAACGCCTTTGTTTTTTGAGGCTATATCACATTTTCATAGATCCTTTTCAATTTATGTCACCTTTATCACATTACTCAGATTTGCAACAATAGTGGATTTTTATGAAATTTTAGAAATTTACATAAAATTTCATACATTTTTCTAGAATCACCCATGACTGGCCATTTTTAGAAGTATTACATCGAAAAACCAGATGTTTTGATCAAAAAATTAGTTTGGGATACACAACTTGTCAAATCTAAACCTGAAAAATGAACCATGCTCCATGATAATGAACTTTAGAATTTCATCCATTCATGGATGAATTATTTTAGAAGCAATAATGAAAATAATAATAATAAGAAGAATAAAAATGATAATAAATGAATAAGTAATGACCACAAAAGATGATTAATCCATAATAATGTATTGCTATAAAAAGTAAAATTATCAAATTTTAGAAAATTTATTGCATGAGTAATAACCCATTTCATAATTATGTGTATTGTCTCCAAAATAATTTCATAAGAAAAAAACTAAGAATACCTTAAAAATAATAAAAATGATAATAAATAAATTATTAAACATTATTTTATACTATAAGATTTTCTATATTTTAGTATACTATTTGATGGATAAATAAGAATTTTGTAATTATTGAAAAATGTGATGTTTTAATGAGTCAGTCTATTCTCCACCATTTTGGTAACTAGAAAAAAATATTTCAAAAACTTCTACCAATTATTGAAATGATAAAAAATATTAGATAATAAAAAATGAAAAAATGTTTTCCCTATTTTATTATAAATTCTCAATATAAAATATTGTTTTTATCCATTTAGAAAAAGTATATATAACACCTTCTATGCTAAAAAGGATTGAAAAATACAAAAAATATTACAGAGGTTTAAAAATATATGTTCTAAAATGTTTAGAAATGAAAAAAATTAAAAAAGTAATTCTAAATTAATATACTTTATACTAAAGAAATAATGAAAAAAAACATTTAACAAAGAAGATAAATAATAAAATTAGTGAAAATACTCCTCAATATACAATTTTGTGTTTATTAAAAAAATTAATTTCAAAACAAGGTAAAAAAAATTAGAAACTCATGTGGGTAGAATATAAAAAATACATTTAAGAAAAAGAGATTAATTTATCTAAAAAACCATTAAATCCACAGGGATCCACACAAACATGGAAATATATTTATGGAATGAAAATGAGTTAAAATGTATCCAAAAATGAATATTCACTCCAATAAATAATTAAATATAAAAATAGTTAATGTTTACTTGATATAATTTTAAAACTAATTATATGTTGTAAACCCAAAAAACAGGTTCTGAAATCATTCTTATTAACCAAAGATAGAGTTAACATGAAGTTATACTCTAAAGGTGTAATGAGTTTTTTCTTCAAGTAGGACCTTTAAATCTATATCAATCTATACTATCCATAAAATAATTTAAGTATATTCATTTCACACTTCAATAATTACATGTTGAAACTTTATTCTCACAAAATTTATATAAATATAGAGTCTTAGTAAAAATTGTTGTTATTTGATTGTTGGTTGAATAATATTCCAAACATATTTCATCTTTTGATCATGGAATCTAATAAAATTATATCTAACATAAATATGTTTTCTTATTGAGTGATGTAAAGGGTTATTGGAAACTGTAATAGTTGATGATTTATCTTATAATATATTTAAATTTTCAATGTATATATCAAAATTAATTATGGTTTTATTAATCCATAGTTATTGAGTACCATAACGTGTTCTAAATATGTATTCTACTTTTTATATAGATAGGTAAAATTAATTTTGTTTCTTTGAACTACAAGAATCTATGATTTTTTTAAATTAATACATTCCACTAGTGATTTTTTAATATACTTAACATCTACTAAAATTATATTTTTATTATATTTTTAAATCAAATGATATTCTATGTGGATAGAACAACCGAAGGTTTAAAGAACCATTATAATTATTTATGATTATTTAGGTATTTTTATGTTACTTTTCTTAGGCTCAATTTGAAATATAATAATAATACACAGTGAAAAAACTAAATCTTGTCATGAAGTAGTTAAATACAACAAACTTCTAATCATATCTCAATAATGATCATTATATATTGGGGTTTTTGAATTTTTAATATCTAGTTTACTTGAACTACACATAGAGATGTTTTATTATTTTAAATTATCTAGACCAAATGATTAAGCAATTTTCTTAGAATGTATAGATTGATTTATAAATATTCCATCAGTCCATTTTAACAATTTAAGCCCATAATGTAATTTTAATTCTTGTAAATGGATCATACAAAACTCACTTTTTATTAATTTGGAATTTTTTTTTCATGAAGAATATTTTAATGATCTAAAAATTATATCATCCATATATATTTGAGATATATACATTTATTCAGAATTTTTATTTATGAATAATGTTGAAATAAACCTTCTATTTATATAATAATTTTGAAAAATAAAATATATATTCAATCTTAATAATATCTTCATTATTGAATAAGAATATAAACAGGTTTTTAAGGCTTTAAAAAATTCTTATGAAATGTTTTATTTTTAAATCACGGGTGTTGTCTTAAATATAATTCCAAAAAAATATATCCACATAGAATATATCCTTTGACATTCATTTGAAATAATGTAAAATTATGAAAATATTCATAAACTAGTAATATCCTTATAAATTTTAATATAGAAATTTGTGTAAATGTTTCATGATAATTTATTACATCTTATAGACAATATTATTGTGCAACTAATATGACCATATTTATAACAATATTTATAGATTTATAATGTTTATTTCTAGAATTCCATTTGGTTCATATTCCTTGATGTTTTTTAGGTAGTTCAACAAAATAAATCAAATTATTATTTGAAAACATATTTAACTCTTCTTCCAAATTAAGAATCCAGTTTGAATTAGTTAATGCTTCATTAATATTTTTAGTATCAAAATTATAAATGAAATAAAAATGAGAACAAAACATCTTAATGAATTTTTGGTTTGGATAATTGAATCAATATTTAAAATCATATAATCTAATGGGTGATCACTTTTTAATTTCAATGTTCATTTACGAGGTGAACTCTCCCCCTCAACATGCGCACTTTCATTTCAAGGTTAATTTCATCTAGAATTAGTGTATATAAAGTCATCTTCAAGAATTTATACATTATAATTTAATTATATTAATGTATTTTCTCCAGAATTCACATCAGTAGACTCTTTAACCACCATGTATATTTTATTATAATCTTTTTAGGATTTACTGGAAATAAAATACCCCAAAAAGACAACCTTCATCAAATTTTGACACAAATTTATCTAATGAATCTTCAATATTATATATATAAATTATAGTTGAATAATAAAAAATATCCAAAACTGTGTTTTATTTATTTCCCATGTTAATAAGCGGTGTTATTTAAAATATTTCTTAAAATAACTTTATTAGACTCATATTAAGCTATACATACAACAATTTCACAAAGTATCTAGTTATTTCAAACTCATTTTTCATGGTTCTATCCATTTATATTGTTATTGTTTCATTTTATAAAACATTTTTTTAGGTCCTATAGGAAAAAATGTTTGATAATAGTCAGTTTATTTACAGAATTTTTCAAATTATAAATTTAAAAACTCTCCATCCCAATCACGTTCAATAGATAAGATTACACAAGAATTTTAATTTTGAACTTTTTTAAAATGTGTGTAAATCTTTTGAACAGTTTCTGATGTATGAGTTGAAAATTAAACCCATTTATATTGAATAAATCCTTTTGGGTTAGGTTGGTGGATTTTTTAATGGTGTCTTGATTAGGGGATCTGTGTTCATGTAAGGATTCCTTCTTGTGGTGGTGGTTCGGGAGGGTCTTATGACAATGATGTTTTGGGGTTTCTTATTGTGGATGCCCCTTGTATTGTGGATCGATCTACGTCCATGCCACGTAGATATCTAGATTCTATTACACTAGTTTTTAAGTGGTATCTTCATAAATAATGACATTGATCATGATGTTCAGAATTAGTGTCTCTCTATCTAGCTTCGTTGAGATGTCCAAAATTCTGGGGTAGAATCGGCCGATTGGTGGAACTGTGTTCTAGGGTTGGATGTTTCGGGTCATGGATGTGATGTGGGAATAGTTCATGGATGTTACAGATGATTTCATAACTAATGATGTGTTTGTCTGTTTCTTTTTTGGGTGGGTTTGGACCTGGACATGTTTCCTTGGTCGGACCATTTTTGGTTGGTGATGTTTAGGTTCCTTTTTGGGTGGGTCTGGTCTTGGGTGTGGTTCTATTCTTAGTCTGCTTATGGATCTCTTTGGCAGTGTGGTCTGGTTGTTGGTTCTCACCTAAACTTAATGTGATTTATTTTATAAAAATAAAAAAAATGTGACTGTAAATGATAACATAATTAGAACATCTAACCTCTCTAAAACATTTGACAATTAAATTTAAATTATCACCAAAAGTAACATTATCTCATTTATTTTTTTAATTATTGAAATTATAAAAATCACCTATCACATTTCTAGAAAATCCACTACCCATGTTTCAAGTTTTCTTTCTCGAATTAAGAATAAAAAAATCCTCAAAAGTAATTATTATGAAAATTTCGGTGTGGATTAAATCATAGAAACAATTAGGTTAGAGTATGAATTTTTAGGATATGGATTTAGAAATAATGGATTAAGAACATTCATGAGATTTTGGAAATCTCAAAGATCACTGAACATCATTATATCCATTAATCTAACTTTTAAAACAAGTAGTTATAGATACAATATGTGAAGGATTTTGGGAATAATAGAAGCATTTGAGTTGGGAATAGTCAACTCCAATTGTTTTCAAAATCTATTAATAATTTGTTTTGTGAATGTTGAATAATTTTCATGAATAATGAAATTGATAAGAATATTATCTGACAAGAACCCATAACCATAGAAAGTGGATCTTTTCACATATAATTCGTAATTATTCTATTTTATAAAAGAGAATAGTTTTTTTGATTTATCGATAGTTCACACTTGTCATACCATCATTGTGTTTGATGAATCATAGTTAGGTTCCCTCTATTAGCAACCCACATGTTCTTTATGAACCCTTTACCATCACCGTAGAATTCTCCAGGTACTATCATTAGTGAATATAATCATACGATGATCAATGTTGATCACAAGTGAGACCTTCATGGCGAAAGGAAATCATTCTAGTGGAAGAGGGGAATTGATCTAATTTCATTATATAGTTCTAGGGAGATATCACTCATCTATTTTAGGGAAAGCTCTCTAGAACTCATTGAGAACAATGATAAAATGTGGATCTAAAACATTAGAAAATATTATAACTGGGTTTAAATATTATTTGGGTAAGAAAAAAATATTATCTAAGGGTCCATATTATTTTTATAAATACTCAGTGAACCTCATTTCTAAATAATAATAGAACTGTTATTATTTACATGAAATGTGTTAAAATTATAGAAAAAATTAATAATATTATAATTTATTAAATAAATAAATATTTAAAAAAATAAGTTTAATATGACATTTATTATCTGACCATTAAACTAAATTTCCCAATCCTCCTCAGTACTCACAAGGTCTTGAATAATTTATATTAATTTAAATAATTAATTATTAAATCAATATTTACCAATAAAGACATATGAATATTATATTCACCAATTATGTGAATAAATATTAAATAAATTTTTATGTAACAAAATATATAAATAATTTTCTACCTTGTGAATAAGCTATAAAAAATAAATTTTATACATTCGTGTAATTTAATAAATAATTAATTAACGAATAAAAATTTATTTATATTTAAAAGCTCATATATATTCTCTCAAATATTTGGAAATTGAGTATTAATAGTCAAAAAAACATAAATAATTAATAAACCATGCCTGCGAATACTAAATACACAACATGTTAAATTTATATGGAATTTAAATGAGGTTCTATGTACATATAGTTTATGAACCTATAGGCCCATTTCTTAGTGTAATTAGGATACACTACATAATTTCCATGTTTAGAATATAGCAACACACTGGGGTTTTATAATGAAAGAAGTTAGTATTGAAAAAATATGCATCCTCCAATGAATGTTTTTTTATAACATAGTCCCTTTCTCTCATTATATATAATCAAGAAGTTTTGATTATAGTGTAATTAGCATATGTGATTGAAGCATATTTCTTTTACATTCCAGATATTATCATTCATGCAACACCTACAGGTCAATGGATATAATTAGGCATTTCAATTCCCATAAAATTCCCTACGATATCAGCTTAAATTAAATAAAATAAGGGATTAATCATTTCATGTATTATTTATTTATACAATATCACTCATGGGGCACCAAACTTATCCATCCTTTTTGTGACTATATATCATCATGGTTTTCATCAATACATCAAAGTACATGACCCATGAAATGAATTAATAATAATCATAAATTCTACGGATCCTTACACATGTATGTAGAGAAGAATATCCAATCACATATTTAGATATATGATTATATTGGTGGGACATGTTCTCATAATCTCATGCATTGAAGATTACCAGTGATGAATACCATGATTATGTTTCCCAAGTCCCATGAGTCTGCATCCTTGATAACCTATATATTTTTTGTCCCATTTAATGATATCATCTAGCGATATAACATATATTTAAGATTAAACTATTGGAAATTATTCTTTCAAATCATAAGAGAGAACTATTATGCCATTTTTGTGTGATAAGTACCCTTAGGAAATTTTTGCATTCCATGTTACATATAATAAAAATCATGGTGGGATAATAACATTAATTAAAATTAAAATAAGAGGAATAAATGTAATCATAAAGTATATAAAAGTTTGTTTTGGGTACCAAATACAGTAAAATTATACTTTCACTAGATTCAAAAGCTACTAATTTTTAGTCTAATAGCTCTCACATGAAGTTCATGATTCTTCTAAGAAATGGAATTATTAATGGTTTTCAGCATGTTTTCATATATGTAAATATTGTCATATTTCTTTCAACCCTACGATAAAAATCCCTTATGCAATGATATTTGCTGAGTATGTGCTTCTTCCATTGACGAGACATTGAATCCTTTGCGAGAGACACTGCTAAAATATTATCACAATACAATGTTATAGGATATCTACTTCCAGGAACCATTTAAATATCTTAGAAGAAGTTATAAATCCAAATGAATTATTTGGCTATGTTAGAAGCCTCTATATACTCAGGTTACACTATAGAATCAATGAATAATGGATACTTTGAACTCTTCCAACTTAAAACTCTTCCATTGAGACTGAATAAATATCTTGACAATGAATTGATATCATTATGATATATATGGAAACTATAATTGGTATATCCTATAATGACTATTTCATCATCTCCTCCATATACTAGTAACATATCCCTTATATGTCTCATATACTTATGGATAAATTTAAAAATATATTTATTCTATTTAAAATGGTCAACTTGATATCTACATAACACAATGAAATCATAAGAAACATAAATCATAGTATATATCATGGAACACATGATATATCCTATCATAGATGTGTATCAGGTACTCCTCATTATCTATTTCTCACACTTATTGTATCGATGGACACATTTTCAGGGAGATATGTATACCATGAGAAACTAGAAATTATCCCCTCTTCGATTATTCTATATTATATATCTTTAGTATGTAGTCAATGTATGCACATTGACATAATATAGGAAACCTTTTGGATATATTAATAATTATCTGGATTCCAAGGATTTATGATGCTTCACCTAAGAACTTCATAGAGAAGAAGTTATTCAAAAATTATTTAAAACACTATAAGATTGGTATATAAATTAAATAATTAAAATTTCATCAACATATATAATTATAAGTATGATCACACTCTTGTTAAAGTGATTGTAAATATATTCCCCACATTTATTTTTCATGAAAAAAAATTTATTATTGACTCATAGAGACAAATGTACCATGGATGGGATGTTATCATTTTCCCATTAAATGATCTATTTAAATTTCATATCATATTATAATTTACTGGAATCACAAACCCCTTAGGTGGAACCATATAAATATCTTCTTAATGATTTTTGTAAAGTAAACTTATTTTGAAATCTGTCTTCCAAATCTAATAATCATTGTAACATGATATGACATGTAGGACTCTAATAGACTAAAAAATGAATTTAGATATTGTTTTTAATAATGGATAATAAAGTGAATCTATTTAAACCGATTATATAATAGTCATTCTTTATAGTTACTCACATTACCATCCATTTTTAGTTTTCTCTTGATTTCCCATTTCAAACCAATGAGATTTACATCAATTAGTGGAAAAATCAGAACTGAAAATCTATTATAATACATGGAGTCCATCTCATAATTCATGTAATATTTTCATCATGTAGCTTATTATCTCTCTACTTATTTTTTTAAGTCATAGGATCTTTATTTTTAAAGATTAACGAGTCAAAATCTTTAGTGACTAGAAAACCATATCGTTATGTATATCTAACATCTCAAGTGATCCTATGATGTACTTATGGTTTAGTAAAACAATCTTCTATAGAGATATATGAAACCTATTATTGCACAATATCATCTGTATCTTAAGAATTAACATCAACAAATTCAATCTTTCTAACTCTATCATTTTTGAGGATGCACTCAATATCTAGAAAAATGGATTTGGTGTGAATGATTACTTAATTATCTAAGTATTTGTATCGATAATACCTTTTTTCATTAGGATAACCTAGAAATACAAACTGATCAAGTTGGGGTGAATAATAAATTCTAGATTTAGCCTTAATCGACTCATCACATCCCAATCCATGAATAAACAATAAGATAGATTTATTTCCATACATTAACACATATGGTTTATTGTATATGGTATTATGTATTATTTTGTACTTAATTTATAATGTATTATATAGTGTGTAATACATATCCTAAAAAAAATATAATAGACAACTATCATGGATCATCATTAACCTTACAATGTAAAGAAAGGTATATTTCCACAATTAATTAAATCCATTCCACTATGATCTATAAAGAGGGGGTATTATTTATATAATAAAAAAATTCCATATAAATTCAATAAATTTTTATCTAAGATACTCACTACCTAGATTATATTAATTATTATTTGTTATCCTTCCAAGTTGATTCTATACTTTATTCATGAACTATTTTAATTTATCAATAAATTTAGACTTATAAATAATTAAGTATAAATATCCATATAAACTTAACTATTCAGTAAAAGTAATGAAGTTAGAATACCCACATCTATATTCAATTGGATATGGTCCAAATGCATCAGTGTGTATGGATTATAAAAGCTTTATATCTCTTAAACATTGTCCACCATTTGGTGGAATGGTCATTTTTTATGATAATAATTAATGACAACTATCAAGTAAGATTTTCTTAAAAGAGTCTATATAAACATCTTGATTGATATTTTTTTAAAGAAATCTACTCATCTACATCCTAGGATAGTGATGTCATGACTAAGTGGAAAATGAGTCATGCAAACATGATCGATTATTAATTTAAAATAACCTATTCTCATAATTTAATAAAAAAATACTTTTATTCAAATATGATGTACTATAACATATGATTTGTTTATAAATGAAATATATCCCATTTCCAAAAAAACCATATGTTTCTAGGTAGGATACAAATATTATTTTCTTTATTAATAGTTGGTACATAAGAAAAATATTTTTGAAATAAGACAACCCCTATTGGTAATGGACGGTGGAAGACCTTAATGGCTAGAGCATGCAAACATTCCCCATTTATATCATGGAAATCTATTTCTCTTAAGGAAATATTTTTAAATATTTTTATTCTATGAATTTGAAAACATATTTGAGAACTACGTGATATATCTAATTAGAAATGTTTAAATATAGAATGATTATAGTCTGTAATGAATGGTCTAGAAGTTTACCATTGAATATTCAATTTGATTATTTTATTATTCCCATGGTACAAATTTCTACATTTAAAACACACATCATCCATTTCAATTTATTTTCATTGAATATTTAATTTCATGGATGACTTGTCCATGCGATCCCTAAACTTGGATTGAGTCTTAGTTCCATTTTTTTCACTTCATTTTAATCACCCTAACAGATAGAGGTTTTTCATGCCACATTTACTTGTAAACATGGTGACTCAATTTAATGAGTTTTTAGAGAATCTTATCACTATTTAACATATAATAATTAATAATAAAATTATAGATGCTCTTAAGTAGTGAAGAAAACAATGAGATCTATGTGGAAATCATTAGGGATCTTAAATAAAAATATGTCCAAGTGCTTAATGTAAGAAATTATCGTGACTATATGAGGCCCATATGTCATTGAATCCATATGATTACACATTAATAGTGAATTAGAGATAACATATATCTCATTTATTTCATTATATTGATAATGTTTATAATGGTGAGACATAATACTATAATCATCCTTATCCTCATGCGGCTTTAAAAGCTCACTATAAATAGATGAATTAATGATAAATTGTTAATATGTGGAATCATCTAAATGTTGCATATATATATAATTTTCTTCCTTACTATCCAATTTTTTATGATCCCCAAGAATATGGGTTTCTATGATATATAATTTTTATTCATAGCATAATATAACATGTCAGTGCCTATAATATACTTGGAAATTTTAGCTAGTCAAAAGTATACACCTATTTGATATGGATCATAGTGATGTAGTGGAAGTCATGTGGTTTTCACATCAATAATAAATAATAGTAGGTGTTTAGTAATTTTTATATATTAAAAAATTATATAAAAAGTTGAATTAATTTATCTCTAACTATTTTATCAAATCGTAATAGACCACATGTAATAATCCTGACCCTAATAGCCCTATGTCAGTGGTAATTATATTACAATAAAGTAGATAAAAGAGATAATATTACCAAGTATTGAATATATTAATAGTTAATAATAAATAGACATATATATGGTTCCCTTATTATATTGTTAATTAAATATAAGACAAAACAAATGAAAATAAACTACTTCCTTAATAATTATTAGAGGATTTCATCTTAATAACATGGGGAGGGAAACAAATAAATGAGTGAGATAAAATAATTACTAAGGGTTACATATAGTAGAAATGATATTAATAATATATGAAGCATTATAAATAAGGAATATCTAAAAACATTATATTTTATCAATAAACTAATAATTATAATCCATCAATATATTTCATCATAGTGAAAATTAACTGAAAAGTAATAACTAAATGCTTAGTGAAGGGAATTATTAATTTTTGGAGGTTAGTTATTGAGAAAATGAACCAATAAAATCATAAACTTTCACATGTTTTAATGTATGTGGGTAGAAACCCATTTGGTTCTTCATGGAAACAAACACTGACGGTTTTTCTCTAACAATTTTGTCTCATGAGACATGTAGATTCATCTAGGAGCTCTCTATAACTAGGACCCACCCATTTCTAAATTTCCAGATGATTCCTGAAACATAAAAATGACTAATTTAATTCAAGAAAAAAATAATACTTATCAACTAACATCATTATTGATTAAAATATACAAATTTTACATTATTTAATAGTTAATCAAGTAACATTCAAAGTAAAAACCATTTGTAAAAAAATGGTTTATAGCTTAGAAAATAATCATATACATGATAATATAAATAAATATATTTAATATAATTATAATGTCAAATAAAAAGTGATCTCAAAAGGGTATTAGATACACATTATAAAAATAAGTAGGTTCACAATACCAAGTAAGTCTCAATGAAATATTGATTTAGATGAAGTCCCTTACCTTATATTAAAAAGTGTTCCACACATTTAATTAATTTATTAAATAAAAAAGTTAGATTAATTAATAAATTTTCCCAAAAAAATTCAATATATAATTTATTTATTTTATAAATTTATTATGTTCATTTATAGAATTTCAAATGAGTTATAATGTTTAATTTTGTTGTTCTGGGAGCATTTGTTAAATGGTTTTGTGTTCAATTCCCATGAGTATAAATATGGAAGTTGTTTTCAAAATGGAATTAATTCCCCAAAATTGATATTATTTAATATTAAATAGTTTAAATAATTTTAAATAGTTACACATATCATTTGGTTATACGGTTTGAGGATGATTTATTTTATAAAATATTACTGATAAATGATTAGTTGATTTCTGTGTTTCTAACAACCATCAAAAACTAGCATTGTTTAATTTAATAATATGATTATAAAATTGTTACATTACATTAATTAAGTTTTAATTAACATATTAAATTCTGTTTTCACCAAAAAAAGGGTTTTATGACCAGCCTTAATTTCAGTAATGAAAAAAGAATACTTATCATCCATGAAGGTGGTGAATTGACACCTCATGGACAATGTTTTCATTTTTAGAATTAAAAGGAATGGACAATATATTTGATGACATTTATTCCATGAAAATAAAATAAAATAATATAATATAAATCATACATCATTTACCATTAAACTTTGGATAGGGTAGGGGAGGATAGGATAAAAAATAAAATGAATTAAAAGGGAATGAAGGAGTTTTTTACCTGTCAAATATCGTCTATTTGGGAACCTCATTAAGACACATTATGTTGGTTTTTAGTCAGACCATTAGGTATTGGACGTGGGTAAATGTCTTGGTAAGGAAATGGAGAATAATTTAGACATTATTAAAGGTTAATATGGTGTATGGAGAATGGGTGGTGAGGGGTGGTATTTATCTTGGAGGAGAGGGTTGTTTTTATAATTATTTCATTCATTAGTTTATTATTTCAGATAAAGATTATCAAGAGTGTTTATTATTGTGTATAAGTATAGTTACTAGTGCATGTGACTGTAAATTACTGTATTTCACAATTCACCCAAAATTCAATTTTTTTAGAAAGATCAAAAAAATTCACTCTAACAATTTTACAATGTATAGATTTAAAAAGTGTACACAATTTAATGATAATAATTTTCTAAATATGATAAATTTAATTTTTAATTAAAATCACTATTTATTCAGAAAATTTTAATTTTAATATTATAACTGATGTTATGACCCATTGAAGAATTAATTATGGCATCAAAAAATTATCTTATAGTTTTAATAAAACAATATATTAATTCATGAATTTTTTTTAATGAATTTTTTTTGGTTAAATAATTATATTAATGTTAAAATTGTAAGACAATTAAGTTTCCCAAAAATACCAACTCTTAATTTATCATTTTTAAAACAATTATTTATTTATTCTATGATATAAAGATATCTAATTTTCATTTATAATTTATCTAAATTTTATTAATATTTTCATAGGAAAAGTTATTTTTATAATGTTCACATTACTATTCCTAATAGTCTCATTACTATTCCAACTTTTATTTTAATACTAAATAGTATATAATGGTTTATTTAAGCTCAGTGTTGCATTAAACATAAGATACCAGATAAATTGAATTTATTTAAGAAGACACATACCCTAAAATCTTAGGTTGTTATATTCATCCCACAAAAAAGTTCATCCAAAAACGTTTCATGAGTATTACCTTCAAAATAAGTGAGGGTGGATCATCTTCCTAATATCCTTAAGTTCCCATGATGTTTCTTATAATTTATTGTTTTCGTAAATAACATTTACCAGTTGAATCGTTCAATTTTTCAATACTTCTTATCATGTGTCATAAATATCAGTAGGCTCTTCAAGGTAAGACAAATCAGGTTTCATTTATATTTATTCATAGGTGTGTACATGTGTTGGGTCTGGAATGTACTTCTTTTACGATGTTATATGGAACACATTAAAGAGACTTTGTGTAATTTTTAATTAGTATGATACAACTCCAATTCATTCTATAATTCCAAATGGTTTGATGTACCTAGGGATCAGTTTCTATTTCTTACCAAAACATATAACACCCTTTCATAGAGATACATTCAAAAAGACATGATATCCCTCTTGAAATATCCAATCCTTTATCACGTTGTCAACATAATTCTTCTTATTAATTTGAACATCATTAATATTAGTGTAAATAGTCATTACATTTTCCATTTCCACTTAAATAAGTTCTTAGACTATATGTTTCCTCTGATGAAATTTATCCCAATAAGTTTAAGTATGAAATATCTTTACATATAATGCTTCGTATGGTTCCATATCATTACTAGAATAGTAACTACATGAAAACTAAACTAATGGTAAATAACTATCCCACATACCTTGAATGTCAATTGATAATGATCTAAAAAAATATTCCTATGTTTTAAAATTCTGTTCAGAATGTATGTCATTTTGACAGTGATAAGTAGTACTCAAATATAGCTCTGTATCTAAAGCCTTATGAAGAATGTACAGTAATTTTGACATAAAATGGGAATCTTGAAAAGATACAATAGATATAGGTTCACCACTAATTCTTACAAATTAATATATATATATATATATATATATATATTTGTTTCTAGGTACTCAAGAGGTATATATTCTCATATAGTAATAAAATTTTCCAATTTAGAAAGATGATATACAATAACCCATATTGTATCTGTAGAGACCCAAAGCTTGACGTACATGGAAATTACATTACTTTTTCGAAATAATTAATACATAAAATAAACAGACACACAAGGAATGTAATAGTTTAGTGTCTTTTGAAACTCGGAATATAATATTCTAATAGTGTTGAAAGAACTTCAACAACTCCAATAAAGATCATCCCCTTATTTTTTCTTACCTAAAACCTCTATTTATATCCCGTGGAAAAGAAAACATAAAAGGGGTGAGCTCAAATTCTCAGTAAGGGAAAACATAGATAACATAAAAGAATCCATAAGCATTTGAAAGAAAAAACTTGAACATCAAATTTAAACATCAAAATCATGAGCAAAGACATAAATCGTGGAAGTACGTAAGGCATATATCATAATGGAACATCAACCATGATAAAATATAATGTAAATAAAACATGTAATTGTGGCAACCATTACGCACATGTTATGATTTCTATAGTAGCCAAGGCATTACTGCCAAGACCATCTTAGTGGACAAAGTCCCTTTCTGAATCGAGTTCACTCCTCGTTTCAGTCATGTAACACTGATCCAGATTAACTTAGCATTACAGTCATGTCTATCTCATGAGATATAAATCTTTACCCAATTCATTGGAGGGAGATATAGGTCCCACCCATCTCATATTGAAATCATTCTTTTATGTGCCACAATATAAACATAAATCATTCATCATAACCCAAGAATAAAATGGGTTTCATAAACATCCTTCCATCATAACGTAATCCATACAAAAAAATTGGATATCATCTCATCATTAGAAAAGTGAAACCATGTAAATCATAGAGACATTATTCTTGAAACATACATATGTGAAATAATGTCATCTTAGATGAAAATGGTTTTGATAAAACACTTGAAATGAATTCTTGAGAAAAATATCCTTTTTTCTTCAAAATCATTTTCTTTTCACAAAATGTCATGCAATTTTTAAAGAAAATGGTTTTTTTGAAAATAGTTATGAAATATTTTGGAGGAATCTTCATGAAAATAAGTCTTTATAAAATCGTAAAAATCCTTTCATGCCGTATACATTAAAAAAACATTCTTCTCGTACTTTTTTCAGAAAAGTCAAAAAGTACCTAGTAGGGTAAATAAAAAAAAGATTCATTCCATACCATGGGGTAAGAGTAAAAATGGTTGTAAATGAATTTAAACATACATGAATACACTTTTATAAAACATGGACATGGATAATATCAACAACACCAGTAAATACTTACGAATAAGCAATCTCGGTTAAAAATGAGATTTGAAAAATTATCCCTTACCTTAGGTCTGATATGCTCTGTACGTATCTGAACGTCCTGTATAATGATTTAAATAAGGTCATTGACTTATTAAATAATCATATTCATTGTTATGATATCATATATATTTCACTTATGACTTTATATTACCCGTTCTTTTGTAAATTCCATGTTAAACTAGCATTTTGGGTAAAATCATTTAATTTATCGTATGTTTTTCGACTTGTTGTTCTTGATATTATTACTTATATCCTGATTTACATAATTCAATAATGTAAAACATGATTTATATATAATATATATTCATCGTATACATATATATATTATAGATCAATAAAAGGAATGAAATACACCGTTCAAGGAGACGGTAGGTCGTACATACGCATGAACGATGTTTTCGTTTCCTTATTGAATTGAATGAAACTAAATAGATTACATACATATATATATACATAATTCCAGTAGAATTATTATTTCATATATTTCATTATTATTCATTATATAAACTTTATTATCATTCATGTATGGTTAACATGGAGAATGAATCTCATCGTGTCGTGGAGACCGTAGTTCGTACGTACGCACGAGCGATGATATCGTTCCAATAATTATTTAATATAATTGAAGTGGATGGTATAATATATCAGAATCAGTATGATGTTATAATAACCATATATATTTATTATTTACACCATTATACCCATCCATGTAAGGTGTTGGTGGAAAAATAGATTTCACCACTGCGTGGAGACAGTATTCCGTACATACGCACGCATGCTGATTTCATTTTTCGTAGGATGGATTGATGGTGAAATAGGGTTTTTTAAAAATTATAATAACATATCAGTATATGAGTTATACTGATGTTATTACTTCATACTAAAACAACTAAAGAAGAAGAAGTGGAAGAAGAAATAAAGTTGAAATAATCGGTAACGGACATTACCTATTCTTTGAAGCGCCTCTTTGAGACCTCCTCTTAGGGCACTAAAATTGGACTTTGAAGAAGAAAAGAACCTCTAAGATGTTTCTATGGAAGTGGAGAAGAGAATTTTCTAGGGTTTGGCCGAGCTTGAAGGCTCAATGTGGTGTGAGGAAGAGAGGGAGGAGGTGCCCTTTTATAAGGGAGGAGAGGGGCACCTTTGGAAAAACTAAAAATATTATTTTATTATAAAGTCATATTCAGTTATTAATAGCTTCAAATTGATTTATTTTTACGCTAATGTGGGTATGGTTCTAAATCCTCTCATCCAATAGAATTTAGACAAGTTTAGGTTTCTATTTTAACCTTATCATTTAGATTTAACATTAAGTTAAATAATTTTTCTTTTAACGTGTCTTCTTGTTTTCTTACACTATATGTTTAATAAAAACACTATAATAAGCCAAACGAACCCCAAGTTGTTTATTATTAATATATATAACCTTATCTAAGTCATTTGATCGAACCTAATATTTTTAGGAATAAAATAACAATTAACAATATAATATATGTTTTAAAAACCATTTTATGTAAATTTTGACACTATTTGGTAATTGATTTTTGTGAAATTCATAAGAGAATTATTAGTTATAAAAAGGTTAATTAAATCAATACTAACATGTCATATTAACATATAAAATTAGTTAAATGCATAAAAAGTCTCAAATAAGATTTATTTTTGTATTTATAAAATCAATCATGTCAATATTTCATTATTAATATAATTACTGCATCATCTTTGTGTATAAATAAATTACATTATTTAATCAAAAAAAATTATAAATAAAATACCATTATGTAGGAAATATTTTTATATTTCTAATGAATATTTATAGTCGAATTTATATTATGTATAACCCTATATTAAAAATTATTTATTTATTAAACATTGATTTTAACTATTTTAACCCTTCTTTAAATAAATTAATATTAAATGTCCTAATCTAATCGAAATGGGACTAAATGGTAATATTTTATTCCTAAGGTTGTTTTTGGTTGAATTAAACTTATCCAATAAAATTAGGACATGTGTTTGGGTAATAATAACATCATTTTTACCCTTAATTATCCTATTTACTTTAAACCGTGGTAAATAAAAGTAAAAAGTTACTATTCAGAAAAAATTATTTTCATCTCATTAAACCACATTTTAGTCCTTGATATTAACCATGTTTCTTGGATTTTTGAAATTCAATTCACAGAAGTGGTAAAATTTAATTTAAATTAAAAAAACTCAGTTTTTTAACTACCACTAAGTGGTTTCACTGTTCATCGAAAATTGAAGTTTTTCAGAAAAAGACAAAACAAATCAGCCTTATCATTATTTGATATTCTAAATTCAAAATTGATGTCTATTTTTCCAAATTCATAACATATAAGTGTCATTAATTAATTTTACAATTAATTCCCATTATCAAAATAAATTGCGTGTTTTTAAGAAACAACAACTATCAAAAGATTGATACTTTTTTATATCCAATTTCAAAGTGAAATTAATTCCAATGATCAGCGTTGGATTAAATGGTAAAAATATATTCTAATTACACATTAAAACCAATTAAAAATATAATCTAATCATATAAATTATTGCGATGAAATAAGTTGTTTTTAATTAAAATATAGCATGTTTTTACTATTCATTAAAATATTAAAGTTATCAGAATAATATAAAAAATTTATCCAAAGTAAAATTTTATATCATGATTCCAATGAAAAATTTTATATTGTGAAATTGAAATTATAGACATGTCAAAAACAGTATTTAAGGTGGGTGCGTCATCAAATTGTGGGAAAACTACAATTTTTAAAAAATACAAATTTTACACGAAAAATTTATTTTGTTCTCATACCATATTCTAGAAAATTTGTAAGATGAATAATAATGTAAGAAAATTAAGAATTTAGTTAATACTATTCATAACGTCTAGTCCATAATAATATTATAACAATATATCGTTATTTAGTGAAACCTGGTATTGCGTACAACAGACGCTATCGAGGAAGGTCGTGATTGCGTGTAATGCAAGCAAGGTCAGGGTTGGGTGTTGTGCAAGACTCCTCCATTGTTTCGTATAAAAGAATCCTACCATATTTCATTTAAACGTTGAATATATGTATATATACACTAAATGTTTCGTAGAATAACTACTATCAAAATTGTGTGTAACATGATCCAAGAATAGTGTTGTGTATACTACAAGCTCATACGGTGTTGCGTATAGCGCAAGGAAATCATGTTGTAGCTTACAACAAAAGACATAAAAGAAATTAAAAGAATATTTTTCATAAAATCTCTGGGTGTTACATTCTACCCCCCTTAAAATGAATTTCTCCCTCAAAATTCATTGAGGTTATAAATCGTTTACTATTTATAGAAACCCACATCATAAAAAGGAATACTAACACTTAATTTTAAAAACTAAATTACGAAATGTAACGATTACCCAAAGAAACTCATCACTAGGATTCCATATAAGATAACATAGGTGAAAATATGGATATGGAAGAAAAATCTAACCATCAAGTTTTGATGGAGAGTGGTAGGGAACATAGCTATGAAAAATCCATCAATCACAATGCCATAGATTTGTGATGATCTAAGGTACCATCTGATTCATTGGATATAATGTCACTAGGAAAACATTTTTTGTTTTCAAGATCATTTCCCTAAAGTTGATGAAATTGGAATTAGAATAAATACTTTCATGATTTTGGTACAGTCTCACCATTGGTCGTTCTTTAGACAATTTCCACTTCATCACTTAAAGAAATGAAGTTGAATTTTTCATTCATGAAGTGTTAGCAGATCATGTGATATAATGATGGGTCATTCCATCTGTCTCAAACAAAAGGTTAGAAAAGTTAAATACATAAGTCCATATATAGTGAGATTAATCATATATGGTTCCTAAAATGGACTTATACTTCATATATCATACTGATTAATATAATAAAACTAGTTTCTACTAAATAAGGACTTCTTGGTGGCTAGTGGTAGGTGATAAAGGCCTGTCGCACTTTAGTTGTGGGTTCGATTCCCACATCCTTGTCCGACGCGATGGGTTGTTGCCCATCCTGCATGTTGCCCTTTTTCTAAAACTACATTACTAAAACATCCCATCAATAATATCGAAAAACAATTCTAGCCTTAAATAATACTTACTTATGTCCAACATAATCCATTCCAATCTTTAGTCTTATCTGATATACTTCGGTCCAAGATCATAGTATAATGAAAACAATTACTAGAAAGGTTATCTACCAAGAATGTGAATACAAGCATTTATCCCACATATATCAAAAGATATATATTGTTTGTTGTATTCAAAACACATGAATACCTTAGTCATATATTCTCTTGAAACATAAATTACCATAGAACCTTAGTGAAAACATGAATACTGACAAAAGGTAACTCTTTCCACAACAAAATCCCAAAAATATCTATATAATCAAACCATAATATCACTTAGTCCTTATATCAGTCATGAGCTCATGAATACAATCAAACATCTCATTATTTTCTTATCCCCTCCTTATGCGCATATCATCTACTTTACAAAAATATATGAATAACCTTCCATGGTTACTGGTACCATTCAACATATACTTTCAAATACTTTAGAAAAAACAATAGTGTAACAATCCTTAGATGATTATTTATTAAATAGTACCATTCATTATTATTTATAAACATACAATCATTCCACTAACTTCTTAAACCACTAACTGAGCTTAATCATTTCGTTCATCTCATATTTCATTTGTAGTCTCTTCATCATTATCCACATAAATACTACTCATATGACCATGATGATTCTCTTCATGATATTTTCCCTTAGGGCATTGGTTTTCATAATGCCCATACATTCCACATTTAAAACATCAAATCATTGTTGATGACGTAACAATACCATTATCCTGGTCCATGGTGTTAACTGAACATTTTCCTTTGCAATTATTGGCCTTTTGTTCTTCTTTTCCACACCCAAAGCATCTTCTAATTCCTTTGAAACAATATCACAGATGCCTCTTCCCACACGATTTACATGAGGGAAATTGGATTTTACTTCCTCTATGATCATCATGAAACTCCATAATTCTCTTATTATCTGAGTCGGGAAACTTACCAAAGTTGAGATTATTGAACATATTATGAGATTTCTGATTAGGAATAATAACGATGTTTGGACTTCCAAATCCCGTTTCATTTGGTTTCTCATGAAGAATATCATTCCATTGTCCGTTATATCCTCCATTCTCATGAATCTTCCTGTTTCCAGCCATTTTCTAAAACCCAAAAAGAAGAGTGTGAGAGGCAAAAATCATGCTAGAGAAAACAACATAGTAAAGGGGAGTACCCTCAATATCTAACATCTTCGGTTAAATTCTATGATCGTTACCGTAGTTCTAGGACTATATCCTATACGTATACTTATCCTTATGGACATACCTAGACATACCTTAGAAATATCTCTAGGGATATCACTAACATTTTCGCATGCTAGTTTCCAAAGGTTTTCTAAAAATTTCCTCTAATACCAACTGTAGAGACCCAATGCCTGACGTCTATGGACATTAAATTACTTTTGTGGAATAATTAATACATAAAAAAAAGACACACAAGGACCGTAATAGTTTACTGTCATTGGAAACTCGGAATATAATCTTCTAATCGTGGTGAAAGATCTTCAACATCTCCCATAAAGATATTCCCCCTTTTTTTTACCTAAAACCTTTCTTTATATCCTAGGGAAAAGAAAACATAAAAGGGGTGAGCTCAAATGCTCACTAAGGGAAAAAATAGTGAACATAAAACAATCCATAAACATTTGAAAGCAAGAACATGAACATGAAATTTAAACATCAAAATCATGAGCAAAGACATAAATCGTGGAAGTACGTAAGTCATATATCATAATGGAACATCAACCATGATAAAATATAATGAAAATAAAACATGTAACTGTTGCAACCATTAAACACATGTTATGATTTCCATAGTAGCCAAGTCATTCCTTCCAAGACCATCTTAGTGAAAAAAGTCCCTTTCTGAATCAAGTTCACTCCTTGTTTCAGTCCTTTAACACTGAATCAGATTAACTTACCGTTCCATCCATGTCTATCTCATGAGATATAAATATTTACCCAATTCATTGGAGGGAGATATATGTCCCACCCATATCATATTGAAATCATTCTTTCATGTGCCACAATATAAACATAAATCATTCATCATAACCCAAGAATAAAATGGGTTTCATAAACATCATTCCATAAGAACGTAATCCATACAAAACAATGGATATCATTTCATCATTAGAAAAGTGAAAACATGTAAATCATAGAGACATGATAATTGAAACATACACATGTGAAATAATGTCATCTTAGATGAAAATGCTTTTGTTAAAACAGTTGAAATGAATTCTTGAGGAAAATATCCTTTTTTCTTCAAAATCATTTTCTTTTCACAAAATGTCATGAAATTTTGAAAGAATATGGTTTTTTTGTAAATAGTCATGAAATATTTTGGAGGAAGCTTCATGAAAATAAAGCTTTACAAAAAAAAATCCTTTCATGCCGTATATGTTAGAAAAACATTTTTCTCGTACTTTTGTTGGAAAAGTTAAAAAGTACCTTGTAGGGTAAATAAAAGAAAGATTCCTTCCATACCATGGGGTAAAATTCAAAATGGGTAAAAAGTAAATTAAACATAAATGAATACACTTTTATAAAACATGGACATGGATAATAGCAATAACCTCAGTAAATACTTACGAACAAGCAATCTCGGATAAAAATGAGATTTGGAAAATTATCCCTTACCTTAGGTCAGATATGCTTCATACGTATCCAAAACACTAGTATAATGATTTAAATAATGTAATTGACTTATTAAAGAATCATATTCATTGTTATTATATCATATATGTTTCACTTATCACTTCATATTACCAGTTCTTTTGTAAATTTCATGTTAAAACAGCATTTTGGGTAGAATCATTTCATTTATCGTATGTTATTCGACTTGTCGTTCTTGATATTATTACTTATATCCCGATTTACATAATTAAAGAATGTAAAACTTGATTTATATATAATATATATTCATCATATACATATATATATATTAGAGATCAATAAAAGGAATGAAATACACCTTTCATGGAGACGGTAGGCCATACGTATGCATGAACGCTGTTTTCGTTTCCTTATTGAATTGAATGAAAATAAATTGATGACATACATATATATATATATATATTAGAATTATTATTTCATATATTTCATTATTATTCATTATATAATCTTTATGATCATTCATGTATGGTTAACATTGAGAATGAATCTTATCGCATCGTGGAGATGGTAGTCTGTACGTACGCACGAGCGATGATATCATTCCCATAATTATTGAATAGAATTGGAGTGGATGGTATAATATATCAGAATCAGTATGATGTTATAATAAACATATATATTTATCCTTTACACCATTATACCCTTCCATTTAAGGTGTTGGTGGAAAAATAGATTTCACCGGAGTGTGGAGACGGTATTCCTTACGTACGCACGCGTGGTGATTTCATTTCCGTAGGATGGATAAATGGTGAAATAGGTTTGTTTAATAGATATAATAACATATCAGTATATGAGTTATACTGATGTTATTACTTCATAATTAAACAACTAAAGAAGAAGAAGTGGAAGAAGAAATAAAGTTGAAAGAATCGGTAACAGACATTATCTCTTCTTTGAAGTGACTCTTTGTGACCTCCTCTTAGGGCAATAAAATTGGTCTTTTAAGAAGACCAGAACATCTATTATGTTTCTATAAAAGTTGAGAAGAGAATTTGGAAGGGGTTGGCCGAGCTTGAAGGCTCAAAGTGGTGTGAGGAAGAGAGGGAGGAGGTGCCCTTTTATAAGGGAGGAGAGGGGCACCTTTGGAAAAACTAAAAATATTATTTTATTATAAAGTCATATTCGGTTTTTAATAGCTCCAAATTGATATATTTCTATTCTAACGTGGGGATGTGTCAAAATCCTCCTATAAAATAGAATTTATACAAGTTTAGGTTTCTATTTTAACCTTATCATTTAGATTTAACCTTAAGTTAAATAATTTTACTTTTACCAGGGCTTCTTGTTTTCTTACACTATAAGGTTAATAAACTTACTATAACAAGTCAAACGAACCCAAAGTTGTTTATTATTAATATATATAACATTATAAAATTCATTTGGCAGAACCATATATTTTTAGGAATAAAATAAGAATTAATAATGTAATATTTGTTTTAAAAACCATTTTATGTCAATTTTGACACTATTTGGTAATTGATTTTTTTGAAAATAATAACAGAATGATTAGTTCGAAAAAGGTTAATTAAATCAAAACTAACATGTCATATTAACCTATAAAATTTTTAAAATTGATAAAAAGTCTCAAATTACATTTATTTGGGTATTTATAAAATCAATTATGTCAATATTTCATTAATAATATAATTATTGCATCATCTTTGTGTCATATATAAATTAAATTATTTAATCTATAAAAATTAATAATAAATTACCATTATGTAGGAAGTAGTTTTATATTTTTAATGAATATTTATAGTCGAATTTATCTTATGTATAACCCTATATTAAAAATGATTTAATTATTAAACATTGATTTTAACTATTTTAACCCTTCTTTAAATAAATTAATATTAAATGTCCTAATCTTATCCAAGTGGGCCTAAATGGTCATATTTTATTCCTAAAGTTGTTTTTGGTCGAATTAAACTTATACAATAAAATTAAGACATGTGTAAGGGTAATAATAATATCATTTTTACCCTTAATTATCCTATTTACTTTTAACCATGGTAAATAAAAGTAAAACGTTACTATTCACCAGAAATGATTTTCATCTCATTGAACCACATTTTAGTCATTGATATAAAATTTGTCTCTAGTATTTTTGAAATTAAATTCATAGAAGTGGTAAAGATTAATTTATATTAAAAAAAGTCAGTTTTTTAACTACAACTAAGTGGTTTCACTATTCATCGAAAATTGATGAATTTCACAAAAATACGAAAAATTCAGCCGAACAATTATTTGATATTCCGAATTCAAAATTGATGTGTATTTTTCCTAATTCATAACATAGAAGTGGAATTAATTAATTTGAAAATTAATTCCCGTTATCAAAACAAATAGCGTGTTTTTAAGAAACAATAACTTTCAAAAGATTGATACTTGTTTATATCCAATTTCAAAGTGAACTTAATTCCAATGATCAACATTGGATTAGATGGTAAAAATATATTATAATAAAAATTTAAAACCAATTAATAAGATAATATAATCATATAAATTATTGCGATGAAATAAGTTGTTTTTTATTAAAATATAGCGTGTTTTTACTATTCATTAAAAAATGAAAGTTATCAGAATAATATGAAAAATTTATCCAAACTAAATTTTTATATCCTTATTCCAAAGATGAATTTTATTTTGTAAAATTGAACTTATAAACATGTCAAAAACAAGATTTAAGGTAGGTGCGTCATCAAAAGGCGGGAAAACATTAATTTTTGAAAAATACATATTTTACATGAAAAATTTATTTTATTCTCATAACATATTCCTGAAAATGTGTAAGATGAATAATAATGTTATGAAATTCAGAATGTAGTTAATAATATTCATAATGGTTAGTCCATAATAATATTATAACAATATATCATTGTTTAGTGAAACCTGCTATTGCGTACAACACACGCTATCGAGGAAGGTCGTGATTGCATGTAATGCAAGCCAAGTCAGGTTTGCGTGTTGTGCAAGACTCATCTGTTGTTTCGTATAACATAATACAACCATATTTCATTTATAAATTGAATATATATATATACACTCAATGTTTCGTAGAATAACTACTATCAAAATTGTGTGTAACATGATCTAAGAATAGTGTTGTGTATACTGCAAGCTCATACGGTGTTGCATATAGCGCAAGGCAATCTTGTTGTAGCTTACAACACAAGAAATCAATGAAATTAAAAGAATATTTTTCATAAAATCTTGGGGTGTTACATTATCACTATTTCAGGGGGTCTTTGGAAATCCTGTGATGAAGTTCACAGTAATGTCATGTCACTTTGACATAGGAATAGGTACTGGTTTCATGAATCCTATATGATTTTGTCTCGTAGACTTCACTTGTTTATAAAAAGAGACATATTGAAACATATTTTGGAATTTCCAACTTCATGTTAACATAACAACGATGTTACTTTTTATATATATACATGTTGGTACTACCAGGGTGTATAGATAAATTTGTTCAATGAGAATCATCTAATTGTTTCCATTTTAGCTCAGGTGTGAATGGAACACATATTTTTTTTTCCAAATTTAATAATTCCATCCTCACTCATGAAGTCTTCCAATATTCAATTCTTAAAAACTTTAATTTTATTTTGAAATTATCATCATAAGAATGCATGATTTTTTCTATTTCCAATAAGGATGGTTTCACAATAATTTTAAAAAAGATATTTTTTCACATTATCTAATAATTACCGTATCCATATTTACTAAATCCATGAACATATGACCTTACAAAATCCTAATTTATGTTATAAGTCCATGATCATTCCTTTTTAATTCATCCACTGCTATTTTTTGTCCTCAGTGGGAGTGTATTGTGTAGTCATAATATTTTAGTAACATGAGCCATCATATTTTCCTCGTGTTGACATATTTCTTTATAAAGATGCATTTCAAAATCTTACGATCTGTATATATCTCACATATTTTACTATAGATATAGTGTCCCCATATATATAGAGTAATAATTATGGTTTCAATCTCAAGATAATGAGTTTCATAATTTTTTTATTAATCTCCAACAAACATGATGCATATGAAATAAAATTATCATTTTTATAATAAAACTACCCAGTCATTTCTTTATTTCATCGTTGTATATCAAAAAACCCATAATTTTCAGATGGTAGAGTAAATATCAAGGAATTTAAAAATATTATTTTCAATTCATAAAAATATTATGCATAGTCTTCTGTCCAAGGAAACATATTCATTTTACATGTGAGCTTGGTTAACAGGTCATACAATCAGGCATGATTCTGAATGAAACATTGATAGTAACCTGCTAATCTAATAAATCTAAATACCTTATTTTTGTTCATTGGTGTATTCCATTATTGTATTTCCTTTTTAATTATAGGTTTAACTGAGATTCGATCATTAGATATAGTATGTCTAACAAAAAAAATTTATTGAAGCCAGAATTCACACTTGCTAAATTTACCATATAATTGTTTCCTTATGAGAGTCTCAAGAATAGATGACAAGTGATTCTAATGGTATTTATATGTATTATCATAGACCACAATATCATCAATGAATACCAAAAATAATAATCAATATATTCCTTGAATATTATATTCATTAAATATATAAAAATAAAGGGTGGATTATTCAATACAAATGACATTACTGAAAACTCATAATGTCCATACCAAACATGATAATATTTATTTGGAATTTCTTCCTTATTTACTCACAATTTAGGATACCTAAAACATATCTAAATTATTGAAAAATATTGTGCATCATGAAGTTGATCAAATGAATCATCAATACGAGGTAAATAATACTTCTTCTTTATTTAATTATCATTTATTTCTCAGCAGTCAATTAAAAACATCATGAATCCATATTTAATCTTAATAAATAGAACAAAATCTACCCATAGAAAGAAAATAATGTGAATAAATCCATTATTACTCAAATACTATAGTTTTTCTCTATCTCTCTAAATTCCCCAGAGCCTATTTTTTAGGATTCTTTGATATTGTTCTTTCAGTAGGGAATAAATGAATGATAAACAAAACATAAAGTTATGAGGGCATGTCGATCTAATTAATCTAGATATATATAATTGTATTCTTATAAAATTTTTATATAATAATTTTTAATATTAATTTCAATGTCCCTATATTTTCTTCGCACTTCATCCCCAATAATTTCACTCAGTAGAGCTTCTGGGGGTGGATCTAGATAAGCATAATATGATAAAGATTATTATGTAAAGATAAGAGATTCTATATATTATTCAAAAATCACAATTTATTTATTATTGAAATACTTTTTTTATAATTTTTTTAAATATATTCTATAATGAAGATTATATAAAATTTAACCATAGAAATGATGATAAGGTATGTAAATAACTCATTTTTATATTCCATAATGGGGACTACCCAAGACATCGTTTGCACAATGAGTCTTCCCTAAAGAATTTTTACTGACTTCTCCCTTTTTAAATCTAAAGGAAAATATAAAATTTTCGTAAATAATTGGACGGATATAAAAGAGTGAGATAATATAAAATCAAATAAATCACTGGATATATTTTAATATTGTATTAATGTAACTGCCAACACATGATTGGGTGTTTCTACTTCAGCTGTGGTGATCACACAAGCTTTTCCATCTGCCATTACCCTATTATGTTATATATTCTCTTGGATCATAGGTCACTGTATTGAGTAATACCCCATTTAATTATAGATTAAGAATTGAACAAATTTCCTTTGTTTTTTCCCTTATACTTTTTAACTTGGTGAACCTTTTCTCCAGACAAATAACAATCTTCAATGCCTTTCAATAATTTATGATGAGGATTATTTATGAATTTTTATAATAATGGGAATTTATTTGTTCCCATACTCTTCATTGATGATCTACATTTTTAATGGTTATCATGATACCTATTATTCAATTGATTTCCCTTTAACATATAGGATCTTGAAAATTTCTTCTCTATTTTGATGGAAGTTAATACTATTTCATTATATGATAAATAGTTTTTGGGAATCTAGTGCCCTTCAGAGACATGTCTTAAGACCTTAAAATAAATGACCAATTCTGTTTTTTAATCATTTTTGTCATCCATAACATTCATGAATGTTCTTGTGAGGATATACTTATACTATATAGCACTATATTCTTCTTTTTTCATAATGCTAAATAATTTTCTATACATTTAATTTCATTTCTCATGAGGGAAGTAATTTTCAAAGAATTGTTCAACGAAAGTTATCTATTTCATGTATTTTATTTCATCCTCCTACTTAGTATTCTGGATCAATGACCACGATTGATAAAATTCACCCTTGAGGAAATATAAAACCAATACTAAATTTTCCCTTTCATTACATCCCAATTGTAGAATTATCGTTTTAAGGGTCTTGATCTATTGCTCAACTACCACTAGATTAGTATTCCAACTAAAATATGGGGACTTATTCATTATTAAATAATCTGACACATGTATAGTATGGTTATTTTTCCTAAACTAATTATGCTATCCTCATATGTACACGATCTTCTCAGAACCAACCTCAACTATGTTGACTTGATTAGAAGGTAAGTCACTACATTGTTTTCGGGTATTGGTTACCTTTATCCCATTATGATACATCACTAAATAATGGCACACACCGAATTACATCATAATCCCTATGAGTGTTGATCTAAAAAATATCTATAAGAAATTATCATAATTCTCTTATTTACTTAATATATTGTTCCCAAGGATTTACTGAACCATATCTGATACCAACTATAATAACCTTGACCTCAGTAGCCAAATTTCAGTGGTTATATTATTATAATGGAATAGATATAAAATATCACATTACCAAAGATAGATAAATTTTGTACTCTTGAATGACTAGATGCATACATATTTCTCTTATTATAATGGTAATTAAACATAAACCTTAACAGTGTAAAATAAACTACTTCCTTGACACATATTCAAGGATTTAATATTCATAACATGGGTAAGGAAAAAAAATAAAATGGTGTGATCAAATGATCATTAAGGGTTATATACATGAGACACCTGAATAAATTATAGGAGAATCATGGTCAATATGGAATAACATAAAAAAATTCCATTTAATCAATAAATTTCGAATGAAAATGCATCCATTGATCTAGTAATAGTGAAAATACAATGAATAGTGATAGTTGAATAATGAATTAAGGGGATGTTTAATTATTAAACATCATCCATATGGATCATGAATTGCTATCTGAAGGAATTTCAAAAGTAAGTTTATTTACGAGGGATGAAATTAATCTGAATATTCATGGAAATAAACATGAAGGTTTTTTCTCCAATTATTTTGTCCTATGAGACCTGTCGATGCATCGATGGGCTATCTATAATCAGGGTCCACCCATGAATGCATGTAAAAATAATTTTCCTAAAATATAAAAATGATCAATTAAATTCGTGAAAATATTATTCCTTAACAATTTATATCCATATTGTGTAAAATATAAGGATTTAACATTTTTCCCAATTAATCTAATAACATTAAAAGTAAACAACTAATGTAAAAAATGATATATGGATTAAAAAATTATCATAACCATGGAAGAAGAAATATGGATATTTAAGAGAAAATTAATTTCAAATACAAAATGATATCAAAAGGGCAGTAGATACATGAAATTTTAATGACTACGTGCACAAAACCAGGTTAGTCTTAATGAAATATAGATTGAGATAAACTCCCTTACCTTATATCTGAAACAATTCCACAGTTGTATGTAATTCCTGAGATAATAAAATAAAATAAAATAATTAATTAATTCAGAAACTGTTCAACAAATATTTTATTTATGATAATTTTATTATGTTCATTTATTTATTTTCTGACAAGTTATAATGTTTAATTTTTTTATTCTGAGATCATTAATTTCATGGTTTTATGGTCCTTTCAATTGAGTAAAAATATGAAAGATATTTTAAAATGAGAATAAATTCTCTAGAAGGGAAATTATTTAGTACTGATTATATTAAATAATTCTAAATGGTCTCATTTATATTTTTGTAATATATTATGAGGATGATTAAAAAGATTTTTTTTGAAAAATGATTAGTTTATTATAGTGGGTTTTATGACCATCACTAAAGAGTATCTTATATATTATATTATGTTTATATACTAGTTATATAACATTATATATGTTTTAATTCAAATATTTTTATACTTTTAATAAATAAAAATGGTTTTATTACTATTCTTGAAGGAGATAATGAAAAATGAGAACTCTTCATCCATGAAGGCTGTGAATCGACACCGGATGGATGATGTTTTCATTTGTAGAATTAAATGAGGGGAGAAAATATTTTTTTATGATAAATATTTAAAAAAACTGAAATTCTATTATATATATTATATTTGAGTTACCATGAGATTTTGTATAGGGTAGTTGAGGAGAGGATAATAAAAAAAGTAAAGGTGAATGAACATTTTTTACCCGTTGAATATCATCTCCTTGGGAACCTCCTTGAGACACATGTATTTTTCCTTTTGGTAAGACTAATATCTTTTAGAAATTTGGAAGAGGATTGGGAAGGTAATTGGGTATAATTTATAAAAACATAATGGATTATAATGTGTGAGTATAACAGGTGGTGAGTGGTGCTATTTATACTAGAGAAGAGGGGTGTTTTTTGATTATATTATTTATTAGTTTATTATTTTGTCTCAATACTATCAATAGTGTTGGTTATTGTATCTATTTATAGTAGTTGGTTACTTAATGTTATAAATAATAGGATATTACATCATTAATGTCTCTAAAATTCATGTATTTGACTAAAATTGATAAATATCATAAATTACCGTATTTCACTATCCACTAGAAATTCATATATTTCTGAAAAATAATAAAACATTCACCATAAATTTTTTTAAATGTGTAGATTCAAAAAATTGACACCATTTATTAATAATAATTTTTTTAATATGGTATATTTTTTTATTTAAAATCACCAGTTATTAGGAAAATACTAATTTTATTATTATAACAGAATTTACGAAACTTTTAAAAATTAATTGTGGTATCATAAAATAATATTTAAATTATAATACACAAAAATATTAATTCGTGAATCTATTTTATGAGAATAAATATTATTTTAAATCATTATAATTATATATTTTTAAATAGAATATTTTGTTTGACTAAAATACCAACACTAATTTTATCATTTTTAAATCATTTATTTACATATTTTGTGAAATAAAAATATCATATTTTCATTTATGGGATACGTAAAGTTTATTTATAATTTCATAGGTGAAGTTACTATTATAATTTCCACATTACTATTCCAAATGGTCGTATTACTATTGCAATGTTCTTGTTAATATTTAACATTATATCATGGTTTTTTAAGCTCTGTATTGTATGAATTTTATGCAATTTAACAATTTTAATTTATTTAAGAATATGAATAATGTAAAATCCTGGGGTGTTATACTGCACCTTTATATATGGAATATTCGGTTTCATGGATAAACTAGTGTCGAGGGACTATATGACCCTTCTTATAACCCAAAAAAGGAATGATAAGATACTTCAATGTATTTAGGTAGGTACAACATGTCAATAAAATTATCTAGTTACTCCAGGATCCATTGGGAGGACTCCCAATTCGTGAAATCCTAGACTATGAATTCCTTATCACTTTTATTACTATTTTCATAAATTCTCCTAGAGGTGATCAACCCTAAAAGAAATAATGGTTAAGTTGACCCAAAAATCAAGATATAGATTTCCGGAAAATTGAAAGAACCCTAGTGGCGGTTCAATATATTTTAAATATGGTTTGATTTTACAAAATTAGTGTAAGGATATACCGACATAATATTATATTTTGAGAGATTTATAAATTTATGTGTAAACTATACATTTTATCATGATATATTATTTTCAATATTAACTATATTTTACGTCAAATATTAACCATATATATATTTATATATTTTTTTTTAAAAAAATTAAAATATTTATTTGAATTTCATCTTGAAAGACTTTTAATAAATTAAGCTAATGATTTAACCATCCAAAAATAAATAACCATGAAATTGAAAAAAAATCAAACAAATAAACTTGTATGATAATGATCATTTTTAATTGGCGGTTTATCTAGTATATGATTAAATAACCATTGTACCTTGTGAATTAACCCCTCGAACCATGCTTAGTTTTAGTTTAAACATTCCACTTCTACTCATATGTACTTCATAGATTGGTTTCACCTCATCTCCAAACTAAAACCTCATCCATTATCATGGGAGATCCATCCATTACATACTTTTACGCACTTGTAGGTGAGAGGAACAAAAGGATTGATTAAGATCATTTACATAAAAGAAGTCAATGGAACACATGAACTTAAATAATTAGAGGAGACGAATGACTCACATACAATTATTTAATTTAATAAATTATTAAACAATCACATAACAAGAAAAAGTAAATAAACCAATAACATACAGAGGATGGTATAAGATCATAGACACCTATATAACATGAAAAAAGTACTCAACATTACACTATCTAGTATTCAGTTAAATTTTATCATTATTATTCCAGAAAAAATGCTTGAACTAATTGAATTAATTAATTAATTACTTCATCAGTTACCTTTTTATTATTGACCATCCAAAGTCTCTTAGATAAACCCATCATAAATCAAACATGATAAATAAATGGATCGACCTATATTTAAAAATAATTACATGGAATTAATTGAGAATTTATTAATTATGTAAAAATTATTACATAGTAAAAGCATCAATTACCAATACTATAAGTACATTTTTGTTCTTATAATTAATTATTTTAAATATACATTACTTATATTCTTTTCTGGGATACGATGTGTCAAGTACTGACGAGTCATATGCAATGTTCATCACTTGTCGTGTATTATAGATATATTTTTAAGGACTCGACATGCGTCTTAGTGTAGATATACAACATATACTGTAATTCTAAATTCATTGTGGTATGCATTTCATGTGTTTATGTAATTTGTTAGCTAACTTAGAATATTACTTATAGATATTCTAGCTTCTCATAGATGGGTATTATATCTTTTTAGATGAGTATTCATTTCATTAGACAAATACACACCTAGGTACCATAATAGTTATTTTATGATTTTGGATACAAAGAACACAATCTTCGAATATGGTGAAAGATCATCAATATCCCGCAAATAAATCTTACCATTTATTAATTTTCTAGGACATACCTTATATAAAACCTTTCATCATTACCTAAGGAAAGAAAACATAAGATAAGGTGTGCTCAAATTATCACGACCCCCTCTCCATAAGGTGTACCCCTCCTGGGTAGGAAATATTAAAAGCAAGATAATGACCCCTGAGTCCCACCTCCAGTAGACCCTGGGTTGGCGACTAGCACCGTTGTTATAGTAAACACACAAATTGGAGGCATTAACCTCTAAGAGAACACATGCAAAAGAGAGAGATATGAAAAAAATCAACCAATTCAATCTCAGACTGTAATATAAAAGAAATCCCATGTGCATATATGTAATTTCATATAAAACTACTATAATTGAGAGTGAAAAATGAAATTACCAAAGGAAAGTAAAAAAAACAGCAACCACAAGCCTGAATAGTTCTTCCAACCCCAATCTAGTAGAAACCAGCTAAATCTAAAACCTTCCCCAAGAGACTTGAAAAACATTTTAAATATACCTTTGGTGATTATAAATGTATACTCAGTAAGATCCTCCCCGAAGAATCTCGTGAAAAAGTAAATAAATAATGCTAAAGCACAGTGAACAAAAAGTGAAACTAACTCATCCCCTAAACAGGTATACTATGTTCCCAGCCTCACCATGGATACTATTACCAAGTATCTCGTACAAGAGTATATAATATAATAAAGAATATTCAGAGCACCGTACTACTACTTCCCCAATAATTTTTCTCTTTTCCCTGTCATCGTACATCCTAAGCATCTCTCTCCAAAAAGGATTTCCCACAAACACCTAAGAAAAGAACCACAACATGTACCTCACGCAACAAAACCACCACATCCACATAATAAATGTAACTCGATAGTTTTTGGAAGCCATAATAGCTCACATAGTTTGTATCATACATTGGGTATTAATCCTCAATCCATTATAGCCCATGCACCGAGTAAGGATCATCAATCCATCATAGCCTTTACACGTTACACCTATAGTAGTCCATAAAAAACTATATCCCGAATATTTGTGTGTGAATAACCACAAGACATTACAACCCTCTACACACATATATTAGAAAAAAAACCATTGTTCCTACCAGCACAAGTAACTACCAAGAGAAGGGAGAGGGGGAAAAGGTGGTAGTCATCCACCCATCCTGCCACTAGAATGTTTGGGAAAACACCCCTAAAGGCTGAGAATCCCTGGGGTGTCTATTTTCCTGAGGGTAGGGTGGTGTAACATATAGAAATAGAAAAGGTACAGAATATATTATAGCTTACAACCACACTATAGGAATAACCTAGTCTTAGACTCAACTGCAGCTAACATCTCTCAGAACCTCGACTGCCACTTCTAAGACTAGGTATCTTATAAGCCCACAACCATTTAAATAGATTTATTACATTAATTCATTACTTTTTTTATCTGATTCAGTTTACCTTAATTAATTATTTAACCATTGATTAACCATTAACAAATCCACATTATATTTTACTACCATCACACCCAAGGTCCATGGTCCCTTTAAATTGTAACCTCCACATTGCGTCCCAGCAAGCTCTAATACCTTGGGTTAAGACCATTTGTTAAACAATTTATTAACAATATTATTACATTCCCTCATTCTCAGGAATTCTAGAAAAACATTCTATGATACTAAACGCAAGGGGGATTAACTCAGCGAGTAGATGAACTACCCATAATGTCTTTTCCACCTATAGCAAGAGAATAGACCCATCATCCCTTGAGAATCTAAAAACGGAAAGCACATGGAATACCCTATGTGTCTTTTCCCCATTTGGAAGGAGGGTAAGAAAATAGGATTCCTTGAGCTGTGGGGAATGTAAAGATAATAAACAACAAAAAATAATTCCAAAGCATCCAAAAATTTACATCCAACACGTTTCATCATCCTTGATGTCCTCCCCGACACCTGCACACATAAACAGATGCTTCTCGCCACTCTAGGCATCAACTACTACCATAAAAAATAATCCTTCGGGCCCCCTCATATCACAAAATCAATCTATGCTCACATCACAACACATGGAGTAGGAAAACAAAAAATATATCAGCTGGGATCTTGGCTGTTAAACTAGAAAGAAGGTAACTCAAAACCCTAGAAGGAATTATATTTTATCAAACTACCTGTTCTTGAATCCATCTTGAATTAACTAATTTATTATTTATAGGTTCCAAATACAAGAATCCTAAATATTATGTTATCACAAATTGAATAAACATGCCTACAACATCAATTTTATTAGCATCCAAATTAAAACAAAAATAATCAGATTCATTCACATGACACTTTATCATTAGCCAAACAATTATCAATTCATTCCAGATTTATGTTCTTTACCAATTTCCATCAAGAATGAAAATCTAAACAAAGAAAGCATATATATCACACTATCTAGAAAAATAATATGCAATAACATACGATCTATATCAATTTATTTATCCGGTTCAAATATTTATTATGTCAATTCCATTATTATCTATTGGGATAAAACAAGCTAATTATACAGTTACATGTAAAAGAAAATAGAAGAAATGAATCCCCTACCTCAAATTGTGTTTGAAATTATTTTTACAAGAATGATCTACACAATGGGTTAGGATTTCCCCCTCCCATGACTACTGTATCCACCCAAGGATGCACAGACACCACAACATCAGTCAACACCAATGAAAATCCCATCAGGAACATGGAGATAAAATTCCATAAAATGGAAAGAAGGAATAGAAGGAGATGAAAAAAAATATTAATGTTAGATCATAACTTATATCAAAGATTGGTCAACACAACTTGGTTGAATCAAAAATAAATTGGAACCAATCCATGGAGGAATGTTTGATCACACAACTCCTTCGGGAAGGAATGGAATGTTCAAGAATATCGCACCTACGAACAAGGATGAATAACTAGGGAGGTAGATATATCATCCCATTAGAAGGTTTAATGGAGAATCAGTTTAAGATACGTTTGATTTTCCATTAATACCAGACCGCATTAAACCATGCAGTTTGACCAAGTAAAAGAATCATGAGCCTCATGAAAAAAATATTATATGAGTTATAACATTTCAATTAGCTTTAGAGTCCTTAAAATGAGGATTTAAATGCATTTTACGTCAATGGAAACATCATATGGGCAAAACTATAGGGAGATAGAAACATTTTTCATGGACAATGAATTTGGAAAATGAAAATAGAGGCTACCATTGGAACCTCACCATTCTAGAAACACTATTCACCAAAGGCTACCATTGTATTGTTCATATAATGTTACCGTTGCAGTATTCAGATAAGGTTACCATTGAACTGTTCACACAAGGATACCATTGCATAGTTCACATAAAGCTAGCATTGGAGCTATTCACATAAGGCTACGGTTACACTTTTTACATAAGGTTACTGTTTCACTGTTCACATAAGGCTTCTGTTAGAACTGTTCAGATAAGGTTATCGTTGCATTGTTCACATAAGGTTACCATTGCACTGTTCACATAAGGTTACCATTGCACTGTTCACATAAGGTATCCATTGCAACTATTCACATAAGTCTATCATTGCGATTTTCACATATGGTTACCATTTCACTGTTCAAATAAGGTTACTGTTGCACTGCTCACATAAGGTTACCATTGCACTATTCACTTATGGTTACCATTTCATTGTTGACATAAGGATACTCTTGCACTTTACAAACAAGGTTACGGTTTCACTGTTCACATAAGGCTACCGATGACACTGGTCACATAAGGTTACTGTTTCACTGATCACATAAGTCAACCAATGACACTGTTCACATAAGGTTACCGTTGCACTTTCACAAAACTGGAAACACTGTTCACATAACTGAAAATTTGGAAAAGTTTTCGGGATAAGTCACCTTAACCTCACAAATCACCTTAGACAATAGATTTTAGAAAAAGAATGGTCCAGATTGGTCCAAGCCATTACATCAGATACCTCTTAGAACCTTCTCATCCAAGAGAATTCAAAAACAACATAAAAAGAAATAGAAAATAATTACAAACAACCACCCATTGAGATACCTCTCAAAAGATAATAATCCACAATAAGCACCCAAAGAACTCCATATCATAAACCCAAATGGTCTATAACCAAAAAGAGAATATCTTTTTTTACACTGAAAAGAGTTAAACATCAAACAACATGGGGTACCGGGCATGATTCTGTGACTCACGTTCCTAGGTACTCTCCTCTATGACTCCTTCTTACTAAAAAAACACGAACCAATGTGATATAATGTCCACACAACACCTTATCTTTGTGATCATGGATCTCTATAGGTCGCTCCTCGAACGTCACATCATCATCAACATCGATATCTCCCCAATGGATGATGTGAGAGTCATCATGAAAATAATAATTGAGTTGTGACACATGAAAAACATCATGTATCTGGATCATCTGCGGGGGAACTGAAACTCAATATTCCACAGCTCCAATACAGGCTAACACCTCAAAAGGCCCAAAAAACTGTGGATAATTTATACTCCCTTGACAAAACCTTCACTGCCCACAATGGCGATACACCCTTATAAACATGTGATCCCCAACATCAAACTCTAAGGGTGTCCTCCTTTGATCGACATATGACTTCTGACGATCTTCCACTATCTTCATCCTCTCACGAATCACTTGAATAATGTCTGTTGTATTTTGTACTAGTTCTGGTCTGAGAATTTAGGACTCTCCAACCACAGTCCTTCACAACAGAGAACAACATGGTAAGCCATACTAGGTTTAAAATGGATCCATGACGATGGTGGAGTAAAAACTAATGTTGTATGCAAACACCATCAAGGGTAAGTGCCTCATCCACAAACCTGCAAAATGTAAGACACAATATCGCAACATTTCTTCAACAGTTTGGATGGTTTTCTCTGTCTGATTGTCCATTTGAGGATGAAAAGAAGTGCAAAGGCATGACTGAGAACCGAATACATACGAGATTCCTCTCCACACCATGGAGATGAAACAAAGATCTCGATCAGAAATTATAATACTCGGAACTCCATGAAGTCTCACCACCTCCTCCAGATACTTCCTCGACAAAACATCCACTGAGCTTGACTCCTTGATTGCTATGAAGTGGTATGATTTTGTTAAACAAACCACTACCACCCAAATAACATCATGTACTCCCTAAGCTTGAGGTAAACTAGTAACAATGTCCATTGAGATGTCCTCCCACTTACATTGGGAAACATCTAACGGCTAGAGCAGACCACAGGGAACGTGGTGTTCAGCCTTCACCTTCTGGAAGACCAAACATCGAGGCCCAAACTCAACAACCACATAGTTCCACCAAGGCCACAAAAACCGACTCCTCAAGCATCAGTTCATCCTTTTCATGCCAGGACATACCGCTAAAGGTGATTTATGTTACTCTTTGAGAACTGTGTCATGCATGGACAATGGAAAAAAGAGCCTTCTGTGATACAACACTCAGTGTTGTACATCCTCAGACCAAACCTTAAGGGCCCCTGCACAAACAAATCATTGTCTCGAGAACTCCACCTTAGGATCCCCCTACTGGGACTCTTCCTCCTACTGCACTAGATATGACTGCACCATCATCATGAAAAGACAACATTTACCCCCAACGTTTTCCATATTGAGATGTAATGTTGACAGTTTTTCCATTACGCTCTAGGAATCACCAGATTAACGCATTTCATTACTACGTGACTTCAAAATCAGAGCCTCAGCTACAACATCACACTATCCAGGTGTATATGATATTTCGAATTCGTTTTCTTGTAAGAACTCCATCCACCAATGCAGTTGTATGTTCAAGTCACGTTAAGAGAAAACATACCGCATGCTCTTATGATCGGTGAAAACCAAAATGTGCCCACCAATGAGGTAATATATCCATAAATTCAGAGAAAATACCATGAATTCCAACTCAATATAATTGGTGGAATAGTTATGTTCATGGGGATGTAACTTTCAAGACTTATAAGAATGTACTAATCTCTGCTGAATCCGAACACAGCCTAACCCCAGATGAAAAGCATCGAAGAAAAAATCAAACTAAAAACCTTCAACTAGAAGACATTTAACTAGATCACTTAATAAATTCTCTTTTTGATACTAGAAAGATATCTGATGCGGATCATCCCATATGAATGCCTAATCATTCTAGGTCAAAGCTGTTAGAGCAGTCACAACTCAAGAGAAATCCGCTACGAACCTACTATAGCAGCCTGAATGTCTGAGGAAACTTTGCTCCTCTAACACTGTCTTGGTGGATGTCTATGACACATCTTTTTTTATTTTAGATGGATACAAAGCTAATACTTACTGGGACACAACATGCCCCATGAAACAGACTTATTGAACCCCAAACTCACACTTTGAAAAATTCCCCATCAACTGATATTGACGATGAACTCCCAAAACATCATGTAGATGCTCTACATGATCATACACAGACGTGGAGTACAGAAAACCACCACGAAAATGTTCAAGAACTCCTACAACATAGATTTCGTCAATCCCATGAACACAGTTGGATAATTCATTACACCTAACGACATTACAACGAACTCATAATGCCCATGATGAAAATGGAAAGTATTCTTCGAGATATCCTCATCCTTCACACACATATGATGATATCCTGGATGAAATTCGATCTTTGAGAACCAACATCGCTGATTAATTCGATCGAATAAATCATCTATCCATGGAAAATGATAGCAATTCTTCAATGTAACTTTGTTTAACCGACGATAATCGATACAAAACTGTAAACAGTCTTCAGAGTTTTTCACGAACAAAACTAGTTCACCCCATAGTGACACGCTCGGCTAATCAAAACCGCACTATAACAAACCATCAAGCAGTATACGTAGCTCCCCTAACTCTAAGGGGCCATAATATATAGAGACCTAGATATAAGAGATTCTATTGGTTGTATCTCGATCACAAACTCGATCTCTCGTCGAGGGGGTAATACTACAACCTCTTCTAGAAAGTCATCGGGGCACTCTTCTACGACCCTAGGAAATTCCAACTGCTGAACCTCTGATGAACTAATCATCAGCTCAGCCAACATGGATGATAAGGATAGAACAATCCTCGGACCCATCCAAGGGTCTTGCTCACCAATGAACACCACTGGCTCTCCACCCACATCAAAGAACACAACGTGGCTCCTGAGGCAATCCATGATAGCCTACACTGAATACAACCAATCCATTCCAAGGTTGACATCATATGGTGGTATTCGTAAACATTGAAAATCTCCCCAAGAGCAATGCTTCCCCAACACTATCTCACAGACTCTACATACATTTAACAAGTCATCTCGGCCACCAACTATCATAGTCAACGCCAAGGGAAATAGAAGCATCTCTACCTCATGTCCCAAAACATTGAAAAGGGTAGGTTATATGAAAGAGTGTTTCACTTTGGAATCAAAAAAGTCATACACCAAGGTAGAAAACAAGAAAATGGTACCTTGAATTACATTTGGCTCGCATGGAACAAGTAACGCTATAGCATTAAGCAGGCCATGACCTCCTCCATGGCCTCTTTGACCCTGATGATGACCACCACCATAGCCGCGCTCTACTCTCTGAGGAAGGGGAGCATCAAGGGGATATCCTTTGCCTGCCCCATCTACCCTTTGCTGATACAAAGTTGGTGCAACCTGCTGCTACTGCCTATGATAGAACTAACTCAACAGAGTATCCTGTAGAGGAAAACCTGGTGTACGATGACTGGTCTTAATGGTTGGGCACTCCCATGGTAGATTACCTCGACCACCACAAGAAAAACAAACAATTGATCCCTTGGCATAGGCCTGAGAGACAATTCCCATAGAGAAACCAGATTCTGAGGGTGGGGACCTAACCCCGACTGAATGGAAACTCTTCCTCCCAAAAAACCAGGAACCCAGGACCACCGCTCTACTTTATGAAGAATCATGAAGACTCCCCTCTCTTAATAATATAGTTCCAGAAAATGTCCTCTTGATGAAATCTTCCATTTCCAACACTTCAAGATATGCTTTCAGTATAAATGTGGTGACTTGGAACTGGATCTCTGGAATCGAAGCATCCTCGAAATGCCTCACCCTGGCCCCCTCATCTAGCGACAGGTCCGTAGCATATTATAAAAGGTTCCCAAAATGGATTCCAAAATCTCGCTCACTAGATCTCCCTTGTTGAAGGGTAAGAATCTCTTTGTGACTATATGCCTTCACCATTGAAGAAATAAGCTCGACTCTAAACTTGTCTCGAAACTCCTCCCCTGAGATCGCTGACTCCTCACGATCCCCGATGAACAAGAACCACCACTACCTCACTGCTCCACACAACATCTTCACAACCAAGGACACCCAGTGCTCCTTCCAAGAACAGATTGAACTGAAGCCTATCTCTACCCAATCCTACTAGTCTTCTGTGACTAAAACTGAAACAGAGGCCTCGTACTTCTACAGACTATAGTGCTGAAACTCTCAGAGTGTCCTCCTCGAAGTTTCTCCATCATCAACCTCCACCCTTTGGCAATATGATGGCACAACCTACTGAAAATCCTTTATGCGATCCTGATGAGGACATTGACCAGAATCCATACCTTTAATATAAAAAATATTTACAGCTTCTAGACTAGGAATATGGAAGACTCAACATTAATTTATTATTTTTCTTCATTTTATTTTATCCTATGCCAAGGTATACCCATTCAAGCCTAGGAGCAAAGAAGAATTATGCATGATCCTTTCCTAGGTCTCTACCCCGCAACTAATATCACTTTTTTTAGTAGCCATTATAATCTTAAAGGTACGTGAATCAGAACATAGGGGGCCCTAAACGACTATGTCTAAGCTGGTCTCCAGTGTTTACATCAATTGATTAACATGAATGACACCATTAACCAACCAACCCATGAAACCATGCCTGTTCCTAACACCAAACACCATCTTATTTCTCTACCTCAATTTGATAGCACTCTATCATGACCCCCTTCCAACAAGGTGTACCCCTCCTAGGCCGAAAATATGGAAAGGCTGATAATGTCCTTGGAGTACTGCATCCAGTAGACCCCAGGTTGGTGATAAGCACCGAGGCTATAGTAAACACACAAATGGGGGGCATTACCCTCTAAGAGAACACATGAAAAAGAGAGAGATAAGACATACACTAATGAACTCTAACTCAGAAAACAATATAAAAAGAAATTCCAATTGCACATATGTAATGTCATGAAAAATTACTACAACTCAATGTGAAAAATTAAAGTACCAAAGGAATGTAAAAAAATAGAAACTGTAAGGCCTGATAGATCCTGCAACCCCAAGCTAGAAGAAAATAGCTGTATCTCCAACCTACTCTAAGTGACCTAAAAAATTGTTTATATATACATATGGTTAGTATGAAAATATACTCAGTAGGATCATCCCCAGAGCCTCTAGTGAAAATTTAATGAAATCTTGCTAAAGAACAATGAACAAAAAGTGAAACAAACTTGTCACCTAAAAGGTATACTAAGTTCCCATCCCCACCATGGATACTCTCACTACGTATCTTATACAAGAGTATATAATATAATAAAAAATATAAAGGGTACCAAGCTAGTACTTCCCCACTCGTTTTCCACTTTTCCCCAACATCTCACGTCCTATGAATCTCTCTCCAAAATGCTTGATCGCAGACACCTAGGCGACACACCACAACATGCACCCCAAGTAACAAAACAACCATGTCCACATAAGAAAAGTAACCTGATTGTTTTTGGGAGCCTCAAAAACTAGAATAACGTGTATCACAACTTGGGAATTAAACCACAAGCCATTATAGCCCATACACTGAGTAAGGATCCTCAAGAAATAATAGCATATACACATTACTCATTTGGTAGTCCATAGGTAACTATATACAGAATATATGTGTGTGAATAACTACAAGACATTATAGACCTCAACACACATGTATGGGGAAAGCTAAACGTTTTTCCTACCAACACAAGTAACTACCAAGAGAAGAGAGAAGGGATAAAGGGGGATGTTACCCATCCATCATCCCACCAGAATATTGGGGAAAACACCCCCTATATCTCAAAATCACTGGGGTGTTAGTTCCCCTAACTGACATGGTGGAATAGTGTATAGAAACACAAAAAAAACATATAGTATATTATAGCTCACTACCACACTATGGGCATAACCTAGTCTTAGACTAAACTACAGCTAACGTCTCTCAAAATCCAGGATACCACATCTAAGACTAGGTATCCTATAAGCACAAAACCATTTAAAGAGATATATTACATTACTTCATTCCCTTTTTTTCAGTTTAACTTTATGTTAATTAATTATTTAAATAATTATTAACCATCAAAAAATCAACATTAAATTTCATTAGCATAACACCCAAAGTAAAATATCCCTTTAAATTGCATCCCAGCAAGCTCTTATCCCTTCGGTTAGCATAATTTATTCAATAATTTATTAACAACATTATTACTTTCCTATATTCTGAGGAATTCTTGAAAAACATTCTATGATACTAAACAAAAGGGGGATGAACTCGGTGAGTATATGAACTACCCATCATGTGTTTTCCACCTTTAGCAAGAGCATAGACCCATACTCCCTCGAGAAGAAAATTATAGAAAGCACGTGACATACCCCACATGCATTCACCCCTTTCAGGAGGAGGGTAAGAAAACCAGCTGCCTTGAGTAGTGGGGAAAGTAAAGAGGATAAAGAACCAACAAGAACCAACAAGCATCAAAAATATTTACATCCAACCTAATTCATCACCCCTGGTTTCCTCCCCAACACCCACATGCATAAAAGGATGCCTCTCCCGATCTAGGCATCAACTACTGCCACAACCAGTAGGCCTCAATGCCCCCATATATCACAAAAACCATCCAAGATCACATCAAAACTCAAGTAGTATGAAAACAAACACCATATGAATTTGCCTCTTGGCCCTTAAAAAAGAAAGAGGGTAACTCAGAACCCAATAAGGAATTATATTTTATAAAACAACTAGTTCTTAAATCCATCTTGAATTTACGGATTTATTTTTCATAGGTTCCAACTATGGGAAACATAAACAATAATCTATAACAAATTCATTAAACATGATTACTACCTCAATTCTATTAGCATCAAAATTACAAAAAAAATATCCAGATTCATTCACATACCACTTTATCTTTAGCCAAAAAATTATCAATTAATTCTGGCTTTACATTCATTACCAATTTTCAACAAGAATGAAAAATAAACAAAGCATGCATAGATATCACACTATCTTGAAAAATATAAGGCAATAACATAATATCTATATCAATGTATTTATCCTATTCACATATTTATTATTTCAATTCCATTATGATCCAGTGGGATAAAATATACTAACTATACATTTTCACATAAACTAAAAGAGAAGAAATTAATCCCCTAACCCAGATGGTTCTTAACATTCATTATATGAGAACGATCCAGACAATGAGTTATGATATCCTCCCCCATGACAACGGTATCCACCCAAGGATATAGAGGCACAACCACACTTCTCAATACCGATGAAAATACCATTAGGAACATGGAGATAACATTCCATAAAAGGGAAAGGAGAAACAGAAGGAGATGAACCCAAAAGCATGAAAATAGATCATACCTTATATTGAAGATTGATCGATGCTTCATGGTTGAATAAAAAACAGAGTTGAACCAATCCAAGGAGGAAAGTTTCATTGAAAAACTTCTACGGGAAGGAATGGATGGTGCATGGATCTCACACCTGAGAACACGGAGGAATAATTAAGGAGGAAAATATCACTTCTATTAAGAAGATTTAACAGAGCATCGATTTAAGATACGCTGGATTTTCTATTAAAAGTAGGTCACATTAATCCACACGGTTTCCATGTAAAAGCACCCTTAGACTTATGAAAAATTATTATAGGAGTTATGGCCTTTGAATTTGCCATAGAGTCCTTAAAACAAGGATTTAAATGCATTTTACGTCAAAGGAAACATCAAAGGGGAGAATCTATAGGAAGCTGGAAACATTGTTCATGATCATGAAATTTGGAAAAGGAAATAGAGGCTACCGTTGGACCTCACCATTCTGGAAACACTATTCTAGAACAAAAAATTTGGCAAAGGAAAATAGAAGCTACCATCAGAACCTCTTTGTTCTGGAAACACTGTTCACATAAAGCTCCCATTATAATTATCACATATGGTTGTCATTGCACTGTTCACATTATGTTACCATTGCACCGTTCACATAAGGTTACCATTGCACTGTTCACATAAGGCTACCATTTCACATTTAAAATAAGGCTACTTTTGGAACTATTTACATATGGTTGCCATTGCACTATTCACATAAGGTTACCGTTTCACTGTTCACATAAGGTTAATATTTCACTGTTCACATAAGGTGACTGTTGGAACTGTTCACATAAGGCTACCATAACACTTTTCAGATAAGGTTACCATTTCATTATTCACATAAGGTTACCATTTCACTGTTCACATAAGGTTACCATTTCACTTTTCACATAATTTTACCATTTCACTATTTAAATAAGGTTATCCTTGCACTGTTCACATAAGGTTACCGTTGCACTGTTCACAAATGGATACCAATGGAACTGTTCACATATGGTTACTATTTCTCTATTCACATAAGGTTACCATTGCACTGGTCACATAAAGATACAGTTTCACTGTTCAAATAAGGTTACTATTTCACTGTTCACGTAAGGCTATCGATGACACTATTCACATAAGGCTTCCATTTAACTGTTCGTATAACTGGAATTGCTATTCAAAGAACTGAAAATTTGGAAATGTTTTGGGGATAAGTCACCTTAACCTCTCAGAACACCTCAGACACCAGATTTTAGAAATGGAATGGACTAGAAGGGTCCGAGACATTGCATTATTGCTCAGTATGAGTAAACATATGAAATACGTAATCATAACATGATTATAGGTGTATGAGAACATGAGCATAATATTATAAAACCACACCCTTTAATCAAAGATCATAATCCCAAGTCTAGAAGTAAATATCGGTAGTTCATATGACATGAATCATAGGATAAATGAAGAAACTGGTCCATGTGGGAACAAAATTTTAATAAGACATAAAATTGTGACATACACTAAAATATATAATTTTTTTGGTTAGTTATCAAGGCTTATTGCCAAAACATCCAATGTCACTCTCTGGGAGGCTGTAACTCTTAGGTAGGACACACAACAATCCCTATTGGAAGTCCATTCCTCATAGAAGAATGAGTTCAAAACCTAAACCATCATAGTAGTCAAGGTTCACTCCCAGGACCATCATAGTGGACAAAGTCCCTTACTGAATCAATATTTATCCATATTCCATCACTTTTTTATGAAACTAGGATAACTCCCTATTCCAAACATGTCTTACTAAACGTGGTTAACTCCCCATTATAATGTTGTCTTACTAAATCAGGTTCACTACCCATTCCAATATTGTCTCCCTCATGGTATAGAAATCTCTTAACAAACAATAGAGGGATATATAGGTCCAACCGGTGTTTGGTTATAATGTAATCACCATACCTAGTTACAAATTAACAACTGTCACATATTTAAAATCATACAAATGAGTTCTTCAAGATCATAAGACATTAATCATTTCATAACCCAAGAAATGAAATGGGTTTCATAAAAATTTAATCTTATATTAACCTATGAAAAATAAATGGATTTCATAACCATTTCATCATTTCATCATAGCATACACCATGGAAAAAAATCTAGTACCCTAATTTTTTTTCATGGTATATCCCAAGGAAGAGATGAAATTTTCAGAAACATATTTTAATGATAAACCATTCATAGAATGAATAATAATGTTATCCTTGGTTTATATAAAAAAATCATAAGTTACATAAATTTATATCAGCATTTATGTAGAAGGATTTTGAAAGATAAATAACATGGAAAATTAATTGAGGAATATAATTATTCTTTCAGAATCAATTTTTAAAATTTAAATCATTTGGGATATATAATTCATTGAAATTGATATTGAAATCTTATAAAGGGTTATTTAAAATAAATTAAAACATTTCATTTAAAAAATATCATATTCTCTTTGAAAAATAGTTTTAAAATATTCAACATTATCAATATTTTTTTCTTTATCAACAAACCAGAATATGTATAAATGACGGTTTAAAAATAATTTAAAACGATTCTTGAAGAAAATATGATCCCCAATTTCAAATAACATTTTAATTTATTTGATAATATCTTTATTTTTAAATAATCTTGAAAAGTTATTTATGTATCATTAAATAAAATAATGGTCTAGTTGGCAAGATGTTTCATTCATTCCATACAAGTTAAAACAAATAATTCTTTCACATTTTTGGTAAAATCAAAACATGTTTTTTTTTGGAAAAGTACATGAAATCTAAATTAAAAATATTTTTTGAAAATTTAATCATGAGTAAAATTTCTTTTAAATTATCATTTTTCATAATGTTAAAAACATTTTGGAAAACACTTTTTGTAAATATGTCTTTTCAAGAAAAATCGTTTTAGACTGAAAAGATAAATTTATATTTTACAATTTTTTATAAAATATGGATTACATAGAGATTCTTTATTGAAGGGAAGATATGTATTCTCATTATATAACATAGGGTAAAATTTGATGATAATTATAGATAGGTAGACCATTAGATATCCATATAAGAGACATAAAAAATCCAATCCTCATAATCAACGATATTGAAAAATAAAAACATTACTACATTTGTATCATTAAAAAATAATCCCAATGAAAGGATAAAATCAAATAAAACATTGAAATATCTTGATGATTAATATATTGATGATATTAAATTTTAAATGGGCCGTATATAATCCCTGTGAATGTATATTGGTGCATAATGTAGGTCTCAAAGAAGGAAAAGTGAGACACAAATCACTTACAAATATAGAAATGTTTTAAGCATAAACCCCATGAAATATAGATCCTAAAATTGATATATGAGAAAAATAATCATCAGTACAAGAATTATAAAAAACATTAATTGGATTTATACACACCACAAAAAATAAATAGGTTTTGAACATAACATGTGTATCACAAATGTAAAGGTATGGAATAAATCTCTTAATGCTTGAGTTACTTTTGAATCATGACGCACGCCTGTCACGGGGCATGGAAGAAAACAATTATATTTTTTTCCTAGTGCTACACAGTGGATGACCAGGGTTGTCCATGTTGAGGAGCCTTCTCAATTTGGTTCACTTACATTATCCTATGTCACCTAATCTATCTCTTTTTGTTGTTTTTTCATTATTTTAAACAATGAAATGAAAAGTAAGAATTCTAAATTTATACACAGATGCAAGTCTAAACAGAATGAATTTATTAAGAAAGTACTTGGTTTGGGGTTTATCCAGGGATTAAATCATTATTCACCTTTATATGTCTGATTATAATAGGATAACTCAAACATGAAATCTCATGTTTGAATCACTATTCTTTTCCAGAATAGAAATAGCGTGAGTTTCAAATCGTTGGGGACCATCACCCAATTGGGGATATTCACCTCACCCAAGAATAAAACACAAGTCTATCACAAATATAGAACAAAAATTAAAGAAAACACATGAACTCCTTGACCTCCCCCTGAGCCAAGCCTTAGGGTCAGCCTCTCATTTCCGAGAGTTGGAGATCACAATGGTTGATGTATGAGGTGAGATAGAGAATGAGATAGAGGAGAGAGGGAGATAAAATAATTTAAAATGAAATTTATAATAATAATAATAATAATACTTATTATTATTATTATTACATAAGAGAATAGTTTTTGAAAAAGGAGTGAGAATGAAAGTAAAATAATTTTAAATTTAGATTTAGATATTATAAATAATGATCATAATAATATTAATAATAATAATACTAATAGTTTTTAATTATTATTATTATAATTATAATTATAGAAGAAATTAAATAGTGGAAACCAAAATAAAAATGCATGGATTAATTGAAATGAAATTCAAATTACAAATGAAAATAAAAAATAAAAAAACTAAAATAAGAAGATGAAATGAGGGGGGAAGAGAGGAGCAGCAGCAGCCCATGCCCCTGTGGGATCCCTCATTAAATTTGGGTGGCGAACTAATGATTTTGGAAGGAGGGGAGAGCCTCCTTTTATAGGCAGCATTCTGTCCTCTAAAGGTTTGTGCATTTTTTACCAAATAAATGACTGATTCATCCATGGACCCCTTCTTCAATGTTGTTCAAAAATGTGTTTTCCGTTCATCCTAAAATTTTAGAGCACTTGGACACAAGATTAAGGAGTTATTTATTTTTCACTGAAGGATTAGGTTCCTAGACGAAGCATCCGGGACGGTTCCTTTAAAATTATGTCAATCAATAGCCGCCATAACGGATTCCAAACTCTGTATAATTTATTGAGTAAACGCCTATTTGAGGCCTATTTCCTCCATGAGTGGAATAAATGGATTTTAAGGTGTGTAGGATGAGTTCTGGTTCCATTAAAGTGGTGTGGTCCATGATGTCCTCCCGAAAAAATGTCAAATTGCAATGAATTTTTAGGACCACTAGGTGGGCGAATTAACTCCTGGTCCAGCAGACAAATATGAAGGAAATAAAATCATGATTAAAAAAAAATTATATTCACTGATTTTTTAATTATATTTTTTAATAAATGACAATAATACTATTGTGGTAAAAATCTTTCCAAAAATCTAGAATTGTGCACTTTTCACAATTTTGCACATTTTCATTCTAAAATTATTATTTTAATAAAACAATGAATTACATGGGTTTTATCATCTAAAAACATTAAAAAAACTCATTATTTGATCAAAAATACGCACATAAATTTTCACTTTCAAATACCCCCTCACTTAAACTATGCTTGTCCTCAAGCATAAAATCTCAACATGGAAATTTGAGGACAACAATGTTACCAATATTCAAATTTCAATGCAATAAAATCAAACAATTTTCAATGTAAAATCAAAATTTCAAAAATCTGCATAACCTTCGTGCTCATAAAAACTCTTTCACTCAACTTCATATTTCTCTCAATGATCCAATATTTCACGCACCTCATGCCTTTGAGAATTTTTGAGCTCCTGATCTTGAAACACCTTTTGCGTGAAAAAATTCATTCCTCTATTTCGCACACCATTCCAATATTTTGCACAACCTTCATTTTCAAGCAGCCCGTTGATATTTCGCGCACCACTTCACTTTTCACACATCCCGCTCGTATTTCATGAACATCTTTATTTTTTGCGCATGCCGCAGATATTTCGTACTACATTTAATTTTTCGTGCATCCCGCTGATATTTCGTGCAGCCTTTAATTTTTTATCACACTCTGGCAGATTTTTCACGCACTGCATGCCTTTTCCATTTTTTGATGTTTTGACCTTGAATCATTCCTTGTGTGAAAAAAATCTAAACTATCATCAATCTTGTGTGAAACATATATTTCCAAAACTATATATGACTGACATCATTTTTTATCCCCCATTCCTTCATAAGGATTTCATGGAAAGTTCTCAAGACTTATGATATTTGTGAAATACATATCAACAAAGCATCGCCTAGTTTCCAAGTCTTTTACAAATTTAATTGATTTATCTTCTTTGACAACAAAAAACAATTCTTAGTTCTTTAGCTATCCAACATGGTCCCAACAATATATACATTTCTAAGAAATATTATGTTATTTTATTTAATATTTTTCATAACCTACATTCCAATGGAGAGGTGAAAACTATCATATTAAATATTTATATAACAATAATATGTCATGTTTCATTTGAACTAAGTGTTACAGGTAACTCAAACTAAACATAGTGTCCAATGTAATTGAAAATATTAAAAATATTAAAATGACATAAAATAATTTCACAAAAACTTGGTGCATTACATTCAACCCTTTCAAACTTGAAATTCTTCACGCTAATCAAATGTTTAACTTTTCAAAATTACTCCATTGAATCCCAAATCGCACAAATGGATAATACAACTACTATGAAAAGGTAATGTTTGAAAAAAAACAGTTATCTAATGTAAATACTAACTAGTTTTACACATATGAGAATGTGTGTTGGATGTGATGATTTAGACACAGAAAAAAATTGTAAACAATTATAGAGGGTGACAGAGATCATTGATCACATGAAATTGGGAGATCTAGAGAAGGTTAATGAACACCAAATAATAAATTATTGATTATTTAATAGACCGTTTTATTCCAAGAAAATTAAGGTTCTAGGATAATTGTTTTTCTTTCAATATCCATATCGTAGGTTTAGATAATTACTTTCCTATCCAAACTGAGAACTTATGAAAATTAAATTACTGTATATATTTTTATATTATATGCACAATTTCATCCTTTGGTTATGTATTGATCAGTTTACACCTAATATCATACGCCAATAAATTATGATGGCATTTTTATTCATATAGAATTAATGAAACATAAGATCCATAAATATAATGGTAATTAAATCTACATGTCAGTGGTTATCATCACAGGAAAATAGGTTACTCATGTTATGCATAAATATTCATATGGTGAAATAATAGAATAATCACAAAATACTTATCCAATGTTCAACTTAAATATTCTCATAAATGGTTAAACTTAAGACCAAAAAAATTTAAAATTAAAATCATTATAAAAAAATCATATAACTTCCAAAATGAACATATCATTAATCCCCATAGACCATTAAATGGATCTTCACTATCACATACTTCACATGGGAACACCTTCATCATGTATTCTCTTGAAACATGGTAATAACAAGAATTACCATAAAATATTTTTTAAAAAATACACAAGATTTTTTTTCCTTATATAAAACACATATTTTTGGAGTTATTATTTAAATTTATTAATGTTGTAAACTCCATCAATGATAACATAAATAACATATTCAATGAATCATTAACTAGTTCTAATGTAATTATTATCCCAATGTTGATGGTTCTGTCTCCATTGGCTCTTAGAGGTTGACGACATCGAGGATGTTCAACCACTTTTGATTCTTGTTTGTGAATGAACCTAGACAATCTACAAAGAACTGCTTCAGATGATGAGTTTGAGCAGGAAGTTTCTACATGAGCTTGATAAATAGGATTTGGAAGAATGAGAGGGTATGACTTTTTCCATCAGTACCAGGCACGTGAAACCCTACATGAGACAGTTAGTTGAGCGTTCATGTGAAGGTGGAGAGTTGACATAACGTAGTTGTCATTGGGGAGAGGTAGTTCTTGTAGTATCTATCAAGGTTTACTTTATTTTAATGGTTTTAATTGGTTGAAGATGTTTGGGTTCACACTTTCCCTTTAAATGTGTCATTTGAAAATAAAAAAATATGTATTCTGGTACCTTGGAATTAAGTTACATTTTTATTATATCAGTACCATTTATGTTATTCATGAAAATTCATAATGAAAAATTTAAACAAAAAATAATTATATATTTCATGATTAATATAAAACAATCATTCAATTACAATACATAAACACTTTAATCATCCCACTTCCTTCTCAAAACATTATATATGATTCATCATGTTATTCCTTAATTCCCCTATCCTATAAAATGTAATATATATTCTCTTTATCATCAACAATATAATCATTACTCATAAAAACAAATCTAATTGTCTTCACAATATTTCCCATTTGTAAATCTATTTGTACAATGACCATACATACCGCATTTATAGAGTTTGACAATCAATGATATGTTAGGGAGACCAATATTACCATCCATTATTATAACTGAACTTTTCATTTTCCCATTACTCTTACATTAGTTGTGTATTTCTTATCCACAACCAAAACATCTTCTTGCACATACGAGTCATTCACTTGGGAGATTATTTCATCATTCATGACATATAGGAAACTGGATCTTTGTTCTTCCATGGATTCTATCACCTGAACTCTCAAAAAACTCTATCCTTATCTTCTTTAGTTTGTATGAGTGTTGGTTAAAATTCATCTTTTTAATCATGTTACATTGAAATAGATCAGGTATAATGAATATATTCTTTACTGTAGTTATCATCTCATTTTGATAATCATTAAAATATTTCTTATAATATTCAATTTCAACCCAATTTTTTCTAGTTCCCTCCCTTAATTTAAACCTAAAGGCATAGTGTGGGAAATAATAATTAGTTTGGAAAACCTCTTCATGCTAAAAAATAACTTATTGGATTTTTCAATAATGAATCCATTTCAATCTATGACACGTTATGTTTATCCTAGATCCTTAATAGCCATTACCCATTTACGTCCTTGATGATGGTCTTTAATTAATTGGTGAATTTTAAAATCATATCCCCCAAGAGTGTCAAACCAGTTTTGCAGTAAGGCTAGTTTTCATTCCCTCGGTGATGATCAGGTCTAGCTCATTTCACCCTTATCATAATTATCACCCATAGGTTCCTCTCTTCTAGATCCACATCCAATTGTATTATCTTGTCATGGATGTAATTTATTAGAATCCACTCTCACTATCTATCACCAAAATTGACTGACATGTTCTCATACATTGACACATCCTTAAACAAATCCTTATTGAAATCCATAGGCAAATCCTTATATATATTCCTATTAAACTCACTAAAAATTTTCCATCATATTTTGAAATGGTTAAATAAAAATTTCCATTGATACCAACTATATTGATCCAGGTTTCTCTTACATTAGTATAAAATATTTTTAGATTAACATTCATTATATCCCACAAAAACATTTATGAGGATTATTGTAGTTTAGTGCCTTTGGAATTTTGGAACACATTCTTCTAATATAGTAGTTTATATTTACGGATTCCAATATATATTTTACCCTTTATAACTCTACATATACATACCATATGTAAAACCATTAATCATAACCTAGGGAAAGAAAAAATAATATCGGGTGATATCAAATTATTTATAAGGGTAAAAAATAAGATTTGTATGCATAACATGATCATAAGTGTAAGAACCCAGACCTTATTTTCAGTTATGTTTTTCATTTTTCTTGAGTTTTTGAGAAAGGGGGAGTTTCTAGAAATTTTTAAAGTACATGCCGTGTACTTCCTGAGTACACGCCGTGTACTTCTTTACCGCTTGAGGCCCTGTGCTGGCCGTGTCAGGGAAACACACACGACCATGTAGGGGTAACATGGAGGCTGCCTAAAGCGGAGTACGGAAACAACTAGTACACATCTTGTACTCTAACAGTACACATCGGGTACTTTTTTCACAAAACGCACCGGGGTCATGTCTTAACCCCAGAATTGTCTTCTTCTCCAGCTTCTTCGACTGAGAGAATTCCGTATAGCTGTGGATATTGGAAGAACCCTCGAGCCTCCGTCCGTTCTCAAAATCGACCTCCGTCAATTACGTTGCAACCGCAGTGGTGAGCTCTTCCTTCTCCTAGAGCATTGTTTTCCAATTCCTCATCTTGTACAAGTTATCTAGGGTTGAGATTTTTGAACTTTTTCTTAGATATATGATGTTCCAAGGAGATTAAAGATATGATGTTTTAGTATATTTATCTTATATCGTTGAGGTAGATGGTTTGTTCCTTTATGTAGGAAGTATTTGAGTATTTTTTTTGAAAATTCCACCAATACCCTTGAACGGGGTATTGCGTGTTTCTTATTTTTCCCTTCGTGTTTTCCTGCATTACTTATATGATTGAGTAGAGGTTATTATTTGTGAATAGGGTAATTTATTATGATTTGGATGCTTTTCCCATGCATGTTTTTCTGTTTATAACCATTTGGTCTAGTTTCTTCTATTAGGCTATTGCTAGTTCCATTCATATTTTCTAGGATGGTATGACTGTTCTTACATACTGAGATGCTATAGATGTTGGCCAAGTAGTTCTTGAGGATACATTGGCCGTTATGCAATGTGATGCTTGCTGAATTTACACAGGGCTGTGGGAACCTAGTGTAGTAGACCATAGTGATAATGGATATAAGGGCTTCTCCAGAGTGTCTTTAAATTACGATGCGAGACCACAGGGGGAATTGACGATGAGTGCTTCCTCAGAGTGTCTGCAGTTCCTCAACACAGGCCACCTGGGAATGAGATATTGAGTGCTTCCCTAGAGAGCCTTTAGTATGATATGAGACTATAGGGGGAATCGACAGTGAGTGCTTCCCCAAAGAGCCTATTTATAGCTAAAACAGAGCAGTGAGACTATGTATGCCTATCATAGGGTTTCTAGTAATTTTAGGTTTAACCATAGGGGTTAGGCTATGAGAACTACCCAAAGGGTTACCTATTTGGTCTACTAGATTTAGTGGATGATTTCTTGTTTGTACATTATATGCTATAAACCGTGGTTTGTTTGCTACTGAGTACTTTTCTATTTACTATTTTCTGTACTTTTAGCTTCCATACATTCACTGACTGTTAGGCACAGATCTTTAGGTGGCTGCCTACTGGGATTTTTTTTCTCACACCCTATTTGGTTAATGATTTTGGGGCGAAACAGATTATATTGTTGTAGCTATGTATAAGGGAAATCTCTCTTCTACTTCAGGTTCTTGATTTCACTGTTGCTGGAGTGCATGGGACCAAGCCGAGGCTTGTGATGCTGAGGAGTTGTTCATCTGTTATTTTTCATTTGTACTTTGGTTTAGTACTGTATTAATCATTGTGACTTGATTGGCTGTTTTCCTAGACATATGATTATCCTGCATCATTTACATATATTTCTTCTCCAGTTGTTTATTTATCTGTCTTCCACTGTTATTATTGCTGGATAGTTACTACTTCCATTGTTGTATGTGTTTCTACTTCTACTGTGTACTCTGACAATGAAGGTATAGTTTCCCCTCTATCACACCCAAGGCCCTCACTGCTAGTCGGAAGCCTCTGGCATTCGGGGAAATGAACTTGAGGCCATGTGACCAACCTGGTACGGGGCACCTTTGGGTGGCTTCTGGAACCAGGATGTTACAAAGTGGTATCCGACGAATTATTTTCTATTGAATTACTATTTGAATCCTTATTCAGGGATAGGACTAAATATGTTATTGGTAATCAGCTATGCTTGAGAGTTTCTAACCCGTGTACAGGGAAAATCCATACTACCTCATTTATTGCTATTTTACTGGTTTTCAATTTTACAGTTGATTTGATTTCACCATTAGATGATTCACATGCTTTGTGATGTTACCGTTGTCGTTATTGAGGTTCCATTTCTATTGCAACACGATGATATGAGGGTATTCCATCTCATGCATCATATAGGAACTTGTTAGAAGTCACATGCCATGCATTCTTTCTATGCCATCTTAGATGAATTAGCAATTTCATGTTGTTGTGATAGACTTTGTGTATATTATGCATGATTTTTTGATAGATGCTTTGATAGAATATCTACTATTTTAGAGAGAATTTTTTGTATATTACTTTGGTTAGATGGACTCCAAACTCTGGTTCTCGAGGTGTTATGGGCCCTGATGAATCTGAATTTGGTGGATCATTGTCTGGTTGCCTTGTTATAACTTTTAAATGATGCCAATCTTTGATTCATAGGGGGAATGCGCCCTAATAGATCGAAACATGGAACTTTAACGTCCGTTTTCTGTGTTTTCTGGGCTCTAGTGCAGTTTTGAGGCTACTGTTTGGAAAAACCCAAAATACACGGTGTGTACTTCTTGAATACACACCGTGTTTTCCATAACCGTGTCACTGACTGTGCGAGCAGGGACACGAGATAGTGAAAAATCATGTAGGAACACTCCATGTACTGATCTAACACACCGTGTTGTATGAGATTGGTACCCCGGTCATGTCATGAACAACATGGGCCGTGTTTCCTTTTCACATACACACCATGTCAGAATTTGACAAGTCGTGTAGTCTCATCTAGGTACCTAGTCGTGTTACCAACAACATGGGTTGGTGTTACCCTTTATCATACATGCTGTGTCTATATAGAACATGCCGTGTAGTGTCAAGCCATGTGTCTAACCATGTCGCTAACAACATGGGCCAGGTAAGACATGTCTAGTACATGTTGTGTCCTTCATGAAAACGACGTGTAGTTTTTCCTTAAAAGAGACATGTGGCTCTACCGTGTAGAAGGACACGGGCAGGGGAAGAGGATTTAGGTACATTCCATGTGTTAGTATAACACGCCAAGTGTTTGGTGTGTTACATGACCAGTTTTGGAAAAATTACACACCCATGTAAATGACTTAAGGCAACACGCTGTGTAGTCTTTATACACACCGTGTAGTCATGTTTTGTGAATTTTGAATGCTTTATTTCTGTTGTTCCCTTCTTATGATCCTAGTTTTCATTCCCTGGTAATGTGATCTATAGTGTGCTTTTGACCTTGTAGAGTCATGGCACCAAGACGTCCTCCGGTTGCACGCCAATTTCCAGGCGGTGATCAGATGCCAGATATGGCTGATCAGGGACTTCCTGCAGATCCACCTGTTATGCCATCCTTGACACCAGCAGTGATACCAGTTATAGCCGCTGATGTATAGTTTAGGTAAGTCTTTCTGAGGATGATGCAGACCATCTTTGGAGCACCGCCCCTAGCCTCGACTATGGTAGACATTAAATGAGTTTTCCTGTAGTATCATCCTCCCACCTTTTCTAGGGAATGAGGACCTCAGGCTGCAGAGTCATGGCTAGAAGGTATGATGACGATCTTCGAGCATCTGGAGATGCCTCTAGAAAGGTAGTCCATGTTTGCTACCTACATGCTATGAGACTCCACCAAGACATGGTGGGACGCGATCTCAAAGGCGTTTCATAATCGGGATATGGTTTTAGAGGAGTTTCAGCGCTTATTTTACGAATACTTCTATCCTGAGACCCTGAGGGACGACCGAGCTCAGGTGTTCAAGATCCTAGAGCAGGGTACTCTTTCTGTCATGGAGTATTCCTCTATTTTCACCGAAATTCATCTTTTCTCACCCCTCCAGAGCGCAGATGGGTTGTTCTTGGCATGAAAGTTTGAGGATGGCCTCAGATAGGAGATCCGCTCATCGGTTAATATCTTCAAGCTGACTTCCATCACTTCCATCATCAACCAGAAACTGATTACAGAGCGCAATCTGAGTGATTTCAGAGTTGAGGGCCAGGGCGGTTCCGCTTCTAGGGTTAGTGCTTCACCAGCTGAGAGTAGGAAGAGCTGTAGGGAGTCTACTCATGGTGATCCAAGGTGGCAAGACACATCTTTAGGTAGCCAGGTGGTATGCTACCAGTGTGGAAGGGGTGGATATATGATGCCGCATTTCCAGAGAGACCCAGTGGAGTGACGACATAGCGGCAAGATGGGTCACCTTCAGTGATTCTGTCAGGTCTTCTCACCAGCAGCTGGTGACAGGGGTTCATCCATGACTCCTTGTTTAGGATAAATGCCACCAGTTTCTCACCAGTCTAGGAACTAGAGTTCTTCCGGCTGTTCGGGCTGAGGTAGAGGTTGAGGCCATGGTGGGCATTCACCAGTTGTTCAGCGTCAACAAGGTGGATCAGCTCAGAGTGGTCAGACAGGGCCACAGAGCCATGGTACAATTTAGGAATTTTTAGTAGAGCAGACCCAGTAAGAGCAGGATCCTAGACCCTCTACAGTTCGAGGTACGATCTTAGTAGCCTCAGTTTTATCTTCTTCTCTTTTAGATAAAGCGGCTCCCCATATCATTATCTCTAATGTTGGGGTGGAGATCCTTGGGCTCAACATATTTTCCTCTACCAATACTTTGACTCTAGACACACCTTTGTGTACTAGAACATTTAGTGTATGTCAGTGTAGAGAGTGCCCTCTTGAGGTTGTGGGGTGTCACTTCTTATGGGAACTCTATGTCCGTGAGATAATGGGCTATGATGTCATTCTCGTAATGGACTGGCTAGTTCCATTCAAGGTAGTTGTTGATTGTTATCACCGCAGGGTGAGTTCCATATCACCAGATGGTGGATCTTTTCTTCATCGGGGTGAGTGGGATGTCCAGGCGAGTCGAGCAGGACCTAAGCATCATGGACTAGAAGGAGTTATAACCCAGATTTCAAGTCTATATCTAGATGATGAGGGGACTTCTCAGTTAGACTTTCCTCTAGTGGTGGATCTTTTCAAAGATGTCTTTCTAGAGGACTTTTCAGGTTTTCCTCTAGAGCGTGAGGTAGGATTTTAGATTGATCTCGTGCCAGGAGCGGCACCGATGTCCACTCCTCCTTATAGGATGGCTACACCTGAGTTAAAGGAGCTCAAGAAGTAGTTGAAGGAGTTGCAGGAAAAGGGTTTCATCCAACCCAGTAAATCTCCTTTGGGTTCGCCTATCCTGTTTGCAATGAAGGCAGACATCTCCCTTAAGCTTTGTGTGGATTATCGGATGTTGAACATGTTGATGGTCAAGAACCAATATCCCTTGCCTAGGATTGATGTCCTCGTTGACCAGCTATGAGGAGACCGGGTGTTCTCAAAGATCGATTTGAGGTTAGCTTATCATCAGTTGCACGTTAGACTATCAGATATACCTCTTACAGCCTTCAGGAGCAGGTATTGTCTATATGAGTATATGGTTATGCCATTCGGCCCCTAAACATGCCTGCAGTTTTCTGGGCACTGATGAACTGAGTGTTCCATCCATACTTAGAATCTTTCATGGTGGTCTTCGTGGACTCTATCTTGGTGTACTCTCACACTCGACATGACCATGTTACCCATCGTGAGATTGCTTTGAGTACACTAAGAGAGAATTAGTTATATTCTAAAATCTCAAAATGCCACATTTGGATGGATCAGATTCACTTTTTGGGTCACGTTATCTCAGAGACCGGAGTATTAGTAGACCTAGAGAAAGTGAGAGCAGTAGTTTCCTGGGAGCAGACGAAGAATGTCATTGAGGTGCAGAGTTTTCTAGGGCTAGCTGGATACTACATACACTTCATACGGGACTTTTCATGGTTAGAATCACCTTTGATAGGTCTGACCAAGAAAGGGGCGAATTTATTTTGGTTAGATTCATGTGAGTCAGCCTTTCAGGAGACGAAAGGGAGGTTGACTTCAGCACTGATACTAGTCTTTCCAGAGTCAGGAAAGAGATACACTGTTTACTATAATGCTTCAGATATCGGGCTGGGAGATGTACTTATGCAGGGAGATGGAGTCGTCGCATTCAGGTCTCATCAGTTGAGGCCACATGAGAGGAACTACCTGAAGCACGATCTCGAGAAGGTAGCAGTTGTTCATGCCTTACACTGTTGGAGACATTATCTTCTGGGAGTGCACTTTGTGGTTTTTGCCGACCACAAGAGTCTCAAGTACATATTCAACCAGCGTGATCTAAATCTGAGACAAAGTAGGTGGGTTGAGTATATTCAGTCCTTTGACTTCGAGCTTGCATATACGTAGGAAAAGGGAAATGCAGTGGATGATGCATTGATCAGGAGGACTCAGATACATGCAGTTCAGGAGGCCAGCATTGCGTGGAAGCTTATGGCTATATTCTCGAAGATGTATATGGAGGTTCACCACAGATAAGGGGGGACTTTTCTGTCTTTTTTAGCTACTACCTCTACTATTCTAGATCGTGTACGAATATGGGAACTATCAGATTCTGAAGGCCTAGTCCTATGGGAAAGAGATTCAGGAGAGGACCCTTTTCATGGATGGATAGTAGGCGAGGATGAGATCTTGCGTTTCCAGGGACGCGTATGGGTTCTAGAAGACATACGCAAGGAGATGATGTGGGACATTCATTCCTCATTTTGGGCAGTTCATCCTGGATTCACCAAGATGTATCATGATCTACACTGCCAGTATTGGTGGCCAGGTATAAAGAGATATATTGCTGTTTTTGTCATTAGGTGTTCCACTTTTCAGCAGGTGAAGGCGGAACATCAGCGACCAATCGGTCCTTTATAGCAGTTAACCATTCCCGAGTGGAAGTGGAATGACTTTGCAATGGTCTTTGTGACCGGTTTTCCGAGATCATCTCGAGGGAGTGATGTAGTATGGGTTGTCATTGACAGACTCATGAAGGTTTCTCACTTCTTGTCGATGAATGAGACCATCGGTGTTGATTAGCCGGGACATTTGTACATCCGAGAGGTTGTACGTCTGTATGGAGTTATGAACTCCATCATTTCAGACAGGGAAGTGCGTTTTACTTCTTGGTTCTGGAAGGGCCTTCAAAAGGCGTTGGGTACACAGGTACATTTTCATACAACATACCATCCCCAGATAGATGGCCAGTCCGAGCGTACGATTCAGGTGCTTGAGGATACGATCCGAGATTTCATAATAGGCTTTGGAGGTTGTTTGGAGACCTCTTATGGAGTTCACCTACAACAATAGTTTTTGACAAATATTCAGATGGCACCTTAGGAGGCTCTGAATGGTAGGCCATGATGATCACCTTTATGCTGGCTGGAGGAAGGAGAGGCAACTTTGTTGGGACCTCGTCTAGTTCAGGAGACCTCGGAGCAGATAGAGTTGATTTGGAAGAGGTTGGCTACATTGAAGTCTCGATAAAAGTCTTATGATGACTAGCAGAGACGACCTCTGGGGTTCAAGGTCGGAGATCATGTTTTCCTCTGTGTCGCACCGAGGTTGGTACACAAGATAATTTGGAGACAGGGTAAGCTTTCACCACGGTACGTTGGGCCATTTGAGGTGTTGGAGAGAGTTGGGCCGGTTTCCTATCCGCTACAGTTACCTTAGAGGTACTTGCCTATGCACGATGTCTTCTACATCTCTCAGCTCTGACGTAACTTTTTAGACTCATCTCAAGTCATTCATCCTAATGAGGTTGAGCTTGAAGCAGATGCATGGTTTGAATAGAATCCTATCTGAATTGTCGATCACATTACGAGGGTTCTCTATGGCCAGTCTGTTCCTCTTGTATGTGTGCTATAGCAGCATGGGCTAGTACAGGATGTGACTTGGGAGAGGGAGGTCGATGTATGATTGCAGTGGTTGGAGCTGTTCGGGGTTTCTTCTTCTATGCCTCTCTAGGGAAATTCGGGATGAATTTCTTTAATGGGGGAAGTTTCTAAAAACCCGTACCTTCTTTTCGGATATGTTTTTTCTTTTTCCGGAGTTTTTGAGAAAACAGGAGTTCCTGGAAATTTTTTAAGTACATGCCGTGTACTTCCTGAGTACACGACATGTACTTCGTTTCCGCTCAAGGTCATGTGCTGGCCATGTTATGGCCACACACATGGCCATGTAGGGGTGACATGGAGGCCCCCTAAACTGGAGTATGGAGAAGCCTAGTATTTGATGTGTACTCCAAAATTACATGACATGTACTTTATTTATTTTCACTAAATGCAACGGGGTCGCGTATTAACCCCAAAAATATCTTCTTCTCCAGCTTCTTCAACTGAGAGCATTCTGTATGGCCGCGTATCTTTGACGAACCCCCGAGCCTCTATCCGTTCTCTGAATTGACCGTCATCAATTTTGTTAGAACCACAGCGGTATGTTCTTCCTTCTCATAGAGCGTTGTTTTCCAATTCCTCCTTTTTCTCAAGTTATCGTGGGTTGATCATTTTGGATGTTTTTTAGATCTATGTCGTTCCAAGGATATTCAAACTACGAGGTTCGAGTATATCGATCTCGTGATATGTGGTTTGTGCCTTTCTGAAGGAAGTCTTTGAGTATTTTGTGCAAATTCCCCCAATACCCATGTACAAGGTATTTCATGTTTCCTGTTTTTCCCATATTATTTTCCTTCTTTGCATATATGCTTGAGTAGAGGTTATTATTTGTGAATAGGGATAATTTACTGTGCTTTGGATGCTTTTTCCATGAATGTTTTTCTTGTTTATGATCATTTGATCTAGTTTTTCCTGTTATGATATTTCCAGTTAAATGCCTATTTTGTAGGATGATATGAATGATATTCTATAATGAGATGTTGTAGATGATATCCAAGTTATTCTTGAGGATACTTTGGCCATTATGTGATGTGATTCTTGATAACTTTACACAAGGATGTGGGAACCTAGTGTAGTAGGCCATAGGGAGAATGGACGTAAAGGATTCTTTAGAGTGTCTTTAAATTATGATGCGAGACCATAGGGGGAATTGACATTGAGTGATTACTCAGGGTGTCTGTAGTTCCTCGATGTGGGCCACATGGGAATGAGATGTTGAGTGCTTCCCCATAGAACCTTTAGTACGATAGGAGACTATAGGGGAATCGACGGTGAGTGCTTCCCTAGGGAGTCTATTCTTAGCTGAACCAGAGGGGTGAGACTGTGTGTGCCTCCCAGAGGGTTGCTAGTACTTGTAGGTTGAACCACAGGGGTTAGGATGTGAGAACTACCCTACGGGTTACCTGTTTTTTTTTTATTTTCATGAGTGGATGCTTTCTTGTTTGTACAATATATGATAAAAACTGTGGTTTATTTGCGGCTAAGTACTTTCCTGTTTACTATTTTTTGTACTTTTACCTGCCATACATTAATTGACTATTAGGCACAGATCTTCAGGTGGGTTTCTACTGGGATTTTTGTCTCACATCCTATTTGGGCCATGCTTTTGGGCCCAAACAGATTATATTTTTGTAGGTATGGATAAGCGAAGGTGCCCTTCTAATTCAGGTTCTTAATTGCACTGGAGCTAGAGAGCATGGGACTAAGATGAGGCTTGTGATGCTGAAGAGTTTTTGATCTGTTGTTTTTATTTTTTTACTTTGGTTTAGTACTGTATTCAGCATTGTGACTTGCGTGGATATTTTTCTAGATATATGTGTATCATCCATCTTTTACAAATATTTCTTCTCCAATTGTTTATTTATCTATCATCCACTGTTATTGTTGGTGGATATTTACTGCTTCTGTTGTTGTATGTGTTGTTACATCTATTGTATACTCTGCCAATGATGGCATAGTTTCCCCACTATCACACCCAAGTCCCTCTCTTCTAGTCAGTAGCCTCTGGTGTTCAGGGAAATGCGCTTGAGGCCATGTGACCAACCGGGTACAGGGCACCTCTGGGAGGCTTCCAGAACCGGGACATTATAATAAGGGTATAAGAACATGTGAATAACATTTAATAACCAAAAATTTTATATCAAATATCGGAATACTTATAGAATAATGTTTTGTATTTTTAAGACATGAATCATTATATAATAAATTAAAATGATCTATGAGTGCATAACATTGTAATAATATATAGAATTTTGTCCCACACATAAGTATATTAAATCATTTCCTTATTTTTATAGGCTTTTTTTAAAAACATATATGGGAACTCAATGGGTGGGTAAACCTCATGGACTAGACACACCACTATATGCATTGGCATCAATTTCCTCAGAGTGGAATTGGTTCGCTACACAAATCATCATTATAACATCCCATATTTTTGAGAGGGTTGAAAATCCTTAACATGTTTGATTTTTTGTTTGTGGTTGTGAGAAGAAACATTCTCTTGATCATAAAAACATAACTCTCATAGTTTTTATGTCCCAATACCTTATTTTAAGATGGATTTTAAGGATAATAATGGTCCTCAAGGATTAAATTGTGGAGAGTCCTCGAAATTCAGTTTTAATAATGTGCGTATAGAGGAACACTATTTTGATAAACCATGCAACCCTACAAGGGGAATCTTGTGACCAACCTATAACTTGGGAAATAGCATTTCAATGCTTGTAGTTATGGTAGCATGACCATTAAAATCCTTTTAATCATTATTAAAGGTGATTCAAATAGTATTTTAATGGTTTGGAAAACTCTTCACTAAGATAATGCAAATTTGGTGCTAGGATAGTGAGGACCTCAAGGTTGGCACATAGTTATGTAAATATTGTAGCTAAACTACGTGACACATTTTTTGGGAAAATTTACTAAAATTACCCTCCTTACTTTTTAGAAAATCCCCCACTTTATTTTTATTTTCACTATTCACTATAAGGGATTCTCACATTCTTCATGGTCCTCAGATATAGAGGGATATTCGTTTTCCAAGATTCGATCCTTGCTCTATTGGTGGACCAAATTATTCATGGAAAGACCTTCAATATGAAAACAACCCTCTTTTATTTATCTTAACATAGAAAATGATAAATCCATGTGAAGTATTTTCCCCTATTTTAGGAATGTTTTTGAAATTCCATATTCATTTGATGCATCTTGAGATAAAAGTCGATATCAGAAGAGAGAGCGCCGACCAGGCAAAGATAGGTGGTACCCAACTTTCTTATTTATTTTTCACATGTTTTGGGGATTATTTTTATATACCCCCAAGAGTGTTGTCTAAGAAAGAGCCTAATTAATTACTTCCATCCTTCTAAATTGTCCAATAAATGAAATTATATTCATATTCACATGATCTTAGTTCACCACCAATGGTTATGATGTGTAAGAGGCTTGGAATAAACTGGATAGATTATACGAGGTGTGTATATTAAATTAATTGAATAGTTTATATGATTTTTCATGTTTAATGGGAATGTGATGAGCGTGAACCAAGGACTTAGGGGGTGTTAGAAACCTGGTTTGAGGTGACATGGTTTTTAGACCAGGCATAGGATGATATATTTGGGCCGATGATCATCACAAGTTTGAGGAAACATAGTCCTCAGTTTGAGGCAATGATGTCATTAGGTCAAGGGAATAGATCTTGAGACATGGGATGGTGTTGAACATCAGGTTTTGGAGACATGGTTATTGGAGAACTAGGTGTAAAATAATGTTTCTTAGGTAGTTTCATGATTTCCTCTAACCATTTGTAGTCTGACACAACATCTGGGTCATGTACATGAAGATAATTATTAGTTGATATTGAGACCCTTATTTTCTAAAATTATAATTAAATAACATTAAATATGAACAACATAAAATAGTTTTATAACCAGGATCCAAAGGAATAATTTATTGATACAATTACGATAATACATAACTTTTACAAAATAAAATAAAATTATTTATTTAATTCCATCTTCTCTAGCTTCTTATAGGTATTCACATTCTACATTGTACAAGTAATCACCTATGGATATACATAAAAAAGTGGTGAGATAAAAGTCATGTAGGAAGATAGATAAGAACATGATACAATATAACATGGGGTGTGCATAATCATTATCCTCATAATATAGGCATAGGATCATAATTATGAGAGGAAGCGTTAATAAAAGGCTTTGATTGTGGAAATGCATAAAAATGAAACATCATGTCATAGTTTTTAACTACCACACATAGTTGTAAAAAAATCTAGCATCATGTCCACATATATTTAACTTTCATCATAAGATAAATCACATTAAACAATTAATTTATGTGCTATATAATTCTGGATGCACCCCTCACATCATAACATTTACATTGCGCTATAAAATTCCTGGTGCTCCAGTTAAAACAAAAACATTTCATTTTCATGCATTACATAAAGAATGCATACCAATATTTGATATAAAATAAATGATAGAATGGAATTAGTATCATTTAATAAATCAATCATTTTAAACCCTAAGTTACCAAATGAAAGAGGGAATACCATACATAATATGAGAATCATTAACCTTGAGTGAAGAAGAAACAATCTCAAGAATAAAATATGTGTTTTTTGAAGGAAGTGTTATTTTTGGAAACATTATGTTTTTTATAGACTAATTTATAAAACATTTATATCAATAAAAAGGTAATATAATTATTAATAAATCATATTTAAGGAATTAAAAACTAAATGTTTTGTGAAACCAAAAAAACCCAGCGAAATAATTATGGGTTAGAGAATTCCATTTACCATATATATTAATGATTTCATGACATTGATTTCTGGTATAATCACATAGTATTAATTAATTAACCTTAAATAACCTTTTATACATGAATTTGATTATTTGTCGTTTCATTAAGATCATTTATGTGATTTTTGATGAGGTATATAGTTTACTTTCATCTTTCCTGAGCATTCGTTTTAACGGTTTTCATGATTGGTTTTCTTGTATAAATGGAATTATGGGTAAAATGTGAAATAATATAAAGAATTTTTTTTATATTTTATTAATTTTATTACATAATTTTAAATTAACTTATAATTTTTTTATATGGAATGAGGATGAATCATTATATTAGTGTTAATGATGATCATTTTCGTTTAATTTTGGTGGTTTTTTGATCAAAACAATTTTATTTTATTTTATTATTTAGTAATATGAATATATTAGTTCCAGAAAATAAATAGGGTTATATAATGAATTTTAATATACTTTTAAACCATTATAATGGTTCTATTAATGTCTATGAAGGCATTAAATGAAAAAGAAGGTCCATCAGCAATGATGTTGGTAAATTGTCACATCATATGTGATTATTTCATTTATAGAATAAAAGGGAGAGGGGGGGGAGTTTATTGATGGATCTTCTATTAACCTGATATAATAATAATATATAAAAAATACTGGAGTGAACATTATATTTTCATTTTGGTAGGTGAGGATAAGAAAATAAAAGAAATGAAACAGAAAAGGAATTAAAAAAATGAAGAGTATTTTACCTCGTGGATTTATCCTCCTTGAGAATATCATTAGAGAAAAGGTTTTGATCTTTTTATGGGACCTAGAGATATCGAATTTGGTGGAGGGTATAGGGAAGAGTATTGGGATTAATTTAGGCAATGATTAATTTTTCAGTGTTGTGAGGAGAAGAGGGTGTGAGGGGTGGTATTTATAGTGGAGGAGATGGATGTTTTCAACTTATTATATTCATTAGTTTATTATTTTTTCAAAATTATATGAACATTAAGAGAATTATCTCAAAATATATGATAATAATTAATTCTGGTTCTATATTAAGGTTCTTACAACAACAATGACTACAAAATTCATATACATATTATTTATAACAAATTATCATATTTTACTATTCATAAAAAATTCAAGTATTTCATAAACATATAAAAAATTCCCCTTATTTTTTTTGAAATGTAGAATAAAATAATAAAATATATTTTATTAAAATAATTTTCTAAATATTAGTAAGTAATATTTTTAAAATAACTATTTAATTTGAAAATAAAGCATTAAAAATTATAATTGATTTTATAAAACATTTAAAAATTACATAATGTATCATAAAAATATATTTAAATAACAAGACATATAAATAATAATTTATGAAAACATTTTATGAAAATAAATGATCATTTAATTTATTAAATTAACAATTAAATAGTAATTAAATATTTATGACTTACGAAAATACCAACACATAAATAATGATTATTAAAATATCTACTTACTTATACTATAGAATCATTATATAATATTTTCACTTATCAGATGCATAAATTTTATTTATTCTTTAATGGGTGATACTACTATTCATTTGGTCAGTTTACTATTCATAAGGGTCATATTACTATTCATAAGGTCAATTTCTTATTTCATCAGTATAGGTTCCTTATGTTATTGAAAAACTTCTTATTTCATTAATTATTTTTTTAGAAATCTTTTATTATTGACTATAAGTGATTTTATATGATTTAAACTATATTACATACATATAAGAGAAAAATTGCAATGATAAAAGTTTGGGTTACATTTTTCCCACCTTTTGAGATTTGTCCCTCAAAATTTACTTTGACTCAGACATGTGTGGGTACTTCTCCTTCATCACCTACTCTATTTCCAAAAATATTTCTTCATACATATGGTTCTTCCATAACACTTTGAGAATTTGGGTTTTCATATTGCATAAAATATTATCTCTACATTCCAAAATCCTTACTAGATGATCTTCATACTAATGATCATCTTCTAGCTGTACCACCTCTATGTTCAGTACATGTGATGGATCTGGTGTATAATTTCGCAGGAGTGATATGTGGAAGAAATCATGAACTTAAGACATATTTGGTGGAAGTGAAAGCTAAAAGTTCACACCTATGATGCAATCAAGGATCACAAAGGGCCTAATATACCTTGGTTTTGGCATCCAATTGTTTCAAAATCTCTTGAATCTCTTCTATGCTGATATTCTAAGTATGGATTTATCTCCAATGTTAAACTACATGTACCTTTAAAAATTTTCAACAAAATACTTTTTCCAACTCTGAGTAGCTCTGATAGAGTATCAGGTTCTTTTCTTCTAAGAACATCATTTACCTTGTTCGCTTATCTAGGATGATAGTTAACTGGGAAATCATAGTCTTTTATTATCTCTAACCATATAAATTAACACATTTTGATCTCATTTTGTGAGAATATACAGTTTATGTTCTTGTAATATGTATATATGTGACACTTATAACCATAGAGGTAGTCTCAGTAGATTTACAATGAAAAATCCAAGTTACTAGCTCCAGATCCTGCTTCCTGTATTTCTTCTCATGGATCTTCAACATCTGTGAGGTGTAGGATATGAAATTATCATTTTTCCTAAGTACAGAAGAAAATAATTTTTTTAAATCATCACTATAAATCACAAATATTTATCCACTTTTTGGTTATGTGAGTATAAGTGTAGTGATCAACCTCTTCTTTGGCACCATGATTCTTTCCTCACATTTTTTTTCCAGATATACATTACCCCATTCCTTGTTAACTTAGTTAGTAAGCCTGACAATCATTATAAATGTATTTCAACAAATTTATAGTACCCTACAAATCCAAGAAAACTATGGATATGTATGACACTAGAGGGTTTGTGTCATTTTTCAATATCCTTTTTTAAGGGTCCATAGAAATTTCCTCACCTATGATCACATGTCCCATGAATGTCACTTGTGTAATCCAAAAGTTACACTTTATTAACTTTTTGTGCAACATATCCTTTCTTAATTTAAAAAACATAGGACTTATATATTCTTCACACTCCTCAATCCACTTAGAGTACATTAGATTATCATCAATAAACACAACCACAAATTTTTTTAGGGAATGTCTAAAGAATACATTCATGAAATCCTTAATGATTGTAGGGGAATTAGTAAGTCCAAATGGCATCACCAAAAACTCATAGATCGCATACCTTGTATGAAAGGTAGTATTCATAATCTTCCTTCATCACCTTTACCTAATGGTATATTGAATATATATCCTCATTTGGGAAGTACCAAGATCTTGATATATAATCGAACAAGTAATTAATCCTTAGAAGGGGATAAATGCTCTTTATAGAGGTCTTTTGAGTTCCCAATAATATACACACAACCGCATTGACCTATCATTCTTCATGAAAAAGTGCATTGAAACACCCCAAGGTGATGACCAAGGTCGTATGAACCCATTTTTCAAATTCTCTTACAAATTATTCATTAACTCCTCCTATTAGGTATGAGACATCTTATAGTGACACATTGAGATAGGAGTAGCTCTGAGTATGAGTTCTATTATGAACACTATATCATGATCTGGGGGAGTCTAGTAACATTTAAGCAAACATATAACTGTATTCCCTCACGATGGACATTTATGCTATGTGGACACATTCCTTTGACTGAACCATTTGTGTGAGGTATGCTTCTTCACATGGAATCATCACCCACACAATTGAATGTTTTTTCTGATGATGATTCCTAATCCTCATTATATTTTTAGTGGATCATGTGATGTTTCAGGATATGAAAAGATATTTATGTTTCGTGAAATTTATTATGTTCTATATATAACAAGATCCAATCTATTCTCATTGTTGCATCAAATTCCTCTAAGGGGAGTGTTATGAGATTTATTGGAATAATAATCCCACATTCTTCAATAAGATAAGAGTACAACACTTGGGTTATAATTATTTCAGCACCTTTTTTTTATGAATATCTCTAATTCATGTTTTTGGGGCTTCGATTCAATAATTATATAAAACATTCAAGATATGAATTAAGGTATTGAACCAGGAACAAAAAAAATACCATTTTCCATTATTCAGTTAATAGGATGTGTACATTGTCATTTTCTTTGTCCTCTTTAATAGTAGTGATGGCATAAGACTCAACTTTATCCTATGTATTTTGTAGATGATGACACTGATTACCCTTGAGGAAAAATAGTTTAGTGAATTATATTTTATAGTTCCCTTTCTCTCTACAGTTGTAGCATTGGACCATGGGTCATTCTCTCTTTTTTCCCACCACATTATCATACATCCTGATTTTTTTTGTAAATTCATGAACTTGGTGTCCTTCTCACCTGCCATTGAAGCATTTCACCACCCCTTTGAAAAAGTTCCCATGATTCTTATTCCCACATTTTTGACATTTGGGAGGTTTAATATTCTTTCTATATTTCAAATTAGATCATCTGGTACGAAACAACATATTTCATTACTTATCAACATAGCCACGTGATATTTTTCAATACTCTATATAAACATTGTGAGAACATCGAAAAACTTATTCATGACTCCCAATGTCTCTAATTTCAATATCCTTTCAATAGTATTATCTTAAACCACTAAATAATCTTTCAATTTTTCTACCATTGGTGATAATTAAACCACAAGCATACCTTGTAAGCCTTGTGGAATTTTTTTCTTAGGTTGTGACAGATTCTATTTCCTTTTACATTAGCTCTATGATTTCTATCTTTATCATTGTATGAATATTTAAAGGGAAATAATTGAAAAGAAAAATTTTCTTTATGTATTCCCACTCTATCTCTTCAATTTCGTCCTTCGTCATGGTGTTATTAATAAAATCCCTCCATTGATAAACCTCTTCAACTCGACAAAAAACAGCGAGTTTCACCTCCTCCATCTCAGAACAATGATGAATATAAAATAACTAATCCATTGAGTTGACCAAATATTTTTAAACTAATCATTCGGAAGATCACCTAAATGTTTGTTGTCATTGCCACATGTGACACTTGATAACTAGTTTCTCTCTCTTAGGTGAATATGGATGTTCCACATTATTCGGGATATTGTTCATAAACTGAGATAACTGGGTGAGAATCACCATGATATTTTAACCTCAACCTCCGAAATATTTAGGGATGTTATTTGGGAAATCCATGCATTGTCCCCCGAATTGGTTGCTAGATTAGTATCTCTTGGTTCCAAACATTTTCTAAAATGAAAAATGTTAGAACCAAATATATGTCAATAAGACATTTCTAATTTATCCCTTTTATAAAATTAACTCTTAAGGAATATCTTCTCATATATTTATGTTTAGAATTTTCTAAACGAAGTTTCTTGTGTTCATACTCTTACATGGTCTCAAACTAATGGTTTTCACTAAGGTTCTCTAATCCTAATTCCCTAATTAACAAAACCGTACTCTAATACCAATATTATTCACCATTATTTTTATTCATTATTACTACATCAATTTATTAATAGACAAGTTAAAGAGTTACAATACCAAGATCCAAAGGTTTAGTGTCTTGAGGAAAATTAGGATCATACACATCCTTTAAAAAATAAAACAAAAAAAATTATTTAATTTATTCTTCTCTAGCTTCATAGTGGTTATCCCATTCTCCTTATTACAAGTAATCACCTTAGGATACACATCAAAAGGGGTGAGGTAAAAGTCCAGTAAGAGAATAGATAAGAACATGAAATAATATAACATGGGTGAGAATTTTAATCACCAATATAACATACACATAAGATCATTATCATCAGAGGATGTATTAAGCACATGCTTAAAATGAGGCATTGTATAATAATGAAACATCACGACATTGTGGTTAACTACCACACATAGTTGTGAAGAAAGATAGAATCAGGTTCACATATATTTCACTTTTCTCATTAGACACTCCACATTACCCCTTTCATTGGAGTGTTATATAATTCATGGAATAATTGTCACATCATAACATTAATATTGCGTTATATAATTCCAGGAGTATCCGTGACGTCATAAAATTTACATTAACATGCATGAAAAATATAAGGTTTTTTAATATTGTACATATAATAACCCATTTAAAGGAATGAGTTTAATTTCATAGAGAATAAATTTATAAACTATTTTTTCCCAAATAAAATATGGAAAGCATAATTTATATATAAATCATTAACATTTAGTGAAGAGGAAACAATATTAAGAAGTAAAAGGTGTTTTTTATGAAAGAAGGGTTCTTTTTTAAAACATTTTGTTTGTCATAATATAAATTATAAAATATTTACATTCTATAAAAGATAAAATAGTGATTAATAAATGATATGTATGGAAATTCATGCTGAAAATAGAGTGAAAGATCGAATCCTAAAAGAAAGAAAGTTGTGTTTGAGAATTCCTCATACCTTATACATGAAGAATTATTCATATTATTATGAAGTATAATCAAATTATATTTAACAATTAACTTTAGAAAATATTTTATATAATAATTTTATATATTACGATTTTATTAAATTCATTTATGATATTTTTAATGAGTAATATATTTTAATATCATCGTTTAGGAGCATTCGTTGTCATGGTTTCATGATTAGTTAGATAGTATGAATGGATGTTCATGTAAAATGTGGAAAAATATCTATAATTTTAATTATATGTCATAAATTATCTTACATAAGATTAAATTATCTTATAAAAAATTTTTATGTGGTATTATGATGAATCCTTAGATAAATGTTAATGATGATCGTTTTAGGATAATTTTGGTGTTTTTTTATCACAACGAACTCGTTTTGTTTTATTATTTAGTAATATATAAGTATTAGTTCTAGATCATAAATATGGTTACATAAAAAATTATAATATATATTTAAACAATTATAAATATTTTATTAACATCCTTGAAGGCGTTAAATGAATATAAAAGTGCATCTCCAATGATGTTGATAAATTGACACATCACGGACAAGGATATCATTTATAGAATAAAAGATTAAAAGGGAGGGGTTTAATGATGGATATTGAATTAAAATGATATAATACAATTATTTAAAACCTACTGGAGTTACCATTTCATTTTTATGAAGGTATGGGAGTAGAATAGAAGAAAAGAAGGGAAATTGAAAAAGAAGAAATAGAAAAAAGAAGAGTAGTTTACCTCTTGGATGTATCATTCTTGACAACCGCTTTAAGGAAACAGTTTTTGTATTTTGGTGAGACCAAGAGAAATTGGACATTGGGCAGGGGCTTGTGAAAAGTGTTTGGCATAATTTAGTCAAGGATAAAATCTTTAGATGTGTGAGGAGAAGAGGGTGCTTGGGGCGGTGTTTATCATTGAGGAGAGGGGTGTTTTCTAATAATTTTATTGATTAGTTTATTATTTTGGAACAAGACTATGAATAGTTTGGTAATTATATATATATAATTATAATGATGTATGGTTCGAGATTAAGGTGCGTAATAAGCTTTAAAAAACAATGACTAAAAAATTCATGTATTTAGCATTTGTCGAAAATTATCGTATTTTACTATTCATTAAAAATTCTAGTATTTCAAAAAAATCATAAAAATTAACCCAAAACATTTTTTGACACGCGTAATTCAAATATGAACCCCATTTTAGGAAAATATGTTTCTATATAATAGTAACTTATATTTTAATATGAAAAATTATTTATTTGGAAAATAAAATTTTTAAAATTATATAAGATTTTATAATGCTCTAAAAATTAAATATCTTATCATAAATTTATCTAAAATTATAATACATAAAAATATTTAATGATGAATAAATTTTATGAAAATATATTTTTATTTTAATTATTAAATTAATTATAAAATTCAAATTAAATATTTATGACATACAAAAAACCCAAAACATAATAGATAATGTTTAAAATTTTTACTTACTTATACTGTGGTATAATTATATCATATTTTCAATTATAAGATGCATAAATTTTATTTATACTATAATGGTTGAGGTTACTATTCATTGTGCTAGTTTTCTATTCATAATGTCAGTATTACTATTCCAAATTTCTAGGTACTCTTTCATAGATATAGGTTCCATGACTTCTAGAAATACAAATTATTTAATTAATTATTCATTTATAAATTTTTTATTATGGTATCTATGTGATTTTAGTGATTTATACTGTATCCAATAATTATATAATGGGAAATTCATTGATAAAATATTGGGTTGTTATATTTGAGGTGTGTTTGACCACTCATTGTTGGTGGGTCCCCCATATACCATGTGGTTTAGAGGATGATATTGACCATCAGATATGTTTGGGGGTGTTCACCATATAAATCTATGTGGATGGTTACAAACCATTGGTTGATGGTTTAGGGACAATCAGGTAGGGGATGAGGTTCTCCATTATGTTTTGGTCCATTGGGTGAGGACATGGGGAGGATGGATATTACCATGCCTTGAGTTGTTGGATGTTGAGATAACTGTGATTAATATAATTGGAAGATATTGTTTTCTTCACCTTATAATGTTAAGAATCTCTATTGATGGGGAAACTTTGAGATGGTGTTCATGGGACATGAATCTTATTGATTAGGTATGCTGTATGGATGCTGAATATTTGATTGATGGCATCTGGTTCTTGTGACATTATTATAGTTAGAACCTAGGGGTTCAACAACCTTGTAATTATTCAAGTTATTCCTTATCTATTAATCCTTGGATCTTCACCACTAGCATTAAAAATATGAATACATGTGTATTATATCATATATATATATATATATATAATTGGGGGAACATGTTCACACATATACTGATGAGGGACAAAGCGGGTAGAACACTCACTTGTTGGTGTTGAGTACAAGTGGATAGGGTATATTATTATACATGTGTGTTTCACCTTTTATTTATATTCAAATTACACACTCAAAATTATGGATGTAACCTAAAATCAAATTGGTGGTGTCTTACATAGTTAATTCTCACACCCAACACGTGCCCCTCTATATGTGCGTAGACATTATTCTTTTTTGATCAGGTAAGGATTCTGACCCGGGAGATGGGTTTTAGTTATCCATTTGACCCTTTTTCATGGGATGTATGGAATGGGACCATGGTGGTTCTTACATCATCTAGAGGATACTTTTGATTTATATCATGACATATATGTATGTACTATGATTTTCTACCATAAGAGACTGTATTTTTCATATATATTTTTTATGAACTTCTATGAAATTATTATTCTACAAATTGTATGAATAAAGTGTTGTTTAATATTTTACTGTTGTTTCTATTATGCTTATACTAAATTTTTTGTGTTTTATTTGTTGATTTATTATCTTTTGATGTTGTTTTAAATATATATAGACCATTTTATTGTAACAAAATGAGGTTTCATTCTTCTTAATATCACCTAATCGGACCACAGAGGCTATTCATCAGTCTTTTGTATACAAGGAGGATTGTCTAAGGCCTAGTGGACAACTAGCTCAAAGCACTATTAAGTGGAAATCAGGATGCGGTACTAAAAATGGAATCAAATTAGGTTCTTTATAATGTTTAATCAAAACCTCACATGTCCTGGATATTAAATGATAATCATGTTTGGATATATATATATATATGATATCATATTCTTCCATTCCTTTTTGTTCTATCTATTTGGGATACAGTATACTAGAGACTAGGAAGTAGTCAAGAACAGTTTAAAATATTCTGTTTGCATGAATTTAGCCACTTTCATGGGGTACATACCATGTTTCCATCGGTGGGAATTTTTTTATACTTTATGGTATTACCATCGATTTATTTACACCTCCATTCAGGCACATGGGTGTGATTTTTATCTATTATGTGGATTGGGACATGGCCTGAAATGGAAATGGGGGAATTTATAGGTTTCATAATAGTAAATTAGGATCAAATGATATATTATTTATTGTGATTGTCACTTTTAACCTATGATGTTCTTAGATGGTGGTATAATTTAAAGAACAAATAAATGCGCTAAATAGTGATTTCCTTCTAAACTGATTTTGTGGGAATTATACTCAGATAACCCAAGAATGTGGTTCCAATGGTATTTGCATTAGATTTTATATACAGGTGGTATATGGTCCTGATCCTGATAAGATTTGGGATGGATTATTATAGGGGGTGGGCTGTTCAAAGTGTTAATAGAAAAGCGAAATAGTGTTTTCCTATATATCCTCTTTAATGTAATTTTATTTACATACCCCATATTATTATATGGTATATGATTCTTGACCCAGTTATAGGGAGGCAAGAGGAAATGAAACCAAATTATATTGGATACATGAACCTGATATGGGTAGGTAGGGGCCTTGAGACCAGATGTGAAGTGACAGAGTGTGGTAGGAGAGTGCAAGTGATGTGAGATATGCTTCCAGTAACATATTTCCAATTTTTGATATATATTATTTTTATGGATGTTTGACCATCATGATTGGTATTTGGAGAGAATCCACCTAGATTTCTTCCATTGGAGTGTCAGGATAGCGCTGACATGGTGCTGCTTGAGTGTCCATGTGGTGATAACCCAGAGGATCAGGATGAGCCATTAGAGGCTCTGGAAGGTCATTTGAAGATGGTATAGGAGGAAAAACCACACTAAATGGAAGAATTTGGTCCTTGTCTTGATGAGAAGCTCCTGAACATCATGGTTTAGGTTATACATGGTATCGATAGAGGATCTTAGGGAGACAATCCATCAATAATTTATCTTACTCGTGAGTTCATCTCTCAACACCCACCTTTGTTTCTGGGTGTGGGCGGAACATAGAAATCTTATAATTGGATAAGATTAGTTCACATGATGTTTGAGTAGCATTGGATACCCCCATTTCGATGGGTGAAGCTAGGTACCTATATGTTACGAGGATCAAAAAAGTATCGATGGAAAATACGGGTAGATGTTGTCTAATATGGGGGACTAGATTGGAAGTATTTGATGGATACGTTTTTTGATTACCTCTTACCAGAAACTCTAAGGTCAGATAGAGCTTGTGAGTTCATGAATACCTATGACGGGGATATGAGCATCATGGATTACAAAACCAATTTCAATGAAATATCTTATTTTTAACCTTTTGTGGTGGAAGAGAAAATTTTTAGGGTGTAGAATTAGGAGGATGTTTTAATGCATGCCATTAGTGTGTAGGTACATATCATCCATCCAACCTTATTCTCCGAGGTGGCGAGTCAGGAAATGATATCCATTGGAAACATGAATTTTTTTTTATATTTGATCCTGGTGATAGTGTCTAGTGAATTTAGTGGCAATGATATATGTATCATGAAGTGGGGATACAAGGAGTCTCAACTCTCTATTCATGTCATAGATTTTGGAAGACAACTAATGAGTGGGTCTTCATTAGTCTACATTTTGTGTGGGAATTGAGTACTTGTTCAGAACCAGTTTGATCAGTTTCCAAAGGAGTGATAGGACTTTATCCTAATGGGTAATAGGGAGAGTTTATATAAGAATCCCTCCCATATATCTAGAAGTTAGGGTCTAGTTTATATTCATGGATTGGAGGTTGGAAAAGGTGACATACTAGGAGCTGGTGGCTAGTATTTAGCTACATGTAGAGGTCATGGTAGATAACGTTAAACTAAAGAGTGGGGTAAGTCTCTAAGTGATGGTGAATATCCATACGGAGTCCTGGACAATGGTATACATCATTTAGGCAAGGTTCAAGTAGTTGAGATACCATGTACAGAGAAGGATGAGGAGCTGAAAATAGTTAGAGGTACAACATGGGTGTTATCAGGGTTTTATTTTATATTTTCATGAATCGTTTTAGTGATTGAGTTTCACACATCTTGTTTTTATACTAATAAAGCATTAGTTAATAGGTATACATCAATAGTTAAGGATGATATATGAGGTGTGTTGGAACTGTTTCTTCTTGTCGACATCTATGTGATGCATGTAATATTTGAGGCGAGTTAGAAAAAAAATTCCAATGGGAATTGATGTGACTCAGGTTATATATGAGGAATGATTTCTCTTGTAATTATCACGGGAATACGATGAGTTGCAAGTTATTATAGGAGTCATGTATAACATAAGTAATAATGAGAATTTTATGAGATATGAGGCATGATTAGTGATATGTATGAAACGAGCATCATTTGAGAAATTGATGAGGTTTGTGAATGATTATGAATCATGATAGTTCTTTTGAGTATGTAGATGACTGGTGGAACAATAATGAAGTTTAATTATGGGTCAAGAAGAGACTATCTAGGAAACTCCTATGGTGGGATACATAGAGAGTAATTGTACTATTACCTAAAAACCAGGGTTCACTGGGTTAATATAAACGAGATTGGTATGATTGGTACCATCTTTAAAAAATTCATGATAGCTTGGGATGATGTATATTAATGTTGGGAGGCTGTATGATCCTAGGTTTTTGAGCAGGTCAAAAAACCTCAAACTGTTTGAATATTTTTTCTTTTATGGTCAGAACAACTTTTATCCTGCAATAAAGAACCTAATTCTGGGGGTTTGATTAAGAAAAGGACATGTTTTTAGGTAAGATTTATGTATTGGAATTATCATTGAGGTTTTGCGGTGATTTTCAGGTGTGGAACGTCCTAGAAACTCAGTTTTAAGATATCACAAATAGAGGTTGACAATTTATATAATCGTTCGGTCTCCAAAGGGGAATCATTGAACCCACCGAAAAATTGGAAAATATTTTTCAAATCATGTGATTGGGGGAGCATGAAAATATAAAATCTCTACATTTTTTAATAGAGTTGATTCATGCGTTATTTTTATGGGTTGGAAAACTGAGCAATAAGACTGTTCTTGTATGGTGCTTAAATAGTGTGCATCGTGCATTGGTTCTTGTATAATGAAACAATGTGGCACATTTATTTAGTTAAGATTATAAAAATTAAAATCCATACATATTATGTATTCATAATATTTTATTCCCATTTAAAAAACACATAGTAGTGAATTCTTTCATTCTTACTCCTCCCCAGGATTTGAGGGATCATCATCATTCATGCTCTAATCCTTGACCCGTTAGTGGCTACAAATTCATCTCAATAAGTATTTCAGTCTACTAGATTCTCATTTCTAATAATTTCTATAAATGGAATAATAAATCTATGTGATATCTTTTTCACTATTTTCATGGAATTAATCGGAAAAGTAATTTTCTTCAGGTTCAACTTGCGTTAGAGGTCGATATGAGATGATGGAGCTCTTACTGGCCTATCGTAGGTGGTTCCCCGCATTCTACTTGATTGTTTAGATGCTTTAGGGTGTTTTCAATATATGACCATGAGGTTTCCCTGATTGAGACCCAAAAAAATTAATTTAAACAATTTAATTTTTTTAGTTTTTGATATGAGATTACAATGGTAAAAATCTTACTTCACTACCAATGGTTATGACAGGTAAGGGACTTGGACAAACCTCTGTAGTTTAAGTAGGGTGTGTAAATTAAAATTTTAAACTATTTATCTAATTATTCGAGTTCTAAGGGATCATGAGAAGCATGGATGGTGGATAGATTTGGTGTTAACCAATTATAATGAGATGACACCGTTTGTCATGTTGGGTGTGGCCCAAGATAAATTGGGTGATGATGGCCACTAGGTTGTGGAAACATGTTCGTCGGTTTGAGGTAAATAGGTCATATAGTTGATGTATGAGATCTCATAACATGGGATGGTGTAGACCATTGCCTTTGGGTGACATGCTCATTAGGCAATGAGTTGCGGGATGATGCAACTTATGTTGTTCGGTGATTTCCGATCATGGTTTGCTGAAAATGATCTATTGGAGCTGTGTACATATAGACATGACTTAGTTGAGGTGGTTTTGACCACTCATAATCAGAGAAGTCCCCCATAGGCCTTGGATGTTAAGGAAAACTATTAACCACTAGATACATATGGTGGATCTCACCATATAAATTCATGTGGATGGTGATAGAGCATAAATTTATGGTTTTGAGACCATCTATTGGGGGATAAAGTTCACAATTACTCTAGAGGCCTTTTGGAATTGACATTGGGAGTTTAAATATCATAGTGCATCAGGAAGTCATCTGTTGAGTTTAGGATTATTAATATAATTCGATTATATTTTCCAATGTTCCTCAAGATTCTTGGATTTTTATGTGATGGTAAAATTTTGAGTGGGGCTCTTTGGGATCAATAACTTATTGGTAGGGAATGCTATATAAGTACCACCTATTTAATTTTTGGAACATGGTTCCAATGAGATGGTGATAAGTGGAACATGGGGGTTCCCCAAGTATTCTTTTATTTGTGGGATTCATTGGGGACTAACACTTGGATCAACACAAGTGTAATTATATATATCAATAAAATTGATACATTTTATATATATAATTTGGGTAATGTGTTCAGACATATACCGGTGATGGATAATGTCAGTATAATTTTAACTTGTGGCAATGGAGCAATACTGTGTGGGGGGGGGGGGTAATTATTATACATATGTGTTTCACTATTTATTTACATTCAACACAGACAAACATAATTATTGTTTGAAGATAGAAACACATTGGTGGTGGCCGACTGAGTACATTCTCACACCCTACATGAGACCCTCAAGATGTTTTTACACTTTATTCTTTTGAGATCAGGTAAGGATTTAGACTCATGGGTTGGGCTTTTGTGATCATATTGGACCATTTCATGGCATTGATGGTAAGGAATCATGGTGGTTATTGCATAAGATGATGATTCATTTTGAGTAATCACATGAATTACATTTATGTAATGAGACAATCACCCATGAGTGACCATGGTTGTCTACTTTTTTATACGACATTCTATGAACTATTTTTTCTACAAATGATAAGCCTTTTGAATCAATTAATATTATTCTTCTATTTTTATTATTCTTTTGGTATGTTTCATATGTTTCTTCTATTGAGTTACGGTTTTCTCCGATTGTGTTATATATATATATACTATTATTATTATCCCCACCTATGGGTATAATCTCACCAATATCACCTAATCATAACCTTACTGTTAGTCAATAACATTTGGGGTACATGGAGGTGCAAGTATGTCCTAGTGTACAACTAGCCCAGATCACTGTTTGAGTTGTAATAATATTGGGATTCCATAATCATAGTAGTCAAGGATCAATCCCACAACCATATTAGCCTAAAATATACCTTACTGAACATGGTTACCTCTTTGTTCTAACCTAATAATACTTGAACCTGGTTCACTCACTCATCCATCCCTCTCTTACTGAATTGGGTTCACCCCCCATTCAATCCTTTTCATAATAAACTATATTTAGTATACATTACAATCCTATCTATATAATGTGATATAAATAGTTATCCATTGTATTGGATGGAGATATAGGTCCCAGACATATTTTGGTTATAATAGAACCCCCTTACTTGGTTATAACATAATTGTAGTCCTTGGATATAACAAAACCACTATCACATAATAAAAATAAAATATATGAGTTCCACAATATCACAAAACATTCATTATATAATAAACAAAAAAATAATGTGGGTTTTGTAAAGATTTTATCATATCATAACCTATTGAAAAGGGACAACATTCATAATAATTTCATCATTTCATCATAGCATAACCCATGGAAGAATATGCAGGATTCCTAATTATTTTATCATGTTATAACCCGTGGAAGATAATTGAGTTTAATATATAGATTTTTATAATAAATCATTCAAGGAATTAATAAGAATAATATTATGGATTTTTATTCCCAAAAAATAGAATGTTACATCATTGGATATCATCTTATTTGGAGAATTATTTTTAAGGATAAATCAATTGGAATATTTATGGAAGAAGATAAATTTTATTTGAAACTCACCTTTTAAAATATAAAACATTTTGTAAATCATTTTATTTGAAAATAGACTTGAAAAAACAATAATGAGATCTTTAAAATAATTTAAAACATCTACCAATAAATAATTCTTTTACACTTTGAACAAATATTTTTAAAATATAAAATATTTTGAAAATAATTTTCTTTGAAAATAACAATAAGAACCTATAAAGTAAGATTAAATATATTATTAAAACATTTTGTGAGAAAAACAACCATTCATATTTGGAAAAAACTTTTTGAATTTTTTTTGAAAATAATATTATTCATAAATATCTATGAAAACATATAAAGAAGGATCCAAGGAAAACTATCTCAATGATGATGTGAATCTTTTTTTATTGCATATATGATAAAAAATGATTTCAATTACATTTTATGTAAAATCCAAACAGAAATTATTTTGGAAAAATAATTATGAATCCATTTATAATATTTTTTGGAAATTAAAAAATTGATAAAAGTTTCTTCAATAAATAATTATAAAAATTACAAGAAAATTTTGAATTTTTTTTTGAAAACAAGGTTTTTGTATAAAATGATTGTTCGAACGAAAAATACCACTATTCATAAAAATATTATTTTGGTGTCTTGAATACAGAATGAGAGGAAATAGAATGGTAACAAAATGTTATGATGAAATGACCAGAGGGTAAGAATTTTCATAATAATTATTTATATATAGATCAGGAGATATCAAAATTGGATACTTAAACATGACCAATCTTTATAAGTGATGAAATTGTAAGATAAATCCTTTATCATTTTAGTAACCATGAATCATAAGTTATATGAAATGATGAATAATAATTAAGAATTAAAACATCATGAGGTATATTATATTCCTGGTATTACATGTTAAGGGGTCTGTGTATACAAATCATGAAAGAATACAGGTTCATAATGTATCTATCAAAGTAGTTAAATCGATAGAAAAATAACTTACCACTTCGTTATGTTTTAAAAATAAAACCTATAAATGTTAGATCATCAAATGGATATGTAAATCCCAATAATTATCATTAGTATAATCATAAAATACATTTAGGGGAAGTATAGAGACAATATGAATGAACTTGGCGGTGGAGATAACATGTGTCTCACAAAAGTACAAGTGAGAAGGGAATCCCTTACTAATTGAGTGACATTTAAATCATAATCACCATGAAATATTAACATAAATATAATCCTTAATTATCATGAAAATTGGTATATTCGGGACATATCATTACATAGGGTAGTATATACACCACACAAAATATAATAGTGGTGAATATGGAATAAGTCTCTCAAAAATAAAAGAGAGACTAGATATCCCCTTACCTTAAGTCTTTACTTCCATCGTACTCATTAAAACATCATGTATAAGAAATATTTATTTATTATAATTATTTTATATTACTTAATTGATATATATCATAACATATAATATTTTAATATGTTGTTTTATTACAATTTTATTAATTAATTATTATTAAAATTATGTTTTGGGTAATAACCGCTTTGTTTTTACATATATTTTGATTTGTTATATTTTTGGTCCACTAATATTTTATTGTGGTAATGTCATATTCTTAATTATAAGAATGATATAAATATCATATATATTCAGTATATTGGTTTTTATAGCAATTCATCTAATTTAGTGACAAAAAATGTAACCTGCAGTTCATATAGATGGTAGACCATACGTACGTATGATAGCTATTTACATTTTTATTGAATTGAAATAATGGAATGAATGTGCTATAAAATATCATACAAGAATCATAAATATCATATATTTTCATTTAAACCAACCTTAATACCTCAATGTAATTCCTGAATGAATCATGTTTCTCCACGAGATGGTAGTCTTCCATACAAATGAACGACATTATTGTATTTCCCCAAAATGGAAAATATGGCATTATGGGTGATATAAAAATCTAGATATCATAATAAAATCATAAAAACCAGATATATTATTTTTAAACTATATTTCTCTCATTATGTCGAGCCTTGGGAGGTGGTAATGAAATAAAAAATGACACCAGTTTGTGAGGTTGTAGTCTTCCATACAAACGAGTGATGGAATCATAACCCAATTACTGGAAGTGGACATATTTTTATATAATTAATTTAAAAAAGGGACATATATTTATTTGAAATTTAATTAATATATTATATAATCCTTATATAATAATAATTAAAGGAAGTGGAGGAAAAAAATGATCATTGATGAATGCTACTTCTTCACCGAGTATCTTCCTTAGGTTTTCACTAAAATTCATCTTAGGATGGATTTATGCCATAAATAGATCATAAATTATTAGGGGAGGTAATTTGGTATTTTATTTGGGTAGGTATTGTCCTAACACAAATGTTTTGATGGTGGTAAGAAGATAGAATAGTGGGTGACCTTTTATAAGTGAGGGATATGGCACACTTGGTTTTCTTGAAAGAAAATGAGTAATCCAACATTTTTCATATGAAATATGGATAAAAACGGACCATTATATAAACTTTTATTCTTCATGGTTTAAATATGGAAATAAAATAGTATTTATAAAATTTTATTGGCCATTTTTAACATTATCATTTTAGTTGAACCATTAATAAAAAAATTAACCTTAACCACAAAAAAATAATGTTTTCTACATTCACTATTCATTTAATAAAAAATTATGTTATACTATTTAGAAATTATAAATTATTTTAATTAAAAATATGGAATAAATTTTTATAGAACCCATAGAATGAATTTTTATTTATTTATTAAATATTAATCCCAGAGACATGATGGGAAAGTAGGTTTTTAAAGAGAAAATCTTCAAAAGATTACAATGTTTTTATAAAAAAACAAATATGAAAATGACATAAATGAGAAATATTTGATAGATGGATATATAATTTAATTAAGTTAACTTTAAATATAATTTAAAATATAAGATAAAATTATAAGTAAAATAAATTAAAAGGTTGTTTTAATTAAAAAGTCATCATTTTATACTATTCATTAATAAATTTATCTTTTAAGAAAATTCCCAAAAAATTAATCTAATGATAAAGTTTATATTATGATTTCAAAAATAACTTTTTTTTCATATAAAATTTATAAGTGTTTATTTTTTAAATTTAGCATGCCATAAAAAGTGAATTTTTTTGTTACCGTTTTAAGTGCAAAATTGGATTTATTTTTACTTATCATTTAGAAAACACATTAGATGAATGTTAACAATTCTATATAGTGTGTAATATATAATTTTCATTAATTTAATTCATTTATAATGATTTTTTTTAATTTTTTTGTGTTAATTTTTTTTTCAGAATTAAAATAGTTTCTTAGAAAAATATTTCCTTTGGTTTTCAACATGGTTTTAATTGTATTCGAACATAATTAGCCACAAAAGAATTAATTTTATTTACATATATAAACCATATTTTTACAATTTTGTTAATATTATTCATAAATTACATTCAAATGGTTAGATCAAAACTATCATATTAATAATAATATAATAATAACATGTCACATTTTATTTAAACCTACTGTTGTGTGAAACTAAAGATAAATATACTGTTCTATGTGATGAAAAATATCAATTAGATTAAATTAAATTTAGAAAAATTCAAAAAGTATCGGAACGTTACATTCATGAGGTGTTGGTAGTAAAGAGTAAAATGATATGCACAATTTCTATACACCCTATATCTCATTAAAGATATAACATGTAAATATGAAATGGTGTACTTAGAATAATTTAAAAAAATATAGAATGAAGTTCCACACTAAACCATGTAAACTACATGGCATGTACTCTAGGTGTATTTCATTTGGTCCGATTGGTCATGTGCTACTCTGTTCTAGTCGATATGTAGACTGCATTAAATTTAACACTTATAATTAATTCTTAGTGAATCATTTATCCCATGAAACATCTAGGTGTTTCAAACATGGGTACCAAAGCTATACATTCCTAGAGATGTTGTGTATCACTATCTAAAAGAAAGAATACCTTACTCCTTTTAATGAAATCTCTAATCATTCTTCCTCAAATATTTATCTATTTACGATAATTATATAAATTTTAAAGGATATTTAATATTTCAAAAATCCATTTAATTATTATCTATAATAATAAAAATTAAATTAGATGTGAAGAACTAAAAAATATATGTTTTTAATCATTAAAAAATAATAAAAATCAATTTTTTGATTGTTTTGATATCACTTGAAGGGTTTTGGGCCTAGGGAAAGAATAAAGTATGCATATATCAAACTCAAAACTTGTTATAATATTTAAATATACCATAAATTACATGAATATGAATATTTATAAAAAATAGTATTGATATGTTGATTAATTGACAAGAACTCAAAACAAAGAATAGATGATACTTTCACATATATTTTTTAATTAATTTATTTAATTAAAGAACACACTTTTACTCAATTATTACTTCATTGATGAACTGTTAAACCACACTTGTTTTACATTAATTATATTAGAATAATAAATAGTATATATTCTCTAGATGTTATTCCCATTTTCATTGTGATCCTCCAATAACGATAATAGATTTTTTTGTGTTCTATAATTGATGAATGTATATTTGTTTATGATCACCATTAGTTGTGAATGAATCCCTAAAGGGGAGAAGAAATAATTAGAGTGTATAGGGAGAATTTATCTAGATTAATTAAATAATTATATGGAGAGATCACTTTAGTGATTGAGAGAAACCTTCTTAGTACTATTGTTTCTCAATAATACAAAGTTAATCTGGTTTAGTGTTACAAGACTGAAATGAGGAGTGAACTCGATTCAGAAAGGGAATTTGTCCACAAATATGGTCTTGGCAGCAGTCCCTTGGCTACTATGGAAATCATATCATGTGCTTAATGGTTTTCCACAATTAAATTCACAATTTTAAAAAAAACCATAACCAGGTATTAATAGTGCTAGGGTTATAAAATAAAAATTGTGCAAGGGAACATATTAATTTTAGTATTACCTAATGAACACCATGTATAGATAATAATATTCATATTATTATATATTTGGCTTGTGATAAACTCATAAATAAAATATATATTATTTTTCATGAATAAATAAATTAATATCTATTCAAATAATATTAAATATTACATTTATTGTCAGACCAATAAACTATGTTCTCTAATCCTCTCAATATTATTTACACCTTGAATAATTTTTTTAAATATACATTACTACATTAATCCCACATAAATATTTAAATATCCTATTCATGGAATGAGTGAATAAATATTTATTAATGATTCACAGAACTAAATAAATAATTTTTTACATTGTATATAAACAAGAATAAAAAAATCATATGCATTCATTTAATTAATTAAATAATTAGCTGGTTAATAAAAATTTATTGAATATTCAAATCACATATATATTATCTTGAATATTTAGTGATTGAATATTTTCAATAAAACTAACAAGAATAATTATTAAAACACATATAAGAATAATATTTATCCAACACATTCAATTCATATGTAATTTAACAGAGGATATGAATAATCTAAGTGATTGAACCACTAGGACCCTTTATAAATGGAATTAAGATACACTATCTAATTTTTAGTTTTAGCATCTCGCAGCACTCCCAGGCATGAAAAAGAAAGAAACATTAATGTTTTACTGACAGGTAAGATTCTATGAACCTACATTATGAAATATAATCCATTTATCAGGATATCTCTAATTAAGTAGGTTACATTACAGTGTCATTAATATATTCTCTTGATGACTATTTTATTGAATTTCCATAAATTATATTTCTAAAAAACCATATTTTCCATGCACTTAATCGGCCTGTTCTATTCCATCAATGGGAATGAGATATAATCTTTTATTAAAGAGAAGGTGGGATAAATCCTTTCTTTAATTATTAATTATTAACAAATCATTCATGATGAAGCAAATTTATCCTGCCACATCATGATAATATTTCATTATTTTTTTTTCAATACAATAGTGGACATCGTGGGAATACAAATATAAATATTGATATTATATTGGAATTTATTATTCTCATAATATCCTGCATATAATATTAAAATGGTTTTATACCATTAGAAAGAGGTCCGAAGTCCTATGAGTATCCATCCATTCCTTCCAATATCATTTGAGTCTCATCAAATGATATCATATTTCTATATAAATTATATTTATGAATACCGTTGTGACAGTTATAGGTTATCATCATAGTCGGAGACTCTTATGTCCTTTTATTACTACATATACCCTTAGAGAATTAAAAATACTATATCACATGGAAGAATAGTCATGATTTTATAATAAATTTTATTAAAAATTAAATACATGAATGAATGTAATCACAAAGTACTTAGAATTTGGTTTAATGGTATTGAACCCAACATTAACTTTTAGAATTTTTAGAAAGAATGTATTATAATTTTTGGGAAAATAAATATCATAAAAAATCCATATCTAGATATTTTTATTTTTCTAATTCTTACCATTTTATCATAACATTTCTTTCATCAAATGAATATGGATAGATCTATAATTAATCTTTCAATTATATTTTTAGTCATTCATTTTCAACTAGAAAAGTGTTAATTTTTTTTACTGTGATTCGTTATTTCTTTAAATATAATCATTGAGTGAAATATTCTACTTTTTAATACTATAAATATTTTTTTATTTTATCATTGGATCTAGATTAATTATCCATTATTTTCTTATTTTTCAAGAGTGAGTCTATTTTCCTCAATAAGATTTGTAAGATTATTTTTGGGTTCCTTATATATTTTTGAAACTATAATTAAATCTTTCGATAAAATATCAATTTCATCATATAAATAATAATTTGAAGGTTTTTTGAATTCATATGTTAAAGGTACAAATCAAATTCAGTTACATAATAATAATAATTCATTAAGAATAACTTCTTAAATCCTTTTTTAGAACCAGATTATTTACTTGAATATAAGTCCTTTGTCCAACTCCATCCATATAAAAGTTACCTATTTTATTTCCTTTTCTAATTTCTATTTTGTAAACCATTCTTTAGCTTTTGGAATCTTGGTTTAATTTTCCCTTTTATCTTGTACTTATAATTAGTAACTTCTAAAACATCTTTAGAAATAACATTAACTTTATGGATCCTTTTTTGATCATCTATAGGCTAATTTCTCTATATATTTTTTAATAGACTTTTTTCTTTTTGAACACTCGATCATAATTTTTAGAAAACTCTTCACTTTAATTTCCATATAACTCATATCATGATTTTTAAGTATAAACAATCATATATTTAATTGAAATAACATTATTTTTTGGGGATTCTTCCTTAGAAATATTTTTACTATCCGATTCAATTTATTGGAAAAAAATAAATTAATCAATAATATATTATTAAATTTATTTTATTTCTTTTATAGAAAACTTTTTTTTATTAAAATTTTTAGAGAAATGCCTAAGAAATATTTAAAGGAGAAAATTTGTATCCAATGATTCACTTATTATATCCATTCTGTTTACAATAAATAGAAATCTATAGAAGATTTGATAAATTGAATTGTATTTAAAATTTATAAAATCTTGATACCTAGACAATAACATAAAAAGTTTAGTTATTATAATATTTTCATATATATAATGTGTAACAGGATTCATTATAACAATTTCATGTGTATTTTTACCTGTTAAGATATAGCAGAACTAATTTACTACAATTTTGTAATATAAAACATTCACCACCATGTAGTTTATGAAATATGTAAGAGAATCCTTACTAATAAATTTTGTAGGTTCAATTTTATGTTACTTGTATGGTTTTAGAATTAGGGTCTAGAGATTAGTGATTAGCAATATTAGATAATATTATATCATTTCATTGTAATATTAAACATATGTATTATCAAAAAATGGAAGAATTTGTGGAATACAACCTCAGTAAGAATTTTTTCATGTCATATTAAATTGATATTTTCTATAAATGGTTATGTAATGAATATAGTTAGTAGTGTATATATATATATATTATAATAATTATTTTAAATTCCAATATTTTATACCAATTATTTGGTCCATATAGTAATTTTATCAATTTTTCAATATGGTGGGGGTGAATTGAAATCTTTATACAATTTTTAATACTAAGAATATTTAAATAAAATTAAAATATATAAAATAAAATATTATCAATAGTATTTTTTTCTTTAAGTCAAGGTGATCTTACGTCGACTTTTCAGTCACTGAACATGATATTAGGACACCCACAATATAATTATCTTTACTTTTAATGGGAGTTACAACCCTTATAACCATAATCCTTCACAAATAGAATCACAAAAAAATTATACTAAAATTTTTACACATAGTGACAGAACCTCTATCCTATCTTTTTTCACTTAGAATAACAACCCATAACCATAATACTGATGTAGAGGAAGAACCACCCTTGCCTATGTTTGGAACAAGTCAAAATCAAAACCCAATACTTTTTCCCGAACAAGGTAGAACACGATTTATATTTTTAAAGAGAGTTATAAACTAACACCAAAGTCCTTATTTTGAGTGAAGAATAATAAAATAAAAATAACACTCAAGAATTTAAGGGAAGAATACAGTAAAATTGAATCTGGATAGAAAATTAGATCTTGAGCATCGAGGAAATAAGGATATCCTCAACAACATAGGTTCAATATGTTGTTGTTCATGATTAAAAAGATTAATAGTAAGTGATCATAAAAACATGTCACATCTTATAGTTAAAATAAAATTGACACTTAGATACTATGCACCATCTTTTTAAATATCTATTTATAGAAATTATTCAGGCACAAAAACATAAAATATATTTTATTTTTCACATTCACAATAACATCAATTATTCTAGTTGATGCATCTGTTAATTCCTTGTAGTTAAAGTCATACATGGGAAGACAATGAAAAACTTCAATGTACTTTGATGCTTATTTTCCAAAAAAAATTTAATGTTTAATTATCATTATACATTCCGTGAAAATTTCATTTACTATTCTTGGGAATTTATTCTTCGAATCTATAAAAAAATAAAATTCAAAACCCTACATGTAAAAATTTCAAATCTTCAAGTGTATTTCTCTATATATATCCCATGAAAATTTCATTTACTTTTCTCACTGAGCCTCAAAATATCATTCCTCTCAGTGTCAATCTATAAAAATATTCCTAGAAACAATACAATGTGTTAGATAGAAACAATAGAGTCATTACATTATTCCCACCTTTAATGATTTCCTTTATGAAAATCACAAGCTTAAGAAAAAGGTGGGGATATTGAGCCCATATTTGGATCTACCGCTCTACAGATATCTCCCACATGATCTTTTTTTGTTTATAACATTCACATTGGGGAACCAAATAGACTCAATTAGTTATCTTAGTCTAGATCAAAACCACCATCTGGTACCTCAAATAGAAGCAACACAACCCACAACCAGTTTATCTATGTTGATATTGTCGAATGACTTGTGCTCACATCTCCTTAGTGATGGCAAGCAGAAAAACCCAGAAACCCAGTCTAACTAAAATAATAGGGTCAATATATACCCCACCTCACCAAAATAACATAGAAATTAGAGAAAGGGACTATAATCCTTATATTTATCTTGATATCCTATCTAAATCCCCATGATTATCTTCATAGAGAGATATATTAGTATAGAAGATTTACTTATAGAACTACAAAGGCTACCATCTTTAGTCCACAGAAGACAATTATCACTGTTCTTAGAGTCCTCATCTTCCCCTAGATGAACTTCTCATTTCATAATAATCACTATCACTATCCATAGGCATATAATCACTAGCTCCCACAATCTCTGTCCATCATAGTGGTGACCTATAGGTTTGACCACACATGTAACTAAATGGTTCTATGCCTAAGATGGAGGGATAAATACTTTGATATAGAATCCACCAATGGTTTGTAATCCTCCCATACATGGACCAATGTTAACATGAAATTCCAAAGCATGTTATCTTGAACATAAATGGAATTCCACTGTCAATATTTCTTGTAACACCCCGAGCTTCCATGATACGCCTCTCTTTCAATAATGCAATAGCTTGCATTGTACGCAAGTTCGAGTTCTAACACACCGCAACTAATAAAAGTAGCCGTTATGAATAGTAATAACCACCTTTTAAATTTATAGAAATTTTATATTTCAAAATGGACTTCATTTTTGTATTCCTAATATTGAAATTAGCCTATGTTGAATTTTTTGTAATTTTCCGAGAACATTCAAATTTTTATGAATAGTGAAAAATACTTAAAACAACTTTTTTAATCAAAATAATTTATAGTGATAAGTTATACTATTTAGTGGTTTTAAGGTATAATTAGAATATATTTTTACCATTTTATCCAATGGTGGTCATTAGAATTAATTTAACAATGAAATTGGACATAAACAATTGCCAATCTTTTGATATAAATTGTTTCTTAAAAACACGCTATTTGTCGTAATAGCAGGAATTAATTATAAAATTAATTAATGCAACTTATATGTTTGGAATTTTGTAAAATATACATCATTTTTGAATTCGGAATATCAATTATAGCTTAGGGTGAAATTTTGGCATTATTCTGAAAAACTTCAATTTTTGATGAATAGTGAAAACACTAAGTGGTAGTTAAATAATTGATTTTTCGTTTAAATAAAATATTACCACTTCTGTGATTCGATTTTCAAAAATCCGACATACATGGTTGTCATTAAGAAGTAAAATGTGGTTCAATGAGATTAAAATAATTTTTGGTGAATAGTAACTTTTAAGTTCTTAATCGCGATTAGAGGTAATTAGGGTAGTTTGAGGTACAAATAATGTTTTAATAATATGAGATGAGCATGAAACTTGTCCTACTCCTATTGGATGAGTCATGGCCGACCAAGACAACCCATGGGTCAACTTGGGGACCCCATGGAGCCCCTTTAGTTGGAAAATGACATTAATATATATTTATTTAATGTTAAAATTAAATTGACACAAACATGAGTTATTTTACTAAAACAGTTTTTAAGTGGGGTTACACAAGTCCAAATTTTGACTATAAATATTCATTAGAAAGATAAAAATATTTCCTACATCATAGTATTTTTTTTATAATTTTTAGACATTAAATAAATTAAATTATTTATGACATCATTATGATGCAGCGATGACCTCATTATTTAACGATTTAAATAAAATGAGAAGATAATGCCAAATCCAAGGCTTACACTTGTCCAAAGCCTATTGGATGAAGAGATTTCGAAACCTTATCACCTTAGCCTCGAATTATATAAGTGTGGGACCTTTAGAATCTGAAAAGCATTGTGAAATAATGTAACATTTCAATCTTTCCAAAAGTGCCCCTCCTCTCCACTTATAAAAGGCCCCCACCTCTCCCACCTCATTTACACTTTCAATCCATTTGGCTCGGACAAACTCTGCCCAAATACTCTATTAAAGGGTTATGAGTACATACTTCCTCAAAGAAAACATTTTTATGATTATGGATTATATCCATAAATAGTTCAATTTATGTTAAGTGTTTTATAAGTATGGGATTATGTATTTTGATTCATAAACTAATCTAGTTTATTCCATTGTTTAGAAATGGCGCCTAGTGGAAGGAATGGAAACCGTATCAATACACGAACTTCGTGTAGGGATTGCCCTCCTGCTCAAGATAATTATTGTGGATCTGGATATACAACTAGTGCTGATCAACTTATTACCATACTGGGACAACTCACTCAGGTTATGAATAATAACCTTACTCGTATGGAGCACCCTGATCCGCAACGTGGAGGATCAATGTTCGATTGATTCATGAGGCAACAACCACCAATGTTCAATGGGAGTACAAATCCCTTAGTAGCCGAGCAATGGATAAATTCCCTAGAGAAAATATTTCAGGATTTGGGGAGCAGTGAAAGGGAAAAAGTTATCATGGCAGTTTACCGCCTCACTGGAGATGCCGATCAGTGGTGGTCGCTGATTCAAAACACAAAGGAAGATGATGACGTATCGAATATGGAATGGAGGGAGTTCAAATAGCTTTTCTTAGATAAATATTTTCCTCGTGACCATCGAGCAGATATGGAAAGGCAATTTCTAAGTTTGAGGCAGAAGGAGGATGAGAATGTCGCAAAGTATGAGGCTAACTTTACAAGGTTAGCGAGGCATGCTGCCGATTATATACGTAACCCAAAGAGTAAGATTGATCGTTTATTTGATGGGTTAAAACCATTTCTCCGACGAGCTTTGGTATCACAATCCTTCTCATCATACGAAGATATTGTCTCGTGTGCTATCAAGACAGAAAAGGAATTCTCTAAGTCTTATGACAACAAAGTAAATGAAGAGAAGAAGAGAACGGTGGAACAAGAGACAGATAAAGGGAAAAAGGGAAAGAAGGATTTTCCAGTATGTGATAATTGTGGGAAGAATCACCCAGGTACTTGCCTAAAAGGAATGGGAGTTTGTTATAAATGTGGAGAAAAGGGTCACCAGGCTCGTGATTGCAAGGGAAAGAAAGAGGCTATCAAAGTTGAATGCTACAATTGTAGAGAAATGGGTCATTATGCAAATGAATGTCCTAAGAGTCAGGGAAACTTACCTTAGAAAAGGCCAAGGGATCAAGGACAATCTTATGCTGTTACTACAGTTGAAGAAGAATAACTAATGTATTGGTGCTTTTGGACTCATGGATTATATTCTGGTTATTAGAACAATGTGATATATATATAAGGATTGTACTGCAGTACTTGTTTATTTTAGTAAGGTTTTAATATGATTAAGGTAATCATATTTTTAGTATGTGACAATAAGAGAAACTTTTCCTTTTTTGGGGAATCTGATGTTACAATTGATTTTGGAATTTAGAGACCTTTTAGAGAAAGTCTGGACGGAGGTATTTTGGATAACTATTAAGGTTGGAATGGATTAAGTTGAACCATGGATAGTATTGTTTAAGGATAAAGAATTTCTGAAGAATATTTTTGGAATATTATAATACTATAGTTTTAGGAAAAGGACAACCTGCAGGGTGGGGAATAACCCGTCGCATCGGACAAAGCTGCAGGAATCGAACCCACAACCATAGTGCGACAAGCCATTATTTCCTACAACTAGCCTACAGGAAGTCCCTGGTTATTACAAAATAGTTTTACTAATCTAAATGGTATGTGTTAACATTTTGAACCTTATACAATTAGGACAAATTGAATATTTTTGAGTTCCGTTACCATTTGGAGTAAAAGTTGGGTTTGTGCTAAAAATTTATTAACGAATGAAAGTATACATAACAAGCATGTATATTCCCTTACGTTCTTAGTAAATCTCCTAAATAAATTCCTCAACATTATAAAAGGTAACTTAAAACAAAAATGTTGTCGGTTAACTTTTCCAACTGGGGATTCAATGACCGTTTAACCAATCACAAGTTTGTGATTTTCTTGTGGTTAAACTTTCTCCTAATCCTGTTTTCTATAACACTCCATCAGACCTTGATGGTTTGTTTCTCCTCCATATCCATATTTTCATATAATCCTAGAATGGGCGATATCGGGTGACCTTTGTACTTATCCTGCTTTCTTTTAATGTTATATATTTATTAACCTTATTTCCGATGTGGGTTTTCCACAAAGGTATTTTCTATTTTCAACCTCTTATTTTCAAAGAAAAATATCAAATTGCGAGGACGCAATTTATTGAAGGAGGGGAGAATGTAACACCCCGAGCTTCCATGATACGCCTCTCTTTCAATAATGCAATAGCTTGCATTGTACGCAAGTTCGAGTTCTAACACACCGCAACTAATCAAAGTAGCCGTTATGAATAGTAATAACCACCTTTTAAATTTATAGAAGTTTTATATTTCAAAATGGACTTCATTTTTTTATTCCTAATATTGAAATTAGCCTATGTTGAATTTTTTGTAATTTTCCGAGAACTTTCAAATTTTTATGAATAGTGAAAAATACTTAAAAAAACTTTTTTAATCAAAATAATTTATAGTGATAAGTTATACTATTTAGTGGTTTTAAGGTATAATTAGAATATATTTTTACCATTTTATCCAATGGTGGTCATTAGAATTAATTTAACATTGAAATTGGACATAAACAATTGTCAATCTTTTGATATAAATTGTTTCTTAAAAACACGCTATTTGTCGTAACAGCGGGAATTAATTATAAAATTAATTAATGCAACTTATATGTTTGGAATTTTGTAAAATAGACATCATTTTTGAATTCGGAATATCAATTATAGCTTAGGGTGAAATTTTGGCATTATTCTGAAAAACTTCAATTTTTGATGAATAGTGAAACCACTAAGTGGTAGTTAAATAATTGATTTTTCGTTTAAATGAAATATTACCACTTCTGTTATTTGATTTTCAAAAATCCTACAAACATGGTTGTTATTAATAAGTAAAATGTGGTTCAATGAGATTAAAATAATTTTTGGTGAATAGTAACTTTTAAGTTCTTAATCGCGATTAGAGGTAATTAGGGTAGTTTAAGGAACAAATAATGTTTTAATAATATGAGATGAGCATGAAACTTGTCCTACTCCTATTGGATGAGTCATGGCCGACCAAGAAAACCCATGGGTCAACTTGGGGACCCCATGGAGCCACTTTAGTTGGAAAATGACATTAATATATATTTATTTAATGTTAAAATTAAATTGACACAAACATGAGTTATTTTACTAAAACAGTTTTTAAGTGGGGTTACACAAGTCAAAATTTTGACTATAAATATTCATTAGAAATATAAAAATATTTCCTACATCATAGTATTTTTTTATAATTTTTAGACATTATATAAATTAAATTATTTATGACATCATTATGATGCAGCGATGACCTCATTATTTAACGATTTAAATAAAATGAGAAGATAATGCCAAATACAAGGCTTACACTTGTCCAAAGCCTATTGGATGAAGAGATTTCTAAACCTTATCACCTTAGCCTCGAATTATATAAGTGTGGGACCTTTATAATCCGAAAAGCATTGTGAAATAATGTAACATTTCAATCTTTCCAAAAGTGACCCTCCTCTTCACTTATAAAAGGCCCCCACCTCTCCCACCTCATTTACACTTTCAAGCCATTTGGCTCGGCCAAACTCTGCCCAAATACTCTCCCAACTTCCCCCTCTTACTTATAGAATCCTTAATTTGGGCATAAATCTTCCCAAGGAAGCCTTTGGCTCAAATCAAAAAGTGTTACTCGGTTTTTAGGTAATGTCTTCTCTAATGTTGTTTTGTTTTATTTTTCTTCTCCAACCCCCTAAACTCTTTTTATTCATTTCTTTTGTAACAAAACCAGTATCCTCAATATACTAGGATGTTGTTATAAGAAGGATTTGAGCTACACTTACACACACCTACATCTAATGGTTAAAGAACATACGGTTTCTGTGGATGGCGAATTTCTGCCTCACGAAACGATGATTGTTCAACACTCATATAACACCTTCAAAGGTGGCCATTAAGATGTCACTATTTTTATATATGATATATAATATGTTTATGTTTTACTTATGCTTATGTATTTCTCATTTATGGCATACTTTATGATTTCCATTATGGGTAAAACGCGATAATTTCATTTTAGGAAGTGCGGACTACCGCCCCCTCAAAGTGATTTGAATCGTTAATGCCATATGTGGGATGTATAAAGGATGGAGTAAATGGTATTATACACTATATTATACTGGAATTATATTATACATTTATATCATTATTATTTCGTTCCATTAAATATGAAATTTAAATGAAAGTAGCGTTCATGCGTACGTACGGCTTACCGTCTCCATGAACGGTGCATTTCATTTCTTACCTCTAAATGTTACGTAATATTATAAATGAATTTATATACTGGATATATAAGATATATATGACATCTAAATCATGAATATAATTCTGGATATAATGGACATTCTACCACATGAACAACTTGTAATTATAAGATGTTTATTGTTGACTCAAGTTACCAAAGATCGACAAAACGATCGTTATTAACTTAAATAATTACATAATATTCATAACATTGTAATAAGTGATATAAAAAGGATAATGAAATTGAAAATGGTTCTTGATAAGGTAGATATTAACTCTAGTTTATTATTCAGGAGGTTAAATAACGGTTGAGTCAAGTCGGACACAAGGTAAGGGAATTTCTTAACCCAACTTCCATTATTTGGGTTAATCTCCTACTTTCAAATTATGTCATGATATTATTATGTCCTATTTTGTGTTTTTACTTTCTTTATGTGTACCTATAGTGAATACACATAATAGATCTATTTTATTTGTAAGGGAACTTCTTAACCCAACTTCCATTCTTTGGGTTAATCTCCTACTTTCAAATTATGTCATGATATTATTATGTATTATTTTGTATTTTTACTTTATTTATGTGTACCTATAGTGAATACACATAATAGATCTATTTTATTTTAAAAATGATATTTTTATGGAATTCGTCTCAATCTCCTTTTATTGAGGAATATTTGGTTTTATACACAACTTTCTTTTATACGGTGTATAAACCCCTTTGACTTTTACGTTTATTCAAAAGGAATCTCTTTTATACGAAGCGTTTTACTAAACGACAAAAGGGAATGTTTTTCTTTCCGTACTTATGTGGTGACAACGACATATCCGCCGTCGTGACCATTATTTGAGTTTCGGATTCCTCTACAAGCCATCATTTTTTTAAATGAAAAATAAATACAAAGTTTTAACTTTCTTTTATTTTGGTATTGAAAATGGTTTTGAAAGCGTTTTTATTATATCAATGTGTTGTATTTATATATTTTGAATGAAATGTGGAAATGTTATGTTTCCTTTATGCATGTTTTATGTTATACGATTATGTTATGGTTTATGACATGTTTAAACCTATTCATATGAGGAATGCATTGGACTTAATAAGTGACGGGTGGATCCCGCTATAGCTCCTCGATGCATCGGCAGGTCTCATGAGACAAACTAGTGTCTTGGCACGAGGCCTTGACAAAATCTTATTTGTGGTCTTGGCACGAGGCCTTGACTACGTGGTTATGATAGTCTGGCATTATGCATTCCATCATTATGAAAGTCGTTATTGATATGGCATGTGATTATTCAACGAGTAGAATATCCATGTGAATAAGTAAATGGCATTATCTCATTTTACTTTTGCCATATTATGTTGAAGTTCATGTTTAAAAGGCTTTTGTTTTAGTTATACATTGCCTTAAATGTTAATGTTTATTTATGAAAGCTTCCGCATTATTGTTATCCTTACTGAGCATCTGAGCTCACCCCTTTCAATGTTTTAATATTTTCCAGGATGTGAAGAAGTATTTTATGAATGACCTGCAGGGATAGTCAGAAGAGGATATGAGTGTGGACTATGGAGACTTTGTTATTGTAGTTTTTCACTTTATGATGTAATGTAACGTTTACGAATGTATCTAGTTTTTCCAAGGCTACTAAACTAATCGGTCTTTCGAGACTTGATCTTTTGTGATCATGCCAATGTTACGAAGTAATGCACCGACTCTGGGTAGCTGGGGTCGGGGCGTTACATTTCTAGGGTAAAAATACTATAATCAAGAATAGAAAAGTCCCAGATTACACTTTCATCCTTTCTATGAGTGTGAAGATAAGTGATCATCTAAGTATAAATTATCATCATGTAAATTCCATGAATCCATACTACCTTCAGCGCACACAGGAATACCAAACTCTCTAGTAATCCACACTCCGGGATGGGTATGATGTGGTTCAACCTGGTATGTTAGCCTATATTCAATCAAGTAGCATGGTGACGACTTGTGAACTTTGGAAGTCCTATCATGATAACCAAAAATACCTTTCTATTTCTAGTTCCACCCAGCACCATAGTCTCTACCTATATGAAGATGAGATGTCAAGAGTTAAACTAAGAAATAATCAATGATATCCTTTTTTACCAAATATAATTCCAGAGTATCTTGGTTCAACCATCCTTCTCCTAGGTGTATTGATATGGTGAAAAAATGTCATCATTAACTTTTTCCATAGAATTACTATAAGTCCAATCATTCTCAATTCCCTGAGAGGGGGTGAGGGGGTTAATTAGGGTACAAAATATTAGTTCAACCATTCCTTCTTATCTTGTTTCATTGTTAAATAAAAAACATCCCTCTATATTTCATATAATAATGTAAGAATATAAATTAAATCATTCATGAGATTCAATATTTATAATTTGTTCACCCTCACTAGGCCACATACATAGAGCATAAAATGACAATATGAAAATGTACAAAAACCACTAAGTATCTATTCCAAATTACTGGGTTCGATATTTATATCATCTATTACTAAAATCAATTCCATTACAATATTTAGGGTTGTCTCATTTAATTACCAAGGGTCACTTCATAACTCACTTTCGATGGATCACTACCAGTGTAAAGGATCACCTTCTTCCTCTTCCTCTGATCGCTACTTAAAAAAAGGATCCACACAATGTTTATGGACATGTAGGTACCTTCACTATCAATAATGAATGCATCTTAAACTATAGTTTGATGATCTATTGAAGTCCCAATTTTTATCATACAATTATTTTATGGAAATTTCTTTTGATATTTGATTTAATCCCTCTGAAAACTTCCATGTATCCACCATGAACTATATGAAATCCTCTGTGAACTTCCTTAAACCTCATGACAAGATTTATTCATAGAAAACATTTCATTCATGAAACGTTTCTGATTTGGGGATCGTTGATTCCCCTAGAAACCATTGATGATTCCTATATCCTTTTCATTTATAAGATCCAAAACTATAAAAAAACTCTTCTTAAACTATCTTTATGGACTTAATCTTTCTTTGAATTTATCCCCCATCAAAATCTTCTCGTTCAAAAAATTCTTCCCCACGAAGTACTTCAAACTTCCCTAAATTATTCCCAGTGTGATGATCATTTCTAATGAAGTTCACCCTCTTTTATGATATTAATAAGGGTATTTATAAGGAAAATAAATCCAACAAACTTACTAATACGAATCACTATAAGCATCAATGCGGTACAACCTTCACTATGATCTCTTATGAATTTTTCAGATCTCCTTAATACATTATAGAGATTGATGACTTCTGTAAAAGAAAAAACATTTTTTAGATCCATAAATCACCAACTATTAATAAAAAATGATGAGCTTATCAAAAATGTTTAGCCTCTCACGAGCTATGAATTTCCAATGAATTTATTTGGCTACATGACCTATGTAGATCCCTTCATGATTTTTATAGGATAGTTATGAGGGAATTTTCAATTACCTATTTCGGTCATCATTCTACAAACATCTTTTGTGGTCTGCATAGTGAAGATGCACTATAATTAGGTGAGAGAAATCCAAAATCCATGGCCCACATAATTCTTTTCCTTCAATATTTTATTCAGAAACCCCAACCATATTGATTCTTAGTTATCTAGTTTTGTCAAAAAAACCCAATAATCTCAAAATCACTAAAATTAAACATTGATGGATTATTTCCCAAAATCCCCCTTTGGGGTTTTTAACAACTCTTCCCATTTTTTTACCCCATTGAAGCTTAGTAAACTTTTATAAGTATTCTATTATAGCAATTAAGATATAGATCATAGATTTACTCAACACATAATCTAATCTTACATGATCTATGCTCAATGTGAGACACAAGAGTAGAATGAAAAGTTCATCAATCAATCACTTCATTCCAAAACCACTCATCTTATTTTATCTCAAACCCCATATGTTGTGATATATAACCATTAATAAATCATGTTTAGCATCATCAGATTTATATACTACCCCTACTTTCCTACTTCTCATATTATCTTCTGCCCCTATTAGCTTCTCCCCTATCTTGATTAATATATTTATCCCCATTATAGCCATAATTTCTATCCCTTTGTTAATGAACACGAGGGTTACTTCATTATGGTCTGTGATAGGGTGAAGAACACATATCATATCAATAATGAAAAAACCGTACATTATAGAGATGGGGTCCCACATCCAAACTTTATCATGAATGTGGAGTCGACCGAACTCCAAGAGATTGTCAATTTTATCCAATCATTTCCTTGCGTAAGGCCTTTGTCAGAATTTCCCCAACCTGTAGTTTTGTAAGCACATACTCCAACATCACAATGCCATTATACACCCTCTCCTTAATATAATCATACTCAATATGAATGTTATTTTTCCTTGAGTGACGATTAAATTTTTTTATAAGGATTCTAGAACATGAATTATCTAAATGGAATATGATAAGAGACATCAATTAATCACCCATATCATCAAGCTCTTGTTTCATCCCCAATAACTGGATACACGTTTGGGTAGCCATAATATATTCTAGATAGGCGATGATCATGGAAATTAAATTCTATTTCCTTAATAGCAAGTAAATACACAATACACTAAGATATAATGAACCACCTAACATCGATTTTCTATCACCTAATGAACTGAACCAATCCACATATGTATATACTAATAACTCTTATTGAGAATTTACATTTTAAACCAAATTGAAATCTACCATACCTTTAATATACACAAATATTCTTTTTTTACTTGAAATGATTAGGTTTGTTTGGTATTTATTTGATATCTTGTTTATTGTAATGCATAAAAATATATTTTAGATATTGTTGTTGTTAAGAACAATAAACTAACAAGTTTTTCTTACATTTTATGACATTAACCACATTGACTTCATCATAACATGATAGTTTTATCCAACTGACCACAAGATTCATAATTTATTTGGAATTATCCATTATAAATCATCTTAAAACCTCCTTGGAATATTTAGACTGAGAAATTAATATTCTATTAATTCCCTTTATCACATGTAAAACAAGTAAAAATGTTAGTTCACCAATCATTGGCATCTCGAATTTAGTTTTATTGAATTCTATGAACTATTTAAATTTTTATTCATATGATAAACCAAAAATTATGTCACCAAAATATATCACCTCAATCATCATTTTATTACAATAATTATTGACATATTCATTAAAATAAACTCTACGATGCTGAAAATCGTATTTAATAAAAAACAGATCTGGTCTGGAAATCCGTGATCATGATTTTTACTTAAACCCATATAGAAACATATTTATATATAAAACTCTATTATCATATTCATGAATGAGAATTTCATATGACATCTCAAAATAATCTTCTTCTAGTAGAACCCCATTCATAAATCCAAACTTGATATATATCTGAAAAACATTGATCTTTCTTTTAGCTGTTACAGATAATAATAATCTGATTGTTTCTAGTCTTGAACCATGTGAAAATAATTCATGAACATAAATAAACTATATATTGGAGTACCCTTTTCATAGCAGCCATGTTTTGATTCAAATAATAACACCATATTCATTCATCATATTGTAAAACACCCATTTTTTCCCCCTGACATTCTTATATGTTTTCCATGAAACAATATTACATGTCTGATTCAGCCTAATTTGGTTAATCTCTTCATTAATTTCTCAAAACTAGTCATAATCTGTAGCCACATCATCCAAATATTTTGTCTATACATATGAAAAGAACAATTATTTATGTATAGTTTTCATCTTTATTATTTCTACTAACATCGTTTGATCACCAATTAGGTTTTGTTTATCAATTTCAGCTCTTGTCTTTAATTTCTAAGTAGATACTGGGTTGTGATCATCCTTTTCATTATCTAAATATTATTTTGAATCAATGTTTGAAACTATAACACAATCTAATCATCTATCTCTTCATCTCATTCCTTTATATATTGATCATGTATTCTCTAAAGATTCTACTCATTCTCTACTGTAGTTACATCAATGCTTTCAACTACCTTTTCTAGCCACTTATTAAAGCACTTATATGATTTTATTTTCTTTGAGGAGCCAAGAAATACACCTTCATATCCTTGAGATTCAAACTTTCTATGTTTCTCTTTAGTATGAATGAAACACTTACATCCAAAGAATATAATATACTCCAACGTTGTATTTTTTCCTTACCATAGCTCATATATGGTATTTTATTCTTTTGGATGTTAGAACCCAAACCTAGTAACCTAGAGTTAGTGGTTGATTTATTACAATGAAATAGATACAACAGATCCAATCCTGAAGGTTTTATTAGTTTAGTAGTCTCTAAGAACTATATACATACATGATTGCCTTATTACATTGGAATAATAAACCTAGAACATAACAAAGGAAAATAAAATTCCACCTCGAATATTATTCTAATATTTTGTGTTCATAAAATGGGAAAGGTAAAGAAATAAGTGTGATATTTAATTCTCAATAAGGTTTAGGTACAATAGAAGATAAAATGATTCAATAATTATAATTAATATTTTAAGTAGAATAAATGAAAAACACATGACAATTTCTAAACTAAGAATGAAAATACTTCCATAGATTTTCTCATAGTGAAAATATTAAGGTTAATAATAAATTAATATTGAATTAATATAATGATTATTTATCAGATATCATGTATATGGAACATGAACTATCATAACTTCAATAAATTTTATGTCTTTGGGTAAAAACCCATCTAATTCTATTTGGAAACAAGCACGAAGGGTCTGTCTCCATCTATTTTTTCTAATGAGACATGTCGTTAAATCAAGGGGCTATAATAGGCCCCTACCTTCATTGAATGTCCAAATAATTATTCATATTTAAAATCATACATTTAACTAAAATTTTCCTATACCACTTTGAAATATATGAATAAAAATAATAGAAAAAAATACTCTAATAAAATCATTGATAATTTGATGAGAGAAGTAAAATTTTACACTGGAAGGAAGCGTTATTTTGGAAAATAATTTATATTTATCACAAAAAATTAGATTGAAAACAAGAAAATAGTATAAATTTAAAGGTATGTACAGTGATATTATTTTTGAGTCTTAAATCATGTCCAAATGAAGTGAAAAAAAGTAAAAATAGTTTTTATGAAACTTTTTAATGGTGTCACCTCCATGTGGTATGAGGGAAAATTTTAATGATTCTTTAAAATGAAAAAAGCCTAAAAATTTGTATAAAAATAGAAATAAGACATTATTGTTTTTCATAATAGAATGAGTGTTTTTAGAAAAAAATAATGGTGGATTAAAAAATATTATAGAGTGCCCTTGTTTAGTGGTGAGAAATTCGGATGTTCCCATTAATTGGTCTTTCTTATTAGAAAACATTGAGATGTAAAACTTATAAAACATGTATTTATACATCATATAAAGATGCAATTATCTGGATAAATTAATTTGAAACATAAAAAAATATTTTATTATAAGTATATTAAAATTGATAACAATTACATTGGGGTAAAGAGATAGTAAGAGTAACATAGAGAAAAACAATAAAGTCTCAGGTTAAATCCTTTTTTCACTTTCTATTCAATCAAATTGTATGAAAAGATATTAATATTAATCTAATGAATCATTTAATAAGATTATGATAAATATATTAATGATATTATATATTATATGGTAGTATAAATATACCAAAATAATGAAATAAGTGCCGAATAATGGAAATATCATGGAAGATAAAGTGAGATGCGGAACCCCTTACATTATGTATGAATGTGTTCTGCATTTGATCGTAATTTCACAGTTAATCAGATTAAGTTAGTAAAATAATAAATTCATAACATTTTATAAATTTAATAAAATTATTATAATTTTATTATGTTCATTTATGTCCTTTTTATGAGTAATAAGGTACAGTTTTATCATTCAGGTGCATTCGTTTCCTAAGTTTTCATTATCAGGTTTCTAGTATACACTTTTGTAAAATCATGTAAAATAGGTATACTTGTCTAGAAATGAAATTATATGTTAAAAATGGACCTAAATAATATTAAATTAATATATATTTTATTAGGTTATAAGCTATGAAGATGAATCATTAGATAAAACCTCATTGATAATCATTTAGAATATTATGGCATTTTTTCAATCCTCAAAAACTAGTTTTGTCTTATGAATTAATAATTTGTATATATACTAGTTCAATAATCATAAATATGTTTTAATTCATATATAATGTCCTTTTTTACCATAAAAGAGGTTTTATGACAATCGTTAAAGGCATATTTGATAAAATAAAACTCATCATCTACAAAGGTGGTAAATCAACACCTCTTGGATAATGTTTTCATTTTTTAGAATAAAATATAGAAGATAAGGGGTTTGATGATGTATTTTCAAAAAAAAAATAATATGATAGTATATATTAGATAATTTAGCTATAATTTTACTTTTCATATAATAGGTTAGGATAGATTAATATGGAATGAAAATAAAAGAAATTAGGGGAGAATGAAAAAGGATTTACCTCTTGAGTTCATCTCCTTAAGAACCTCATCATGGAAATATATTTTCGACTATTTTTGAGACCAAGGAATCATTGAAGTGTGGATGATGTTTGGGATGATTATTTTTCAAAAAATGGAAAATCTTGAAGGATTTGATGGTGTGAGAGAAAGAGCTGTTGAGGGGTGGTATTTAAAGTGGAGGATAACAGTGATTTATTATTATTCGATTCATTATTTTATTATTTTGGCTCAAGATAATAATTATTGATGATTACATTAATAAATATATTAACTAACTCATGTTATTTCAGACCAATGAGTCCTTAAATTATACATTTATTGTCCATTCATGAATAATCCATTTCTTTACATATGGTGTAAATTACATTATTTAACAATTCACTAGAAATTCAACTCTTTTAGAGAATACAATAAATAAACTCTAGTTTTTTTACATGTAGAATCAAAAAAAAGAAATCAATATTATGAATATATTTTTCTAAATATTATAAATTTATATTTTATAGAAATCATCATTTTATTTAAAAAATACTTATTTTAAAATTACAATATATTTTATAACACATTAAAAAATTAATTAAGGTCTCAAAAAAATCATCTTATAATCATAAGAAAAATATATATTAATTTATTAATCTATTTTAAGAAAATAATTTTTAAAATCAATATATTAATTTTAAAATTATAAATAAACATTCACACTTTATAAAAATATCTATACACAATTTATGATTTTAAAAATATTTATTTATGTGTAATATGATATAATTATATAATATTTTCATTTTAAAGATTCCTAAATTTTATTTATATAATTTTATAGTTGAGATTACTGTTATATTGGTCGAATTACTATTCATAAGGGCCACATTACTATTCCAAAGGTCAAGTTACTATTTCATTGGTATATATTTCGTAATTTCTAGAATGATCCTCTTATTTGATTCAATATCCATTATAGAGGATGTTTTGTGTTTTCTATGTGATGATATATGAAATAATTTTGTATGTAATTTATGCCATCGAATGAATTGAATTTATTTAAAATGATAGATTCCGTGAAATATTGGGGTGTTATATTCTCCTCTCCTTTAATAAATTGCATGCTTAAAATTTAAAATTTTACATTCAAAATAAAATGTTGATTCTTTAAAATAAATTTTTAAATACCACATCATAAATAGGGTTAATAAAACATTCTCTTAGTAATTGGGAAAGGGAAATCTGAATGTCGTCGGAAAACTAAGATTCAGGTAGGAATTCATTTGTGTAAAGTTATAAAATGGACATAGAAGAGGAATCTAACTATTATATTTGTACGGATGGTGATAGATAACATGATCATTAAGAAGTTAACCTTCTAAATTTTTTCAATTTTGGATTGATTAAAATTCTTTTGATTTCATAGAAATAATGTAAACATATTATTTTTTTATTCTAATTTTTTCCTAGTGTTAATTATTCTTTTAATATTCATATAATAACCATATAATATAAACATACTTGATTAATATCAATGTAATTATCCTAATTTATCATTTTTTGTTCTTCAATTTATTTTGACTTCTTCCCTTATAGCTTGAAATAAATGTTCATAATGAATTTTTCATTTCTAAAGTAATTTTAAAGAATCATATGATCTTTAAGTCCTTCCATTAACCATTAAATGTTTAATAAAACCAAGTTTGTTATCATATGTTATCATTAAAAAATAATCTCCATATTTTTTCTTGACCCATTCCACAATGAGTTAATCTTATGACTTATATTAAGCATGTTTATCCACATTGAATGAACAACATTTAAAAGGAAAGTCACTAAATTTAAAAATTAAACATATCATAATATTACCAAAATAATATATCATTTATTGTTAATACCCAATATTCATCAAATTTATCTACATTAAGCGTTTATAAAAAATTCAGTCTTCTAACAATTAAATATTATGTTGTTGAATATATTCCTTAATTCCAAACATTTATTAATTACAGCATAACACAAACCATCAGATCACTAGCCACATTCACGGTCACCAATACAATCCCATAAAAATCTATTAATTGTTATCACATTGATAATTAAATTATTTAGGGTTATCTCTACCAAGACATGTTTTTTCAAAAATATCAACCTATAATAGAATAAATTATCTAGATCAAAGGTTATATTAATCTCATTACTCAATTTATTTAATGAAAATTTACTAAATTATAGTCCATTTATATCTCATGAATCTTATAAAAAGATCATAATTGATAAAACACTCAAATAACATAACACTTGACTCCAAACATTGTCAAATTAATCATTCCTTTTAGTTTGAGGTAGTAGAATAAGATTGACCTTGACCCCTTGTCCAATTTTTGGGTATAAACAATGGATGCTTGAGACATTGGTTTGTATAGTGTAACATATACTTAAAGTTGATGGAATGTACATTGAAAACCTTTTTCGTACCCTTGTAATCAAATTAATGATTTACTTTCTCTCATAACTTTTATAAAACCTCTTTTTCTCTTAACTATATACCATGGTGTTTCCTTCCACAACTATCACATATAATAAAATACTTATTTCATTCATTTCATTATCCAAGTTTCTCCTTGATGTGATCATTTTCTCATGCTTCCTTGGAAGTCATAATTCATAGCTAAGTATTTATTTTATCATACTAGCATATTATACTATGTCCTTATTTGATCGGAATGTTTGGGATACTTGTTCCTTCCAAATGATTTGTAATGACTTTAAAAATATGATCTTTATTATTCTTTGCATCATGTTAATTGATGATTTTCATTTTCATTATGATTGGAACTATTTATAAAATAAAAAATACAATATAATAGTTATAAAAATTATGAAACATAATTTATAATCCCAAAAATAATATTATAATTGAAATTTTTGAAATTTTTTTTAATATATAATTTTATAATAAAAATGTTGCTTCTTTTGGGGATATATTTAATTTTAAATCCTTCATAATTGTTTTTAAATAAAACAGGAATTATCCTAATCATATCCCCCATGAGTTCTATATCACATACACAATATGTATTATTTTCATGTACCATGTTACACAGAGTCATGCCTGATGCACCTTTATAAGGTTTTTACCCCTAGGCACATCCTTTCCAGAACCATGTCTTATTCTAATATCCAGATAGTGATGAAGTGCTCAAAATACCAACATAATATCTACCCTAAAAAATATACTTGGATTTTATTCTGTTTTTATCCTAAATTTATTTCTCAGTGTTACATTCCATAAAATATTCTTTTTATATCAAGTCGTTATGATTCTACAAAACTTTCTCTAATAAAACTATAAAAACCCCAACCCTAGCTACATAGAGTCAATGATCCTTTTATTTCAATGGTATAGATATATGAGATTACATTATCAAGGATCAACTAGTTTTGTAGTATTAAAAAACTCTATGCACGCATGGTTCACTTATTATATTGAAAAAATAAATATATAAAATAATAATGGAAATTAAAATGCCTCTTTGAAACATATTGTAATATTTGATCATCATGATATGGGAAAGGGAAAAAAATAAAATGGTGTGATCTAATTATCATAAAGGTTTAGGGACAACATAAGACAACATGAATCAGTAAGTATAATCAATACTTCATGGTGAATAATTGAAAAATACACACTAATAAAAAAGTGATAATGAAAATGCGGAAATCGATTTTTAATAGTGAAAATCATATTGACAAAAATAACTAAATACTGAATGAAGAGAATGATTAATAATTGGACATCACGTATATCGATCATAAACCATCATTCTGTCAATACGGTTCAATCTAATGGTAAAAACCTTCTGATTCTATTTGTAAATAAATACAATGGGTTTGTCACAAACTGTTTGTTATCATGATACCTATCGAAGCATTGAGGGTGTATAAAAGGCCCCCACCCATTACTACAAGTCCAAATAACTATTAATTTATAAAAAGGTATATTGATATAAATGTGTACCATATTACTTTGACATATTTTAATCCTAATCGTAGATTAAAACACTAAAATAAAAGCAATGATAATTTGTTGAGAAAAATACCCTTTCACTTTGTAAATAATAGTTCATTTAGAAATCATTTATATTTATCATAAAAAAATAAGTTTAAAAATAATTATATCCATGAAATATAAGAACATGAAAAATGAAAATATGGTTGAGGGATAAATAATTTCCAACATTTGTGATATGATGTAAAAAATGTTTTCAATAAAAATTAGAAAAGTGTCACTTCAGTATAGTTTAAGGGAATGTTTAAATGATTATTTAAAATGGAAAAGAAATTATTTTTTGTATAAAACCAAAAATTAACAAATATATTTTTATATGAAAAAATTATGGGTTTTTTATAAAAAATAATTGTGGTTTAAAACAGATTACAATATGAAAATTATTATGGGTGAGAAATCACGATGTTCCCTTTAATTGGGAAGTGTTATTGAGTAGAATTGAAAAGGTAACATTATACAACATATATTTCCCCATAAAAGATAGATGTAATGATATGGATCCATGACTTTTTAGAATAAAAATTAATTTATAATAAGTATATAAAAATAAAGAAATATGACACTGGGGTAATGTGAGAGAAAGGGAAACCTAAAAGAAAATTGGAGATTCAGGTAAAATCCCATACCACATTGTAATAAAATTTAATATAAGATCAAAAATTAATAATCCAAAAATTAATAATTTAATACCATGAATATATTGATATTAATGATATTACATTTCATTTAGAAGTATACACACACCATATACAAGAAATAAGTGGTGAATAATGTAAATCTCCAGGAAATAAAAGTGGGACAAGAAACCCCTTACCTAATGTCCGAATGTGTGATGCACTTGATCATAATGGCCTGGATAATCATATTAAATCCATTAATTTAATAATTAATAACCTTTTATGGATTTATTTTATATATTATAATTTTATTAAGTATATTTATGGCCATTTTAATGATTTATAAAGTATAATATTATCATTCCGGAGTGTTCATTTCCTTGGTTTTCATAATCAGTTTACTAGTATACACATACAAAAAATCATATAAAATGAGAATAGTTAGAAATAATTTAAATTATATGTTACTAATGAAAGAAGATATGGTTAAATATTTCATTCAGTTATTTGGTATGATGATGAATTATTAAATAATACATTAGTGATAATCATTTAGATTATTTTGGAATTTTTTTGAAATTCACAAAATAGTTTTGTATTATGAATTATTAATTTGTATATATACTGGTAACATAATTTTAAATATGTTTTGATTAATAAATTATATTTTGTATTGAACATAAAATTTTTTTATGACCATCATTGAAAGGGGAATTTAAAAATGAAGACTCACCATCCAGAATGGTGCTAAATCGGCACCTCATGGATGATGATTTAATTTATAGAATAAAAAGGGGTAGATAACAGGTATGGTGATCAAATTTCAATTAAAATAAAAAAATTATAGTATATATTAGAAAAAGGAGTTATTATTTTAATTTTTAAAGAAAATTTAATTATAGAATGGGAAGAAAAGAAGTGAAAAGAAATTGTATGGGAATAAAAAAAGGGTTTACCTCTTGAATTCTTCTCCTTGAGAACCTCCTTAAGGAAATTGATTTTGGAAAATTTTTAAGATAAAGTGATTCTGGACATGGGGGAGATTATTGGGTAGAAATTTTATATACTTAAAGGATTTAGTGGTGTGATTATAAGAGGTGGTGAGGGGTGGTATTTATAGTGGAGGTTAGAAGTGTTGTTTGCTTATTTTCTTTATTGTTTTATTATTTTTCTTTATGATAAGAAATACCGATGATTCGTTGACTAAATATAATATATAATGAATTTTAGTTCACAAAATTTGTACTTACCACATTCATGCATCACCCATTAATCAACAATTTATTTGCTTATATATATCGTAAATTACAGTATTTTACTATTCACCAAACATTTCAACTATTTTTAAAAAATATCATAAATTAATCCTAAATATTTTTCAATGAATAGAATTAAAAAATTAACTATATTTTACTAAAATATTTTTCTAAATATTTTACATTTAATATTTAATTAAAATCATGAGCTCCTTAAAAAAGTCAAATTTTAAAATTATAATTAATTTTATAACACTTTTAAATATTAATTAATGTTTCATAAATTAATCTTATAATCATAAGAAAAAAATTATTAATTTATGATTCTATATTATGAAAATAAAATAAATCTTAAATCATTATATTAATTATTAAATTGTAAATAAGCATTTGTGTTTTATAAAAAAACCAACCCTTAATTTATAATTTTCAAAATGATTATTGACTTATACTCTGATATATTTATTTCATATTTTTATTTATATGGTTCCTAAATATTGTTTATTATATATTAGGTTTGGTTTGTATTTAATTTTTAGAATTTATCTTTTTACAGACCACTATAATATGCCAATGGTAATGTACTATATTATTGGTATATGTTACTTAATTTCAAGAAGGATCCTTTTATTTCTTTCAATTTTCATTATACTATATATTTTGTGTTCTCTATGTGATTTTATATGAAATATTTTTTTTTGTGAAATGTACAATTTATAATGAATTGAATTTAATTTTGAGGTTAGGTATCGGGAAATCTTGGGGTATTACATCGAACATAAAAATGCTCTATTTAATCTGTACATTGATGTGATCACTACTTCATTCTGAAACATAAATGGATGATATTTCCAAATGATAATTATTCTAGTCATATTGTTGATAATTTTATTGCATCTCTCAATTAAGCTATTTTTCTATGGTGTTCTAACTAAAGATACTTGGTTCCTTATACCATGTTTCTTGAGATAATCTTCCACTTGACTATTTTTTACCTTTGTTCCATTATATATTCAGATCTTTTAAATTACTTGACCCAAAATTCATTCAACTTCCCTTCAATAAGACGTTATGTAACTTAAAACCTCATATTTGAGGGTGATGATTGAAAACCATTCCATTCATAAATAAATCCTCAATGTGGATAACATAATATCTCTATCCATCAATACCACTTAGTGAAATATGTTTTCACATATCAACATATTCCAACTCAAGAAATTTCATTGAACACTTCTCCTTCAACTTATATGTATTTCGAATGATCTTCCATTTTTGAAAATCATCACATGTATGGGTATGATCATGTGATAACCTTGGGTGGTCTCAATCAGAATAACATTTGACCAGATATTCCATCAATTTTTAGCTATAATGACCAAGATGTTTATTCCATAACCTATTTTCTACTTCCTTTTTTCTAAAAAAACATATCTTCTTCCCCACATACAAGATATATATTTCCCTTTGTAGGATTTCCCGGAAAATAATCTACACCATATTTTCCCATAGTGATACATAATTTCAATGAAAATATTATGGAATGATATGAGTCACCTAGTTGACATACACATATCAATTTATGACTATGACCTTCATCATCCAATACATATTCATATCTCAGGTATTTTCACCAAAACAAGGATTTTACCCCAGACCAAAAGCTTCATGGCTTCATAATTATGAAATCATATGATAACATCCCTATCGTAACTAATTCCAATAACTAGATACTTATTTCCTTTCATATGATAGGTGCATCCAGTATTTATTATCCATATTCAAGTTCTACAAGATTCATTAAATGCAACATATATAACAACTTCTACTCAACTATTATCTTTTTAATCAATGTTTTTTACTTCCTATCGAGCCTAGATTAATAATCATTATCTTCCTTGGAGTATGATAGAATAACATCATATATTGGTGACGTAAACTGATTTTTTTAGCTTTTTTAATGACATATTGGATTGTTTCTCTTGACCATAGTAATTCTACTTCAGCACATTTCTTTTCATTGTTGAGGAGCATTATCATTCTAGGTTCCAAAATACATCACACTTGATATAATGACCATCAAATGATATTATATAATATTGATTCTAATATGGCTGCCTATTTTGGTATTTTTACTTTCAGTACCTCCTGAATATGGAATAAATATTATCTAAGTGTCCCATAATTCATCAACAACAACAACCCAATGGAAGTGCATTCATGTGTGGAAACTCTGTACTACTTATTATCCATTTGCTTCTTTGAATTTTCTATTAATGATTCATACACAAATCAATATTCAACCTCATAGTGGGAAAATGTGGACTAAAATCAACCAGTAATATTTTATATTTTTAATTATGCCTCATTCTAGACATATCATTTAAATTTGATAGTATCATTGGTTTTTATGAACCTCTATGCTCTAACATCATATTTTATATTTCTTGGAAGATCTGAATTCTCAATTTTTTATCCATAGTGAAGATTTTTTCTCGATCCTTAACACATCATCGCAATTCAATGAATAATTATTTATGTTCATCGATATGTCTGATTTGATCCTTTCTTGCGTTAGTCAAACTATAAATTTATATTTTCTATTTTTTAATTTTTATATTGTACTCAATAGCCTTTCTTTTAAATGGAATTGAAGAAATTTGTTTTTCAATCTCACAATTAATCCCACACATATCTTCTTCCTTCTAATGCATATATTGTATGGCATCATGAACTATTTTGTTGGATTTATTGTTTCGGTTTTCCAAACATCTATCTCCTTAATAGAGGCTTCAAATTCAACCTGCATATCAACTATTAAATCAAAAAATTCATAATCATATTTTCTATTTTCTATTTTATAGTAATTTATTAAAACATCCACTATAGAATCTACTTCATGACCCTTGTAGGCGGATAACTCTTCCACAAATGAATCATCTGAAATATTATCTTCTTTTAAAAGATGATTCTTCTTTTTGATGTTTTTTACCTTCCATGTTGGCTGACGAATTATTCACGGGTATTTTAACTTCATCCTCATCATTATCTTGAATCTTATTAAGTAACCTAACTACAAGATGACAAAATGTTCCACAATGAAATCATTAAAGTGGATGTTTCCCTTTGAACATTCCAATTACTATTTTTAAATTTGATTAAAGGAATGAAATGAAATCATCCACAATGTATTCTTCTTAATTATCTTTAATAGTGATATTTTTCATGGAATGTATTTCAACTTATTTGGACTTACCCTTTTCCATAGAATGATTGTAATCATTTCTCATATCGTATGTGACAAGAGTACAATGAAAGCTATCCATCATAAACTTCTTTGAATCATTATCTTCCAATACAAAAAATTTCATATTAAACTACGGGAGTCTTTTTATCAAGATAAATTTAAAAATATTTATATATTGAATTATTTCTTTGAGATGATGAATGTCTTCCATAATAATATTCATCTAGTGAATGAGTCCATCAATAGATTTGTAGGGTACATTATCTTATTCTCTTACTTATTCCATAAGACTTTCTATTTTTCTTCTCTCAATTTTGAGATTCCCCCATAAATATTTAGAAACTTTTCCCACATATCATGTGATGTCATACAGAACATCACTTTTATATAGATTTCATAGGATGTGGCTCTACCTCAATAATTTATATATTTGGAATCAAAATACAATTCTCTATTTTGTTCTTCTTATAAAACATTACTGTCCATACTGGTAGAAATAAAATGCATTATTACTATAAATACATCCATGGAAAATTATCTAAAGATTTATTGAATTCAATTGTTCCATAGAAAAAATTATTTATATAAGTGATTCGAATATCTTTGTGATTAATAGCATGAATTTCATAAACTAAGAGAGAACTATTGACATTAAACGTTTCTCTATAATACCTATTATAATACCAATTAGGTTAAATAACGTACGAGGGGGGATTAGGGTATGGAAAATTAATTAATCGTCCCCTTCAGATCGTTTTTCGTTGAAAAAAAACCATTCTATTTCTTTTCTATAAGAATGTATGAAAATAAATGAAATATTTCATGCGAAACACCAATTATACTCGGTTCACCCTCCCTGGGATATGTTCAAGGAGCATAAAATAACAATGTGTTGATGTACCAAATCCAGTAACGAACATGTCCAAATTAAATGATTCAAGATAGTTAAACTCTATGTCCATGATCACATCCTTTATAGTGATTATGGTCCGCTCACTACATTCCCAATGGTCATACCCTAACTCCCTTTCAATGGTTCACTTCTGGTGGAAATGATGACCTTTTACCTCTCCCATTACTGACTTATCTGGAACGTATCCACACACATTTAATGGACATATAACTCCCTTCACTATCAATAATGAATACATACTCATCTATAGGTATATTATCTATTGAAGTCCCATTTTTACTCATACATTTAGTTTGTAGAAATTAAATTTATTAACTATTTTAGACCCCCTAAAAATTTCATGGTACCCACCATAAACTATCATGCATCCTCTTTAAACTGCATTTCACTACGTGACACGAGTGATTCATGGAATACCTTTTTTGTGATGTATGATAGCTCTATGAACCACTGATTATTTACATATCATTTTTCATTATAGGCTAATAAATCCAGAAAACCCCTTCCACAATCTATCTTTACATACTTACTCTTTCACCGGAATTTTTCTCCTACTAATCACTTTTCCTTTGCGGAATTCTTCCTCACAAACTACTTTGGACATCCATGTAATCTTGAAAGAGTGATTAAATTTTCTAATGAAATATTATCTCCTTAATGATATGATTATTAGTATTTTTAGAGGTAAATAGTTCTGAAAAACCCACTAATAAGAATTACATAAAACATTGATGTCATACATCATTCACGAAAAACTATTATATGGTCTCCATAAAACCTTAATACTTTGTGGAATATTATGTCTTACATAAAAAAACACCCCTTTACATATTATTAAATAACCAAATTTTAACAATAAATAATGTGCCTCCCACAACAGTTTAGCCTCCCTTGAACTATGAACCTCTTGTGAACTGCTTTGATTATGTGGTCTGCATAGTGTGCTTCATGGTCTACATATAACTAATATATGAGAATATTCATTTTGAATATTTTTCTTTATTTTTATGTGTACCCAGTTTTTAGTCCACTTGAAAACCTATACTACTATGAAGTCTACGAACTCAAGGCCTCATGGTCTGCATACTACACTTCCTTTAATATATTCTTTAGAAACACCAAACATATTGATTTAAAGTTATCTGCTTTTTTCAAAGAATCATAATCCCCCCAAAATACCAAAATAGAACTGTGAGGAATTTTTCCCAACATTAAACAATTCCACCGACCACCCTTGAATATGTTTTAATGCTTCACACCTTTTGTTAATCCATCAATAATCTGTTCAATTGATATTTAGTTACACGATAGTTTACTATTGATATCCCCCCAGTCATTCCTCCCTAAATTGCTGATGAAGTAGAGGGGTAACAAAAATTGACTAGAGGTATGCTACACCATCTTAACCTATTCGGGTCATCTATGAAGAGTTCAACTACTTCATCACCTCAATAACAAAAATGGATAGAAATACATATTGTGATCATTTTCATCAATGTCCATGCCATTTTTGTCCCAAAAAAATTATGCCACCATAACCTCAATGAGTTCCACTTTCACTCCCTTGTTTGAGAAGATATATCCTCACTAGTGAAGAATTAAGAATATAAATCAATCCATAAAATATTTCATATGAATAGCACTCCAAGATCAATTCTAGAACCATCCTATTGTGTCTCACATTTCCCAAATCTGATGCTGAGGAAATAAGGTTTCCATTTCCTAATACTACAAAGTATTTATTCACAAAAATTAAGGATCCTTCCAACAATTCTTATGAAATTTATATGATCATTAAATATACTGAAAGGTATCACTATAAAATCAAGGAAACTATAGTGGATCTTGGATGTCTTGTTCATAAAATCCACCTCTAAAACCCGAAGCTAGTGATAACCCATCCCATGGAAAAACTATGAGATCCACTTCACCTCACTCTATTGGGTGATGTTGTCATCAATTATTTTGGGCGGAATATCCCACTAGATAGTCATCTAGATCAGGTGATTCCATTCCACACCGACTTCAAGATCTCATCCACCTCTAAATGAAAAAAGAAAGGATACATTGGAAAAGACACTAGGTCATACAAATCCCTTACTTTGTAGACTCTTATACGGATAAATCTATCTCTCAAAACTATATGGGGACATTAGATATGACCTAATAGATATCAGTTTATCACTTGTTTAACTCCCTATAGAAAAAAATACTCGACATGGAAGTATAACTATAATTACCTTAAGATGGATTCCCTCATAATCCTCCACCATCACAGTATATTTTAATCTCAAATCATCTACTACAATAAGGGTAATTCTAGATAATTTATAAATATGTGGAGGTATCATGCATTAAATCCACTCATCATTCCCTACTAGAGGATCCCTCATTATCAAACAATGAAAACTCTTCTATGGTTAATAACAAACACATACAATGGAACACAATATAGGTTCCCACCCTCATTGAAAAAAGAATTAGTGTGAGGCCCTCTCTCGATGTGGAGTTGGATCAAACCATTGAAAGAAAAGTGTGATCACATATCCTCTTTGTAGGATCCTTCAGCATAAGGGTTAAGCAGAAATTCCCTTAATAGGATCTATTAGTATCAAATATTGGGGAAATAAATGGAAATTGGCTTGCGACTTCATACCAAAACTGCAACTGGTGTATCAAAGATATAGATCAAACTTCAAATCCACCAAAATCCTTGGGAAAAAAGCCTCCACTATTTGAATACATATCCCCCTTAATTTATGATTTCCATAATTAGGAATTTCTCAGAAACATTCCAAAACAAATCTTCAAACATATAATTTACTGAACTTGTCTATCAAACGTTGACACTATCTGCTTTGGGTGGCACTAACGTACCAGCGTAATTTTTAGTCACGTCACATGAATGTTTCTCAGTGGGGGAAGTGTCCCTACTTATTCCATGTCTGAATCCTCATCAATAATTTCCAATATAGTGATCTACTGATGCTCTAAGTCACCTTGGAGAAGTCTCTCCATGATGAAAAACATCATGACTGATCCTATCTATGTTGGAAATTAACATAACATGCTCATGGAAGTACTTTACAAAAAATAATGAGGTGTATGGATCACGATGAAAACTAGAAGATGTCTATAGATGAAACTCATGATTATGTGTCAACACAAGTGTGTCGTCTATCATTACCTTTGGAGGAAAAATCCTCTCCACAGAAAATATTGGTCACCAACAAAACTATAAGATTAGACATGGTGTAAAAAATCATGGAAATTAATACCAATAACTCAAGTAAAAACTATAAAAACCGAGGATTCGTCTCATAATAAAACCTCATCAGTTATCTTTTCTGAAAGACATGTAATTCACTATGCCTGTATGTACTATTTCTATGTCCTCCTAGATCTATCTACTGATCTACTTACAGAAGATCATCACCTGATCCCTAGAAGGATCCATGTGCTACTTAACTAGTGGTATCACATCCAGGTTCCTTCCTAGAGAAGAAACCTCATGGGTATATGAAGAGAAAAATTTAATTATGGTTTATTATTGATGTTTTTAGAGTGACTGTGTTTGTTGAAAAATATAGATGATAATGATTTTGAATGGTAGGTGTTACCGAAGTAGATGATATTAAGTTGGTATAGTTTCCTAGTGTTCTAAATTTTTTTTGGCTTGAAAAGGAAGTGTTTGTTTTATGGAATTGTGCTTGAAGGCTGAATATTGAAAACTAAAATTCATAGACTATGAAATATAGTGTTGTCATACCACATAGTAGTGCAACTGTGCTATGAGGAATGCCAAGGAGGTATGCATAACTATGATGTAAGTTAATGTTTTGTGGATGTGGGTGGTAAATTAAGCCCGCATACAGTGGGTTTCCCCTATGTGAACAAGGAAGGATACAACATGAATCATAAGGAAACATTGGTTCAAGAGAGGATTTTCATTTACAGAGTGAAGGTTTTGGATTTAATATTTTGCAAATGGATCATATTTTATGGGGGGAAGGAGGTGATTTAGGGGCACCACAAATGATTAAATTTTCTATGCAAACCACATAGAATGTTTAAGGTCAAGGCTATACAAAACATAGTTATTTGTATTAGGGATTAGTGGGTTTTGTGGGATTTATTTTCGTATATAAAGGACCATAATCACATCATTAAAAAAATGATTATTTCATTAGTAAAGATCATAACTATTGGATAAATTCAGGTAAGTATGAAGTAGTTCACCAGGGAGGACTCCACATAGGAGGACATAGATCATGAGGGATCAATTATAAAAAAGAGGTAGTTTGTGATAAAATTTTTCAAAAGTGATATGTGGGGAAATATATATTGAAATATAAAAATTTGTTCAAGGAGCGTCAAAAATAATTAATGAAAAGTTAGTCTGCCACGAATGATTAGTTCATGGTTTTTTTTCAAAAGACTATATTCCCCAAAGGAAAATAAGTTCATGAAGCCAAGTAATTATAGGAGGAGAAGGTAGTTTGTGAAGTGAAGGGAGTCTAAAATGTTCTTGAAGGCCAATAATTTCACTCACTACTTGGTGTAAGTTGGTTTGTGAAGGTGTTGGTTTTTGTAGTAGGTGGTTCATGAAATATGTTTCCAAAAATATAAAATATAGTTCTTGAATGGACTCCCCAAAAAGAAATCAGTATGTTAGGAAGTAGAAGACATGAGATCTACACAATTCAAAAAATCTTATAGACAGAGTTTATTCACTGCTACATCGAATCCAATGAAAAGAAGAATTTCCATTCATTGGAGATCCTCCCAATGTATGAGTATGTAATTGATATTTCTACAGTGAACAAAATACATTTATATTTTTATAGAAATTGGAAGTTCAACATCAAAGTGTTTTTACAAAAGTGAAGGAGTATCCTAGAAATAACATCAATAGAGTAACTACCTACAAATGAGGATGTATTCTTATTAATAATACAGGTAAAAATATTTCTATAAACTGTGAGTGAATATTTTCTAGAATAGTTTTAAAATATGAGTTAGAAGGTGATACTTTGCACCCATAGTGAGGCATTGAAAGAGAGGTCAAGGGAGTTACCCATGGTAAGTAGTGATCAATCCCTAAACAATGTAAAATTATCAATACTAGGCATAAAGTTGATATATCTTATACATTATTTTTGAATTCATCCTTCTCTGTATTGGTACATAATTATATTTCAGATTGTATGATTTTTATACGTATCCTAGTGAGGGAGAACCAAGTAAAAAACTATGTTTCCTTGTGTTTGATTTCCTTCTTTACATCTTATGCATCATCATCTGATAAAGCTAAAAAGGATTAGAGAAATATAAACACTAAAGGGAATACATATGGAACTATATTATAAAGACTTCAAGACCGAGTGGGGAATTATTATTTTCTAAAACAATAAGCATAACCATATTCACCCCCAATAAAGTTATCTAGGTCCCTTTGGACTTAAATATTTGTATCAAATGATTTATTACTATTTTTATTTTTTCTCACTAATATGGTTTAATGTATATTTCCAATTGAAGTTTGAGTTCGATCATATCTTCATGCCCAGTAGAAACTAAAAAACTACAAATAAGAATCAGAAGTCATGTAGTATTCCTAATTGTAGAATTTTCCATGGAAAAAGTTTGATTCAGTTTAGGGAAACCAATAATATAATAAATCAATGTTTTGATGAATTAGAGAGTTAAAATATATACTCACAAAATGATAATACAGAAATGTGTGATGAACCTAATGTTACCAGGGATGTTGAAACTATTGACGATGAAGAAACTCCATGAAGTAAAAATGTTTACGTAATCCATTGAATAATGTCATTGAATTAGAAATTGTGTGAAGAAATAAAATCTAAGAATATATGGATCCAATGGTTATAAATTTAAGTCAAGAGGAAAAAAGGATTATTAAAAAGGCTTGTTGAAGTGGCCACATATATAAAATAGAAGAATTATTTTCCGACTAATGAAATACTAAAAATGAAATATAATAAAATTGGAATGAATACAGGCGTAGATAAAATTAAATATGGGATAGAAATAAATGATGATCCTGCTACACAATAGCCTGAAATAGTTTAAGAGAAAAAAAGACTACAATAGTAGAATGCTTGTTGTAATGACTCTATTTCTCAGATGAATTCTAAAATAATGTAGATATCTGACTTGATGGATAATATCTCTCTAGAATTGAAAAATGATATTATTAGATGGAATAATGCCAAGGGATAACTTTATTCTCAACATAAATTGATGGATATGATGACTCACCAATTGGGATAACTGCTATAATTAATCAAGAAAGAATTTGAGAAATATAATTCTAAAGGTGAGACCTAATTGAATGATTATTTGTAATTACTCATTGATAATCCTTTCGTAATTGGTAATGAAAAGAAATTTTTTTTACTACTTCATAAGAAAGATATTAAGTAATTTTCTCAAGAAAAGGCCATGTATTTTTAGGAAATATAGTATTGGAAATGATGAACCCTTTCCCCTGGATGATAGGACGAGTGATGTGAATTGTTCCATTAATAAGAAAATTTATTTAATAAGTCGAAACTAACCAGAATAGTCATTTACATGATTTAAGGAAAAATGTTCTATTTTTTATGGAATTATGGTCATACATCATGTTTTTTTATTGAGGACTTGAAAAATATTTCATGATGTAAACAATTAAATATTTCAAAAAAATATATGATAATAAGAAGAAACATATATAAAATCTAAAATAAGTGTCTCTCATAATAAATTCAACATCAAATACTATTCTTATAGAAGAAAGGGACACACCATTAGAATGTGTCAAGAATTACAAGGGCACAATATCAGAACAAGAACTCTAGATGAATTAACATCTAAGTATATGAATTATGAAATTAGGTATATATTTAATGGAAGATTTTTTATATATTCTAATTAGGATAATTTTGTATGGAATTGTAGTAGAATAAAAGAATGTAAGGAAATGGAACTGATAAGGAGATCCCAAACTCTAGAATTGTATATTGACAAATCCTATATTGGAATACAACATGACATTTTGACAAATATGTTTACCACCTTAGAGGAATCAAATAGAGATCAATGAAAGGCATATCAATCACATACTGTGTCACACACACAATAGCTCTTGTGGAAATAATGTGATAAAATGGAAGAAAAATGGAAGTGATGCACCGTTTTTGATTAAGAAGAATGTAAATGATGTGTATGAATCAACCTAAACTAGAAATGGTGACACATATCAGATGATTGATAAAAATGAATAAATAATTCCTTTTCAAATTTTTATTTCATGTCGCATGGATAGAAATTTAAAAAATTGAATGATCCCAGCATTGGTGGATGAAGAAAGAGTAGAATATATGTGGAAATATTTATTCTTAAAGAAAGTGTCATGAAGAATTTCATATTCATCGAAAATCATTGAAAGAAATTTACACCAATGGGTTTAAATCCCTAATTCTGAAAACGAAAATCCTATAAAATATAAATATTATAAGAAGACAAAGAATGTTGGTAAAGAAAATTTTTTCATATAGAAAAACAGTTGATGTTGGTTGGGAAGTTTAAATAAGAAAAAAATAGTACAATGCTTTATAAGAAATTATCAAAGGGTCGATCCATCAGGATCGACCCCATTTATATTCACGAGGATTCCAAAGGTACCCCTCTCCCCATTAATTAAATTTTTCTAATATCTAATGAAAATTTTCAAGGACTATGGGGAAGATTCAATTCATGTGCTGTGTATGTGATGAAATGGAATAGGTGTATTAGCTGAATGTGATACATGAATAAATAGAATCTGAACTCTTAAAATTCATATACGGTATTAGATTCAAAAAGTGGTGTTATACAATAACCACTTTTTTTAAAAAAAATTGTGTATGGAAGTTGCATGCTTTGGATAAAGTGAGATTATATAATGAAGATCCTGATGAGAAACTAAATAGCTATCAAAGATATAATTGGATTCTCTAGTGGTTCCAGGTTACATTGGATATAAAGCCATTTATATCTTGCACTGGTTTAATTTACAGTTGAAAATTGTGAGAATAATGATTGGGGGAGAAAAGAAAACATTCATATAATTTATGATTATCTATTTTGTTATATCAAAAATGGTATGATATGTCAATTTTAATGATACCAACAAGATATGAGAAAAGATAAAGAATGATGTAAAAAAATGGTATCCCTATTTGAAATATTAATTCAACATTTGGATTCATCTCAATAATATGTATTATTGATTTTTGTCATTCCAAGGATGGAGGCTTTCCAAGAGATATAGTGAAAGTCATACTAGGTGACATAACCTCATCTAACAAGAGGGTCAACTGAATGATTGACTAAAGACATGATGCTAGAATATATGAATGTAAGTGAGTGACATTGAAAAACATGATATTCATTGGATAAAAATCATGTTTCATATAATGTATTATTACTCATTAGGATTAGAGGAACTTCCAATGACCCGTTTCCAAGTGGTAATTTCAGTTGCCGAAAATATTATAGTAGTGTGAAGCTATAAAGGAAGAATAAGGATCATATATTAAAAAGTTATAATAGAATGAATGTTTCAATTATAAGGTGATAAATAGGTTCAAATGTAAAATTTCATATAGTTAAAATAGTCTGGTGGTGTTCGAATATCATCATGTAATTTCCCACGAGCATTATATAATAGAATGAACAAAGAAGGAGAGAAATTTATCTTCATATATATTTCAGAAGATAAAAGGGTAATGTGTGGCCCTCATGATTTTTTATTTTATTTAAAATCTTATGAACAGATATCATTAACTAAGGGTTAGTAAAATTTTAATTAAAAGAATCCCCTTTTGAATTCAATGAGAAAGGGTAAATGAGTCTATTATTGGTATTCATTGTTATAATTATAGTTCTATAAATCATAGAAAATATTAGGACCATCACTCAAGGAAAAAAAAATATTTAATCCAATATCACATCATCATGATAAATGTGGAGCATGGGTTTGAGATGTAGAAGTATGGGGAGAAAAAACAACAAGTTAGAGATATTATGAAGAAGTACTTTCCTTTTGAGGTATATGACATGCATTAACTCGATCTTAATGTTCAGTAGATTTCCCACACTTGAAAATTTTTGGATATGGGGGCCCTTATCCCCAAGGTATGGTGTGTCTTTCCCCAACATCGTGATACATTTACTTTACCCTATTACAGACCACAACAATGTGACCACAAGGTTCATTGACATAGATGGAGAAATTGTGGTTACCAAAAGGGAGAAAATGTATTAATCAAGATAGAGGGAGAATATAATAAGGGGAATCGATATGTAGGGAATGTTTCAAATATAATTATTCTATAGGTGATCGATCGAAAATTAAATATCATGACAAATTGTTGTTTTGATGAAAGTTATTGAGTGGTTTTGGAATGAAATGATTCATTGATAAATTTTTTATTCGACTATTATTACTCATGATGAGAATGAATCATGTGGGAATCACGTGAATTATAAGAAAATAATTAATCACAATCTTAATTGAAAGAAGTTAATTTTGGTATAATATGTGAAAAGATTTAACAAAGCATCAAATTGTGAAGAGTTTTCAACAAACCAAAAGGGAAAATTGTCATGAAAAATCCCTCAAGGCATCATCTCGAGGTTTTTAGAGTGATTGTGTTTTTAGATAAAGCTATATGACAATTTATTAGTATAGTTGGTGTTATTGATGTTGAAGAATTTAATGTTCCATATTTTCAATATGTTTTCAAAATTTTTATGTCTCAAAATCCAGAGTTTGATTTATGCTAATGGAAGTTTTTCCAAAAAAGAGTTTTTGGAGCGCAGTTCTCGCACTGTAAAGCGTGGAGTTCTCAAGTCTCATAGTAGCGCAATTTCACAATGAGGATTACAACTATGGAATGAATAATCATAATCATTGTTGAGGTTTTAAGGATGAGTTTGGTGAATTAATCCCACTACAAAGGTTTCTTCACAAGGAGAACCATGAAGGACCCTATGTAAACTGCAACATGAAATCAGTTAGAGAGAGGATTTATGTTTATATATTGAAGGTTGTGGAGTTATTCTGATGAAAATTAATAATCATTGTTAGAATGAATGGGGTGATTTTGGGGGTGCATTGAATGATTAAATGTGATATATGAACCACATAGAAAGATTTTTATGAAGGATATACCATAATATATTTTTGGGTATTTGTGATTAGCAGGTTTTATAGGATTTATTTTCCTATATAATGGATCATAATAAAATCATTAAAAATATTTACATTCATTAGAGAATATAATTTCTTCTAGAAGAATTTGAGTAAGTATAAATTAGTTGATGAAGCAGAATTCTACAAAGTGGGAAGTAACTTATGGGGGACCAATTTTGTGAAGGATGTAGTTTGTGAATATTGTTCACAAAAGGGTTTTGTGGGGAACTCTAGCTCGCAATGGAAAAAGGAAATCATTGAGCATTAACCATCTATAAATCAAATTTAGTCTTCTAAGAATTATCTATTCATTGAAGTTGTTTACAAATCAATTTTTTCCTAAAAGAAAAATATGTTTACAATGAAAAGGATGTTTATGTAGAGAAGTTAGATCAAGAAGTGAAGGGATTCCTGAAATCACTGGTAGACCACAAAAAAATCAAGCTACATGGTGTAAGGTTATTCAAAAAACATGTCAATCATGAAGCATGTGGTTTGTGAAAAAGGTGGTTCATGATGATTTTGGTTAATGAAAGAGGTTTACACAAAGGGAAAAAGTTTTTTGGAAAAGGACACTCCTCAAAACAATCAGTTAGGATAAAAGAAAAAGATGAGAGAGGATCTACACAGATTAAAAAGTATTGAAGAAATAGTTTATTCACTGATAAAATCAAGTAGGTGAAAATAATAATTATAATCTATAAAATATCCTTCCATAGCATGAATTTGAAATTTATATTTATATAGTAAATATTTGTCAGTTAATATTTTCTAGAAATTGGATCTACTACAACTTTGTGTTTTCATAGAAGTGAAAGATAATCCTAGAAATAAAATTAGTATCGATTGTACCTATTACTGAGGATTAATTCATTATTGGTAATTAAAGGAACTATAAGTCCATAAATTGTGCATGAATACCTTCTACAGAAGTGAGAAAATGAAGAGGAAGAAGCTGACCCTTTACATTGGTAGCGATCCATTGAAAGAGAAATCAATGGGGAAAACATTAGAAGTAATGAGCTTTACTTACAAATTTTAAATGGAGTGACCTTGATCATTTAAGTGGTCTATCATTAATCAAATTTTGGAAAATAACCTCAGTTAATTTTTTACATCAACAGATTATTTATTGTATGACCCTTAGATTTATCCCATTGAGGGTTAACCAAGTAACAAAATGTGTGTCCATGTTTTTGATTTCATATTAACATTATATGAATCAAAATTATAGAAATTAGGAAAGGATATAGAAATAGAACCACTAAAGATAAAACCAAGTGACCCTTATAATAAAGGGGTCTAGATCCAGTGGGGTAGAAAGAATTTCGGAAAGAATATCCATACCCAGACTCCCCACCATGTAGTGGTATCAAGGACTATTGTCTACATAACAATATTCTACTCAACTAAGGCAATAATGATCAACTGGTCATCTTCAGGTCATAGCATAAAAATACTAGATAATTGTTTTTATGAAGACATCTCAAAATTTATCAAGATATACCATATAAAATGAGCATATATAGGGAGATAGATAAAGAAGGACAACCATATGACAGAATACTATATGATACATGTACTATTTATCCATGCAAACAATTTCTATGTCGGATGAGTCTACAAGTAGGTATTCAGTGCTCTAGTGTATGAATATGTCAACAGCAATACCAACACATTGTTCCTTGGTCTCAAATCCATAATAGATACTCTTTGACTATATTTCCAAAAATCATTACTAATTTTTGTAAAAAGATACCTCCAAACACCATCCCAAGGAATGAACTATTATGATACCACTCTATAATGAAATGACCAATCAGGGCCCACTTGTCCAGTGAAATAACATGCCACCACAACCTCGAAACCATATCTATAGGTTAGGGGTTAGCAACAATAACCATAAGAAACCGAGAAAATGAGTTGGTTTGACTAATGTAACAGTATGCACAAACCTAACCATCAACATTCACACCAGAATTGGAATAATAATAAATTTCTTAACATCTAGAGTCAAAACAATTCATCATATAACCACTTGGGAATTCAAAATAGTGTGATAATTTAATCAAAAATGTAATAGAAAGAATACATACAAAAAAAATATGATTTCTTATCATGAAAAAAAAATATAAATTAGCCGAGAGATCCCATCTGTTTATCTGAATGATTGACCACTGTACATGGTTTATGAACCCGATTATCCCAATACTCCTTTGAAATCATCACTCTTTGGTTCATCATCTTCATAAGACAAAACATGTCCAGGAAAACACTAGGAAGGGGGGAGTATATTTATACACATTAGAACTATTCAAAAACTAAGGAGGGAAAAATAGAATACATTACATAATTAGTTATCCTATCCCAAATCAAGAGAGAATTTAAGCCCTCAATATATATATAGATATATTCTCAAAAAAGAGACTTAGAATAGAGAGAAATGGGGATCTATATATCCCATCCCAAAAAATATAATCTAATTTACCAATAGATCTATGAATTCAATCTATAATACCCAACATCACATGTTCTTAAAGAAGTAACTATGTATAAGAACCACACCATTCCACTATGTCACACATTCATGATTGTACGATCTCCATGTAGAGTTCTCATGTCATAGTATAAAAAGGGTGTTCGACTCAGTAGATAAATATAGGAAACACACCCTAGAGATTTAGAGAGGGGAGAGTTAATATTTGTATAGAGGAACCACTCCCTTATGTCTTAGGGGCATGCCATTCACAAGGAAGAGGGCCCACTCCATAGTGTGTCAGGGGGTTCCATTCTGAAGGTAGATAATGGACTCACACACTAGTGTGTTATTGAGGGGTTCACTTAAAGGTAGAGTACCCACACTCTAGTTGATCAAGGGGTTCTACTTAAAAGGTGGAGGACCCACACCATAGTGCCTCAGGATAGTGCTACTAAAATGGTAGATAGAGGACCAACTCCCAAGTGTGTCAGGGGGTTTCTACTTAGAAGGTATTGTTCCCAAACACTAGTACATCAGTGGGGTGCTACACAATGAGTAGAGAAACCACACCCTTGTCTGTCTCGCAGGTTCAACATAGTAGGTAGTGTACCCATTCCCTAATTTCAGAAGGGGAGACACTCATTCATGTGGAAGGGGTATATTGGAATTTCACCTTCGTATGGTTGGAGGTGGGGTTGTGACATTGACCTCTTAGTGATGATCTGTCCATATTACTAAAATTGTCAAGAATTTCATAAATAATCATAAAACATTGAAAATATTAATTCATATCTCAAAATCCACTACGTATTCCAATATCATGTTCTATAAGATAGACTACTCACTTTCCAAAATACAAGTTTGGGAAAAATAAATATGAGTGCACGCAGACCATTTTGGTCCACTGGAATAAAATTTCAATTCACTAATTTGTCCTTAAAATTATACATAAATGATAAAACAGATTAAACCATTTTGATCCTTGAAAAAAAATTCTATGGGTAGGCTATATACTTTCTCAAAGAAGACATCCAGGGAAAAAATGCATTTTTTTCATAGCAGACATTGACATCACTTTGTGGGCCTGAGCTATTAGTTCAAAAAAGGTACTCCAAATGGGTATTGAAATAGCCATATCAAATTCAGTTTCATGATATCATAGATAGAACATCTATCTAATGATGTTTAAAGTACAATCATAGGATATTATATTACATGACCATTAATTATAATAATAATAATTATTATTATAATATCAACACAGATATTTTCTATTATTATTATTATTAATTTTTTAAATAACGGAGTAAAGAAATGCACAAAATGCCTTCCCCTTATAAAAACATTGAATCCACAGACCTCACCTGGTTTCCATTAATTTTTTTTTTCAAAATTTAATCTCATTTAATTTTATAAACTCATCATGAATATTTTTTATCCCTTGATTACATAGGAGGAAACATCCTTCTCTACACCATATGAAACACTTCCTTATAATATAATATGATACATTTTTTATTCATATTAAAACACTAATACTAAAAAAGATAATAAAATATATAGAATGTAACTTCTATTCAAAATAATAATAACACACAGTACCCTCTATGGATCGATGAAAATCATGTTTTGGAAATTATTTATTGGAAAACCTCTCACATCCATCAGTAGAAACCACACATCCCTAGAATTATCTCCCATGTGCATACTTATTTATCCTAACACAATGTTGAATCCTAGATACATATATTTTCACCTATATCTCACATAGTTCATCAATCTATTTTCAATCCATCGATCTATGTGTCATTCATTCCACCAAAATGAATCAGATAATTTGATCTCTCTTGAAATTACTACATCAATATCAAACCATGACCCATATAAAAAAGTGAATAATGGGATGAATAGAGAGGGTAAACTATAAAAAAATATGAACCATAACTTTCAAAGAATTATTGGCCATAAATATAATAAATTTGGTTATATCAGGATAAAAAGGTTTTTAATAGGTCAATTACACAATAATGTAGTAGGGCTCATGTGAAGGAATAAATAACACACAAATAAAAAATATATAATTATTTCATGATCAATATTTTTATAAAAAGGGATCAATACACAATTTAATATCCCATACATTTATATGGATCATTCATTAGTGAAAAATGCATCCACCAGCAACAAAGACGTCCTACAGTGTTCACTACCTCTCAGTTTTCCTTATTTTGATCACCATTCGTCATTCAATATCAATCCACCAAAGAAGAATGATCTCATCTTCCTACTAGATCTAAATGATTTTCCAGGTAAAACCATTGAATAATAATCATACGAGTGTATTTTAAGTGGATTTTAATTAATCCATTTAATAAAACAAGAAATATATTATTTATTTATTTTAATTAAACACATCGAAAAATAGTTTCCCTAACAATATGTTTGAAACTATCCAAATATAAGTCACACCTCGGGTAAACCCTACATTCTAAACTCCATCATATTTAATGATTTCTGATACTAGGATGCATTCATGGGTTATTCCAATTTTTATAGAAAATTCTACATGAATGACATTAATATATATAATATTTTTTAATATAAATTCTTATCTCACCAAGCCTCAACATCTCATGGAATCTTACCACCAAGCTCCAAAACTTTTCATAGAAAAATTCTGGAGTCTTACATAGAGAAAATTGAGTCAATACGGTGTGTTTTGTTGAGCATAAAAATGTCCAATCTAATGATACAACCATGCGTAATGGTCTTTGGTTATCGTGGGATCATCTTTACATGGTAATATCTGATTAATATTTGTCTATCATGTTCATCCACGGTCCCTTTCATGCTCATTTGTCTATTGTGTATATCATTTTGGAATAAAAAAATATCCTCCACTAGAATATTATTTTCCAATATACCCATTTTTCAGGAAATAATGAAAAAGACATATTAGAATCCTAAGAAAATATATCCAATCTCTTCTCTATTTTTTCTTCTTTATGGTCCTTACCTCAGGATTGTCAGTACTTTTGACAACCTTGACTCATCCTTGTTGTTTGTCCATAGTTTTTAACAAAAATTTAATAATTTTTCAGTGTGTTAATTTATATATATATCTCTCTATCTGTGTATTTATATATTTCTATATAATTATATTTATATATATATATTTATATATATTTTTGGGTGCATATATATATGTATATTTGTTCGAGTATATATATACATAAAAACTAATGATTTTAAAAAAATATACTTATATTTATATATCATTATAATTAATTTTACTTATTAATATATATTTATGTTTTTACATAAATATATTTATTTTTATATATTTAGGTTCTTTTTTTATATTTATATATATATTTATCCACATTTAAGTATATTTTGAATATTTATATATAGTAATATATATTTTTAGGGATATATTTATATATATTTATAATCATGTATATATATTTATATTTATATTCATATTTTCCTGATTTTATATGTATATAAATATGTATATCAACTATTCTGCCAATATGATTAATAGATCTGAATCCTAGGTTAGTGGTTAAGTAACAAGAAAACAAATATGTAGTTATGGGTTCAAATCCTGAAAACCTCTAATATGAATCATAATCCGTGGGGCCTGCTAGGACAGTTGGTTGACTTGGTCTAGATGGGTGACCAATAGATTTATAATAGTAATGTAATTTTTTGAGAACAATTTAAAACAACTAAAAATTAATTAGTGGTAATTTTTAAAACAGCATCTAAATAATAATAATAGTAATGGGTTTTTAAATTAAAATAAAAAATCACCACATAAAACAATTGGGAAATAATATCTGTTTTTTATAAAAACATTCATGGAATATCTCTCAAAACCACTATTCATTATGGTGTTAAAAAACTATCTTGAATATTTTAGTGTTAGTTTAATCTACTAGTAATCAACAAAAAACTATCCTTAATTTTGTTTTCTATTATGACCTAGTATGCACCGGCCACCTGATGTTACCTGAGTGGATATCCAATGATCTGGATTGGGAGTCTAACCCCATTACCTTTTCAAGTGTGAACCTATTGGTTTTAAGAATATTACAAGTTGGAATCCTAAGATGACTTATAATAAATTTTACCTCTTAATTTCCCCTTTACTCTCATCCTTCACCTAAAACACACAATTTTTAAATAAAAAATATCCCCTTATAATAAAAAAAAAATTTAAATTAAAAATTATCCCACGTTAACTAGAGTAATTAAAAAATTAGACTATGTGAAGATATTTTTATTAGACCTGATATAAGATTAAGTTGTATTTATATTATTGATCAATCTATGAATTGGTTATAAATTGTAAAATATATATATAAATAGAAATCCTAAATTTTTATAAATAATAATATAAAATATTCATATTAAAGGAATAATTTTGGAAATTTCTTTAAAACATTCCAAAAATGAGAGTTTTCATAATTATCATGGATTAAATATCATGATATATGTGATATTTAAACTAAACAAAAAATTTAGAAGAAATACGTATTTTTTGAAATGAAATAAAAAAATCCTAACTAACATATGTTTAGATTATGGTGACCTTCATATTGAATTCTATATGAAATGATAATATTAAAGAATTAATATTAAAATAAATGTGAAATTGATGTGTTTTGGCCAGCTGGCTCCCCACTCCTACAGAATCTCTATATCTCCCAGTGTCACCCTATCTGAGGGTTGTTGTTGTGCTTCTTTGATAGTGAGATGATCTTTAGGCCTTCAAATCCTTCTTACCTCAGTTATTCTATTGGGGTATCCCTCAGCATATCCCCCTCATAGGGGTTCCAACACACTTATTTGATAGTGAGGGAATATTCTCCACGCCTTCCAGTTCTTATTTCATTTATTCAACTCATATTGTTTCTCTCACCAACACCTTATCCATGGGTTTCTGATGCACTTATTTTATGCTGAACAGATCTTCTTTTATCCTCCCACTCTCTGTTCCCTTAGTTATCTTACTGGGGTATCTCTTTTCTATCCATTCCTTCTCTGGGCTCATGACACTTGCTTTCGGGCCACCGAACACAAACCATGAATGATCTGCTAATAATATCAACCTTACCGAATCCCATTTTTGGTCTAGTTCGTTGTCATTCATGGTGTTTTGGGATGTGTTGGTGTGTTGTAGTAATGGATCCATAGTGAGGCCCTTATCACGTCTATTCTCTTCTATTTCATTCTCTTCAGGGTTTGTTTTGTTTGATTTTTTTCCTTCCTTGGTGCTGATGATAATGATTGGTGATGGTGTCGTAGCTAATTTTCAAGGGTGTTTTGTTTTTTATGGTTATTTTTGTAGTGGTTGAATTATTTTGGGTACCTCCTTTTTACAAGGTCACTCCCATTTTTGTAACTATCATACACTAAAATATTCCCTATATTGAAGGACCAATGCTCATATCAGAGTTAATTTGGTGGGATGGTTCAGAAGGAGTGGTTAGGAGATGTTGTTCAAGTATTTGATTATATTCCAAGTGTTTCTCTAGTATGGTAAATTTCTCTTTCATATCTCCATGTGATATTCCCTTAGGATATTGAAAACAATATGTCTTAGGTGTGGTGGTTCTATATCTATTAATGATGTTTTCATTCTTCTTTCCTTGGGATTTCTCTTGGCTGGTTTAGATATCAATGATGTTGTGAATGTGGCATGGTTGGGTCTATACTGGTGATCTGCTTCATTTTTTCTTCTCTATAAGAGATTCTTCTTTCAGTTCTTCGATGAGGGTTCATATTTTCTATGGTTTTCAATTTATATTTTTTTCAATGATGTATTTAGTGCTTAATTACAATAATGATTTATTTCGATGCTCCTTCATCATGGGTTATCTGATGTGATTATAAGTTCTTTTTTGTAAGGGTACACAAAATGAAGCAGTACATGGCCTAAAGAGGTGATATAGTTACAGTTTCAAATTTGAAATTTGAATTTTGAATATGGTTTTGTGGTTTAGAGTGTGGCGGTGTATGGTTTTGTAAGGTTCCTACATAAACAACAAGGGGCTTTTCAAAAATAATTAAAAATAGATTATTTAGAGAAAAAATAAATATGGATTGTTCATTATTTATTTATTTTTACTAAAATAATGTCTAAATTATAATGTCATTGAAAATATTTAATTATGAACTTTTCATAAATGTTAATATCATGTATAAATTTATTATTTTATAAATTATTTAGTTTATTTTTTTTTCTTTCATTAATTCATGTATGTGAATTATTTATATTCTGAATATATTCATGGTTTAGGTTAAACTGTTTAAATACTTCTTATAAATGGAATACCATGCATATAAGTAGGTTAATGTCAAGTATAATGAAATATTTCTTTTACATTTAACAATGATATTAATTTTTTGTGGGTTATGAAACTATTAAAAAAATTAATATGGTTTATATAAATTAGGTGATAGTGTTTTATTACAATTAGGGTATATCTTCACCATTAATATTTGCATAGTGAGACATTGGGATGGAATTCACAATATCCTAGGGGATAAGGATCCATCATGAGAAGTGGTGATTTGATACCTACCCCCAAAATACTTAATCTTCACGGGGTTTTAGTTTCATATCATTTTAAACTATTACATATAAGGGTTTTTGACCATGTGCAAGGAATGAATTCTGATATGTGTGAATATATTTCACATTTAATATTTTATAAATAATAATAATTTTTAGATATATAATTATATATATATTAATATGATTTGAACATATTAATTTCTTTCATGGAATATGATACAAAACTATGTCTTAGGAATAATTCATACATAAATGGAATACATGATATAGGATAGTGATATTTTAAAAAACCTCTTCAAATACTAAGTGTAAGATTCCTTTTGAAGTGAACAATTGTCATGAACATAATAATATAAATAGATATGTTTTTTCCAAAGTTGGATTACCTTGGAATATATATTTTAATGTAATTTTACTATGTGTTACCCTAATTACATTAGGTTCTTGTGTCTAGAATTATTTTTTTCCCACACATAAATCAGAAACCCTTAAAGATGAGATATTGAAGGAATATAGATAGGATAACCCAAATTATGTATTGGGGAAAGTAGTTATATTCTCAATAAATTGAGAGTTATATATAATATAAATGAAATCATCTACTAACTATATAAATAATTTATGATAGGATCACCAAATTTTTTTCAAAGGTTAATGAAAAATAAAAAAATGGGTCATAATTTTTTTGGGGGAAATATAATAAAAGAACGTACTAAATAATTTTAAAACATGGAACACATTGAATAAAATATATGGTTATATATAAAATGAAATTATCATTATCAAACTTTACCATGAGATAAATTAATTAAAAATTGAATCACAAAGTAAAAACATTTATCGACTGGTATAAAAACATGAGAATAGTTTCCAAACAATGAGGAAAAATTCTATACGATAGCGTAAAACATTTCATAGAAATAAACTGATAATAAATCTATTTATGATGAGAATGATTATTATAATAACCATGAAAAATATTATCTTAACTTATTTATGTTAATTTTTGATTGTATAGATCCTAATCTATAAAATCCTCAATAGAAAATAGATTCCTTTGGAATGGTAGAAAAACTAAAAAGGAATTATTAGTAAAAATATATACAGGAGAGATATAATGTATCTAAATTACTCTTTTAGTGTAAAATGGTGGAATTTACATTGTCTTCAACTCAAGTACTCAATATTATGATGTATGTAAACATCCCAGAGAGACTAGGGTTACCACACCTACATGATCTTCCATGAAAATTAATTCTATAATAACTATAAGATTATTTATCATAGTTTAATATGAATTAAATCATTAATTAGTCTCATACAAACATTGTCATGAGGAATGTAAAAATTATTTATTATTTATGTTAAATATAGTCATATTGGAAACCTTGGTATTCTCCTTGGGACGAGTTCCCAAAAATTTAGTTGTCACTTTTGAATTAATGGGAAAAGTGGCGTTGATATGAACAATGATTTTTTAAAATATCAAAAGTAGTTTCCATTATAGATTTAATAAAATTAAATATATAATGAGCAGTTTAGGTTTTCCTTAACCTATTATAATTATAACCTAGTTCCAGAGGCTATCCACAATACTCTTATAATGTTTTTTAAGTGAAAAATTGCAAGAACTCTTCCTCTATCTCCCTTGATCTAATACTAATGGAGACAATAACCCCTAACCGAGTTCATAGATTGGTATAACCTCCTTTCTATTTGTTTAAGTGTCATATGGGGACCACATAGTTGACATGCATAATTCTCAATCTTGTATTATTATTCAAGATTATCCTATAGTACCAACTAACACTTCCATACATGATGAAAATATCTACGAACATCACCTTATAGATCTATCATATTTCATTATATATAGAAAAAGACATGGTGTAGGGATACAACATAACATAAACTGTGGATATAAAAATTAACATAATAAATACGAAATATGATCAAGCATGATGATAAAGAATTATAAAATAATATCACATACAATTTTAGCATATGAGAGAATGATTTTATTTCATTACACATATAAAATCAAGTATCACATATAGTTTTTCCATCAATTCCCTGGTAACTCAATTTTTACCCCTATTAGTGAAGGGTTGTGGAGAAGATTAGTGAATAAGAAAGTCATTGCAAACTAAAAAAGAAACTTTTAGGTAAAAGAAAAAACTAAACAATTAATAAATTATTGGATTTATTCTTCAGATATGGTTAATTTTTTCCTGAATTTCAATCTCGTCTTCTCTTATATATGCACCATTTTATTCCTTAAATACACTAGTCACATATTTGGAGCCTTATCTATTTTTCTCTATAAAATCCCCATTTTATCTCTTTGTGTCCTTACTATATTATGGTCCCCTGGGAAACCTTTTGTTAACTTTATTTTCCCTAAATAAATATATGTGGAATACTCTAAATTGATATAGGAGTTTTGATGTGGTAGTACATTTACTCAGCATCATAGGTCAAATTAAATTTACCACCCAATTTATTTTTAGAAATTACCTATATCATGGACTGATGATGAGGTTTGATTGAATGTGTGATAAATGACTGAGATTGAACATATAATGCATTAGTGGATAAAAGAATGGTTGAATGTATAGTTGATCAGATGGTTATGGTCTCTTTGGTAGTTGTGGGGTCACACTTCATTAGATTGGTCGGTTCAATGGTTAGAATATTGTAATTGCATCACCTTTTATGGTTTATGAAGGTGAATATTCATAATTATTCCAATGAAATATTATGTTCCTTGTGAAATTATATCTTATATTTAATTATTTATCATTATTTATTATATTAATTAATATGGTTATTGGATTGACCATATGACCATTAAACATCCATGAGGTTAAGGATGTCTTCGTGTGGTCATTATAAATATGAGAAACTGATAGGTTGAAAATGCAATACCTTTAAGGATTTGAGTAATTTCATACATGATCATTCATACCGAACATCTCTATAATTAATAGATTTTACATATTATAATAAAAACTCTTATTATTTCATCAATGTAATCTCAATAACCTAAAATTATCATTAAACTCAAATGATTTGGTTTTTCCATTTTTTATTAATTCTAATTGATGAAATAATCATTTCAAACTCTCTATGTAATATTTTTTTATCAATTTATGTCAATATTATCCATTAAAATTATAATTATGAACAAAATACTAAATATAAAAATGGAGGTACTAAAACCAATGAAACTCCGGAAAAATATTATCAAAATTTTAGTTTATAAATTCCCCCAAACATAACTTGTCAAAACTGAAAATAAAAACAATTAATAATGACATCCAAAACAAAATCCAAATACATGTATAATTTGATCTCTTCATTCAACACTGTATCCCTTATGTTTTCATTCCCCCTCAATGTTCTTTTTTCTCTTTTTCTCTGTAAATATAATTCTATTAATATTCACTTCTTTATTTCCATTATACACACTTATACCAAGGTTCCCTGAATATTTCACTTAACAAATAAGAATTAGCCTCAATAATGGTTTTATTATTCCAAATCTTGAATTTTACACCATATGGTTGATGAATTTTGTAATCTAAACCCAATTAATCAAGTATTTGGGAATATCTTGATTGTTTAGTCAGTGTTTTTTGAGGATTAGGGGTTAAAAGGATTTAATGTTAAAATATTGATGCCAAATGAAGGAGTTTGGCTCTAAAATAGAACCCGATGCATGATTTTAGGGTCCTCCAAAAATTTATTACTCCCTAAATTACATTTATACTAAAAATTATTCACATCATTTTATTTTATAATGATATCCAACACCCTTTAGTTAATTTAAATTTAGTATAATTCCATTCATATTTTCCTCCATATGATTGTTAAAAACCCTTTCTTGTTTTTTCTATACTTATGTTAAAGGAATATAAGGATACTAAGTTATCTTTATGATTCTATGAATCATTCATAGTCTTGGATTATAAATTATTTTCATTCCATTTTATGAACACTATGTCCTCTCTCAATAATCTTCTCCACTATCTCCTCTAAATAACACATGAAAGTGGGTTACCAATCTAGTAAAATATTATTTTATTCTCTATTTTTTAATGAAGAAAACCCACTTATTATTATAATAATTTCTTCTTATATTTAACCATCCAATAATATCACTGTTTAATCTTTTCCAAGATATGTAATTTCTCTTCAGAAACATATTTCAATATAATAAGGGGTATTTTCACCTTAAAAATAGTTTGGGACATTTATGGGCACCCATGTATGTTATAAATAATATTTATAAACTCTTAAAATCATTTTTTTTCCAAAATAGAAAAAAATATGGCATCAATTTTTTTTAACATCCAAGTGTATCAAATAATTTTTATTAATAGGTTCTTTTCATGAATACCCCTCTATGGGATTCAACTTAGACCATGAAAGGGATTATATAACAAGGTGCATAAAATTATTTTTCTTATAACATGTCTTAAAATATTCTTTCATTTTTGATAGGGGTAACATGGATTGATGTATATGTAGTCTTGAAAAATAATTTATTTAAAAGAGTGCTTAAAAATCCAAATAATACCTCAATAATTTAATGAAAAAGTAATAGGAACGCTGCATAATTTTTATTATATTACTTTGAAAAAATCGTTTTTAAAGTATGTTCTATTTTATTGAAGAAGATAAAAATTTTAAATAAAATGTAAACATTATTTCACAACCCTCTTGAGTATGTTTTTAAAAATTTGTTGAAACATTTCATGGAATGAGTTTAAATAGTCAATGGGGGTTTCAAGAAAATCATTGATTTTTATTTAGAATCAAAATTATTTTTATCATTCATCAATGGTGATAGTATGGTTCAATATAGTTTCTCAAAATCAGAATAGATTCAATTTTTTCAAGGGTATTTAATTTTTGATCATTAGTTTCAAAAACATACTAATAATGAAAAAGAGAAGACAAAAATTTTAAACACTCATAATAATGGAAAACTAAAAAAACCCATTGTAATCTACAATGGTTAACTCCCCCATATATAAATGTTATAGTGTACTCCATGAATTTATATTTTTTATCGTGTAAATATATTTTATATGGAACCACAATACAAATTAAATGGTATAGAGAGGTATAACATAGTGATTTTCATTGATAATAATATTTGAGGAGTGTGATCTTCTACAATAGTAATGAGGGTAGGTTCCCATATAATTCCATTATAATATGCCCATTAAAAATGAGCTAGTAAGGATATTATTCTTTCACAATATATATATAACCAAATAGATATAAAAAATTAATAATAAAGGGAACTTCCCACATGTAATTAAATTTACATAGAATTAACATATGTCTAGAGTTTTATTATAAAACATGATCTCTAGGATGAAGTTATTTCTATTGAATGAGGTTTTCATGAGTTATTATGTGCATTTCTTATAGATATTTAAATTATCATTGTATTCACCCTAATTTATATTATTTATTGTAGTTTTAATCTCATATCCTTTGCACATTTATGAAGTTCCATATTCATATACCTTCCAAAAAGTAGGTTTTTTGTTCCAATTCCATATAGAGGTTGTATGTTTTATAAGAAATTAATTGATAAAGGATTATTATTATATTAATCTTATTGTCTTTTCAGTATTCTTATAAGACTTATTAAAACCTTTCCTTTCAATCCTTCCTATTTGTTTTGACAATATATTATATAATTCTATTCAGTTACCTAATGGATACATCCTGATGTCAATTGGATTGTGGATGACAGGATGTAGATGTTTTGTGATTCACTCCATAGTTTATCTTAGAAAATCCTCTATTATACAATTAAAAAAGTGGGAAACATTATATATAATGATGGTCCTCAGAATCGAAAACAAAAGAATATGTTATCCCTTACAAAATAACAAAATAATTGCATCATCTGTTTGGGTGGCTTTAAATTCTACCCATTTCAAAACATAATCATCTTTAGGTAGAATATATATTTTTTCCAAATGAAATCAAGAGTACTCCCATGAAATAAATGCCATAAATATAAAAACATTCACAAAATATATCAGTTCTTTGAAGAATTTATATTTATTTTTGAAATATTCTCAGAATACTATTATTTTTCACATTTTTACAAAAATAATGAGAATATTTAAATAAGTTGTTCATATAAATTCTACATTCTAATAATTCTATTATTTTCCATTAAATTCCAATGTATCCAAAATTATATGAAGTGTCATAAAACTAAAAGATTGATTCTATTTCACTTTTAAGATATAATTTTTTATTGTTTGATAATTTCTAATTTTACAATGAAATAGATCATCCCAATTGTAATATATAGATTTAGTTTTTTGTTTTAAAATTTGGTAGAGATTTAAATGGGTTACTGTTTTTTATGTTAGAAAATAATTCAACATTTTTGTATACCCTGAAACTTCACCATTAACCATTTTTATTTCATCACTAGGAATGAGGTTCAGTATTAGTTTATGGGATAAACTCTCCAATTAATTTATGTAGGTGATACAACCATAGTGATGAACCACTTGGTTCTCAGCTCCCCTATTGTCATTGATATCAAATTTGAACCCTTTATGAAAAAAATCCATCTCATAAGCTTTGGATTGACATATACCATTTTACTACATATATAAGTTTTTCATAGTCAGAAAAAATAGAATGTTAATCCTAATAATATCTGATCATAATCTGTTTAAGGAAAATAAAACCACTAAAATTACTATTTTTCTTGTTATTGTGTAGATAAATTAGGAATCATATATGTTTTTTTAGGATTAATCCATGAAATCTGGCCTTACGTTAGCCTTTTGAGAAATGATTTTATCACATACTTAGTATGAATAATCATAAAGAATTTATAATAATCCATACCTATTTTTTTACTTATATAACATCCTGAATTGATAAACTGGATCCAGGCTGGATTTCCACATGACCTCATGCACACTTCCCCATATAAAAGAGTCTACTGACTAGTAGTGAAGGTATGAGTTTGTATGTGAGGAGAATATATCCTTAAAAATATTTCATAGGATCATACTAAAATATAAACAATATAATAAATAACCAGAATATATATCGAAACTAAAAGGATGAAATAAATTTAAAATAATAATATGTATCTCCCAAATTGGAAAGCATAGATTGAGTACAATGTTGTAGATAAATAAAAAAATAAACAAAGAAATTGTGATGCACTTCAGGGTATTACTTGTTCTTATCATTCTATATAGTCCCCTATTAAACAATACATTATAGGTCCCATTACATTCTCTAGATCTCTATTCATGAAATCATCAAGCACACTAAAATTCCTTAGTATTGTGTGATTACAAGGCTCAGTAGAATACCACAAATTGAATATTTTACAACTATTCTAAAATATAACAATGTATTCTACTATTATAATAAATTAATAACAATTAGCCATACATAATCTAAAACTGAGTTGTCATGTTTTAAGCATGCCGCAACATAACCCTGACCATACCCACCTAAAATGCACAATGAAATGATAACAAGAGGTGTCAATAGTAACCCAAACTATATAAAATCTAGTAAATTAGAATCATGGATACCTTACTATTTCATGCATACATGCTACCCAATATCCTCTATCCATAAAGTGTGTAATGCATCACGGGGTTCTGAACTTTTCCATCAAGCATCTCAGAGCATGTAGAACCTCATGTAAACTAGGCTACATTGAATGCATCTACCACATGGTCACCCTGGTGTCCTTAAAACTCTTCCATATTCTATTTTTCCACATCACCAACTTTGTAATTGATGAATACCCCCCTAATAAGTGTTTCAAATCACATGATGGTCCACCTATCTCAAGTTCCAACACAACATCCAAGGTAATAATAAGACACATCACCTGGTAATGTACAATAATAATATGACATCACAAGATAAATAAAATCACTAAGACAAAAAGTGAATCATCACCAATCATGGAATCTATTTACTATAAAAGTCCCAAGGGAACAAATATAATAATGGAGATCATGACATATACTCTTATCCATATGCAATTAGAATCAAGGACCGTCAATAATTATTCTAAAAAAATAATAATAGAGAAATATACATAAAAAAGACATCAAGAAGTTGTGGAACATCCTACTTTTAAATTATGAATATTAGTATTGTGGTCCATTAAAGATGTCATAACTTGAACCATGGTCATACACTTACAAGAAAAAAGGATCATAAACAAAGGGATCCTATAACTAATTCAAATATAACATCTTATGGGTTCTAGATAAAGCTAAGAAATCACCAATCAATGTTATTGAAACAAACATACCATAGATAGATCTTCATCAAAAAGGATTTTCTAACTCTGTCTAAGAAGGAAGAGGAAAATGCTTTTGAAATTGGGGTGTCTCTACAGTGAAAGGTAGAAACTTCATCATGGAGGTGTCTTGGAATCTACCACCATGGAATATTGTTATACACCATGGTATAAAGATTCACAAGAATAAAACCACCATAACATATAGAGTTTCATCACAATGAATGGCTGCTCTAGAAGAACTCACCATAGAACATGGTCAGACAACATAATGAAGATATGTGCTAGAAACAATCCACCCTTGTGATTATTTTCACTCTAATTTTATAGAGAGAAATGAGAATTGTCATCCCTGACACAAAAAAGGTAAATATGGAATGGAAACACTCTAAAATACAAAAATATACTATGAATTGAGGGTACTTTGGGGGTGGAGTTGTGTCCACATTAATTTAGTGTGCTTTTGAAAATATCGACTAAACAGGGAAAAATCTTATTTGGAAAGGGTTCTTAGTGGTTCAATCCAAATGGGAAAGCCTCTCACAATTCCCCTTAAAAAACACATTCCTTATGGAAATTTTCAAACATACCATAGATTTAGTGTACTAAATGAATTACTGACCAAAGACCAACATGCTGGACAAGAATCTATAACTAATGCGAATAGTAGCTATAAATTATTGTCTAAGTCTCTATAATGAACTATCAAATTAACACAACCCCCTTGGTGATAGATATTATCCGTACTCTCCCTAAAAGTTTCACCATGGTATAGATACTTTCTTCTACATCATTTCCTCAAATCCAATGTCGAATTGTGGTGAAACTAGGCCACAAGGACAAGACCTACCTATATGTAATGTGGTCATATGCGCTATCATACCACCACCCATGTTTTAGAAGAAATATTCCTTAAATTCCCCTTTAATCCTCCTTGAGAGTCTTTATTCCCCTGAGTTTTTCCCAAAACATGGATCAACTAAAAATTGGAATGAAAACTGACTTTTATAAATGAAAATTTCTTTATCATTCAATTTCCCGAATATAAAAGCCTTGTCATCCCCGAGAAGTGTTTATATGTTTCCTTTTCAAATAATTCAAACCAAGGAGCTCAAACATTAGCCTATTTCTCACACGTCTGATCCCAAATCAATCCAATCATATTTATAATGAAAACATGCAGTACCATCATTCCTTAAAGTAATATCCCCCCATTGTCTATAAAATGGACTAAATTTTATTCATAAGATAAATCTGGATCCAAATTGATGTCCATAGATTTGATGACCTCAGTAGGATCAACCTAAGAACTCTAGAGCTGTGAGACATGGAACAAGTTATTCATACCATGGTAATGAGAATAAATATTGAGATAGTTGGCCACATTCCACACTTGATTAATTATCTAAGTAGGGCCCCACAAAATATGGTTTTAACTTTCCTTACTTCTACATATGTCTATGAATTTACTAATAATTAACTCTTATGAAACCCAATATCCCATAGGGAACTCTAATGGTAACCTCATATGGTTGGAATATAATATCTTCATACATAGAGTAGTAATCAATCTCTTCTAAATTATCCCCACCCCCTCAGTATTCTCCGAAATTATACAAGGAGACACAACAACTACCACACCAGCAACATGGTAGTATTGTGGTGAAATGCATGGCCTCCTATATATAGCCTTATAAGGTTCCATCTAATCTGTATCATTATAAAAATTTCATTACATGAAGTCATCCAAGTAAAATTGGTCACCCATGCACTATGAAGAATATAACTCAATATCAAATCATATCCCCTAACTTTTATATAGTTTTTTTTCAACTGTATGTCTATCCGTGGATGGTATGATGTGCTCAATATTATCTAAGTCCATAGGGACTTCTAAAATACATACCAAAACCATGAAACAAAAATTGTATCTCTATCTTAAATATTTATATATAATACACCATATTAGATTAAAATATCATATATATATATAGTGATAATTCATAGATCAAAAAAAAAATAAGTCACCTATATTGGTAAAAATTGACTAAATTTTAGTATTCAATCAAAAAACACATAGAAGGTTCCGCAAATACACAGTTCCCTAGGTAAACCCTTAATAAATTCCATAATTACATCCACCCAATTTTCTATGGGAATAATAAGTGGATAGATAAAAACACAAGGATATAGGTGCACAACCTTCACCCTCAGAATTGTATGTAATCGAGTGATGATACTTATAATTTCTCTCTTGATCCATGACAACCAAAACACTATCAAGAAATTATGGAAAATATTAATTTATTATGGATGTACTTATCAATGATAGTTATAGTAACCCCACATCAGATACCTTATGATAGAAACATTTACTACTACTTTAACATGTATAATGATCTAATATTCATCACTCAAGGAACACCCATTTATCATATTACCTATATATAGATATTCTATCCTCAAAACACATTTTTAGTCTGAATAATTTCTATCCTTCAATCAATACACAATATAAGATGTGACTATAAGGGGATAAAATTACATATAACCCTATTCCACTGAAGCACCAATCCTCCAATCATCAAATAGACTCCTCAAGTTTCATTTCTCCTTGTAATTACACTCACCAAAATCCTTAACAACTATAGATTTTAGACATTTTTAATCCATTACAATGTTACCCTTCACTGGTGTATACATCATATCAAATTCAATTGTTTGAAGATAATCCACCCAGTTTTTGTATCTCAGTATTGTGTCTATCTATGTGAATATATAGAAAAATCTATTATGGTCTATATAAATAAAAAATATATTTTTCGAAGAGGTAGTTTTTCTAGTACTTTTGGAAGTGGAAAATGAATTCAATCTCTATGTGATGTGTATGAAATTTATACTCATGTGGTCATAGATAATGATGCCCATATGCTACTACCTTCTTGTATTACAGTGGCACCACTCCTACATCAATGCATGATGCATCACCATACACAGCATAACCAATCCTAGGACTAGGGATAATAATTACTATGGTTATCATAAAACTCCATTTTCTCTCAAGGGAATCTTATTCAAATATGATTATTCAATGGAACATAACTCCCTTATTCATAAGTGATATCAAGGGTAACGATAGTCAGGATACGTCCTAGTTAAAACTATGAGCAATATCATGTTATGTAATATCCCATCCAAGGTGTCACAAAATCATCTACCCAAGATGGTTCCCCACCCAACATATGGTTCACCACCCAATACGCCAGAGGCGGGTGACTAGAAGAATGGGTCTATAGTGATAAAATGGGGAGACTATAACCACTTTTCAGAGTACAAAATCATTATAAATAATATAAAAATATTTAAAAGTCTTTCTAAATGATAAATAAGACACAAAATACAATATAAAAAAAATTAGGTGAAACATATTATAATAATGAGATTTATAAATTTCATTTTAGGTTGTCATAAAATATAAAACCCCAAAAATACCAAAACTAAAAAAATTCAAAACATGTCCCTCAGTCCACAACTAATCATAATATCACATAGTCTATCCTATCCACCTAAATATAAAACCAAGAAAAAAATCCCAACTCGAAACCTTTACATAAAAATATTTTGTCCTGATATGTTACTCAAATGTATTGGAAGTGTATGAATTGTTGGGTAAAACTTCATAGGCCACCAAGAACTATGTATAATGAGATAGTTAGTCAAATGATTGTGTATTAAGGAGTATAAATAAAATATAAACCTTTAGGTAAAAAATTCTTATTTTATTTTTCAACAATTTTTAATAATTCCTAAGGGATCCCATGGTCAACAATAATGTCGAAACGCCAAACCTATATATATCCAACAATAGATGTCTAAAGCATATACAATTACATGTTTACCCATTTGATCCTTAAGTTAATTCCTTAATTACTTCCATATAATAATTCGTACCTTAAAAAATTATCCATGGAACCCATTCCATATAAATCAATGTGCCTCAAAGCATCAATCCTTGTAATAAAATTTAGGATTTAGAACACCATGTCTAATTATCCCAAATCAATGATATAAAATTACATGTACATGAACTTGGAGTCCAGGGAATTAGACCAACCTCTGAACTATACGATGCATCAAAGAACTTGGAGAATTAATCTTACCAGCCAAGGGAGAGTAACGTCAATCGAACATCCCAACCATTGATAACATAAGTGGTGCCAATATAATCATTTTATCCAAACTTAAGAGTGAGGAGAATCCATCCAACATTATAACCTTACGATTTTTTCACATTTTCTATGATTCATCATCTTTAAACATTTTATATAATAAAAAAATAAGGGTATATATTTTATAATTATCCACTTTCTATATTCAATAAAGTCTAAATTACCCTAAACCATTATCCCTTTTTAACATGGTCTCTACTAGGTACTATCTTTATCCAAATTACATAATTAGATAATTAAACTATATATTCATACATCCAAACCATTAAAATTTCCTAAAAATTGTAAAAACATGTTCAAACCCACTTAACCATTTACCACTTCTTACGTTTGTCAAATTATAACACATCTAATATTCCACGATAAGACAAACAACCACATATACCATGACAATATTTGAAATACATGTGTAAATAGTTTAATCTCATAAACACCTATGTTCATCATTCAAATAATAATTTAATAATCCTTAAGGAATTTTCACAACCCAATGGTGTCTATAAGTCTACTATTATAGAAATAAATGGAGTGAATGTGGTTTATAAAGTGTCTCTCATATCATTTCCAGGGTTAATTAACCTTTCTTAGTCATGTATACATGTGAACAGAATGTATGAACAATAGAACAACAAAATATACAACAAAAAAATAAATACTATGTAAAAATATTATTAACCACATAACTCATTCTCATAGAAAACCACTCTTCCAACCGTGACCCATGATAAGAGATAAAACAAAAAAAATCACATGGTAAAAGAAATCTGATGAAATTTTTTTCATGAGTTTTATAATAAGTATGAAAAACCAAAAAATATTCTTCTAAAAAATATAAGGAAATAAAATTGAAGATGTACTATGTGCTTCAATTCAATCAAAATAGTGATCCAAAAACCTATTATTCAGTGGAGATTCATCCTCGGAGGAGCAGGGAGATCTTAGTTCATAACCTAATCTTCAGAGGGTCATATTAGGATTAAAAACATGTTGAAGATTAATATTTTTTGGAGGGTTTTAAAGGGTTTATTGGTTTGTACACATGGAATTCCAAACCATTTTCCAACTGTTTGGTTCCCTAAGTCCAAGGGGGATAAGACCACACTATTTGGGGCAGTCAATTTCACTATTTGAAAAACCATCTGGTACTCTGGAACCCACTACTATCCAAGGGGAGTTAGGCCTCACGGTTTCTTGGCCACATAAATTGGACTACCAAAACCATGAAACCACATTATATAATCCACACGGATATGAGACATAGTTAGTTCTTACCATGTTCTTGCAGCACTTGAAGTAGACTACGGTAACTTTTCCCAATTTTATATGCCTTAAAACCAATAAATCACCCCCATGATCTTACATATGAATAGGAATCACTCCATAAACGAATTTCTAATGAATGTTGTTGAAATGTAAACTAAATAGAACCCCATCAATGGGATGTGATTTAAAACCTTTCCACATTATTAAGGATAATCCATAAGCAACACTACAAAGTAGTAGTAATCCACCTAGGTAAAAATATAAAAAGACTGAGACCTCATATCCACTTACCTCTCACATGTTTTATCATGAACATGGTAATTAAACCACAAAACATAGAACAAAGGCATGGCCTTACCCTATAAACATCTTCAATATGATACCCTGTAAATGTTAGATACTCCTCGAAGGATGCGTCAGCCTAAAGCGCAACATCATCAACATTACCCATATGAGAAATCTTGTGGTAATACATTAAAATCTATGGAACATTAAAAAATCATTCATAACATGATACAATTATAAAGGATCCAATTGAAAAAAAACTGTTCTAATGCCATCCATAATCTCAAATATCCTAACACACGTAGGCATTAAATCACCCCATTTGTGAATCAAACAGTGATCCAAACTCAGTTACAGTCAATGTAACACATGGTATCCCAACCAAATCCTACGATCTTTGTCATTCTATGTTTTATTTCCCGAGGAACATATTATATTCTAAACATAATAAGCATTAATGAAACATATCACTCAACTAAAGGTGTTGAATTGGCCTAAAACCTTATCCAACAACTAATATAAAAAATGATACACCAATATGGATCTTACCTGAACACATCAAACCTCAACTCTGTAGGTGTTTTATTTTGGTTACCTTCCATGCCTACGGTACCCCCACCATAAGATTTATCTTACAACTATAGGAATATGATGTTTAGCCTTATACCAGCTGATAGATCACTAAATCCATTAACATTATATCCCAAGATGCACTTTGTGCAGTTACTAGTTATTATGGCCAAACACCTTAGAGAATGAAATTAAACATAGAAAACCACAATAATAATTGAAAACCCAATAAATCTGATGCACACCCATAGTCTATGAAAAAGAAAATATGAATAGATATTTTTTTCCTCAAAACCCCAATTTAAAACCCAGAGTACTCATATATTTTGAATTAGGACATGATATATATGCTATGTAGATTATTGCATCTGTTCTATATACTATGCCTAGTTGGACTATCCCCCACCTTACTAACACTAAAACCACTGTGCTCCCACTACAAGGGTGCTTCCATATTATATGTTCATGAAACCTTCTCAGCTAGAGGAATTATGTATCCACCCAAAATATCCCATTAGTGTATATAAAAAACTCTTAATGGGACACCATATTCCAACCCTCCACCATCCTAAAAATTTTCTTCATTGTCTATCACACCCACCAACACACCTCTTCCAAAAACACCTCAGATTACTTTTATAACACCCCTGTGCCCAGATGGAATTCTTGACTTGGTAATTCACTAATTTAGATTAACTATAATAATTACCTAAGGAATTTCACCCCAATACTCTTTGGTTAATTAATGTAATCTAATTTCATTCGTTGAATGATCCACAACTATCTCTATATATACATGACCTTTCAAACATGAGGATCGTATCTGTATGAACTAAACATCACTCCACAGCTAAGGAGTTTAATTGTCACCAACTCAACCAATATACTCCATCCTTTATGACTGATGCACTCACCCATGTTGATCCCATGGACTGTACATGGTTGGGTCATGATCACATGAATTACAAATAGATGATTACTATCACTCATTCTCTAATTTTGAGTACAACACCCTTATAAATCACATAATTCTACGAAATCACAAATACCTAACTCCCGGCTGGTTGGTGGTTCAATTACCACAAAAAAACTTTAACATAATTTTTATATGTGATAAAACTTCAAAGAAACCCCGTTCATCAAAACAAAACTAAATTTATGTAGTTTATATTATAGAGGATTCTCTCTTAGTGTACATAAGATTTTTTCAGTATGTCTAAAATGACCATACTGATTTTAAGATTATGCTGAGATTTTTTTGATGAAAACAATCATAACCAATCCATTCTCAATTCCATATCAAACTAAAGGGTACCTCACCCCACACAAAAATATAATTTTTATTTTCTGGAATACATTCCATCAACTCTCATCCTCCATGATCCAAAATGGATTCATCCACCATACACATTATTATATCACCAATCTCTATAATATATCTATGAACCAATGATTATGGTGGAATTACTTCCACCACACTGCTCATATTATTCCACCATAACCCAAACAATTATCAATGAAAATGTAAGTGGTCCTTCACACTGATCCAAAACTAAATGGTTCATCACACAACCAGAAATCAACACCTCAATTCACTAAAAAATTAGAACATACTTCTGAGTCAACAAACCATTTTTTCCAAATGGAATCACACACCCCCAAGATATTATTACCATTAAGACCATACCAAAACCCCAAGTATCAGAACATGTTGTAACCATTAACTATCCATAAAAATACATTTTATTAGGTGTAAACTAACATAATTTGGATCAAAATCCCACTAAAAAATTATCCATGCCTCTTAGAAATTAGACCAATGAGGCTTTAGAAATCCTAGATGTTCTCATAAAACCACTCTACCTCCACTTAAGTGAGGTCCAACCACCCGATCACTGATCACCCTGGATGTAATTCATAAATTAGATCAATCATCCATGATCTATCCATCCTTTTCTTGTCCATACAAAGTCAATAGAAATCAGCATATCATAAAATTTCAACACAGTAGTTTCTGAAATCCGAACGAACCTCCCTTTTCAAAACTATCATTAAATCCCACCGTGAGAACTCTAGGGGATTCCATTGGAAAATAATCTATGTCATTATGAGGCCATTTAGAAAAAATGATCACACCCACTAATCATAAACTCCACATTTGATCCATCCATCATGTATACAATCTAAATAAACCACAACAACTGGATAACCTACCTCATGGATACAATGGATTTCCCAATGTCACATACTCATGAAAACAACCTGTGTAACCTTCCCAATAACACTATATCTTCCACCTATCCACTTTGGTATATCCAAAATAAGAAACAGTCTTCATGAATCATTTTCAAAATCCCAAAACATCCACCTATGTCTCATTCACCCAACGGTTCTCAAACTATCGGTGACACCTCTCATGGATTAAATTCAAAGGTTACAAGGATCCAAATACCTAAAATATGTTGAAATCTAGAAGGTTACTAGGATATCCCATTAATTCATAACCATTATTTTTCACACAATCCATATAGTACAAGTGACACTCATTAACCCCTTCTAAAACAGACGATTTCTAATGATTCAAGGAGACCACTTACCATACTAACAATCTTGAAAAACAAGACACCCATTTCAATATCCAATTAACAACCAAAACGATAAAAACTAACAAGGGCCTCCACATCTGAAATATCATATATCCAATCATAATTAAAAGTCACAACCTAAATAATGAAACACCAAGTAACTTCCTAGTACCATCACATCTATACCGATCAAGGCATCACCATCCATAAACATGTTGTAACAACCCGAGATTTTATGTGAATTATTCAATTTAATTTCATTTATGTCTTGTTTTGTACACAACACTACAATTATCTTGTTCTATATGCAACGCCGTGTTAGATTTCAGTATACGCAACACTATTCTTGGCTCGTGTTACACACAATTTCATGTTTGTATTGTAGAAATTGTTATATGAAACATTAAGTATAGATTTTGTTTCATGTATAAATGAAATAAGATTTGATTATGTTATATGAAACAACAAAGGGAGCTTGCACTACACACATCCTTGACTTGGCTTGCATTACACGCAATCACGACCTTCCTTGATAGCATGTGTAGTACGCAATACCGGGTTTCACTAAACAATGACATATTGTTATAATTTTATTACGAACTAGGAGTTATGAATATTATTTACTAAATTTTGAATGTTATAACATTATTATTCATCTTACACATTTTCTAGAACATCATGTGAGAAAAAAATAAAATTTTCGACCAAAATAAGTATTTTTCAAAAAAATGCAGTTTTGCTTCCTTTTTATGGGGCAACCACATTGAATATAGTTTTAGAAATGTTTATAAGTTCAATTTGACAAAATAAATATTTTTTTGGAATCAGTATATAAAAATTTACTTTGGATAAAATTTTCATATTATTCTGATAACTTTCATATTTTAAAGAATAGTAAAAACACGCAATATTTTAATTAAAAAAATACTTTTTTCATCGTACTAATTTATGTGGTTAAATTTTTATATTGAATGGTTTTAAAGTATAAATATAATATAGTTTTACCATTAAATATTAATTATGTCATTTGCATTGAGATTACATTGAATTCATGAGTAAAATCATTTCAATCTTTTGCGATGTTTTAACTTTTAAAACTCATTTTCTTACCAACGTGATTAATTTTAAATTAATTTCGAAAACTTCTGTGATTTGAATTTGGAAAAATGGATTCCATATTTGGAATCATTAATTAAAAATTATGTTAATAATATAATCATTATTTTTAGTCATTATGAATAGTAATCACGGTAAATTTTAATTATCATAGTTAAAGTTAAATCCGGTAATTATGGGTAAATATAATATTATAAAATTACCATAACAATTGTACTAATATAATTGGATGATTATATTTTACCCTAAATCATACTTGGGTTGAAATGGAATCTAATGGAACCCACTTGTATTTGATTAAGACCTTCTATTTGGTATATTTAAAGAAAAGTGAAATGTCTCACTCAAACTTTAATAATTAGATTATTCTTAATATATAGTTATACAGAATATAAATTCGATTATAAATACTCATTTGAAATATAAAATGTTTATCTTTATCAGGGTAATTTATTTTTAATTTTTAATAAATATTTTATTACCTTAAAATCTTATACATTAACGATGTAGAAATTATTTATTTAGAGAAAAAATCAATAATATAGTTTTTATTAAAATAATAATACCTATCAAAAGGACCATAAACTTGAGAAAACCTTACTGGTCGAATATATCTATACCCAAATCTTCCAAGGGTCTATTTTGTGACCATTTTGAGTCTTATTAAACTAATTCGGATATTTATATTCTTTTATTTTAAATGGTGTCAAAGATGTCACCTTCATAATTTAATAAATATAACACTTTAAATGTTTTTATTTTAAGATGATAAACTTGAGTAAAATTTTATTATGAAATTAATTATATTTATCTTCATCATAGGATTTTATTTTTAATTTTTATGAAACTAATAATTATATTAAATGATTATACAGAAAAGATGTAGTAATTTCTTTATTCAGATAAATATCAAATAAATGGTTTTATAAATATTAAAATAAATATTATATGAACTAATTAATGTTCTCAAAAAATATTATAGATGAATATTAAATCTTATTAATCTATTAAATATTTTTTTGTATATATCCTTTGTGTCGATTTTATTTAAATTCAAATAAATGAATATTGTCAAAATGAACACTATTGTTATTTTATAAAAATAACATATTATTAAATTGATTAAAAATCACATAAATATTTAAAAATTATAAACTGAAATTTATATGGTCTAAAATTTCATAATGTACCCAATAATGGATAATTCACAACACATATGTAATTATTTATAACAATTTGAAATCTAGAATATTATTACCACAAATATGATTAAATAAATTAAATAAGGCTAAATCAAATTGATAAGGTTTAAAATAAATTCCCAACATGTATAAATTTTATTTTATGGTGATATAAAAACCATATATCATCCAATATTTGTATTTGAGTCATTTTTGATGTATTTAAGTGGAGTTTGATATGTTATAAATTAATATTTTTTAGGTTTCCAAAGGTGCCCCTCTCCTCCCTTATAAAAGGGCACCTCCTCCCTTTCTTATTTACACAATTCTGAGCCTTCACAGTCGGCCAAACCCTGACCATTTATCTTCTCCACTTCCCTAGAAACATGATACAGGTTTTGGTCTTCTCAAAAGACCAACTCTAGTCCCTTAAGAGGAAGCTTAAAGGAAGTGCATCGAAGAAGAGGTAATCTCTTCTACCGATTTTTTCATGTTTCTTTCTTCTTCGACTTCTTCTTCATTAGTTATTTCATTATAAATTAATAAACATCAATATCACTAATATAATTATATGTTATTATAAATATTAAACAACCCCATTTCACCTTCTATCCATCCTATAAAAAATAAAATTACCGCATGTGCGTACGTAAGGAATACCGTCCCCACGCCGTGGTGTAATCTGTTTTTCCACCACCACCTAACTTGGATAGGTATAATGGTGTAAAGAATAAATAAATATAGTTATTATAAAATCATACTAATTCTGATATATTATATCATCCACTATAATTCAATTCAATAATTTTGGGAATGATATCATCACTCATGGGTACGTACAGATTACCGTCTCCAAGAAGCAATGAGATTCATTCTCCATGTTAACTATTCAAGAATGATTATAAAGTATATAAAATGCATAATAATGAAATATATGACATGATAAAGCTATTTTATTTAAGTATATATATATATATATATTTCATCTACTTACTTTCATTCAAGTCAATAAGGAAAGGAAAACATCGTTCATGCATACGTACGGCCTACCGTCTCCATGAACGGTGTATTTCATTTCATTCATCTACCTATTAAATATATATATACAGAATATATATGATATATAAATCATTATTTACATTATAGAAGTATGTAAATCATGATATAAGTAATAATAATATCAAGAACAAAAAGTCCAAACACGTTTGATAAATAAAACGTTTTAACCCAAAATGTTGACTTAACATGGAATTTACAAAAGAAAAGCCAATATAAAGTCATAAATGAACCATATATGATATCATAATAATGAATATGATTCTGTAATAAGTAAATGAAATTATTTAAATCATTATACCTGAGGTTCAGATACGTACGAAGCATATCAGACCTAAGTTAATGGATAACTTTTCCAATATCATTTTTATCTGAGATTGTTTATTCGTAAGTATTTACTGGGGTTATAATTATCATCCATGTCCGTAAATATGTTTTTCATAAACTATTCATTATTATTCCATATAATTTTTAAATTTAGGTTTACCCCACTTTCACTTTTACATTGTGTTATGGAAGGAATCTTTCTTTTGTTTACCATACGAGGAACTTTTTGACTTTTCCGGAAAAAGTACGAGAATAATATTTTTTTAACTTATACGGCATGAACAGATTTTTACGGTTTCATAATGCCTAATTTTCATGAACATTCCTCTACATGTTTTCATGGTTATTTGCAATAAAATAATTTAATTTTAAAATTTGGTGTCATTTTTTGAATAGAAAATGATTTTTAAGAAGAAAGGATATTTTCTTCAAGAATTTATTTCAAGTGTTTTATCAAAACTATTTTCCATCTAAGATGAAATTATTTTGAATGTTTATGTTTCAAGTATAATGTCTCTATTATTTTCATGGATTGATTTTTATGAAATGATATCCATTTTTTTATATGGATTATGTCACGATGAGATGATGTTTATGAAACCCATTTTATTATTTGTGTTAAGATTAATGATTTATGTTTATTTTATGGAACAAGTAAGAATGATTTCATTATGAGATGAGTGGGACCTATATCTCCATCCAATTCATTTGTTATAGATTTATATCTCATTAGATAGACATGGATAGAATGGTAAGTTCATCCGGTTTAGTGATACATGACTAGAACGATGAGTGAAATCGATTCAGAAAGGGACTTTGTCCACTAAGATGGTCTTGGTAGCAATGCCTTGGATACTATGGATATCATAACAAGTGCTTAATGGTTACCAAAATTATATGATTTATTTCCATGATATGTTATAATGATTAATGTTTCTTTATGATCTATGCCTTACACACTGCCATGTTTTATGTCGTCGCTCAAGATTTTGATGTTTAAACAGTATGTTCATGTTTTTTTCAAATGTATATGATTTGTTCTATTTTCATAGTAATCACTTTTTTTAACTATGTGCTTGGACCGAAGTATTTTGGATAAGCCTAAATATTGGAACGAATTAAGTTAGACACAAGATAGTAATGTTTAAGGCTAGATATTATTTTCGATATTATTACAAGAATGTCATAATAATGTAGTTTTATAAAAATGGACAACCTGTCGGACAGGCGACAACCCATCGCGTCAGACAAGGATGCAGGAATTGAACCCACAACCGAAGTGTGACTAGCCTTTAGTGCCTACCTCTTGCCTAAATTAAGTTCCTGGTTAGTAGAAACTAGTTTTATTTTATTAAGTAGTATGATAGATTAAGTTTAAGTCCATTTTAGAAACCATATATGATTAATCTCAACATAGATGGACTTATGGATATTTAATAAACTGTACTAATATATTTGCGATAGAAACAGATGGAATGACCTATCATTCTATCTCATGATCAGCTAACACTTCACAAATGACAAATTCAACTTTGTTTCATTAAAAGATGATGTGGAAATTGTTCAAGGCACAATCAATAGTGATATTGTAACAAAATTAAGTAAGTATTTCTTATAATTCAAAATTTTGAACGTTAGGGAAATGATATTGAAAACCAAAAATGTTTTCCTAGTGCTCTTATATCTGATGAATTAGATTTTATCTTAGGTCATCACAAATTTATGGCTTTGTGATTGTTGGCATTTTCAAAGCCATGTTCTCTACCACTCTCCATCAGAACATGATAGTAAAATATTTCTTCCATATCCATATTTTCACCAATGTTCTCCTACGTGGAAACCCAGTGATGAGTTAATTTGGGTAACTGTAATGTTTCATACATTAATTTTTAAAATTATGTTATAGTATTCCTTTTTACGATGTGGGTTTTTATGAAATAAACTTTCAAGAAGTAAACCATTTATAACCCTGACGAATTTTGAGGGAGAAATTAATTTTAAGGGGGTAGAATGTAACAACCCCAGATTTTATGAGAATTATTATTTTTAAATTCATTGATGTCTTGTGTTGTATGCTACCCCAAAATAGCTTGTGCTATACGCAACACCGTATTAGCTTGCAGTATACGCAACACTATTCTTGGCTCGTGTTACAAGGAATTTCAAGTTCATTTTATAGAAATGATTCTACACAACATTAAGTATAGATTTTGTTTAATGTATAAATGAAATAATTTTTTATTATGCTATACGGAACAACAAAGTGAGCTTGCACTACAGACAACCTTGACTTGGCTTGCATTACACGCAATCGCGGCGTTCCTTGATAGCGTGTGTAGTACCCAATACCTGGTTTCACTAAACAATGACATAATGTTATAATATTATTATGAACTTGCCATTATTAATATTATTTACTAAATTTTGAATTTTATAACATTATTATTCTTCTTACACAATTTCTAGAACATCGTGTGAGAACAAAATAATGTTTTCTAGAAAAATAAGTATTTAAAAAAAATGCAGTTTTGCCTCCTTTTGATGGCGCACCGACATTAAATCTAGTTTTTGACATGTTTATAAGTTCAATTTGACAAAATAAAATTCTTCTTTGGAATCAGGATATAAAAATTAACTTTGGATAAATTTTTCATATTATTCTGAAAACTTTCATATTTTAATGAATAGTAAAAACACGCTATATTTTAATTAAAACAACTTTTTTCATCATAATAATTTATATGGTTAAATAACAATATTGAATTGTATTAAAGTACAAATAGAATATATTTTTACCAGTTAATATAATTTATGTCATTAACATTAATTTTACATTGAATTCATAGGTAAAATCATTTCAATCTTTTGCGATGTTTTAACTTTTAAAACTCATTTTCTTAACAACAGGGTTAATTTTAAATTAATTTCTGCAACTTCTGTCATTTGAATTAGGAAAAAATTTATTCCATATTTATAATCATTAGGTAAAAATTATGTTAATAAGACAATTTTTATTTTAAGTCATTATGAATAGTAATTACTGTAAATTTTATTTACGATAGTTAAAGTTAAATCGGGTAATTAAGGGTAAATATAATATTATAAAAATACCCCAACACATGTCCTATTATAATTGGATGATTATATATTAACCGAAAACATTCATGGGTCGAAATTTAATCTAATGGAACCCACTTGTATTTGATTAAGAACTTCTATTTAGTTTATTTAAAGGAAAGTGAAATGTCTCACTCAAACATTAATAATTATATTATTTTTAATATATAGTTATACAAAATATAAATTAGATTATAAATAATAATTAGAAAGATAAAATGTTTTTCTTTATCATGGAAATTTATTTTTAATTTTTAATAAATATTTTATTAAATTAAAATCTTATACATTAATGATGTAGAAATTATTCATTTAGTGAAAAATCAATAATATGGTTTTTATTAAAATAGTAATACCTATGAAAAGGACCATAAACTTGACCAAACATTATTGGTCAAGTATATCTATACCCTAATAATCCAAGGATATATTTTTGGTCCATTTGGAGTCTTATAAAACTGATTATGACATTTATATTATATTATTTTAAATGGTGTCAAAGATGACATCTTCATAATTGAAAAAATTTAACAATTTAAATGTTGTGATCTTAAGATGATAAAATCGAGTAAAAATATTATTATGAAAGGGGTTATATTTATATTCATCGTAGGATTTTATTTTTAGTTTTTATGCAAATAATAAGTATATAAAAATATTATACAAAAATTTTGTACTAATTGTTTTATTAAGAGAAATATCAAATAAATGTTTTTATAAATATTAAAATAATTATTATCTGAACTAATTAATGGTCTCCACAGATTTTATAGATGCATATGACATGTTATGAATCTATTAAACATTTGTTTTCGAATATATCATCTGTGTGGATTTTATTTAAATTCAAATAAATGAATATTGTCAAAATGAACACTATTGTTATTTTATAAAAATAACATATTATTAAATTGATTAAAAATCACATAAATATTTAAAAACTTATAAATTGAAATTTATATGGTCTAAAGGTTCATAATTTACCATATTATGGATAATTCACAACACATATGTAATTATTTATAACAATTTAAAATCTAGAATATTATTACCACAAATAAGATTAAATAAATTAAATAAGGATAAATCAAATTGATAAGGGTAAAAATAAATTCCCAAAATGTCTACATTTTATTTTATGATGATATTTAAAAATTATCACATCTAAGATATGGATTTGAGTCATTTTGGATGTTATTAAGTGGGTTTTGAATTATTATAAATTAATATTTTTGAGGTTTCCAAAGGTGCCCCTCTCCTCTCTTATAAAAGGGAACCTCCTCCCTCTCATCTTTACACAATTTTGATCCTTCGAGATCGGACAAACCATGTCCATTTCTCTTCTCCACTTCCCTAGAAACATTATTGAGGTTCTGGTCTTCTAAAAAGACCAACTCCAATCCCTTAAGAGGAAGCTTAAAGGATGTGTGTCGAAGAAGAGGTAATCTCTCCTACCGATTCTTTCAAGTTTCTTTCTTGTTCAACTTCTTTTACTTTAGTTGTTTCATTATAATGTAATAACATCAATATCACTAATATAATGATATGTTATTATAAATATTAAACAACCCCATTTCACCTTCCATCCATCCTACAGAAAATGAAATCACCGCGCGTGCGTACGTATGGAATACCGTCTCCACGTCGTGGTGTAAACTGTTTTTCCACCACCACCTTACTTGGATGGGTATAATGGTGTAAAGAATAACTATATATAGTTATTATAACATCATACTTATTTTGCGATATTATATCATCGACTCCAATTAAATTCAATAATTATGGGAATGATATCATCACTCGTGCATACGTAAGTATTATCGTCTGCACGACGCGATGAGATTCATTCTCCATGTTAACCATTCAAGAATGATTATAAAGTATATATAATGTATAATAATGAAATATATGACATGATAAAGCTACTGTATTTATGTATATATATATATATATATGTCATCTACTTACTTCCATTCAAGTCAATAAGGAATGGAAAACATCGTTCATGAGTACGTACGTCCTACCATCTCCATGAACGGTATATTTCATTTCATTCTTCTACCTATTATATATATATATACTGAATATATATGATATATAAATCATTATTTACATTCTTGAAGTAATTAAATCAAGATATAATTAATAATAATATCAAGAACAATATGTCCAAACATGTACGTTATATACAACGATTTTACCTAAAACGCTGCTTTAACATGGAATCTATAAAAGACTAGGTAATATAAAATCATAAGTGAACCATTTATGATAACATAAAAATGAATATGATTATATAATAAGTAATTGACATTATTTAAACCATTTTACAGGAGGTTCAGATACTTACGAAGCATATCATACCTAAGGTAAGGTATAACTTTTCCAATCTCGTTTTTATCCGAGATTGTTTATTCATAAGTATTTACTGGGGTTATATTTTTCATCAATGTCCATAAATATGTTTTTCATAAAGTGTTTAATATTCTTCAATGTATTTTTAAAGTTATTTTTACCCCTCTTTGACTTTTACACTGTGTTATGGAAGGAATATTTCTTTTGTTTACCATACGAGTAACTTTTTGACTTTTCCGGCAAAAGTACCAGAATAATGTTTTTTTAACTTATATGGAATGAACAGATTTTCACGATTTCATAATTCCTAATTTTCATGAAGATTCATCTATATGTTTTCAGTTTTATTTTCAAGAAAACTATTTTCTTTTAAAATAGTGTGGCATTTTGTGAAAAGAAAATTATTTTTAAGAAGAAAGGATATTTTCTTCAAGAATTCATTTCAAGTGTTTTATCAAAACTATTTTCCATCTAAGATGATATTATTTATCATGTTTATGTTTCAAGTATAATGTCTCTATTATTTACATGGTTTGGTTTTTATGAAATTATATCCATTTGTTTTATATGGATTTTGTCACGATGAGATGCTGTTTATGAAACCCATTTTATTTATTTGGTTATGATGAATGATTTATGTTTATTTTGTCGCACAAGTAAGAATGATTTCATTATGAGATGGGTGGGACCTATATATACCTCCAATTCATTGGTTATATATTTATATCTCATGATATAGACATGGCTGGAATGGTAAGTTAATCCGGTTCAGTGATACAGGACTGGAATGAGGAGTGAACTCGATTCAGAAAGGGACTTTGTCCACTAAGATGGTCTTGGAAGCAATGCCTTGGCTAATATGGAAATCATAACATGTGATTAATGGTTTCAACAATTAAATTTTTTATTTACATGCTATGTTATCATGATTAATGTTTCTTTATGATCTTTGCCTTACATACTGCCATGTTTTATGTCATTGCTCATGATTTTGATGTTTAAACATTATGTTCATGTTTTTATTCAAATGTATATGATTTCTTCTATTTTCTTCATTCTTACCCTTATTGAGAATTTCATATCACCTGTTATATGTTTTCTTTTCCCCAGGATATAAAGAACGGTTTTACATAAAAAAAGGGAAGATCTTTATAGGACATGTTGAAGATCTTTTACCATGATTAGAAGATTGTGTTCTAAGTTTCCAAAGACACTAAATTATTATGGTCCTCTGGTGTCTGTTTTTGTTATGTATTAAGTATTCCAAAATAGTAATGTAATGTCTATGTATGTCAAGATATGGGTCTCTACACAAGTGTTCTCAAACAAGTGAATTGTTATAGACCAAACCACCTATACATTATGCAAGAGAGAAAGACAATGGATATCGATTTCTAATTTCCCAAATGGTTCCATCATTTCTTATTTCTATTTAATAAAAATAATCAAATTTAAACCCCAATGATTCACATTTAAAACCTTACATTAATAATATTTTAAAATCCCCATCTTTCATAATTTTATAATTTCATAGATTTTATTAGATAAATTTTCATTTATAAGATATAACTAGAAATAACCTTATAACATTTTTGTTGATTCTTTATTTTACAATAGATATCACCATAAAATTCATTTGTACCTACACATTACCCATAATTACCCTAATATGTTAGTCTTATACAGTTCACACATACACTTATATACCAATAATTTAAATGGATAAATATACATTAATTACCAAATCCTCTAAATAATTTACAACAATAAGATAATATAAATTACCAGTAGACATAGAAAATAGAAAAAAAATAAAATAAAACTAAAGTTTGATCCTAATAAAAAATCATCCATATTTAATAAACAGCTTAAATACTAGTCTTATTCACCTTGAATGCTGCATGAAGACATGCCTAATATTTTCATACTAATAAAGGAGAAAAAAATATCCAAAAATCAGTAAAATCACAAAAATATTCAATACTGATCGTGGAAAATAATTCCATAATAAAATGTAAATCATGAACATCAATTTACCACCACTGGTAACACCCCAACATTAGACCACCTGAAGCCGGTTCATTATTACATTTCATTGCAATTATTAGGAGGAATCAAATCCCGAAGGACCATATAGTTTAACAGTATTAGAAATCCAGATTACATACATAATTCCCATAATACATTGGGAATACAAAATAAAACATTAAACACATTAATTGAAATCAACAGCATCCTTTAAATCATAATCAATGTTGTCTTCTTCATAACCAGTATAGAGTAATATAATAACGGTGAGATCAAATGCTCAAAAAGGGCATGCAAAATGGAAGAAAAAATCAATATATATGAAGAGGTAAATATCAAAGAACAGTTCCCATTTACAAAACTAGATAAGGAAAAAATATCATGGAAATTATTGAATTGAACTATACGTCATAAGTCAATAAACTAAGAATGAACTACTTCTTTTGATATGTCATCCCATTATCTCATTGATATATAATAACTGAAAGTTAATGAGGGGAAAACATTATTTAAGGACACCATGTCTCAGGCACATGCAAACCTATTACTGTTAAGTCATTTCACAAGATAGTTTAAAATTAAGGGTAGAAACCCATTGAGCTAACTTATTTGTCTCATGGAAACCTATCGATGCATTGATGAGCTATATAATGTCCATGATCCACCCATCCTTTCTAGTCCCATATATTTATCATATTTAATAACCAAAATAAATAACATGCCTTATCAAATAACCATATTTATCGAGTAATATGGATCTATCAATAATTTACATGAAATAAATAATATAAATGACAAAAAAATATTTTTTAATTTATGTCTTCAAAGTCAACCATCGAGAAGAACCATTCACCAGACTGAAATCACTTTTCCGAAAAACATTATCTTACCTCCACACGCTAAACCTAGGATCCTCACCATGGCTCTCGCATAACCCCATCATCACTGGCCACCAAAAACATGACCGGGAGGTCTGGTCAATTTGTGCTGTCAGATACAACCCCACACACTTATCGCGAGCGTGACCTGATCCTAGGGGCCAGAGGCACTTGACGATTTCTGATCTAGATGAGAGGAGATGATCGGAACCAGACGATCCATGTCGGAAATGAAGGATATGTCCCGTGAGAATCCCCGGAAGCCTTGAGGCCGACTCATCACATATGTTTCTTGTTCATCCTGAATAATAAAATTAAGTTAATTTAAAATTGTTTTATTTTAATTTTAATGTTTATTATCACTTTACTATAACTTATAACCATGTTATAACAATCAATTAATTATATAAGTTCATATAAGACATTTTATTGATGTTTGTCACTTGAGTCAAAAAATGAGGTTGTTTTGATGTAAAATATCCTTATGGTATTAGGTAAATTACTTCAAAAATATTAATCATGATTTAAATATCATATATATATATAGTATATATGTATTTATAATAGTCTATAACATTTGGAGATAAGAAATGAAATTCACCGTTCATGATGATGGTAGGTCGTACGTACGCATGAACGCTACTTTCATTTTTTGTCATATTAAAGGAATGAAAACTGAATGATACATAAGTATGTTATAATTATACTATAATAAATATCTTATATAAGTTACATATGGTCATTAACTCTATGGATTATACGTTCCATGTATGGAAAGAATGAGTCATGTCACATTGACGGTGCGGTAGTCCACACATCCTGTAAGAACCCGGATCTTCTTTTCAGGTATGTTTTCCCTTTTTCTGGAGTTTTTAAGGAAAATAAATTTTCTTGAAATTTCAGAAGTACACGTCTTGTACTTTTTGAGTACATGCCGTGTACTCTTCCCCGGCTCGAAGCCATGTGCTGGCTGTGTCCGGGCCACACACACAGTGTGTAAGAATGAGGTGGAGGCCTGTTAATTCAGAGTACATAAAATTGAAGTACATTCTGTGTACTTTATTTTTTTATTAAACAGACCGGTGTCGCGCCTAACCCCCAGTTTCATCATCTTCTTCAGTTTTCGTCCATCTGAGTGTGACCGTACGACAGGATCTTCGATGGTGTCCCACCTTGCCATCCGTTCTCTGATTCGAGCACGGTCGATTGCGTTTGAATCACTGCGGTGAGTTCTTCCTTCTTCTTGAGCCTTTTTTCTTGATTCCCCCTTATTTTGAAGTTATCTTGAGATGAACTTTTTGTGCATTTTCTCAGATCTACGTCATTCTAAGGGGAATCGGTCGTCGAGGTTCATGTCTATCAATCTTCTAGGATCGAGGTAGGTGTTTTGTGCCTTTCCATAGAAAGTTGATGAATATTATGTGCAAATTCCACCAATACCCTTGAACGGGGTATTGCGTGTTTCCTATTTTTCCCTTGTTGTTGCCTTTTTTTCCTGATTTCTTAAGTAGAGGTTATTGCTTATGAGTAGATTACTTGTTTTTGTGCTCAGGTTGCTTTTCCATGCTTGTTTTGCCTGTTAGGCATTTTTCTAGTTCCCATGCATTCTTGTAGGATAGTGGAACTGCCTCTTTTGTTAAACTGTTGAGCCTTAGTTGATAGAAAAGTAGTTCTTGAGGTTTAATTGGACAATACATGCGTGCTGATCATGTTTAGTTATACTCAGGACTGTGAGAACCTAGTGTAGTAGACCAAAATGAGAATTGACGGAAGGGATTCTCCAGAGTTTCTTTTAATTACGATGCGAGACTATAGGGGGAATTAAAGTTGAGTGCTTCCCCAGAGAGCCTGTAGATCCACGACGTGGGCCATAGGTGGAATTGACGTTGACTGCTTCCCAAGAGAGCATTTAGCACAATAAAAGACTATAGGGGGAATTGACAGTGAGTGCTTCCCCAGAGAGTCTACATAATTACATAGCTGAACCAGAGGGGTGAGAATGTGTGTGCTTCCCAGAGGGTTTCTAGTACATATAGGTTGAATGAAAGGGGTTAGGATATATAGCTAGCCAGAGGGTTACCGGTTTTCTTCTTGTAGCTGATTGATTACTTGTGTGCTTTACTTGTTAGAATTATGGATTGTAACTGCTTGTGCTTTTCTGTTTACTGCTTCTTGTTTTATTACTTCCATGTATTAATTTACTATTAGGCACAAATATTTGGGTGATTTCATACTGGTATTGTATCTCGCACCATGTTTGGGCCATGATTTTGGGCCCAAGAAGACTATGTTGCTGCAGGTATAGACAAGGGAAAGCGCCCTTCTACTATAGGATCTTGATTGCATTAGGAGCTGGGGAGCATGGGACCCAGCCGTGGCTCGCAATGTTAAGGGGCTTAATTTTTGATCTTTTGCACTTGGTTTCAATTTTATTTCAGCACATTGTTGTGTTTTCTGTTTTCCTTAGATACATCTACTTGATGCATCATTTTCATTATAGTTATATATTTACATAGCTTCTGCTGTTTGGTTTCTATTGTTTTGTATGATGTTTACTGCTTCCGCTGCTTATTGTTGTTTTCATACCTTTTATACCTTACCGAATGAGGGAATAGTTTCCGCACCAACTCACCAAGGCCCTCACTGCTAGTTGGCAGCCTCTGGTGTTCGGGGAAACATGCTTGAGGTCATGTGGCGAACCGGGTACGGGGCACCAGTGGAGGGGCTTCAGACATGGGTTGTTACAAAGTGGTATCAGAGGAGTTCTTTTCTCTTGTTTTATTGTTTGGAGACTTTATCCAGGGATAGGAAGGATTCGGTACTTAGTATTAAGCTGTTCATGGGAGTAGCTAACCCGTGTACATGGAAAAGCCATACTACCTCGTTAATTGCAGTTTTATGGTTTTGAGATTTTATGGTTGGTATGTTTTCACCTAGAGTGATTCGTATGACTTGTGTGGTTATTGTTTTGATATTTTGGTTCTATCTATGTCACAACCCAATGATATGAGGGTATTCCATCTCATGCATCATATAGGCACTTTTAGAAATCACATGCCATGCTTTCTTGCCATGCCATCTAGGGTGCATTAGCAATTGCATGATGTTGTGATAGGCTCTGTGTAGATTATGCATGCTATTGTGATAGATGCTTGATGGATTCTCTGCTGTTATGTTAAAAAACTGTTTGTTTTTTCCTTTCCTAAAAATAAATGCCAAATTTTGGTTCTTGAGGTGTTATGGGCCCTCACGGATCACAATTTGGCACCGTTTCCCTTATTTTAGTGTTTCTGGAATTCTGCGCAGTTTCTGAGCTACTGCCCAGAAATTCCCAGAATACACGGCGTGTACTTTTTGGATACACGCTGTGTAGTTTTTAGTCCAAGTCAATAACCATGTGGGAAGAACATGGTGTCGTGGGAGTAACTTCGGGAACACGCCGGGTACCATTGGTACACGCCGTGTGAGTTTGGAGCTGTGTACCCGTCCGTGTCACTAACAACACGGGCCGAGGAAGCTCGGGTAGCACATGTCGTGTCCTTAGGAAACAGGCCGTGTAGTCCTATCGAGGTACCCATCTGGGTCACGAACAACACGGGCCGGTGTGACCTTCTTTTCCACACACCGTGTTTGTTTGGAACACACCGTGTAGTCTTTCCCATGTACCCGTTCGTGTCGCAAACAACACGAGACGGTGTCGCCTTCGCCTATACACGCCGTGTTTGTTCGGAGCACGTCGTGTAAGGTCCAGCTATGTAGACGGCCGTGTAATCAACAACATGGACCACCAGAGACTTGTCTAGTGCACACCATGTTTGTTTCGTACACACCGTGTAGTCTTAGGTTAAGTCAGACTTTGTGGGTTAGTCGTGTAAGGGACTCGGGTATGGGAATAGTTACAAGTACACGCTGTGTGTTCGGGTCAAACATGCCATGTAGTTTAAAGTATACATGCCTTGTAGGGCAGGGGTACATGCCCATGTTAGTGGCTTAAAAGACACTCCGTGTAATTTTATACATGTCATGTAGTCGTGTTTTGCGATTTAGTGTGTTTTCTTCCACTATTTCTATTTAGTACTCTTGTGTTCTCTGTCCTTGTTTTCCTGATCAAAGGTGTGCTTTTGATATTTCAGACCTATGCCTCTAAGACATCTTCCGGTCATACATCTGTCGTCAGGCAGTGATCAGACGCCAGACAAGGCTGATTAAGGACTTCCTGTCGATCCCCCAGCCGAGCCAACCTTGGCAATGGTTGTTGTACCAGTCGCGGGCGCTGATGCACAGTTCACGGAAGGTGTCATGAGGATGATGCAGTCCTTCCATGGTGCACCACCTCCTTCCTCGTCTATGGCATACTTGACCCGGGTCTTTCAACAGCATCATCCTCCCACTTTCTCGGTGGAGGGAGGGCCTCAGGATGCAGAGCCATGGCGGGAAGCCATGATTACTATATTCGAGCATCTAGAGACGCCTCCAGAGAGGCCGGTCAAGATCTCCACTTACATGCTATGAGACTCCACCTAGAGGTGGTGGGACGTGATCTCACAGGCGGGTCAACAGCAGGTTATGACTTGGGTGGAGTTCCAGTGCGTGTTCTATGACTACTTCTACTCGGACACCCTGAGGGCCGATCGAGCCCAGGAGTTCATGAGATTAGGGTAGGGTACTATATCTGTCATGGAGTATTCCTCTCGTTTCACCGAGCTGTAGTGTTTTACACCCCTTCGGGATGGGAGTGGGGTGTTCTTGGAGAGGAAGTTAGAGGATGGACTCAGGATGGAGATTCCCTCGCAGGTGAACATCTTTCAGCTAACTTCCATTACTTTCGTCGTCAACCCGGCACTGATTGTGGAGAAAAATCTGAGAAACTCTGGAGCTGCTAGTCAGGGTAGTTCTGCTTCCAGAGCTAGAATTCCTCCAGATGACAGCAAGAAGCACCATAGGGATCCTACACGCGGTGATTCGAGGAAGTGAGACGCATCATCAAGAAGCCAGGTGACGTGTTATTAGTGTGGTCGGGTAGGGAAGACAAGGCCACAGTGCAAGAGGGACCCCGTGGAGTGCCGAACTTGTTGAAAGATGGGTCACCTTCAGTGTTTCTGTCAGTTTTTCTCACCAGCAGCTGGTGACTGTGGTTCTTCTATGACTCCTCATTCAGGAGTAGCCCCACCAGTTTCTCCACAGTCGGGAAACTGGAGTTCTTCCGGCTATTCGGGCCGAGGTGGTGGTCGAAGCTGTGGCAGTCAACCACCAGTTCCTCAGCACCAGTATGGAGGTTCAGCCCAGAGTGGTCATCTAGGGGCGTCGGGCCACGACACGGGCCAATCGTTCATCGTGGAGCAGACTAATCATGATTAGGATCCCGACCCTTCTACTATTCGAGATATGATTTTAGTAGCCTCATTTTTATCTTCATCCCTTTTCGATACTGGTGTTATGCATAGCTTTATCTCTGTTTCTATTGTGGAGAGCCTTGGACTCTGCATCTTTTCTTCTGCCGACTCGTTGAAACTAGACACACATTTCGGAATGAGGAAATCTAGTGTACGCTAGTGTAGAGAGTTCCCTATCAAGGTTGCATGGTATCGCTGCATATGGGATCTCTATGTCCTAGAGATGACAGGCAATGATGTAATCCTTGGCATGGACTGGTTGATTCCCTTCCGGGTAGTCATCGACTGCTATCGCCGCAGAGTGAGTTTTGTCTCACCAGAGGGTGAATCTTTTCTTCATAGAGGAGAATGGGATGTTCGGGCGAGTCGAGCGGGACTCGAGCATCTTGGGCTTAGAGGAGTGACGGCCCAGATTGCTTGTCTTTATCTACATGATAAGGGGACTCCACAGTTGAACTTTTTTCCAGTGGTGGATCGCTTCAGGGATGTCTTTCCAGAGGACTTTTCAGGTTTGCCTCCAGAGCATGAGGTAGAAATTTGTATTGATCTCATTCCAGGAGTAGCCCCAGGGTCCATTCCTCTATATGGGATGGCCACACCTAAGTTGCAAGAGCTCAAGATTTAGTTGGAGGTGCTAAAGGCTAGGGGTTTCATCTAACCCATTACTTCTCCTTGGGGTTCGCCTGTTCTGTTTGCGAAGAAGGCATACGGTACCCTTCGACTTTGTGTGGATTATCAGAAGCTGAACTAGTTGACGGTCAAGAACAGACATCCCTTTCCGCGGATTGATGACCTTTTCGATCAGCTTTGAGGAGACCGAGTGTTCTCGAAGATCGTATTAAGGTCCTGTTATCATCAGTTTCACGTTAGATCATCAGATGTAACTCTGACTACCTTCAAGAGTAGGTACGGTCTTTACGAGTATACAGTCATGCCATTCGGTCTCACGAACGCACCTGCAGTTTTCATGGCACTGATGAACCTAGTGTTCCATCCTTAATTGGAATCTTTCTTCGTGGTCTTCGTGGATGATATATTGGTGTACTCTCACACTCAACGCGACCATGCCACCCATCATGAGATCATTCTGAGTACACTGAGAGAGCATCGACATTATGCTAAACTCTCTAAGTGACACTTCTGGATGGATCAAATTCAATTCTTGGGTCACGTCATATTAGAGGCAAGAGTATCTTTGGACCCAGAGAAAGTGAGAGCTCTAGTTTCCTGGGAGCATCCAAAGAATGTCTTTCAGGTACATAGTTTCCTAGGGCTGGCTAGATACTACAGACGCTTCATTCAGGACTTTTCTCATCTAGCAGCACCTTTGACAGGTCTGACCAAGAAGGGGGAGAAGTTCTTATGGTCAGATTCTTGTGAGTCAGCCTTTCAGGAGCTGAAAGGGAGGTTGACGTCAACACTGATATGAGTCTTTCCAGATCCATTCAATAGATACACTATTTACTGTGATGCTTCGGGTATCAGGCTAGGAGATATGCATATTCAAGGAGATGGATTCGTTGCGTACGAGTCTTGGAAGTTGAGGCCACATGAGAGGAAATACCTTACGCACGATCTGGAGTTGGCAAGTTGTTAATTCCTTGCGTTGTTGGAGACACTATCTTTTAGGAGATCACTTTGTGGTCTTCACTGAAAACAAGAGTCTCAAATATATCTTCACTCAGGGTGATCTGAATCTGAGGTAGCACAGGTGGGTTTGAGTATCTTCAGTCCTTTGATTTCGAGCTTTCCTATACGCCGGGAGAGGGCAACGCCGTGGAAGATGCGTTGAGTAGGAGAAGTCAGATTCAAGCAGTTCTGGAGGCCAGTAGTGAGTGGTAGCTGATGGATCTGTTCTCTGAGATGCATCTAGAGGTGCACGACAGACAGGGATAGACTTTTCTATCTCCGATAGCTGTTACCTCAATGTTACATGATCGAGTATGAATGAGGAAGCTATCAGACTCAGAAGGCTTAGTCTTGCGGGATAGTGTGTTAGGAGAGGACCCTCTTCCTGGATAGATAGTGGGTGAGGATGAGATCTTGAGTTTCTGAGGATGTGTATGGGTGCCATCAGACATACGCGAGGAGCTGATGCATGATTTCAATTCCATAGTTATGGCAGTTCATCCTAGCATCACCAAGATGTATCGGGATCTTCATCACCAGTACTGGTGGCCAGGTATGAAGAAGGATGTTCTTGGTTTTGTCATGAGATGTTCTACTTGTCTGCAGGTGAAGGCAGAGCATCAGCGACCAGCAGGACACTTATAGAAGTTACCCATTCTGGAGTGGAAGTGGAACGATGTTGTGAGGGACTTCATGACTAGGTTGCCGAGATTGCCTCGGGGAAACGATGCTATTTGGGTATTCCTCAACAGGCTTAAGAAGGTTTCTCAATTCTTGATGATCAAGGAGACCTTCAGTGTCGATGATCTGGGACGACTTTACATCAGAGAGATCATTCGTTTGCATGGAGTTCCGTGCGCTATTGTTTTAGACAGAGATGTGCGCTTTAACTCTCGGTTCTAGTAGGGACTTCAAAAAGCCTTGGCTATACAGGTACTTTTGATTACAGCTTACCATCCCCAGACTGATGGCCCGCCCGAGCGCACAATCCAGGTGCTTGAGGATATGCTCCGGGATTGCATCCTTGACCTTGGTGGTTCTTGGGCGAAGCATATCCCTCTGGATGAGTTCGCCTACAATAACAATTTCCAGGTGAACATTCTGATGGAACCATATGAGGATTTGTACGGTATGCCATTCTGATCACCCTTACGATGGCTGGAGGCAGGAGAGGATGCTTTTCTGGGTCCTCGTCTTGTTCAGGAGACTTTAGAGCAGATAGAGATGATTCGGAAGAGGATGGCTACAACGCACTCTCGACAGAAGTCTTATGCTGATCAGCAGAGAGAAACTCTGGAGTTCGGGGTCGGTGATCAGATTTTCCTATGTGTCGCACTGAGGTTGGGACACAAAAGGATTCGGAGACAGGTTAAGATTTCACCGCGGTACATCGGGCCATTTGAGGTCTTGGAGAGAGTGGGGCTGGTCGCCTATCGACTGCATCTACCTTAGAGGTATTGGGCCATTCATGAAGTCTTCCACATCATTCAGCTCCAACGTTACTTTTCAGACCCATCTAACGTCCTTCAGCCCGAGGAAGTCGAGCTTGAAGCGGATGCATTGTTCGAGGAGCATCCTATCTGGATTGTCGATCGCAGTACAGAGGTTCTCCGTGGGCGGTCTGTTCCTCTTGTATGGGTACTATGGTAGCACGGGTGAGTACAGGATGAGACCTAGGAGAGGGATTCCAATGTACGATCGCAATGGCTGGAGCTGTTCGGGGTTTTTTCCTCTCCGTCTCATTAGGGAAAATCGGGGACGAATTTCTTTAAGGGGGAAGTTTGTAAGAACCTGGATCTTCTTTTCAGGTATGTTTTCCCTTTTTCTGGAGTTTCTAAGGAAAATAAATATTCTGGAAATTTTAGAAGTACACACCGTGTTCTCTTCCCCAGCTCGAAGCCGTGTGCTGGCCATGTCCGGGCCACACACAAGGTGTGTAAGGATGAGGTGGAGTCCGGTTAATTCGGAGTACAAAAAATTGAAGTACATTCCATGTAATCAATAAGTACACGCCATGTACATTCTTTTTTTTTCATTAAAAGGACTGGGGTCGCGCCTAACCCCCAGTTTCATCTTATTCTTTAGTTTTCGTCTGTCTAAGAGCGACCGTACGACCAGATCTTCGACGGGCTCCCGCCTCGCCGTCCGTTCTCCGATTTAAGGACGATCGATTGCATTGGAATCGCAGCGGTGAGTTCTTCCTTCTGCTTGATCCTTGTTTCTTGATTCCCCCTTGATTTCATGTTATCGTGAGATGAACTTTTTGTGCATTTTCTCGGATCTACGTCATTCTAAGGGGAATCTGTCATCGAGGTTCACGTATATCGATCTCTTAGGATCGAGGTAGGAGGTTTGTGGCTTTTCGTAAAAGTTTATGAATATTATGTGAAATTTCTCCCAATACCCTTGAACGGGGTATTGCATTTTTCCGGTTTTTCCCTTGTTGTTGCCTGCATTGGTTTATTGCTTTACTAGAGGTTATTTCTTGTGAGTAGAGTAATTGTTTTTGTGCTCAGGCTACTTTTCCATGCTTGTTTTGCCTATTGGGAATTTTTCCAGTTTCCATACATTGTTGTATGATAGTGGAACTTCCTCTTTTGTTATACTATTGAGCCTTAGATTATATCCAAGTAGTTCTTGAGGTTTATTTGGAAGATACACGCACACTGAGCATGTTTAGTTATACTCAGGACTATGAGAACCTAGAGTAGTAGACCAAAGGGAAAGTTGACGGAAGGGATTCTCCAGAGTGTCTTTTAATTACAATGAGAGACTATAGAGGGAATTGACGTTGAGTGCTTTCCCAGATAGTCTGTAGATCCACGACGTGGGCCACAGGGGGAATTGACGTTGTGTGCTTCCCCAGAGAGACTTTAGCATGATACGAGACTATAGGGGGAATTGATGGTGAGTGCTTCCCCAGAGAGTCTACTTAATTACGTAGCTGAACCAGAGGGGTGAGACTGTGTGTGCTTCCCAGAGGGTTGCTAGTAATTATAGGATGAACCATAGTGATTTGGCTATGAGTGCTACCCAAAGGGTAACCTGTTTTCTTCTTGTTGCTGACTGATTACTTGTGTTCATTACTTGTTAGAACTGGGGATTGTAGTTGCTTGTTATTTTCTGTTTACTGCTTCTTGTTTTATTACTGACATGTATTCATTGACTATTAGACACAAATCGTTGGGTGATTGCCTACTGGGATTGTGTCTCACACCCTATTTGGGTCATGCTTTTGGGCCCAAGCAGACTATGTTGCTGCAGGTATAGACAAGGGAAAGCGCCCTTCTACTTCAGGAACTTGATTGTATTAGGTGGTGGGGAGCATGGGACCGAGCCATGGCTCGTGATGTTGAGGAGCTTACTTTGTTTTATTTTTCACTTGGATTCAGTTGTATTTCAACATGTTGTTGTGTTTGTTGTTTTCCTTAGATACTTGTACCTGCTGCATCATTGTCATCATAGTTATATATCTACATTGCTTCCGTTGTTTGGTTTCTGTTGTTATGCATGTTGTTTACTGCTTCTGTTGTTTATTTTTGTTTTCTTACCTTGTATACCTTACCAAATGAGGGCATAGTTTCCCCACCGACTCACCAAGTCCCTCGCTACTAGTCGGCAGCCTCTACCCTTCGGGGAAACGCGGTTGAGGTCATTTGGAGAACCAGGTACGGGGCACTAGTAGAGGGTCTCCGGACTCGGTTCGTTACACATCATCAAATGCAATTATCATATTTACACATTATGGAAAGAATAAATGAATGTTTTAAATAATAATTACATAATCATAGTGTTAAAAAGTATAATATATATCACATGTAAATGAATTTCCATCCTAATGGCCATTGTTAGAGGTGGCAGGAGAAAATTTAAAAGTCATTGTTTTGTGGGGTAGTGGATCACCGTACACAGAAATAGTATGTTCGTATCCATTAGATATTTGTGTGTGTATGAGTAGTAATAATAATCATTATAAAAATATACTATTATATTGAGGAAAATGGTTTTTTTCTTTAGTTATATAATAAGATGATCATAGGGGGTGTAGAAGGAAAATAATGGAAATGAACTTGAGAGAAGATGTTACATCTAAATACACTAACTTCTTTTGATTTGAGCGAAAATGCTTTCTTGAATTACCTTATGCACAACGTAATGTCTATAAGAGTAACGAATGGATGTTAGGAGGTTATTTGAGCATATTCGAGATGATCCAAGAGGCTTGAGAGGTGTGAGTATGTTGGTCTATGTGGTGGCCATTTATAAGAGGGATGAGGGGTACTTCATGGATGTGTTGAAATATTATTTTATCATAAAATGATTTTAGAATTATAATCATTGTAAGGTGATATATGTAGAGGATAAGATGATAATGGGTCTAATGAATCTCTAAAAATAGGTTTTATTCATGTTTAGGCCACAAATGTAACCTTATCTTTTATCTTTAATGCTTAGTTATAAACACTAATTCTTAACATGTCATCCGGTATTTCTATAATATTTGGTTACTATACTTACGATAAGTTTCCAGGAGAACCAAAAGTGGGTCATTAATGAAATTTTAAACATTATATCAGTTATTTGGAGAATCATATATTTTTTGGAATGTTATATTATTTAATAAAGTATTTTTTTTAAAAAAACACATTTTTGTCAATTTTTATAGTATTTAGTAATTTTTTTTGATAAAGTCATAAAAAATGATTAATTCTAACCAAAGGAATTAAATCAAAGTTAATATGTCAATATCATACATAAAATTTACATATGGCATAAAAATGATAAACTTAAATTTATTATAATATTTATAACATCATTTATTTGAATCTGTCATTAATAATGTAATCACTAAATCATCATTATGTCATAAATAAATTTATTTATATAATGTATAAAAATTACTATTTAAATACATTGAGGTATGAAATATTTTTATATTTTCAATTACTATATATAGTCAAATATATCAGTAATATAACCATATATTAAAATTGTTTTTGTAAAAGATAAATGTTTATGTTATATTTAACTTTACATTAAATTATTTCGTATAACATGTCATTATCACACCAAAGTTGCTCCATGGGGTCCCAAAATCGACCCAAGGATTCCCATGGATGAAAATATCACATATAATTGGATGAAAAAATTTATTAAGGTAGTTTAAAATTATTAAAATATTATTTTTTATCCTAGTTTACCAGTTTTACCCTTTAACCATGGTAAATAAAAATAATTAGTGAAGTTATTTTTCATAATGTACAATAATAAAATGTATCTATTTAAAAAATTTGGACCTTCTTATTCATAATATATAATCCATTTTTCAAAATTTAAAACACATATGTTTCAGTAATTAATTGAAAATTAATTCCCTTTCTTAAAACTAGAAAGTGAGTTTTTAAAGAAGTAAAAACTATGAAAAGATTGACATAAGATTACATAAAATTTAAATGTGAAATTAATTAAAATGACTATAATTGGATTAAATGATTAAATATTTATCTAACAACACGTTAAAACTAATAAAAAATAGTATCCAACTATTTAAATAAATTAAATGAAAAAATTTTTTTTAATTAAAATGCAGTATTTTTCACAATTCATTAAAAATTGAAACTTTTCTGAGAATTACGAATAATTCACCCTATGATAATTTTGATTTTCTGAATTTAGAAGTTCAGTATATTTTGAATAATAATGTTTATAAAATTTCAAATTTTTTGTTATTACTATTTTTAACTACTTATTAAAATGGCTACAATGATAGGTCATTGTGTGTTTGAACTAGGGGTTGCGTACAATGCAAGCCATTGAATTATTTAAAAAGAAGCGTATCTTGGAAGTTTTTGGTGTAACAGTTTTACCTCTTTCATATAATTTCATCCTTTAAATTTTGTAGAATAACACGACCAAAAAATATATGGTAGGTTCTTCATCATATGTTGTTCAGGTTCCCATGTCGCCTCTTCCATTTTATGTTTTATCCAACGAACTTTTAGCATACGAGTTTTCCAATTTCTCAACACTTGTTCTCTATTGTCAATAATCATATAGGATCGTCATAATAAGGGAGATCAGGTTCTAATTCTATATATTCATAGGTTAGTATATTTTTTGGTTCAGGAATGTATTTTCTTAACATGGATATGTGGAACACATCATGAAATTTTGAGAGACATGGAAGCATTTCCAAATGGTAGGATATAACTCATATTTGTTCTAGAATTTAAAAAGGATCGATGTAAATTGGATTAAATTTAACTATATTACCAAATAATATAACACCCTTCCATAGAGATACAATAAATAAAGCATGACCCCCTAATTTAAATTTCAAATCCTTCCTTCAGTAATCAACATATATATTTTTCCTACATTGAGTTGTTTTTATAGGGGTTTGGATAATCATAAAATTCTCTGTTGTCTCTCCTACATGTTATAGACCAACAAGTTTTATTTCACCATCATCATTCAAATAATTTGGTTTATGAAATCTCCTTCTATATAACACTTTATGTGGTTCCATATGAATAATTTAATGGAAGATATTGTTATAGAGAAAAATACTATAGGTAAATACTGGTCCCATATACGTTCAAATTAATGCGAGAAGGACATCGACCTGAATTCTAATGTTTGAATAAGTCATTTTAATTTCACATCAGTTTGATGATGGTATACAATGGTAAATTTTTTTTCAGTATATATGGCCTTCTAAATAATTCAATAAATCATTATGTAAAATAAGGATCATGATTAGAAAGAATCTATAAGGTTATACCATGAAGTCTTACAACATTATTAATAAATAGTCCTTATAAACGTTCAAGTGGTAAATCTTATCTTATAGGATGAAAATGTGCTGGCTTGGTAAGAAGATCAACAATAACCCATATCAGATCAGTCCTTCTAGGAATCATTGGTATCCCCCTGACAAAGTCTATCATAATATTATACCATTTCCACACAGGTATAGGAAGTGGATTCATAACCATTCTAAGATGTTGCCTTCTAGCCTTCACCTATTAAGAAACAAAATGTTTTGATACACAATTAGAAATCTCCCTCTTCATGTTATCCCAAAAAATGCACCTTAAAGTATCTATACAACATAGTTAGACAAGGGTGTATATTGAACTTGGAGCTATAAGTGTCAACCAATAATTCCATTTTCTGCTCAAGTATATCTGGAAAACAAATACTCCTCCCCAATTTTAAAATTACATATACAAATATCAAATCAGTAAATCTCCCATCATTCACATCTTTAAATTTTTTTGAGACTCCCCATCATCAGTGTGGGAACTTTGTATCCATTACAATAGAGATGGTTTGGAATCCATTTGAAAAAGTATTGATGCTTGAACCTCTATGATAATTTTTATATCCATATTTTCTATATCCATGAACATAGTATACATTTAAACTATCGTATTTCTCATAAATCAAAGGTCCATTCTACTCAAGTTATCTGACACCTTATTTTCCTTCATTGGGTGGTAGTGTATAGTGAAATCATAATAATTAAGTAGCTCAAGCCATCTGAATTGTCTCATGTTGTGTTCTTTATATGAAAAAATACATTTCAAACTCCTGTGATCTGTATATATCTCCCATTTTTCACCATATAGAAAGTGTTTCTATAAATTCAGAGAAAATATTACTATATCTAACTCTAGATCATGAGTAAGATAATATTGTTCATGGGTTTTTTATTTCGTTGATGCATCACTATAAATATAAAAAAAATTTCAAAATCGTAAAGTCATGATATGACAGTTGACTAATACTTTTATCAATTCATCAAAACATTTTTCACACCCTTTTTTCCAAACTAATTTATCCCCTTTATGTGTGATCTCGGTTAATGTGTTATCTTATCGGGAAAATTTTTGGATGAAACTCTGATAGTAACCTACAAAACCAATAAAACTACATATTTCAGTTAAACTTGTTTGTGCTGGATATTCATGAATTGACTTTTCCTTAGTATAGTAAAAATAGATTCTATCCTTGGAGACTATATGGAAAAGGAAAGAAATATCTAGATTTCAGAATTCACACATGCTAAATTAACAATAGAATTATTCAAACATGAAAGTATCAACAATAAGATAGAGGTGATATTAATTATCATCAAGGATTTTAGAATATATCATAATATAGTCAATGAATAACCAACAAAATCATATTGATATTCATTGAATACTCTATTTATGAGACCTATAAAAACTGATGGTGCATTTGGCAATCAAAATTTAATTACTGTAAATTTTTAATTACCTTACCTCATCTAAAAATATGTATTCGGAATGTATTACTTCTTCACTCGAAATTGATAATATCCAGAATGAATATAATTCATAAAAAATAATTTATCTCCTTGATGTTGATAAAATAAATAATCAATACGACATAAATGATACTTTTTCTTGATTGCAACCACATTTATTTACCTACAGTCAATACATAGCCGCATGGACCCATCTTTCTTTATGACAAAGAGAACTAGGGATCCCCATGGAAAGACACTAGGGGTGGATAAATACATTTTTACCAAACTCTTCAAGTTGTTTTTTAGCAATACTAATTCCATAATGGCTATTCTATAGGGTGTTTTTGATATTATCATTACATCAAGGATTAAATAAATAAAAAAAAAATCTACTTCATTATTTAGGGGGTTTCTAGGTGAATATTCAGAAAAAGCACCAATGTGTCCATTTATAATACGTACATCCTCAATTTAAAGATTACCTACTTTATCCCAAGATGTTATTTTCTATTCCTCTTCAACAATCTCATTCTGTAAAGCTAATGTGGGTGGATTTTGATAAGAATTAGAGGATGATGTTTTTGATCTAATGATAATGAAATCTACATCGTCCTCACAAATATCAACTCCCTTCTTCTTAGAGTATATTTTTTTCATCCAATTTCATGAACTTTTGTTACTTTGGGTGAATAAGTGTATCCCCAAATTCTAACCTAGGGTTTATTACCTAATTTTTGTTCTCTAAATCTAGTTTCAATGGTTTTTCCCTAAAATTATTCTGATACAAACTGTAATTCCCAAACCTCATATCACCAAAAGGGATTGAATTATTACATTTAATTTTCATTATTATGATAAAAAAATTATAGAATTACTGTACAATTTAGTAGTCCAGGATATTCAGAATGCATAAATGATACCCATAATACATTGTAAAAAAACATGGAACACAATAATTTAACTTAAATACATCATTGAAATCATAATCAAAGTTCTCTTATTTATATCCTGGGGATCGAAACATAATAAGAGTGATCTCAAATTCTCAGTAAGGGTATGTAAAAACTAAGAAATAATCAGTCTATATTTAAAGGTAATTATCTGAGAACACATTGAATTTACAAAACTAGATAAGGAAAAAATAAGATGGAATGTAAGGAACTAAAACATATTCCAAAAATCAATAAACAAATAATGAACTACTTTCATAGATATATCGATGCAATATCTCATGGATATATAATAACTAAAATTAAATTAGAAAATACTTTATTTAAGGATATCATGTATCAGGCACATGAAAACCTATTACTATCATGAAATTTTACATGATGGTTTAAAATTAATTGTAGAAACCCATTTATCCAACTTATTTGTCTCATGAGAACCAATTAATGCATTGAGAAGATATATAATGTCCATTCTCCACCCGTCATTCCCAGTACCAAGTATTTCTCATATTGAATAACAAAAATAAATAATATTCATTACCAAATAACCATTTTGAATGAGTAATTTGGATATATCAACAATTAACCTGATGGAAATAATATAATATCATGCAAATAATGAGATTCATTATTACAATTTGAAAGGTATAATATACAACATATAAAAATATCTAGGTGCATAACATTACAATATGCCTCATTGAAATGATGTTGAGATGAAATATCTTACAAACATCGTATCATTATATTAAATATAATTGAATGAAATTATTATGTGTGAAAATAAAAATACACATAATATAAGTGTATATTCAGTGTATAACAATTAGAGGTCATTCAGACATATTTTCTGAAAAATAAAACCAATAACATGGATATTTAACTCAATGAATGGAGAATGAGTTTGGATTTCCCTTACCTTTAGTCTGACTCGTCACGTATGTTCCTTGTTCATCCGATATAATAAAATAAAGTTTACATATACTTATTTAAGAACCTTTTAATGTTTATTATTCTTCTTATATCACTTATTACCATGTAATAATAATCACTTAATTATTTATGTTCATATCAGACATTTTGTTGATGTTTCATACATGAGTCCAAAATGAACTTGTTTTGATGTAAATTTTCCTTGTGGTATTATGTAAATTACTCCAAAATAATATTCATGATTTTAATATCATATATATCTATTATATACATATTTATAATGGTTCAAAACTAATTTAGGTAAGAAAAGAAATGCGCAGTTCCGGGAAACGGAAGGCCGTACTTACTAATGAACGCTACATTCATTTCTTTGTCATATTAAAGGAATGAAAACTAAATGATACATATTTATGTTATAATTAAATGATCTTAACTATGTTATATATTTTACAAAATTTAATTATCTCCATCCTTTATACGTTCCATATATGTCAGTGAAGAGTCATATCACCTTGAGGGTGTGGTAGTCTGCACTTCCTCAAATGAAATTTTCCTATTTACACATTATTGAAAACATAAAGTTATTCTGTAAATAAAAATTAAATAATAATAGAGACAAAATAAATATAATATATATCATATATAAATACATTTATATCATAATTCCACCATGAGAGGTGGTATGAGAAAATTGAACAATCATTGTTTCGTGAGGTGATAGATCACGATAAAAAGAAAAAATATGTTTGTATCCATTGGATGGAGGTGTGTGTAAGTTTAGTTCCAATACATCTCATAAAAACATCATAGTATAGTTAGTATACAAGTATTGTACTTTAGTCATAGAATAAAAAGATCATAGAGAGTATGGAAAGAAAATATAGGAAATGAACTTGATACAAGACATTACCTCCAAATTGAGTATCTTCTTTAGATTTGAGGGAAGATGGTTTCTTAAATTACCTTATTCTTAAGGTAATTATTACATAATTAAGGTAGGGATTTTTGTATATTATTGGAGAATATTTTGGACAAGTCAAGGACTTGAGAGGTGTGAGTATGTTTGTAGTGGAGGTGGCCTTTTGTAAGTGGGATGAGGTGCACTTTATAGAAGTCTTGAAATATTTTTTTTATTATAAAATGATTTTGAATTATAATAGTTACAAAGTGATATATTTTGAATATAATATTATAATGGATCTAAATAATCTCAAAAAATATATTTTAGACAATCTTATCTTACCAAATTAACCATATCTTTTACCTTTAACCCTTAGTAAAAAACATTTACTATTACCATGTCTTCTAGTATTTTCATTATATATGGTTAGTATGGTCAGTATAAAATAAAAATAAACCTGAAGTGGATAATTAATTAAATTTTTAACATTATATATGTCTTTTTCTCGAATATAAGATTTTAATGAAAATAATATTATTTAATAAAATAGTATTTTTTTATTACTCATTTATGTCAATTTTGAAAATATTTAGTAATTGATTTTGTTTCAAGTCATAAAAAATTGGTTACATAGAAAAATATGAATTAACTCAAATAAAATATTTCAATATCATCCATAAAATGAGTCGATGACATCAAAATATTAAAATTACATTTACTTTGTTTATAGGATCATTTATTTAAATATGTCATTAATATGGTAATCAATGTATCTTTATTGTGTCATAAATAAATTTATTTATTTAAAATATAAAAAATATAAAAAAAATAATATGATGTTTTCAATATTTTTATCTTTCCAATGAATATTTATAGTCACAATTTTTTGTTATATAACCCTATATTAAAATTGTTTTAGTAAACGATACATGTTTATTTTATATTTCTCTTTACTATATATTATTTCTTATACCATGTAATTATCACCCCTATGTGGCTCCATAGAGTCCCAAAATATACCCAAGGATGTCAATGGTTGGATATACCTCCTAAAATAGGATTTTAAAATGTGTTAGGGTAGTTTAATATTATTCTAATATTATTTGTCACCATTATTTACCTGTTTTACCCCTTAACCATGGTAAATAAAAATAAGTTCTAAAGTTACAATTCAGGATGTATAAAAATAAAAGTAACCTATTTAAACAATTTGTAAATTCTGAATTAAAATATGGAATCTATTATTCCAAATTTAAAACACATTTTTTTCAGTAATTAATTTAAAAATAATTTCAGTTGTCAAAACCGGAAAGTAGTTTTTTAAGAAATAAAAACTATAAAAGATTCACAATTCTTTATGCACAATTTATATGTGAAATTACTACCAATGACCATAATTAGATTAAATGGTAAAATATTAATCCAATTAAACATTAAAAAAAATTAAAAATACAATATAAAAATATAAATAAATTCGATGAAAAGGTAATTTTTAATTGAAATGTAGTATTTTTCACTTTTCAACAAAAATTTAATCTTTTCATAAAATTAACAAAATTTCGCCATTTGCAAATATTTATATTCGAAATTTAAATATGTATTCTATTATGAATAATTATATTTATAAAATATCAAAATTTGGTTATTACTATTCATAACTACTTTTTAAAGGGATTCTTTGATAAGTCGTGGTGGGCTTGTGCTCGGGGTTGTGTGTAACACATGCCATTGAATTATTTAAAAATAAGCATACCATGGAAGCATTATATTTCACACCAATAGTATCTTAGTTATTTATCCATTCACGAGAATATAGTAACCCATGCACAATCTCATTACCAAGCTCTAAAATGATCATAGTTTCATGGATATCATAAAAAAAATGTTAGATAAAGGAAACCATCTTTCATTCCACATTGTAGCACCCCATATCGGGTGGCACAAAACTAGTGACCTGAGCTAATTTTTCACATAACCTCTGGCACATATTACTGTATTCAAGATTCTGCTGACTATAAGATCATGTATATATAGATTCAATAGGGAGACTATACTGACTTATAAAGGTAAAAAATCAGTATAAATAATATCAACATATTTTGCAATATGTATAAATAATAAACGAGACACGCATTAAAAGTTCAATCAACTGGCTGGTTAAACAAAATTTAACATTTAAATACACGTACTACATGGTAGTATGTAATACAATATAAACCCTAAAAATCCCAAAACAAGAAAAATCCCCAAACACAACCTGGAGTCAAGAACGATCTAAACATACATTTATCCTTCATATACACCCAAATTGAAAACCAATAGAAAGTTACCAACTCAGAACTTGTACTAGAAAACAATAGCATATTCTCAAGTACCTAAGTTCTCTAGTGTCTTGAAAAGTGTGTGAGCACAAATCAATAGACCAAAATCAATGGTGTGTAAAGTGACATCGAGTCCAATTACTATGTTTTCATGCATGTAAATTAAAAATATAATATCAGGAAATTAAAACCGGTATTATTTTTAAATAGTTTTCAATATTCCCCAAAGGATCCTATATTATAGAATAATACATACACTCTAAAACTGCATCAACCTATGCTAAAATTCAGAATAATATACCCAAAGGAGTTATCCACTTTGTGTCACAAGATAATTGATTATTTAACTCCCTTTAAATAATCATACCATATATAATCTTTCTAGAAACCCATACCATATAAATTAATTTTACTTGGAGAATCAGTTCAGGTAATTGAATAGGATATTTGTAATTCCGTGTCTGACCAACCTAATAAATGATATGAAATTTGATTTATATACCCATTGATATAGAGATTTATCCAAACCTATAAACAATATGATGCATTGGGTCAGCTGGATCATTATTATGCCCCTCCAAAGGGTGAGAAGAATCATCCCAACATCCCAACCGTATATTAAATTAGTGGTTACAAGGGAATAAGCCTAGGAAAAACCAAGAATTATTAGCATTAATATATCATTCCATTCATACTATTTATTCACATTTTTTTATATTAATCATCATTAACCGTTATACAAACACACAAAAAAAGTGTTCATATCTTTTCAATTACCAACTTTAAATTATTCATCACGGTCCAAATTACCCAAAACCTGTCACCATATTTAACATGAAATATCCCACATCACATCATTAACCCAATTAAATATTTATACCATTAAAATATTTATTAATATAAAAACCATTGAAATTACTTAAAACATATAATAATATGTCCACACCCCTTTGATCATTTACCACCTCATACATTTACCAAATTCTAACACATTTAGCAGTCTAAGTGAAGCCAAAAAACCCCTTATACCATGAAAACATGAAAAATATAAGTATAATAGTTAAATATTATATTAAACCATGTTATCCATTTAATAACACATTTTAACATCTTTAATGTTGTTTCACACCCCATGGGTTTCCATATGTTCGGTCTCATAATCATCAACATAGCCAACGAGTTATGTGATGAGTATCCCCAACCATTTCAAGGTTATATTTAATTTTCTCAATCAATGTTATAATTGAACTGCAAAAAATTATGAATCACAACCACATACAAAATAATAACCTCATGACATTGGAAAAAATATTACAGACTTGCTACCTCATTCTTTTAGACAACCACATATCAAACATTGAACGTTGATATAACATTAAAATGTATCAATCCAAAGGGTGACTAAAACCTTAGAAAAAGGATACATGATTTTTAGAATAATAGTAATAACCCAAAAAATTATATTCTAGAAAATAACATGAAAAGAAGTAAATGATTTACCTAGATCATTGATTCAAAAAAATAGACACTCCAAATGCCTGTGAATCGAGGGTGATTAAACCATAGAGGAATTGGGAGCTCATGGATTACACCATAATCTATTAGGGGTCAAATAAGGATGAAATTTTTGTAGGAAATAATATTATTTGGATTGAGAAACGAATAATTCATCTTTTTAAATAGAAAAAACAATTTGACCACATGGTTAGAGTAACGGTGCACCAACTATGTCGTTCCCTCTATCCAAGGGGAGACTAGGTTGAACAACTTGATAGATCTTGTGGTACCCAATTACCAACATCTATACCTAAATAATTGGTAGAAATAACTTCCTAGAAACATCACAATGTTTTAAAAAACCATACACCTTCCGTATACAAGCCACACAGTAATGGTGAAAGATTAGTTCAAACTGTGCACCAACTCTTCTCGAGGCATAATATGGATTCATTCCCCCTTTTCTATGCCCGGACCCCCTAGGACACACTTGGGACCTTCCATACGCATGGGAAACATTCTATTAACCAATTTAGAATGTGTTTATCTGAAATTCAATTAAACATTTTCCCCATTAATTGGTCTAGTTCTTACATAATAATTCTAGAAATATTTTGATCTCAAACATGTTTTGGGGTTGTGTCTCTAGAAATTACTACCTTATCATTCTATGGGAAATTGGACACACCCACTTCAAACTCTACATGTACTAGGAAAATAAATTCCCATATACAGAAACCACACTTTTAAATTTTGGAATAATATCAATGAACTCAAATCATACTCAAGAAAAACTAAAGGACCCAATCATGTTACTCTTTTTTCGATTAACAAATAAGGATTTATTCAACAAAGAACACAATGAATGAGTCCAGATTTGGATGGAATATATTTTTCTATGAGTTAAAAGAAAACATCCTACACATTATTCATTATAAATGGAATCTTGATGTACTCATATATCCTATATCTACTCTGAAACATCGTCTTTGTAATATCCTCCACTATAACTCATATCTAGTGATAACCAGATTAATGATCAGTTTTGGAGAACCACTGGGCCCCATGTATATAAATAAAATGTTCATTAATCTGAGAATATCAATTCTTTACTATCACATGGTTAGGCATTCAATAATGATTGTAGAGTTGAATAATACCACATTCCATCTTGAATAAAAACACTCGTGATCCAATGGGGAAGTAATCAGCATGATAAATCCCTTCATCTCCAGGTCATTATTTTTAAACATTATATATTTTACCTAGATTCATGTCAGATGGTATGAGGGTATAAAAATGGGGTTTTAATTTACATGATCACTAACTCAAAGACCCCCCCCCCCCTTTTAGGATAGATTCTAGTGAACGTATCTTGAATGATGTCTTGGTAGAGATCCATGACTTGAGGGAGAGTTGAGAGGATAGTCAACGTCCCACATAGAGATCCAAGCTCACCATCTATACTCTAATATTATCAACCTAACTCATGTCTAGTATATCATTTCATTCTCCAAGTTCCCACTATCTAATGATCAAATATCTATCTCCCTTCATAAAAATAAATGGAACATATTTATGATAGAATTCAATGTGAACATGGAATATTTTTAAACAATCCGCACTAAGAATCACATCGAACATCTTAATATCAAGAAACATAAAATATCACAGATGTTCATATCCATCAATAAGTATATGTCAATTTGTGATTTGTTGGATATGTTCCTCTTTTGTTTCTCAATGGTTTATGAAGATGTAATATCTTATAGGATAACATGACTAGTAGGTCATTTCCAACAACTACTTATGTCTGAAATAAAGAATAAGAATCCCTATAATTGAATAAGAAAGTATATTTAATAGAGTATATTTGAACTATACATCCAACAATCTATGGATCCTTTCATCCATATAATATATTCTAGTCCATATTATTGAAAGGGGTTGTATCATCTATAATACTATTTTTATGATGGGTTTGATAAGTCTGAGTTTGTTGTTGAGAACTGAAGATAGACCATTGGATTCTTTTTCATTTCTAACCTGATATCCTATCCTAATATCTAGCGAAAAAACTACTGGATATGATCTAATGATCCAAAATTTAGGAACTAACTCAAGGTTGAACACCATACCCTATATTAGTGTCTAAACATACATATAATGAATAACTATGGGTTACCTCTGGATGGAATTGAAGAGAGATAAATCTTCATCACATGCATGCCACTTCTCTTCTATATGACCATGACCTTCCAAATCATTCCATTTAATGTGGTGGTCATGGTGGTAAGATGAGGACCATGTGGCTGAGTGTTGAATGGTAGGCTAAGACAAACTACCATACCCTCCACCATGGCCTCCAAGATTGTAAGAACCTTTCATATAACCTATGGTTCTCTATCTAGTTTGAAAATCGATTGCTGATATCTAAGATTGAGTATATGTTCTATCAATAATTTTCTATCCTTATAAGCTTCATTACTTAAAAAAATCATGGAAAAGGGGAGAATCTTAGAAAACTATATAGAATATGTAAATATTTCTAATAATTCATGAATTAGCTCCATAAATCCTTATGCATGACCATGATACATTGTATTAAGAAAGAATTCGTAGAAGAAGAAATCATTTTAGGTCTCCCCTAAGATCCCCTCTTGTCTTCATGCCTAACCAATGACTCCTCACCAACATCTAGGTGGTCTCTAAAACATGAATTCTACTAGATTAACCATTATATCTATTAGTATCTATAAAAGGTCAAAGGTAACATTAATTATGTTCATATAGTCCTAGATATCTTGTAGTAAACCCATTTCCTAAAATGGAGGGGGTTGTTGGAGCTACAAATACCAGGAATAGTAAACCATTGACCTCAGTTGTGATAGGAATTGTCCTACAGCATGTACTGTAGGGGAAGGTGCATGAACTATATATAGAGAATGACGATCAGATGGTTGTCCCCCCAAGAATCATTTAGGGGTCAACTTTTTAAATAGAAGTTACATTAAGAGAATAATCTTTCCTATCCAGTGTATAGTATCATGTAAAGGCTTTCATAACAGTCCACCTTCAGCACTAGGTTTCACCCAAAAAACAAACCCTTTTCTCAATCCCTATACATTATTCATAGTATTTATATATAAACTAACATATTAACATACTAATTTATACTAATTAATTCCAATAAATATATATATCACACAAACAGTGAAACTAACTGCAAAACATAATGCAAATCAAGGCATTAAATTAATGAAATATTATTTTGTAAAAAATAAGAATATATATGAATTGTAAAGAAATATTCATATTTATAATGAATGTAAAATCCAGAAGACCCATAAAAATCATACCAACTTCATTTGAATAAAAAAAATTTATTTATTCAATGTTGAGAAAAGAAGAATTCCCCAAATTTATGGAAATTCTAAGGTCCACAAAACAGTACTGGCCAATGATTATCATAGTTCCTCTTCTCAAGTTACAACTATATTATCTCCAATCAATATTGTCCCAAATCATGGAAAATTAAAATTAATACTATGTAAATATGACCCATTGATAAGATTTCATAACATCAGGAAATAAACTATTGGGTATGATCATGAGTTTTATATGACCACAAGCACACCTCCATGTATGCCAGAGGTCTCTGAATAGCTGCGAGAGCCGGATTCCATCTATGGCGAGGTTATACAATCAGTAACATTTAATATGATCATAGTAAAATTGAAATAATATAATAAATAATATGAGTTTGTAAAGAAAATAAAAGGATGGAATAAATGTCACATGTTTAAAAGTAACATCCATAATGGAAATTCTATCTAGTGGTTTATTTAGAAAATAATTAAATAAATAAATAAACAATCATTTGGGTCCTCTATGGTTTGTATTGGGTCATTGGATCTCCTTGATCCCCTACTCAATAATCCAACTTATGTCGTGTTCCCTTCAATAGATCTCGATTTCTAAAATCTACAATCCCACCAAAATTTTTTATTATGATTTGAGTAGAAGATTCGGTAGGGAACCACAAATATGCCTCTAACCAAATCTACTCAATTATTATAGTATATAATATTTTAATAATAAAATAATAGTGATGGTAAACATTTAATCCAAAACTGATCATTCTTGTTCTAACCAGGCCACAAAAAACCCCCAATATTACCATCATTTTCTCTATATTAAACAGTTAATGGTATGTTTCAATATTGACCCAAAATAGCCACAAGATAGTGAATCAAAAGATCAAATGCATCATGGTAACATGCTTAAATATATGTGGAATCATTTTTCCATCAAGTGTATCATAATACTTGAAGAACTCATGTTATCCACCATACTACCCCATGCTCATTTCCCTTGATGTATACTAGGCTACCTCAAGGGCATAAAAAACAAGAAATCTATGGAGTCCTCAAAGCTATACCATATTCTTAGGTCCCTAATCACTAGTCTCATATTTTATTAACACACTGCCTCTAAGGGATTCACATTACATGATTTTCCTCCTATCTTGTGTACCATGAAAACCTCCATGTAAATGGTAACACACCTAATAGGGTAACATATGATAAAATAATAACATCATGGGATATATAATTGTACCATGTACACATCTGAATAAAAATTAAATAAGTAATCTATCAATTCTAACAATTCTCTTGTAAATAAGTTTTATAACAGGGCTCACGAACCACACACTTATCAACATGAAAACAAAAAATTCATTTTCAATAATTTTACCAATGTAAATTATTATACTAAAAAATATGTAAACAAGAATCAAATAAGACTAGGAACTTCCTACATTAAAAATTATAACATCAACATCATGGTCCATAAAAGATTTTCACCTAAACCATACTCACAAACCAACTGAATAAAAGATCATATGAAAACTGATCTAAGAAGATGTTCTAATTTATCATGATACATGTTCTATAGAATGTCATGGAGGAAAAAATAAAATATATATAACAAAATATAGCTGGTGTATATTGTTTAAAAAAGGGATCTTCTATATGTTTCCATAAAGGAGGTGGGAAATGTTTTGGATATTTGGGGTATCCATAGAACAAGTTAGGATCTATTGTGTGGAGGTGTTATATAATATTCTACCATGATGAACTCTTATAAACAATAATGTAGATGTTCATTGGAATAAAACCACTATAATATATAGAATTCTTCCATGGTGTAGGGCTGCTGTAGAAGAACTGACCATAGTGAATTTTGGAACAAAATGACATAGAGTTGTAGTAGAAAAAACCTGGAAAAGTGAAAATGTGTGATTCTACGATGTGGAGAGAACAAGGAATAAATATAAAATTCCTAACAAGGGTTACTCCAATGTGGATCCACTCTACAAAATGAACCACTATTGACTATAGAGGGTACTGCCGCATAGAGTTGTGTCTATAGTATTTTATATATTTTGGTAAAATGTCTTACAAAGAGGGGAAGCATCATATTTGTATAGGGTTATACATGGTTTAATAAACTTGATAAAACAAATCCTAAATCCCCTTTTAAACCAAAAATAAATTCTTTATAGAATGTATGAAATTTCCACTAATATTATATTCTAAATAAATTAATTTTCAATGACAATTAGGCTTCACTAGATTCTATAAATGTTGTTGAGAAGAGTTATTTTTTATGATCTATGTATCCATGGAATACCCTCCAACGAACCCAACCTACATGGTGAAGGATATGATTCATAGTATCCTAAAAAATGTCACTATAGTGTAAACCACATCCTCTTTGATTTGGTCTCCGATCCATTGTAGGACTACAACTAAGACCTAAAACATCAAAACTACTTACCTCCCTATGATGTGGTCATATGTTTCAAGTTGTAAACACCATTTTTTAGAGAGAAATATTTCCAAGAAACCCCTTTAGGAATACTTAATCCTCTCTAATTTCCATGTATTTTTAAAAACATGTATCAACTCAAAACATGGGGGAAAATAAGACTTTTATTAATGGAAAATTTTTCCATAGATTTATAACTACATAACTTGTGGTGTTATCAATATTCATTTCAATTAATATGAGACCCCCCTAAAACATTTATTTAAAGAAAAACTATAATACTTTAAATGTAATAATAATTTTTGTTAGTGAAATCTTACTAAAATACTTGATTAACCTATTATATAATTTTGTTTTCACTAAATAAGATCTAACATGTTTTAAAGAAGTGGTGTAAGGAAAGGAAATATTCACATAAATTTTTTATTTACCCACTTCAATGAATGACACAAAACTATATTAGGTTTTGAAAGAAGAAAAACTATTTTCATTATAAGTGAAGCATAAGATATGATAAGGGTCTTTTCACATGAAAACTTCTTAGTAGTTCAACTGCATAATCTAAATCACCCAAACTAAATTTTTTTGGTTATTTTGATTTCATATTTTAAATAAAATTAGTTTTGAGAAGATAAATGGAATTATAAAAATGGAACTAACATTCAATGATATAATTATTTTTTTAAAGAATAAATATGTAAATTCTAGTTTGGTTTATAGGTTCCATCATTCACCATTTTAGTGTTTAGTTTTATCTTCACAGATTAATAATGAAATGTCACTCTTAAGCTAATTTTCATTTATATAGTGGCCTGAAATCATGAATTCCTTTATAATTATCAATTACACTGCCGTGTAATCTATGTTTATGGAAGACCTCAAACAAGAGTGTGACATATTCCAGGTGTTGACTGCATTTTTTTTTCATTTCACCCACTAAATAGATCAACATAATTTCATAAAGAGATTATTTTTATTGGAATATGAATTTTTAAAATGAATAGAAAAAAGTTTTAATCCCGTTCTATAGTGGGAAATCATGACCCTCGGGAACCCTACACTTACTCTCAACAAATGTAAATAAAACATATGTATTTACAAGAATAATTAATGGACATACCACATACCTCACTTCGACTAACACATAGCTTAGGCCACAATTTTTTGAGTAATATCTCACTGTATAAAGGTAGCAGAAGAGAATATAATACTTAGAAAAATAAAATAAAAAATTATATGAGAGATAAATAAGAATAACGAAAATAAAAATAAAAATAATAAATTAAGAGAATAAAATAATATAAAGTAATAATTATTAAAATAACAGAAAGAATATAAAGATTAGTAGAAGGTGGAACACTCAAAAAATAATGATAAAAAAATTTTATAAATGAAAATAATTACAATTTCATAATAAATAAAAAAAATTAATAGAATAAATTAAAATACCAAAATGTTGCCTCCTAAATCTATCCATGATTTTTTTTCAGTTCTACCCACCATATGTCTAAAACTCTCCAAGGGTTCCTATAAGTTTTGAAATATATAGTTTTATATGAACTATGAAAATTTCATATTCATTAGATATTTACATAATATTTCAATAATTAATTAATGATTCATATGTTTTCTAGATAAATATTCTCTAAATCCTCCTCTAATTTGGTATGCTCACTCACCACATTAAAGATAAAATATCTCTATAAAATTCAATTTCAAAACATGGAATCAAGTCCTATTTGAAATAAACATTAAATATCCTCAAATAAAGGTCCTAAACCTAATTTATGATTAGTTTACTGATGGTGGATCCATTTTGTTGTACATAAATATTTTTCTAGATAATTTATATTTTGGACCAATGGATGTTCAAATTAATTCAGGATCCATAAGAGGATGTTGAATCCCAAGAATAAAGGAATACCAAAAAACCAAATCACTAAAATTGGATCAATATTTTAAACATTATTATAAAAATATCAAAGTGATAAAGATATATTAAAATTATAGAATTAAAATATTCGAAATTATTTTTCCAAAAACAAACCCAAAATAAAAAATGATGCAAATAAAAAAAATGATAAATTATGAGGGATTTAATAATATAAATACATATTAAAAAATATTAAAATAATAGCTATATGAATGAATTTTTATGAAATTATATACCCAAGGAAAATTCTTCCCTCAATGATGAAATGACACTATTTTAAATTCAATATTAGATTCCTTTTATTGCATGTTTTCTAGAATTATTTAACATTTTTAAAGATTTGGTAAATAAGTTTTCTGAAAACATTGATATTATAGTGATCCCAACCTTTTACACATATTATTCATTTATTAAAAGTATACATAACCATTAAATAAAAACTACGTATCATAACTTCATGTGTATATGCAAGATTAGATACATAATTAAAGATCATGAAACAAAAAGAACATATTTCATTTAATATTTATAAGGATCAAATAACATCCTTTGAGACCGTACATCTGCAGATGACACCCCAGGGAATAAATGAACCAAGGGATCAGCTAAAAATACTTGCACGAGAAAAGATATATGAATAAATCATAGAACATGGGTTTGAAAGCATACCATGATTACATAAAAAACATCGATCATGAATAAATATAATGATTGAAAACATTTATAATGTGGAATAATATATAAATGGTATAATAGAAATGTTGAATCAACACACACTATGAATTAATCATGATTCATGGCCAAATTCACAAGTATAATGAGTCAAGGAATATCATTAAGACCATTTCACAAAGGGCATGAGTCATGGAAGACCACCGAGACCATTGCGAATGACATCTCATGAGACTAAGAATTACCCAATGTATTAGAGATATATCTAGGAATAAAAATAATAACATTTTCATGAATACATGTTCCACATGAAGTATCATTCATATGGAATCAAACATAAACATAATGGTTAACCATGAAAAAAATTAGGTATGATAATCATGCCAAGAGGCATAAGAGAAGGGAATGTTATAATATTGTCCATGAAAATAAGGATTTGAAAAAAATAATGGACATTAATAAAATTAATTAAGAATATATCATGATATTTTTTGTCAAAAATAAATTGGAAACAATTAAAAATAGTTTTAAAGAAACATTAAAAATAATACATTTTAGTTCCGTTTAAAGAAAATATTAAAGACTATTTAAAATCGAAAAGGGATGATTATTCGAATAAACCCCAAAATGAATTGAGATAGTTGTTCAAGAAAATTTGTTTATATTATAAAAATAATGTTGGATTATAATATATTAATATTACACTTGAAAATGGGTAATAAGTCTAGAAGATTCCCAAAATCAGGTTTCCTTATCATGAAGAATTGAGAAGGGACTTGTTTTAAAGCAGACATTTACCATCAAGTAAGGATGATATCATCTAGATATATGAGTTTGAAACATTTAATACTACTTTATATGATGTAAATAAACATAAATAATAGTTTCATTGTGGTAAAAATAGAGAAAGAGTGACCGATGAAAATAAAGGTTTGTAAAGGACTCATACCTTATGTTTGAAATGATTCTACACATGATACTAATGTCTTGAATAACTATATTAAATTCTTTAATTAATAAGTACATAGAAATTTATACATGTAGTTTATTTAGTTTGATTTTATTATTTTTATTTATGGCATTTTGGATGAGTTATAGTGTTCAATTTCATCGTTCGAGAGTTTTCGATTTCTATGTTTTGTTGATCGGCTCGCTTGTACATGAGTATGGAAATTCCTATTAAATGAGTATAATTATAAAAAATTTAAATAATATGTTTTTAGTGAAAAAAATGTGTCTTATTGGTTTTTTTCAAACATGATGTTGAATCATTAGATTACATTTTAATTATAATTGTTTAGATTAATTTTAGCAGTTTTTTAGTCACAATGAACTCAGTTTGTTTAATAATTTATTATTATTATATATATATATGTTAATTCCAGAATATAAGAAGGGGTGAAAAAATAAAATTTAAAATATTTTTCAAACATTTTAATGGTTTTAAGGCATATTCTGAAGTAGATAATGATAAATGAAAACATATCATCCATGAAGGTGATAAATCAACACACCACGAATGATAGTTTCATGTTAAGAATAAATGGTATCAGAGAGGGTTTTAATGAAATATTATTGCATTAAAATATTAAAATTCCAATTTATTTGAGGTAATGGGTTTATCATACTATTTTTATGATGTGTATTGGGAGAGAATTAGAATAGAACATGAAAGTATATTAAAAGAAAGGGAAGGAGAAATTTACCTCTTTAATTTATCATCCTTGAGAACATCCTTAGGGAACTTTTTTTGGTCTTTTGATGATATAAATAGCTCATGGATGTGGGGGAGGTTTTTGGGAATTGTTTTGGGAAGTGTTTTAACTTTTCTAAATGTTTGGAAGGTTTGAGGAGAAGAGGTAATGATGGGAAATATTTTTAGTGAAGGAGAGGGGTGTTTTCTAATTAGTTTAATCATTAATTTATTATTTTGTCCAAAGAAAAGAAATTGAGATGATTTGTGTGACTAAATATAGTAAAATTTTCATGTTATTTTTATCTAATGGTTATTACTTAGTCTTACATAATCAGTGAATCAAAAAATTTATGTATTTTTCATTTATTATAAATTATCTTATTTTAAAAATCACAAAAAAAAAATCAATTATTTTCGAAAAATTACCAAAATAAAAACCTAACCATTTTATTAAATATATAAATAAAAAATAAACATCATTTTATGAAAATAATATTCTAGATATGAGACTTTTATTTTTTAATTAAAATCATCATTTACTAATAAAATACCAATCATAATATTATAACTGATTTTGTAACACTTTGGAAAATTAATTAAGGTCTCATAAAATTATATAATAATCCTAAGATAAAAAAATATAACATTATTAGTATATTTTATTAAAATAAATATTCTTTTAAAAAATTATATTAATTATATTGTTTTAAATAATTACATGTGTTTTATAAAAATTTCAATACTTAATTAATAATTTATAAAACATTAATTTACATATACTATGATATAATTATATCAGAATACCATGTATAAGATTCTTAAATTTTATTTATACTTTCATAGTTGTGATTACTAATTATTTAGATTGTTTACTACTCATAAGGATAATATTACTATTCATAAGGTCAAGTAAATGTTTCATCGGTATAGGTTTTTTTACATCGAATAGTACATATTATTTCATCCACTTTTATTTATAATATTTTTATTATGTTCTTAAGGTGATTTTTTTGTTATTCTATATGAATTATTTATAAGATAGGTATTTCCATTGATAAAATATTGGGGTTTTACATTCTTCCTCCTTATAAAATTTCTACATCAAAATTTCATTTTAAATTCTATGGGAAAAAAGTGAGGATACTTTTCGTTCATCTCTTCCTCTAGTTCCCATGTTTTCGATTCTTAATTATGGTTTCTCCATAGAACATTGAATAGGTGAGCAGTCTTGTTGGGTATAAAATTATCCATATGGTTCTACTTATTCACTATTTATACCTCATAAGAGAGATAGTTTTTTAATATTTCACCTATGAATTCATCACATGTGAGGGATCTAGTATATACTTCATTAAGAGGGAGACATGAAATATATTTTGTATTTGGTACATGATAGATTTATTTTCTAGTTGATAGGCCTCAACTCCAACATAATCATAGATCGTGAATGTGTTGATGTACATGGGACTTAGCTTTTCATTCCTACCAAATCTCTTCATCTTATTAATTGGAGATATTTGGAGTAATAAAATGTCTCTAACATTAAATATAAGGTATCATTGATGGTTCTCTACATATCAGTTTTGTTGACTTTGGTATTCCATGATGTGATATTGAATGGTTTTTACCTTTTCCTCCATTTCTTCGACCATTTCAGGTCCTAACAGCATAAGTTCACCATGTTAAACATAAAATTATTTTTTATGCATATTTTCAAATATAGGACTTCATATGGATCTATTTGGATGCTTTAATGGAAACTGTACCTGTAAGAGAATTTATTTAGAGGATGATGTTGGTCCCATCCTTCTTTCAACTTCATTAAACATTCTCTCAACATGTCATGCAATTACTAAATATTATGGTCATATTTTCCATGAGTGTAATAATGATAGGTTACACTAATGTTCATCTTAGTGTTTAGAGCATATGGGATACTTTTCTAGAACTTGGAGTTGAATATTGGATCTCGATCGGATACAATCGATAGTAGTACTCTATGAAACCATACAACTTCATTGATATATATCCATGCAAGTTGATCGAGTGATAATTCCTCTATAATTTTGATAAAGTGAGTTATATTTATAATATGATCCACTACTACCCATATATCATTGTTTCCTTTAGATTTATTTGGATGTATATAGACTAAGTCCAGCTATTGGTCTCATACTTCCATGATTGTATGTGTAATGGTTTCATATCCACTTTGAATTTTGTATTTTATCCTTCACTTAATAAAATACCTAGAACTTTTATGTATATATAGTGATATCCTTCTTCATATTGTCCCACCAATAGTTATCTCAGAGATATCGATACATTTTTGTGCTCCCTGGGTGAATAGAGATGGTTGAGTTTTTTGCATCATTCAGAAGCTCGTTCTGTATCTCTATATTGGATGGTAAATATATTCATGACCCAAATATTACAACTCCTTCCTCAAAAATTTTAAAATATAAGGATTTCCCCTTTCCAATAGATTCAAACTACTTTTAGTTTTCTACATATTTTCTTTGATAATCATATATTTTTTCCACAATATATGGTTAAGAAATATTTCGGGAAGTGATTGATGATGTTACTTACTTAATGATTACCATGTTAATCATTTTCAATATAATAATATTTTATCCTTATTAGTTATCATAAATGATAAATACCCATGATTCCTTTTAACTGGTGCATCAACAACCTTATTTTTCATAAAATAATGGTAGTGGATTGAAAATTTAAAATCCTTCATGATCTCTAAACATCATCATTGGTGAATATTAGGCTCTTTCTGTGTGAATACATATTTTACATTATTTTTATCTGTATATATCTCAAACTTATCACTGTAGACATTATATTTCAAGACTTTCAATGCAAATATCACGAATTCTAACCCCATATCATGTGTGGGATTGTGTTTCTAAGGAATTTTCAACATCATTGAGGTATTCTCTATCAATTAAAATTTTTCATTAGTATTTATCAAAATAACTTATTTGAAGTGTCACAGTATACTACAATGAGTGTACCTATTTTCTGTAGTATGAGAATAGGTGTAGTTATAAGCCTATTTTTATTCTCTTTGAATCATTCTTCTCATTCCCTAGTCAAGACAAACATCACTCTGTTCCAATTCAAACTGGTTTGTAGGGTTCAAAATCATGATAAGTTCATTACAAATCAACTTTAATACCCTTCTAGACTAAGGAAAATATAGCTCTCCATTACATATGTTGTCCTAGGAAACTCTTCCATTTTTATTATCATAGAACCAGAATCAAATTTTAAATTCTCTATTATTGAATGAATAATCACAATACCTGTCACTACATAATTTTCAAGATACACTTTATAAGTAGTGATATCATATTCCCTTCCATTCTTCCTTGGAGGTTTTTGTAGTCAATTTATTTTGAAAACCCTTTTCCTATAGAGATTGTTCAAATAATACCCAAGTTCCTTGTAGTTTTAATGCTAAACTACAAGATAATTTATGATCTGAAATTTCCCTTATTCTTCCACATTATTGGTAATCTTCATACCCATTCATCAGTTAATATCCAAATTCACCATTCTTCCATATTTTATTATTTTCTAATTTCACTTTATACAGTTCCTAGGATGCTTCCCCCCCAATTTTGACACATATAATATTTGGTTTCAATTACATTCTGGGATTTATCTACTTATCCACCCATAATATACTCGATTTTACTCTTTTTTACTAATCCCATGATACCATTGAGATTCTCTAATCATTATGTTAACATTGAGGGCACAACATGAAATCAATTTGTAGCTATCAATGTCTATAATCACCAAATCTTTTCATAGACTCCCCGTTAGTATTATAATGAAGAGATCCACCTTGATTTCAGTGTTCACGAAAAAGAAGAATTTGTTTCTTTAAAGTCTTGTAATTTCTTCTCAATACACCCAGATAGACTCATCTTACTTCTAATTAAGTTCTAAGATCTATATTTCCCTATGGAGATGGATTGTTTGGGGAAATATTTATTGAAAAAAATTTTAATGCATTTCTCCCAATATATATAATTGATTTACTCTCTGGCCTTTTTGGTTTTGATCACTTTCCACCACTGATTAGCTTCCCTACCAAAATTATAGACCGCCAGTACAACTTTCTCTTCTTACAAGGAATCGAGGATAGAGATTTTTTTAAATGTAGTTAATCCAATTTTACATATGTAAGGTATCAAAAGATCTACTAAACATTGGAGCCCTTTACCTCAAATGGGATTTGGTAACAAATTTCCCTCTCCCAGAATAAGGTCGGTGTTCGACATGGTTCAATTTATTATTCATAACTCAGACCTGTTGAAAAAGTTCCATCATTATGTTTTGAGCACCCATTCCCATCATACATGGAATTTCAATAAGAAAATAATCACACTTTTATGACATTTATTGTTGGTATAAGTTCTTCTATTCCAATGAAATAACTTAAAAAATAATGTATAATTAGAGGGATTGAATTCTTAAGTAATATGTATAAGAAAAGATAACATTAAAAATAAAAGGATAAAAATTTAATGTTAAATTATACCCAAAATTATGATTCACTAGTTTTCAATCTAGGTTATCAATCATCTATTTCCAAAAATGTATTTTTATGGGAATTTTTGGTTCCCTTAATAATGGTTCATAATGAGATTTTTAATTTTCCAAATCATATCCCACGAGAGTTCCAAAAGAGGTGCAATGTAATTACAATTGTTGTATAATAGATTACCCAGTGTCAGGCCTATAACAACTTGTCAGAGTTATTACTCCATGGAACATCTATTCCAGAACCATGTCCACTCGTAGTAACTATTCCGGGATATATTTTATTAACAAACCAATTACTCTATACAAACTAAAAAGTTATGTTTTATCATAATTATTCCTATCCCTAGGGTTCTTACTAAAGATATATATTCCCAATATCTAAAAATAACTATACCTTCATTTGATACGAACTATAGAGACCCCAAACATTTACAAATATTATTACATGGTTTTAAGAATAATTATCCATCAAATATAAACCATGGAATAAAATGTATAGTGTGTTTAGAATATAAGATACACAACAAATCATAATGGCACCCAAAATAAAAAAAAATATGTTATTTAATATTCATAAATAACTCTAAACTTCATTTCACCCATTAAATATGCATAAGATACCCCAGGTAACATTTGAGAGAGATTATGAGCTAAAAATCCCAATAAGGGAATAAATGTATGAATAAAGAATATCCCATGTGTTAGAAAGCATAACATGACAACATAAAAAAACATGGAACATGAATAATCATTAGGATGCATAAAATGTATAACAGAGAATCATATAATAAATGTATTATAAAAATTTTGGGAAAACATATGACATGACTGAATCAAGATTCAAGGATATTTTCACATGAAGAACGAGTCAAGGCATACCACAAAGACCATTGCACATGGTAAACATTTTATGGATAACCACCAAGACCGTTTCACATGAAGTCTCAAGAGACTAAAAAAATACACAATTCATTGTATAGATATCATGGACCGCAACTCATAAAATGTTTTTGAATATTTTTTCCACATAAAGAATGATAAAAAAGAATCAAACATAAACATAAGTATTACCCATGGAAACAATTGGGTACCATAATCATATCAAAAGGAATAACAAAAGGGAACATCATAATATATTTAATGAAGAATTAATTTAAATAATATATGGAAATTCATAAAATAAAATTTAAATCTATGATGAAATTTTATATCAAACATAAGTGAATAATTTTACAAAATAGTGCTTAATGAACTTTATAAATAAAACATTTTAGTGCAGTTCATGGAAAATATTAATGATTATTTAAAATAGAATATGAATAATTGATTTTAGAAAACGATAAATAAACCATGATTGGTTTTCAAGATATGATTTTTTATTTTATAAAAATAATGGTCTCTTAAAATAGATTAATAGAGCAATTATTAATGGGTAAAAAGTCATGAAGTTTCACTAAACTGAGCCTTCTTGCCAAGAAGAATTGAAGTAGGAACCTTTTCAGAACATGTATTTCTCTATTAAAGAAGGTTGATATGATTTGGATGTATTGGTTTTGAAGAAATAAAAATAATTATTAATAATTAGACAAAAGTTAATAATATTTACGTTGTTGTAAAAGGAGTGAAATATTGACCAAATGAAAAATAGAGGTCCTTAAAGGATCCCGTACCTTATGTCTGAAATAGTTCAACATTTTTTCTTAATTTATAGAATAATAAAATTATATTAATTTATAAATATTTCTGTATCCTTTTATACACATAATATAAGTATTATAATTTTATTAAGTTCATTTATTATCTCTATTAATATTTATATTGTTCAATTTTATTATTTCGGGGTGTTTGTTTTCTTTGTTTTCAGGTTTAGTTTTCCTGTATATGAATATGGATGTTCATGTAGAATGAGTAAAATTATCCATAATTAAATTAATATGTTATAAAGTAATAAAAAAATCGTAATTATTCTTATATTTTCTTTTGATTCTAGATATGAGGATGAATCATTAGATAACATGTTAATGATAATCATTTTGATTAATTTTAGCGGTTTTTCAATCACAAGGAAGTTGTTTTGTATTATATTTTAGTATTGTGTATATATGTTTTTCCAGTGCCTAAAATGGGTTAAATAATTAATTTAACAATCCTTTTCAACCATTATAATAATTTTATAAAATGTTTTAAGGATTTAATGAAAAATTAAAACATTTTGTCCATGATGGTGATAAATCAGCACCACACAGAAAATAGATTCATTTGTTGAATAAAAGGGATAAGAGATGGTTTTAACAATGTATTATTATATTATGATGATAAAATTCTAGTATATGTGATGTAATGGAGTTTTCATACAATTTTAATCAGGGGATGAGAGGAGAGAATAAAAAAATAACATGAAATGAAATTAAAAGGAAAGGAAAGAAGAATTTTCCTCTTGAATTTCTGAACCTTGAGAACCAATTTAGGGAAAAGGTATTCATCTTATAAGGATACCAAGAAATCTTGAACAATGTGTATGGGTTAGAGATTGTTTTTTGTATAATTTGAAAAATTATAAATTATTTTAATGTTTGAGGAGAAGTGGTGGTGATGGGTGGTATTTATAGTAGAGGGGAGAGGTGTGTTGTCATTATTTTAATAATTAATTTAATAATTTGGCCCAAGAAAAGAAATAGTGTTGATTCATGTGACTACATATAGTAACTATTTCATGTGATTTTGAACTAATTGTTCTGATCTCATCCTTACATCTACAATGATTCAAACAATTCATGTATTAAACATTTATCATAAATTATCGTATTTTAATATTCAAAAATAATTCATGTATTTTAGAAAAATTTGAAAAAAAAATCCTAATCATATTTTGACATATTGAATTAAAAAAATAAAATCAATTTACTTAAAATAATTATATATATATGGAAATAATTAAATTTTAATTAAAATATTCATTAACTTTGAAAATACCAATTTTAAAATTATAACTAATTGTCTAACTCATTAAAAAAAATTAATGTATAATATAATTAAATTATAATAATAAGAAAAAAAAATATTAATATATGAGTTAATTTTAAAGTACTACTTTTTATTTCAAAATGTTTTATTAATTATAAAATTCCAAATAAATACTTATGTTTTATAAAAATATCTACAATTAAATAACAAGTTATAAAAACAGTTATTTTCTTATTTTATTACATATTTATGACATATTATGACTTATAAGACGAATAAATTCTATATATACTTTCATAGGTGTAGCTACTAATCATTTGTCTTGTTTACTATTCATGTGGTCATATTACTAATCCTAAGGTCAAGTTACTGTTTCATCATTATAGGTTCCTTAACATCAAGAAATACCTCTAATTTCCTTCAGTATTCATTTATAATATTTTCAGTGTATTCATAATGTGATTTTATTTTTTGATTATACTACATGACATAATTATAAGAAAGGCATTTCTATTTATAAAATTTTGTGTAGTAATATAAATCATCGAGGAATATTTCATTAAATCCTCAATATGATCAAAACATACACTTACCATAAAAAATTGGAATGTACCTAGAGTATTTTATCATACCAATGAAATAATTTGATATGTGATGCTTCTAATGGGGCATTAAAAGGTGGCATTATATTGGTATTATGAAGAAACGATAACTTAGAAATAACATGAAAATCCATAAAAACACAGTGAGTCATCCCTTCCAATATCACTAACATATTTACAAATGGAGGTAATGAGAAAGTGATCCATTGATGTGGCCAAACTTTATTTATTTTAGTATATTTAGACACTCCTTGTAATTTTAAATTTTTTGAGTATTAATTCATTATTTTACTTTCTTAAATTGGTTAACGACATATTCTGGGGAAGTATACGATTGAGGAGAATCCATTCTGTAGTGTCCCTGACTCCAATTGCCAAGAGCTAGTTGTTAGTTTTATAATTTGGAATAAGATATAATGAATCACGTCCTGAATGGCCAAATAGTTTAGTAGTATTAGTAAACTAGATAAATATTTCAAATTCACATTACATTATGATAGTAAAATACATAAAATGTTTTTTCATTTATAACATTATCATTCTTCTTATATTATCCCTAAATATCAATCATATAAACACTCCCTATTATCTAGGTGAAAAAAAACATAAGAAATGGGTGGTCCCAGATGATCAGTGAGGGTATGCGTATAGAAAGAAGCTACGAATAAATAAGGGATAATCAATTTGGAAATTTATACAACTTAAATTCATTATATTTATTAAATATATTAAGAATATCATGGACGGAATAAATCATGGTTGAATAATTCTATATAAATAATGACATGAGCTTGACACCTAACCACATATATTTTATCTAATTGAATAATCACATGTAATTTCAGTAACTGAGTTCATAATGTAATTGATAATTTCTATGTTCTTATACATAACATCATGGAATCATGAAAAGACTTATTACCATCAATAAGTGATTCCAAAACATTTTGTGTAAATTAGCAAAGCCACATCCAAATACCCATGCTAATTTGTCTCATGATACCTATCAAATCATGGAAGGGCTATGCAATTCAGGGCCCCACCTATCAAAAAATAAGTAAAATAAATTTATCATATATAATGGGATAAACATAATGAACACAAACATTCATATTGGAAAACTAAAATAATAAATGTTTATAATTACCCTGATCAAAAAACACAATCATTAATCATCTAGAGTTATATGTAGAATTGTAATATGATAGTACATACCCAAAAAAACTAATCAAAAACAATCTAGGGAAATTATATTAATGGTATCAATATAAAATATTACTAGTTAAGCATAAGTATAAAAAAAGGGTTATATGGTTGATGAATATAAATACCACAGAAAGTTAATTAAAAAAACATAATAGAAAAATAACATTTTATCATTGAAAATATTTTTAAGACATATAGATCAAAAATATTTTTAAAATTTTAGTCTTCAAAAGAAATATATTAAAAACTATAATATAATATTTATATAATTTATTTTCTAAGAATATATAAATTTGTTTTCATGCTTTACACATTAAAATAAACACCTGATTCACATTTTTTAGAAAATAAAAAATGGGCGTTGTTTTGAAAATGACATGAAGATTCCATTCAGAATATTTTTAAATAGCTAAAACATTAAAATGACTTCAATAATTCAATAGGAAAATTATTAGAAAATTTTTGTTAAAACAATTTTTTAAAATATGGATTTTTTTGAATTTTATTTTGATCGATGATAGAAATAAATGAAAAATTTATTAAATAACATTTCTCAATCATTTTAAGTATAAAATAATGGAAAAAAGTATTGTTACTACTATAGGTTCATGAGTATCCATATGATAAGAAAATAAATTTATTTCAATATAGAATTATAAAATATGTTTCTCATGGTAGGAAAAAACAAAAACAATCCCATTTAATAATGAGAATGTGGAATAAACCCTTACCACAATGGTAACGTTTGAATCATAAGGGAAATGAAAAAAAAAACTTCCAATGAAAATTAATGTACAATGAAGATAGATATAATAATGATAAAAAATAAAAATTATTAGTATAAAAAATTAAAAAGGAATAAGTGGTAATTATGGTGTTCGCCTCATCGAACTGAACATGAGATGATAAACCCATACCACATGTTTAAATTGCTTATTATTTGACGAACTTCCTCTATAATAAATATTAGATTATAAAAGGTACAAAAAATAACATTAATCATATATATCATTAAATATATGATTTAATTAGAGTATTTTACCACTATTTTATTAGAAATTACATGTTAAGATCATTGTTTATGGGGATAATTTATTTTTTTTCTTGTATATTTTTTGGTTGGTAATTTTGGACATGATAATATTATCATGGATACATCATCTAAATAATATTAAGAAAAATGTTAATATAATATGTTGTCATTATATATTTATTTACTGTAATCTATATAATTTTGATATTGAAGATATATTAGGTTTCTCATGGAAATGGAAGGTCGTATGTATTCACAAACTATTTTCCCATTTTTCTCAAACATAGGAACATAAGGAAATAAAAATTAATTAACATTCAACGAGTCATTCTTATGATATATATAATTTATATTTATAATTTTTTTAATTAAAATTTAATTATTCATTATTATTTAATATATATAATTTATATAATTAAATTACATTCTTATTTCAGTCAATGTAAAAATAAAATGAAAAACATTTCACATTGCTCGGTGGGGGTGATAGTCCACATATACACATGAGTGATGTTATTTTTTCAAGTATATCATAAGGTAATAAGTTATAACTGATATGGTTTTTAAATAGTTATGGTTAGATCACATATATAAAATATATTCATTATATGTTATCATCACTACATTCTATTTAAACCACAAGAGAAAAACAAATCACATTGCTTCATGAGGCGGTTGTCCGCCGTACACACGAGCGACCTTATCGTATCCCTCACATAATAGAATGTATGAATTGTAATAGGACGTATTGTTTTTAAAAGAATAATAATATAATATATAGATAATATTTTATTAATAAAGTTTTAAATATATTCATCTGTGAGAGGTGGTGTTGGAAAACGAATAACACTAATCAGTGAGGTGATGCACTGTTATACACATGAATGACTATCTCACAACTCATTTGATGGAAGAGGAGAAGTACTTTTGTTATTAAATTAAAATAATAATAAATTATTATTTTTAAAGTACTTATTTGATAATATAAATGGGTTCTAATACATATTGATGGATGTATATTAAGAATTAAAATAAAACGCTCAGTTAAGGATGTTACCACTTTTTAAAAAAACTTATTTTTGGTTATCAAAAAAAGGATTGATAGGTTGGATTTATGACCAAAAATGTAATCTAGGATGCTAAAAAGAAACTAGAAATATAATTTTTATAAGTACTATCTAATCCAAAGGTTTTTTGGATATATGAAGAGGATTTTAGAGGGTGTATGATTTAATATGTCAGGTAAGGGGAACACTGGTTAAATTTGAAAAGAAAATGATTTAACCACGTTTTTTACATGAAACAGGGATAAAAAATGGAAAATTATAGAACCTATAAAATTAAATTTAGATATAGGGTCCCTCAATGGGTTTTGAATATGTTTTGGGTCATTTTTAACCACTATCCTTTTAGATTAACCACCTATAAACAAATTTATACCTTAATAGTGGAAAATAATTTTACTGTTATTAGTTGAAAATATGGTAGAAATTTATGTTTAACTTATTATATAATATAAATAATTATTAGTCAGAATGTGGAATCCATTTTCTTAATTCAATTCATATATGTTGTATATTAAAATCCAAAATTTACTTTTAGACTTGATAACAAAGAGGGTTTCCGAAGAGAACATCAGCTAATGTATTGAATATTTTAATATCTAATTTAAATATTTAATTGATTGTAATGATAAAAATTAGTTATATTATAATATAATTTAACTAATTTTTCTTTAAAACCATTATAAAATATAGTATATATTTATAATAATTTTAAACAAAAAATTAGTTTTCAATTAAATAGTTTTAACAATTCATCAAACAATTAATCTTTTTCATATTTTTCTAAAAAAATCACCCAAAAATAATTAGTAATTTTAGATATAAAAAATGTGGCTTATTTTTTAAAATAAATTTTTTATATTGATAAATGTTATTTTTAAATTATGTTCACAATGTGTGACTGAATATCCTTTTAGAAAAATAAATTGTTTCTGGGAATTTTTGTTCTTTACAATGATTATTATTTTGTTTCTACTAAATATAAATACATTAAATTTTTTACATTTATAAAACATATAATTTTTATAGTTTATTTCTTATTATTTGCACTGACCAACATAATGTATATTTTATAATGGTCATGTTAAAAATAATATTCTAATACAGTATCGTGTTTTGTTCAAACATAGTGTTGTGTGCATTATAAGAAATCTAAGAGATTGAATTTATTTAAAAATAAATATATATATATATTATATGGTTGTTAAATTCTCTTAAAATATTGGTTTTTTCATTTCATATAAACTATGTAAAATGGTGTTCCTCTTTTAAACTATTCAGGTGTTACATTATAACATCAATAAATAAATTGCATCCTTGCAATTTAATCTTGATCATTATAATCATGTTATTGAAATTTGAGAAAAAAAAATTTGGAATCCAAAATCACGAGAAGGATTAATAAAGTATACTATTATTTAGATATAATGGGAATTATTATAGTCATGTGGAATAATATAATGGGAATTATTATAGTCATGTGGAATAATTTCATTACTAATTTTCCTAGTAAGAGAACACAGGTTGAATGTAAAGATATGTACATCGAAGAAAATAGTAAATAATTATTGAGATAGCTTGTTATAATTAATCCGTATAAATTTATTGATCCATAGAATGTTAATGACTAAAAATCATAAATTTTAAATGGGGGAAATACCATCAGTTCAATAGAAATGAATGTATTAAGATAACATTTTTTGTTCCAGGATCCCTTTTATAGAGTTGTTAAATTATATTAATATGTTATAATATAGGGAAATACACTTACTTGATATATTAATACTTTTTAAGAACACGTTCACCAATTAGTTGTGATTTTATCAACATCCACTTCATCTACTACTCTAAAAAATAAAAATCCAAAAATATATTTCTTTACCCCTAATATACAAAAATTAACTTTTAATAGATTATAAGATCCATAAAAGGTTAATAATATACTATAAATATATTTACAAATAAAATAGTTTGAAAACTTTATCCAATAATGAAACATTTTCTAGTTAATCCATTCCATAAATAAATTCCTTAATGATTATCCATAATTAATAAGACCAAAATTTAGATGGAATTTCACTAAATCAACATTATATTTCCCAAATAATATAAATTATATTTTAATGGTACATTTCAATTATTTAAACATCTGGATCACCCTAAAACCATAATGAAAACAATCATAACATGAAATATAAAATCTCTCATTGTTTATTATTTTATATAGATTCAAACGTGTATTAATCCCCAACATAACATAATGCATCAAATCGCTAACAAATTTCATGATCACTAATAATATCCCTCAATTTTTTTATCATTATTATATTAATATAGATATCATATCATGGTTTATATTACTTTAATCACATGTTTTCCAAAATGGAAAACTTTCCACTGAACTGATTTTCTTGTTAGAAATTGAAAAAAGAATTCATATCTATATAGAAATAATACTGCAATATAATCTTTATACGATTCATGGTTATTATAAAGAGAATATAATAAAAGAAATACTTATAAAACATATTTATTATAACCAAATAAACAATGAAATTAATCATGACCATGATCAGATATCTTCTTCTGAAGTATATTTTGTTTATTATTATGGAATTGTTTGGAATATTGACCCATATTCATATAGTTAATTAATTGTTCTTATAAGGACAATTTTTTACCGATGAATTCATGACTATTATGGAATTTTTATCCACTCATGAAGAAAAATCATTTTCCTTTTAGCAATATACTAATGTGATTCTTAGCACAAGTATCACATGTGGGAATATAATTCTTTCCATTCATCCCCATATTTTTTCCTCTATTATCCTCTTATTCTCTTACAAACCTTCGATTCCATGGGAAATATATATTTTTTAATATTTATATCACAAGATACTATTTTATTCTATTATTAGAATTATTGTGAGATATGTTTAGTTCAATTGATTGGCTTAATCCCATCAATGAAATTGTCAAACTTTCTCTTCAGATTACATATGTATTTAAAATAATACATTGATACCCTTTTAATGTTTGATTTTTAATTTGAAACATTTTACTCTTTAGTATATCCTAAACTCATGATATTTCTTCCCAAATCCACTAATTTCTCATTAAGAAACTATTTTTCAAAAAATAGTACCTTTAAATCCATCTATTCCATTTTTTCTACTTATTCTTAATCCTTAGTATTTTGAATCAATGATCACTATTAATCCATATCTCCTCAAATATGATAAAATACCTTGAAAACATTATCCCTTTCACTAACTCCCATATTAATAAATATATTCTCTACGGAATATAATAATTTAAAAACTAAAAATATATTTTTAGTCCCATTGAATTATAGAGGTTTCAGATGAATGATGTGGTATAGAATTATTACAATGCATGGTGGATCTTCAGGATTCTCAATATGTGAATTGTTATTACTCATAACATGAGTCAAAAACCCAAAAAAGTTAATATTTGGATCATTTTTAGCTGTAGAGCTAGCTCTATCTTCATTATCATTACTAATAGGACAAAACCTACATGGTGTACATGCATTTAAATAGTTTCCGTTAATTTTTAGGCACAATTTAAAAAATGTAATAAACTAGACTAGATTAAAAAATATCAAAACATATTTTATAATCCCATAGTTAGTAAAATACTTAACTAAAATTGATACATTTATGCATAACTAATCTTGTAATCATAAAAATTGTTTTCTTGTCGAAGCCACTATTTTAAAATCCCCCATAATTATTTATACAGAAAATGTGAATTACTATATTTATATCCCTTGAGAGTTTCAAACCAGGTGTGAAATAAGGCATGTTTTAATGCACCAAGTGATGATTGGTTCAAATATAATGAAAAAATTTCTGAGATTTTACCCATGGGAACATTAATTCCCGAACCGCATAAAAATTAGGTATCAAGTTTGGTATTTGTTTCTAGGAGAACTACTTTACCAATACCTTAAAAATTCATCTGTATTTTCTTGTATTCTTTTCTTCAATGTATATCATAATGTTATATTACCTAATTTATAATTTTAAAAATCTAGTATCTAATTTTTATACTAATATTACAATGATATCAACTATAGTGAACCTAGCCTTAATAGTTCAGAGGCATTGGTTATATTATTACACTGGCCTAAGATTCATGATATTAAATCCCAATGGACTTATGTGTTTAATATATTTCATAAACTGGATACATACATAAAATTCGTATTATATTTTGAACATAAAATACACAATATTTTTTCTTTTATAATTCAAGTATTCCCCATAGCACATCACTTCAACTCAATTGAAAAACATCCCAGTATCATGGGTAAAATAAAACATTATAAAGGGGTGATATCAAATGCACAGTGAGGGTATGCGTACTTCATATTCTATGAATAAATACATTATAATACACATGATAATATAAATAATGGAAAAATCCCATTTTATCAATAACTTCATAAAAATATAGTCATTATAAATGATGAAATAATAATTATATATAAATAATCACATGCTTTTGAAACATAAAAATGGTTTTTCTATATAAAAAAATAATCACATGGAAAATAAATATCTAAATTCCAAATGATGGACTAAATAATTACACATATTTTCAAAAAAATATTCACAAATTCTTTCCATGACTTCTTATCATTATGTCCATGTGCCAAGACAACATACATAAATGTGTAATGCCTTATCCAAATACCCATGAAAAGATTCTCCTAAGACCTACCGATGAATCAAGGGGAAATGTAATAAAAATACCTCACCATCACATAATATGTTGAATTCATTCCTTATATGAATGTCTTGAATCATAATCAATATTAAAATTCATATTGAAAAAATAATATATAAAATGTTAGTACATACCACAATCATTAAACATAATTCTAGTTCATCTATAGTAATATATGGGTAGGAAATAATATTTTACAACCCACATCAAGATGATTATAAAACACTCGATAATTAATAACTATTTTATCAGAACAAATAATTCTTAATAGATCATAAGTAAAATACAGGGATTAGGTTTTTATGAATAGAGAAAACATAAAAATGTTTTTCAATTTATTTATGATAATAACCCTGTAACATTAATAATATTTTAAAAAATAAATGTTTAAAAATATTTTGATGGTAAAATTATTATGAAAAACCACTATGAAATTATAAAATAATATTTAAAACAATGATTCATCATGTGGGAGGAAAATTGAATTCCTAATGTATATGTTAACAAAATATTTTTTTAACATTTTTAGTAAAAGGAAAACTAGCCTTATTTCAAAATATTCATAAACAATCCTTTAATTTTTTAAATAGTTATAATGTATAAAAATTATTAAAATATTTTATTTGGAAAATTTTAAAAAAAATAAAATACAAGTATTCCGATGAAAAATGAATTTTTATCAAAGAGAGAAATAAAGAGAAATTTTAATAAAACGTTTTTTAAATCATTTCAACTACCAAAGAGTAGAACAACGGCACTATTACATGAACATGTTCGTGAATAACAAGAGTATAAGGAAATAGATTTATTTTAATACATAAATATCCAATAAATCTATTATTGGAGACCTAAACATAAACAATCCTAGATAATGAAGATACTGAAAAATAAACCCATTTCACATTGGTAATTTTTGAATAATAAGCATCATGATGGAAATAACATCAAATGAAACATTAAATACCATGAATAGAAGTAGATTCATGATAGGTAATATTAAAATGTGCTTTTTGTACACTACATAATGGAATATGTGGTGATTATGGTGTATGTGTCACAGAATATAAATTGAGATGATAAACCATTACCATTTGTTCTAGTTCCTTCGTATGTTTTTTGGATATAATATATAATAAATATTTATTTATTAAAAATATATTATTTAATTGTAACCATATATTAAATATCATATTTCATTTACTTAATGTCTTTAACCATTGGTTTATTAGGAAATATTTATGAAAATATTAGTTCTGGGTGATAATTGCGTAATTTTTTCATATACCTTTGTGTTTAGTAAATTTGGTCCTTTTTATAACATCATAGAACCCTATATTATTGTAAGGTTCCTCATACCCTATTAGACACATGGCCTCAAACACATATTCCTAAATTCTAGAGACTACTAACTAGTAGTGAGGGCCTAGGAGTGATTGTGGGGAGACTATACCCTCATTAGATGAGTTTAACACATCAGAAATAATAACTAATAAATAGTGGAAGCAATACATCCATACAATAGAAGTAAATAGTTGGATATTGATAATATAAATAACCCAATTTCATATCATACCCAAGATGGTGGTTCATATTAAATGTTCTTTAAAAACATCAAAAACATGTCACATTGCAGGAATACATTACATAATCCCCAATAGTACAAAAAAAATCCGAAGTAACGGAAGCCTCAGCTTGGTTTCATTCCAACATTCTCCGAAGCATCAAATCAAGTACCCAGAGAAGGGCGCATTCCCCTGTCGACACCAACAACAATATATCCTGTTTGGTCTAAAAAATGATCCAAACCTGTTGTATGACTAAATCCTAGTAGGAAAGCACACATGGTTATTGCCAATCTATCAACAATTATATATAATAGACATTGTACAATAATGGAATATGTAAACTAGGATATATTAAAAATTATACAATCCTACAAGCACTAATTTTCATTTATATTATTTCATATTCTTTTATAGTTCAATAACATTTAATTATATAAGTGTCAGAATCCGTCTTATGCCTAGAATCCCCCATATTAGGGTAATCACAACTGATACCTCAAAAGTCTATTTAAACAAGTACTGTGATGAACGAATACAAGCCTGTGATTTGGATTAGAAGATGCATCATAAGTTATTCCATTTCAATATTCAAATAATAATCCTTGTCTCCTATTGAAATTATTATGTTTGGATTCATGTATAACTCTAGGTGAAATTCCACGTACATCATATGATACTATATGGATGATCCTAATATGAACAAGATCTCTCTCTAGGTGTGGTGTGAGTATGTGACAATGGATCCTTCCTTTTTTCCAATATATAATCCCCAATAATTTCCCATGTCATATAAAAAATGACAATAGAACTTGTACTTGGAATCCCTCTTTGGAACCATGTTTCATTCGACATTTAAATAATTCCTCTATGAACCCATCCAATATATCCATTGTTCACTCATTGATTAAAAATAATAACCTTCTTATAGTCTGTCTAGGGAAACCCCTAATTGATCCATGGGCACCTCAGGTATAATGTACAATAGTCACATGAACATGTCCATGAAATTCAAATATGATTCCATGATTCACCCTTTTTTATTTTCCTGTTTAATTATTTAAAAATAAGTTAATTATTTCATTAGGAATGGAAATGTCAAAACCAAAATCATCCAATACAATCTCAATCATGTTCCAACCATATGAGGATTGACATTTCAATTACTCACATAGGCATAACTCTCATAATAAGAAATACATATAAATTAAACTATTAAATGGATTAATCATAAATAAAAACATAGGGGAATAATTAATATAAGAATAAACACATATAAATTAAAAAATTACATGGTTTTATCATTGATCAAATCACATGGGTAGGTTCAAAGTTTGAGAAAAACATTCCAATCATGTGTAAACAGACAAAGGAATAAACATGAGTCATGGGGATAGTCACTTATCTCACACCCTTAGCCAACTAAATACCATTTATGAACATTTAAATTCATTTATTAATAAAATTTGTATAAAAATAACCCACAATTTTGAAATAAGGGATGCTTCATAGGTATCCTAGGACAAATGGAAAAAATGGTCATCCACGGGAAACACACCAATGGGGTGGCCATATTTCAAGGTAAACAACCTATCACATGGTTTGAGAAACCAATTTAATTATATAGACAACAATATGTTACAACATGTTCAATTTATAAATCGGGGTGACACCCCAAAATGAGTGTGAGACACTCTAACATATATAAACAACTTGAAAAATAACAAAAGAAATAAGACCAGTATCCCCATTCTAGTACGTCTCTCGTTATTGAGCACTGGAATCTAATTTGACCTAGAATAGTGTAGATATATACAACATGTATACAATATCATTACTAGATAACTAATCTGAAATAATAAATCATGGAGAAGGATCGAAGAGGAATTGAGAAATCACCAATTGGATTCCAACACATCCAACGATGTTCGAATTGGAGTTTTGATGATGAATTGGGAGGAAAAATGAATCTCTCATGCTGTTGTTTGAGAAACATTGGTGAGGGTTTTTCTAAGTGAAGAAGAAGGGGATACTACTAGTATTATCATAAAAACAAAATAAATAGCGTGTAAGACAATGTGTACATCGTGTATCTGACTTGTCCTCTCTTTTTCTACTGAATTCCCTTGTACTTCATGTATAGGTCCTACCGATATACATTACACAAGTTGTACAATGATTACATAGTGTATAACCCCCAGTCATGTTGTGTAACAGTCCTACATCTAGTACTCAACATAATTCTCCTCTGTTTTCTTAAGTACAAACAATAAAAGAAAAATTCATTACTAAAAATAAGAAATAGTTTCTTACAAACATCACCCTTAAAGAAATTCGTCCCTGAATTTCACTTCCAAGGGTGTTAATGAAATATTGGAGAACAACTCCAGCTACTACTATTGATCATCAGCCTTACTCTCCCCGGTCCCTACCTACACTCAGCCGTTCTACCATAGAACCCGTACTAAAGGGACATATCGACCGTGAATAACCTTAATGATACAGTGCACAATTTGTATAAGATTCTCCTAAAACAAATGAATCTACATGTAACTCAACTTACTCAGGATGAAAATCATGAGAAGAATGTAAAAAGTAATTTCCAAACTACAAAATTTGGAAGACATCATGCATATCACAATACCTATGAGGTAACTGAAACTAATAGGAAATCGGCCCGAACCTTTATAGAATCTCTAATTGTCTGATGTATCATGGAAAAAGATTACCATTTCTCCTGATCCTCATGTGTCCCAAACTTGGGGCATGATGTTGGAAAACCAAATCCATGTCCTCAAACTCCAAAGCATATATACGGTGATAGGTATATGATTTCAAACAAGACTATTGATTATCCATCCATATCTGAGTCAACTGAACCTATTCAGTAGTATCATAGACAATACTAGGTCCTATCAAACCTACCATTCCTGTCTCTATCCTACACATGTGTGATTGACATGGCCTATCATATAAATCCTTATATGGAAGTAAAAAAATAGTAACATGAATGATATTTTTATAGGTGAACTCTACCAGGGGTATTTGTCTCTCCTAAGAACCCCATTAAAGGAGGACACTTTCATGAATTGTGTCCTCCTACACATGAAATGTATATTCTAACTAACCAACTACAAGGGGGTGGTAACCTATGATCAGAATAACCTATGTACCCATATACCTCTATATCCCTTTCCTAAAATGAGATGTAAAATGAGCATCCCAATTTAAAATTAAAGAATGTGGGATCCTGTAAAGTTTTACAATCTACGGATGAACAAACTTATAGGATCATCAACACTGAAGGTTTCAATGATTGACAAGAACTGTGAAACCTTCATAAGACTCACAAAAACTTCCCATAAAACGTCATTACCTTTAGGAGACCTTGATAAAAAATTTATGAAAACTATCAGGAAATATGTCCATTTTCACTCCTGAATGGGTAGGCGCTCTATATGTCTGTCTGGTCGTGGGTGTTCTGCCATCACCTATTGACAGGTGGATAACCTCTTCAAAAACCAGCTCCATCTCTTTTCATACCAATACACCAATACTGATGATGTAAATCCCAATGCATCATGGTGACACCATGATGCACATCCCATACATAGAAATGAAAATCCCAGATCATATCCTCACATGTGTCTACTGAAACCCATATGAGACCATGTAAATATAGGATCTCATCCTCACATATGGTCTATCCAGGAGGATGGTCCTCACCGAACATACATTCCCATAAAACCAGGGCTTCAGAATCTGATAGCTTCCTCAACCTCACTATGTCTACTAGGGTGGAGGTAACAACTAAGGATGAATAAAATGTCTTCCCCGAAGTATCATGAACATCCAAGTGCATCCCAAAGAACAATAAAATAAGCTTCCACTCGCTAATGGATTGCCGAACTTATGGCATCTTTGTACAACTACTCAATGCATAGAAAACTTCATTGACATTATCATGAGTTTAGGCATTATCTAATTAAAATGAATGAAATTATTCTACCAACCCTCACTACCTAAGATACAGATCATGATGATTAAATATGTTTTTGAGTATTTATTGGTTTGTGTACACCATACATATCAATTCCAATAAGTAAAGTCACCAAAAACATAAAGCATGAACAACCACAACTAACATGAGATTTTGTGTCGGGTAATTCCTCTCATGTGGCCTCAACAGATGATACCCTTACACAATAATATGACCCCCCCCCCCACGCATATGAAATTCCCAGAGCACGATACCTGATGCATCAAAATACATAGGGTTACTCCTTCCTAGCTCAAGATGAATCAATATACGTTCCAAAGTCAGTCTACCTTTTATCTTCTGAATGTCTATCTCACCAAAATCTATCCATACATAAATCACACCCCTTTTTAGTCATTCCCTTCAATGGTGATGCTATGCATGACATGTCCTGTATAAAAGGCTTTTAGAAACATGATAGCCCTAGAAAACTCTGCACCTCAATGATGTTATTGGGATTCCCCCATGAGGCTACTTCTCTCAACTTCTATTGGTCCACTAATACTCTTGTTTCAAAGATGACATAACCTAGGATGTGAATCTGATCCATCTATAAGTGGCCATTTGTGGGATTTCCATATGTCTAATTCCCTCTCAGTTTACACAAAATGACTCAATTTGTGTGTCATGGTCATGTCGATTATGATAAAACACCAAGATAAAATCCACAAAAACCAAAAAAAAATTAAGATAGGTATGCAAATCTCATCCCATCAGTGCAATGAAGACCACTAGAGAATTCGTGAGGCCGAATGCCATGAAAAGATACTCATACAAACCATACCTGCTTTGAAAGGCTGTGTGAGGAAAGTTTGATGATCTAAAATTCAACCAATTTTAACCGAATCATAGATTGATCTTTGATAAAACATGAGATACATAGAACTAATCAAAGATATCATCCATTTGTGGAAAATAATACTGATTCCTAACAATGAATTATTTCAATTTCAAATAATCCAAGCATAGCCTAAGTTTATCGTCATCCATTTTCACAAAACGGATCAGTGAAAACCAAGGAAAATTACTAGGTCGTATAAAACCCATAGCTTCTAAATCCTCTAGTTTTATCTTGAGCTCTTATAACTCCTTCATAGAAATACTATAAGGAAGAATGGAATCTGCTTCAACTATAGGAACTAGTATTATAGATAATCCTACCACTCTAAATATAGGTAATACTATAATGTCATATTGGAAGAAGTCTCTGAAATAATCAACCACTGAATGGAGACCCATCTGACGTCTTCTATATTCATCTAGATACAAAATCACAATCTGGACTATCATCCTACCCAACATACAATGCACGGTTCCAACTTGGCTCGCCTGGACATCCTATTCACATTTATGTAGAAAATTTCCTCCCTCTGTTGATGTCAAGCTCACCCGAAAGTGATAGAATCAAAAATGTGTTGGAAGGGAACCAACCGATCTATTACAAGAAGTACATCAATGACTGCCATCTTAAAAACCTAGAGTTCCCATTTGAAGTGACACCCACAAATATAAAGGGGGATCTCCTTACATGGACATAAACTTTCCATTGTAATCCCTAATAGAGTTTCTAGCATTATAACATTATTATAAGTAAAAACACAAAGCCCAAGTCTCTCCACAATGGGAACATATATGAAACTATTTGAATCCCCTATATGAAAAATTATAGATGCTAAAATGGAAGTGAATAGAATATTTCATATGACAATAGAGGGTCTGAGATCCTACTCCTACTAGGCCTATTGCACTGTATAATTCAAACCTGTACTATGACACTATGACAATACCTCACTACCGTAAGATGATCCACTATATTGTCACAATGATCCTAGTGTTTTGCTACCATGACCACACCCATGACCATTGCATGAACGACCTGATGTACCCCATCTCACTATTTGATTACAAATTACTAACCCTGCTCTTGAAGGTGTAGTTGGTGTAGACCATGTCTCACTAGCTACTAGTGGAAATGTCCTAGAGAAGCATTGTAGATGGCCCGTCATATCGTAATATCAGCACTCGACTCGGTCATGGGCACACCTTGGCCTCGAATTCCCAAGCGAACCACATTCTTATCGCATCACATAGATTCCCAAAGAAATGTTCAGACACCTCACATTACCACAAGAAGGATCCAAGCGACGGTTCTTACTACCATTTGAGATAGTAGCTAGTCTTGGTGCCAAATTACCATTGATCATACCTCTTGATTTCCACAGATTATTCTCTATACTTATTTCAAAATTCACTATAGAAAATATAGTAGACAACTTGAAGACATTTACCTATGAATAGATGTCATACCTATGACCATCCTAAAATCTCCTCGCCTTTGATTTATCTTCAACTATCAGGATAGGTGTAAAAGGATGAAGCTCAGTAAAATAAAGATAATAGTCGATAAATAATAGTGTGTCCAACTCCAGATTCATAAAATCTTGGGCTATATCACACATTAGTATGTCAAGAAAATAATAATCATAGAAGACTCTATGAAAATATCTCCATGCCATACCCTGATGATTCCCTGACTGAGTGATAACATCCCACCATCTCTTGGAAGAATCACATAGGATATACATTGAAGTCTTTAACCTCCCCTAATGAGGCATCTCTATATTATGGAAGAAGTAAAGTATGGCCTCTAGCCATGACTCCGTATCTTGTGGTCCACCAATCCTTGAAAACATTCGTGGATGCTACTTCTATAACACTCAAATAAATGCTTCCATATACATGGCATGTTTTTGTTCTCCCTGAATGGTTTTCATGAATCTCATAAATCCTTCATGAAATTGTGAATCAACACCTTCATCTAGTATAACAACAAGTTCCTAAACTAGCATGACTAGATGATCCAATGGTATCCCATTGACTATATCCCTTGGGGTATGATCATCATTGTAAACATGTAATAATACTAGAGGTATTCATAGTGTCATGACACTATAAGGTCTAGCACACACCTAAATTAATGATAATCATCAAGATTCTTAGTTCAAGAGTGTATGAATTAAACAATAGATGAAAATAATAAATGGTTACTAGAAGAGGTGTACAGGGAGTGTAGATACCATACAAGACATATAACCTCAATCTCTCACATAGGCATGTACTTCAACTGACTTGGGCACATAAAATTCATAGGTACAGAACGTGTTATTCTGGTACAAGGTGTATACTCAAGTCTCCCCTCATGGCCATGTACTTTTACACGACCAGATCCATATCTTCTCTAGTTGTGTATGACTACACAGTGTGCATATAAAGTAAATGGTGTGCACAATCAAAAAACCATCATTCTATGTTTTTCATGACATGGTCAGACATATAGTCATTTACCACACAACGTGTACACCTAGTATAAGACATATACTCATGAAATTTTTTTATTGATGAATAGAAGATCACATGGTGTGTGTTTATAGAACCACACCTCGTGTTGTATGTTTTTACAAATATAAAATCCCAAGAAGTTCCTCAGAACCCTCATTTTTATAAGTAAACCCATGGTATGGAAAATTTAGGTTTGTGGGGCCCATACTCCCTGATAACCTATGCTCGGAATCCACCTGTAGCACATCATAATATGTTTTAATATAAGGATGAAACATAATCCACTAAATTATGATCCAAGAGGGCCCAAAAACTTTAAAGAAAAAATGTTTAGAATCATTATAATATGAACCACAACACATACCAATACGCCTATCATAATAGATGGAATATCTATCATGATACCTATCACAAAAAAAATGAATTTATTTTATGTAATGTATCAAAATTGCATGCAGTCAATAATACTCTCTAAATGGAAAGGAAAAATGCATGGAATGTGATTTCTAGAAACTTTGTATATGATGCATGCGATGGAATACCCTCATATCATCAGGTTTAAAAAAAATAGAAACACAATTATATCAATAATAACTACATAATACAAGTTTGTCACTAAACCATGAAATAAAATGAATTGTAAAAGCTCAAAACCCAAAAATCACATTTCAATTCAAGGAAATTCAGATTTTCCATATACTTGGGATAACTACTCCCAGCAATAGCATTTTACAAAGTTCAATTTTATTCTTATCCCTATTTAATATATCCAAATAGTAAGATAAACTAGAGAAGACTCCGGTAATACCACTTTGTAACATCATGGATCCATAGGCCACTATAAGGTGCCCCATAATAGTTTAGCCACATGGCCTCAAGAGTATCTCCTCAAACTCTAGATGCTACCGAATAAAAATGAGGTATTTGGGGGTGATAATTGGGAGACTATTCCATCATTAGTAGAGTGCAACAAAACAGAAATAATAAAAAATCAACAGCGATGCTAGTAATTCCTTACAATAGAAGTAAACAATGAAATACTGATAATATAAATAACTAGATGTAATATCCTTCCCACAAAGCTATTGCATGCTACATGTTCTAGGGAAATAGAAAGATTATGTCATATTGTAGGAATATATGACGTAAGTACAAACAATACAGAAAAGGAAAAAAGATCTCTGATGCATCACAAGCCACAGCTTGGTCCCATGCTCTCACGGTCCTATGTATGAATTCAAGTACCTAGATAAGGAAACATTCCACTATTTACACCAGCAAAAACATAATCTATTTGGGCCAAAAACATGACCCAAATAAGGAGTGAGAGTAAATCTTAGTAGGAAATGGTGCTTGGTGTGTTAAAATCTATCATTTAATATATATAATATGTAGTGTATAACTAATAAATTTGAAAACTATGAATTAATCAATGTATATTGTCCAACAAGAACTTATTTTCATTTAAATAATTTCATGTTCTTTTACAATTTAATTAAATTGAATTATATAAATTTCAGAATTCAACATAATACTGCCATCCCCAATATAAAGGTAAGAACAAAAGATAACTCATATGGTTATATAAACAAGTATCATTAATAATGCATCCAAGAATCTACTATGTCCTGGTAGACACATCATAATTCATTCCTTTTCAATTTTCAAATTATAATATGATTTTTCCGTGACATTCCTATGATTTAATTAAAGTATTACACCATGTACAATTCCTCCTACATCCTATGAGCTTTTCCGGTCGATCATCTCATGAAAATGTTCTCACCTAATGAGTGGTGAGGGTATATGTCAACTGAGTCATACTTTGTTCCAATAAGTAAGTACCAAGTATTACCCATGACATATAAAACTTGTCAATGGAAACCGTACAAGGAATCTATCTATGTAACCATGTATTGTTCGACATATAAATTTATCCACCAGGAACCCATCTACAACATTTTTGGTCTACTCACAACTTAAACATAATAACACCCTTTTAGTTCATCCATGGAATTCATCAATGGAACCATGGATCAACTGAAGTATAAGGTAAAATAACTAAATGAACCAATCCATGGCATTCAAATCTAAATCCATGATTCACCCATTTCTCTTCACCCTTTAAAAAATTTAAAATTTTATTAAATATTTCATTATGCATGGAATGTTAAAAAACCAAAATCATCCAATATAATATTTATCAAGTAGAAACCTCATAAGGCTAGTACTTTAAATTACTCATATGGGTATAATTCTCATAATAAGAACGTAATGTAAATTAAATTATTGCATGGATTAATCATAAATAAACTCACATGGGCATAATTCATTTAAGAAGAAACACTTGTAAAAAAACTATTACATGGATTTAACATCAATCAACTCACATGTACATGTTCAAAGTTGGAGAAACACATTCCAAACATGTGTAAATAGGCATAGGGATAAACAAAGGTTATGGGAAAAGTCATGTGTCCCATACCTTTAGCCAGTTGGATACTATATATCAACCTTAAAACTCATTTATTAATCAAATTCATTGTTAAACAACCCACAAATGGGAAACATGGCATACATCGTAAGCATCCTAGGTCAAATGGCCAGAAATGGGCTTCTAAGGGAAACAAATCAAAGGGATATCCCTACTACAAGGTAAAAAAACCAATCACATTAATTAGAACACCTATTCAATTACCTTGATGACAGTATGTAAAAACATTTTCAATTTATAAATCAAGGAATCACACAAAAAATGGGTGTTTAGTACCCCGATATATATAAACAACTCGAAAATTAGCAAATGGTGTGAGACTACGTACCTTGTACTCATATGAATCTCCTTGTCCAGCATCAGCTGGTAATTTAAAAAAGAATATAGTAGATTAATAAATTAGCATAAATGTTGAATCCTCGATAACTAGGTTGATATAAGAAATCATGACAAATGGGTCATGGGGAATCGATAACTCACAGATGGGATACCAATGCATCTGATGGTGTTCAAATCAATGTTTAGATGAAAAATTAAGAGGAAAAATGACAATATGGTGCTGATATTTGGGAAACACAGTGAGGGTTCTTTCTGGATGATGAATAAGGGGATTCTAACCATTTTTACAAAATCAATACAGGGTGTGTAGGCTAAAGTACAAACCATGTATATGCATTGTAATCTATTTTTTGGATGAATTTATTTACACATCTTATACCAGTCATGCCAACATTCATTACATGGAATGACTTTGGATTACAAAGTGTGTAACCCCTGGTCACGTTGTGTAAGAGTCTTTCATCCAGGACTCAGCTTGTTTTCCCTCATATATAGTAATGTGAAACCATAAAGAAAATATTCATACCTCAAAAGATGAATTGGGTTCTTAAATATTTAATTTGATAATTATTATATAATATCAATTAACCATTATAAAAATATAATATTTATTAATTATTAATTTATATTGAGAAATCAATAAAATTTATAGATAAAAAATGTATTACATCATTCATGGAGATGGTGGGAAGTACATAAAGAAGCAAATTGTTTCTATTTTCTCGACGGATGGAATGAAATGAATTTTTTTAATTAACATTTAAGGGATAATTATTAATTTTTATATATCAATTATATAAAAAATCTATAATTATTACTATCAGTGTAAAAATAAAATGAAAAACACTCAACATTTCTATGTGGATTCCATAGTTCACACCTACACACAAGTGGGGTAATTATTCTCTAATAGATTAGAAGTAAGAAGTTAAATGTAATATTATGTTTCTAAAATAATGTTTAGATACCAAATATCTCATATATTCATTAAATTTTTTCTTTAATACCTCCCATGAAATACATCGGTAAAAAATGAATCATATCGCTTCCTGAGGTGCCAGTCCTCCGTACACGTGAGCATCATTATCTTGTCCCTCGTGAAATAAAAAATAATAATTAAAAAGTGATATAATGATTAAAAAATTATAATAAAATCATAAATAATATATAAAAACAACAATTCCATCATTATATCCCACCATGAATGGTGGTTATGGATGATAAATTGCATTAGTTTGTGAGGCAGTATTTCTCTATACACATAAATGAGGATTTCATAACACATTTGATGGAAGAGAAGAATAATTTAGGTCACAACATTAATATTATAAAACATAATTATATGGAATATACTATGGTTATTATATCATCACATTTTTATAATAATTTATGTATGTTGTTGAAGAAATAAAATAAAATTCTTGGTCAACTATGTTATCTCTTCTTCAGATAATTTTTTTTGGTTTCCACCAAATGATTAAATATGTTGATTTTATGACTATAATAATAAATAAAGAATGTGAGGAATGGTTTATGGTATTTATTTGGGTAGATATATGTGGAACCATATAGTTTTTTAATTGTGATGAAGAGAGGGTAGAGGGTAGCCTTTTATATGTGAGGTGAGTGGCACATTTGTAATTTTTGAAAAGATAAAGGTGCACACACATTTTATAGTTGGAAAAAGGACGAAAATGTTTCCTCAAATTAACAAATAATGGATACAATATTAATTTTCTTAATTGTTAAAAAATTATTTGTCTTTATATTTTCAATGTAAGACTATATTTCCATAAAAAAATATAGTTTTACAGAAAATATTTCTTTTTATTTCAAATTATTCTTATTTAATTTATAATTAATAGGTAATAATTGAATTTATTTTATAAATTTATAAACCATATTAGTTTCATAATTTATTAATTTTTATTCACACCCACCATATTAATGTCTAGGATATATTGGTCATGTTAATAATAGTATTTTAATAGGGTATCGTGTTTCATTAAAACCCAATTTTGTAATCATTGAATGATATCAAAGAGATTGAATTTATTTAAAAATAAATATATCATAAATTCTAAGGTTGTTAAAATATCTTCTAATCTTGGTGTTTTATGTCATATACACTCTGTAATATCATGTTTCTCTATTATAATATATTGTTGTTAAATTATCTTCTACTATTGGGGTTGTGTGTCATATACACTACCAAATATGATGTTTCTCTTTTAAAATCAATGGGTAATACGCATTTGGAGTATAAAATGTGAGATATATTCTTTTTTCATAATAAATACCTATATAATGGTGGTATTCAACCTCAATAAGGTCAGCATAATATGTTTTGAATCCCCATCTAGTTGAATTTTATGTGAGTAGATTTTGGGGTTTCTTCTAATTATATCATATGAGATCTATCCTATTTATTGGACACTTCTTCTCAAATACAATTTATCAGACACTTTTTTTATGCAATAAAACATCACATTTATCATAAAATTCATAATCAACCACTTTTTTATATGTAAAAAATACGATTTATAGAAATTTTGACAATCACATAATATATTGGATTTTAAATCATAATTTTTATCACCTTAGATAAAAATTTATTTAATGTATGTAAATTTTAAAATGGTTTATCCACTTCAATGCATGAGAGTGTAAGTACTGAATTTTTTCCAAAGCGTGCCTCATGGGATCAAAATTATTAATGTGTATACTGTATTATCCAAACTATATGGCGAGTATTCCATTATTCACATTGATGAAGGTATTTTATATAATAAAAGAAAGGTCGACATAATATAATGGATGAGTATCTAGGTCGGATTTCTTCCCCTATGTTTATTTCATAGAGGAAAACTGGAAACAATTGGTCTAGTAATTTTGTGAGAATATATTATAGTAATATTTCTTGAAATATAGGGGATTAATTTTTGAGTTTTACTACCACTAATATGGGATTAAAAGATAATATATATATATAGAAATTTACACTGAGTGAGGAATAAAATTTATTAGAGATATAGGATTATATAAATAATCAGAGAATGTCAATGAGACAATGGTGTAGCGAATATAAAATTTCTCTAGATCATGAAATGTGGTGGATAACTAGGGTTTGTTCATGTCTAAGATACTTCTTCACAAGTAAATCAAATCATTTCCTTGATTCCATCATATTAATGTCAAAATATCATTATGAAACATTGAAACCCTTAATATATGTTCAATAGATTACATTGGATTGATATTAATTTCAATTTTTTGAAAAATATTTTGAATTAATTTTGGAAGTGCTTCCTCTTAAATATTTATAATTTGAATTATTAATGATGGTAATGGTGGGGATAATATTTTCATATCTGTTTTTTTCTTTATAGTTTTATTTATTTTATCTTCATCCATAGTTCATTATTATTTCCGTTTAATTTATTTACAATCAGTTTAAAGATTTTTTTTAAATATATTCCAAGAATTTTAAATTTGTTTAGCTTAATTTTACTTATATTCAAGATGTATTGGTCTATGTTATGGTTCTTTTGATGGTGGTAGTTAATTGTAATCTATTATTTTAAGCATACTAATATTTTACTTGGCATTAGGGATTTTTTGGACTTATAGATTTTCAATGTTTTTGATTAGAATGTACACAAAAAGTTTCATTATGTTTATAAAATTTTATACTATTTTTTAGCTCCACAACATTAGTTAATTATTTTTTTTATATTTGGGGTTTTGAACTATTTGGGGGCTATTAAACAAGAATATTTTATTACAAATGAGGTGGATAATAGGGTTTTTTACAAGTCTTATTACTGGTTTCAATGAAGGATAACCAGTACTAGAACTATCTATTTTTTTATTAATAAGGGGATGGTTTGGGTATTTTAGTTGGAAATGGAATATAGACAGATTATAGTGATTTCTAACCCAATATTAGACTTGGTTATTATCTACCAATTCTTTATTTTTTGTAAATATTTTGTATTAAAGGTTGTAGTAAAACTCTACATACTCTATACTTTATCCCACATGTTAATGAAATTGATGGATTCTGAACATATATCATATAACACAGTTGGTGCTTGTTGGTCATTTAAGTGTTACATAGCCATATGTTATTCCAATATATTAATCTTTCCAAATACAGTTTCAAGAAATGTTTATGAATTATTATTTATTACCTTCGGATTAACTATTGTCCACATACATCTTTTCCTTAATTATTGGGAGTTATAATAAATATAATGAATCATTCCTTTAGGTTTTGTTGGTAACTTTTTAATCAAAGATCCCATAGATATTGAAACTAAAATGTTTCTATCATATTCAAGAAGGTGTTGGTAAAATAATACAATGAATTGGTTAGATTATCCTTTTTTATTTGGAAAACTAATAGATTACATTTTTATAATCTTTCAATACTTATAGAGTCTCTCTCTAGATGCCTATTTGAGTGCATAAATTAATTTTCAGATGTTTTACCAATGGTGGTGAGAAATAATATTTTCATGAAGCATAATTGAATATAATACCAAATATTTATTTATATTATTTAAATGATTAAAGGCCACATTGTAGTTGCTTACTGGAGCGAGATGTCAAATTATCTCTACCTCACTGTTTCCTCAGATTTTCCATGTGGTTTTAGAGTTGATCAAACATGGATGCATACATATATGAACATGTTAGAGTCATATATGTGGAGGATATAAATCATGTTAAATAGTTCTATAAGACTATTGTTTTTTCTAAATTTAATTGTTCAATTTAAGAATATCTTGTTGGTTATGTTTTTAGAGAATCATGGTGAAAATATATCTCTAATGGGCTATTTGGGGTTCCAATCAATTTCATCAAGCTCTATGTGAGAACATGAGGATTAATTTTAATATATAAGTAAAAATTCCTCAATGTTTGATTAAAAATTTAATTTTCTTAACATTTTAAATGTTCATTCAATTTCAGGATGAAAATAAATTAATGGTTTATTAGATTTTTGTGTCATGTAATGCTTAAATTAGAGGTATTGTGGGATTGAAACCCTATAAAAAATTAAAATTTTTATGTGCCCCTTATAATTGGGAATGGTAAAATAATTTAGTACCTCTATTAAATATATTTATAGTATAATTATAGGTATTCTCTTAGTGGGTAGTGCACATGAAATTAATTTTTTTACTTTTGAATCAGTTGAAATTTCGGTTTTGAATTAGTTTGTTGTTTTTGAAGACATAAAATGTAGTCGAAACTAGAGTTTTAATACAATTGAGGAAATAATGACCTGATTTGGGTTTTGTTAACATATAACATTTCTTTCCTAGTTTCCAAGGGAATCTACTCCACTCCAGTCATGATTGGTATGAAAGAGATTACATGCTTACTTTATCTATTTCACTTGATCTGATGACAATGTTGATAATAACCCCTAACAAATAACTCAAATTATTGTACCTCATTCAATATGTGTATGGTTTATAGTGTTACCTTCATGATGACTTATCTAATTCCCAATCTAGTATTATTTTTCTTAAAGAACCATGATTTCCCACTCCCACTTTCCCATATATTTAAAAACACCAATCACATCACTAATTTTCTCTATACATTTATTTTATATGCATACCATGAATAGGTTGAGGGAGATAATAGATCATTGAATAATGAAATAAACTCTAAAAAACATCCTACAATATATTATTACACTTGATAATAATTAATTCAAAAAGAATATTGAAACTCATTTAATTGATGAGTTTATATATTAAATAAAATGATCTTAGTTATCATATATAATAATAGAATTCAATTCCTTGATCTCTCACTGTTTACCCCCCATGTGAATAAAAACTGAGAATAGAGGGAAAGAATAATTTATTATAAGATAAAATTGAAAATAGTAAGGATAATAAAAATCCAACAAAAACAGAAATTATTAATGTATGTAATCCTTGGTCAATGGTTAATTTCATTACATTAATAGTCCTCCTATTCTATTATAGATTCATATATTAGTTCTTCAAATATTCTACTAAAAGAATTGAAATATCCTCAATTATAATTTGAAAAATCCCTACTTACTTCTCATGAATCCCATTCCATGATTTTGACCACTAAGGAATATGGAGTTTCTTTGTACTACTCCTGAAATACCCATCATTCATAAATTAGAGTGGAATACTTTGTTGGGTTGATGAGAATTGATGTGTTAGTTAATTTTCATTGGACCAAAGGCAACCTTATATTTTACACTTATTATATTTTTGAAAAATAATATGTGTCCTAGAATAAGAATGATAATTGATGACCATATAATATATTTGTGTCCATATGATTGAATGAACATGTGATATATAAAAAGGTGTTGTAGGCACTTATGTATTTTTGATGTACCTCTTAACATGTTAGGTAAAGTTAATTTTTGTGAACTTGTAATTTTGTCATGTTGTAGGTTGAGTCCTTATAGTCAGTTATATTTCTTCTTGCGGTAGCTTCAAGACTTTTGTATTTTCATTTTTGTGGTTGATCGATTCATATGGTCGATCAGGTTCTTTCTTCTAGTATTATAATACAATATATATATGATAAGAATATGGTATTTTTAAGAATTATTTGTGTGGATTTTTTATAAGTCTTCATGTGAATGGTTTAATATGAGTTCACTTTGGTACATTGTGAAATTTTCGATATCTTCCCATGTGTTCTACAACTACATCATTATTATATTTCTTTAATTAATCATAATAACACTATATATATATTTCGAGTAAAATAAATCACTTAGTATAAACATTGAACAACCAATATTAAGTGTTTCTATTATTATAATAATCCATTATGATTAAATAATCAATTAATACTCACGGTTAAATACATTTATCAATTAAACACTGTGATTATTCATTAAAAAAATATGATAAAATTATATTTTCACAAATATTTGGGTTTAAAATAATAGAAACATAAGATAAAGATTATTAAAACATTAACTTTTAATTTATATCATTTAAATTTTACCCGACCAACTTAATATGTTGAGGATTATTGAGAGGGTTATGAGATGTGAAGACTCTGGTGCAATTATGGAAATATAAAAGTGTAAATGTTTAAAGTATTAAAATATTAGAGCATCCAAATGGAATACTTGTTTAATGAACCCTTAAAAAATTTCCATAAATTAGGTTTAATGATTCCAATTTGGCAATCTTGTGTATTATAGATGTAATTTCCCAAAATTTCAGAAGATGTTCATTAATTTCCATGCACAGTCCATATTATGTTATGATTTTATAGAAAAAATTATAATATATTGATGGTTATATGATACCAAAATTTATTAAATTTTTTTATTAGTATGTATATGATTTCTATATTAGTAAAAAAATTTCAGAATAAGCTTAAAATGTATATTTAATTAATGTTGAAAAGTGTCTCTACATTCAGAGGAGGAGTGTAGAGGATTATGTCATGATTTATGGATATTTAAATGGTAAAAAATTGTTATTTTTTGTCTCATTTTCACTCATGTTATAATAAAATTTCATTTTTAAATAATGGTTGTTATCAATAAATAAGATGATAATTTTGTTTCACATGTTTTATAATTTTATAAAATCTAAAATATAGTTTGATAAAATATAAGGATAAAAATGTTTTATCTTGGATAAAGGTGTTGTTTCTATGTTATTTGTAAATATAACAGGCAAATTATTCTCAAATCCTAATCGAGGAATATATTAATGATTTAAATTTTATATTTATAATATTTATCTAAATTTATAGAATATTATAAACATAGATATATATTTATTTGTTAAATTTTTCCACCAATGTAATTGTGGTTTATTTCTAAACAAATAATACTTCATTTTATAGAATAATATTTTAGAGAAAATATATTTTATAATGGTATAGTTAGAGTATACATGAACTATTATAAGTTTAATTTGTTACAAATAAAATATTATTCATGTTAATTCAATGTGAGAGTAATGTTAACTTCCTGAATGATTTTTTTGGTATTTTGATAAGAAATGATATTAATGTAAAGTGTTTCATTTATATTTATTACCAAATGATATCAATGTAAATTTTATGGATGTACTATAAAGATTATGATGAACATAGAAAGAGTTAAAATTATTTAATTCCACAAAAAATTTTAACATTGTAACATGAATGTTTTATTATAAATTATTTTTATTTTTATGTTGATATAGTTAAAGTTTAAAATTATGGATCCCAATGTGGCAATTATTTAAACAAAATTTTTTGATATATTCTAAACCATTGAATAAGTTTATTTGGTGATATATTGGATAGCCACATAGAGATGTGGTATTAATTTCATATTGATTCAATGGGTTTAACAAAAACTTAAAAGTTAAGTAAACCTAAGGCCTATCTAGTATCATATCAAATATTTTAAAAACTATTATTAAATATGGCTTTATTATTATATCCATAAAAATGTTTATGAATATATACATATATAAAATCATGTTATACAATAGAAAATAATAGCATTATCATTAATTCATGTTGGATTCATATATTACATCATGGGAAATGATAATTAACCACTCAAGGTATATATTTATGTTTATAATGTGATAGGTTTCATATAAAGATATATAAATTTTTTTATAAGATTGAAGAAACGTTTTTATAGTAGATGAATCATTACATATAACACATATGGTTTCACACACTTTATTTTCTATGCTAGAGATGTATATAACATATTAAATCTCCAATACCTATGGTTGATAAGATACCTATGAGAAACATTATAATTTTTTACCTTTATGATACCAACCCCGAGGATGAGCTATTCAGAAGATGGTTATGTGTATTTTTAATCATATTTTATATTATGGTTTTTCAATGATATGATTTTTCTTACTGTATAAACATTATTCTATATGGTACTTAAATTAATATAAATTGATGATGTTTATGGAAATTGATAAATAATTTATTTGTTATTTTCCCATATATTTAGATGATGACATATAATTTTGTCACCAATATGGGTGAATGTCATGTTATGCATTCACCCAATTTATCTATCTATAATTACTGAATTGAGAATGTATGAGTAGTATATAAAATATTTTCATACAATGTTTCTCACAGTCACTCAATGAAAAGGTCAAATGGATTATATTATTATACATATTCCATATGATACAACTATTGTACCAAGGAATATAGATGAATTAGTCTCATTAATATCACAATAAATCCCATTATTGTTTAACTAAGGGTAATGTTTTTTATAGAGGTTCCTCATAGCCTGCAATTACATATTAAAGAATTAATATGTTTTATAAATGATACAAATTATTTTGGGGTAGCAATGATTGGTTATTTGAATAGGTTTTCTGTTTTTTTTAAAATTTTATTTATAACACATTGGGAGAAAATCAAGATGTATTTTAATGTATAACTAGAAATAATTTAATTTTTTATATGTTGCTTTATAGAATATAACATATCGTGAAAATAAAAAATATTTTCTCCAAAATAATATTGGGGATATCTAAAAGGGTATTTTTATATGGGTTTACAATATGTTATATATGATGCTACAAAAAGTAAATATAAGTTTATTAAGATTTAGTAAATTTTTGATTTTTATAGAAAAAAACAATAAATATATAACCATGACATTTTGATATTAAACCCATCATAGATTCTGATGGAGTACACCATTTAATAATAATGATTACCATGTGATGTTTTATACAAGGAAATATATAAATTATTCAACAACACATAATAACTATTTTTAACACAAATTGAAAAATATCATTATTAGTTTTAACATCATTTGATGATGTTTACAGAAGTTTGGATGATATTTTATGAACCATTTAATTATTTATATATTTTATCATGAATTAAATTAAGTTACATGTTTCCAACATTTATAAAACTTTTGTAATGACAATACATTTATTGTTTATAATAGATTTACAATAATAGAGCCTTTAAGAAGTATCCTTAAAGAATATATATCAATGTTGAGTCTATTAGATGGTGTACAACATTAATTTTGTAATTTTTTTGAATCAAAGCTATATTTCATTATCTACTTTTACCTATGGTTTAAATTTAAATTTGTTTCAAGTAAAACCTTTCCACGAATTGATAAATTTACAAAAGTTCAGGGATAACCCATGGTGGAGGGATGCTTATTTCCTTTTTGTTATATCAATCAATTTATGGTATAAGATCATGAATATATTAATTTTTTATAGAAAAATAGGAATGTAATTTACTTATGTTAAATTAAATTTGATTTAATGTTTAGATCTTATGGAATTTTTTTTGTTACCACTGTATTATGATAGGGGTTTCCCCCACCAAAACAACTAAATGATCACTCATGAGTCTTGCACAACAGATTCATGTATTGGATTGATATAGATGAACTACATATGTATTTATTAATAATAATAACTATAATTCAATATTATTGATCCCTTATTTTATCATATTGATAAATTTAATGGTTTTTATAGTCATAATATTTAATATTATGAACATTCGAACCCAAAAACTATGTATACATATGAGAATTATGTATTATAAAAGTGTTATTTCATAAATAGATAACAATGTATATATATATATAACCTTCATTTCTTATGAATGTAATACTTATATATATATTTCATTCCCCCTATTTTATGTAATCAGATCTACCCCCATTGATAAACCTTTATATATTCCCCATGAAAATATATCACCCCCTTGATGATTAATATGATCAATCCTTATCTCCCTATATTGAAATAAATTTAAAGGGTTCATTGAATAAGTAATATATTATATATGCTGTTATAAAATCAGTGTAGGGGGAGGGGAAGTAAATAAAATAAAAATTATTCATTATAAAATATAAAAATACTTTATAAAATTAATATAGAAAAAAAAATATATAATTTTTTATTCAATATCTCAATCAATAAAATAAAAAATTTAATGTAAAATTTTTTGATACATCCATCCTAAATAAAAATATCTATTAAAAGAAAAAATTCATATATTTTCCTGTTACATTATTATTATCAGTAGTTTCTCTCTATAACCTCGAAGAACCGAATCTTAATTAGTAAAAATTTATCCCAACAAATTTTAATTTTTTTTTCTCATTGCATATAAAAACTCTATCATTATGGGGAATAAAGTTGTTATGATTCATTAAGAAAACAAAATTTATTTTAATGAATTGAATATAAGGTAGGGATAAAATATCTTAGAGCTTACCTAAGTAGAAATTATTCTTCTTAATCCTACATTAAACCTGTGTTTAAGTGTGGTTGGGAGAGAATTTCAACATGTTTTGTAGTGGGGTACTATGGAAAAATTACTATTCATTCAAGTTCGGTTTTTTGGAAAAATGGAATTCGGGACACGACTTCACACCCTACTAAAATGAAATATAGAAACCCATGTATGATTAAAACTGTAGTAGAACACTAGAAGAATCCAATTGACCACAATTTTGAAGGAGTTATCTAGTGGTCATACCAATAATCCATAAAGCTATGTATTCAATCACTATAGGCCGGTAGAAATGTCATGAGTTGATTATTCTCAATTATGTAATACATAATAGAAAAATATATTTTTAGTATATTTGAGTCTAGGATATCCAACATGTTATGAATATCATATAACTTGGAATACAAGACATGTAATTTACCGAATGAATGACCATGGGAAAAATAGTTCACGTAAGGGTTCCCCCTCAACCATTCATAAAAAAGTTTATTATCTCAATAATAATAAATTTCAAACACCTTTAGGAAATGTTGAGTAAGTTAGGGATGAAAAATAAAAAAAATAAAAAATGTCAAGCATAGAGTGGTGGTTGAATGTAACAGTTAACATGTATTTTCAAATGATTTTTCGGTGTGATTGATTGAGGATCATCTTAAAAGGGGGAACACAAAAATTATTTTTAACCCAATTTATATGTATCATTAGTGGTACTTGAGAGGTATCTCATATAGGATAATGTTATTGGTGCGTGTTTAGTTTTTCTTAGGGGTTAAATGTATAAAAATGATAGTATTAAATTATATTTTTTAATTAAATATTAATAGAAGTGCTCTAGAATGTAATATCTCCTTATATTCCCCATTAAATCATTATTCAAAATTATAATCTAATAATTTATCTCTTTATGAAGTGAAATATCACCTGAATAACCTACCCTAGAATTTTCATTTTAATTTGAGGGATTAAATGACCAGTTAAACATACAATATCCCATATAATAGAAATCAGATATTTCAAACTAACCATATGTAAACCCTTGAATAACCATCAGAAGAAATAGAGGAGATCTAATTTTCATATGTATGTGATCTAGGAAAAGAGGAAGATAAATTAAAAAATTATGAAATGAGAAAATTTTTATCGTCTATTCAGTATGAATAAATCCAGATATTAGTATAAGAGAATATATAATTATATGAAAAATCTCATTAATAGGGTTAAGGATAATATCATCTCCCCAACATAATTGGATAATTACAGTAAGGAAATGAATGAAAAGAAAAAAAGAAGAACATAATAAAAACCCTAGTTTAATAATCACACAATCCCTCCCATTTCTCGTGAAAACATAATTTTTTAAGGGAACATTATGAATAATCTAATACTATATCTCTGACTATGTTATTTAAATGAGATTCATCCAATGAGACTAGAAAATTTAGATTATTCACAGAATTCCAATACTAGAGTTATTTTTTGGAATACCGACACATTCAAGGATTGACAATCAGTATTCCTTCAAATCAGCTAACTTGATCTTTATGTTAAACCATTACACCCTAAAATCAGTTGACCCATTATTAAATGGATGATCACAATGTGGATGGTATGTCGGAGAACTCCTTGATTTTAAATGAATATCATAATATAAAAGTGGTTATTATTTAAGTCCTAAATTCTATATGGAAATGTATAACATAAAATTATATTTCTCCCTAGTTCATTGATGACCTTGAAATATCCATTAAACCAATAGAGGTACCCTTATATAGTAATGAATTACCCTTATGTGGATGTGGATTCATGGTTTCACCATTATGCTATTTCATTTCCCCCTTCTTCAGAAAATGTTATACCTTTTCGTAGTTATCGAAACATTCTATGTACCTTGACATAAAAGAAAATCATCTTTATATGGGTGAATATTAATGGATAAACCCTTATGATGATTTATTTTACCATTATAAATACTTTTTAGTACCTTAAAGTACCTATAATACACTATTTATGTAAAGATGACACAATTATCTCATATGTGATATTCTTGACATGATTTGTAGTACCCTTACCCTATCTTCTTCTCTAGTGAGAATCATCAATCATGGATTTGGTTCATCTCTTCTAGTAATGGAATCTTTACTTTAGTGTTTTATTTAATGGAGTATCTTCTACAGTAGTCTTCACCTCAGGATCAGTATCTTCTTTGATTATTTGGGATCAAACACTCAGTGTTGCGTCAACTATTTCTTTGGTTACAAGCTTAGGTCATTATCATGGTTCAAATTAGGGTGGCTCAGATTTTGGTCATCACCACCAGAAATATATTATTTGGAACTGTTATCTTTTCAATCAATGGTATGGTCAACCATGGATTTTAACTGGGTTCATTCTCTAGAGATTAATAGTTTATTTCCATTGTGGTCTCTATTATAGTCGTCCATGGAGAAGAGAAGTGAGTTTTATGATATATTGGGATATGTTATGGTTTCTCCATTCTAAGGTGAAATTTTCAATTATGATCACCTTAGCCTCTAGTGTTGTGGTGTAAAAAACATCACAATGAATGGTAGGTTCATGTTCCATACTTTTCTTTCTCAATCATTCATTTAGGGTTCTATGGTTTATTTGAAGAGGTGTTCTTATGAATTCTTTAGTACTTTATATAATTTTTAGTGTGTTCACCTAGATCGACAACATGAAGGGTGTTTTGTTCATGGATCCATTAGAAGTTTTCAATCAAATCCTTAACATACACATGAAATTTAATTATATATATATTTAAGTGTATAGAATTAAATAAAAAAAACATTCATTCAAATTAATTATTCTATTTCATATTATTCTTTGTAACAATTAAATCATAAATTACTTTTTTTAATGAATTTAAATCATATTTAATTGAAAAAATTGAATTAATTTTAAATGACAATTTTCCACTTCAATGTATATATTTCATTAAAAAAATAAATAATAACACTAACTCAACTCAAAAATAAATTCATTTAAGAATAGTAATTACAAATTAATATAAGACAATAAAAATTTAAAAGAAAAATCAAAATGTGGCTATCAATAAAGTAACATAGTTAAGGAATCAACAAAAAAATTCTACCTATTTTTAATAAACTATATAATTCAAAATATCATTAAAAATTCAATTAATCATTCTATATTAAATCAATTAAGGGTTAATTATTAATATTTTTTTTTTGAAATTTTATGTTCACATGACACACCAAACTTAAACCATTATACTCCTTGGTAATTTTGCTATTCAATTCGATTTATTAAAAAGAAAAAAACAATTATTCCTTCTTAAGAACAAAATAAATTATCCTTAGATGACTAAATTCATAAATTCATCCATTTTTTGAATCCAAATTCCCTATAAATTCTATCAATTCACTCATCAACTCAATCTAATCAATGATCCCTGTATAAGATGATATAAAATTATATTTATGTGGAATAAATGTTTTAACAAGAAATTCCATTTATTTCTATCACTCTGGTTTCTTAAACTACAGTTCAAATTTACACTTCACCAATATATATAAAATGGGTTGGATATAAGTCCTTTGAAATTAGATTAAAATTTTCCATTTGTATCCCACCATGAATCTATGAGATAAAAGGGACTAGTTGTATGAGTAAACCCTTTGTACATATATAAATTAGTTATTTTGGACAGTTCATTGCATATAAAATGTAGGAATAAATCAAAAAATATTTCCACAATATAACTTAAAAAAATTTAATTAACACTTAAATAATTAATTATTTCAGTATTGGGGGGTTTTGTATAAATCATTTTCAAATAACGTGACTGATGATGGAAGAGTGAAGATCTTTGTGTGATTATATGTAAAATAGGAACAATCCATAGGAAGATACCATGTCTTCGATCATAAAACATGTGATTCAACACATTTATTTATTAAATTAATTAGTTTCATTTTACTATAATTTATATTACATTGATACATTGATCTATTAGTTGATAATCAAAGAAGATTCTTATTATCACACATTAATGCATTCTTCATTTTAGTTATTTATTATCAACTTATAATTTATTGATTCATTCAAACTCTATAGGTATAAGATATTTACTTATTTTTTACTTTTTTTAATATTATTACCATCTTCAATGGATTTAAAATACATTATAAATTGTTCCTCTATTTCTCAGTCGACCATGAAAAATGGGTTGAATGAAGTGTAATGAGTGATCTATGATTACTTGGCTAGCATAAATTTTAGTTTACAATGATCTTTACATCCCTCAAGTTAAGATAAAATTCTAGGTGATAGCAATAGAGTCACATTTCACTTGATTATATAAAAAAATTCCAATATGAATTGGAATGATAATTTAATTGGACAAATAATGGGACAAATATATATTGGGACACTAATTTTAATATTAAATTAAAAAATAATATAATTTAATTTTATTAAGGTTTTCAATTATTTAACCCATAAAATAAAAGGTAAATACAATTCTAACATTGTATTCTACTGTACCTATATAATATGTATGTATATCTGGTAGTTGATTTAAATATTTATTTTCTGAATATATTTTTAAAATGTTTTCCTCAAATGACCAGATCTAACTCATCTCACATTATTGGTATTGATGAGGAGTTTGAAAAATTATTCTTGAGAAAATTAGAACTATAATAATCATTGAACAATAGGAGATGTAATTTTTAATAGTTTTATTTACAATCTCCGTATCCTCAAATCATACTTCCACTAGATTATCTTTAAGAATTGAAATATGTAAAAAAATTGGACCAGTAGAATAAATAATTAAGTTAAATATTTACACCCATTTTCAACAATGGTAATAGAATTGAAGGACTATATAATCAACAATAATATAAACTATGAAATAGTATGATTCAACTCCTTTAATATTTTTTGGGTTTTGAAGGAGATAATTGTAACCGATATATAAAATTACTTCATAATGTTTGTAGTAATTTCACGCCCAAAGACACATACGAATATCCATTATATTTTATGGTCTTCCCCTTATCTCTATAAATATATGACGAGTTATTTCTCTACAACCAATATCCTTGGAAGGTTACCACATCATACTGTCTATAAAATATATTCCTCTAGAAGCACTTCTCTAACTAAAGGATAACTCATATAAGAAAACAATTATATGGGATCCAGAAATAATATTTGTAAAATATCTATGAGTTTTGGGAGGGATTTAAGGAATTGATAGCCTACACCCATATTGGCCTGTTCAAAATGGCTATTTCAATGAATTATCGTACCATGGGTTGGTTGGAAGTGATTACAATCTACTTTATGGTTTATTTATAAGAGAATTAATTGAAATTTCCCATACAATGGAACCAATATTGATAAGAACCTTATCATGGGGAACTCCATAAACCATTTCTTTGAATCTGAGTAAAATATACTATTAGTGGTACTTGAGTTGCATCACAAAGAAGAGTTGTATGGGCATGTTTATCATTTTTTATTTGGGATTAATGTGTGAAAAATATTTAATTAAACTATATTGTTTTAAATACAAATTTGAAGGAAGTTTCCAAGCATATTATATCCCCCTACATTACATATTAAATCATTTTTACAGTTTATAATTTCATGTTTTCTCTCTTAATCAATTAAAATAACACTTGATTACCCATACATAGAATTTATGGTTTTATCAGAAGAATAAAATGTCCAATATAAACTATAATAATGCCTAGAACATCAATAATAGATATCCAATTTCTATTAAGTTAATTTCAAATCATGATCATAAGCAATGGATAGGATCTATGTGGCCCATGTTCTCGATCTAGTGAACGAGGCAAGATAAATTAAAAACGAAAGAATTGTCTAAATATCATATCATCTAAACAGATCAAATCAATATAGATATAATTATAATATAATAAATAAATAAAATTACATATTAATTAATAGGGGTATCTATTATATCCTCATCTTAACCACTAAAGGATTAGTGTGCTATCATGATCAAATAACTATAAAAAATGGACGAAATCAAGAATATAAAACATACGAGCAGTTGTATTTTGATGATTGTAGATGTTATCGATTCTACAGTGAACAATTTATCTTTTATATTGTATCATTATGAATTTTTCATTCTTCCTATATATCCATTCTATTCACACTAGCATCATAAAATGAACCCAAAACTTCATAATTATTCATTAAATTTAGGCCAATCCTAATGGGTTTTCCAAGGAAAATACCAGCAGCCCCACCACCAGTGGTTTGTCCCGTTGTTAAACCAGTTAAATCTCTAGTTGTTGTAAATATACTTGTCCTATATCATCTTAATATTCCACAATTTCTTATAAGCACAATTTAGTAATTAACAACATTATTTTAAGCTATGTAAGAATGGTGTGCACCAATTCTGGAGAAAAAAAATATTACACAGACTAGTCGGATATTATCCCTCCCCCTCCAAATATTGTTAGTACAATATTACATATATTTAATGGTTTGGGAGATATAGAACAACACATAACGAATTTAATTTCTCATTTTGATCCCAGGATGGGGACTCCTCAACAACATGAAGTAGTTAATCTTAAGGTGTTTTTTGATGTCATTACAGGAAACATCATTTTTCTTGTATACTAGTTTGCAATACTGATCAATTCATAGATGGGAATATCTTCTTTAGAAATTTATTCTTCAATTCAGATAAAATCTCCTAAAGGCAACCATTTTTATTTTAAAAATTGCGAAAATAGTGAAAATGAAAGAGTTTCAAATTTAATTTCTTGATGGAAAGGATTAATGTATTCTTTAAATCTAGAACCCCCTCAGAAACATTGCTGACAATTTGTGTGAAAAATATTCATGATGAGTTACGCGCAAAACTGATCCCTGTGAAATACGTAAGAGGGTTTTGGGACATTGCTTGACTTTATCAATAGATAGAAGATTCCATTAAGGAATTGTTTTATAGTTCCATTAAGCATGTGTTCTAGATTTAAGAATCACTATATCTAGGTGGTTTTCACTGGATTTATACATGGAATTGGAAACTTCCAATAGTTTTTTATCCAAATAGTACCTTCTTTCCAAAGGTAGGTGTTCGTTAAGTTTTTAACTTTAATGTTCTAAAGAGAGTGCATTGGTTGAGAGGATGGGAGGTTAGACTCATCACACCGTTTTGGGGGGAATTATTGTCTACTCTGGGACTCTCTTGTTAAATTAAAATATTTTCCTTAATCATTAATAATTCAGCTAATATATCATAAGAAAACATTGGAATATATAATCATTTATTAAGATGTGTAAAACTTTAGAATCATCAATATGTATTCAAGGTTTTTCATTAATGGAAATATCTATACTTATTCATGGTTTTCCATCAATGGTATCCTTTAATCTATTGATTAGAGATTCTTTAAATCTTTTCTATGATGATACTGGTTTTAAGCCACTACGTGGGGCAATCTGGAATTTATTCATGTGTTTGTGAACATTTTTCAACCATCATGTATCTCTAAGCCCATGTGAGTCATGCTAGGTGTGAGAAACAGGAGGAAGTTAAAGATTCAATAATGAATCTTCACACATTCAAATTATTCCTCCATGCTGATGGAAGATGGTGTGTTGACTGTAGAAGAGGGAATGGCGACATACCCTCCCTATGTTCTATTTACATTGGACAAGGGCCGAATGTAAGGATGAATGGGTGAAGGTGAGGGGCTTATACGAGGATGTATTCCCTTTTGAGATTGGTTGGGGGATTACTCCTATGGAGGATTCCCATTTGAGATTGGTTGGGGATTACTCTTAAGGAGGATGCCCATTTGGGAATGGTTGGGACTTACTCTTAAGGAGGATGACCATTTAAGATTGGTTGTGGCTTACTCCTAAGGAGAATTCCCATTTGAGATTGGTTGGGGATTACTCATAAGGAGGATTCCCATTTGAGATTGTTTGGGGCTTACTCCAAAGAAGGAAGGCCATTTGAGATTTAACCTAGCATCTGAGTCAAGTGATGAGGTTTGAGTAGTTTCTTGAGGATTTTATCAACTCAAGGTACTCACGTAATCCATAAGGCGAGTCCAAACACATAACATATGAAAGTAACCAAGAGGATTAGGTAAACTCAAGGCACTTCATTGATTGTGATGGAGTGTCTCAGATCATGGTAATCCAAGGTTGGAAGTCGAGATGCATAAAAGACGCAATGGAAAATGCCTTTGACTGGATTCGAAATGTTCATGGTGAAACTCACCATTTTTCATGGGGTTCAGTGAGGGAAGTGAAGGGACATGCCCGAAGGGCTGGGACCGCATTCCGAAACTGGGCCGAGGTAGGGTTACGGGGGTGCAGCCCCCATGGTATTGACCAGAAGGGTTGTGTAGGTGCGGCACATAGGTGCTTCGCCAAGGTGCATCGCGCAGGTGCTCCTCCAAGGTGCATCGTGTAGGTGCTCTGCCAATGTGCGGTGCACAGGTGCTCCATAAAGCTTCGGTGCATAGGTGCTCCGCCAATGTGCTACACACAGGTGCTCCACATAGCTGCGGTGCACAGGTGCGTCGCGCAGGTGCTCCGCATAGGTTCCCCATGCACGTGCGTCTTGAAGCTGCTCTGTGAAGGTCCATGTGTTCTAGGCCATGATGGGACATTGAAAAATGTTTCCCCATGTAATCCTCTCTTCTCTCATGTTTTAGAGAGATACCTCAAAATAATTGGGGGCTCTTGGTGAAAGAGGTATGCAATGGGAGCTTTGGGACCTTTTCTATCCTTTTTCCATCTTGAAATGGGGAGACGAAGAGTAATATTTAAGGGCAAGGAGGGGACCTAGCCAAAGGGAGGTTTTCCATGCAGGTCATCCAAGTATGTCCTCCACGAATGTATTTTACGTAGTTATTTCACATAGGTATTCCTTGTAGGTATTTGGCATACCTATTCCACAAATTTATTCCAAGTAGTTCTTCCCCATTGGTATTTCGTGAAGGTCCCTCGCATAGGTCCCTTTGTTAAATTTTTTCCATCTTTCGAGTTCCATAACTTTTGATCTGTAAGCCTGATTAGCCATTGTGACCAATCAAATGGAAGGTCTTGAAGATATATACAATTCTTGATATGGAAAATACACCAAGACTTATCGGATGATAATCAGAAATTTAATTTAATGTGTTGACACCTTTTTGTCATCGATCATGGAAATCCACTGCCTACTCTGGTATAGGGAAATAATTCTACTTATCCATCGGGCATGGAGTAGTATTTCTGCTGATTGATATCCAATATGAATCATATTCCTTCATGGTGAAAACAAATTTACTCAAAAATAACGTTTATTGTGTATGTGAGAATCATATCATCTTTTTAAGGAAAAGGTCTTGGAACTAATTTCATGGTGTCAATTGGAATCTAAATATAAAACACATTTAATCCCATCTACTCTGGAAGGAGAACAGGGAAAGAAAAGGGTGGTACAATCACACTTATACGATCACCCGTACCTACTTCTACTTCAAAATTTTTATCATATCGAAGGGCTACTCCTCTTGAGCATCAGCACTAATAACCAACTCATAAAGATGATTAAAGAGATCAACGATGGAAACTATTTGATGAGTTAATGAAAAAAGTTTATTCTTTACAGAATGAACAAGTTATCAGTTAATTTATCTCAGCTCTAGAAAATAATTTTTTTTAGTTTACAAGGAGAACGAAACCAAAAAACCAAGGAGATTAAGATCTTCAGAACTATTGTCCGTTTCACTAGATGATGGAGAATCACATTAAAGAGTGTTTTTCTTCAAATACATCACTCAAAAAATGATAAACATTGGACAAGTGGAACTGAAAAGTTTATCTTCCAAAGTAGCATGTGTTACTGCTACTGATCCATATAAATAAAGCGAATAGTCAGAAGTCGAAAGAAAATAGGAGCAGAAATATGATTATTTGATGATCAGTAAAATGATCAACTGAACTCATGCCATTTTATAAACATAGTCGAATCAAAAGATTGTGTATTCTGATACTTACGCAAAAAAAACCACTTTCATCAAATGATATGTCCTTTAAAGGTCAATACTCAAAGAAGTGACATGATCGAAAGGAAAAAGGGGAGCCAATAAAATATGAGATCATGTCATAGACAAAGTTTTCATTGAATCTAGAAGATTTCATGCCATCTATTTCAAAAGCATGATATCCACCCCGCCAAATGGAACAAGAAGAACCGACCTATCATGTAGAATCATTGTCAGATGAAGAATTACTCTTTGGTTCCATCAATGTGTTTCAAATAACGGATCTCAATGAAAATGGTGATTTTGATTATAATGATCATAAATTCGTTGTACCTAACTAGGGAACCAGAGGAAGAGGCCAAGGTTGAGGATATATGAGAAGACTTGGGTATTCTAGAAGCCACTATTTTAACTTGACCCATTCTCATACTGTATATGTGGTGGTAAAGCATGGGAGAACCTTTCAGCGGGCTCAAAAAGGACAAGAAGATTATTTCATTCCTGATAGGTTTAGTCTTGACATGATAATTGTGGTGGACTGATTATAGGTCATACCATATTACTATCCACATGTAAATAGATCCAGTTAGACTAATCTTCCAAATCCAACAAAATTTCTTACTTCTGCTCTGACATAGGGTACATCTACATCATGAGCGTCAACGTACAACGTATCTGAAAAACCACATCTCAATGCTAAGAAGTGCAGACCTCTGGGAAAAAATTATGATGTTTTGAAACATGTTTCCCTTGTACTGGCCATGCTTTCGATTTTGGATGCCTTAAATATATCAAAAGAGATTATAGAATCACTTATTGAGGCTTTTTCAAGCCCTCAAGTGTTTGAAACCAATTTTGCTACTGATGTGGTTTACCATATAGAGAATGATACTTCATAATGTCATGTAGTTATATCTTTTACGTATGTAGATGAAGATGATTTTGTACATGGAAATATCAGGAATTTGTATCTATTTTGCATCGTCAATGACATAGGCTTCTGACGAGCCTTCATTGATAATGGATCGAAAGTCAACCTCATTCCTATTCATACACTTCGTCGACTGGGCCTTAGTGAATCCGACTTATCTACTTCTACATTAATGTGGCATGGATATGATAAGAATGATCAGGAAACTTTAGTAGAGATTACACTGTGAACTCTATTTGAATATATTGTGTCTAAGTTATGTTTAGTGGTTGTTATTTAGGACACAAAATTTAAAATTATTCTTGGTAGACCTTCGAAACACCAACAGACAGCCATACCATCATCATAAATCAATGTCTCAAGTACTATTTCAATGGTCAAATTGGAACATTGTATAGTTACAAGGCTCCATTCCTAACATTTGAATCTCAATACATTGAGGCAGAATTGTATCCCATGAAGGTAACGAGGACTATGAATATAATGGTTACAATAATTAGTGCTCCCAATGGCTTGGAAATGATCCCAACAATCCCATTCATACAATTGAGCACAAATTATGTGTTCCCTATCAATCAAATTGAAATGTTAAACCCAAATCCAAGAATTCGTCCAATAAATTCTATAATGCCATTGCGAAAATCAAGTCAGACTACATGGGAGAAATTTTTGATTCACAAAAAAGTAGAGATTGTTTAAATAAAGATGTCTTCATTTCCTCCATTTAACTTCAGAAAATTTATAATTCTTTAATCATATTAAGAAGAAGTTGTTCCAATACTGGAGAAAGAAATGGGTACTAATTCTCAATCCATCATCTCATATTTATTACCCTAAGAAGACCCTTCATAATTAGTAGGCTCATTTATGGTAGCCTCTTCTTTAGGATGTTAAAATATCGACTCCTCTACTTTTTTAAAAATTTCATCTTCATCACCTACTATGCTAGTCGAAAAATAATTAATGACATGTAAGGAAGAGGATGGAGAGGAAGAAGATCTCATTGACTCTCCCCATCATTTGATGTTGGTGTCTCTACCACTTTGGATGAGGTGAGAGAAATAAATCATGAAGCAGAAGAAGATCCATGAACCACTCTAATTAGTGCATCCATTACTCTTAAAGAGAATAATGTGTATAATTAATTTATAAATTAACATAGAGATATTTTTTCTTGTAATTATATAGAAATTATAGGACATAATCCCTATATTCTTATTCATTATTTAGGTTTTCCATAAGAACATCAAGGATTCAATCAAGCAGCAAGAAGAACACACCCAAAAAATTCTTCTAATGTTGAAGTTGAAGTCAATAAGTTTTTAAAGGCTAACTTGGTCTGGTAAGTTCAATATCCCAAATTTCTGGCCAAAATATCCCTAATGAAAAAATAACTAGAAAATATGAGTTTTAATTGATTCTAGAGGTCTTAACCAACATTATTCTAAAGATGAATTTCAGGTTCTGATCACAGAGCCTTTAATTAACGAAACAACTAGCTATGAAGCTCTTTCCATTATGGATGGTTGCTCTGGGTATAATAAAATATACATGGAACTATAGGATGAATAATCTATATACTTTATATCCCATTAAGGTGTTTAATTCCATCATGTGATTCCCTTTCACTTAATGAATTCAGAAGGAACGTAGCAATGTGTCATGTGCTATAACTACAATCCAATCATTGGGAAATATGTTGAATATTATATGGATTATTTTTTTGGTTAAATCCAGACAACATTGTGATTATTTTGCTAGTCTAGAGACCAAATTCAATAAACACCATCAACATAATTTGAAGATTAACACCTTGAATTGAGATTTCAGGACAACCTTAGGGATGTTTCTTGGCTTTGTTGTACGCTATTTTGTTATTGAAGTTCATCTTGAGAAAAATTAATCATTCCTTGTAATTTCACCTCGTAGAAATTTTAATGAATTATGAGGACTCCAAGGACACTTGGACTATATTCGACACTATATCGCCAATTTGGAAGGCAAGTGTTTACCCTTCCCTAGATTAATGAAGAAGGGAGTCACCTACCGAGGTACTAATGACTTGAAATAGGCATTTGATAACCTCCATAAATATATCTTGAGTCCACTAGTATTAAAGAAACCTATTAAAGAAAGACCAATTATTTTCAATGTGATAGATTTATAGTGATCACTGGGTGCCTTCTTTTCCCAAAAGAAAGATGTTTGGAATTAAAAGAGCCTATAGTATCTCTGTCGAACTATGCTTGATGCAGAAAATTGGTATCCAAGTATTGAAAAGTTCTAACAAGCATTAATATTTGCAGATAAAAAATTCAGTCACTACCTGCAACATCATGAGTTCTAATTTGGGTCTCACAATAACCAGTTCAAATTTATCCTTAGTCGTCAAATTCTTGGAGGGAACCTAGGATGGTGGGACGTTATTTTGAAAATGTTTGGTATCTAGTTAGAGCTTCAGAAGGAAATACAGGGCCAAGCTCTGAATAACTTCCTTTCAAAACATCCATCTGTGAAAGATACCTCATTTAATACAAAACATCAAAATGAAGAGGTCTTCTCGATTCAATATTTTTCCTAAACAAGGGAAATTTACTTTGATTGGGAATCATAAGTTTCAACAAGGAAGAGAATGAAAAAAACTAAACTCAAAAATGTTGGGTTTGGAATTGTACTTATCTCCCCAAAAAAGGATGTGTTGCCTTATTCCTTCATGTTACCATAAGTCATTACAATCAATAAAGTATAATATCAATCTCCCATCGAAGGCATGGAATTGGGAATTCAGATGCAAGTTAATCACATGAAAGTAAAATGTTATTCAGAGTTATTAATGAAAAAAATCAATGTGGATTACTGCATTAGAATAGACGTGTTAATAACTTTTTTTGAATACATTAGAGGGTTAATGGATGAATTTCCCTCAAATCGGACATTGTCCTATGTTCCTCGATCTAAAAATGTCAGAGCTAATTCACTAACTAATGCAGGAACAGCCATGGGAGGTCTAAATCAGGATAAGAAAACCATCAGTATATCCCATCATTGTGTTTTATCAGCTTTCGTTCAAACTAGAATGGAGGGGATTAATGAAAGAAGCCCTATTTTTGAGCTATATAATCATACCATGTGATGGAGAACAACCATCATGTAATACCTTCAAAATTTATCACTTCCACCATATAGGGATGAAAAGAATAGATCTAAGTATGAGAGGACAATTTTACTAGCTATAATAGTACATATCACCAGAATATCCACTAAAAATGAGGCTTTTATAGAATCATCTTGTGGTGTATAGATGGATAAGAAACAACATCTATCATGAAAGAATTAAATTCATGAGCTTTTTGAGCTCACTAGTTTGGGTGTAGGATTTCTAATCAAATTAGAAGGCTTGGATACTTCTGGACATCATTGATGCATGATTGCACATATTTCACCATGAACATTCATCCCTTATATGTTCACGACAAAATCATTCATCAACACCTGGAAGTACTATATATAGCTAAATACTCATAGTCACTTTCCATATGGAGAATGGATGTAGTAGGACCTTATACTACAACTACACCTAAGTAGTTCAAGTATATCCTTACTGCAACTGTCTTCTTCTCCAAATGGGATGAGACAATACCTCTCAATTAATTCAGATCCAAAAGCATTTTTAGTTTTGAACAAACTAACATTATCACCAGATTTGGTTCCCCACATACTAAATTGACGGACAATGGAAAAAATTTCTATTCTGTTGCGGTAATGAAGTTATATCCGGAGCATAATATAAAATCCAACTATTCATCTCACTATCATGCATTGGACAATGGATAGATAGAGGACTTAAATAAGACCCTATCAAATATAATCCATATAATGGTGGATAATGATAAGAAATCATGGCCTAATAAACTATTTCATGCTTTACGGGATTATTGGACTACTACCTGTATTACCACAAAAGAAACCCCTTATTCATTTTTCTACAGAATATAAGTATTATTTTCCATTTATATTCAATTATCTTCACTGATAATTTCAATCTATGATAATTTTTCAATAGATGGGAAGTCTTAAAACCCGGTTTGATGAGATGGAATGATTAGATGAGAAAAGACTGCATACTTCTCATCATTTAGAATTTTATTAGAGTAGAATAATGCAATATTTTGACAAGAAATTTCTACACCATTCATTTCTTCAAGGATAATTGGTATTGGTCATTCAGACTCCAATTATACAATGAATGAAACTTCTAAAGCATAAGCCAATGTGGGAAGAACCTTATTCCATACATAAGCTCTACTCGAATGAAGATTATGCCTTAATCTCAAAGGATGATGAGCTTATTACAACTCCAACAAATGCAATATTCTTGAAGAAATAAGTTGTGTAATGGCACATATCATCCTCACTACATGAATCTAAAAGACACAACCCATGGACCTAGTCACATGATGTTAAACATCATAACAACAATAAGAATCCATGCTACATGATGATAAATTGTGGAGCATCTTTATTCTTTTTGCACAACATTAAAATACATGAAATCATTTATACTCATTACACAACATTAAACTATATGAATAATGTATTTTCTAATTGATTTTAGGAGCGTCCATATGCAAGAATCATTGACATCATTAATAATTCTTAGTTGAACATGAGTAACTTTCTTCCAAATATATGAGTCAAATATGCAATGGGACGTCATTTCAAGATCAATGTGAAGATTGATTGTCATTCATATGAGATACATAGAGTTTCTGAGATCTCCAATCTTGGGACCATCCACAAGAAACCAAATTGTTTAGTTCCCTTTTCTTCTCGTGTATATGAACTAGATATATAAAGAGTTCTCTTTTAAGATACATGGTTTTATTTTGATACCTTCCTTTGTCATAAATTTAATAATTCATCAAGAATTCTTTATGTTCCCCTGTCTCCCATGTAAAAATATATTTTTGTTGGAAATGAATGATTCATGAACTACGTATGGCTTGATTCTCATCAATATGAGAGACGTAGAGACACCCAGATATCCAATATTGGGACCATCCATGATAAGCCCCCTTTTTATTCCATATATAAGAATAAAAACCATCAAAGGGAAATTTTAAAAAACTACACATGGAATGATTCTTACCCCCATCAAGCCAGGTAGTGACACTTGGGTTTTCCCCATAGTTCAGCTATGATATTTTTATCTTTTCACATTTTTTCATCATCTTCCTTACCGCATGACGTTAAATAGCATGGAAATCCATGAACTGTATTTAGCTTGATTCATGCTCAAAATATATATGTAGTAATCTTAGATCTTATGCCATGTATCAACCATCAATTAATAATAACACCCATATTCTTTACTTGTGTCATCATTGTGTTATAGAAGATTCACTTACTACTACTTGTTTCTCACAGCCAACATAGCTCATGTGTGCTTATGAATTGGGTAACAATGATTCTCTGTAAAAATAAGGTGTCTCAATTTCTTATGGGGTTATAAATTATCTTCAATGCATGACTTAATACTACACAATATAATTTCCTCGCTATATGACTCACAACATCATAGCATAATATTGATTCAAATGAAATAAAGAGAGTCTTTATTTTACATGTGAGTTAGATCTATGTAAAGGACTTCAAAATCATGACCAATATTGATTAAAATATTTTTCATGTGCAATGACCATTACCCCCTTCCATATGTCACACTCATAATCTTGAATATTTTCGGATCTTCATAATTATTATTACAGTTTCTAGTGATAGAGCTTCTAATATTTGAGTAGTCTTTTTCCTGACTATGCAGTACATGCCCTTATGTGGCCTTGCATAGGTTTCCAACATAATTGGAAAATTAGTCAAAAGACACCACTATTTGGATAAACCACATATCCCCCATTTGGCCCTATATATTACAACCCCCATAATGGGTTTGTCTAATTATGGTAATTTTGTTCTTGGTTATAGTATATTTTTTCCCTTCTAAATTTATTGTCTGAAGAGAAAAATTTATATTTTAAAACAGTCATTCATGTATATTTTTCCAATTATATTTCTCTGGATATGAAAGTCTTCAGGGACATGGTTTACACATTTTTCACATCATGTGTTCCATGAAATATAAAGTAACCTTGGATAAAGTTAACAGATATCATATACTATATCCATTTTTGGTCCTAGTAGTATGACCTAAAACTACAGACACCATACTTCTTATGTTTCGGTGAGACCATTGTAGAAATCATATTATTCCAATTCTTTGGAAATAATGATTAGAAATACCCTCTCCATATTCATGTACCATTCGTTATAAACCAAACTCTATGATTTGGAAAATTTGAATCTCTATAAACATTCTTCAACTTTTAAAAATATAATTTCAAACTTTTGAGAGCTCAATTTATTTGAATATATAGTACGTCCAGAAAGGTTTGGGGTCAAGCCCCTTTATTAAAGAAAAAGAAAAAAGACAGAAATTCTTTTTGGGTTGGGTAAGGTAAAACCCATTACAAGCCCGTAGGCCCAGTGGAACAAATCCCATTTAGAGACACGCACCCAAAGCATCAGACGATAGAAGATCCCAGTGGGAAAATCCATTACAAGTGAAAAACATCACTAGAAAAGAGGAAACACAACCCGAAGGCCAAACAGACCAGGTCCAACACCGCAGAACCACCAATGTCATCGGAACCGCCGTGACGCCATCCGCCGCTGTCTGACAGAATCATCACCATCGCCAATCCTGACCGGTGGATCCACCCGCCGCGATGCACCTCCGCATCTGCTCAAACACCTGAGCGGAATTACTCGCCACATACTCGCTACAGGCAGGTGCCCCTGCCGCCGATTACCGCCTGTCACCACCCAACGCGGCACCGCCACACCGCCATCAGCCCGCCGCACCGCTGTGAAGCCGCATCGCCGCACCGATCCCCGCCCAAACTGCTCGTGACCGCCCACAGCGTTCCCATGAACCACAGCCCGCCGTCGCCAGGACCACTGAGGGTAAACCAAGACACGTTCACCCCTCCAAGCGCCAAATCCGACCAGATCTGGTCCAGTATGGATGCCGACCGCCAACAAGAAGCCCCAGACTCCTCCCGCACGCAGAAGTATCGCGTCCACCAGTGGAAAACCCAGATCTTCCACCTTCGCCAGGGATGCTTGCGCTGCTGCAAAGAGGAGACCGAAACTGAAGCCTCCGGACCTGCGTCGTCGCCTTGTCGGAAGCCGAGGAAGAAACCGCCGCCGAGGAGGAGCCGCGGCCGAAGCCGCGGGAAAAATCATTCCGCACCGGATCCAAATCATGATCTCCGATCTCAAGCAGATCAGGAAAGATACCAACAAAAATCCCGCAAGACTGGAAGCAGATGAGGACCTAAGCCGCTCTGCAAAGACGTCGCAGCCCCGCCGTTGCCAAGAGACCGCATCCGCCGAGGAAGAAAACATCACATGGGTCGAAACCCTAGAGAGCGAGAGAGCTCTCCGCCGAAGCAGAGAGCTTATATAGTACGTGCCACTAGGTGGCCTTGCATAAAATATTCCTAGATAATAGGAATTTTAGTCATAAGATTCAACTATTTCCCTATACAACATATTCACAAGTTTTCCCACCATAATACAACCCGCATAACAAGATTTCAAGTAATGGTAACACCATTCTTGGAAAAGACTTCCTCTAATGCCTTTATCCCTTTTCCCATATCAATCTTCAGATCCAAAAATTTCCAAACGATAGTTTACAATTTTCTATTCTATAGATGAATATGGTAATATGTCTCCAAACCAATTAAAAAAAATTGGTAGAGTCTCATACCATTGGTCAAAGCTAAAGACCGTAAATTAAAGCCACATAATATCCTCCCTACATGACATAATACTTCACATTACAATGTCCTCACTATGTGACTTAAAATATCATAGTACAATGTCCTCACTGCATGAAATAAAAATGCACAATATAATATCCTCACTTCATGACACAAAACTGCACAATGCAATTTCCACACTACACGAATGAAAAATGAAAAATATAATATTTGAAATTATTTTTAGTGATAAATTTTTAACCATTTCTTATACTCCAAATTTTTATAAAAATGGTTTTCCAATTCATGACATATTCTAGCATAAATAACCCTTTATTCCCAAAATTCGTTTCCTTGGAAAAACCACCAACTATGGTCATGAGTCACCCAAATCTTATTTCCCCTTGTCTATCAATAGTGAAATGTCAAACTTTTGAGAGCTCTTTTTCCTAACTATGCAGTATGTTCCCCTAGGTGGTCTTACATAAAATTTTCCTACATAACAACCATGTCTATCAAAAGTTGCCACTATTTGTCTATACAACATATTCCCTAGTTGGTACTGCATAATGCAACCCCCGTAATGGGGTTTTCAAATAATGGTACCTTCATTCTTGGAAAAGTCTTCTTTTATGTTTATAAATGTTTTAGATTTTGTTACCATAAAAAATCATGACTCATGAATCCCCTTGGAGATATTTAATGATTATTAGGGAAATTATTATCCCCTAAGTCTTGTTTGGGATTTAATTTCAATATTTATGGTCAAATATATTTTACCATAAACATTAGCCCTTTATATTTCAACATGCATGACTATATAATTCCAACAGCAAGAGTCTTAGTACTCACTAGATTGAAAACTTGTAATGGGAAATCTAAACAAAAGTAAAGTTCTAACATACTAAAAAAATATTTTGTATGTTTTAGGTAATATTGAGAAAAAAATCCCAAATATGCAATTTTTTGTTGTTGTTAATATAACCATATTAAAAAACAAATTATGATCACTAGGCCCCACAGATTAGGAAATAATTTGAGCATCCTTACACAGTTGACTTAATTCCAAATATAACCCTAGGATGTTGGAATTCGTCAATGTTCCCTAATTTTACTTTAGAAGAAGACTATTTTAATTCCGAACAAATCAATTACTTGGGGGGGGGTTGTAGACACCATGATATGTATTCGATTCACTTTTCGGAAATATATCCTCATTCGGGCTCGAAATGTTCGCAGTGCGCCTCTAAATTTTTCATGGGGGTCAATGACGGTAGCGAAGGCACTGGGGTGACAAACATGTACTGTAGGCCATAAGTTATCTCAAGTAGGGTTGTGGGGAATACACCCATGGTATGGGGAAATAAATTTGGCTATGTCTCTAAAGAGGTGACCATGATACCTATAAGCAAACACATGTGCACCACTACTTTAGAGTATAATGAAGTAATTATTTTGGCTAAGTCTTCGAAGTAATGTCCTAGTCTATCTAAAACCCCGATGGCACACAAGGAACTTGTGCACCATAATTTGATGCAGAAGACACTTGCGTGAACAATTTCATTTTACCCATGGTTATATTTTTTCCCTTAAAAAGACCCTTGGGTATTTATTTGGATGGCCAAATTTCAATAAAGCCTAATTGTTGCTCTGTTCGCCCTAGTGCTTCACCCAAGTATTCTAATGCTTTCTAGGAAGTTCTTTACATTATATAGTGAAGTAATTAAATGAGGATCAAAGTACATGGCCCTTTTAGTATTTGAAATCTGAAGAACTTGTGCACCTAAAGTGCCCAACTTCCCTAAATTAGAAACACATGCACATCACTTATTCATTTCATAGGAACTTGAGGGACACACTTTTGGGAATACATGTGAATACTCATGAAGGATTGAGTAATGTCTCATCCAAGTATTATGATCTATGTTGTTCTTAGATAAATAGATCACCAGGTCTCCAAAGCCTAATTGTGGGCCCACACCTGCATTCCAATACTTACATGGTATGCCCTCTTTGATTCACATACTCTCTTCAGTCTATAAGATATTAATCCCTATTAAAATCCACTCTTGGAAAGGATTATGATTCATTGGATCCCTAGTTTTAAAGTTTTTTTGTTGATACCTCCACCAAAACCTCTTGACTTATCAACCCATTGGGAATGGCGCATTAGTGTGCCTCCTATTAGGGTTTTTATATTTGTAGTCATAGGTTTCCCACATTTGGTCCATAATGGGGTTAGGATTCATGGAACATCTATGGGATTGTATATCTATAGTCACATGGAACTTTTTCTCAGAAACAATGTTGTGATGTTCCTGGTTTGATGGATTAGGGTTTTGGTTCTAACCTCACCCTTCTCAAAGACCCGTAACCTCAGGTCTCTGGTAGGGAAGGTATGGTTCACAATTTCTTTTCCATTCAAGTAATCAAACGATTTCCCTCCCATACCATGATCAATTTAGGGAATCCATCCTGGTGTAATCCCATAAACATTGAATTTGTAGGTTGCAGTATTTCTCCTCTATACTTCACCTTCACTCCTTCATGACAATAGACCCTTGTCCAATGTGAAGAGAACAAACGGAGGGATTGTCACCTCCCCCTCTTCCTAGGTTAGCTTACCCTCATCCACCATCGCCGCCATAGGCGCACCCTCTTCCACCAGCGGAGGAAGAAAATTCTGAGTGCATTAGTTGAATCATTAACATCCTATTGTTTCTCACACCGAGAAAGAATCACTTGGGATTATTTATTTTTTATGATCACAAAATTTTCACAACAACCTGAACTATGAGAACTCTGATTCTTTTTCAAATCAGGATACATATGAATCTTTTTTTAGAGATTGGGCTCATTGGATATCCACTTCAATAATCCAAACCTAATTCCCTTAATATGTGAATCCTCCATATGAATTTTCCCCAAATTAGACCCCCAAATCACCAAGGCATCCTTTTCAAAAAGTAAGTCCAAACACATTTCTCTCAAAGGAATATACTCTCCTATAAGACTCTTTGAACTTTGTGGGATTTGATTCCCATCCACATGGAATACATTGGAAGCCTCCTGGAGGTTAAAACCAAAAACTTTAAATCAATCCTATTCTCATTGGCCCATAGTCCCAGCTTGGTCTTATCTTACTTTGAAACCAATTTTCATTCCAAGTTCGGTGGGTTTCTTCGACCTATGTCCCACAAAAAACATTGAATAATCACATTTCACTTAGATGTAATTACTACATGACATTAAACTATATGGGTAAATCCCTATCACATGACCTTAAAAGGTATAATGTTTCCCATTTAACAATACTAAACTACGAGGGTGCTGATTCCTTTTAGAAGGATACATTGGTAGCCCACTATATGGGTACGATCCCAATATCAAAACAAACTTTCGTCTCCATAGATGAATGTAACACCCCATGATTTCATAGTGTGTTATTTCTTCAAAATAATTCAATAACTTAAACTACACGCAACACCGAGTTCAAGCGCACCATGACTTACCAAACAAGCCGTTCAAAGGATGTTTTGAATAGTATTAACTAAATTTTAAACATTATATAATCCTTATAATTCTAGAATCCATATTACGTGCTTCTTAGACATAATGTAAGAACAAATTCATTTTTTTCAGATAAAAGAAGTATTTTTCAAAAACGCACTTTTACCAACATTAACCCTTTTTGAATCCAATATTTTAAACTTCTATATATTCAATTTGACTAAATAAATTTATTTTCTAGAATGGGGACATAAAAAAATTTACAATGTAACACCCCAAGCTTCTACGGTACGCTTCTCTTTGAATAATGTGATAGCGTGTGTTGTACGCAATATCGAGTTCCAACGCACCACAACCAATCAAACTTGCCGTTATGAATAGTAATACCTACTTTTTGAAATTATATATATTTTATATTTCAAAATGGACTTCATTTTTGGATTCAGAATATCGAAATTATCCTAAGTTGAATTTTTGGTATTTTTCTGAAAACTTCCAATTTTTATGAATAGTGAAAAATACTTAAAAACAACTTTTTTAATCAAAATAATTAATAGTGATAAATTATACTATTTAGTGGTTTTAATGTATAATTATAATATATTTTTACCATTTTATCCAATGGTTTTCATTATAATTAATTTCACTTTGAAATTGGATATAAACAATTGTCAATCTTTTGATATATATATTGCTTCTTAAAAACACGCTATTTGTTGTGACAACGGGAATTAATTATAAAATTAATTGATGCAACTTATATTTTTCTAATTTTTTAAAATAGACATCATTTTTGAATTCGAGATATCAATTATATCTTAGGGTGAAATTTTGGCATTGTTCTGAAAAACATCAATTTTTGATGAATAGTGAAACTACTAAGTGGTAGTCAAAAAACTGAATTTTGCATAAAACATAATTTTACCGCTTCTGTGATTGGAATTTCGAAAATCTGAGAGAAAAGGTTAATGTCATGGAGTAAAATGTGGTTCAATGAGATGAAAATAATTTTTGGTGAATAGTAACTTTTAACTTTTATTTACAACTGTTAAAAGTAAATAGGGTAATTAAAGGTAAAACATGATATTAATATTACCCTAACACATGTCCAAATTCTATTGGACAAGTGTATCTAAACCGAAAACAACCTTAGGAAGAAAATATTATCATTTAGGTCTACTTGGATTAGATTAGAACATTTATTATTATTTAATTCAAAGAAGAGTTAAAAGAGATAAAATCAATGTTTATTTACTAAAACATTTTTAATATAGGGTTATACAGAAGATAAATTCTATTTTGAATATTCATTAGAAATATAAAACGATTTACTACATTATGATATTTTATTTATTATTTTTTGACATTACATAATTTAATTTATTTATGACACAATGATGATGCAGTAATTACCTAATTAATGAAAAATTAGAATAATTGATATTATAAATACCCAAATAAATATAATTTGAGACTTTTTATGAATTAGAATAATTTTGTAGGTTAATATGATATGTTAGGATTGATTTAATTAACTTTTTTCGAAGTAAAAATTCTGTTATGAGTTTTAAAAAAATCAATTATTGAATAGTGTGAAAATTGACATGAAAGAGTTTTTAAAACAACTATTATATTATCAATTGATATTAAATTCCTAAAAATATAAGGTTCATCCAAGAGACTTATATCATGATAGGTGTATCATAAATGGAACACTTGGGGGTCTCTTGGATGTATATAGTAAGTTTATTAACCATATAATAGAAAAATACAAAGAGACATTGTAAAAGTGAAACTAATTAACTAAGTGTTAATACATAAAGATACGGTTAATATAATGAACCAAACCAGTCTAAATTATATTGTTTGAGTGGTTTTAACCACATCCCCACCTTAACCTTTAAATAATCAACTTTTTATCCATTAGAAACCGAATATGTATTTATTATAAAATAATATTTCTTGCTTTTCCAAAGATGCCCCTCACCCCACTTATAAAAGGGCACTCTCCATTATCATTAACTCGCACCTTCAAAGCCTTTTGGTTTGGCCAAAATCTAAACAAATACTCTCTCAACTTCCCTCACTTCATTCTATAGGGCTTACATTAGTCCTAAAGCCAACTTAAGGAGCCCTTTCGATCAAATCAAAAGGAAGAACCCAAAGAAGAGGAAATGATTTCAGCACCCTTTTTCAAGTCCCTTTCTTCTTCCACTTCTTCATTATTTGTCATTACCATTCTAAAATAATAAATCCAGTATATTATATATAATTTGATGTTCTTACAAACATTTTACAACCATATTTCAGTATTCTATCCGTCATTTGAATAATATGTCACCATACGTGCGTACGTACAGCTTATAGTCTCCACGTCGTGGTGTAATTGTTATTCAATAAATTATTATTTGGATGGGTATAATAATGATGTATAATTCAGGTAAATAATAAATATAACATGATAATGATTGTTTATATATGATATAACATCCAATTACATATTATTTTATTATCAAAAGAATGATATTGTCGCTCGTGCGTACATACGGACTACCGTCTCCATGAACGTGATGAGATTCATTCTCATTCGTATCCATTCAAGTATAATTCTAATTTGATGATTAATAATAGTATCTAAAGACTTGATATCATTCTGTATATGATTAATATACAACCTATAAATGAAAAATAGGACTTATGTAACAAAATATTTACAAGAAAACGGGTAAGTTAGCACCTGAAACAACGATAATACAAAGATATTATTAACAAATCAATGTAAAAATATCATATATGATATCATATTTATGTATATGATTCTTGTATAATTTAATAACAATTATTTCACCATTATACAGGAGGTTAACATACCCCCAACCAAGGTAATGTACAAGGTAACGGTTTATTTCACAATATCTTCATTATCCGAGGTTGTTTATACATAATAATCTATTGGGATCTCTTTATCATATACATCCAATTTTCTTGAAAGTGTATTTCAACTTTCTATTTTACAGAATATGGGTTAAAGTCATTTATACCCTTGTTTGTCTTTTTATAAGTTGTTTATAAATTAATCTTTCCATTGTTTTCCAAACAAGGTCCTTTTTAACCATTTTGACAGAATTAAGGTAAGAATGTTTTTTTAACTTATACGGTGGGTGCGGCTATTTTCCACCATCATAAAATTTTCAATGAATCCCTTACAAAAATATAAGTATATTTTCAAAGTAAATGTTTTATTTTATTATTATGTGACTTTTAAATTATTTCAAAATAAATATTTTAATAATTTCAGAAAGGTACTCTTTATCAAAATCAGAATTTTAAATGTTTTAAAGATTTATATTTCTATATATTTTTAATTAATTTCTATGTTTTCAAAATGATTTTAAGTATTTATTTATGTGGACATGAATGTATTGAAATTATATTTCTTTTCAAAATTTTCGAAGTGGTATGGGCACTTTGATTCAAAAATCTCTTTTAAATAAATTCCTTAATAAATGTGTGACTTTTAAATGATTTCAAAAAAAGAGATATTTCTCTCAAATAGTTTAGATTTCATCTATGTCAACATCCTTTGATGGATTTTAGGTTTATTTGATGTTGATTTATTATGATACAAAACTTCCATATTGTTTTGAAGTTTTTTGATGTGTTTGATTATAGACGTGTTATTCTTATACCATTCGTGGTTTATGGATGAAGTATTTACATTTCGTATGCTAGTTTTAATAAGAATGTTTATGTTATGTTTGAACCTTTTCATATGGGAATGCATTGGACTTAATATGTTACGGGTGGAGCCTGCTGTAGCTCCTCGATGCATCGGTAGGTCTCATGAGACAAACTATTGTCTTGGCACAAAGCCTTGACAAAATCTTATTTGTAGTCTTGGCACGAGGCCTTGGGTATGTGGTTACGATAGTCTGGAATTATGCATTCCACATTATGAAAGTGGTTATTGATATTGCATGTGATTATTCAATTAGTAGAATGTCCATTTTAATAAGTAAACGACAATTATTTAATTTTATTTTTTCCATGATACGTTGATGTTAATGTTTAAAAGGCTTTTGTTTTAGTTATAAATTTCCTTAAATGTTTATGCTTATTTATGAAAATTTCTGTTGTATTGCATACGCTTACAGAGCGTTTGAGCTCACCATTTTCTATGTTTTATTTTTCCCAGGATTCCAAGAACTATATTGTGATTGATATGCAGGGTTAAAAGAAGGGAATAATGACATTCATGAAGGATTATTTATGTTGTTTTTTATTTTATGAAGTGTAATGCAACATTCATGTAGGTAATCTATTTTCCAAGACTGCTAAACTGATCGGTCCTTTGGGATGTGATTCTTTGTAATCATGCCAATGTTATGTAATAATGTACCGACTCTGGGTAACTGGGGTAGGGGCGTTACAGATGGTATCAGTGGAAGTTTAACAATAACCTTAGAAACTAGATTTAGATAAACTCTGATTAGATCACATAGCCCTAAGATAGACGTTGAGGATTAGTATAGAAGAACTTCCTTGAATTTTGGTATTGTAGTGATTTTTTGAGTTTTCTGAGCAATACATCCCTGTCTGGATATGAGTAGGTAGAGGCGGCCTTGGCACAGATGTACCTAGGGTTAAAACCCGAAAACACCGCTTTGATCTAGACTCGAACGGGAACTGGTGCATGACAACGGGCCTTGCTACACTCTTGGTTACGACACTCCCCGAGGATATGCTTAGGATAATTCTCATTTTCTTTACAAACCATTATGAAGGGCTCACGAGTATATACTTACTCAATGAAAACATTTTTATGATTATGGATTATATCTATAATCATTTCAATTTATGTTTGGTATTTTACGAGTTTGGAATTATTCATTTCAATTCATAAACTGACCTAGTTTATGCTATTATATAGAAATGGTTCCTAGTAGAAGGAATTTGAACTCCAGTAATACGTATGATCCAAAGAGTAAGAAGGATCATATCTTTCATGGTATTAAGCCATCATTTAGAAGGGAAATAGTCTCCCACGTATTATCATCATATGAAAAAATAGTATCATCTGTGGATAAGATAACTAAAGAGTTTACTGAGTCCTATGGATTTGAAGGGAAGAAAAAGAAGAAAATGATGGAAGAGAGAAATATGGATAAAGGGAAGAGGGAAAAGAAGAATTTCTCCATATGTGATAACTGTGGGAAGAAACACCCTGGAACATGCCTAAAAGGAATGTGAGTTTTTTATATGTGTGTAGGAAAAAGGGCACCATGTACGTGAATGAAAGGGTAAGAAAATGGTTTCAAATGTACAATGCTTCATTTGCAAGGAGTGTGGACACTACGCAAACCTATCATCATACTATGCCACACATGATGCTATTGGATAACAATCATGTTATGATACAACCACATATGAAGATGAATGATTAGAGTTCTTATGTTGATTATGTCATTTGAGTGTTGTATCAGTAATGTAATTGTTATAATAATTATGGAGTATATAAGGATTGTACTGCAGTACTATTTCATTGAGGATTTGAGATTTTATGGTACTATGAAAAGTAAATCTATAGGAAGTTACACATTTTGGAAATTACATGGTTGAAGGAAAGATAATCCTTAATGTGGTCCTAATATTAAGGTACTGCTTTCAGAATAGGATATGGTTTATTTGGGTAACTTATATTGGATATTCTTAACTGCCTTGAAACCGATTAAAGATTTGTATATTCCATAATTGTTGGAGTTTACAACATTTTTGGATGGATGAAGTATATCTAGCATTCTATATATATGGAATATGGGAGCATGAATGTAATCAATAAGGATAATGGTAATTCAGGATGTTTCAGTGTTTTAAAAGAATACATGATGAAGGTATTCATATGATATTACGGGGTAAAAATAATCTACATTATGTTTAACTTCTTTATAGATGTTGGACTGTGAATTTGGACAGAAGTATTTTGGATAATTATAGTTTGAGATTAATTTTGGATTGCCATAAAAGGACAACCCGGAGGTCGGGCGGCAACCCGTCACAACCGGCAAGGCCGCGAGACTTGAACCCGCAACCGAAGGGTGACAAGGGTGTATCACCTACCACTAGCCCACGAGATATCCTAAATTAAATAATGTAGTTTTCTTAAAATATCTGGTAGATGAATTATAAATTCATTTTTTTGGAACACTATACGAATAGTATAAATAGAATTTTTTTACGTTCTATTATCTTTTAGAGTGAAAGATGAGTTTGTGGTAGAAATTAGTTAAAGGATGGAACTCTATTTGTCAAGAATATATTTTTCTTATTCTCTTATTATTTGAAGAAATAAATTCTTATACTTTATTTAAGGAATCATAAAACCAAAAATGTGTTATCCTAATACCCTATGTTTTGTTGAACTGATGGTATTTCAAATTATCATAGATTGATGAATTTAAGGACCTAAATTTTACCCTTGTTTGTGATTGATGACCTCAATCACTACCTATAAATATTTACATTTTTTCTCCAATTATATGTCTCTAATTTCCACCAAATGTTCTTCTAATCGAGATCATAATTTAGTGGTGACCCTTTCATTTATCTTTTACTCATATTAAGACTAAATTTTAGTAACCCAATTTCCGATGTGGGTTTTCCCACAAAGATATTTTCTATTTTCAACCTTTTATTTTAGAAGAAAAATTTCAAATTGTGAGGATTCAATTTATTTAAGGAGGGGAGAATGTAACACCCCAATATTTCATAGTGTGTTATTTCTTCAAAATAATTCAATAACTTGCACTACAAGAAACATCGAGTTCAAGCGCACCATGACTTACCAAACAAGCCGTTAAAAAGAGGTTATGAATAGTATTAACTAAATTTTAAACTTTATATAATCATTATATTTTTAGAATCCATATTATGAGTTTCTTAGACATAATGTAAGAACAAATTCCTTTTTTTCATATAAAAGAAGTATTTTTCAATAATACACTTTTAACAACTTTAACCATTTTTAAATCCAATATTTTAAACTTTAATATATTAAATTTGACTAAATAAATTTATTCTCTAGAATGGGGAAATAAAAAAATTTACAATGTAACACCCCAAGCTTCTACGGTATGCTTCTTTTTGAATAATGTGATAGCGTGTGGTGTACGCAACATCGAGTTCTAACACACCACAACCAATCAAACTAGCCGTTATGAATAGTAATACCTACTTTTTGTAATTATATATATTTTATATTTCAAAATGGACTTCATTTTTTGATTCGGAATATCGAATTTATCCTAAGTTGAATTTTTGGTATTTTTCTGAGAACATCCAATTTTTATGAATAGTGAAAAATACTTAAAAACATCTTATTTAATCAAAATAATTTATAGTGATAATTTATACTATTGAGTGGTTTGAATGTATAATTTGAATATATTTTTACAATTTTATCCAATGGTGTTCATTATAATTAATTTCACTTTGAAATTGGACATAAACAATTGACAATCTTTTGATATATATTGTTTCTTAAAAACATGCTATTTGTTGTGACAGTGGGAATTAATTATAAAATTAATTGATGCAACTTATATATTTGGAATTTTGTAAAATAGACATCATTTTTGAATTCAGAATAACAATTATGGCTTAGGGTGAAATTTTGGCATTGTTCGGAAAAACTTCAATTTTTGATGAATAGTGAAACTACTAAGTCGTAGTTAAAAAACTGAATTTTTCATAAAACTTAAGTTTACCGCTTCTGTGATTGGAATTTCGAAAATCCGAGAGACACATTTAATATCAATAAGTAAAATGCGGTTCAATGAGATGAAAATAATTTTTGGTGAATAGTAACTTTTTACTTTTATTTACCATTGTTAAAAGTAAATAGGGTAATGGGTAAAAATGATATTAATATTACCCTAACACATGTCATAATTCTATTGGACAAGTGTATCTCGACCAAAAATATCCATAGGAATAAAATATTATCATTTAGGTCCACATGGATTAGATTAGGAAATTTATTATTATTTAATTCAAAGAAAAGTTAAAAGAGTTAAAATCAAAGTTCATTTACTAAAAAATTTTAATATAGGGTTATACATAAGATAAATTCGATTGTAAATATTCATTAGAACGCTAAAACGATATCATACATAATGATATTTTATTTATAATTTTTAGACATTAAATAAGTTAATTTATTTATGACACAATGATGATGCAGTAATTATCTAATTAATGTCATATTAGAATAAATGATATTATAAATACCCAAATAAATATAATTTGAGACTTTTTTATGAATTAAAATAATTTTCTAGGTTAATATGACATTTTATGATTGATTTAATTAACTTTTTTCGAATAAATCATTCTTTTATGATTTTTAAAAAAATCAATTATTGAATAGTGTCAAAATTGACATAAAAGAGTTTTTAAAACAAATATTATATTATCAATTGATATTAAATTTGTAAAAATCTATGGTTAGTACAAGAGACTTATATAATGATAGGTGTATCATTAATGGACCACTTGGGGGTCTCTTGGATGTATATAGTAAGTTTATTAACCATATAATATAAAAATACAAAGAGACATTGTAAAAGTGAAACTAATTAACTATGAGTTAATACTTAAAGATAAGGTTAATATAATGCCCCAAACCTGTCTAAATTCTATTGGATGAGTGGTTTTAGACCCATCCCCACCTAAACCTTTAAATAATACACTTTTGAGCTATTATAAACCGAAAATTAAATTATTATAAAATAATATTTCTAGCTTTTCCAAAAATGCCCCTCACCCCTCTTATAAAAGCGAACTCTCCCTTCTCATTAACTCACACCTTCAAAGCCTTTTGGTTCGGCCAAACTCTGCCCAAATACTCTATCAACATCCCTCAATTCATTATAGAGGACTTCCATTAGTCAGAAAGCCTACTTAAGGAGCCCTTTTGATCAAATCAAAAGGAAGAACCCGAAGAAGAGGTAATGATTTCCCCACCCTTTTTCAAGTTCATTTCTTCTTCCACTTCTTCTTTCTTTGTTATTACAATTCTAAAATAATAACTCCAGTATATTATATATAACTTGATGTTATTATAAACATTATACATCCATATTTCAGTATTCTATCCTTCCTTTGAATAACATGTCAACATACGTGCGTACGTACGGCTTACCGTCTCCACGTCGTGGTGTAATTGTTATTCAATAAATTATTATTTGGATGGGTATAATAATGATGTATAATTAATGTAAATAATGAATATAACATTATAATGACTATTTATATATGATATACCATCCAATTAAATATTATTTTATTATCAAAAAAATGATATTGTCGCTTGTGCGTACGTACGGACTACCGTCTCCACGAACGAGATGAGATTCATTCTACATCATATCCATTCAAGTCTAATTCTAATTTGATTATTAATAATAGTAACTAAGGACTTGATATCATTCTGGATATGATTAAGATACAACCTATCCATGACAAACACGACTTATGTAACAAAACATATACAAGAAAATGAGTAAGTTAACACCCGAAACAATGATAATACTATGATATTATTAACAAATCAATGTTAAAAGATCATATATGATATCATATTAATGTATATGATTATGGAATATCTTAATAACAATTATTTCACCATTATACAGGAGGTTAACCTACCCTTAACCAAGGAAAAGTTCAAGGTAAGGGTTTATTTTACAATCTCTTCATTATCCGAGATTGTTTATACGTAATAATATTCTGGGATCTCTTTATTATCCACATCCATGTTTCTAGAAAGTGTATTTCAAAACATTCTTACTATTTTACAGAATATGGGTTAAAGTCATTTATACCCTTTTTTTAATTTTTATAATATGTTTATAAATGAATCTTTCCGTCATTTTCCAAACAAGGTCCTTTTTAACCTTTTCGACAGAATTATGGTAAGAATGTTTTTTTTAACTTATACGGTGGGCACGACTATTTTCCGCCATTATAAAATTTACAAATCTTCCCTTACAATATTATAAGGATATTTTCAATGTAAATGTTTTATTTTATAATTATGTGACTTTTAAATGATTTCAAAATGAATATTTTAAGAATTTATGAAAGGTAATCTTTATCAAAATCAGAATTTTAAATGTTTTAAAGATTTATCTTTCTATATATTTTTAATTAATGTCCATGTTTTCAAAATTATTTTAAGGATTTATTTATGTGGACATGAATGTTTTGAAATTATATTTCTTCTCAAAAGTTTTGAAGTGGTATGGTACACTTTGATTCAAAAATCCCTTTTAAATTACTTCCTTAATAAATATGTGACTTTTAAATGATTTCAAAATAAAAAGATATTTCTCTCAAATAGTTTTGATTTCATCTATGTCAACATCCTTTGATGGATTTTATGTTTATTTGAAGTTGATTAATTATGATACAAAATATCCATATTGTTTTGATGTTTTTTTGATGTGTTTTATTTTGGATGTGTTATTCTTATACCATTCTTGGTTTATGGATGATTTATTTACATTTTGTATGCTAGTTTTAATATGAATGTTTTTGTTATGTTTGAATCTTTTCATCTGGGAATGCATTGGAATTAATATGTGACGGGTAGAGCCCGCTATAGATCCACGATACATCGGTAGGTTTCATGAGAAAAACTAGTGTCTTGGCACAAGGCCTTGGAAAAATCTTATTTGTAGTCTTGGCACGAGGCCTTGGCTATGTGGTTATGATAGTCTGACATTATACATTCCATCATTATGAAAGTGGTTAATGTTATTTCATCTGTTTATTTGATTAGTAGAATATCCATGTGAATAAGTAAATGGAAATTAATTCATTTTATTTTTTCCATGATACATTGATGTTCAAGTTTAAAAGGCTTTTGATTTAGTTATATATTGTCTTAAATGTTTATGCTTATTTTTGAAAATTTCCGCTGTATTGCTTACCCTTACGGAGCATTTGAGCTCACCCTTTTCTATTTTTTATTTTTCCTAGGATTCCAAGAACAATATTTTGATTGATATGCAGGGTTAAAAAAAGGGAATAATGACATTCATAAAAGATTATTTATGTTGTTTTGTATGTTATGAAGTGTAATGTAACATTCATGTATGTAATCTATTTTCCAAGACTGCTAAACTGATCGGTCCTTTGGGACTTGATTCTTTGTAATCATTCCAATGTTATGTAATAATGCAGCGACTCTGGGTAACTGGGGTCAGGGCGTTACAATGAAAATAGATTTCAAATTTCCCCACTTAGTGGTGGACAAACAAGTATAATCAAAATGATGATTAAATGAATCACTAAATAGTATATGAGCATATTTCATTGATGGAGAACCTCGAATACATACAGATATCTCCATTAATGAAGATCCTTGAATACATATAGGTGATTCCAAATTTTACACATGCCAATAAATGATTTAAAATTCTAAGGGAAACTAATATTATACTTCGTAAATTAATAAGAATTCATGGAAATATCTTAACATTATAAAGAGATTCCTACAGTATACAAAAATTTCCACCAAAAGGGTGTGATGAGTCTGACCTACCATTGTCTCAACCAATGCATGTTCCTAAGTATCATAAATTTCAAACATAACAAAAACTTTCTTTTAGAAATACAGTCCCTTTTAGATAAAAAACAGTTGGGTGATTTAGGTACCATGAATAAATCCAATGGAAACTATCAAGATGTAGTTATTATTAAAATATGAATACATTTTTCAAGGAACTACGAAATAAACATTTACCAGTTGGAAGAGAAATGATAGGAATTAGAGGACATTCTCATGGAATGTGTCCTTGATTAATGGAGTTATTGGGTTAAACATAAGCATATCGTTGAGTTTTCTTAGAATTAAATCTCCCAAATTACAAAATAAATTTCCCTCCATTACGATAAATATAGAAGAGTGTGTCATTAACCCCTATAACGGTTAGTGTAAAGAGAGATAATGCAACTGAGACCCCATACCATTAATGATAATTCAAATCATATATATATTATCAGATATAGGATGGATGGATACCATTCTAGAGAAATTATTTATGTGGATTGATGTCACTGAACTCAAGAGTTAGAGGATGGGGGCGATTTTTTTTTCATGTTTCACCAAGACTTGGGAATATAAAAATTTAATGATAGGGTAATATATCACCTTATTATAAAGTCACTTTCACGATATTGGAGAGAGAGGAATGCTAGTATTCTTTCATATAGGTCTTCCATAGTGGCATAAATGCATGCAAGATGTCCTCCATATAACACATCGTCACCAATATCATGTGGAACCATCAAATAATTTTGATCATGAGGATATTGAATTGGATGCTGGTGCTCCCATTGAGGAGTATCCTATTTATAATATTGATCAGAATATAAAGGCTATACGAGGAATGATCTTCTCTCTATTATGGGTAATATATAAAAATTTACATTTATAGGATGAGACATGGGAGGGAGGGAGGATAAAGTATGTACTCATTGACCAAAATTATTCTATGATGAAGCTTTACCATCCTTTAAAGGGAAAATCAACAAAGAGTAGATTTAAAGGGAAATGATGTGATATCTACACTTGTATATGACTTATGGATCATTTTAATTTTATATTAATTCATTAGTTTAATCTTTAGGGTAATACCTTATGATGGTATAATTTTTATGAGCATGTCTAATAGTTGTTCACACTAGCTATTCATGGTTTGTATAACTATGTGCTAAAACTATGTGAGGGGTGCCTAGGTATAGGGATTGTTTCATGGTTGTGCATGAGGTGGCCAATCGTGTGGACAACCCATGCGACCTATTTTTTGGGTAAATATACATTTTTACCTTTCAACCATATAAACCTAAAAGCCCCTTTTTCCTTATTCTTCCTCCTACAACCCATCATGTTGGGAGAGTTCTGCCTCCCTATTGTAATTTTTTTATCCCTCTTCATCAAACGACCATGAAATCAAGAACCATTTATCATTTGGGATGTGTCTCTGTTTGAGATTCAATCTATATATTTCCTTGCACATTTATCTCTCCTTCCTTAGTTTTTTTAGTTGAATAGAATAGGAAGTATTTTCAAGGCGTTCCAATACACATCAGTTTAATTTCATTTTATAATGAACTAATGGACTATACAAGATGATTACTATACTACAATCATATGTATGGTATTATTGTACTTTTACCTCATGTTATATTTCTTTATATTTCTTTCATGAGGTCTCATGTTATATCTTCCTTAAATTACAATTAAACTCATTTTACATTAATTAACTCATTATCCTTGAATAAAATTACATTTTTTTCTCCTTGTTACTGTCAGAATAGGTCCTCATATACTAATTCCACCCCTTGAGACCTACCTATAGAATTTCTACATGATATTATAAATTATTATGTGACTAGACCACCTCTTAAGTATTTCTGGATAATTATTTATATGAAATAACAATATTTAATTAAATGGAAAGTGATATATATGAACAATTAATTTGATTTTATATAAACAACGATTATGTCCACATTTTAATGGTATAATAATGAATTAGAAACCATTTATTATCTTATAATATATCATTTTCCCACATTATTGTGCATTATAACTAGGCATGGAATACCTATTTGTATGAAACAAGGTAATGGTGACCCATATATGTATGATACATAGACATGGAATCCCAATTGATATGATACTAAGGGATGACTTACCTAATAATATTATACATATTCCTAGAATCAAATAGACTAGTGATACACAGGAAGGGAGTCCTATATACCATTGATACATATGCTTGATGACCTTTATGATTTATGATACATTAATATTGCATCGCCTACTAATTTATTATAATCTATTGATTAGACATGGATTTCTTTGTTAAACCTTAGTTCCTGGAATGCAATATAGACATATATAAGTGGATACCAATTTAATTATATACATAGTTAATATATATATATATATAAATACATTCATATTCATATGAATTTATATTTTAAATATGGCATTTTTAATAGGTTTCCCCGCATGGGGAAAATGTTGTGGTGTCATCCTAGGGTCTATTGAAAACTTGACCCAACCCCTTAAAATTTACATTAATTATTATTCATTATTATATCTATACAATTATAAAATATAAACGGTATTAATATTTCTAGAATACATTGGTGGTTTCCTATTAAGTATATATCATATCCTATTCGGGCCACCAATGATAAATGAATAGACTCCATGATTTCATGTTTAGACAAAGGGAAGATCTCAAATTTTGACTCCTAATTCTCAGTATTATGATAGAGTACAAGAGAAGAGGATTGTGAATATAATCATGATTTTATTAGATATTGTGTTTGGTGTTTCTGTATTTTTAGTCAATAAGGTAGTGATTTCATGCAACAAGGTCTTCTTATTTTTCCCATTTTTATTGCATACACACATGAAATCATGTTGTATATAAAACTGGATTTGATTTCATCAATTATTTTTTTGTGATTAGATGATTTAACCATTCACATATGTTCTAAATTATAATTATGACTATACTTATTATGTTTTTGTTTATACTATTGTGTTACTATAAAAAAGATGGTACAGTCTCCCGCTATATCTTTATAGATCCTAGTTTCTATTTTGTAGCATCTGAAGCATGGGGAGGTTCAATTGTGGCAAAGTATCCCACATGTTCTGCCATATTAATCAATTAATTTGGTTCAACACTTCACAAGAATATTTAATTTTTTTAAAAGGTCTCAAATGAGTTCTGGTATTATATAAAGATAGGACGAAGAGGAAACAAAAGGTCAAATCATGTTAATCTAGTTGATCAACCATGAAATAAAAAGGTGATTAAGAGAGTACCTTCAACCCACCAGTTCTGATGTCACATATATTAATATTTAGAAAGAATAAAATATACACTACATCAAATATGAAGAATAAATTTTTAGGGATTCCATTATATATTTTTTTGGTCTTGAGAGAATAAATGAGATTATCATGTTTGAATATATGGTATTCTTAGTTGTGAATACATGAATGAGGTGGATTTTCATAACTTATTTCACTAAAAAAATTATTTAATTTGTTTTTGGTAGTTAATAACTATTTATATTTTCTAAAATTGTATATATTAAAAAAATATAAATGGGAATCCCTATGAATATATGTTTGGACTCAATAACCACTATACCATTTATATGGATAAAATATCCATCGAATTTGATGAAATTTAGAAGAAAAAAATATTAATAACGATTAGATTTTTAAAATAAAATAATATATGATTTAATCCTCTTGATATTTAAAATTTCAATGAAAAATATTATAAAATAATAATATTTTTTTATTTTTTTACTTATTTGTTTTTGTTTTTTTGAAGTACTAGAGACTAATAAAAAACAATTTGGATAACAAAAATGTTTAGTTTTTGGATCATAAGAATCGATTACTAATATATATTTGAAACATTATGTTCATTGTGAATTTTTACCGCACTACATCAATTTTTTTAATAAGTATCAAATTATATGTTTAATCATGTGTCTTGACATGAATTTTGTAATTATAGGAAGATCTATAAATATTTACTGAATCATAGTATGAGGTCAGTGAATGGAAATAAGATGAAACATAAATTATTAAAAAATTTATAGATTAAGGTATACATAATATTATTTAAATATCAAAAGATATTTCGAAGAAATTTACATATATTGGTTAATTTTTCTGTAGAGTATGAAAAAACAATGGTAATTATATTAGATAATGAGTCTCAAATTTTATAAATATATTATATAAGAGAAATAAATTACCATCATTAAATAGGTATTTTATTAAGGTAATTAAAATTTTGTTAAAAATATTTTCTAATGGTTTATTTGTCTATATTTTCTAATTACAACCCAGATTATCAACAATATACATAATCAAAATAATAAAAAAATATCTTTATATATGATTGGAACGAGTAAATGGTTTCATAATGTTTTCTGAAACAAATATAAGTTGATTACCAATTATGTTATATATATATAGTATGGTATGTGAACATAGATATAAATTTGTGATGTGAAGCATTAGAATCATAATTCCTAGATATTATTTTTAAAAAAATAAAATTAATGTAGCTTTTGAATCTATTAGTTATATATTTATTATAACATTAAATTTTCAATTTCCATCTTAAGATATTTTCTAATATTATCCTCCCATAATTTGAAAGGAATTTGATCCCTAAAATAGTTTTTCATCTCCTATTGTTGATGCTATGAAGTTTATGATCCTTTCCCACCATTGTATCCTCTAACTAAAGACAATAGATTGAAAGAATTGATTGAGGATATTTCATCTAATATTAATTGTAAAATCATCTTGACTACAAGATAAAACATAATTGGAAACGATTTATGATGCATTCACATCCACCTAAATTTATGAATATAGTCCAACATCACTTAATCATTTCAGATACATTTTATTAACATTTATATCATGTGAGTAAATCAATATATCTATGGATTATATAATCATTAAATTAATGTAAAGGGTATATCCTCATTCTCCAATTTTACCATCATTTATTTTATACTTTTAACTAATTTCCGTCCTTTAGGGGTTTAGATGATTTGGTATAAACTGAACACTTATTCAATGATAAACATAAAATAAATTAAATATTTGAGACATTTAACAATGTGAAGTATCTTGTAGGGTTATGTTTTTCAGATTCCGTAAGAGCTAGTAACATATGGAAATTTTCTCATGCCTATGAGATATTATAATTCAAGGTTGCAACTAAGATAACAAACATAGGGAAATGGGTTGTAGATCCTTCAAACAATAAATATGAAGATATATTATCAGTTGTGAGGGATGGTAATTCCATGATCCCATCCTCATTCTTTTTTTATTCATGATATATTTTTATGAGTTCGTATAAATTTTCTCTGACTTTTTAAAACCACTTCCACCTACATAATTATGAAGCAGGACAAATTCCTTTAATTTCAAATTTTATTCAACCAAACTCATGAAAATGGATGATACTATATCCACTAATAGATATTCCTAAGCCAAATCCAAATACAATGATTAAATTATAATTGAGGAAATAAATATGAAATATGTCGATCCAGGGTTTGATGGTGAAATTATTGATATGTAGATTGATCACTAAAAGGTAATTTAATTTAAAAAACATGTCACAATGTAAAAATAAGAAAAAATTATTAAATTGTTTTCAAAATATAGGGAAATGATCAATAATTTATGTTTTAAGTGTATGAATTTAAAACACATCAATATGATATATTATTTTTCTAATATGACTAAAAGATCATTTTTTAATATAAAAGTTTCATTTTCAGTTTTAAAGAATGGAACATTATAAAAAAATTAAATTAAAAGGAGATCATATTAGCTTCAAAATTTTGGATACTGATCTATACTTCATTTTTAATGTGTATAAATTGAACTCGCATCAATCATACATATGATGTATTTAGTATGACTCAAATAACATGTTTTTAATAAAAAAATTATATTTTAGTTTAAAAGATGCATTACATTATTAAAATTGATAAAATAAGCTCATATTGTTAGAAATATTTATTAAAATGTTTTAAAACACATATGTGATATATGAGAATCATAATCACATCAATATGACACATAATGTAGTTAGTATGACAAAAAGTACATGTTTTCACAATTAAAGAAATATATTACTCTAAATCACACATCATGTAGTAAAAACTAATTAAATGATCTTGGATTTAAATTAAAGATTATGAAAATAATCCATGATTCATTCATGATATATATTAGTTGACCTCATCTCAATTCAACACATAATGTGACCATAACGTCTCCAAGTGTGTGTTTGTAACATAAAAGTGTAATTTTAGTTTAAAAAACATGTAAAATTCTAAAAATGAGTAATATATCTCATATTGACATCAATTTTTTGGATAATTGTCAAAAAAAATAGTTATATGTACAAATATATTAAATTATAATATGACATAAAATGTGCTCTGTATGATGCAAATTATATTCTTTTCACAAAAAAGTTTTATTTTGTTTAAGAAATTCATCACATATCCAAAAGTGAAAAAAATATCATATTGTATTGTTAACATAGGTAAGTTTTTAATTTTATTATCATGTAACAAATGAACACATGTCAATCAGTCACACGTTGTGGAAAATAAGACTTAGAGTTGGTGTTTTCACATTTAAAGTGTCATTTTCATTTAAAACATTTATCAGAAAGACAATATAGGGGAAACATTTTTATATTGTATTGATAATTTACAATAGTTATCCTTAATTTATTTGTAAAATTTATTAATTGATAGCTTGTGAATATGATACATGATGTGACACTTGTGACTTATGGAATATGATTTCAATTTAAAAGTATAATTTTAATTTAAAACACACATCACATAGAAAAAAGTCACGAAAAATGAGATTTTATTTTTTAAATATTAAAAAAATAATATATAATTCATTTTTGATGTGTATAAATCAAACATACATCAATATGATATACAATGTGTCCAATATAACTCAATGTGGGAGGTTCCTGAGTGTCTTTTTAGTGTTAAATGAACGTCTCATAGTCAAAACTATATAAATAGCATAGTTTTTCCTAAAAAATTACAAATATGATCCATGATTTGTTTTTCCCTATATTAATTTACATCACATAAATCTAAAAAACATTGTTTTTTGTATCACACCAAGTGTGCATTTTAACTCTATATGTGTCATCCTACTTTAAAATACATGTCACATTGTAAAAACTAATAAAGAGATATTATATTGATTTCAATATTCCATTAACTAATCAAAATTTTATTTTTGATTTGTAGGAATTTAATGGAGATCAATATAAACCATGATGTGGTCACTATGAATTAAATTGTATGTTTTTAATCTAATGGTGTCATTTTAGTATAAAACATGAACCATATTATCAAAATAGATAAAATTATCACCTATTATTTTTTAACATTATTAAAAATATCCACTATTCATGTGTAACATAATTTGTTGACGTGACATCAATATAGCACATGATCTTACATGTATTACTAAAAGCATGTGTTTCACAATAAAAGTTTCATTTTAATATAAAACACACATCACAAAGACATAAATGAGTAAAAAAGATCAAACTATCTTTCAAAATTAGGAAAATAAATCCATAATTCACTTTGGATGTCTAGTAACACACTTCACATCAATTCAACACAGGATATAATGGGAATGTATCCAAATGATTGTTTTAATCATAAACATTATATTTCATTTTAAAACACTCATTACTGTATAAAAAATGAGTAAACAAGATAAAATTGTTTTTGACCTTTTGAAAACCATCTATAATTGATTCTTCATGAGTAGGAATTGGACATGAATTAATCCAACAAATTATGTGTCTCTTATGACTCAATGTGTGTGTTTCACATTAAAATTTTCATTTATATTTTAAAACAATGTCTCATATCTAAAAATGATCAAAAAATCATGTATTTTATTGATAATTTTTATAAAAAACCTTGTAAATAATTTTTAGTGTATAGGAGTAGACCGCACATGAATCAATAACATGATATGGCTGTAATGATTAATTGTGAGTGTTTTTAAGTTATAGGTGGAATTTAATTTTGATATATACATCAAAAGGCCAAAACTAAAATAACATGTTCATATTATCATGGTAATATAGAAAATTAATCAATTATTCCTACGTGACATGTATTAAATGACCTCACATCAATATGACACATGATGTGGTGGCTTTGACCTAAAGCTCATGTTTTTAGTATAAAAGTATAACTTTAGTATAAAATTCTTATCACATTCAAAACTGAGAAAACATGCTCAATTGTTTTTCAATGAAAATGAAAATCATCCATAAAACATTATTAACATGTAGAAATTCAGAATAGTTGAATATGATATATGATTTGTATGATATGACTCAAAGAATGTGTTTTCATTTATCAGTTTAGTGTAAAATGGGCACCATATATCCAAAATTAAGTGAGTAAGATCATATTGTATTTAAACATTATTAAAATAATCAATAATTAATTTTTGGTGTGTAAAAATTAACATCACATCAGTCCAAGACAAGATGCATAGTATGATTCTAAGTGAATTTTTCAATATTAAAGTCTCATTCAAGAGTAAAATTCACATAACATTGCAAAAACCCAGAAAAAGAGACCAGATTGGTTTTAAACCCTTGGACACAAATCTGTAATTATTATTTTTGGGGTATAGTAACTAATCATACATCAATCTAGCTAATGATGATGTTTCTTTGGATCAATGTCTTTTTTTCGATATACATGATCCATTTTAGTTTGAAACATGCATCACATTATAAATAAAATAGTTATGATTATTTAACAACATTAAGAAAATAATGAATAATTACATTGAGGTGAATATGAATTGACTACATGTAAATCCAACTCAAAAGATTGTCTGTATGACTCAATGTGTTTATTATTTTAGTTTAACATGTGTAACATATAGACAAAATAGTTAAAATGATCGAAGATTGTATCCACACATTATAAAAATTATTCAGAACTTATTTATTATTTTTATCAATTTATAACATATCAATCTGACACACTATATGTTCAGTATGACTAAAAGTTTGTGATTTCAATTTAAATTGGACATTAAAATTAAAAACATGCATCAGAAACCCAAAATTGAGAAAATGATCTGTAGTTATTTTCATACCTTTCAGAAATGATCCATAATAAACTAATGATGTGTATGAATCAACCACACATCGATAAAACACCTGATGTGGTGGGTATGGATAATGTTTTTTAAGATACGTGTCATTTTACTTTAAAACACACATCACATTGACAGAAATTGAGAAAAAAAGATAAGACTATTTTAAAAAATTAAAAAAAAGATCAATAACTAAAATTTGATGTGTATAAATCGACCACACATAAATCAGACACACGATGTGTTTATAATGAATCAATGTGTGTGATTTAAATATAAAAGTTCCTTTTTGTTTAAAATATGCTCCATGTATCTATAACAAATAAAATGAACATGGATTATTTTGGAACATTATGCTGATTATATATAATTCAGTTGTGAAATTTTGTAATCGAACGAATTTAATCGAAACACATGATGTGGTCGGTATGACTAAAATTTTATATTTTCAATATAAAAGAACCATTTTTAAAAACAGATTTTACATTTTCAAAACATTTTAATAAATAGCATATTGTTTTCTAACATTAAAAAAATGTTGCATAATTTACTTGTGATGTGATGGAATTGACTTAATGTCAATCTGATATATGATGTGTCCTGTATGAAAGAAGTGAATTTTTTTAATATAATTATTTAATTATACTTTAAACACATTACACTTTTTCCAAATTGATTAAATGAGATCTAATTATTTCAAAAATTAAACTGAAAGATACATAGTTCATTTTTTATAATAATTGCCCACATGTCAATCTGACAAATTATGTAACTAATATGACTCAAAGTGCATGAGTTCAATATAAAAATTTCATTTTATTATAATGAAATAATTATTAACTACTGTTAATGTAATTATGATAACAAATAAGTGATAATATCTATAAAATATCTATGAATAGAGATATTATTTATATATATTACCAATAAACAATGTAATTTATATTTCAAATATATATTTATTATTTAATAGTATATTAATAATTAATAATTAATGTAATATTAAAAAAAAAATCAATAATAAAATTAATTTTGTAACTGATAATATCATTAATATAATAATTAATTGGTATAATAATGTATCATATGTGGATTATATAACATTAATATTGAATTTTTTTAATTTTATATGTCTTGTTAATAAAATAAACATTGGTTTTATTATAGGTATGATATTTTATATGAAGGACAATCATTGGAGAATGATGGATATAATTTTTATGATTTTTATAGTGGGTATAATTTTTTTATTAACTCCAAATATCATATGAATGTAAAAAATTTTATGTAAATTTTGAATTTATATGATAGTTTAATGTATTATTTCTATTTTAATTTGGTTTTTTGTAATATTTATATTCCAATTTGATTATATTTTTTTAATATAGTTCATTGTTAGGGTTTTTATAGGGAGAATGTTTTGTAGTAGTTTCCATGGCCATTATCAATAATAACATAATCTCTGATTAATGAACCCCTTATCTATTCTAAAAAATCACTAACAGAGGCCTCTATAATCAGTGCTAGATAATGTGACGATAAAGGGGAAATTTATCTTCGCTAAAATAAATCATTAATAAATAGTTTTTTCTTTTACGGGTGATCAACGTGTAATATTTTTTTTTGAAATGAAAAATCCCATTTCGAGGCTAGATATAAGTGGTTTTTGTAGTAGTGGATAAAAGAAACATGATAGATCTGGGTGATTATAAGGTTAGAAACTCTTGATTTAAGTGTGCTTACTACCCTCTTACAATAGATGGGTTGGGTATTAATGTGATTTTAATTTATTAAGAATGCATCAAGTGTACAAAATTTTAATATTACATTCAAATTAACCAATGATATTGTGTAAACCATTTAATTGAAAAACAAACTAAAATTTGAAAATAAAGAAAAAATCATATATCCTCCTAGTATCATTCCTTAATTTGTAATAATTTCATTCATTTTCATTATTTTCATTTTCAAATGAAATAAATGTTTTCTTTATTTTAAATGTTCCCTTTCTAAAAATTATCAATGAATATTAATTTGTTAAATAAATAAAAGTTATATTCTAGATCTCTTGGAGAAAATCCTTTATATGCCCACCTTAATATAAGAATGGGGTAAAAAATCAATTGAAATAAACCTGATGATAAACCATTATTACGGTTCGTGTTGAAAGTGTGTCAATGCATTAGTGTAAAGTTGTTGTAAAATATTAACAAAAAATCCTTCAATATCAAATATAAAAATTTGAGAAACAATCCCTTACCAGCTTTTAAAATTCTTATTTTTCATATTTGGACATGTTCAGATGTATATTAGGGGTGAGTATAAAAATATATTGGTTCTATTCCATTCCAATAACTAGTTGGAGGATGAAATACTTGTATGAAAGGATATCTTTCTAGATGATCTTGTATTATTTATCTATATTGTATTATTTTGTCGTTGTAATTGTAGACTTACTTTATAATTTTCTTTTCACTTGTTTATTATATATAAGAAAATATTTTATTTTACATGATTATGAATAAATATTAGATTTGATGTGATATTGGACCATTAAAATTGTAAATATTTTATTAAACAATTCATTTCTATGGTGAAAACTATTTATAAAGAATTTAATATTCCATTCACTATCAATCAAATTTATGCTCCCTTCAATTAATTATTTTTAATCCATGCAAAAAAATTAATTCAACAAATTCTGACCAACTAATTGAAATTAAAATTTCTTATTCGTTCAAATGATAAAAATTTAGTACATTAATGTGGGTTAAGTGGTAATAGTGAGAGTGAAATATTAATCATTAAAATTTGAATGAAAATAGATCAACATGTAGTGTTTATTATAATCCAAAAAATAAAATAATTATCATTTATAGTGTGAATAATCTTCATTACTTTTATTCTGGCCAAAATATAAATTTTCTGTTATTTAATTTAAGTATCATGTATTTCAAGTCCCAAAGTTATCATAATGTTAATTCATTCTATTATTGCCATCCTGTGAATTTCTGTAGAGTTTTGTGAGATCTCAGGGTCATAGGTGTTCTTTAGTTTGGATCTACGTTAATCATTGCATTGTTCTAGATGTTTCTAACGGTTTAATTACTAAAACATATATTTTTGGTGAAAAGAGTCCAAGAAGATGTTTTAGTAGCACAACTAGTACTAACTATATGGTAACAGTGTGGAATGTAACTCTAAGGCTCCTGTGGAATTTTAAACATTTGATCACTATTATCCAAACTACGTGCCTCTCCAAAAAAATGTATAGTAATATAAATGTGTGCCCTGATATACACATCTAAAAAGATACAACTTAACACATTTACCTTGGTCAATTTTGAGGGAATTAACATCCTTATCCCCATGAGGCTCAAAATAAATTCCATTAGTTCTTTAGAGGTTTCCCCCTTCCTTTGTGATCCATTCATTACAGGTGGATCTCTTCCCAATATTTCCTTTTTTGCTCCAGTTTTCTCTCATATTATCTAATAATCTCTTTATATATTCTTCATATGAATCAATGAAACCATATAAGGAAATGGATACAATATTTAAGTTATTTTATAGAAAATATTTAATGTTCTCAATCGATATAGTCTTGTAATGAAATGTTCTTTTCATTTCTAATCTTCATTCTGGATGGTGGAATTTTCCATCTTTTCTTGAGGTTGGTGTCTATATGCAAAGGTTTTAATTCATGAATTATCTAATATTATTTTGAATTTATTCAGTTTTTTATTAAATTCACATATTTATTAGATAATGACATACAATATAGATTTTATGTGTTTTTTTATTAAAATAGAATTATGGACAATATATATTTGATGAAATGACTCAAGGTTTATTTTCACTAAAAAATTAATTTTCAAGCATGGATGCAATTATGCTTCCCTATGAAAATGTTTTATAATTTTTTATCATTGTTTTTAATGGATTTCTGAATACGTATGAAATTTGTAACCTTGTGTGTGCTAGAATATTGACATAACAAACCTTAGATAATTTGCAACCAATAGGGATTATTTTTATTGAAAAAAATGTGGAAGGACATGATATTGATTGAGTTGATGTTATTCCTTTTGAATTATTTCTTCACATGTCCTTCTACAAATTCACATAGGCTAGATCCAAATCATTCTTGATTTTATATATTATAAAGTGGTTTCATATTTGTGCCTCACATGATTAACGTATGGTGTATCCATAGGTAGTTTTGTTGACACATTCATTTTGTTCAACATGTAATTTTGATTTTCATGTCTTATATGAAGTTGTATATTTTTATAAAAACATAATGATGTATTAAAATATGATTCCATTTTTAAAATTCATTCTCAAATTGATTAGTTTTAAATATATAATTAATATATTCATGGTCCTATACATTGTATTGATTACTTGGTGGTATCCTAATGGTCTTTGTAATCACACAAAACAATTTTTTTTGAATTTTGTTGATATTTTCATAGGAATCATGTAATGTATAGGGTTTTATTTAGTTGAGAAACATCATTTAGAGGATTTCATTTTTGTAGTGGGTTGTGATGGCGGTGACAATTGGCCACATAAAGACCCAAATATTCTCTTATATAGTTTTAATTTCAGGTTTATCATTTTAGGTTAGTATTTTATGTCTCTTTTATGTGTACATATCCACTATATTTACTAAACCTGGGTTCTTCCAGCCTTATGTGTCACCACCGCAGGAAGCCACGTCACCCAAAACAATTTCTACTTCCCCATTATACCCCCAAAGCCTCGCGCCTGACCTCCTAAATCTTTCGCCTCCGCCCGTAGACACACCTCCCAGAATCGATTAGGGTTTCCGCAGTCATCGATTCCCTCCCTCTCCTCCCGTATTCTGTCTCCATCCTTGACCCAGGCGTGACTCCTTCATCATCGAATCTCACCACCGGTGCTCCATTCCCCTCATCGGCACCAGTTTTCCTTCAACACCGTCCTCGACGCCATCTATGGTTACCTACACTTGCGACTCCACCCCCGCTCACGCAAACTCACCACCTCTCATGCAACTGCGAACCTGCTCAGGAAATACCTTCGAAGAACCCAGGTTTTTTTCATTAGCAATCACACCATATGCATCCGCGTCACCTAAATTATTTCCATCCTCCCTCCCATATCGCGACGATCCTCCAACCCGATTCCATTACCCCCCATGCCTCCTCATTATTCCCTACCTGTTAGGGTTTCGATTCCTCTGACTTCTCCTAAGGTAACGCCGCCCTCCTCAAATCTCTCCACCTGCATTGCCTATTTCACATTCGTCTTAGAATCCTCCTCTTTCTGCTACGCTTCCAGCCTCTCCAAAAGCCTCTCCACCTGCCGCGTCTTCATTTTCTTCGCTTCCGTGCGTCTTAATTTTTTATCAGCATCGACCAGGTTCTCCTTCTATGTATAGCACCCCTCTTTATATATCCAATGCCCACCACTTCTGCTCTTTACATCCACTTTCATATCTCACGGAATTTTGTTACTATCGTCTCTCTTAAAAATACCTTCTCTTCATGATATTTTTCGCCTATATCTATGGTAACCCTACATTTACAGGGGAGGATAATCTACGCACCGCAAAACTTCCTTGAGGTCAGTATTTTAGTTCCTTGTAGCTGCATTAGCCACTAAAAAAGTCACTTTATTGTACTATTTTGTTCCAATTGACCATTACAATTCCATTACATTTGAATCCCTGTCATACTTTTAAATGCATTTGGTTTCCCCTTATAAATTTGCAGGAGTTTAAGTAATCAAGGACAGGTCTGAATGTGTTCAATGTATGATGGTTATGTATATTCATATCAATCATGTTTTAAATTTTAGAAAACGCAGTTACTGTTCACCATATTATCATTTTGTGTTTCTCTCATATGCATATGTGACCTTCCATCTTAGGTTCAATCAATATATTAAATGTATATTAATACCCATCCCGCTAACACGAGACCACCAAATCTTACTTACATGACAAATGCACCTTATCACCTTTAATGGCATTTCTTTTGTTTATCATTGAAGCCAAAAATCCACTGAATTTTCATGTGATTATAAATATTGTGAGAATTCATTTTGTTTTATCAATTCCTTGAAGGATGACATTCGTGATGGAAAATAGAGCTTCTGAGGCAAAAAATAGCATTGATGGTAATGCTTTTTTATGCATCCTTGACTTCTTTTTTTCCTTTTGCTGTTTATTTTCCAATGTAACTCTGTGTTGATTGTACGTTTTTCAGCTCATGTCTGATTAGATCTTTGATTGTGTTTGGTGTCATGACTGAATGAAAAATTTTCTAGGTGGGTTGTACGTATGGGCTTTTATGGATCTTTGCATGCCTGAAGATATGTGTCACCAATTTGAATGAGCATTATAAGGTGATTATTCATGTTTATAATTTATATGCATCGGTTTGATTGAACTAAATTATGAAAAATATCACCTCTATAGAGAAATATAGGGATTTTTTAAAATCTGGAAATCAAAAAATCCTGTTACTCAAGTATGAAATTCCTTCAAACAACAACAATAGATTTCTGTTTTCTTTTCACAATGCATACTACTCATTTGATTATAAATAATCCGAGAGTTCATTTTTTTATCAATTCCTTGAAGGATGACATTCATGATTGAAAATCGAGCTTTACATGCCAAAAAACAGCATTGGTGGTAATGCTTTTTTATACAGCCTTGATTTCTTTTTTCCTTTTGGTGTTTCTTTGCCTATGCAACTCTGTGTTGATGGAAACTTTTTCAACTCATGTATAATTAGAGTTTTGTTTCTGTTTTCTGTCATGAAATAGAGAAACCATAAGACTATTACCTAGAATAAACCTCCTTGCATTCATTAACACGTTGATAATACATCATTATTCCTTTTTTTTCAATGGCAATGATTTTTATATTTTTTTTGAGTGTTTCAGATTATGTTACATAGACCAATTTTTATGTAATGAAATATGAGATGTGGATGTGTTTAGTATGAGCAAGGGATGGGGTTGATATAATTGGTTTTCTCTTGGTTATCTTAATTAGTGCTACATTAATGTATTTTTAGTATGTTTATATGCATGGCCTAGATGTTCTTTTAATATATAAAAATACTTTAAAACAACTTATTGTGTTGGATTTTTCTTTTAAATTAATAACTGTATGTAACTTTTGGGGTACAAACATTTTGTAACATTTTTTAAATGTTTCATACTGATGATTAAATCATCCATACTCAATTAATATAAAGATCTCCATTGTCAATCATGATCAAAACCATGAAGGTGAATTATGATGCAACATTCTCTGTTTCTGCCATCTTTGTTTGTCTATTAGAGAGTTGTATGTGATTTGAGTACCTATGGAATTTGAGGTTTGTGGAATTTTTTTATTCGATCTTGATAATGAAATAATTTTTGGTAATATTTGTCTTTACTGCATGCATCTTTAATTTTTATTTAATTATATAATATGTCTCTTATAGTATCCCTGGAAATCAATTACAGAGTGGGGGAGGTCTTCTAAAGAGTATGCAACCAGTTCCATCATTAATTAGTTCCAGTTATCTAGGGTGAGATTAATTTTAATGTTTAATTTTGTTATTACTCAATAAAAAACTTTGCTGCTATTTTTTATGTTGAAACATTAATTTTTTTTCGGGAATTCCATACTGTTATTCAACCAAGTATTCGTTGTGAAACTAAAATATTTTGTTATGTTTTTTGATGGGTTGATTCTCAAAGAAGGTTTTCTATACAAGAAAGTATCCATTGAGAAACTAAACTATTGGGTGTAAATCCTTCATTGGAGGAGCTTGATATTTTTCACCACTATATAAATGAGTATTGTGAACAGGAAGACATGATAACATGGATTTTTGGTGAAAAAATAAAAAACCATAGTCATGTAATTAGTTTTAAATGTAATAATGTTTTTGGGAAAGCCAAAGAAACATCAAATTTCGATATAGATGGATTTTGTGTGCATACTTTCTTATTCATTTAGAATGTCGTGGCCTGTTTCATTTCACCATTTTGGTGTGCATGATTCTTTCCGTTGGTTATTTTGAAGCAGTATTATCTGGCCAACCTTATTAAAGTGTCGTGAAATCTTTGCAATTTTTTTTGCTAACCCATTCTAGGTCTGATCCTATAGTCAGGGGTATCAAATAAGGGTATTTTATCATGGTAATGTAGCAATTTGGAACTCAATAGATGGTTAATTTATAAGGTGCACATGATGAAATTTTTTCTTGCACACCTTGACATTGCTGGTCTATTTTCAAAATAAAGTATTCTCAATCAGTATGAATGTCGTTTAAGATTACCATATATATTCTACTAACATGGTACTATTGTTTCTCATCATTGAACAACAATCAAACTATTTACATAAGTTATTTCAATTATAGAACTAGTAGGTTAATCAAGCAACATGACTTCTATGAATGATGTAGATATCATGAAGGAATCAACAGCTGTATTAGTGGTTTTGTAAGTTTAACTCATTCCACTAGAAAATGTATTTAGTTTGTGTTCACTATTACTTCCTCTCTATTACTCTTTAGTTCTTTATCATTCCATTGATTTTCTCTGACATATCCTTTGTTTTTTAGAAACCTGGTGGAATAATTTCTCTTATGGATGAAGCCTGGTAAGTAAGAAACCTCCAAAAATTACATCCTTCATTTCAAACCATTCTGATAATGTGAGAAATTTAAAGATCATAATTATTATACAAACTTCTTTACATTATTTTCATCCATGAAATGGATTTTTAGGTGCAGGAAGATTCATGTTTGTTTGTATTTTTTTCATATATTTCTAATATGGAAATATTATTTGATTTCTTTACCTCTATAATATCATTGCTACTCCATCACCTGCATTCCATTGTAAGAAATCTATTCCAGTGAAACCCATTTTGGTATTAATATTTTCTTCTTCATACTAGACATGTGTCCCTAAACACTTCTTATTGCATTATAGTGACATCTAATATGTTCCCCCCTTCTCAGTTCACTTAACCTTAAAGCAGCTCGATGACTCTTCTTAATCCTACGGTATGCTTCCAACTCTAAAATCCCTCTATGGTTAATATAGATTCAAACCTGTATACATATATTTTCTCTGTCCAACGCTTTCGGCAGTTAATTATACTTTGAACTTCATTTAATTGCTTTCATCTATTACGTTGATGTCAAGTGATGAATAAGGATATTTAATGTTCAATTTTACCATTCCATTATTTGTGTTACCATATCTAATTTAATTGTCTCCATAATTTCATCTATAATAAAGTTGTGTCCACACACACTTCTTATTGCATTATAGTGACATGTGACATGTTCCCCCCTTCTCAGTTCACTTACCCTTGAAGCTGGTCGACGACTCATGTTATTCCGACGGTATGTTTCCAACTGTTAAATCCCTATATTATTAATATAGATTCAAATATGTATACATATTTTTTCTCTATCCAACACTTTCAGTTGATGAGTATTCTTTCAACTTCATTAAATTGTTTTCATCTATTATGTTGATGTCAACTAACAAGAATAAGGATAGTTTATGGTCATTTTCCTCATTCCATTATATTTGTTACCATATGTCATTTCATTACCTCCATAATTTCATCTCTAATAAAGTTGTCTTCAAGTCGTCACTAAACAAAGCTAACTATTCTAAGAAATAAACTGCACTACCAGAATTTTATCCTTTTATTGATAAATCAATTCATAGTTTAGAAATATTAAGATTACTTTTCATGAGTTATATTGAACTGTTCTAAGAACCTATTCTGTAGTCAATCAACATGTAGAACTGCGGGATAATTTCACACATGGAGAACTGCTGGATCATTTCAGAGACGGCGCAATCGAAAATGGAATTTCGAGCTGGGTACTTCTATAATTTTAACTTTTACATTCTTCTACCTGAATTTCTGCCTTTCTGCTGTTATAATATTCACCCATGTTTTCTGCGAAAATTTGATTCTGTGTATACATCTTATGTGTCATTGGCAGACGATTTTATAGTTCAACCTTGAATATGTCTATTACTCAGGTTATATTTAATGAGTACTAATTTAATTCCATTAACATTAACAAATTTCAATATTTCAGTGGATGTAGTGCATTATATGTATTACAAACTGTCCCTTCAGGCCTGGAAATATGCAGGTTATAATTTAAATTACAAGTACATGTTTCTAAATATTATGGTTTTAACAGATGTACGGTGCCATAACAGAACATACACTTCCTGTTTTTTATATTTTTGTTTTTGAACTAATTCCATGGATGGAATGTGATGTAATGACATAATTCATCACAATTTTTTGAAATTGTGGTGATAAAACATTCTCTATGGAATCTGGGAAAATAAGACAAATCCCAAATGAGCTACGTAAGAGAAACATTTAACCCATTTTGTTATGATAATTTCATTTCAATTAATGTTGATTGTATTCTAAAATGAATTTAATAGCATGGATTTCATCAAGCTTCTCACGTTCACTTTGGGTTATAATCATGTTATTGAAAAACATAATGACTGGACATTTAATTAGAGATGAAATTATTTCTATGAGACCTGCAAGTTATATAAATGGTTGTGGACATTTTATTCTTGAATTGATTGATATATGATCTGAAAGTTATATGAATATTGGGAGTTGACTAGATGATTTAGAATTTCCATATGCTGTTTTCAAGGTTACATCATTCCTTTCTCTAATTTTTTAATGCTATATCTATTTTTGGTTTAAAATTTTAGGCATACAACAAACACAAAATAAAAAACCAAATTTGTGGAACCATGATTCGGGTTTTAACTCTAAATATTTAAATTTAATATGTGTATTGATTTCTGTATGTTTTGCATACATTTAGAATATCTGTTGGGATTACATTTCTATATTGTATTTCAATTTATTGACTGATGTTATAGGAATGAAGTGTTTCATATACTTTTTAAATTGTATATTTGTTTTAAATATTGTCTATTTTCCTTGCATGTAGTACTCTATCCATGGGATATATGATTTGGTCACATTCGACAACCTGTTGAAGCAAGCCGGCCTAGACCTTCATCTCAGAATCAAGACTTCTTTCTGCGCCGAGTGGAATTTGGGGTAATTTTTCAATTATTTTGTATGTAAAACATATTACTGTGTTTGAATTCAAGAACTTTAACTATATTTAATTCTTTGAAATTCATAGTGGTTTCCCTTTTTGGCTGAAATATTACTGTGTTAGAAGCAAGCACTCCCAGATGTTCATATCAGAATCGGTCCTTAGGTCTATGCCATGTGTTATTTCAGGTGATTCTAAAGGTTTCTTCTATTTGTTTTTCTAATATTAAAAGTGAATATGCACCCAGCATAAATAGCACTATGCAGTCTTTGGACATCATCTTATTGGTGTTTCATCGTGTTTCTTTTAATGATTCATTAGTGTTAATTTTTTTTGATTTTAATGGGACATTGGTTAACTGAGAAAGGTCTATTTTAAGCCATCATTTGGGTGAGATCGTCAAAATAATTATATCCACTAAATTATAATGTGAGATTGTTGAGTTTATCTAACACATATTATTGAAAACTCTTGTAAGTAATTATTATTATGATGCTTTTAGTGTTTTCCATTGCATTACACCTCAAGAGGGTAACACTTTTCTATTTCTATTTAAATGTTTCTTTTAAATTACATCCCTTTCTATGACGTGGTGTTTTCATGATCAAATGCACCTCTTTTGTATTGAATTTATTGTTAATATCTTGAATGTATATATCTTATCAGTTATTCTTGAGGATTCTATTTGTCATTATTTTAGTCAATGATGTGAATTTTTTATATCCTTCAGTTGTTCAATATTATTACTCATGTCAGAGCATCCTTATCCCCCATTTTCATTTCATGCTAGGTAGGTCAATAGACATTTAGATCCATAACAAGATCATACTACAAAGGAGAAACTAGGGAACTTCTGGTTTATAACATAACCAGATAGAGGTATCTCTATGTCAGCATAAGAGAGTTCGATATTGAGCGGTATTATCACGAACTGTTGGCTCGTCTTATCCAATATATTAATTTTTTTTAGTCCAATTTATACTCTCAAATTCAATCGTCGTATTGTTTGTAAGCAGTGGTATGGTTACCTTTGATGGTTTTATATTTTTATGTTTTCATTTGTTGTCTCCTGATTGCAGTTAAATTCTTGTATCATGAATCCATACAAAATCCTTTTCTTTATTTTTTTATTTGATCTGGCATGAGACATTTAATCACCTTGCAAGATGGTTGGAGGATGCCCGTCAACATGTTAATCCCAACATGGCGATCATGATAAAAAGGAATAAATGTGATGTTTCTCATCGCGGTCAGCATGGAAGGAGATCATTTTGCAATGTAACATGGGATTCTGTTCTTAGAGGCTTCGGCAAGAACAACACAGAATGTTGAGTAGGTATGATCTCCTTGAGTTGATACACTAAACTGTTTTATGCTAGATTAGTGTTTTCTTGCAGGCCTTCTTCCGAACTACTGCAAAGATTCTTCAGAGTATTCAGGAAGGGTGTGTTTGATTTATCCAATCAGGTAAGAAGCACAAACCATTTACCTTATACATGAAATTTCAAACCTATTATATTTTATCTACTAATTACGTTATTTATTTTTTCAATAGGTCAACATGGATATGAATTTAAAAATGAAGATTCAACTCCACAGGTTGCTAATTTGGATTCTCCTACTTCGACTTGTGATTTTTAAAGACAAATTTGATGATGAATTTTTATTCATTTTCAGTTGTTGGGTCAGCTAACATTCAGCTCTTTATCAGTATCTTATAACTCATATTTCAAATACTTTTTGAGTGTGTAAATGATATCTTTTCCACTGTCCATCCTTTGACACTATCCAATGCTCTCTTTATCCTTGTTTTTTTGAGTTATAATTATTCATTCATGTTGTGATTTATTATTTATTTGGAATAATAAAACTAGAATTTCATAATGTATTCTTCTTGGAACCTACAAATTATAATAGTGTAATGATTCTTCATTTCATTGTCTGTTCTTGTGATGTTTATTCATATCCAATCCTTTGTTTTTTTATTTTCAAAAATTTAATTATCCATTTGAATTAATTTTTTCATTGATATCATTGATATCTCCATCTTGAACACTTAACAAAAAATATTTATTCATGATTAATTCTACTAAATATTGTCATTTCTATGATGCCTCAAAAATTTCTCCACCCCACCAGTATTCTAATATCATGTTCCACTTATTTGTGATTTAAATATATACAATATTAATGTTCATTATTAACTTTTAATAATAGTTTTCTCATACTCAATGTAAGCATTTATTTATAGAGTCGTGCATACGCACGGGTGATGTACTAGTTCTTCTAAACTATAGCCTATCAGTTTATACCTTTTCCATAATCCATGAGACTCATTTGGTAGTTTTTATGGTTAGTTTATATTGTTACAGCTTGGGTGATATATCATGTTTACACATTTTGGTTTATGAAAAAATGGAATCAAGTCTATTACCTAAACATATGTGTGTTGATGCTTCATGGGTTTGATTTTATTGTAGATACCTATTTTCTCATCGTAAGGCACCATAATATATATATATATATATATATATATTCAGAGTTTGGCACTGAGTTGACGTGTGATTTTGAGGCCCAATTTTCCTGAAATAAATTTCATAAAAATATTAAAAATATTTTATATTGCACATGAATGATACGTCCATGAAAATAATATAAATATTAAATGGTTGATTAGATGAGAAATATAAAACCATGGTTGAGTCCAAAATGTTGTGTTTACCCTGGGTGCATCATAAAATGAGTCGGCACAAGACGTTCAAAAACATCTCTCGTTAGCGATGCATTTAATTGGAGTAATTAATTAGTTTTTTAGTTATTTAATCCATTTTACCTAAAATAAAATCATTATAAACTTATATAAATGGTTAATTATTCCAAGGTCAGCTAATCCATTTTACTTCATTTTCATGTGACTGATCTATGGGATAGATCACATGGCCTAGAAAATTCCGTGTTCCAAATACATGAACCCACGTTTAACCAATGGAATCACCCTTTGTGGGCCAACGCCCCAAGTAATAGAGTAAAAGGAAATTGATTATGTGTTCACAAACATTACAAGAATACATAGAAACAATCTCAGTCATTTGGGAAATAATGTGCAGTCCACCTACATGACCTGTTCTAATACATGGTATGATTTCGTGTTCTAGCTAGGGGAAAGTCCAGGCTATGATGCCAAAACACTTTACATGGGGGTCCCCTCACAAATCAGGATCCCATAGAGCTCCTTCTAGGAGACATAGAATGTCTATATATACATTACTGAAACATGGATTCTAAATAATGAAAATCCTATACTAAGTGTTTTTATGTGTAGAACATTATGGTTCCCCTGATATAATCTTTTGAGATATGATGTGAAATGTTCTGGGCATGGGTCTTGGAAAGGTGGTGCCTAATGATGAAATTGATTCTAAAAATCATAAGGTATTTCCATCCATAACACTCTAATAGGGCTGGGTATGGTAGATCCCCAACAACATCTACGGGGCATAGCCTCCAGCAGGGCGCGGTAGTGGTCGTTCCCGATGATCAGTCCAAGTTATCCTTATATAGGTATATGAAATGGAGCTCCTATATTTTTTTAGTATTACCCACTAGTTGGGATAGGTAGTGGAATTCCCCAATGATATTTTCGATTCACCATCCAACAGGGATGGGAAATTGCATTCCCAAAAGTCCTCTTTATGGTATTACCCTCTACTAGGATTGAGGAGTGGAGTTCCATGAAGAATTTTCCAAAGTGGTACCCTCTAGTGATATTTGGTTGTGTAGTTCCTCAGTGACCATTAGAGTAGGACCCTCCAGTTATAACAGGGCATGAGATCCTTATTTACAACATGTGACCCATCGATTATGAATCACAATGATGAGATGTGGTTTTTCGTACATATGGAATCATGAGGAACTAAGATTCTTTCCCCACGGAGATTCATTTTTATAAAGTGACCTAAAACCGTGTGGGTACATTTATACCACCCAATGAGGATAGTAACAATGGTTAGTGATTGAGTCTCTTAGAGTTGTGAGTTTAGGGCAGACACATGAGATGTTGTGCATCCTTGATGGACTACATCTGCAACAGTTGGCTACTCTTATTATTGGTTTGATCTATGAGATGGAGATCCCCTTACTATCTCTTATGAAATTATTGGAATGACCATATATATATTATCTGTTCACAATTCAGAACATGGATATCAATACTATCCTTCTAGGATATTTGAAGATGTATGAGGTATACCATGTGTTATCCAAGATTAGCATGTTGGGGTTGAATGCATATACCCACCTTCTATAGGTGGGGAAGACTCAATGGGTATTTCATCTACTCACCGTGTTTATTTTCATGTGCTTAGATGATATTTATTTCAGTATCATGTTGATTTGAGCCGTACTCTATCATTGTAAATTGTTCTACATAATACATTTCTCTCCAACTGTATCTCTTATGAGTCTCACTTCTACCTTTCAAGGTGTTCTACTATGTATGTATACATGAAACCCTTCATGGGATTCTCCCACATGTGTTGTCTCCTTTTCAAGAAATATATCTTAGTAAAGACTTTAGAGGATCATAGAGATATTAAGCTCATGGACTACATACAGTGTTTATAAGTTGGGATTCATGAGGGGGGGTCTCTATGATTTTTACCCATTTTCTAGTTTTTTACGTTGGGATATATTTAGGATATGACTATTATTTTCTCCATTATATTTAGATTACCCTTCCATACCATTTTACTGTTAATGGTCCATATATGTTTGGAATACATTATACTAGTGTTTGAAATTTACTTCCTTCCGTATGCACTCTATCATTGCTTTGGCTATGTGCGTGTGTAAATGTTCTTAGAAAAAATCCACCCAGAGATAGTTATTCCTTTGGTGCTTTTCTTCACCGCTATCCTATGTAGTAATGTTTTAGGTAGTGATGAATCAATCCCCATCATGGGTCGGGTTGTAAAAGATTGGTATCAGATCAATTTCATTACTTGATCTATTATTTGACCATTTACCCTTATGTGGGTTGGTGCCATTTGTGGAAACAATGGCATAGCTTCTCAATTGCATCTCTCAGATGAGGGGGTCTAGTAATATAACATGCATTAGATATATCAATTCATCGAGACCCTGACTTCCTAATTGTCAACTCAGAAAGATGATAAATTTGTTGCACAGAAAAATGGGACATGCATCATATAGGATAGAGTATTTCACTTACCTTAATTAGTCATATACCCGCTATTTTTATTGATATAAACATATTTAATATTATCTAGATGTGGTACTCTTTTTATCCTTCACGATGCCTTCACTATTTTAGCCAGCTAGGATATGAGATCTAGTTCACAAAGACAACCCTATGAGCATTGATGACTTAGTTCAAGGTCCATCCCATGGCCCCCATCCTCATGTGGGGTGGTATTAGTACATCCACCTATTGACCAGAAAATCATACATACAGTATAGGCTGATAACAAGCATAGGATTAACAGACTCCAAGAGTTCCAGTGTTAGAGACTAATGAGGAACTGCGGTGAGGTAAATCCTTTTTCAACAAAGGATTGTCTATTCTCAGTGGTTTGTATCATCAGATTTATCTGAATTCTAAAGGATTTGATTCTAGAACAGTAATACATACTTTAATATGATGTTGTATGGCATTGGTGGATCCATGTTACACAGATTCATGATGATTTTACACTCTCATGGAATTAATTCTAGAAGATATTTAATGAGTAGTAATACCCCACATAATTTTTATTAGTTCATATCTAAGAGATTTTGAAGTTATAGTAGGGAGGGATTAATGTGTCTAAGTACAAAACGCAACTCAAAGGCTTTAGGTGCTACTCTCTTGACATGATCAGGGATTGATACATCTGAGTATATAATTCTATTAAGAAACACTGTTGAGAAATTTGTGCAAGTATTGTTCCCTTTTGAATCCCCACCAATGATGGGTTGAACGAGTGAGTGCTGAGGATAGATAGATTTCTATCAGAGGGAAGCCACACAAGTGGAGCTGGGAGTGGTAATCGTGGAGTTGAGTTGTCAGTAAAAGTCAGTAGGTTCCAGTTGACCTGATCTCGGTGAAAGAGACTCATTCATGAGTATACTCAAGAAAAAGGCCATATCGGACTAAGAAACAACATAGTTCTAGAAAATAACAGAGATAGGTTTTGTTTTACTTGTGATGGGTGAGGTCACATGGCATGGGACTACCCACCTATACATGTTGAGGAGCCCAGGTAGATAGTTGATTGACCACCACTATTGAGGAAACAATATGATCTGGGATCTCCCAAACAACGAAATGGTGGTACCTAGGGAGTTGGATTTGGTAGTTGGACATGAGTATCTATGGGTGGTGGATTCCTGTATGAGATACTAACACCGCCATCACCATGTATCCCCCGCTAGGCTTAGGGATCTAGAAATCATGGCTGAGGATATCTGCATGCTATGGATGTTTGCGATTTTTAATCACACGAGATAATTGGAGGTTTGATATGAATTAATTCTAATCATTCCTTAGTATTGTTAGACACATGATCCAAACATTATTTTATGTCCCATATTCTGGTGTTAGAGTTGTAGAATCGAATTGAGATGCAAATACAAGAGAATTGTCTTGAGTTTTCATTAGGTAAATCTTATTCTGTATCATTCACCTACCGATAGTCAGAGATATCACATTGAGTAAAGAGGTTCATTTTGGACCTTTTGGACATCATTACGACACTATATTATTTCATATTGGCTATGTATTTACATTACATTTTTTGATCCCGGATTTATTGTCACCAAATACTAGTCATATTCATATATACTATTGGGATGATATACTCATTTTATGGTGAGTGTGATATAATGGCGGGGAAAGTGGATGTTGTGAGAAGGAAGATGAAACCTATCACCCATCATTTGGAAAGTGTATACATTGGAAAAATTGTCTCATCAAGCCTCTAGGTTCCATAAATTTTTGAGGAATATATTGAAACCTTCATTGAATATGTTTTGGGACGACCTCCAAGATGGGAGATGGTGTTTTTCATTAAGTTGCATACTAGGACAACCCTGAAGTATTCTGAGGCATATTATATGGAACCAACAGATCTCGAGAATCTATGGTTGTAGTTAGAGGACCTTTAACATAATAGTTTCATTAGACCTAGTGTGTCAACCTATAAAATATCAGTTATGTTCTTGGAAATGGTGGAAGGGATATTACCAATATTTATTGAAAATCATCACCTAAACCAGGCCCTGAAAAAGAAAAACTCACATTTTGGAGAATTTAATACCACTTTGATACTTATTGAGGTGTGAAATGGTTATCCAAGATCAATCTCAGGACTTACTACCACTATTTGTGGGTTTATGAGGCCGATATTTCAAATTTGGCATTTAGATGTCACTATAGACACTATGAGTTCCTAGTGATGCCATTCAGTGTGAAAACTTCCACAACAGATTTTACCAATTTGATGAACCATGTATTCTAGCCATACATGGACCTATTTTTTTGTTTCTTTATTGGATACATAATTTTCTACTCTGTAATAGAGGAGGAGCATGATTATCACTTGGGTATGGTTTTTGATTTACTGCGAGGGAACAATATTTATAGAATGATCTCAAAGTTACTATTATAGATTTCTGAGGTTTACATCATAAGGAATGTTATTTCTGAAAAAGGTCTATTGGCAGATCCAAAAAAATAATGAATAAATTATTTCTCTCAAACCACCCAAGACTGGGAATGTTGTGTAGATATTCCTTATCATGGAAGAGTACAATAAGATATTTATGGAAATATACCCCGAATTATAGCCCCTTTCACTACCATGATTTGGAAAGGGAAACTATTTATCAAGTTTAAGTAGATCTAGAGGGCCTTTAAGGAGTTGAGGCAGAGGCTGGTGAGTGCTCTAGTGTTCAGACTACCATATAAAGGTGTGGAGTTTGTAGTATATTTCAATGCCTCAAGAGCTGGTCCCGTTTTTGTGTTGAAGAAACCACATGAAATTATCACATATAGGTCAATGAATTTTAGACTCTATGAGAAGAACTACACAACCCATGACCTAGAGTTTATAGCGCTGGTCTTCGTGTCGAGGTTGTGGATGAAATATCTCCTGAGATTACGCTTTGTGGTTTACTCAGACCACAAGAGTCTCATGTATGTCTTCACTTAGAGATACATGAACATAAGGTAGTGATATTGGTTAGAGTTCCTTCAGGGAAATTACTTCTAGATAGTTTATCATCCAGGGAAGGGAAACATTGTATAACATTCCCTTTGTTGGAAGTCATAGACTCTGCTTGTGTATAATTCTTGAATGAAGTTATCCTCCAAAAATCTATCCTTGGTAGAGAAAGAGGTCACAACCTTTCTTTAGTCAATTGCGTTGAATCTTATCCTCAAGCATGTGAGAGTGTACTAGCTGGGATACATCGACTGTGTGGTGTTGGGTGATCAGATATTCATCTGTGACTCACCATATGGATATTCTGATGGTGTGAATCCCACAATTTTGTTAAATGGGTGAATAATGGTTTCATTCATGATATGGGGAGAGGTTATTTTGGTGTTTGACACTTCTCCATTACTATAAATACTATTGTGGATAATATGTATAGAGATCTTCAGTGGCAATTTTGGTGGTCTAATAAGAGATGGAGAATAGGTATGTTCATCTCCTAGTGCCTCTCGTGTCTACAGGTTAAGGTAGAGAAACATGATATGGTAGGCTTATTATAACCCCTTGAGATTGTGGAGTTGAAATGGGGTGATATATAAATGATATTCATCATATGGATCCCATACATAGTGAAGAGCCTTGAATCCATATGGGTGATAGTTGACCGACTCACGAAGTTGGCATACTTTTTTTTATTATGGAGTAGAGTTTTGTAGATATTTTTGGTCAAATTTACGTATAAGAGTTCATTCTCTTAAATGGTGTACCCTTGATGATTGTATCTGATCATAACACATGATTTATATCATGATTGTGGAGAATCCTATTATAGAAATTTTGGTCTCACATGAAAACGAGTACAACCGTTCACCCCCAGACTGATTTCTAGATTGAGTTCACTATCCAGGTGATAGAGGATATGATGTGGGCATTAGTGTTATACTTTTATCATCTTTGGTAGGATCACCTACCCTTGATAGAGTTTACATACAATAACATCAACCACTCTACCATTGACATGAAAGAATTATTGCCCTAATACATGGTACGATGTAGTTTACCATTATATGGGAAAAATATAGGCAAGACATCTATTGTGGGCCCATAGTTATAGCCAGTAACAATGAAGAAAGTGCATGTCATCCATAAACAGATGAGGATGGACCGTAGTAGATATAAATACAATACAGAACATCATCACGAGCCCTTTGAGTTTGATCAGGGAGACCAAATTTTCTTGAAAGTCTACCCATGATGAGGAATATATTATTTGTTTTGGGGGGAAAGATATCCTCAGGGTTCATTACAATATTTGAGACCATTGAAATGCTTGGGGAGGTCTCCCACCACCATTCCCTACTAACATAGATGGATTGAGTGCATGGAATCTTCTATGTGGAACAGATGAGGATATACATGCATGAAACCATGAAAATCATTGACTTGGTAGATATGGACATTTAGGATAGGGACACCACAACAGACCACCCTATGGAGTCCAAGGATCATCATGATAGGACCCAACATGGATAGACGATCCCTTCAGTTCATGTCTTGTGGTAGCATTGAATAATATTAGAGAGTTCATGAGATCCGGATATCTAAGTGTGATCTTAGAATCCCATGTTTTTTAGGAGTTTTTCCTTTTGGTGGGAAATATTTTGAAGTAGGGAATGATTTATAGACTTGTTTTTTTTCATAGAAGACATTAAAATATTTCTATAAATATTTGAAGAGTTAAGAATTTAGAAGGCGTCAAATTTTGAGGCCTGATGTGTCTGTAAATAAAATTTAAAAAATATTAAATATATTTTATATAGATCATGAACAGTACATAAAATAAAATCTTGTAAATATTAAAGGATTTAACAGATACGAAATCTGAGAACATGGTTGAGTACAGAAAACAATTTTCCCTTAGGTGCGACATAAAATGAGTCGTTACAGGATGTTCGGGCCACTCACACATTAGAAGTGAAATTATTTGGATTAATTAATTAATTAGTCCATTTTAACATAAACTAAAATGGTTATAAAATCCTAACCATAGAGAAATATTTTACAATATTCTCATAATTTTATTACATTTTCCACTGATATCTATTTTATATTCCATTGGAAAAAATGACAAATATCTTGATCGGAATGTGAAGAACACATAAACTTCTTCTAATCATTGAAGAGGGTCGTTCGTAACCAATGTTCGATAAAAAATAGAGGTAAGAATCATTTAATGTGATTTTTATTCCTTGTTTTAAATATTTGAGTATATAAAATGTTTTTTGATATGTTCCCTTATAAAACCTATTTGCATACCCACTTATAGAAATCTATTTTATCTATTTTTTTACCTAATTCTGGATATCGTTCATGATCATTTTCCATGAACATTTGGAAAAAATCATTAAAAACCATGTTTTAGTTCATTTATCCCTGGGTTTTATATTTGTTCTTCACTAGTTGGATCGTCGCGGTCCTGGTTTGACAATTTCTAGGAGACCTAAGCATGATCAGGCACATGGATAAGTGGAATATCAATGAAAGAGTTTTGTGAAACATGAACAGATCTAGAAAGATTATGTGGAGAGGATTACCAGTATGATTTTTAATCAAAAAGAACATGACAATCATTAGCATGACAATGAAAAAAATATGAAACAAACCCCTCATTGATGATAAAATACTATTTTCTGGTGAATGATGGATGTAGAGAATGATTCTTGGATAGATATTATGTTTTTGGGTGGAATGGTTGTATGGTATAAGGTGGTTGAAGTAGATTTAAAGCCCCATCTATAGATCTGGAATTGTAGGATTTGTTCCAAATACCAAACTACATGCCATGTTAAATGAATTACACATGGCATGTTTTCCATTCAGATGATGGCACTAGGGTTTTGGAAACCCATAATAATGGAACAATGTGTACATACCTTGACACACCATGTACTACCTTTCTGTGTGAGTGATCCATATAATGGATCACACAGACTAGGACATACCATGTTTCAAATACATGATCATGGATTTACCATAAGGGATACAACCCGTGTGGGACAACATTCCATGTACTAGAGTACAGTGACATAGAGTCTGAGTACACAAACACGGAAAACAGACACATACATGGTCCTAGTCAATTAGGATATGGCTTGTTTTCCACCTACATGATGAATTCTACTACATGGTAAGAATCCATGAGAAATATATGGACATGAATAGGCTATGTGGTGGTACTACATGCCAGGTGGTTCTCCACACATGTCGTGTTCCCCATGATCTCCATCCAAGTGGCTTTAAATGTCTATATTTCATTCATTTAACTATTATTTTGGAACATGAGTAGCCTATCATGTGTTTTTTTTCATATAGAACGTGATGGTTCCCTCATAAGAAACTATCAAGATAATATGGGAAATGTTTCGGGTGTGGTGATCGACTAGGAGGTTCCTGATGGGGAAAATGATCATAAATCATTACAGGAGATTTTCAGGTGTAACCATACAGTAGGGCTTCGTAGTGAAGTTTTCTAATGGATTATAATAGGATTACCGTCTAATAGGGATTTTCAGTGGAGTTTTTTATGATATTTTTGAGTCACCCTTTAGACGGGCTGTGCAGTGGAATTCCTCAACATTAAAGTCTTTCCCTCTCATAGGGCTGGGTTGTGGCGTTCCCCAATGATCATTCTGAGTTACCCTCTAGGATTGATGGGTAGTGGAGTTACTCATCATTTCAAGATTAACCTATAAAATTTATGGTAGTGGAATTCCATAATTATCTCTTACATGGATTATCCACCAACATGACTGGTCATTGGAGTTCCATGATGACATTTCATATGTGGTACCCTCCAGTAGTATTGGGAGGTGGTGTTACACAATGACATTGAGATTAGGGCCCTCCTGTCATATCCGAGAATTGGATACATACCTAGAAATTGTTACCCCTCTACCATGTGGAGTGTTAAAGATAGATGGATTGATGTAACTCTAGACTAATAAGGGAGTGGAACCATTTCCCCACAGAGAAACATTTTTCTGACATGACCTAAAACCATACAAGGGAGCCAGTTATGCCCAATGTGGATATTATCATAGTCTGGTGATTGAGCCCCTTAGACATGTGTGTTTAGGGATGGAACATATTATTTTTAGCATCATTGATTCACTACTTCTAGAAATATTAGATACTATTCCTTTTAAGATGAGTTGTGATATGGATATCCCCTTACTCTATCATTTGGGATTCTTTAACACATAATGTATATATTATTTCTTCTAGATTCAAACCTTGTATTTCGATAATCTCATTCCTAGAGAGAAAAAGACAGGTGAGGTATAACATATGCTTTATTTAAAACCTTCTAAATGTCATATGAGTCTACTCTCTGGATATTTGTGTTGAAGGCTCGATCATTAGTTCATCAACTCATTGTTTTAATCCCCTTATTTTGGTGCAATATTTCATTTACTCTCTTTTTTTGGTTGAGTAGAAATATTCACTATTAGTTTCTCTATATAATACCTTCCTCTTCACTTGAATCTATTAATTCTCCCCCTTAATCCTTTTTAGGTGTTCTACTAGGTATCTTTATACTCACTCATGTGTGGACATCACCCACAGATGGTATGTCTTCTACAGCTATCGGACATGTCAACATAGACATCATATTAGCTTAGAGATACCTAGTTCTTGGACATTGTATGTTTTTAATAGCTTGGGATTTATGATCTATGCTCTCTCAGTTGTTTACTATTTTTCATGATTTTTTATATTGGTACATATTTTAGACTGGGCATGTATTCTTCCCCTATAATTTTAGTTTACACTACCATACCCTTTTACTATTAGAGTTCCATGCATGTTTGATTTCATTTATATAAATATTTTAAATTATCTTCATTCCATATGTACATTTTCATTGTCTTGGTTATGTGCATGTATATAAGTTATTAAGCAATGTATTCCCTAATCTAATTATGAGTTCAACATTTTTTGCCACCCCTGGCCTATAGAGGCAGGCTTGGAGTTGTTACGTGTAGAGACCCGAAGCTTGACGTACATGGACATTACATTAATTTTGTGTAATACTTAATACATAACAAAAAAAGACACACAATGACCGTAATAGTTTAGTGTCTTTGGAAACTTGGAACATAATCTTCTAATCGTGGTGAAAGATCTTCAACATCTCCCATAAAGATCTTCCACTTTTTGTTTCCTTACCTGAAACCTTTCTTTTGATCCTGGGGGAAAATAAAACATAAAAAGGGTGATCTCAAATGCTTAGTAAGGGTAAGCATGGATAAAATAAAACATAACATATACATTTGAACATAAAAACATGAACAAAATGTTTAAACATCAAAATCTTGAGCAACGACATAAAACATGGAAGTACATAAGGCATAGATCATAATGGAACATAAACCATGATAAAATATCATGGGAATAAAACATGTAATTGTGGAATCCATTAATCACTTGTAATGATTTCCATCGTAGCCAAGGCATTGCTGCCAAGACCGTCTTAGTGGACAAAGTCCCATTCTGAATCGAGTTCACTCCTCGTTTCAGTCATGTAACACTGAACCAAATTAACATACCGTTCCAGCCATGTCTATCTCATGAGATATAAAATCTTTACCCAATGAATTGGAGGGATATATAGGTCCACCCATCTCCTAATGAAATCATTATTACTTGTGCCACAAAATAAACATACATCATTCGTAATAACCCAATAAATAAAATGGGTTTCATAAAAATCATCCCATCATCACATAATCCATATAAAATAAGTGGATATCATTTCATAATAAGAAAAGTGAAACCATTTAAATCATAGAGACATGATACTTGAAACATAAACACGTAAAATAATGTCATCTTAGATGAAAATAGTTTTGATAAAACACTTGAAATGAATTCTTGAGGAAAATATCCTTTTTTCATCCAAATCATTTTCTTTTCACAAAATGTCATGAAATTTTAGAAGAAAAGGTTTTTGTTGAAAATAGTCATGAAATCATTTGGAGGAAGCTTCATGAAAATAAGGCTTTATAAAACTGTAAAAATCCTTTCGTGCCGTATAAGTTAAAAATACATTCTTCTCGTACTTTTGCCGGAAAAGTCAAAAAAAGTACCTCGTAACGTAAAAAAAAGAAAGATTCCTAACATACCATGTAGTAAAAGTCAAAAATTGGTAAAAAGGACTTTAAAAATTCATGAAAACATTTTTATAAAATTTGGACATGGATGATAAATATAACCCCAGTAAATACTTACGAATAAGCAATCTTTGATAAAAATGAGATATGCAAAATTATCCCTTACCTTAGGTCTGATATGCTTCGTACGTATCCAAAACTCATGTATAATGATTTCAATAATGTAATTGAAATATTACAGAATCATATTCATTGTTATTATATCATATATATTTCACTTATGACTTTATATTACCCGTATTTTTGTAAATTCCATTTTAAAGCAGCGTTTTTGGTAAAATCATTTCATTAATCGTATGTGTTTCGACTTGTTGTTATTGATATTATTACATATATCAAGATTTAAATAATCCCAGAATGTAAAAAATGATTTATATATAATATATATTCATCATATACATATATATTATAGTTCGATAAAAAGGAATGAAATACACCGTTCATGGAGACGGTAGGCCGTACGTACGCATGAACGTTGTTTTCGTTTCCCTTTTGAATTGAATGGAATTAAGTAAATGACATACATATATATATATGAATAAATCCAATATCATTATTATGTCATATATTTCATTATTATTCATTATGTATACTTTATAATCATTCATGAATGGTTAACATGGAGAGTGAATCTCATCGCGTCATGGAGACGGTAGTCCGTAAGTACGCACGAGCGATGATATCCTTCTCATGATCGTGGGAATGTATTGGAGTGTATGTATACTATTTAAGAATCAATATCGCTTTAAAATAATCATATATAGTTATTATTTACACCATTATACCCATCCATGTACGGTGGTGGTGGAAAATAGCTTACACCACGGCGTGGAGACGGTATTCCGTACGTACGCACGCACGATGATTTCATTTTCTGTAGGATGGATAGATGGTTAAATAGGGTTGTTTCATAGTTATAATAAAATATCTATATATTAGTGATACTGATGTTATTACATCATAATGAAACAACATATGAAGAAGAAGTGGAAGAAGAAATAAAGTTGAAAGAATCGGTAACGGACATTACCTCTTCTTTGAAGCGCCTCTTTGAGTCCTCTTCTTAGGGCACTAAAATTGGTCTTTGAAGAAGACCAAGACCTCTAGGATTTTTCTAGAGAAGTGGATAAGAGAATTTTTCAGGGTTTGGCTGATCATGAAGGCTTAATGTTGTGTGAGGAAGAGAGGGAGGAGGTGCCCTTTTATAAGGGAGGAGAGGGGCACCTTTGGAATTCATAAAAATATTAATTTATAATAAATATAACCAGACTTAAAAACCTCAAAAAATGACTCATATCCTAATATTAGATTATATAGGGTTGTAATCGCATCAACCAATCAAATTTAGACATGTTAGGAATTTATTTTAAACATTATCAACTTGATTTATCCTTATTTAATCAATTTAATTTTATTTGTGGTAATAACATTCTAAATTATAAATAATAACAAATAATTACTCATTTTTTGTGAATTGTCCATAATTGTATACTTTATAACATTATATACCATATAAATTGAAATTTATAATTTTTAAAAAAAATTTTTGATTTTTAAACAATTTTATATTATATTATTTTTATAAAAGAACAATAGTTTCAATTTGGAAAATATTCATTTATTTGAATTTAAATAAAATATATACAGAATATATGTTCGAAATAAAAGCTTTAACAGATTTATAAAAGGTCATATGTATCTAGAAAATTAGGGGAGAACATTAAATAGTTCATATAATATTTATTTTATTATTTTTATATCCATTTATTTGGTTTATCTCTTAATAAAATAATTACTATATCATTTTTTGTATAATTATTTAATATACTTATTTGTTTTATAAAAATTAAAAATAAAATCCTATGATGAAGCTAAATATCTTACCTTAAACAATAATACTTTTAATCGAATTTATCATCTTAAAATCACAATATATAAATTGTTATATTTATTAAATTATGAAGGTGACTACTTTGGAATCATTTAAAATAAAATAATATAAGTGTCATCATCATCTTAATAAGGATAAAATGGTCAAAATTCGGCCAATGGATGATTATTGTTTATATATACACTAATAATAAGTTTTTTGAAGATTTTTGGGCCTTTTTATATGTATTAATATTTCAATAAAAACAATATTATTGATTTTTCATTAAATAAATAATTTCTGCATCCCTATTGTGTCAAAATTAATGATAATTATTTAATACCTAAAAATTATAAATAAATTTATATGATGTATATAATTTCATTATCTTTCTGGTGAATACTCATGTTTTAAGTTTCATGAAGTTTATCACTAAATTAAAATTAATATACTTATAAGATTTAAGAGAGTGACATGTTGTCACTTTCTTTGGTTTTAATAATAATAAAGTTATTTTCATGGAAAAAATTCCATTAAATGATTCTAATCCTCCCCTTAGGTGATATGGGTCGACTTTTAGTCATCCAATAGAATTTTGGCAGGTGTTAGGTTAATTTTATAATCTTATATTTACCCTTAATTAAACGATTTACCTTTAACTATGCTAAATAAAATTTACCGTAGTTACTATTCATAAAGCCCAAAAATAAAAAGTAACTTATTAACATAATTTTGACCTAATGATTCCAAATATGGAATCCATTTTTCCAAATTGAATACACAAAAGTTGCAGAAATTAAATTAAAATTAATCCTGTTGTCGAAAGAAAACGGGTTTTTGTTTAAAACATTGCAAAAGATTGAATTTATTTAACCTAGGAATTCAATGTAAAATCAAGGATAATGACATAAACAATATTAAATGGTAAAAATATATTCTATTTATACTTTAAAAGCATTCAATAATATAATTTAACCACATAAGTTATTGCGATGAAAAAAGTTGTTTTTAATTATAATATAGCGTGTTTTTACTATTCATTAAAATATGAAGGTTATCAAAATAATATGAAAATTTTATCCAAGGTAAAATTTAATATCCTCATTCAGAATAATAATTTTATTTTGTATAATTTAACTTATAAACATGTAAAAAACTATATTTAAAGTGGGTGCGCCATTAAAAGGCGGCAAAACTACATTTTTTAAAAAAATACTTATTTTACGCGAAAAATTATTTTGTTCTAATACTATGTTCTAAAAAATGTGTATGATGAATAATAATGTTAGAAAATTTAAAATTTAGTTAATACTATACATAACGGCTAGTTCATAGTAAGATTATAATAATATATCATTGTTTAGTAAACACCGGTATTGCGTACAACACACGCTATCGAGAAAGGTCGTGATTGCGTGTAATGCAAGCAAAGACATGGTTGTGTGTTGTGAAAGAATCCATTATTATTTCGTATAAAGGAATCCAACCATATTTTATTTATACATTGAATATATATATATATATATATATACACTCAATATTGCGTAGAATGACTCTTATAAAATGAACTTGAAATTGTGTGTAACACAATCTAAGAATAGTGTTGCGTATTTCAAGATAATACAGTGTGGCATATAGCAGAATATAATCTTGTTGTAGCATAAAATACATGACATCAAATAAATTAAAAAGAATACTTATCATAAAATATCGGTTTGTTAAATTATACCCCCCTTAAAATGAATTTCTCCCTCGAAATTCGTCGGGGTTATAAATGGTTTACTACTCCAAAATTTCTTTAATAGAAACCCACATAATAAAAAAGAATACCAAAACATGGCTTTAAAAACTAATGTATGAAATGTAATGGTTACCCAAATTAACTCATCACTGGGTTTCCACGTAGGAGAACATTTGTGTAAATATAGATATGGAAGAAAAATCTTACCATCATGTTATGATGGAGAGTGGTAGAGAACATGGCTATGAAAAATCCATCAATAACAAATCCATAGATTTGTGATGATCCAAGGTACCATCTGATTCATCGGATATAAGGGCACTAGGACAACATTTTTGGTTTTCAAGATCATTTCCCTAAAGTTGATGAAATTGGAATTAGAAGAAATACTTTCGTGATTTTGGTACAGTCTCACCATTGGTCGTTATTTGGACAATTTCCACTTCATCTCTTAATGAAATGAAGTTGAATTTTACATTCGTGAAGTGTTAGCAGATCATATGATAGAATGATGGGTCATTCCATCTGTCTAAAACAAAAGGTTATAAAAGTTATAAAAAATACAGAAGTCCATCTATAATGAGTTTAATCATATATGGTTCCTAAAATGGACTTATACTTAATATATAATACTTCTTAATATAATAAAACTAGTTTCTACTAAACAGGGACTTCCTGTAGGCCAGTGGTAGGAAATAAAGGCCAGTCGCATTTCGGTTGTGGGTTCGATTCCCATAGCCTTGTCTGACGCGATGGGCTGTTGCCCGTCCTGCAGGTTGTCCTTTTTCTAAAACTACATTACTATAACATCCCATAAATAATATCGAAAAAAAACTTCTATCCTTAAACAATACTAACTTTTGTCCAAAATAATCCATTCCAATATCTAGGCTTATCCATAATACTGCAGTCCACTCTCATATTATAGTGAAAACTATTACCAAAGATTTCATATAAAAAGCATGTTAATTCCATCATTGATCCCCATATATAAGAAGATATGACTTTTTGGTCACATTCCAGACATTCGAAGGCCTTAATCATGTATTCTCTTGAAAAATAAATACCCATTGAATCTTAGTGAAAACATGAATGCTGTCAAAAGTTAACTCGTTCCACATACCAAAATACAAAAATTCTATATACTCAAACCATGATATAACCTTCTCCTTATATCAGTCATGAGCTCATGAATACTATCAAACATTTAATTTTCTCCTTATCCCTTCATTATGTGCGTATCATCTACTTTCCAAAAATATCTAAATAACCTTTCATGGTTAGTAGTACCATTACTCATACACTTTAAAAACTTAGGAAAGACAAGAATGTAACAATCCTTAGATGTCTTTTTATTCCATAGTAACATGAGATTACTTATACAACATTACACTTGATAAACATGTAATCATTCCACTACCTTCGTAAACCATTGACCGAGCTTCAAAAATTTTTTCATCTCACATATCATTTGTAGTCTCTTCACCATCATCAACATAAATACTACCCATAAGACCGTACTGATTCTATTCATGAGACTTTCCCTTAGGTTATTTTTTTTCATAATGCCCGTACATTCCACATTTAAATCATTTAACCATGTTGATGTCGTAGAAATACCATTATCCTCATCCATGGTGTTAACTGCACCTCTTATTTTGCACTTACTGGATTTGTGTCCTTCTTTTCCACACCCAAAGAATCTCCCAGTTCCTTTGAAACAATCTCCCCAATGCCTCTTCCCACATGATTTATATGAGGGAAATTGAACTTTCTTTACTCTATGATCATCATGAAACTCCATCTTTCTCTTATTATCTAAGTCGGGAAACTTACCATAGTTGAGATTATTGGTCATATAATGAGATTGATGATTAGGAAAAATAACGATGTTTGGACTTCCAAATCCCGTTTCATTTGGTTTCTCATGAAGAATATCATTCCATTGTCTGTCATATCCTCCATTATCATGAATCCTCCTGTTTCCATCCATTTTTTAAAACCCAAAAAGAATAGTGTCAGAGGCAAAAATAATTCTAGGGAAAAAACATAGTAAAGGGGGAGCACCCTCAATATCTAACATCTTAGGTTAAATTCTACGATCGTTACCGTAGTTATAGGACTATATCCTATACGTATACTTATCCTTAGGTACATCCCTAGACATACCTTAGAAATATCTCTAGAGATCTCACTAACGTTTTCGCATCCTAGTTTCCAAAGGATGACTAAACCTTTCCTATGATACCAACTGTAGAGACCTGAAGCTTGACGTACATGGACATTACATTAATTTTTGCGGAATACTTAATACATAACAAAAATAGACACACATGGACCGTAATTGTTTAGTGTCTTTGGAAACTTGGAACATAATCTTCTAATCGTGGTGAAAGATCTTCAACATCTCCCATAATGATCTTCCACTTTTTGTTTCCTTACCTAAAACCTTTCTTTTGATCCTGGGGGAAAATAAAACATAAAAAGGGCGAGCTCAAATGCTCTGTAAGGGTAATCATTGATGAAATAAATCATACCATATACATTTGAACATAAAAACCTGAAAAAAATGTTTAAACATAAAAATCTTGAGCAACGACACAAAACATGGAAGTACATAAGGCATAGATCATAATGGAAAATAAACCATGATAAAATAGAATGGGAATAAAACATGTAATTGTGGAATCCATTAAGCACATGTAATGATTTCCATAGTAGCCAAGGAATTGCTGCGAAGACCATCTTAGTGGACAAAGTCCCATTCTAAATCGAGTTCACTCCTTGTTTCAGTCCTGTAACACTGAACTGGATTAACTTACCATTCCATCTAGGTCTATCTCATGAGATATAAAATCTTTACCCAATGCATTGGATGGATATATAGGTCCCACCCATCTCATAATGAAATCATTCTTACTTGTTCCACAAAATAAACATACATCATTCATAAGAACCCAATAAATAAAATGGGTTTCATAAACATCATCCCATCATCACATAATCCATATAAAAGAAGTGGATATCAATTCATAATAAGAAAATTGAAACCATGCAAATCATAGAGACATGATACCTGAAACATACACACGTTAAAATAATGTCATCTTAGATGAAAATGGTTTTGATAAAACACTATAAATGAATTCTTGAGAAAAATATTCTTTTCTTCAAAATCATTTTCTTTTCACAAAATGTCATGAAATTTTTGAAGAAAAGGTTTTTGTTGAAAATATTTATGAAATATTTTGGAGGAAGCTTCATTAAAAAAAGGCTTTATAAAACAGTAAAAATCCTTTCGTGCCGTGTATGTTAAAAAAACATTCTTCTCTTACTTTTTCCAGAAAAGTCAAAAAAGTACCTCGTAACGTAAACAAAAGAAATATTCTTACATACCATGTAGTAAAGGTCAAAAAATAGGTAGAAAGGAATTTAATAATTCATGAAAACATTTTTATAAAATTAGGACATGGATGATAAATATTACCTCAGTAAATACTTAGGAATAAGCAATCTCGGATGAAAATGAGATTTGAAAAATTGTCCCTTACCTTAGGTCTGATATGCTTCGTACGTATCTGATCCTCTTGTATAATGTTTTAAATAATGTCATTGAGTTATTATAGAATCAAATTAATTGTTATTATATCATATATGTTTCACTTATAACTTTATATTACCCGTTCATTTGTAAATTCCATTTTAAAGCAGCGTTTTGGGTAAAATCATTTCATTTATCGTATGTGTTTTGACTTGTCGTTCTTGATATTATTACATATATCTGGATTTAAATAATTCCAGAATGTAAAATATGATTTATATATAATATATATTCATCATAGACATATATATTATAGATCTCTAAAAAGGAATTAAATACACCGTTCATGGAGACGGTAGGCCATACGTACGCATGAACGTTGTTTTCGTTTCCCTTTTGAATTGAATGGAATCATGTAAATGACATACATATATATATATATATATACATAAATACAGTATCATTATTATGTCATATATTTCATTATTATTCATTATATATACTTTATAATCATTAATGAATGGTTAACATGGAGAGTGAATCTCATCGCATCATGGAGACGGTAGTCTGTACGTACGCACGAGCGATGATATCGTTCTCATGGTTGTGGGACTGTATGGGAGTGTATGTATACCATTTCAGAATCAATATCACTTTAAAATAATCATATATAGTTATTATTTACACCATTATACCCATCCAAGTAAGTTGGTGGTGGAAAATAGATTACACCACAGCGTGGAGACGGTATTCCGCACGTACGCACTCGCGGTGATTTCGTTTTCCGTAGGATGGATAGATGGTGAAATAGGGTTGTTTCATACTTATAATAACATATAATTATATGAGTGATACTGATGTTATTACTTCATAATGAAAAAACCTAATAAGAAGAAGTGGAAGAAGAAATAAAGTTGAACGAATCGGTAACAGAAATTATCTCTTCTTTGAAGCGCCTCTTTGAGTCCTCTTCTTAGGGAACTAAAATTGGTATTTGAAGAAGACCAGGACCTCTAGGATGTTTCTAGGTAAGTGGAGAAGATAATTTTTCAGGGTTTGGTTGAGCTTGAAGGCTCAATGTTGTGTGAGGAAGAGAGGGAGGAGGTTCTCTTTTATAAGGGAGGAGAGGGGCACCTTTGGAATTCTTAAAAATATTAATTTATAATAAATATAACCCCACCTAAAAACCTCCAAAAATGACTCATATATGAAGATTAGATTAGATAGGGTTGTAATCGCATCAACAAATCAAATTTAAACATGTTAGGAATTTATTTTAAACATTATCAACTTGATTTATCCTTATTTAATCAATTTAATTTTATTTGTGGTAATAACATTCTAAATTTTAAATTATAACAAATAATTAATTATTTTTTTGTGAATTTTCTATAATTGGATACTTTATAGCATTTTATACCATATAAATTTAAATTTATAATTTTTTAAATATTTTTGTGATTTTTAAACAAATTTATAATATTTTGTTTTTATAAAATAACAATAGTGTTAATCTTGAAACTATTCATTTATTTGAATTTAAATAAAATATATATTGAATATACGTTATAACTAAATGCTTTAATAGATTCATAAAAGGTCATATTTATCTAGAAAATTAGTGGATCACATTAAATAGTTCATATAAGATTTATTTTATTATTTTTAAAACCATTTATTTGGTTTGTCTCTTAATAAAATAATTACTAGATCATTTTTTGTATAATTATTTAATATAATTATTTGTTGTATAAAAATTAAAAAAAAATCCTATGATGAAGATAAATATATTTAATTTTATAATAATACTTTTAATCTAATTTATCATGTTAAAATCAAAATATATAAATTGTTATATTTATTAAATTATGAAGGTTACAACTTTGGCGTCATTTAAAATAAAATAATATAAGTGTCATCATCATCTTAATAAGGATCCAAATGGTCAAAAATTCGGCCAATGGATTCTTAGTGTTTATATATACACTAATAAAATGTTTTGTGCATATTTTTGGTCCTTTTTATATGTATTAATATTTCAAAAAAACAATATTATTTATTTTTCACTAAATAAATAATTTCTGCATCCCTATTGCGTCAAAATTAATGATAATTATTTAATACCTAAAAATTAAAAATAAATTTATATGATGTATATAATTTCATTAGCTTTCTGTAGACTATTCATGTTCGAAGTTTCATGAAGTTTATCACTAAATTAAAATTAATATACTTATAAGAGTTAAGAGAGTGACATGGTGTCACTTTCTTTGGTTTTAATAATAATTAAGTTATTTTCAGGGACAAAAGCCCATTAAATTATTCTAATCCGACCCTTAGGTGATATGGGTCGACTTTTAGTCATCCAATAGGATTTTGTCAGGTGTTAGGTTAATTTTATAATCTTATATTTACCCTTAATTACACGATTTACCTTTAACTACGGTAAATAAAATTTACCGTTGTTACTATTCATAAAGCCCAAAAATAAAAAGTAACTTATTAGCGTAATTTTGAGATACTGTTTCCAAATATGGAATCCTTTTTTTAAATTCAATACACAAAAGTTGCAGAAATTAAATTAAAATTAATCCCGTTGTCGAAAGAAAAGGGGGTTTTTTTAAAACAATGCAAAAGATTGATTTTATTTAACCTATGAATTCAATGTAAAATCAGGGCTAATGATATAAATTATATTAAATGGTAAAAATATATTCTATTTATACTTTAAAACCATTCAATATTATAATTTAACCACATAAGTAATTACGATGAAAAAAGATGTTTTTAATTAAAATATAGCGTGTTTTTACTATTCATTAAAATATAATGGTTATCAGAATAATATGAAAATTTTATCCAAGGTAATATTTTATATCCTCATTCTAAATAATAATTTTTTTTGTAAGATTGAACTTATAAACATGTCAAAAACTAGATTTAAAGTGGGTGCGCCATCAAAAGGCGGAAAAACTACATTTTTTTAAAAATACTTATTTTACCCCAAAAATTTATTTTGTTCTTATACCATGTTCTAAAAAATGTGTAAAATGAATAATAATGTTATAAAATTTAAAATTTAGTTAATACTATTCATAATGGCTAGTTCATAATAATATTATAATAATGTAATGTTGTTTTGTAAAACCTGGTATTGCGTACAACACACGCTATCGAGAAAGGTCGTGATTGCGTGTAATGCATGCAAAGTCATGGTTGCGTGTTGTGCAAGAATACATTATTATTTCGTATAAAAGAATCGAACCATATTTCATTTATACATTGAATATATATATATATATACACTCAATGTTGCGTAGAATGACTATTATAAAATGAACTTGAAATTGTGTGTAACACAATCTAAGAATAGTGTTGCATATACTTCAAGATAATACAGTGTGGAGTATAACACAAGATAATCTTGTTGTAGCATAAAACACATGACATCATATAAATTAAAAAGAATACTTATCATAAAATATTGGGTTGTTACATTACGAATCTAGCCTCAACATAACCTAGGTCATGAAAAATAGTTATTATGTTGATTGGCGTTATTCCATTAATAATTCAGGTAGTACAAGTTGGAGGGTTCCAATCTAGCTCACTTCTATATTTGAACTCAAGCTATCTTGTGCGGTCAAGGATTGTATTCCTCTCAGATTGAGACTTTGTGTAAGATGTTATTTAGATGACCATGATTTCTAGATTATTTAAATGAAATACTTCATTTTAATATTTTTACCTAAATTAATTGAATCTCTGTTTTCAATAAGATCTTATTTCATAATGGTCTTAATATGGATTCCCAATGTTTTTCCTTGACTTATGAATTTACCTTAAGATATTTTGTTATTGTATTTTCTAGTTGTTATACAATGAATCATAGAATATATCTTCTTAATCAAAGAGATAATGATATAAGACATGTTCAAAAGGTTAGTCCTCTAGTAGACCCTCCTTTTGTGGATGTAGTTATCTGTACTATTCATACTATGGGTAAGACATGTGTTAGAAACTAGTGAAAAACAAGAGATCATGGATCAGAATTGACCAACAATAATCCACCAATATTTCATAGTGAAAAAGTACCCTATGAAATTTAAAGGGTCACATGAGAAGTTTAAAATTATCATCCATTTTTTTTTGGAAACCTCTTGTGGATTCTAAGGGGGGTTTCATCGCTTAGATGGTTTATCGATCGAAAGGAATATATTGGGACTCCATCATGAATGAAAATTTATATGAGTATCTTACCTATAATTATCACAATAATATATTCTATAATTAGTTTTATCCTAAAACATTACAAGTTGGATAGTCAATTTTTTTTTGACCTTATAAAAAGGGGAGTGTTTTAGGATAGAGTATGTAAACTATTTCACCAAGATGGTTCAACTAACACTATAAATTATTACTAAGGATTACCATAATTATCTATGGTTCAAGATGGATATGAGGGAAAATGTTTTTCTAGTGGTATTTCACTAATTTCTTTTAAACCATTTTGAGATAGATAATGCAGAAACTATAGATGAGATAGACATAGTTTAGATGAAATGAGTACATGGAGATTTGGATTCTACATGAATATTATATGATAAGTTTTATGTATTAAAAAGGAAGAAAAAGGTTAACTAGTTTACAAATAAAATAATTTTAGGTACTTATATGGGGAATAATGTTTTTTATATCAGCGTTGAAGGCCAAGTCATACCAGTAAAACAGTATAGAATCTCTTAGGACCAATCATCACTATGTGAAATATAAACGACAATTTTTTTTAATTGAATGTTATTCCAAGGATGTAGAGAGAGGTCCACTCATAAAAAAACTCTCAGAGATTGATTAAGTTTCAATGGGTGGTGGATCTCATTATAATTATAATTGGGATACTCAAATAACATGGAAATATTATAGATAATCTGATACTATATATCATTATATAGTGGATTAAGTATCATAGGTATCTAAGGTAAGACCGAGTACTGTTACTAACACAATTATTATTTCTTCATCTACGGTACTAAACTTATTTGAAAATTTAATGACTCATTGTTTTATATAATACATTTTAATTTACTTGTTTGGATTAAATTAATATGTTATGTTATTTCTGTTGGGCCTTTCAATGAGGTTGGAAAACATGTTCGATTAAGGTTTTAAATGGTTTTTTTGTAGGATGATGATAATTGTCTTTGAAACGGTGTGTGATTTATTTTTATGTTGATGTTTAGATATATTTTTTTTAATTTTATATATTGGATAATCATTTTTAATACACAGAATTATTTTTATTATCATTGAGTTCATTTTCTATCTCCCGATGAGATATCTCATGGATATCAGGGTGAGTGGGATTCTAGATCAGGGAGTGTGGTGTTTTTTGTTAATTATGTTACAATGGTCTCATTTCAGTTTTCATAGATTCTATTTAGTGGTGGTTGTTCTTGATTGAGAATACCAACTCATGTAGTGGTGAGTGAGTTCCATGAGGACTTTCATGATGAATTTTATATGTAACATCAATAAAGGGGGATGTATTTTACTTTTTTACCTACTCACTATGATGATGTCCATTTTGGTTCTATCATATCATATGTAACCTTTAGAGAACAAAGAGATTATTTTTTATCAGGGGAGAAATGAGTTTGAGAGATATTTTTTCCTATGAGTCACCTAGTGGATCAAATATTATATTTTTCATCAGTTCATAATGAAGTATAACACATTTAGATAGATATGGAAATTATGATTAGGAAACTTTTATAAACAATTATTCCTTAACAAGAATTTATGATCTCTTTTATTAACTCATAAGAGATATTTGGTTTTATATAGTTGATATATGTTTTGTGTATTATCAATTAAAATTTGGATAATAGGATTTACCAGATAATACATTTAGGACTCGGCTTGGGAAATATTTGTTTATTGTAATTCAATTTAGTCCAATCAACTATTCTATTGTATTTATAGCATTAATGAAACATATATTTCTTTGGTTTCTATTATTTATAATCATAATATATTTATATGATATTTTGGTATACCCTATGTTAGTTTTTGGATCACATTGATCTTTTGGATATCATCCTTAGATTCATGAAAGATCATCAGTTATATGGTGAACTATATATGTATGACTTTCCATTCTAAGAAGTGATATTATTAGGGTATGATAAATCTATGAGGGGTATATAAGTGGAATATGAAAAGTATTAGGTATAAATTTCATTGGATCATCCTAAAATTTGTTTGATATTTTGAATTTATTTGAATTATTTGGTTATTATTGGAGGGTTATTTATATATTCCTTAAGAAATCATCTATGATGATAGATTTTACCTCCAAGGGTTGTATGTTTTAGTGGAGTTAAAAATAGGAACGGAATTTCTACAATGAATCGGGTATGTGATTGGGTTGTGTCTTGATGTAGGGAATGATAGTGGTGGAAAATAGATATCTTCAAGTATTCCATTGTGAGAAGAACTAATTGAACCACAAAAAAGCACTCCCAACCATTACACTACCATATTTTATTCCACTCTATCATACCCCCCATTCTAGGTCAAATCTATCATTAGAAAATATAGATTAGAGAAATCTTGAATAACCCACCTTTATAAATTGTAAAGAGAAATAATTTTGGAATATCAAACACATTTTTGAGATTCTCCCATGACATTAACACCATAAATTTTAGAATCTTTGGAGATACACCTCTCAGATATATAATAAGCTAAAAAACATCACTTCTTGGACCTAAAAGTCACATTTATATATCTTACCATATAATTGTTTCTCTTTCAATGTCCTAAGGATTATATTCCAATAATCCATGTGATCCTTCTCAAACATAGAATACACAAAAATATCACCCGCAAACATGATGATAAAAAATTATATTAACAAAAGTAAGATATTTTTATTCAATTGTATACATACCATAGTATAGTCAGTGAGACTAAATGGAATTGGTGAAAATTTAAAAATACAACACCATTTAAACATTGTTTTTCTGTGTATGAATCATTATTTTATAAGAGGTTTATTTAGGAATTCTCCAAACTATCATCTTTGATGATACATTTGACTTGATGGGGAGTTATGTATTGGTGGAATAAATAAATGGGAAATGAATTTATATAATTCATCATGTATGGGATTGGGTTGTGTATTGATATAGTTTAATTATGTGGTGACATATAGATCTCCCAAATTAGTCCCTCATGAGAAAAACTAATCAACCCATGGCCTTGATTATGAAATTTTTATTCATTATCTCAAAACATAGTTCCAGTATCTATTTAGGGAGCTATTTATGGTATCTTTTTATCATAAGGGACTATAATATATATTTACTCTGAGGGATAAAAAAATTTAGTATAGATTATTGATTGATTATCATAAAAAAATGAAATTTATTATACTACTATGAATGAAAATGTGGTTATCAATTTGATTAATATGACTGTACCAACTCAAGCCTTGAATGAATAAATGTATGCATGGTTTCTTATGAGAATTTTCACTAATATGGAACTAGTGGTGGAAGAGGATGACGATTTAATGTTCTAAACTTCATTAAAGGATGAATAATTATTAAATTAGGGATTTATGATTGATTATGTTTGAAACACATATATACTATATTTTATTATAATCCAAAATTGTGGGGATAGCTGAGGTCATTGGTATTGATCTCCTATTTACACTTTTTTTCTGAGGTAGGTTGGTATTTTCTATAACTTAGAGGTGGTAATTGATGGAAAGTGTATATGAGTCTTGTTGGTTTATACAACCGAGGAATACCATGATGTATCATGATATTACATGTTAATATTAGTGTTTGAGAATGAGGTGGATAAATATATGTTTCATCTTATAGTTCCATACTTGTAAAATGATTAAGGTGGTGCACCCGAGAACTGTGGATTTGAATTATCCTTAGACCATCCTGATTTGGATGTGGTATATGATTTATTTAGAATTCATAATTCGTTTAAAAAAGAATCATATATTGATCCCAAATTTTTTAAAATATTATTACATGATTTAAATTATAATAAAACATCACATTATGATTAAAGGAACGTAATGTCTAGTGTCTTAGAGATTGGGTATAGAATTAAACATCACAATTCCAAAATAAGACCATATTTTATTTAATCTTCAAAAATTGATCCCAACTTTAATTGATTTCTTATATTTTAATAGGATATCTTATGGATAACATGAAAAAATGGATGGGATAAAAATACTATTATGGGAATAAACATTTATATAAATCTATGCACATGGGTTAAAAGGCATAACCTATTGATATAAAAAAGGGATTGAATGTGACTAAGTATAAGGGATCATAACATGGGATCATATATTCATAGTAATGTGGAAGAAATTTAAAAATGAATTTAGCATTACTCAAGTCTCATTTCATATAGGAGATTTCATGTCAATTATCATTGCACATAGATACGCACAAGTCAAGGTTAAGCACAATGAACATTGGACATGGAGAACGTGTCAAGGAAAACCTCCATGACTATTTCACAAAATGTATAATAATAGTAAACATTACCCAATGAATTGGAGCTCTATCCGGGCCCACACATTATAAAATGTTCATGAATATGTATTCGACATGAATAATTATACATAAGTAATCAAACATAAAGACACATTTTTCCCATAGAATTAATTCGGTATCATAATTATATCAAACTAAATATAAAAATGAAATACATAGTAGTGTACCTGTATAGATGGATTTAAATAATTCATGGCCTTTTATAAGTGAATATAGTCATATATCATTATAATTGATGAAAATTGATGTTAAGAGAGTTCGTATGAAACCTTTGAAATGAAAAAGATTATTACAACCTAAGGGAAAACAATGAAGATTATATAAAATGGAAAAAACATAACTATTTTAAGAAAACATGAATTGAACCATGGTAGATATTATTGATAAAAAATGGTATTTTAGAAAGAAAATGGTTTCTTATTATATTTTATGGAGCATTCCATAAAATAGGTAATGATTTAGGAATTTTGCCTAAATAATTCTTTCTTATCCGGAAGAATTGAGTGAGAATTATTTAAAAATATGTATATCCCCAAAAAATAAGGATTAATGGATCTTTAAACATTATTTTGGAACACATTAAAAATAATTTATTATATTTACATAAAAAAGAATTTAATTTGGGTAAAAATTGAGAAAGAGTAACTCGTAGGAATAATAGTTGTTTTGGTAGAATCCCTTACGTTATGTCTGATATGATAATGCACCTGGTCTTAATATCATAAAAAATAGATTAGATTAATTAATTAGTAATTCCAAAATAACATAGTCATTTATTTTATTTGTTATAACTTTATTATGTTCATTTTGGAACTTTTTTATGTGTCAATAGATTCCATTTAATCATTTGGGAGCATTGATTTCATGGTTTTCATGGATGATTTAAAAGTATAAGTGTTTGGAAAATCATGTAGAACGTGGATAACTATCTAGAAATAAACATATATTTTATAAATGAACATATATAATATTATAAAACAATTTTTTACATATGTGATGATTATTGATTAGATTAATCATGAATGATAATCATTTAGATTTATTTAGCATTTTTTATCACAACCGACTAGTTTTGATTTATAAATTAATATCATGTATACTAAATGATTAAAAAAATTAAATAAGATATTATTCATGTATTAAAATCTTATTCGACCTTCAAAATGGCTTCTTGAACATCCATGAAGATATACTTTAATGATGAAAGCACATTTTCCATGAAGGTGGTAAATCAGCACATCATGGTTCTCATTTTAATTCTTAAAATTAAAAAGAGAGGAGAAGATATTTGAGGAAGAATTATTCCATAATCAAGATAAAATTATATTATATTTATGATAATTGTTTTTTAATTCGATTTTAATGAAGGGATGTGAGGGGTGGAAAATGAAATAAATTAACATGAAAACAAATTGAAAAAAAAACAGAATACTATTATAAGTATTCATACATAATTCATGGGAACCTCCATAGGGGATTGGTGTTTCCAAATTGTTTTGACAAAAATATCATAGACATGGGGTAGAGATTTAGGAAGATTATTGGTCATAATTTTTACAGTTCTCTTGGATTGAGGGGTGTGAGGAGAAGAGGTAGTGAGAGGAGGTATTTATAGCGGATGAGGGGGGTGTTTTTGAGTATTTTAATCCTTATTGTATTAGTATTCTAAAGACAAGAAATTGTGTTTATTCTTGAGACTAAATAAAAAAATATGATCATTATAGTTTAAAAATGGTTCTTATGTTATCCCTTACTCCATAAATAGTGTATTTAATATATATAGTATATATATAACAAATTATCGTATTTACAATTCACTAAAAATCAAACTATTTTAGAAAATTCCAAAAATTCACCATATAAATCTTTTGATGTGGATAAATCCAAGTAGAACTCCATTTTTTGATAATAATTATTTAAATATGAGAAATTAAATTTTGAATTAAAATCATTATTTACTTGGAAAATAAAATTTTTCAAATTTAAACTTTTTTTCAAACACATTAAAAAATTAATCAAGGTCGCATTAAATTAACTTGTAATAATAAGACATAAAAATATAGATTTATGAATTCATCTTATGAAGATAAATTTTCTTATTAAATTCTTAAACAAATCAAATTTTTTTATTAAATATTAATGACTTATAAATAATAAAAACACATAAATAATAACTTTTAAAATATTTATTTAATTATACTATGATATAAATACATCATATTTTCACATATAAGAGGGATAAATATTATTTAGACAATCATTGGTGATGTTACTATTAAATTATTTATTTTACTATTCAAAAGGGTCACATTACTATTCCAAATGTAAACATACTATTTAATCATTATAGGTTCTTTAACATTTCCAAATACTTATAACCTCATTAATCCTTCATTTATAACGTTTATATTATTTCCATTATGTGATTTAATATTATTTTTACTATATGAAATAATTATAAGAAGTGAATTTACATTGATAAAACAGTGGGTCATTACATTCTTCCATGTTATAAAATTTCTCCCTCAAAATTTCTTTTTTACTTCTTATGTTGAAAAGAAGTGTGGGTACCTTTTCATTATCTCTTACAATTCATAGCCACCGAATAATGCCTTCCATTAAATTCTATGAATTCTTGCTTCCGGTTTATCCATTCGAGAGATATACTTTCCTAAAAAAACATTGTAAGATCATTAATCTTGCCATCTTCGGTGTCAAAATAATCATTCCCATTATCTTGAAATTCATCAAAGACTCTGAGATATTCGACTTTATTTCTTGACCAGCTTGTAATCTTCTTGCCCGATCTTCTATTAGCCTCATAACCAATGAGAAAAGATTTGAAATCAACCTCATGTCCGACAAATTTATCTATACGAATTGAAACTGGATCTGATTTTTGATTGACGAATGTTGAAGCAACTAACATCTTGAATCTATACTTAATAAAAATTGAATGTTAACAAGATATTTTTTCAAATAATGTACAATAAAATCATTTCTAAGAGAGGTCAATTCTGAATCAGAGAGTTTGGTTGGTGAGAATTGTTTTACAATCTCTTCTGCTTCCCTCTTCGATGAAGCACCAAATTATTTCTTTTTCACCATAGATTAACAATATTTATCCACCAACACCTTCATTACTTTATAAGATCTATAAATGATATATTGTGCTTTGGGATATTCAATCTCATGATCTGATAGATGAAAAATATTCTCTTCCTCAGGATTTTCACTCTCGGCATCTGCCACAACGTCCTCTGCCTGAATAAAATCATGATTGATGCTTTCTTTTTCAGATATATTACTTACTTATTCCTGGCCCTTATCTTGTTTTCCATGTCTATTACATTTTGAAAACTCTACTTCAGTTGTTCGGATTGAATGTTTCTCACAAGGGCTCTCCTTCTCATGAGAATCCTCTAGTTGCCTTATCATGTCGACTGTATGAATGCTTCCTTATTCTTCTTCATATGCTTCCACATGAACTATTTATTATTATTATTTAGGCTCCATAATCAGTAACTTCTTTCCTAGAGTCATTAGGAGTGATTCATTTAAAAATGATTATGGTTCCTGCTATTGTTCAGAGGAATTCTTAGCATCTTAGAGAAGGGATTGGACTATCTCAGCTTTAGAAAAAAATCTTTCTTTTCTTATTTCTTTTTCGTTATTCTTAAGATTCTCATCCACCTTTAACTTTACGGATTTTTCCTCAGCAGGATCCAAGAAAATATAGGCTCCCCTTTTTTCATATTCTTCTTGTATTATCTCCACTTACCCACTACATCATCAGGGTAATACTTTTTCTTTTTGGGCTTTGGAAGTGTATATTGGGTTTCCTTAGCTGTAGGAGGTTCTCCTTTCTCTTCCAGATCTTCTACCTTCCTCTTCCTTCCACACATTTTGGATGTTTCATACACTTTTGGTTTCTTTGAAATAGCTTCTATTTTGTATTCAGACAAGTCATAAAAATATCTGTATTGACTATTAAAACCAACCATGATCCTCAAAGTATCATCACTCAATAACATTACTTTTAAATTCCTTGTCTTAAAACTTCAAGGAATTTTGAATGATTCAATACAAAGAACTATAATTTTTGAGAGTATAGCTGGATACATGATACATTGGGACATAAAATTTTTATTCATGATTTTTTCAATCATAACGAAGATATACATGACTTGTTTTATCTTCCTTTGTTTCACCATGAAATCCAGAATATAGATGTCACTTTTTTTTAAGAAATCATTATCCCCTTTTCTCAAAATGATAAATCCTTGAACCCAAAATTCAAGAACCCATAAGTTTTTAGATTGATGAAAAATCATTAGAGCATTAACACATTTTAGACCAAAACAATTTATGGACTTCTCTTAATCAAAAGATTATGATACATTAGGTAATTAGGGAGTACAGAAATCTGCAACACCCTTATAAGGAATTCCAATCAAACATGTTGATTTACTGTAATAAAGGGAATAGGTTTTCCAATAGCTCTTGAAGAAAAGAATATCTCTCCCTCATTCATTGAAAAATTTACTGAATCATAAATATCAATCAAAAGCTCTAGATATAATAGATCTTTTGCCTTTGGTTTCGATATACATAGACTCTCCCAACCATTCAACTTGATATGATTTGAAATAATAGGGTAATACTTAGCATAAAATTTTGTATTGACCATCCTTTCTTTGTAAATATTATACTTTGATATTTCCTTTAATGAAGAAATATATTTTTGAGGAGTGGATTCTACAGACATTCTAAACTGATGAAAACCTAATTATATGGAACATGATTATGTATAGGGGAAGATATTCAACATGCCAAGGCTTGAAAATCGATGTGGGACAAACATCAGGGGTCCTTATACATGATTTTTAAATGACGGTTCAACTTCCATGGTTGATCCTATAGTTGTATAAAATCTTGATCAAATATTACGGTTATGATGAAAGAAGAACAATAGATTTGATAGATTATAATCTTTTGAGGGTTTTAAGTCAAACATTCATATTTAAGAAAAAGTGAATCTGAATGAGTTTCTTAAAATAGATAATAATACCAATATGTAAAAAGATGATTAACAAAATTTTAGAAAGAAAAAATACCTTCTGGATTGCTAAGAAGATAATTTGTAATGAAGATGGTTCGTCTTGAAGAACATTATATTCAAGAAAATTTAAAATAAAAATTTGATTATAGAAACATAGATTACAAAAAATTTTGTTATGAAAATTTTGACTACGAAAAAATATTTAACTATGAAAATTTTTTACTATGAAATTTTTTTGACTACTATGAAAATGTACTCCCCCTATGAAAAAGAGATTCTTACTGTAATGGGATATGTTTCAATAAAAAGATTATATAGAGGATTACATTACAATTAGCATTCCTAACATTTGTTTAATGTATTCAAATCTATCACAGGGTAATGATTTTGTGAAAATATCTGCAAGTTGATCATGAGTTCCGATATATTAAAGAATGATATCTTCTTTTTTGTATGTGATCCCTAAGATGGTGATCCATGATATATATATTTTTTTCACGAGAGTGATGTGATGGTTTTTTTTCTTAAGTAAAAGGCACTAGTATTATTGAACAATATTTGTGTTTTTGTAAAACTCATAAGATAGTCTATTTGTCTATATTTCATCCACAATACTTGAGAACAACAACATCCCACTCTATATATTTAGCTTCAACAGAGAAATGTGAAAGAAAGTGTTGTTTTTTTCATGACCACGAAATTAATGACTCTCCAATGAAATGACAAGTTTCAGATGTACTTTTTTTATCTATTATACATCCGCCAAAGTCAACATATGAAAATATTTTTTAAAAAAAATAATTTCTATAAGTATAAAAGTGTCCCAAATCCATGGTTCCCATTAAGTAGTGAAAACTTATTTTCACTGCCTTTAAATAATATTCCTTTGTATTTTATTGATATATTTCACATAATCATACTGAAAACAATAATTCCAGATGACTAGATTTCACGTATAGTAAGCTTCCTATCATAATTCTAAATGATGTTTGATCCACTGATTTCTCTGTTTCATCAATATCATGTGAATTTGAGGTACCAATGTGAGTAATTATACTCTTAGTGTTGTCATATCCATAATTTTTACGAATATTTTTAATATAAATATATTGAGATATATAAATTTGTTCTGGTTTCTGAGAAATTTTCAAAGGAAAAATTTTAACTGATCCATCATACTCATTTCAAACTCAAATATCATTAGATTCACAAATTAATCAGTTAGTGATTTCTATGTTGAACCAAATATAATGTCATAAACATAAATTTGAACAATAAAAACATTTTTATTATCTTTCTTTATAAGGAGGTTTGAATCATTATTTCCTTTAATGTAATTGATTTGTAACAAAAATCACATATGTCTTTCAAACTAGGCTCTAGGGGCTTGTTTAATTCCAGATAAAATTTTTGTAAGATTAAAAACTTGTTCATGATACTTTTTATCTTCAAAACCAAGCGTTGGTTCAACAAAAACATCTTCTTGAACATACCCATTAAGGAAAGAACATTTAACATCCATTTGAAAAAGTTTAAAGTTAAATAATGTTGTAACGGCATGTAGAATATAGAAAGATTCAAGCCTTGCTGCTGAAGCACTGGTTTCTTCATATTCTATTCATTATTGTTGATTATAGCTTTTAGAAACTAATATAGGATTATTTATTAATATGACTCCATTCTAATCACACTTATTTCTAAAGAACCATTTAACTCAAATAATATATGTTTCCTTAAGTCCTTCAACCAAGGTCCAAATATTATTCATTTCCAATTCCTTTTTCTCATCTTATATAGATTTTATCCAATCATCATAACCAAAATATATATCAGTTCTTTTTGGTTATAATTGAGAAAGAAATGAAAGATGTTATAATTTATTTTTAAGAAACTTATGGTCTTTATAAGTAGATTTACATGACCAATGATAATATCACTTGGATGATTCTTAAGAAACAACTAATTTGGGTTTTGTAAAACCTATTCATCAACATATGGTAGAAAATATTCTGGGGTGAATGTCTTAGAAATATTTTCTTGAACGTTTTCCTTATCAAAAAGATATTTTATTAGGGGTTGATAATCAGTTTTTGAAATCACATCCGAAGATGTAGGTTGAGGGTGTTTAAAAACAAAAGGATTAGTTTCTTAAAATTTTATAAGTACTGTTTCTTCAATAGTACATGTATTTTTATTAAAAAATCTATAAGCCTTAGAAGATGTGGAGTAGCCTATGAAAATTCCATCATCAGATTTTGGTGCAAATTTATGTAAAATATCATTAGTTATTAGAATGAATACATTGCATACAAATACCTTTAAGTAGGAAACTATAGGTTTTCTACCATTTTATAACTCATAGGGTGTTTTATTTTGAAAAGGATTAATCAAAACTCAATTTATAGTATTAAAAAAATACTTACAACTTCATCCCAAAAATGTTTGGTAATAGAATACTCACTCAACATGGTTCTTGTCATATCTTGAATAATTCGATTTCTTATTTTAACAACACCATTTTGTTGAGGAGTTCTTGGTGTAGAGAATTTTTGAGTAATTCATTTTTAACTACAAAAAGTTTCAAAATCAGAATTTTTAAATTCTCTTCCATGATCACTATGAATAGATATCAGTGAAAGGATTTTATAAATTTTAAATTATGCTCTGATGATTTTAAAATACGATAAATATTCAGATTTATTTGTTATAAAATACACCCATGTAAGTCTTGTGGAATCATCAAATTTGAAATATACACTATATTTCCTCCAATGGTTCCAGTTTGTGTTGATCCAAAAAGATCCACATACACCAGTATTAATTCATTAGAAGATGAGACTTCACCGACTGAAATAAATATGGATTTATGTTTCTTCCCATATTGATAAGGATCAAAAACTTTTGAGGAATCATATCTATGCTCTGGTAGATCCTTAACAATTCCTTTCATAAAGAGTTTACAAAATTTCCTATGGTTAAAGTGTCCAAAACATCTATTCCCGAACCAAAATTGTTCTTCTATTGCACTAAGGCAAGGTATGTTTTGGATCCTAAGGTCTTCTATGTTTAGTGTGTATACATTCTATTGCCTTTGGGGAGAAAGAATAAATTCTTCCTTAGAATAGTGTACTAAGCACTTGTGATTATTAAAATTGACATGGTAACCTTCATCAAATAATTTAATTATGTTAATAATGTTGTGCTTAAGAAATTTAAAAAAGAAAACATTTTAAATCAATGGTTTTAGATGAATAATAATTTTACATATATAAATAATTTCTCCATAAGCATTATCTCTCAAAGTTACTTTTTCTCATTTCATCCTTAAAATCTTTTCAACGAATTTTTTGTTACCTATCATATGTCGGGAACATCCACTATCAAAGTACCATGTATTGATATTTTTAATTTCCTTATTTTCATGAAAATAAGAGAGTTAGACTTTCAGAAACCAAAATTTCTTGGATCCAAAATCTTAAGAAAGAAAAATTTTAGGTATCCACATTTTCGTAAAAAAATAATATTTATGAAAACCTAAAGACTAAGTTTTTTTAATGATTTTTTTATCCATGTTCACCACTCTAACATTTAGTGTAGAATGGATTCCATTGAGGAATGAAATTTTTATTATTAAAAAATGGTTTAAAATGAGTATAAACAAACCAGAATTATTCATTAGAGGTCGAATATGGGAATAAATCTTATCAATGTTTTTCTTACATAAGGTATGGTTTGACAAACACATCTTCATCGAAAATATTTATGACTTCAGACTAATAACTAATTTGTTATCCTCAAAAACATTAGTCTTAGCAGTTGAGTTTGTCTCTATAATATTTTTCATAGAAATTACATTTTCATGATCCTTACAATGATTATTCTTCTCATAATTAACTTCCTTATGTTTTTTGGAAATACTTTAAAAATCATAATTTTCTTATCATGATATTTAGAAAGATCTAATAATTTTTTAGTAAGAACATAAATTCTAGAATTTTTCTTATTAATTTTTTTCCATGAGTTTAGAATTTTCATTCGCAACTAGAATAGAAAATCTAGATAATTATTCACAAGTAGGTAAATTATTACCACCATCATGAGAAGATTCTTCTTCTGAAGATTCATAATATTTATTATCACTAAAATTTTCATTTATGGATACAATAGTTATGAATTCATAATTTTCTATCTTGGCCATTAGAAAAACGATTTTCAATAGGTATGTGGCAATTATAACATGATTTTTATGACCAAAAGATTTATACTCTAAGGACTCATTATAAGAATCTCTATCACTGGCACTCTAGGTGTCATTTTCCTTCAAAACATTTTTTGAATTAACTATTTAGTACTTATTTGTATTACTCATAGAATGATTTTTATTTCTATCCTTTTTCTTATGCATATGACAATTTGGACTTATATGCCCTGCTATTTTGAATTCCTAACAAGTGAGTTCTGAGTTTTCCTTATCCTTACTTTATTTCCTGTTAAACCTATACTGAATGTCATTATTTCAAACTATATTTTTCCTCCTTCGAGTAAGATTAGATATCTCATTCCTAAAATGCTCACTTTCACTTGATTCAAATAAAATTATGACTTTATTTGACTTCGATTTTGTAATCCTTTCATGATGAGACCCATCTTGGAGTACATGGACATTACATTACTTTTTAATAATAATTAATACATAAAAAAAAGACACCCAAGGACCGTAATAGTTTAGTGTCTTTGGAATCATGGAACATAATCTCCTAATCATGGTGAATGATATTCAACATCTCCCACAAAGATATTCACCTTTTGTTTTCATACCAAAAACATTTATTTATAACCTTGGGAAAAGAAAACATATAAAGGGAGAGAAAAAATGATCAGTAAGGGTAATAATGATGAAAATAAAACAAACCATATATATTTGAACTTAAAAACATTAACATAATGTTTTTACATCAAAATATTGAGTTGGGAAATAAATCATGGCAGCACGTAAAGAAAAGATCATAAAGGAAAGTCAATTATGATGAAATAACATGGGAATAAAACATGTAATTTTGTAAAACCATTAATCAAATGTTATGATTTCCAGAATATCCAAGGAATGTTTTCCAATACCATCATAGTGTACAAATACCATTACTGAACCGAGTTTACTTGTCGTTGCAGCCCTTTTTCACTGAACCGGATTTTACATTCCATTCCAGTGATGTCTATCTCATGAGATATAAATATTTACCCAATGAATTGGAGGGAGATATAGGTCACACCCATATTATAATGAAATAAAATTTTCGCGTTCCACAAAATAAACATAAATCATCCATCATAACCCAAAGAATAAAATGGGTATCATAATCATCATCCCATCATAACATAACCCATATAAAACAAGTGGATATCATTTCATCATAATAATAATCAAAAAATTTAAATAATAGATACATTATACTTGAAACGTAATCATAATAAAAAATTTCATCATATATGGGAAATAGTTTTGATAAATTAATTATAATGAATTCTTGAAAAAATATCCTTTCTTCTTCAAAATAATTTTTTTTAACAAAAAGAGAAGTAATTTTAAAAGAAAAGTATTTTGAAAAAATTAATCTAGAAATCATGTATAGGAAGCTTCATGAAAATAATCCGTTATGAAACCGTAAAAATCTGGTCATGCCGTATAAGTTAAAAAAACATTCTCCCCATACTGTTGTTGGAAAAGTCAAAAAGTACTTCTTATGGTAAACAAAAGAAAGATTCCAACCATACCTTGAGGGAAAAGTCATAAACGGGTAAAAATTACTTTAAACATACATGGAAGAATAGTAAAAATTTTATGAAAACATTTTGAGAAAACATGGACATAGATGATAAACATAACAACAATAAATATTTACGAATAAAAAATCTCGAATAAGAACATGATTGGAATAATTATCCCTTACCTTATGTAAAATTTCTTCCGTATGTGCTTGAGACACCTATATATTGGGTTTAAACATATTATTAACTTATAATAGAACCATAATAATATTTATGATATCATATATGATTCACTTATGACTTTATATTACCCTTTCATTTGTCAATTCAATGTTAAAGCTGCGTTTTGGGTAAAATAGTTTCATTTATCGTACATGTTTTGAATTTTAATTATTCATAGGATTACTTAGATCATGATTACTTACTTTTAGAATTTAATAAATTATTTATATATAATATATATTTATAATATATACATAATAGATCGATAAATGGAATGAAATAAAGCGTTCATGGAGACGGTAGGCCGTACGTACGCATGAACACTGTATTAATTTCTTTATTAAATTGAATGGAAGTAGATGATATATATGTACCCATAAATATAGTATCATTATTAGGTCATATATTTCATTATTACTTATTATATATAATTTACAATCATTATTTAATGGTTAACATGGAGAATGAATCTCATCGCATCGTAGAGACGGTAATCCGTACGTACGTACATGTGATGATATTTCCCCCATAATTATTGAAAAGAATTGGAGTGGATTATATAATAACTCAGAATTAGTATTATTTTATAATGATCATATATAGTAATTATTTCCACTATTATACAAATCCATGTAATGCGGAGCTGGAAAAAACAGATTACTCCACGGCGTGGAGACGGTATTCCGTACGTACGCATGCACGGTGAATTCATTTTTAATCGGATTGGTAGAAGGTGAAATAGGTTTGTTTCATATATATAATAAAATATCATTATATTATTTATAATTAATTTATTACTTTTTAATGAATCAACTAAATAAGATGAAGTATAAGAATACAGAAACTTGAAAGAATCGGTAGAAGAGATTATATCTTCTTCACCGCAGCTCCTTTGAACATCCTCTTAAGTTAATAGAGTTGGTGTTTTGAGAATACAAGAATCTCCAAAATATTAATAGGGAAGTTTAGAAGAGTAATGTTCAGGTATTTGCTGAGATTTAAGGCTAAAAAAAGTGTGAGGAGGAGAGGTTTGAGGTGCCCTTTTAAAAGATAAGAGAGGGGAACTTTTGGAATCCTCAAAAATATTAGTTAATAATAAAATCTAACCCAACATAAAAATCTCAAAAAATGACTCTATTGGAATATGAGATAATATAGGGTTGCAACATAATCAACAAATTAAATCTATACAAGTTTTATGTTTATTTTAAAATTTGTCATTTGGATTTATCCTTATTTAATCTATTTATTTTTATTTGTTGTAATAATATTTTAATTTTTAAATTTTTATAAATACTTAATTATGTGTGGTTAATTTTTCATAATTAGATAAATAGATATATTTTCGACCATATAATTTTCAATTTATAATTTTTAAATATTTATGTGATTTTCAAACAATTTAATAATATGTTATTTTTATAAATTATAAATAGTGTCAATTTTGAAACTATTCAATTATTTGAATTTAAATAAAATACACACAGAATATATATTCAAACAAAAATATATAATAGATTATTGACAAGACATATTCATCTACAAAATTCATGGTTCATGTTAATTCTTTCATATAATATTTATTTTCATATTTATAAAACCATTTATTTGATATTTCTCTTAATAAAATAATTATTACAACATTACTGTATAATTATTTAATATACTTATTTTTTTCATAGAAATAAAAAATAAAATACATTGATAAAGATAAATGTAATATCATTCATATGAATACTTTTACTTGAATTTATAATCTTTAAATCACAACATTGAAATTGTTATATTTATTAAATTATGAAGGTGACAACGTTGAGATCAATTAAAATAAAATAATATAAGTGTCATAATCACTTTTATAAGGCTTTAAATGGTCCAGAATTCTACCATTGTATTATTATGGTTTATATATACACTAATTAAATGTTTTGGTCATGTTTTTGGGCCTTTTATCTGTATTATTATTTTAATAAAAACTATATTATTGACATTTCACTAAATAAATAATTTCAGTATCATTAATGTATAAGCTATTTAGGTAATTAAATATTTATCAAAAATTAAAAATAAATTACTATAAGAAGAAAAATATTTTATATTTTAAATGAGAATTTATAATCAAACTTATATTCTGTATAACCATATATTAAAAATACATTAATTATTAAACTTTGAGTGAGACATATTTCACTTTCCTTTAAATAAAATAAAATAAAAGTCTTAATCACATCTAAGTGGGTCCTAATAGATTCTATTTCGACCCCAGTATGTTATAAGGATAAATATAATCTTCCAATTATATTAAAACAAGTGATAGGGTAATATTATAATATTATTTTTACCCATAATTACCTGATTTACCTTTGACCGTGGTAAATAAAATTAACGGTAGTTACTATTAATAATGACTAAATATAAAAGGTATCATATTAACATAATTCGGACCTACTTATTCCAAATATGGAATCCAGTTTTCCAAATAAAATATTCAGAATTTGCAGTATTGAATTTAAAATTTATCCTACTGTTGAAAAAACAGGTTTTAGAAGTTAAAATATTGCTAAAGTTGAAATGTTTTACCTATGAATTCAATGTAAAATTAATGATAATGGCTTTGATTATATTAAATATTAAACATATAGTCTATTTATACATTAATACAATTCTATATTATAATTTAACCATATAAATTATCTTGATGAAAAAAGTAGTTATTAATTAAAATTTAGCATATTTTTAGTATTCATCAAAATATGAAAGTTAATAGAATAATATTAAAAAATTATCCAAAGAATGTTTTTTCATACATATTGAAATTAATAACATTATTTTGTCAAATTGAACTTAGAAACGTATAGAAAACTAGATTTAATGTGGGTGCGCCATCAAAAGGCAGCAAAACTGTATGTTTTGAAAAATATTTCCTTTAAATAAAAAATTGATTTTGTTCACATAAATTGTTCTAAAAAATTATTAAGATTAATTGTAATGTTAAAATATTTAAAATTCAGTTAATAATATTCATAACAGATATTTAACAATAATATTAGAACAATATATAATTGTTTTGTGAAACTTGGTATTGCGTACAACACATGCTATTGAAGAAGGTCGCTCTTGCGTGCAACTCAAGCAAAGAATAGTGTTTGAGTATACTGCAAGATAATATGATGTTGTGTATAGAACAAGCTAATATTGGTGTAGCGTACAACAGAAGACATCAATGAATTAAAAAATAATATTTCTCTTAAAGTCTTAGGGTGTTACATTTCATGAGTCTTGGATTTTGGTGTAGTAAAGGTTACTCTTCCATTCCCATTCTTCTTCTTATTCATATCAACATCTCTTTTCATTATTGTCTCATAATGAAGAAGAGTTCCAAAAAAATCATCATGAGTAATTTGATATACTTTCCTATTCTCATCAATAGATGTTCTCTTATATTCCCACTCATTAGGCATGATATCTATAATCTTTTCCACATGTGCCTCATCATCTAAAACTTTATTTCCCTTTGATTGTAATATGTTAACAATAGTCATAAAACTTTTTTTACCTTAAAAACTGGTTCTCCATAAGGGAATAGAAATCCATGATTTTATTCCTTAAGCATACCTCTTCTAGTTTCTATATCCTTAGATCTACCAAAATGAGTAACCTCTAATTTCTTCCAAATACAATTTTCTACATGAAATGAAGAAATCAAACTATATATATTCCTGGTCATGAAACACAAAAAAGCATTGCATATATTGTAGTGTAGTTGGTATTATTACTTTTTTATTAGTAAACATTCTTAACTTTCTTATCACGAATCATTTATCTCCAGTAATAATAATGAAGTTTTCCACTCCAGTATTAATAAAAAAATTCGCCATATGATCTTTCCAATTTTCATAACCATTCCCATCAAATATATGTGGTCTAGTGAGATTTAGATTTTCAATAGAACCAAAATTAATTCCTTACATAAAAATGAAAATATATATCCACAAAAACTTGTTAATTGTAAATGGGTGTAGACAAGGATAAAAAATCCTATGAAAGGAAAATATTTAGAACAATGAAAAATTGAGCAAGAAAGCTGATATGTAAATATAGGTATTTCAAAAACCTCATCTATTACTAATTGTACGATGAAAATATGAATGCAGATTCTCAATTACAATAGGTGGTGAGTTGTATGATTAAAAACATTCATTTTTAACATTAAGGAAAAATATGTATATCAATGATAAATAAGGTAAATTCACAAGAGAACTTTTAGTTCTATATTCTTCCTAGGTTCTGGAAATATGATTTCAAAAATAAAACAGAAGAAAAGATTAGAAGGAAAAGATTCTAAATTAAAGAGTATAGAATCATACATATCATATTATACAAATGAACAATAAATAATAAGAAGGTTATACTATCTTCCTTTTTCAAAATAAAGTGGAAATAAACATGAAACAAAAACAAATTGCCAGTATGAAATCTTTTAACCCAAATAGATGTGTATCCAACATCCATGGATAATGGTCCCTTAATTTATTAATTCAAGAAAGTCAGTCTTACCCACACCAGTGTGAGAACTCAATATGAATATCAGAATCTCTCTTGCTATCCCTACAAGCCCATAAACATTAATTTAGTCGGAAACTCTTTCTTCATATTCTTTGTATTCATCGATCATCCCAGTAATCAGCACCTCTGTCTTCCAATCCCCAAAAGTCCTAGATTGTACACAGAAACAATCATAGTTTCATGTATAAATCTGAAAAAAGTTGTTTAGTACACAAAAGGCATGAGAGTATCTCTCACTATAAATCACTTCAGCAACATACAATATATAGAGTAATAGATCAGTAATGAGATCATTCAAATGAACTCATATTTATATGCATTTCTCAAATGGTCCGATCCCTCCTCCAATGGTTATATTTTTCAATTATATTGAAGGGACCTATAAATGTGTCACTCAAACAACGGTTAACTAGAAACAAAAATGTATGTCATTTTTTCATAACAATAAAAATTATATGAAAAAAATGTTGCTTAACTAAAAATATTTTTTATAGTCAAGAAAAAAATAATAGTTCAAAGTCTAGGAAAATAATAATTTGGAGATTATAGAACATGGAAAATTGGATTCTATTTTCCAAAGAATTTAGAACCTAAATTTGATATAATTTTCAAAATGAATTATGAGGAATTCGGAGATAGAATTCCATGGAATTTGAATTTAGAATTATGAAGAATTCAGAGTCTAGATTATGAGGAATTCAGAGTCTTAATTCTGAGGAATTCAGAGTCTAAATTTTGAGGAATTCATATTCGGAATTTCAGAGAATTTGTAGTATGAATTTCAGAGAATTTAGAGTATGAATTTCAATGAATTTAGATTTTGGATTTTAGGGAATACAGAATCTGAATTTTAGAGAATTTGGAGTCTGAATTTCAGCGAATTCAGTGTTTGAATTTTAGAGAATTCAGAGTCATAATTTTAGATAATTTGATGTCTGAATTTCATAGAATTTATTGTCTGAATTTAAATGAATTTAGAGACTGAATTTCCAAGAATTCTGAGTCTTAATTTCAGAGAATTTTGAACAATAAATCAGAACATAAAAACAAAATACTCTAAAAATAAGGATTTATAGGATTCTGAGGTTTTATATATGACCCTGAAATTTACCCTTTAGAATTAAAAAGAGTTATATTTAGAAACTATAAAATGAACAATTTTAACATAGGTGAGTATAAAATTTCTTTGAGGAATGAAAATTTTCGTTATTATGATAATTCTTAGGGAAAATTTGATTTTGTATACAAAAGAGTGTTTGTGATTTTCAATACATATAGGAAAGGAAAAGTCATATTGAAACCTTATTGACTCAACATTGGTTATTATGAACCAATTTTCATGATTTATAATTAACAACAAGAAATTTTCTAGGTTCACTAATGAACCAAATAATATATAAATGAATCACCATGGAACATTAGATGACAATAACAATAGTAAAAATATTCAACAACCTATGTGTCATAAATTTTGGATGAAGAACCAAGTAAAATATCTCAATGAACCTAAAGGTGTTCTGAATGTGGTAAAGTTGGGTATGAAAAAATAATCATCTAAGTAGAATATATGTGTTTAGTTTACTCCATTAAGTGGAATAAAAACATCCTAATATATCTATTTAATTATATAAATTTGGTTATTGTTAAAATTATAAAATTTGATATCTATGGGAAGAATTTGAAGAATAAGATCAGTAATACTTTTCAAATAAATTTATAGCAACACTAAATTCCAGTATAGTTAAAGGGGTGGAAACAAAAAAGACATATGAATGATATAGATTATATATTGGTTTATTTTTTTTAATTATTAATTATAGGAAATGATTCATATTTTTTTGTTGGATGAATGTATTATAGAATAAGATAGAAAATAATAGTTAGTGAATTATCAAAAAAAATTAGTGATTCAGGTGTCTATATATAGGTATTCAAGAGTTATTATGTTTTATCAGATTAAAGGATGATCAAAAGTTTAAAGACATTAATACTCTTTTCAATGTATGATGTTATGGGGGTAATTTGGGATTTATTTATTGAGTTTTGATATATTTTAATGGCACATGTAAAGATAATATTAGCTTGGGAACATTTTATTTAATTGAGAATGGTCTTTTGTTTTTGTTCTATATATGTTTAAAGTTATTCAAACCATTAGGGTTTATATGATGTTTGAATATTAATAATACTTTTTAGCATGTTCAAAATATTTATGGGAATGTTATAAAAATTATATTGTTACAGTTTTATAAAAGTGAAAACCTATCACATATGTAAATGTTGTATGGCTTGAACTAATATCCAAAAGTATACATGGGTTCAATACCAACCAAAAACCTATGTGATGCCCTGTTAAGTGTGTATAACCACCCATATCTATAATAAAAATTACTCCCTGCCTTATTACATAATTGTAATCATAAAAAAATACCATTAATCCTTATTTTATTGATATATTATGTACATTGATTAGAAACATGATATATGGATGCAAAAAAATTATTGAAAACATCCTTGACATGCCTTAACATTATGTAGATCATAAAATTGTACAAGATTACCAAGTGAAATATATAAAAAATGGGAGAGCTATAAATCCATGTAAGGGAGTAAACAAGTCAAATAATAATAAAATTATATCATGTTAGTCAATAATAATTTCAATGGGACATAAATTGGGTTATAATTATAATATTTTGAAACTATGTGGCACAATACAACATGATAACATAATGGAAACATGGTAAAGTGAAAACAACAATTAAAAATGACATCATTATCATTGGTCAAGGATAACCACCAAGACATCATAACATGGTAGAATAAGTCACATAATGGATTATTTTTAATCCATAATCCTATACAAGGTATCTCATATGACTTAATGATTACCCAATTCAATAGAGCACTATGTAATTATACATGCACCTATCACCTTCAAATCATGTACATGCGTATATGGGCCATATATATCATTCCACATATGATCTTATTTCATAACTTTTAATAGCATGATTGTGGAGTGCGGAATACATAATATAATGTCCAAAATCAAATATATTTAGTTATTTATTGGCTAATACCCATGAGTGTGAATGTAGATGGTATTCACATTACACATTATTGGCATTGGAAAATCACCAGAAAATATGAGCAACATAATAGGTGAACATATTGAATCTTGGGTAGGAGTAATGAAATTTAATTTGGTTTATAATACCTTTTAAATAATAATGAAATTAATATGGAATTTTTTGGAAGTAGTATAACATGCAAAATTTGAAATTAAATTGAATAAGACAAAAAGGGTGCTAAAAAATTATGTACCACATGGAAAAATCCCAGGATAATATTTTTCGAATAATGGGGTACATGATGAATCATGGGTAGAATAAATAAGAGTGAAATGGGTTTATCATCATATGCATATAATAAGGGAATTATTATGTATGTGTAAAATCATATATTTTCATTTGGAATTAAAATACAAATGGAATTATATTATAATCATAATTACTTATTTTCTATTGAAGTGGAATGGGATACATGTTGGGTCTATATAATAAATGAGATGGGAGTTCTATATTATTTACATAACATAGCTTTTGAACTCTATACAATAATGTAATAAAAATACATCCCATGGGGTTTTAACATAGTTTCATAAAAAAGAAACTATTTTTCATTATTAATTATGTAAATTGAAATAGAACATTAAAATAATACACTTAGTAATGTGGAAGTTAGTCATGTTTACAAATAATTTAATTTAAAACATTAAAATTTAATATATGTTTTTCTGGATTCATAAAAAGTTTTTAAAATTACAATAACAGCTTTAATAATTTATTATTTAAAATTTAAAATATATTTTTGGCGTTTGATACATTTAATGTCACAAAATAGATCATTCATGGGTCATTATAATGTCATAATACATATTATATATTAATATCGTATTTAATTTCTACCTGAGAATACGACTTTCTATGAAAATTATAAAAAATTTACTTTTGCATAATTTCGACAATAGAATTGAAAAAATAATATTTATTTTACCAAAATAGTTTTCCAAAATATGAGAAATTATAAATTTAAATTAATTTTAAATAAATATATTTTTTTTGACAAAAATAGATTAACAACCCTTAGAATAATTCCATTTTCACGTCAAAAATTATATAATACTTTATATTTACTATAAAATATTTAGAAATATTAGTTTTTTAAATAATAATTTTTCTATTAGTTCATGATTTCAATAAAATAAATGTCATAATTGAAATTTCATACTACTCAAACATATAATTCATGTTATTTTATAAGAAAATAATTTTTATGAAACCCATTAATTAATCATCTATAATGTAAAAAAATAATGACAAAATATAATAATTATATTATTCTAAAAGAAAATATACATATTCATACTATTATGGATGAGATACCTAACTCTTTATTATTCTATCGAGGGCCTAAGTGTAAGATGCATAAGAGTGAGATTCTCATCAGGCGGTTTAGTGAAGAAGGTTTGGGTCGTGATCACAATGATCTTGATCTTATATTGTAAATTATTTCACCCATGATTTATTTTCAAGAACTACACATGGTATTGATAGAGAGGAAATCCAAAATATGATATCTCTCTTAGAAGCATTGATTAATGGAATTAATTGGTATGATACTACTGGTTGCGGTCATCACCTCTTTTGTCTATATCAATATGACCTTATCATAACCCTTAATGAATATTAATTAATTTATTAATGTTCAATAAATATATAATCAATGGTTCCAAATATTAATAATACTTTAAATTAATTAGGATATAATAAAATATGTGTGTCTGTTTTATATAAACAAATTGAATAAATAATGAACTTATTCCTTAATGAATGAAATTTAATTGATAAAAGTTTGGGTCATTACATTTTCCCCCATTCAGAAATATCAACTTTGATGTTTTTATTTCTTATAGTAAGATAGATTAGATTAATTCTATTTAATATCTACTTCTAGTTCCAATATATCTTCTTCAAACATGTTGTTCCACCATAACCCATTGTTTAGGTGAGTGGTATTTTTTCATAGTATTTTTTCTCTATGATGTAAGATTATCATTGTATGCATCTTCAATGAATGTTCCTTATCCAGTAGTACAAACAATGTATTTTGTTCATATGAGGGGTATGATTTATACATCATGAGGGATACATGGAATATGTCATGTACTAGAGAAAGGATAGGTTTGAGTGTTAGTCAAAAGGCCACCACTCTGAGGCAATCAATGACCTCAAAGGGGATGATGTATCTATGACTAGGCATTCTATAATCCCCTTTCCCCATTAACTTCATCCATGTAGATATATAAATGGAAAAATTATGACCAACCAAAAAACCAAGGAATCATTGATGATTTTCTTTATAGATTATCTATTTATATTGTGTGTATTTCATTTGATGTTAAATTTATGAAACTTTTCGATTATATCATGATACATATTAGGTCCCATAATCACTCAATAATTAATTTCATCCCATCATGTCAAAGTCCTCTACCTTTTTGTAAATATAGCCCCAAAAGGATCCATTTAAATTCTATAATGTAAATTTTCTTAGATGATAAGTACATCAGGGGAAGGTGATAATACCAACTACCTTTTAAGTCTACTGAAAAATGATATTAGAAAATGATATAGAGTTTTTATGGTCATTTTAGATTGAAATTATATATAACAAGGAAAATGAGGGCTAAAGATCAATTATTTATTCAATTATTGATGAAGGATTATTAAAAAAATTGAGTTAAACCACAAATCATGGTGAGAAACGATGGAGAGTGGTTCCCCATGAAGTTTTACCACTACCATTTTTTTTATCTTTTCGAGTATTTCGATATATAAATATTCTTTGATAGAAATGAAATTAACCACATCATTGAAGAAATTGACTTAGAACTAGATGGAAATTTTATATTTTGGCATCCTATGAAGTCCTATGAAAAAAATTCATAGTTATGTTTTCCCATTTCCATGATGCTAATTGAAATATATACAGTATACCCAAAAACTGATTTCATTCTTCCTTGACATGATGGCATAAAAATCATCAAGATACCATCTCTTCAACTTCTTTCATTATTTTTTCCCACCAGATGCATTTCTTTAAATCATTATACATATTATTGTCTCCTATTTAAATAAAAAATTATGATATATAAACATCATCAATAATCTCCATATTTATTTTTGGATTTGATGTTACAAATATCTTATCTCCAAACCATATACCTCCATCATCAATAAATATGAGCTCTGGAATATCTACTACCTTAATCTATAAAAACTAAATAACTTTCTATTACTCCTTGATTCATTAACGAAAGGATTATTGAATATTTATTTTATAAATTTAGGATTGATAATATTTAAATACTGCACTTTCCAAGATGACAGTATTTAATATTATAATTATCAGTGATAGAGTTTTGGGTTCATTTTTACTAAGGGAATCTATAACATTTCTTCCTTTTATGGATGATAATAGACTAAAATATAGAAATCCTTGACAAGATTGAACCGTCCCTATTAGATAATATTAATATTATTTTGTTTTAATATAAACATGAGGGTTTTATGGTTTGAATATATATCATATATCTCCCCATAGAGATAATTTTTTCAAATACCTAATTTAAATATCAGTATATAAAATTTTTTATCATGTGTCAGGTTGTTATTCTCATGGATCTTTTGTTGGTGGGAGGAAGATGCTATCATTTTTTCATTTCACACGAGTATACAACCAAATACCCTTTTTAGTCACATTATTGTAAATAAAAAACTTCCACAATAGTGGGTAATTTCTGTACCTCTGTAGTGATTAAACACTTCTTCACCTATTTAAAACATTAATCATATTAATAATTCTAGAAAAACATAACTCTTTTCTTATTTATCATATAAATGGGTCATGAAAATACTGATTGTTGTATAAAAAATCAATTATAATAACAAATTTGTATAAGGAAACTAAGGATTCAATCATAGATGTTTCTCTAGGCCACCCATCACATGTATATATTTTTTAAGAATCCAAATATTTCTATTTGTTACTGATGATATTCCCCATGAATGTTACATGGTCCAATAATAACTCACATTTACCATATCATTTATACACCCTTCCATTCCATAAGGATCCTAATAATTTATAAAAATTATCTTCATGTTCCCCCATTCTTTTGGATCCGATAAGAATAGAATCAATAAAGACTACAATTTCATTAGGTAACCACAAAGACACTATTAATAAAATCCATTAATATTGTTGGAGAATTGTTGGGTCCATTTCACATCAATATGAAATCACATTTCAGGTATGTTGTATGAAAATAATCTTGGGGATATCCTCCCTTTTCACCTTTATATTATGACATCATGAATAAGGACTTATAATAGAAAAATACTTGGATCTGCCTTACTGATTGAAAAAATCATAAATCCATGTTATATGATACTTATTGTTTATTCAATCCTTGAAAATCTCATTATAATGAAAATGATCAAATTTTATTTGATAGTTATGTATAATTCACTTTATGGGAGATATAATTAACCCAATTATAGTTTTTACCTCATCTATAAATGCATGGAACAAATTGGATGAGATAGATTTATCTATACCTATAATAAAATAAATTATTCTGGGGATTGCCTTGTTTCAAAGGGTAAACAAGGTAATCCCCTCATTTTTTATTCTAGTCTTGTTTATCATCCCCCTATGTGTGATATTTTTTCATAGGATTATTCCCATGGAATTCAATACAACAATACTTCTGGAATTTCATGTCTTCATTATTTCTATGATTAATAAAAAATTCATAAATTTACCAAAGTAGAGGAGGATTGGCCCATCATTCTTCTTAAAAGAGAATACTAGTACACCCCATGGTAAAGCACTTAAAAATATAATCCTCTTTTATATATTCTCATGTATTTCAACATTATCTCATTATGTTTAATGAATTCCATTCAATATAGAGTTTTCAATATTAGAATAATCCCAGGTATATGTTTGATAGAAAATTCAACCTCTCATTAAGAAGAAAGACAAGGTAATTATTTGAGAAACACATCAGTGTATTGTCTCAAAATTTTCATGTATTTAATGATGAAATATTATTTAATATCAATCAATTGGCCTAGATAATATTTCAACCATGTAAAAATCTTCATGTTTGATACATAGTTATAAAGAAGATTCATTCTTTTCAATGCACTTATAACGAACCAGAGAGTGATTTGTGACACAAAGGGTGATTTTCTACTATAAGGAATTTATATTGTATCTATATAGTGAAAAGAATTCCATACCCATAAATAAACCATATTCTAATAAAGGTAGTATGAAAATCGTTATTGGTAATTTAATACCCCAAATATTGATAAGGGAAGATTTCTATACTTCGAAGGAAATAATTTATTCATTTTTCATTTTTACGAAATGCTCTAAATCAATGCATTGAAGGGGTGTTTAAGAAGTAATTACAAACATACAAGATATGAAATAATATATAGAACTATATTGAAAAGGAATTATTTATCTTCTTGAATTAATAATAAGTGTAGCTATCACCACCTTTTTTTCTAGATCCATCTTCTTATTTGTGATAGAATGAGCTCCACCGTAAATTATATGCCTTGGGGGTCACTATCATCGGTCATTATCAACTACCCTTGTCTTAGTGGAATGACGAGAAATGTGTCCTTGTTCCTTTTTGTTGAAATATTGACCCATGCGATGAGAGATTACTATGGAATTCATTTCTTATATCATGTTGGGTGGTTTATTATATCAAAATCACTAGATATTTTATATTCCTTTAATCAAATTAAGAATTTACCTTCCCTATTATTGAAATTTATTATATTCTTCTTCTCATACACTTTATATGTGAGATATTGAAATTTATTTTCACTATTATATTTATCCATCACACCCCTAAGATTAAACTCTATTATTTCTTCTTATCTAGATGAGAGACCTTAGATTCACTAATATCCATTACAATGTTGGTGGACCATTATAAAATTACCTCATAACATTCAAAGACATGAATGGCTATTGATTTTTGTAGACTCGGGACAAGTCCTCTAATGAAGTGGTGAAAATTCAATTCAAGGGAAATGAAAAATACAATGGTATATCAAGAAAGTCTTATGAAATTTTCCTTTTATTTCATAATAGATTCATCATCATTTTTTATAAAGCTAAATAAGCCCCTCTCTATTTTTATTTAGACTGTGAGGAACATATTTATTGGATATCATTTTTCTAGAATTTCAACCATTCCATTTATTTGATCTCATCCTCAGGATTCATATTTATTACCCTTTTCCACTTTTGATCTATTTATCTTTCAATACTATAAACATCCAACATGAATTTTTATTTCTCAATACATAAATGGATATAGAAGATCATTTAAATATAGATGGTATATTATTATGAAATTAAGGGATCTAGGGAGGCACTAAAATTAAGAGGTCATTGTTATATTAATGAATAAATTGAAACTTTCTCGTTATTTGGAGGATTTAGACGTTCCTCATAATTTAAGATTATATTAATAAATTGTGTAAAATGATTAAGTATATTCATGAAGATCATAATTACTTCTATCATGTAGGTCATCTGTTTTGGGAAGTTACCACATTTTCCCTCACATTGTTATTCAGTTGGTTCCTACTATTTCATTTGATTATTTAGAACATTGGGAAAATTAATAATGATGATTAATAATTTTTAAAAACATAAAATGGAGTCTATGAAAATTAAAATTAAAACTCATAAATAACATATATTCCTTAACCTATGAATTTCTTGGCATTAACATAAGTTATGAAGCATATATTTCCTAACATCAAATTTTGGGCATATCCCTCCCACCTCCCTTAATAGTGAATCATGTTGAGATATTGAATTTAATGAATAATAACCCCCATTATTTCAATATTGGTGGTATAATAAGGACAATTATCATGCACCAGTTCATGATCGAGACTGGTTGAATATTCTTTTTTTTCTGAATTACTAAAACTTGGTACATCTATACAAGGTCCACATCCCCTTATAGTGTCCAGAAAAGTATATATTTTAATTTGAACAAAATATTAAATACTATAAATAAATTTAGAGATTTTTTATTATATTTACACCTATCTATAAGGATTTCTCTAGAGTATTTTATCCTAAACCAAATATAAATATAATTTTTTCTAATAGAAATAATGAAAAATCGAATAATTAATACACATTATTTCATGATTTATTACATTAATGTAAACATAAAAAAATCCTAAAACATTGTGGAAACTATTTTATTTGTGATATTATGTACATATAATATGAAATTTATACATGCAAACAACATGATTAGTGAAAACATCTTCAACATGGCCAAAAATTCCATTTCTATTAAAATTGCATGAGATATCTTTGGGACATAGGTCAAGGATAACCATAGAGATATCATAACATGGGGAAAAAATACAAAAAAAGATTAGTTTTACTCTTTTATCCCATAAATTAGTCTAATGACACAAAAACATTAACCAAATGTTTTGAGGTGATATATAATCTAGGAGAAACTATCAGATTTATATCACGTGCATTAATAAGTGTGTGACATAGATCATTCAAAATAAGGTGATATTTAATCACATTTAATAAAAATAATATGTATGGTAATGTAAAAAAACTTATGTCCCATATAAAATAAATATTTGTAGTTCTATGTGAATACATTTGAGTGGAAATGATGGTTGTGTCCACAATATAATAGTCTATCATGGAAAAAATGAGGGATAAATTTGGCAGAATAATAGGGGTACATAGTGAATCTGGGGAGGGATTAATGATAGTGAAAGTGTTCTCTCATAACATATCAAATATTAGGTCATTATGTGGTAAATTTAATAAAATAATCAAACATGAAACTTTTTAATTAAAAGGCATAAGACAAAATGAGTGATTGAATAAATTATTGGCAATGAATATACATAGGATAATCTCTATAGTACAATGGGGGTACGTGCTGAATCATCGTAGAGATTTTTGAGTGTGGAATGAGAATTTAATCATAAGGAAATTATAATTTTAGAATTATGGATGTGGAATAGTGTATCCCATCAATATAAATCTAAATAAAAAAATCATACATAAAGAAGGTTCTCGAATTAATCGGTTAAAGATATGATCCCTTACCATGATAAGGTATTTTGAAAAGATTGGGGGTTTATATTAACAGATTAGGGGTACCAACGTAGAGATATAGATAGTAAATGATATAGTATATCTATGTTATAATTTTTTTTGAGTTAACATGATTGTAAACTTTGGTGGATTTATATATGAAATGGGAGTGCAGTTATTTATTAGTTTCTAAACAAAAGTTTTGGTCTCAAAAAAATAATGTAATGAAAACCACATACCATGCCTTAGGTTTTCCCTTGGTTTCTACCAATGAGGGGTGGTTTTAATAATTTCAAAAATATATTAATTAATAACATTAAAATAATTCCATTAGAGATTCGTAGGTGAGTTATTTTTATAAATAATTGATTTAATAAAATAAAATATAATGCAGGTTAAGGAGTATTTATCAAGGGTTTATAAAATTAATAAAATATACTCAAACACACATTATATTAAATCTGAGATATATATTTGTTTTTAGATAAATTCTATGGCACATATTACACAACTTTTTTTTCAGTATGATGTCATAATACATTTCGTATATTTATACCCTATTTAGCATTTTTTAAAAAAATTGACCATATAAGTAAATAATGAAATAATAATCATTTAATAATATAGATGTGTGGATTCAAAATATAATATTTTTTTATCACAATTATTTTATGAATATGAAAAATGACACTTTCTAAATTAAAATGCACATTTATTAAAAAATAATGATTATTTGGACAATAACAATTTTCGAACGTTATAAAAATTACATTTTTATATCAAAAAATTAAACTATAATTTAAATTTGGCATGTTATATTTATTTAAATCATTTTTTTATATATAATTTATTTATGAATTTCATGAATTAAAAAAAGTATATATTAATTGGAATTTCATATTACTCAAAAAATACAATTCAAGTTTAGTCGTATTAAAATATTAATTTTACCAAACTAGTTACATATTCTATTATATTTTAAAGACAATAAGGAATGAATATTAGTATTATTTAATTGATAATAAAATATAAATATTCATACTATACGTGTGAAGATACATAACCCTTTATTATAGTAGCGAATTCCCTTTGGTTATTGTGTGGGATAGTGAGATTCTCATTGGGTGGTTTAGTGAACGTGGTTTGGGTCTTGATCTTGATGAGATTAGAATTATCCCATAAATAGTTTTTCTTATTCTATAGTTATTAGATCTCATCATGGGATTGAAAATTAAACAATCCAATTGATGATGTCTCCCTCAGAAGCTCTGCTAAATGGGCCTTATCGGGTATGATCCTACTATTCAAGGCCATCAGTTATTTGTCTATGTCAATAGAACATTATCATATCCCTTAATATATACTATTCATATGAACAATTGTTTCCCTCGGAATCTGGGGATGACTTCCTGGATGAAAGATTCAAACGTTCTGATCGGTTTTCTAACGGTTTTGTTCGTAGAACCTAAAACATCCAATGATTCCACATCCATTTGGACCTACTTTCCAAAGGTAGGAGCTCATTAGCTCGTGGACTGTTGAGGCTTAGGAATTTTCATTGGTCGAGAGGATGGGAGGTCGTACTCATCACACCTTTTTGAGGAGAATTATTGTCTATTCCGGGACTCTCTTTATAGATTTAAGTTATGTTCGTGAATCCTTATTACATTACCAAGTATTAAATGAGCTTTCCTTCAGTTTTGACAATCAATGATTAAATATGTAAGAAATTTGGAGAATATTTTATATGTATTTGAGGTTCTTCATCAATAGAGAATCATCTATATCTATTTAGAGATTCTTGGTCAATGGTATCCTTCAAAACATTTATATAAAAGTCTCTTGGTCATTATGATGACCAGGGTGGTTTTAAAGCCACTCAGTCGGGCACTTGAAGTTTATTGTCATTCAGAAGGACATGAATTATTTAAGAGTTGGGATCAAACTCGTAGATGGGCTACCTACATATCCTTTTTTTGGAAAAGGAATCAGAACCCATGTAGTTCGAGTAAGGGAGTATAATGTTTATAATTGATGGATCAAAGAAGGATGTCATAATTACTTTTACCCACTAAGCTCACGCGAGTCATGCTCGGTGTGAGAAACATGAGGTATTGGTAATAAAATAGAAAATTGGGCCATGAAAGATATAATCATAAGAAATGGTTTGGGGCTTATGTATGTATGACTTCCAAGATAAATGAAGGTTAGGATTTACTTTAGGGAGAAAATCCAGGAACAGGGTCCATAAAGGTATATGTGCTTCATGGAGATTGGAATACACTAACTTGGGACTTATTCCTGAAAAGGAAACCCAAATTAGGAGAGGATTGATAACTGGGTTTTACTGCTGAGAAGGAATCCCAGATCAAATGTAAATTAGGACTGGTTAAATAGAAATTAAGGGACATGGGGATTACTCCAGAAAAGAAAGCCCAAAATTTATGACTCTGGCTTATTCCTAAAAAGGAGGCCCAGGTTAGGGGACTTGGGTCTTACTTCTGAAAAGGATACCCAAAATTATGACTGGGACATATTCCTGAAATGAAGACCCAGGTTAGGGGATTATGACTAGGTCTTATTCCTAAAAAGGAGGCCTAGGTTAAGGGATTATGACTAGGACTTATTCCTGAAAAGGAGGCCCAGGTTAAGGGATTATGACTAGGACTTATTCCTAAAAAGGAAGCCCAGGTTAAGGATTAAGGTTTGGGGCTTACTCCTGAGGAGGATGCCCAAATTTGAGGACTTATGACTGGGGATTATTCTTGAAAAGGAGACCCAGGTTAAGGATTCTCTCATCTTAAAGTATGTGGTTGAATGAATGAACTCTCCATATTTAGTGAAATAAAGATATTTAAATCACTAGGTTTTGAGAGATATTCCACAAAATTCCTTTCAGATAAGGAAGTCAAATCAAGAAATCATGCCATAAATGGCTTTGAAGAGTGTCTTGAAGACTGAATCTTAAATAGTAAAGGAGTAATGTCTTAAGAAAGGTAAAATGGGCAAGATGGGTACCCGAAAAAGGAAGGGGGACGCAAGTCATGGAAGTCGCACAAGTATTGCATGGGCTCGCAAGTATTGGTCGCGCAGGTATATCTATGCGACATGTGTGGGGCACTTGCGCGATGTTCAACCATCATTTAAATAATTGGGAGACTCTTTATTAAAGCCTTTATAATCCTCTTGAGGTTCTTCCAGAAAAGAGATGCGCAAGTTCTATCGAAGGAGTAAGGCGGCGTGCAAGTGTGATTACTTCCCTTAAGGGCGGGCCACTCAGACGCGCAAGTGTTGATGAGTTTCAACACTTAGGCCTTCCTCACTCTCTTTAGATCTTCCGTTCTAGGTAAGAAATTACCTTAGAAGTGTTCCAGAATATTTGAGAAGATACTTGGGCATCGAGAGCTTTAATCCGAGTTTCTGGAAAAAGATCCTCTCTTAATGGGGGGCCCACCGACTCTATTCATTGGCAGAAGAAGACCCCGAGCGGTTACCGGGTGGTTATCACTTAGGTCGCGCAAGTCACTTGTACGACCATAAGGCGTCGCACAAGTAGACTTGCATGACCACTAGGCGGTGCGCAAATGTACTTGCGCAACCATGAGGGAACTTGCGCGACCTATGGGCAATGTTCTCCTTGTTCATCCCTTGGTCGATTTTTGATGTTTCTTCAAAGGATGAATCACTTTGGACTAAGGTATTTCCCTTTTTTCAGTCATTAGACTCTATGACGGAAAGGAGCGTCAACAAAATTCCCCCCTCAGAGTTGGATCTAGAGAGAAAATGAGGAATTGACTCTGAGGAAATCGAATATATCCAAAGGAATAATAGCATACAATTGTTCCAATGCGTAAAGGGCAGCGTGCAAGTGCGCGTCACGCAGGCCTTGAGCGCACTGGGTATGGCACGCAGATAGGCTTCCTGGCCTATAAATACATGGCCTCACCTTCGTACAAAGCATCTTGATTTCCAGACTTCAAACTTCTCGAGCTTTCGTCGCGCAGATCATCTTAGCCGCGCAAGTTTCTCTGTTTTCCAATATTTCCTAGATAGCATTCTACTGTCAAGGTATCTGGATTTTCACGGTTTATAATTGCGCGTCAAATACTAGCGCGACACACGAACACTTGTGCGCCAATTTCTAGACTTACACGCCTTAATGCCTTATCTATTTTTTTCCAAATTTCTTCACAAATTTTATGAAAACATAAACCCATTTAAGAGTTAGTTTATTCATCTTTTGTGCAGATTCAGTGATTCCCAAGGTAATTGGAATGGTTGATGAACTGGCTAGCAAGTGGATTGATGACATGATGAACATCATTGGCCATGATTACTACGATATCTATGATAGCACTCTCCCAGATTTGGTTAAGTACTTGAAGAAATATCATCCTAATTTTCCACAGAGCATCTATCTGCCTCTGTGTGGTCATGGTCATCTACAAGGAGTCAATGTTCCAAATGCAAAGAACTATACACTTGAAATGCAGCTGCACTGCTACTCCTCTATTTCAGTTATGCTGTGAATTAAGAGAAAAAACAATGGTGTGATCTTTCATGTTCTCCTTCCATGCCATTTCCTTGCAGATATGAAAATGGGAAACCCATGGGCTAAAATGTTTTCTGCTATCGGTTGGTGGAGAGAAGAAAAACATGGCATTAGAGAAATATCTGAAAATAGTACTCTCTCCAAATAGATCTTTACATCCAATTCTCCATTCTCAAATCCATGTATCCATCTTCCAAGTCTCTTGGATAGAAACATAGTCACTATTTGATCAACAGAAAATTTTCTCAAACCGCACTCAAGAACATTCTTTTTCAATTGTTCTAATAAGAGCTGGTATCACTGCATCCCTTATTGTATCCAGTTGATTGAATGAATTCTAGGTGGTTGCGGATGAATCTCGGGGTGCCGTAAATCAAAAGAAGAGTTATGTTGAAAGACTCTTGTAATTCTTGAAAAAAGAGAAGAGACTCCAGTCTGTGGATGTCCTTCTAACTCTTGTGCATCAATGAAAAACACTTTCATCTTCACTTTTTTGTACCTGCATCCTATTTTACTATATGCTTTAGATTTTACCTAATCCAATGGGCCTAGTAAGCATAGTTTGATTTTTACTAGGATTAATGTAAATAACACTTCGAACTTTGAACCTTTTTAATTGCTCAATATTATCTAAATCATACAAAATGTATGTTTAGTGAGTTGGAACGTGACTTTTATTCAGATTTCCTTTGTCTTTTGTGGGCAGTTTAAAGTCATGCATTCCGGACATAAAGGAGCTAATGTTTAAGGTCGAAATAGATTTAACCGAAATGGATTAGAATTGACAAAATTCCTTGAAAATTCATCTGAAAACATACTACCATACTCAAGTATGAGGGAAAATATGTAATCTATAACTTAAGAATATTTGAATATGAGGAATGATATGAAAAAGAGCTAAAAGGCATTAGAAGAAGTAGTTTCCAAGAATGAAGTTACCATTATTTAACAAACCCGTTAGGGGGTTGAATTATGCAGGTCCACCTAAGGGCATTGGCTGTATAGTTAAATAAAATAGTATCTTTGGCTAAAAAGTTTGTTATGTAGACTGTTTATGCAAGGCCACCTATGGGCACGTGCTGCATAGTCAGGCAAAAAGAATTCTCAGGAATTTACTTTCCTAGTGCTAAAAGCCAGTGAAAGTTTATGGAGATTCCAATTTTATAAACTATAGAGTTTTCTGTATGGAAAGAGGTACTTGAATATGGAGAAGATATTTTCAGACAAGATTATCGAAGAACTGGATGAATATCACTCCTACGTATTTTTGACCCAAATGTAGGGAAGAAGAATAAACCATAGACTTGAATACTTTCAGATCATGAAAAAGGATATGGGGAAAATATGTTAAGGATGACTACTTTTTTGCAGATCCCTACATACTGTCATTTAAGACAAATAAGGACAAAAGAGGCATTCTTCCCATGAATGAAGTTACCATCATTTAACAAACCCGTTAGGGGGTTGAATTATGCAGGGCCACCTAAGGGAATTGGCTGCATAGTTAAATAAAATAGTATCTTTTGGCTAACAAGTCTGTTATGTAGACTGTTTATGCAAGGCCACCTATGGGCACATACTGCATAGTCAGGCAAAATAATTCTCAGAAGTTTTACATTTTTGTGACTAAAAGTCAAGAAAATGGTTATGAAGATCTGAAAATATTTTATGTTAGGATTATAACACATAAAGATGGGTGTTGTCCAATGTATATAGAAATACATAGGTCAATTATAACCATATTCATGTTGTGGCTGGGTCCTGAATTGAAATTTTGGACTTCACTACGTATCTCATAAGAATGAGAATCAAGCCATACGTATTTCTTGAAATGCAGTTTAACGTCATGCAGGACGAAATTATGAGAGATCTTAGTTTAGGGTCATAGAGTTATGACCATAATAATTAATACACAGTGTGTGTTTTCATGAGGACTTTTCAGCCGAGGGACTGAAAGTGAAATTTGGGGTTAGGCCCAAAAGACTTGGGGCTGGATTCGAGGGATACTCGAATGTTCCTACGTATCCCATAAGGATGGGAATAAAGCCTATGTATTTCTAGAACTGTAATTTGTACAAATTTGGTTCGTACATGTGAAGGGTGAAATGGGACTTTAGTGCAATGATGGTTTAACCCGAGAAAAAATGTTTAGGCATTACCATGTATGCACGTAGTCTTTTGAAATGAAACGTGATTGAAAAATCAATGTAAATAATGGTTCCCTCTCAAATGAGGAAATCAAAGAGTATTGTAGTTTATTGTCGTACCGGACAAAAGTGTTGTATAGTTTAACGTCGTATAACAAGGATGAATGTGAACCAATGTAAAGATATTGATTCTAGGGGAGGTTTCATGAATCAACATCATATGAGATGGCGGTGAACCGATGTGAAGAGATTGGTTTTGGGATTGAACCTTGGGAGCTTGTCTAAATACCCATCCTGGAAGGCAAGGATCAAAGTCTGTGTAGTTCAATTAAAGAATGAATTAATGATCAAGTTGTTCTTGGGGACAATGACCTAAAAACTTTTGTTGGGACTTACACATGGTTATCAGCCCAAGGATAGTGTTATGGTTGAGGTTTGCTCTAAGCTCACGTGAGTCATACTCGTTTTGAGAAACAAGAGGTAGCAACAACCTTAATGCTACACAGTTTAATGTCATGTAGCACGGAAAATATGAAGGGACTATCCTGTTTAAAGTCTTGAATTTAGGACTATTGGTGCTACACAGTTTAGTGTCATGTAGTAGGGAAAAAGTACAGTTTAATATCATGTAGGACGTATCACAAACTTTCTGTACAGTTTAGCATCCTGTAGTTAGGATGATGGGGACAATACAGTTTAACGTCATGTTGGACGATGGGGACCATTTTAATGTCATGTTGGACGCATTGGGGATTTTTTTCCTCAGTTTAACGTCATGTTGGATGAAAAAGGGATGATACAGTTTAGCTTCATGTTGGACAAAAGTGCGAATAGTTTATGGTCATATGCATAGACCGTGGATGGTGCAGTTTAAGGTCATACAAGACCTTTGATGCTTATGTAGTTTAACTTCTTTCCAGACGTAAGGGACTTTTATATAGTTTAGCGTCATGTAGTTAGGACATCACAATTTAACGTCTTGCTGGATGAAAGGTACTTTCAAACAGTTTAGGGTCATATACATGGACCGTTGAAGATGCATTTTAAGGTCATACAGGACCTAGTTGCAGTTTAAGGTCATACTGGACCATTATGGGAATTTTTTATTTCATAGTTTTACCTCGTGTGGGACGAAGTTGCAGTTTAAGGTCATACTGGACCATTTCTGTATAGTTTAACGTCATATAGCAAGGACGAACTGGTGCCACATAGTTTAGTGTCATGTTATAGGTACATCTTGTGAATAGTTTAAGGTCATACTGGACCAAGGAGGAGTTTAAGGTCATAATGGACCATTGCTCTATAGTTTAACATCATATAGCAAGGAAGAACTGGTGCCGCACAGTTTAGTGTCATGTTGCGGGGACATCTTGTGAATATTTTCTAGTTTATACAAAATATTTCTTCAAAAATATGGCATTAGTTGGAGTAGTAATGAGTTCTCCATCCATCGAGATTAATGAATAAGCTCCGTTGGAGTAGACCCTACGTATTGAATAAGGTCCTTACCATTTTGGCTCAAGCTTGGGAGGTTTCTTTCCTGGTATCATTGGAGTTCTGAGAACTAATACCAATTCTCCCTAAATGAATGAATAAAGACGAACATTTTTGTTAAAAGCTCGTGCTATTCGATTCTGGTAGATTTCCAAGTGGTGAAAAGTGCACAATATTTTCTCATCTAACAATTCCAATTCATTCAATCGGTTTTGGGATTGCTCATCTGTAGATAACTTATCACACATGGCTACTCTAAGTGAGGGAAATTGGAATTCAATTGGCAAGACTTCTTCTGTTCCATATATCAATGAATATGGAGTTGACCGCGTTGCATTGCGGGTGGTAGTCCGATAAGCCCATAAATCATGAAAGAGTTCATCAGGCCATGACCTCTTATATTTATCCACCATCTTTTGCAGTATATTTGAAAGAGTCTTGTTAAAGGCTTCTATTTGGCCAATGGATGCCACATGATACCGAGACGAATGGTTGGATTTAATGTTGTATTCTTGATACAATTTCTTCACCTCAGAAGAACAGAAGTTTGTGCCGTTGTCCGTCAATATGGTATGAGGGACACCAAATCTAGTAATGATGTTAGAATTGATGAAGCTAACAATGCCTTTAGAACTGACATCTTTGAGAGGTACTACCTCTGCCCATTTGGAAAAGAAATCTGTAGCAGTAAGAATGTACTTAAACTGCTTGGTCGTAGCAGAAGGGTAAGGTCCCACCACATCCATTCCCCATATGGAAAATGGCCACGAGTATTTAGCTGTATGAAGAAACTCTGGAGGTTGATGAATGAAGTTGGCATGTACTTGACATGAATGACACTTCTTTGTGAAATTAATAAAGTGTTGTATCATTGAAGGCCAAAAGTATCCAAGCCTTCGAATTTGATCAGACAATCTATGTCCAGAATGGTGGGCACCACAGACTCCTGCATGCACTTCTTTCATGGTAGCCATTGTCTCTTCACCATCAATCCACCTGAAGAGAACTCCATCAAAACCATGTTTGTAGTGAATTTTCTCTAGGTGGTTTGGGCTATCATAAAGAGTAAAATTGACCGCACGTCACCGAATTTGTTCTTTCTCAGCTCTATCAGGTGGAAGTGTTCCATTTTGAAGGTATTCCCGGATAGGTGACATCCATCCTGTAGTATGACCATACGGTTCAGGAATGGGACTAATTTCATTAATTTCCTCTGTTCTGGCTTGAACATAAGGTGAAATTTCACAACGGTGGGCAATACTGATGGTTGTCTCGTCCCGATTTGGATCTGCTAGAGCTGTGGCTATATTAGCCAGCGCATCAGATTGAGCATTTTGTGATCTTGGGACATAAGAAAATGTCGGTTCGGAAGGGAATTCCTCCATTAACTCTCTGACGTAATCATACAAAGGGATTAATTCTTCTTTTCTGATGGCATAATCCCCATTGACTTGTTTGATTACCAGGTCTGAATCACCTTTCACCTTTAAGTGATTCACTTGTTCTTGAAGCGCTAACTCTAATCCTATGATAAGAGCTTGGTACTCGGCATCATTATTGGTACCACCTTCCAACAATAAAAAGGAATAAGGTAAAACTGCCTTATCTGGAGAAATGAGTACAATTCCTAAACCAACTTTTTCGAATTTAGGATTTTCCATTTTCTTCCCTGTTGGACTTCTGGAAGCACCATCAAAATAAATTTCCCATGTTTGAGGACTCTCTTGAATAGAGAAAACTTCCTCATCAGGGAGTTCAATATCTGAAAACATGTCTTCCACTGAAGGATGTTCAGCCAGGAAATCAGCCAGAGCTTGTCCCTTTATTGCCTTTTGAGATACATACTGAATGTCGAACTGCTGCAAAATAACTGCCCACCTTTCTAGACGTCCTGTAAGCATTGGACAACTAAGGATGAATTTGAGTAGATTATTGTGAGATACCAATTGGACCTCGTGATGTTGCAGGTAGTGTCTCAGTTTCTTAACTGCAAAGATTAATGCCAGGCAGCACTTCTCAATACTTGAATACCGGGTTTCTGCTTCAAGAATAGTTCTACTGAGATAGTAGAGGCTATTTTCATTCCCAGCATCATTCATTTGAGCAATAAAGGCACCCAATGATTACTCTAGAGCTGTCACATAGAGGATAAGTGGTCTTCCTTCAGTAGGTGGCATGAGTACTGGTGGACTCAAGAGTTATTTCTTGAGAACATCAAACGCTTCTTAACATTCTTCAGTCCACTGGTAAGTGACTCATTTTTTCAATAATTTGGTAAAGGGTAAACTTTTGCCTGCCAAATTGGCGATGAAACACCAAATATAGGCTAAGTGTCCTTGAAGTCCTCTTAATTCTTTCAAATTCCGAGGAGGTGACATACCAAGGATTGAATTGTTCTTCTCAGGATCGACTTCAATACCACGATGGTGTACAACAAAGCCGAGGAATTTTCCTGAGGTTACCCCAAAAGCACATTTTAAGGGGTTCATCTTCAAATTATATTGTCGATGCTTGTGGAATATGACTTCCAAATCAGCCAAGTGATTAGAACGTTGTTTGGATTTAACTACCAAATCGTCTACATAGCATTCAATAAACTTCCCTAAGAAAGGTTTGAAGATACGATGCATGGCGTGTTGATATGTTGCACCTGCATTCTTTAAACCAAAGGGCATCACCCGGTAACAAAACACACCTTGAGGGGCTCTGAAGGCTGTAGATTCCTCATCTTCTGGGGCCATTCAGATCTGATTATATCCGGAATATCCATCCATTAAGGAAAGTACTTCATAGCCAGCCATCGCATCAATTAAGAGTTCTGTAATCAGAACTGGGAAATCATCCTTAGGACAATACCGATTAAGATCTCTGAAATCGATGCACACCCTAATTTGTCCGTTCTTCTTCTTTACAGGGACAATATTAAGAATCCACTTGGGATACTGAACTTCTCTGACGAAGTTATCTTTGATCAGCTTATCCACTTCAGCTTCAATTTTGGAAGCATAAGTTGGGTGTGTTCTTCTCACGGCTTGCTTAAATCCTCGATGTTCTTTTGATTAACCCAAATGATGAGTAGCAACATCAGGATCAAGCCCAGGAATTTCCGTATAGTTCCAAGAAAAAATATCTTGATTTTTCTTTAGAAAAGAAATATACATATCTTGCTCTTCAGGGGTCATGGCCGCACTAATTAAAGTGGGGCGTGGAACTTTCTCTGTACCCAAATTTATTTCTCTGAGTTCATCCACAGTGGTAGAGATACCCTCTTCCAATGTTGGAGGAGCATCTCTAAGATCATCCTCTTCCTCTTCATCATGTGCTATTTCTTCCATTTCTACTTGCATAGTAGATGTAAAAACGAAATTTTCATGATCAGAAGTGATGTCAAAATTTGCACATTTTGAAGAAGAAGCTTCCATTTCGGACCCTATTGATGATAAAGGGCCTTCTTTGGGAAATAAAGAAGAGATGATGTAATGAGAATTGACATCATTATTCACCTATGATATTGTTATAACTTCTTCTGGCCTGATTGGCGAAGTATAGACCTGTTGGATTTCAGCAGATGAAATGAAAATGTCACGACTTGTGTTTTCATCACTGTTTGGTGGGTTAACAATTTCTCCCATGTTGTCTGGCTCAATTTCCATAATTGACATTATGGATCTTTCCATAAGAGTATTTTGATTTGGGCCTATTTTGTCAATTTGACTGATAGGCAACACATAATCTCTACTCACATGTGTAAATGGATTTATTGGAATCTTCTCCAAAACATATGGAGCATTAACTTTGGTAATTTCCTTTATTGTAGATTTCTCTCTTCCCTTCATGTGATAAAATTCTCCCTCAATGTATTGAGTCTCACATGTCTTGAACAGGGCCTTATCACCATACAATGTTACAACTTGACCGTTGAAATAGTATTTGAGACATTGATGATATGATGAAGGGATATTCGTATGTTGATGTAGCCAGGGTCTTCCATGCAAGACGTTGAAAGCTGAGTCTTGATCAAAAATCGTGAAATCCGAATTGGATATAAGATCTCTAAACTGAGTTCTGAGTGTAACTTCTCCCAGTTGTTCTTGTTCATTTTTATCACATCCTTGTGACATCATGTTGGAAGGAGATAAATCAGATTCTGTGAGGTCCAATCGACGAAGTGTACGAATGGGCATGGGGTTGACTCCTGAACCGTTGTCAATGAAAACTCTTCGGATATCTACACCACTAACTTTTCCAGATAAGTACAGAGGTTTTATGTTCCCATGAACAACATCATCTTCATCTTTATCTGTAAAAGATATCACTGCATGGCATTCTGCAGGATTATTCACTATGAGATAGACTTCAGCTGCATCTATTTCAGCTTCAAATTCCTGAGGACTTGACAAAGCTTCGATGAGTGCTTCCTGAAGATATTTTTACAGATTCAAAGCATCCAAAATTGATAACATGGATGGTACATGGGCCATGTGTTTCAATATATCATACTTTTGATCAAGAGGTTTGCGTTTCCCAACAGGAATATGCGGTTTAGCAGGTACTCTGGAAGCAGATTCTTTGGAAGATGATGCACCTTGTATTGGGAAAAAAGTTGGCAACATCCTTGGTTTTGGAAGATTAGACCGATTAGATCCATTTACTTGCTGAGATAAAGAAGATGGAATCTTCAATCGGTCTTCCAAAATAACTGTTCCAAGATTGAGTTGACTATTGGCAGAAGAACTTGCTTGTTCTTTTTGAGCTCATTGAAGGGCTCTACCACGAGTTTCTGCTGCATACACAGTGCTAGCAGGGGTAGAATTGGAGTACTGGCTTCGGAAAGATCCACGTCTTCCCCTGTAACTAGAACCTCTAGAACTTCCTCGGATTCCCTTATTTGATACAGGGAATTCAGGCTCATCAAAATTGAAATTACTACTGGAATATAGATCTGTTAATTGAATCATATTAATAGAACCGAAGATTAACTCTTCATCTAATAAAGACTCTGCCTGACTAGCCTGTTTAAGCTGTGTCGTTTGATGGGGCGGTGCCTGTGGCTTTGAAGTAGATGGCATAAAGTCTGCCAGAGTCAAAGACAATTTAGGCTTTGACACATACTCATCTTCTTCTGATTCTTTTTCCTTATTTGAATCAAACCGTATCTTTGAGGACTTTCCCTCTGACGAAGAGGGTTTTACAGCAATATTCATGGCAGAAGACACAATTGGTTTCTTTAATTGTGTTCGCAAAATGGCATGAGTCTAATTGATTGTCTTTCTAACCATCCAATCATCATACTTCTGTGCATTTTTTTCTTTTGACTTCTTGCCATTCACCTTCCTCCTCTGGAACTGTAGCAGTAACACATGCTACCTGAGTCGAAGAACCTTTCAACTTGACATGTCCCAAGTCAACCATCTTTTTCAGGAGGTCTTTGAAGACAAAACAATCCTGGATGGGATGCCCCAACATTTGATGAAAGGGACAATAATTGGGACGGTCTTCATCTCCTTCTTTGTTTGGACACTTGGGCACTGGTAATTGAACCAAATTATTTTCCAGAGCTGAAATAATGTAACCAGGAACTTGCTCATTTTGGAAAGAGTATGTTTTACTCTTCAAATCCTCAAATTGTTTTCGTCCATGATCTCTTTGATTAATTAGATGAAACGGACTTTTTTGTTGGTGTTCAGGAGGAGGAGCCCTTTGAGAATATGAAGGTTTTGAAGTAGAAATAGGTACAGGGGCTTGTTTAAGCATAACTGTATAAGTTTCCGCTTTACCCATTCTCCTTCTTGGAGCTGATGGGATTACACGAGATTTAGCCTTAGCCAGTATAAGGGAATCTTCAATCTGCTGAGCGATTGAAGTAAGTTCTCGAAACCCTCCTGTGTATTTCACAGGGATCAATGGCATGCGTAATTCATCACGCAAATTTTCCACACAGATTTGTAATAGCTCTTCCTGAGGGAGTTCTAAACTCAAGAAATATGTTAATCCCTTCCAGCGAGCAATGAAACCAGAGACTGTTTCATTCTCCCTTTTCTTTCAGATTGTAAGATCGAAAACTGTCGTTTTTGGCAAAGTTGAGCTAAACTGAAGAAGGAATTTTTGGCGAAGATCCTCCCATCCGATAATTGACCGGGATTGCAGGATTGTATACCAGACAAAAGCTGGTCCTTGAAAGGTTTTCACGAAGCATCTGAGTTTCACTGCTTCTTGCTGCTATGGAGTTCCCATCATAGGATCACAACAAGACACGTAATGCGTCAAATGTTGTTCAGGGTCTCCTGGTCCATTGAAAATAGGGAAAACAGGGTTTCCAAAAATGGATGGTGGAGAAATTGAATCTACCCATTCAGGATAAACTTTCTTTTCTGGTTGAACTTGCGCCTGTTTCCCTTCCATAGTTTCTAACCAAGATGTTAATGACTCAATAGTAGTTATTAACTTTTTAGAAACATCATGTTGAATTTGGTCTTGGGTAGGTGCAATGAATGGAGCTTGGACAGATGTGGTGATTGGTGCTGCAACTGATGGTAGCACTGGAAACCGTTGCTGCGTTTGAACCATAGGATTAGACCTCTGAGGGTGTACTGGTAAAGGAGGATATTCCTGATCCATCTCAGTAGCTGCAACAAATTCCTTTGGGTGTCGGACTTCAGCATTCTTAAGAAGAAGACTACTCTGAAGTAGATCTGCATTCAACCTTCTTAATTCTTTCATTTCTTCCTCCTGTTGTGCAAACCTTTCCTCTAATGAGAGCGATTGACCTTCTCAAGAGGAAGGATATGTAACCTGATTTTCTCCCCTCCCTTTGTTGGAAACTTTTTGTAGAGAAGAAAGTGGATTACCTAGGTTCTGAGTAATCCTTTGACTTCGTGTACGCACACCTTCTTCATTTGTATCGGTGCGTACATTATCTTGAGCAGGACGCTGTTCATCTGAGTCCCATGAGTGAGTCTCCCCTGGTGGATTAGAAACAACGGCATTGATGACATTTATTGATGCATAATGCATCACATCCCTTCAATCAACATTTCCGTGATATTGTCTTCTTTCATGTCATTGATGAGACATTGCCTTTTGTTGATTTAATCCTTTAGGAACTTCTTGACGAGCTATAACTTGGAGGGAATCTACTGATAATTTGGCTCTTCGTTCCTCTTGGGGCTTCTTCCCCAATCGAGAAAAGACCGATATTCTCTTAGAAGGGGATTGATGATTTGAAAGAGTCCCCAGTCTCATAAACTGGGGACGTTCCTTTTGATTCCGCTCAACTCCTCGAATCCCATTTGTTGACTCTAAGGGTTGGGTTAAAGGAGTCCCCAGTCTGGCAAGCATGGGTGGCTCTTGACATGCCATGTCTAAGACCTTCTTAAAAGCTCTCTTGATCTTGCGAATCATAGTTCCGAAATTAGCTGGATGCATGAACATGTATCCACTTTTATCACCTGGTTTAATAGACCGTTGGATGATTTCTGAAACTTCTGTCATTTGATGATGTGTTTTCTCACTACTAGAAAAACAGGTATTTGCGACGGGGCATTTGCGACGGGATCCCGTCGCAAATGGCTTTTTGCGACGGGGGCCCGTCGCAAATAGCCCGTTGCTGAAAACGCCGTCGCAACTACACTTATTTGTGACGGGCCCGTCGCTAAAGCCTTTTTTTGCGACGGTCATTCTCCCCGTCGCAAATAGTATTCCGTATTTTTTATAAAAAACTTTTAAAAGACCTTTTGCGACGGGACCCGTCGCAAATACCTTTTGCGACGGTACCGTCGCAAAAACTATTTTTTAAAAAAAATTAAAAAACTATTAATAATACTAGTATTTGCGACGGGCATTGTATCCCGTCGCAAAAACTATTTTTTTAAAAAAAAATAAAAAACTATTAATAATACTAGTATTTGCAACGGGCATAGTATCCTGTCGCAAATACTATAAAAAAAATAAAAAAAATAAATTATTAATAAATTATTTTAATTAATATAATAATAGAATTATAATTCACAAATAAAAATAACAAATTATTAATAAATTATTTTAATTAATATGATAATAATAGAATTATAATTCAAAAATAAAAAATAATAGAATATTAATAAATGATTTAATTAATATAATAATATTAGAATTATAATTCATAAATAAAAAAATATTAATAAGTTATTTTAATTAATATAAAAATAATAGAATTATTTTACATTCAAATATTAAAATAATTCAAGTATTACAAAAAATATAATTAAATTAAAATATTATAAAATTTTAATATATATATATAATTTAATATTATAAAATATAAATAATATTATTATTTATATTAATATTGTTATTTAAAAATATAATATTATTAATATTTTATAATGAGAAAGAAACTACGAATAGAAAATAAAATAATATTTTGATTTCACAAATTTTATAACATAAATACAATCTCTAATCTGAAGGAGGTGGGGAGGGGGGGATCTGCAGATGGTGGTGGAGGAAACTCCATCCCTAAAGCATGAGTGAGTCGGCGCATGTACTCCATATGCTCCTGATGCTGCTGTTGCCACCGACTCGCCTGCTCCTCGTACAGCAGCTGCTGGCGTCGACGCTCCTCCTCATGCTGCTGACGCATATGCTCCTGCTCCTGTCAGAGACTCTCTATCTGAGATCGCAACTGATCCTCATACTGTGTAGTAGAAGAAGATGCACGAGCTCCTCTCGAGCTGGACGCCGACATCGCAGCACTGCCATAATAATCTCCGGGAGTCAGTCAAGAGCCGATACCAACTACCCGGCCCTTCTCGAAGGCATACTGGGTGGCCTGCATCCATGCCGCTTCATCAAACTGACGGGCAGTGGTCTGATCTGATGACTCGGCCTGACTCTCAGGTTGGGCCTGTGACGCTGCGGCCTCATATGACTCCTATAGTTGCAATTTAAAATTAAAATTGTGAATATATTATATGCAGTAAATTTTTAAACTAGAAAACAAATAATACTGACCACGATGTGATGCTGACGATCACCTCTGAGCTCCCCAGTAGCAGGATCACTATACATCCTCCGATATACGTCGTACTCTGTAATATCGGGGTGCTCGACACCCTATAAGAATAAAAAATAAACTGTTAATATTTACAGTTATATAAAATATTTATAAATAATGTACGTACCAGATGCTGTCTATGAGTACTGAAAGAACGACTCCCAGCTCGATCAGTCACCTCTTGTCTCCCCAGATTTTGCCTCCCCACCTATGATCTCCTCTGAAAGGAACCACTCAACCAGTGCGCACATAATCCATCCCATACATGGGATGAAATATACTCTTGTCGGTGTGCTCTACATGACTCGTCAAAATCTGACACTCCTGCTTTCTTCATCGTATCTTTTCTTAAATTGTGCAAAAACTGACGAAGGCGATCACGCATGGCCACCTCCCATGCCTCGTGGATGGCGTCACGCATGGTATCCTCGATCGGATACCATAAACCCTACAAATACATCAAAATATCAAGTTAGAAATGAAATAATTTTCAAAATAAAAATTATTTATTTACATACCTACAAACCAATTGCCGAACATGGCCTGCTACACATCAATGGGAATCTGCTCCCATGTGGTCCACGGCTGAGAGAAATAGTTGCGCAAAATAGCGCTGCCCTGTCCGACTGCTATATGCGGAAAACTGAAAAAATAATAAACATTTATTATGTGAATAGATTAATGAAATCTTAGTCAAATTCACAGGTTATCACACAGGTTATCACACCTCCGTGTGCATGGATCAAACCCAAGACGTGGACGTCGCTCGGGGACGGGGTCAGGAATCATCAATCGTGCAAGACCGCACCCCCTCCGCGTACTCCCTGGAGCGCCTGCAGGCTGAGGGTCATCTGTCAGCAACTCATCCGCATCGAAAGTCAGGTCAGCATCCGCCAACTCACGAAATGTGGCGTCATCCATCTGAAACAGAAAAAATTAATGTTAGCAAATAATTGATAATTACTATTATATATACATATATACATATTATGATTGTATATAAATACCATGGAATGCTATCAGTGTTCATCATCATCATCATCTTCATATATGTCAATGTCATCATCATATTCCTCCTCAATATCATCGATATCCATTCGAGTTACAGTTGCTTCATCTCTTACCATTTCAAATTCATATGGGACATCATTAACATCATCATCATCACCGACTCTTAAATGTGGGGTTTCGTCATCGATTCTCATGTCTCTTTATAAAAAAGATTTATTTTGAGTACTCTCTTGAAAAACATCAATTCTTTGCACATCAGTGAAAGCACATTCACATTGACTAAACTGATTGTCCCGAATTTTGATTTTTATTACACTCCATCAATCAGTCAATTCTCTTGATGTTGCACAGTACTTCACGTAATAAACTTTATATGCCTGTTGAGCCAATAAGAATGGTTCATTTACTACGAGAACACTTTTACATTTAATATCGATGATTCCATGAGTCGGATGAACATGCACGCCTCTCTCTGTATCCAACCACCGATATTTGAACATGGTTATGTAATGTTTTCCAAGATAACAGATTTCAATGATTTCATCAAGTATGCCATAAAAGTCAACTTCATTTTCTCGATGATGAGATCCTCTCAAGCTAACTCTACTGTTCATTGTTTTTTTTGATTCCCCGTATGCATGTGTGTGGAATCGAAATCCATTCACCACATATACATTATATGTTTTAACAAGTTTGGAAGGTGGGTTACTCAATACACAGAGTCGTTTGTCAATTTTATCAGCATGTCGAGACACCTGAAAATTTGTGAAATAATTATCAATATAGTAAACTATACATTGAATGAGTTGCTAAAAGATAAAGAATTTATGTTACCAGTTTTTGAAACCACTGAGAGAAATTTTTCAGTCGACGTTCTTCGAGAGCAGCTGCTGTAATTTGTGGAATTTGTTTCTTGATATGATTATCATACAACCTATAAAAACCAAAGTTATTTAGTGTAAAATTAATGATAGAATAAGTGATATAAAAACTTACAGTACAACTGATGTCATCTCTTCACATTTGAGAAGAACATACGTATGAGCTCTCTGATGTTCATCATCTGAAAGCCAGCGTTCATAAACTCCACCAAAACCAAGCTCTGACTGGTTGAAAACAGATAATTGATTGTCGATTTCATCAATATTCCTATCGTTCCATCCCATTCGGTTGTGTTTTGAAGGATACTCAGATTCAAAATAATGGGAGCAGAAAAAAGATATTTCCTCTTGCAAATAAGCTTCTGCCATAGATCCTTCAACAAATGCTTTGTTACGTACTTTTCTTTTCAATTTTTGCATGCATCTTTCAAATGGGTGCATCCATCGAAACTGTACCGGACCTCCACATTTGGCTTCATATGGAAAATGTAACATCAAATGTTCCATTGAGTCAAAGAAAGACGGAGGAAATATTTTTTCCAGTTTACATATAATTACAACAACATCTTTTTCAAGTTTTCCTAAAGCATCATAATCTGCCGTAGCCGCAAAAATTTCCCGAAAAAAAGAGACATGTCAGTTATGGAATCCCAAATAACAGAATTCAACAGACCTCTTAATCCAATGGGTAGAAGTCTCTCCATTATAATATGACAATCATGACTTTTTAATCCATTAATATGACCATTCTTAACACATCTACCCAAATTGGAAGCAGAGCCATATGGAAGTCTCAAATCTGCAATCCACTGACAAAATAATAAACGGTTTTCTTTAGACAATGTATAAGCTGCTTTTGGTTTCAGTAACCTTTCTGTTCTGACATTCTCAAAGAGTTCCAATTCTGGACGCCTGCAAATTTGGGCAAGATCTAAACGTGCATTTACATTGTCTTTTCTCTTTCCTGGCGTATCCAAAACTGTATGAAACAAATTATCAAAACAGTTCTTCTCAATATGCATGACTTCCAACATGTGGCGGACCAACAAATCAGACCAATATGGAAAATCCCAAAATATGCTACGTTTAATCCAATTGTGTTCTTTCCCAAATCCAGAAATTTTCTGTTGGTTTATTGTGGGACCAAAAGTGATGGGAGGTAATGAAAATACAACTGATTTTAACTCCGAACCTGATAGCATTTTTGGAGGTCCATCCATTTCAACTGTTCCTTTTCTGAAATGAGATCTGTTTCTGCAAAAAGGATGATCAGCTGGAAGAAATCTGCGATGACAGTCAAAATAACAAGGTTTCTTTCCATGAATGAGCATAAATGCTTTGTTCTCTCCCATTCAGAAAGGACATGATTTCTGACCATGTGTACTCCATCCAGATAACATCCCATAAGCCGGGAAGTCACTTATTGTCCACATCAATGCTGCTCTCAGTATGAAATTATGTTTCTTTGCAACATCATATGTACTGACACCAGTACTCCATAATAAATTTAATTCATCAATCAATGGCTTCAAATAAACATCAATATTTTTCTTCGGATGTCCTGGAATTAGTAAAGTCAAAAAGATATATGGCTCCTTCATCAACATCCATGGAGGTAAATTGTACGGAGTTAAAAAAACAGGCCAACATGAATATTGACTACCATAAGATCCAAACGGACAGAAACCATCAGTGGAAAGGCCCAGTCGAACATTTATAGCTTCTAAAGCAAAGGATGGATGCACTCTATCAAAATGTTTCCATGAATCACCATCGGCTGGATGATTCAAGCTTTTATCGGTTGAAATATTCTCTTTATGCCATGACATCATTGTCATTGTATTCTTAGACATGAATAAACGCTGAAGTCTGGATGTAAGCGTAAAATATCTCAACTGTTTTACAGGAATCAAACCAGACTTCCCGTGTTGTCCTTCTTTATATCTCAGTTTCCCACATGTGGGACAACTATCCAACGACTCATTTTCCCCAGAATATAAAATGCAGTCATTTGAACATGCATGAATCTTCTGACAAGTAAGTCCCAAATTTCGAACCAGCCTCTTACTTTCATAGTAATTTGCAGGTAAAACATTTCCTTCGGGTAACAGTGTTTTCAGCAAACAAAATATCTGGTCAAAACAGGTGTTTGACATTCCGTTATCTGATTTGATAGCCATAAATTTTGCAACTGCTTCTAATTTTCTCATCTTGCAGCCAGGATATAATGCATCCTCAGCAGACTTCAACAACTCATAAAATTCAGACGGTACCAACTCAGGATTTGATGCTATATCAGCCGGAGTTTCTGTATGTCGAACAGATGAACCTGCAACATCATGTACTAAATCTTGAAACTGGGATGGATCCGGAATCAAGTTGGTATCACCTGCTCTGGAACTACGTTCACCGTGTTGATACCAAAAAACATAATCTGCTTGAAAACCAAAACGCAAGAGATGTTCCCCCACTTTGTCAAACGTGTCAAACGTTCTCAATGCACATTTTCTACAAGGGCATTTTATTTTTCCTTCTGAAACAAATTCTGGATTTGATGCCGCAAATGATAAAAAAATCTCCACACCCTCTATATATACTGGATTTAATCTAGAACCATTTGGATTTCTACGTTGATTTATCCATATGCGGTCATCTAATAATGACTGTTGACGACCTCGTTGTTCCATATTTTTCTATAAAATATAAAAGCATTACTGATTTTGAATAATTTGTTAGAAAAAACACTCAAGCAAGGATTGAATATATTGAGAATAAAGCAAAACCTGTTACAAATATTGATAATTTTAATATTATATTGATTTTTTATTTTTTTAATAATACTAATATAATTTTTTCTTAAATATTAATTATATAATAATAACATTATTACATTATTAGTATATTTTATTATTAATATTAAAATAATATAATTTTCTATATTATATACAATTCTCCTTTCATCTGTGTGTTTAACATTCTGTCTCCACATGTAATATTGACATTCACTTTCACCTCTCCATTGGCGAGTAGGTTGATAATTTTGAAAAAGAATGCCAATATTACATGTGGAGACAGAAAACACACAGAAAAAAAGAGAATTGTATATAATATAGAATATTATATTATTTTAATATTAATATTAAAATATACAAATAATGTAATAAGGTAATTATTCCTAATTATTGATAATTATTCCTAATTATTGGTAATTATTCCAAATTATTGGTAATTATTCCAAATTATTGGTAATTATTCCAAATTATTGGTAATTATTCCAAATTATTGGTAATTATTCCAAATTATTGGTAATTATACCTAATTATTGTTAATTAATACTAATTATTCCTAATTAATACTAATTAATCCTAATTATTACTAATTATTACTAATTATTACTAATTATTAGTAATTATTACTAATTATTAGTAATTATTGGTAATTATTGGTAATTATTACTAATTATTGGTCATTATTACTAATTATTGGTCATTATTACTAATTATTGGTCATTATTACTAAGTATTACTAATTATTGCTAATTATTAGTAATTATTGCTAATTATTACTAATTATTGCTAATTATTACTAATTATTGCTAATTATTACTAATTATTGCTAATTATTACTAATTATTGCTAATTATTAGTAATTATTACTAATTATTGCTAATTATTCCTAATTATTACTAATTATTACTAATTATTCCTAATTATTAATAATTATTGCTAATTATTACTAATTATTGCTAATTATTACTAATTATTGCTAATTATTAGTAATAATTGCTAATTATTACTAATTATTGCTAATTATTGCTAATTATTGCTAATTATTACTAATTATTACTAATTATTGCTAATTATTGGCAATTATTGGTAATTATTGGCAATTATTGTTAATTATTGGTAAGTATTGTTAATTATTGGTAAGTATTGGTAATTATTAATAAATATTGGTAATTATTGTTAATTATTACTAATTATTACTATTTATTACTAATTATTACTAATTATTACTAATTATTGGTAATTAATACTAATTATTGGTAATTAATACTACTTATTGGTAATTAATACTAATTATTGGTAATTAATACTAATTATTGTTAATTAATAATAATTATTGTTAATTAATAATAATTATTACTAATTATTCCTAATTATTACTAATTATTACTAATTATTGGTAATTATTGATAATTATTGGTAATTATTGGTAATTATTGATAATTATTAGTAATTATTGGTAATTATTGGTAATTAGTGGTAATTATCGGTAATTATTACTAATTATTCCTAATTATTGGTAATTATTGGTAATTATTGGTAATTATTGGTAATTAATGGTAATTATTCCTAATTATTGCTAATTATTACTAATTATTGCTAATTATTACTAATTATTGGTAATTATTACTAATTATTGCTAATTATTACTAATTATTGCTAATTATTACTAATTATTGCTAATTATTACCAATTATTGGTAATTATTACTAATTATTGGTAATTATTACTAATTATTCCTAATTATTGCTAATTATTAGTAATTATTGCTAATTATTACTAATTATTTCTAATTATTGCTAATTATTGCTAATTATTGCTAATTATTGCTAATTATTGCTAATTATTGCTAATTATTGCTAATTATTGCTAATTATTGCTAATTATTGCGAATTATTGCTAATTATTGGTAATTATTGGCAATTATTGGGAATTATTGGCAATTATTGGTAATTATTGGCAATTATTGGTAATTATTGGCAATTATTGGTAATTATTGGCAATTATTGGCAATTATTGGCAATTATTGGCAATTATTGGCAATTATTGGCAATTATTGGTAATTATTGGCAATTATTGGTAATTATTGGCAATTATTGCCAATTATTGTTAATTATTGCTAATTATTACTAATCATTGGTAATTATTGGTAATCATTGGAAATTATTGGTAATTATTGGTAATTATTGGTAATTAATGGTAATTATTGGTAATTAATACTAATTATTGGTAATTAATACTAATTATTGGTAATTATTACTAATTATTGGTAATTATTACTAATTATTGGTAATTATTACTAATTATTGGTAATTATTACTAATTATTGGTAATTATTACTAATTATTGGTAATTTTTCCTAATTTTTCCTAATTTTTCCTAATTTTGGATATTTATTACTAATTATTGCTAATTATTGGTAATTATTGGTAATTATTGCTAATTATTGGTAATTATTGGTAATTATTGGTAATTATTGGTAATTATTGGTAATTATTGGTAATTATTGGTAATTATTGGTAATTATTGGTAATTATTGGTAATTATTGGTAATTATTGGTAATTATTGATAATTATTCCTAATTATTCCTAATTATTCCTAATTATTACTAATAATTACTAATTATTACTAATTATTACTAATTATTTCTAATTATTTCTAATTATTACTAATTATTACTAATTATTACTAATTATTACTAATTATTAGTAATTATTCCTAATTATTACTAATTATTACTAATTATTGGTAATTATTGGTAATTATTGGTAATTATTGGTAATTATTACTAATTATTACTAATTATTGGTAATTATTGATAATTATTACTAATTATTACTAATTATTGTTAATTATTGGTAATTATTCCAAATTATTGGTAATTGTTACTAATTATTGGTAATTATTACTACTTATTGGTAATTATTACTACTTATTGGTAATTATTACTAATTATTGGTAATTATTACTAATTATTTGTAATTATTACTAATTATAACTAATTATTCTTAATTATTGATAATTATTGATAATTGTTCCTAATTATTTGTAATTAAATGAATAATTATCAATAATTAGAAATAATTACCAATAATTACAAATAATAACATTATTAATATATTTTATTATTAATATTAAAATAATATAATTTTCTAATTTATATACAATTCTCTTTTCATCTGTGCGTTTTCTATCTCCACATACAAATAATACATGTGAAGACAGCAAACACATAGATGAAAAGAGAATTGTATATATATAAAAAATTATATTATTTTAATATTAATAATAAAATAGACTAATAATGAAATAATGTTATTATTCCTAATTATTGGTATTTATTACTAATTATTAATATTTATTCTTAATTATTAAAAATTATTACTAATTATTCCTAATTACCATTAACTATAAACAATACTAATAATTTAAATTTATTAAGTAATAAAACAATGTAAACATAATTAAATTACAACTAATTAAGAATAATTGAAACTAATAAAAAATTAAAAATAAATAAAAAATTAAAATGAACATAAATACCTTGAAAATTGATCTGCTCTGATCGTTCTTCAAAACTTTAATATCAGCTCCAGAGAAAAAAATTAAACTGGAGAAAAACTGAACTCAAGAAATACAATTTTGAGAGAAGGAGAAGATAAGGAATGAGAATGAAATGAAAAAAACGGATGGGGGTATTTATAGGTTAGATTATTTGCGACGGGATACCCGTCGCAAATACCTTAGCCAACATTTATTACGGTCAACGGGTAAATAGTTATTTGCGATGGGTCCCGTCGCAAATAACCCCTGCCGACATACTATTTGCGACGGGGGAATATTCCCGTCGCAAATACCTTTTACCGCCGCCGGTTATTTGCGACGGGAATATTCTCCCGTCGCAAATAAGTTTCCCGCGATTTGGCACGCAAACCGCGCCAGTCCTTTTGCGACGGGGAAAGCTGTCCCGTCGCAAAAGGCTACTTATTTGCGACGGGCAAATAACCCCGTCGCAAATAAGTTTTTCACGGGACTATTTGCGACGGGATTTAATCCCGTCGCAAACAACCCGTCGCAAATGCCCTTTTTTCCCGTAGTGGCTCCATACAAGAGGATTGTGCAATATTCTTGCCTGCATAATGTAGGATCAATTCAACAACTTGTTCTCTATATGCTTGATTTTGAGAGGAACTAGTTGAATCCTATTCTGGAGAAAGCTTTTGATTATGAACAAAGACCATTGACTGTGGCCGGCCATGGGAAATAACATTGCATGAGACCATTTTCGGCGGGTTTTGCTGACTGGAAAGCACTGTGAAATGTAGTGCTCCGTGAACACCCCATCCTCTGATATGAACACCAGATGGAGCATTGGAAATTAACTGACGCAATTTTCTTAGTGCGCCGAGGCATGAACGTTGAAGGGTTCTTTGTTGCTTTTCAGCCTTCAGATACCAAGAGACTGATAGAGATGCCAAATCAATCTGACGTTGTAGCCCTTCAATTAACTTAAGATGATTTTCATATTCATCATAAGATAATACCTTCTTCTTCAATTGACAAAGACTATTCCATATGTTGAGACGAATATCATGGATTCCATTTTCCATAAACATCTTTGGAACGTCATATTGGGAGTCAGCCAAAGGCCAAAACATGACTGGTACTTCATTTTTTTCCAGTTTTTTCCTCATCTTCAGCACTTACTCTTCATCATTAAATGAAGATTCTTCTACCTGTTTTGACCAGAGTTGGTGTTTCCTTGTTGCTTCATCGGATTCAACAAGATTGGTAGAGATATCATTTATCAAACTAGAAGATGCATGACTTAGGGGTTGTTCGGAGAATGACCTACACCCTAGGCTATCTTCTGATTGAGAAAGTATTTCACTTTCTAGCGATAAAGCATCAGACATGACTGGTTTCGCATTTGCAAGTGCCTCAAGATAAGAGGGATTTCTCGGCACTACATTTTCCACTGGAGTATTTTCCAGGAAATGTGAATCTCTACTATGGAGAGGACTTTCGCAGCGAAATTCATCATCATGGGGAGGACCACAATAATGGGTTACAACAAAACATGAGATCTCTTTCTCCTTGGTCTTCTGACCACACAGAGGGTTCCTGTGGCTCTCATCTGAAGACGAAACTTCAAGATTAACCGAATTGTCACAAAGCTAGCCTTCATGAGAAAGTTTCTGTTGAAGACCTTCGGAATTAATGTTCCCATTATTGGGAACTGAGGGAGTAGAATCTTGTATTTCAACAGATAAATGTCTAAGGGATTCAAGAACTCCAGCATCGAGCAAGGCCTTGTTACAGATTGGCCTTTGATCTCCTGACTGTGCTGGGTGGGTCTTTTTCTTAGATGCCTTCTTACTCGCTTTGGAAACCACTTGTTGATGGAAGTGGTTTCTCTGAGCAGGTGTATGTTCCTGATCAGGAATGATGGTCAGGTTAGGCTGACGATCTCCACTCAAATCAGGTGTATGTGCCTGACTTGGTTGTCCGTATGATATGGGGGAGTATGCCCCATAACCCTCTTGGACTGGAACAGATGTGTGTGTCTGTTCCGGAGTGAATCGTTGATGTGTCACTCCACTACTAGGGATAGATTGATGTGTCTTTCCCTGAGATGATGCTGAAGCTGTTATGATATCCTTGCAAGCATCCAGAATATGAGCAGGAATTTTCTTCTGCTCTTTCACCATTGACAAAATATTCTTGGTGACTTCAGCTGCCGGAACGGGGATATACGTCCATTCTGGGCTTGGAGTAGGTGTATGTGCCTGCTCCTGTCCTCCTTTTCCTGTCAGTAAATCCTGACAGTACTCAAGTGTGGAGGCAGAGAGTTGATTCTGCCTCCTGTTTGTCATCGGAGCTTTCCGACTGACTTCTTCGTGCGCTACCAAGCGAGACTATTGGTTGTATCGATTTGTAATAGCAGGTGTATGTGCCTACTGATTACACTTCTCCAAATGCGGTTGACGAGATCCATCATATGTAGTCAGGAGAGCCTGCTGACTAACTGATGATGTATAAGCAGGTGTATGTTCCTGCCTATAGTACTCCGCCGGAATTGCCTGGCGGGATTGGCTTGATGCTGCCAGACGAGTCTACTGGACAATGGAATTAAAACGGACAGGTGTGTGTGCTTGCTCATTGTTCACCACCATGTTAGGTTAGTGGACTTCTCTGGAGATGGAAGGGATGAAAACATGCCCATTGTTAACCAGATTCTGCCTCTGGTGGTTCGTCTTGCCTGCTCGGGTTCGAGGACCCTGAGCCGAATGCCAGGAGTCGGTACCCTCATCATGTTGAGGGCGCACTGCCACACGAGTCTAGCAGCGATTGTTGATGGGAGCCCTCGGAAAGGACTCTTGTCTTTTTGAATTAAGGCCCAGAGGGACCTGCTTATTCACTTCCTCAGAGTAAGGGAGCGAATGGAAATTGTGTTCCGGGGATAATGACCTGAAACGGTTGGAGACGGTAGTCAGCACTGCCTGCCTATTGATCACTGGTCGTTGTTGTCTGGACGACCTGTGTGAGTTGTTCACTTGGAGGGCCTGTCAGGAAGCCTCCAGAGTTGGGATGGTACCGTGTTGACGGTACTCCTTAACCAGCGCATTTGATACCCAGCATTGAAGACGTTGAGTAGGTGATGTCATCCTCAGAGCGGATGACGATCCAGTAGGAATAGCAGTAGTGGTATTTGCAGCAGCAGTATTCACAGGTGTGATTTTTAGTGCAGCCATTATGGAAATACAGAAGATCTTGGAAAAGAGTGCATGTTTGATATAACAGACGTAATCAAGATAAATTAAGCTACTTCATCCTTTGGATGAGCACACATGTCAATGATTGTTTTTGTTAGCCCTCTTATTGAGTTTTAAATAGGGTCTTAACAAATAGGTAAAATATCATTTTAACTTGGTTAAGGATTCACGTCGGGTTCACTATTTTTTGTTTCCCTCAGAATCCGGGGATGACCTCCTGGATGGGAGATTCAAACGTTCCGATCGGTTTCTAACGGGTTTGTTCATAGAACCGGAAACATCCAATGATTCCACATCCATTTGGACCTACATTCCAAAGGTAGGTGCTCATTAGCTTTTGGGCTGATGAGGCTTAGGAATTTACATTGGTTGAGAGGATGGGAGGTCAGACTCATCACACCTTTTTGAGGGGAATTATTGTCTATTCTGGGACTCTCTTTATAGATTTAAGTTATGTTCATGAATCATTATTACATTACCAAGTATAAAATGAACTTTCCATCAGTTTTGACAATCAATGATTAAATATGTAAGAAATTTAGAGAATCTTTTATATGTATTTGAGATTCTTCATCAACAGAGAATCATTTATATCTATTTAGAGATTCTTGGTCAATGGTATCCTTCAGAACATTTATATAAAAGTCTCTTGGTCATTATGATGACCAGGCTGGTTTTAAAGCCACTCAGTGGGGCACATGAAGTTTATTGTCATTCAGAAGGACATGAATTATTTCAGAGTTGGGATCGAACCCGTAGATGGGCTACCTAAGTATCCTTTGTTTTGGAAAAGGAATCAGAGCCCACGTAGTTCGAGTAAGGGAGTATAATTTTTTTGATTGATGGCTCAAAGAAGGATGTCATAATTACTTTTACACTCTAAGATCACGTGAGTCATGCTCGGTGTGAGAAACAAGAGGTATTGGTAATAAAATAGACAATTGTGCCATGAAAGATGTAATCATAAGAAATGGTTTGGAGCTTATGTATGTATGACTGCCCAGATAAATAAAGGTTAGGATTTACTTTAGGGAGAAAATCCAGGAACATGGTCCATAAAGGTATATGTGCTTCATGGAGATTTGAATACTCTAACTTGGGACTTATTCCTGAAAAGGAAACCCAAATTAGGAGAGGATTGAAAACTGGGTTTTACTCCTGAGAAGGAATCCAAGATCAAATGTAAATTAGGACTGGTTAAAGAGAAATTAAGGGAATTGGGGCTTACTCCTGAAAAAGAAGCCCAAAATTTATTACTAGGACTTATTCGTAAAAAGGAGGCCTAGGTTAGGGGACTTGGGGCTTACTCCTGAAAAGGAGACCCAAAATTATGACTGGGACTTATTCCTGAAAAGAAGACCCAGGTTAAGGGATTATGACTAGGACTTATTCCTAAAAAGGATGCCCGGGTTAAGGGATTATGACTAGGACTTATTCCTGAAAAGGAGGCCCTGGTTAAGGGATTATGACTAGGATTTATTCCTGAAAAGGAGACCCAGGTTAAGGATTATCTCATCTTAAAGGATGAGGTTTAATGAATGAAATCTCCATATTTAGTGACATAAAGATATTTAAATCACTAGTTTTTGAGAGATATTCCACAGAATTCCATTCAGATAAGGAATTCAAATCAAGAAATAATGCCATAAATGGCTTTGAAGAGTGTCTTGAAGACTGAATCTTAAATAGGAAAGGAGTAATGGCTTCAGAAAGGTAAAATGGGCATAATGGGTACCCAAAAAGGAAGGGGCGCACAAGTCTTGGAAGACGCACAAGTATTGCGTGGGTCCGCAAGTATTGGTCGTGCAGGTATACCTACACGACATGTGTGGGGTACTTGCGCGATGTTCAACCATCATTGAAATACTTGGGTGACTCTTTATTAAAGCCTTTAGAATCCTCTTGAGGTTCTTCCAGAAAAGAGACGTGCAAGTTCTATCGAAGGAGTAAGGCGACGCGCAAGTGTGACCACATCCCTTAAGGGCTGGCTACTCAGGCACGCAAGTGTTGATGAGTTTCAACACTTAGGCCTTCCTCCCTATCTATAGATCTTCCGTTCTGGTAATAAATTACCTTAGAAGTGTTCCAGAAGCTTTGAGAAGAGACTTGGGCATTGGGAGCTTCAATCCGAGTTTCTGGAAAAAGATCATCTCTGAATGGGGGGCCCACAGGGTCTATTTATAAGCAGAAGAAGACCCCGAGCGGTTACCGGGCAGTTATCACTTAGGTCGCGCAAGTCACTTGCACGACCACTAGGCGGCGCACAAATGTACTTGCACTACCATGAGGGAACTTGCACGACCTATGGGAAATGTTCTCCTTGTTCATCCCTTTGTCGATTTTTGATGTTTCTTCAAAGGATGAATCACTTTTGACTAAGGTATTTCCCTTTTTTCAGTCATTAGACTCTGTGACGGAAGGAGCGTTAATAATAATAATAAAAAAATTATTATCAATGTCTATAATCCTTAACAAATTTTTTAACATGAATTAATATAACCAAATAAGTGTATATGCTTTCTATAACAAAATTACATAAATAATAAATTTATACATTAAAAAATTAATTTCATTTATAAAATTTCGATTCATTACAATATGAAATAATTTATATCAATCGAATGATTTAATAGATAATAGCTAAATTGATATTGGGATTATATGTTTTATCATAAAGATAATGATTGTATTGAAAAGTGGTTTTGTTATTATTTGGTGATTATTATTTCAGATGAGGTTTATGATTTTTTGAACCTTAAACAATAAAATGAATCATAACACTTTTGGAATTTTAATTGAGGAGTAATGTTTTAATTTTACTATTAATTTTTTTAAATTAAAATAAATTTTTTTATTATTTAATATATCTTGGAGATTATATGATTGAGGAGTTTACATTTTTTTATGCTACATTAAATGTGAGTGTATTAATTTGGGGATAAATGTTGAATCAATCTTAGATTAATATGAGAAAAAACACCTCTATTTTTTGGTTTTACTCTTACATATGAATATATCAATGAATTTTCAAGATATTTATTTATCAAATGATTTATGATAAACTTTGGGTGTTATTTTTCAGGACTTGTAAATTCATATTTTATTTCTTCATTTTAAGTATTATCCATTATGATAATTGTCTTTCCTTTAGGAATCAATTTTAGTTTTGGTTAATTTATAATGAAAAGGTAATATTTTATTATCCATGTATGCTTATATAATCCTTTAATGGTTTATTTTAGTTCTTCTTTCATGAAAAATATTTCTTCAATACTCATGGGTTGGATTTAAAGATAATATTTTTCTAGAAAAATATCAATGGATGAATGTAAATTTATCATGTAGATATATTTCCTTATAATATTATTTTAGATGGTAATGAATTCTTAAACCATAAAAAAGGATCATGAAATTGAATCTTTTATCCTATTATATTCATTTTCTATGAAACAAGGGATATTTTCTCAACTCTTTGGTTTATGTTTTTTTCCATTTTGAAATTCTCATAATCATTCGATTTCTAGTTACTCAAGATCTATTTCACTATCCATAATTATTTAAACAATACAACATTATTCTATTTCCAAATATTAAATCCCCACCAATGTTTTTCAATTTGGAAACCTTAAACATGGTATTCATGATTACATTAATACATCCTTTTATCTTTGATAGATAAGATATTTTATTAACTAATTTTATGATGTTTTTTTCCAAAAATAGAATTTTATAATATATAAAATTTTCTTACATAATAATTTTTAGATTTTATTGTTGTAATTTATAATTTGGGAGAGTAGGTATATTCTAACACCCTAGTTTTTAGTAAATGAAGTTAAATTCAATAGCATATATGACATGAAACATCATTCTTAAATGAGAAATGAAATCATATTATTTTAAATATAACCGTAATAACGAATCTAATAAATTTTTGGATATGAATTTTATTAACTAAATTATGATATATATATATAAAATTTCTACTCAATATAAATTTATAGATAAATTATTACTAAATAATCAATCAAATCTTTGTAAAATACTTTTATTAATCAAAATATGTTTTCTAAAAAATTAATTTTAATTATTTTTTATATAAAATATAATAATTAATTCATAAAACATTAATAAAATTTATATGAAAAATTTAAATTAATTCTTTAAATCATCACATAGAAATAAACTTATGGTGTATTTTTTGTATTTTTCAAAAAATATATATTTTTTTCAAATAATAGTGAAAAATATGGATTTTTGTAAAACCATTTTTTAATTTAAATAAAATATTTCTTGTTATTTATATAAATTCATTCCAAGAATAAAAAAATTATATTTTATTTTTTATCCAATTTAATACATTTGAAACATATTTACACTAGATTTCAGTATAAGTTTATTTTTGTCTTAAAAAACAATGTTTTTCTTAAAACTATTAAGAGCATAATTTGTCTTTATATTAATTAAGTAAAATAATTCATTATGATTAATGTTTTAAATTGAATATATAGATTATAAATTAGTATACATGTTTTTTGAATCTAATAACGATGATTTCTAGTGTTAGAGTTAATATAAATCATCTTTTTCATGAATAATATGGTTAATGAATAATTTTTTTTATAATGTCCACATGTTTAATTATAAGATAAATTATACCAATTATGATAATTGAATTTGATAAAATTAAATTTATTTTAGTAATAATAAAAAATTATATTACATAATAATTTGAACATAAATTTTGGTACAAATGATTTGTGAAAAAGAATGAATTGTCTACTACAGTTAAGGTTATATTCGGTTTACTGGTTGTGTTAAACAAAAAAGATAAGTATTTAAATGACCTAAAAAAATTAAAAATATACTTTATGGACACATTCAGACTTTATATAATATAATTATTACAATTGGTTCATTTTGGAGTCATTTTAACCAAGAACGTGACATTGAATTATTGAGAATCTTTGGAAAATTACATGTTTCCACTCATCCCACTTATAAAAGTTCACCCCTATTATCAGTTATTTAGGACATAAATGATTTCATTTATGATATGAAAAAAATACCTTCTTTGATTACATAACCATTACCCATATACCCTTATGTCTTATAAATCAATCATAATTAGGTTTTGGTGCTATCCAAAGAATAATTATCATGCATAATAAAGATTTTTTATTTTATTTCTTCTTCCACCTCCTTGAAATATTCATCAATTATAAAGATGTAATGAAAAAATATATACAATATTTTAATATTTATTTATATTAATTTCATAATAAAATCCATTATACTCTTCCATCAAATAGTCAACAGAACAATCATCCATCTGTACAACAGACTACCACCTCTCGAACCAATGTAATTCTTATTTCATTATCACCTCTTAAGACCTGATTAAATAACCGATTTAAAATATATATATGCTACTTTATATTAATTATACTAATATAATTTTTATACTTCTTATAACTTCTATGTTTCCATTTTGTAGGGGATATGATAATATCGCTCATGTATAAGGTATACTACTGCCTCATGAACCAATGCAAATCATTTTGATAAATTTTTACATGGAATGTAATAATGATAAATTTAATTAATATATGTGATATGTATGAAATAAATATTATGTTCCTTAAATATTTTTTAGTATAAAAAATATAATATATTTTTTCTTTTCTAACATATCCAAAATGTAAAAAAATGATAGGGTTATTCATACGTATGTGTAGACCACCACTTTTACAATGAGATATGAATTTTTTTCACCTCCACATTAAATAGATGACATATATAAATAAATTAATAGATGTAATTTTGTATTAATGATATTATTGTAATTATAAAAAAGATAAAATAATAAATTCATTTATTTGATAATGATCCTTGAAAATGGAAATGTTATTCATGCGTACGTATGACCTAGAATCTCTTTGTTTGTAAAATAATTAATATTTTGCTTCCAAAATTCATGGTTAGTTATAGAATTATAATTTATGAATAAAAATGATAATTGTTTCATTATAATAACTTTCTATATTTTTATATAATTATCACTTTTTCCATAGTGAACCTATCAAATCTAGTTTGGATATATACACCAAATATATTCAAAAAGTCAAATATAGACTTAATTGGTTAGGTAATTATATATGAAAATGTAATAAGTTAAGTAATTATAATTATAAAAATGAAAAGGTTTGGAATATATGACATAATTTAAATATGTTTATTATTAAATATAATAAATAACGTGCATAATGAATCAGACTCCACGTATGTGACCATTTTACCAAAATCCTTGTATTAATTTTGTTAATGAACTATTTTGGAATTTTTTATTTTATATTCATATAGATGTTTCATAGAATTTATTATTTATTTTTCAATTGATGAATATTTTTAGTATTACTATATTTTACATCCCTTTAAATGTTTCAAAAATTAATTAATCTTTTTAATGTTTTACATAAGTGGAACATTAAATTAAAACATATTTTTAAATTTTTAAATGATTTATTCTCAATGTATTTATATTTCATAATCATGGTTCTAAAAGTAAATTTTGAATTTACTATATGGATTGGAATGTTTAAAAAAGCCATTTTTTTTAAATCCCAGTGGTTTTCATAATTGAATTTTTTTATAGAATATTTGATGTTCTTTACAAAAGAAAATGTTTTATTTTAACATATACATATAATATGAAAATTTCTAGAAAATTAACTGTTATTATATTTTTGGGATTAATTTTCAAGATTCTAGGCTTTCATGAAAAAAATCCCCACTTTAACATTTTTTGGATTTTGTGGTACTGGAAATGAGTTTTTAATGGGATGGATATCTAAATATCTAGAAATGATTTCTTATGGGTTAAAATAATATTCCAATAGATTATTGTTAGGAACTAAAATATTTTTTGTATTTTTTATGGTCATTTAATAATATTTATGATGATGGGTAGTTGCGATAAAAATAAATTCCAGGTGGTTAAGTTATTAAAAAAGGACATGTGGTTACATTATAAACCAACAATAGTTTGTTGGGTTGTAATCCTAGGATAGGTCTATCCATGATATCCCTCAAATGCATTGTGTATGAATGTCACCAATATGGTTATTATATTTTGAAGAGTGATATATAAAATTAATTCCAATGATACCTACATTTTTTATTTATGACTTCTATTGGGTTTTATGGTAACCATTGGATTGATAAAATTGTAATAATGAGCTTTTTTACCAAAGAATGAATTTATTAGTTCTTAATAACAAAAATTATATCTTTTTGAGAAATTTCCTAGGATTTTTTCTTATTTTAAAAAACTTTTATTATTTTGATTTTTTTGATAAATATTTTTAATGAAATGTTTAATTAAATTTTTTGGGAAAGGAATGTGATTTATTAGGTAATAAAATGTCTATGTAGTTCCAAATGATTGCTTTTAAATGTATATTTTTTATATTTATTCATATAATATCATGGAGATTTCATTTATTTTATGTCCCTTACTAACACATTTTTACCCACCCTAATTTTTTTACAAAAAAATCCACATATTTAAAGGAGTGATAATGGAAAAGATAAAGTCAAGTTGATATTTTTAATTACATTTCATGAAATAAAATCATGGAATATTTTAAATGTTTTACATTTTGCTAAAAATTGATTATCATCAGAAGTGTACAATGTATGATATATGAATTTCTTATGTATGAGTTATTACTATATTATGAAATACTCAAAAACTACGAAATCAATGGTTTAAGAAACTAAATTAGAGTCTAAATATAATAAAATATGTAATGTTAATTTTAGTTCCTGATATTAATAATTGAATCAAAATCATTGCAATAATATGATTAATCTAGAAATGATGAATATAGTATCAGATGATTGTTCATGTCATCTCTATTACAAAACATGTATGACATAATAAAAATTAATAACATTTATTGATTAAAATACACGTTAAATAAGTATTATAAGTGTAATGAATAATTATAAATAAATAATATTAAATGTTAATATATATGAACATGGGTTTTATATAAGTGATTAATATTGTTATGTTTTTTATATAGGAGGTTAATGTTAATTTTTGGAAGTTAAGAGTAGAAGGTAAATGTTTTCTCATATAAATTTTTTCCCATTGAGATATATTCTATATTTACCACATTATTACTTTATGTGTATTATATAATTCTAGATGAAACTTTTATAACATATTTTTCATGACATTCATGAAATTTAAATATAAATATTATGTTTTTTCTAATGATCTTTTTTATTCAATGGTTACGAAATCCATAAAAATTTCATTTAAAATAATATCTTTAAATTTTAAATTATTATCTATAAAATTATATCTAGAAAGAACATATGATATTTCCCTATAAACAACTTCTATATTCTTATCCCATGAGGTTTTCATATGTTTTACATCTAAAAAAACTATTTCACTTACCCATTGGATGATAAATCAGTCAAAGTGATGTATATAATAAAAACTGACATTACTAATTCTTTTCAACTGAGAATAATTTTTATTCAAATCAAGGTTTATTATTTATTACGGATGTCATTATCTCTACTGCAATGAATAATTATGTTATTTTTAAAATAATTTACTTTTTTTACAAAAAAAAATTCTTTTAACATTATCATCTTAATTCCCATTATTATGAATTTGAATTTTTTTACAAAATTTGAATGGAATTTAATATTTAAAAAATTTTAGTACTGATAAATTTTCATGTAATATATGGTTAATTTATTTATGACATTCCTCTCGATGTTATAATTTTAATTCCAAATTATAATTTTTTTACTATTTGTAAATAAAATATATTATCGAAATATAATTAAAACAAAACATGAATTCGTTCTTCTTTCTCCATGTAAATGATAATTCTATTATGAAAATGTTTCACATATATGTTATCATAATTAATGTTTATTTTACCTAAATGAGAATATAATATTGTGATACTATAAAAATTCATTCTATATATGAATTATTATAATGTATTTAGAATATTTTCCTGACATCCATTTTTTTTCAATGGTGAATCCTGCTATGATGAATTTATGAATGTCATCAACATATTCTAGAATACATATGTTTAGTTTATCATTATGTGATGAATGGTCCATATATTTTCAAAAAAATCCATGGGTTAATGTTTTAATTCATATGGGTTGTGAATGGGATAAGGGTGGTTATCCTAAGATGGGTATATTGAATTATATAGGTGGTTAGATCGAGCCCATTATATAATAAGTTGGTAGTTAAATTGGACCACTGTGAAATTAATATATTTGTGGTTATACATAACATATGTTACAATTTCTATATTTATATTTATTCCATATTATTATGATATGAAATATAACTGTGTTATATTCCTATTTCCAAAATCCTTTTGACTCATGTTTTATGTCATGTTAAATGAATTTTCACATGAATCATGTTATATGATATATATTCTATTTAATATGATTATAATTTGATATATACAAGTAGATTTATTAAGTTATCAAAAACATATTATCTTATTATTCCCAATAATGATAATCTATTAATGTCTCTTAAATATTCCCTTACATAGCATCTAAGCTCATCATTTCTAATGTTTATATTCAACTAGATGTAATATAAAACATAATAATAATATGTATTTTTGGAATAATATAAAAATATAATTTATGGTCTATGCAGAATATGTTTTAAAATATGTCAGTTATCTATATAATCTCTAGATTAAATAAGTAATTAGGTTTTAGTGTTTGAATTATTGTAAGATATTTATACAATTACCAAAAGCGATGTATTATATATATATGGAATTAATGGTTCGCTTAAATAGTCCATGTGATTACAATTTTTAATATTTTAAATCTTGATTATTCCATGATTTTAGTGATTCCAGGTATCGGTAAATATTCAATGTCATCGAATATTTCTAATATTTATTTTCCTTATTGAACCTCTCTTTATTATGTTTTTTATTTCAATTTATATTTTCAATATGAGAATATTCTTTCTAATTATAACATGGATTCTAATTAATCTATTGGATATGTGGTCCTGTATTATTATGTTTATGTTTCAAATTTTGGTCATGACATTATTTATTTGACTACTAGTGTTCCTTAGTGGTTTTAATCTATAACTCACCCACCCAACTTAGAACTCAAGACTATTCCCCCAAACATGAAATATTTTTAATTTTTTAATGATAATAAATTACCTAAAATTTATTATATTAATATTATTTTATCAATAGAAGACATATATACTAGATATTTTGTTTTATAATATTATCACTTTTATGGCATCTTTGTAAAAAAACATGGTTTTAGTCCGTACAAATGTTTTCACATGATTATTTTGAACAATGAGGATGAATCAGTTAGGTAATCACTATTTATACATGGCCACAAATTTTTGGGAATTATAAATATTCATTTAGAATATTTATATTATGTAGGTATTATATATCTCATCTCCGGCTCTAAAAAATGGGCTAATCTTTTTAGGTAACAAATAATGTGACTTAACCCTACATTAATGGAAGTCATAATGAAATAGGTTGAAAAATTACTTGTGGTGGGTTTCATTTATATCATCATTAATTCTAAATGTGTTATTTTCATTCTAGTTACTCCTATGAAAATAGATTCCATGTTTAAAAAAATTAATTATGAGTCAGTTTCGATGGGATTGTAATATATTTTGTGAGTGTGAATCAATTTTTGGAAGAAAATAAATACACTCATATGAACAATTTCCCATAAAATTCATTAATTATATAGTTGTAAGAATCACAGGTTGGAAAAAATATTTATTTTTGAATGGAATATATTATTTTTTGTAGGTTCTTATGGCATTATAAGACTAGAAGAAGATAAATTTTAGATAAAATTCCTATAAATTCACTTGTTAACGGATTTCATTGTAAATTTTCAATACAGTGGGATCTACACGAGATTAATAGTGAGTATATTTTATGATTTATTTTTGATTTTTATGTATGTATTCATGAATTAAATTACCATATTTATATTATTTTTCAATCAACGTCTCTATATTTTGGGAATGGATTTGTATCATTTTATTTAAAAAACTAGTTTTTAACTTCATGATTTTTTTTCATGGTCGAGAAAGTCATTTATCAATGGAATTTTCTCTCAAATACTTGTATTATGGTTTATTGATCTACAGTGAACACTATTTCCATATTATAATTTCCTGCACATGAGCGTGATAATAATTTTTTTATAGTTAATTGATGTTTTTATCAACAAAACACCATAAAATTTAGTAAGTTGGATCTACCATGTTCTCAATTACTATGAAACAAATCCAATTTTATATTTAATGATATTTTTTCCATTCATTTATGGTCTAAATAATATCCCCTCTCCTCCAACCCTTATAAATATACTATATTGGGATCACCCATAAGGATTATATGATATTTTTAAAATTTTACTTTTTGATTAATCATATTATATATGGGGGAATGGATGTATACACCTAGAGGTATATTATTTAAAGTTAGTTGATTCGTTATAAATAAAGGACACCATAATTAAAAATTATTTTCTTATGTTACATATATATATATATAATATTAATTTAATTATTATGTATTATGTTCTAAAGTACTTTTTTCATGGACCTTGTACCATTTTGTTGTCAAATGAAGAAACCAACATTAAAAAAAATACTTGTTTTATGATTATATTTAATAAAAAAATCAGATAGTGTGATTATTTATAAGAAGATTTCAGATAAAATTGGTAGTAAATCAGAGGAGTAGAATCCCTAACACATCAGTTGATGACAGTTTGGACAATGTACCTCTTTGAAACATATTTCCATATAAAATTTTTTATAAAATCTCATGTAAAAGTTTTTTTAATTTTAATTTAGTTAATTATATTAATGATTTTTAATTTTTAAAATTAATAAAAAGAATAAAATGAATGGATCATGTATAGGTATAATATATAGATTGAACTATATCATTGTTGTATATTTGGTGACAATTTTATCATGTGATACAAATCTGATCATGTGTATGAGTACATTTTTATTTTTTTTAATTATTATTTATTATGGTTGAAATATTCACTGCAAATTTGTAGAACATAAGTTCCTTGATTTCAGAATATATTGGTAATTTTTTTCAATGTTAGAAAAGAGTTTTATAGATCATGTGTACATTTTCTATATATTCGAAATATTTTTAGGGGACTTTATATTCCAAAAAAAATCTATGTTATTTGGTGTTATTTTTTTATGTATGGTAAAATGATTTATGGGTATGTATAATTATTCGTTTAGAATCATATATATATATATATATATTTTAGATGATTAAGTTCTCAAATTGTTATAGGATAAGGCTGCTAGGACTGATGATTTTTATGTCGATGTATACTTTATTAGTGTATACTATTTTTCAGAAAGTTTCAATTTCCATAGAGATAATCTTTGACCATGGGAAACAAGTCATCAATAGAAATTTTGGTTCCCACAATCATAATTGTGGGGTGATGCATAAAAAAATTAAAACTATACCATAACCCAAATTGATGTATAAACTGAAGTCAAATACTATTAGTTGAAACAAATATTGCAGTAAACTATCCAGCTCAATAGAAATTATTATAGAATTAATCTCAATGATCCACGTTATGCGTAAATAGATTAGTATAATACCCCCTTACATTACCTTTTGCCTAATTTTATTTTAGGTATTTATTTCATCTTTCCAGAGTGGTTAAAAATTTATTATATTAAAAAATAAATAAAATCAAACATGGATTTAGGCCATATAGGTGAACATATTAAGTTATAAATCCAAGATATTGAGAATATTATAATTTTATCTATTTTGAAATAAATTAAAAATAAATAATTATCTAAAGTATCTAATGAATAAATGATCTTAAAGAGTATATTTTTTGGTATTTAATGTCATCCCTTATAGTTCAAGGATGAAACTGATGCCCAGTAATTTTTATTTATGATTATTATGAACTAATATTTTATCTCATTTTATCCATATTATTCATTGTATATCACATATGTGTCTACATGAAGGTGTTTTATAGTCAATGAGAAATGTTTGACGAAATAAATAGATGAATTCCCCCAATATTTAGTCAGTGTGATCACACTATAATACCTCAAAAAATAGATCCTTAGTTTCTTCCTTACACACATATATCTTTTATAATTTTCCAAATACAAATTGTAGAATATTATGTTCACATATAACATATTTATTAATCATTAAGGAAAATTACATAGTTATGTATGGTGTAGGAGTAAAACTTATTATTTATATTATAGAAAACTATTTTTTTTGTTTTGATATTTAGTGTGTTTTTTATTTTTTATTTTTTCAATTTTTTAATCATATTTGAATGACCAATATAATATTTTAAAATTTATTTATTTCTAATAAATTATATTACCTTAATTATCATAATTTTATGTGACTGTAGACAGGATTCTGTTTTCATAGTTTTAATTTTTACATATCAATATCAACTTTGACTGATTATTAAAATCCATTCTCATTGGTGAATTACCTAAATATATTTTCAAATCCTGAGATATTTTATAAGACTTTTTGCCTTATTTTTATCGATACCCTTATTTTATTGATGTAATCTAGAGATGTTTTATTCTAGTTATATCTTTTTTCAATTTTTTCTCAAATGTTTTTGGTGAATATGAGTTGTTATAAAACTATTAATTATCATTTTTTTATCTGATCCTTTTGGAATATTTTATGATCAACCATCATTTTTCATTATTTTATGCCCCATTGATCAATTAATAACTTTATAATAGATCCAAATTTCTTGAAAAATTCCCTTAAAAACCAATATTATGTTTTGATTTCATGATTCTATTTCAAATGTAAAAGTATGGATTTTTATTCATGTATTTTTTGGGAGGTTATTCACATTTTTATTGGATAATGTTAAGTAAATTTTCTAATTTTGTGAAAAAATAATGGGGTCATGGGTTAGTGAATTTAATTGAATGATATTTTTTATCATTCAATTATCATAAGAATGAAATAAAAAGTAGATTACAAATGAAATTTTTTTTTGGGAAAAGATCTTAAAATGTATACATAAAACATTGTAAATCAGATAAATCATGAAAATTTTAATAAGAGAAAAAAATATTCATTGATTTCCATTATATGAATATTGAACAACATTATAAAATTAATAAAAATAATCGATTATTTAGGAAATATATTTTATAATAGAATTTTAGATTTCATTTAATTGATATTTAGATATTTAACCATGAATTATATTTATGTGGTTAACCTCTTATTTAAACAATTCATTTTGTTGTATTATTTCACATAAACTTTCATATTAAAAAAAACGAAAGTTCCATATCACATGATTATTACATTATCATTACATATTTGAGTAAATAATTTAAAATCGTAATATTTTTATAAAAGAACATTATTTTTTCCCAATAATTAAAAAAACATTGCATATATTTTCTCTTCAGTGAAGAGTGATACATTATATAAGAATTTAGGTTATAAATTGTTGATGGATTTATTTTTTAAATGTGGTTTATGTATGAGATAATTTAAAATTTAAAATATGGTTACATATAAAATGACATAAGATACCTTTAGAGTTAAAATATTACAAAATCTTTCATCCCATAAGTTTTTTGGTTTTAATAGGGTATTATATTCATTAATGAATTTCCCCCATAAGTGAGAATGGCTAAGTGTGGGGGTTTTGATATAATATATTAATAACAAATATTCTATTGAAACAAATGATATAATTTAAATAAATGAAACTATATAATATTATTTAATTAAATTATTGATTAAGGATTTGTAAATGAAAATCTAATAAAATTATAGTTTTTATATTTTTAGTAAAACTATAGTATTTTTTATATAATTTTTTATATGAAGCTTAATTAAATTTAACAACTTTAAAAATAGTTCTAAATTTTATTCTAAATTTCATATTTGGTCCATCCTTGATGGGTATTATTATTTATTGGAGAAATTGGTCATGATATCAGTATTTTATTTTTAACACAACATGGTCACCACATCAAAATTTTGGTAGTACATATTCTACAAGGATTGGATTGGGTTAACATTTTTAGATATTATAATAATCTACACTAAAAATTTAGTCCTTCTAGATAGAGATATGGTTTATGTTGAAATATGGTTAACGAAATAGTAAAAAAAAATGTAAAATATTAAAACAAATTTCCATATTTACCCATATACCAATCTGAAACCTTTGAACCAACCCACCCTATAAATTTATATTATTTAGAAATTAATATTTTTTTCCTTATACTAGAGGATGAATATAAAAATGAAGTTGTTCGATTCTATTTATTTACCAATTTAAAAAATATTAAGGCTTTCGTGAATGTATTTTTTATAATATCTTCTCATCATCATCATACATTTTTTAATTTTTTTATTAATAAAATTATAATATTTTTTTCGTATATATCAATTATATTTTAGGATTAACAATATATTTATTTCATTACTCTTTTATTTAGAATCTTGTATTTATGAAATTATTAGGACCTTCCTATTATGAAACATTTTTCGCAGTGTGTTTTGCATGATGACCACTCCACCCATGGAAGAGTAATTGCATTTCAATGTTGACGTAATTCTTACAATATTAACTTATTTTTTAAATAAATGAACCATCAATAATTCATATAACTGTGTCCAATTACTTATGTTTTAAATTAATAATTCTTTAAACTGATTGTAAATTAATACATGAGGTCTGGTCATGTTTCAATAATTAGAGATAATTATTATCCAATAAAAACCAAAAATAATTGGACTAACATGTAGTGGAAAATTATAATCTATAAACACAATTGATTAAAATTTAATTTTTATATATTCAACCTAATTTATATTTAGTAAGTTAGTCAATCAAGGGTACTACATATTTACGTCGTAAAACTATTGTAAGTTTTAATTATTTATAAAAATTTTGATAGTGTTAATATCATTTGGTTTAAGTGGTCATTAAATTAGTATTTCATAATAATATTTACATTATTTTAAGACATGACACAAAATATGTAAATAAATGGGTTGGTTGGGTTGATTAATCATTATAAAATAGATAATTGAAAAGAGATCATAATCATGTTCAAATCTTTTCAATTTGTGATACTTAAACATAATTATATGAATTTCCTTTACAATTTTATTTTTTAATGTGTTTAAAGAGTTTTCTAATAAAATTACTCATTTATGGAACAACCTTGGTGTTCCAGACATGACTCGACACACTAGGACCGTAGTTGGGCCAACTGTTATGCCAAATATACATCCTCAAGATTACCACTAATAGGATATGGACTTGTGACTATCATAAATAATATACATCACATAAATAAAAAGTTAAATAATATATATCCAAATATATAAATATAAACCAAATTAAATATAACAATGATATACAAAAAAATAACCATATTTAATATTTTATTCATGAAAAGAACACAAAAAATCCCAAAATAAATAAAAAAAATCCTTAAAAATATAGGTGAATAAATAAGGTAATTATCCTATGTAAAGTTATACAAAAAATAATAGGAAATTGGTACCTCCTCATCATACCATATATTGAATAAAAAGAATAATAATTTACACCATTATTGAGCACTTCATCCAACTCCAACAACATCATGACCTTTTTGATGACCATCATAATGTCCACTTTCTTCGTAGGGTAAAACATGTGTTTATAGAATTCTTATTCGGGGGTTAACATAAATAAACCAAACTGGATACTATAGAAACAAAATGGTCAAATGATATAAATTTTTCCCATAAACTAATGAATCAAAACTACCCAACCATTATGAAAAATGAACACCACATATTAGAATCTATAGGTGTGGACTTAGGCATCATTATGCATTGCCTGTTAGTTAAGTGAGTACCAATATATAGGGAGTTATTCTATCTAAAAAAATGTAAAATTCTAATGAATGTGTTAAAAACTCCATTAATGAAGGACCTTTCACTATAAAATTTTATTTCTTGAGATTAATTTTATTTTTTATAGATTATAAGACTACCAAAAATTTATGGATTATAAAAAATATTTTATTAAATAAATCAATCTTGAAAAAAATTTATTTAGTTTTAGTGACTTGTTATGTTGTACAAAAAGTCCACAATAAATTGTTTTTGTTTTAAGGAAGATCGTCACATATTTAATATTTTATTGTGATGAGAAAAATATCCAACAAAAGTTTTATTAATTTTGAAAATTTCACTAGTTAAAAAAATTAATATTTTTAAAAATAGTTAAAATTATATTGTAAATTATTAGTGGAAAAAATGATTTTTCACAACTAAATTTTGAATACATATTATAAGAAAAACACAATACTTCATTATTTGTGATGAAAGCGTAATATATAGAAAAACTCATTAATAATAATAAAAATTCATAACAATTGAGTGTCGTAAAACAATCGATTATAAATACTAGTGAATCTCCAACATAAACCCACAAAAAGAATCATTTACCTATTTCTCCCGGATTATCTTATGAAATTATTCCTGAGATATAAAATCGATGAAAAAAGTTTTAATTTCATTCAGTATCTAGTAAATAAATAAGTATTTTTCAAAATTTTATTTAAAAAACATTTTTACTTATTTATTTTTATGATGTTATTGGATGATTTATTAGTTGTATTTCATCAATTACACTGTAATAAGTCATTTATTTTTTTTTGAATTTTGTGACTTAGAAATTATTTGACATGAAAGTATATAAGATTTTTTATATAATATAATAATAAATGTAAATTATTATTACTAAAAATAATAATATTTACCAATTAGTGAATTATTCTAAATATTTAAATAATAACATTATTATACAAAATTTATCAAATATATGATAAATTGATGAAAAATAATCTAAAACTGAGATGATGTTAATATTGGAAATAAATAACGAATCATATATTGTATTTTAAAATATTTAAACATAGTAATATTTATTAAATTGATCAATAATTATAATTAAAAAAAATAAAATAATGAAAATTATTATTATATTTAAAATATTTAGAAGAACATGATTAAAATATTATTTTATTTTTATTTGAGATACATCATTTAAAAAAATATTAGATGTATTGCTTTGGGTTTTAATAAAAATAAGAGGAAAATATGCTAAATGTACAAATAATTTAATAAGAAATAAGAAATAAATAATAATAATGTTCATAATGATTTTTTAAAAATTAAAAAATATTAAAATATTATATTTAAATTATAATAAGTAAAAAAAATTCAGAAAAAGTTTATTAAATTATTAAAAAAATATTAACAACCAAACTTATTGAAATATTAGAGAAATAATACTTATATTAATTATTATTTTGGTTATGTATTTATTTTCACATATACAATTTATAAATGTACTGAAAAAATAAAACTTATAAAATGAATAAATTAAGGAAAATATAATGAAATATTAAAATAATTTATCTAATTATTATTTCTTAGACAAGAATTTTTAATTTAAATTAATACACTTATTTGATAAGAACCATTATAAAATGAAATAAAAACTCACATAAAATTAGAAAATTTTAATAAAATCATTTTAATGATATTATAAAGAGAAAACAGCAAATTATTAGATACAATATTAGATAATTTAATTAATAAATTTATAAACATAAATTGATATTACAAAAAATTAATAAAAGATAAAAAATTTATTAACATTAATTGAAAGATAAATAAATATTATAATGATTTATATGAATTTAATTGTAAATATAAAAGAAAAAAATATTAATAAAAAAATGAAAAACAATAAAATATTTGTATATTAATTTTAATATGTAATAAATCATATTAAGATAAATTTAAAAATTGAAATAAAATTAAGAAATATAATTAAATGTGAACAAAAATTTTAAAAGAGAAAATATCAACAAAAAAGAAATTGTTTTAAAAATTAGTAAAATTTATTTACACATGTTAAATTAATCAAAAACTATAACAAGAAATAAAAAATCTAATTAAATTTTTGAAAATGTTTTATCAAATAAATTGATAAATATTTTTATAAAATTAAAATATTAATAATGAAATTAATATAATAATTTATGTTTTGAAAACTAATTTGTAATGCCCTGCCCCCAGTGACCCAGAGTCGGTGCATTATTTTAATACATTGGCATGATTACAAAGAATCAAGTCCCAAAGGATAGGTCAGTTTAGCAGTCTTGGAAAAAAGATTACATACATGAATGTTACATTACACATCATAACATACAAAACAACATAAATAATCCTTTATGAATTCCATTATTCCTTTGTCTTAACCCTGCATATCAATCACAATATAGTTCTTGGGATCCTAGGAATAATAAAACATAGAATAGGGTGAGCTCAAGTGCTTCGTAAGGGTAAGCAATACAGCAGAAATTTTCATAAATAAGCATAAACATTTAAGGCAATGTATAACTAAAACAAAAGACTTTTAAACGTGAACATAATAATAGCATGGAAAAAATAAAATGAAATAATTTCCATTTATTTATTCACATGGATATTGTACTAATCAAATAATCACATGAAATATTAATAACCACTTTCATAATGATGGAATGCATAATGCCAGACTATCATAACCACATAGCCAAGGCCTCATGCCAAGACTACAAATAATATTTTGTCAAGGCCTTGTGCCAAGACACTAGATTGTCTCATGAGACCTACTGATGCATCGAGGAGCTATAGCAGGCTCCACCCGTCACATATTAAGTCCAATGCATTCCCATATGAAAAGGTTCAAACATAACATAATCATTCTTATTAAAACTAGCATACTAAATGTAAATACATCATCCATAAACCACGAATGGTATAAGAATAACACATCCACAGTCAAACACATCAAAAAAACATCAAAACAATATGGAAGTGTTGTATCATAATAAATCAACTTCAAATAAACTTAAAATCCATCAAAGGATGTTGACATAGATGAAATCAAAACAACTTGAGAGAAATATCTCTTTTTTTGAAATCATTTAAAAGTCACACATTTATTAAGGAAGTAATTTAAAATAGATTTTTGAATCAAAGTGTACCATACCACTTAGAAACTTTTGAAAATAAATATCATTTCAAAACATTCATGTCCACATAAATAAATCCTTAAAAACATATTAAAAACATGGACATTAATTAAAAATATTTAGAAAGATAAATCATTAAAACATTTAAAATTATGATTTTGATAAAGAGTACCATACAAAAATTCATAAAATATTCATTTTGAAATCATTTAAAAGTCACATAATTATAAAATAAAACATTTACATTGAAAATATCCTTATAATCTTGTAAGGGATGCTTTGAAAATTTTATAACGGTAGAAAATAGCCGCACCCGCCGTATAAGTAAAAAACAATTCTTACCTTAATTCTGTCGAAAAGGTTAATAAGGACCTTGTTTGGAAACAACAGAAAGATTCCTTTATAAAAATCTTATAAAAAGTAAAACAAGGGTATAAATGACTTTAACCCATATTCTGTAAAATATTAATAATGTTGTGAAATACACTTTCAAGAAACTTGGATGTGGATGATAAAGAGATCCCAAACGATTATTACGTATAAACAACCTCGAATAATGAAGAGATTGTGAAATAAACCCTTACCTTGTAATTTTATATGGTTGGTGGTAGTTTAACCTCCAGTATAATGGTGAAATAATTGTTATTAAATTATACAAGAATCATATACATTAATATGATATCATATATGATCTTTTAACATTGATTTGTTAATAATATCTTAGTATTATCGTTGTTCTGGGTGTTAACTTACACGTTTTCTTTTATATGTTTTGTTATATAAGTCATGTTTGTCATGGATAGGTTGTATCTTAATTATATCCAGAATGATATCAAGTCCTTAGATACTATTATTAATCATCAAATTAGAATTAGACTTGAATGGATACGATGGAGAATGAATCTCATCGCGTTCGTGGAGACGGTAGTCCGTACGTACGCCCGAGCGACAATATCATTATTTTGATAATAAAATGATATGTATTTGGATGGTATATCATATACAGAATCATTATCATTTTATATTTATTATTTAAATGAATTACACATCATTATTATACCCATACAAATTATAATTTATTGAATTACAATTACACCACGACGTGGAGACGGTAAGTCGTACGTAAGCATGTATGGTGCCATGTTTTTAAAAGGATGGATAGAATACTGAAATATGGTTGTAAAATGTTTATAATAACATCAAAGTATTTATAATATACTGGAGTTATTATTTTATAATTGTAATAACAAATAAAGAAGAAGTGGAAGAAGAAAGGAATTTGAAAAAGGGTGGTGAAATCATTACCTCTTCTTCGGGTTCTTCCTTTTGATTTGATCAAAAGGGCTATTTATGTTGGATTTCTGATAAAAGGAAGGCCTATAGAATGAAGTGAGGGGGGTTTAGAGAGTATTTCGGTAGATTTTGGCCGAACCAAAAGGCTTTGAAGGTGTCTGTTAATGAGAAGGGAGAGTTCCCTTTTATAAGAGGGGTGAGGGGCATCTTTGGAAAAGGTAAAAATATTATTTTATAATAATTTAATATTCTGTCTCTAATGGTTCCAAAGTGGATTATTTAAAGTTTAAGGTGGGGTGGGTCAAAACCCACTCAACCAATATAATTTAGACAGGTTTGGGTCATTATATTAACCTTATCTTTAAGTATTGACTCTTAGTTAATTAGTTTCACTTTTACAATGTCTCTTTGTATTTTTATATTATATGGTTAATAAACAAACTATATACATCCAAGAGACCCTAAAGAGGTCCATTAATGATACACCTATCATGATATAAGTCTCTTGGTTGAACCTTAGGTTTTTAGGGATTTAATATCAATTGATAATATAATATTTGTTTTAAAAACTCTTTTGTGTCAATTTTGACACTATTCAATAAATGATTTTTGTAAAAATAATAACAGAATGATTACTTCAAAAAAAGTTAATTAAATAAATCCTAAAAAATCATATTAATTTATAAATTATTTTAATTCATAACAAGTCCCAAATTATATTTATTTGGGTATTTATAATATCAATTATTCTAATTTTTCATTAATTATGTAATTAATACATCATCATTGTGTCATAAATAAATTACATAATTTAATGTTTAAAAATTATAAATAAAATTAAATTATGTATTAAATATTTTTATCTTTCTAATGAATATTTACAGTCAAATTTAGCTTATTTATAACCCTATATTAAAAATGTTTCAGTAAATAAACTTTGATATTAACTCTTTTAACTCTTCTTTGAATTAAATAACAATAAATGTCCTAATCTAATCCAAGTGGACATAAATGATAATATTTTATTCCTAAGTTTGGTTTTGGTCGAGATACACTTGTCCAATAGAATTAAGACAAGTGTTAGTGTAATATTAATATCATTTTTACCCTTAATTACCCTATTTATTTTTAACCGTGCTAAATAAAAGTAAAAAAGTTACTATTCACCAAAAATTATTTTAATCTCATTGAACTACATTTTACTCTTTTATATTAACCGTGTCTCTTGAATTTTCAAAATTCCAATCACATAAGCGGTAAAATTATGTTTTATGAAAAATTTAGTTTTTTAACTACCACTTAGTAGTTTCACTATTCATCAAAAATTAATGTTTTTCAGAACAATGCCAAAATTTCACCCTAACCTATAATTGATATTCCGAATTCAAAAATGATTTCTATCTTAAAAAATTCCAAACATATAAGTTTCATCAATTAATTTTATAATTAATTCCCTACGTCACAACAAATAGCGTGTTTTTAAGAAACAATATATATCAAAAGATTAACAACTGTTTATGTCCAATTTCAAGGTGAAATTAATTCTAATGAAAACCATTGGATAAAACTGTAAAAATATATTATAATTATACATTATAACCACTCAATAGTATAATTTATCACTATAAATTATTTTGATTTAAAAAGTTGTTTTTAAGTATTTTTCACTATTCATAAAATTAGAAGTTCTCAGAAAAATACCAAAAATTCAACTTAGGATAATTTCGATATTACGAATCCAAAAATGAAGTCCATTTTGACATATAATATATATATAATTTTAAAAAGTAGTTATTACTATTCATAACGGCTAGTTTGATTGGTTGTGGTGTGTTAGAACTCGATGTTCCGTACAACACATGGTATCACATTATACAAAGAGAAGCGTACCGTAGAAGCTTGGGGTGTTACATTGTAAAATTTTTTTAGATCCCCATTCTTGAGAATAAATTTATTTAGACAAATTGAATATATAAATGTTTAAAATATTGGATTTAAAAAGGGTTAAAGTTGGTAAAAGTGCATTTTTGAAAAATAATTTTTTTATCTGAAAAAAGGAATTTGTTCTTACATTATGTCTAAGAAACTCATAATATAGATTCTAAAATTATAAGGATTATATAAAGATTAAAATGTACTTAATACTATTCATAACCTCTTTTGAATGGCTTGTTTGGTAAGTCATGGTGTGCTTGAACTCGGTGTTGCGTGTAGTGCAAGTTTTTGAATTATTTTTATGAAATAACACACTATGAAATCTTGGGGTGTTACATTCTCCCATCCTTAAATAAATTGCGTCCTATCAATTTGAAATTGTTCTTTGAAAATAAAAGGTTGAAAATAGAAAATATCTTTGTGGGAAAACCCACATCGGAAATTGGGTTACTAAAATGTAGTCTTAATGTGATGAAAAGTGAAATGAAAGGGTCACCACAAAATTATGATCTCGATTAGGAGAAAATTAATGGCAATTAGAGACATATAATTGGCGGAAAAACATAAATATTTATAGGTAGTGATTGAGGTCATCAATCAAAAACAATTGTAAAATTTAGGTCCTTATATTCATCAATCTTTGATGATTTAAAATACCATCGGTTCAATAAAACATAGGGTATTAGGATAACACATTTTTGGTTTTAGGATTCCTTAAATAAAGTATATGAATTAATTTCATCATAGAATAATAGAATAAGAAAAATATATTCTTGACAAGTACAGTTCAATCCTTTAACTAATTTCTACCACAAACTCATCTTTCACTCTAAAAGATAATAGAACATAAAAAAATTCTATTTATACTATTCGTATAGGGTTAAAAAAATGAATTTATAATTCATCTACCGTATATTTTAAAAAAAACTACATTATTTAATCCAGGACATCTCGTGGGCTAATGGTAGGTGATACACCCTTGTCGCCTTTCGGTTGCAGGTTCAAGTCTCACAGCCTTGCGAGTCGCGATGCGTTGTCGCCCGACCTCTGGGTTGTCCTTTTATGGAAATCCAAAATTATTCTCATACTATAATTATCTAAAATAATTCTGTCCAAACTCACAGTCTAACATTTATAAGAAAGGTAAACATAATGTAGATCCTTTTTACCCCATAATAGCATATGAATACCTTCATCATGTATTCTTTTAAAGCACTGAAACATCCTGAATTACCAAAATCCTTATTGATTACATTCATGTTCCCTTATTCCGTATAGAATGCTGGATATACTTCATCCATCCAAAAATTTTGTAAACTCCAACAATTATGGAATATACAAATCTTTAATCGGTTTCAAGGTAGTCATGAATATCCAATATAATTTACCCAAATCAACCATATCTTATTCAAAAATTAGTACCTCATTATTAGGACCATATTAAGGTTTATCATTCTGTCAACCATGTAATTTCCAAAAAGTTTAACATGATGTAGAGTCACTTTTCTTAGTACCATAAAATCTCAAATCCTCAATGAAATAGTACGGCAGTACAATCATTATATACTCCATAATTATTATAATAAGTACATTGCTAATACAACACTCAAATGAAATAATCAATATAAGAACTCTAATGATTCCTCTTCATCTGTGGTAGTATCATAACATGATTGTTATCCAATAGCATAATTTGTGGAATAGTCTGATGATAGGTTCACGTGGTGTCCACACTCCTTGAAAATGAATCATTGTCCATTTGAAACCATTTTATTACCCTTGCAGTCACGTACTTGGTGCCCTTTTTCCTACACACATATAATAAACTCAGATTCCGTTTGGGCAAGTTCCAGGGTGTTTTTTCCCACAGTTATCACATATGGGGAAATTATTCTTTTCCCTCTTCCCTTTATCCATCTTTCTCTCTTCCATCCTTTTATTCTTTTTCTTCCCTTCAAAGCCATAGGACTCAGTAAACTCTTTAGTTATCTTATCCACACATGATACTATTTTTTCATATAATGAAAATAAGTGGGAGACTATTTCCCTTCTAAATGATGGCTTAATACCATGAAAGATACGATCCATCTTACTCTGTGGATCATACGTATTACTGGAGTTCACATTCCTTCTACTGGGCACCATTTCTATATAATAGCATAAACTAGGTCAGTTTATGAATTGCATTGAATAATTCCAAACTTGTAAAATACCTAACGCAAATTGAACAGTTTATGGATATAATCCATAATCATAAAAATATTTTCTTTGAGTAAGTATATACTCATGAGCCCTTTATAATGGTTTGTAATGAAAATCAGAATTATCCTAAACATATTTCCTGGGAGTGTCGTAACCGAGAGTGCAGCAAGGCCCGTTGTCGTTCACCAGTTCCTGTTCGAGTCTAGCTCAAAGCGGTGTTTTCGGGTTTTACCCTAGGTACATCTATGCCAGAGCCACCTCTACCTACTCGTATCTAGACATGGATGTATTGCTCGTAAAACTCCCAAAATCTCTACAATACCAAAACTCTAGGAAGTTCTTATATACTAATCCTCAAAGTCTATCTTAGGGATATGTGCTCTAATCAGAGTTTATCTAAATCTAGTTTCCAAGGTTATTGCTAAACTTCCTCTGATACCAACTGTAACACCCCGACCCCAGTGACCCAGATTCAGTGCATTATTTTAATACATTGGCATGATTACAAAGAATCAAGTCCCAAAGAACCGATCAGTTTAGGAGTCTTGGAAAATAGATTACGTACATGAATGTTACATTACACTTCATAACATACAAAACAACATAAATAATCCTTTATGAATTCCATTATTCCCTTGTCTTAACCCTGCATATCAATCACAATATAGTTCTTGGAATACTGGAAAAAATAAAACATAGAAAAGGGTGAGCTCAAACGCTCCGTAAGGGTAAGCAATACAGAGGAAATTTTTATAAATAAGCATAAACATTTAAGGAAATGTATAACTAAAACAAAATACTTTTAAACATGAAAATCACCATAGCATGGCAAAAATATAATGAAATAATTGCCATTTATTAATTCACATGGATATTCTACTAATCGAATAATCACGTGCAATATCAATAACCACTTTCATAATGATGGAATGCATAATGCCAGATTATCATAACCACATAGCCAAGGCCTCGTGCCAAGACTACAAATAAGATTTTGTCAAGGCCTTGTGCCAAGACCCTAGTTTATCTCATGAGACCTACCGATTCATCGAGGAGCTATAGCGGGCTCCACCCATCACATATTAAGTCCAATGCATTCTCATATGAAAAGTTTCAAACATAACATAATCATTCGTATTAAAACTAGCATACGAAATGTAAATACTTCATCCATAAACCACGAATGGTATAAGAATAACACATCCACTGTCAAACACATCACAAAAACATCAAAACAATATGGAAGTGTTGTATTATAATAAATCAACTTCAAATAAACTTAAAATCCATCAAAGGATGTTGACATAGATTTAATCAAAACTATTTGAGAGAAATATCTCTTTTTATGAAATCATTTAAAATTCACACATTTATTAATGAAGTAATTTAAAAGATATTTTTGAATCAAAGTGTCCCACACCACTTAGAAACTTGTGAAGAGAAATATAATTTAAAAACATTCATGTCCACATAAATAAATCCTTAAAATCATTTTGAAAACATGTACATCAATTAAAAATATTTAGAAAGATAAATCTTTAAAACATTTAAAATTCTGATTTTGATAAAGAGAACCTTTTAGAAATTCTTAAAATATTCATTTTGAAATCATTTAAAAGTCACATAATTATAAAATAAAACATTTACTTTGAAAATATCCTTATAATATATTAAGGGAAGCTTTTAAAATTTTATAACTGTGGAAAATAGCTGCACCTGCCGTATAAGTTAAAAAAACATTCTTACCTTAATTCTGTCGAAACGGTTAAAAAGGACCTTGTTTGGAAAACGACGGAATGATTTCTTTATAAACATCTTATAAAAAGTCAAACAAGGGTATAAATGACTTTAACCCATATTATGTAAAATAGCAAGAATGTTTTTAAATACACTTTCAAGAAACTTGGATGTGGATGATAAGGAGATCCTAGTAGATTATTACGTATAAACAACCTCGGATAAAGAAGAGATTGTGAAATAAACCCTTAACTTGTAATTTTCTTTGGTTGGTGGTAGATTAACCTCATGTATGATGGTGATATAATTGTTATTAAATTATAAAAGAATCATATAAATTAATATGATATCATATATGATCTTTTAACATTGATTTCTTAATAATATATTAGTATTATTGTTGTTTTGGGTGTTAACTTACTCGTTTTATTTTATATGTTTTGTTACATAAGTCGTTTTTTTCATGGATAGGTTGTATCTTAATCAAATCCCGAATGATATAAAGTCCTTAGATACTATTATTAATCATCAAATTAGAATTATACTTGAATGGATACGGTGGAGAATGAATTTCATCGCGTTCCTGGAGACGGTAGTCCGTACGTACGCACGAGCGACTATATCATTCTCTTGATAACAAAATAATATGTAATTGGATGGTATATCATATATAATGAATCATTATCATTTTATATTTATTATTTAAATGAACTACACATCATTATTATACCCATCCAAATAATAATATATTGAATAACAATTACACCACGACGTGGAGGCAGTAAGGCGTACATACGCACGTATGGTGACATGTTATTCAAAGGATAGAAAGAATACGGAAATATGGTTGTAAAATGTTTATAACAACATAAAATTATATATAATATACTGGAGTTATTATTTTAGAATGGTAATAACAAAGAAAGAAGAAGTGGAGGAAGAAAGAAACTTGAAAAAGGGTGGTGAAATCATTACCTCTTCTTCAAGTTCTTCCTTTTGATTTGTTCAAAAGGGCTCCTTAAGATGGATTTATGACTAAAGGAAGGCCTCTATAATGAAGTGAGGGAAGTTGAGAGAGTATTTGGGGAGAGTTTCGCCGAACCAAAAGGCTTTGAAAGTGTGAGTTAAAGAGAAGGGAGAGTGCCCTTTTATAAGAAGGGTGAGGGGCATCTGTGGAAAAGCTAGAAATATTATTTTATAATAAATTCATATTCGGTTTCTAATGGATAAAAAGTGTATTATTTAAAGTTTAACGTGGTTATGGGTCTAAAACCACTCAACCAATAGAATTTAGACATGCTTGGGTCAATATATTAACCTTATCTTTAAGTATTAACTCTTAGTTAATTAGTTTCACTTTTACAATGTCTCTTTGTATATTTATATTATATGGTTAATAAACTTACTATATACATCCAAGAGACCCCAAAGTGGTCCATTAATGATACACCTATCATGATATAATTCCCTTTTCAAAACCTTAGATATTTAGGGATTTAATATCAACTGATAATATAATATTTGTTTTAAAAACTCTTTTATGTCAATTTTGACCCTATTCAATAATTTATTTATGTAAAAATCATAAGAGAATGATTACTTAGAAAAAAGTTAATTAAATCAATCCTAACATGACATATTAATTTATAAAATTATTTCAATTCATAAAAACTCTCAAATTATATTTATTTGGGTATTTATAATATCAATTATTCAAATTTTTCATTAATTAGGTAATTACTGCATCATCATTGTGTCATAAATAAATTAAATCATTTAATATTTAAAAATTATAAATAAACTATAATTATGTAGAAAATATTTTTATCTTTTTAATGAATATTTAAAATTGAATTTATCTTATTTATTACTCCATATTAAAAATGTTTTAGTAAATAAACCTTGATTTTAACTCTTTTAACTCTTCTTTGAATTAAATAATAATAATTGTCCTAATCTAATTCAATAGGACCTAAATGATAATATTTTATTCCTAAGGTTGTGTTTGGTCAAGATACATTTGTCCAATAGAATTAGGACATGTGTTAGGGTAATATAAATATCATTTTTACCCTTAATTACCCTATTTACTTTTAACCGTGGTAAATAAAAGCAAAAAGTTACTATTCACCAAAAAATATTTTAATCTCATTGAACCACATTTTACTCCTTGATATTTACCGTGTCTCTTGGATTTTCGAAATTCTAATCACAGAAGCGGTAAAATTAAGTTTTATGAAAAATTTTGTTTTTTAACTACCACTTAGTAGTTTCACTATTCATCAAAAATTGAAGTTTTTTAGAACAATGCCAAAATTTCACCCTATGATATAAATGTTATTCCAAATTCAAAAATGATTTATATTTTACAAAAGTCAAAATATATAAGTTGCATCAATTAATTTTATAATTAATTCCCGCTGTCACAACAAATAGTGTGTTTTTAAGAAACAATATATATCAAAAGATTGACAATTGTTTATGTCTAATTTCAAGGTGAAATTAATTTTCATGAACACCATTGAAAAAAATGGTAAAAATATATTCTAATTATACTTTAAAACCACTCAATAGCATGATTTATCTCTATAAAATTTTTGATTAAAAAAGTTGTTTTTAAGTATTTTTCACTATTCATAAAAATTGGAAGTTCTCAGAAAAATACCAAAAATTCAACTGAGGATAATTTCTATATTCAGAATCCAAAAATGAAGTCCATTTAAAAATATAAAATATATTTAATTTCAAAAGGTAGTTATTACTATTCATAACGGCTAGTTTGATTGGTTGTGGTGTGTTAGAACTCAATGTTGCGTACAACACACGCTATCACATTTTTCAAAAAGATGCGTACCGTAGAAGTTTGAGGTGTTACATTGTAAATTTTTTTGTGTCCCCATTCTAGAGAATAAATTTATTTAGTCAAATTGAATATATAAATGTTTAAAATATTGGATTTAAAAAGGGTTAAAGTTGGTAAAAGTGCATTTTTGAAAAATACTTCTTTTATCCGAAAAAAAGGAATTTGTTCTTAAATTATGTCTAAGAAACTCATAATATGGATTCTTAAATTATAAGTATTATATAAAGTTTAAAATTTAGTTAATACTATTCATAAGCTCTTTTGAATGGCTTGTTTTGTAAGTCATGGTGAGCTTGAACTCGGTGTTGCGTGTAGTGCAAGTTTTTGAATTATTTTGAAGAAATATCACACTATTAAATCTTGGGGTGTTACATAATAAAATAACATAAAAATATAATACAATGTATTTTTGGTTTTTTATTTTTGATAAATATAATAAAAATAATACTACTTGAAAATTTAAAAAAGAATTTTTTTTTAAAAAAATAGTCTTATTATTTTAATGAAATATTTAGAACAAATTATATATTGGAGAATAAAATTACAATAAATTGAAATTTTTTAATTATGTAAAAACCTATTAAATAATTAATGTAATATAATTAATTTTTAATGTTTTTATTTAGTTCCAATATAAAATTATAATTTTTTATTAAAAAATGTTCAAGTAAATTTTTTAGTATATATATTAATTACCAATTTAATAAACTCATTAAATGTATTCTCCTTGTGAAAATAATATGAAATGAGATACATTGCGTGTAATGTATACCTATTTTTTAATAAAACTTTTTCCTACTAGTACTATGGAGAGCAGGGTAGAACACAAATGACAAACTTTTCTTTATCAATGAAAAAATATCAAAAATAGTGGAAGAAATTTGGTATTAGTGATGTTGGTCTATGGAATATGTTTCAAATAATGTAATGTGAAGAAAATAATCATAAGTCACAAATTGGAAGTAACTAAATAATTTTAGGAATTATAATTGATATAAATATGGGGAGTTCAAATCGAATGATTCCAGGAAAATGATTTGTCTCTATAAAAAGTGTCTGTCAAAGAGTGAATCACTAATAAAAAATGTTCATTAAATATTGGGGAATAATGAATATAAATATTTCATAATTAATGTTATGCTATTTAGAATTAACATTTTTAATTTTTAGTTTTTTTACTGTTTGTTTATTAAACAATTTTGAAGGCGTACTCACGGGCAAAAAAAATTGAAACTTTAGAAAAATTAATATATATTTTTCCTTATTAATCTATCAACTCAGTCATTCTATTTATCAATAATAATTGAATTTTTATCTCACTACATAATATTTGTATCATTAATATCATATATTAGTGAACAATTTATGATAAATTCCACCAACATTTTTAGTAAACTGGCCAAGAGTGAGAAAGAGTGATTAAATATAATAAAATGAATGAAAAGAAATAAAATCAGATCGTTTCAATATTTCTCCCCATGAAAATTTATTTTTTCATATTTCTGGATACAAAAAAAATTAGAACATAATATATATAAAAAATAATGAGAAAGTGGTAGGATGTCATGTTTATTGAGAGATCATTTATTCTCCCCTCAGTTATGTTGTTGTTTTTCGATCTAAATTTTTATTCGTTGAGTTTTTCTATTTTTTTAACCCAATAAATATCTAATAGATCTTCCTTTGTTTAAAATTTATTTTAATTATTTTATGATTGGTAAAAAAACTCATTGAAAAACATAATTGAATCAAAATATAATTTTTTACCGAATGGGGCTTTTAATGATATTTCATTACCAGTACATGACCTCAACCGACCCCTTAAAAATTTACTAATTAGATCACATGAAAATGGATTCCACATAATTAAAAATAAATATATTCATATTCATATTTTGGTTAATTATTTTTCATCTCTATAAATAAATTCAGATTTATTCCCATTTAAAACTATAAGACATCACATTTGATTTAATTTTATTGGATATGACTTACTAAAAATTGTATTATTACCATCTCAATCTTAATATCACCTTTATAATGTACATTATACCTCATTAGACCCTTATATTATCCCTTTAATTACAATATCAATCATTTTAATTCACATAGTCTAGATATAGGGTGCTCTTAAAGATTCGTTGATTAATCAGGGACTTCTATCTAGAAAAACTCATTTGGTAATTTCCATGAACACCATTGTTGCATTTTTTATCAATTATACCACATATAAAAATCTGTTTAGGCTTTTATGGATGAAATTATTCAATGAATATTATTTTGATTTAAGTTGAATATCAATTAGAAAATTTGGCTTCATCATACAAGAAAACACAATCCTTCTATGAAGTGATAAATATGAAATTTCCCTCCTAAAATTGGAAAGAGACTTTATACTTAATCATCAATAAATAAAAGCTAATCTCTTGGTTTTTCAAATTCAATAATTGTTGATTAGGCCTCTTCAATTGAGCCCATTTATTTAACTTCTTAGACATTTAGACTTTGGAACTCACCATCTCCACATGAAATTCTAAACCATAAGAAGATCTAAGATCAACATGAACATAAACTCCCAAATAGTCACACTCATCTATAGAAGGTACACCATATTATATATAAATGGTATATAAAAATATGTTCTTCCAATTACTAAGAATACAATTGGATTATTTTAGTTGGATCGATTGGAATTTTGTATTTGTTTGGTGTCAAGTTCACACCATGGGTCCTCTTGTCCTACACATTTATGTTTGGTTAGAAAATATCAACTTCCTTGTTGCATCTAAATCCAAACTCATCCAATGATTTTATTTACCATTTATTGTAAATTTAATTCCTTTATATGAAAAATTACATCTATATGTGTAGTCACATTTTTAAACTACTTACGATAACTTTTCTTCCATAGAGTGGTATGTATTATTCCCCACTACATGTCATATAAGTGTTTGTGACTGATTCATGTGGTCACTAAAAGGAAATGAATGGTAAGTTTATATTCTATAATTAATTCAATATATATATTTTACATACTTCATGGGTAATTTTATGATGCCACATGATCTTCCAAAATGAATTTTCATTGCATGGTGGCCCATGTTTCATCCCACAATCACCTCTATCATAGTAGCTACAAAATTTAACCATGTTCCGGAATTAATAAACAATACCCACAAGTATATATCTGAAACTAAAATAAACATAATAAATAATAAATCTCATCTCACAAATTAATAAATTATAAATTTTACAGACTTTTAATTTCAATAATTATTTTGTCCAATCAATTAATAGACTAATATATTAACGAAAAAAATTTATTTCAAAAAATATTATAAAATTTCATAAGTTAATATTAGAAATAAAAAACATTGAAATTTTGAAATAATTGACCAAGATTTTAAGAAGATAAATCAAAAAAATATTATTTCGAAATGGAATCACCCAATTTTAAAAGAAATGTACAAAAATAATCTGAATGTTGAATCGAGAACATTATCGAATAAAGGTATACAAATTATATCATTAATAAACATATTCAATGAATAATGTTTTCAATATACTTATTGGACATATTTCATAATTCCAAATATAAATTACTGATTTTTCATTAAATATTTGATATTTTCACAAAAATAAGGTATATAAACAAAATAAAAAATATCAACCCCAAATTTCTCCAAAAAAATCATAATAATTATTCTCAAAAAATTAGTTGAATCAAATTTAGTAGAACATAATAATCCAAATGAGTGGAAATGTGATGTGACACTATGAATCAGATTTTAATAATATTCCCCTACATATACTCTTTAATGAATCAATAGCTATTGGTCTATAAAAGCTAGAGTAATGGCCATTTTTTGGTTTTAATATTACAATAAATTAATGAGAGTGGAAATTTTTAATGTGTTTAAAAAACAATGATAATCAATTAACATAGATTTCCAAATATCAAATTAACTCCAAGATAAAAGAAAAAAAATATAAGCTAATAAAACTAGATATTCTATTTGTATTGAAAAACTATAAAATTATACAGTACCAAAAATAATAGATTGATTGAATTAAATAATAAAAAATAGATAATGAAGTGAAAAAAGGATTAACCTTAATTTTGATTCTTATTTCATATCTCATTTAAATTCATGGATAAAAATTAAAAAAAACCCATTTGAATGGTCTAAAATAATAGATGATTGTAAATCTTAGAATCAATATTTGACCAAACATAAAATAAATCCACATATAAATAAAATATGAATATGATAAAATCAACACAAATGTATAAAAAATTAATCACCTGAAATTAAAAAATGAATTATATAAATTATGGTAACATTTGATTCACTAAATAGGAAAATTGAATCCAGGAAATCAATCAATTTAAAAAACTATATATGGGTTTTCTTAGATAAAAATTTATTTAAAATTAAAAAATAGTTATGACCCTCCCCCACACATATATTAAAAAAGCCTCTATATTTGAATGGTAAAGTGGTAGAAAGAAATGAAATAGTTAAAGTAATTTTTTTAAAAAATTGAGTAATGTTTAAATCTCATTCATGGGTATAATGTTAGATAAAATATGTTGTTTTCTACAAACTAGTATTTCAGAAACATAATAAATTGTTATATTCAAAATATTTAAAGTATAACACAAATATTTCCCACAATTATCAGGATATTAGCTTGGAAATCCTTGAGGACAAAAAAAATCAAAAACACCAACCTAAGGAATGTTAAATAATTTCAACAAGTTTGAGAGTCTTTATGAATTATATTTTTATAAATCTAGAAAATATGATGATTAAAATCCAAAAAATTAATTTACATTTTCCTAAACAAAAACTCCCATTTGAAACAGTCCACACACATAATATCATACAATAATAATATTAAAACAAAACAACTCAATATCAATTAAGTATTCAAGAATATTAAGAATAAATGTTTTTGATATTTAATAAAAAATAATAATCATTTAATATTTTGAATATTATCTCATTAATTATTTTTCCAAAAACTCCCTTATTTATTATTAAACAATTCATTTAGACACTAATATTTAGTACCAACTATATGAAAATATAAAAAATTGAATATAATAATTATGATTCAAGAGAATATGTAATGATTGAAATGGCTATTAAAAAAATTGACGCATTTTGTTCATGATTATAAATCATTATTATAATGAATAATAGTCACAAATATATTAATAAAAATTTTAATATTAGAACAATATAAATGGAGGAAAGGTTGATCAAAAGATATAATGGACTAAATTTGAAGACAATTATTTTGGATATAATAAAAAAATTAAAAAAACCATCTCCTCCAATTTATTACAATATTTTAATCTCAAGCTGTAATTATGAAAAAATGTTATGAATAATAACTTGGAATATTTGTTTTTTAAATTGGTGGAGTTTTCTTCTTTTTAGTACCAACATCGAAATGATTTTTCATATATTTTAATATAATAATTGAAAGGAAGAAATTCCATATTTTTTCAAAAACCTAATGATATACATTATGGGACACAAAAGCTTCAATTCTGGAAATATAAAATATAACAACCAATATATAAATCTAAAAACCAAAAAATTTATATTAAAATACCAGAATAAATCTCCCAACTACCCCCAATAAAAATATGTTGAATAAAATTAATAAAAACAGTATATTCAGTATAAATATCATTAAAATAATAAATAATGAAACCCAAAAAATATATAAATATAAGAATAAAAAAGGCTTACTTTTTATGTTTTTAAATTCTACTAAAATAACATATTATCCGAAGGCCAATTTAGACTCATATAAAGTTATTTTTTCATAAATAGGCATTAAAACTCATAAAAAGTCAAAAAAACATTTGTTGAGAAATAAAAATTTTAATATACTTATACATATAGACATGTTTGATGTTATTCTAGAGGTAATAGTCTACAATTATCCTCTATTTAAAATATTAAAATATAGTCAGTACAAGGAGAATAACTCTCAAAAATTGGTTTATATAAATCAAAATCATTGTTTATTATATCTGATTCCATGTCTGTTAATTTAAATGTTGTATTTATAGAAATTTATGGCTATGGAGGAGGTTTTTTATATTCAAAATATTTTGGAGTGTGGCGACTAATAACCTAATAATAAATTTCTATTAAATTATTTTCTTCATCTTTCAGATTTTTATAATTCTTAATAATGATTTTCCTATGCCAAATCTCATGAAGCAAAATAAATTCATGTTATTTATAGCTTTTGTATCAGTGTTGTAAAATTTATAATCTTTCTTAACCAATAACTCATTTTTTTCATCGTAATATATTGGAGTATCTAATCGCACATTGACTCACTATTTTATTTTACCCTTACACCACTATGTTAAACTAGTTTTGTATATAAAAACATAAAAAATAACAACAAATATCACATAAATGTTTATATAATTTTTTACCTTTTAGAACTATTAAAAATTACATTTTATATGTTTTGATTATTTCATTGTATGATGAGGTTTTTTGGAGGTTCCAGAATAATGTTTAAAAAATTTAGAAAAACTACACGGATTGAAAGGAAACTGTGTCCAGTGTATTGATTTTTTTAAGAAATAATTTCATTAAAATGTAGTGAAATTGTGTAAGAATTTACAAAAATAATTTAGATAAATATTCTCTCAAGACACACAAGCCCAATCATTCTATATGTTGGACCAACATAACTGATATTTCTAGGCTACTAAATAAGGATGAAGTTAAAAGTTTGGTTTGGTGTTATGACTATATATTCAATTAATGATGTGTAATGGACACCACATTTGATGAGGTTATAGTAAAAAGGACTTCCAACGGATCGATGATTTTTTTCAAATAAAGATAATCCACATGCGCTTTAAACTTTTCTCGATGTTATAATAAATTTCTGGTGTTCATTGTGATGGAGTTACTAAAATTTAAAGTTAGTTCCAATGTGTATAATATATAATTTATTAGATTAAATTGTGTGTTTTATTTTTTCCCCATGTATCTTATATTATTTCATATTTGAAGTATTGTTTTGATGTAAGTGATTAATATGATCTAATTTTTTTAATCGATCTATGTACGGGTTTTAGCGAGAGAAATATGTTTCTGAAAATGGAAAATAATGGAATCCTTTTATTCCCCCTTATTTTGGGTTTTACATATACTTTGGAATCTATTATAAAATTTATAATTTATTGAACATAAAAAAATTTAATGTTCTATCAAGGTTTGGTTCAACATGAATTAATATAAAATCATACAAATTAATCGGTATTCTGATTAATTTCAAAAAAAATTACATAAAAAACATAATGAATATTTAAGAATAATGAACATAAAATGTGTGTCGTGAAATAATATTTACCACTTTATCATGTTTTATTAAACTCTTGGTTTTTTCAGCTATTAAATCATTAATTAAGTCATTTTACTTTTAAATTGTTTTTCAATACGGTGCCACTATTTTTGAAATATTTATAAGAAATACCCAATTTAGATATCTAAAGACCCTTTATATATGACCTAGTGTCTTACATATTGTCTATATTACCTATAAAAAAATAAAATTGATGTGTCATGAAAAAACACTCAAATTTTGGTTATTTTTCTGTAGATTACATTGGTTCTTAGTGATAAGTTATTTTAAAATTGATTATTTTTTATTTAAATATGTGATTATTTTGTTTCATAATTTTATTTAACTTGATTTATAAAATATTATTTTTAGGCCTCTAATATAATGCAACATACATTAGTGAAATAAATTTATTTTGAACATGAACCATAGAGGATCTTGCATCATCAAAACTAAGTAGCACCGAAAGAGCCCTTTAAAGAAGAAAAAAAATATTGACCCTATTCTACATCATTCTTTTTATTCGGATAGCATCAAAAAATAAAAATAAAAATCTATAATATGGAAGAAAAAACTAGTCATTAAAGTAAAAGGCCTACTATGATGTAGTAATCCATCCCACATGTATTCAAATATAAATAAACACAACTAATTTTGAACTAAAATATTATTTAATTCAATTATTACCAAGATTCCATGGAAATACTAGATAAAATACACAATAGAACATAAAATATGTTCACACTTTCTGTAAAACATCAAAACATGAATATGTGGATTAATAAAAATTAAAACAAGGATCTTTTCAAATAACACTATAATACATTGTAGAAGATTGGTTATATATTACAAATTCCACAATTAGTGATTGGGTAGAATTGAAATGAATTTTTATTAAAGAATAATACCAAGTATCTTGAACTGAAACTATATGGAAAATCATTTTCCAAATAAGGAACTCAAAAGATAAATAACATCATTAACAGTGTAAAATTCTTAAAAGGATTTATTAATGATTCTAACACCACCAAATTATTAAAAAATATTTAAAACAATATTTTTATGATGGTTTAATTCCAATTGATCATAACATGATTGATTCATTATTATGTATGGTGTTATTTTAAATAACCACAATATATTTGGGGATCCTCATTGATAACCTGGAGAAGAACAGTCAAAAATTCTGTTCAAGGACCAGTATACCAACTCATGTTTTCCATGAGGTGTAACCTTATGATTTTGAGAATAAGGTCAAAATGAATTTTGAATAGGTATATACCCTTATTCAAAAACATTCTATTTATAGAGAGAAATACCAATATCATCATCCCATACATTATAGTATATGTACAAATACTCAAATATTCTTCCTAATTCACAAAACTAAGAGAACCTTCTTACAGTTATGATAAAATTTTCCCAAGATGAAACTATAACCAACCTGTTTGGAATGAACTGTGCTATCCATACAACTCAGGTTAGAAAGAAAACTATGACTATAGGAAAGGGGGTATTCAGACCAACGTCAATAACTATGGAACTAATTGGTGTAGAGTACTCTACCAACACCCCTGTGAAATCCAAAACACAAAAAATTATTTTTCCACTAACCCCTTAAAAAACATAAACCTAAACAATAATACTTCATGAAACAAATGGTTTTGAGTAATCTCAAATTCCAAAAAACCAACCATGAAACAATAAAAGACCAGAAAAACCAAATAGAACAACTCACCAACTTAGTGGGGGGGGGGAAATCCAAAGACATGGATAATGTAAACTAACTTCCCAACCACTAGTTAAACATTGGTATTAGGGAAATTTTAGTTCTATCACCATTAAATATGAAACACACCATAAAATAGAAATGACCCCTCTTTTAGAGTCATCCCCTTTAGGGGAAACCAGCAACCCAACCATTCAAAATGGTTCTAATGTGGATAAAACATGTCTAGTGGGAATCCATAAACAATGAAATTTAAATTTCATTTGATTAAACACCAAAAAAACCCTTAATATTGAATTTTCCAAAAGGGATAGACATCCAAAGGAAAAAAATAAATTTAACAAGATAATGAAATCTTATAAGCTTTCAAAAAAGTGGAGGTTAGGATCCCCCTGATTGATTATATGAAACAAATTCCTCAATGTGTCGTATTTATAAATAATATGTTTACAATTTTATGGATACATAGAGGTGATGATAATATGATCATGGGGAAGACAATCTCATAATTTATATATATATCACTTACCAAAAAATGAAATGATCCTTGAACAATCTCGATTTCATGCAGCATAGGAGATAATGTTTTTCTAATGATATGATTGATTTGGGTACCCATAAAATTTTTATAAATCACTATATTTTTCCCTCATTTAATTTTTGGAAAATCAATCCCACTAGTATACTCATTCATCTAGAAAACTAGAGTACTTCACACCCGTCTAGTGTAATAGAGGTTTTTCTTTTGAGGGTTAAAATATTAATTTTTCCTAAATTTTTTTGTGTGATTATAATAGAAGTTTATAGGACAAATAGACATGAACAAATTATATTAGGTATACATTTTATGAAAATTTTCAAATACATACTTAATTTAAATAATGTAACATTATGTATGGGGTTTGGTGGTGATTTTTTCCACTTCATCATTATTGATTCCATGAAACACCCATCCAAAGAACAATTCTCAAATTTAGTTATTTATATTGATGTAATAACTTCCCCTGAAAAATATTATCATATTTCAGATAACCCCATTTTTTAGTTATCAATGTTTTTAGGAATTTAAGCAAATGGATCATGTATTTAATGCTTTAGGGTGTAAAAAAAATTCATACATGCTTGTTAATTAATTATTTCTTGAGAACTAAATATCCCATGACCATCAATGTCACTTATCATCCTATAAAATCTTATTCCCCATATGGGATATGTTACCATTATGCAGTTAGATAATATCAGTGACCTCTCCCTTTCACATTCTCTCTATAAATAGGTTGAACATTTATTAGATGGAGTACAAAAGTAGATCAGTGGGGATTTTATAGAGGAAGCTGGGACACATGATGACTATATTTAAAGTGATGAATTTGATATTGATTCATTAATATGTAATATTTTTTAAATGAATCACACAATGAATTTACCATTGATTCCTTTTATTCAATATAACGACGTCTAGAATTGGAGTTTTAAAGAATGGGTAGTTCAAGTGAAAACCATGAAAAGGAATGTCTCATTAGGTATCATACCCCAACCATGTATGTTGTATATCATTATAATGGGGGTTAATTTTGAATACAATTTTTTTGGTATTACATTATTTAATATATTTGTTAAATATAAAAACAATAACTGTTGGTGGTTTCTTGTAATGAAACTCTACCCACCATCTGATTATAGATAACCCACTAGAACCACTCATTTTGAGGTAGTCAAAACCCAAGGACCAATTAAGGGATTAATAAAATAAATATCATTTTTCTTTGTTCCTTTATCATTTTGAGTCACTTTTAATTTATTTTAATAAATTTATTATGTTATATTCTCTAATTTTTCCATTTTGGATTTCAGTGAGAAACTTTTATGATATTAACTAATTATTCTACCACCAATAAGATAGGTCATACCTATCATTTACAATTTCTTTATATGATTAAATTAATAATTTTCTTACAAGTTATATATAATTAAATAAATTGATAACATAGCATAATATATTTGTGGTGGGGGGGGGTATGGGTATGTTTCTGTGTTTTTATTGAAAATTTTCATCACATTTATTATTTTTCTCCTTTTCTCTTGATATATAGTAATACTAATCCCCCTTACCCCCAACAATTTTGTTCAAGAATATTAACTTTTTATTTATAATTAATCATATTAATTAATTAATATACAGTTGGAATTTTACTATTTCAAATTTTTTTAATTTTTTTCACTAATTAAATGTGTGTTTTATTAAGAATTTAACATTATGGTGTGATCTTTTTATGATTTTTTTGCAATGATATAATTAGTTTTATAAAATTTAAACACTTGAAAATAATGGTCCAATTTAATTGAGTAGTTAATACAAATATTATGTCAAATAATATCTCCACAATTATATTCACCCATCCTTGAAGTGTGAATGTTTCATAAAAAATAGATGGTAAATATATGTTAGCTTAGTATTTATCATCATTCTTTATTTTCCCATATTTTATTTCCTTATATAATCTTTTTAATTAATTTATTTTGTTGACCTATATGTGTATACTTATTATATAACTATTTTATTCCCTAAAAAAATTAAAAAATTGCAAAAAAAATTTGGATTCTATCTTGGGTGGGTGAAAATAAAATATTTATTTTCAACTGATTGGGTTATAACTATTAAAATTAGTGTCATAGAAAGTTGAAACAATGTTTGAGGGGTTCTTGTCATATTTGATCCATGTTCCAATTTTTTACTAATAAAAATTATAATAAATAAGTATTGTTATTAAATGTAAAACAAATGATGGTATATTGTTCTTTAGATTTTTTATTAACATGTAAAAAAACTTAGGTGATTGGGTCATGATATTTTATTACAAATGATACGGGGCCCATTTAGCAGACAAATTCATTTAAGCGGGAAATTTTAATAATAACATATATTTACTAGATATAATGTGGTATAAATAAAATGAAGTGGTTATCACACACATACATGAATAATTAGTTTAATTATCTAATTTTAAATGATATTCTTAAATTAGTATCATTCATCTCCTTAAATTTTGTTATGATACATTTTAAAGACTTATTTTTCTATGATCATTGAGAATAACTCCTTGGTGTGAGTGTTGACTTGACAGGATTTATATCACAAAATAAATTTTAATGGAATGTTAAATATTTTTGAATATGTGAATATATCCATTCATTAAATTTGTAAATATTTCTTTTCCTTGAAGTGAATATTATTATGTATTGGGGTGTGATCGCACCATAATTAACTATTTTATTTTACCATTATATCACTATGTTAACCTGTTTTGTATTAAAAGTTTCAAAAATAATAAAACAATTATTGCTAAATCTGATAAATAATTTAAAATTTTTATTAAAAATTAATTTTTACTTTTTAATTTTTAGTATTTAGTAGTATGAAGAGGTGATTTGGAGGATCCAGAATGATGTTGATGAATAATGGGTGAAGTGATATGGAATCCCATGACCACTTTCCACAATTTTCCTGGTTTTGTGAAAGACATGAATACAAATGAGATGATATTTTTTTTATGATCCAAAACACGGTGGGTTACAACTTGTATCATGACACCCAATAATAATTCATCCATATGTTTTCCAAAATAAACACATATATATTTAGGGAGATAAATCTTCATGAGGTCAAAATCTTGGTTCATTATATTGAATATATCACTAATTAAATATGTATTAAGGACTTAAAATTTTAAAAGGTGATTTTAAAATTTACATTAAAAAATAAAAATATTTCACATCTTAGTAAGGACATTTACCAACCCAAAACTAAGTCATAAGTTGTATCTTAATATATGGGTGCAGAAAAACCAATTCCCATTATGGATATAAAATTGATCAATGGGAACCTTATTTGAATGATTATCCAAAGAGGGAATTTATGAAATTTTTTAGTTTTCATGGAGTCATATCATTACCCTCGATGTTCTAGAGCTCGATATCCTCATAGTTGGAACTAAAATGAAGAATCAGTTCCACCTGATATTCCTCAACCTCTTGATATCGGGATAAATAGTGGGAGTTCATTTTCAGTGAGAAACACACAACTCAATGGATTTTTTAAGAATATATTATAAATTGGTTTGAAGTAAACTGGGTTTAAAAAAATTTCATTCCATTTATATTAATTTATTTCATCTTTGAATGCTTGTTTTTATGGATGTGATTGATATTCTCTTAACTTCAAACTGAATAGAGTGATATTTTAACTGAGTGGATTGTGTAGTTCCTGTTGGAAAATAGAAAAATCCTTAAATTCCACACTTAATAAAAATTCTAATATAATTCTGATTATATGATATAATTCCTAATGGATATAACTTTTTAATATGATTGTTACAACACCATTTGATTTATCATGAATTAATATAAAACATAGAAATTAGTTGAGATTCTAATAAATTTAAACCAACTAATTACTCCAAAATCTAAATGTATATCAATGAACAATGAATGTGAGATGTGTTTATTGAAATCAAAATGAGCCAATTATCACATATTTTACAAATTCCACATTCTTTTTTAACTACTAACACTTCAAATAATTTATCTTATTTTCAATTATTTTGAAATCCATACCCCTATTTTAGTAATTTATATTAAATATACACACATTACACACTAAACACACCTTGAGAGATGATCTATGTTCTCCCATATGCTGAAAATACCATTTAAAAACATAATGAATTTGACATTTCATGAAAACATGGTCAGTATCCTTAATAATAACTTATAAAATATTTTCCATCCATATATAATTGATTGAAATCCACCTCTATTAAGGATTTGATAAAAACGTGATTTTAGTCATTATTTTCAAGATCCTGAAATGAAATTCTACTTTTACTGATAAAAATTATGAAATTTTAAATTATGTTATTTGAATGAATTATTAATATTCATTAATTGTAGTTTAACTATTTATATTCATTAAAATAATTTTTTTGTAATTTTTAATTTCATAATAAAATTCATCATTTCTAACCAAATAGGGTTGTAATACATTATATTATTTATTTTAAAATTGGGATTTCTATGTTATATGGATTTAATTTTACAAAATTATATTCAATTTTAAATTCCTCAATTCAAAATTATATTAGAATGATTTTTTGAGACTTTTTTGAAAAGTTTGATTTATCAAAGAATGGTGAAAAATAGTGATTATTATTTAAATACATGGATATTACAAAATTTTATATAAATCTTCAACAAGTTACAAAAATTTATTTTAGGGGACCATAATAGTTATAGTATTTGGTAATTTATAACCCATTATTATAGTATGGTGATAGATTTTCAAAATATCAATTAAATATTTTGACCTTTATTATTCCTAGTAAAAACCTCTTTCAAAACATATGTAATGAAAATATAAGAAGGGGGTGAGCTAAAATTATTAGTATGGGTAATGAATGGAGATATGTAATAATAACATAAGAATAAGGGTATGAGAACGTTATTCTAACTTTCAATGATCATACCCTTCATATTATAAACAAGATTCGTGGAATAAAGGTTAAGAATTCATATGGAATGAAACATAAGGAAATCAAGATCATAATACATGAATGTAAAAAAATGGAATAATACATGGAATTTTAACTTACAAATAAAAATTTAATCTTATTCTCTATATGTCAATTCTGATTGTTATAACTTATCAGGGTACTTCTTGGGGACTAGACCTATAGGGAAAGTGTATTATCACAGACATTGAGTTTGTATTCTCATGATTAAATTATTGTATAAATATCTCTTTTTTGATAAGTAAATTCTTCCCAATAGTGTGAGGGGAATCATGAATTTATTGGTGGGATCATGAACTGATATGAATGAAAAATAGGCCAACTAATTCCCGGTGAATGGTGGGTGCATGATAATATAAACTATACAGCCTCCTAGGAGAACTATTAATCCTTGGAAAGTAGTATATCAGACAATTGGCATATGGGTTTTTGAATTAGGGAGTTCTACCCAAGTAACCATGTGACATAACCACCCATTTACGTTGTATTTAAAAATATTATCACTATATTTAACAAATCGTGCAAACAAACTATTCACCCCATTAAAATTAGAAAAAAATTACAATATTTCCATACACATATTTTTATGTTCAACCTGAATATTTTCCTATTCACCCTACCTCCATTCCTATTAAAGACCCAAAACCTTAAATATCTCCCAATGATTTATCTACCATAATTATTGGATATTTACAGTTCATTTGGACGTAGATTGATGATCAGGGTAAGTCAAAAACTCTCATTTCTTCTCCCTTCAGGATCAGGTATTGTCACTCAGGAAATATTCTTCCAAAGCCCTAAAATTAATTTTTTCTCTTGGGAAGAGGGTTGGGGATTGAAATGGTATTTTAATATGAATCTATGTCTATGATTAAGAGTGTATTCATAAATAGATTTGATTTAAGTGGTATTCATGTTATATCCCATACTTTTTATTTATATTTTTGTATATTTTGTTGTGTTTTTCTTTCCCCTTTATTTTAATTTTTTTTCCCTGAGTTAGATTTGGTAAATGGTTGTCTACACTACCAATTGAACCCCTTATAATTCAAATGGGATGAATTGAGATTGATTTGACTGATTTGGATCCACCCATGGGGTGTGTCAACATTCCCAAACCTAGAAATTTGTGAGGTTAAGTGTTGAATTGATAGGTCATAGCATATACCCCATTACGATTTTTTTAATGTTGTTGCTTATGTTTAAAAGAGGATAATGATAGTTCTAAAAAATGTGTTATGTTTTTTATATAAAATAGATAAGGGTAGGGGTTTACTACATTGGAAATCATTTATATATTATGTAAGACAACACATAGAAAGGGTAATATATATTAAATGGGTTAATTTATATGAATTAGTGAATATGCTTAATGATTTTCTGAATAATAAATGGGAATTGGGATAAAATTAAATTTAATGTGATTGGAAAAGAGTTAATGGGTGTAGAGATAATATTTATTCCCACTATGATTTTTATGGATTATTATTTTTATTTATATTGGTTGTGTTTTTTTGTGGTATGTGGGGTGAAGGGATATATATATATATATAAATGTTCACATGAATTTTCAGTAGGATGAAATACCGATGTCCCCCCATGGACCGAGTTGTATAGATGCTCTAATCCAACTCATGAATGCTGTGGTAGGGGGTCTAGATGATGACCTATTCCCCCAATGGATATATTTTATGAAACTACCAAGACTAAGGCTCCAAGGTATGTGAGATTTATTCTTCGTGAAATATTTATCCCCATTGAGAAAGGGAATTGACTTACTCCCTTATGCATAGAGAATAATTCCTTAAAAAAATTTGTGATTTATTTTAAGTGCTAATTTAACATCCCATGTTATTTAAATGAAACACTATGTTTAATAGTTCACATGATACACCACAATGAGCTTAAGAGAAAAAATAAATAATATTAAAATATTACACTTAAATCCTAGATGTTTGATTGTATGGAATGAAAAATACTAACTACATTATAGAAATTTGTTTTAAACATGTATATTTTATTAATTTTTTGTTAATAATTAATTATAAATGATTGTAAAACTCTTTTTAAAATAAAAAAACGTTTTTTTGGAAAACGATTTAAATGTGACAAATTGTGGTCTATACCAATAAATAAAAAAATAAATATTATTGTATTATATTCTTGAAACATATATGTAATATTTTCATATAATATTTAAAATTCATATTATTTCTTTTGTATACATGATATAAGAACATATTTAATTACATGCCTAAATGAAGTATTTTTACAAAGGCATTTTTACAACCATTTTTTGGATAAAAAATTTTAAATATAGTTTTGACACATTTATAAATTTTATTTTACAAAATAAACATCTTATTTAAAAGTATTACATCAATATATAACCCGTTAAATTCTTTTTGTATTTTTTCTAATAAGATTTCCTTCGAAGATTACTGAAAAATAATCCATATTTGTTGAAAACTACTTTTTCATCAAAGTTATTTTTAGTGATAAATTATATATGTTAATGGTTTTGATGTATAATTATATTAATGTTTTATCATTAAATCCAATTAAGGCCATTGGAATCAATTTCACATTGAAATTTCATAGAAAAACATTGTGATTGTTTGAATGTTTTTACTTTTAAAACCAATTTTCTTGATCTGTCAATGAGATTAATATTAAATTACATCAATAAACTTATGGTTTTTTAAATATGAATAATTAACATAAAATTTTTAAAAATTATAAAATTTATGATCAAATATGATCGACTTATGTTTTAGATATTTTGAATAATAACATTAGTAATTTTTTAAATTAACATGGTTATTGGTAAATCAGGTAAATAAGGGTAAAAATAATATTATAACTGATAAAAAATCACCTTAACACTTATCCTAATTTTAATTGATGATTTTATTTCTACCCAAATAATCCTTGGATCAATTTTATACCCTTTGGAATCAATTTTTGTGTGAGTAAGACATTTATAGTATTGTATTCAAAGAGAATCCAAACATTTCCTCGCCCTTGTTATTAACAAGTTATGTTTTTAATATCGTGTTATAGAAGGAATCTATTCGACTATAAGTATTATATAGAGTTATATAATTGTTACCATGTTCATGATAATTTATTTATAATTTTGAGGAAATAAATAATTAAAATAAAATTTGACACAATGATGAGGTTTTTTTAAAATTATTATTAATATCACATGTAATGATACCTTTTCTCACATAGATATTTCTTTTAAAATTTATTATGAAGATATAAAATGTTATGATATTTTCATTGCAATAAATATTTTCATAATAAATATTTTGGTAAAATAATATTCTTGCAATATTCTGTTTCAAGAATAATCATATTATGATATTTTATTATAAAAATATCATTTATAATTACTTTCTGATAATTAATTATAATTCATCATTTAGTAAATTGAATTATTATATTCTATTACTTATTGCGTAGAAATTATCATCCCTAGAATTCTAATTATAATTCATATTTCACAAATTTCCCTTTGATAAATTGGTAATGTTGTCCTTAAATAATTTGTATAAATATTCTATTTAATTACACTATACAAAATATAATTTTTTAGTTTTTATATGATATTTTTTTATTTATCACTTGATAATTGTGTTCAATTATCCTTTAAATAATAAAATTAATGTATCCATTAATAATTCATCATAATTATTATTTGATAATACATAATTAATCTTTGAATATTTCTGTTAATAGATTACCATTTTATAATCCAATGAGACTATCCTCTGATAAAAGGAGTAATTATTTATGATTATCCATTTTTATATTCAAAAAAATTAATGTTTTATAAATTCATTAATCATTCCTTTTTAATTTAATGAAATGTCCCTATAGCAATTTTATAAACTGATCATTGATAAAATCATGCGTTTACCACTAGATAATTTTTAGTCGATAAACAATCCTTTGATAAATTATTGAAACTATTATTTAATTACTTTTCACTATTGTAATATCTTAATTTTTATAAATTTTTCTATGATAATCTCATGAAATTATATTTTGATAATTGTTAATAGAATTTCCTTCTATTTTTCAGGTCCAATAAATTCATATTTTTTTTGGATAATTACCATTTGATAATTTGTTAAAGAATTATCTATAATAATATGTATTTTATCATATTAAATTCTACAAGTTTTTCTTGATTTTATAATGGTATAATAAAATTAAAAAAATAAAAAGTGATAAGCCACTTTTCTCATCTTTAACCTCACGTATCACACAAGTAAAATCTGGGAAGACCACTGATATCTATCAAAAACCCAAAAGATATTTTAACTCTATTGTTTGAGGGAGTTTGGAGTTCATAATAATATAACAAGATCATCCAACAAGGAAGACCAAAGTGTTCAATGATTTTTCGACCTAGGATCATAGAACCCTAACACAATTTTTAAAACACGCACTTGTAAAAGTTAATCAGCACAAAAATCAATGTAGAGTCAATGATTTTAATTAATTAAGTGGTTTCTAATTTAATCGTAGTATAGAAGGTGGTAAATTGATGGTTATAAAAACCTCCTCTATTATCAATGAAGGTCTAATTTTTTCGGTATAATTAGAAGGCTCATTAATATTATGTTATATTACTAAAAATCAGATTATTTATTAAATTATTTAATTATTTAATATAAATACTAAAATAACATCAAATTCTCAATTCCTATAAATTTTATACACTTCATAGAGTAAACAACCCATTCTAGACACATATGTGGTCTCATATTTCATATACGTTACACCGTTTGAGAGATATTAATTATTCATTATTAAAAAATGGATAAAATAATTTATAAAAATAAAAGGGTTATAATTTTGAGTGAGACATCCAAATGTATGACCATTAAAAATATTACACCCCGGTTAGGGTAAAATACATGTTTTATAACTAACAATTGTCTCAAATTTTTCACATGATGCACCATTTGGGAGATATTAAATTATTTTTAAAAAAAATTAATATATTAAATTTTATTTTATAACATTATCTCATGAGTGAGATTTATAATCTTCTAATTATATCAAAAAATATACCCATCTCAGTGTTAAAATGTGTCCCGAACCTTTGATTGATCTCATATTTTTCATAAGAATCAGTTCTTTGATGTTATTCAGTTATTTTAAAAAATTACTTGTGAATAATAGATAATAGAAAATATTTTTTTCCCTTCACCGATGAATTATGCATATCAAAATCTCATACCAAAATAGTGTCTTAATCTGAAAATATTTGTGTGAATATTCCAAATTATTAATTGGGAATTCATCCTTTTGAAACTTATTTAACAAGTTTGTATTATTTTTCACTGGAAAATCATTTTTACACATATGAAATTTATAGTTTATCAAAAAAATGATTTTATTCTCATTGTGAAAATTTGGATATTACAATTCTTTACCACTCTCATCTTACCATCCTCATGTAGTACCTCTAGCAGTCAAGCTTGAACCACTCATGCCACTGAATCTAGACTAGTGGTATCATCTTCCCTCATAATTCCTTCTCACTTTGATCAATGATCCACAACAGATTCCCTATGTAAGTTCCATCATTCTTCGGCTCAATGTCCTCAAAATCAAAATCATGTGTTGGATCGGGTATGTACCTTTGATGTTCGGATGCATGAAATTTTTCGATCATCACCTCAATCATGATAAGATTGGTCTAGATGATATGCCACTTCTAATATCTTCACTGTGATATCAAACGGTCTAGAAAAATGTGGTTCCAGCTTTCCATGTTTCCCCAAACATTAATACCCTAACCAAGGAATCAGTCACAAGGAAACCTGATCATGCATAGAAAAATAAAAAAGTCATATCCTACTGTTGAAATAAGATATTTATCTTCTCTAAGAAATGATCAACCTATTCACGATAGGATGAAATCTCTTGGAGGCCTCCTAATCTGAACTAGGTCTCAATTATGCAATGAGTGGCATAGTCTCCAATAAGGAGCCTCATAAGTTTTCATTTGATACAAATCCTTTCAGCTATTATTTAATGCTACATCATCAAGGATATGTGATAATCCCACGCTTCGCCAAGGTCTACCATATAATCTTGAAACATATTCTCTAAAATAAGTGTAGTCAACTCAGACTCTCCGTCATTATGAGGATGGTTTGTCATGCCCAAACAAAGTTGATTCCCTATAGATTTTTTTATGTCCCGAAAAACATGTGACATAGAACATGAATCTCTATATAAATTAATGCATAAAATAGAATCCATGAATGTTCACTATCTCTCAGAAATATAGTTTTCCTAACAACTCCGCTGAGTGAGTCTCTTGGTTCAATAAAAATTTAGTAGGACTTGTTAACTAATCTACAATCACACAGACTACATCATGAATACATGGGGTCTAGGTTAATCATATAATAATGTCCATTGTGACATTTTTTAACTTCCCCATAGGCATTCGGAGTGGTTGTAACAACCCTCCATGATGATGCTTCTTGGGATTTACCCACTGAGAGGTAAGGCACGAAGAGGAAAACCTAGTAATGTTCTAATGGGGTATGGTTAGTCAAATTGGTTGTGATAACACTCATGGGTTAAACAAGAGTACATATGATGAGGTCACACATCCTAGTACTACAGTAATTCATGCACAGTTAACTATAGAGTTCTAATGAAATAACAAAAATTGAACATTTTTATATACTTATCCTAGCACCTCTATATCAGATTCTGGTCCCTCTATGTGATGATATAACAGAGACTATTATGGTCCATAAAATCAATAATTTTCTCACCCAAGATATATTATCTCCCACAATTTATATCATGAACCACCATAGACAACTCCATGTCTTGTGTATGGTAGTTCTTATCATGGGGTCTTAGCTGACGAAACCCATAAGCTACTACATACCCCCTTAACATTTCCACTGCTCACAGACCAATTCATAATGTATCAGAGTACACTGCATAACCAATCCAAGGGCCATGGAGTTCCAATACTAGATCATTCTTCATCCTTATATTAAACTCAAGGATATCTTTTTTTGACACAAGAATCGAAACTGGAACATCATTCCCTTCAAGTTCAGTTCCTTCATGGGTGATAACATTTGAGAGAAATTCTTGATAATCCTTTGTAAATATCTTGTCAACCCCCAAAATACCCTAAATTCTAGAATGTCATGGGTATGTTTTTAAGACATTAATTCCTCGACCTTCTTTGGGTTTCCTGATATACCCATCATAGACACAAGATGTTCCAAGAACATTACCTCTATAATCTAGAAGTCACAAATTAAAATCATGATATAATGCATGTGTGATCATAGCATACTCGATACAATCTATAGGCACATAGCCTATTTCTCTGGTGTCAGTGAGGAAATAAGGATATAACCATGAATAATACGATTAAAGAGTCAAAGAATGGATAAAATATTTTTTATAAAGTCCATGAACACACTCGGTACATTCGTTAGCCTAAAAGATACCACTATATACTCATACAGACCATATGTGGTACAAAACATAGTCCATGGAAGGTCCCCCACTCTAACTTGTAACAAGTGATATCCTAATAAAAGGTTATCTTGGAGAACCCCCAGTTCCTCATTGCTGGTAGAGATGATCATTGATCAATGAAAGGTATATCAGTTCTTCACCATCACATGATTTATATTTTAGTAATCAAATTATAGCAAAAGGCTACCATCCACCTTCTATGAGAAAAAAATTTGAATCCTATAGTGAATTATTAGGGCGTATGAATTTCTTCCACTCAAATTCATCTTGTTGAACCCAGAGCTTCTTATTTTGGATTATCCCAATACAATACAGGATTTAGAAATGGTTTCACTCCGAACATAATCTCAATATCAACATAAGAGTTCAATCCATCAGATTATATATAATAGCCATGGGTTTTAATGAGGTATAGATAATTTATTTTGTGATAAAGGTGGTTTACTTTCCTTTATAGATTAGACCCTATTTTGGGTCGTCGGATGGTTTGGTTGTTTTTGGTAAATAATGGGGGAAATAGGATGAAGGAATGTTGTAGGCAAGGAATACACCGTGTATTGGATGAACATGTAATGTACTCCCAGTTCACAATGTGTAATGGCCATTCATGAATATTATGGGTTTATCTTCACGAAATGAAAATAAAGAAGTATAAAATGAGTACTTTCAAGTTTAATTTTTTTAAATAAAGGCTGCAACATATTATTTTTGACACACAGAAGCTATTCTTTGTTTTATGAATCAAAATCCATCTAAATTGGTTTTCCAATTCTAGAAGATGTCGGCACTCCGATTCAGGCGTGGTTTGTCTCATTGGAACTGCATTAGTAAGTAATTATTTCCTTTTTTAGTCATTCAATATTTTTTGGAACAATGACTATGCTATTTTGATTTTTGTATAATATTCCGAAATATCCCATTCCTTGATTTTTATTATGATTTCATTCATACCAGGACGAATCAATACTTGTTACTAGATGATCAGTTTACTACCAAGCTGAGTTAGTTGTTCTATAAATTGGTTTGGATTTTTGGGTTGTTTTCAGGAATTCATCCTTTACAATGCACATAGAACTTTTCATCAAGGCCTCCTTTTGAGTGAGTTGCTTGTTATAGTTGAAGTCAGGCCGAGTGAGGATTTTCTAGGTACTATTTTGGTGTGTTGAATCTTGTTTCTCAGTTCAAGGTCACCCATGGGGTGCGCCTATTTGAAATAACCCATTTATGTAGGTTAAAACCACTCAAGGGGTGTGTGCTTATGCTTTCAAATATATATGAAGCATTTTAGATACCTGAATGGTTTATATTTTCTTTTTAAGAGTTGTACCACCTCCTTTTATAGTGATATCAGTTTATACAATTCTTTTTTTATTTATCTAGGATTATTACATGTATAATACGGGGGTATACCTCTAAAAATAATTATTGTAATGTTAAATGGATTGTGTGGGCGGGTAGGACCATATGATGTGTAGCTGATAAATGGTTTTCTAGAGTGGGTATACTCATTGGTTGTTTAGGTTTTGGTGAGTGAGTTTACTCACATGGAATGTGTGTTTAGATTGAATGATTTGATTGAATGGTTTGATAGATTCCACAGACATCTCTATATGGATCTGAAATGTGGTAGTGGATTCATTGGGTTGAGTCTTCTCCTTGTGTTTTTATTTCTAGTGGGATGCCCATGGGACACAATGTGGATGCCATGATTGAGATCCTTGAATCCAACACTTGGTGGATTAGATATACTTCACGGATGGCCTGATGAATGAAAAATTGGATACGTACTATGGGGTCTACCTATCTCCATACAGTGTGGTCATTGGATTCTATTTTTTCACTATTCAGTGAAGCTGTGGAACTCTTGACTTCTTTATATAGAATGTTTGTAGATTATTTTGTATTGATAGATATAAGGCATTATTGAGTGACCTATTTACGTTGTTATAGCATCTTTATTAAGAGAAGAAACTTTTGCAGGTATTATTAAGGGGATTTTTAGTAATACTTATGATAGTCAACTTATTCCATGAGAAAACATAATTAAATTACTATTTTCATCACACATTCTAGAACATTGTATATTTATATTAGAACTATATAGATTTAAGTGGTTGCCTACTGCGATGTTTATCTCACACCCTGTCTGGGACCCCTCGAGGATGCAAACAGATTACATGGTTGCTGGTTAGGATAAAGAAAAGTTCCCCATCACAGGTTCTTGATTGTGGCATTAGAGTAGGGAAGAATAAGACCAAACTGTTCATTGTGACGCTACATACATTTTTCTGGTCTTTTTCTCTTTTTTGAATACAAATATTGTATTGTATTTCCATGTAATATTTTGTATGTTTTCAAGAAACCTATATCATCTGCATAATTTTTTATATGAGACACTTCTAGTTATTGATATGCATACCGATCTTTTCTTAATTTCAGTTGACTGTTGTTTATATTGATTCCCCTATTTATTGTATGTTTGAATTATGCTACGATACTATGGTAATTAGGGTATTGTCTCCACAATGAATCACATAGGTCTTCGCTACTAGTCGGTAGCCTCAAGGATTTGTGGAGATGCGCTTGAGGCCCTATGGCCATCCAGGATTGAGGAACCATATGGTGGAATCTGGTTCTAAGACATTACAAAGTGGTATAAAAGGTAATTTCTTCTAGTTTTCCTTACTTTTTGGTGAAAATAGACAGGGATGGAAAAAACGGAGTTTGGTAATAAACAATGTACAAGAGTAGCTACCCAGTTTATTGGGAATATCCATATTACCTCAAATGAATTCATATTTATCTGGATTTTGATGATTGCAGTTGCTATGATTTCACCATTGGGTGAAACGCATGATTTATCATATTACTATTGAAGCAGTCATGGGTTCTATTTCTTTTAAAACCTATTGAGATGAGGATATGCCATCTCATGAATCATATAGACACTTGTTAGAATCCCATGACCCGCATTATTACATGAAATTTAGGATGCACTAGATATTGCATACTTTATTGGTAGTTAATTTGATATTTTTCCCCACGGTTGTGTTAGTTTTGGTGTAGTGGATAAAGGAGAGAGGTCAACATTCAATTCATAATGAGAATGGTCCCTTATTAATAAGAAAATGATGCACCAATGGAATAAAAATTATAAATGAACTTGATATATGTATGGTTTGAATGGGAACAAACTTTGGCTTTACAATGTGTTATCTGCCCTCATGGATTCAGAATTGGTAACCCTTGGAGTTGTTTCATGGATAACTAAATTTGAAATGGAAATGAAACTAGAACTATTAGATATCTACTTGACATATACCTGAGTGTTATATTGGAAAGGGATATAATTTATATTGGATAAATGTCTATCCATTATACAATTATGGCTTTAGGATAAGGTTGTAGGGTTGAATTGGATTCTAGAAGGGTTTTGAGCTATCCTATGCCTTGATATGTGTTATTTGATGTTGTTATTACCCGAGGAATGTTACTTCAATTGTAGAAACATCCCACCATGATGACCTGTAATGGTCTGTCTCATGTGAGGTGATGACCAGACATCAGATATGGTGTTCCATGAGATACAGATTGATAATCCTTTAGTTCCAATTATGGAACCTAGTGATATTCTGAACATATTTTATGAGGCACAATTTTGATAGGGATTTCTTCATTATATGTAGTCATTCTAGGTAGCACAACCACCATCTTTGTCCATGGATTAGCTGACATGGGTGTTCTAGTAGAAGCATCTTCGCAATTGTTTGAGGGATGGTGGACTACAAGAAGTAGTGATGTGGCTAGAGACTATGCTAGAAATTTTTTAGCATCTAAGGATGCCTATGGAGCAGTGGTTTAAGCTCATGACTTATATGCTACACGGATAGGTGAAGAGCTAGTGTGACATTTGAATAAGGATGATTGGTTGTGGAATATGGGTTGGGATGAATTCAAAACCCATGTTTTTGGATAATTTTACACCATGACATTATGAACATAGAGGGCTAGTGAGTTTATGATTATGGAGTAGGGTGCGATGCCAATTATGGAATACTCAACATGATTTATAGAGTTGCAATGTTTTTTCACTAAAGTACATTACTAATGAGCTATCATGGAAGTGATTCTGTAAGTAAGGTATCCAAAATTCTGTCAAATATCAATTTAACATGGTTAGGTTTGATTTTTTCAATGATATTGTGAATTAGACACTAATCACAAAGAGGAACCTGATGGGAGCTAGGGGTATAGAATGGTTTAGTTTTGTATCTCACCACTGTATGTCTACATTTTGAAGAAGGAAACACTATTCTGATGCTTCCCATGAGGTCAATGCTCTTTAGGATGTCGGTACATAATGATTGGTGTTTTTATAATAGTGTGGTAGGAGAGGCCATATTATGATTTAGTTTGAGTGCAACCAAGTTGAGTTCCATATTTGTGGTAAGATGGGGCAGATTTGGAAGATTGGTAAGAAATTCCCTCGAGCTGTGAGTGGTAGTGGTTTAGCACTAAAAATGGGTTAAGGAGAAGGTTCTTCCACAATGTTTCAGTCTGGTTGCTAGAGCATTGGAGGCCAGTAAATTTAGGGAATTGGTGTTCATGGATGTGGTATATTGAAATTTAGTTCCATGATATAGGAGGGAGGCCTAGCTTAGGTTAGCATATAGGGTCACATGACCATGATACAGACTAGACATATGCAGTGCAATAGACCTGACTGGAGAAGGATCTTGAGATTTCTACCATGAGAGGTACGATGTTAGTATATTCTACTATTGCATCTTCTCTTTTTGATAAAGGTCTATCATACAGTTTTATAACTTCATGGGAGGACAAATGAGTTGGGATGGTGGTTATTATTTCCAAGGGTGTTTTCATGCTAGAAACAAAATTTTGAGTCAGAACAGTTGTTTTGCGCTAGTGTATGGAGTATCCCCATGATCTCGTAGGGTGTCACTTTATCTGAGATATTATTCCCTACAGATAAAAGGGGATTTCATTATTCTCAGGAATGAATGGATCATGGTTTATCCAATATACATTGAATAATATTTTCAGAGGGTGAAATTATCATCACCAATGAATGAAATGATTATTCCTATGTGTGAATAGGATGTAAAAGAGATCCTAGCTAGACCTACTCATCCTGGGTAGGTGGGATAATAGACCAGATTTCTAGTTTGTATCAAGATAATTAGCAAGGGTGTCAGTTGAAAACCCCTACAATTGTTGAACTCTTTTGGGATGTTGTTCTAGAGGAATTGTATGGGTTACATCCTAAGAGAGTTGTGTATTTTTCAATCGCTCTAGGTATATGATTTGTACCTGTATCGATTCCTCATTATAGGAAGACAACTTAGGGGTTGGAGGAGCTCTATAGGTATATATAAGACTTTAAGTAGAAAGTGTCTATTAGACCTATTAATTATCCATGGGGTTCTACCATAAAATTTTTGAAAAAAGGTAGAACTATAAGGATATGCATGTATTATTGAAATTGAATCAGTTGATGGTAAAAAGTTGATATAATTTTCCATGGATAGATGATATGTTTGTTCTGCTTTGAGAATCTCGAGTGTTCTTGGATATCGACATGAGGTTAAGATATCACCAGGTGTGTTTTTTCTCTATAGACATCACTCGTAGAACATTTTATAGTAGGTATAGGTTATAAGAGTATCTATTTAGGTCATTTGGTACCATGAATGTGCCATAAATTTTCATCGCATTGATGAATTTTGTGTTCCATCCATACGTAGATTCTTGTAATGTGGTTTTTGTGGATGATATCAGGGTTTAATTTCATAATCGACACGACCATTCCAACCATCCTGATATCGTTTCGAATACACTGAGAGAATATTAGTTATATGATAAGCTCCAATGTGCCACTTCAATATAAAGCATATTCATTTCTTAGGTCACATAATCTCGGAGACAAGAGTGTATGTGTACCCAGAGAAGGACATAGTAGATGTTTCTTGGGATTATCCCGAGAATGTTTTTGACATATAAAGTTTCTTGGGGTATTTGGTTAATAAGGAAATTTATAAAGGAATCCCCAATATTATATGCATCATTGTTGGGATTGACTAAGAAGGGTATAAAATATGGTAGGTAAGATTTTTGTTAGACAAACTTTTAGAAGCTGAAAGGGAGGTTAAAATTTGCACCATCCCTGATACTTCTAGGGAAGGAAAATGTTTAGATTGTCTATTGTAGTGAATTAGTTATTAGGAAGGGGGAAGTGCTGATACATGATGAATTAATTGTGGAATACGAGTCTCTATATCTAATTCCTTGTGAGTGAAATTACACTATGCACAATATACAGTATGCAGTAGTTTATGCGTTATGGGGTTGGAGGAACTATTTATTGGGAGAGAATTTTGTGGTGTACATAGACCATAAAATCTCGAAGTATGTAATTATGCATAATGAACTGATTTTGAGGCAATGAATACTGGATGAGTACCTAATTTCGATTGCTTTTGAGCTTGCCTAAACACCTCATAAGGGAAATGAATTATACATTGAAATGTGCTAGATGACATATATACAAGCAGTGTAGTATGACAATAAAGAGTTAAAGATAATGGAATTATTCTATAAGATGCATCTGGAGGTGCGCGACAGATAGGGGTAGACTAATTTATCATCCATAATTGTGACCTCTACTATATAGGATAGAGTTAGGATGAGACAGCTATCAAATTCATAAGGCCAACTTCTAAGGGAGTGTGTGGCAGGTGTGGAACCTCCTCCCAGTTCGACAGTAGGAGATGATGAAATCATGTGTACACATGGACATGTTTGGTTTCTAGAGGTTATACATGAGGAGAATATTTGAGAGTTTCATTTTTTTACTAGGGTAGTGCATCCTGAGGTCACCAAGATGTATTGTGACTGGAAATGACAATACTACTATCTAACAATGAAGGGTGAGGTGGCTAGATTTTTTATTTGGTATTCCACCTGTCAACAGGTGAAGATAGTATATCAGTAACCAGTTGGTATTTTATACCAATTACCTATTCTATAGTAGAAATGGGATTATGTGTTAAGGGATATCATGACTAGTTAACCGAGGTCGCCATGAGGTAAATATGATGTGTGGGTTTTAGTTGATAGGATTACAAAGGTTACTCACTTATTGTCGATAACAGATACCTTATGTGTTGATGAACATCGAAGATTTTATATTCATGAGGTATTAGAATATATGGGGTCCCACACAATATCATTTCAGATCGGGATTACTAATTTTGGTCTCATTTATAGAAGATTCTTTAGAAGGCACTCGGTACATAGGTTATTCTAAGCACAACATACTACCCACAGACAAAAGGGTAGTCATATCGTATGATAGAGGTTCTTGAAGACATGATGCAAGAATGCATCCTGGATTTTTGGGTATCTTTGGAGTGCCACATTTCATTGGGTGAATTGTTATACAATAATTTTTATCAAGAGACGGTACTGAGGGAACATTATTGGGATTTTTATGGTAGTCCTTACCATTCTCCCCAATGGTTGTTAGAGGTACGTGGTGGAGATTTGCTGGGACTACATCTCATGAAGGAGAATTCAAAGTATGTCCATTTGATTCTGAAGCGGATGGCTACATCATTGTATCATCAAAAATCATACACCAATCTCCATAAAATAGTTATAGAGTTTGATGTAGGAGATCAGGTTTTCTTGTATATTTTACAAAGTATGGGGCATGAGCAGATCAAGAGATAGGGTGTGAATTTACTTAGAAATGAAAATAATTTAGAAATTCTAGACGGATATGGTTCAGTTTCTTATCATTTATAGTTACCTAAATGGTACCAAACCATGAACAATATATTCCCTAAATCATAGATATGCCAATATCACACACAAATGTCTCATGTTTGTTAGCCCGAGGAGGTTGAGCATCATGTTGATACATCCTAGGAGGAGCATTTGATTGGAATCATTGATAGGATAACAAAGATAATCTGACTCCAGTCAGTTCATTTTTTACAAGTATTATGGAACAATAGCGGTTTGCAGGAAATGACTTGGGAGATGGGGGCCGACATACATTCTTAGAGGCCAGTGTTGTTCTTATACAAATCATGACCACCGTTCATAGAGAAAATTTAATGATGAATTGCTATAAGGGGGAAAAGTATAATTTCTCTAGTTTTTTATGATGTAAATATCATTTCATTTAGATTAAATGTGGGTTTAATTCCATTTTGGATAAGACCCTAAGCTGGGTATTAGGCCAATTGGGTTATTTTTTGGAGATAAGGGGGAAATGATGCTGAAGGTTAGTTGTATGTCTGGTACACCTTGTGCACTATAATTACACAGCATATACTCGTTTTCGAAAATTCATAATGTCCAAACACAACTAATATTAGTTTTTCATTAGAAAAAGAAAATATAAAAGTAAACATCTTGTACTGGTGGTAAACATCATGTACTTTCCAACCGATGTTTTTTTAAATAGGGGTAGTGGCCTCTTATTTTTGAAGCATACAAGAATTTATCTTGTTTTTTGGATCCCAAAACCATCAAAAATGGTTTTTTAGATCAAGAAGATTTCCAGAAACTAATGTGAGAATAAGCTGTCTTGTTGTAACTATATCGGTAAGTACTAAATTTATTTTAAGTCATACATGATTCAATGAAACAATGAAAAAAAAATTCTTTATACATATATGCCCTAATAACACATTCTTTATTAATTCATTAGATTACATCCAAAACAAGATGAATTAGGACTTGATATTGGATGAGCTATCTACTACCGAGCTGATGTAGGTGGTGTACACTTTCTTTCGGCATTTTGTGTTATTTTCTAGTGTTTGTCTATTATTCCGCCCATTGGACTTTTTGGAGAGGCCTCATTTTTGATTGAATTGATTGTAAGATCTATAGTCAGACCTAGTTAGGATTCTCATAGGGTATGTTTGGTCATGTTGGAAGCTGTTTTTTGATTAATCATCACCCATGGGGTGAGAATTCAAGAAATACCCTATTTTTCTTATTAAAACAACCCATGGTAGGTGTGATTGTGTTCTCGTTGTTTGAGGAAGACATATAGATACCAAAATGGTTTGAATTATATTCTTAGTAGATGTACTATGTCCTTGTGTAGTGATACTATATGGGAGGGTAAGACCATATGCTTTGTAGTTGATAAATTGGTAGCATTAGTGGGTCTACTCATGGGTTGTTCATGTTTAGGAGAGTGGGTATACAAACATGGAATGAATGTTTAAATTGAATTATTGGTTTAATGGTTTGATAGATCCCATGCACTACTCTCCTTGGATCTTGATGAAGGTGGTGGATGCCTTGGGTTGACCCTGCCCCTTGAGTTATGATTCTATGGGATGAATCAGGCCTTGATACCACATGGATCTAGGTTTCTTGAGCTCATGCAGGACATGTCGGTACACATCATCCTATGAATCCAACCGGTTTCAAGAACTAGTTTCCACTAGGACACCCGTTGGACTTGATGTGGATTCCTTTGATGAGATCCTTAGATATGTCCCATTGTGGTCTACATATACATCCTAGATTCACTAGTATCTTCCAACTAGGATCTGACCCTTGGGCAATACCTTTTAATATATGGTGTGGTCATGGGATTGAAATTTTTTACTATATATCATGGATTTGGGAATCTTGACTTCTTTATACTGGATGTTTGTGGATTTCATGGTATTAATGGATATATAATGTGGCCATGTGACCAGTTTCATTATAAATAACATCCTTTTTTGTAGTTTTCCCTTTTGTAGGTTTCCTTTAGGGGATGTGAAGTATTACTTATGACATATTGCTTGGGATAATACAATTACATTACTCTTTTTGTACACTTTCTATTACATGGTATATTTTTGTTAGAAATGTATTGATTGGGTAGTTTCCTACTAGGGTGTTTATCTCACACACTTTTTGGGCCACTAGAAGGTCCCAAACAGATTACATGGTTGGAGTTAATGATAGTGGAAAGAACCTTGGTACTGGTTGTTTATTGTGGCATTGGAGTAGTCGAGTATAAGACCAAGCTGAGGTTTGAGATGCAACATGCATTTTTTGGTGTTTAGTTTTTTGGGTACTTTTACAGTATTATGTTTATTTTTCCATTTCAAGATATATACTAGACACTTGTATCATCAAAATCATTTTTATATGTCACACTTATGTTTATTGATATCTACTCATGTATTTTCAAAGGTTCATTTGTCTATAGTTTATTTTACATTATCTATTTATTATATGTTTTACTTCTGTTGTGATACTCTGGTAATGATGGCATAGTCTTTACACTGACTCACCTAGGCCCTCGCTGCTAGTGGGTGTCCTCTGGAATTTTTGAAGAAGCACTTGAGCCCATGTGCCCAAATGGGCTTAGGAAACCGTTGGGTGGAATCCTGGTCATGGATGTTACAGTCTCTACGAGGTCGAAGATTCCCAAAAATATTTCAACACATTATTCATCATCCTGAGAGCCTTATGTTGTATGAACGTACAAAAAATTATCAATTTGAAAACCATAAAAAACTATATGATTGTTCTGAACTCCAATGAATAGAAAAGATGTAACAAAAAATATTCAATTGAAGAAAATATGATGAGTAAACCACATAGAGAGTTCCAGAACATGGTCAACTGTATTATCCTACACATCTTATGGTAATGCAGACACGTAATTTCTTATGGAAGAATCTATACATAAATCCAAATTAGTACCAAAAAAATTTATAAAGTTGAATTCATTTTTAATGCCAAGTAACAAACATTAGAAAAGAAACAGTGGCCTTAGGATAAATATTATTCATTCTATGGGATCACACAAGGTTTCACCAAAATGGTTTATGGAATCAAACAAGGGTTTCCTAGGAGACGACCCTTAACAAAAGGCATACCCATCAAAGAAAAATCCATTGTTTCTATTCATCCATGTTAGTCATAGTCATTATATATTTACTAACAAAACATTATGATCAATTAAACTAATTAATTATAATAAAGATATATCACCAAACATGACAAATAAATATATGAAAAAAAACAAACTATCTCAAACAGTTTTCTAAAATCAAGGAATTCAATTAAGGCACTACTATGAAGAATTAAAATAGGTATATATATTGTCTGTGAACATAAATGCCTAGTCATAATCCATGAACATATTAAATGTATCATAAAACACATATAACATAATTTTTATCACATGGGGATAATCAATAGTAAGAATATAACATAAATTTCCAACATTATGGAAACTCAGAGGTCTAATATTTAGTGCCATCCATGAACTGAAATTGATACTCTCCCCAAGAAACATATTTCTATCACCTGACTAACCATTAAAAACTATAGAAATGAGAATAAACATGTTCATAACTCATGATCCTCTGCTATCATTTTGTAACATACCAACCCGATTCACCGGTTGAGAGCTGGATTTATACATAACCTCATACACCTCTCCCAGTATGAAAGAGGTTGCAGACTCAAAGAGAGTGTCTGATTCATCCATTGAGGAGACTATACCCTCAACATCATGTCATATAATCAACTTTAAACTATAAACATTATTATAAATATTCAGAGTAACAAGAGGAAAATTAAAGATGACATGAATGAATTAAAAATAAAGGATATCCTGTAAGTGGAATGATTGTCCAAAAGTAGTAAAAAGTAATAAGTAAATAAATAAATATCAGATGACAAAGTGTTTATCCTGGTCTTCAACTAGCTACATGATCCTCTGCTCAGCAATCCACCATATGGCCCTTTCCCTTAACAAGTTCAATATTGTAATCTACAAGCGCATCAAAATGCCTGATTAGGTTTTTATTGAAAGACTCAATAGAACACAACCAGTGTTCCCTTAACCTGATGTACTAAAGTATTTAAGTTTATTCTATAATAAAATTATTTTGTAAAAGTAATCACAGTAAACAATAAAAAACATAGTGGTCCTTTCCTAACCATGAATCTAGAAACCCGAACTGTACCTACTTTGGATCCATGTTGGAAATATATTTTTATTTATAATTATCCAAATAAATCCATAGTTCTATTGGTGAGTAACTCATAATCCATGAGACATCGAGTGAAAAACAACATACCCAAAACCTAGAGGCAATCAGGTTATACTCATAATCCAGAAGGCATAAAGTATCTATAACCTATCCTGAATCCACAATGCATCATGTAATTAATATAATGAACAATGTACCAGGTATTGGTCATATACATGGAATAAACAAGGATTATTTTAGATACCCTGTTATGGGGATATCATACTATGTAGTCCTCTTTGCCACAGATCATGCAAGCACCCCACAAGGAGTAATCACACCATGATGACCACCTGTCAATTATACACATACAAATCCTCCAAAGGAAAACATGAGAAGTTGTAGCATGATAAAAACCAGAACACACATCATGAGAAACATAAAATCATCACATATATCAAAAATTGAATTAGATATTATCACAAAATTAGGATATCACATCAATCATTGGAACTAGACATACTAAATTATAGGATATAGAAACCGACATGCAGTCAAAAATCAAGAATAATATCAAGTAACTCAAAAACATAATTTAAATATGGAAACATGTGTAAACAAGGGCCCAAATGACAAGGAACTTACAACCTAAAAATTTGGGATGGCCTCTATGCTTTTTTAATTTTACCAAAGGTGACATGTCAATATCTCATGTTATCGATACCACGATGATCGAGGTATGTCCAGGGTTTCCTTGATATAAAATATTTATTGTCTTTTCAAAATAAATAGAACATCACATGTGATGATACGTTCTTTAACATAAATATTCTATTTAAAATTATAATTAAAATGTCACATGTAAGGATATTTTCAATCACCTAAATAATTTCTTAGATATCATTTTTTCAAAGGAATTTACTTTCAATATTCTCATTCACGAATAACCATATCATGAAAATTTATTATTAAAATACAATTTATAAATATTTTTTATTAATTTAATATAAATTATTCTTTATTTAATAGAATAAGTATTTTTTAATAATTATTCCTTACAAATTATCATCCCCAATTTTCATATGATATTTTTTTAACAAATTATCCTTTGATAATTGGGTGAAATTATCCTATAATAATTTGTATTTATATTCTATATGTTTATTCCACATAAATTATCATTTTGAAATTATCTTGTGATAATTTCTTGTCTTTATCACTTCATAATTATTTACAATTGCTGTTTCAAAAATTTAATTAACTCCTTGTTTAATAATTCTTCATAATTGATAATTTTTAAGAAATAAAGAATCTTTGATACTTTATTTTAATAATTAATCTTTCGATAATCCCATGCCATTATCCTTTGATTAAAGGACCTAATCATTGGATGATAATTATTTATGAATATCCATTTGTTATTGTGGAATGATTAGTATTTTTTAATTATATTAATTATCCTTTGATAATTCAATGAAATTTTCATCTAGTAATTTTTATAAAATATATTTCAGTAAAAAAATTCATTTATCATTATATAATTTTAATTCAAAAATTTATCCTTTGATAAATTATAGCGATTATCTTTAAATTGTTTTTCACTATTATCTGATGATAATTTGTAAAAAGTATTCTTCAATAATCTCCCACAAGTAATATTTTGATAATTTTTAATATAATTTACTTATAGTATTTCGGTTATATCAAATGACATTTTTTTATTGTTATCATTTGATAATTTTATTATGATTTATCTTTAAAAAATATATGATTTATCATATAATGTTCCCCAATTTGTTTGTGATTTGATGATAGAAGAATAAATAAAAAAATTGAAAAATAACATGTCCATCTTCAACCTGACATGGTACATAGGTAAAATATAGGAATAACACTTCCATATTTCACCAGTCCACTCGAGAGTTGAAAAATTACACATAAGGGAGTTCTGAGATCCTTGGAATCCAACAGGATATTCCGACATGGATGACCAAGGTGTTCGGTGATTTTTTGACCCAAAATCAAAGCTCTCTAAACCAACATTTAAATAAAGAATTTTCAACCAATAATAAACAAAAAATCATTGCAGAGTAATTGATTTTAATTTATTATAGGGTTAATCATATAATTTTAGTTCAAAAGGTTGTAAATATAAGGTTTTAAAAACATCCTCTATTATTAATGGAGGTTCACACGTTTCTCATGGGTAGAAGAAGAAGACTACATAAAATTGTTTTATTTTACTAAAACTCATATTAATTATTGAATATAAAAACTAAAATAACCACAATGTTTGTTGCTTACAAAATTTATACCATGTAAATAGAAATCACACCATTACACTCCAAGTGGTGTTCAAAGATTTCACAAAAGGCACACTGACTATGAAATATTTATTATCTAATAGTTATAAAATGGATTAAATAATTAACTAAAATAAATATGGTTGTTTTTTAGAATTAGGTCTCTAAAAATATTTATATTACAATTTTATACCCTATATTGGGTAAACACCACATTCTAGACTTGACGATGGTGTCTTGATTTTAATGACTCACCGTTTGAGATACATTAAATTATTTTTTAAAAAATAATATATTAAATATTATTTAATAACATTATCTCATGGGTGATACATCCACGAATATAACACCATCAAATGTTACAAAATATTATGGTATACATCACATCCCAAACCTATTAGTGGTCTTATATTTCCCATAAGATGAAGTATTTTGATGTTGGTCAATTATTTTAAAAAATCGGTCTTGAATAATATAAAATATAAAATATTTATATGTTTATTTTTGCTGAGACATGACGAGCCTCCGAATCTCTCACTAATGTAGTGTATTCCTCTGAAAATTATTTATTGAATATTCCAAATTGTTAACTCTTCATTTATCCTCTTGAAATTCATTTAACACATTTTGTGTTCTTTTTCATTGATGAATATATTTTTTCACTAATGACATTTAAAATTTATCAAAGAGACAGATTTTATTCTAATTTTAAAATGCTGGATATTACAATTTTCACAGTAAAAATATTAAAATAATTATCTAAGTATATTATAATTATCTTGAAATAAAAATGTTATCTATTTATTTTTCTTACTAAAAAAAATTACCTTCTAACCCATCTATGATTTTTTGATTGTTAACTATCTCACTATTTTGTTTTCTATCACTCACCGTTAGAATTTTATATTTATTTTTCCATTATTTATTAATGTTTTCATACATGGAACCCTAGTATTATTAATCTCAGGTGACCTTAATACTTCCCTTTCTTTCTTTTAATGTGGAAGTTTTATTAATCCATTTCTGATGTGGTATTTCTACAAAGGTATTTTAAAACGTAAAACCCCTACTTTTCAATCCCATGTTCAAATTATGAGGATTCAATTTATTAAGGAGGTAAAATGCAACATCCCATGTTTTTAATACATAAACTTATGTTAGGTAGTATATATGATACACCACATCGAGTTTAAGTGAAAAACTAAATAGTATTTATTTTTTACCCCTAAAACATCATGATTATAACAACTAGAATGAACAATATTAAATAAATAATGAAAAAATGGTTTACAAATGTATATATAGTTATTTATATGGTGATTAATTAATTATAAATGAATGTTAAACCATTTTTTAAATAAAAACAAATATGAACAAATATTTAAATGTGAAAAAGTGTGGTTTATACCAATATATAAAAAATTCCATATTTTTGGATTATATTCATGAAATATATAGATAGTATATTCAACATAACTTTTTACACTCATATTACATTTAAATTTATTTTAGCAACTTCTATGTTTTAAATTTTTAAAAAACAGATATATAATGTTTTAATTAGTATAAAATTTTTTATGTTAGAGGAAAAAATTAATTTTCTGGAAGTTAAGAAAATTAATTGTAGTAATAATTTTTTTTCCATGTTAAAGGGTAAATTGATTAAATAAGGATAAAAATAATATAATATATAATATATAATATATAATCACCCAAAACCATGTACTAATTTTATTTTATGTGTTTGTTTTATACTAAATAATACATAGGACTATGATATACCCATTGTAATCCAATTTTGTGTGATGAAGACATTAATTATATTATATTCAAAGAGAAAAAAGTTTTTGTCTCACCCCTATTTTTTACAAGTAATGTATATTTAATATAATTACATACTTTTTATATCTTCTAATATAAATAATTTTTTTTAATTTAATATGATTACCTAAATCATGGCATTTTTTAAGAATTTGTATGGAAAAAATATTTTAATAAAATGATGACACAATTATAATGTAATAAATTATTCAATAATGGAATAATAAAATAAATGATATTATAAATGTTAAAATAAATATAATCATACATACTTTAATCCATACTCTAATTATATGGATTAGTATTAATATTTTGGGATATTTTAATTTATTTTCGATGATATAAACCGGCTATGATATTTTTAAAAAGTCAAGTACTGAACACTGTCACATTTGAAAGTAATGATATTTTTAAATATAAAATATTTTATTAAAAAATAGAATTTATAAAAATATATGATTCATAAAAGTAGTTAGGATAAGTTTTATAATGTCAAATATGATTATTTTCTTGTTTTTTGTAATTTTATAGTAATTATATTTACACTCAAATTGTAAATTTCATGATAACATGGTAAGAGCTACAAGTGTTTAAAATAATAATATATGGATTAAAAAATTATAAAATATTATAAAATATTCATTTTATGATGGGTATTCAACCAGATATTATCCTATATTAAAAATTATCAAATTTTGATCAAATTGGGAATGAATATTGATTTTTATTAATTTAATAATTTAAATATTTCCCCGAGTTCCCCTCCACTATCTTATAAGTATTCACAAATTATAATTTATTATAAACCACTCAACACCGATTTTTTTAGAAAATATCTACCCATATACCTTACTTGAATAACTCTGCACATTATAGATTCATTATATTCATCATAACACCCTCCTTAGAAGTGTCAAGTTGTTAACCAATGAAGGTTATCCGAATAATATGTTCTATTATTAATTATGTTCTTATATTTTTTTCTTCATGGACATTATTCAAATATTACTAAACCATGTTGAAAAAATAAATCTATTATAACCAATATATTGAGAGTTTATTATATTAAAATCATCACAAAAATCCATCGCTACATATATCTAATGGGAATGAAAATAGACATCCATGCGTACATGTAAACTATCACCTCCATTAGCCAATAAAATTCATTTTCAATTTCTATCTTTCTAGGATGGTTATAATGATGAAATTAATGTATATAATTTTTGTGCATGTCCATGTTTTTATTTTTGTTTTATTACATATTAATATACAAATTTTTTCAGTATTTTATGATTTCATTTGATTACATTTAATTGTATTTTGAAAGAATTTTTATATTTTGATGATATCAAAGACTAAAGTGTTTAAAATTTTTATATTATTATTAATTTATATAGATAAGATATTTATCTAAATGTCATTATTTTATGAGTATGTATTAAAATTATTTTCTAGTACTCTAAAAAATGAAACAATGTTACTGCAATAGTTTTCAAAACTATATAATTATCAATTTCGAAAATATACATTATTTAATTTACAATAAGTTATACAGACATCTGATTCGCACATAACATGTTTTTGTAGAATTAAAACATGTTAATATGTATTTCATTAGTTTAGTTCTGAGTGTAAAATTATTTTTTGAATGGTCATTTAAATATTTAATGGTGTGAAATATTGTTTCACTACTACAGTTTTCCGGACTCTTTCTTATTATGTATTCAATGTTTATTGGAGCTATAGAAGTCATATTTATATAATTATTGAATCTATGGTAATATAAAAAGTTTAAATTCAAATAAATATTTTTGAACAAAGTTAGAATATGTTGGTATGAGCCTCTTAATTTTATTGTGAATATTTTTAACGTATATTTTCCTATTTTTCTCAAAGTATCGTCCAAAAAACCTACTTTTGTAGTAGTACATGTATGGTTAGGAACACCAACATTTAAAATAGTAAAAGGTATGGTTAGGAAACCCTACACTCTCAATAGTGGAAAGTATGTTTTGACAACCCCACTTTCTCAATAGTGTAACATATGGTTTTGGAAACCCTATTATTCTAATAAAACCTATGGAACTTTGATAAATCCTAATTTCTCAATGTATGGTCGACATCCCGACATTAATGTCCATACCATATGTGAAATTATCGTTCATACCCTACATGATGTTATAGTTCATACCTGAAGTTACTGTTCATTCCCTATGTTATTATTCATACAATGTTACTGTTTATACCCTATAGTACTATTCATACCATACGTGGCTTTACTGTTCAAATCCTATGTTATTTTTCATTCTCTAGATTACTATACATACCCTACATTATGTAACATGATTTTATACATCCACATTTATATTTTATAATGAAAATTGATATTTTTCATTTTTATATGAATTATTTTGAAAATTTTATCTACTAGAAACAATCACATTAAAATAAAGGATTATGATCTAATTATTTTTAATAATTTTTTGTTCTATATTTAAATTGAAAAATTAATAAATTTATCTAGTATATTTTATAATAATGTCATAGGATTGAATTTTATTTTATGTCATATATTCAAATTTACTTTTATCTTGTTCTACTATATTTTAGGAACTATTTTGACTATGTTGATAGATATTTGAATGAATTTAAAAAAGTGTTATAAATAATTGAACTCTAATTTTATACAAGATATTTCATTGAAGGTATTCTTCAAATTATTTTGAATGATATCATTGGAGGTTTATTCTATAGAAATAAAGAGGCCAAATTGTTGGGTTTTTAAGGGAGATAGTTATGAATGACCTTGAATCAATTTATTTTGAATATTAGAAAGAAGAATATATATTTTTACTAATGAATATTTATAATAAATATATATATCATTATATCTTAAATAATATTTATATAATATCAATACAGAATGATACGTGAGATAACATATTCGATACCCTATTTTTCAAAGAGAATGTCTTCGGAACATCTAACTTGTAGTGAATTTGCAATGCTTTGTGTGACACTTTCTCATAAACAGGAAAATATCTCAAGTGCCAAATTTTTTTCTCCAACTATAATTTCCTTAATGTGATGATACGATTGATTCCTCAACAAAAAGTTCCTATTCTTTGATATTTTATCGTCTTATTCTTCTGATTTAGTGTTTGTAACACTTTTTCCCATCTCCCACATACACTATTTTTTCTATTTTAGATTTTCATACAATAACATTATTTGTTATTATATTAATCAGGTTGTGACTCCCATATTCTAATGTCAGGATATAAGGGTTATGAGTCCCTGTATCTAATTTTAAGAGTATTCAAGTTGTGGCACCTAGTGTTAAAATTAATGTTTTAAAGGTTTTTGTGTCCCAATAAAACATTCAGTGCTGTGGTTATCCCTCCAATATAATAGGATTTTATAATTGTGTTCTGAATCTCCTTCATAGAAATTTATTAGTGTACACATATATCTCACCAACCGAAGAAGCATTAGAGTGGATAATTTTCAATATAGAAAAAATACTATAATAAATACTTATGTTATTTACATTTTTTGCAACTAATAACCCCCAATAATTAACATTGATAATTGTTTTAATTAATAAATTTATTTGTTTAAATTTTTTATCTAGTATATTCACCTCACTCAATAACATCTTTCATTTCCAAACCCGAGATAAAAATTGGTATCATAGTTTACTCCTTTTAAGAATTGATGTTATCTGGGGTTCACCTTATAATACCTAACAATTGTTATTATAGGAATACATTATTAGGAGTAGATTAACTTTATAATTCACTTTATAGCTACCATAAATTGGTATTTTAGGTTGTTCCGTTTGAAATAATTTGTTCCATCTATAGAGTCTTATTTTTATTTTATTTTGTTAACACTTTTCTAGACCTCAAAGTCTATTGTTAATTATTTTATAAGATGGTAGGTCTTAACAAAAAAAATATGATTGGATACCCCAAATGCACCAAACCATGATAGAAATTATTAATGGAAACTATAGATCTTGAATGATGGTATACCTCAAATTGTTGTGCTTTGAACACTGGTGTATCATATCAAAATAGTACATACTACCTGAAGCTAACACAAATACCCATATAAAAAATGATTCTACTAAATTTATTTCAAATTACAATGTTGTTAATATTTTATATTGTGTTACTAACAGAAGTTTTTTTAGTAATGTATCTATTTGTAAGAAAGTTGATGAAATTTGGACTATTATATAAGTCACTCACATTGGCTCTAAACAATTAATGTGTTCCAAACATGGAATGCTTCATGTTGAGTACCAAGACATCAAGATTGTTGAAGTTGAAATAGTAAACCAAATGTTCAACAGATTCACAAGAACTGTGCATCGAATGAATAAAATTTTTGATGGTCTAGAAAACCAAATACATAATGAAATATTACTTCAATCCTTATAAAATAAATTTCATGGAAAAGGTTTCCATTGTTGAAAGAAATAATATCAATGAGTACACATTTGATTAATTGATTGGATCACAACTGTAATATAAGATCAAACTAATGAACATAGGGGATGTAGAGAACATGAAAATGAAAGGCATAGAATTTAAATCTATAAATCATATTTCTACTAACTCTTCTTATTTTGAAATAAAGGGTTTTGAAAATGATGATATGTCTTATATTGTGACTGGATATTAAAAAATAATGAATAAAAGGACTCCTGAATTGGTTTAGAAGATACCCTAAAAAAGAAATATATAATGGAAAAAATAAAGAATGAAATTTTTTCAATGATTCATATGTGGCATGTTATGAGTGTATTAAGAAAGGAAATATCAAACCTAATTGTCTTGTACTAAAGAATAAGGTGAAATACAAAAATAATGGAAAATGGTGTGGACCTATAGTTGCATTTCTACATAAGAATCCCATTATACTGATCAATATGATTATGAAACAGAATTTGAAAACATTTTCTCTATGGAATCATGAATAAGGTCAGTAATTATATTTTTCTTTGGAATATTTTGATTATGAATGAGATTCTAAAAACTGATATTTTTTGGAATTAAATAATTTAATTGAATGATTAATGAAATATATTTTATAATTTAATGATTTATATAAATTTTTGTAGAAAATAATGAGAAACTTGACTCTTAATATAAAATAAATCTAAATTAGAATGAAAAACTAAGTAACACTGATTCTACTTCTCACTCAATAGTTTATGAAAATTCAAAATATACTCATGATTTGATTAAATTTTTTAAAATGGATAATGAATGTATCACAAAATTTTTATATGATTTTATTCAATGTCATGAAAATTATAATGAGATTATGAATTTCACTAAAACTAATAAATATAATTAGGGTTTTGGAAATGATAGATTCTGACCCTAAATGTATGAAACTCATTTTTTTAAAATTAAAAATCGATGTATTTCAACTATTACCTCTTATAAACGTTTCATTATAGGTCATTATGAAAATTATTGTTATTTTATATTTATACAACCCTTGGAATTTAAGAAAATCATATTTCTTTATCCTTATTATCTTTAGTACCATAAAATACATGTTAAAAATATTTATGGGAACCTACAAATTTGGTTACTAATCCCATTGGATCCTATGTATCTTGTACACCAAAATATTCTAGTAATTTATTTTTATAGAAAAAAAATATTTGGATATCTCAAAAAAGATATATGTTACATGAAACATGGATGATCTTGAAATAATGATGAATAAACATCAATGTTGACCATTGGAAACACATTTGATGGAGGCAATATTACAGATGTAGATAATTTCAAAAGTAATGTAAAAGGTTTTAGTAATATTGGAATTTTAAATTATACATTTTAATAATTTTTTATATATTTTCTGTTTAAAATATAATTTAATTATTATATTATAATTCTGTGATTATGTAATGGATTTTAAATGTCAAAATGATAAATTTTTAGTTTTTAAACATGATTTATTATTATTTTATACTAATCTAAAATAAAATATTTATACAAATAATTTTTCTGAACTAACTGATCAACATGTTAATTGTTTGAATTCTCTACAAAATGATAACATCATTTAGAATACACTTTTGAGTCCTTTAGAATTCATAATTTTTTATATGATCTCAAAATATGAGAATTTGTTATAGCTAACTTACATTTGGAAACAAATTTCCATATATGTGAATCCTTCATGAAATAGAAGCAATAAAAAATTTCATTTAGACCAATCAATCAAATAAGTACTAATAGACCATTACATCTAGTACATCATTATTTATTTGGCCCCAAAAGAATTTTCATCCATGTATGAATGAAATATACATTAGTTATTATTGATGATTATACTAGATTTACTTGACTATACATTAATCCTCATAAAAATGTTACTTTATCTTGATTTACTTCTTTTTGTAAATTGGATCAAAATTGAAAATGCTATATGATAATTTCTATTCATTATGATAAAGGAGGTGGATTTCATAATGTATTTTTTGAAAACATTTGTGAAATGAATTGCTATTATTTTATTTTTTATTCTCGAAGAACACCATAGTAAAATGGTGTTTTAGAATAGGGAAATATAACTCTTATTGAAATGCATATAATTATGTTATGTTAATATAATTTGCCTATCTATTTTTGGGATGAGACCATTTTAATGTTATATTTCAAATATAATTCTTATTAGACCTTTGTTAAAGAAAACAAGGAATTAATTATTTAAAAATAAAAATTCTAAAGTTGGTTACTTTATAATTTTTGGTTTAATGCGTTTATATTAAATTGAATTGATAATTTTGATAAATTTTATAGTAATATTGATGAATTAAATTTTCTCTGTAATTGTAATAATAATAAATAATATATAGTTTATAATAAATGATTTATGAATATTAAATAATATATTCATTATATATTAGATTAAAATAATATAAAAATTGATTATAATTTTCTTGATGATAAGTATATAAATTTTTATTCTGGTGAAGAAATTATTCATGACAATATTGATCAAATTGAGGTGGGAAAACTCCTTCTCAACCTGATCCAAAATAATGGATGATTGAAAAATATCACTATATTGAACATGTAATTAGGAATATTGATTATATTGTTAAAATAATAAATTATAATTTAAATTTATTTCCCCATTCGAATTTTATTTGTCATTTTGATCTATTTTATGTTAATGAATCTTTGAAATATTAAAAAATGATTATTTAATTGCATGATGAATTAAATTAGTTTGTTAGAAATAATGTTTCTAGTTTAGTAATATTTCATGAGTATATATTGGTAGTTGTGCCACCACCCATCACCTAGGGCCCATGCTGCAACTTTCCCAAGCCCACCTCCCAAAGGCTAGGGGATCGCGACTAGTGTCGAAGCCATTATCTTTCTTATGGAAGGAATTTTCCATGTACCTGTACACACGAACTCTTAGAACCCCATCCGACGAACCTGAAAAGTAAACATTAATTAAACGAAACATTTAATCACTAAGTAAACTACAACCAGAGTACAAAATCATGTAATGTACATGGTGGAAAAATTGGCCAGTATACAATCCTACCTAAGGAAAGATTGCACACAAGTATGAAACAACGTCTTTGAAACTCATCTGCAGAGAACCCTACCAAAATGGTAGGTGGAGGGCAGTTGACTAATGCTATAGGAGTATTCCTTGTTTATCTAATCACCTATAAAACCACAAGGTCCTAGTCCTCCATGGACTCCATTGAATTGTCGGTAATCTGTATAAGACACAACACGTGCAGGAAATTCCCATGTAGGGGTGAGTAAACAATTACTCAGTAGGGGACCCTAAAACCACAAAGATATATCACAAGAGGAAAACAAAAAAAAATTACAATCAACTTTACTTAGGTATATGACCATAAATATACCACAAACATCCATATATACTCATACAGCCACTAAGAAATGTGAGGTCCCAACATCATTGCCTACATCTGGATTCTCACAAAAGGATCATGTGATAACACACAAACCATGAGACCACACTCCGTGAGGTTAGCCATCTATAGTGGCACATGTCCAAGATATATACTCCCTCTGGAACATATTACTAGGTCTGACTATAGTGCCCAAATGCAAGAGGTATAGTCATCACAGTCTTGTTCCTAAAACTAGACTAATCCCATGTGAAGGGGCCCACCCATTCCACTGTGTAGTGTTGGGGGATCACTTCTCCAAAAGTCATGCGATACCAAAGTTGCTCAAGTAAGGAGTGGCTAGCAATTCAGTCTCATATAGAGATTACTTTCTTCTACATAGGTATCGATCTATTCAAGTGCAGGTGTCCAATCCTCTTATTTGTGTCCTAACGTTGGGGGAGATGCAACTCTTATGGAGTACCACCTCCCCATCCCTACTTAGATACAGGGGAGTACTACTTCGTAAGAGAGGACTGACACCCTGGTTCTAATAGGAGAGTACTACCCATGAAGGAAAAACACCCTTTTATGACTGGGGAGTATGAATTCTTATATTGAGGACCATCACCCTACCCAATTGGTGAGCACTACACAATGACTAGAGGACCCACACCTTGGTACAAGGGGAGTACCAGCTCTATTAGTTTATTCTTAATAGGGGAACCAAAATCTAATACATTAGGAGAGTATTGAACCAATGCTAGAGGACTCACTCCTTGGCATGAAAAGAGAGTACCGAATTTTCCAGAACAATGCTTAAGGAGGACCCACAACTTGGAACAGCTGGGAGTAATGACTTCAATGTTTGGGAACCTCTTCCCTTTACCCACAGAGGAGTATATACTCTTCCTTCATGAACACCTATGAGAACCCTTACCCTAGTCCTTCTGGGAGTAACACCCATAGAAGAAACTAAGAAAAATAAACAATTCCACACCAATGATGTGGGGATTCTCATATCTAATTAATAAGAGGGATAAGAAGTATTTTAAACCTATGTTTTTAGGGAAGTATCCACACCAGAATATATTCAAGAGAACTTCTCTAGTCAAAGTCTGCTTGTATCGGGAGGGACTAATTTTCAAAGTAGTAGTTATTACACTAAATTCATAAAAAATACATTATATTATCTCAAATGTAACTTTTTATCCCAAGGGTCCCAATTCCATAGATGGATCATCAGACAGACGCTCCATTTGAATGTTTCAAGCGTTTTAGAGAAATATGGGACATTTGGGTTTGGGCCATATACGACACGACAAGACCTAGGTCTGACCTGACCCATTTGACCCATACCATTCCGAATATGCCCCGCCCGACCCGTCTGGATATGCACAGCTCTCCATCACCCGCCTGACATGATATGGTTGCCCGGTTTTTCCATCCCGAATATGGCTATGCTGCATCAATCTAGTACGTTTTAGTGCCCAATTGTGCCATATCTCTGGTCAACCATTGCACTCAAGCAGACCAGGGTTTTCAGCATGACCTGGATCTTTCTGTGGGTCTAGGTCACACTGCGAATCCTCTACATGGGAATCCATGTATTTCAATTGTCGTCACCAAACACCACTATGGTGTTCTGCTCGATCATCATGCATATAGCCAGTATGAGCACATTAGCAGATTCCTTTTTAGTCCATTGGACACACTCCAATGGTCTATTCTTCGATCTGGAGGGTGTTTCATAGTTCTCAGTCCATGTTATTCATCACCTAAGTTTCAAATATTTATTTGGATCCCTTACATCAGAAATCGTTCAATTGGATATATCTCACACACTCACTCGATCCCTCTGCATCAACATCATCGCACCACCATCGTTCTAAATCCATTCTTGTATCCTAAATGTCATATCATTGCACCAAGAAAAGTTGCTCAACGACTTAATATCTTTCAACCTACTACGAATGCGAAGAACACTAGGTAAAATGATGAGAACAAATCCACATTAACCAATGTGAGGAATGAAACTTTTGTCATCATTCGTCACAACATTGATCCTCTCCTGTTATAATGATTAAATAGAGAAAATAAAATTTAATTAAATCATGAATGGATTAATTTTCCCACTAATAAATGAGATAGAAATCCATCTTGTAAGAATGAATGATCCACAGGGCAACCTATTCATTGGTTGATCCACCTTCTTCATATAAAACAAAGAACTGGTAAAGAACAGAATTAAATAACAACCCATACCTGGTGAATGTCTATTCATAGGAAGGATCTGTCGCTGAAGGTGATCCATCCACAATGTTCTGTGATCTGTAGTTGAGGATGAGATCTCACTAAGAGAATGGATAATTCATATGGACATTGATGATCATCGTTCATCGTTTTTATTTTGTCATTGGAGAACCTCCCTAGGTTTTGTGGGTTTCTCGCAATATGCCAACGATTCACCCCATTGGTCAAACATTAAAGGTGGAAACCCCTATCTATTTCTGAAGTGTTCCAGCATCGTTACACTATTTGATTAATGAAACAATGTTATTAGTTTTTCTTTGTTAAGAATACATTTCTCCATAGTAATTTCAAAAACCCAATATAAAATAAATCATAATGGTTATTTTATTTAAAATTTCCTTAAAAAGTATGAAAATTAAATTTTCATGTCGTCTTGCACTGGTTGATTTTTTCCACTTTCTTGGGGAATCTCGTCACTCTATGTTCAACAATTCACTCATATTTTTTATCTAGGAACCAATTCAATTTATAGAAAAACCACTCACACTGTTATTTAATAAAAATTAAAAACATTATTGAAAATCCATTCTACTAACTCCAAGACTTAGAATTATGTGTCGTCTCAGAGCCTGGTCTGAGAGTAATCCCATAAAGTTCTTTTTTTAAAAATCCAGGGAATTTAAGGCCATTAAAAATTGGAACTAAGTGTATGTTTAGAAAAAATATGGATGAATCTTGATAGAATGATCAAACTAATGCCAGATTTTTTGCACACGTGTACTCTCAAAAATAAGGTATAGGCTTTTATGATTCATTTTCACCAATTCTCAGTTTGGAGGAAATTATAATTTTATAATCTTTTGCTTATATTTAAGGTTTCAAATTATATAAAATGGATGTAAAAAGTGATTTTTTAATTGGATTTAAAACAAAATATGCTTATGTTTCTCAACCCCCAAGTTTTGTAAGTGAAACATTTCATAACCCTGTTTTTAAAAAATCTATAGCTTTATACGGTCGCATGAAAGCACCATATTCAAGGTATGAAAGGAATTATTTTTTTTTTAAATAATTTTTTTAGAAATGCAATGTTGATCGTAATATTTTCATTAAAATAAGATATGAAAATATTTTAATTTTTAAAATATATTTTGATGATATAGTTTTTTATTCTTATAGGTAAATAATTTGCAATAATTTTTATTATTTTATGACTTCAAAATCTTATATGAAAATAATGGGAGAATTAAAAACCATTCACAGACTTCAAATTTATCAATAAAAAGTTGATTTTTTAATAAATATATGTATACTAGAGAGTTAGATAATTGATTTGGTGTTGATTCATCTAAATATATAAGAATTCCTATAGGTATAAAATTTAAATTAAATATTGAATTTTATGGTAACTATGTTGATTTTAATGTTTATATAGTCATGATAGGTATCTTTATATATTTAACAACATCTAGACCCAATTGCATTTTTAGTGTTTTTTATGTTCAAGATTTCAAGTACTTCTTAATAAAATTAATTTTAAAGCTATAAAAAATTAATTAGATATTTTAATTGAACTATTGATTATGGATTATTTTATACAAAATATAGCTATTTTAATTTAACATCTTATTCAGTTTCCATCTTTAGAGGATGTAGAATTGACTGAAAAGGAACGTTAGACATTTTTCATTTTATGGAAAAAGATTAATTTCATGGTTATCTAAGAAAAAACAATGAGTTTATTTGACTACTAATGAAGCTGACTATACCTCTACTACTAAGGGTTGTGATCAAATTTAAGAGATTAATAAAATATTATATAATTTTTGTAGTTATCTTGAAAAAAGTATATTTTATTTTGACAATACTTAAACAATTTCTATTTTTAAAAACCCTTAATAAATTCTAGAAGAAAACATGAAGTTCATAAATTTTATTTCATTAGAGACAATGTGAACAAGGGTGATATTGTTTTATAATTTATACCTTCTAAAAATAAGCATACAAATATTTTCACAATGGATTTATATTCTTCTCAATTTTAAAAAATTAAATATGATCTTGGTATGTTAGAATTTTAAATTTTAATTACTACATTTGTTTAGGGGAGACTGTTTTCACAATTATTTATTTACCCAAACAGGATGAAATAAACTAGTTTTAATTTTTTTAAATGGTTTTAAATAGTTTTGATTTATTGGTTTCAAAATAAAACCGAAATTGGGATATTTTTTTGCATGTTCATGTTTTTATTTTATTTTTTTTATATTTGATGTTACATTTGTTTTGTTAATCCTTTTTAATTTTTTTGATTAAATGTATTTTTTATAAAAAAAACATTTCTGTATTTTGATGATATATTAATCAAATGTGTTAATATTTGTGTCATTCATATCATGTTAGGTAAATAATAGAATTATCTAAATTTTATTGGTTTATGAGGAAGTTTTAAATGCATTTTCGAGTACTCTAAAAATTCAACTTAGTTTCTCTTACTGTTTAGAAAACTCTATAGTTGGTATTTTTTCATGTTACTTTATATAATTTTCTATAAGTTCTAGAGATATAAAATTCTCATGAAACATGATTTTATTAAAATAAAATATGTGTATATTTATTTTTCTAGTTTACATATATGACTAAAAATGTTTTTTTAATTTTCATTAAATTAAATGAATTTATGTAATGTTGTTTCAAAACTAAAATTTTTCTGAATTTTTTCATTCAATTTTAAAAATATTATAAGTGATGTAGAAGTCATATTTATTTAATTATAGATTCATTGGAATAAAAATATTTTTTTATTAAAATAATTGTCTTTTAACAATGACTAAATCTGCTGTTATTAGTCTATAAAAATAAATTGATATTTTTAAAAATTATTTTTCCAGTTTTATCACAAAGTATGGTTCGACAACAAAACTTTTACAATACTGAAATGTATATTTCAGAAACCCAACATTCACAATAGTGAAAAGTGTACTTCTAAAACCCCGATTTATCAATAGACAATAGTATGGTTCAATAACCAAACATTCACAATAGTGAAAAATATGGTTTGACAACCCTACTGTTTTGATGAACCCTATGCTGCTTTGATAAACCCTACATTCGAAAAGTATGGTTTGATATACCTATAATATTGTTCAAAACCTATGCGACATTACTATTCATACACTACATTACTATTTATACCCAAAATAATTTAGACACCCTCTGTGAATTTACTATTCATACCCTACATTACTATCAATTCCATATGTTAATGTTCATATATTACATTCTTCACCCTATGTTTCTACATCCACTTTGTGATTTTATACTTAAAATTGATCTAATGCATTTTTTATTTTCAATGGTTTATCTATTAAAAAAATCACATTAAATATAAGGATTATTATAAAGTATTTTTTTGGTGCGATATTTATATAGAAAAATCAAAAAAAAGATTAAACAAGTATTTCTAATAATGTTGGAGGTTTCATGTTCTCTTATATTCAAATATTCATATTAACATTTCAATTGTTATTATAGTTTTTAGGAACTATTTTTACTAAGTTTATAAATGTTTTAATGGATTTAAATGTGTGTTTTATATCATTAAAAGCTATTATTATTAGGGATATTTTATCTAAGAAATTTTTCGTATTATTTTGATTTATTTGATTAGAGATTTACTCTATTAGAATAAAGTGGAAATAGTGCTGCATTTATTATGGACATATTTGTGAATACTCTTGAATCAATTTATTTTGAATATCCAAAGGACGTAGAGATACTAAAACACCTGAATATTAATTATATATATATACCTTTTATTCTTGTAGGTTATATATAAAATATAAATACTCAAATAAAAATTTGTTAAAATATTTGTAAATTTGTTTTTTATAGTGAAAGTACTGTGAACCTTGAACCTGCAATGCATTTTCACTGTCCTATGACAGTCTATTTCATAACCTAGATGTTCACTATAATTTTGAATTATTTCTATGTCGACTAACCTTGAATTGAGTAGAAGATAAGCGAATTTTCATCATCAACCAGTATCTATGATTTAATATTTTATCTTCTCATTTGTCTTGTCCTATGTCTATAAATCTTTTTTCACATCTCTCACACATGTAGTTTTTTTCTGTTTATTATTTCAAAGACAAAATAATAATTTATTATTCTATTTCATTGGGTTGTGACACAAAAATTATAATTTCAAGATCTATGTGTTTTGAATCCATGTATCTAAAGTCGTGAATGGTTATTTTGTGACTCACTTAATTTAAATTCAGACTATAAGGGTTTTGAATCCCCATATGAAAGTTAGTGTCATGGTTATCCCTCCACTAGAAAAGGATTATATAATTGGGTTATGATTCCATATAGAATATAATTTTTAGTGAACATTTACCTCTATATTTTTAGAGAGGTAAAAGAGTAGATTGATCCCACTTTGGACTGAAATACTATAAAAACATATTTGTTTTCTTTACTTTTTCCACTAATAATTAACAAAAATAATTAACACTGTAAAAAATTTTAGTTAATCAAATTTCTTTCTTTTAATTTTTTTAATATGGTCTACTAACTTGCTATAGATAATAATCCATTTTAATGTATGATGTAACATATATATGACATTTATTATTTATTCTTCAATATAATAGAATAATATATCAATTAGGTTCTTTCAGTATATGCACATGAAAATGAAAAAATTATTTATTGGTACGTGTGAACTATCACCACAATGAAGCGATGTCATTAATTCTTCATAAACACATCACATGGATGATTCATATGCATATTTGAATTATTTATATAATTTTAAAGTTATTATTAACATTTTGGAAATATTAAATGATACTTACCTTCTTTCCATAATGAATATTGAAAAATGTAATTGTAACTCATGCATACGTATGACTTACCATATATATGATTGTAACAAAGATCAGTTTTAATAACAATATTTAATCACTGGATTTAAAAGTAAAATTTATTTTTAATAATGGTTATAATTTCATGACTATTAATTGGTATATGATTTATTAATTTCCTCCTTTGTAGTATTCAGGTTACCGAAGTAATTTAGGACTCATGTACGGAATAACATCAAAATATTCAATGTGATCATAATAAAATTAACTATTTGATAAAAAATTCTAATAAGATATATAAATGGAATAATAAAATTGAAAAATTTTATAAATAATATAAATAATTAAACTAATTTTATTATCTAGAAATATACAGACTGTAATTGATGAGTCAGACTAATGTAAAGGGACTTCATCTCAAACTCCTTTCATTGCGGAATATCATTATGTTATGCACCATTATTATCATTTAAAGTGTATAAACAACCCTTATGACATTAATTATCATTAATTACATTACTATAATTATATTTAATGATTTTTCTAATGTTATTTTAAAAATATTTTTATTCAATTTCTTATGAAGTGACAAGGTATTATTTATCTAAAACATCAGTTTCTATTTTTTGAATATTTATTCTTCTAAATATTTCTAGTTTTTTTATTGTTTTAAAAATTATTTTTTGGATATATTTTTATGTATATAAACATTCTAAAATGTTAATTATAAAACTTATTTTAATGTTTTCAAATTGTTATGTGACAATTTGATTCAGAATTCTCTTTTAAAAATGTTTTATATTTGTTTCTGAAAATGGATTTGTTATTTAATAACTTGAAGTGTTTTATTATAAATGAAAATGATATTTTATGAGTGACATGTTGAAAATTGAAAAAATTTATGTGTTTTTATTTGGAAAATTAATAGGTGAGCCAAATATAGATTTTATAATGTGATGATCCACATTATAACTCTTGGGTGAACCTAATATAGCTTATATGAAGGGTTAATCACCATTATAGTTCTTATGTGAGCAAGATATAGTTTAAAAATATTTCTTTCCCTGTTATAGATCATGAAAAATGGTTGAGCCCAATATAGATTATATAAAGGGTGATCATCATTATTTCTCTCAAATGTACTAGGTACTCTGGAGGTGGAAGTCAACTGTACGATAATTCCATTGGTAAGGGTGATTGTGACAGTAAAATGGTAATGATTTCCCAATTCACCTTTATTATTTGTAAATTTTTTATAATGAGTATTTAAGAAATTTTTTTAATGGGTTTTCATGTTCTCACAAGACTAATGATTTACATTCTTTATGCCCCTTAGTTTTTTGTGCACATCAAAACTTTTGAAGTGTTTTTTATAAGTCTTAATATTATTAAGGGAAAATGATATTTCATGTTGAAATAATTAACTATTTGTATTGAAAATAATTCATGTTTTTTTACATTTTTCCCTTTGTGAATAATGGATATTGAAATTAAGTATCCACTTGTATAGTATGGGTTTACTTTGTAAGAGGTTGTCCTGATTCTCTAAAACTATAAAATGAAAATATTAGAAAATGTGAATTTTACTTAAAAACAATTGTAATAAGTTATGTTTATGTTTTGGAATTTATACTAACCCACGTAACATGTGATGAAAATTTACTATGTAAAAGAGAAGGCATAAATTATGGATATGGTAATTATTATAGAAAATTCTATTATAAATAATGTGAACAAATGGATCCTGAGTTGTGGTTTTTTAATTGTCATATATTTATTATATGCATGCACTATGTTTTTAGAGTTAATATTCGGTAGACACCATTGGTGGTGTCCTACTACGTTTTTGACTCACCCTTCTCTATCTGTCATTGGGTACCCAAGAAAACATCAATATTACAATTTTGGATCGAGGAAAGGGACTGATGCTGGGAAGATGACTTATGCTGTTGACATGCATGGATGAGGATCTGGAATCGGAGTAAATATCCATATTCGGGATTTAACTATTTTTCCTGATTTTGGGTTTTATTCACTTTTGCACTATTAGCATGAAATGGCATGGTTATTGTTGATTGTGGTTGTACCCAGTTTTTATAGTGATTATTCTTGAATGAATATTGGTTTTTATATATTGTTTATACTGTTTAAATTTTAATATGTTGTTCCTTACACTAGTAAAGACGTTATAGTCTTCCGACATGAATTAATAGACCCTCTCTGCAAATCAGCAACCTCTGGCATAAGGGGAGGTGAGTTGGAGGTCATGTATGGACCCAACTCGGGGCATCAGTTCAGTTTCCTCTGGGTTGGGAGGCTAAAAAGCGATATCATATAAATTATTTTTTATGAAATACTATTTGGGGATGGTATATCAGAGGCTAATGTGGTTTATGAGCCTTAGTAATGAGCTCATTTTTAGGAGTAACTTACCAATGTATGAGGGAAAACTCATTTCACCATTTTTGTGAAATATTGTTCTTGTTTTTCATTATTTCATTTGATGATATGTTGACCATTGGGTGATACACATTTGTTATGATGTTAATATTTTATTTTATTTTTCTATTAGATGAAATGGTAGGGGGATGTGTATTCATGAATCATTTTATGTACATAGAGAAATAGGTGAAATTCATCATGATAGGCACACCCATTATGGGTATGTAGGGTATAAAAGTTATATTGCATTTGATTTCCACGAAAAGTTGATGAAAATTGTCCCTAATAATGATAATGAAACTATTGGATTTAATGTTTATGTTAATGAAGAATAAATTAATTTTGCCTAATGAATGGTGCAAACAAGTTTAAATGTAAGAGGTAACTAGTTAGGAAATAGAAAATATGACTAAGTGGAAATGGTTTAACGGGGTGTCCAATGATGGACTGGTTGCTAAGAGATATGGTATACCTACATTAACCTTGACCCAAATTCGGGTTGGATGATGGTAGTGTTCCATTTATGATGGTTTTCAATGGTATGGTTTATGCATGATGGGTTGATTATGGCCAATGGAAAAATTCCTTTTTCATAAAATGTGAAATCTTGGTGTTATGTATTCTGATAAGTGTGCTTAGCATTGTTAGAAAATTCCACTATCATGATGTGTCCTAATTGAGAAAAAGTGCTTTTCTCCAATAATTATCATCTAGATGTGGACAATGGAAACATCATGAAGCATAATAATAGGGTAGAAGAGATGTTTCATGCAAACTTTTCATGTTTCATGAATATTATGGAATAGGACCTAAGGTGGTCTTTACTGAGTTTGTTTTAACTAAATAAGGTGTATAATCTATAAGATGTTTTATTGAGGGTAGACCTAGGGTTTTATAATACTATATATAGTAAATTTATAAAAAGTTTATCGCTTGGAGACTCTTTGGGAGAAGAGAGTTAAGATGGAAAATTACATATTGTGGGGTCTTGAAAAATGCTGGTGGGATGTTCTGGTTCAGACCCACCAAGCTAAAAATATGACTTGAAATGATTTCCAGGATATGTTTCTATAACACTTTAATTCTGAAACCTTGAGGCATAAAAAATAATTTATGATTATGATATTGACGTAGGGGTCTATGAGATTAATGGAATTTGAAATTCATTTCACTTATATTAGGGTTTTGTTCCAGCCATGGTGGGGGATGAGGTGGCTATAAAGAGATGCTTCAAAGATGGAATCAGGTTTGGGATGAAGTCACAGATGAATATATTTCACTTGGAGAGGTTCATTGAAGTGGTGGATAAAGACCATATATCAAAAAGACATATCAAGGAGGCTCCTAGAAGGAAACATGATGGTTTAGTTGGGTGAACATATGGTGTGGCTTTCGATATTAAGAAGAGCATATTCAAGAGTTTTTACAAGGTCGGTGGGGGATAAGGAAAGAAGAAAAGGAACCATTCTCTTAGGTTTATGATAATTTTTTTTTCTATCAATGGGGTTGTTTGGGAAATGCGTGTATTCAGTGTTCTATACCCCTTTTTGTGTTGATCCTTCCCAATATTGGGAATTGTGTATAGGTTTTTCAAGAACCCATGATAGTCAGTAAAAAATGGGTGATTGAGACTAGTGTAGAGTACATACAGGGGGTTGGTTACACCGTATTAGGTATGAATATGGTGCTCCATATGTCGTACATTTTGGGGTGTTGTATGTTGTATTCTAGGGACAAATCATATATACTATAAGGATAGTGAAGTGATAGGTACTCAGGCCTATGTCCAGTGTAGAAGGACATGTCAGCATCACATAGTTTTGTATACACTTGGAGGTGGTTAGTCTAGACTCTCTATTATTCTAGGTACAATACATATATATTAAAAATATATTAGTTCTTTATTTCAGATAGGTTCCACACACTCTGTTATCATTTCTATGTTCATTGTTATGATAGGTGCACAAGTTGGGAACATGTGTGGGGTTATGTAAACTGATACTCTGTTGGGGTGAGGGTTTTGGATAACAAAAAATTATAATGGATTTTCTCTACAGGATGGTGTGTAACATTTCCCATAAAACATTTACATCCTTAATATTTTAGTTTTTGACCTAATTTTGGGACTAGATTGGTTTGTGTTGTACCAATCCCATATTGACTATTTCAGTCATCAGGTAATGTACAGGTAACATGAGAGATACAGTTATGTCCTTCATGTTGTGGTCAAATTTTTGGTAGTCTATGTAGGGATGGTTTTTTATTCGGTGAGTGAAATCAAAACTCATGTGGATTTTCTTGTGCTTGATGATGGAGAAGTATAGTAGAATATATTTTGTCCTACTATGGACTAGTTTCAAGATGTGTTTCATAAAGAATTATCAGTGTTTCCACCCAAGAGATATGTTGATTTCATAATAGATTTTATACTAGGAGTAGATCCATTTTAAATTACACTATATAGAGCAGAACTAGAAGAACTCAAGGATCTTGATACTTATTTGGATGAGTTGGATAATATGGGATTTATTCATCCTAGTACATCACCATTGGGATCTCTAGTTCTATTTTCCAAGAAGGATGATGGGTTGCTACTATTGTGTGTATATTATAGGATGCTTGATCAAATGAAAATCAGGAATAGATCTCCTCTTCTATGAATCGATAACCCATTTGACCAACTAAATGGTGATTTACAATTTTACAAGATTAATTTAAGGTATGGGAATCACTAGTTAATGGTGATGCCTTATAATTTACCCTAAAAATCATTCATGTGAAGGTAAAAATTTTGTGAAATTGTGGTGATTCCATTCTAGCTGACCAATTCCCTTGATGTATTTATGGGTCCAATGAATTGAATTTTCCACACATATCTGGACGAGTTAGATGTTTTATTTTTTTTATGCAACTGTTGTGTACTCCAAAAATCATAACAATCAATGAAACATCATGATAATGTCCTCAGTGTAGCAATAGACAATATTCTATACACTAAGGTATCAAAATGTAATATTTGGACTCATATGGTTCATTATTTGGGTCACCTCATTTGTTAGGAATGTGTGTGGGTGGATCATTGGAAATTGAAGGATATTGTGTCTTAGAAAAAACAAATTAATTTTTCTAATATCCATTTTTTAAGGGATTTACTGGTTATTACCCAAGGACAATTAAAAATTTCTTCTACTTGGCAGCGACACTGTAATTTTTTGAAAATAAGGGTATCAAATTCGAGTGGACTGAGGAACGTCCGAGTGATTCATAGGACCTAAATAAGCTACTAATGACCACACCCATTGTGATCATAGTCAATCCACAAAAAAGTTATTCCTATTTTTTTTATGTGTTTGGTTTCAGGGTTGGATCTATGTTAATGAATAATGTTCATGTTAATTAAGGTGGATCAGTGAATTTGAGGACTTGTGATCCAAATTATCCTACTCATGATATGGCTATGGACCAGGTGGTGTATGATTTTATTTGATGGAGGTACTACATAATTATAGAGTGGTTCACCATGTATACTTACATATTCTCCAAGTGTGATCTAAATATATTATTTTGAAGATGGGTTGAGTACCTCTAATCCATTGATTTTGACATAGTTTATACACATTGAAATGAAAACAGTGATGCATAATATTTGAATGGGAAATAGAAATGTTAGGTAGTTTATGAATATAATTATCAGTGGATGATGATGGAATTGTTTTCAGAAATGTATTTAGGGACACATGATGACCATGTTCAAATTACCCTTTCTTCCTTAATAGTCGAGTCTATGCTTTTGAACTAGGTGTAGTAGTGTCATCTTGACGATATAGATTGTTTGGATATTAAGGGAATTAATAATGTTGAAGAGTCACCTCCAATTTTTACTATCAGTGATGATGTGGTTTTTCATATTGGTTAATCTGGGATTCTGATGGTATGTATGCGAGAAGATTTGGTTTGTGGGTTTCATTCATTGATGTGGGTAGTGCATCATTCTTTTAGTAAGATTTATTGTGATCTTTATAAGCATTATTGGATAATGGTAATGATGAAAGTTTTTGTAGGTTTTATGCTATGTCGCCTTACATGCCAGTAGGTGAAGGATGAAAATCAAATCCTATGTGGATTGTTACAAACCATTCCCATTCCAAAATGGATGTGAGATAATGAAAAAATGGACTTTAGGGTAGTACTTTCTTGTACACCTTGGAAAAATGATATTATGGGTTTTTTGGGATCTATTGAAAAAGGTGGATCACTTATTTATAATATGATAGGCCTTATAATTGGACTTGTTGGGTGGGTAATAAGTTCATGAAATCACACAGTTTAACGATGTACCATGGACTATTGTTTTGGATAGTGACCAGTGTGTTACATCACTATTATAGATGAAATTGTAGAAGGTTCTTTGTAATTGGTTTGTTTTATTACGGATTTCCACCCATAGCCAGACATGAAATGAGAGTGAACAATTCACATTCAATTGAAAATGTTTCATGGCTTTTGGTTGATCATGGTAAAATAATGTGTCACCTGTTGAGATTTCATACAATAATATTTTACAGGACACAATTCAAATAAAACCATTTAAGGAACACTATGGGAGGCCATTTAGATATATGTTGTGTTTTTTAGATGCTAGGGAGGTAGAGCTATGTAGAATGATTCACATGCAGGATACATTAGAAAAGGATCATTTACTATAGAAATACATGGAAACATATCAGTGTAGATAGAAGTCATATTTAGATAGGCATCACTGGCCACTGGAATTTGTGCTGAGTGATTGTTTGTTCCTTATGTTGTTTTCATGGTTGGGTCACAATCAGATATAGAAGTAGGGAATGTTGGTGAATATGTATGTGGGGCTATTGAGATCATGGAGAGGATAATATTCATGTCTAAATTAAGGGATATTTCTTAGTGGTTCAGTGATATACAAATTTTTTTTCAATTGTCACAACTTTTGCACTATCACCATTATCCATTTCATGTGATTAGTGATGCATATATAGATATTAAAGTTAATTTATCCTTTTAAGAGAATCCAGTTTGTATCGTGGATTGTTGTGAGAATGTATTATGATGAAAGACTAATTACATGATTTATGTTTTATCTAATCATGGAAATTATTAGGAAGAAATGTGGGAAATGGAGTTGGATATGATGGCCTAATGGACCGATCTATTTTATTTAGAAAATCAATGATTCCTAGGTGGAGGATCAAGGATGAGTCTCTATACGGTGGGGAGGTTGTAATATCATAGACATCGAGGAGGTATGTCATTGTTTAAATATTTTTTTTAATATACTTTTTTGGTTAATGGAAATATTCATAGGTGAATGTGGGGGCTAATGGATGTTTATGTTGTTCAATACATGAAATGAAGGAATATTCTTCCAACATATATAGGTCGCATGATAGAACAATGCTTAATTAAATTGTGTGGCCACCCCAGAAGAACCGTTCATCCCGAGATATAGGTAATGAAAACCACCTTTAAAAAATAATAACATATATAAAAATATTTTTAAAAACCATTTCACTTTAATATTTATAATATAATTTTGAAAACACATTGAAAATCCTTTTCATTGAAAATACATTGAAAAAATTGAATGAATTTTTAAAATCATTTTGAAGACCATTAATATTGAAGACATATTAATAAATTTTAAATGACAGCTTTCTAGAAGATATATAAATGATGATTGAAAATATTTTGAAACCCATTTTCCTTGAAAAAATATAAAAGATACCTGGAAAACATTTTCCTTGGAATATTATAAAATAAGCATAAAATAATTATAAAAACAATTTTATTTTAAATAATATTGAATATTTATAAGTAAATCATGAATACTCTTTGGAAACCATTTCATTGAAAAAACATTTTAAACTTATAATCATTTATTGAAATAAAATTGAAACCTCTTTATTTGGAAACACTTTGAAAACATATAGGTTATGATATAAAACATATATAAAACCACATATTTCAAAATGCATTGAAAATTTAAAAATTATTCTTGAATAAAGTATGAAAAACATTTTTAGAAAAAAGGGTTTTGAAGGAACATAGATTTACGACTGAAGTGTAAGTAAAAGATAAGCATTCTTGACAAAAATTTCATAATAATATTATATAAAAAATATTGAAAAATAGTACAAATATATTAATATATCATGAATATTCATAGTAGAATAAAATTAAGGAGATCTATTAAGAGTTTGATAATTATATTAAATCAATTCATGCATTATCATATACAATCATGATAAATGATGATATTATTTTAATAAACTCTTACCGCTTGTAATATTTGAATTATACTAACATATGTAAGATGATTAAATTAAATGAAAAATAAAAAATCATATAAAATAAGGATTTAAATTCTTTAACATGTCCATCTTATTTTATATACCTCTTAGAAAAATATAAGTTAACTACATGGAATTTGTCTCATAGAAGGAAAATTTAGATAAAACAACATTACTGATTTGGTAAGTCGTGAAACACAATCCCCATGAAAGTGATATAATTAAATTAATTTTTAAATAACCATAACATTAATGATAAAAATTATATAATATCTTCATGGGAATTATAATCAAATACATAAAAGAGTTGTGTTTTTAATACGAATAATATATCACAATAATGAATGGGAGAATATAAATCTCGTCACCTTCAGTCCGGAATTTCAACATACACATTAATAACTCATTTATAATAAATATTATGTTATTATAATGCCACTAATCAACCATATTATTATATCTAATAAAATATAGTATTTGGTTATGACTTTATATTACCCATTTATTATCAACTCCATGTTAACATTATGATTCAATTCATATCCTCTAAATTTTTTGTATAAGATCTGACTTGTTATTATTGATACTGTTACATAGATCATGATAATAAAAATTTCATATTGTAAAACATAGAATAAATATCACATATATGAATTATATATGTATTAATAATAATATATTTAATAATGAAATATTAAAAGAAATACACTCTTCATGATGATGGTATGTCGTACGTACGCATGAAAGTTATTTCCGTTTTATTAACATATAGAATGAAACAATGTAAATGTTATATATATATATTTATTTTGATATAATTATAGTATAATTATTATTTAATATATATCATGTACTTTTAAAAAACATATATTTAATACATCACATACATACTTGGAACGAATCACATCACATTGAAGAAGGAGTAGTCCACACTTAAACAAATAATTTATCATTGTTAGAAAAAATAAAAAACATAAACATATGTTGTATATAAAAAATAAAAAAATTAATAAATTGTAAAAATAAAATTTATCATATATAAATATTGTCCCAATATAATTATTATCTAGTAATGTTGGTAAAGGAAAAAACATCATTTTGTTAGGTGGATGTTTTCTAAACACAAGAACAGTTTGATCGTTACCCATTAAGTGCAGGTAGAACCCTCAGAACATATACATATATTTATTATATTTGTTTTATTATAAAATCATCTAATAATAAGATTTTATGTTGTTCAATATGAGAATAAAAAAAGGATCTTAAGGGAGGATGTTGCATCCTTTTCAGGTAACTCCTTTTGGTTTTCACAAAAAGGCTTCTATAGATGGTTAAATGAACAAGGTGATGATTGTAGGTTGATAGAAAGAATATTTAAGATATATTATATATTTTGGTTTTAGATTCTATGTGTATTAAGAGGTGTGAAAAGTCAGATAGGTAGTTTTTTTATAGTGGAGGGAAAGGACAAACATAGTATTTTTTAAAATAATTTTGTCTTCCCTAAGTAGTACTTATTCCCTAAGTGTAGAAATGAATATTTTAGAACATTATAGGTTTATTTTTGGAAATATATACATAAAAATATATTTTTTACAAGTGTAAAGGTCTTTTGATTCCATAATATTACGGTTTAGTCCATGTTATAGTTAATTTTTCCTTAATCGATGTAATTAATTTTAATTACATTCACTAATATTTTTTATAATAAACTTTGTACAAAATATTTAAATTTATATATTATTCTGATTACCAATATTAAATCAAATTTTAAAAATTCCAATTAAATAATTGGTAGAAAATAATTTAATTTTCTATTGTTGATGCGGCGAAAATGCTAGTTTTTAAAGTACAAACATTCAAAAGTTTTTATGTGTTTATAATCAATTTCATAGTGAAATTCATTATAATGTCATATTTTTGATTAAATGATAAAAATTTAATCTAATTAAACATTTAAAACATTTTAGTATATAATTTTACCTTATAAATAAAATAACTTAAACTTTCGTTTTCAATTAAAATTCATTATTTTACAATATCCATTATAAATAAAACTTCACATAAAAAATCATCCTAAATTAATTTATATTTTTTGATTTAAAAAATAAATTTTATTTTGACATATAAAATTTAAAAAAGTTCAATAATTTATATTTCATATTTGGTTTCCATTAAAAGGTCATAAAATGATTTTATAAAAATATAGTTTTTATGTATAATATTGGGTTTGTACCTATATTATTACTATAAAATATATATGATGATTGAAAAAAATATCTTATTAAATATTTAAAATATATATTTCATTGATATCATTCATTAATTTTAATTGTTACAATTATTTAGGATAAAATTTCTTTTTTATAATAAAAGTAATTTTTTATAAAAATATTCCCATTAAATCCAATTTGTTCTTATATTCATTTATAACTGATTTATAATAAATGAATTCAACAATATATTTTAATAACTTCATTGATCCAATTTATAACTAACAACCTAATGGAAATTCTATATATTATTTTATTAAATAATAATATTTTAAATAATATTTTTTTTTGGTAAAACTCGATCTTGTGTGTAATGTAAAATAACCTCAGTGTTCCATGTGTGGAAGGCCAAAATTTATGTTGAGTGTACCTCACAATAAAATTGGTACTTAATATAATTTGATATAAACATAGTAATTTAATATAAAATATTCTCTTACAATGTTGTGTGAAATGAAAAATATAAAAAAGAATATATTAATTCAAAAACAACTTCAAGAAACCATAGGGTGTTACATTATACCCCCTTAAAATGAATTTCTTCCTCAACATTCACCTAAATTTTTGACATTTTAATACATGAAAGTTATTTTAATTGAAACCCACATATTTAGAATGAATAAAAAACCTTCATATAAATTATGAAAATTTGAAACATAATAGTTACCAAAAGTAACATATAACTAGGATTCCACAAAAGAGAACATAGGTGGGTCGTGTGAATACTTTGTAATGGATGGGAAATATAAAAATAATTTTATGGTGGAGGCTAATAGAGAATCATTTTAGTATAATGTTAATAATAATAAAAACATAAATATATAATGACGTAAGGATACATTTGATTAATAATTTTTTTTACAAGGATAACATTTTTGGTTTCAATATCCTTTTTACTAAAGTTTTAGAACTTTAAAAATAAGATATAAAGACTATGTATCAGCATGATATCAACCCTTGGTTAATCGTTTACTAATTTCCACTTCACCCTGTACCTCAAAAATGAACGTGAATATTTCATTATTGAAGTAATAAAATATCTCAAGATAAATATTTATAATGATAAATCATTCTAATTTACTTTTTTATAGTAAAACCAAAATGGTTATAACATGTTACAAAACATTCATAAACTCTCTTATAGTGGGATAATACACTAATATATAAAACCTCATCCAATGTTTAACATAAACTATCCCATTAATAGTTATCCTTGTAACACATACATAGAAGGAATATCTAAAACATTATAAATATATACCTAGGTTATTTTTACATTGATTCCCTATAAATCATAATGTTGTTCTTTTTTGTCACATTCAAAAAAATTTAATACCTTAATTGATTATTCTCTTGAAAGATGTTATTAAACATAATTACCTAAAAAACTTATAAAACATGCATGCATACTTGTTCAAAACATTTTTTGATATATTCTATAATAAAAGAAGTTATAAATATCATTCATGATAAAATAAATCAATCTAACAAACCCTTAATTGATTTTATGTTCATAAAATATATCATATTTACATTATCCCACTCAATCATCTCTTTATCCAAGCTAAACAAAATTTCCCCATCATCTTGAACACGTTAATGGTTGCCTTCCATAAATCAAGATATCAAATTTCCATTAAATAATTTTTTTATATCTTCATCAGCATTAAAAAAATTTAATCATTAATGAAAAATGAATATTTAAAATAGTTATATTTTTCATATTTCATATAAAATAATTTTTCAATTCCAAAACGTAAAAACTTCATTCATCCTAAATAATTTTTATACTATTTATTTGGATTTATCATGTCATTATTTAATATTACTATTCCTATAATATAAATTATGACTCATATCATAAGGTTATTAAACATTAATCTACTCATTCATATTATATTTAATACAATAAATACTAGAAGAACATCCCATACATTTCACATGTCATTTACGGCATCATTATATTAAGTCATTTAATTAATACTCATTAATTTTCATGATTCTCTTGATGATATTTCCAATTCATTTTCCATATTCCCATATATTCTATATCAAATTCATTCAATGTTAACCCAGTTCTTTCGAGTTCCCCATATTGATTAAAACCAGAATTAATGAGTGAGAAACACTTATCATAGCAGAAAAATAGAATCATGAAATCACATTACTCATTGTATGTCTTTGTAATGAATAAATCATCTTTAATCTATGAAATTTTATGATTATCCTATTTTATTAATAGTAATATTATATTTAAATCCTTCAATATTTGTTATAAAGAGTCTATGGATTTCCAAAGAATATCTCATCGGAGTGGAAATCTTGGTGTGCATCAATGCATGTTGTGGTGTACCAATATATTCTCGTATTAGTCCCGATGCACCATGTTAGAGTTTTTACCCCTAGGTATATCTATTCTCACTAATAGAAAAACTACCTATACCCACGGTCCAAAATCGTGGGTATAACACCCAAAACTGTGGGTATAGCCTATACCAACGGTTTTGGGAACCGTGGGGCTGAGAAGCATCGGTATAGGGATCTTAACCTATACCCACCGTTTTTAAAACTGTGGGTATATATTTTTTCCACCGTGTCAAAGCCTATCCATGATATCAATGTCTTATACCCACAGTTTAAAAACCGTGGGTAAAAATATAGAAAATAAGAATCTCATAGGTGTTGAACCCCAGAAATCCCGCTGTAACATCCCAGGTAAATAAAGAAAAAGAAAGTTTCATATTTTTTAATATGTGAATTAAATATTAATTTTACTTTAAAGGGGTTTCTATGTTCGATAGCGTACCCGATACGCACCAACAAGTTTCTTTGAAATCTTACGCTACACACTAATAATATAATAATAATATTTTAAATGGTAGTTAACACGTATCCATTGTATTGGCCATAATAAATATAAATAACTAAAATATTATTATATATGTTTGGTAAATGTTTTTAAATTTATCCAATAAAAGATAAAGGCTTAAAATAAGTAAAGAATTAAATTTTCGGCATAGATACTCTACTATTCACTAAATGGTCGATTTACCACCTTTTACTGGTGAACCCTCATTAGAAATAGTTCTAGTCATGCTTATATATTCTATTGGGTCAAATAAAATTCTTCTTTAGAATCGGGACATCAAAATTTATTTTGTGTATGTTTTTTGTAATATTTCCGATAAAGTTTATTTTTAATGAATAAGTGAAAAATGTTGTATATTAATTCAAAACATCATTATAATCAAATTTATTTATATTATTAGATTATATTTTGAATTGTTTTTAATGAGAAATTATAATATATTTTTACAAATTAATCCAATGGTGGTCATTGAATTATTTTCACTTTGAAATTGGACTTAAACAAGTGTCAATCTTTTATTAGATATTGTTTCTTAAAAACATGTTCTTTGTTTTGACAATGGGAATTAATTATTAAATTAAATAATGAAACTTAATTGTTTTTTATTTTTTGAAATAGACATCATTTTTGAATTCGGAATATCAAATATAGCTTAGGGTAAATTTTTGGTATTTTTCTGAAAAACATCAATTTTTGATTAATAGTGAAACCACAAAGTGGTAGTTAAAAAAACTGATTTTTCACTTAAATGTATCTTTAACACTTATGTGAATTGAATTTAAAAATTCTTACATACATGGTTGTCATTATTAAGTAAAATGTGGTTTAATGGGATGAAAATATTTTTTTGGGTAAATAGTAACATTTAAGTTTTATGAATCGCGATTAAAGGTAATTAGTGTAATTTAAGGTAAAAATAATGTTATAATAATATGAAATCACCTTAAAACGTGTCCTACACTAATTTTATGAGTCACTACCAACCAATAAAATCCATCGGTCGATTTGTGGGACCCCATTGATCCAATTGGGTAATATAATGACATTAATACCTTTTATTTAAAGTAAAAATAAAAATGTCACAAACATGTATTGTTTTAATAAAACAATTTTCACATGGGGTTATTTAAGTGATATATTTGACTATAAATATTCATTAGAAATATAAAATCTTTTCCTACAACATGGTAATTTTTTTAGAATTTTTATGCATCAAATAAATAAAATTACATATGACACAATGATGATGTAGTGTTTACGTCATTAATGAATGATTTAAATACATAAGAAGATAATGTTTAAAATAATATCAAAAAATTGTAAAATTTTTATTGGATGATTGTTTTTCGAACATAGTCCACCTTATCATTGACCTTATTAATTGTTGGACCTTTAGAAACCGATCATCATTATATAATAAAATAACAGTTTCATGATTTTCAAAAGAGCCCATCCTCTCCCTTATAAAAAGACACCACTTCCTACCCATTTCACACACTTCTCAAGCCCTTTGGCTCATCCAACCTCAACTCAAATAAGCTCCCAATATACCTATATTTATCCTAGATGGCTTACCTTAGGCAGAAAGCTTTTCAAGAAACTATTTTGGTTCAAACCAAGGAGAGTGACCCGATTTAAAGGTAATGTCTTCTCTTATGTTCTTTTGTTTTATTTTTCATCTCCAACCCCATAAAATCTATTTATTCCTTTATTTTTTAATGAAACCAGTATCTTCTAAAATCTAGTATTTTTTCATGTGATGTATTAGATATACACTTACACACACCTCCGTCTAATGGTTAAAGAACATACTGTTTCTGTGGATGGTGAATTACTGCCTCACGAAACAAGGATTGTTCAATCTTATCTTAACACCATTCATGGTGTCCATTAAGATGACACTATATTTATATATTATATATATTATTTTCATGTTTTCATTATGCTTATTTATTATTCATTTATGTAAAACATTTATGGTTTCCATTATGGGTAAACACGATAATTTTATTTTAGGAAGTGCAGACTACTGCCCCCTCAAAGTGATTTCAATCGTTAATGCTATATATGGGTCGTATAAAGGATGGAGTTAATAATATTATATATAATATTATACTGGATGTATAATTTTCCTTTATATCATTGTGATTTCATTCCATTAAATTTGAAATAGAAGTGAAAGTAGCGTTCATGCGTACATACGACTTACCGTCTCCATGAACGATGCATTTCATTTCTAACCTATAAATGTAATGTACTATTATAAATACATGTATATGTGGGATATATATGATATATATGATATCCAAATCGTGAATATCATTATGGATATAATGACCTTTGACCACATGAACAACATTTAATTGTAATAAGTCCATTTTTTACTTATGTACCAAATATTGACAAAACAAACATTATTTACTTAAATGATTACATACTGTTTATAACATGGAAATAAGTGATATAAAAGGAATGATAAACTTGAAAAATGTTCTTAAGGACATATAAATTATATTTAGTTTATTCTTCAAGACATTAATGAACGGTCGAGTCATGTCGGACTGGAGGTAAGGGACTTCGTCTCAATCTTCTTTCAATTAGGCATATTTTGTCCTAATTCAAGACATTCTTTTATACTCTATATAAACACCTTTGACTTTTCATTTCATTCAAAGGGAATATTTTTCTACAAAGCATTTTACTAAATTACAAAAAGGAATGTTTCTTTTAATGTACGCGTTGACAACGAACTTTTCCGCTGCAGCGAGTACTACTTGATCTTTGGCTTCCTTATCAAGCGATAATGTTTTTAAAAGAAACTAAATACCATATTATCTTTTATGTATTTTGGTATTGAAAATGGTTTTGATAATAGATTTATTATGTAAATATATTTAAGGGATATATTTTGATTGAACTGTGGAAATGTTTTCTTTCAATTATATTTGTTTTATGTCTTATTATTTTATAATGGTACATGAACATTTGACGGGAGGTTACGTGATAAACCAAATGATAGGTGGTGTCGTGAATACCAGGATGGGTGGTTACGTTATTACCACCAATGCATTGGGTATGGAAGTCAGCCATATGGCTATTCCATTTAGTGATATGTGTGGAAGTTGACCGTATGGTTATTCCATTTATGTATGTTTATGGCCCAAGTCACCTTTATATGTCATGTGTTCTTTATATGCGTTTTATGGTAATCATTTTGTTAAAAAGGGTAATTAATGATATTTCGTTCAGTGAATAGTATTTACTACATCATAAAGGTGAAAAGTATTACTTATTTTATTGTATTCATGGTTTACTTGTTGTTTTGAAAAACTAACAGTTTTTATTCATTGTGTATCCCTTAGTGAGATTTTTATGCTCACCCCATGTTTTTGAAATATTTTTCATTGGACATAATGTGGAATAGGGTCAAGGATGGGATCAAGGAAAATTCATGCTGTCTTAAACATGGAACTAGACATGACTCTCTTTTTTCAACAGTTTATGTTTTGTAAAAAAAATTGAAACTGTTTAGAAGTTTCTACTTTGTAATCTTTTGAGATGTAATAGTTTTCTCTTAATTCTCTAAAACTCTAAAAATGAAAATATCTTCAATGTGAATTATTCATTTAATTCAAGATTAAGTATTTTTTTAATTCTGTGTCCTTATAGTTGGTATCAGAGGTCGGTTTAGACAACTTTAGGTGTTAGAAAATTTGATAAATTCATGTCCAAAAATTAATTTATGGTATGATTGAAATGTTATAGCATTTAAAGATTACCATGTTGATTATACTATTATATTTCTATGTTCATAATGGTTTTCAGTAAAGAAAAAGGGAATTTTTGTTGGGATGACATCAGGAGGAAGAAAACCTTCGAAATCAGCAACCTGAGATGGTCAGAATCAGAACTGAACAGTTTGTTATAGTGATGGCACAGTTGAATCAGGCTATAAATGGTGGTGGTATCCATGAACTAGATCATCCAAATAAACCGCATAGGAACATGTCTGTGGTGGAACATTTCATGATGGAACACCCCCCATCATTCAGAGGATCATTTGACCTTGTGCTAACAGAAGGGTGGATTAAAGCACTGGAGAAGATTTTTGATGTCATGGGGTGTTCAAAACATCAAAAGGTTAGTCTCATTGTTTACTGTTTTGAAGGTGAAGCTAATCAGTGGTGGATGATGGTGATAAATATTAGGGATAGTGAGGGGATTTATAATCTTGACTTGGATGAATTCAAAGGTATGTTTCTTGAGAAAAATTTTCCTAAGGTGGTTTGTCTTACGATGGAAAAACAATTCCTAGAATTGAGGCAGGAGGATGACTCAGTGGCTGCTTATGATGCAAAGTTCACTTAATTGGCATGGTTTGCTCCAAATTTCATATGAGATCATGATAGTAAAATAAATCATTTTTACTCATGGTTAAAGCCAAAGTATCGAAGGGCATCAGCTTCTTGTGAGTTCAAAAGTTATGTAAAAAATTTTCGATGTGCGGAGAAGGTGGAAATGGAGTTTTCTAAGGATCATGTGTTCTTTGACAAACTACATAATAAGTGGTCCAGCTGGTAGGAAAAGGGAATGAATTCATCAAATAATCCAGGAGGTAAGAAAAACAAATATCCATCCAGTGAGAAGTTTGGTAAAATTCATCCTGGAGAATGATTATCCATGTCGGTAAAGTGCTTTTGGTGTGGTAAATTTGGTCATATTGCTCGTAACTGTAAACAAGATGATCAAGCAGGCAATGAAAATCTAGCGGTAATATGTTTTAAGTGTAATGAAATGGGTCATAATGCAAATGATTGTCTAATAAAGAACTCAACTAAGGGAAAGCAACCAGACTACAAGTAGAAAGGGGTGGTGAAATCCTTTGCAACTACTTCAGCATATGTTGGGCCATCGAATGAAGTAGTATTCGGTACAGTATTTGTTTGTTCAGATTATACCAATGAGTTTTTTGATTCAGGGTCTACACATTCTTTCATTTCTGAGAATTATTCTAGTAAATTTGGAATTCCATCACAAGATATGATTCAAGAACTTATGGTTATAACACCCAGAGGAAATTTTGATACAAAAAGTAATTATAAGAACCTTTCTATCCTTGTGTGCAGAAAGAATCTACCTGTAAAACTTATTATTTTCCTCTAGTAGAGTTCGATGTTATTTTGGGCATATATTGGCATTATGTTTTTCATGCTAAGATTGACTGCAGAGATAAAGAGGTTTCTTTCAAGAATATTTTCAATTTGAGTACAAGAATGAACCCTTGCTTTTGATAACATTTCAAGAAGTTGAGGAACTAATAAAAGATGGAAATTAATATTACCTTGCAAATATTATTGAAAACAAAGGAACTATTTAGATTAATGATGTGCCAGTGGTAAATGAGTACCTTAATGTTTTTCCTGATGAGTTGCATGGTATTATACATGATCGGGATGTTGAATTTTTTGTTGACTTAGTTCTTGATTTGAAGCCAATTTCAAAACCCCCTTATTGAATGGCTCAAGATGAACTTTTAGAGTTATAGAAGCAATTTCAGGATTTATTAGATAATGGTTTCATTCGATCTAGCACATCAACATGGGGTGCTCCCGTCTTGTTTCATAAAAGAAATATGGTTCAATGAAACTTGTCATTGATTACAGAGCATTGAATAACATCACTGTTAAGAACAAGTATGCTTTTCCTCATATTGATGATTTGTTTGATCAGCTCCAGGGAGATCAGTATTTTTCAAAAATTTAATTGAGGTCAGGGTACCATCAGTTGAATGTAAAGGAAGTAAACGTTTCGAAGACTGCATTTCGTACTAGATATGGCCATTATGAATTTTTACTTATATCTTTTGGGTTAACCAATGCACATACTGTATTAATGGATCAAATGAATAGAATTTTCCATGTGTTCTTTGATAAGTTTGTGTTTGTGTTCATTGATGATATTTTTTTGTTTTCTAAAATTAATGAGTAGCATGAATGTCATTTGAGGGTTATCTTGAAAACCTTAAAAGAAAATAAACTGTATGAAAAATTCAGAAAGTGTGAGTTTTGGTTACAAAAAATTTCTTTCCATGGTAACATTCTTTAAAAAAATGGCATAACTGTTGATCTTGCTAAAACAAAGTTGTTGATGAATGGAAAATACCCACAAATATAACTGAGATCATTAGTTTTCTTGGTTTGGTAGGTTATTACCAAGGGTTTGTTGAAACTTTTTCACGGTTATCTAGTCCAATGACTATGTTAACTCGAAAAGGTGTTTTGTTCATCTGGACAAAAGAGTGTGATGATTGTTTTCAGGAATAGAGAAGAATATTGGTGAATGCTACAGTTTTGGAACTTCCTTCCAAAAATGGTGAGTTTGTTATCTACAGTGATACTTTGTTGAAGGGACTTGGTTGTGACTTTATGCAGAATGATTATGTAATTTCTTATGCTTCACGTCAGTTGAAAACTCATGAGTTAAATTACCCTACACATGATTTGGAATTAGTTTCTATATTTTTAGCTATAAAAATTTGAAATCATCATTTGTATGGAGTGAAGTGTGAAATATATACCAATCACAAAAGTTTAAAGTATATATTCACTCAAGAGGAATTGAACATGAGACAAAGTAGGTGGCAAGAATTAATCAAGGATTATGATTGTACAATTCATTACCATCTGGGAAGAGAAAATAAAGTGGATGATTCTTTGAGTCGAAAAAGTAATGCTTCATTAACCATGCTACGTTTGGAATGAGATCCTTTACTTTTTGATTTGATTAACTTTGGCATAATAGTTGTTGTTGCAGGATGTTCTTCTGTTTTGTTTTAGGTGTCAGTCAGATCATCTCAATTAGATAGAATTAAGCATGAATAGAAGAAAGACAATGAGTTGCAGAAAAAGGTGGAGCTGGTTCAGAAGGGTAAGTTGCTTGAATTTAACATTGATAATGACTGTGTTTTGAGGTTTTAAAAGAGGTAATGTGTGCCTTGTGATTCACTATTGACGAATGAGTTGTAATGTGAGGCTCATAGTGCCCCATTTTCAGTTCATCCTAGCATTACTAAGACGTTTATAGATCTACGGGATTTTGACTGGAGGGATGGAATGAAAAAATATATAGATGATTTTACCCTGAACTATTTGACTTGTCAATAGGTTAAATTAGAGTGGCAGTTACCGAAAGGGATGTTTCAGTATTTATCGGTTCCAGTGTGCAAATGGGAAAATATATCCATGGGCGTCATTTTGGATTACCAAAGACACCTCGAGGTAATAATGCAATCTGGGTTATTATTGATCGATTAAATAAATCTGATCATTTAATTCCTATTCGCGATAAATTCTCTCTAGATTAACTTTCTTGGATGTATGTTAAAGAGATAGTCATGTTACATGGAGTTCCCCTCTATATTGTATCTGATTGTGATCCTAGGATTACTTCTAACTTTTGGAAAGGCCTTTAGAAGTCGTTGGGTACTGAATTAAATTTTAGTACAACATTTCATCCGCAATCAGATGGGCATTTAGAACGATCAATTCAGACCATGGAGGATATGTAACGTTCTTGCATGATATATTACCAGGGATGTTGGGACTAACCTCTTTCTTTGGTTGAATTTTTTTTATAACAATAGTTTTCACTTCATTTTACATATGCCTACTTTTGAGGAATTATATGGTAAATGATGTCGAACTCCAGCTTTTTGGGATGAAGTAAGGGAAAGGAAGTTGATAGGAACAGAATAGGTAGAAGAGATGACAGAAAAAGATCAGTTGATTCAGAAGCACATGATAACAGCTCAGAGCATGCAGAAAAGTTATTCAGATAACTGAAGGAAGGATCTATCTTTCGAGGTAGGTGATCGTGTTTTTCACAAAGTTTCTCCATGGTAAAGTGTGATGTTTTTTGGAAAGAAGGGAAATTTGAGTCTGAGGTTCATTGAACCTTATGAAATCCTAGAGGAAGTTGGATCAGTTGCATACAGTTTGGCATTACCTCCATGTTTGTCCCAGGTACACAAATGTTTTTCATGTTTCAATGTTGAGAAAGTATATTCCAGATCCATCTCATGTTTTGAGCCCAGAGGTAGTTTAGTTGGAGGAGAATCTCTCTTATGAAGAAAACCCTGTCCAGATTATTGACCGAAGAGAGCATGTGTTGCGAAATAAGGTAATTCATTAGGTGTAGGTTTTATATAAAAACCATATCATTGATGAGAGAACGTTGGAATCTGAAAATGATATGAGGGATAAATACCCCCACTTATTTTGATAAGTGAAAAAAAATTGCGAGGAAGCGATTCCAAAAAAGCGGGGAATGATGTAACATCCCAAGTAAATAAAGAATAAGACATTTTCATATTTATTAATATTTTTGAATTAAATATTTATTTTACTTTAAAGGGGTTTCTATGTTCGATAGCGTACCCGATACTCAACAATGACTTTCTTTTAAATTTTACGTTGCACACTAATAATTTAATAGTATTATTTGAAATGGTAGTTAACACATAGAAATTGTATTGGAGAGAATGAATACAAATAACTAAAACATGACGATATATGTTTTTTAAATGTTTTTAACTTTATCCAATAAAAGTTAAAGGCTTAAAATAAGTAAAGAATTCAATTTTAGGCATAGATACGCTAATATTCACTAAAAGGTCGATTTATCTATTTTTGACGGTGAACCCTATTTGAAAATAGTTTTGGTCACTATTATACATTCCCTTAGACCAAATAAAATCCTTCATTAGGATCAGGAAATCAAAATTTACTTTGTTTATGTTTTTGTTATTTTTCCGATAAAGTTCATTTTTAATGAATAAGTGAAAAATGTGGTATTTTAATTGAAAAAATCATTTTAATATAATTTAATTATATGATTATATTATATTTTTAATTGGTTTTAATTTAAAATTATAATATATTTTTACAATTTAATCCAATGTTGGTAATGCGAATTAATTTCACTCTGAAATTGGACTCAAACAAGTGTCAATCTTTTGATAGATATTGTTTCTTAAAAACAAGATATATGTTTTGACAATGATAAATAATTTTTAAATTAATTAATACAACATATATGTTTAGAATTTTTTAAAATAGACATCATTTTTGAATTCGTAATATCAAATATAGCTTAGGGTGAATTTTTGGTATTTTTCTGAAAAACTTCAATTTTTGATGAAAAGTGAAACCACTAAGTGGTAATTAAAAAAACTGATTTTTCATTTAAATGAAACTTTAACACTTCTGTGAATTGAATTTCAAAAATCCAACATACATGGTTTTAAAAAATAAGTAAAACTTGGTTTAATGGGATGAAATTAATTTTTTTTGGTGAATAGTAACTTGTATGTTTTATTAATCACAATTAAATGTAATTAGTGTAATTTAAGGTAAAAATAATGTTATAATAATATGAAATCACCTTGACACGTGTCCTACACTTATTGGATGAGTCCTGGCCGACCATTACACTCCATGGGTCTATTTTTGGGACCCCATGGAGCCACTTGGGTAAGATAATGTCATTAATAGCTTTTATATAATTTAAAAATAAAAATGTCACAAACATGTATTGTTTTACTAAAACAATTTTTACATGGGGTTATATAATTGATATATTTGACTATAAATATTAATTATAAGGATAATACAATTTATTACAACATGGTAATTTTTTATATAATTTTTAGTCAACAAATAAATAAAAAATTTTATGACACAATGATGATGTCGTGTTTACGCCATAAATTAATGATTTGAATAAATAAGAAGATAATGTTTAAAATAATATCCAAAACTTGTCAAATTATTATTTGATGATTTTTTTTCGAACATGGGCCATGTTAGCTTCTAATTTAACAATTTTTGGACCTTTAGAAACCGAATAGAATTATATAATAAAATAATAGTTTCATGCTTTCTAAAAGAGCCCCTCCTATCCCTTATAAAAAGACCCCACTTCATACCCATTACAAACACATCTCAATCCCTTTGGCTCTTCCAACCTCTACTAAAACAAGCTCTCAATATCCCTCTCTTAATCCTATAATCCTTACCTTAGGAAAAAATCTCTTCAAGAATCTCTTTTGGTTCATACCAAGTGGAGTTACTTGATTTAATGGTAATGTCTTCTATTAAGTTCTTTTGTTTTATTTTGATTCTCCAACCCCCTAAACTCTTTTTATTCCTTTATTTTATAACAAAAACATTATATTCTATATACTATGATGTTTTTATGAGAATTATTAGAGCTAAACATAAACACACCTCCAATTAATGGTTAAAGAACATACTATTTTTGTGGGTGGTGAATTACTCCCTCACGAAATGAAGATTGTTCAATCTTCTCTTAACACGTATTATGGTGTCCATTAAGATGTCACTGTATTTATCTATGATTTATATTATTTTTATGTTTTCTTTATGCTTCTTTATTTTTCATTTATGGAAATCCTATATGTTTTCCATTATGGGTAAACACGATAATTTCATTTAAGGAAGTGCATACTACCGCCCCCTCAAAGTAATTTCAATCGTTAATGCCATATGTGGGATGTATAAAGTATGGATTTAATAAAATTATACATGATATTATACTGGAATTATAATTTACCTTTATATCATTGTGATTTAATTCCATTAAATATGAAATATAAATGAAAGTAGCGTTCATGCGTATATACGACTTACCGTCTCCATGAACGGTGCATTTCATTTCTTACCTATAAATGTTATGTACTATTATAAATACATGTGTATGCTGGATATAAATGATATATATGATATAAAAATCATGAATATCATTCTGGATATAATGAAACTTTTACCACATGAACAACATGTAATTGTACGAAGTCCATTTTTGACTTAAGTACCAAATATCGACAAAACGAACATTATTAACTTAACAGATTACATAATGTTTATAACTTGGAAATAAGTGATATAAAAGGAATAATACACATTAAAAACGTTCTTAAGGAATTATAAAATACATTTATTTTATTATTTAAGATCTTAAAGAATGATTGATTCAATTCGGAGATGAGGTAAGGGACTTCGTCTCAATCTCCTTTCATTGAGGCATATTTTGTTCTAAATCAAGACTTTATTTTATACGCTGTATAAACACCTTTGAATTTTCATTTCATTTAAAGAGAAAATTTTTCTATGAAGAATTTTACTAAACTAAAGATAGGAATCTTTCTTTAACCTACGCGGTGACAATGACATTTTCCGCCGTAGCGAGTACTACTTGATCTTTGGATTCCTTAATAAGCCGTAATGTTTTTAAAAGAAAATAAATACATATATTTTGTTATTTATTTTGGTATTGAAAATCATTTTGATAACAGATTTTTTATGTAAATAAATTTAAGGGGTATATTGTGATTGAAATGTGAAATTTTATTATTTCCATTATATTTGTTTTATGTATTATGATTTTATAATGGTTCTTGGACATTTGATGGGTGGTTACATGATAAAACAAATGAAAGGTGGTTCCATGAATACCAGGATGGGTGGTAACCTTATAACCTCTAATGCATTGGGTATGGAAGTGATTTGTATGGCCATTACATTTAGTGATATGTGTGGAAGTTTACTGTATGGTTATTCCATTTATGTATGTTTATGTCCCATGTCACCTTTATATGTTATGTGTTCTTTATATAGGGTTTTATGGTAATATGTTTGTTACAAAAGGGTAAGTAATGATATTTTATTCAATGAAGAGTATTTACTACTTCATAAAGTTGAAAAGTATTACTTATGTTAATGTATTCATGGTTTACTTGTTGTTTTTAAAAACTAACAGTTTTCATTCTTTGTGTATCCCTTACTGGTCTTTTTATGCTCACCCCCAGTTTTTGAAACGTTTTTCACAGGACATAATATGGAATAGGGTCCAGGATGGGATCAAGGAAAATTCATGCAGTCTTAAACATGGAACTAGTCATGACTCTTTTTTTTTCAAGAGTTCATGTTTTAAAAAAATGGAAACTGTGTAGAAGTGTCTAATTTGTAATCTTTTGAGATGTAATAGTTATGTCATAATTGTCTAAATCACTAAACCTAAAAAGATCCTCAATGTGAATTATTCATTTAGTTCATGATTATGTAATGTTTTAAGGCTGGGTCCTTATACCGGCAACATGAGCAATTATTTCAACGGACCTCGCCACTTTAGTTATTCCTTTTATATTATTATATATCTGTATTTTTAAATATATATTAATCAATGACCGTATTACGAAAAAACGAATGCAGCTGGTTTCGAACCCACATCTGATGCAGCATGATTCCCACACATAAACAACCAATCTAGCTCGACTACGCAAATATATGTCAAAATTTATAATAATATACTAATCCCCTTCTCTGGATTCAAAAAATAGAAGCCAGCGAGATTCGATACCTCAACCACTAAAACAAATATGCAACTCTTAAACAACCCTGCAAACATAATTATGTAAATATATATCTATATTTATGTTAATATATTTATATTACTCGCTGTTTTAGAAAAATAGTAGTCATAAGGATTTGATCCTGGGGCGATGCAACACACAAACTGACGACTCACCAACACATATACGGAAATTTGTTTTATGTTCTATTTGTATAAATCTATATATATTAATCCAAACCGTGTTCCTGTAAAAACATTTTCCATCATCCCATGTAATTTTTTCCCCACTTTATGGTGGGAAATCTATAGCCACGGTTCTCCAAAACCATGGGTATAGGTCTTCAAAAAAAACCACAATACCCAAGGTTTTGGAGAATAGTGAGTAATGGACTTCTGAAAAAACTCTATACCCACGGTTTGGCCAAAAATGTGGGTATACGTCTTAAAAAAACCTATACCCATGGTATTGAAAAACCGTGGGTATTGGTATATAAAAATAATCTATACACACGGTTTTCTGAAACCGTGGGTATAAGTCCTTATATTATCCCTATAGCGACGGTTTTCGAAAACCGTCGGTATAGGCCCATTTTCCAGTACTGCCTAGATCCATATACACATTTACTATCCCCAAAGGGAATTAATGATATTAAACCACTCACTTTATCATTTACCAAAATTCCATGGAATATTCATAAACATTAACTCATCCTTATACTTATCCTTAGAGACACCCATATATATATATATATAAATATTCATAGGGTTATCATTATAAATTTCACATCCTGGTTTACAATTGTTGAAAAAACAATTCCTTTAATACCAACTATAGTATACAAGGATTATCATACATGGATATTACGTAATTTTATATTATTATTCAACACATTATAAAAAATACATCCTTGAGGACCATAATAGTTTAGTGTCTTTGAAAAATTCGTACAAATTCTTCTAGTATGGTAGAAATACATAAGATATGAATTTTCTTGATTCCTTTGTAAGAGTAAATAAGGGAGATACTTAAAAATAAATAAGAGAATAGGGGTATGAGAACATGATCATAACATTAGAAGAGAATACCAAGCATATCATAAACAAGAATCCTAGAATAATGGATTTGTATTGCATAAGGAATGAATCATAGAGAAATAACAATCAAAATACAAGAAACCATAAAATAAGAATAATACATGGAATTGTTTCATACACATAAATATTTAATATCATTACCTATATGTCTAAAAACATTTTTAGAACTTATTATGGCACTTAGTGGGGATTAAAACCTACATGGAGGGACAGACCACTATACCTAATATCAATGATTTCCTTTTAAGGGGCCATGTATAACCATCATCCCATAGTGGATAGTGTTTTTATATCTTCAAATAATGGATCATGGTTCCCCATCCTCCCATAGAAAATCAAGTTTCCACATCTTCAATCGTTATGGTGACTATAGATTCTAGGCACGACACACCACCATCCCCAGTCACACTCCTTTCCTGGTAAGGGATCCTATTTGTATATATAACCATAGTAGATCAAGCCTATCAACATTATTGCCATCATTATCTCATGAGATATAAATATTATTCAATTCATTGGATGTGGATATTAGTCCCACCAATATCATTAAAAAATTCATTCATGTGCCTCACGATAACAAAAATTTCATAATATCCTGACCAGTAAAAAATAGATGGATTTCATAAACATCCTATCATAACACATGAAATGAAATGGCTGTTATTGAAATATAATAATATATTATCCAATGTAAAAAATATATGTTTCATAATCATTTCATCACGGTATATATCATTAAGAGAAGCGAGTCTCATAAAAATAAAACACATTGAAAAGGAACAAGTTTCACATACTTATAACCTGTGACAGATAAACAAGGTTCATAATCATCATTCCATAGATAAAAAAATAATTAAGAGAATGAATTTTACTTGAACCTTTATATGATTTCATAGAAAGGCATGAGTAACAAAAATAAATGTCATCTTAGATGGAAAATAACTTTGAATGATCATTTGATAAAAAATCTGGTGGAAAATATCATTTATTCATAAAAAATTTTAAAATAGATATTTTTTTTAAACTATTTTTATATGAAAACCACATTAAAAATAGATAAATGAGTCTTGAAATCATTTTAATTCTTTTCCATTTTAAAAACGATAAAGGACCCTTAAAAATAATTTGAAATAATTTTTTTGAAAATACCTTGAAAATATATGAAGAAGGATTTAAATAATATTGAAACCCCTTTACCTTAAAAACTTATAAAATACACTTTAAATAACTTTTAAATATATTTCCCTTGAAAACATATAAAATAATCTTGAATATATTATTGAAAATATATTCCATGAAAATTTATAAAATATGATTACACCATTTTTTAAAACATTTTCCCTTTAAACATATTCAATATGATTAAAAAATATTTGAAAAATATTTTAAATGAAAACATATAAAATAAGATTCAAAATATGAGAAAAAATATTTTATTTGTAAACAATTTGAAAAATTATAAAGAATTCTTGAAAATATTTAAAAATCATTTCGTTTAAGACACTTTGAAAACATATAAATAATTATTGAAATAATGTTGATTACATTTTCAATTAAAACATATTTAAATATATATGGATATCTTAGAAACATATTTTAAATTATTTATTTTGAAAACAGATATTTAATTATTGCAAACTATTATATATTAAATTGTTTTTAAGGAAACAAATTTTCATCTCAAGAGAGATGTAATGTTTTACATTCCTAAAAACATTCATAATTCTCTTATGTACCAATGACTGAATAAATGTTACCAATAAAATAATATATCAAGAATATATACATGAGAATTAAATTCAAGATTTATCATGAGAGATGGATCATATTGTTTAATCTATCGAAGAAAAATCTTAAATAGTCCTCATAAAAGATGAGATTGATTCAATAAACTCTTATCACATGGTAACATTGAATTATACTCAACATATAGGAAACTTTAATTAAATAAATATTGAAATATTCATAAAATAAAGTGATTAATTATGTATCATGTCAGTGACAGTTTGTACCCCACATTGAAAAATATCGTTGCATAATAAGGAATGTGTCTCATATAATGAAAATTGTGTAAAATACATTACAGATTTGGTAACACTTGAAACAAGAAATCCCGAAAATATATATAATAAAATAGATATTTAAATTCCCATAAAATTAAGGATAAAAAAATAGATCATATTCATGGTCTATAAAATAATACACATAAAGAATATGAGTAGTGAATAATGCACAAATCTCACCGAAATGAATGTGAGAATATAAATCCCCTTTCCATAAGTATTGACATTCTTTGTACACATTAGAATCTAAAAAATAATTAATAATAGTTTAATATATATATATATATATATTATAAAAAATATATTATTATATATAATACCATATATGATTTGATTATGACTTTATATTAACCATTTATAAAAAAATCCACGTCAATGATACATTTTCGGTAATATCCTTTTTATTTTTCATATATGTTTTGATTTTTTAATTTTGATCCTTTTACATAAATCAGGATTAAATTGTTTAATGAATATAAAAATGATCCATAAAATATATATTCATTATATATGTTTTTATATTAAACTATAAAATATGTTAATATAAAACACAATACACTATTGACGACGACGGTATGCCATACGTAAGCATAAACACTGCTTCTGTTTTATTATCCTATTAAAAGAAATAATGTAAATGAAACATATGTATGTATATATATAATATCATTATTTTAGAATTATAATGTAATATTTATCATATATATTTACTAATAATATCATTAATACATATCATTCAATGTTTGAACGAATCACATTGCTTTGAGGATAACATAGTTCACCCTTCTACAAAAGAAGTTACCATAGTTACATGAAATTAAATTCATAAAGGTATGGTATATATAAAAAATTTATAATCCTAAATACATTATTAATCTCTCACATATCATAGATAAATATATTTTCCATCATAACTCCCAAACCTGACATGTGGTTAAGGAAAAACTAGTATCTTCATTTCTTGCAGCGGTAGTTCGCCATACAGAAGAACTGTAAGTTCATTACCCAATAAGTGCAGGTCCAAAACATATATAATCTAAATAAATTTATGATAATTGTGTTATTATATGTAAGAACCCGGATCTTAGTTTTTAGGTATGTCATTCTTTTTCCTGGAGTTTTTGAGAAAAGAGGAGTTTTTGGAATTTTTTGAAGTACACACCGTGTACTTTTTGAGTAGACATCGTGTAATCCCTTGCCATGCCAGGATATGTACTGACCATGTCCAGGCCACACACACGGTGTGTTGGGATGAAGTGGAGGCCACTTAAAGCAGATTACAGAAAAGTAGAGTACACACTGTGTTCTCAAGAAGTACTAGCCATGTATTTTATTTTATTTTTCATTAAACGGACCGTGGTCACGCCTAATCGAAAGAATCGTCTTCTTCTAGGTCCTATTCTACAGAGAGACGTCGTATGGCCATATAACATCTCCAAATACATGATCCTTTATTCATTCTCTGAATCGACCGTTATCGATTGCGTTGGAACCGCAGCGGTGAGTTCTTCCTTCTCCTAGAGCCTCGTTTTCCAATTACTCCTCTTTCTTGAGTTTTCGTGGGATGAACGTTTTGTATGTTTTCATAGATCTACGCTGCTCTATTGAGAATCAAGCTTCTTGGTTCATGTATATTAATATCCTAGGATCAAGATAGGTGGTTTGTGCCTTACCTTTCGATGTCTTTGAGTTTTATGTCAAATTCCAACAATACTCATGGACGGGGTATTGTGTGTTTACTGTTTTGCCCTTGTGGTTTTCCTTCATTTCATGCATGATTTTGTTGAGGTAAATTGATCTTTTTTGTGGATAATTGTTGTGCTTGGATGTTTTACCCATGCTTTTTTCTTGTTGCAACCTTTGGGTCTCTTTAGCCTTTGGTCGTTGTACATATTTCCATGCCTTGTGATCGTACGATGGAATGATGTTGTTAACATGATTGTTGCTCTATAGACTGTTTAGACAAGTACCTCTATAATTGTACTTTGATTAGACAAGTAGCTCTATTGGTGTACTCTGTCCTTATAACATTAATATGCACTAGCTGGCACGGGACCGTGAGAACCCAGTGCTATAGACTATAAGGGATAGACCATGTGAGCTTCCTAGAGAGTCTTAGATGTTATAGACTATACATGGATAGGCTGAGTGAGCTTTCTTAGAGAGTCTTGGACATTATAGAATACAGGTGGTAGACCGAGTGATCTTCCCAGAGAGGCTATGTTATTTTAGACTACTGGAAGGTAGACCGAGTGAGATTCCTCAGAGAGTCTTTACCTTGTTCGAATGTCTTTAAAACCTTCCCAGGCTAGAGGTGGAATTGACTGAGTGAGAATTCTTAGAGAGTATGTGGTATACCTAAGGCTATAAGAGGATTAACTAAGTGAGCTTCCTCATATAGTCTCTAATCCTTGGGGCCAAGAGGGTTAGACCGCGTGATCTCCCTCATAGAGTCCGTGACTACCCCAGATTATAATGGCAATTAACCGAGTCAGCTTCCCCAGAGAGTCTTATAATTTTGTATGACAAAACCAGAGGGGTTAGGTTGAGTGCATAGCCGAGAGGGTGGTGGTACTTCATGTATAGGACTAGAGGGGATGGTTTCGAGTACTTCCTTGAGGATTTATTGTTTGTGATAGTTGTTGCTTCACTGATACTTGTTATTCTATGGATTGATCACTATTGTATATCATCATATTTACTACTTACTTATTACTGCCTACTATTGCTACTACTTTTTACTTATTTTTGTACTATTACCTACATTATAATCATGGACTATTAGGCATAGATCTTCGGGTGGTTTCCTACTGGGATTTAGTTGCACATCTTATTCTAGACATTTCTTTAGGCCCAAACAGACTATGTTGTTGCAGTTATAGACAAGGGAATGCACCCTTCGACTTTTGGTACTTGATTTCTTTGGAGCTAGAGAGCATGGGTCTATGATTTGGTTTGCGATGTTGATGATATTTTTACCTTATTTTGTACTTGGTTTGGTACTATTGTATTTTTCATCATTTTGACTTGTTTGGCTTCTTTCCTAGATATGTATTATGCATTATTTTATATATATATACATATGAGCTCTAGTAGTTTGTTGATTTAGTCGTTCCATTGTTTATTATTGTTGGTTATTTACTGCTTCCGATCTTTCATGTTTATTTACTTCCATTGTGTACTCTTCCAATGAGGGCATAGATTCCCCACTATCACACCCAAGGCCCTCGCTGCTAGTCAGCAGCCTCTGGCATTTGGGGAAATGTGATTGATGCCATGTGACCAACTGGGTACGGGGCACCTCTTGTTGGATTCCGGAACTGGGATTTTACAAAGTGGTATCAGAGGGATTATGTTCTCTTGATTTACTGTTTGGAGCCTTTTTCCAGGGATAGGATGGATTTGGTACTTGGTAATAAGCTATGCCCAGGAGTAGCTATCCCATGTACAGGGAGAAGCCATACTACCTTGTTTATTATAATTATCCAGTTTTGAGATTATACAGTTGATATGATTTCACATATAGTGATTCACATGACTTGTCTTGTTATTGTTGTTGCAATTACGGTTCTATTTCTATCGCGACCCGATGAGATGAGGGTATTCTATCACATGCATCATATAGGCACTTGATAGAAATCACAGGCCATGAATTCATTCCCTGACATCTAGGATGAATTAGCAATTTCATGTTGTTGTGATAGACTTTGTGTAGGTTATGCATGCTGTTGTGATAGATTCTTGATAGAATATCTGCTATTTTATAGAGGACTATTTGTATTGTACTTTGATTAAATGAACACCAAATTTTGGTTCTTGAGGTGTTATGGGGCCTCTTGAATCGGAAATTGGTGAATCATTGGCCGGTTTTTTCTTATATATGACTGTATTGGATACCATTCTTTGATTTGAGAGGAGTATGGGCCCTCACGGATCGAAATTTGGCACATTCATGCCTTGTTTTCTATGTTTCTGGACTCCAGTGCACTTTCTGAGCTACTGCCCGGAAAAACCCAAAATATACGGCATGTACTTTATGACTACACATCGTGTAGTTTGAGACCGTGTCACTGAATGTGTGTACGTGAACACGGTGTTGGGTAAATGTCTTTAGGAACACACCGTGTATGGTAGGTGCACTCGGTGTAGTATAGATTAGTGTACCCGATCGTGTCACAAATAACACAGGTCAGGGAAGCTCAAGTAAAACACATTGTGTTGGTAAAGAACACATCGTGTAGTCTTGTTCCAGGTAACCAACCGTGTCACAACCAACACAGGTCAGTGTTATCTTCTCCTATACATGTCGTGTTTGTTTGGAACACGCCGTGTAAGGGTCAGCCGTGTAGACGACCATGTAACTAGAAACACGAGTTTCCAAAACATTTTCAAGTACACGCCGTGTGAATAGGTAACATGCCGTGTAGTCACAGTTTAAGAAGACTATGTGGGTTAGCCGTGTAGAGAGTCTCGGGAAGGGGAATAGAGTTCAAGTACATGCCATGTGTGGGGAAACACACTGTGTAGTTGGGATGTTACACGACCAGAGGTGGTTGGAATACACGCCCATGTCCTTTGGTTAAGTGAACATGCCATGTAATTTTTTTACACACCGTGTAGTCATGTTTTGTAAACACCAATGTTTCCTTCTCCTGTTCCCATTTTTACTCTTGCATTCTTAGTCTATGATAATCCTGATCTGATGTCTTCTTTTGATATTTTCATATCTATGCCTCTGAGACGTCCTCCGGTTCTACGTCAGTTTACAAACGATGATCAGACACCAAGTATGACCGATCATGGTCCTCCTGCATATCCTCCTGTTGTGCCAGCCTTGGCACCAGTATTCATACCCATCGCAGGCGCTGATGCGTAGTTCAGGGAGGAATTCCTGGGGATGAAGTAGAGTTTTCAGGGAGCACCGCCTCCTGCCCCACCGATGGCCGTGTTGACGTGGGTCATTCAGCAGCAGCATCCTCCTACTTTTTTAGGGGATGGAGGACCCCAGGCTGTAGAATTGTAGTTAGAGGCCACGCTGTCGATCATTGAGCATCTGGAGATACCCCCAGAGAAAAGGGTAAAGCTGGAAACTTATATACTCCGAGAGACCACCAAGTGGTGGTGGGAGGTGATTTCGCATTCAGAACGCCAGCAGAGTATGTCTTGGGATGTGTTTTGCCACACCATCTCTGGCTACATTTACCCAGAGACCTTTAGGGTCAACGGAGCCCGGGAGTTTATGAGTCTGCAGTAGGGTACTCTTTTTGTTATGGAGTACTCATCCCGTATTACTGAGTTGTTGTGCTTCATGCCGATCCCAGCATGTGATGATTTATTCCTCTCCAGGAAGTTCGAGGATGGTATTAGGCATGAGATCCATTCCCAGGTGAATATCTTCAGGTTGACTTCGATATCCTCTATCGTCAACCAGGTGCTGATCACTGAGAGCAACCTTAGAGATTCTACAGTAGTGAGCCAGGGCGGTTTGACATTCAGAGCTGGTGTTCCTCCTACGGATAGTAGGAGGCTCTATAGAGAGTCTTCTCGAGGAGATCAGAGAAGGCGGGATGTATCTTTTGGCAGCCAGGTTATATGATACCAGTGCAGAACGAGTGGGCATACTAGGCCCTAGTGTCAGTGAGATCTGGTAGAGTGCTGATCTTGTGGTAAGATGTTCCATCATTAGCATTTTTGCCAGATCATCTCACATTCAGCTGGTGGTAGGGGTTCTTCTCTGACCCCGCGTTTAGGAGATGCTTTGCCAGTTTCTCACCAGTCTGGGAACTGTAGTTCTTTCAGCCGTTTGGGCCAAGGTGGAGGTTGCGGTCATGGTGGTCATTCACCATGTTACCAACGACAGCAGAGTGGGTCAGCTCAGAGTGGTCAGCCAGGGGCGCAGGGCTGCGGTGGATGCCAGAAATTCACCATGGAGTAGTCCTAATAGGAGCGGTATCCAATCCCTTCTACAGTTCTAGGTACGATCTTAGTAGCCTTAGTTTTATCTTCATCCCTTTTCGATACGGGTTTTTCTCATATTTTTATCTCTGTTGTTGTTGAGGAGAGCCTTGGGCTCTGTATCTTTTCTTCTTCTAAATTGTTAACTCTTAACACGCAATTGGGAATGAGGACATCTAGAGTATGTCAGTACAGAGAGTGACATCTTGAGGTTGCATGGTGTCTTTTCTTATGGGACCTCTATCTCATAGAGATGACGGGCTATGATGTCATTCTCACGATGGACTGGTTAGTTCCCCTCCAAGAAGTCGTCAATTTCTATCGTCATAGGGTGAGTTTCTTATCAACAGAGGGTGGAAATTTCCTTGATAGAGGCATGTGGGATGTCCAGGCAGGTAGAGCTCGACCAGAGCATCATGGTCTAGGAAGAGTTACAACCCAGTTTTCCATTCATTATCTGGATGACCAGGGGACATCACAGTTTGACTTTCCCCCAGTGGTGGATCATTTCAGGAATGTCTTTCTAGAGGAATTTTTAGGTTTTCCTCTGGAGCGTGAGGTAGACTTCTCGACTGACCTCGTACCAGGAGGGGCACCGGTGTTCATTCCTCCTTATAGGATGGCTACACCTAAGTTGCATGAGCTCATGAAGCAGTTTGAGGAGTTACAGGAAAAGTGCTTCATCTGACCCAGTACTTCTCCTTGGGGTTGGCATGTCCTATTTGCAAAGAAGGAAGACAACACCATTCGTCTTTTTATGGATTTTTAGAAGCTAAACCTGTTGATGGACAAGAACCGATATCTCGTGCCAAGGATCGATGACCTCTTTGATCAGCTTTGAGGTGCCCAGGTGTTCATGAAGATCAATTTGAGGTTCGGTTATCATCAGTTGCATGTTAGACATTCAGATATACCTCTTACAGTCTTCAGGAGTAGGTATGGTCTATAAGAGTATACAGTCATGCCATTCGGTGTCACGAATGCGCATGTAGTTTTATGGCACTGATGAATTGAGTGTTCCATCCGTACATAGATTACTTTGTGGTGGTTTTCATGGAAGACATCTTGGTGTACTCTAACACTCGATAAGAACATGACACACATCATTAGATCATTATGAGTACACTAAGGGAGCATCAGTTATATGATATGCTCTCGAAATTCCACTTTTGGATGGATTAGATTTACTTTCTATTTCATTTTATCTCAGTGAAAAGAGTATCGGTGGACCTAGAGAAAGTGAGAGCTGTAGTTTCCTGGGAGCATCCAAAGAATGTCTTTGAAGTGCAGAGTTTTCTAGGGCTGGCTGGATACTACAAGCATTTCACACAGGACTTTCAGGACTAGTAGCATCGCTGACAGGTTTGACAAAGAATAGGGTGGAGTTTTTATGTTCAGATTCTTGTGAGTCAACCTTTCAGGAGTCGAAGGGGAGGTTAACATCCGCACCAATACTGGTCTTTCCAGAGTCGGGCAAAGACTATGCTATATACTGTGATGCTTCAGGTATCGGGCTGGGATCTGTGCTTATGCAATGAGATGGGGTTGTTGAATACGTGTCTCTGTAGTTAAGGCCACAAGAGAGGAACTACCCAACACACTATCTGGAGTTTGCAGTTTTTGTTCATGCCTTATGCTATTAGAGACACTACCTTTTGGGAGGGCACTTTTTTGGTTTTCACCGACCACAAGAGTCTCAAGTATATCTTCACTCAGTGTGATCTCAATCTGAGACAACCCAGGTGGGTTGAGTATCATCAATCATTCGACTTTGAGCTCGCCTATACACCGGGAAAGGGAAACGCATTGGCAGATGCGTTGAGCATGAGAATTCAGATTCAGTCAGTTAAAGAGGCCAATAGTGAGTGGTACCTTATGGAAATGTTCTCTGAGATGTATCTGGAGGTGGACGATAGATCGGTACAGACATAACTATCTTCTATACCGGTTACCACTTCACTTGTTTACCAGGTACGGATGAGGTAGCTATCAGACTCAGAAGGTTTAGTCCCGCGGGAGAGTGTGTCAGGAGAGGACCCTCTTCCTAGATGTCCAGTGGGTGAGGTTGAGATGTTTCATTTCCAGGGACGCGTATGGGTGCCAGCAGACATACGTGAGGAGCTGATGCGGGATTTCCAATCCTTAGTTTGGTCAGTTCATCCTGGCCTCATCAAGATGTATCATGATCTACACCGCCAATACTGTTGTCTAGGTATTAAGAGAGATGCTGCTGGTTTTGTAATCATATTTTCAACTTGTCAGCACGTGATAGCATAGCATTAGCAACCAGTAGGTCTGTTACAGTAGTTACCCATTCCTGAGCGGTAGTGGAATGATGTCACGATGGACTTCGTGATCGGGCTTCCGAGGTCACCTCGATGGAGTGATGCTGTTTGGGTTTGTCATCGACAGGCTTACGAAGGTTGCTCACTTCTTTCCAATCAAGGAGACCTTCGATGTTGATGAGATGGGAAAGTCGTACATCTGAGATATTTTAAATCTACATGGAGTTCCACACTCCATTATTTTAGACAGGGATGCGCGCTTTACTTCTCAGTTCTGGGAGGGAATTCACAAGGCTTTGGGTACACAGGTACTTTTGAGTACAGTATACCATCCCCAGACTGATGGCCAGTCCGAGCGTACAATCCAGGTGCTTGAGGATATGGTCCGAGCTTGCATTCTAGACTTTATTAGTTCTTAGGAGAATTATATCCATCTTGTGGAGTTTTCCAATAACAACAGTTTCTAGGTGACTATTTAGATGGCGCCTTAGGAGGCTTTGTACGGTAGGACATTATGATCACCCTTATGCTGGCTGGACGCAGGAGAGGTAGCCTTTCTAGGACCTCGGCTTGTTCAGGAGACCTCTGAGCATATAGAGTTGATTTGGAAGAGGATGTCTACAACACAGTCTCGGCAGAAGTTTTATGCGGATCAGTGGAGACGACCTCTAGAGTTCAACGTCGGGAATCAGGTTTTCATGCGTGTCACACCGAGGTTGGGACACATGAGGATTCATAGATAGGGTAAGCTTTCACCACGGTACATCGGTCCATTTGAGGTGTTGGAGAGAGTTGGGATGGAAGTCTATCGGTTGCAGTTACCACAGAGGTACCGGGCAATGCATGACTTCTTCCACATTTCTCAACTCCAACATTACTTTTCAGACCCGTCTCATGTCTTTCAACCCGAGGAGGTTGAGCTTGAAGTGGAAGAGTCATTTGAGGAGCATCCCATCCAAATTTTCGATCGTAGTATGAAGGTTCTCCTTTGTCGGACTTTTCCTCTAGTACAGGTGATATGGTAGTACGGGCGAGTGAAGGACGAGACATGGGAGGGGGAGACCGATGTACGATCACAGTGGATGGAGATGTTCGGGGTTTTCCCTGCTACGCCTCTCTAGGGAAATTCGAGAATTAATTTCTTTAAGGGGGGATGTTTGTAAGAACCCATATCTTTGTTTTCAGATATGTCTTTCTTTTCCCTGTAGTTTTTGAGAAAATAGGAGTTGGTAGAATTTTTTGAAGTACACACCGTGTACTTTCTGAGTACACGCTGTGTACTCCCTTTCCGCACCAGGCCATGTGCTGGCCATGTCCAGGCCACAGACATGATGTATAGGGATGATGTGGAGGCCACATAAAGTAGAGTAAAGAAAAGTAGAGTACACGCCATGTACTCAAAAAGTACACGCCATTTATTTTCTTTTTATTTCATCAAACGGGCCGAGGTCGCACCTGATCGATAGAATCGTCCTCTTCTATATCTCGTTCGACCGAGAGATGTCGAACAACTGCAAAACATCTCTGAATCCCCGAACCTTAATCTATTCTATGAATCGACCGCCATCGATTTAGTTGGAACCACAGTAGTGATTTCTTCCTTCTCCTAGAGCCTCGTTTTCCAATTCCTCCTCTTTCTCAAGTTTTCTTGGGTTGAACGTTTTCTGTGTTTTCATAGATCTATGTCGTTCTAAAGCGAATAAAGCTTTGTGGTTCATGAATATCGATATCCTAGGATCGAGGTTTGTTGTTTATGCCTTATCTCTCTATGTATTTTATTTTAATGTGAAAATTCTACCAATACACATGGACGGGGTATTGTATATTTACCATTTTACCCTTGTAGTTTCCCTGTCTTGCTTGCATGCTTGTCTAGAAGTTAATTGATCATGATTGTGGATAATTTTCATGATTGGATGTTTTTTCCATTCTTTTTTCATGTTGAAACCATTGGGTCTCTTTAGCCTTTGGTCACTGTACCTGTTTCCATGCCTTTTGATCGTAGGACAGAATGATGTTGTTAATATGCTTGTTGCTCTATAGACTGTTTAGCCAAGTAGCACTATTGGTGTACTTTGGTTATCCAAGTAGATCTATAGGTGTACTCTATCCTTATAGAATTAATATGCACAAAATAGCACGGGACCGTGAGAACCCAGTGCTATAGACTATAAGAGATAGACCGAGTGAGCTTCCCAAAGAGTCATAGATATTATAAGCTATATGGGGATAGACCGAGTGAGCTTCCATCGAGAGTCTTAGACATTATGGACTACAGGGGGTAGAATGAGTGAGCTTCCCAGAGAGTCTTAGTTATTATATACTATAGGAGGGTAGACTGAGTGTGATTCCTCAGAGAGTCTTTACCTTGTTTGAATGTCTTTAAAACCTTCCCAGGCTAGAGGAGTAATTGACCAAGTGAGTTTCCTCAGAGAGTATGTGGTATACCTGAGGCTATAAGAGGATAGACTGAGTGAGCTTCCTTAGAGATTTTCTAGACCTTGGGGCCAAGTGGGGTTAGACTATGTGATATCCCTCAGATAGTCCCTAACTACCCTAGACTATAAGGGGAATTGACCGAGTGAGCTTCCCCCGAGAGTCTTATAATTTTGTATGACCAAACCAGAGGGGTTAGGCTGAGTGCACTGCCAAGAGGGTTGTGGTACTTCTTGGATAGGACTAGGGGGATGGCTGTGAGTTCTTCCCAGATGATTTTCTGTTTGTGATAGCTGTTGCTTCACCGCTACTTGTTGTTCTATAGATTGATCACTGTTGTATATCTCCCTGTGTACTGCTTACTGATTACTTCCTGTTATTGATGCTACTCTTTATTTCGTTTTTTACTATTACCTGCCAAATACTAACTGACTGTTAGGCACAGATCTTCTGGTGGTTTCCTATTGGGATTTAGTCTCACACCCTTTTTGGGTCATGTTTTTGGGCCCAAAAAGACTATGTTGTTGTAGGTATAGACAAGGGAAAGCACCCTTCGACTTCTGGTACTAGATTACTTTAGAGCCGGAGAGCATGGGACCAAGATTTTTCTTGCAATGCGGAGGAGATGTTTAATTTCTTTTGTACTTGTTTTGGTATTATTGTATTTTTCATCATTGTGACTTGTTTGGATACTTTCCTAGATATGTATCATGCATCATTTCATATATACAAATATGAGCTCCAGTTGTTTACTGATTTAGTCATTTTTCTGTTTATTATTGTTGGTTATTTACTAATTCCACTCTCACATGTTTATTTACATACGTTGTGTACTATGGCAATGAGGGCATAGTTTCCCCACTATCACACCCGAGACCCTCGTAGTTAGTCGGCACCCTCAGGGGTTTGGGGAAATTCGCTTGAGGCCATGTGACCAACCGGGTACGGGTCACCTATGTGTGGCTTCTGGAACTAGGACGTTACATTTATAAATATGTAATAACATTATTATATGTGGTGTAGAATGAAAATAATAAAAAAGGGGCTAGAGGGAGGATGCTACCTCTGATTTGGGAAACTCCTTTTGGATTACACCAATGAACTTATATGGACAGCATTCCATCAAAATTTTTTCTTTTAGGTTTACTGTATGGATTTAGAAGAGATATTTTTTATATATTTATTGATAAAATGTGTCTTTGGATGTGTGATAATGTGGGAGTGTGAGTGAAGTTTTATAGTGGATGGGAAGACACACTATGTGTTTTTGAAATGAATTGTTTGTTCCCCATATATTACATGTTCTCCATGTGTCTAAATAGACCATTATAGAGCCCTTTATTGGATCAAATATTTTCATTCAATAGGTTTTGGAATGTTTCTTAGGCCATTTTCCCTTAATTTACTATTTATCCCACTATTATAGTAAATTTTACATTGATCGATGTAATTTGTTTTTATTAATTTCACTAAAATATTTGGTAAAAAATGGGATTAATGTTACCTGAAATTTTAAATTATTATGATTCCAAATGTGGTATAAATTTTTACAAATCAAAAATCATTTAATTGGAATAAATTAAATTATATTTAAGGCCATAGTTGGGAAGATAATGTAGGTTTTTAAAATAAAGTCATTCAAAATTTTGGTGCATTTTTATATTTTATTTCATTTTGAAATTGATTCAAATGGCCTATATTTTATTAAATTATAAAAAACATTATAATTAATAATTGAAACCATTTGAAAATATATTTAACCATATAAATAAATTAGATGAAAATTCTATTTGAATTAAAATTCATTATATTTCAATATTAATTAAAAAATGAAACATCACAGAAAAATAAATAATATTCACCATAACCTACTTTAATGATTAAAATTAAAATATGAAGAATATTTTGACATATAAAATTTATATAAGGGAAAAAATTTATATTTAAAATTTGGTTTCAATTAAATAGAAATAAAAAACCTTTAATAAAAGTATACTTGTTTATGTTTAATATTGGGTTTGTTCCGATATAATGGCTATCAAATATATCCAATGAATGTAAAAAATATGTTATTGAATATATCAAATATATATTATATTTATATCATTCCCCAATAGTAATAAAAGTAATTTATTATAATAAAATTCTTTTGTGGCCATTAAAGTAGTTTTTATAAAAACATGCCCAATATATACAATTGGTTATTGTATTCATCTCTTTCTTTTTTAAAACAAATAAATTCAACCATATATTTTCATAATTTAGTTGATCCAATTCATAACTGATAACATAATAGTTGTGTTATATATTATTTTAGTAAATATTAATATTTTTAATAATATATTATTTTTCAATAAAAACACATTCTTCTTTGTAATGTAATATATCCTGAGTGTTCTATGTATAGAATGTTCAAATATATTCTTCATGTAGTGCATGATTAACATGGTGTTTCATATAATGCAAGAAAAACATAGTACTTAAATATAAAAATAACAAATTTTCAATATTTCATAAAATGAAAAATATAAAAGTGATTTAATTAAACTAAAAAATATATTTCAAAAAATATTGGAATGTTAAAAATATGTTACACATATTTTTTTCTCATCATTAAGAGTAAAAAATGTAATATATGTTACCACACATAACATTAAAACAATTTTACTAGGGGATAAAATTTAGTGATTGAGATAAAAACGACCTATAAACTTGCCTATACTATATTGGATGGAAATATTTAGACCATATATCATATAATATTTTTATATGTTTTATATAGGATCCTTTTGGATGGAGTATAAAATTAATAAATTTTAGACTTTTTTAAAATTCCATGTATGTTCTCTCCACCAATAAAGAAATGACACCTCATATACTATTTGATCAATATCTCCATAAATTTTTTCAAAATAAATACCCAAATTATTTAATTACATATATCGCCACATCCTAGAGTCCCATGTTAGATTATTAACCTAACTTAGAAAGGCTTTAGGTTTAATCCAAAAGAGGTTATCCAAACAAGAGGTGCAGGTCTTAATTGAGAATTTTCATATTATTTTTTCTTCTACATCATTAAAATATTTTTAAAACCGGATCAAATACCTCAAAAATATTTTAATAATTATTATATTTAGTTATGTTAATATAATAACCTCTATTCTTATTTTAATTGATGAAATGTGATATTAAACCTTTTTTTATGTTTACATCATACTACAACTTGACGAATAGATATAATAAACTTTTTTATTAATGCCTCTCAAGGATGGTTATAATGATATATTTAATATATATATATATGTGTGTGTGTGTGTGTGTTTGTGTGATATTAATTACATATTAGAATTATTTAAATACAATATTTCATCATTTTTATTACCTTTTCTTCCATTGAAAAATAATAACTTTGTTCATGAGTAGATATGCATTACCACCTCCATGAAGCGATGAGTTTTGTTTTTCACCAGTGCATCACTTGGATGGTATATATTTGTTTATTTAAAAGAAAAATATTATATTTATGATATAATCATAATTATTAAAAAAATTATCATTTACTTATTTCTCTCATTCCCATTGAAAAATGTAATCATTTCTAATATGTACGTACGTCCTACCATCCCCGTGATTTTAACATAATTTATTTTTCATAACCATATTTAATAGTTTAATAATATATTTTAATAAATATATAAAAATAATTATTATTTCATGATTATTAATCTATATATGAAGTAATAATTTTCTTTTTTACTATTGTCAACATACCAATGTTATTTTGGACTTATAAGTCCAATATCATCAGAAAAACCAAAAATGATGTTATTTGGTTAAGTATCATTACCCAATGTTCTAGTTAATAAATTAAAAAGGAGGAAAAAAAAGGAAATTTTTTTATGAAAGTTAATAAATAATATAATATTATTATTTTTTAAGATAAATAATATATAATACCATTCATAATAGTGGTAGCATACACAATACATTAGATGTCATTTTTTTATGTTTTAAACATTTGATTTTATAATTTTTTTTATTAAATTCCTATTTTCATACAATTATATTATTTTCATATTTTCATGGACTATAATGAACTATAAATGAAATTTTATGTCAATAAATTCATTTTTTCAAATGATTACAAATGCAATATTTTTATAATGTCTATACAAACTGTTTTGATAATAAATTAAAAAAGGAAATTTGATTTTAAAGTATACATCCACAATGATTTTTCCCAAAAATATAACTATAAAATTACAATTATCTTTATTTAAAATATTCATTTATTTTTCTTCAAATATATACACTCCATCTCTTTATTCTGGTTAGTTTTGAAAAGTGTATTTAATGGATTGGATATTCCAATATCGGGAAATGTTTTTATTTTTATGGAAAAGAATTTTTATGAGTATAACAATGAAAATGTTTTATTTAATGTATTGTGATTATATTATATTTTACAAAAATATTTATAATGTTTGTCTACACTCACATATTTCAGGATGATTGTTGAGACCATGGTATCTCATGATGTTTTGTGGGCATGATATACATCTCCAACGAAGTGTGTAAAGGGGCATGATTAAATAGTTATGTGTTTCCTAAGAGATTATTGAAATTTAAAGGGTAAATTAATCAATTTTTTAGAGTTATTATAAGAGTGATATTAATATTTTTTCCCAATGTTAAATAATTTAGTTATATATGACTACTATGAATTTTTACAAAAAATATGATGATTTCACAATGTAATCTAAAAAACATAAATTTAAAGGGATGTTTATGCAACTTATTTATAGTGAAATGTATAACATTGTAAAAATTACATCATTAGGATTCCATTATTTCAATTAAACTTGTATGTGTTTTTTTATTTTAAAATTTCTCATAATATATTTCAGAAAAATATAAGGGTTGAGTAGTAGATTTTTTGGGTGAAAATTTTATATTTTTTGTAAACATTTTATAATAGGACAATAAAATTTTAATGGTTATTCAAAGAAAAATGTTTTTTAATTCATTTGGATATTTACTTTTTTTTATATTTTTTCGCATCTGAAATTTACAAAAAAAATTCAATGGGTTTTAAGGATGTGTAGAGACATATATGATGTTAAGAGGAAAATTTTAAAGACATTCTATGAATATAAAACTTGAGTTTTTTAAAAACATTTTTATTCTAGTGGAAATGTATACAGTGTGGATGTATTATAATTTTTATTTAATATTTATTTATTTAAGGGTGATTAATTAATTATATAAAAACATAAATCTGAAAGATATTTAGGTATGAAGGAGAATGAATTAATTTCTAAAAAATCAAATTTACAGATTGTATAATGTTGGGTCCTTCTTGATGTAATCATTGTAAATGATTAGATAATTTTAGATTTTAAGGTGATATATGTAAATATTATTTAAAGAATATAAATTATAGTTATGATGATATATAATTTAATTTTTACCATGTTTCATTATCTACACCATGTTTGTTCTAAATGTTTTTTTATAACTGATATATGGAAATTGATTTAGGAATGAGCCTAGGTGTAAATATCCATCCAAATTAAAAACATATAATGTTTTGAATTAGAACTGAAAATTTTGTTGATGTGATAGACAAGTTTATGTAGGTGATATATGGTGGTTGAATTTATACTAGATAGAAATCCTATATATTATTGAGAAACATGTAAATATTAGTGAATTTTGTGAGAAAAAACCCTTTATAATTTAGTGGATCTAATTACTAAGTGGTAGCAGTAGGAGGTTTATAGGGATGAAAGTGATATTTTTATTAATGTTTTCTTCAGATAATAAAATGAAAAATATTTCCATTCACAATTTTTAATGTTTATTTTATTAATTATAGTAAAGAGATTAAAATAATAGAGAATTAGATTATATATATAAAATGGTTTATAATATTACCATGTATATTTTTTTGATAAATATTTCCCCAATGTTAGGTGAATTTTGGTGGAAAATAAATTCCTGGAATTAGTGGTGGATGAGGATGATTTAGTGGCCATTTTTGAATTAATCTACACACATTTAGTAATGCATCTACCAAATATTATCTATTATCTTAATAGTAAACATAATCTATCTTACTCAGGATTAAATAAATCATACTTATGATATTTCGCCTATCATGAATTTAAATTTCATGAGGAACATGTTCAATGTTTTGAGAATGTGGAAATACTTTTTATTGATGGTTATGTTTTTTACAAATACTATATATGGAAACTTTTTAGGTGCTTGATACATCGGAAAAACAATCAATGAACTTTAGATATAATAATTTCTTTTTGATATGTGTGGTAGAAATAACCCAATGTAATGTCTTATAAAATATTTTAATTTCGTTCTTTCTGGTATGTTGTATTATACAAATTATAATTTGAAAATAATATCTTAGAAGAGGTATAACCAATTTTGTTAAATTTAGATTAAGGAGGTTTAAAAGTAATGAGATGGCCCATAATGTGGATTTCTACCCAAAGAAGAGAATGGATTATTTTAATTACCAAGACGATGAGAATAAGGGTGTGGTGGAATCCTTTGCAACGACTTCACCATAAGTTGGGCCATCTAATGATGTTTCAATAGGTTCATTACTTATTTATACATATTAGACTAATGAAATTTTTGATTTCTGTATACACATTAATTCATTTTTATAAAATATTTTTTATTAAATAAATATTTCACCTCATGAAATGAAGTTATGAAATTTTGTAAAAATTTTCGGGTGAGTACTAAGAGAACAACAGTCTAAAATGATCTACTTATTATCATATGTGGATTGTTTTTCAATATAAACTTATTTTTCATTTCCATTGTTGAATTTTATGTTATTTTTCATATTGATTAAAATTTAGTTTATCATTCTAAGATATTTTGTAGAGCCAAAAGTTGTTATTTTATGAAATTTTTTCGCATTCTATATAAGAAAAAATTCTAACTTCTCATAACATATCAAGAATAAAAAAATTGGATGAATATTAAAATGAATTTCATCTTGCTCATATTTTTGAAAGTAAGATACCTGTTCCAAAAAATTATGTAGCATTATTAAATTAATATTTGGAATGTAATACATCCAGATTTTAAAAGAGCACATTTTTTGTAGAGAATAAAACATGAAACACCTAGATTACAAAAATCATGAAATATTATTATCAAAATATAAAAATGATTATCTACCCATTAAATTGGTATTTTTTAATATTAAAAACATGACTATAAAATATAAAAATATAAAAATATTATTAAATTCTTCCCATAATTATTCAAATGTCATTTTATTACTCAAAAATAGATTACCTTCAAAAATTGAATTCATTACAATTTAGAACAGATATTATATTTTATTTTTGGAGTATTTATAAATAAAATTTTATATAAATTATATAATTTTTTAAATCATTATTTCAATAATATATTCTGATTAAAATTTTAAATTATTCTAAAATGTTTTATTTTTCAATAATTTAGAAAAAATACTTAATTTTGCAGAATATGTTTTTTAGGTATTTTAAATGTAAATATCTAGTTTTTATTTTTTTTTAAAAATTAATTTGATTACTTTTATTAAACTTATTCTAATTATATTCCTTGTAATAAATTTTATACCTGAAATGTTTATAAAAAACCTTTTCATGGGGAAATAGTTATTTTTATGAAGAAATTGTTTTCTCTGTGTTTTTTTCATTTAGTTTATGAATTAAATTCTACCAACTACATGAACTAAATATCAAAAAAATGATTGTTTATTTTGAATTAAGTGTTTCAAATTTGTTAAATATTTCACATTCATTTTTTAGATATTATTAATTGTAATAATTGTAAATTTTATTACCATTGTGAAGGTGAAAAGGTTAATTAAGGTTAAAAATATTGTTATAAGGAATAATTAGTAACCCTAACATTTGAAATTAATTTATTATATGTGTATATTTTATCCATAATCATCAAAAAATTACAATATATGAATATTTGTCTCTTCAGACATGATATTTTCCAAATTAATATTTTCTATAATGAAAAGTAAAAAATTTCATTAACTTTGTTTATTGTATATAAAATTTTTATACAGAAATAAAAGGAATTTAGGATAATTTATAAGTATTTTTTTACATTATTTATTGTTTTTTATTTGGTTTATTTATTTCCAAATTTTATTGTTGAAATAATTACATTAAATGCTTAGACAGTGCTGATATAATGGTTATACAATTAATTGAGAAATAAAAAACAATTTTTTAAAACTATTAAAATAATATTCTTTGAGTGAGTTAATGGGAACCAAGAAACATAGAGATATATATAACATATCAGAGAAGATAAAAAACATTATATTCAAATTCAATATTTTTCTGGATGTATTTAAAGTCAAATTACAAGAATATATTCAAACATGTCATTAGTGATATTGTATATTAAATAATTTTATAATAAATGATTAAAAACTAATAAAAATATCAAAATTTTAATATAAATTGGGATTTATTTTATAAATCAACCATTTTTCTCTTTATGGGTCATTAATCTCTATATGGTAATGTTAACGACTCATAATGGTTGGAAAACATTAATATATCAGTAATTTTAAAATGGGTTATGAGGGGCTAAAACTAAAAGATATCTTTGAAAACACAAGTAAAACATGGGTAGATATTATTATCTATTTATCTTTAAAATAATGATCATCCATTATTCTGATTATATAAATTTAAATCCATTTGGATATGAAAATAATTTATATTAATTCAATATTTTAGGAAATTCAAGGAATTCCCCACCCCTCACTTATAAAGGGACATCCCTTCTCTCAACTATTAACAAGACCTTGAGCCATCTATCTTGATAAAACCTTATCCATATCTCTCATAAACACCAATTTTTAGTTAAATAATATATTTTACTTCTAAATTACATTCCCTTAGTCTCTTAAGATTATATCTGAAGGATGTTTGTTGAATAATTGGAAATCAACTTTTCTACGTCCTCAATGTTAATTTCTTTTTATACAGCCTATTAATGTGTGGTAAACATACAAATATATTACCAAAATTTTCATAAATATTACAATATTTTATTTTCATTTTGAGAAAACAAATTTCCATCAATTTTATATCCTTTTAAATGTAAAAACATCGTTCATTCTTACATATGTCTAACCATCTCCAAATACCAGTATAATTTTATTTCCATCACCATTTCCCTGGGATGGTTATAAATCTAGAAATAATTAATATATATTTATGTAATTTATTTTTGAAATAAATTATACTTTCAAATTATAATATCATATATACATTCTTACCTTCCAATCATTTGGAAAATGATAACGTTACTCATTCATAATTGTGGACAACCACTACCATACATTTTTGTGCTCAATTTTTCAGTTATGATTTATATGTATGTCAATAAGGATTTATTTATTAAATATATATGATAAATATTATAAAATAATTATTCATGAAATTTTAAATACTATCTACCATTTTATTTCTCATCGATTTAAAAGTGAAAACCATGTTCATGCATATGTACGACTTATAATCTATTTGAATATTAAAATTAAATTTTAATCACTATATTATTTGGGTGATTATATGTAAAAAACTAGGTAATTATAAATTAAATTCTTTTATTATTTATTATTATGAATTAGATTTTTATATTCATTATAAAAAAATTTAGTAATTTTTAAATCAAAAAAAGTGATAGTTAAACATTTTAATTATAAAGTATTATTTAAAAGTTTATTTTAAAATATTTATAATTTTAATTATAAAATATTTATATAAATTTTGAAAAAGTAATACTAATATTTCCGAATTTTTAAATTAATTTATTAATCCGGAAAATTTAGTTTTTTAGTAAATATGGAAAAATAACATTTTTTGTAGAAATTTATTTTATTTCAAATAAAATTTGTAATTTAAATGTCCCAATATGATTTTGATATTATTTAAAGTAAAAAAATTGATAAATTATTATATTTTAACTAGTTAATTACTTTTTTATAAAATTCATATTGGTATATATATTATTATTTTAGGGTATAAAAAATGGGTTTTTACTTCAAAAAACTGTTTTAGAATGAATAATATTACTCAATTTTTTATTAAAGTTACCGATATTGGGGAAATTTTTATGTAAAATTTAAACATTATATAACATTAAATATTATTATTTTTTAAAAAAATTTGTTATTATTATTCATTTTTTTAATACAAAACCATCTTTTTCTCAAAAAAAAACTTTTCTCGAAAATCATTATTTTCATCACCACAAGAGATTTTATTTTTAACTAATTTTTCCCAATTATTTGTTTGAAATTTTATAAGATGTATTAAATATTTAAATTAATTAAAATATATATTTTAAAATCGTTTAAAATTATTTTTATTAAAAATTTAGATTTTAAATAGTAATAATTAATGACCATAGATAATGTAAAAATGGATATACTAGGGGTGGGTGGGGGTGTATAAAATAAAAATATAAGGGTTAAAATGAAATTAAAACATACATATAATTTAATTTATCACAATATTTAGACATTATAACATTTATTAGAAAAAAAATTATTATTGGATTCTTTTAACAAGAATCATAATTCAGTGGAATTCATTCTTTTCAAAAATTACTAGTATTTCACTCACCTCAGTTATAAAAGGCCACACTTTATCCTCCTCTATTAACACCATCAAAACACATTGGTTTAGCCAATAACCAACCAAATAAAAAATCTAATTCCCTACTAAAATTCTATATAACTTATTTTTTATATAAATTAAGATAAATAAATTCTTTGGTGAAAACCAAATGAAATTACCCAAAGAATTGGCAACGCTCGTGAATGAGTGTTTTTATTTTATTTCATCCACAACCATGATAAATTATTTTTAAACCATGATTATATAATAAAATTAGTATCTACCCTATTCTGAGAATTTTTTATTCTATTTCAATATCCTAAATAATTTCCCTCTTCCATCAAATGGGTTACGAAATCATCATTTATTTGTGTGGTGGACTATGCCTTGAGTATTGATAACATTCATTTTTTCTATTAGCACATATCATAGTAGGGTATGATGTAAGATACAAATAATATATAAAATATATTTATAAAATAATTATACATCTAGTGTCTTTATATCATATTTTTTTTTTAATTTCCATTTCTTATTGGACACGATAACGCCCACTGTGTTTACGGAGGAATACCACATCATAAAGAGATGTGATTTTTTTCACTAACACATTACATAAAAGGTAATGAAGCTAAATGTAATTAATATATATTTTATAATATAAATAGTTATTATATTAATGACATATTTAAAAATTTTAAATTATAATATATCAATTTATTTCATAATTTTTCACTGACCCTAAAATTGATAACATTGTTTCTGTACATGTGGACCACCACCTTCAAACGTTATGTGGCTCTCTTTTTACCCCCAAAACAAATCAATGATATATATAAATGAATTAAAAGAACTAATATGGTATATATTATATTATTTTCATTCTATAATATTACAATATTACATTCCTCCTTCAGATAATGGTAATTATAAAATGGAAATGTTACTCATGTGTATATATAACCAACTGTCTCTATGATTATAACATATACCATTTATGAAGACCATATTTCAGGATTGGTATTAAATGTATAATTTATTTATAAATATTATAAATATTTCATTATTATTATTCTATATATTATTATGTAATTTCCTCATTCACCATAATCACCCTACCGATGTCATTTTTTAGACATAAGCTGAACATGTTCAAAACATACAACGTAAATTTAATTGATAATGTAACTATATATATCATGGTAATATATTAATTAAAAGAAATAATAATCTTTTATAAGGTTAAAAGTCATCTTAATAATAAATAATATTTTTATTATTCAAGACGACAAAGGCAATCATGTGAAATCAGTCTTAAGGTAAGGTAATTCAACTCAATTTAATTTTTCTATGATAATTTTTTTCTGTTACACATCTATATTATTTTAAAATGTGTATAAACAACCAATTTTACATGTTATATAATTAAATTATCTTTTTTTATTATATTAATATTTCTAATTTCATCTTTTCATGTTCCTAATGATTCAAATATTTCAAAAAGTGATAACAATATTTTCATTAAGAATTAATTTTTAATGGTTTCATTTCAGTGTTTATTTTCTATGTGCAAGTTTTTAAAATGATTTTATAATAATTTTATATATCAATAAATTATTTATTAATTTTTATTTTATGTCTATTTTACTTTATTCCAATGGTTTTAAAAAATGAACATGTTTATGTGTTCTATAATGAGTGTTTTGAAAAATGTTAAATGGAATGATCTATATGGTGATAATGACTTTTCCACTATCATGATCATTATTTTATTTCTAAATTAATTTGGAAGAATTTATTTTTTACTGAAGGAAAACAAATTTCTATTTTTTGGGTATATTGTTATTGATATTCTTTCTTCAATAAAATGGATTTTATGGTTTTGAAAATGGGGTTAACAATGGTATTTTGATATCCAAAAGTTAATTAGTAATGAGTTTAAAAGTGTTTTTTTCAAATGATTAATGATAAAAAAGTGAAATCATAAATATTTATTATCATTATATGGTACATGAGTATTATAAATGATAAATGTATTCACCCATATACCACTAGGTACGCTCGTTACAAATTACATGATGGGGTGTCGTTGATATCATCAGTTGATCCTATTATAGCTTAAGTGAGGGGAGCACCCATATAGAACTCCAATGCATTGTGTAATTTTACATTTCTTAAAAGGAATGAATAAGGCATTTGAAAATGTTTTTTTCCTATTTATTTCACTAAGATACATTAAATTAGATGTAAATTTGATATGGGTTATGAATGTGATAAACTATGTTATAGAGAAAGGGGTTAAAATTTTTCATATGTATTTTAAAAGAATTATTTGAGAAAACACTGCGTGATTTTCACGTTAAAATGATTAATTTATATCACTCAAATAACAATGATATAAAGATAAATATTTCAAGGTTTTTTTTTGAATTTGATTAACAGTTTAAATTGTTTGTATATACCATCAATATATTTTTGTCCTCATATCGTGTTCTTAAATATAATTCACAATATGATTATGTGAAATGATTAAGTGAAGAATACTATCATGAAGAGTTTTTATAGACGTAATAATTTTTTTATTCTAAAATAGATTTATTTATTGGATGAAATGGATTCTAATCAGAAGTGTCCACTTTGCAGTTTTTGGTTATATAATACATGATTTGTGGTTTATTTATCTAAAACTCTAAAAATAAAAATATATTCAATGTGAAATAAATTAAATTCTTTACTCACATTTAATATTATTTAATGTTTATGGTTTGGTTTATATAGTTTGTGTTATAGGATGGTTTAGATAAATTTAATGGTAATGATAATATTAATAACTTGAAAATAAAATATTTTATGTTATACTTAATTTAAAAATATATAATACTTAAATATTTCAATTTTTATTCATTTAAAATTCTAATTTTCAAATAGTATTTCCATATATGAATCATGGAATATGTTGTGGTATGGAATTGATTGAAAATATCCTTCAAAATCTATATCTTGAGGTGGATGTAATAGAAAAAAACTAATTTTTTTCTAATGAGGGATTAGTTGAAACATGCTATGAATGGTGGATGTGTCTATGCTAGAGAGGAACCTCATATATCATGAAGAAATTTTTTTATTTTAGAGAGTTTTCTGTGGAAGCAACCACCATCATTTAGTGAACCATCTAACCACAGGATAAATGAATGATCGATTAATACCATGGACTATATATTTGATTCCATGGTATGTTCATAACATAAAAATTCAACTCCTGTCATTTATCATTTTTAAGAAGATGTGAATCGATAATTATATTTGGTTTGGAATACCTAATAGAAAGATGATATTGATTCCACAAAATGAGACACATTTAAGTATATTTTCATTGATAAATATTATCCTAAGGTTATTCAACTCTACGTGGAAACTAAATTCCCTAAACTAAGGAAAATAGATGGAGGTTATATAACTATATTTGATGAAAACATCAAAAGATTGGATAGGTATGTGAAAGATTTTATTCGTGGCACTAATTGAAAAATTAATCTGTTTTATGTAGATTTGAAACCAAATATTACTAATAGTATTAGACTCATTAATAATTTAAATATGATAAAAAAATTACCATTATGATTAGAATGTTTATAATAAGTTGGAAGAACCATTTTTTCCTCAAGATAAAAAAAGTATGAAAATATCAATGTAGTAGAAAATGTAGAATCAAAAATCATAGAATTACATAGGTATACCGCCAAAATTATCCACGTGTTGAAGATGAAATTTTGAAGAATTTTTTATAGTAATTTGGAAGTGTTTTGGTGAGGAAACTTTAGTCATTGGGCTTTTGACTATAGGGAAAAGGGTCCAAAACCACCATATAATTGGGTAACTGATTTCTATCTAGAGGTGATGTGTTTTAGTTATAATGAATTTAGTAATTATGTAAGTATCTGTCCAATGTATGTTTCAAGTGATGGAAATCATTATGATTGGATACAAAAAGGTGTATAAATTTCATTTTATACAACTATAGTTCATGATGGGATATGAAATGAAGTGGTCATAGGTATGTTACTAGTCTATTAGGATGATTCAAATACACTACTTGACTTTGTATCTTATCATTCATTCATTTTTTTAATATTTAATAAAATTAAGAATATAAGTTATTAAGATTATGATAAAACTTTTGGTGAGAAATTAGAGTGAATGTATTATTTAGACAATGATTTATAGAATTCTTCATGTTATTATCAATGGGATGGTGTATCTTGAAAATCTTGATAAACTGTCCATAAAAGTGTTTGATATCATTTTGGGTATGGATTATATTTTATTGAATCATTTTATGATATATTTTAGGGACATGAATGTTTTATTCAATGATTTCATGCATTTCATTACACACCAAGAACCAGGGAAATTGATTTGATACAGATGTGAAAGCTACCTAGCTCACATTGTTGAAAATAATGAAACAAGTGAAATTATTTATGTGTTAACAGTGAAAAAATACATGTAATTTTAACATGATTTTCTAGTGTCATTCATTATTGGGAGGTTGAATTTTCTATTCAGATAGTCCTTAATACTATGCCTATTTATAAATCCCCATATCGAATGGATCAACAAGAACAATAAGAATTGAAAAATAAATTTCATGAATTTCCATATAAAAAATTAGTAGACCTAAAACATCACCCTATAGTGATCCTAATTTTTTAATAATAATGATGGCTAAATGATACATTTCATTGACTATAAAGTTTTGGATAACTTCAATATTTTAAAAAATAATCATTTTCTTCATATGTAGGAATTTTTTGATTTGATATAAAGTGATCCAAAATTTTTTATGGGTGACTTGAGGTTAAGGTACCATCATTTGAATGTGAAGGAATTATACATTCTAACATATTAATTTAAAACAAGATATTTAAACTATAAATTTTATGTTATGTCATTTTTGTTGTCTAGTAAATGTTATATAGACCTTATGAATAATAATTCTCATGAGTTCTTTCACATGTTTTTAGTGATATTATTGATGACTTTTTGGTAGATTCTAGAAGTCAATAAGAATACGAAGGAACCCCAAGGAAGGTTTTGAACACCATAAAATAAAAACACCTATATGTTAAATTTATTTAATGTGAATTTTGGTTACATAAAATTACTTTATTTATATTTATTAATAGTTATGTAATAACTATTTAATATTTTAAAACAAATGTTGTCAAGAAATGGAAAGGGTATTCTAATACAAAAAAAATTCATTGTTTTCTTGGACTTATGGGTTACTACTTGTAGATTGTTGATAACAATTATTAGTTTTCCAATAAAATAACTATGTTAACTTGAAAAAGAATAATATTCTTCTAAAAACGAATTTGAGTATTATTATTTGGAACTAAAAATAATAATGGAATATGATTCAATTTTTCCCACCCTTTCAAAAATGGTGAATTTTTTAACCTATAGTAATTCTTCACTGAATGGACATTGTTGTGTGCAGATGAAAAATGATCAAGGAAATATTATACTTAATATGAGTTGAATCCTAAATATTTATATTACCCTACACATGATTTAAAATTATTCCATATGGGTTTTACAATAAAAATTAATATTTTTTTATTTTTATGGAGTAAAGTGTGAAATATATTCTGATCACAATAGTTTAAAGTATATATTCACATAGAATGAAATGAACATGATATAGAAAATATGTATGGATGTAATCAAGTCTTTTGATATCATAATTTATTACAACTGTAGAAAAGAAAAAAAATAGGGTGATGATTTAAGTCATAAAAATAATTCAATATTAACCGTGTTCTGTTTGGAAAGTGACCCTTTGGATAATGATTTGATAAATTTTGGAAATGATGTTACTGATGTAGCAATAAAATCTATTTTGTTTTATGTTTCTATATAGTTAATTATGTTGGAGGTAATTTAGAAATCTTAGAAGGATGATCAATCATTATAAGAAAATGTAGAATCCATTAAAAAGGGAAATCTTCCTGATCTTAATATTGATGAAAAATGTTTTTTACAATTTTGAAAAATATTATGTCTTAATTTTTATTACATTTTTATTAAAGGGATATTGAGTGAATCTCATAGTTCTTTATTTTCAACTCATTTAGGAAGAAATATGACTTAATAAGAACTTCTGGAGTATTAGTACATTGACTGAATGAAAAGTGATAATTCTGAATATACTATGAAATTTTTGACATGTAAGTTCATTAAAGAAGAATGAAAATTACCAAAGGGTTTGCTTCAACCATTTCCTATGCTCTAGTGGATATTGGAAAACATATCTATCGATTTCGTGGTTGGTTTTCCGAATACTTTTTATAGTAATAATGAGATTTGTGTTTTTGTTGATTGATTAACTAAATCATAAAATATTTTAGTCCTTTAAGATACAATTTATTTTGATATTTCTTTTTTAGGTTGTATTTAATGTTGATAGTCAGGAAACATGGATTTTCTCTCTCTATTTTATCAGACCATGATCCCACGTTCACATTAAATGTTTTGAAGGGACTATAAAATTTTTTGGGTACTAAATTAAATGTCAATAAATATTTAAATCCATAATATGATGGGTAGTACGAATAGAATATTTTGACCATGTAATATATTCCATGGTATAATTCAATAGATTATAGGGGAAGCTGGGATAAAAATATATTTTTTTTGAGTTTTCATATAATAATAGCTTTTTATTCTAGTATAAAAATAGCACCTTTTGAGACATTATATTGAAATTAGTGTTAGATACTAGTAATTTGTGATTATCTAAGAGAAAAGAAGTTCATGGGAACATAGATTGTAGAGGAAATTATGGAGAAGATGAATCAATGTTTGCAACATTTAAGGGAATCATAGAGAAAGATGAAATTTTATACAGATAATTGAGGGAAATATCTTTTTTGTGGAAGGTGACCAAGTCATTCTCAATGTTTCTCCATGAGAATGTGTTAGGAATTTTGGTAATAAATGGAAGCTAATTCAAAATCACAATAGAAAATATAAAATCCTAGAGACATTTGTACCATTTTCTAAATGAGGGGCCTTACCTTTGATTTTATCCAAGGTATACAATATTTGTTATGTCTCAATGTTAAGGAAATGTTTATTGGATTCCTATCATGTTTTGAAACTATAGAGAGTTAAGTTATAAGAGATCCTATCTTATGAGGAATATTTTACTCATAATAATGATAATAGAGAACAATTTTTGCAGAATAATTTGATTCAATAGGTTATGGTTTGAGTAAAAAACCATAACATTGAAGAGGTAATATGAGAATCCAAATATTATAGGGTGGAAATATTTACCCACCAGTTTAATAAATTATCAAAATTATGAGAAATAATTTTAAAAATTATGGAAAGGTAGGACAAAATAGTTAATGTTATTGGAAATCATTTTAATGTTTTGTAATATGAATTAGATAATTATATTCATCATAAAAATATAAAGTAATGTTTTTATCAAAAAAGATATATTTAAACCTATTTATTATATGCTTCTAAATAAAAGAATAATTTCGATTTTTTTGAATTTAAATTAAAAAATGATAATTTTTTTAAATCCTGATATAAAAATTTTCATATTTTGACCTCTTGATATTTTATGCAAAATATTAATTTTCAGTGAATAGTGAAAAATATATAATTCTGAAAAAAACATATTACAGTTCAATAAATTCAATAATTTAAAATTTTAAAAAATTTTGGATATTTTAAAATAGTGTTTTTATTTATTGATATTTTATATACAAACTTATCCATGAGTCAACTTCATATATGTTTTTAGTATATGTTTTTTTGGATTTGAAAAATGGTTTTTAAAAAAACTATTTAAACATGCATAATATTTGACCATATTAATTTATTATAAAAATAACTAATATAGGATGTCTTAAATTATGTTTATAAATTATTTATCATTAAATATTAATTTCTATTAATACATGGAATATTATTATCCATATAGTTAATATAAACCAATAGATTCTTCAAAAAATATTATTCTTGAAAACATGTTTTTTCATAGCGTCTACATGTTTTGTTTTAAAATTAATTTCATTTATTTCATTGCATTGGATTTGGTAAAATTGATTCAAAATTTTGAATCAGTATAACTTTTTTTCAATAAAGAGAAAATAATATTTTACAAAAATGAATAGTGAAAATAGTAAAAACAAATTATTGTGGTTATAGTCAAAATAGATTTACCTGGGGTTAAACTAGAAATATAAGCATTATAATGAAATAAAATTTGTATGAAATTTGTTTTCTATCCATATTCTAGCCTTATTCTATATATATTTCATAATTGTTTGTTATTAGATTGTTTTTACATGATAAAAGAAGGAGAAATTCATTATTTTCAAAAATTTGAAGTGTTTCACTCACTGAACTATTATAAGGCTACCCCCTCTCCTCTTATCTTCACAACATAAAACCTCATTGGCTCTTAAAATACCTAACCAAATCACATCTCTATTTCCATAATCACATCATGAATGGTTTATTTTTAGTAGAAGTCCAACTATGAAAGCCATATATTGAATACAAAATAAGGTACCTGCGGAAGAGGTAGCACTCTAATAGTAATTTTCTTTTATTTATTCCCCACCGACATAAATTATTAATAAAACCATACAATATAACAAAAATATTATATTACATATAATGTGAGGATATTATGTTGATTTTATAACCTAAATCATTTCTCTCTTCCATCAAAAGGGTTACGAAATCATTATTCATGTGTATGGAGGACTACCACCTCGATAGCTAATGTTATTAATTTTTTTACATTACCATATCCCACGGTTGAATAATAAGATTTATGTGACAAATTTATATTCTATTTATAACATTATTATATATCTTGTTCCATTATATCAAATATTTTTACATTTAATCCCTCATCAGATATGACAATGTCATTCGTGTGTATGATAGACTACCACCCCAAAAAGCAGTCAGATTCATTTTACCCAAGGCATTATATTGATTTAAATAAGGGTGTAGATAATGAATATTTGTGATATAAATGAGATAATTATTATATTAGTTTACAAATTTTTTATTATGGAAATATAATATATCATTTTCATTCATACCTATTCAATCATTGAATAAGTGATAGAGTCATTTATTTATGTGTGGACTATTATATCCCCAATAATATTTGACTATTTTGATCAACACGCTATATAAATGATATAAATAACTATATTTAATGTACTAATATGGTATATATTGTATTATGATCATTTTAGAATGATAAAATATTGTAACCTCTGGACCCGGGTTCCACTAAACTGGTGCTTTGAGTTGGTCCATTACATGTTGTTAGGCGCCCCTCTCTTTACGTCAGAGGATGCAAACTTGAAGTGAGGGAATATAGTGTGACTACTGAGGGAATTTTACCTCATTTTAGTGCAATAAACAATCAAAATAACTACATTACTTATAAATAATTAAATAAACAGAGTTAGGGAGAAGTAAATAAATTGAAATAGATAATTCTATAATAATAATTCAAATGGAATAAAAGGCCAAACAACCATGTCATACATGAATCATTAGTAACCCACTGGGATGAAAAGTCAAGTAGGATAATATTAATTAAACTGAAATAAAACCACATATATCTACTAATAACTATGTGCTAGACCACCTACCCGATCTCTAGACATGGTTGAACTACATCTGTCCAAAAATAAGAATCCTCACGAGTGGTCCCCCACGATAATAAAAATAACGGGATCATTTAAATGATAAATTGTTTTTTAAATACACATGTATATATATATATATATTATTTATTTACTATAATTTTCATTCATTACCTTGTCATTGTCCTTAAAAATTTTTGGTCATGTTTTCACTAGGGTTGACTATTTTTTTAATTAGCTATCTCCTAAGTTGTGAGGAAACATAAGAAAAATGTAAAGGATCCAAGTAGAAGGCCTTTTGGGGGGAAATGAATTTATACCCATAATTGTATGCTTATTTTAGTTATTGGAATATTGGTTTAAATGGATCAAGTGTTATAATGGGTTCTTGGTTAGTTGAGAAGATTTAATGGAGGGTTTGGGTGTTTTTATAAGGAAAAAGGATGAAAAACTATTTAAAAAACATTAAAAGGTCATTTAAATGGATTACACCTCCAGTAATGTTTAAATAATTTTAATACCTTTCCATGGAAACATGTTTTTAGGTGTATCCCATTAAAAATAAATATATGACATGTAACTATATTATACACCAAATAATTCCCTAACGTATTATTTTAATGTATTATGTGTAGATGATTTTTTCATTCTCCATCATGAAGACTTATCCTCATGACCTAAGAAAACTATCGAGGTAATTTTAGCGTGCAATCCATCCTTTTAGATGTCCTTCTTGTATGATCAACCCATGTATGTGGATTTTGTCATGTTTTTCATTTTCTCCCTTGATTCTCTTGGAGTTGAAATGTAATCTATCAACCATGGGTGTTGTGGCCTTTTATCTCAATTATCCTTGATCTAGGATCCATATTGAGATCATCTGGAACTTATTTATTGTACTTGTTTTCCATTGGATGGATTTTTTATTCGATGTTTCATTTAGAGTTCAAAACTATAACCCTATAGTTTGATTAATTTCAGGTATGTGAAATATTACAATAACATTACCACATCTTGTGAAGAATAAATTGAATGAATGAATTTAATTATTCCTTTGAGTCCCTATTGATCCAATTTGTTCAGTTCATAGCTTGTACCTATTTTTTGTGTGTGTGAACCCCTAAAAATGAATATTTATATGGATTAAATTTTTTTTATCATTACATTGATATTGGATGTTTTTTTAATATATATTCAACTCAACTAGGCTAGTTTAATAAGATAAATATCATGTTATTGATTATTAAAAAATGATATATGAAATTTGTAAAAGAAAGATAAAAAGTAATCCTCATAATTAACCATTTATCTATATGATGGGATATTGTGATATCATTGTTCCTATGAAAAATGATTTGATAAAATGTTTTAATGCTTATATAGAGGATCAGGTGAGTGATAAATGTTGTAATTCTTATATAGTGGGATTTTCCCAGTGACACAATCTAAAATGTTGATATAGTGGTTGTGGACTTATTGACTTGCTGTAATGATTATATAGTGGGATAGTCATAGTGAAACAAGATGAAATTCATATATAGTGATCTTGACCCATATTAAATGTTGAAATGATTGTACAATATCTATAACATAGATATTTATGTAATACATTAGTTATAAAGTTATTTTCTGGATGGCTATAAGACAGGATCAGAGACATTCTGACATCGTACTGAGACATGCTGGGTTACCATGGTTGTATGGGTATGGATGAAATGTTTCTGTGACATGATCAGAGATAATTCAGCATAACACTTAATGAGGTTGATGTTATATTAATTTACATACTTATTTATCAATACTCATTTATATTTTATTATTAACTACACTTCTTATCATGTAGTTTTGTTTATATATGGTGTTTTAAACCTAATGAGTATTACTCACAACCTATTTGTGTAGCTATATGGTACCCAAATAGATTTCATAAATATAGTTTTGGACAATGTAAAATGACCATATTGTTTGTTGTCATTGACTAATATGATGTAGTTTAGAGATCAGACAGACATGGTGTTTTGGCCTAGGGTATTTTGAGCCTATATTTGAGTCTTATAGTTTTTTACTTATATTACATCCATCATGAAATTTAGTAACATTTCATAATGTCATTAATTAATCCTTTTTTAATTATTTGTATATTTAGTTGTTTTTTTATTTGTTTTCCCTTGTATTATATTCTTTCCATTATTTCCCCACCATTTTACATTATTTATTGTTATTGGATTATTCATCAATGGTATAAATCAATAACAAGGGGTTATATTCTCCACACTATACTTATGACACCCCCAATAATTTTAGTAAGACATTTTTGTATGAGGGGGTGCACTACATGTCTCATAACCCTCACATTTCGGCAGTGTAAGAGTATATCTGAAAAGTTGATGTTACAAAGTAATATCAAAGATGTGTTTCTATTTCTGTTTAATTGGGAGTGTTATAAAGGATACTAGGATTATTTGGGACTTGGGAATAAGTTTCTTCAAGGTATTACCTAACCTGTCTATTGGGGAAAATCTGAGTGTTGAGGGACGTGATAACTATTGTACAATATGATTTTAGATTTATACTCATTACCCTGTATAGAGCAAGATTATTATGACTTCATCGTAATAGTTCCATAAAAACATATGGACATTCATTTTTCATGATAGAAAAATTCTTATTTATCATATTATATATACATTCTTTTTGAACCTTGAGATGAGATATCTCAGGAATGTACTCCAATAACTGAATTTTTATGCCATTAAAAAATATGGGTAATCCATGTTTTCAGTGAACATGAATAAGTGGTTCTCTTTTTTCACCTATTTTGATTGACCATCTGACATCCTTTGTTCTAATGAGTGTGGTTTTATTGTATAAAAAATACTCCTCGACAAATTTGAGTTGATATTCATGAGATTTGATATCAGCAGACTCTTAACACTGGTGAATTGACACTTCTTTTAGTTCAAGAGGATCTTATGGAAGTTAATATTCATGATATCTTCTTTAGTGACAGGAGATTCATGGGAAGAGAAACTATCTACAGTGTTCCTTTGATGTATGAGCCTATAAGAGAGTCTCATTTATATAATATACTTACATTCACAAATGATGGAGTTACCTAGGAAGGCATGTTTTGGATCGAGTAAGGGAAGATGTTATTTAAGAATTAATAGACCCCCATTTATAGTATATTAAATATTTCTTCTTATATACTTCATGGACCATCCAAGAACTGATGGGTCATTTTGGTGAATTTATAGAAGGAAGATGAGTTATATTTGATGGAATTTGAATTGATGTTTTGGTGACATTTCTATCTTGAGGTGTTGAGTGATGAGAATCCTTGTGAATTAAATCACTTGAAAAGGGAGGGCATGTTAGTGCTAGACTATGATGAACATTTCAATGAACAAGTACATTCTGAACTATCTTTGGATGTTGATGAGGTCTCCTGACAAATATTTTTCTAGGATGTCTTTTTCTATGAGATCAGGTCACATGTGAATGTGTTCCTTCTATGTAGTTTTGCAGATGTGATAAATCATGAAATTTTTTGTAGAAAACTTTGAGAGAGTAATTGTGTAGTTGAAATGATATTTTATTAGGGAAAATTGTAATCACTTTTTCTAGTAAAAAGAACAGTATTTCTGAAATTTTTCTCAGGTGAAGCATTGGGAAGTGTAGTTGGGGAATTGGGAAGTTATATTATGACTGCATTCCATTTTGGAGTTATCAGTGTAGAACAATGGGGATGAAAAACCTTAGTTTATTTACTCCACCTTATAGTTTCACTCTTGTGGAATACATAGCCACCTATAGAGGAATTTTTGAGGAATAAAATAGTATAATAGTGGAAAGGGGTATATTACAGGTAACTGAGTCTGGGAAGGACTCAACTACACCTCACTAGACAAGTAACCAGAGTTTTGTGGGATGTCCTGGTCTAGGAAGGGTATGTGGTAACCCCATGATGGAACAATAGTGAAAATAAATGTGTATATCTCAAGACATTCAGAATGGATCCCACAAAAGGGGGATAATCATTAATATGTTATCTAGACTACTCCAGCTGGTGTGGATGCAAGACCATATACTGTTAGAGGTACAATTCTTATTTCATCTACCCTTTAAAATAATTTTTTTATATAGGAGAATCACATTCCTTTTTTATTATATTTTTGTAAATGGATTGGTATTAGAAATGGAGATATTGGATAGTGTTTTGACAATGAAAACATTATTGAGACAATGATCTGAGAATATCAAACATTTCAAGGTCTTTTATATATATATTGGTGGTTATAATTTAATTTGGTATCCATTTATGCTGAAAATAACATGCCTCAATTTGATTATTTGAATGGATTGGTTAGTTCTATAATAGGAAAATATTTAATACTACCATAGTAGAGTCACTATTTTATATCTCTAAGGATATATATATATATTCAAACTAGGTAAAGATTGATCTTTAGGATGGTTGTGAAAGACTAATTCAGTACAGATTGGAATGTATTACTACTTATGTAGAAAGTCTTTCTATAAATGAGGGTGGTCTAGATCCTAATTCCTCTATTCATTTGGTGTAAAAATTTTAGGATATCTTTCTTGAAGAGTTATACAAATTACTACTTGAGGAAGAGATAACGTTTATGATTGAGTTGGTATTAGGACAAAAGAATGTTTATATACCTCTTTATATAATGTCACCGAAATAGATTCATATGTTTAAATTATAGTTAGAATATCTGGAATATTAATGATTCATACATCCTAGTATATCACCTTGGGGTTATCCAGTTCTCTTCTACAAGATGGATGATGTGTCTTAATGCTTTACTATGGATTAATGGAGATTGAACCAGATGATAGTCATGAATTGGTATCCTCTTCCTCGCGTAGATGATCACTCCGATAAGCTAGGTAGTGCTATGATATTTTCCAACCTTGATCTAAGATCATGATACCATCAGTAGAGGGTGATACCCATAGGCATACCACATACATATTTTAATAGCTGGAATGGCTTGTATGAGTTCATTGTGATTACGTTTGGTTTGACCAACATAATAATGATATACCAGGCATTGATAAAAAATAACATTCATCCTTTTTGAGATTTGTTTTTTTGTTTTTGGCGGTGAAATCATATTGTAATTACAATCATCAAAAGATCACGCCACCCATATTTACATCATCATCATGAGTACATTAAGAGACCACCATCATTATTCCAATATAACAAAATTGTGTTTCTAGGCCAATAATTAGTACTTCTTGGATGATATCATCTCAATGGTACAAGGTTAAAAGTAATAATAAAATGTTTTATTCATGGTATCTAGGGAGTACATAAAAAGTTTTTATAGATTCAAATTTTCATAGGGTAATAATGATAGTATTAGGACTTTATCTAGGATTTCTTCCATTTGGAATCAGTTATGTCATCGTTGACCAAGAAGGGGGTGATGTTTTTTTGAGAAATTTATTACGAGATATTGTTTTAGATGAAAAAACAATAGGTAAACTCAACACATATACATACATCACCTATATCTGGTAAACCATATACCATATGAATTAATAATTTCGGAGATGTAACCGGAGTAGTTCAAAAGTTTGAGTACTGAGTGTATGCTTGTGTCTGAAAACTACTAAGACCGCATGAGAGGAATTGTCACACCGATGACCTAGAGATAGCAGTTACGGTTCATTCCATAAGATACTAGAAGCATTACCTTATGTGTGAGTGGTGTGTGGTGTACATAAAACACAAGAGCCTCATGTACATATTTTCTCAGTGGGACCTAACCCTTCATCAGAGTAGGTGGGTTGAGAATCTGTATCCTTTCAAATTTTACATGGAGTATAAATAGGATGAGGAAATTTTTTTGTTGGTGTATGGATATAGAATAATTTTGAAGATTTCTTTTTTGAGTCCTATAACGGGTTGAGGATTATGTATCACTTTGTTGACATGCATCGTGATGTTCTGGATTCTCAAGGTGGAGTATATTTGACAACGATATCTATTATAACCATGTTTTTAGACCTGATCAAGATCGACTAGTTATCTTATCCATAGTGCCTAGTTCTAAGTGATATCATATATTTTGGGGGCACTCCATTTGGATAGTATCTTGGTAGTGGAAATTCTCTACATGTTTTTGGATGAGTATGGGTTCTTATGTATGTTTCAGACCAAGGGGGCACATTCGGGGTGATGATGAAATAATATGATGAGAATCATCACTAGTATCTTTTTCTATAGATAGTTTCACATAACATTAACCATTTATTTTCTTTCAAGTTATTCTATATCGTTATCTCATAAAGAAAAGTTTGATTATCCTCGCGGGGACTGGGTAATTTACCCTTTCATTGAGGTGAGAGAGATTCCATAGTTAGATGTTTCAAATGGATGATTGAATGTGTCCATGTACATGAGAAACCAGTCCTCCTAGGATGTCACTTCCTCAGATGGTCTCTAATGGGATTATTCGTGAAGCCAAAAATATCCAACGACCCTGGTTTATATGATTCATGAACTTCTTTTCAAAGTCAGGTGTTTGTTGGACAATGATTTTTCCAACAACACTTAAGGACTCCATTGTTGGAGATGATGGGTAGGTGGACTCACCGCTCCCCTTTGGTTGGTGGGTATTATTGCCTATTTTAGTACTCTTGTAGATTTATTTTGTGTTCATATATTTGTGAATCTTTGGATCATCAGTGAAGAGTGTGTCCAATGGTAACCCCTGGATTGTTGGATCGTCATAGGAATACATGGATTTGAACTTCCAATGTAATTCTTACTAGATCCATACATTAAGGCACAATAGAGTTTAGCATCATCCAATGGTCGGATGGTGACTTTATGTTATGATCAGACCCATAAGATTGCATTCCTATGTATCATTGGGAGAGGAATCAGAACCCACGTAGTTTAGATGAGATGTGGGTTACACATTGAAGCATCCCATTTGGGGGGACATTGTTGGATGATACATTTTGGAAGGGCACCTTTTTCAGCTCGGGCCTTCATATAGGCATCCTGCGTATCTTGGTATGATCAGGAATTAGAGTTCTCATAGTTCACAATTACCGAGGATAACTCAAGGAAGCATACCATTTGAGAGCTCATATTTCCGAAAACCATTTGGGAAGGTAACCATTTTGATATCATGCCTTAATTCACGATACCTATGTATCCTGCTTTGAACAGGAATCAGATTTCTCATAGTTTATATTAAATGGGCGTTATTTTTGGAAGCTTCCCATTTGACAGGACATGATTCAGAGAACCCTTTTTTGGTGCACCCTTTTGTCCTCAAACCTTCAATCAGGCATCCTGTGTATCCAAGATTGACTAGGAGTCAGAGTTATCATAGTTCAAAATTGTTGGGACTTACACAGTAATATTTCCCACTTAGGGGGTTATGATTTGGTGAACTCTTTTTAATGTTCACCCTTATAAGCTTGATCTATACATCATGCATACTACGTATACATGGTTGACCAAGAATCAAAGTTCTCATTGTTCAGAACTCTGTGGATGTTCCAGTCATCACAAATTTATAAGCCCATATGAGTCCTCCTCAGTGTGAGAAACATGAGGATGTTATTGATCCATCAAACACATGTCTTATCTCCTATATATGGGAGATTTCTGGCCTATAATAGATGGAGATGGGGTGACTGAGAAAGAGGGCGTAGAGCGATGAACCTTTTAATGTGATATAAAACTAATGGTCATGTGGCTCAGACTTCAGAAGATTCGAGACTTACATTAGTGGGAGTGCCCCAAAATGTGTTCTAGTAAATGCAGGAGTATCTTCATCATCACAATAATATGTGAACATAACCCCTTTGACTGATAACCATTATTCATTAAATGGAAAAGCATGTGATCACCATTAATCCCAATAATGAAGATGTTCATTCAAAATCCAATGGTTGGACACCTAGTTTCTATGAGAATATAGACATACAAAAATACCTTGAGTCTGAACCATTGTGGGGAGAGCCTTCATGACTCATCTTAACATGGGTTTGTAGACTCATGGGGGTGCACTGATGCACCAGACCTTCTGATCATATGAGTTTGGTGGATTTGGGGGAGGCTTTAGCCTGATCCAGGGGGCTGGTACATGGAGGGACTATAGAGGACTGGATGGTAATGTATGGGAGAGATTGAAACAAAAAGAAAAAAATAACTAAAAAACCCCATTCCACATTTTGTTCTCTTATACATAATGAAAGATGCTCTGCATACCGTAGTGGTATTCGGGTAGAGGGGTCATCACCATTCCAAAGTGGTACATGGACTTGGGTATGAACCACCACACGTCACAGTGGTACGTGGTCCTAGAGTCAATCCATCATGTCGCTTTGGATTCTATCCCAATACTAATGCTATATGCAACATCAATTTAAATCTGTGTAGTGATACACTATGCAGAACTCCATATTGATGGAGGGAATGTCGGACAATTATTCGTGAGTTGTTCATCCATGAGAAATATGTGGTCCCTAGTTTCACCTATCAGGTTCGCAGTTATTTTATTATTTTTATGTTCCCCAATTTTTTGGATCATGGATAACATTACACGATTAGAGCATGGATTACTATTCGGGATTCAATAACGATTCAATAATAATGATGGAATCTTTTTAGAGTTATTTCTTCCATCCTTTGGGGTCCCCTTTGAGAATTATTTGTCCATACCCTCTCAATTTCATATAGGATATTTTTATAGAGCATTAGTGAAATCATTTATATAGGCACGATCAAGCATTTGAAGAAGACCATAAAAAGATATCTTGACACAAGAAATACTCGGTTAATCATGGTTTTCACAGGCTGGGGTTCGCGATCATGGTTCACAGAACCCAACTATTTTTATTTGTCCTTGTACTTATATGTTTGAGACACAATATGATGATTCCCTTCGCACGCATGATTACTTCAGCGATGTAGTTCTCCATCCACCGAGTTTGGTTTCCATCGCTCTATGGGCTAGTGCCTAGTGGGTCGTTCTGCGTACTTGTGGTTTTCGATCTATATAGTCTATGAACCCTTCCCTTTGATGGTACACATTCCATATAAAATATTTTGAAAACATGAATTCCTTCATGTTTCTTCTAAATTTTTTAGCTCAATATGAGTCCATTGACCTTGTAAGACTTGTTGGAATACATTCTTCATTATTTATAGTGATTTTGGGTGTATTTTATTCCCTTATAAAAATGCTCAGAACCTTACAAGTGCCCCCCATAAGAATGGGGTACCTTCATAATGAAAAGTGGACTATTCCAATGTAGAAGTTGTCGTGAATTGAAATGGTTTGTTATAGAATGGATAGGCCCAAAAATAGGGTTACACACTTTTATGTAGGGGACCATGACAATTATTTTTTATCATTTCCCACATAAGAAAGTACCCTCGACTCCCCCTGAATCATTTTCATTTGTGTACCGATCCTCTTGCGAAGATTCGGTTCACGAACCACATAGTATGTGCAGTGAACTGTGCATTTTTTCATATATCTGGATTTGAAAATTATTTTTGATTTCGCAAAATGGTACTATGGAATTTTATAAAAAATAGTCCAGATTCTATAGAGGAGAACACTACTCTTCTTGGATGTCCAAATACAAAGTTTTATCTGGAAAACCAAACATTAATGCTTAATAATTCAAACATAAACATTTAATCTACATTCATTGAAAATGAACATGGAATGCCCTTGGTTTGTGGTATCTATCTTATGTGAACCCTTCTATTCACTAGCCAATGCTACGTGTGCTAGTGACTGGTAGTTGTTTGGAAAACCAAGGTTGTAAACAGTGTAACCCTTTTTTGTACCATAGTATTGTGTTGTAGTTCCTTCCACACATCATGTAGTAAGTGAGATATGCCTACCACATACTGTTACCAGGATTAGTACACAAATCCTTATGTGGAAATATTCTTACATCCTTTATCCACTCTACTATGGAATTTATCCAACAACATTAATTGGACTGAATTTTTATTGAATTTTGGATATTCCAATGTAGGATTCAATGTCTCTTTCACAAGATGTGGTAAAATTGATGAAGATGAGGGAGACTATGGTAGGGGATAGTGAAGATCATCATCGATCATTCATTATTCCCCTTTCCAGATTTTAAATGATCTATTGATGCCAGAGATCATAGCTTATGAATTTTCTATAAAGTTACCACATTATGGATTTGGTCTCCCTGATGTTGTTACTCTGTCGTTGGCTGAACCCGATACACCATTCATTCTATCAGAATCACTACAAGGGAATGATCGAGCCAAAATATCCCCCACAAGATAATTCATATCTACATCAATTCATGAGAATGTTTTCATACTATAAGTCTCGACATGGACCAATGGAAATCACATGTGTCACAATGTTGTCTTGAAAACAGTCACTTAAAAGTACCCATCCATTATCAACATTTCACATGAAAACCATAACCATGGGTGGAGCATCATGTGGGATATGTATGTAAGAATATTTTTCTCTAACGAATGGGCCTGGGAATTACAGGTAGATCAAAACACTTTGGAGTACCCTGACTAATTGAAGGTGGTGAACTTATACCAGGAATCAGGGGTTTCTCAGTTCTTAACCTTCTCCCAGGGAGAAATCCTCCCACAGGTGATGTGCAACTGGTGTTAAAGAACCAACACCATCCATTTTTAACATGGGGAGGTAGTAATCATATTATGGGATATCCAACAACATGGGGGACTCCCCATCCCTGAATATATTCTTTCTGAGTATCTCCTGTCAGCCGCTACGTGGAATGAACATGACCATGTGTCCCCATTGAGAAGGAGTATTCTGGTTATGGAAATGGGATAAATTGATTATACTCTCCAAGACCGATCTATTGTCCCATTTGAGGCTTGGATATAATAATTATTATAGGCTAACAGACCTAAGTCAAGGCCTCTCCATAGTTGAACTCATTAATATTGTCAGTCATTTCATACTCCATTGTCCTATTGTGATACCCTTGAAGGGGGGTGTTATACCACCTACGGATATGAACTTCAAACGGACATGTCACCAGTTGTTTGTTTAGGTGGTTAAATTTGCATGTTTTTGGGTGTAGGGATTTTCCCATCTCGGGATGTATATACTAGGGTCTTGGTATGTACTTTGATGATGGTCTTCGTGATGGAAGAGGGTCAGCCCATAAATTTGGCCATTCATACTCTTGCCTGACTTTTTGTGTTGATGTGACAAATACAAGAAGGTAAGCCCCCAAATCATCTCAGAATACCATTTTCAATTCCTATATGTATTTATGGATGAACAATTCCTCTATTTTGAATATTATCACATTGCAAAGGTTCATCATTTTAACTATCAACCCTCCTTTCTCAATATTTCTGTTGTTCGTCCCCAGACAATATGCAATTTATGTAGTTTGGTTGGAGAATGTAATTTCATGCTTCATGTTTTCACTACATCCTACCCTTATTGGGTTACTAATAGGTAATATTTTGGTTCATCAGACGAGTTATCATACATAATTTCACTTCAGGATGATATAATCACTACTCGTATAGATCAGGTGGCCATTTGTGAGGCACACCTCCCTTATCAGTTTTCCAGGAAATTTGGGTGACTTAAACAAGGTGTACTTCTAATTATTGTTTAGTTATGGGGGGGTTATCAACCCATAATTCATCACTAGTTATGGTGTATTATTATGTGGGGAGGTGCCTATAGAATTTACGATTGCTAATATGACGGGACCACCTTTTCTGTCACTGGAGTAGCCCAATTGTGGAAGGATTATTACCCAAACGGGGTACAGAGAGAACCAGTTCAGCTAGTATAGAAGACTCTAACCATTCTCCACCCTTTCCTCACCCCTAAGAAAATTCCACACATTCTTTATTCTATGACGAGCATGAAAAATATATCTTCTATTAACGTCCCAACGTCAACCACCAAAGATACGCCACATATTATTACCCTTATGGTAAAAAGAATCTCAATTCACCACTGAAAGTTTCTAGAAGGGGCGTCATTGGTGAAACCAATAATAGTTGGGAGTGATTTAGACAGATCCCCTCCTACAGATACTACCCATGATCCCAATGAGGCTATCCCCAATAGAGTATCACAAGACACCCCAGAAGTCGTGGCTAGTCTTCCACGTCTAGCTCCAATGGTCAAACCATCTGAGGGAAAGGAGAGACCCCCCACCATTTGGGGTGACCCATCTTTGGTCCCTTCCCACTCTCGTAACGACACATCCATCTTGTAGACCTATTATGGCGTGAGATGATTATGTTATTGGTGATGCAGGGAGGTACCAAGAAGTGAGAAAATAGGCAAGACATCAGTTATGTTCCTTTTCCACTTAGACACCTATGACCAATTTTTTTGATGATATAGAAAATATTAAGAAGTTATTTAATAAGAATGGTTCTGGTGGCCTTGAATATCGGCACATACACATACTTATGTACCAAATTTTTATAGCTTGGGAAGACCGTGATTCTTGAGAGGACATGCTTTCCAAAATCAATTCTTCTCATCATTAGGTGATTACCATAAGAGATGTTTTAGAGTAATTTGATCACTTAACAATCGTAGAGGCGAAGGCACATGATTTTTTCGTCACCCAAAAAGAATATTTGCGGGAGTGAGAGGTCCAAACAGAAAGGATGAGGGATCAACTAGCCCCTTTTTGTGCCAACTATCAAACTATCTAGTAGAATGGATGGGACCATAAATTCATTCAGAATAGGTGTGTCATATGATCAAGAATGGATCAGATGAGAGAGATTATTTTGGTAAAACTCTTCATGGCCCATGGAAATAACATTCCATTTCTTTGGAAAGGGTGTTCCAAGACATTTTGTATCTGCACAAAAATCAAAATGTGTACTGTTTTTTTCTTTTTTGATACATAGGAGATAGTCTAAACTGGGGATGTTCCTCCAATTATGTGGAACTCAATAAAACTGATTTGACTTCAAATGATTTTTCATTTTCCATTCTTATCATGTCAATTGATCACAATAAATAATTTAAACAAAAGTTTGACCAGGTATTAATTTTAAACCATGACTATTTAAATGGAATCAATCAACTCAGGCTTCATTTGTAGCATGATATATGGGACTCGGTGAGCATAGTTCGACGTTAGTAGAGCTTTTCGGGATCAACCTGATAAATATTTATGTTTTTTCCTTGTTACCCCAATTTTTTCCCAATACTAGTTAACAACTACTTAGAATGTATAAAATGACTTTTTATTAGGACTCCCTTTGTAGGTTTTCGACATAAAAAGCATTACATCTCTTTTGACGGCTCAATTTTTTTTTTTCTTAAGCAAACATGGTGTTGGTTTAATAAACTAATTCTCATCTTTTATCCAATGGTTTCTTTTGTTAACATTCATTATGGAATGTGTGGGATATTTTTTTATGGTAGTTCAAAATCATGCAATCAAACTTATTACTAATGTATTTGGTTGACTATATTTGACCAAAAATAATGGGGTATGGGCACCAATTCGGGATTCCCCATCCGAGAATATTCTATTATATTTTAGACACGGATTAGAGATTTTTCATGACCCTAAATTTTTATATTTTGGATTTACATGAGTCTTGGGAGTCATTTTAGGCATACAAAGGATAGATATGACTCTCCATAGGACAAATTTTCCCTTGACTGATGAATATTTTGTAGGTGGCACATGCAGATCCACTAGGGCATGATGGGCATAGTCAAACAGAGGTGTCTTCAAAACACTGAACATTGATCTCTAATGGCCTAGTATGGTTTGCAATACTTTTATTTTATTTTTAGGTTGGGAACCAAAGTTGGTGGCTAGTATGAGTGATGGTATTTGAAAATATTAGTGTCATTCGTATAGTCTTTGAATGGAAAACTTGTCATGCATGGTTCTTACTAGCATAAGGGAGAGATGGTTGATAGTCAATTATGTTGGAAATATTTATTTTGTCAAGGGAATTTGAAATAATGATGGTATGTAAGCCATTATCCATGGGTTATCCAAATCTAGGGCTGTGAGAGGACATTAATTTCATCTGAGTATACAGAAAGAGTTAAAGACTCTCTTGAGAACGAAATTGCCAATGGTTGATAGTCGTTTTGTAGGTGGTATATGCATAGCCTCTGGGATATGATGTGCCTAGTCAGAAAGCGGTTTTCACATAAAACTGTACATTATTTTCAATGGCTATGAAGGTTTATAGATATTGGTAACTTCATGAACATGGTATATGATCTTTGTCAAGGGGAGCACTAGAACAAGAAAAGGGACATTTTAACTAACCATCTCTGGAAACCCAAGAATGAATGGTGGAATTTATCTTTTGTATTTAGATCAACTTCATGCATATGGATGGGGTATCTTCTTTTTATAGAAATCAAAAAAGAGACAATAGAGGAATTGGGCCAACATGTTCTAGTATATCGAGGACATGTGTGGGAAGAAGAACGTAGACTATGACATTTAGGGTACTTGAATCAAGAGGGATGTTATGGGTCTTAGAAGCCATTTGGCATACTATGTTAGCAGAACAATCTCCCAGGGAAGAATTGTTCATTGATTGATGGTCATTTTGTTGGAAACATATACAGAGCCACTGGGCATTATGTGCATAGCCAAACAAAGGCGTCCAAAATACATTGGACTCCCATCTTAGGTGGCCATGGATGATTACGGGGATTCATGATCACTCATATCATTGAGTTTGAGGTATTTATGGAGTTTATCCAGGTACATTAGGAACTTCTGGGTTGTGATATACTACTGGAATTAGGAATCCCTTACATGGATATGACTCATAATAATGGTGAGGTAGTTATCATATCGTTGGGTTAATCTGTCATTAAACGTCATCGGGACATGATGTGGGGTACCTTACGGGGAAGGGAATAATGACATACCTTTTAGGGTTGTTCTTCTTGGATCATATTCTTAGACTGTTTTTCCATAAATTCATGGTGGGTCTTTTTCATAAATCCCTAAGCTCATAGTATCTATGCATGGTGAGAGAAACAATGAATTAAGAGGATTCTAGGACAACACATATGAATAGGAAAATCAACAGCAAGGAGCATTTTAGGATGAATCCCATTATATGTAGTTTAAAATCATATATCTTGGATGATTTTGGACTTGTAGTTTAATATCGTGTGGTGAAGAAATTATTTTGTCACAAATATTATTAATAGCTCTGAGTTAATTGTTATTGGGGTATCCAATTGTTCCTTAAATGTGAGTGATGATAGGTGGTGTGAAGAAACGTATTGAGGTTTAGCATCCATCATGAAGGATGTAATGTTTCTTGGAATCCATTAGGTGCACTAAGGGAGGAAAAGACTCTCATAGGGATGAATTTTCAATTGATTAATGGCATTTTTGTATGTGAAATATTAAGATACACCATTTCATGATGTGCATAGTCAAAAAACTGTGTACAAAAGACAGAAAACCTCCATATCAAATGTCCATAAATGTTTATGGGGATCCATGTTGTCCTGGAGTATGTATTTTGAAAAATGGGAAAGATGTGTCTAGGAATGAAATAAATACCTAGACTATGAATAACCAAGAACTACTAGAGCTTCCACATAGATCTGAATCATATTTATAATGGAAAGTAGGATCTTTTGACATATCATGAGTGGGGCATTTGTGGGATCTTGTAATATTGAGAATAGGGCCACATGTGAATCTTGAACACTCTTACAGTTTACTTTCATAATGTTGGTACCTTTCATGGACTCCCCTCACAAGTTTGTATTACACTTGGGGAGAGGGGAATTTTTTTAAATGGTGATTATGGTGAGATGCTAGATCAATGAATCACTAAATATCCTGCAAGGTATATAATCAAGTCATAAATAATTCTCAATGTTCCCAAAATATTTTTTCCATGCATAAGGATGTGTGGGGGATTTTTTTAATTACTGGACCAAGATACCAAACATGGGCATCACTGCGTATCCTGTGAGTGCAGGAATCAAGTCGTACATAGTTATGAACATTCGTTGTACCAATTAGAATCAAACTTAGGGGTAATGACAGTTTTTTTTCATTTAATAAAGGATATCATTCTACCATATTTCTACATAATTTTTTTCTGTAAGGTATTCCTTAACAATGATCCTATGTTCACGATACTTACACTAAATGTGAGAAACATATATTGACAAGGGTTCCAAGTGCTTTTGTGGGGAGATAGAGGATATGGTAGATTCACTTATTGGGTGGGGGATTGGCCAAGATTGATGATTGAAGCATCACTACGTATCTTACAATGGTAGTAATCAAGAAGTATGTAGTTATCTGAGAGATCATGTTGTTTATCATCAAGTGATTTGGATGCTTTGTGTTATATATTTTAATGCCTTGCAATGAGGGCATGAGTCATCGTTTAATGTCATGTTTTAGGGATGAGTTCCTTAAAATTTATCATCATGTGAATAATACTATTAATAATTATTTAGGGTCATATAGTTTGGACCATGAAATCGGTGTCTATATTACACAAAACTATTCTTCAGAAACATTGAATTTGTGGGATCCAGGACGAGTTTCTCGTCTATTGATATCAAGAGATATTCTCCATTAGAATAGACCGTATGTATGATATACATTCCTTATTATTTTGATTCAACCTTCAGAGGATTATTCCCAATATCATTAGGGTTCTGAGGACTAACACCTTTTCTGCTTCAAGGAAAGATTAAAAGAGAAACTATTTTTGAAAGCTCGTTCGATCTGATTTTGATAGATTTTCAAATGGTGTAAATTATGAAGGATTTTCTCATATAGCTACTCCTACTCATCAAATAGTCATTGGGATTGATCGTCTATGTATAATTGATCTCAAATGGCCACAAAAAGTGAGGGAACTAGGATTTTAAAATGGAAATGGCATATGTCCCCTATACTAGTGTGTACGGGGTAACCTGGGTGGCACTGCGATTCGTGGTATGATATGCCCACAAAGCATGATGGAGCTTTTCTGGACACAATAATTTATCCTTATCTACCTTCAGTAGAATTATGGTGGACAAAGTCTAGTAGAAATCCTCTATCATCCCGTTGGTCATTATGTGGTAGCAAGTTGAAATATTGGTTTTGATTATGTACTCATAATATAAAACCTCCAACTCAGCAGAGTAGAATTTAGTGTCGTTGTCTGTCCATATTGTATGAGGGACACACAATCTGGTAATGATGATGGCCTTCACAAATCTAGTGATGTTGTTCACTCTAACATATCTATAGGGTACGAATTTGGACTATTTGGAAAAGAATACAATTGAAGTGAGTTTGAACTTGAATTGTTTTGCTTTGGTGGGGGGATATGGTCCCACAAAAACCATCCCCTAGGTGGTAAATAGCCAGGATAAATTAGCTCTATGATGTTAATCTAGGGGTGGGAGTATAAATTTGGAATGAACTTGGCTGGAATGGAACTTCTTGTAGAATATGGCATAAACATGTAACATAGTGGGCCAATAATACCGAAGCCCTTAGATTTGATGAGAGAGTGGTTGCTGATTGATGAACTCCACAAGCTCCAGCATGCACTTCATTAATGAAGAAATCAGTCCCTCATCCATCAATTCACCTGAGAAGCACTTCGTCAAGGCCATGTTTGTAGATAACCTTTTCATGGTGTTCTATTTATAATGAAATATTGACCACCCACCTTCAGACCTATTCCCTTTCATCCCTATATGGTGGGAGTTTTCACTTCTGAAGGTAATTTGCAATGGGTGTCATCCAGCAGGTGATGTGACCATAATGATCTGATTCATGGCTAATTATATTGACCTCTACCATATTATCTAGGATAAATGTCAAGACCATCTAGTTGTTGGAAATGATAGTGATGGTTTCATCACAATCTAGATCAGATGAGGTCATGGGTACATTTTCCAAAGAATCGACATGATAATTTTGAAACTAGGAGACATAGTTCAATGTTGGTTCTGATTGAAATTCTTCTAGCAGTTCTCAAAGATTAATCATCAAGGGAGACATTACATCATTCTTAATATAATATTCTCCAATGACTTGTATTATGACTATCTCTGAATCAACCATTATCTGTAGGTGTTTTATTCTACATGAAGTTTTGGTTCCAGACCCACAATGAGGTCCTGATATTCTGCTTCATTATTAAATACATCCGTCTGAATGTAGAAAAGAGTAATTCAGGATGACCTATTTAGGGGTTACAAGTTTAATTCCCAGCCACACTTTTCTGAGCTTGGTATCCTCCATTATATTCCCTATTAGCATTATGGAGGCAGAATCTATGTACATTTCTCATGTCAGATGGTCCTCCTAGATGGAAAACACATTTTCATTTGGAAGTTCGGCACATTTTCATTTTTCATTTCTCTTCCAGAAATTATTCTAACACCCATACTTTGATGGTCTTCTGGGGTACATACTATATGTAAACATTTTATAGGATTAAATCCCATAATGATAGTCATCCATTTAGCATGGGATGATTGATGATATATTTGAGAGGGTTTCAGCCGGAGACCAGGTGGAACTCATGATTCTGTAGGTAATGTCTGAGTTTCTGAACATCGAATATTATAGCAATGATGTTCTATTAAGATTTTTTAATACCGAGTTTTATCATAAATCATCGACTACCTATGGTAATGTTCATTGTTCTCATTCCGACATCATTCTTCTGTGTGAGGATGGTTTCTAATGATATCTCTTGGGAGTTTATGTACAAATTGAGTGGTCTCCCTTCAACTGGTGGCATCGGCACTACTGGGATAAGGAGATATGTTTTGAGATTTTCTAATGCTTCTTGGAATTCATTATCCCACTCAATTGTAACACCATTCTTCAACAACCTAATGAAAGCTAAACATTTAACCTCTATGTTAGATATGAATCATTTGATGTAGGCCAAGTTCCCCTGGAGAAATCTCAACTCTATGAGAATACGAGGTGGGGAAATGCTAAGGATAACTACTATCTCCTCAGAGTCAACTTCGATGCTGCGATGGTATACGAGGAATCTGAGGAATTTATTAGAGGTGATTCAAAATGATCACTTTATGGGATTCATCTTTATATTGTGATGTTGTAATTTTTTGAAGACAGTTTTAAGATCATCTAGGTGGTTTGAGCGCGGTCGTGATTTTACCAACAGATCATCGACATGGCATGTGCTGAATATTCACTGAAATGAATTGAAAATGAGATAGATGGTGTGTTGATATGTGGAGCTGGAATTTTTTATATCAAAGGGCATCACCTTATAAAAGAAAAATCCTTGGGGGCCCTAAAATCTGTATCTTCTTAATCTCTTTGTGCCATCCGGATCTAGTTGCATCTAGAATAGTTTTCCATGAATGATATGGCCTTATATTTGGTTGTTTAATAAATCAAAAACTCTATAATTAAGACTGATAAATATACTTTTTCCTTAGTGATTAAGGATAGTAAATTTGGGGTCCCAAGGACACATCTAGTGCATCTTTGCTAGAGCTTTACTAGTCATCAAAAAAGTCGTCTCATTTTCCCGTGTCTTTTAAATTGGTGGTCGTAATGGAATCAGGAAAATAATTATGTCAATATCCATACATGCAATAATGCATTCAACATTTTTGATGGGTAATAAATAATCTTCTCCATGATAATATAGGGGGTTGGCTGGAGCCATTTCCAATCCATTTAGGGTAGTAAACCAATCAATAAAATACACCAGAGACTATGCCTTTTCCAATTAAAAGAACCTTTCATCGCTATAATGTTACTAACATGACTCAAATTTAGATTTATCAAGGTAAAATGTCACAATTTTACAAATATTTTATTACCTGATGTAGTGATGGTATGGTGATAGAATGGAAGGGTGCTGATGGAACCAAGGGCTCCGTAAAAGGATGTTTATGTCTATATTTTTCCACAACACAAGAAACACAAAAATCTGACATGAGGTATCAAAGATATGATTTGAGATTGATTTTTACCAATTGTATCTGTTCTCTTTTGTCATATCTCAGTAGAGTTTTGTTGAATGGTTTAATGTTGACTTCAACATAGTCCATCCAAAAAAGCATTTGTAGTTGGAGAAAATTGACTCCAGATCCATTCTAGATGGTAGTACACCTGACAATAATTAAATTTATATTTATAGACACATTTATGGGTTTTATGTTTCCTTTAATGATGGCATCATCATCCATGTCTATGATGGAGATGAAAAAATGACATTTTTGGGATGGGTCTCCGTCTAATAGACATCGAGTTGCTACTTCAACATTGAATTCCTAGAATCTTAGTGTGGCTTCAATGAGTGCCTCCCAATGATATGTGGATAGACATAACGCATTCATGATTTAAAGCACTTCTGTCAGTGAATAAAAATTCATTAAAATATCATATTCCTACTCTAATGGTTGGTGCTTCCTAGAATGGGGTTTCACTTTCACAAATACATTAGGAGATTGGGATTTGGATGTAGATGGTTCGGCCTCATTGACAGGGGCTTCTGGTGCTACTGTCCTTTCCAGGATTGGCCAATCTTGTTCACCCATATACCTGGGGGTGATTTGGTATGTGTTCTTTCTCCAATGATTAATCCAATATGACTGGGCTTGGATTTCCTCTGGTGGGGGCAATGATGCATTCGGAATCCCATTTTGTCTGTCGAATGGTCCTTCCATGACAATGTTATCAGTTTGAGTATTGGTGTGGCTAGGAATTTGAATCCAACCATGATCATGCCTTCTAGGAAACCGTCAGCCTCTATTGAATTTTCCTCTGGCACTCATGTTTGGAGTGGGTAATTTAGGATCATTTCTATAGTCTCTAATAAATAAGGGGTCCATCATGTAAATGACGTTAATGGAGTCAAATATGAAATATTGATCCAATAATGTTTTTATATGATATCCCCCTTTTATTGTATTGCTTAATGCGACAGTACATGTTGTACCATTTTCTGAGGTGGTGTTTATTGTACCATGTCTGTTAGTATAAAATCTAAAAGTTTAAACACTGGATTTATCTTTAGTGTTAGCCCAAATTATTGCAACTTCTTTCTGCCCTTCTGGAACAAAGAGTACTATGGGGATGAGGAGGATGTCTATGTTGTATTAAGATATTTTCAGGGTGTGGTTGATTGATTCAGTTGTGTATAGAGGATTCCATGAAACCAGTTGGATGTATTCTTGGTCATCTAATTGACAAATTGTTCCTCATTCTTACTGGTTATTTTTTTCCATTCCTCTTCCACTTTTGAGTTTGTGGTGGAGACATAAACCACTTGTTTTGGGGGAAGGGATAACATGAAATTCATGGAATCAACCATTTTTTGTAGGAGATCCTTAAAAATTAAGCATTCCTGGATGGTGTGTCCCAGTATCTAGGTATAGGGACAATAATTTGGATAGTCGTTGAGGCCCAATTCATCAGATCACATTGGATCTGGTAACCTTGGAATGTTTCAATTCAAGGCGGCTATGATATATCTGGAAATGGTCATGTAAGAACATTTAGAATTTATTTCATTTTTCTTAAAAATAATTTCATTCAGTGCCTAGTCACTCATCATGTCAAGTTAGGGTTCATTGTTGGCATCTATGGGGTCCTACACAGTTCTTTGGGGGCCTCACAGGCTGGTTTCAGGAGTCTAAAGCATGATAGAATCTACATCATCATTTCTTTCTCTTTTTCCTAGGGCTGATGGGGCCCCATGGGATTTGATATTTTTCTATTGCAAGAAGTATTCTATTCATTTGTCAATGGTAGACAAAACCTAGAACCTACTTGTGTGCATCACTAGGATGAGCGATGTTCTCAATTAATCCCTACGTTTAATGATGCACAAGGAGAGCGTTTCATCCTGGGGAGTAGCCGATTTATGGATTAAGTCAATCCATTCCATCTAGAAATGAAGTTTGAGACTCTTTCATTCTCTCGCTGTATGTGGTTCATGAGATCAATGACTATTGATATAGGCAGTATTGAATTGAACTCGAAGAGAAACAATCACTAGAGTTCCTCATTACTTTTGATTGAGTTAGATGGAATGCTAGTATACCATATTATGATGATCCCTATATGATTCAAACAAATCACACGAGTTTTACTGCTTCTTCCTGCTCCATAGGTACAATCATGGGGTCACAGTAAGAGGAATGGTTCATTAAATGTTGTTCTGAGTCCCTTGATCCATTTAATACTAGGAATACAAGGTTTCCAATTATTGGTGGTGAAATATTGCTCACCCAAGAGGGGTAGGGTTTGGTCTCTGATTGTATCAGAGCGTGCTACCCCTCCACGGATTCTAGTCAAGATATTAGAAACTCGACGGTGTTCAAGATTTCGTGATGAATATCTTGACAGGAACTATCTTGGGATTTGAATTAGTAGGGAATGTTGGGCATGCTGGTACAACTGTAATTTGGGGTGGATTCTAAGACGAGGGAATCCATTGTGGGATTACTTGAATATATTCTGGATTCTTTCCCAATGGGGGTAAGTCATGATGTTCATCTTTGGACACGTTTTATTAGGTTGAGGGTCTTGATGCTAGATTGGATGGGCCTTAGATCGTTGATTTATTCATAGGGATGATTTCTTGTGGGAAGGGAACCTTTTATGGGAACACCTACTGACATTACCCAGGGGGAACACATCTGGCAAGGATGATCTCTCAACGTAGCTCATCATTAATTCACCTAATCTATTTCATTTCTTCCTACTAGTTGGTGAATCATTTTATGAAATTGAGTGACACATTCTAATGGGGAGGAGGATTTGGTTCATATATAACCTTGGATTTATTCTTCTCCTTGTTTTGATTTTTCAAGGGAGGTAGTGACATATTTACTGTGGGGGTACACATATTTTAGATCGCTCTCTAGTTTTGAGTATCTAAACTATCAGGCTTGGTTTGGGATGCTTCTAGGAGGGAACTATCTTACCTTGTTTCCTCTCCCTCCATGTTATTTCATTTGAGATTTTTTGGGTTGAAGTTTACCATGTACCCTAAAACATACCGCATTGGGGGTGGTATACCTGGTTCCAAATTGTTGCAAGGGCATCTATGTGATTTGTTGGATTTTCTCAGTCCATTGTGCATTATTCTTTGGGTCTCATGGTGAATATTGACCCGAAGGGATCCCAGATCTGACCTCATAATGTGCCTTTGTCTCAGATGGTGAGTACCACAGGAAGAGCTCGAATGGGTGACCCCTATGGAAATTGTTATCCCTAAATGAGATAAAAAGATGTCTGATGTGTGAGGACTTGAGGTTAAAATGCCCAAATTCATACATGCTAGGGTTGTTTCCATTCATCTGTTGAAGCACTAAGGCCTGTATTTGTTGATCATACAATGTAATTTTGTTTTAAAAACCCACCATCCCTATGGGCTAGGATTTTTCCAACATCATGGTGGTAGATGATGCCATTGCAACCTTTTAAATTTCACGAACTCCCACTTGGGTGTGATATGAGTATGGAATAGGCCTTGCATTGAGTCTATGCTGTTTTGAATAAATGGGCACTACTTGATGGTGGTATTCCCATAGGAGGGATTCCTGGTGGATGTTCTTTGTTGTTTGACATAGAATCTTTTTTGTGTATTGATATCTTTGGTCCTAACACTTTTAAGACTTACTGTAGGCCAGTTTTTTTGATTATCCCATATTTCCTGAGCTGGAATTTTATTTGATTGTTATCTTTAGATAAAGATGTTGTAGGATGTCATTCCCAATGTGTTGTTCAATAGATCACATGGGGTGAAGTGTAGAGCTCCATTTTCTCCCCATCCCAAAATATGAACTCTAGTTTAGGCATCACCAATGTGGAATAAAAACTTATGCTATGCATGGATGGAATCCAACTCAATGTTTTTATTTCGTTTTTATAATCATGGTAACTGTGAGGATGGGATGGCTTCCAGGTTGATTAGATGGTGAAGCCCCCCTAATATGTTGACATGGTCTACATACCCTTCGTATGGTAGGAATTTTTCATTCACGGTTCATCCATATATTGTCGAAAATTTCAAGAATACATTCCCCTAAACAACTCTCCTGCTATGTCAATGTGAGAAGTGGTCTTAGGCCAATACATCACTGGTATATTATCCTTCGCTAGTTGTCTCATCAAAAGCAACATATCATGCTTTTTTCTATAGGGGGATCTTCTACTTGATCTGCCCATATTTCCTACTTCATAATAATTTCATTCCTAGAAATCAGGCTAGTGGGAGCCTCATTAATAGGTGAATGGCATGGGTGTGGATCAGAAGATAAGTGTGGTCCCAGACTGTCCTCTAATTGAGAGAGGATATCACTCGTCATAAATATAGTTCATGATATGTCTTACTCTTTAGTTTTGATATCCATTGTATAGGAGGGCTTTCCCATCATTATTCCGGGTAGGGTAGCGCCTTCTAATAGTTATAAATTTTGGTTGTGTGGAAAACCATCACAATTGGTGTTGCAATGGTAAGGGATACTATTGAAACTTGATTCTCGATTATGGGAAATTTATTTATGGCGTATACCCTAGGGAGGACATTTAGTAAGGGATATAGTGAAGTTATTACCTTCTTCTTATAACTTTATTTCATAGAGGGGAGGACTTTCTTGATGACTGTTATGATGATGAGGACTACTATCACTGCTTGATACCTGACTGGAGGGAGATGTTCTAGAATGAAAATCTTGGTGAAGGTCTTTAGGATGTATTCCAATGAGGGGGGGGACTTATGATTTATTATTGATAACATGTAGAGTACATTCGCAACAACTTCCAATGTGTGGAGGGACTATGTAATGATTTTAATCATGGAGAGAACTACCATCATGTCTTGATTTCCGATTATAGGGTGAAGCATATCTAAAGCGTATACCCTATGGATGACCATTAGGGAAGACGAAAGCTTGGGGATGGCCTTCTCACTATCCAATCATCAGGTCTAGAGGAGGGCTACCACAATGAGTATCAAGAGATATGATCTCATAATTGATCATTTTAGGCCCATATTGTGACCCCCCTCGAGAGCTCTAGGGAGGACCTTTAGAGTTGCTGGTAGTGACAATGTGGGCAGGGCCTTGGATACTAATACTTATAGATCCATAATTTGGTAACATAATGACAGGGTATTGAGCCGTCATTGATATATGTTTGAGGTCAACAAGAACCCTATATTATAAAATATAGGGATTATGTATGCCCTCTTCATTTTACAGTATCCTTTGGTGAATTTTATTTTTGAGTGCTCACTTTCAGGTAACCGAGGCCAGCTTTTGTTCGTAATGGTCCTCATATACGGGTCCCTATCTTGTTGGGTCTCGTGATGTTCTTGGGATACGATGAAGGAAATATTGAGTTTTAGACTGGATATATGCCCTCCCGAGAGTGGCCACCACATTGGACTAGAATCCCCCAGCTGAAATGAGTATTTTTCCCTTTTTGATTGTCAGTGTACGGAGGTATATTGTTGTAGAACCTTCGTGAATTGAGCAGGGATAAATAACTACTCTAGAGTGACTGACCCATTTTTTGAGCAAGTCGTTCCATTCGAGGAAATAAGGTCATAGGGCTCGTTTCTTGCATTTTCTGCCTATGCAATAATGTCTTGGCATGTTTGGAAGATGTGGTTTGGGATCAATATCTGATCTTTCATAATTTCCAGGATGAGTGGAGATATATCTATGACTGGATAGGGTCATAAGGGCCTTTACAATATTGGAGCAATAGTTTTTTCCTACTCCAGCCCTCTATGGGTTTCTAGTTGATACTGGATGTTCTCCAGTTTCAGGAGAGAGGGACGAGTTTTGCACCAGTTTTCTTTTCTTGTTGCCACCATATTTGAATAGTGGGCTTCGAGTTCACAAGTCTGTATTTTCATCGGCTCTCTAGACACTTTGTTTGTTTCATGGGGTTCTTATGCATCTGCAAGAATTTGACTCTTCTCATATTAGCTTGCCTCTCTATTCGGTCGACGGTCTTGATAACCATTAGTACGTATTAGTGGCTATGTGTAGCTGGTAGCTAAAATATTTGGTTGAAGGGATTGATACCCATCAGTAGGTATTTTTTCTTACATGTAACTAGTTTTCACATTATTTGGCTGATAGGATTGATACACATCAGTAGTTATTTTTTCTTTCTTGTAGTTGGTTTCCACCGTATACAGATGATGGTCTTGATACAAATTAGTAGGTATTTTTTCCCTACATGTAGCTGATTTCCTCCCTATTTAGATGAAGATCATCTTGTGTGCTGGTAAATATCTGCATCTTCTAGTAGTTTTCCACTCTTATTGAAAGGTGGAACCAGTGGGCAGAAGAAAAAATGTGCATGTGCTCGTATTGTGCCAGCCAATTTCTATGGAGTGATTGAGTGAAGGGGGTAGATTTGTACATCTTCCTGGTGGATGTTGTTGCATTTTTATGGTGGAGTTTCCCCTTAGAAACTAGAGTGATAGTAGGTTGCTGATTATATATTTTCCACCCTTGTGGGGCTGGCCATGAGGTCGGGGTCTCCTAGACTTCTTGCAGGTTCCCTCGGCATAAGTTACTCTTCAGCATGAAGAGGCCTAGTCGTCTGTTGTCAATTGGGAAACTCTCTAGTAGGGACCTTTGAGTAATAACCTTATGCAGTTGATATGATATTGTCATCATTGAATTCATCTTACAACATATGATATGGATGGTACTTATTTTCACATTCTGAGGACGGGCACTCAAAATGGTTTGAGATGACCATTGGGGTAACCTTGTGCTGGGGCACCATCCATGGATGAGGAGGCAATGGGATAGCCTTCACAGACACAAGGGCTTGTCTCGAGGCCTCAACCATGTGTATATTACCATTTTGGCGGTTCAATTTGATCAGCGTGTTGGATACACAGCGTCGAAGATGCTAGAAATGTGAGGGGGTCGTCTTCTTCATTAGGGCACAACCACCTACGAGACCATTACTGTGTGTGTCTTTGTAGGTATTTGGGATGAAATTTGGATCTAATGTTTCTCCTTGGGAACATTAAATATACATTTATGTCTTACTGGCCAAAAAACCCCATCATTTGAGAATTCTTTTGGATATATAAAAATTTGAAGATTTAGTTTTTCCTCCTCCATATACATTTTTTATCTGTTGTGTCTCCAAGGGAATTTAATTGTTTAAAAACTCCACCATTGTTAAAGATTCCCATTGGTTCCACCATTTGTTTCAGCTCGAGGTGGCACATTCTGGGTGATAATGAAATGATCCGATGAGAATCCTCACCCATCTCTTTTTCTAGAGAAGGTTTGACATCAAATTCCCCATTTCTTTTATCTTTTTAACCATCTCTGAATCATTATACCTTAATGGAGGGTTGTATTAAATATTTATGGACTGGGTAATTTACCACTTCTTTACTTCAAAAAATATTCTTCATTTATATGGTCCCAATGGGCGATTGCATGGGGTAAAGTACTTGTGCAATATTTCCTCTTATGACATGACTTTCTCAGATGGAATCCAACGGGTTTATTCATGGTGCCATAAACACCCAACAACCCTGGTATCCAGGATTCATGGACCTTCTATCCAAATGTAGGCATTCGTTTGACAATGATTTGGCCGAAAACACATAAGGACTCCATTGGTCGGGAGGATGGGTAGTCAGTCTCATCACAACCCATTAACGGGGGGGGGTTATTTCTTATTCTGGGATCCTTTTATAGATTTACATCATGTCAATACGTTTGTGAATCCTTGTTTCATTCCCAATGAGTTTGTCCATTGGTTACCCCTGGTTTGTAGGATTGTTTTACGCACACATTAATTGGATGCTACAAAGGTAATGTTGACCACAACCATAAAATAAGTCACTATAGAGTTTAACGACCTATAGGGGATATAATGTGACTTTATGTGGGGATTATACCCATAATATATGTTTTCCACTTATCCCAAAAAGATGTATCAGAATCCACGTAGTTCAGATGAGATGAGGCATAGACATGGTAGCAGCACATTTAGAGGGACATTGTTTGGTGATCCATCTTGGAAGGGAATAATTTTGAGCAAGGTCCTTCTATTAGGAATCATACACAGCCATGTTTGATTGCGAATTTGATTACTTGTAGTTAAGAACTTTTGGGGACTATTCATGGTAGCTGCCCATTTGATCTGTTATGTTTGGGTGAACGCTTTTGGATGGGAACCCTTTTGAGATCAGGCCTTCAAGAATTCATCTTACATATCTGTGATTTCCCAAGAATCAGAGTTCTTTTAGTATATATTAACTAGGTTTTATGCATAGAAACTTCCCATTTAAGAGGAAATAACTAGGTGAACTATTTTGGAAAGGCTCCCTTTGGGGATCATGCCTTCACGAAGGCATCCTACATATCCTGGTTTGATGAGGAATCAATGTTCTGAATGTTCATATTTTCTGGGAATTATTCATAAAATTTAATAATTTATGGGGTTATGTTTGGGTGAACCCTTTTGTATGGTCACCCTTTTGTGCTCGGGCCTTCAAGAAGTCAGCCTAAATATCCTCATTTGAGCATGAATTAGAGTTCTCATTTTTCAGAACTACGTGGTTGTTTCAAAAATCTAAAACCAATATGCCCACATGATTCAACCATTTTATGAAAAACCAGCGGATGTGAGAGATCCAACCAACCACAAATCTTTTCTCCAGCTGATGGGAGAGGTAGGCCCTATGACGAACAAGTATTGGGTGACCATGGATGAGGTTGAGGAGCGATAAAACTTTTAATGAGAAGTAAAATTATATTCCATACATCTCAAACATCATAATATTTGGGACTTACCTCAGTGGTAGTTCCCCAAAATGCATTCTGTGAAGGGGTGGCATGTCTTCCTCATTGCAAGGGGAAGCAAAAATAACCCATTTGACTGATCACCATTCTTCATTGAATGGGAAATCACAAGATCACCATTAATCCATAGAACATAGAGGTTCACATCAGCATTCCAAGGTTGGAATAAGTGTTACTATGGGAATGTAGAATTATAAAAATCCCGAGAGTCAGAACTGTTTTTGGGAGAGCCTCCATGACTATGCTTACAATGGGTATATAGACTCAAGAGGGCATGCTGATGCACCTGATGGAAAGATAATATGAGTCCAATGGCATTGGGGGAGGGTTTGGCCTAATTTTAGGGGACTGGTCATATAGGGACTATAGATGAGTGGATGTTAATAGAGGGTTATGATTGGGAATAGATAAAATAATACAAAAAACACCATATTCTGTATATTGTTTTCAAATGCAGGGTAGAGAAGCTCCGCATACCATTGTTGTATGCGGGCTGAGGGGTCATCCAAGTACCGAAGTGGTATCCAGGCATGGGTATATACCACCATGAAGTGTATTGGTACGCAGTCCGGGAAGTAGTTTTTCACCCCTCATTGGGTTTCATCTACATACTGCTGTAGTACGCCGTGACGAGTTAAATATGTGTAGTGATATACTATTCATAACCCAATATTGGTAGAGGGTATGGGGGACTATAAATTACGAGGATTTTCATCCGCTAGAAACATGTGGTACACAATTTCACAAATCAGGTTTGCAGTTCTCTTATTATTATTATGTTCCCCCAATGTATGTTTTGGGGCTTGTAATTCAGGCTTCCTCAATGATTAAAGGCTAAATCCTGAATCTTCTTTGAGTTCATTATCCAACCTATACGGTATCCATTGAGATTTTTCTGTCCATCCCATATCAATTCATTCTATTCTGATTATATAGAGCATTGGGGAAATCATATCTCTGGGCATGTGACAACATTTGCTGATGCCCATGAAGAGATATATTGACCTGAAAGAGACTCGATCCATAGTGGTTTGCACTACCAGTTCTTCGTGACCATACTTTTCATAACCCTACTATTTTTCTTCATCCGCGAGATTGTATGTGGGAGACCTTCACATGCCTGATTACTTCAGTGATGCATTTTTTGTTCTACTAGTATAACTATACATCAATCAGTGGTCTAGTGTTATGTGGTTCGTTCCACATATGGGTGGTTCGTGACCCAGGAAGTATGCGAACCCTTCCCAGTGATGGTATGCATGCCACATAAAATATTTTGAAAATAAGAATTCCATCACGTTTCATTAGAATTTTGTAGCTAAATTTGAGTATATTGACCTTGTAAATCTTGTCATAATACTTTCTTTCTTTTGAAAAGTGATTGAGGGGGTATTATATTCCCTTGGTGAAATTTTTAAGACCCTACAATGGACATGTGATAGGAGCTGATGAATGAGTTTCATTCATCATTATGGGAAGTACATCATGGGTTTCCAATGATGTATTATGATCTTCATTGAAATTACTGGTGTTTAGTAATGAATAACGATATAGATGGATTTTTGGAAAGGTGAATTGCTTGTTAGTAAGTGAATGATTAGCATCAGAGACCAATTGGGATTTCACATCCCATCCCATTTTATAGTGGAATGTGATGAGGTCACAATTAATTTTGTGATAATATAATATAGGACAAATCATCAGAATGTAATTGTATTCATGGTTATGTATTGACTTAAAAAGGAAGTAAACTTCTTCCTAACTAGGGAAACCTTCACAATTCATGATTTGGGTAGTATTTACATGTTAGAGGTAGTTTGGCTATAGGGTGTTCCAAGGAGTATTTATTCATAAAGTGGTTCTTCATTCACATATTATTTCTAGAAGGTTCATAATAAGTATATCGTATCACAAGTTCTTTTGAGTATGACATATCACCCATAGATAGTTTTTTAATCAAAGTAAAATATTCTAGTTTTAGAGGATATGTTGTGAGAATATTTTCAGGATTTTGGTGTGTTTTGGGAGAAACATAACATTCTCATGGACATTTCATATAATAGAAATCACCTAACACCTATCTCATTGGAACCTTTTGATTAATTTTATAGAAGGCTATGTTTTTCACCATGTTTTCGGTTTGAGGATGGTGAGTGAAAACAAGTTGGTCCTAGTCTCAAGATTGATATGTTTGAAGAAGTTCATAAGACCAGACAACGTCTAGTGACCATGAAGAGAAGTTATAAATAACTTTTTGGACATTAGAGATGACCAATCGAGTTTTAGGATGTTCATCATATTTTCCTTCAGGTGTTGCCGAAGCTAGGACAACACCGTGTCAAGGATCCAATAAAGTTAACACTTATGCATTCCAGGATATATGAGATAGTGGATGGTGTCAATTTAGTGGAGTACAATTTATCCCTTCAACATTTCAACAATTCCCAGCATGAAATGTTCCATTTTTTTCAGCTTCAAATATATTATCCATACCCATATCAAATGATAAACAAAGATGAATTTGAGATAATTGGTGATGCATTATTTGAGGAGAATTTGATACATATTGTGGATTGTAGTGAGAAATTTCTTTGGGGTAGGACAATAATATTTGTTTCAGTGTAGTGGAAGAAATGAATAACTCAGAAGAAGACATGGGAGAGGAATTTCAATATGTCATTATAGTTTCCAATCTTTTTTTATGTGGCCTCATAGTGATTCTTAGAGATACTCAGCAAATTAGATGTTATATGGTGTCGAGGTTCAAGGATCCCACATTTTTTCTAGTACGAAATTCTAATATTGTTTCATTAATATTTTCTCAATTGAGTGTTTACACCTCTCTAAAAATTAGTGGTTATATTTTTCTCACGTTTCACTATTTTTTTGAATGAATATGTTGTTTGGTTGTGATGAAATTCAAGAAAAATTAAGAGGATCTAAGTAGAGATCCATTGTTGGGAAAATGACATAAAGTATAGAGATGTAGTCTTGTTTGAGTTACTGGAGTCCAAGAATAAATGGGATGGGTTTTAAAATGGGTTATTTGTAAGAATAGAATATTTAAAGAGGGTTGAGGGTTATTTATATGTAAATGATATGAAAACACATATGAATATTTTTTACAAATCATTAAAATAGACCCCATGATAGGTAACGTTTGGGAGATTTTAATTGTCAGCTAGGGTGAAGTGTTTTTACGCTTATCCCCATAAAAATAGTTACCCAACTTCTAATAATATTAAATATCATGTAATTCCCTAACCAGCTATTTTAATGTCTATTGCATGGCTGATTTTCCAATCCCACCCAATAGAATGGTGCTAGAAGATCTCCAATAATATAAGGTATTGTTTGAGGAATTGGATTGTAAGGTTCTTATACATCCTAGTACATCACCTTGGGGATCTCTAGTGTGGTTTTCTAAGAATACCGATAGTTCAATGAGGATATGTTTTGATTATATGAAGTTTATCTTGAAGATAGATTAGAACTGATACCTTCTTCCTAGAATCAATGGCATGTTTCACCAGCTCAAATGTGCCGCACTATTTTCTAATATCAATTGGAGATCATGATAGCATCATTTGTGGGTGAGACCTTCTGAAATACCCCAAATAGCATTCCTAATTAGGTACCGATTGTATTAATTTCTGGTGATGCCATTTGGATTAACCAATTCACCCATAAGGATCATAGCCTTAATGAACTAGATATTCCACCCATATCGGGATTGGTTTTTAGTTGCCTTCATTGATGAAATCTTGTTGTACTCATTAACTAATGACTATATTGAAAAACTTCTTTGCATCATCGTGAGTACACTAAGAGAGAATATTCATTACGCCAACCTATCAAAATGTATGTTTTTGATTACTGGTGTGCACTTTATGGGACACAGAATTTCGGAGCCATGTGTATCGGGGATCTGTAAAAGGTGAATACTATGGTGTGTTTAGAGTAGCCCAGGAAAGTCTCAAATATTCAAATATTTCTAGGTTTATTCAATTATTACAAAATTTTTATTGTTGATTTTTCCCATTTTATGGTTTCACACATAGGCCTTACCAAGAAGGTGGTTTAGTTTGATCGGTCAGAGGCCAGTGAGAAAGCTTTTCAGGATATGAAGAAGTTGTTTACTACTACACCAATTTTGATCTCACCTGAACCAGGTAAGAGGTATTCCTTGTTCAGTGATGCGTTCAGTGTTGAACATGGGGTACTGTGGATATTGGATGATCGTTTAGTAGTTTCTGTGTCAATATTGTTGATGGTGCTTGAAATGAATTATCCTACTCATGACTTGAAGTTAGCGGTTGTGATATATGCCTTATATTGTTGGAGGCATTACTTTTGGGTAGAAACCATAATGGTGTTTACCAACCATAAAAGTGACAAATAAATATTCTCTCAACAAGATTTGAATCTTCAACCACAACTGTAGGTTGACTAGATGTGGTCTTTTTATTTTGAGTGGGTGTCCAAAGTAGGGAAAGGGAATCGTGTCACTAATGCTCTGAGTCGGAAGACTCAAAATTATACATTTCATGATTCCAGTTTAGAGTGGGTGATGATGGACATGTTTGATGAGATGCATTTGGAGGCAGAATATAGGCATGAACAGATGAACATTTCATCTATAGCAGTTGATTCCACACTTTTTATCTGAGATAAATAGAGTCAGCTAGTCGTCCTAGAGTGTTTGTCTATAAATAAATGTCTGAATGGTGGGGATTCACATCTTGTTTGGACATTAAGTTCTAATGGAGTATCTTATTTTAATGGTTGTGTTGTGGTGCTGGTTGATGTACGAGATGAGTTGATGTGTGAATTTCACACATCCAATTGGGCAGTGAATCCAGGCCTGAATAATATGTACCAAGATCATTGTAGATAGTTTTGGTGGATGGTAATTAAGAATGAAGTTGTGAGTTTTATGGAACTATTCCTCACCAGTCAACAGGTAATGCCTGAACATCAGAATCTAGGAGGGTTGTTGTTTTCATTTTCTATTCTACCATGGAAGTGGAATTACATCATGATGGACTTAGTAGTGGGTATTCTGAGGACATATCGAAAGAATAATTCAATTTGGCTGGTGGTAGATCGACTGACCAAAGTGTACCACTTCTTTCTAATTCAGGAGACCTATATAGCTGACCAGTTGGGATAATTGTTTATTTGAGAGAGAGTATAATTCCATGGCATGTTGAGAACCATAGTTTCAGATTGTGATCCGCATTTCACCAAATAATTCCAGAAGGTACAATAGAAGGCACTTGGTTCTTAGGTGCTTTTTTGTATGGATTACAACTGACATACTAATGGGTAGTCAGATCATGTAATTCTGGTATTAGAATATATTTGAGAGAATGTGTTTTGGAATTTAGTGGTTCATGAAAAAAGAACTTGTCGCTTGTTGAGTTTTATTTCAAAAATATATTTAAAACAATATTTTAGATGTAACCTTTTGATGTAATTTATTGGAGGCCTTGTAGATATCCTTTGTGTTGGTTAGAGGCTTGGGAGTTTGAGCACTTAGGACCAAGGATTGTGTAAGAGATTATGGATAAGGTTCATTTGACTCAAAAGCTTATGAAAACAACTTAGAGTAGGTATAATTCATATACAGATTAGCGTTGTGCACCTCTTGATTTTGTGGTGGGTGATAATGTGTTTCTATAAGTTTCTCTACTATTGGGTCACCTTAGAATTCAGATGTTGGTCAAGTTGGTGAATAGATATATGGGTTAATTTGAGATTTTGGAAATGAGAGGGTCGATGGCATATCGATTGGATCTTTAATAGGGTATAGTGGGATGCATTATTTTTTTCCACATTTTAAAACTTTAACGGAATCATCATGATCCATATCATGTGATAAATGATGAGGATGTCAAGCTTGAGGATGATTCATCCATCGAGGAGAACTCGGTTCGTGCTGTTGATCATAGTGAGAATTTTATTGCGGGGAAAGGTTGTCCAATTTTTCTATATGGAAACATGGAAGTTTTAAAGTAGAAACATTGGAGAGATAATAAAATATATGGGCCAAGTCTCCAGATTTATTTTCTTCAGGATCTCAATGATTCTCCAGAGAGCGGCTCGGGGAAGAGCCGTCATATGGTGGGGAGGTTGTAAGAACCTGATTTTCCATCAAGGAATGTATTTTATAACATTTTAGTTAATGTCCAATTTTTTAGAAGAATAAGTGTTTCCCATGTCTTTAAGACAGATCAAAGGTTTTACAGGGTTTCACAACATGAAAAATGTGTAAAAGGAGTTCTCTAGGCAAGCTGCATGGTCAACAGAAGGTTAGTCCTAACCATGCGGTCTGCCCATGTAAAACGTAATGATGAAGAATTTTTGGATAGTAGCCTATGTATGGTTTGTGAATGGGTTTAAAAAATAGTGTAGGTAAACCATGTGGGTGGGAGGGGCGTATTTCTGGACAGTAGTATCCACACTATTTTGAAAACCATGAAGGTAATCTGTGCGGCTCAGAAACATTTATTAAAAATAACAAAAATTCCACTACGAGTATTTTATACCCAAATTTGGATTTCATTTTTTCATACTCCATTGGACCTTAGGAACAAACCAAATCTCCCAACAGAATCCATGTATTTATCTTCCTCATATTAGGTATTTTTTAACTGTTGTCAGTTGCAGATTGATGATAAGGGTAATTATAAACCCCTCTATGCTTCATTTTCCTCATTTGGGTTGGTGTCTCCTTATTATATTCTTCTGAAGCTCTGAAACTCTTGTTTTTCAATGAGGGTTAGGTTGAGGCTTCACGGTTTGATTGAATTTGGATATAAGGATTCAGTTGTGAGTGTGTTCACCAAAAAATCAAGTTATGCGGTCAACAAGATGTATCCCTTGGGTTTCAATTGGATTTTTACATGTAGGGTTTTGTTCATAATTTTTTAGTATTTTTGTTTTGTTCCATTTGATTAATTTGGTATAGTGGGTGTCTAAATGGTTAATTTAACTCCCCATGACCCTTGTGGGATGCCTGGAGGATTGAAAAATGAGATTAGGGCCACTCATGGGGTGTGACAATATTCTCGGACGTAGCATTTATCTATGTAAGTGTAAGGCCATAATGCGAGAACATAGATACCATGATGAACATTTAAATATGCTTCAAGGATGTGCTATTGGGGTTTTATGAATACACTCATGTTGGGTAATGGTGTAATAGGTTATTTGGTTGGGCTAAAAAATGGTTAACAAGAGTATTGGGAAAATTTTTGGGTATTATTTTATTACATGAATATTCTCAGCAAGATTGGAATGAGAAATAGGAAATAGGGCTAAAGGGATAATTAATATATATCATAAATGGTTTAATGGATTGAGGAAAAATGTAGATTTCCCATTTGATCATATTTTTGTGATGTGTAAATGATATTGGCTATTTTTATTGTTATATGGATAACTATTGTGAATGATAAATATGAATGTACAAATGGATTGGTAGTGTGGCATATAGAATTGATGTTCTACTCCCATGGGTCGAGTGGGAACGAGTATCTAGCTCCACCCCCAAATTCATGGGTTAAGGAAGGGGACAATGTTTTATTACCCTAACAGTTGCATTCCACCCAGACTGAGGATTCTTGGTGATGATTATAATGTTTTTATAATGGGATTACTTGTGATATATGTCTTGATTTTATTCCCATATTCTTGAAAACATTTAATATGCATAATCTATTGAACACATGAAATGGGAAGATTAAATCATGAAGTTCCTATGTAGTGAACCAAAAATCAATAGTAACATAGTTTAAGGAATATAATCTAGAATGACCTATTGAAATGTATATCATTACATTCCATTATTTATCACCTGAAGGAACTATTTTCTTTTTCTAGATATTTTTTAGACACCATTTGTGGTGGCCTACTAAGTTATACTCTCACCCTTCTCGGGATTTCATTGGGAACACAATTAGATTTCATGCTTTCATGTGAGGACTAGTGAAAGGGCCCTATACAAGAGAGTTGATTTGGGCCTGAGACATGTTGGGTGACATTCCAGACTTGGAGGTTGGACCATTTTATGGATTCTTATTTTTTCTTTTTTTTTTGGGATTTTTTTCACCGGACACAATATCATGGAATGACAAATTTATTATTGTATATGGTTGTACACATTTTTTGGGATTGGTAATTTATTCGTTTTATGGATTATTCTATTTTATTTTCGTTTTTAAAAAAAAAAATTGTTGTGGATTACTATGTAAGAGAGGTTATAGTGTCCCTACGTCTCTTATTCGCCGCCCACTATTATTCGGAAACCTCTTCTGTATGGGGATGGGAACTTGTTGTTTTGTGTGGACCTGGATCGGGGAACCATATTAGTGGCATCTGGGTTGGGGACATTACAATGTGATATTAATGGAGTTATTTTAACGTCATTATTATTTTCGGATGGTAGAAAAGATGTCAGGAAAGATTCAGGGCTTGGTAATGAGCTCATTATTAACAGTAGCTAACTCATGTACAGGGTAAAAACCATGTCACCCTAGGTTGGGATTGTTGTTATTGTTTTTTGTTTTTTTATTTGATAATATTTCTCTATTGGGTGATTCACTTGTTGTGTGATTTTACAGTTTTGTGATATTTCTCTCATCGCCGGAAGTGTACGTGGGTGTTCATTCATTAACCATTCTAGGTACTAATGTAGGTATGTGTCATACATCATTATAGGCACACACATGAGATGAGTGTGTGAGATATAAATGTTAGGATGCATATATTTTCATAAAAGTAATGAAAATTGTTCCTAATGAGATAGTATGAATGGGTAAAAAGGGAAGTCAAAATATTATGTCGTGATTAGATAATGGTGTTTACTAATTAATTAAATGTATATAAACATGTTTTAAGAGTAAATAGGGACATGGAAACCGTTTTATATGGGTGTAAAAGATAAGGATTTTAACAATCTGAATCAGATAATTGTGTTTTCTATGGCCTTAAGAGAGATGGCTGAAGGTAGTGATCTAGTTATGAGTAGGCTCATTTGTGTAGTTACCGGTTCATTTGGGGAATCTGATCAGTATAATAAAATCTATTTATTTATCATAAAAGTTTTATGGATGCATTCTAAAGAACATGTTTGGCATTATAGAGAAATGCCTCCTCGACGATGTGTGCTAGTTGGGAGACATTATGACATTTCCGTGAACGCTCATCCAGTAGTGGAATAGGTGAACGTGGTGATCCAATAAAATAGGGAAGGGAATTTCCATGATAAAATTGATCATTTTATGAAGATTATGGAATGATACCTAGGGATGGTTGCATCATGTATGTTTGAGTAGACTATTGAGTTTCAAGTACAACATCCTCTGACCATTACCATAGAGTGTCATCGAGAAGCAGTAGAGTTATATATAGAGTCTATAAAAAATATTATTGACCATCAAGAGACTCCTCTCAAGAATAGAGTCATGTGAACGATCTATATGCTGAGGGGTCAAAAAAAGCATTGGTGGGACATCATGGTTCAGACAGAGTAGGCTGAAAGAATGATGTGGAAATATTTTCAGGTGAAGTTTCTTGAGAACCTCTACCTAGAACCAAGAATTTAGGAGAAATCTGAACATTTCATGATGTTGACTCAGGAAAAATGTCAAAAATGGACCGTGATAGTCATTTCACTGACTTCAGACACCTCAGTCCGACGTTTATGGGAGATGTGGCCGTAATGGAAAAAGGATTCCATGATGGGATGAGACATGATAATAGCTCTCATGTGAATATATTTCATCCAAAAAAGTTTCATAAAGTAGTTTATCAATCCCTTATCATAGAGGGAATCCTAATAAGAGCTTTTGGTAGTGGTATTATGGTGCCATGTGGGTGAGAAAGTTGTGCGACTTCTGATAGTAGGAAGCAACATTTTATAATCTTTCAGAAAGGTTGGAGCACAATGATATGTCTGAATAGGGGGTCTTCTTCTCAGGGTGGAAAATAGATCTTATGGAATCAGTGTGGTAGGTTGGGGAAAAAGTATGACCAGTGTCTCTACCCACTAGTTGAATTACAATCATGTGGCAGCATAGGCCATGTGCAAATGTTCTACAAGAACCTGAAATATTTAGGGAATGATAGAGGTCAAAGGTAGATTATGTGTGTAAGAAAGGGTTCGGTTACCCTGTCTCATGTGGGAGGTTAGAGCTCCATATATTTTACTAAAAGTGGCAGTGGACATGGGACTCTGGGGCAAGATCATTCTTACCAATAGGGAAGTGAAAGTACCGGGTACTCTGGCTGGATCCTAGGGTAAAGGGGCATGTCATCTCCGTGCACTGTAGGATACACCTAAAGGTGGTAAGGAAGGACTATATACTATTAGAGGTATGATTCATGTAGCTTCCAAACATTTTATTTCATTATTTGATATAGGTTCTATGAATTCTTTTATTTTTTCTCAATTGGTAATTTTTTTGGGTGTAACCGTAGAGATGACATGTGGGGTAATGTCACTTGATACTATTCTAGGGGTACGAGTTGAAGACATAATTGTGTGTAAGGGTTTCCCCTTGGAGGATGGTGGGTATAGTTTTCTATGGGATCTGTTTCTCCTAGAAATTTTAGGTTTTGACCTAATCTTTGGGATGGATTTGTTGGAGTTATATCAAAACCATATCAATTATTATTAACATTGGGTAACATTTACAAATCTATATGGGAGAAATTATGTCATTTGGGGTGAGTGGGATACTCAAGCGGGCTACACAAGGCCACTACACTAGCAATTTGGGAAATACATAGCCCATGTGGATTGCATTTTTTAAGATAATGGGGGGAAGGGACAACCAGTCTTCCATTTTGTTGTGGACCAGTTTCAGGATGCATTTCACGAGGACATCTCAGAGTTACCAAGAGATGTTGAGTTCATAATTTAATTGTTTCTAGGAGAAAAGCCAGTGTCCATTCCACCTTATCGAATGGCACCACATAATCTCCCGGAATTAATGGTTCAATTATTGGAATTGGTGAGTAAGTGGCTAATACATCCTAGTACATCACATAGGGGATCTCTAGGGATGTTTTTTAAGAAGGTTCATGAATCAGTAAGGCTATTTGTCAATTATAGGAAGATTACCTAAATGAAAGTTAAGAACAGATACCCTCTTCATTGAATCAATGACATGTTTGACCAAATATGAGGTATCTCGGTGTTTTCTATGATAGATTTCAGATTTGGATACCATCAATTGAGGGTGAAACCTTCTGACATACATAAGATAGCTTTTTGAAGCAGGTATTCATTGTTTGAATTTCTGGTGATTCCATTTGGATTTACCAATGCACTGGTGGTGTTCATGGACATTGATGAACCAGATATTCCACCCATATCTGGATAAATATATATTGACTTCATTGATGACATATGGGTGTACTAAAAAACTCGTGACAATCATGCAAAACATATATACATCGTCTTGATTACACTAAGAGAGCATAATATTTATTCCATTAAGTCAAAATTACAATTTTTTAATAATGAGGTGGACATTCTAGGATACTTAATTTTTGAGTCATGTGTGTATATGCATCCAGAAAAGGTGTAGGTTGTGGTGTCTTAGGAGAATCCCAATAACATTTATTATATTCAGAGTTTTATGGGTATGGACAATTATTACAAATGGTTTATTATATTTTTCTCAAGTTTGAAAGCACCCATCATAATATTAAGCAAGATTGGGGTTAGGTTTGATTGGTCAGAGGTTTGTGAGAAAGCTTTTCTTGAGAAGAATAATTGGTTAACTACCACAAATTTTTTTATCTAACCTAATACAAAAAGAGGAATACTTTTTTGTGATGCTTTTGGTGCTAGAATTGGGGTATCATTGATGCAAGATGATCCAGTTGTAGCTTATGGGTTGATAGAGTTGAGGCCGGATGAAAGGAATTATGAAACTCATTACCTGTATCAAGCTGTTGTGGTACATGCCATAAAGTGTTGGAGGAATTATTTGTTGGGAGAACCCATCACGGTGTTTATCTACCATAAGTGTCCCAAATACGTCTTCTCTAAGGAAAATTTAAATCTTCTACATCAAGGATGGGTTGGGTACCTGCAGTCTTTTGATTGTGAGTTGGTGTACACAACTGGGAAAGGGAATAGTGTTGTTGATGCCCTGATCTAAAAGACTTAGAAACAGGAAGTTCATGAATCTTGTTCATAGTGGCTAATGATGAATTCTTTGCTAAGATTCATTTTTAGGTACAATATGGGCACGATCTGATGACCTTTACATCTATTGAAGTTAAGACCACGCAATCGAGGTGAGTTAAGGAGAGTCAACTGCTAGACCTGATGTTTTTTCTATGAAATAATGTCTGAATTTTGGGGATTCCCCTTTTAGTTTTAATTTAGGTTATTAGAGAGTTTCTTATGTTCATGGTCACGTTGTCGTGCCTAGAGATGTATGGGAGGATTTGATGTGTGATTTTCACGCATCAAATTGTGAAGTTCATCCTATCTTGAATAAAGATGTATTGTGATCTTCATAGGCAGTTTTTGTGGATGGGAATGAAGAAAGATGTTCTGATTTTTGTGGGAAGATACATAAAATGTTACCCTGTAAACGCTGAACATCAGCGTCCAGGTTAGTTTTATTATTAACTGCCTATACTAGAGTGGAAGTCTAATGACTTCATGGAGGACATTGTAGGGGGTCTTATGAGGATGCCTCAAAAAAATGATGCAATTTGGGTGGTAGTAAATAGGTTAACCAAATATGAGTATATATTCTTGATTTTAGAGACCAATACAGTCGAACGGTTGAAAGAATTGTATATTTGAGAAATAGTATGGTTTCATGGTTTTCTATGAACCATGGTTTAGGATCATGATCTGAATTTAATATCTCTCTTTTGGAAGAAACTACATAATTCACTTGTTACTTAGGTGTTTTTTATTACGGATTACCACCCACTAACTGATGGGCATTCAGAGCATTAAATTCAAGTATTAGAATACATGTTGAGAACATGTGTTTTGGATTTGGGTGGTTCGTGGGAAAATAACATGTCTCTTATTGGAATTTATTACGACAATTGTTTTTGAATAGAAATTCAGATTGAACCTTTTGAAGAACTTTATTGGTGACCTTATTGATCTTTGTTGTGTTGGTTAGAGTCTGGAGAGTCTAATCTGTTAAGACCAGGTATTCTGTGTGAGACATAGGAGAAGGTTCATTTGATTAAACATAATATGAAAACATCCCAGACAAGGATGAAGTCATATGTTGATCAGTATCATAAACCTATTGATATCATGGTGGCTGATAGTGTGTTTTTCTAGTTATCGCCAAGGATTGGTCACTATCAAATTCGGATGTAGGGCATGTTGGTGGCTAGATATTTGGGGCCATTTCATATGGTTGAAATGATCGGTCTGGTGGCTTACTGATTTTCTCTTTCACAAAAGTGTAGTGGGATTCGTGATATTTTTCCATGTTTCACAACTCCTACATTATCATCTAGATCCATGTCATGTTATAGCTATTGAAGATGCCGAGCTTGATGCATATGCATCCATTGATGAGAACCGGGTTTGTGTTGTGTATCATAGTGAGAATGTTTTTTTTGGAATTTTTGGGCCCTTGGTTCATGTTATATGGAAAAAAGGAAACGTCCAGGAAGAATCATGGATGACTGAATCATATATGTGGGCTTAGTGGCCTGATCTTGTTTTCTTTGGGAACTCAGTTATGCTCAATAAGAGTTTCTCAGGGAAGAGTAATTATAATGTGGGGAGGTTGTAAGATAATGGTTTTCTGTTATGGTATGTTTTGTTTAAGATTCGGTTTAATTTCTTTCTTTTGTCCGAATAAGTGTTTCTCATGTCCTTAAAAAGGATCGAGGGTGATTGGAGGGTTTGTGACATGAAAATGGTGGAAAATAAGTATTCTAGTAAGGTCACAAATTTATCACACGATTAGTCCAAATTGTGTGGAATACCAAGGTAAACCATGCAGTTGACGAATTTGTGGACATTGAACTCCACATAGGTTGTGCACATTTTAGAAAACGGTGCAGTTAAATTATGCAAGGAGGCTATTTTTGGATAGTTACATTCTCACAGTTTTCATAATGTATAGATAACTGTGCGGGTAAACCGTGTAGACTATAATCTTTTAATAAAATTACATACATCCCATTATGTGTTTTTATAACTAAATCTTGATTTCATTATCTATTCCTCATTAGGAACCTAATAACAAACCAAATCTCCCAAGGGCTTCCAAGGATCGACCTCTCTTATCATAGGGTCGTTTGAAGCACTATCAGTTGTGGATTAATGATTTGGGTAAGGCTAAACCCATCATTTCTTGTTTTTCATTATTTGGATTAGTATCTCCCTCTTATATACTTCCAAATATCTAAAACTCATATTTTTTAGTGAAGGATAGGTCGAGGATTCTAGGGTTGATTCAATTAGGATCTATGGCTTCATTTGACAGTGTTTTCACCAATAGATTCAAGGTAGGTGGCCTATATGTTGTATCCCTATCCTTTCAAGTGGATTTGTGAATGTAGAGTCATGTTCTTAATTTTTCATTATTGTTTTCCTTATTCCCTTTGATTGATTTGGATATATTTGGTGTCTTAATGGTTAATTGAACTCGTCATTATCTTCATGGGATTCATGGGGGATGGAAATATGAGATTAAGACCACCCATGTGGTGGGTCGATATTCATGGACTTAGACTGTAGAAATGTAAGTGAAAGGACATTTTGTGAGAACATAATGCCTATGAAGAACATGTAAATATGTTTTATAGATGTGAAATTGGGCTTCTTGTAATAAACATAGGTTGTTTAATGGTCTAAGAAGTAGTTTATTTACAATGAAAATATGTTTAACTTGTGTAATGGGAAAATGCTAGTGGATTAGATTATTACTTGAATACGCACAGTGTGATATGCATTGGGAATGGGAAATGGGAATAAAGGGTTATGTAATATAAATGATGAATGTGTTAATGGATTGAGGAAAAATGTTAGTTTCCCATTTGATGATATTTTTTTGATTTTTAAATGATATTGGTTATGCTTATTATGATATGGTTAATTATGGTGAATGGGAAATCAGACTATGCAAATGGCTTGGTATTGTCTGGAATAAACATGAGGTTATTTGCCCTTGGGTAGAGTTGGACTGTGGATCTAGATTCACCTCTAAATGCATGGGTTTAGGAAGGGGACATAGTTATATACCCTTGATAGCTTCCTTCCACCCTCACTAGGTTTTCGAGGTGAGGATTATGAGGTTTCCATTATGTGATGCCTAGTGAGGTAGAGCGTGATTTTATTCCCATATGCTTGAGAACGTTGGATATTCCCAATCTATTGAATACATGAAAAGTGTAGATTAAATCATGAAGATCCAATGTAGTGAACACGAACTGAAGGGTAATATAGTTTATGGAATGCAGTCTAGAATATCCAATTTTACTATTTATAATTACTTTCCATTATTTATCAGTTAAATTTTGTATATTATTCTACTATATAATTTGTAGAAACCGATGGTGGTGGCCTACTGAGTTATACTCAAAACCTACTCAGGACTCCATTGGGTACCCTGGAAGATTTCATGCTTGTAGGTCTGGACATGGTCAAGGTCCCTATGCTAGAGTGATGAGTTTGACATGGGATATGTTGGGTGAGATTCCAGACATGGAGTCAATATAATTTTTTGAATTATGTCATTTTCATTCTTTTTGTGTTTTGCTCATAAAACAATATAGCATGGAATGAAATATTTACTGGTGTATATAGTTGTACCTAGTATGTTTATTGGTTATTTAGGACTGTTATTGATTGTTATTTTTGGTTGCCACTGTTTAAACGAATTTCTCATTGTGGATTACTTTGGTTGAGAGGGTATCATCTCCCAATGTATCCTATTATACTCTCACTGATAGTCGAAAACTTCTAGCATACATGGAGATGATCTTGAGATCATGTGGTGACCTGACTAAGAGAACTGATTTAGTGGATCCTAGGTCATGGATTTTATAACTATCATGTTATTGGTTATGAAATATTTTGATACAATATTTTTAAATGAATGTTAAATAGTAATCTTCATAATTAAAAATTAATATATATGATGTGATATTTTGATATCCTTTTTTCTATGAACTTTTTATGATTAAATTTTTTAATGTCTGTATAATAGTTTAGCTGAGTGATAAATTTTGCAATGATTATATAGTAGGCTAGACCCAGTGAAACATGCTAAAATGCGGATATAGTGGGTGTGGTCTAGTTGACATGCTGATAGTTTTATGCAGTGGGACATTCCCAGTGAAACATGATTTAATGCTTATATAGTGGGATTGAACCATCTTAAAGGTTAAAATGATTTTACAGTATATTTAAGATAGATATTTAGGTTATGCCATAGTTATAATTTTATTATATGGATGTCTATAATCAATGATTAGAGACATTCAAACATCGCAAAAATCTAGGCTATGTTACCATAGTTATATGGGTATGGACGGAATGTATACTATACATGATCAGAGATATTTTAGAATAAAACTAAAGAATATTAGTGTGATATTAATTTATATTATTATTTATTAATACTTATGTTAATTTTATTATTAAATGCACTATTTATCATACTATTTTGTTCATACATGGCTTTGTCAACCAACTATGTTTTACTCACTCACTATTTGGGATCCCATATGGAACCAAAGGATATTCTTTTGATGGAGGTTTGGACAAGTGGAAAAAATGATTTTTTTATTGTCTTTGATTGATAGGACAGATTTTATAGATGGGACACAATTAGAGTTTTGGACTAGGGGATATTGATACTTTATTAGATTCTTCTAGTGTTTCACTTTTATTAAATCCATCATGGAATTTAGCATCATTCCATATTTTCATTACATTATTCTTTTTTTAATTACTAGTTTATTCAATGGGGTTGTTTTCAGTTATATTATACTTTTTCCATTACTTCCATGATTTGATATTTTATTTATTTTTATTCGATTATTCCTCAATGTTGTAACTCTGTTTCTAGGGTTTATAATCTACCCACTATATATATAACACCCCCAATACTTTTAGTAAGCCTCTGGAGTGTGGGGATGTGAACATTAAGTCCCATAACCAACCCATTTCGTCCATGTGGGTGTGTATCAGAATAATGAATGTTATAATGTGATATCAGTGATGTGTTTTCTATTGTTTTTCCTTAGGAATGGTAGAAAAAACACTATGATGTTTTGGGACATAGTAATAATCATGTTCATGTGAGTATCTAACATAGTTATGGGGGGAAATTTGAATCCATTGGGATGTGATTACTGTTATATAGTGTGCCTATTACAATTGATGTTATTTCACCTTGGTAAATTCACATTTAATGTGAGGTTATTACTCTATGAAGTTTCAAGTTAATGAGATTTATACTCATGGATTGGTATGGTTCGAGATGAGTATGAATTCATCATTGTAATCCCACAGAGTCATATTGACATTCATTTTTAATGATAGGGATATGTTTAAATTGCTTATGAAATATACATTCTTAGTGAACCTTGAAATGGAATATCTATAGAAGGTAATAAAATAAATAACTATTATTTCATTCTAAAATACATATAATCCATGTTTTTAGAGAACATGAGTAAGTGGTACTCTATTGTATTCACCAATTTTGGTTGATCATCCTATAACATGTGTTCCAATTAGTGTGGTTGTATAATAGAGAAAATTACCCCTCACCTTATTCAAGTTGAGCTTCAGGATATTGGAAATATATACACTCCAAACACAGCCGAACCAAATCTCCTTTTTTTCATTGCGATCATATGGATGTCAATTATCATGAAATATTATTGAGTCTCTTGAGATCCATGGAATGAGAAACTATTTGCACTGGTCCTTTAATGTATGAAATTATATGAGGGTATAATATGTAGAATCTACTAACGTTCATAATGGATGGAGTCCAACAGGCATCCATGTTTTGGATTGAGTCCAAAAAGACCATATTTATGAATCTTTAGACACCAATTTATCGGATAGTGAAGCTTTCTTCTTATATACTTCATAGACCAACCTAGAACTGGTAGGACATTATTAAAGAGTTATGGAAGAAGGATGAGTTACCTTGGAAGGATTCAAAATGATGTTCTTGGTCCATTTCTATCAAGAGTAATTGAGTGATTAGAATTCTCAAGAATTCACTCACTTGAAAAAGGAGGTCATGTTAGTGAAAGACTATGATAAATGTTTCAATGAAATAGATAATTTTTTTCTATCCTTGGAAACTGATGAGGTATCTCGATAAGGATGTTTCTAATATGGCCTTTTCAATGGGATTAGGCCACTAATAAATTTGTTCCTTATAAGTAGTTTTGAAGATGTGATAAATCATGGACTATCAGGGAATAAAATATAAGAGATTCCATGAGTTGTTGACAAGTTATTTCATCTGGGAAAACTTTGAACTATTATTCTAGTAAAAAAAAGTTGTGTTACGACATTTTTATCTGGGGAAACAATGGGCATTATAGTCAATGAGTTCTGATGTTATCTTAGTAATATATTCCATTGTAGTGTTATTAGCGTAGAATGATGGGGAAGAAAAATACCTCAGTGTATATACCCCACAATAGAGTTTCAAAAATAAGGAATAATTTTCCACCAATAGAGGTTTTTAGGGGAATAAAACCGTTGAATTGTGAAATAGGAATATGATTGGTACATTAGTCTGGGAATGTATCAACTACAACTCAGCAGACAGGTATTTTGAGTTATGTTGGATGTTCTAGTCGAGGTGGAGTACGTGCTACCCCCATGATGGGAGAAAGATGATAGGAATGGATAATATCTCATGAGATATAAAATGTATCCCACAAAAGGGGGATAATAATCAATGTGTTATTTATACTACTACAATTAGTGTGGATGCGTGGCCATCTTCTATTAAAGGTACAATTATAGTTTCATCTACCCTTTCCTTAAGTTTTTTTATATATGATATTCACATTACTTTTTTCTTATTTTTTTAAATGGATTCTGATTTAAGATGGAAATAATGGATGGAGTTTTGACCATCAAAACATTTTGGAGACTATGATCTGAGAATATCATACATTGTGAGGTGTGTTCTCTATAGATTTCCAATTATCTTTTAATGTGGGATCCATTTAGGATTTAAATAAAAGGCTTTGATTTTATTATTTATATGGTTTTGTTAGTTATATAACAAGAAAATATCTACAATTTCTATATTATAGTTACCATTTTATATATATAAGGATATATATATATATATTCATACTATGGAAAATTGTATATTTAGGCCGGTTGTGAAAGACTAATTCAGTACAGACTGGAATGTCTCATGAATTATGTAGCTGGTATTTCCCAATATGATGGAGGACTAGATCCTAATTCCTCTACTAAATTGGTAGTACGTTTTTAGGATTCCTTTGATGAAGATTTATATGGATTGCTACCTCAGTGAGAGGTCATGTTTATGATTGAGTTGGTAATATGAGAAAAGCTAGTATCTATACCACCTAATAGAATGGCATTGACAGAGCTTCATAAGATGAATGTCTAGTTAAAATATTATGAATCTAAAGGTTTAATATATCCTAGTATATCACCTTGGGGTTCTCCAGTTATCTTCTACAAGAAGGATGACGAGGATTTATGCCGAACTGTGGATTATTGGCAATTGAACTAGATGATGGTCAAGAACTGGTATTCTCTTCTACAATTTGATGATATCTTCGATAAGGTGAGTGGTGATAAGTTATTTTCCAAGTTATATCCGATATAATGATACCATATGTAGAGAGTGAGACCCACAAACATACCTTATATATCTTTTAACAACATGTATTTTTTGTATAAACTAATTGTTATTATGTTTGGTTTGACCAACACGACAATGACAGTCAATGCATTGGTAAATAGTATCATTCATCCATTTTGAGATTGGTTTTTTGAGGATTTTGATTGTGAAATGATAGTGTACTACCAATATTTAGATGATTAGGCAACACGTGTGATGAACCATCTACCAAGGCACCTATCGTGACTACCCCAAGCCCGCCTCCCGAAGGCCTGGGGCTGGCGACTAGGGCTAAAGGCATCATCCTGCTAGTGGGAGGAATTATCTTGGATACCTGTATACACACACATATTCTAAAACATGTCCTAAATCACAAAAGGGAAACAACATACCACTAAATACACTGAGTAGAAGTAAAACTTAAAGAATGTGGGCCAAAATAAAATCCCATGAAAAAGTACATAAAACTGTAATGTATAAAAAGTGATTTGGTGGCCATTTGCAATAAACCCCAACTGATCATGAGAGTAGTGAAGCTACTAGAATACAAAGTAGTATGTCATGTCTTCCTATTCCTATTAGGCCCCGCTTCGTCCTTGTCCATCAAGTCCACCATCGTAGCATTCATCCATCCCATCTCCCTGAGCACCCTCGTTGAAACATAGGTCATCTGCACCAGACACAACAGGTGTGGGTGAATCCTTTGTAGGGTTGAGTAACACAATAATCAGTAGGGACCCCAAAACAAAATTAAATAACACACAAAATTCTCCAAAGCAATGCATGAAACACAAGGTAGCTCAGAATATTTATATTCTAGGGTAGTAACAGTAGCATCGTCAGTCAGAAATGTCGAACTCCTTGGCCACTAGGGAATACCTCCTCTATCGAGTACATCGGGAATGTTGAGTCACACATAGCTACTTCCCACTAACCTTGAACTGTTTTAGTACTCATCCATGATGAATACCATGGGTATGTTGGGTCACACAAAGCCACTCCCCACTATCGGCCTGTCGGGTCAAAAAGAGTTGCTTTCCACCATGGCTGAACTGAGGTATTACTCCTGTCGAGTATCATGGGTCTAATTGGTAACACAGAGCATCTCCCCATTGTTGGATAACTGGGTCACACAAAGTCGTTTCCCATTGGGCTATCCTCCAGCAGTCCTCAGATACCAGCTAACAACCGGATTCGTACGTTTCTTTCTTGGAATAACTGCTCATCAATCCCTTATTCACTTATCGATATCCATCAAAGTCATCACAAATAATACCAAAAGATTATCCTCCTAGATTGTGTCCCAATAAAGCAAAAAACCCTTCAATCAGATGCATGGTCTGCATGATATAGTCATTTTAGTAACCAGGGGTCCGATTGCGATGAGGTCCATTTTAGAACGCCATGTCAAGCACCTCATGAGTATTTGAAGAAAAAATCCATTCCTCACAACCAGTTTATCAATAATACATATATATTTATAATTAGTGTAGAACAATATGTCTATCACCCCAGAACCATCCATTAATTAATTCATAAATTAATTAATCCAATCTATTAAAATAATTTAACAACTTACTAACAAAATAAATCACCCATCAAAAGTCAACCATTAATTAACCATTTATTATATCAATAGAAATTAATTAATTAACAATTATTTATTCATAGAAATCCAAATAAATAATTCACCCAACATCTAATTATCCAAATTCTTTAACATGTTGTAACCAGTCCAATCTAATAGTGATTCATCCAAGACATTAACAATTTATATGCACATCATAATCATCATAAAAAATATGGAAAAGTACCATATATTTTACAACCATCTCACGTAGCATCTCATAATATAAAATGACTCCATACAAGAAATATTAATGCATGAAAATCTTATATACATCAAATGGTACCCATGGCCAATTTTCATAACAATAAATTAATTCAAAATCTCAACTTAAGGCATTCAAATAAATTAATTCAACAATTAATTAATTAAATATTATCTCTTTAACCAATAATCAATTAATTAACCATTTTCTATTTTTCATGTAATTATAATTCCATCCATTGATTATTACCAGTTTCTAATTTATATTCTGAACAATTCAAAAATTCAATATTCTCAATAACCAGTAACAACCGAATTTTTTTGTAACACCCCGAGCTTCCATGATACGCTTCTCATTCAATAATGCAATAGCTTGCATTGTACGCAACTTCGAGTTCTAACACACCGCAACTAATCAAAGTAGCCGTTATGAATAGTAATACCCACATTTTAAAATTATAGAAATGTTATATTTCAAAATGGACTTCAGTTTTGTATTCTTAATATCGAAATTATCCTAAGTTATTTTTTTTGTAATTTTTTGAGAACTTCCATTTTTTATGAATAGTGATAAATACTTAAAACAACTTTTTTAATCAAAATAATTTATAGAGATAAATTATACTATTGAGTGGTCTTAAAGTATAATTAGAATATATTTTTACCATTTTATCCAATGGTGTTCATTAGAATTAATTTCACTTTGAAATTGACATAAACAATTGTCAATCTTTTGATATATATTGTTTCGTAAAAACACGCTATTTGTTGTGATACCGGGAATTAATTATAAAAGTAATTAATGCTACTGATATGTTTGGAATTTTGTAAAATAGACATCATTTTTGAATTCGGAATATCAATTATAGCTTAGGGTGAGATTTTGGCATTGTTCTGAAAAACTGCAATTTTTGATGAATAGTGAAACTACTAAGTGGTAGTTAAAAAACTGATTTTTTGTTTAAATGAAACATTAACACTTCTGTGATTTGGTTATCAAAAATACGACAAAAATGGTTTTCATTAGGATGTAAAATTTGGTTCAATGGGATTAATATAATTTTTTTGGTGAATAGTAACTTTTAAGTTTAATTAATCGCGATTAAAGGTAATTAGTGAAAGGTAAGGTAAAAATAGTATTATAAAAATAGGGAATGACCTTTAAACTTGTCCTACCACTATTGGATGTGTCATGGCCGACCAGGAAAATCCATGGGTCAACTTGGGGACCCCATGGAGCCACTTTGGTAGGAGAATGACATAAATAACTTTTATTTAAAGTTAAAATAAAAATGTCACAAACATAAGTTGTTTTACTAAATCAATTTTTAAATGGGATTATACAGGTCATATTTTTTACTATAAATATTAATTAGAAAGATACAAATATTTCATACATCATGATATTTTTTTTATAATTTTTAAACATTAAATAAATAAATTATTTATGACACCATGATGATGCAGTGATTACCTCATTAATTAACGACTTAAATAAAATGAAAAGATAATGCAAAATCTAAGCATCACACTTGTTCAAAGACTATTGGATGAGAATATTTCGAACCCTTATCACCTTTTACTCGAATTATATAAGTGTGGGACATTTAGAATCCGAAAATCATTGTATAATAAAGTAACATTTTATTACTTTCCAAGAGTGCCCCTCTTCTCCACTTATAAAAGTCTCCCACCACTACCACCTTACTCACACCATCAAAGCCTTTTGGCTCGGCCAAACTCTACCCAAATACTCTCCCAAATTTCCTATCTTACTCCTAGAAGCCTCACATTGGGCATAACTCTTCCCAAGGAAGCCTTTGGCTCAAATCAAAAAGAGTTACCCAATATTAAGGTAATGTCTTCTCTAATGTTGTTTTGTTTTAATTTGCTTCTCCAACCCCTTAAACTCATTTTATTCCTTTCGTTTGTAACAAAAACAGTATCTAAAATATACTAGGATGTTATTATGATAGGTATTTGGTTTACACTTACACACACCTTCGTCTAATGGTTAAAGAACATACTGTTTTTGTGGGTGGCGAAATACTGCCTCACGAAACTATGATTGTTCAATATTCTTTTAACACCTCTAATGGTGGCCATTTTGATGAAACTATTTTTCATATATGATATATATATTATTTTTATGTTTTCATTATTCTTCTTTATTTCTAATTTATGGCATACTTTATGATTTCCATTATGGGTAAACGCGATAATTTCATTTTAGGAAGTGCGGACTACCGCCCCCTCAAAGTGATTTGAATCATTAATGCCATATGTGGGATGTATAAAGGATGGAGTAAATGGTATTATACATTATATTATAATGTAATTATATTATACCTTTATATAATTATAACTTCATTCTATTAAATACGAAATAGAAATGAAAGTAGCGTTCATGCGTACATACGGCTTACCGTCTCCATGAACGGTGCATTTCATTTCTTACCTCTAAATGTTATATAATATTATAAATGCATGTATATACTGGATATATATGATATATATGATATCTACATCATGAACATAATTATGGATATAATGGATATTTCAACACATGAACAACTTTTAATTATAAGAATTGTATTTTTGACTCAAGTACCAAAGATCGACAAATTGACCGTTATTAACTTAAATAATTACATAATGTTCATAACATGGTAATAAGTTATATAAAAGGAATAATAAACATGAAAAAGGTTCTTAAGAAAATATAAATTAATTCTAGTTTATTATTCAGGAGGTTAAAGAACGATCGAGTCAAGTCGGACACGAGGTAAGGGAACTTCTTAACCCAATTTCCATTCTTTGGGTTAATCTCCTACTTTAAAATTTTGTCATGATATTATTATTTATACTTTCTTTATGTTTACATATAGTTAATACACATTATATATTTATTATATTTATAAATGATCTTTGTAATGTACTATGTCTCAATCTTCATTCATTGAGGCATATTTTGTTTTATAAACAAATTTAATTTATACGGTGTATAAACCCCTTTGACTGTTACGTTTATTCAAAAGTAATCTTTTTATACGAAGCGTTTTACTAAAGGGAAAACGGGAATGTTTTTCTTTCTGTACATAGGCGGCGACAATGACTCTCCACCACCATGACCATTATTATAGTTTCATCTTCCTCTAAAAGCCATAACTTTTTTTAATGAAAAATAAATACAATGTTTTAATTTCCTTTTATTTTAGTATTGAAAATGGTTTTGAAAGTGTTTTTTATTATTATATAAATGTATTGTATTGATATCTTGTGATTTAAATGTGGATATTTTATGTTTCCTTTATGCATGTTTTATGTGATACAATTATGTTATGTTTTATGATATGTTTAAACATTTTCATATGAGGAATGCATTGGACTTAATAAGTGACGGGTGGAGCTTGCTATAGCTCCTCGATGCATCGAAAGGTCTCATGAGACAAACTAGTGTCTTGGAACGAGGCCTTGACAAAATCTTATGTGTGGTCTTGGAACGAGGCCTTGAATACGTGGTTATGATAGTATGGGATTATGCATTCCATCATTATGAAAGTGGTTATTGATATTTCATGTGATTATTCGACCAGTAGAATATCCATATGAATAAGTAAATGGAATTATCTCATTTTAATTTTTCCATATTAATGTTGAATTTCATGATTAAAAGGATTTTTTTAGTTATACATTGCCTTAAATGTTAATTTTTATTTAAGAAAGCTTCTGCATTATTGTTATCCTTACTGAGCATCTGAGCTCACCCCTTTCAATGTTTTAATATTTTCCAGAATGTGAAGAAGTATTTTATGAATGACCTGTAGGGATAGTCAGAAGAGGATATGTGTGTGGACTATGGAGACTTTGTTATTGTAGTTTTTCACTTAATGATGTAATGTAACATTTATGTATGTATCTAGTGTTTCCAAGGCTACTAAACTAATCGGTCTTTCAAGACTTTATCTTTTGTGATCATGACAATGTTACGAAGTAATGCACCGACTCTGGGTAGCTGGGGTCTGGGCGTTACAGTTGGTATCAGAGGCAGTTTAGTACTAACCTTGGAAGCTATATTTAGATAAACTCTGATTAGAGCAAATAGCCCAAAGATAGACTTTTAGGATTAGTATAGAAGGACTTCCTAGAATTTTGGTATTATAGAGATGATTTGAGTTTTTCGAGCAATACATCCATGTCTGGATATGAGTAGGTAGATGTGGCTCTGGCACAGATGTACCTTGGGTTAAAACTCGAAAACACCGCATTGAGCTAGACTCGAATGGGAACTGGTGCATGACAACGGGCCTTGCTGCACTCTTGGTTACGACACTCCCGGGGGATATGATTAGGATAATTCTCGTTTTCTTTGCAAACGACTATGAAGGGTTATGAGTATATACATCCTCAAAGAAAACATTTTTATGATTATTTATTATATCCATAAATATTTCAATTTATGTTAAGTATTTTATAAGTATGAAATTATGTATTTTGATTCATAAACTAATCTAGTTTATGCCATTGTTTAGAAATGGCGCCTAGTGGAAGAAATGGAAACTGTATCAATGCACGAACTCCGTGTAGGGATTTCCATCCTTCTCAAGAAAATTATTGTGGATATGGAGATACAACTGGTGCTGATCAAATTATTACCATACTGGGACAACTCACTCAGGTTATGAATAATAACCTTACTCGTTTGGAGCACCCTGATCCGCAACGTGGATGATCAATGTTAGATCGCTTCATGAGGTAACAACCGCCAACATTTAATGGGGGTACAAATCCATTAGTATCTGAGCAATGCATAAACTCCTTAGAGAAAATATTCCACGCCTTGGGGAGTGGTGAATGGGAGAAGGTTGTCATGGAAGTCTACCGCCTCACTGGAGATGCCGATCAATGGTGGTCGCTGATTCAAAACACAAAGGAAGATGATGAAGTATCAAATATGGAATGGAGAGAGTTCAAAGATCTTTTCTTAGAAAAATACTTTCCACATGACCATCGAGCAGATATGGAAAGGAAATTTCTGAGTCTGAGACAAAAGGAGGATGAGAATATCGCAAAGTATGAGGCTAACTTTACAAGGCTAGCGAGACATACTGCAGATTATATATGTAACCCAAGAAGTAAGATTGATCGTTTATTTGATGGGTTAAAACCGTTTCTCCATCGATCCTTAGTCTCACAATCGTTCTCGTCATATAAAGATATTGTCTCATGTGCTATCAAGACAGAAAAGGAATTCTCTAAATCTTATGATAATAAAGTAAATCAAGAAAAGAAGAGAATGGTGGAAAAAGAGACAGATAAACGGAATAAGGGAAAGAAGGATTTTCCATTATGTGATAATTGTGGGAAGAATCATCCTAGTACTTGCCTGAAAGGAATGGGAGTCTGTTACAAATGTGGAGAAAAAGGTCACCAGGCTCGTGATTGCAATGGAAAGAAAAAGGCTATCAATATTGAATGCTACAATAGTAGGGAAATGGGGAATTATTCAATTGAATGTCCTAAGCGCCAGGGAAACTTACCTCAAAAAAGGCCAAGGGATCAAGGACAATCTTATGCTATTACTACAGTTGAAGCGGAATAATTAATGTATTGGTGATTTTGGACTCAAGGATTATATTCTGGTTATAAAAATAATGTGATATATATAAGGATTGTACTGCAGTACTTGTTGTTATCATTAAGGTTTTAATATGATGAAGTAAATCATATTTTAATATGTGACAATAAGAGAAACTTTACTTTGTTTTGGGAATCAAATCTCACAATTGATTTTTGAATTTAAGGACCTTTTAGAGAAAGTCTGGACGGAGGTATTTTGGATAACTATAAAGGTTGGAATGGATTAAGTAGAACTTTGGATAGTATAGTTTAATGTTAAAACATTTATGAAGATTATTTTTGGAATATTATAATACTATAGTTTTAGGAAAAGGACAACCTGTTGGTTAGGGGATAACCCGTCGCGTCGGACAAAGCTGTAAGAATCGAACCAACAACCATAGTGCGACAGGCCTTTATTACGTACCACTAGCCTACAGGAAGTCCTTGGTTATTACAAAATAGTATTCCTAATCTAAATGGTACGTTTTAATATTTTGAACCTTGTACGATTAGGATGAATATAATATTTTTGAGTTCTATTATCTTTTTGAGTAAAAGATGAGTTTGTGGTAGAAATTAGTTGAAGGTTGAAACTCTACTTGTCAAGAATATATATATATATATATATATATATATATATACCTATCTCTTATTCTATGAATAAATTAATTCTTAAACATTAATAAAGGGATATTAAAACAAAAAATGTGTTATCCTAATACCTTATGTCTTGTTGAACTGGAAATATTTTAAATCAACATAGATTGAAGGCTTTGAGGCCCTCAATTTTACACTTGTTTGTGATTGATGACCTCAATCACTCCCTACAAATATTTACGTTTTTCCTCCAATTATATTTCTCTAATTGCCACCAATGTTCTCCTTATCGAGATCATAATTTGGTGGTGACTTTTTCATTTCCCTTTACCTCTTATTAAGGCTAAATTTTATTAACCCTATTTCCAATGTGGGTTTGTCACAAAGGTATTTTCTATTTTCAACCATTAATTTTCAATGAAAATTGTCAAATTGCAAGGATGCAATTTATTTAAGGAGGGGAGAATGTAACACCCCGAGCTTCCATGATATGCTTCTCATTCAATAATGCAATAGCTTGCATTGTACGCAACTTCGAGTTCTAACACATCGCAACTAATCAAAGTAGCCGTTATGAATAGTAATAACCACTTTTTAAAATCATAGAAATGTTATATTTCAAAGTGGACTTCATTTTTGTATTCTTAATATTGAAATTATCCTACGTTAAATTTTTTGTAATTTTCTGAGAACTTCCATTTTTTTATGAATAGTGATAAATACATAAAACAACATTTTAATCAAAATAATTTATATTGATAAATTATACTATTGAGTGGTTTTAAAGTATAATTAGAATATATTTTTACCGTTTTATCCAATGGTGTTCATTATAATTAATTTCACTTTGAAATTGGACAAAAACAATTGTCAATCTTTTGATATATATTGTTTTTTAAAAACACGCTATTTGTTGTGACAGTGGGAATTAATTATAAAATTAAATAATGCAACTTATATGTTTGGAATTTTTCAAAATAGACATCATTTTTTATTTTGGAATATCAATTATAGCTTAGGGTGAGATTTTGGCACTGTTCTGAAAAACATCAATTTTTGATGAATAGTGGAACCACTAAGATGTAGTTAAAAAACTGATTTTTTGTTTAAATGAAACATTACCACTTCTGTGATTTGATTTTCAAAAATCCGGCATACATGGTTTTCATTAGGAAGTAAAATGTGGTTCAATGGGATTAAAATAATTTTTTTGGTGAATAATATCTTTTATGTTTAATTAATCACGATTAAAGGAAATTAGTGAAATTTAAGGTAAAAATAGTATTATAAAAATATGGAATGACCATTACACTTGTCCTACCACTATTTTATGTGTCATGGCCGACCAAGACAATCCATGGGTCAACTTGGGGACCCCATGGAGACACTTTGGTAGGAAAATGACATAAACAACTTTTATTTAAAGTTAAAATAAAAATGTCACAAACATAAGTTGTTTTACTAAAACAATTTTTAAATGAGGTTATACAAGTCCTATTTTTGACTATAAATATTAATTAGAAATATAAAACGATTCACTACATCATGATATTTTTTTATAATTTTTAGACATTAATTAAATTAATTATTTATGACACCATGATGATGCAGCGATTACCTCATTAATTAACGATTTAAATAAAATGAAAAAATAATGTAAAATCTAAGCATCACACTTGTACAAAGCCTATTGGATGAGAATATTTCGAACCCTTATCAACTTAGCCTCGAATTATATAAATGTGGGTCCTTTAGAATCCGATAATCATTGTATAATAAAGTATCATTTTATTACTTTCCAAGAGTGCCCCTCCTCTCCACTTATAAAAGGCCCCCAACACTACCACCTTACTCACACCTTCAAAGCATTTTGGCTCGGCCAAACTCTGCCCAAATACTCTCCCAACTTCCATCTCTTACTCCTAGAAGCCTCACTTTAGTCAGAACTCTTCCCAAGGATGCCTTTGGCTCAAATAAAAAAGAGTTACCCAATTTTAAGGTAATGTCTTCTCTAATTTTGTTTTGTTTTATTTTGCTTCTCCAACCCCTTAAACTCTTTTTATTCCTTTCTTTTGTAACAAAAACAGTATCTAAAATATACTATGATGTTTTTATGATAATTATTTGTTTTACACTTACAAACACCTTCGTCTAATGGTTAAAGAATGTACTGTTTCTGTGGGTGGTGAAATACTCCCTCACGAAACGATGATTGTTCAATATTCTTTTAACACCTCTAATGGTGGCCATTTTGATGACACTATTTTTCATATATGATATATATATTATGTTTATGTTTTCCTTATGCTTTGTTATTTCTCATTTATGGCATACTTTATGATTTCCATTATGGGTAAACGCGATAATTTCATTTTAGGAAGTGCGGACTACCGCCCCCTCAAAGTGATTTGAATCGTTAATTCCATATGTGGGATGTATAAAAAATGGAGTAAATGGTACTATACATTATATTATAATGTAATTATATTATACCGTTATATAATTATAACTTTATTCCATTAAATACGAAATATAAATGAAAGTAGCGTTCATGCGTACGTACGGCTTACCGTCTCCATGAATGGTGCATTTCATTTCTTAACTCTAAATGTTATATAATATTATAAATTCATGTATATACTGGATATATATGATATATATTATATCCACATCATGACCATAATTCTGGATATAATGGATATTTTGACACATGAACAACATGTAATTATAAGAATTTTATTTTTGACTCAGGTACCAAAGATCGACAAAATGACCGTTATTAACTTAAATAATTACATAATGTTCATAACATGGTAATAAGTGATATAAAAGGAATAATGAACATGAAAAAGGTTCTTAAGAAAATATAAATTAACTCTAGTTTATTATTCAGGAGGTTAAAGAATGATCGAGTCAAGTCGGACATGAGGTAAGGGAACTTCTTAACCCAATTTCCATTCATTGGGTTAATCTCCGACTTTAAAATTATGTCATGATATTATTATTTATACTTTCTTTATGTGTAAATATCGTGAATACACATAATATATCTATTCTATTTAAAAATAATATTTGTAAGGTACTTTGTCTCAATCTTTATTCATCGAGGAATATTTTGTTTTATACACAGATTTCATTTATACGGTGTATAGACCCCTTTGACTTTTACTTTTATTCAAAAGGAACATTTTTTATACGATGCATTTTACTAAATGAAAAAAAGGGAATGTTTTTATTGACGTACATATGCGGCGAAAATGACTTCTCCACCGCCGTGACCATATTAGAGTTTCATCTTCCTCTACAAGCCATAACTTTTTTTAATGAAAAATAAATACAATGTTTTAATTTCCTTTTATTTTGGTATTGAAAATGGTTTTGAAAGTGATTTTTTATTATTATATCAATGTATTGTATTGATATCGTGTGATTTAAATGTGGATATTTTATGTTTCCTTTATGCATGTTTTATGTGATACAATTATGTTATAGTTTATGATATGTTTAAACCTGTTCATATGAGGAATGCATTGGACTTAATAAGTGACGGGTGGAGCCTGCTATAGCTCCACGATGAATCGGTAGGTCTCATGAGACAAACTAGTGTCTTGGCACGAGGCCTTGACAAAATATTATTTGTGGTCTTGGCACGAGGCCTTGACTACGTGGTTATGATAGTCTGGCATTATGTATTTCATCATTATGAATGTGGTTATTGATATTGCATGTGATTATTCGACCAGTAGAATATCCATGTGAATAATTAAATGGAATTATCTCATTTTAATTTTTCCATATTATGTTGATGTTCATGTTTAAAAGGATTTTGTTTTAGTTATACATTGCCTTAAATGTTAATGTTTATTTAAGAAAGCTTCCACAATATTGTTATCCTTACAGAGCATATGAGCTCACCCCTTTCATTGTTTTAATATTTTCCAGGATGTAAAGAAGTATTTTATGAATGACCTGTAGGGATAGTTAGAAGAGGATATGAGTGTGGACTATGGAGACTTTGTTATTGTAGTTTTTCACTTTAGGATGTAATGTAGCATTTATGAATGTATCTAGTGTTTCCAAGGCTACTAAACTAATCAGTCTTTCAAGACATGATCATTTGTGATCATTCCAATGTTACGAAGTAATGCACTGACTCTGGGTAACTGGGGTCGGGGGGTTACATTTTTATTCCAACACATTACAAGATAATTAATTCTTCAATTAATTACCATTTTACCCATTCTTCACATTCAAATCATTTAACTAATTAATCATTTAACTTTAACAAAATTAGAAAAACATGATTAAAATTAACACATCTTCAAGTCCCTATTTCTCTCACATGGGATACATAATTTAAAAACATCAAAAGTTTCATTCATAGACATATAATAATAAATGAAACTAACATTCTCAATTTATTTAAAGAAGCTATAATTCTGAAATTATGTGATGGGGATTTAGGACCCTACATCGGGGTGGAACCATTTTAAATCTGAAGCGCTTTAATATACTTGGCAACAACTAGTCCACAATTGGTCCAAAATCACATGCACATGCAGCTTATATATATACATATATACAAATATATATATATATATATATATTCACCCGTGTGCCTGGAAACATGACGGAAAAGAAAAAACGAACTCATCTGCCTCACCTTTGTTGGAAGATGAAAGATTATGGTCCAACAGGTCAAGAAGATCCCATTTCACAACCCTCACAAAGACTGATAAGATGCGAGAAGATATTGGGGGGATTCAATCATGCGAAGTGGATCTGGTGAGGGGGGTGTAGCATGCCTCAAAGGAGGCGCCTGGTGCATTTTTTTGTCCCTCCAATATGGTGGTCCACCACACTCACGTTCTCTCCCCCAATTATCAATTACACCCATGATAAACTAATTATCTTAATATAATAATAATAACATTTATTATTCTCGTTTAATATAATGTTACTTCATTTACTAATATTTAAATAAATCTTTCACAATTAATTCTGAAAACCCCCATTAATCATCCAATGATATTTATTCAACAATAATAATATCTTTATTATTATTTTTATATAATTATTTTATTTAAAATAAAATAAAAAAATTATTTTAAAAACAGGATAACAGCACTGCTGACCCACACCATTTGACTACATGTGTATAACCTGATATCTATATTTAAAATGGTTTAATTAAATTAATCCCAAATCCATATTTATTCCTTATTTAATATTACCATTTAAAATTTCCCTTCATCAATAGTGCTCAACTCATCATTATATAATTAAATATGTCAACAAAAAAATTTAAATAAAACCCTCCACATCGTAGCGATTAATTAAATTTTTATTGAGCATTAATTTAATTAAATAAAACCCCAAAAAATCCATTATTATTATTAATCATAATCATAATAACAACCACCCATAAAAACTTAATAATAATAATTTTATTTTTATTTTTATAATTATTCAACATCAGATAAAACCCAACACCTATTATTAAGTAAAAACACTTCTCTATTAATTACCAAACTCCTTATTTAATTAAATGTTTTTTTGAGATACCCAAAAGCCTCATTAATATCACATAAATTTTATACCTCATTAAACATCCTATTAAAATATTTTAACATAAATGTTACACCCCATTTAGTTAAAAACGTTTCTTCATTCATTATTATCTTAATAAACATTTCATAATTAATTATGAAACTCCCAATTTATTACAATATGATTAATATGATAAGAACTCCAACCCATAACCCCTAATTTAATTTTTATAATAATAATAATTGTTACATTCATAATACTATAATAATAATAATCTTGTTATTATTATTTTTTAAACTTTTGATAAACCCAACACCACTATTTAATAACAACGCTTAATTAAATCTAAAACTACTCATTTTATTAAACGTTTCTCTGAGAAGCTCAAAAGCATCAATAAATTCTATTAAATAATATATTCCATTAACATGAACTTAAAATATCAACGCATCAAAATAATTTATGACACCATAATCATAATAATAACATTTTTATTATTAGCACATTCATCCATTTAATAATAAATGGTCCATTAATAATTCTGAAACTCTTCATTTAAATAAAATGGTTCTTTGATAAACCCATAATCCACATTAATTTATTCAATCCTCATTTAATTAAATCATCAACATTAATTTAATTAAAAACCACAATAATTATATTAATAACTTTATTATTATTACTATTATTATTAATAAAACCTTCTTTCAATTAAATAAAAACCCTCATATAATATTATTTAATTAGATTAAATAATTAATTAAAAAGGGTAAACTAAATGGGTTGGAAAGCAACCATGCACTGCCCGTGCAGATCCATTAAAGTGGGCTTTTCTGAAATCGGTGTTCTTGGGATTCATCGGGACACCTGCGAAAATTATCAGGTAATTACACAAGTTAAAAAAACACCTTTAGATGTTCCAAGACTCGAAATAAAATTCCCGAGATAGTTTTAAAAAATAACCCGTTGATAAACTGAAAAAATTCTAAAACTTTCATATTATATCCCTGTTCAATAACACATGACATTACAATATACCCTCCGTAAAAACTTATTTTCCCCGAGAAGCCATTGGGAACCAATACTAAATCATCTAACCTACCAAGGTAATTTAATCTTGTTAGAAGTGAATTGTTGTGTTGCCAATACCATAATCTCCTTAAACCCTTCACATGAATAGTGGCTAAGCCTTTAAAACTAGAGCCAATGCTCAGTTTATAGCTTAATCATTGAAATAGTTCTTATATCTTAGATTATTAGAAGGACCTCGTCAATGAAAATGGTTGAGTCATGATAAATCAAAATTACAGGTTTCACATGCTTCCCTTGAAATATTTCGTAGACACAAAACCCCATTTCTTCCTTTATCTGATGATGTTCCTTTAAAATTATCCAAAACCATTCGCATGTAAAACAATGTCCTTACCCGACCTCTGGTAAAATTTTAAAGTCATGTAATCACAAGGATATTTTAAAACAATCATTCCCCAACACAAAATGAAAATAAGACCAAAGAATCAATGCATCCCACATACTATCTATATTACAACTACTCATCTTGCCCAACTGCATTTAAACTGTAGCACGACATAAGACCAATGGTATCTTAGTGTCTCCAGGACGAAGTCAATATTGGGGATATGCTCATCGTATTCAGAAGAGTGTACTAAGTTAAAAACCAGGTTATTAAGAAGATCAGTTAATCTATAACAGAACAACTGTATTCTAAAATCTCGACAACACCTACTAACACATTTATCAAAAACGATGCACTAATACCCACCTTAATATTTTCCATGACGTCGTAAGAAAATATCAAACACTCACCTACGAGTGTTTTTAGAACACATTAAAGCATGCATGTGACATTTCTCAAACCACGATCACCATGTTAAACATTGATCATACAATCTATAACATAAACAATTGGCATGCCAAAAATAGCCGAGTCCCAAGAAGACCTCCCGAGTAGTGGGACGAATATACTTTAATAGCCTAGAACATTCTATGGGTACTACCTACAACGAGTTATCCCCTTAAAATCATTAACGTCAACAATCTCTATTAGTCACAAAAAACAAAAAACACAAGATTCAAAAGCTTATTTTCTTCATTTTAGCCATTTTAATTAATTCATTTCAGCAGTTAATCATTTGAATGAATTTAAACAAACACAAAATTACTTTATCACAAAAAGAAAATTGTTTTTCAAAACAACTCCCTATGAAAAAATAAGCATGATATCACAAACATCATCTTTAAACATTTCAAATTTAATGTTATTAAAATATAAACATGAAATTTAGCACTTAAATTTCTTTTACTGAAAAGGATATCTCCAAAAGTCTGATTTATTTAATCTGTGTTTTTTAAATGCAACACCACAATGGTTCATATCATTCAAAATATAGCATTATTACATTCATAACCATTTTTAAAATATACTATGGTTATATGGTTTAGTCATGTCGGTGTCCATCTACCAATCTATATGGTGCCCATAAACCTTATCGTTGGTAGTTGGCTCCCATTTATCACAATCAACATCCATTTAACATTTTAACAATAGCAACCCTTTAATATACCAAAACATCAACAGAATGTTAGAATAAGAAGTAACACAACAATATGATATGACATAGATTCCTGGAACAACAACAAACCATGCTAAAAACTAATGAATTATGGAATATAATCACTCAAGCATGATAAATCTATCACAGAAACATGCTATCTAGAGAGGCATGCAAAATCAGATCAAAAGATGGCATTGCAGAGAAGGAACACAATCCAAATTAGAAGGCATCCTACTAATACAACTACATGTCATGTTATATGAATCACATGTGAATATCTAACTGAATAAGATGATGCATGTACAAAACTTCCTTGCCATATCCAACCAAGAAAATTATTTTTTTCAAAATTGAGATAAACAATAAACTGCAGAAAATTTGAGAGTCACTCAAGGTGAAATCCTATCTACTCTATCCTCTAATAGTACAAACATCAATTCACATCCCTAACCACTTGGTCATTTCTTGTACATGGGGTGATCAGTCCCAAGCACATATATTAACCGAAGCACCAAAACATTCCTTGTCTCATATCTACCATCTCCAAACAGTAAGAAGAAAGATAATAGACCCAATGATATGACTTTGTAACATCCTGACCCTGCTCACCACTAAACCATAGACCAGACCGGTTGCCACATGACCTCAAGCGTGTCTCCCCTTATTTTAGAGGATGTCGACTACCAGTGAGGTTCTATGGGTAGTTAGTGGGGAGACTATAACCTCTTATCAGGGTTGCACAATGATATATCAAGGTAAATTACCAAAAATGGAAATAAATAGCCAAATTATTCTACTAATTGATAAAGTAGAGGAAGGTATATTTTATAAATCTTGTACAAATAAATTTCCAACATCAATTATATAGCTGATGCATGCATGAAATGATAATGATACAAAATGGAAAACATTGTACAAAACAGCATTATGAACATTCCATTAAAAAAATAAACAATTACTCCAAGCCCAAGGAGAAAATTCTTTTATCATCCCAATCTTCTGCTCGGTCCATTTCTCTTATCTTCCATGTAAATGTGAAAGGTACAATCCTACAACCAAATAGAATCTACTCAGGTACCCAAGTCCAATAGCGGCCTATGTAGTGTGTGAGATATAATTCTTAGTATGTAGGGACCACCAGTTTCTACATGAAATCCTCACATTAAACAAATAATTTAAATAGTGTAAGAAAGCATAATAAACGTATGAAGTTCAATATTATTATATACCCATGTACTAGCTTCTGATCTCAGATGGTGTTTGAACCTGTACTATACATTTTACATGCATACACAATAGTCAATACACAATCAATTTCATTTATCAATTACTCAAACCTCATTAAACAAAATAATTATCGTGATACAGATTGATCCGGGCATTCCTTGTATAATTGAATCACCACACATGTCGCCAAATACAATCTAATTAATCAATGTTAAGACCAAATCCAATCTTGTGATTTTTCTTTGATAATGCATCATAATATATTAAATTAAATCTTTCATATAATATATCTGAGCCCATCCACTAATAAAATAGTGATTTTCTCCTGGGTCTGTCCACTAAGAGTGGTTCACCAAATTCATTGATAAGTATAAACCCATTCTAATATTCAATTCACACATCAAAATGTCACAATATTTTTCAATGAACAGTTAATTTATCTCATGTACGACCAATTTTACTCCCAGTCTAATGTCAATTGGTCTACAATCACTCGCGTGCACACATTCTATATATATATATATATATATTCACGCACTTTCCCCGAAATATGGCGGAAAAAATAAATGAACTCATCTACCTCTCCTTTGTCGACAGATGTCAGAATACAGTCAAAAGGGTTTAGAGGAGCCCCTTTCACAACCCTCACTGAGACGAACATAGTTTGAGAAGACACCGAGGGGATTTGATCACGCGAAGAGGAGACGACGAGGGGGGTGTAGCGCGCCTCAAAGGAGGGTCCTTGTGCATATTTTTTGTTCCTCAAATAAGGTGGTGCACCACACTCATGTTCTCTCCCACAATTAAAAATTACACCCATGATAAACTAATTGTATTAATATAATAATATTATAATTTATTATTCTCATTTAATATAATGTTACTTCATTAACTAACATTTAAATAAATGTTTCACAATTAATTCTAAAAACCCCCATTAATTATCTAATGAAATTAATACAATAATGAAAATAATATCCATATTATTATTATTATATATTAATTTAATTAAAATAAAATAAAAATCAATCATTTTAAAAACCGCATAATCGCACAGCTGACCTGCACCATTTGAATACCCGTGAAAAACCCTATATCATTATTTAAAACAGTTTAATTAAAATAAACACAAATCCACATTTATTCCTTGTTTAATATTACCATTTAAAATTAACTATATTCGATAATACTCAACTCATCATTATTTAATAAATTATCTCAACCCAAATTAATGAAATAAAAACCTCCACTTCGTAGCGATTAATTAAATTCTTATTGACCTTTAATTTAATTAAATGAAACCCCCAAAAAATCCATTATTATTATTATTCATATTAACAATAACAACCACTCATAAAACCTTAATAATAATAATTTCGTTATTATTTTTATTATTATTCAACCTTTGATAAAACCCAACAACTCTTATTAAATAAAAACACTTCTCTATTAATTACCAAACATCTTATTTAATTAGAAGTTTCTTTGAGATAGCCAAATGCCTCATTAATTTCACATCAATGTTATACTTAATTAAGCATCTAATTAAAATCTTTTAACATAAATTTTACTCCCCTTTTAAATAAAATTGCTTCTTCATTCATTATTTCCTTAATAAACATTTCATAATTAATTATGAAACTCCAAATTTTTTACAATATTATTAATATAATAAAAAATCCAACCCATACCCCTAATTTTATTTTCATAATAATAATTATTATTACATTCATAAAACTAAAATATTAATAATCTTGTTATATAATTCCTCAAACATTTGATAAATCCACCACCACTTTTTAATAACAATGCTTCATTAAATATAAAACTCTTCATTTTATTAAATGTTTCTATGAGAAGATCAAAAGAATAATTAAATTCTCATAAATAATATACTCCTTTAATATGAAATTAAAATATCAATGCATCAAAATAATTTATGACGCCATAATAACAATAATAATAATAATAACATTATTATTATTATAACATTCATCCATTTAATAATAAATGTCCCTTTAATAATTTTAAAACTCTTCATTTAAATAAAATGCTTCTTCCATAAACCCATAATTCACATTAATTTATTCAATCATCATTTAATTAATTATTTTATATTTATTTAATTAAACAATAAAAATAAAAAGAATAATAGATTCATTATTATTATTATTAAAACCTTCATTTAATTAATTACAAACACTCATAAAATATTATTTAATTAAATTAAATAAATTTTTCAATAAAGTTAACTGAATGCGATGGATCGCAACCGTGCACTACCCATGAAGATCCATTAATGTGTAATTTTACAAAATCAGTGTTCCCAAGACTCATCGGGACACATGAAAAAAATTTCGGGTAATTACGCTACTCCAAAAACGACACCTTTCGGTGTTCCAACACTCAGAATAAAATTCCCGAGATCGGTTTTAAAAAAATACCCACTGATAAACTAAAAAAATTCAAAAACATTTGTATTTTAACCTGGTTCAATAACACAATACTTTATAATAATTTAGGAAAAATAATTTCAATGATGTTGTTTGCATGATTCTGAATTGAATGAATAAGTTAGTCAACTTCTTCCCTCTAGGGACAACATCACAATTCATGATTTGGGTAGTATTTACGTGTGAGAGGTATTTTGGCTACAGGGTGTTCCAGGGATTATTATTTCATATAGAGAAACTTTTTTGACATTATGTATCTGGAAGGGTCTTCAGAAGGCTATGGTATCACAAGTTCTTTTGAGTATGATTTTTTTATCGTCAGGCTGATTGTCAATCTGAGGAGAATATTCAGGTTTTTGAGGATATGTTGTGAGCATAATTTCTAGATTTTTGTGATTTGTGGGGGAAAGATAAATCTATATAGGAGTATTCATATACTAAAAACTTACATGAATCATTCTTGATGTAATCCTTTGAGTATTTTTATGGAAGGCTATTTTTTCACCTCTTTACTAATTTGAGGTAGGTGGGTTAAAACATGTTGGGACTAGTATCATGTTAGAGAAGTTTGAACATGTTCATAAGATCATACAACATTTGGTGACCATAAAGATATTGTATAAATATTATGTTGACCATAGATATGATGAACAATGATTGATATTGTACAACATTTTTTCATTCGGGTGTCACATAAGCTAGGGACACACCATATCATCAATCAGGGAATTATAAATCATAGGAATTCCAAGTAATTTGTGATAGTGGAAACAGTTGGTCCAATAGTGTAATGATTATACCTTCAATATTTCTACAATTCCATTAATGGATTCATCCATTTTATTCATTTTAAAATATATTATCCATACCCTTCCCACATGATATGAATATCTTAACTTGAGATTAGTGGTGATACATAACTTGAGGAGAATCTGATACATATTGGGAACTGTAGTGAAAACTATATCTGGGGTAGGAAGATAATTTTGGTTCGGGTGTAGTGGTATCATGGAAAAGTTCAGAAGAAGACAAGGGAGAGTAAGTCTATTATGTTAGCATAGTGTCACGACTTATTACATGAGACCCACATTGATTCTTGAAAAAACACGGTAAAAAGATGTTATATGGTGGGGAGGATAAAAGATCCCATATTTTTTCTAGTATGAAATTTGCATATTGCTTCTTTAAAATGATATCTGTAGAGTTTTTCTTCATATCTATACTTTGGTGGTTGAATTTTCATCATGATTCACTATTTGTTTAAATAAACATTGTCTTATCTTGTGAGAAATTCTGGGAAAAAATAATAGCATCTAAGTAGAGATCCTTTGTTATGGAAATGAATTAATATTCATAGATGTATTCTTGTATGAGTTAATGGAGTCCAAGTATAAATTGGATAGGTTATATAAGGATTTATTTCTAAGTTGATAATATTTTAGTTGTTTCTAGTTTTCATTATAAGTCAATGAGATAAAAACTATAAGAAAAAATATGCAAATCTTGTAAATTAATTACATGTCATGTAATATTTGGGAGATTTTCTTTTTCAGACGAGCCAATGATTTTTTTAAAATATCCCATTAAAAATAGTTACAAAACATGTAACAATATTACATGTCATGTAATTCCGTAAGTAGATAATTTAATGTTCATTGCACAAATGATGTTTCCATTCACCCACATTAGGCCTTCTCCTGTCGCTTAGGGAGACCTTCCGGAAGATGTTGGAGTTCTAAACTATATTTTGATCATCATTCATGTGAGTTGATTCCTTGGATGGTGGTTTTGATCATGTTTTCTATTCTATACCATGTTTTTATAAATGCTATGGTGTAATCTATTCACCATGTGGATTTTTGGTTTTGATGTTGATGTTTTTTGATATAGGATCCCTCTTGAGATCATCTACACCTTATTTATCATGGGATTTTCCCATTGGATTCCTTGTTTATTTAGGTGTTAAAAGCAAGGGGCCTATAACATAACCATATGGTTTGATAAATGTAATTTATGTTAAATATTTGAAATTATGAAAAGATATAATTCTGCAAAAGAAATTTAGGAATGTATAGAATTATTTCTTGGTGTCCCATTGTATATGATTGGTCATTTACATAGAATGTGGACACCATTCAGGTGATCCATCCCTAGATAAATAAATTAATTGTTAAATTGAATAATGCGTGTTTAGAATGACATGTATTATTGGTGTTTTTGATATACAGATTCACCTCATTATTGATTGTTAATTGAGATAAATGGAATATTATTGGTTTTTACCAATGGATATATGAAATGATTAAATGAATATTAAATTTTCATTTTCATATTTTATCAGTGATCCATATGATGTGATATTGTGATATCCTTATTTATATGAATTGTGATTTGATTAAATGTTGTAATTATTATATGGAACATTTTCCAAATTATTAATGTGATAATCCTTATATAGCGGCCTTGGATGAGGGAAACTTATTGAAATGTTTCTATAGTGGGTGTGACCGAGATGACATGATAAATTTTGTATATAGAGTTCTATGTCCTATAAATCATGTTGAAATGATTAAAAATAGTATATTGATGGAGAAAAAAAATTGAAATGATTATATATATCCTCTGACCAAGATGATTATGTTATACTATGGTTATAAGGTTATGGTTGACATGATTGTTAAACATTCTCAAAGACATTTCAGTGTGGAACGGAGGCAGGTAATCATACCATGGTTGTATGTTTATGGATGGATTGGACATGTCACTTTGTTAGATATATTCTAACTGGACTCTTAAGTAGATTCATGTGGTATTAATTTAATTTCGGAATAAATTAATCCACCTATTTATTTTTTTATTTAATACACTTTTTATTAGATTAGATTGTCTAGACACGATGGTTTTAATACGCAATGTTTTACCCACAGCCTATTCGGTAATTTTTTTGGTATGAATGAATAATTATAGGATGAAGGTTTGGAAAATGGAAAAAGACCATTATATTGATTTTCTTTTTATGATGGGCTGGATTTTGGATATTAGACCAACATGGGTTTTGAGACCCTGATATGTTGAGTAATTATTTGAGTCTATAAGTATTTTACTTTTATTACAGCTAGAATGACATTTATTTACATTTTTTCATGTAATTAAATTATTATTTTATTAATTATTCCATTATTGAGTTGGATTTTAATGATTCTTTTATGTTTTATTATATTGTCATCATTATTTTGATAGTTTATTATTTTTTCTTTTTTATTAAATTATTCTTATGGGTTGTAAGTCTTTATCTATGGGGTATAGTCTCCACCCTATATTTATCACACCCCTGGTAGTAGTAGAAAACATATAGTATATGAGGAATAATAATTGTGCTCTCATAACCATATCATTTCAGTCACATGAGAGAGTGATAGATTTGGGGATTTCACATCATCCCAATCCACCACGAATTAATTATCAACCTTAAAAGAAGGTATAAGGCCAATTCGCACAACAAGGTTCACCAAGATGGGTGATAATTAATATTATAAGGCCACCATAATTATGAAAATATTTTATCATACCACATGTCAGTTCTCATGACACGTGCTCAACCAAGCCGAGAGAATAGTGATAAAGTGAAATAATAAATAATGTAAAACCACAATTTAACCTTGGGTTTGTAATCCCATTCAACTATACTATGTGTCATAATGGATGTTCCTATTCATATTTCTATATATATATTCTCATATATATATACATAAACATGTATATAAATGAGCAAGGAGGAATGTAACATAACTTTCTACCACTATTACTTGGTTCTGTAATCTCAATCACTAATTCATGCTATGGCCAGCACTAAAAATATTTTTATGCCAACTACATCACCACAGTGGGATAAATGTTATAGCCTTGGGTACAAACATACTAACCTATAACCACTATAATCAAGGATACCATATAATGATTGAAAATTCGATAAATGTGGAATTTAGTTATATGTAATACTACTCAATCCATGTGTATTCTAGTCTGATGTTTAATTCACAGGCCTCGTTCTATATGATGTCATTGCATTAAAACCCATCGGAGCATGTAAATGATCAACATCTATTCAAAAATAAACAGCAAAAAAACCCCATCGGAGCATGTAAATATTGGCGATGTAGTCACGGTATATCCACATTATCATTGGGATCATCCTACGCATCTCTCTCTATAGAGTAAAATCATTTAATAGTTATATAAAAATAGATATCTTATGAGAAAATCAGAGTAATTACTACATTGGAATCCTATTATCAGTCAGGGAAACTATAAAAAATCAAGCATATCAGTATTTCTAAAGAATTCCTACATTGAGAATACAAGTTTCACTCCAGGCGTTAAATTTATGTCTGATCTAAGAGGTAATGTACAAGGAATCAAATATTTTATGACTCAACAATAGAATCCACTGAAGCACCTCTAGGTATCCCTAATAAAATAAATTTCAAACATGTAATCTCCAAAAATCTATCTGAATAAGAACTTTTTGTAATCCATATAATATAAAATTTAGAATTTATGAAAAGATGGATACTAAGATCCACATTCGGAAATAAAAAAATAATTTCATACCATAATAGGTTCAACAACAAAGACTAGGAGGAACCATTATTTTCATCATTTCATCAACAATAAAGAGTTGAACATGTAAATAGAAGAGTTATAGTTGCTGAATGCCTAAACCAACCACTATTGTTATAGCGCATATGGCTTAAATATTTGTCACATGTTCTAAGGTGAAACCCAATCCTCTCTCTATCCAATCCCGATGTACCAGCTTAGGGTCATTCACACATCTGGAAAATCATTAGGTTCCCCAAGTAAAAACACAATGGAGACATCCAACTTATGTTACTCGAGGTCTAATCATAAGAGAGGGAATCCTACTCGATATACACACCATTGAAATTAAAAGTAGGAATCTTATATGGGATCCCCATTGGTATGTAAATAGAGAAACCCGATATATGATCCCTAGAATGATAGTTAGTGAAAGGAATCAAACATGCTAAATACAACAATATTACATTAAATAATTGGCATCATAAATGTGATATTTAGATTGGTTAATCTGTATATGGATCATATAAGGGATTTCATAGGTCAACATGTAATAATATAATACCATATGATACCCTTGGAAACGAAATTAAATAATGGAATCTTATAAAATAATACTCTTGGTCAAAATGTATGAAGTGGAACCCGATAAGGTATCCTCAAATTCAACTAATATAATAGACTCCTTATTCATAACGAGAACATATCGCAATGTAAACATCATAATATATATAGCTAAATATGTATATATCAAGAGAGATTTCTCATGGATCATGTCAAATGTTGGGACTCACACTCAAGAGACAACTTGATTCGATTACCAGATTAAGAACCTTTATAATTAAAAAAAATATGAAACACCACCTATGAGTCCTCAAAACACTTGAAGTGTGTCACCATCACTATTGATAATGAAATGTATAAAAAATTGTCTACTCTTCTATCAAATTTTTACTTCTAGGTACAAATATTTATTGACCCCCCAATGTAGTTATTGGGGAGTTAACAACGTATATGCCCGCCTTAGGACATGCCGTGTACAATCACGAACCCAAATAGGTGTGTACATCAGTCAACGATGGCATGTCAAAGCCCATGTTCTCGATGTTTTCCTTAATAAAATGGTATTTACTATATATTAGGTACCTTCCCACAAACCTCATAAGTCTTGGAAATCTATATATCCTTGTTGTGTACCTCTATATTGAGTTCAACCCACAAGAGGTCTACCCATGTACTGTATGTAGCCATGTGCCCCTACACAGTATATCTCGTCAGGTGTGGGGCTACACAGATGCGTCCCAATTCAGGGTTTGGGTTGCCCACAAACCATGTGTACCTCTAAAATATCACATTACTCATATATGAAGAACACACAACATGTGTTCTAGAAACTACATGCTAGGTGATTAGGATTCCTGCATGGGAAACCCATCAAATTGGACCGAACGTGTATTTTCTTCCAAGAAATTTAGAGATCAATCCTCATGGGGTTATATGAAAATCATCATATTTTATTAGTATATATATATATATATGGTTATTTTTTATAAAAAATAAAAATTACTGATATTTGGGTGGAATCCATAAAAGAATTTCCCATTGGCATTCTCCATGGCTACCACATGCAATTTGGCTCTTCTCGAGCACCGTGGTGGAAACTTTCTTCCCCTATACCTCATTCCCAGTATCCTTATAACTCTCTTATCTCATTGAAAATAATGAAATAGAAATAGGGGTGTGTATGAGAAACTAGGGTATAAGGAATAAAAATTAATAAAAGAAAATAAGAGAAAAAATGAAAGGGAACAAGGTTCACGAGTCGGCCTAGATGCCTGACATGAGTTTATGCCCAACATAGAAAAAACTCCTCATTCTAGACTCATTTGTGGAGAATGAATCTAAATATTTTTCTGAATTTAAAATATATGATCAGATGAATCCATCCGAATAAATTAAAATTTAATTATTTAAATATTATTTATTAATTACTCTTATAAAAACAAATCATAATTCTAAAAAAAATCCTATAATAGGGAAAACACCCTATTCTAGGACCAACATAGTGTTCATAAAATTTATACGAAATCATATACAAGGGTAAAATTAAAATTTCAATCTTTTCAATCATATAAACGATAAAATTAAAATTAATTCTTTTAATTATTGTCCAAAAACGCATTGGTCCTTATAATATCCCCACCATAAAAACTATTTTCCTTGAGAACCCTCAGTGGTAATTCTAGAAGTTATGATCTCGTATTTATCATATATATACCTATGCTATCTCGAATATCCAATGAACAGTCTCACAACTTCTAGAACCCCTTTATCGATAAGGTGTCTAATTATAAATGATATGGTACTCCCCGACATAGTAATACCCAAAAAATTTCCTCACAAAAAATATCTAAACTCATCATGTCATGTAAAATGGAATATTTCAATTGTAAATGAGGGTCACCACCCTAAAATGGCCAATGGTTCACTCCCCACTATATGGCTTACCTATACGGCTCCTCTAGTAAAACCTCATCTTGTTCCATTATCAACCAGGAAATAGATTTAAATAAATGAAAATTGGAGTAAAGATGATGCTCTCTCACAATTATCCAGATGATGTAAAGATATATCATTATCATCTATAACAAGGAGAACACTAAATCACCATAAATACATGTACATATAACCTAATCCACATTCATATCACACTTTCTAACATTCATTTAACAAACTCCCAACACCACATCTCTTGATAATCAGTTTTTAGGTCGATTCATAGTTCAACCTTCTCAAGACACATAATTTTCCCATGGGTACTCATATTCCTAGGAGGAATATTGTACACATTAACCACATCTTACGGGAAACCATTCACTTGAAATTTCCTGAAAACATCAGTCCTTGGCTCACATCCAACCATTTACTGATTTATAATTTAAACAGTACCACATGAAACCAGCACATACCATCATCACCGGAAACTCAGTCCCACAAGACACACATCATAATGATAAGACTACCAACCTTCGTGAAACATAAGTTTAATTAATCTGGAATCTCCCATGGAACTCCTTTGAAAAATCATGCTCCTCACTTGTTCTAGATTCATTCTATGACCGCCCATCACTCAACATAAATCCATTCATGAATGTCAACCCATTCTATTACTATATGTGAAACAATGTAAGTAGTTGTAAATATGGTCAAGCACCAAAATAGTCATGCACTTCAATTCTAGTTTTCATACTAAATCTCCCTATGTGCATTTTAAAAATATAAATGCATAAACAGACCTCTATCATATACCGGATGACTAATTGTACCTTGGTCTCAAATGATCGAACCAATAAAATAACTAACGAATAAGGAATCTAAAAATATCATCCAACTTCTCCCACATTTTTCTATTAATCTAAACCACTATAAACCTACAAGGGTCTTATTAAAAACATAGGACATCTATGTCTCCAACCATGCCCTTCATATCAAGTCTCACAACTAGGTCACAAGTTCTATCGAGAAATCTCAAAAAATCAAACCCCAATTTGGATGTTAAAGATAACAAATCCAATAAGGGTTATGACTATCTATATTTACCTAAGAATTCATTGATTCCCGCTGAGAATTTTCATATTTAAATTCTCTGTAGAAGCCATGATACCAAGGTAAAATAGATACTAAGCATAAAATCAACATGAATCTATATACTATAATAAATTCTTCAGGTCTAGTTCATGAGAATCATCCTAATACCTTTAAAAATCATACTCAACAATAAGAATATATAACCATAAGGAAGTTCAACTAAGTATAATGTCATTCGAATCAATGTAGTAAATGACTATACATATTGTTACTAGAAAATTAAATAAATGGTCCTGAGATATAATACCCTACAAGGGGCCAACACTTGGGGATAATGTAACCTATTAACACACTAGGTTCATTGCACCTCATGTGCATGAGGACTAAGTCATCATCCCCTCCACTAAATGTCCCAAAAAAGAACCACATGGCAGATCATCAAAATTAATGTGCATATGAGTTGGAAAAACATTTTAGAAAGCCACTAATGTCTTATTGGTTAAAATTACATTTAGGTTTTTATTTTCACCATAAAAATTTCACTTTGTCATAAAAACACACATTAGAGGACATATATAATCTAAATCTTATAAAGAAAATAAGATAAATAAGATTAATATTTTCCTTTATGGACATGATTAGAAATAAATCACTTTCCTCTTCTAATAGAAATGATAAAAATCCAATAATAAATAATAACATAAAATACATGTGCATCTCTGAAAATGAAAATCATATATTACTGTAGAATTGTATATCAGAACAACAGTGTCATCTCTATGGAATCCTGGGACTCATACCAAAACAAGTCTAATTAACCTACTAGTTCGATATCCATCACATGGTCTAACACATTCCAATTAATAAAGTTCAAATTATCCCAAATAGTAACACTAAACCATATGAAAAAACGCTAATAAAAAACTATAATATCCCAAACCAGATTCCACTAAACCGGTTATCTAAGACAGTTTGTTATGAGTCCACAAGAATGCATCTCCATACAAGAGAGATTTTAGACTCACAATGAGGGCCTTAAGAGTGTCTATGTAGATAATATACCCAAATATCAGAGTAAAAAACAACAGAAATAACTATATACAATCAAAACCAAAAAAGAAACAGTTTCCAAGAGATGTAAATAAACTAAAAAAATATGTTGTTTAAAAACTAAAATTATCATAATTCATGAACACTCATGTCATATATAAATCCTAAGTCACCATTTAGACTAACCATACATGTCGGATGACGTAAAGCATACTGGATTAAATGTATAAGGCCATAAAACTAACTCCATGGTGTACCACAAAACCGATCTCTAGACACCATCAAACTGCATTATCCTGAACATAATAATACTCATGAGTGATCATAATATATCATGAAACACTATGCCTCAACCCTATTTATCATGAATTAATGCTCCACTGTAGAATAATACATAAGGTCTTCCATAATAGCAAGTTTCACGTATTGTGGTGAGAAATAATCATTGTAGGACACCCCAGTGATGATCATATACTATTCTACCATAATTGAATTCTCATTCCATGTGCTCAACCTAGACGATACAGTAGTGATAAATATAAATAACAAATAACATCTAACCACATTGGATCCCAAGGTTAGTAATCAAAGTCGACTAGGATTTGTGCATCAATGATGTCTATATTTATATGAGTACATATATAAATATTTGGATATATATAAACATATTTATACATGAGTTATGTTAATGAAATAGAATAAATATTAATAGTTGATCCTTGGGACAATAAAACCAGTCAACAATAAGTACTTTATCTAACCCAACAAATTCCTATGAGTTACCTATATCACCTAAGGGGGAAAAATTTCCTAGACATTGGATTACCCATACTCTCTTCTAATCACTATACTCTTTGATAACATATACAGATATACAGATATGTAATTGTCTAAAAATGGCATTGGGATAGATGTCATACTACTCAATCATTGCATAATCTAGTCCGATGTTTGATTATGAGGTCCTGTTTCATAGTCTATCATGACATTGTTACTTATATAATCCCTAAGGGTCTCACCCATTAGTAATCAGTGGGAAAATATATTTGGATCCAATTATATTCTTATCATCCATTCATATATAAATAGATCCAAAAAATTGTCCCCTTAAGTGAAAATGGGAGATGTAGTAATGTTATATCCACCAGATACTTGGGTGAATAGATGGAATGGATCATGGATGGAATTAAATTATATCTTGAATACAAAATGACCAAACATACATGTCAGTCAAAAAAAATTAGAAATGGGAATCCAAGTATCGCTCAAGGTGTAATGTTAACCATTATCCCTAGAGCATATACAAGGTAACCATATAAATAAAATTAATGTATCACTCAAGGTTTAAAATGTAATTAATATCCCAGGAGTATAAATATAAAAGAAATCATGTCATATAACGAAAAATTGTCAAATACTAGGAATAAACTATGGTAATACATGATAATATAATAGTAAAACAGGTAGTCTCAATAGTCAGATCCTAGGAAGCACATCTGGGAATCCCAAATATATTAAAAGTAGCATGGATTAGAATTTGTAACCTTGGATCAACATCTAGTCATCCTAAAAGAAGAATTTAAAACCATGATAGGATGAATAGACACAGACTAAGAAGCACCATCGGTAATCATCAATGAATCAATTGTAAATAGGTTGACATATAAATAAAAGAGTGAGGGTATTTAAACTTCTAATCCAACCACTATACTCATAAATCCTTAGGATTACATATTGGACATTTTTTATATGGATACATAAGATACCATCTCTACCGAAACATGATGTACTATCTTAGGGTCAATCACACATTAGGTCTCCTACTAAGTAAGTCCAGATATAAAACAATAGAGGAATCATGTTTGGAATCCTCAAGGACTACACATAAGATATTTTTTCAAACTTTATATATTCATCATTAAAATAAAAATAAAAATTCATTGATGGTATCCTCTTTATTAATTACAAAAATTAATCCTACATGGGATCCTTGTAATAGTACATCTAGAATGTAATCTAATATGGGAAACAAAAAAATATCAGGAAGGTATAGGAATCCAATAAAATATCCTCTCAATGGTACATGGGTAAATAAAACCAACAAATGTTTCCCATGGTTATTATATAACGAATGATTCCTATAGGGGACCCTTAGTATCATAATCAGATAGGGGAATCCTATGCATGATCCTCTAGGTCAAAACATTAATAGAGGAAACATAAATGGTATCCACATAAATAAATATTATCATGGAATCATAAGCTAGAATGGTATATCATTTAATAGAGACATCCTCATTGAAATATATAGAGATGCATCATTCAAAATAGATAGTTCAGGGATCATCTCACAATAGAAGTCTCACAGTTTTGAGACAAATGGATTCAATTACTAGGGGAAGAACTTATCATTTAAGAAAAACCCAACATTCCACATAGGATTTCCCAATGTTCTTTATGTATTTCAACATCATTATCAAAGTGAGAATATACTAAAAATGAATACTAATGCTTCAATTTCAAACTTTTAGGTGTAAAGATATAGAAAATAGTAAAATTCCTAAACATTGTAGGAAAAGAGGAATACATGAAATGGAATCCCTAACACACAACAAGTATCTTCTAAAACACACATGGGTGTGTAATTCAGCCATACATGGCATGTCAAATCCCATGTTCACGATTTTCCCATCATTTTCACGACATGAACTATTCCAACATTACATTTAGTACATTATCACAACAAAATTTTAAATATAAACAACATAATAGTGCTACAAATCTTAGACCCAAAGGTTTAGTGTTCTTGTAAATTTTGAACCATAAAAAACTATTATATAATAAAACATAAACATTTATTTAATTGCTTCTTCTCAAGATTCAAATTAGCCCTCGGGTTCCCCTTTGTACAAGTAATTATAAATGGATATACGTCAATATAAGGAGTGAGCTAAAAACCTACTATGAGGATGGGTAAGAAGTGGATCAATATAAAATTGGATAAAAATGATCATAATCATAAATCATCATCATAATAATTTTGGGAAACATTATATAATTTAATAAAATGTGTCAATGCATAAAAATGAAACATCATGTCTAAGTGGTCAACTACCACACATAGTTGAAGACTAAGATAACATAATGTTCAAACATATTTCAATTTATATCATGAGATACACCACATTACCCAGTGCATTGGATCCCTATATAATTCTTTGTATACTCATCACATCATAACATTTACTTGTGCTCTATAGTTTTTGGTGTACTCATTACATCATAACATTTAAATTATCAGGAATGCCACATAGAATAAATATCAATCAGGGACATAAAATAGCCCATGGAAATGATTGGGTTTAATTTCAGAAATAATACATTCATAAAGTTTAGGTTTCCAAAATTAAATGATAAAAAACCTTATTGGAATAAGAATCATCAGTATTGAGTGAAGTAGAAACAATCTCTTGAGGAGTAAAGGATGTATTTTGGGAAATAAGAGTTATATTAAAAGAATCCATAAATTTTTCATATAAAACCATTGGAAATTTTTATATCCCTAAAAAAATGGAAATAATTTTTTAATTTTGAGCCATTAATGGAACATTAATATATAGAATAACTTGGAAGAGGGAAACACCAATGAATGAGAGTTGGGTCTGAGAACCCTATTAGCTTATATCTGAATGATTTTTTCTCATTAATATCCTAGATAATAAATTTGAATTCATAAATTGACACTTATTAATTCTTTTATACATTCATTTTATTAATTATGTTTTTATTAAGTTCATTTATGGGTCTTTAATGAGTTTTGGAGATTAATTTCATCATTCGGGATAATTTGTTTTCATTGTTTTCATGATTGGTTCTCTAGTTTATTCATAATGAAGTTCACATAAAATTAAAATTCATATCCATAATAGAAATTATAATTTATTAATAATCATACAAAGGATTAAATGTTTACATATATTATTTGGTTTTATGGTATGATGATGTATCATTCACTAAGATATTAGTTATAATCGTTCAGGTTATTACAACAACGTTTAGATCATAACAAACTCATTTTGTTTTTTATTAAATATTATATATATATGATAGTTATGGAACATAAAAAGGTTTATAAAAAATGTTCTAAAATAATTTCTAACAATTATAATGGGTTTTTAACATCCTTTAAGGACTTAATGTAAAATAAATGTGCATCATCAATGACGTCGGTATATGGACACATCACGGTCAGTGATTTCATTTTTTAATATAATAGAGGGAGGGGGAATATAATGATTAATATTACATTAAAATGATAGAATAATAGTATATAAAATATAGTAGAGACATTATGTACATTTGTATAGGGGAGGTGAGGAGATGATTATAAAATTGAAAAAAATCAAAAATAAATTAAAAGGTAAAGAAAGAATATTTAATGTCTTCATTTCCTCCTCCATGAGAACCTTTGTAGGATTAATGGTTTGGTATTTCGATGAGACAAACGACTCTAGTAAATATTTTGATGTCGGGGGAGTGGATTGGGATGAATTTGGATATGCCTCCACACTTGAATGGTGTAATGTGAAGAGGCGATTAGGGTGGTATTAAAGTGGTGGAGAGGGGAATTATCTGATAAATTTATTCATTAGCTATTTATTCTAGATGAATAAAGTTAATTTTTTTGATTCAAATGAAAAAAATATAGTTAAGAGAGAAGGATTATTTTAGATTATGGTTTTTATATCATCCATATGTCATCAATGACTTAAATTTTCATGTATTTAGAATTTATTGAAAATTATCATATTCAACTAGTCACCAAAAATTCAAGTATTTTATAATAATACCAAAAATTTACTTGAACCATTTTACAATGTAAAGAATTCAAAAATTCACTCATTTGATTAATGTAATTTTCAAAATATGTGAAATTTAATTTTTAATTTTAATCATCAAATACATTAAAATACATATTTTAAAATTATAATTGATTTTATAACACTTTGAAAATTAACTAAGGTCTCATAATGAGATCATAAAATTTTAAGAGAACAGAATAACAATTTATCAATACATTTTTTTGGAAATAAAGTCTTTTAACTTATTAACTTAATCATAAAACTATAATAACATATTAATGACTAAAAAAATACCAACACTTAATTAATAGTTTTTTAATCATTTATTTACTTATACTATTGTAGAATTATATCATACAATAAATTATATCATTCCTAAGTTTTATTTATACCTTTATGGGTGAGAGTACTAATAATTTAGCCATTTTCATATTCATAAGGTTAATATTATTATTCCTATGGTCAATATACTACTTCATCAATAAAAGTTCATTAATTTCTATAAATACCACTTATTTCATTCATTCAAAATTTATAATGTTTGTATTGTGTTCTCAAAGGGATTTTATATGTTTGATACAATATTGAATAATTATATGAATGCAGTGTATAGTGATATAATTTTGGGTTGTTTTATCAATCCCATCTTATTAAATTTTGTTTTAGATACTATGGTGAAAACATACATAGGTAATTCCCACCCATCGCTTGCTCTAGTTCCCATGTTACCTCTTTGTACTTATGGTTCCACCATATTACTTATACAAGGTTCATAGTCTTATTTTGAAGAACATTATATGTATGTTCTATGATCTTAATTGGATGATCCTCATAAGAGAAAAAAATTTATAGATGAATCACCTCTAGATTCAGAAAATGTGATGGATCTGATATATACATCTTCAAGAGGGATACATGGAATACATATTGTACATGAGACGTGGTAGGTGGATGTTTTAATCTATTGAAAAAAACTGAGAAACAATAAAGGACCATAATGGGGATGATTCAGCAGGGTCTCATCATTCCTTTCTTCCAAAATATCATGATCCACTTCCATGCTAAATGCATAGGAATACCATGTATCTAGACTTAATCTCTAGGTCACATTGATGATTCCCTATATAGATGTTTTTTCAACATTGGTCTACCATAATGTGTTGCTAAATAGATTTCACATTTTATACCATTTCATCATACATTTCAGTTAGTAAAAGATAATGATCACTGACTTCATCCTACTACGACAATGTTCTGTATAGTTTCCCATAAAAAATCATATAGATTTTTTTGGATGCTCAAGTGAAAATTGTTGTTTTAAGAGAAATCTACCAATGGTAGATATTGATACCATACTAATTTGAGTTCCATATAATATTCTTGTATCATGTGTTCTAGTTTCTTAATATTTTTCTTAGAATTTCCATCAGTTTGGGGATAAGAGTCTGTACTAATGTTCATCTCCGTGTTCCAAGAATGTTGGATATTATTCCAAAACATGGAGGTGAATCTCAGATCCTGATCCGATATAGTCGATAGTGGTACACCATGAAGCCTTAATTCTTATTTGAAGTACATAAATGCTAGATGATCTAGTGAGAATTACATTCAAATGGTTATAAAGTGAGCTTCCCTTATAATAAGATCCACAACAATGAATATAACCTTCCTTCCTCTAGAAGCCTCCATAAGTCTTGTGAAATCTCCATGGTTATATTTTCTCATTTCCATACGGGATTGGGTAATGGTTGCATCATCCAATTATAATTGTTTTAATTAAAATTCTCTTGATGACATTCTAAGAACATTGATGTATATTCAGTGATCTTCTTCATATTTCCCCCAACAATTCTCTTGAAGAAATTGATACATCTTTGTGCTATCATGCTGAATAGAGAAGGAGGAGATATGTCTGTCATTATTAATTTAATTTTTATCTCTCCATTAGAAGGTACACATAGTCATGACCCAAATCTTTCAACTCCATTAATTTCAATCTCTACGGATTTCAACTTTCACATAGATTCCAAAACATTCTAGATTTTCACATCGTCCCTATACAGATCGTTTATATTCTCTGTAGGGGGTGGTTGAGAAATCATTTGAGAAATAATTTGTTATGATCCTACATTAATGATTAATGTGTTCATAATTTGAAATTCAAATATGATTGGATCCTTATGAATTCAAATAATTTGTAATGTTACTAGATCCTTTATGCAAAGAGCATCATCCGCTTTATTTTCATTTCTAGGATTGTAGTAGATTGAGTAGTCATTATCCATTATGATCTTTAACCATCTTCACGGGTATATATTAAGATTCTTTTTTTTTTGTGAATATATATTTGAGAATCTTTTGATCAATATATATCTCATAATTCAACCCATAGAGACAATTCCATCGTATTTTAAATTAAAAGAGCACAACATCAAACTATAGATCTTCCATGTGATGTATTTTATAATTAATAATCATCTTTTTTGAGGCCGAGGATATCACTTTATCTTTTTTCCCTCATTATACAACCTAATAATTTACTTTAAGAAATATTTTATATAAAAAATTCATCCCCACTTGTTGGAAGTGTGATTTATTTTTTACTATTTGAATCAATATTCACATTCACTGTTTGAGAAAAAAAATTTCCCTTCACATCAACTAGTTATTGGGTTTAATGATTTTGAGATATCCCTCAAAAATCTATGTTAATACCCAGCTAGACCAATGAAACAATAGATATCCATTATAGATTATTTCCTGATACACTCTTCAATTTCTATTACATTGGAAGGGTCCCTAGATATTCCTTTACTAGTGATGATATGATCCTAGAATGATACTTTTAACAACCCAAAAAGTTTCTTAATAAAATTCATCTTGATCTAATTAAATTTCCTATTATGTAAAATGGTTATATAACATATGATCATCCTTGGTTTTATGATTTTGTATTTCCAAATACCATTAAAAAAATTTATTGTTTCTAATAAAGCCGTTGAATAGTGATCACATGATTAGTATAAGTATACGAAGTTAACAAATCCAATTTACTCAGATAAAGGAAGCGGGGACCTCATCCTGAATAATTTATTCATACGAAGCCCATTTTTCAGAGCTCAGAAAAGAGGTGGCATAACTTTTCCTCACTCATTACATAGCCCAAAATAAGCTTCAAAATATTAATCTCAAAAGGAACCTCCTATGGGAAATGTGGAAGTTTATTACGATTACCACCCGTGCAATGTTATCTAAACCACCAAAAGTGTTTGTCACAATTTCACACTATACAATTAAGTCTTATGCGGGTGTTATAAGATTTTATGTAACAAACCCTAGCACTATGATTATGTTCATTATTTTTTTATAGAATAAAGAATATATATGCATATTAATAAATTGTTTATTTTAAATAGTTTTTAAAGAACAAATAGAATTTTTTTGTTAATATTCAATTAATAAATCTATTTAGAAAAATTAATGGATTATTGAATTAAATAATATTTTAATAAAATATTATTAAGAAATTAATTTTTATTAAATATAAATGATTGTATAATTTTTTTAAATACAATTTTGATTATTATTAATGTTTGAAAGCTGTTTTTATCAAAACCCTTGAATTTTCTATATATGTTGGTTTTTATTTTAAAAGTAACAAATCATATATTTATAAAATTATTTAGAAAAACTGAATATTTTTTTTAATCAGGATTATTAAATTATCCAATGGTGAGTTTTTCATAATTTTCTGAAACAATTGAATTATTTGTTAAAAATTAAATACCATTTAGTTATATGATGTGTTTTTTGAAATCATAATACCCAATAGTGATGTAATAAAAAACTCTAAATGAGATGTTCATACAAAATATGTTTAACCATTAAGTTAATGTGATTTTTGGATTGTTTTATTGATTTTACAAAGCTTTATTGGACCCTCCAAGACTTATAAAACATTTTAACTTTTTAAATTGATTTCCATGAGAGTATGACTTACCTCCACATAAGCAAGCCTAATATTTTAATAATTTCCTCCATTAGTCTTACAAAATAATTTTTTCCACTCGACATTATAAAAAACCATGGTTTGGGTTGAGGTTTTGTATAGTTAAATGTGTGGTAATAAAAACCTAAATAATAAATAATTCCCTCTATTTTCCTATATAAACCCACCCAAGATCCCAATAACTCACCAGTAAAAACCTCTATAGCATGACCAACCTCTACCCTCGTCTCTCTATAATCCTCCCTAGGTGCCCCATGTTCCTAATAAGCCTCTCTAAAGCCTCTCTTTCACCTTTGGGATGACACTTCCATGTAAGGGATTTATTTCTTTCTAATTTATGTCCAAATTTCATTATGTTCTTCTACTATTTTATCAATTAATATTGTTAGGGAATGTTTTATCACCTCAAACATAAATCCCTCAGTATTAATTAATTATGATATAACTTTTATCCCTCATTAATGCCTCCCATGTACACTTGTTACCATGTCAAAATTTCTTAATGAATTTCTCTATTCTCATTTACATTAATGAAATTCGTTATTATTATGAATCTAAATTCCTTTTCATATATTGGGAAATGTATCTATTTTAACCCCTTAAATTCCATTTCTTTTTTATATGATGAGACACATAATTTCTATCATCAACCATTTTTCTGAATTCTTATGTCACGTTGTTATGCTGCTGAAAGTACACCATGATTTCCCAAGTTAAATTCATCGTGTAGTGAATACCATGCCCATTCATCTATCAAGATTATTCACCTTAATGAAGAATTACGAAATTATTATAATATTTGATGTATTAATTCCTCATTACTTTACCATGGAATAAATAATGATGTTTAATGAATCCTTGTTATATGATCAACGTGGCACACTTATACATTAAATAAATGATTAAGAATTGTGAGCCCTAAAAGCCCTGCAATTCATTAGGTATTGATTGGGATCATGATACTTCAATTGAAATGAGAGTTTACTCATGATTATTCAAGATAAATAAGGTTTTACTGATTTTTCAGGTGTAATGAGACTTGGATCATGCTAATATCTTATTAAATGTTGCTTCCACATTTCCATGTTATGTTAATCATGATATAGAATGCCTTTATGTTCATGTATCTTTTTTAACCATTTAATGCCTATTTACTAATATTTACAGTATTATTCATGTTATTCCTTGTTAACTAACTTACTTTTCTCAATAGATCACCTGTTTCTTTTTCATGTCCTTAGTTTATCGCATGCAATACTAAGTATGAAGGAATGTCTATGGTAATGTAAAAGATGTTTTCAATAATGTTGGGTGTTTCATGTTTTATGTTGTAATTTAATATTATAAAGTTCCAAATACACTAGACCTCTTGATGATCTATGTTGTTTCAATTGATTATTTTATGTAATAAATTATGTTTATGTGTGAAATAAAGAGCTAAGTTGTTATAGTTTGTATCAGAGGATATGATTAGTTATTTTTGGGATTATGATTAGAAAATCCCAGTGAAAGCCTTATGTATAAGACTATGTATAATAAAAATATCCTTAAATATTAGTGATTATTTATTAAGTGGTTTATCAAGAAAATAAATCCATGTCTAGATACAAGCATGTAGTGGAATCATAGGCACATATGTATATAGGGGTAAAACCTGAAAAAACCGCTTTGAGCGAGACTCGAACAGAAATTGCTGCACGACAACAGGCCTTTATATAGTCATAGTTATGTCCCTCCTAGGGGATATGCTTTTTTATAATCCCAAACCTAGTATAAAAGTTTATTATGGGAATAAAAAACGTCCCCTAAGAATATATGTTGGGAACTAGATCCTGGATAACATAGATTTAAGCCTATAAATTCAAAAGTTAAGGAAATAAATGTAATTTATACGTCACCAATTTTTTTCTTTGGATTAAACATTATGTGTTACCCCTAAAATTCCTTATATTCTATCCAATATTCAGTAATATGAGGACTCAGGCAAACAACCAAGGTGAAGTTCAATGGGACAACTTTTCTAATAAAATGACCAATCAGATGGGGGCAGAAATCCCAAAAATTGTCCAGATAATCTCTCAGTAAACTCATGTTTTTAATATATAAAATGGTAAATACAAAAAATCAACCCCTCTAGAAATAACATTTCATGATCGAGATATTCATGAGACCAAGGCCTCCTACTTCAAATGGATCATCCACTCCCTCAATTACCGAAAAATGCATAAACTCCATTGAGAATATCTTCTCCATCCTTCAATGTTATGAACATGAGAAGATAATTATGGATTATTATTGTATAAAGGGTGAATATGATCAGTGGTGGACATTGAACACAAATTTTTAGGCAAAGGAGGAGATCAAGGCATTGGAATAGAAGGAATTCTGTAAAAAAATCGCCAGCTATTTTCCTTGAACCCCCAACTTAATATGGAAAGGGACTTCTTTTCACTCAAGTAGAATGGTGATAAATCCATTTGAGAGTACAGGGAAAACGTCACAAGGACAGCATGATATGACTCTGGCTTTGTCATTACCACCGAATGTAAGGTTTACTGCTTCTTTGGTGGGATAAATCCTAGCATACAGAAATCCTAAGCGATTCGTGACTTCGAGAGATATGAGAAAATTGTATGATTTTCCCTCATGTTCAAAATAAAGATTGGAAAATCTCACGGGTATAATGGGGATAAAAATAATAAGGTAGACTTTAATTCTGTTAGTCTAATGGATAAATCCATTGGTGATGTGAAAATACAGCATCACACATACCAACGGTGTAGAAATAAGAACCCTATATATTTCCTGTTGGGGATGAGGAAATTCTCTAGGTATGGAATAGATGGGAACATGGACATTAACTATAGACATGATAAACCCGTAAATATGATAGAGAAAAGGAACAATATGTTCTATGCTCAACGTACTGTTCATTTCATCAAAGGCGAATATCCACAGAACTTTTTAAACATGTTCCCAAAGCCAATGGATTTCAAAGGCAACCAACAAACTTCAAGGAATCATGGGAGTCCTTTTTCTATCACTACCACTGAGGTGAACCTCGAAAATGACCTGGTGAAATGTACAATAACTATTCGATTTATAATATTGAACATACTTTTTTATTATGGTTCTATGAATTATTTGATATCATATACGTTTTGTATACCAATCCCAATACCACCACAATTAATTGAAGTAAAGATGTTGATGAGAACAAAAAAATGGGGCTATCATTGCTTCCCATTAATATAACTAATCCATTGCCATAATTTGTTGATTAAACTTCTTGGAGATTCTTTTCCGACTCCCTCTGGTGGAATTTAATGCAATTCATGACGTGGATTTTCTTTCACTATATAAAGAGAACATAAATTTCCATAATAGTGAAATCACACTCTATATGGTGATCGACCCCAGATTCTGTACATGTGCAAGGAGGGAGATGAATCTTATGTAGCAGCATCATCTCTAGTGTGCATATTACTGCCCTATGACCATTCATATCTAGCTCCTATGACTGAGTCTAAAGTGCAACCGTCATTAAAGACATTCTAATTTTCAGGTAATTCGCTGAAGTTTTTCTCAAGGAATTTAATAGTCTTCCTCTTAGAAGAGATGTTGAATTATAAATCAATCTTATCCAAGGGACATTTCCAATATCCAAGACTCCATATAGAATTTCTATTGTTGATCTTGAGGATATAAAAACAAAACTACAGTTGAATCTGGATAAAGGGTTTATATGCCGAAGTTCTCTACCATGGGGTTCACCAGTCCTCTTCATCAAGAAGAAGGATGGGTCAATGCACTTTTTAATTAATTATCATGAGCTCAAAAAAATCACAATAAAGAACAAGTATCATCTACCCCGAATTTTTTACATTCCCTATCAACTAAGTGGAGCATAATTCTTTTTTATGTTGGATTTATGGTTGGGATATTACCATGTAATGGTGGAAAAGGTAAATATCCCCCATACTACTTTCTTACAAGATACTGTCTCTGTGAATTTATAGTAATTAGATCAGGACTCACTAATGATCCAGAAATATTCATATACTTGATTAATATAGTCTTTAGATATACCTTGACAAATTTGTTGTTGAATTTATTGAAAATATTCTAATATACTACAAAACCATGGAGGATAATGAGAAGAATCTAAGAATTGTACTAGAGACCTTGAGAAATGAGAATCTCTATGAAAATTTCAGAAAGTATGTGTTCTGGTTGAAGGATGTCTCATTATTAGGTCATATCATCATAAGCAATGGGATATCAGGGGATCCTTCCAAGGCAGCTACAATTGAGGGATGGCCAAGGCCAACATCGGTAATAGACATCCATCGCTTCTTTAGGATATATGGATATTATTTCCTATTTCTGATAAATTTCATAGGATTGTCCAAACCTCATACGAAGCTAACTCAGAAGTGGGAAAATTTTTCTTGGAGTAATGAATCTAAATAGAACATCATGGAGTTCAAAAGAAGAATTATCACCATGCCCATGATCACATTAACCACAAGTAGAGAAATATATGTGGTATTTAGTGATGTTTAAATGAATGGTCTTGGGTGTGTGTTTATGAAAATGACAATTTCATTGCCTATGGATTAAAGAAATTGAATGTTCAGGAGAGAAAATATCCAACACATGAATATGAGAGGGTTGCAGTAATCAAAACTTGAAAAATTTGCTGACATTACCTCTTTGGAGAGAAGTGAGAAATGTATACAGACCATAAAATTATCAAGTATGTATTCAAACAGAAAGAGTTGAACATGCACCACCAATGATGGTACTATTTAATCAAATACATTGATTTCTCAAAAAAATTACCACCTTGGGAAAGAGAACATGGTGGAAGATGCTCTAAGTAGAAAAGAACCAACAATTTAATGATAATGAAGAATTAATTGTGAGATTTGGGACAAGAATTTATGTACCATCATGTTGGGAGTTAAATAAAAAAATTTGGATGATGCTCATAGTTTGAATTTCTACATTCACCCAGGAAAAAAAATGATGTATCAAGATATGCAAGGGAGATTTTGGTGGTATAACATGAAGAAGGAAATCTCTGAGTTTACATCAATGTGTCTGGTATGTCAACAAGTGAAGGATGAGAGGCAGAACCCTAAGGGGATGATGAAACCATTACCCAAACTAGAATGGAAATGGGAGAAAATCACCTAGGAAATTGTCACCAGACATCATAAAATATCCAGAGGAAACAATACTGTTTTGGTATATTTAGATCGTCTTACAAAGACTACAAAAATTATTTAATTTGAGAGAATTTATCATTGGATAAACTAGCACAGATATACATTATAAATGTGGTAAGGCTATATGGAGTACCACTATCGATTTTATCCAATTTATTCCATGATTACCCTCAGTGTTCTAGAAGCCTCTTCATCATATTCGGGATACTAATATGAACTTCTGTATGGCTTATCATCCTCAAAATGCTGGCCAATATGAGTGGATTATCCAAACACATTAGGAAATGTTGACAGCGTTCTCAATGGACATCAAAGGATAAGGGATAAATATATCCTTCTAGTTGAGTTCTAATATAAAAATATATTATACTAAAAAATCCAAATGGAACCTTATGAATCCTTATATATGAAGAGATGTAGAACACCCACATGTTGGGATGAAGTTGGGGAGTGAATACTCATAGGTCCAGAGGTGGTCGAAGAAATGGTGTAGAAGGTTAAGACTATCCAGCAACACATTAATGCTTCTTGAAGTCGACAAAAGGGTTATGATGATAATAGTTGAAGAGACCTAGAGTTTGATATCAGAGACATGGTGTTCCTTATCATATCACCAAGGAAGAGATTTATGAGATCCTAGATGAAGGGAAATCATAGTCCCAGGTAAATCATCTCTTTTGATATCCTTGATCGCATTGGAGCAGTGACCTATCGACTAGCACTCCCACCGAACCTATCTAAATTACAAGATTTTTCTAGGTATCAATATTGAGGATGTATATAATAGAGCCATCACATCTACTCAATCCAAAGGTGTTACTATTGGATAATGACCTCTCCTATGAAGAGAAGATGGTGAAAATCTTAGACCATATAGAAATAGTTATACTAAAGAAGACAATTAACCTCGTCAAGGTGTTGCAGTGAAACCACATGTTTGTGGAAGAAATGTGGGAATCAGAGGATGTAATGAAGCAGAGATACCCCTACCTATTTTAGTGTGGTAAAAAGAAAATTCAAGGGTAAAATTTATTAAGTAGAAAATTTTAACGGTCTAACCTTTTATTAATGAAAATTTATCTTAATATTATTAAATGTCTTATTGGTTAAAATAGTTATATAACATATGCACATATTTTGTTTTATTATTTGATATTTGAAAATAAAATTATGAATTTTTTGAATTGTTAATATAGATTTTGAACAGTGATAAGAAGATTAGTATAAATATAGGGCTTTAACAAATACTATTTACTCAGACAAAGGAAGTGATGGCCTCATCCATTATAATTTCATTGTGCAAAGCCCATTTGTCATATCTAAAAAAGGAGTTGGATTCACTGGGTATTACTCTTGACCATGCCCTAGTCGAGCTTTAGAACATTAAGATCAACTGAAACTTCCTACGGGAGAAGTGGTAGTTGATAGAGCTTACCACCCAAGCAATGTTATCTGAGTCATGCCAAGAGTCTCTCACCATATCAAACCTTACCCTTAGGTTTTATGTGAGTGTTATAAGGTGTTATGTTACAATACCCTAGAACTATATTTACGTTAATTTTTTGTTAATATAACAGAGTATATAAAATCATTTTATTATTGTTACTTTGTAAATTGTTTTGAAATAACACATATTAATTTTTTAGTTAATATTAAAATAAAAAATCAATTTTAATGAAATAATAGATTTTTTAATTAAATTATATTTTAGTATAGTATTATTTCTATATTATATTTTATTAAATATAAATGATCTGATACTTTTTATTAATACAATTGTGATTTTTATAAATGTTTGAAAGCCATTTTTATCCATACCCATGAATTTTTTATAAATGATAGTATTTATTTTAAAAGTATTAAATAAAATATTTTAAAAAAATAGATAAAATGGGAATTATTTTTGGAATCAAGATCTCGAAATTATCCAATGATTAATTTTTCAAATTTCATTGAGACAGTCATATTTTTGGGTAAAAATTAAATAATGTTTAATTATTCAATGTGTTTTATGACATCATAATGACCCAATAGTGATGTAATAAAATACTATAAACAATATTTTCGGCTGATATATGTTTACCATTAAAATAATTATATTTGTGGTTAGATTTATTGAATATTCAATGCTTTAGTGGACCCTCCAAAACTAAAAATACATTTTAACTTTTTGAATTCATTTCCATGTAAGTGTGACTCACCTCCACAAAAGCAAGCCTAATATTTTAAGATGTTCGGCCATTTTAGTTTTAAAATAATGTTTTACTATCCCCTTTGGAAAACCTAATGGGAATAAAACAATGGTTGGGTTGTCTCTTGGATATGTTTAATATGTGGTGTCCAAAACCTAAATAATAAAGAATTCCATCTTGTTTCCTATATAAACAAACCAACGCTTTAACTTAATCTTCACTAAAAACCTTTGTAGATCAATATATCTCTTTACTCATCCCTCTAAAATCCTTCCAAGGTTCCCTATGCTCCCAATAGGCCTCTCTCAAGCCTGTCCCAAGCATTTGGGATCACACTTCCAAGTAACAGATTTATTCCTTTTTCATTTCTATCCAAATTTCATTACGTTAGTATACCATTGTTCTCAATTAAAAATAGTGTGGTATTTTTTATCACCTCCAACATAATAACCTCATTATGTTTGAATGAAGAGGTACCTATTTCTCTATCATTAATGCCTCCCATGTACACCTATTACCATGCTGAAATTCCGTATGGAATTTGTCTCTTCTCATTTACATTCAAGAAATTCATTTGTATTGTGAATCTAACTTCCATTAAATATCATGGGACATGCATATATATTACCACTTACTGCACATTTCATGAACTTATTAGAGGAAACCCATTTATCTATCATCGACTAATTTTATGAATTATAATGTCACACCGTTATACTACCGATATTGCACTATGATTTTCTAACCCAAAGTCATTGTGTAGTGAATACCATTCCCAGTTCCCTATCAAGGGTATTAAACATTATTCACATTAAAAAATTTATTATATTGTTTGGTAAATTAATTCAACCTTACATTATCAAGGAATAAATGATAATTTTTAAAGAATCCATGTTATATGATCAATGTGGCACACTGATGCGTGAAATGAAATGATTCAGAAGGGTGGGACCTGATAGCGCTCTAATATAGTAGGTAAAGATTAGTATCATGATACTTCATGTTAAATGAGGATTTAGTCAAGATAATTCATGTGAAATGTTGTTTTTCTCATGCTCCATGTTCAATGAGGATTAGCTCATACTAATATCATGTTAAATGTTGATGCCACATTTCCATGTTATGATAATCAGGCTACATCATGCCATTATGTATAAGTATCTCTTACGGTCCATTGATATGGATATTTCCTAACATGTACTATATTATTCATGTTATTCCTTGTTTTCTCCCTTACTGTGCATTATAGCTCATCCTTTTCATAGGCATGTCCCAAGGTTATCCCATGCAATGTTAAGTACGAAGGTATGCGTGTGGTCATCTGAAATATTTTTTCAATAAAGTTCTCTATTTCATGTTTTAAGTTGTTATGTAATATTCCTAATACCCAAAGACACTAGTCCTATTGGTATTCTATGTATTATCGATTGATGGTTTTATGTATGAAATTTTTTTATGGGTTAAATAAGGAGCATGGTTGTTATAATACTTCCTCCATCTATAGCTCACATTTACATTACATTGTATAATGGTTCTCATTTCACAAAGTCTTTAAAAGAGTATTTAAATGTTATAACTGTTCATTCGTTCCCATGGAGTATATCAAAATATCATCAAGAAAGGAAACCAAGAGATTTCGAGTTAATCTCAAAATAATATATTCTTTACGTCCATGAATATTTCTCAAAAATTAGTGAGTCCGAATGGAATAACTATTAAGTCAAAGTGTATATACCTCACTTGAAAGGAAGCATTGTGAATATATTCATTCATGACCTATAAATATTTATATAACATCCAAAGGCCCACCTTAGGTAAATTTTGGGCCCCCCATAGTGTATTGAACAAATCATCTGGCCATGGAAGGAGATAATTTTTCATTACTCTAATTTTATTGAGATAATGATAATAAATATAGAGGCACATTGATCCATCTATATTCTTGATGAAGAAGACTGATGAACCAAATAGTGAAAAATTTGATCATATATAGACCATTCAAATATTCTCATGTAAATTCTTTTTTCATTTCCTCCGACCCAATGATGGATATTCTATAATGTTTCATTGATATAGTCGGCGTTAATGAAATAAGTTCAATTGACAACTCAAAATATTTATCAATTGGAATAACAGACAGCTCATCAGGGAACCCATCTGTATAGTCCATCATAATGGGAATTTATTCTAGCCAGATCCTATACATTGTCTTAATGATTTGATTTATATATTAATGATCATATGCCACTAATACCCAAAATTTCGACAATGATTTTGTATGAGATTCATATTACTTATACTTTTATAGAATTTGAGGATTCTTCTAGATGTGATGAGTGACCTCCATATACCATGAGTTGGTGTTGCCTTTTTATAATGATAGCCAATCTATTCCCAATATATCATAAAACCCCAAAAATAGATGTAATAATATATTTTTTGGGAGGTTCAATCCACAAAAATTAATCATAGAGGAGTCATAATGTTTTCATGAAATACTTTACACATTTATGTTCACATATATAACTCATAATCTATATTTTTTTGTGGTTTTTGAATAGTTCTATAAAACATCCAATATAGGAAATAATTTATAAAAGGAGCATCAAATATTACATTCTATATTAATGAATGAATAAAATACATAACTATATCCACAAAAATTGTCATGGTACACCCCAAAATTATTTATGGATTAAAATTACCCTTTTTCATTTGTATTTGGTGGATGATGATGCAAATTACCCTCAAGAACATGAGTTTTAGTGCACTGGATTTCTTAGTTTTCTTGATCACTATAGTTGAAGAATAGAACCATTGCTGATGATCTTCATTCCCCACATATATAAGGTGGATTCATTATGTATAGTAGAAAATCATGATCTTGGTGTCCTTTTATGACACACTTATAGATTTTACCCATCCATTTTATGCATTTCCCATGAAGCTTCTTCTCACATTTTTATATGAGAGTCGTTGATCTTTCTTTCCAAATTTTTCCTTAGACACCCCATCTTAAAACACCATATTTCAATTTTTTTCACCATAGACATGGTACAATTCTTTAATCTCCATATCCACATTGAGATAACACCCAACTTTTTCTTTATAACCACAAACATCAATAATTACTAGATCTATTTGGTGGTGTGGTTTCAAAAAAAATAATATATAAATTGTTATGTCACTATTGATAAACAACTAAAATAATACAATAGAAGACTTATAAAGTTTTCTTTATAAGCTTTGATAGATTCTCATTACCTTTTCTTGAACTCTATGAATTATCTCTCCACAATTGTTTGATGAGTTCATGGGAAATATTTGTTACGAAAAATTTTCTTAATGTATTCCCATTCTATCTATTCAATTTGATCCTTAACAAGGTATTTATAATCAATTCACACTACTGACTGACCTATCCATCTAGTTGATAAGTTTCCAAATTCTAAGTTTCCATCTCCAAATAGTAGAGAACGAAAAAGACCTTCTGAACCAAGTTGTCCTACTATTCTCCGACTAGTAGATCAAAATATCCCTTAAATATTGGTGGTAGTTTTGACATAAAATAATTGATAGCCAGTTTTTCATCTTATGAGATGGAATAAACTCACCATTATTCTGGTTATTGTTCAAATCATGTGTAAACTAGGTAAAAATCATCATTAAATTTTAAACATTGCCTCCAAATGAATTGGGGATGTCATTTAAGAAATCATGACATTGTCCCTCACAAGGGTTGTTGGACTGGCCACTCCTTGTTCCCACAAATTTCTAAAATAGAATAGTTTTGAACAAATCATAAGACACAAATCATGAATTAATTATCTATTCCTTTGTGAAATTAACTATAAAGGCATGTCTTGTGGGTTCCATATTCCTATAATTTTCTTAAAAAAATATTATTAGGTGCTTACTTATATTAGTCTCATTCAAGGGTTTTATATAAGGTTCGCTAATCTGAAATTCGAAAATAACTAGGCTGGGCTCTAATACTAACTATTACGACAATAATTATCATAAGATATTATTATAAAATTTTAAATATAAACAAAATAATTGTGATAAAAATCAAGGACCCAAAGGTTTATAAACCTTTGAAAATTAAACCCATACATAACTTTTATAAAATAATACTTAAATATTTAATTAATTAATTATTCTATATCTTTTTTATCAGTCCTCATGTACCTCTTAGTACAAGTAATCAGATGAGGATATTCATCAAAATAAGGGGGAGCTAAAATCACATTAATAGGACAGATAAGATATTGATAAATATACCATGGTATGAGCATTATCATCACCATAAAATGACAATAATAATAATGAGTGGAAGATTTTGATAATTGTTGGTTGGAGTGGATACTCAAGAGGGGGGTGAATTGAGTTCTAATTAAATTTTTCTGTTAAAAACAATGTTGATGACAATCCCCCTATTTCAAAAACAGATTAAACCGTAGTGAATTTATACGGATTATAAAGGTTCAATTAGTTTCTCAAAGATTTATTAGTTCTCAGTTAATTTAATCTTATGATTAAATTAACTTTTGAAACTAACTTACTGGTTTATAATAAATATAAACACTTGCGAGTTTAACCATCAAAGTAGCTTTGAAAATAAATTATATTTCAAAGAAATGGCAGCGGAATATGAAATAACTATGTAAAATATGGATATATTATGTAGCTATAAACACAGATAATTAACCAAGAGGTTCAGTCTCAAGCCGAGACTTAGTCCTCTCCAAGTTTATATAAAAATGATCCAAACCCTGGATCGGGGTTAACAACAGTGAACACACTGTCCAGGTCACAAGACCTCTACCACAGATCTGCGTGGGGAACCAAACAACGGCTTAGAGATGTCCAGGTCTCACACGACCTCTACCACTATCCACAGTGGGAAATGAAGTGTAAAAAGGATTGCTGAGGATTTACAGATCCTCTAGTGAATGTTCAAGAGTCAGTGTGTGTGTTTAATACAACAGATAACACACACTACGCAAAATGTAAACAAATGTATCACAGAGCAGAGATGTAGAGTTTAGAAATGGCTCTAGTGATTTCAGTGTAGCTCTGGACTCTTTTGTGTTTGGTCAGAATTTATTCTGAGTCCTCTTCTCATTTTTGTTTGAGGGGAAGAGTGTCGTATGCTTCAAGTTCAAAGGCAGTGAGATGTAGTCGATGAAGTTCTTCAATGTTCTTTTGTATGCACAGAACGCTTCTTGAGTAGGCTTGATTGTGTATGAGGTTCTGTCTTTCTTGGTGATTCCTCTTCTTTTTTTTTCTGTATTCTTCTTGTGTTCTTGCATCCACACTTCCTTTAGCAGAGTCTTCTTGTATTTATGTCACGTGCTTCGGAAGACAGAAAAGGTTTCCTTTCCTCGGGTACGAGGTACGGTTTCAGTTTTTTATGACTATTGAAGAATCAAATGATCGGTAGGTCATCTGCATTTGTGAGTAGTGATCGGTGAGTCAGTTTGATCAGCATCGGTCTGTCATCTGATCGGTGAGTCAGTTTGATCAGCATCGGTCTGTCATCTGATCGGTGAGTCAGTTTGATCAGCATCGGTCTGTCATCTGATCGGTGAGTCAGTTTGATCAGCATCGGTCTGTCATCTGATCGGTGAGTCAGTTTGATCAGCATCGGTCTGTCATCTGATCGGTGAGTCAGTTTGATATTGAATCAGTGCTTCCGATGTCTGTTGATATTGGATCGGTGCTTCCGATGTCTGTTGATATTGGATCAGTGCTTCCGATGTCTGTTGATATTGAATCGGTGCTTCCGATGTCCGTTGATATTGGATCGGTGCTTCCGATGTCCTTTGATATTGGATCGGTGCTTCCGATGTCCTTTGATATTTGGTCCAGAAGACTTCCAAAATACTTTGTAAGTCAATAAGCATAGACAAAAACATGATAACAGATTCATTAACAGATTGTAATTAAGTTTATGAGAAAACAAACCAGATTAAGCATTAATGGTATGTGATGATTTGTGATTATTAAAACATCAATTATAGACATTAAATCAACAATCTTCCAGAGGGCTCAACAATCTCCCCCTTTTTGATAATCACAAAACTTTATCATAAAATATAAATAATATGATATATTATTAATAAAAACATAATGCTGGTTAAACCATAAAGAGAATAAATAAAAAGAGATAAATAAATCTCCCCCTGAGATATATACATCTGTCATCCCCCATATATATCTCTCCCATGCATCGTTCTTCTCCCATATATCTCTCTTCTTCTTCTCTGTTATCCCCCTTTGTGATAAGAAAAAGGGAGGGAAAGCAGATAAGTGAAAGTGAAAGGAAAAGCAGGAAGACGAGAGTATAGAGATGAAAAGAAATTGAAAAAGTACAGAATATTACAAGCATCACATTGTTCACCCTATCAAAAACAATACACAACTATTTGTTGGGATACAAAGGGGCTTTGCCTTTGTCTTTGGGATCAATAGTGGGTAAGTTTGAAGGCTTGGAGGCAGGCTGTACTGGGCGAATCTGAAGTGGGGGTAGGACAACTCGGGCAGGTGGAAGAGTAGGTGCCATAGAGAGTTGTTGTGGAGAAACAGGAGCTGGTTGAGAAGCTTGCTGAGGGACTGGTCTTAACTGAGAGAGAGCTTGAGCAACAGACAGCTGATTTGGTGCTACATCAGAGTCACTGAGAGGTTCAGAAGTAGGAACTACGATTGCAGTGGCCTGAGCATTCAAATAGGGCTTCAAAAGATGAATGAAGTCCTGAATGACTTCTTCTCCATACTTCATAGCTTTTTCAAAATCATCTTTATTCTCCATGAATTGTGCCAAGGAAGGGGTAAAATCTTGCAACTGATGAACTTGAGTTTTGAAAGCCTGAGTGTACTGGAGGTAATTTCAGATTCTCTGCTAACACCTTGAAGTTGGCAGCCATTTCATTCTTTGTATAAATATTGGAAAAGTAATTATCAACTTTCTCTTTGATCTCTTGCAGAGCTTTCTTAGCATCTGCTGAATATACCAATGCCATCCTAAGACTGTTCTCACAGAGCTCTTTCATCTTCCTCAAAGATTCTAAATCAATAATTTGTCTAACAGCAGCCAACTCATCATGCACAACGTCTCTTAATGCTTCTAGCTCATGGGTAGTGATCTTGGTCACCTTGCATGTACTTGCTTGGCCAACTATGTGAGTTAACTCAGCTTTCAACTTCCTCAGGTCAGACTTGTTGAGATGTTCAATCAAATTTCTCAAAACTTCCATCATACCAGAGATGGTTAATCGGAATTCGCTGGATAGAGATACCAAGCCGGTGTGAAGATCCTTCATAGTCTGATTAAAAAAGGCTATGTGCCTACCAATAAGTTCACCAGTATTGGCCAGGTCTGGCTTCACAGAATTGGATACTCTTTGTGAGAAGGCTTCCAATGAATTTTCAGAAACATGTAGAGACACTTGAGTAAGAGCATTAGAAATTTCCTCTCTAACTGTGTCTCTCACAGCAGTTAGAAATTCAATCTTAAACTTATTTAGATCAGCTTGATAGATTCCAGAACCAGGTAGATTAACATTTGTAGGATCAATAGCAGGAACAGACCTTGCTTCTCTTGGGAGGTTCTTCTTCACAGCTGCAGCAGATTCTGGCATTGCTTCTTCTTCTTCCGAATATTCTAAGCCCAACACAGCATAACCAGGGTAGTCATCCCAAACAGCAGCACACAGGGTGTATTTTGGTTTCTCATAGCTTGTTGTTCCACTGATTTTTGGTGAATCAACCTTGCCACTGATATGTATTTCTTGTTCTGACTGAGGTGATTCTATTTGATATTCAGAAAGACCATCCACTGGTCTGTGATCACCATCAACAACAGCCTCAGCATCATCAGCATGTTCATCATCACTCTTCTCAGAAGCTTCACTGTGATATTCTTCAGTATCAGAATCTTCTTCATCATCACCACGAATAGGTTCTGATTCTGGTAGGGTTAAGGGTGTACTAGTAGGTCCAAAATCTATTCTTCTTTTAGGAAAAGCAGTATCAGGATCACTCCTATCATCATGAGATGATATAATTCATTCCTCAGTCGCAGCTTCTTCTTGTTCTTGTGCTTTTGTGGCTTCATCCTTTCCTTATTCTTGCTCATCATCATCAGAATAAGTTGGTTCCTCATCTGGTTTCAAGCCAGGGTCTCTCAAATCCTTTGGCCTCTTTCCATGATCTATGGGATTGTAGGCTTCATACAATTTTTCTTCATCTGCAACCCAGCACTTCTTCCATGGATTCCAATTGATTTTGATCCTCTTGCAGATCTTTTTGTTGAGACAGAAGGTATGATCTGTTTCGTCAACTTCATCATCTTTATCAATACATTCTAGATTCTTGAGCATGGTAGATATCATCTTTGAATAAAACAAGGCAGTGGCTTTCTTGGACGGTTTTACCATTCCAGCTATGCGCACCATCACATATCTACAAAAATTGATCTTCTCATGTGTTTTTAGAAGAAACAACAGGAAAACATCCTGGTACTTTACAGCAGCAAAATCTTCTCTCCTAGGGAAAAGTTGGTGCTGAATAAACTTGAAAAGAAGTCTGAATTCACCATCTAATTCTGAAGTTGTGATTCTCCGTGACTCCCTGTTTCCAGTCAGAAGCTCCAGAGCTAATTCATAAGAGAAGTAATCAGATGTTGGAGGAATATTCCCAGCATAATCCTCATACCGACCTTCATGAGGTACATTCAAGCATTCAGCCCACTACTTAGATGAGAAGAATATTATCTTTCCTTTTACCACAGACGACATCCTGGCAGTCTCCGCACCATCTAAAGTGATTTCCAGATTCATACTGAACTCATGTACCAGCTTCGGGTAGTCTATTCGAGAGTTGTCAGAAAACCAGTCTATCCATCCTTGCGATTCAAGAACTTGCAGCAAAAGTGACTTACTTGACAAAAGCCACGCGGAGCTGACATCTCTTTCTACAACAATAATCCGAGTTTCTAGATTCGGATTTACTGATCGTTGAGAGGTACTACTCGACTCGCCTTGAGCACGCTTTGAAGGTACAGGGCTATCCGGTCCTTTTCTCGGTCTCTTTTGCTTAGCCATTCGAGGATTTTGGGAAGGCAGGAGTACGAAGGTTCGAAGTAGAGGGAAAGATAGGTTGAAAGGTTCGGCGGGAAATGAAAGGTCAAAGGTTTAGGGATGATAAATAGCAGCGTATCATTTATTTTATCATTTAGGGTTCCCATAAGAAGTATAAAAGGAATTTACTAATTAATTATATAAAAAAACGGTATGACAGATCGGTTGCACAGATCAGTTTCACGGATCATTTTCACAGATCAGTTTCACAGATCAGTTTCACGGATCAGTTTCACAGATCAGTTTCACGGATCAGTTTCACGGATCAGTTTCACGGATCAGTTTCACAGATCAGTTTCACAGATCAGTTTCACCGATCAGTTTCACAGATCAGTTTCACGGATCAGTTTCACAGATCAGTTTCACGGATCAGTTTCACAGATCAGTTTCACGGATCAGTTTCACAGATCAGTTTCACAGATCAGTTTCACAGATCAATCATATACAACTCTTTTTTAATAAATTTAATTCTTTTAGAGCATAAAGGTTTTGTGAAGATATCAGCTAATTGATGTTCAGAACTAATAAATTTCAAAGAAATATCACCTTTTTGATAATGATCTCTTAGAAAGTGATGTCTGACATCAATATGCTAAGTTCTAGAGTGAGATACAGGGTTCTTAGATATATTTATTGCACTAGTATTGTCACAGTTAATTGAAACATGTTTGAGATCAAATCCATAATCCAATAAAGTGTGTTTCATCCACAGAATTTGTACACAGCAACTACCAGCAGCTATGTATTCTGCCTCGGTAGTAGACAATGCAACTGAGTTCTGTTTCTTACTACACCATGATACTAGGGATTTTCCAAGCAAATGACATGTTCCAGATGTGCTCTTCCTATCCAACTTACATCCAGAAAAGTCAGCATCTGAATAGCTAGTTAGGCTAAATGATTGTCCTTTTGGATAAAACAAACCTAAATTTATAGTATGCTTAAGATATTTAAAAACCCTTTTAACATCCAGTAAGTGTGATTCTTTAAGATTATCTTGAAATCTATCACACATACATACACTGAACATAATGTCTGGTCGACTAGCAGTAAGATAAAGTAAACTACCAATCATACCTCTGTAATTGGTCTGATCCACTGGTTTCCCAGCTTCATCTGTATCCAATTTACAAGTAGTAATCATAGGTGTATCACTTTCCTTAATACTATCCAATCCAAAACGTTTTAAAAGATACTTTTTATATTTACTTTGATTTAAAATAATTCCATCTTTAGTTTGAAAAATTTGAAAACCAAGAAAATACTTAAGCTGTCCCATTAAGCTCATTTCAAATTCATTTTGCATATCCTTTGAAAAATCAGTACATAAGGAATTTTTAGAAGATCCAAAAATAATATCATCAACATAGATTTGTACTATTAATACATCTTTTGAAATCCTTTTGATAAAAAGAGTGGGATCAGCTACTCCTTTTGTAAATCCTTTTGAGATAAGAAAGTTTGAAATCCATTCATACCAAGCTCTTGGAGCTTGTTTTAAACCATATAAAGCTTTAGAATGTTTAAAAACATGATTTGGAAAATGAGGATTTAAAAAACCAGGTGGTTGTTCTACAAAAACATCTTCTACAATAAAACCATTTAGAAAAGCACTTTTGACATCCATTTGATATATCTTGAAATTCATATGTGATGTATAGGCAAGTAAGATCCTAATGGCCTCTAATCTAGCCACGGGTGCAAAAGTTTCCTCATAGTCTATTCCTTCCTCTTGACTATAGCCTTGTGCAACTAGCCTAGCTTTGTTTCTAATGATGTTTCCAGATTCATCAACTTTGTTTCTAAACACCCATTTTGTGCCTATGGTCAAAATGTCCTTAGTTCTTTCTACTAGTTTCCAGACTTTGTTTCTTTCAAATTGATTTAGTTCTTCTTGCATAGCCATTACCCAAAATTCATCATTGATAGCATCATTGATATTTTTAGGTTCTAACTGTGAAAGAAAAGATTGATGTTCAACCTGATTTCATAGAGAAGCTCTAGTCTGTGTTCCTCTATTAAGATTTCCTACAACAGCATACAAAGGATGGTTCTTTAGAGTCCTAGATGGTCCTGAAAAGATAGGGCAAGAGATTTCAGATTCATCTACAGATTGAGGTTCAACAGAAGCTGGTTCTGGAGAATTTCCAGAGATGGATGTTTTAACTATAGGTTCATTGTCTTTATCATTGAGATTCAAACCAGGGAGATCATCTTCAAGAGAGATTTTAGGTTCATGTGGATCAGTTTCATCAAATTTTATGTGAATAGATTCTTCCACACATTTGGTTCTTTTATTGAAAACTCTATAGGATTTACTAGAGATAGAGTAACCTAGGAAAATTCCTTCATCACTCTTGGATGAAAATTTGTCAAGATTGTCTTTAGTATTGAGAATGAAGACTTCGCAGCCAAAAACTTTGAAGTAGTTAACCTTAGGTTTCCTATGTTTCCATAACTCATAAGGGGTCCTCTTAAGAACTGGTCTGATTAAGACTCTATTAATGACATAACAAGCTGTATTTACAGCTTCAGCCCAAAAGTAAATAGGTAGTTCATATTCATTGATCATAGTTCTATCTATTTCTTGCAGGGTTCTATTCCTTCTCACTACTACACCATTTTGTTGAGGCGTCCTAGGGGCAGAGAAATTGTGACTGTATCCATTGTGTGAGCAGTAAGAATCAAACACATGATTTTCAAACTCACGACCATGATCACTTCTCAGGGTCTTAATCTTGAGTCCACTAAAATTTTCTACATATTTGGAGTATTTAACAAAGTAAGAACAAGCTTCACTTTTGTGAGCTAGAAAATATACCCAAGTATATCTAGAAAAGTCATCTACAAGAACATAGACATAGTGCTTCCCATTCAAAATAGAAACTATAGAAGGTCCAAATAAATCCATGTGAACCAACTCAAGAGGTTGAGAAGTTGACACTTCTTTCTTTGATTTAAAAGAAACTTTATGTTGCTTTCCCTTTTGACAGGGATTACAAACTTTGTCTGCTGGAAATTAAAGTTTGGGTAAGTCTCTAACTAAGTTCTTCCTGGAAATTTTTCTGAGTGAGTGTACATTGCAGTGTCCTAATCTTCTGTGCCAAAGCCAAGACTCTTTATGAAAAGCATTTAAACAAGGAATATTCTGTTTAGCTAAAGAATCTAAATCAACAGCATAAACATTTTCATTTCATAAAACAGAAAATACTAAAACATTTTTAGAGTTAAAAACATTGAAAGAATCATTTTTAAATTTCACATAAAAACCATCATCACACATCTGAGAAATGCATAACAAGTTATATTTAAGTCCATCGACAAATAAAACTTCAGAAACAAAGATTGAATCAGTGTTACCAATCTGGCCTAAGCCGATGATTTTTCCTTTTGAATTATCACCAAAAGTGACAAAGCCTCCATCAACTTTTACTAAGATCTTGAAACAAGAATAATCTCCAGTCATGTTTCTTGAGCACCCACTGTCTAAATACCATATCTTCTTGTGACAGCTCTTCAAGCAGGCCTCCTACAAAACAGATTTAGATGGAAGATGATTTTGGTACCCAGATCTTCTTGGGTCCAGACGTGTTAGCCAATGATACTTTAGGTATCCATATTTGTCTAATGGGTCTCATATAATTTGTAGAGTTAACATTCTTTGAAAGATAATCCTTGTTAGATCCATAACTTTGAATATAACTGGTTGAGGCATATGAAGTTACAGAATTAACTATCTTCTGTCCAGATTTAGGAATGAATCTAGTTTTGGCAACTTTTCTTTGTCCAGGTTGGTATCCTATACCAATAGTATGTCTAGGTGCAACTTGCTTTCCTAGCATTTGTGATAGAGTATTCTTGCCATTTGTGAACTTCTCCAAGTCTTTTCTGAGTTGTTCATTAGACAATTTTAGTTCAGTATTCTCTTTAAGAAACTGAGCATTCTTTTCTACTTCTATATCCAGATCAGACCTATGCTTAACATTTAAAGAATACTGTTTCTTTAAACCTTTATACTTATCTTTAAGCTCATTACAGGTTTCTTCAAGCATATCACAATATTCAATCAGTTCAGATTTAGACATGTTATCACATTCAGAATCATCTCCAGAATAATATGAATTTAAAAGAGGAGTTGCTGATGTTACCTCAGAAGTGTTTGTCATGAAACACATGTTTGCTCGATTCCATTCAGAGTCTGAAGATTCAGCTTCACTTGTGCTGTCTTCTGAAGCACTCCAAGTAGCCTTCATGGCTTTCTTGTACATGTTATCCTTGTATTCATACTTCTTTCTGTATTTCAGCTTTGGACAGTCTACTTTTATGTGTCCTTTTCTTTTGCATTCATAACAGACAACTTCATCTGATTTATCAGACTTCTTCCAGTACTTTTTCCAGTGTCCTTTGTTATCATACATGCCTTTGTAGTTTGAATTTTTGAAAAACTTCTTCTTCCTATAGAATTTCTTAAATCTTCTAGCAATGTCTGCCATCTCAGCATCACTGTCAGAATCATTCTTACTTTCCTCACTGCTTGAACTTTCATTGATAGCTTGAGGCTTTTCCTTATCCTTATTCTTTGAGGTTGTAGTCTTGAAGGCAATAGACTTCCTTTTTGGTTCATCAACTTCTTCTTTTTTTACCTTGAGTTCTTATTCATACATCATCAACTTACCAATTAGTTCCTTGACTGGAAGTTCTCCAATGTCACATGATTCTCTAATGGAGACAGAGGTTCCTCTCCATCTTTCAGGTAGACATCTCAAAATTCTCATGATTTGTTCCTTTGCGGGAACATCCTTTCCCAGAGAAGTCATTGTGTTGACAATTTCATTGAACCTGAGATACATATCAGAAATGGGTTCATCAGGCTTCATCTTAAAATTATCATACTTAATAGTGTAGGTATTCAATCTCATCTCCTTAACATTAGTTGTTCCTTCATGAGAAACAGCTAAGGTATCCCAAATTTCATAAGCAGTTTTACATGTAGAAATTCTATTAAATTCCTCATCTCCTAGAGCACAGTACAAGGCATCCATAGCTTTACAATTATTATTGTAAGCAGTCTTTGTAGGTTCATCCCAAGTAGATCTATCAGTAGTGGGAACTTTATATTCAGATTCAATAGCAGTCCAAATATCAAAACTCATGCTTTCTAGATGAATTTTCATTTTAAGTTTCCACTGAGCATAGTTATTTCCATTAAAGAAAGGTGGCTGGTTAGTAGCAACACCCTCAAGTCTATTATCCATTATAAACAAAATTTAAAGAGATAAAAATTTAGGAATAACAGAAATTTTAAGAAATTTAAAATACAACTAAAATCACAGTTGAAAACAGAGTAATTTAGAAGGTATTAATAGATCCTTTGATACCAAATGTTGGTCGGAGTGGATACTCAAGAGGGGGGTGAATTGAGTTCCAATTAAAATTTTCTGTTAAAAACAATGTTGATGACAATCCCCCTATTTCAAAAACAGATTAAACTGTAGTGAATTTATACGGATTATAAAGGTTCAATTAGTTTCTCAAAGATTGATTAGTTCTCAGTTAACTTAATCTTATGAATAAATTAACTTTTGAAACTAACTTACTGGTTTATAATAAATATAAACACTTGCGAGTTTAACCATCAAAGTATCTTTGAAAATAAATTATATTTCAATGTAATGGCAGTGGAATATGAAATAACTATGTAAAATATGGATATAGTATGTAGCTATAAACACAGAGAATTAACCAAGAGGTTAAGTCTCAAGCAGAGACTTAGTCCTCTCCAAGTTTATATAAAAATGATCTACACCCTGGATCGGGGTTAACAACAGTGAACACACTGTCCAGGTCACAAGACCTCTACCACAGATCTTCGTGGGGAAACAAACAACGGCTTAGAGCTGTCCAGGTCTCACACGACCTCTACCACTATCCACAGTGGGAAATGAAGTGTAAAAAGGATTGCTGAGGATTTACAGATCCTCCAGTGAATGTTCAAGAGTCAGTGTGTGTGTTTAATACAGCAGATAACACACACTGCTCAAAATGTAAACAAATTTATCACAGAGCAGAGATGTAGAGTTTAGAAATGGCTCTAGTGATTTCAGTGTAGCTCTGGACTCTTTTGTGTTTGGTCAGAATTTATTCTGAGTCCTCTTCTCATTTTTGTTTGAGAGGAAGAGTGTCGTATGCTTCAAGTTCAAAGGTAGCAAGATGTAGTCGATGAAGTTCTTTAATGTTCTTTTGTATGCACAGAACGCTTCTTGAGTAGGCTTGATTGTGTATGAGGTTCTGTCTTTCTTGGTGCTTCCTATTCTTTTTTTTCTCTGTATTCTTCTTGTGTTCTTGCATCCACACTTCCTTCAGCAGAGTCTTCTTGTATTTATGTCACGTTCTTCGGAAGACAGAAAAGGTTCCCTTTCCGCGGGTACGAGGTACGGTTTCAGTTTTTTATGACTATTGAAGAATCAAATGATCGGTAGGTCATCAGCATTTGTGAGTTGTGATCGGTGAGTCAGTTTGATCAGCATCGGTCTGTCATCTGATCGGTGAGTCAGTTTGATCAGCATCGGTCTGTCATCTGATCGGTGAGTCAGTTTGATTAGCATCAGTCTGTCATCTGATCGGTGAGTCTGTTTGATCAGCATCGGTCTGTCATCTGATCGGTGAGTCAGTTTGATCAGCATCGTTCTGTCATCTGATTGGTGAGTCAGTTTGATCAGCATCGGTCTGTCATCTGATCAGTGAGTCAGTTTGATATTGAATCGGTGCTTCTGATGTCTGTTGATATTGGATCGGTGCTTCCGATGTCTGTTGATATTGGATCGGTGCTCCCGATGTCTGTTGATATTGAATCGGTGCTTCCGATGTCTGTTGATATTGGATCGGTGCTTCCGATGTCCTTTGATATTGGATCGGTGCATCCGATGTCCTTTGATATTGGGTCCAGAAGACTTCCAAAATACTTTGTAAGTCAATAAGCGTAGACAAAAACATGATAACAGATTCATTAATAGATTGTAATTAAGTTTATGAGAAAACAAACCAGATTAAGCATTAATGGTATGTGATGATTTGTGATTATTAAAACATCAAATATAGACATGAAATCAACAATCTTCCAGAGGGCTCAACAATAATTTCATTAAATATGGAAATGAATAAAAATGAAACATCATGTGTTAAATAGTGAACTATAACACATATTTGTGGAAAAACACTAGAATTATGTTCACAAATATTTCAATTTCTCTCATGAGATACATCATATTTTACCATGCATTGGAGTGATATATAATTTCAGTGTCAACAATCACATTATAAAATTTTCATAAGCTATATAATTCAGAGTGCACCCATCAAATTAAGACATTAAAATTATCAATCATGACACATATAACATATATAAATCTTTATCGAAATATAACCCAAAAAATGTAATGGGTTTTATTTCAAAAAGATTAAGTTTAAAAAAAAATTTGGTTCCCAAATGATTCAGGGAATAACAATCTTAGCATAAAAAATCAATCTTGAGTGGAGAAGAAATAATCTCACTATGTTTAAAAGATGTATTTATGGAAAGAAATGTGATTTTAGAAAAATATATTCATTTTTCGTATAAAAAAATTGGAAAAAAATATATCTTGAAAAGAAATCATTAAGATAATGATATTTTATTAAGAGAATATTAAAGGAACATCTATACTAGAAATGAAATGTTAGAGGGGAACCCCAATGAATGAGTGTTGGGTTTGAGAATCAACTTACCTTATGTCCAAATTATTTCTTCTATTTAATATATTTGATGATAAAATTTATTTCATTAATTAAAAATTCCAAAAAAATTATAAATTAATTTTATTCATTATAGTTTTATTATTTTTATTTAAGGGGTTTTTAAGAATTATAGAAATTAATTTAATTATTTGATAGAATTCATTTTATTGTTTTTCAGAAAACAATTCTTGTTTATAATTAATATAGACCATTAAAACAAGGAATAATTATATAGAGTTGAATTTATAGGTCATTAATGGTCATAAAAATGTTTAAAAGGTAATATATATCATCTAGTTATATGGTATGGGGATGAATCATTAGAGAAGACATTAGAGATAATATTTTAGACTATTATGACATTTTTCCTATAAAAATAAAGTAATTTAGGATTTATTATTCAATATTATGTATATACGTTAGTTCCATAACAAAAAAGGGCTATAAAATAAATTTTATAATATTTTTCGACCATAATAATCATATAATTGACATTATTTAAGGCGATAAGGAGAGGGATCTGGGTGTTTAAAATTCACATTCCATTAACATGATATAATTATAGTATATAAAATATACTAGTGTAATAATGTATATTTGTATTGTGTATATAAGTATAGGATAAGAATGAAAAATAATTAACAATAAATTATAAATATATGTATCATGATTTTACCTTCTTATTTCATCCTCCTTGAGAACCTCCTTAAGAAATTGTGTTTGGACTTTTGATGAGACCAAGGGATTCTAGATGCGGGGGGGGGGGATTTGGAATTTAAATGGGAACAATTTGAAAAAGTATCCAATATATAAAGGTGTGAGGAGAAGATGTGGTGATGGGTAGAATTTATAGTGGTGGAGAGGGGTGTTTTCTCATTAGACTATTCATTGTATAAATATTTTTGCTCAAAAATATGAATAAGTTTGTCTTCCATGACTCAATAAAGTAAGGGGAGTAGGATATTTTGGGATTATGTTTTTTACGTTTTTTACATAAAAAATAAATAAAAAATTTATTTATTTAGCATTTATAAAAAATTATCACACATTACTCCTCATAAAAAAATCATGTATTTTAGAAAAATACCAAATATTTATCCTAACCATTTTTTTAATGTATAAAAGTCCAAAAAACCTTTATTTTATAAAATAAATTTTTTCAATATGTGAAATTTAATTTTTAATTAAAAATCGCATTTACTTGATAAATATATATTTTAAACTCATAATTGATTTTATAACACCTTGAAAATTAATTAAGGTGTCCTAAAATTATCTTAAAATCATAAGACAAAAAAATATTATTTTACAAATACATTTTATAGAAACAAAATTTCATTCAATTTATTATATTAATCATAAAATTTTAATTATATATTTATTCCCTACAAAATATGAACTAATAATTAATACTTTCTAAAACATTTATTTACTTATACGATGATATAATTATACCATAACTTCATTTATAAAATTTTTATATTTTATTTATACTTTCATGGGTGATGTTACTATTCATTAGGATGGTTTACTATTCATATGGATCATATTACTAATCCTATGACCACGATAATATTTCATTGGTAAACATGAAATAATTTCACAAAATACCTCTTATTCCATAATGTCATCATTTATAAATATTTAATTTTGTTCTCAACGTGATCTTATGTGGTTTATACTATATAGAATATTTATATGAAGAAAATATCCATTGATAAAATATAAGGATGTTACATGTACCCCTAATGGGGTACCTAACTGCATACCTCACATTTCATATCAATGTTTATAACCTGTATGTGTACCACTACTCTATATGAATCCCACATGAGTTATGGATGTATACCCTACAAGGCCATGTGCCCCTAAAAATACTATATGGCTTCTTTATTTGCTACAATACCAAGTCTCAGTAAATGAAATTTATTCCCTATACAAAGAGGGTAACTTTACATGATTATCTTCTCCATTCAGGTAGAACTTCTAGTGTGTGTTCATGAATCCATACAATGTGTGGTTGGGAATATTTAATGGGAAACCCATCAAATCAGCTCCAAACACCATTTTCCACCATAAAACCAAAACATTGCACCTCAAGGGGTCATAGGAAACATAATAGAGATCCGAATATTTAAAAATTAAATCTAATGGGATCTATTTGAAAAATAAATAATGTCATACCTTCGGTTCGAATCTGCAAAATATTGTCCTACTTCCATGCTTCATGGATACCACAAAATGACTTGGCTTCTCTCGAGCTCTATAGAATTACACATCATCCACTATCAATATTTCTCTCTACTCACCTATATCTTCTCTTTATCACATTAAAGGAACCCATTGTTAGGTTGTGTAAAAAAATTGACGGGAGAAACAAATGAAAAAAATAATAGAAATCAAGAAAAAAAGGGGCCTTGGATAGGCCCTGATAATCGACCTAAGACTCTACCCTACCTAAAAGAGTCCAAGTAACGTACCTAATGATATAGATGAAATCTAAATTATATTTTACAATTAAAGACATCACCGAATGAAACTATGCGAGTAAGTTAATAGTTATTTAAATAAATATTAATTATTATTTATTTCATTAAATTTTTAATAGTTCATAATTCACCTATAATATTATCCTTGGATAAACACCATATTTCAGGACCTACAGGTTGGTCGTACAAAAAATCACAGATCATAATCATGGGTAAAATTACTATTTTTACCCTTACAAGCATATGAAATCAAAAATACAAATTTATGCTCAAAATTCCAGGCTAAAAACCCCAATTATTTAAAAATATTAATCAACCCTCTTGGGATCTCCTTATTTTAATTCTAACAAATCATGTTTATTTTTTTATAAATAGATAACTATTTATTATATAATTTTATTTAATACACAAATATTGAAGAAATATTATCTATGATTCCGAGTAATTCAACATTACATAAATGAATCACTATATGAATGAGACACTATTAGTTTAAATGTATCACAACAAACATGTTCGATCACTAATGTTATACTACTGTTAGACCTGAATCATCACCTAGATGTCTAATCACCAGACTTGAGCTTCTACTAAACCCGAGTTACCTCTAATTTAAATTAATCACCACAAGGCTGATTCATCATTAGACCTGGGTAACAATTATTTCAAATGAATCACCCCCCGATTGAGTCAAAGTCATACCATAGTCACCTTTAGTTAAAATGACTCACCGCTAGAATGATCCATCTCTATATTGAGTCACCTTCGGATATGATTCACAGCTAGAGATTTCTTACTTATAGGGCTTCCATGACCAGTTTTCTTCCTATTTTAAATTAAAATCATAAAATACTATTTTATTGAAGTTAACATAGAAGGATTATTTAATGTTTATTTATAAACAATTATTTAGATGCATTGAATATGGATTTATAGCTTAGTGAAATGAATTAAATGATATATATTGTTATTCTTCAATTGTTTCAGGTAGTGATTTGTATTATAATGATACAACCCATGAACATTTGAGAATATATGATCATGAAGATCAAGAATTGGTAATTACCATAAGGATCATCACATGATATATTACACGCTTCATACATACTAAATTATAACTATGAAATAGTGGAACTCATTGAATATCATGAACATTTCTTATAGATAGAACGGAGAATTTTTTTGATACTATTATTTACATGTCAATTCAGATAAATAGTTTTATCTCTTCACAAATCCTAATTATTGGGCACTTGGGCATCTGATGAACTATAGAGTGATCCAGACTATCTTTTTTATATGCTATTGATTTATCTTCATGTTGATTTCATTATATTTTTGATAATTTTGTTGTTTTCAATTTTTATCAACACACATTATCACATACTCTTCAAAATAGAATACATAATATTATCATCAATAAAATTTAATATAATTACCCACCATGATTGTTGAAGATGTCCTTGTGAGTGTTGAATTTTTTTCAACCCATTTATAATAGTAGAAGAATAATTTATTCCTAAAAACATGAAACCTTTTATTTTTATAACCAATCCATTTTTGGATCATATAATTGTTATACAATAATCGTAGTAGTGGGTGATTTAGAAGTGGAAATGATTAGGTCTCATCTTGAGATGGAACCCCTTGTTTATTCTGTTGCGTGATTTTGTCAATTAGAAATAATTAAACTAAATTTAATTTAGCAAAGTAATAAAACCTATAAATTGATAGTTCTTTTTAATGAGTGTTTATATTTTGAGTTTTTTTAAAAAAAAATTTGAAAATTTTAATTCATTTTTAATATGTTTTTATCTACGATCTAATCATCTTGTGACAAGTCTTTTTAAAGAAAAAAATCATCCAATATCTATTTTAATAAAATTTGAAAGATTAATTTAAATAGGTGTATTTTTTAAACATGTATATAATATAAATACTTATTGGATCATAAATTCACTGCACCCTCTCTTGAGTGACTCACTCCGACCAACATTTTTTATAATATTTTAATTATATTTTCACCTGTGATTTAGTTGGGTATTAATGATATCAAATTTATGTTAGCTATAAATATATATCATTATAGATAATTGAAAATGGGTTTCTACTACCAATATCACTCTAAACATCAGTGGAAGAAAAAATTTTGATTGTCAAATAATGATAAATTTTCATAATGAGAGTATGTGTTTTTAAATTTGGGCTTCTATTATAGAAAATTATGAAATAAGTAAAACATCTCGAAATAAATGGGATGATTCTACTAATAGTTCTTATAATAAAAACATCAAAGACAATAATTCCATACATTGTATATTAGATGATGAATAATTAAATAGAATAACTACAATCATGACATTTTGTGAAATTTGCGACACTTTAGCAATTTCTCATGAAGGAACATCTACAGTTAAAATAACGTGTCTACATAATAAAAAGAATTAATATGATAGTTTTATGATAAATCCCGTTGATCATATATGAAGTGCATAACTAAGGTTTAAAGAGAACAAAAATACAATTAACTCATTAGGGATCATGTTTCAAATAATGACCAATTCAGGAAACTATTATGGTGTCTTAAAGAATGTTTGAGAGGATCCTCAATTTCAACCAATGAATTTTGTGATATTAGTATGATATATAATAAAGAAAATGTTTAGTACCCCTAGATTCAATTATGTTACCATAAATTTATCAATTTCAAGTATATATAGTGTCTTGTAGGTTTTTTGTAGGGGTTGTGGTTCTTTTGGGATGTTATTGGGGGGAGGGGGTTCAGGGGTTCACAGTTTGAGCATGGTTTGTAAAAACCATGAATATAAAAAAACCCTAAAAAGTGTTGTTTTTTGTACCTGGGAAGCACAATGTTTATCAAAAACATATATGCATTTATGAGAAACTATGGTTTTGGATACAAATGAATATGAAGAGTTAGCACATGGTTTTCCTATCCATGGGATCTTACTGTGCAAGGTTAAAAATTAGATACTTTTTTATCTCACACATATTTCATAATAAATGACTCATTTTACCATATTTCAACCCTAACTCAGTTTTTTATCATCCCAATGGTTTTTGGGACTCTTTTCATTGAACAGTGAGGGATATTTTTGAAATTATTAGTGCGTTGAAACCCGTAATCCATAGAAAGTCTTCGTTTTTAAAACTTTTCCTTAGATCTATTCTTCTTCCAAAACATGTAATCATATATATAGTCTTATAGGGATATTTATATTATATTTTATGTAAATAAATATTATATTTGGTAGTTTGGATGATTGGGAATGATATCTAGGGGGTTTATACATTCAACCAATTTTTTATAACTTTTTTCATTCTTTATTTTCACTATAGTATCCAATGTAGGTGGCCTCGCACTTGACTAATATTTTTTGGAAAAAATCCCTACTTTCATATTGTTTTTATTTCTTAAAAATCATTATAAAAACGATGTGAAAATACTGGAAAAAACTCTATTTAATGATGGTTTGTGCATTTTTTTTATTTTTTTATAAAAAGATATTTGTTTATGGATTTCAAATTTGATGATTTTAAATTTTGGAATTGTTTTGATTCATGGAAATGGGTTGATGGTGATGTTTTCAATAATTGAAATGGATTTAAATGGTTTATTTGAAATTATTTTTCGGCATAATTGATGGTGTGTGTTCTTGTTCATTTTCATATATAAGTGTAATAGGTTTCCATCCTCATTAGTAGGATGGATAATGGTACTGCATTTCCACCATCATAATGGTTCACCAAGTGATGACATTGTGAAATGATGACTCACCACATGTGAGTATAGGCCATTCCATGGTCACATACACGGTAGGATGTGTTGATTTGTTGAGTGGAATAGGTTATGCCAAAATGGATGTTTTGAAATTGATTAGAATTGGTATTTGGTTGCTTTCCTTGTAAATTGATTTCGTTTTTGAAAACTGTTTTTCTTTGGAAATACTTTTATATTATAATATAAACAATTTTAAATTATTTTACATATATTTTTCGGTATAAATTTGGTAAAATGTTATATTATAGTGGTGTCAGCAAGTATGTCATTTGGGGAAAACCATCTATGTTTCAGTACTCACCCCATGCCTGGGTAGTTCTATGTTTTTGTAGATATTGTTTACTGAATCATATGTAAAGGAAATGTATAAAATTTAATTTGTTATGCTTCATGATACATTGTCTTGGATGGTGGAGTTAGAACTTGGATGAGGTTGGGATCTGTGGAGTTATGTCTCTTCAGTCTTTGAGTTTTTTGGTCTAGTTATTTGCATTGGAACATTTATTTTTTTACGATTTAGTTTAGTTGCAGTTGGTTTTTGTGGTTAGTATATTATTAAAATGAGTTGTATAACATTTTTATCTTGCATCATACAATTCTTTTTGGTTTTTGTATTCGTGGTTGTTATTTTTTTTAATGTAAAATTTCCCCCTAATTTTATTGAATCCCTTGTATTGTATTCCAATCCTTTTTCATCTTTGGGATGTTTCTAAGGATAATTATCAATTCCACCTCAACTAAATCCAATGAGTTGGGGTGGGATTTTACGTTTTATATCAGTATTGTTAGGTCCAAATATCATTATTGGACACGTTGTATCAATTTTTTTACTCCCTGATTATTAGTTCTGTTAGTCTTGGAATTTAAAATAACACTTCATTAGAAATTATATTGGGATGGTCGAAATGACTAGGATAAATAAACAACAAATTTAGACTATATAAAGGCATATATAAACTATTTATGATGAACATCAATTTATCAGGGAGTCAGAAACATGAGTTTTTTGAGACCCTTATAGGATTTTTAATATAATTTTTGTGTATTTATTTCATTAGAAGATCATGACATATATTTTAGAAATCAATTCTAACTAGGGGTGCATATTTCAATTTGGGTAAGGGTATATGATGTGGTGAAAATGTATTGATTTTTGAAAATATTGAAATTCTTTTCAAATGAATGATTTTGAAAAGGCATTGGTATTATTGTAGTGTATTTATCTTTAAATGTATGGTTAAATTTTCAAAAAATATTTATAAGTGGAAAACTATTGAGTTTGGGAATGTATTTTTATGATTTTTATACTATGTTAAATTTAAAAAAATTTACCATTTACTTTTTATAGAGTGAGAATTATAATATTCTTTATTCTTTATAGAAATGGTACTCATTAGGTATACAAGAATCCAACTAGAGGGAGCTATTGAGATTGTTGTTGTACCTGATCTATAGTTGAAATAACAAATGGTTTTGAGTATTTTCTAGTATTGTCATGATCTCGATAAAAGAAAACTAATGGATGAACCAAGAAATGTTTATCATTCCATTCATTTCTATATGTAGAATCCACCCTCTTACCTAGGTGATTTTGATCCAAATAAAGTATATGTGTGGATGAAGTGGATACATAGTGTATTTGATTTCATTGGAACAACATATGATCTAAAAGTCAATTTAATGATGTACATGCTGGATAAACCATCATGCTAGAAATGGTATTTAGCAATTTAGTAAAAATCATACAAAGAATTTCATGGGAGGATTTTGAATAAATTTTCATTAAAACATTCTAAAATCATAAATTATAGTTTTCTTGAATGATATAATTTTTTATATTGCACTATTGGAAACTCTTAGTGACTGAATATAGTGATAAATTGTATTAATTTAGTCTAATTTTCATTTGATATATCTTATAGTGCATCCTTAAAGGAACCTATTTTTCTATCAGGGATACGGGAAGAGATTTGATCAAGGATTTCATTTTATTTATAACATATTATACAGAGATGTTAAACTGACCAATGGTTAATGAAAGTGAAATATCAGGTAGTGTTAGAAGAGGAATAATATCGATACCTATGGGTAATGGTGGGAATTTTAATTTTGGGAACACGCGATTCATGGACACCTACTTCCAAGGTAGTGGAATGAATCATAATTAGAAAGACGTATCAATCAATATGACTCCAAAATCAATGGGTAATCCTAAATGTTTTCAATGTGGTTTATTTGACCACATGAATAGATATTGTACGAAACCACCTAGAGAAATCCGGAATTTTTACAAGATAATGAATCTTTGGAGCTTTTATTCCAGTTCTCTAAGGTCTGGTGTTTAGAGAAAATATATGGTATTAGAGATATTGTATGCTTTAATGGTATGTGGGTAGTATAATAATTTTCAGGAGTAGAAATGAGGTAGCTATATTGATTCTTGGAATACCAATACTTTTAAAGGGAAACCTGAATAAGGAAATAACAAAAAAAATAAAATGAGTATGAAATTGTATGGAGTTTAGAATGAGAATGTTGATGATAAATTTGGACCATCGACATTAAGATGTATGATTATATTGAATTCAAGCATTATGAAATATTTATTTATAAATGTGTATCAAATTTTTATTTTCTTCCCTCATTATTGATATTATGAGTTTAATTTTTGATTTCTTTTCTTCTATTTGGAAACATTAAAATCATCTTGGTCAAAGAGAATGTTGAACTGTTATGGTTAAAACATGTTCTATATATTTTTATGAAGATTATTTGTTATAGTATTTCCCTATGATTGAATTGTATGTCTATGATATAATCCTATGAATAGGTTGGTTGAAAAGTATCAAGTATTACATCAAATATTATACACAAATGGTTAGTTTTACTATTGATGATGGAATTTAGAGTCTCTTTAGATGAGAATAAAATATAACAGAAGGTGAAACAGGCTTGTCATATCTTTTGGTTGGAAATAACTTATACTAGTTTTTAATGACAAAATTTGGAATCAATTTTTTGAGATAGTAGAGCATAGTTTTACAATAATAATTGACTTGTTTTTAATATATACTTGGATATTTCTCAAGTTTTCCACTTAAAAGTGATGTGGAGATTATAATTCATCTTCTTTGGGGTACCAATCACGTTTTACTTCTATCTTAATGGCTGCTACCAATGCAATTAATGGAATTGATAGTTTATTTGGATGAAATAAAATAAAAATGGTTCATTTTGTCTAGAACATTCATGTGGAAAACACTAGTCTAGTTTTTCTAATAAGATGATGTAATTTCTCTGTTTTGTTTGGATTATTGGAATATTAACCATGTATTGAAAAATAATTTGAATCCAATTAAAAAAATATACTATCCATGGGGGTTCTAATGGTTCTTTAAAATTGACTCACGGTCAGGGTATGGCCAATTGTGGGATCAGAAGGTGGATATTATAAATACAACATCCAAAAGTATATATGTCTATTATTATTATTCGGTTTGGGATTTTAGTATTACAAACCCACCATTTTACTTTATATAATTGATGAATTATATATGTTTATTGAATCTTTAATGTTTTTTGGTGGTCTTTACGGATGAAATATTTCATTATTCAATGATGAGTGATTAGAATGAACCACACTTTGTGATAATGTTAATCTTTTTGAGGGATCGTCTTCTATATTTAAAATTATAAAACTATTATTTATGGATACATGTTTTATTTTTACATGTCTATATTTTATTTTAATGATGTTTTTATGTTGATCTAAAAAAACATAGGATATCATATCATGGAAATCGATAATGAATGTTTCAAATATGCACAACCTTTATGGTTGGGATTATTATTAATGAAATTTTGTTCATGGATTTCTATGACTTGATTGACCTCTGACATCATTGAAAAGTAATAATGTTCATTTTCTATTAAATAAAGAATTTCAAATGTATATTCAAGAGCATACTTTTTCTATACATCAATATCGATCTTGAAATTTCTTTTATTAGGAAAAGGGTACATGGTGTATTGTGATGCTCCAGGATATGGGTTCAGAAGTTTTCTGATGGAGGGAGATCATTTCACCCTTAATGACATATAGAAGATACAGTTTCATGTGAAGAACAAATGAACACATGACATGGTGTTAGCTATCATAGTCTTTTCATTGAATAATTATCATCATTACCTCTATAGTGATAAATATTAAATGTTTTATGATCATATTATTCTGAAATATGTTTTATCAAAAAGGAATTTTAATATAATAAAAATAATATGGAATGAGAATAGAAAAATATATGAATATTTAATTGATGTATACACCGAACAGAAGAAAGTTTTCTATTAAATGAATTGTGCAGACAGTCATATGCCTAGTAGGAAAAAGAGGCTTCATTTCCGGGGAAATTGATTTCTATGATAGCTAACATATACTTATATTGTGAACCCCAAGATAATGTATTATTTTCCCCCTATTATGTTTTTTCTTGATTTGGTGGATATGGTTAAAGAGTCATGGAAATATTATTTAGAATATGTTACTATGTGGTCAAAACTCACTGTTGTAGGGAAAAATGAATGGTGGAGGTTTGATTAGAGTTCTATTTTTTTGGTTTCAAAATCATATATTCAATCCAATGGATTGTCATGAAACATTTATTCATTATTACCACCATTTAATATGGTCTATTCATAATGGGATTTAGAATATTTATATTGTGTCGAAGGAACAATTTTTGTCAATCTGTAAGAAAAGAAATTGGGATCAATTTTTGAAGATGCATAAATTGTTTCCAGGTTGAAGCAGGGAACTTACAGCCAACTGGCATGTTGCAGTCTTTACATATTCCAGTTTGGAAATGAGATAATATATCTATGGAATTTATAATATTTCTTCCAATAATGGTTTAGAATCATGATTTCATATAGACGATGTAGGATCAGATCACAAATTCGGATCATTTCATTCCAATTCATGAATACATTATGGTGTAGAAATTTTAAAAACATTATATATGAGTAGTGGTCAAGTGACATGGAGTAACTTATTTGATAGTGTTATATATAAATCTATGGTTTATGCCTCAATTATTAAAATTTATTCAATTAGTCTTTGGGACATGGTTGTCTATTATTATAAGGTATCATACATAAAAGGATGGAAATTTTCACAGGACGATATAAATAGTAGAAAACATGTTTTGGTATTGTTTAATGGATTTTTTTGGCTCATGGGAGGATTATATACCATTATTATATTTTTCATATAATTATAGTTATCAGTATATGATACATTTAAAAAAATTTAAAGCATTGTATGGGCATCCTTGTCGTTATCCACTCTGTTGGGTATAGAAAATTTATTCATCACTGGTTTGGATGAGGATCATCCAATATATAATAGAGAAGACTAATTTTGTCATGAATATAATAGAGATGGATCATAGTCATTAGAATTCATATGAAGATCATCACCAATTACCATTGATGTTGGAGGTGAGTAATTATGTTCTATTGAGAATATCTCCATGGCATGGGAATTGTTTTTTAGGAATGAAGAGAAAATTATCTCCTTGATACATATTCCCTTTTGAGGAACTTTAATTGGTTAATTAGGTGGCATAATGGTTGTATATTTCACCATTGTTGAGGGATTTTTATAATGTGTATCTTGTATATCAGTGGAAATAGTATGTGGCTGATCATGGCCATGTAATTCGATGGGAACATGATAAAATAGAGCCAAAGGATTCATTGGTTCTGTTTCCGACTCTTTCGTCGGGGCGCGCACATCCGTCCGTGGAGGACGCGCGGCCTGTTGCCCCGCATTCCCGCTTTCCAAAGGCGGGCGGCATTCGTTCCTTGTTCAGGTACGTCTGCTCTTGATCGAAACGGGATGATGGGATGTTGGTTCTTCCTCCTGCGGATTCCTCCTCAGAACTCATCACCTAGTCCGGGTCTCCCTCATAGATTTAATACGTAGTTCGTGAAACTCTTCCCGGTGCCATATCGTCATGGACGCCGGTTAATTACACTACTTTCGTCAAGACTTTCCATAGGGTCTCGACATGGTAGCGACCTTCGGTCGGAGTAGATGGAAACATCAGGAATGTCGGGGCATCTCTGGGTGAGTGGACATTGGGGAACCTGTATCCTTCCTCATGAGAGGGCATCTCGAGGGTGCATATCCTGAGGCATCCCACGTTGAATGCGGGGATCATATGCCATAGGCATGTACCTGAGGTTTTCCTCAGCTTCCCATGTTTAACACAGGGTATGCAGCATGTTTAACGTCTTGCGAAGACGGTTACGCCAAAGGCGTTCCATCCGAGGTTTTCCTCAGGCATCTCATGTTTATCACAAGGTATGCCGCGAGTTTAACGTCTTGTGGAGACGAAATGAGGGTGATCAGGACGTCCCATAGAGACGGACCAGATTGGTATATCCTTAGGAGGGAACAACTTGGAGGTTTACCAAGGGGATGGATCAGAACGCCCAATGAGGACGGATCCGAGGTGGTGCACTCCCTAGAGGGGAGATGTCACACCGTAATGGCTGATCTGAGCACCACTGAGGGAAGATCAAGGGAAGTGCACCCCAGGATGGGGGACACCATGGATTACCACGGGTTGGGATTGATCCTCTTGGAGGTTTCCTACGTACCCTGTGTAGAGGAAAGGGATCAAAACCCACGTAGTTCGAAGGGGTGATGAATCGGGGTGTACGCAGAGGACAACGACCCGGAGATATGATGGGGCTTACACGTGGAAAGTGGCACATGCACCTCTAGGAGCAGCGAGGAGGTGGATGGCATGATCCCACTGGGATGTGGCGGCCCGGGTGAGAATCAGGATGGTTGATGGATGGATGAATGAAGTGGAGGGGGAGTGAAATGGGACCATCGCAGGGGCGACGGTGAAGTTGGGCTTGGGCCTTGAAGAGGCTTTCTACGTATCCCTGTGGCAGGGAATCAAAGTCCGCGTAGTTCGAGAGGGTGCCGGTAAACCGACGTGATGGTGGACCTTGGTCCGATGGGCATCGTCAGCGTACCGACATGAGGGTGGACCCTGGTCCAATGAAAGATGGGCTTGAACCTCTGGGAGGATTCCTACGTACCATTCCTTGACACGGATCAAAGTCCTCGTAGTTCGGGTTGTGGAATACAGTTTAACGTCATGCGGGACGGGGGTGAACCGACGTGAATGAGGTCGGAACGACCGGATGGTGGGTTTGAACCTCGTAGAAGCTTCCTACGTACCATGCCTTGATATGGATCAAAGACCTCGTAGTTCGGGTTAGTCACAACGGCTTGCCATCGAACTGGAATTGCAGTTTAACGTCGTGCTGGACGAGGATGGAACCCGACGTGAATAAGCGACGGGTGGGCTTGAACCTCGTGGAGGCTTCCTACGTACCATGCCTTGACATGGATCAAAGTCCTCGTAGTTAAGGTGGTGAATGCAGTTTAACGTCATGCGGGACAGTAGTGAACCCTGACGTGAATGAACGACGTGCGGTGGGCTTGAACCTCGTGGAGGTTTCCTACGTACCATGCCTTGACACGGATCAAAGTCCTCGTAGTTCAGAAGGGGTGGGTCACATTGGCTTACCATTGGACCGGAATGCAGTTTAACGTCGTGCTGGACGGGAGTGTGCAGTTTAACGTCATGCTGGACGCGGGTGACCCGACGTGAAAGTAGACTCGTGAGTCCACTATTGGTGGGCTTGAACCTCGTAGAGGCTTCCTACGTACCATGCCTTGACATGGATCAAAGACCTCGTAGTTCGGAATGGCTGATGGGTCGTAGTGTCTTACCATTGGACCGGAATGGGACCCGACGTGAATGAGCGGCGGGTGGTGGGCTTGGACCTCGTGGAGGTTTCCTACGTACCATGCCTTGACATGGATCAAAGTCCTCGTAGTTCGGGTGGGGATTTGTCGGCGAACCGACGTGAAAGTAGACCTTGGTCCACTATTGGTGGGCTTGAACCTCGTGGAGGCTTCCTACGTACCATGCCTTGACATGGATCAAAGTCCTCATAGTTCGGAATGGTTGATGGGTCGCAGTGTCTTACCACTGGACCGGAATGGGACCCGACGTGAATGAGCGGCGGGTGGTGGGCTTGAAACTCGTGGAGGTTTCCTACGTACCATGCCTTGACACGGATCAAAGTCCTCGTAGTTCGGATGGGGATTTGTCGGCGAACCGACGTGAAAGTAGACCTTGGTCCACTATTGGTGGGCTTGAACCTCGTGGAGGCTTCCTACGTACCATGCCTTGACATGGATCAAAGTCCTCGTAGTTCGGAATGGTTGATGGGTCGCAGTGGCTTACCACTGGACCGGAATGGGACCCGACGTGAATGAGCGGCGGGTGGTGGGCTTGAACCTCGTGGAGGTTTCCTACGTACCATGCCTTGACACGGATCAAAGTCCTCGTAGTTCGGATGGGGATTTTTCGGCGAACCGACGTGAAAGTAGACCTTGGTCCACTATTGGTGGGCTTGAACCTCGTGGAGGCTTCCTACGTACAATGCATTGACATGGATCAAAGTCCTCGTAGTTCGGAATGGGATTTGTCGGCGAACCAACGTGAAGGTGGACCTTGGTCCAATGGGTGGTGGGCTTGAACCATAGGAAGGCTTCCTACGTACCATGCCTTGACATGGATCAAAGACCTCGTAGTTCAAAAGGGGTGGGTCACAATGGCTTACCATTGGACCGGAATGCAGTTTAACGTCGTGCTGGATGGGAGTGTGCAGTTTAACGTCATTCTGGACGCGGGTGACCCGACGTGAAAGTAGACTCGTGAGTCCACTAGTGGTGGGCTTGAACCTCGTAGAGGCTTCCTACGTACCATGCCTTGACATGGATTAAAGACCTCGTAGTTCGGAATGGCTGATGGGTCGCAGTGGCTTACCCCTGGACCGGAATGGGACCCGACGTGAATGAGCGGCGGGTGGTGGGCTTGAACCTCGTGGAGGTTTCCTACGTACCATGCCTTGACATGGATCAAAGTCCTCGTAGTTCGGGTGGGGATTTGTCGGCGAACCGACGTGAAAGTAGACCTTGGTCCACTATTGGTGGGCTTGAACCTCGTGGAGGCTTCCTACGTACCATGCCTTGAGATGGATCAAAGTCCTCGTAGTTCGGAATGGTTGATGGGTCGCAGTGGCTTACCACTGGACCGGAATGGGACCTGACGTGAATGAGCGGCGGGTGGTGGGCTTGAACCTCATGGAGGTTTCCTACGTACCATGCCTTGACACGGATCAAAGTCCTCGTAGTTCGGGTGAAGATTTGTCGGCGAACCGACGTAAAAGTAGACCTTGGTCCACTATTGGTGGTCTTGAACCTCGTGGAGGCTTCCTATGTACCATGCCTTGACATGGATCAAAGTCCTCGTAGTTCGGAATGGGATTTGTCGGTGAACTGACGTGAAGGTGGACCTTGGTCCAATGGGTGGTGGGCTTGAACCATAGGAAGGCTTCCTACGTACCATGCCTTGACATGGATCAAAGACCTCGTAGTTCAAAAGGGGTGGGTCACAATGGCTTACCATTGGACTGGAATGCAGTTTAACGTCGTGCTGGACGGGAGTCTGCAGTTTAACGTCATGCTGGACGCGGGTGACCCGACGTGAAAGTAGACCTTGGTCCACTATTGGTGGTGGCTTGAACCTTAGGAAGGCTTCCTACGTACCATGCCTTGACACGGATCAAAGACCTCGTAGTTCAGATGGGGATTGGGTGGTCAGGGTCGGTGCTCACTCTAAGCCCACGTGAGTCATGATCGTTGTGAGAAACAAGAGGTTGCAAGGACCTGACGATCACGTCGCGAGGGGTGCGTCCGTGAGAAGCGAAAAGGGGCTTACGCGTTGGGCGGCCCATGGTGTTGGGACTTACTCCAGAATGGAGGCCCAGAGGGGGGTTCCTCATCCCCTGTCACGTCCTCCACTGACATTGGTTGTGGGGAAGTACGAAGATGAATGGGTGCAATCATCCGTACTAAAGGCTAGGGGCTTACGCTCTGAGGCAGCCCTTCCCCTGCGAACATGCGCCACTCCGACAAGGAGGATCTCATTCCATGTGAGGAGGAGTTCCATTCCCATGGAGACGAGTGGTGCAACGAATGTTCGAGCTGGGGGGGTTCCTTCGTGAGGGAGACGAGGTTGGGTCACAGTTTAACGTCATGTGTTGAGGACGTGGTGCTTGGCAGTTTAACGTCCTGCAGCTCGGATGAGGTGGGTTCACTCCACACCCATAGGGCTTACATAACCGGTACCCTCTGGTCCATGGGGAAGGGAAGGTGTCGGTAAGGCCATGGTCATGGTGGGTCGTGGAACGAACCATCGAGGGGTCCACGTTAGCGTGTCTATGCGAAGAAGCAATAGCCGTTAGCGTGCCTATGCGAAGAAGCATTAGGCGAAGCAACGCTACGGGTGATATTGTCCATGGGACTTTGAAATCACATCGTGCAAACCTGGAGGGTCGCACGGAAAGAGGAATCGCTAAGCAGAGGAGTGGGCTTTGCGAAGTAGGGTGCCTGGACCTTGGCATGGGGCATAGGTGTGAATTAGAGGTGCTTTGCGAAGTGGAACAGTGTTCGCGGAGCACTGCCTCGCGAAGAAGGGGTGCCTCGCGAAGCAGGGTCCTGCAAAGCAATGTGCTTCGCGAAGTAGAGCGATCCTACCTTAGCATAGGGATCACTCGTATGGGTTGGGTGTTTCGCGAAGCACAAGTGCTCTGCGGCTGCCCGGGTTCCCTTGGGAATCCCCTTCCTTCGCGAACTCCCTTGAGCTTCGCGAAGGGCATCCCTCTCGGAAGAGGGGCTCAAAACGAGACAAAACAGAGTCGGCTCGCGAAGTAGAAGTAACTCGCGGAGCTCATGATTCCCGGGGCAAAGAGTGCTTCGCGATCCGGGAGAGGAGAAGCCGAAAGGTCGGATTGTCCGTCCTCTGGACTCAGAGGGAGCCCGATATTTATAGGGAAGGGGCGCCACGATGCAAGACACGCGCACCACCTCTGGTGCTTCGCGGCGGCTCGCCAACGTCAAACGGGTTCGCGGAGGATTACCTCATCTGGAGCTTCGCGGCGGCTCGCGAACGTCAAATGGGTTCGCGGAGCAGTACCGCCTCTGGAGCTTCGCGGTGCCGCTATGGTGGGGCGCTTCGAGGCGGGGCTTCGCGGCGGGGCTTCGCGGAGGAGCTTCGCGAGGCAGCGCGTCGGCCTTCTTTGTTCCTTTCTTTCGGGCCATATTTTTGGTTCCAACAATTGCCCCCCCTCAGACATGGATCCGCGGAGGGCGAAGGGTCGAAGTCTGAGGGAAAATCTCCAAAATTGTCGGAGGTTTGCGATGCAACATCGCGAAGGAGGCCCCGCGATGCTCGCTGGGGCCGCGGATCCGGATGCGCCGCGATGCTTCGCGCGGATGAGGCGCGCCGCGATGCTCCGCGGTCGCCGCCTATAAATAGGGGGTCCGGTCTCTTTTGTCTTCACGTGCCATCCTTGTCATTTTGCGCTCTCGACTTCGCGAAGCTCCGCATACTCCGCGACAGCCCTTCGCGAATTGAGCTTCGCGGCGAACTGCGGGCTCTGACTCCGCGTCCGCGCCAAGCGAACCTTCGCTTGTCTGCCTTGGCCAGACTTTGTGGCTTGAACTCGCGAACGATCTTCGCGATCCGGCTTCGCGATCGAGCTTCACGGTCGAGCTTCGCGATCCATCCGAAAGAATCCTTTTCTGAGGGCCAGAGTTAAGATGTCCCATCAAGAAGCTGCCTTGGGGGTCCTCGCAGATGCTGCTCGTCGAGATGAGATGGCCAACCGTCCAGGCTTGGGGGAAATGGTTCGGAGCCACTCGGACCACACTTCTTTGACAGACCTGCTATCGGAAGGTCAGAAGGATTACCCGCAGTGCAAGAAACTGCCGTTATACGGCTTCGGGCTGAGGGATTACGTCTTCATCCCTGAGGCAAGAAGGGATGAACCAGCTTGCTGGTTCAGGAGCACACCGTGCCATCATCAATGGTTCAGGGCGGCCGATGGTCATGCGCGGGAGGATTTCACACCTGTCACCGCCTATTGCCTATAAAATCATGTGAACGATATCGACGGGAGGCCACTGCAACCGGAGACATCCCCTCCTCTCTACCGCACCATGCTGAAGGAGGATTTGCAGGATTCGAAGAAGGGGTGGTCCAATGAGTGGGACCTGCGCCAGGGCGGCAATTTTACCGATGACTGGGCCTGGGCCTACTGGGTAGGTGCCTCATGCGAGGAGTTCGAGGCCGAGCTAAGGAGAGTGGGATTGTATGAGGCGGCATGGGCCTCCCAATACCACATTTACCAACCAAAGCAGCTGATGCCGGAACTGCTGAGTAGATGGTCGTCCAGGACCAACACTTTTCATCTTCATCACGGGGAGGTGGGCATCAGCCTGTGGGATGTCCACCAGATTTCCGGGGTCCCGATCTTGGGGGCCATGTATGAAGAATTCCTCCCCGTCATCAGTGCGTGGGGGGATCCGGAGCAAATGCTGCGACTGGCGTCGGCGCTGATGGAACTTGTCCCTGGAGAGGACAAGGAGGCCGTGAGGGACGTCCACTTCAGGAGATGGTTCAAACGCTTCCTGAACTTCCCAGAAGATCGAGAGTTCCTGCCGAGGCCTCAAACTTGTCTGAGGGAGGCCCAACGGGGCAAGGGGCACTCGTACTGGCGGGTCTTGGAGGACAGTCAATGGAAGACTTGGGGTTTCAGTGTCAGCACCGAACAACAGCCAATAGTCAGGCTGGCGGCGTTCATCGCGGCTCTCATCTGTGGGTGGATCCTACCAGTGAGGGATACAAGCATGGGGGTGCGGCCCAGCTCGTTCATCATGGTGTCGATGTTGGCCATGGGGCAGCGGATCAACCTGGGGATCCCGATGCTCGCCAAACTGTACAGAATGCTGCGGCATATTAGCGAGGGCAAGAAGCCGCCAAGAATATGTGGGCCCTTCCACCTCCTGTATGGGTGGGTCGCAGCGCACATTAGGGGGATTTACGAGTATCCAAACCCCATTTCGCCGCCGGGATCAAACTTTCGCCCCTCCATCCTGAACGCGGTCGGGAGCTTCCCGTTCAAACTGGTCGTTCCAATGGTGCTGAATCGGGTGTGGAGGGCGGATGAGTTCAATTTCCATCCCTTCCCGTTGCCGACGGGAATACTTGCTGACGACGGGCGAGGAACAAAAGAACATCGGGCTTACCTTCTGGCCTTCCGGGGTGGAGTTCTGGTGGCTCGGATAGATCGCGAGCCAATCTGCGAACCGTACACTCTGCATCGGTTTGCGAGGCAGTTCTGGTGCCTCCAGCGGCTGACCCCGCAGGTCAACTGGGTGGTGCGACACGAGGAGCACCCGTGTGTGATGAGGCAGCTGTGGCTCATGTTCACACGCGAAGATGGAAGTATGCGGATTGCATTGGCTCCATCCACCGCCGCCTTCGGATTAGTGAAGGAGTATGCCATCAGTTGGGAGGCTGCTTATCCGGGGGAGATGCTGAAGCAGCCAACAATCCGGGTTGGTGACGGTGGGCCTCCTCTATCTTGAGGTCGGGGTCGGAGGGCAGCTAGGGCCGCTCGCGGTAGCGGGGCTGGCATGGCGGCGAGAACCGCACCGGCCGAGGGTATGGCAGCAGCGGTGGATCCGGTGGTTCCGGGAGAGCAGGGTCATCCGGAGGGGCGAACACCGAGGGGGTTCCGTAGGATATCCACTCAGGCTACGGGGAAGCGGCTGCGTCACATTGACATGGAAGAAGATGTCGTCTTTCCGGAAGCTTGGGACATTTGGGATGTCAACCGGCAATTCCTCAGCCCACCTGAGATGTGGGCCCACCAGAATCGCCTCGGGATGGAATTGCTGGGCATAGGCCCAGTTCGGGCTGGATTCATGGTGTCTCCGGAAGAGGCGGAGCAATACCTGAATGAGCTGGAGGATTACGTCCACTCCAGTAGTGTTCCTCGCCCAATGATGGATCGGGTGAGGGTACTGTTGAATCAGAAGGTGCCCCCGCAGCTATCGGATGCCGATCTGAGGGAGCACTTCCCCTTGCCAGAGGAATCATAGGACTCTTCTCGGGGGGATGAGGCTGGAGGAGGGAGCCTGTTGGAGGAGGGTGAGGTCGGAGACCGAAGCTCAGAATTCGACGACTTCGCGGAGGCCCTCGAGGTAGCACCCCGAACTTCTCTCCTTACGAGGCAGTTCGGGTTCACCATTGACCTCTCACCAATGTTTAGGCCATACAGGAGGAACTTGTTCGCATGCCTCATTCTCTCTCCTTGGCGGGTGATGATGCGGGATCTTCAGAACCCGCGCCCATGGCAGCGTCCAGTTCTGCGCCTGGTGGGACCAAAGCATCAGTGGAGGCTCTCCCGGAGTCTCCAGATCTTCCAACAATATATAGAGGGCCTCGCCTTGGGGTTCCATTGGTACCGGCTCAAGAGCAGCGCCAGGAGGTCGATCTCTGTAAGTCTCCTTCACCGGTCCCCTTGTCGCCATATATAGATCATGCATGCCAACTAACGTTCATGTTCCTCTCTGTCGTACAGTTCTCCGACTGGCGTGGGCTGCTGCAGCGAGGCTGGTCGGGATGTCTGGCGGCGTCCCTCCTAGGGGCATGCCGGTGATGGTGGCGATAGTCCCTCCACCTCCTCAAGCTACGGCGCACACCATCACTGGCGGGACCACCAGCAGGGTCATATCTGAAGTCATCGAGGTGGACTCTGAGGAAGAGGATCAACCGGTCGGTCCCAGTCCTGTCGCGCCTGCGTCGGCGTCAGGTGTCGTACCAGATTCAACACCAGATGTAGATCCTGCTGAGGAATTCCTACAGGCGTACCCTGCGTACGAGCCTTCCAACCGCGCATATTGGGACGAAACGGCCTCTGATGAGGAAGACAGCAGCATAGTCTGTCGCCAGTCGTGGAAGCTGATCACGCGCTTTATCAGGGACACTCCCCAAGCGCAATGGCTGGCCGAAATGGATAGGCTCCGCTCGCGGTTGCGCGAACTGTGTGCCGGGGGAGTGGATGCCCAACGCCCTCACGCGCTCATCCGAGATCTCATGGCTGAGAAGATCCGGGAGCATGATCGTGGGATGAGTGTGGGATGGCAGCGGAGGAAGGCGACCAGCATTAGGAAGCTCTAGGAGGCTGAAGGCGAGGTCCAACAGATGCAGATCCGGGCCAACGAGCTTTCAGCCGCTCTCGATGCACAGTCTGAGCTGGTCTCACGACTAAAGGCCCAGCTGGCAGAGGCTGAGGAGCATATGGGGCAGACCTCTGGAAGGATGGTTGCCGCCCAGGCCGAGGTAGAAAGGGCCATGGCCAGGGTTGACGAATTACGCCCCGCCGCTGCTGAAGAAGAGCGGGAGTTGAATCAGCGTCAACAAGCTTTGGACGCCGTAAGTCAGCGGGTAGCGAAGCTGCAACGCTCTTTTTACGGGGTCAACCCGTCCATGGGGGAAGTCAATCCTCGAGTATTGTAACAAATAAAAAAACCTTTTATTGGTACTTTCGTGCTTCCCAATTTTACCTTTGTTTTGAATGTCGTAGCACGCACGATTTCCACTGTTGAATTGCCTTGTCACATCCCTACAATGTTTGCGGGACGTTTGACGACAATTCCCTGAGCCAGTCCAGATTCCCGAAAGATGGGGAAGGCTTGATCATAGGAGTAACTTCCAGGATAGCCGAATTACCATTTCTTCAACGTGCTCTTATGCACGAACGAGGCAATGCCAGGGGCGCTGGACTCGGTCCAAACAGATGAAAATGGGAAGTGTGAATCACGATACCCAAATTCGGAACACTGTGGGGATGGCGTGACATTAAAGGACAACCGTTAGCCGTGGCGGAGAAACGGTATCCTTACTGCGTTAGCCTGAAATGGGGACAACAAATGAGCATCGACCACTGACCATATTCGCAATGCGGGATTTTATCAATTTGTCGTCGATCAGTCTTTCGGGACGTTGGACCAGGACAGTTGGTGGACCATAGGTCAGACATCCATACTGTTAGGGGGTCCTTCCAGACATGACCCGTCTTCTGGAACGTTGGCCCAGGATGGTAGGTAAGCCGATGCGGCATGAGACCAGGCCGTTAGGGGGTTCCTTCAGACATGAAAGAGGACGAGGGTCCGAATAAGGGGCACGCAAAGCGTAGAATATGGAGTGATGGTTTGTTCAAATAGAATCCAACACTTAGGTAGTTACACCACCGTGGTGGGAGTACGCCAGATGGGCGCATCGGTCTGATCATGGATCATTCTTTCTTCCAGATAGGGCCTCTCTGGCGAGGGGATCTGTCACTTCCCAATGGGATCTTGGGGAATCCTGAGCTTGTTCAGGGTAGAATCGCAATTACATAGTTCTCCCCAAGGGGTCAGGCCAGAGGGCTGGAAATGGGGAGGAACAAGATTTTGCGATTCCAGGGGCTGAACCCTAGGTGAAATGCCTGGGTGTCTCTACGTATCCCACGTGATGATGGGAATCAAGCCGTACGTTGTTCTGGAAGCGCAGTTTAACGTCGTGCAGGACGAGGAACAGCCCGACTGTATTGGCACACATCCTACCAAAACTACTCAGCCCGCATGAGTCCTGCTCGGTGCGGGAAACAAGCAGTAGTGGCGGGAATTTCCTGGCACAAAAAGGGGCAGGTTAGGGCAAAGGGACGCTTGGTGAATACCGGCCCAATGACACTAATACGATCATTTAGCGCACCTAGATGCACGGAGAGAGAGAGCCGTGTATGATGGAATTCAACTTGAACATGAGGAAGTGGAAACGTGTGAATCATGACGCTCGAGATTCGGATCATGATGATGGTGACGTGACGATGGAGGATTACTGCTGACCATGTTCGCAACACAGTATCCTATTGCGTTAGCCTAAAATGGGGACAAACAAATGAGGGTCAACCATTGACCATGTTCGACACACGGGACCATGTCAGAAATGTTGTCAAATATCCGTAGGGACATTGGCCCGAAACAATTGAAGGGCCCTTAGGTCCAGCATTCATGGAGAGCCCTTAAGCCTAGAATCCATGTCGTTTGAGGGTCCTTTTGGATGTGGAAGAGGATGAGGATCCAAATAGCGAGCTCACGAAGCTTGGTCATGATATGAGGAGAATGTCCCTGTGAAAATCCCACGCTTCGGGCTCTTTGTAAAAACACATCTGAATACGGCAACGAAACATATTAGAGAGAGGGAGCAGATTCCTTTCCCTTGGGGAGATCTTAGTTTAGGGTCATAGAATTCGGACCATGGATGAGTGAAGGGATCAGGGGATGCATGGAATCGAGACCCGACGTGAATGAGGACATAGTCCTACTTACCACGCGTTCTCTAAGGAAATGCTCGAGTCGAGGGACCAAACACAAGAGTTAGGCTGGGCCCACGGGGAAGCACCCGGGCGCTCCTACGTATCTCATAAGGATGAGAATCAAGCCATACGTAGTTCTGGAAGGTGGCACTGTAAGAAACCAGTGCCAGGGGAAAATGAAAGTGTGGGCATGACCCTTGCACTAAAAGAAGCGGAATTTGATAACTCTTGTTTGTTCTTTAAGGTGAATGGTTTTTTTGTGAAGCGACAGACCTAGAATATTAGGTCGTGATGTCTCCATAAGAATCAAGCCGTGATGGGCGTTGACAAATGGCATGGCACGTGACCAATACCCAACGTGATGTCCTCTACAACGATGCCACCACAATGCGGTGCCGTTTTTCGTCATGCGGCCAGGACGATAATGTCACAGTTTAGGGTCGTATGATAGGACCAAGCATGCATTTTATCGTCATGCAGCGCAAACGTAGCAGAGACGATGCTAGGCGGGAAATGTGCGCAGTGTTATAAAACACAATTGATAGAGGCATGATCCCACATCAAATTGTACGCCATCCGGAGAGGGAAACCTTAGGCCGAGGGGCCTATACAGAGGTGAAACGGGGAGAAAGACTGGCTTCCTGAATGGGTCCTACCCGGAGATAGGGCGTCTGGGCGATCCTACATATCCCATGAGGATGGGAATCAAGTTGAACGTAGTCCCGAATGGATCTTAGTTTATGGTCTTAGAGCTCGGACCACGGGAGCCCCAAAGGACGCCAGGTTGCAGCTTCGTCCCCCTAGCATGAAAAGGTGCACTGAGGGATAGTGCCAAAAATGTCGGGATTCCACCTGGTCATGATGGGGTGGAAAATGATGTGAATCATGCAACCAACATTCAAGGACTGAAGGGGCTGGCGTGACGACAGAGGATTACTTCTGACCATGTTCGCAACACAGCATCCTGCCGCGTTAGCCTGAAATGAGGACTAACAAAACGAGCATTGACCGCTGACCATATTCGTAACGCGGGATTTTATCGATTTGTTGTCCAAAACCCTCGAGGGCGTTGGCCCGTATCGGTAGGAGAGCCCTTGGGCATTGTATCCAGGCCGTTATCGGGGGTCTCTCTGGGTGTGCAAGGTGATGGAAATCTGAATGGAGGGGAACACGAAGCTTGACAAGTGGAAATAACTTGATCAAGTTGAATCTGACACTCTTGGCCCTAGACTAGAGTGCTCTTAATACATGGGTGAACCACTGCAAGGAGTCAAGGGACTCAACTTTGAGGGTGATCGAGGGATGGGGCTGGACCCGAATCTTGGACATCCAGGTGGTCCTACGTATCCCATGAGAATGGGAATCAAGCCGCACGTAGTTCTGAAGGGTGCCTTTTAATGTCATGCAGGACAGGGAACAGGAGGACTGATCCTCAGAATGGGGGAATGCGTGGTGCAGCTATTGCAAACCCAACGTGAATGAGGACGTAGTCCCTTATCACACCACGCAGTCCCGTAGTCGAGGTCCTGAAGGCAGGACTAGAAAGGCGGATTAGCTGGACTCAATCTGGACCCAAAGATAGGAGGTCTGGGCACTTCTACGCATTCCGTTAGGATGGGAGTCACGCATAGTTCCAGATGAGAATCTTAGTTTAGGGTCTTAGAGCTCGGACCGTGAACGGTGGCACCTTCCCAAGCAAGCATAGATGCCGACCCAACCCCTAAGCCCACGTGAGCTGAACTCGGTGTGGGAAACAAGGGGGGTATCCTCATCGCAATACTTGGGGGGAGCCAAACGGGAGTTGATAGAGAGCCCCGAAGGACATCTTCGATGCATCTTGTTCCTCCAACGTGCAGACGCGCACGGGGGAAAAGTACCAAGAGTCCCAAGACTCTACTTGGACATGATGAAGTGATGAAGGGTTTGAATCGTGTATCCAGCATTTGGGCTTAATGGGTTGGCGTGGCGATAGAGGAAAACTGTTAACCATGATGGAAACACAGCGTCTGTATTGCGTTAGCCTGAGGTGGGGACAACAAACGAGCATCGACCGCTGACCATATTCGCAACTCGGGATTTTATCGATTTGTTGTCCAAAACCCTGGGGGGCGCTAGCCCGTATCGGTAGGAGAGCCCTTGGGCGTAGTATCCAGGCCGTTCTTGGGGGTCCCTCTAGGTGTGAAAAATGATGAAAGCCCTGACGCGGGGATACGTAATGCCTGGAAAGCGAGTGCGGACGTGTCCGAGTAAAGCTTGGCATTCCAGGTAATAAACCAGAGTACTCTTAAGCACATTGGTGAACCGCTGAGAAAGGGATCGACGAAACAGCTCAGTAGGGGGGGAAGCATGGTGTGGTCATTACGAGACCGCCGTGGATGAGGACATAATTCCACACCACGCCTTAGGATCCCCACATGGAGGAAGGATAGGCCAAGGGGCCAAGATGGGATGGGGATTCCCGAGAGATAGGGCTGGACCCGAATCTTGGACATCCGGGTGGTCCTACGTATCCCATGAGAATGGGAATCAAGCCACACGTAGTTCTTGAAATGCAGTTTAACGTCATACTGGACGAGGAGGGGATTAATATACCCCTAAACAAGGGAGGTGTATGTCATGGTAAAGAAGTCATCGTGAGTAAGGACGTATTCCTACGTCACACCATACGATCCTATAAGATAGGTCCTAGGCCGCGGCCCGGAAAGGCCAAGGGGCCTGGGGTTGAGCCTCGGTCAGGAAGGCCTGGCTGGCTTGTAGTTTAACGTCTTACATGAGGACGGGGGGCCAGGGGCCCAAGGAGGCCAAAGGGCCTGAGGCTGGGCCTCGTTAAGGGAGTTGTACGGCATGGTGCATGGTCCCGACGTGAACTAGGACGTAGTTCCACACCACACCGTGCACTCCTACAAGGGATTGGGCGGAGGGGCCCAAGAAGGCCAAGGGGCCTGAGGCTGGGCCTCGTAAGGGGAGTCATATGGTATGGTACATGATCCCGACGTGAATGAGGACGTAGTCCCACACCACACCGTATGATCCTATGGGGAAACAGAGCCTTGGGCCCGATTGCTAGCACCTCCCGGGGGGAAGTTTGCCATCTTGTGATGGGGCAGAATGAATCGCTGCACTCGATGTCCGGGACATCTCGGGGTGGACCCGCAGATCTAGGACACTGTTGACCATGTTCGAAACACAGCGTTCCCATGGTGACCCATATGGGGGCAACAAATGAGCGTCGACCACTGACCAAATTCGCAACGCGGGACTTATATCGACTTGTTGCTTAGGAAAACCCTCGGGGGCGTTGGCCCGTATCGGTAGGAGAGCCCTTGGGCATAGTATCCAGGCCGTTCTTTGGGGTCCCTCTGGGTATGAAAAATGATGGAATCCCAGTCAAGGAGTGGGTGAAGCATAGCTGTATCCATCCACGAAAGGGGAAAACACCTCCAGGGGGGAATGTGCAGCCAGGTCGAGGCTTGCTCGAGGTGAGTTGGGGAAAAAATATGCACCCTGCCGTGTCTTGACCCGAGGAGAAGATTTTGGCTTTTGGCCTGGGCCAACGGACGAAATGTCCGGGCGTTCCTACGTATCTCATAAGGATGATAATCAAGCCATACGTAGTTCTTGAAGGCCATGCAGTTTAGCGTCATGCGGTGAGGACATGGGAGGATAGAAGAACGGGCGTGGGCGCATGGTGCGACCTTCACAATCTTTGCGCGAGTGGGGTTGCATGAGCGGGGCCAAGAAGGACTATTCCCTGCTACAGAAAGATCCTCCAAGTATACTATTCCCATAGGGAATAGCGGAAGAGAAAAGCTCGGGGCTGGGCTCAGGACGAGGCGTCCGAGCGTTCCTACGTATCCCATGGAGATGGGAATCAAGCCACACGTAGTTCTTGAGGTGCAGTTTAACGTCATGCGGGACGAGGGGTCAGGGACCCAAGGAGGCCAAGGGGCCTGAGGCTGGGCCTCGGTCAGGAAGGCCTGACCAGCTTGCAGTTTAACGTCTTGCAACGAGGACGAAGATGCGGTTTAAGGTCATGCGGGACCAAGTCACAGTTTAGGGTCATACAAGACCCTCTCGCAGTTTAGGGTCGTGCAGGACCACTTTTGCCCTAGGCAAAGTACCGCTTGAGGAATTTGGCATTGGTGGGAGGGGTTATACGCTCTACATCTGTGGTCACCAAGTAGTATGCTCCATTGGGGTAAACCTTGTGGATGATATAAGGCCCTTCCCATTTGGGTTCTAACTTGGGCGGTTTCCTACCGGGAATCATTGGCGCTCAAAGGGCTAGTACCAGGTCACCCTGTAGAAAAGAGCGGAGAAGAACCTTCTTTTCAAAGGCTCTCTCTATCTTGTCCTGATTCCTTTCCAGATTATGCAGGGCATGAAGCCGGTTCTCGTCCAATGCCTCTAATTCAGCTAGACGGATCTCGGCCACCTCATCTGGTGTCTGGTGATCATAAACCGCAGTGCGTAGCGACGGCAGCTGGATCTCAATGGGTCGGACGGCCTCAGCTCCATACACCAGGGAATATGGGGTCACCTGGGTAGAGTTGCGAGTCGTCATCCGGTAAGCCCGGAGGGCGTTGGGGAGCTTGTTCGGCCAACTTTTCTTGTTCTGACCAACCATCTTCTGTAGAATGTTAGAGAGGGTCTTGTTGAACGCCTCGATCTGTCCATTCTCCTGCGCGTGGTAGCGGGAGGTATGGTTTGACCGGATGTCGTACTTAGCATACAATTTTTTCAATTTAGCTGCTCGGAAGTTGGTGCCGTTGTCGGTGAGGATGGCGTGAGGGACTCCAAACCGGTGGATAATGTTGGAGCTCACAAAGTCAACGATGGAACGTGCCTTGACTTCTTTGAGCGGAACTGCTTCTGCCCACTTGGAGAAGAAATCTATTGCAGTCAGGATGAAGCTACACTGGCGGGCTGTTGCCGGTGGATACGGTCCCACTACATCAAGTCCCCATACCGCAAATGGCCAAGAGTACCTGGTGGGGTGGAGGGGTTCTGGCGGCCGATGCAAGAAGTTGGCGTGTACTTGGCACGCGTGGAATCTCTTGGCGTATCCAATGCAATCGTGGATCATGGAGGGCCAGAAGTACCCTAACCTCCGGATTTGATGAGACAGTTTCGGTCCATCTTGATGGGCGCCACAGGAACCGGCATGAACCTCTTGCATAACTTGAAGTATCTCTACTCCTTGGATGCAACGGAGGAGGAAACCATCGAAACTCCGCTTCTAGAGGATCTGCTCAAGACTGGGGCCGCTCTGGAGGGTGAATGGAAGTGCGCGGCGTCGGATTCGCTCGCGCTCGGCCCGGTCATCCCGGAGCTGACCATTTTTGAGATACTCGACAAAAGGTGCTCTCCAGTCGGGGGTGGTTTCAACCACTACGTCTAACGAACCCGGGACTCCCGATATGGAGGGTCTGGCGGTGAGATGACTTACCCGCAGGCTATCACGGTCCTCTTGGGTGACGGGAGCAATGACTCTCTGGTGGGCCACGTGTATGACCAAATCATCTTGCTCGGGTTCTGCGAGCGACGCGGCTAAGCCAGCTAGGGCGTCCGCTTGGCCATTCTGCGACCGTGGGACATGGGTAACCTCTGGCCGAGAAGAGAACTGGGCCATTAGGAGGAGGGTGTACTCCAGCAACGGTGCGAGCTCTGGCTTCCTGACAACATAGTCGCCATTCACCTGTTTGATCACCAGCTCGGAATCTCCCTTCACATGTAGATGGGGAACATGGATCTCAAGGGCCAACTCGAGGCCGGTGATGAGATCCTGGTACTCTGCCTCATTGTTCATACAACCTTCTGACAACAGGAACGAGTACGGCAGGACGGCTTGCGCCGGGGTAATGAAAACAATACCCAGACCCACTCTGTTGAGCTTGGGGTCGTTGAGCCTTCTACCGGTGGGGCTCCGGGAGGCGCCGTCGAAATGCATTTTCCAACACGGGACAGCATGATCGACTGAGAGGATCGTCTCGTCAGGGAAGTCCAGGTCCGGGGATTGATCCGCGGGGGTTGGATGGGCAGCTAAAAAGTCTGCCAACTCCTATCCCTTAACGGCCTTCTGAGGCACGAACCTGATATCAAACTGCTGGAGAATCACCGCCCACCGTGCTAGTCGGCCAGTCAGCATGGGGCGGTTCAGGATGTACTTCAGCGGATCTACCCGAGAGATCAATTGCACTTCGTGGTGTTGCAGGTAGTGTCGAAACTTCTGCACGGCGAAGACGAGCGCAAGACAGCTCTTTTCGATAGGGGAGTATCTGACTTCCGTATCGAGAAGCATGCGACTGAGATAGTAGAGACTATTCTCAGTGCCCTCGTTATTCTTCTGGGCGAGTAGCGCGCCAAGGGATCTCTCCAGGGCGGTCACGTAAAGGACCAGCGGATTTCCGGAGACGGGTGGCATCAATACCGGAGGTTGGAGCAGATATTGCTTGATTTCCTCGAAGGCGGTCCGACACTCTTCATCACATTCGTAGGCAGCGCCTTTCTTCGTGAGCCGGGAAAAGGGCTTACACTTGCCGGACAGATTCGCAATGAATCGGCGTATATAGGCTAAGTGGCCTTGGAACCCTTGCAGTTCCCGGATGTTACCTGGGGGAGGCATCTGGCTAATCGCCCTGATCTTCTCCGGGTCGATCTCAATACCCCGGTATCTTACCACAAAGCCAAGAAACTTCCCGGAGGTGACCCTGAAGGCACACTTCAACGGGTTCATCTTCAGGCAGCGAGACCGGAGGAAGCCGAACACTTTCTCAAGATCTTTGAGATGGTCCTGACGCTAGCGCGATTTGACCACCAAGTCTTCGACGTAGCATTCCACCAGTGTGCCGAGGATTGGCTTGAATATGCGGTGCATCGCCCGTTGATAGGTGGCACCTGCATTTTTCAGGCCGAAGGGCATGACCTGGTAACAAAAGATACATTGGGGGGCCCTGAAGGCAGTGAACTCCTCATCCTCAGGGGCCATCCGAATTTGGTTGTATCCGGAGTATCCATCCATGAAGGAGAGGTCGTGGAACCCTGTCGTGGCGTCAATCAACATCTCTGTTACCGGAAGGGGAAAATCATCCTTCGGACAGTGGCGGTTGAGATCGCGGAAGTCGATATAGACTCTGATCTGCCCGTTCTTCTTCCTGACCGGGAAAATGTTGGCCAGCCATTTGGGGTATTGAACTTCCCTCACGAAGTTGGCTTTGATAAGATTATCATCTTCGGCCACAACCATGGCACCGTGGAATGGGTGCATCTTCCTGGGAGGCTGCTTGAACCCACGATGGTTCACCGGGAGACCAAGGCGGTGGACGGCTACCTGGGGATCCAGCCCTGGCATCTCATCGTAACTCCAGGCAAACACATCACGGTGACATTTGAGGAAGTCTACGTACTGCTGCCGCTCCTCGAGGGACATGGCCGCACTGATCAATGTGGGTCTCGGATCTGCCTCTCTACCAAGGTTCACCTGTACCAGTTCATCAACCGTGGTAGAGACGCCTTCTTCAAAGGCTGGGGGAGCATCCTCCAAGTCTTCCTCCCCAGCTGTGGGGGGACTTCTTGCGACGGAAGATACTTCTGGGCTAACAAGATCCACGGGGAAGCTGGTGCTGGCTCGGGCAGCAGCGGTCATCACATCAGGAGACTCACTTGTCGTTGAGACCATAGCAATGAATGCATTTGATCCTATCCCATCTGGCCTTCGACCTAAGGGGCCACGCTTGATAATATCAAAGCAGTGGTGACGTGTCGGCCTGAGTCGGTGGATTCCAGCCCGACGGAAGAGGCACGTATGGCGTACCGCCGTCATCATGAGCTTGACGTCCCGGTACCGTACAGGGGTAGGAGGTTCCGGGATCACTTGAGCCTGGTTGATGTAGGAGTACGAGTTGATTTTCCTCCGTCGCTTGGACAAGGGAACATGCCTTTCTTGCGTACCCGAAACAACAAAACATTGCCCCATGTCGGGGGTCGTGGCCTCCAACCGGTGGATCGGGAGGATGTAGGTGTCGTCCATGCTTGCCCAGGGATCACTTGTGATCGGGGTGGGCTCATCCTCGCTTACCAGGATTTGCTTGTCCTTACTTTTGTAATAACCCGCATCTAGATAGCGGGCCTCACAAGAAGCGAAAGGGGACGCGTCTCCTTGGAGCACGCCTACTCGACCGTTGAGCGAGTACTTGAGGCACTGGTGATACGACGAGGGGACCGCCGCATGCAGATGGAGCCATGGCCTACCCATCAATGCGTTGTAGGCGGTGTCCTGAGAAACAACCATGAACTCGGTGCTGGCAATCAAGCCACCGAACTGAGTCTTCAGGTGGATCTTGCCGACTAGGGTTTGCTCTGTCCTGTCGTACCCCTGGATCCTGAGGTCAGAGGGAGTTAAATCACCTTTGGACAGACCCAGCTTTCGCAGCGTCCGGGTCGGAATTAGATTGATTCCAGAACCTGTGTCAACGAGGCAGCGATGGAATTCCATACTGTTAAAGTGGCCAGTGATATATAGCGGGCGAATGTGCCCCTGTATGGGAGGGTCCTCATCTTCACCGGAGAACGAGATAACCGCCTGAAATTCGGCGTTTTCAATCGTCTCGGTATGGAATGATTCTGCAGCTGCTACCTCCGTCTCGAACTGGAGGGGGCTCCTTAGGGCCTCGGCAAGTGCCTCGCGCATCTTGGATGACAGGCGCAGGGCCTCAAGGATGGAGAGCCTCGCTGGAATGCCGGCCAGGTGCTTTGGGACATCATACTTGCATGCCAAACGTGAACCTCTGCTTACAAGGGGTTTTTCGGCATTTGGAGGCATAGCGGGTCCTGCCGGTTGAACTGGTGGTCGGCTAGCACTGGGTACATCCTGCTGCCTGCTAGTAGAAGCCTGGAGGGTGGTCTCCGGGCTAGGATCGGGCAGCAGAGGCTGGCATGTAGCCGGGCAAGACTGACTATGATACGACGAGGCAGCTCTCCCCGATCCAGTAGCACAAACAGCGGTGGCGGCAGAGCCAAGGGTGTTAGATGGGTTTGAGCGTGCTGAGATCTACACTGAGCCAGCTGCCTGGTCTCGGTAGCGTGCACGGCTTGGCTACAAGTGCCTGCTGACGTGCCTCGACGACCGGCGCGATTGCGATTCCGCTGACGTTGACGTCGGCTGGAAACGTTGGGGCGGTCTGCCTAGGGTTCCCCCTCGTCGGGGGTCATATAGGGCTTTACCAGCTCCACGGTGTTAACCGAAGCGTACCCTTGACTGTCGCTCGAAGAGTCATCCACCGCTGGGCGGATTCTGGGAGGAGTCCCCATTTCAGGAGGCATAAAGTCGCCGAGAGTGCGGGACGACGACAGCACTGGCGGTGCACGTTGCTTCTTCTTGCGTCGCCGCCGCTTGCCCTTTTGGGAAGAGGTCGACTGTGAAGACGATGCGGAGGCACTGGCGACTTCTTCTGAAGGTTCTGACTGCTTCAGGTGTGCCCGGATGATGCCCTGGGCACGGACGACAGTTTTTCGAGCCATCCAGTCATCATATTTCTGGGATCCGCGGCTAGGGACCTGCTGCCACTCACCTTCGCTGTCGCTGCCGATTTCTGATCCTGTAAAGATACCCGCCACTTGGGCTGGTTCTGGGCCCAACTTGACTATGTTGTTGTTGACCTGGTCCTGAAGACAGTCTTTAAACACATAGCATCGCTTGAGGGTGTGCCCCAGGATCTGGTGATAAGGGCATTAGTTGGGGTGATCGGTGAGATGCGCCTCTGCCGGCCTTCTACACTCCGGCAGACGCACAATCACTTGCTCTAGAGCACTTCGGAAGTAGCCAGGGACCTGATTTTCGTTGAACGAATAGGTCTGGTACCTTCTTTCCGGATAGGGGGCCCTGGGGGCCTGGTCCTGTCGAGGGACCGGAGGGGCCTGCCGAGGAGGCGGCGCCTGGTTGTCTCGCCTACGTGGCGGTGGCGCGTTGCGCTGGTGAACCTGTCGGTTCTGAGGCGGTCGCTGCTGGGCGGGAGCCTATGATTGAGGTGGAGGACCTCTGCGGGGTTGCGGGGGTGGCGCTGCCGGCAACAATTCCAGCGGCCTCGGGGCTTCTATTTGAGCCACTGCGGCGGGTTCAGCCCTGGCGGTCCTCCTGGCTGGGATCATAGGGGGCAACAAACGCGCCTGACTAGCCTGTTGCAAGGCTTCCTCGAGGCGCTGAGCCTTATCTGAAAAATCCCTGAACCCTCCAGGGTAGTTCTGGGTAATTAGGGAGGGTATCAGCTCTGTCTTGACATTACCCACACACATCGTCAGTAATTGCTCCTGAGTCAGTGGCATATCGAGGGAATACGTAAGTCCCTTCCACCGGGCGATGAAATCTGCAACCCGCTCATCAGGCCTCTGTTTGCATTTGAAGAGTTCTGCAATACTGGTCTTCCGCGTGGTAGAGCTGAACTGGTACAGGAACTGCCGGCGGAGATCCTCCCATCCGGTCACCGATCCGGTAGGGAGCTGGCTGTACCAGACGAATGCTGGACCTTCCAATGTCTGTACAAAGCATCGGAGCTTGGCGGCTTCTTGCTGAGTCGGGGTCCCCAGCATGGGGCCACACCTGGAAGAGAAATGGGCCAAATGCTATGGCAGGTCCCCTGTCCCGTTGAAGGGTGAGAAAGTGGGATTCCCAAAACCCGGAGGCGCGGGCATATCATCGACCCACGCGGGATAAGGCTTGCCATCCGGTGGGACCGCCACCTGCCGCGTCTCCAACGCTTCGAGATGGGCTGTAAATGCCGCAATAAGGTCATCCCGATGGGGGTCCCTGTCTTGACGGGGATCCCTAACCACAAGTGCATTACCAGGTTCTTCAACACGGTAGACTGCCTCGGCCGCTCATGGATCAACTGGCGGAACGACTTGTGGGGCGACTGGGGGAACCCGGACTGGGCTCTTCGGATTGCCCCGTCGCTCGGGGGGGTTTGGAGAAACGTATCACGCCCTCTTGCCATACGTTCCGGCTTCCTCCCTGTCTGCGGCAGTAGCATGATCAGGGTCGCCCGGAGGCATCTCACCGGGGGGAAATTGTTCCGGCCCCTGTTGCCCCGGCCTGGGATTACCATAGTCGGGTCGCCGCTCTGCGGCGCGCTCAGCCAAGAGTTCGTCAACCAGCCTCTTTTGCTCAGCAAGCTGCTGGCGTAACACGGCCTTCTCATGATCCTCGTCCGTTTTTTTGCACAGAAGCGGACGGGTCGGAGTGCTTGATCGCCCCGACGTGCTCCTTACCCTTGCCAGTGTTTCGACCGAGTACCAGCGACTCTGTGGGTGCGGGCAGGCCTATCAGGTTCCTCTGCTGACGGGTGACTCTCCCGGATGGGTCGAGCAGTGGTGGTGCGCCCTCTGGGGGGAAGTCTCCATCAAGGAGCTCCAGTTCGTCTTCCCTGTCCACAATGTCGGCCATGTGGACCGAGATTCCTCTCGAGGGCATGTCCTCGATGTCGCATAGCGAATCGGGTTGTCGTCGAATAGGATCGAAATGAAGGGCAGCATAGTGTCCCCAACCACAGACTTGCACATGGGGGGTGGCTTCCCTGAAGATCTTGCGGAGTGCTTTAAAACTCTGGACGCATTTTCGTTGGAGGGCACTCTGGTGACCTGGAGACTCGGGGTTCTCGGCCACAAGGAGCGCGGCCGCATCGATCAGGCGGCATTGTTTGCCAATCTCCTCGAAGTTCTCTTGACTCCTGGGGTATACTACCCGTTCACAGCGGAGGCGGAAGTGTGTCTCCCACAAGGTTCGACAAAAGTATCCCACTTCTTCAGGGGTAAGCGACTCGGGTACGCGGAAATTCAGCGCCGCCGTGGGCCAGAACTTCTCTGGGAAGTAGTCTGCTGCAAGAATACTCCAGAAGCTCCTGGGTTCGTCCTCGGGGTTTGGCCCTGCATTACCCCACTCATCAACCGGGGGCGGCTGAGGGACCGGTAGCGGTACCGAGCCGGACCTCTGGGATAGCATACTCGGCGGTGGAGAATACGGCGAGCGAGCGGACTGGCCACCGAATTCTGGGCCTTCCTCTGAAGAGCGAGGTGACCTGACCACAATGTCACGATAGGATGGGCTAACAGCCACTGCTTCGGGTACGGGAATTGCCGTTACCAGTGCCAGGTCATGTCGTTGCTCCACCACCGCTGTCCCCCAAAACAGCTCCCCGTGATCTCGCGTAGAGGTAGAGGGCGCTTCGGGTGACGATGGCGGTGACTGCGCGGTCGAAACCTGCAAAGTTTCCAGAATCTCTTCCTCCTGGATGTATCTGCGGAGGGAGATGGGGATCCGGTGGACCTCATGTTCTGGGAGAACGAGGCTAACGCGTATGGTTCCCGCCTCGGTCCTTGATACGGAGGAACTGGGAGAAGGTTCCATCGCTGAATCGTATTCTGCTTCAGATTCGGAGAAACGAGCAGGTTTGATCTCCACCCTGGCTTTCCCAGGATTCTTCTTGTGGCGGCGACGACCCGCTATCCTACCCCGGGGTGGCTCTTCGGGACAGGGTTGACCCCTATCAGGCAGCCTCGGGGCGGCTCTGGCGCCGTGGCAGAGAGGGTCCCCACTCGAGATAGCCGGGGTGCGAGGGGAACCAGGGAAAATGTTGAAGGGAACATGGGGAGGGCCTCCACGAACACCCATGTAGGCGGAGCCACTATTGGGATTAGCAGGAGCATGGGGAGGACCTCCATGATCAATGCGGGCGGAGCGAGGCTGGCCTTCACTCCTTGAGTTGCTGGGGCGAGGAGGACCTTCGCCAGTCGCAGAGAGGATGTAGGGGGGACCCCCACGTTGAAGAAGGACCGGATGGACGGTGCCTCCAGAAGGATGGACTCCATGCCCTGTACAGCGGGTGCGGGAAACGTTCCCGCGTTGCACGTTACTGTCGTGGGGCAGGTCTTCCAGCAGGATGGGGGTAGCACAAGGCATGCCTTCATGACGAACCTCGGAGCAGGGAAGGGCCACACTCTGTGGAGTAGCGGTACGAGGAGGACCTCCGTACGGGGTGACATTACCACGAGTTAGCTCGCGGCGATCACCGCTTGGGCCTGAAACCCGGAGAGTCAACCCGGCCTGCCCGTGGGGCGGTGGGGGCCTCGATCCTGGTTGGGTGAAGGGGTGCCCCTGCTCAATGTACGCGGGGGCTTCGCGATGCACGTCGGCGGTGGCTCGGGCCACTGTAGCTGTTGACGTGGACGCGCCTAGGCGAGCGTCCTCAGCCTGGGCCCGATGCTGACGTCGGGTCAGGCGGGCCGGTGCAGGTGGTGCAGGGACGTAGTCTGCCTGCTCTTCCTGCGGGGCCAGACGGCGGCGCTGACGCGGCCGGACGGGAGCTCTCGCCGGGGGCCCCCGGGTCGGGGCCCTGAGCTGACTGAGCCGGACAGCGCCTTCCTCTTCAGCGTAAGGCGAGGAGTCGTCAAGGCGTTCCGAGGATAGACTCCCGAAACGGTTGAATGTCGGGCTGGGGAGCAGGGGCTCCCTATGCGTCCTGTTAGGGCGGCGTTGACGGCGAGGCCTGGAGGCCTCCAAGTCCAAGCGGGCCATATCCCTGGTCGGGATGACCCCTTCCTCCTCGTACCTGCGCACGAGGCTGTTGATCACCCTTCGTTGGATGACCTCTGATGGGGAAAGGGGACGTGGGCGTCCCATATTCCGTGGCATTGCAGCCGTCGTGTCGGCAGTGGCCCCATGTGGGGTGGCCGTCGTGGTGTTTCCCCTGCCCCTGCGTGGGCGAGGATCGGATGGTGACCGCATCTCTGAAATAGCAAGCTGGTTCCTGAGAAACGAAGGGATCAACTCATCAGTACTGAGAGGAAAAGGATTGACGGACAGTGCCCCAGCGTTCTTCCGTTCTCCATGTCTGTGAGAAGGATCCACACCAACACGCTGCATAGCAGAGTGCCCCACGTTCTACTGCCCCGACTTCCGGTGAGTCTCACGACAGGCCCGCTATTTGCTTGGTGGGACCAGGCACCAGATATTTGGATCCGGTGACATGTCAATCTACTGGTGTCTCGAACGCTACTAATCTCCATACTGAGTTAAAGACCTTCACGTCGGGTTCACCATTTCTGTTTCCGACGCTTTCGTCGGGGCGCGCGCATCCGTCCGTGGAGGACGCGCGGCCTGTTGCCCTGCATTCCCGCTTTCCAAAGGCGGGCGACATTCGTTCCTTATTCAGGTACGTCTTCTCCTTGATCGAAACGGGATGATGGGATGTCGGTTCTTCCTCCTGCGGATTCCTCCTCAGAACTCATCGCCTTGTCCGGGTCTCCCTCATAGATTTAATACGTAGTTCGTGAAACTCTTCCTGGTGCCATATCGTCATGGACGCCGGTTAATTACACTACATCCGTCAAGACTTTCCATAGGGTCTCGACATGGTAGCGACCTTCGGTCAGAGTAAATGGAAACATCAGGAATTTCGGGGCATCTCTGGGTGCGTGGACATTGGGGAACCTGTATCCTTCCTCATGAGAGGGCATCTCAAGGGTGCATATCCCGAGGCATCCCACGTCGAATGCGGGGAATCATATGCCATAGGCATGTACCTGAGGTTTTCCTCAGCTTCCCATGTTTAACACAGGGTATGCAGCATGTTTAACGTCTTGCGAAGACGGTTACGCCAGAGGCGTTCCATCCGAGGGTTTCCTCAGGCATCTCATGTTTATCACAAGGTATGCCACGAGTTTAACGTCTTGCGGAGACGAAATGAGGGTGATCAGGACGTCCCATAGAGACGGACCAGATTGGTATATCCTTAGGAGGGAACACCTGGGAGGTTTACGAAGGGGATGGATCAGAACGCCCAATGAGGACGGATCTGAGGTGGTGCACTCCCTGGAGGGGAGATGTCACACCGTAATGGCTGATCTGTACACCACTGAGGGCAGATCAAGGGAATTGCACCCCAGGATGGGGGACACCATGGATTACCACTGGTTGGGATTGATCCTCTTGGAGGTATCCTACGTAATCTGTGTAGACGAAAGGGATCAAAACCCACGTAGTTCGAAGGGGTGATGAATCGGGGTGTACGCAGAGGACAAAGACCCGGAGATATGATGGGGCTTAGACGTGGAAAGTGGCCCATGCGCCGCTAGGAGCAGCGAGGAGGTGGATGGCATGATCCCACTGGGATGTGGCGGTCCGGGTGAGAATCAGGATGGTTGATGGATGGATGAATGAAGTGGAGGGGGAGTGAAATGCGACCATCGCAGGGGCGACAGTGAAGTTGGGCTTGGGCCTTGAAGAGGCTTCCTACGTATCCCCGTGGCAGGGAATCAAAGTCCGCGTAGTTCGGGAGGGTGCCGGTAAACCGACGTGATGGTGGACCTTGGTCCGATGGGCATCGTCAGCATACCGACATGAGGGTGGACCTTGGTCCAATGAAAGATGGGCTTGAACCTCTGGGAGGATTCCTACGTACCATGCCTTGACACGGATCAAAGTCCTCGTAGTTCTGATTGTGGAATACAGTTTAACGTCATGCGGGACGGGGGTGAACTAACGTGAATGAGGTCGGAACGACCGGATGGTGGGTTTGAACCTCGTAGAGGCTTCCTACGTACCATTCCTTGACATGGATCAAAGACCTCGTAGTTCGGGTTAGTCACAATGTCTTGCCGTCGAACTGGAATTGCAGTTTAACGTCGTACTGGACGAGGATGGAACCCGACATGAATAAGCGACGGGTGGGCTTGAACCTCGTGGAGGCTTCCTACGTACCATGCCTTGACATGGATCAAAGTCCTCGTAGTTCAGGTGGTGAATACAGTTTAACGTCATGCGGGATGGTAGTGAACCCTGACGTGAATGAACGACGGGCGGTGGGCTTGAACCTCGTGGAGGTTTCCTACGTACCATGCCTTGACACGGATCAAAGTCCTCGTAGTTCGGAAGGGGTGGGTCACAATGGCTTACCATTGGACCGGAATGCAGTTTAACGTCGTGCTGGACGGGAGTGTGCAGTTTAACGTCATACTGGACGCGGGTGACCAGACGTGAAAGTAGACTCGTGAGTCCACTAGTGGTGGGCTTGATCCTCGTAGAGGCTTCCTACGTACCATGCCTTGACATGGATCAAAGACCTCGTAGTTCGAAATGGCTGATGGGTCGCAGTGGCTTACGACTGGACCGGAATGGGACCCGACGTGAATGAGCGGCGGGTGGTGGGCTTGAACCTCGTGGAGGTTTCCTACGTACCATGCCTTGACATGGATCAAAGTCCTCGTAGTTCGGGGTGGGGATTTGTCGGCGAACCGACGTGAAATTAGACCTTGGTCCACTATTGGTGGGCTTGAACCTCGTGGAGGCTTCCTACGTACCATGCCTTGACATGGATCAAAGTCCTCATAGTTCGGAATGGTTGATGGGTCGCAGTGGCTTACCACTGGACCGGAATGGGACCTGACGTGAATGAGCGGCGGGTGGTGGGCTTGAACCTCGTGGAGGTTTCCTACGTACCATGCCTTGACACGGATCAAAGTCCTCGTAGTTCAGATGGGGATTTGTCGGCGAACCGACGTGAAAGTAGACCTTGGTCCACTATTGGTGGGCTTGAACCTCGTAGAGGCTTCCTACGTACCATGCCTTGACATGGATCAAAGTCCTCGTAGTTCGGAATGGTTGATGGGTCGCAGTGGCTTACCACTGGACCAGAATGGGACCCGACGTGAATGAGCGGCGGGTGGTGGGCTTGAACCTCGTGGAGGTTTCCTACGTACCATGCCTTGACACGGATCAAAGTCCTCGTAGTTCGGATGGGGATTTGTCGGCGAACCGACGTGAAAGTAGACCTTGGTCCACTATTGGTGGGCTTGAACCTTGTGGAGGCTTCCTACGTACCATGCCTTGACATGGATCAAAGTCCTCGTAGTTCGGAATGGGATTTTTCGGCGCACCGACGTGAAGGTGGACCTTGGTCCAATGGGTGGTGGGCTTGAACCATAGGAAGGCTTCCTACGTACCATGCCTTGACATGGATCAAAGACCTCGTAGTTCAAAAGGGGTGGGTCACAATGGCTTACCATTGGACCGGAATGCAGTTTAACGTCGTGCTAGACGGGAGTGTGCAGTTTAACGTCATGCTGGACGCGGGTGACCCGACGTGAAAGTAGACTCGTGAGTCCACTAGTGGTGGGCTTGAACCTCGTAGAGGCTTCCTACGTACCAAGCCTTGACATGGATCAAAGACCTCGTAGTTCGGAATGGCTGATAGGTCGTAGTGGCTTACCACTAGACCGGAATGCGATCCGACGTGAATGACCGGCGGGTGGTGGGCTTGAACCTCGTGGAGGTTTCCTACGTACCATGCCTTGACATGGATCAAAGACCTCATAGTTCGGGTGGGGATTTGTCGGCGAACCGACGTGAAAGTAGACCTTGGTCCACTATTGGTGGGCTTGAACCTCGTGGAGGCTTCCTACGTACCATGCCTTGACATGGATCAAAGTCCTCGTAGTTCGGAATGGTTGATGGGTCGCAGTGGCTTACCACTGGACCGGAATGGGACCCGACGTGAATGAGCGGCGGGAGGTGGGCTAGAACCTCATGGAGGTTTCCTACGTACCATGCCTTGACACGGATCAAAGTCCTCGTAGTTCGGGTGAAGATTTGTCGGCGAACCGACGTGAAAGTAGACCTTGGTCCACTATTGGTGGGCTTGAACCTCGTGGAGGCTTCCTACGTACCATGCCTTGACATGGATCAAAGTCCTCGTAGTTCGGAATGGGATTTGTCGGCGAACCGACGTGAAGTTGGACCTTGGTCCAATGGGTGGTGGGCTTGAACCATAGGAAGGCTTCCTACGTACCATGCCTTGACATGGATCAAAGGCCTCGTAGTTCAAAAGGGGTGGGTCACAATGGCTTACCATTGGACCGGAATGCAGTTTAACGTCGTGCTGGACGGGAGTGTGCAGTTTAACGTCATGCTGGACACGGGTGACCCGACGTGAAAGTAGACTCGTGAGTCCACTATTGGTGGGGGCTTGTACCTTAGGAAGGCTTCCTACGTACCATGCCTTGACATGGATCAAAGAGCTCGTAGTTCGGATGGGGATTGGGTGGTCAGGGTCGGTGCTCACTCTAAGCCCACGTGAGTCATGCTCGGTGTGAGAAACAAAAGGTTGCAAGGACCTGACGATCACGTCGCGAGGGGTGCGTCCGTGAGAAGTGAAAAGGGGCTTACGCGTTGGGCAGCCCATGGTGTTGGGACTTACTCCAGAATGGAGGCCCAGAGGGGGGTGCCTCGCCCCCTGTCACGTCCTCCACTGACCTTGGTAGTGGGGAAGTACGGAGATGCACGGGTGCAATCATCTGTACTAAAGGCTAGGGGCTTACGCTCTGAGGCAGCCCTTCCCCTGCGAACATGCGCCACTCCGACAAGGAGGATCTCATTCCATGTGCGGAGGAGTTCCATTCCCATGGAGACGAGTGGTGCAACGAATGTTCGAGCTGGGGGGGGGGGTCCTTCGTGAGGGAGACGAGGTTGGGTCACAGTTTAACGTCATGTGTTGAGGACGTGGTGCTTGGCAGTTTAACGACCTGCAGCTCGGACGAGGTCGGTTCACTCCACACCCCTAGGGCTTACATAACTGGTACCCTCTAGTCCTTGGGGAAGGGAAGATGTCGGTAAGGCCATGGTCATGGGGGGTCGTGGAACGAACCATCGAGGGGTCCACGTTAGCGTGGCTACGCGAAGAAGCAATAGCCGTTAGCGTGCCTATGCGAAGAAGCATTAGGCGAAGCAACGCTACGGGTGATATTATCCATGGGACTTTGAAATCACATCGTGCAAACCTGGAGGGTCGCACGGAAAGAGGAATCACTAAGCAGAGGAGTGTGCTTTGCGAAGTAGGGTGCCTTGACCTTGGCATGGGGCATAGGTGTGAATGGGAGGTGCTTCGCGAAGTGGAACAGTGTTCGCGGAGCACTGCCTCGCGAAGAAGGGGTGCCTCGCGAAGCAGGGTCCTACCAAGAAATATGCTTCGCGATGTAGAGCGATCCTGCCTTAGCATAGGGATCACTCGTATGGGTTGGGTGTTTCGCGAAGCACAAGTGCTCTGCGGCTGCCCGGGTTCCCTTGGGAATCCCCTTCCTTCGCGAACGCCCTTGAGCTTCGCGAAGGGCATCCCTCTCGGAAGAGGGGCTCAAAACGAGACAAAACAGAGTCGGCTCGCGAAGTAGAAGTACCTCGCGGAGCTCATGATTCTCGGGGCAAAGATTGCTTCGCGATCCGGGAGAGTAGAAGCCGAAAGGTCGAATTGTCCGTCCTCTGGACTCAGAGGGAGCCCGGTATTTATAGGGAAGGGGTGCCGCGATGCAAGACTCGTGCGCCACCTCTGGTGCTTCGCGGCGGCTCGCATACGTCAAACGGGTTCGCGGGGGATTACCGCCTCTGGAGCATCACGGCGGCTCACGAACTTCAAATGGGTTCGCGGAGCAGTACCGCCTCTGGAGCATCGTGGTGCCGCCATGGTGGGGCACTTCGCGGCGGGGCTTCGCGGCGGAGCATTGCGAGGCAGCACGCCGGCCTTCTTCGTTCCTTTCTTTCGGGCCATATTTTTGGCGCCAATAGGTTCATAGGACAATAGATGTTGATTATAGGAAATATAATTTAATTCATAGAGAAAGTCTTCATATCATATGGGTTTTGTTGAAACATAATCAGATTCAAGAATAAAAATGGGAATGTGAGAAGGAAATGGTCAAGTACTGGCCCAAACTCCTTCAGCCCAATGGTGTCTGTCCACATTATGGGGATGCAATGGATAATGGTGGGGATAATTTAGCACACCCAGTTATAAAAAAGTAATATTTTTATTATTTATTTTAGGTATGTAATGTGTTTGTTTGAATTTGGGAGGTTTTGAGGTATTTTAGAATGTTTTTGAGGCATTTCTTGAGGTACACAGTTTGAAAAGTGTTAATAAAAACCATGAAACTCCTATAAAAAAACATGAAATGTGAGGTAGTTTTATATGGGCAGGCACAGTTTAGATGCACTGTTTGGGGAATAATGTGACCACCTAGTAGAAACTATAATTTTGGAAATAGGTTCATATGCTAGGTTATCATATGATTTTCCTAAACATGTGACCTAACCGTGGAATGTTAATATTTAGATCCTCAAATTTTGGATCTCATTAGTAATTGATAAAAAACCAATACTTTACTCTAGGTCCACCCTAACACATTTTTCACGATGATCTGTGGTTAATTAATGCCCAAATTATTTAATATGATTATGTTCTAAGTCAATTTCCACAGATATATTCTTATTATTTATCTTGGATCCCTAGATCTATTCCATTTGGTATAGATATTAGATATATTATTTAAATGATGATGATATTTTAGTTTTTTAATGATAGGTAATGAGATCTAATTTTTTCTTATCCAGTTTCAACCAGTTTTGTAGAACAATTTGTGTCGTTCTTCATTGCACCATAGTTTCTGATGTAATTGGATTCACTCTCAAGTCCACATATTATAATATAAAGTTATAATTATAAATTGATTTAATTTATTGAAATTTATGCGCATATCCTGATAGAAACCCTCTTTAGTGATGGATATTAAATTTATGAAATTTAGCTGTTCTTTAATGTGATTGGTTTATAGATTTTGAAATGAGGATTTTAAAATGTGGAAATGATTTTATTTTTGGAAATGGTATGATTGTGATTTTTTTAATAAAATAACATTTCTCTTAAAATGGAATGGAATGATTTATATGGAATTATTTTTTAGAATAATTGATTTTGTGTGTTCATGTGCATTGTGATGAATATGGGAATGATGTTTCAACCATAATTAGTGTGATGGATACAACTCTGAACTTTCCACCATAAAAATGGTTCAACATGTGACAACATGGGGAAACTATTACTCAGAAGAATCATATATATAGAGGTTAAAGGTGTCATGCATGGTTTGATGCATAGATATGTGGGATATAATATGTAATTCCAAATTTTATATTTTAAAATTGTTATAAAGTATTGTTGCGTTATAATACATAGAAATGGATATTGTTTTGGAACACTATTTTGGTATGGAAATTGATTTATATTATGATAAAAACCAATTTAAAAATTTCATATAATTTTTTTATATTAATGTTCTAAAATTCACTATAATAGTTGAATGAGTATTGACGTCATTTGGAAAAAACAGAGTTTAATTAATCAACTCCTTCCTAGAAACATTGATGTGTTTACATATATTTTTAATCGAGACATGGGTAAATGAATGGTATCAAATTTCTTTAGTGATTCTTCAAGATACATGGGGACTAGATTGTGGATATAGATCCTCATGCATGTTGGGAGTTGTAGAGTTATGTCTCTAGAGCCCTTGAGATTTGTGGTTTTGTTTTCCTCTTTCGTACAGTAATTCTGGTTATGATGTAGTTGGGTTTTAGTTGGGTATTGTGGTCTGTTTTGTATTATGTTGAGATGTATTACATTGTTATCATGAACAATATAGTGATTTTTTTATGCTTGGTTGTTGAAGTTTTTATTTTCAATGGTAAAATCATCCACCAAATGTATTAAAGACCTTGGAATTTATTTTCTGCCTTTGAATCCTTTGGGATGTCTCCTAAAGACCAATATAAATTACACATAAAATCATTCCAATGAGGGTGGGAGTGATGATATAATACTGTAATGTAATGTATTTATGATAAAGAACATAAGTAAGATAACTAAGGAAAGGATGGACAAAAAAGAAATCTGTAGTATTCAAATCCACTTCCTCAAAACATTAGGAGAAAGTTATAACTAAATGTTCAAGGGATCAAGAATCCGCAACTGAGCATTTTGAAGATACAACCCATCTTTCTATAAGATTTATGAAGTTTTAGTATAATAAAAATTTCATTAGGAACCCATGATATAAATATAAATAATAAAACGGTGAATAGTAGTGTAAGGATTGATGTAGTGATTAAAAATCAAATAAAATAATTTTCTATGAATGAAAAAGGAAAGGGAACGTCAAAGATAACTATCCTAAAATAAAAATAAAATATAAATATGATGAGAAGGAGTTGAAACAAAATAAATTTATGAAAGAAACATGTAGTTATTTTAAATATATATCACATGATCTAGACACTACCCAAGTGAATAATTATAAAAGAGATAATATGTATTTTATGAAAAACACATCTGAGGTATCCTATGTATTTCCTTCTTCTCCTATAAATATTTAAAATCATATTAGAGATTATTTCAATGATTAATAAATGTATAGTAATGAAATATTTGAGTACTATAACATGTTTGAGGATGCATTCAATAATATTAAGGAGAGTGGTATGATTATTAAGAAACAACATAATTTAACTTTTAAGTGTAAAAATGAAATTTCTATTGAAAAAGGGGAAAATTATCAACTGTAAAAATATAATACTGAATTGAAATTATCTTATGAGAAACAGAATAAATAACTAGATAGATTTTCTAATGGCAGAAATAATGTTAATTAAATACTTTTAAACTAGATATCACATTTTTAATTACATTTTTGTGTTATCAACCTCAATAAATGATAATTTTTAGGAACAATTATATTCCAATTTTTTTATTTATAATTTTATACTAGATTTTATTCAACTAGACCTAAAGAATTATTTATTTATAAATATTTACCTACAACTTATAGGAAGCATATTAATCAAATACATTTTCTTAAATAATTAATTACTAGAATTTATGGATATATGAGGATTGGGGTTCCCAAACCATTCTCATTATAAAAATTATATTTTATGGAACCTACATTAAAATCAATAAATTAGAACATATTTCACTTGGATATTTTTTTATCAAGACATATGTCTAGAGATTATTCAAGACTGAAAATTGTGATAAAAATGGATGGTGTACATGTCACTTTTGGGGAAAAATCCAAGGGGAAAATAATTTTCCATTACCTTGTTTGAAATCAAAGATAAATTTTAATTTATAATGTTATAATTTATGATTGTTTAAAGTAAATTCTTATTATCATCTGATAGCTATGTGATGATGTGTTTTATGTGAAATTTGAAAATATTTTATATAATTTTTTTATTCTAAAACTATTTTCTATTGACTACGTTGAAAAATGAAAACCTTATACGCTGCTAATTTAGAGTCCTTATTTTCTTGAAATAAATTTCATATCTATGTGCTATTCATAAGGAATCCATGATTTAGAAAATGACAGTAGGCTATTAAAATATTTACATTCATATGAAGCTAAAAAACGGTTGTTAAAATATATACATATACTAGAATTCACAAATGATAATGATAGATACAGCTATCAAAAGGGAAATAATGAAAGATTTCTCTCAAATCACTGAAATATGTTTTGCCTTCTCTAACCCAAGATTGAGTTTAGAGAGAATGTTTTATACCATATAGTGTTTGTAGTTTTAATGGGAAGCATTAGGATTATGTCCTTATAGAACCCCTTTCTAGGTATTACCGTTATTTATTTCTAGATAAAAAAATTAAATACATCACTTACATTACCATAAATTCTAAATATATATAAAATATTAGTGGACCTAGGATTAAGGCCATAAGAAATGATAATGAACATGAGTTTTAAAATAAAGACATTTAATATTTTTTTTCATTAAATGGCTACAATATCAAATTTTATTTTTTAAGGGCTTCACAATATAATGTCTTTATAAGGATAAGAAATAAAAAACATCACGAAATTACAAAAAACAATGAGAATGGTTTAACTATTTATTTTTTATGAACTACCGCATAAATACATCCAACTATATAATTAATTTAGTCTTTATTAGATATATTTTGAGGAAATACCCTTATAAGTTATTGAATAGTTGAATAAAAAAGGTTAAAAACTTTTTTGTTTTTGGGTAAAAAAATTTTATTCTTAACATAGAGGATAGTTATGAAAAATTAGTGTCCTTGAGTGATGGAGGAATTTGACACTATTATTCATCTTGTAGCAAATACTATAGTGCTTGAAAAAAATAACAAATTCATTGAAAGAATATTTTCATATAATAATTTAAGAGATTGATCCAAATGAAAATTATTCAACATTAAAAATAATATAAAATGATCATTGAACTCTAAACATCAATTCAAACCTTTTAAAAACTCTTGTGAAGCAAGGAAAAAAATTATCCAGTTCATAGGAATATCCTGAATCAAAACCACATCGTTAATAATACAATGAAATTTCCTTCCCTAATTTTTATAGTTACATTAGATATCTTTAAATGAATCCTCTACATATGGTAGTTGGGTAACTAGATTGGGTACACAATATAGATATTCATAAACAAAACATGTTTAGCATCAATCATTATTATCACAACATGAATTTTAGAACATCAATGATTCAATTAATATTTTATTATGGATGATAGAAATGAATGATAGTGATAATTAGTTTGAAAGAAATAGTGTTTTGGATCAGGTAGTTCGATGTAAAGAAACTCCCACTATTGGATATTAGTAGGTTCTTAGAAACAAATATGTTGAGTTTTGAACTATAATAATAAAAAGGTTACCTTTGTTGCAAAATGATATATTGAAGAATAGGATATTGAATATTTAGAAACCATTGAACTATTATGTATAATTTAATGCATTAAAATAATTACTGACTTTGTAGCACATTTTGATTTAACACTATATAAATTGGATGTCAAAAGTGTATTCTAAAATAGATATATATATGATGATTTTTTGTTGAATACCCCCTGGATTTTAAAATCCTTATTTTTCCCATGATGGTTTTATAATTTAAAAAATATTTATATTCCTTAAATAAATCCCCTAGATCTTGGTATGATATGATCAACTCGAGTCTATGTAATAAAGGTATCTCAAATGGTATAACTGATCTTACTATTTTTATAGAAATAATTTGAAAAGATGTATTATAATTTAAAATAATTTTCATGATTTTATTTTTGCATCTTAAAAAAATTATATCGGTTTTATTTTTAAAATATGAGGAAAAATTAATTTGAAATGAGTTCATTCGGTGAACTTAAATACATTCTGGGTTTTAAAAATTCATAAAATGAATAGTAAATTATTTTAAATAAAATTATTTACACTAAATACCTATTAAAATAGTTGGATTGGATAAAAATAAAAGTTGTGATACACCCACAAACCGCCCTGGTAATTTAGATCTTGACTAAGTTAGAACACCTATAGAATAAACCAGTTACATATGTATGATTAGTAGTCTTCTATATTTAACTACTAGTTATATTCATAGTATGTTTTTTGTATCTATGTGTTCCGATTATTATGTTAACACTAAATAAAATCATTTACATGTTGTTGAATGGATATTCAAATACCAAAAACATATAAACAAATTTAGTGATTAATATGAACCTATGAATCAAGTTATCTTTTAGGTATGAAATAATATCTTGATGTAATAAGAAGAAAAATCTTTTTTTATCTATTGATAGTGATTAATACATATCTACATGTAGATTTTGTTCTCATATTTACTATATGAAACACACTTTTCTAGACAATAGATAATAATTCATGAATGAACTTATATTTTTAATGAAAAAATAGTGGTAAATATTTTTAAGACTCACGTTTTGTATTATTTGACAATGAATTTTTATGTAACATCTCACTTTTTGATGAATATTTGTGAAAACGGTGTTAGAACTATATGATTGAAAGGGTATAAAAATTATCTTTCTAATATTTTCATAAAACCTTTAAATAAAAGGGATTTAACTACATCACGATTTAATTAGATATGAAAAATTTTAATTATTCTTTAATGTTTGAAAGGATACCATTTGAAATGTCTCTTTTATTAATTCACTATTAGGGATTCCCCATTGTCCAATCACCATTGGAAAGTCATCATTAGAAATTCATCATTTGACAAGTCACTATTGGACGAGTAACCATTGGTGAGTCACCATAGTAGATTCATCATTGGAAAAGTCAACGATCAATATTTCATGTGTATTCATTGACACAAATTTTCAATATTATATTTTTATTTGATTTTTAGAAGTTTTTATTATATTTTACAATTTTTAATTCCTAAATGATAAATTAGGATTAAATATTTAATATAGTTCTCTCTCTCTCACCTTCTTCCTTTTATCCTTTTCTCATTCACTATATCTCCTTACCTTCATCCTTCCCATACATTGCATATACATCATTATTCATAAATGGTGAGTGTTAAGAATGCTAAAATGACATCACCCCAATAATTTCATCCCTTTTAAAGACTGAAAGGATAAACCATATATGAATCTATTTAATCAAGGTACCAATAGATTATAAATCATATAGAGTTCTTTGAAAAGTAAGTTGGTAAAAAATAGCTTATTTCCAATAATTCATTATCTATAAGAGTGATCTAGGAATAAGGATGGTTAAATTGGTTTACAAGAAATGAAATACCATTCTTTCATAGGTTTTTTCTTCAATTTTATTAGTATAAAGTCTTCAAATTTGGGATGAATAATGATATGATTCAACGTATTATTGATGGAATGATGTTTACATTTTCTTGAAAATAATGGGAAATGTTTTTAACTATTAGACATCTAAGAGTTTTGAAGATTATCAAGGTATTATAACCACTTATAGTAATTTTATATCAATGAAATTGTTTTTTTTTGGAGTGGACTAGTGATAGTACTCTATGAAGGACTACTTATAAATATTTATATGGAGAATGAAAAAAAATTATGTTTATCTTGAATTTTTGTGTTCTAGATAATGAGATTTTAATATATGAGTTATAACGATGCATAAATTTTATGGCTTATGATACGATGAGATAATAATAATATGTATAGATACCTCATGATTTACATTATGGAAATGTGTAATTCATTATCTAGATCCAATTCTCTCCTTTATCATATGTTAATTTTAGATATCCTGAAAAAAATTTGTGATTCATGCGGAGGAGGAATCTATTTTAAAATTTGGTGTTTTTTCTATCTAATGTTATATAATAAAGTACTAGGGTCACATGGAACCATTTTACATGGTAGTGGGTTATAGATAATGATAATATGCATGTGTATTTATTCTTTTATGAATTCCTAATATAACCAAGAACCATGTTGATCCTAGATTTTTGTTAGACCAGACAATGGTGTATTCAGATGAATAAGAAGTTTATACATCTGTTGATGAATATGAGGCTACATTAGTTAGTGAGGGAATTAAACCTAACATCCCTAAGAGTCTGAATATGGAATTTATTGATGCTACTCTTATAGTTTCTCTACAAAATGGAGAAAGTATTTTATGTGCATGAGATATTGATGATGTTGAGATAGAGATTTATAGGGATATATAATGTATACGTTCTTATTCTATGTTCTCTTACGATTTTTTAATGTCTGTAATAATGAAAATTGGGATGATAAAGATACTAGATAAGATTGAAATGTACTAAATAGTGATGATAATAAGGATATTGACGATGGAGGACTTGTTAATGATGATTCTTGTTCAATTAGGGAACTATCACATCAACCATACTGTAATGGTTCTATTGTCTCAGTTTGGACTACCAAGAAACATGACTCACTAGGACATGAGAGTGTAGGAAGTCATGGTTTTTTCATCTTTATGTCCTTGGATATATTCATTTTAAAATCCTTTTAGAGATGTAACATATGCTAAATAATATACTAGAGTATTTATTAAGGGAGAGAAATTTCATATTTTTATCATAGTTGACCCTTCTATTTTGGGTCCAGTTAGAGTGAATGTGGAATCTCTAGATGAGTGAGAGAAATTGATATGATAAATTCATCTTGGTATTTACTATTTTCTGTCTAAATATATTGAGGAAGATGATGGTGAGCATAAGGATTCTATAGAAGAATATTAGTTATCTTATAATTGGGATTCATTGTCAGGTTCCAATAATATTAGACATGTATATGATAATTCAAATAATTATGGAAGAAATACAAAAATAAATGGTGGAATATCTATCTTAGTTTGAGTAGAGAATGATAAGAATTAAACCCTAGTGTAGAATATTGATAATAATTCTGAGAATTAGGAAATCCGTTCAGTTATACCATCCATTTAAGAGCATGTATAGGCTGATGCTCCTGCACCTATTACTACACCATTTCATTCATATGTGATTTTTATAGTTGACTTAAAATAATTTAGAGGGAGACTCACTATTTACATTTTTATTATTCTGATATCTCTGGAACCTTTATCACTCATGTCAGAGAATTTATTACGAGAAACTATTTCAAGTTTGTGGCATTAAATATCCAACAAAAGATATATTTCACATTTATGATGTAGAAATCAAGAACTTAAGGTTGGATAGTGGGATGGAGACCATGAGCTCTATGATATGGAAGAAGAAATACTCATTTTTTTTAGTCATGATGCTATGATGTAGAGGTTGGAGAGTTTACCTCTATTGGATTTTATATATTCTGCTACACCTCCCTTAGTTTTAGTTCACATTGAGTTGATCTAAACTATAGATTAAGAATAAAATATTTCTTTTTTAGAGATTATCATGATAATCCTCCGGATGATATGAAATTGATACTTCATCATTGGGTTCATTATAGAGACTGGTAAGAGAGTGTTTAAACGAGTCTCAAAGTGATAGGGAACCATCACTAAGCCTATTAAATAATAACATTCCATTATATATTCCAAATAATAACTGAATTCACATTTCATGTTTTTGGTTGAGAATCTATGGATTCCACATATAACCATAGATTTCAAGAAAAATATTATCCATTTGAAGGTTTTTTCACCCACGATTAAATTATTTTTAGAGGAGAAGAATTACATATTTTGTGTTGTGGAGGGAGGAAAAAATATTATTGCAGACCATTTCAATAACATGAAACATGTATGGTATGTATCTAAAACTATACCCGTTTCTCAATTGGATATTACCAGGACATAATTCAACTATTATCATTCCTCATACACTAAGTCTCCATAGTACCGACCCTCCATCATTTTTCTAGTGGAAGAAGTAAGGAATATCAAGCTGGTGATTAACAATGTTCTTCCCCAACCTCCTTCTTTACCTTCACCCACTACCACAACACCCTAAATATCTAAATCTATTATACATACAAGTGATAGGGGTATGATAGATTCTTATACTACATTCTCATATGGGAGTTACTATGATTAGACATTAATATTTAAAATGTAATTTTTTGTAGTTTTCCCTATATCTCTTTTTGAGATATCAAATTCTTTTTATCCTTAATGGAATGTATCGTTATTCTTATTCTTATATTTTTATTCACTATTTATTTATTTACACATTTGATAATCCTAATATGGGGAAATGTTTTTTTATGGAAATTACCTTTTCACTCAATAATATTATTTGATAACATATTTATATTTTCATAGATATGTTAAATTCTATAACTAGTTATTATTTGATACATTACATGAACTCATCCCAAGATATAATTTTTAATTTTTTTTGATTTAATTAATAAGATAATCTATTCTAAACCATTGAAAACATAATTACAATAAACCATGATACCACATTTTTGTAAATATCATATTTGATATTTGAAATTATTAGCAGCCTATTTTTTTAAAAATTAATATATGTAAATATATGTATATTTTATACATTGTTTATTGATATTCCATGAACAATACATATTATTTTAGCAATGATGGAAGGCGGAAGGGAGAATGATACAAACCCTAAACTGGACCATTCTGAATTGAAAACTGATGACATGGGTAGTAAGGAAGCTCATGGATTGGACAATGAATACTTTGGTCACAAGGATCTCTTTAGTCGATGTGCAAAAAATCCCTATGAGGATTTCCAAAATAAAGGACCTAAAAAGTGATTTGTGGAAGCAGTCAAAAGCATGGGGAATGCATCCTTTCTTGAGTGTGATTCAGCCTCTGTTGGAATTATTCATAAAGGTATAATTGTTCATGTCTCGGCCTTTCAAACTACTTTTGAAGAAAGAATACATATGTGTATGTTTTCTATAATTACTCGGGTTGTCATACTAAAGGGGGTGAAGCCATGGATGTTTATTGAGCTTACTGCTAAAATTGATGAGATCTGGGGTTTTAATGATTGGATGATGATGGCAATGGGTCGTGGGTTTTATCATATTATCTTCCCCCCAGAGGAGTATAAACAATGTGCTTGGAGTTTTTCTTCTGTTCCCATAAAGCTGGGTTTCTTACGGATTCATGAATGGGATAGGAATTTTGATCCCAATTCTGTTAAGAACACTTTTTCACAAATATGCATTCAAATTTTTAATTTTAGTTGGCTATATTAGCATCCTCAAATTTTGTGGGATATTTCCTCGTCGGTGGGGAATATTTTAAGGCTAGATAGAGAGACTGAAAATACCACTTTTGGTCACTATGCAATAATTCTTGTAGAAGTAGATATGTCCTCCACATTAGTGGAGGAGGAGGTGCTAACTATAAAGGATGATAGACTCACGCTTGGAATTATTTATGAATGAAAGCCTACGTTCTACTTGAATTGTCATTTTTTTGCCATGTTGCTGCAGATTGCAACAGGAATAAGTTATCCAAACTTTGTAATATATGAGGTCATGATGAAGATAATTGTGGGGGTGGCAGGGGAAAGAAAGCAGCTTCCACTATATCTGAACCTTCTCAATATAACAATTTGCACAAGGGGCCTACCACTAGGGCTGGGGAAAATGGTGGGAATTCCATCATTGAAGGGGCAGCACATGCTACTTGGGAAAATGATGTTGAATGTAACACTCATATTTTTAGGACCTCTTTACTGGTACATACTGATGAGGCAACGGTGGGGAAACATATACAGACTGATGAACCTGCTGTTCTGGTGGAAGACCCAGTTTCAACTTCTATTTAGGTCTCGATCATAGACACTGCTGCAGGTACAGCTCCTCGGCCGGAATCAGCTATTGATTATGTGGACACTCTGCTAGAACCTGAGAAGCATGTCTCTGAGGTGATTGATTCAGATCAACCCAATGTTAACACTGATGGTGTCAACAAACATGAGGCCCATGCGTTCATACAGGTGGGGAAGGTTATAAAAGGGTACTCCCTGCTAGTCTTCTTGTTGCCCCAATCGAATCTATCAATAGGTTTTCGCCGCTCACCATTGACGAGCCCACTAGAGATGAGCATGAATCTACATCATATGGAAATAGTACTGGAACTTCTACTACCAGTGATACTATCTTATATGATAGGGATATGGAATAATGAATTGATGGGCCTAGCACAAGTATCAGATCAAAAAAATGAAGATTCTTTATTAGAATTGTCATGGGATAGGGAATCCTCCCATGGTCAGGTCCCTTAGACATTTTATTATGACCAACAGACCATTCCTAATTACTGTTGCGGAACCAATTATGAAGATTGAAACTAGGAGGTCTTTCAATTGGTCAACTATGGGTTACTCCTTTGTTGAAAAAAATCAAATTGATGGAATCTCTAAAACCTTATGGGTGCTAAAGCATGATAGCGTTTCCATTAATTTTATTAGAACTGATCTGCAATCTATTACTCTCACATGATGCTCTAGTAATGCCCTAATTTATATGACTTTTGTATATGCTTTCAATCTATACAAAAGAATACATGATTTTTGTAGAAACATTGTCGAGATTTTGGAGAATATGTCAACTAGCTGAGTCTTACTTAGTGATTTTAATACTGTCTTGAAGCCTGTGGAGAAAACAAGTCATGCCTTTTTTCGTATCTCAGTTGCTGATCTGTCATCCTATACTAATAAATGTGGTCTATCTGAGGTACCCCTCTCTAGTGATGATTTCACATGGAGTCATTTCACTATTAATGGTAGGTAAGCATGAAATTTGGACCGATGATTCATTCAGGTTGATGATAGGAACTTGGCAATTGATGTTTCGGGGAGAACCCTTCAGAGATTACATTTTGATCATAACCCTGTTCTTGTTGATGTTTGTTTTCGTTATTTAAGGGATGTCACTCTCCCATTCAAGATCAATAATGCTTGGATTGTTATCCCGGGTTGTAGAGAAGTTGTCCTAGAGGCTTGGAAGACCAATTTCGTGGGCATCCCCTCCAATATTCTTTGTTGCAAATTAATCCTGGTCAAGGAAAGGTAGAAAATGTGGAGAAAAGAATCCTTTGCAACCCTTGATAATGACATCAGAGAGGATGAAATTGCTTTATCAAATTGTCAACAAGCTAATCTATCTCAAGAATTTCCAGCACAAGATGAGATTCAGGCTGCTTCAAATGTGGACAAACTTTTGGATTTAAAGGAAAAATTGGCCCTGAAGCAGTTTAATATAAGTTGGTTGAATGATGGGTATATAAATTCATGGGTGTTTCACTGCATGAATAGGGAGAAAGGGGAAAAAAGAAGTCTCCAAGCCCTGAATATTGAGGCTAATCTCTTCTCATCTGAGAATGATATTGCCAATGCTGCTGTAAATTACTTTGAGAACCACTATTCAGATCATGATGAGGAATACTCTGATAGAATCATTCGATGTTTTTTCTCCTCAATTCTGGAGGATCAATACAGAAATCTTGTTGACATCCCCAATGAAAATGAGATACATTATGCCCTCTTATCATTAAATATTGACAGTGTGGCATGCCCTAATGACTACTAATAAATTTTTCATGTTTTACTAGGACATTATACATATTGAGGTTGCCAATGCTATAAGTGAATTCTTAAGATCATCTTACATGCCTTTTGGTATGAACTCGAACATTGTTTATTTGTTTCCAAGAATGAAAATCCCCTGGATATTAAATATTTAAATCCTATTTCCAATGTAAATTCCCTGCCAAATATGATTAGCAAGATCATGTCTCATCAGTTGGGATGCATTGCAAAGGAACTGATTTCACAAAATCAGTATGGTTTTGTTCCAGGGTGAAACATTCAGAATTTCTATCTCACTAATTCTATGTTCATCAATGTGATGAAAATGCGGGAAAAGGATGGTAACATGGCCTTGAATATTGATATCTCTAAAGCTTTCGACACTATCAGATGAACCTTTCTTTTTACCATCCTCAAAATTCATGGGTTTTCTTAAATATTTGTTGATCTGATTGGATCAATTATTTTATGTTCCAGACTATCAATTCATATTAACGGATCTTCCAAGGTCTTCTTCCAATGATCTAGAGGTTTTAGACAAGGTTATCTTGTCCTTGGATTGATCTTTTCTTTTGCAGAGGATTACTTAAGCTGGTACCTTACAGATCTTTCAAATTTTGGATGGTACTAGAGGATGAATGTTGGATGGGATTTGTGTGCCCCCTCAAATCTTTTCTATGCCAATGACATTTTACTCTTTGGGAATGAGGATAAAGGAACCATATCTTTGACTAAATGAATTCATTCACATTATAAGGAGGTTTTTGGATTGGTCATTAACTGGAGCAAGTCATCAGTTATGTTTGGTGGAGGACTTTCTGCAGCGAAGTAAAATAGAGTTTCCTTGAAACTTGGTGTTAAAAGTGGTTCAATTCCTTTCATTTTTCTTGGGGTGCCTCTCTTTTGGGGCAGATTCAAATGGTTCTATTTAGAAAACATTGCTCTGAAAATCACAATCCAATTATCAAGTTGGAAAGGAAAAAAAATGTCACTGGCAGGGAGGATTTTCTTGGTCAACTCGGTGATTACATCGATGTTCGTCTACTCTTTTTACTTGTATCGATGGCCTATAATCCTTATTAAAGGGATCAATTGTAAAATCAGATTCTTCATTTGGACTGGCTCGATTCATGAGAGGATGATGGTCACTGTTGTGTGGAAGTACTGTGTGAAACAAATTCACATGGGTGGACTGGGTGTCAAAGATATAAGATTGTTCAATGACACGTTGATTAGTAAGCTCACCTGGAATCTAATTTCAAAGTCAGACGACTCCATGGAGTTTCATAAAATTGGTTTTTCTGAGAAAATCGTTAATGGATACTCCAGTTACCTATGTTCTTCTGTTTGGCCTGCATTAAATAAGGCCTACACTGAGCTGATGGCTGGTTCGAAAAGGATTGTTTACAAGCACTCCCAGCTCAACTTTTGGACTACTCCATGGCTGGCCTGCCCCCTTTGTGATGTTGTGGCTTTCCGTACTACTCTATAAGAGATGACCATTACTAATTTTCATAGCAGATCATCAAAAATAGATCATATTCCTTTTCAATTTAGCATCGAAATCTCGAGGTATTGTTATTGTGATTGGGACACGTTGTTCTGGATGAAGAACTCGAATGGTATGTTCATTATGAAAAAGTATTATACGTACCTCTGTGGTGCCTCATCAAGACCTCCGACCTTGGTTTTAAATTTTCACAAATTTTTTATTCCCCCAGCCTCCTTGGTGCTGAATTGGAAAATCTGGAAAGGGAGGATCCCGCTGCTGGCTCTGCTGCAGCGGGCAAGTATTCAACTTGCTGTTGTATGTGTGTTCTGTGTAGAGGCAGATGAAAATACCTCCCATATTTTTGTCTCCTGTTTATTTTCTTGAATGTTATGGTATTATGTGCATGGAATATTTCATTTCTACTATAACTTTACCTCGATTGGGGAGCTGACGCAGTCCTTCTGCCAGGCCAAGTGCAGCAAGTAGGTTCATGACCTTTTTTGGCAGATGCGTCCAGCCTGATATCCTTCTTATGGATGGAAATAAATGACTTGATATTGAATAATAGTGTACCCACTGATCATTCTAGTATTCTGTCCATTCATCTTGATGTCCGTACTACTTCTAGGATTCACACAGGAATGATGAATAAAGATGTTTCTAATCTTGTGCTGTTGAGATCTCTTGGTGTTACTGGCTGGGCGAGGAAACTGTTGATGCTGAAATATGTTCATTGGTTCCACCTATCCCTCGATGGTTGCAGGTCAATGTTGACGGAGTGGTGGATGGTGCCCCTGGACCCTTTGGATGCGGTGGAGTCTTCCAAAATCACAGTGGTTTTGTTAAATATTGTTTCTTCCACTTAATTGGAAATGGGTTTTCACTTGAATCGGAGCGTTGGGATATGATAAAGGCAATTAGATATGTTGTTAAATATGGCTGACATGACTTATGGCTTGAGTCAGACTCCTCTGTTGTAGTTTAGATCCATAGAGATCGATCATGGAATGTGCCCTGGAAGATGTTACCAGCTTGGGTTGAATGCCTCAGTCTTCCAGAGTCGCTCTCACGTGAAGTTCTACATGTCTACCGTGAGTCCAATCAAGTTGCGGATGCTCTCTCCAAGAGAGAATTTTCTGAGGTGAGCTCGAGCAAGTCCTTCATATCACCAGTGTTTTGTAGTAGCCTTGTTCAGGCTGATTATCGTGGCGAGTGCTATACTCACATTTCTAGAACGTCTCTATGATCTGAACATTGTACTCTTTAATTTTTATTTTATTTTATTGGGAGCAGTCTAGCTTGACTCCTGATCTTCTTGGTATATTGAAATGCCATTATTTTTTATCATTAAAAAGGGGTGATATTGTTGTAACCTCATTATTCAAATGCTACAAAATCATGGTTATTAAATCTCTAATGAGAATACTATTTTATGATTGCATTTCCTTTTATAAGGAAATTCTGTGAAAATTGGATTATTGTTGGAATGAGTCAACATCAGTTCAAATGACTGACCACCAGTATGATTCACCTTTACATAAAATATGTCATCACCCAGATTTATGACTTCTATAGTTGAGCTACTTCCCAATATGAATTACCTCTAGAATTTCCAACTTTAAGACTTTGTTCTACTACTAGACTCGAGAGACAATTTATATAAATGGCTCACCGTCAGACTAATTTACTATAAGGATTGGGTCACTATTAAATTAAATTACTCAATACAACAGTATGTCATTGCTATACCAATGTCACCAATAGATCAAATGAATCAACACCATAATGAGGCACCCCATACTAACTCACCACTAGTGACAAGTAACATCTAATGATGTCTTTCCACCAGGTGTTCCACCAAAACTATTTTTCCTATTTTTAATTTTATGATTTAATGAGAATTTCATTAACGCCAATATAGAAAGATTAGTTATTGATTATTAATTAAAATATTTCATAGATTAATTTAATAAGTTTTTTAGCATTGTCTGAGGATCCATTAGATCATGGTGACTTTTATTTAATGAGTTCATGCTATGATTTATATTCTCATAAGACTCCTCGTGTGTAATGGTTAATATATAATTATGAAACGATTAACTTTCTTAATACATAATGGATCATCACATAAGATATTAAACATTTCATACCTATATAATTTCAATTTTGAATGATTATAATTTAATTTTTACCATATCATTTCCTTCATACAAAAAATAGAGAACATTCAACACTCTGTTTCTCAAAAAATTTCAAGCAAATAGTTTGTGCTCCTCACCAAGACAATTTATTGAATACATGATCATTTGATGAGCAGTATATCAAGAATAATTTTCATTTATATTTTGATTTATTTATCCTTCCATTTTATTAATTTTAAAGTAGTTTTTTATGTTTTATATTTATTAAGACACACTATCCTACAATATAACTTAGAATACTTCATATTCAGTTTTATATATTTTCTTCTTCATACCCATGTTTTTTTGGAAGAGGTCCTCGCATATCAACTATTTGTTTTTTATTAAAATATATATTAGGAAAAGGCCTTTGATATTATATAGCATGTAATATATTGTTCGTATCCCTTATCCAATTTTTATGTATAAGAATATTGTTATATAATCTTTTATCTAGTGGGAGATTTACTAGTGGAGGGGAGTAGGTATCTTCTTAAGACTAATCCCCCAGTTTATTTTGTCGTGTGTTTTTTTCATAATTTAAAATCATTGAACTACAATTGATTTATAATATGAAAAATACTATATATTGATAGATTTTATGACCAAGAGTGTATATTATTATTATTTTGAGTAATTTGATTTCAAAAGTTAAATTAATTTAAAAAAAATTAAACATAACACTAATCAATCATTGAGAAACAATTTAAAATAAAATTGTTTTATCAAACTATGATTCTAATTAACAGGGAACATTTATTTGAAATTGGGGTATTTTATTTAAAATCATTTTAAATAAATGTATTATCAAGTACTCAATTCCCCCACCATCATGAGTTAATCATCAATACCCACACCCTCTTTCCTATATTGATCATTGAAAAATTGTAATGTTACTCGTGGGTACCTAGGAACTACAATTTTTATGATTATAATGTACATTATTTTTGACAACCTGGTTTCAGGATTTATCTTTAAATTATAAATAATGGATAAATATTATAAATATTTTGAAATTATTATTTTGGATATGTTTATGTAATGAAATATTTGACCATAGTCAGCCTACCAAATTCATTTTTGACACATATTCCAAATATTGTGAAAACATACGACATAAACCTAATTGATTATGTAATTATATATAACATGCTAATAAGTGAAACATAATTAATAATAAAAATTTAAATGGGTCTTAATAATGTAAATAATTATAAAAATTATTGTACTATAAGATAAAGGGACACTTGACATGTCAGACTCAAGGTAAGGGAACCCACCTTAATTTCATTTCCTGGAGATATAATTTATTTTCATACACCTATACTATTTTATGAGGTTTCTATACATCAAATATTCAAGTAATATCAATAACATATATATTTTCAGGCTACTTATAGTTTTGTAAAGTAATTATTTTAGGGGGATAACAATTAAAATATTTCCAAATATGATGATGGTTTTTTTATTGTCTTTTAATTATTTACATCCAACTCATTCTTCCACTTATATATGTATTTAAAACGATTTTATGAATTAATTTATATTGAAATAAAATATTATATAAATTACATATTATTTCTCTTTTACTTTATTTAAATGGTTTTACATAAAGAGTTTTTAAACCAGTTTTATATGGAAAATCTTGAGAAAAATGAATGTTTTATATGAGGATAAAAATATTTCCACAACCATGACGATCATATTTAAACTATTGTTGAATGATAATCTATTTTCTTTAAGTAAAAATACCTTCCATATTGAATAATGTTTTAATAAAAATTCGGTTTTAAAGGTTTATTTGGTTGTTGAAAATTGTTCTTAAATCAACATTTTAATTGGTACTGAAAATGGGTTTCAAAAGGGTGTTTTGATATATAAAAGTGATTTTCATATTTGTCAAAAATCTATTTTCTCAAAATATTTAATTTGAAAAAGTGAAATAATATTTTTTTATTCATGATATGGAATATGAGAAATGTAAATGAGAAAATGGTGTGCCCATATAACACTAGGTAAGGACATTATTACTTATAAAATGTGGTCACTGAGATTCCAGCAGGTGATCCCCTTATAGATTAAATCAAGGGGGCTCCTAGATAATGCTTCAATTCATTGGTTACTTTTCTTTAAATGAATAGGAAAAAATAAGGAGTAAACAAAGTGTTTCTCATATGGATTTATCTAGGATCAAGTTACATTAGACATGGGTTAAAAATTGGTTATGCATTTGATTCTCTACATTACTAAAAAGTGTATTAGATTTCTTTATGTGGGTTTAAAGGATTTAAATGAAAATATGTGTGTTTTATTTTGTAAAAATGTTTTATTTATTTCAATAAAAGAACATTGACATAAAGGTATGTATTTAATCGGTTTTCATATATTTATTGGAATAATTGATTAATTGTTTCCCTTAATAATATTTTTTTGATCATCCAAATTTTTTAAATGTTTTTAATATGATGGGTAATCGAAAAGATGAAGAGAACCAAAATGTCGAGAAAATATTTAATGGAAAGAAGAATTGTTTTTAAATGGAATATATTACCAAAAAAATATATAATGATTAGATGTTTAAAATATGTATTCAATAGTTTTCTCATGTATGATTTACAAACTAATTTTCCAAAACACTAAATCTAAAAAGATAAAAAAATTGAATGAAACTAAATTATTGATGTAAAATAGTGATTTTTTAATGTTTAAGGGTGGTCCCTTTTTTTTAATATTTATGTATTCAATATATGTAATATTTATATCTTGAATAAAATATTAGAGATTATGGATCCCAAAAAATGAAAAACAAATGAGGCTATATAATCAAAACATAATTGATAAATGATGTAGTGAACACCCAAAAATAATGATAATAAATGATTTATAACAAAAAGTTGGTAAATGTTTTTAAAGGTATGATATATAATATCATATACATAAATATATGGCTCATTAATTCTAGTACAATAAAAATAAATTTATTATATATTATATCAATATAACTTATGAGGCATGTTCCAATTGTTTCTAGTGATTTCATCTCAATTTCTACTCCATTGAGACATATTTTGTAATACTCACTAATTACTTTCATACAGTGTATATATTTCCCCTATGAGTTATTTAACATTAATATATATTTATTCATGGTGAATAATGACTAAATGAATGTTACACTTTTATGATAAATGTTTATAATATGTTCTTGTATTATTTGGGTTCTTGATCGAGTATATATTTTTTCAATATCCATATGTTTTAAAATTGTATTTTGAAAATAATTTTAATTCAAAAAATTATTTTAAATGATAATTTAATATATCATTGACTTTTTATGTGGTATTAATGGTGTCATTGTAATGTTTTCTTGAAAGGGGTTATCTTCAACTTTATTTACAAAAAAATAAAAAAGGAATGTTTTTAACATATATGATGTTAATTGACCACCCCTCTTCCATAATTGATTTTTATTTAATTCTTATACAAGTAATCAATGAAATTGAGATGGAAAATAATTTTGGTGTTTTTTATATCCATATAATTTAATTCTCTATAATACATGAATTCATTCTAAAACATGTATTTATGATTAATTGAAGGTCGTCATATTAATTTGGTTGTTATTAAATTCCTACTGAAACATCAACTTTCTGATTATTGATGAACATTAAATTCATCTTAAATATATATATTATTTATATCATGGATATAATTATTTCTTAAATAGTTGAACTTTTTTACATATGAGGTTTTAATTTAATTTTTATTCGATTGTATGGGAAAATATTGGTAAATCCATATTCATTATTCAATACAATTATTTGTTGGTGGGGAATATTTTTTATTAATTTAATTGATCATTTAATATATAAGGAATGTATTTCAAAATTAGTGATAGTTTTGAAATAGAATTATATATCCCATTGATTCATTGAAATGATTCATGATAAAAATATGCTAGCTATCATGGAATAGTTTTTTTGGTGTATACCTAGCCATAGTTTAATATAATCTAGAATAAGGATTTGATGGTAATGATACCATGTTTTTTGCGATAATGACATTGAATATTATGAATAACCTCCATTAATAAGCTAGTTATTATTATTATCCATAAGATAACTACATTTATATTATCAACAAATTCATTTTGGTCTCATATTAAGGAAGAAATGGTATGTTTTTTAGTTATTTACCTTGAACTATTTTTTAAGACATAAATACTCATGATATCGTTTTTTGTATGTAACCCTAAATGAGCATATGAGCTAACGAATTCATTTGATTTTGTTTAAATACGATTTGAATAATGATAATATTAATAATATAAATGGTGAATGAATTATATTTAATCTATTTATTTTATTTTTATAATATTATATGGAAAATATGTATATGTCCGGTTTTCTAAGACTAGTAATGTCATTGATCTTACTTGGTGAGATCTCTTGTATCTATGAAAATATAATAAATAAGAAATTATATCTGGATTCTTGTAGTTTGGTTTTTTAATGTTTTTATTAGAGGATAAGTTTTATAATCCTTGATAAATAGTTTTTAATTAAGAAAATCTAACATGGGAATTATGACAACCCCTCAGAGTATTTTTATAGTGACATTAAAATTTCAAAAATAATTATTACATCCTTTTAATTATAATGAACATAAAATCATTAGTCAACTAGGATCGAAATTTTTATTGTCTTGGTAATATTAGTACCATATATAACATTTAAAAAATAAAACATAATAAATTCTTTAATTCTTTCTTATAAATATTCATAGTTTTCTTTGTGTTCTCTTAAATACAAGTAATCAATTGAGGTTGTACATCAATAAAAGGTGTGATCTAAAATCCCATTAAGAGTATATAATATAATATGGACCAACATAACAAGGGGTGAGCATAATCATCTTTATCATATCATAAGAATGGGATTATCATCATAAAAATGAAAGGAAGCATTAAATATAGGCATCAAATGTGGAATCACATAAAAATGAAACATCTTGTCTTATTGGTGAACAAACAATAATTGTTTTGAGAAAACGAAAAAAAATATTTACACATATTTCACATTATCTCATGAGATTCATCACATTTCTCAATGCATTGTAGTGTTATATAATTCATGGCACATCTTTCATATCATAACATTTAGATAACCAGATATTACACATAGAAAATATATCAATCATTGGAATAAAATATCCCATTGAGACGAATGGGTTTCTTTTAATAAATAATTAATTAATAAAATATGGATTTTACATGATACAAAGGAATAAACTTCTTCATATCAATATTTATTGAAGTAGAAATGATCTCATGAGAAGTGAAGGATGTTTTTTAACAAGAGTTCTCTTGATAAAATAATGCATTTTTTAATAAAAATTATAGAGATCATTATATCCCATAAAATTAAAGGAAATGAAACAAAATTATATTTTGGAAAATTACATCCCTACTATAAATTGAATGAAAGAGGGACACCCAAATTAACAGAGTTGGCTTCGACAATCCCATTACCTTATATTCAAGCTATTTATTTACTTTAATATCCTAGATAATAAAATAAAATTCAATAATTAACAAATTCAAAACCACTAAAACATTTTTAATCAAATAGAGTATAATTTATATCATTTATAGACTTTTATATGAGTTATATATATTAATTCCATCGTTCAAGTGTGTTCATTGTTTTTGTATTCATGATTGGATTACTTGAACATGTATATGGATCTTTATACAGAATGTGTATAGTTCTGCCATATTTAAATTATATCTTATTAATGAAAATACAGAGGTATAAATGGTAATATATATCATTTTGTTAAATGGTATGAATATGGATAATTAGATGTATGTTTAGTGATAATAATTTAGTTTTATTCTAGTTTTTTGAACATCACAATATAGTTTTCTTAAAATATTTATTGTTGTGTATATAAGTTAGTTATAGAACATAACAAAGGATGATGACATAAATTTTACCATGTCTAGAAAACACAATAGCAGTTTTATGAATATCCTTGAATGAGTTAATGTAAAATGAAATCACAACTTCCATGATGTTGGTAAATTGACACATCACATGTGATGATTTCATTTTTTCATAAAAGAGTGAAATAGAGAAAGGTGTTTAATCATAGATGTTACATTAACATGATAAAATTAAATTTTATAAATTATACTAGAGTTGTAATGCACATTTTCAGAGAGGAGGTGAAGAGATAATAAAATATTAATTAAAATAAAGTAAAAGGAAAAGAAAGAGAATTTTACGTCTTTAATTTATCCTCCTTGAGAACCTCCATAGGTAAATGTTTTTTGTATTTTTATTATACAAGTTATCATGTCAAAGTGGAAGAGGAATTTTAAGATATTTTTCCAGAATTTGATTAGAGAAAAATTCTTCTAAAGCGTGAGGAAAATAAGTGGAGAGGGGTTGTATTTATACGATAGGATATGGGTGTCTTCCCATCATTTCATTCAGTAGATTGTAATTTTGCGTCAATACTATATAAAGATTTCGAATTCTCCAAAATTATAATAAAATAATTTTGGATAGTTTGAGATTATGGGACTTCATAATCTATACATCATCTATGACACAAAAATTCATTTATTTATCTTATTCATAAATTATCAAGCATCAACATTCACCAAAAATTCCATTACGTTAGAAAAATAAAAATAAATCAAACTCCCCATTTTTTGACATGTATAATTCAAAAAAGAAATATTTTTTTAAAAAAATGAATTTCTAAATTATATAAATGAAATTTATAATTAAAAAATCCGTTATTTGATAAATTACATATTTTAAAATTATAACAGATATTATAACACATTCAATAATTAAATAAGCACCCATAAAATTATATTATAATAATAAGGGAAAAAATATTTATTTATGAGTGTATTTTATGGGAATAAATTTTATTTTAAAGCATCATATCATTATAAAATTTTAAATACGTATCTATGAATTATAAAAATAAAAATAATTAATTCAACATGTTTAAAACATGTAATTAATTCTTTTAGTATATATTATATTTTCATTCATAAGATATCTAAATTTTATTTCCATATTTGGTCTTGAAATTTATATTCTATTAGAATAATTTCCTTTTTATATATTCATGTTAATATTCCTATGGCCAAGTTACAATTTAATCGATATAGTTTTCTTAATTAAAAAAACCTTTTATTTCATACATTTTTCATTTGTAATGTTTTTATTGTATCCACTTTGTGGTTTTATGATATTTATACTATATTACATATTTAAAATATGGGATCAATTCCATTGATAATTATTCTAGTAATTACATTCTTCCCCCCATTTCATATTTCACCCATAAAATATCATTTTTAATAAATATGAGATGGTTCGTCTCCTTCATCAGCTCCTCTGTTTCCCAAGATTCTTCTTCATATTTATTTTTCCTCCACAAAACTCTTACATGGTGGGTTGAATTTCTGTCTAGATCCTTATCTCTCAATACCATAATATTTATTGACATCCCCTCGTATTATTGAAAATATTATTGAGATTTTTATGTACTTTCTCAAGAGAGATTCATGGAAGAAATTACGAATTTGAGATATTCTTGGTGGATGTTAAAGATGATATTCCACATCTCCTATGAAATTTAGGATCTAAAAGGTTCAAAATTACATTGTTCTAAACATCAATTTCTTTCTAAATAGGATGAATCTCCTCCATGTTGATATTGGATGGATGAACTTATCTCATATGTCAAAATATTTGTCCATTTGATGGTTGTTGGAATATCTACATTTCTGACTCTGAAATGATTTGATATATTTGTTTTTAACACAAACGGAGACTTGAATTGGAAACTCAACTCATTCCCAAAAACAAATTAAAATAAAAGTATGGAATTACAAACTCGAGGTGTAATGAGTTTACACCATCCCAAAAGATAGAGTAGAACAAATAGCTAAAACAATGAAGCTCAAACACATCATGCAACAAGTGCGGCCACTCCAAGCGAGCTCCAAGGCAGGGGATGTGCAGGAATGTCCATGAAATAAGAGTAAAGCACCATGCCATGTGAGCAGAGCAGCACTGGACAAAGAAAATAAAGGAGTTTGGCTATATTCCAGCACCATCCTCTTATTAAACATTCATCGTTTGATATCAAGATAAGTTTCCATAGAAATTTCACCATCTCTGAGCCTCTGTTAAGCCAATTCGTCTCGTTGTTCTAGTCGTGAGTCCAAATTTTTATTTACCTCTAATTAATCCTAGTCTATAAACATCACCACCAGGTCAGAGACTTCGTTCAGTTAATCATCAAGAGGTGTAGAAGGGTGATCAATCTCAATTTGTGAAGGAGCGCCTGTAGTGAGAGCTCCAAATATTTTTTCACTCCGGTGAACCAAATTCGTTGCAGTTGAATTTGCACCATTTTTTTATAAGTATCAAGTGACCTCATGAAAATTGTTTGTTCCATTTGAGAGTAATCTCAAAAATTCCTCATTTTTTTGATTGGTAGTAATGAATCCATCTGCATCTATAATTTGTTTTTCCCCTTTTCTTGAACATGATTTTAGGAAGTCCTGTTCAATTTGATCAGCTTTTTGATCAGCCTCTAGCAATGTTGTTTTCTATGCTGGTCACGTATCTAGTTCCGATTTAGAACGAACCTCCTAGTTATCCTCCTTATTGGGGTCATTCTGAACACTATGGAAAACATCAACAAAACCCTAGAATAGTACACATTCAAAACCACTCTCAACATTGTCCATGGAATGAGGCTTAGCTTCAACAGTCATTACAACATCGCTGATTAGTTCACCAAAGGGGTTCTTAGTTACAGAGGTTCCTGAATGAACCATCAAATTCATAGACTCTCCTGTGCAATATGCCATTTCCTTCTTAAGCTTTCCCTTCACAACCCACACCCTACGAGAAGTTGGACAGACAATCTTACCACATTCACTAGATAAATGCCCAATTTTAAATAAAACTAACTCTAAAAAATAATTATCTTTCTCGAACATGGGTATATCTGTTGGTAAAAGTGCATTATATATTGGTAAAACGTTTTACCAACAAAAACTTTCTTGTCACTAAAATTTTTCTAAAAAATCTGTTGCTAAATGTTATCGAGACAGATAAAATATTTATGTTGCAATTATAATAATATCAACAGATAATATATATGTTCGTCCAAATGATTAGCAACATATTTATAGGACAAATTTATCTGTTGGTAATATTATTATAAAAATTCATAACAAATACTAATAATTAATATATGTTTATAATTTATATTTTAAAAAAGATATTATGTTTTGTTATTTCAGTACTGATGGCTAAAATTTTATATTATATATATTAATTTATTATATATAATACACCTGTTTTAATTGTCATACTAAAGACGATTTTCACAATATTTAATATTAAAAAAAGATTAATCATATTAATAATGAAATTTAATTCAATCAATAAATACATAATTATATAATAAATACAAAATTAACTTATGTGAAAATCATAAAAAACTAATGGTCTCTTTTTATAAACTTTTTCAGACCATTTAAAAACATGAAATCAAAATAACAAGGAGCCTATGTTACCTTGGGAAGCTCAAAAAAATGAAATGAATGTCCTCTATGTTTACGAAATCACATGAACTGGGCACACACAACTAGCCCCACACAAATGAACCATCAACAGACTATCACAACATGTCCATCACCCTAACATATTCCCCAACAACAGACCAAATCAACAACCCCATAATCAAAAGCAAAAAAATACCACACAAGATGGAATGGACAAATCCAAGTGTCCGATAGCATCACAAGCAGTGGAAACCCTGAAGATGCATCAGACCAAAACTAGGGTGGCCTGCAGTAGCACAAGGCCACCTTTCTGAAGGAGACTGCTACAGAATATCCCTCACCCATTATAGAGAAATAGTATTCCTCCAAGAATATGAAACATGAAAATCACCCCTGCATGCATCCTCCAACAGAAAATATAGAAAAATGAGTAGGAAACCAATAGAAAAATATGAAGTAACACAAAACAACATCATCAGAGTAATGGTCTAGGAATAAGATAGTCGTAGGTCAGATCAAACCTATAAACAGACAACAACCCCTATAACAGAACCACCATATGAAAGAGAATAAAATTGGAATGTAAACCATGAAAAAAATTCAAACCATGCCTTGTAGATGACCTAATCGTGATCAGAGACATGTAGAACACAAAATGCAAGAAAAAATACCACAAACTAAGAACAGAAGGCCACAAACCACCATATTTTATGAAAAGAATCTAGTAGGAAAGGACTAGTTCAAATCCAACCTCTTATTCAATTCAGAATTAATGGACTTACCAGATAACAAACTCACGTATATATCTAAATCCATATGAAGGAAAAATTATTTTATGCAAGAGGATGGTGATTCATGTGGTACAATATATTTTTAAGTGATGAATTGTAGTTACATCCATTCAACATTCATAAACTGAATAGAAATTAATAAAAATAAGAATAAAAAATAACAACTCTAAGATCGATGTACTAAAAACCACTATTCCCACTTTATTCCATAGTATGAGAATGAGATGATGGGAATAAAGTGGTCATTATTCTCACTGAAACAACAATTAAGCCTCAATATATTACCTTAAACTTGCAGGCCTCAACTTCTCTGCATAGTCCATCATTAAATAAATAAAACTGTTCATTCAAAATTAAAGCAATAGTTCAAGCATCTGGGTCACTCGATGGAGAACTATAGGCGCGGGGAACTGAATCCGGATATCCAGAAGGTTATGAGAACTACTGACCATGACAATATTGAGAAAAATGCAGTGGAGGTTTTATCTCTTCAATGACTAGAGGGTGTGGAGTGGAGTCTAACATGACTTTAAATAAGGCTGTGTAAGATGGTTTAGGAAATGGTAACCCCCTAGTGGAAGAAATATTCAGTCACCTGAGAATGGAGTTGGGAGCTCTCTATCCCATTGTGCAAACTCCACTGATGCTGATGCGTTTGGAGGTGGATTTATCTATTGGTGTTAATGTGGAACTGAAAATGATAAAGGAGGGTGCTCTCAAAACATCTTCTAGTGGTTCTTTTGCTGAGGTGGTGTGCTTAAGGTAGGGTAACAGTGTTAAGGGCTAGGAAGAGGCTCATATGGAACCTAGAGTGAATATTGCTACAGGATCAAATGATGTTGAACAAGGTTCAGAGGGTGAGGAATTTCCTTAGATAGGTCCTAGAGAGGTGTCAGGTCTTATGCAGGGAAACCAGTTTGATTTCTTGGCCAATGATAATCTAGTCTAGGAGTCTAAAAAATACATGGTTATCTCTTCCATGGATAAGCAGCATGTCCCTAAAAATGATTCTAGTGATATAGATTCCAACCGATAAGATGGTGATTCAAATGATGAGATTTAAGGTAGTTGGTACCAAAGACCGAGGATAAGTAGTGGAGGGATGGGTAACTATAAAGAGAGGAAGGAATTGTCTTATTTACCACTTCCAATGCACACAAGATCTACGAAGAAGTTGAAAGAAATGGAAATGACCAGTGAGAAGTCATATTTCCTGTAGTGGGAGGCAGATGGTTATCTTTATCAACCATTTGAATTGCTTATAGATTTAGAATATGTACTTGTTGAATCTATTTTTATAATTAATGCTTCAAACAAGGATGCTGAAAGATTGATGGGAAGGGAACTAAGAGTGGCTCCAAATAAAGAGCAGACCAACTGAATTGATAAATATGAACTCATTTTAATAATGGGATTTCACAAGGGGAAGATCACTATATAGGAGTATATCCAATCTTGGGTCAAATTGGCATCTATAATTGAATATATTCTAATGGACGAACCAGAAACCCAGGTAAACACTATCTCGTTGAAATTATTTATGGAGTCTAGATTGTGTAGGCTGAAACACTTTTTCGATTATTTGGTATTCTTCATTTGTGCTTGAGTAATGGTTTCTCACTTTTTTCATTAAAAGTGTTCGATAATAAAAATTAATTTTTCAAGTAAGGGGAATAAAGAGGTTACTGTGATCACTGAAACAGTAATTAAGACTCAATATGTTAACTTAAAAATGAAAGGCTCGACTGCTCCACACACTACATGGCCAACTACTGATGAACCTACATCTTCTGGATCTTCATGATAAAAATTATTAAAGATTAAATATAATATTTAACTTCCATGTCTATATCGTCAATAAAATTATTGTTTTAATCAATAAGAGACATACGAATCTTTAAGTTAAAACACAATTAATCGTCATTCACATGTCATTATTATCATCACCCAACACATTGTAAATAGGATTAATAAAACCAATAATTTTTTCCACATATACGCAATTATCCTTTGATTTATTGGTCACACTGAATTGATTTCAATGTGACCATGAGGATAAATTATTTAAGTGTTTGGGTCCTGTCTATATATTTTTAACACATAATAGGGAATGTAATAATCTGACCATAACATCATTCTTGAAGTCCAACTCATCCATAATTCTTGAGAAACTCAATATACTTGGGGCATTGAATAACAAAAGAGAATATGACTATAAAATAAAATATAATGTCAAACCATTGAAGCTTTGGAAATAATGTTTCATCCTATAAAAATTAAAATAAGATTATATAACTAGTAACCACAACACCACCCATAGTATTTTGTTTTAAGAATATTTTCTTCTCATTTTGTTCTTTAAAGGTATGTGCTGAAAGGTTTTGTAAAAGAATGTTGAGGAATAAAAACATTCCTGGAAGTAGTTTTTTGGTTGTGGCTAGAACATGACAGCATCAGAGTAATGTAAATGGTTCACAGAGCCATGGAGCAAAAAATGATGTTTATTTGCTAGCATGGGGTAATGGTACTTCAGGTTTTGTGTATAGTGATTAGGGACTAGATCATGCTGCCAAGGGGCCTGTGTTTTGGTAGGAGCGAGGAAAGTTCCAAGTTGTTGATGCTATAGTAGGAGAGAATATGGTTGAATTTGTTTTCACTTGTCAGTATACTAGGTATTGTGGATATATTTTTTTTGTTAAACATCAAACATGCTCAAAGGAGTAGATGCTGGAGGAGCAGGGTCTATTACCATTGCAACCCTCCGAGGAAATGAGGAGACTAAGCATGGATGTGAACCGGTTTCTATTTATCAGTCATGAAAAAGGCTGACAGAGGTTGTTGGTCTACATTTTTAAACTATTTTTTTGCATATATTAATTTGGATCATAGGAAGGGTAGTCTTTCTAGACAGGGTGGGACCAGTGCTTCACATAGGAGGTCTGGTCTTTACATACATGAGAAGCCTCTTTTAGATGCTTTTGATTCCACAAGTCTTGATCAGACTAGAACACAAGGCAAGTCACGTAATAAGGATGAGGCTTGAATTCACTTCTCATAGGGTAGGTTGATTCTTACTTCCTTGTTGGGGAGGCTATTTCCCCTTAGAATGTGTTTCCACTTGAAATGTCTATGAAGGTCAATGCTGAGAATCAGAAAGCTTTTCATCAATACCATGCACAGATTCATCATGGTATTGTCTTTCAAAAATATATCTACGATGCAATTAATACTTCTGGTGTTATTGGTAATTGGAGAGATTTATCTATTCAAGATGATGGTAGAGAGGTTGGAAATGTCAAGAGAGATAGTACTGCATACAAGGATGAATATGCTAATGGAAGGATGAAAGATGATGGGGGTTTCTCATCTGTGGCAAAGTAAAAGTTCAGACCAAGGAAGGACTACTCAAAAGTTAAAACCCATGATGAGTACTAGATAAACTCCTCTACCGCAGGGATAGAGGAGGACAGAACATTCTATTATGTTATGTTCCTTGAGATATGATTCTAACTAGTATGAATATTATGAAAGGACAAATGATCTAGATTATGACATGTGATGAATCTATTTATGATGTATTGTAGTTTTTCTTTGATAGTGGGCATGGTTGCAATGTCTAACCCCCTTTATTCATTTCTCTTTGTTTTTTCTAATTTTTAATTAATGGGATCCCATATCCCAAACTATTGCATTCTCACTAACATCTCAAGTGATAATTATGTCATTGTCAATTTCTGATGCTTGGCTCTTATGATGAAATTCCCTGAAAAACATCAATACACTTGACCTAAGTAACGAAATAAGTTATAATAGAGACATATATCATCATCTACTTAAAAAAATAATTCATTGTGATATATTCATCAAATCAGAGTCCTTGATAGGATATCCGGTTGTTTCACATGTTTCGATGCAATATTGTTTCCTGGAAATAGACATAAAATAAATATACATATATCTAGTATAAAATTATATATTCTAGTAATGATACTTTTAATTGATAATGAAACATAACTCAATATCAAAGATACCATTTAGTGAGATGAGGACCTTATGTATTTGGTATATTACATCCAAGATGGTATTAAAGGACCTTTTCAAATTTTATATATATAACTAGGAACTTATTAAAGAGGTATTTTATCAGACACATGAAGATTCAATTTTTATAACAAAGAATATAAGAGAGTTGAAACTAGCAAGCCAGATTTTCGTTGGATGTGTGGTGCCAATCCCATCTCCAACAGATTGTGTTCTGAAGAGACAGATTCACAGATTCTATATATGCTGCATAAAATAAGATTTGTTAATTATTTATATAATGTGAAAATTGATTCTGAGTAGATGGATCTTATCATTAAAAAAATACATCCATCAAGACATTAGTGATTCTATGATGCCTCTAATACTGATGGATGTGAAGACTAATGCACTGTAAATTTCACCTAGTTTTGTTTCTTTACAGAAATAATCATGAAAAAGATCCTTTCAATAGACCAGTTACATATCAAAGGATCTCAAAACAGAATTATCATTAGTGGATGAATATTGGTTCTATGTTCATTCCTAAATTCATTAACATCCCACAAAATACAATATAAAAGAATGCATTTTTTCTTTTCTCATTGTCCAAGGATGGTGAGGAAGATTGTTATCCCAGTATAATGGTGATTGTTTTTTATTATAAAGTCCTTGTGCATATGCAAATGAAATAGGTGAATTAGATTATTCTTAAAATTCATTAGTAACCTAATAATTTCTAAATGATTTCATTTCCATGAGTCAAATACAGGAGATGTATCCCTACTTCTATTGTGAGAATATCTTTCTGAAGAGGCCAACAAATGATAGACCCAATTAAATATGGCTGGGTACATTGTTCAAATGACACAAATCAACTCTATTAAAGATTTTTTTTTATAAAAACCATTTAGAACAAGATAATGTGATAAAAATGTTCTTAGACCTTAAAAGGGAAATATGATGAGAATATTAATCAACTAGTACTGCAGAATGTGTGGATATATTATAAAATGTGAAAATAAAGTTGCACGTAGAGGCGTTATATTCAAATTGATGAAATTAAAATTCTTGCATGTCTATAAACATGAGGAATTACCACCATGAAAATTTTAGTTTGAGTATATTAAATGAATTTTAACAAAAAATGGGTTTTATAAGAAAATTTATCTCTGAAGATGTGAAATTCATTATTCCTTATCTCATTCGATGCATACTCGGGTTCAAAAGAATGATGTTGAGGCACATTGTTTTCATGTAACATAATATGATAATATTAAGAGATTTGTGATCCAAAATTATATTGATGGAAAACTAAATGATGTTTTGGTTGTAATTCAGACTCCTGATCATCACTGTTATCATGATGCATTCATCAGTAATAGAAAAGTTGATGCTTTGGAAGAGCAAAGATGGGATTAGTGGTATTAATTTTTATCATAATGATCATCCTATCAAGGAATTTTAATGTAATTGATAAAGAACATGTTATCATGAGAAGATGTGAGAGGCTACTAAATCAATCATGGGTGAAGGTTCTATAAAGAACAAATGATGAGGCAGGAGTTAGTTTTTTTAATGACATACAATAATTCATGTCCACAACTTATTCGGTGGTATAATTTGGTTGGTTGGAACTTGAATCACTATTGTATTTCTTGTTTACATTTTAATATAACTTATAATATATTCATTATATTCATTCTGAATTTCGGTTTCTGGATTTCTTGGTGAATTTTTTTGTCACTTTAGTGGTTTTGTTCAAGAATGTACGTGTGAAAATACACCTTTAATAGAACAAACCTTACATTTCTTTTCAAAATTCTTATTATAGATTATAGATGTTTCAAATAAAAACATTCAAAATAATAAAACATACTTTTTATTTTAGAGATATGATTCATCTATATGAAAAATATATATAATCATTCATCTATAATTGCTCCAATTTTTCATGCTATTAATTTCTCTAACCACTAATATGAAAATAAATTCAAGAAAAACATCCATCCATAGAATAAAAATAACATGTCACTCTACACATTAACAATTATGAAATTATTGACCATTTATATCATGAACATGAACATAAAGGAAAATAAATTGAATGGCTATAAAAAATTCATTGACAAAATATACCGTTCAATGGTTCATTCCAAGAGATGATTGAAAATTTACATAAGTTATTAAATGAATACTCTACATGGATGAAACATCATAAAAAATAACTAGATTGCCTAACAATATTTTATGTTAATGATACTAACCATTATATATTGTGGATATGAAAATATTAATGAAAATGGTGTCATAAAGCATGAAAACATGACAAATATCAAATTATAAATCCATTTAGCTACATTTTTAACACTTTTTGGATAGTATAAATGAAACAGAGCATCATGAGAAAAACAATACAAGATAACCTGATGTAAAATTAGAGAAATCATTGTGTGATATGAATTTAGTGATTTCACTGCTTAGGAGCTTGGTTCTAGTACAATATTTCTGTAATATTTGAATAAATTAGAAAAATATTAAATGGTAATTCATGTGTACCATTTATGGGGGCCTCACTCGATTAATTAGAGAGGATATAGAGAAGAATGGATTAAGAATTATGAAATCAAGAGAGATAGAGAACACATTTAATTATAATTTCTATGAAACCATAACTGCTAATAAATTCAAATACTAGATACCCAGTATTTCCTGTTCATAAAACATGAATTGAAGAAACACATACCCGATAAGAGGCTAAATCGTTGACTGATTGGGTAAGAAATAGGCTTATGTCAAGATGCCTCGCAACACCTCAACATTATATTTGAAATAGGAAAAAATAAATAAACTGTCTATAGGTGAGAAGTTCTTGTGATGTCAAAGAATCACGGAGGGTGTGGGAGTTGGTGCAGCTGCAGGTGTGGCTGATGGAGACGAATCAGGTGTATGGGTGTAGGAAAAAATCACTAGTGTGGGGTGGTAGGGATGAAGATGTAGGAAGAGGGGAAGTGCAGGGGATGTGAGGTTTGTGGAGGGATCTTATTGATCTTTGTTTTTTTTCATTTTTGTATATTCTATTATTTTTTACTAATTAATATTAAACTCTAGTAACATATTTCATCAAAAAATGTTTCTAAAATATATTAATTATTGACGAAAAATATTTATTTTTAATATTTATTGTTAATAACAGATTTAAGTGTTAGTAAACATAATGTTGGTATTAGTATGATAATGTAATAGATTTGGTTATTGGTAAAAGATTTGTTGGTATTGAACAGTCAATATCAATAGATATGTTTGTTGATAAAAACAAGTCTTGGTACTAAAAATTAATACCAATAAAACATAATATCTGTTGGAATTGGTCATTTTTACCCACAATTATTTTATATGTCAATAAATTTCTATTGGTATAAATCATTTTTTTTGTAGTGAAAACAATAAGTGTGCATAAGTTCATAAATCACCTCTTGTAAGAATCCATGGTTGCCATTTTGAATCCAGATTTGTTTTGGAAGGGATTTAAATACATCAATCTCGATAAAAATCACAAAAATCGAATCCCTAAAATGTTTTTTGGTTGCAATGTCCAACTTTAAAGGGGATCCAATCTGACCGGTAATAAAAAACATGGCCATATGCTTAAAGAGGTGAATCGGTAAACCAGGGAATCCAAGCCAAAACGAGACAATAAGCGATTCAATGTTACAATCAAACTTAGGAGACCATTTCAGATCTTTCATTGTGCATCCACCAAATCCCCATGATCTTCTCACCCAAAATCTATAGTATATGTTTTCAGATGAAAATCTAAGAGTGACGTTGGAGGAATTAAGCAAACCAAATTGAAAAATATCAAACCCAATTGCCTTGAGCGATTTCCTCAAAAATAATAACGATGGTTCAAGCCGAACGAATTTTCAACAAGCACGAATCACAAGTCAGTGTATAGAAGATTTACCTCATTGGTAGAAAAAGAAATCTCCAAATGACCTTGATGCTGGAAGAATTTTTGGATGACGTGAAGCTCCTCATCTACAACCCCACTGCTGGAAGAAGGTGTATTCATCTGTTGAGGTTTCCCCACCGCAACGTCTACAAAAGAATGAGTATCGGGCCTAGAGCTTCATATGATGCCACATTAATAATCGAGTGAAATATATTCTTGCATGAAAACTCAACCAATGGGATATACTAAACCCATACACCATTACATTTTATTGAAATGTCTTATATCATTCATATTATTTCTAAATATTCCTTCTTGATTGGCCATAATGTTTGTGTTGATAGGTCATGATGAAATATAATTCAGCACTCAAATCATGTTAAAGGCTCCTCCAAAAATTATATTGGAACATTGGATCATGATTAGAAGCACTCGAGAGTTTTACCCCATAATTTATCTCCACTAGATTCACATTTATACTATAAAGTTATTTAAGAAATACTTATTCATGAATAGTGATCATGTAGGAATTCTGGGTGAGGCGGTCCAACAATACCCATATTTCAATGCTTCCTTTGGGTATCTTGAGAAGAAATGTTATAAAGTCCATAGTTAAATTTTCCTATTTCAACATAGTTATATGAAATTATTGCGTCATCCATTTGGACTTATGTCTCTTTTATTTAACTTGTAGACATATTAAGATCCTTGAGATATACTCTGACATATGTTTCTTATATTATACCATTAGAAGTGATCTTTAAGATCACATTACATTATGGAACTAAGATTATGGATAGATAAATTCAAGTCATATACATTATCCTATAGCTATTTCTTTTTCCCTGGTGATGAAAGCACAAAAATAATTATTACAAACTGAATCACTTCTTCTTCATCAATATAGAACCGTTGTAGCTTCTCATACAATACCATAGTAACCTCTTTCATAACTCCATTTCATCCCTTTTAACCTCCTTAATCTCCCATTAGATTGATATTTAGAAATAATTTTGGAATGTTATGACTTATTCAATACTTTCATTATTTCAAACCCATTCATTTTATATCTATGAATATAGGTTCCTTCCAATTCAACAAAACAGATAGAGAAACAACTTCCTTTTTCTTCTAATTACATTAAGCACCTTATTATCTATCTGAAAATGATAGTGCATAAAGATATTTTAGTCATTAATTAACTCTAAAAATCTCTTTTAATTCATGTTGATCACATTATGTGCTATTATATATAGTATTCCCTTGTGATCGGTATAAATTTCACATTTTTATTTATAGAGGTACTGCAATAAGATTTTCAAAAAAATAATCAAATTAATTTCTAAAATTAATGAATCATATAGTTATCCTCATTGATATTCAGCATCTAGGAGGTGTATACCATAAAATTATTATTTATCATCAGTATACAACCCAATACTTTCATATTACAATTATTGTATCGCACAAAAATTTCTCCATTTTTTTGTAATGTCAGTACAGTTTAAGTGATCAGCCTCTTCTTGAGTTTCTTGAATCTTTCCTCATATTCTTCCATCCAAAAATACATAACCCCTTTCCAAGTTAACATAGTTATTGGGACTGATAATTATGATAAATGTCTCACAAAACATCGATAATACAGTTCTATGTCAAGAAAAATATATATTTACGTGACACTAGAGGTTTTGGGCCTTTCCAAAATATACTTTTTTTAAAGGATTAACAAATATTCCCTCATGTGTGATTATGTTCTCCAAGAACGTGACTTGCTACATATACAAATAATATTCACTATGCATGGAATACTATTTCCCCTTCCATAATTTCTCTAATACAATCCTTTGAAATTCATTATTTTCTTCCTTTAGTTTGTAGTACATAAAAATATCATCGATAAACACTAGTGAAATTTTCAAGGTAGTTTATAAAAAATATATTAATCAAATCTAAGAAAAACACAAGTGCATTATTATTTCATAATGTAAATAATATAAAATTTTAGTTCCAATACCTTGTAGAAATGATAAACATCTTAATATCATCTTTATTCACCTTTAGATGATGATATCTAGATTCACCATCCACATTTGAGAACTAATGAGCTATTATAGTTGATCGAACATGACATCAATCTTTGGAAGGGTATTCTTGTTCTTTATGTTGATCACATTATGTTCCCAATAATCAATACACCCCCACAATGATACATAATTATTCTTGAAAAAGAGAAATGGAACACCCCCAGGTGATATACTAGGGTGTATGAACCAATTTTCTGAATTTTCATGAAGTTAATTATTTAAATCATCCAGTTTGATCATTTACATAATGTATGGGACCTTTGATATAATAGTAGCTAAAAAATGAGTTCTATTAAGAATTATACCCTTATGATCTAGTGGATTTCCAGGAAACTCTTCAGGACAAACATCTCTATATTACCTCAAATTGGAATTCCCTATTCGATGAAAACTTCATTTCACTCAAAAATTTGAGAGATGTATGTTTCTTTATAGGGATCACCACCCTCTCCATTATATAAATTTTCTGGGGCAGTTATGATCTTCCATTCATTTTTAGCAGATCATGGGATCATTTGGAATACAAAAAGATAATTTTCTTTTCTCAAAATTTTATGTGTGGTCTATGTAACAAGAGTAAATCCATCCCAAGTACACCACAAAATTACACCAATGGAAATGTTATGGGATTTTTTGGGAGAATATTCCCACACAATACAAAAGGATAAAATTCCAATAATTGGGTGGCAATGATATTGCCACTATGTTTTTCGAGATATCTATATATTATGGTTTATAAGAATTGATTAAATATTTATATGAAAGTTGAATGATATAAACAAATTCATAGAAGAAGAATAAAATAATACTTATTCCATTATTGTGAGAATAGAAATTTTAACTTGTACAAATTAATTTTTTTTCTCCACATCATAGATAATGACATAATAAGACTTCTCTTTTACTGTTGGATTTAGTGGTTGATAATCATGATTACCCTCAAGTACGTGAGATATACTACACTGGATTGCATAGATTCCTTTATCCATATAGTGGTAGCATTATACCATGGGTGGTTCTATTATTTCCTTTATTGTATCGACCAACATCATTATGTACCTTTGGAATTTATTGTCTTGGTGGCCTTCACTACCACATTATACCATTTCTCCATCTCTTTGAGGTAGTTCCCATTATTCTTCATCCCACATTTTTCACAAGTGAGTGGTTGAAATTTCATCCCATCATTTTAATAAGATCCTCTAGCATGATACTGCATATTTAATATCTTATCACTATAGACATAGTAAAATTATCCAAAATCTATCACCACATTAAGATTACATAAAACAGAACATTCATAACTCTCAAAGCATTGAATTGATAGAGCCTTTGTAAGGTGTTTTTAAATCCACTAAATAATCCATAAATTTTCAGATCATTATTGATAAAAAATCTTGAATAAAATCATGAATAACATGATAAATTTTCATCATAGGTTATGAAGGATTTAACTACAATTTTCAAAAACATTATTAATTCTCTATCCATAATTGTTTGGAGGGTTTAATGGAAATACTTGTTAAGAAAAATTATCTTAAAGTCTTCCCACTCAAAATATTCAATTCCATACATTGGATCTGTGCTCTTAATAAATTACCACTATTGATCAACCTCTTAATCAGGATAATAAACAGCCAGATTATGCCCTTCACATTATTAGAATAGTGGATCACAGAAAAGATATTCTCCATCAATTGGAACTACTATTCTGTAACAACTAGATTAGAAGATAAACTAAATGTTGGTGGTTATTGACACATAAAAGGATCTATAGACATCATCCCCACCTTAAGAGAAGGATAATGTTATAAAATATTCATGTTTGTGTTCAAAACCTAAAAGAGATGGGTAATAATCACCATGAAATTATAAATTCTACCACCCAAGGAATTAGGGAAGTCATTCATGAAATCAATACATCGTCTTTCCCATGGGTTATTGGCCTATTTATTCTAAATTCCCACAATTTTCTATAATATAAAATGTTTAGAACAAAACAGATGTTAACAAGTAAAGAATAATTTCTCCCATTGTTCAGTTAATTATAAAGGAATATCTTGTAGGATCCCTATATTTAGAAAATCATATTATCTGAATACATATAAGTCACCTCATTCAAAGGGAATTACATATGGTTTTGTTATCCTAATTCACAAATTAACTAAACCATGCTCTAATGCCAACTAAAGTGACCCTACCTTTTATTACAGGATTATCAAAACATTATAAAGACAATACACATAAAAGAGTTATAGAACCATGATCGTGTGTTTAATGTCTTGGTAAAATAAAGACTATACAATAAAATTTTAGAATACAATATAATCATTTATTTAGTTCCTTATTATCTATCTTCTTAGTTGTAATTATTTTCTTGTTAATAAAGTAATCACCTGAGTATAAAAATCTGGGAAATGGGTGACGTAATATCCTAGTAAGAGGATTGATAAGAACATGGATCAACATAACATGGGGTGAGAATAATAATAATAATCATAACATAAGAATTTTACCACCATCATAATCACGATTGGATGGATTAGATATATGAATGGAATGTTGAAATGAAAAAAAATTCTTATCTTATTGGTCAACTTCCAAACACAGCTGTGAATAAATATAACATCATGTTTATAATTATTTCACTATATCTCGTGAGATTAATCAAACTACCCATTGAATTGGAGCATTATATAATTCTAGTTGCAACCATCAGATGATAAATTTTACATGTAATATATAATTCTAGGTGCACCCATCATATCATAACATTTACATAATCATGCAATCCACATAGAGTAGATATTAAACATAGACATGAAAAAATCAATAGAATGGGATGAATTACATTTAATAAGTCATAAACATATAAAAATTGGAGTTCCCATGATAAATAAGGAATATGTGGATTGGTAATAATAATGATTGATGAAGACACCATCTTAAGAAAAAAAAGTGAGTTTTTTTAAAATTAATATTATTTTGGAAAAGAAAATGAATTTATCATAAAACAAGTCTGAGGACTTATATATCCTAGAAAAGAAATGTCAATGAAAAATAAATTAGATTTTTGGAACAGATGAAACATCCACACCAAATATGAAGTGAAATAAGGACAACCCAATGACATGGAGTTTGGTTCTCAGACCCCCTTACATTCTGTCAGAGTAATATCTACATTTTATTACCCCGGATAATCAAATTATAGTAAATAATTAACCAAAAAACTCTAATAAAATTATTTTATTTATTTTATTTTTATGATGTTTATTTAAATTCTATTAGATGAGTTATGTATTTTAATTCCATCATTTGATAGTGTTTATATTCTTGTTTTTCAAGATTATTTCAATTGAATTTAAGTATGGATGTTTATGTAGAATGGGTATAATAATATAGAATTTAAATTATATATTATTAATTAAAATTAATTAGTTCAAAAATAAATATATATAATTTTTTTAAATAGTATGATTATGAATCATTTTTAAAAGGTTAGTGATAATAATTTTTTTTTCAATTTTTCAAACATCACAAGATACATTGGTTCCATTATTTATTATTGTGTATATAATTTAGTTACAGGACATAAAAAGGGTTATTAAATAAAAATTACAGTATATTGAAAATATTATAGTGGTTTTATGAAAAAAATATTAATTCATTAAAGGAAAAAGAAAAATCATTATCCTCAATGTCAGTAAATAAACACATTATGGGAGATGATTTCATTTTTCAATTAAAAGTGAGAGAGAGAGAGATATGAGTTTGATGATTAATATTATAATAACATGATATAATTTTATTATATAAATTATAATTGAGTTATCATTAACGATTTTATATTGGATCTTGGGAGAAAGTAATGATAGAAAAAGAAATTAAATGAAATTAAAATGAAAAAGAAAGAGGATTTTCCCTCTTGAATTTCCCCACATTGAGAACCTCCGTCAAGAAAATTTGTTGGTATTTTTTACAAAACCAAGGGATACTAGACATGGTATTGGGTATTTAGAAGGTATTTAAATAGAAATATTATATGGATAAATAGTTTTATGGTGTAGGTAAAAGAAGTGGTGTTAGTGGTATTTATACGAGAGGAGATGAATGATTTCCAATATCTTAATTCCTTGGTTTAATAATTTCAATCGACATTATGAATTTATTAATAATTATCTAAAAATATATTAAAATAACAATTTATAGTTCATTATTATGGGCTTACATCAACTATACATCATCTGTTACTCAGTAATTTATTTTCAACTTATGTCATAAATTGGAATGTTTCACTATTCACTAAAAAATTAGGTATTTTAGAAACATTCTAAAAATTAACCCATAACATTTATAAATGTGTAGAAGTAAAATAAATTTATAAATAAGATAATTTGTTTTGTAAATAAAATCATCATTTATTTGAAAAAGTGTCAGTTCTAAAACTATGACTGATTTTATGACACTTTCCTAAAATAAATAAGGTCTCATAAAATTTTCATCTGATAATAAGGAAGAAAATTTAAATTTATGATTTTATTTTATGATAATATATTTTATTTTTATTCATTATTGTATTATTACATTTTAAATAAATATTAATATCTTATAGAAATACCAATTCCTAATTTATTATATTTAAAATATTAATTTACATATTTCATTATATATTATATATTCCTTCATAAGATACCTTATATTTTTTTTAAAAAATTTAATGAATATGTTAATATAATATTGGGCTTGTTAACAATCATAAGTGTCATGTTAATCTTCCATCGGTCATGATTCAATTCCATTCGTATATGTCTAAAAATTTATGAAAAATAATCTTATTTCATCCATTCTTAATTTATAATGTTTTAATTGTTGTCTCAATGTACTATTATGTGATCTATACTATATAAAAAATTATAATGATGGATAATTTCCATTGAAATTTTTTGTGTCGTTACAAATTAATATCTTTTATTATTGTATGGATTTTCTTTTAGGGATCAAAATTCATGATAATTATGAGATTACTATGTGTGTGAAATTATTCACTAATGGTCTTAAGTTAGAAATAGAATCAAAACCCATATAATTTTTCTATATTTTTAAACTGATTAATCTAATATAACATGTATTTGAACTAAGTATATAATAGTCATATTAGGATTATAGACTCATGTTATTAAAAATAACCATCCTTCTATGGGACAAAATATTCATCCACAGTGTGATTCGACTATGTTGTATCACTTTATGAGAAAAAACATCCATAATTTTGTGTATTTACTAATACTTTTATTTTTGATGTAACACCCTAATATCATAGAATAAAAAACTTATTTTCAGTAGCATATATGAAACACAACACCAAACATAAACAAACAATGAAGTTATATTTTTAAAATATAAATGTTATAACCTAACCATCAAATTAGAGGTCATAAATATTATTAAACACCTTATAATATATATAAAAACATCTTACTAATTATAAATATATTGACTAAATATTAGTAAATTATCATTCAATTTTTAGAAAATTTATATTATGCTTAGAATTTTGATTTCAATAAAAAATTTCTATTTGTTATTTATTTGAGAAAATATTACAACTAATATTTGAAAAATTAATGAATTTTATTTCATAAAATTGAAAAAAAATTAAATCAAAATATCAAAATTATAATAGGATGAATTATTTATAATTATCTAAAGGGATTGATTTGCAGTGAAAACTACAAATATTCATTGAAAACTATACTTTTGTTCTAAGAATATAAAAATGTAATTTTTTAATAAATGGGTTCAATGTAAAATTAGTTATCATATATTTCAAAAAAAACAAATTATATAAATTTAAATCTTGTTTTAATTTAAATTTAGTACTAAAAAATTTCATATGTAAAAAAGGAAGTGTCATGAAAAACTATTTTTATATACGTAGTGTGTTTTTATCGTAATAAATTAATTTGATTAATAAAATTTTAATTTTTTAATTAACTTTATATATTAAATATTTGATAAAACTATTTACGATTTATTTTATATTCTTAAATGAATGTGATAATTATAAACTATATTTTATTCATAGAAGTTTTGTTTTCTGAAAATATTCCTCTCTCATATTTTACATGTTGATTTTATAATCATTTTATTTCACCAATATTAATTGAATTTTATAAAATTGGTTCCATATTTTTAATTAGGAGATTAAAATTTTTCAAAGAGTCCCCTTTCATTTTTTGTCAATATGAATAGTAAGAATTGTTAAATTTATCACCTTAGTAATTGGTATATTGGGTTACTGTATGTAAAAAATAAGGGATATAACCATTATTTTGAATACATGTCCTTATTTGATTAATTTAATTAGACCCTTATCACCATCAAATTTAAATTTATTTTCTCAAATGGAATCTTATTCATGAAAATGACCTATATAATATTTAGTGTGAAGAATGATATAAAATGTATCATTTATAGTTTTTAATATCTATTATATGTCCACATAAGTAAATAATGTTATGAAATTATATTAAGGCCTATTTTTATCCCAAAAAAATTATTTTCATAGGATAAATTTATTTATAATTTCTCTAAATTATATAATTAACTAAACATTTTATAAAAATTTTATGCATTATTTTTTTAATTAATTGAAAAATAAAATAAATGATATTGAAAATAATATAATTTAAATAACATTATTGAAATATTCCATCCCATGAATATGGTAGATAAATGTATAGTTTTTTATGATGTGTAAATGGATAATAATCTAATTACAATATTTTATTTATGTATTATTTGTAAAATTTTGTGAATAGTGTCAAATATGACGAATGATTTTTTATCTAAATAACATTTTATTAATTTTATTAAAAATAAAATAATATTTATATATTAATATGTGGATATCTTAAAGATAAGGTTTAAAAAACCACATAACCCTATTAAAATTTTTCTTATTAACTTTATTTACTCCCCATAAAATATTGTTTTTTAATTTTTATCCTTTTCAATGAAAATTATCTACAAAATGTCTTTATTATATTTTAATCTTTTAAGAAAATAAAAAAATACACATCACATCATTTATAAATGAAAACTACTCCTATATTATAATAAAACCAAATTAATCATTTTATATCAACTATATATATAGAATAAATACCTCATAAATTTCCTTAGACACATACAGGAGGTGTGGGCTTCACAAAAGACAAACCCTAGAGTTTTATGAAGGAGATCTAAAAGATTTGTTTCATAGAATATGTAATCAACTTAATAAATCACAATATATTAATTACACATTATCCACATCCAAATCTACTATATTTTTTAGTAATTAAATTTTTTAGCAATCTATATATATTTAATTATTATTTTGAATATGGTAATACCTATATTCACCCATTTCCATCAAATGAGAAGTGATCGTTTTTCTTGTGCTTACATACATATAACCCTCTCCACATAGCGATAAAATTAATTTTCCATCACCATATTCCATGTATAGTAATTATCATAGGTTTAATGATTATATAAAATATTTATGACATAATTATTCTTATGTATGATAATATCATATAAAACTTATAACATTCAAAACCTTTGGTAAACTATAATGTTGTTCGTGTGCATGTGTGGAATACCACATCCACATCCACAATATTATATGATTTTTTTTAATTTCCATTTTATTTTTATAGTAACAATGATCAATTTAATGAATATAATATATATATATATATATATTATATAATAATGATATTGGAAACATGATTTATTATTTAAATATGTTTTATTCCATCGATCGAAAAATGGAATCAATTTAATCCGTATTTATGACCTACCATCCACATTAATAACACCATTCATTTTTCAAATACTATATTTTATGGATGACTCCAATTATTTATATAATTACAATATATGATATTTAAATTATTATTATAATTATAGATATTATCTATCCATCATTAATTCCAATGGAAAAAATACCAAAACAAAACCAACATAAAAATCAAAACAACTATCACTGATAATTGGGATTTTATGAGAAAATTTGTAATGAAGGGGTTATAAAAGTTTATAAGTGATTAATATATGTTATCATATATATGATTTTGTTTCTATAATATTATTAAAATATGTATAAATTTATTATATATGGTCTTCAAACATGTAAGATGGATGTCTGGCCAGAGGTAAAGGATTTTTGTCTCACTTTTATTTCTGTGAGACTCATAATACCATCAGCATGTGTTACAGTTATGGATTTTATATAATAACAATGAATTTATTTAATTATTCATATTATGATTTTATTGGGATTTAGAAATCCATATATGTTTCTTTTATTCATGAGTTTTAAGATTCAAATGATGCCGAAGTGGTAACGGTATTATTATTCATCCATAATTTATTTAGAATTTTTTAGGGTTCAATTTTTTTAGTGGAATATATATAATTCATATTTCATTAGTAAAATTATTATTTTTTCACCCTATATTTATTTATGAATAATAAATATTTTCTTTTATTTCCCTCATTGTAAATAATCAGTATACTAAACATAAATTTTAATATTAAACTAATTATGATTTACTGTTCATTTATAAACCTTTTTCATAAAGATCCTATTTTTTATAAAACATTTTCGATGTTTTTGTATTATGATATTATATTTAATTTCATTTAATCATTGTTTTAAATTTTTAATTTTTTTTTCTAAAAGAAATCATCTTTTCATTTTCTGAATGAATTAGTTTTGAATTTTTATCAATATGCGAAGAGAATGTTTTATTTTTACATATACGACATGAATAGATTTCTATTACATAATGGATACTATATATTTTGAATTATAATTTAAATGTTACATGTTTATTTTAAAATAAATTTATCTATAAAAATTTAGATATATTTTTATATTTGAAAATCATAATTAAATTGGAATGGTTATTTTCATCACAAAATATTTTAGTGATATTTTTAATTAATTTTTATGTATGATAACATCATTTGACGTTAATTATTACTTATTAGGGTTATGATCCAATTATAACATTTATATTTCTTTTACATATTTTTTATTTTAAGGTTGAGGATGTTTTTAAAAAACCCATCTATTTTCCATTATTTATACCTTAATGATTGGCTGAAAGTTTTATGAATTCAATTTTATTTGCACAAGTCATGATATGATGTTATGATCGATGTTTTATGATATCATGGCACATATATGTATTGTATTTATTATGTTATGGGTGGTTTCACTATAAACAAATGTTGATGCTTATATTATAACTAAGTATCATGGATACGTTAAAAAAAAGAAGGTGGTTACATTGTTACTAAGAATAGTGGTAACAATATAACCAAGGATGGTGGTTATGTTTTAACAATCAATGGTGGTTATGTTATCTCTTCAAATGGGTGGGCCTAGAATTATATATCCCTATAATTAATTGGGTAACTATTGATATATTATGAGATAAAGAAGACTCAAATTGGGTGTTAAATATGTTTTGAAAGGTATTATGTTCACTATGATAGTATTGGGAGTGAACCTTGACTACTATGAAGGTATGTGGAGTAAACCAAAAAAACAATGATATTTTAGAAAACAATCATTTTATACTATGTAAATTATTCTCTATGATTTTTTAATTCTACAATTCTATTTATTATTCCTATATAATGATCTCAAGGATCATGTTATATGGTTCTTTTATGATTCATGTCATGATCTCTTCTATGTTTTATACAATTAATTAATATAATTGTCTTTCATATGTAGGGAATATTTTGTGAATGTTTTTCTTAAATAATCATACCCTTATATTAATATCTACCTTGATACCTTTACAAAGAATATTGGAATTTTTTTTCATAATGATTATTTTTCTGCATGATATGAAGAACAATATTGAGTATGGTATGTAGAAAAAGGGTGATATTTATGAATAAATCAATGGGAAACAATATAGATCATTTATGAACCATTTTATTATGTGTAAAATTTTCCATTGACATTGTACCCATAATATTTTGGAATGGATTATTATTTTATGTATTGAATATCAATCCAAATAGTTGAAATAAGTATCTATGAAAATCCTGAGTCACTATAGTTGGTATTAAATAATATCTTAGTTATCCATTGGAATAAATGATGAGTTAACATGAGTTATAATCCTCATGATATGATTGTGTCTAAGATAGTATTCAAATTCATTGGTAATGATCATGGTTAGCCTTAGTAAACCCAACAGTATCAAAGACAATAGTTTTGGTATTTAGACACCTTATATAAGAATTTCATCATAATTATCTGGTTTCCAACTATGATTATTATTTGTCACACTATGTTTCATTTGTTTTTTTCTTTCAATAGATGGGATGTATAGAGATTATGGTGATGTTGACTGTTTTATTTAATGGATTAATTTTCCTCCTAATCAATCAATTGAAATAACATATTGAATATAAAAGAATGTGAATATTACTTATTATATATCTAATTATATGATTAAAAATCTCAAAATTCATATGTTTACTAACATAAAACATTAGGTAAATTTAGAGATTCCTATGATCCATGGAGAAAAGATGATTTATATTTTATAATGTCTAGAATGTGTAAGAAATACTAATGTGAATGAATTAGATGAAGAAGATGATTATTCTAGTGAAAAAATGGTTTCAGTGAAATAAACTACTAATGAAAAACTGTAGAGTTCAATTTAGTAAAACTAATTCCATCCTTACGTACTATTTATAGTTTAATGTCTCTTATGTGGGATATGAGGGAATTATTATAGCTAATTCCCTAATCCGCTGTTTTACTCGTAGACCAAAAGAATTCTTACTCTATGCATCTCAATGAAGTGAATTCATGGAATTTTTTATGTATTAGTATTCAAGAAAAATATCTATTATTTTTTTATAAATATTTTGATGCATATAAGAATAATATTTATATTTGGAATCATATATGTTTTTATGTAAAATTATTTTACTCTTTATGAACACCATAAAGGTTTTATAAGGGCTAAAATATATGTAACCCTTTGGTTTGACATGATATTTTATTTGAGTAATAATTCAATTAATTATCTGTATAAAGGAACTGATATGATTTATTTTTTATATGATATGTAATGAATAATGTTATTTTTTTATTTTTAAAATATTTTTTTGGGGATATTCTAATAATTATATTAATATAGTTTTAGTAAAAAAAACTAGTCACATTCGACATTTCCATGGGGATTGATCCCACAAATGAATTGTTCCTAGGGTATAATTCCTACCAATATCATACATGGTATCATGATTAATAGGATATTTCACCATCTTAATGATTTAACACATAACAATTATAGTGATTTTGGGAAAATATGTTTCATTATATAAATAAAAATGGTATTGTAAAATAATTTAGTGATTTATTTTATTTTTAAAGTAGTTCTGTAATTTGAGAAACATGTATAATTAAGGTAAAACTGAACATTATGTGGTTCAATTTGTGAAATAATGTTTGAGTTAAATATTGTATGAAAATATGATTTTAATTTGGATTTATGGTGACTTAAGATATTATATTCTTTAGGAATATTATTTTTTTGAATTCGACATTATCAGTGATAGATATTATTTATAGAGAAATATTAAATTTATCTTGGAGGAATACATGATCAAATTATTGTGCTCCATGGGATTCAATCCTAGAATGGAACATGTGGACAGATTTTATCCATATTTAATTATCAAAAACCCAATGTAGAACATTGGGTCTCATTATTGAATATTTGGTGGTAAATGGTGTATTTGTTTTTATATTGTTTTAATTGATATTTTTAAATAATCCGTTGCAAATAATTTTGTGGTTTTTGTTAATTTATAAAGTCTATAAATGATATTTTCGGTGTTGAATTTTTGATTTGTTATTAGTTTATTTTGGTGATTTACTAATTTAAATACTCATCTTGAATACTCATCGATTGGAGAAATACAAGTTTTTGTGTTGTAAATAGAATTAATGATGAGATTCTATTAGCTAATAAATTATTTTACCTTATGATTTTTAGATATATAGTAATGTAATTACATAAACAAGGGAAACTATCTTAGTATATAATATTTTTTTTCCTATAAAAATTGAATACATTGAATCAATATCCTTTTCACACATCACATATTTTTTGTATTTGGTTTTTTATCTTTGTTCTAACCAGGACTATGTTCTCTAGAAATCTATATTATTATTTTGGTTTTAGTATTCACTTTAATTTTGATGAGTTAACTTCTCAATAATGTTCCCCTACTTTGGAACATAGTTACGTGATATAACATATAACTATTGTATTATAACTTCGATCTTTTTAAGGAGATGTTTTATTAACCAACATTATAATGTATGTTTCCATGAAAAAATTTCAAATATATAATATTTTATATTAGAGAAAAAATTAAAATAGAAAGGAAAAAATTTATTGTGGGGGGGATGTCACGTTGGAATATTTTAGAAGAAGAAAATTATCTATGATACTATATATGAAATGAAACCTCGTAATTAAAAAATAAGATGTATTAAGTTTTGATTACGACATTTATAACCTTCCCATTAAATAAGAGGGTATGAATAGGATTATAACAATTTTAAGATACATAAATAGATTTTATTTAATATGAATATATTTATTAATTATTCATAAAAATGTACATTTTTAGTAAGGTTATATTATTATTTAAAAATAGATTTCCTTTTAAAAAAGGATTCTTAATGATTTTTGTGAGAAATTTTCATTTGAATATTAAATTCTTTTTTTAATAAAATTTACAAAAATTTTAAATTCATCATATGGAAAACTTCATATTATCAAATTTTGATAATCTTAGGAAAATATTGATTTTCCAGTGAAACATACAAAATTTTATAAAAAATGGTCTTTTTTATCAGGAATGTAAAATGTTCCACTTTGTTTTAGAATGGTTTCAATGTAAAATTAGATACAATATATATTAAATCAACTAATTATGATCATTTAAATAATTTTTTTTAATTTAGTATATAATCATTTTTATATACAGAAATTCATTTTCACGAATGTCTGATTTCATGCAAAGAATATATTTTTATCTTAATAAATTAAATTGATATATATTGGTGATTTATTTTAAAGGAATATATATATTATATATTCAATGAATTTTTTTATATTCATTTTATATTTTTATATGACTATGATAATAATAAACAATACTATATTCATAAATTGTATTTTTCTAAAAAGAGGGGTTTTTCATGTTTTTTATTATTATTTTAAAATTAATTTATGGAAGTTATAGGTATTTAGATTGATAAAATGTATTATATATTGGGAATAATTAGGTTGTAATTTTAATATATTGGCCCCTTTTATTTTAATAAATATTAATAGAAACCATATTAATATTTATCTCTTCATTAATGAGTAAATATTGTTAACGTAGGTTACAAATAAGTGATACGACAATTTTTTTTAATAATAATTATTATGTAATGAAGGAAAGTAGGACTTTATAAACTTATTATAAAAATAAATATTTTTAATGTCTATTTTCAATGAAAATTCCCTATATAATACTTAATTTAAACAAATTTACAAAATGTTTCCCTCATATTATTAAATATCTCTCATATGTCCATATAATAGAAAATATATTAACGAATGAATATAAATGTTTACATTAAAAATAAGAATATTTTTAAGGATTTAAATTTATTTTTAATTTTTACAATTAATTTAAATTCGTAGACAATAGTAATTCAGTATTTCTTTAAACAATAGAAAAATAAAATTAATTATTTGAAAAATACTAAAATTACTATAATTTGAATGAGTTACCCTATACAAATAAATTAGTACTTAATTAAAAAAATAGTTTTAATCATTAAATGGATTATAATCAAATTAAAAAATCTTATTAATGTTTTTAATGTAAAATTAAGTGAATAGTGTACCAATTGACATTAATTATTTTTATCAAAATAATATTTTATTAAATTATTTAGAAATCTTAAAAATTTTAGAAGATGATAATTTTGTCAATATATTGTAAAAATACATATACTAATTTCAATTATTATCTGTAACACCCCACGCTTCCACGATATGCATCTCTTTGAATAATACAATAGTGCGTGTTGTACGCAACTTCGAGTTCTTACACAACACATCCAATCAAACTAGCCATTATGAATAGTAATTACCACCTTCTGAAATTTCATACATTTTATCATTCAAAATGGAATTCATTTTTGGATTCATAATATCAAAATTAGCTTAGGGTGAATTTTTGGTACTTTTTTGATAACTTTCATATTTTGGTGAATACTGAAAACTACTAAATTTAAATTAAAAACCACTTTTTTTAATCAGAATAAATAATAGTGATAAATTATGAATTTGATTGATTTTAAAGTATAATTAGATTAAAATTTAACAATTTGATACAATTTCGATCATTGGTCATAATTTTCACAATTAAACAGGACATAAGCAAGTGTCAATCTTTTGATAGTTATTATTTCGTAAAAACATGCATTTTGTTTTGAAAATGGAAATTAATTTAAAATAAAATTTGGCCACTTAAGTGTTTTAAATTTAGAAAAATGGATTCCATATTTAGAATCATGAGGTCCAAATTGTATAAATAGATAACATTTATTTTTAGACATTGTGAATAATTACTTTGGTAAATATTTTATTTACAATGGTTAAAGAGTAAGTCCAGTAAATAATGGTAAAAAATAATATTATAATAATATTAAATAATCCTAGAACATGTCCTAACCATATTTATTGATACATTTCTGAGAATGGGCATATTTGTGTCAATTTTTTCACCCCATGGAGCCACTTGTAAGTGATAATGACACTTTATATTAATTAAGTTAAAGTAAATACCAAAATGACATATGCATATATCATTTAGAAAAAAAAATTTTACATAAGGTTATATATGTTATATTTTTGACCATAAATATTCATTAGAAAGATAAAAATATTTCCTACCTAATGATATTTTATTTATAATTTTTAGATATTGAATAATTAAATTTATTAACGACACAAAAATGATGTAGTATTTTTCTTATTAATGAAAGAATCAAATAATTGGTATTATAATTGTTAAAATACATATAAATTGAATGTTTTGATGACATACTATAATTTTATTTTTTAATATGTCATTTTATGAATTCTTAAAGGAATTTGGTTCGATTTAATATGCTTTATATGACTTTAACAAAAATCAATTTTGAAATACTGTCAAAAATGACACAAAAGAGTTTTCAAAGGAAATATTATATTATTAATTGATATACAATTCATAAAAATCTAATGTTAGGCCAAAAGACTTATATAATTATTTTTGTATCATTACTGGACCACTTGGGGGTCTCTTTTAAGTATATAGTTCGTTTATTAACTATAAAATATAAAAATATAAAGAGACACGGTAAATGTCAAACTATTTTACTAAGAGTTAAATCAAAAAGATAAATGTAATATAGTGAACCAAACAAGTCTAAAACCTACTGTATGAGTGGTTTTCGACCTATCCTCACCTTACAATTTAAATAATCCACTTCTGAGCCATTAGAAACCGAATATGAATTTATTATAAAATAAAATTTGTATCTTTTCCAAAGGCGCCCCTCACCCCTCTTATAAAAGGGCACTCCCCCATCTCTCTAATTAACACCGTCAAAGCCAATTTTCTCAGCTAAAACCACCCTAAATATTCTTTAAACATTCCTCACATCATCCTAGATGCCTTATTTTGATCAAAAACCAACCTAAGGAGCCCTTTTTATCAAATCGAAAGGAAGAACCCGAAGAAGAGGTAATGTTTTCACCTCCCTCTTTCAAGTTCCTTTCTTCTTCCACTTCTACTTTCGTTGTTATTTACATTAAAAAATAATATGTCTAATATCTAATATATAATGTGATGTTATTATAAATATGTTACAACCATATTCAGTATTCTAGCTATCCTTTGAATGACATGTCACCGTACGTGCTTACGTGCGGCTTACCGTCTCCACGTCGTGGTGTAATTGTGATTCAAAAAATTATTATTTAGATGGGTATGATAATGATGAGTAATTTAATTAAATAATAAATGTTACACTATAATGATTCTATATATATGATATACCATCCATGTATATATTATTTTAATATAAAAAAATGATATTGTTGCTCGTGCGTATGTACAGACTATTATCTCCACGAATGCGATGAGATTCATTCCCCATCGTATCCATTCATGTATAATTCTCATTTTATGAATAAAAATAATTTTTAAGGACTTAATATCATTCTAGATATGAATAAGATAAAACCAATTCATAACAAGCATGGATTTTGTAACAAAAATAAAAAAGAAAACGAGTAAGTTAACACCTATAACGACGATAATACTAATATATTATTAACAAACTAATGTTAAAATATCATATATGATATCATATTAATGTATCTGATTAATGTCTAATTTAATGACAATTATTTCACCATTATACATGAGTTTAAACTACCCTCAACCAAGGAAATGTACAAGGTGAGGGTTTATTTCACAATCTCTTCATTATCTGAAGTTATTTACACATAATTATCTACTGGGACCTCTTTATCATCCACATCCATGTTTCTAAAAAATGTATTCCAAAACATGTTTACAATTTACTAGACTCTGGGTTAATTTCATTTATACCCTTGTTTTAATTTTTATAAAATGTTTTGAAAGGAATCCTTTCGTCATTTTCCAAACAAGGTCTTTTTTAAACTTTTCGACAAAATTAAGGTAAGAATATCTATATTAACTTATACGGCGGGTGCGGCTATTTTCGGCCATTATAAAATCTTTGAAGATTAACATACAAGATTATTAGAATATTTTCAAAGTAAATGTTTTATTTTATAATTATTTAACTTTTAAATGATATCAAAAAAGAGATATTTCTCTCAAATAGTTTTGGTTTCATCATTGTCAACATCATTTGATGGATTTTAATCTTATTTGTACTTGACTTATTATGATAAAAAACTATCATATTGTATTGAAGGTTTTGTGATATGTTTTATTATGGATGTGTTATTTTTATACCATTCATGATTTATGGAAAAAGTATTGAAATTTCATATGCTAGTTTTAATATGAATGTTTATGTTATGTTTAAACATGTTCATATGAGAAATACATTGGACTTAGTAAGTGACAGGTGGAGCCTGATATATCTCCTCGATTCATTGGTATGTCTCATGATACAAACTAGTTTCTTGGGACAAGACCTTGACAAAATCTTATTTTTTTTCTTAGAACCATGCCTTGACTATATGGTTATGATAGTCTCGCATTATGCATTCCATCATTATGAATGTGGTTTTTGATATTTCATGTGATTATTCGACTAGTAGAATATCCATGTGAATTACTAAATGAAATTATTTCATTTTATTTTTTCCATATTATGCTAATGATAAAATTTAAAAGGATTTTTATTAGTTATACATTTCCTTAAATGTTTATTCTTATTTATGAAAGCTTGTGCTATATTGTTATCCTTACTGAGCATTTGAACTCACCACTTTCTATGTTTTATTTTTCCTAGGATGTGAAAAAGTATTTTGTGACTGGCCCGCAGGGATAGTATGAGGGGATATGAGTGTGGACTATAGAGACTATGTTGTTTTAGTTTTTCACTTTATGATGTATTTTAAGACATATGAATGTATCTAGTGTTTCCAAGACTACTAAACTAATCGGTCTTTTGAGACGTGATCTTTTGTGATTATAACAGTGTTGTGAAATAATGCACCGACTTTGGGTATCTAGGGTTGGGGCATTACAGTTGGTATTAGAGGAAGTTTATTACAAACATTGGAAGCTATATTTTGATAAACCTTGATTACAGCACATATCCCTATGACAGACTTTGAGGATTATTATAGAATAACTTCCTAAAATTTTGGTATTGTAGAGATTTTGTGAGTTTTCTGAGAAATCATCCCTATCTGGATACGAGTAGGTAGAGGTGGCTCCGACACAAATGTACCTAGGGGTAAAACCCGAAAACTCCGCTTTGATCTGTACTCGAACGGGAACTGGTGCTTGACAACGGGCCTTGCTGCACTCTTGGTTACGACACTCCTAGAAGATATACATATTATAATTCTCATCTTATTTAAAAACCATTATAAAGGGTTTATGAGTATATAATTCCTCAAAGAAATTTTTTTATGATTATGGATTATATCCATAAACCGTTCAATTTAAGTTATTTGTTTTATATGATTTGAATTATATATTTCGATTCATAAACTAATCTAGCTTATGCCATTGTTTAGAAATGGCGCCTAGTGGAAGAAATGGAAATTATATCAATGCACTCACTCCATGTAGAGATTTCCCTCCTGCTCAAGATTATTATAGTGGTGCTTCTGATTCAACTGGTGCTAATCAGCTAATCACCCTACTAGGACAAATCACTCAGGTTATGAATAATAACTATACCAGTATAGAGATCCCAGATCCACAGCATGGAGTATTAATGTTAGATCTCAACATGAGGAAACAACCACCAAAATTCAGTGGGGATACAAATCCATTAGTAGCTGGGAAATGGATAAAATCCTTAGAGAAAATATTCCATGACTTGGGGAGTAGTGAAAGGCAAAAAGTTATCATCGCAGTTTACCGCCTCACTGGAGATGCTGACCAGTGGTGGTCATTGATTCAAAACAGAAAGGAGGATGATGAAGTATCAAATATGGAATAGAGGGAGTTCAAAGAGCATTTCTTACAAAAATACGTTCCTCATGACCATCAATCATATATGGAAAGGAAATTTTTTAGTTTGAGATAAAATGAGGATGAGAATGTCGCAAAGTATGAGGATAACATTACAAGTTTAGTGAGGCATACATCATATTTTATATGTAACCCAAGGAGTAATATTGATTGTTTTGATGATGGGTTAAAACCAATTCTTCATTGAGCATTAGTCTCACATTCCTTCTAGTTATATGAAGATATTTTCCCATGTGCTATCAAGACAGAAAAAGAATCCTCTATGTCTTATGACTTTAAAACAAAGCAAGAGAAGATGATATCTGCCGATCACTCAGGGAATGGAAATAATGGGAAGAAGGAAAAAGTTGAATATCCATCCTACAGTTAATGTGGGAAGAAACACCCAAGTACTTTCTTGAAGGGAATGTGAGTCTTTTACATGTGTGGTGAAAAAGGCCACCAAGCTTGTGATTCCACAGGGAAGAAAGAAGATACCGATATTCAATGATACAATTTCAGGGAGATGGTACATTATGCAAATGAATATCCTAAGTATCAGGGGTGCATACCTCAGAAAATTCCAAGGGATCAAGGCCAAGCCTATGCTATCACTACTGCTGATGTAGAAGCTCCGAAAATGTTGTTGAAGGTAATTTAAAGGTTTCCTAAACTATAGAAAATGCGTTTTTTGATTCTGCATCATCGCATTGTTTCATATCTTCCCAGTTTTCTAATAAAATTATATATTTAGAATTTGATTTAACAATGGAGTTTTCAGTCAAAACTCCTAAGGGATGTATCATTGGAACAACGTTCAATGAATCAGTCCCCATTAGAGAACATAAATGTTCTTTATATGATGATATCATCATCATACCCATGATTTATTTTGATATAATCTTCGATATGTATTGGATTTCAAACCATGATGCTATTATTTATTGGAAGAAGAATGAGGTTAGGATTTTTGATGATGATGATAAAGAACACCTTATCTTTAGAGAATAATCTTCACCACCTGATTGTTATCTAGATCCACCCCTAGTAGCACTACTAAATTGAATAATCAGGGAGGAAGAGAATAAAATAACTGTGTGTGAGGAAAGGAATGTTAAAATAGAGGATGTACCTATTGTTAATGAAAATGTAGATGTGTTTCTAAAAGATTTACCTGGACATCCTCCAAAATGAGAAATTGAGTTTTCCATTGATTTAATTCCTGGTTCAAGGCCCATATAAATGACCACTTATAGAATGACCAATGTGGAACTAGTGGAACTAAAGAAAGAACTAGAGGAATTGAGTAATTATGGATTTAATCACACATGTGTTTCTTAATGGGGATCCCCTGTTCTTTTAGGTAAATAGAAAGATAGATCTATGAGGTTGTTAATTGACTAAATGGAGATAAATGCTATAACATTAATGAACAAGTATCCCCTACCTCGGATAGATGATTTATTTGACCAACTGCCTGGAGATCCATACTTTTCAAAGATTGACCTTCAACTTGAATAAAATTACTTGTGTGTGAATAAGGAATAAATTCCAATGACATCATTTCGAACTAGGTACAGGCATTACGAGTTTACAGTAATGACCTTTTCATTGACTAATGCACCCTCTCTATTCATGGATCTAATGAACATAGTTTTCAATGAATATATCTATGATTTTGTAGTGGAATTTATTGATGATATCATGGTAGACTCCAAAATCTACGAAGATCATGAAAATCACTTGTGCATTATCCTGAACACACTTAGAAGACATTAATTATATGGGAAGTTTAGCAAATGTAAATTCTGGCTTCAGGAGATTTGATTTCTTGGTCATATTGTCTCTATGGATGGAATCTCTATTGATCCTTCTATCAAAAAGGTAATCCAGGAATGGCCAGCACCGATGAGTATAACTGAGGTACGCAGTATTATCATTTTAGTAGGTTATTATCATCGTTTCATCTATAACTTTTCTTTATTGGACAACCCATTAACGAATCTCACATGTAAAGGGTTAAATTTTTTTGGTTAAAAGAGTGTGAATAATGTTTTGAAGAACTGAAGAGAATATTAGTCAATGATCCTATATTGAATCTACCATCTGGGAATGATGGGTTCGTTATTTTTAGTGATGCATCGAAGAAAGAACATGGTTATGTTCATATGCAGAATGATAGGGTTATTCACTATGCGTCAGGGAAGCTGAAAATTCATGAGAAAAACTATCCTACTGATGATCTTGAGTTAGCTACTATAATCATTGATTTGAAGATTTAGAGACACTATTTATATGGTTAAAAATGAGTGATTTATACTGATCACAAGAGTTTGAAGTATATTTTCTCACAGAAATAACTCAATAAGTGGAAAAGAATATGGCTTTAACTACTCAAGGATTATGATTTCACGACACACTACCACCTAGGGAAGGAAAATAAGGTGGTAGATTCATTGATCAGAAAGGATCACGGAGATTTGAACATGATGATAATTTAAAGGGATACTATTTTCATGGATCTAGTGATGATGGATATAGTAATTACTATGGAATGTATAACATCGATACTTTTTCATATGGTTGGAAAACATCTTTACTAGAAAGGATTAAGAGTTCTCAGACTGATGATGAAGAATTTCAAAAGAAGATTAAAGCTGTGAATGGTGGGAGATTGAGTGACATTGTGTATAAAAAAATAATTTTAAAATTTTGGAAGAGACATTGTGTTCCTCATAAACCTAATCTAAAAAGGGAATTGTTGGATGATTCTCAAAGTTCCAATTTCTCTATACACCCTGGGAGCACCAAAATATATAGATATTTGAAGGAATATTTTTTGTGGGTTAACATGATGTGGATGAATTCTGATTTTGTATCAACATGTATGGTCTGTCAATAAGTGAAAGCTGGAAGGCAACATCCTGGAAGAGTCATGCAACCACTTCCCATACCTGAGTGGAAATGTGATAATATCACAATGGACTTTTTCATGGGACTACCAAAGACTCCTAGAAGGAACGATGCAATATGGGTCCTTGTTGATCGTCTTACCAAGTCGGCACATTATCTTGATATAAGATAATATCTACCACTTGATTGTCTATCAAGACTATATATTAATGAATTTGTGAGACTTAATGGAGTTCCCTTATCAATAGTTTCTGATCGTAATCCCCATTTTACTTCAAATTCTGGAAAATTATTCAGAATTCCCAACATACAGAACATCATTTGAGCACTACCTACCACCCCCAAACCGATGGATAATCAGAACAGACTATTCAAACCTTAGAAGACATTTTGAGATCATGCTCACATGAATTTCAAGGTATGTGGTATCAATATTTACCTCTGGTAGATATTTACTATAACAATAGCTTCTATTCAAGTATTCGGATGGCACCATATGAAGTGTTCTACAGAAAGAGACGTCGGACACCCACCTGTTGGTATGATGTTGGTCAATGAAAACTTTTAGTCCCAGAACAGGTGGAGGAAACGATGGAATAGGAGAAGGTAATCCTAAACCACATCTAAGCATCTCAAAGTAGGCAGAATAACTATGTTGACAAACGAAGGAAGGACTTGGAATTTCAGGTAGGAGGTCATGTTTCCATCATGGTATCTCCATGGAAGGGTGATATACATTTCGTTAAGAAGGGTAAATTGAGTCTTAGGTACATCAGACATTTTGAAATTATAGAACGAATTGAGGTTGTAGCATATTGCTTGGCAATGCCGCCAAGTCTCTCAAAAGTTCATGATGTGTTCCACGTATCATTGTTGAGAAAATAAATTCCTGACACAACGCATGTACTCACCTATGAGGAATTAGAACTAGAACCTGATCTGTTTTATTGCGAAGAGCCCTTCATGATTCTTCATATAAGAGAACAAGTGTTGAGAAATCAGATGACTTGTCTAGTTAAAGTTCTATGGAGAAACCATATGATGGAAGAGGAAATGTTGGAACCCGAGGAACTTATGATAAAGAAAAAACAATGTATTTTCATAAATTAATATTCTAGAAATATTGCGGTTGAAATTATTTGAAGGATGTGAGAAGGTAAAACCTGAATCTTCCACAGTACGGTTCTCTTTGAATAATATAGTAGCGTGTGTTGTACGTAACATAGAGTTCTAACACACCACAACCAATCAAACTATCTATTAAGAATAGTAATAACCACTTTTTTGAAATTTTAAACTTTTTATCTTTCAAAATGGACTTCATTTATGGATTTGTAATATCAAAATTATATCAGGGTGAATTTTTGGGACTTTTATGATAACTTTTATATTTTGATAAATAGTGAAAAGTAATAAATTTTAATTACAAACAATTTCTTAATCGGAATAATTAATAGTGATAAATTATGCATTTGGGTGATTTTAAAGTATAATTAGATTATATTTTTACCATTTAATCCATTTTTGGTCATTATACAAAATTTCACATTTAAACTAGACATAAACAAGTGTCAATCTTTTGATAGTTATTATTTTTTAAAAACACGCTTTTTGTTTTGACAATAGGAATAAATTTTAAATTAATTTCTACCACTCATGTGTCTTGAAATTATTTAAATGGATTCCATATTTAGAATTATAAGGTCCAAATTGTGTAAATAGGTAACCTTTATTTTTAGACATTTTGAATAATTATTTCGGTAAATATTTTATTTACCATGGTTAAAGAGTTAATCCAGTAAATATGGGTAAGAAAATAAAATTATGATAATATTTAATTACCCTAAAACATGTCCTAACCCTATTTATTGATACATATCCGACCATGGGAATCTTTGGGTCGATTTTGGGACCCCATGGAGCCACTTTTAAGTGATAATGAAACTTTATAATAATTAAGTTAAAGTAAATATAAAAATTGCATAAGCATATATCTATTAGAAAAAATTTTTAAAAATGGTTATATATGTTACTATTTCCACTATAAATATTAATTAAAAATATAAAAATATTTCCAATATAATGGGATTTTATTTATAATTTTTCATCATTGAATAATTAAATTTATTAATGACACAATAATGATGCAAAATGTTTTTATTAATGAATTAATAAAATAATTGGAATTATAAATGTTAAAATAAATATAATTTAAATGTTTTGATGACATCCACAAATTTTATTGGTTAATATGACATGGTTTTATTACTTAAATTAAATTTGTTTGAATTAATAAAGATGTTAAGACTTTAACAAAAATCAATTATTTAATAGAATCAAAATTGAGATAAAAGTGTTTTTAAAGGAAATATTATATTATTAATTGATATTATATTCCTAAAAATCTAATGATCACCTGATGAACTTATATAATGATACATGTATCCTTGATGAACCACTTGGGGGTCGGTTGGATGTATATAGTATGTTTATTAACTATAAAATATAAAAATATAAGGAGACATGGTAAATTTCCAACTATTTAACTAAAAGTTAAATAAAAAAGATAAAGTTAATATAGTGACCCAATCCTGTCTAACACCTATTGGTGGAGTGGTTTTCATCCTATCCCAACATTAACCTTTAAATAATCTACTTTTTATCCAATATAAACCAAATATGAATTTATTATAAAATAATATTTCTAGTTGTTCCAAAGGTTCCCCTCACCCCTCTTATAAAAGGGTAATCACCCTTCTCTATAATTCACACCTTCAAATCATTTTGGTTCGGCCAAACCCTACCAAAATATTCTTTCATTCTCCCTGAAATCAACTTATAGGCATTAGTTTGATAAAAAAATCCAACCTTAGGATCCCTTTTGATCAAATCAAAATGAAGAACCCGAAGAAGAGGTAATGTTTTCACCACACTCTTTCAAGTTCCTTTTTTCATCCACTTCTTATTTCATTGTTATTTACATTATAAAATAATAACTCCCATATATTATATATATTGTGATGTTGTTATAAATATGGTACAACCATATTCAGTATTCTATCCATCCTTTGAATGACATGTCACAATCCGTGCGTACGTATGGCTTACTGTCTCCACGTCGTGGTGTAATTGTTATTCAAAACATTATTATTTGGATGGGTTTGATAATGATATGTTATTGAAGTAAATAATAAATATAACATTATATTGATTATTTATATGTGATATACCATCCAATTATATATTATTTTAATATCAAAAGAATGATATTGTCGCTCATGCATATGTACGGACTACCGTCTCCGCGAACGTGATGAGAGTCATTCCCCATCGTATCCATTCAAATCTAATTCTAATTTGATTATTAAAAATAATATTTAATGACCTGATATAATTCTGTATATGAAAAATAGACATCCTATTAATAACAAACACGACTTATGTAACATAACATATAAAAGCAAATGAGTAAGTTAACACACGAAAACGACGATAATACTAATATATTATTAACAAAGCAATGTTAAAATAACATATATGATATCATATTAATGTATATTATTATTGTAAAATTTAATAAAAATTATTTAAAAATGATACATGAGGTTAAGGTACCCTCGAACAAGGAAACGTATAAGGTAAGTTTTTATTTCACAGTCGATTCATTATCCGAGGTTGTTTATCTGTAATTATCTACTAGGACCTCTTTATCATCCACATCCATGTTTCTTAAAAATTTATTCCAAAACATTTTTAATATTTACTATACTATGGGTTAATGTCATTTATACCCTTGTTTTAATTTTTATAAAATGTTTTAAAAGGAATCTTTCTGTTGTTTTCCAAACAGGGTCCTTTTTAACCTTTTCCACAAAATTAAGGTAAGAATGCCTTCTTTTTCTTATATGGTAGGTGAGGATATTTTCCACTATTATAAAAGATTCAGAGCTTCCCTAACAAGATTATTAGAATATTCTAAAAGTAAATGTTTTTTTAATTATATAACTTTTAAATGATTTCAAAAAAGAGACATTTCTCTCAAATAGTTTTGATTTCAACTATGTCAATATCCTTTGATGGATTTTAAGCTTCTTTAAAGTTGATTTATTATGATACAAAAAATTCATATTGGATTGAAGTTTTTGTGATATGTTTGAATTTGGATGGGTTATTTTTATACCATTCATCATTTATGGAGAAATTATTCACATTTAGTATGCTAGTTTTAATATGAATGTTTATGTTTTGTTTAAACCTATTCATATGAGGAATTCATTGGACTTAGTAAGTGACATGTGGAGCCTGATATAGCTCCTCGAGCATCGGTATGTCTCATTAGACAAACTAGTTTCTTGGCACAAGGCCTTCATAAAATATTATTTATAGTCTTAGCACAAATCCTTGACTATGTGGATATGATACTCTGGCATTATGCATTCAATAATTATGAAAGTGGTTATTGATTTTTCATGTAATTATTCCACGAGTAGAATAACCATTTGATTAAGTAAATGTCATTATTTAATTTCATTTTATCAATATTATGCTGATGTTCATGTTTATAAGGATTTTGTTTTAGTTATACACATCCTTAAATGTTTATGTGTATTTATAAATGTTTCTGCTATATTGTTATCCTTACTTATCATCTGAACTCACCCCTTTCTAAGTATTATTTTTCCAAGGATGTGAAGATTTATTTTATGACTGACCTGCAAGGATAGTCTGAGGGGATATGAGTGTTGACTATGGAGACTATTGTTTTTTATTTTTTCACTTTATGATGTAATGTAAGATTTATTAATGTATCTATTGTTTCCAAAGCTACTAAACTAATCGGTCTTTCAAGACTTGATCTTTTGTGATCATGCCAATGTTATGTAATAATTCACAGACTCTAGGTAACTAGGTTTAGGGCATTACATTATCCATTTGGTAACATATATGAATAATTATAACCTTTTAAGAGTGAAAAATTCGTTTCCATGTTTAACAATAAAAATTGGTAAATAAGTGGTTAAACCAAAAGATAATTTATTAAGAAAAATTTAAACCAATTCGTATATATTTAAGTTATATCTATCCAAATTTTTTTCACATCATTGGAATTTCAATCAATTTCGGAATGAGAATGACCTTATTATATTTTAATCTTGTAAGAAATTTCAAAACAATCTCTACACATAAATTATAAAAGGGAACCCCAACATTCCTTTATTTGCACCATGTTATCCATTATATATTTTCCATTGATTTCAAAATTTTCTTAAAAACCTTTCTTTTCACATTCTATATGTGTTTAGATTCCCAAATTAACATCATTATATCTTTTAAGAGGATATAAAAAGGGGTTTTCCAAAGATTAAGTAATCTCCATAAATAATCACTCTATTATTAATCACTATATTAACTCCTATCAATTTATTATATTTTTCATAAAATAAAAAAATAAAATTACAAAATATATTAATGTGTTATTATTATCCATAAACTAATTCAATTATTCATATTTCATAAAACATCAGTTGAACATATCACCCATGGATACATAAAAATTACAGTTAATAAAAAGTGATTCAATTCATTTTTCATCACTAAATTTTACAGATCTTCATTTTGACGTGATTAAATTTTAAAAAAAATATTTATGAAATAATAATTCTTATAAAAATATAATATCATATATAACTTCTTTGTTTCAACTACTTTTGAAAATTAATATTTTTTTCATTCATACATGTTGACTACCAACTCCATAGAGCGATGTGATTTTTTCATTTATGTTTTACATGGATGGTAATGTTGATGAAATTTAGTTTTCTATATCTAACTTTTTTTAATTTATATAAATTCATATATAATGAGAATATATGTTTTTTATTTCATTAATATATTTTCAGATGTTTTATTCCTGATAAAATTACAATGACTAATTCTAGTGATCCAAAATAAATATGAAAAACAAAGTAGTTATCACCATAAATAGTGAATTTAATAATGAATTTTTAATGAATTGGTGATAAAATCTTATAATTAAATCACATATGGTATGATATATATTATTATAGTAATATAATATATTATTAATAAATATATATTTATTATAATGGAGATTCTATCCTGTATGAAGGATGTTGTACCTGAGGTGAGATATTCCCATCTAACATTTATGTTTGTGAGATGCATGCCATATTCACCCCTTGTTTCCTTTTTTGTGTTGTATGTAAGGCCCCTAATTTTTTTTGTGTTTTTCATTATAAAATTAATGTTGATTTACATATACATCATGAGATTTTATTTTATATGGCTTATGATTAAATCTTATCTAATGTGGATAGATATTAATGTTTCAATATTATTTTATCCAGGATTGTGTAGGGTTCCATTTCAATCAAAATAAATTATATAATTCTTATATGATTAAAATATTTGAATTTATTATCATCTATACATTATTTTAGGATAAATTTTATCTATCTATTTCTTCTATTTAAAGACTCATGATATTGAATATTCAATTTTAATGAAAACTGACTATGTTTAACAATTTAGTTAGGATTCATTTTCTTCAATAACCATGTTTTTCTAAAAGTTGTAAAACATTTTTATTACTCTTATTTTATAGTTGGTTAATGAAATTTAAATAGTGACTAATATTTTTTAAATTATTAAAATTGATTTTATTTTTCATTTTCAGAATGAGGTACATTTTTAATTTTCACTATAATATGAAAGGAATGTTTTCATTAAACTTATATGTAATGAAAATAATTTATTTCCCCCATTCTTAATAATTTTTTCGAATCTTACTTTAAAATTTTATTTGATTCTATTTAATAAAAAATTTTTCTATAAAATTTTATAAATAAATTTATTTTAAAAGTCTTTTTTAATGTGGAATGGTAGTTTTACTCAACATATATTTTAGTGATATTTTAAATCATATTTAATTTATAATGATATCCATTATTTATAATAACATTTAATGGGGATATAATACAGTGATACCATTCATATCCATTACCTGTATGTGAAATTTGTATATTGAAGAGATATTTATGAAACACATTTTTATTTTTTATGGGTTATGATATGATTAATGGATAACATGTTTATAAAAAACTTTCCCATATACAAGTTATGATATGACGATATGATGAAATTATTATGATTTCATTGTATAATTATGTATTATATTAGTTATGTTATGGTTGGTAATGTTATAAAACAATGTCGGTGGTCATGCTATAACCATGTATGGTTGTTTGATTATAATAATGGATAGTGGTTAGTTTATTACATTGGGATGTGGTAAATATATAACCATGTATGGGGGATCTATTTTAACCATGTGAAATAGATATGATATAACACAATATTAGTAGTCTGAAAAAAATATTTTCCTCTAATTAATTGGGTAGTGATTGATATCTCCTCATAGAAAAAGGACTAGAATGGGATGTGATCGTAGTTCAATAATAGAATCTATCAACTATGATATTATTTTGAGTGAATATTGACTACTAAATTTTTATGGGGAGTAAATCCAATCCAGTATTTTTTTTTGGAAATGATCCTTGACTACAACTAAAATTTATTTCTATTCATATGTTTATTGCATAAATATATTTCTTATTCCAATTTTATTGTAACATCCAAGGTAATTATAGAATAATATGTTTGCATATATATTAATAATTAAAATTTATATATTAATTTTACTGTTAAAGGGATTCTTTTTCTGATAGCGTACATGACCTGAAGAAATGGGTTTCTCTGAATTCTTATGTTCAACATAAGACTGAGATATGTGAAAAATTAATACATTATTAATATTATTATTATGAATGCTATTTAGCACATAGAAATTGTATTAGAAGTTATGAAAATAAATACATATATTATATTTACAAATATTTCTTAAATTAGTTTTACTTTATTCAAATAAATTCTAGAGTTTTAAAATGAGAATAAATAATATTTTAAGGATAAAAAATTCTACTTTTAAGGGTAGTTTTACTGCATTTTGATAGAGATAGATTTTTAAATATATATTTTTTTACATTTACCTATTAAAATTTACAGAATAATCTTTTTATTTTGAAGAGGGACATCAAAATATACATAGTTTTTTTTCATATTTTTTATGAAATATTTCAGTTGTTAAAGAATTGTGAAAATAAATCAATTTAATTCAAAAATGACTTTTTATATAATTTAATTATATTATTAAATTATCCTTTTACATTTCTATGTTACAATTATATGATGTTTTTTATTTTTTAATCAATTTAATTTCAATTTTAGGTTTTTTCAAAATTAAATTGGATATAAAAAAAATGTCATCTTCTAGTGGTTTTTAATTTTTTAAAAACATGCTTCCCAATACATCAATGAGATTAACATTAAATTAATTATAGTCACTTTTGTGAATCAAATTTTCAAAAAATTAATGTCTTGGTTGTATAAAAAGTTTTATCTAATAGGATTGAATTAATTTTTGGTGAATAATAAGATCAATATTTTATTTACCACAATAAAGGTATATCATGTAATTAAAGATAAAAATAATATTATAATATTATTAAACTACCTAGACAGTTGTCCTTATCATAATATATGAGTTATGATCAATCTTGAAAATTATTGGGTTTACATAGTTGACTTTGAAATCAACCTAGGCGCGATTTTGACATTTATAACAAGTAATTTAATGTAAAGGAATAAATGTCATAATAATGCCTCTTCTTACTAAAAGGAATTTAATATGGTGTTATGTAATTGATATATTTGACTGAAAACAGTCATTATAAATATAAAAATATTTAATACTTCATGGTAATTTATTTACAAATTTTCTGGAAATATATAATTAAACATAATAATGACATAATGATGATGAAATAATAGATTTATTTGTTAACAAATCAAATAAATGATATTATAAATAATTAAATAAAAATATTTTACAAATTTTAGGCCATAATCGAATTTAATAGGTTACTATGACATTTTATATGCCTATTAAATGGTTTTTTATGATATATTTTTTATTTGGATTTTATTTAAATACAATGAAATTAAAAGTGTAAAATAGGACATAATTGATATTTAATAAAAATAATATTTCAATAATTAAATAATAATCCTAGAAATAATTTAAAACCCCAATGTTAATATGATAATGTCTAAAAGTTAATTATGTTTCCAATTTTGTGTAATAAACTTAATATATGTAATATTTTTATCTTCTTAATTTTTAAAATGTTGTTACCACAAACTAAATTAAAAAAGAATAATTATGGGTAAAACGAAAAGATATGGTTTAGATTAAAATAAATACATTCTTGAAAATTATTAGATGAAATGATATAGAAATATAAAAATATAATCTAAATCTTATTTCTTTTTTGTGTCATTTGGATTAAAAATTATTTTATATTAATTTAATATTTTAAGAGTTTCCACGGGTTCCCCTCCTATCTACTATAAAAATGTACCCACTCTTACCTAATAGTCACATAAATAACTATTTTGTTCACCCAATATCTTCTCAAAACCCTTCCTATAATCCCTACCCACATTCTTGAGGCCTCAGTTTTGGGAGAAGACCCATTTTAGTAGTGTTGGGGTGTTATTCAAAGGTGATCAACAGAAGAAACGATATCATTTTTTAGTCTTTATGTTAAATATCTTCATCCTATTTTGTTCAATAATATTATTATATGTGAAATAAAAAATCAAGTATCATAAATATATTTATATTTTATTATTTTAATATGATCACTTAAATCCATCACCAATTTAATTAAATGGGTAAATTTATATTTCATTCATGGGTACCGTGGGCTACCGCCATACGAACTGATATTGTTTGTTTTTCATTACAATCTATCAAGACTAGACGTAATCATGAAAAAATAATTTTTTAGGATATTAATGATAAATTTATAATTTTAAAATAATAATATTTATATTACATTCTCAACTTCCAGAAACATGAAAATGATAACGTCATTCATGCGTACCTGTCAACTATTATCTCCATGATGCTCTATGAATCATTTTATTCAAAAAATTACTATTATTATATATATAAGTATATTTAAATTATTTTTATTATTTAAATAATATTATGATCATTTTATAAATATAAAATCATAATTTCCATTTTTCTATAATGATCAATTAAAAAGGGGAAACATTACTCATGAGTACGTATGACCTATAATCTACATAATTATAACATTGTTAATTTTTCAATACTATAATTAATTATTTGATATAAAAAGTATTATTAATGTAAAAATGTGATGATTATATCTTCAATACTATTATGGATATGATGTTCTTAGGATTATATGAACAAATTTTATCATGACAATTCCTTTTCTGACTCAAGTACCGAATATCGACAAAACGTCCGATATGAACTTTAATAATTATGTAAGATTCATAACATGGTAACTAGTGATAAAAAAGGAATACAAACATATGAAAGGATCTAAATTATGTATAAATTAACCTACTTTTATTCTATAGGAATATAATGATTATAATTGAGGAGTCATACTCAATATAAGGTCATTGTATCAATCATCTTTCATTAAGGCTTATTTCAATAATATAAACCATCTTCTTTTATATAGTTCATAATTAATGATTTTGAATTTTAATTTTATTCACTGTTTTTGGAATGGAATGTTTTTTATACAAAGTTTTTTACTTAATGAAAAATTGAATATTTTTTAATGTATGCAGCAAGAATGTATTTTCTACTCCTTTGACATTTATTTTATATTTTTATCCCTATACAAGATGTAATTCAATTAAAATGAAAATAAATATGTTATTAGTTTTAAATAATAATGGTATAGAGAATGGTTTTGAGAAGGTATTGATTTTGTTATTATTTTAAAATAATATAATGTGATTATAATATAGAAATATTATCTTTTCTATTATACATTTTAATGTGTTATGATTATTTTATGATTATTCGAAATTTATTATGTATATGGTTGGTTTCATGATAAAATAATGTTGGGTGACCCCGTAATAGTTCTCCAATTCATTGGGTATTGAGATATAATTAAATAATAGGGTTTCTCTTAAGATAGTTTTGGAATATACTATGATGGGAAGTCTAAATGTAGTCGTGATAGATATCCCTATATAACTATAAAAGCAACATTGTAATTATGATATGTATTCTATAAGATACTTTTATGATTTATGAATTATTTTTTTTTTCAAGAATATTATAATTTAAGAGGTATGTAAAATAGATTATGTTATATAGGTGAAATTTATAATTTCATGTGTCTGGAAGTATTCATAAAATATCATTTTATTTATTTATTTTATATTCCATTATTGAGATTTTTGCACTCATCCAACGTATTAAAAATGGTTTCACTGGGTTAATGGTTGGTTAAGAGAAAAGTGGATGTCAAGATGAATAATAAAAAGATTTTTATCAAGAAAAATTAAAAAATGTTTTATTTTAAAGTGGTTTTTTAGAAAATGGATAATGAATAGAAGTTCATAATTTTCAATATTTGAGTTGTTATGTAACAGTTATGGTATAATCATTTAAACAATAATATTGCAATGATCCTTAATTTGAATGAATGTAAAATATTTACATAACTCAATATAGTGTAATGTTTGAGGATGGGTCCTTATAGATGTTATCTAACGTCAGTTTAAATAATATTTGGGGTTAAAATATTGTTAATATAATATATGTAATTTTTCATTACAATATGGTAAAATATAAATGATATAGAATTTGAAGAATAAAATGTTTCTTTTTCTAAGATATTTTTGTTCAAAATGGTTTTCCACAGAAGAAACATGGAAACTATTATGGGATGACATTAAGTGGAAAAAACCTTCCAAATAAGTAACCCAATATGGTTATAATTAGAACTATATAGTTTGTTATGGGGATGAAGAAACATAATCAGGATATAAATAGGGGTGGAATAAACTCATGAGATTAGCCAGAACAACCATAGAGGAACATGTTAGTAATTGAGAATTTAATGAGGTAATATACCAATAATTTCAAAGAAAATTTTACATCATACTAGTTTATGGGTTAATTAAAGAGGTAAAATAGATTTTGGATTTCATGGGATTTTCATAAAATCAATAGGTTAGTATTACCAATTATCATTTTCAATGAGAATTTTATTAGTGGTGGTAAATTGTTATGAATATCATCCTCAATGAGGAGGTTGATTATTTGGATTGGGATGAATTCCAAGGAATGTTTCCTGGGATATATTTTTCTAAAGTGGATTGAAATATTATGAAAAAAATTCTTATAATTGAGGTAGGGGATAACTCGGCCGATACTTATAAAGAAATATTCTCTCTACTTTTAAGGTAAAATAAAAATTTTATCTAGGATATTGATAGAAAAATAAATCATTTTTTGTTATGATTAATGTTAATTTGTCAAAGGGTGTTGGATTCTCGTGAGTTAAAACGTTATGGAAAAGAAAATTTGATTCGAGGAGATAGTCCAAATGGGGTTTAGTAATGATCAGGTGTCATTTAAAAAAATAGATGAATAATAGTTTGAGGTGGTAGGTAAACAAGTTTAATTCATCAATAAAGTCTTATTGTAAAAAATTATGTTTAAATTTTATAAAAATATTGGTAAAAAAAAAATTGGGGAATGAAATTTGAATTTTCTAAATTTCGTCAAATGTTGTATGATGGGACTTAAGGATTTAAATTTTAATAAAAAAGATCCATGTAGTTGTAAGACAATGTCTTATTTATAGTCAATAAAAAAATTTATATGAAATGAGATGGGTCATTATGTAATTGATTGTCTGAATAAAAAATAAAATGATTAGATGAAAGGATATTGTAAGTAATTATTTGGTGAAATTATTTTCTAATAATTTTGTAGATGTTGGTCTATCTGACGAAATATTATCAAGTACATTGTCTATTTATTAAGATTATGACAATGTTTTGTTTGATTCACTATCAGAAATTCATTAATTTTAGAGAAATTTTATTGTAAATTTGGAATTTACCTTAGGAAATAAATCTTAACATATGGGAAAAACACCCATGAGAAATGATTATTCAAAAAAATATATGAATTTTGTTATATTTATCTTTCGAAATAATTTACCAACAAACCTGTTTGTTTTTTTGTACTAGAGATTGATGTTATTTATGATATGGATTGACATTCTATTAACCATGTTAAGATTTATTGTAGATCTTAAGGGGTTTCACATAAAAAAGAGTTTCAATTTGTGTATTATAATTAACCCTCTCCTCTAATATTGTATCTGGAATATGAGAAACTATTGATAAATGGAATTGAATTTTATATTGAACATATCAATAAAAACAAACGAACTATTTAGATTACTGATTTTCCTGTTCTAAATGAGTTTCTTGATTTGTTTGATGATTTTCCTTGTATTATACATAATCTAGAAGTTAAATTAACTATTTAATTCCTTCCGGAATCTATGAAAATATAAAAAACCCCTTATCGAATGGCTCAAATATATCTTTTAGAGTTAAAGAGGAAATTGAAAGATTTATTAAATTAAGATTTTATTTGACTTATCACATCACAATGGGTTGATCATATATTTTTTAAAAAAATAAATAAGGTTCAATGAGTATTTTCATTTATTATAGTGTATTGAATAATATCATTATTATTAATAAGTATCTTTTGAATCATATCAATGTTTTTTTGATCAGCTCATAGGGGAACATTATTTTTAGAATGTTGAAAAAAGATAGAGTCCTAGTATTTGAATATAAAGGATGCAGACAATCCAAAGGAAAAATTACATTCTAGATATGGAGAATGAGAATTTATAGCTATGACTTTTGGGTTAACTAATGTACCTGTTGAATTCATGGATCTCTTGAATAGAATATTCAGTGAGTTCATGGATATGTTTTTGGTTTTGTTTATTATTACAATTTTGGTATATTTTAAAAGTATAAAGTATCGTGAATGTCATCTAATAGTTGTTTTTAATCCAAAAATGAAGAGGAATTGTATTTGAAATTCATCAAGTGCGTGTTTTGGTTACAAAATATTTCATTCATTTTTCACATTGTTTCTAAGGATATCATGACTTGTGATCCAACAGAAACAATTTTAGTTGAAAATTTACAAGACCCACAAATATAACCTAGATTTTTAGTTTTCATGGTTTATCAGGATAGTTTTAGGGTATTTTTGAATCTTTTCCATGGTTAAAAATATTAATAAATTTGTTGAACTCAAAATGGCATTAAATTGATCTTAAAAAAATGTGATGGTTTTTCTTCAGGAGTTGAAATTAATATTATGAATGATCCATTTTTTGAATTACCTTTTAGATATGGTCAATTTATTATATAAAGAGATTCTTCATTGAATGGAATTGGTTTTTTCCTAATTCATAATGATAATGAAAATTCTTATGATTCACGACAAATGGAAATGTGTGATATAAATTACACTACACAAGATTTTGAAATAACTGCAGTTTTTTTATTTCAAAATTAGAAGGTAACATCTGTAGGTCATAAAATGAGAAATATATACTATAAAAAAACATCAATTATATATTCACTTAAAAATAATTGAGGATGAGACATAAGATAGAGATTGAATTAATCATGGACAATAATTTCATGATTCATTTCCATTAGAGAAATGGAAAACAAAATGGATGATGATTTGTGTTGGAAAATTAATGTTACATTAACATTGTTACATTTGGAATGTGACCCTTCAATTAATTATTTGATGAACTTTGCGATAGATGTTGTTGGTGAAGGAAATTTCTCTATTTTGATTCAGGTTTTAGTGAAGTAATATCTATCTTACAGAATTAATAAATCACAAAATGGAAGATATCAAATTGTATTTGAAAGAAGTGTTGGTTCAAAAGGGTATGTTTGATGAATTTAAAAGTGATAATGACTGTGCTTTGAGAATTGGGTAGAGGATACGTGTGTCTTACGATTCATAGTTGAAGAATGAGTTGTTTTTTGAATCTCAGAGTTCATTGTTTTCTGTTCATCCTAGAATTAATATTATGTACAAATATCTTCAGTTGTATTAAACTTGGGATGGAATGAAAAGAGATATTTCTGAGTTTACTATAAAGAGAATAGCTTTTTAGCATGCGAAATCAAAATAATAGTTAAAAAAAGTAATTATTTAGGATTTTCTAGTACCGGATAGGAAATGGTTTAATATATCTATGGATTATGTAGGGGTATTACCAAATAATCATTTTGATAACAATGAAATTTGGGTTATTGTTGAGAGATTGACTAAATATTCTATTTTTCTTCATATTCGAGATACACTATCTAAAGATCAAATTTCTCAGTTTTATCTTATAGAGATACTCAAGTTACAAGTATTTCCTCTCCATTTTATCTCGTCATGATCCCAGGATCAGTTATATATTTTGGAAAGTTATTTAGATGTAGTTGGGTAGAGAGTTAATTTTTTTACAACTTTTAATTTTCTGTTTGATGGGAGGACAGAATGAACAATCAAGATGTTAGAAGATATGCTTTGTGATAGTTGAATTGATTTCAGGTGAGGTTGGTACCAACATATTTCATTGGATAACTATTTTTAAAATAACAGTTTTAAATCTAGTATACACATGGAACCATTTAATGTATTATATAGAAATCATCGTTGAACTAAGAGCTTTTGGGATGAACTATGTGAATAAAAGTTGATGGGACCAATATTGGTAGAATATATGGAATAAAATATTCAGTTTATTCAAAATCACAGGAGGAATTATTAGAGGAGGGAAAAAATTTATGCAGAAAACAGGAGGATGTATCTTAATATTGAGGTAAGTGATCATGTCTTTATCTTAGTTTCACTATGGAGAAGTGTGATGTATTTTGGTCAGAATAGAAAAAATGAGTCTAAAGTTCATTAGATCCTTTGAAATTATAGGGACGGTTGGATCAATTGCCTACTGAGTAGATTTACCTCCATTATTTCCCCATGAACACAATGTTTTTTATGTTTTAGTGTTATAAAAGTTAATAGCAGATCCATCTTATTTTTCAGGTCTAGAAGTAGTTCAGTTAGAAGGGAATCATTAATTTGATGATCAACCAGTCCATATTCTAAACAACAGAGATAAAGTGTTGAGGAATAAAGTGAAGAATTAGGTTATGGTTTTGTGAAAAAACCATAAGGTTGAAATGGAAACACGAGAATATAAAACTTCATTGATTGAGAAACTCCCCCACTTATTTGATAGGTGAATAAAATTACGATGACCGAATTCCCAAAAGGTTGGAGGGAAGTAACATCCTAGGTAATTATGAAATAATAGTTTTTCTAATATATTAATATTTTCAAAATAGATATTGATATTAATTTAAAATGGATTCTTTGACTGATTGCATACCTAACACACAACAATAGATTTCTCTGAAATCTTCTCTTTCACAAAATACTAACATACACTGAAAAGTAAAAAATTATTAATAATATTATTTTAAATGTTAGTTTACAACTATATGTTTTATATATTATAATTAATATAATTAGGTGTATTATTTATACCAATGTTTGTTAAATGTTATAATTTTTTCTAATAAAATCTAGAGGCTTAAGATGAGTATAAATCCAATTTTAATCCTAAAAAAAATTTAAAAGGTACTTTTGGAACCTTTAGTTGGAAACCCATTTTTAAATATAGTTTGTGTCACATTTATAAGTTATATTTTTAAAAATAAAATTTTTATTTAGAATTGGAAATGAAAATTCACATTGGTTTAATTTTCTATATTTTTTTGATAAAATTTTATTTATAATGAATAATGAAAAAAATGTACAATTTAATTCAAAATTGACATTTATTCAAATTTAATTATATTGTTAGATTATCATATTACAAGGTTTTATGTTATAATAATATGATATTTTTATTATTTAATCCAATTATTTCCATTTGATGTAATTTCACATTAATCTAGATATAAACAGCTGTCATTCTTTTAATAGGTTTTTGCTATTTTAAAAACTCACTTCATCAACCCTTTTAATGGGATTAACATGAAATTAATATCAGAAACAATTTTGAATTGAATTTTAAAAAATGTTCATAGGTGGCTGTAATCAGTGTGAAAAATTTTATTGACTACGATCAAAATTGTTTTTATTGAATAGTAACTTTTGTATATTATTTTTCGTGATTAAAGGTAAATAGAATATTTCAAGTTAAAAATAATATTATAATAATATAAAAGTACCATAAAACATGTAATAATGTTATTATATGAGTTATGGTCGACCAAGAAAATTTTTAGGTTGAAATGGTGGCCTTCAGAAGAAACTTGGGTGTGATTATGACGTTTATTACATATAATTTAAAGGTATAAATGTCATAGTCATATCGTTTATTAATAAAAATATATTAATATTGAGTTATATAAGTGAAAAATTTGACTATAAATATTCATTAGAAATCAAAAATGGTTAATGATATCAAATTAGTTTTTTACATTTTAGGAAATAAATAATTATTTTTAATTACGACTCATTGATGATAAAATAATATATTTATTAATTAATTAATCAAATAAATGAAATTATAAATATTAAAATAATTTTTATTTGGCATATTTTATGGCTTCCTCAGATTTTATATGTTACTAGGACATGTTATAAGTCCCTTAAATTATTTTTTGAAGTTAAAAATCTCTTTGTATTTTATTTGAATTCAATAAATTTAATTGTGTAAAAATTGACTTAATAGAATTTTTTTAAAAATAAAAATTTATTAAATTATTTAAAAATAATGAAAATATTTCAAATTAAAAAATTTACAATGATAGGGTCTAAAAATTCATTATGTGTATAATTATAGTAAATTGACTCCATATATTACAAATGTATAGCCTTTTAATATTTATAATGTTTTACCATAACTAATACTAAAAGATAATAATTATGGGTAAACCAAAAAATACGGTTCAAAATAAAGTCAATATTTTTAAAAATTATTGTATGAGAGGATTTCAAAATATCATCAACATATCTTCTACATTTCTCAATTTGGAGTCATTTGTATTTAAAAAATAATTTATAATAATGTAATATTTTAAGACTTTATAAAGGAGCCCCTCCACTCTCCTATAAAAAGGTTCCCATACTTCTAAAAGAATCTCACTTAAAGAATCATTTTGTTCATCCAGTATCTATCCAAACACATTTAAACAATCAATCCCCACTATTTGAGGCCCCGTTTTAGAAAACACACACTTATTTATAGGATTCAGGGTGTTCTTCAATGGTGACCAACTGAAGAAGAAATATTGGTTTTTAAGTGTTTCTATTTTATTTTTTGATCCACTTAATTTAAAAATATTTATTCTATGAAAAAATAATAAATTTTTATCCCCAATATAATGATATTTTTCATCACCTAAATCAATATAAAATTTCATCAAATGGAAAATGAACATTTCATTTTCTTTGTATGGCAGACTACCGCCCCGCAAATAAATATAGTTCATTTTTAATTAACATTAATATAAAATTGTTTCATTTATTGAATAAATGTTAATATATAATATTCATGAATGATTAATAATTTTCAATTTATAAAATTTCAATTATTTTTTTACCATCTATTCAAATAAAAATGATTACATCATATATGCATATATGTTAACTATCATCATCACGAAATAATGTGAATCGTTTGTATTTACAAAATAACATGTATGATATATATATATATATGTATTTTTAAATTATTATTATGATTTTAATAATATAATTATCATTCAGGAAAGATAAAATAATTATTACCCCATTTCCATAGAGATCAATGTAAAATTGAAAACATTACTCATGCGTACGTATGAACTAACATCTTCATGATTATAACATTGTTCAATTTTAATAACCATAATTAATGATTTAATTTAAAAATTAAGATTAATTTATAAAATTTATGATTATTTGATGAATATTATTCTCTAGAAGATGGAATTATGACTACATGGAAAATATACATCATAATAAGTTCATTTTTGACACATATACCGAATATCGTCAAAACGTATGATATGAAATTAAATAATAATGAATGTTTTTTAAAATGGTAATAAGTGATAAATATGTAATAATAAACAAGAAAGAGGACCTAATGCAAGTATAAATAAACCTAAATTTATTATTCTAAAATATAATCATTTGACGTGATGATTCAGACTCAAGGTAAGGGTCTTTTCTCAATCTTCTTTCATTGAGGGAAATTTCAATAATTTAGACCGCCTTCATTTATACAGTGTATAATTAAAACACTTTTATTTTAGTTTCATTAATTTTTTTGAAAGGAATAATTTTATTCTAATTGTTTTAGTAAATATTAAAAAAATTAAAATCTACGATGACATTAACAATTCCACCATTATAACCATGATTTGATATATTAATTCCTCTACAATCCATAATGTTTTTAAAATAACAATAAATTCTATAATCCATTATCACATATTATAGTATTTAAAATATTTTTGAGAAGGAATTGATTATTGCAATATCTTGAAATTACATCTTGTCATTATAATGTGGAAATTTAATTTATTTCATAAGTTTATTAATGTGTTGTGTTAATATTATGGTATATGAGAATTGTTTATATACTCAGATGGTTCAGTGAAAACCCAAGGGTGGGTGAGACTATGATATCTCTATAACTCATTGGGTAATGGCCTATAGTTTAATGAAATGGTTTCTCCTAATAATGTTAGGAAATATATTCTTGATGGGTATTTCGAACATAACCATGAATGTTTCACCCTATATTGCTATGAATTTTATAGTGTAAGAATGATATGTACTCCACAAGATACCATTATGATTTATTATTTTTTGGATTTTTTAAATAATATTATGATTTCATGATATATGTTAAAGATATTAATTTTTATATTTGAAAATTATGATTTCATGGGGTAATAAGTATTCATAAAATAATGTTTTTTCTTACTTTTATATTCCCACATTGAGATTTTTGTTCTCATCCCATGGTTTCTGAAATTTTTTCATAGGGTATAAGGATGGGTAAGAGAAAGGAGAATTTTAAATTGAATAATAATAATATTTATATCAATAAAAGAATTCATATTTTATTTTCTTGGGTTTTAATTTGTGAAAAAATGTATATTTAATTGAATTTCCTACATTATAATATTTGAGTTGTTATGTTATAGTTATGGAAAAATTATCTAAAAATATAAAATTGAAATGGTACTTAATGAAAATGTTTGTAAATTCTTGGAATAAAACTATATTATTTAATGTTTAAGGATATGGCCTTATAGTTACACTCTTGTGGAATATATTTTTTCATTCATTTATGATTAATGTAATATGAACTTCTTTTATTTACTTCAAGATTCATGTTTATGTTATTTAATATTCTATATATGGGTTATCAATTTTTTTGTTCATGTTCTCTTAACCTAACATTGACATCTCCCTTTCCTACCATTATCGAGCATCAGAGCCCCCCATTTTCTTATGTTTACTTTTCACTAGGATGTAATTAAATTTACTATATGATATATTACTATAAAGGGTTCTAGTTATGAATAACATAATCATATATTATATTGATACTTTATAATCATGTTTTCTAGGATTCAGTGTATCAAAAGACACTATTTATATACGGATTTTTATTGAATCACTATATTCAATAATGAATATTCATCTAATATGATGAACTAACTACTTATTAAGAAACCATGTAACTATATTAGAAAAATGGATAATGTCTCTTGAAATTTTTTAACTTTTTTTGGGATGAGATGAAATTGAAAATTTATTCAAGTTGTGTATTGTTTAAAAGGATATTGAGATCACTAGTGGTCATTGATCCAAAACAATAATGAGGAAAGATAAATAGAAAGCGTTGAATGGAGAACAGTTATGGTGTTTTTTAGAAAAATAGTTACATTTGGAACTACAAGATAAAATGTTGCATAATTTAATTACATTTAAGAAGAAGGTAGAAGAAGGTGTTCCATTGTATGAGACTAACAATACACGATTAATAAGGAATGAAACTGACTATATATGTAATTTAGAATGCAGGATTTGCTATTTCATTGATGGGATTAGACCGAGTATCCAAAGGGAACTATCTCCTCAACCATTGGCATTATATGAAGTTATATCAACAAATTATATCATGAAATTGAAATGATTCTCAATTTTATACATTTTCAAATGAAATCATTAGAAGAAGAGGATGAATTTTCACCAAGGAAATTGAAATAGAAAATTCACATATGTGATAAGTTTGGAATGAAACAATTTAATACTAGATTAAATATAATGACAGTTTTCTTCAGTTTTTGATAGAATGAAATCTAGGAACATGAATAAATGTATTAGAAATAATCTCGTATGTTTTAGTTTTTCATCTCTAAGGATATAGGGAATTATAAAAACCAATTAACCATGCATCAAGGGAACTTATCAAATAAACTGCCAAGGGTATAAGCCCTAAAATATTCTATTAATACAATTGATATGGAATGATTAAAGTTAGTGTGTATTTAGGTTAAAAGAGTAGTTTTATTAATGTTATATTGGTTATAATAATATAAAAATAGTGGTATTATACTAAAATATATTTAAATTACAAATATGAAAGAAAATGTTTAATTCAACCGATAAATTAAAAGTTTTATTTAAGAGTAAGGTTTTGTTTTATTAAAAAAAAGTGATTATAGGAAAGATAACCCTTAATATGTGCAAAATTTATAGGTAATAATGTTTATATGGGATAAATATATGATTGATATTGTTGAAGTAAATATGATAGTAGTAGTGACTTAAAAAAATATCTAATATAACGAATAAGTAAATTAGAGTGGCGTTTAATGTAATTTTTATATAACTAATATAGGGAATAATAATAGAGAAATTTATTATAATAATTTAAGTTTTCATTGATGTTTTATGAAAATTCATGTTTTTGTATGTTTTAAGTGGATATTTAATTATTTTATTTACATGTATTATTGTGAAACTATGATATTCATTACGTTTTTTGGGAAAGAATTTTTGCTAAAATATTCTAAATTTTTCCCTTCATAAATTTTCTTAGATATTTTAAAATAAACTTATGGTAAACTATATATGAAATAGATTTTGATTTACTTTTATGATTAGTTTTAAGGATTTATAGATCAATGTATTATTGGATAACATATGATAACTATTTTATTTTTGAAAAATATATAGAGACTTGATGAATAAATAGACATTATTGCATGAATATTATGATTCATTATTGTTATCATAGATGGTAAATGTTTTACTCAACACTAGGAAAATGATCATAAATCAAAAAATCATATCATATTATTACCATTTATAATGATTTTTTTTTCACACATAATAGATTTATATATTTGTGGTTATTAAAATTTTGCAAACAATCTTCTCTATAATTATATATTAATTCATGGGTGTTTTTTTCTTACATTTCAATATTTTAAATTATCTCAAAATTTCAAATATTTGGAAACATATTATTTTTTAGACCTTAATACTTCCATTTCCATATTTTTAAGATGATGTTTTATTTTCAATTTTATGATGTAAGATTTCCATAAAATAATTTTCGAATTTCATACAATTTATTGATGAGAAAATGATGAAATTGGAATGATTCAATATATATGAAGGGATCCATATATAACAACACAAGTTTTTAAAATAATAATCTAAATGATATCATATAAAAGACAAAAAAATGTGCTTAAATGATCCATAAAATATTACTATTTAAATATAACAATTATAGCCTAATTATTATATTGGAGGGAATAAATATTATAAACAAATTATGGAATATATATAAATTTACATCTCAATATAATTATATTGACAAATTATTCACTATCTTTTTAGTAAACTCATTTTACATGTTGAGATTTTGATGTTTTTTTTGAAATGATTGATTTTTAATGAATAGTAAAAAATAGTGAATTTTCTTGAATATTTATTTTATTTAAAAGTATTATAAAAGATAAAATTGATTCATTATTTTATTAATATTTTTTCATTTAATTTTTATAAAATGTATTTCCGTTTTACTCCTTGGAATTATTTTCTTACTTGAATTTTGTATAAAAAATTGTTATACATAAAAGGAATTTTTCTAAAAAACATTTTTCGTTATATTTTGTGAGTTCAAATTAAAAAATATAAAATTTTTGAATTAAATATTGAAAAATATATTCCATATTTAGAATTATGAGAATAAAATTAATTAAATATAACCCTTTTACTTTCAGTCATTATGTATATTAATCAAAATAAATATTGTTACCACGATAAAGGTAAAATTGAATAATTAATGGAAAAAGTAATGTCATACTGACAAAAAAAGTACCCTAAAACTTTAATTAAATTTTTAGGATGGTTATATTTTATATATATAATTTTAAAATATTGACTATATGTCATTTTTCTATTTGAATTTATGGTAATTATTTCAAAACATAAAATGTGAAATAAATTGCATTAATAAAAAATATTTTTTTATTCAAATTACTATTTATAAGTGAACATTCCATATTTTTATCACTATTTAAAAAAAATTAAAGAATGTAAAACAAAGATAATTACATTTTTTACATTACATAAATGATCATAAAATTATTTTTTATTAATGTTGACATAATATTTTTTCAATTAATAGAAAAATACAATTCATTATTTTAAAACCTCTAAAAATCATTTTTTTCGTGTTAGTTATTGTGCAACGAATTTGTTTTATATATATGGAACATTATAGATTTCTTAGAAGACTAAATTACAATTACCTCTTTTTCTAGAGGTATTTACTATCAACTTATTTGAATAGTATAAAAAATTACATCAATGCAATTTTATTAACAAATATTTTTATTCAAATGAATAAAATTAATAAAAAATATTATATTCATAATAATGAAGACTATATGGTTTAGAAAATAATCATGGTCCACTTATGGTTTATATTTTCTCATATTATATCATTCTTGACTATTAAATGTTTGAAAACATTAATATTATGGTAACTGTCAAAAGGGTTAACGGGGTTTAAATCAAAATAATAAAGGTGAAATTACCAGTAAAACATGTCCAAATATTATTTTATATGATTTTTTAGTCTCATTATCATTATATATTTTAATTACATACATATGGATCCATTTTTACATGAAATATAATTAATATATATTTTAACATTTTAAGATGATCTAAGAATGTCTCTTTCCCCACTTTTCAAAGGACAACACTTATCTCTATTCTTCACCCAAATTATAGCCACATAGATGAAAAAGACAAAGAATATTTGTGTTAAAATCACTGTTATCCTATTTATGTATTTTTTATCCATTTCAAATTACATACCCTATGTTCCATGAAAAGTAATCTAAAGGATGTATACTGACGAATATGTAATCGTCTCTACTGAGTCCTTTAAGATTATTCTTCCTCCACATCATATTAAAATTTTTTACCCACACTAAGATAAAAAATATAGTATCATAAATAATTTTATATTTTATTTTTATTATTGTAAAAAAAAATTTATTCTCATTTCCATCCTATTAAGAGAACAGACGTTGCTCCTGTGTATGCACATCTTACCATATTTCACTTAGCGATGTAGTTCTTTATTACCACCACTTCACATGGATGGTTATAAATATATAAGTAATTAAAATATATGAAATTTATAAGATAGTTTTTTATTCTATAATTATAATACTGTATAAATCATATTACATTCTAATAGGTTTGTAAATGACAACGTCACTTATAAGTATGTTTGGACAACATCCACCATGAAGCAATGAGATATATTTTTCCATATACACATTACATGGTTAGTAATAAAGATAGATTTAATAAATATATATGATATAAAATACATAAACATTATTTTTTAAAGGGTGATTATCATTCAAATTTCATTCTTCTAATCCAAAAAAAGTGAAAACAATTTTTATTCGAACATACTGTTTCCCATCCCCACAAATTATGTAATTAATTTTATATATATATTATTTTATGATTATAAATGTCTATATATTAAATATATTTGATATTTATATATTTAATAAATTATTCGAGATGATGTAACCATGATAATGAATCGTGGATCAAGACAACGAAAATAGAACTTAAATAAAAATTGAAGTAGTCAACCCGAAATTTTGATAATAAATTATTGTTAAAAAATATGTGATATGATGTTATAAATTGATCATAAATAATATTATAAATATGGTTTTTTTATTAATATATAATTTATTTCAATTTATTATAAAGTGTATAAAAATAACATTTAATGAATTTTAAATATGAGGTATGGGGTTTTTTCTCTATTTCCACTCCAATGATCTATATATGTTAATATGAACTTATATAATTATTTATAGTATTTATATTTATTATTTGAGTGATTTAAAATGCATATATATTAAACAATTATTCTTAAGGAATAAATTCAAGTTACAATTTTAGGAATAATATTAAATTAAAAATCTGATTTTATTTCTCTACTTGATTGGATAAATTTCTTCTTTTATATGAATTATATTAAAAATTATTCTATAAAGATTGTATTTATTTACAAAATTTATTTTTAAAGGTTAATTTATATTGTCGTTGATTTTTTTACATGGTATGAATGAACTCAATATAATGATTTCTCAAAAGTCTCAATTGTCAAAATTCCTTACAAAAAAGTAAAAAGCATTATCATTTTACTTATACGACATAAATAGAAATTACTACTACCATAATCGTGTCACAATATTTATCTCCCTATACATGTTTTAAAATTTATTAAATAGAAAAATATTATGAGAATATTTCCCATATATATTTATTTTTAAAAAAATTATAAATTTATTTAAAAATCTATATTTCTAATTAATTAATGGTCATATTTTTAATTATGGTGTTATTAATGTCCTCTTGATACACTCGTTTTTCAACATCGAACATTCAATTTCCCTTCAATATAAATATTATTTGTATAATTGATATATTTATTTCCAAAAAATATATCATTTTTATATAAGAGTTTTTAAATTTTAATTTTGTTTTATTGAACATTAAAATATTTACAAATCTATATTCCTTATTCAATAAAATATTTATTGACATGGTATGTTGTTTATGAATAGAAATTATCATTCAATTTTTGTGTAATTCATTGGAAAAGTTGTGATGGGTGGGGATGCGAATTATATATCCCCTAGATCCATCGACATGTTTTATTAGATAAATATACAATCTTGTATCAAATGGTTTTTTATGTATACTTACATATATATTACATTGTCTTGGAAGAAATCTTTACTAATAAGGATATAATGATTTTTAATATCATGACATGTAATATAATGCATTCCAGTCATTGAGATTCTAGTTATTATTATTATTATTATCAATGAGATTAATGCATTGACATTATCCATATATTCATTTTTTGATCATGTTATTGATTAATTATAATAGAGTTTTTGTTATTCTCCATTCCATGTACATTATGTATTATTAGCTTCTGATATATTCTACATTTGGTAATCCTTTATGAGAATATGATATCACCATTTTATTTGTTTTATATTCCTCAATATATTATATAGGATATTCTGAATAGTATCATGGATCATAGAATTATTCCCACTCTGTGTATTTTATATTTATAATTAATATTAGAATATATAATGAATTTATTTTTTCAATACATACAAAATGATAGATCCTATATGGTGTGATCCCTTATACATATTATAATGTAATAAAAATATACAACCATGGAGTATCATAATTTATGGATGTTATATGGGTATTTTTTGATAAGTTTTCTAGTATAATACATGATAAATAATTTGGGATTACAATTGAATAACTGTTTGACACTAAGCCAATTTAAAAACCTCATTATCTAATAAACATGTAGATGTTTTTTAATTGAAAAATTAGTTTCATGAGTTTATTTTAAATATTTTCACGCATCATATGACTTTTCCCTAGTATTACCATGTCTTGTCCTCTAGAAATAATGATTCTTCAATGAGTATTTAATATTATTATAAATCATTGAATAACATCACTATTAAGAGTAATAATTTTATTTCTCAAATAGATGATATGTTTGATTATATCTAAGGATAGCATTATTTTTTTAATGTTTATCTCAGGTCAATGTAACAAAAATTAAATTTAAAGTACGATTATATCAATAAGACAATTTTTGGTACTATATATATGAATTATGACATTATGGTTACTGTCTTTTCCTTGATAAATTTTCGAGAGGTAATCATGGATCTTACTATTATATATTTCCATGAATATTTGAATAATTTTGAGAATTTATTAGGGACGATATTTTAGATTATTTTAAAAGTAATGAAAATCATGAAAAATACCTATGATCATTAAAAACCCAAATAGAAAATGAATCTATATAGAAAATTCATTAAATGTGAGTTTTTGATATATAAAATCTAATTACATGGACATATACTAAATAAATATAGGGTAAATATAGGTCATTCCAAAAAATAATGTCTTCAATTAATAGATATTACATATATATTCTACAAAGATTTTTATTTTTATAGGATTATCATTCAATCTCAAGTGGTTTTTTGGAAAACAATTCATGATTATTTAGTTCCCTAAGCATTTTAACATGAAAAGGTGTTAGTTTTATCTATATAAAGTAATTTTCTGAATGTAAATTTTAAATCAAATTTAAAATTTGTGAATTATCTAGTTTTTCTCCATCCATCTTGAAATGGTGAAATCTTTCACCTATAGTGATTATTCTTTGAAGGGACAGGGTTAAATTGTAACTCATAATGATCAGGAAATTTCTTATGATTCATATAAATTAAAACCTCAGATAAAATTAATCATTCAAATGACCATGAACATATAGAAATAGTGTTTTCATTATAAATTTGGAGATAAAATTTAAACGGGAAAAAGTGTAGAATATATACTGATAGTAAAAATTTAATTATATATTAAATAAGTAAGAGTTGAACATGAGATAAAAGAGATATCTAGAATTGATAAATTACTATTAATGTAAAATCCCTTACAATTCATGAACTAACAAATTTAGATGATGCTTTAAATGAGAAGAATAATGTATTAATTATTATACGACATATAAAACATAATCTTTCAGTTTATGATTTTATTAATTATTTTATCGAAATAATGTATGATATCCATATGTATTTTTTTCTCTTGTAGTAAATTTTCTATGTAGGATATAATTCTGATATATCATTTGGATGATCATGAGTTATGGGAAAATGGAGAATTGGTTATGAAATTTTAGTTTCCAAAAATTAATATTAACAATGAATTTGTTTGGATTTTGAAAAAAGGTTATGGGTATCATAATGAATATAATTCGAGAATGTATAGTTGAGTGTGGATTATTGATACCCATTTTCAATTCATTTTATTAGATAAAAAATATAAAAATACCTTTGTGTAAATATCTTGTAAGAATGAATGAAGAATTGTATTCCTGATTTAACTATGGAATTGTTTACGTTTCAACAACATAATGTTAAATATAAATAGACACAGGGTATGCTAGTTCCTTTTCCAATTATAGAATAAAAATTAGAGAAAAATATCTATGGATTTCATGGGTCCTTAAGATATATAAATGTAATAAAATAATTAGGTCTTTTGTGGATCGATAAAATAAGCAACGCATTTTCATCCTATTTGAGAATATATACATTTAGATCAATATTATCAGTGTTATTATAAAATTATAATTTTATTACAAAGATTCCCTATATAATTTTTATTTGATTATGATCCCAAACTTACCTATAATTTATTCAAAGGAGTCCATAATTAATTTAGAAATGAAATAAATTTTAGTACATCCTTTCATCCATAATCGAATAGACAGTCTGAGAAAACAATTCAAAACTTTTGGTGTATTAATAAATAATGTTCAATGGAATTTTTGGGATCTTTGTATCAACATATGAATTTACTTTATTTTTATTGTAATAAACATTTTTAACCTAGTATATATATGGTATTTGTTGAATAATTATATAAAAAATAGTGTCATACAACATCTAGTTGGAATTAAGATTAGGGAAAAATATGTTGATACCATAATGGGTGAAATAATAATTTGTAAAGTAGAACATGATTTGAAAAGAAATTAATTTTACTGATATAGGTAGACTCGTTATACATAAAACATGAAGAAATTTATCTCTTTTGATGTAGGTGATCATGCTTTCCTTAATGTATCTCTATGAAATAGTGTTATGTGTGTTGGTGAAAAGTTAATTTTGTGTCAATTTTTCATTAGAATATATAAATTTATATAGAATATTGGTCTTTTTACTAAGTTTAAATGCCTCAATATTTATCTAATTCAAAAAACATATATAAAGTATTTTGTTATGAAAATATGTTTTAGATTTATCGAATTTATTGAGCCTTTGACTCTAATCATTGAAAACCTTGTGGTGGAAATAGGGTAGTTGCAGAAATATACCAATTGGGATGGGTATTTAGAGGGTGATATAATATAAGTAAGTTATAAATTAAAGAAGAAGTCTGTTAGATTGTTTTTGGGAAATAATGTTATGATTTTACACTTTGGATATCATTCCCTGGACTCCAATGTTAGTGTGATGTCCAAAAAACCATAAAATAGAACTAAAAAACCTCCTTTTTAACTTGATATATACGTACAATGGTTTCATTGAATTTATTGGTAATTTTATCATATATGAATGTTTTATATTTTCCATATCTATCTCGAGTCACCTCCCAAGATATACTATTTGACGGTGGTATATATTGTCTATTTAATGTTGTCACTATAATGTTTTCTAGCTATGATTCAACTAGAATATCAAGGGGATGATCCTCATAATGGTCATGCATCGACATAGAGACATACTTAATAGGTTTTGACACCATTTGTTTATATAATTTCATAGCCACCCAAGAGAAGAATATGGTACGCATAGTACTAGTGAATATGGTGGGTATGTTGAGTGTGAATCATGTGTTTTTGTTATAGATACCCATTATTCATTGAGGTAAACCATAACCATAGGTGGATATGAACTAGTTTGAGGTAGTGACATGATTCATCAACATTATAATAATAACTACAAACCAAATGGTGTTCATAGTAGTGAGAATTACCTAGAGATCTATAGGATGATAGTGGGGCTCTATGACACTATCATATATTGAAGAAAATTATGGGTGGTCTCAATAAAAAAATGTTTTTAGATATAATTATTATCTAACAATATTTCAGTTTTTCTACATCATGTATATTCTAAACCTTCATTTTGGAAGTATAACTATGCCTATGTATTCTGTGAGGATATCCGACCTCTATCGGTATACAATGGATGTGGTGCGTGATCAATTCATTCAGTCACAGAGCATAGATAAAGGTATAAGTAGATATATTTAGCCCAACATGAAACCTCTATACATTCTAACCTATCCTGAGGAGCTAGAGCATAATTATCATGTTAAGAGTTTCTTTCCTGAGAATACAGAAACATTTGGTGTTGAATATGGTGAAATTGGATTTGAGACTTCGGATATTGGGAGATGAAAATAGAAATAGGTACCTAGATGTCTGATTTTTTACAATAGGTGATCTTAGGACATATGGCTTATAGTTCAGGGGTCATAGTATGGCTTTAGTTAGCCTAGGGAGATGCGGTGCTATCCTTATAATATCCATGGACACATTGAAAAATATTTTTTGACCCATCATGTTGTTTATAGAGTGGAAGTGGATGGGATTATTTATAAGAGGAAATTATAGGATTATTGAGGTCCATAGGGAAGAAAATATCACAGAGGAACTGTGAGAATATATGTAGGTAGTATAATATTTTACTTGTAACCACCACCACATGAAGGTGGTCCATACAAGGCTTAGGGAATTGGATAACAGGGCCGATAGTAGCTAATGGTTGTCGAGTATTATGTCCTATAGTATCCAAGGAATATTCAAGATATGTTTTTTGTACTTTCTACAATATATATAGTACTGTTGGACACATTTTCAAGTCATTCTAATTATTCCACATACCTCGTACAAGACATTGATATTTCTATTGCGCCATTGACACAACCCTTGCACTTGTAATCTTCGACTGTTGGTGACATAGTTGTCAAACGCTTTTTACCGATGTTGTGACTTAACACGTTGATGTGAGAGTTTGTTCTGAGTTCTCTTTTTAGTATCAATGATTCCTTAATTCTTCATATTAGGAATGGAATGGTTATCAATAATTATTACCATGATAGTCTATTCCAAGAGGAGGATGTGTATGTCTGCATTGTTGAGATAATGTTTTCCATTTTGGGGGAAAAGGAAACACAAAATGAGTTTTATGGTCTCAAGTATAGGTGGGTGCAACTAATCAATTAAAAATAGGTTATCATTTGCCTTGGTATAGTGGATGCTATGAGATTCCAATTTCCTACGTTGGTGATGGAGTATGAATACTTTTTCATGAAGAAATTACATGTTTACATATCTAATAGCATATAGAAATCTATATTCATATGCACTCTAGTATTTCATTAATATATGTTCCAATATATCATGTAGAACTCATATTTCTTCTCTAGTTGTAGGGTGAAGTTGGAGGAAATGATGAATAATGGATTTTTACGAACTTCTTTCTCACCCTATTCTACCACAATATTGATTTTGAAGAAGACAGATAGGATCCTGTGGGAATTTATGGATTACAGTTTCATAAATTAGGAGACTATGAAGAAAAAGTGTTTACTACAAAAGATCTATGGCATCATTATTCATTTTAGAGGGGCACAACAGTTCCCAATGATTGTCCTCATATCATACTTTCACAAATTATGACAATGGAATGAGAATATATAGATGATATCATTCAAATGTCTCTATTATCACTATGAGTTCTTGGTGATTCCATTTGGAATGAAAAATTCACAAGCATTGTTAAAGGGACTCATGAATGAAAACATTCATTATTTTATAACACAATTCATGGTAGTTTAGATTGACGATATCCTCATTAGCTGAAATATAAGGAAGAGAATGTGTGCACTTGTGGATTGTTATATACAAAATATATAAGCAGAATCATTATGTAAAGGTCACATAGTGCCATTTTTAGACTCATGAGGTTCACATTCAGGGAAATTATATCTTTATAGAAAATATATTAGGGGACCTAGAAACGATTAAGGAAATATTGGCTTATGATCCACCCATGGGTGTGATAGAGGTGAGAATCTCTTTGAGTTGGTAGGATACTATTCTAGAATCATTTATAATTCCCCCATGATATCATATCCCTTGATAATTTTTACTTATAATGGGAATATTTTCATTTATTTATAGAGGTTCTAGTGGGCATTCCATGAGGTGAGATAGATATTGATGAGAAATCATTACTTTATATTATAAAATAAGGGGTTGAGTACATAGTGATCTGAGATACATCAAGTACTAGGAATGGTTTTTTTTAAGACTAAGATAAATGTGGTGCATCATTATGGTTCATTTCAATTAATAATGGATGGGTAAAAATATGATACTCATGATCTTGAGTCTACAAGAGTAGTATTCAGAGTGAATATGGAACACACAACCTGACGGGTGAGTGGTTTATCATCTATTTTAACAAAAACTATTTTAACTATATCATATATCTAAAGGATAATAACAAGATATAAGGTCTATGTTTAGAGTACATAAATTTTTATGAACATGAGATAGTCAATAACCACTAAAAGGTGAATGTGGTAGAATATATTGTTAACCAGATATCTTGTTAGTTGCTGTAAAGTGATGAATCTAAAAAGATTACCCCATTGCAGTTATCCTTTTTGGACAAGGATATAGAATCATACCTCCAATAAATTGTTGTTACCGTTCCATTTTTACACTGTGTTAGTGAAGCACAACTGGGGTATACATACTTTGAGAACCTATATAATACAATAAACATTTTACATTCTATTAATATTTTTTTGATGGTGGGGAGAAAATTGATTATTTAGAGGATGCAGGGTGGTACTAGTTATACTGAGAGAGGGGGAGCAAATTTTGTTTCATACATCAATCTTATCAATATATCCATGTGTGTTGGACATATACTCTAACTTTTGAAGGATGTTATTGTGGCCATGGATGAAGAAAAAATTTATAGAATTTGACTCTTGATGAATCAATTTTCAAAAAGTGAAGGATAAGAACTAGGTTCTAGTGGGATTATCTAAAACTCTTAAGTTTATAGAGTTTATGTTTTTTGTGGTATATGTGGACTTCATGATGGGGTCACCAAAAATGTAAACATGATAAAATGTCCTACGCATAGTCATAAACTGTCTCACCAGGTCAACACACATGATTGCAATTCTAATGTACTATTCAGTAGAGTGAATGAGATTACATAATGTTTTGTTGATAGTTCACCAGCAAGGATCACCCTCAAATATTTTTTTTAATATGATACTCGCTTCTCATATTAGTTATTTATGGGATTTCATTATTTTTTTGGGGCTAAATTGTGTTTGGTCACAATGTTTTATGTCCAAGATGGTGACAAGAATGAGTGGACCATTCATCTCATGGACAACATATTATGGGATTTCATGTATTACGTTGTCCATACTAGGGAGTATCATGTACCATTGATGGTGTTTTCATAAGAAAACATCTACCATTCAACTATTATTATGGTACCATTTAAACCTTTTATGGTTGACACATCATGTCACCGCTATGCTAGAAGGACCTATGTGAGTCAACACATTTGGGTTAAGTGTTTGTGTGATCACCAATAGAGAAGGTGAAATCATCCTAGAGATGTTGAGGACTACATAGAGCCATCAAAAGTCTGATGCAGAGAGATTTTGGATGCCTTTGGAGTTTTAGGAGTGAGACTTTGTGTTCCTAAGGGTCTCAATTCGACATGGGTTGTAGAAATTTGGTAGGGGTGGAAAGATATCACATAAATTCATTTTACATTTCTATATAATTTGTAGAGTCAGATAAGAGATATACCTCCTAGCTTATGTAGTTTAGTTAGACTAAGAACATAAAGACTTTCATGTGACTTAGCTGAAAATGTATATGCATGGCATATCATACTTTATCAATTTGGGTGTTGCAGATATTGAGGATGGGGATAATATTTTAGAGTATTCATTAGAGATAATGGATTGGAATGAGATGATCTTATATGGGTGAGGGGTTATTTTAGAATGTGTCTAGTGGTAATGTAATATTTTTAATGTGATTTCCCTGGATCAGGAGACCTAGATGAATACTTAGTGCCCACATCTATTTGTGTAGCCTTTTTTGACATTACGAGACTTAAATATATAATATTATAAGATTGAAACAACTATGATTTATCCAAATATTAATTTAGGAAATAATATGTATTTTTTTGGATATAGACACTTAGAGAGTGTAATTTTGAATGCATGAAAATCTCAAAATTAATTTTCCAAATTTATTAAATTTATTAAATTACATGACTCAGATTGTTTCCTGAAAAGGGGGAATAACTCATATATGGAGGCTCGGATAAAAAATTTGACGGATATGTTTATTTTCGACTCTAGGATTTACCCAAGGTATTACCTAAATAATGTATGCATTATGTATTTTGATGAAATCCATTATAGTCATAAATAATAAAAAAATAACTATATTTACAATATTAGTGAGGTAGAAACCTAATATTTTTTATATTTAAAAATTATTATTACCAAATATATGGGTTGGATATATAATTCTATGAATTTTGAGTGAGCTTTAATGAAATCCTTGGAGACTTATAACGATGGATCACGCTTCTTTTATTCCAAAATAATTCAAAGATATAACAAATAGAACAAAACCAATTCATTATTCATAAGTGATTGATCCATATCAAAATTATTATATTTTCACTATGTTTATTTATCCATATTTTTTTCTTCATATAAAGAATAAAAATCATTCCACTAAATAATTACTTCATGAATTGTGCATATTTCAGGTACAATTTTCATTTATCCATATTTGGGGATTGTATTATTGATTATGTTATATATATTTGTTCGTAATTATAATGGAAAACAATAAATGAAAAAATGATCTTTAGACAATGCTATTACATAAATTATTGAATAGAACATTTTCCCCTCATTCGTTTAAATATTGTCACACAAATTTCATTTGGATTGAGGTTTGATTAAATAGCTAGTATTCAAAATGTTCATGACACTTCTTATGTTAAATAGATCAAATAAGAGTGTAAAATAAGAGATCGAGGATGTGTTTAATGTATACTAATTATGGGGTGAGGTCTGAGATTAATAATGGTGGATCAGTTGTTTCTTGTCCCCCCTAGTACAACATCGTAGCTACATATGACAACTGTGGATGAATTATGAATGGACTGAAAGAAATGAACATAGTGATTGTAAATGGAAAGGGTATGATAACTTCATGTTTTAGTTTTATAACGGTATGTTCAATGGTGATGGTGTGGATGTTAACATGTGAATAAGATATGGTATACTATGAAATCATAGATTACATAGTGTGTATTATGAATTTACACACTTTGTGGGACCCCTAGTGTTATAGTAGGGGTTTTACAGAATAGAATTAACACACTAAATGTTAAATATGTCATATGGTGGGAAAAAATTACTTGTTTCTTGACATGTATATAGGGATGTACACGAACATGACTAGAATTACATATGTTGAGACACTCTATGTTCTCAGACACAGACACAGACAACGAGACACATACATGACCAGTATTGGATGGGAATGAACATGTTTTTCACGTGGAAATTGAAATGGGAATTATTTATGACACATGGGTGTTATCTGGTATAGACGAGTAATTCCATATACTTAAAATACACATAAATTACTTCTTAAAATATTTCTTGGAGCACTTTTCCTATTCATCATGTACATGTTTTGTTAGGGTATGTTCCCCTGATCTAATCTCTAAGTGATTAATAAGGATTCTGGTGCTATATAATTAGATGGTGACCCCCTATAAGAAAAATTATTCTTGGACATAATTATTGAAATACCAACATGGCTAAAAGTGTTGGACCCTCTATCATAATCATTTCCCTAGGTGGGGTTCTTGGTATTTTCATGACTAACATTACGTGAGAATCAATACCCTAATTAGTGGAAGAATCTTATTTGGTTGTTGGTATACCTAATGGCCTTGGATTTGATTCCCATATATGTATCTACGTCATCTGACTTACAACATACACTTCTTATGGTGAGACCCCAAGAATAATGACATATTGAAAAGAGTCTGTTAGTTCTATAAAAATCATGGAGCGTGTTCTCTAGAATGAGTACTATGTGGAACAATTGATTAAGAAATACTATGTTGGATATATTTCTATGATTTTACTTGATATTATGTGTCAACTATGATAATATCATAATGTTATTATTATTTATTCTATTGACATAAAATTGTGATGAGATAACTATTATTGTTAACGTAATATGCTTAGTGACTCCAAGGATTCATAATTGGCATTATTATACTCTACCATGAAAGGGGTTTCCCAACCCTTGTTGTGTCTTATATGGAGTGATGATCTTTTGATGGATTCATAGAGTGACTTGATCCATGTAGATCGTAGTGATATAGACAGAACAAATTGTGTTCCTACGGTTACATTGATAACAATCCTCTTATATAATTTTTGGTTTTACTTGTTTCACCTTCTTTGGGTGGTATTATATTTGGAAAATTTTCATACTTGTACATATTGTACTACTATGATGTTTGAGTTTTAGTTGAACACATACATGGTTTACAACTATATTACATTTCAGTATTGTATGGGCATGGAGGTATGTGAGTGTGTTGTATTAAATTATGTAAAGGCCTCCAGTGTACTTGATATGACTTCTTGACGCAGGTATCCAAAACCAAAACTATTGGAGGGGGTCTTGGTGTTTTCAAATAATATTACCCATTGGGATGGGTTGTGAAATATGTCATAATATTTATCATAAAACCCATGATAATAATAAATCCTAGTATAGAATATTATTATTACATAATTTTATTACAATATTGTTATCTTTTGAATCAAAACATCATAAACGTGGTAAAATTATATCACTATATAAATCAATATTATTATGAAGATAAAAAACAACAAAAATAAATTTCATTATATACACCATATACATGAAGATATGCATAAAACATCACTTATTTCCCAAAGAAGTCAAATTGAGATGACAAATCCTTACATCAATTACAAATAGATCTGAAAGGGGAATATCCTAAAGTATGAGAAATATAAAATTATTCTTATTTTTATTATATAAAATAATAATTTTCATACTTTTAATATCATATATTATCCACTATTTATAGTTCTATATCTATTTATTAATAGCTCCTTGTTAAAATCATCATTTCCTTTTGTGATATAATTTTTTTAATATGAAATATGCTTTGGAAATAATGATCATTATACTTTATTCAAGTTTCCATCATTAAAATAATTTTATTAATGATATAATATATTATATTTAATCATTATGTTTAAATTTTTTTGTTCATCCATTAATGTAATAGATAATAAATGAATTATAACATTCTTATATATGGTTGGTTGTATATACACATGAACGATGTTTTCACATTTTGACTAATGGAACGAAAAGAATTTAAGTAATTATTCACTAATCCCTAATCTTTATTATATCATTTATACAATATATATTAATTATATATATACATCATACATTCCATGTAAATATGAAATAAAAAATTAATGCCATGGCTTCGTGGGGGCAGTAGTCCCCATGTATGTGTGAGCGACATTATCATTATACAATATATTTGAAGATATGATGGTAGAAATGATATTATAATTACATAAGAATAATTATTTTATTAAAAATATATATTAATTTTAAACAATAATAAAATCCATCCATGAAAAATGACGATGAAAAAGGAATTGTATCGTATGTGGAGGCAGTTGTCTGCTCTTATGTATAAGTGATACTTTCAATTACCATTTGATAGAATGTAGTGTGGATATTTGTTGTTAAATAATCATAATAATATTTGTGTATAATTAGTATAAGTAATCTATTATTTTAGGATTAATGAAACATATTTAGAATAGGTGGAAGAAGAAGTACATTGAAATAACCTAGTTTAGATGATTACCACTTCGGTGGTAGTCCTCCTTTAGATGAATTTTCATGGACCCTTGGAATGGAATTTTAAGAAGAAAAACATATCCAATTGATGAATCGAAAAATTTAGAAGAGAATTGGGGGGGGGGGTGTGGATCTGTATGGATCAATAAGGGATGAAGAAGTGAAAGTGGGGGTTTCATTTATAAGTGGGGATGAGGATACACCTGAAATTTAGTAAACACATAAAATAAAATAACGTATTATTCAATTAAAATGTAAACAAATTTATAGTGATTATTTTTTAAAATATTATAATGTAAAAATACTTACTTAAAATAGGATTTATAAATATTTAATTGTAAATCATACACAAATCCACATTTTTAACCCCGATTAAATCCATTTTTACCATATTCATATTTTTAAATTATTAATATTTTTACTACACATTATGAAAAAAATCTAAGTTGAAATTATTAAATAATATTAATTTTTCTGATTCAAAATATTTAAACAATTTAATCATATTCAATTAAAATAAGTGTTATAATTAAATTTTATACTAAACCCGTAAAACATAAATAAAAATGGTTTTCATAAAATATGATTTCATATGTATAAATGAGTGTTATGATAAAATTCATCATAAATATAAAGAAAATTAAATAAATTGTATTAAAATAATATAATCGAATTAATTATCATTAGAGATCAATTTTAAAACAAATTTTACTTTTTAAAATTCTTTAAATAGAATGTAATTAAAAATAAAAATAGATACATTCCACTATTAGTTGAAAGATAAATGATTTTAAGACTTTTTAAAAAATGCACACAATGATAATTTTCAATAAAAATTTATTCTTTTAGAAGTAATTTTATTAAACATTATGAAAATATTTTTAATAAAAATGAAAAAAACGTAATGAAAAGATATTTTTAGGAAAATGTGTTTTATATGTAAAAAATCATCATATATCAAAATCATGAATATATCTAATTAATTGGAATTTATTAGATTATTATAAATACCTTTTACCATATTTAAATTATATAAATAATTAAAAATATAATAGTGCATTTAAATTAAATTTTTTAATTAGAAGACATGATAGTACTTGATAAATATGTATTTTTCAAGATTAACAAAAAAATAAATCATTTATTAAAAATTAAAATATTTCAGCATAATATATTTTGGATATTCTAATATAAAAAATAATGTTCATTTTCTGAAATATTGTTTCTAAAATTATTATCCATTAAAAATGATTGCATTTAGTAAATTGTAATGAAAATATGTTTTAAAGAAATTTTTTTAAGGATAAAATGACATCACTAAAATTTTAGCGATTTTCTTCTACTAATTAATCAATTGTATGTATTGAGTAAAATATCTAAATATAAATTTGAAAATTTGGTTACCCATACTAATACCTATTTATTTAATTACTATGATTTATTTAAATATTGATATTTTTATAATATATCTCACTTAACTTAAATCTTCGTGTTTTGAGTTTGAAATAAATCGATCTTATTATTACTTTATACAAAATTTTCAGAGTGATACACCCTATTTAAATAATTTTTTCCCAATTAATTTTAAATCATTAATTGATGCTTTAATAATTTAAAATACCATTAGGGGAAATCCGCCTCATATAATGGGATAATAAATCTTCATTTCAAAAAGTTAAAAAGTGAATCATAAAGGATGCATAAAAACACATAATTGGATTTTCTAATAAAGAGAGAATTGGTGTGATGTTAAAATATATATATAGAGAATACATTAGTAATTAATGTAATAATAGATAAATATTGATAAAAAGATCAAGATAATGTTAATGTGTGAAAAACCCTTTGACTCATCATTAATGAATCTAAAAGGGTTACATTTTTAGGTCAAGACCCATTTCTGAATTTTGATTGATTATTTTTATATAAATATCAGGAATACGATTAAATACATGTAATTTATATATTTTTATTTTGTAAAATAATATCATCCTTTTATTGTGGTTTGATTGATTTCTGCATCATTTATTACACCTTGAAATGAATATGAAATATTATTTTTAATTTCTGAAGCACTAATACTAGATTATAATGGATCATATGTTTCCTAAAATAATAAAAATTCATTCATTATTTCAATACATACTTGAAAAATCTAAAAAATTTATTATGTGTTTCTAGTATAGAAAAATATAATACATTAATCTCTAAAATATATATAATAACCCCAAAAACATAACCTAATCCATTATATACATTATTATCATTAAGAATCCTCCAAAATATTTCCAACCAAATTCAAAACATTAATGATTTTATCATATAAGTGTATATATATATATATTAAGATCACCATTATATTTATCATCAGACAACAGAATGTAGCTCAAACGTTCACATGAAAAATATGCGAATATTGTGATCATATATTATATTAGAACATATTAATAACCTAAATTACTAAAAAACACAATGAAAAACCCTATGCTTCAAAAAATTAATATAATAATTATTTTTCAATTTAAATCATAAGTTTTCAAATTTATTGACTAAATCAAGAAAAAATTATAACTTTATCAAATATAACCAAAATAAAATTATCATCAAATAACTAATTAAAAAAAGGTCGCAAATTAATTCCTAATTATTTTATTAATATCAATAATCACTTTATTTCAACAACGCATTATTAGTACATCTTGAGGCATATATTAAGGGTTATATTTTCCTCAATAATATATTTCCCAGAAAATAATATCATAAATGAGTTTTTTATTATATTGTTACTATTTAATATATTTATAACACCATAAGTCACTATGAAATATACTTTTTTATTAAATTTAATCTTCCCAATATTCTTCAGTTCACACAACACCGAATATAGCGTCTTTTATTTGAAAGCACAATGTTTTTCTATCATTGTTTAATACACCAATATTAGACAATAATATATGAAACATATGTATTTTTTAAGGTATACACAACACTATGTTTTTCTTTTGTTATATAAAATGATGATTTCCTTTGATAAGATGAGTTGCACAGATGACCTAGTTGTACCAAACTACAATGAACAATTTATAATATTACTAAAATATTATTATAGTTTTCAAGTAATTGATTGAATGATTTTTATGAATAATATTATTCTTATTATAAAATTATTGTTTACGCAAATATATAATAAGAATTATATATTTATCATTTTAATATAAATGAAAATTAAACAATTTTAATTTAATATTGGAAATCTTTCGTAGGGAAACTCTATTTATTAAACGAAAGAAGTTTTACCTCTATAAATTTATAAAATCACTTTTTAAAAATGAATATATATATATATATATATGTGTGTGTACTAAAAATTTATTATTGATCTAATTTTTTCCATAGTGAGTATATATCAATTAATCCAATTTTATGAATAAATGATGTATTTTTATAAAAGGTAATTTTATGACATATCAATGAAACCACTAATTTAAATCATATTTTTGATATTTTTATAATATTTTTAGTAAAAAATCATCTTCATTTTTGAAATATTAATATCGATATTTAACTTGAGTGAATAATTTCTATTTTTTTGAGATTTTTATTTTTTTAATGAATCGTTTAAAATAATAAATTTTAATTGACAATTTTATTTTTCATCTTATTTATTTCATATAGATAAATTATATTTTTTATTTCTTCTGCAATTATAAATAACTATATTTGACATCAATTTACCCAATTTTATACATTGGAATAAATTTCACATTGATATTGGATATAAAATTATTTCACAATTTTAAACATTTTCCTTTCAAAAACCCGCTTTCATTACACATCTGAGGGATTATTTTAAATAAATTTCTACAAATTGTATAATTATAATTTAAAAAATGTATTCCTTATTTATAATTTGAAATATTTATAATCTATAATAAGGTTAACATAATTTTTTTCCAATGTTATGAATGAAAGTAAATAATTTTAATTATAGAAATTAATGTAAAAAACATGTTTACATAGTGGTTATTGTTTATCTTAAGAATCCAAATAACCAGTAGCCATGTGGAAAACCCATTTTTGGAAATATTTAGAGACATTCCCCTATTTTATTGAAATTTTAATATTATTTCATTCCAATTATGTATGTTATACCTCTCAATATTTCTTACCTTTAAATATATACAAGAATGTCACTCATCCTCCTATATAAAGAGGCACTCAAACCACCCCCCTCACTTATTGAAACCTCCCCATTCATTTGAATAATATAACACATGTACATATATTCTAAAAAAATCCCTAATAATATTCTAGAAGCATAAATTTCTTTATAATTCAAACCATGTTAGTCCTTCAGTAAAAACAAAACGGAATTACAAAAATAGAACAGGTAACATCCTTCGATAAGCACTTTTATTTTATATCATTATCCACACCGTAAATTATTCTAATTAAATTATTATATAATAACATCAGTATCCTAAATATAATTATTTTTTTATGTGAATCTTTTGAACAACACACAAATCGAAATCAATCAAATGGGATACAAAATCACTGTATGGCAATATACTACCACGCGAACAGATGTCATTCATTATTCTAATAAAACCATTCATGGATAAAAATAATGTTGTAAATTATAAATTATTTTATATTTTTGATTTTTATTTTGTATTTATTCCCTTATAATTTTTATATTACAAATACTATAATTCCTTCAATTTTTTGGGAATATGATATATTCATTTTTTGATGTCTGGACAACTGACTCCTCAAAGCGAAGTGATTCATTCAAACCTCAACTAAAGAATATTAAGGAAGGTTTGAGTTAATTTTTAATATATATATGAAATTATAACTATAATTTAATTATAATATAGGTATATCTAAATATATTCCAACTAATATATCTATTTTAATATGCCATGATCAAGAAAGCATCTTCAATGAGTACATACAGCTTACCATCTCATGAATGGTGTATTTAATTTCATATTAATATATTTAATAGACTGTTAAAAATACATATAAAATTAATATATGTGATATTTAAATAATTTTATAAATTTTTGGAATAATAAAATCATAATCTATGTAAATGTATGATGAAAAACATATCAAAACTTATACACAAAAACAAAGCAGTTATTACCCAACACATTAATTTAACATGAAATTTTTAGTAAGTTATTAATAAAGTGTCATAATAAAATATTATATTGTATCATATATAAAAATTTAATTTATTTGTATTATTTATAATAGAAATATATTTATTTTAATGTTGGTTCGAACATGTACTATGGAATCCAATACTTAAGGTAAGGGTTTCCTGGCCTTACATTTATTTCTATGAGTCATTGCCACATTCCCAACGCATTTATTTTGAATGGTTTATATACTAAACATTAATTTATTCTATGATAATTATCATCAAATTTATGTTTATTATCATATAAAATTTATTATCTATAATCCATGAGTTTATAGTTTGGAATTATGTAAATCAGTAAGGTAATGTTTTCTCAATTTTCACTCTTTGATTAACATGATAGGGTATAAAGCTATATTATATTATAAGGTGTTTATAAATCCCATTGATATGTATTATCATGAATATAATTATTTTCCTGAAACATTAAGCTTATTATAATGTTATTCTCTCATGGGTTTTGTGATTCAACTTTACCAAAGTGGAACCAATTTTTGGTTACAATTTCATAATTTATATAGGTTATTATTAATTATTACTATTTTGATAGAATATAATGATATATATCTCATGTTATTTCATTAATTTTATTCTACTATGGTTATTCATGAAAATTCATTTAATATTTCCATTTTTCCAATATTTGAGACTTATGAAAATTATGTGATTAGTTTTAGGAAAATCTTATTTTATATTTTTGATTAGTTGGAAATATGTTTTCCTTCAAAAACATGTTTTCTAAAAAAATACAAACATGTAATACTCTTATTGAATTAGTAATTAATCATATTTTCAACCATGTTTTACGTTTATTATTTTTTAAATATAATATTTATTTCAATTTCTAATCATTGAACTTTCCTTAAAATTTAATGGTGAAAATGGAATGTTCAGAATGTATGGATTTACCTACCATCATGACCATGAATTTACTTAAGGAAAATTTTGTATATTTATAATGTTATTTTTCATGAGTTTTTAAATTATCTAGAAATTTATTATTTTTAATGATATTTTCAAAGAAATTTTTTTTCATGATTTATTTTTCTGCATGCAATGTTAAATTAAAAAAATGGTTTTCAAAAAATATTCTAATATTGAATTATATGTTTTCAAATAATTTTTTTTTAAAAATATTATTAAAATATTTTATATAATACTATATAATTATTATTGTATATTATTAATAAAGATGTTTTTAATTGTTTTATGTTTTAAAAATAAATTTTTAAAGAAAAATGTATATTCTATTTAAAAAAGTTTTAAAATAAATTTTAAACCATAAATTAAATATTCGTAGTGTTGTTTTCAATGATACATATTTTTAAAATGTTTTTTGTTATGAAAAATTATTTTCAAAAAAGGATTACTTTCACAATTAAATTATCCAAGTGATATTTTAAAATCCTTCTTCATCTATGATGAAATTCATTGATATAGTTTTCACTATACATAGTATATGATCCTTGTATAAAATTATTATTTTTTATTTAAATAGATTTTGTTTAAATTTATAACTACTTTATAAAAACTATTTCTCATTCATGGTAAACACCATGATTAAATACATGTGAAATCTACATCCTTTAATAGGTTATTCTCTAATTATATTATTATTAAACTACTCTGTTTTCTACAGGTAATGAAAGGATAGAATGTTCATGATAATCATTTAATTTCATGGGATATCATATGATGTTTATGAAACCAATGACTATCTATGCTTTATTATATGATGAATGTTTTATTATCGTTTTGCATACACATGTTTTCCTTTTTATATGACTGATAGGACTTATATCTCCCTTCAAGAATTTTATACATTTATATATATATATATTAGATATAGAAATGGATATAAGGGGGATGAACGATGATGGTATTGGGAGTGAAACATAACTATTAAAAAATGGGTATGGTAGCGTTTTATTCCAAATAGGTGTATCCCCCATTAATTTCCCTTATAGGTCTCTGTAATGAGCCTTGACTTATAGGGAATGATTTTATAACCTTATGTATATTTCAAAAATTCCACATATTAATCATATGTTATTATTTCCTCAACTATACTCTTGATTTGGGTTTGATTCATGTGTTATGAAATGCTAATAATTATTCTAAGATTCATTTTTAGGTTCTTTTTATGCATGGAATGATTGGGTATTGTTATGCTCCTGTTCTCATACACTTATTCATAAGTTAATCATATGTATAACCTTTATTTACACCTAATGAGCATATGAGATCACACTTATTTATGATTACATTCCCCATGATAAGAGGAAAGGTTTTTTGTATCAATAAAAAATTGGGAATATCTATTTGGGAAGCATTAAAGATATTTCACCAAGTTATAATATTTTGTTCCACAATTCTAAATACACTAAAGTATTATGATACCCAGGCATTTAATTTTGTAATTTGATAACTATTAATCTTAAATGACTTCATATCAATATATGTTAATCATGTGACTCTATAGTTGGTATCAATTTATAGTTTTAATCAACCATTAGAAACTAGGATGAGAAATCCTTAGTGAGATCCCTAGGGGTTTTTAATGATATGTATATGGATGCCTCTAAGGATATGTCTATGGTTTGATATATTTAAAATAAGGAGTCATAATTTATGTAATATCCCAGAAATTATATGTAATTGTTTTTAATTATATGGGATTATTTGGAGATCAAATTCTTAGATGGAACTCTATTCGGTGTCGTAGTGAGCCTAAAATATAATTTTAGTGTTTTTTTGTGTTAATTAAAATAAATGTTTGAGTGGGTTGCTGGGTTGTAATATTCATTTAAATGAATATGAGATAAAACATACATGAGGGGTAGAGTGAATTAGAGGTTTAGAAACAATGTATTTAATCTCAGAATAATTATCTTAGTTTTATAGGTCTTAAACTAATAAAATTCACAACCAATACAAATGAAAATACGGGTCTTGGATCCAATGAATATGATATGATATACTTCAACATGTAATGAAATATAATTTTATTTTATTTTCATACAATGATTAGAGTTGTCAAAATGTTAATGATTCTATCAAACATTGAATAGAATCACTTAATACAAAATTTAATGAATGAATCATAATTGTTAAAATTACAATAGTTAGAGAAGTTGAGTTGAAAAAGAAATAATGATATTCCCTTTCTATTACTATTAGACTGGAAATATAAAGGTATTATATTTTTTTCCCATAAAGCAGGGTAACATTTCACCTTGGATAAAAGTATATCTTACCACCACCTTGGAAAGATCTCAATATGATGATCGGCACAACTGTCTTCCTATCCCCAGAAGCCCTCGATTAAGAAGTTAATCGGCACCTTTATCTTTTAAACACTTGAAATCTCTCGATTCGATGATCGATATTACTGTCTTTCTATACCTTGAATTCCTTGATAATTATCACAATGATCATATTCACAATGATAAAAAATAACTCATTGAAATAAAATAACATGGAACAATCTGTTCATTTTCTGTTTCTTCAAGGCTTTCACATGAAGAAAGAGATAAGCCACTCTATCGCTCTCTATAACATGATATGAGAAACCGTTGTTTTTTTTGGACTGAATGACCTCTAATTTTTTTGCCTCAGGTTCCAATGGTAATATTTCATCCAATGGTCATATTTCTCTGAATAATTCAATGGTACTTGGACACCAGACATTACAATAGTCAATGAATACAGAATACAATACATAATTATGTTTATTGTGTTACTGAATCTATGACATCGTCTTAGTTTTAAATTAGTAATTACAAATGTATAAAACCATGAGTATTAAAAAAATGTAATTGGGATTAAAGTAATACATGAAATAAAATCATTACATTAGTACAATGAATATCATTGTTAGGATGCTTATCATAGACAAGATACATCTCATGGTTACGATTCATGTTTTTCTAACAATTCATATCATAATCATAATACACAACATGGTAATAATGATCAATGTGATTACAATGTATATCCTATTTAAAATACATTTTTGCAATCCATAATATGATCGTGATACATATCCGGGTTACGATAAATGACGTGGTTATGATACATGACCTGGTTATGATACATGAACCGGTTACGATGCATGAACTAGATACAATACATTACATGGTTATGATAAATAAACTGGTTATGATATATGATTTGGTTACGATACACGTGGTTATAATACATGATTACAATACAATATTTTACAGTGTTTTGATAAATTTGGCTACGATTCATGATTGTGATACAATACATAACATGGTTATGATGCATGTGGTTACGATGCAAGATTACGATGTAAATGGTCATGATACACAATATGAATATAATACATAACCTGTTTGTGATAGAAAAAAAATATATGTGATTATGTTTGTAAAAAAACAAACATTGTAAATAATATATAATTTTTTATTTCTAAATCAAAAAAATATTAATGAGATAGTAGAAACATATTTTGACTCAACAATCTCACCCTCTTTAGAAATAAAAAAACAAAATAAAAATTAAAGACATTTCTCCCCCCGAGTTTAAAAATTCTTCTGATAGTAATAGTGAATATGACTAATTCCATTATTGATTTATTCAACTCACAAGTGATTGTATTTTCTTTACATTTACAAGTGATTTCCACCCCATAATAAGGTATTCATCCAATTAATTTTTTCGAAACAATTATTTACCTTTGTGATTTTCATAATGAACAAGGGAAAGTAATCATTTCCAGAAAAATATTAGGGAAATATTGTAATAAACAATAAAAATTTCATTAAATGAAAAGGGTTTATATTACAATAAGAGAACAAAAATAATTCATTCCCTTTTTTCCAAAATATTGAACATCATAAGCTTCATATTCTTGAAAAGTTTTCTGTCTGCATCATATTTTCAAGAGCTTTTTGCTGATCCTTCAACATCACATCTTTCATTGCAATAACCATTTCCTGCTTCCAGAGCCTTTCTTTTAGATGCCAATAGAATTCTTTGTCATATTTAAGTAATAATTCTGGAGAATTGATATCATCCAATATGAGTTTGTCGGTCTTCCTTTGGATTACAACAATATTTCAGATTAAAACAACCTCATTACTCTCATATTATAGTTTTTCCTTTATACTATCTTTCTCATTATATGATATTATTTAAGAGGTATTCTGTATTTGAAAGACATAATGTTTTTCATTGAATTTAGAAACAGAATTTTGATATGAAGAATTGAGAACATTTACCCAATGCACTAATTCATTCTACTTTTTGAGATGATTCTATAGATTATCATAAAATTTGTACGACCACTTGAAAACCATATTACAAGACTTACTGTGCTTTGCAACACATTCCTTGAGTATCTTGAAATCATCTTGAATACATAGAATCCCATCCATCAGAACCTTGACAATTTCTGTTCTATCATTTGGATATTTATAATGTATTTCTAACATGGATTAAATATTTGGAATGAGTGGTATCATATTTTCCAATCTATTTAAAGCTTGTACGATAAACTGAATTCCATTCAAAGTGATTTTCCTTTCAGATTCTGTGTGTTCAGTGTATTCTAGGAGATCTCCAAAATTTGTTTCAGCACAGATCAAATGAGATGGCTAATTCTGATTCTTATAGGATTTTTTCTATTTTTTCTTTATTATCTGAACTCTAAATGAATTTATTAGATTAAACTATTTTACGCACATCATTGGATGTCTGAGGATCTAGAGATATAAATTTGAAGGATGAAACTTTTGAGGATTTAAAACAAAGGTTTCTCTTTTTTTCATTCTATCCCTCTTATAATTATTATTCTTTATGACCTTATTAATCTGCCCATTGTTCTTCTATTACTTATTTTTCATCATATTCATGAATTAGATATTGTGTAGCTAATTTTTCAGAAGCTTTTTTCTCATTTCAATTCTCTTCTGGAACCGATTGAGTTTGAACAGGTGGCTCCCATATTATAATTCTGGTTTTATATTTCATAGCTATTCTGATATGGATATCAACTTCAATATATTAATCCATTCACTTATCCATTCTCTTGTTTCTATTTTATTCCTTCAATATCTCTTAGGATCTTACAAGCCTTGCCAATGATTCATATAGATCCAAACCAAATTTAAGATACCCTTCATTCCATTATTTCTTTTTCTTCATATATTACGCAGAAAACTCATCAGATAGAACCTTTTTTTTCTTTGATACATTTGGAGTTATAGTATTAACTAAATTTATTTTAATTGATGTTGTGTTTCATGTCATAGAATGTTTCTCAATACATTCAGCTACCTTCCTTTCTTTCTCACCATCCAGATCTTTCTCAATCATTTTTAATTCCGGATTGAAATGTTACTTGATAATCATTAACATATCATTTATGATTAAGATATATTTTATGGAAGTTATATATGACATAATATAATAATTACACAATTGTATGAATTCTTTCAGAAACATACTAATAACAGTGAGAAACAAGACAAGTTGTGATTTTATAGCACCACATTTGAGCTTCTTAATTGATAAGAAGATGAATCACATAAGGTTGAACATTCTCATGTTCACCATATAATCATTCATATATATATCTGAATCCTTATATATTTCATAATCACCCTTTCTTGGAACTAAAAAATATTGCGTTCAATGGGTCATGAGTTTATTATGTCCTGATAAATGACTCATTAGATGTTATCCTGTTGAATCTCAATAATTGCTTCTTCAGATTTACATTTATAAAAAGTCCTTTCTTGTTTCAGTAGCTTGTGAGATTGTTATAGGGGATCACCCTTAGATAGAACTCCTAGAAAAGTAGATACTATTTTTATTGAAGTTATATACTTATTATTATACATAAAAAATCAAATATTAAGACCCTTTTCTATCACAATTGATTTATAAAATTGTAACACTTAATCATGATAGAAAAACTCATGATCTAAATATGGTCATTTAACAAAAATGGATTACCTTCCTTGCAAACTAATTATCCTTTTCCAAGACAATTCAAAATTCTCGTAAAAGTTTCATGAGACTAACCTTTAAAATAAAATGGTCATAAAATGAAAATATTCTAAAGACACATCCTTTGGAGATGAACTAGTTGACTCAAACATAAAATACTAACTCCAAACCTGATTATTTTCTGGGTTACAAAAGTTTATTAGATCTCTGATTATGAAAACTAAGGTAGAACAGATTTTAAACCTTGATTAATTTTTATATAAAAATAGTACATTATATATATTAAGAGTAGTTCTATATGGTATATGATGAGAGGGGTTATTTAAAAAAGAAATTGATGACCATGATTAGATCCCAAAGATCTAGTAGTCGGGAATGATGTCATACTCTTGAGGGTTTTATTAAAAGAAAATCATATTCATAGTAAAACACATTAAAATAAATAATTGAGAAGAAAACTAATTGATCAAAAAATGAAGGATTTATAAATTTTACCTTTTATAGTATTGGGATAGTCGTATTTCTTTCAATATATTGTCCATATTATAATAATAAAATCAATACCAAAAAACAATCAGAATGATTAGAATTCTAAAACTGATAGAATTGAATTATTATGGTACCACTATTATAATACAAATAATTTAATCCCTTACTGATAGTGCTAAACCGATAATGATGACTATACATTAAAAATCGATACATGAAAAACTAATACATGAAAAACTGATACATGTAATAATTTAAAACAAATAACTGTTAAAATGATTAAAAAGAAAAACTGATTAAAAAGAGACCGAATAAAGTGAAACCGATAAACATGTAAAATAAATAAATGAAATCAATAAAGTGTAAAACTAATAAATTAAATGTATACATACCTTTTTAAAATGAGTAACTTCAATTTAATGAGATGATTTAAACAAAAAATAGATATGAATTATTACATTACAATTATCATTCATAGTTTCAGTTTAATTTATTCAAATCTATCAGAAGATAATCGTTTTGTGAAAATTTCACAAATTGTTCTTATTTTTGAAAAATTGTCAAATAATATCTCAATTATGTGTGTGATCCTTAAGAATGTGATATCAAATGTCTATGTGTTTTGTACGTGAGTTATGTACATGGTTTTTACTAAGAACAATGGAACTTGTATTATCACATATTATATGAGGTTCATAAATACGCATGCCATATTCAGGGAGTGTGTGTTACATCCATAAGACAGGCAGACATCATCTTCTAGATGCTATATATTTATCTTCAGCAGTGGAAAGTGCTTTTGATTGTTTCTTTTTTCATGGTGAATAAACTAATAAATCTCATAAAAATGTCAGTTTCCACATGTACTATTCCTATCATTTCTACAACCACCAATGTCAACATCTAAAAAGACTTTCAAAACAAAATCATATGTATTAAAATAAAATAGTCCTTAATCCATAGTTCCCTTTACATAGAGAATAATTATTTTCCCTTCTTTTAAATGAGATTATATTTTATTTTATTTATATCTTGTACATAATCATACTGAAAACATTATCTCTGGATGACTAGCTATTAATTATAAAAAGTATCTATTATATTTCTAATAGATGTTTGATCTACTGGTTCCCCAGCTTCGTCATGATCAAGTGCATTTGAGGTACCGATTGATGTTCTTATAATTTTAGTGTTGTCATATCCATATATTATGAGTAAATAATTGATATACATATATTAGGATAGTTAGGTTCCTTCTGGTTTTCTAGTGATATGAAAACCTAAAAATAATATTAACTCTGCAATCATACTCATTTCAAACTCAGATATCATTGAATTCACAAATAATTTATTTAGTGATTTCTTATTTTATCCAAATATAATTCCATCAACATATATTTCGAAAATAAAAATGTTTTAGGTTTCCATTTTTTTAACAATAATTGGGTCTGAAGTACCTTTTTCACAATTATTTTGTAAAATAAATATTTTGAGTCTATCATAACAATATGTAACGGTTTTTTTAGGACAATATAAAGATTTGGTATGTTTTAAAACATTATCTGGTTATTTTGAATCAATAAAATCAGAAGGTCGTTCGACAAAAACATCTTCTTGAAAAGAAAACAATTATGAAAAGACCATTATACATCTATTTGAAGAAGATTTAACATTGAATTATATAGGAAAGTCTAATTAAATACTAATGGATTCAAGTATAACTACTGGAAGATTAGTTTTTTTCATATTTTATTCATTATTTTTTATTATATCCCTTAGAAACAAGTCATTCTTTATTTATTATAATGACTTCATTTTTATCACATATGTTTTTAAAATCCATTTTACACTAATTATAGTTATTTCATTAGGTCATTCATCCATGGTCTAGTGATAACTACATTCATACTCGTTTAGTTCATCTTTCATTGGGTTAATCCAATATTCTTCACCTAAGTCATCATTCGAGGTTTTTGGTTCAAATTGAGATAGAAAAGAAAGATGTTATATTTCTTTTAGGAAGGAATTTTCTTGTCCTTCCATGTTTATTTACATCATAGGTGATATTATCACTAGGAAGATTCCTATGAAAAATCGATTTGGGTATTTTAAAACCTGTTAATCAACAAAATATGGAACATATTCTAGGGTAAATGATTCAAAAACATTTTATAGATTATTTCACTTTTAGAAGAGTTTTCAATCAAAGGATAATAATTGTCTTTTGCAAAAACATATGTTGATGTAGGTAAGGGTTGTTTAAAAATAGGGGTCAGTTTTATCAAACATAACTTGCACTATTTCCTAAACTGTACTAGATATTTTGTTAAAATATATATAGTACTTAGAAGTTGTGAAATCACACTGAAAGTTTCCTTCATTGGATTTGGGTTAAAATTTATGAATATTATGTTTTGAATTGAATATGAATACATTGCATACAAATACTTTGAAGAAAAAAACATATGGTTTTCATCCATTCCACAATTCATAAGTTGTTTTACCAAGAAAATTTCTAATTAAAATAGACTTTTTAGTATAACATGCATTACTAACTCCTTCATCCTAGAAATGCTTAGAAAGTGATTTTTCAATCAACATGGTTCTTTTCATTTCATTAATAAAATGATTTCTCTTATAAACAACACAATTTTAATGAGGGGTTCACGGAGTTGAAAATATTTTAGTAAAACATTTCTTACTAAAAAAAGTATCAAAATATTAATTTTCAAATAATCTCCCATGATCACTATGAATAGTCATTAGGGATAGGATTTTATCATTTTTTACATGGTCTCTAAAATAATTTTTAACTGAAAAATACTTCAAATTTAATTTCTAGAAAATAGACCCATGTCATTATAGTGAAGTCATCAACTAAAAAAATACATAACATATGACTCTAATGCTTCCAATTTGTGTAGGACCAAAGAAATCAATTTTCTGTAACATTAATATATTACATGTGGAAACTTCAATAATTTATTTAAATCTATTTTTAGGTTTCCTTCTATACTAACAAGGATAAAAAAAATTATGAATAATCATATATAAAATCCATGAGATCCTTAAAAACTATTTTAATTTCGAGTTTTCAATTATTCTTAAGGTTGTAGTGTCATATACATCTATTCCCTAAACAAGATTGGTCTTCCAACTCACTGAATAAATGTATGTCTTGTATAATATGGTCTCTTAAGTTGAGTGTGTATACATTCTCATGCCTATATGCTGAAAGAATGCATTCATCCATTGAATTTTTAACTAACCATTTAAAATTATAAAAATAATGAAGGTAAACATCATCACATAATCGATTAATCATTACAAGGTTTTTCTTAAGACTTTTAAAAACAATAAATTTGAAATTAAAAAATTCCCTAAAAAACAATATTACCTATAGTAATGAACTTTACCAGAGCATTATCTCTGAAGGTAACTCTTCCACATTTCATTTCAATAATCTATATATTAAATTATTTTTTCCCATCATTTGAATTGAGCAACCTCTATCTATATAACAAATTTTTTTATGGTGGGTACGCATTCTGTTCTCCTAAAAAAACAATTTGTTTTTCAGAACTCAATCTTTTTTGGAACTGAAAATGATAGATAATAGAATTTTAAGAATCCAGATTTTTGAAAAAAATGAGATTTATTAAATCCTAAATATTGAGTTTTATTAATAGAGAAATTTTCTTCCCAATGTCCTCCACATTTATATTTATAGAAAAGTGGATAATTTTGGGGAACAAAATAGTTATGAATAAATATGAATTTAGAATTGGTATAAATAATTCCAAAACTATTCTTAAGAGGATGAAGTTTTGAATACATTTTATAAAATTCTATCCTTCCTGTAGTGAAATTTGAAAAATGTTTTTTTAGAGATAATTTTCATATTTTAGTTTAATTCCTAAATTATCTTTCTCATAATAAATTATTTTGGAATAGTTTTTTATTTAAAAAAATTCTTCAAAAAAGTTGTCCAAAGTCCATCGAATTTTTTTTCCTTTTCATAATTTACATCCATATGGTATTTTGAAATATTTTTAAAATAAAGAGTTTTCTTATCAAGATATTTTGAATGATCTGATACTTATTTTGTAAGGATAGATGTTCTAGAATTTTCATTGTCATTAATTTTCTTCAGATTAGAATTTTCATTCTCAAATAATTCGGAAATTCAGGATACTTATTCAACAAATGAATAATTGTCCTCTATTGAGGAATATTCTTTATCCGAAGAGTTTGAATATTTTATATCTGCTTAATTGGAATTTAATGATATATTTGATAAAGACTCTGCATTGTGTACCTTATCCATCAAACAATAAATTTCAATAGGTAGTCTGGTTAAGAGTTGTATATTACTCTTTCCAGAAGATTTATATTATAAATGATCATCTAATGAATCACCACCACTTCACTCCATGTATAATTTTCATTCAATACATTTATTGACATAGACTTGTAGTATTGTTTCTTATTTCATTCATAATTATTATCATTCATGTCTTTTATTTAAAGAATAGGACAATCTAGTCTAATGTGACCTGCTCTATTACACTCATATCATGTTTCTTAGGATTTGTTATTTCCTTTATCTTTTTTTTTGTACTGGAAGTCATTATTTCTTATAATAATTCTCATTATTTGATAAATATTGGCTAATTCATTCTCCGATTGATCAAATGCACTAGATTCTGATATAACAACAACATTTTTAGATTGTGATATTATAATACTTTTTGGTGTCTTTTCATAGGATGTATTAGTAAAAGACACTCTTCCATTACATTTATTCTTGTTGTTGAAATCGACATCTCTTTTCATTCATATCTCGTTTTGTAAGAGAGTTCCAACTTATTCACCCATATACTGAATACTATTAACAATTTTCATAAATCATTGTCGCACCGTACATACCAGTTCTCCATAAAAAACACAAATACATGATATTTAGTTAAAAACCTGGATCTTCTTATTTCTATAACATTAGATGTACCAAAATGTGTAACAGAAAATTTCTTCCATATTCTATTGGATGATTCACATGAATATATCTAACAATATATATTCGTGGTCATAAAACACAACAATGTATTGTGTACATAGTAATTTAGTTGGTATTCTAATTTCTCTTTGTTGGTGATGGTTCTGATTTGTTTCTTTTGGATTTTTTAATATCCGGTAAGAATGAAATTTTTTTCCACTAATGTTTTTACAATAAAAGTCTTCCTTCAATCTCTCATATTCTAATATTCATTCCCATCTGAAATAGGTTTTTTAGATTTTTTATGATTTTCATTTGACCCAATATTCATTCCTACCATCTTATAAAATTATACATTTCCACTACACACATTATTTTAGTCGGTAAAAAATGATTTGAAATAGAAATACAATTGTCTAACAGAACAAAATAATGAATGCAACAAAAATCAGTGGAAACCTTCTCTGATACAATTTATATGATCGTAATATATATATAAATGTATAGGATATGGAACAATACAAGATGGGGGGGGGGGTGAAACGTAGGTTTAAAAACATATTATTTAAACTCGTAATAATGAACATAGTTTAATAGGTTTTATAATAATAATATTCACAACCAATAAAAATGAAAATACATTTCTTGGATCAGATGAATATTATATGATGTAATACCACATGTAATGAAATACAATTCTATTTGAATTGAAGACAATGATCTGAGTAATGAAAATTTAAATGATTCTACTTTACAACAAATAGATTGTATTAATAAAATATGTATTGAAAGTGTCGTAATAGAAACTATTAAAATCGTAAAATAATATGAATAGAAAGAAGATACAAAATGATTCCCCTTCAATTACAAGTGTAGATGAAATTTAAAGGTATTAAAATTATTTTATCCCAAAGATTACTATATCCTTTAACCGAGGATAAAGGTTATGTCATACCACCACCATGTTAACCCATCGATACGAAGATTGGCATCAATGTCTTTCTATCCCCTTAAGCCATCGAATAAGTAGGTAATCATCACCTTTTTATTTCAAACATATAAAAGCGCTCGATATAAAGATCGACATAAATTTATTTTTATCCATGGAATCCCCCAATAATTTTCACAATAATCAGAAATATAAAGAATAACAAAGAACTTATTGAAATACAAAAAACAAGGAACAAGCTATTTAATTATTTTATATTCAAGTATTTCTCATGAAGCAAGAGAGAATTCACTCTATCTATATCTAGATCTTTATAGAATCAAAAGTGGTTTTGTTTGGTACAAATAACCTCTTATTTATAGGTCTTAGATTCCAATAGTCTTATTTCCTCCAACATTTGTATTTCTATGAAAAATTATATGGGAATTGGACACCTATCATTAAAATGATCAAAACATATAGAATATAAGACATCATTTTGTTTAGTGTCTTATTAACTCAACGACATTGTTTTAGTTAGAAAATTGTAAGTACAAAAGAATAAATCAATTAATTTGAGAAAAATGTACACATAATTGAATTATGAAAATTATTCAAATAATTACATGAGTACAATTCATATCATGTATGTGATGCATAACATGGATAAGATGCATATCATTGTTATGATTCATGTTGTGGTCAAGATTCATATTGTAATTAAAATAAATAACATGGTTAAAAACAAAAAGTTATTACAAAGTATATTTGGGTTATGGTACATGGTTACGATGCATAATATGATTATGATACTTATCATGGTTACAATACATGACATAGTTACGATATATGCCCTGGTAATGATACATGACCTTGTTACAGTACATTACATGGGTACGATGCATGACCGAGTTAATATACATTACCTAGTTATGATGTTTACCTGGTTACGATATATGACCTAGTGACGGTAAATTTGGTTATGATGCATGATTTTGATATAGTACGTAACTTAGTTATGATTTATGTGGTTACAAAACACGATTACAATACAATACAAAACACAATTATGATGCATGTATTTACGATGCTTGATTATGATGCATATTGTTATAATACATAGTATGAATATGTTACATAACCTAGATAAGATTAAGAAAAAATATATGGGATTAAAATTGTATAAAAATATACATGTTAAATAAGAAATAATTTTTTATTTTGAAAAATAATATAAATGAGATAGTCTAAACCTATTTTGACTCAACATATGTTTTTTTAACTGTTAAATTGATTTTCGAATAGAAAATACAATGGAACCTTTAAATGTAGAAAATTTGTTTTCCCAATAAAGGACCTAACTTTGTCCTTCTAGGGTCGACAAAAAAGTTATTTTTTTGACTTTTCAGAGAAAAAATAATTTAAAATGATATTGTATTCGTTTACTCAACTATTGAGCAGTGACACAGTGGAATTTCCACACAACAATGAGTTAATGATAAATTCCATAAAATAAAGAAATTTAATGTCTTCTAATGTACAACATAATGAACCATTAAATGAAGTATTTCAAATGAACTAGATCATAAATTAAACGGCGTAATGACGCAATGATTCAATATAACAGAAATGCATTGACATGTTTTTATTTTATTGGATTAACGCATTAGATAAATGAGGATCAAAATGTGGAAACTGTGTATAATTTGTGATGAGAATCCTCTCTAATGATGAATCCTAGTAAAGCACCTATGAAATCGACTCTCTCTAAAAACAGGATCGGATAGAGATGACTACTTAAAAAATCTCAATGAAAGGATTTCTCCCATGACAAACCTCCTCTAGGTAGGGGTTTGTTTGACCTGAATTTTGTTCCATATTCTCTATTACTAAATGATTGATGATGTCCATTCCATGAATAGTTTTATCCAAAAATTTCACTTTAATGTCGGAGGGTGCCTTTTTCATGGGATTCAGGTATCAGGAATAATTATTTGGTTGATAGAACTTCATCCCCATACCTCCCCATGATTAGAATCAAATGTAGATGGTGTGGGACGACATGAACGAGGCCAGAGCCCGTTTTTCTTGTGTGTTATTCATGTCTGAAAAATCTAAATGGTGGAATTAATGGTTTGAGGTGTCATCAAGGATGAATGCACTCCATAAAAGCTATAGGCACACATGATATAAAAAATAGAGCACTGGTTCAGACACAATGGTCCTAGGATGACGTCGCCGGTGACTATCTGTTTTGGCCTGCTGCGGCAGCCGTGTGAAGGTGGCAGTGCACCAGGATAACATGCCGAGGAGGAATATGTGGTCGGATTGGTATGCGCAGAAGTGGAAGGAGTTGGAAGCAACAATTAGTGTCTTGCAGACAGGAGATGCAGACCCTTGTCCACATATGTCGGTGGCCTGCTCCGTGTGCGGTGCATTTATTCATGGGCATGTAGTGAAGTGACCACGTTCATGGAATGAAACGTAGCTGGCTAAGTCAGTTGTGGCGTGCTGAACCGGACACCATTAGGGTTCTAGGCTGAGGGAGTCTACCTCGCCAATTGTGGGCTGGACTGGGGCACACAAGCCAGGACTCTACGCGGCCTGAGCCGGGCCAGAAAAAATAACATCGGGCTATAGAGCATCTTTGTATGGAAGGAAACTGGCTCTCAAATTGTGGGTTAGGCTGGATGAGACTGGATTGTCAGGCAAACCAGAGGTCTAGACCTCCTAAAAAACCATGCTGGGACCATCATGGCCCTAATAGGCCAGTCCCACTTGCTGGTCCATTCTGAGACAGACCAGACCCGAATCAGGTCGGATTGGGTCATTCAAATGAAATCGGGACTTGTGGGACCCCCTGAGCGTGGTTGGTCAGGTCGGTCCAATTAAGTCGGACCGGGTCTGTATTCTACCATCCCCTGTTTAATAAAATGCCAAAATTACTCAAACCGGGAGTCTTCATGACGATCTGTTTGCGGTGTCGAAACCCTTACAATGTGGAGGATCTTTTTTCGTACTCTACGAAATAATTTATAGATTTTTGAATGTGATAAATGGGTTGAGGATTGGTTTCACCTGGAATCAAGCGCCCTATGTGCTAGAACCCTTTTACTGACTATGACCCAATTATTTTTGACAAGAGACCATCTGTAGATAAGATATGATGGCCTAGTGTTAAGCGGCTCTGTGTGTCCCGACAGGCCCACAGTGGGGAGTGTCTCTTTGTGACCCAATACACCCATGGTACTCATCATGTATGAGTACCTCCATATAATGGTCAATGGAGTAAGTGAATCTATGTGACCCAATAGTCCCACGTTGGGGAGAAGCTATATGTTATCTAGCATACCAACGATACTAATCAGGGATGTGTTTCACAACATTCCAAGGCTAATGGGAGGTGGCTCTATGAGACCCTGTGGGCTCACATTGGGGAGTGACTCTATGTGACCCAACATACCCATTGTACTTATCAGGGAGGAGTACCCCAGTAGCCCATGGTTTTCAATGTTACATATGATGGTCTTATGTTCATACTTTAAATTATATATGGTGTGAGATTTCATAATTTTTGATCATGCTTCATGGTTTTCTTATGTATTGATTTATGGTTATTCATTGTTTGTTTGGGGTCCCTACTGAGTATTTTGTTATTCACAATTGTATGGGATTTACATGCATGCATTTTTTCTTATGCAGATGACTGCTGCCATGATGGAGGGATTGGTGGCCAATGACTTGGTAGTAACAAGTGAGATCAGGCATGAAGGGAATACTTATACAACATCCATAAGCTACTCTAAAAATAACCATGATGGGGGGTTTTTTAGTGGATGTATTTTCAGAGATCTTATTTACTAGAAAATATATCTGATGTCATGGTATATTTGGAACACAAAATTTAATACTATATAGATATAATTTTTTAAGGTAATTATTCTCAATGGGTTTTTAAAGATAATAATACAAGAGAGAAAAAATGATCTTTATAGTATTGAATGAGTTGATTTTAAGAGTATTTTTATAGAATGATATTTTCCTAAAACAATTTTACTCAAAATTTAGATTGAATTCTTGGAATAGAAGTATTAATATGAAGATTTTGTGGAAGCATATACACAAAATTTTACAAGACATGATAGGTTTATACAATATTATTCATATAACATTGATAGTAAAATTAATATATTTTACTCTGGATTGAAACCATTTTTATGAAGGGATTTGGATTAATGAGAGCTCAAATTATATAAGAGACATTTTTTTGTGCTAAATAATATGATATGGAGTTTGTTCGCACATATGTGAATCATGATGAAACTATTAAAAATATCTAACGTAGGATGGAATTTGGTAACAATACATCAATGAAATATGGATGTATGGAAATCATTTTCCCTCCTTGTGAAAAGTGTGGTAAGAAATGTTTTTGAGAATTTGTGTAAATTATGGGAAACACTACTGATGTGGATTGATTGGAAACATGTCTTTTCTGTGGAATTAATGTTAACCAAAGATTAATGGGATGTATATGGTTAGGTTCTTTATGTTTCGATAATTTAAACATTTTACTAATGTGTTTCTGATTCTAGTAACTCATGCTAAAAAATAAAGATGATTAGAAGTAGAATGGTGTGGAAAAATACTTGGAAACCACTTCTGAAGATGTTGAGTAATAAAAAATGTTGTTATTAGTTACATTTCTTGTTTTTAATGATTTTATAAATGTATTGTTTGATTCAGGTCTGACCGATTCATTCATTTCATAGAAATTATATACTAAATTGGAAATTCTAGCTAGTGAAATGAAGCCAGAACTCATGGTGGAAATATTATTGAAAAAATAAATCCCAAGAGAGTAACTACATTTCTATGTGGAAATATTACACAAGAAAACCATTTATATTAACTCTAGATTATTTTGATTTCATTTTAAATATTTATTCGATATCATTTTATAATACTAATAAATAATATATAGAAAAATTAGTTTTTATTTATAAAAAAATTTATATTGTTTTTAATAATTAACCCATACCATTGAAAAATATTTTTTAGGTTTGTTAAGAGATAATGTGTTCCTTGTGATTCCAAATTGAAGAATGAGTTTTTATATGAAGCCCATATTTCTCTGTTTTCAGTTCATCATGGAAGTACTAAGATGAACAAGAATATTCTTGAGTATTACTGGAGGGATGGAAATAAAATTGATATTTCATATTTCACCATGAAATGTTTGACTTGTGAATATGTTAATGAAGTGAGGAAGTTACCTAAGGGGATTCTTAAGGAATTCATAATGCCTGATTTAAAATGAGAAAATATATCTATGGACATCATGGAAGGACTACCAAAGCCATCTCGATGTAATAAAATAATGGTTATTATTGATCATTTAACTAAATAATCTCATTTTTCATCGTATCCGAGATAATATATCTTTAGATCTTATTAATTTTTAACATAAAAAATATTTTCAAGAGATATAGAGTTACTCTATCCATTGTAATTCATCATGATCCAAGGATCAATTCAAACTTTTGGAAAGGAATTTAGATATCAATGGGATTATAATTAAATTTCATTACAAATTTTCATCCTCAGGAATATAGGAAATAAGAATGAAAAATTCAGACATTGGAGTGCATTCAAAAATCTTGATCATTGTATTATGAGGGATTTTTGGATTAACATCTTTCTTTATATGAGTTTTATAATAATACTAGTTTTCATTCCAATATATAGATGGATCCTTTTAGGGAATCATATGGAAGATGGTGTCAGACTCAAGAATTTTGGGATGAATTCTGTGAAAGAAAATTGATTGGATTAAATTTTGTAGAGGATGTGTATGAGAATGTGAAGATAATCAAGAAGCACATAAGGGTAGCTTAGTGTAGGAATAAAATTTATGTATACTATAAGATAAAAAACATTTCATTTAAGGAATGTGATCATGTTTTTGTTAAAATATCTCCATGGAAAAGTTTATTCTGTTTTTTCAAGAAATGAGAGTTATGTCTACGATTCATTTGCCCTTTTGAAATCATGAAAAAAGTATGAACATTTTTCTATTGAGTATCTTGTCCTTCAATTTTATCTTAGGTAGACAATTTTTATCATATTTAAAATTTATGAATATATGTGCTAGATCAATATCAGGTATTTATCCCAGATGTAGTTAAATTGGAATATAAAAATTATTATGAATAGAAATATTTTAGATTCTAGATTCTAAAGATAATTTTTTTCAAAACAATGTAATTTTCCAAGTTAATGTTTTGTGGAGAAACTATATGGCAGAAAAAGGCGCGTGGTAATCTGAAAATGATTACAGGGAAACATATCATCACATGTTTACAAGTAGATAAGAATTTTCAGGATAGAGTTTCAAAATGGAAGGAGAATGTAATAACCCAAATATTGATAGATTAATTTTTATAATATTTTTTAGTATTTTAAATTTAAATTGTAATATATAAAATAAAAATTTTATTATAAGGTAATTATTTAAAAATATATTTTTAAATTAATAATGTTTAAATTGAAATAAAAAAATTTATTTTTTAATTAAGGATGCAAAAATTAGCTTTGTATTATTTTTGTAGAATTTGTTGAAAATAATTTATTTTTAATGAATAATTAAATTCCCTATAATTTATTTCAAAACATAATTTTAATCTAATTAATTTATTTATTAAGATTCTCTATTTTTTTAATACCTATTTAAATATTTTTTTATCCTTTAATCTAATATAGTTCATTTGAATCAATTTATCATTGAAATTTGATATAGAAACTCCTTGAACTTTCAAACATTTTACAAAAGAAAATTATCTTCTTGATCTATCAATGACTAAAATTTTAAATTAATTATAACAAAATATATAAACTTAATTTTAAAAAAGAACATTCAAGGTTGTAATTCTTAAGAATTTTTTTTCTAATAGGGAAAAATTATTTTTTTTGTGAATAATAAATTTGTTTTTTTTACTCTGTTTGAGGGAAAATTAGAAAATTTATGGTAAATATAATATTATATGTACTATAAAATTATCTTCACACTTGCCATAATATTATTGGATGAGTATGATTTGAATAAAGTCATACATTGTTCAATTTTAAGCAAAATTTGAGCAACATAAATATTTTTAATCCATTTATAGGGTTTTATTCAAATAAAATATTATTTAACAAATTAAAGAGGGTTCCTTATCCTGGATATAAGTAAATAAACATGATAAATGAATCATAGTTTTTTTAAAACCAAAATAATTTATTTTATCTTCATTTATTTATTTTTGATATATATATAAAAAATAAACAAAAATTATTCATGGGCAAGGCTAATGTAGTTCCTGTAAAGCCATAAGAAAAATAAATAAGGATTTTTTATTAAAATTATAAAAAATTATTAAATTACACTAATTTTGGATAAGTTTTTACATTATTGAATAAATATCATAATCATGTTTTTATTATAATTTGGGAAACTTTTGACCAATATGGATGGCATAAGTACGATTATAGTATTTTATTAAAATGAAAAAAAACTTGTTCACACTATAATATTGAATTGGTATAATATTATTATATGAGGATTTTAGAAATTTTCCTAAAAAAATAATAGTATTTAGAATATAATAAAATACTATTTTTTGTTAAATTTTATTTTTAATTTTTACACAATAAATAATTACCATAATGGATTAAAAAATTATGTTTCTCTAATTATTTGATTATTGAATAAATTAATATAATGATATGAAAAATAATAAAATAAATATTATTATATATATTTCAGATAATTATAAAATTACCTAGACAAATATTATAATTCTACAATATAATTAAAAAAATATATCATATTTGAAACTTCTTTTTTATGTTTACAAACTCATAAGTTTTGAATATGGTTTAATTTGAAAAAAAATAACTTTTATTAATATAATATTTAGTTAAAATATTAGAAATTTGAAAAATTATTGAACAAGGAAAATATTAAAGGATATTCTCAAAAATGTCATATCATATTATTTTTATCCCATTTTATTTCATAAACTCTATTAATGATTTATTATATTATAATAATTTGAGTATTTTCTATCTTTCCCCTCACCTCAATTATAAAAGGAGGCTCTCTCCTTCGAAACATTTCTCCACCATAAGCCATCTAGTTCAGGTAACCTCTACATAATTTCCTCCTAATAATCACTTACCACTTTATTTAGCATATGATCTCATAGAAATAAAACTTCCAAGAGAATTAAATATCTTTTTAAGTGTAAATTATCAAGATAAATGATTTTTTATTCTTATCATTTAAATTCATTCTCACTTATGACTTACCCCCACTTATTATCAAATATTTTATAAAAACACCATTATCACATACATATTGGAATGTTGGTGTTTTATGGTATACACATCATACAATCTCTCATCGTCTACTTTTATTCATAAATAATGAAATTAGTGTCTAGGGTGCGTCAATTCACCACCTTCATGGATGATGATATATTGTTTCCCTTCTACCAAATTTATGTAGTTGTTATACTCTCATATTATTTCTTAAAATGACCTGAATATATAAATTTTATTACTTCTAGATGATTATTTCATATTGAAAAGAAAGACACTAAATAAACTGACATTGGAAACCATGAAAATTACGCACGTAAAATGATGAAAAGTACAAAATATTGTTAATAAAAAAGTGAAAAATGTTATAAGAATATAATTTTCACTATTATAAAAATCATTTTAGTTATATAATATATTAATTACAATAGTATTGATATTACACATTAGTTTTTAACACTTTTTATCAATTCTAAATAAGATTTAATTGACTCCCAAATAAAAACATTTTTTAAATATTTTAATTATTTATTGTTTTAAATATTTGTTCTTCATAACAATGTTTTCAAAGTGGCTTTTATAAAATATTTTATATGGTTATTAATGTTTTAATTTCTCTTCTGTGTTTCCAAAAATTATATTTTTTATTTTTTATCAATGTGGATTTTTTTACTTTCTTTTAAAAGTCTCTATTATGAAATTATAACTGTATTATTTTTTAAAATAGAACAAGCAATTTCTACAGATTTTTTAATTCTATATAAATATGATGTTACCATTATAAGTTTTCATATTTTTTATTAATATTATTTTATTATTATTTTCTCATTTTAATATTTTTAATGTTAATTTTTTGGTAAAAATGGATATATGGTAAATATGAATTTTTTTACAAAAGGGTTTAAATGAGTTATCAGGAATATTATAGCTGATTTTTTCCTTGGTAATTTTTTATATTGGGTTGATCCCAGAATATATAAATATTTTATATATTGAGACTCATTATAGAACAAGATATTTTGGGTTTATCCCATCATATCTCAAGATATGAGGGTGATCCCCATTCTATATCTTTGATACATTGGCTACATTGGAGATGGAAGATGAATAAATGGTTATTATATGTGTAAGGGTTAATTTATGAGTTATATGGGAAATATATCCAAATAAACTCAATGTTGTTTCCATGCATGGTAATAAGTTTTTATAAAGTGGGCCTTATTTTTTTATGTTATCACTTGAGTACTAATTTATTTATTGTTATCCATCAATGAGATTTTTTTGTCTAATACCATGTTTTTAAATATTTTTCAAAGGGTATAAGGATGTATGAGTCGGAGGAAGAAGTAAATTTGGATTTTATGAATAATTTCATGAAAAGTAATCCATTTTTTATTTTAAAAGATTTATATTTTTGGAAAATCGATAGTGAGAAGATGTTCCTAAATTATAATTTCTTGTTGTAATGTAATAGTTATAGACTAATTATAAAAAACAATAAACCTAAAATGATACTCAATTTATAATAATGAATGTTAATAAATAAATACAAATGTTATATAATGTTTTTTTGCTGGATCATCATATTTAACATTGAATGAGACAGATATATTTCTAATGAAAAGTAAAATATGATGATCACTTGAGTGAAGGATGATTTCATTTTGCCTAATCAGTTTTCACATAACATGGTTATTAATGTTTAGATTAAATATTTACCAGACTCACCAAATAGTATATATAAAATTTTTTTTGATAGTTCGGGTAACAGAGACCATGTAGGAAAGAATATTTATTTTTATTTTCATTGGTGAATGTGGAAATAATAAGACAAGTGTATATCATAGATGAATGAGAAGATTTTTTGATTGTGGAAAATAAGGACACAACACTGATAACTACAAATGGAAAATGACAATTTTGGTTTACTTTTGGGATTTTAATAATAAACTCTCTCATACATAATCAATGGTTGACTACATTAAATGTGGAATGAAATGGAATTATGAATGTCGATTTCATAAGTGGAAACCTCCTGAAGTGGATCAGAAAAGTGGTACACGTGATGACTATATTTATGATGATGATGATACTATAGGTGAAGTGCTAATAGAAAATGTAATTATGTAATATGAGGAGGTTTCCTTATTAATGGATTAAGGATGGTGTGTAATGATTAAATTGTTTATGTATTTGGATTTAGAAATTATGTTTGTTAAATGATGAGATATAAAACGATTATACCGTTTATGTTTTTATCTAAGGATATATAATAATATTTTTAATGGTTATGATGTATTAGAAAAGTGATTTTTGGAATTTAGTTATATACTAGAAAAACATTATTTAGGGAAATATAACCCTTAATTTTTTTAATCCTAAGATAATGATGTTTGGATGAAGATATGATTGACATGAATAATTTAAATTAGTTAGTACAAATTACCATGGAACTTATTATTAATTTATTGATAATGTGGTATATATTATGCTAAATGATGTTTTAAATGCTTTGAACTGAGGTAACATATCCAACAATCTTTTTAATAGGTAATAATTAATATTTTGAATAAGGATATATAGAAATTTACGTTATTACTATGTTTTTAGCAAAAAAATGTTGGTATTCAGTTATTTTCTCTGTAAGAACCAATATAAATATTACAACATAAGAGGGATAATTGATCGGTTGTTTTTGAGATATGTAGTGACCTTATTTCTAATTTTTTTGTTCTTTTACAATTGATAAGGGTAATAAAATCAACCACTTGTTGAATCGTGTAAGATAAAATTTATATGAGGTTTTATATATTAAATTTTTTTGGCCACTATGTAAAGAGTTGTGCATATTGGATAACATTATATAACAATTTTTATGTGTAAAGATCATATGATCGGCAAATACATAAGAAATGGAAAATTCACCTACATTTCTGGGAATAATAGATGTCTTGAAAATTGATCAAATCACATACATGGGTGAGATTTTATTGAAATCATGTAATTAAATGTTGTTAGGATAATTATTCAACCAAAGAAAAAGGTTCAAGAAATAAAATTTTGTCATGTTATCATCATTTTTCTGATATTAATGTCGTTTTTAAAGATTCTTTGGTGTTTGGTTTTATGACTATTAACATTATATTGAGTGTTTCCTCTATAACTCTATATCAAAAGAATATAGTTAGATTTATCTTGAATTTTTATGTTTTCAATTTCACATATATAACCATTTTTTGAAACCTAAGGATGAGTTACTATATATAATGGGCATATCTCAAACATTCACCTTTTTTAAAAGTATTTGGTACCCTATTTTATGATGTTGGTTTTTATGAAGGAAACAATAAAATATTATTGTTTAGACAACCCCTAATAATTTTTAGGGATAAACTCATTTTTAAGGTGGCATGATGTAATTTCCTAAAATTTGGTGATTTCTTTTTTATTATTAATTAAATATTTCAAGTATTCTGCATTTCATGCAACACTGAATGTAGCATATTTTATATAAAAGAACAATGTTATTATTTAATTATATGATTATATATGTTGATATTTAATTACATAAAAGCATAATATTATCTTTGGGTACACACAATAAAATTATTGGCTTATGTTATATACAATGATAAGTTCATTCAATAACTTTCATGACACACAAGCCCTCATTTTTCCAAAATACAAGGCACTTTTAATAAAATTATTAAAATATTAAAATTGTCTTCACATAGCAGTTGGAATGATGGTTATGAAAAATATTAATTAAATTATTAAAATGTGGTTCAAAAATTCATATAATAAGAATTAGGTTGTGACTAATTAACTAAAAATTATAATAAAATTCTTTTTAAAAATATGAGAAATATTTCGGTGGAAGTCTATATTTATGAAATAAAACATTTTTTACCTCTATAAATTAATTAAAAAATTTTGATATGTTATTTTAATGAATTATTTATATATTATGTTTATTAAAATATATAACTTTAATTTTATTATTTTATAAAAGATAAGTATATAATTCTAATTTTATGAATAAGTAAATTTTTTTTTAAAAAGATAATTTTATATCATTTTAAAGGTTCAATTATTTGAAATATAGTTTTTGATAAATTTATTATATTTATTTGAAAAATTAAGTATCAATTTTTAATATGAATTTCAAAATTAACTTTGAGAAATTTTTGGTTATTCTTTTGAGAAGATTCATTTTTTTAGGAAAAATGAAATACCCAAAATTTTAATTGAAATTTACATTTTCATATTATTTATTTACATAGTAAAATTGAATTTTAATTTTGTATTATTTTATAATATGTTATCTTGTAAATAAATTAATCCAATTTAGGAAATTCATTCATATTTCACATTTATATTAGATATAAAATCATTGTAATAGTTAAACATTTAAACAAATGTTCTATTAAAAACTATATTTTATAACATATATAAAAGAACAATATTAAATTAATCTCTCAAAATCATGTGATTAGAATTTGGAAAACTAGATAAAATATTTTCAATAATAATAATTTTTAATTTATAATAATTTCAAAATAATTGTTGAATAATGTGAAATGTGAATGTAATTAAAATTAAATATAGTAATTTTGTTACAAAAAATTTACTTAATGGTTAATAATTAATATAAGTGGCCTACTAACATCAAATAATATCAGAAATAAATATTATTGAACTATGTTTGACCAATTACACTATTGGATCAGAAATTGACATTTATCTGAGGAACATGATGTATGATAGACCCCTCAATATTGTTTAACATTTAATTTTTACTATAATCTAACTTCTCCTCCACTATAAAAGGTAACTTTACGCGCACATATTAACAAACCTCAATACATTAGGGTCATTAAAACCCAGCACATAATATCTCCCATATTTTATAATATCAAACATGAATCTTGTGTTTGGGAATAAATAAATCAATATTAGTCCTTTGGTTAAAACCAAAAACAATTACCCATTGAATAGGTAACATTCTTCAATATTCACTTTTGTTTTATTTAATTATCAACTTCCAAAACAACGATTAGTAAATTATTATATAATAACCTAAATTTAAATTATATATTTAGGTTTTTTATGTTAATGTTATAACCTCTAAACACAAAAAAATATCAATCAAACATGATACACAATCATCATTCGTGTGTATGGATGAGTGTTACTTCAGGAAATGATGTCGTCCATTTTACCATTTCTTTATTTAATGGTTAGCAATAATGATAAACTTTATATAATTATATGATATATATTATTTTTATGATTTATTTATTTTTATTGAATTTTTATATTACACATCCTTTTATGCTTTCAATTTTATGAGAATATGATAAATTTCTTTGTTGTCGTGCGTACTACCACCTCCTCAAAGCGATGTGATTTTTTCATTCATTAAAAAGAACATAATAAGGATGGGTTGAGTAAATTTATATGATATATATATATATTAAATAATAATTATAAATTAATATTATATCAATATATGGTGTTTTATATATATTTTTACTATCAATTCTTCTTGAAAATAAAAATAATGTGCATACGTCTGTATGACATACCGTGTCTATGAATGATGTATTTTATTTCACATTTCTACATTATATATTTGATTATAAATAAATATGTAATGAATATAGATGATATTTATATCATATTTTAAATTCTTTTAACATTTTAATCATAATATATGTTTGTAGAGTCAAAATAATATATCAAAACATATATAAAAAACAAATCAGTTAGTACCAGAAAAATAATTTTGATATGAAATTTTTAATAATTGGGGAATAAAAAGTCATAATTAAATAAAATAGGGTATGATATTTATGATCATGATGTCATGGTAAATTTGTAATGAAATTATTTTTATACACTATTTTTGAATGTGTACAAGTAACTTCAAGATATAAGGTAAGGGTTTTCAAGTCTCACTTTTATTTTTGCAAGGGTTATTCCTTATTCACAATATATATTTTTTGTGTGGTGTGTATAATTAACATAAATATGTTATACATTTATTTCCCTTAACTTTTTTGGTATTTAAATATCCCTTTGGTGATATATATATATATATATAATGGGGTTTATAGTTTTAAAAGCTACCAAATTGGTATGGTAATTTTCTTTCAATTTGTACTCCTTGAGAAACATGTTATGTTATAAACCTATAATATTTTATAAGATTTTTATAATTACTTTTTAATTGTTTTACAATTGATATTATTGTATTCATTATATTTTATGCTTTATTTATATTTATTCTCTCATAGGTATTACGATTCAATTTTACTGAAGTGGTAACATTTTATTATTAAATATTATCATTTATCGGGATTGTTTAAGATTGTGCATGCAGTGATGAAATAATATGATAAATCTTTCCATGAATCTTATGGATTTTCTTATATTTTTTTATTTATGATACATTCATGTAATGGAATCATGTTCCCACTATTAGGTAATTAATATAATTAACAAAATATATTTCATTAAATGAAAAACTATTTTCCCTCTTCAGTTAGAAATCTACTTTATTTCAAAACCATGTTTTCTAAAAATGTTTTTTAAATTGATATTTCTATATCCTATTAATTTTAAAATAATTTTGAACCCACAATTTACCATTTTATAAATGTGTTTAAAAGGTATATTTTTGTCTTTTTATATTCAAAATACTTTTCTAAACATTTTATGGTGAAAAAGGAATGTTCGGCAAGTACTGATGTTCCAACTATCATGACTGTAAATTTACATTAAGCAACCCTTTAATGTTTTAAGGTTAAATTTTAATGAAGTTTTTTATAAAATAATATCGAAATCCATTTTTTATGTGGTATTAAAATAAAAAAGTGATGAAATTATTTCCATATATTATTTATATGTTTTCATAGTATATTCAAAAGAAAAATGATATCAAAATTTATTAAATGTTATAAAATATGTTTTCAAATAAAATGTCATATATATGTTGTCATGGATTACATTATATTTTTTAAATATTATTTTCAATGAACATGTTTTCAAAAAAAATTAAATCTTCCCATATTCGTTTTCATTATTATTTAAGAATTAACTGTGTTTTAAAATGTTTTATATGTTATAAAGAGTTCTTCAAAGTAGAGAGGGTATTTTACCTATGAAATGTTTTAAATTATTCTTAAATCATACATAATATCTTTTTAAAATTGGTTAAAAATGGATTTTGAAATTGATTTATGTTAGAAAAAAAAATTTAAAAAAATATATTATTTTCCATTGTAATTTCTCTAGTTGATCTTCCATATCCTTCTTCATATAATATGAAATACATTGATATAATTTATTATTTAATAAGGGATATTATCCAATGAAACCATTAGTATTCATTATTTGAATTTATTATCATCAAACTGAAAAGATTTTTATTAAACCTGTTTCCCTTCCATATGATATACCATGATAAAACGCTAGTGAACCCAAAATAATTTCTTCCTATTTTTTGTGATGAAATAATTATGAAACCTATCTAATTTTTACATGTTATAATAGGATGTTATTTTTATGATATCCATTTCATTTAATGGGTTATAATATAATGTTTAAGAAACCCATATCTTTTTATGGGTTATGGAATTACAATTTATTTAATATGTTATGGAAAATGTATAAATGGTTTCATTATTTGATGTGTTGGAACTATATATCCAAATAATGTATTAGGTAATGGTACAAATCTAATGATATATAAATTTATGCAATGTGGAGTTAACATGGTTCAGTAATGTATATTTTTATCTATGATGGTATTTGTATTAAATATTGACTACTAATATAAAATTGGGAGTAAACTATGACCACCAATATGGATTGGGAAATTTAATAATTCTAATTTCAATAAAGGTCTATGAATAAGGATGGTTATGAGTCCTCCAAAATAGATGTAGCTATGATGAAGTTACTTGATAGATTTTGGTAGTGATCATTGATTTAATTGGAATTATTGTATATGATTACGTGTATTCTACATATTTTATGTCTTTTTTTTCATGTTATGATATCATGTATTATGATCTTGATTCCCAAATTTTTTGTGTGGTATTAACATTAAATTGTTATTTTATGATTAATCATTATGTTCTTTTATATATATTTTAATATTATCTAATGTTATAAGATTGTTCTCAAGCCCTTATACTATTTTTATACTATCATATCCTCTTTATTCAATCTTATTGAGAATCTAAATCACCCGATCAATTTTTTCCATTCCCATTATTATTATGAAAGGGATATCATATGATTACTACATGGGAAGATCATTGTTGGAATCATTGATGATCATCTATCATGTTTGAAAATGTGTTCCATGTTTGAAAAAACACTAAATTATTATGGTCCATTATAATTTTCTATTTAAATGTGAATAATATTCATCTAAAATGAAATAATATCCATGTATATTAGGCCTGGGTTACTAGTATATTCCTATAAATTGTTAACTGAAAATGATTTTAGAAAAATACATAAACACATCATGATTCTTACAATACAAATGACATTGATATTACAATTTTGGAAACATAATTCATGAATCCCTATGCATAAAAACATAAATCACCTTACCATAATGATTGGAATAATAGTGTTCCTTATTTTTTCTAGGATTTAAACATTATGTTAATTAATTGAATCAGATAATTCAGTGGTTTCAAACATATAAGAAATTGAACTATAATTGGTACCTCAATATAAAATTTAAATACTTCTATAAAAAAATTATTTTTCCTCAAAAATAACTTCCTCTTATCCTTTATATTCCATACATAAAATATATTCTAATTCACACAAGATGTTTCTATGAGTTATCTGTACAACATAATTTACATGTCGTAAGGTGAAATTTCATTTCAATATGTATATTTATTTTTACCTTATTAGGATTTCTTGTAAAAACACATTAGTTGATATTATTAGACATATAATGACATGGATGATTAAGCACAATCATGTTTTCCACCTTATATATATTATTTCATTTATTTTCTCAGGATGATAACAATTCAGTTTTCCATCACATTTTGCATTACCAAAAATTCATTGGGATCCATACATTGACTAAATAATAATATTTTTATAAATTATAATTATAGTGAAATAATCATAAAAATGATGTATTGTATTTATAAATCAAGAAACCATATTTTCATCCTATTACAATATAGCTTTATCATAGGTCATCTAAGATCACTATCTATTAAAATCCATCACAATTGATCATGAAGAAAATATTAATGAACCCATGTATATACCCCGAGTTATCACACTAGTTGAGAAGTTAGGGAACACTCATAGTATAATATAATGATGTTCGAGATATGCTCAACCAAATATTTTATAGGTTATTACCCTTATAATCATTCCTTCCAAAACAAAATCCACATATAGTAACTAGATGGTGGTGCTTCTCTTGGAAACCCATATTTAATTATTTATGATCAAATTATATTACCATATTATCATAGTAAATAAAATGTATATTTAATTATGGGTCCCCCACTAACATTGTGAAAATAGTACATTCATGAACCGAAATTTCATAAAACATTTTTCAGAACTTAATCCATAGAAAATTAAACGCATTTCAAAAAAATTCATCATTTTCTTTTTCAAAACCCCATGGGATGTAAATGAGTTTCATAATGGTTTCATCATAAATTAATTAACCTTTATGAGTGATATGGGTTTCATATAATCATCCCTAAATCATTTTCATAATAGATCACCCAAAGAATGAATGAATATGTTATCATTACATCATATATACTATAGATCATAGGTAACGTCATATAATATTATCAAATACGAGATATTATGTCACGTTAAATCTATAACATTTAATGAGTAAAAATTCCATTTAAATTTTAAATATATTATTTAATATCTAAAAAGCTCATAATTATTAATGATAATTTATGCACCAGAATGAATATTGGAATCCTGTAATTGACACAACAAATAATATGATTTTTAATATGCGATTGAAAAAAATATTTTAATAAATCAATGATTAATATAAAAAACATCCATCATTACTTTTTTATATATCATTGATATGGATTAAAATGTTATTTATCTGAGGAGAGAAAAATAGACAGTATTCTTTAAAAATAATATTTTTTTATCTTGAGTTCATAAAGATAGTAAAATAAAAGGAATAAATGTAATGTCAGTAAATATATTAATGAGTTTAAAATTCATGGGATTACTAGGAGATAAGTTATAAAATTCCATCCTCTCGATTTTGATCATAAAAATCATGATAAATAAAGAGATTGTTAAATAAATCCTTTACCACAGTGTCAAAATTCATATCAAAATCTCTTTAAATTGGAAAACATTTATGGATATGTAAATACAAATATTTTTCACATTAAAAATCATAAAATTAAATTATGCTTTGTATTTAACACTCATAAAATAATAAATGTTTACAATGTCACATTTGTCTTGATGACGAAAATTTGAGATGAAAAACTCATACATCAACTTCTAATTATATAGAAAGACTTCTACTGTCCAATATAATAAACATAAATTAATTTTAATTATATAAAATAATTAGTTAAAAATTATAATATAATATATGAATCAATTAAACATTTCATCACCCACTTAATAATAATTCTCTTATTATAATTATTGGTTGTAGGTGATAAATATTTCTCTTTTAAGGAGAATTTCTATCTTGGAGTTATAGTATATAAAAATTGATCATGGTTCCAAAATATATAAATGTTTAATAATGATACAAATATAATATATATTAATTAAATTTTTTTATATTATTCAATATAATGTAGATATAGAAATATGAATTACAACGTTCATGTAAATGATATATCGTACTAAGACATGAATAATTTTTTCACTTTTTAACATGTAAAATATATGAAAGGTAATTAATATTAATCTTTTAAAAAATAATTATTATAACTAATATATCATATAATTATATTATGTATATCGTTATTAATATTTATATAATGTGGGAAAAAATGACTCAAATCACATTGTAGAGGTTGTAGCCCACATATATTCTAAAGTGACGATAACATTTTCAAACATATAGGTTGGTAAGAAGGTAGATTTGATATTATAATATTAAAATAATAATTATGTTATAAATATAACATATAAACATTAAAAAAATACAAATAACCATCCATGAAATTAGGTGATGGGAAATGGATTATACCACTATGTGGAGGCGGTAGTCCACAAATACGGACAAGGAATAAATTCAGTTAACATTGAATATAATAAAGAGTTGATAGTGGTGGTAACATAAAAATAATAAAATTTAGGTATATTTAGTATATTTAATTTATTATTTTAATATTAAAATATAATTTTAGAGTAGCTATAATAGGAAATAAATTGAAAGAGGATGAGTAAGTTGATTACTTAATTGATATAATACCACCCTTAAAATCCTTTTATAAGGACCCATGGAAGAATATTTTATAAAGACAAAAATACCAAATTCATAGATAGGGACGTTTATAATATAATTGGGTATGGTTGTAATTTACTATTTGGATTACAATTTTGTGGAGAAGATAAACCTAGAGGGTTTATTTTATATGTTACAGAGATGACACACTTGAAATGTTTTAATAGAATATAATATCATAATAACATAATCAATTTAAATAAATAATAATGGAAAGATATGATAAGGTGGAATAATATTTGGTTTAAATATGGACATACAGTGGGATATAAAAAAATTTAGTTATAAAAATTTAATTTTTTTATTCAACACCTAGGTAAACTCATCTTAACATTAACAGTGATAATGTTTTTTATAGGTTTTTTAATTAAATATTAAAAACCATTATGTTTAAAATAGAAAAGAAATATTTTTTTTCCAAATATGGATTTCATTTTGTAAAAACTAATTTACTAATGTGTTATAATTTAATTTAAAATTAATCCTACAAACCATGATTAAAATTGGTTTTCTAGAAAAATATAATTTCATAATTATAAAACATTTATATATTAATTTTAAAAATAAAATTTAATAAATGGACTAAATTTTTTTATTAATATTAAAATACATATAAATATACTATTTAAATAATTATAAAATTAGATTTATCATTTTAAATTCCAAAAATAATATTTCAATCAAAATCACTATTTTTCAATATTCATCAAAAAATTAATATTTTTAAAAAAAATTGAAAAATTAAATATAAGAATGTTTTAACATTATACATTATAAATATATTTTCATTTCATGAAATATTTTTTCTAGTGGACTAAAAAAATTCTAATATAAATGCATAAAAGTTAATGAAAAATTCTTTTAAAAAAACATTATTAAGGCTAAAAACTGTACTATATGAAATTCATGATTATTGACAATTGAGAAAATAATTAATTGGATGATTATATGTAAAAATTAGCATATCATAATTTAGGACCAATTATAAATGAAAGTGACCAATTTAAATTACATGATTTTTGGAAAATAAACCGTACTATTGGAATGATCTTTAATTTTCACCCATCATGGAATAATCAATCATTTTAGAGAAAATAAAAAATGGTACCGTATGTTAGTTTGATAATTTGATATATAATATTATGTTCACATTATTAAATAAAATTATCAAAAACATAATTAAATTTATTCTAATTTATATATAAAAAATTCAATTATTATCAATTAAGATGAAAATAAATTTCTGTTGAATAAAATAACTTTATAAAAATTCAGGTCAATCTTTCTAATGAATATAAAATAAATTTTTATTGAGTCAGGCTATTATATATAAATTTAATAATGTGGATTATTTTATTCATATAAACTAATTCAAAAAATTGGGCATGTTTAAATAATTTTCTCATAATATATCCCAATTTGATTAAATATCATCATTTATTAATAAGAAAGATATAAAATTTTTAAATATTTTAAACTAAAATTTTATGGTGTTATATAGTGTTTCCTAATTATGTTTCCTACAAAATGATGGAATAAATTACAAATATTATTTATTGAGATCATAGTTCCAAGCACAATGAGAAAGCCTACACCAATATGGAATCTTATAAAATGTTGAAGTTCAAATGTTTCTATTTTTATTATTTTCTACATTTTGAATCCTCATATCAATATGAATATGAAGTTAAATGAAAATACATATGATCTTTATTTCTATAAATTTTTGGATTTTTCATATGAATGTTTTCCCATATATTAATATTTTATCATTAAAACACTCCACCATCCCTAAAAATGATGCTAAAAATCAATACAATGTATTTGAATTATACCAAATTTATTTATTTATTAACCTACTTTAAAATAGTACTCTAGTAACAATGATCGAACCCAAATGAATCACTGTAATATATAAAATAAAAAACAAAATAATAAAAAAATATTAGATGAAATGAGATGATGGTGATATTGGTGTATTGAAAGTTTTTACATGATGATGGTTCATAGTGATGAAAAAAGTCATAAAATAATGAAAAACAAATAAGAGTATAAATGAAAATAGATAGATAAATTTCAATTCCAGATTGATATAGACTATGAAAATAATGTGTTCATATAAAAAGTGTGTTTGATAAAGGAAAAATCGATTTCAAAATGTACATTCATTCTCAAATAATACGAAAAATAAATATTCTCTAACTAAAATAATTATATGAACATTTTATTGTTCTTGTTTTCATTTTTTATGGTGACATATCACTAAACAATTGAAATGGAATAATAAAAATTTATAACACCAGAATGTTGGGAAATATTCAAAAAATGGTTCCTTATAATTCTTCAAATTAATAATTAATTTGTCTCTTTTGAATTAATTTTGATATCACTTGATTATATTTGTATATTTAACATCACCCATCATTGAACAATTTATGATAAATGAAAATAATAATGATTAATGAGAATGGATGAGTGAGACTAATTGTAATTCTATCAAATACAAGGAATGAACAAAAAAATCAGTTCATTTATATAATTTTCCCCATATAAATTTTGTTACCCATATTCCAATATAAATATTAAATACCAAATAAATATACATATGATATAAAGTAAATGTGGTAATAAATATTCTATAACAAGAGATATTTTATTCTCATATTATTTATGTTTCATTGAATAGTTGTAATATTTGTTATCTTAGACCTTATCTTTCATCCCACTGAAATGATTCCCCCTCACTATGCCTTCATTGTAAATTAATTTTATTTATATTATGACTAATGACAGACCCCTAGAACTTACATAAACCAATATAAACCGAATCATTAACCATATTGTGATTGATGCATATTTAATCACAAACACATGACCTAATAAGATTAATTAAAACTGAATGATAAATATATTATGTAATTGAAATTTATCTTACTAATTATATGACAGATACAAAGCAATTTACTACTTAGTGGACCCATAATATTTCCCATTAATTTTATTATGAATCATTTAAATTGTCATACTAAATTATCTAGGCCTATTTGAATATTTTTTTGATAAATATGGATCTTTAGAATAGAAAAAAAAAACATTTCTCCTTTTACTTGAACAGCTTGTGTGAACATTTTTCTCCATCAATGAAACTATCGCCAAAGAGATGTCTATGTATATTTAGTGATACATATTCTTCAATGGATTTCCTAATTTTGTTTTATTATCTACAACAAATTCATGATCAAATGTAAATTTGAGATAGACACAATCCATGACTCACAAATAATCAAGATCAGCTGTGAAAATTTCTCATCCTTATCTTGAAAACATAGATTCAAACGACTATTTCTAAAAACAGATACTCAATGTCTGATCATTTTAGTCAGATGTAGTCGAGCCCAATACATGTATAACATTTATCTCACTCCTAGGGCCATATTCTCATCTAATTTCATTTTCTATTGGAATCTGTCTTCATTCTATTTTGAATCTAAATCCTAGAAAAACCCCTGTGTTTCTTTTGAACTGTTGTATATATATATTAAATTATATTGTAAAAACAATATTCTAGTGTGTTTTTTAAAACATTTATTATAGTAACTTATTTTTTATCATATTATATGTTATTTTTTTATCTCATGTCTAATTAAGTGACTATTATTGATTCATGTTGCCACATAAAACCAGAAAATAGTAGGTTGAAATGTAGGCATTTAGTCACTATACCATCTACACCTCCAAAATATTGTAATTGCATCAAGCATCATGAGGTACTCTAAATAATGTTTCATCAGATAGTAGAACGTGTCCCTTCCTACTATAATACTTATCATGGTAGATTCAAAATTTAACCAAATTACAAAATTAATAGGAATAATGAAAATAAAATCTCATAAACTTCTTTTTTCCCAAAAATACAAAATATCATCACATTAATTCATGAAATTATAAAGTCAACAGTATTTTAATTTTTAAAATTATTTAATCTGATCAATTAATTGAATTAAAAATTAAATCTAGAAACTCATTTTAAAAAAATTCTCAATTACCGTAAATTAATATTTGAAATATAAAATATAAAAAATATAAAAAAAAGTTTGGAAGCGATTAAAATATAATAAATAAACTATTTTTTTTTAAATTTAATTTACCAAAAAAATATATTACTGAAAAATAACATGTATATAAAATTAAAAAATTAACTAATAATATTATTAAAATATTATTTTTAATAATGAAATTAAAATAACATTTTTATCACATTTCATGGATATATTCTGTACATTAAAATTTAAAGCCCTAACTTTTTATTAAAGAATTTATATTTACACAACATGATGTGGAGAAGGCCTATTTATTAATTGAAACATCTAAATGTACTTGTTTAAAAAATTTAAAATAACCTATTACTAAATTATAAAAATAATATAATTATAATTTAAAAAATATATACCCCTAAATGAAAATGACTAAAAAATATTTTTCTACTCATAAGAGAAAAATAGATACCAATAGTAGTGTCATATATACCTGAATTGATGAATGAATTTCAATTCTGAAAAATTATAGAGAGATGCAATATGATATAAATAAGAAAAAAAGAATGTGTGGAAGGAAACGATAAAATTATAGTTAGTATATTTAATTCTATAAACATTTCATTCCATGTATGATTATTTTTAATACTTGTAGATTAAAGACATTTGTATTTTATAACTATATAAGTCATTGAATAATGATCAGTAATGTTAAATTCCATGTATATTATTGATCAGATCTAACTCCACTTTAATAAATACAGGGTAGGTATTCTTATCCCCTTATAGAGATAGACCATTCACTTGGGAATTAGATTCTATAAAGGAATGACTAACTATATTGAAAGAGCCATTGTATTTCATTGTTATATATCTGATATAGTTGATATTTATTCACCATTATACCATTTTTTTCATAAAATCCAAAAAAAATTATATTTAGAATCAATGATGGAGGGATCCCAGATACCTAGTGGTCGGAGCTTCTGATGGTGGATGGAGAACAATAACAAATTCTAAAACACTACAAGTTTTTAAATCTATTTTATGAGACACATTTCTCATGAATATTATAATTAAAATATCACTTCACATAAAATCTATATTATAGAATTCTATTAAACCTAAAATTGATTTATATATTCCCACTGGACCAAAATCATATAACCATGTCCACCTCACTCCCCTTGCATTAGTTTATTTTTTAAAAACTATTTCCCATTCCTATGTTTAATCACCGGTTGTATTTCTAAATGTAATGACCCAGAAATTTCAATGAATTTTTTTCATAAATACTTTGGAATTTCACCAGTCAGTGGTTTTGGACGGTACATGATTCTGAGGCCTAGTGTTCCCAGAATCAATTTCTGAATTTTTTTTTCAATTACGTTCAGTAAACGTACATGTGGGTTTTTTCTATCTTTTGAACTGGTGCATGGAATTGAAATCTTAGGGAATCGATTAACTCGCAGCGCCGATATTTGCTTAAGGGGACCTTTACCACAATTGTGTTTTGTCATTTGTGGTAGTTAAGTTTTGGGGATTCATTTAAAATTTACTAAAATTGTTGTGTTACAATTTTATTTTAGTTTGAAGTTAATTCTTCTAAAAAGAAGTTTTGGTGGGGCCCACACCCCACCAAACTTCCCATAGGAAGATATAAATTTTGGTGGTGGGGCCCACACGCTCCCCTAACTTATCACCTCCCCTCAACTCCCTTAAACTCCCCATTAACACTCCCCCTCATTTATTTTGGTGGAGCCTCTCCACATTCCACCCTCCCCTCATTAATATGCCAACCATGTAAATTTAATTACGCGAGCACCCTTATTTAATTGATTCATTTTGAATTGATTTGAAAGGCATGGAAATATTATTTTAATATGAGAAGCCTATAGTTTCATTTTGGGTTTGCAATTATTTTCTTTGGGAAGGATCTAGTGAAATAAGAAGAAAAGTGTTCTTCTCCGATGACGAACACAAAGAACGCTCCATGTCTCAAAGGACGTGAAGCAACTTCAACTTTTAATCTTCCCCCGACGTCAACGGAATCAACGAATCTTCCTCCAATGTTGACGAGATGACATCGTTCTTCCGTGACACCCGACTACCGCGATGCTCGTCGTCCGCAGCTCGATGACATGTGACATCAATTACGAGGTAGGGGTGTGTTTTGATTCGATCAACACTGAATATTATTTCCTTCTTTATTTGTTACTATTTGACCACCAAATACCGTTCTAATGAGGAGAGACTGGGCCAAACTAACAAGGTCCTAATCCTCCACCTTTATTGTGATTGTTGGTGGATCTTCGTGTTCTTCATGGGTGATGAACGAAGGATCGTTATAGGTTTCTTATATAATGAAACGATCCCAAAATTGATGACCCAACATCACGGTGACCTTGACGAGGTGCGATGATGATAGCGGGCGACGATTTGTACTAGAATGGGAGGGATCATTAGTCGACCATTATTCGAGCAGGAATTCAAAACGTGTTTTCGGAGACCATCAGATGCCCGAAAACACCGAAATCGAGTTCGAGAAATCGGGGCGACCTAGGGTCTGATGTTTCATGGAGAACGAACCGTCAGAATGAATAACGACCATCAAGGGAGGCACTCTAGATAGAGGCGTCATTTCTGGAAAATACCAGACTACACGGCGTGTACTCCTGGAGAACACTCCGTGTAGTACGAGCAATATGCGGCAATGGTTTTGGATGTCAGATAGCTAACACACAACTAATGACCTCTGTCACATGGGGTGTACTCTCCACACAACAAGGAGGTGTCATCTACGCGAGACTAGGAGTGTATTTATGGAATTCAAGGACATGGACAGAAATACACGGCCAAGAGGCATGACATGTACTATCTATGTAGAATGGTAGAAACAACTTCGAGAGACACGACGTGTATTTTAGGAATACACAGACACAGACAGAATTACTCGTCCAAGAGGCAAGACGTGTACTCTCTACACAGAATGGTAGAAACAGCTTCATGAGACTCGGCATGTATCTCAAGGATACACGGACACGGTGTGGAGTACACGGGTATGTACTCTACCGAACAGCCAGACATGGCCAATGGTACGGGATAACCCATATACCAATTACATGGGTTGGATAACACAGGTTAAGGCCGTGTATATGCACATGGCCAGTGTACACGGAGCCGACCCCCAGATGCTTGGACACAGCATGTAACCATACCACATGTCGTGTACTTACGTTTCTACATGAGAAGCCCTTTGACACGGGCAATTGCACATGGGCAGTACTCGAGGTCTGACTACACGGTGTGTACCATATACCAACTCACCGTGTACTTTTTGGTAAAAGGCTTGGTCATATTGTACACAGTATCATGGATATGTTTTGTTTGGATTAGCCTCCTATGACGCAGTATTGGTAATTTCGTTGAGAAATGGTCCCTTTGAGTACACCCCATGGGATTTAAGGGTATAGTTGAGATACATTCGGGTTGGTTCGTACACGAAAGCAATCGGGCCCCCAAGACAAAAAGGCTAACAACTCACAGACCGGGCGTCCGATTGATGCGTCGTCTATTGCGTTGATACCCCTATGACGTGACAGTCCTTGTGATACTTCTATGTGATACTTTGTGACTCCTGGAGTATAGACCAGTCGCTCGTGGAGGGGATCCTCCCGAAGAAGAGAATACAGAGTATGGAAACGTAGTAGCTGGCTGAGACCTGATTACTGCTTGTCTGATTCATTCGGATTGACTTGACTAGCCCAGTGGGGAGCACTACTGTGTGAGGTGGTAGACCCATGGTGTAGGAGAGGCACTATGTGAGGTGGTAGACCCATGGAACTCGACCGAAGGAGTACCTCTATATGCTATGAGGGGGAGCACCACTGTGTTAGGCGGAAGACACATGATGGGGAGAACTACTGTGTGAGTTGGAAGACCCTCAGTACTCAACAGGAGGAGTACCTTATCAGTATAAGGTTAGTGAATTGCACCTCGGAGTCGTGATAGGACTACTGTGCTCGATAGAGGAGGCATTCTCCAGCATCCAATATTTTGACATCATGAATAAAATCATGGTTTGAGTTGAGTCAACATACTTTGTGATTTCCTAATGGTTGAGATGGGATACATGATAACTTAGGTATATGTATGGGAATATACCTAAGTAATGGTTATTCATTGAAATCATACTTTGTGGTTTAACATTTTTGGATTATGTGAGACCTTTAAGGTCTCGGGGTCCCTACTGAGTATCGTTATACCCACCCCTGGACGGGCTATGCCCGCACCTCATTGTGTGGGATGAAGACGATGGACATCGCTGACCGAGGCCAAGAGCCCGGACTCGACGGTACCCGGAGGTGGACCGCTCATCGTGACGGCACACAGAGTGGACTGATAGATGCGGAGTTCTGAGGAGGACATCTTTACCTACCCTTTAGGTAGGAACCCGAAGGACAATCCCGGAGCCTCTTCCACCATTCAACTGTTTTGTCTTTTTCAGTTGTACATTATTCAGTTGTAGCTATACCTTTTTGTCGTGCTTCTATTTCCATCCCCTTTATACTTTTATAAAACTTTATATAATACTTTACATAGGGTTTTCTTTCACTTGTACTCTGGTAGTGTGTGTTACGTTTCATAAAGGAAATGCCTTCCCAGTTTTTAGGGAATTACGCCTTTGGTGCTAGTCGCCAGCACCTGGCCTATGAAAGGCTGGCTTGGGGAACTCATTATACGGGCCCTAGAGGGATGGGTCATGAAAAAATTGGTATCCAACAAGTCAATTCTACCACATAACATAAGACTCTGAGATTTCATTTCTGTGAAGCAATAGTGTTGAGGGTATGGAGTGTGGTTTTCAGTTCAGGGAGTCCAGTGTTGGTTCGGCGATAGACGTATCCATGCACCAGGACACTAACTTATGATTTCCAAATTAGGGCACAAAAACACTGATTGTGTGTGTGAATTCAAAATTTTTCTTTATGTCATCTCAACGAGGTCAGCTCACTAGGTATAGTGTGTTTACGGTGTCACATCTCTTTCGGATACCTCCAGACAAATAGTAAGTTGGAGTTCAGAGGGAGTACCTGATCACGTCCCATTGAGCGACGAGGCTCCGGTTCAGGAACCTCTTTCTAGGTCAGCACCTTCGGGTGGTGTACCAGCAACACCGCTACCAGTTGCGCAGCAGATACCACCAGCCGCACTAGTGTACAGTGCACGCCGGCTGAGCGTGTTTCATGAGTTCCAGCGGCAGAGGCCTCCATGGTTTCGAGGTGAGACATATTCCCAGAATGTAGAGGACTGGAGGGAGGAGATTTCTAGAGTTTTCCACTAAGTTGAGACACTAGTATAGAAGATATTGATCTTAGCTTCTAGTCTTTTTCAGCTAGTGACTACGAGGTTGGTCCACATAGTGATGAGGCTTCGGTACATGGACCGATGCCTAAGATTGTATATTCGGGTTGTGTGACAGTTATATCACTACCCGTTGATCAGTAGTTATGGAAGACAGTACCGGTAGAGGACAATTGTAGGCTTAGTACCTTACATGTGTTTTAGAATCAGCTACCCCTCGGGTTCCGAGGTGATCCTGACTCACAGGCGGCTGAGGACTGGCTTGAGGAGGTGGCTGATAGTTTTCAAGAACTTATACAGCTTTGTCAGGATAACATGTAAATATCTGAGTATTCATCGAGGCATACCGATTGTTATGGGTAATCGATGAATGTGATACGATAAATTCTTTCGGGATCATACTACTGATAGATGTGTGTTTAAAGGATATTTGAGCCAACACTTTTCTTATATGCATTTCTACATATGATATCGTGCTAGTGAGAACCGTTTTGGTTCAACGTTCTTTGGCTGAACAGATACATCTTGTGAATGTTAGCAGTGGGAAAGCAGGGAACTGATGTCAGTCTGAGAGACTTGGGCATGTAAAATGTTTTACGAAAAGGAAGTTTTAAGGATTGATGAATCTGTAGAGCAGCAGAAGTGGAAGCAGAACTTGGAGGGCAGCATGTGGTGATGTACATTTCGACATTTTACAACCAACCGCTTTTGTAGTCCCTGCCAGGGTCAGGGAGCAGGAGGGTAGGGGAAGAGAGTATCTGCATGTGGTCAAGGAGTGTGACCTAAGGTCTATAGGAATGATTTGAGGTACGATCTATGTCTATTACTAGTTGTCGTATCAACAGACATACGTACCAATCATTCCTTCCTACCACAAATCTTGTCTCTGACCAAGATTTTCTGGTTAAACCATTTACTTGACCCTCATGTACAGATATAAATTTGGGAGGAGACTTGATAATCACACTTACCCTGATGGCGTGATCTGACCCTGGTGGTGAGAGTTTCAGTTGGAACCTCCGGGCGGCAGTGTCGAGGCCTTATGACGTTAGTTTCGGTATGGACTAGGAAAACGCAGTTCATACATGGATTGACTTTATTAGGCTAAAAGGTTGTGGTTTTCCTACAACATTGGGATGGGTTTTCCTTGGATGGCGAAAAGAAAACCCCAAGAAGAATTCGATGGAATCATTCATAAGTGGGTGGAGTCTATAACTCATGAGTCGTCCATACATAGATTTGTGCTAGACTTCTCCAGATTCGCTGCACCGCTTTCAGCATTGATGAATAAAGGGAAAACCTTCTTGTGGTCAGCGATAGTCTAGTAAAACTTTCATGAGCAGAGGTAGAGGATTGACCAGTGTGCCCATCTTAAGGTTTCCAGAGAAGGTGCAGATCATCCAAGAGTGGATGAAGACATCACAGAGCATACAGTAGTCATATGCTGATAAGATATGGAGACCGCTGGAGTTCAAGGATGGTGACCTCGTTTTCCTACAGGTCCCACCTTGACGATGTCTACGGAGATTTGTTCAGGGCAACAAGTTTTCTCCATGATTATTCAGATCTTTCTAGGTCCTCAGCAGAGTAGGCGAGGTGGCCTACTACCTGTCCCTTCCACCTCAGTTGCACCGGGGGCATGACGTCTTCCACGTATCTCTGCTAAGGAGATATGTACATGACTCTTCCCACATCATCGGCCACGGGGAGCTGGACATCGATGATGGGGAGAAAATTATGGAGGTTCTGGTGGAAATAGAGGATCGACATGAGCAGGTCCTATGTGGACAGTTGATTCCTCTGGTGTAAATTCGCTGGCAGCACGGGAACCTCCAAGAGAGCATCTGGGAGCGGGAGGCTCAGATGCGAGCTCAGTACCCCCATTTGTTTCCCTAGTGCATGTTGAAGATTTATGGGTATGTAAACCCCTGATGTGGGAGTAATTTAAAGTCTCAAAAATTTCAATGATTTTTTTCTCTTACATACTTTGTAATTTTACGAGTCTGTGGTTTCTTGACGGCACTTGATTCCGAGGTCCGGTGTGCCTTGAATCAATTTTTGATGTTTTTTCGGGTACATTTAGTAAACGTATGTGTGAATTTTTCTATCTTTTGAACCGGTGCTCAGAATTGACATTTGATGGCACCGATGAACTCACAGTGCCCATATTCGCTTATGGGGACCTTTACCACAATTGCGTTTTGTCGTCTATGGTAGTTAAAATTAGAGGATTCATTTATAATTAAATAAAATTTTTGTGTTATAATTTTATTTTAAGTTGAAGTTAATTCCTCTAAAGAGATATTGGGGTGGGTCCCACACCACACCTAACTTCTCATGGGGGGATATAACTTAGGGTGGTGGGGGCCACATGAGCCCCTAACTTATCTCCTCCCTTTAACTCTCTTAAACTCACAATTAACACTCCCCCTCATTTATTTTTGTGGAGCCTCTCCACATTCCACCCTCCACTCTTTAATGTGCGAACCTCATCAATTTAATAATGTGAGAACCCTTAATTAATTGATTCAATTTGAATTAATTTGAATGGAATGGAAATATTATTTTAATATGAGAAGCCTACTATTTCATTTTTGGATTTTAATGATTCTATTTGGGAAAGCTCTAAAGAAATAAGAAGAAAAGTGTTCTTCTCTGATGAAGACCACGAAGAACAGTCCACGACTCGAAGGACATGAATCAACTTTATCATTTCTTCTTCCCCTAACGTCAAAGGAATCAACGGCTCTTCCTCCAATGTTGACAGGATGAAACTGTTCTTCCGCGATGCCTGACTACCGCGACGCTCGTCTTCCGTGGCTCGATGATGTGCGATGTCAATTACTAGGTAGGGGTGTGTTTTGAATGGATGAAAATTGAATATTTTTTCATTTATTCTTTGTTTCTCATTATCTGCCTGCTACCGAACTAATGCGGAGAAACTGGGCCATACTAACACGGTCTGAATCCTCGGCCTTTATTATGATTGTTGGTGGTTCTTCATGATCTTAATTTGTGATGAACAATGGATCATTACGGGTTCGTTATGTGACACAATGATCCCAAAATCGAAGACTCAACATCATGACAACCTAGCAGAGGTGCGACAACGATAGCAGGTAATGGTTCAAACCAGAACGGGATGGACCATTCCTCGACAGTTCTTCGAGAGGGAATTCATAACATGTTTTCAGAGCCGATCAGAAGCCTGAAAACACTAGAATCGACTTCAGGACTTCGGGGCGACCTAGAGTCTGACCTTTTTTGATGAACGAACCATAGGAATGAAGAATGAGAAACAATGGAGGCGCGGTGTCTAGGGGCGTTGTTTCTGGAAAATTCCAAACTACACGGCGTGTACTCCTGGAGAACAAGCCATGAAGTGCGGGAAATCTGCGGCTAGGGTTTTGAATGTCAGATGGCTAACACATGGCATGTGACCTCTATCACACGACATGTACTAGCCCCAAAATAAGGTGTTGGTGGCTACTCGACACTCGGCGTGTATTTTGGGAATACATGGACACATGCAGAAATATACGGCCAAGAGGCATGATGTGTACTCTATAAATAGAATGGAAAGAACAGCTTCGCGAGACTCGGTGTGTATTTTGGGAATACACAGACACAAACATAATTACACGGCCAAGAGGCACGATGTGTACTCTCTATGCATAATGGAATAAATAGCTTCCCAAGACTCGACATGTATCCCGGGGTAACACGGACATGGTGTGGGGTGCACAAGAATGTACTCTTCCACATGGCTAGACATGGCCAGTAGTACAAGATAACCCATGTACCAATTACACGGGATGGAGAACACGGGTTATAGAAATGTACGGGCACATGGCCAGCGTACACGGAGCCAACCCCAGATGTTTAGACATGGCATATAACCATACCACACGTCGTGTACTTAATTTTCAACACTACTAGCCCTTCAACATGGGACGTTGCACATGGGTAGTACTCGAGGTCTTTCAACACGGCGTGTACCGTATTCCAACACGCCATGTACTTTTTGGTAAAAGTCTTGGTCATCTTGTATACAGTATCTTGGATACGTTTTGTTTGGATTATCCCCCTATGACGTGAGGTTGGTAATTTCGTTGAAAAATGGTCCCGTTGATTATACCCTATGGGAGTTCGGGGTACAGTTGAGATACGATCGTGTTGGATCATACACGAAACCAACCGGGCCCCCAGGACATAAAGGCTAATAACTCATAGACCAGGAATCTGATTGACACACCATCTATTGCGTTGAGACCCCTATTATGTGGCGGTCCTTGTGATAATCCTATGTGAGACTTCATGAAACTTGGAGTATTGACCAGTATCTCGTGGTGCAGATCCTCCCGGAGACGATCATACAGAGTATGGATACCTAGTTGCTGGGTGAGACCTAATGACTGCTTTTCCGATTCGATAGGAGTGACTTGACTAGCCTAGTGGGGAGAACTACTGTGTGAGGTGGAAGACCCATGGCGGAGGAGTGCTACTATGTGAGGAGGTAGACCCGCGGTACTCGATAGAAGGAGTACCACTGTAGGCTATCAGGGGGAGCGCTACTGTGTGAGGCGGCAGACCCATGACAGGGAGAGCTATTGTGTGAGGTGGCAGACCCATAGTACTAGACATGAGGAGTACCTCAACAGTCTAAGGTTAGAGAGTATCACCTCAAAGTCGTGACATTACTACTGTTCTTGACAGTGGAGGAGTTCTCCAGCACCCGTTGTTTCGACATCATGAATAAAATCATGGTTGGATTTGAGTCAATGTCCTTTGTGATTTCCTCATGTTTGAGATGGGTTACTTGATTAATTAGTTAAATTTATGGGCATATACCTAATTAATGGTTATCCGTTGAAATCATACTTTGTGGTTTATCCTTGTTGGATTATGTGATACCTTGAGGGTCTCGGGGTCCCTATTGAGTATCGTTATGCTCACCCCTGCACGGACAATGCCCGCACCTCATTGTGTTGGATGCAGACAACGAAAAGTGCTGACGGAGGCTGAGAGCTCCAGGACTGGATGGTACCCAGAGGTGGACCACTCGGCATGATGGAACGAGGAGTGGACCGATAGAAGCATAGTGTTGAGGAGGACATCTGTACTTACCCTTCATGTAGGAACCCGAAGGACATCCAGGAGCTACTTCCACCATTCCCTGTTTTTTCTTTTTATGTTGTACTTTCTTCAGTTGTAGTTGTACCTTTTCATTGGGTTGTATTTTTGTCCCCTTTGTACTTTCAGCACACTTGTTATACTACATTACTTAGTTTTTTCTTCCATTTTTACTCTGGTAGTGTGTGTTACTTTTTATTAAAGCAATACCTTCCCAGTTTTTAGGGAATTACACCTTTGGTTCTAGCCGCCAGCCCCTAGCCTATGGAAGGCGGGTTAGGGGTGGTACTGATACGGGCCATGGGGGACTAGTCGTGACACCAAATGTCTAGAGCGATAATCTGTTGGTGTGAATATAATTCAATTCTAAACTATAATAAGCAGTAAAAATTAAATATTTTCTCCATAAATTAAGACTGAGGAGAGAAGAGATTGAAAAAATATTTTATTATGAAATCATGAATTGATAAATCATTATAAATATCGACGTGATTTTTTATAAATAATTTTTTATTTAGATGTGTAATTTTTTTTATTTTATTAGAATCATTCAATCTAGAATTTAATTAAAATAGAATATCTAGGATTCTACGTACAATATGCGATCTTAATTTTTTTAAATATTTGATAACATTAGAGGTCATCTGTTTAGTTGTGGATTTTAGATATATAATTTTTTTCATTTCCACATTTTAATTTAATTCATCAAAAAATAAAAAATTTATTCTATGTCCATCACTCTTTCAAAATACATTATATGAGTATGTTGGATTATCCATTCAAGAAAAAACACTTACAATGTTTATTAAAATTCTTAATTAGAACACATATAATTTTATGATTTGATATATTTTAAATAGAATACATTGTAATGTAAATTTTATAAGAGGAAATTATAATCTTATTGGATATTTGTAACCAATACATCATATTTTCGAATTCTAAATTTTTTATTGATTGATTTTTTCAAATTTCTAATTCCATAGGGATATTTTTATCCAATGAATTTTTATGAAATAAAGATGATAGACCATAATTTGGTTATTATTTATCAAATTATTAATAAATTTTAAAATAATGTAATCTTATATTAGGGTGATTATGTGTATTTGGTTCATTATATAACATGTAGAGAATCAATGTACAATGATAATAAAATCTAAAAAACAATAATTTTAATATAAAAAATGTCTAATGTTTTTTATTTCACATAGATTATAATGTGTGTCTCTATCTAAAAACATTAATTTATTAATAACTTTATAACACTCTTATATTTCAAAAAATCCATGGTCAAATGATCCCTTTTATGGTAATTAATGGAAATAATTTTATCATTTGAATTTAATTTATTATCTAAAACGACATAAAAAAGTATAAGTATTTTTTTATATTTTCATCCATTTGGTTTTATTTCTAATAAATATAATTATTAACCTATTATCAACTCTCCATAAAACATTCCTCCTCTAGTGTTGATGAAGAATCCATATATATATTTTTGATAATTAATTAATGTACAACAAATGAAGAATATATGTTCATTTGAACCAATATATTTATAAATTAAATTTATTATATAGTGTTAGTAAAACTACATATGACATATTTGAAAAAGAAAAATTTCACACTAGGAGAAATATTACTATGGACAATCGATAACTTACTGTTTTCTCCAATACTATCCAAATTATAAGGACTCTTTATTAATCATTAAATTATCTAGTGTCTTTATAATAGAATTCATTTATATCATTCATAAAGATCATACACCTATGCTGGTTTAGGGTGTTATGTGATAACTCTTACATAATTTAATCATATATTTCATAGTGTAAACTTCTATTTATTATCTGTTTCTCCTAAAAAAGTATAAAAATATAACTGTTTTTTCAGGTTAAAAGATTATGCCTTTCAACATGACAGCTTCATTTCACTTTATCATCCTTAATCCCTATGGACATCCTTTTTATTATTGGGATGAGCAGAAAAATATATGTTGGGACATATAATGAATGAAATAAAATTTTCTAGTGAAAATTCCAGAAACCAATAATATACTTAAATGTATCACATTATTCATTGATCTTAGGAAGTATCTCATTTACACTAAAAAAAGATTTTTTTCAAAAGAAAACATTAAAAAGCAACTGATATAATGGAAATGTTTTGATGAAAATTGGTAATAATTTTTACATAACTCTTACATAAAATGTAATCCTCACAGTTACACATATAATTAAAATAATGGAAATATATTGAACAATCATTGAAATATATTTCCATAATTTCTTAAGAGAAACCTAATGAGTTAGATTTATTGTATATTTGGAATAACCATCACAATATATTCACAAAATATCTTAATAGGATCCTAATTAGTCAAATATGTCCTTTACCTGAATAACATTAGATATAACATACATTTTTTATAACTAAAACACTAATCCCAATAAATAATTTACCAGAACCATAATAGTCTATGCAAAATCTTTCATCATAAAACATTCTTCTCAACAATAAGAAAACATTTTCTCATGTTAATATATACATTTTTTTAAAATATATTTTAATATATTAGAACTCTAAGAATAAACATAAAGAGGCTATTTCATTCAATATAATATGAAATATTATAATCGAATACCTACATTAAAAAACAGTTATGAATGTCGGTAATGTCATTGTAACTATATATAGTAAAATATTGCATTCCTTTAGTATTTTTTAAAGATTGAAAAAACATATCATAAAATGATTCCTTTTCGAGATAATTGAAATATTGTAACAAATAGACATAATATTTCAATTATAAAACATTTATGTCCATTTAAATACATAAAAAAATATTATTTTATAAATATGTACATTATATAATAATAAAGATCTAAGAGAATCATTTTACGATGTTTTTTAAATAAAGACCATTACATTGAGTCCGACTGACCACATAAATTTTTTATCATGTAGATTAATAATGTTATTTTAATTTGATAATTTTTCATTATAATTTTTAATTCTTACTATTCAGTTTAGCTTATTTATTAATATTGATATAAATTACTTATTAATTTAAATTTACGTCTGATGTTTTGATGAAATTCAGTTCATAAATATAAAATGAATTCTATTAGTTGATTATAGTGAATTTCTTCAATAATACATCATCTATTGAATATTAATTATAATGAAATATTTATTCATTTTATAAATCAATTACAATTTTAAAACCAAAATTGGAAGATGTTTATAAAAAAGGGACTGTATTGCAATCATGGAGATGGTTGGCAGTCTGTACACATTAGTAACATTGAAAATTTTCAAAAATCATTTTAAAAAAAATGTATGTATTATTTTGACGATTAAATATTGGATAAAATATATAAAATATCATATTATATACTTAATAATACTTATATATAATATAAATTTTATGTGGTGATGAAAAACGAATCACATCACTTCATAGAGATGGTAGTCCACACATACACAAGAACGACGATAACATTTCCATTGAATAGAAAGGGGAGAAAACATGTGTCATATTATATTTCTCTAATTATGAATATGATATAAATCTCATCTATTTAAATTAAATCAATTATTATGACCATCAATGATGGGTGATAATTGAAAATGAATTACATCAGTCTGTAAGGGTGTACTCCATTGTAAAAAGAAAAGATGAATTACATTTCTAGATAATGCAGGTTGGATATAAATATTTGTTATTACATTAACATAATGAAATATAAGTATATATATTATATTTTTTTTAATTATTTTATCAAGGTTTAATAATATTTTAATATTTTAAAAGAAAAAAACCAAGACATTCAGTTAATTACTCTACATATTCTTTAGAATGTATTCTTTTATAAATACCTTAACAGCTCTTTGATAGTCATTATTAAAAAACTATGGAATATATAATTAATTATGGGATTATTGGATGGGATTTTAGTAGATCCTAGTTGAAAAGACTTGGTTTTTATCTTTCAGTAAATTAGTAGATTTAGCCCACTTTTATAAAATTGTGAAGATGCACTATTGGAATTTATTAAAATATTATATGAATATAAATTAAATATGAAGTCCAAAATGGATACAAATTTATAATTTTATATGATAATATTTTTATGAGTCTAAAATATATAATTCAATAAAATATGGAAATTTTTTCTTCACTAAATTTCCCATATATCTTTAATATAACCCTTCGTTATCCCTATTTAAAATTACCTTATTATTAATGTTTTTTTACATTATGGGTTCATAATTATACTATAAAATTTGATATGGTCCAAAAATTTTCCAAATATGACATAATTAAAAATATACCATCACATATTTTAATATATTATTTTTTAAAATTAAATCATTTAATAAAATTTTGTTTATAAAAAATATCAATACTTCCAATTTTTTAACTATTAAATTACATTGAAATTAATAGCATCAATATAATAAAGGAATTTTAGTAAAATGAATCTGGACATCTATAATTTTTCTTTTAACTAGAAAATTCATTGGTTGCATTTATTCATTAAAATAATAATAAATATTTGTATTTATAAATTATTTTATTTTATTTTTCAATTAAAATAATAATTAAAAAGTTATCTTTGTGTACAAATTTATGTCAATTATTTAATAAAACAATAAAAATTAAATTACAGTAATGAAGAAAAAATAATTTATAGTTTAATTTGTTATTTATATGTAAACATAATGTTTCGTTTTTTATTAAAACAGAAATATTTAATGACAAATATAAGCAGAAGTAAAAGTACAAAGCCAAGAAGGGAAATTTACCAACCAGAGCAGGAAGGAGTCAAAAGGTCCAAAGGTCACAGGCTGATGGGCTGCATTGTTTCCATCCCTTTTTGTAAAGGAGAACGTGCAATAAGAGAAGAACTGGGAAAGTGAGATAATTCTCTTAATAATGATGCCAAAAGGCTGGAGTCCACCATCGTTGTGGTTAATAACATCAATAACAATAAGGCAGTCAGAATCAACAATAATATCACTCGATACTTATTCCAATGCGAGCAACAAACCAGCATGAATGGCCATGCCCTCAGCAACCGCCGGTTCCTAGAAAACCTGATGTGGATCATATTTTCTAGCATATATTTTCCCCAGATGATTACTGGTGTGATGGCCAGGGGCAACAAGCCCAACCTTTGGGAGAGACGCGTCCACGTTAATTTTAAGAATCCCTTCTGTTGGGGGATTCCAATGATAGGGGAAGGTGAGGGTAGCTCCTAGCATAAAATGATCATTTTGGTCTTTCCATCCCTCAATCCAAGATGATTCCATTTCAATCCAGAATTTGGGGGGTTTGTGAGCTTGATGAAAAACAACATCGTTACGCCGGATCCAAATAATCTAGGCCAATGTGCAAAGAGAACTTGAGAGAGGTGAGGAAAGAGAGGAGAACAATTGTGTCAGAAGATCGGGAAGGTCAGAGGCCAATTCCAGTGAATCATTAAGGGTTGGGCCCCATTTACTCCAAACATACTTAGCACTCAGGCAGTGAATGATGGCATGCAAAGGAGATTCAATAGGGCTTGGGCAGAAAGGGAAAAAAGAAGAACTGGAAATATGCGGGTAAGCGAGAAGGTTCTTGGTTTGGAGAGTACCTGTGCAAACCTGCAACCAAAATTGGCGAATTTTAGGGGGAATGTTGAGTGTATAGATCGATTTCCATGGTCCCTCATCCTAGCCGACTGTGTGGTTTCCAAGGTCTAGTCTATAGCCAGATAACACTGTGTATTCGCCCGAGATATCATTGGTCCAGAAACGATGGTCGGGGCCTGCATCTGCGATCCACGGAATGCTAAGGATAATTCATTGGTCCCTGTCCTCAAACCAATCAAGGATCATTTCCAGACACCAACCTTGTCTCTTGTCTGAAAAAAGGTAGATGACAGTGGCGTCTTTATGACCTGGATGGATGGGGGATGTAGTCCGCATACCATCCTTATCGATAAGACAAGAATCATTCCAGATATTGATCGATGATCCATACCCAATCTTCCATCCCAGTCCTTTATACAGGATATTTTTATCCCCCCAAATGCTTATCCAGAGAAAACTGGGGTGGGGACTGAGAGAGGAAGCATTGAAGTCTGTGCGGTGAAAGTACATAGCTCAGAGAACCCATGCACAAAGAGAAAAAGGACAGTTAACCAGGCGCCATCCTTGCTATTCCAACAGTACATCATTGAAGAGAAGAAGATTCTGGAAACCCATCCCCACATTGATTTGGGTTTTCAGAGTTTAGTGGGGTTGATTCCTTCCATCATTCTTACCCCACCAAAAATTGGCCGTACTTGTGTGGATCTTCTTGATGATGAATGATGGGAGCTTAAATAGGGACATAAAATAGCTGGAGATGGACTGGATGATAGCTTTGATAAGGGACTATTTTTCAGCTTTAGATATTCCTTTAGGGAACCAGCCAAGACTTTTTTTTTCTTGATCCCGTCAACTATAGATCCAAATATTTCTTTTGTGGATCGGCCGATCACCGTGGCAAGCCCAATATACTTTTGATTCGTCACAACAATATGAATACCAACTGAAGCGCATAGCTCGTCCCTCTTAGAAACAGGAACCCCTGCACTAAAATAAATTTCAGATTCTCCATGATGGATTGACTAGACAGATGCCCTCTCGTACAGGTATATTGCTTGGCAGATCACCCAGCATTCATTAATTGTTGCTCTGGAAAAAAAGAGGCTGTCGTCGGTGAAGAACAGATGCGACACTGGTGGGCCAACATAGAAGACCTCCACCCCATGAATAGAATTAGAGGATGCAGCCCTAGAAATAAGATTAGAAAACATGTTAGCCACCAAAATGAAGAGAAAAGGGGAGAGTGGATCTCCCTAGAGGAGGCCTCGGGATGGGGCGAATCCTCTGGTGAGCACCCCATTGACTTTGATTTTGAAGGAAACGGTCGAGATGCCTCCCATGACCAAATATATTCATTTATCTTAGAAAACCATTTTAAGCATAACGACATGTAGGAAGTGTCATTCCACTCTATCGTAGGCCTTGGTCATATTCAATTTCCAAGCCATGGTTCCTCTTTTCACGGTGGAGCATGAATTCATAGAATGTAACACTTCATGGGACACAAACGCATTATCAGTGATCAGTCTCTTGGCCACGAAAGCGCTCTGATTTTCAGAGATAATATCAGGTAGCCAAGGTCATATCCAATTGAAAAGGAACATTGAGAAGAGGTTGTTGGATTCATTATAGAGGCTGATAGGTCCAAAATCAGGGACCACCAGAGGTTTCTTAATTTTGGGAATGAGGACAAGGACAGTTTCGTTGATAGAAGCAATGCTAGTATTCCCAGCCCAGATATTTTTTATCATGTTATAGATTTCGGGACCAATTATGTGCTAGTATTGTTTTAAAAATATTGTGTGGAACCCCTCCGGTCCTAGGGCCTTAGTGGAATGAAGATGTTTCAGGGCCATGCATATCTCACCATCTATCACATCTTTGGTGAGCGGCCTATTGAACTCCTATGTAATCACATGTATGATACAATCTTCCACCTCGGCGGACATGAAATGGGTTCCTACAGTGATGATGTTATGAAAATAGTTTATAAAGTCCTCTTGGATACCATTTATATCTGAAACATTTCTTCCATAGGGTTGTAAGGAGCAGGTAATAGAGTTTTTCTGATGGCTGGCTGAAGCTTTCTGGTGAAAAAACCAAGTATTAACATCCCCCTCTTTAATGAGGTTATCCCGCGCCCCACATAGCCTAAAATCTTTCCTTGATATGCAGGTTCATATCCAACACTCTTTGTGTGCTCCAATCATAGAGATAATGCAATTATATTATGGTTGTTTGAGGAGGCTGTTCAGTCTATTTTCAAGGACCTCACAGTGCTGATCGGGGTGGTGGAATTTCATATTTATCCAAGACCTCATCTCAAAAGAGACCTATTAGAGATTGAGATGAACATCCACGTGATTGATTTTCCAGCATGATTAGATCACCTCTTTGGATTCCTTGTCTTTTGACAAGATTCTCTTAAACCTGAAGGGTCTGGTCAGTTTTGTATTTCGTTCGCCTCTCGTATAATCAATGATAATTGGGCAATGGTCCGAACAGTTAGGGCCATGTGGCCGAAATGAAACATGCTGAACAGATTAATCCAATTAGAGGAACCCATAAATCTATCAAGACACTCAGTGATGCGTTTTCTTTCAGTATTTCCACATAACCACATAAAAGGATTACATGTATACCCCAGATCAACAAGGTCTTCCCTAGAGACCACATCCATAATGTTTGACATCGAATCTGTGGGTTAGATGATTCTGCCCATGTGGCTTATTCAACATTATGGTTTTTACAAACAACATAAACCAGGTGAATTAAATAATTCCAATATAATTTCTTATTATGGTTAAGAATTTGACTAGGTAGTTCCTCGTAGGAAATTTCATCTTCTATATGAACAAACCTACAGATAAAAACATGATATGAACATGAATAATTCATTCTAGCATTGAAACATGAATGATTTTATGAACATAGGATAAACAATATGTAAAGTAAACTCATTATGAAAATAAATCTAAATTTATCTAAGATTTAATATTCCCTAATGAAATGTGGATTTTACATGCTGTTTTTACCAAAACCTATAACTATTTTATGTGGATATAATAAATGAAAAACCATATCCTTAAATTGAAAGAATGATTTTTTCTACTTTTACCCTTATAATTTTTTCTCATTCTATGAACCATCATCATATATTTCTAAATCATCCTTCCATTCTAAATCATTTCCTCTATTATCATGAGTCCAATTAACTTCTTTTCACCTTCATTGTCAAAAAATATTTCTAGTTACCCACCAATTTTAATATAATACATTAGAAGGATACATTTTTATATAGAAATGATAATTTTACTTATAATAATGAAAAATTAATAATGATACTGATATTATTTTCAATGGAAAATAATTAAACATGTGTGAATCATGATTTCCATGTTTTTTTCTTAATTGGACAATCCATTAGAATATAGATGTAATGATGCATTGAAATTTAATTCAGTTCCCAATTATTTTAGACGTAGTCTCCCAAAATTAGAGGTAAACATGGAATCATTGTCTGGTTTAATATAGAGGTGAATTAAATGTGTCCCAAAAATCTACTAATGAAATAGTCAATAATCATTCTCCTAAAGAGAGAGTATGTCAATGTGATAGAAACATGAATATTTACCTAATTAATCATTAATATCCTAAATTACAATATAACCTCGACATGTATTTAGTAACACCACTATGAAATCCATGGATACATATCCCAATTTTCACTACAACATTTTTAATGGTTAAATTATCCACCTTGGAAATATTACTTCTATCTTAACAGGTTTACAAGTCAAACATTTAATTGTAAAATCCGAAAAATTTATTTTCATTCCATCTAGCTAGTGACACTCCCAAATTTCACTATATATTGTATTACCACAAATATAATGTCAAAATGAGAAACCATGAGCTTCACTCAATAATTATTTCATCAATATGGAACCACAAGGCCCATGCAATCTCTTTCTAAATTTGAAAAAACAGCTTTTTCAATTTTAATATTTTTAAACATACCTTTTTAACCAATTATAGATTCTATTATAACTCACTCCCTTCCACAAGATAATTCATAATGATTTTAGTAATATTTTACTACACAAAAATCTAATGAAAACATTATGTTCCTACTTCAAAAAGATCATGAAAAAATAACATTAAATCACTAAATAAATGGTTAGGTTCCAAATTTAACAAGTTTAATAATGTATTACATTTCTAACTCAAATAAGTGACTATATTGTTTTTCAGGATGAAAATTAATTATGCAGTTAAAATCATTTATCGATTATATACATCTATAAAATATAATGTTCAACACTTTATATGTGAATATATAATTTGAATAATTATGACAAGTATATGTTTGACAGTTTTATCCATTCATATTTTGTCTATATATATTTAAATTAAACACTACAGATGAAATAATTTGGCCATGTGTAGGATAATTCAAATCATGTTGTTTTAATTGATGTAATTCTTAATTGATTACCTCATCATTCTATATCAAGAAACTACGAATTCCTTTTAACGAATCATCAAAATATAGAAAAAACACTATTATTGGAATATCTTGACCTTGATTACCATCATATAGATAACCATAATAGTCTCCACATGACTTCAAGTGCGTCTCCCCGAATGTGTGAGGCTATCGACTAGTAGCAAGGGTCTGTGGGTTGTTTATTGGGATACTATACCCTCATCTACAGAGTGAACTATGGTAAAAAATAATAAAATCAATGAATATAGGGTGTAGATATAAACAAATAGTCAACCAAATAAAAATGTATAAAACACTAGTTTATACAATGAATCGATGTCATGGAAATACAAAGCTGAAAGAGGTAAAAAATACCATTATTTATATTTCAAGAAGTAAATAATGAAACACCTCAAATCTAAAATCGTGATCTCTATGAGGAACCCAAGCATCATATCAGTCCTTTTCTTCGAAGTCCCAAGTACAAGTAAAAAACCACAAACAATATTCCATAGTCCTAAAAAAAGAAAGTCAACGTAGGTACCCCAGTGCAATGGCGTCCTGAATATGGTGTGAGATAAACAACTCAATTTTCCATGACCATATTTTTTCTAGCTCAATAAATACAATGAAATTTTTCTTTAAATAAGGAAAATGTATATCAAATAAATAAAATATAATAATAAACAACCACCAACCCATACAGTTTCGAAAGGGACTCTTGACGACGAAACCTTCATCTCCCCGATGCCAGAATAAAACCCTACTCAAGAACCATACAAGTATATTTATCAATAAAAAATACCTTTCAACACATTAAAAATTATTCTATATTTAATCATTCATTTTCCACATGGTTCCCATGGTTGTACGTGCCTCAATACTATCTTTTTCTTGTGTTGTAATTATAATCATTCTCAACCTTTTTTATTTACCCACATTAATCTCGAGAGTTCATTATATCTCCAATTAATCCCATAATTCATTCATATAATATACTACAAGTATATAATTCCATGTTTAGAATATAATATTTTTCACACCCTGACCTAGGCATGTGTTTTATCTTATTACTTCATTATCCTTACATAATTTTTGATGGGGTCCGGGGTGAGTCCCAGATGAAAATTTTGAGTCTATGTCAAAAAGTGCACTTTTTAGGCAAGGTCGATTGGCACATGAGTGGAACACATTTTGGAAACTCCAAATTTCTACTCTTGGGTAACTGTGCATCCCACTGGCTTTGGAAAATTGAAATAAATAGTGTTTATATTTATTGCGTACAACTATTGTTGTCAATTAAATTTTTTGTTCTTACTAATAATTATTTTTATTATTACTATTAATATGAAATTAATATTTTTATCATTTTTATTTTTATCATTATCATCATTATTATTATTTTTATCATTATGTTATAAATAAATAATTAATGAAGTTGTTAATGTGGGCGATAATAGTATTATTATTATTGATTATGTTTTGGAATTACTCTTTATTACAATTATTTTTATGTAAATTTTTTACCACCACTATTTTGTCCATATAATAATAATAATTATTCATTTTATTATTTTTATTTTTATCATTATTCATCATTATTATGATTTTTATTTTTTTATTATTAAAATTATTGTTTTTTGTTTTATTTTATTTCCATTTCTTTATTTTTTAATTTATTTTTTCTTATTTTCCTCCCCATAAACCGACACTTTTTTCTTATTCCATGTAGCCCTGAGCACGACATCACCCCTCTCTATCATTCCCTTTCTAGTGGTGCGAGCTCCATATCTTCCTTCTCCCGGATGCCTCGCGCTCCACCGCCTTGCAGCTTCGATGAACCCAAGACCACTGGCCCTTCCTCTTTTTGCGCGCTTTCCACCCCTGGTGCTATCCTGAGCCCCATTTCACCCTGTTTACTCGGCATAGCACCGCTACCCCCCCCTCGGCTGGATTTATCAAGAAACCCTTCCTCCTTCCTCGTGCGGAAAACCTCTAGCAGTGCACCATCACTTAGCCGCATATCCACAACAGTGACCACACTTTCTACGGTGGTCCTCGCCTGTAGGCCTCAGTCAACCTGCATCCAACCATTTTTACTAGATCAGTGTGACGCCCCCTAGACGTGGCCTCATCCTCTGGTGAAACAAACCCCGACTGACTCCTCTTTGCTGTTTTGGCAACACCCCCCTTGGTCTCCCGCCCTCTCAGCACGCAGAAGCTGACACCCTTCTCTCTTGCGGCGTGTGAGTAGACCAACACCTCGTCAAAGACCGTTCCCTTACTACCCATTACAGCTCCCCACCTCTGACCGGTGCACGTGAAACTAGAGATCCACCCTTGGCCTACCCTTCTTCAGTGCGCACAACCTTGTTGAACTCCAGCCGGTGCGTCGCCTCCTTCCAGCATGTTTCACCCCTGCCCTATCTCAGTTTTTCTCCTTCTCAACAGACAACCAGTCCTCTAGTCTTCACTTTTCGATGTGCTGCAGTCCAATCGGGCTACCCTACCACCTTGGCTGATGCTTCTTCCATCCATCAACTTTACACTCCTCCAACAACCCTCTCCGATGATTCAACTCCAGTTGCATCAACTCTTTCAGACATGCATAACCCTCCGGTATAATTGTTTCCCCTACGAATGCATTTTATCTTGATTTTTATTTTTATCCTTTATTTTGTCTTTGATTTATTAGTGGGTTTTGTCGATTATGATTTTTCTTGGAAGAGTTAGCATTTTAGGACCAGTGTGGGGCGTTTCCGAGTGAGCGCCATAACTACGCCTTGTTTTGAAGTTCCGTTGTCATTTCGTTTTGACCTCAAGGTAGGTACCCATTGCACATTCCTTTTTAATTAACGACTAATACATTTCATGATTTTTCATACCTATTTCAAATAATTAATATTGATGTATAATCTTTGGATTCACAGTTTGGGGTTGAAATTGGTGTATTATACATTGTCATGTGATAAATGGGATTTTATTTTTATATATTGCAGACCTCATGTTCTATGAAATGCCCGGTTGGCTCTTACTGTTTATTTGGAATATAATATTTTTTGGTTTGGTTTTATAAAAATATTGGTAGCTTGTGATGTTGTATTTTAGGGCTCATAAAATGGCTTCAAACTGGTTTTGGTTCCTCTTCAATGTGGTGATTTTTGTAATGGGTTTAATTCCCGTTTGGCACATTATAGATATTGATGAAATATTTTTGATGAAAAAACACATAGGGTAACTATCTTACTTCGGATGCGATAGATTTTTTGGGGGCCATTCTTAAAAGCTCCAAGGTGCTTGAATGGTTTAAAGGTAAGAGGTTTACCCATGGAATGGCTCGGGGTGATGCCTGTTGTGCATTATATATATGTGTGTGTGTGTGTGAATGTGATTGGATGCTCAGCTGGTATCATTTGTCTCACCCCCTTTTTTAAATACTTGATACATGGGAATCTGTCATATTGTGAGAATATTCTGAGAATGACTGCGGCACTGGTAGATTATGGTATTGACCAGTGGCCCATAGTAAGAGGATATATTAGGTTTATTACTATGGAATTTTCCCATTTCCTTCCGGAGAGAGGATGGTCAAGAATATTCGGCGATTTGATATCATCGTGTCTGACATGTCTACAGGACTGAGGTCCCATGTATTCGTGTTTTTTGGTTTATTCTTGATCTCCTATGTTCACCCATTTCTATTGACATTCAGTTACTTGCAGTGATGATTTTTTACTTGTATGTATTTCTACATTACCATTGTTGTGTACTTACTCTTGTTCATTTCTATATATTGTTTTCCTTGGAATGTGATATATTTGTTTTGACTTGTTTTCTAGAAATGGTTTTCAAATGAAAGTGCTCAATCCTCTTTTATCAAATTTGATAATATAAAGAAAACTTTCCCTTTCTAAAAACCCATTGACACTAATGAAATGAAACTGGATTTGAAAATGGTTAAGGGAAATTGTCTGTACTTTGATTTTTTGTAGAATATTTAGAAAAATAATACTTTTATAAATTGTAGATTAAATATGAAATGGCGTTTCATTTATTTTAAAGGTAGTTCATTGGGAATAAATATAAGGATATCGTACTGAGTTTTTATACTCACACCTATAGTTATTTTCAGTTTTCAGTGTCTTTGCAGGCAACATCATGAGTGCTCTCACCTTGGGAGATGCTAGATCGTTGGGTCGGAGAGTGACCTGTGGGGTCCCACGAAGTTAGTTTAAACATTGAGTTTGGTTAGTTTTATTTTATTTTTTTCTTGTTAGTCACTCTAGATGGTTTTTTCCTACACTACGCAGTATTATTTATACTGAATTATTTATTTATATTGGGATAATTCAATCCTACAACCTATGTTGATTCCCTCATTCTTGTCGCTAGCCCGGGAGGATCGGGAACCCCTCTCAGGCCATGTTGCGGACCGGCATGGGTGATCGGTTTAGGATCAACCCGGTTTTGATTGTGACAAAATGGTATAAGAGGTAGGTTATCTCTTACCAGAAATCATTTTTCAGAGTGTTATTTTTTATTTGGGATGTCAAGGAATATGGAGTTGGATTTTTATGACTCCTGGGGTAGGATCGGGAAGAGCGCTGCATACTCTTGCTTGTTTTGATCCTCATGTTTCCATGGGAAGTCCGGTTTAATTAGTTTCATTGGGTATTAATGAAACATTTTGTTATTGGGATGTGAGAAAGGGAGTTGGACTAATAGTCCTAAGACGCATGGCCTGGGAATCCATGTAGAGCTAGGGTAATGGACCAAAAAGACTCTCCGTGTCGGTGACGTGATTGAGAAATGTCCGCAAACCCTATGGTCATGTCACCCACAAACACTAGTTCCATGTTCGAGATGTTTTTGATGTCCTGTGACATTTTAGAGTGGTTCTAATTGGAAATAATGTTTATAAAAAAACAGTTGTATGAAATGACATGTTTAATTTGTGTATGATTTTAAAAGAAGTGGAATGAGTGATTAGTTTTTGGAAATAACGTTGATTTGTTTTGGACATGGGGTTCCTATGGGTGCTCACAAGCATTGTGGTATGTTAGAAATGTGGATGGATTTCTGGAATGGTGGATGGATGCTCGGGGTAACACGGATACATGCATGTGAGTGAGACTCTAAAGTAAACAAATAGTGAGGGTTTAACCCACCATGATAGTTATCAATTACATATGTTAAAAAAAACAGTTTTGTTTTTATGATGGCTCGTTTTCTTGTGTTTAGAGATTTTTATATATGCAGTGTTTATTTTTAATGATTTTATATATTCATTTGGCCTTTACTAGGTTCTTGAATTTTCTTGTCCAATAGTTTCTGCCTTAATGCTTTGATGGGTGATCATAGTGCGGTTGACCCAACTAAGGATTCTATTCTTGAGTGTCGGAAGCTAGATCCACCTCTCATTTATGGTCAAGCAGACCCTTCCATAGTGGATGAGTGGATGTTGAAGATTGAAAATGACTTTAGCCTCATTGAGTTTCCCATGTTGTTGAAGGTCAGGATTTCTACCTTTTTTTCTTGAATGTTCACCATGGATGTGGTGGAAGTAAGTGTCTTAGAATAATCCACGTCAAGATCATACTTGGGAGTTCTTCAAGTCATTGTTCATTCATCACTTTTTCACTAAGAAGGAAGGGTGAGAATGGGGATGGAGATATTTTGTCTGTATCATGAAGAAATATCAATGTTGGAATATTTACAGCGCTTTGGAAAGCTAGTCCCTTATGATTTAGGGTATGCCAGAGATGATCCCATGGAGGCTCGATGCATCGAGGTGGGTCTCGGCCATGATCTACAGTCTATGTTGTCAGATTCCAACCTATCTATTTTTTCTGATGTGGCGAGACATGCTTTTCATGTAGAATCCATGATTGTTGGAGTTCTTGAAGTTGTCCTCCCTATTTCAATTCTTATGATTATTGTGGAGACATCCAAGAAGATGATGTGTAAATGATGAAAAGTCTATGGAGAAGGTCATGGAATCAAAAGGCATCGGGATCTTTAATCAACCTCTCCAGAGCGAGAGATCCTCATGTGTTATCAGTGTGGAAAGCTGGGTCACAAGAATCCATAGTTCCCATGTACTCCTAATCCTTATCATGTTTGCGGACATTTGAGTCTCTTACAACGATTCTATCAAGGCATCTCTATAAATAGTCATGGGGGAAGTTATAAGAAGTGTTGTTCTGTTGGGTTTTGATTAAATTTTTTATGTATGTTTCCTTCTAGTGTAACGGATATTTTATTGTGGCTATTGTACGGTTTTTGGTTTGGGTTTGAAATGTATGGGAATGTTGTTAGTTTTTTATGAACATTGGTTTTTAATGCTAGCGTGATTTTCATTTCAAAACATTGTATTTTCCTTTGTCAAATAAAAACATGTGTGTTTCATATTTGAATTATCAGAACCTCGTGATGAGGTAGGAGATGCTTCATCCATCAGAGATTCATCCAAAAGGCATCAGAGTGAAGCCAGTGCGTAGTTAGGAACCCTCAGAGAGTTTTAATAATTCTAGATAAGGTTTCACCTCTATCGTTTGGGTGATACAGTCTTAGAATGTCTATTGTGGATTCTCTGTCGTTATAAATTTCCTCATATCGCAAAGAGCATGTTGGATTTATACCTCATGCAATACTAGTAATTTTGATTTTTGGATGCGATGTTCTGATTTTTGGCCTTTTTTGTACCACCCATGTGGATTAGTTGCAACTTTGGTTTCTATCCATCCTAAAGTGTTGAGTGGTGAGAAATATTTCTTCATAGTTTCATTGATCTAATCCTTGGGTCCTCCCTCCCCAACCATGGGGTGAGGGTTTTTCATTCATAAGATGTTTTTAGATTATCTCTTAATCCTTTCGGACGAAACTGAGTGATTTATGTCTTCTTTCTGTGTTATTTCTACTTGAGTAGGGCCCGTTTCTGATACTACTTGAATTCATATGGTGGGGAGTCCATTCTGGCCTCCCCTCTACTGGTAATTTTTTTTTCAGGAAATAGGGTTGAGTCTCATTGGTTGTTGATAGAATATCCTTAGATTGGGATGCTATATCATGTTTGTATGGAATCCTTAGGGGTTGATCAATCAACTAAAATGTATTGGGGATTTTTGGGGATGAAAAGAATTATAGTGGGGATAATTTTAACACCCCGACCTAGGTGTGTGTTTTATCTTATTATTTCTATAACCATAAATAATTTTTCTAGGGTCAAGGGTCAGTCTTGTATGAAAATTTTGAGTCTATGTTAAAAGGTGTGTTTTTAGGTGATGTCGTTGGGCGCTCGAGTGGAACACATTTTGGAAACACTACATGACTCCACTCGAGTAACTGTGCAGCCCACTTTATTTGGAAAATTGAAATAAAGAGTTTTTATATTTAATGTTCACATCTATTGTTGTCAATTAATTTTTTTCTTGCTGTTAATAATTATATCTATTATTACTATTAAGACAAAATGAATATTATTATCATTTTTATTATTATTATTATTATTATTATTATCATTATTATTTTCATCATTATGTTATAAATAATTAATTAATGATGATATTAATATTGCAGATATTTTTATTTTTATTATGATATAAGTTTCTCCATCAATCTTTACTACCATTATTATTATTACTATTTTTTATCCCCACTATTTTTTTAATTTTATAATTATTATTATTCTTTTTATTTTTTTATCATTATTAATTGTTATTATTATTGTGACTTTATTATTATTACTATTATTATTGTTTTATTTTATTTTGTTTCCATTTCATTATTTTATTTATTTTATTTTTTCCTCTTTTCCCCTCTTTCCCCTAACGCTAACTTTTTTCTTCTTCCCCGTAGCCCAACATGCCACATCACCCCTCTATATATTTTACCTGCATGTGGGGCGAGCACCCTCTCCACCTTCTCCCAGATACATCGTGCTATGCCGCCTTCCATCTTCGATGAACAAAAGACCACCGATCCTTCCTCTTGTTACACGCTAGCCAGCCCAGGCATTGTCCCGAGCCCCATTGCACCCCTGTTCACTCAGCACAGCTCCACTCCCCCACTCGGCTAGATTTATCTAGGGAATCTTCCTCCCTGCTGGTGTGGTGAACCTCCAGCAGCGCGACCTCACCCAGCCACCCATCTACAATAGTGACCACCTTTCTTCGATGGTCCTTGCTTAAATCTCTTGCTCAACCCACATCCAACCGGACGGACCCTCTCTGATGGTCTTGTGTGACTCCCCTAGACGCGGCCTCCTCATCCCTTGCACCAAACCCCAGCCAACTCCTCCTAGACGTTTCAGAATCAACCACCATGGCCTCCCTCTCTCTCAGCATGCAACAGCCGACACCCTTCTCTCTTGCGGCGTGTGAGCAGACCAACACCCCATCGAGACCCCTCCCTTACTCCCAATTTTTGTGCCCTCCACCTCGGACCGGTGCACGCAACACTAGAGAGCCACCTCCAGACATCCCTCTTTTAGTGTGCACAATCTTGTCGACCTCCAGCCAGGGCATCACATCCTTCCGACACATTTCATCCCTCCCCTATCTCAGTTTTTCCCCAACTCGGTGGCCAACTAGACCCCCAGTCTCCCCTTTTTGGTGTGTAGCAGTCCCGTTTCGCTACCCTAAAACCTTGGTTGATTCCTCTTCCATCCAGTACCTTTACATGCCTTTAAAGGCCCAGTTCAGTGATTATCCTCCAATCGCATCCCCTCCATCTGACGTGCACAGCCCTCTGGTATACTTTTTCCCCTTTAGGTGTGTTTTATCTTAATGTTTATTTTTATCATTTCTTTGGTCTTTGTTTTATTAGTGGGTTTTGTCGATTGATTTTTGTTCTTGGTAGGGTGACCATTTTAGGACCTGCGCTGGGAATTTCCGAGTGAGCGCCATCATCATGCCTTGTTCCGATGTTCCATTTCATTTGGGCTTTGACCTCAGGGTAATTTCCCTTTTTCACATGCCTTTTTAATTAAATATTCATACATTTTAGGCTTTTCAAACCTCTTTTAATTAATGAATATTGATTTTTAATCCATGATTTCACTATTTGGGGTACAATGTGGTGTTTTATACATTGTTATTTAATAAATTTTATTTTATTGTTATATACTGCACACCTCGTGTTTGATGAAATTCCCATTTGGATCTTGCAATTTATATGGAAAATAAAATCGTTTCGTTTGGTTTTATTAAAATATTGGAAGCCTATGAGGTAGTATTTAGGGGCTCATCAAATGGCTCCAAACTGGTTTTTGTTCCTTTTTAAAATTGGTGATTTGTGTAATGTGTTTAATGTCTGTTTGGAACTTTATAGAAATTGATGAAATTGTTTTGATGAAAACCCTCCTTGGGTAACTTTTCTTAGTGGGCTATGATAGATTATTTTGGAGGCCCATGCTTAGATGATCTTGGGTTCCTGAATCATTTTAATTCTTGAGGTTTTCCCATTAAGTGGCTCGGGGTGATGTCTATTACGCTTTATTCTATATATGTGTGTGGATATGATTGGATTCTTTGCTGGCATCAATTGGCTCACCCCATTTTATAAATACGCGTGAAATGGTAATCTAGTATATTGAGAGAATATTATAATAATTAGTGCTGCACTGGTACTTTATGGTACTAACTAGTGCCCCATATTATGTGGATATATTGGGTTTATTACTATGGGATTTTCCCTTAGACTACCTGAGAGAGGATGGTTGAGCATATTGGGTGTTTTTATTTAATCGCATGTGACATGTAAACGAGGATGAGATCTCATGTATTGGTGTATTCTAGTTTATTCCTCATCTCTTAGGTTTGCCCAATTCTATTGACTATCAGTTACTTGTAGTGATGATTTGGTACTTGTATGCATTTAAACATTTCCCTTATTGTGTACATTCTTTTCTTATTTTTTGAATATTGTTTTCTTTGGAATGTGAAAATTTGTTTTTGACCTGGTTTTTAGAAATCATTTTCGAATTAATGTGTTTAAACCACTTTGTACATATTTGAAAATATAAACATCACATTCCCTTTTTAAAAATTCATTGACACTACTAAAATGAAACTATATTCGAAAACGGATAATGTCTATGGTTTGTACTTTTATTTGGAGTAGAATAGTTAAAAAAATATACTTTTATGATTTTTAGTTCAAATGTCAACTGGTGTTTATTTTATTTTTAAGGTAGTGCATTGGGAATAGATATCAGGCTAGCATAATGAGTTTTAATTCGCATGCCTATAGTTATTTTATGTTTTTAGTGATTGTGCAGGCTACAGTTTGACTGTGCTCGCCTTGGGCGATGCTTGATCGTTGGGTCATTGAGTGACCCACGGGGTCACATAGAGTTATTTTAGACATCAAGTTTGGTTGGTTTTATTTTCTTTCATTCTTATTAGACACTTTACTTGGTTTATTTTTTTTCTAATTTTATCTGTACTATTTCTATGGCTTTATATATTTATATTGATAGAAATCGTTCCCACATCTTCTGTTGATTCCCTTGTCCTTGTTGCTAGCCTGGGAGGATCGGGAATACCTCTCAGGCTATGTAATGGACCAGCTCAGGTGATCGGTTCTCGGTTGATCCTGGTTGGTTCGTGATAATCTTAGTGGTGCAGAAAACCTTGTCTAAAACCCCAAATCTCAATCAGTGTAGATCACAATGACTAACACCTCACATATAAATATGTTTAGATCTAGATGTTTGACACCTCAAAACTATGCACTTAGATAACTGTTGGGGAGTATGGCCATTCTCATGTCCCAACATCTCCATTGGTGAAGAATAACATTACTAGAACCAAAATTTTCAATCATTTACATCATTTGATAACTATTAAATAGGAAACCCATACCCATGTCCCAACTTCTCTATTGGTATAGTAATCAATGTTTTTACCCTTTTCCCATTTATTAATTAATTCAAATATTATTTAATGTAATCCAAATAATTTATTTCTCAAGATTTATCCAAATTAATTTCCTTACAAATACATTGATTAGTGAAGTAGGTCAAATCATTTAGTTAACCCACAATTTACTATGTACACAAACCAATTAACTAATTTATCATTTAATTAATCAATCAACATGGATCTCATACCATAATTAATTCTCCAAAATTAATTATCCTAACCAAATCACAACTTGTCAAAATTAATATCACAGTTAATTGTCTTTATCAAAAATAAAGGTATATATTTAATCCACCATAAATTTTCCCAACATAACCAATTCCATATCTCATAATTAATCCCCAGATTAATTATCTATATTACAAACCCAAGAACATAATTAATTCACAATTAATTATTTCATTCTAAAACAGATTTCTCCATAATTAATTTTAGAAATTAATTATTCAAATAATTATTGAAAAGAACATAATCAACCCAACATTAAATATCATAATTTAGAAAAAAACAACATATCAAAAATAATCTCTCAATCAATCATCTCAATTAACCTATTCAATATATCATAATTAATTCCCCCAATTAATTTTATAAATTTGAATATCAATGAATTAAATTGATTCAAATATAATAATCTCAATTTGTAATCAATCCCCTTAATTAATTCTATTAATTATAATTTCAAAGCACAAAAATTAATTCATAATAAATGATCACAACTTATCTATCATAATACTCATAATTACCACTGAAACCAAGTGTGTAAACATTTAAGAGTTGAAATAGAAAAATGAATATCGTAAAGCTAAACAAACATATCAATAAACATTATAGTTTTATCTTGAATGAATCACACCTCTGTTGGAGGGTTTTTATTAAAAAACATGATTTTGTAATATAACAAATCATTTTATTACAATAAGAAATTTTCTCCAATGTTGTAGTCTACTTTATCAAAAGTAGTCATTAAACTAAAACTACAATTTTCAAAATGAAATCAATGTTGAGGACCTTACCTCAAGGAATTTTCTGGACCAATACATTCTATCTGAAACTGCAATGAAATCATGGACTCGTACATCCCCAATATTGCGTGCGTGTACTAGGAAGTGGTTTCATCACTCAACAACGATAAATGGAACACCAAATTAGTGTGGTGAGGACCAATGAACCTCAAATTAGTTCACTACAACTCATATACACTATACGTATTTATTTTAAAGGGGACAAAACAATTATTAGGTTTATAGCCTAACCTTAAAATGATGGGTATAAACCAAATCAAGTTAAACCACCATGCCTTTGGCATCGATTATTGAAATAAATCACAAAGGGTCCCGATACATCTTCTACACTACCTTGTATTTAAGGAAATAAAAAATATGGTTTAATACCGAACCGAGTGTTTCATCCCTAACTTAACCCTAGTGGTGGAAAGAGGATATGTTCATTTTAATAACGAAACATGAAATGAATGACTTATAATGAATATATCAACAAAATCTGTGAATACTCTTGGAGTAGATAGACATACTAAGAGGGACTCATAGGGGAAAGTGGGGAAAACACATCGGTGTTTCACCATGGGTGTGTCGCACCACCAATAGGAGGAGGGAGAGATGTACCTCCCTCTAATTTTCTCCCATTAATATATTATAATTAAAATCTTAAATATAATAATTAATATAATAATAATAATAATAACCATCATATTAATATTATTATTACCCATTAATATAACAAATCGTTAATAAACCCCAACTCCGCAAGTACACATCATTAAATTAAATTATATCCAACAAATGTAATTAAATAAAATATCCAACTCATTAATATTTATTTAAATTCATCTAACCTCAATTTAATTAAACCAATCCACTCATTCAAAACAACTTAATTAAATTTTATTAAAAATTTTTAATTAATGTGATTGTCGATCCTCTATCTCACCCTAATTTAATTTGATTCCCTCATATAACTTAATTAAATATATCCCATGTTTCACATTAATTTGATAAATTCATTTTTAAAGGATTTAATTAAAATAAAAACACAATTTAATGTAATATAATTAAAACCCTCTCTACAATAAATTTAATTAAATAAAATAACCTGTAACCCAAAATAAGGTAGGCTGCATCGTTTTCCTTACACTGTCATACAAATAATGCAACAATAATGCAGAATCTTCTGTCTAATGAACCTAGCCCACATGGCATGTCCCATACAATTTTCCTAACCATACACATACCATTCATGTGCCTCTTTCTAAGATTATCTACTCTCAGGGTTTTTCCAAAATGATTTTCCAAATTGTACATTGACTTATGAGCACCTCCGTCTCCCATAATTAAACTGCACAGTTTCCCGTAGTTGGCTTTATAGTTTAACAGTTCATGAGAAAACTCATCACCCTATTTAGTTCCTTAAAAACATGTCTTTTCCTGGTTTGATACTCCCGATTTACAAACAGTCATCTGAGAAACTCTTCATCCATTTACTGAAGCCCGATATAAACACATTTTAAATGATCCCAACTCGCGAAACATCAATCAAAATATAGGTTTTTTGTTCGACCATCCATCAAATGAATGACTACAAAAACTCTCATATTTTATCCCAGTTCAAAAAAACAAGACATTACAATCTTCCCACATTAAAAATATCTCATTCTCAAGAAGTCATTTGGAAATACTACAACATTAATCAATCCACCAAGGTCATATTGTCTTGTTTGAATGATCACTTTGCATTTCTAGACACCAAACACACCTATAATAAAATACGAATCCTAAAATCATAAACCATTAAATCTCGATCTAAAGAACTGAATCCATCCCAAAACATCCAAATTTCCAATAACCGATTCTATGAAACTAAAGACAGGATTTCTTCATTGCCTCCCTAAATGATATTACCCACCTAAAACGCCACAATCACCCTTACACCGATGATGATCTCCCAAAACGATTCCATCACCAACCACATGTTTTCAATGTCCTTACTCAACTTTTGGTAACCTCTCAAAGTCAAGACATCCCAAGGATACATTTAAAATATTGTTTTCTAGAACAAATAATAGTGTAACCCAAAGAATAAAAAACCTATGTACAACGCAATTAACAACCCCTTATTGTGTCCATCAACTGTTAAAATGTTAGAATGATATATAACTCACTCTCTCTCAGTTCCTCCAGTATGAGATCAATATAAGAGAAATTATAATCTCATTTTGAGGTGCACACTAAGGTGAAAAAAAAGTTACAAAAAGATCAGTCGAACTATCAGTCGTCGAGTCTTTAAAAAAGGGCTCAACATATAGTGCGATCACATTATCATCCAATAATTGATGCCTTTATCACCCAAGGCATCATTGTTCCATCAATTTTTCCCTTTGAAACTATTCTAAAAATAATATTGATACGACACTACCCACTTTTTGTGTTTCTATGTAATCAATGAAAATATTAGTCACTCATAAGCACACAAATTTATAATCACCTTAAACGCACGTGGGAATTTGCATGAACCATGGTCACCAAATTAATATCTCGCTTGAAAACACAACCTAAACTTATCGCTGTGTCAAAACAACTAACTCACAAATGTTATACTATTAAAAAAACATTATATTGATACCAACATAAAAAATATCACTTTTGAAAAAAATCCTGTAAATCTCTAAGGGTGCTACCTAACAAGGTCCAGTCCCTTACTAAGAATATGCGTCAAACCTGTCACTTGGTTATGCAAAACTGAAATCATTATGATGAAAAGAAACCTTTTAATTTTATCCATCTCATTTAAATCATTTTGACCTCTATAAATTTGAAATAATTTTAACAAACCAACAAGTACTATTCCACAATAATGACCACGATTATTAACAAACTCCCCATAGGAAACACATACATGATATAACAAACTTCCTCAATAGTACTTAACATTCAACATCATTTCATTCTAAACATCAAATTTAGCATCTAAATTCCATTTAACCAAAACGGTGACCTCAAAGTTTCCCATTTAATCAAATATAGGTTCTTCAAAAAGAAACCCTATAAATATTCATTTCAATAAAAAACATCATTTTTACATTTATAACCATTTTCAAACACACCATAGTTATACTAGGCTCTGTCACATGGGTGTAAATATACCCTTAGATAAGGAGACCATACACCATAGCGATGGCACTTGGATCCCATTTATCAAATAAAAATTTTCATTAATGATTTTATCTTTAGATTGAAATGATTTAATCATTTGATTACCTGGGATAACATTTTCTCATTTATAAGGCTTCATTACACCTTACAACTGAAATTGGATGTCATTATAAATGCAACCAAGCAGTTTTCACTCATACAACCATTTAGACATCAATAAATAATGAGCATTCTATCATAAGCAGTAAAACAATTATGTTATAACATAGAATCATTTTATATAATCATATAATCATGTTATATAATCGGGAATGATAATTAAAATCAAAACATGGAATTCCACCCAAGGAACATAATAAAAATTAGCTAGAATCCAACTAATGTAACTATATGGAATTTAAAATTCATGGAATTTGAATCACTAAGTTTCTAATATGGTGCATTTTAATGTAATTTCCTTGCAATATCAGGCCAAAGAAATATTTAAAAATTCTCAAAATAAATAACCAGGATAAAATAATCCAGTCACTCTTGGTGAAATAATATTAGTTTTAATATCAATCTGTATAAACATCAATTACTATCCCTGGTCAATTGGTCATTTAGCGTACTTGGGGTGATCTGTCCCAAGAATGACTATTGATATTGTGTTTAAACTTTCTTAGTCTACTGTCTACCAAACCAAAACATAAAGACAGATGGAAAAGAATTGAAAACCCAAACATCTGATTCCACATTGAAATTTCCTGTCTTGGATAACCCTCAAACTGGAATGTAGAACAATCACCACAAGATATCAGGTGTGTCTCCCCATACACTAGATTATATTGACTAGCAGTGAGGGTCTATAGAAAGTTAGTGAAGAGACTATACCCTCATATTCAATGTAAACAATGGTAAAAACAATAAACTCAATGAATAATGGAAGAAGATATAAATAAGTCATCAATTTAAAAGTAAATGTGGCCAAACCTAGAAAATACAATGCATGAATGACATGGAAAAACATATTGAAATTGAAAAACAAAATTATATGCATTAAATTATAATAAATAAAAAAATAAAAGGCTCCAAGATACATGGGTGATCTCCATGAGCATCTCGAGCTCCTGTTCGGTCCTTTCCTCACAACTCCCAAGTAAAACTAAACATCCACAAGCAGAAGCCCACAACCCCACAATCATGATAGTCTACATAGGTACCCTAGTGAAATTGTGTCTCGAAAAGGGTGTGAGATATACATATCAACAGTCTGGGACCACATATTTTTTATCCAAATATTTAAATCGTAATTTTTTATACATGGTGAAAGTATATCAAAGCAATAATAGAACTTAATAAACATCCAATAACCTATCATGACTCTAAAGGATATCATGACATGGATAACTACTTTATCCCATAGCCAGATTAATAACCCATACAAGAACCCAAAATGTATATTTTTCATGAAAAAATACCTTTCATCACATTACAGATTATTCTCAATTTAATATTTCATTTTCTCTAAGTATCCCATGGTTTATCGTACCTCAATACTAACTTCGTCTTGCGTTGTAATTCTATTCTACCTAAAACATTATTTATTTTCCCACATTGAACTCGATCTTGATTCATATCTCTCATTAATTTCATAAATCATTCATGTAATATTCGTTTTGTGTAGAACATCATATCACACACTTAATCTCATCCGTAATGAACTCCATGTATAATGCCTAAAAAATCTTTTCATATATTTATACTATTTGTGTTGAACACCATGTATAACTCCTAATATAATTGGTGAATAAATTCATGTCTAACACCCAAAATGCCAATCCGTGTAGATCACCTTTTCTAACACCTCACATGAAAATTCGTGTAGATCATTTGGTCTAACACCTCACGTCTAAGTGCATAGATAATAGTTGGGGAGGAACACCATGTGGAATTCCCAATATTATCGTTTTTCTATAAATCCGTGTATAACACCCACATTATTAATCATTTACATCATTTGACAACTATTTTGGATGAACAAAATGTCCAAGCCTTAAATTCTCCATTGGTCTAGAATGCTATGTCTACCACAAAGTTCTCGTCTTTAGAAAATTCAAAAATTTATTAATCTAAGCCCAATAATTAATTCCCCAAGAGTTATCCACATTCATCCCCTTACTAATCCATCTATTAGTGTAACCATCAAATCAGTTAGATAATCCATAATTAACTAATTACTCAATCCCATTAATTAATTTATCAATTAATTAATCAATCAACATTAATCTCATTCAACAATTAATTCTCCAAAATTTATTATCCAAAAAAAATCATAACTCATCATATTTAATCTCACAATTAATTATCTTAATCAAACATCACAAAACATAATTATTCTACCATTAATTATCTAAACATGTCCAATTCGACATATCATTATTAATCCCCAATAAATTATCTATATTACAAACTCAAGAAGATAATTAAATCAAATTTATTTACCCCATTCTAAACCTAATATTCCTATAATTAATTTCAAAAATTAAATATCAAAATTGTTTCTATAAAAGCATATAATTAATCCAAAATTATTTATCTTAGTTTATACAAAACATCATAAAAAAATTTATCCCTTGATTAATAATCTCAATTTCCATATTAAATCTCTCATAATTAATTCCCTCAATAAATTATTTAATTTATAATCTCCATACACAAAATTAATTCACAATTAATTATCTCAATATATAATCAATCCCCATGATTAATTATCCTAAATATAATTTCAATGATCATAATTAATTCACAATTAATTATCACATCTTATCCTGCCTAATAATAATAATTACTACTTAAACCATCTACGTCATCATGTAAGGGTGGGAATAGAGAAACATGTACTGTCAATATAATAGGACATATCAATCTAAACAATATGTTTTTATATTGAATGTAGTGCACCTCTGTTGAAGGGGTTTTATTAAAAAACCTTATTTGTTATTCTAAAAAATAATTTTACACGAGTAAGAAATTTTTTATAACATTGAAGTAAAAATTATCAAAAGAATTATATCAAAAAAATGAATTTTTCCAAATAAAATCAATGTTGAAGAATTAACCTCCAAGAATTGGTCATTCCAATGATTTCTAACTCAAACCATAATCCGCTCGCACACTCGTACTTCCTCATTATTGCATGCGCATATTAGGAATTGGTTGCATCACCCTAAAATAATAACTTATACCAAAAATAGTGCAGAGAGGACACAAATATCTATAATTATTTCTCTAAAACTAACATACACTCTAAGAATCTCATTTAAAGTGTACAAAAGAATTATCAAGTTTATAACCTTACCAGAAAATGATGGCATTGAACAAAATCCATTCGAACCACTACGCCTTCCGTGACTGTTGTCAAATTAATGACCAACGAGTCCCAGAAAATCTTTTGTACCACCTATAATATAATGAAACAAGAAATCTAGGTTAATATTGTACCTATGATTTTATCCTAACTGATCGCAAGAGAAGGATAGCCGAGACGGATGATGCGAATAATGAAACATGCATATAATGACTTACCTTAACTAGAAAGACCCCTTCCATATAGACTATGAGAGAAGATAGCTACATGTAGAGGGATCTGAAGAGGAGGGTGGTGTTCCACCCATGGGTGCTACACCATCATTGTGTCGTACCCCATGTAGGAGAAGGGAGAGGTGCACCTCTCTCTCATTTTATCCCTTAAATAAATTAAAATTTTTATTTAAAATATAACATTTAACATATTCATAATAATAATAATAATAAACATCTAATTATTATTATTACCCATTAATAACACACATAATTAACAAACCCCAAGTCCCCAATTAACCATAAATAATTAAATTCTTCACCAATGAATTAAATTAAATTAAATATCCAACTCATCATTATCTAATAAAATTCATCACAACTCAATTTACCTAAATCAATTCCACCATTAAACACCATTTAATAAAATTTTTATCAAAAAAATTAATTAAATGAATTCTCCATCCTCAAAATCATCTTCATTTAATTATATTCTCTCACATAAGATATTTAAATAAATTCCACATTTCACTTTAATTAATTAATTTCCTTCAACCATGAAATTTATTAACTAAAACCCGAATTTCACAAAAATTAATCATAACCCCTTTCACCCTTGGAATTAATAAAATTAAAAATACAATTTAACAAAATTTAATTAAATTCCTCTATATAATGAATTTAATTTAATAATAAAACATGTATCCCAATATTGTGTAACCCGCACGGTTTGTATCGCATGATCTAGAAAATTGTGCCCCAACCATGAGGAACACTCTATCGAAGGAACCCACCTCACACGATATGTCACGCATTATTTTTATAACCATGTGTAGACCATGTGTGCGCCTCAATCTCCCAGAATTAATATTCCCGATATCTGATAGCAGGATTTACAATTTAACAGGCCGCACACCAACTATTCCCTCTATCGGGTTCTTTAAAAAATTGACTATTCGTGGTTTGAAACTCCCTATTTCTAATCATCCTTCTAGGAAACTCCTCGATCCATTACCCAAGCCCGATAAAAAAACATTTAAATGGTCCCTACTGCAAAATCTACAACCCAAAGCATTTTATTATGATCCAATCATCCAGAAAATGAAAAAGTTAGAAAATCGTCGTTTTTAACCTCATTTAAAATCATATTACTTTACACATATAATTGAGGATCGATCGAGTATTATATCACTCACTACTATTATATTCAGTTCTTATCAATATTTATCACATTAATTTTTTTCCAGATCAAACTAACTCCGTTTTATGTTGACATATTTGTATGAATGAATAACCGTGTTTTGTTTTCAATAAAAAATTAGTAATAGTAATATGATCCATGAAATCTAAAAATCATAGTAACATTTTAGGGTTTTGTACATTCATCATCCGATTTATTTTTAGAGGGGTAAAATATTATACTATATTTATCTATGTTGTGACATAAGAAAGAATGTTTTTGTAAGGAAAAATTAATTTTTATAAATTTCCATTATATCTTCTTTTCATTCAGGTCCTTTAAAAAAATCGCTTTTCATTTTCATGATTTTAATAACTTTTTGATTAAATAATGATAAAATCAATAATAATATCAAAAAACATATACAATTTATCATGGTAGAAAATATTACTAAGATCCTTAAATAAAACTATGAAATTTTACAACTAATAATGCATAAAAAAATTCACAATGCATATATATAGTATAAAATGATGTTTTTGGATGATATTCCTTCTTCAACATTATATGATATTACCCAACCCTTAGGTCAACATATAAATTTTTTTTTTCTTAGTGGATATTTCTAAAAAAGAGTTGTGAATAAGAAATAGATACTTATTCTTGATAGTGATGTTATTATAATATTTATAATCAATTAAAATTATCATGGAACCATCATTATTGTTAATAAATAAGGATAAAACCAGGGTTATGTAATAGGATGTTTGAATCCCTTACAAAGAAACTCAAACAATTTTTTTTTAAATTTAGATATCATACTTGTGTTATTCCAAAAGGTGGTTTGGAAAATGGATTTGAATCATGAACTACGTCAATCATAAATTTTATAACCCAATTAGTTATATCAATTGTCATCCTAGTAGAGAAAAATATCCATACATCATTTTCATACATGTACATCTATAACATTAACAATTCCAATGTTATTAACAATATGTGAGTGAGTGTATTCATTTCTATCATTAATAGATTCTTAGCATCATGATTTGTTTTCAATGTTATGGATTCATTCCTATATACAAAAGAATACCATTTAAAAATACATTTCTATTTACTATATATCATATCATGTTAAATAATGATCTAATTCAAACCTAAAACAACATATAACCATACAAGGGTAAAATCATTGTTATTAGGTAAAAAATTTCAACTAATTATTATATGAATATTATTATAATTTATTTTTTCTATAACACTTACAATAGTTGTTTTAACCATAAGATAATGATTTATTTATTATTGCGTATTTTAAAAATTACTAGAAGAGTTAAAAAATTGAAGGATTATTTTGACCCCAAATAAAATCATTAATTTTTAAAATTGTAATTAATAAGAATTTATGTGATACAAAATCATTTGATAGACTAAAATCTGAAAAGAAGTTTTAATGGATTTTACCACATTGTTCTAATTATAATCAGCCTACATTCAATAATTATAGTTATTATATGGACACAAAAGTTCATAATGAGATACACATTGTTACATTTAATTTTTTTTACTATTTATCTATCAGAATTGTCCTTACCATAATGAAGATATTTTCACTAAAATTATGAGGCTAGTTTAAAATATTACCACATCAGAAGAACTTAATATACATTATAATATATTCCAAAATGTAGTTTTCACTCAAATCTCACAAAATGAAAACATAATTCTCTTACAGTAGTTTAATTTGATCCATTATACCCCTTTTCTTACCATGAGGACCACTTTTCAACTAGTTTTGTAAGTACACGAGACGATATAATTAATCCATTTTCCCCTTCTCCAAATATCAAAATCATTATCATAAATTTAAAATTCTCCATAATCATTTTCCCTTTTATATTTTGGATTTAATATTATGTAAAATAGATTAATATTAATATAAATATTAGGGATATTATTTAAATACCATCCAATAATGTAATTTTTTATTAACAGAAACCCACTATATATAACTCATTTTTTCAATTTCCAAAATTGAATTTCCATAAAAACCCACCATAAGAAAAAAATTCCCAAGGAATATATTCCAATATTTAACCAATTACATGGGAAAAACTTCCTCTCTCTCTCCAAGATGTTATTGATTATAGACCCATACTAGTTATAAATTGTGTTAATTATATAAATAAAAACACATATATTTTGATGCTCTAAAAATACCAGGATATGAAAAATATTTTCTTATGCTTTAATCCTATATTTGTTTTGTTACTGAGTTAGTTTATTCACTAAATGATGGAGGATTTTTCACATTAAATAATTCATTTTTATCGCGTTCCTTCATGATAGATTCATCATATCTCTCTCATATATTTCACCACCATTTATATCCAATATGAATAGATATATCACTGTAAAAAACAACTTATTTTCATTTCTAACCATGATGGGATGCTGATATTTTAGAATATCATCCCCATAGTTCATTCCTATTTCATATTATTTATTCCCTGTAGAGAAAATAACTTCTAAAAAACATTGTTTAGGTGAAAAAACATGATAATCATAAAATTATATATCTTTTTAAATATACCATTAACAAAAATATTTTTATGTTATTAATGTAGAATTATTCTAACATCCAGTGTTTTCTAATCCTTTTTATGGTAACTACTATAGGTACCCAACCTTAAACAATACATTATCTAGATATTTTAGACTAGAATGCATTAAATTTTTCCAAAATATATTTTAGTATTACTATTTTATTGTGTTCGTTATTAACTAAAACATAGAAAATCAATATACCACAATCTGGGCTCTTTTATAAAATATTAATTAATCATACTAATTGATTTTAAAAATAATCTAATATTATTTTCATGGAAAATATTCATGACATTCAACTAGAATTATTCAATTCCATTAACTATCCATAAAACCTTTAAAAAATATTTTAAAGTTTTTCATAAGCACAAATATCATAGTAAGGGACATTAAAATAATGAAATTTATAACTCTAGTGAATAATCATGAAAACCTGAAAAATAATCACATTTATCCCATAATTCTATGAACTTATAAAATAAATAATTTATAGATTAAAAACACTTATACATTGTCAAAGGAAACGTTTAAAATCCCATAAAATAATATATAAATCAAATATGAAATATATGATTTTTTACACTAATATATGGGGTAACAAACATGGATACACCTAAAACAACTTTCATGGTTATAATTAGAATAACTATCAGAACATATTACCATAATTAATTAGGATACAACTAATCAGTGAACTCCATCCCATATTAGAATAACTATCACAATAAATTCCTATATTAACTTAGGATAAAAATAAGAGTATTACACTTTCCATTAACCCAATGATTTGGAGTGGTATTATAGTGTATCATTATATTGGTTAAGAATATAACCACCATTTCCATAAAAAATTCCTATGAACCATCACTTATTACATAGAAATTTTGTCATAAAATTTCATTAACATAGTGAAAGAGATTTTTCTTTCAATAAAACCTAAAATCATGTATAGGATTAAAAATATTAAATTATTGTTTTGTTAGGGGAAAAATAATTTTCGGTGAATCCATTATTATAGAAAATTCATGTTTTCTTTTTTAAAGAATTTAAAAACATTACATAATAAGACTCCTTTTCAAAATATTTTAATGAAACTAAAGTGATATGTTAAATATAAATTATAATTATTTTAAATCCATTTAAATACATTCACAAATTAATATTAATAAAATGAAAATGGAATATAAAATTGTTTTTTGGGGAGGCATTAAATATGAATTTTTAAAAATAAATCCATTACCTTGAGTCAGACACTTCATATTTTTTGTTCATCCTAATAAAAAATAATAATATCTAAATTAATGAATTTATATAAAACCTTTTTTGAATTTATTATTACATTAATATCTGTTATTACCATTTTATAGAAATTAGTTAACTATTTATGTTCACGTTAGATTCCGTGATGATAACTGGTTAATAAGCCCAAAATTAATTATGCAAGTTGATTATAATAAATGTTGTCTTCATTTTATCATATTAAGATTATTAAAATTGATATAATTATTATTTTCTTACATAAATTATAATTTAAAAACCAATCAAAAAATATAATTATGATAAAATTATCAACATTACAATCATAAAGATGGTATGAATTACATACACATGAGTGACATTACCGTTTTCCAACGATCTGTCACGACCCGTCCTCGGGGCCCGTGCCGTGACTACGCCAAGCTCACCTTCCATAGGCCAGGTGCTGGCGACTAGCACGAAAGGCGTAAATCCCGATAACTGGGAAGGCATTGCCTTTATTAAAGTAAACAAAAAACCACAGAGTATAAGCGGAAGCAAAACACTAAGTACAAAGAATGTTCTGAAAAATAAATTGGCCAGAATAAAAACCCAAAAGGAATTATAACTACAACAGAACAAAGTACAACAGAAAACTACAACAGCTGGATGAATGGAAGTGGCTCCTAGGTTGTCCTCCTCGGATCCTACCTGAAGGGTAGATACATATGGCACAACTCCTGGATCGTCCACCACGGATCCTACCTGAAGGGTAGGTACAGATAGCCTCCACAACGCTCTCTCCCGTCAACCTCCTCCAAGTGTCGTCTCACCATGAATTCCACCTACAGATACTGACTTGTCATGTAGTCTACCTTCGGGTACCGTCCAATCTTCAAACACTCGGCCTCCGTCAGTACTGTCCGTCATCTGCAACCAACACAACAAGGTGTGGGCATAGCCCGTGCAGGGGTTAGTATAACGTTACTCAGTAGGGACCCCGAGACCCTCTAGGTCTCACTAAAACCAACATGGATATCCACAAGAAGATCTCAACAGATAACCTCTACTTAGGTATATTCCCATACATATATCTAAGTTATCAAGTAACCCATCTCAATCATGAGGGAAACACATCAACGGATAACCACTACCGAGGTATTTGCCCATATATATACCTAAGTTATCAAGTGACCCATCTCAATCAAGAGGTAAACACAATGGTCAAAAGTCTCAGCTCAAACCAGGATTTTCATTATCGAAACCGTAACTGCTGAAGAGCTCCGTCTCTGGAGTGTACAGTGGTCATGTCACGACTTCGCGGTACTGCTCACTAACCTAAGACTACTGAGGTACTCCTCCTGTTGAGTACCGCGTGTCAGCCGCCTAGACACAGTAGTGCTTCCCACCGAGCTATGTCACCCAAACAAAATAGTGCACACACCCTAGTACCTGCTGAGGTGGTCTTCGGACGAGTACCGCAGGTCTGAACTGTCACAAAGGTAGTGCTCTGTCCGCCATGGTTCTGCACCTGACAAAGTAATGCTCCGTCCACTGGGCTAGTCGACTCACTCCAAGTCGAGTTGGTCAAGTAGTCGTCAGGTCTCAGTCGGCTACACGGTCTCTGTACTCCGCACTCTTGTCTCCGGGAGGATCCGCTCCATGAGCTACAGGTCGATACTCCAAGTATCTCAAAGTCCCATGACGAAGTATCTCAAATTACCGCCTCGTCATAGAGGTCTCAACGCAACAGACGACGCGTTAATCGGACGTCCGGTCTGTGAGTTATTAGTCTTTTCGTCCCAGGGGCCCGGTTGGTTTCGTGAGCGAACCAACCCGGACGTATCTCAACTCTACCCCGAACTCTCATAGTTTATACTCATAGGGACCGTTTTTTAACGAGATCACCAACTCCGCTGACGGTTCGTCAAACGGACGTCTGTTCTGAAAGATATCAGCTTTTCCGTTCCAGGGGCTCGATTAGATTTCAGGTGCAATCCAACCCGTCCACTATCCAACTATTTCCAAATCTCGAGCGAAGTATGCCAAAATTTCCTTCTCACTTAGAGGAATCCAAAAAAGTTGACGGCACGTCAATCGGACGTCCAGAGCTCAAGATATAAGTGTTTTCGCTTCGAGGGCCCGGTTGGTTTTATATCCGAACCAACCCGACCGAACACAAAGTATTCCTAAACCTTGATTGCGATATACCGAAAGGACCATCTCATTCCAAGGATCTCTACGCAACTAACGGTGCGTCGATCGGAGGTCTGTTGCCCATGATATGGTAATTTGACTGAAAGTGGTCCAAAATCGGGGGGTCTGGGCCCGGACCGACCCGGCCCGACCCCCCCTGGGTCGGCCCGAACCAGGTCCAACCTGAATGGACCCGGCCCGGCCCGGCCGGTGCAGCCCGGCCCGACCAACCAGCCGCGGCTCAGCGTGGCCGAGCCAAAGTCGGGCAGCAGGGTTCTTCCGGCGGCACGCTCGGGCGCCGCCGCCACCTGGCGGCTGGAGGGTTCCAGCCGCTGCCTCCGGACGCAGGCAGTGCCGCGCCGACGACCCGCGCCTCTGGGTGTTTCCGCGGGCCACCGGAGTTGCTCCGGTGGTCCGTTTTCAAAACCGTCTGAGCCGGTGTTCACCTTGGGTCTCGTACTTTACTGCGCAAGCTTCAAAAATACTTTGCGGCCTCGTTATGTCCTCGCTCGTCAATCCGCATGTCAATTAACAAAACATGTCATCTTCGTGGTTCTCCGGTGTGACGCGTTGGCGCCGCGCCCCTTCGTCGTGGCCCGACTCCGTCCGTGGATGTCTTCGGGTTTCTCCGATGCGGCGCGACGGTATCGTGCCTTTGTTTGTTTTTCACGACGTCGCGCGACGGCGCCGCGCATTTCCTTGTCGCATGATTCTACATGGTGCGACGGCACCATGCCTTCCTATACCAAACCACAAAAAAATCCAACATGGAAAAAGGAGGTGGGTCGGCCATGTTTGTGCGGACCGGCCCCCTCTCATTAATCGATACCATTTGGACATATTCATGAAGAATAAAAAACAAGGGAGTAAACGAGGGTTTACCAACAATCACAATTTAAATTCCCTACCTCGTAATTGTCGTTCATTGACGATCTTGGAAAAAGGGCAGATATCGATTCCTCGATTGTCGTGTTCGTCACACACTCCCAATTCTCGTGATCATGTGTCAGAAAGGAATAAGGGTACTCGTCGTTAGTGGACAAGCGTCCGGAGGTGATGTTGTCGTTGACGACGTTCTTCGCGCGCGACGTCTTCTCCTTTGACGTGGATAGATGTCGTTGGAGATGTTGTGGGCGTCGCTTCCCTTTCCTTGCCTCAGTTGAAGAATGATGAAGAAGATGGCATCGTCGTGCTTCAGTGGCGGGTGAGACGTTCTTCGTGTTCTTCGTCGTAGAGAAAGAAGAAACTCAAGACTTCCTAGGATTTTTCTCCAAAGGCTCCCAATCAACTAAACTCCAACCCAAATAAAATATGTTCTTAACTTGTTTTATTAACACAACAAAGATTATGAATTTCAAGAGATTGAAATTTAAATTTACTCACATAATTAAATATCTCAAGTTGTCAAATTTAATTAGAGGGAGGTGGAGAGACTCATTTAATGAGAGAGAGTTTCATCCACATAAATGGAGAGTTCAAGAATTAAGGGGGTTAAGGGGGGTTTGATACTCATGTGGGACCCACCATATAACATCCACCCAAGGGAGGTTATGTGCGGGTGGGCCCCTCCACTAACCTCCCCATGGAGGTTCTAACTACCACTTCAAATAAAAATATGGCAAACACATATTTTTACTCATTTTAATTAAAAACCCGCAAAAACTAACTTCCAAACTCGATAAAACGCAACTGCGGAATAGGTGTTCCTAAGCAAAAACCAGCGCTGCGGTTCCATCGGTGCCCTTAGAATTTGATTCTGAGCACCGGTTCAAAAGATAGAAATTCCAGATTGTTCATTCACTGAACGTACCCGAGCCAAACTTCGGAAAATGATTCCGGGCACACCGGGCCTCGGAATTAGGCGCCGCCAGAAACTACGTTCATGTAAAATCCCAAAGAAAATTAAGAAAAAATTTTCCTTGAAATTTTTGGGTCTTTACATTACTCCCGCCTAAGGGATTTACGTCCCCGTATAGCTATAACACAAACTAGGGGAACAAAAGTGGTACTGAGCATGCGTCTGAGCCTTTCGCTCTCATGTTCTCACCAGGAGGTTTTCATGCTGCCTACGAAAGCGCACAAGTGGAATCAACCGTCCTCGTATGATCCGCTCCTGTCGATCCTCGACCTCTACTGGAACTCTGAAAAAGTCACCTCATCGTCCAAATCCAGTTCATCATGGTCGATGATATGTGAAGGGTCAAACATGTATCTACTCAGTTGAGATACGTGGAAGTCGTCGTGCACTTGGTGCAACTAAGGTGGATGGGTCAAGCGGTAAACCACCACGCCTACCCAGCTAAGGACCTAAGAAGGTCCGCTGAACCTTGGATATAACTTGTCGCCTTGGCCACATCTTCGTAAACTTCATCGAGGTGAGACCCGTATAAGGACTTGATCGTCATCCTTGAACTCTAGAGGTCTCCAATTCCTGTTAGAACTGGAACTCAAATGACTGTTTCCATGACGGTATATTTGAGCGACTCAAGTGTGATCGGTCGCACCCTCCTGTGAAAGATTTGATCCTGTGCTACCTGGGGTTTCCTTTTCGTCGACCAAGGAAAACCCATCCCGATGTTTGCCTAAAACCTTCAATTTGAGTATGAACAGTTATTGCCCATTCCATACTCAAACTAACGTCATGAGGCCTCGATACTGCCACCAAGAGATTCAAACCAAAACTCTCACCTCGAGGGTCTAACCACACCATCGGTGTAAGTGTGATTATCGAGTCTCCTCCCAAGGTATCTACAGACGTGAGGGTCAATTTCACGGCTTACCGAAAACTCTAGGTCTAGAACAAGATTTGTGAAAGAAAGGACTGATTCATATAGACGTCCGTTACTACAACAGATAGTAGTGGACACAGACTATCCCTTGAATAATTTCAATAGCCATTGGGTCACACTCCTTGACCACATGCAGCCGCACTCTTCCTCCGCCCTCCAGCTCCCTGATCCGGGCAGGGATAACTAAGGCGGGTGTTTGTAGTATGTTAATATGTACACCACCTCATGCTGCCCTCCTAGATTTTCCTCCACGGCTGCTGATTCGTAGACTCATCTCTCTTTAAAACTTCCTCTTCTTGAAACATTAAACACGCTTGAGTCTCTAAGACTGGCACCGGTTTCCTGTTTCTTACTGCACTGTGCAGTCTACATCCGCTCCTGGATGATCTGCACCTTCTTTGCCTACGATCTGGAAAAGATGCTACAATTTCTCCTTTGCCGAAAATAGAAAATCGGTCTCACCCCTTGGATAAACCACTCCCATTGCCTAATACAGTCAATCCTGACATGAATGATGTATTCATGCCATGGATGACATCGTAAGGCCTCGACGTAACTACCAAGAGATCCAACTGTCACTCTCGCCTCCAAGGGTCGAGTCACATTGTCAGCATCAGTGTGAGGTCACTGGGTCTCCTATAGTAGAAATCTCGAAAGTGAGGGTTAGGTCAACAGTTTTAACCGAGACCACTCAGTATCAACCAAACAAAATGATAGGAAAGCAAACAAAGATAAGTGTCTTTTTATTATTGCATCTCATAGTACAAAGACCTGAATACGACAACAACATGGAACTAGAAGTACAAGGGACGTATCCACTAGTTCCGCTCCTGTCCACCTGCTCCTGGAGCTCTAATGCCTTTTCCACTGCTCGGATGTTGCTCAAGCACTCGTCGCTGCTTCTACCTCGGTGGCTCCTCCAACTCCTGCGGATCAACTGTACGAGAAGTCGGACAGTCACGGGCCAGGTGAACCTTCCAGTCGCATGAGTAACACTATCTGTTTCTGGCATGCCTAGCTCTGACCCCACACCGGGTGCCCCGCACCACCGGTCAAAAAACCCGAGATCATCCAACTGCTGGTCTGGTCCTCCTGGACCTCTGCATCATCTGTCTACTTCCCACAGATGACTTGGCTACTGATCGAAAAACACGCAACAAAGGTAGAAGCTCATGTACACGCTCGGGTTGTAGAGCTACTAGCACAAACTCCACCCTGAAGAAGGTCTCAAAGTCTTCCCATGCGAAGGTCATCCCGTCGCAAAATTGAAACAAGTGGTTCCACCACCTGCCTGCTGCTGCCAGAAGAAGGCTGGTAGCAAAGATCACTATGATGTCTGCAGGTGTCCCTACTAACCTGAAGACTCTCACCACAACCTCCAGCCAAACCTCAGCAACTCGTGGGTCCGTCTCTCCCCGGAACCTGGGTGGCCTCTGGCACTGGAACTCGTGCAGTGCACTCAAGTGGCGTGCATCGCCTACTACTGGGGCTGGTGGCATCGGTGGCCCAACATATGGTAGTACCGCTAGTGCCTCAACTACAAGAGGGCCCTGTACCGAAGCCTCATCGCTCGACAGGCTGTCAGTACGCACATCCCTTTGGGCTCTAGCTGGTCGTCCGAGAAAAGGCATCCTGAAAGAAACAACGTGACATAGTCAAATGATTATACCTGGTGAGCTGACCTGGTTTGAGCTGATATTTAAAAAAACTTCTGGAAACACACATGCAGTCAGTGTTTTCGTGCACAAATTCAGAATTCAGTTGTCAGTGTCCTGGTGTATGGATACGTCGGCCGCCCGCACCCACACTAGCTCCCTAAACTGAAAACACACTCGGTACTCTTAACACTATTGCTTCACAAAAAGAAAACATCAGAGTTATAAGTTCTGTGGTAGAACTGACTCCTCTGAAACCAAATTGTCACGAACCGTCCTCAGGGCTCATGACGCGACTACCCCAAGCCCGCCTTCCATAGGCCAGGGGCTGGTGACTAGCACCAAAGGCGTAAATCCAGATAACTGGGAAGGCCTTTCCATTATTAAAGTAAAGAAAACACCACAGAGTACAAGCGGAATCAAAACACTAAGTACAATGGAAGTGCTGAAAAGTAAATGGGCTAGAATACAAACCCAAAAAGAAGTACAACTACAACTGAACAAAGTACAACAAAAAATGACAACAGTTGGAAGAACGGAAGCTGCTCCTGGGTCGTCCTCCTCGGATCCTACCTAAAGGGTAGGTACAGATGGCGCAACTCCTGGATCGTCCACCACGGATCCTACCTGAAGGGTAGGTACAGATAGCCTCCACAACGGTCTCTCCCGTCAACCTCCTCCGTGTGTCGTCTCTCTGTGAATTCCACCTCCAGATACTGACTCGTCGTGTATTCCACCTCCGGGTACCATCCAGTCTTCGAACACTCAGCCTCCGTCAGCACTGTTCGTTGTCTGCAACCAACACAACAAGGTGCGGGCATATCCCGTGCAGGGGTGAGTATAACGATACTTAGTAGGGACCTCGAGACCCTCAAGGTCTCACTAAAACCAAATGGATATCCACAAGAAGATCTCAACAGATAACCTCTACTTAGGTATATGCCCATACATATATCTAAGTTATCAAATAACCCATCTCAATCATGAGGGAAACACATCAACGGATAACCACTACCCAGGTATATGCCCATACATATACCTAAGTTATCAAGTTACCCATCTCAATGAATAGGTAAACACAAAGGTCAAAAGTCTCAGCTCAAACCCGGATTTTCATTATCAAACCCATAACTGCTGAAGAGCTCCGTCTCTGGAGTGTACAGTGGTCATGTCATGACTCTGAGGTACTGCTCACTAACCTAACACTGCTGAGGTACTCCTCCTGTCGAGTACCGCGGGTCAGCCACCCAGACACAGTAGTGCTTCCCGCCGAGGTATGTCACCCAAACACAGTAGTGCACACCCCCTATTAGCCTGCTGAGGTACTCTCCGGATGAGTACCGCGGGTCTGCACTATCACACAGGTAGTTCTCCGTCCACCATGGGTCTGCACCTCACAAAGTAGTGCTCCGTCCAATGGGCTAGTCGACTGACTCCAAGTCGAGTCGGTCAAGCAGTCATCAGGTCTCAGTCGGTTACACGGTCTCCGTACTCCGAATGCTCGTCTCTGGGAGGGTCCGCTCCATGAGCTACATGTCGATACTCCAAGTATCTAAAAGTCCCACAAAGAAGTATCTCAAATGACCACCTCGTCATAGGGGTCTCAACGCAATAGACGGCGCGTCAATCGGACGCCCGGTTTGTGAGTTATTAGCCTTTTTGTCCCAGGGGCCCGGTTGGTTTCATGAGCGACCAACCCGGCCATATCTCAAATCTACCCCGAACTCTCATAGGGTATACTCATATGGACCGTTTCTCAACAAGATCACCAACGCTACTGACGGTTCGTCAAACGGACGTCTGGTCTGAAAGATATCAGCTTTTCCATTCCAGGGGCTCGGTTGGATTTCGGGTGCAATCCAACCCGGCCACTATCCAACTATATCCAAATCTCGAGCGAAGTATGCCAAAAGATTCGTCTCACTTATAGGAATCCAACAAAGTCGACGGAACGTCAATCGGACGTCCGGAGCTCACGATATAAGCATTTCCGTTCCGAGGGCCCGGTTGGTTTCGTATCCAAACCAACCTGGCTGAACCCAATGTATTCCGAAACCTTGAGTGTGATATACCAAAACGACCATCACATTCCAAGGATCACTATGCCACTAACGGTGCGTCGATCGGAGGTCCATAGCCCATGATATGAGCATTTGACTAAAAGTTGTCCGAAATCGGGGGGTCTGGGCCCAGACCGACCCGGCCCGACCCCCCTGGGTCGGCCCGAACCGGGTCCGACCCGATTGGACCCGGCCCGGCCAGGCCGGCGCGGCGCGGCCTGGACGGCCGCCACTCGGCATGGCCGAGCCATAGTCGGGGAGAGGGGGGTGCGTGCGGCCCGCCCCTCGCCGTTAATTGAGGGTGGCAGCGCAACCGCCGCCGCCAATTCTTCTGGCGGCGCATCGTCCGCCGGCGACCCGCTCCTCTGGGTGTTTCCGCAGGCCACCGAAGTTGCTCCGGTGGTCCAGTTACAAAACTGTATGAGCCGGTGATCACCTCGGGTCTCGTACTTTACTGCGCAAGCTTCAAAAATAGTTTGCGGCCCCGTTATGTCGTCGCTCTTCAATCCGCACTTCAATTAAAAAAACATTCCGTCTTCATGGTTCTCCGGCATGACGCGTTGGCGCCACGCCCCTCCTCCATAGCTCGACTTTTCCCGCGGATGTCTTCGGGTTTCTCCGACGCGGCGCGATGGTATCGCGCCTTTTCTTGTTTTTCACGACGCGGCGCGCCGGCGCAGCGCATTTCCTTGTCGCATGATTCCGCATGATGCGACGGCACCACGCCTTCCCGTACCAAACCACAAAGAAATCCAACATGGAAAAAGGAGGTGGCTCGGCTGTGTTTGTGCGGACCGGCCCCCTCTCGTTAAATGATAGTAGTTGGACATATTCACGAAGAATAAAAATCAAGGGAGTAAACGGGGGTTCACCAACAATCACAATTTAAATTCCCTACCTCGTAATTGTCGTTCGTTGACGATCTCGGAAAAAGGGCGGATATCGATTCCTCAATTGTCGTGTTCGTCACACACTACCAATTCTCATGCTCATGTGTCTGAAAGGAAGAAGGGTACTCGTCGTTGGTGGACGAGTGTTCGGAGGTGACGTCGTCATTGACGACGTTCTTCGCGGGTGACATATTCTCCTTTGACGCGGATGAAGGTCATTGGAGATGTCATGGGCATCGCTTCCATTTCCTTGCCTCTGCTGAAGAATGATGTAGAAGATGGCGTCGTCGTGCTTCAGTGGCGGAAGAGACGTTCTTCATGTTCTTCGTAGTAGAGAATGAAGAAACTCAAGACTTCCTACCCTTTTTCTCCAAAGGCTCCCAATCAACTAAACTCCAACCCAAATAAAATAAGTTCTTAACTTGTTTTATTAACACAACAAAGCTTATGAATTTCAAGAGTTTGAAATTTAAATTAACTCACATAATTAAATATCTCAAGTTGTCAAATTTAATGAGAGGGAGGTGGAGAGACTCATTTAATGAGAGAGAGTTTCATCCACATAAATGGAGAGTTCAAGGGTTAAGGGGGTTAAGGGTGGTTTGATACTCATGTGAGCCCCACCTTATAAAATCCACCAAATGGAGGTTATGTGCGGGTGGGACCCTCCACTAACCTCCCCTTGGAGGTTATAACTACCACTTCAAATAAAAATATGGCAAACACATATTTTTATTTTGTTTAATTAAAAACCCCCAAAAACTAACTTCCAAACTCGATAAAACGCTACTGCGGAATAGGTGTCCCTAAGAAAAAACCGGCGCTGCAGTTCCATCGGTGCCCTCTGAATTTGATTTTGAGCACTGGTTCAAAAGATAGAAATTCCAACTCATTCGTTCACTGATCATACCCGAGCCAAACTTCGGAAAATGATTCCGGGCACACCGGGCCTCGGAATCAGTCGTCGTCAGAAACCGCATTCTTGTCAAATCCCAAAGAAAATTAAGAAAAAATTTTACTTGAAATTTCTAGGTCTTTACACAATCATTATGGTAAGAATGTAAATATAATATTATCATTATATAATGATAATAATATTATAAATATGATATTATTAAAATAATTATACTTATACATATCATCCATGTAATGTGGGGATGAAAAAATAATCACACTTCTTCTTGGAGCTTACAGTCCACACATACACAAGAATAACATTTTCAGTTTCCAGTTATTTGGAATGTAAGAAATTATTAGTTATAATATTTTTAAATAATTATTATATAGTCATTAATTTCCTATATTTAACATCAATATATAACTATAACCATTTATTAGAGATGGTGATGGAAATGAAATTACATCGCTTTGCAAGGCTATAGTTCACTGTACATAGGACCAAGGAATTACTTTCCTATTGGATATGGGTTGGAGATAGATATAAGTTATTAAAACAGTATAATAACATAAGGTTATATTGAGTATAATTTCGTTATTATTTTATCATTTTTTAATATATCAAGGATATGGATGATGAAATAAAATTAAAACATGCAACTAAAAGCTATACATATTCTTGGAAAAGTCTCAATTTTCTAGTAACCTAAGACCAACAAGATAGATATTATTCTAAAAAAATTCCTATAACATGACTTTGGAATTACTAAAAGTTGTTTTTAAAGATATTGGGTGATTAAAATAGGGTTTTTATTTTAAATATACGAAAATAAATGGTTACCATTTATAATATAGGGGATGGACACTATTGGAATTTATTTAAATTTTAAACTAATATTAAATAATTTTAACTTCCAAATGGATTGAAATTGATAAAATTATAATAAAAATTCAGTATGATTTCAAATAATCTCAAAAAATGTAATTTAGAAAAATTTGTATCACAATTTGTACATTATTATTATTTTTAACCATCCATTAACCCCATTGAGAATGACTGTAATATTAATGAATTATATCTATTAAGGGTGAATAATGTATCATTAAAATGTAAATATACACATAAATGGACCATGAGTGTTGTAAAAAACATATATCATTATATTTGAATAATATATAATTTTTTTAAATTTTATATGATTTAATATATTATTATTTATTTTAATGAAAATTAATGTTTATTTTTGAACTATTCTTTTATACTGACTTTACTAACACCAATGAATAATATGCATTGAATTAAAAATTTCACAATACAATATTCTATAATTTATATATATTAATTTTTTTTTTCATATAAACCATTTAAATTATAATACATTCAATATCATTTATTTTATTCATCCTTTAAATAATTTTTGTGTTTATTTTGTGTATGTAATTAAGGAAATTATTTATTCACATAAAAATTTCAAATATTTTACCATAATGAATATAATTAATTTATCATTCAAATAAATATTTATAAAAAACATTACCTCTAGTTATATACATGTTAAAAATATTATCTTTATTAATAAAAATTGTGACATTTTTGAGATTTCAGTAAAAATAATATTATAAACATTATAATCAAATCCAAATGTAAAATATAAAAATATTTTCTATTTATATGATTATAAAATAGTTATTATCATCCACTAAATGTAATGAAATTGTTATTGTTATTTATTAGTTATTATAATATTTTTAATATTAATTAACTTACATGCCCTATACCGTGGAAGAAAAATTTACTATGGTTAAAATTTACATTTAACAAAAATTAAAGGAAAATATTTACCAAATTTTTACCACTGATTCAAAATATGGAATATTGTTTTCAATTTTCATAAAAATGAAAAAATTTATATTTAAAATTAATCTAAAAAATGTAATGGAAAACAATTCTTCAATAAAATGTCATTTTTAAGAATAAAATGCCTTTAATAATAAATTGATGCACAATATTTATCTGAAAAAACAATAATTAAAATATTTTAAATAAACATTTCTTAATTAAATATAATAACTATTAAAATATAAAATTTGAAATAATAAATATTATAAAAGAAAATATTGTTTTCAATAAATGTTAGTAGTTTTCATTATTCATTGAAAATTAAAAAATTTGAGAAAATTATATTAATTTATATTAATCTTATTTTAAAATTAATAAAATCAGAATTAAAGTCAATTTTGTAAAATAAAAATTTTATAATTTAAAATCATGATTTTTTAAGCCCTATAGTATATAAAAATCCAATCAGGTGTGAAATAAGTATTTTTTTCATATTATATATTTTTAAATAACATAATTGTAAACATTACATTATCATATGTATTTAGACTATTATTATTATTATTAATTACCAAATATGTTTTATGGTTATATTTTTAGATATTTAGTTATAAATATTACATAACAAACAAATATATTTCATAGTGGACACTTCTGTTAATTAATTATTTTTCAAACAAAAAAATCATTTAAAAATAAAACTATCATTCACCATAAGAAAAATTATGGATCTCAAATTGAATAATTATACTAGCTTAACCATTCGTATTCTATATGAAAAACCTGTTAAGAAATTGTATATTCATTAAAAGCTCAGTAATGGACATAAAAATAAATTCATTAGTCTAATGAAAAACCAAGGCAAACCATGAAATAATTACCTTTATCAAATTATTCATTGAGTGTATGAGATAAATAATTTCTATGGTAAGATCACATAATTTTTCTCAAAGGATAATTTATGAACACATTAAAATAATAGATAAAATATATATGAAATTTGGGAATCATTTCGATATCACTCTTACACATTGAGTAAATGTTACAAGTATATATAGAATAATAATAATGGTTATACTTGGAATAACCATTTTTGAATATTCTCATAATATTTTATGATAAAACTAATTGGATAAAACCATATAATATTTGGAATAAATATTACAATATCTTTCCAATATTCTATTATGAGAAACCAATATGGTCAACTCTATCCCTTTATGAAATTAATTTGAGATATATAACTTGTTTTCCAACAATTTGTTTACAAAAAAAACACCCATCTTCATAAACGTTATCGAAGAACAAAAATAGAGTCTGGAAAATCATGCATCATAAACAATTATATGCACCCATATAAGTTTTTTTTGAATATTGGCATATCCATTTTAATATAATCAAAATTTTCAAAACTATGAATCCTAGAGAAAATGGAAACTGGTTTTTTCATTGAATTTGTCAGGAAATATTATAAATTGATCTAGACATTATATAATAGCTGTGACGGTGAAAATATTGGTTTTATTTATATAATTTAAAAAAGAATATTCCTTCCGTATTTTGTAAATAATGTCAAATGTTTTTGTAAAATGATTCATTTTCAAAAACTATGATACAATGATAAGATATACATACATTTTACTTAATAAAATTTTTTATTTCATATAAATTTATCCAAAATATAATTTATGAAATATGGATATAGTTTAAATATGTAATGTTATGGGATACATTAAAACATTATTTTTCAAAATACTATCTCTTACATTGAGTATAACACATCAAATACATTATTTATCTTCCAAAATAATACAGTAATGCAATTTATTTAAATTCTTGAAAACCCATTTAATATCTTTTATTCCTTTTATCTAACTTATATCAATTTTTTTAGAAATTACATAATCATTCCAGTTTACGTCTAATGTTTAGATTTTATTTGGTTCAAAATTACAAATTGACTTTGGTATGTTGACTATATCATAGAATCCATTATTTCATCATCCCTAAAATAATAAAAATGACATAATTGTCATTTAAATATATAAATTATACTTATAAAACTAATCTTAAAATATGGGGATGAAATTACAACGTCATTTAAATTGTGGGGTTGGGAGGTAAAAAACATGCATCAGTTATATTTCCTTCTTAAACGATTAGTGTGGAAAGAAGATAAGTATCATTTTATCATTCCTAAATTATAATAATGTCCCAAATATCATAATATTTATTTAATTTTAGTTTTATATATATCGTTTATGAGATCTTGTGATGAAAAATGAATACATATTTTCATAATATGTTTTCCTTCCATGTCCTTAATTCTCAATACCATTAATATATTTCTGTATCGAAACATTTTCTATGTTATTGTAGATGATCATTGTACTTACCTCTCTTTATTTTCAAGAATGCTTTTTATTAAACCTTTAAAAATTATGGATTTCATGAATGGTATTTTAAAATTTCAGTATTTGAATATACATATCAAGTTCATATTATGAGAACACAATTTCTTATCTGGGGTAGTATGTAAGATATCATTTTTTTTAAATTATACTATATTCAATAGTGTATAAAATATGAAACACCGATCACATTCAAACCGTAAAATATTAATATCTAAATAAGACCATTTTAGATATTCAATTTAATTTAAGGTAATGAGTAGGGTTAAATTATTTTTTAAATATATATATATATATATATATATAATGTTTATAATAAATAAACATTCATTTATAAATTCCTAAAAACACACATTTATTTTGAGTAAATTCATTTAATTATTTAAATTGATGTTTTCTTCAAAAATTATTTTATTAAATTTTCTTGAGTAAATATTATAAAATAAATTTAGAAGGTTTCTTAATTGTATAATAGTTAATAAATAAATTTATATTAATCATTATTTCAAAAATAAATTTTTTAATTATGGCCACTATGATATTTTTTAATGAAAAAAATTAATTCTTATGCCATAGTTTTTAATAAAAAAACAATATTTAACATGGGGAAAACAAAATATATGTCAATTATAGATATGAAATTATAATATAAATAAATTATATTCATCATGATAATTTATTTTTAATTTTTTGTGAAGAAATAATTCAATTAAACTTCTCTACAATTTTGGAGGAGTAATTATTCAATTAATTAAAAATAATAAAATACGTGATAATAAAAATATGAAGCATAAATAATTAATATGATACCTAAATTTTATAGATGAATAAAACATTATATAGATGTAATAAAATGTGTTTTATATTTTATTTTGTTTTCTTGATGTTAGTAATGTTAAATAAACAAACCGATCTAAATAAAAACACAAATGATATTTCATAATAAACTTAATTTATTAAATTTTATATAATTCCTAAAAAAATTAAATTCGACCTTTTTATTTGTATATGGTTGACTATATAATGTATGGTCTATTAATGGTATGTTTTTCTTCCTTATAACAATATTGCAAGAGATTATTTCAACTAAAACTCATCTTAATTTTTAATTTTATCAACCAGGGAACATTAGGGAATCCAAATTAATTAATATTAATATAATATTATAGGAAATTCAAATTTTTTCTCTCCAATATCATATAAAAGAACATATATTATTATCATTACATCACACTGAAAAACTTTTTTGGATCATACATTATTAGAAAAATACCAAAAAATCCCTAAGAAAATTTTAAAGGAATTATTTATGAAGTAATTCAAACCATAGTTGTCTTATGGTTTTATGAAATGGAGATAATCAGAAGAATATGTATCATAAATAACTTTCATGTATCATCTGGCCCTTTATGAGTAATCTCGGGTGAAATTTAATGTTATTTGTGTTGTTTTTTTGTACCATTGATTGGAGTTATGAATTAGGCTGTGTTTTAGTAGAGTTTTGATTAAAGTATATGAAAAGTGTGATCTTAATGGTTGGTGAATGGTTATACCAAATTTTTCACCCAAAAACCAAGTAACTGTGCAACCATGGATAGTGAGGGTCACACGTTTGGCACACGATTTACTTAACCAAGCGCCCCTACCATGAAAAATGTTCACGCTATTTATTTTTACCTAAAAATTTGTTTTATAATAACATGAACTGCCTAAACACATCTTATTAAACCATGTTTAGGGAATATATGTTTTTGGATGATTTAACAGCTTTTCATAGGGGTTATAAGGCTATCTGACCTCTGTCATTCAATATTCAAATTCAAAACTGAAGATCATATTTTTTTGGGTATGTGGATCTCATCTAGATACCTATCCCACACATTTTTATATAATTCCATGATCTTTTGGTTGAATTTATCCTCTTTTTAAGTAGATCAGAACCTTATTGTTGAGATCTAGATCTAGTATTGGAAATATACATCTATATTGATAATAACTTGATTTAGGGATTTGGATCCGGATCTCAGATCCATATCGTTTTGCTGCTCAGATTATGGGAATTTCGAATGAAAAAATATCTATCAATGAATTGAGTTAGGTTGTCTGAAATGTAATTCCCATAGTAATGTTTTAGTTATATGTATGAAAAATCATATAATTGCTAGCATTCTTTATAAATTGAATTCTAAAATTGGGTGAATTTGGAAGACCAATTGCTTTATTGAATCTTTGTTTAAATAAATTATTAATTGAAGAATTAATGAAGAAACTAAGGGGCTATCATTTTGGAGTATTATGTTTTTGAAAATTATTATGGTAGTTTGGGTTTGTAATCCAGATAATTAATTATTGGAGTAATTATAAGATACTCAATCGGTTTGATTGACATAAATAATTTTGAATTAATTATATTCTGTGTTATTATGATCATGATAATTAATTATTTAATTAATTATGAGGTGTTTTAATTTAGAATGAGATAATTAATTTTTGATTTTATTTATTGGATATAAATTATATTATAAATTAATAAAATTATGATTTATTGTTAGTATTGGATTAAATAATTAATTATGTGTCTTAATTATAGATATTGGTGAATTTAAATAATTATTGAATTAGTAATGGAATTTATGTGGATAATTAATTATGAATTAATTATGTGTTAAAAATGGGAACATTGTCATTCTAAATTGAGAAGTATAAATGGTATAATTGTCATTGTACTTTTCATTAATGGATTGGGAAGATAGTTGTTCAAATGATAAATATAAATTTTAACTTATCTATTATACTTATGTGTAAAAGAATGGTAACATGGTCATTCTTGTGATAAGTAAGAATGATAACATTTTTGAGATACATATGAATTTTTTATTGGTAGAATTTTAATTTATGTGTGAATTATATAACGTTTATAAAGGATCTTTTAGATATGTTAGCACGTGAGAATAATTTGAAACTACTATCAGTGTCGAATCAGGTACCGAGATATCATATCACCTTTGAGTACCTCATGCTCCAGTAAGAGTTGAAGAAGGTCTTATGAAATTATATTACCTATGTAACACTTCAGTATCTAGCATTAGGAGAATTTAGTACATAGGTATTAGTATCACTAGGATCCCTAGAGTTAAAATCATTATGTAATGATTAAATGATAACTTGATAACAATTTATTTATGCACTGTATTATTTTCTTTAAAGAAAAGCTTACACAATCTTTTGGCATGAATTTTCATAAACATAGTTGGGGTTGTCGAACTGGGTTATACTCACACCCTACTCAGGCTTCCTGAATGCTACCTGAATGGACTTTGTTGATGCATGACAGGTTATGGGCAAAGGGCCTATAGTAGATTGTTGATTTTGGGGTCGAAGCATGGATGAGGGTAAAAGATGTGGTTAAGGACTATATTGGAATTACTTAATGTCTTTATTTTTTGTTTGTGTTTTTTGAAAATTTATACTTGGCATAGATTGTTTTCTCCTTCAGTTGAATATTGCAACTGCTGTTTTGGTATCTTATAACGCTAGGATTTATTTTTTTATATATGTTTCTTCATTGGTTAATCTATATTCACTAGTGTTTTAATATAATAAAATAGGGTATAGTATTAAATTTTTTGACATACTAGAACGTCAAAACTAGTCAACACACAATAGTGTATGAGGAGGTGTTCCTGAGGTAATGTGACCAACATGCTCGGTGCACCGTCGCATGGCTCCCGAGTCAAGATGCTTCAAATTGGTATTTGAGATCCAATTTTATTTCTTATTCATGTTTCATACTATTTTTGGAAATGAGGATGGTGTATAAGGAAGAGTCGAGGCCTGTAAATGAGCTCAAGCATGGGAGATGAAAACTCATGTATAAGAGAAAAACATAGTACTGAAGGTGGTATTGTAGTTATTTCTGGTTATCGTGCGTGTTGAATAGTATTTCATCTTGTGTCAAACACTTATAGTGTGATGTCATTATTTTTTCAGAGAATTTTTGTGTATTGATTCCTGGTCCCGAATTGAATGAGAATTGACTATTCATGCAACAGTCACAGAAATCATTGTTTTTGTGACATGAATCATTTTAGGAATGTACATGAATCTATTTTATTTCTATATTTTTGAAATTGAACTATTTTTTTATTTGTGAGATGAAAAAGAAAACATAGGGCCAATTTTTTTTGGAAAATTAATAAGAAATTATTTTAAATGAAAAAAATTAGGTGTCTAAATGAGAAACATTATTATGATAGTGGGTTTACCATTGTTAGGCAAAACCATGGAGTAGGATGGTTATAGTTAAAGATAGTTCCACGATTTTACCATGTGGAGAGAGGTAAGGAAAAATCATTTTGTGACCTATAGTTATTATTCTTATTATTTAAATCTTTAAACGTTGTTTTATGAAATATAATATTTGTGTCTAGAATTTACAAGAATGTTCTGCCAAGAATGTTGATTAGATGACTGAGGGGAATATTTTGGGGTGGTATTCTATTTAGAGAACAAGATTCAATGATGGATCTAGATAAATATGCGTTGTAGGTGGCAATGTTCCGGGAGAATATTTATTGCTTTATAAAATTCATGGATTGTGACTCAGAGCAGGTTGTGAAAAGAATGTCTTAGTTGTCAAGGGGGTCTCAGTTACATCACCGTCCAACTATTTCAGGAGAGGGTGGACCTGGGGGAGATGAATTCTCAGATGAGTCTATAGAGGCAATAAACATCCATTTGGAGACTTCAGTTGATATGAGGGTCAAGATGGATTCTTATATTCCATGATGATATGCAAATCACTGTTGGGAAATTCAAGCATAAACTAGAAAAAAATGGTATGTTATGGAATGACATCTTAGAGAGGTTCTTGGAGTAGTTCTATTCATATATGTTGAGACAAGAGAACGATTAAATGTTGATGCATCTAACCTAGGGTATCATGTTATTGATGGATTATTCATGAAGCATCACATATCTGAATTGATTTTCTCCAGTATTTTCTGTAGATGATGAAGCTACTATGAAATGTTTTTTGGATGGATATAAGTGAGATATTATGTTCCAAGTCAATATATTACCATTAATGTATTTTTAGAATTTTTTGTATAAGTATATAATAACAGAAGGTAACTTATGTTCTGATTATAGTACTATACAATTACTTTTTACTGGATGATCAAGTGGCGAGACATCCAAGATTATAGTGTATTGTTAGTATAACATTACCAAGGGTAGTAGAAAGAAGAGGGTTGGGTGGGAATAATATTACTAGGGTAATATGTGAACAGTTTGGTAGGTCAGGACACTATTGTTGACATATACCTCGAAAACTAGTAGAGTGTTAGTCTTGGAGAAATGTAAGACATCTAAAAATGTTCTGTAGTTCATAATTACAGATGGGTGTTGAGGGAGTAGTAGGTTAGAGTAATATTGTGGGAAGGTGGTCTTATATTCCATATCAGCCTAGAAGATAGTGTTTTACAGGACTAGGTGGTAGAGGTAGTGAACATTATGCTATAGGGATAGAGTTACCATATCAGCAGAATGGTGCTACTCGAGGGAGTCAGACCACATTATAGGGTATAAGGGGGAGGATAGTTAAAGGCGATGAATCCTATACATATAGAGGTCGAGGATGGGCCATTGATAGTTTGAGTAACTAATAGATTAGATTTTATTTTAGCTAGTTCCATATTTGATTCTGGTGGCTCTCATTACATTATATCATCAAAACTAGTTATTGGTTTTATCTTGGAGGTGGATTTATTAATCAGATTAATGAATATCGATACAGCATTGGGAACATGGTCCAGAAATATATTTCTATTTAAGGTAGTTCCACTAGAGATTAGGGAAAATGATTTTCAATGATATCCCTATATTATTTATATGATGTCTTCAACCTGATTTTGGGTATGGAATGGCTACTTTCTTACTGAGAACACATATACTACACTATAATAGGTTTACATTTACATATCCTTAGGGAAGCCATTACATTCACCATGTAGAGTGGGATAACGATGTGGGATGAGCAGGGAAAATTACTCAATAACATGGGGATCTTAGTGCCCATGTTTCTAGTCTATTGATATATTATGGGGGGTGATTAGAAATATTTTATTCCACCAGTAGTGGAACTGTTTTTTGGATGTCTTTCCTAAATAATTGTTAAGGATTCAACCTGAGAGAGATGTGTAATTCAGTATCAGGCTCATGCGAGTGACGGAGCATGTAACTATTCTACTTTAAAGAATGGAAAAAACTAGGCTTCAAAAGCTCCAGAATTATATGAGGAAATTGGAGGATAATAGAATTGTACTTCCATGTATGTGTTCTTAGGTATCACTATTATTGTTCTCAAAGAAGTCCGACAAGAATTTACATTTGAGTGTCGACTACCATAAGTAGAAAAAACAAATTACTATGATGAACTGATTTACTCATCAATGTATCAATGATCTATTTGGCATGTTGAAGGGAGATTCTGGGTTCTCAAATATCGATATGAGATCAGGGTATAATAAAATGAGTGTTCATACTTCTGATATATCGAAACTACAATATAGAGAAGGTATAAACATAATTAGTTTGCTATAATTCCATTAAGGATGATAAATCCACCAAAAATGTTTATCTATTTGATGAACAAGTTATTTCACCCATATCTAGATCAGTTTGGGGTGGTGTTTGTGGACAAAATCACGGTGTACCCCATGACTCATGGTTATCTTTCCTAATATATTGACATCGTCTGGATTATACTAAGAGATTATTGGTTATATTTCAAGCAACCGAAGTGTTAATTTTTGATTGACGAGGTACAATTAATGGGGAACATCATCCTAGGGGAAGGTGTGTTAGTGGACCCAAAAAAGTTCATGTATCGGTTTCTTAAAAATTTCCCTAGAATGTCTTCAATATCTGATGATTCCAAGGGTATGTTGGATATTATGGGAGATTCATACAAAACTTTCCCCCCTTGGCAGTACCATTTTTATTATTGAATAAGAATGTGATAATGTTTGGGTGGATGGATTCATGTGAGAATACAATTTAGAAGTTGATGAATCATTTGATGATTACATTTGTTTTTATCTAACCTGAGTCATGTAAGGATTAAACGATTTATTATTAAACATTAGGAATTATAATTAGAGTTGTTCTAATGCATGAATATTGATTCATGGCCTATGGTTCTCGGTAGTTGAGACCTCTTGAATGGAACTTCCCTATGGCTGACCTCATGATGGAAGTAGTGGTATATCCTCTCAAGTGTTGGATTTACTACCTTTTGAGAGAAAATTTTATAGTTTATAAAGATAAAAAGATCCTAAAGTGTATCTTTTTATAACATGATTTTAATATTAGTATCTTAGATGTATAGAGTATAGGCATACATTTGATTTTGAACTGGCTTATATGTCTTGGAAATTAAATAACATGTCTGACGCCTTGAGCAAGAAAACATTGTCTTAGATGGTTTAAAAGTCAAGTTCAGAGTGAATGATTGTGACTTTTCCAGTTCAAATTCAAGTGGTGGTTTAGGAGAGTTTGGAGAAGATGACTCTAGTGTAAGATGAACTGGAGTCTACCATTTTGAGATTGATCAAGGATAAAAAGTATGTGGATTCAGAGTGCAAGTCCTTTTGGGAACGAGTAGAAGATGGGGATTCAACTTCATACTGGTTGATAAATGAGAATGATATCATCTCAGTGAAGAATAGAGTTGTCGTACATATGAGTGTATGAGAGGATATCATGTGATAATTTCATTCATCAAAGTGGGTGGTGCAACTAGGTGTGACAAAAATATACCATGACTTACAGCGAAATTTTTTGTAGCCAACAATGAAAAAGGAGATATAAGAATTTATTAAAACATGATTCACCTATGATCAGCTAAAGAGAGAGCATCAATGAAAATGATCTTTAATACATCTATTTTATTTTCTAGAATTGAAGTTGGATAAAAAATGGATTTTGAGGCGGTTCATACAAATATTATTTGGATGAATGAAACAATTTTTGTCAATAGATATTGAATGAAAAATGTAGTGCATTTCATACATATAAGGGAAACCTATATAATAGATAAGTTGGAAGAACTATATTTTTGATAGGTAGTTTATCTCAATTTGGTGCTATAGATAATAGTATTAAATCCATATTCACAATTTAGATAAATCTTCTAGAATATCATGAATAAAGTTCTTGGTACACATTTTTTATATAGTATGGATTTCCACCAATAGATAGAAGGTAATTCAGAGAAAACAATATAGGTGCATGAGGATATGATGTGGGCTTGTGTGACTTACTTTAGGGGGTCTTTTTAGAACCACATGGATTTAGTGGTGTTTGCTTATAATAATTGATAATAATTAACTATACAGATGGAACTATACAAGGCGATTTATGGAAGGACATGTGGATAGATGCTATGCTGGATTTATGTTGGTGAGTCAGTGTTATTGGGAACATGTATCATACATGAGACATCATAGCATGTGCACATTATTTAAACATGTATGGTTACATCTCAGAGTAGGAATAATGTGTATGTTAATAGACAAAGATGACCCCCAGAGTTTATAATGGCTGATCATGGGTTCTATCAGGTGTTGTCTCTATTGAGTCAAGATAAGATAATGTGGTAGGAAATGTTATCACCCATCTTTTTTGGACCGTTTGATGTAGTCAATAGAATCGGGCTGGTGGCATATTGAATGAATCCATCAATGAAATAAAAATATAATAATGATGTCTTCCATGTGTCATAACTACAATTGGTATCACCCCGACTATTATAATGTGATCGATGTATTTGACGTGGACCTTGAGATAGATATATCCTTTGAGGAGGATCTAATACACATGATGGATCACAGTATGAAAGTGTTGTGTGGAAATATCATGCTGATAGTTCATGAGTTATGGAGAAATTGATGTGTAAAAGTGGAATCATAGGAAATGGAAGAAGATATGTTGGACCATTATCCATATCATATTATATTAGAATCATTGAAAATTGTGGAAGTATAACTTGAGGATGAGATGTTATAAGGTGGTTAGATTTTAAGATCATGACTTTTTCAAGATTTATCTCGGCTAAAATTTCATGTTTTATTATATACTCTTTATTGGAGTTGTTACTTGGCGTATATTTAAGTACTGTTTTGAAAAAGAAATAAGAAAATGGGAATGTAAATGGTTGGAAAATGATTAGAGAAAAACTTGTGTCCAAATCCAGGTAACGATGTGACCTTAGACATCATGGGCTATATGGTTGGCACACCGTTTTCCAAATTGGGTACCCCTTCTCAGAAAACCTTGTGTGCGGTTTTATTTCATCTGAAAATTAGTTTTCTAATACCCTGAACCACTAAAACACAATCTATTTTATATTGACTTAGGAAGTGATATCTTTTGATGATTTAAAATCATTCAAGAGGGGTTCTAAAGATGTCTGACCCCCATTCAACACTATTCGAAACACGAATCAATGATCTGTTATTCTCCCAGAAAGTGGATATCATCCAGATGCATATCCAATTATCAATTCAATATTTTCTTGATCTTTTAGTGGAATTTATATTTTATTTCCAAATATCTAAAAATAATTGGTGAAATCTACATCAGGGAATGTAGATCTAAATCTATGATTGTAGATCTAGATGTAGATTGATAATATATTGATATCATTTATTTTGATTTAGGTATTTAGATCCAGAACTCAGAACTAAATAATAGTTCTTCTCAGATTTTTTGGATTTATTTTTAATGAACTTCCATAAAAAAATTGAGCTATGTGGTCTAAAATCTAATTCCCATAGATGTGGTTTTTTTGTGTATATAAGAAATTGTAGACATCCCATTGTTATTTTCAAATTGAATTCTGAAAATAGGTCATTTAGTTAAAACAATTTATTTATCAAAATTTAATTGAAATATATTCCTAATTGAGTATTAATCATGAGAATAACTTGCTTTACTATTGGTGAATTAATTTAAGGAAATTGATTTGGATATTTTTGGATTGTAATCTAGATAATTATCCTATGGATAAATTTTGAGATGTTCAATTGTCTATATTGAGATAATAAATCATGAATTAATCACATTCCTTGATACTATGATCTAAATATTTAATTATGGAATTAATTATGACGATATGTTAATTAGAACGAGATAAATATGTCAGGAAAATTAATTATGGGATATGAATTGTTTTATTGAGTAATTAATTTTTGAATAAATTATTGTTAATTTTATAAATAATTAAGTATGGGAGTTAATGAAGGATATAGATTTATTTAATGATTAGTTGAATTAGTAATGGAATTATCAAGGATAATTAATTATGAATTAAATAGGTATGAAAGAATAAGAACATGGTAATTCTAAATTGATAATTATAAATAGTTACTTAGTAATTACTCTTTTGAGAAAAAGGAATTGTAACATTGTCATTCAAATGATATGTATAAATGGTTACATGGTCATTATTATTATGAGTAAAAGAATGAAATAACAGTCATTATACTAAGAAGTTGGAATATTAACACGGTAAACATACTTATTAACTTCTTATTTGTATAATTATCATCAATGTGTGAATTTTTAGGAATAGTAATAAAGGATCCAAGAGATACGTCCTCACATGAGAATACATCGAACACTAGTATGAGTCGAATCAGGTATTGAGATATCATATCACCGTTGAATACTTCGATCTCTAGAAAGAGTGGATGTAAGTATTAATATATAATATTACCTAGGGAACACTTCTAGGTCCATCATGAGCCTATGATACTATAGAGTTATTAGTATCCCTAGGAAACCTAGAGTTAATCTGATTAAATAAACAATAAATGATAATGTGATAACTTTATATTTATGCATTGTCTTATTTTCTTTATAGAACTGATTACTATATCTTTTGAACGGAATTGTTTTAGACACTATTGGAAAAATCCTATTGAATTTTAATCACACCCTATTCAAGAATCCTCATCTATACTGGAAAATAATTTAATATTGTATGATAAGTTAAGGGAAAGGGCCCTATGTTATATTGTCTATTTGGGGATGAAACATGGATGGGGGAAATGATGTGGTTCGAGACCAATTTTGGAGCCATCATTGTCCTTATTTATTGCATTTCATTTTTTAGAACTCTTACACATATAATGGAATATCAGGTTTTCCCATTTCATTTGAATGGTGTAATTGATATTTTTTGTCTTATTACATAGGTATTGTTCTTATTATATATTCTTGTAGATTTTTTATCTATTCTCATTGGTGTTTTTCTTAGATAAAAATTGATATAGTCACCCCTTGAATAACATATTGGACCCTCACTACTAGTCAGCTGACTGTGGAGTATGGGGAGGTGCCCCTGATGTCATATGACCAACAGTCTCAGGGCACCATCACGTGGCTTCCTGAACGGGATGTTACATAAGGTTATCTTTTTTATTTCATGATCCACACCCATAAAATATTACATTAAAATGATTACATAATAACTGAAGTATATAAAATAAAATTATATGTTATTATTATTATTTAATTACCAATACACATATCAAACCTCCCTCAAATGGTAATATAATTAATCATTATTATTTATAGTAGAGTAACGAACTAAAGATTGATGTAATTCATTTTCGATCACCACCTCCCACGATTGGTTATAATGATTGAATTAATGTTAATATTTGATATAAATATCTTATTTATCATTATTGAAATACTATATTTTCTTTAATTATTTACATTTCCATTCACTTCAAATTGATAACATCAGTCATATGTATGTGTGCACTACACCTAAGTGAAGTGATGCTGCATGTTTTTCATCATTAAATCACATTTATGATAAATATAAATTTATATAATAAGTAATCTGAAATTTTTTATATAATGATAATTATATAAATATTTTATAATACTTACCTTCTTTTCATAATGATCATTAGAAAATGGAAATATTACTCATGCATACGTTCGAACTATGTTGCCCATGAATGTAAGACATCACATTTTTAATAAACATAATTCATGAATAGTTTTAATGGAATATTTAAAGAATAGAAATTAAATTGTTTTATTAAATAATATTCTAGATATGGTTGAGTATTTAAACGTTTGACCATAATCTACCTACAATAGACATTTTTAACTTATCAATAAAACATCCTTTAACCACCAGACATGGAATTTAATGATTATGTTATCAACAATTTAATTAAGAAAAATACAATAAATAGTTTGAGGGTAAGGTATTAAACCTATAAAATGTTTACATGAAGTTAAATAATTAATATGATTTAATTATATTGGATTTGATGTATATTCATGGGAATTATAGACTCATGATATGGGATTTTGACTCAACTTATTTTCATTAAGGAATATATTAATGTTATACACCCATTATCTTTTATATTCTTATATAATTAAATTTTATATGTTATATAATCAATCCTTCATACTTCATGATAATTTAGATTGCAATATGAATTATTTTATCCATGTTTATTTAACATGAACCATACATAGTTGTAAATAATTTATCAACATTATTTCCTTACATTGGAATATAAATTCTATTTATTAAGATTATTATTCAATGATTATGTGTAAATTGATATCATAATATTTTTTCCCTATATTTGAACCATTATTTAGTTTATATACATGTTTTAAACATATTACCTATAACTATTAATTCTTAATTTGACGATATGATCTTTGTACGGAATATTTGACAGAAATTCTCTATCCTTGTGATGTTTTTTTACTATTGTCTCCTAGTGTATTTTATGGTGTATTAATGCATAAATTTTTAAATAATATATCATTTTTATATTTATGTTCCATATATTTAATGTTTCATTTGTGATTATTATTTCATTGGATTATGATTTAAGAGTCAACAGAGTAGAAACAACTTTATATTGTAATCACTTTTCTTTTTTGGATTTTTTATATTAATTTTACCCTTGCGAGAAATCCTAAGCTACTCATTTCATGAAAACAAAACTCAATAATTATCCTAGGGTTATGAATTTTTTAAAATTTTTATTTTACATTTCCAATAATATTTAATAAATAAAATTCACTAATGTCATTTTTATGTGATGCTAATATTATATCTTAATTTAGATCAATATTTTTTTCCCATTCATATCTGTGTTTTCTAAATAATTTTAAAAAATTATCTTTTTTAAAGATAAATTATTTCATAATTATTATTTTCATGATCATTGTAATTATTGTAATTGTTTTTAAAAATTAATTTCATAATATTTTTCTAAATAGGGATCTTTTGACTCCACTAACAAAATATATGAAAAGAAAATTATTTTTTTCATTTAAAAAAAGAGGATATTTTTCCACTATAAGAATCATTATTTAATTTTAAGGATATTTTATATGTCTACAGTGATATTTTCAATAAAAAGGTTTTTCAAAATATTTTATGAAATTTATGTATTTTACGTGATTTTATATTTAAATATTCTCTTTTCCTTAAGAGAAATTTTAATTATATTTTAATAAAAATTACATTCATCGATGTCTAAAACCCAAGAAATTTCTCATGATCCCCTGGTGTTATTTTTTATTAATTCAATCGTCATTTTTTCAATAGATTTTATATAATTGTTTTAAAGAGATTGTCTTGTATTATTTTACTTTTTATAATGCTAACATTTATAGGTATGGAATAGTAGAAGTTTTATGAATTTCATGATGATATACATTCTATTGGTAATTTATTTTTATTATGAAAATTAGGGATTGTTTATGATGAAAAGGGGTTAGGTTATAAACAATATACTTGAGAGCATATAATATATATCAATGAATTATGTAATGGGATACATTTAATTGATTAAAATTCTCCTAATATAATATTTGAAAACATTATGATGGTTATTAAAACTAAGGGATGGTTATTATCGAGTATGTTTTTTAATATAATACTGGGAAATATTGTAAATTTTTTTTCTAAATATTGTATAAAGTTTACCGGTTAGGTTTCTCCAATGATATTATGGAAATATACAATGATGGTTATTCATAATAATGGATAGAGTTAACAAATTCTGTTTCCTTTAAAATATTATCGGAATATAGTATGATGGATATTCCATTTATAACAGATATTACTATTTAATTTATAAATATAATAGTTACACAATGTGTTATTTTGACGGTTTTTAAATATGGATTAGTGATATGAAATTAATTCAATAAGAAGTATATATGACTTCGCTATGCCTTCAATGGGATGAAAATAAATATTTATTATTTTACAAGGTAATATAACATGATTTGGTTTAATAAATTTTTATTTTATTTTTCAGGAAAATATATGGGGTTTTAAATGGTACATTGTCCAATATTACTATCATAGAGTTCATGATTATTGATTCAACTGACTCTTTACATTGTTAATGATTTATTCCATCATTAATGATTAATTATTCATGTATTTATGGGAATTAAATCAATTTGTTATGATCATAAACTATGTTAGTTTCATCACACCCTTATGCACATCTTACTATCATTGATGGAATTCAATTTTTAATGTAATTTTTTTACCATACTGAGCATTTAATACCAACCTTCTTATGTTTAAATTTCTCTTGGTTATGAGAAACTGTGGTAAATATTTTTTAATAATGTTTTAATATATAATCAATTTTATGGGATATTTTGATGAGATAACCTAGATTATTAAAATATGGGTAAAATTGTATATGATGATGATCTTTATTAACAAATTATTTATGAATTGATGTTTTTTATTTATTTTTAACAAATCATTATAAATGTAAATCAAAATTTTATTTCGGTATATAAGGGATCCATTATTTAATTTTGACATTGTATTCTTTTAATGGGAATAATTGCATAATATTTACAAATATCCATGATAGAAATAAAAATATAAAGTATTCAATCATGGATTCAAGAGTGAAAGTGTTTGGATATTACATTTTCTATAATAACTAAAGACCCACAATCATAGATCTTGTGCTAAAAATATGTTGTATATTTATTTTATAAAAATTAGCTGAAAAATACATATTCCCCTCCATCTATATGGATTATTTTACTCTTAGTTTTTATGGATTTGAATAATCCATATTAAATATGAGAATTTAATATTAATTTTTTTTATGAATATATCCCAATCCACACTAGCTATAGCCTTAAGAAAAAAATAATTGGAACATTTAATGATCCTGGGAAAGTATTTTTTAAAATATAGGGTGAACAAGAATTTCACATGATGGGGTTTTAAATATTGTAGAAACAGTTATATTTTAAAATACTTTCAAAATAACTCTATTGAAATAATTTCTCATTGTATATCTCACAAAAACAATTTTCAAAATAATATTTTATAATAGATAATAATATGGGGTTTTCATGAAAATATATTGGAAATACATTTCAATAATCCTAAAAAGGTATACTATTTTGAAAACCTTTTTAATTTCAAAATAATTATCTTGTGAAATAACCTTTTGATTTTTCATTTAAAACCATAATCATTTTCATTGAAAAATATATGTTTTTTTCGATTAAATAACACCTAAAAATCCATAGTAAATCCACGATTCCTCGATTAGTATCACTTTTAGGATAGTTTCACCTTTAGTTCATGTGTTTTTTCTACACAATTCATCTTCTCATTAGATCTTGATGTTATATGTTTTATTATATAAAAGTCAATTTGTCAAGTTTTTGTTTCCCATATTTAATAAATTAATAATCATTGAAATACTACATCAATTAATTTTAAGTAAATAATATTTTTATATATTGTATGATTTATTAAAACTGATAATTTTAAAAAATAGTTATCATAAGAGAGAATAAATTTCATATTTAGAATGTTATTTAAAAATGGGTTTTTTCTTCAAATTAATAGATGATATAAAATGATAATGGATATAATTTTATTTATAATTTTTTTCAGTAAAATCAATTCATTATAATAAATATTTCTATATTATAAAAGTATCATTGATATTCAATGAAAAATAATAAAGTAATTTTTTCATGATTAAATTTTAAGGTATGGTAAATATTTCTTTAGAGTGCATGGATTTCTCTTATGGATTTATCCCAAATGTTACATCTTGTGTCCCACACTCCCATATGTGTTTATAAAAATATAATGTATTTATTAATAATATTGAACGAAAAATTTACAATTCTTTAGATAACTATTGATATTTTTTGGTTTAGGTTTTAGCAGATTATAATAATCCGTACTGCATATTAATATTTTACAAAAAAATCAATTTAAATTTATTAGTTTAATTGGATTTATATCATTAGTAAGTTTCTTTAACATATAGATATCCTAAATAAAATCATTAAAATATTTATTATGAGCATACAATTTCATTTTATTGCTGTTTCAAAATAGTTCCAAAATTATTTACTAAATACTTTTAAAAGATCCACTAAAAACATTCATATGAAAAAATTTCTATTTTTATCAATAAATAAATATTTTATATAACAAATAATTTCCACAAAATAGAAAACTTTTCATTTCATGAAATATCCATCGCTTACACTTTTCCAAAAAAATTAGAAATTCATATCACGTTCAAAACATATTTCTTTTCATAATAAAATTACATGTGAAAATAAATGGATTTCGATTTGTAAAATTTATAATAATTTACATAAAAATAACAAATTATGGAATATAACGATACTGGGAATTCCATAAAAAGTCCACGAGTCTACAATTAATGTCATAATTAGGATAATTTCCCCTTGTAGTCATTGACTCACATCATTTCTCAACATCACTTATGATACACATGGTAAATTTTTTTTTAATTTTATTTCATAAATATCTTCTTTCACATTTTCAAAAAATTAAAATCCTTTCGAATAATATATTAATTAATTTAAGAAATTATTATTTTTATATATTTTAATATTTATAAAAATACATATTTCTTAAACCTCAATTAAAATTATCTAGTATCAATAATTTCTCAAAAATAATTCCAAATATTCATAGGTAATATTTTTAATGACCTAGAAAATTAATGTTAGAATAATTGATTATATTTATTAGAATAGGCTGTAAATGAAAATTATAATATTTTTCCATTACTGTAATTATTAATAATATAAATAAATTTAAAAGGATATTTCAGGCATTATATTTTAACATCCAAACTCACTTACAGATTTAAAATAAAATTCGTTAAATAAGATTTTATTAAAAGGTAGTTTTGACATATAATAAAATATTCATTCCCCAAATTTAGGTTCATAGAAAAAAATAAACAAGTTCTCTTATAAAATGATTATTATATAGAATATTACTACATTTACAGAAGTGTTTTCAAAACGAATATGGAATATTTGATGTCAAAATGAAATATCCTATATATATTGATTTTTCTGAAAATAAAATTTTCAAAATAATTTAATTCAAACATTGTTTCGCATAAATATAAAGGGCTTCGAATGAACATGAATTATTTATAAAAATAAATCTTTTCCCTAAAAGATGATATTTTTAGAAATTATTAATTAATTATAAATTAGATAATATAAATACACTCACCATTTTTATGTTTTAAGATAAATGAAAAATTAGGGATCTTAAATGATTTGGACTCACGTGTAAGGAATATGAAAATAAATTTGAGAAGAGAGATAGGGAGGGGAGAGAGAATTTGGTCAAAGGAGAATTTCCAATTGTCACATCCCCCTCCACACAAAGTGTACCCCTCCTGGGCCGACAATACGAGTAGGGAGATAATGACCCCCGAGTCCCACCTCCAGCAGGACGTGGGTTGGCGACTAGCACTTAGGGTATATTAACACACAAAATGGGAGGCATTACCCTCTAAGAGAACACATGAAGAAGAGAGAGATAATATAGAAACCAATCAACTCCAACTCAAACTTCAATATAAACCGAAACCCAACTACAAATATGAAATGTCATGCATAAGTAATACAATTGAAAGGGGAAAATCTGCAAGTACCCAAAAGAAAGTAAAAAAAACAGTAACCATAAGCCCGAATAGCTCCTGCAACCACAAGATGGTAAACACTAGCCTGATCTCCAACCTCCTTCAAGTGACGTGAAAAAATGATTCTATATACATAGGGTGAGTATAACAGTATACTCAATAGGATCTTCCCTGAAGCCTCTCATACAAATGTAAATAAACAATAATCAAGCACCGTGAACAACAAGTGAAACTAACTCATTTCCTAAATAGGTATACTATGTTCCTAACCACACCATGGCTACTCTAACCAAGTAATTATTATAAAAAATATCATATAATAAAGAATATCAAGGTTACCCCACTGCTACTTCTCCACTGGTTTACCACTTTTCCCTAACGTCGCACGTCCTGAGCATCTCTCTCAAAAAACGCTTACCCGCGGACACCCTGGAGAAGCACCACAATATGCATCTCGTGCAACAAAACCACCACGTACACACACCAAAGTAACTAGGTATTTTCCATGATCCACCATAGCCTGCATAACATGTATCATACATCGGGTATTATAGGTCAAGCCATTACATCCCATACATCGAGTAAAGATCCTCAAGCCATCATAGCTAATACAAGTTACACATATAGTAGTACATAGAAAACTATATACAGAATATATTGTGTGATTAACCACAAGCCATTATAGCCCTCTACACACATGTATGGGGAAAATTAACCAATGTGCCTACCAGAACAAGAAACTACCAAGAGAAGAGAGCTGTACCAAAGGGGTAGTCTGCTATCCATCATCTCACTGGAATTTTGGGGAAAACACCCCTCAGGGCTCATAATCCCCAGGGTATCATTTTCCCTTACTGACAGGGTGGAGTAGCGTATAGAAACACAAATAGTAAATAATATACTATAACACACCGCCACACTATGGGAATAACCTTTTCATAGACACACTACAGCTATTGTCTCCTAGACTCAGGGCTGCGACTTCTATGATTAGGTATCCTATATTCAAAAAACCATTTAAAGAGAATTATTAGATTACTTCATTCCTTTTTTAAGTTCCTCTTTACATCAAATAATAATTTATACTTTAATTAATCATGAACAATTCCACATTAATTTTCATTAGTATCACACCCAAAGTCAATTGTTCCTTCAAAATTACAACCTCATCATTATTTTCCAACAACTCTATCCCCATGGGTTAACACCATTTATTCAATTATTCATTATTTAATTACTTTCCAACTTTCCCAAGCATTCTATAAACACATTCTATGCTACTAAACAAAAGGGGGCTCAACACGGTGAGTAGATGTACTACCCATCTAGTCTTTTCCGCTTATATCAAGAGCATATACCCACTCTTCCTTGAGAAGCTAAACACTGAAAGCACGTGGTATACCCCTCGTGTCTTCGCCTATTTCGGGGAATGGTATATAAGACTAGATGCCTTAAGCGGTGGGGAAATGTAAAGCAGATAAACAACCAAAGAAACAACAAGCATAAAAACGTCACATCCATTCCATTCCATCATCATTGGGGTCCTCTTTGACACACACATATATAAATCGATGCATCTCCCAACTATAGGCGTTATCTGCTGCCACAACCAAAAAGGCCTCCATGCCTCCACATATTAATACTACCATCCAGGATCACATCAAAACACAAGTAGCAGTAAAACAAAAATCTTCACAATTGGGATCAAGGCCCTTAAACAAACAAGTGGGTAACTCAGAACCCTTCAAGAAATTATCTTTTAACAACAAACAGCTCGTTAATCCATCTTGGATTTACTGATTTATTATTCATTGGTTCTAAATTCTGGAAACCTAATTGTAAGCTATCAAAAATAAATGAACATTCTTACTCCACCAATTTGATTAACATCAAATTAAAAAAATAACCAGATTCCTTTACATTCCTCATTATCTTTAGCCAAACAATTATCAATTTAACCTTCATTACATTCTTTACTGATTTCCATCATGAACAAGCATAAAAATCTCACAATCTAGAAAAAATAAGAGGTAATAACATATGATATATATCAATTTATTTATCCAGTTCAAATATTTATTATTTCAATTCCATTGTCATCTAGTGAGATAAAACATGCTAAAGATACAGTTGCACATAAATGAAAGTGAAGAAATGAATCCTCTACCTAAAACATTTCCAAATGTTCTTTATCTACACAAACGGTCACGATACTCCTCTAGCGACAACTGAATCCACTTGGGGATGACAGGGTATGACCGCACCAACCAAACCCCCTGAAGAACCCCAGTAGAAGAATGGAGATTACATGCTATAATATTGAAAGGAGAAATAGGAGGAGATGATACCCAAAAGAATGATGATAAAACATACCTTATATTGATGTTTGGCCGATACAAATCAGTTGAATCAAAATTGAGCGGATCCAATCTGAGGACTAAAGTTTGATTGTGCAACACATATGGGAAGGATTTAAAGGTTTTAGCGTCTCATAGCTAAGAACAAAGATGAAGAACAAGTGAGGATGATATCTTGTCCCTTTTGAATATTCAATGGTGCAACAGTTTAAAATACACTTAATTCCCCAGTAAATGTGGATTACATTAAACCACACAATTTGACCATGTAAAAACATACTGATCCATAGGAATAATTAATATAGGATTTATGGTCTTTTAATCAGCTATAAGAGTCCTTAAAATAAGGCTTTAAATGTATTTTACATCAAAGGAAATGACAAAGTAGTGAAACCGTAGGAAGCTAGAAACACTTTACACCTACTGTTACTATACACCTACTGTTACTGTACACATACTGTTAGAGGTTACCTATAGAGATTACTAGTAGACCTCTCCATTATGGAATCACTGTAGACCTACCATTATTGTACACCTACCTTTTCTGTACACCTATCATTAGAGATTAACAATAGAACTATTCGCTGATAGAACTGTTCAGAGAATTGGAAATTTGGAAAATTATTGAGGATAAGTCACCTTGACCTCCCAAAACACCTCAAAGACCATATTTTCACTATGTAATGGACCAGATTGGTCTAGGAGATTATATCATATACCTCCCAAAACATTCTCATTCTCAATAATTCAAAACCAACCTAAAGAGACAAAAAAGAAACGAGGTCCGAACAACCACCCATCGAGATACCTCTCAAAAGAGTGAAAGCCACCGTGTCGCCACAAGACATGAACTAAGGGGATAGAACACCCGCACATCACCTTATCTTTGTCTTCTTGGATAGCCACAGGTCACTACACGAATGTAAGGTTTCATCATCATCAACATCGGTCTCTCCCCAATCGATGATGTGAGAGTGATCATGAAGATAACGAAGAAGCTGTGATACATGGAAGACATCGTGTATCTGACTCATCTGTTTGGAAAGTGCTACTCGATACGCCACAACTACAACCCAATCTAACACCTACAAAGGCCCATCAAACTGGGGAAAAATATTACTTCCATGACCAATCCTTCGCTGCCCACGAAGGGGATTCTCCTTTAGAAAAACATGATCCCCAACATTAAACTCCATGGGTCTCCGTATTTGATAAGCATATGGTTTTTGACAATATTGCACTGTCCTTATCCTCTCACGAATCACCTGAACCATCTCTGTTCTCTTATACACTAGTTCTAATCTGAGAATAGATAACTCTTCGACCCCGGTCCAGCAAAACCGAGAACAAAAAGGTAGCCTTGCAAGGCTTCAAATGGCACCATACCGATGGCGGGGTGAAAAGTATTATTGTAAAAGAAATCCACCAAGGGTAAGTGCCTCATACATGAACCTCCAAAATCAAAAAAACAAGATCATAACATGTCTTCAAGATTCTTGATAGTTCGCTCTATCTGACCATCCGTTTGAGGATGAAAAGTAGTGCAAAGAAATAGTTGAGAACAGAAAGCATGTTGGAGATCTCTCCACACCCTATTGGTAAAACGATGATCTCGATCAAACATTATCATCCTAGGGACTCCATGAAGTTTCACCACCACTTTGAGATACTGCATCGATAAAACTTCCTCTAATCATGACACTTTGATTTCTATAAAGCGGTCTGATTTTGTTAAATGGTCCAATACCACCCAAATAGCATCATGTCCTCGGGAGCTCAAGGTAAACCTATAACAAAGTCCATTGATATGTTTTCCCAATTCTACTGGGAAATATCTAATGGCTAGAGAAGACCACCAGGAACATGGTGTTTGACCTTCACCATCTGACAGACTAAACAACAAGACACAAATTCCGTAACGGCACGCTTCAGCACAGGCCACCAAAACTGACTCCTCATGGGTCGACACATCATTGTCACGCAAGGATGTACTACAAAATGAGAACTATGGAACTCTAGGAGAACTGTCTCATGCATTGTATATAGAATAGAAATCCTTCCATGATATAACACTCTGTGTTGTTCATCCTCTGACCAACCATCAGGGGCCTCACCATAAACAACTCGGTGTCTCTAAACCTCCACCACTAGATCTCCCAACTGGGACTCTTCCACCATCGGTATCAGGGATGATTGTACCATCATCTTAAAAAGACATCCTCTACCCCCAACATCTCCCATATCAAGATGTAATGCTAAAGGTTCTTCCTTTACTCTCCAGGAATTACCAAATTCATACACAGTATCACTACGTGACTTTCAACTCAGCGCGTCAGCAACAACATTCCCTTTTCCAAGTGTATACAATATTTCGAAGTTGTATTCCTGTAAGAACTTCATCCACTGATGCTGTAAGAAGTTAAAGTCACTCTGGTAGAAAACGTACCTCAAACTTTTATGATCAGTAAAAACCAAAAAATACTAACCAATGAGGCAATGTATCCACTACTTCAGAGAAAACACCACGGATACCAACTCAATATCATGGGTGGCATAGTTGTGTTTATGGGGATTCAATTGCCGAGACCAATAAGAAACAATAGACCACTACTACATGAGAACATATCCTTACCCCAGATGTGAAGCATCATAGAAAAAATCAAACTAAACTCCCTCAGCTAGAAGACAATGGACTAAAGCACTTACTAAATTCTCTTTTAGATACTCAGAAGATGTCAGACACTAATCAGACCATATGAATGCCTAATACTTTTTAGTCAAAGCTATCATCGGAGTCCCAACTCAAGAGACATTGGCTACGAACATCCTGTAGTAGCCTACAAGACCAAGGAAGATTCACACCTATGACACTGTCTTGGGGGTTGCCCCAAACACAACTGCTTCTATCTTCGATGGATCCATAGCTACTCCCTGTTGGGACACAACATTTCCCATGAAACATAATTATCGAACCTAAAACTCACACTTAAAAAAATTATTTAACAACTGATGTTGGCGAAGAACTCCCAAAACGGCTTGTAGATGCTCTATATGCTAATCTTCATATGTGGGGTACACAAGGATGTTGTCGATGAAAACTACGACAAACATGTCCAGGAACTCACAGAAAACAACATTCATCAATCCCGTGAATACAGATGGATAATTCTTCATTCCAAATGGCATTACAATGAACTCATAATATCCATGATGACAACAGAAAGCTGTCTTCAGGATATCCTCATCCATCCCACGCATCAGATGATATCCTTACAGCTAGTCGATCCTTGAGAACCAACATTCACCCTTCAGATGATCAATAAGTCATCAATTTGTGGAATATTAAAGAGATTATTTATTGTCGCCTTGTCTAAGAGACGATAATCAACACACAACTACAAACTGTTGTAAGCCTTTTTCATGAAAAAACTAGTGCACCACATGGTGACACACTTGGCTGAACAATACTGCACTGTAACAAAGCATCAAGATGTATATTTAGCTCTCATAACTCAAAAGGGGCCATACTATATGGTGACATAGAGATTAGTGACGCTCCTGGCTATAGCTTGATCCCAAAATCGATCTCTCATCGTGGGGGTAATGCAATAACCTATTCTATAAAGACATCAGGGTACTCCTCTACGACCCTAGGAAATTCCAACTGCTAATCCTCAGATGAACTTCGCATCATCTCAGCCATCATGGATGATAAGGATGGAATACTCTTATAACCCATCCGAGGATCTCGCTCACTAAAAAACACCACTTCCTCTACATCCGCACCAATGTAGACGACCTTCCTCCTGAAGCAATCCATGATAGCCTACACCGAGTACACCCAATCGATGATGAGGATGACATCATATGGTTGTATTCGTAAACATAGGAAATGTCCCTAAGAGTGGTGTTTCCCCATCACAAACTCATAGTCTCTACATAATTAAAACATGTACGCTCGACCTCCAACTGGTTTAGTCAACGCCAAGGGCACTAGAAGCCTCTCTTCCTCAAGTCCCAAAGCCTGTAAAAAAGAAGGTGATATGAAAGAGTGTGTCTCTACTTAATCAAACAAGGAATACACCACGGTAGAAATCCTGAATAGGGTACCTCGTACGACATCTAGCTCGCTTGGAGATGCCAACACTAGAGCATGAAGCTGACCACAAACACCTCCACGACCTCTCTAACCATCATGATGACCACCACCATGGCTGCACTTTGCTCCCTGAGGACGGGGAGCATCGTGGGTCTATCCTCTACCTATCTCATATACCCTCTACTAATCTATAGCTGGTGCATCTTGCTACTATTGCCTCGGATGGAACTGCCTCAACGGAGGAACATAGAGCGTAGCTCCTGGTTCCCAATGACCACTCAGAAAGGTCGGGCTCTCCCACAAATGATGACCATGAACACCACAAGAAAAATAAGTGCATGATCCCTTGGAATAGTCCTGAGATTTGATTCCTCTAGAGAAACAAGATGTGAAGGGCTGGGACCTACCCCCGGCTTAACGGAGACTCTTCTTTACTGATAACGAGGAACCCTGGACCACAGCTCTACCTCATGAGGAATCATTCCGATTCCCCTCTCGTGATGATCTGGTCCTAGAAAAAGTCCTTTCAAAAACCTCTGCCCTCAAAAACACTTCAAGATATGTTTTCAGCATAAATGGGGAGACCTGCTGCTGAGTTGTTGGATACAAATCCTCCTTGAAATGCCTCTCCCTAGCCTCCTCATCTAGAAGCTGGTCTGAAGCATATCGTAAATGGTTCTTGAAACATATTCCAAAATCTCGAACACTGGAGCCCCCCTATCGAAGGGTAAGAAGCTCCTGGCGACTATACGCCTTCGAAGTAGAAGAAAGAAACTCAACTCTAAAACTATCTCGGAACTCCTACCATTAGATCGCTGACTCCTCATAATCCTCGGGGAACAAGAACCACCACTGCCTCGCTGCTCCATGCAGAATTATCACAACCAAGGACACCCAGCGCACCTCCCGAGCATGGATCGAACTAAATCTGACATCAACCTCCTCTAACCAGTCTTATGTGACTGTATCTCAAATGGAGCCCTCATACTTCTGCAGACTCTGGTAATGAAACTCATGGAGTGGCTTCCTCCAAGTGTTGTCATCGTCATCCTCTACACTACAGCGATCTACTGGAACAGCCTATTTGAAAAATTTATGCGCAAACCTGATGAGGACATCAACCTGGAGCCATAACTATAAAATAAAAACTTTTAGAGTTCATAAACCTGGAATATGGAATAATCATCATTAATTAATTAATTATTTTCTTTTATCCATTTTAGGTTAACCTATCCCAAGGTCTTCCCATTCAAACACAGACATAAAGATGAATTATGCATGATCCTTTCCTTAGTCTCTACCCTGGAACTAGTATCACCTTGTTTAGTATCCATTTTAAACTTAAAGGTCCGCACATCAGATCATAGGGGGCCCTAAACGCCTATGTCTCAGCCGGTCTCCAGTGTTTACCTCACTTGTTAAACATGAAATACATTGTTTCCCTAACAACCCATGCAACCTCACCTGTGCCTAATTACAAACTCCATCCTATCTTTCAACCAGAACTCTGATACCACTCCATCATGGCCCCCTCCCCACAATGTGTACCCCTCCTATGCCAGCAATGTGAGAAGGGAGATAATGACCCCCGAGTCCCGCCTCCAGTAGGCCCTGGGTTGGAAACTTGCACCGAGGGTATAACAACACAAAAAATGAGAGGCATTACCCTCTATAAGGACACATACAAAAGAGAGAGATAAGATAGAAACCAATCAACTCCAACTCAGACTGCAATATAAACGAAAACCCAAGTACATATATGAAATTTCATGCAGATGTACTATAACCTAAAGGGGAAAAAACTATAAGTGCCCAAAAGAAAGTAAAAACAGAAGCAACCACAAGCTCGGACAGCTCCTGCAACCACAAGCTAGTAAACACCAACCTGATCTCCAACCTTCTCCAAGTGACCTTAAAAATATAGTTTATTTATACATAGGGTGAGTATAACAATATACTCAGTAGGAACCTCCTTGAAGCCTCTCGTGAAAAAGTAAAGAAAGCAATGTAAAGCAAAGAGAATAATAAGTGAAACTAACTCATCTCCTAAACTGGTATAATAATTCCCCAACCTCACCATGGATACTCTCACTAGGTAACGCATACAATAATATATCATATAATAATGAATATCAAGGGTACCCTGCTACTACTTCCCCACTTGTTTTTTTCTTTGCCCCAACGTCACACATCCTGAGCATCTTTCTCCAAAAAGGCTTGCCCGCAGACACCAGGGCGAAGCACCACATTATGCACCTCATGCAACAAAATCGCCATGTATACACATCAATGTAACCAGGTATTTTCCGGGAGCCACCACAGCTCGCATAACATGTATCATATTTCAGGTATTATACCTCAAGTCATTACATCCCATACACAGAGTAAGGATCCTCAAGACATCACAGCCTATACATGTTATACCTATATTAGTCCATAGAAAACTATATCCATAATATATGTGTGTGAATTACCACCATCCATTACAGCCTTCCACACACGTATATGAGGAAACCTAACCAATGTGCCTATCAGCACAAGAAAATACCAAGAGAAGAGAGATGGGCCAAAGGCTGTAGTCAGCCATCCATCCTCCCACCGGAATGCTGGGGAAAACACCACCAGGGATCAGAATCCCCGGGGTGTCTGTTGCCCTTACTGATAGAGTGGTGTAGCGTATAGAAACACAAAAAGTACAGAATATATTATTACTCACAACCACACTATGGGCATAACCCGGTCTTAGACACACTGCAACTAACATCTCTCAGACTCAGGGTTGCTACATCTAAGACTAGGTATCCTATATGCACACAAGCATTTAAAGAGCTTTATTATATTATTTAATTCCATTTTTCAGTTCCAATTTACATCAATTAATTCTTTATACATTAATTAATCATGAACAATTCCACATTAAGTTTCATTAGTATCACACCCAATGTCAATTGTTCCATCAAAATTATAACCTCATCATTATGTTCCACCAACTCCATCCCCATGGGTTAACACCATTTATTGAATTATTCATTATAAAATTACTTTCCCACATTCCCAGGTATTCTAGAAAAACATTATATTCATCTAAACATGAGGGGATCAACACGGTGGGTATATGTACTAACTGTAGAGTATTTTACGCTTTTAGAAAGTGCATATACCCACCCGTCCTTGAGAAGATAAACACAGAAAGAACATGGCATACCCCACGTGTCTTCGCCTCTTTTGGAAGAACAATAAGTAAGACCAGCTACCTTGAGCGGTGGGGAAATGTAAAGTAAATAAATGACCAAAGAAACAGAAAGCATCCAACAATCATATCCATTATATCCCATCATCCCTAGTGTCTTCCCTGACACCCACATGCATAAACCGATGCATCTCGCCACTCTAGGCATCATCTGCTGCAACAACCAATAAGTCCCCCATGCCTTTACCTATTACCATAACCATCCGGGATTATATTAAAACAGAAGCAGCAGTAAAACAATAATATTAAATATTGGACTCATGGACCTTAAAAAAATAGAGTAACTGAGCACCCTGTAAGAAATTATCATTTAAAAACCAATAGTTCTTTAATCCATATTGGATTAACTAATTTATTATTCATTGGTTCTAAATTCGTGAAACCTAACCGTAAGATATCACAAATAAATGAACATGTTTACTGCACCAATTTGATTAACATAAAATTAAAAAAAGAACCAAATTCATTTTCATTACTCTTTATCTTTTTCCAAACAATTATCAATTAATCCAATTTTACATTCTTTACCGATTTCCATCAAGAAAAAACATAGATATCACACAATCTAGCAATAAAAGAGGAAATAAAATATGATCAATATAAATTTATTTATCCAGTTCAAATATTTATTATGTCAATTACATTTTCATATAGTGAGATAAAACATGATAAATGTACAGTTTCACCTAAAAGAAAGAGAAACAATGAATCCCTTACCTCAAACAGTTCTTCACATTCTTTATCCACACAATGGGTCACGATTCTCCTCTCACGAAAACTACAACCTCCTGAGGATGCCACAATATGACATCACCAACCAAACCCCAAGAAAAACCCCACTAGAATCATGGAGTTTTCATGATATAATATTGAAAGGAGAAATAGTAGGAGATGATCCCGATAGGATAGATGATACCAAGAAGGCTCGATCATGGGCAAAGACCCATGACCCCAAAATTTATTCAAAGAAAAATAAAAGTTGCAGCAAACAAAAAGGGGGAAAAGCTACAGTCCAACAGACCACGCCAACAAGAACAAACAGAGCAAAAAAGAAAATCACCTTTTTCGAGGACGACCTCGACCCCTAGATCCCCCCCGACTGGCCGGGAGGCGACCACACCCACTCTGCTGTCCAGCTTCCATTGCCATAGTCAGATCCTCAGTATTGTCCATAGGGGAGGCTTCCCCATGCAGGCCAACATCAATGCAAGTGTCTTCCTTGTGATCGGCAGCAGCATGATATTCTTCATGCACTGGCCGAACCTCCTGTGTATCCTGGGCCACCTGCATCTCAGAAGAAGAGCAAACACTATTATAAGCAGTAGATTCCACTACCACTGGGATCTCCACCATCTTATCAGCATCAGTTGTCACGGAGCTATCTCGATTATTGTTACAACCTGCCTTCTTAAGCCCCTCCAGATTAATCATATCAAACTCCGGAGTATTAATCGACTCTAACATAGAGAAGAAATTAAGTACTGGCTTTGGAGATTTCAACTCAGCACTCAAAGTGTCCTTTGGAGCAGCCTTCATATCAGCAACATGCAGAGTTGAACCCTCCAGAATATTCTCTGTCCCAATATCAGCATCACCCTTCAATAATAAATCAGAATGATTAACCTGCTGGACCACATCCTCTCCTACCATACCACTATCCACCATCACAACATCATCCAGCCGCGCTCCCACTGAAATTACCTGGGCTGAATCAGCCCTCAACTTCTTCGACGTCACCAATATCGAAGATTGACCGATACAGATCGGTTGCATCTAAATAGAGCGGAACAAATCCGAGGAGTAAATTTTGATTGTGAAACTCCTACGGGAAGTATTGAAAGGTTATAGCATCTCATAGCCAAGAAAAAAGATGAAGAATAATGTAGGAATATATATTATCCCTTTTTGAAGATTTAATGGGGTGATGGTTTAAGATATGCTTAATTCCCCATTACAAGCGGATCACATTAACCCACAATGTTTGACCAAGTAAAAACATCCCGATCCATACGAATAATTAATATAGGATTTATGGTCTTTGAATCGGCCTTAAGAGTCTTTAAAATAAGTCTTTAAATGTATTTTACATTAGAAGAAATGTCAAAGGGGTGACACTGTAGAAAGCTGGAAACACTTTACACCTACTGTTAATGTACACCTACAGTTACTGTACACCTACCTTTAGAGGTTACCAATAGAGGATACCGATAGACCTCTCCATTCTGGAAGCACTATAGAAATACCATTACTGTACACCTACCGTTACTATACATCTACCATTAGAGGTTACTGATAGAATTGTTCACTGATTCAACTTTTCACAGAATTGGAAATTTTGAAAATTATTGGGGATAAGTCACCTTGACCTCCTGGAACATCTCAAAAGTAATATTTTCACAATGTAATGGACCAGAGTGGTCTGGGCCATTAACCCAATGATTTCAGAAGATGCCATTAAATATTAACGGATGACACTTATTATCCATTTTAAATATTATTCAAAAATAAAATATTTTATTAGTTATTAATGAAATTTAAATATTTTTTTGAAGAAATACTTATTTTATTTTTAAATATTACAAGGATATATATATATATATATATTGAAGTTGAATATAATGCATGAGTCTGTATGTGTGTTAATATATATATATATATACATATTCTTCGGATCATCTTTATGATTTTATCCATTTGACATCATATAAATATGTGATTTCTAATCTTCCAGGAGATCATTTCTTATGGGATTGATGAAAAAGTTATAGTAAATTTTTTTAATATGGATGAAAGTTAATATATATATATACACAAACTGAGAACATCATAGTGGAAAATATTTTTTTAAAAAAATTATGATTCAAGAAATATAAACTGAATTACAGATGAAATATTAATATTTTTATATATATAAACATTTGAATCAAAAAATCCGAACAACATGTAACCAAACATAAACATTATATATTCATGTGAATTAAATTAGAATTTAGGTTCTTACATTACCAATAATCTTTTAGGATTATAATTTTATGGATTTATTTCATTACTATTATATAAAAAATCCAAATACTCAAATTTGGAATCTTCTTTTTAGTAAAATGTTTCCCTATATATAATCTATAATTTTTTTAATGACATATCATCAAAATTATTGTCTTAACCTCATCCTTCTAACTTATCATCTTTTAAAATACATATTAAAATTATTGAAGATCACTAAAAAGTTATTAGGCGACATAAAAACAAAGAAACCCATTAGTCCATTGATAAAAATGAAAACGCATTTAATTCATTCTTTTTTCACATTATCTTTTCAGATAAATAACTAAATCAATTCCACAAGAAAAATAGAAGTTTTTATTAAATGAAACTTTTTAAAACAATAATAATAATACATAAAACATGTAGGAATGTTAGGGATCATTTTAATATCACTCTTATATATTGAGTAACCCTCATAGTTTCACATATAGTAATCATCATAGCATATTACCATAATATCATAGGATAAACGTAATTGTTAATCTCTATTTTGTATTTAGAATAACCATCATAGTATACTCCCACATTCTCTTAAGGGAAACCTAAATGGTTCAATCCATCCATATACCCAATTCAATGGAGAGATATAATTGTATCACACACTATTGGTTTAGAATGAAACCATCCATCAACATTAAAAGTTACAAGGAATCATATCTTTATAATAACACATAAATGATTTTAATTTTATGAAAAATATTATCATTGAAAAGAAAACAATTTTGGACATTTAAATGACCTTTCCCTTAGAAATATATTTGGTTGGGACAAGACCGTATCAATTAACATCCTTGAATCCCTCCTCTTATTGTATAGTTAATAGTTTCTAGAGAATAAAAATTATTTTTTTTAAAGAATTGATAAAAAGAAACATTCTATAAAAGTGATATAGTTGTTGACAACATATTTTAGTTTATTTATTCTTCCAATTACTTCCATTATTATTAAAATATATAAAAGAACAAAATTAGTATAATATATATATTTAATTATTATTAGTCTTATTTAATTACATATATCCCTCTAAAACCTCTAAAAAATTAGAATGAAATTATTCATTCATGCGTACAGTGGACTACAACCATATAATAAAATGTAATTTATTATCAATATACATATCTCATTGATAGTAATAATTATGGAATTATGTTAAATATATATAGGATATTAATTATGTATTAATCTATATAAGATAAAAACACTACACAAATTTTGAGTCCCTTCCATAAAATAGGAAGTTAATACATGGTTCATCTATACGTGTGGCCTACCACATCCACAAAGCAATGTGATCCGTTTTAAACCCCAAAACACATGGAAGACAAATATGAGTATAATTAATAAATTAATATTTTATTTATGATTCTATTATCATTATAGAATCGAAAAATTTTAAGTACCATTATTCAATAATGATATTTGAAAAATGGAATCATTACAATGTTTTTATATGACCTACCATCTCCATGATTATAATGAATTTAATTTTCATAAAAAACATTAACTGTTTGTTTTAATATTATAAATTATGTATGAAAATAATAATTAATCTATTTAGAAGATTTATACTTATAAATTCATATATTGGTTTTAAAATGATAAATATATAATTAAAGATGTGTAATTTTATTAACCAATTTGAAATGTTGTTCATATATATAGGTATGTCTATTCATGATAGTTATTATTTATATTCCATTATTGATTATAAAATATATCACTTCATGATTAATTATCATCAATTTTTTATAATAATTCCCTATGAATTTATGTATATATTCTAAAAGTAAATATTTACTCTAAAAGTAATGATTTATCCTAATATTTATGATGTTTTAATAATAGAATCTTTTGCTAATGTTTATGAGATATGAAATCACATTAATCGTTAATTTGTTTTGTTTTGAAAGGATAATTTATTGGAATTATAATGATAAATTTAGGATTGGTAAAAAAATTGTTAAAGAATTTTTATATTTTAAGAAGAAAATGTAATTATACTTTTTAAAATAATATATCTAATATATATTATTTTATATAAAATAAATTATTTTTCATTTTTTAAAATTTATTGTCTAATCTATTTTTAGTATTTTATATATTGTTTAAAATAATTATATTGGTAGTTTTTTTCCTCAAATAGTGTTTTGAAATTATTTTCATATGATCTGTATAAGTTTTGAAGGTGATTGGTTTCAATTAAAGATATAGTTCGAGTAATGAATACCTTGAACACACACTCTCTGATATGGTACTGAAGACATAAGCATTATATTTCAATCATTAATAATGTTAAATTTCACTGAACATTTCATTCCAAAAAAATCAATAATAAAACGAAATATTGGATCACTTACCAAACCAAGGACATTTTTTATTAATAGTTTTAAAAAACTATGAAAAAAGCGTATCAATTTGGGTTCATAAAAAATAGCTCACAATGATGAAAATCATCACCAAATATAGATAACATTTCATATTCCATGTTATTTATTCAGTAGCTCTGGTAACATAATTCATATATTAAACCAATCTAAACTAATTTCATTTATAACATTTTTAATATCCTATAAAAAAAATAAACATAAGATGTTTTTGATCAAATTCGCAATTAAGGTAAAAATTAACATTGATTATTTAATGTCGTTAGTTTGAATAAGATGAGAATAATGGAATAATGACACAATTATATGAATGGTCATAAAATACTGGAATTTATGCACATAAATTGTCGCGACCCATCCCCCGGGGTTCGTATCATGACTACCCCAAGCATGCCTTTCATAGGCCAGGGGCTAGCAACTTCCACCAAAGGGGTAAATCCCAAAGACTGGGAAGGAATGCCTTTATAATGTAAACAAACACAACTAGAGTACAAGAGAATGCAAACATTAAGTAAAAACTATATAACAAGTATGCTAAAAGTAAAGGGGCCAAAAATTCAAGCCCAACTATAAAGTACAAGGAAAGGAAAGTCATGTACAACTAAAAATACAAACAACTAGAAGGTGTCTAGTAGATCATGGATCATCCAACACAGATCCTTCATAAAGGGTAGGTATAGATAGCCTCCTCAGTTCTCTACATCGATCCGTCTTCTCCGGGTACCGAATCGTTGTGAGTTCCACCTCCCGGTACCGTCCAATCCTCATACACTCTGCCTCGATTAGTTCTGTTTGTTGTCAGCATCCAACACAATGAGGTGTGGGCATAGCCCATGTAGGGGTGAGTATAACGATGCTTATTAGGGACCACGAGACCCTCAAGGTCTCACTAAATCACATAAGGATAATCCACAAAGTATGATTTCAATGGATAACCGTTACTTAGGTATATTCCAATACATCTACCTAAGTTATCCAATAACCCATCTCAATCATGATGTAAACAGAAAAGTCATTGAATCAGCTCAAACAATGATTTTTATTATCGAAACCATGGCTACAGGAGAACTACTCCACTGTCTTGTACAGTGGGCATGTCGCGAAACTGAGGTACTTCTCAATGACCTTAGATTACTGAGGTACTCATCATGTTGAGTACCTCGGGTTTGATACCAAATATCGGGTGCTCCGTCCGCTGCGGGTCTGCCGACAATTATTTGGTGCTCCCCCAAATAGCCTACGGAGGCACTTCTCATATCGAGTATCGCGGGTCTGCTTCCAAATATTAGATGCTCTGTCTGCCATGGTTCTACAACCAAATTCTGGGAGCTCATTCCACTGGGCTAGTCGAATCACTCTGAGTCGAATCGGTCAAGCAGTCATCAGGTCTCTCATCTACTAGGTCTCCACACTCTGTCTTCTCATCTCTAGAAGGATCTGCTCCGTGAGCAATAGGTCAATACTCAAAGTGTCATGAAATCTCACATAGAAGTATATCCAAGGACCTCAATGTCATTGGGGTCACAACGGAACAAACGACGCATCAATCAGAAGCATGGTCTGTGAGTTATTAACTTTTCAGTCCCAGGGGCCTGGTTTGATTCGTGTACGAACCATCCTGAACATATCTAAACTTTTCCCCGAACTCCAATGGGATATTTTCAAAGGGACAGTTATGCTCCACGAATACAGGTGCCACTGACGGTTCGTCAAAAAGACGTCCGGTGCTAAAGATATGGTCATAGCAAGAAAAGGGTCAGTAATGGGCCCGGGTCAGGTCTGACCCGGTCAGACAATCCCGGGCCAACTTAGTCTTGGCCGACCCATTAAGACTCACTGAGTCTGACCTGGCCCAATGTTCGGGTCAGCCTGCTAGGCTTTATCCCGTTCCGCTGGGCCCGACCCAATGGACCGCAAGGGTGGTTCAGCCCGGTAGTCTCCACGTAAGCGGCTCTGTGACTTGGCCCGGCATACTATACTGGTTTGGCCAGCGACACCGCGGGGGACGTTGTTGGGGGTCTTGGGAGGCCGGCGGCCAGGAGGCAAGCGGTCAGGCCGCGCGGGGTGCGGGCAGGATGGATGGACATCAGGTAGGCCGCGGGGCACCGGGCATGGCACAATTGGCCGTGAGGGTGCCTGGCAGGATGTTGGGGCCCCGGGCTATGTGCGGGGGCACTGGGCAGGGCGGCGGACAGCACGCTGGGGCACACCGGGTAGCGTGACTGGGCACCGTGGGGTTCCGTACAGGGCTACGGGGCGACGCGAGGGGCTTCAGTCAGTGCGACGAGGCGCCGTTCATCGCCGGGCAGTGTGGCAGGGCACCGCGGGGTGCACCAGGCAGTGCGGCAGGGCGTCGAGGGGTGCCGGGCCGCGTGCCATCGAGGCACGGCGGGCCGCCGGCAGGGCTGCGGAGCAGCGCGTGGGGTGCGGGTCGGGCACCTCTTGGCCGGTGGGGCAGTTCACGGAGGTCGCAGGTAGCACGACCTTTGTTTTCCATCACCTCTTTACCATGCCTTCAACATCAAATAAGAACAAACAATATGGTAGGGTCTGGCCGTTTCCATACGGTCTGAATCCTCCTCATTACGGTCATATCATTCGGTTCATATTCCATAAATTTGTATGATGATGAACAAGTACAAAACAATTCGAAAACCTCGTACCTCATTTTTCGATCATAAACATAGTTGCGGGAAGATGTGGGCTCGATTCATTATTAGCCGCGTTCGTCACGCACTCCAAAACCTAAGTTGCGTTGGCTCATTGACGATGCTCCGCTTCGTTAGGTGTCCGAGGAAGGAGTCGAAGAAGGTTGGCATTCTTTGTTCGTCGTTCTTCTTTCTTCATTGGAGAAGGCATAATCCTCTGAGTGATGGGAATCACGTCTCTTTTCCAACATTTAACCGCTTGAAGAAGTCAACCCAAAACCTTCCCCAAAACTTCCTTTATAAAGGAGAGGGAGGGTTAGTCAATTATTACATTGGCAAGTAATTCAAATTTGGTTAATTAAAAGAGTGGGTCCCACATAATTAAATTTTTGATTGGTGTCACATTTAATTAGGTTAATTGGAAGGAGGATCTCCCTCATTAAATAAGGAGAGGTGGGAGGTTTTATCCTGCCCCATCAATAGGGGTTGGGTGGTCCCACCCCTAAAATTTAATAGAGAGGTTACGGGTCACGGGTGGTCCCCACGTTTTAGCCTCTCGCATGAGGTTATGATCGGGTGGGCCCCACCACCATAACATTTCAAGGGAGGCTGGGGTGTGGTGGTCCCACCATCAACTCCCAAGTGGAGGTTCTATCAACCCGCAGTCACACATGGCAGCAAAAAAAAAATAAAATAAAGTGTTAAACTTTATTTTAATTTTTTTTAAAAAAAGCCAAAAACATACATTTATTCCTGATCATCTGCGGTCAAGGTGAATGTCTTATTAAATGAATAATGGAACTACGAGTTCAATGGAGTCCTCAGATTTCAATTCCGAGAACCGGTTAAAAAGTTACAAAGCGTCATTCGCATGTTTACTGAACGTACCCAAAAAAAAAGATCGGAAAAATTATTATCAGTCACCCTCGACCAACTGCCATCACGGTTAGGCTCCGCCTAGGAGAAACATGCCCCAAAGAACCCAATGGTACTCCCAGATTTTTAATCCAAGTTATTGTTTAGATGTTATGAATTTTACAATAAAATAATTGTCACTTAATTATTTTATTTGCGGCGAAAACATACTTTTTCTGGTGGCCCGCATGGGTCATAGTTAGTATATGCCTAAATAAATAATGCCCTAATGAGTTTAGTGGTGGTCTCATATTTTCAATCCAAGATACTGTTTGTGAGTTATAAGCATTTCAAAAATGAAATAATTTATTTAATAATTTTATTTACGGTTAAGACATTTTTGTGATTTCTCACTGGAGGCCCGCACCGACTAAACATAAGTTGTTCCTAGGGTAAACCTACAATCGTAATCACACCGGTGCCTTAGTATTTATGATTCGAGTATCCGTTTATGTTTCATTCCACATTTGATGGAAAAATGCTTACGTGTGTTAATTTATGCTTAACAAAACTTTGAGGGATCATTCTGGGCACTCTGAGCCTTGGAATCGTGCACAGTCTAATTTTGCGGACTTATAAAATTCCAATTTTAAAAAAATTACATGGATATGTCAGGTCTTTACATTCTCCCCAACTATGGTCTATGTGTCCCCGTAAGCCACAACTCAAACTAAGGAAACAAATGGTGGTACTGAGCACATGTCTGAGTCTCTTGCTATAATGTGCTCTCCTAGAGGTTTATGTGTTTCTAGTGAATGCACACCAGAGGTATCGAATGTCCACGTAGGACTCACTCTTATCAATCCTCAATCTCCACTGGAATATTTGTGAATGTCACCCCATCATCGATGGCCATCTCCCCATGGTCGATGATGTTTGAAGAGTCGTTCATGTATCTCCTCAGCTAAGATACGTGAAAGATGTCATGAAATCAGTGCAAATGAAGTGGTAGAGCTAAGTAGTAAGCCACCTCACCAACTCTGTTGAGGAACTCAAAAGATCTGATGAATCTTGGTGACAACTTGCCTCCTCGAGAAAATCACTGTAGAAGTCATCGAGGTGAGACACGTAGAAAGACATGGTCGCCATTCTTGAACTCCAGAGTTCTCTGTCTCCTGACAGCATCTGATTTCTGTCTTCTCTGTTCAGTCTTCATCTACTCTTGGATTATTTGGACCCTATTCGTGGTAGCTCGTACCACCTCTGGTCGGTAGGAAGTGGTCTGACATGGTGATTCGGTCGATGATCACCCAAATAGAGTCATTTCTCCTGGACGTATGTGGAAGACCCATCACGAAGTCCATGGATATCCCATCCCTCTTCCACTTTGGAACCTCTAAATGTTGAACCAAGCATGTTGGTACCTGATGTTCTGCCTTTACTTGTAGACAAGTGAGGCATCGAGAGAAAAACTCTTCTACTGCCTTCTTCATACCCGTCCACCAGTGTAGTCGTCGAAGTTCCTAGTACGTCTCCGCCACTCTTAGTTATTCCTGTAGAGACGATGTGTGAAATTCACTCAACACATCCTCGTGAAGTGACACTGACACCATAGTATGTCCTCTGAAATGGATAATGTGACTCCCAACTTCAGGAAAGCCATCAGGTGCATGTCTTATGGATATTTGAGCACGTCGTGTCTCACAGTCATCGTCCCCATGCTGTGCCTCCCTGACTCACTGATGAAGTGGGGGAGTAACTATAGGAGACTAATGGAAGGACATTCCATCTCAATCCACAAAGGATATCTGTAAAGAAACCAGCTTCTCTGTCGCCTTGCCTAGAAGATATAAACCAGATATCCAACTGAGTGCATCGGCTACAACGTTCCCCTTCCCATTAGTATATACTATCTTGAATTCATAGTCCTGGAGGAACTGAATCCATCATCGCTATCTCAGGTTCGGGTCCTTTTGAGAGAAGATATAAATGAAACTCTTGTGATCAGAGTACATGGTCAAACGTTCTCCCATAATATAGTGTCGCCACATCTTCAAGGTGAAGACCACTACTATTAACTCCAGGTTATGGGTAGTGTTGTTATGATCGTGTTGTCTCAGCTGCCAAGAACCATATGCCATCACTGCTTGCTCCTGCATCAGGACACACCTAAGTCAGGTCCTTGATGCGTCGCAGAAAAATATGTACCATACACCCTCCCCTAGAAGTCTCATAATGGGGGCACTAGTCAGCCTCTTCCTTTGCTCTTGAAATCATTTCAGGCATCTCTCCGACCACACAATGGGTTTCCCCTACTTCTTCAAGGTTGATAGTGGTTCTGCAACTCTGGAGTAGTATTGAATGAACCTCAGGTAGTATCTACCAAAATAATATGTTCATCCCCCTTTGGGGGGTTATCTAGGAAACATATTTTGAAAAAGATTCCATCATGTTCTGACACTCCTGTTTGGAACCAAAAACTGAAAACTCTTGCTACCATGAGGGTAAGGCTGGCCAACTCAAAAGTGATCGGTTACACCCTCCTATGCATGTTTTTAACTTGTGCTGCCTGGGATTCCTATTTTTACGACTAAATAAAACGTCATCTCAACGTTGTAGGTAAACCAATACCTTTTTGCCTAATACAGTCAATTTGTGTTTGAAATGTGGATGCCTAATCTAAACCCAAACTAATGTCGTAAGGCCTAGACGATGCCACTAAGAGATTCCAACTGAAACTCTCACCGCAATGGTCAGATCACACCATCAGCGTAGGTGTGATTATAGAGCCTCCTCCAAAAGGTACCTCCAGATGTGAGGGTCAAGTCAACGGTATAACCGGAAACTCTAGGTCTATGACAAGATTTGTGGATGGAAGGAATGATTGGTACCTATGTCTATTGATACAGAAACCAGTAGTAGACATAGACTATACCTCAAATCATTCCTAGAGCCCTTGGGTAACACTCCTTGATCGCATGCAGGTACTCTCTTCCCTGACCATCCAGCTCCCTGATCCTGGCGGGGACTATAAAGTCTGGTGTTTAAAACAGGTCGAAATGTACACCACCCCATGCTGCTCTCCTAACTCTGCTTCCATGTCTGCAGCCCTGCAGATTCATATGTCCTTTACAATTCCTCTTCTCGAAACATTTTACACGCTCAAGACTTTGAGACTGGAACCTGTTTCATGCTTTCCCACTTCTAATGTTTACTGGATATATCCGATCAACCAAGAGACATTCAATAGAAAAGGTTCCCTCTAGTATCTAGAGAACTGGTGTTGGCTTGGATGTACTAAAAGACACCTTGCATGGTAGTCCGAGACCTAAATAACTAGTCGAATCATATTCATCGAGTACTGGGAATGATCAGTACACCTCGATGTATAATCATCTATCGACATGTCATTCGGACGACACTGTACAAGTTCTAAAGTACTCCCAACCACCTCCTCAGGCCAGTCCTCAGCCGCCTGTTAGTCGGGCTCGCCTCGGAACCTGAGGGGTATCTGATGCTGAAACACATGTAAGGAACCACGCCTACATGTGTCATATACAGCTACCTCCAGTTGTAACTGATGACCAACATGCATTGATATAGTTGACACATTTCATAAAGGTACAATCTCGGGGAACGGTCCATGTACCGATGCCTCATCATTATGAGGACCAACCTCATGGTCACTCACTGGAAAACACTAGTAACTAGGATCACTACCTGCTCTATGAGTGTCTCAACTAGGTAGAGAACTCTAGAAACTGCCTCCATCCATCCCTCAGAAGTGCGGGAATCTATCTCACCTTGAATCCTCGGAGGCCTCTGCTGCTGAAAATCGTGCAACGTGCTCAGTCGACATGCACCGTCCTCCAATGCGGCTGGTGAAATTTTCTGCCCAACATGTGGTGGTGTTGTTGGTGCACCACCTGAAAGTGCCAACGTAGTTAGAGGGCCCTACACCGAAGCCAGGTCGCTCGGTGGACTATCATAGTGTATTCTCTCGGTACTCTAACTGGCTGTCTGCATGGAAGAATCCTGAACAGATGCGACACAGTCAAAAGTTATAACTGGTGAGCTGACCTGGATGAGCTGACTTAAAGAAAAACTTTTGAAAACACACACGCAATAAATTTTTTCATGCACTATGTTAGAAATAAGTAGTCAGGGTCCTATTGTATGGATACGTCGGCCGCCGCACCCACACTGGACTCCCTAAACTGAAAACCACACTCAGTACCCTTAACACTATTTCTTCACAGAAAAGAAATATCAGAGACCTAAATTCTGCAGTTGATCCAACTCCTCTGATACCAATTTGTTAGGAGACATCTCTTGGGGCTCATATCGTGACTACCCCAATCCCACCTTCCATAGGCCAGGGGCTGGCGACTAGCACCAAAGGCGTAAATCCCTAAGACTAGGAAGGATTTTCCTTTATAAGTGTCAAAAAACACAACCAGAGTACAAGAGGATGAAGAAAAATATGTTAAAACTGTATAACAAGTATGCTGAAAGTAAAGGGGCCAGAAATACAAGACCAAATGTAAAGTACAAGGAATGCACAAACAGGTAAAACTAAAAAAGTAAGCAGGTGTAAGGTGTCTAGTGGCTCCTGCATCGTCCAACACGTATCCTACCTGAAGGGTAGGTGCAAAAATCCTCCTCGGCTCTCTACGTCCATTCGTCTCCTCCGGGTACCGACTCATTGTGAGGTCCACCTCTGGGTACCGTCAAGTCCTCGTAAACTCCGCGTTGGTCCACGCTGTCCGTCGTCTACATTAAACACAACGTGGTGCGGGCATAACCCATGTATGGGTGAGTATAACGATACTCAGTATAGACCCCAATAACCTCAAGGTCTCACAAAATTCGACAAAGATAAACAAAAAACTATGATTTCAACGGATAACCATTACTTATGTATATGCCCATACATATGCCCGGAAAAGTGAGACTTAAAAGGCTAAATGTTACTACCCATGTCAACAAGGTGCACCGTTCTTTTAGGGAGCCTACCTGATAAGAACTTCATAGTTAAGCATTCTTGGCCTGGATTAGTAATCAGGATCAGTGACTTTCTGGGATGTTTCCCAGGGTGTGTGTGAGTGATGACAAAACACAATCAAAGAACATGTTTTGTCCTACGGGCATAGTCGTTAGTATGATAAGCGACCCTATTGAGTAATAGACTATGGTATGTTGTGAATGCATCTAAGGTATTATAGGAGTCCCATGGGGTCAGATGAAAAGGTTCATTGCCTGGGGAGGCGTGTATAGAAAATTGTATCAGATCCAATACCCAACAAGAAGTGCTTAGGCACTGCCTTGGTTTGAGGCTTGGGGTCCAGAACGAGGGCGTTGTGCTTTAAAGGGGTTGATATTGTAACACCATGGGAAATTGAGACTTAAAAGGATAAATGTTACTACAATGTCAACAAGCTGAACCTTTCTTTTCAGGAGCCTATCTGATTAGAACATCACAGTTAATCATGCTTGGCCTTCAGTTGTAATCAAGAAGGGTGAACTTCTGGGAAGTTTCCCAGGGCATGTGTGAGTGTGGAAAAAACACACTGAACGAACATGTGTTGGCCTGTGGGGACAGTCATTTTTCTGATAAGAGACCCTAGTGAGTAATAGCATATGGTGTGTTGTGATGGAAATGATGGTATTATAGGAGACCCATGGGGTCAGATGAAAAGGTTCATGGCCTGGGGAGACGGGTCGTGATATAAATACCTATATCATCAATTGATAAACATATAAAAAAATAATTGGCAATAGAAATATTTAAGCAATTTAATAATCATTAGCCATGTGATGTAATTATTCATAAAAATATTAATTATGAACCCTTTTTCGTTCACCCATAATAAGTATAAATTACATTTCTAAACAGAAAATCATTATATTACTTTGTTAAATCATTTTATATTCATTAGATCCCATAGAAAGGTTAGATATATATTATATATATATCTTGGTGAATAATTTTTTTATCACTCTTATGTATAAATTGACCTTAAAGATAACACATATATTAATCATCTTAGTTACACTTGAAATAACAATCACTATTTAACATTGTATGAAAAACATATTATATTCATAGTTCATATTTAGAGAATCCTAATAAGTTAACAGGGTCTGATATTTAGAATTACTATCAACCTATTATCTCATTATCTATTTGGGAAAATATAATATGTTCAACGTATCTGATATTTTGATAAAACATTGCAGTATAATCCCATTGTCTATTAGGAGAAACCTAATTAGTTAACTATATCCCTTTTTTGGAATAACCATTATTGTGTATTCCCTTATTATCTTATAAAAAACAATACCAGTTAACTCAATCCCAGATTAGGAATAACTATAATAATATATTACCATATTATCTTAGGATAAACCTTATCAGTTAACACCTTGCTCTTACCTAATCCATTAGGGTGCTATGATTGGAATAGATGACCATGGTTTCTAACAGAACCACACATCATCATAATTATTAACAGAATCATAAAAAATATTATATATATAAATTATGTATTTCTTAATAATTTTTTTTGAAACATATATTATTCCCATAAAATTATAATAAACCATTGGAATATAAATGGGATCCATGGAAAAATATTTTAAACAATAATAATATTTATAGGGAATAAAATTAGATGATATCAACATAAAATATCACCAATGGAGAAAAATTAACAATAAAGTTTTTTGATATTGATGATTGGAAATACCGTTAAGTGATAATTAATATATTTTTAGAAAAAAAACATTTTACATTGAGCTTAATATTTAGAAAATAAAAAAATTTAAAATATTATAAAACTACACCAAATTGAAAAAAATCATTGATTATTACAATGGAATATTCAAATAAAAATATATCTTTGATGGGGTGAAAATACATTAATATTATAAATGATAATAATAAATATTACATTTAACCATTATGTTAAAGGAATCAAAAGTTACCCATTTGGAAATTCTAATTTTAAAGTATTTTAAATCATGATTAATAATCATGTAAACTATCAATTTGAAATCATTAATGTTTAAAAAACATTTTTGATTTATTTTAAAAAACATGTATATGGAATGGAATGATCTTCATTCTAAAAGAATATTTATTATTCATAGAATACAATAACAATTTTTATGTTTAATTATTCAACAAGTGTAAATTGATACTAAACTAGTTGTTTAGATTCATAAATGAAGGAGAAAAGTCTGTGTGGTTCATGAAGACAAGAGCTTCTAATTTTCCACACATGGACATTAAATGCAAAAAATCCATAAAATAAAATAGTTTAATACACTAATACTTTACCACTTTAGATCTTTTCATACCCCATAATAAATTTATTTTAAATTTTAATTAATTTATCTAAGGGAATTTTATTTGAAGGATACCAATTTGTAAAGGGGTTCAATATATAATTTATTTAAATTTGGTAATAAATATTTTTAACTAAAATTTCTATTCTATGATTATCTTTTAATTATTTTAAAAAAAGATTTATTCTATATGTACAATATTTTTTATGTATTTACATTTATTAAATACAATATCATTATTGAATGACTAAAAACTAAATTATATAATCATTGTAATTGTTATTAATATAAAATTTAATTTCTTTTGGAACATATGTTATGGACCAGTATTATTTTTCAAGGCCCACACACTTCCTTTTGGACATAATAAATCCTTAATATTCTTATATTTATGATATTAAGTGTTTTATTAGATGTTATTATTTCTTAGGCTTACAATGGAAGAGTTACTACAGTGGAAATATATTTATGTTGCAATAAATTTTCTTTATGATATTGGTTATTTTTGGTTACTAGTGGGAAATCAGAAGAGATTTTTTATAAACCGTATATCATTTATTATTATTTTTTATGAATATAGATTATATTTTTAATTTATATTTTCCATTTTATTGATTAAATAACTATCAAAAATCTTATTTGTAACTATTGATGATGTTTTATCTTAATTTAGATTGGTAATGTTTGAATTCTATATCTTTTTTATAAAATATTTTAAAAATGTTTATTTTTTAAAAACCTATTATTTCATAAATATATTTTCAAATATATTTTTCTTATTTAATAGGATTTTAAAGATTAAATCGCATAGAATTTTTCCAAATGGTTCACGTTTGACTCCTTTTAAAAAATGATTGAAAAAAATATATATTTTTAATATTTAAAAATTCAAATTTTTTCTCACCATCATAACCATTGTTTACTTTTAGTAAAAATTTATTTATTCCTAATTATATTTCCATGTAATGGGGTTTTATTAATATTTTAGGATTTTTTGTTTTTTAAAAGTCATTTTCCATGTGAAAGGTTTTCTCTCAATAATTATATTAATTACATTTTAATGGGATTTACATTCATAAACATCAAAAATCAGTTATGTAACTTATTCTACACATGGTATATTTTTCTTCTTAAAATAAGAATATATTCGATTGAATAAAAATTAAATAACACCGAGTATAGTTAGACATTGAAATATTATTATATAAATATAAATATTATAATAAAGGCATTAAATTAGAGGGTATGAATAAAATTAATAGGTTTTTAAAATAAAAATATTATAATAATAATAAATTTAATGAATAACTCTTAGCAAATAAATAATCAATTTTTTAAAAAACATTCCATTTTCCAAGATATGTCTTTTTCAAAAGTAATTCTTTTTAATGAAAAAATAATATGATTAATTTATAGAAAAATTATAAAATTAATTTTATTAAAATTATCATCATTATTTAATAATATTTTCATTATTTTCTTGTGGCGGATTTTCTTGATATTTCTAAGAATAAAATATTTTTCAATGAAAATTTATAAAAAATACTTTTTAATGAAAACTATATTTTCTATTAAATGATTTACAATGTGAAAATCTACTGATTTTTTTTGAAATTTACTTATTTTAAATTTGATTAAAAAAAATACAATTTGGGTTTTTAAATAAATTTATACTTTAACATTAAAAATAAAAACAATTTATATTTTAAAAGGCATCTTTTCTAAGAAAACAATTTGATCTCACATTATGTGGGTTTGATTTAATGTTTTATCTTATAAGTTTTGATTTGTGAAAAGTGAATTTCGTATTTGGGATCCTAGGGTCCATATTTAGAAAATAAGTCCATATTATTGTTGTTCAATATTGATAGCAACAATTATAATATTTTTAACATTATAATGCATAAATCATGTAATTAAGGGTTAATTTTTTTTATAAGGAATATATTATGAACCTAAAACATACATTAATTTTATTATAAGAGTCCATTTAATAATTACTCTTCCACAATATAGTATTATAGCGTTTTTATACCTTTTTCTATGATTATGAACATTATAATAATTAATCTAAAGAATATTAAAAAATGTCACACTATTGTTTTTAATAAATATTGTATTTTACAATAAATATAAATAGATTACATGTTAAATATATATATCTATGTTCATTTTAAATATTCTATGATTATATTTATCATTATAATTTTATAAAAAAGATAGTGAATAAATAATTTCATTAAATTCATACACAATATGGGATCATTATTTTTTCAATTAATGGAACAATCATATAAATTATTTTTAAAACATTAAAATGTATATAATTTTTGAAAATGAATGTGATATAATAAATTTAAAGATTATTATAACATGTTATGGATGTAATAAAATATTTTTCACTAATTGTATTTATTTTTTTACCTTATAAAATTCAATGTAATGCAGAGTTTCTAACATTGAAACTAATGTTATTTGTAGAAAAATAAGATTTTATTAAATGACATAAAATTTCAGAAAAACACTAAATTCAGAAAAGTTTATATTATATGGATTATAGTGTCAAAATTATCCATTTATGATAATTTTTTCATTTTTAGTAAGTATCTTTACCCTCAAATAATAAAGAACAGTTTGTTCATGGTTTATGTAAAAAGGGAAAACAGGGTGTCAAAATCAAATAATAAAGGAAAAAATATGGACCATAGCTAATAAAATATATTTTATTAGAGTATTTAGATTAATACTCATATTTTATTTTAATTATATAAATTTTTGTTCCTTATTAAATCAATATAAAATTCTATTAAATTAATAATTTCGAAAATTACAATAGTGTATCACCCATCTCTTATAAAATGACCCTAATTATTCTCATTTATTCATACTTAAAACCTTATTTGGTTCATATGATATCTACTATAATAACATCATATCACCCCATAAAAATTATAGAGGCCCTATTTATGTTATAATACTAACCTTTGTGGTCTTAAGGTGTAATGAAATGTGGTTTTATGATGAAGAGGTATCACTTTTAATGAAATATTTTGTTTTTTTTCTTCCACAACATTAAAATATTATTAAAATATGATAAAATAAAATTATTATTATCATATAAATACTTAGTTTTTATATACTAATGGAATAAACTATATCAATATCATCTTTTATTAAATAAAAAATGAATATTTCATTCATGTGTACGATGGACTACTTTCTAAAGATCCTATGTAATTGATTTTCCCCCTCCATCATTCAAGATTGGATTATAATGATGGAATTATTTTCTACATGTGATATTCATTAATTATTTTCCATTATTAAGGCATAATATATCATTTTATTTCTCAACTTTCCATTTAGTGAGGTCTAATAAATCATTCTTGCGTAGGCATGCACTACGACCTCTATAAAGCGATATGATTCATTTTCCACCACCACATCACATAGAAGATATATGTAAATAGGTTTAAAGAAAGAAATATTATTTAAAAAAATAATGTAATGTTAAAATAATATGTAACATCTTTTGTTAAATATCACTAAATAATTTATAAGACACTTATGAATATATATGACCGACCCTCTCAATGATTTTGATTTAATTCATTTGTCATAACCATATAATAATATTTTGTTGTAATATAAATAATTAATTAAAAAATAATAATTATTTTGTCATAATTATTTGAGGGATGATTAATTAATTACATACATTACCATATTAAAGCTATAAAAGTAATTTCATATATATGAGCCGAATATCATCAAAAATATACATGTGATCTTCATTAATTAAGTAATTATATAATAAATGATATTAAATTAATCAAAATTAATAAGTAACATGAAAAATTTCAGAAATAAAAATTATAATTAACATAAAATTACTTTTCGGGAAGATAAATAAATTATATGATGAATGGGAATCGAGTTATGTGAATATTTATAGTATAAAACTCATTATAAATATTGTCTTCCATGAAAATTTCCTTCATACTGATTTCATAAAAATACATTTTTATAAATGAAGGGGTTATTTATTTATTATTGTACCATATTTTTATTTTTTGTTATGTTTTCAATGAAATAATATTTTAATATTTTTTATGGGTACATTATTTTAGAAATACTTTTTTAATATTTCAATTTCATCTCTATTTCATTCATTTATATGTTCTTTATGTTATTCTATTGATGTTTTTGTATAAAAACAAATGGATTACTGTTTACATTAAATGTGTCTTTTTTCTTCTTTTATTGGGATTCTAAAGTAGTATATTTTTCGATTGTGTTAAATTTATAAAAAAAAAATGAAAAAAATGAACGTAATATTTTAATATATGTTTTGTTAATTATTTTTAACATGACTATATATTTTTTATTTTTGGAATCCTTTGTAAGATCCCATGATATATTCAATGATAAATCTATATTCTAAATGTTCTAGTTATTTTAAAATCTTTTTTAAAATAGAATTGATATATAAATAACTAGAATATTGTTTTATTATTGGTTTAAATAACCATTTTATGATTTAATATTTCAAGAATTATTTCATAGATCATGGGAATTGTTTACGAGTACAAGTTGTTCTATAATAATACGAGGATAGAAAATCCTATTATCGCTTGCTAATGCATTAAGTAAAGGGATTATTTATTTTATATGGATTATCCTACGACATTATGGATATTAGAATTATAATTTTGAATATTATTTATTCAAAAAAATGATTATTATTCTATGTTTAACGGTAAAGGGTATTCCATTTGTAATAGTGGGTTATAAATGATATTCCATTTAACCTATATGTTTTATATATGATTGATATGTTTATTTATGCAATTTATTTTCATTTCTCAGGGTAACATAATTGTACTATATATAAAAAAAATTATTTTATAATTTTTAAGTGTGAAATGTATTACTTGTTTAAAGAATTTTATTTTGTGTTTTTTCATTATTTCCAGAAACCGTAGGAGTTTTATTTTTTCCTTTAATATATTTTGTAATATGTTTGATGAAATTATTTTTGAATATATACGGATTTATTGAGTAAATAAATTTTAATTTTTATTCCAATATTATTTATAAAAATGGAACATTTTTTATGTATTAATGGAATAGCAATTTATTTATTTACTTTTCCTCAATTATTAATTTTTTTATCATACCACTTCTTTGAAATGTTTTTCATAAAAATAATGAATGGAAAATAACATTGAATAAGTCAAATTTTATGTGAAGAATTTATTTTATGAAAAGATAAAACTTTTCATTCACAGAAATATTATATTATAGGGAAAACAGATAAAGATTAGATATTTCCAATTTGTGAAATATTGTTTTTTATGTATGAGTTATTATATAATTTTTTTAAATTATAATCCTAAAATTATCCAAAAGTGTAATATAATTATTTTATTACATAAAACATAATATTATGTAATGTTTAAGGAAATATCCTAACAATAATATTTCACATAATCTATAATAAAAAATAAATATATAAAAACATTTAATTATTATGGTAAATAATTATTTATATATTTATATTTTGATTAAAACTATTTAATAAAAAATTCTATTAAAAAAATTCTATTCCTAAACTTATATATTGTAATGTATTCCCTAATTAAATAAATTTCACCAATATTTTTCCTAGATCCGTTTACCCAATGGATTGAATAGATATAATGGGATTTTAAACCCTTTGATTATAACAAAACCACATATCCTCATAAACAATTCATTTGAACCAATAATAAAGTATGTTACTTATCGTATAATTAAAATATATTTTTCAGATATTGAGGATATAACAATGAAGATTAAATGATTAACATAAAAGGTTTTGATGTTGATATTTATTAAGAAGTTTTTTATGAACCCAATTATTTATCTCTAATCCAAAATGGTCATTGTGTATATGTGTGATCAAATATAACCCTTTGATGTTAAAATTTTGGGATGTGAAATATTTTGTCACGTTTAATAATAGAAGATTTAGAAATGTGGTGATTATTTAGTAATATATCGAGCAATGTATTTTCATAGATGTTACAGATGTTATGGCCATCCTAAATTTTGAATAACCACCAATGTATATTACAATAATCACTTGGGATAAACCAACCTGGTTTTCTTCATTTCCTTACTAATTTCATTGGAGACATATAACAAGCTCAACCAATAATGGTTTATAACATAACAACCCATCACTATTAAAAATACCTGAGGACTGTAACATAAAAAAGTACATTGATATTTCATATCATTATAAAAATTATAGAATCATCTTTTATTCCTTCCATAAATTGAATTAAACATTAAAAATAGGTTCTATAACTAATTATTTGATACTATAATTATCCATCGATATAAATAATTATTATGGTATAAATTCAAAATATACCTATTTGGGAATAAGTAATATCAAGTGATTTTTTTATTTTTGAATAAAGATAACATTAAAATATCATTAGAATTAATCCTAACGAATTTATCATTTACATTGGAAAATTAGTTTTAAAAAAGTTTCAGAAATATTTATGAAAACCCATTTTCATTAAGATAAAAATGGAAAAATAGAATGTAATATTCAAGGAGGATGAATGTATTTATAGATGGAATTTCACTTTATTTCATAAATATTAAAAATAGACATTTATATCAAACATTTTAACAAAGGTAATATAATGTTACCCATTTCTAGAATGACATGAAATTTTCTTTTGATTCCATTTAAAAAAATAAAAAAATACAAGCTAAAATAGATTTATGAAAATATATAATTTAAAAAATTAAATTCTTTTAATACATTTTAAAAAATGGATATTATAGATAAATATTGCAGATCTAAAAGAAAATACAAGATTGGTATAATAAAAATAACTATGTTGATCATCATTTATTTAATAAGTTATTAAATGGAAATTAGTCATAAAAACCCCATTTAGAACTATTGAAGAATAAAGTAAATTTATTTTAACAAAATAATATAATATAATTTCCTTATAACGTAACCTAGATGATAAATAATCTTGAATAGAAAAATGAAATTTTACAGAAATCATTTTCCACTTTTTAAAATCTTCAATGATAAGCCCCATAAATAAATAAAATCAAATTAAACAATAAATATCATGAAAATATCTATATTAAATACATTAAATGTAATTTAGGAGGAATATATATCTCATTAGATAATACTAGTTCATATCAGAATCATATTTCACAAATAAATAGAATTTGAGGTTAATAGCCATGATAATGACTATATCACTAATTTGAGGATAAATCAGTGAAGCGATGATTTGTTAAAAGTTTCCATAATCAATAAATATTTTTAAATATAAAATAAAATAAATTATATATTAATTAGAACATAATCATGGTATAAAAAATCCACTAAATAAGCGTTGTAAACTAATAAAAGGAAATTGATTTAAGAAACCATTTACCATATGGTAACTATGAAGACCAATACCCTTGGGTGAAATAAATCATATTTCAAATTAATATAAATTTAATAAATATATATGTATGACATAACATGTAAAATGAGAAGTATATGTTCCATATAAATGAATTTTTTTCTATAATAATAAAGATTGTATTAATGAATTTAAATGGAGATGAGATCCGTTATCTCAAGCCCAAACATTCCATGTATATTCCTTTACACATTTATAATAATAACATATCAATTTTTTTCAGAATAGAATTTCATATGTTTAATAAGACAAATTCAAGATATTTGTTTCATTCATATTAAATAAATTGTTAGTTACTTAATTATATAAGGCCATGTCAAGAACATTGAGAATCTTGGACCCATAATTTCAATATAGCATTGGTGTGTTGAATATAATTAAAATAGGACATTATTACATCATCGATAGATTTATAATAAATACATAATTTTCATATTTTAAATTAATTTAACTTTTAAATAGCATTATTAAATATGTTTATGAATAATTATGTTACAACCGTGGAGACAGTAGTTCGTACCTACACAAGAGTGACGTTTCAATTATTCAAAGATCATTATAAAGAAAATGTAAGCATATTTTATCATTATATAATGATGATAATATAATAAATATTATTTCTTATTATATGAAAATAATTTTCTATTTTATTCATGGCATTTTGTGATGAAAAACAAATTATATCACTTTGTGTACGAAGTAGTTCACATATACAAACAATTGTCATTATGATTTTTTAATGACTAGATTGGAATAAACTAAAATGATATTTTATTTTTTAATAATGATAAATTTGTAGTAAATATAATATATATATATATATATATATTCTATATTTATTATCCATCCATGAGTGACATTAATGGAAAAAAATTATATCAAATAGTGTTGGGACATTCTCACAATCACACGAACAACATTTGGGCTTCCCATTTGTTGGAAATACGATGGTTATAGCTTATTCCATTAAAATTGTAACATCATTACATATAAAATATTAATATTTATTATTATATAATGGTTTAATAAAATTTTATGTAGTTCGATGAAGAAAGAAAAAAAATCCGCGATCAAAATTATACTACCTATTTGTAAAAAATCGTTTTCTTAACATCTTTAGACATATGTGATTTGTATTATTTCTGAATCAAGGACACTATAATGTGGTAAAGGATTATAGTTAGGGATTAAGGAAGTTAATTTATAAACAAAATTTGTTACAATGTGATAATAAATACGAATTTGTGATTAACTTTTATAAGATAATGGAGGGGCATTCTTGGGATTTATTAAAATTTGTTAATAATATAAATTAATATTATTGTCCAAACAAAACCAAACTGACGTAATCATTATATCAGAAAAATATTACATTATATAATCTTATATAATAAATGATATTCATTTTCTTACAATGATTTTACCCTTATAATATTATTTTAACTCTTTTTTATCTACATTCAGAAATATCTTAACAATAATCAATTTTACGCATTAGAGTCCAGGATAAGTACTATAAAAAATGAATACTAAATATAAAATGTTTTATAATAAATCTAAAAAATGTTTTCTTCCCTAAATATACTGTTATTATAAATTTCAAATCATTTAATAAAATATCAGGTTTTTTAAATATTATTAATGTCATTTTTAGAACGAGTCACTATATTGACATTAATTACAACTAGAAAACAAATTAGTTTCCAAAAAAGTATTTTATTCCATACATTACATGTTATATGAATATATAAAATTTATTTAACACATTTTCTTCCTCATATTGTATTAACTTTTCTATATTAAATAAATTAATATGATTTTCCCATTAATTAAATAATTATTTTGCATACATTGGTGATACAATTTAATGTATTATTTTTTTACTAAAAAAATCTAATTAATTACCATGGTGAAGATAATTCATTTATATTTAAAATTAATATTTATTTATAAACATATAATCTATTTATATTAATGTTAAAAATAATAGACATTAAGAACAAGTGTGTCATATTTTAGACATTTCCATATAGAAAACATTATACTGTTCATAATCACACCCAAATTTAACAAAATTCCATATATCAAAATATTTTATTATTATGGATGATATGGAATCATCCGATAAAATAAAATAATGATTTATGTTGATTTTATAGTTTTTATCATATTAATTTTTACACTTATTTACTAGATTGACACTATATCATATTAATATGATTACAATTAATATTGACTATAAATAAAAAGGGGACTATTTAAAAAATTCACGCCTAAAAATTACAAAACATGAACCCACTTTTTTAAAAAAAAAATATCGAAATTTTATAAATTATTTTAATATAATCTAGAAAATGTAATGAAAATGAGTTTTCATAGCATTACATACATTAATTATAACATGTTTTGATTCATAATTCGTGTATTAATTACATTCATAAACCATAATTGGACTATTTTAAATAAAGAATATAATTAAATTTTAAACATAATATAATGTAAAATTTTATTTTCTAAGTAATATAAAACAAATTTAATCTTTCTATTAAATGTAGTCATTCACTATTCATTGAGAAATCAATGTTTTTAGATAACTATGAAAATTTCCTCATAGAAATTTTTTATTAGATTATATAAATCCTTAATAACATTTTACAAAATAAAAAGTTTTGAATGATAAAAAAATTATGTATAATAGTTTTTCATTAAAATCAAAAAAATTATATTTCAATAAGATTGTGCTTTCAAGAATAAATTTAATTTACTAAAAAATGAGAAATTATTTTATAATAATAAATAAATGTATTTTAATTGATTAATTTATATATATGTGTATATATATATCCAAAATTTGTTATTCTTAATTGTAACCTCAAATTTAGTAGTTATGTTATAATTGTCACATTAAAATAATAATATTTCAAAGTAAATTTAGGATTAGTGTCAGTTGTTTTTTACAAAATCAAACCTAGAAATCTTTTAAAAAATTCCTTGGATATTAATTTATTTATATAAATTAATGTTCTTGACTTTTATTAAGTAAAAATGGATATGTAATAGAAATATTCCAAATCTAAAAGAAGATATCGTATATATATAACTTAAAATTGAATTTATAATTTTTCATTTTGGGAAAATTATTTTATAAACTTCTTAATATCTTATGAAACCCTAGTTATGAAGAAAATAATTGATTTTTTAATCCTTAATGAATAAAATATTATTTCCTATAATTTTACATATAAATTCACAAGATATTATTAAAATTTTAATGTTTTCATTTTTTCATGGAATGTTTTCTTTATCATTGGAATGTTTTTAAAGATTATAATAATTGAAATGAAATATAATTATTACATTAATTATATAAATGATTATAATTTATACTTTTTAGGCTTCAAAATAATGTAATGTTTATAAATATTACTACTGAAATGTATTTAATTAATATAAAATTATACATTTATCATAATATTTATGAATTTCTATAATATGAATATTTTTCAAATGTTTATGTGATATACAAATATTCTTCTATTTGATGATATTTTATGTAGTTCTGAATTGTTGTTTTACTGCAATTTTAGTGAGAAATGAAGTATTTATAAAAAAATATTTATTAATTTGTCACTTGATTATCGTATGTAATAGTGATGAATGCAGTGATTTCATGACCTTAACATGACAGTATCATAATGGTGATTCTAATAGTCAAATCATGTATTTCATAAGGTTTTCCATGTATCAGTATATTCCTTATAAAAATTATTATTTAAAATGTAAATATTTTACATTTCATCAAGGTCAAATCATAGTTTTTCCAAGGGTTATTATATATTGAAATTAATTCGGTTTTCTAATCAATTTATATTATTATTCATCATTTTGTGAGTTATATCTTGTTAATATTTTCTTAAAACCCAATAATTATACATTTGAATACTACATGACAAATGGTTTTTATTTTATATAATATTTGATTTTATTGAAAATATTTTATTTTATAATTTTTTTATAATTAAATGGATTTTAGTCATGAATTTAAGAAAAAATTATGGGGAATGTTTTTGCTCACCCAAAAATTTAAAAGTTTTTCCACATGATCTTTATATGTCATATAAGTGATTTTATATTAAGGATAATACTTGATTAAAGCTAGTCTATAGTTTATAAATTCTATAAAACTCTGATATGATGTGTTGTTTTTATTAATCCAACAGAACCTAGACAAAAATGATCATTAGATATGTAAATCATATTATATTTTTACGATATATATTAATATTTATTAATATATATATATATATATATTTAATTTTTTTAGTACTGGATCTAGGAGTTTTAGTGTAATATAGAAAAACCATCTTTTCAAAGGAAACGTAAGGTGGATGACTCATCAGTTATATATATATAAAATTCCACTCAATTTTCAGGGTACACCCCAATTCTTAATCTTGTTTTTGATATAACTATTTGTATTTTTTCCACAGTATTGAATCCAAAATATCATTGAAAATTGGATTCTTGAGAATTTAAATGTCATGAAAAACATTTTTGATGTTCAGAAAAGCTGTAAATGAAAATTTCTGATGATTATGTGTATATTAAAAAACAAAAATAATAGGAGGTATTAGTTTCAGGAAAATGTAAACAATGTGCTAAATAAATAATAGGGTAAGAAAATTATTTATTTCTCCAATGAGAGTTAGGATTAGTATCCATGAAAAATGCATCCTATTTTTTGGTAATTTATTTCAATGTTTTATGTTTTGTAATATCAATTGTAATTTAAATAAAAGAGGACTTAATAGAGGTAGGTCAAATTCTCATATATAGGTAGTAATGTTTTTTCAATGTATTGAAGTGCACGTTTATTCACATTCTTGTGCAAAAAATATCACATATGATGTAAGAAATCTAACCTAAAATCATAAAAGTGTGGTGAAAAAAATTGCAACTAATTCAAAAGATTTTGGTTCCTTGCATTATGTGATATTAGGTATATTACATGTTTATTCAAATTATGATAATATCTTGGTTGATTCAAGGTGTAAATATTCATTCATTTCTAGGAAACTTTCTTGTAAATTGGATATTCCGCATCAAGAAATGAACTTAAAATATATGGTAAAAAAATCCCATAGTATGTATTAAGATAAAAAAATTATAATAATCTTCATTTAATTGTTAATGGGAAACTAATACATGAAATGTATGATATATTAACCCTATATGTGATTGGTGTTATTATGTGTGTGGATAGAGCCTCTATTTACCATGCTAATATAGAATATAGATAAAAAATGTAATTTAAAAGAAAGCTTTTTAGTTTGTATAGAATTGTTAATTCATTCCTCTAATATCATATAGAGATGTTGAGAAACTAATAAATTTTTTAAATTAATGATATCTTTCATATATCATTGAAAATAAAGGAAATTATTTTATTAATGCTGTGTTGGTGGTAAGGGAATACATGTGTGTTTTTTGAATGAGTTTCCTAGTTTTAAACAATATTAAGAATTTTAATTTATGAATAATTTATTTCATGTGGAAAATTCAATTTCTAAATACTGATATCAAATTTTTCATTAATAATTTCAAGTATTTAAATAACAGTTACATGATTTCCTATATAAAGGTTATATTCATCATTAAAACCCCTATGCGGGTTCCCATTTTTTTGAGAAAAGTAAATATGGTTACGTGAGGATATTCATTGATTGTAGTAGTTTGAAAAACATTACTATTAAGAATAATTATATATTTTCTCATATCATTTATGTTGGTCAGAGTGGATACTCAAGAGGGGGGGGGGGGGTGCATTGAGTTCCGATTAAAATTTATGTTAAAATATTTTCTATTAAAATCCCCCAATTTATAAAACAAGTTAATCTGTACTGAATTTATACAGATTTTAAATGTTCACTTATCTTCTCAAAGATTGATTAGGTCTCAGATAATTTAACCACAAGATTAAACTAACTTTTGAAACTAGCGTACTGATTTACAAAATGTGTAAACACTTTATAATTTAAATATCAAAGTAACTTTAAAATGGTTTTTTATTTCAATGTAACATCAGCGGAATATAATAGATATATCTAGTATACTATAAACTTAAACAAAAAAATGCACAAAATATATAACAAGAGGTTCAGTCTCAAGCCGAGACATAGTCCTCTCAAATTTATATAAATTTGATCCACACCCTGGATCGAGGTTAACATCAGTTTAAAAAACTATCCAGGCCATGCAGGGAGCTCTAACATAGTTCTTCATGGGAAACAAAACAAAGACCTGGCCACATAAGGACCTCTTCCATAGTTGTCGTGGGTAAACAATAGTTAAGAGTTTTGGAGTGAGGATTTTGATATCCTCCAGTTCAGTGCAGGATACAGTGTGTGTGAACGATATACAGAGTACACCACACTACTCTAAAGTAGATAAACCAATCACTTAGAATGAACGGATAAGAGTTTAGAAAGCTCTAGTGATAAGCAATGCAGCTCTGGACACGTTGGGATTAGTAAAAATGCTTATGAGTCTTTATCTGGTTTTTCTGTTGAAAAAGAGAGTGTCATAGTTTATCTTGTGTTCTACCGGAGTGAAGAAGTTCTCTAGACTTCAGTTCCTCCAGTAGTGTAGGATTTAATGTGTAGAATATTTTTTGAGTATTGTTCATTCTCTTTTTCACAGTTGTGCTCAGGATTGTTCTTTATTTCTGTACAGATCAATTCACGGGTGTTGTAGAGTATATGTCGAGGTGACTTCTACTTTTTACTACAGCTGAGACTTCTTTTTATTCCCTGAGCACATACAATAGGAATGAATCCCTTTCCATAAGTACGAGATACGATTTCCTGACATTCCAAGAACTATCATTAAATAACATTAATTGCATTAAAAACATCAAATATTACCTTTATAAATATTTAAAAAATATTGAAAAAAAGGTTAAGAAATGGTGTCACGGTTTTTTATGTAAATGGTGTCTTCTTCACGGTATGTACTTCACGGTGTCTGAGTGACGTTGTGTCTTTCATGGTGTCTGAGTCACGATTTGTCTTTCACGGTGTGTTCTTCATGGTGTCAGGCTTACTGTCACAGTGTGTTGAGACTTATACTTCATGGCGTCTGCTTAACTGTGTCTGTGTCTTGCACACGGTCTGTCTTACTGTGTCAAACATCACAGTTTCTTGATACTTAGCTAAATAACTGTATTTAAACATAAACAGTAATATTCATAGTAGGAATTTAGCTTAACCATTATAAGATAATATAACATGACACATAAATACAGAGGATTGATATGATATGTAAATAATAATGAGATTAATTAACAGTAACAAGATTTCTGAATGTTAATGATAGTAATGAAGAGTAATAAGATTTTTGAATATTAATGAGGGTAATGAACAGTAATAAGATTTATGGATATTAATGAGAGTAATTAATAGTGATATGATTTGTGAACATTAAAACATGATGTATACATGATGAGTCCAACAATATCCCCATTTTTGATGATCACAAATCATATATAGATAAGAGATAAATGGGATGCAACTATATAAAATAACAATAGTTAAAATAACAATAGATAAAATAATTTCTAAACATCTTACTTTTTCTCCCCCTTTTAGGATTATAAAAAAGTACAGAGAATGGAGTGAAACAATGTAGTTGTCATTAAAGCACGTTCTGAATACCTGATTCAAAATAAGTATAAAAATAAAAAAATCTCCATTATGAAGAATGTAGTCACATGACTCTTCAATAATCGGCTTTTGAATTGACTTTATTAGCAGAATGAGCTGATGCTGAGGTAGAAGAAGGCATAGATGTGGTAGACAATGATGGTGAGGGTATACCTTCAAAAAATGGAGGGATCCAAAGATGGTGCAGTAGATGATCTAGTCTGTGGTTGGTCAAGAATGACTAGCTGGATCTGAGATAGAGCTTGACTGACTGACGTGGCAGTTGAGGCTAAGGCAGGTAGACAATGTTTGCGTGGTGTAATAGCTGGAGCAATGATAACAGTACTCTACACCTAAAGATACAGCTTTAAAAGATTTATGAAATAAGTAATGATTTATCCACCATATTTCATAGCCTTCTCAAAATCTTCTTTATTCTCCAATAATTTGTCCAATAATCTGGTGAACTCTATTAGCTTTTGAACTTGAGATTTAAAAGCGTGAGTCACTGGAGGGATTTTCAAATTCTCCACAAGATATCTAATGTGATAGGTTATATCACTTTGAGAGAAAATTTGGTTGAGATAGACGTCAATAATCTTAGTGATATCTTGTTGAAATCATTGGCAATATTTGAATGAATTCTAACCAAGTACAATGCTCGATCACTGTTCTTAACCACTTCTGACAACGAAGAAAGTTCCAAGCCACTGAAGGCATTCTAAAGTTCTTCTTTGATTATGGATCTCAGCAGATAATCATCCAATGGAGGAACAGAAGGTTGACCAGAAGCAGGAGATGCTTTTACAGTTATGGATAAAACTTTGAGCAGTTTCAAAACTTTTTGTAGGCATCCAGTGTACTCATCTGTGAACTTATTCAGATTTTCCACAAGATCTCTCATGTGTTGCAGCATCATTGTGTGCCTTGTTCCAAAATTCTCATCAATAGATAGAAGATATGGATGCACTTGAGACAAAATCTCTTTACCAAGGGTTGAATCAGTTGGTTCCGAGGAAGCAACAACAAGTGCATGGGAAGAAATAGGAGCAAGCTCTAATCTCAAAGGCAAATCATTATGCAATTCTACTATGGTACTTTTCCGGTTTGCAACATCAGCACTCAGCAGCTTATTTTCAACTCTGGCTTCTTGAATTTCTCAAATCATCTTTAGTTGAATATGTAGAATAATATTTTCCAAGGTAATCTATGCATCTACTTGAATTAGTTGAGTCACTGGACGAGGTTGAGAGGTTTTATTATTCTAAACTCCAGCTAAAAGAGTCTCTCCAATGACATTCATATCGTCTTTAGTTATAAAATATTATTGATCAGGTAAGGGAGCAGGAAGAGGTACAGGTTCTGGTTGCGATCATATTTGAGTTTCAGGTTGGGGGTCTAGTTCAGGTTCAGGTTCTGGGTAAGCTACTGACTTCAGTTGAAACACATAAGAGAGATCCATTCCAGTTGTAGTCACTTCTTGTGACTCATTCACATCATAAAATATTGGGAAAACATATCGAGTGTACACAGAGTATGACTTATCACCAGGTTCAGATTCATATTCAGATTCATCAGATTCAGCTGGACTAGTCTCAATATTTTGAGGTTCCTCCCCCTCAAATTGTGCTTCGATTTTAGAGACTATAGGCTCAAAAACATGATCAAGATCCACAGGATTAGTTCTGATCTCTTCAACAATTTCTTTCTTTTACAACTGGAAGGATAGTTCCATCCTCTCATCAGTAGAGGGAATTATCTTTGGAACCGACTATTCCACAGGCAATGCTCCCAGATTAGCTAGCTTTTCAACATGGAGTTCTTCTACACTAGCAGACTCATCCATGGATTTTTGCTCTGATTATTTTACTACAGAATCTCTTACATCCTCATATTGGAAATCCAGATTTACAAAGTCTCTTGAAGAAGGAGATTCTTCCTCACTATGAACAACTGAAGGATCTACCATCCTTTCCTTTTCAACAACAACTTCCTCTCTATGAGGTATTGCTGTAGGAATAATAGCAGGGAAAACAATAATTTCTTTTTCAATCGGATTTGCTTCCATTGGATGTATTTCAGCTTCTTCTCTAAGTGGTACATCTGTTGCCACTTCCTCTTCTTCTTCAGTATCTGAGTATTCAGCCACTTTATCTGGTTCCAAACCAGGATAAGAAACATTCTTTTTCCTTCTTGGATAATCAATAGAATTATACTTCTTATACAATTGATCATTATCCGCAACCCATTTCTTCTTCCAAGGGTTCTAGTTAATTTTCATCATTCTGTTGATAGGTTTGGATAGGCAGAACTCAAAATCCTCTATCTTCTCTTCATTCGGTCCAACAACTCATTTTGCAACTAGAATGTCTGAAATCATCCTTGAGTAAAACAAGGAGGTGGATTTGGAAGTGACTTTAATCTGCTCACATATATGGTTAATGACATACTTGCAATGATTGATCTTATGACCATTCTTCAATAGGTGAATCAAGAACACATCATGATACTTAATCACAGCAAAATCTCCTTTTCATGGACTAATAAAATTCTGAACAAATTTGAATAGTAGTATAGTTTCACCATCTAGCTCTTCAGCTATAGCCCTTCGCTTGGTGCCATTACCAGTTATGGTTTCCAAATCATTTTCCAGATTGAAGATGTCAGATAATGGAGGAGGGTCTCTCTGGTAGTCATCAAAAATTACTTCATGAGGAATCCTTAGGCACGCAGCCCATATCCTTGAAGTGAAAGAACATTTTTGACCATTCATCCACCTGGTCACCATGAAACTTTCTCCAACATCAAAAGAAAACATTACAAATTGGTAAAACTGAGATACCAACCTCAGATAAATCAGTCTATCTTTTCTAGAGAACCATTCAAACCATCTTTGTTCTCTTAAGATTTTTCATACCAAAGACTTACTAGATAACATCCACTCAGAGAAAATATCTTTTTTAGATACAATAGTACGGTTAACATGGTTCAGATTTAGAGGTATTTCGGGAGCTATCCTTGGTGCTTTCTTCTTCTTATTGGAACTGCGCTTCTCAAGGGTAGATGAAGATGAACTCTTCATCCTTGGCATCCATTGAAGGCTCCAGCGGGAGATAATAAGTGGTTCGCAAGGTAAAGAGGGTTTGAGAGAGAGAGCAGGAGAGAGTTTGGGTGAGAGATCAGGTGAGAGATCGAGTAAATAGTTTTTTTATCATCTAGGAATGTCAAACGTCATAAAAAAACAGGAAATCAAATAGTGGTTAAATAAAAATTACTGTAATACGTGTTAAAAATAAATTCATAAATAATCCTCACGGTGAGACCGTGAGTAGGCGTTACAGTGCGATGAAAAATAGTCATCACGGTGAGATAGTGACCATTCTGTGCTGTCATGGTGAGACAGTGAGTGAACTGTTCTGTCACGGTGACACAGTGAAGTGACAGACCGTGAACGCATGGTGTTAATAGTGAGACTGTAAGCATGAAACAGTAACTGTAAAATAGTTACCATGAAACCGTAAAGTAAAATACAGTAAAGTATTAAACATTAAGATTAGTATGATATCTATTTATGGTTAATCATACCAAGATCATGTATGATGTAGTCTAATCTCTCAGAATTTAATGGTTTAGTGAATATATCAGCAAGTTGATATTCAGTACCAATGAATTATAAAGTGGTATCACATTTTTGGTAATGATCCCTCAAAAATTTATGTCTTACATCAATATGTTTTTTCCTAGAATGTGAAATAGGATTTTTTGAAATGTTAATAGCACTTATGTTATCACAATTTATTGGGACATGTCTGAATTGATATCTATAGTCTAGTAATGTGTGTTTCATACACAAAATTTGTTCACAAAAACTTCCAGCAGCTATGTATTTAGCTTCTGCAGTAGATAATACAACATAATTTTGTTTCATACTACTCCATGATACTAGTTACTTGCCTAAAAGGTGACATGTTCCAAAGGTGCTTTTTCTATCTAACATACATATAGCAAAATTAGCATCATAATAACTAACTAATTCAAATGATTGTCCTTTGGGATATAAAAGTCCTAAATTTGGTGTATACTTGAGGTATTTGAAAATTATCATTACAATATTTAAATGTGACTCTTTAGGGTTTCTTTGAAAACGAGAACGCATACACACAACAAACATAATATCAGGATGACTAGCAGTCAAGTAGAGTAGACTTCCAATCATTCCTCTATAAGTGGTTTGATCAACAGATTTACCATCCTCATCAAGATCCAACTTATAGGTGGTACTCATAGGAGTGTCACTTCTTTTTGTGCTATCCAATCCAAAACGTTTTATAAGATATCTAGTATACTTACTTTGAGTTATAATAATTCCATCGTCATTTTGAAAGATTTTAAATCCAAGAAGGAATTTAAGTTGACCCATTAAACTCATTTCAAATTATTTTTGAATCATTTTAGAAAAATAAGTACAGATTTTAGTTTTTGAAGATCCAAAAATATTATCATCTACATAAATTTTTACAACTAAAACATCATTATAAATATGTTTTATAAAAATAGTAGGATCAGATATACCTTTTTTAAAACCTTTGGAAATTAGAAAAGTACTTAATCTATCATACCATGCTTTTGGAGCTTGTTTTAATACATATAAAGCGTTTGATAATTTGAATATATGATTTGGAAAATGAGGGTTTAAAAATCTAGGTGGATGTTCTACAAAAACATCATCAGCAATATATCCATTTAAGAATAAACTCTTGACATCCATTTGATATAGTTTGAAATTTAGATGTGCAGCATACACCAGTAAAATCCTAATGGCTTATAATATGGCTACTGGAGCAAAAGTCTCCTAATAGTCAATTCCTTCTTCTTGACTATAGCCTTGTGCAACTTATATAGCCTTGTCTCTATATATATATATTTCCAGATTCATCTACTTTATTTCTAAACACCTATTTAGTGCCTATGGTGAAAGTGTCCTTAGGTCTTTCTACTAGTTTCCAAACATTATTTCTTCCAAACTGATTGAGTTCTTCTTGCATACCATTTTCCCAAAATTCATCCTTAGTAGCATCATCAATGTTTTTAGGTTGAAGCTGTGACAAGAAGGCTTGATGTTCAACCTGATTTCTAAGAGAAGCTCTAGTCTATGTCCCTCTATCAAGATTACCAACAACAACATCTAAAGGATGATTCTTCAGAATTCTAGTTTATCTAGTAAAGGTAGGACTAGAAATTTCATGTTCATATATAGGTTCAGGTTCATTAGGAGAATATTCTGAAATATTTCTAGAACTGGTTGTCTTTAAAGCAGGTTCATTGATTTTATAATTAAAATTAAGAACAGATAAATCTTCATTAATATTTTCAAGAGATGACACGGGCTCATGTGGATCAGTTTCATCAAATCTGATGTGAACGGATTCATTCACACATTTGTTTCTTTTATTAAAGACTCTATAGGCTTTGATAATTAAATAACAACAACGAAAAATTATTTCATTAATCTTAGAAAAAAACTTATCAAGATTATCCTTTGTATTAAGAATAAAAACATTTCATCCAAAGACTCTAAAGTAACTAACTTTGGGTTTTCTATTGTTCCATAACTCATATGGGGTCTTCTTGAGAACAGGTCTTATCAAGACTCTATTAATAATATAACATGCTGTATTCACAGACTCAGCCAAAAAAAATAGGCAGGTCATATTCATTAAGCATGGTTCTAGAAATTTTGTGAAGGGTTCTATTTCATATTTCAAATACACCATTCTGTTGAGGTGTCATATGGGCAGAAAAGTTGTGACTATAGCCATTGTGTGAGAAATAAGATTCAAACTCTTCATTTTCAAACTCACGGCCATGATCACTTCTCATGGTCTTAATCTTATGTCCACTAAGGTTTTCTACAGACTTGAAGTATTTAATAAATTAAGAACACTCTTCACTTTTGTGAGTTAAGAAGTATACCCAAGTATGTCTATAAAAGTCATATACTAAGGCATATACATAGTGCTTCCCATTTAAACTATAAACTAAAGAAGGTCCACAAATGTCCATGTGAACCAACTCGAGATGTTGAGAAGTTGAAACTTCTTTCTTTTATTTGAAAGAGATTTTGTGTTGTTTTCCCATTTGACAGGGATTACACAATTTGTCATTTAGAAACTATAGTTTGGGTAAGTCTCTAACTACGTTCATCCTAGTAATTTATCTATGTGATTATATATTTCAATGTCCTAATATCTTATTCCACAACCAGGACTATTTATGAAAAGCATTTAAATAAGTAATATTTGGTTTAGCTAAAGAATTCAGATCAACGACATAAATATTCTCATTTCTCAAAGTAAAAAAATACTAAAACATTTTTAGAATTAAAAAAATTACAAGAAAAATTTTCAAACATGACATTAAAACCATAATCACAAAATTGGGAAATACATAATATATTATATTTATGTCCCATAAAAAATAAAACGTTACAAATTAAAACTGAGTTAGTGTTACCAATTTGGCTAAGGCTGATGATCTTTCCTTTAGAATTATCACCAAAGGTGACATATCCTCCATCAACCTTTATTAGCCTTTTAAAGCATTAGTAATCTCTAGACATTTTCCATGAACATCCACTGTCCATGTACCATGTCTTCTTATTGGTACTCTTCAAGTAGGTTTCCTACCTAACAGATTTAGATAGGAAATGATTTTGGTACCCATATCTTCTTGGGTCCAGACGTGTTAGAAATCAATGATTTTTGTACCCAAATTTTTCTTATGGGTCTCATATAATTTGAGTCAAATGATTTTGAAAGATAAACTATATTTAATCTATAACTATGTGAGTAACTAGTTGAAGCAAATTAATTACCAAAACTTGAGCTAGCAGATATTTTTTGAGATTTGGGAGTAAATTTAGTTTTAGTAAAATGCATTTTTCCAGGATGATAACCTATTACAGTAGCATATTTTGGTGCCACATTATTTCCTAGAATTTGAGTTAGAGTATCTTTTCCATATGTGAATTTCTCTAAGTCTTTTCTAAGTTTCTCATTTGAAATCTTCAGTTTAGTGTTTTCCTTTAACAGATGGTCATTTTTCCCTTTTTCAATAGTAAGTTTATTTTTAACAGTTGTAGTGAGAGCTTGATGTTTCTTCAACTACTTGTATTTATACTCAAGTTCATTGCATGACTCTTCCAGCATATTACAGTATTGAAATAATTATTCACTAGTCATGTTTTCAGAATCCGAATCAGATTCAGTTCCGGAATAATAGGAATTTAAAGCAGAAGTATCTAAGGTTACCTCAGATGTTATTGTTTTGAAACAAATGTTGGAAGGATTCTTTTCAGAATCAGACATTTCAGGTTCACTTGTGCTGTCATCAGAAGCACTCCAGCTATCCTTCATAGAATTCTTGTACTTACTATCCTTGTAATCATATTTCTTCTTGAATTTTAGCTTTATAAAGTCTACATTAATGTGTCCTTTTATTTTTCACTCTTATCAAACAACTTCATCACTTTTATCTGGATTTTTCCATTTGTGCACACAATGTCCCTTATTTTCATACTTTCCCTTGTAATTTGATTTTCTAAAAAAGTTCTTCTTCCTATAAAATTTCTTAAACCATCTAGCTATCTGAGCCATTTTAGTATCACTATCAGAGTCTGAACATTCACTAGTTGAACTGTTAGTTTGTATTTGAGATTTTTCTTTTTCCATGCTCTTTGAAGCAGTAGTCTTGAAAGCCACTGATTTCCTTTTTGGTTCATCATCTTCCTCTTTATTCACCATGAGTTCTTCCTTATACATCATAATCTTACCAATGAGTTTATGACAGGTAGAGCAGCAATTTCACATGAATCTCTTATTGGAATAGATTTTCCTCTCCATTGATCTGGGAAACATCTCAGTATCCTCATAATTTGTTCCTTTTCTGGAACAACCTTTCTAAGTGAATTCATTGTATTGAGTATCTCATTGAACCTGAGATACATATCAGAAATAGGTTCATCAGTATTCATTTTAAAATTGTCATATTTAATAGTATATTTATTCAATCTCTTTTCTTTAACATTGTTTGTTCCCTCATGAGAAATACATAAAGTGTACCAAATTTTGTAAGCCATTTTTCAAACAGATGATCTGTTATACTCATCATCTCCTAATGCACAATACAAAGCATTCATTGATTTAATGTTATTATTGCACGCTACTTTAGTAGGTTCATCCCATGTTGTTCTTTTAGTTTTTGTAATTTTATATTGAGATTCTATAGCAGTCCAGATATCAAAACCCAAGATTTCCAAATGAATTTTCATTATAAGATTCCACTGGACATAGTTTGTACCATTAATGAAAGGTTTCCAGTTAGTAGTAGCACCCTCTAGTCTATTGTCCGTAGCTAGATTTCAGAAAGTAAAATTAAAGATATAAAATTGAGAACTGACAAAAATTTAAGATCATTAAAGATGAAACTAAAATAACAGTTGAAAAAAGGAGTGTTTTGAAAACATGTATAAATAAAAACAACATTTGATACCAAATGTTGGTCTGAGTGGATACTCAAGAGGAGGGTGAATTGAGTTCCAATTAAATTTTTTGTTAAAATATTTTCTATTAAAATCTCCCAATTTATAAAACAACATAAACTGTAGTGAATTTATACAGATTGTAAATGATCACTTTTCTTCTCAAAGATTGATTAGGTCTCATTTAATTTAACCACAAGATTAAAATAACTTTTGAAACTAACCTACTGATTTACAATATGTGAAAAAAACATTCTAATTTAACTATCAAAGTAACTTTAAAATGGTTTTGTATTTAAAAGTAACAGTTGCGGAATATAAAAGATAAATGTAATATACTTTAAACGTAAACCAAAAAAAATCACAACAGATATAACAAGAGGTTCAGTAAAAAACAGAGGCTTAGTCCTCTCAAATTTATATACATTTGATCCAAACCATAGATTGGGGTTAACAATAGTTTACAAAACTATCCAGGCCACACAGGGACCTCTACCACAGTTCTTCATGGGAAACAAAAAAATGACCATGCAACACAAGGACCTCTTCCATAGTTTTTGTTCATAAACAAGAGTTAAGAGTTCTGGAGTGAGGATTTTGATATCCATCAGTTCAGTGTAGGAGACTGTGTGTGTGTGTGTAAAATATACAGAGTACACCACAATGCTCGAAAGTAAATAAAAAAATCACCTAGAGAGAACAGATAAGAGTTTAGAAATCTCTAGTGATTAGCAATGCAGCTCTAGACTCATTAAATTCAGCAAAAATGCATCTGAGTCCTTTATTGGTTTTTTTGTTGAAATACTGAGTGTCGTAGTTCAGATTCTTTTCTATAAGAGTAATGATGTTCTCTTGACTTTAGTTCCTTCATTATTGTAGGATTTCATGTGTTGGAACATCTTTGAGGATCGTTCAATGTCTTCTTCTAATTTTTGCTCAAGATTGTTCTTTAGTTCAGTACAGAGCACTTCGCGTGTGTTGTAAAATATATGTTGAGGAAACTTCTTCTTTTTAATGCAGCTAAGACTTATTTTTATTCCATGAGCACCGGAAATAATAATGAATCCCTTTCCATTAGTACGAGGTACAATATCATGACATGCCAACAACGATCATTAAATAACATTAATTGCATTAAGAGCATCAAATATGACTGTTACCAATATATAAATAATTTTGAAAAAATGTTTAAGAAACGGTGTCACAGTTTGTTCTGTAAACAGTGTCTTCTTCATGGTATGTACGTCATGATGTCTAAGACACGGTGTGTCCTTCATGATGGCTATGTCACGGTTCTTCCTTTATGGTGTGTTCCTCACGGTGTCTGGCTTACTGTAACGGTGTGTTGAGACTTAGACTTCACGGTGTCTTCTTAACTGTGTCTGTGTCTTGCACACAGTCTGTCTTACTGTTTCAAACATCACGGTGTCTTGATAATTAGCCAAATAACTGTTTTTAAACTTAAATAGTAATATGCATATTATGAATTAAGCTTAAAATTAATAAGATAATACAACATGACACATAAATACTGATGATTGATAAGATATGTGTATAATAATGAGATTAATTAATAGTAATATGATTTGTGAATTTTAATGTGAGTAATGAATAGTAATAAGATTTGTGAATATTAATGAGAGTTCTGAATACTAATAAGATTTGTGAATATTAATGAGAGTAATGAACAATAATAAGATTTGTGAACATTAAAACATGATTCATACCTGAGGAGTCCAACAATTTATTTTATTGAATATCTCTAAGAAGAACTTTTTTTAACGGTAAAGATATGTTTTGGGTATTATTAGTTGAAGCTGAAGGAGGACGAAATTCAAAAAATAATTTTTAAGATAGTATACTCACATTATAATTATTTGTTTATTCTCTTTGGGTTAACAGATGACACCACCTCTTTTATAGATCTTATTAATAGATCCTTCTATAAACGGTTCAATATTTTTTTTATAATATCTTTATTTTTTTAAAAAGAATATACTATTTTGAAAAAAACAAATTATTTTACTACATATCCTAAAATAAATTAAACTATAGGGAAAATTTATCAATTTTTTTTAAAATAATTAAAGTATGAATAATAAAATATTATTACTAAATTATGAATTTTAGTTGTGAATTAGTAGTAATTTATCTTTAAAAATATTATGAAAAAGAACATTTTCATTTTATAAACATGTGTCTCAGGAATTTTATAAATAATGAATATTTTTTATAGAGGAATCAATGAATTGGAATTTAATACCATGGTTTTCATGATTTTATTAAAGACAAAGTAAATGAATCATTCTTGATTTTATAGTAACAATATTTAATAATAAATAATTGTTAAATAAAAGGATTAAAAATCCTAAAAATATTATATTCCTCCAATGAATTTGATACGGTTAATTCCATCATCAATTGTATATTTATGAGACATTTTTCATTTTATAGAAACATTATTAACCATTGAATGGTGGAAAATATTTTTTTATAAATAGATTCCATGGTTAAAAGGACAAAGGTGCATATATAAAAAAATAAAATCAATAAAAGAGTTAAAACAATGCAGTTTTTTACAATAATTTTTATAAAATGGAAGAACATTTGTAGGATGGTTATCTGTCCAAGTGATGCCATTTTTAACTCAATTGTTCTATCCCATTTGATAAAAAGTTCTTATGTAAAAAATCATGGATGATAATTTGATAGATCACCAAAAGGCAGTATGGAGAGTCCACCCATTTAGTTTTAAGAGGCTATGAATGATACACTATTCCATTCTAGAGTGCATTCACTTATCTAGTTTAATCAATTTCTACCCTTATGATGGTTCATCATTCATTACAAACAAAAATAACCACAATATTAAAAGTAAACATTTCAACATTCAATTATTAATCTATAACACAAGTACCACAAAGAAACCATCAATCTACCCATTATGGTCCATGTAATACACTCCACAACCCAAGGGTCCTATTTTTACTATTGAGGAGCCATCTACATTTACTTTGATCCAAAAAGGGATATGGTCGTTCCAAAAATCATCAAAGGTACACATAGGCTGGCTGTAATTTTTTAAAATTATAGAGTACTATAGAACTGTAAATACTCAGATGTAGTTGTGGAAATAATAATGTCGGATCAATATTTCCACACTGATAGTATATATAATCATCAGTCATGTTAAATAAAAATAAAAATAATTATGCAGATGAATAAATCAACTTATAACATATAATTTCCGATATATAATCCCATCCATTTCAGTAATGAATAAGTGCTTGAATTGTGGATAATTTTCTAAAGTAGTACAATGTTGACTTTGAGGACAAATGATGACCATATCTAGAACCCAAAATTCAAAAAGATCATATAGATACATTCACAAATCTGAACAAATAGAATATGATAAGAACAAAAAGTTAGAATCATATGTGTGTTGGTTTCACTAAAAAAATTGTTAATAATGTAGAAAAACAAATAATTAAATAAAACATTCATCATGGATTCTATAATGATCAATCCTCCAAACAAGTGTAAATATTGAATAAATAATCCAAGGCTTATCAATGTTTTTCATCCATGAAAAAATCAGGATTTATGCTTATAAAAACGTTTATGTTTAACAAGTTTGAGTCTAGTATGCCATTTTTTACATGTTTCTAGATTAATAAATTATCACAATTTTCAAAGGAGTAACTTTTAACTGTACTATTAATATCATCTAAATGTTTCAAACCTAGGGATGTTAATAAATAAATTATTGACTTACTATTATCAACATGTATGTGTATGGGATTCACAATTGATATATGGGGAGAGATGGTCCATTTATCTAACTAAATGTTCTTAGAAGACTCCCTCTTAATTTTTCATCTATAGTGAAACATAATTTTCTTGAAATTATATTTCATGGATGACCATATTTAAGAGTAAATCTAAAGGAATCCTCATTACATCAGTTTTTTCAGAAACCTTCCTTTATGGAAGAAAAAATCCATAGATATATTATTAAATAGCTTCCAAGTGATATTTGAATATAATTAATCATTAAATAAATTAATATTCTTGATTCAAATAATACGATTATCACGAGTATTATAGAAAATAATATAAGAACAACAACCAAAATTCAGTTAAGAGTAATCCCAATACACTTTTTTTATATAAATTTATATAATTTTAAGATGAATAATGGTCCATTTATATATAATTAGGGAATAAAAAAATTTATAAACAATGGTGAATTTTACAAAGAAAATGTTTCTATCCATTGAGAATATTTTCCCCTTCCCTGAGGAGAGATGGTTTATTATATGATCTACTATTTTAGAAAAGTGGGAAAATTATTCTCTTCCACAAAAGGTAAGGACACCATGATAGTTGAATGAGAAAGAACCTGATTTTAGACCCAAATAATCTATGATATTAATTATTCAAGAAGCGGGAAATATTTGTCGAATAAAAATAATGGATTCAACCAGTTTATAGGATGTATATAAACATCTTCATAATATGAGATAAAATCCCTTAGGTTTTAGATATATATTTTCCCCCTTATATAATGATAATAATTTTAATTATAATTATCCAATCTTAAAATAGTGTAAATTTGGATCCATTTGAATATAAAAATTAATTAAAATTAAAATTTTATTTTTACGAAATACCAAGAGTGCCCCTCCAATCTCTTTTAATGATGAACCAATTACTCTTATTTTTTCACACATCACAACCAATTTTTTTCTTCACATTAATACTTAATATAATAATAGAATTCAAACCCACATTCTAGATTCCTTACATTGGATAGAATAAAAATATTATAAGTATTAAGGTATTAAACAATTGAGATTAAAGAATGTAGAGGTTTAGTTTCTATCCTAATGTTATTATTTGGTTTCTTCTTCCACATCCTTATACTATTATTCAACAATAATAAAATAATAACACTATAATACTATAAATTACATAGATGATATTATGATAATGGGATTATAACAACTATGGATTTTTTGAAATATTTTTTTGAATCATTTTAATATCTTACAATTCATACGATGCTAAAAATATTTTTCTTTATCAAATAAATGGAATTTCAATTGCGTTATACGAAAAAAAGTTAATCGTTCACTATATGAAACATAGTTTTAATATTTCTCACTATGGGACACCTAGTTTAGCTTATGTTACACGAAAGAGTGACTTTTCTCAATGCCTTACATAACACCTAAGTCTTAGATTTGCAGAAAAGTAATATATTTACAAAAATATTAAATAATATAATAAGATATAACCTGGATGTTAAATATAATTTTATGAATATGATTACCTAAATTATGTAAATACATTGTATAATTAATTAGTTAAAAATTAATTAGAAATGAATATTAAATCATATTATATATAAAATGAATATATTTATAAAATTAGATTTCAGTCACAAAGGATTAATGTCATAATATATTAAAATAATTATTATTGGTCAAAAATATTAGTAACATATATATTGTTTATAATCAAAAACGATATTTCTTAAATTTAGAGAATATATTTGGTCACCATAAAAAAGGAACTAACCCACGATTACCCATAATATCTTATATTTTTTTAAGAAAGTATAACCAATTTTTATTAGAAAAACCTTTTCCAATAGAAATTTTTGTACGTATATAAATTTTATATAAAATAATAAAAAATAAATTTTAAATAGAAAAAAAATTAGGTTATGCTATATTTCTGGTATTTTTCCATGACATTTCATTTTATAATGAATATGATAAAATATTATAAATTTTTTTTTCAAAACTTCTTTTTCATCTAACATAATTATATTGCTTAATATTATATTAATAGAGTTTTAAAGTAAAATGAGTTAAATTAAACACATATTAATCTAATTTAGAATATTTTATTAAATTTAATATTGAAATTTGTTACGAAAAAATTATAATCATTAACACAAATTTTTATTCAAAACCCAATGCCGTTACCTATCTTCAGGATTACTTTTAAATTACTTTTTTTTCAAGAATGTGATTGTAATTTGGAAAAATGGATTAAATATTTAAAATCATATTAATATATAATTTCTATTTATATTATCATAATTATTAAAAAATTTGATAGGAATATTAATAAAATTTTATTTTAATGATTATGTGGAAAATTGTCAAAATAAAAAACTAAACCACCAACATATTAGAAACAATGACCTAGAAAAAATGTAAAAAATATATATATTCAACATATTATGATCTAATATTCCCATTTATCAAATTGGTTCATTATTGTACCAATATTTCCTTTAAATAAAATGTGTCGAATTCCCAACCCAAAAATTTACAAGAATGCCACTCTTCTTTCTCTATAAAAATCCACGTACCCCTCCTACGTATTCACAAATCTCAAGATATTTTTCCTACCCAAAAAATACTCAAATATTATCCTTGCATTCCCTATTAACTACAATAATCATACATTTTATAAGAAATAATACCATGGAATCCATTTTGTGCATTGCAAAAGGAGTTAGCCAATATAGGGTTCACATCATTTTTTATGATCATTAATTTTTTAATTTTCCCCATCACCTCAAATATTTGTATTCCATACCAAATATTATTACTATCCTAAGTATACTATGTTTCTTTTAGTCTATGTATTTTAACATCACTTAAACAAAATTTCATCTAATTGGTAACTAACATTCTATTTTACCTATGGGGAACTACCACCACAGAAATGATGTTTTTCACTTTCCATTACCACATATCATATTTTGAAATAATAATTTAAAATAAATTTTTAGAAGATAAATATTATAATGATTATTTTTTATATTTATTTAGTTATTATATAAATCCTACCTTCAAGATTTCCATTTTTTATAAATGCGGTAACATCGTTTGTTGAATTATTGAATACCGACACTTCCATGCGATGCGATTCATCCACAATTTTCATGGAATTTATAAAAAATGGGTTCAGTAAATGTATATTATATATATATATATTAAATAATAATAATAATTAAATTCTATTATTTATATATTTACAAATATGTAATTTAATTTGAATCATTCAATATAAAAAATTAATGGAATCTGTGTTAATGAGTATTTACAACCTATCATCTGAATAAATGCTGTATTTATTTTCATATTTATATATTTTATAATTTTTTTATACATATTTATAAACATTATTAATATTATATATAAATAATAATTTTAAATTTTAAATATGTTAACCATGATCTCTGTAAGATGATCAAGAATAATTATTCATGACATGTGCAATAAAGAAAGTGGTTATTTCCAAATAATTTACTTTAACATTTAATTATTAATAAAATGTAGTATAATTACAAAATTGAATATTAGATAGTATTATATAAATTAATATGGCTTTCTGATAGATTTATAATTATATAATTTTAATTATATTTGTATTTTGAATGTGTACAATCAAATTCAAAACATAAGGTAAGAGAATTTCAACTCACTTCTCATTTATGTGAGATACATGTTTTATTAACCAGTCATTTATTTTGTGTGTTGTTTTTACATCCCATGGATGTATTCTAATGTTATTATAATAAAATTTATGCATATTAAAAATCCATTTTATGATAATTCTTATAAAGACCCAGAATTTACAAGTAATATTGTTTAATTAAATGGGAATTTTACGAGTCCAAAATAATTAATGGCGTGTGATTCCGAGGTCCGGTGTCCCGGAATCTTTTTCTGAGCTTTTGTTCGGGTACGTTCAGTAAACGTACATGCGGGTTTTTATAAATTTTGAACAGGTTCTTGGAATTGAAATCAGGGGGCACTGTTGAACTCGCAACGCCAATATTCTCTTAAGAAGACTTTCACCTCGATGACAGTTGGATGAGGGAGGAAGATAGTAGTTGTGTTTGTTCGAGAAGTAATAAAATAAAATAAACACATGTTTTATTTTATTTTATCTATTTTAACCACATTTGTGGATGTTATAATTGGGGACCACCACACCTTAACCTCCAGTGAGAGGATATGGTAGTGGGGACCACACTAGGATTATCCCTCATTATGGGGGGGGGGGGTAGAAACCTCTTAACTCCCTCAATTTAATTTTATGTGTCAATGTAAAATTAAATGCTTTCAATTAATTTAATGTGCCAAAATAAAATTATGTTCTTTCAATTAATTTTATGTGTCGACATAAAATTAAATGCTATTAATTAATTTTTCATGTCAACATAAAATTAAAAGCAATCACTCAATTTTATGTGTCAACATAAAATTAAAAGCTAACAATTATTTTTATGTGTCGACATAAAAGTAAGCCCTATCAATTGTTTGGATAATGGCTTGACCCCTTTTTAAATTATGTAACAGCGTCGTTGGAATTTTGGAAGGTTCCTAATAAATTAACCATCATAAATTCCATGATCATTGCATATATTCACCCTCTCCTCTATATATAGTGCTTGTGAGGAGATTTTGGGACAGCATCACCAAGCGACGAAGTGCTGGTAGCGTGACGTGATGCCCAATACATAGAGGATTACACTCTCCAACAGTGAATGCTCCACCGACGATGAATGCCGACATAGAAATCCTTAGACTATGAATAATTAAATCCTTTAAACTTCTTCCTCGGACTCCTTTGATGTAGGACATGTTCATCAACAACGACTCGGCATCCACCTTCTCGCACAAACGTCGATGACAACTCCGTCTTCTTCCCCACAACTCCGTTGATGAACAACGATGAAAGTATGGGTTTTATTTGAATTTAATATTATTCCATTAATTCTTCCCTTCAATGTGAATAATTGTAGTGTTGTTTTTCCATATGGGTTTGGAATATTTTTTATTAATGAGGGATTACTGGAATTGATGTTTTTATGATATCTTCCAAGCTCGTTAATTGCTTAATTCTTGTGAGCCAATTGTTACCACTCTCAACATAGAGGGTGCTGAACAAACCAATGTGACCCAAACTCTCTATTGTTCCTGTTTGTGATGTTCTTCAGAATGGTGATGAGGCGACGAGATGATGAATGTGACAAAGGAAATGACTATACTACCCACAACCTCTGCGACCCGCACCACCCACCGGCTGTGCCGCCTGTCGGCTAAACCGGACACGCCGCGTCATGCCCCAGCCGAACCGACAATGGTCGTGACACACCTCGTCCATGCTTCCCTGGACACAACCTCCGCCCGACCGAACCGACAGAACAGGCTCAACTGGTCCTGACTACCCCATATGCTGGCCAAACCTTTTCCACCGCCCCAGGCCAAACCACGATGGCTTCCCAGCCGCCCGCGCCTCCCAGCATCCGCACGCCCTGCGTGCCCCATTGCTCTGCCATCAGTGCACCCCATGCACCCTGCGGCTCCGCCGTCCACACAACCCGCATGCCCCACTCAAACCATGGCCTCGCGCGCCACGCGCTGCCGTTGGCCAAACCGACCTCAGCCTCCTGGGTCGAGCCGCCCGAGTCACACCCCTTGCAGTGCTTGACCGAGATTGCCTCCTACGCCCATCGCAATGCCCTGGTTGAACCAACCAGTGCCATCACGACACCCAGGATGAACTTTCCCTCGCAGCCCCTCCGGGCTGAACCACCCTCAAGTCGACCCGCGGCCGGTCCGCACCCTCATGACAGGTCCTCGCTCTCGTAGCCTATTGTTCTGGGCCTAGTGGGCCGGGCTAAAAAAAATGTTTTGCCCCACATAACAAGCCAGGGCATACCCAACAGGTCAGGCCGGTTCAACCCAGACTGTGTCATCCCGAACTGGGTCAGGCTAGGTCGGTCTGACCCGGTCGGAACGGACACAGGCCCACTATGACCCTTTACTTTCTTTTGGCTATATCTTTGGCATATGGTGATCGTTTGAAGAATGTTCAGCTTCCCTAGTAATCGGGGAGCTTGATTGTCCCTTTGAGCATACCCCACATGAGTTTAGGGTATATTAGAGAATTGGCCAGTTTGGATCGCGCACGAATCCAACAGGGCCCTCGAGACTAAATGGCTAATTACTCAAATTCCGGGCGTCCGATTGAGGCGCTGTCTATTGCGTTGAGACATATATGACAAATCGGAACTTTGAGATACTTCTACGTGGGACTTTGGTAAAGCTGGAGTATCGAATAGTTGATCGTGGAGAGGAGCCCTCAAGAGTCGAGCCGACAGATTGCAGAGACCTAGTAGAGTGCTGAGACTTGACGACTGCTGACCAATTTTCTTGGAGTTACTCGACTAGCCTAGTGGGGATCACCTTGGTGTTGCAGAAGACCCATGGCAGAGGAGCTCCTGTTTGTGGTGATATACCTATGGTGGGGAGCTCCTTGGTGATGTAGCAGACCCACAGTACTCGATAGGAGGAGTACCTCAACAGTCCAAGTCTAGTGGGAACCACCATTGTGTCGCAATTGGCACACTATACTCGATTGAGGAGGAGTTCCCCAACAGATGTGGTTTTGATAATGTCAATAAAATTCCTGGTGGAGTTGAGTGAGTAACTTTTGTGTTTTTCTCATGATTTATATAGATTAGAGGATAACATAGGTATATGTATCGGTATATACCTATGTGGGGTTATCTGTTAATTTCGTACATTTTTGTTTATACTTGTTGGTTTTTGTGGGACATTGAGGGTCTTGTGGTCCCTACTAAGTATCGTTATACTCACCCCTTCGTGGGGTATTCCCTCACCTCGTTGTGTTGGATGCAGATGATGAACAACGCTGACTGAGGATCTGAGCACGTGGACCGTATGGTACCCGGTGGTGGACCATATGGAGTGACAGTACACGGAGGAGATGGATAGACCTGGAGTGCTAAGGAGGCAATATGTACCTACCCTTCAGGTATGAACCTCAGATGATTACCCAACGGCAGTTTTCCTTTTCTTCAATTGTACGTTCAGTTTCTTGTACTTTACTGTTGGTATTGTATTTTTGGCCCATTTTACATTCAGCACACTTCTGTTATACAATTTTACATAGTGTATTTTTTCTATCATTGTAATGTCCCAGACCTCTCCGGCCTATTCCTTTGTCAAAAAAAAGGTCACGAAGTGTTTTGGAGGGTAAAATGGTCTTTTCCTACAATTTTCAGAATTTTTAAACTACATGCTGTGTTGTGTGAGTACACACTGTGTACCCCCTCCCCGGGTATACCCCGTGTTGAAGGTCGTGTCCTTGCTGTGTGAAATAAATGGGTACATACCGTGTATCCAATACTACACGTCGTGTAGTCCCTCCCCACGTACGCGTTACCGTGTGCCGACCAGTCAACAGACGTGTGCCATGTTGGAGCTGTGTCCTTTCCATGTGAAATAAATTGGTACATGTCATGTATTCCCTCCCTTCATATGCGTTACCTTCAAGTTGTGTGTTGACCAGTCAACGGTTGCATTCCGCGTTGGAGGTCATATTGGAAGCCGCGTGGTGACAGTGTGAAACGGCCGAGTACACGCTGTGTACCATAATGTACAGCCGTGTACATTTTATTTTTTCACCTATAAAGTGATGTGTCCCCTACTCCTTTTCAAATCACTACTCTCCTCCCCATTCCTCTGAGCAGAGCTCTCCCAAGAGACTCGAAGGATCCTTTTCTTCCATAATTTCTTCGTCCGATCTCCGATTTACGATCCATCAGTGGCCACGGGATCATAACGACGAGGCGGATCTTCTGAGCTTGGATCCATTTTCATTCCTTCGATCTTTCCTTTCTAACATCCACCCGAGGTTGTTTTTCCAAGACTCGACAGAAGTGATGAACACCGACAGACGTCTTCTAAAGTTGATCTGGGGGAGCGTTGATATAAAAACCTATTGAGGTGGGGATGTTTCCTTCGTCTCTCTATATTTTGCATCATATGGGGTGGGTATCCTCTTGTTTAATGATAAATGTTTGAACCAATAAACAAAGATAATAACTGGTTAACGAACGGGGATGTGGAAGTTGTTATGTTTATTTTTTTATATCTTGTGATATTATGTATTTAATTGAATACGTTTATGCCTACTAAAAATCACGGTCGTTGGGTGCCTTTTCTTGTGCAATTAAATATTTCCATATCTTCTAGACCTTTTTTGTAAATGGAACATTGTGGAATGTGGAAATTTGGTTAATCACGTAAAGTTGTCTGATTTAAAATCTGGAACCCCTGTGTGATCACCCCAGATGAACAAAATGGAATAATGAACATGTGGGAATTGGCTTGGATATATGAAATGTGATGGGGGTGTTGTGTGGGATGTTGTGGATCTGGTGAGCACTGGGGCTGCGGTTGACTTGGTTGTGGGTTGGTATGAATGTTATGTCGGTGACGAGCAGTGGGGCTGCGATAAATGGTATCAAGGGGTGATGATGTATGGTGTGGTTGTGGTTATAGTGGTTGGCAGCGGGGCTGTAGGGTTGGGTTTGAATGTGAACGAACTATGGGTTGTGAATAATAAATAAAATGTGGAAGAGTTAATGAATGGTGGGTCATGGTAATGGAACAGGATTAAAAATCAATGGGGTTGGTTGGTTAATAAGAAGGACTTGGTTGTGTTTCTTGTGTTTTCCTAACATGATTTGTGGATGGCAGGGATATGTTTTATGAATGATCGATGTTGTTAGTTGTGGATAGTTTCCTAGTAGATAAGGAACTAAATAAACTAATTCTAGTAAAATGTGAAAACCTAAATGGGTTTGGGGTTGTTTGTTGTATGTATGATTCATAGTAGCAGTGCCGAGGCACAGGCTCAGTTTCTCTTTTTAAAAGCCATATGTTGGGATATGTGTTTAGTATACATATATATGTATATATATATCTTTTTTGTTTTATCTCACCCCACCCATGTTGAGCACTTAGTGTCGAACACTCCCATATCATGGGAGAGGGTGTTTTACCCTTAGTTACTAGCTCCTTCCTTCTCTTTCTTCCCTAGGCTGTGATGGCTTGAGGCGACCTTACACCTAAGACCCTTTAGGTAGGTTTCGATTGGGGTGATTTTAGCCCAAGACTCTTCGTGTAGGTTCTACTGTTTCCCAAGAATCGTCAGGATGAGGCCTAGGTGTATGCGGGTGGGATACATGGTTGTGAGGGCCAGGAGTGTGGGGGCGGGATACGTGGTTGTGAGGCCCAGGTGTGTGCGGGCTGGATACGTGGTTGAGAGGTCCACGTGTGTGAGGGCTGGGAGAGTGTGGCAACAACAGGATGTTCACCGTTAGGAAGACCAGCTAACTAAAGGGAAGTGAAATGCCTGGATCGGCTGTGATCACTGAGAGGGGAGGGGTGAATCAGTGATAACTTTTTCTTTTTTTTATGAATTGTTCCTCTTGGATTATCAATTCAACCTCTGCAGCTGGTTAAAGCCTAGATCTACTCTTTTAGTGATGCAGTAATTATGAGAGCACAGAACACAGAGATTTACAAGGTTCAGTACAAAGACCTACTCCTTTCCGTGTTGGTTACACCCCCCCAACACGGATTCTTCACTATGCCAAAAGATGATTACACAGTAATTGGTTACCCCCCCAATTACAAGTTGGTTAAACCCCCCAACTCCACAGCATCATCTTCATCATGGCTTCACTTCACTTCTTCAAAGGTGTTCAAAACTTCAAGTAGCTTCAACAGTCTTCAAAAGATATCGTTGGTCTTGCTCACAAGAACCCAATCACTTAGAATGATCAGTTCTTTTGTATTCACACACATAAGTGTGTACTCCTCAAAGTTGATCTTCTTCACATGTGCACACATACACTACTCATTCTTTTAGTGCACACACTTGACTTGTCCTTCTTCTTCAATATATAAACACACACAAAGTGTGGTCTTCACTTGATGCACACACTTGGGTTCACCTTTATTTGCACACACACACTAAGTATGCACTCTCCTTCAATTGGCACACATCCACTGTCCGTAGGTGGTTTTCTTTGTTTGCACAAGGCTACGGCATTCCTCTTCTTTTTGCACACAAAGGCACAAAGGCCTCAGCCTCCTCTTGCTCACACCTGTATACCAACACAAATGAAGGCGCACAAGGTCCTGGTTGAGCCGCGGGCAACTTCTTCTTCAACAGATGCACAAGGTATGAGGCGCGGCCTCTCTTCCTCAACACTGTCGCGCAAGGCTCAAGCAACAAGGGCCGCGCAAGCCACGGGTGCAAGGCACCGCGGGCACGCAGGTGCAAACCGTGCAAGGGGGCACGGTGCACAGAGGGGGTGCGCAAGGTCGCGCTACCCTTCCTCCTTCCTGTCGCGCAAAGGATAGCGCGCAGGGGGCTCCTTCGGGCCTCAAGTGGCACCGAGAACAACAGCCGCGCAAGTGGGATGCGCGGGGCTTCAACTTCGCGAGGCAGAGAAGGACTCTCACGAGACTTCAAATATTCAAAGGATCAGCAGCGAATCCAGAGGTCTCGGCCTCTCTTTATATAGGCAGAGGAATCCTCAAAACATCCGCGGGATATAAATCTTGATCCACCGAGATTTTCGGTTCTTTGAAAACTTCAAACGCGGGCCGAGAATCTCGTTCTTTCTCTCTGCACAACGCGGACTTCTTCTCCTTCTCCTTTATCCACGTGCATGCATTTTAAAACGCATGCAAGCCTCTGTTTAATCCATCCCATGCAAAACATGAACACCGTGTGGCCTCGGCACTTCGTTTGCCTTCGGCCGAACTCCAAAATCTCTTAACCATCGTGTGCATGCATATTTTATTTCATGATTGTGTTCGTAGCGGCCAGACGATCACAATGGAGGCTTCGGCTCGATCAGCGGTGGCCGGGAACTCAAATTCTGTCATCGGGGTGGCTCTGGTTCAGCGGAGGCTCGCGGGAGGCTTCGGACGAGCTCGAGGTAGAGGACGAGCTCTCGGCCGTCGGATCGTGATGCGCGACGGCCAGGATTAGATCGCGAGCGGCGCGATGCATCGGGCGGGCGTGATCTGCCGCGAGATCGCTCGGACGGCCAGGATCGCTTCCGCGGGAAAAATCCGCGTCCCACATCGAAACGAGGCCCGGTTTATCCGCGGCTTATTACCATGCCGCTCCCTCAACCCGGCAATTGAACTTCCTCCTCCACGGTGCCGCCCTGCACCGTGTTCTCCCTGCGGGCGCGCTCTGCGCCCACTCTGCTCCCTGCGGGCGCGCTCCTAGCGCCCACTATGCATCCTCCGGGCGCGCGGGCTTCACCACTGTGTGCCCTCGGGGGCTTATACACGGCCCCCCTGCCTCTCGAGCTTGCACCATGGGATCCCCCATGGGCGTGGAGCCTAGTGCCCATATGAGCCGTGGGGTTGAACCCGTGGGCTGGCTTGAGATGGATAATTTTTTGGCTAAGGCAAAGAATAAGCACTTTGTTAAAAAAAAACAAAGTATCCCATATGAAAAATGCCAACCCAAGTTCTTCCAAGCCAAATGCCACTCCAAGCCTTCTTCCTCATTTTCTTCTTCATTTGAATTCCTCACTCCTACTCAACAAATAATCTTCACTTAGGAGGGAAATGTAGAAGGTTCTTCCTTCAACCGAGCTCCTTAATCACATAAATTCTTCAATAAACTTCAATGATCCAATTAGAGGTCAAGTTGGATCACACTCACATTGTCATGCACTAAGAATTAGTACATGGTCTTCTTCACCTCACTTCATCCACTTAGAAGTTGTGGATGGCTCTCTTCATCTCCTCATGCATTGTGAGGACAATGCATGGTCTTTAATCAATGTTGTGACTTTGTATCCAGTTGATACAAGTTCTATGAACTTAAAGATCAGCTCAACAATCGTCAGATGTAATGCTTCTGTAATCATCAATCTTCAAGATGTACTTCATCAGATGGCACACCATGACAAGTTATTGACAACAAATGCAATTACTTCACTTGGGCACAACAATCTCCCCCTTTGTATTTGGTTGTCAATACTCCGAAGCACACTAATAGAATGTCGTGTGCCTTATGCCTGATGATTTCTCCCCCTTATTGGCCAACAAATGCAAAGGGATGAATGAAAGCCATACTCATAGTATAGAGCTTCTGGAACCTGCACATCTTCAACTACCAATGCTCCCCCTCAGGGGATGCATTCATCTCCTTCAATTCCCTGCATGTAAGTACAAGAATACAAAAAAATTTAGGGAATAAGGAGGGACCTTCTTCTTCCTCAAGTGAGAGTAGAAGGCTGAACATGAAGTTTCAGCCTCAATTCAACAAATCTTTCCGTAGGCATAGCTTTGGTGAAAATGTCTGCCACCTGATCTTGAGTAGGAATGTAGTCTAGCTTGATGTCTCCATTGGCGACCCTTTCTTTGATGAAATGATATTTTATATCAATGTGCTTGGATCTGGAGTGTTGGATAGGATTCTTAGACAACCCAATTGCACTTTGATTATCACATAAGATCCTCAATGGTTTTTCAGCTTTAATCCTCAAATCTGATAGCTGCACCTGCATCCAAATCATTTGAGTACATGCATGTGTAGCGGCCACATACTCTGCTTCAGCTGTGCTCAATGTTACAGAATTTTGTTTCTTGCTGTACCAGCTAACACATCCTTCTCCCAGAAAGAAGGTTCCACCAGATGTGGATCTTCTATCAGTGCAATCACCAGCCCAATCAGCATCTGTGAATCCCAACAACTATATGTTTGCACTGTGTTTGTATAAGAGTCCATAGTTGAGGGTTCCTTTAACATATCTCAGGATTCTTTTGGCTGCAGTTAAATGAGATTCTTTTGGGTCACTTTGGAATCTGGCACACAAAGTCACTGCATATGCTATATCTGGCCTTGAAGCCGTGAGATAAAGTAGACTGCCAATAATTCTTCTGAACTCTTTCTGATCAACATTGTTGCCTTCTTCATCCTTGCATAGCTTGGTTCCGACAGAAATGGGTGTGGAGACTTCCTTTGAAATTTCCATTCCAAACCTTTTCACTAAGTCCCTTGCGTACTTTTCTTGTGAAAGAAATATGGAGTTTTGTCTTTGTTCCACCTGAAATCCTAGAAAATATGTCATTTGACCAAGCATCGACATTTCAAAAGTTCTTTTCATCTGCTCAGCAAATTCTTCACATAGTCCTTCCTTGTTACCAGCAAAAATGATATCATCCACATAGATAATGACTATGAGGGTACCATTGGCCATTTCTCTGACATAGAGGTTACTGTCAACTGTTCCTTTGACAAATTTCATGTCTTTAAGACAACCATCTAATTTTGAGTACCAGGCTCTAGGGGCCTGCTTCAATCCATACAAGGCTTTTCTCAATCTGCACACCATACTGCCATCTTTGTCTAGCAAAAATCCCTCTGGTTGTTCAATATACACCTCTTCTTCAAGATCTCCATTCAGAAATGCAGATTTCACATCCATCTGATAGACCTTGTACTGCTTGTGTGCTGCAACTGCTAAGAACATTCTGATAGTTTCCAGTCTTGCAACTGGTGCAAAGGTTTCCTCAAAGTCGATTCCTTCCATTTGTGAATATCATTTGCATACAGGTCTGGCCTTGTTTCTGGAAACTTCTCCCTTTTCATTGTGTTTGTTTCTAAACACCCACTTTGTCCCAATAACATTTTTATTTTTGGGCCTTGGAACAAGATCCCATGTGGAGTTCTTTTCAATTTGATTGAGTTCCTCATGCATAGCTTGTATCCATTCCTCATGTACAACTGCTTCAGCCACTGTGTGAGGTTCAACTTGAGAAACCAGTGCAGTCTGATCTTCCAATCTCAATCTTCTTCTAGTTCTTACTGAGGACTGTAGGTCTCCAAGGACATTTTCTGTGTCAACATGCTTCTTCAATTTGTTGTATCTTCTTCTTCCATTTTCATTACCTTCATCTTCATCACTGGTATATTCAGAGTTGATTTCACCAGCAGTTGGTGTTGGCTCAGGTAATTCTGCATTCTTCTGTTCCAAGGCTGTGTTATTCTTTGAGTCATCATCATCCACAGTGTATGGTTTGGTGTTGTTTTCAATTATTATGACATCACTGCAGTCAATCATTTTATTCAACCTCTTATTCCAGCATCTGTAGCCTTTTCCATTAGGTAGGTAACCCATAAAGATTCCTTCTTCAGCTTTTTCGTCAAACTTTCCCAGATTGATGTTTTTAATCTTGATGATGCAGGGACTGCCAAAGACTTTGAAATATTTAACAGTTGTTTTTCTGTTAAACCACATTTCATAGGCTGTCGTTTGTGTTTCTGGTCTCAGGAGACATCTGTTCTGTATGTGTATAGCAGTGCATACTGCTTCTCTCTAGAAAAACTTAGAGATATCATGCTCAGCTAACATAGTCCTCCCCATTTCAACTATGCTTCGATTCTTTCGTTCAGCCACTCCATTCTGTTGTGGAGTATATATGCTTGACCAGATAGCTTTCAAAGACATCACCGGTATATTCTTTTCCGTTGTCTGATCTTACTTTCTTGATGCAGAGCTCTAGTTCCTTCTCAGCCTGCCTTCTGAAAGTCTTGAACATCGTGATTGCCTCTGACTTGTGTTTCATGAACATGACATTGGTCATCCGAGTGTAATCATCAATGAAGGTTATAAAATAGAAATCTCCTCTTGTAGACTTCTGTCTCATCGGTCCACATATGTCTGTATGGATGAGTTCAAGAGGCCTAGTAGTCATGATATCAACTCCTTTGTGTGACCTATGGGTCAGTTTTCCCATCTGACATGTGTCACAGACTTCATCTCTTTCTCTCTTTAAATTGGGTAGATCTCTTACAACATTGTTCTTCAGAAGTTTACTCATACTCCTTTGGCCAAGATGGCCAAGTCTTCTATGCCAGAGGTTGTTTTCATCTTTAGAGCTAAGAAAACAAGAATTGATGGGATCACCAATTTGAAATAGATTTCCAGTGGTTCTTCTTCCTTGAGTGATGATTTTTCCATCCTTTGAGCTCTTGATGATGCATGAGTCCTTCTGGAACAACACCTCATGTCCATCATCACATAATTGACTTACACTGAGTAGGTTGTGCTTTAATCCTTCAACAAACAACACATCATTGGATTTAAGATTCGTTGTTGCAATCATAGCCTTTCCAACTCCCATGATTTTCAGAGAACGATCATTTCCAAACACCACGGTTCCTCCCTCATGACATTCAATGTTGCTTAGAATTTTTGTATCACCAGTCATGTGGGATGAGCATCCACTATCAAGAATCCATGACTTGGTTTTACTGCTGGCTTTTAGAGCCACTTCAGCAAAGCATGTGATTTCATCATTGGTTTCTTGAATGCCTTTCTCTTTCATGTCTTTGACTTTTTGTTCAGGAAGAGTTGTCATACATTTATCAGCTCTATGACCTTGTTGGTCACATCTTCCACAAGCTTCACTCAGGCAGTCAAATGTGTTCTGAGTTGGTGGTTTTGATGCTTTCTGCAAAACACTCTGGGTTTCAGGATGTCTCCCCCTTGACTCATGCCTCTTGTTTGGACGAGACATGTTATACCAGCATGCATAGGCCTTATGTCCAAACACACCACAACACCAGCAGTAGCCTCTGAACCTTGACCTTCTTTGTTGATAAGAGTCCTGTTGTAATTTTCTGTCCAAGATTTGAGTAGTCCTTCCTAAGGATTTCCTTTCTTCCATTGAAGATGATTTTACACAGATTGGTTCATGCCATGTTTGTCTCAATTTTATCTTTGAACCTGCATTGTTAGGAATAACAGATGTATTTAGAGATTTACTTAGTGGTAAATTGACCTGCCTCTGAGCACCAGCATAAGATGATTCTGCCTTGACCTCAACAGCCTTGTTGAAGTCTTCTCTCATCTTTGTCAAGCTATTCTGTGCTTCAATCCACTTGGAATGTGTCACTGATTGCTCTTCTTATTTGAGGTGAAGTTTCTCCTCAAGATCTTTTGCTATCTTGTCCAGCTCAGCTACCTTCAGTTTATGTCTCTTGATTTCTTCAATGTACATTGTCTCTTTCTTCATACATTCTTCCAACTCCTCAGTCATTCTTTTAGTTTCCTTTTGTAACAATTTCTTCTCTTTCTTGAGTTTAATGTTTTGCTCAAGGCAAGCCTCTAATTCATCTTTCAATATGTATTCAAGCTCTGTTCGTTCACTTTCATCATCTTCACTGCTGCAGGTATCAAACCCTTTTTCCACATGAGCCATAAAATTCGTTTCTTCTTCTGATTGACTGGCTGAAGTAGAGTCTGATTCTTCCTCTTTTCTTACATAGCTTCTTCTTTCACCTGGAACGGACCTTTTCTTTCTTACACCTGATTTGTTTCCTTCTCTTGGGTATCTACTCCATTTCTTCTTTTGTGACTTCTCATCTTCAACTTCTGGAGCACTATATCTCTTCTTGGGGCAGTTTACAGCAAAGTGTCCGATGTTATTGCAATTGAAACATCTTGATGGTGATTTCCCTTTTCCCCTGAATTTAGTTTTTCCAAACCTTTTAGAAAAAAGAGAAATAATCGTGTTGAGATCTTCATCCTTTTCTTCATTGTCAGTATCACTTGATTCTAGGACTTCGTCATCTTTTATCTTGAGTTGTCTCATGGCCTCAAAAGCCATCTCATCCTTGATCTTCTTCTTGAATACTGGGATCTTCCTCATTTCATATGCAATGAGAATGTTGTGTAGTTCATCAAGAGAGAGATCATCTCTGTCTTCTAATGCTGAGACTTTGGGGTCAAACCTGTCAGGAAAATTTCTCATTAGCTTTTTAACAATAGTGGAGTCCTCCAACTTTTCTCCAAAGCCCCGAATGTTACTGACAATTTCATTGACTCTTGTGAAATAATCATCAATATTTTCTTCTTCTCCCATCTTGACATCTTCAAACTTGCTTCTCCAAATCTTTAATTTGGCTTCCTTGACTTTCATGTTGCCTTCATAACTACTTTCCAATTTGTCCCAAATTTCTTTAGCATTCTTGAGTCCCATGACTTTTGTGTATACCTTTTCTGAGAGTGACATAAGAATGGCATTTTGAGCTTTACCATCAACTTCCATATTTCTTTTCTCATCGAGTGTCATAGCAGCTTCATTAGCAAGAGGAGGGAATCCAAATAAGGCTGCATTTCTAACTTCAAGGCTGAGAGATAGAAGGTAGGGTAACATCCGATTCTTCCAGCTGTGGTAATTCTTTCCATCGAATGTAGGAACACCCCTACTATTAACAGAATTCAGATTGTCCATCTTCTCAGAAGTAGATCCTTACAGAGGTAACCTCCCTCTGATACCACTTGAAATGCCTGGATCGGCTGTGATCACTGAGAGGGGAGGGGTGAATCAGTGATAACTTTTTCTTTTTTTTTATGAATTGTTCCTCTTGGATTATCAATTCAACCTCTGCAGCTGGTTAAAGCCTAGATCTACTCTTTTAGTGATGCAGTAATTATGAGAGCACAGAACACAGAGATTTACAAGGTTCGGTACAAAGACCTACTCCTTGCCGTGTTGGTTACACCCCCCCAACACGGATTCTTCACTATGCCAAAAGATGATTACACAGTAATTGGTTACCCCCCCAATTACAAGTTGGTTAAACCCCCCAACTCCACAGCATCATCTTCATCATGGCTTCACTTCACTTCTTCAAAGGTGTTGTTCAAAACTTCAAGTAGCTTCAACAGTCTTCAAAAGATCTCGTTGGTCTTGCTCACAAGAACCCAATCACTTAGAATGATCAGTTCTTTTGTATTCACACACATAAGTGTGTACTCCTCAAAGTTGATCTTCTTCACATGTGAACACATACACTACTCATTCTTTTAGTGCACACACTTGACTTGTCCTTCTTCTTCAATATATAAACACACACAAAGTGTGGTCTTCACTTGATGCACACACTTGGGTTCACCTTTATTTGCACACACACACTAAGTATGCACTCTCCTTCAATTGGCACACATCCACTATCCGTAGGTGGTTTTCTTTGTTTGCACAAGGCTACGGCCTTCCACTTCTTTTTGCACACAAAGGCACAAAGGCCTCAGCCTCCTCTTGCTCACACCTGTATACCAACACAAATGAAGGCGCGCAAGGTCCTGGTTGAGCCGCGGGCAACTTCTTCTTCAACAGATGCACAAGGTATGAGGCGCGGCCTCTCTTCCTCAACACTGTCGCGCAAGGCTCAAGCCACAAGGGCCGCGCAAGCCACGGGTGCAAGGCACCGCGGTCACGCAGGTGCAAACCGTGCAAGGGGGCACGGTGCACAGAGGGGGTGCGCAAGGTCGCGCTACCCTTCCTCCTTCCTGTCGCGCAAAGGATAGCGCGCAGGGGGCTCCTTCGGGCCTCAAGTGGCACCGAGAACAACAGCCGCACAAGTGGGATGCGCGGGGCTTCAACTTCGCGAGGCAGAGAAGGACTCTCACGAGACTTCAAATATTCAAAGGATCAGCAGCGAATCCAGAGGTCTCGGCCTCTCTTTATATAGGCAGAGGAATCCTCAAAACATCCGCGGGATATAAATCTTGATCCACCGAGATTTTCGGTTCTTTGAAAACTTCAAACGCGGGCCGAGAATCTCGTTCTTTCTCTCTGCACAACGCGGACTTCTTCTCCTTCTCCTTTATCCACGTGCATGCATTTTAAAACGCATGCAAGCCTCTGTTTAATCCATCCCATGCAAAACATGAACACCGTGTGGCCTCGACACTTCGTTTGCCTTCGGCCGAACTCCAAAATCTCTTAACCATCGTGTGCATGCATATTTTATTTCATGATTGTGTTCGTAGCGGCCAGACGATCACAATGGAGGCTTCGGCTCGATCAGCGGTGGCCGGGAACTCAAATTCTGTCATCGGGGTGGCTCTGGTTCAGCGGAGGCTCGCGGGAGGCTTCGGACGAGCTCGAGGTAGAGGATGAGCTCTCGGCCGTCGGATCGTGATGCGCGACGGCCAGGATTAGATCTCGAGCGGCGCGATGCATCGGGCGGCCGTGATCTGCCGCGAGATCGCTTCCGCGGGAAAAATTTGCGTCCCACATCGAAACGAGGCCCGGTTTATCCGCGGCTTATTACCATGCCGCTCCCTCAACCCGGCAATTGAACTTCCTCCTCCACGGTGCCGCCCCGCACCGTGTTCTCCCTGCGGGCGCGCTCTGCGCCCACTCTGCTCCCTGCGGGCGCGCTCCTAGCGCCCACTATGCATCCTCCGGGCGCGCGGGCTTCACCACTGCGTGCCCTCGGTGGCTTATACACGGCCCCCCTGCCTCTCGAGCTTGCACCATGGGATCCCCCATGGGCGTGGCGCCTAGTGCCCATATGAGCCGTGGGGTTGAACCCGTGGGCTGGCTTGAGATGGCTAATTTTTTGGCTAAGGCAAAGAATAAGCACTTTGTTAAAAAAAAAACAAAGTATCCCATATGAAAAATGCCAACCCAAGTTCTTCCAAGCCAAATGCCACTCCAAGCCTTCTTCCTCATTTTCTTCTTCATTTGAATTCCTCACTCCTACTCAACAAATAATCTTCACTTAGGAGGGAAATGTAGAAGGTTCTTCCTTCAACCGAGCTCCTTAATCACATAAATTCTTCAATAAACTTCAATGATCCAATTAGAGGTCAAGTTGGATCACACTCACATTGTCATGCACTAAGAATTAGTACATGGTCTTCTTCAGCTCACTTCATCCACTTAGAAGTTGTGGATGGCTCTCTTCATCTCCTCATGCATTGTGAGGACAATGCATGGTCTTTAATCAATGTTGTGACTTTGTATCCAGTTGATACAAGTTCTATGAACTTAAAGATCAGCTCAACAATCGTCAGATGTAATGCTTCTGTAATCATCAATCTTCAAGATGTACTTCATCAGATGGCACACCATGACAAGTTATTAACAACAAATGCAATTACTTCACTTGGGCACAACAGGAAGTGTTGTGGGGTACCCAATACTCTTGTCCTTATATACTACTACCTGTTGTGATTGTGTTTTTGGTGAGTGTGGCTGGTGAGGTTGGGTGGATAGAATTCCTTGCTATGTTTCTTCTATTGTTCTCACGGGACATTAGGATGTCTCCCCACTTGTGCATGAGAGATTTTGGTTTCCCTACTAAATATACTTGTATTCTCACCCTACATTTGCTGTCAGGTTTCCAGGAGGACTACCAGGGTCGTACGGGACACTACTAGTCGGACAGTTGGAGTTGTTGTTGTTGTTGTTGTACTCTTGTTTCTTTTGGTATTGTACTTTTTAATCATTCTTGTACTTTTACATTGTTTTATAACTATTTAAACATGCATGTGGGATTGGTTTGGATTGATTTATATACACTTGTTCTTTTCCTTTTTGGTTTTTGACTTTTCTTATTTCCTGATCTTAAATAATAAAAAGGGTAATGCCTCCCATATTTGTGAAAACTCAGACCCTTGGTGCTAGACGCCACCCCGAGGCCTACTGGAGGAGGGACTCAGGGGTCATTATCTCTCTTTCACCATTTCCAGCTTAGAAGGGGCATCTTTGGTGGGAGGGGGTCATGAAAGAATGGTATCAGAGCCACGTTAAAAGATAGGATGGACTCTGGAGTTATGCATAGTGGGGATTGCATGGGATGGTTGGGCAACAGTGTTAGTTAATCTTGGTGAGTGACATAGGCCAGGGATGACCAGCTATGACATGGGATTTTAGGGCCCCCCGTGATCCGATGGAAGGGATTTGAGCCTAATGAATGATGAAGTGAGACTACATTGATTGCAGGGTAGAGACCCTAGGGAAGGTACATGCATCGTCATGATTGTGTATTACATGATTACGGTGTTCTGAGAAAGAAAATGAAATAGAAATGATAAAATAAAACCTTGAGAAATTTACTTACTACATGGGATTAAGTGATCTTTGTTTACCATACAACTATGTAACCTGGACGTCCTCCCTGGGTGGCTCAGAAGGCCGAGGCCCAGCAGATTCTGGTGGTCGATCAGTTGAGGATTGACCGAGAAGAGGAAGATAGCTAGTGGCAGAATACTCTAAGTTCATTCCAGCGGCAGACCCTCAAGGAGTGTGCATGTAGTACTTCAGATACAGAGACAAAATGATGGCTTGAGGAGCTAGGGATCTCTCTTACCTTGATTCGTGCTTCGAGGGAGTACTGGGTTCCCCTTGAAGTCAGTCAGCTGAGAGGTGTGGCACGACAGTGGTGGACGCTCTACCTCGGAGAGTGGATAGAGGCTGAGGTTCCATGGGCTGACTTTGAGAAGGAATTCCGAGAGGAATTCCTTTCTTCCATGATCAAGGCGGAGAAGCATCAGGAGTTACTCTCCCTTCCGTAGGGGAGTATGTCAGTATGAGAGTTGAGGATAAATTTCAAGGATCGCCAACGCTTTGCTCCAGATCTCTTTCCAGATGAGGAGTATCGAGAGAGACGTTTGGAGGAGGCACTTCGTCCTTCACTCCAGTATGCTATCACCCCATTCACCCTTCCGACGTACTTGGCAGTACAGAAGAAGGAATAGGTTATAGAAAGGATGCACTCACAGGGAGGTACACCGCGTGAGGGGATCCAGCCAGGTTCTTCGAAGGGTAAGGCAGTCGGCAGAAGGTCTCCTGCGATGGGACCTTCTAGGTTCAGGCTAGTGGGGAGCAGGTCCCAACAGTTCCAGTTCAGATCTTCAGGTCCTCATCCCTTTTTCACGAGTCCAGGACCGAAGTGTTTTTTGTGTGGAGGTTTCGTGCACATTCAGAGTCGGTTCCCGAGCTGAGCTTAGTACAGTGGAGGTGGGCGGGTTCAGCACCCACCTCAGTATCACCGGTTACCGGCGAGGCCCTTCTAGCAGTAGCAGGACCATGCTGCTACGAGGACAGACATTGCTGGAGGAGGCTAACCTCTGGGTGCTCCTCAGGGACCTTGATCAGGGCGTGGTAGGGGAGGTGGATGACATCAGAGAGGCGGAGGAGCTGGGCGTGGATAATTTCACGTAGCAGAATTGACAGCTCCGGCAAGACCAGAGGTGGTGCGAGGTATGATTTGTGTTTTCAGCACCCTATTTTTTTCTTTGTTTGATTTGGGAGCATCACACTTTTTTGTTGCACCTAGTCTAGCCCATGCTTTGGGACTAGACATAGAGAGAATTCCTGTACCTATGGTGCTGAGTACACCAGTTGGAGGCCAGACCATCATATCTTGGGTTTTCTAGGGATGTGGACTGATATTGGGAAAACATCAATCTAGTGGGGATCTTTTTTTTCTATGGATTTTGACATATGATGTCATCCTAGACATCAACTGGTTGTTTTCTGTTACAGCCATTATTGAATGCTTCCAAACAAGGGTCGTGTTCTTTGACGTGGATGGGCAGCACATATCTTTTGTGGGAGAGAGGAGCTATCAGGTAGGAAGCCGTCATGTGAAGCCTCTCCTTTCCTTGTTAGGCGGGTTATCAGTGGATCCTGCAGATATTGAAATGATGGATGTCCCGGAGGTTTTTTGGGAGTTCCTCGTTGTTTTTCCCAAGGAGGTTGTGACTCTACCCCCCCCCCGACGTGACGTTGAGTTGGGGATATACTTACATCCTGGTGCCCGTCTGATTTCAATGGCTCCTTATCCAATGGCGCCTTCAGAGTTACGGGAGTTGCAGATTCAGATTGATGATTTGATGGAGAAGGGTTTTGTTCGACCCAGCGTATCACCATGGGGTGCTCCAGTTTTGTTCGTGAAGAAGGAAGATGGTGGTCTCATGCTATGCATAGACTACCGAAGGTTGAACCAGGTAACAGTCAAGAACTGTTACCCCCTTACAAGGATAGATGATCTCTTCAACCGACTGAGGGGAGCATGTTTTTTATAAGATTGATCTATGATATGGATATAATCAGATGATGGTAAAGGACAGTGACATCTTGAATATGGATTTCAGGTGAAGGTATGGGAACTTCGAGTTTGTAGTGATGCCATTTGGAGTTAAAAATACACCAACTGTGTTCATGGTAATTATGAACATTGTCTTATGAGAGTTCCTGGACCGGTTCATCGTTGTGTTTATCGATGACATCCCGATCTACTCAAGATCTGAGGAGGATCATGTTGAGCATCTCAGGGCAGTCTTAGAAGTCCTTCGACACCACTGGATTTACGGGAAATTGTAGAAGAGTATCTTCTTGATGCATGAATTAAACTTCCTTGGGCACGTGGTGTCTCAGCATGGAGTGTGAGTGGACCTGTTGAAGGTGGAGGCAGTTGTTTCTTGGATAACACCCAAGAGCGTGGCAGAAGTTCGTAGTTTCCTGGGGTTAGAAAGTTTCTATCGGCGGTTCATTTCGGACTTCTCTCGAGTTTCTAATCCATTGACAACTTTGACTAGGAATAACTAGGTCTTCCTATGGAGAGAGCAGTGCCAGGAAGCTTTTGACTACCTGAAGGAGAAGTTGGTCAGTCCTCCCGTACTCAGGCTGCCCGAGGAAGGGTTGTTGTATGATGTGTTTGGTGATGCTTCTAGCCTTGGTATGGGGTGCCAGCTAATGCAGAAGAAGGGAGTGATCTGTTATGGTTCTATGAATTTACGCCCTCACAAGCGTAACTATGCCACCCATGACCTAGAGCTTGAAGCAGTAGTGTTCGCACTGAAGCTGTGGTGAAATTACATCTTTGGGGAGCGCTTTGTGGTCTTCTTAGATAACAAGATCCTACGTTATATTTTAGCCCAGTGTGACCTGAACTTACATCAGTGGATATGGGTCTAGTTTCTCTAAGACTATGACTTTGAGATCTCTTAAACTGAGGTAAGGGAAACGTTGTAGCTGATTCCCTGAGCAGGAAGTCACATTAGGAAGTGGTTGGGGAATCCAATGATGCTTGTAAAGCGATGGGAGAGTTGGTCGCCTTGCACTTGGATGCAAGGGTAGAAGGTGTTAGAGGCTGTTTGTTTCAGATGACGGTGTTGTCCTCCTTATTGCAGCAGGTGTAAGAGTCTCACTGGGGGACTCCAAGGCTGAAGTGATGCGGGATCGTGTCGATCATGGGAACACTCTAGAAGGATTGTCAGAGGAGAACCAACATCAGATGCTTTTCCATGGAAGGTTGTTTGTCTCGGAGACAATCCGTGAGGGAGTTCTCCATGAGTTCCATAGCTCGGCCTTGTTGGTACATCCAGGAGTTTCAAAATTGTACCGAGGCCTGAGCGAACTGTTTTGGTGGCCCGGGGTGAAATGGGCAGTGGCGGAGTTTGTGGATAAATTCCTATTTTGTCAGAAATTGAAGGATAAAAAATGTGTTCCCTATGGTTTGCTGCATCCTTTAGATGTCCCCTAGTGGAAGTGGGATGATATCTCAATGGACTTCGTCACAGGACTACCCCGAGCTCAGGGTGGTTATGATACTATTTGCGTAGTGGTGGATCGAATGACGAAATTAGCTAACTTCTTAGCAATTAAGGAGTCAGGACCAGGGAGTACCTTAGAATATAGGTACGTAGACGAGGTTGTGCGGTTTCATGGAGTCCCAAAGTCTATCATCTGATATTGGGATACTCGGTTTACCTCATGAATCTGGAGGGGGTTACAACATGCTTTTGGCACCCAGTTATGCCTTAATACTGCTTTCCACCCCCGACTGATGCGCAGATGGAGCGGACTATCCAGACATTGGAGGAAATGCTGTGAGGATGCAATCTAGATTTTATAGGATCATGGGTACGACAATTTCCTTTAGTATAATTTTTTTACAACAACAGCATCCACTCTACTATTGGCATGACACTGTTTGAGGATTAGTATGGAAGACCATGTCGTTCACCCATTTGCTGGGAAGAGGATGGTTACACAGGTGCTCTTGGGCCAGAGATAGTGTAGAGAACTACAGATAAAGTCTAGCTTGTACGTGAGAGGATGAAAGCGGCTCAGGACCGACTGAAGTTGTATACTAATAATAGGAGGAGTCCCTTGGAGTTCTAGGTGGGAGATCATGTGTTCTTGATGGTTTCCCATTCAACAGGGGCAGCGGAGGGTTGGGAATGGGAGAAAGCTCTCACCTAGGTTCATCATACATTTTGAGGTGTTGAGGCGAGTCGGCAAGGTAGCATATCAGCAAGCCCTGCCACCTCAGTAGGAGAAGGTTCATGATGTCTTCCACTTATCCCATCTACTTCGATACTTACATGACGACTCTCACGTTATTGACTGCAGAGAGTTAGATATGGGAGACGACGCGACCTTCGAGGAATGACCAGTCAGAATCGAGGATCATAAAGAGAAGGTTCTCCATGGACAAAACATTCCCTTGGTTCATGTATTGTGAAGGCATGGAAGTCTCGAGGAGAGCACATGGGAGCGGGAGGCCCAGATGCACGCTCAGTACCAGGAGTTGTTTTGACTTGTGTTTTCCCTTGTTCTTTTGGGATTTGTGTTGATGTTATACTTTGTATCTTTGATATATTAAATTCTTGTCTTGTCGGTTGTGAGACGTTTTGTTTACTTGTTCCCTAGAAATGATTAACATGTATGGATGTGTGGGGAAATGGAAAAACATGACCCTTAATAGAGATGCATTAATGCAGATGTGATTGATCCAGTGCGGGCGAGTCAGTGCAACCTAAAGCTGATAATATCTCAACATAGGAGAAGGAATTTTTTCCCCAAACCACATGGTCGGGCAGTGTGTTGGTTGTGTGGTGTTGGGGGTAGTGTAAATTGGAAAATCCTAATATATGGATGTGGTAAGGCCCAATCCTTAATCGAGATGCATTAATATGGATATTAATAAACCCGTGCAGGTGAGTCAGTGCCGTCTAAAGCGGATAATATCTCGACATAGGAGGGGTATTTTCTAACACCTATAATTGGGGTTGTTGGTTGTGTTCCTGTTATAACGAGAACCATAAGAGGTATCTATTTGGGATTCCTATGGGTTGGTTTTTAAATTCTCTGGGATGATAATGTTTTAAGAGGTATCTGATGTAATGGCCCTGACCTCTCTAGACCATTCCATTGTCAAAAATAAGGCCACAAAGTGTTCTGGATGGTTAAATGGTCTTTTCCCACAATTTTCAGAATTTTGAAACTACACGCTGTGTAGTGTGAGTACACGCCATGTACCCCCTCTCCGGGTATACCCCTTGTTGAAGGTCGTTTCCTTACCGTGTGAAATAAATGGGTACACACCATGTATCCAATACTACACGCCATGTAGTCCATCCCCACGTACGCGTTACCGTGTATTGACCAGTCAACGGTTGTGTGCCGTGTTTGATCCTTGTCCTTTCCATGTAAAATAAATGGGTAACCACTGTGTATCCAATACTACACGCCATGTAGTCCCTCCTCGAGTATGTGTTACCTTCAAGCCATGTGTTGACCAGTCAACGGCCACGTTCCACGTTGGAGGCCATGTTGGAAGCCGCGTGGTGACTGTGCAAAATGGCCGAGTACACGCCGTCTACTTTTTCATTTCTCGCCTATAAAAGGAGGTGCCCCCTCATCGTTTTCAACTCACCCCTCTCCTCCCCATTCCTCTGAGAAGAGCTCTCCCAAGAGACTCAATGGCTCCTTTTCTTCGATAATTTCATCGTCTGAGCTCCGATTTAAGATCTGTCAGCGGCCGCGGGGATCGTAACGATGAGGCGAAACATCTGAGATTGGATCCATTGTCTTTCCATTGGCCTTTCATTTCCAACTTCCACCTGAGGAGGTTTTTCCGGGACTCGACAGAAGAGATGGACACCGACAGACGTCTTATAAAGTTTATCCGAGGGAGCGTTCTTATCAGAACCTATTGAGGTAGGGATCTTACCTTCCTCTCTCTAAATTGTGAATCATATGGGGTGGGTATCCTCTTGTTTAATGAGAAATGGTTGAAACAATAAACGAAGATAATAACTGGTTAAAGAACAGGGATGGGTAAGTCGTTATGTTTATTTTTTTTATATCTTGTGATATAATGTGGTGAATTTAATAGGTTTATTCCTACTAAAAATAACGGTCGTTAGGGGCCTTTTCTTGTGCAATTAAATGTTTTCCTATCTTCTAGAACGTTTTTGGGAAGGGAACATTGTGGAATGTGGAAATTTGGTTAATCACATAATGTTGGATGATTTAAAATCTGGAACCCTTGTGTGATCACCCCAGATGAACAAAATGAAATAATGAACATGTGGGTGTTGACTTGGAAACGTGGAATGTGATGGGGGTTTTTTGTGGGTTGTTGTGGATCGGGTGAGCAGCGGGTCTGCGGTTGACTTGGTTGTGCGTTGGTATGAATGTTATATTCGTGACGGGTAGCAGGGCTACAATAAATGGTATCAAGTGGTGATGATTTAAGGTGTGGTTGTGGTTATGGTGGTTCGTAGCGGGGCTGTAGGGTTGGGTTTGAATGTGAATGAACTATGGATTGTGAATAATAAATAAAATGTGGAAGAGTTAATGAATGGTGGGTCATGGTAATGGAACAGGATTAATAATCAATGGGGTTGGTTGGTTAATAAGAAGTACTTGGTTGTGTTGCTTGTGTTTTCTTAACTTGATTTGTGGATGGCAGGGATATGTTTTACGAACGATCGATGTGGTTGGTTGTGGATAGTTTCCTAGTAGATAAGGAACTAAATAAACTAATTTTTATGAAATGTGAAAACCTAAATGGGGTTCGGGTTGTTGGTTGTATGCATGATTCGTAGTAGCAGTGCTGAGGGTCATGCTCAATTTCTATATTTAGAAGTCATAGGTTGGGTTTTGTGTTTGGTATACATATATGTATCTGTATCTTTTGTGTCTTATCGCACCCCACCCATGTTGAGTACTTAGTGCCGAACACTCCCATTTCATTGGAGAGGGTGTTTTCCCCACTGTTACTAGCTCCTTCCTGCTCATTATTCCCTAGGATGTGATGGCTTGAGGGGAACTTACACCTAATACCCTTCAGGTAGTTTTCGATTGGGGTGGTTCTAGCCAAAGACTCTTCGGGCAGGTTATACTGTTTCCCATGAATCATCGGGATGATGCCCAGGTGTGTACGGGCGGGATACGTGGTTGTGAGGCTCAGGTGTGTGTGGGCAGGATATGAGGTTGTGAGGCCCAGTTGTGTGCGGGAGGGATACGTGGTTGAGAGGCCCAGGTGTGTGCGGGCGGGGAGAGTGTGGTAGCATCAGGACGTTCTCCATTAGGAAGAGCAGCTAACTAAAGGGAAATGGTGCGGGGTACCCAATACTCTTGTTCTTATATACTACTACCTATTGTGATTTTGTTTTTGGTGAGTGTGGTTGGTGAGGTTGGGTGGATATAATTCTATTCTAGGTTTCTTTTGTTGTTCTCACAGGACATTAGGATGTCTCCCCAATAGTGAACAAGAGCATTAGATTTCCCTACTGAGTATACTTGTATGCTCACCCTACGTTTACTTTTAGGTTTCTAGGAGGACTACCAGGGCCGTGCGGGACCCTTCTAGTCAGAAAGTTGGTGTTTTTGATGTTTTTGTACTCTTGTTTATTTTTGTAATGTACTTTTTGAGTGTTCTTGTACTTGTACCTAGTTTCTGAACTATTTAAACATGCATGTTGGATTGGTTTGGGTTGATTTCTATAAAATTGTTATTTTCCTGTTTGGTGGTTGACTTGTCATATTTCCCCATCACAAATAATTAAAAGGTAATTTTCTCCCATATTTGTGAAAACTCATACCCTTGGGTGCTAGTCGCCTCCCCGGGGCCTACTAGAGGTGGGACTCGGGGGTCATTATCTCTCTTTCACCATTACCAGCTCAGGAGGGGCGTATTTGGTGGGAGGGGGTCGTGACAAGCTGGTGCTATGTTTTGTGTGTTTACATGTTATAAAGGAAATTCCTACCTAGTTTTAGGGAATTAGGACTTTGTTGCTAGTCACCAGCCCCTGGCCTATGGAAGGTGGGCTTGGGGTAGTCACATCACAGGCCCTGGGAGCTGAATCATGACAAATTGGTATCAGAGGCGTTGGTTATACTGTAGAACATAGGACTTTGATCTTTTCTATGAAGTAATAGTGTTATGTGTAGTGAGTGTGGTTATTAGTTCAGGGAGTCCAGTGTTGGTGTGGCAGCCAACGTATCCATACACAAAGACCATGACTTCTGATTTCTGACTAAGTAAATGAAAACACTGATTGTGTGTGTGTTTCCAAAATTTTCCTTTTATGTCAACTCAACCTGGTCAACTAAACAAGTTTATTAATTTGACAACATCACATCTTTTTCTTTCAAGATGCCTCCATATAGACGACCGCATTGAGTCCCGATAGATGTACACATAGATATCCCACCATGCAACGAGGCCTCGGTGCAGGGCCCTTTTATAGTGGAAGCACTAGCGGTACCACATCCCATTGGGCCGCTGATTCCACCAGCCCTAGTAGCCGACGATGAACTCCACTTGGGCGCATTGCATGAGTTCCAGCACTAGAGGCCACCCAGTTTTTGGGGAGAGGTGGAACCACAAGAGGCTGAGGATTGGCTGGAGGGTGTGGTCAATGTTTTCTAACTGGTCGGGACACCAGCCGACCTCATGGTGATTCTTGGTGCCAGCCTTCTATAGGTAGCAGCGGGAAGATGGTGGAGCATGATACTCGAGGATCATGATGAGATGACGCTAATCTAGGCAGACATCGAGAGCCTGTTTCAGGAATATTTTTTCCAGCGATGCTTTACGCAGTTCAAATACAAGAGCTACGTCACCTACAGCAAGGCAACACGACTGTAGCTCAGTACGTAGCGAGGTTCACAAAATACTGATGATACTCCACCGATATGGTGCCAGAACCATTCTTCAGGGCCCTGACCCTTGAGTAGGGACTCAGGCGGGAGATCAGGGCTTCAGTGATGTCACATAGAATCCCAACGCAGGTGGGGTTGGAAGAGAGATCACTTCTAGTGGAGAGTTTCCTTTATTAGTAGTCTCCAGCGGTGAGATACACCACCAATAGAAACGTATTAGAGTCTTCTACAGTTGGCAACACACAGATTTCACAGAGGTATAAGAGGACTAGACCTATAAGTGGATGACCGCATGACTCAGGGTCAGTTTTGCAGGGCACATAAGATTGATCTAGAAACTCCAGGAGTGGTGAGTGTTATTCATGTGGTGGTCAGGGTCACATATATTGTGACCACCTGACCCTCCATTCAGATGAATAGAAGACGGTCGAAAGACCACCTAGGAAAAGATAGAAATTCGATCGAGGAAATCTACTGGGAGAAGATAGACGTGGCAACGGAGCTGGCCGTGCAGCTAGCAGTGGATGACATTTTGAGGTGTTACCACCACCACCACCACCAAGAGGTCTACCTCGACCACCTGGAGAAGGTGGACAGGGAAGATCTCAGCTCCAGGTAGGTGGTGAATATGATCAGGGCTCTCTAGAGATGATTCTAAGTACAATATGTCTCTATTCCACATTAGTTGCAGTTCTTATAGACACAGGTTCCTGTCACTCTTTCATTTCCACTGCCCTCGTTCGGAGCTTAGAGATTCTGGCAGAGCTGTTGGTTTGATCTATATGGATAGATACTCATACAAGAGTAGATTATACTATTACGTACTAGTGTCGGTAGTGCGAGCTTACTATAGGAGGCAAGATCTTTGGATGTGATCTCCTAGTAGCAGCATCGAGGCCTTACAACTTCATCATGGGCATGAAATAGTTATCTAAATTTCATGCATAGATTGATTGTATTAGGCACAATATGCAGTGTTTCCGCACGTATGGGACCCGGGTTACCTTCATCAGTGAGAATAGATCCTTTGCAGTGCCGGATGGACGTTCTCAGAGGAGAGTGCAGTAGATCACTCATCTGTTGGCTGCCTTTACCCTCAGGGCAGTTGATGTGGAGAGTTCGAGCTATACAGAAGTGGTGCACCAGTACACGGATGTTTTCCCTAATGATGTCTCATGGTTACCTTCTCTTAGGGAGGTGGTATTTTACATTGAATTGTACCCCGTGACGGCAATGATATCTAAACCAGCATATCAGATGGCTCCCAAAGATCTTCGTGAGCTGCGAGTACAACAAGAGGACTTCCAGGGGAAGGGATTCATTTGTCCAATTGCTTCTCCATGGGAAGCACCAATTCTATTCGCCCTGAAGGCGGATAGGATAATGAGGCTTTGTGTTGACTATCGGTACTTGAACCAGGTGACCGAGAAGTACTAGTACCCACTCCCGAGGATTGACGACCACTTTGTTCAGTTGAAGGGAGCATGCTAGTTCTAGAAGATAGACCTCAAATATAAAAATCACCAGCTCGGAGTTCGAGGCAAGGATTTGAAGAAGACAGCTTCCAAATTTCGGTACAGCCACTACATGTTCTTGGTTATGCCTTTAGCCCTAACAAAAGATACATAAGTGTTAATGGAATTCATGAATATAATTTTTCAGCCATACCTTGATCGCTTTGTCGTATTCTTTATATACAGAATTCTGATCTACTCGACTACTGGGGAGTAGCATGCCTACCATTTGTAGGTAGTATTGGACTCACTCCGAGAGAACCAGCTTTATAGTAAGCTCTTGAAGTTCCAGTTCTGGATCTGTGAGGTTTACATTCATTGACATGTAATCTTAGAGACTGGAATTTTAGTACATCCAATGATGATATAGGCAGTAATTTCTTGGGAGACACCAAGGAATGAGACTGAAGTATGGAGTTTCCTTGGTTTGGCAGAATTCTATAAAAGATTTGGGCCAGACTTTTCCAAAGTTGTAGAACCACTTTCATCCTTGACGAAGAAGGTTAAACGCTTTGTGTGGACGGATAGATGCCAGAAGAGCTTTCAAGAGCGGAGGCAGAGGCTGACTAGTGCCCCCATATTGAGGCTTCAAAAGGAAGTCCTATTGTACATAGTTTACTATGATGCATCATGTATCAGACTCAGATGTGTCCTGATGCAGGAGTGTGAAGTGATCACATATGGCTCTCGACAACTGAGACAACATGAGAAAACTATTCTACCCATTACTTGGAGTTTGTAGCAGTGGTCTTCGCCTTAATGATTTGGTGAAACTATCTGATGGGACAACGTTTTACCATGTACTCTAATCACCAAAGTCTCAGATATATCTTCTCTCACAAGGACCTGATCCTGAGACAGTGATGTTGGCGCGAGTTCCTCAAGGACTATGACTTCGAGAAAATCTATACTTATGGGAAATGGAACGTTGTTGTATATGCACTCAGTTGGAGGACTGGTATACAGCTGCTAGGGGTGGTGACAAATCACCTAACTGCTTTACATATATCCTTTGTGGATAGATATGGAGCAGCCTTTACTCAGTATCTTATAGTCACTCTCCCACTTCGTAAGCGAGTTAGGGAGGCACAACGTGGGGATGCTGATTTCAAGACACAACATTATCAAATATCCATATGACATGAACCTCATTGATTTTTTAATATTGGAGATCATGTCATCATCTTTGGAGGACATACTATGGTACTAGTGTCACTTCAAGAGGAACTGTTGAGAGAGTTCCACAAATCCCCTCTATCGGTACATCCAGAGGTGGAAAAGATGTACCAAGCTCTCCGACAACAGCACTGGTGGTTGGGAATAAATAAAGTAGTTGTAGAGTTTGTCTCTCGATGCCTCACTTGTCAGTAAGTGAAGGTGGAACATCAGGTGCCAACATGCTTTGTTAATCCTTTAGAGGTACCAGAGTGGAAGTGGGATGTGATATCCATGTACTTCGTGATAGGATATCCAGGAACATCCAGGGGTCACGACTTGATTTAGGTGATCATTGACCAACTCACCAAGATGGACCACTTCCTACCAATCAGAGATCATGGTTCATTAGAGAGAATGGAATGAAACTACATGCAGGAGATAGTGCGGCTACATGGAGTACCTTCGAAGATTGTCTCCGATCGTGACACACACTTTACTTCTTGGCTATGGTTAGACTGAGCGGACCATTCAGACCCTCAAAGACATGCTCTACACTTGTGTCCACAAATTTGGTCACAGCTGGGAGGATCACTACCCTTTGGTGGGGTTTTTTATAGAACAAAATCTATCACTCCACCATTGGGATGGCACCTTTTGAGGCATTGTACAGACAACCTGGAAGATCACCTTTTTGCTGGACTGACCCATGAGAATAAGCATTGGTGGGACCAGAGATGGTACAGGCTACCACAGAGAAGGTAATGATCATTCAGGAGTAGATGAAGAATGCACAGATCAGTCAGAAGTCGTATGCTGACTTGAGACGGAGACCTCTGATGTTTGAATATGGAAACCATGTAGTTGTACGGGTATCACCACGATGAGGTATATAGAGATTTGGCCGAGGTGGAAAGTTATTTCTGAGAGTCATCAGACCTTTTCAGGTCCTTATCAGAGTTGGTGAGGTGGAATAATGCTCAGCTCTTCTACCTCAGTTGCACCAAGTGCATGACTTCTTCCACGTATCCCAGCTGAGGAGATATGTGCATGACCCTTCTCACATCATCATCCATAGAGAGCTGGATGTCGATAATGGGACAACATTTTCGGAGGTGCCAGTTGATATTGATGATCGACAGGAATAGGTCCTTTTTGGATGGTTGACACCTCTGGTACTAATTCGCTGGCAGTATGAGAACCTCTAGGTGAGGACATAGGAGTGGGGGGCTCAGATGCATACTCAGAACCCCCACTTGATCCCTTGGTATGAGTTGTGTCTAACGGAGATGTAGATCATTGAGGTGGGGAAAATGGAAATACCCATAATTTCAATGTAATTTATTTAATTTAATGGGAATCTTATGAGTCCGTAAAATTTACCGGCGCATGATTCTGAGGCCCGGTGTGCCTAGAATCAATTTCTGATGTTTTGTTCAGGTACTTTCAGTAAACATACAAGAAGGTTTTTTTAACTTTTGAACTAGTTCTCAGAATTGAAACATGAGGGAACCGTTGAACTCGCAGTGCCAGTAATCACTTAAGAAGAATTTCACCTCAACGATAGATGGTTGAGGATGTAAAATAGTTTTTGGGTTTTTTGGAAACAATAAAATAAAATTAACACATGTTTTATTTTATCTTATCTGTTTTAACAACCCTTGTGGATGTTAGAAGTGGGGTCCACCAAAACATAACCTCCTATGAAAGGTTATGGTGGTGGGGACCACCTGAGGTTTATCCCTCATTATTAGGGGGGGGGAACCTCTCAACTCCCTCAATTAAATTTTATTTGTCAACATAAAATTAAATTATTTCAATTAATTTTATGTGTCAACATAATATAAAATGCATTTAATTAATTTTATGTGTCGACATAAAATTAACTGCTATTAATTAATTTTATGTGTCAACATTAAATTAAAAGCTATCAATTAATTTTATGTGTCAACATAAAATTAAAAGATAACAATTATTTTTATGTTTCAACATCAAATTAAACCCTATAAATTGTTTTGATATTGGATCGATCCCTTGTTAAAATAAGTAACAACATAATTGAAATTTAAGAAGGTTCTTAATAAATGAATCATCATAAATTTCATGATCGTTACATATCTCCCACACTCCTATATATATATGGGGCATGGGAGGAGGTTTTGGGATGACTTAACCATGTAATGAAGCACTGATAAAGTGACGCAACACACAACACATGGAAGATTACGCTCTCCAATGAATAATGCTCCACTGATGGGGAACACTAATGAGGAATACCTTCGACTATGAAGAACGACCTCCTTCCACCTTCTTCCTTAGAATCCATCGATGTAGGATGTGTTTGTCTACAATGACTTGGTGTCCGCCTTCTCGTTCCAAAGTCGACGACAACTCCATATTCTTCCCCATGAATCTGACAACGAACAACGATCAAGGTTGTGGATTTATTTGAATTTAATATTATCCCTTAAATTCTTCCCTTCCAAAGAATAGAATTGTTTTGATGTTTCTCTTTGCAGGTTGGGAATATTTTGTTAATGAGGGATTATGGGAATTGATGTTTTTAAGATAACTTCCATGCTCGTTCTTTGATTCATTCTTGTGAGCCAATTGATATCACCCTAAATGCGGAAGGTGCAGGCCAAACCAAAATGGTCTCTCCCCTCCGTATTTCTTGTTTGTGATGTTTTTCAGAATAGCGACGAGGTGACGAGACAACGAATGAGATGAATGAAATGATCGCGCGACCCACGGCTCAGAAACCCACACCGCCCATCGGCCACGCCGCCCGCCGACCGAACTGGTCGGGCCACGCCGTGCCCCGGCTGAACCAGCCACGGCTGTGCTGGACCTCGGCCATGCCCCCCTGGCTGCACCCTCTGCCCGACCAAACTGATTGAACTAGCCGAACTGGTCCCATCCACGCCGTCCACCAGTCGAACTGGCTGTGCCACCCTAGGCCGCACCGCGATACCCTCATGGACGCTCGTGCCTCCAAGCCTCCACGCACCCCATGCACCCCACGACTCCACCATCCTCACATCCCACATACCCCGCCCACATTGCGGTCCCGCGCGCCCCGTGCCACCGCTGGTCGAACCGGCCCCAACCTCCATAGTGGACCCGCCCGAGCTGCACCCCTTACGTTGCCCAGCCGAGCCGACCTTCCGCTCCCCATGCGACACTCCGGCCACACCATCACGCTCCCTAATGAAACCCGAGTCAAAATTTCCCTTGCAGCGCCTCTGGGCCAAACATCCCTCACGCAGACCCACAGCTGGTCCACAACCTCGTGATGGGTCATCACTCTCGCGACTGGTCAGCTCTCTCGTGGCCCTCTAGGACCCCTCACCGCCTGCTGGGTGAGCCCCAGGGGTCCGGGCCGAACCTAACGGGCTGGAAGGCCGAATGGGCCGGGCCATACACAAAGGGTCAGGCCGGGTTGACCCAGACCAGGTCGATATGACCGGGTCAGAATAGAACTGGGCCCACTACGACCCTTTGCCTTCTTTTGGCTATATCATTCAAACCAGGCATCCGTTTGATGAACCATTAGCGGCCCTGGTAATCTTGGTTCTTGACGGTCCCTTTGAGCATACCCCACTATAGTTTGTGGTATATTTGAGATATGGTCAGGTTAGATCACACACGAATACAACCAGGCCCCGGAACTAAACATCTAATGCCTTACATACCAGGCATCTGATTGACGGGCCGTCTATTTCGTTGAGACCTCTATGACCTGGAAGACATTTGGGATACTTATACATGGTATTTCATGATAGTTGGAGTATAGACCATTATATTGTAGTGTGGATCCCTCCAGAGATGAGTAGACAGAGTGCAGAGACCTAGTAGCTGGATGACACTTGACAATTACAGACTGATTGACTCAGAGGGACTCGACTAGCCCAGTGGGGAGTGCCTTTTTGTCTTTGTAGACCCACGAAAGAGGAGCACCTGGTTGTGGTAGCATACCCATGGTACTCGACAGGAGGCGTACTTCTGTAGACTATTAGAGGGAGTGCAAGGTTGTTGCGGCAGACCCATGGTGTGGAGCACCTTGGTGATGCAGCAGACCCACGGTACTCAAAAGGAGGAGTACCTCAGTAGTAAAAGGTTATAAGGAAGTGCCTTTGTGTCATGGAAGGCCCACTATACTTGACAGAGGAGGAGTTCCCTAGTAGTCATGGTTCCAATAATGTGAATAAAAATCCAGGTTGATCTAGGTCAGTAACCTTAGTGTTTTCCTCATGATTGAGATGGATTACTTGATAACTTAGGTATATGTATGGGAATACACCAATGTGGGGTTATCAGTTGATTTCATACTTTGTGGTTTATCATTGTTGGGTTTTGTGAGTCCTTGAGGGTATCAGGGTCCCTACTAAGTGTCGTTATACTCACCCATGCACGGGATATGCCCGCACCTCGTTGTGTTGGATACAGACGATAGACAGGGTTGACTATGTCTGAGAGCACTAGGACCAGACGATACACATAGGTGGACCACACGACGTGATGGTACACAAAGGTGACAGATGGACTGGGAGTGCTGAGGAGGTGATATGTACCTACCCTTCAGGTAGTAACCTCAGAGGACGACCCATCGACAATTTTTCTATTCATCAGTTGTACTGTAATTTTCTTGTACTTTACAGTTCGACTTGTATTTCTGAACCCTTTTACATTTAGCACACTTTTGTTATATAGTTTTTCTTAGTTTTTTGTTACCTTCTTGTGCATTGTTCTCTGTGTTTTCTAGTTATAAAGGAAATGACTTCCCAGTTTTATGTAATTACGCCTTTGATGCTAGTAGAAATTCCTAGGCCAATGGAAGGTGGGTTTGGGGTAGTCACGGCACAGGCCCTAGGGGACGGGTCATGATAATTATTTAATGGGTTTTATGTTTCAAAAGTTACCTAACCAGTAACAATGTTTTTTTTTCTAATTGAATTCTTTGAAAAACATGCATTGTTATGAAGATATGTTATCATATGAGGTGTATATACTACCCTTTAAAAGTAACATCAATAATATACTTACTTTTATAATATTTTAGTATTATTTTAATGTTATTCATTACAGTTTATTATTATAATATGTTAACAATGTGGTAAATGTTTTCTGTAATAATCTGGTCATCTATAAATATTGTTTATGATTATGCTTCCATTAATGAAATATTATGTTCAATATCCCAAGATATATCATGAATTTTATTTCCCTTTAGTTATTGATATTATATTAATGTAGTGGTACCATTTTATCCACAATATCATACATATAATGATTATGAATATATTCGTTTGAAAATATGACACTATTACTCCTTTTGATTAGAAATCTCTTTTGAACAAAAATTTTCTTTAAAATGTTCTCCAAAATGATTTATTATTATCCTATGATGTTAAAACAAATTCCCACTTATTAAATTTATTATAATTTTGTTTAAAAATTGACTTCTAATATTTTTTCAAATCAAGTTACTTTTTTAAACATTTAATCTGAAAAATAATTTTTGACACATACATGCATACTATTCATTATGAGAAACATTTTTTTAATGATTAATTTGTATATTTAGAAGGATATATTTCAAAATTAAATGGTTTTACTAATATTCTTGATTTTTTTTATTTAAAAATATTTTTCAATGAAAAAGGCTTCCAAGAAATATTTTATTTTTAAAAAGTGTTTCAATTGTTTTCTTAATTTGTTTAAATGTTTTCTTGGTAACTGTTTTTAAAAAATGTTTTAATATTGTATTATAACATTTTAAGGAATTTTTTTCAAAACTAATTCTAGTCATATATTTATATTTTGAAACATTTTTATATAAAATTTTCATTCAATTTGTTTTTAATTTTTCATTCTGAATCATTTAGGTGTTCAAAAATATAAACATTATGAGAAGAATTTGTAGAATTATTTATATATTCTAAAATCCATTTCTGAAGTACGAGGTTTTAAAAATGCTTTAATTTTTTTAAATTTTTTTTCTCAAATATAAAAATATATTTACCTCCAAAAAATGAAATGAAATTTTAAATCGTTCATTAATGTAAATGAATTTCAAAATGGATTTAAGAAAAAAAACTTTCAATGAAAGGTTATTTTACCAATGTAATATTTTTATTGATCCCTAAAAAAATTCTCCATCTATGTTTTCATCCTTTGTTCTAGTTTAATCATAATTAAGAATATTATCCGAGAACACCATTGATATTTTTTCTTCAATGGTTTATGTCTTAATTACATGATGTTTATGATATCCATTTATTATTTAGAGGATATATATTTTTGAAACATACTTCATTCAAAAGGTTATGCTTTGATGAAATTATTATGAAACAAATCTATTTTCTATTGGTTATTTTATGATGAAATTTTTATTATACCTATTTCATTTTATGGGTTATGATATGATTTTTATAAAAACCCTGAATTTTTATTTTTTATGATATGTTGAAATTCTTATTATCATGTGTAATATGTACATATGGTATAATTACCTGATAGGTGGGACCTATATCCCCATAGAATGCATTGGGTAATGGTTTATTATTCTTTATATAAGGATGGGAATAATGTTTATGGGTATGATAAACAATGAGAAGATATGGAAACACAATCCTATATAAGGAATGGACTGCAACTGGGGACGGTAGTGTGACCTGTCATATAGGTGTAGTCCCCATAAATATGGGAAGATGGGAAAACCCGATCAACTATGGGAAGATGGGGAAGCCTAATAAATATATAAGGAAATGAATGTAAGTTGGGTCGGTGGTGTGTCGTGCCCAAAAGGTGTATTCCCCATGAAGTTATATAATATGTTCTAGAAATGAATCTTGACTTATATGGAATGATACTACATGTTTATGTGTATTCAACACTTCCAAGTGTTATTACATAGTTATTATTTCAGGGATTAATCTCTTTATTTATTTTTGATTCATGACATAGGAATTACTAACATTTAATCCATGATTCATGTTTGTAATCATTGATTTGCACTGCATGATATTTAAATGATATGATCAAATTATCATTTCTATATTCTAATGTTTTTATTTAATATCTCCACTTTTTTCCTTACTGAGGATCAAATCTCAACATTTTTTATGTTTCCTTCCAATGGTGATAAAGATATATTTTATGTATGATATTTTAAGAGGGGTTGTTGTCTTGGAATGCCCATAGGAGATAATGTTGCTCTCCCATGTAATATGTTTTACATTTCCATGCTTTAAATGGACTAATAAAATATATTCTATATTCTTATATTTGTGTAATGTTAAATTTTTTCTAAATATTTTTTTTAATTTATATGCATGTTAGGACTTGTTTATTATATTTGTCATTCGAGGAATTTTTTACTCATCTTTTTAAATCTAGGATTAGAAAACCTTAGATATAAATATATAGAAATGACTATAGATACATAAAAGGTTATATAAAAGTATATGAAAAATCCCTAAATTTTTTGTAAATTATATATTGAGTTGTATCATTACTAGAAATAGAATATAATCTAACAGATCTACAACCACAGTTCATATAAAACATTGTTAGAGACCATATGACCAAACCTATACCCACATTATTAAAAAACCAAGGGTATTACCACATACATATCTAACATCACATGGTATCCTCCTCCCCATAATCATTTTATCCCATGTTATCTCCTCACTCTGCATCGTTGGTAAATTTTTAATCCCACCATCCCCTCATCATCATGGCAGTCCCCCTCTCTTCCTTGACATGGCATACCCCATGGCCTCCTTTGTGACTCTATAATTCCACACCCTCTAATCCACATGAGGCATTACTCCAAAATAATAGCAAATATTTCATTACCTTCTATTTATTTTTTTCATTTCTTCTTTAGTGGTCGTGTGTTCTTTCTATCATAAAGCCACATGTAATTTTTTTGTATGTTATGATTTTTCCGTCATTTCTAAAAAATGGATTTATTTCAGTGAAAAATTGATTCAATGGCATAAATGTTTCTTTATTTGATGTGATACCTTGTATTTTTCTTGTCAAATGAAATGAGTTTTTACTACTATTTAGAATTTTCATGCAAAGTACTTTATAACCTCTTCATGGGAATTTAAATATTCGTTATTTTTAACACGTGTTATGTAGGGGTGTTTCAGTATTAAACTAAATATTATGATAATTTATGAATTATAAATTTATTTTCATAGGTGATATTTTAACGGTAATTTGTTTCATAATCATGATACAATGGAACTCACAAATAAAATATTTTTTAATTAATATTTTTAAAAAAAATGGTGTTTTAAATTTTTTTATTTATTTTTTTGAATTTATCCCATTAGTGGGTGGTTTTTAATGTGTTGAAAATTTAATGATTTGTAGTTATAAAAAGGTGTGTTTTTTTGGAAATTGTGTTCAAATGTGTTTACTATTTTTTTGGTATTTATCACTTATTTTGATTTGGAAAATTTCAAATATGGGGTTCCACAATTTTAAAAAGTGGAATTTTTGAATCATTTAGATTATTTGGGACATTATTTTAATTAAGGGTAATTGACCCTATTTGTTATATATCTCATGTTTATTTATCATGGGCCTCTTAGAATATTCAACATTGAAGATGTGGTATGTCTTTGGGGGTCCTTCTATTTTATATTTTTAACACAGCCCTTATTCCAAATATAGATCCATGTTAAATATTAAATCTTTTTCTACTATTGTTGATATTTCAATATATGTTCAGTCTGGTGAAAATGTATATAAACCATATAGTTCAAGTGATTTAAACTAACATCATATTCTAGATAATTATATTTGTGATGGATTGTTTTCAATGATACATATATATGTTCTAGAGTGTTGGAATATCTATTATAAGTATTTCATAGTTTTTGGGTATGATATGCCATAATATTTATTATGATGGATAATAGATTATTTAATATTATTCACTAACATCATGCATTCTATTAAATTTGGTTTCCTATTACAGTTATCTAATCTCCCCATTACTATTATATTAATTATTACTTGAATTTTGATATCATATTAATTATGGTTCACATTTTTGATTGGAATATAACATTTTGTCCCTATATCAGAATGTATAGAAGATGGATGTGTCATACCGATTAAAATTTCATCAAATTTCCAAGAGAATTTGGATTCATTTTTAGATTATCAACGTAACAATGTTTCAAATGGATTTCATATACAGTGTCCAAGTTAAAATTTTTATTAAAGAAAATTTCCAAGACTAGAATAAGTAAGGTACCATATAATTAAATATGGATTTTATTAAAACCCTTTTGTTTGATATCATATTGGATATACAAGATAGACATCTACTACTGATGAATGGATAGAAAACATTGATATAGTGAATTCAATATTCAATCAGTTTCCATTATTTCCTCATCATGAGAGAGACAATTTGTTAGTGCAAGAGGGAAATTATTTAAAATACACATGTGGAAAAGAAAGAATGTGATGATGTTGATAGTGAAAAAATAATGGATGATGCCAGAACACTTATATAGCAGAAATGTACAAAAAATAATTGTTTTAATTTTTTATGTGGCTATATAATGGAAAAATATTTTATGGAATTTAAAATAACCTTACTAATTATATTCATAAAATTTTCGTGTATCTTCATTTAGATGGTGTATATATTCCTTGAAATCATTATGAGGAATAATATTTAATTTAGATGGTCATTTTTTCTAATAATAAAGTTCATGTTTTCTGAAAGAGTGATGTTAGGTAAAAAAATATGATTATAATGACTATAAAGGATGTGGTACATCTCTATGGAAGGAAAATGACGATGGATCATTATCTCATGTGACACAAAAGGTTATTTGTAAAATTCCATTTATACAATTATTCAAAATATATTCATTTCCATATAAATATCATCCAATATATGATGGAATGATGATATGTGAATTAAAAGTAATGATATATTGGTTCATCTATAAGATGGATTAGGATGGAAAGAATTTGATACAAAACATACCGATTTAACAATTGAGCCACATTATTTTTTGTTCGGTCTGTCTTGTGATGATTTTAATCCATTTGGTTAGATGTTTACTACTAAAAACATGTGGATGGTTTTTATTAATGTTTATAATATTCCTCTTTTGATGTGTATGAAATGACCAATAACAGTCTTGGGTATATTAATATCTATAACTTCTAATTCAAAAATTGATATAAACATCTCATTGTAATTTTTAAAAATAGAGTTGAATCATCTTTGGGATACGGGTTTTCATAAAATCAATGATTCTTCAAAAAATATATTTTATATAAATGATTCCCTTCTATGGATCATAAATTATTTCCCTGCATAGGAAATTTTGTATTGTTTTATAATTAATGAAATACTATAATTTATTATTTTGATGATTATTTCCAGATAGAGAATGTCTAAATATCATCATACATTCATTCTTATGGGGAATCAATGAATCTTTCCAATACATAATCAGTACATGATGAATTGATAAGGGATTGATCATAGTATCGACAATGAAGAACAATCTCAACATATTCTAGGAACATATATGTGAAATATTTCGTTTAATTATACTAAATAACAAGGGGAAGACTGAAGATTATATCCAATATTGCTTGGACATATTGGATTATGGAATTTAGCAAAAACCACATCCTATGTATATTGGAGAAAATAAATATAATGATCCTTGTTCTTCTTATCTGGTGAATCATTAATATAAGAATCATATATTTTATTTTTTAATTAATTTCTAGTTTCTTGATGAATATTTAAAAAAAATATCTTAACGAGTCAACATAAGTGGTTTGAATGTAAAGTAACTATAAACTCATGATTCTCACATGCATCTTCATGAATTTACTATTGTAAAAATCAGGAATTTTTAACCATTAATTTAATGGTGTAATTGATTCAATATTATATTTTTTAGAGATATTTTTGCTAAAAGGTTATCAAATTATTTCTTGATAATAATGTAGAAAGAATCACATTTAATTTTGTGTGAGTTGAATATTTTCTCCCCTCCATCATTTTTCACCTGAATGCAAAATTTATAAGTTCTTTGTCCAACTGAAACAGTTCTTGGAGGACCAATTTATTTTTTTGGATGTGTCCTACCAAAATAAATATGCTCAAAATGAAATCATATATCCAATACAAGAATCATTATGAAGCTTCCATTGTGATATAGTATAGGTGTCATGAAGGTACATATTTTCTGTATGTATTTTTCAGAATTTTTCACAAGAAGTATCCATGAAATGAAAATTTAATATGGTAAGTAACTGGAAAATATTCCCTAGTTTCCATGTCTTCCCCAAATAGGGGAGCTACTGGGATATATACATTGTTTAAATTTTAACTTCATGAATGAGATATGGAACATCACAAAGTCCTGTTTAATTGTGTTTTGTTCAATTACTATGTGAAGTAATTAATTTTAATATTTCAATGTTATATCATTCTATATTATTTCACATATACCTTAAAATTTTATTATCATTTTATATAGGTATCAAAAGAAAATATTGAGTACAGTTCATCGTTATTTACTTTTGATAGAGAGTGATGTTTTTCATAGCCAATATTATTCTTCATGGATGAAATGAAAGTTAAAACCATTACATTAATTAACATAAAATATAGATATTAATATAACTGTATTTACCATATTTGTTTCTGGTATTGAGTTTACCTGTTGACTATATATCCCAATAATTATGAGCGTTAGCTGTTGGTTCCAATTCATTGTTTTGTGAATGAAAATATTTAATAATCAACTGGTATAAATTTCTTTCAACTAATTGAGTAGTGAAAATGAGAACACAACACAACAATTTTATGTTAAATCCTATAAAAAACTATTATTCAAGTGCATCTGATAGTCATCCAGGATATGAAAATATGTTTTATTACAAACATGTTGAGAAAATATTGTTATTTGATTATGAATCTCATGTTTGAGTCACTATAATGAAATGAAAATTGTTTGATTAATTGATACAAAAGGTACATTTGTTGATGATTATGGTGGTAAATCAACCCTTACATGAATATTGGAGTAATTATACCTAAAATTGGATTCATTCACAATTTCAGCCTATAACATTTATTTCATAATAGTAAAAACATTTAACAAACATATATAATCATATTTATGTTAGTCTTACTGATCCTCTCTAATAAACAATCTTGGCATTAACTACCATTGAAATTAATAATATTATTATATTATTTTTTGGTATAACTCACCATTGTGAGAAATGTAAATTTTCAAAGAAACCCATTATTGTGTATCTGGTATTCCATCGATTAAAGAATCCCCATTAATGTAAAATTAATATTTAATTTAAAAATATTAATAAATTTAAAAAAAAAATATTTTTTATTTACTTGGGATCTTTAATACTTACCCAATTTTTAAATTTACATCCTCCCAATTTTAAAAATGGGATTGGATACATCATTGAAATACCCACATTAGAAAATGAGTAAATAAAACTATAACTTTAAAATAAAAATAGATATGTACAAAGGTCACCTGAGATAATCCTTACAAGGATTCCATGAAACATGGTTATGGAGGAGAAACTAATTGTCATGTTTTGATAGAGAGTGATAAAAATACATGATTAGGATAAAGGTAACCACCAGTAAATCACAAAATTGGGATGTATTAAACGGTCTTTGATTTCCATGTAAGAAAAGTTAATGGAAAATGATTTTTTTTAATTTAATTTTCATAATTTTGAGGAATTATTTTTATGACATTAAAAAAAATATATAAGGAAACATACTTATTTTTCATGTAGAATTTCAACCTTTACTAAATTACTTCCACAAACTCAACTATTGTCCAAACAATGAGTATTATCGATGTCTTGGTCACACCTGATGTGCTAGAATCTACATCTAGAGTATCAAATAATCTAAAAATGATGAACTATATATTTCCCCCACATATATACATCAACAAAAACAAAAAAGGATAGTACAATATCAGATAATCCAATGAAAAATAATTTTAACAAATAATACTCTTAATCTCCAAAATTCAATAAATTGTACCCAATGTTCAATAAAGACCATTAAATACACAATTTTCCTTAAAATTTATCAGTGTAAACCAAACTATGATTGAAATCCTATATTCTGAATCATTTAAAAAAAATAGTATTCTATTGTAATTTCAAACATTTATCTCCAAAAAATATGTTCTACACTTAATGTCTCATACTGAAGTTTAATTAACCTAGTAAAATATTCTCAATGATAGGGTAATCATTTTTCAAATAACCCAAAACATGTATAAGTCCACAATAAAAACATAAATTATTCAATAAAAAAATTCCACCATTACACCTCAATAGAAATATCATAGTTTTCTATATTCAAAAGGTATATATTGTTTCCCCAAAATAGAGAACATCATCCAAAATAACCATTATCACTTAATCAGAAAATCATTTTCATATATAAAGGATATCCATTTGACAAAACATATGTTCCCAAAATAAAATTATTATTGATCCATAAAATAATTTAACTAAAAAGAAGTGACTTCACATAGGCTATTGGTAGGCGATGTGCCCTTGTCGCCCTTTGTTCATGGGTTCGATTCTTGTGGCCTTTCCAGACGTGATGGGTTGTCACCCATCTTACAAGTTTCCCTTTTTATAAATATAAAAAATAACCTGAACATTTTTTAACCTCAATGGTTTTCTTATACGTTTCATTTTCATTAAAATAAATTATGACCTCAACATCATATATTTTTACACTCCATATCTTAAAATAAGACAATTCCTAATAGAAAGAACAACATAACCTGATCATGGTGTCCATGTGATTTCTTCATCATCTTGTTCACATATGTAGAAGGCCGATGAATTTATAAAATTATTTATAGATCCTAAAAAATAATTTTATTCCTTAACCCAATTACACATTTTTCAGCATCGGTCATATGGGTTTTCGCATAAAAATAGTTTCAAAAAATAATCATTTATGACATATAATTTCAAAACATCTCTTAAAACATGATTTTTATAAAATAGTCGGACTGAGTTAGAGTTGAAAAATTCAATCAATGGTCCTTTTATAATACCATAAGTATGTGATGAAAGACTATAATATAAAACAAAAAAAAAGTTTCACACGTTTTTCCTACTTTAGCACTTTTTTCAAAATCATAATATGCTTCAAAATTTTGTGATAGGATAACATATATGAACATTCCTTGATAATATTTTCCGTTCTTGAAAATATGATAATATTGTGAAAATGGGATTTGGTTAAATAAAACCCATGATCTATGATGATATCGATGTATAGTAGAGGGGTTTGATTTCTCAAACAATTACTTATAAATGATTTGTATGTTATAAAATGTTTCAGAGTCATCTAGACATGACTTTGAAATTATTATTGCAACAATGTCATTAGGAAGGGATTAGAATGCCATTTCAGATCCTCCTCCTTCTATTTGTAACAGACCATTGTTGATCTCAAAAAGTTATAAAATAAGGATTTAAGTCAAAGAGTAGACATACAGACAAACAATGTGTCTAATAGAAACTATTAATCATTAATGTTGTTTAAACCAACCTATGATACACACTCTAAGTCCCTAGCCTTAATCCATTAAATAATCATGAGTTAAATCAAGAATTTTCATTGATGATATTTTAACGTTAAGATTTTTATAGAATTTGGCCATAACTTATTACATATCTATTTAAATATTACTTGTAGTCACTACTAATCAATATCCATTTTTTTATAAAATAAAAAAATATTAAAAAGAAGCATGTCTAGTTCCATGTTTTAGACAACAATCCTTTTCTGAGATCCCATCATTGACCCTATTCCACATTATTACCTGTGAAAAACCATTCAAAAACATGGGATGAGGAAAAAAACTTAGTAAGTTATACCCAATGAAGAGAAACTGTTAGTTTTTCAAAACAACAAGTAATATATGAATACTTTATCTTAAGTAATAATTTTCCACTTTATCAATTAATAAATACTCATCACTAAATGAAAGATTATTCATTACCCTTTTGTAAAAAAAGATTATCATAAAAAACATAGAAAGAACAAATAGAATATTAATATATCATGGGAAATTAAAAAGCATAAATGAAATAACCATACAGTTGACTTCTACACATATCAATAAATGTAATTTCCATTCAGTCGACTTCCATAAAAAAATTATTAGTGGTTATAATGAAACCACCCATCTTGGTTTATCATGGCAGCTCCCATCATTTGGTTTTTCATGTATCCAACTGTAAAATTTCCAAGTACCATTAGAAAATCATATGACTTAAAATATTGTAAATATAAACCTGTAACTAATAAAATTCCATTTGTAATCACCAGAAATCATTTCAATATATTACCAAAATCAATGCTTTATCAAACCATTTTAAAAACCATATAAAACATTTAATTAAAATAATTTTGTATCGAAGTGTCCCATACATCTTTGAAAATATTAAAGGAACTAAAATTCGACAGAATTAAAGGCCATATAAATAATTCATTAAAACCATTTTGAAAACATGGTCATTAATGAGAAATAATTAAAATAATAAATCATTAAAACAATTAAAATTTTTATTTTAGTTAATGAGTTCTTAACCAAATGAGATATTATTAAATAAAAATAATTAAGGAATAAAAACAATCAATAGTTTTAATATCATATGAATAACAATATTCATGATATAATATGTAAAATGGTAATATATAAACCATTTAAAAGTAAATTGGTATATAAAAACAAATAATATTCAATGGAATGTAAATTGAGGCAATGTCCATTCCAAAGATCATATCCATAGATTAAGGATAGATTAATGACATAAATATGTGTGAAAAATAAGAATAAACCCAATGTCATATAATATTATGTGTAAAACAATAAGATCTCATCAAACATATTCATAGAACTTCATAATCATGAATCATATGTTTAACCCCAAAGAATTGAAATTGGGTTAAGAAGTTATCTTAAAAAAATTTGATAGCCTAACATCGTCACATTAAAATTCAGAAAATGAGTTAATGAGAGAAAATATGGTATCTCATCACATGGAAATAAAATATACTACAATAAGTATATAGATGAACATATCCCAAAATAAGAACATGTAAATTAAAAGACATAACAAAATTAAGTCTTTTAAAAGGAGGAGGGTGAAAGGATCCCTTATCAATTTGGTAACTTACGAAACACACACTACATGTATGAAGGATCATAAAATGAAGATTTTAATACCCATGAATTAAATTATAGAACAAAAATAAGAAAATGATGAGAAGTACATACACCACACAAATGATAATTGTGGCAGGTATATCATGAATAATAAAGGAATAAAAATTTACATAAAACAACATACCGCGTTGTAATCAATCGAGTCATACAACCAAAAGATAATAACCAAAAATGAATCCTATAATAATAGGAATATAAAGGTATTAATTATATTATATATCACATGGAAGTACATAATACATAGCATGAAATAAATAAGTTTTGAACTATAGAAATCACATAGAATTAAATGCGAGATAATAAATCTCTTACCTCAAGTCTGACTTGTCTTGTTTGATCATAGTTATTCTAGAATAATAAACATATGTTAATTTATACTTTCCAAAGAACCTTTTTTTAAAAAAATATTCCTTTTTATATCCCTTATTATCTTTCTATAGCAATTTGTTAATTATTAGAGTTCATATCGAACATTTTTTCGATGTACAGAACTTGAGTAAAAAATAAACCTGTCAAAATTAAAAATTGTCAACGTGGTCAAAAATATATTATCTCTATAATCACATTAATTATTTAAATGTAAAATATATCAAATATATATCCAGTATATATATGTATTTAAAATAGTACATACCATTTGGATATAAGAAATGAAATGTATTGTTCGTTGAGATCGTAAGTCGTACATACGCAAGGACGATACATTAATTTCTATTAATATTTTAATGGATTGAAAAAATAATTATACATAGGTATATAATAATTCCGTTATAATATAATATATAATTTTATTATCTCCATCTTTTATACATCCTACTTATGGCATGAATGAGTCATATCACTTTGAGTGGGTGGTAGTCTGTACTTCCTCAAAGGAAATTTTCGCTTTTACCCATTATGGAAACCATAATTGTATGATATAAAATAAATATAAAGAATAAAATAGAAAATATAAATATAATATATTTTACCTATAAATACAGTTCCATAATTATAGCCACTATAAGTGGCTGTAGGAGAATATTGATCATTCATTGTTTCATGAGACAGTTGTTCCCCATCCCCAGAAACTGTACGTTCTTTACTCATTAGATGAATGTGTGAATTTTTGTAGTTTGAATACATATCCTAAATACATTATAGTATATATAGGATACTTTTGTTATTATAAATGAATGGAATTAAAATACATAAGTGGTTGGAGATGTAAAATAAAAGAAAATCCCTTAAGAGAAGAAGTTTCCACTAAATTGGGAAACTCTCTTTTGATTGAAGAAAAATAATTTCTAGAAGTTCCTTGTACCTAATATAAGGATTATAGGTGGGCTAGAGGGATCTTGGGAGACTATTTGGGCAGATTTTGGATGATCCAATGGGCTTTCGAGGTGCGACTAATGGGATAGAGGTGAGGGTTTTTTATAAGGGGGAGGAGGGGCTCTTTAAGAATATTTTAAAATATTATTTTATTATATAATTACATTAAGTTTCCAAAGGTCCAAAACTCATTAAAGACATAGATAAGACGAAACATGTTCAATATAAAATCATATAATATCAATTGGACTAGGTTTTAATATTGTTTTATGTTTTATAATCTTATTTATTTTAATAATTCCTTAATGAGGTAATCACTGTATCAATATTGTGTCATTAAAATATTATTTAATTGATGTCTAAATATTATAAATAAAATACCTTGATAAAGAAAATATTTTTAGATTTATAATTAATATTTATAGTCAAATATATCAAATATATAACCCCATATTAAATTTTTAATCAAAACAACACATCTTTATGATATTTTTATTTTATTTTAAATAAAAAAGTTATTATTGTTATTATCTAATCCAAATGGTTTTTAAAGTCTAAAAGTCTCACATAACGATTATATTGGTCACCCATTACTCATAAAATATGTTTATGACAAGGTTTATGTTAATTTTATATTTTTATAATATTGGTCTTACCTTGAATTACCCTATTTATCTTTAACCGTGGTAAATAAAAGTCAAAACATACGATTCAACAAAAATTATGTTAATCTTACTGAACCAAATTTTTACTCACTAATAACAACCATGTATGTTGGATTTTTTAAATTAAATTCATATAAGTGGTAAAATTTCATTTAATTGCATAATTCATCTTTTCAACTACTAATTTGTGATTTCAATATTCATAAAAAATTGATGTTTTTCAAAAAATTACCAAAAATTCAGACTAATCTATATTTGATATTCCAAATTAAAAAATTCATTTTATTTTACAAAAATTAAAAAAATAGTAGTTTCACTAATTAATTTAGTATTAATTCCCGCTGTCATAATAAAAATCATGTTTTAAAAAATAATAACTATAAAAAGATTGACATTTTTTATGTTCAAATTTGAAAGTGAAAGTACTTCATGTAACCAAAATTGGATTAAATGGTTCAAATATAATCTAATTAAAATTTAATACCATTTAAAAAATTATCTAAACATATAAAAAAAGTATTTTAAAATTCAGTTATGAATTAATATAAGGTATTTTTCACTATTCATTAAAAAATAAACATTATCAGAAAAATACCCAATATTAAACCAAAGTTAATATTGATGTCCGTATTCAATAATAGAATATTATTTTGTCAAATATAACATATAAAATTGATTAAAATTATATTTAAAAAGGGTATTCCATTAAAAGGTGGTCAATCGACCATTCAAAGAATATTAGAGTGTTTGTGCTTAAAATTGAATTCATTCTTATTTTGAGCATCTAAATATAATTGGATAAAAGTAAAAACATTTTACAAACATATATAATCATATTTTAGTTAGTTATATTCATTCATACCAATACAACGGTTAAGTGTTAACTTCGATTTAAATTAATAGTAATATTATATAATATTTCGGTATAACTTATCATTGTGTGCAATGTAAATTTTCAAAGAAACCCATTGTTGCATATCAGGTTTTCAATCGATCATAGCCACCCCTTTGAAGTAAAATTAATATTTAATTTACAAATATTAATAAATATTAAAAAATTGATATTCTTTATTTACCTTAGATGTTACACTTATCAAAAGTAATAAACTGATTTTAACATGTTTAAAAGATGGGTAAAGTAAAAGATGAAGTCATTTTTAATGTCATGTGGATTTATCATGCAAATAAAATAAGTTTATTTTTTAAACTATCTATTTTATTGGAATATATACACTCAATATATGTATCCAATTTTAAATATATGTATTTTTTATGTAAGAGTTATGATCAATCTACCTAAAGAGAAAAATATGGGATGTTTTCCATTTCTTGTAAGTAAAATTATCCTCAATGAGTAAAAAACCATGTTTTCAGGATATGTGAAAAAGGTTTAAATAGGGGGTTAATAAAATATAAGGGTCAAAATAATTAAATAATTATTAAAAATTACATGGATTCGATTTTTTTTACTCATCCTCATTAGAGATTAAAATATTATCAATTTTAATCCATTTGGGAATCATAATTCATTCATATTAATTTAATTTTTTGTTGAAATTTCAATATAGTCAATCCATAATCTTATAAAAGGGAATCTATTTTTTATTTACTTTACATTTTAAACATCATTTTTTTTCAAAAAATATCTGTCCAAATTTCATAAAAATATCATTATTCATAATCTATAGGCATTTATTATTTCAAAATAAAATCATTAATAGTATTTAGTTGTTTGGAAAAAGAGGTTGTCAGAATATGGGATATCATTGCTACCCATCGATTTATATTATTTTCTTCTTCATTATCCTTTAAATGTTCATTATGGATCGTTAAAACATCTTGAGACCGAGTGTCCTAGATCCCATGATAATAATATAAATACTAAATTTCTTGCTTTCATAATGAATAATATGTCCCAATTCATCACATCAATTATGTAAAAAATTATTGGATAAAATACATATCAGAATAAATATTTGGTTTATTGTATAGATAATTTAGAAAAAAATATAAACAACATTGATTCATAATCAATTATTTCATAAAGATTAATATCACCTCCAATAATACCTACATTTTCATATTCCAAGATAAGACATCAATATCTGTAATAAAGTAACTAATATATGAAACCTTTTTAAACAAAAATAATTTAGCATAATTCTATATAACGTTAGAAAATTAAACATAATAAAGTGTAATGTAAGATACTCAATAAGGGTTGGAATGGGAGTTATCAATCGATGATTATATAAAATTATAATATAATAATATGGATATATGACAATTGAAATAACATATAGAGAAAATACCCAATTTGAAACATATCATAAACATCAATTATGGCCTAAAATATTCACATTTAAAAATACATGAATCATAATAATGATAAACCATAATAACACAATATTGAACAATATTTTCATTCCATAAATGTGTTTGTTCCACCATCATAAGTGCCAGAATAATTTTATATGTCAAGGTTTACTACAAAGACCATCATACCAAGAATCACCTCATGTTTCTCATAGGGGATCATGTACATCAATTTATATCCCATAACTGATGAAATACATATAATTATATACCATAATAGATCAAACACTAGAATTAATTTCCCATAAATATATTTTGAGATATAATACTTCATACAATTCATTGGATGGAGTTATAGGTCCCACCCACCATATAATGAAAATGATACATATGTGTTCAACATGATCATAAATTAATCATTATATAGGAACCCAGGAAATGAAATGGGTTTCATAAAAAAAATTCATTGCCTAACCCATGTAATAAATTAGGTTCCTAATCATATCACATTTTCACCATAAATATATGTCATCTAAATAAAGAATAAGGATAGTATCCCTTGATAATATCCCCATTAAAGATACTGTAACAACAAAGGATTCCATTGTAGTTGGATTTATTTTTGAAATATTACAAGGGATATCTCTTGATTAAATAACCTTAACATTTTGAAAGAAATTTTTTATATCAGTAATTCTTATAAAGAGAAAAATATATTTTTAAAGAAACTTATAATGTTTTAAAAGAAATTTCCCAATAATTGAGGCATACTGATTATTGGAAAATATGCTCAGGTCATATAAGTAAATAATACACCCCTTCATTATTTTTGTTAGAATTATCACAAAGTAATTCTTTTAGAAAATGAAAACATATACCTCTAAAATTGTTTTTTAATGAAACATGGGTAAGTATTATTTGGAATATTTTAGAAGAATTGATAACAATTTTTTTTAACCCACCATTATCTTTAATTGAGTTTAATGTGGAAACATGATGTTTTTCTTTTTTATGGTAAAAATAGTTACTATAAATGGAAACAATCATCTAAATGATACATGATTGATATTAAAAACCGCGTCATAATCATTATCAAGATTATAATATTTTTATTCATTGTATATAATTTAATTAAATAATATTTTTCTTAAAATACAACTAATATCAATGTTTGTAAATATTAATTTATGTAACATTAATAATATCAATAAAAAATTAGAATTAGAAATAATTCTTTACATAAAAATCATATCATGGTCATCTATAATTTTTTCCTTAATTATCCAAATCTATATTTATTTTAATATTTTTTTATCATATATGTGAGTTTTCAGCTATTGAATAATTATTGTGTCAATAATGCGTAAGAATTTTTGTAATTATATATTAACTAAAAAATAAAAATTAATAATAAGGATAATAATAAATAAATTATACTAAATATAATACATTGTATTCATTAATTTTGAATATCTACGCATGTCCATTTTATGAAAACTTATTTTTTGTTATTTTGACTTTTCAAGCCTTTCGCTAGCATTTCACAATCATGTGTTTAATATTATTATTATACAACTCCCTAATTAGAATAAATTTTTAATAATAATCATTTATTAATATTATATAAAAAAACATTAATGAAAATACATGGTACCTCTCAATTATTTTATATTACATATAAAATATGAATTTTATAATGTTGCAAATGCACTATAGTGACACATAATATTATTTTCATATTTATTATGAAATAAATACTAATATACAAGTTATGAATAATTTTTTTGATCTATATATTATATTATCATAAATTATTATTTAAATAAATTTGATAAATTAGAATATTATAGTTTTGATTTGATGAAATCCTAAAAGATATCATATTCTATCAAAACTATATTTTTTACTATTCTATTTTTTTAACTTCATGTGAAAAATAATAAATTTCATCCTATAATATTATTTAATTTTGGAATATAATAACTTATTCCATTTCATAAAATAAAATTACTAAATGTGACATAAGATACATTTATTATAAATACATAAAAATTAGTGAAAACCTGTTCTAATACAAAAAAGTGTGTTTAGAGCCCTATAATATACATATAACTAAATAAGTCATATATATTAATAAAATGTAATTAATTATATTATATCAAACTATATATAAAAAAATTTACATTTTCATCTAATTTAAATCATATACGGTGTTTATAATATAACGAAAATGAGAATTTGTAAACACTTGTTTTGTTCACTATTCACTAGAAAATATATCATTTCAATAAATATATATAAATTAAATTTAAGGAAAACGGGAAACCAAGAATAAAAAAATTGATTTCATTTTTTCAATTATATTTTCTATAAATTGAAGGAATTATTTAAAAATTAACTAAACAAAAGGATGTAAACCGATTTTTATTGAATATTTAATTTTTAAATAATAAAATGTATCTTCAAAAAATTGTGTGGATACTTCAAAATATTTTTTCAATAAATTTATATTTATTTATAGATTTTTATTAAATTAAAAATTTATTTAATAATATTCATACCCAGTTATTTAACAGATTAGTTATAACTATCCCATCTAAATTACAATATTTCATTGTTCATTTAAGATTGATGTTACATATCTTATTATATATAGACATTATTTTTAAAATATTTGTACACTACAATTATTATTTAATAAAATTAGAATTTTTTATATCCAATGATGTTATTAATTTTTTTGAACTAATCTATACCCATCTCCAAACCCCATCAATTTGAAATGGATGTCATCATTCGTGTGTATGGTGGACCACCGCCCTATAGAACAATGTAATTCATTTTCCATCCCCAGATATCATGATTGGTTTTCATGATGTAATTTATGTTTTTATATGACATTAATTATTTATATAATAATTAAAATATAATATTTCATATTAATTTATACCTTTTTATTCCCAAATAAATTGATAATGACATTCATTCGTTCGTGTGGAGTATCACCTCTACGATGTTGGGTGATTTATTATTCCTCACCAAGTCACATAGATGATGTATATAATAATTTTTTATGAAGAAATATTATATTTATATTAAAATTCAAATTCTATAATTATAAAATAATAAATACCCTATTTCAAAAATTCTCATTCAAAAATTGAAATTTTACTAATTTATAATTACAAACAACCGTGTTTATGATTATAACATAGTTATTTTTTTCAAGGCCATATTACATTAATGGTATTGAAATTATAAATGATTTATCAAAATAATAATTATTTCAAGAATATAATTTTTAAATGATGTAATAATGACCTCTTTGACATTAATCAATCTACAAAAGACAACTTGAACTTTTAAACCAAATACCCTCAAAAAACAAGATATCGACATTTTTTATTTAGTATTAAACTACGTCCAAAAGATAAATGAAAGTAATTATTTAAGGATAAGTGATTAAAAATATAATTTTTTTTAATAAAATAAAATATTTTATATGAATTTATTAATGGGAAGCTAATGGATATACAAGGAAATTTTTTACTCAAGGTATCATATTTCATCTAGATTTCTTTCTATCAAGACATATTTTAAAGATATGCACAGATTTTCTTTATAATGTGTATACAATTCCCTTATTCCTGTTATAACATTATTTATTTATTTCTCAAGATTTTTTATAGTGTGAATTGAATTATTTTATCCTATTATATTTCACTTCAATGACACCTAGTGGTGAAGGGTTTCTTAACTCACTTTCTTTATGTTGGGTTATAAAACATTCTAGTTGAAATTGATAATCCATTATTTTGTTTGAATTGATCTCTAATTGTTTTAGTCTATATTGATAATGGTATTTTTATTTAAATATGCTAAACATAACATTCCATTTATTAATTGTAAATTCAATGATATTACCATTGTTTGGGTTATTCATCACATATTCCCCATAAATGAGATATATGATTATTATAAGAAAACATATTCTTTGATAAAGTATATATAATTCCATTTTGAAATAATATATCATGAATATCATTATATTCAAGATATATAATTTTTCATTTTTTCTTATTCTTTCATCTCCTTAGTATTAATGTGATTCAATTGTGGACAATTCTATATGTTAAAATATATTTTCTTTTTAGAATTATTTATGTTCAATTTTCTTTTTGGTAAATCATTAGAACTCATTTTCATGAATTATATATATTTTCTACTTCTTTTGTTTTGAATTTGGTTTAATCGGTTAATTTCTATTTATACCCTTATTGATTAATAAAACTTCATGAAAGTCATTTGTGAGTGATGATTATCATGTATCTTTAATTAGGTCGAGAATATTTCCCATTGATATCAACCATCTCAATATTGTTTTTCAAAATGTTCTTCTCTAGATATAAATTATTTCTTAAATTAATTTTATTTGATCCTTTAAATAATTCTAAATTTATTCAAACATTATATTTCATACAATTTTTCTAAATTATTAATTTTTATTATTTTACATACATGAATGCAATATTAATTTTTACCATTTACAACATGGATATATTTTCTCACCATCATGACTATTATTTTCATTGAATCTCACATTATATGTTTTCAGTTGTTTTTTGAAAATGGTTTTTACATTATTTTATAATGTTTTATTTTCTAAAATCTATATTTATTATTATCATATTATCCTCTACAAGAATCATTTAATGATATTTTTATTATATTTCAACTCATAAAAATAAAAAACCATGGATTTTACTTATGATCTAGTGGGGATATTTTTTATTGATTACATAATAATTATTTCTCTTGATTGGTTATGATTTTTAATTTATATTTTCCTGGAACCCATTTCATTTCCATTGTTTTGTCATTATATGAAATGAATAATGGACGAGTTTAATAGTTTTATGATTAATTTCATGCTCAAGAATATTTATTATTTTTAGTATTGTTTGAAATTGTTTATGATAGATGTTAGATTCTTAATAAACCACAGTTTTTTAGACCTTTATAGAACCCCAATTCATTATTCAATGGGGTACAGTTATCTGATTTGGTATGTACTAATAAATATTGGGAATATATGATGTTGGTTAATCCAATTATAAACATTTTGGTTAATTAATGTTTAAATGGTATGGGAACACCTAGAATAATTGTGATGGCTAGTCCATGTGTAATTGTGATTTTTATTCCATATGTAAGATTTATATTAAAATGATTCCTCAATTTTGTTACAAGTTTTATAAATTATAATTGTGGGTTTTGAAAGTTCAATTTGAGAAAAAAGAATGTGTTTTATTATAAATTGTTTATTTGATAATATTAAATAATAATGTTACAATGGGTAGTATTAGAATTATTTTGCTTTATATTAATGTGTTATATAGTATAATTTAAAATATTGACTTCAAAATAATATAATATTTTACTAAAAAATTAAAATCATTTTTTTAGTCTTGATGTAGAAATTTTTTAAAAATGAATTTTATAGAATTGATTAAAAAGATTAATTTTTCATTGATAATTTAAAAATACTAATTTTCATTGAAAAAAATATTTTCATTTAAATAATATTTAAATTAAAATAATTTTTTAGATTTGGTTAAAAATCATAATTGTTTTTTTATTTTAAAAAAATTGAATAATATGTTTTATAATGAATTATATACCTTAATTTAGTATAAAAATATTTTATACGCAATAGGTGAATTTTTATTACAATTTTCATTAAATTTCAATGATAATATTCATGCACTTTCGTGTCTTAAATTATTAAGTATTCATTCCATATTTGGAATTAGTGGGTCCAAATTTGGAAAAAAGGTCACATTAATTTTCGGTCAATTGGATTAGTAACCTATATATATATATATATATATTTACAACGGTAAATGGTAAATTCCATAATAAAGGTTAATAAATATAATGATGAGGATTAAATAATGACAATTACACATAAAATTATTTTATTTTATTATTATATCTCATCCCTAATGTTTATAATTTTGAATAAATTTCTTTTGTTGACATCTGGATGTGATTATAATATTTATAATATTCTTTTTAATAAAATATCATAAATATAAAACTATTTTTTTTAATAATAACCATATTTTTAACATGTAGATAAAAAATGGATATTTTTGATTTTAAATAAACATTTGACCTATTAATTTCTTATATTCATTATGGAAATTTATTTTTAAATTTATTTTAAGATAGAATTACATTAAATGACTTCATTATGTTTAGGCTCTAATTATTAAAATAATAAGGAAATAATGTAAATAATATTACAAATGTTATATGTGGAATAATTTGAGAGAATTAATCGGATAAGAATCATATATATATTAATTGAAATATTAGAGGGTTTTTATGAATAAAATATGAATAATTTTTGTTCTTGATGTTATTAATGTCCAATTAAGTGAATTGTCTAAAATTGAATTTAATGGTATTTTAAAATAAATAATATATTATTAGATGTTTTAAAAAAAATATGATATTAGAAAAAATTATTTGGAAACAATTAGTTACTTAAAAAATGATCCATTTTTTGTTTTTTAAATATAAACGTTACATTATTTACCCTCAATGGCCACAAAAATATAATTTTCTAGTAATTTTCAAAACAGTTTATGATGTGGTAATACAAAAAGATAAGGGTAAACCTATTGTCCAAAAATGACCAAATATTATTGGATGATATGATATAGTCTCACCCAAATATTATTTTATAATTTTATCAACTATTATTCAGCTGAACATAATTACTAATTTATAATAAATTTTAATTTAAATAAATTCCTAGAGTGTCCCTACCCTCTCTTATAAAATGGTTCAATTTTAATAATTTATACATGTAATAACCTAACTTTTAGGCCATGATCTATTCATGTAACATTATATAAACCCTAAAAACATAAATTATGCATTGATTTGGGAATAATTCCAATATTAGAGATCTTAAGGTATTACTAAAATGAAAATGTTAAAGAAGATGTATCATTTTTAACAACATGTTTTAGTTTTTTCTCATCATCTACATCCTTAGCCTATAATTAACCCAAAATAAAATAATAATAATAATATAATCTTTATTATTATATGTTATTATGTTTATTTAATAACGTATATACATATCTAACCTCTATCAAATATGAATGGAATTCATAATTCTTATGTATTAAAAAATGCTGCCTAATGAACGAATGAAATTAATCTCCCACCAACAACTCTCACAGCTGGATAAAATGATATATTAAAGATACATATTTAAATATATGATATTATATATATATTTACTATTATATAACAGTAATATAAGACAAATTCTCTTACTATTATATACATTAGAAATTTTTGACATTTTTCATGTATACCTATGGGATACCACCTCCACAAAGTGATGTGACTTTTTCATCACTGTATCAAATAGATTTTATATATTTATTAGTATAATTTACTAAATATTTTTATATTTAAATAATTATGATCATTTAATAGATAAAATGGTGCTTACCATCTATCCGTAATGGTCATTGAAAAATGGAAATGTTGTGGCTGCATACATACGACCTACCATCTCCATGATTGTAAGAAAGTGCATTTATTAAAACCATACAACATGATTCGTTTTAAAATTTTAATTTATTTATAAAAATTATATTTATTTCAATATTATAATGCAATAAATTGTGAAATAATTACCTCATTGACTATATTCTACATACTTAAGTCATTATGGTCTTATCAATTGAATAGAATGAAAACAAAAAATGTGAACATAAATATATATATAATAGTTATAAAATGTGTATAAGTGAGATAAAAGTTATAATAAAATTGAAAATGGTTCTCAGGATACTATAAAATTGACTTTTTATACAAGTTCCAAGTTATTAATATTATTTTAATATTGTATTTTGATGTAAATAAATTTTTAATGTAAATATTATGTCTCCTTTAAATTTCATTCAAACCTTTTTGGAAAGGAATATTTTTACAGATTGTTTTAAAATTAAATATGAAAGTCAGAAGAATTGTTCAATTTTAACATATATAATGAAAATGAATTTTCTTAACTCCATAACATTAATTTGACATGTTGGTATCATTATAGGATTTCTTTATTTTCTTTAAAAAACCATTAATTCATTTTTTATGGAAATTTTGTTTTTGAAAAAAAATTAAGGTAAAGGTATATATTTATACCTGAAAATGTTTTACTATGAATTAAATGAATGTTTTATGGTTGAATATTTTATTGTCTGTTATGGTTCGTGGAAATTGTTTACAAGGATGTGTGATTCCATTATAATGAAATGGTTTTTAAGGAATTTAATGTTATCTAATTCTTTTGATAATGGTATGGAATCAACTTAATATGAATCTCAAAACATAATATATGAACATATAATTATGCTTATTCGAAATATAGGTCAGGGTTAACCAATTATGTTTTTCCTAAGTGAATATGAAAATATACTATGGTGGTTCTTCCATGAATAACCATGATGGTTTTTCCACGTGCACCTATGAGGGTTACTACATATGTATTAGTGATATAAAAATTATTCCCATTTTTCATAAATGTTTTTATATGATTAATATGTATTTTAGATGATTATTTTGAGATAATGTTTTATTTAATTCATATGGAAATTAATTATATCATAATATCACGAAGTAATGAGATAATTTAATGTTTTTTCTTGGTTTTCAATGGTTTTCTCAAGAATGTTTTTATTCATATTTTTTCCTCAAAGTTTATTTTTTCTAATCCATCACAGTAAAATAATATTCATAGGGTTTAAATAAGAATAAGGTAAATGAAGAAGTAAATTGGAGAACCATTAATATTTTTGATAAAATAACAAGTGTTTCTTTTTAAAAAACTTTCTTGGTTAAAAATGGATGCTGAATATATGATTCTCTTTTCTAATATATAGGTATAATATGTAAGAGTTATTTTCCAACTCTACAAAAATATAAACATATATGATATTTGGGAATGATATAAATGTATTATAGTCTGAAGACACAAGATAATGTAATCTTTATGTTTTGGTACTTATAGTTTGTATCAATTCATGTTTTTGACAACATTAAATGTTAGGAAAATATTAATTGAAAAATTATAATGTATTTTTCTTAAAAGAAAATTTCAAATGATATTGAATTTTGTGATTATCATCTTGTATTTTATAAATGATGTTTGTTGAGAATTATTTTTCATTGAGGAAACAAAGAAGAAGAAACAAGAAGGAACCAAGGGTATAAGATCCTTATAAATCAGAAACCTGATATGATTGAAACTGAAATTTGTCAAATATTTAATTAGATAGATTTTATCAAATTGTTTGTAAATATTTGTGGTATACATGTGGTAGAGTATCAAAATATACCAATGAAAATCATGATTATAGTGGATCGTTTTATATGACAACATACTCCAACAATCAGTTGATCATATTACATAGTGGTGGTTAAAGGATGGATTTTATCCCTAGAAAATATATTACATTCATGTGATATATAGATATTTAAAAGTTAATTCATGTTATTTACCATTTTGAGGGTTATGTTGACCAGTGATGTTCAATGGTCATGAATAAAAGGGATAAAGGGAAAATTAATTCATAAGAATAAAATCAATTTAATTAAAATTTTATTGAGTAATATTTTCCTAAGGAGGTTCAACATAGGACTTAAAATAAATTATTTCAATTGAAATAGATGGAGGAAGATTTAGTGGTCATATAAGATGAATAATTCAATCAATTTTTAATTAATTCATAATATAATTTTCACAATATTGATAGTATGGTTAATTTATTTTATTCATGATTATCGGCAAAATATTTATCGAACATGGCATCCAAGGGATTTTAAGGTAGGGAGATACATTTTTTTTGAAATTATAATGTGTAAATAAAATTTTCAAATGATATTGTGAATATAGAAAAAAAAAGGAAAAGGATTTTCATGTTGAAATAAATTGGGATACAAATATTAGTGAAATCTTATTGTATATAAATTATCATTTCTTTTAATGATAGTTCAATAAAAAATAACATTCAGGAATTCTGTATGAATTATAGTAAGTTCATTTGATGTGATATTATTGATAATATGAATCCTATTTTATATTAAAAAACAACTTCTATGTGGTAAGGGCAATTTTAATAGGCTGAAATGTGTAAAAAATGTAACAATATGGGTAATTATGTATATGTGTACCTATATAAGTCCATGATTGATAGGATCATGCTATACTACAACCAGAAAGGTGTGGTGAAATCCCATACAAATAATTATGCATATTTTTTTTAATCTATGAATGTGGTTTCAGGTTAATTGATTTTTAATTTATTTATTAAAATTATTGTTTGATTCATGGAATTAAAATTCATTAATTTTCAATAATGTTGTTGGTAAATTTTAAATTCCATGAAGAGAAATGAACCCAAAACATATTCCTAAAAAATTGGTGGAAGTATTAATGAAAAACATTATATGAATATTCTAATCACAATTTTTGTAGTGATTTTACCTATAAAGAATTTTGTATTTCCACTAGTAGAATAACATTTTTACTCTATGAATTGATTATACTACTGTTTATAATTACCTGAAAAGATGTATAGATAATGAATTGGGTTTTCCAAAAAATTGTTTTAGATTGTATATGAGAATAATACCATACTTTTGGTAAAAATAAATAATATAAAAAACTAATAAAAAATGGAAATTATTATTTTCTTGAACATATTTTTGACTGTATGTTAACTTTATTGATTATTTATGTGTAAATTGTAAAATAATACCATGATATATTTTTTAATAAGATTCATTGTGTTATAAAATATTGGATATTTCAAATTTCTATTAACTTTTTTTTCTGACACTAATATAATTTTAAAACTCTCTTAACAAATTACTCAGATTGAAATTAATAAATTGAAAATAAATTTGTAAGAGTTTCTTTAAAAATGTTTCATGAATTCTAGAACTCCTTCATTTTATCACCCATTTTTTTAAATAATAGATTTTTATATAATGATTGTCTGTGATTATATATATTTTAATAACCTTAAATTTATGTATTAATATTTTTTCCCACCAATAGAAAATTAATTTGATCAACTCCAGGGAGTTCAATATTTTTCTAAGGATGGTATAATTTCATTGTATTATCAGCAGAAGGTGGGGATAATTTAATTCTAAAAATAGAGATTTGGAGTAAATATGGACATAATGGGTTTATAGTTATTCCATTTCTGTTGAATTAATTACCATGTATATATTTGAATATTATGAATATATCTTTCCTTGAATATTTGGATGTGATTGTATCCTTTTTATTATACGTTGTTTTGTTAAATAATCATTGTGGATCATGAAACCCCTTAATGGGTTTTTAAATAAAAACTAAATGAAATCAAAATGTATGGAAGGAATAGACAATGGGATTTTGGTTACAAAGTATTTCATACTATGGAAAAATCATAAATAAATAATGTGTAATAGTTTATCCTATTAACTATTGTTGTTGTAATATGGAAAATTCCTATAAATTTTATAGAGATTAATTATTTTTTTGGATTAACATATTATTACGATGAGTTTGTTGATGATATTGCATGATTATATTTTCCATTAACATATATAACTTGAGAGGGAGTTTGGATCATCTAGATAAAATAATATGATGTAAATTTCTAATAAATGAAAATAATATTCATTAGTTCACTAGTGTTGGATCTACCCTCTATAAAATTATTCCTTGTTCAATACAATGATAATTCATTAAAATGGAATCGTTGTTTCTTTCATGTAGAATTATCTGGTAATTTTATATGATTCATGTTTATTAAATCCACATGAAAAATTTTATCCAACACATGTACATGATTTTGAAACCAAAATAGTTTATAAAAAATTAAGAGACATCATTTAAATAGGAATAAGTTTGAAATATATAATAATAATAAATGTAAGATATATATATTTTGTATGAAGTAGTTTTTAATGATATAGAGAAGATTTATAGAATGGAAAAAGTATTATAAATAAATAATAAATTATCACACTGTAAAATTAAAAAATGTACAAAATCCTTGGATTTGGGAATACAATTATCCATTAACTATGTTACATATGGAACATGAAACATTAATTTATGAAATTATTATTTTCTACTAGATGTTTTCAGAGTAGATATATCATCTATATTATCTCAGGTTTCACATCACATGATATTTTTGATATAATTAATCAAGATCATAAAGAATAATGTCTTTTAAATGGAAATTTTGAAATTTATAATAAGGGTAAGGTTCTATAATTTAACAATAAATGACAGAAAATTAATTTTTTTTATTCAACAACATTTATGGAGAAAGTTGGAAACCAATAGATGAACCAAAATGTGAAATATGTGTTTCATTAATGTACAGTTTATGTCTACCACATTTTGTATCTCTAAAAAGTTTCAATGATATGTTACTTACCTTGATGTTTGGTTCATCCATTAAGATATCCTTGACCCGAAACACAATTTTTTCCCAAGCCTAGATGTACACCTCATAGATGAGATTCCCATGATTGAATCCCTTAACTAGGATCAGGTCCAATATATTGACCCAAGAATACTGATCCTCATTGAGATTCATCATCAGTGGTCTCCCCATCATTTTGGAATCGTCTTATTACGAAGAATTTAGTGACAGAATATATTCAAGAGTTTCTTATTCAAAACTCATATGCAATTATAGTGAATGATCAAGAGGTTCACCTGATTTCCATTGCTAACATGTATCCACAAGATGGGTTAATCAACATGATCTATATTATTCTTCTTTAGAATCATTGAAAAATTTTCCTCTCTTGATGAAAGAAAAATGTTAGAGTCATTTCTCTCATTTCAGTTGCCTTTCAAGTTTTTAATTCTCTTTGGCCTTGGAATCATGTTCCCCGGATCAACCTATCTTTCACCTGAAGAATAGAATTCACATGATTTATTCTTGAGAACCTTATTATATTCTATAGAGGTTCTATTCACTTCTACCTTAGACTCCAGAATCGGATCTTTGTTATGAATATGTCATAAGAGATTTATAAACTACAAGGTATCCACATCATTTATAGGACATATCGTAGGGCGTGAATGACTACAAACTCATAGGGTAACCACATTAGCATATGAATCATCCCAAATAGATTTGGGTTTTCCATCAACCACCGTATGCAACTCCAATATCCCCCCACTTCTACCTGATGACCCCCAACAATGGGACCTCATATGCACCCCCTGCATCCTATTGAGAAACCAAAACAGCAATATGATTATCACATACAACCACAACAGATCCCTAATTTAAAAACATTTAGTTATGTTTTAGAATGTATAAATTATCCTTCACCTTACACTTTAGTGGTTAACACCAGTTCTTGCTTCACAACACCACCTGAGCTCACAAGCCCAGTCTCTTTACCAGTTGATGATCAACTACAACACAATACAAACTCAATGAGTGATGCTTGTATAATGTACAATACCCATACATGATGATCATTAAAATTGATGTCTCGGTGTTCAATTATAGTAGAATACTCTTCCTTAGATCCTGTGAGTTATTTCTGAGGGACCCACAATGGAATATAGACAACAAATGACCTAACTGATTCCAAGACATGACCAAAATAGTCCATAATTCAAACTTAACATCATGCCTCCACTAGTATTCCTAACCATCAATTATCAACACCCAATATATCAGATACATGTAAAGGAAAACCTACACACAAATATGAAGGAAAATTTGATAACAGAAATTTTTAGTTCTTCTATTCGAGCATAGGTAGAGACCATCCATGTTTCCAAGAATACACAAAATATATCGATTCATTAAGGGATGCTGGAGAGTATGGAAACATACTCAGATCACCATTGTCGGGTTATCTCACGATATATATAATTTATGTTTCCACGATAGAAGATATATGAAAGTGCCACCACATCGAATATGAGCTCTTGACCAAGGGGTAATGATATCTTTCATTGACCCAAATCGAACCATAATATGCCTTTGATTGAGTAGTCCAACTATTGCATGATCATGAAGATATATCGGGGTTCAACAAAAATTATCCTAGGAGACTATTTATCGTTTTCCTAATGTTGGAGATGAAATGGGAAAATGTTTCCATAGATTTCATTTCATAATTACCATGTACTGTTCTATGTAATAAATTGATTTGGGTTATTTATGATTAATTAAATAATAAAAAAATTTCAGTACGATTCGAGATACACTCTATTTAGATATATTTTATTGAAAATATATTAAGCTCATATTTAGGTCACATGTATTTCCATACAATATTGTATTTACCAATAATCATTGATTCACATCAAATTTTTTGGAATTGACATTATATTTCATTGGGCACTGATTTATATTTTAGTATAAGATTTCATCCATAGTAAAATGGATATTAATAATAAGAAATATAGATCCACTAAAAAATATTTGTTCTTTTTAAATATATTTTCATTGATATTTGGAAAAAATAATTAATTTGTTTTTCTTATATAATAATTATTTCTAATTTTAGTATATTGATGAATTATTTTGTGAAAGTATATTGAAAGAGGTTTCAAACTCTTGTTTTTTGGATGAATTTGATGAAAGGGTGTTGATTGAACTAGATTTAGTATTAGAAATGTATGAGAAGGTAATAATGATTCAATAACATATTATTAGGGATTATAGAAGGAAAAATGTAATATTGATAAATTGAAAATATATTTCTTCCAAGGTTGGTGATAATGTTTTTAAACTATATTAATGGAAAAGTGTAATGAGTTTTTGTATGAAGTGGATGTTATGTCAATGATTCACTTGACCATATTAAATATAATATAATTTGAGGATAGATTCCAATTAAGTTTCTATACCTCTGGTTTTTTTATAGATAAATAATGTCTTAAATGTTTTAATTTTTAAAATGTATATGTTAGATTCATTTCATGTTTTGAGTCTTGAGGTAGTTCAACTGGAAGATAAATTTTATTATGTGGAATCACCTAATACAATTTTGACCGCATGATGAAATAGATTCAGAATAATGTAATTCACATGTTAATATTTTTTTTCATAAAACCCATATGGTTGTAGAAGTAACATGGGAGTCTAAAATAGTTTTTAGGGAATCATATCAGAACATTAAAAAGTGATTAAAATAGAAAGGATGTAATTTAGAATATTGTGAAAAATGTTAAAAAGTAGGTAATTTCATGAAGTATCATTATAATGACTTGTTAATATTATTTAGTTAGATATTATATTGTTATATTAATTATGAAAATATTGTTTCATTTTTTAAACAAACGGGAAAATGATTTATTTATAATGATTTTAGAAATTAAGGTACTATAATGATTTATTTAAAATAATAATTTAAAAACTCATAAGTTTTTAATTTGTCAAAAATAAAAAAGTAATTATAATTTAAATATTATCATATGATGATATTTATTTATTTTTGAGAAATAATTAAATTTAAATTTGTAATTAAATATAGTGATTTTTATTAAAAAAATATATTTTAAACAATATTTATAACGAAAATTCATATTCTGTATTAGTCATAAAATCAAATTAGTTAATTATTATTAAAAAATAATCCATTTATTGTTTTTAAATGACTTTTATGTTTTAATTTATTATAATATCATTTTATATTTGAAGGGTTTATTTCTGAAAGATTGGTGTTCATTGCATTTAGTTGGTTTAATTTTATATTCAATTCTACCAATTTTTTCTTTTTGAATATATAAAAATGAATTCCACATTTAGAAATAGTGGGTCAAAATTTGATAAATATGATACATTTATTTTAGTATCAATTTCAATAGAAACCCTAATATTTTTTATTACCACTGTAAATAATAAATCGGGAAATTAAGGATAATTAATAAAATGATAAGGACTAAATAATGGCCTGAGATTGTGAGTTAATTTTTTTATGATTATATATCATATATAAACATCCAAATATTGATTAAATTCCCATTTTCATTCAGATGTTATTATAACTTTATTAATATTCCATGTAAAGGAAAGTAAAAAATACCACACTCTTTTGTTTAATAAATATAATATTTGTAACATGTGAATAATAAGATTATAAATAAAATTATGAATATTAATGTTATATATATATATATTATCATTATCATAAACGGGTTTTAATTTTTATTGAGTAAATAATTTCCATAAATATTTATACAACATTTACATAATAATTATTCAGTTACTGAAAATATAAATAAATGATATTAAAAATAAAATAAGTTTAATAATCTAAAATAATTCATAACACCATGAAATTCTCATTCAAAATGAAATATTACATAGATGTGGGTTAATTATATTATAAATCTTTTTTTATTATAAATGTTAATACAAATGAACAGTTCTAAAATTGTCATTATTGATATTTTATAATAAATAATATTATATTAAATGATTTTAAATTAATAGAAATAGTAGATATTAACAAATTAATAACATAGGGATAATGAAATAATCAATTTAACATTTTAATGTATTTTTTCATATTATATTAACAACAGTAATCCTTAATTGGAAGAAAACATAAAAATTGTGATAATTTTCAAAATGGTTAACAAAGGGTTAAAACCCAAATATGAGGGTAAAAATATAATATAAACATTTAAAATTTGGACTTTTTGAGTGGAGTTTTACAGGTCATCATATTTTATTGTTAGATTATTAATTTCGTGACATATAAAGAGAAAAATTAATTTATATTAATTTAATATTTTGACAAAATCAATGACTTTACATCCTCTCTCTTATAAAAGGGAACCGCTTTTTTTAATTTCCTCACAATTCAAAAACCGTTGGATTAAGAAAATATCCACCAAAAGTACCTTTTGATAATCCTGATGAAAATTCTAAAAATGTTATTTTGGGTGGAATCACAATATTGAAGATACTAAGGTTTTATGATAATGAGACTTTCCATGATTATTTATAATTTATAAAGACATTTATCATTTTTATTTCTTATTCCAGATTCTATAAATATTCATTATTGATGAAAAAATAATAACAAAAGTAGAATTTATATACTACGTTTTAATTTTGAACATGGAATAACCTAGATCCACTTATAACCTCTACCATATGTTAAAGGAATTCGTCATTTATCTGTATGAAATAAAAACTCCTCACAAACTAATGTAATTAATTATCAATCACTATCTCTAAATGATGGAAATAATGATGGATTTAAGTTATATGTATGATTTTTATGAAATAATTATCATTATGAAAATTAATATAACTCATTTTTTTTAAAATTTCCATAATCTAAAAAAATTTACATCAGTTGTGTGGGGGGGTGGACTACCACCACCACTATGTTGTCACGACCCATCCCCTAGGGCTCGTTCCGTGACTACCCCAAACCGCCTTCCAAAGGGTAGAGGCTGGCGACTAACACCAAAGTCGTAAATCCCTAATCTGGGAAGGAATTGCCTTTATAACTTGAAAACACACACAACAGAGCACATAGATGGATAAAAAACACTAAGAAAACTGTATAACAAAATGAGAGTGCTGAAAGTAAATGGGTTGGAATACAAGACTAATAAGAAAGTACAAGTAAAACTAAAACACAAGTACTACAGAAGAAAGATAAATCAACTACTGGGTCTTTATCCAGGATTCCTACATGAACGGTATGTGTAGATATCCTCCTCAGTACTCCACATGTGTCAGTATCCTCCACATACCGACTCATTGTAAGGTCCACCTCTGGGTACCGTTCAGTCCTTCTAGTCACAGCCTCAGTAAGAGTTGTTTGTTGTTTTCATCCAACACAATGAGGAATGAGCATAGCCTGTGCAAATTTGTGTATGACGATACTCAGTATGGACCTCGATACTCTCAAGGTCTCACAAAATCCAACATGGACAAACCATAAAATATAAAAAATCAATAGATAACCCCTATTATGTGTATGACCATACATATACCTAAGTAATCAACTAATCTATCTCAATCATGAGTTAAAAAAAAATTTACTGAGTCAGCTCAAACTAGGATTTCATTCTAGGGGTAGTATAAAATAACATCCCCAGTCACATTGTTGAATCCTCAGATGCTGGAGAACTCCTTCACTATTGAGTACAGTGGGACTACTGTGACACCAAGGCTCTTCCCACTGACTTTGGACTGCTGAGGTACTCCTCCTGTCGACTACCGTGGGTCTACTACGTCACCAAGGCACTCCCCACCAAGGGTTTTTCATGTCACCATGGAACTCCTCCTCAGAGCCTATTATGGTACTCCTCCTGTCGAGTAAAGTGGGTCTTCCGTGAAAACAATGCGCTCCCCACTGTGGGTCTTCCGTGATAGCAAGGCTCACTGCACAGGGCACGTCGAATAACTCCAAGTTGAATCGGTCAACAGTCATGAGGTCTTAGCCAACTACTAGGTCTCCACACTATGCTCGCTCATCTCCAGAAGGATCAACTCCATGAGCTATAGTTCGATACCTCAACTACCACAATGTCCCACAAAGAAGTATCCCAATGGTCCTCCTTGTCATAGGGATCTCAACGCAATAGACGGCGCGCCAATCGGATGCCCGTTCCGTGAGTTATTGGTATTTTTGTCCTGGGGGCCCGGTTGGATTCGTGCTCGATCCAATCTGACCGTAGATGAAATATACGCAAAACTACCATGGGTTATAAACAAAGGGACAATCATACATCAAGAATACACATGTCACTTAAGGTTTGTAAAACAGTCATCCGGTGCAAAAGATATGGACAAAGAATGTAAAGGGTAGGTAGTGGGCCCAGGTCTGGTCCGACTTTGTCTAGGCTGACCAGGTCAGACTTGTTGGGTCTGGCTGGACCCATTATGGGGGCCGTCCTATTAGGTTCGTCATGTCCCGCTGGACCTATCACAGCCGGCCGCATGGGCAGTTCGGCATGGGCTCAGGGCTGGTTCGACCCAGAGCGCCACGAGGGTGTGTCTCGACGCAGCTCGGCCCGGTGGGTGTGGCTGGGCCGGTTCAGCCATTGCACCACGAGGGGGGCCACTGGCTAGCTCGGGATACCGGCGCGGCTAGGGCACCATTTTGATCAGGTGGCGGATCAAGCAGCCAGGCGGCCGGGAGGAAGACGGGTAGTCCGGCGGGGCACTTCCAGTCTGGAAGGGGGCCGATGGGCGGCCAGTTAGGTCCGGAAGTGGTTTGGCCGGCCGGAGGGCCGCAGGTCGGATCATGGAAGCGGCTCTGTTCTGTGAGCAGTGCATCCTGTGGGGGCGCAACAGGGGGCTGGTTCGGCTTGTCGCGATCCGGGATGCCGCATGGGCGGCGTGGATCATAGAGGTCGTGGGTAGCGTGGACATTGTCTCCGCCACCTTCGTCACCTCGTTGCATCATCCACACACCGATGAATATCACAAAAGAGATCGACGTACGGATTCAGGCTATGTTAGTTTGGCCCGCACCCTCCACGATTACAGTGATAAAAATCGGTTCATCAAGGTAGGAGAACAATGAATAACAGCTCACCCAACAAGGGAAACATATCCTCATTCTTCATTTTCAAAGAAAAGAAGAATATGGAACATAAAATAAAGAAAGCCCTAACTTTGTTCATTGATCGACGATGAAGTCATAGAAATAAGATGAAGGAGATCGTCGTTCATTGTATCTGCCACACACTTCCAATCCCATGATGTGTGTGCTTGTTGACGTTAATGTGGAGGGTAGGTTAGTTGAAGACCTCCAACATCGTTAGGATCCGAGGAAGGATGTTGAAGTCGCTCCTCACCGACGTTCTTTGTTCTTCGATGGAGAGAGATTTTCTCTCTTCTCCCAAGTTCCACCAAATGAGCAATGTCAACAAAAATAATAATAGATTGTGATACCCTATTAATTTGTTGGCACATTATTCAAATTGGATGAATTAATTTAATTGGAACCACCTAATTATTGTGGAGGATTTTCCACCACTAAATTAGGGGAGTTGGCACCAATAAAAGAGGAGGTGTGGAGAGACTCTCCTTAATTAATGATGAGAGTTGAGAGGTTTTCCCATCCCAACATTAATATGGGGATTATTCATGTGTGTTCCCCATGTCGCGACCTCTCACTGGAGGTTATGATCAGGTGGGCCCCACCACCATAGCCTCTCTTGGGAGTTTAAGGTGTAGTGGTCCCACATCCATCTACCATGAGTAGGTTTTAAGCAACAAATAACAATTAAGCCACATACTTTATTTTAATTTAATTCATTCTCTAAAAACCCAAAAACTATCATTTAATATCAACCCACTTTAATTGAGGTGACAGTTTTCTCAAGAAAATATTTGTACTACGTGTTCAACAGTGCCCTCAGATTTTAATTCTGGGCACAATTTCAAAATTTATAAAAACCCGCTCATACATTTACTGAATGTACCCAAACAAACATCAGAAACTTATTCTGGGCTCACCGGTCCTTGGAATCATGCACCGTCAAGTTTCATGGACTAGTTAAATTCCCATGTATTTTTTTAAAAATTTATCGAAATTACGGGTTTTTACATTCTCCCTACCTTAGGGCTTTACATCCCCGTAAGAGAAAAATTGATCTATTTGAAGAAGTGGGGTAATGAGCCCACATCTGAGACTCCCACTCCCATGTGATCTCATGGAGATTCCCGTGCTTCCAGAGAACGCGCACCAGAGGTATTGACTGTCCACATAGGCGCCCCTCCAGTTGATCCTCAATCTCCACTGGAACCTCTGTAAAAGTCTCCACGTCGTTGACGTCCAACTCTCCATGGTCGATGATGTGTGATGGGTCTTGCGCATATCTCCTTAGATGAGAGACATTGTAGATGTTGTGCACCCAGTGTAACTGAGGTTTAAGACCTAAGCAGTAAGCCTCCTCACCAACTATGCTGGGGACCTGGAATGTTCTAATTAATCTCAGAGATAAATTACCCCCTCAAAAAAATCTCTGTAGTCCTCGTCATTGTGAGACCCGTAGAATTACGTGGTTGCCATATTCAAACTCCATTGGTCTTTGTCTCTTATCAGTATACGACTTATGTCTGCTCTGTGCAGTCTTCATCCACTCCTAGATGATCTTCACATTCTCTGTGATGGCTCGTACCATCTCTGGTCCCACTAGTGCTGACTCCTCAGGGTCAGTCCAGCAAAATGGTTATCTGCAAGGTCTCCCGTATAATGCCTCAGATGGTTCCATCCTTATTGTGGAAAGATAGCTGTTGTTTTATGAAAAATCCACTGAATGTAAGTGACCCTCCCAGCTGTGACTGAAGTCGAGGACACATGCATGAATCATGTCCTTGAGAGTCTGAATGATTTTCTTAGTTTGGCCATTCGTCTAAGGATGGAAGGCGGTGCTTAGACGAAGCTGCATCCCGAAAGCCTCCTGAGTCCCCTTCCATAGTTGGGAAGTAAACCATGCGTCATGATCACAGACCATAGAAAAAGGCACTCCATGTAGTCGCACAATATCCTGTACATAGAGGAATCCTATGTTTTCTACTGAACCATGCTCTCTGATCTATAGGAAGTGGGACGACATGGTGAGTCGATCAACGATCACCCAAATCGATTCGTAACCCCTGGATGTATGTGAAATTCCTATCACGAAGTCTATGGATATCCCATCCCACTTCCACTCTGGGACCTCTAATGGATGAACCAAGCCTGCTAATACCTGGTGCCCTGCCATCACTTTCTGAAAATTGAGGCATCGAGACACAAACTCTGCAAATACCTTCTTCATCCCCGGCGACCAGTTTTGTTGCTGGAGATCCTAGTACATATTATCCACTCATATATGTACCGCTAGAGGGGATGTGTGGAACTCCCTCAACACTTCCTCCTAATGTGACATGGGTACCATTGCACGTTCTCTGAATATGGTGACATGCTCCCCACCTTCAATAAATCCATCAGGTTCCTACCCCATGGATATTTTAGCACGTCGTGTCTCGTAGTCAGCGTTTCCATTATTTGCATCCCTGACATGATGAGGAAGTGGGGGAGTGACTGTAATAGACTGTAGAAAGGTTGCTCCATTTTTATCCACAAAGGATATCTGTAAAGCAGCCATCTGCTCTATTGCCTTTCCTAGTAGCTGTATACCAGATATCCTACTTAGTGAATCTACAACAACATTCCCCTTCCCAAGAGTATACACTATCTAGAAGTCATAGTCCAGCAGGAACTCAAACCATATCTGTTGTCTCAGTTTTAGGTCCTTCTGAGAGAAGACATACCTAGACTCTTGTAATTATAGTACATGGTAAAATGTTCGCCCATCAGATAGTGTCACCAAATCTTCAAGGCGAAGACCACTACTGCTAACTCTATGTCATGGGTGGCGTAGTTCTTCTCATGCTGTCTCAGTTGTCGAGAACCATATGCGATCACTTCTCGCTCCTGGATCAGGACACACCTGAGTATGATCCTTGATGCGTCGCAGTAGACTATGTATCATATGCCTTCCTCTGGAAGCCTCATGATAGTGGAAATAGTCAGCCTCTTCCTCAGCTCTTGAAAGCCCTGCTAGCATCTCTCCAACCACACGAAGGTATGCCCCGTCTTTATCATGGCAGATAGTGGTGCTGCAACTCTGGAGAAGTCTGAAATGAATCTATGGTAGTATCCAGCCAAAACCATGAAACTCTAATCCTCCGTCACACTCAAGAGTGGCTCCCAAGAAAGTAATACCTCAATCATCACTGGATCTACTACAACTCCAGCCTCCGAGATGACATGTCCAAAAAAGTGAACCTCTCGAATCCAAAACTGGCACTTCGAGAGGTTACCGAGAATCTGGTGCTCTCAGAGTGTGACTAGTACTACCTTCAAATGGTAGGCATGATCCTCCTCAATAGTCGAGTAGATCAGAATGTCATCAATGAAGACTATGACAATGCGGTCGAGGTATGGTTGGAAGATCCTGTTCATGAGTCCCATGAACACTGCTAGAGCATTGGATATGCTGAATGGCATAACCAAGAACCCGTAGTGGTTGTAATGACATCTTAAGGTTGTCTTATGCACATCCTTGTCTCGAACTTTGAGCTGCTGATAGCCTCATCTGAGGTCAACCTTTGAGATCAACCATGCTCTCTTCAACTGATCAATGAGGGCGTCAATCCTCAGTAGTGGGTACTTGTTCATCCTGGACACCTAGTATATAAGACAATAGTCGACTCAAAGCCTCAATCTCCCATCTGCCTTCATGGAGAATAGAATCAGGAATACCAAAGGAAAAACACTGGTCTATATGAATCCCTTCCCCTGAAAGTCCTCTAGCTGTACATGTAGCTCACGATGCTCATCAAGAGCCATACGATATTCTGTTGTAGATATCAGGGCCGTCTTGTGGTACAGGTCAGTGCAGAATTCCATCTGTCTCCAAGGCGGTAGACCTGGGACATTATTAGGGAAAACATCTATATACTGGTCCACCACTACAGGATAAGTCTGACACTCCACATGAACTGATCCGAGGGTAAGGCAAGACAACTGATGAGTGATCGGCTATACTCTCCTCCGAGAAAGTCCATCATGTTCTGCAAAGGTACCCTTATCCCAGTCATACTGTACTTTTCACCTAATACAGTCAATCTGAGCATGGACTATAGATAACTATTCCATACCCAAGATGATTTCATAAGGCCTCGATGCCGCTACGAGGAGATCCCAAGCGAAGATCTCGCCTCCTAGAGTATTGTCACACTATTGGCACCTGTGCATAATGGTCGAGTCTGCTCCTGTTAGAATCCCTAGCCCTATGGATCGATCAAATGACTCTTTCGGAATCTCTGAGCTCCAAACAAGGATAGTGGAAATGAAATAGTGATTGGAACCTGTGTCTATTAGTTCTGGAGCTATGGTAAAGTAGACAAAAATCGTATCTCGAATCATCTCCCGAGTTCCATGATCGTATGCTGTATCCGCCTGAAGCTGAGATCTCGCAAATCCACCTGCTCCCTGTGGTCGGGGTGGTCCTCTTGGTGTTGGTGGTCGTGACACCTCGAAACGTCGTCCTCCACTATCTGCTCGACCAGCTCCTCTATCACGTCCGCATGTGCCCTGCGGACCACCTCGATCGAATATAGGTCTCTGCATGTGTGCTCCTTTGACCATATGCTGATAATTTTAATGGAAGGTTAGACAGTTACGAGCCATGTGACCCTACCTGCCGCATGAGAAACAGTTCCGACTACTGGCATGTATGTCTCTGCCCCGGTTGCCCCACACAACATATCCAGATTCTGGCGGTTGTCCACCCGTGGGTCTGGTCCTCTTGGTCCTTTTTGACATCTTTCTACTACCAGCTACAGAATAATCCATTGCATGTCAAATAGTTGTAGGTCTCGCTGCAGGAGACAGCTCAGCATGGAAACTCTCCACTAAGAGTGCTTGCTCCAACACCCCTGTCTGCGTTGGGATGCTGAGGGAGATCATTGAAGCCCTGATCTCCCACCTTAGCCCCTTCTCAAAGGTCCAGGCCCTAAAGAATGAGTCATGTACCAATCAGTAGAGTAGCGTGATATTTCAGTGAACCTCGTTGAGTTTAAATCCATTGTCATGCTTCCTTGCCATAGATGAAGTAGCTACTGTATGCACACTGTGGGATGAGTCACTGGAACAAACTCTACCCGAAACAGGCACTCTAAGTCTTCCAAGAGAAGATCCACCTCATCATGAACATTTAGAATCATGCACCACCATCTGCCTGCTGCTTCCTGAAGGAGACTTTCAAAAAATATCACCATAAGGTCAAATGGTGTCCCTACGAGTCTGAAGACTCTCACCACAGCCTCCATCCAATCCTTAGCTGCCTGCGGGTCCATTTCATCCTTGATTCTGGGTTGCCTCTAGAGTTGGATCTAGTGCAGCGCAATCAGGATGTGTGCATCTTCTTCTACTGGGGCTAGTGGCATCAGCGGCCTAACGGGATGTGCTATCACCTGTGCCTCTGCTGGAAAAGGGCCTTGCATCGAGTACTCGTCTCTCTATGTGGTATCTGCGAGTACAACTCTCGGTACTCTAGCCGGTCGTCCGCGGGGAGGCATCCTGATAGAATCATATGTGACACGGTTAAATATTATACATGGTGAGATGACCTGGTTGAGGAGACTAAAAGAAAACTTTTTAAAACATGCATGCAATCAGTAGTCAGGGTCTTGGTGTATGGATAAATTAATCTCCACACCCACACTAGACTTCATGAACTGAAAACCACACTTAGTATCCTTAACAATATTTCTTCACAGAAAAGTTCAGATTCTTATGTTTTGTGTTATAACTGACTCCTCTGATACGAATTTTTCAGGAGTCATCCCTCGGGGACCCTGTCCTCATTACGCCAATCCCACCTTTCATATGCCTGGGGCTGCCAACTAGCACCAAAGACATAAATCCTTAATCTAGGAATGAATTTCATTTATAACGTGAAAACACACAGAACAGAGCACACAGAAGGATACGAAACAATAATCATACTGTATAATGAAACGAGAGTGGTAAAAGTAAAGTGGTCAGAATACAATCCCAATATGAAAGTACATGTACAACTGAAAAACAAGTACAATAAAGGAATAGGAAAACAACTACTGGGTCATCCTCCGGGATTCTTACTAGAAGAGTAGGTACAAATAGCGTCCTCATTACTCCAAACCCATCAGTCTCCTCCGTGTAACGACTCATCTTACGGTCCACCTCCAAGTACCATCCAGTCCTGCTAGTTTTAGCCTCAGTCAGCGCTGTCCGTCGTCTACATCCAATAAAATGAGGTGCATGATTAGCCAGTGCAGGGGTGAGAATAAAGATACTTATTAGGGACCCTGATACCATCATGGTCTCTCAAAATACAACAAGGATAAACCCTAATGTATAAAAAATCAAAAGATAACCCCAGTTAGGTATATGCCAATACATATTCCTATGTTATCATGTAATCCATCTCAAGCATGTGTTAAACCCAAAAGTTACTAACTCCACTCAAATTAGGCTTTTATTCTGGGGGTAATATCAAAAAACATCCCAAATCACATTGTCTAAAACTCAGCTGCTAGAGAACTCCTCCTCTATCGAGTACAGTGGGCATGCCACGACACCAAGGCACTTCCCACTAACCTTGGACAGTTGAGGTACTCCTCCTGTCGACTATCGTGGGTCAACTATGTCACCTTGACACTCCCCACTATGGGTTTTCCACATCACCAAGGCGCTTCCCCTCATAGCCTACTGAGGTACCCTTCCTGTTGATTACCCTGGATCTATCGCGACACCAAGGCTCTCCCCAATGTGGGTCTACCACGGCCCCAATGCGCTCCCCACTGGGCAAGTCAAATCACTCTAATTTGAATCGGTCAGCAATCGTCAGGTCTCATTCAGCTACTAGGTCTCTGCACTATGCTCGCTCATCTCCTAAATGATCCACCCCACAAGCTATAGGTCAATACTTAAACTATCACAGAATCCCACGAAGAAATATTCCATGTCATAGGTGTATCAACGTAATAGACGGTGTGTCAATCGGACGCTCGGTCCATGAGTTATTAGCCTTTTAGTCTTGGGGGCCCGGTTGGATTCGTGCTCGATCGAACCTGACTGTATCTCAAAAATACCCAAAACTCTCGGGGGGTATACAAAAAGGGACTGTCACTATCCAAGAATACCTGTGCTGCTGACTGTTCATCAAATGGACTTCTGGTGCCAAAGATATGGCCAGTGAATGTAAAGGGTCGGTAGTGAGCCCGGGTTCGGTCCGACCTGGTCGGACCGACCCGGTCTGACCCAATCTAGGACGACCCTATCTGGTTTAACTCGGTCAGACCTGTTGGGTCTGGCCTGACCCATTGGGTGGGCCAACCTGTTAGGTTCAGCCCGAACTGCTAGGGCCATCCCAGCCGACTGCGTGGGTTGTTTGACCCAGAGCTCTGCGAGGGTGCGGCCCGGCATGGCTCGACCCAGAGGGCGTGGTCGGGCCGGTTTGGACGAGGAACCGCATGGGGGGTCGTGGGCCAGCTTGGGAGGCTGGCACGACCAGGGCGCCGGTTCAGTCGGGTGGCGGCTCGAGAGTTCAGGCGGCCGGGAGGTGGCCTGGTGGGCCAGGGGAACTCAGCCAGGCCAACAGGGGTCTGGTGGGTGGCCAGGCAGGTCGTGAGGCAGGCCGGTGGGCAGCCGGGCAGGCCGGGAGGTGGCTAGGAAGGCTGGTGGGGTGCATTCCAGCTCGATGTTGAGTCTTGGCCCTACGAGCAGTGTGGCCGGTGGGGGCTCGGCTGGGGTCAGAAAGGATGGCGGAAGTGTAGGAAGCTGCAGAGGGGGGGGGGGGGTCACAGAGGCCACGGGTAGCGCTACCTTTGCCTTTGACGCCTTCATCACCACGTTCCTTCATCGCTATGACGAAGAATATCAAAAAAGATATCGACGGAGGGAGTCGAGTCATGTTAGTTTCGCCCGCACCCTTCACGATTAGGGTGATAACAATAGGTTCATCAAGGTAGGGGAACGATGATTTAGAAATCACCCTTCAAAGGAAGCATATCCTCTTTCATCATTTTGAAAGAAAATAAGATAATTAAACATAAAAGAAAACAAACCCTACCATTGTTCTTTGATCAATGATAAAGTCGCGAAAAGAAGATGAAAGAGATCATCGTTCATCGCATCCACTGCACACTTCCAAACCCGAGCATTGTCATTTCATTGATGATGATGCAGAGGATAGGTTTGTTAAAGACATCCAACATCTGTAGTATCTGAGGAAGGAAGTCGAAGTTGCTCCTCACCAGCGTTCTTCATTAATCGATGGCGAGAGATTTTCTCTATTCTCGCAAGGTCTAAAATATGAGCAATGCCATCCAAAATAATAATACTCTGTGATATCCTATGAATTCGTTGGCACAATAATAAAATTGGATGAATTAATTTAATCGGCTCCACCTAATTAATGTTGAGGATTTGGAACCATTAAATTAGGGGAGTTGGTAACAATAAAGGAGGGGGGTGGAGAGACACTCCCTAATTAATGAGGGGAGTTGAGAGGTTTTACTCTCCCACATTAATAGGGGACTTAGTCCCGTGTGGTCCCCATGTTGTAACCTATCATGGGAGGTGTGGTTTGGGTTGGCCCCACCACCATAATTTCTCATGGGAGGTTAAGGTGTGGTGGTTCCACCTCCAACCTCCATGAGGAGGTTTTAACCAACAAATAATTATTAAGCCACACACTTTATTTTTATTTAATTCATCTTATAAAAACCCAAATACTATCTTTTAATCTCGACCCACATCCATCGAGGTGATAGTATTCTTAAGAGAATATCGGTGCTGCGAGTTCAACGGTGCCCTTAGATATTAATTTCTAGCACCGATTCAAAAGTTATAAAACCTCACTTGTACCTTTACTGAACGTACCCAAAAAACATTAAAAATTGCTTCCGGGCACACTGGGCTTCAAAATCAAGCGCCGCCAGTTTTCGTGGACTCAAAATATTCCCTTGCATTTAAATAAATTTCCATGGAAATTCTGGGTCTTTACATAAGTGATGCTTTTTGTTTTTTCACCTCATCACATAGATGATATGTATTTTTAAATTTAAGGAAAAATATGATATTTTATAAATTTTTCATCATTATTTAATGATAAAATGAAACCAATATTATATTCCAAATAATGATTCTAAAATGGGAACGTTTATCATGAATATGTATGACTTACCATGTCCATGATTTTAATGGTGTTCATTATTCTTAACCACCATTCTTGATTGGTTTAATGTGTTATATTTATATAGAAAAATGATAATTATTCTATGATTATTATTATGGATGTGATTAAATAAAGGCATATATGACTATAATAATCGTACTAATATAATTTTGGACTTCTAAACAAAATAGAAAAAAAATCCAAAATTTAATTGATTAATTAGGTAATTATTATAATATGTCACAATTTTGATAAAATAAACAATAAAAATGAAATAGTTTATAAAACATGATAATAATTAACATAAGTTTATTTTTTACGATGATAAATATAACACCCCAAAATTCTATAATAAGGACATTGTATTGGATATCATGCATTAAATTCAACAGAAATCATTGAATAATACATATCTCCCCAATTTATTATTATATATTTATATTTTTATAAATTCAACTTTGTCAATTACTTATAGTAAATGCAACAACATTCCCAAATGAACTATAATATAGTATACAATTATATAAATTTTATTAAACTGACAATTAGTAATAGTGAATACAAAAATATGAAAATTTGGGTTTTTAATTAATTATAAATTAATTAAGGAACATTACAATGATTAATAAATGTTTATTGAACAACTGTTTTTTTAAAAAGATAGTTTACTTTTGCATTGATAAAATAATTTTTAACTAAATTATATTGTATTTTGAAAAATGTATTTTAAAAATGGACTTTATTTTTTAAATATGGATATAAAAATAAGATTCAAGTATATTTCATTGATTTTGTTGAAATGTATTAGTTTTTAATAAATAATATTGAACTTAAATTAAAAATATCTTTTTTATTCAATATTAGTAATGATAAATTATATTATAATTTAGTTATAAATTAAATTTAGTAAATTTATCTTTAAATTAATATAATTTTATTCATTGGTATCACTTTTTTATTTCATTTTATTATAAAAACATTGTAATATTTTGAACATTTTCCCTTTAAAAACATGCATTCTCATCACATTTGAGAGATTAATATGAAAAAAATTGAACTTATGTGAATAGAATTTGAAAAATTGACCAAATATTTTTAATCAGAATATTTTATATTTTCTAATATGTAAAATTACGCTTTGATGGAAATGAATACTGAGAATAGTGAAAAGTAATTAACATAGTTAATGTAAAAAATAGATTTTCCTTAGGGGAAAATAAAAGGGTATGATTAACAAACTCAAAAAACCTTTAATTTATAATATTATAGAAATATTTCTAGATATCACATTCCATGATATTATCATAGGTAATTTTTAATTTTTCGGGTTCTGGGTTTCTTTCTAATTTTGGATTCTTGTGGTAAATTTCCAAATAATTTCAAACAACATCCCGTTTAACAATTTATTAAATCCAACTCACTTTCCTCAATAAATCAAACATCACAAAAAAACTTGATATAAAATACCATTCCAAATTATATAAAATAATACATATTTATATTGAGATCTTTTGTTACAGATAAAATAAAATCCCTATGGTCTTTAATAGGATATCCAAAGGTGGTTTTTCTAAGTGAATGTAATTATTTTACTAATGCCCATTTATTGTCATTACTATTTTTCAATAATAAATTATGTATTAAAAATTAAAATATAATAAATACAATATATCCCATATAATGAAATTTTATTATGTGGATTACATAATATTGATCCACCTCTACTTCGAACAAATAGAAATCAAACTTGTTGAGCGTGTATATAGAGGACAACTGAATTTTGAATCATTGTAGTTTATTTTCAATATCCACCATTCAATGATGGAAACCATGATGTACTTATGACAATTATAATATATTTATAATTTTTTAAATATTATAATCACATATAACTTTTTTACATTCCATGCCTTTTAAAATATGATAACGTCACGTGTGTATATGACAGACTACCGCTTTGTGAAGCAATGTGATTTATTTTCAAATTATTCCTCACATTGTAGGTATAAAAGATAAAATTAGTTAATACATGTTATATATATAATATTATATTGATTTTGTAAAATTAATAAATCAACAAGTTCCTTACCCTTTCTGTAATTAAGGAAATGATTTCACCGCTCGTGTATTATTACGACCAACCATCCCCATGAAGTGATGTGATTCATATTACTTGTTAAAACTTATTAAATGATTATAATAATTTATTCAATTATTTTCAATATTTAATATATAATAATAAAATACATATGGATATTTTTTATATTTTTTATATGAGAATAAACTATATCATAAATAACCATACATGCATTACAAAATAAGGCAATTAACACTTGAAATAATGAACTATTATTAACAAACTGGCTCTATAATGTAATATTTGATCATATGAGATATTATAAAAATTAATAATGTTATATTAAAATTAATAACATGATAAAAACTATTATATAAGAGTTTTAATAATGTTATACGAATGTAAAGTATACGGTAAGAGATTTCATCTCCATTTACATTCCCTTGAGACTTATTTGTTATTATGATCAAATTCAATATTATTTTTTTTGTATATACTTCCACTTCGACATTTTATATATTTATTAATGAATATTTTATGTTATTTTATGTTTTAGTTTTAATTATTATATGTATGTTTATTTGGATTGAATGATAACAAATGAAAACAGTTATCTTACAATCTCAATTTTTTTTAATATTTTAACCTTCACTTAAAAAAATAACATTCTAATAATTATTTTTCACAATAAATTACATTTAATATCAATATATATATTACTTTATGATGTATATTACTATTTGAAAACCGTATTCCATTGTAACAAATGGTGATTTCTGTGAACGTTATTTGATTTATTGAAGAAGTATTGAAAAATATGTATCATGTACTCAATATTGATATTTCATGATAAGGAATATTTATTCTTTAATTAAATAGACTAATGTATATATAAGGAATTATTTCGAATATATGTAATCTATGTGGATTAAAATTATAGAGACAATTGATGCATTGGTAAGTCTTATGAGATAAAATAACTGGCCTAAATAAATTGATATATACCAGTAGTTTAAACATTCCTTTCAATGGCATTGATAGTAGGGGTATCACGACACATGATATTATAAAATTTACTAAATATAAATTTCCATAATTATGAATTGTGTTTTTATTATTCATGATATTTTTACAATGATATAATCTAATGATCCATTTTATTATCAATTGATTTATAAAATGGAATGTGTTTTCAGTTATTTACCTAGTCATATTGATTAAAACTTATTTATTCGTCTAGGGAATCTATTTATATGGAATTCATATTTATTATATTTAATTACTTTATTTATTATTTTATATTTATTGATGATTGATTCTGATGGGATTTATGATTACTATGTAATTGCACTCACTGTTATTTTGTTCTATTTACAAAGGATATGAAGAGAAACAATTGGGATATGTTTTCATGGATGAAGTTAATTTTATTTTTTATATATTATTTTATATTTTATATTATAATATAAATCGTTATCTTATGTGTATCTAGTTATCCAATCCTTTAAATCTATAGAGTCATTTTCAATTTTACCCTTTTTATATATTAAAATGAAATATATAAAGGCACTACATATTGGTTACTAGATTTGGCGTTAATATATTAGGAATCATATGACTTCTAGAAGATTATTTTGGAAAAAACTAAATAAAACATGGATTTGGGATCATAACCCTTTAGAAGACCTTGTGTACAAGTATATAATAAAGTAGTTATATTTTTTAAATGATGATACTATGTGTATTTTCCTTGAAATAAATCCCCATATGTATACAAAATGTGGTCATGGTATGGTAAAAGATTATGCAAGGGGTAATAAATCTAAAAAGGAACCATTTGGGATAGACCTGATCATCTCCCGGTGTAGTAGAATGGGCCTTAAATCACACCATGTTTTACACTTATATAGTATATTTTAATGGTAATTCAAAATTTCATTACATGAAAATTTGAAGGATTTGAAAATGATGTTATCCCGGATGAAACAATGTTTATGATTCTAGGATGAAAAAATGAATAAATTATAGCATATACTATCTATTACCCAATATTTTATACTATACACAGTGTTTTTAAAATTTTAATGTAACACCCTAGGTAAATAAAGAATATGACATTTTCTTATTTATCCAAATTTGTGAATAAAATATTAATATTACTATAAAGGGGACGCTATGCTCGATGGTGTACCCAACACACAACAATGAGTTTCATTGAAATCTTACGTTGCACTCTAATAATAAAATAATGTTTTTTTAAATGGTAGTTAACATGTAGTCATTGTATCGGCGGGAATGGATAGAAATAACTAAAATATGATTATGTATGTTTTTAAATGTTTTTACATTTATCCAATAAAAGATAAAGGCTTAAAATATGGAAAGAATTCAATTTTAGGCGTATATGCCCTAGTTTTCACTAAAGGTTCACTTATCGCCTTTTGATGGAGAACCGTCATTAAACATAGTTTTGTTCACTCTTATAAATTCTATTGGACCAAATAAAACTCTTCTTATGAATCGGGACATCAAAATTTACTTTGTGTAAATTTTTGGTATCTTTCCGATAATGTTCATTTTTTTAATGAATAGTGTAAACTGTTGTATTTTAATTCAAAACCTCTTTTTAATATAATTTAATTATATGATTAGATTATATTTTGAATTGGTTTTAAAGTGAAATTAGAAAATATTTTTACCATTAAATCCAATAGTGGTCGTTGGAATTGATTTCACTTTGAAATCAGACTTAAACTAGTGTCAATCTTTTGATACTTATTATTTTATAAAAACACGCTATTTTCTCTGACAGCGGGAATTAATTATTAAATTAATTAATGTGACTAATATGTTTTTAATTTTGTAAAACGGGCTTCATTTTTGAATTCGGAATATCAAATATAGCTTAGGGTGAAGTTTTGGTATTTTTCTGAAAAACTCCAATTTTTGATGAATAGTGAAACCACTAAGTGGTAATCAAGCAAACTGATTTTTCAGTTAAATGAATGTTTACCACTAATGTGTATTGAATTTTGAAAATCCGACATACATGGTTGTCATTAATAAGTAAAATGTGGTTCAATGGGATAAAAATAATTTTTTGGTGAATAGTAACTTATTAAGTTCTTAATCGCGATTAGTGGTAATTAGGGTAGTTTAAGGTATAAATAATGCATTAATAATATGAAATGACCTAGACACATGTACCAACCTTATTTTTTGGGTCATGGCCGACCAATACAAGCCATGGGTCAACTTGGGGACCCCATGGATCCACTTTGGTTGGGAAATGACATAAATAACATTTTATTTAATGTAAAAGTAAAATTGACACAAACATGATATGTTTTACTAAAACAATTTTTAAGTGGGGTAATAAAAGTCATAATTTTTATTATAAATATTCATTGGAAAGCTAAAAATATTTAATACATCATAGAAGTTTGTTTATAATTTTTAGACATTAAATAAATTAAATTATTTATGACATAATAATGATGCAGCGATGAAATCATTATTTGACGATTTAAATAAAATGGAAAGATAATGTAAAATCTATGAACTACACATGTCCAAAACTTATTGGATGAGTGTATTTAGAAGCCTTATAACATTATACAGGAATTATATCAATGTGGGACCTTTTTAAACCGAAACACATTTTCAAATAAAGTAATATTTCTTTACTTTCCAAAAGTGCCCATCCTCTCCTCTTATAAAAGTCCCCCACCTCTACATCATTTAACACACTCCTCAAGCCTTTGGCTCGGCCAACCCCTGACCATTTACTCTCTCCACATCCCTCTCCTCATCCTAGAGTATTCCCTTTGGGCACAATCCTTTCAAAGGAAGCCTTTAGGCTCAAATCAAAAGGAGTTACACTTTTAAATGTAATTCATTCTCTCATGTTCATTTGTTTTATTTTGCTTCTCCAACCCCCTAAACTCTTTTTATTTACTTCTTTTGTAACAACAACAGTATCATAAATATACTATGATGTTGTTATAAGATTTATTCGAGCTACACTCTCACACAACTACATCAAATTGTTAAAGAACATACGGTTTCCGTGGATGGTGAAATTCTGCCTCCCGAAACGATGATTGTTCAATACTCATTTAACACCTTCAAAGGTGGCCATTATGATGTCACTATTTTTATATATGATATATAATATGTTTATGTTTTATTTATGCTTCTGTATTTTTCATTTTTGTCTTACCTTTATGGCTTACATTATGGGTATACGCGATATCTTCATTTAAGGAAGTGCGGACTACCGCCCCCTCAAAGTGATTTGATTCGTTAAATACCATATGTGGGATGTATAAAGGATGGAAATATGATATTATATATGATATGATACTGGAATTATAATATAGCTTTATATCATTATTATTCCATTCTATAAAATACGAAATAGAAATGAAAGTAGCGTTCATGCTTACGTACGGCTTACCGTCTCCATGAACGGTGCATTTCATTTCTTACCTCTAAATGATTATGTAATGTTATAACTGCCTGCATGTACTGGATATATATGATATATATGATATCTACATAATGAATACAATTCTGGATATAATAAACCTTTGACCACACGAACAACATGTAATTGTAAGAAGTCCACTTTCGACTTAAGAACCAAATATCGACAAAACAAACATGATTAACATAAATGATTAAATAATGTTTATAACATGGTAATAAGTGATATAAAAGGAATAATGAACTCGAAAAAGGTTCTTATGGAAGTATAGATTAACTCAAGTTTATTATTCAGGAGATTAAAGAACGATCGAGTCACGTCGGACCCGAGGTAAGGGATCCTACAACTCTCTTTCTTTTAAAGTACACTCTTTTATGTCATTTCTTTTAAGCTCATCTTTCTTATGATTGGGATGTTATTTTATATTACTCCTACTTTAATTTTCATGTTCATGTGATGAGAGAACCTATTCTCTCTCATCAATCCATTTTGGAAGTTTTGAGTGGTGCCGTTAGGCTGCCGAACTTTCGTAAGAGATCTAACCTCTCTCTTTCTTTTTACGTACTCTCCTTTATGTCACTTCTTTTAAGCTCCTCTTTGTAATGTTGCGGGATGTTCATTTATATTCCTCTTGCTGTACATTTTATTTTAATGTGATGAGATACCACATTTGATCTCATCAATCCATATTTGGAAGTTTTATGTGGCGCTGTTAGGCTGCCGAGTTTTCGTAAGGGATTTTCATCTCACTTTTATTCCCGTGAGATTTCTGATACATTTGCCAAAAATTCCATTGAGTGGTGTATGTAATGCCCATTATTCTACTATTTGTGTAATATAATTTCATTTATGAGTATTTACATCAATGGTCTATTGTCCTTCTTTCATGGGGTGTATGTTTTGAAAGATATCCAAGTCGGTAAGGGAACCTTTCACCCTCCTTTTTTTAAAAGACTTCTTTTGTTGGGTCTTTTAATTTACATATTGTTATGTTGGGATATGTTCTCATATATCATTATTGATGTAAATATTATGTCCAAGTGATGAGATACACTTTTTATCTCTCATCAACTCATTTTGATGTGATGCCGTTAGGATGTCAAGGGAACTTTTTAACCCAATTTCGATTTCTTTGGGTTCAACTTGTAGTCATTGAATATGTCACCCATTGAATATGTGTGAATGACCTTTTATTGTTTTACACTTAATATCCAATTATATTGGGTGTATATATATTTGTCACACATATTTTTGAGATTTATTTGTCCTTAATTTAAGGATACCTTCTTTATAAGGGATTTCGTCACATTTGACATTTCTATTGAGGGTTCATTGTTGTTATGCACCAATTCACTCTTATATGGGGTATATACTGTCCTTTGGAGTATTATGTCATGAATCCTTTTATTCTCAAGATATTATAAAGTTCTGACTAAATGTTATTCCTCGATTATTGTATTCAAGTGTCTCTAATTTTGGTAAAACCCCTTTAACCAAAATATCGTTTTAAATGTTTTAATTATTTGTTCTTATTAATATACATGTTTTCAAAATGGTTTTAAGGATTTATTTATATAGATATTAATGGTTTAAAATGTTAAAAGCTTCAAGGTGGTACGGGACACTTTGATTCAAAACTCTCTTTATTAAATGTTTTAAATGGTTTTGGAAATGGTTTCTTTTTGAATGGATTCATTATTTCTATATCCTAAAATGTTATATTGTGATTGAAATGTGGAAATGTTATGTTTCCTTTATTCATGTTTATGTGATACGATTATGTTATGGTTCTTGGGCATTGTTAGGAAGAACGGGTGGTTCCGTGGTAAACTAAGGGCGGGTGAGCCCGATATAGCTCTCCAATGCATTGGGTAACGCGAAGGAGTGAAACGTTAAGGTTTCTCCGAAGAGATTTAGGGAATATACTATGATGGGTATTCCAAACGTAACCAAGAGGGTTGCTCCCTACGTAAGAATGTTATGAATGCCTCAAGTTACCTTTATGTCTTATGTTTTCTATGAGTTATTCTTGATTTGATATGCCTATGTTTTACGGGTAAAGTATGATTTCATTCTTATGTATATATGAACTCATGTTTCCTTTCCATATTTTTAAAACCCTTACTGATCTTTTTATGCTCATCCCATGTTTTTAAAATGTTCTTCACAGGTCATGGGAAAGGTACATGATATGACGATAGTGACAAGGATGTGTCAAGAATGAATCCGTGTTTTATTTTAAATAGGTTTCCATTGATGGGAAGAATGAATATTGTCTTTTATGTAACCACCTTGTTTAAATGTGGAATGTAATGCAAGTTTCATGATCTAATTCTCTAAAACTCTAAACCTGAAAAGATCCTCAATGTGTAATCTTGTAATAACTCAAGTTTAAGTAAGGTTTAAGGCTGGGGCCTTATAGTTGGTATCAAAGGCCGGTTTAGATAAATTTAGAGGTTAGGGTTTTCTTTAAGCATACGTGACATTACCATAATGGTTAAAATTTCAGAAAGAGTCCTAGTTTTAGATAAAGTGAATGAGTAAGTGTGTCTTAGTGTTTACCTTCCTCATTAGTACATGATGTTTTTGTTGATATACTCACACTGACATTTCTATTTTTAGTGAATGGATGGATCTAGCAGGCACCAAAGAGACAACAGGTTTGAAGGAAACTGTGGTGGTTCTCTGATTAAGATACTAGATAAAATGGAGGATTCAATGAGGAAAATCATGGTTTTTCTAAACCAAATATCAAGGAGTCATGATCAACCACTTGAACCTTGGTATGATCTTTAATGCATCATGTACGAGATAACCAATCCATGTGGATGTTCAGGTAATAATAATAAAGGTAACCATTAGAGTTTATATGATCCTTACTTTTGAGGTAATTATGGGTTATTATATGATATGCTGGAAAATGAAAAGCATGAGATAAACTTGAGGTTAAAATATGTTATGATCATTTTTGATGATTTTAACTCTTTTGGGGAATGATTTAAGAATTATATAGTTTTGGAAAAAGGACAACACGCAGACCGTGTGACAACCCGTCGCGTTGGACCAAGCTGCGGGAATCGAACCCACAACCAAAGTGCGACTGGTATTTATCGCCTACCACTGGACTACGTGAAGTCCCTTGTTGGTTTGACTGATTCATTCTAGTTATATGATTTTATGAATTAAGAGTAAGTTGATTTTGGGTTATTTATGAAAATGATTAACCTATCATGGAGGATATGTGATTAGGTTAATTACTTTTCAAAACGATACTTTAGGAACAACTGATGTTGTTTGGAGATAAATGTTATGATTTAACTTGGAAGACTATGTGACTAAATCCTTCAAATATTTGGGTTTCAATCTTATATTGGTTTACTTTGAAGAATTTTATGGACAAATTGTTTATCGGATGGTCCTCGTTGAAATTTGGGTTTTGTTGGACAAATTTTGGAGATTATGAATAGATTTTCTTTTTATAAGGGGTTATCCTTTTCTGGATTATCTGATCTTGTATTAACCTTTTTGGTTTTGGTTTTGGTTAAAGCCTAAAAACATGGGATGTGTATAGTTCTCTTTTGGGGATTAGGTGATTCTCTAGAAGTTGATTATAGTACTCTTAATGCGAACAAGTCTCCCTAAATACTCGTCTTTTGGAAAAAATATGAGTTTGACTAAGGAATCTTGTAAAAGTTGAAAGTCAACATGATAAGTGATTATGCTTCCTTATGAATAAATTCCTCGATAAAAATTAACTTAAAACAAAAATGTTGTCTATTAACCTTTCCTACTGGGGAACCCAACACCGTTTAACCCATCACAAGTTTGTGATTTTCTTATTGTTAACTTTCTCCTAAACATGTTTTCTATCACTCTCCATCAGAACATGACCCTTTGTTTTTTCCTCCATGTCCTTATTTTCATACTTGGAATCCTAGTTTGGGTTAACTCGGGTGACCTTTGTACTTATCTTTCTTTATTTTAAAGTGTTTGTTTTACCGACTTTTGTTCCGATATGGGACTTTCAAGGATGTTTCCAAGCTCAATTTTTTTAAAATTGCGAGGACGCAATTCTCAAAAGGGGGGAAGGATGTAACACCCCAAGTAAATAAAGAATATGAAATTTTCTTATTTATCCAAATTTGTGAATAAAATATCAATATGACTATAAAGGGGACGCTATGCTCGATGGTGTACCCAACACACAACAATGAGTTTCATTGAAATCTTACGTTGCACTCTAATAATAAAATGAAATTTTTTAAATGGTAGTTAACATGTAGTCATTGTATTGGCGGGAATGGATAGAAATAACTAAAATACTATTATGTATGTTTTTAAATGTTTTTACATTTATCCAATAAAAGATAATGGCTTAAAATATGGAAAGAATTCAATTTTAGGCGTATATGCCCTAGTTTTCACTAAAGGTTCACTTATCGCCTTTTGATGGATAACCGTCATTAAATATAGTTTTTTTCACTCTTATAAATTCTATTGGACCAAATAAAACTCTTCTTAAGAATCGGGACATCAAAATTTACTTTGTGTAAATTTTTGGTATCTTTCCGATAATGTTCATTTTTTTAATGAATAGTGTAAACTGTTGTATTTTAATTCAAAAACTCTTTTTAATCTAATTTAATTATATGATTAGATTATATTTATGAATTGGTTTTAAAGTGAAATTAGAAAATATTTTTACCATTAAATCCAATAGTGGTCGTTGGAATTGATTTCACTTTGAAATCAGACTTAAACTAGTGTCAATCTTTTGATACATATTGTTTTATAAAAACACGCTATTTGTTCTGACAGCGGGAATTAATTATTAAATTAATTAATGTGACTAATATGTTTTGAATTTTGTAAAACGGACATCATTTTTGAATTCGGAATATCAAATATTTCTTAGGGTGATGTTTTGGTATTTTTCTGAAAAACTCCAATTTTTGATGAATAGTGAAACCACTAAGTGGTAATCAAGCAAACTGATTTTTCAGATAAATGAAATTTTACCACTAATGTGTATTGAATTTTTAAAATCCGACATACATGGTTGTCATTAAGAATTAAAATGTGGTTCAATGGGATAAAAATAATTTTTTGGTGAATAGTAACTTATTAAGTTCTTAATCGCGATTAGTGGTAATTAGGGTAGTTTAAGGTATAAATAATTCTTTAATAATATGAAATGACCTAGACACATGTACCAAACTTATTGGTTGTGTCATGGACGACCAAGACAAGACATGGGTCAACTTGGGGACCCCATGGATCCAGTTTGGTTGGGAAATGACATAAATAACATTTTATTTAATGTAAAAGTAAAATTGACACAAGCATGATATGTTTTACTAAAACAATTTTTAAGTGGGGTTATACAAGTCATCATTTTGATTATAAATATTAATTGGAAAGCTAAAAATATTTCCTACATCATAGTAGTTTTTTTATAATTTTTAGACATTAAATAAATTTAATTATTTATGACATAATAATGATGCAGCGATGACATCATTATTTGACAATTTAAATAAAATGGAAAGATAATGTAAAATCTATGAACTACACATGTCCAAAACTTATTGGATGAGTGGATTTAGAAGCCTTATCACATTATCCATGAATTATATCAATGTGGGACCTTTTTAAACCGAAACACATTTTCAAATAAAGTAATATTTCTTTACTTTCCAAAAGTGCCCCTCCTCTCCTCTTATAAAAGGCCCCCACCTCTACCTCATTTAACACACGCCTAAAGCCTTTGGCTCGGCCAAACCCTGCCCATTTACTCTCTACAAATCCCTCTCCTCATTCTAGAGGATTCCCGTTGGGCAGAATCCTTTCAAAGGAAGTCTTTAGGCTCAAATCAAAAGGAGTTACACTTTTAAATGTAATTCATTCTCTCATGTTCATTTGTTTTATTTTTCTTCTCCAACACCATAAACTCTTTTTATTTACTTCTTTTGTAACAACACCAGTATCTCCAATATACTAGGATGTTTTTATAAGATTTATTCGAGCTACACTCTCACAAAACTACATCAAATGGTTAAAGAACATACGGTTTCCGTGGATGGTGAAATTCTGCCTCCCAAAACGATGATTGTTCAATACTCATTTAACAACTTCAAAGGTGGCCATTATGATGTCACTATTTTTATATATGATATATAATATGTTTATGTTTTATTTATGCTTCTGTATTTTTCATTTTTGTCTTACCTTTATGGCTTCCATTATGGGTATACGCGATATCTTCATTTAAGGAAGTGCGGACTACCGCCCCCTCAAAGTGATTTGATTTGTTAAATACCATATGTGGGATGTATAAAGGATGGAAATATGATATTATATATGATATTATACTGGAATTATAATATACCTTTATATAATTATTATTCCATTCTATAAAATACGAAATAGAAATTAAAGTAGCGTTCATGCGTACGTACGGCTTACTGTCTCCATGAACGGTGCATTTCATTTCTTACCTCTAAATGATTATATAATGTTATAAATGCATGCATGTACTGGATATATATTACATATATGATATCTACATAATGAATACAATTCTGTATATAATAAACCTTTGACCACACGAACAACATGTAATTGTAAGAAGTCCACTTTCGACATAAGAACCAAATATCGACAAAACAAACATGATTAACTTAAATGATTAAATAATGTTTATAACATGGTAATAAGTGATATAAAAGGAATAATGAACTTTATAAAGGTTCTTAAGGAAGTATAAATTAACTCAAGTTTATTATTCAGGATATTAAAGAACGATTGAGTGAAGTCGGACCCGAGGTAAGGGATCCTACAACTCTCTTTCTTTTAAAGTACACTCTTTTATGTAATTTCTTTTAATCTCATCTTTCTTATGATTGGGATGTTCTTTTATATTACTACTACTGTAATTTTCATGTTCATGTGATGAGAGACCCTATTCTCTCTCATCAATCCATTTTGGAAGTTTTCAGTGGCGCCGTTAGGCTGCGGAACATTCGTAAGAGATCTAACCTCTCTCTTTCTTTTTACGTACTCTCCTTTATGTCACATCTTTTAAGCTCCTCTTTGTAATGTTTCGGGATGTTCATTTATATTCATCTTTCTGTACATTTTATTGTAATGTGATGAGATACCCCATTTTATCTCATCAATCCATATTAGGGAGTTTTATGTGGCGCCGTTAGGCTGCCGAGTTTTCGTAAGGGATTTTCATCTCACTTTTATTCCCGTGAGATTTATGATACATTTGCCACAAATTCCATTGAGTGATGTATGTACTTCCCATTATTCTACTATTTGTGTAATATAATTTAATTTATGAGTATTTACATAAATGTTCTATTGTCCTTCTTTCATGGGGTGTATGTTTTGAAAGATATCCAAGTCGGTAAGGGAACATTTCACCCTCCTTTTTTTAAAAGACTTATTTTTTTGGGTCTTTTAATTTACATATTGTTATGTTGGGATATGTTCTCATATATCCTTATTGATGTAAATTTTATGTCCAAGTGATGAGATACACTTTTTATCTCTCATCAACTCATTTTGATGTGATGCCGTTAGGCTGTCAAGGGAACTTTTTAACCCAATTTCGATTTCTTTGGGTTTAACTTGTAGTCATTGAATATGTCACCCATTGAATATGTGTGAATGACCTTTTATTGTTTTACACTTAATATCCACTTATATTCGGTGTATATATATTTGTCACACATATTTTTGAGATTTATTTGTCCTTAATTTAAGGATACCTTCTTTATAAGGGATTTCGTCACATTTGACATTTCTATTGAGGGTTCATTGTTGTTATGCACCAATTCACTCTTATATGGTGTATATACTGTCCTTTGGAGTATTATGTCATGAATCATTTTATTCTCATGATATTATAAAGTTCTGACTAAATGTTATTCCTCGATTATTGTATTCAAGTGTCTCTAATTTTGGTAAAACCACTTTAACCGAAATATCGTTTTAAATGTTTTAATTATTTGTTCTTATTAATATCCATGTTTTTGAAAATGGTTTTAAGGATTTATTTATATGGATATTAATGGTTTAAAATGTTAAAATCTTCAAGGTGGTATGGGACACTTTGATTCAAAAATCTCTTTATTAAATGTTTTAAATGGTTTTGGAAATTGTTTCTTTTTGAATGGATTCATTATTTCAATATCCTAAAATGTTATATTGTGATTGAAATGTGGAAATGTTATGTTTCCTTTATTAATGTTTATGTGATACGATTATGTTATGTTTCTTGGGCATTTTTATGAAGAACGGGTGGTTCCATGATAAACTAAGGGCGGGTGAGCCCGATATAGCTCTCCAATGCATTGGGTAATGCGAAGGAGTGAAACGTTAAGGTTTGTCCGAAGAGATTTAGGGAATATACTGTGATGGGTATTACAAACGTAACCAAGAGGGTTACTCCCTACGTAAGAATGTTATGAATGCCTCAAGTTACCTTTATGTCTTATGTTTTCTATGATTTATTCTTGATTTGATATGCCTATGTTTTATGGGTAAAGTATGATTTCATTCTTATGTATATATAAACTCATGTTTCCTTTCCATATTTTTATAACCCTTACTGAGCTTTTTATGCTCATCCCAAGTTTTTGAAATGTTTTTCACAGGTCAAGGGAAAGGTACATGATGTGATGATATTGTCAAGGATGTGTCAAGAAAGAATCCGTGTTTTATTTTAAATAGGTTTCCATTGATGGGAAGAATGAATATTGTCTTTTATGTAACCACCTTGCTTAAATGTGGAATGTAATGCAAGTTTCATGATCTAATTCTCTAAAACTCTAAACCTGAAAAGATCCTCAATGTGTAATCTTGTAATAACTCAAGTTTATGTAAGGTTTAAGGCTGGGGCCTTATATTTAATTCATCTTTATATAATCCAGTGTATAGCATTTTTGAAAATGGAACCTATAATAAAGAATGGTATCCACAGTCATGGACAATATAGTGATTTCTATAATAAGGAATCCTACAGAATAGATATTGAAACGGATAAAATTATAGTAATATTTAGGAACATTAATAATTTGAGGAAAAATGTTAATTCCAAAATGGATAAACTCAATCTATAATAATATTATTATAAGTTTTATTAATTTTTTCAGTAAAAGTCCACATAATTTTATGGCAATACAAGTCCAAATGTCTATGGACAAATAATTATGTTTCTTGAAATAATATTTATTGAGTAGGGATGTAGGGAAATATAAATGGTGATAATTTATGTGCATTACCTCAAAGTGGCATTAAATCATTGGGCATAATTATTCTATAATAATGGGATGAAGGGGAAATATTACTCATGGAATGAAAATCTCTTAAGAATAAATTATTTTCAAAATACATCCCTCTTGAGAAAAAAATGATTAAGAGATAGTTACATAGATTTTAAAATGAAGAATAATGTTTTCTGAATTATTATGATTCCTTTTCAATGTTATAAAATTATGCTAAAAATTACATACATTTCATAGTGTGAATGATTGACTATTTGTATGGGCAATATAAAAGTATCTAATTGGTGTTTTTCTCTCAAATTATTTCTCCATATAATGATTTTTTTTTCTATCAATACATAGAAATAATTATCCACATCTTATGGAATAAATTATAAGGTATATAATAATAGTAACTTTGAGAAAAAATGGATAAAGGGAAGAAGGGAATGAATTATTTTTGTATATGTGATATGTTAAAAAAGAAAACACACTGCTACATGTGTGATGGCAATGGTAGTTTTCTATATGTTTTGAGATTAATTCCACAAAACTAATTATTTAGATTATAATAAAAAAATTCAAATTTTTAATAACTCAATTATAAGGATATAGTTCCTTACAAAAAAAATTCAAACAACAGCATGTGAATATGCATCAGAAGAGTATAACGGATCAATTTTATGATTCTCTAATTTATACATCCAATGTGGAGTGATTATTATACTTCCATATTCAGATCATTGATATATATTTTAAAAGAACATTATTGATGATATTTTGGTAATAATAATAGTTAAATATATATTTATTTTACTCTAACACTAATTCATAAAGGAAATTAATGCATGTGTTGAATGGTACCACACAAAGTGATTTAGTTGAAAGATAAACTTTTGGGGAAACACATGATTGTGGTAAATGTAAACAACAATATATTCCTAAATTTGGCATATGGATTTAGGGATAATGGTTTAATTGATATGGATAATGTAATTTTGATAGTTTGGTATAACCTCGAACTGATTAATGATTTTTTGACATTGTGGTTTATTATCTCATTAATAGAGTTATTTGAATTTATATAATATATCAAATAATCATTATTTCATTTTTTAAATTCCGTGACCTTATTTCAAATATATTGGATATTAGTCATTTGGACGGGTAAAAATATTAAGGATTTAAGAAATTTCTTATGTTGATATTTTGATACGATATTGAAGACTAATGTATTACAACAAGATATGGAGAATTATGCATATTTGAAAACCTGTAAAATCAATTATTTCAAATAACTACCTGAGAACAAATGAAAAACCTATCATTTTATTATGGATCCTATGAACCATTAATGTGTAATTTTATTGATTCAGAAATTAGAAAATCATTTTTGGATTTTCATTTCATTTAGTAAGGGATGATTGTTCTTATGAAATAAAAATATATCAATTATGTATATTTATATATAATTATATAGAGTGAAATAATTCTTAAATTCTATAAAAAATATCTAGAAATAAATTTATCCACATTATCATCATTTCTGATGATATTAATTAATTGTCACTGCATTTTTTAATTTATTGGTTTAGTTACCATCCTCTTGACAAGGATCCCAATCCCTCTCTAACAGTATTTGGTTTTCAATTTTCTCTTCAATGTATATGTTATCAATTAACACCTATGATCTATTATTTGAAAACCTTGTATGTTTTCTTCCATATAAAATTATTAATTCCATTTCATTCTTATAAATGGTTTGTTTTATTGACCCTTTTTTATAATTTGTGTATTTCAACAATGGAACTTCTAAATGTCAAGGCTATGATTATTGACATCATTTTTAAATTGTGAGGGTTCAATTTATTTTTGGTGGGGGGAATATTACACACTAAAATTATAAAATAATAATTTTATTAAGTAGCATGTATGACAATGAATATTAATATTAAAAAATATATAACACTGCTATAATTCAGGATATAATTATTTTTAATTAAATTTAATCTATTCAATATCTTGTGAAACACAAAATACAAAGTCTAAATGAACTATAATATAATATAACATTATAAAACAAATGATAAATTTTATTCTATGAATTGTAATAACTAAAATTTTTAATATATATTTATCTATTGATTAGAAAAAAATATGAATCATTTAAAAAAATGATATGTTTTTTAAAACCCAATAAGTTTTTTTAAAATATTTCAAACTGTCATTTTACTAACCAAATTTAAACTTTATTTTCAAAACGTCTATAAAATTTATTTTAAAAAATTATATTAATTTCAAAACTAATAATATCAAAATTATCTTAGGGTAAATTTTAAGTATATTTAAGAAATGTATAAATTCATTATGAATAATGAAAATACTGAATTTGAATTGAAATTTTTTTAAGTAATTTATAGTATTAAATTATATTTTAAATATTATTAAGAGTAAAATTAGTTCTATTTTATTTAAACTAATCCAATTTAGTTAATTGGTATCATTTTCATTTTTAATTTTGGTACAAAAATATTGTAAACAATTGAACATTTTCCATTTCAAAACTCTCTTTCTCACCATATCTTTGAGATAAATAATAAAATAAAGTTTTTCTGATATAGTAAATATAATTTTTAAAAATTGATTATTAATTTTTTATAAAAATAATATATATTATCTAATAATTAAAATATATTTTCTGACCAAAATTAATAGAGATAATAGTATAAATTAAATAACATGAATAAGTTAAAAAAGGGGTTTCCATGGGGTTAATCTACAAATATAAGAGTTAAAAATGACCTACCAACCAAAAAAATATTATAAGAATTAAATCATTCCACCATATCTTTTCCAAGATAGAATATAGTGTAATTTGAATGTTTTTTTGATGGGAATTACTTTATCATTTTATAAAGTTTTGGGAAATTTTCATGTAATTTCCATTGTGCTCCCCTTTCCTCACATATAACAAGGAACTCAATCCCCTAAATTCCTCACACTAGAAGAAATTAAAATATATAAAAAAATGATTTATTCTCTCCCCAACATCACTATTAACATTATAGAGATAAATTTACTCCCAAAATACCATAATTATCATTATTAAGAGTAGATGCAAATGAGTTTTCTCTTAGAGTGGTTAATTATCATAAAAAATCTTTTTTATTTTCGTTATAATTATTCCACCTTAAATTTTGTCTAGTATATTTTTTTATAATAAAATTATTGAATATAATTTAATTATATTATATTATTTTAATGAAATAATATTTATCCATCTCCACATCCATCAAATTTCGATTCCAAATCACTAATCGTGTGTACTGCAGACTACCGCCTCGTGACCCGATGAAGTTAAACTTCCATTACATCATATCAAAGATTGATATTAGTTGTATTTAAATAAACTATATTATTTTTATCATATAATTATACATATTTTATCTTATTATCAAATATATATTTTTATTGTCTATGTCATTTAAAATATGATAATTTGTTTCATGTGTATGGAAGACTGCCGCCTTGTGAAACGAATCTATTCATTATTCAATTATTTGTAACATGGAATTTAAAAAGATTTAAATTAATGAATATATAATATATATATAAAATATTATATTTTTATTTAAATTTAATATATAAAACACTTCTTAATTCTTACACTTTTTAATGTAATGACATCATCACTCATGCGTAGGTATGGTCTATTATCTCTGTGAAGTGAAGTAATACATTTTCTCTATTAAAAATTCATAAAAGGTTCTAATAATGTCTCTAATAATTAAATATTATATTTAAAACATTAATATTTTATTTTATATAATTGATATATATTAAATTCTAATGAAGTAGGTCTTTCATAATAATATAAAAATTAGATGACATAAAAATCAACAGTCATAATAATGTAAATAATGAAATAATATATAATTTTGTTGGATAAACATACTAAGTGTGTCATATATAAGGTTATAAATATGAATATTCATTATTTAATATTTAATAGAAATAAAAATACAATTATATAAGAGTTCAAATCATGTTCATACAATAGAAAGGATGAGATACTTGATTATGTCTCAATTTAAATTCCTTTGGGTCTTGTTTTCAATCATGCACCAATTAAATTTTATAAAATGTATATAATACCACATTCCCCTATTATATCATGAATAATTCATAAATCATGGTATTTTGTGTTTTAATTTTAATTATTTTATCTAAAAAAATTACATTAAAATTAAAAAAATTTAAATGATATTATTAAATTTTGCTTTTCATTGTGATTTTTAACAGTCCAATGAAACAATCACATTATTGTAAGAAATTATCTTTAGAAATTAAATTTATCTTAAATATATAAATATTCATTGGTGATGGTATTTATTAAATCCTAAAAAATATATCATTTTTATTTACATTCATGAATTTGAAATTTTTTCTGATTAATTTGGAAAAAAATCCATATCCTTTAATCAAAATTAATATTTGATGAGAATTAATATTGATTCATGAACTTGATAAATTATTGGATATATGAGAAATAATTTGGTAATACAGAAATGTGTGGGTCATGATAATATATACTACCTTGATGCATCTTTCTGTCCCATTGGACTTATTAATTTGTAAAATAAAACGTTTTCTACCTATAGTTAAAATTGTCCAGTGAAAGGTCTTGATGGTAGAGGATTCATGATTCATGAGATCATAACATCAAAAAATTATTCATTTCATTATTTTATAATTATCCATGAAATTTTCATAATTAAATTATATAAGGATTCACATAATTCTAATTTTATTTGTTAAATATATTGTGTGTCTAGTTATTTACCTTTATATTCTAATTATTCCATATCTTTTCATATAGACATGTTATTTAGATGGAATTAATGTTCAGTTTTTTATTTCAAATATTGATTATTCTATATTTATTCATGATAGATTCAATTTTAATTAAATCATACTATAGATTTATGCTAATCTTTATTTTGTATCCATTCCGGAATATATGGAAAATAATTCTTGGAATGAGTCTTCAAGGATGTAACTAATTTTACTTTTTATGTATTATGATATATTTTATTTCAACTCTTTTAAATATATATTCTTTATTTATATAATTCTACAAAATGGCTATACTATTGGTTGTATCATGATCATACACTATGAATCTTTTCAAATGAAATAATACAAGGGAAATACATGGGGTTAATGGAGTTAGGGTTATTGTAATAAATATCATACATGACAAGTAATATTTAAGGTATGATAATTTCATTTAATAATTAAGCATTAATGTTTCCCTCAAAAGAATATTTTTATTCCATGTAAATATTTCTTAAATCATTTCACTAAAATATTTATATAGTTATAAAAAGGTATATATGGAATTTTATGTCTCTCTAGACATTCATTTAATAGTTTTGAAAATGAATCATTTTATAGAATGTTTTGAATATATTTATTAATGGAAAAAGTAATGTTGCATATTAATTTATATGAATGCATCAATTTTCCCACATACATATCAATTATTTGATGTAAATATTTAATTAAAATATTTCTAATTTCATTCAATAATAAAAACCACTTTATATTTATTTTAGTAGTTTTAGTATTAAAAATTTCAATTTAAAGGAAAGGGAAATATAAATATATGAAAATGTTTTCATGTTGTTCCAAACAATGGTTTATGATTCAATAATTTACATACTATGTTATAGATTATGGGGTATTTTTATGTCTAACAACCATTCTATTACAAAAAATGGTCCAGTGAGTAGGTTATATCACTCTAATGCACAGAGTAAAGGGACATATTTTACCAGTTAGGGTTCACTGAAGTGAATATTATATCACTTTAGAATGTTTTTTAAATATTTTTTATATATTTATCAAATTATCTTTCGTGAATGAGATAAGAACTGAAAATTCAGTAAGGGTATAAAAAAGAAGAAATATTTAATTTTATTGAAAAAATGATAAAAACCCATAAAATAAATACATTATCACGTTTTCATTAAAAATAATAAATATGACATTTATACATAAAAATATCTCACATTATCCCTATGGAAGATTATAAAACCCATTGTAAACCAAGATAAAACAATTAAAAAATTAGTGAATCATTTAAATATCAACCATATAAATAGAGTGACAATTTGTTTTAAATAATTACAATCATTTTTATAATATTAAGAAAAATTGTATTATATTCCCAAAATCACTTAGGATAAGCCTAATTGGTAAACTCCATCATATATTTGGAATAACCATTATAGTATATTCCTATATTGACTTTGGAGAAACCTAATTGGAGTAATATTACCAATACCCCAATTAATCTAACAACTATAAAGGGGAAAACACTATTGGATTATAACATAACTACCTATCACCATAAAAAATTCACATGAACCATTATAATTTATGTAAAATAAAAATTCATAAAATCTTTTTTGTAACCATAAGAAAACAATATTTGATATTGGTATGTCCCTCTCCATTAAAACAAATTTTATTAAATAAAAATTTATAGAAAAACATGGAATATGGTATTTCAATGAATAAAATATGATATATTTTTAATTAGCACAAACATCAAAAAATAGCTATGATAGTGGGAAATGTTTTTGAAAAACAATATATTAAAATATATCATTTATTTTTTTATTTTGTAAATAAAGAGAATAAATATCAAAAAAGGATTAAATTTCAAAACATATAATGATATTTAATAGAGTATAAAATTTTCTTTATAATTTTATTAAATTCATTTAAATTCATTGATAATATAATTTTAAACTTATATATATGGAATAAAAACATAATTTTAAGGGAAATATGGAATAATAGTTTTTAATTAGAAAGTCCATTACATAGAGTTAAAATCATCATTGATGTTTTTTATATTTCTAAATAATATTGTTATGTTAATTATCCACATTATTTATATAAAATTTATGTTTATTATTCACTTTATATCACTTTTTACCATTATAAATCAATTACTTAATCATTTATGTTCACATTTGATGATTTAATGATATTTTGGCCGTATGTCCATAATGACTTCGGTAAGATGACTATTCACAAAGAGGTACTTATTTCATCATATAAAAAATAATAATCATGACATAATTATAATTTTTATACATCAATTATTGTTTGATAACTAATCATCATATATTATATAAAAAATTATCTATGATTAAATCATTGAGATGGTCGGCTGTACGAAAACATGATTACCATTTTTATTTATCAAAGATTAATATGTTAAAAATATAAATAACAATTAATCATCCAGAATTGATAATAATATAAAAATTATCATATTATTTCATTATATATATGTCATCAACATCATGTGGGGATGAAAAACAAATCCCATCTCTTCGGAGAGGTGGTAGTCCACACATACACATAAAAACGTTATAATTTTCCATAATATAGTATGGTAAGAAACATATGTTATATTTTATATTTCCATATATCTCAATATTTCATTTATATCATATATATATCATAAAAAAATTATAACAATATATGAGAGACAATGATAGAAAATTAATTACATCTGTTTGTGAGAGAGTTGTCCACCATATACATGAAATCTTAATTATGTTCCCATTTGACGGAGGATTCATATATATATATATATATATGTTATTAAATTAACATAATAATTTATCAATACAAATAGTCTATTAGTATTTATATTTAATTATTTTTTATAAATACTTGAAGGATGTGGAATATGAAATAAAAGTGAAACATGTAGTTAAAATCTATACCTCTTTTTTGGGATGGTCTCCTTTTGTTAATACCTTATAGCCACTAAGATTGATATTATTGAAAAACTAAGGTCCCAATAATGTCTTCCAAGATTATATTAATGTATTTGGTAAGTTTTTGGATGAAAAATTGGACTTTATGGGTGAATAAATTAGAAAAACTGGTTCATATTTATATAATATGGGACATGTACTATTGAAATAAATTAAAATATTAACATAATATACATTAATTTTGAACTTGAAATGGATAAGAATTTAGAATTTTAGATTATAATATTATTTTGAGTCTAAATATTCTGAATCAATTATATTATTTATTATTTGGATCATAGTTTTCCCTTGTATTCGTAACCCTTCGTTAACAATTTTGGAAAATTATATTAATATTTGTGTTTTCTAAAAGTATGTTTTTTTTAATGTTAAAATAAATTCCAACAAACACATAAATGGACCATTGATTATTTAATGAACCATATAAGATTTCTATTTTTTGCTATAATAATTTTAGGAATTTTAAATCACTTTAAAAATTGAATTGTTATAAAATATCATTAATGTAAATCTTAGAACTATTCACTTACATAAAATATAGTAACAAAAACGAAAAAAATAATATGATTTATAGGAATAAAAAACTATAAAATATTTCATTCTTGTTAATAAATATCACGGGACACAATAATTATTCAAATTATAATACAGAAAATATTTTCAATATAATTTGTTTTATTTTTTTACTAATTGAATAAATAATGCAATAGTATTGTTTAAGAATTTTATGTAATTTCATCTCTAAATATTAAATATAAAATAAAATAAGGGTGATTAATAATTTATAATTTATATTAATATCTATAATTTTTATATCTTTTGTTTATAGCTAGGTTATAAATTATAGTTTTATTGAAATCATGATTGTGACATTTTTACTCTTCATTACATAAGAAAATATTAATGTTATTATAACATTAAAATAGAAAATGACCGGAAGTTAAATATTTGGATTATTCTGGCTAACAAACAATCCTACATTAAATTAATTAAATTTATTGGGTCATTCATTAGACTTAATCATTTTAATATTTAACCTTAATTACCATATTTACCCTTTACCATGGTAACCAAATAAAATATGGTTTCTATTCATAGTGAGAAAACGTAAAAGGGAAATATTTTCCAAATTTGAACATAATAATGAATAATATGGAATTCATTTTTTTCAATTCAAAATATTAAATTTGGTGAATTTAATTTATATTTAAACTAGCAAAACACAATGAAAAATATGTTTTCAAAAAAATGACCCTTTAAGAATAAACTCTTATATTCCCAAATTCAAGTACAAAAATAAATTAAAAATAATATTTGTATTATTTTTAATATTCATGAACTATCTTAATTTTAAAAATAATATAATATAAAAATTTAAAGTATAAATACCTAAAAATAAAATACTATTTACCATGAAAAACATTATTTTCAATATTTATTAAAAAATGAACCTTTTAAAAAAATCCTATAAAAAGAAATTAAGATAATTTAAGTAAGATAAGATAAAATATTTATTATTTTTTGAATTAAATAAAGATTTTTAATAAATCAATATTTTGAATAAAACTATAGAGTACAAAAATAACCAATTTGGTTATAAATAATGATTCATTTCATTTTAAAAATATAACTAAAATATTTATAATGTATATATATATAATATATAATAATGAATATTAGTCAGAGATGAATATTATTTATCTATAAATTAAATAGTATTTTTAATTATTTCCCCCTTTAAAAATTTCATCCTTATAATTTTAATCCATTATTAAACTACTGTGGATACATTTCCCTCATAGAATTTCAGACTCCCATGCTACCACTTGAACAATATGGGTTTAACACTGAAATATAACCCAGTGAATTAAATTATTCCAAAGTACATTTTCTATATGTTCATGAATTTGAATATTTTATACCTTAAATGAATGGTAATCTACATAATAAAATACCCCATGGCTCAATAATTTTGATAATCTCACACAAATATTTTTTACATCATAACATGAAAAAATTGTGAACTATGGATAAAATAAGAGGAATTGGAAATCAATATATTAAAATGATATAAAATTCGACAATATTTCATATGTTCTGATGACCTATGGACTTAATAACAAATTTTCACTATAAAACATTACCCATTTAAATGGAGATACATTAAGAAAAACAATACCACCATCTTAAAAGAAATATCTTTTCATCAACTATACACATAACATTTTTTCCTTCTCATATCTATACTCATATGTTGTTGAATCATAGAAACATTTCCTTACATTTACTTAATCAACATTAGTCCAATCATATTTCATTGCCAAATTTCATCCCAGAAGAAGGATTTCAATACCTATTTTTATATAATACCACACAAGACTTCCACTGTATACTGGAATGAAAAAGTGTTTTATAAAAAACATAAATATAAAAGATATTTATCAGGAATTACATGGTAATCCATTGAAATAAAATGAAACATGTGTTCATGAGTCTGAATTATTATTTTGATAGTCAATCAAAATGAGGTTGAAAGGTTGAACTAAACATCAATTTAGTTTCTAGTGAGATATGAATTTATTTACTAAAATTTAAATTAAATACAAGATCATGTTCAGATTCAATGGAGATATTAAATTGATTTAACCAGAATATATACTTATGATATATTAAATGACTTTAATCTAAATAAAAATTTACATTAATATGAAAGAGATGTGTCGATTTAGTAAATCAACCAACAACAATCCAAATAGCATTATTACCTCAATAAGAATTGGGTAATCCCACCATGAAATCTATTGATCCATTTTCCGATTTTCAATAAAGAAATAGAAAAGGATATGGAGAACCCTTCAGAAATCTCCATCGTACACTGACCTTTCGATAAGTAAAACAGTTCTGTATAAAATAAACAATATTTATTTTTATTAAATCCCAGATCAAATACCCTCAAATGCCTCCCAATATCATAGTATTACAATGATGAATATAAAAGTGAGAACTATGATATTTAACAAAAAAAATTTCCAAAATAATACTCAAAAGGAACGCGTTATAAATTAACAAATCCCAAGACAAAATCAATATCAGTGTAATATTTGGAAACATACCCGTCATAAACAATTCAAGATTTTCTTATAACATTTTTTAATTATTAAAAAAATCATAATTCTATTTAATAATGTATACCACATTGAGAACAAAAAAATTCGGTATGTTTCGACATCATGAAATTTTATAAAAAAATTAAATCATTAACTAAAGGTGAATTCTCTAATTGAAACATGATTAATTCAATATTACTTTTTAAAATAATGATTAAACTAAAAAATTTTCTTTTATGGATGATAGTGAAATTTTTATTCATAATCTTTTATAATTTCTAGGAATATCCTCTATCAAATATTCCACTATTTCATAGTAAATATATAATTAAAAATATTATGATTAGTATATATTTCACACATGGATCCATAGAAATGATTTATCTAAATTCTCAATTAATATACTACAACTACCAATTTGATGTCATTTTTAGTTTAATTTTTATCAAATCATATTATTTGACCTAAATTATTATTAATTACCTTATCATTATTCATCAAGATATAACAATGTCTTTTTAATAGAGAAATATTTTATATTAAAAGTAACAATTCTTGTATAGATGACCCACATCTAAAGCATTAACCATTATTATTATTAGATCATAGAATCATTCATCACATTTATTGGTATAGATGAACCTAAATACATTTCATGTAAATAAATTTTTGGGACAAGATAACAACATAAATTTACCAAAAATAAACTACCATAAATAACTATCCATTTATGAAATCTATCAATCTTAAAACATTTTTTATGACATTTCCATTCATTAATAACTTCAGATTTATTGGGATATAATATTATACCGTCTATATTTATGTTCCATCCATAGAATGAAATATACTAAATAAAATCATTTTTCCTCATTTCATTATATTTTATTCTATTCTGGTGTTTTTGTAAAAAAATAATTTAATTTTTATCATAATCATAAATATAATTTAGAAAAAAACATGATATCATCAATAAAAAACACAAAATGTATCTAAATATTAATGGAAAACTCTATTCTTAAGATCCATAAATATATATTTGGTATTTTTCAACAAAAAGAATATATATATATTCATAATTACTTTATGTAGACATTTTTTTTCATAATTTCCATGTTCTTAAATATATAATAATAGTACTCATGACATACATAGACAATTAAATAATATTAGTCTTTAAAAATTCAATAAATAAATCATATATATAAGGAAACATATAATTAATCATAATATAAATGTTATTAAATGATCTATAATCAAAGGCGTTATGAATTATAAATATTTCTCTTTTATTAAAAAATAATAGAACCCAATTTTGAAGTCATATGACGAATAAATCATTTAACAAGAAACACCTGAAAATGCATACTCTATTCTAGAATTTCAGAATTTTCCATTTGATAAGAGGGTTTTGAAATTAGATTACAATCAGAAACTAATTCCATAGTAAATAAACCACCTTATTATGTATTACACCAGATATCAAATTAGGATGAACATCCAGTTATTATTTCCCTACCATCACATTGTTAATATGAATAGTTTTCTTATTTTCAAAAATATGTTCAACATATAATTTGATTCCATCTGTTAATAGTGTCTTAGATCCTTGATAAATTATTATTTTTAAGGGTTCGTTATTTTATTCACATTGAAAATGTTTCTGAAGAAAAAATCATTTTATCTAAAATATTTTTATCATGGAAAATAGAGATAAACTATATTTCAAAAAAATATTAAACATTACTCAGGTAAAAAAACATGGTTTTTATGTAAAATATTTCTAAAAAATTATAATAATACTATTATAATTTATTTTTTCCATAATAAATTACCAAGGTGTTTTTATCATGTGATCTAGATTCATTTAACGAGTTATAATTTCCAATTTACATGATTATTACCAAGAAATAAATAATTGTATACACTAAAAAAATATACAAAATATATTTACATGGTTTAAATATAAAATAAATTTAGATTGTACCACATTATTCATTGGTGAAACATATTCTATAGTAGTTTAAAATGAATTCATCGGAACTTCATACATATAGTCTGGATTCATCCCATCGTTGGTGTTTATATTTGGTCACACATGTTCAAAATGTCCAATCTCAATGAATTTGAAACAAATTTTTTTTATTTCTCAAAATAATCATTACCACTATTGGGGGTAAGAAATAAAACAAATTCATGAACAACCTATGTATATTAAATAATTATTCTAATGAATAATATGATTTTTTAATGATACAAATTTGGGATTAAAAAGTATAACAATTATACCAGAAGTTATAATATTTCATCCTCTAACAAATTCACCAAAAACCCCCAACAATATAGACTGTAGATCTATGAATGTAAGGTAATCATATGATATTTAAAGAAAGAGTGAAAAATACACTATGATAGTAACATATATCATACTAATATAAATGAATCATGTTGCACTAGCCCCCGAAATTTCATATCATATCTTCATTACGAGTTATCCCTCCAAACTGGAATACCCCATCAATGTGGTAGGTTAGGCCCACAGACCAACTTTCCCCTAAAACGCTACTATGGTTTTATCCCCTAGACTATTAGTCATATATCATGATCAAAAATAAATTTTTATATTCCTCAAAATCTTTCCACACTCTCCCTCAAAATTAAAGACATTACATGATGGTCCACACATTTAACATACTAAAAAACATTAATTCATAGGAACAAACATAACATGATAGTGCATATAAGGTATTTATAACATATCAGAATGAGAATTTATTTCAAAATATAATGACATGTGATTATAATCAAATATTTTAACAATCTCCCCTTGAAACACTATGCTAATCAAATATTATAAAAGGTATCACAAGAATCATTCACCCCAACATGTAATCATAACCATGAATTGTAAAAAAGGTATAAAAACACTTTTTATAAGGTTACATGTTTCAAGGAGTCCCCAAAATGGTATAGAAACTTCTACCTCAGTATTTTTTATATTATGTACCTTTTTTCTAGGAATCATTACACCAACCACATCCCCATGTTCGTTATTTGAAAAGGATCACTGATAATACACTAAAAACATATATTATTTTCCTTCTATTTTTCTTAAAACACTATATGGTATTAATGTTTATCATTCAAATATGTAATTAAAATTATCATCTTATTCAATGTGATAAGCTAATAAAATCTTAATTATAGAATTATTATAAATTAAATGAGATAAAAAGTTTAACTCCCTATAATAATCCAAGATGATCTAAAGAAAAAACAAATCTTTATCATTATAAATTAATTTCTATAATATTTTAATTCAATTGATGATTATTAAATTACTCCAGAATTAAATGAAAAATTTTATACATTTACTCATTAATAGGATAAAATTATATAAAATACAACCTTGATATAACTAATTATCTAATAAAACACAATCAAAAGAGAATAGAAATCGTTGTGCTTTGTCATAACTAGAAATCAGATGAAGGGGTTGAATTGGATGTATTTTTCTTTTCTAAATATTGTGTAACGTAACTCTAGTATACAATAATTCAACAAGATACCATATAAAAATAAGGGAAGGTTTTGAAAGAATTTATAGAAAAACCCTTGATTAGGGTCACATCATTTGAGAACCAAATTAAAATATCAATTAATTCATTATTCATATATATAAATAAAATAAAGTGTCTAAAAAATCCTTAATTTGAGTTACAAATATTAAATTAATTTAAAAAATAACTCCCACAATATGTGGAATTTAATAAATTCAAAAACATGTTAGTGGGTCAAGTTGGGGAGGAATATGAAAAACTGAGGTTTTAATTTTTTTATTGACAATGGAATTGGGTAATGTTAATATAGTTAAAAATTATATAACTCTATAATATTGTTTAAGGGTAATATGTTCTCGAATTATGTAGAGTTAGAATCATTATCCCACCCTTCTATAGATCATGTTACCCTTATAAAACCATTATAAAATTGTGTATAATCAAGTGCAATGACTATGTTACACGTAAAATCATTTACAATAATAGGGTTAACCATACGACATATATATATTACTCATATATAGAATATATAATACACTAAAAACAAATTTTTACCCCTATGAATCATTGAAAATACATACACAGAACCTTCATACCCTTATGAGAACTTTTAAAAATCATGGATACCATTATCCAACACCGTAGGTACCATTACACATCCTTTCAAAATGAGAGCTTATCGGATTGTAATTTTTGGGGTACCCTGAAGAAATCCTTTTTAATTACTTGTTTAAAATCATTTATAATATGGTATAAGGATATAAACATACATGGCTATGTTATGGGTCTACATACCATCATACAACACTTATAAATTGAACTTTATCCCTACATAAACCTTAGAATCTCTATCAAACCCTTACAAAAATGATTAAAATAAGGAGTAAGAAGTATAGAAGTTGTAACATCAATAATGTCTATTGGAATAGTCAAAATATCATCACATTATCATTTTTCATGTGAAATCACTGATATTTGTTTGAGAATTTTTAAATTTCATAAAAAATCATTATATATTATAATAAAAAGATGTTTTAAAGATAACATATAAACTGATAATGATATATGTATAAAAATATAATCTTGAAATAGAGGTACTATATATGATATTTAAATACATTAAATAATTCCATTCATTTTTGTATCATCTAAAATTGAAATTTTATACACCATATAACAAAAATTAAGGGCATAATAAAAATATCTATTAATGAGTTGAATTTGAGATGAAAAACTATAACATCATGTCAAAATCTGCTCCATTTTAATTTATCACCCTTTATAAAAAACTTTTTACCTTAACAACATAATATAATCCTTACCCATATCGAATTTCATTTATAATTGTCATAAAAATTAATTCCTTTTAGTAATTTATTTGAATATCCATATTGTATTTTTATACCTCTAAACTTTTACACTAATTTTACAATAGTTGTGTTCATATTATTGATTCATCAAACTATGATCAATAATATGAAATAAATGTTACATTTTGGAAGGATAATAATAAATTATGATTTTTGAAATACATTTCATTAGAGTTTTAGATCATGTCATCGAATATGAAGTCAATAGTAAGAATATTTCTTCTATTCATGATGACCATGGTGTGTTTTGATATGTAATGAATTATATATTGATATAAAATTTCTAAATTGAGAAACAAAACTCTATATAAATTTTTATTTTATATTACTCATGTAATTATGTTCACATATTTATTCATGATAAAAATTTATATTATTGATCAAGTAGGTGACTAAAGTGACCTAAACATGGACAAACCCTACTTTGAGGATTGATAATGAGGTGGGTTAATTATAATTTCAAAATACCAAGAGAATAAAGACCTTATTTGTTTTTTAATAGTGTGATATATCATAATTATAAAGATGTAGAAGAATACTTATTGAATACTAATTATGGTTTTGGGTGTAACAAAATCATGCAAATGATGGTGATATATTAAAATTTATTGTAAATACAACTTCCTGATACCAAGGAAGATGATCTTAAATGTAAAATTTATGATGAATTAATTTAAAATTTATTGTAATAAATAAATGGGCATTGTAAAATTTTTCATTGTTTAATTTTTAATATCAAAAAATACCCTTCTATAATTACTTAATTATACTATGAGGATCCGATGATAAAATCTTTCTACAGGTGATCCAAAAAATCTCCTCGGATCTCCTAGAAGCACCATTTGATCTACATGTGATATCATGACAAGTCCAATATTCAGGATTATTATTTACTATCCCTTATTATTTTGTCTTGAAAGAATCTTTAGTTAACCTCATGATCTTCAGAGAGAGAAAATGAGCTGATGAGAGAGAATTTGTTGTGCGCAACGATTTTCTATTCAAATATTTTTATGATTTAACCAATATATATATATATATATATATATATCTTATTATAGAGATATGATTTAAGTTAAAATTTTATTTGATTTTACATTTTTCATTTAATATTATTTGTTACCTTTAATAAATCAGATTCTATATATTAATAATTTTATTATTATTGCTTTTTCTGTCCACCAACTTTTTAAATATGAAATATAATATAACTGTCTTTTTAATTAATATTAATCACCAGACTCAATCTTATCCAATTTGAACAAGTATAGTATTTACTAAACAACCAAATAAATAATATTTTCAAAAATAAAAATTTTATTAAAAAAATTAAATAATTATTTATTTAAATATTAAATAAATTAAATATTTTATTCACTAGATAGAGAATAAATAGTTATATAATTTATGAGATCAATATAACAAGAATAAAAATTTTCCTCAGACATGGGAATAACTTCTATTCACATAATTAAACTCAATGTTAATTCATTGAGAGCACCAAAAACACATAGTGTTTGACCCAATAATATTCTTTATCATTGATATTAGACAGTATTTCTTAAATTCCATGAGTACTATCAAGAAATAGGTCATGATACCCATGAAAAAAATACTTTTTTCACAATATCGAAAACCATAAAAAAATTGTCACTTTATAATATAATCTCTTAGATGAAATATCTCATCATGAAGGCTTCACATCCATTTCCTAAATATAAATGTTCAATATGTCATTATTTGACTGTCTAAAAAAATAATATCATTAAGCCATGGAAATTTACTTTAATGAAATCATAATATAAAAATTTAAGGTCCGATATATCAAATTCTATAAATATGGAATGGAAAATCCTTCCTTGAATTATTCATTAATGAGATGTATCAAATGAGGCATCCAATTTATCCATCTTTCAAAGAAATTTTATTTTGATGCCTTAAAAAATACATATATGTGTGAAATTTCTAACATGAAATTATTGTATTCTTAAATTTTATGGACCATCATTATTACTCATAGATAATAATATCTAATGAGACCAAAAAATATAAAATTCCTACTGGGTGTACCTTGTAATAATCTCTCACCATGGAGATAACTAAGTGAAAACATCATGAGAAGAAGCCTCATATTCTAATGAGTAATTGAACCTCTTATTCTCTAGAATGTGTGACCCATTTGACTTTATTATGAATCCAAAGTACATTATTTATGAATATCATCTTTTAACGTCATGGTTATCATTATATACATGAACTAGCTTGACCTTTTCAATGCAATATGTAATCCATGAAATTATTAAGTTATAATTATTTATAATGGAAAATAATTGTAATAATGAGTTTTATAAATATTAAATACATTTAATATAAATGTAATCAATGTTCAAATATTTGGTCTTAGGACCCAAACTCTATCGAACAACCACATTTTCTACAGCTACCTACATACGACCTTCAGTCTACTATACACTACAATCTTGTCATGTTTCTAATGATAAATGGATTTATTCAAGGGGTCTACAATGCTTTCTTACATGGAAATAATACTCTCTATAACAATAAATCTTAGAGAAAAATCCCTCAAGGTTTGAGACTTCTTGAGTTTGATATTTGTATGCTGATATGATACGTTCTCTATAGCAGGATCCACCACTATTGTATTATAAAAATAGAGTGTGATGGGTTCATTACTTCTACACACACCAGGGCGCTCTTGGATGATTTTTAATATCCACAGTTCATATTTATCGGCCTTAAAAAAACAATATAATCAACTTCTTCTATTAAATCTAAAACTAAAACCTTCTTTCAACTCTTCCAGCTCTCAACACCTACATTTAATGTGGATATAAATCTCATTTAAGACATCATGTCATCTTGACTAGTTTTGAAAGTAGCATATTCATATCCTCTTATGAATAGTTCATAATCACTTTCATAAACAAGGAACATGTCCTAGTAAAACTAAGATACAAAAAGATAGTATTGAATTCCATATAATTGAGGTCACCCTGATTAGCTTGATATATTCATACGACACTTAACACATAGTACAAATCTAGCATAGTACCAAGAATATTATACCTGAAAGACCCATTCGATGAGGCGTATGTCATCCTTATCATTCTATTTATTTCTCCATATGTAAAAGGACACATTTCGAAAGAAATATTAATTCCATGTGATTTTGGAAAAAATCCCATCTTGGATTGTTCAATACTGAATATCTTTAGTTTCTTTTAAATGTATGTGCTCTGATGTAGGCTTAGAATCTTCCTTGATCTATCAAGATGGATCTTACTCTCAATAATATATTCTCCCTCACCCAAGTCCTTAATAAAGAATCATTCATTCAAACACTCCATAATAGACTACTATATTGGTATTTCCTTTATAATAAGTAATTTGTTGTCAATAAAAACTACAACTAAAATGAAAAAACCCTTCTAAATAATATATAAATAATGATAAAAATAATTATTTATGAAACTAAATTCTATTATGGGATCATAAAAACCAACTTCCTATGAATTGAATAATTATATTAATCCATAAATTTATCAATTCAACTTTCATACCTTGTTAGAACACATTCGAGTTACTAACCCTATTGGTTGTTTCATATCTTCATCTTCCTAGGGGATCCTGTTAAGGAAGGTTTTTTTAATCTCAATTTTTCAAATTTCATTATCCTATAAATTTGTATTAGAAAGTAGAATTCTGATTTATTACAACATTTCTACTGCTGAAAAGTTTTCCTTGTAGTCGATTCCATGACACTATTTGAACCATTTTTCTACATATCAAGACTTATAAGTATTCAATTGTCCTTCAATTCATACTTTACTATTGAATAACCATTTTTAACCAAGATGATTTATATCTACTGAATGGTCTACCAAAATCTAGACTTGGTTTTGGTACATAGAATCCATTTCAGAATTCATAGATTTCTTCCACTTAGAATCATTTTTTCTACATAATACTTACTTTTAGGTTTTGGAATCATTATTATCAACAAATAATAGGTCACCGTCAACTTTGAATAAAAATACATATCATTTTGGTTCTCCATCCAATGTTGTAATTCAATGATTTAATTTTTTCAATGTAAAGATTTTATCTTCCATCGGGATTTCTGGAATATTTTTCTATATAATGTCATCTGTATCTTGAGTATCAACATTATTAAAGTCTATCTTACATGTAATATCTTTTTTTAAGGATACAATCCACCTAGAAGAATGGGGTATTTATTCTAATAAAACCCATAATTTTTAATAGATTGTATAAGTATCATCCCATTATATCGTAGGGATATCAAATAAAGATATAATTCATGACATTAGGTGAATTATTTTTACTAGAATAGGCCATTAAAATATCATCAAAACCACAAAATTGAATGTAAGATAAAACATTTTTCTTTTAATTTCATAATTGAAATATTACAATATTATTCGTTAGTAGGAATTTGGTGTATTTTGTTTTTTTAAATTCATATCCCCAAATGGATAATGGAAGGCTCACATGGGTCATCATAGATCTGATCATGTCCAACTAGGTGTGGTTCGTCCAATAGATCAAACCATTCCACTAAGGTTCATATGGAGGGTTGAGTTGAGATATATTCCAAAAATACGATAAATAATAAATGAATTCATGATTAATATATTTCCAATAAGTTCTCTGAAATATTTCTTAATCATCTTACCAAACTGGATCTCAACTCCATTGCTGTATTCCTTAAATTTATTTAAATTATCCAACTTATACATCATTATGAATCAATATCCATATATACTAAAAGTATCAGTAAAAGTAAGGAAGTATGTGTACCCAAAATCTTACTTCAATATTAAATAGACCACACACACTGATATGAACTAATTCAAGAATAAGTTTAGCACTTTCAACATTCACTATAAATAGATTTTTGGTAAATTTTCATTGTAACCATATGTGATGTTCACAAAATGGGTTTCTTTCAAAATAACATAAATATACATCTTGATGAAATCTAGTAATGTGATTTTCATTCACATAACCTAGAACGTGATTCCAATGTTTGGAATGGTATGAATGATGTGATGTAACTTCATTATTGAATTCCATTATTTTATTTCTGTAATCCAACAACTAAAGACTATTATTGGAATGTACCTTACAATAAAAGATTCTAAATTTATTAAAGAAGAAAATTTTATTCCAAAATATCAATATAAATACACCGGTATAAATTTTTGATATAAAAATACTACTTTTGGTAAATTACTAAACATAATAACAAAAATATTAGACAAACATCATTCTGGTTGTAAAAGTGATGTGGTATCCTCAATAGGTACAATATAATGTTTAGATCCATTTTCTGCTCATTGATCTACTTATCCTCTATCAATATTTACAAATCAACATTGTTCCTATGTTTTAATTGATATATGATCACTATGACTATAACTAATACACTATGTGTATACATAGATAAATTTCAATTGTAAAAAAACAAACGTGAATCTTCCCCTTGGTTATTTTCAAGGTTGCTGTTTTTCATATCATTTCCCTTATATCCAAATGATAAAAAAAATATAACCCTCTTCAAATTATTTCCCCTTGATATTTATTTTCTTGAAAGGGTGTGAATAATCTTTGGGCTTAATGTTATACCATTTCTTTTTACATTTTCACCTTAATGATAGAATGTTTGTGATGATTTATATCCAAATCTACATGGAAGTGAAGAGTAATAAGATATGGAAGGGACATCTCAATGTTGTACATATTAAAACACACAACAAATACGGTGAATCTATGAGGGAGTAATTCTAGGATGTGGTCAGTTTTCAATTATTAATGGAGTTTACACCCTATAACCTCTAGGATCTCAATATACTCAATGATACTAATTACTTGAGGTATAGCTGTGGCACCCTCTACAATATATCCCAAAAAGAGGGACTTGGAAATCTCAAAAAATTCATATATGGAAAAATACTATTCAATAACATGGAGTTTCTAAAGGATTTTATACAAATCAATGTTTTTTGGATACATAAATAGTTCACTAGACATTAATGAAATTATTAAACATTGAATGTAAAATTCATACACCATATATTTTTCATAGATAAATATCACTTCATTAATTACCTCATTAGTAGTCAGATCAAGAATGGATATTTCCATTACATAAGATTTCCATTAATGGCACAACACAAACCAAAGAAGTCTAATCATCACATAGAAGTTACATCCAGTTTGGAGGAAATTATTTTATTATTGATTGTATAAATAGTGTGGATGTTGATCATTTCATCATATTCTATAATTTTAATAATATTATTTGTTCATTTTTCTTTAATAAAAAATAAATGAAAAATGAAAAATTAATTGTTTTTTATTCATCATATCTCCAAATATTTTATAATGTATCAATATCCCACACCACTGAACTAATAATGTGTTATTTCCGTAAAATTCTTAAGAAAAGGATCCTCATTAATTTTATATGTGATCATGACACTGGGTATGAAAAAATACTAATGTAATTAGGTATGAGGCCATGCCAATAGTGAACTTGCAGCTCATTTATCTTTTGAGTGGATTCCCCTCTATTAAAAACATATCTTTGATATCCTCAACACATTCTTCCAATTATTTATTGGACAAAGTTTTTTTATTTTACTTAATAAAATTATAGTTTATTCATCCCAAATCCTTATTTACATATCCATGATAAATTAAATGACAATACTTCTTCCATGCCTTATACATAGCCTTTTGGTTTCGTTCCCAAATATATAATTGATGGCTTAGTCTGACATAATATTTGATTAATGAATTTTAACTAATTAAGAATATGTTTTATCTTACATTATCATTTACACATCTTTTTAATATTATGTGGATATTACATAACTAATTAAAGATATTGGATAAATTATTTACACAAATTTCATTTTTTTAATTTCCATATTTCTAAATTAATTCCTATATTTATGTGACCATGGCCTTGAATCCAAAAAATAAATATTTTCATTGAAAGAAATAAATAACTATTTAAATTATCTAATCATTGGATTTATCTTCTTGTAGAATTAATGAGGGGATATGAAATCAGCATTAGAATCTAAAGAAGTAACTCATATTTCAGGTCTTGGCATGAGTTACAATAGTCAAACTATCGATATTTGTATAACTAGTGTTGTCACCAATATGGATCTATCTTAAGCCCTCTATGTGCATCATGGAAGATTCCATTAATTATAAATATTTATTTCTCATATTCTTGGGAGGGGATCCAAATGATTAGTTAAAAGGTATTATATAAATATCCTTGGATAGGAATGTCTTATATAATAATTTTGGGAGGGTTGAATCACATACCAAAATTTAAATTAATGTTAAATAACTGATATCCCATGTAATAGATTAAATCAAAATATAAATCACATACACATGTATTGATGATACTAATTAATGGTAATACATCAACTAATACGAAAAAGTAAATAGATAGCATTTATTTATTAATTTTTTCTTTTATTCGTTCAGATAAATTCAATTGAATTAATTAATTAATTTATTTATTAATTCCCATTAATCATAATGATCATTCTATATTTTTTGGTGTAACACCCTATTAATTTTATTAATGTAAAATAAATGGAAGAATGCATAATGACCCATTATTTATAAAAAATTGGTTAGAAATTTGAAATTCCATAATATAATTATCAAATTTTCAAACACACAAAAGTGTTCAAACCAATTTAATATGTTTTTAAATAAGAAATGATAAAAAATTTTGTACTATTTATTTTATCTATTAATGTGAGACTATATAGCATGTATGTATATCTATACATAATATACCCCAGTTTTTATATATCTTATCCACACACCTTAGTATTTAGTGTGTTATCTCTGCCAGAAAATATGGGGTGTACATACCGACTACAATCCATGTATTTTTTCCATGATATTTGATCATCTAGTAAACATCCGTTTTGAAATAAAATCACTACATGGAATTAGTTTCTCTGTATCTAGATACAGTGAACATGGGTCTATAATGTGATCTCTAGTTACACATTCTGTAACCTGTTTTGTAAATAAGTATTTCTTTATGACTTTTCCATTCCTTCTTTAATGGGGGATATTGTTAGGTCATTAAGGCTTTCCTTATGTCATTACAATTCCTCTTGTTTTGGAAATCACAAACACCTTATCTTAAGGCAAATCTATTTTTACCTCGTGTTTCACTTTTATAAGGAAAATTTCCTTCCCCAAAGAAATTTATCTTTTCCTTGTCTTCATTACCTATATCATATGTTCACTAAGTATAAAATTCGGATTGAGACCAAAACATAGGAATAATATAACACATAGATATTAAGAATACTATTTAAGACATCGAATTCTAGATATAAACATTCATGAAGTTCAATTCCAAATTATGGTTACGAACTCTCATGATGTTCAACTCCGAATTTTGGATACAGAAATTCATGAAGTTTGACTACAAATTAGGGTTAAGAACTCTAATGATGTTCAACTCCGAATTCGGGATATGAACATTCATGGAGTTCGACTCTAAATTCTTGTTACAAAATTCTCTATTTTCTGACTCCGAATTCTAATTACGAATTCTGGTTATGAACTTCTCTAAGTTCGAACTCTGAATTCTGATTATTAATTCTGGTTATTAAATTCTCTATGTTTTGATATTGAATTTTGATTAGAAATTCTGGTTACAAACTTCTCTTAGTTCCAACTCTGAGTTCTTTGAATACAATCTCTGAACTCGTATGAGTTCTGACTCTGAATTCTCATGAACTTTGACTCTGAACATTGTATGTTCAGGTTCTGAATTCTTGTGAATCCAGTCTCTGAATTTCCTTGAAATTCAAACTCTAAAATTATAAAGAATTTAGGTTCCTAATTCCAAGAAAATAGAATCTGAATATCTAGGTACTATAGACTCCAAATTCATTTTTGGTTAGACTCTGAACTTTGATATTTAATTACATTCCGAAAATCAGATTCTGGTTATGCTTACACGTGTTCTAATATAAAACGATGTCATGCTTTTAGTTACTCACTAACTGTTGTTTGACTAACTCGTGTAAGGTCCCTCCGAAATTCAAGGAAAAATATGGTCGTTGGAGGAGGGAGCCGACCGTTGAGGTTGTGCCTATAAATAGGAGCTCATTTGAAAGAGCTCGACACCACAATAAAACGTTTTGACTGAACTTTGACAACTGTACATACATGTTGTTGAAGTGATTTCTAGAGAGACAGGCTTATATAAACTCTCAGGAATCATCTAGAAATTTTGAACGACTTGTTCAATCTTTTCTTCATGCAAATTTGATTAGTGTAGAGGTTCGATATCCTTAAACTTATATACATTAGGTTGTGAAGTTAGAGGTTCCGATTTCCTTACAAATAGAGGGTTTGAGGGGATAGAAAGACACATACCGATCATCGGATTGAGGGCTTACCTGGGTTTTGGTAAGACAAAATTTCTTGAAATTATAAATCAAGGGACCTCTTATCTAGGTTGTTGGATACCCTCCTCTTTGGTTCAAAATATTTTCTACTTGTTACTTGAAATGTTACTAATTTGTTTACCACTTTGTATTTTAGTTGTTAAGGAATTTATAACTTTAATGTACATCCATAAACATGTACTCTGATTTTATAGGATTCTATACGATTTAAGGTAGAATATTAGTTGGTGTAAACTTTTGTTAAGTTTCATTTCCCGTATAATTTTTTCAGGATCAAGCATATTAGTAGAATTTAGAGGTTCTGTGAATTTTGGTTATACAAAATTTCCATAGGGATTTTTAAAAGAATACAATTCACCACCCTCATATATTTGTATCTCATTTTACAAATTCCATCCTACATTTGGTATTATATAGTATATCATACTCAGACATACCATCTCAACAATTTGTATCAGATGATTGGTTCAATCTGAATTAATCTCATGATTAGATTTAAATGAGAATTATCAGAATTGAACTTCCAGATTTACAATTTTTCAGAATCAACTTTTAGGATTCATATAGTTCTGATTCAGTTTTTCTTAGAGATACTCTTGTTCAATTTTTTCTTGATTAAGAATATTTTCCTTGTTTATGAACTTTTTCTATTAACAAGTTCTGTGTAGAATGAATTTTCATAAAGATGATAGGAATCAATTTTGTTTCCATAGACAATATAAATCCAACAAGACCACCTATCTTTGATGGAAATGATTACGAATATTGGAGAGATAGAATACAGACTTTCATTATCAATACTGGTGTTGATAACTTTTTTATTCTTACTGGAGGATAAAAAATTATTGAAAAAGACGTTAGTACCTTTACTAAAAAATAAAACCAGGAATATCAATTGAATTATATGGTACACAATACTTTACTTTGTTCAATGTATAGAAATATATATAGCAAAATTTCTTCTTGTGAAGTAAAAAATTCTATATGGAAGAAACATTATCTTACTCACTTCGGAACTTCCAAAGTCATTGAAACTAGAAGAGATATTCTTAGAGCTGAATACCATGGGTTCAATTTTCATTATGGAGAACCCATATGTAAGTTGCAACAATGATTTATGACAATTGGGAATAGTTTGCAATAAATGGGAGAGAAAGGATTAGATTATGAAGCTATTGTTGAAAATATCATAGGCATCATGCCAAATGAGTGAGAATCAAAGAGGAAAACAATTGATGAAAATAAGAAAGTCACTAATATTTCCATTAATGAGTTGTTTGGAACTCTTCTTCAACATGAAACCTTAATGAAGTGGGATGATAAAAATGTTAAGAAGAATAATGAAAATGGAGGAGTTTCTTTTAGAACCACTTATTAACATATGAAAACAAATACCCCAGAAAGAGTAACTAGATAAAATTAAAAGAAAGTCATTATTCTGTCAGAATCGAGTGAAACAGAAAAGTCTTAGAATGAATAAGGTAATCATGCTCGCAGAATGAACAAGATTGTAGCTCAAAAAAACCATCAGAATAAATACAAGAATAAAGACTACAGAGTAAGAAATATGGAGAAGTTACTTGGTATAAATTTTGATGAACATGTCATATCAGACCTGATTGTTCTTTGTTGAAAAAGAACGAAAACAAGGAAAGTAATTCAGGAAGGAACAAGAAGAACTTCTATCGATCAAATCACAAGAAAAGCCTTAAAGCTAATGATACAAGGAGTTCTAGCTATAGAGACTCTTCAGAAAGTGAATATTCTAAATATGATTCATCAGCACATAAGAATATTGGATTCATTGCTACTACTTTATTCCCTAATACATGTCTTATGTACAAGGTACGCTCTGCCGAGGCTTTAACAAATTTCTCTCATAATAAGAATTACTATTTCAAAAATAGTACTTCTAATGAAGATACTTATCCTCAGAAAATTAAGAAATAACTTCCTATGAAAATTTTTCTAGATTTTCCATGTTACGTGAAGCAAGAAATTGTAAAATTTCTACGAAATTATACATGGAAAACACTAGGGAATAAATTCATAAAAAAGGGATTTTAGATCATTTAATAGATCTTAGAAATAAATAAGAGATTACAGAAAAACATTCTAAAGATCTTGAGAAAGATGGTTCTGCTTAAAATGAACTATCTAAAGATCGTAATAATGATATTTTAGAAATAAAAGTTTTTGAGGAAAAATCTAACTCTATGGATATGTTTCCTGAGGATAGGAATTTAGTCATCAGACTAAAATCCGAAATATTTTTTCTTATGAATCCTTTTGCAAACATTACCTCTGGGAATGAAAATTTTGACAATATGTATTCTCAAATTAAACCTCAAGGAAACACTACTAGAGTAGGTTATACTCACCAAAAACCAGTTTTCAAAAAAAAATATTTTGTTCCTTCTAGAGCCCCTATTTTAATAAATGTCAAAGTGGTGGGTATTAGAAGAAAAATTCCTCCTTGAATAATGTTCAATCTCTAGGGTTTTATACTAATTATTTTTCTAAAAAAATGTGTATACCCAAAATTTTTTAGTCTAACAATTATAGATCCAAGAATGTTTGGATTCTGAGAGTCTAACATTCTTATTTTCAGGAAGATAAAGAAGGTACCTACAAGAATATGTGGTACATAGATAGTGGATGTTCCTGACATATGACCTGTAACAAAAAATATTTTTAAAATATTATCAAGTTGAAAGGAGGAAAAGTAACTTTCGAAGATAATTCTTAGAGAGAAATTATTGCAATAGGGAACATCGTTCTTCTTGGAAAAACAATGATTTAAAATGTTTTATTTGTAAAGGGTATTAAGAAAAACCTCATTAGCATAAGCCAATTATGTGATCAAAGCTATCTTGTGAGTTTTAGGAATGGAATGTACTTAGTACACAATTCCTAGGATGAATTTATTCTTTTTGCTAATAGGCAAGTGAATGTTTACACACTAAATTTAGAAGACCTTATGATCCATGATCTACCTTTCCTTAGTGAAATGTAAGACCATTCTTGGTTATGGAATAGAAGGTTAGGACACTTTAACCTTAGGAACATATGAAAAATTCATAAAAAAAGATTACTTAAGGATCTATCAGAGCATAGATTTGATTCCTCAAAAGATTATGATCCTTGTCAATATGTAATGCTAAATAAATCATGTTTTAAATCAGTCGGTGAAGTCACAACTTCACATACATTACAGCTAGTGCATATGGATCTTTTTGGCCCAACACAAACATGAAGAATTAAGGGAAAGTATTATGTATTTTTCTTGGGTTATGATTATACTAGATTTACATGGTTTTATTTTCTTGGAACGAAATATGAATATTTTTTTTAATTCATATATTTTAGTGCCCAAGTCAAAAACAAGAAAAACCTTCCATTGAAAACTACTCATAGTGATCATGGATGATAATTTCAAAATTCGGATTTTGAAACTTTTTGTATTAGAAAAGGAATTACTCATAACTTCTCATCACCTAGAACACCTCCACAAAATTTTTTTGTTGAAAGAAGAAATATAATTCTATCAATAGATAGCAGGAACCATGTTGAGTGAGTATTCTGTAGTCAAGCATTTTTGGGATGAAGCTATGTGTACTGCTTGTTATACTATAAATCATGTTTTGATTTGACCTTTTTCTTAATAAAACACTTTATTTGTTATTTAATGGTAGAAAACCTAGACATTCCTACTTTAAGTATTTTGGTAGCAAGGTATTCATTCTGAATACCAAAGATAATCCTCATAAATTCACACCAAAATCTGATGAAGGAAATTTTTTAGGCTACTCCAGAACTTCTAAGGCTTATAGAGTTTTCAATAAAAACATTTGTACTGTTGAACATACCGTACATTCCAAATTTTATGAAACTGGTACTTTTGTTTGTAAACAACCACAACTTACATCTTTAGATGTGTTTTAAAAAATAGATTATCAACATTTGATAGAAGATTTTTCTGATAAGGAAAATGTTCAACAATATACTACTAAACATTTACCCTAGAAGATTTCCTACCCTATATTGATGAACATGTTTTAAAAAACCTAAATTAGTTGTTTCTCAAGAATCTTCCAGGTGATAGAATCATTGGAGATGTCAATCAACCTATAAGAACTAGAAGTTTCTTAAGAAATGAAGTAGAACATCTTTCATTCCTTTCTTAATTAGAACAAAAAAGCATGGAAGAAGCATTAGGTGATGATAATTGGATTTATTCCATGCAAGAAGAACTAAATGAATTTGAAAGGAATAAAGTCTAGTCCTTGGTTGAAATTCCTAAGGAAACATCTGTTATTGGAGTAAAATGGGTCATCAGAAATAAGTGCGATGAAAATGGAATCATTGTAAGAAATAAATCTAGATTAGTTGCTAAAGGATATAATCAACAAAAAGGAATAGACTATGAAGAAACATATGCTCCAGTATCTAGATGTGAATCAATTCATATATTACTTGCCATTGTGGAATTCGTCAATTTCAAACTTTTTCAAATGGATGTGAAATGTGCTTTTCATAATTTTTATGATCAAGATAATGTTTTTGTTGAACAACCTCCTAGTTTTGAAGATACAAAACTTCAGGATTTTGTTTTTATACTTAACAAAGCTTTTTATTTCCTTAAAAAATCCCCTCGATCTTGGTATGATAAACTTATATGATTTTTTCTTCAAAATAACTATGTTAAAGGTAATGCAGATTGAACTCTTTTTATAAATAATGATAAGAAAAATGTTTTGATTGTTCAAATTTATGTTGATGAAATAATATTTTGTTCAACTCAGCTATCATTAACTGATTCCTTTGTGGATATAATAAAATCTGGGTTTGATATGAGTATGATGGATGAGTTAACATTTTTCTTTGGTTTTAAAATTTCTCAAAAACCATAAGGAATCTATATATCCCAACATAAGTACATTAAATACATTCTTAAAAAGTATGGATATGAAAAAAAACTAAGAGAATATATACTCCCATCGGTACCTCAAACACACTTGACCTTTATTAAGCTGGGAAACCAGTAGATCAAACATCTTTTAGAGGTAGGATAGGAAGTTTACATTACATGACAGCTAGTCATCCAGACTTAATGTTTTCAGTATGCTTATGTGCATGATATCAATCAAATCCTAAGGAATCTCATTTAAAGGAATTGAAAATAATTTTTCTCTACTGAAAGGGAATCATGGATTTAGAAATCTTTTATACTTCTGAAAATGATTCTGTTTTAAAATGTTATTCATATGCTGACTTTGGTGGATGTAGAATGGATAGAAAGAGTACATACAGAACTTATCATTTCGTAGAAGATTCATTATTTTCATGGTCATGCAAGAAGCAAACCTTAGTAGCACTTTCCACTGCTGATGCTGAATATGTATCAGTTTGAAGTTTTTGTGCTCAAGTGTTGTGGATACAGCAGACACTAACAGAATATGGTATGATTTTTACAAAAACACAAATTTTGTGTGATAATACAAGTTCCATTGGTCTTAAAAAAAATCATGCACATCACTCTCATGAAAAGCAAAAAGTTATTATGAATCACTTTCTTAGGGATTACACACAAAAATAAGATATTATTCTTTAATTCACCGGAACAGAAGATCAACTTTCTGATATTTTCATAAAACCATTACCCTCTGATAGATTTGAATACATTAAAAAGTAGTTTGGAATGATAATCATAAAGAAATTTTCCTTTATTAACTTCCTGTTAAACCAATATCCTTATAGTATTAATCTTATTTTCATAGGGGGGTACATCTTTCATTGATGTTTTAAAAAAAAAATCATATTTGGTTTTTCATATTTTTCGTAATGAAAAGTTTTGTACTCCGTTATTCAAAATTTTTGTAATGAAAATTTTCATAGTTATTTTTTCATAGTATTAGTAATGAAGATTTTCATATTGAAATTTTCTCAATGAATATTTTCGTAATGAAATTTTCATATTGAATTTTCTGTATTCGAATTTTTCGTAAAGGAAGTCTTCGTACCTTATGTTTTCGTAATGGAAATCTTCGGACCTGAAGTTTTCGTAAAAAATATTTGGACCAGACGTTTTCATAATGAAAATCATCAGACATGAACTTTTCATAATAAAAATCTTCAGACCTAAAGTTTTCGTAATCAAAATCCTCAGACCTCATATTTTCTTAAAAGAAACTCCCAGATTTTAAAATATTCACAGTGATGTTTTTTTTCTCATGTTTTTCATGCAATCCAAAGTTCTTCAAGAATAACATTCCTCAATAAGATTAATTCTCCTAAAGTTCCTAAAGGTATGTTTCTTTCTTTCATTTTTATAATCAACTTTTACATGATGTTAGTTTCTTTTTATTTTAAAATTTCTCAGATTCTATTTTCCTTAAATCTGAATGTTTTCCTTTTAAAACCTCAAAAGATCAGATTTAACCAAATTTTCTTCGCGGCTTTTATTTCAACCGTCAAATAAAATCTGAAGAATTCTCAGCCATTGTATCGAAATGAGTAGATGAACCGTTGCTTCAACACCTATATAAAGGGGACCCCCAATGGTTGTCTGACATCGTTTTATCAAAGCTTGTGCGTGTCGAATCCCTACCCCACTACAATAGACCGTTCCAAATTCTAAAGAAGTGCTGAAGTCCGAATGTCTGCAGAAGTTCCCTCTATAGATATGTATACACTCAAGCCAATTTTAGAGTGGAAAATATATAGGGAGGGGTTGGTACACCCAAATATTTTAACAAGTATGAATCTATTATTTCCAAGAACATCAAGCTAAATGGATCAGAAAGCATACCTATTTCTAATACCGGAGCTCAGGATGCTGTCTATCAAGATTGAATCATTGAATTATATGAATCGGTTTTCTTCTTTAAGGATGAAGGTTGAGAAAAATTCTCCATCAAAAGTTATGGTAAGACATACAAACTCTCTTACACCAAGGCTGCGAGCTTGGTGGGACTATCATATGAAGGAGAAGCCAAATGTTTCTCTCACAAGCTACCGAATATTCAAGGAAGTTTCACGAAGGTGAAGGCCATGGAATGCCTTGGACACACTAATGTAAAGACAAAAAACATTTATCATCTATCTACAAAAAAATCTGATTCTATAGTTATGGGTTCAGGCCCTTATCGTACCGAGGAAGGGTGACAAGGACACCCTTACGAAAAGTGACATGTATATCTTGGATTTTTTGGTAAACCTAAGGAACGTTAACCTCATGAAACACATTCACATTACAATAGAGAACATCAAGAATGGGAATCTAAGAGCTCAGATAATAATGTATCCTACCTTTCATTCAAATTTATATTTCGGTGCCTATAATATTTTAAGATCCCCTACAGTTCCAAGACGAGGAATTGCAAGGTGATGTTGATCAGTGATTACACCCTCATGTGAATGAAGGTTGGTTTATCTAAAGAGTTAGGTGAATTTTATGATTTAACTGAGGATAAGGTATAGGATGTTCTGAAAATTTTGATGAATTTGAACCTTCAAAGAAAGCCGAAATCAAAAGAATTTTGAAGGATGTGGAAGCAGAAGATAAAACACCTAAGTCTAAGGAAGTATAGTCAGCACCTCCTAAACCAATGAAACAGAATGCCTACCTAGATGAAGTTGTAGAAAAATGGAGGGAGGATAAGAAAAAAAAGAAATAACGGTAGCCACAATTTGTCCTAGACTTCGCCGAGGCCATGGCTTTGAATGAAAAAGAAGCTGATAAGATTTTGAAGCAGGCCGAGGAGAAGAAGCTCAAGAAGAAGTTGTTAGAGGCTGAAATTTTTCAATCACTTATGAGGGATACAAAAATTGCATCTGAGAATATTCCTATTCTGAAATATTTCATTCTTGAAAAATTGCCTAAGACTCTTGGTAAGAGGTTTATGACTCTGTAAAAAAACAAGAGAAGATTGTGGAAGAGAAGAAAGCAGCAGTAGGAGTGCAAGAATATGAGATCAGTGGAGGCTCTAATGATGTGACAAAGAAAGTTGAAGAGTATCGGGAAAAGGAAAGTGCATCTGAAATTTTTTCACTCCGGACTTCTCAAGCTAGATCTTCCAAACATGCTACACCTGGAGATGATGAAATGGGTGAAGTGGAAGTAAAAAAATTTATCTAAGGAAGATAATCACAATCATAACTTCATACACACTGATGACATTGAGGAAAGATCTTAAAAAGATAAATTTGATGAAGATAAGATTGTACAATTACCCAGAAGTGGGCATGAGTCTCCTGGTGAGGAATATGTTCCAAAAACTGATAAGGGTAAACAAGTGGTTGTCGATACCCCAAAAAAAGAAATTTTGAGGAAGAAACAATCTGGAAGAACCTCTAAGAGGAAGCTGGTAGAGTTAGAGTAAGAACCATCTTCAAGTAAAATGTCAGATTCACAATCATCATTTTATTGCCTGATTTTGTTGTTCAGTCTCTGAAGAAGTTGGTGGACACCATTCCGATCATTCCAGTAATTGATTCTATATTCCAAATGCTTTAGCACAACATGAATTAGAAAACAGACTCCATATCCATGGTGTTGGATAGGTGTGTTAATATTGAGACTGATCACAAAAATTTCTTAATGATCTATGAATCTCACAAAAAATCTTGCAAGAAAATGACCAAATGGTCTAAGAAAATTGTTGTAGATATAGAAGAGCTTGAAAAATTTCAAGAATATGTCAAGGAAGCTTTTGATACCAAAGATACCTAAGATGAATCTAGATCAAAATACTTGGATTCAAGATGTGAAATACTTGAATGGGAAGATGAGTAATTTTGTTCAAAGATGGAAAACTGAAAAGGATCTCGGGATCGAGATAGAAGAAATGCTTGTGATGCAAGATGAATTGCTAAAGGCTCAGGCAGAGGCCCTGAAGGCTCACGAAGATAAAATCACAGACATAGAAAAGCATGATGAGAAGGCACACAAAGACTGAAAAGGCTGTAGACAATCGTGAAGAAGATGATTCCTAAGAAAAAAGAACAAAAATAGACATAAATACGATCTTTTGTTGTTTTTTTATTTCTTCCAAACTCAATGAAATTATGGTTTCTTGATTTGTTTGGATGTCAATACTAATATTTCAGGTACCATATTTTTTTCCATTCCCCAAAACTCTTTATGAAAATCACAAAGGGGGAGAAGGAAAATTAATTCTAAAGGGGTGAAAGAAAAAGATTTTTAAGTAAAGAATAACTATACCTATGTAAGGGGAAGTTTATCTAAGTGGGAGTTCTCATTACGAAGATTTCCACATTCAAATAAAAATTATCATTCTGTAAATCTAGAATACGATCCATAGTGTTCCAAAGCCTAAGGGGGAGTTAGTCATATTCACTATTGACCATGATTAAAGGGAGATAAGTTTTACTTGCAATGTCTAAAATGTTTTTCAATGTCCTCGTATTCTTTTTTATATAGATGTTTGTGATTTCCAAAAAGAGGGTGATTGTCGAGTCAACACGGTCTTCCTTCTAACTTTTCTATCCCTTCTTTCAAGGGGGAGATTGTTAGGTCTTGAGTTTTTCCTTATGACTTTACTATTCTTCTTGTTTTGAAAGTCACAAACACCTTATCATAAGGAAAATCTATTTTTACCCCTTGTTTCACTTCTATAAGGAAAACTTCCTTCCCCTTGAAAATTTATCCTTAACTTGTTTTCAATAATTATATCATATGTTCACTAAGTATAAAATTTGGATTGAGACCAAAACCTCTGAATCATATAATATATAGATATTAAGTATTCAGTTTAAGACTCCAAATTCTGGATTGGAACATTCATGATGTTCGATTCTGAATTCGGGTAACAAAATCTCATGATGTTCAACTTGGAATTCTGTATACGAACATTCATGAAGTTCGCCTCCAAATTCTAGTTAAAAATAGTCATGAAGTTCAACTATGAATTCTAGATACGAACATTCATGATGTTCCACTCTGAATTATGGTTACAAACATCTCTATGTTCTGACTCCAAATTCTGATTACGAATTCTGGTTATGAACTTTTCTATGTTCTGACTCTGAATTCTGTTTACGAATTCTGGTTATGAACTTCTCTATGTTCTCACTCCAAATTCTGATTACAAATTCTAGTTATGAAATTATCTAACATATGACTCCGAGTTCACTGAATACAGACTCCGAACTCTTGTGACTTCTGACTCCAAATTCTCATGAACTATGACTCCGAACATTGTAATTTCAGGTTCTGAATTCTTGTGAATCCAATCCCCGAATTTCCTTGAAATTCAGACTCCATAATTCTATATAATTCAGTTTCCGAATTCCTAGAAAACATAATCCGAATATCTTTTTACTATAGACTCCAAATTCTTTTTTTAGTTAGACTCTGAACATTCATATTTACCTATATTCCGTATATCATATTTTGGTTGTTCTTAAACTTTTTCTAATATAAAACTATGTCATGATTTTAGTTACTCACTAACCATTGTTCGAGTGACATGTGTATAGGTCCCTACGGAATTCACCGAAAAATATGACCGTTGGAGGAGGGAGTCGACCGTTGAAGTTGTGCCTATAAATAGGAGCTCATTTGAAAGATCTCGACACAACAACAAAACTTTTGGACTGAACATTGACAACTGTGACTACATACTGTTGAAGTGATTTCTAGAGAGAGATGCTTTTATAAACTCTCAGGCTTCATGCAGAAATTTTGAATGACTTGTTCAAACATTTCTTCATAAATATTTTATTAGTGAAAGGGTTCAATTTCCTTAAAATCAGATACTTCGGGTTGTCAAGTCAGAGGTTCTGTTTTCATGAAAAATCGAGGGCTTGCGGGGATAGCAAGACATATACTGATCATTGGATTGAGGGCTTACATGGGTTTGGGTAAGACAGACTTTCATGAATTTATAAATCAAGGGACCTCTTATCCAAGGTTGTTGGATACCCCCCTCTTTGGGTTAAAAGTGTTTCTTCTTGTTACTTGTAGTGTTACTACTTTGTTTTCTACTTCATATTTTAGTTGTTAAGGAAAGTATAACTTTCATATACTTCCTTAATCTCGTACTATGATTTTATAGGATTATATACAATTTAAGATAGAGTCTTAGTTGGTGTGAAATTTTGTTAGGTTTAATTTTCGGAATCATTTTTCCGGAAGCAAGAAAGTTATTAGAACTTAGATGTGTTATGAAATTTGGTTATACAAAATCTACTTAAGGATTTTTGAAAGAATACAATTCAACCCCCTCTTTTATTTGTATCTCATTTTAAATATTCAATCCTATATTTGGTTTTATAGATTATATCATACTCAGACATACCATCTCAACATAACCAATTTTTATAGGCATAAGAGTTGGCACTGCCCGATGGAATCATCTATAATTCGTCATTTGTTCATAAAACAATATTTAAATGAAAAGCTGAATGAACTTGATTAATATGTAAAAAAACTAAATAAAATTAGATTAAAGTACCTATAACATCAAATGAAAACATAACCACAACTCTGGATAGATCATCAGTCATATAAATTATTGTAAATCAAAACATGATCACTATGATACCACATGATGGTTCTAAGCGGATCATAAGTGTGAAGAGGTGGGAAATATAAAAAATTTATTTTAATAATCATTTCTTGATACCAAGGTTGGCGATATTTCAAATAAAATTTATAAGTAATTTATTCAAAATTTGAGGAAATAAATACGCGAGATTAGGAAAATTATTCGTTGGAGAATGTTGATCATCCGAAAAGAACCTTTTTGATTAAGACTGTTTTACTATAAGGATACTATTATAGAATCAATCTTGTGGTTATCCAAATGTGCTTCTATGATATTTGAGAAACACCCCTCGTTCTCTTGGTATTATCATGGTGCGTCCATTGTCGTGCATTGTTTATTCTTGATATTTAGTTCCTAAATATAGATGAAATATCACATTCACATCTTGTTCCTACATGGGAGATATAAGGGGGAGCTGAGAGAGAATTCACTGGTTGCAAAAAGTATCTATTCAGATTTTTGGATGCTCTAGACAATAAAAATTGTTTTCTATTTATAGAGTTAGGATTTAATTTAAAATATTATTTAATTTCTTAACATTTCTTAATTAAAATTTAATATCATTAAAAACCCATTCTATAAAATTATATTTATATTATTTTTTGTGGCTTATACCGACCTGTACAATAACAAATATTATGAAATAGTCATGATAATTAATATTTTTCACTATACTTGACCCTACTCCATTTGATATTCTCTATAATTTATTAAACAACCAAATACATAATTAATATTTTATTTACAACCTAGAAAATAATTATTTGTCAAAATATTCATTAAATAAAATTAAAATTTTATTCACAATCTCACGAATAAATATTTATTTAATTTATATGATAAATATATTTTGATTAAAATTATTCTTTATTATTGAAAATATTATTTATTCCATTAATTAAACTCAAATATAATTTTGTCTGGATTAATAAATACAATTAGTGTGTGGACCTCTAGGATCTACTATTATTGGAATTAGGCAGGATTTCCCAAATCCAATATTATATTCAAGAAATAGGTCAAGGTATCCAAAAGATAGAAATTAATATCATAATAATGACAACCTCCTGGAAATTCTCACTGTGTAATATCATGCCTTTTTCACAATATATCATCAATATGGTTGGACATCCATGTCACCAACCTATATGATCTATATTTCTTTCTTTGACTACCCAAAATAAACATGTCATTATACCATGACAATGATATTTTATGTTATTGATATATTCCAATAAAAGGTCCAACAAGTCCTCCTTCGTATAAAATAAAGGGAAATTTCCGTCATCGACTTAGTCTTTAATAGAATCTCATTAATGGTTCACTCATTATTTCAAAATTCTCCATGAAATGTATTCATCATGTTTTATGAAATATTTCTGCATGTTTGGGTTCTAAAATTCATTTATTAAAATAATAATGACTACGATCTATCACACAAACTCGTAAATTGGAATTCCTAATGACTCTAAAACATCTATAATTTCTACTGATCGGTATGTTCTCATAGTCTCCCATATTAGGGACCAATAATTGTGATCATCATGAGAGGAAGAATCATATGATTATGTGTACTCTCACCAAATAGTATATGTACTATTATTTTGTATTAAAATAAATTATCCAACCACAAAAAATTATTTAGGAATATCTTCATTGCTCATTAAGGTTACCATTATATCAAGGATCATCGTTTACCTTATAAATGCAATGTATTCTCTATAAAAGTTTTAAATTATATTCATGTATAACATTGGATAACACATAATATGTTTTTTAAATAATATTAAATATATTTAATATACATTAAATAAATTTACAAATAGTTTTTTCTAAGACACCATATCCTATAATAAAAATATTACACAATTTGGATAAACAATTATTATTTTGTTATGCTTATTCTAAACAACCAAGTTAACGATAATTATTTGTTTTTTCATATATTTAATTTTTTAAATAATTTCTCAAAATTAAACCAGAACGATTTCGTAAAAATAATATTCATCCTTTTACACCATTGTTAGATCTATCTTCTAATGTCGATGGTGGAAATGGAATCGTATTCCACTGTGAATGACTATAGTATGCGCAATATAAAAAATGAATTTATTCATCATATATGGATTATATGAATACATAATGTTAATACCAATAATATAGTACAATTTTTTTAGAAAAGATAATTATAACATTATACTATTATGGATTCAATATATTCTGATGATTATAATTAAGAATAAAACTAAGTAGTTGATATTACTAATATTAGGGAAAGAGTTTTCCATGGATGTCTCATTGAATTGTATAGGAATAGGCTACCAATGAGTGACCAGATAAATATATATATGTGAGAGGGTTATTTAGAGATAAAAATTCAAGTGTTTTTATAGGTAATTTTAAAGGTGAGTGAGTCTTTATTTGTTAAAGGTGTTACAATTTTTATAACTGAATGGAAGGATTGTTCCGGGAGTAACCCTTAAATTTTTTAAAATCTAAGTTCAAAATTCTTATCTCAATGAAAAAATGGTCAAATATTAGGGGAAATATTTTAGGAGTTGAAACATACCTCAACTACTTTTTATGACATAAAACTATGTCATTTATTTATTTTATTCAAGAATTTTCCTTTAACCAAAATATACAAGTACCCTATTAATTAATTTATATATTTAGTTATTAATTTTAATGAATATTGTTATTGTTGAAGACATACCTAGATTGATACCTATAATATATTATTTTATCATATTATAAAATAATGTTTCAAAAATAATGAAATGTTAACTTTAAAATAAGTACACATAATTCTATAAGAACCATCTTTAGTGAAATAATGTTTTAAAAAAATAGATTTATATATAAAATGTAAAAATACATTTTTTGGTATTTAAATTAGGAAAAATTATTTATAATAAATAAAATAATGCAAAAAATGTTTTATGGATACCCCAAACAGAATATCAAAGGAAATAATTTATTTAGTTAAAAGGAAAAAACAAATTTTATATTATGGAATAATATTTATTAGTTGTAAACAAATTCACCATAGGTTTTATTTGTTCAAATAATTTTTTAAATTTGATAAAGATGTTAATTATATTATATTTTATTATATAAAAAATTATATAAACATATATTCAATTCATATATATTGGTATTTTCTTATAAATTACATGTTGTTTGGAAATCGTATTTTTTAAAAAAATGGAACATTTCATAAAGTGATAAAAAAATATAGTAATTTTATTTTTATATTATGTATTGAAAAATGATGCTTGTTTCGTAAATTATTGATTATATAATTTATATGTTGATTAATTTTATAAGTAAATTCTCTTTAAAGGGTGTATTAGATGATATATAATGATATACTATATACCTACTAACCTTCAGTCTTATGTGCTCTAGTAGAGATATCCAGAAAAATAAAATCCCAAAATGAAATTTTAATCATAAAAAGAACTATTAACCATAATCAAAATGGAAAAATCACCTACATTTCATTAGCTATAATATTAATGGGTACATAAAACATCTGCACTATAGCATTTCTCATCCCTATAAATATTTAGTGGTCATTCAACAACTTATCTAGACCTATAATGGTCATTAAATAATTCTCATTTAGTGATGATATATCCTACAATGATTAATGATTCTTCAATTTTAAACACTAAAAAAATGTTTTTATATTCAATAATTATAAATAAAAAATAATAACTAACTATGATATCGATATAATACTCACCCACAACAATATATACCAATAAAAAATGTTTTCATTGAAAAATAATTACATAATTGAATGTCTCTCCCCATCAAAAGTATTTACTCATTCATTTAGTTTTCATGAAGTAATACCTCTTACAATAAAAATTGAATATATTCACACCTTTTATAGTCCACCAATAGACTAATCATGGATTTCATATTACTTATCCCAACAAAAAATTAAAACACCCATCATACATTCTCTGTAAGACCATTCTAGGGAATTATTTTACACACCCATTGATGCCCTATATCTTCCATTCAAAAAATTCCTTGTCAAACTATAGAATATATAGATTTTTAATAATAACAAAATCAATTTTCTGACCTAAATATTAGTTTAATTCATTTAGTGGATCAATAAATAAACAATAAAATATTCATGTTCTATCCATATACATTAATGTGTATTGATTAAACACACTCATAGGTCACACCAAACACATCATGAGTCTGATTGTACTTATTAGACTCCATAAAACATCATATACAGATAATATATCTTGAATTTTCTTATAGTTATTTAATAAATTAGATCTACCTATTTATTGAAATCTGAATTTATTTTTGAGGACCAATAGTCTAGTCACCTAACACTCATGAGCCTACCTACATAGAATAATTATTTGTTTATATATAAGCCATTCAATACCAAAAATAATGAACATAAAATATAGTATCACTCATAATAAGATATCAATGATAATGATTAATAGTAAAATATTAGAAACTCATTAAGAACACCATACTCAATATCAAATTAACATCGTCCTTAATATGTTTTAACCCATATAATATCACGTGGTGGACTCCCTTCTAATTTTACCACCTTATATCACTCAATGTATAAATGTCCAATAGGTTCCATTAATAAATCAATGTTGACCTAATGAGTCCAAGATCATCTGGATTATAAACATCATCTAACACCCATCAATTGTACCCTTGAAAGTGTCCGAGTTAAATTTCTAAATCAAACACTAAAACCAATACCTCATGAAATCCATAAATACTATCGATACTGATCCCACATGTGACAACTCAGTGAATCATAATTTAATAGAACTATGCACTACTATGTGCCATTCCTCAAAAATTTCTCAACCCAAATGGGTGTACAATACATTACTACCCGATCACATAACCATACTCATACTCCCATGATTCATAAATCATCGACCATAGGAATTTTGAAATAAACAACTTACAATACCATACATTATGGATGTCCCATATTGTAAGAAGAACTTTGGTTCCTTTACAGACCAGCCAAACATCTCACCCAATGAAGGTATAATCACATGATATGAAACCTCCCAAATATTATAACTAAAATAGGGATACGTCAGACCATACTCGGACTACAACACCAGAAGATCATAAATATATATATATATATTATGAAAACTCATTCAGATCCTACAATCTGAAACTAGAATTGGTACCAAATCACCCCACGTGAATAAAATCCCAACAACCTATGAAATCTCTATAACTATATAATATTCATGTTAGAACCTCTCTTGTTAAAATATCATAAAAAAAGTACCTAATCGTGGTTCCTATATCATATGTTACTCACAAACATAGGTTTACAATTATTTCTCAGGTTACCCATATATATCACATATCATATAATTTATATTACTAGATTCACCAACATACTCAACCCCATATCTAAGACAATATGATTTCACATCATGTCTAAATTAATGTTAAGACAAAGGTAAATAAATCATGGTGAAACACTTTTGTACCCTTCTAAAAAATAACTGTGTTACTAAAATTAAAAACCTCTAAACTTGGTAAATTATCCTTAAAATTCATAAATATATGTCAACACCACCTTGATGTCAACAACTTTGTCACATCAAACAAATATATATATGATTCCATTGTAATATAATGATTCATGATGAGTACTATGAAGTCACATGGTTTTATTAAGTATAATTCTACCAAGATGCATTATATAAAATGACTATATTTATTTTTGATGATAGTTTAACTATCTGAGTCTATTTAAAATCACCCATTATGGGTTCAATCCTCAATGAATTTACTAAATATAAAAATTATATAGTTTTTACAATGTATCTTTCAACCCAAAAGACTATATAGACATTATTATATAGAATTTATCTATAAAATCCACCAACCCTATCATAAAAAAATTATGTTATTCATTTATTTTATTGAAATACTAAAAATTAATTGTTTGGCAAAATTACATATCACATGTTATTGTAATAATAAATAGTTTATGCCTCTCATTTGTGAAATATAATTCTCTCAAAAACACATATTACATGTGATTACTATGTGAAATGAATTATTTTTATACATTATCTTCCTTATAGAGATCCAAGACCCAATATCCTTAAATCATAAATCTATAAAAAATTCAAATAAAAAAAATGTAACCATAAATTTGAAAAAAATGAAAACCCTGAAAAATAATTCAGTATATATTGTAATATAGTTAGTGCATCAAAATAGTTGATCCCAATGCACTATTATGATGAAAATAAATAGCTTTTACCATTTTATAGTCTTTTCCTACCATATAAATAAACAATAAGGTAAGGAAAAATATGTAACTCTCTAACCACAAAAATCAGAGTTAGTATCTTAAATTATTACATATGAATTATTATAAGGAATCAAATCCAAAAGGAAAAATAAGTTTTGTATTTTTAAAAAACTATATTGAATTCATGATACAGATTTTGATTTTAGTATAATAAAATATAACATGATACATAAAAAATGAAATGAACATCATCCATGAAATATCATTAAAATATTTTATCTTCATATATTTGCGAAATGAAAAAAAGTATGAGATCAAATTCACTATAAGGGTATGTAAAAAAGAATTAGTAATAAATAATTGAAAATAATAAACAATAAAAGGTAAATATCTGATAACACATTCTATTTATATGATATTACAAGGAAAATTTTCCATTGAAAAAGGTATCTAGCTGAAAAATGTCATTTAATCAATAAATTGAAAATGATCTATATATATAAATATTTTATAAGTGAAAAACTATTAGATAAAAAATAAATGAATCTATGTGAAGTAAATGGTTGATTAATGGATTCCAGGTTTCGTTCTTACATGATACCTTTACCATCAAGACCATTAACAAGTCATTTTTGACCATATCAGATAAAAACAATCCAATTGGACAAATTATTAATCTCATGAGACTACCGATTCATTGAGAGGATATCTATAATCCATCCCAACCATTACATACCGGGCCAAATCGTTTACCATATATCAAAAAATAAATTTAATTCTAGAAAAACATTTCTTGTCAATTATTTCCATTCACTAAAATATATAGATTTATCAATATTTCCTTAATTAATAAAATAAAATTCCATGAAAATAATTTATCAAATATTGAGTATTGTTTTTCAAATAAACATTTATATCACAAAATAATATAGATATATAATAAAAATATAATGATCAGAAAAGAAATTAGAATAAAGTTATTTTTTCAATATTATTTTACCAATCATAAGAATGACAGATATTAAACAATAACTCTAACCAATTGAAACATTTCAAGTAAAATATGAAGGGGTGGGATAATTATAATTGAAACATTATATTACATGAAGAATAATTTATTCATGATATTACATGTAAAATAGTTATCATTTACATCACCTAAAAATCAATAGATTCATAACAAAACATAAGACTCCATGGAATGTAAATTTAGATGATATCCATGAACAAGTGTGGTAAAATATGAATCATAAGCCCCAAAATTAAAAATAATCAAATGAAATCATCATATAAAATTAAAATAAACATAATTAAATATATTATATAAATATAACAATTTATTATATATTCCACATAAATGAATTAAGTGATGAATCTGACATTTATATCATAGATGTAAAATGTGAGATAAAAATCATGTACCTTATAATTTTTTGGTTAGATTCTATTTAACCTAATATATAGTCATTATAATAATTTTATTAACTTAAAATATAACCCTATTAGTGTCTAACATATCATATATTGTCCCTTTATTATATATTATTACACATTAATTAATAATCCTTCATTATTTTATTCATTTTTTGTGTTAATTATGTCATATAATATGAAACGTGTTACACTATAACCCTATTATATGTGTCACATATTAAGTTATGTGTTATAAATAAATATGAAAATAATAAAAAAATTTATAAAAATAATATATATCATATATAAGATATAAATACATCATTATATTCATCATTGAATGTTTTTAAGGGTAGAACGAACGACATCAGTTCCTGAGGTAGTTGTCAACCATACACATGAACGCTGATTGTGCATCCCATTTGATTAAATTTTTTGTAACTCTAGGTCATACCCTTAGCATAAAAACATATATGTATATTGAGGATACTTATGTTTTTATAAAATAAATATATAATAATAATTGAAATTGTGGATCAATTTTTAAGGAAAAATATATCATTGTAGAATAATAGATCGTATTCAAGTAACATATTTTGGTTTATACCATAATTATAAATAAGTTTTTTTATTAAAAAATCGATTATTATATAAGGGGGGAGTATATCTTGGTTGATTATTTTTTTAATTTTTTGACGATACAAAGGTATTGAGACCTATGATGTTGTGAGAGGGTTGGGGGCTGAGTTCCCTTTTATGGTGGAGGTGTGACATTCATTTAAATTTAAAAAGATAAAAACTCTAAGGACATATTACTTATAATAATAGTCTATAATAATGATAAAATTTATATAAATGTTATTATATGGTCTATATAGGTCCATAAAATATGATTGGGACATGTTTATAAGACATCTTGGCACTTAAGATTAATGTTAATCATTTGTGAAGGTATACATTTTCTAAATCGGTATAATTTATTTCAGTTACATTACCTAATAATTTTGGTGAATAATTTAGTTTATATAATTAGAAATTAGAAATTATTTATATTCATAATAATAAATCCAATATTCAAAATTTTAATCAAATAATTTAATGAAATTAATTTAAAATCACTCCAATATATAGGATATGATAACAGTTTTTAATGTAAAAATATTCAAAAGGATGAATTGTTTATATATAATATTTCAATTTAAAATAGATTAAAATGACATAAATTTTATTAATTGATTTATATTTGAACTAATTATTCATTATACAATATTTAATATAATTTTAGACTTTAATTTAATTATATGAAAAGTCTATTTTCCATTACAATTAAATATTTTTCAAAATTCAATTAAAAAATAATTATCAACCAAAAACCCATACATAATTACATTGAAAATATTTATAATACTCATTAAAAGAAGTAGTTTATAATTACATATTATTTCACGAACCACCCCGACCCGACTCGGAACCGGTCTCCCAAGCTAGCCCGTGACAAGTCCTGAGAGGCGTTCCCGATCCTCCCAGGATGGTGATATGCCCCAAGGGAATCAATAAATTACACAAGGGAATGATATCTACCCTATATAAACAATGAAACAAATAGCGGAAAGAAATGGATAGCCTTAATTACATTTATATAAAAATTGAACTGACATTATTTGTACATGAAACTGAAAGTAAAACTAAACCAACAACTCAACTGAACAAACCTGATAACCTACTAACTCCAAGAGACCCCACAGGTCTCTCTCAAATACAATGACCACATTTCTCCCATGGTGATTGAACTCATGTTGAATCCTCCACAAGGGATAAAAATAGAAGAAGACTATAGGCGTGAGTATTAAAACTCACTAGGTCAGCCCAGTCTTCGATTCCCAATACACGTCCTTTAAAATAAAAGAAAAATAAATTTCATATCTTAAATAAAAAATATAAATGATTTTTTTCCAAATAAGTTCCCTTGATATATTAAAAAAATTACCACACAAAATATTTCATGTTTTATAATCAAGAATGCCAGTAACAATTTTCAAAGAGGTGCAACTTCAAAATTAAAATAGTTTTCAAGAGGGATGCTTTATAGAATTTACACTTTTAAATAAGTCATACAGACTACTAAATTATACAACCAATCACATTGTATACCTATGGTGAGTTCAAAATATCCAATGAACACAAGTCATGGGAACACCCCTAGTCACTAGTTAGTTGTGATCCCCAGGTACCTCGTGTATCAGTGAAAGTAAGAATAATAAATATATATTCTCATGCACATGAGACACTAGTAGGTAGAATACCCATAACCTAGTAGTCCCCCAACATCTTCATCATTATAGTTTAGGTAGTGTTGTCATCATCAAACTTTCTATGTGAAACAGGGGCCAAACCCCATAGAATCACTAGCATACTAGTATAAGTACGACCACCTACATACCCGGGAACCCCTTTAGTGAAATGTCAAGTTACAGATATTAACAAATACAAATTTAACATCCAAATTTCATTAGCAAACCATAATCACAGAAAAATACCATAATAATGCTTCAAATTTTATTCACAAATGAAGAAACCTCTAAATCTATTTGTAAAAAATACCAAAGAGTATAACGAGGCCTTCCACATAAAATCCATTCAATAATGATCTTTTACAACCAAAAACCCATAAATAACCTAAAAACCAAGTTTTTCAGCCACAAAAGAAATTAATAAATCAATTTAATGGACCATAAAATTGTCGCAAAAGATAGAACATGAAATAAACATAGAAACCATTTTCACAAAAAAAACTATTGCCAAACAGGCCATGAAGCCTTTTTCAAAACTATCATTTGACAAAGGTATGAATTTCAAATTTTTTAAGGAGGTTTATACAAAAAATTTAAAGCAGAAAAACACATTCATAAATCCATAAAAACATTCAGGTTATAAATTCAAAGCAGAAACATTTTCATAAGGTTGTGAAACAGGCCATTTTCTGACAACTTGTTCCAAAACAAGTTATAATCCAAAATCCATTTGATTATAAAACCAAATACAAATTTTAAACCCTAATAAGGACCCAAAAATATCATTTTTCATTATTCCAATTCATTTAGAAATCAAAAATAATAATTTTTAAATCAATCAAAACACATAAAAGCCAACCGAGAAATTTAATGAATACAAGACATGCCTTTTTACAAAAAATATTTATTTTAAGATCATGCCACGGAATAATGCATCAAATTTCATGAAGTTGTTTATACATGATACTGTAATATATTGAAAATACCATAAACCAGGTTCTAAACCTCAAAAAGTAGTTTCTATAGAAAGTGTAACATTTAAACAAACACAAGGTGTGCACTTTTATGAAAAAACAACACTACCATTCACAAAACAAGGTTTAAACAACCATTTTGCAGTCAAATACAATTATCCAAATGATGAAAAATAATAATAAACATATATAACTGATTAAATAAATATGAAAATGATGAATCTTAAATGATAAATGCATGTTCAAGAGATATCCTTCCTCAAATCCTTGGCGTAATGGAAACACAGACCCAAAATCACCATCTGAGGGTTTACAAACACTAAACCTATGTCTACCAGCACCAAACGAACAAAAAACCCATTAAATAATTTTATAACATAACCATAGGTTGATCATTACTATGGGAGATTATAAAACCTAGATATAATGAATGGAGGAAGTAGAGGGAGGATAATGGGGAAGAAATGTCAACTTTTCAACTAGAATACTCTTCGTATTCTATTAGATCTGCACCCATAGAGAAGTGGTACTAGCATGAAACAACTTGGATAAGATCATATGTTTTTTAATAACCAGGGAAAAATTATTTGTAAGAAAAATATCACTAATTGAATGAGTTATGTATCAAAAAATTCACCTTATCAATTATGGACGATTTGAGGAAACATGATAACATTCCCCCTAATCTAAGACTCATATGAGCTCCAAAGAGGGAAAATAGATAATGGGGGTGAGGATAGGGATATTTTATTAGATTTTAAGGTTTAATAAACTAAATATATTAAATATTAAATTATATATAAAAGAAAAAAAATTGTTTTAAAACTGGAAATGGGCCCTTGGGCTAGCCCAACACCTAAATAAGTAACCCCAATTAACCATGTTTATGAATTTATAAGGGGTCCAAGAGGATATTTAAGTATTGATATGTCAGTGGAGGAAAGTTTAGAAGAGGAATTAATGAAATATGTTTAAAAACAAAGTATTTATTAATGAAACAATTTTTTTTAAAACTGCAAATGGGCTCACGGTTGAACCAATTCAAGAAATAACCACCCTTTCTCCAAAAAATCCTAAACAAGAAATGGGGAACCTAAATTTGGGTGATTATACATATATGGAGGTTCAATACTCAAAATTAAACTCACACAAAACCCAAAAAAAATTGGATATTCAATGAACTAGATAAAAACCAAGACATAAAGTGTAAAACAAATCGGGTGTGACAATTCACCCCCAAATTAAAGCTTTCTGACCCAAGGAAGACATAGCACATTCCAGCTGATTGACCAAAACCTAAAGATTATTTATCAATATGGTCCAGCCTCCTAATCCAAAAAAACACCATAAACCATTAATTTAACTTAATCATCTTACCTCATCCAATAGACCAACTCATAACCACTTCTGGAGAATCAACCGAAAGAACGAGTCACTACCCCCACAACTAAACTAAGAACCCGGTTGTTGGGCCTTCTACAAATGATCCAAAAAAACCAAACCAAATAGAAATCAAAAAATCCAATGAATTGGGGTGGATTCTAGAATGACCTCCCAACCATTAAATCACAACTATCTTCTGACAAATCCTAAAGGAATGATCTTCAAGACTCATAGTGGTTCTCACCAACATTAGAGACCAATGAGAAAAGAACAAAAAAATCAATCAAAATGAACAAGAATTGGGACTAACCTACATTGGTCCACCAAAACTCTCCCACAAAAACCTAGAAACCCTTGTTTAGGGGAACACAAAATGAACATTTCAGCCACACACTCGCGATTGGAGGTGGCAAGAACTGGGCCAACACTCGCTGCATAGATCCAACCCGCCACCAATTAGGGAGGGTATGGAAGGGGACCTAATCATTGGGGTATTGAATCCAAAAAAAATAATGGAACTACCTAAAAAAATGGTATATGTATGAGCTTATCAATACTACCCACATTCCTAGTATACCTGACTACATTCTAGCTTCTCTCCAAATTCTATGGCAGGTGATCTGATGGATGAAACATCTTTTTCCTCGTAGCCATGCTTTGATAATCCCTAATATGTACTCCATCCCTTAGTTCCACACAGTACCACGTAACTCTCCCAATAAGAAACAACATATCAAGAGACACTATGGAACCCTCTTCCTCAACCACACATTTTTACGAAAACAAGAACACAAAGATACAAAACACAATTTTTTCTCACTCTAAACGGGGAGCAGAATGAACAAGGAAGAAAACAACACCCACTAAACATCACCGGGCATAACTACTACAATCGAGAGAATCACATTAAAGGTAAGGAACTTTAATTTGATCCCAAATGTCTCTCTATTTAAACAAATAGGCCGAGGTGTCATTCAAAGAGGTGGATTTAACATTTGAAACAAATCCTTAGGCTAATAAACTGGGAGGTATAGAAATAGAGAACCATCCATGGAAACATCACAACATCCAAAAAATATTTTGAAACCAACTATACATTACCCCAAAACTGAGACACAAACTATATCCCATCTCAAAATGCCACAAGGGTTTGAAATCTAGATTATAAGGAAGAATAATGAATAGAAAACACTTATATGACATGGGATAAACCATCCACATAACCATCAGTTCAAAACAAACTCCACAATTTTTTGATAAAAACTCTATTGAAAATAATAATAATAATAAACTAACATAGTGGATTTTCACATTCACCAGTGTTGCTTCATCAAGTCTCACTCACATGAATATTTCTGTTCCACCCCAAGCACTCAAATACCATTCCATAGTAGCGATTCATCCATATATCTATAAATCATTTCATGTGAGAACTCAAGAAAACACCGAATGCAAAAAAAAAACATCTTCATTACAAAAATAATCATTTACTTTTCAAAGGCACATTAACCAACAAATCAAAATCCATTTCCAGATTTCCCAAGACTAGCCATGCATTATGAAGAACCATATGATTATGAAAATAAATTTAATTTAATTGAACTTCCAAAAACAAAAATTATATTCCAAAAAATTTCCCTTTCCCATTTAAAAAAAATCAAAACGGTCTCTTTTCATAATTTGACAACCAGAAAGGAAAAAACCCCTTTCCAGAAAACACATGCTTCTCAAAACCAAATATCGAAATCAAATTCATTAGATTCAAAAACTTTTCAATATCCCAAAACATACCATTTAAAACAATGTTTCAAAATGAATTTAATATGATGCACACTTTCAAAACCATTTATTTTACTAACCACATGTTCATATTAAGGAAAATACAATCCTATTAAGTCATTTGCACATTCTTTCAAAAATTTGTTAAAAAAACAAAACCATCCAAAACCATTCATATATTTAATTTTTTAAAACCCATTTCCCCCTTTTAAAAATCCAAACCTTCCTTTTAAACCCTTTTCAATAATTCTAATAAAAGGATTAAAAAAACACAATTCAAGAGACGTCTCAGAAACCCAGAAAAGGGAACTAGTGCTAGTGGGTGACTTGACCATATGGTTTGTGGCCATATGTCAATCAAATGACAAACCCTGAGATATTTATTAGGACTATGACCCAGCTCCACATGGCTTTCCAGGACCTTCAAGCTCACGAAGGTCATTAGTCAGACTCCCCATGTCATATCAAAAAACCAGACAATGAACAAGGAAAAATTACACTAATAAAACTGGTCTTCCCATAGAAACTCGAGGATTAGAACAATAAAGAGTTTGTGACACTCTTCCCGCACTTACCCCTCGATGTGGATGAGTGACTCAGTTTCTACGTGACCCGAGGTGTGTCTTGGATAAACATGGAATGATTATGGTCGACATGTGGATTGGATAACGGTCTTTTTAGAAAATTTTGAATTTGATATATCTTGTGGTGGCATAGCACTTATGCTTTGAAAAAAGCGGGATGTGAGTTTTTGTATGTGGTTCAGGTTTTGAATTTTTTGATCTATTTTTTGATGAATGGTTACCAATTTTCTTTAAAGTGGCACTTATAAAGTATAAAAAATGATTTGGAGGAGGAAAGTTATTCTATGATCTGACCTCCTATGATACCATTTTGTCACGAACAATCCCAAGTCGACCCTGAACCGGTCAACCAGGCTAGCCTGTGACAAGTCCCGAGAGGTATTCCTGATCCTCCCATGATGGTGAGAAGCACCAAGGTCATAGATAGAGTAAAAAAGGAAACAATTCCAGCCAAATATAAACAATCATGAATAATAGCGGAAATAAATGGACAACCCCACATACATTTATATAAAAATTGAACATAACATTATATGTACAAGAAACTGAAAGTAAGACTAAACCAACAACTCAACAGACCAAACCCAATAACCTACTAACTCCATGAGACCTCGCTGTTAACTCTCCAACACAATGATCACATGTTGCCCAAGGTGATAGAACTCAAGCTGAAACCTGTACAAGGGATAAAAATAGAATAAGACTATCGGCGTGAGTATTAAAACTCTATAGGGTAGCCTGATCTTCTATTACCAATGCACATCCTTTAAAATAAAAGAAACATAAATTTCAAGTTTTAAATAAAATATATAAAGGAATTTTATCCAAATAAATTCCCATGCTATATAAAAAAATTAGAAGACAAAAACATTCATGTTTTATAAACAAGAAAGCTAGTAACAATTTTTAAAGAGGTGAATCATCAAAATGAATTTTTTTTCAGGAGGGGTGCTTCTTAGAATTTAAAATTTTAAATAAATCACATAAATTAGTAAATTTACCATCCAAACACACTTTATGCCGGTGGTGAGTTAAAAATAGCCAGTGTGCACAAGTAAAGGGAACACCCATAGGCTCCTGATAGTTGTGAGCCCCATGTACCTCGTATCTCGGTGAAAGCAGAAAAAATTTTCATTGTCATGCACACGATCCAATAGTAGGGAGAATACTCATAACCTAGTTCTCCCCTAACATCATTATCATCGTATATTAGTATGTTTTTCATCTTCAAACTTGCTACCTGAAAAAAGGGTCATACCCCCACAAAATCACTAGCACACTAGTTCATGCCCACCCACCTTGATACCTGAGATTCCCTTTAGTGCTCAATCAAGGTACACATATTATCAAATACAAATTTCACATCCTAATTTAATTACCAACACATTATCACAGAAATATCCCACAAACATGCTTCACATTTCTTTCACGAATTATGAAACCACTAAAAAGATTTTTAAAACAATTTCATGGAGTATAACAAGTCCTTGCGCATAAAATCCATTTAATAATGCTTTTTTATGGCCACAAACCCATAAATAACATAAAAACCCAGATTTGGAAGCACCAAGAATAGTTAATAAATCATTTTCATGGAACATAAAACTGTCCCAGAATACAGAACATGAAATACACATGGAAACCATTTTTACAAAAAAACAAATTCCAAACGGGCCTTTACGCCTTTCTAAAAACTAACATTTGAACAATTTATGAATTTCACTTTTATTAAAGAGGTGTATACAAACCATTTACAGTAGAAAAACACATACATAAATACCTTAAAACATTCAAGTTACACATTCAAAACACTACCATTTTCATAATGATGTGAAACATACAATTTTACGACAACTTGGGCCAAAACATGTTATAATCCAAAACCCATTTGTTTGTAAAACCAAAAAAAATTAGGAAGAATTATAAGGACAAAAAAATATCAATTATAATTTTAAAATTTATTTATAAATCCACAAAAAAATTTAAATTAATCATAACACATAAAATCAAACCGGGCAATTTTCTGAATACAAGACATGCCATTAAAAAACATTTTATTTTAAGAACATGACATGGAATAATGAATCAATTTCATGAAATATTTTATACAATATACATTAATATATTCAAATTACCATAAACCAGGTTCTAATACTCATCAAATAGTTTCAAAAGAATGTGGTACATTTAAACCAACACTAGGTGTGCTCTTTTATTACAATAAACATTAACTTTCACTAAAAAGGACTATACAACCATTTTTAACTCAAATATAATTATCAAAATAAATAAAAATAACAATAAACATATATAAAAGATTCAAAAAATAGGAAAATGATGAATCTTAAATGATAAAGGCATGTGTAAGAGATATCCTACCTCAAATCCTTGGCGTAATGGAAACACCCACCCAAAATCACCATCTAATAGTTTACAAACCCTAAACCTATAAAGACCAGCCTAAAACAAAAAAAACCCATAAAAATCTTCTGATAAAAGTACACTAGGTCGATCATGACTATGGGAGATTATAAAACCATGAAATAATAGGAGGAAGAAGAGGGAGGATAAAGGAGAAGGAATCTCACATTTCAACTAGAAAAATCATTGTAATCCATTATATATACACCCTTAATGAAAATGGAATGGATTTAAACATACTGGAGATTATCCCAATTTTAGTTCGAACTCAAGAAAGTTTATTTGTGGGAAAAATATCATTAATTGAAAGTGTTATGTATAAAACCATTTACCTTATCAATTTTGGATGATTTGAGGTAACATGATAACTTTTTCCCTAATCCGTGACTCATATGAGCTCCAAAAAGGGAAATTCAATAATGGGGTGAGTATAGGTATGTTGGATTCGATTTTGATGTGTAATAACCTAAATATATCAAAAATTGAATTATATATAAAAGAAACAATTTTATAATAAAACAGGAAATTGGCCATTGGTCTCGCCCTTTACCTAAATAAGTAACCCAAATTCACCATGTTTATGAACTTCTAAGGGGTCCAAAAGGATATAGTACTATTAACAGGTTAGTGGAGGAAGTGTGGGTTGTTTAATTAATGAAAAATGTAGAAAAAAATGATTTATTAAAGAATTAAATTTTGGTTTTTAAAACTGAAAATGGGCTCACGGTTGGACCAAATCATAAAATAACCACCCTTTCTTCCAAAACCCCTAAAAAAGAAATGTGGAACCCAAATTATGTTGATTATACATATATGGAAGTTCAAAAAGCTAAATTATCCTCCCCCAAAACACAAAAAAAAGATAGGTACTTTCAATGAACTAGATAAAATCCAACACATGAAAATAAAAAAAACTGGGCATGACATATTAAATTTATAAAACTCCCAAAATTTAATTTTAAAAATGGATCTCCATTCAAAGGAAAAAAATTATTTTAAAAAACATACCTTATAATTCATAAAATATAATTTTTTTAACATTCTATGACTATAAAACCTATTAGATGAAATATATTTTTTATATTTCATTACTATCAATCAGTAATATAAAATATTTTTGTTGAGTCAATAAGGTTTTCCTTATGACTTTTCCATTCCTTCTTGTTTTGAAAATCACAAACACCTTATCTTTAAGGAAAATCGCTTTTGTAAGGAAAAATGCTTTCTTAAGGAAAATTGCTTTTATAAGGAAAAATGCTTTCTTAAGGAAAATCGCTTTTATAAGAAAAATTTATCCTTATCATATTTTCATTAATATTTTTCTTAAGTATGAAATTCGGATTCACTTTCTCAGAATCATTAAAACTGATAAAAAGAATTCTGTTTTTAGGATTCGGTTCTGGACAAGAACTATAAGGAAGTTTCATTCTGAATTCTGGATATGAATTCTGACTTAGTTCTATTCCAGATTCAGGATACGAATTCTGAAGAAGAATTCTCATTATGAATTCTAATGAAGAAATCCCGTTCCGAATTCTCATTACGAATTCTGAAGAAGAATTCTCATTACGAATTCCAATGAAGAATTCTCATTACGAATTCCAATTAAGAATTCTCATTACGAATTCTAATGAAGAAATCTCATTCCGAATTCTCATTACGAATTCTGATAAAGAATTCTTATTACGAATTCTGATGACGAATTCTCATTACGAATTCTGATGATAAATTCTCATTACGAATTCTGATGATGAATTCTCATTACGATTTCTGATGACGAATTCCTATTCCGAATTCCTATTCCGAATTCTCATTCCGAATTCACCTATTAAACAGAATCTGATTATCATTGTTTTATACACTCTGAATTCATTCACTCCGAACTTTCACTCCGAAATTTCTATTCCGAACCTTTATGTTGGAGTTTAAAACGATGTCGTACATTCTGTTACACTTACTTTGTTATAAAACGATGTCGTCCATTTTGTTATAAACTAACCGTTGTCTAAGTGACACGTGTACAGGTCCCTCCGAACTTTAAGGAAAATATGACCGTTGGAGAGGAGCCGACCTTACCTATAAATAGGAGCTCATTTGAAAGAGCTCGCTGTTGATGCATATGCTGATTGCTGAAAAAGTGCTTACATGCTGTTGAAGTGATTTCTAGAGAGAGAGTCTCTTATTAACTCTCAAAGCTTCGTGCGACTCCGAATGTTGGTGATTACATTCGAGGGCTTCCGGGGATAGGAAGACAGAGGTGCCGACTACCTTAAAGATCGAGGGCTTTCTTACTGAGAAAGACAGAGGTTTCCGACTACCTTAAAGATCGAGGACTTCCTTGCTGAGGAAGACAGAGGTTGCCAACTACCTTGAAGTTGAGGGCTTGCGGGGATAGCAAGACAGAGACTCCGATCTTCGTATCGAGGGCTTACCCTGGTGTGGGTAAGACAGACTTGCTTGAAAGTATAAATCAAGGGACCTTTATCCAAGGTTGTTGGATACCCTTCTCTTTGGGTTAAAAGACTATTATCTTGTTACTAGTAGTTTTACTACTTGTTTTTATTCCGCTGCAATTTGTATCTTAAGGAAAGTATAACTTTCTTATACTTCCTTACTTACTCTGATTCTTTTAGATTCTATACGCTTTAAGGTAGAATCTCATATTGTAACTTTTGTTAAGTTTTAATTTCCGGAACCATATTTCCGGAATCTGCTTTTGGAACCTCTTTCCAAGTTTAGTTCGGTGTTAGAGGTGTTGTGAATCTACTTAGTTTAACTTTGTTAAACTTAGTCCTTTCCTTTTCTTAAGGAAACTTTAGTTATTCATAACTAACTTTAAAGGTTCCAAAGGAATTTTTAAAGTATACTATTCACCCCCTCTTGTATATTGAGCATCTCATATTATATTTCGATCCTACAATTGGTATCAGAGGTTGGAAACCTCTTACTCTATACCATTCTTACATTTGGTATCAGAGCCAAGGTTACTGAAATACTTGTACTCACATACAAGTTTTTCTTTCTCAAATTTTATCCATTCCGAACTTTTCCCATTCCGAACTTTTTTGATTATGAATATTTTGCTACTAACAAGTTTGTTTCCAAGTTATTTCTAGTATGGCAGGAATTAATGTTGGATCTATTGACAATTTGAATCCTACAAGACCACCAATCTTTGATGGTAATGATTATGAATACTGGAGAGATCGTATGAAAACTTTTGTTATCAATACTGGAGTAGATAACTTTTTCATGCTTACTGGTGACTATAAAATTCCTGACAAGGAAGTCAGAACCTTTACTAACCAGGAAAAGCAAGAATATCAACTCAACTATAAGGTACACAATACTTTACTATGTTCAATGACCAGAAATATATATAGCCAAATTTTTTCTTGTGAAGTAGCTAACTGTATATGGAAGAAGTTAGAGGTTACACACTTTGGGACTTCTAAGGTGATTGAGACTAGAAGAGCTATGCTTAGAGCTGAATATCATGGCTTCAGTTTTCCTTATGGAGAACCTATCTGTAAAGTTCAACAAAGATTTATGACTATCGTCAACAGTCTACAATCTATGGGAGAGAAAGGTTTAGATGATGAAGCTCTTGTGGAAAAGATAATTGATATTATGCCCAATGAGTGGGAATCTAAGAGAACAGCAATAGACGAGAACAGGAAGGTTACTCAAATTACTCTTGATGAATTATTTGGAACTCTTCTACAACATGAGACAAGAATGAAGAGAGATGCTGACAACATCAAGAAGAAGAATGGAAATGGTACTGTTGCTTTTACATCAACTTCAAATCAGATGAAAGCTAAGACTCCTGAGAGAGTTACCAGATCCAAATCTAAGAAAGTCATTTTTCAATCCGAATCTAGTGAGAGTGAAGTTTCCGAAAATGAATTAGCCAATCTTGCTCGAAGAATGAACAAGATAGCTGGACAGAGAAACTTTCAATCCAAGTATAAGAAGAAGGATAGGAAAGATAAGAAAGATGGAGAAGTTACTTGTTATGAATGTAAAAGAGCTGGACATATTAGACCAGATTTCCCTATTCTCAAAAAGAAAGAAAGAAAGGAAAGGCATTCAGACAAGAACAGGAAGAAGTATTACAAAGCCAAAGCTAAGAAAGTTCTGAAAGCTAATGACACCTGGAGTGCCAGTGGTGGTGACTCTTCAGATGAATCTTCTGATTATGAATCTTCAGGACAGAAGAATCTTGTTCTTATAGCCAGATTACCTATTTATAATCATTGTCTCATGGCTAAGGTACGAAATGCTGAATCATTGACCAATGTTTCTTTAAATTCTAATGATAGTAAGTATTATAACTCTTCTGATGAAGAATCATCTTATGATGAGGAAAATACTTTACCTACTTTTGAAGAAGTCTCTAGGTTTGCTGAACTTTTTGAGATTGAGAATTCCAAACTCAACAAGAAACATGATAAGGCAAATTCTAGGAATTCTATTCTTACTAAAGAGATATCAGATCTTTCTAAAGATCTTGATAAGATGAATGCTGATTTTGAAAATATTTCAAAAAATCTTGAGGATGTAAGTTCTGAGAAGAACAAACTTTCTAAAGAATTAGAAAAAGTAATTTCTAATAAAAATGTTTTCGAGCCTAACTCTAGTTCCAAAACTAATGATTTTGAGGATAAAAACTTGGTTGTAAAACTCAAGTCCGAAATTTTTTCCTTAAAGAAGTGCTTATCAAACTTTACCCATGGTAAGGAAAATTTTGATAAGATGTATTCTCAAATACGACCTTTAAGAAATAAATCCGGATTTGGTTATACCCAAGCAAAACCTGTTTTCAGCAACAATTATTTTGTTCCTCAATGTGCCCCATTTTGTACTAAGTGTCAATGTGGTGGTCACTGGGCAAGAAATTGTTCCTTAAACAAAACCCAATCCTTAGGTTTTCATAAAGTTTACTTTTCTAAGAAAATGTGGATACCTAAAATATTATTGTCTGGAAATCTCGGATCCAAACAAGTTTGGATTCCGAAAGTCTAACTTTGTTCTTAATTTCAGGAAAATAAAGAAAGTTCCAGCAACAATATTTGGTACATGGATAGTGGATGTTCCCGGCATATGACTGGTAACAAAAGCTTTTTTGAAAAGATTATCAAAACGAAAGGAGGAAAGGTAACTTTCGGAGACAATGCTAAGGGAGAGATTGTTGGTATTGGTAATATTGTTCTTTTAGGTAAAACTTTGATTTCAAATGTTCTTTTTGTTAAAGGTCTTAAGCACAACCTCATTAGCATAAGTCAGTTATGTGATGAAGGTTACCTTGTGAATTTTAGGAATGATAAATGCTTAGTTCACAATTCCAAGGAAGAATTTATTCTCTCAGCCAATAGGCAAGAGAATGTTTACACCTTAAACTTAGAAGACCTAAGAAGCCAAGATTTACCTTGCCTAAGTGCAATGGAAGATCACTCTTGGTTATGGCATAGAAGATTATGACACTGTAATCTTAGAAACCTATGTAAACTCTCTAGGAAGAAACTTGTTAAGGATCTACCGGAGCTTAGATTTGATTCTTCTAAAGTTTGTGATCCTTGTCAATATGGAAAGCAACATAAATCTAGTTTTAAGTCAATCAGTGAAGTCTCAACAACTGATGCATTACAGTTAGTGCACATGGATCTTTTTGGTCCAACACAAACTGGAAGCATTGGAGGCAAATACTATGTGTTTGTTCTTGTTGATGATTACACTAGATTTACATGGGTCTATTTTCTAGCAAAGAAATCTGAAGCTTTTTCTTATTTCAAAAGTTTTAGAGCTCAAGTTAAAAATGAGAAAAACCTTCCATTGAAAACTATTCATAGTGATCATGGAGGAGAATTTCAAAATTCTGTTTTTGAAACTTTTTGTAGTAAGAAAGGTATTACTCACAACTTTTCAGCACCTAGAACTCCTCAACAGAATGGTGTAGTTGAAAGAAGAAATAGAATTCTTCAAGAGGTAACTAGAACTATGTTGAGTGAATATTCTATTGCTATACATTTCTGGGCAGAAGCTGTAAGTACTGCTTGTTATACTATAAATCGAGTTTTGATTAGACCTTTTCTTAATAAAACACCTTATGAGTTATGGAATGGTAGAAAACCTAGACTCTTCTACTTCAAGGTTTTTGGTTGAAAAGTATTCATCTTGAATACTAAAGATAAATTACATAAATTCGCACCAAAATCAGATGAAGGGATTTTCTTAGGTTATTCCACAACCTCTAAGGCTTATAGAGTTTTTAATAAAAATACTTGCACTGTTGAGGAAACAGTACATGTAAAATTTGATGAATCAGATCCTTTTGTTTTTAAAACCTCCCAACCTACATCTTCGGATGTGTTTTCAAAAACTGATTATCAACCTTTGATAGAAGAACCTTCTGATAAGGAAATTGTTCTAGAAGATACTTCTGAAACATTTACCCCAGAAGGCTTTCTACCCTATGTTGATGAACAGGTTTTACAAAACCCAAATCAGGTGTTTCTTAAGAATCATCCCAGTGATAGTATCATTGGTGATGTAAATCAACCTGTAAGGACTAGAATTTCCTTAAGAAATGAAGTAGAACATCTAGCATTTCTTTCCCAATTAGAGCCTAAAAGCACTGATGAAGCTTTAGGAGATGATGATTGGATCAAAGCAATGCAAGATGAACTAAATGAATTCGAAAGGAATAAAGTCTGGACCTTGGTTGAAAGACCTAAGGAAACTTCTGTTATTGGAGTAAAATGGGTCTTCAGAAACAAATGTGATGAAAATGGAGTCATTGTTAGAAATAAAGCTAGACTTGTTGCTAAAGGCTATAATCAGCAAGAAGGAATAGACTATGAAGAAACCTATGCTCCAGTAGCTAGACTTGAATCTATCCGTATTCTACTTGCCTTTGCAGCATTCTTTAATTTAAAACTATTTCAAATGGATGTGAAATGTGCTTTTCTTAATGGTTATGTTCAAGAGGAAGTTTTTGTTGAACAACCTCCTGGCTTTGAAGATACAAAACATCCTGATCATGTTTTTAGACTTACCAAAGCTTTGTATGGCCTTAAACAAGCCCCACGAGCATGGTATGATAGACTCACTGGATTTTTGCTTCAAAATAACTATGTTAAGGGAAATGCAGATCCAACCCTTTTTATAAAGAAAGATAAGAAAAATGTTTTGATTGTTCAAATTTATGTTGATGACATTATATTTGGTTCAACTCAGCAATCTTTGACTGACTCTTTTGCTAGTCTAATGAAATCTGAGTTTGAAATGAGTATGATGGGTGAGTTAACATTTTTCCTTGGTTTTCAAATTTCTCAAAAACCAGAAGGAACCTACATATCTCAACATAAGTATATTAAAGATCTTCTTAAAAAGTATGGTTATGACAATACTAAGAGTATAAGTACTCCCATTGGTACCTCAAACTCTTTAGATCTTGATGAAGCTGGGAAACCAGTAGATCAAACATCTTTTAGAGGTATGATCGGAAGTCTACTTTACTTAACAGCTAGTCGACCAGACTTAATGTTTTCAGTATGCTTATGTGCAAGATATCAATCCAATCCTAAGGAATCTCACTTAAAGGCAGTAAAAAGAATTTTTCGCTACCTTAAGGGAACCATGGATCTAGGATTATTTTATACTTCTGGAAATGATTTTGTTCTAAAAAGCTTTTCTGATGCTGACTTTGGTGGATGTAGAATGGATAGGAAAAGTACATCCGGAACTTGTCATTTCTTAGGAGATTCATTAGTTTCTTGGTCATGCAAGAAGCAACATTCTGTTGCACTCTCCACTGCTGAAGCTGAATATGTAGCAGCTGGAAGTTGTTGTGCACAAGTGTTGTGGATGCAACACACACTCACAGACTATGGCTTGAGTTTTACTAAAACTCAAATTTTGTGTGATAACACAAGTGCCATTTCCCTAAGTAAAAACCCTGAACACCACTCCCGTGCAAAACACATAGATATTAGGCATCACTTTCTTAGGGATCACACACTTAAAGGAGACATTATTCTTCAGTTTATCAGAACGCAAGATCATCTTGCTGATATTTTCACAAAATCTTTACCTTCTGATTGATTTGAATATATTAAACAGAAGTTAGGAATGATAACCGTAAGGTAATATTCCTTAATTAACTTTCTGTTGGAAAAATCTCCTTACAGTAATAAACTCTTTTTCATAGGGGGAGTACATTTGGTTGTTTATTTAACAAAGATTTTCAAAATTTGTTTTCAAACTTTTCGGAACGAAAATTTCCAGAATGGAATTCCCAGAACTAAAATTTTCCAGAAAGGATATTTTCGTACAGAATACTTCTGGAATGAAAGTATTTCTATTGAAAATTTCCGGAATGAACAACTTTCGTACTGGGACTTTCATAACCAGATTTTCGTACCAAGTTTTGTTTTTCGTATTTACCTTTTTCGTATTTACATTTTCGTATTTACTTTTTCGTATTGACTTTTTCGTATTAAGGTTTTCGTATTTAGTTTTTCGTATTGAATTTTTCGTAGTCGTCTTTATATTACCCATTACGAATAACTTTCCTAAGCTAATCCGAAAGGTATGATTTCATTACTGAAGTTTTCGTAATCATATTTTACTTGATGGCAGTTTCTTATATTATGTTTTCGGATTATAGTTTTCTTAAATCTTTGTTTTAATAAAACCTCAAAAAGATCGGATTCAAGCTTTCAACCGTTAGATCAGATCTCAGATCATTCTAAACCGTTAGATCAACCGAGGAAGTTGAACCGTCATCCCAATGCCTATATAAAGGGGACCCTATTTTCTCGTCCCACATCGATTTCAAGCTTTTGCGTGCTGAAGCTCTGACTCTACGATTTAAGACCATTCCGAACTTCAGTCTCCTCTGTTCCGAACTTCCCATAGACTTCTAATCCGAATGTCTGCAGAGTTAGCTTCTCAAGAAATGTCTTCAACTAAGCCCATTTCACAGTGGTTAGTCTACAGAGAACGGTTAGTTCATCCGAATTTCTTCAGCAACTATGATTCTATTATTTCAAAGAATATCAAGCTGAATGGCTGGGAAGATGTTGCGGTATCAAAAACCGGCAACCAAGATGAAGTCTACTCTGACTTGCTTGTCGAGTTTTATGAGTCAGTTTCTTTCTTCAAGGAAGAAAATAGAGAAAAATTTTCTTTCAAATCGTATGGAAAGACATATAAGCTATCTTACACCAAGGCTGCAAGCTTGGTAGGGTTGAGTTATGAAGGTGAAGCTGAGTTTATCTCGCACGTTCTGCCAGACTCCTTGGGTAGTTTCAACAAGGAGAAAGCCTTAGAAATTCTCGGATTGGATGATGACAAGGCTCCGAAAATTGTAAGTCTTTCTACAAACTTCCGGATTCTGGAGTTATGGGTGCAAGGGCTTATTGTACTGAGAAAAGGAGATAAGGATATCTTGAAGAAGAGTGAGATATACATCTTGGATTTCCTGATAAATCTAAGAAAGTTCAACCTAATGATGCATATTCTTCTCAACATTGATAATTTGAAGAAGGGGAATCTGAGAACTCAGATAGTGATGTACCCGGCAATATTGTCGAAGCTGATAGTTCGGTGCCTAGAATCCTTCAAGGTTGCTTGCAGTTCTAAGCCGAAAGTTTGCAAGATCATGTTGCTCAGTGATGCAACTCTTAAAAGGATGAATATAGCTTTTAACAAGGAGTCAGGGAAGTTCATTGATCTACCTCCTCAAGTAGAAGTGACTCCGAAAGTGGCTGATCCGGAATCATCCAAGCCGGTAAGGAAGAGGAAGCTGAAAGAAGTGGTTTTCGATGCTGAAGAACCTAAGTCTAAGGAAGTCCATTCCTCACCTCCTAAGTCTAAGAAGAAGAAGACATATACTGATGAGGTTGCAGCGAAGTGGAGAGCTGACAAGGAGAAGAGGAAGGAAGGAGATCCGCAGTTCGGATTGGATCCTGCAGAGGCTAAAGCTCTGAAAGAGAAGGCTGCTGATGAGCTCGAGAAACTAGCAAAGGAAAAGAATCTGAAGAAGAAGTTGTCAGAAGCTGAGGCTGTGCAAGCGTTGTTGAAATTTAATGAAATGGTTTCAACAACCATTCCCGTTCCGAGATCTTTTTCTCTGGAATCTCTACCTGAGACTCCAGGAAGAAATCTTGTTACTCCGGAAGAGGCTGTTGCTACTGAGGAAGTAGAGCTAGTGGAAGAGGTTGAAGAAGCGGCTGAAGGAAGTGGTGAGACAGGAGATGTGCTCAAACAAGTAGATGAATATAAGGGAACTCCTTCGGATCACCTCTCGCTCCGAACATCTGAAGCTCAATCTTCAAAGCTTGCTACTCCTGTAATGGAAGAATAAAAGGGAGAAGAAGAAGTTACTTGTCAAGAACATATTTTACTTGATGCTGCTCAGATGGGAAACGTGGAAGCCAATGTTCAAGAAGTTGCTGATGAGGAAGATAAAATTGTTCAAGTCTCTGATAGTGAGAACAGATCTCCGGAACATGTTTCAATTCCGGAAAAAGATAAGGGAAAGCAAATTCTTGCTGATACCCCGAGTTCAGAAGAAAGTATGAGGAAGGAAGCTGGTAGCTCTTCTAAGAGGAAGTTGGAGCTTATTGAGGAAGAAAATTCTCCTAGCAAGATTTCTGATTCGGATTCATCATCGTTGGGGCACGATTTTTTTGTTCAGTCCTTAAAGAAGTTGGTGGGAACCATTCCGACCTTCTCCAGTATAGACTCTAGATGCCAGATGCTTCAACATACGATGAATCAGAAAACCGACTTCGTATCCATGGTCATGGATAAATGTGTTGAGATAGAAGCCCAGTTCAAAAATTTCTTTATTGGTTACGAAGCCCATAAAAGATCTTGCAAAAGGATGACTAGCTGGTCGAAGAAGAATGTGGAAGAGATGAGGTTGCTGGATGAGTTTCAGGAGAATGTTAAGGATGCTTTTCAAACCGAGGACAAGAAGTTTCATGAGATGACTGCATCATTCGATGAGAAATTGACAGAGGAAAAGAACATTAGGAGTCAAGAAGTAAGAGATCTGAATGGAAAGCTCAATTCTGTTTCTCAGAATTGGAAATCTGAAAGAGATCATCGGATTAATTTTCTAGAAAGGATAAAGTCTCAGGAAGAGAAAATGGAAGCTCAGGAAGAAAAGTTGAAGGCTCAGGAAGAAATCATTGAAGCTCAGTCAGCAAGAATAGTTGCCTTAGAAAAGCAAGCAGAGGAAGATCATAAGGACCTCAAGAAGATCAAGACAATTCTCAAGGGGCTCATGTCGAAGGAGAAAGATCCGAAATGACCAATCCGATCTTTTTGTTGTAATCTGTTTTTGTTGCTGACATTTCAAATATAATGAAAATTGTGCTTGTTGTTTCTATTGCTGTCGTTACTAATCTTTTCAGGTATTTTTTTTGCCATTCCCTCCAATTCTTTTTGAAAATCACAAAGGGGGAGAAGGAAAAGATCCTTAAGAAAAAGAGGAAATCTAATAAGAGTTTTTCAAAGGGGGAGAAAGGAAAATACCCAAGGAAAAAGAACTCTAATAAGAGTTTGTTTAAGGGGGAGTTTTTCTTAAAGAAACATCACTCCGGAAATATGAATACGATCCTTAGAGTTTCAAAGCCCAAGGGGGAGTTAGTCGTATTCATCTATATTCTTAAACCAAGGGAGATAAGCTTTAATATGTTTCTTTCTTCTTAGAATAGCTTTTTCGTAAGGATGTTTGTGCTTTCCAAAAAGGGGGAGATTGTTGAGTCAATAAGGTTTTCCTTATGACTTTTCCATTCCTTCTTGTTTTGAAAATCACAAACACCTTATCTTTAAGGAAAATCGCTTTTGTAAGGAAAAATGCTTTCTTAAGGAAAATTGCTTTTATAAGGAAAAATGCTTTCTTAAGGAAAATCGCTTTTATAAGAAAAATTTATCCTTATCATATTTTCATTAATATTTTTCTTAAGTATGAAATTCGGATTCACTTTCTCGGAATCATTAAAACTGATAAAAAGCATTCTGTTTTTAGGATTCGGTTCTAGACAAGAACTATAAGGAAGTTTCATTCCGAATTCCGGATATGAATTCTGACTTAGTTCTATTCCAGATTCAGGATACGAATTCTGAAGAAGAATTCTCATTACGAATTCTAATGAAGAAATCCCGTTCCGAATTCTCATTATGAATTCTGAAGAAGAATTCTCATTATGAATTCCAATGAAGAATTCTCATTACGAATTCCAATTAAGAATTCTCATTACGAATTCTAATGAAGAAATCTCATTCCGAATTATCATTACGAATTCTGATAAAGAATTCTTATTACGAATTCTGATGACGAATTCTCATTACGAATTCTGATGATAAATTCTCATTACGAATTCTGATGATGAATTCTCATTACGATTTCTGATGACGAATTCCTATTCCGAATTCCTATTCCGAATTCTCATTCCGAATTCACCTATTAAACAGAATCTGATTATCATTGTTTTATACACTCTGAATTCATTCACTCCGAACTTTCACTCCGAAATTTCTATTCCGAACCTTTATGTTGGAGTTTAAAACGATGTCGTACATTCTGTTACACTTACTTTGTTATAAAACGATGTCGTCCATTTTGTTATAAACTAACCGTTGTCTAAGTGACACGTGTACAGGTCCCTCCGAACTTTAAGGAAAATATGACCGTTGGAGAGGAGCCGACCTTACCTATAAATAGGAGCTCATTTGAAAGAGCTCGCTGTTGATGCATATGCTGATTGCTGAAAAAGTGCTTACATGCTGTTGAAGTGATTTCTAGAGAGAGAGTCTCTTATTAACTCTCAAAGCTTCGTGCGACTCCGAATGTTGGTGATTACATTCGAGGGCTTCCGGGGATAGGAAGACAGAGGTGCCGACTACCTTAAAGATCGAGGGATTTCTTGCTGAGAAAGACAGAGGTTGCCGACTACCTTAAATATCGAGGACTTCCTTGCTGAGGAAGACAGAGGTTGCCAACTACCTTGAAGTTGAGGGCTTGCGGGGATAGCAAGACAGAGACTCCGATCTTCGTATCGAGGGCTTACCCTGGTGTGGGTAAGACAGACTTGCTTGAAAGTATAAATCAAGGGACCTTTATCCAAGGTTGTTGGATACCCTTCTCTTTGGGTTAAAAGACTATTATCTTGTTACTAGTAGTTTTACTACTTGTTTTTATTCCGCTGCAATTTGTATCTTAAGGAAAGTATAACTTTCTTATACTTCCTTACTTACTCTGATTCTTTTAGATTCTATACGCTTTAAGGTAGAATCTCATATTGTAACTTTTGTTAAGTTTTAATTTCCGGAACCATATTTCCGGAATCTGCTTTTGGAATCTCTTTCCAAGTTTAGTTCGGTGTTAGAGGTGTTGTGAATCTACTTAGTTTAACTTTGTTAAACTTAGTCCTTTCCTTTTCTTAAGGAAACATTAGTTATTCATAACTAACTTTAAAGGTTCCAAAGGAATTTTTAAAGTATACAATTCACCCCCTCTCTTTTATATTGAGCATCTCATATTATATTTCGATCCTACAATTGGTATCAGAGGTTGGAAACCTCTTACTCTATACCATTCTTACAATTTTAATATTTAAGAATAAACACATTTTTGACATAAAAATATTTTTTTAATACTTCATTTCATTTACATTAAATTGGAATTTATTTTATATTAAAATTATTTAAAAACAAATTAATTCAACTATATATACATCAAAGATATTTAATAGTATTATTAATAATAAATTTAATGGTTAAGAGATAATTTTCATTTTTAATAATAATATGAGTGGTATTCCGTAAGATTTGGTATTACCTACAACAGAAGCCATTAAAGAAACTTGTTGGGTAAAAATAAAGATAAAATAAGTGTTTTATTCATTTGAATATAAATAATATGTTGAATTTTTAATATTAAAGTATAATTATCCATTAATCAAAATGAAGAATTTCTTAATTGTCACATTGTAAACATTTTAATACCATCATTGCATTTTTTATTGAGTTTTTCTAATAACATAAATTAACATCAAACAATATTGAAATCATGGGTGCTTATGTTTTACATAAATATAACATATATTATTTGATATATTCCGTAAATACAAAAATAATTTAAAATCCATCAATGATTTCATAATAAACATTTTCAACAAATTATTAATCATTTCTGAGGAAGGTCTTAATATCTAATTTATTTTATACATATTAGTCATCAAATTATCCTAAAATAATTATATAAACTCTTAAACTATATAGAATAATGTATTTCCAACAATATATGTTTTTCCAGAAGCTGAAATTGTCACTGAATAATTTTTCTTATTCACTGTAACCATTTAACACATGCTTTCCATTCCTTAATGAAAATATTCTACATTACAATCCATATATAAATATATATCTATATTTCATAGGATTTTAATAAAAATTAAATCATGGATAAAAGAAATAAATAATATATTTATTTAATCCAAATATAGAATCCTTAATCATTCCATTATAGTTGTGTCAGCAAATTAATCTTAACCTTCATCCCGTCACATCTTTGGAGGTATATTACCATGATGAATGGAAAATAAATTCTCATATTCCTCAATCTCTCTATTGGTGAAATAATAAATAGTATTTTTTATATCCCCCGTTGAATTAGTTAACATTATGAATGTTTTCTATACTCCCTTAAATTACACTCAATCCCTTCGAGGATTTACCTAGGGGATTGTTTCTACATTTATCAAATGCGGGAAAATATTTTTGTCCCTACATCCCTCAATCCCTCATTTTACCTTTCATCATCATATTAACATTCATTATGTAAAATCCCATGGGTATATAGAATTCTTTATTAGTATAGGTAACATATAAAACTATTTCTCATTATGAAGAAAATTCCTGTTTGACTAAATTTGTTATGATACGTTTCTTATGCCAATAAAAAAGTGACTAACATTTCACTCTATGATTCATTCTTAATAAATTGAATTTTCTGGAAATCCTTGTAAATGTATCATCATAATTATTGAAAAATTCTTATTTATTTTCCAATATGCTAATAAATATATATTTATTTAAATGTTCTACAAATGATGGAAATACATATCAATGAGTGACTCATTAAATGTTTTCCATTCCATGAGTTCTATTTCATCTATTTCCATAGTATTCTGGATTAGAAAACAATATTGATCATCATATCCACTATGAAAATAAACTACTATTTTATCTTCTTATATTTCACCACATCAAAAGTCCATAAATATATTCTCTAGAGACATAATCCATTTCTCAGCTATAATTGGATTAGTATTTACACTAATCTATGGGGGGCTCTATCACATTAAGCAATCCAACATCGAATAATATTATAGTATAACATTATTTTCCATATATTCATGTTTATTATTCATATATTCATTATTTTTTTCTTATACATCCATGAAATTATTAGTTTTGATAAAAAAATAATTTATCAATAGGGAAAAATCTATATTAGCAACTAGTATTGATACCTATATTCCTTCTAGGTTCAATTTGTAATCAATTTCATAGATTTGACTAGATCATAAAATTATATAACTTATGTTTTAATCAAAAAAATAATAATATACATACCATAAATTAAAAAATGAATTAGTTTTTATACTAATAATCACAAACATGGTTTTATGAGTATGTTATTTTATACTTATCATCAAATTTCAACTTCAGCATCTATTACCTAATATAATAATTCTGTAATCATATCCCCAATGTTTCCAATAATTTTATATCGATACTAAATGTACCTCCTCAATCCTAGGTTCCATATTATAGATCCATAATTTATTACATTGGAATGATTTTATAGAATCAAATCCTGAAGGAATAATCAGTTTCGAATTTTTAAAAAATATAGATTAGAGACATCAAACACAAACTATAATGGATTGTAAAAATTAATACATTATACAAAATAATATTTAATGAGAAGACAACATTAATGATCATTCAAAAATTTGAAATTATCATCTTAGGTAAAGGAATAAAAATACAGGTAAGATAAACTTTTCCATAACGGTAATTCCAAAAAGAGATATAGTGAATCAATGAGCATAAGAAACATGGAATGATAAATAAATGAGAAGGCATGCCATTTATATATCATTTTTTCAAAAAAATCAACAGTGATCATTTAGTAATGGAAACACATTCCATATAATCAATAAACTCATTAAAATGTACATCCAAAAAAAACTTCAAGGTGAAAATATAAAAAATAAATAATAACAAAATGTGAATGAATAAAGTGATTGATAATTGGAAGGAATGATTCCCGGGTTCATGATACCATTACAATCTAGACCATTCCCAATATAGTTCATAACATTTCAGGTAAAAACCAATATAATGGGACATATGATTCATATAATGATACTACCTATACATAGAGGGGATATCAATATTTGGGACCAATCTATTTCATTAATATATAAATCATTCAAAATATATCAAATAATATATATAATTAATGAAATGTCTTTATCAAATATTTGTATGGGGAAAAATATATAGATTTATCTATATTTATAAATTTAATAAAATAACATTAAATATGAATATTCTATGTAAAAATGGAGTACATTTATGGAAATAAAAATATCCATCACAACATAATATGGACATTGAAGAGATATGTAATGAACAATGAAAAATTATTACAAAAATTTTATTCTTTGATGGGAATGTTAATAATCACAAGAGAGTGAGAGACTACATAATTACTTATTCTATTTGGTAAATTTCAAGTAATATCCACCTCGGTTAGATAATTAAAAATTCAACATAAAATAACATGAATAATAAAGTATTCATGATTAACTTTTTAGTATATACACCACATATAGTTGAATTGGTTCATAACAACAAATATGTTTCAATTATATGTAAATTGAAACAAAATACCCTTACAAATGTGGTATCATATGAATCAGATGACCAAAAAATATTAATAATAAAATGAAATATTTAATACCATTACTACAAAATAATTAGTGATATAATATAACAAATGTATCAGGACATACAACACAAAAAAATTTAAGTGGTGAATATGACACTTATCTCATAGATATAAAAAATGAAAATGAAATCCATTACCTTAAACTTCCTTTTGCATGATGTTTATTTATTTTTATTTATAATGGATTTATGAATTTTATTAATTTAAAAAATAACAATATTATCACATAATATATAATTTATATTTATTTTTTATTGTATTACATTATGTTCATTAAGAATCATTCCTCACATTCATCACGTTGGCTGTTAATTGTATAGATTTTTTGAGTATATTTGTACTTATTATTTTTGCACCAATTAATTAGATCATGACTTCACAAAATTAAAAATTAAAAACCTTATGAAAATATAATATATATTCACTATATATTTATTTATTATAATTTTTAAAATTTTGAGATATAAAGGGATTTCACCGTTTCTGGAGATGTTATGTAATACGTAAGTAGGAACGTTGTTTTTATATTTTTAGAAATTAAAAATATGAGAATTATATATTGTAAATGTATATTATAATTATAGTATATTAATTTTATTATATATATCAAATATATTTATTTAATATTTCCTTTATACATTCCATTTATAGCGTGAAGAAACCATATCGCTTTTAGGAGTGAGTAGTCCACACGTCCACATAGGATGTTATCATATTCTAAGAAAATCGATATATTTTAGAAATGTCTCAAAAAATAACAAGAGATCCAAAACAAATTGTAAATATCATATATATTATATTTAAACTATAAATACATCATTATTTCCAACCATTGTATGTTTTAATGGAAGAACGAATGACATTAGTTCCCAATGCGGGAGTCCTCCGTATAGATGAATGATGATTGCAAACCCAAATTGATTGGAGTGTGATAAGTGTTAGTAATATACATAGTATAAAGAAATATCATTTTATTTAGGATTATTATTTTAATATATAATAAATATATAAGAGTAATTTTCTTTTTTGATAAATAAATACAAAATAGATCTTGTTGAAGAATGTTACATCTTCTTCAGGTAACTCCTTTTGGTTTACACAAACATCCTTCCATGGATTGATTCATACTAAAGTGAGGATTAAAATATAAGGAAAGGGAATGTTTTTTATTTTGGTAGTTATTTTATGGGACAAATGTATTGCTATGTGTGAGGAACCAAGTGGTGGGGGAGTACCATTATATAGTGGAGGAGGAGTAGCATTCATGTAAATATAACAATGTCAGCACTATTGAGAGGTCTCCATTAAAATATTTCACTCCAATAATTTACCAAATTATATAACAGTCATTATATGTTATATATATTTAAATAAAATAGGTTTCGTAAATTTTTTATATGACATTTGGCCCTTATGTTTATGGTTAGTCTCTTGTTACGCTAGTATTTCTCTTAATCATTGTAATTAATTTTAATTATATTCATTATTGTATTTTGTAAATAAATAAATTTTAATTTATTATAATTTATAAATTATCCAAATTCAGAATATGGAATCCATTTTAAAAAATTCTAAACATTGATTTTTTAGAAATTAATTAAAAATTAAACCCACAAAAGGGATGAGAAATGGCGTTTTCAACTATAAATTTACAAAATCAGGAAATGTTTTTATATCCAATATCAATGTGGAATTATTTCCAATCACCAAAATTAGATTAATGTATTTATTATTAACCAAATTATAATTTTAAACAATTTTTAAACTAATTTATCTCAACAAATTATTTAGATGATAATTTAAATTTCAATTTAAAGGTCACTAGTTTTTAGTATTCATCCAAAAATGAAACATCATAAAAAAGTACCAAAACATCAAACTAATATAGTTTTTAATTACAATTTAAAAAATTATTTATATTTTAAAATATATTATTTATAAGGTTTTTATTTTTATAATATGTTCCCATTAAATGGCTGTATAATCACTATAAGAAAATATTTATTTATGAAAAAAATATTTTTATTCATATATTATTCCTACAAAACCATTCATATGAATGTGACAAAAAATTAATTTATTACAATATATATATAAATATATATCATTAAAATCACTCAATAATAACAATTAGATTAATTTATTTAGAAAAAAGGTATTTGTGTATATAGAAATTGTTTTTTATAAAATCATTTTCCTTACAGTGAAATGGTTTTTAGTTTTAGTTATAATTAATTAATAACCATTTAATTAAACTATATAAAGTCATTATTTATTTAATACTATTCATGAGATCAATTTCAATTTCTATTTGATAATTTCTCTTTTAAATAATAATAAAAATAAGATTCAATAAATCATGTCTTTCATGTAACAAAAGACATCAAAAAACTCGTTGTAAGCATCACAAGAAAAAATTAATTCTCAATTAAATGTAAGTCATATAATATAATTAATATGTTTAAAATATTAAATAAAATAAAAATTCTCAGGATGTTATACTACCTTATCTATTTTTTTTGGCCAATCACACACTATATTAAATAAAATACTCTTATTTTACAATTTGGGGAGGGGGAGTTAGAGACCACGTTTAAATACCACATTATATTGTCCTTGAACATCCTAACACATTAACAATGTCTAATAAATTATTCGATACAAGACCACATGTGTGTAGCAAAAATTTCCAGAGTTTCTATTCTAGTTCAAAGGGTCCATGGATTCATGATGGGAAGAATAGGAAATCATATTATAGTATTAAAATGAAAAAATAAATGAATGACATCAAAAAAAAATATATTTATATTCAATTAATATTAAATATAGTAGAAGCATGCTATAAATAATGAAACATTGTATTCAAATAAAACACCACAATACATAGATCCATAGATCACCCACTAAAATTATAACATACAAAATACAATCTACATGATTAAAATAAATGGGGTTGTGCTACGATATTCAATCATCATCACATCGGATCTATAAATAATGTATTATCCATCCATCCAATTTAGTATTATTCAATCCATCTCCTAACAAGAACATGTGATCAGTAATGTCTACTCTTGATCCCAAGTGCCATTACCACCCATTAATAGTGTGATTATAGCATAGTAGTGAACCAATATTGAGGTATCAAATAGAACAAATGATTACAATTTATTCACATGTGTTATTCGAAAAATAATAATCCTAACCCCTAATGAGTAAATATTTTACCATCACCGATCCTTGGGTCCAAAAAGACGTGGGAGATCTATATACATGCTTTATCTCATTTTAGAGTGTCTATAATCATATAAACCATGAATGAAAATACATATCACTCCCTTGAATGATACCCAAATCTTATACCCACATATGTGATTACCATATTGTATATTAAGATACGTAACCACAACAACAATATATGTCCCTCTCAATAACATAAAAAACAACCAATGTATATACCAAATCCTAGAAAACATTTACCAAGTGATGTAGATTATCATAAACCATGTATTACCTAGGGGAATGCCACCATGGATATATATCAACCCAAGGTTATTCCTTACCATGAAACATGACATACTGAACACAGAGTGGTCATGTCCCCTATATTTAACTAGGTATGAAAACCATTATTTTTTTAGGGTAGTATCATACCCTGATGCCAGAAACACATTTCAAAAAATAATATTTATATGGGAATATACTTCACTAGAACCATATATAAATATTATATTGATATAAAATGTATCACTTAATCTTAGGGAACATCATTCTGGAATCATAATGTATCTGCTCGCATATACATGGGTGTGTATCCCATATGAAACACCATATCATGGTATTTGGGATGGAAATTGGATCCAAATCCATATATATATATATATATATATATAATTTTCATAAGAATAACATGGGCTAACATCCTTCCCATCTCACCTTAGATAAATATGTTTGAATAATTAATTGGTCAGCCAATTTACACCACTTCAACTATTCCATGAAAACATCAATGAATTAGGTTTTATAATGACAAATAAAATAATATCTACTATTCCCATAATAAACATAAAGTGTTTAACCTAACATAGGTTCACTATTCATGTTTACATAAGTGATAGTAAATCAATAACCCCCTTCATAGGTACATTTTTCACAATATCCACTACTAGACTGGGCCCATTACCCATAGGAAATAATGTCTCTCGACATCACTATCATTAAGCATCAACTTAACTAACTATATAGGCTATGTCCAACAAGGAAAACTCAACATAGATTCATTTATGCTTATCAAACTTCTTAATTCTTCATTGTCCATTTTAATCACCTAATATATAATTAATATACTTATGGTCTACCAACCTGGGTAAAAAAATGATATAGGGTGAGAGACAGTCATGCCACTCATTAATCCATGTGCCAAGAATGTATAAGGCATATCATAGTTACATGAAGAACATCAAGGTATAATAACCATAAACCCATCACATTAATCAAAATGGTGTTTCCCATGGAACCTATACCATGTACGACTACATTTCCTTCATTTTAAATAAAATCTATTAGGTATTTATGATTTAGGAATGATTCTATAATCAATTAATCATTTATCATGGGCTGAATCTCCAAAGAAAATCTCAATAGACCATAGTTAATGTTCAAACATCCCTTTTATCTTCTCGTAGTGTAAATAATAAAATCATTGATGATATTATTTTTCTATAATGCTTTGTTGTCATTACACAATGAAACCACATATAAAATCTATATAATGAAAATTGAAAAATCTTAAGGTATGTTCAAGTGAATACATAATTCATCCACAAAGAAATTGCTTTAAAGAGAGCCTAGAATTTATATATAATGATTTTTATTTTCAGTTCATTTATGAAATCAACAACCCAAGAACATATCTGATTCAACAAACATAATTTCAATTAACTATAACATTTAGAAAATTATTAATCATTTTAAATTACAGATACATAATTCTATAAAATACAGTAATTTAATCCACCTATAAAATAATTCATAAAAAGGATATATATATTCCTGGAATGTAACTAGATCAATGTCATGAAATACCCAAAATTATTAAACCTAATTTATTGACTAATTTCATCAAATTCCCCCAAAAATAATTAAAATAAATTAGATTACTTATATTTGTAAAATATTTATATTTTAATATGTAATTATAATGCAATGAAATCATTTTTAAATATTGATCTAAATCCTCAACACACATGACCAATTCATCAATTTTCTAGTTGAATCAATATAAATACAATATTTTAATTATTTTTAAATCATTTTTGATTGAATGAACAAAAATTCAATAAGATGATGTGAAAAAAATGAACCACTATGAAATTTACCTTATCTAAGAGTATGTTAATGGAAAAATACAGAGGGAGAGAAAATTTATTTTCACCCATTAATCAAATATGAATACATAAATCTTATGGTTGTAGGGGAGAAACAAATAATGGGTCTGGACATAATATTTATAAAAAACCCTGACCTCAATCCCTGTATGAAAACATAGATCATGATTAGATGATCCCACGTGATTATGTTATTTATTTTTTGATGAGGTTTCATGTTTATAACATAGTATTAATGTGTGTCTGTATATAACATCTTTTTTCATGAAATAAACTATTTTTGGGTCATAGAATAACCTCTTACATGTTGATGAATCTAAAAATCCATGCTATATAGTCCTACTTGAAATATACTAAAGAACGTTACACACCTCATGATACTCAAATCACATCTAGAAACATAACCTATATAATTTTAATACCAAAAAATAAAATATTAATTCTTATTCTCGGAACAACTCATTCAATAGAATCAAAATTTTGAAATTTCTTGGAATTTGTAGCAGAAAAAACTTTTTGACATCACATCTATACATCCTCTCAATTATACAAAATATTCTACGTTTTACATAATAATATTCATTCAAGATACGTGATTCTTTATTCAGATAAACAAGATCACAAAATATTAATAGAACAACATTATTTTATCAACATCTTCACAATTCACTAAAATGTCCATGATCAATTTTCATTAGTTTTTTTAAAGGTCGGGGATGAAACCACAATTGTTATTTAATGTAAAGAAAAGACCACTTTTAACTGGGTAGAGGGAAACCCATTATAGATCCCAAATGCCCAGTTGGAATTTATCCCATTACATGGCATGCAGGCCCCAACTTTTGGCCTAATGCCCATTTTGTGAATTGTACTACTACAGTAATCTGCCTGCTAGAGTACTACACAGTATCCTCCGCTGCTAGAGTACCCTGTCACTGCTACAGTGATCGTTGTTTGGTACAGTGCTGACACTGCTATAGAACTAATATAGTGCCTGTGCCCAATGGATTTTGAACCCACATTAGTTCATATCCCTTAATTAGCATAAATCATAGATTCTTTTCAATCATCAATCATTATTATTTTTTAAAATTTAAATTTAATATTTAAAGGATCATATAAAATAAATATATAAATATATTATTTTTTAAATTAATATAAACTTTAGTTGAAACTTAATTCCCAATAGAATTTTAGATATGGATAGAAATCATATTTTATAACTAACCGCATAATTATTGAATAAGTAAATTGAATTTGGAATTCACATTTTCCCATAATTTCATCTAATGAACTTGTCCAATTATATTGATTTTAATATCAAGTAAATAAACCTATTATAATTTTTTATTACATCTCAAATGATATTTATATTTATATTTATTTATCAAATTAAATGATATGTGTTAAAATTTTAATATAGTTTCATGAATTTATTAGTCCATATGGTTTGAGTTTCTATTATGATTTTTAGATACCCTTCTATATGTGAGTTCTACAAATATAGTTCATTAATTTACCACTACAAATCATTAATGTGTATATATATTATCATAATACTTCTATGGTTTTCATCTTCCCATTACAGAATCAACAATTACCCTTTCAAATGATAATATTTCCCATACTATTTACAATTTACTATTATGATTTTGATTATTCATAATATAAGTTATATATTTTGAATTATTTATTCATTTATCATATGATGGAGACAGTTTATTATTTTCCCCAAATATATTACTATTAGTTTTTAAGACATATTAAGTTTCTCAACTCACCCCCACATGATATTTAAGAAAAAACAAAAAACCCCAAGTCTACACTGAAATTAGGTATTAATTAAAATTAATTTAGAATCTATTTAATATTGAATCACCCAAAGAAACCCTCTACATTATAAATTAGAAATTTACCTTTACAGTTTAATGAAACGAAAACCCCTTTAATAACATCAGGGGTACTTAAATCTCTCCCATTGGATTATCAATCACCCTCATCGCCTGTTATAACTATCCCACAATTCGTTCTTGAACATTGAAATATCATTTACGAGGCACTAAATCATAAAAATTATCATTTGAATGTAATATTGACACTAAAATATAGGTTATGGTAGTTTTTTTTAAAAAATATATACCTTTTTAGTTACATATATCAGTTTGGTATAACAATAAGATGACCCACATAATAAATTATTTCATTACATTATATATCATCAACATTTCATAATTAACAAAGTCAATGAATTAATAATAAGTAAATAAATTAAATACACATCACCTCTAAATATTTTTTTTCACATACCAATCCTCCATTCAAAACATAATAAATCGCTTATTGGGTCTCTTAAAAAACATTCCTGACGGATGGAGGCAATGAAAAGTAATTATCATTCTTTTGGTATTAAAATTTTTTCATATTTCAAAAACATTTAGACATTTTAAAAAAATTAATATAATGTTAAAATATATTATATTTCACTATCATGACTAAAAAACATTTTTTGATAAAGTAAAAATTATTTTTATTGGAAATTCAATATGAATGTTTCATTATAATTTGGTGAAAATAAAAAATATTTGATTATCAAAGAACAATATTAAGTGATTTTAAAAAATATACCCAAAAATTATCAAGCTTTTATCTCATCCAAATCATATGAGTATTTGATATTTTGGTCTCTAGATACTTACCATCTATGGTGTTTAATGTGACTTAGTTTTTCTTTATACATTGATATCTAAAACAAATTCCCCAATGTAAAAACTACTACCTATCATGGATATTCAATTATCAAATTATTCTTCCAAGTCCTTTTCATTGAAATATATATGATTCATATTATTGAATTTAATGTGTAACAAGTAACATTTTTTAGTTATTTTTATATAATTATGAAAAAAATTATTATAAATAAATTTTTAAATCATTGATTTAATCTAAAATCTACATTATGAATATAATATCATATAAATCATTCATTATATTAAAAATCATTTTTAAATCATTCATTCAAGCTGACATCTAGATTATAATCCTTGAATACTATGAAATTAAATACCAAATTTATCTATATAAAAAATTATTTATCTTATATAAAATTGACTGATCATTATCACCTATGAAAACTGTGTGTATCTCATTCAAATAAAATGTTTACAACAAATATTTTAGGATAGATGATTTAACACAAAATGATATATATTACACTATATGAAGGATAATTTATATAATAATAATGTCATATCTTACAACATTGGAGCTAAATTGATGTTCTCACAATAATCAACAAAGCCTTCTTTTTTGTATACAGTGGAATAATGTTTTTCCATGTTCATTATGACTTATTATTTTTTATTTATCTTATTCATGAAACTATCATTGATAAACTGGAATTATTGTTATCAATTATCCAAATTATATCCCAATTAGAATATTTTTTTCTATATCTAAAATTACTCATTCATTGAATTAATTCATTTTTTTATTCATTCTTCTATCCAATAATTATTGTATTATTTATCATTTTAGAGACTATTGGTTATCAGAAGTAAGTTTCCTTCTGGTCTGATCAATAGAGTATCTAATCCTAATTATATTTTAATATATTAGATTACTATTCATTCTTTAGAATTATTTTTCATTCACATAAGTTCACTCTTAATAACTTTATATTTATGAGTCGATATACTTTTCTTATGTTTCATTCATCTATTGTTCAGTATCATGTGTCTCTAAATCAAATAAATATATTTAGATAAAATATCAAAATTATCATTATGTGGAATATAAAATTTCCATTTGTTTTATTATGTACACCACATTAAGATTAATTAATTACCTAAAAATATAATATCAACAAAATTCACATCAAACATTCCCAATGTATTTTTTAATGATTAGTATTAATTTACATTCAAATATAAGTTTGTAGTCTACCCATGATTTTTCATAACATATATGATTCCATGTTTTAAATCAACCTAAATGGGAAACTATTTTTGATATGAAGAATTTTGAAATTATATTTCCTAAAATAGAAAAGAAAGAGGTTATTTTCTAATAATATAGCTCCTATCATCTCCTAGGAACTCCTATTATTCCTATCAACCTGTAAATCTTGTTTTTAGTTATAATTTATACAATTTTTTATTATAAAATCAAAATTAAATAAGTACATTACTTTTCATCATGAAATCTAAATTTCCTAACATATATTCCTTATTAATTCACAAATATTGATTTGAAAATGTTAATCATGTCCATTAATTTATAATTTTATTTCTAAAATATCACATTAGACATTTAAATAATTTCTTCACTAAATCTTATTGTTTATAGATCACCATGAGTATACTTATGTCTTATTAGTCCAAAATCATTTGATTGTATCATCTCTGTATGTTTGGTTGTCTACATATCGATCATTTTATAACTTTTGGGTGATATTTTTCCATTTCAAAATGTCACAAATATATTTTTAAACTATTTTTAAGTTGATGAGAGTCTCTCATAATATCTCATATTTAAATTTCAAACAAATATTTCTAAAATAATTTATTTATCCTTCTTTTTCAAATTATTTTTATATTTTTTTAACAACAGTAGAAAAAATTCATTGAGTGACTAATCCCAAATAAATTAATATTTATTTTTTCAACATTGATAATTAAAATTAATTTATTTTTAATTTGAAAAATAATTATTTAAATGATATATATATATCCCCAATAGCAGCATAAATCACTCTTATTATAGTTTTGTGAATAATATTTTTGCTTATATAAAAATAAAAGATCCTTGGAATTTATTGTTTGGGATTCACCAGTATTTATTTCACTAAGATTAATTTTCAAGGATCAATAATTATAAAAATTCACAAGACCACCATCATGTTTATATATATATTTCAATTTATTTATCTCTTATATTATGACTGATGATCATCCACTATCATGAATCAATGGCTTCTTTCTATTCCACTATTTGAGATCTAACTCTACAATGTGTGTCTTCAAAAAAAATGTATTAAATTTAATATTATTTCCTATAAAATTATATTCATTTATTACTATAATTATGGTTAAGATATCTTCTCTAAAATTACTATTTATGTAATATATTTATCTAATATCATCAAGAAAATTGACCACTTTTTGACCTAAATCACATTATATCCTTAAATTGCTATATGTATTATCATTTTTATGATATTATATTGATTAATATATTCCTTAACATTATATTCCACTCATGTTTTATAACAGACACATATTTCATGATAAATTATATAATTTATTCCCATAGTTACTACAACACAACCAATAGCTATTAATATTTGTTAATTTATAAAACTGTTGTGTCAATTTATGAAATTCAGTTTGTTATATCTTAACATTAAAGATATTATTCTTCTTATGTTTATAGTAATTTTCCTTCTTCTGAACACTCTCTTCAATCCTTTCTATAGATTCCATCTACTAATGGTTTTATCAACCTATTATTTTTAATATTCTATAAATAACCTACACAGTTAGCTGAAACGTAATGCACATTATTAGACATATGATGTTAATATTATATTTAAATGTGAGTCAAAATTTTTCAAAACCATTTTTTATGATAAATTAATTTCTACACCATTTTAATAAACTATATATTTTTTTTAAAAAATCCCCAATAATGAAAATTATGTGAACACATAGATTGTATTGTTGTAATATGTTAATAATATATTTACCACAACCCTTTTAAAAATCACCTAGACAAGGAAAATTTATCATTGATAAGATTTAACTAATCAATTTGATCATTTTATTTTGTATAAATCTCTTTTCAATCTTTAATCATCAAGTTCACAATATTTTTATGATTTTTTTACATTAATATTATTTTTCATGTTCTTCTTAAAACACACCACAACATTAATTCTAGAGATATGCTCAAAATTGTTTTGTTATCCCTATTCTTCAACACAAATTGAGATTTCTACCCTCATATTAACAATTTATATGAAGGAGATCATTTTTCCTGAATATTAAAATTCGGGTTCATTACAAGATTTTTATCATTAAACATCTACATTACTCAATTAAAACCACTTATTTCTTTATTTCATTTATTATATTCCATCATTATATTTATTCCATTAAATATAGAATCCAGACATTGGGTTTATTTTATGAATATATTCACCCTCCTCCTCTACATTTTATTAAAAATTCATTTTTTATAAATTGAAACTAAATATGTGATTAATAATTACACAAAATTTCAATCAATTAAGATTTAGTTTTTCCTTGACTTTTCTATAAATTATTTAGGTTTTTATGAGAAAAAAGACATTGGGATATTTATTTTCCTCACTCTAATAATATTAAATTTAATAACTAGTTTATTCAACTATATATCCCTTAGTGTTCATTTTGTAAATGAATTTTAAATACACATACCCATAATTTTTTATTCATAGAAAATTTTCATTTTCTTATTATATAGTTATTTAGTTTACTATTATACTGATAAAGTGAATGATATTCCATGTAATTAATAGTTAAAACCAGTTTTTCAAATATTATCTGAATATTTTTAATAAATATTTTAATAGTTATAGAGACATCCAAAATGTCACCAAATAATTATACATACCTAAAAATTATATTTAAAATATTTACCTAGTCATATATATCCTATAATTTTCCATCAACATATCATAAAATTTAAATATAAAACTATATATTTTGGGTTCATTGATAATAAAATTATCATTATAAATATTATATAGTTTTTTCTAGAAATGAATTAGCTAACAAAAACTCATAAATTTTGAATAAATATTATCCAATATGGATGATGTAATCGATTTAATGAACTTACCATCCTTATATGGATTCAAATTTTTTAAAAAAAAGTATATTTGATATTTTCTTTCAATTTATTAAAAGAGAATATTTACAACTTCACTATCCTCAGAGGCTTTTGATAATTTATATGTCATATATTTATTTTTATATCACTAAATTTGTTTCCCACCAAAAAAATAAACTATATTTAATTGATATCTTCCACTCTATACTACATTTTATTTCAAGGATCTCAATGTATACATAGTTATCTATGTTTTGAATTTAAATTACATTGTAATCTTTTAAAAAATGTTATTTATATGGGTGAATTCGTGGTACTATTTTACCAATTTTTATTATATGCAATTTTTTTTATATATTAATATAATAAACTTATCAAACTAATGTCTCCCACACATCAATATAAAAACCAAATATGAATGTACAACATATATGTATTTACTATGTGATGAATTTATCTAGATATCATACTCCTTTAAATGTTAATTATGAGTTTTCAAAATTAGAGTTTTAATCTAATTAAAATGATCTAAACATAGGGGTAATAAATATCCATTACTCATGATATAATATGTATGTATTGTATAATGTAAGGGATAAATTCATCTTTAATTATGTAAAATAAAAAAATCTAATTTCTTTTAGTAGTATCATCTGTCACCAATAGTATTAACTCACAAATTTTTTGAATAAGATAATCACATTTACCTTATATTATTTTCTATCAATGATAATATCAAATTACTAACTATATTTTACTTCTATATAAATTATAAGGAAGAAACTACTCATCATCCTTCATGTAATATAATCCAAAATATTAAAACAGTCGTGAGATCATAGATTGAAGACTCACTTATATTTCGTCATAGAAGAAGGTTGATGGATGATCAATAGATGAAATCACTTCATTTATCCTATATAGATATAATAATGATAACTAGTTAATGTTTTACAATCCTTTTTCACTTCGACACTATAGATAATTTCTTCTTCTCAATCAACTATTATCTATATTTTCTATATTTTTCATACTTATTTATATATAATATTTAAAGAAGATTATTTCTATAAGTTATTTCTCAAAATCGATTATTATCTGGATGAAAATTAATTCTCTTGGAAAAAGAATATATAAAATCAAAAAATAATATTTCAATCTAATTCTCAAAAAAATATGCTAGACTAAATATTTTTTTCTAAGCTAATGTTTTTTGATCATTAATGCACAGTAAAACATCGTCAAATATATGAATTAATTTCCTCTATATTTTCACAATTTGATTAATTATTAATTTACTATTTAGCTTTATGGATCTTTTATATCCTTATGGATCAGTTTTTAATCAATTATTTCATCAAATTACCCATTTGGTTCACTAATCCCTCCTTCAAGAAATGAGATCAGACATGTAGATTTCATTTATCCTTAGAAAATTTAGTATGTAACCATCTATTTCAGAATGCTTACTATAAATTAAAATAATTTTCTATAGATTAACCACATTCCTCTTTATATTATTCTAATTATTAGTTCATTTTTAAATTTTATATGACACGTATGGTTACTGATGACACCCAGAAAAATTACAAGGAGGGACTAAAACTTTTTTAATTTTTTAACTCTCCACCAAATGATTTGAAGATGAATTATAATTTACAAATAAATATTTAAATTCATAATTAGTTTATGTACCAATTTTATATCCTAAATATATTATTACAAACCATGTGAAAACATTTAATACAAAACAATATAAATACAATTCATGGTTGAAAAAAAAAGATATCTTCTTCCCCAAAATTATAGGAACAACCTGAAATTTCATGTGATAATGGTCAACTGTATGTATTACATAGATGCTTACAAAATTGATATTACTATTGAAAATGAAATTGTAGAGGATAATGGATTATGTAATCCCCTCATCAATTATAGTGTTGGATGACTCTTCTAATTTGTGTTTTAGATACCTCTTATAGTAGTAGGAAAATTATGTTTGATGATAAGTTCCTAGGTGGAAAGAGATTGTATGAATTGGGTTTTAGATTCTCTATTCATCTTATAAGATGATTTACTCTGAATTATATCATTTTTTGTATTTAAAATTTCATTATCTTATTATGATTTCATTTAAGGTGGTTTATAACACACTATGATGTGAAAAAACACAAATTGTTCAATAAAATATACAACACAGAACACTTTGATTAAATGAACCATGATATACAAATAAAATATTATTTTTTATTTATATAACTATAAAATAAATATTCACTTTTTTTAATTAATTTAAATAATTAAATCAGGAATATTAATTATGAATGATAATAAAATAAATTTCCAAAGTCATTATAAGATTCACAAAATATTTTTCTTTATTTTTTAAATTATCATTTTGTGAAAAAAAAAATATTATAAAATCTTAAAACGTTAAAAAAATTATCTAAAATAAATAACCTAATTTTTTGAATAAAAATATTAAAAACTTTTGTTGAAAATTTTTTATATATTAAAAAAATATTATTTTAGTAATGATTAGTGAAAAATATTAGTTTTTACTGAGAAAATTCATTCTTCATTAAATAATTTTGAATTTAATATTTTGTTTTATATATTTGAAAAACTAAAATGAGTTAAATTATTTTATTGTTTATCTAATTAATGTCATTGGAATAAATTTCATATTGATTATTATATTTATATGATTTATATTTATGAAATTTGTTCTTTTGAAATCTACTATTTCATCGTATATTTGGGTATAAATTGAATTTAACTTATACCAATATAATGAATTAAATTTTTAATAATTTATTACATAGTTTTAATCAATATGTTGAATTTTTTTATAATAATTTCATCTTTATTTTTTAAATGTAGAATTTTAATAACATTAATAATAATTTTCAATGTTTATGTTTAGAATTAGTTTATAAGAGGTTAAACTGTCATATAACATTTTTAATAACATAAAATTTTGTGAAAATGTTTTATTATATCAATAATTAGACATTATATAATCCAATTTTCTAAAATAATGAATTTTGGGTTTGTTTTACAAGTGTAATATTTGTGTATAAATTTTTATTTTCAATTATTACATAGTTTCCTTCACCCACAAGTAAAAGGCCACCCATATCCTGTCTTCTCTACACATAAAAAAGCCTTTTGATTCATCCATGATCAACCATAATACATTCCTTAAATCTCTAACCACGTAATAGGGACATTAATTTATCAAAATTTCAATATAGGGATGATTTATGAATAATTTCAAAGAGGTGGACAAGAGAAAAGCTACAATTTTTAACCAATAGTATTAATAATATTTATTATTACACCTCTTTATAATAAAATTAAACAATGAAGATATAATGAAATAATTATTTCCCGTATAATAAAATGTTATTATTTTAATTTAATAACATAAATCCACCACCTCATCCATCAAATGGGGAACAAACCAATCATTCATGCGTACAGAAGATTATATCTTCATGAACCAAAGTAATTCTTTTTTCAGCATCACCTATGAAATATATTTATTTTGATTTATTTAATATTTATATAAGATATTTTTCAAATATAAAAAATTATATAAGAGTAATATATCATAAACTTTATGACTTAGTTTTCAATGGAAAAATTAAAGCATCCTTCATCTGTATGGTAGACTAGAACCTTTTGGATTGATGACATTCGTTGTTTTGTTACTGCATAACATAAATGGTATATTTAAGTGTATTTAAATATATAATATATAATTTGGTATATTATTGAAAATAATTTAATATTAATAAATATTGAACTTATTTTCATGAATACCACTGAAAATTTAAACATTACATATACGTACATACATATTACCTTCTCAATGATTCTAACATAGTTAATTTTTCATTAGCATAATTCATTGTTATTTTAATAAATATAATTTTTGTAAAAATATTAATTTTTTCATTATTCTTATTTTCTTGATTATGGAATAATTACTTATTTCACTGAAATGATCCCACAAGTTCTTTTTCAAAATTCTGATCTGAGAGCCTTCAAAAAATCAAATTGGACATAATTAATTATGTAATTAAACATATAATAAAAATAAATTATTTAATAGGTTTAATTATAAGATATTAAAACTGAAACATATTATTAAAAAATAAATAATGATTAATATAGAAGAGATAAAATTCATACAAGAAAATTTATGGACATGAGGTATGGGTTTCATCTAAAAACATCAATCTTAATGACACATGGTCTTTTCATGAACATAATTTTATTTACTGGTGTATGTATATTCACATTAAATATTATATCATTAATCCTATATAACTCATTATGTTCTAATTTTCAATTCATTTAATTTATTCATGAGAAATACGTTTCAAAATATACCAATGTTTTAAGTGTTAATGTTTCAATCTTATTTTAATTAGGATTTTCAATGCTTGAATATTCATAGTTGAAAAATATTTTATCATTTACAAATAAAACACATTTATTTATTTTTATTAGGTTTATTCCAGAAATTAAATATAAACTATCCCATTTTTCTATTTTTTTAAATTTTACAGAGAAATGTTTTTTTAATAAAAATTTACTTGATTTCTATCTTCTGTCAAAAATAAATTTTCTCACATATCCTTTTAAAACAATTATGAATAATTTTAGTATTGCATAAATTACTCATTAAGGAATTTATTTACCATAATGTACATTTTACTAATATTTTTAATGGAATATTGAATTATTTTTTCAAATAAAATAATTTTCATCTTTTTTATAATTGTGTTAATGGAATGTTTTTAAAATTATACGACATTTAAAAATTTCCCATATCCTTAAAAAATCAATTATTTGAAGATTCATTCATATGTTTCCATGTTTATTAAAAAAGATAACTGATTTAAAAATATTTTGTTAATATTGAAATTCCTAATAAGTATTATGAAATTAAAAATGTGATATTTGTCATGTAATACTACAATTTACTTTATTAAAGAAATTTTCATCAATGATGAAATTAATAAATTTTATCTAACAATTATAAATTATGTAAATATTCCTCACACATATATACCTACATTATTATCCATCAATATTAATGGGAAATATCTGACATATGTTCATCTTCAAAATTACCTCATTGTGAAATTTTACTTTTATCTTAAAATGTGACAAGGTTATACAATCCAGTATATTTCCATGATTAATTTTTTTATTCCATATGATTGATTAAATTATATAGAACATATAATATTGTAAATTTTCAGTATGATGCACACATATTGAGCTCCAATTGATTGGGGAATATTTTACTATCTGGAGGCATCATGTGGGAGATTAGAGAGTAATCCTAATCTATTACTATACTTTTTACACCATGTGATGTTTACTATGTTGTTTTTATTGACCCATGTTTATGTCATTTGATAAAATATTATCGAATGTCATATGTATCTAGGATATTAGAATCCAATGTTTTTTTGTGTTTGGATCACATGTGATTACTCTAATTTCTTCTCGTGTATGATATATATTTTTTCTTTTACTCACAAGTTAATCATCCTTTTTATTTTTATTCCATTACTAGTTTATTATCTCAATAGTTTTTATGTATTTACTAAGGATATCTACTGTTATTTATGGAGATGAATTATATTTGGGAGCTCACTGAGAATATGTTAAAAAAAATTATATTAGTTTCATCTGATTTATTATTTACCTATCCATATAAAGTCTCAGGCATCATGTTTATGGGGTTGTAGTAATTAGATATTTTATCTTTAAAATTATGTAATAATATTTGTCAAAGGATAGGGATAATTTATTTTTTATATAAGAATAAACTTTTTATTTTCTGGTGATTAGGACTATAATAATTTAGTAATAACACTAATGATATGTATTATGAAAATACTATGAATAGAAAAATATACTTGATTCTAGGTGATGTATATAGTTATTGCATTCTATGAAATTAAATCCCCATATAAAAATTACAAGTGATTGAAGCTCTGAAAATTTTTTACTTAGAAGTAATAATTATGACATGAATACATTGATCTTGATAATATTATCACCTAGTACATGACATTTTGGAAATATACATAATAGGTTTGATACTTCCGCGGGATTTGTTGTGGAAATTGAGAAAAATATATATTGACCATTATGAATTAAATTAATAAAATTTTGGATTACTAAACCTAGTATGTTACATTACCACATATAAAAAATTTTACGTCCTTAGGACTCATATGTTCTGAAATAATAATCATATATAAGTCATTCCTTCTTTGATTATAGGTTTCTTCGTTTTAATGTAAATGTGTTCCAATTTTTTTATTTTATTCTATTTATTTAATGGTGAGAAATAAGATAATTCATCCCAAAAAACAATGTGATTTGTATTATAATTATTTCGATAATGATATGACTAATTCGATTGGAATGGATGTTAAAAGTAAGTGATAATCCAAAATGAGGTCTGTAGAATTATTATTAACAAACTAGAACATAGTTATTTTTTGGTCATTTTTTACTGATACAAATTTATTTATATTTTTATTAACCAATGAATATAGTATAAAGTGCACCATTGGATTGATCTCTCAAGGTGAAGGCTTATACAAAAATATTTTTTTATTATCAATATTAAATATCTAAATAATATAATACTAAAAATAATATATACATATATATTGGGGGTTGGAATATGAATAAAATATAATTTAATAGATATATAATTATTCCAATAAGAAATACAATAAACAACTAGGAAAAAATAATGACATTAATGGAACAAATTCATATTTTTTTGGATTTCATGGTGATGATATCATTTTTATATGGAATATATTCCTCCTTATGTTCATCGATGTATATTTCAATGTCATTCACTTAAAAAGTAATAATTTAAATGATATTACCCTATATTGAGACATTTCAATGTTTGATTAATCTCTTCTACATCAATATCTAATCTTAATTCCACCATTTTATTTTATAATATCACAATGAGTTGAAAAATGATTAATTAAAGATGAAAAAAATAACAATAGATAATTCATGGAGATAGTTCAACGAAATAATTCAAATCATTTTAATAATCCTTGAATAAATCATAAGAACTCAACAAAAAAATTAAAACACTAAAACACCGAAACCTCAAACATCAACGAGGTTTAGCTCTAAAAAATATCTATGTCCAAATAAGTATTTTAGGAGAACAAAAAATATTAAAATAATAGAAATTCACAGATTAAGATGATCATTAAACAAATATATATTGAATTTTTAAATAAATATACTTGAAAATAGACTAGCCCATATCCCAATAAAAATTACTATACATTGGTATTTAAAAGGTGATAACTAATAGAGAAAAGGGGTGAAGAGTTATCACTTTAAAATATTTTCACTTAAATATTGAATGTTCAAGACCAAATAGATAGAAGAATTAAAAATAGGTGTATGAAATAAATTATTTCCTCTATATTATACCCATTCACACACAAAAGTGGAGATTGATAGGCTATAGGATGATGTATTTATGGATATTTAACTCTTATAATTTTTGAATGTCTAGGTGAGTGGTTGTATTTTCATATAGTTTGTTCCAATTCCATTATGACCTTGGATGCGATAGAATTAGGTGCTATATAATTATAGAGTATGTTATTCACAATTTTTTCGACATGAATGTGAGATTATATATTCATCGGTCCATATCTTTTGGATATATAATCAAATATTTAAAAATATAAATTTTTTATGGATATTTGAGGCCCATGTTTTGTGCTAGTTTTGTGTAAAGACCCAGAAATTATGTGGAATGAATTTTCATAAATACCTTGGAATTTTAGGAGTCTAAAAAAAATTACAGTGCTTGATTCCGAGGCCCATAGTGTCCGTAATCAATATCTAAAGTTTTGTTTGGGTACATTCAGTAAACGTACGAGTGGGATTTTATAACTTTTGAACCGGTCAGCAGAATTGAAATCCGATGGCACCGTCGAACTCACAGTTCCAGTATTATCTTAATAAGATATTCACCTTGATGACATATGGTCAAGAATAAAAGTTAGATTTTGGATTTTTTTTGAAATAAAAAATTAATGTGTTCAACACTTTAATTTATTCTAGGCTGTCTTGTGTGTGTTGAATGGTAGTTGGAACCTCCCCATGGGAGTTGGTTGTGGGACCGCCACACCGTAACCTCCCATGATAGGTTATGGCGTTGGGGCCCACTCGAGCATAAACTCTCACTAGAGGATTATATGTGGTGGGGACCACCTGAGGATGAAACCTCTCAAATCTCCCTCATTAATGAGGGAGAGCTTCTATACTCCTATAGTTTTAATTAATTCGATGCTAGTGTATTAATTTTGTAGAGTCGGGTTATTAATGAGTCCAATTGAAATTTTGTGCGAAAAAATTTATAAGATTCTCAATCTATTATTTTGTTGTCATATCTTCTTGTTGGAAATTTGGGAGAGGAAGAACCCTTAGAGAACTATATTCCAACAATGAATGCCCCTCTCCACCAAATAATGATGAATAACTACTTCCTTCCTCAACTGGAACAATGAAGGGAGCATCGTCCTTGAAGAACGTCGATGATGCCATACTCGACTTATTCATTTCTGATGTCAACGAATCGATGTCTGCCCTTTCATCGACATCGTCAACAAATAACGAACACCAGGTAGGGGGATTTGAGTTGATTTGTTTTCCTGTTATACTTCAAAAAATTTATGGAATTTGAATTTTTGATTGATAGTACCATAACGAGGAGGGCTCTGACTGCACGAACACGGCTTGACCCTCCCCCTTCATTCTACCTCACTTTTTGACGACGACAGCGACACAAAAACACTGCTAGAAGAGTGGACCGTGGTGGAGCAATGGCAGTCAGAGACTGGCCGAAATCGATGAAACCTGTGGCGCAAGGCTGCCGGGTCACCGGAAGGGCGCGGCATAGTTGTGCCATGCGACAGAAAGGGGGGTTGCGGCCAGGCCAAGCCACAGCAGAAGGGTGAGACACCGTCGCTCCTTAGGGAGAAGGTGAGTAGCGGCCATGGTGGGCTGCGACTCAAAAGAAAGGGTGGCCGGCATCGAGCCGGCTGACGGTGGTGCGAAACCGGATAGCTGCTCGGCCATCTCGACAAGGCGAGGCCCTCCTAGGTCACGCGGGCTACCAAACCGGCGCTTAGTGCCTGTTCCGTGCGAAAAGAAGGCCCACCCCCACCCCCAAATGTGGCCAGCGAGGGCATGCAGGCCGCCAGCCTGGCCATGCGGGCCGCAAGCCCAGCCACACTGGCCGCCGAGCTCTATCGCCCGCTCGGGCCGGGATGCCCCCTCCGACCGTGTCGGACCCCATTCCTAACCCGTTTGACATGAATACACCTTTTCGACCATATCATGGGCTATGAGTGTCTGATCGACGAACTGTCTATATCGACAGAAATATTAGAGTGAGACGGTGCTTTTGGAATATCTTAAATGAGATTTGGAATTATTTGGTGTACGGTCAGGTTGGTTTGATCCTAAAATCCAACCGGGCTCCCAGGACATTAATGCCAATAAATCAAAGACCGGGCGTTCGATTGAGGCGTCGCCTATTTTGTTGAGACCCCAATGACAAGGAAGACCTTTGAGAAAATTCTATGAAGTACTTCGTGAGAGTTGGAGTGTCGACCTGTAGATCCTGGAGAAGATTCTTCCATTGGAGAGCGGACATAGTACGGAGACCTAGTAGCTGGCTTAGACCTGATGTTGCTGGACCGATTTGACTCTGAGTGACTCAACCAACACAATGGGGAGCGTCTCTGTGTGACGAGGTAGACCCACGGTTGGGAGCACCTCTGTGTGAGTGCGGTAGACCCATGGTACTCAACATGAGGAGTAACCCAGCAGGCTATAAGTGGGAGCACCTCTGTTTGAGTGCTGCAGACCGATGGTTGGGAGGGCCTATGTGTGACATAGTAGACCCATGGTACTCAATAGGAGGAGTACATCAGTAGTTCAAGGATAGTGGGAAGCGCCTATATGTTACACGTCAGGCCCACTGTACTCAATAGAGGATAAGTACACAATCATTTGATGTTCCAACAATGGGACTGGGATTGTCACTAGATACTACCCCTTAGAATGAAATCCAGGTTTGAGCTAAGTAAATAACTTTTGTGTTTTCCCCATGACTGATATGGGTTTCAAGATAACATAGGTATAAGTATGTGAATATAGATAAGTAATGGTTATCCTTTGATTCCATACATACTGGTTTATCCTTGTAGAATTTTTTGAGACCTTAAGGGTCTCGAGGTCACTAATGAGTATCATTATACTCACCACTGCACGAGATATGGACACACCTCGTTGTGTTGGTTGCAGACAATGGAAAATTCTGACTGAGGCGGAGAGTAGCCTGACCGGATGATAGCTTGAGGTGGACCACACGGCGTGACGGTACATGGAGCGGAGGGATGGATGTGGAGTGTAAGGATGCCATCTATACATACCCTTTAGGTTTGAACCCCAGAGGATGACCCAGTAGATACTTTACTTCTTCTTTCAGTTGTAGTATTACTTTTTTGTTTCCTTGTACTTCACTATTGGGCATGTATTTCTGTCCCCCATTACTTTCACCACTCTCTTTTGTATATAGTTTTACATAGTGTTTTACTTCTAGTTGTGTACTATGATGTGTTTGTTTACAGTTTTAAAGGAAATTCCTTCCCAGTTTAGGGATTTACGCCTTTGGTGCTAGTCACCAGCCCCTGGCTTATTAAAGGCAGGACTAGGTAGTAAGGATACGGGCCCAAGGGGATGGTTTGGGACAAATTGGTATTATAGGAGTCGGTTATACAGAATAACCTATGACTCTGATCATTCTTTTCAATGAAGCAATAGTGTTAAGGGTCCTAAGTGTGGTTTTCAGTTTAGGGAGTCCAATGTTGGTACGGGCAGCCGACATATCCATACACCAGAAAACTAACTAATGATTTTTTACATAGTGCACGAAAACACAGATTGCATGTGTGATTCAATTTTTTTTCTATGTCATCTCAACAAGGTCAGCTCACTAGGTATAACCGTTTGACTGTGTCGCATCTGTTTCATTCAGGATGCCTCCAGGAAGAGCCCTAAGAGTCATACGCTCTGACACCCCCCCCCAAGTGATGAGGCCTCGATAGAGGGCCCTATACCACCAGAGGCACCGACGGTACCACTTTCTGTTGGGCCACCGAGGCCACCAGCCCCAGTAGCAGACGATGCATGCATATTGACCGTGTTTCATGAGTTTCAGCGCCAGAGGCCACCCAGGATTAGTGGAGAGAAGGACCCACAAGAGGCTAAGGATTGGCTGGAGGATGGGGTGAGATTCTTCAGGCTAGTAGGGACACCAGCTGACTATATGGTGATCCTCATTTCGAGTTTTTTTAGGCAACATCAGGAAAATGGTGGAGCCTGATGCTCCAGGCCCATGACGAGGCGACACTTCTCTGGACAAACATCGATATCATGTTCTGGGTGGAGTTTGTTCTAGAGACCCTATAAGCGGTATAGATACAGGAGCTACAACATCTACAGAAGGCTAGCATGACGATGGCACAATACTCAGCGAGGTTCAACGACCTCTCACGCTACTCCACAGATATGGTGTGGGACCTATTCTTCAAGGCCCCGACCTTCGATCAGGGGATCATGCGAGATATCAGGGCATTGATGATCTCCCATAGCATCCCGAAGTTGGCGGGGGTGTTAGAGAGAGCCCTCCTAGTAGAGAGTTTCCTTGCCGAGCTGTCTCCAGCAGCGAGACCCACTACTAGTAGACATGCAGTGGATTCGTCTACAGTAGGCTGTAGATAGATGACGCATAGGTCTAAGAGGACCAGACCCATTGTCGAGTGAGCGCAGGACTCAGGATCTATTATTTGGGGAACTCAGGGAAGTGAATTACCTTCCAAGAGCAGGCATTATTAAGCATGCGGTGGGTAGGGTCACATGGCTCGGGACTGTTTGACCCACTGTTCATATGATCACAAGTCAGTTGAGGAACCTCCCTGGTAAAGGAAAAGGTTCAATCGAGGCATTCTAAAGAGAGGAGGAGGATGTGGAAAAGGAGCAGGATGTGAAGCTGGTGGTGTACGATGTTACGAGGTGTCACCACCACCACTACCAGGAGGTCCTCCCCGACCGCAATGAGCAGGTGGATAGGGGAGAGCTCAAATTCAGGTATCTGAGGCATATGTCCACAGTGCTCCGGAGATGATTTGAGGTACGATCTGTGTCTACTTAACCTTATATGTAGTTCTTATAGACATAGGTTCCAGTCACTCTTTTATTTCCACTTCCCTCGTTCGGAGCTTTGAGATTTTGATGGATCCATTGGCTCGATCCTTACGACTAGAGACTCATACGAGAGAAGAATCGACGATTACACAATGGTTCCGGCAGTGTGAGCTTACTCTAGGAGGTGAGAGCATCAGATGTGATCTCCTCATAGCGTCATCGGGGAATTACAAAATCATCTTGGGAATGAAATAGTTATCTACAGTCCATGCCAGATTGGCTATATTTGGTGCAAAGTGTTGTGTGTCCGCACTTATGGGACAAGGTTTACCTTCACCAGTGATAAGGGAACCATTGTAGCACATGACGGGCTTACTCAGAGAAGGTTGCAGCCGATCACTCACCTTTTTTTCTTCTCTTACTCTAAGAGAAGTTGATGTGGAGAGTCTAACATATCCAGTAATAGTGGACGTGTACATGGATGTTTACCTGGACGATGTTCCAGGACTACCTCCTCATAGAGAGGTGGGAATCTACATTGAAATGTTCCCCGGGATGACACTGATATCTACTAAAGCATATTGGATGGCTCCTGCTATGCTTCGTGAGCTGCATGTACAGATGTAATACTTGAAAGGGAAGGGATTCATCTGACCTAGTGTTTCTCCTTGGGCAGCCCCGATTTTGTTTGCCAAGAAGGTGGATGGGTGCTTGAGGCTTTGTGTCGACTACCGTCACCTGAACCTGGTGACCATGAAAAACAGGTACACACTTCTAAGGATTGACGTCCTCTTTGACTAGCTGAAGGGATAACGGAGGTTCTCGAAGATAGACCTCATATTAGGCTATCACAAGCTCAGAGTTCGAGATGAGGATTTGCAGAGAACGGCCTTCAGGTGTAGTTATGGCCAGTATGAGTTCTTGTTTATGACTTTTGGCATAACCAACACTCTAGAAGTGTTCATGAGTCTCATGAACAAGATTCTCCTGCCTTACCTCGATCTATTTGACATAGTCTTCATAGACATAATTTTGATCTACTCGACAACTGAGGAGGAGCATGCCTAAAATTTCCAAGTAGTACTGGACACACTCTGAGAGAACTATATTTAGGTTAAGCTCTCAAAGTGCTAGTTTTTGATTCGAGAGATTCCCTTCTTGGTACATGTCATCTCGTTGGCTGGAGTTGCAATAGATCCAGTGAAGATTGACGCGGTACATGCTTGGTAGCCACCCAAGAGTGTGTTAGAGGTATGGAGTTTCCTGGGCTAGGCTAGGTACTACCTGAGATTCATTCCAGACTTTTCCAAAGTTATAGCACTATAGTCAGCCTTGATGAAGATGGGGAAACCCATTGGGTGGTCAGATAGATGCCTGCAGGGCTTTCAGAAGCTGAGGTAGAGGCTGACTAGTTCTCCCATCTTGATGCTTCCAGAGAAAGGCATAGGATACGTAGTCTACTACGGTGCATCATAGACCGGACTCATTTGTGTCCTGATGTTTGAGCGATCTGTGGTCACGTATGGTTCTCGGCAGCTGAGACAACACAAGAAGAACTACGCTACCCATGAACTGGAGATAGCAGCAATGGTCTTCACCATGAATATGTCGAGGCACAATCTGATGGGAAAGCGTTTCATAGTCTACTCTGATCACAAGAGTCTCAGGTATATATTCTCTTAGATGGACCTAAACATAAGACATTGTTGTTGACTTGAGTTCCTCGAAGACTATGTCTTCGAGATAGTCTATACTCCTAAGGAGGGGAAATTTGTAGCAGATATGCTCAGTATGAGATCTATTATACAACTTCTAGGAGTGGCTACAGAGTAGCTGGATAATTTACAGATTTCATATGTAGACCAAGATGGAGAAGCCTGTCTATGGTCTCCCACGGTCACTCCCCCCACTTCTTCAGCGTGTAAGGGAGGCGCAGCATGGGGATGCTGACTGTGAGACACGATGTGCTCAGATATCCATAGGGTAGGTACATGATGGTTTTTCAGAAGGTGGGGAGCACGTAATCATCTTCAAAGGATGTACCTTAGTAGCAGTTTCACTTCAGGAGGAAGTGTTGAGGGACTTCCACACTTCTCCATTAGTGGTACATCCAAGAGAGGTAAAGATGTACCAGGACCTACGACAACAGCACTGGTGGCTAGGTATGAAGAAGGTGGTAGCAGAGTTTTTCTCTCAGTGCCTCACTTTTAACCAAGGGAAGGAGGAGAACTATGTACCATAAGGCTTGGTTCATCCCTTAGAGGTCACATAGTGGATGTGGGATGGTATATTCATACACATCATGATGGGTCTTCCACGTACATCCAAGAGTCATGATTTCATATGGGTGATAGTTACTAACTCACCAAGTCAGCCCACTTCTTATCGATTAGAGCTTAGGATGCCACTTTGTGCAGTTGATTGTGCGTTTACATGGAGTAACTTATTCTATTGTCTCCAACCATGACACATGGTCTACTTCCTGGCTATGGAATGGGTTGAAGGAGGTTTTCAGGACACAACTTCTCTTGAGCACCACCTTCCATCTTTAGATAGATGGTTAGACCAAGAGGACCATAAAGACCCTCGAGGACATGCAACGTGCATGTGTCCTTGTCTTAGGTCACAGCTGGGAGGATCACTTTCCATTGGTGGAGTTTTCATACAATAACATCTATCACTCCACCATTAGTATGGAACCATTTAAGGAATTGTATGGTTGACCTTGCAGATTGCCACTATGCTAGACAGACCTAGGGGAGTCAGCACTAGTGAGACCAGAGATGGTACAGGCTAACACAAAGAAGATGCAGATCATCCAGGAGTGGGAGAAGACTACACAGAGCAGATAGAAGTTTTATGCTGATTGGTGGCGGAGACCACTGTAGTTCGAGGATGACGAACACGTCTTCTTATGGGTCTCACCTCGACGTGGTCTACCAAGATTTGGATGAGGTGGAAAGTTATCTATGTGATGCATCAGACCATTCCAAGTCCTCATAAGAGTAGGCGAGGTTGCTTACGACTTATAACTTCCACCTTAGTTTCACCGGGTGCAAGACATCTTCCATGTATCCCATCTGAGGAGATACATGCATGACCCTTCCCACAACACCGACCATGGAGAGCTGGATATCGTTGACGTGGCGACTTTTATGGAGGCTCCACTGGAGATTGAGGATCGATAGGAGCGATTCCTTCATGTACGGTCAATACCGCTGGTGCGCATACACTAGAAGCACATGAACCTCCCGGAGAGTACATGGAAGCGGGAGGCTCAGATGCATGCTCAGTACCCCCATTTGTTCCCATAGTTAATGTTTTAGCTTATGGGGATGTAAAGCCCTGAGGTGTGGAAAATGTAAAGAAATAGAAATTCCATGGATATTTTTTCTAAAATACATGGTATTTTTACGAGTCTGTGAAAATTTACTACGCTTGATTCCGATGCCCAGAGTTCCCGGAATCAATTTATAAAATTTTGTTTGGGTACGTTTAGTAAACGTACGTGCGAGAATTTATAACATTTTAACAAATGATTGGAATTGAAATCCAATGGCTCTATTGAACTCGCAGTGCCAGTATTCACTTACTAATACTTTCACCTTGACGGTTGATTATCGAGAATAAAAGTTAGCTTTTGGATTTTTATAAAAATAATAAATTAAACTATTCACCTCATTAATTTATTCTAGGTTTTCTTGTGTGTGTTGGATGTAGTTGGAACGTCACCGTGGGGGTTGGTGGTGGGACCATCACGCCCTAACCTCCCATGAGAGGTTATGGTGGTGTGGCCCACCTGAGAATAACCTCCTGGGATAGGATTAAAAGACGTGGGGACTAGAAGAGGGTGAAACCTATCAACTCCCCCTCATTAATGAGGGAGATCCTCTTGACTTGTATATTTTTAATTATTCCAATGCTCATGTATTAATTTGGTGGAGCCAGGTTATTAATGAGTCCAATTCAAATTTTGTGCCAAGAAAATTAATAGGATTCTCACTCTATTATTTTGTTGGAATATCCTTTTTTTAGAAATATGGGAGGGGAAGAACCCTTGGAAAATTATCTTCCAAAAATGAACGCCCCTCTCCACAGAAGAATGATGAACACATTGTTCCTTATTCATCTGAAACAATGGAGGGAGCACCGTCCTTGGAGAATGCCGATGACTCTATACTCGAATTCTTCATTTCAGATGTGAAAAAATCGATTTCCACCCATTCCTATACCTCATCAACGAATACCGAACCCAAGGTAGGTGGATTTCAGTTGATTTTGTTGCAATTCAACGTTGTTCAATTTATGGAATGTGAATTTCCGATTGATAAAACCATAATGAGGAGGGATCAAACCGCATGAACACGTCCTGACCCTCCCCCTTCAGTATACCTCTCTTGTAGATGATGTCGGCGGCACAACGGCACCACCAGCTGTGTGGACCGCGGCGGAGCAACGACTACTGACGATGGACCGGCCGTGAAGAAACAGGCGGCGCAAGGCCGCCGAGACAGCAGATGGGTGCGACACCGTCGTGACCCGATGATGAAAGGGGTGTTGTGTCCAGGCTGGGCCATAGATGAAGGGCATGATGCCATCGCGCCGTACGGAGGAGAAGGGGTCCATGTCTAGGCCAGCCTGCGGCAGAAGGGAACAACGTCGTCGCTCCGCGTGGAGGAGGTGTGTCGTGACAATTGCTGGCCGTGACTGAAGAGCAGACGCAGCCGAAGGAGGGACCCTCCTGGGCCCCTCAGGATACAGAACCGGTGGTTAGCGTTGGTTCTGTGTGGAAGGTAGGGGGCATGAAACCCCCCCCCCCCCACATGTGGCTAGTCAGGCCACGCGGGCCGCCATCCATCCAGGCCACGCGGGGCGCCAACTATGCCACACGGGGCACCAGCCGGGCCAAGAGGGCCGGCAGCTGGGCCACGCAGGCCAACATCTAGGTCAATCGGGCCATCAGGCTGGGTTACCCACTTGGGCTGGGCCGCCCCCTCTGACAGGGTCGGACCCCAGTTCGAACTCGTTTGACCCAAAATACACCTTTTCACTCATATCATGGGCTACGGGTGTCTGATCGATGAATTGTCTGCGACGATGGAAATATCAAAGTGAGAATGTTCTTTTTGAATATTCCACTTGATATTTGGACTTAGTTACGGTATGGTCAGGTTGGTTTGATCCTAAAATCCAAACGGTCACCCGCGACAGAAATGACAACAACTCACAGACCAAGCATCTGATTGACGTGCCGCCTGCTGCGTTGAGACCCCTATGATGAGGCGGATAGTTGAGGTACTTTTACATAGGACTTTTTTATAGTTGGAGTATCGAACAGTAGCTCATGGATTGGATCCTTCGAGAGGCAAATAGATAGATTATAGATACCTAGTAGCTGGCTGACACCTGGGGACTGCATGACCAATTCAACTCGGAGTGACTCGACCGACCCTTTGGGGAGTGCCATTTTTTGACGCGGCAGACCCACAGTGGGGAGCACATATTTGTGAGTGTGGAAGACCCACATTACTCGATAGGAATAGTACACCAGCAAGCTAGGAGGGTGAGCGTCTCTATGTGAGCGCGACCGACCCGTGGTGTGGAGCGCCTCTGTGTGATGTAGTAGACCCACGGTACTCGACAGGAGGAGTACCTCAGAAGTACAAGGATAGTGGGAAGCACCTCTGTGTGACGCAGCAGGCCAACTGTACTTGATAGAGGAGGAGTAAACCATCAGTCGAGGTTCTGGCAGTGTGACTAGGGTTGTTACTTGATACTACCCTTAGAATGAAATCCTGATTTGAAATGAGTCAAGGAACTTTGTGTTTTCCTCATGATTGATATGGGTTACTATATAACTTAGGTTTATGTATGGGCATATACCTATGTAATGGTTTTTCGTGGATTTGATACTTAGTGGTTTATCAATATTGGATATTGTGAGATGTTGAGGGTATTGGGGTCCCAACTAAGTATCGTTATACTCAACCCTGAATGGGATATGCCCACACCTCGTTGTGTTGGTTGTAGACTATGGACATCTCTAACTGAGGAAAAGAGTAGTGGGACTGGATGGTACTCAGAGGTGGACCTCTCGACATGATGGTACACGGAGCGGATGGGCAAACATGGAGTGCTGAGGATGCCATCTATACCAACCCTTCAAGTAGGAACCCCAGAGGATGACCCTATAGCAACATTACTTCTTCTTTCAGTTTTACTTGTACATTTCCATTTCATTGTATTTTACTATTGGGATTCTATTTCCGGACACCATTACATTCAGAAAAATCTTTTATATACAATTTTACATAGTGTTTTACTTCTACTTGTGTACTCTGATGTGTTTGTTTATAGTTATAAAGGAAATACCCTCCCAGTTTTGGGATTTACGCCATTGGTGCTAGTGGCCAGCCACAGGCCTATGGAAGGCGGGCTTGGAGTAGTCATGATACGCGTCCCGGGGGACGAGTCATGACATTTTTGTCCTCCATATAATGAAATGAGCATTGATAACTGTATAATAAAATAGATCCCAACATGTATGGATGATGATAAAAAATAAATTTCAAAATTTTATTTTGTATAGTAAAATTTTATAATTGTAATGTAGAATAAAATTAAAATGTTTAAAATGAAAAAATAATGATCATTTTCAATTAAGTTATAATTACTTATAAAAAATAAAAATGTGTGATTTTTATATATAATAACATCATGTATGGATGAATAACATTGTATTACATATTAATATATGTATGTTTTTAGCTTCATAAATCCATAATACATAAAAATTACACTATAGGATGATCATTGGTTTTTTAATCAAAATATACATAAGAAAAAACACTTATAAATCACCCCTCATCATTTCAACAAATAAATTCAAACATGTATCATCTATAAAAAACAACTAACATTCATTTTCATTAATTAAATTTATATTTTTTCATCCTAATAAAACCATCCATGAACCAATCATATTAAACATCATATTTAAGTTTATATCACTCTACAATCTTGTGTTATTAAATTAGAATATATGATTATAAATAAGATATAATTTAATCTCCACATTCTTGTGAAATATCTCATTTTTCGAAAAATCATATAATAAAATGATTTCAATCATTATGAAATTTTTAAGTGAGTTTCATGTATTAGGGTTGGTGTATAAAATAAAATAAATAAATATGGTTAGAAAGAGGTGGTTTGACTATTACGTACAAGGAATGATTAATCAAGTGAAAACACCCTGAATTATTCAATAAAACCCAATATAAGATGTGAAAAACAAAACCAACCGATTTTTGTGACATGGTACACGAGTAAAGATACAATTATATTGAATGACATCATCCATGTTCTCCCCATTTCATTCATCATCTAGAATGAGAAGATAATTCATTACATTTTTGGATTATTTTTAATGGTGGATGAGTTTTAATTTAGAATTTTCTGAATGGATGACAATTAAAGACATTGAATTTAGAGATGAAAGTTATTCCCAAAATGTTTTTAAATGATAAATTCAACATAATATCTATTTTTTCTTTTTTCTATTTTGTTTTTGCTTACTTTTTTGATTGAATACAAGAAGAAAAAAATAAAGAATGATGTAATTCTGAATCATTCCAAATTTTATCATCATTAACTACCCATAATGTTGAAAAACATCTCACACCACCTAGAAATGTAACACATCCCAAAGTTATAAAATTAAATTCCATTCCCCAATAATTAAAATTATAACATCCCTAAAAATATACTAAGAGTATAGGTAGGTAAATATAAACTGGCTTGTAATGTGGCTACAACAAATATTACAATTAATGGATAAGTAATAATGAAGTATTTATGTAAATTTGGTTCAGAAGAAAATATGTGGCCTGCCAAATATGAACATAAATCATTTCAAAATCATTCCATGAAATCCAATGAAATGAAATTGAATAAATCATGATCTCTGGTTCTTAGATAAAATCTATGTTTCTCTCTAGAAAGTGGGGGTACAGGGAAGAATATGTCACAATGGTTTAGAGTAACTAATTTTACATTAAAATATTATGAGTATTTGGTGTTTCGGGAATTTATTTTAAAAATCAATCATGTATCACACAACACTTCTACGAGTTATATCTTTTAAATATTTCAATAACTTGTGCCACCATAGACATCGAGTTCAAGCTCACTATAACCTATCAAACTAGCCATTTAAAATGTCTTTATAAATATTATTGACCACATTTTGGATTTTATATAACCCATACAATTGTATTATTCATCTTAGGTGTTTCGTAGATATAATATATGAAAAATTCAATTTCTTAAATAAAAGAATTATTTTTAAAAAATGTAGTTCTACAAAATTTTAAAGGAGAATAATTTAAAAATACAATATTATAAAATTTTATATAATATATTGCAAAAAAATAAATATTTCTTTTGAATATGGAATTTAAAAATTAGTTTGTATAAATTTTTCGGGTTTTTCTGATAACTTTTATATTTTAACAAATATTGAAAAAATGCATTTAATTCGATTATTTCTTTTCATCTAAAATATTTATATAGTGAGATTATATTTCTAATTGGTTTTAATGTTAAATTGTGTTGTATTTTTTCTTTTAATCCAATGTTATTAATTTGAAGCAACATCACATTTAAATTGGATATAAACACAAGTCAATATTTTGATTGTTTTTACTTTTAAAAACACATTTTATATTTTTTCCAATTAGAAATAATTTTAAAATAATAAACGAAACCAATGTGTTCTAAATTTGGTAAAATGGATTTTATATTTGGAATCATGTAGTCCAAGTTATTTAAATAGGTATATTTTTTTTTGTGAAATATGACTCGTAATTTTAGTAATTATTTTATTGAACCATGATTAAGTAGTAAATGAAGAAAATAACGGTAAAAATAATATTATAATAATACAAAACTCCCCAATCATATGTTCTAATCTTATTTTATGATTCATGGGAAACAAAAAATATCATTAGGCCAATTTTTGGGAATTTTGGAGCCACGTCGTTAGGATAATGACATGTTATAATAATTATTTTCATTTAAAGCAATATATATCATAATCCTGTATATTTTTAATGAACCATTGATAATATGGGGTTAAATAAATAAACTAAATTATTATAAATAGTAAAATAAATTTTATATAAGATTTTTTAATATATTCTTGATTCTTTTAAATAACATTGACAATTTATGTTTTATTGAATTTTTTTTTGATGGAAACTAGTTTTTATGACTTTAGCAAAAACCAATTACTAAATATTGTTAAAATTGACATAAAAGAATTTTTAAATGAAATACTATTTTAATACATAATATAATATTTATAAAAATATAATATTCCTAAATATTACTTATATAAAGTTAAAAATTTCATTAATTATCCACTTTATTTTCACATGTCAATTTATAATAAGGTTATTAACCCTATACTATAAAAATACAAGATGATATTGCAAGAGTTAATTTGTTTATAAAATGACTAATCCCAAAAGATATGTTTAATTTCATTAATTAAACAATTTTAATAATAATTTTCTATGATTATTTTTAACATCATCATATTATCCTTGATATAAATCACATTGGATCTATTTGAAACATAAAATTTATTTTCAATAAATTGATAATTCAGGATCTCCCAAAAGTGCCACTCACCTGTTTTATACAAGGGAACTTCTCATTCTATTTAATTATCACCCCCAAAGCCCTTATTCTTAGCTAATATATACCCATTTCCTCTCCCATCATCCATCACTCCATCCCAGAGGCACCAAATTTTGTAGAAATACATATTAAAAAGTCATATTGTTGAAATCAAGAAGGGATACTTGAAAAAATGGAAAATATTTTATCAAACTCAAACAATGTTCCTTCTTATTCTAATTCCATTTACTAAGTTGTTAAAATACGAAAATAATAAATAAAATATATAATATATAATATATTTTTATATTATTATGCTAAAAAACATATTCATTATTTTACTAATCATATAAAAAACAATATCACAATGTGTGTGTATGAACGACTTACAGACTTCACACTGTGTTTTAAACAGTTTTTCATCTAATTTTTTTCAAACGAGTAGAATGATGCATATAAATGAATTAAATAACAAAAATGATATGTTATTATATATATATGATTAATATTCCATCCAATTACATACCATTTAACCATTAAAGAAATGATATCGTCGCTCTTGAGTACATATGACTTACTGTCTCCACGACGCGATGAGATTCATCTTCCAAGCTCTCCTATCAAGAATGATTTTGAAAATATATAATAATATTGAGTATGAAATATATGAATTAATATTTTTACAATAATACTATATATATATATATATTTATGTATTTAAAATTTTTCATTCACTTACATTCACTTAGTATGAATCGAAAATAGAATCATCGTTCCTGGGTACGTACGACCTAACGTCTCCATCAAAATTGTATTCTATTTCATATATATATATATATATCTATTATATATTTTTATATTATGAATATATATGATATATAAATCATGATATCATGATCTAACTAATATGATCTTTAATTACAAGTCAAAATCCTGGTGATTAAGAAATCGATTTTTACCCAAAATAATGTATTAACTTGGAATCTTTAATAAACATGTAATATAAAGTCATAAACAAAATATATATGTCATTATAAATATTATTATGCTTTATTTACTTGTTGATATTATTTTCAAAACCGTTATATATGTGTATTAGAAACATATAGAGTGTATCAAACTTAAATTATGAGATAATTTTTCAATCTCATTATTATCTAAAATTTTTTATATGTATGTCTCTATCGTGTAAAATTTATCATCCACATCCATATTTCTTATACCTGTATTTTAAAATAATAATAATATTCCTAGACTAATATTTAATTTCATTTATACCAATGTTATACTCTTTATAAAAAAATTTCAAATGAATCTTTCTTTAGTTTTCCAAATAAAGTACAATATGATCATTTCATAAATTTATGGAATGTATTTTTTAAAATAATATACAATAGTAATCTATTTTATAATGTAATGACACCTTAACACTAAAAATCATCACATATAATATTTCTAGGATATTTTCAATGTATATTGTTTCTTTTATAATTATGCATCCTTTGAAATTATTTCAATATAAAAAATGGATATTCTTAAAAGAGTTTAATTGATTTTTATGACCACATTTATCTTTTTCAACATACTTTGTTGTATTGTATGTTTAATTATGATAATATATAATGATATAATCTTCGATATTGTTTTGATTTTTTTATGATATGTTTCATTGTGGATGAGCTATATTTATTTTATTTATATCCTATTGATAAGGTATTGACATTTTATTTGATAGTTTTAATATGAATGTTTATGTTGGTCAGGTTTTACCCCATTATAAAGAGGAATGCATCATACTTTTTATGTGGGTGGTGGGGAGTTAAATATACCCTTAATTCATCGTTAGGTCTCAAGAGAATTTTTTTTGGGTTTTGTATAATTTATTTCTCATTTATGTATTATATCTTGTCTGAATCCTTGACGGTGTGTTTAAGATGTCATGAATTATATATTCACCAATTGAAAAGTCAGATATTACATGTTATTATTAGTCTAGTAGGATATCATTATTGATGAATATATGTTAATTTTGTATTTATTATTTCTATATTATGTTCATGTTTAAGCTTAAAATGAAGTAATTTTTATTATACATTTTTCTTTAATGGTTTACACTTATTTATCATAGCTTCCAATTAATTATTTACACTTACTTAGCATCTGATCTCACCCAATTATTATTATTATTTTTTAACCTGGATGAAAATTTTTACATTATGAATGAATTATACGAATGTGTAATGGGAATAATAATGTTTTCAAATGAGTTGTTATGTTTCTAAACATTTCAATGTCTAATGTATAAAATTTATGATTGAATCTTGATTTTCCAATGTTACTAAACTTATAGATACATTGGGATTTGACAATATGGTTATCATGACTACATAATAAATGATGCACCAGCTGTACGAAATAGGGTTCAAGGCATTATAGTGGTATAAAATTTTTTTTAGTACAACCCTTGGAAACAATATAAAAAATTATTATGGAACATTTCCCTAGGATAAACATTCAAAATAAGTATAAAAGAAAATCCTATAATTTTGTAAATATAGATATTATATTTGTATTACTAGAAAAAATTTCTATATCTAGTTATTATAAGTGGTTGTGGTGCTTTTACATATGTACGTAGGGTTGAAAACTCTAACAAGGTGTTCTAAGCTGCGCTCGGCTTAACCAAGTACACGACAATGGGCCTTACTACGAACCTAGTTTTACACTCCTGGGGGGATATGCTTAGGATAATTAATATTTCATTTATAATCCATTATGAAGGAAATTTGAGTAAATATATCCTCAAATGAACCATATTTATTATTATGGATTAAATATACATAAAATATTAAATTTATGTTATTTATTTTATTATTTTTTCAATTTGTGAATTATGATTCATAACCAAAACTAGTGTATTCCATTGTTTTGAAATGGCACCACCTTAATGAAATAGATACTAGTCAATACATAGAATGCATTTATGGATTTTCCTCCAATGAAAGATAATTATAGTGTAGATGTCTATGCAACTGGTGCTGAAAAACATATCACCGTACTAGGATAACTGACTAATGTTATGAACAAAAATCTTACCCATATGGAGAAACTTGATAAAAAATAATATAGGATCAATGTCTGATCACTTGAAGAGACAAAAAACACTAACATTATATGTGACTAAAAATATGATTATGTATTAGAAATGGATACATTCCTTACGGAAAATATTACTCCCTTTGGGAAGTAATGAATTAGAGAAAGTTTTCATGGAAGTTTATCGTCTCTCTGGAGATTCAGATCAATGGTGGTCTCTAATTCTAAATATAATTGAAGATGAGTAAGTTTAAAATATGTAATATATGGAGTTTAATGAACTCTTCCTTGATTAATACATTCCATGTGAAAATTGAGCTGATATAGAAGAGAATTTTTGGAGTCTAAGGCAAAAGGAAGATGAGAAGGTTGCGAAGTATGAAGATAAATACAGGAGGATAGAAAGGCATGTCGAAGATTATATACATAACCCAATAATTAATATTGATAGATTCATTGATGGGTTAATATAATTTCTCTGGTAGGTAGTAGCATGATAATATTACTCATTATATGAAAATATAGAATTATGTTCCATCAAGATAGAGAAGAAAATATCAATGTCTTATGTCATTAAAATGAATCTAGAAATGAGGATAATGATGGATAAAGAGACTGGTAAAGTAAAAATGGAAAGAAGTGTTTTCCCTTATGTGATAATTGTGAAAAGGAACATCTGGGAACATTATTAAAATGATTGATATGTTGTTAAAATTGTGGAGAAAAAGGTCACATGTCTTAGGATTTTAATGAAAATAAAGATGATGCATATTTGAAAAGCTATAACTCTATAGAGACGAGAAATTATTAAAATTATAGTCCAAAATGTTAGGGAAAATAGATTATAATAATCTAATTTATCATGGTCTAGATTATGCTATTAATATAGTATATGTGGAATCATTAATGTATTTATGTTTCTGGATTCAAGAAATAAATTAATATATGTTGTATTGTACTGATGTACATATTGTTTTTTGTATTTTGAAGCATGAATTATTTCATTAGGTATTTTTATGTTATAAATTTATTTTTCAATAATAGATACATTACATTATTTGGGGAGTCTCATATTATGATTGATTTTTGAAATTTAGATATGTTTATTGATTTTTAATTTGGACAGCTATATTTTGGAAAAGTCATAAGAAATAAATGGATTAAGTTGCTCATTTGATAATATTTTTTGGAGGTAAAAACATTTTTATGTTTTTATCTGGAATGTTACAATTATAGAGTGATAAAAAGAAAAAAATTAAGTCGAGAGACAACCTGGTGCGTTGGACATGCCTGAGGGAATCAAAACCCCAACTAAACTAAAACAAGGCCATATCTCTTACCATTGGCCTACATTTTCCCCTATTTATTATAACATATATTTCATTATTTTAATGAAATTAGTAAATATTTTGTACCTCATACGATTAATATAAATAGAATATTTTTATGTATTATTGAATTTTGAATAGAATAATGAGTTTTCTGTAGTAATTACATGATGTTTGAAACTCTACTTGTCAATTATGTATGAAGCCTTATGTTATTAGTCAATGATGTAAATTAATTTAAAAAATTTAGGGAACATATCATAAAACCTAAAATGTTTTCCTAGTAATTTATATTGTGAAAAATGAAATAGTCTCATAGATCTACATATATTTATAGATTTATAGTTGTTACCATTTTACTAATACTGTCCTTTATCACTCCCCATCATAACATGAGGGTTACATATTATATTATATCCATGCTTTCATAAATGTAACACTAGTATGTGTTTTTTGTGGTAACCTTCAAACAACACTTTAATTATATTAAAATAGTTGTCTCATTAATCTATTTTCTATGTAGTATTTCACCGAAGATATTTCAAAATGTCAAACCCATGATTTTCAATCAAGAGAGTAAATATTGAGGATGTAAATTCTTTATGGATGGGAGAATGTAACCCCCCCTGATCTTCCATGACATCAATTTTCTGAATAATTCAATAGCTTTTTCTATACGTGACACCAAGTTCGAGTGCGCCACGACCTATAAAAATAGTAAATTAAAAAGTGGGATGAATAATATTATCCATTTTTAAAATTTTATATATCCATATAATTTTAACATTTATATTAGTTATTATCCATAATATAAGAAAAAATTCAATTTTTTAGATTGAAGATATATTTGTTAAAAAAATGTAGTTTTACTGCTTTTAATGGAGAAACGTTTTAAATTAAAATATGACAAGAAATATTAAATTCAATTTGAGAAAGTAAACTTCTTCTTTTCAAGTGGGTCATTTTAATTTATTATGGATAAATTTTAGTAATTTTTCTGATAACTTTCATAATTTAATGAATAGTGAAAATTACTGTATTTTAATTCAAAATCACATAATCATCCAAAATATTTATATAGTTAGATTATAATTTTAATATGTTTTAAAGTTAAAATTTATTATGTTTTAATAATCTAATCCAATTTTTAAAATTTTATTTTATTTTACATTTAAATAGATCATAAACACATATCTATCTTTTGATAGTATTTTCATCATAAAATCTCACTATCTTGGTTTTACCACAATTATTAACATTATATTGATTAATGAAACTTATTTATTTTGAATTTGAAAAACTATATTCCATATTTAGAATCATATATACTAAAATATGTAAATAGATATCTTTTATTTTAGAGCACTATGATTATTAACATCAGTAATTATTTTTATTTATAAGGATTAAAGGGTATATTATGTAAATAATGTTAAAAATAATATTATAATAATATAAAACACCCCTAACACGTGTCTTAAACTTATTGGATGAGTCATTGAAGAAAAACAATCAATTTTATGAATTTTTGGAATTTGGGAGCACCATGGTTGTGATAAAGACATGTTATAATAATTAATTTAATTTAATGGGAAATATGAAAAAAACATTTATATTTTTACTAAACTAATTTTAATGTGGGGATATATAGCTAATAAATTTGACTATAAATAGTCATTATAAATATAAAACTATTTCCAAAATCATGGAATTTTATTTATAATTTTTATACATTAAATACATAAATTTTTTTATGACATAATAATGATGTTGTGATTACCTTATTACTGAATTATTGAATTAAATGATATTGTAAATATTTAAATAAAGGTAATATGTTACTTTTTATTCGATCCACGATCTTATTGGGATTAAATTGACATTTTGGGATGATTTATTTCTTTTTTTCTAAGGAATTGTTTTTGTATGTCTTTGAAAAAAACCAATGACTAAATAGTGTCAATATTGACGTAAATGAGTATTTAAAACAATTATTATTATTTTTAAATGATATAATAGTTGTAAAAATATAATATTCTTCCCAATAAGTAATATAAAGAAAAAAAATTTCATTAAATATATACATTAGGTTCAATTTAAATTATTTAATTACTATATTTACCCTATTGAAAAAATACAATAACACACGGTAAGAGTTAAATTGTTTAAATAAGGACAAATCTCACAAAATAATGTCCATTTCATGACACAATCATGTATAAAAATCATTATATGAGAGTATTTAGGTACATAATCACATAATCCTATAAATTAATCAATTTTTAGTAATGTTATATGCAAAAATATAATAAATTTATATTTTACGATCTTCCAAAGGTTCCCATAAACTCTCTTTTAAAAGCGCACTTCTCTATATATATAATTCAGAAAAAAAATCTCCTTTTCTCAGCCAAACCCTACCAATTTCTCTCCCAACATCTTTCAATTTATCTTATATTCAACAATTAGTGTGAAATTCCTTCTTAATGAGTCCTTTAGTTCAAATCAAAAGGAGATACCTAAAAAGGCGTAACTGTTGTATCAATCACATTCAATGTTCTTTCTTCTTCTAACCCCATTGAATTTTTTTTATCATAATAAAATATTAACTCATGAAGATATAATATAATGAGTTATTGATATTATTATTTAACAACCATATTCATTCTTTTACCCATCCAATGAAAAACAATATCACCATTTGTGTGTATGTATGACTTACCAACTCCACGTTGTGGTGTAAATTGTTTTTAATATATAAATAATTTAACAGGTATAATAATGAATATAAATGACATAAATTATAAATTTAACATGATATTATATCTGTATAATTCATATTACATCCATTTAATTACCATTTAACCATTAAGAAAATTATATTGCCTCTCATATGTACATATGGCTTACCGTCTCCACGACGTAATGATATTTAATTTCCATATTCAATATCCACATACGATTATAAAAATATATATTAAGAATATATATGAAATATAAAACATAATTATTCTTCTAGAATTATATATATATGTGTGTGTGTTTGCTTATATTTTATTCATTTACTTCCACTCAATGAGATATAATAATGGAAGCAACGTTCTTCTCTATGTACAACCTACAAACTCCTTGAATCGTTTATTAAATTTCATATAAATATATTATATATTTTTATATTATGAATAAATATGATGTATTAATAATTTTTTCATAATTTATGTAATATTTTCAAGAATAAAAAGTATAAATAAATGTAATAAAAAAAGGATTATTACACGAAATTTTACAATAATTTGGAATTGTAAATAAATGAGTAATATAAAAACATAAACATATAATATGTGATATCATAAATATTATTATGATTCTTTTAATGTTAATAATATGTTGATAATTATTATTGTGGAATTTCACACACATATAGAGAGTATTAGACTTATGGAAAGGGTTAATTTTACATTCTCATTATTATCTAAGATTTATAATACCTAACTATCTACTTGGAAATATTTATCATACACATACTTATTTATTATAAATGTATTTAAATTTAATATTTATATGAAGAAACAATTTATTAAATTCTTTTATACCAATGTTTTAAAATTTATTAAACATTTTTAATGGAATTTTCTATCATTTTCTAAATAAGGTAGTATATGGAATTTTAGAAAAACTAATGAAAGAATATTTTTTTAAAAATAAAATGAGAGAACCTATTTTTCCATTGTTATGATGCCTAAAAATAATAAATAATAACTTAAAATTTTATTTTCTTATTTTAAAATAAAATACTCTCTTCTATAATTATATAGGCATTCAAATGATTTCAATTTAGAAACGGGAATTTCTTAATGAGTTTTATGTATTTTTTTATATCACATTCATTCATTTAAACATCCATTTATGGAGTTTTTAAATTAACGTTAATATATCCCAATAAAATCATCCCTATTTTATTCAATGTTTTATTCAATGATGGACTATGGATGTGCAATTTTGGAATAATTCATAGTTTATGGCTTAAGTATTTGAATTTCATTTTTATGTTTTAATATGAATTTTTATAATGGTTGTGTTTTAAAATTTTCATAAGTGGAATTCATTAGACATTTTATGTGACATGAAGGAACCATTATATCCCCTTAATGCATTGGTCGGTCTCCTCAGACAACTATGTTTAGGTTTGGGCTAATGTATTACCCTATTATGTATGGTGTCTTGGCCAAATCCATGATTTTCTCTTTAAGATGCCCTGCATTATGTATTCCCTATTTTTAATGATATTTATTAAAAATGATTAGTAAAATAGTACAATATCCATGTGAATGTTTATATAGTAGTGTTTGATTTATTATTTCCATATTATGTTTTCATTTATGTTCAAAAGGCCACTATTTTTATTACACATCTTGACATAAAAGATTATGCTCAATTAAGATAGGTTCCATTGAATTATTTACCCATTCTTAGAATATTATCTTAATGCATTCCTATGTTTCATTTTTTATAGTATGAGAAGATTTACATTATTAATGACATATAGGGATGAGTAAAGGCATTATTAATGTTTAAAATGGATTTTTATGTTGTCTATCATTTCATGATGTAATGTAAAAAATTATTTTTGTATCTTGTTTTCCCAAGGTTGCTGAATAGATAAATACATTGGGATTTGAATTTAATATGATAATTCCAATGTAATAAATATTGTACCACCTCTAGGAAACTCATGGAGGGGTATTACATATCCAACCCAACAAAATGGATGAAAGTATAACTCATTAAAATAGTTCTCATATTAATAATCATTTAAAAAAATTACATCAAAAATCATGTTAATCATTTACAAATGAATTTATGTGTGAAAATACTTGGATTATTTATTTAAAATTTGTTTTAGTATAAATAATAAAATAATATAGGAAATAAAACCACATAAATAACTAAACAGGTTGACACTCCCCCATACAAATATTTCAAAACCCCAATGTTCCGCTCAAAAAATTAAACAAAATAAGGTCATAAAAATAAAATATAACGAAATATACATAATGAATTTATTTTCTAGTCATAGGAATAGTTATGAAACTATAATCCTCCATTTTTTATCATTAAATCATTAAAAAAATCTAAACAAAATAAATACATGAAAATAAATATTCAAGGAAAATTTAACAAACATGGTTTAGAACCCCATGGGGGTGAAAGGTTTTTACTTCTTCTAGTCAAGAAATTCTAGTTGTAGAACCCTATTATGATGGGGGGTAGTGATTCATAATCATGAACTAATAAATTTTATTTCACCCAGTATCCATTATTATATTCTAAGAATGGGTTTCTCAAAATAAAATAAAAATATATCTACATCCCCAAGATGATAAGAAATTGAAACTTTTACACGTAAAGGGGGATAGAAAATAATATAGTGGTGATCCCTATTTTTCATAGCTGGTTGAGAGATTTCCTCTAGTGGTAATTATAATTGAATAGAATGTCACATCTCTTAAAGTTTTTCTTCTTCGAGATTTCTTATTTTCTACCCTAATCCTCTGTTCAAGCATTTATTACTCTACTAGATCCTCAATTTTCTAACAAACATGTGTATATTAATTATCTTCCACATATAGGGATTACATTACTATTACTAAGTCATGAAAATAATCATAATATAGAAAATATTTCAATTAAAATTAACTATTATTTCAATAAATTGATTTTTCTATAATTAAATCAATATCAAGAGCTTCTTCTTTAAACACATTTTTTGAATTATGGCTATTGTGAGTTCATTTTTTGGATTGGGAGGTGGATCCTAAATTAATGATTCTACAAAAATAAATTAATCATCAATTATAATTGTAAAAATAATCTCATTCTAAAAAAATTTTGTTGATTAAATTCTATCTATATAATATTAGCTTCTTAATAATCAATGGCCAACTTTAATGCCAACTTGCATTATTTTTTGAGAATTTTGAAATTCTCTATAATATTCAAGGAATCTTGTTAAGGATTATATGATTTAGTCTAATTTAGTCATAAAAATATATCTCGTACTTGAAAATTTCATTGTATTCCATGTTTATTAAAATTCCCTATTGTAATGAAGGACCTAAAGAATGATATTCTTTTAATTAAATTGTTATTTTAGTATGGATATTATTAAAAAAATATATTTCGATTAAAAACATGGAATTGATAGAAATGAATCCAAATTTATGTCCATAAATTTTTCAATGATACTAAATCAATTAAATTCCAATTTTCCTATTCATTTACAACAGTAATCACGATATATACAATCTATCAAGGAGGTATCTTACACACGTAGATTTCATTATTATCACTATTATTAATCGTAATAAAATAATACAATAAATCCATTATATATTTTTCATGGTGGGGTAATTTAATATCGAAAGATATGTAAAATAATATATACCTATATATTTAAATAAGAAAAATAAGAAAAAAACAATAACAAAATGAATTTAGTGGATGAAAATCATTATTCTAGGGGTTTTATTTTGATTCTATCATTATTATTCAAATAAAATTCATCATAATTCTATTAAAAAAATATCTATAAAATAAATTATAAAAACTATCATTGAAATGGTATTACACTACACCATGTCCTTTATTTGTAGGAATAATCTCTTCCACATCAATACCTAATAAAAATTCCACTGTATGAAGGTGTCAAGAAATCAATGTGAATGAAATTTATTAAATGAGGATAAAGAAATTAGTAACAGATAATGTTGGGAGACTACTGAATGCGATATATTTTACCACCACTAATTTCATTGAATAAAACATCAGAAATAAATCAATCACACTAACCTCAAACCACACCACTTCCCCCCTTTTAGAAATAATGAGGGTTAGATATCCTCAAATATATAGTAAAAAAATAATTATTGTGGATGACACAAAAAATTGAATAGATTTTAAATTAAATAAGAAGAATATAATTAATATATTTATATATAATTTAAATACAACTTTTAATGAAATTAAACTCAACCTTATTCCACAAAAATTGATATCCTCTGGTATTGATGTGGAGGTACCAATTTATAGATAAAAGGGGTGATGAATTTTATCTCTAAAATTTGAAATTTGGAATATTGAGCATGGATGAAGGCTTAAATGGATGAATTGGTAACATGTTTTTTCATTAATATTTTTACCAAAATGTTAGTCATGTACACCAACAAATGTGGATAATTATTTGATAATTTTTTAAATATATATTAGTGTTTTATTATGTGAAATTTATTTGGGTATGGAGGCTATTAGTATTCTCATGATGAAAGTTTAAATGAAATTATTTCATTTCATATGAGCAAAATATATAGGAAAAAATTTAATGAAATTGTTCCCCAACATATATTATACCTACATGTGGAATTTTAGATACATTGAGATGAGATTATTAATTATATTGTCTCATCATTAAGTGTATCAATATAATAGTAGAATTTTTTAGTCCAGATATGTGATCTAGTGTTATGCCTCTAAATGATGGATTAATCATTGGTTCAGAATAATAAAATCAATACCACCTTTTTTTGGAAGGCTATATAAAATCGATTTCATATTTTAATTTTGTGTTGAAAAATTTATGGTCTAAATAATGATGAAATCTAAAATCGTTAAAATCAATAATTTGGACATTATTTAAATTACGCTATAATTACTATTAAAATAATAGTATTTAAAAAAAGCATATAATAAAACTATGGTGGTATAAATGAGATCTTATAATATTTTAAAATTTGTGAAATCATTGTCCTCAATATTATTTTAATTTCTAAACACATCAAAGAAGGGAAGGATGGGGTCTCTGAGAAGATAATGGGTTAAGGTTGATAAGTAAAATAAGATTCGACATCATCTATTTTAAATATATGGGATGTCGGACAAAGAAAAATGAATTAAAGGTACTCAATGTGGTATTATTTTTGGAGGATTGTGGCATAAAGAAGATAATTTATAATGAAAAATAAAATGGCTAGATAATAATACATATTGTAATGAATTTTATCTAAATGCCTTAATAATAGTTCAATGGAATAGTTTTGGGGATCTTGGTATTATCCATGTCTACAAAATAATTCAACTATTAATTAACAAGGGATTATCCTATTAAAATCATTGATGTTTAATTACTAAATATTTTATGTGTTTGAAGTCAATAATCGCATTGTCAATGTAATTTTGGGGGGGATTGAAGTTATAATTTTTTTAAAATGTTTATAGATTATATTTACGTTCTTTTTCTTTAAGAGAATTTTAAAAATAATGAATGGTGCTAATGAACTATAAAATAGATATATTGGTAATGGAAATTTTATGGAAGAAAACATTATTTACGAGAATATTTTATTTACTATTTATCATGACCAGTCCCCTGAGGATCATGTTGTGACTACCCCAAGCCCGCCATCTATTGGACAAGGGCTGGAGAATAGCACCAAAGGTGTAAATCACTAAAATATGAAAGGAATTGCCTTTATATCCTAAAAGCACACACAATAGAGTATAAGCTGGATGAAAAAACAGTAAGTAAAACGGTATAACTAAAGAGTGCTCAAAAGAAAAAAGGGGGTCGGAAATACAAGCCCAAATGTAACGTAAAAGGAAACAGAAAGTACAAGAACTTGAAAAAGGGAAAACAGCTCTTGGATATTCAACTGAGAAATCCTACCTAATGAGTAAGTATAGATAGACTCCACAGTACTCCAAGTCCATCTGTCTCCTACGTGTAAAATCACGTCGTGTGGTCCACCTCTAGATACCATCCAGTCTTGGTACACTCAGCCTCGGTCAGAATTGTCCCTCGTCTGCATCCAACACAATGATGTGCGGGCATAGCTCGTGCTTTGGCGTGTATAACGATACTCATTAGCAACTGCGAGACCCTCAAGGTCTCACAAAATACAACAAGGATAATCCAAAAATTATGAAATCAACAGATAACCCCAGTTAGGTATATGCCCATACATATACCTATGTTTTTATGTAATCCATCTCAATCATGAGAAAAAAACAAAAGTTACTAACTCAGCTCAACCAGGATTTTTATTCACATTATCGAAACCATGGCTGCTGGAGAACTCCTCCTCCGTAAAGTACAGTGGGCCTTCCCGACACCAAGGCCCTTCCCAATAACCTTGGACTGTTGAGGTACTTATCTTGTCGAGTACTGTTGGTCTACTGCATCGCCAAGTTCCTCCCCACCGTGGGTTTGCCGCATCACAAAGTCACTCCCCATCATAGCCTACTGAGGTACTCCTCCTGTCGAGTAGCGTTGGTCTACCACGACACCAAGGTGATACCCTCTATGGGTTTTCCATGACACAATGGCGCTTCCCACTAGGATCATTGAGTCAATCCGAGTCGAAACGGTCCGCAGTCATCAGGTCTTAGCCAACTACTTGGTCTCTACACTATGATCGCTCATCTCCGGAAGGATCCGCTCCGTGAGCTACAGGTCGATTCTCCCACTATCACGAAGTCCCACAGATAAGTATCGCAAAGGTCTGCAATTTCATTGGTGTCTCAACACAACAAACACGTCAATCGGACCCACGGTCTATTAGTTATTATCCTTGTAGTCTCAGGGGCCCGGTTGGATTCATGCACGATCCAACCTGATTGTATCTCAACTTTACCCCGAACTCCTATTGGGTATACTCAAAGGGACCATCATGCTCGAAGAAAACCAGTTCCACTGAAGGTTCATCAAATAGTCTTCTGGTGCCAATGATATAGCCAAATAAAGTAAAGGTTCGGTAGTGGGACTGGGTCTGGTCTGACCCGGTCATAGCAACCCAGACCAACACCATCTGGGCTGACTCGGTCTCGGTTGACCCTGTCAGACATGTTGGGTCTAGACCGGCCCATTGGGTAGTCCATCTTGTTTGGTTCATCCCGGCCCACTGGGCCCATCCCAACATGCCACGTGGGTGGTTCTACTCGGGCATAGGGCTAGTTCGGCCCGGTGCGCCGTGAGGGTGCAGCTCGGGCGACATGGGGTGTGTGGGGCACGCGGGATGTTGTGGTTTGGCCAGGTGCATGATAGGTAGCCAGACAGTCCAGGAGGTGGTCAGGGAGGCTGGAGGGGCATGTCTTGGACAAAATAATAATATATTGTGTTAATCTATTATTTAATTTGTTGGCACAAAATTCATAATTGTGATTTAATTAACATGTACCCCCTTAATTAATGTGGGGGATTTGGAAATATTAAATTAGGGGAGTTGGCACCAATAAATGAGGGGGGTGTTGGGAGACTCTCCCTCATAAATGCGGGTAGTTGAGAGGTTTTTCTATCCCACCATTGATAGGGTGGTTTTGTCCCGTGTGGTCCCCACATCAAAACCTCTCGCGCGAAGTTAGGTTTGGGTGGGTCCCACCACAATAACCTCTATTGGGAGGATAAGGTGTGGTGGTCACACCTCCAACTTCGATGAGGCAGTTTTAAACTTCAAATAAAAATTAAGCCACACATTTTTATTTATTTAATTCATTCCTTAAAAATCCAAAAACTATCTTTTAACCTCGAATCACTGCCATCGAGTTGATAGTCTTCTTTGGGGAATACCAACGCTGTGAGTTCAACGCTGTCCTCATATTTCAATTCTGTGCACTGATTCAAAATTTATAAAAACCATTTCGTATGTTTACTGAACATAAATAAATAAAACATCATAAATTGATTTTGGGCTCCCCGGGGCTTGGAATCATGTGCTCTCAATGTTCGCGGACTCGTAAAATTCTCATGTATTTATGAAAAAATCCATGGAATTTCCGAGTCATTACATTCTCCCAACCTCTGGGATTTACATTCTCGTAAACTGAAAATCAAACTAAGTGAACAAGTGGGGGTACTGAGCTTGTAGTTGAGCCTCCCTCTCCCATGTGCTCTCTTGGAGGATCTCGTGCTTCCAGCAAATGTGCACCAGAGGTATCGACCATCCACATATGACCCGATGCTATTAATCCTCAATCACCACTAGGACCTCCTTAAAATTCACCCATCGTTGACATCTAGCTCACCATGGTTGATGATGTGAGAAGGGTCGTGCACGTATCTCCTTACCTAGTATACGTGGAAGACGTCGTGCCCCCAGTTCAACTGAGGTGGAAGAGCCAAGCAGTAAGCCATCTCGCCTACTCTACTGAGGAACTGGAATGGTCCGATGAACCTAGGAGAAAACATGATGCCTAATCCAAATATTCGTATTTCTTATCGAGGTGAGACCCTTAGAAAGACGTGGTCACCATCGGCGAATTCTATAGGTCTCCATATCCTGTCATCAAATGACTTTTGTATGATCTGTGCAGTCTTAATCCACTCCGGGATGATCTACACCATCTCTGTGGTGGCACATACCATCTCTGGTCCCACTAGTGCTGAATCCCTAAGGTTAGTCCAGCACAAAGGTGATCTACAAGGTCGCCTGTATAACGCCTCAAAAGGTGCCATCCCAATGGTATAGTGATATCTTTTGTTATATGAAAACTCCACCAATGGAAATTGATCCTCCCTACTGCAACCAAAGTCGAGGACACAAGCACGAAGCATGTCCTCGAGGGGCAGAATGATTTTCTCAGTCTGAAAATCCATTTGAGGATGGAAGGTAGTTCAAGATGAATTTGCATCCCGAAAGCCTCTTGCAACCACTTCTATATCTGGAAAGTAAACCATGTGTCATGATCAGAAACAATAGATGAAGGTACTCCATGTAGCCGCACAATCTCCTACACATAGACGCATCTCTATCTCTCTACTAATCCCTACTCTCTGATCGGTAGGAAGAGGGCTGACATGGTGAGTTGATCAAAGATCACCAAAATCAAGTCGTGAAACCATGTTGCATGTGGATGTCCTATCACGAATTCCATAGATATCCAATCCAACTTCCACTCTGGGACCTCTAAAGGCTGAACCAAACCTGCTGGTACCTGGTGCTCCGCCTTCACTAGCTGACAAGTGAGGCATTAAGAGACAAACTCTACTACTGCCTTCTTTATACCTAGCCACCAGTGTTGTCGTCGGAGGTCCTTGTACACCATTTCAAATACTTGATGTACCAATAGATGGTATGTGTGAAACTCACTCAACACATCCACCTAAATTGGCATTAGAACCATAGTACGTCCTCTAAAGGAATGAAATTATCTCTAACTTTAGAAAATCCATCAGGTGCCTGAACTATGAATATCTGATAACATCGTGTCTCGTAGTCATCATCCGCATGTTGTGCCTCCCTGACGTGCTGAAGAACTGGGGGAGTGACTATAAGGGACTAAAGGAAAGTTTCTCTATCTCTATCTACAAATGATATCTACAAAGTGACCAACTACTCTGTCACTTCGCCTAGCAATTGTATAGCCGATCTCTTTCTGAGTGCATCTGCAACAACGTTATCCTTTCCTAGAGTATAGACTATTTTGAAGTCATAGTCCTGGAGGAACTCAAACCTTCGTCGTTATCTTAGGTTCAGATCCTTCTGAGAGAAGATATACCTAAGACACTTGTGGTTAAGTACATGGTAAGATGTTTGCCCATCAGATAGTGTCACCACATATTCAAGGCGAAGACCACTACTGCTAACTCCAGGTTATGGGTAGCATAGTTCTACTCATGTTGTCTCAGCTACCGAGAACCATACGTGATCCCTACTTGCTCCTGCATTAGTACACACCCAATTCTAGTCCCTCATACGTCGCAGTAGACTATGTACCCTATGCCTTCCTCTGCAAGCCTGAAGATGGGGGCAATTGTCAGCCTCTACCTCAGCTCTTGGATGCTCTTCTGGCATCTATCTGACCACACGAAGGGGTTCTCCTTCTTCATCAAGGATGATAGTGGTGCTGCAACTCTGGATAATTCTCCAATGAATCTGAGGTAGTATCTAGCCAAACCCAGGAAACTCAGTACCTCTGTCACACTCCAAGGTTTCTCCCAAGAAATTACCGCCTCAATATTTGCTGGATCTACTACAACACAAACCTCTAACATGACATCTCCCAGAATGTGAACCTTTCGGATCTAGAACTGGCACTTTGAGAGCATACCATAAAGTCGGTTCTCTCATAGTGTGTCCAATAATACCTGCATATGGAAGGCATGCTCCTCCTCAGTAGTTGAGTAGGTCAGAATATTATTGATGAAGAATATGACAAGGAGATCCTGTTAAGCCTAAAAAATTATTTTCATGAGTCCCATGAACACTGCTAGTGCATTGGTTACACCGAAAGGCATAACCATGAACTCATAGTGGTTGTACCGACATTTGAAAACTGTCATCTGCACAGCCCGATCTCTAACTCTAAGATGGTGATAGCCTGAACTGAGGTCAATCTTCGAGAGCCATCGTGCTCCATTCAGCTGACCAAAGAGGACTTCAATCCTCAAGAGTGGGTACTTGTTTTTCACAATCACCTGGTTTAGGTGACGGTAGTTGACACAAAGCCTCAATCTCACATCCGAATTCTTGGTGAATAGAATCGCGACTGCCATGGGAGAAACATTGGGCCGTATGAATCCCTTGCCCTACAAGTCCTCCTGCTGTACCTGATGCTCACGAAGCTCCGTGGGAGCCATCCGATACACTGGTGTATATATCAGTGCCTTCTAGGCATAAATGTCAATGTATAAGTCCACCTCTCTATGAGGAGGTAGGCCAAGGACATCATCCGTGAAAACATCTACGTACTGGTCCGACAGTAAAGGATAATTCGGACCGTCCACATCAAATACTTCGATGGTAAGGTAAGAAAATTGATTATTGATCGGATGTACTTTCCTCTAGGTAGGTCCATCTAGAAATTCAAAGGCTCCCTTCTCAGTGTTGATGTTGAACCTGGTCCCATTTGTGCTGACACACTGCACTTTGCGCCTAATACAGTCGATCTGGGCATGGGTTGTACATAAGCAATGCACAACAAAGATGATGACGTAAGGCTTTCTCACCGCTACTGAGAGATCTGAGTCGAAAATCTCACCTCCTAGATTATGCTCACTCTACCGGAACCAGTGCGTAATCATCGAGTCTTCTCTCGTAGTTGTCTCTAGCTGTGAGGATCAAGACAACGACTCCATCGGAATCACCGAGCTCCAAACGAGGGTAGTGGCAAAGAAAGAGTGACTGTCACCTGTGTCTATAAGTACTACAAATAAGGTGGAGTAGACACATATCATAACACAAATATTCTCTAGAGCACCATTATTGTAATCCTCAGCTGGCTAGAGTTGATATCACTCTTTTCAACCTACTCAATGTGGTCTGGTTGGACCTCTTGTTGGTGGTGGTGGTAACACCTCGAAATTTAACCCACCACCAATTATATTACCATATCCTCATCCATGTCTGCCTACTCCCTATGGATCGCCTCGAACGAATCACTGTCTCTACCTGGGTGATCCTTCGATCATTTTCTGATCATCTGAATGGCGGTTCGGATAGTCACGTGCCATGTGACCCTACCCGCCGCATGCGAAACACTTCCCTCTCTTGGAATGTATGTATCTTCCACGGGTGCCCCACATAACCGATACCGAGTCATGTGTTTGTCCACTCGTGGGTCTTTTCCTCATGGACCTCTATGACATCTATCTACTGCCAGCTGCCGAAAACTCCACTGCATGTTGACTAGTGGTGGGTCCCACAGCTAGAAACTTCTCTATAAGGAAACACTCCACTAAGAGGGCTTTCTCCAACACCCCTTCTTGCATCGGGATGGTGAGGGAGATCGTCAAATCTCTGATCTCTCACATGATCCCCTTAACAAAGGTTCGGGCCCTGAAGAATTTGTCATGTACTATATCAGTAGAGTACTGTGAGAGTTCGATGAAACTCGCTATGTATTGTGCCACCATCATGCTGCCCTACTACAGATGAAGTTGCTTATGTATTTTCACATCACGCAAGGTAACTAGGACAAACTCAGCCCAAAACAGTCTATCGAATTCTACCCAGAGAAGAATCATCTCGTCATGGACCTGGAGCGTCATGCTCCACCATCTGCCTACTGCTGCCTGTAGGAGGCTGGCAACAAGAATCACCAGGAAGTCAACTATTGTCCCTAACAGTATGAAGACTCTCACCACAACCTCCAGACATTCCTTAACTACCTGTGGGTTCGTCTCTCCCATGAACACATGTGACCTTTGGTGCTAGAACTCATTAAAATCTCTCAAGTGGCATGCATCGTCTACTTCTGGGGATGGTGGCATTAGTGGCCCAATGAGAAGTAGTACCTCTAGTGCCTCTAATATAAAAGGTCCCTTCACCGAGGGCTCTTCGATTGGTGGGATATCTATGCGTACTACTCTCGGCACTCTCGCTGGTCATCCACGGGGAGGCATCCTAAAAGTAACAGATGCAACACGGTCAACAATTTTACCTTGTGAGCTGACTTAGTTGATCTTACATAAGAAAAAATTTAAAAACACACACCCAATCATTTTTTTCATGCAACGAGTCAAAAATCAGTAGTTAGAGTCCTAGTGTATGGATGCGTCGTACACCGCACCAACACCGGACTACCTGAACTGAAAACCTCACTCAGTACCCTTAACACTATTGCTTCACAGAAAATATCAGAGTCCTATGTATTGCGGTGAAACTGACTCATCTGATACAAATTTTCCATGACTCGTCCCTCGAGGCTCATGCCGTGACTACCACAATCCCTCCATCCATAGTTCAAGGGATGGAGACTAGCACCAAAGGAATAAATCCCTAAAATAGGGAAGGCATTGACATTATATCTTGAATGCACACACAACATAGTACTAACTGGAAGAAAAAATGCTATGTAAAACTGTATAACCAAAGAGTGTTGAAGAGTAAAAAGGGGGATGTAAATATAAGCCCAACTATAAAGTACAAGGAAAATGAAATTAAAAGCACTGGAAAAAGGGAAAATAGCTCCTTGATCATCAACCAGGAAATCATACCTGAAAGTTAAGTACAAATAGCCTCCATTGCACTCCACGACCGTCCGTCTCCTCCGTGTACCGTCATGCCATGTGGTCCATCTCCGGGTACCATCCAGTCCGGGTACACTCATCCTCGGTTACCGTTGTCTGTCATTTGCATCGAACATAAGGAGGTGTGGGCATAACCTATGAATGGGTGAGTATAACGATACTCAGTAGGGACCACGATACCCTCAAGGTCTCACAATATCCAACAAGGATAAAACTAAAATTATGAAATCAACTAATAACCCCACATAGGTATATGCCCATAAATATACATAAGTTATCACATAACCCATCTCCATAATGAGGAAAACACAAAAGTTACATACATAGCTCAACAATGATTTTTATTCACATTATAGAAACCATAACTACTGGAGAACATCTACTCTGTCGAGTATAGTGGGCCTTTCACATCACCAAGGCACATCAAAATAACCTTGGACTGATGAGGTACTGCTCCTGTCGAGTACCGTGGGTCGGCTGCATCACCATGGTGCTCCCCACCGTGGGTTTTCCACGTCACCAAGGTGGTCCCCTTCGTGGCCTGCTGAGGTACTCTTCCATTTGAGTATCGTGGGATTGCCATGACACCAAGGCTCTCCCCAATGTGGGTCTACCGTGACACTAAGGTTCTCCCCACTAGTCTAGTTGAGTCACTTCGAGTCAAAACGGTCAGTAGATGTCATGTCTCAGCCAGGTTAAAGGTCTCCAAACTATGATTTCTTGTCTCTAGGAGGATCTGCTCCACAAGCTACATGTCAATACTCAAACTGTCATGAAGTACCAAAACAAAAGTATCTCAAATGTATTCAACATCATATAGGTCTCAACGCAACAGACGACGCGTCAATCAGATGCCCAGTCTGTGAGTTATTTTTCTTTTAGTTCCGGGGGCCCGGTTGGATTCGTGCACATCCAAACTCAATGTATCTCAAATTTACTGTGAACTATAGTGTGGTATACTCAAAGGGACCACCACACTCAATGAAAACCAGCACCGCTGATGGTTCGTCAAACGATCGTCCAGTGCCAAAGATATGGCCAAAGAATGTAAAGGGTCGGTACTGGGCCCGGGTCCAGCATGACCCTGTCAGACCGACACGGTCTTCCCACTTCTGGGCCAACCTGGTCAGACCTGTTGGGTATGGCCTGGCCCATTGTGTAGGCCAACCAGTTATGTGGGGCCCAGCCCGCTTGCCCCAGCCCAGCGGGCCACGTGGGTCGCCCAACCAGGGCATTGGGCCGGTTCGCCGTGGAGCGCAACGAGGGTGCGGCTCGGGCAGCACAGGGTGCGCAGGGCACAAGGGTCGGGGCGGTTCGGCCAGGCACACGAAAGGTAGTCGGACAGGCTAGGAGGCGACTAGGCAGGCTGGTTGGCAGGCCGACGGGTGTTCGGGCAAGGTGTGGCCAAGCCGGCAGGCAGTCGGGAGGGGGTCGGGCATGCCGGCGAGGCGCGGGCTAGCTCGGGGCAGTGATGCGGCACTGCAAGTGCCTTGACTGACGGGGGCTCGGTCGGGGCTGGATCGGCTGATGGTGGTGTGGGACACCACAAGGTCGATATGAATCACAGAAGCCATGGGTAGTGTCGTCTTTGTCTTCGCAGACATTGTCACCTCGTTGCTTCTTCGTCATGCCGGAGAATATCACAATAGAGATCAACGGAGGTAGTCAAGAAATGTTAGTTTCACCCACACCCTCTGTGATCAGGGTGATACCAATCAATTCATCATTCTAGGAGAATGATGAACAATAACTCACCATTCAATGGAATCATATCCTCGTTCATCGTTTTGATAGAAACTAGGAACATGGAACATAAAAGGTAAAAACACCTACCTTGATCATTGGCCGTCGACGGAGTCATGATGCAGATGATGGAGAAGATTGTCATTTGTCACATCTTCTGAACACTTTCAATCTTGAGATCGTGTGTCATCTCGTTGATGACGATCTGGATGGAAGGTCGGTTGAAGATGTCCCACTTTAGTTGACGCTCCGAGCAAGAAGTCAAATAAGGTCGGCGTTCTTCGCTCTTCGTTCTTCATTCTTTGTTGGAGAGAGTACTTCCCTCTTCTCCCATGTTTCCACCGAGATGAACAATGCCAACCAAAATAACAATTCATTATGTTAATCTATTATTTAATTTTCTTTCACAAAATTTTAAATTGTAAATTAATTAACTTGGATCCCCCTTTATTAATGTGGATGTTTTGGCACTATTAAATTAGGGGAGTTGTCACCAATAAATGAGGTGGGTTTGGAGAGACTCTCCCTCATTAATGAGAGGAGTTGAGAGGTTTTCCTTTTCCACCATTAATAGGTTGGTTTAGTCTTCTGTGGTCCCCACATCATAACCTCTTGCGGGAGGTTATGTTCAGGTGGGTCCCACCACCATAACCTCTCATGGGAGGTTAAGGTGTGGTCGTCCCACCTCCAACTTCCATGATGTGGGTTTAACCAAAAATACAAATTAATCAACACAATTTATTTTTATTTAATTCAATCACTAAAAACCCAAAAATTATCTTTTAACCTCAACCCACTATCGTCGAGGTGATAGTCTTCTAAATCGAATACTGGTGCTGTGAGTTCAACGATGGCCTCAGATTTCAATTCTGAGCACCGGTTCAAAGGTCATAAAAACCCACTTGTAAGTTTACTAAACATACCAGAAAAAAACTTTAAAAATTGATTCTGGGCACACCGGGCCTCGAAATCATGCACTTTCAATTTCTTAGAACTCGTTAAAATCTCATGTATTTAAGTAAGAAAAATCCATGGAATTTAAGGAACTTTTCTGGATTTTTTTGGTATAGAGATAAATATTTTCATTTAAAATTATTTTATTTTATTAAAAATGATGATTATGATAGATAACCTTATAGGGGAATTAGTTATTCAATTCCTATATTTGTAATTTTTAATACTTTAATAATATTCATGAGAATATTATAGGATCATGGTGAATTATTTATCCGATTATCAATTTTATCGATAGTATTATTAATGTTATAACCCAGAAGATTTGTGACAACCAATCACATATCCATAAAGGCCTTGGGGATTGTACCCATAATTAAATTGCGACAAGGGTTCGGTACATATCACTATCCTATGTGATGTACATGTTTTTATTACATTATTTATAAATAATTTAATTTATTAATAAATAATAATTTTATTCTATGAAACATATTAGATGGTAAAATATTTCTTTAGTATTTTATGTTGACTCATGAAATTATGGGAATGGTGCTATTGGGTTTAGTAAAAAATAATCATTAGGATTAGAATAATATATTATTTGGGATGAATGATATTTTGTTTGGATATGTATGTTGAAGGTTATGAGATAAACCTTGAGATAAAAAATTATTTTTTTGTTGATGTTATTGAGGTTATTTGGAATATAGGGTTATTTATAGATGTAATGTTCAATCTCAATCATTTTTTTATATTTGTTAAGTTTTGTATATTTATATAGTCACATTTGTTTTTTATTATATTAATTTTATATAACCATAATGGTTTTAATAATTAGTGTAGGAATATATTGTTATTATTATATGGATCATATGATACATTAAAAGATAATTCTGATGTGTCAATAATATTTAAATTTTCATTTACTTATTATTGTAAAAGGTATAATGGAGAGTGATTAAAGAACTCAGAAAGGAAGAAATTTATTTTATGAAATAAAAATATATCAAGTAACAACATTTTATAGAGTAATATATATTAATGTTAATATAATATCTAAACTCTATGAAAAGTAACATGCACAGAAAACAGTATCCAATTAATATCATATCTAACAAATCAATGGCCATTAATCTCATAAAAACTTATAGTTTCATGGCCTTTATTATTTTTTTTAACAATCAATTTATTGTGATCATTATTATTTAACAATATTTATAATTATTTATGAATTTGTTCAAAATCATGGTTTTGAATTTCCCCTAATGTTCTCAGATTTGGAAACATAATTATTTGATGAAATTCTTATTTTCATTTACTATTTTTTTCTGGAGGATATCTCATAAATAATATTATGATTTGGATCTTTTGTAAAGTAATTTTTAAATTTCAAATCCTTGGTTATATCTACATGTTAGAATTTTTAGTATACAATATATTAAATTGGGTTATAATGTAACAACACATGATTTTATAAGTACACTATGTTCAATTACATATAAAACACACAACACTAAGTATAAATAAACCATGATATACTATTGTAATATACTAATTTAAATATGACTATTATAAACTAGCTTCTATATTTTATGATATAAATAGGAATAACAAGAAATTTTATATTTAATATCAATTTTAATGAAAATATATTTCTAAATACTTTATAATCATTAAAAAAAGTTTATTCTAGAAAATATTATATATAATTTTTTTGAAAAAAAATAATAATAATATTTTAATATTTTTAAAAATTTATCTGAGAGAATTAAATTATAAATTTGAATAAATATTCTAAAATTATTGCAGGTCTTTTTTTTAATTTTTTTCTAATATGTTGTATTTAATGTATAGTTAAAAATATAGCTTTTTATGGGAAACTACCATCAAATTAAAATCATTTGTAATGATAAATTATGGGATGAAATAGTTTAAAAATAAAAATAGTTAAATATTGTTTTCATAAATCAAATTTTTTTAATTTTAATGGATTTTGTGTTTAATTTTCATATATAAATGTCTTATACTTATGAAAAAATTATTGGGAAACTAGTTTCTTTGTCTTTTCATTCAGATTAATTTTAAATTAAATTTTGTAATATATTTGAATAGAATTTTTTAAAATATATTCCATATGAGGAATTAATATAATAAATATTATATAATTAGTTCATCTTAATTTATCGTCATAATTAATTTTAGATATATTTGAAATTTATTACCATAGTTAATGATAAATCAATTTTATAAGGGGATAAATTAAATATATATTTTCTTAAATGAATTAAATACATAAAAATATTATCTTTATCCTTAAATGTTTACCGTATATGATATAAGTTTCATGAATTATACATTTATCAGCATGTGAAATGTTTAAAAAGTGGTATAACTTTTCCCATATTCTAATGAGTTTATTTATTATAAATTTACTCTATAGAGGATTTAGGTATAAATATAAAGAGGGTTTTCTAATGAAGAGGTAATATTCTTAATCAGACATCGTTTTTTAATTTCTTTATTCAACTCTATGAAATATTAATAATTTTTTTAAAAAAATAAGTTTCATACATATAATAATAATTTATTATTTTAATCTTTAATCTTAAACCTATATAATCTTCCATCAAATTGGAATGGATCCCATCATTCATATATTCAGCAGAATACCATCTCCCAAACCGATGAAGTTTGTTCCCCATAATTGGATCTCACTGATGGTTATAAAGAAGGATTGAGTAATTATATATGATATTAATAACATATTTATAATTCTATAAAATGAAAATATCTTATACCTTCATTTTATATCATCCATTTAAACAAATTAAAACAATGTTCATTTGTAAGGTGGACTACTGCCTTATGAAGAGATGTGATTTGTTTATTTATTGTTGTATCTAATTGGTTGTGTATATTAGTGTATTTAATGAAATAATATCATATATATTGTATAATTATAATTATTTATTTATAAAATTAAACATTCCTACTTTCAATCATAACTTTGGAAAAATGGAAACAATACACATATATACGTACAACCTGGCATCTCAATGATTGTAGCATGTTTTAATTTTTATAAAAATAATTCATGTGTTAATAAATTATAATTTTTTTATAAAAAAATATATTTATTATTATTTTGGTTATTATGGAATAGTTACAGCATTTATAAGGATCATGAAACCGATTCCATTTTGAAATTATGAATTGTGCCTCCTCAAAATAGTGAACATGAAAGTAAATGGATATATAATTAGATACATGATTAAAATTAATAAAGTAAATTTCTTAAGTAAAATTTATTATAACAATAAAAATACATTTAGAATTAAAAAGTTATAGAGAATTATTATATAGATAATTATTTATAGTCATGATAATTTCTAGACTAGTGCTAAGTGTTTGATATCAAACACTTCTTTTTTCAAACTCATGTTTTTATGTACACCATTTCATTTAATGGTGTATACAGTATCCATTTAAATATTATAGAACCATTCCCTCATAAATAATTATATTTTTTTTACAATTCATTTACATAATTATATGGAGTTATATTTCAAAATCTATCAATGTAGTTTGGTTTTTTGTTTCAATATCATTTTTAGCGGGATTTTTTGTGTTTGAATATCATTTGTAGGAAAATATTTGAAAAATTTCAAATTATACCCTTAAATTTTATTCTATGATGGATTAAAAATAAATTTTGAATTAATAGTATCATTTTTCTCTCTTTGTTACTTAAAATTTTATTGATTTGTTTTAACAGGAATGTTGGCATCACTTTTCCCTTTTGTCAAACATCAGTTTTCTCCCATATAAATGTTTTCTACAAAAATTTAAATAATGTATTTAAATTTTTTTAAATTATTAATCAAATATATTTTTACCCATGTTTCACATTGTAAAAAACTATCTGAAAGGAACCATATTGGTAATTTATAAATAATTGACTTTGCATCATTTTTAAAAGATAGCGAAATGAATGTTTTTTACATTATAAAGAATGTATTGGATTACCCTCAATTATTTAATGTAAATTATTTAAATATATATTAATATATTTCCATGGTTATTTTAAATAAAAAAATCTCTATAATTATTTTGTTTTTTTGAAGTTTTTGCGTTGTGAAATGGGTGATTTTATCAAAAAATATTCTATTTAATCTTTTATTGATATTTTCATCACCATTGAAAACCATTGATGTTATATATTGCTTCTAAATATTGCTTATATTAATCTCACATTTATAAATACCTTATTATCTGATTAATTTAATTGGTAATTCCTTCTATATATTAATCACTCAATTGATTTCATTATTAAATTTCCTTTGATTAAAATATGAGAAAACATTATGAATACAATTTTCATTATATTGACAATTCATATGTTTATATCATATGATTTATTTACATTATGTGTCAAACATTATCATGAACATTTTATAATGTGTGACACTAGATAACACTCCAATTCATAGGTCGAATCGTAAGTCTAAAGAGGAATCATGTATAGGACTATGGTGTCAACATAATCAATAGTAGGAATTTTTCCTGCATGTAAAATTGTCCTGAAAGTTTTCAATGACTCATGATTATGTCTTGTTATGTGTTTATTTTTTATTTCCTATTATAACATGATCATATTACACCATGTTATTTTTTTTATTCTCCTATGTGAATAATATTGACACCTCACATTTATTATATAATTTAATAACATTAACTCACAATTCTTTCTGGAATATCATTTTTATTCCCTTACAAGGTTGTTTGAGCTCATCCTATTCTTTTATGATTCCCACAAGTTATCATTTTTAGTTTTAAGAGAAAAATTTAATTTAGTATCTTAGTAAAGATAAATTAAAACCAGACTATATGATTATTTATATTTTGATATTTTATTTATGTAGACTTCAAAAGTCACTAGGCCTCACAATTATTTGGTAGTAAATACTATATATTTAAATTTTTAAATAATGTTACTATATGTGTATAATTATTATGGTGCTAAAAGTTTCATAGGTTCAGGAAGATGGGTCTCATGTAGTTCTTCTATTTAATGATTTTCATTTTTTGGAAAACGAACAAGGAAAATACATTCATTGAGATCATTTTTGGAGAACTATAGATCGATAATAAGGATTTATCATAGATGTTTGGAAGAATAAATGATTTTGGGTTTCATGGGAGTTATCCATTACTGATTCTATAGGGATTAATTCCAATGAAATTTCATGTATCCCATCATCTAGGCCACTAACTTCTAGTAAGAATTATTTATGTTTTGTACTAGTATCTAGATAATGTTTCATAGGGTCCTTCCACTATTCTTGGATCATATATTCATTCATAGATTATTTATATTTTGTTGTTAAATAATAGGGAATATAATTTATTTATAACTACATGATTTGGGTATATAATGGTGTTTGTTAATGGATTTATACCCTTGGATTATGTCAATAGAAACACTTATATGGGGGAAGCTGCACTATATATAGATACTCAAAATAGGTACTATAATGGATGGGGGATATAAGAATATTTTTAATTAATTATTCATGTTATGGTGGGAAAATTAAAAATCATCTATTATTTTAAATTGATTCAAATCATTTATTAAAAATAATTTTACAATATTTTTGTGTGATTTATATACATTATAATATAGGATAATTTTCGTATTGGATAGATGGTTGTGGAGGCATTAAATGTTGGTAATAAACATTGTGTAAATAAATGTGATTATTGTTAAAAGGAATATATTGATATTTAAAAATTATTTTCCACATTGGTGGATTATTTTTAGATTTTTTCCATTAGTAACATGTAATAATTACCTCTTTAGATGGATATCAAAATAATGGTAGATCATATACTATTGGTGGAGCCTATATTATTGAATTTCTAAAAGTTATGTGTCATGTTTGTGGATAAATGAGATATATTGTTTAATTTAAGGGATCTAATATTTGACAACCATGTGATGAAATTCTAAATTTTTAGTATGTCATTCATACTCTTGGATCTCGTAATGAAAATTTAAAATCCCCACATAAATTATCTCATTATGGTATTTAGTGATGTCTTTAATGTGTACCCAGATAAACCATTTATAAATTTAATGAACCTATAGATACTATATATATAATTTGATCATATACACTTTAATATACGTATATAAATGATAAAATTTAAGTGTAAGATGTCCTATTTCTTAGGAATTTGGTGTCAAAATTAGTTATATCAATTCTACAATAAAAATGTGAGGTTATTTTTTTGGAAATTAAATAATAAGGTGTTTTAAATTGATAATTTTTATCGCATCAAATTATTAACAAATTTTTATTTTTTATTTTTTCACTTTCTAGAAGAAATGATAGTGTTGAGTAGGATGGGGGTGATATTGTAGAGCATAAAATTCATTGGATAGTATTTTTATAAGTCTAATTTGATCCAGATATACCCTATTATTATCATTCATCCATATCTAAGGAATTATTATACCATATAAAATAATACATATTTTCTGTGTTTGTAAGTTATTTTGTATTGAGTTACTGTGTTATCACTTTTTTATCATGTCATCTTTAAACTCACTATTAAAATAACTCTTACCTTTATTTATAAAAATAAATTCTCCTAAAGGATATATCATTTTAGAAAAATAATATACTCTATGATATTATTTTAATATTAATGGACCACAATAGTTATCATGACATAGTTTCCAGGGTAGAAATAAATATTTAATATGAGTATTATACCAATAACCTATAGATAATTTATTTAGAGATATAATATTACCTAGTAAAGGGGGACATCATTATAAACGATCCTAGAAGGAAGAATAATAATTAATGGAATTAAATTTTTTTTGAGGAGTGGAAAGTAAATATAATTCCTACTAGAATGATTAAAACAATTATATGTAATATATGATAAGACATATAATTCTTTATATAGTAAAAAATAATTTGTAAATTAAATAAAATATTCTCAAATTCTTGATAAATATTTATATTTGATATTAATATTTCCGAAGGGATTTAATAAAGTCTCGAGATGGTATAAATTTAAATATGGTGATATTTACATTAATGGTTGAGTGGTGGAATCTATATCCATGAGAGACGAGTAGGTTAGGTACAATTATGCTATATAATGGGTGATGAATGAGGATAAAAAATGGAATACCATTACATCATGAATCATTTGTGGTGTCCATGGATAATGTGTAGACTATTAATTAATGACTTACCACCCATAGGATTGTTGATGATAACTGAAAAATAGGTGGGTTACTTCATTAACAGTATAGTTCTCATGAGGAAGTCGGATGTGGTGACAATGGTCATATCAATGTCTCTACATAAGAGCCTGATGGGTTTTATATGATCTCAATGAAGTTGAATTCTAATGACGTTTAAGCATTTCATGCCAATCCCTGAGATTCAGTTAGTGGAGGTTCTAGGAAAGATATATATGATGATGATAAACTAAAAAACAAGGTAATAAAGATTATATTATAATTTTAGGATATTTCTTTCACATTATAATCGGTGTGTGACTATAAAAGGTCATGGGGTCTCTTCCAATGTTGAGTGTAGTGAAGAAAATCTTTAAAAATGTATACTATTCGAGACCGATTTGGATATCAGATGACATGATAAGGGAATGTCTGTTGATTTTTGTATAGTGTTTTATCACAATAAATCTGTTTAAGAGAGTCAATAGAATTGATACCTATTGGCATTAATCCAGACATATCACATTTAAGCTCCATATGGTAGATCATTTAAGTTTCCACTATTATGGATTGATGTATGAGAATTATTCAATATCAAAATTATAATTGTAATGGAGATCAATTAATGGGTATATTTGATTAGAAGTGGTATGATACTAATAGAAATATGTATCAATATTGTGTCTATATTTATTGTAGAACATAATGGTTTTCTACGAGAGAACGATTTTTCTTGTTGGTATGACCAAATTTGGGAACACATAAATTTGTGATTTTTTCAAACCTCTATATTTTCTTTCATTATCCGATTCATGATTTAAAGGTGTATTAAGAGATTATATTACAAATTAACACTTCCTTAATGAAAAAAACATTTAATTGTATGATTCACATCCACAACATCCAGTGCGTGAGCTATAATTGATGCACATGATTAGTATGGATGAATTTTGATTAGATGATAATGAATTGATTATGGAGAACTTGATGATTTTCACTGACTAGATTTTCATGAATCCATAAGAAGGATTATTACCGTTTATCTTGTTGGGAAGAAGACTCTATATTTTTATACCTATATAGATAAGTCTACTTTCTAGAGATGAGTACCTAAATTGTTCTTTGGGGACACTATGTCATATGTATTGGATAAATATTATAATTAATTCTTATAAAATTAGTATTTAATTATCAATGTTAATAAAAATTAAGGAATATATAAATGAGTGTAAAAATTTGTATGAATATAATAGTATTATTAATATCATTATCCCATGAAATAATTGAATTGCATAGAATAACCAATAAATTAGGTTGAAATAAGATATATATATAGACGGATGATCAATATATAAAATATTAAAAATAAAAAAATAAAGAAATTAATAACTTCCAAATATCTATGAGTATGTATTCAGATCAAATAAATCATATCCACCACCACATTCTTAATATCCACTTATAGGGAAATTATAATTATCTTGATCTATGAACATAAATTCTTTATTAAAAATCAGATTCATATGCTAGGTTATGGAATAAACCTATTAAACACAACCAACACTATAATAAATTAAGTGAAATGGTTTTATAAAGTTAAACAAATAAATAGAAATCATTAAATAAATACACATTCAACAACATCTATATAACCATTCACTAATGATACATCCATATGTTTCCATCTATACCTACTTATTCACCAGTACCGATAAAAAATACATAACATAACCTCACATGGATGTTAGAATACAACATTCTTCTTATCCCAAAATACAGGACCACTTATTCAACACTCTAACCAACACTTGTCACTCATAATATCAAACACTCAAGACCTGATCCTCACCTCATAACCCATGTTTTTCTAACATGGTAGATATATTTTCCATATGTTCTCAATCAAGAAAATATCAAAATCACATCTCAAGTACTACCTTATCACACTTGATAGAACATGAATCTTGTACTCACGACATAATAAATAAGATAAAACACACATCTAATTCCATGTAAAGAAAGTAAAATAATACTCAAATCCCTATAATACAATACTAATATATCCAAAACTCGACGAAGAGCAAAAAGATCCCTCAAGAAATTATTTTGAGATTGAATGGACCTTATGTTACTCATGAATGAAGGTGGGATATCTATATAATTCAAGTTCTAACACATCACACCCTTGTAAGGGGTCAACCACAACTTTTGGATTCTAATTAATCACCCTCATAACCAAAGAAGGGTTATATTATTGGGATACCCATAAATCCAAATGTTAATTAAAATTTAAAATATCACATGGAATCCATAAAATGGTGGAGGCATCCTAACTAAAGACTAAAAATATATAATCACAAATCCATACATCATAATTCATGAATATATATTTCAAATTCAATAATTAAATATATATATATATATATATATATATTTAATAATGAGTTTACAATTAAAAAATCTAAGATATAGTGGATGAATAAAAAAATTAGGGATTAAAAATACTTAGTTTTACTAGTAGAGGACATCTAAAACAAGATACATTTTAGATAGACATAGGATGAGAAGCAAGAATCTCAAATATCCCAATATAGGCCTTCAAATTTCCCACAACTATGTTGGTGGTCAAAGGATGTGGAGGGGATGAAAATAACATAGATCTAATTAATGTTTTATATATGTATATTATAAACTACTGAGATAATGGAAAATGATGTAACCATAGTGGTTTATACATAACACCACTTCACAAGAAATATTTATGGTGTTTTCCAATAAAGATACTATTGGTTTCTATTGAACTGATAAGTGGTTAATGTCATACCGATTTATCTTGATGAAAATTAAAAAAGGAAGTTAAATTGGGAATATATGATAAATATTCCAAATGAATTGAAATCTTGGGTGTGACATATGCCAAAAAGTCACCAGAAGGATATAATAAAACTATCATTTCATTTATGAAACAACATTCATGAAATATATTTTCACATAAAGAACCTTATACTTTTCTTCAAAAGCACTCAAAATAGGCATTCATCATACATAATTATATAAGATTTGAAAATAAATTTGATTGATGGTTAAAATAAAACATATCACACCTTGAATATTTAGAGGGGTTTTGAAGTACCCATCTAAAGGACTCCATGAACATTTATTCGTCTCTTGGGATCATTAATAAAATTATCTACCCAAAAATGTATCATTGATGTTTAAAAATTTATATTTTCCTAACTATAATTTGGGAGAATGTCGTCATAAATTATCTATTCTTGTAAAACAAAACAATTTGAATCAATCCACAAGTTTTCCAACTCCCAGTTAACTAATGATGGTGTAATAATTATATGAGTTCACAAAATTGCTACATGATCCTCTCATGTATCCATATTCAATTTAATATATACGATTATCATATTCCACTAAACCATATAAGTCTAATTTTGTTGTTACCAACTTATTATACTCCTATAGTTAAAAACAATGCCTCTCCTTATAGGGTAATACTCTCTTTAAATTTCTAATGTATGAAGGATGTCATTAAAACTTATATAATATAGATTTATGTGTAACTAAGATAATATATAACATTGGATGTTATATTCAATGTTGATGAACCCCTATCACTAAAGAGATAATGGTTCCAAAAAGTTAGTATATGAACTGCGATTAGTCATACAAAAAAACATGGTGGTGTTTTAAAATGTAGGGATCATAGATAGAAATAATTTCATGAAAATAATCATTCTCATTGAATAATAGAAACAAAAAATTTGACTCAAACGGAATTACAATTGTCTATATAACAAAACCATTGGGATTGTTGAATTTGGATTGATGTAGGCATAAACCTCTTCATCATTTTCATAAAGGCATCCAAACTCCTATTACTCCAGTCAAATTTGACCACATTATTGTTCATCCATGTAATAGGTTCTTGAAAATGACATAAATCTTGAACTAATACCTTATAATACCAATCCAACACATTGTAACTCTAATAATTGAGAACAATTCTAGAAAATGTCCAAGAAATAAATATCTCTACATTCACATGACTGACTAAAATACCTACATTTAAAAAATGATAATAATAATTTACAACTCTTAAAATTAAACTTAACTCTTATTGATCATTATATATGGTTAATTTCATCAAATAATTTTAAATACAACACCATGGTTATAAACATTTGACTCATTGGTCTAAAATATCCCATGATGTAATTGAAACCCAATATTTTGAATGATTCGATATAATGATGGAAACATTTCCTCACAAGAGAGATATAAACCATTTCACAGTTTTAATCTTTATTAGTTTTATAAGGTACACATACAACATATACTATATCATTAATTCCACATTCTGTTCATCCATTACCATAACATGTAACTAATCGCTACTCAATCATAGGTCAATATATGAGAACAATCGGGCTCCCCTTAGCTAGCTGAAGATTTCACCATATATATTAGTTAAATATATATTATTTATTGTATCCTAGTTGATTTTATAGTTATACATTCATAACCTTAAAGCAATATCATAATTAATGTGAATAAAGTTGAAGCAATCTAATGAGTGGTACTAATGTTGGGTAAACCATTAAGGTCTAGATCATCATTTTTTTCTTTTATTGGAAGTAAATCAACATGTCCCATAATATAATCTATAATTTATATTGTTTATTATCCTATAAAGTGATAAATAATAAATATTTTCACTCTATATTGTGAAATTTATTATAAATCCTCTAAAATGAAATCATAGAACCAGTTCACCACTGGCTAAAATTTGGATAAAACAATCAATTGATTAGCCACATAAACCATATCAACCACCACTATTCATATAGACCATATCAAACTAAAATTAATTATACCTATACCTTCATCACCATTACTCTCTATGAAAGTTAAATAAGTTTCTACAATTTATATTGTAAATGATATTAATCATTGGGGGTAGAAAATGTATTATTGGATCATGTTTTCTAATACATCTAAAATTTACATGAATAAAAATAATTTAAAAGAATATGAAATACAAAAAATTTATGAAGATATAACTAGTATTCCACCAATGATAAAACATTAAACCTATGTTATCATCTTCCCATAAAAATACGAGTCACATCTTACCGACAATATGATTCTACAACAAATCACAAGAAATATAAAAATTATGTACAGAATGTGTTATAAGAATCCATAGTATCAAAAATTTCAATTTAATGCGTTGAGGAAATGAAAAAAATATGATAATATTTAAAAAAAATCCTTATATAAGAAATAAAAAACCATGTCCATTTGTAATTTTTATCTAGCGATGATCTGTTTCCATTCCCCCAAATTCCCTAACTCACATGAGGGTGTAAAACATATATTGTTTGATAATACAACAGTATAGAATGTTGTGTATCTCTCTAGCCTCACTTAATAGATGTTTCACAAAAAAGCATTCTGAGGACACCTAATGAATTCTTCAAGGCCTATATATTAATATATAATATACCCATTCCAAACTATTAGATCCAAAAATTTTATTTGGATTTATAATTCTTCTAAATAAATATATATCATTCTATGGACTAGAAAACATAATTTTGTAATTTTCATCCCATCAAAACAAAAATAACATGGGTGGTGTCCCCCATTGATATTATGTAGTCAATACATTCCCAACCCAGTCTTCCTACCACCAACCATGAAAATATTCTCATACCCATTCCAACCCCTATAAGTTTCACCCATAGTTGCACTAATAACGCGTCTAATTTTAATATAAAAATTTAGAAAACCATTTTACTCTTTCCACTACTTTCCCTTTTATATATTTTTTATACTTACACACCATTTCATTATATGTGGTCAAGTAAAATTCTAGGACATGATACTAATATTCATTATAAAGGGAAATCTATATACTTAGAGGCTATTAAACAAAATTTCAAGACAAAACTTTAGAAAAATAAATCAAATTCCCTAAAAAGGATTAATATTTGGCCATACACATATTACCCTACATTAGCCACAAAAACACTTGATCATTATATGACATAATTATCATAAGAATCCTCGCATTAAAAATGAGTTCCATCATTGTTTTATTTGATAAACAATAATTTAATCATTCCTATCATGAAAAAATACATCCTAGCAAGTCTATATCGAATATATGGACACTCTTAGACCCACATGTACTCAATATTCTCCACATGCTCAATGATCCCATCTATTGTCTTGAATGTGTACCCAAAATTTCTAGGACCAAAAATAACAAGAATAGTTTAAGGATGCTATAGAATGAAATATCAAGGTAAATATACCAATATATTACCTTTGCTGTTGGAACCCACTCTTGCAACCACCAATATATGGAAACACTATAATGAAGTGGATCCAACTCCTATAATATTGGGTAATAATCATGATAATTATTAGATGACCAACCTATATATATGATGGTAATTTATAGATATTCAACATTTCACATGAATCTTCACCCTTCTCTCTATGTGGAACTATAGAATATTGATATGAAAACATGAATAGAAATGCCGTTATAGATACTTATATAAACCATTATAAGATTAAATATTAAAAATAAAATAATAATTAATATGTGGACATGAAACACAAACACAATAAAAAAAGTCCCATAAATGAAACCCATAACAACTTAGTTTAACCATTTTGAATTTCCCTTTTCTTAATCCTATGTACAAAGTACCATTAATTTATCAATAGTTATAATATGTTAAAATTAGGCATAATAAGGTTAAATTAACTAAATGACACGAATGATGAATCAATGTAATAATATATATATATATTATTTATATAATTTAATTAATCTGAAAATACATAAATGACATGTATTAATGATGATTATGTATAAAAATATGTACATAAAAATGTTTTCTTAACTAACTCAAAAATTCTAATTATACCAAGATAAAATAGAATCTCATAAATCATAAAATCACAAAAATACTTTAGAAACAATATGATAACCTAAATAATTATAAATTAATGTAATCCCACCACCATTTTAAATTTTTGTTCTTCTATATAAAAAATTTATATACACATAATAATCTTTGTAGATATATTTCCATTACAATATATATGTACAACCATACCTCGAATTTCATACACTAAATAGTCTTTCAAAGATAATTTATAATGTCCAATAATCCTTATCCCATCGACCTAGAATTTTTACCAAATTGGAATCCTATAAATCCTTGGTTTTTATCATAGAAAATGACATAATATTTATAACAAACTTATTTTATTATACAATTGTATATCCAAGAAAGCCAACACATTTTCTTCTACTGTTTGTTTTCATGTTAAAACTCTTCAGATGATATATCATTTGGGGAAACTAATATTCAATCTTTATTAGTAAATTTATATAAAACATTGTATTTTTAATGAAATATGATCCCAAATAGAAAGGTGAACATCATTGAAATCAACAGTACCATTATAATTGAATGTATTACTTTTCTTAGGGTCATAACTTTATATAAATCCCCAAAAAACTTATCGATCTTTATGTTTAATTTTTTTTTATTATAATGAATATTAATTTTTGTAAGATATTTTATTATTATGAGGATATTGGGGGATTTTAAGGACAACTATCTCATACAGATATTGAAATTTATCTATAGGCTAGTGAAAGAATTGTGTTCTGTTGAATTTTGATCGGGGTGGGAGAAGTAATTAAATACAACTGTAAAGAATACATAGTTTTGATATATGTTGTGAATTACTGTATTCATGGAATTTATAATAAATATCATGAAAAATAGGAAAGGGTTTGATCATCCATTCCAAATTGGTGTGTTGGATCCATGGGCTATGAACTTTTCCACCACACTATCTTTCTATGAGTCACTATATCGCATCACATATGTTTTCACCATGACACAATAAGTGGGTTATTTTATGGGGAATATTTGAAAAGTAAAGTAGAAAAAGATTATTTCATTCCTCATGTTAACCTATAAACCCAAATAGTTTTTTTGATCGGGAGGGACACACATGCATTATTTTATGTCCTTATATATCATCTCATAGAATATTAAATCATCATCCTTTTAAGATGTAATATTTTTTATTAATATAAAACCATTTTAGATTTAGTCATAATTTTTTTCTCCCCTATTAATTTTATTATTATAAACCATTAATATGATTATTTTTGAAAAATTATTTGTTTTTGGATGTTCAAGATTGATTCAGGATGTTAATGCAGTAATTTAAACTCTGTTAGGTTTGAGGTATGATGTACATAGTATGTTATAGATTTGGTATGATGTTGTATTTTTTCACATTGATGTCGGGTTTTGTGTCACCCAATGAGATATATATATTTGGTAACATTGTGACTGGGTAATTATGAATGGACTTTTATGACCACATAGATATGTATTGATGTGTGATGTAATGGGTGCAGTAGAAATACAGACACTTGATAAAAGTAATATAACAACACTTATGTTTTTTACACACTTAAACATGGTTTATTAAATAAATATGAACTTTATACAACCCATGAGATCCATAGGACTAGTTTATTTGAGGCATAGGAAAATTACATGACAACTTAATATATAAATTATGACATCTTTATTGAAAACATATTTTACATGACAACAACATTCCTTCTTACATATCATTGCATGTGACAACATTAGGACATATATATGAAATGTGTGAGCGATAAAGCCGAGTATAGAAAATTGGAATAACATGAATAATAAAATAAATTTTAGGAAATTGTAATATAAATGGAACATAAGACAGAACATGAACATAAAGGCATGATATATTGAGATTATCATAAAAATAAAATTTGGCAATAACATTCAACAAGATATTAGCATCTGCCAATGATTATTGCACATGGATTAGCATGAGTAAACCCTCATTGAACATGAATTAGAAAGAGTAAACCCACATTTCACATGAATTATCAAGATTAAACCCTTATTTTACATTGCATATCATGATACTAAACATTACCCAATTCATTAGAGCGCTTTCAGGGAACACCATTCATAAACATTTCATTTCATTAATAATTGTGCAACATGGATTATATCATATGTAATCATTCAACATCATATGTTATTCCAAAATACATGAATTTATAATACATAAATATAATTACAATTAAAAATTTATATTTTCTTAATGTTGAATACTCTTGATAGATATATTGGTATGGTATTTACTACATGATGATTTTGGCTAGGAAAATTAGGGTGCAATTTCAGCAGCATAACGACATCATATAGAAATTCATAATTTGGAATGATGAGATAGAATGAGGTATATCATAATTTATACAAGAGTCAGACAGTAAGGGTACCATTTAACATAATATCCCATCTTTTGAAACTGAATTTAGATTCATAATATGGAAGAAATGCATGAATTGAAATAAGAAGAGAGAAATATCTTAAGGAATTTCTCAATGGTAATGGGTGTACACAGAAGGAATTAATTAGAGATAGAGTGGTATATAATCACTAATGCATAAGGGGGAAATAATGGGGTAGTTTTTAATTCATACCCCAGCATTTTTAATTGAAAATAAAAGGGTTATAAGACATATAAAAACATTGATAAAATGAGAATAGAATGAATGTGAGGATCCCTTATGTAAGTGTGCGACATAAAAAGCCTGAAAAAAGTATTTTTTATCGATTTGGGATCTTTGTGAGGCTTAATGATCGGTGATGTTAGATTAGGGATGCACTTTAAGGAGTTTTAGTGAAGATAAGTGGGAGATTGGGTGGGTCCATATAGGAAATGAGAGGTGAATTCTTTAATATTTCACTAACGTAGGTTTTGGAATCTATATCATATAATATTCAAAACCACAATACATCCCATGGTTTTCCCCATGTTTTCTTAATATGGAGTGGGAAAAATTAATTTTTAATTAATATGTTCAATTAAGTTAAAATATTATCTTTATTTATGTGGAGTTGAGTCACATTATTAAAGAAACACATTTAAAATCATAATGTCTATTATACAATTTGGGGAATTCAATAAGGCTTTATAAAATAATTAAAAGAAATCTGAAATATCATTAATTTAAATTTTTACAAATAAATAGGTTCTATAATATCCATTATAGAATTTATTACATCATTTTGGGTTCATTATGATGTCAAAAAACACATTTTATTTCTATGGTATTTAATTTTTATCCCAAAATATAATTGTCTTAGAAAAATTTGAAAATTTCAACATTTAATAACATATATGTACTGATTAAAAAATAAATTTCATTTTATCTAAATAATTTTCTAAATATGTGAATTTTTACTTTTAAAATTAAAACTGAGACTTATTGAAAATTCAGGGGTTTTGTTAAAAACATTTTTCCAACCATAATAAAAATTACATTCGACTTCATAAAAGTAATATACTCATTTATTATGTGCAAAATTAATTTTATAATAATATTTTATTAAATTATAGAATATTTCAAAAAAAATATTAATTCCTCAGGTTAAATTCTTTAAAAATACACTTTTTGTTTTGTCATATAAGAAATGTAACACTTATCAAAGTGATTTCATAATCAATTATAGATATGGAAGTGATATAATCTTTATTTGTTTGAAAGTTTTTAATAATATTATTAATAAATACCCTAGTTTAATCTATATATATATATCAAATGTACAATTTTTACTCGAAAAATCAATTTTTCAAATTCATCATTTTAATAAGAAAGACTATTCTTATAAAAGAATGGTAGAATAATGATTTTATTTAAAAAGTATTACATATTAATTAAAAAATATGAAATTAAATAAACCCTTATAACACCTGTTTATTCCATAATGTTATAGTGATCGATGGTGGGTAATTTGTGGGATCATTCGATGAGCAAGCTTTGGGCCATGTTCTCAACGAGCTTGAACGTCTCTTATAAACAGTTTCAATCAATCATATGTTATTGGATATCAACATGGGATTAGTCTAGGTAAAATCCATAAAATGTTATCACCCTTGAAATATTTGATAAATAGGCTTTAAAGAGAATAATCCTATTGGTCGAGGCCATCACTTCATTTGTCTGTGTTAAAATTATTTGTTAAAACCCTAAATATATACTAGTCATGTGATCATTGTTCAATGGCTATATTATTAATGATAATAATATATCAAGGTTATTTAAAAAAAATTAAAATTTTCACCTAATTTATATATCTATAATAATTTTAATTAAATTAAAGAAAACATATTTTGTTTTCTAATGTTCGGGTCATTACAATATTCCCCCCATCAAAAACATCACCCGTGAAATTTCTTTATCCCACACTAAAATAGATGTGGGTGAATCTACCTCATCACTTCCTCTGGTTCCCACATTTCTTCTTCAAATATATGGTTTCTCTATAAAACATTTACGAGGGGCATTGTCATATTTTAAAGAACATTTTCACCATGATCTAAGTTCATCACTGACTTCTCTTCATAGGATAGGTAGTATACAATAGTAAAAAATAGTGATTATTTACATGTGATAGGCTAGGAATTTACTTCATCAAGTGTGATATATGGAATATTTCATGTACTTGAGACATAATTAGTGGGATTTATAGAAGATAGGACACTACTCCAATGTGATCAATTACCTCATAAGGGAGGATGTAGCTTGATCTATGCTTTACCTTCATTCCAAATCTCATAAATCTCTTCAATGTTGATATGTAAGGGAATACCTTGTCACCAACATCAAATTCTAGTTCTCTTCGATGATTGTTAGAATAGTTCTTTTTTCAACTCAAAGCATCATTAATGTTATAGTGGATGGTCTTAACTTTCTCAGCTATTGTTTTGACCATTTCTAGACATAGGATTATTTTCCTCCCATCTTTATGCCAACATGTCTATGTTTATCACCCCATCTCTTAAAGGGCTTCATAAGGAACCATTTCGATTTTTAGTGGAATTTTCAATAGATTTATAACTAAACTAGATGAATATGTTTATACCATACTCTTTTAAAGTCCATTTAGCATGATCTAATCATTTACTCAAGTGTTGCGATAGTCCGTATAGATTTTCCCTCAGTTTTATGGTGATAAGTTAAATTAAAGGTCAACTCAGTATTTAGAGCATGTTAGAGACTCTTCGAGAACATATATTTTAATATTTCATCTCGATTGAATAAATTTGATAGTAGTACTCCATGTGACCTTACCACTTCTATTATTAATATATGTTCCAGTTTATCCAATGATAAATCTTCCCAAATTGCAATGAAGTGTGCAGTGTTTGTAAGATTATCCACAAAAACCTATATAGAATTGTCTCATATATATATCATAGGATGTCTAGTGAAAAATTCCATTGTTATGTTCTCCCATTTACATATTTGTATGTTTAGTGGTGGCATTATCCGCTTATACTTATCCTTCTCATCCTTCACTCGCTGACATTTCAGAAACATTGATGTATACACAACGAACTATTTCTTCATGTTATCCAACTAATAATTGTCTTATAGATCTCATAACATATTTTTGTTTCCATGGTGAACAGAGAAATTTAAATAATATAGACCATCCATGATATCATTCTTTTACTCCAAAATTGATAGAAGAAATTTTCATTACCATAATATCACAATTCCTACTTCATTATCATTGAACTCTGAGGCTTTACATTTTCTAATAGTATCAACTTTCTTTTAAATTCTCACATCATCCTGTTTAGCATCATTGAACCATTCCAAAAGTGATGGTTGGGAAATAAGTTTTGAAAAGATAGATTATGTTCCCTTATTTAGGATTCCCATGTCCATCATCATCAAATCTAATAATATTGGATAGTTTTCAATTCTCATCAATGATATAATTTCTAGGTCCTTTCTTCTTAGAGAATATGCTTCCTTGTTTTCTTTCCCATGGTTATAATGATTTGAGCAGTCCTAGTATTTGATCAACTCTAGAAATATTCATTTGATCATATTCAACTCTCTCTATGTGAATTTTTACTTAAGGCATATGTGATCGAAATATATTTCACACTTTTCATCAAAGAGGTAATGTCACAAAATTTACAATGTGAATATACAAATCTCCAACTCTATATCATGTGTAGGATATATATGTTCACGTACTTTCAATTTCCGTGAATCATGTGAAATGAATTTTTCATTTTTCATCAACACACAGCAATTAATTTCTATGAATCATCACTGAATACCATGAAAAGTTCTCTTCTTGTGTGTAGTATGAGCACATGCATAGTGACAATCCTATTTCTCAACTCCGTGATGTTCTCTTCACCTTCATAATTATTAGAAAAAATTAATACCTTCCATGTTAGTTTGGTATGATGGTTTGAAAATCATGAGAAATTTATCATAAATCAATGATAAAAACTAGCCAACCCAAGGAGGCTACAGATATCTATAACAGATGTTGGCCTCAACCATCTATCAATTGTTTTTGTCATAGAGGGATCCATAGATATCTCCTTTCATGTGATGTTATACCCAAATAATGATAATTCATTCATCAATAACTCACACTTGATATACATTGTGTAGAAAAACTCTTTTCTCAATGTCTCTAGTACACTGAATAGATTCTCCACTTTCTCTTCCTTTGTTTTAGAGTATATTAGAATATCGTCTATAAAGACTACAAAAAAATATGTCGATGAAATATATAGTGAATATATTCACATATACATGATGATCTAAAGAGAATTAGTGATTCAAAAAGGAATTAATACTAATTCATAGAGCACATACATTGTGGTAAAAGCAGTCTTGGGGTATCCTGATTCTTCACCATTACATGGTAATAATCTGACTGCAGAACACCCTTGAATATGTATTTTACTCCACATAGCTGATCAGAAAAGTAACATATTCCTAGAAAAAGGTAACTTATCATTTATCGTTATTTTTTTGAACTAATGATAGTCAATTCAAAGGTGTATTGGCCCATATTTATCCTTTACTATGGGGACTAGTGCACACTATAGTGAATCACATGGGCATACAAACCCCTTATCCAAATTCTCATATAGATGTTTCCTTAGGTCCTCAAGATCCACAAAAATGATTATATGTATAGTCTTGGATATTAGTAAATCCCAAAGATTATGATCAATTTAGAATTAATAATATATTTTAGGAGGAAGACAGGGAAATCCCTTGAGAAACAAATCAGGAAATTCACCCATAATAGGCATGTCTTTGAGGATAGTTCCTTCTATAGACTCAATGATCTAAGCATGATTAAGATGATCATAGGGAATGGATATACATTATTTAGACGATGGTTCTAAAAAATAATAATCCTCCTCCTTACATTGGTATAGAATTAAGGGTTTATTTTCCATATGGAGAGTCATTACCCTCTCACATCAATTTTTGGGGGCTCTATATAGGGAAAGACGATCAATGCTAGGAATTGTCTCAAATTCCACTAGACGGAGTATGATGAATTTATAAGGTAAGTTTAATCCACAAATTGTGATAAGGGGGGAATTATATTAATTAGTTGCAATAATTTACACATGTTCTTTTCTCACTAACATCTCTATTTCAATGATTTGTGGTGCTGTTGGGATTGTTTTAAAAAACATTCAGGGTATAAATGAAAGCGTATAACTATGGTTGATAAAACAAACATTACATTTTTATTATATTTCTACTCATTTAAATCATCAAAAAATAGGGGTGAAATATTTCTAAACAATTAAACTCATAAATGTGATTCCATTGATATTATTGGGATAACATATAGAATACATATATTTACCCAGCATGTAAATTTCTAGGATTTGATCTACATTATTCATGACATATTTTCTAATGTATATTCTTATAGGATATATTTTTTTATTCCATTAATATTTATTTTTAATAAGAATATAAATTTACCAATTCAAATCTCCTCATAGTGTCGAACCAATAGTGAAACAAATCCCATAGTCATGCACCAGTTCCCATTCTATTCTAGATCAAAAGAGTGTTTTCAGGTTTTATCCATAAAAATACATCTCTACCAGACCCACTAATACACGTTTTTATCAAGATAAAAATGTATCTTCTTGATAATACACTTAATATATAGTAAAAATATTTAGGTATGTTTTTTATATACTTATTGTTATCCCTAATTCATTCACTAGAGTTTTATAACCAAAATCTAATTAATAACTAGAAATATCGCTGATAAAAACAATAAAAACCCTATTATTTATTAAACACATAAACAAGATTTATTATATTGAAATTAACTTAATACATCCTAGAAGATAGAGAGTTCTAGTTTCTTTTGTTATTAACAACATTACATGAAAACTAAAGACATAAAATACAACATCTTTATTTAAACTTGTTTTACATTCCCACAACATTCCTTTATACTTAGCATTGTATGGGATATCCTGAGGACATACATAAGAAAAGGGTGATCTATAATGACTAGTAAGGGATTAAACTAGGAATAACATGAATAATACAATTCATGTTAGGTAATAGAAATATAAAAGGAGCATAATAGAAACATGAACATAAAATCATGATATATCAGAATTATCATTTCATGGAAATATGGAAATAAAAAACATGATATTAGAATTATCCAAGGACCATTGAAAATGGATTAGCATTAGTAATCCCTAATTGTACATGAATTATAATCAGTAAACCCTAATTGAAAAATAATTATTAGGATTAAACGCCCATTTCGTATTCCATATCTTGATACTAAACATTTCCTAATGCATTGGAGCACTATCAGGGTTCACCCTTTATAAAAATGTCATTTCATGAATATGTGTGCCACATGGATCGTATAACATGGAATCATTCAACATTATAAGTTATAAAAAGATCTATTAATGTGGAATTAATAAATGTAAATAACATTTTATTGGTATATTTTTGTAAATTTGAATACCCTTGATAGAAAAATGGGTATGGTATTCACTATACGAGGTTTTTGGCTTGGATAATTATGGTACAATTTTGGAAGTGTAACGAAGTCAAATGGATATTCATTAGTTGAATTAATGAGAGGGAAAAGGTTATATAATCACTTATACATGAATTAGATAATATGTGGATAATAGAAAATAATATCCCAATATATTAATTATAATTTATATGAATAATATGGAATAAATTATTGAATAGAAATAAGAGAGAAATCCCATATTGAATTTTAGCATGGTAAATGGTGTACATAGAAGGAATTATTTAGAAACAAATTGGTATCTCATCATTAAAACATACTTGAGAATGTATGGAGGAGGTTAGAAATCATAACCAAACATGTTTATTTGAAAATATAATGTTATAAAAACATATATAAACATGGATAAAATGAGAGTGGAAGGAATCTTTAGATACCATACATGTGTGTCAGACATAAAAAGCTTGAAGAGGGACTTCTTGAGTGCTAGAGGAGGATTTAGAGGATTATAGTGTGGGGAGGGTTTAGTAGGGATGTTATCCAATGAGTTTTAATTAATAGATATGGGATAATGGGTGGTTTTATATTGGAAAGGATAGGGTAATTCCTTAAAATTTCACAAACATAGCTTTTGGAATCTATATAATTAAATATTAAAAGCCACAAACCATCCAATGTTATTTTATGATGGTTTTTTCCAAGGAGTAGTTGATAATATTATTTTATAAGTCTTATGTACGAACATATTAAAATATTATCCTTGTTTATGTGGAGGTAAGACACATTTTTAAAGAAAGGAATTTTAAATCCTAATGTGTATTATGCATTTATGAGGATTCACTAAGGATTTCAAAAATAATTCAAAAAAATAAAATCACATTATTTTAAGGGGAAAATAAATATTGGTCATGGAATTCACATTATAGTATTTATTAATCTATTTTTAGGTCATTACATAGTCATAAAACACACATTTTATTTATATAGAATTTAATTTTTACCCAAAAATCTGACTGTCCTAGAATTTTTGTAAAATTTCTCAATTGGCTAATACTGATGACCTGATTACAAAAATAATATTAATTTTACCTAAAATTTTTTCTAAATTTTTTATTTCTCACTTTTAAAAATTAAAACCGATATTTATTGAATATTAATTGGTTTTGACAAAAATGATTTTCAAACTTTAGTATAAATAAAATATTACTTCATAAAAATTATATATTCATTTTTTATTCAAAAATTATATTTCATAAAAATATAATATTAATATATTAATTATTTCCTAAAAATACATTAATTCATCAAAATAAATTTTAAAAAAATACACATTCAATTTTATCGTATAAAAAATATAATTCTAAACAAACTGATTACCTAATAATTTATAGATAATGAACAAATATATTCATCATTTATATGAATATTTTAAATAATATTATTAATAAAATACCTATTTTAATATATATATTTCTAAAAAGTAGCATCTCTACTCAAAAAATAAATTAATCAAACCCATTATTGTTTTAAAAAAAATACTATTCTCAAAAAGGAATAGATAAAATATGGCTTTTGTTTTTAAAAATGTATTACACCATTAGTAACTAATACCTTATTAAATAACCCCCAATAACACTTGAATATTTCCTAAGAGTATGGTGTGTTATCCAGGGGCATTCATGGGGTCGTTCAGTGAACATGGCTTGGGACATGATCTCGATGAGCTTCAACTTCCCATATAAAAAGTTTCACTCATGCTAATGTTTTTTGTTCACATCTTGGGATTTGTCTATGGAAAACCCCTTAAATTTTACCTCCCTTGAAATATCTTATAAATGGGATTAAAATGGAGTGATCCTACTAGTCATGTACATCACTTCCTTTTTTTGTGTCAAAATATTTTCAAAAAACCCTATATATAGACTAGTCATGTGATCATCGTTCAATGGCTATATTATAAATAGTAATGCTACTTTATGGTTATTTAAAACCAATAAAATTGTGCACCTGTATTCTATATCCTTGAGACGTTTAATTAAATAAAAAAAGTAATTTTATTCTTGAATGTTAGGGGTGTTAAAAGTAACGAAATGGATTACCACCCATTATGTTTGACCATGATGAAGATTTTTTAGGAATAGTTGAGGATGGAATGCAATAGTTCAGTGATATATGGGTCTAGGTAAGGAGTTCACTTAATTATTATATCATTTCATATATAATTTATCTTATTTTCATAATCATTTTTTATTTTAATGGGTTCTAAATGTGTGATAATGTACGACTTAAAACAATAAGTGTGTCCAATATTTGGTGAGAAAGATTATTTAGGATTGTAGATGTATTGTTATACCATGAGTGATATGTTTTGAATTTAAATGTGAATGTAACACCTATTTTGTGAAATTTCCCAAGATAGTGCATAAAAAAGTGTATTTTTTTAGTGATATGGAATTAGTTATGTTACAATAAGAAAATGAGTTCCTAAAAAAATATTCCTTATGAAATGGAGATATAAATGTAATGAATGGGAACATGTGGATCCCATGATAGTGCATGGTGACCTAGTGGGTATTGCATGTTTATTTAATCAATCTGTTTCACAGATTCATTAAATATATACAACTATAAATCTTTTTCTTATAGCGTAATATTGGGTTCTTACTAGGGTTATTCTAAATACATTAATAGTAATATCTATGTGTGTGGATAAATATCGATCAAGGATCTTGCCATAGATATGGGCCCAAAATAGGTTCTTTACTTGGAAGTGGTGGATGTAATTGAATCATTATGAGGAAAAACAATAATATCTTTTAAACCGATTCATGCATTATATTTTTTATTATTTTTTATTTGTTGTTATTCATTCACATGTAGGGATAACATTTGACATGATATATTGGTTTTTGTAAGATGATGGGATAGGTTTATTATTACTTCTATTATTTTCATTATACAATAAATAATCATTAATTTTTTATTCTTTATTTATTTCATTTGTTCATTAATTACCAAAGTTTCATGAGAATACATTTATGTGTATCTAATACTAAGGAAATTGCTTATTCAAAGTTAAATTGAGGACCCAACTATTATATAAAGAACTCATATGTATGGGGAGTCATGCAAGATTTCATGGGTCTCAATAAATTTGACCCATTTATTTGATATGATGTGTTATGGAATGTTGTTAGAGTCAATACCCAACCTGAAGTGTAAATCCATTTCCATGATTTTAGGTGTAGGGTCGACAATGGAGGATTTATTCTGTAATGGTTGGTTAGTGTAACACCATTATATATAGTATAATCAAATGAATAAACTATAAAACATATGCCTATAATTAATTTCTTTATTATCTATTTCTCATCTACTTAAAAACATTTTTAATCATTATTAAATTACAGTAGTTTCTTGATGGGATAATACCTATATTATTTCCCATGGTGAATATGCAGGATTAAAAATAGAATTAAACAACATTTTATGGAACTGGGGGAAATTTCATAGATTGATATGTAACCCTAGAGGTTTATATACTTATTTGTGCTGTTAAGTCTTCAATTGCCTCATAGGAGACCAATTGGGTCTGAGGATTATGTTAATTCCATAATGAGGTTGGATCGTGACAAGTGTTATGTTATTTCAGGGTATTTTTGTTACTCTTGACTGGATATTAAAGTATCATATGAACAATATAGGAGAATATTTAGTAAGGTCAGTTGGACCTAGAGGCCAAGGGTCACAAACAAATCCATGATGAGTCATATATGTTCTTATATAGGATTGAAAACCATTATAAGGGGTGATTGAAATAATCCTAAATTTTTCTGTTTAAAATGAATTTTTATATTTTCTTAAAACTATATATTTTTTGTAATATTTTATTATATAAAATGGTTATCGGGAAACGATAGTCGATCAGTGTAGGTATGTAAAATTATTCCCTAAAAAATAATTTTAAGGTGGAGTTTTTACCCTATTGATGTAAATAATGTACCCATTATCATTTAAAATATGTGTGAAATCTTGAGAGCCCCATATTATAGCAAGTCAGACTGTATTGGCTAGATAGAATAATACTGGGTATAAAATAAGCCATAAAGGGGTATTCAATATATTCTGGGAGATTCCCTCTATGGGTCAGTTTCATAATTGACCCATATGAATCAACTTATGCTTCTTTATGACCTTTATTAACCCTTACATTATGTTTTATTTATATTGATGTTGATTTATCTTTTAATATATCATATTTACCATCACATTGCCTATTTTATTTCTTGTTGGTTCCAATTATTATCCCTCTATACATCTAACACAATTTAGTACCTATTTATAAGCTTATAAAATATTAAATTGGTTCTTGTATAAAATATCTAATTGTATGGATATTTATATGATTTTATATATTCAATGTTTTAGCATTAATCATAAGGTGAAACCTGGAAGGTGTAACCTAGTGAGCATGTGGTAGGAAAACATTAACTTGTTACAATATTGTTGTATCACCCTTAAATATAAAATTATATGTTTCATTTTTAATTTATATTATTTAAAGAATTTGATACAAAGAAAATTTAATATCAACCAAAAATATAATATTAAATTCAATTTATAATTGATTATTAGAATTTGTGGGAAAATATAAATATATATTATTGATTTTTGAAAAATATTTTGAAATAAATATAATTTCAATTATCCACACTATGGATTTAATATATTGAATTATTATATATCTAAAAAACTATTCATATTGATTAATGATTCTTTGTATATGATTTTAAAAAATTTACTTTATTCTATGAAACTAAATATACGATAGATTGAATTTATTTTTGGTATGAATATTATATTATTATCAAATTGGTATCTACATTATATGAAATATGAAAATTGATAATTAATATATTCCAAAAGGTTATTTTAATATTGGAACTGATTTGATTCTATTCAAATGATATTATTTAATATAACAATTTTCAAATAATTGAATTTTAACTTGATAAAAACCAATATTTTTATATTCAAATTGTTAAAATTGTCTTATGATTAATTTAATATATGGTTTTTGAAATATATTATTTTAAAGTGAATCATGAATAATAATTTTATTATAACAACAGTAACTTTATTGTTTGTATTATCATATAAAAAACGATATATATGTTTAAAATATCATTCGATTTTATGAAATGTAAATTTAAAGTGTATTACTATAATGTTTTTATTTACAATTCTGAGTTTATGAAAACTATGTTCAATATTTTATGGCCATAACTAATAATATCATACTAAATATGATGTTTTTTGGCTATTCAGTTAAACATATGTTATATTGGTTAAATTATTTTTCATGATATAACGTCCAAAAAATATTAATTTTTCAAAATAATATTTATTTTATCAGGAAAATAAAATATAGTGATAAATTAATCCTATAAAGAGTTGTTTTTCTTATAAATAATTATTTTTTTTTAAAAATAAATTTCTTGATTATGCCATTTTATTATATATAATTTATATGCGTAATAAAAAAGGCATTTTCAAAATTAAATCTTGTAATGTTTAAAAACCAATTTTTCAAAAAAGTGAAGTTTTAAATAAGAAAACTAAATGTAGAATTAATTTATCACTGTATTTGGGATTAGTAAGAAAATAAATATTACTATAAATTAAATTTTTCTTTAGTAATAAAATGTAAATTACATATGTAAAAACAAGTTTTGACATTAAAATAAATTATTGTAAAATTAAAAATTTGAATAGTAATATAATGAAATAAATTTTTATAATAATTTAGAAAATGTATTTAATAAACTATAAATCTTATATATTCATAAAATAAATAATATTACATATTAGGATTCCCATGACTTGTGAAACATGTTACACTGAATTTTAAATAGGAATAGTTAAAATTGTAAATTCTCACCACTTATAAATGGGGAAACTTACTACACAATCATTAAAAAAAAACATTCACTATCCCACTGAAAATAATATAGTATTGAATATTCCAGAACTATATTTAACTCTATTATCTTTTATTCACTTGTAATTATCAAAATCCCCCCTTTTTATGGAGTCATCTGTTGGAAATCACATAATGTCAACAAGAATTTTTTTCTTTAAATCAATTACATTTTTATATAATTTACAAAATAAATTATTATTATTCATATATATTTAAGTCAATATTTATAGTGTTATAAATGATATTATAATTATTTATTATCATATAACAACAATTTACTCATTCCCCTAAAGAATATACAAATGACATTTTGTTATGTCTAAGAACCACCACCACCACGAAGGTCCATGTTTATTTTCCCTCAAACACCATAAATAGAATTTATTTATATCGAAATTAATAAATAATTATGATATTTATAAAAATATTATATTTATATATGATATAATATACTACAATTTTCTACAGTTCTATAAAAACTTAAATCATTTTATTAACCCTATTGATGGGGTTAATGAAAAAAAATCCATTATCCATGATGTCACAAAAATCAGCACATCATGGGCCGTGATTTCATTTTTAGAGTAAAAGAGAAAGATGGACAAGTTTAATGACTTATATTAAATTAAAAAGAAATAATTTTAGTATATATATGATAATAGATTTATCATTTAAATTTTGATATATTAGGTTAGGAGAGTATAATAAAAGAAAAATAATTTAAAAAGAATTTAAATGAAAAAAAAAGAGGGTTTAACTATTGAATTTTTACTCCTTTAGAGCATCTTTAGGGAAAAGGTTTTCATCATTTAATGATACAGTGTTCTTCTTGACAGGGGTATAAGAATCATAATATTATTGGAATGAATTTGGGCAAGGATGAAATCCATAAGGGTGTGAGGAGAATAGTTGGTGATGGGTGGTTTGTATAGTGGAGTAGAAAGTTAGTTTCCCAATATTGTTAATTAACAAAAACATTTTATGAAAATAAAATTTATTCTAATTTTCTTAATTAATAAAAATTAGTTTTTTTAAATATTTATAACCTACATAAATACAGTCACATAATTAATAATTTTTCATAAATATATTTACTTATACTATGATATAATTAGATCATAAATTCATCTATAAGAATAATAAAATGTTTTTTAATTTATACTTTAATAGGTGTGATTACTATTAATATTACTATTTTACTATTCAAAACTTTTTTATTTATATTTGAGATTTCACATAACGTTTTCATCTAGAAAGGTTCTATATTTTTTAAAATTACATATTATTTTACTTTTTATTAATTTATAATGTTTTTATTATTTTTTAAATGTGATTTAATATTGATTATACTATATTTCATAATTATTAGAAGGGAGTTTCCATTGATAAAAATAAAATTTGTTACATTCTCCACCATAAAATAAATTTCACCTTAGAAATGCCATTTTTACAAACTATTGATAAAAAGTAAGTGTATTTCTCATTAATCACTTCCATAGTTCACATGTCACCTCTTCATACCTAATGTTCCACCATAGTACTTTTACCAAGTGAGTAGTCTTGTTATATATTAAATTATCTATATAGTCTAATCTAGTCACTAGAGACTCCATATAAGAGATATCATCTTTACAAATATACCACTTCTAGATTCAGTACATATGGGGGATATGGTATGTAATTCTTCAAGATACATACATATAATACAGTGTTTATAGGAGACATGGAAGGTATAGGTTCCAGTCAATAAGCCAAATATCTAACTCGATCACGAATCATGAATATGCCAATGTACTGGGTAATATTCTTTCCTTTAATCCCAAATATCAAGATTATATTTCATGGAGATATGATGAGGGAAAAATTTCAGCACAGCTAAACTTAATGTCTCATTTTATATTATCTACATTGATCTTTTATCGACTCTGGGATTCCACGATGTTATGTGGAATAGTTTTCCCATTTTCCACCATTTCATCCACAATTTATGGTCCTAGAATCTTATGTTAACAAATTGGATCCAAACATTCTTGTGTTATTCATATTTTCCCACAATGAGCTTAACATGAATCCTTTTGGATGTTCTAGTGGAATGTTTTGTTGTATGTTCAATCTTCCAGCGGTTCATGTTGGACCTAGTGTCCTTTGAATTATATAGAACATGATATTAACATGTCTTCTAGTTCCTGAAAATTTTTATAATATTGGACATCATATTTTTGATGATAAGTAGTATAGATTTTTAGCTCTATGTTTAGTGCATTTTGGATACATTTCCAAAACATCAAGGTGGATGCTGGACCCCGATCAAAAAATATTGATACAGGTACACCATGTATCCTTAAAACACCATTTATGTATATCAGTGAAATCTCATCCCATGAAAAGTCTTCTAAAACTGCAATTAGGTTATTTTTATTTGTAAATGATCCATAACAACCCATATTACATTGATACCTCTTGATTTATATGGACGTTTGGTGATAAAATCCATGTAGATGTGTTCCCTTTTCTATTATTGTCTGGGTAATTATTGAATAATTCCCTAATAATTGTTAATTTCTTCATTAAATTACTAATATTATTGGAACATTGATTTATTTTCAGTGATTCCCATTCATAATATTTTCACAACAATAATTCTCTAAGATATATCAATACATCTTTGTTATCCTAGTGTGAATATAGAATGTAGAGATATTCAGGTCACTCTGAATCTCCTTCTTTATCTCTAGATCTACAGGTAATAATATTCATGGTCCAAATCATAAAATTCATTCTACATCAATTTTTAACATTGATGATTTCCCCTTTCTCATTCTTCATCATGATTTTGGATTTCGACATCATTCTTTTAAGGATCCATTATTTTATCCATGAGTGGTGGTTAAGAAATAATTTAAGAAAGTATTGAAGATGTTCATTATATAATTATTCCTATGTAAATCCTTTAAAAAACATTTAATATAAGATCCCTCTCATTTATAACCATTAATAATGTTGCTGCTCCTTTTCTACATAGAGCATATGATACATTATTTTATATTCTAGGATGGTAGTGGGTCTTTCTCTTAATCCTTCTCGAGTATTTATCATCATATCTGGAGAATATTAATCTATTTCTATGTGAATATATATTTTAGACCCTTATGATCATTATATATTTCACACTACATCCCATATAGATAATTTTGTCTTAATTTCAGTGCAACAATCACAACTGCTAGCTCAAGATCATGCATAGGATAGGTTTTCTAATGAATTTTAAACTTCATTGAGGCATTTCCCATAACGTTTTCCTTTTAATGTAGTAAATATCCTAATTACTTCTTTAAAGAATCACTTTATTCTATAATGTGTTCCCGACTTATTAGTAGTGTGAGTAATAGGGTATTGAAAATCCTCTTTTTTAACTGATTATAGTAATATTCATCATCACTAGACTAGAAGAACTATTCACCTTCCTGGTTATTATTGTGAGTGGGTTTGACAATCCTGATATATTCCTCAAAATTCCCAGTAATACCCATATTAATGATAGAAATTAAGGGTTTACGTTAATGATGTTTTCATGAACCACTCTTCAATTTCCTTTTCCATAGAAGTGTCTAAAAACCCCTCTTTACATGTGATAACATGACCCATGAATGATATGTCCTCCATCAATTTTTCACATTTAATACATTTCTCATTAATTTCCTCAATTCAAAAATACTTTAGAATAATATTAATATAATCCTTATTTTTTTTCTTACTCATTGGTTATATCATAGTATCCTCAATTAAGAAAACAAAAAAATTTTAGATTTTATCTCAAAAGAATATATTCATTAAGTCCATGAAAATTTATTGATCATTATTGAGTAGGAAGGGAACCACTATGAACTCATAGTGTGTGTACCTTGTTTAAATGTTTTTCTTGTGAATATACTCTTTCTTCACCATTAATTGGTGATATCCCGAATAAAGGTCAACCACAGATAAGTACATGGCCCCACATTGATGATCAAACACATAATATATCTATCTAAGGGGATAACTGTTAATTATATTGAATTTAAAAATATCATAATTATCAATGTAGAGGCATATTATCTTTCTTTATTCGTGACGAATAAGCCTTGTGCAGCCCATGGTTAAGAACTTAGGTTAATAAACCCATTTTTGATATTCTCGTGTAATTTCATCTCATGTTCCAATAACATAATGGTAACAATTATATAGGGTTTCATTGATATATTTATAGATCCACGAATAATTTCAATTGATAACTCAACCTCCCAATCCAGAGGATGACAATGAAACTTTTCAAGAGACACATCAATCAAGTACCTCACAATTGACATGCCTTCGAGCATTATCATGTACCTTGTCTCAATTATATGATCTATAGATTATGTTTCATAAGAATTTAATATCCACACCTAAGCTGAAGATTCTGAAAAAGATTCATTATCACCCTTACACTTTAATAGAATTATAAGATTCATTATTGTATAATGTGTGATCTCCCATTCCCAATAGTAGATATTGGATTTGTATAAAGATATTCAATGCATTCCTAATTTCATATCTAATTCTAAAAAATTAAGTATGTCTAAATTTTACAGGAGGTTCTTACTAGAAAAAATTACAAAGAGGATATATAATCATCCGATGCAATAATTTAAAATTTTCATATTGTCAAATATAACTGAAAATCTTAATTTTGAGGTTCTAATTTAATAGTACTGGTAATCATGAATGATATTAATGAATTCTAAGAAATAAAATCAATTAGTATATTCTTTATTCTTAAACGAATAACTATAGTTCTTATAACCACATCATTTTATCGTTCCACCATATTAGTAGCGATGGAATAACCATTCCTATACTTATTTGTCTTTGGTGGTTTCTCACATATATTTCCCTTAAAAACTCTAGGTATTGTGCATTGGCTTGCATATTAAAATTTTTACTACAATTTTAGAATTTAACCATGGGTGGATCCTTCATTTCATCAAACACATTTTGCAGATTCTCTATGAGTTATATACATTCATGAGCATAGTGGTCAAATATCGCAAACAAATAGCATTTCCCTATACATTTTCTGTCGTTCTAATGATCCTTCATGCAACATTTTTGACATAAAATTATCTGATATTTCTTTACACCCTTTTCATTAGACCCCCACCTCAAAACTCGGCCTTTCATTCATCATCACCTTATCAATGAGACCATTATACAAACTCCATATCCACTATAACCTCACATATAACAATAAATTAATTACACCAAAAGTATCAAATTGATAGAGCATTCAGAAGGTGTATTTTTAAACCACTAAAAACAAATTTTGATATCATTATTTACAATTGATCTAAATATTTCCTTTAAAGCCTTGAAAAATTTTAATCATTGACCTAGACAGATTCACCATATTTTTTCCTCAGCTGTATTAATTATATCACAATATTTTTATAACAATTTCAAGGGAAATATTTGTTGAGTAACATTATAAAAACATATAATAACTCACAATAATAAATTTAAACACATGTAATGGTGTTCTTAATCAATTACCACCATTGTATGTCCTCCCAATATAGATGATAAATGTCCCAATTCACCTTCCCAATCTCAAAATAGTAATAGAAAATATCATCTCTATTGGGTGGATCCACAACTATACGACTAGTGGATTAGATGATCCAATAATGTTTAGTGGTTATTACCACTTAAAAGACATGATATCTAGTAACTCTCTCTGATGTGAAGAATGAAGTTTCACATTTTTATTTTATTTTTCATATCTTGAGACATCTTGGTAATAATCACCAACAAATTTGGAACTCTACCTCCAAAATAATTATGGATGTTGTTTGGGTAATCTAGGAATTTTCCATTGCATGGTTTTTATTCTAGTTTCTCATGGATCCCAACATTTTATAAAATAGAAAAGGATTGAACAAAACATAATTTAATAATTCATAAATAAATAATTCATTCTTCTAGGAAACTATTTCTGATGGAACAACTTGTGGGATCCATATGATTTGAATTTTATAAAATAACACTTCTTGGGTTCTAACATTTACATAGTCTCATACATACGGTTTTTAAAAAATTTCATTAATCCAGAATTATATCCTCCCTAAAACATTTTCTGATACCAACTATATAGTCACCACATTTATTAAATTATTATTAAAACATTTAAATGATAACCAACATAATAGTGCTATAAATCACAGACCCAATGGATTAGTGTCTTGTGATAATTAGGACCATAAATATTTTAACATAATAAATAATAAAATTTTATTTATTTCATTTATCTAAATTTATTTTTTCCCTCTTCATCTCCTTAGTAATACTATTTACCTGTGGATATACATAAAAAAAGGGGTTGATCTAAAATACACATAAAAGTATAGTTATGAAATAAGGATTATCATCATAAAGATATCATAATAATAACCATAAGAGGAAATAATACATAATGGAATTGAATTTTGAAATGAATAAAAATTAAACATCACGTCTTATTGTTCAAATACAACACATAGTTTGGAACAATGATAGCATCTTGTTCACAAATATGCAACATTATCACAGGGGATTCATCACATTTAGCAATGCTTTTGTGCACTATATAATCTTGAGGGTCATGTCATATCATTTACATCTACATTATAATTGTAGGTGTGATAGTAACATCATATCATTTACATTATCATGCATGCCACATAGAATTAATATCAATATTGTATGAAAATTAACCCAAATAAAGGAGTGGGTTTCATTTAAATAAGTATTCATTGATGAATAACCTTTCAGCCTCACAATGTAAATATGCAATTACATAAATGAAGAAATTTACATTCATCATGATGGAATAATAGACAATATCACATGAAGAAACTGAAATAATTTTAGTAGAAATATTTCTTAGCGAAAATTCATTTATTGTTTCATAAAAATATATTTGATTCATTTATATCCTGAAAAATACAAGTGAATGATAAATTAATGATATTTAAGGAACATTGAAAGAAAATATATATTAAAAATAAAGTGATATAGCTAAAATAAAAATGAGTTATACCCATTATTACATTAATTAGATTCATTATAGTTTAATTAAGTACATTTATGGGCTTTACTAGAAGTTATAGAGATTAATTTCATCATTCAGGAGAATTCATTTTATTGGTTTTCATGATGAGTTATCATGTTAGTAAATAATTAAGTTCATGTAAAATAGGAATAATTCATCTGAATTGAAATAATATATTATTAATGACCATGAATAATATTAATTGTATATATATATATATATTATTTGATTAAATGGAACGATAATGAATAATTAGATAAGACATTAGTGATATTTGTTGATCTTATAACGATGGGGTTTCAATCACAATGAAATAATTTTGTTATATTATTCAATATTATGTATATTTTTATATTATGAGAGCATAAAAAGGTTATAAAATATATTTCAAAATATGTTTCAACAATCATATCAGTTTTATTAATATCCTTGAAGGCGTTAATGTAAAAATAATGTTCATCATCCACGATGTTGGTAAATTGACACATCAATGAAGATGATTTAATTTTTTGAAAAAATTAGAGAGCTATAAGAGGTTAATGATGGATATTAAATTAACATTATAAAAATAAAATATATAAAAAAATATTTTGTTATAATGTAAATTTTCATAATGGCGGTGAAAAGATGATAATAAATGATGAATAAACTAAAAGAATTAAAAGGAAATGAAAGAGGGTTTTACATCTTGAATTTTCCCACCTTGAGAACCTTCATAGAGAATATGGTTGGGTATTTTGATGAGACAAATAGCTCATTGTAGTTTGGAGAGGATTTGGAAAATAATTTGGGAAATTTGGAAAATTCAATAATCGTGAATGTTGTGAGGGGAATAGATGGTGAGGGTGGTATTTATAATGGGGGAGTGATGTGTTTTCTCATTATTATATTCACTAATTAATTATTAAGGATATAGACTACAAATAGTTTGCATTCCCATAAACAATTAAAATAATTTAAGATATACTATTTGAGATTATATTTCTTACATCAGTCTTACGACCACAACTATTAAATAATTATTTTATTTATAATTTATAAAAAATTATCGTATTTTACTATCGAAATATACTATTATATTAGAAAATTCCCAAAACATCACCATAGAAATTTTTCAATATGTAAAACTAAAAAATGTGAACAGTTTTATTAAAATATTTTTCTAGACATTTGAAATTTAATTTTCAACTAAAATAAACATTTACTCGAAAAATACAGATTTTAAATTTAGAATTTTTTTATAATACATTAATAAAATAATTAAAATCTAATAAAATATTATTAAAATAATAATAATAATTTATTAAAATAAGAATATATTTCATGAATATAAATTTAATATTAATTTATTACAATAATTATAAAATTTTAGGTAAATATTTATGACTTACAAAAATAAAAACAAGTAATTAATATATTTTAAAACATTTGTTTTGTTTATACTATGATATAATTATATAATAATTTAGTTTTTAAGAGTCTTAAATTTTATTTATACATTAATTGATGTGGTTACTATTTATTTGGCTAGTTTACAATTCATAATATTTATATTACAATTCATATTGTCAAGTTAATATTTTATATTCAAGGGTACCTTAATTTTTATACATTCTATTTATTTCATTAATTATTCATTTATTAAGTTTTAATTGAGTTCTAAAAGTGATTTTATTTGGTTTATACAATATAAAATAATTATAATACGGGATTTTTCATTATCAAAATCGTAGTTTGTTATATTTTTTTGTCAAAATTATCGCAACATTAAAAATATTTTTTTCCACACATCAATTTATTTTTCAATAAGATATTGTTTTTCGCATACCCTATTATATTTGGTATAAGGATCCTATAATTATGTAGGGTAATTAACCTTACATTTGAATGTCTATGATTCAAGTGGGATTGAATTATTATTTTCTCATGTTCTATGGGTATGATTGACTCATATTGATTACCATGTGAGAGGATTGATATATTACACCATAATTTAATTTATATAGTGTATTCATTTCACTATAATACTCAAGTATATTGATTATATTTAATTTAACTATATTTTAATTCCATTGTACCCTCCAATGTTCATTTTACACTTACATTGAAATTACCAAATGTTTATTTTCCTATAAATTTTGTTTGATGGAAAAATGATGTCTATTAGAAACTTTTTATCATTTTACAGTTTCAATAATAGTTATGTACCATCATATAAATTATCTCTTACTATTTAATTATTTAGTTTTAAACATGATTAATTCTAAAACATCCAATTTCTTTCCAAATTATCCATAGTTTTCCATATAATTATTCACCTATGACCATTATCTATTAATACTATATATTTTATTTTTTTGGATGTACTTTTTTTCATATGTATTTTTTGTCATGAGACCCTCCATTTAATGGCAGTAGTATAAAGCTGGTAATTAATAAAGAAATATAATAACACATGATTCCTACATTCAGTAGGCCCTGATTTAGCATCTAGTATAAATGGTATAAAAATATCACATAGGGATAAACTTAACACCATAGAAAATATTATACAGAGAGATATATTAAATAACAATGGAAAAAATACATCTCCTAATGTTGATAAAATAAGAAAAAATACTTCAATCCATGAAGAATGTAAACAAATAAAATTAAAATTATCCAAACAAAAAGACAATTCATACGATAGAGAATCAATAAATAATCATAACCCAAGCTGGTATTGTCCCTATAAGTCCCCAAAATTCTCATAGATACCAAAAACAATTATATATCTATTGTGACTATAACATTATTACTCATTAATATCATACCCATGGTATTTAATAACATGTGAGAAAAGGATAATAATGAAATAGAAAGAAAATAGTAGAACCATCATGGGCCTAAAGTGGGAAACTATCTAATACTAGCCACACCATGGATCACTCACTGAATCATGTTTTTAATATAATAATAGAATATCAATATAACATATTTATAAGGAACCACATAATATATTACCAATTAATTTTTTCATTTTCATTCCCAAACTTCAATATTCTTGAAATATGATCCCATACATAAAAATTTCAATTTATATACTACTCTCTCTATTGGGGGTCAAGACACATCCACAAGTATATTACCATATAAAAAGAATTGAATTCAATGGTAGCATAAGTCAGCATAACATCACAAACTCATCAGAAAACCATGTTATTATGGTATCATGAATGATATATAAATTAAGTTCATTCCTATTTCCAACCATGTATGTCCCCCACAACACATCAAATCCTCATCAATATATGGAATTCTCTGACACCACCCTATCTTGTCATCGCAGGGTGATCTTTATCAACAATCATATCATCATGGGTTAATCTACAATACCACCATTTATCATCACTTGGTTATCTCTAACAATAAGAAATATCATCATTACTACAAAAGGGAGAGTGAGAAATAGGGGTAACCAACCATCAGAATCACCACAAACCTTGATCTTAGGGAAAACACTCAAAATCTGAAATATATTGCAATTTAATGTGAATTAAATATTAGGTTGAACATATAGAAATATAATAAATATATAAGATAGGTTATAACAAAAATTACCCAATTTATGGGTTAAAATCAACTACTTGTGCATGTTCAACAATATCACCACTACACCGCAAGATGTATAAAAAAATTTCTAATACCACTAAATCACTACTAGAAATATTATCTATACCAATGTTTTTGGGAAAACTGTTGGTATAGCTCACTAATTTGGACCTATACCAATGGGTTGGCCAAAACTGTTGGTATAGGTCACTTATATGGACCTATACCAACGGTTTGTCCAAAACCGTTGGTATAGGTCCCAAAATCAATGAACATGTACCAACTGTTTTCAAAAACATTGGTATAGGTCTATACCAATGATTTTGAGAATTGATCATATAAGTACATGTATTTTTACTGGAATATTCTTACATCAGACATTAGATACATCAAAATTTAAAATACTTATGATAATACATATATATTTTATAAGTTATGTTCACAAAAGAATGTTAGGTTAGTTCTTAGGTTGTTCAATCACAAACAAGAGGTGATGGGATAAAAACCAACCAAATGATTATTTTTTGAATTACATATACCAACGATTTATGGAGCCATTGGTACAGATTTTCATATTATTTATACCAACGGTTTTCAAAACCGTTGGTATAGGTCTATACCAACAGTTTTCCCAAAACTGTTGGTATAGACCTATCCTTACAGCATACATGCCAACGGTTCTCCAAACCGTTGATATAGGATATACCAACAGTTTAAAGCCCTATATCAACGGTTCCAAACCTTTGGTATAGGGTATTTTTCATTTGGGAATAAATCACATCTCATAACAATGACAAATCTCCAAATGATAATGCATTTAATATAATTTTTTGTTACTCTTTAATTTCATTCACATAAATGCATCAAATTCATTAATAATTTATTTAATTTATGCCAATTATCACACATCAATTTCAACTAATTCATATATTAATATTTTCCCATTCTTATTCATTTAGAAACACATATCATTTTAGTTTTAACATTTCGAATTAATTCCTTCTCTAATGGAAAAACTGTCCACACCACACAACAAATAAAAACTCCTAAAATCACATTGATCACTAATGAACAATATTGTAAACAATACCATATTTATAATAAAAAACTATATCCCAAAACAACCATACTCCACAAACATCATAAAAATTCCCACACTACATCCAATTCCAAACAACCATCACATCACTATCCAAAACATTCCATATCCCACGAAATTAACCACCATAACTGTAAAATATCCCATATAACACAATAAACTCCAAAAGTACATCACACATAGAAACACATATCAATTTACATAATATACCATAAATCATGATATAAGATAGGATTAAATTAAATTACATCACTACTTTGCATTGATATTCTCAGAAAAAATCTTTATTTTCGTGGGATACTAATTCATTTTCTATATATATATATATATATATTTGTTCTCATCATTTATTATTAGAAAAAATAAAAGAATAAAAAAACACGTGGATTTAAAATTATCACCACAACATAATATAGTACTTTCAAAACATAAATAATTTTTTATGGATAATATAATATATACACACATATTAAATTACATCAAATGTCATAATAACATTTGATTTCATTCATATCCTATTCAATTTTAGAAATAAACTATTTATTATCTTCTTATAATGACCCATTCTATCAACCAGAAGAAAATAATCATGAAATCCCTTCTCATTCACAATAATATATATGGAACTAGGTACCCCTCTTTGAAAGTGTAATTTTGAAATTCTTCTCACAACTAGGTGGAGGAGAAACAATATGTTGATAAAAACTACAAATGTAATCCCTAAATAAACCTAAATCACATCCTGGTTTTTCGAGATCATAGCCTCTTCCCATCCCAAAACAAAATAATTGTCACCCTCAATGATTCCCAAGAAAGAATTTGAGATATAGAAAGATAAAAGGTGATTTAATCATCATTTAATCACATATATCAACATTCAAAATATATAGATCAATTAATGTAGAAAATGGGATTATAGTTACTTTTGATATCATATAGGGTTATCCCAATGTTCAAGAGAAATAAGAAATTAATAAAATTATTTATGAGATATGAGAAATTTATATATATCATAGACCATAACACATTTATTATTTGAAACCAATTATCACATCAAGTTTTTTCATGAGTCACTCTAATTTATGTCACGAAATATATTCATCTCATTAATATCTCAATCTCTCACCACAAGAAAAACATCATAAAATTTTCATGGATCCTAGTGGAAATTATTTTACATAATGAATTATTATTTCCCAAAATTTGTAACATAAAAACATATGTCCCATAGAAATATTCAATCCATGAATATAAATTAAACAAGTTGCAAAAAACATATCATGTTATGAAAACATATTTAACTCACTAACATATTGATGCATTATAATTTCATCCCCAGGATCTACTATGAAATTTTCAAGCCTACTGAAAACACCTCTAAACCCCAAACAATAAAAAATCGATATAATGATACAAAATACAAAATTACATGCCTCACATTGTTTCTCATAATTTAATATCAAAATTAATCATGAAAATAATGTAGTGGATTAAAACAAATATCCCACAAGACACCTCTTAGTGTTATCAATACACTTCATACAGTAAAACCATAAACAACATTGAGACAATAAAAAAAATCTACAAATCTAGAAACACAACCACAATAACATCCAACATGCATAAATAAAAACAACCACAACACACTATCCAAAATATAACAACCACCTCATTCATCACCCAATACTATCCTAGTATCACAACTCATGATAATATACCATACATATAATTATATTTTCCAATTTTGGTTGAAATAAATCACCTAGAATGTTTTAAATTACATCGTAAATATAAATTAGATTTTTTTTAATGGGATTCCCCCTCATTATATAAATTAATACATAAAGGATTACATGATTAAGGGGAGAAATCAATTATTTTAAATTATAATGATTCAAAAATTACATCATCAATGAATAAAAGAACAAATAAAAATTTAAATTCTTATTGGAAATGGGAAAAAAATTTCTTCTTATGCTCCCAAGTAACCACCACCGATAAACCATTACTCTGTAAAACATGAACCAAAGGTTGTTTCATCGACATATCACATTCTCTAAATGATTTTGGATAACCACATGTTTCACTATCACTATAATGTCATCCATTATATCCTCATATGACCAATCAATGAAGTGGGATTAGTCATGAAGATATTGATGAATGTGAGACACAGTGAAGATGTTATGAATCAGGCCTATCTGTAGTGGAAATTCTAACTGATACTCCCTCTCAACGATGTGATCTAACACCAAAATTTCCAAATGAAGTAGGTAAAATAACTATTCCATGTAGCAATAATATCATTCCCACTATAGGAGTATACTGTCACAAACACAGAGTCTCAAACCATAAACTATTGTTGGCTATTACTATGATTAGTGTTTTCTTTTTGACTATCCTACACTGGCCTTATCTTCACATGAAAACATTATATCATCTCTTACATACTCTACACTATATATGGACCCCGAACTGGTGAATCCTAAACATCTATTCCAGAAAATTAGGAAACAAATGACCACCCATACTCCATATAAAATAGATCCATTCAAGTGGATGAGGGAAATATTTCTTCATACGAAAACTTAACTAGTGGTATATTATTTACACACTATCTTCTAAAATTCAAGATGGATGATCAGAACAATTCATCTAGGGTATAGATTGTTTTCTCTACCTGAACACATTTTCAATAGTGATAAGTAGTTCTGAGGATAAAATGGGAGTTACGTGCAATAAAATAAATTCTCCTAACACATAATGTGAAATGAGGATCACAACAAGAGATGGTATTACATGATATAATTTGACCCCTAAAAAGACCAAATAAATTCTTAACTAAACATACACGACATGTAATTCATGGATATCCACTAAATTCGATGACTTCATTAGTCAATCCATAATCTCACAAAATGTATAACATCCTTCCTAAGACCAGGGTAACCATATGGCGAAATACATCATGATTTCATCCAATTTACAATATTGGAAATACAATGGATTTAAAAATCATTTGGGAACATGGTGCTTGGATTTCACCTTCTAAAAGTCCAAAAAACATTCAATAAAATATTCCACAAACCATGTTATCATGGGCCACCAAATATCTCTCCTCAAGAAACAATGCTTCATAAATACATACAGATGTAAAAATAATTTTTAGATATTTAACACAAAGATAACAACCCTTGAATTGAAAATGAAAAAAATAGCATCGATATAAATATAATCATATTCTAACCATCCACTTACAGTTCCAATACAATAACACTTTGGCCAAAATAGTCACACATAACCTCTACCTCCATGTATCCTGACTAATATTCCAAAGACATTTGAATCATGGATGATTCTATGGGAATATAATAATTAAAACAATTATAACTACATTAACAACATATGATGAATTTTCATAAGCTCATACATTCCTTTAAAAACATATATGTACATCCAGACAACATATCCTTATATTTTATTACTCAAAATATCAACAAATACAATATTTTTTTAGAAGGGAATAAGAATTATCAAAATCATAATCATAGAGAAATTTCATCCACCATAGTTGGTGTGGATTCCGGGTCAATTGAGTGAAAATTATTTCATGATAATGTGTTCTATGAAATCCAAAATGTGTTTCTCGATGTGTAAATTTTCCACAACATTTGCAAAAATACTCCCATTGTAAACTATTGATAATGTGTTTCAATGTTATAGTTTTGGGGATGTAGATTCCTTGTAATATATGTAATCATATCCCATCTGTATATCAATATTAAATAAAAAACTAATTTATCCTATTAATTCATAAATACTAAAACCTTCTCTAAAAAATTGAAATAGTGGCCCATTGATGAACTTATTTTTTAGAAAATTGAACTCTACATGAAACTGATCAGATAATATGAATTCCATGTTCTTCATGGTCAATGATTATTATGAGGTAACAACCTAGGAATAATCAGACCCAATAATCTAGTAATAGACTATAAAAGAAAATAAAAGTCAAATGATTCCCATGTTATTGGGTTCTTTTTAAGAAAAAACATCCATAAGATTAAATGGATCCATGGATACACAATAGTGAAACAATAATTTCAAATGGAAATGAACCCCTATTATCCCGAACATTCACATTGACAGTTTCCCATATTGTTTATGGAGTTGAATGAATAAGATGACAGATCGTACATAATCAAAGTGATCATCCTATAATATTTATTAGATAAATATTTCATAAAGTTTCATGTATTTAAATTGGTCATGAAAGACAAAGAACATGAAAATAATGAGCAACATGAACCCGACTATAATTTTTATTAAAAAAATGGAATGACCATGAAAATAAAGTTCTGAGACCGTCAATATTCCCCAGTAATCAAGATATCCATATTAATTACAATCTAATTATGATATCCAAACTAAAAGTCTAACATCAAGAACTAACATACCCATTATAACTAGTTAAATAGATCATCAATCTTTGGGAGTGGGTAGTGGTTCATAACCATCACTTGATTTAACCATCATTAGACAACATAGAAAAAATGAATAACATCATCCTTTTTATTGAACAATATTATAGTACCCCTATAATATAAATTGGGAGTGACTAATTCCAACTACCAAAAATCGATATCCAATATACACAACACTTACTGTTTATTAGACCCTGTTTGATTGAAATCCATATAAATCAGAGATGTAACCATTTGAAACTCTATATAAAATCAACATCACTTGAAGGGGTAGTGTGATTATATCTTCCATAAAAATATCATGGAAATACTGAAAAATAACATGAAAATATTACACATTATATTATTCTAGCATCCATTCCAAATTAAAAACAACGGTTTTCAATTTCAATCCACATATCTGATAAAACATCTATCCAATGAAGGACACTCTCTATACATATAAATAAAAAATCAAAATTATCCTATGTATGTAGTAAATTACTTGAAATACAATTTAAAACCATCATAATTCTTGAATATCATCATATTTATATATATTCCGGAAGAAGAAATCCCAAATTTACTAAATTTTTCCCAACAATGGTCTACAACCATGACACACATCAAACAAATAATCATGACCTCAATCTATCATTGAAAAAATCAGGGGTACTGGAAGTATATATAAATATACTCCAAATTAATGAATCCAATTATATTTAATAATATGGTTTGATGATCTTTAATCCACCAATCTAAAAAATAGGGTATACGGTAGTAGATCAAACCAAAGGATAACTTTATCCTTGTTGTCACTTCCACCACCCCATAAGAATATTCCAAAAAATTTCTCATATGCCTCATGATTGAAAATTCACATAGTCGCACTATAGAATAGGTCCCTGTGGTTGAAGAAAATTATGATTTTACCCTTTTATTTCTCAATCATCCCTTAGGTATTGAGTAAGAATCAGTGTCTCAATGGTTGAAACTGCCACTAAGGTAAATCATGCTTCAACAAAAAAGGGTAATGACTTATCATCTAAAATTTTCCTACCTAATATATTGGACAATACCCATGGGATTTACAAAGACTCATCTTTATTTATCATGAAAAAACTCATGATTGCTACTCCGAATCCACCAACCCTAAAATTTCAAGTCAATGTTGGTAGAGGTCAGTTCCTCAATAGTAAAAACCTTGACTATCTGGGGTTCAATAATACACTACATGAATCCATACTCTTAATGATTTATCAAATGGATACTATCATGAGCCTCACATCCCATAAAAAATCAACAGATAACTTCTTATTTTTTATAGATCTAGAATCATTGGATGAACACATGGGATGACAGAATACTTTATCTTTTGGAATAACACCACCTCAAGACGTTATTATCCGGAATCCTCGTATAGAAAGAAATTATAATAAAATTGTAGGAGTTTATTGAGCTTGTTCAAAATATCCCTTACCCATAGGATACCCAATACAAGATATATAAATATACCCTTCCACAAAATATTCATCATCGATAAATGAAATTATAAATAATACACCTTTTGAATTCTTACAAAAGAAGCTCTTACCTCCTAGTATATCATTGATATAAAATCCAAAATAGATGCAAAATTCATTATATAAGACTAATATCCAATGGATCACAATACTTATCTAGTTCTAAAAGAAGTGTTTAGTTTATCAAAAGATATTATAACCATCAATTTGTTTCAAAACCAAATTCCCTTCCCTAAAACATACCCAACCTATTAAATTAAATTGAATAAAACCATGTAAACCATGAATCACTACCCTATATATGTTAGATACTCTAATGGTCAATTGGATCAGATAGAAAAATATATTCTATCATAGTTTCACATCGCTGACTACATGGATCCATTCCTGAAGAGAAAAGTGAAACACTAAGTCTAGTAGCATGGAATTCGTTCGATTATCCATTAATAAATACAATTAATTTATTAAAACAGTAATATAAAGATATGAATTCAATAAATCATCATTTTTGTACCTCTCATATATATATACTATACAAAAAATTCCACCTCACATGGTCATTAAATAAGCATATTTTCCTTGCATTAAATTATGGTCCCCCCTAAAATTCAATCTCTTGGCTAGGCTTTCTTGTAAATTTTAATCACCAATATAAGTTGAAATTATTTCATTAAAATACCAAATAACCCTTAATGTTACTATCTCAATTTTCAACACTTTCTCTCAAACCAACCCTTTTACAAAAACATGTGATGACCCCATCCCTACCATGGTATGAAAACATGACTCAAAATTATGTAAGAGAGATAACAACCCCCCGCCCCATGAGCCTCCTCTAGAATTCCATGATTTTTTTAATAGAACATTTGGTAGCAAAATCATGCATTACGAAGGAATTAACCACCATTAATAGTATACAATCATGAGATAGAATAAATAACCACCTTGAAACTATGAAAATAATATAAAAGTAAACGTAAACCATCCCATTATTCAATAATTGTGTTAAAATAGAATAAGAATATTCTTTATGTAAATAAAAAAAGGAATGTCATGTGATTAAAATTTAACAAAATATAAAATTAAATTATTGTAATGTACAACATGATCATTAAAATCAACCTTTTATAATTAACCATATTTATATATTGTTAAGTTGAAAATAATATGTATCTCTATACGATGATACCCATGGACACCATTTCACTTGTGAAATGAGAATATTAATATACTACTGATAAAATATTAGAACAATTATGGAACTAAAAAGTTCCACTAAATAAACATATCCTAAACATGGTTCCCTCTCTCAATATCATATTTGATATTGTTACATATAATCAAAGCATATGAAATTAAAGGTGACCAACAACTACATCCCCATTTATTCAATTCTCTCACTCACGAACATCAAATAACCTATGTTCTCACCTCCTCCTTACATAAAATATCAAATATGAATCTATATATGATTTGGGACATGATGCATCCCAATATATCCCAACCCCCTACAATGTGTAGCATTTAGTGGAAGAATTATTTATCATAATATAACACCCTCATCACATAACAAGGGATGTAGGGTATCATAAAAGTAAGGGATATCAACTTCATGCATTCCTCCTATAATGCATGTACAAGGGAAAAAATTACATCATCATCATTACTAGGAGATCTCTAACAACAACCTATCATCTCATTACTGAGTAATATCTAATACCATAATTTGTTATCAATTCTTAATCTCTAACAAAAACCATATCACCACTGGGTAATATCAAACACTAACCTATATAATTAATAATTTTAAATGGAGTGTGGGAAATACAGTACAAGAAAACATTTTTATCATAATTATCCTGGTTTTTTGGAGAAACACCAAGAACCGAAAATATTAGGGAGTATGTGTTTCCATGTCAGTTGGGGAGCTTATTGAAATGAAATGAAAACTAAATATGGTTATATATCACGCATTTTACGAATAATTTATTAACATAAAATGGTAAAATGCTTTAAAACCCCATCACTACACTAGCCAAACATTTCTCATACTATTTACTACACTCAATAAATCATATCACACAACTACCCACTGAACAAAATAATTTAAAACATAGAAAATAGATTCCATTTTTTCCATAATTAATGATATTTAATTAATTTTCATTTATGCGTACATTCATTTAATTCCAATATAACCCATTTGTTTTCATTTATTCATTATTTTCCATTTACCACATATAAATTTCATCCAATTGTCAATTTCAAATGTGGACCATGAATAACTATTTAATAGTGCAGGTTACTTTAAATTTATCATTCAAAATTAAATCCATGGAAAAAAAAGATACCATAATGACCAAACCGCATACCATCTCACCAATATCATATCCATCAATAATCTAAGACATAATATTCTAATCCATCTATCCATTACAAAAATATCTCACCTAGAAAAACACCCTTCAAAACCAAAAAAAATCTTTCCATGTCATATCCCACACCAAAAACCAATTGCATCACATCCTAATTCATTATAAAACTCAGTCTTGTCAACACTATTACTAAAAAATAGCTTACATCACAAACAAAAAACATAACAAAAACATACATACATATAAACACATTATAAAATCCTCAATAAATGATGAATCAAGAATTAACAGGGTATTTTTATAATATATGTCATTATTTATCCTAGGAAATCCCAAGAATTCTTAATTCCCATGGGTTATATATTTATTCTTCATATGAAAATTCTTATAAATTTATCCATGTTTAGATCAAAAAATTTAACACATTCAAAGGACTCATAATTTTCATTACAATATATCATGGAAGAATCTCAACAATAGTTATTTAAATAAATGAATACATTCATGTTTAACCATAATGGAAATTTAATCAAATGATGCAAAATAATATGAATTATCATTATTTATATTAGATTTTTTATTTGAAAAATTATTTATCCTCTTTTAATGACTTGTATTATCATCCCCACGGAAAAAATCATGAAATCTAAAAAAACATCACATAAATAGGTAGTCAAACAGGATCCTCTAACTCAAAGAATCATTGTAAAGTGACACAACCAACTGGGAGAACAATAATAAATTAGTATGTCATAAAAACAAAAGTAAACCTTGATTAAAGATGAATTAAATCAAGGATCACCAAATTCACAACCCCAAAAAAACCATGAAGAAAACAAATGTCTCCACCGAATATTCACAATTAGAAACTTGAAAAATATGGGAAGAAAATATGGTTTACTCACCATAGATAGGAAACGATAAGCCATCATAGGCCAATAAACAAAGATGGAGGAATATGGGATAAATCCCCATCCACAATTTTGTAGAATTTACACAAGATATTTGTGAAATGTGATATGAATATATAATTATTGGATAGTAATGAAATTTATAATATAGATTTCACTCTCCACATTAATGATGTAAAACCCAATTTCTTGTAATTAGATTTAACAAGGCCCTCTAATCATAGATGTGAAATATATTAATCCATGAATTAAAAAAAAAACAAAATAAATCACATCCTCAAATATTCATGGTTTATTTTTCTAAAATTAATTCATGACATGAATTATTCTCTCATTTCATGAGTCAATTAAGAAGAACTGGTCATCCAAAACATCAATCTCTAAATCTACAGCCTATATTCAATGAACAACATCTCACAATGACAATTCATATTCACATTATAAAAAATCTTCCATAGTTTAATGATAACACTATGAAAACCCAAAATCGACTTCTCCAAACACCCCTATTGGAACTGAATTCCACAAATGTCAAAACACACCATCCTTTTAATAATCAAAGCAATTATCTGACTTGGTGAAACATTTTGATACCATGAAATTTTTTTTCAAATGTTTTGAGACACACACACAAGATTGACATCCACGTTGAATGGTCTTACACTACAAATGTAACATATCTCAACCCCCTTATGAACATACCATGGAACCATCCAAGGTAGGTGCACACAATAATTATGGTATATACACAAGGATCCTATTCATGAACAATCCTCTCCTATGTGGAATGTGATGTAAACCCAGACCTTGAAGGATCATCTAATGTGGTTATTTACGATGTCGTGTGTAATACATTATTTACAATCAAAATCACATGCTATGATTCCTATGAATATCTCTATATATTGAAGTCCACCCCTCCCCCCTCTTCAGGGTTATTGTCTAGAGGTTTATGCAATGCACTGGTGCGCACAAGGAAAATATTATATGAGACTGTGAAAATATATAATCACTATGTCACTATTGGGACCAAAATTCTACAATCATGTCCCAACTTCATCCCACCTATTTTGAATGCATCAAAAAACATCCTCCTGCTCCAACACCTCATCTAGTTTGGAACACATTCTTTTCCTCAAAACTGTTATTTATCTACAAAACAACAATCATCCATGAACCCATCCGTTGAATATCCCTAGAATTCCTCTATTTCGATCCACCATTTATGATCTCCTCTTTTGTTCATATGTTATTCCTTAAACACACCTTCTTTCACGCAACCGTCCATGCTAGTGGGAAATGATTTACTGGTCCAACATGTTATTCCTCCTACACCATTAGTGATTTCATCTCTATAAGTTATTATTCTTATAATCGGTACATTAATCCTATTTTTTTATCATCATAGGGATTATAACATAGAACTAACAACTGTCCACTCTTAATATTCATTAAAACGTTGAATTTTCAAATCCAACCCACTCTCAAGGGTTTATATGTTACAATTATTTCATTATTTAGGGAAAGGAGTGATTCCCCAATGTTTGCGCTGCATAAAGTTGAACTATGTAGAAAAAAATCATTATAAAATGATGTTAAAATATTTTATCATTCCATTAAATAAACATGGGGTTACCCACATGGGACCCTTATGGGATGACACTAGGGGATGGTCGTTCAACCTCAAAAAAATTTCATGCATAAGACCAAATCATTTTTTTTGGGATGCTCCATGTATTAGTGACAAGGAATGAAATGATCCTCAGGTGGAATTGGATCCTCCTAACCATGGAATGCAATATTTTTGAAGAAGAATCCATGTGTTATCCCCATACCATTATTTTTTAACAGGTCTTTCAGTACATGATTTTTAGGTATATTTCATCGTATTGTTTCTCAAATTTTTCATGACTCATGTTTTATTAGTGGTTATTATGGTACACAACATCCAACACCCATTTTTATTGGCCACTTATATGCATAAACTACAGCACATTATATCGAATGGTAGTCCCTCATTGTTTAATCCACATTGTGATTCCTTATATGGAAGGCGTCTATACGTAATCCCCAACCATATGCTCTATTTCACTGGGCCACCACTTTATGAGGATGTCCAAAAAACACACTTCAATAAATGTGGTATTGGATTACGATCAAAATGGGATGTGTATGAAGGAACCTTCAGTTCCAAAACATGATCTGTCATCCATTCCATCAATTCCACTCAACACTTCATCATTATTGATCCTAATTTTACATGGTCCCCTAGACCCTGGTGAGATAATTCTACCAATCATGGGAAGATCCAATGCGTAAGAAACATATAATTCATCAATGATCTAAGAATAACCCCAGGATGAACTAATAAAAATTACCAAAATCAATAAAACTAAGAGACATCATCTTGTAAATGGAATCTACTATGCGTACGACCCACATATTCCACTGAACTATGTGGGTTTCAATACATATATAAAAAATGCTTGTTTAAGATAAATCACTAAGGTTCAATCCCTAATAATGGTAAACCTATGTCCCCCTCCTAGGGGTGTACTACTCAGGTCCACCATCATGTTCATTTTGATCACCCAACGTGGTGTGACATCTTCCTATTATGGGACACACCACCCTAATATTTTTCCATGGAGATTTCTGATCCATCAATATGTTAAAATATTATTTGTTCTATTTGGGGATGAACCGCTTTGATATGCCTCTAATGGGCATCCTAATTAGTCTCAGTAGGCTAACACATGATAAATAATTTAATAATATCCTTTTGATGATAAACTCATGACTGATCTCAAGATTTTACCTCTTGATAAATATGTAATGACAGAGGATATATCTATTGACGATATTACATTGGAATCAAATACCTCATGACTAGCATGAGATGGATTGGGTTATACACTAAAGGATTCATCAATTGGATTATCTTTTATGAAAATTAATACATGTGACAAATGTTCTAGTGTATAGACATGTTAGAAAATCCCGACATGATTGCTTTCCTGACTTATGTTTGTTGTCCTATCACGACCCATTGGATTGTGTTGAGATAAGAATTATAATTAACAAGATTCCACAAAGTCATTGCTCCATGAATGAGTTTCATGATCATGTATTAATATATGAGGGTGACCTGAAAAAAGTGATGAGTACCATGTAAGAATCCATGGAAGGATAACAGACCTCACATCGTAACATTTCAATCAAGGAAAATAAATTTCTGAAGAATGTGATGAATGTCATACACCTTTGGAAAGTAGTAATGGAGGGCCTCAATAGGATCCATCATGCACACACCATGTTACAGATGCACAAGTGAAACCTAGAGATTTATCTAAAGTCATACATTGTTAACAAGATGTGAAAATCATCTCCACAACACAATGATTAATACTATTTGATAACATTTTATCTAATCCAAATATCTAGACCCATGAATTGGGGAACTCTGTAGGAGTTTGGGAAGATGAACATTTGGAATTCCTGTCTATAACATAATCAGTGTGGAACTCTTTCTCTCTTTAAACCCTGGATGATTAGATGATTCTATAGAAACCAGATTTTCTTTCTATGTATTATTATTGAATGAAGAATCTCATTGATTTATTAGACCCATGTTGTTGGATGATAACAACATAATTCTTGTTGTTGTTGGTGCATTAGAATAATCAATTCTACAATCATGAACAACCCTACATATTCCATGGAATCCACTACACCATCAGCTACCAGGTGATCATTCCTGACCTAAAGGTTATATATTGTTCACGTGATGGTGATTGAATACATTATACAATGGTATTTTAAAAATCAAGTCAACACCATTAGATATATTGATTGGAAGGACAGAGAGGCCTATACACCATGCTAATAATTCTCTCTCAAGGGATGCATTGGGAGCCACATATCCTGACTCTTATGATAAATCACATTAGGAGCCTCACACTTGAGTGATCTAAATACTCTTCCTCCTATAATAAATATTTATAGGATGCCTGAATCAACTTATAAATGAATACCACTAGATTTTTTCCCATGACGGCTCACACCGTGCCTATTCAGTGCCATCATAGATCAATACATAATGGTGAGGAATAGATGGAATACACCCCTACTCTACCGGTCCTTGTCTAAACATCTCGACACGGTCATCAGGTTCATGCACATGTGGATTCCAAACAATGGTAATCATCTTCTACAACTCCCATTTCTACTTCCACCCATGAAATATTCTTCCTGATCACTACCACTATAGAGTCGAGACAGGCCAATGTCGGGTTGGTATTGTGGTCCCATCAACACCTTGTGTAGGTTGGGTTGAATCGGTCATCATTTGGAATCATCAATATCCATAACATGCCCTTCCATGAAGATGTGATTCTTTATGACATTCCTCCCCATACGATCTATAGCCAATGTAGAGGTCAAACTTAATCTCACATTCAACATGGAGGTCCATCCCATTTTATGAGTGTCAATGAAAGAGGAGGCTCTCCCAACATCATCGACACCCAGTAAGATGGTCCTCACCATAATCATTGTTTATGATGTGTAGTCCCACACCCTATCATTTCCTATTATATATAAGGTCCACCTTGTGTTTTTATTATCTCCAGTGGATGTCGTCTCTGCTCCCACATTGATCTAGGAAGTGGCCCTCCCCTCTTTATCAAAACACGTACATAGGTCCCCTCCGTGAAACGAACGAATTTCAAAGAGGACCATCTTGTGATTTTAGCATTAATAGTTGTATCCCTAACCACTAATTTCGAACCCAAAACAGAGGCCACAACTATGTTCTCTTTGATCTGTGTGAAATCCCTTTCTCAGACTTTAACCAACGAATGATGATGCCCTCCTCACTCGCACAATCAATATAGAAACCCTCCCTGAGTTCTAGCTGACCCAAGAAAAGGTCATCCTTAATAAATAATCAACCAAAGTGGATTTCCTTTCTAAACATTCATCATATATCCTAAAGGTCCTCCCCATGCCAAAAAAATTCTCATCTCTGAAGAATCGTCCTAGAGAAAATGGTTGAACAGCCACCAATTAATGAAAAAACTATGGGAAGAATTTAGTAATTCTAAATCCCATTAAATTCATAGAATTTGAAGAAAAATGAGACTCAATGATGGATCCTCCACCAAGGTCATATGCCTTAGTGTATTGGTAAATATAAAAATAGGTGATGTTTCCATCACAAAAAGTGAGGTCCACAAAATATCAGAATCAATACATTGGTACATGAATGTGGAGGAATATTTGGATCCCTTCTTGGGTTTTATAGTTCATTAACCCATATCATCAATATTTTTGTTCCCTAACTCTATAAAAGATCATTAATAGTGTTCATCAAGTATGATATGCGACAGTCACCCAGAGGGACCCCTAGATGACTAATTTTACCATCACACATGATAGAGATGCGAGCTCCCAATTTTAGAGGGATGTGATGATGTGGATGACACCACATAAAATGGATGACCCAGTTTACATGGAATAATATGTTTTATGTAGTATCTCTTCTTCTGGTCAATTCACCATAGCACTGATTCACATCAGTGTCATTGTATGTTTCTTGGTTAACACTGATAAGAGATTGGGCGTGCCAAGATCTATACCCCACATCTGAACATGTAATCTTGTGAGACACTTGGTTTACTGACTAGATATATGTGGTTTTTTGTGCAAATGTATATCCAAACATTGACAACCTGATGTCATTCAACAGGGACCAGGTCTCAGGATTTCATCAAACTATTTGGGCACAACACTATCACCTCAATAACCACCAGTTTGTCTATCAATGAAGCAAATAGAACATTAAAGACATCGACCATCAATGTTTCATGGTTGGGTTTGTATATTTACTAGTGGCTCGGCATCATGAATCACCAAACTACCACATGAAACTATAAAAATGATTCATCGATAGCATTATCGTGCTGTGAAGAATCACTGAAGAATTGTCTCTACACTTTCAGATCCGTAGTTGAGTATAATATGTTTTTCTCCAAATCAGTTTCATCCTACGATGGCCAAATTCGACCGGTGATATAAAGGACACAACCCCATTTATTGTAACATTGAATATAGATTATATCATTTTTGATAAGGATAGGAACACTAGAGGGATATTATGTAATGTAATAGCCTTATAATGTAGCATTTTATCTGGTGGTACATCAAACATGTATCCTTACAAGCATTCAAAGGAAAGTTCATGAACATGGAGATCCCCTGGCACCATTTACTACCCAGCAGGATACCAATTAGGGAAAGAAAAATGCTTGGAATTATAATCTCTCTAATATTTTTAATTCCACACATAGGACATAGGTTGATTCTAATGTGGATTCATTACATCTGTAGATTGTATATTAGAAGTGGCTCGTCGATGAGATCATTATCGATCAAAGACCATATTATAGTCAACCTCGATAGGATAATGTTAATCCTATGCATGAGCTATAAAAGGATCCATATTTTATTCTTGGTTAGTTTCCACAGTTGATCTTTGTGATCCCGAGTAAGAAAACATAGCATAGATAGGTGGTTATGGCATGGAAACCTAGTATGCATCATCTAATCCACCCGAGCCATTTAAAAACCTTCATTGAGACCCATTATAAGTTACCTACAAGATGAAAAGCCTTTTCACCACATTTATTATCCTATAAATTCCTTGGTGGTTAGTATCCATCACAAATATCAGAATCCTCACTAGTATGATCATTTAGATTCTCTCATGAATTGCTTGATTACCTAGCTACTCGATAGGTGGAAATCCTACCTAACGGTAATCCACACTCGACTTAGTTGGATGATATTCATGAACCTCTAGAATACTATATTCTAAATTCAACCCCTTTATTGAAATGGAAGGACCTATTCACCATATTTTCCTCTTCATCCCAATGTACAGACCCATGATGGAGACCCAAGAGTAGCATAAGGCCACTAAAATCTGACTTTTCATTTCAAAATTGTAATTTCATGTGTTTTTCTAGTATAATCACTTACACAAATGGTCCATCAGTAGTTATTAATATCTTCAAATGTTGATTATATCCTATTTACTCTTTACCACTTTATTGAAAATTATTTACAACCACCTCAAGTGAGAAAAATATCATGATTAGCTTCTTACAAACCTTGTCTCCAAATGTATGGGCCTCAATCACTCACTCGACATGTCGATGAATCATGAATAGTTCATTTTGATGTGAGTGGTGAACATAAATATTTAATTCTTCTGTAACCGCATCGCTCATAAATTCCTATGGGGGTAATGATATTTTTTGATCATTGATCCAAACCTAGAATAATACATACAGTAAATCAAACAGGCATGTCCATTGCCTTTTCCTTCCTATGTAACAAGTGAAACCAAGTCATAAATCGATACTATAGTAAATTTGGATGCCCCAAAGTCCCCAGAGATTTTTCTTGTAGAGACTCTCCCAACACAACTTCATTGAGTGTAGTGGTCTCAACATGATCATCCTTTCCCAATGAAGAATCGGGATGCACCTCATCCTCGTCCACTACAACCTATGTGAGAGAATGTGGCTCTAACCCCTCATTATGTTCCAACCCCTCATTGAGGTAAAAATTCCAGAGCTACATTCCCAGACCAGAAGAACTAGACATACTAATTTGATGATTCAAATGTTATTAGTTACTTCCAATGAACCTTGGAAGAGGTGGTCCTGATGTTTCTAGTGTCCATGAAATCCCATGAGGTTGTGATCACTGATCATCATAACCATTTCCATTACAAATAATTTTTGGAATATTCCATCATGAAATGTTATGAGTATAAATATTTGATCACTAAACTTTTGGATAATGCTTTGGGATTGTTAGGATGCATTTCATCATAGATGGAACACATCTCCATTTATCTAAATAGTAACTGTGAGATGTTTGGTGAATGACAAAATGTATTAAATCATTGGTCTCAGAAGTACAATGATTGGATGGATCATAGGGTAGTTTATCTCTACCATGGTGTCATCCATTCCAACATATACCAGCTTGAACCCCATAATTTATTTTTCCTTATCGAGTTCTACTTCATCAACCTCATAGCCATCCATATCTCATAATCTAGTTATCAATGGCATAAAGGGACGAAAATTCATTTACTAACATCAAAGCTTTACCACACCTTCTACGATTTCAAGCCTATAGAAATCATAATAACCCATGGTGTCTATCCATCTATGGAATACTCCTTTGAAGATGTCCAATAGTATTTCTTTGTGAATACCATCGAACCAGTGGTCCCGTACATGGTCCCTGATGATATGGAATTTCAGTAGTCCCTCTGAATTTTCCATGAATGAAGTCATCGAAAAAGAATATTGGGACATGAAAACTTTTTGAATGCCCAATATAATGATCCAATATAAGGTGTGCATTAAATAAATTATAGATATGTGTTTTTTCATAGATAATAGTAGGAACAATATTCTCACCCTATCTTTTCAAACATACCACCAATGCTACCATGAGAATTTTCTAGGAAGAAAATCCATGAGTGCATTATGTGCATCCATGTCCAACCACATCTAGGCCGCAATGAGTAGTAGTTCTAGTTATGTTATCTAATGAACATCTAGATGTATCAAACACCATCCAGAATCAATTTGTTAAACTATATGTTTATGTCATGGTTCCTGATAAAGAGTAGCCTCATGTAGATATAAATGTGTACATAGAATGAATGTGAATTTTATTGAAGCAGATATCCATAATTCATACAAAGATCATAATCCTCGACACGGTCTTCATATTATAAGGAATCCATGAGGCCCTTTCGGAATACTTAATAATCCACCAAAATGTTTTCAATAGCGGTAGAATCCAAAATTTCATTCTCCAATCAGGAAGTTGATCTAGAATAATACCATGAAGTTATATCTTTCATAATATAAGATGAAGGTTCCCTCATAGAGAATAATATATGGGCACTTTACATAGTATGTCAGTTCAATGACATGGATGGATGTCACTATCTAATCAATACAGTATCTATAATCAATATCATCTTAAACCCAACACTCTGCATGCTAGTCTTGTCTGATGAATATCTGGGTCCATCTCACATGAAGATCATAGGTTATGACAGGACAGAGTAGAGAATGTGGGGTGAGATCTATTGGAAAACCCATTTCGACAGTTTAATAGAAATCCATGAATTCATGGTGGTCCCATAAGACACCACATACAATTCATTTATAGGTTTGATACAAGGTTTATATTTTCTCATATACTCTTTTCCAGACCACTATATTGATGCTGACTATTAATAGTTTAGGGAAATGTGTGTTTATAAGAATGATTTTTAGGAATCCTTTGTCGTCAAAAAGCTTTTGAGAGATTTGGATGAGAATTTTTTCATTCTGAATCACTGGTTGTAGGATACTACACTAGTCATGGGAAATTTATTTTTCATTTCTATGAGGAAAAAATATTGCATCACAAAATTGAATGAATGTAAGAATATTATCTTTTACTCCATCATGGTTTAGGAACATGTAATACCAGGAGCACCTATCACTATTAACTGTCAATATGTTCTCCCAATGGTCGTAACTGTATATCAAACGCACTTGTTTCATTGAGTTAGTTTGAACTAACAAAAGCTGACTTATCAGCATTTAATTGACATTAAACATAAACCTCATGGTCTAAAGCATGATGGAATTGGTTTTCCCACCTCAATTGATATGGTTTCAGATGAGTTGGAATCCCCTGGTGGGGATTCCACCTTCCCCCAACTAATAACCCGTTTCCCTGTAATTTGTTATTTTGTAAAAACAAACTCCTCCAATCTGTCCCCCATCTTACAAGGATGAAAATGATCTAGGAAAAACTCATACCTCCTTCGATGAAGTGATATACACAACCATCGATGTGCGGGGTTGGGTGAACATTAGTACTAAATTAGACCATAGGAAAATGCTGATTAAGGCATCCGTGCCTACATAAGAAAAATAACAGTACCAAAATTTCTATAATAATCACAATGATGTGTTTTCCTAGAGCTAGGATGATATTTTAGTATTGGTACCTTAGGTCGCCGTCCAATTTCTTAGTCTCCAAGTGATCCATCACTGTGACACGAAATATCCAAGAAAATGAACCCTTGTCATGAGTCCATGTTAAAGGATAAATTTTATATGATCATCACAGATACTTCATCAATGATATTAAATATCCCATGTGGTTACAGAAGATCATTTTAATCAGGAATAATAAGAGGAATATATGAGTCAGTATTGATTACTATGAATCCAAATTCCAATATTCAATTGATTAATTTACCCTTCTAGTGATAGATTTGTATATTGATACCATAACTCGGTTCAAGTATATTTCATTCATTTATAGATACTCTGGGTAAAACCAAATCTGCATGACCCATGATTCTAAAGAGTTTAACACATTCAACGAACCAAATGGTACTCTATATTATCATGTCCTGAATTTTTTTCAAAATAATGAATGATCCACTAACTAGTAGTAAATGGACCAAATCATCAACTATATCATCCAGAAATTATTTGAGGTTTATGGGTAAGACTTGGTAATAAAATGACACCAGAAATAGGAAAATCATGTAGATATCAGGAAAGAGTTATTCTTATTAAACTTCTAGAATATCAAGATGATCCCCTTTAAGTGTGTCTTTGTGGATTTATTATGGAAATTTTAGGGCATCATAAGCAGATACGAAGGAATCAATATTGACCAAAAAAAGATTAAGGCCATCTGCCACATGCCTCCTTTGATAATTATTTGGGATCTTTGATGACATTAATGACACTTTTCATACACAAAATAGTTCATTGTAAACCTAAATGAAATGTGTAAACCCATTTCATAGATCATGAAGAATGGATTTATCTACAGATGGGATAAAGATTGACAAGCCACATTTGAAAAATCAAGCAGTATCTAAAATAAATTATGGTTCTACTGCCACCCATATCATGTTATCCTTCAGTCCTCTACAAAACTACAATGGAATGATCACTTGGTTACCTTCATTATTATAAGACCAAAAAGGGACATAGTATTGCTTATACCATTTCAATTTCATGCTCTTTGGCACTATGTTCAGATACTCACATATCAAGAAGAGATTCCATGCACATATTTTTGCATTATAGAAGATGATTAATTATTTAAAGGATAATGAGATAAATCTGGTTTCCCATACCTACCTTCTAAGGTATATATAATGAATCAAGTGTTGTTGATAGGGAGGATAACTTGGTAGGAAGTGAACTAAAAATAGATTAACATTAGGTTTCTTCCACAAATCCCTTCATTGGTAATGCACAAGTAGACATTATGGCTGCCCATACAACACCCAAAGAACTTCCTATTTATATTTATTTATTATATATAAACATACTTTTATTGGACCATCACATTCCAGGATGAAATATCCATTTCAATGGTGCCTCTCAAACCGCAACAGTTTTAAGGCTCAATGATACCAAACTCAATAGAGTGGTCTTGTGGATCCTCTTCTCACCCATGCACAAGCTATTCTCCCATACTCATTCATGTTTTAATAAGGATTCACCTACAATGAGTAATAGTACTGAGCATTCCTTAAAAGTCTAAAGATGACGCTCAAAATATATATACACTACATTAATATGATGGGAGACTCAATGGTTTTCATAAAAAAAAATTAATGTTGAGTATATCATCATGAAGCTAGATCACATAGTCTTGTTAGAAGAAAAATTACCAATTGATGGCCCAATTATCTTCTCAGATAGAAGTGACTCACATGAAATAACAAAATAATGATTGAATTTTCCTATCACCCATAGTCGATGAATCATAAAATTGGGAAAAACCTTTTTTGAGTTTCTCTCTCATGGATCTATCCTACTAGATAGAGTCAAGCATGAGTTACTCTACTGGAGTACAATGAATTTTACCCTCTAGAATGCATCCAACCTTGTGCATACTCTCAAGAGGCATGGTTTTTATGTAATTATCCTTGGTTTCATTAATGGAGATGATATCCATATGATAATCAAAAGATTGTATTCTGTGTGCTATGCTTCCAACTAAGAAGAATAAAATCTCTCCCACCAAATTTGATGTGTAGGTTACATCTAGCCATCCATGTTCTATGATTGTTTATATTTTTACATGAGGTAAAACACATGTAATATTTATTTTAATATTCGGAATTTTCCTCTAGATCCACTCCATACTATAATGTCTTCTTTGAAATTTTTAGTATGGGGAGTCGATGACGTGGGAAAATATCTACTAGAAACTGACCACTAATGAAGGTGAATTGTATCATTAATGGATTTCTTTTCCTAGTGGGATGAAGTGATCCATCAAAAGGATGTCAAGGCTCAGTAGATTTAGGATGTTTGAGCTCTAATACCATCAATAGATATAGGGTCCTAAAAATTCTCAACGACAATGGTACCACATTCTGGGTAGTTTAGATGATGAATTTCTATGATATGTACAACATTACATGCAACTATACTTCCAGCTTTCATGAACTGAATAATGAAATGATTAAGTACTTCAACATAACCAACTCTCTCATTCTGAAGAAGAATATGGGATAATATAAAAAGGATTGGGTGTAAAATCTCACTAATGATATCTAGAAATATCAGATGGTGACTCAAAATTCTACCTAGCTAACTCTATATTCATTGGTATATGGAATAGAGGTATCCCAACCAATCGACATACAATTTCAATCACTCCTAACAGTTTTCTATGATTATTAGATTCCAGAAAGAATTGAATAAGTCATTCTAGATGAATTGGATTTTCATGAATAAAAAATTCTACAAATATTTGAAAAATCTAGAGAGATACCATAACATGATATGTATATTATTCTATAAGAAATCTTGTTTCTACTTATTCCACCTAGGTGATGTGTTTTCGGCTCTCTAAATATCAATGATGCATGGAATGAAGATGAATAATTTGGATACCAAGTGGTATGGTCATCATATCATCCACAAAATGTATACTATTGATGAATAATCATTTATCACTATTGATAGAGAGCATTTCACTCCAACAATCCACAACAAGTTTCAAAAATTGTATACAGCGTAAAGTGTTTATCATATCTGCAACATGAAGTTAAATTATTCTATGTTGTCATAGTTTCATGATGATAGATTGTGCACAATTTCTCATCCCAACATCATAAAATTAATATATGTTTTTTAGTCCATGTTGTATGATATTTTACTCTATAACCTTAGTCTAAACATCATGACATTAAACTGAACATGGGGTTTCTTCAAAATGTGTCTTCTAGAGGAATGCCTCCAAATACCACATTAAAATTTTGTTTATCACCATTCCCCTACATAAATATTTTATTGGGAATATATTCCCCATGACCAGAACACATTTACCATAAAATAATATCCCCCATTCTAGGCATCACGACTTTATACTATTTGCCTGAATTATTGGGAGTGTACTTTATGGATGTGGGTCTTCCATAGCCCTCGTTCAAGTAGGGATTGGTTACTCAACTGCCCTGAATTCATTTTAATGACCAAAGTCCCCAATATTTTCTAAAATCAAGGGCCATAAAGTATGATCCCATATAGTCCTAGTTACATGACATTAAATTGCACACATCATAGTCCCATATTCCATGTCTCACAACATTAAACTATGTGTGTGAGTTATTCTCGGGATTTTTTTGTTTACATTTGGACATTATTTGGCCTCATTTAAAATTGTTTTCTAATGAATCCATACAATGAATATCTTATTTATTGTCCATAGACCTTATTTTCCACAATCTAAATCCTTAAACTAAAACACTATGTCCTAGAGTCACGACATTAAACACTCTACAAACCTCCATTGGAAGGTGTATTTTGGTTTGAACTACCAAGTCCCACTTCCACATAGGACCATTATTTTCTTTCCCCAAATATCTGTATTAGTTTAGTATGTTTGTATTATGGTTGGAAAATTAATACAATAAACTAATAACCTCCTAGTAATCCATGCTTCATGACCATAAACTAAGATCCCAAGTCCTATATGAACTATTTGTGGCTTGATTCTCATTCCCATGTGATACATAGTGATGCTCCGATTTCAATTCTCGGGCCTAGCCACAATATTTCCATTACATTACATTGGTTAATCCTTGTCCACACTACATGAAATTAAATTTTATGGGATTTCATGAACTGTGTATGGCTTTATTATCACCCTGAAGGGATTCATTGTTATGATAAGACATTTTTCTTCAGGCCCAACAATATATTCACTTAATCATTCATCCTTTTTTTTTTCTGATTTCCCTTTTGGAGTGTGTGGTTTATCATGATTCGTCTTAGTTCCTCATTCACATCAGGTCATAGAAACTACAAAATGTGCCTCAATAAGGAATAATTCTTCCCATTCTCCATAGCGTAACCTTAAATTGGGATACTAGTTTACTATTCATATGATGGAAAACAATTCAGCACCAACATCCAAACTGTATAAAGATAAACTACACCGAACTATCATCATATTTGAATTACATTAAACAATTTAATGAAAATCATGCGGGGTACTTGAAAAAATATAGTGCAACACCACCACGTTATTTCCTGAGAGGACATCTCCCTTCACATAATTCATTTACCAAACCTTATTTATGAAATATATATGTATTGATTCCTATAAATTTGAGATACATTTTGACGCCTATATTTTCACATCCTATTATAGTCCAAAAAAACAACATAAATAAGGTAATCCCACACAATGTGTACAGATGACACTTATGCATTGAAATTTCCATTAAGAACTATGTGTGGATTTTTCCCATCTAAATGGGATACATAGAGATTCAAGAACATTGTTTCCTTAGTTGTAGCCCAAAAGCCTATATTAATTCTTCCCTATGGGGTTATATTTTTAAAATATATATGAACTTATTCTAAGAGCATATGGTTAGTGTGACAAGGAATTAAACAATTCATAACATTTTCCAAGAATCGTGACTCTAAACCATACCAATGATTTTATCTGGGGTGTGTATGAGTGGAATGAGACCTCTTAGGTCCTCATTCACATTAGGACCATCCTAATTCCATGAAAAATATAAATAACATGAAACATCTCTACCTTATTGTGGTCCAAACTCTATTAATTTAATAATTAGTCAATGTTATTAATGCGTAACAATAAACTGCAACCCAAATAAGGGAAAATTCAATATGTGATACGATAATAATGGGATGACTAAATCACTTAGCCAAAAAAGATATCCCCCACAATTTTGGTATCCTACCAAACTATGATAAATTATTTTGTGTGTTCTAATTCCCATTCTAATGGGATATGTTGTGATTCCTAGTTATTTTTCCTCTAGTCCTAGCTATAAATTTTTTCAACCATCGAATCCTCAACCTTAGATGTAGTACATCAACTTGACATTAAACTATATTCAATCCATTACAATGTTTATTGGTGGGACCTGGGATTCCATGTCTTCTTCAAGTTAGATTTTTCATATCCCAATATATATAAATACATTAAGTATTGATCCATTTTCTCAGTCTATACATAAATATTATAAAGTAATCATCCATCTGGTCTAGACCATAAGACATGATACTATGTGATACCGAAATCAGGATTTCTTTATGAGGAACCAAGTATACTTTAGTGTATCTAAATACCCCATTAATCATTGATACAAGATTTATGACTTTATAATACCTTCAATAGTTCCATAAATTATGAATTCAAACTGTTCACTTCCCCTATAGTCTGAGTTTTACGACCTTAAATTTCAATGCCTAACATCCTCATGGAAAAAGGTTAACATGTGGCCTTACCCTGGATAAAATCTAGATACATCAAATGACTATTATGGGATGATCAGAATATTTTACCCCACACTCTAAACCTGACATTCCACATGATAATCGTGGGAAGCCTCACCTCCTTTATCTTCATATGTATGAGTGTGTGTGTTTGTGGAATGCGTGCCTCCATTCCCCTTTCATGATTGGTTTTACCACCCTCCATCCATATATTTACCACAATAATAAAATAGTTTCCCCAGATTCCATGATAATCTTATTTAAAATCTTTTCAATTGTTTAGAAAAAATGGATTTAAACTGTTTTTGCTACCCAGTTTTAGAACCCCCTTTCTGATTTGTTCCACTCCTAACTCCATGAATTTCTTGATTTAGATTACCACTGACATTAAAATCCAGATGAACCACCAAACATTATAGTCCAATAACACCTTTGGATCACCTACCATACTTTAACAACACCCTATTGAACCCCTAGTAAAAAATTGTAGCTATTGTGTTTCAAACATTGTCAATGGATGATCATGAATTTTCTCCACCGACTCATGACCGATGTGGTTAGGATCTGTATGTTTCGAACATGGTCAATAGTTGATCCCAACACACTAGTATCCCCTTTATTCAAATATCAAATGTCTATATTCCCCATAATTCTACTTCCTTATCTCTTAGTGGTATTCCAATACCCTTAGTGTAATTCCTCTATTCTCCCGTATGTTATGTGATCCCCGATATCATTCCATGATTCTCGTACCAAGAATAGATCAACAGGTATGAAGTGTTTGGTGAGCAATAACATGGAAAGATTCCTAGAGGAACATTTTTTCTAGACTATAAGACATTAATCAATGAGTCTATATACAAGAAATAATGTATTTAATCTATTTGATAATCCCTTGGAATTTATATTATGCAGATAGGCCTCTTCAGTCTCATTGACATCGGTTCATCCAGTTTGTCACATTGTACATTTCAATTTTGGTCCTCACTTGATTTTTAAAAACTCAATAGATTAATATAATATTCTATAGTCCAAGAATCATGAAATGACACATTATATGGTCTTACTCCATAATACTTGGTGTGTTTCTGGCCCTTATTCATGTATGTGTTGCCACTCTTCCATTACACATATTCCCATCTTTTGAAACCTCCTTCCATAGATCCAAACACTATAAACATAAACTAAGAGCCTATAGTCCATGTGAAAAAACATTAAACTATTGAATATGGTAAATGTTTTATAACATTAAATTATAGGAATAATACTAATCAGATGATGCTAAATTATTCAATTCCTTTTCCTATCTACATGGCATTGTTGAAAATGTCCAAATTCATCACAACATTAAATAAAATTGCATGTCAATCATCCAAACTATATGATGTGAAACTTCATGAATGTACCAGAAACACTCCTAAGATGTCATATCCCATAATAATGGTTATATATTAATTTTTTCCCAAATTTAGTTTTATCGTAGAATTCTAGATTACACTACACAAGAAAATGGGTATGATCTTGGTTCAAACCAATGTAAATTTACCACCGTGTGGTAAGTCAAGGTGGCATAATTCAGAGAGTGTTTTAAATCACCTAAGCAATCCATCGCTCTATTTACACAATATGTATCCCCATAATTTGGATCCTCATCCGCTTTCATGTCTAGGGGATTCCTTCTAATTACTTGGTCCCATTACACATTGGATCATTTACCATCCTTAGGCAATTCTTTTGATGTCTTTGAAATACATTTTCATATAGATTCCATGTTTCGTACATAGTTAGGAGTTTACCCTCATTTATTTTCCCCATTTTAGGATAACAATTCCTATTCTATATTTTGAACATGATAATTAGTAATACAATATCAAAATTCCATTCTCATTTTGTTCTGAATGATGAGAATTGTGATTTACACTACCCATTCAACTAATTTCAGAAAAATTCTAACATCTCTGGAGTTATACTATTAGTGAATTATTGATGGTTTTTAATATGGTATTGGAAGATCTAAGAGACTTTATCTCCTTCTATGTCCTCTCTTAAGATTTGACACATTTTTTGGAAGACCAAAAATAATAGACATGGTGTGCTTGATGGTTATATGAAACTCTAATACAAAGTGATCAATTATTTCTTCAACCCCTTTTCTCACAAATAGAAAGTCCCACATGACCATATGGATTGGTCAGTGGTTTTTTAAAAAAAAATTATTGTGTGATTATTAAAGAATAGAAATAAATCCATCTAAGAATAGAGATATTTAATAACAAGTAATTAAATTAAGGAATGGTAGATACATCCACATGTTAGATCCTATCATGAGTTATGGCCGCATTTCCCCACTTGATTTGATGTGATAATTGAAGGATTAAACTCTTCCAACCTTTTCCATGTGGTCTCTAATATTTTTTACTTCTTAATGAGCTACACATGCTCAACACTGGCCATTGGAAAAGGATCATCATCCCTTTCACATTCCTAGCCCCACTTATCATGGATATCATCAATATGTGCAATCATATGCTTAATTTAGTTCTTGGAATCATACAGTTGATCTATCAGAATGTTGACAACCTCCATTTGTGTACTAATGAAGGGACTACACCTGCTCGCTCGCTACTCTAGATGTTAGATATCATCATTGTCCTTTCTATGGTTGTGTATTCTATCATACATTATCGATAAACATGGAACATACTCGTTTTAGTACACCTCCTACATATTCCTAGAAAGGTAATAAAATAATATCATGTGAATACCTCAAGACTATGATCCACCGGCACGTATACTATGCATCAAATTTTAAATGGATCCAATCTGTCCTAGAAATATTTTATCAATTGTATGATCAATGCCGTGATGGATGATCCTACATTTAGTTTGCTGTATGATATGATTTTGTTCATCCTCAAGAGGATCAATGACATCTAGCTCTTCAATACATGTTTTCTCATATTATCGGAAAGTAGTAAGGATTCCATCATTGGTGTTTTAATCTAGTATCCTCTCTAAGGGTCTATGGACTATTTCATGGGGGTTTTCATCTTATCTATAATCCTTCTCTTCAGATACATCACACCCACCATCCCTGAATTCTTCTTGACTAGTGTTATCACTGATAACCACAGTGTCTTGTTCATCCAAATGCACTATGGTGAAATCAGGTGGGTAGAATGACTCTCCGCGAACTGATGAAATCACCAATAGAGATATCAAGAATGTACCAGCCTCATCTAGTCACTAGACATCCATCATTCCGTGATCTTTATGGGATAATGGATCCTTAGTCAGTCTTCATAGAAAATGAATGATATTAATCTATGAGAGAAATGAATTTTTGGAGTTGAGAATCACCATATTAATCTATTAAGTAACATTAGGTACCTCGGCCATAGGGGAAACCTCATCACTTGGTATCCAAATTATTGGAATTATCTCTTCTTGAGTTTTCTAATTATATTTTTCATGTGAATGTTATATGATAAAACACTGTGAAAAACTGAATATAGTCTAATTAGAATCATTTCCTTACCTTGATGGGAGAGATTTCGATGATCAGTAGTCTCTAATGAGGAGAAACCCTCATAGTGTATTTCTATTTGGGTATTCCATTGAACAATCCCCTATAAATGACATAGATGACCTATGATTTTGAAGATGTTTTCATAGAATTTTTAGACTCTTTCGGTTCACCACCTACCTCATCCTCACATTCTGCCTCCAAAGAGTGCTCTTCCATTCCCACTGTAACATCACCCACTCTGGATGTGATGGTCTCCTAAAAACATTTGAGATGAAACTACCTAAGAAGAGTTCTAGTTAGTGGTCTTGTGCTATGAAATGGAAGTAATTAGGAAATATATATGTATGATACTCTTACCATGAGACACTCAACTTAATCACATATAGAGTCTATGATCTCACTACATTCTTAGGGACTCCTCATCTACAAGGCATCTTTATCACCAGAATCTTCTTTTTAAACATATTCGTCATCAGAATCTTTTGGAAGAGTTTCCACTTAATTTGGATCATGGTCATGCATAACATTTACAAGGTTTATATGTTTTTTATACTACCTCTATTGGCATTTGTAATCATCCATGTTCATCATGTATTATCACCTATGATGGAATTCTACCATGTTTGTAACAATAATGCACCTGATGTCTGAATGTTCATTCATATCCCACTTCAGTTTTCAACTATTTTCCTCTATCATTAATGAATTTCACAACAACCTCCAAGTGGAACAAATGGCTGGAAATATTTAATCAACAAATGGTTTTTACATATATCATAGCTACATTATATGTGCTTCTTTTGTTAGTCCAATGGGTTGATCCAAGACCATCCACCTTCTTATGGTTGAAGTGTAGCCACAACTTACGTTGTCCCCCCCCCACTAATGTCCCATCTTGATCTACCCCAGAGGCCTCCATTAGGATCCAATATTTCTCTTTAACCACACACATTGGCTTGATCACCATAATGATATTCCATAGGATTACCTTTGGATATGATTGCACCCAGTTTCTGGAAAATTCATTATGATATTTCCACATCAACATTGATCGATGAAAATATAATGGTGTTGCCTGAACCCATGATTTCCATAATGAACCAAAATTGTTATAGGATATAGGGGTTCCAATCTTTATAATCCAATGAGTATACTTGCTTTAAAACCCACTACCTATATCCTATTTTTTGGGTGAAATAAAACAACACATTTTCCTTGGAGAATACAATTCGGTTAATATGTCCCCCTGGAACTCTGTCCCTAATGATTTGTAAGTAATCCTTCTACATCGAAAAGCATTGCATGTTTTCCACCAAAAGACCATATGATGTCGTGAATCAGAGGAAGTTAAAGTTACTTTGATTTTCTATCATCATTACAACCACATCTAATTTAAGTGTCATTAGTCGAGCCATATATATGATAATAAATGACTGTCGAAAGAAGATGTTCAATGCCCTAATGAAATACAGAAACTCATAACCCTTTAGTGAGACCCCAATCCCACCATGCATGATCAATAAATACCCACATATTCTTCTTGATGTATTTCATCATGCAATGTGACCTAGGATTCTATAATTTATAGTCAGTATGATTACTATCATACCAAAAATGTTACTAGATTATAGAATTTAGGCCATCGGAAATTTTTGTCGATAGATCTACATCCTTATATCCCTCACTAGAAATATCCACCCACTCATGTAGGTGGCTAAAAATACATTGTAATGTACCAATGGGTCTTACAATCCTACCATGCTGTACCCCCACTTATTCTACTTTCCTTCATCACGGCTGAACCAATAGTATCATGTGTTCCCTGTCTACAATGCAATCATACATTTTTCTAGCTTATCCTAACTTCCTCACATAGGTATCCTTCTTGAAAAACATGTTAAATCACTCTAAGATTATGACTTATTTATGGAAATTGGGTATGATCTTAAACATCTCATTCATTAACATTAGAATATGTTGGTCCCTGATAGGAGTCTACTCGTTATCTTCCCATGTATTCTGCTGCAAAAAGAACACATCATACTATAATCCTTCTTCGAGAATGCTTCTAATATAGTGGATATACCATATAATGATGATTATTTCCCCATAATTAGGATGGAATATTTTCGTGTCCGGGGACCAATAGCTAGGAAACTTTGATACTAGCTCTTACTATTAGTATAAATGGAATGCTGAAATCCATACCACTTTGTATAGTCCAATGATGTGAAAACCTGTCCAATATTCTAGGAACATCTATCACACCCAGTATTCCCATGACCACCCTTGAAATTTCCATCAAACCTCTGCTCCCAATATTTGTTCCAACTGAGGCTATTGTTCATCATGCTTGTTGAAAACATGGAAAATCAATGAGAATGTCATTATCCTAGTACTGGAACATACCTAGAAATAGAACATGGTATTTCATTTAGAACATAGGTAACCATGTCCCTATAGTCTCTGGTAGCATGAATATGATTAGTGATGTTCCAGTGTTAGAGATCATCATCATGCATGAACCATGACTGCAGTGAGTCAATCACTTGATCCAAGATGATGACTTCATATAAAAATAGAAACATACATAGTGGTCTATTTTTAATTAGTATATAATCCATTTTAAACTATTCTAACATAGTGAAGAGAATCAATTTATTTAACCCAAATTTCAAAAACTAATGAATATGAGGGTTTTCGTTCATTTCACCACTCTTAGTGATGATGGCAGCATAGATCTAAGAAATTTTATATTTGGAGTCCATTTTGAGTTGATATAAAAGATAATGGATAAATCATTAATTATATAAAGGTTGAATGAAAGGGTTGATGGTGTTTTCATGATCAATCGTCAAACACAAAATTTATGGCTTTTTTCAATGGTTTAATCAGGGAAGAAGTAGAATCTATGAAAAATTAGTGTTTGATGTTCTATTTTTTATCACATATGGGGTTCGATCATATATGAATGAGAGAGAAGGGTTCTAATCGGGTGGAATATTATGATGTCTATACATAAGTCTCCCTTCATATTTATATGTTTGGACCTTGTGTTTTGTGTGAATATATAGAGTTTTCTATGAATCTCAAGGAATATTTCAAACACCTGATAAAATCTTCCCAAGATCATGGATTTTCTCTAGGAACTTGACCTTATGGTCCCCTTTAAGCTCATATTCAAATGGGTGGGTGTCTTCTGTTGTGTAATAATTCCTCATATAATAGAAATGATCATATATAGTTGAACTAGATCCTTTACTTGACTCGATGAAACATTCTGAGACTGAGAAGGAAGGCATGAAAATGTTTTGAGACCCACGTAAAAGATTGTAATATATTTGAAATGCTCTTGTCACCCAATGTAATATATTTGAGTTCCCTTCCACACACACCATGGAAATTGAAAAGGTAGGCACATACATAATTTTTTTGATGTTCCCAAGGTACATGATTAAGTGCAAACCTCTTCCACACTAAATGTGAATTCCAACAATATGTTTCACATTTTCCCAATGTGTGTGTACATTTTTGCACAAAATACCACTTTCATGATTGTGGTCACAGTCATCCTCCCCGATGGACTTATCTATATATTGAAGGCCACACCCATTATTTTGGGCTATCCATTGGAAGTTGAAGTGTCTCTCTACTATGCACAAGGAAAAAAATTCATGAAATCTGGAAAAAATGGAACCCTTAGGGTATAGATCATGCGTGAGAGGTACCATGTTGGTCCTCCATTGAGCGGGATGACAACTGTGTAATCATATCTCAACTTCTTCTAGCCAATGACATGTCTATGAAAAACACTCTTCTTGAATGTAGCCCTGTTATTGTGAAAAAATAAGACTTTTTCCCAACCCAGAATCCTTTGTACAATCCACAAAGACTATGTTCACAACTACTTGAATGTACATGGCTTGACTCTATTTCATTGAACCACATAAGAGCACCAATTTCTTTCATCTCCCATGACATGTGAACACCTCCTTCAAAAAACATTATAAGATTGTATGAAATGATTTCTTGGTCCCTAGTGAGATGACCCTTATTCCATTAGTTAATTCATTAGAATACATTTTTCTTCTCTAGATAGGTACACTAATTCCACTTCTATATAGGCGTACAGATGATAATGTGGACCTCCCAATAAACAAGTACTGCATTTTTTAAACCTATGAATTGCCGAATCAATTCTTATCAGAAGGTTGCATGTTAAACATTTTTGTGTTACCAGGAGATAAAATGTTTTTCTCCCATGTATGTGTTGTATTAAGTAAAACATATTAGCACCAAAATTCTTAACACACAACATTAATATATATATTCAACTCCTGTAAAACACATGGTCTGCCCCATGTGTTACCATTTTTTTATTTCAGGGTGGGATGGCAATTCCCCTTCAGGAAACTTCAACTTGTATGCCCCGCCCATATTTGGTATGATGTCCTGTGTATGATGGACATATAATGAGAACATCCAAAAATAGAATGAAATCCTTGTCACCATGTAATGATGTCCTCCTTAATAAAATTCCATGTTCCAACCCCATACATTCTTTCATTGATGCATTTTTCGTGACACAACCACAAGAACACAACTTCCTCTATTTAACACATCGAGCATGAATCATGTGGTCATAGAGGATATAAGTGACCAAAACATCCATACTCCACATTTATTGGATTCTCCTATGCGTATTCCCCAAAATTTCCAGCCAAATCGATTTCCCACCTGGTGTAATCCCCATCATTATCCCTTATCATGAAATATTCCATGAATAATCCCCAACCATATTGTCCATTTCAATGGAACACCTCATAAAGTGGAAGTCCTACCCCTCCCAAATCCATTTTAGAATCCGTGGGACTTGATTACCATCCAATTGGGAAACCTATAAAGCCTCCTTGAGAACCAAGCCCAACACCCCCACTAGTTCCACTTATTCCACCAAACAATTCATCCATTTCCATCCTAAATTTATCAATGTTACCACATCCCGGTGAGATCATTCCATCAACCTATGAAGAAAATATGTTTATGTCCCATTGACTACGTAAAATATCCTAATAGTACTATTTTATGATCTAATGCATAAGCCCCACCTCAGTTCTATGAAGAGAAATACTCTCTGAAGGAAATATTCCATGAGTAATCCCCACACCATTCATTGAATTCCTTTTATTTTTATCTCTGTCATTTTAATATGGTATATATGACACATCACAGAGGTTTAATCCACAAAAATTTTACACCATGGTTCCCCCCATATATGGGATTACTTCTCTATTCCACTTTCAAGGGCGTTATGATCAACCTTTATGGGGTTCATCATGACGTTATGGTACACACCTCACATGTCCACCTATATGGGGAAGTCTAATATATCCACATGGGAAACCATTCAAGTGTTCCATATTTGGGACTCAACTCCTTAGTCAACCTTCACAAGGAATCCTGATGAACCACTCTCTTATTTGTAATATGTTAAACTCGCATTCCTGTATCCATAAGACATTAAAATCGCGACTATCTCATGATTCTACCTCATCTTAAATAATGATTTCTTAACTTGAAATCCATTCAAGATATTCCATTGTAATAACATACCTTTTGACAGACACATGATTCCTTGTGTTCCATGCCTAAAGATACTTCTATGAGATTAACTCCAAAGAGAATGAATAAATGTGAACAATGTTCTAGTGTCTAGACACATCACCGATTCCTAACATAAATGATATGTTGACTAAAGGTTGATGCACTGTCTAGACCCCATTGAATGTCGATACATAAAAAGTATAATTAAATAATTTCAACAAATATATGGAACTAGTATTGAGTTTCATGGGGATATATTAATCTATGAGGGACACGTAGACTTGGTGATGCATTCCAATGTGAAATGCATATAAGGAGGAACCGACATCCCATCTTCATACATCAATAAAGTAGTCGACATCTATGATAGATGTTATTAATACCACCCGCCTTGGGAATGTGTGAAATAACCGGAACAAGATCATATATCATGCATGGACCATGTTACGGACACACGTTCACCCCTGAGACATGTGTCAGAAACAACCTCTAACTCCTAAAAAAAGTTATTTTCCCATAAAAAAGAATCATTACACAATATGTCCATTAATTAAGAAAATTATTGACTTTACCATATTCCAGACTCTCTATAAAATTATATTATGATAAATCCATTTAATGAATGTTATTCAATATATTTATTAGAGAAATATTGAAAATAAACATACACATATTTCAAATATGATTGTTTAATGATTACTAATTAATGTTTTTGAGGAATTGTATAAATTATTCTATCCATTATATAATCCACTCGAGGGATATAATTATGTATTGGAGGGGCCTATTGCTTAAATCCTCTTGATGAATCGATGGGCCTATTGTGAAAAATTACCTTGATAATTTTCCTATATTCATGTGTATATTAAATTAGCTCCCAAACAGAAATTCTGGATGATAATTGCATGTTGACAAATCGTAGGGCACGAAATTATCTATTAAAAACTAGGATTTTCATCAATATGGAATTAATTATTACAATTAATTCATTTATTAATTTATGAGTTGATCATGGATATGTGATTCTTATTTCTTCATTTGATTATGGAATTATTTTTATTATATATTTTTGACATATTATTTATGAAGTTCTCCATATAACATATTATCTTGGATTATTTTCATTAATTTTTACTATTATTGAAAATTTTATCTCACCCCTTATAATTTTTCAATCTCACCACTCTATGTTGAAATGTATTACACATGATATGTCTAAATAAAAAGATTTTGTGCAGAATTATGTTGGAGATTACAATGTAAAATTATGGATTAATTGTATTCTTATAAATTGAAAAAATTTTCCAATTTGGGGTCTAATTCATGGCCTTTTCAGTTAAAAAAAATTCAAAATTCTTTTATACACTAAAACATCATGGTAATTTTATTTTATGAAAATTAATATATTATTTTTTATTCGGTAATTATTAGAGGATTAAATTTGATTTCTTCAGTTCATTTTAATGTTGGAATCTATAAAAGTTGTTTATTCACATGACTTTTTATGAGAATGTGTTTTAGGGATAAAATTTATTAATAATGGATGGTTTAGATAACACTAGAGGTATAAGTTAAATTAGTATAATATAAGGGCTTACATGATAAGGATGATAATATTTTCAATCATATAGATAACCCTTTAAGTAACATAAGAAAATTATGAATATTTTAGGGATTATTATACAAGATATTTGAAGATAAAAATTGTATAATACGAATGATTATTCCTTATTATAGTATAACATCCTTAAATTGTTAAAATATAAATATTTTGTGATTATCAAAATAATAAAACAAATTTTGATATACCAAATGTGGATGTAGGATAACACAATGATATACCTAGGGGTAATAAAACTAAAAACTAAGTATTGGCTATTAAGTAGATCATCAAATAGTTATTAAAAAATAGACTTTAATGTGGACATGGATTCAGCCTTATATGGGATAAACATTGGTTAATCTTGTTCTCTTTAAAACGCATTTCATTGTATTTTGTTTGGATGTTATTAATTTAGTTTTAATATCCTAACAAAATAGACTATTGATAACAAAGGATTAAACAAATAGCATCATATGTTTAACTAAAATAATAATTTGTTACAAAATTATATAGCATATGAGAAAACATATTCGTATTTATATTTATATAATCACAAATTTACTTATTATCATACATTTATTTCATATATTAAATAGTTAAAATTGTGTCATGAAGATGATTCTGATAAATATTTTTATCTAGAAAAACTTATGGTTTATTCACGACTAAGGGATATTAAATAAATAATTAAGAATTTTTATATATTCACATTATGATAGGAAATGATAATATCCAATTGATACCAATGGTATTGACGTTGAAATCATAAAAAACTAACTATTGATAATATTCGATATTTTCATTAGTTAGTCATATTTATCGATGAAATTTTTGTATATTCTAATTTTTTAAAGGATTATGTGAAAAATTTATGGAGTTTTATTATGTTTTTTATTTTATTTTCTTGAAACATAAATTATTTTGAACCAATACCCTTATCAAGTAATATTATAACAATTTGTATTGTTTTCAGGTTGCATAATATTGAACAGAAGATTATGGGATTGATAACTCTTTTTTTAACATAAACATGATGTTGCGATAATAATAATTTGATTTAATTATAAAGAATTAGTAATATAATATTAGTAATAATGGTGTTTATAATTCATTCATTATATTAAGCTGATGTTCATTAATTTTTTATTGTGTTATATAGTGGCTAGTGTGTGGTCTTATATCTTTGAGATTAATATAGTATAAGGGTCAATGTGAGTGATAATTTTTTAAGAATGTACATTCTCACTTTTGATTAAAGTCTTCATGATATAGATTATTATCGAAAAGGTAAATATTATAGAATTTATGATTAGATTTTAACCAATCTTTACTTATTCAGTGAATGAAAATTCATGTTTCTGGAGGAATGATTTATGTCCTAATTTATCCTTGATGATAATAAGATATTTCATATCAAAAGATATATCCTTAATGAATAAATTTTTAGTATACCCTCATAGATATTTATCAATGGGTAATAAATTAAATTTTGAGGATTTAATTTATTTGGAGGGGAGGAGGATTTAATACCAAGATATTTTAAAATCAATACTATTTTAAGGCCAAATTTGTATGATATCAGGTGATAAACACAATTCCATACCACGAATAACTGCATAACATAATATGACCATAAATTTTTATTTATATAAATTGTGGATTAAAATAGATTTAGAAAATTATTAATTATATATAGAGATAATAATAAATTTTGTTTTCAATGAAAAGGTTTTGATAAATTTCATTACTATAGATAAAAGACAAGTTAATCATATTTATGATTTAAAGTTTGACATTTAAATAATAGACTTTTTATGAGAATAAAATATTATATGGGTAATATATATAATTTCTATGAATAATATATTAAATAAAATATAATGTTATTCATTTTAATTAATAAAAAAATATTTCCTAATTTTTTTAGTATGTTATTTTCTGAAGAAGCCTTTTATAATTATATTTATATGTTTTTACTTAAAAGTACACTAATTAAATAATATAATTTTTATTAATATTAATAATATTCATATAATGTTTATCCAACCAATATTACAATAATAATATTATTATTTTTGTGTATTTTAATGAATTTTTTATTTTTTGTTTAATAATTAGAAATGTATTTTTTAACGAATTGGAAACTTTTATAACATTACCATTATATATGATATAATTATAAGTATATAAAACAATAAAATTAATCTAATATGTATTGAAGCAGTAATATTATAAAAATTTAGAAACCAGTTTGAATTTATAGAACCTTTGGTGATCGTAGGTTGAATATAAGTAATATTTTCAAATAAAGAATATTCTGTTTGGTGTTATCATTTAATTAAAAAATATAATGGTAAAGATAAGTACATGATTTCTATGAAACACATGAAAATTTTATTTTTTTAATAATAGATAGTTATTTTTCCTGAATAATGAAGACACAAAAAATGTTATTAAAAAACTAAATATTTTCAATAAAATGACACTTTTCCAAAAGCAAAATCATTACGTATTTCATAATACATTAATAAAATGATTTTTTTTAAACATAGATATTGAATAAAATAAATTGATATAATATTTTGATTTAAAATTTATATAAAATTTAATTATTCCCCTTTAAAAATAGTAATTGAAATTATATTACCTGGGAAAAACATGTTAACACCATAAAAGTAAAAATGGTTAAACCCAAAATTGTACGATTAAAATTATAAAAAATTATTTTACCTTGTTAATTAATTTTTTTTGAGGAAGTATTTATTTTATATCATACCCCAAATAATAATTTTTCATTTTTTGGTTCCACGTGACATGCGAAACATGTGTTATCTTTATATAATGTTGTAATAATTAAACAATTACACACCCGCTAGTTAAAAAGGTTCCACTAAACCATATGTCATCATGAATGGAAAATTATATTTCTAGTTACATGTGTTATTTTATTCAATACAGTAAAATAATATTTCCAAAACATATAATTTTGTGCTTTTTTTCCCAATCACACCATATCTAGGAAGTCCTCCAAGGGAAATCCAATGTAATCAAGTTAAGTACACATTTTCCAAAATTTCCTTTTTTTCCTCTATATTAGATTCAAAATCTTATACAAAAAATAATTTATAATTATATATCTATATTTTATAAATATATATTTAATGATAATTTAATTACAATTATTCATTTTACCCATTTACCCTCATATATAACATAAATTACTTTCCTATATAATTACAGCCAAGAACCTCCATAAAGTATCATATTCAATTTTTAATTAACATATAAAATGGATTGTATCAATGATTAATTTGAAAAATAAGAATAAAATATCTTGTATACATTATAATATTAATGGATAAAATTTCTTATAAATATCTCCTAATCATTAGAAAATGAAATTATCATCATGGTTTACATGTAAACTACAACATCCATTAAATAATAATGTTGTAGTTTTTTTATTTTGAAGACATCACCTTTCATGCATAGTCCTAAAAATATTTATCATCTATTAAAATTGTTTTTATGAAATTTATAATTTTTTGTTTATAATAATAGGACATCATATTAAATTTATGATCCATAATAAATCAATTTAAATTCAACAGTCCAAAAAATACATCCAAGTGAAAACATGTATCATTTTTTATATTTTATAGAATCATATTGGTTATATTATCAATATATTTACAAAAAATTATTATATGTAAATCAAATTTACAAAATATATACTCATTATTATACTATTTTAATTATATAACAAATAATTCTCTTTATTACCAATCACTCATCCTGTCATCTTCTTTCTCAGGATAGTTTTATAACAAATATAAAAGATTCCATAAATGTATATTATGGATGAATATAAGAATTTAATTATAGGTTATATATTATTTAAATGTGTAATTATTTATTTTAAATTATTTTTATTCTGGAAAAAAGATTATTAAATTCAATATTTTTGATAAAAACGCTCTTCCATTAAAATTCATGGAAACATGATCATCATCTATTTAAAATTTAAACTACCCAACCAAAACACTCATAGAATTAAATTATAAAATTATAAAAAATTATAGGACATATAATAAAAATATTGAAATTGTAATAATGCTTATCCTTAGTAGAGTAATGATGATGTAGACCACTACTACACATATGGTTGAAAATGATCATGATTACCCAAACCCAATATCAAAACTAGATATTAACTAGAATATATAATTATATATAATAATTATAAATTATTTCTATAAACGGTTATAGATAAGAATAGTTTTAATAAATTGGTTATTATGGGCTTCCTTTTTGTTATACTAGTGTTTAGAGACCATTTTGACAATGTATGAATTGAGGCATGTGTTTGTGCTTACTCAATTTTAAAAAATTTAGTAAAAAACATTTTTATTAAAAAATAATGATCCATGATTCATTTATTTAATTCAAAGGGTAATCAATTTATTATTTCCTTTTTATTTCATCATGCTCTATATTTCATATTTATAACCTCATTATCAATTGATTCTCACTTAAACTATTATGTTACTAGTAAGGGTTTATTGTCTCACTTTTCACCTATTTATCCATATTTCATATAATATACCATTTTTCATATTTATTATGTATCTTAAAAACCATCAATATTTCATCATTTAACTCTCATTAATATTTATATTTAATGGTCCATTTAAACTTTTATACTTTAATTTCATTTAACCCAATTTTTTCAACGGTTATAAGTGTTTTATTGCCACATTTTAAATTCAACAAAACATGTTTGATATTCCACATCAATATTTAGATTACATGGTTTATTCACAACCCAATTTCATTCATGAATAAAGAATATAAATCATCTAATTATATTGTTATTTTTGAGTATCCCACTCATGACTGGTTGAGTTTTAAATTACTATTATCATATGTGTTTTCATACCAATTAGTATTTTTGAGATATGATTCTTATTAATCAATATATTCCCTTTTGGAATTCATATATTTCATGGAATACCATCTAAATCCACTCATATTATTTTATTTTGAGTGATTAAACATATGCAATTCCATCATCAGATTTATCTTTCTGAACAATCATTTGTTACAAATGTTTTTTTCAGAGATAGTATCTCAAGAGAGGGGGATTGATTAAAAAATAAAAAACATATTTTAAAAAAAGTTTATATAAAATCCACCAAATTATAAAAAAACTATGTTATAAAAATTTATTGTTGATATATGTTCTTATATTCCAAAATATTTCTCAGAGAGTGATTAAGTATCAGAAAAAATAATAAATTTTTTTTATCCATCATAATAAATTTATAGAATCAATATCTCATATAAAAACTAATTAAAATTAATTATCATTGTAGTGGTTTGTTTAATATTTTAAAAAATTCATTTGAATTATTTGATGTAAAATAAGACAAAACACAAAGTAGAATAAAAAATTGGATCAGTCTCAATCCAAGAATTTATATTATCTAAATACAAATCACTTACTACCAAATATCAAATATATATATATATAATCATCATCTAAAACCTTGACTGGTTATAAATAACAATTATCCAAGTATCCATGACACATAGGGGCCTCTTCAAAAAAAAATTGGAAATAAAATAAGAGCATTCCACATAATGACCTCCTCTATAACCCAATCAGTAAATAAATATAAAGTGAGTTAAGAATATGTTGCCTATATTTTAGTTAAATGTTGTGAGTATGTTTTTGTTTAATAGACATTGTAAACCAGATATTAGTGCAAATTTAATGGAAAAAAACATAAATTGAATGTGAATTTATTAAGGGATAATTTGGTTACTCAATTTTCTGTGGTCTGAATTGTAACGCCCTGACCACAGTTACTCAAAGTTGGTGAATTATTACATAACATTGGCATGATACAAGGAATCATGCCCCGAAATACTGATAAGTTTAGTATCCTTGGATGTAGTAGATATATTCATGAAATTTACATTACATAATGAAATAAAAACATCAACATCATTTTCTCCCCTTTTGAACACACTTATATCCTTAGCCTATCCCTGTAGGTCAACCATAAAATACTTCTTCACATCCTGGGAAAAATAAATAATAGAAAGGGGTGAGCATAAATGCATATTAAGGATAACAACATAGCAGAAGCCATATTCAGAAGCCACATTCAAAATGATGGAATGCATAATGTGAGTCTTCAAAACCACATAGTCAAGGACATATACCAAGACTACAATCAATATTTTTTCATGGACTTGTGCCAAGACACTAGTATGTCACATGAGACCTATCGATGCATCAAAGAGTTATTGTGGGCTCCAACCATAACATACTATGTCCAATTCATTATTTATATGAAAAGGATTTAACATAATATAAAAATTTGTATTAATAATATCATACCAAATGATGATACTTTATCCATAAACCATGAATGGTATAAGAATAACACATCCATAGTAAACCTTATCACAAAAACTTCAACACAAAGTAAATGATTTGTATCCTAATAAATCAACTTCAAAAAAGCTTAAAATCCATCATTGGATGTTGACATTGATGAAATCGAAACTTTTTTGAGAAATATATCATTCTATTTTGAAATCATTTAAATGTAATAAAATTATAAAAACAATTATTTTAAAAATATTCTTATAATATTGTAAGGGAATCTTGGACAATTTTATAACATCTAAAAAAATCTACACTCGCCGTATATGTTAAAAAAATATTACCATAACTTTGTGGAAATGGTCATAAAGAACCTTGTTTGGAAAATGACGGAATGATTCCCTTCAAAACATATAAATTAAAATAAGTGTATAAATGAATTTAAAACATTGCCTAGTAAATATAAAAAATGTTCTGAAATACTTTTTTTAGTAAAACACAGATGTGGATGATAAAGAGGTCCTAGTAGATACTTATGTAAAAACAACCTCAGATAATAATGTGATTGTAAAATTAACCATTAACTTGTACTTTTCCATGTTAGAGGGTACATTAAACCCCTTTATAATTGTTAAATCATTTTTATTCAATTAAAAAAACTATATACATAAATATGATATCATATATGATCCTCTAATATTTTTTTAATAATATTTTAGTAATATCATATTTTAAGGTGTTAACTAATCTGTTTTCCTTTATATGCTCGATTACATAAGACATGTTTGATATGGATAGGATGTATTTTATTCATATAAAGTATTATATTAAGTTATTAATCATTATTTTCATCATAAAATGATAATTATTCATGAATGATTATGATGCGGAATGAATCTAATCGCGTTCGTGGAGACAATAATCTGTTTGTACACATGAGTGACAATATCATTATATTGAGGGAGAAATCATGTGTAATTGGATGATATATCATATATTAAGAATCAATAACATGTTATATTTTTTATTTATGTTATTTGTACTCAATATTATACCCATCAAAATATTGTAGTGTTTGAAAAACAAATTACACCATGACTTAGAGACCGTATGCCATACGTACGTATGTATAGTGACTTTTACATTCATATTATGGATAGAATAATGAATAAGGTCATACATTTTTTATAATTAAATCAAAATATATATATGATACTAGATTTATTATTTTAGAAAGGAATCAACAATGAAATATGATGTGGACGGATAAAATATCTTGGAAGAGGTGACACAATATTTACCTCTTCTTCGGGTTCTTCCATTTGATTTGATCTAAAGGGCTCTGTTAGATGGATTTATGATCAAATTAAGGAATTTAGGTTGAATGGAGGATAGTTGAAAGGATATTTGGCCAGAAAAGTGCAGAGAAAAAATGTTTGGAGGTGTGAAATTATGAGAAGGGGAAGTGGACTTTTATAAGAAAGGTCAGGGTCACTTTAGGAAAAGCTTGAATTATTCTTTTATAATGAAATCGTTTTTGGATTCTAATGGAATGAAAATGAATTATTTCGATAATAATTTGTGTATGGGTTGAAAACCTATCAACCGATAGGTTTTAGAAAGGTTTACGTCATCATATTAACCATATATTTTAGATTTAACTCTATGTTATATAGTCTGACATTTACCATGTCATTTTGTATATTTATTTTATATGGTTAATATGCATACTATAACAATCCAAACAAACTCCCTGTGGTTAATTATTTAAATATATAACCTTATCTTTTTATTTTTTCCTATCCTTATATTTTTTATTATTATATCAATTAATAATGTAGTATTTAATTTAAAAACTCAATTATGTCAATTTTGACACTATTTAGAATATTATTTTTTGGAAATCCATAAAAACAATATCACAGAGAATAAAATTTATTTCACCAATTTTAACATGTCTTATGAACCTAGAAAATTAGTTTAATGAATCAGATGTCTCAATTTTCATTTATTTAGATAGTTATAATATCAATTATTTTAATAATTCATTTATAAGGTAATTCCTACATCATCATTGTGTCAAGAATAAAATAAATTATATAATGTCTAAAACTTAAAAATAAAATACCATTATGTAGGAAATATTATTATCATTCTATTGAATATTTATATCTGAATTTATATTGTTTGTAACCATATATTAAAATTGGTTTAGTTATTAAACTTTGAATTTAACTCTTTTAACTATTCTTTAAATATGATAATAATAAATATCCAAATCTAATACATGTAGACCAAATAAGATCATATTTTATTCCTAATGATGTTTTTGGTTCAATTATACCTATCAAATAGATTTAGGGCATGTGTTAATATAATTATGATATAACCTTTAATTACCCTATTTACATTTAACTGCTGTAAATAATGTCAAAAGATACTATTCACCAAAAATTATTTCCATCTCATTGAACCACATTTTAATTACTGATATTAACTATGTCTCTAAGATTTTTGAAATTCAACTCATAGAAGTGGTAATATTATGTTTTATGCAAAATTTAAAATTCTCCTAAGAGGTGGTTAAGAGACGGTAAAAAGTTCAATAAATTTTTTTATATATAAACTGATTATAAAATAATCCCAATTAACTAAATTGAACATATATAAGTATTATTTATCTATTTTGACCAAAAATAAATTTAAATAATATAAATATTTATTAAAATAAAATCATGGTTTTAACTAATAACACAATGTTTTTAACTATTCATCAAAAACTGAATGTTTTTAGAAAAATAACAAAATTCACCGTAAGATAATTCTGATATTCGAAATTAAAAAATGAATTCTATTTAAAAAAATAATATTTATAAAATTTTAAAAAGTGGGTATTAATATTCCTAATGGATAGTTTTATTGGTCGCGTTATGTTAGAATCTTGATGTTGTGTATAATGCAAGCTATTGTAGTATTCAAAGGAAACGTACCATGGAAGTTTGGGGTGTTACAATCTACCCTCCTTCAAATAATTTCATCCTAAAAATATCTATAATAATACCGCACAAAATTATTTTGGTAGTTCTTCATCATAAGTTTTTTGGTTCCCACGTTGCCTTATCAATATTATGGTTTCTCCATAGACCTTTTACCAGGAGAGTCATCTGGTTTTTATGGACCTGTTCTCTTGTATCAAGAATTTGGACAGGCTCTTCATAATACGACAGATATGGTTCCAGTTAATTTTTCTCATAGGTGAGTACATGCATTGGGCCAGGAATCTATTTTTTAAACAGCGATACTTGGAAAACATCATTAACTATGGATAGACTTGGAGTCATTTCCAAACGATATGCTACAACTCCAATTCAGTCCAGATTTTCGAATGGTCTGATATATCTGGGACTCAATTAACCATTCTTAACGAAACATATAACAACCTTTCATTGAGATAATTTCTTGAAACCCTGATCTCCTACCTGAAATTCCATATTATTTCTTCAGTTATCAGCATAGCTCTTTTCCAACTATGAGCTTCTTTGATGTGGGTTTGGATAACCATCACATTTTCCATAATTTCCTCAATAAGTTCTGGTCGTACGAGTTTTCTTTCACCAAAATCATCCCAACAAGAATTAGTTTGACATCTCTTTCCATATAACGCTTCATATGGTGTCATCTGAAAACTTAAATAGAAGCTATTGTTATAGGAAAATTCTACAAGAGGTAAATATTGATCCCACATACCTTGAAAGTCAATTGAGTAGGATCTGAACATGTCTTCTAAGGTGAGGATAGTTCGTTCTAATTATCCATCAATTTGAGGGTGGTAGGCAGTTCTCAAATTATGTTCAGCATCCAGGGCCTTTTGAATACTTTTCCAAAATCTTGATGTAAAACAAGGATCACGATCATAAACAATCGATAGGGGTACACGATGTAGTCTTACAACTTCATTATTATATAGTATACCCATACGTTCTAGTGGTAAATCTTCTCTTATACCATGAAAATGTTTTGACTTGGTAATATGGTCAACAATGACCCATATTGAATCATTCATTTTATTAGTCTTTGGTACCCAAAATACAAATTCCTCCATAATATTATCCCAATTCTACTCAGGTGTGGGAAGAGGATTCATGAATCCTCCAGGCTATTTCCTTCTACCATTTACTTGTTTAAAAACCATACATATTGACAAAAAACCATAAATGTCTTTCTTCATGTTGTCCCTCCACAAATGTTCCTTCATATATCTATACGTCTAGGTTCTCCCCGGGTGTATAGAGAAATTGGAGCAATGAGAATCATCTAACAATTCCCTTTTTAGATCAGGAATGTTAGGAACACAAAGTTTCTTCCCAAATTTCAAAATACCATCTTCATATACGGAGTCACTCAATCTCTATCATTTACAGATTTAATATTATTTTGAAACTCCTTATAATCAGTTTGAGATTTTTTATCGTTTCAGTAAAGATGATTTGGAAAACATTTGAAACATTATTGATGGTATACCTTCCATTACTATTCCCATATCCACCATTACTAGATCCCTGAAAATAAGATCTTGATCTTTTTCAACTACCATGTTGTTCAAAACACCATGATCCATTCTCCTAAAAGCATCTTCCACCTATTTTTCTTCCCCATGTGGTAGTTTATTATTCCATTATAATCATTTAGTATTTTAATCCATCTCTTTTTCCTCATGTTTTTTTTCTTTTTGTGAGAACATATACATCAAAATATTGTGATCAGTATAAATCTCACATTTTCCACCATAGAGATAGTGTCTCCATATTTAAAAGCAAAGATTATAGATGCTAAATCATGATCATGTGTGGGATAGTTTTTCCATGAATTATTATCTACCATTATTCGTAGTCAATAAATCTATCATTTGGAAAAAGGAATTTACCAATTCCTTTCTTTGAAGTATCACTATAAATAAAAAACCCGTCATTCCCTGATCTTAGAGTCAATATTATAGAATTAACAAATATTATATTGAGTTCATCAATAAATACATCACACTTTTTTCCATTAAAATTTATCCCCTTTACGGGTGATCTTGGTTAATGGGTTAGCCAATCATGAAAAATTCTTTAAAAAATACCGATAATAACCTGCTAAACCAATAAAACTTCGTACCTCGGTTATACTCCTCAGTGCTGGACATTCTTGAATTTCCATTGTCTTTAAAGGATCTACATAGATTTCATCCATAGAGGCAATATGGCCAAGAAAATAAATCTCCTGAAGCCAAAATTCACAATTTTTGATCTTCCCATATAATTCATTTCTTCTAAGAGTCTTAAGAATAATACGTAAGTGATTTTTATGATCTTCGTAGATTTTAGAGTATACTAATATATCATCAATAAATACCACTAAAAATTCATTATGATATTCCTTGAAAAAATCTATTCATTACTTCCATGAAGACATAGGGTACATTAGTCGACCCAAAAGGTAGTATTGTAAACTCCTAATGCCCGTACCTAGTTTGAAATGCTATTTTTAGAATGACTTCCCTCTTTACACACAACTGATGATATCCATATTAAATTTCAATCATTAAAAAATATTGAGCTCCATGAAGTAGGTCGAATTAATCAATAATGCGGGGTAGAGGTACATGTTCCTTATTATTATAGCATTGATCTCCCTATAGTTAATGTGCAATTTCATATATCTATCTTTCTTCTTAAAAAATGTACATGTCCCCCATTGATAAACACTACGGCGAATAAATCCTTTATTACACAATTCCTCTAGTTGTTTCTTTAGTTCCATTATTTACACATTGATCGTTCTATAACCGTTCTTCTATATTGGCCTTGAACAAAGAATTAAATCAATAGAAAACTCAATTTCATTTTCTGGAGGATGTATAGATTCATCCTCTAGAAACAAATCATCATATTGTTTCACAATAGTTATGTACTCTATTCGAACATTGTTTTCCTCACCCATAATTAATTCATTCTCATACTCCCCAATAATTTAATTTAGTAGATCTGTTGGGGTGGATCTAGATAAGAATCAGATGGTGACTTTTATGCTTTTAAGATATGAAACTCCATTTCATCATTGAGAATTGTAACCTCCTTCTACTTACAGTAAATTTTCTATTTGGGGTCGGAAAGACGATACATACCAAATATTATATTAAATTAAATCATTTGTATGGTGATGAGATTAGTAGATAAAAAACATTTATATTCCCTAATGGGAACTGATTCACAAAACATTTCAGCAATGATACACCCCTTAGGGGTTTTGACTGAGAACTCCCTTGTTAAATCATTTTAGAAATATCTTATTTTTATTAAAATATGGGAAGATATGAAAAAATTCGATGATCCAAAATCAAATAATGAATTATATAGACTTGAGGAACCCCTTAAATTACATGCCACTACGTCTTCTGGAGCTTTAACCTCAGTAGTAGTGATCTCATAAGCTTGGTTTGGCTCCCTTGGCCTTTTCTGAGGTACGTTCCCTTGGCTCATAGGACATTCATTTTCATAACGCCCCTTTTATCTAAAATTTTAGCATTCTAATTTGAAATCCTCTTTATTTCTATTACAATCATGAGCATGGTATCCTTTTTCACCACCCTTGTAAAATACTCACATTCCCATTCGAGAAATAATACGGAGTTTATTCTAACATTTACAGTTGGATGGATATTCAAATTTTCCCCTCTTCCCCTTATTTTTATTTCCAGTTCGTTTAACAGATCTCTTATTTTCTTACATTGCTTTAAAGTAATAAGACATAGTCAATTATTTTTCTGTCTTGATAGCATCTGAGACAATATCTGTGTATGATAATAAGGATTATGAAACTAATTCTTTCCCAAGAAATATGTTTAACACATCAAGGCATCAATCTATCCTAATCCTTTGGTTACGTATATAATTTGCTGTATGATTTTCCAACCTTGTAGTGTTATCCACATACATTGTAATATTATCATCCTACTTTTGCCTCAAACACAGAAATTGTCTTTCCATATCTGCTCGTTTGCCACGAGGAAAGTTTTTTTCTAAAAAAATCTCATTAAACACCAACTTTGCCATGTTTTATAATTATACATCTTCCATTGTGTTTTGAATCAATGACCACCATTGATTTTCATCTCCAGTGAGGTGATAAACTTCTCAGACAACATTTTCCCTTTCGCTAATCCCTAAATCCTGAAATATTTTCCCTAAGGAACATATCCATTGATCAGATATGAACGGATTTGTACTCCAATTGAATGTTGGTGGTTGTTTCCTCATGAATCAGTTTAACATTGATCCTCTATGTTGTGGGTCGAGGTGCTCCATATGGGTAAGGTTATTATTCATAACTTGAGTAAGTTATCCTAGTATGATGATAAGTTTATCAACACCAGTTCCATCACCATCTCCACTATAATTATATTGAGTGGGAGGAAAATCCCTATATGTATTACATGCATTGATACAGTTTCCATTCATTAAACTAGGTTCCATTTCTAAACAATGGGAAATAGTAGAATAGCTTATGAATCACAATACGTAATTATTAAAGTGTAAAACACCTAAAAAAATTGATCATTTTATGGATATAATCCAAAATCATAAAAATATATTCTTTGTGGATGTATATACTCATAAACCCTTCATAATGATTTTTAATTAAAATAATAACTATCCTAAGCATATCCCCCGGGAGTGTCGTAACCAAGAGTCCAGCAAGACATGTTGTCGTGCCGTAGTTCACATTCGATTCTAGCTCAAAGCGATGTTTTCGGGTTTTACCCATAGATATGACTTTGATAGAGTCTCCTCTACCTGCTCATATCCAAACAAGTATGTATTTCATTAAAAACTCACAAAATCCCTACAGTAACAAAATTTTATGAAGTTCCTCTATACTAATCCTAAATGTCTATCTTAGTGTAGTGGTCTCTAATTAGTGTTTTTGTAAATCTAGTTTGCAAGGATTGTACTGATCTTCCTCGAATACCAACTGTAATGCCCTGAAGCTAGTTACCTAGAGTCAGTGCATTATTACATAACATTGTCTTGATACATGGAATCATGTCCTGATAGACTGATAAGTTTAGAAGCATTGGAAGTACTAGAGACATTCATAAATTATACATTTAATCATGAAATAAAACCATCAACATCATTTCCCCCCCTTAGAACACACTTATAACCTAACCCTATCCCTATAGGTCAACCATATAATACTTATTCACATCCTGGGAGAAATAAAACATAGAATGGGGTGAGCTCGGATACTCAGTTAATATAATAATATAGCAGAAACATTCATAAATAATCATAAATATTTAAGGCAATATATTTGAAAAAAACACAAGCCATTAAAACATAAAATTAAGTATAATATGGAAATGTTAAAATTAAATAATTACATTTACTTATTCACATGGATATACTACATGTCTAAAAATCACATGTAATATAAATATCCACATTCATAATGATGGAATGAATAATTCCAAACATCATAACCACATAGTAAAGGCCTTGTGCCAAGACTAAAAAAAAGATTTTGTCAAGGTATTGTTTCCAGAAACTATTTTGACTCATGATACCTAACGATGAATTGATGATCTATAGAGGGCTCCACCCGTCAGTTACTAAGTACATTTCATTCCTCGTATGAATTGTTCCAAACATAACATTAAATTTCATACTAAACATAGCATATGAAATGTCAATAATTTATCCATATACCGTGCATTGTATTAAAATAAAATATCCATATTCAAACCTATCCCAAAACCTTCAATTAAATATGGAAGATTGTATCATAATAAACCGACTTTAAAAAATCATAAAATCCATCAATGGTAATGACATAGATGAAATAATAATCTTTTTTGAGAAATATATATTTCTATTTTGAAATCATTTAAATTTCATATAATTATGATAGATTAAATTTACTTTGAAAATATTCTTATAATCTTGTAAGGGAATCTTTCATGATGTTATAAGGGCGAAAAATAGTTGCACTCTCCGTATAAGTTAAAAAACAATCTTACGTTAATTTTGTCGAAAGGGTCATAAAGTAAATTGTTTGGAAAATGACAGAAAGATTCCTCTCAAAAATTATAATGTCTTATAAGGATATAAATGAATTTAACACATTATATAGTAAATTTTAAAAAAGTTTTGAATTTTTTTTCTAAGATAACACAGATGTGGATGATAAAGAGGTCTTAGTAGATACTTATGTAAAAACAACCTCACATAATAAATAGATTGGGAAATTAACCATTACCTTGTACTTTTACTTGGTGTATAGTAAGATAAAATCTTATATAATAGTTAAATAATTTTTATTAAATTATAACAAAATTTATAAATAAATATGATATCATATATGATCCTCATATATTGCTTTGCTTATAATATTTTAGTAAGATCAACGTTTTGGGTGTTAACTGATCTGGTTTTCTTTCGCTGCATGGTTACGTAGTCCATGGTTGTTATTTATAATATGAATTATATTCATATCTATAATGAAATTAAGTTCATAAAAATTATTTTTAATCATAAAATAAATGTTATTCATCAATGATTACAATGGGTAATGAATCTCAACGCGTTCATGGAGAGGCTTATCTGTACGTACGCACAAGAGACAATAAAATTATATTGACGTTGAAATTGTATGTAATTGGATGGTTCATAATATATAAAGAATCAATAACATGTTATATTTATTATTTAAATATTTTATACTAATTATTATACCCATCCAAATAATGAAGTGTTTGAATAACAAACTACACCACGACGAGGAGGCGACAAGCTGTACGTAAGCATGTACGGTGAATTTTTCATTAATATGATGAATAGAATTATGAATATTGTTTTAAAATTTTTATAATAACATAAAAGTAAATATTATATTCTGTAGTTATTATTTTATAATGGAAACAACAAAGAAATATGATGTGGAGTACGAAAATAACTTGAAAGAGGTGATAAAATATTTACATCTTCTTCGGGTTCTTCCTTTTGATTTGATCAAAAGGGTTCCTTAGGTTGGATTTCTGATCAAATTAAGTACTCTAGGATGAAGTTAGAATATTTGAAAGTATATTTGGGTAGGTTTTGGCTGAGCCAAAAGGCTTTGGTGGTGTGAAATTTAGATAAGGGGAAGTTGCCTTTTATAAGATAGGTGAGGGTCACTTTAGGAATAGTTTGAAATATTGTTTTATAATAATATAATTTTGAGTATCTAATGGCTCAAAAATGAATTATTTCTATGATAAGGTGGGGATGGGTCAAAAACCTCCCAAAAAAAGGTTTTATATAGTTTATGTCATCATATTAACCTTATATTTTAGATTTAACTATTGGTTAAATAGTTTGACATTTACCATCTCTCTATTTATTTTTTTATTAGATGGTTAATAAACATACTATAACAAGCCAATAAAACCAAATGTTGTTAATTATTAATATATATAACCTTATCTATGTCCTATGTTTTATCCTTAGATTTTTTTAGTATGACATAAATTAATAATATAGTATTCGTTTTAAAAACTCAATTATGTCTTTTTGACAATATTTAGCATTCGAATTTTTTGAAGGCATAAAAATGTTATAAATTCGAATAAAATTTATTTAACCAATACTAACATGTCATATTAACCAATAAAATTAATTTAATCCCTCAAAACTCTCAATATACATTTATATGGATATTTATAATATTAATTAGTTTAATATTTCATTAATAGGGTTATTGATGCATCCCCATTGTTTCGTAAATAAATTTAATTATTTAATGTATAAAAATGATAAATAATATATGATTATGTAGGAAAACTTATTATATTTCTAATTAATATTTATAGATGAATTTATATTTTGAGTATCACTATATTAAAAATGTTTTCATTATTTAACATAAAATTTAACTCTTTTAACTCTTCTTTAAATAAATTAATAATAAATGTTCTAATCTAATCCAAGAGGACCAAATAAGATAATATTCTATTCATGTGTTTGTTTTTTGTAGAATTGTACTTATCTAATAGAATTAGGACATGTGTTAGGGTATTTATGATATAATTTTACCCTTAATTTCCATATTAACATCTAAGCGTGGTAAATTGAAATCAAAAGTTACTATTAAGAAAAAATTATTTTCATCTTATTGTTCCAAATTTTACTTACTCATATTAAACATTTATCTTGTATTTTTGAAAATCAACTCAGATATGCAGTAAAATTATGTTTTATGAGAATTTTCAAATGCTCCTTGGAGGTGGGTAAAAGACGGAAAAAAGTTCAATAAATTTTTTTATATCCAAAATTATTTTATAATGACTCCAATGAAGTACATTGAACTTATACTGGTATTATGTATCTATTTTGACATAATATAAAAAATTATTTTATTAAAAAGTCGGTTTTATCTAATTCTGCGTGTTTTTCGCTGTTAAAAAAAATTAATAGTTTTCATAAAAATACAAAAAAATTACCCTAAATTAATATCGGTATTCGAAATTCAAAAATTAAGTCTATTTTTAAAAATAAAATTTATTAAATTTAAAAAGGTGGGTATTACTATTAATAATGGCTATTTTGATTGTTCTTGGTGTGTTAGAATCTCAAGGTCGCATAGAATGCATGCTATTGCATTATTCAAAGGGAAACGTACTGTGGAAGCTTGGGGTGTTACATTAATATTTAGATTTCTCAAAATATTCTTGGATAGATTCACAAGTCATTTCTTAAAAAAACAACAAAATATGGAATAGTTTGATTTATTACTCGGTCTATTATGAACAGTCTGAATATTATATATGTTCTACTCTTTCATAGTCAATTGTAGGAAATATGTTCTATTTAGAGTTGTTATTACATGGAAGACTTGATCATCAAACTGTACATGTCCTGAAAACATGTATTCTATTTTTTACTTTTTTTTAACATGAGGGTGTCATCATTGAATATTTAATGTGGCAGAATGGAGGTACATTTCACAAAAAAATCAGGTATCCTTCATCCTAATACCATGTTCAGACAACATCATAAAATTTCCCTACAATAAATCAATAATTACAATTAAAAAATCATGAAAATTATATTTGACATCATATTTTTTAGTTAAAATATAATTTAAAAACCCCCAAACAAAGATAATTAATATTTTTATGGTGAGACAACAATAGAGGTGAGTTATCCAGTTTGTGACTTAATTTGGTAGTGAGTTAGGCCAATGGTGAGTAATGATGATGTTATATCATCTGGCAGTAGGTCATTACAAATGATGACTCATATATATGTCATCACATCTCTATAAAATGTCTTCTATAAAAGTTTATATTTTCAAAACATTTCAAAATTTCTTGTGGGTTGGTATATTTTGATGATATACAATCTGGAGATGACATAATTTTTGGTGGTAGGTTTTATCCATACATAGAAATATTTTCATTTAGTTGGTGAGTCATCTCTGATTTGGGGCCCTTCAAATATTTTTCCAAACATTAATTTCGATTATGTGTCATTACATAAATTTTTCCAAATTCTATTTTTTTCATGGGTAATTCTAATAATTTTCCAAAACTCCATTCTTAAGGTGGGTCCTTCATGGAGGTGACTCAGCTTCATTAGGGAGCTATTTCTATACTTAGCTAAATATTCACCAAAATTCCTTATAGTAAAAAATGATATCATTATGCATGAAAATAATTAATATAATAAGAAATCCTATTTGGTATCATGAAAATAAGGATTCCCACAGTATCCCCCATTTTGATGATCACAAGTCATTAAATTTAATAAATCATGTAAAATAATCATTGGTTAAAAAATAATTATTTGAACACATGATTATATATATTGTTTTTTAAAACCATAGATAATATAATTAAAATGGTACTGGAGATATTAAATGTAAAACTATGACCTCAATGGAATAAATTTAAATACAAATGGTATCAAATATAATAACTGGAAAATAGTTTCACTTGTAGTTAGTAAATAATACATCAAGGAGGTAAAATTGATATACATATATATAGTATCAAAGTTATATTATTAAAAAATAACATGAAATCTATTATTAAAGGATAAAATCATTGTAAAATATTTAATTAGTTCCATAGTCATTATAAATTCAATATTCACAATAATTTTTTTTGATTATCAAAAAGTGAAGCTATAAAATTGTAAACGAAAAGATAAAAAATAGGTAAATGGAAATAATTTTTATTGAAAAATTAGTTAATGAAAATACAAATAGAGATAATGTAATTTTATACAAAAATACCAATCAAATACATAATGTTTAATCTCGACGCATATAAAACTTGGAAGATGAAAAAATAGTTTCTTTGTCATAGTCCTTGGTAGTGGAAGAGGTACAATGACATAAAGTGAGGAAAATGTGGTGGATCTATTGGTACATATGATAGAGAAGGTGGAACTCTGATAATAATGAGCCTAATATGCTGGAAAGACTCTCTTGGAGTCAAAAAATGATGAAATTGAGTAAAAATGGTGTATTGGTATCTTCGGTAATAGGTGGTCCAAAAAACTCTGGATCTGATGCTTGAGGAGTGAGATTAGCAGTGATAGGAATGGAATCTTGATCCACTACTGTATAAATTGGATATTGAATAAATGGATTCATCATATTGATGATGTCAGTGATGACATTTTCTCCTCTCTCAATTGCACCTAAATGATCCTCCTTCTCTTCCATAACCTACTTGAACATTGGGTTCATCACGGTTATCTGATTAATCTTTTCTTTGAAGGATTGAGTAACTAGAGGTGTCTAGATATTAATGGCAAGGAATTTGAAATTAGAGATAAGATAATGATTATTATAGATTATATAATGAAAATAATATATATAATTTGTAATTTTACCTCTATCAATATTAAAATCCTTAAAAATTTCTATAACCATTATATGCACATCATCATTATCTTGTTGGATATTCCTCAAGAATTCATAAGGGATATCTACAACACATCCTGATATCACTCAAAGATCTACCCCAACCACTGACCTAGTCAACTCAACATCCAAAGAAGGAGGAGGTGGATAACTCGATGTAGAATAAATGAGAGATATTTTCTCCACCATCTCCAACATTTGAATGATAGATTCTTCAAAAGAAGATCTCATATCATCCATTGCAGACCTCAACATCTCCATTAAACATTCGAACATCATATTTTATGTCACCGCCTACATTATTTGATTCATCATTTTATTCTGGTTGTGATGTATTACCAAGTTTCTAAAATATCACAAATGTTGTTCACTAATCATAGTGAAAATAATTCGGTTATTTTTAAATAACATGTGAAAATAAAAGAGGGGCATCTCTCTGAAATATTATAATTAATAAATTTATATACTTTTGACATGAAAAAATGGAACCATTGGTGCATGATAGGGTGTTGAAATTATATAAATGGTAGTAGCCTCTAATTGTTCTAAACTAGTAGTTATATTACAATAAAATCATGTAATACCCCTGAAAAATCAATCAGATCGACCATTAATCCATTAGGATCCTCCTCTATTTGAATCATAGGCCCTGTATGATTTGGTGAAATACTTTCATCATTAGAATCAATATATTCCATGCCATGTATGAAATATATTTGTTATATAATGAATTCCATAAATGATGTGAAATCAAACATGGATGAAGACACAAATGGATGTTCAACAATTACTGTCTCGTCTACTATATGCATAATAACTGAATGTTCATAAATCATATATTCAAAAACTATCTATCCAAGAAATTCACCATTGGAATTCATAGGATGATCACTATAAGCAGCATCATATTCAAGGTAAAAACCCGTCTGATAAATGAAAATCTCTTCAGAAGATTCACCCGTGGAATCATCTTCAAGCTCTCAATTTGTAGTGATATCAAGGTGACTAAGAAGACATAAATATTCCTCCCCCTTAAAATATTCTTCTATCTTATCTCTATAATCTCTATCCACATCATGAAAACAAATTGGCCCTTCTTATAGAATTGATTACACAAATAGACATATTGAATTGGCAACGGTTTACATAATCCATTGATCATCATGCATATCATGATATGAACCATCATTATATTCACTGTCATTTCCAACTTCCATATCTTTTCCACTCCTATTTTATTCTTCATTTTATCTTTATTCTTCTTATTCTTCACAATTATCGCCGTTACCATCATTAAATATATTTCGATGTCATTTTTCTTCAGAATATTTAGATGTTTTTGTATTTTGTTCCTATAAAAATATTAGTTTATTCCACATCACATCCTTTACATAATATATTCCTTTAGACAGGGAATCATCAATGTGTACATGATGATCTCAAAGATATTCCAAGAAAAAAGTTGGAATATCTAGGTCACTACCATTCTAAACTGAAAAACATTCTTCCTAATCAATCAATTCTACAACCACCACTTCATATTTCTATTCCAAATCAGAATAATCTACTACATCATTCATCACAAATATAGGATCAAAAATATGATTTAGACTAGAATAATTATCACCATGATTTATATAATTATTAATTATACAAGAATCATCAACCTGTTTAATATTTCAGGGCGACTAGATTATTTTTATTATTTTAAAAATGACTCTTGTAAGGAGAAATCCTCCACATTTTACCACGGTTTATTCATCCCAATCATCTAGTCCCTTGGCCTCCAGAATTTGTAGAATGAATTTAAGGTGGATAATGATGTTTATAAGGAATATTGCTTTCATATATCCATCATATGATTCATTAGGTATCTGCAAAAATTTACCTCTTATCCCCACATAAATATAAATGAGAGATGTAAATCATGATACCTCATTATGGAGAAGTAAAACATCATCAAATATATCATATACTGAATAAAAATGAAAATAAAACTACAACATCTTTCAGGTATAGTTTCATCTTTCCTTATCATAAATAAATCAACAATAAATTCAAAACAATAATCCTCATATGTAATTTTATCAGTTTCACATAGAATAGATCCATAAAAGTTATTTAAAACACATTTTTTTGTACTAAAAGTCCTCCCAACCATTTTACTGAATAGAAAACAACATTAAATCCATTTATTCTATTTCAATCCAAGTGATTATCTTCCTCAATGATAAACATAAAAATACTAATAGAACTAGAGAAATATAATATATTTGAACAAAATATATTTATTAAAGAAACACTCTATCCATCCTTGGTTTTTAATATTTTTTGTTCTAAATAATTTATAAAAAATGTTCATTGAGCTGGAAATTTCTTTTCAGGTGTTACTATCTGATTCACTAGACACAAGTTCACTGGCATAACATCTGGACATCTCAACTCTCAATTATTCTTCTATAAGGGAAATGAATCCTTTATATTAGACTCTATGGCACACACAACACAGTCTTTGGAGAACAATTTAGAAGGTTCTTAATAGGTCGAGTGATGTACAATAGTATTGAGACAAAGTGTAGTGGTGAGGATCTAATGAACATTCTTGAGTGAGAGAGCTTCAAAATTTCAACATGTTTCCATTTTATATCATTTAGAATCAAATATTAAAATATCATTCAAATCAATTAGACATAAAATATCTAAATAACCCATAAATAATAATTATCATATGAAGCTAAAAACCCAAAAGTATATTATTCCAACTTTTGGTAAAAATCCATTAAAGTGTGAAACTCCAATTGTGTGTAAAACTCAAACATTTGGAAAAATCAAAATTTTGTTTTAAAAAATTGAGGGTAATCAAAAATGGTGGTTAAACAAAAATGGTTAGTCATTACTAATGGTGGTTAAAAACCAATGGATGCTCAAAATCAATGGTGGGTCCCATAAAATTAAATTAAACAAAAATTAAACACACAACATTGATGTTTGATATAGTTCATTCTCTCAGGAGTCAATGGATAACTAAAAATAACTATTATATAACGTTACATTACAATGTATTGATGATTTCGATGAGCCTTTTAAAAATTATCCCTCAATATATGATATATTATTTAAATGTGTTTTGATACAAAGTTAGATACAGGTATCTTAGGAATATTTATACATCTTTCATTATAACAATTTTTAGGTAAATGACATAATATGAATCTATAGTCTTGTAACATGTGTTTCATCAAAATTTGAGCTGATCAACTACCTGCAACTATGTATTTAGTTTTAGCAGCAGATAGTTGAAAAAAATTTGTTCCCTTATAGATAAAGAAACTATTGATATTATAAAATGATGAAATGTTCAAGATGTGATTTTCTTATCATACTTGGAAGCACCAAATTATCATATGAATAACTAACAAGGACAAATGTTTGTCCCTTATGGTAGATTAATGCCATTGTTTTGTAAACATAATTTATTTAAAATCATTTTTACCATATGAATGCCTGACTCATTTGTGTTTTATTTAAATGGAGTACACATACTAACACTAAACAAAATTTTATATCAGATATATGTTAAGTAAAGTTAACATTAAATCATCCCTCTTCAACTAGTTTGTTCCGCTGATTTTTAAACTACATAAAGATCCAACCTACTAGTTGTAATCATAGAATTGTCACTACTCATAGTTTTATCCAAACCAAAATGATTTAATATGTTATTGATATATATAAAATTTCTAAAAAAATTATTTCTTTTTTATGAAAATTGATATTAATTTTTTTAGTTCACCCATTATACACATTCCAGATTCATTTTTCATCATATTTAAAAAGTTAGTACAAATTATTTTTTACAATACCAAAACCTAATGTCTTCATGTTTTTTATAGGTGAAATGTCTTTTTTATAGTTGTTGACAGTACTTTAGAATGTAACAAAAAATATAGATATCCTTTGGATATTTTAAATCCCAAAGAAATAATCATAGAGTACATAGAAAAAAATCAATAAATATTCCAAAGCTCAACACAATGTAGTAACATCCAAGAGCTTCACAAACATGCTAGGTGGCTTAGCTTCACGACTGTACTATGCGCCTAAGCTTTGTGAGCGAGCTACATGGACAAGATATGCATGAGAATATTTTTTGATGTCCCTACATGAAGCAACAGCACGGTGGACCTACACGACGTACCTATGTAGGAAAAGTTTCTTCGGCCAGGCCCCATCCGTGCCTATAAATAAGACCCTAGGGATCCCCATTTCTGAACTGAAAAAAAGTTAAAGACTCTATGAAGCTCCCATTTCATAGCTCTTTCACCTAGATTTCTCAAATTGTCTCAGGTAGTTCTCTAAACTACAAAATAAAGGATAATTAAAAGGGATAGACATGTTTTGAAGTTCATTCAATCCTTCAGTCCTCATCCGTACCTATACGGTGTATCTATCCTCCAAACCAATGTTGTTTATCCTCACGCCAAACCTTACCGATAAGGATATCGGAGTTACCTACATGGAATACTTGCGTGAGGTACCTACGCGACCAGATTAAGTACCCTTCTTTAAATCCATCCATGACAGGTTATTTATTTCCTTGGTTCCCTTATCCCAAAGGGGATATGTTGAATCCTCCACCAAAATCTCTGGAATTATCAAACCTTTGGGTAAGGCACATTAGTGTGTCTCTAATTAGGGTTCTTATTTCTGCCCACATACTTTTCAAAATGGGGTTAAGATTCATTGGATATTTGTGGGTCTGTATATCAGCAGTCACATGGAATTTTCTCCCAGAAACGGTGTTGGGATGTTCTCGCTTTGATGGATGGTTGGTTACTAGACTCTCACAATTCAAAGAGGTGACCCGAGACCTCAGTTCTCTAGTAGGGAAGGTAATATTCACTCTTTCTATTCCACGCCAGTATAAGAGAAGTCTCCCTCCCCTACCAAAACCAATTTCAAGGAAACCATCCTGGTATAAGCCCCACACCTTCACCCCATCATCCTTAAATTGGACACTTGTACAATGTAAATAGAACAAAGGAAAGAATCCTCACCTCACCCTCTACTATGGTCTACATGCCCTCTTCCATCAGCGGAAAAGGAAATGTTTGAAGTTTCATTGTTGAATATTTCACATCCTCTTGTTTTTCACGTCAATCATGAATCACGTTAGCTTAGAGATACATGATGTTTAAAAAATATACACTAACACTCGCTAAATGAACTATGTGAACACTGATTCCTGTTTAATTCAGAATATGTAGGAATCCCTTTTGGGCACCAAGCTCATCCAACCCTAATTCCCCCAATTTGGGCATCCTCCTTAGGAAATAAGCCCAAAATTCAATCCTCAAATTACCAAGGCATCCTTTTTCAAGGAGTAAGCCCAATATCATCTTTCTTATAAGACTATACTTACCTATGAGATTAATAGAAATGTGTGGGCTTTGATTCCCATCCATATGGGATATATAGTAAGCCTCCTTGAGGTTCAAACCCAACACTTCAAATCAACCCATTTCTCATTGGTCCATATTCCCAGTAGGGTTTGATCCTACTTGTAAACGCATATCCTTTCCATGTTCCTCGGGGTGCTTCACAATAAGCCCCACACTATGTTTCAACTAATCACCTTCCACTTAGTGGTAATTATAACATGAACTTAAAAGGTATAGTGTGTCTTATTAATCTGCATAAAACTAAGAGGATTAAAATTCATTTCACATGGATACATAGGTAGCTCATTTTAGGAGCACGGTCCCAAGATTAAAAAAAACCTTCATCTTCCTTGAGGAAAATAAATTCTAGAGTTCCACAATGGGTGGCTTAAAAAATAGTATCATTTTAAAAATGCTTAAAAGAATATATAATCAATATATTAGAGGATTCAATTGATGGAAAATCTTGAATACATTCAGATATTTCAATCGATGAAGAACCTTGAATGCAAGATGATGATTATAAACACATGTTAATAAGTGATTATAAATTCCAAGGAATAATTTTGATATACTATTTCAATTAATAAGCATTCATGAAAAAATATTTTATTTTTGCAAAGTGTGTCTCGGAGTAGAAATTAATTCCCCCCAAAAGGGTTTGTTGTGTCTGACCTCGCATCCTCTCGACCAATGAACGTTCTTAAGTATCGTAAAGTTCAAAACATAACAAACACCTGCCTTTAGAATTTAGGTCCTATTTGGAGTAAGAACTATTGGAAATTTCCAGTTCCATGAAAAAATCCAATGGAAATAACCTAGAAACAGTGATTCTTAAATATAGAACAGATGTTTCATGGAAATATGAAACAAAAATGATGAACTCGATGTGAATCCTTAATCGAGTTAATAATGTTACCCAAATTTTAGGCACCTATAAATTGATAAATAAAGGAATGAAAAAAGAATTAGTCACACATGTATCCATCTGAAATGATTTCACTTTAATAGGACATGTTTTTATTCTCAATTTTTCATAGAATTCCCTTCAAACCAAATAATGGATTTCTCCATGAAAACATCTACGAACTTCTAAACTACAGATCAAGCTGGATATCCATTCACGGGAAGGAAGTTATAACCAACCCAACATCTTCAATGTTGAGTCTCTAATGTGTGGATAAGTTAATATCTCCAGTATAATACAATTATATCATTGGAGTCTACTCGACATGCCGTCCAGGTTAACAATAATCCTCAATCATCTGGCCAACAACGACCAATGATCAAGAAGCATATGGTTCCAACCACCATCTCTAATAGTTTCAGGTCATTACGCCCAGAACGCAACAATCATCCACTTCCATACTATAGGGAGGTGGATCAAGAGGTCATTGAAGGCCTCAATTAAAGAATACAGGAGTCCTTCATGAGGACTCACACTAGAAATCGCTGCCAGAATAATGCGGTAGTATATCCCCAACATGATGGGGTTGTTGCCTATGGACGTTTGGCCCAGGTATCTCAGACTCGGGAACAAAAGATGAACCGCCATAGAAAATGTCTGGTTAATAGGTATCAGGTCCTCAACTCTACCTCCACTGGAGAAGTTCATCAATCAAACTTGATGGAAAACAACAAGTGGGCACATACACCAGTTCATCCTATTTTTATTCCTCAGCAGTCTCATCTGACAGAAAACCACCAATTCCACTAGATAAACTTGGTGGAGTACCGTGAACAAGAACATACACTAGTTAAAAATTTATCAACTAGTTATCAGGCTCGTCTGATTACATTTAAAGAGGATCTCTAATCAAATATGGTGTCAATTAGTAAACAAGAACATACACCTATTTACAATCACCAATTCTGTCAGTAGTCTCATCTACCACTTTTGATGGAACCCCATCAACAATACATGATGGAGAATGTGCAGCAGGCACATACACCAGCCAATGTTCATCAAGCATGACAACAGTCTCGTTTTGATTCACTCGAAGAAGTCAATTGAAATTCTCCAATGACATATTTGGGGCATACCCAAATAGCTACCCCTATGCATGAGTACATTCTATATCCATTGAAAAGAAAAGGAGGACATGAGCATGCACATACACCTACTCCAGATAAGGAATGGACGTATATTCCCATATCGGCCACTAAAGTCACTATACACATCATATCAATGGTGAATGGGAAGACTCATATCCCATCCCATATTCTGAAAGCATGTTAGTATATTTTTACAACTACCTCAACAGTATCAGGGGAACAGACATATAAATCTATCTCCACACATGTGATGGAACATTGGCTTGCCATCCCAGAACAGATGCACACCTCTGTTCCAGTCTTGCAGGGTCATGGGGCATACTCCCCTATATCATATCTACAACAATATTGGGAACATACACCCTTTCTAATTGAAGGTAACTGGTCTGTTTCGGTAACTAATACACGACAAGAACATATACCTGCCCATTACAACCAATTTTCCAAGCACATGGCCCCAAATAAGTATAATATAATATCCAATAATAAATCCGCCCAAATATCGTTGGAAAATCAAGAGTGAAGATATAATTTAGCTCCTCTTAATGCTGGTGTCCTTGAAGACCTCAGAAATTTATCTGTTGCTGCTCAAGATCCTACCTTATCATTACCAAATTTTTGGAGTGGAAGTTATAATTCTAAAGTTTCTCACCAGACACATCATCATGAAGGCTTGCCTAATGAATATTCGGTCAATCCAAAATTTATATATTTGGATGACAGCCACGGAAACCCTCCATGTGGCCAGAAGACCAAGGTGTAAGAAGATTTATCCCTTGCTGTAAACCATTATTGTGATCCTCCCCATAATAGCATTAACTGTGGAAGTACTCTCCACAATAGTATTTCGCATTGTCAAAACAATTCTATAATTGAAAATGTATCAACAACAAAGACCGCCTATCTCGAGAAACTTGAAAACACAAGGTCAATCATGCCTGATTCATTTTCATTTACAGGTGAAATAATTTCTCAGTCAGAAGGCATCTTAAGGGAATGGTCATTCTCCAAACTTCCCTTAGGTCATTTATCCTCTAATGTACAGAATCCACATTGGTCAGACCAATTGGAGAAACCCCTAGTGGAAAATAATGAAGACATGATAAACACAAAGATATGATTAGCTAAAGGTGACACACCAGTCATGTTCTGGCCTACAACAAATTCTTAGTTTGATATTATAGAATTGATGACAAAAAATTGATTTCATGACTTTCGTCTCAACTTATGGAAAACACTTCTTCATTTGAAAACTAAAGTATTAACATATGATGAATATCAAAATAATATAATGGTACTAGAAGGGTTACATCGCCAAACTGACTTGGAATATCTTTCATTTTTGAAACATCCAATGATTAAAAAACAACAGAGAACCCTTCAGCATGCATGTCTCAATGCTCTAAAGAGGCTACTCCAATTAATTTATGATTTCCCATCTAATTTTCACATCAGAGGATGGGGTGAATATGGAGCCTTGTATTTCACTGCACTGAAAAATCATCAATGTCCGCCAAAAGTGGTCTCATGAAATGTTATTGCCCATGGATAGCTGCATTCAATAGGTTTTTTGTGTAATAAAATGTACGCTGAAGAACATGCATCAACCAGTTTTCATCAGAATATGGCCCAAATAAAAGGAATTGTTGAACTAATTCTACATAAAGCCTCTTTTAATCTTGAACAGGAATCTCGTTTAGTGGATGTCAGACTTCATAGGATTGAAATGTTTTAAATAGCATATCTATCTTCTGAAACCAGTGATTTAAGTAATTTTTGGATGATGCACCCAACTAATATCCAAAACAAAATCATAAAATCAGAAGATCAGTTGCACAAATTTTAGAAGTAGCTATTCAAGAATCACCCCAGCTTTCCATAATGGGGGCTCATTTAATGCAACATTCATATTCATTAAACAATGTTCAATGAATTTTAGGAGAAGACCAAGATCAATCCCAGCCTGCAAGGCTAGGGGCTATTTCGCATCTACAATTACCTCCTCAACGGAAGAAAATATTCCCCCAATTTGGGAAAGAAGACATAAGGAAAGTGTATATCTCAACTATCCAATGATTCCTTTCATGTTACTATCCACAAAATAGTTCCAGGGAATTATTCATATAAGGAAACATAGTTTAATGAATGAAAAAAGGGAGAGGATCTACCAGAAACAACGATAGAATGCCATTAACGCATTATGCATCCAGGAATGTTATCAATACCTTTGTATGAAATCCTATAGAAAATAAGTCCAGATCAAGGGAATGTGAAGATGAAGTTCTAGTACACAATGTGGTATACCACAAGGAAAATTAAGAAGGTGTGTGTACCTAAAATCAGTGGCTTACCCAGAATCTAGGTATCCTTTAAATAACCTACTCCCCCCTCTCCAAGAGGAATCCAACAAGGGTAAAGGAAAAAAGGTCAGATCTTATCTCACATATCTACAAGAGAAGGTCAATATATTTCACTTGACGAGATATTTTCAATACAAAAATGGAAATGAAGGAGTTTAAAAGACTCAACACGTAGTTACATCGAAACATCATTTCTGTTAGACGGTATCCCCTGGAAAGTCCTCAACTATCAAATCCTATAGGTTCTCCTCAGTAAATAGGATTTGTAGTAACTCCATAGGTAGATAATGAATTCCCTAATTTGGGTACACAATCAAGACCTGATCATGTACATCCTGATAGACCTATTTCTGTGGGTTGTCCAAGATAGATATATGCACCACCATCAGTGGTCTTACCGGTTATTACACCATCTCATGTTCCAGTTCCAATACCTGCACATAATCCAACACATCCAGATAATCCCCAAATGCTTCTTAACACTATTGAGGAAATAACGAATCAATTATTATATATGGAGGAATGACGCAGACCAGTTTAGCTGGAAAATAGAGTGTACCATGAATGGGTGGATGCAATTCCTCCCCCACCAATTTTTTTGAATTCCACATTCCCAATTTGTAATGGTTCAAGTGATCCTGAACAACACTTAAAATATTTCCCTTCCTGTTGTGATCGTATTAATGGTAACTCTTCACAACAAGATTAAGTTGATATTAGGTGTTTTGTGAAGTCATTAAAATGACCTGATTTTGTCTAGTATTCAAGTTTTCAATCTTGATCAATTACTTGGTGGGAAGATCTCTGTAAGAAATTCTTTCTTCAATTTAGCTCAACATTACCAAAGGCGACAGATTTTGATCATTCCAATTTTAATCCAAGGGAAAATGAATGTGTTTCTAATTTCATTACTCACTGGAAGGGATTAACATATTCCATATGTTTGGAACTCCCTCAAGAATAGTTGATGCCAATATATGTGGAAAATCTATGTGATGAGTTATGCATACCATTGATCCCTTTGAAATACACATGAGGGTTTCAAGATCTTAATTCAATCACTCACTAGATAGAAGACTCTATTATAGAGACTACGGCTAAAACTTGTTTAATACCATTACTTCCAGGAAGGAGAATTAGAAAGGTAGAAGCTGCTATAGTTACACTCAAACATGAAGATGTACCTGCTTCTAGTTCAAGACCTTCATCATACCAAAGGAATCTGCTTCCTAAGCATCAGCAGCAATGACCACCTCATCAAGATGACCAATGAAATCAATTATTGAAAAGGATTGAGGAATTAAAGAATAAAATCTATTCTTTCAACAATAAGCAAGTTTCTTCCTACTTCATCATAGCCTTAAAATCAATTTGGTTTATTTCCCAAGGCTTAATAAGCCAAAAAAAGAAAGAGATGAAGATCTTTCGAATTATTGTCCATTTCCTCAAATTTTGGGAACCCCATTCAGGAGTTAATTGTTTCCAAATACCTTCTGCAAAATACAGTAGAATCTAGTCAAGTGAAATTGAAAAGTTCATCATCTCAAGTATCATATGTTACTACCATGAAATCCAGAGGAAGAATGAGATTGGAAAGAGGTTAAAAGTAAAAATTTACAAAAATATGATGATTGGATGATCGGAAAAATGATCAACCGAATTATTTCAATTTTATGAACATAGATGAAACAACCAATTTTTTCTTCTACCACTCCTACCACAGAAAAACCTCTCCATCAAAGGTTTGTTCCTCAAAGAATAAAGGTGGTTGTAAGGATAAAGAGCATTCAGAAGAACACGAGCTCGCATCAAGGTCAACGTTGTCATTAACCCTGGTATATTTCATGCCATCGGTTTCAAAATCACGAGCACCACCCCAAAAAATGATATAACTTGAAATAACATATCAGGAAGAATCCTCATCAGACGAAGAATTGATCATTGGTTCTGTTAAATTTATCCATTTAATATATCCTTATGCCAATGGTGATTCTAATTGTATTGAGCCAGAATTCCTTTTGCATAATTGGGGAACTAGAGAAAGAGTCGAAGGCTGAGGATATAGGGGAAGATATAGAAATTATAGATACCATCATTTTAACTCTACCCCTGATAAAACCATATATGAGGTAGAATCTCATGGAAGAACACTTTTACAAGATCAACAAGAACAAGGGGTTTCATCTATGAAAAACAAGTCTATTTCGGGAACAATTATTCCAGAGGACAGATTAGAAGATACACCATCTTCTTCTCTACAGATGAATTGACATAGTAAATCTAGATTTCCAAATTCAGTGGTATTTCCAACTTCTGTTTCAACAAATAATACATCCACAACTAATTGATCAACTTCTACAACTCCTGCAAAACCAATTATCCATGCTGGGAAAACAAAACCTTTGAACCAAAAGTATGATGTCAGGAAACAATTGGCCTAATTACCATCCATGATATCAATTTTGGATTAATTGAATCTGTCAAAAGATCTTCGAGAAGCACAAATTGAGACCTTGTAAAGTCCTCAAGAATTTTAAACTGAAGTCGCTGCTACTGAAACTTACCATATAGAAAATGATTCTGCAGAATGTCATGCAGCCATATCCTTTACAGATGAAGACAAATACCATGTGGTACATAGACACATAAGACCTTTGTTTCTTTCTAACAAGTTCAATGACATGGATATTCGATGAGCCTTCATTGATAGTGGCTCCAGGTCAACCTCATTCTCATTCGTACACTTCATTGACTGGGCTTGAATAAATCTGATTTGTCTCCATAGAATTTAATGTGTCAAGGATATGACAAGAATGAACAATAACCTATGGGCGAAATTACACGTAGAACTCAATTTGGATATCTTGTATCTAATTCAGATTTCATGGTGGTTCATCGGGACACAACCTTCAATATTTTGCTTGGAAGGCCTTGGTTCCATAAACATGTAGCCATTCATTAATCATACCACCAATGACAGAAATAATGTTTCAAAGGTGAAATCAAATCATTTTATTGTGGCCCGGCTCCATTCAAAAAATCTGAAAGTCAATATATTGAGGCAGAGTTGTATCACACAAATGGAACGAAGTCCATGAGCAAGGAGATAACAAGAGTTAATTCATGAAATGGACTAGAAAAGATTCCATGAATCCATTCATGCATTTGAGTACAGATTATGTTTTACCCATCAATCAAATTGAATGTGTAAAGCCAAATCCATGCACTCATCCAAAAATTCCAAATATTATAATTATGAAAATTGAGCCTGATAACATGGGAGAAATTATTGATGCACCAAGAAATGATGGAAGCCTGAAAGGATATGTTTTTATTTCATCTACTGAACTACAACAAGCCTCTACTTCGTTAATAAGAATAGAATAAATTGTAGCAATATTAGAGGAATACAAAGATGATGATTCTCAATCCATCAATCCCTCCTTACCACCTGAAGACCCTTCATCATTAGTAGGGTCAGATATGGTGGCTTCTTCTTCGAGATGTTTAAATATTGATTCCTCACCTAACATTGGGAGTTTTTCCTTTTCATCTATCATGTAAATAGAAATAGAATAATTGACACATAATGAAGAAGAAGAGGAAGTTCTCAAGGATTATCCTCAAGCATTTGAAGAAGGTGTATATACAACCGTTGATGAACTCAGAGAAATATATCTTAGTACATGAGAAGATCCATGCCCCACCTTTATTAGAGAGTCCATGACCTAGGATGAGAAATAGGTGTATACTTCCATTCTAAAGAAAAATAGAGATAAATTTTCATGGAATTATAAGGAAATTCTAGGTCTTCATCCTGATGTAGCCACCCATCACTTGGGTCTTCCAGACGAACATCATAGGTTCATGAAAGTGGAAAGGAGAACACACCCAATTCATGCCTCTAAAATTTAATAAGAAGATGATAAGATTATAAAGGATAAAATTTGCAGGGTTGTTCAGTATCCCAAATGGCTAGCCAATATTTTCCAAGGGAAAAAGAAGAATGGGAAAATTCGAGTCTGCATTGATTTCATTGATCTTAACTAGAATTGTCCTAAAGTTGATTTTATAGTCCCAATTATGGAACTTCAAATAGATAGAACAGGTGGATATGAAGCAGTTTCCTTCATGGGTGGATATTTTGGGTATAATCAAATTTTAATGGCCCTTGAGAATGAAGAATCTATATCCATTAGAGCTCATCAATGTGTGTTTTGTTATTGGGTAATGCCCGTTGACTTAAAGAATGAAGGTGCGACATACCAACGTTCCATTCACGATATCATCAAACCCTTATTTGGAATATTTGTTGAATGTTATGTGGATTATTTAGTAGTCAAATAAAAACAATGTTCCAATCACTTGGCTGATTTGGAAACCACATTTCGCAAACATTGGTAACATAATTTGATGATGAACCCCTTAAAATGTGCTTTCTGGGTAACATCCGAAAATTATTTACATTCATTATATGCCATCAACGTATCAGAACTGATCTTGAAAAAACAAAATTAATCCATCGTATGTCACCTCCTCAAAATTTTAATTAATTGAGAGGACTTCAAAGACACTTGGCCTATATTCGGCGCTTTATCGCCAATTTGACAGGAAAATGTTTCCCATTCACCAGATTAATGAAGAATGGAGTCACTTATCAATGGAATGTGGATTGGAAAGAAGAATTTAATATACATAATAAATATCTCTTCAGTCCACCAATATTAATCCCACCTCTTGAAGGAAGATAACTCATTCCCAACATGACATCTTTATAGCGATCATTTGGTGCCGTCATCGCCCAGAAGAATGATGCTAAAAATTAAAACAACCTTTATAATCTTAGTCACACTATTCTTGATGCGGAAAAATGGTATTCACGTATTGGGAATTGATTCCTGGATATAATCATATCTGTTCAGTAATTGAGACATTACCTACAATTCCATGAGGTCCAATTGGTTTCTTATAAAAACCTGCTCAAATTTAACCTTAATTGTCTTATGCTTACAGGACATATAGCACGGTGGGCAGTTATTTTACAACAGTTTGATATCCAATTTTTTCCTTAAATGGAAATTAACGCTCTAGATCTGGATGATTTCCTTGCGAAGCATCTATCCACAGAAGATACATAATTTAATACTGATCTTATTGATGAAGAGGTATTCTCTATTCAATACATTTTCCAAGCATGGGAAATGTAATTTGATGGTGCCTCTATAAGTCCAATAGGGAAGAGACTAGAAAACCCTAAACTCAAAAAGGATGGATTTGGAATAATCCTTATTTCCCCAGAAAAGGTAGTATTGCATCATTCTTCTCCATTATCGAATGGTGGTACCAACAATGAAGCAGAGTATCAAGACCACATCGTGGGTTTGGAATTGTCCCTTTAGGTGAAAGTGGATCATTTAAATGTAAAAGGTGATTCAGAATTGGTAATCAATCTAATCAATAGAGAATACTATATCAGAAAAGAAGAGTTTTAAACTTTGTGATATTACGTCAGAGAGTTAATGGATAAATTGATTTTAGAGCCGGCATTTTTCTATGTCCTGCGATCAAAAAATGAACTATGAGATGCACTGGCTAATGCAGTTATAGCCTTCGCAATTCCAATTGGGATGAGACAGTTATAAGTATAACCCATCGTCGGATGGTTTCACCTTTTGTTTAAACCATAAGGGAAGAAATTAATTATATTTTACATATTTCTAAACTGTATGGTCATACCACTAGATGGAGATCGTCCATCATGAACTATTCTAAAAATGGGGTACATCCACCAAATAGGAATGAGACGGATCAGATTCGGAGATGAGTGGCCAATTTTACTCTTTATGATGGTCCAAGCCACTAAAATTACATTTACAAACAAGGCCTTGATGGAATTCTATTCATATATATTGATGGAGAAGAGATCGTTGCTTTCATGAAATAAGTTCATTCAAGAGATTGTGGTGCCCACCAATCTAGGCATAAAATCTCCGATCAGATCCGAAGGCCTTGATACTTTTGGCCTTCAATGACACAACATTGTACAAACATAACAAAAAAGGTCCTCCATCTCATGTGCATGCCAACTTCATTCATCAACCCTCATAGTTTCTACATATATCAAAATAGTCATGGCCATTTGCCACATGGTGATTGGATGTAGTAGGGCCTTATCCTCTAGCCACAACTAAGCAGTTCAAGTATATTCCCACTACTACTGATTTCGTCTCTATGTTGGATGAGACAATTCCTATCAAGGATGTCGGAGCCAAAAGCATCATTAGTTTTTTCAAAACTAATATCATAACCAGATTTGGAATCCCACATACAATTTTGACGGACAATGGAACCAATTTTTGTTCTTCTAAAGTAAAAAATTTATATCAGGAATATAATATCAAATCCAACCATTGACTTCACTATCATGAAGTGGCTAATGGATAGATAGAATCGTTCAACAAAAATCTATCAAATATACACTATAAGATGGACGATAACTATATGAAATCCTATCCTGATAAAATTTTTATTGCTTTATGGGCTTATCGGGTGACTATCTGTACTGCCAACCAAGAAACACCTTATTCATTGGTATGTGGAACTAATGCGGTTTTTCCAATTGAAGTAAAATTGCCTTTATTTAGAGTTGTATTCTTTGATTAGTTTTCTACTTATGAAAGATCTATAAAATGGTTTAATGACATGGAACGATTAGATGAGAAAATATTTCATACATTGCAACATCTAGAAGTATATAAGAATATAATAGTACAAGATTTTAAAAAGAATGTTCTCATTCATTCATTCCAACTAGAAGAATTGGTATTGGTCCTTAGGACTCCAATGATACCAGGAATGAAACCTCCAAAACCTGAACCAAAATTTTAGGAACCTCATTCCACACATAATATCTGTTCAAATAGATATTATGATTTAATATCGATGGATGGAGAACTCATTACTTCTGCAACAAATTAGAGATTATTGAAGAAATACTTTGTGTAATTTTACACATTAAAACTCACTGTAAGACTTTGAACGGCACAATACAATTTATTTGCTGCAAGACATAAAACCACACAGCAACCAATGTATTAGTTGCAAGTCATTAAATTATATAACAACTATAAGCGTCCGTACTACATGATGTTAAAGTGTGTAGTATCTCCATCCTTGTTGCATGATGTTTAACTGCATGACATCATATGTACAACTAATGTTTTCTCTATTTTAACTTTAGAAGCTTCCATAAGCAAATGTCATTAACATCATCACTAATTTCTATTAGTACATGGGTCCCTCTATTTCCATTGTCAAGATTCAGATCTTCATAGAGACCATGATTCAATAACTACGTATGGAATGATCTCATATTTAATAAGGTACGTAGAGACGCCTAAATCTCCAATTCTAGGCCCAACCACAATCAAAAAATTTTCTTATTTTCATTTCTCTTCATGTATATGAATCAGATCTATACATAGTGTTTCTTTAAGATATGTGATTTGGTCCTTATACTATTTCATGTCTGAAGATTTATAGTTCTCAATGAACTTATCAAAATCCACCATTCCACATAACAAACTTAATGTGAGGAATGATTGTTAAAAGAACTATGTATCGCTTGATTCTCATAGATTTTGTGATATGTAGAGATGGATAGATAGTCAATATTTGGCCCCTCCACCAAGAATAAAAACACCCCATAATTTCTTATATAAAATCAAATCTTCATAGGGAATTTTTTAAAAATTATCTGTGAAATGATTCTTTCCCCAACAAGACATACAGTGACACTTAGCTTTTATCCCTAAATATAGATCCAATATGTATTTCCTTTTAGTACAGTTCATTGTCATCCATACTTCATGAAGTTACACTATGTGAATATCTAATACCCCTATTCTTCATTTGCATCACCCTTTCATTATAAAAGAAACCCTTTGTACTCCTTTTTTATCACACCAAGCATAGATCACGTGGGATTAGGAATAGGGTAAATGGATTCCTTATATAAAGTGTTTTAATTTCTTATGGGGTTACCCATTTCCTTACTGCATGACATAAAACTGCACAATCCCATGTCCTTACTACATGACCTAAAACTACATAATACTATATTCATTCAATGGAAATAAAGAGATCCTCGATTTGACATATGAGTCAGATTTTTGTAGAGGACATAAAATTCAAGGAAAATATTGCTTCAAATATTTCTCATATAAATTGGGAAGAACCCCCTTCCATATCTCACACTCTTAATCTTGATTTTTTCTTTTTGATTTTCATAATATTTCATACAGTTTCTAGTGAAAATGTTTCTAATATCCGAGAGCTCTTTTTCCTGACTATGCAGCATGTGCCCTTAGGTGGCCTTGCATATGTTTCCTACATAATAGGCATATCAGCCAAAAGATGATCCTATTTGGCTATGCAACATTTTCCCTAGTTGGCCCTGTATAATACAACACCCATCACGAGTTTTTGAAATAATGGTAAATTTGTTCTTGGTTATAGTATCTTTGTCCCATTTAATAATTTATGACAATATAAATGAATTTTTATTTTAAAACAATCATTAAATTATACTTGTCCCATTATCTATCTCATTTTCTTAAAGTCTTCATGTTCATGGTTTATACATTTCCCACATCATGTGTTAGATACAGAATGATATTATTTTGAAATCATTTGGCCACAAGTTATATATTGTTTCCATTCCTGGTACAAGTTGAATGACCTAAAATACATACACCATATCATTTAAATTTGGGTCAGACATTTGTAAAATTATTATTCCTCTGATTCTTTGGAAATATTGATTGGAAATACCCCTTCCATATTCGGGTACCATTCTACATAAACCGAACTTTGTACTTCAAAAAATCTGAATCTCCATAAACATTCTCTGACTTTTAAGAATATAACGTCAAACATCTAAGAGCTCTTTTGAATGACTATTCAGCATGTGCCCTTTGGAGGCCTTGAATAAGTATCCTACATAACAAGACTTTCAGTAAAAAGATGAAAGTACTTGACTATGCGACATATTCCCCAGTTGGCCCTGCATAATACATCCCTCATAACAGGTTTGTCAAATAATGGTAACTTCGTTCATAGAAAAGACTTCCTCTAAGGCTTATAACCCTTTTTTCAAAACCATTCCACAGTTTTAGAAACTCTCAAATCATAGTTTACAATTTCCCTTTCATACCTGAATATGATAGTATATATCCAAACAAATTATCATGAAATTGGGAGAGTTTTGTTTGTTTTTGGTTAGAAAAAATATATTAAATTAATGCCATCCCATGACCTCACTACATGAATTAAAAATGCACAATACTCATGTTCTCAATACATGACTTAAAACTGCACAGTACCCATGTCCTCACTACATTACTTATAACTACATAGTACCCATGTACTCACCGCATGACTTAAAACTGCACAGTACCCACGTCCTCACTGTATGTGTGTTGGTTTAAAATAACCCTTTTTTATTCTTAAAATTAATTTCCATGGAAAAATAACCTATTATGGTCTTAAGTCACTCAAATCATATTATACCTATCTATCAACAACTAAAGGTTAAATTATTAAAGAGATCTTTTCCTGACATTTCATCACGTGCTTATAGGAGTTCTTGCATAAGTTTCTTACATAACAATCCTATCATACAAGAGTTTCCACTATTTGGCTATGCAACATATGCCCCAGTTGACCCTGCATAATACAGCCACCGTAACAGGTTTGTCAAATAATTGTAACTTAGTTAATGGAAAAGACACACATTAAGTTGATCGAGGCTTTAAGATTTTGTATCCATTAAAAATTCATGGTCCAAGATTCCCCTTGGAGTTCTTTAGAGAATATTAAATAAATTCATAACAAAAATTTTTTGTTTTGGATTTAATTCAAACATTACGGTCCAAGCTATTTCGACACTAAATATTAGCCTTTTATAGTCCATCATGAATGACATTAAACTACCAGTAACAAAAGACTCGAGACTCATTAGATTGAGAACTTTCAAGGAAAACTCTAAACAAAAGTCGAGTCCCAGCTCACTAAACATACATTTTTGTATGATTTAGGTAATATTGAGCAATAAAAAAATGTCTAAAGACACAAAATTTGTGGAGTTATCCATATAACACTAGAAATAGTCGAATTATTCTCAATAGTTCCCTCGTCTTAATAAGAAAATTTTGAGCGCTACATTCTTATTATTATCGTAATTATTTTTTAATATAAAGGAATAATTATAATCATTTACCTTTCATATTGCTATAATGAAAAATCAGAAATGAAGATTTATATGTTTGAAAATAAAATTTCATTCATTTGTATGACAATAGAGGGTCATCTAAAAAATTGATCCTTACTATCATGTTTTAGAATAATCTTTCAACATGAATTTTTATTTGATGGACCACTTCATATGCTCTATCAGCTTCGTGTTGAAGTTGAGATTGTTGAGCAACTCCAACCTTCTCTTGCTGATGAAGCGCTTCCATCATATTTGAAATGGAAATTATTCCCTATAATTCATTTTCACCAGATGTTTGATTCAATTTATCATGTTTTTTATGAACAACATCCAATTGTTGTTGAAGAGATAACAAGTCCTTCATGGATTATTTATTTTGTTCGCTAATATCGAGTGATTTATTGTTATGATTTTTCTCCGCCTAAACTACTACAACTTTAAAAACCTCAATATCAATGATTCATTTAGAATCTTCAAAATCGTGTCATAGATTATGCTCTTCTCTCATCGCCAATTAGTATAATTCATGGCATCATAGTCCGACCGATAATTGAACCCACAAAATCCCAACATGAATAATAATGTTGTCAGTTGTGAAAAGTGGGACGATAATTCATTAAATGGTTTTTCATCAATTATGATCCAAATTTTCCAACATGTCTTTTAACGTGCCATGTCAAGAGAATATTTCATCTTTAAATCTGAATCTGAGTCACTACCATGAGGTAAAATGCAATTTGGAAATAGGTCGCTTAGGGAGCTGCCTTGTTCTACTTCTCTTGGGAGAGTAGAAGCTTCACCTTCTGATCTAGGAGCTAATAAACATATATAACAAATCACTGTCATTATTAGTTTCAAATATAGGAAATAAATACGATTCATATGGATAATTATATTTACATAACAATAAGTTAGCTTCTTGATTGGATTCATCCACTGCATTCTCAGCTCCAGTGTTTTGAATAGATGTTTCTTGAGATGGGTTATTTCCATGAAATTGCTCGGTTATGACATTTTTAGGCTCTGGAACATCTTTTGTTGAAATATTCTATGGGGTATTTCCCCATCTCCAACAGAAGGACAATGTGGAATACCCCATTCCTGAAGAGTCTTTGAGACATTAGATGTAGATAAAGCTTCATAAGATGATTTTTGATTTAAAGAATCAATTTGAAGAACAAATTATGAATGGAAAATGAAAGAATAGGGACTTATGACCTTCCAATTCCCCATGAAAATTCCCAAACTCCATGATGGAACCTGGAATATCAATATTTGGATTAAGTGTGTCCATTATTTCAGTGTATACTACCTGAAATGTTATAACATTATCACCATTTAAGGTATCCAACAATTATTGGTTGATGGCCAAATTGGCTTCACTGACATTTGGATCTGTTGGTGCTTCAATTGGTATTGTAGCATTAGGTCCTTATAGATTCTGTTGATCATCAGCATCTGTCTTAGATTTCCCTAGATCGCCATTCCTTTCTTATAAAGAAATAAGAATATCAGTGTCGATTATTTCAGGATTCATTGAAAAAATCCACTAAGGAATGTATTTTATCTTACCATGGATTTCTACTCTCTCAATATATCTAGGATTTGGTATAGCTGTATCTCGACAATTTATAAACTAAAATTTCAGATTTGTTAGCATGAACCTGGGTTTCCCCTAGGGATTATTTTTCTGGTCTTAATTAATAATCTCTTAATCCTATGAGAGAGGATAGAGACATAGATCCTACAAGAGGATAAAATGTGGTTACCAGAATGTATTGAGAAAGTTGTATGACTAAAGGATTGTAAAAATACTTACACTTTTGGTGAAAAATTCTAAGTAATCTAATTGATCTTTTGCGTTTCTGTTCAAATGCATAAGGAGATATTGAAACACATCTTATATCATAGGAAACATGAGGTAATTGTTGATGATTATCTGTCTCCATTACCCAAATCATGATTCTTGCTCTTATAGAATGTTTTAGAGTCATGGGAGTATCATTCGTTGTATCAATGGGAGAACCTGCTAGATTATACTATGGCGATTCAAGAATCAATCCAGATCTTTCATCTCTACATTCAGGCTACAGAAATACATTTTCATCACGATTAATGATGATAAATGATAAAGAAGAGCTGAGATAATGGAAAAAGGGAAATACATTCTTAGTATTAACATAAATATCCCACTCCCCCTTAGAGTCGTTGATTGCCCCTTTATGGACACCTAATCCCAGCATATGAGATACTCGTTTAGAGGCTGGGATATGTCCATCAGTTGCTTATATAAAAGTATCTAACTCTGAAATATACTTCTGTACATTTGCTATGTTATTTTCTGGATTTCAATCAGAAGATGCCATGATATCACCTAATATCTAGTATTCGAATGCCATGCGGATGAAATGGACATGAATCCCTAAGATCGCATGTTACACTCTCCCAATGATGAATTGTCGAAGGTCACATATAATTCAAATTTGATCTGTTTTACTGTGGAAGAGATTCAACTTGTTCCGGTTGAAGAGATTCTTCCAACTTTTCTTCCTCAGAAAGTTCAACAGATGGAATATGAATCTATGTTTGATGGCAGTGATTGAATCTCCTTGGAATTGGAGGTATTATTTCTCTAGACATGGTCTTGCTCGTATATTTCATACGAAGATTTTTTTAGGGCTCTAAAACCTCTGAAATTTCTGCATCATCTCTAGACAAGGAATTCATGGCAAGATTTCATCATGCAGTAGTACTTGTAGGAGCCACTTGGTATAATCATTTTTTAAGAGCCCCTTGAGGATATAATGAAACCCATTCTTTGGAATACCAAGCTTCTAATCTGATCGATGCATCTTTTATAGGTAATGTAATTTACAATTTGTATACCTCTATAGCTGTGATAATCCATAATTTTAATGCTACCATTTGGTTCTTCTCAAGTCTCATATATGTGGGTGGAAAGGTGCTTGATTTTTGAAGAAACCTAATATGATGAGAAAACCCATAGGCCACATAATCTTCGTAGATAATTTCACCATCAATCCTGGTTGATAATACACCATCCCTGAATACCATCTTGTAAGATCTCAGCTCATAATTCTTTTTTTACCATCATTAATAAATGTTCCAGCTGGTGGATTACCAAAAGGAAATAAGTTGAATTATATTAATACATCTAATACCTTCAGTACCTCTTCAGGTTTCATGTTCATAGGCTTAATAATAAAAATTTTCTGTAAAAATGGGGTGAATCGACATTTAAGAAATCTAACTTAGTTCAACACCGAGTATGGAGTAAAATGTGGTGCAATCCAGCCCCAAAACACTTAGAAAGGCCCTGTAATTCTAAATGGAGCCATACCACTGTATAAATGTAGGAGGAGATGTCAAATTCTCTCCCAAATGGGGGTTTCTATCCCAAAAAAACTTCCCCTCTACAAATTTAGCTGCAATGATGAATGTCCATGATCTTACACCTCCTCCGGATTCATGGACAAGATGCAAATAGACACATAGCCACATAGCAAGGATAAAATCTAAGCATACTATTACATCTATATCGGGATTTAATTTATAACACCAGTGCTTGTAATCAACTCTTTCCAGTTTCGGCCAATATGTGCTTGAACTGCCACGGTTATTAGCAGAAGGACAAACAGTAGGACATCGAGAGGCTGTACCTTTCTATGTTGTTGGTTCTAGGAAGGTTTCCATCCAAACTCTATCATGGATATGTTTCTTGTCCTTCGGTAAATTCATCTCTATCTTATGAAATTCATGGGCTAGTGGTGGTGTTCTAGTAACATCACTCCATATTGAAATAGGTGGGATGAATTAATCATAAATTTACCCATGAATTGGAATTCCAGCTATTTGGAAAATGTCCTAGAGAGTAATACCAACATCACCATGCATCAAATTAAATGAATTTTTTTGTGGACTCCATCAACACAGTAATTCTGGAATGAATTCATTTTTGAAAAAATATGTTTTGTAATGACTCGATATTTTTAATTATTTTTGTTTCTTAATTATGTGTGTTATTTTATTATATACTCAAATAAAATATATCCTTTAATTAATGAAATGTGTATAATTAAAATCAGACTGTTGGGTTTCGACTGTTGTATGACCATTGGTCAATATGACCATTGGAAACTATTATCTTAATGTTGTGTTTTAATAAATACGGTTATCTTGGATAATTAATATAGAAAGAATATTTAATGGCCTCATCTAGTTGACTCGATCGACATGAAGCCCATCTGTCAGAGATAGGGAAGGAGGTAGCATAACTGGCTTTCCTCTGGACCATGCCCAAGTCAAACTTCAACGTATGAGGCTTGTACGAAATCGTCTATGGGAGAAGTTAAAGTTGATAGAAATCACCACTCGAGAAATGTTTTCCGAGCCACCCCAATATTCTATCAAAATAGAACACCTTACACATAGGTTCTATGCTGGTGTAATAAGGGGCTATGTAACGAGACCTTAGCTAATTTATATAATCTTATTATATAAATTATTTTTTTTATTCTTGTGGAAAAGGTTGTGAATTTCAAATATCTAGATAAATATAGGATGTGTATTATTGTTCAATATTGGAAAAAAGGTTATTTTAAAATATTTTTGTATTCATTAAATAATTAATAATTTGAAATTATTTTAAAAAAATGTTCTTCTATAGTTGTTATTAGTATGAAATTTAGAGTCTAATATGATCAACATGGTTTTTTGCGAATAGTAAATTAATAATAGTAACATACCTCTACGAATAGTAATGAATGGTAATTTTACCACAAAAATAGAAACTTCACCCATGAATGTATAAATACATTTCATACATCATAAATGTGAAAAAATGATCATGGTTTAAGTATTGGTATTTTTTAAGACATAATTATTTTATTTACAATTTTATAATTAATCTAATAATTTAAAATGGAAATTTATTTTCAAAAAAAATCATCATAAATTGTTACTTTATTGTCTTATGGGTATACATTATTTTTATAGGACCTTGATTAATTTTTTAAAGTGTTACAAAATGAGTTATAGATTTAAAGTTGTATTTTTGGAATAAATACTTATTTTATTTAAAAAATTAAATGACAAATATTTAGAAAACTATTTTCACAAATTGGTCTTAATTTTTGATTTCAAAGAATCAATATTTTGTTAGGTTTAATTTTAGGGATTCTTCTAAAACAAATGAATTTTCAGTGAATAGTAAAAATGTAGTTTTTAGTTTTGGGTGTTTAATGACATCATTAATGATGTAATAATGATGTATGATTTCTGGTCGACTTATGAATAATGATATATGATATGAGGTGTCCCAAGTGGATAATACCATGGGAAAATACCATGGTCAAGCCAATGGTTTTTCAAATACCACCGATGAGGTGTCCCTTAGAAATTAATAATATATTCACTCACATTTCCTATAAATACCAATCCATTTCCCTCATTAATTTCATTCCAAAATAATCCTCAACAAAGTTCTGGATTCCTTACCTCCCAAGGTTCTCTGAAGCCTCCCATGGTCCCGAACATCATGCTTTTGAAGTTACACTTCATGGTAAGGGATCCTTTCACCCTCCTCTTTTAAGTCATGAATTATTTTCGGTTGTGTCTTCTAGTTTCTTTATCATTAGGATGAGGTTATGTCCTTATATTCTCTCATTGCTATCAATTTTATGTCTAATTGTTGAGATATCCTTTACACTCTCATAAATTTGTTTTCAGAATTTTTATGTGATGCCGTTAGGCTGTTGATTTGCTCATAATAAATCGCATATTCTCTTTCCATTCAAGTTTCCTTTTCTTGTGGTATATCATTGAAATATCTATACCATGTTATTATGTCCACATTATTCGGTATTTATATTGTAATATGAGTTATTTATGAGTGGGTTACCATTGTACCCAGCCTTTTTATTATTCTCTAAACCAAGATATAAAGCTGTTATGCTGTAGAAATTTCATCTCAAAATTGTTATCTCTTTCCCTCAAGAAATAATCATGTTTATTTATGTGAATACCTAGTTCTATTTCCTTTATATGGGTGTTCATAAATATATAAAAATAATATCTTTTAATTTTTAATGGAAATACATATAACCGTTAGTCCCTTTTCATGGGTTATAAATGATATAATGATTTTATTTTTAAGAACTTTTAAAACGTCTCGATTTTGAAATGGAACCCATTTCTTTTATTCTATATGTTTTATTTATGAAATGTCTGATTATGATCTATGTGAATCTAATGAAGGAAAATATATATTTATGGTGTGCCTTGATAGTGATACAATGCATTGGGTATAGAATAAATCTCACGAGATGACAAGTTTCACGGTATGCTGGTGAATAACCTTGGTAATTTTTATAAAACCATGGGGATAAAACTTGGTGATATGTTCATGAATGTATAAATAAAATATTCAAGACACATATTATTGTAATTATTTATGTTTTATTATTATGATATTCCTATTCTTTCATGGCTAATGCCTTTATGACTTTTAAAATGTTCTTATTAATATTGCTCAGGATCACATGTCAACGGTTTCACTTGTTTTATTTACTGAGACTTTTGCTTAACATTTCCATTGATTTATGTCTCCAGGATATGAGATGAATTAATTGTACTTAGGAAGAACTTATGATGGACCTTACAAGTGGTTAAGAATTATTTTTTATGTTGTATTCATGTTTTATAGTTTCTGATTTCCAAGACACTAGACATTAATGATCCTATATATGTAAAATGTAATGTAATAAAAAGGTGGGATGTCATAGTTTGTATCAAAGGATAGTTCATTTGTTTATGGAAATTAGGCTATAAAATCATTAGAAAGAATCCTATATAAAAGTTTAAATATAGGAAACATTACAGGTATTTTGGTGAGTATTATGTATGTGGTTTATCAACAAATTACATCCCTATCGAGATAAAAGCAGGAAGAGGCGGCTCTGGTACAGATGTACATAGGGGTAAAAACCGAAAACACCAATTTGAGATAGACTAGAACAAGAACTGGTGCATGACAACAATCCTTGCTGTAGCCATGGTTATGAAACTCCTAGGGGATATGTTTGGTTAATCGCATGATTTTTATAAATCATTATGATGAATTTATAGAGAAATGTAATTTTTAAAGAAGTTCTAAGACATAAATATTTAATAGTTAAAATATTTTTAAATGAAATAAGTTTCACATTATGGTATTATTCCTTTAGTAATGGAAGAAAATAGGAGGAACCATGAAAATGGTGACCGCAATGGGCCATGAGCTGATGAACATCCGATGGAAGCCGGAATAGAAACATTCATGCGAATGATGAACCAACTTACTCAAGTTATGGGAAATAACATGAATCACATTGAGAGACCGATCTCTCCGTGAAGGGAAAAACATTTTGTTGAGTCCATTATTCTTCAACAACAACCAACCATCTGTGGATCAACTGACCCATTGATTGCTGGGCAATGGATTGGCTCTATCAAGACGATCATTTCTGTGCTCCGCTATTCAGAGCAAGAGAAGGTCACCCAGGATGTCTATCGCTTAGGAGGAGTCGCTGATCAGTGTTGGGAGCTAATTAAAAACATGAGGCCAAAAGTGGAGGTTTAAGCAATGGATTGGTAAGAGTTCAGAGGGATTTTATTCAGTAAGAATTAACCCTGATCAATAAGAACAATAATAGAGATGGAGTTTCTCAAGCTGAAGAAGAAGGAGAACAAATCTGTCAGAAGCTATGAGATAAATTTCACCCAAATTTCACGTTACACATCTAGAATTGTCATGGATCCAAATGGTAGGGTTGATAGCTTATTTGGGGGACTGAGACCTCATCTACGGAAGAATCTAGCCAACAGAGATTATGACAACTCTGAGGAGATCATGCGCAGTGCGATGAAAGTCAAACTGGATTTAAGTGAGACACAATGGTCTCATAAATTAAAATACAAAAAGAGATCGATAGAGCCAGCTTAGGTAAGACCTTTGATCATGGAAATGGAGGCAAGAAAGTGCAACGTCCCATGTGTAATAAATGTGGGAAGAAGCATTCAGGTAACTGCCTGCTTGGGAGTAGGATATTCTACAAGTGTGGAAGAGATGGCCATATTGCGAGGAATTTTTTTAGTGAGATGAAACCTCAACTTCCAAAGACTAACGATAAGGGGATGATTGTGCAGGCCCTACCGGATGTCCAGTGCTTTACGTGTGGACAACTTGGGCACTTTTCTAATCACTATACAAATCTGAGGGCAGTGGAGAGGAACCACCATCAGCCCCCAAAAAGGCAAAATGTGAAGGGTCGTGCTTTTTCTATCACGAAAGATGAAGCTAAAGCTCCAAATGATGTGGTAGCAAGTACTCTTGTTGTTCTCTCAAATCTAGTAAGTACATTGTTTGATTCTAGTTCTATGCATTCCTTTATTTTTTCCATGTTTTCAATGAATTTAGAATCAACCCCCAACTTGGTAAAAGTAGTGTTATAAGTCAAGACTCTAGGTGGGATGATCTAAGAATCATCAGTGTTTTGAAACACTATTATTTAATTTGGTGAGGAAGATCATATCACAAATAAATTATTCATTCCCATGCTGTAATTTGATATTATAATTGGGATGGAATGCATTTCAATGTATAATTCTAAGATCAAATGCAGAAGTAAGGAAATATCAATAGTCATGAATGGAAAACCTTCAGTTATCTTCCGATGAGAGATATCTCAACCTGATCAATGTATAGAAGTACCTCCTATATCATTCTTTATAGAATTTATTGTTGAAGATGAAGATATAAATAAGAGTTTGAGGATAGAAAATTTACCCATCATCTAAGAATACGTTGACGTATTTCATGAGGAGTTACCTGGACCTCCCCCAGAAAGAGAGGTAGAGTTCTCCATTGAACTCGTACCTGGATCTCACCCGATATCATAGACCCTATATAGGATGGAAAATGTGGAGCTGGAGGAATTAATGAAATAACCCCAATATCTTTTAGAGAATGGGTTTATTTGACCGAGTGTGTGTCCTTTGGGAGCATCTGTTCTCTTTGTAAAGAATAATGCTGGATCAATGCTGTTATGCAATAATTATTGAGAATTGAATAGAATCCTAGTAAGTAAAAAATACACACTTCCAAGAATTAGTGACTTATTCGATGAACTTCATATGGCTCAATTCTTCTCTAAGATTGATCTTCGATCTAGTTATCATCAATTGAGGGTGAAGATAGATGATATCCCAAAAACTGCATTCCCATCATGAAATGGGGATTACGAGTTTTTTTTCCTTTTGGACTGACTAATGCACCATCAATTTATATGGATTTGATGAATAGTGTCTTTAAATACAACCTTGATAACTTTGTGGTAGTTTTTATTGATGATATTGTTATATATTCCAAAATTCATGAGGATCATGAGGATCATCTAAGGGTTTTTTTTCAATCCCTACAGAAGGAGAGAATTTTTGGAATGTTCAGTAAATGTTAATTCTCGTTACAAAAAGTTGCTTTCATTGGGAACATTGTTACCAATGAAGGAATCATTGTTATCCCTGAAAAAACAAAAGTTGCAGAGGAGTGGACTCATCCAACAAGAATAATTGAGATTCATAGTTTCCATGGATTAGTGGGATATTATTGGAGGTTTTTGAAAAACTTTTCACGAATTTCTATTCCATTACCCAAGTTAACATGAAAAGGGTTCATGTTCATCTGGAAAAAGGAGTGTGAGGAATGTTTCCAAGAGCTGAAAAAGATATTGGTTAATGAACTTCTGTTAGCTCCACCCTCAAGTGGAGAAGGATTCATTATTTTTAGTGATGCATCTATGAAAGTTCATGGGTGTGTCCTCATGAAAAATGATAAGGTCATTTCTTATTCATCTCAGCAGTTGAAGACTCATGAGCAGTACTTCTTATGCATGATCAGGTGATGGATGTTTTTGTTTTTTCTCTGAAGATATGGAGCCACTATCATTATGGGGATAAATGTGACATATACATACACCATCAAAGTTTGAAGTATATTTTCACACAAAAGGAATTGAACATGAGAAAAAGGAGATGGTTGGAAATCCATAGAGACTATGATTGTTCTATTCATTATCATCTTAGAAATGAAAATAAAGTCACTGATGCATTAATCAGGAAAGAACATGTTGCTCTGTACATGATGAAGATTCAAAGAGATCTTTTGATCAATGAACTAGTAAACCTGGACATGGGAATTATAAGGAAAGGGACATCATCAACCCTATCCAAAATTATTTCTCAACCGTCACTGCTAGTGAAGATGAAAAAAGCACAGAAAGACGATTTTTTGTCATAGAAGAAGATTGAGGCTATAAAGGATGGGAGGTTTCTTTAGTTTAATAATGATCAAGAAGGTGTAATGAAATTTCGTACAAGACTGTGTCTTCCATCTATTCCATAAATAAAGAACGAGCTGATTGATGAAGCTCATAGCACTACTTTCTCTATACATCCTGGTAGCACGAAAATGTTTAGGGACCATCGTGATCATTATTGGTGGGATAATATGAAAAGGGAGATTGTTGACTACACATCAAGGTTCCTCGTATGTCAGTAAGTGAAGGAAGAGTGACAAATTCCTAAAGTGGTATTGCAACCACTACCCATACCATCATGGAAACGGGGAAATATCACTATGGACTTTGCCACTGGTCTCTCGAGAATGTCCAAAAGAAATAATGTGATATGGGTCATTGTGGACCTTCTCACAAAAGACATCCCATTTTATCTCCATTAAGAATGATTTTTCTCTTGATCAACATTCCAGGATTTATGTGAAGGAAGTGGTAAGGCTGCATGAGTTCTAATTTATATCATATCTGATCGTGATCCAAGTTTCACATCAATATTCTGGTGAAATCTTCAACAATCTCTGAGCACTGAATTTAATTTTTGTACAACATAACACCCCCAAACTGATGGCCAATCTTAAAGGACTATTCAAACACTCAAGGACATGATGAGAACGTGATAAATATATTTTAAGGGTGGACGGGATCAATATATCTCTTTAGTTGAGTTCTCATACAACAACAGCTTCCACTCAATCATTCAAATGGAACCCTATGAAGCTCTATATGGGAGGAGATGTAGAACTCCTACTTGTTAGGATGAAGCAAGTTTGAGATTGCTTCTTGGGCCTGATCTTGTGCAAGAGATGACAGAAATGGTCTATACCATCTAGCAACACATTAAGGCTGCTCAGATTCGTAAAAAGTGCTATGCTGAAAAACGTCGAAGGGACATGGTGTTTGATGTTGGTGACAATGTCATTCTATGGATTTCACCTTGGAAGAGAGTCATGGGGTTTGGGAAGAAAGGGAATCTCAGCCCTAGGAACATTGGCCCCTATGAAATCCTTGATCATGTGGGAGTATTGGCCTATCATCTTGATCATACTCCAAATCCAGCACACGTTCAAGATGTCTCCCACGTATCCCTCTTGAGGAAGTACATACCTGACCATTCACATGTACTAAATCCTGAGGTGGTACAACTAGAACTTGACCTCTCCTATGAGGAGCAGCTGGTGGAGATCTTGGATCGCAGAGACAAGGTTCTACGCAACAAGACTACCCACCATGTTAAGGTGTTGTGGAGGAACAAAAAATATGAAGATTTCACGTGGGAACCAGAGGATTCTATGAGGCAGAAGTACCGACACCTTTTCTCATTATAGGGTACATGTTAAAATAATCGGGGATAAAATTTCTTAAGGGGGAAGAATGTAACTACCTGATATTTTTAATTATATTTCATACCTAATTTTGTGTCCTATTTTATTTTATACTCAAAAAAACTATATCATTTAATTAATGAAGTTAGTATAATTAAAATGAGACTATTGGGTTTCGACTATTATATGACTATTGGTCAATATGACCGTTGGAAACTATAATATTAATGTTGTGTTTTTATAAATACAATTATCTTGGTAAATTAATAAAGAAAGAAGATTAAATGTCCTCATCCAGTAGACTCGAGCCCTATGAAGCCCATCTGTTTGAGATTGGGAAGGAGGTAGCATCACTGGAATTTGCTCAAGATCAATCCCAAGAAGAAATTCAATGTATGAATGTTGAATAGAATCGTCTAAGAGAGAATTTCATGCTGATAGAAATCACCACTTTGGAAATTATGTCCGAGCCACACCATGACTCAATCACCATAGCACACCTTACACTTAGGTCCTATGCTGGTGTTATAAGGGGCTATGTAATGATACTTTAGTAGCTTTGTGTAATCCTTTTATATAAATAAAATTTTTATTTATTCTTATGGAAATTTTTGTGAATTTTAAATATCCGGATAAATATAGGATGTGTATTATTGATGAATTTAGGGAAAAATGTATTTTAAAATATTTTTGTATTCATTAAATAATTATTAATGTGCAATGTTTTTCAAAAAATGGTTTTTTACAGTTGTGATCAGTGAGAAATTTAGAGTCTAATAAGATCATCTTTTGTTTTTAGTGAATAGTAATGTAGGAAATATAACATACCCATATGAATAAAAATGAATAGTAATTTGACCAAAAAATAGAAACCTCACCCATGAATGTATAAATACATTTTAGACATCTTAAAAATGAAAAATTGATCATGGTTTAAGTTTTGGTATTTTTGTACGCCATAAATATTTTATTTAAAATTTTATAATTTAAAATGGAAATTAATTTTCATAAAATTTAATCATAATTTGTTACCTTATTTTCTTATTTGTATACGATATTTTTATGGCAGTTTGATTACTTTTTTAATGTGTTACCATAACGTTAAAGTTTTAAAGTTGTATTTTTTTGGAATAGATAATGATTTTATTTTAAAAAATAAAATTAAAAATATTTAGAAAATTATTTTTGTAAAATATAATTCATTTTGGAATTCAGAGAATTGATATTTGGTTAGGGTGAATTTTAGGGATTTTTCTGAAACAATTGAATTTTCGGTGAATAGTAAAAACGAAGTTTTGAGTTTCAGATGTTTACTGACATTTTTAATGATGTAATAATGATGTAAGATATATATTCAAATTATTAATAGTGAGATATGCAATTTGTTTTCCCAATTGGCTAATACAATGGGAAAATAAAATGGGGAAGCACATGGTTTTGCAAATACCACCGATGAAGTGTCTCTTGGAAATTAATAATTTTTCACTCGCTTTTCATTTAAATACTAAGACATTTCCCTCAGTAATTTTACTCCAAAATCATCCTCAATTATGATCTGGTCTCTTTACCTCCCAAGGAGAGCGCCCATGGTGTCCTAAAGCCTCCGAAGGTCCCGAGAATCGTGCTTTCAAAGATACTCTTCAAGGTAAGGGATCCTTTCACCCTCTTCTTTTAAGTCAGGAATTCCTTTATGTTGTGTCTTCATGTCACCATATCTTTATGTTGGGGGTATTTATTATATTTTCTCATTACAGACCACTTCATTTCTAATTTTTTAGATACCCTTTCTTCTCTCATGAATTTTTTTTTCTGAATTTTTAAGGCACGTCGTTAGGCTACTGAATTTCTCATAAGAAATCACATCTTCTATTTCCTTTCTAGTTTCCTTTTCTTGTGTTAGGTCATTAAAATATACATACCATTTTCTTATCTCCAAGTTATTCTCTATTTATATATTAATATGAGTTATTTATTAGTGGGTTACCCTTTTACCCACTCTTTTTGTTGTTTTCTAAAACCATGTTATATAGCTGTTATGCTTGAGAAATTTCATCTCAAAATTTCTATCTCTTTCTCTCATGAATTTATCTTGTTCATTTATGTGAATACCCCGACCTATTTCATTTCAATGGGTGTTCATAAATATTTAAAAAATATATATTCTATTCTGGAATGGACATACATATAACCCTCACTTCCTTTCCATGTGTTATAAATGATATAATGATCATATTTTTATAAACTTTTAAAAAGTCACAATTTTGAAATGAAACCCATTTCTTTTATTCTATTTGGTTTATTTATGAAATGATTGATTATGATCTATCTGGATTAAATAAAATTAAATACATATTAATGGTGCGCCCTGATAGTGATCCAGTCTATTTGATAAAGAAATAATATCTAGAGATGACAAGTTTCACGATACCTTAGTGAATAACCTTGGTAATTTTTATGACACCTCGGGGACAAACCTTGCTGATATGTTCATGAATGTCTAAATGAAATTTTGTCGCCACATATTCATGTTATGATTCATGTTTTTTTATTATGATATTCTTATTCTTCCATTTCTAACTTCTTTGTAAGTTTTAAAATGTTTTTATTAATATTTCTCAAGATCACATGTAAAATTTTTCACTTGTTTTCCTTACTGATCATTCTTCTCACCCTTTCCTTTTATTTATGTCTCCATGTTATGAGATGTAGTAATTGTACTTAATAATAACTAATGATGAAGCCTTTAAAGTGTTATAGAAGAATGTTTTATGTTTTATTCATGTTTTATTGTTCTGGATTTCTAAGACACTAGACATTAAAGATCCTCTGTATGTAAAATGTAATGTACTAAAAAGGTGAGATGTCATATGTTTTCCCCATCCAGACAGCTTCATAAATATGAATGTATGATAAATCTTTTTTTAATTCTACACAAGTCCGACGTACTCAGAAATCCCACATTCACTCAGGTTTTACACTCCCTCAAAAATGATGGTCCTAGTCTCTATTCCAACCTTTAGACTGATCTATTTGAGAACCCCAGAAAGTGGAATCATAAGAATGTGGTCTCGGATCTATAACATGATCCTTCATGTCTGCAGTGCAACCAATGCGATGAACGATGTAACTAATAGATACCATTCCATCATGTAATGAAACCCCCATTGGACTAATATTCATGCAGTTATATTTGGAATACTAAAAAAACCAATTCTTTGGAAATTACTTCATAACAGATGGATCATGGGAATATTGCAAATGTCTATGACCATACAGGGGTATGTATGGACTTTGTGGATAGTCACGCTGGTACAGAATTAAGCCCTTCCATATCCTAGGAAGAGTACGCTCAACAATATCATAATAGTCTGGTTTGATCATCATCATCATTTTATTTTGGTGAACCTTAGCTTCTTATGTATGGGTCAACAATTGAGTTATTATTTCCTGCAAAGAAAATCAATTACCAAAATTCCAAGTAAGATTTTATTGGAGAATATAATTTTTTTTATGAAAAGGACACAGTTCACATAGGTCCTTCAACAATACCCTTTGACAAGTTAATTTGAAAATATTAGTCACATAGGCCCTTAAACAAGGATTCTAGCTCAAATCCATTATGTATGTTCTTTTTCGCATAGCTCAATTGCGTAAACAATTTTACCTTGAATAAATTTCAAGAGAATTATGCGAGGGCACAACGCGATTCAGTTGGGAGAATGAGCTACACAATGAGAGATCTAAATCTTGTAGAAAGCATAGGTGAAGAAAAAATCATGAAATTTTAAGACCATTTAATACGCAATAGAAGACTTACGCATCATGGTTGTGCGCCATACCTGCACGACGTACCTGCGTGAAGAACCTGCGTGACACAACTGTCCTATTCATTAATCCATCCTGATTTGTTTCCCATACATTCACCTTAGGCCTTGACCCTCTTTTTATATTTCATATCCAATCCTTGGGGGGGGGGGGGTTGTTGACACTACTTGATAATGTAACAAAAAATATCAACAACCTTTGGCTATTTCAAATCCCAATGAATGTTTAGAAGAATACATGGAAAAATCAAAAAATACTCCCATGATCTACATGGTGTAGTACCATCAATGAGCTTCATGACCGAGCTATGCAGCTCAGCTTCACGACCGCACTATGCGACTCAGCTTCGTGAGTGAGCTACGTGGCCTAGATATGCGTGAGAGGAGTTTCTGATGTCCCTACACGGGGCACCTGGCCAGTAGACCTATACAACGTACCTGTGTGGGCAATGTTTCATCGGCTAGGCCTCATCCGTGCCTATAAATAGGACCCTTGGGCTCCCAAGTTTCGGATAAAAAAGAAGTGAAAGACTCTCTGAAGCTCCCATTGCATATATTTTTCACCTAAATTTATCAAATTGTCTCATGTAGTTCACTAAACTAAATAAGAAGGGATAGTTAAAAGGGATATTCATGTTTTATAGTTCTTTACATTCTTTAGTCCTCATCCATACCTATGCAGTTTATTTGCTTGCCGAACATACACAGTATATCTGTGTGCCACACCTGCACGATAAGGCAACGCTGGGTACCTAAGCGGCAAACTTGCGGAAGGTACCTACACGACTAGCTCAAGTAACATTCTTTACAGCCATCCATGTAATCGTATTTTCATCCTTGTATCCCTTATCTGAAAGGGGATAAGTTTAAGCCTCCACCAAAACCTCATGACTTTTCAAACCACTGGGTAAGGCACATTATCATGTCTCCAATTTGGATTTGTATTTCCAATGTTAGAGGATTCCAACATTTGATTCACAATGGGGTTAAGATTCATGGAATGTTTGTGGTTTTTTATATCCATAGTCACATTGAATTTTCTCCTAGAAACGGTGTTCAGAAGTTCTCGGTTTGGAGAATAGTTAGTTACCGGCCTCTCCCTTTTCAAAGAGGTGACCCGGGTTGTCAGTTCTTTGGTAGGGAAGGTAAAATACACACTCTATTACACTCAAGTATAGGATAAGTCTCCCTCCCCTACCAAAAAAAATGTCATGGCAGCCATCCTGGTATAAGATCCACACCATCACTCCTTTTTCATTACATTGGACCATTGTCCAATGTAAATAGAAGAGAGGGAAGACTCGTCACCTCACCCTCTTCCATGGTCGATGTGCCCTATTCCATCAATAGAGGAGGAAAAGTGTGATGTTTCAATGTTGACTCATTCACATACTCTAGTTTCTCACCCTAAGCATGACTCACATGAGCTTAGAAATACATGAAGGTTAAAACATATACAAGAACACTTGCACAATGAACTACAAGGACTCTGATTCCTATTAACGTAAGGATACGTAGGAAGACATTTCAAGGCCCGATCTAATCCAACCCTAATACCCCCAATATGGGCTTCCTCTTTAGGAAATGAGACCCAAATTAAATACTCAAATCATCAAGGAATCCTTTTTGAGGGAGTAAGACAAAACTCATCTTTCTCAGAGGAATATAATCTCTTATGAGATTCATTGAACTATGTGGGCTTTATTTCCCATCTATATGGGATACATATGAAGCCTCATTGAGGTTCCAACCAAACACTTAAAATCAACCCTATTCTCATTGGTCCATATTCCCAATAGGGTCTAATCCAACTTGAAAACTCATATAAGTTCCATGTTCCTTGTGCTACTTTATCATAAGTCCCACACTATGTTTCAACTAACCACCTTCCTCTTAGAGGTCCTTATTACATGAACTTAAAATATATGATGTGTCCAATTAAGAGGCACCGAACTACCAGTGTACTGATTCCTTTCACAAGGATACGTAAGTAGCTCATTTTAAGAGCATGATCCCCAGATTAAAACAAACCTTCATCTCCCTGGTTGACAATAAATTCCAGATTACCCCACTGTGTGGCTTAAAAACATGTATCGCCATAACAATGATTAAAATAATCACTAATCATTATATTATAGGATACGGTTGATGGAAAACATATAATAAAAATAGATATTTCTATTAATGAAGAACCTTTAATGCATGATAATGATTTAAAACATATGTAAATAAATGATTATAAATTCCAAGGGATATATATGATATACTTGGTGAATTAATAAGTATTCATGAAAAAATATTTTTATTTTCCAATGAGAGTCCTAGAGTAGGAATTAAATCCCCCCTAAAGGGAATGATGAGTCTGACCTCCCATCCTCTCGACCAATGGACGTTCATATGTATCATAATTTTTAAAACTTAACAAACTCCTGCCTTTGGAAAGAAGGTCCACATTGGATAAAGAAGTGTTGGATGTTTCCGGTTCCATGAAAAAATATAATGGAAACCACCTAGAAACAATGATTCATAAATCTAGAACATACGTTTTAAGGAACTATGAAATAGTAGCATATAACATCTTTTGACAATAGACCTATGTTACTAGTCTATTCTTATTCCTCACTATTCTACCAGATTCATCCAATTTTTTCAAACAACCATTTAGTGCCTGCAATCAATGTGTCTTTGTGTGTATCAACATGTGCCTCAGAATTATATCTTTAAAATTTATTATGTTCTTATTGAATATCCATTTCCCATAACTCATATTTATTTTAATAATTCATGTTAATTGTTACATGTTTTTACATGAAATCATGATGTTCAACATTCATTCATAGAGAAGATGTGGTTTTTGTAACTCTATCAAAATATCCATCTATATCATCTAAATTATAGAATATATGAGTCCCGATAGATCTAAAAAAAGGCTTTTTTAACTCATAGGAATCATTATATTTTGGATGATGTTCTAGAAATTATTTACAATTAGATGAATTTATTTCATTCTTCACAACAATATTGTCGAGTTTATAATTTAAGATCAATGTGGATAAATCATCCTCACGTTTTTCTAATAGTGTATATGGATAATGTGAAAATATCTCTTTTAAATTGACATATAAAAAATATTCCATGGACTTGATTTATTTTTTTAATTACCTATAGAATTTACTTGAAGTTAAAAAACCAATGAATATTCCATCATCACTTTTGGAGAAAATCATTTTAATGTTATCTTTGCTGTTATGAATAAATAATTTTCAATCAAAAAAAAATTAATTAACACTATCTTTATATTATTATATAGTTCATAAGGGGTTTTCTTCATAATTGGTCCAATTAAAAGACTATTAATCATCTTCCTGGCGGTATCCAAGGCTACTGTTGAAAATTATAATGGTAGGCCCAACTTAATAAAATTTTTCCCTAATATGAATTTTAGGGTTCTATATGTTATTATACAACTCCATTCTGCCATGGTGTATTGGGAGTAGATAATTTATGGTTATATACATTTGCGGGAAAAATGATTCAATGTATATTTTTTAAAATCATGACCATGGACACATCTTATGGTCTTAATTCTATGTGTAGAATGGTTTTGAAAAAATATAAAATAATTTAAAAACAAGATAAATATTAACTATTATGATATATAAATAATAACCATGTATACATAGAAAATTCATATATAAGTAAATAGATATAGTTCATCCCGTTTAAAATACAAAACATATATTGTACAAACATGATCATGTTGTGAAACTCAAGATATTGATCAAAAGAAAATTAATTCCTTAATTAAAAACATATTTCATCTAATTACAATTTTGAACAGGGTTTACAGACATTATAACTAATGAATTAATGTTTTGGAAGATCCTTGAAAAACTATTTTTTAGTAATAATTCTATGTGAGTGAATATTACATTGTACTAGTCTCACATTCTGAGTAGTATATTATCCTTGATTAGCACTTAAGAAATAAATTTTTTTGTGAAGTAATATATTCTAGATCAACAACATCCATATTTTCATTTCACAATGTAGTAAATAATAAAACATTAATATAATTAAAGGCAATAATAAATTTTAAAAATATTGTACAAGAAAAAAATAATCACATAGTTTTTATATGTTGAGATGATTATATTTAGATCCACTAAAAAAGTTATTTTTGAAATTAAAAGTGAATTTTAGTTACCAATATAGTCAATGATAGTGATTTTCTATTAGCATTGTCACCAAAGGTGGCATGTCCCCCATAAAACATCATCAACTTATTAAAGCCTAAGTAATCTCTTATCAAATTGCTATACCAACCACTATCCAGGTACATTTGATTTAAATACAAAAATAAAAAGATATATCCCCACACAATATCAGTTTTACTAATAATGATATTAGTTCTTAGATTTTCCTGTGTCTTGATATGTTAGTGATCATGGATTTAGGAACCCATTTTTTATTGATATGTTTTTATAAGAAGATTTTAATCTAGTTGAAATGAAAAAATGATTTCCACTGCATTTTTAACATTTAGTAGAAGAATTTTATAGAATTATATTTATGAATAATAATTCTCTCCACAATAGTTATCTATCCAAGTTGGTAACCCAGACATATTATATAATTATGAGAAATATTTCTACATAGTATTTGAGTGATATATCAAATTACATTATTTAATCTCTATAATAATTTATTTAGCTTCTCATTTTAAAAATTTATATTATTATTTTCTTTTAATTATTTCTCAATCTTTTCATTCCCTAAAAAAATCAAATTTAATATTAGAAGACAGGGCATGTTATTTATTCAATAATTTTTATTTTCATTTAATATAACTAAAAGAATATTCTGGAGTATTAAAATATTAAAACATTTCCAATTTTAATATATCATCATAATTTTATTCATGTATAGAATGATAGTAATTAAACTTTGGATATATGGTCGGTACCTTAGATATGTTCTTTATAAAGATCATATTTTCTCTGCCCAAATAATATTTATGAGTTTAGTAAGAGTCACTCATGATTACCTATAAGGTACACTAGGTTTCTTTTAATACGTTTGTTAACATTACTTCATTATCAACATGATTATCACACTACATTTAATTACAGAAGTCATCTTTTAGATGTTATATAATAATCATAATAGGTAAAATCATTTTTATTATCATTTATTGTCCAAAACATATTGTAACTCCCTCGGTTTTAATAAATTTTATTTTAACAATGTATTTGGAAGAATTTATTCTCATTATAAAAATTCATAATCATTTTAAAAATATAGGACATTTTTCATCATTATGGATTGGTGATTCCTCATCATTAAATATTTCTACTTGTACATTTACCCTTTCAGTCTATATTGATGTCGTAGTCATAAAGGCTATTTATTTCCTCATATGTTCACTATAATCAACATAATTAACATGAATTTTGTCCTTTTATATAATCCAGATTAAAAATAAACTAAATTAAAAGTATCTTACTGATGTCATAGGATTCACTTATTGAAACAAAATTTCCTCACCTTCTATTTGGATACATCTTAGTAATCGCATGGTTTGGTCTTTTTCTGACACTTCATTACCAAATGTTATCATTGTGTTTTCAATCTCATTTAAATTAAGATAAATATACGAAATCAAATCATCATGTTTTATCTTGAATTAATCATGTTTAATTTTATAATTTTTAAATCTCAATTTTTTAACATTAGTAGTTACTTCATGGGGAAGGGCAATGTATCCCAAATATAAGAATCAAATTTACTAGAACATATCATTTTAAAATTTTTTATCCTAAATAATAATAAAGAGAAATTATGGGATTAAAAGTGATTCTATAAGATAGTTTAGTAAAATTATTAATTTAATTTGATTAATCCAAAGGTAACTATTATTTATTCTATATATTATACCTTAATTTATAAACTATTATATCAATATGTATAACAATATGTATTCTAATTTCAAGATGGATGTGGGTAAATTGTGTACCAGATGAATATTTATATGCTAAATAGTTTAAATAAAATCCTATAAATAAAGTTAATCAAAACATCTTATCAATATAAGTTTCTAAACATTTGAAAAAAAATCACTTAATCATAACCCTTTCTAAAAAATTGACCATTATTAATTTTAAACAAAGTAGTTTTATTTTTTGTTTAAAAAATTATATTTAATTTATTGAAATAGAAATAAAAATCATACATTAGAATAAATATAAGTGGTTTAGTACCAATCCAATTCCAAATCCTCTTCACTTGGAAATAAACATCTAATAAGTAAATTTTAAAAATATTTTCTATATACACATCTTAAATTTAGCATATATAACAACTAACAAGTTCTCCATGCTATGTAAGTACCTATTCAATAAAAATAATGTAAAATAAAATAATCACATCCCCTACAGTGACCAATTACAAAACACAGTGGGTAATCAAATATATAGGTAGTGAAGAAGATAACGTGTATCTTATAGATAAAGTTTATGATTTAGTGTGTGGTTAATAGATAGGGTAAATGATGCACTGTTTGAATTTTGAATAATTAAATGTAAAGGGAATGTTTTATGATAATGAATGTATGGAGTATCTTAATCAGTTGTTCTCAAAAGATTCCTCAAATGAAATTTGCATATATTCTCGAGTCTTCTCTGAGAAAAACATAGATAAATATAGTGTTGTAATATTTCATGGAATTCCTATAAGTATGTTTATAGATGTTATTTAAGATTCAATAATTCATAGTCCATTTTAGGAAAGATACACCATATTGAGTTCATAGTAATGTGAACACTCAATGATCAATATTTACATGATCAACATACATGTATTATCAATCATGCTTGTTTTTTTTTGTGTGAGGGTGTGTTTTTTAAATATATATTGATTGATAATGGATATATATTTCACTGAATAATCATCCACATATCTTATATCATCATACATAGATATGGAAATATCATTCATTTTCCCTATAATATTTTAAGATTAACTATTAATATAATCATCAATAATTAACTCGATTACAAATCCATTAGAAAAAACTATATTTAGATATCCTAGAATAATAATGTTGAATATTATGATGGTGAGATGAATTTGGTGTGGATTAACCATAGTGAAGATTTCAGATGGCTTTAAGTTAGGCCCATGAAGAGTTAGGATGACTGTATGTAAATAAATATTTTACTCAAAAAATATTTATAAAAATTTGAAATTGATTTGAAAAAAAACTTTTTTGTATTAACATTATAGGAAGGAAAAATTAAAAAATCATAATAAATGTTGATAATTAGAAAACATTAGAAATGTTTTAAAATGTTTTCTAAAAAAAATTTTTTTACACTAAAATGACATTATCAATTATTTAAATGGAAAAATAAATTACCTTTTCAAATCAAGAATTTTTCTAAAATAATCATTATAAATAATGAAATTCATTTATGTTTATGTGGATGTAATATTTATAAAATCCTTATAAGAAACAATAAAACTATAATTACCATTATGTTTTAGTTTTTGCATAATTTTTCTCAATACATAATTATTACCCATAGCATCTTAGAGTTATATCAGGATCACTAGTCATGAGGATCTATATCAAGATTACCCATCTTATTGATATATATAGGGTAAAAATTTAATAATAATCAATATTCAAGGAACATATAATGAATAAAACATAATAAAATTGTACATTTTTATCATAAATATATTGAATTTTTTTTTCATCTATATGAAAACCATTTCCAAATATTTAAATACAATTTCCTTTTAAAACACAGATTTAAAAACATAAATACCTGAAATGATTGTAGAAGGTATTTTAATTGAAGAAAAAAACAATATTATAATGTAATCCAAATAATAAATAGTGGTTATAGTTTCATGAAATTTTATTGTCGACATATAAATTAAACTAAAACATTTATTTTTCCATTTTATTATAAAATGAAACACATTCTTCATTATAAAATTTAAAATATTCGTTTTAAAGTAAATAAAATAATGCGGAAAGATATATATTATTTTCATTTAAATTATTTTATGTCATTATAAATATATCTATAATTTTTTAAAATATTTCCTTTTAAATTTGTTTTATAAATTAGTTCTTTAAAACATAAAAAAATGGAGTTTGATGTTAAAGTGTCTCTTACACAATGTCCAAATCATAATGTATGTTCATTAACATCCTAAATAATAAACCTATTTCTATTGTTAATTTATCAATAAAATTTTTCAAGTATGTATTTATTTAATATTATTTATTATCATGTTATATTAAATTACATGATCAATTACATTACAATTATGGACATGGTAGACCATAAATATGCTCAATTAATGATTCCTTTTTTCTTTGATCATTTTGGAAAGAGAGTATGTGTTATTTTAACGTTATATAATTATGAATATATTAATTTTTTTTATTATTTCATTAAATACACTTTTATATACTATTTATATGATATGTTGTTGAAAATTGTATCACAACGCTTTGTTGTGGTGGCTATCCACATCTACACACAAATGATGATATCTATTTTCGATGAATGGAATAGTAAAAAAACAACTTATATGGGAAATTCAAATAATAACAAATATTTGATTAATATAATATATTTAAATTGTATAAATAATTAAAAAATACACTTATTAATAGTTATGTAATACGAACTACATCTATTTTCATGGTGGTACTATTCTTTGGAGACAATCAGTGGTTTAGATTCTCATTTGATGGTAAATGAGACGAGTATAGATTATTCAATTTACATATAATCATCTTAATACATGTAATATATTGTTTTTATTATTTAATTATATGTTATTAATGTTTTATGGTACTATAAGAAGAAATAAAAAAAGGATAATAACTACAGCTCTACTTTTGAAAAGCATTTTAGGATTATACATAAATCGATTAAAGGATGGGTTTCATATTAGACCATTGACTCTAGGTCAATTTTAGGTTTTTCTTTATGTTATGTGGGTATTTATAATGAAATTCAAAAAAAATAAATCAAAATGTGGATATTAGAGGAGAGAGTGTGTCCTTTTATTTGTGGGGTGAGAACACCATTTAAATTTTCGAAATGAATAAATTATATTAATTTCTTATTCACAAAAAAAATATATCCAAAATTGAAACTTTTATGAAAATTAAATTATATTATGTAGATATATTATTATAAAATAAAATTAAACATTTTTTATGTCATTTTATCCTTTTCCCTTAACTTTATCACCACTATATATGATTCTTAACATTGATTATGGTAAAATATTTATAAGGATTTAATATCAAATATTTAAAAAAATGTGTCTGACATATTTCATAATAATAACTAATCTGATTACCAATATGAAATCAATTTTATAAAATTTAATTCACATAATATGCATAATTGAATGTATAATTGATGATTGAAAATTAAATACAGAACTGTTTATTCATAAAATCTCCTTCGAATGTACCATAGTAGTTTATATAAGAAAATCATTTATAGAATAAAATCCAAATACCAAAACTGGGTTAAAAATAATAAAATGACTTATATATTTATTTCTAATATTTAAAAACAAAATTATATATTTTTTAATTTCATTAAATAAAAATACAAATTATAATAAAAATCAATAATTTTTACAATTATTTGAAAAAGAAAAAAATTTAAAAAACTATTAGAATTATTTAATTATATTAATTTAAATTGACGAATTAGATAATTAATTTCAATTTTAATATTTTGGATTTAAAAATTTAAAAAATAATTTTTTATATAAAATCCCATAATGCATGAAAATATTATTTCATTTTAAATAATGTTGGGTTTTTTCGATTCACAAAGAATTAATAAATAATATTATAGTTATTATATATAAATAAAATTTAATTATGAACCATTAAGAAGAATTAAATATGATTTATCTTGATATTTAATATGTTGGTACATTCGTTTCCCCTTTTTTATATTGGGTATCACAATTTAATTCACTTATTAATCAATTGTGGTTATCTTTTACACATTATTTTCATATTACCATGTCGTTTCTTCAACCATTTGGAATTTAAAAGAAAATCTATCTTGATTAGGAGAATATTATATAATAATTTATTTCTATAGTCAATAATTTTTTTATTACATTCCTTAAAAGAGTTGTTATCTTCTAACATAACTACCTTTGGTATCAAATCATGAGATGAGTCCATTAAATATTTTCTAAATATCAAAAAATTAAATATGATCATTGCAAGTGGTAAAATCAAAGGAAATACCACTATGTATGAAATATATCCAACCTTATCTAGGATTTCATATGCCATAATTGACCACCTATATAAATTTCAATTTTTTACAAAAATGAATAAAACATTTCCATGGATAAACAACATGAAAAACATGATCATATTCCTCAAAATAAATATTTTCTCATTAGTTATATATATAAATTTTCGATATACACTAATTCATCCACAAGAGATTTTTAATAATAATCCAATTCTAAGATATATGCAGGTCCAAATTAGATCTCAATATTGAAATTTTTGATACATAATATCAAAAAGTAGGATTATGACACCACTTTCTATATAAATACTCAAAATATTCATTCTATACACTTTAATTAGTACTGTTATTTTATGAAAACTAATCTAATGTAAGATTCAAAAAATATTATCATTTATAAAAAATTGATCAATAATGAATAATTTATTCCATGTCATGAATAATTTTATTACATTTTTAAAATATTGGGATTGTAAAAATGTATTAGAATTTAATTTTATAATAACCCATATTTGGATTCCATTATACTCTGTACCAAAATTGATTATCTCTAAGGCCCTAAGGGCAATCCTAATCCCCACTGGTTGGAAAATAGTTCCTGGGCATCATAGGAATCCATGTGGGCATGAAATCTTCTAAAACAGAGATAAAATATAGTGGAAAAAATAAAGGAAATTAATACAAGGTCCAAAATAAATAAACATGATAAAATGACATAACCAATTAGAATGATCCAATAAATTTCCTTATACATAACCCTTGTAACATCCCTGTTTATGGTGCCACCCAATGGTTCCCTGTACCCGGTTGGTCACATGACCTTAAGGGCATTCACCTAAACAACAGTGGTTGCTGACTAGTTGTGAGTGATGAGGACTGATAGTGGGGAAACTATCCCTTTATTGGTAGAGTACACACAACGAAATAAACAATAGTAAAAAATATCAGAAACAGTAATACCATTAATCAATTATATAGAAAATGACTGATAGTAATATAAAAATTGTATCATATATAAAATATTCATGTCACATGTGTCTAGGAATGTGTAAAAACAAGTCAAAATGAAAACAAATACTAAAAGAAATGTTCAAAAAATGTAGTAACTCCAACAGCATCTCAATCATCGACCTTTTCCCATGTTCTCCATCTCCAACACAAATCAAGTACCAGAGGAAAAAGTGTGCTTGAACTTATCTATACTAGCAACCATATAATCTGTTTGGGTCATAAACAATGACCTAAATAGTATGTGAGATGACTCCTAGTAGGCAATGAACAAATTATTTTTGACTAATAGTCAATGATTATATATAAAAGGTAACATATATAATGAAGCAATTTTCGAGGAAGTACTCAAAAGTAATCAATCCTACAGTTTTCAATTACCTTCATTTTCATTTATTAAGGATTCAAAATAATGAATAATGTAACCTCAGGATCTAGCCTAATATATATATATATATATATATATATATATATAAACCTGTATAATAATAACAACAGGCGTCTCAAAAGACCATCTAAACAATCAACTAACTCTGAGTCCAATATTGTGCTTTGGCAGGAAAGACTTATCATAATTGTACAATCAGTCAATAAACAACCCTCTAGGAATTTTATCACACTCTTACCCCTCTGTATTAACATATCATCAATTCCAGAAATAATATACTGAACCAATGCAAAATCATACATAGTATAACCCCTTTGGTACAATATAGCACTGAAAAATTACAAACATCCACCTCGGACCTCTCATATTCAATGCCATTTTGGAATGAATAATAGCAAATAGCCTTAATAACCACAGGTAGATCTCATAAGAAAATCCCCAGTGTCAGTGTTCATTTAATAATGGCCCACTGGGTAGCTCTCATAGTAAATAAACACTAGTCTATGACCACCATGTAGCTCTCACAGTCAATAACTCTCGGTCGACAAAATAATAAATTATAAATAAATGACACTACCTAATGAAGCTCTCACGTTCAATTTCCATTTTTCATACATTCACAATGAAAATCCCATGCATCTCAAATAAATAGTAACTCTATCATAACAACACAAGGAATAGGAAATAATGCAATCCAAACATGCTTCATAGACCCAATAGACATAAATTATCAAACATGGTAAACACACCCACAATAAATGTATTCATCCTTATGAATCATAAAATAATCCTTTCACAACAAAAATATGTTATTATGTAATAAACATGTTTAATTTCGAAAACACGCTATACCCTAAACATGGTAATTCTTCACTTTTAGAATATAATCCAAAGACAATCAAGGTAAGGGGTAAACCAACTACCATGATATTTTACATTGGGAAATCTTGAACATCATCCCTTGAATTGTCCTATTACTAAATAGATCTACAAAAAAGGTTTAAAATGATCATGCAATGATAAATAAATAGAGATGAGATATTAGGGAGATATGATCTAGGGGAAGAGAGAACTCACCGGTCGGAATCCAACACCCCTAGTGGCATCTCATTCATATAACAGATTGTGGAAAGGGAGGAGCTTGAATATCATTATTCATATGTCTCTCTCTTATAAAAGACATGGGGAGAAGAAATGTTTTCTAGAGATGAGATGCGACCACACCATAACTCATCAAATAAAAATAATATTACACAACCTGTTAATTTAATGTACATGGTATCTACAAGCCTTAAGCAGAACCTTCTTTAGGTGTTCAACCTGGTTACCCACATGGGCATGTGCTCGGCCATTACACAACTAGTACACAACTACATGATCCAACCAGGTACACAGCATCGACATAGAAAATTTCCATATTCTCCCTTTTTCTTCAAAAACAAATTGAAAAAATGATCCATACCTAATAAACCGATATGTGTTATTAAAATCTTCTTCCCTTAAGAAATTCATTCCCTAATTGTCCTTCTATGTGTGGTGAAGAAGAAACATCAAACAACTCTTATCATTTTGATCAAATGTCAACATCTCTCTCCCATGTATTGCCATGTACATGCTTGTGCTGCCATAACACCCATACGAGAAGAACATACCGTCTATGGAGAACCTTCATGCTATGATCCACAATCCATATTGTGTGATACTCGAATAATGAATCCACCTCCATCTTGACCTCCATGGGTTGTAAAACATGAGATAAGTTAGAAAAGTAATTTTGTAGCTGAGAAACATGAATAAAATCGTGCATACATGATAACACATAGTTAGCTACAACTGATAGGCAGTCAGCCCGACTGTTTCCATAACCTAAAATTGCTTGACATATCTCTTCAAAATATTCCCCTATATTTTAATTGATATATGTATCAACCATTGTGTGACACGCAAGAAAACCTAATCGCCAACCTCAAACACTAGAGTTTGTCTCTATCGATAAACATAAGACTACTATTGAGACTATTCAGTGCCCATACTTATCCGAATCAACTCCATAGTTTTAGTGGTCTCCTTGATAAGATGAGGTCCCAAAATTGTGGCCTCTTATGCCTCTATACAACAAAGGGTTGATTAGAACAACCTACCGTACAAATACTCATAATTTTCTATCTGAATCTTCACCTAAATATTATTATTGGAGGAAAAATCCACAAGGGGTATGTTTCTGTCCTAGGATCCCCTGAAATTCAGGACATAAGCTCAATGCATATCCCCCAAAACATGAATCATGTGCTCATAATAGAAATATTTATAGAGATGGTATGCTTTAATCAATTGTACCTATATACCCAATTCCCTCTGCAGTCCCTACCGGTCATGAGAGGTAAACTGGGCCTTCCTTTTGGAAATTGTACAGTGCTGAAACCCTTGTAAACGTAAAACATATCTTATGTAAAAGCTTTTAATATCATCAAAAATATTGTTTTACTTAATCAGTTAGAAGTGTGGAGCCATTATAATTCAATCCACTACATCCCAACCCAAATCATTCATTCGAGGTGACCTTGGTGAACCCATCATGAAATCATTGAAACATCATTCCACTTCCCCTAAATAATGTGTAAGAGTTGTTAAATTCATACTGGTCACTAATGCTCTTCCTTCACCTGCTGATATGTGGAACATCTCAGAATAATCCCAACTAAATCACTCTTCATACCTGGCCACAAATACTGATGGTGTAGATCTCGATACATCTTGGTGACACCCGGATGATCTTCCCTGACTAAGGAATGGAAATCTCGAATTAACTCCTCATAATGGTCTACCAACACACATATGCATCCCTTAAAATGCAAGATCTCATTATCACATAGAGTCCACCCACAAGAAGGATCCACACCTGACATATTTTCAATTGGTATTATGACTTCAGAATATGATATATTCCTCATTATCCCTCGATGAAGTATTGTAGAGCTTACAAATATTGAACAAGAAAATTCATCCCTTTTCTATTGTGAACCTCCAAATGCATCTCAAAGAACATTTCCATAAGCTTCCATTTACTGTTCTCCTCCTAAATAGCATGTACCTTAGTCCTCATTCTCAATGCGTCAGCCATTACATTTCCATTCACTGGCTTGTAGGAAACTCAAAGTAAAAAACTGAAGGTACTCAACCCACCTTCATTTTCTCCAATTCAGAAAATGTTGTATAATGATATACCTGAGACTTTTTTTTCATGTGTATACTACAAAATGATGACCCAAAATATAATGTCTCCAAAATTGTAAATCATGTTAACTTTAGCTAACTAGAGATCACAAATCTAGCAATTCCTCTAATGTGGCCTCAAATACCGAGACACATACACAATGACTCCTTCCCCCTACATAAAAACTACTCCCATACTAATACCTGAAACATCAGAGTAAATAGTGTAACTCTTGACGATCTCCATAAAAATTAGTATCAATGCTAAATTAAATCTCCCATTTAGTTTCTAAAACGATTAATCCCTGAAATTCTTCAACAATAACTTTTCACGCTCCTTAGTATGGTCTGTTGGTGGCACTAATAAGTGTGAGAGGTCTTATATAAAGTTCTTTTTGTAGCCATTCAGTCCCAAAAAAATTCATACCTCAAATGCATTCATTGTATGCTCTCAGAAATCTACTATACAGATTTTTTTGGATCTATTGTTACTCGTGTCTCTGGGATAACATGACCCAAGAAGGGAATCAGGACCATCTAAAAGTTATATTTTGAGAGATTAGAATATAACTGATCTTATCTCATTGTACGAAAAATGAACTCAAGATAGTTGGCATGGGCGTGTCAACTGTGAGAGTACTCAAAGATATTTTCCACGAAGACTACAAAAAAATATTCCATGTAAGGATTGAACACTTGGTTAATCAATTCAATGAAAACTGAAAATGCATTCGTGAGACGAAACGACATAACCAAATACTCGTATAGACCATAACTATAATGGCATCCCAATTACCATTGGCTTGAGAGTACAATGAGTCGTTACTAGGGCTTATGTGACATCCCCATCCTAAAAAATGCTAGAAATTTATTCCAATGGGTTTCAAATACATGTGGGGGATTATTTTCCCTTTAAAAAATATGCCAATAAACCAACCAACCATTCAATATGTGATTCATGAACAAATAAAGACAACTCAATAAAATAATGTATCTCAAATACACATTAAAGTATGCAATAACAGAAGAATAACCATGTATCAAAGTACATAGTAGATAAATGACTCAAGTCTCACAAAAGAATAAAAGTCTCCATGCTCCACTATCGAAAAGATCCGCAATCTCCAAAATTCCATACATCACGAGGTCGTACAAAAAACATGGGAAATGTTAACATTTCCATTTCCAAGATGATAATATTTTCAAAAGCATTCAAGTGCCAATGAATAGATGATTATAAAACTAAATAGGATTTTCGCAATGAACCTCCTACTCACACCACTATGATAGAAGGGTTATCAACATTAACAATGACCGTTTTACATAAAAAATTATCTCAAAATAGTTTATAACATGATCTAAACAAGTTTCCCAAAAAAATTTATAATCGAAGCATACAAGTGCAATTGAAACCAAATTTTTTAGTAAGTTATAGTTCAAAAAAATAACTTATTTTTTTAAAACCATTTCACAATATTCCCTTTTTCTCATACTCAACCATTCCACAATCCCATACAAAAAACCTTGTATTCTACATCATGACAGTTCTATATTAATGAGTATTTTCTCGTCGATCTACCATGTGGTCACAATTGAATTCTTTCTTATGTGCCACTTACCCTTTGGTACTGAGAACAAGTTAATATTTCAGAAAGACCCGTTTATACAATCAAAAATTTATATACCTTGTGCCATTTAACCTTTGGCACTATGAAAAAGGACATATTTTATCCAAGCACCATAAATTAAAAATGAACTCTCACTCAAATATTCTCAAGGATCATGCCAAAACACCTTTTCAATAAAAACACCCTTTTTATTGAAAACCGGGTCCATAAAATTCATTTATATAAAACAATATATTTATTAAAACCCAAATTTACATCAAACCATTAAACAATTCATGTGAATCAATAATTTAAAATCCTCATTTTAAATTCTAGAGTCTAAATCACTTTTCCCAATAATACTCAAAGATTTCCCAATTTCAGTAAAACCATAAATCAACTCTTTAGAAGATTTATTATATTATTTTCACAATAAATACCATTAAAATAAATCATTTTTGAACTGATAGAATCAATTATATAAATAGGAGTCAAGAGAAAAGCTTATTTCTTTAATGGTTTTGATGAAACCACAATGAACAAAGAACACTCAAGAAAATCATGTCGATTCTCCAAAAAGCCACAATATATTTCATCTCTTAACAATTCCAAGACCAACTATCATCATATATGGCATCCAAACACCTATATATACCCATAATTGGAATATATCTATGAAACTTATAGGATATGGAATATATATCTAAGTATATCTATGAAACCAAACAAGAATGAAGAAGAACAGTCATAATCCCCAAGAATCTGTCTTCGTTTAGACAAGGGAATCCTTCAGATCACCCCTGGAACGATGGGAGAAACATACTTGTCCTTAAGAGAAGAAAATGCTGAGTTATGGATGATTAGTTTGAAAATAAAGCCACATAGAGGAAAAAACATGTGAGATCCACTTTTTTAGGATCCCATATAAGTACATGCACGGTTAGTTCCCATAGATAGTCTAACCATATTCTAACTATTCGTTAGCCACTACCTAGCTAGACCCTCAAATGTATTACTCGCACAGTCTCCCTAACAATTCCCCAATTGTGTGGGATCCACTGCCTCAAAAGGACCAACTACACACGGTTTGGTTTCATGGTTATCCAAAACATACAGCACCTGTGAAACTTCTCCATTGCCTCAAAAAATCATTCATAGATCTTTCAAGTATCCCATTAATCACCCTTGACATTTTAAAAAAGAAAATAGTCAATTAAGGTTTACATCCTAGAAAAAAAGGGTACTACATTGTCCCTACCATTATTATTTCCATCATTGAAAAGTAGTGAACCCTCACAGATCTGAAAGTGTTCTGGCCACCACTCCTTCAATTCCTTTTAATGTTCCCATGTTTCTTCCTAAATCTGACCATTATTCCATAAAACACACACTAGACTGATGCTTCTTCCCAGTAAGAAATTTATTTTCCTAACCCAAATCTGTACTAGGATATGTATCAATGTTGCATCAAACTCTAGGTTAACATGATCCCATCAGATCACATGGTCAGGATCGATCTGATACTTTTCTAACTGAGATTCAGGGAACAAATTATGCACCGAACTGAACCGGATGATAATGCCGACTCATATGCCCCCGCTCCAACCAGTTAAAGTTTTTCAAAATGTAATATGTATTTAATATATAGCTTTACATGCTTCCTAAAATGACAATATCCATGACATGAAGATATCGTCAAGAAGACACGATCACCCACTGCGAATGACAATAGTCTTCTATGATGATCTGCATTATATTTCTGAAAACTGACAAATATATCCATCCTCCTTCTGATCAACTAGACCTTCTTTGATTTTTCCTAGACAACGCTCAGTCCAACTAGTGATGTTTAACCTGTCTCCACCTAGCATAGTGGAGAACAAAAAGAATTCCCATACAATGCTTCAAGCAGAGCCATGGGTATTATGGACTGATAGATGTTATTGTATGAGAACTCCACTTAAGGTATTTTCTCCTCCCATGAGCCAATAAAATTCTTTACAGATGATATCAACATGTCTTCCAACATTTGTATCTTTCACTCTATTTCCCATCCTTCTAAGGATGATAAGCCATACTCATAATCAACAGAGTCCCAAGATATTTCTGTAAGGATTTCTAGAAACAAGACATGAACATCGGATCTCAATGTATGACTATTGGAAATGGTACACCAAGCCTTTTTACAATTTCTCAGATATATATTTTTGATAGATCCTCCACTGTATGAGTTTTATGTATAGGGATTAAACGAGCCAACTTGGAATGTCGATCCACTATCACCAATATGGCATCGTATTTTCGAACCATTCATGAAATACCTATAAAAAGTCCTATGTTATCTACTCTGATTTCTATATTTCGATTGGTAAATACTGCAACATTTTTTTTGTTCTGTGATTATTTGTTTTAACGTTATGATAAGTTAAGCACCATAGGCCAAACCCATCCACCTTCTTTTTCATGACAGTCTGCCAAAATTGTGCCTTTAACGCCTTATACATCTTCTATGTATGTGGATGTATAACCCATCTTGAATGGTGGTAAGCATTAAAGTGTTGTTCCTGATAAGTAATAGGTATAACAATATGATCTATAATGCACAAAAAATAACTCACATCTAGTTTCTATCCCTTAGTGGTCACCCCACCATTGTGTTTTAAACTCAGAAACCATACATTCCACATTATATGTTTCTGAATAATTGACCACATTTACCTAATCAAGAACCAGTGTATCACGAAAATAAAATAGAAACATCACCTCAATCATCACACTCCATGTACATGTCTTCTAGGATGGACATCAACAACCTTTCATTGGAGGATTCTTTTGCCAACTACGAATATGAACTTCTACTCAATGAAAATTCCATAGATTTACTTTCCCTGGTGTATAAATAATGTCAAGGTGAAATATCTAGATGTACTCCATCCATCTCATTTACCTCATTTTCAAATCTCACTGTGATAATATCCGTTTCATAATATTGTGGTCTATGAACATAGAAAATTTCTCACCCAAGAGATATTGTTTCCATGTATTCAAAGAACAAATGACTACATCTAACTCCAAATCGGGTGTTGGGTAATTATTCTCATGCATTATTTACTGCCTTGAACCATAAAAAAACATGGTATCTCCATTCATGATAACACAGTCCGACCCTAATCTTGAAGCCTTATAGAACACCACATACCCCTATCCCGATTCAAGAATAAAACAGATAGGTTCTCAAGTTAGCTAACCTTTCAAATCAGGGAATGAGATCATGAATTCCTTCATCTAATGGAATAGTGCATTATTATTTTCAGAACATTCATTTATAGAGATATCAGTGTGTAATCATGCCAAATTTCTCATTAGTAACCAGTGAGAAGAAAAAAACATTGTATTTCAAAATACATTATTCGGTGGTTTCCATGATATCATAGCCTCCATCTTTTTAAGATTCCAAAAAAAATCCTTTTTTAGAAACGAAATGTCCATGAAAATATACTTCTTTTATCTAAATATCACACTTTGATAATTTGGCATACAAAAAATGATCTATCTTAATTTGTAACTATATTTACAAAATATCCTCATGGTATTCCCTTGTCATTGAATACACAAATAGTTCGTCCATAAACACCACAAAAAAAGAACCCTTATAACTCCAAAATATCAAATTAATCAAATCCATGAAGACCGTTGGTGCATTCATTAGACTAAAAGGAATGGCTACATATTTAGAGTTTCCATAACTGAATCTGAAATATGTATTTGGAATATCATTCTTTCGAACTCGAAATTAGTGATATCCCAATCAAAAATCATTCTTGGATAACAACTGAGCTACCCTTAATTGATCAAACAAATCCCAAATGCATGGAAGATGATATCTACTCTTTATCATAACTTGGCTATGCTTAAGATAATAAACACAAATTTAAAGAGTACCATGTTCTTTTGTAATGAAAAAACTGGTGCTTCCCATGGAGATGTAGTTGGTAGAATGAAACCGTTACTTTCTATCTGATCTAACTGCACATTCAGTTCCCATAAGTACCATTATATATGAAGGAAGGAAAATAGTATTATTCCCCAAAAAGAGATTATTCATAATTTAATCTTCACATTGTGGTGGTAATCTTGATAAGTTATTTGGGAATAATTCTAAAATATGATCCACAACTAATAAAAAAATATTTTCCATGATCTCTTCAATTGATGAAAATATAAATGAGTCTATATGATAGGAGATCATTCCCACTATTGGTGCCGACGTGCTAATTTATCCTTTAATTACCACCCTATATTTTCTGAATAGATTCTCGATGTCATCCTTAGTCATGGAACTAACTGTTCTCCTATAAAATTCAATGTGATATTTGGACATCTTCAACCACTCTATACCCATGATCACATCATATACATCCATTTAAAATGTCAAGAAGTCCCTTTTCAGCTCATCTCTGTAAACTATTAAAATACATTCTCTAGACCGAAAATATTGATATTATCTTTCACCAAGAGGAGTTTGTATTTTCAAAACAGAAGGAATCATTTCCATCATTAAGCATTGAATGTCAACAACACCAGAAGTAAGAAAAGAATACGATGCACTGGTATCAAAGAGTACTTTTTCAGGGGTAGAATTAAAAAGAATTGTATCTATCACCCTATATGGTCTATAATGATCATAGATAGTATCCGGATCATCTCCATAAAATGGATTCCTCCCCTGATAGTTCTCTTTATTACCTTGCTAAGATTTCACTAGTTGTGGAGCCATGGTGTTTTGAGAGTCACCATGGCTTGCTTTGTTTTTCTAATGAGACTTATTCTGATGTCCTCGTATTGTTGAAGCATATGATACCAGTGATGCCTAAGAAGTGTCTTAAGAACCTGTCCTTGGAGCACTGTGACAATATCACTAAAGATGTCCCAACATGTTGAAATTATGACATGCTCTAGATTGTGTCATACACCCTCACTATATGTGGTCAAGAGAGCCACGTTGAAGGAAAGATGATCTTCACTAGGGTCCTGGAGGAAGCTTCACTAATACTGTCGTATGGTACTAATTTATACTTACACATTGGAAAAATGTGTCCCTTTTCTGCTTGGTCATAGTGGTTGAGTTCACATTATTTTCTATAGGTATCATCATACCTCCTACTATCGATCCTGCTATATCATGTTTATCCCCATTCTCTCTTTTCACCATCTATGTATAATCTGTAACACAGAGAATCATAATATTTGAACAAATATCCTACCATATATCCGATTCGAAGATGTGTGCCTTCAAAGAGAAAAATTCCAAAAAATCTACTATAAAACAGACTAAATTCATGAATTTAGCTACGTAATCTATGACATAGAGTCTCTCCTATTACAAGATAAAGAATTCAATCATTTTCTAGAAATTGAACATATGAGAATAAAAATTTTATTGAAAAATTCTTCAAAATCATTTCATATAAGGCCTTCATTAAATTTAGCATGCACTTCTAAATCCCACCATTGTCCTACAAGACCCATGAGAATATATGTCCCTAGATTTACATTGATCTCAGATAGTGTGGTGATGAAATAAAATATACAATTCATCATTTTAAGCCACACCTACACCTTATCTGGTTCCGAATAAACTTGGATGTTATGTGGATTTTTCTTCACGAACTAAATGGTATGATCCACATGTCATGGCTCATTCCTCCGGTTTTCTATATCCACAGATTAAAAATCTTGGACAATACTCTGAACTAGATCATGGTTCACCTATAGTTTAGGTCAAACCACATTCTCGGCATCTTCTTTGGGTTGGTTTCCATGATTTCTACCATGTACCATTTTTTAAAACAACAATAAACTCAAAAAATCTCACTCTCTAGAAACAAATGGCTTAGAATTTTAAATTCAATCCCATAAAATATCTCTAAATTGTCTTCAAAAACAACAATTTTCCATGTTTAACCTTTTTTTAAAATCAACTAATGGTTTTTCTGATTTCACTATTTTCAAAATACACCATGTATCCTTTTTGTTCAAAAATTTCATTTCAAAACAAAATCTTCATTTTTGAAAAATTTATATCATTGAAGAAAATCATTAATAATTCCTTATGATGAGATATGAAATCATAGTGGGAAGTCATTTCTCTTCAATGAATGTCATGCTCATATCATTGGATAATCCCATTATAATGATATTCCCAAAATTCAAGAAGTGTATCCAAAAGTATTCTGTACCCCAAACCCTGGTAACTTGATGTTCTGCATAAATGGGTTAGAAACATCCTTTTACGCTATACATTTCATGTTCAGACAGTCCTACTCATGTCTTTGATCCTACCAAAGGAATAGACAAAAATGAATTCCAACTCCAAGACCAAGAACATTTATTATTTGTAACACAAGGGAATGAAAAGAATAATACCATTCGTAATGACCCACCGATTCTCAAGGTCTTGAGTGTACAATGATTTATTACTAGGCCTTAAGAAAAATGCCCAATATGCCAAATTCTGGAATTAAATGCCGAAGGGCTTCAAATACAAGTGGGGAATGACTTAAACTTTATTAAATTAGCCAGTAAATGAACCAACCATTCACTATATGATGTATGAACAAATAATAATATCTAAATAACATTATGTATTTCAAAACCACATCAATGTATGCTACATCAAAAGAATAACCAAGAATCAACGCTCACAATGGATAAATGACAGAAGACTACAAAAAAACTATAAGACTCATTGCTTTACAAGATCCAAGACTCACAATCTCCATACAACCCAAAATCAAGATGTGGTTATAAAAACTTAAGAAACATTACCTTTTCCACCGTCCTGGAAGATAGCATCTGATAAAGCACAAAAGTTCCAATGTAGGGGTGAGTATACATCTCAGTAGGTTTTCCCCAATAACTTCCATACTCATGCCACTAGGATAGAAGATTTGGAAACATTCAGAACGAATTGTTTAAACAAAACATTTTCGTAAAATATTTTATAACAATATATAAAAAAGTTTCACAATCCCATTTATAACCAAAGAATACAAGTTCAATTGAAACCAAATTTTACAATAAGTTATTTTTAACAAAAAAATTACGAACGAAGCAATACAACTATTTCAAAATCTCCCCTTTTGGTTATCCTAACCATTCCACAAAGCAATGCTACAAACCATGTATACTACAATAAGAAATTTTGATACTAATGAGTAGTTTCTTTTCAATCTATTACGTTATCACAAGGTAATTGTTTTATATGCTCCATTAAGCATTTGGCACATAGCATAAGATAATATTTCTTCCAAGCCCTATATATGAAATCTTGACCCTATATCCTGGGTTCCATTAAATATTTTGCCCTGGGCATATGTTTATATTTCAACCAAGATCCAGAAAATCAATATGAACTCACACACCAATATGCCAAAGGATCTTCGCAAAACACCTTTTTAATACAAACAACCTTTTTATTAAAAACCAATTCCTACAAATTCATGTAAATACCAAACCATTTCATCAAAACACACATTTTATTGAATACCAAATTTTCATCAAACCATTTACCAATTAAAGTGATTCAAAAATTTAAAATCATCATTTATATTTCAAGAGCATAATTTACTTAGAACAATATTTCACCAAAATTTCAAAATTTCACTAAAACAACAAATCAACAGTAAAAAAGATTTATTCCATGGTTTTTTTAATATATCACTTTCAAATATACCAATTTGAAACTAATAAAATAAATTATAGTAAGAGGAGTCAAGAGAGAGGCCACCTACCTCAATGGTTTCGTCGAAAACCAAAATGAATAAAAGACACTCAAGAAAACCAAGTCATTTCTCTAATAACCTGCTATAGATATTTTCTCCCAATAATACCAAGACCAAACATCCTTATATTTGTCCTCCACACACCTTGATAGACCCATTAAGGGAATATATCTATGAAACTAAGAGAAGAAGAGAAGTAAATCTTTGTAGATCTATGAAACTGAATAGGAACGAAGATGAAAAATCAAATACATGATGAATCTGGCTTTGATTTGATAAGGGAAGCCATCGGATTACCTCCATAACAATTGGAGAACCTTATTTGGCCTTTTGAAAAGAAAATTACCGAGTTATGTTCACTTAGTACAAAAAATGGTCACTTAGTGGAAAAAATGTTTGAGATACACTTTTTATGATCTCGATTATGTGTGTGTAGGATTAGTTTGAACAGTTAGAAAACCTGCGTGCTAACAAAGAAATAGACACTACCTATCCACACCCTAAAATGACTTCCTCTCATGGTCTCTTTAACCTTATAGGAGATACTACCTTAAAATGACCAACTATGCATGTTTGGGCTGCACAGTTAGACAAACTGTGAACCACTCGTGCGACTTCCCCTTTACCTCAAAATGTAATTCAAAGATCTCCCAAATCTCACAATCATCACCCTTAACATTATAAACAATAAAATCATAATGTAATGGATACATTCTAGAAACCAAGGGTACAATAATAATTGATCTAAAAGGATGTATGATGTATATCTAATGGTCCAACGTGCAACTAATGATAACTTTATCTCAAGAAAATCATCTAGAACACACGGGATCCAAGAATCTGGTCAAAGAGAACATAAATCATAGGAAGAGGATATCAGTTATTAACATTCAAATTATTCATATTTCGATAATCCCCACAATTCCGGAGGTTTTCATCCACCGTCTTCACAAAATGGTAGCTGAACCCCAAGGAGAAGTACTGGGTCGGATGAACCCCTTTCTCTTCAACTAATTTAATAGTTTTTGGGGATCTTATAACAAAGGTGTAGCAATCCAATATTAAGGAAATGACATCAGTGCTGCTCCTCGAACATATTCCTCCAATGTTCCGAAGGCCTTTCATTTTTACTGATTTCTGATAATCCACATTACAAGGGGTGAGGTGGAACCGTTAAAAGTCCCATAAGTATAAGTATTACATGGTTCGTGGGCCTTAGATAATTTTATTTCCTATAGGCTTAAAAAATTATATAAAAACCAATCTAAATACTTCTAACGACACCTTCCCAAGTATCATTATCATGATATCTGCTCTCTACCTTTTCATGGTTGTTTATCTAGGCTTTCATGAGAATGCACAGTCATGTCCTGATCGCAGCTGCCATACCTTTTCATTATTTCAATCCATTTAGCTTCTAAATGGAGATAAATCCTTGATCATCCTACTCTGGAGTATTCTCCTTTGTAGGTTCTCTTGCTTTCATCTATACTTATGGTGGCCTAAAGGCCGTGACGTGTCCTTAAGGCCTTAAGGTGGACCGAAGGTCTTACTAACCCAAATCCTATGGTGGCCCGAAGGCCTTAAAGGAATCGGGGAGAAAAACGGAGGCCGAATGCCCCAAATGGGGGAATATTCCCAACTATAACTGTGCTGAACAGTATAATCTACAATACATACTACAGTATCCAAGAAAATTTTCCTCCACAAGGATTTGATCCTCGGTTTCATGGATGCACTTAAATATTCCTCACCAACTACGCTATGGCCCATGTTACATGGATGAATCTCAATAGAATAATCTACCTATCACTCTAGAGGAAAACCTGGAATGTCATCTAAAATAACACCCCTGAAATGATCCACCACTAGAGGAATGTCTATCTATGATGTACCCTGGACATCTTGATATAAACTATAAATATAGTCTATAATTCATCAAAACTGACGATGTTCAGGTCCATATCTACTTGCATTGATATCTCATTCTCCCTTGTGTAGAAATGACCCTTCATAGGGTGATGTGATACACAACTTGTGGTGATAGTAGTTGAAAATTTCTAAAAAAGTGAATAACTATACCATTCTGAGACTAACATCAAAGCCTATCTTTTCTAAGACATATTGGTACCCTAAATGGTGACACCAACCAACCTTTATATGGCACACCTTGCTCTGACGTACAATAACTGTCATAATCCCTAAAAGTGTGTCTAGAGTCCTAAAATCCTCAAAATTATTTATACGAATCCCAAGACTCTCTAAAATGGAAAAAATATAAAACTATGGGATGAAACTATATCCAAAAGATTAGAAACTAAAATAGAGGAAACAAGAATCGTACCTCTAACTATAGAGGGTAAGAGATCCTGCTCTTACTGGGGCTGCTCTTCTGTAAAACTCTGATATGTACTACGACCATGTAACCCAACATGTCTACCCTGAGGTGATGCACCCAACTATTAATGATAACCTGACTCCTAGATACCACTACCATGACCTCCTACTCGACCTGAACAATATGAATATCACTAGTTCACAAATTGATGATAAACATGTGGTCCTTCTCCTAAACATGGACACATAAAAAAACCTCTACCACCCACTGCTTCTGAGAACACATGGTAAAAATGCCAAACATTTCCCATATTTCCTCAAAACCTCACTTGACTGGGTATATCAAAAAATGTGGTATCTTATTCCCACTATTTCTAAAATGGTAGCATAACACTTGGATATCTAATGAAACATCACCTAACATCACATTAGAGAGCTTCCTACTATTAGTCGAAGGAGTACCAGCTCAGGATGCTAAACTGACCTGGCTCGCATCTCATAAATTCCTTTGATTACACTGATTAATTAGTTCCTGGATCATTATAGCGGACAATGATGTCATCTTGGAGACATTCACCTTCTATCGGATTTCATACCTGAGATCATCCTCAAAACACCAAAGAAAAGATAAATTGTCACCTACAATAATAGGTTTGAATCACTAATGACTAGTAAACCAAGTGAATAGTCCATCACTGAAAGAGATCCATACTCAAATTGCATGATCCCTTGGGCTCGATCAACCCTCACCTTCATGGAATATAATTAATTATAAATGTTCCTCTAGAATTCTTCCCAAGCTATATCCGGTTGATGTCCCACCTATGAGATAACATAATACAAATTATTGGAGGGTATCATGTAGAATGAATGTAATAATCATCAACCACTTCTCTAGATCCATCTCTATATGCTCCAAGAAAGAAAGAATATACTCCAATCGTGATTCCACAGCCAGTAGTCCTCCATCCCTCCAAAAAGTAGGAGGATACTACTATTCGAACACATATGTCAACATTTTCATAGACATGTGAGGATGTGGTGATCCTAATGAAAATGTAACATCCTTAAAAATCATTCGAAGAACTATGCATCGACACCTTCATCCAGTATAAAAGTAGGTTCCATGAAAATTATGATGGGAGGATCTACTCGTAGTCCCTAATCTTCTATTTATGTTGTCTGATCATTTACCTCTATATAATGTACAACTGGAGGTCCTCTAGGTGGTATGACTCTGAAATTTCTTGTACACATCCCAATGCATGATTATTGAGGGAAAAAACATATAATTTCAAGAATGGAACATGAATAGAAGTATTCATGTTTTAAAAAATTGTGTTCCATGGTGTGAATAACCACTACATGCCATTTTCCCGTTATCTTTTATTTTGGAATATACCTCTTCCAAATCGTATATTGTGTCACTCATACACACAATGTATTACTCATGAGTCACAGCATGGACTTTAATTTTACATCCTACCCAAGTACTTCCACACAACTCGATCCATATGGTTATCTCCAAATTAACACTACATAGCATGTTCACCCTATACACGATGTTTACTACTTACATTTTAACCTCACATGTCGTTAGTCATATTATCTGATACATAGTCGACTCTACACTATGTGTATAAATGGGACACAATGTGTAAAACCTATGTTTCATCCAGATGTTTCTTTAGTAACGTGGTTAGATACATAGTTCCTTATAACACAACATGTACAATCTTGAAACGACATGTTCTACCACAAGATTCCCAACCCTAGGTATCTTCTCACACAATCATTTGCACGGTCAATCATTACATGGAAAGCATATAAAAATCATTTATTCTATAATAGATGAACACATGGTGTGTGTTCCTAACATAACACATAGTGTTGTTGAGGTTTATGGATAGTAGACCTATGAAACTCCTCCAGATATCATAAAAACATAATTGTTTTACCAAGGCATGACAAATTTTGATACATGAAAGCACATACTAGATCAAATATTGTTTGGAATCCTTATTCACATCACAACTGAAGAAAATCAATTTATGTGTCAAACATGATCCACCAAAAGTGGATCCAAGGGTGACCATAACATAACATGGACCAATGTTTAGCATCCAACCAAATAAAATATAACATATTCCAATAACATATATAATTATAAGGTATTGTATCACGATATATATCCCAACAACATTAATATATTCCAAAATTTTTATCACAACTACATGAAATCAGTAATTCACCATAAATGACATGAAAATAATGAGTTACATGTGATCTACATAAAGTTATTCTATGATGCATTATATGTAATACCCTCATCTAATCGGTTTTCAACATAAATTAAACCATAATTATAAAATTCATAAATTCACAAAACATGTGTGTCACCCAATGGTGAAATTAAATCAATAGTAACAATTGGAGATTCAAAAAAATTGCAATATTCCAGGAAACCTAGAATTTCCCTGTACACAGGTTAGATACTCCCAGGAATAGCTTATTACCAACTACTCATTATTTCATATCCCTCTTTATATGATCAATATTTTATATAAAAAAAGAAAACTAATTATATACCACATTGTAACATCTTAGTTCTGGGTGCCACCCAAATGTGCCTCGTAGCTGGTTGGTCAGATGACCTCAAGTGCTTTTCCTTAAATTCCAGAGGATGCCGTCTATCAGCGAGTGCCAAGGTGTGATAGTGGGAAAACTATTCCTTCATTGTAATATTATACGTAGTAGAATAAACAAAAACAAGCAATAGCATAAATATTAATACCATTGGACAAGTAAACATCAGAAGACTGATAATAATAAAACAATTGTAGCATATACTAATGATGCATGACACATGTGTCTAGGAAATACTTCTAAAAAGTCACAATCTTATAAATGTAATAAAAAAACCAATGTATAGAAAATAAGTAACTCCAAAGCATCTCAAGCCTTAGATTGGTCTCATTCTCTATAGCTCCAACATGAATCAAGTACCTAGAGAAGATGGGCACAATCCCTTACAAATACCTACAACCATATAATATGATTGTGTGAAATAGAATGAACCAAACAATGTGTGAAATGAATCTGAATAAAAAAACACCAAAAGATTTATGCCTATGAGTTAATGAATATATATACCTGGTTATATGAATAATTAAGCATTAAACTAGGAATTACTCAAATGTAAACAGTACTACAATTTTCAATTACATTTGTTTTCATTTATTATTTATTCAAAACCTTGAATAATATAACCTATGGATATATCCTAATAAATTTATCCCAATGTATATTAGAATCACCAGACATCTCAAAAGTCCATCTATAAAATAAATTAAAATAGAGAAAATTCATGAGCATTGTCTTGTGAGACTCACAAAAATCAATCAATCATTCAATAATCTACCCTCTGGGAAAGTTCGCATAGCTTGAACCTTATAGTTTAACTTATCATAATTTCAATAAATAATATATTGAACCTCTGAGAAATCTCACATAGTCTCACCACTTTGGTACCACATTGCACTAATCATTTACAAACAACCACCTGGGTAGCTCTCGCAGTCAACACCCCTTTTGGTCTGTATAACATCAAATTACTATAATGATCATCTTGAAGTTCTCATAGTCAATTACCGTAGGTAAATATTTATTTAATAATAACCCTCTGGTTAGCTCTCATGGTCAATATCCCTCTGCTATATTACAACCTTGTATCTCTCAACATCAACACCTTCTGATCGACATAACATTAAATTATACATAAATGATCCTACCTATAGATGCTCTTAGTTTCAATTCCCCTTGGTCATTCTTTCAAAATGAGTTTCACATGCATCTCAAAAAAATAGTAACTCCATCCTAAATGCATAAAGCATGGAAAACAAATAATTCCTAACGTTCATTCTTGACCCAATGACCATAAACTAACAAACATGGGAAACACCCCAATAGTCACGGAATTAAACATAACAAAGAAGCAAATAACCATTTTTCAATAAAAAACCATATCATGTAATAAACATGGGCATGTTCTAAAAAACACAGTACCGTAAATATGTTTATTAATCACATTTTGTATATATAATCCAATTTCAATAATCTTTTTTCACAAACCACCTACGTTGATGTTGTACGATGAACACTCTTGAATGTCGTGCCATGAATTAGCCTAGAACATTGTAGATCTACAAAAAGGTTAAAAACAATCAACCTTTGATGACTCATGGGAGAGAATAAATCAAGAAGAGATGATCTTTGGGAGGAAAAAACTCATGGGTGGGAATATAATCCACCTGGGCCCGTGTCAATAAGATATTGGATGGAGGAATGGTAGGAGTCTGAATATCATTATCTGTACGACACTCTCATGTACAAAACACATGGGGAAGAAATGTTTTCATGTGATAATATGCAACCCCTCTCCAACTCATGAAATAAAAAGAAAACTAAATTGCGCGTTCAATTAATTTACACGTCGTGTACTAGAAAAAACTAGCACCCGCTTTATGCAGTCCTCTAGGTCACAAACATAGCCATGTGCTATGTCGTTACACTTCCAGTACACAGATACATGAAAAAAATGGGTACATGACGTGTACTCAAAAGTATATGGAGTGTACATTGAAAATTTCACCTTTCATCCATTTCCTAAAAAAGATACTGAATATAATATCCATACCTAAAAAATGATCCATATTCTTACAGAACTAAACAATGATATTTATATGGATACCTAAAAAATAATAACTAAAAAAATAAAACATACAAAATGAAGATGATACCAAAAATGCTTCATGTAGTGTGCAATTGATCAGAACCAGCCAAGTCTCCAAATTTCATCCATGATGATCATCAATGTGTCTAATATAGAAATTGTCATATAATATATTAAGGGATGAAAAAATTTCTCTATATGACACCACAACCCGTAGGAAAATTTTAATACATTTTATAAAGAAATTCATCAATTCTAGTTTGAAAATATACAAGAATGTAATATTTTAACATATATATAGTTAAATAAAAGCAATTAGAGAACATATTTTAAATATATTATCTTTTTTTTAAAACAAAAAAACATGTTTGAAAAATGAATCCACTAAAAAATCCATTTCTATAAATTCCCAATAATAACATTTATAAAAAATCCACTAGTGTTAATTTAATTAAAATGGGTTCATTAAAACATTTAATTGGACAAATCCATTTTAAATCAAATTTTCTAAAAATATACAACACGAAATCACAAAAGAAACCTTAATTTTGAAATGATTGTCAAAATCCCTTTGAAAATTACTTTTACTACGAATGAAACCATCACACACATGGTTAAAGCATAAAAAATTTAGGACTTATAATCACGTGACATTTTCCAATTAAAATATATAAAGGTGTTATAACAATGAATGTGGGAGAAAATATACAAATAAAAATTAATTCAAACTCCCCTAAATCACTATTGAATAATCAAACCATAGAGGGTTTCATTGGATCTATCATAAAATCTGCAATGTGTGGATGTCTTATCGACCCATAATGTGGACCAAAATTCTGTATTAGGTTGTGTCCTAATGAAATACTATCATAGTATCTTTCACCATCCTCATTGGAATGAAAGCACACATCTTGACCTTTCTCTTTAAAGAGGGGTTTCTAATAGTGTGACTCTCTCTATCATAGTTGAGGACTTCAATCCCTCATTGTATCATGGTTCCAATGACCAATAATGGAAGTGAAATGTGGGAGAAAACATTCCATGTCTTACTCACAAGGCATTTTTTTGAGACCATCACCCCTAAAACCCAATAGTTAAAATACCCATACATATATAAATAACCCATGGTATAACTAGAAAATAATATTAAAATATAAAAATGAATACCACATAATGATCAAATACCAACATAAAAATTATAAAAATAAGTGAATAACATGGGGTTTCATCCCCAACCACCAACTAAAATCGAAATGTCCAACTAGTCCAATAATACCGAAACAATTTTTGAAAATATTATTGTTTTCCCATATCACTAAACCCCCTTTCTATATTTTTGTAAAAACTATAGAGATAAAATGCACATTATGAATCATTTTAATGAAACCCATCACAAATAGGCCTCAATATTTTAAAACGAAAAAAATACTCAAGGACATTTATTTATATCAATCCACATTTAAACAATGGTCCTTTGAATTTTCACATGGCTTAAACTACACACCCCTATAAAATATTTTATTGAAATCCTTCCAAAACCAATTTATTAAATAATCTATATAAAAAATAATTGTAAATATAAATCATGATCGATATATATTTTCACTCCTTTAAAACATAACTAGGATCAAAATCACACTATTTCTCGTTAAAACCATTTGAAATCAAGGTAATCATTTAATAAAAATCTACTAGAAATAACCATTACATTTTCCACATGAAAAAAATGAATTTAAATGGAAACTATTTTATTATTAAATCAATAAATTTAAATGTTTCAAAAATATGACAAGGATATCAGATATAGTCATACCTTAATAATTATATTACTTATAATGATAAATAACATACTAAATTCGAAAGTAAAATAATTTCACAGTAATAGAAACATTAAATTAATGATAACTAATCTAAACTACTTTAAAACACATCACATTAATTTTAAACTAGACCTAAGGGGATAGAAAGTGTCTAAAAACCCTTAACCCCAAAAAAAAATTATGAGATCCATCCATAACCTGAAAATAATTGAGTAGAGATCAATGTTTTATGGGGAAATCCTATTCCAGGTGAGAAGATGGAGAAAAGAATTAATGTCGAATGAGAGAAAGAACAAACCTCAAAAATAGAAACCATCAAGACTTATGCAAGATTCCATGGTGGTGGAGGTTGAAGCTCTTCCATGAGCTCATAAGGGTCGGCCAACACGAGTTTTGGGAGGGGTAATCAATTACTTAATTCGAGATGGAGAAATGGAAAATGAATATATTTTTAAACATAATGACAACACACACTCTTTAGAAATATGGTTAGGAAAACAAGTTATAACTTTGTGGGAGCTACATCCTCCAAAATACTTAATCCCTATGGATTGTCCTTGGTTTTTGACATGGTTTAGACACATCATTCATATCATCCCAAATACAACAAATACCACTCATGGTCTCTTGTGTACACTATATTGTTTGATAATCCTTGTTAAGGAAAAGAAAAATAATTTCTAAATTTATTAACCCACCTACACAGAAAACAAAATGATTATATAACCATATGAGAATACCACGATACTTAAAAAAAGTCCTAAATAATTGAAATTTTAAATACCATGAACAAAAAAAACTCAAAAACAATCATGAACAAAAACAAACACACTAGATTAATGTCATCAACGCAGGAGGGTGTCACAAAATCCCCTCTATATACTTTATTCCCCCTATATTTCCTCATTGATATGAAAGACATGGAAAAATGAAACATCCAAAAAGGACCTAATCATAATAACACCATAGAGATATTATCCTTGAATCCCAATATGAAGATACTATAATAAATAATTGAATTCATCAGCAACCATGTGCCAAACATCTCAAAGGGAAATAAAACAAAACCCTGAGCTATAATTTTGTTGAAGATAAGGAGATGTTACATGGTCTTCCCACCATTTATACTAACATTAACATTGTCTCTCTAATATTAATATTTCCATTAATATTTCTGAATAAATAATATCTACTAGAAACAAAACCTCATATAACAAATAAATGAGAAGAGAAAAACAACTATCATCCATATGAACTCCCAAACTAAAGAGGGGATGAACAACCATAATGAACTTCAAAATAATTTTATCTGTTCTTATATCTTGTCACATCACATTTAGAAAACAAAGGGTAAAAATATAGATCACTGTTGCATGGTCCATCAAATATTTTGAAAACCAAATCCTTATATTCTATTAAACCCGACTTGTTTCTCAAAAAATATATATTTACCCTATAATTCAACCAATACCAGTCTTATGTACTAGGAAAAAAACCTAAATGGGTAATTAAGAAAACATAAATGATATTAAGTCACATTAAATGGTCTTTCGAACATATAATATCAATAAAAAATAATTATAAAAAACCAATATGGAGGAGGAGAATTTCACAAAAAATAAACTCACTCCATACATTAGAATTCAAATATTATTACAAATAAATACGAAAAGGGTTTCATCCAAAAACTAAAACAAACATAACCAAATCAACTAAACTAAGACTATAACCATCAATGTAATTTTCTCACAAAATAAAAATCAATTCTCCAAAGGGTAAAATTTGTGGAATCGTATAATTTTCTACCTTTTAAAACATTTGAGGATTTACAAAAGAACCAAAAGAACATAAAAGAAATTAGAAAGATTATATATTGGACCTTATTATGATCTAGATAACTATATTTAAATCCCCTATTATATCACCTCTTGTGAGGAGAAATATATCCTACTTTATATCTCGACCCAAACCAATTCATCTTCTCACTCACTAGGTATTATATAACACTACCATACATCCCCATCATACAATATGATTCTCTGGAAGCACCAACCACAAGTTGCATGATCTTGAAATAATTCATTTTCAAGTCCCTACCAATAACCTCCTAAAATTATTCCATCCCAAATTGCACTATATGATAATTAATGTTTGGAAAAAGTCCTCCCCCATATAAATGCAATTTTTATTCATTTATTATCACCCACCAAGGTGAAAATAGGAAAATCCCAAAATATTTGTAAAAGTACTATATTACTAAATTTTAAACCTGAAAAAATACTATAATATCAATATCATTCTTGATATTCATGTCCTCAAGAAATATACATTAAAAAAAGTAAATCATGAAGAGATCAAAAGAAATAGCATCATATTGCCGAACCCCCACCCCCCAAATCCTGAAAAATCAACTAAAATAAATCAACTAGGACTCAAATATTTAACCCCATAATTTTCTATGTTTCCCAAGAGAATAAAAGATAACATGTATCTCTTCCTACAATCTCAGTAGTACCACTAAACCATTATCTCTGATAACAAAGTTGGTCTTGTGTACACTAGCCTGCACTAATTTTACTTACACACCATAACTGACGGAAAAAATTGTCAATTCAATGGGGGGGAAAACAAAATCCACTTAGAGGAGTGAACAATATCATGTAAAGCATAATAATATAAACTAAATTATTTTGTAATTATCCTCGAATCAAACCACAACACTAATCATCCTAACATTTAAGATTTTTAATTTAAGAAAATATTTATTTCAAAACCACTATTTCTACTAATGAATTTTTAAATATTATTCCATAAATAGTAATTAATTTATACTAATCCACCACAACATTTAAAGGAAAAATATTACCCGGTGTAGAAACACATTACCCAAAAAATGAAATTCAAAAAATTCATTTGAACATTTATTTTAATTTTGAATAACATGCATTCAAAAAATGAACTTCTTTCCATCATTACAATTAAAAATACTATATGAAAATTAAGGAACATTTATGAGAAACATTTAATAAAATAGTAATATTAAATAATAATTTCATGATAATCGAAATTATTTTCCGGAAAAATGATTTGAAACCATTCACACACAAGAACTACAAAAGACTTCAAAAGGCTTACATGAATCATATCCTAAGAAGGTGAAAACACTTCTCAAAATAGCTCTCCAATGTAGAAACAACCATGGTAGAATCAAAATTGAGAGGCTTGTGACATTATAAATAATTAATAAATTGATTGATGAAGTATTTGGTCATACTTTTTGGGCACCATGAACAATTCATGATGCATACTCTACTGAGGAGGCATTATTGACTAAAATAGAACTGCACAGTTTCCTAAGAAGGGAAATCAAATGATGGCACTTGATAACTACTCCATTTACACGATGAAACCATGTTATTGTCTATAATTTCTCATATATTATGGAAAGAATGATTAAAACACATCATTATATATTTAAATAATTTATTAAAAAACACGAATTCACAATATAAAACCTAAATAGGTTAGGAGTCTTATGAATTGTGATTGAAAAACCATATATAGTAACATCCTACTGATACCACTTAATCTATGAAAATAATATTCTAATTTCACATAGTACATCCCCGTAATATTTTCTCCACAAAGGGATTAGCAAGTAACAATATAATTCAACCATGATTCAATTTTTTAATAGACTATCATATAATTCTTCATACATTGCTTCTGAACCAATTCATTGAAATGCTCAAAGGGAATTCCAAATCTTCATGGACTAGAAACCAGTTCTCAGACATCAGAGGAATATCTTATTGAATTATTAAAAAAAATAAAAAAATTGATCGCCTAGAAAAAGGAAAATAAAAAATTCTAAACAACATATAAATAAATAAATGTTTCACACATTTGAAACCATCTAGAACGATCAAACCCATTTCCACATACATAATTATGAACAATGATTTAGTAATGTATACATAAAATGATACCAACTAAAAATAAATAAATAAGACCAACTCACGCTATATTCAAACCATAACCATGGAACATTCAGTTTCTCCCCAACACCAAACGTTCACTATACTTTATAGGAAGAGAATGAATGAGTTTAATAGATATCATGGATTCTAAATATAATTTAGTGAGCTAAAAATACCATTAGGACACCACAAATAGCTGAAACAATGATTTTGTTTTTAATAGAAAATTTAGTAATAACTATTTTAAAATAAACTAGAATGTATTTTTTTACAATTTTTTTTGGAAATCAAAACTATTCCATAAAATCTTTCATAAAATTTATAATTTTTTCAAAAAAAAAACACAAATGATTACACAAAAAATCCACTGACCTTGTACCTTCAAACCATTCCCACTGTATAAGTTTTCTAATAAAAAACACACTAATTTTTTATATTTAGAAACCCTTACATTAAATTTAATAATTAGTCAAAGCCTTCTCTAATAACTTATTTTAAAATATACATGACAAAATAAAACCAAATCCCATAATTGTTTAATAGTTTTCCAAGAGTTTTGAAAAATAAATCTTTCAAATAAATGACTTAAAACACCCATAGGTCAATAATCGAATAGTAATAACCAAGGATCACATGACATATATAAATTTTAAATATAGAATGTTTCCATAACAATTAATGGATGGAAAATTATACATATATGATGTAGATCAAACTACCCTCATTCAATTTGTGAGAATAAAAAAAAATATGGTGTAATGGGCTCTACCATATGATCCCAAATGTATATATTTCTTATATTATCTTAAAATAAAAAAAATGATATCATATGTTTATTTCAAATTGAAAAAAACCCATGTAACATGATTCATCCTCATTCATATGGCACAACAATCAATAAATTTGTTCACACTAGAGGGGTCACTATTATTTTATGATGACATGGTGTTGCAGAATTCTATACTTCCACATTTTACCCAATATCCCATGACCAATTGAGGATTCTAGGTAAAGAACAATGATTCCAATTATAATTCACAAGGAATTACTATAGCCACCCTCACCCTTAATAAACATTTATTATAATCCCTATACATATAATATTAACCACAAACATTATAGGAAAATTCCCACATAAGGGTAACACAAACATTACATTGTGATGAAGATATCACACAAGGTGTATGAAAATAGGGGGGTTACATGGTGTGTCTTCCATAACCCTATTCTAAAAACCTAAGTGACCACTCATCCATTATCACTAAATATAGAGTGAGATCTCAATCACATTAAATTTAAAAAAAAAATTCTAAACACTTTTTTTATAATTATTGAGATCAAAAATGAATTCAATATATTTCAAAATCTACCCATCCCATATGTGTATCCAATTTTGAAACTAAAACAACTCCCAATTGAAATTATTTAAAAAAAAAACATTTATTATAGTTGCACTAACATTTAATCAAGATGTAGAGAAAAATACATTTTAATTAACCATTTGAAACCTAATAAAAATATTTCATAAAAAATTGAATTCAACAGCTAACCATAATATAGAATTCCATTTGGAAAATTGTTTTACACTCTGTGAAAACTAAAAACAGACCAATAAATCTCAATTTCAAAATCTTCTCATTTTGAAAACAAATAGGCAATTCAAACAATCATAACACAATTGAAAAATAAATTACCTATGAAACAATTTAAATCCTATACTATAAAATTTATTCTAAGATAAAAAAATGAAATAGTTATGGAATACAATAAGGAAATCATATTTAGTCATAAATTTTTAAAATGATAATTGAGATATCTCATGGATTGCATTAATTACAATATGGTATATTTTTATTATAAATACTAAATAAATGGGATGGGAACCAATTATAAATTCTTCAAAACACATTTCATTGAATATAAAAAATACCCAAGAGGATATACACAGTAATTAATAACCCTCGAGTAAAAAAACAATTATTATATCTACCTTGAACCATAAAATTGTATATGAGAGATATAACTCATGATGAAATCCAAATGAAATATAATGAGAGGGAGGGAAAGGATGAATTGGGCTGTAGAGAAAGAACACACCTCAAACTTATTTCAGTTCACCAATAAATGTCCTAATTCCATCGATGTGGATTTTAGAGGTCCTCCCGAGTCTCCCAAGTGTTCACTAAATCGAGTAGATGAGAATGGGTTTGTCAAAAAATCATAATCCATTAGAGAAAATTTTCTATTACACAAATTTTTAAACACATTGGAAAATCATAAGGATTGGTATTATAGTTAGGAAAACCATTCTCCATCCACGTGGGAGATACATCTCCCCATGTATTATGAATCAAAATTTATCTTTTAGTGCCACATAGTTTGGAAAAATTATGTGTCTCCAAAAATACACTACAATAATCCCACAAAATATTTAGGGAGCTCCGTATAATTTTTAAAACCATGTGGAAGTTATAAAAAATTTCATGATATTTTTTTCCCGCCAACATTGGAAAATAAAATCCACTAAAATGATTCTCTATAAAAAATTCTTCTAATTACTAAAAAAATTGTACAGAAGACCCCTATAGATTTGATAAATAAACATTAAATAAAAAACATAATAAAATAGGGTGAGGGGTTCCACAAATTCAGTATGCTATTACTCTTTTATGTCCATTCTTATCATTAGAAGTAAATCTAAGATAATGGTCTGATATAATTGTGAGAGGAACTCTATTTAATTTGACTATATTAGTGAGGTATTATTGAGAAATATAACCAAGATACATGATATCATGAATATGGAGAAAATAAAAAAATAGAGGTAATTGGTAAAATATATCACAAATCTCATTATTTTATTAACATTTCATTACAAACCCCACCATAAAATCTAGGGATATATTCTATAATTTCAATTTTGGTATTATAAATGGTTGAAACATACCCTTCGGCACATGTTGTTTATTTTTAACCTAATGTTTCTTACAAAATTTCATTATAATGGAATTTTTTTTTCATTCCATCCTAGTATAAATACTCCCTATGGTACTTATTAATTTTAGTGTTATATGTGTTAATAGAGATGAGGAACTATGATATTCACTGTACAATTCCATCCCCCAATGTGAGTCAAAATACACACATAATATATTTCCAAATCTACTGACAATATCTTCAATGATATTAAACACTGGAATCAAATCCTTCTTGTGATACTCTACCTTTTTTGCTAAAATATGTTCCCCCTATTAAGGGTTCCTATTTTTATGAAATATATTGTCGATGTTATAGTGGATAAAAAATATAGGATGTGTCAATATACATAACTTTGAGGATAAGAACATCAATTTATTTAACAATGTGGCAGGATGATAACAAAACATTTATAATATAGAATTATATTTCTGACTAAAGGCATAAAATAGTATATTATGCATAATGATATTGAATTGTGTAGTGATAATCCTTAATATATTCACGCCATCTTATATTCTGTAATATAAACCATTTATTTATGAATATAAAATTGAATCATTTTTCATCATTATGTATTATTAAAATTACATTATATAAATGATTCTACATAATTTTAATGAAATATCCCCAATTTATTATTCCAGATATTGTGTATTATAATTTAATTAAATAGGTTTTAACTAACAAAAATCATAATAAATTTCCTTATCATTATACACAAAAACTCAACCAAGTATCTTTAAGGATGTATCACTGAAGATAAAATTGTATATATTTCAATGGGGAAGTTCCAATGCTAAATCATTGAGAAATAATATAATCAATTAATGAAAAAAATACAACATTAATTTTTATAAATGAATTTAACTCTATTTTGTGTTATCATAGTCACATGGATAAATAATCGAGTATATTTTTCAACAAAATACATGAAATAACTAACTAATTCATGAAAAAAATGAATCTATTTTAAATTTATTTTTCGTTTTCATTTCTCAAAATATGTAGTTATTGATTTTTCCATAGTTATTCCATCATTATAAACAATATGATCATGGAATTAAATTACATGGAAAAAATTTTAAATATACTAAATTTTAAATAATTTTTATTTTCATTAAGGTTTTAGGAAATAATAATTAGTTCAATCTGACGATATTCATGTGTATTACATTATACCATTATATCATTATTAAACACAACCTAAAAAATTATCAAAATAATCATGGAAAACTATATCCATGATATCTATAAATAATACTGATGAATTAGATAACCGAAAGGGTTTTACAAAAAAATCATAATGTATATAGATAGTTCAATATTTTTTATTTTGAATATATTCCTCCCTTCCCATTAACTAATGTTACTGTGACACACAATCACTCTTCAAAAAATATTTTTCTCCATGTAGTTCACGAATCAAATTATCAATTATTTGGGAAATGATTAAGGTTTTGAACTGTGATTTTATTCAAAGATCATTAATCAAAATATTATCTCATTGAAATATCTTTTTTTATAAAAAATAAAAGAGGATATTATGTTACATCTATGATTGGAAAATGATACATATATCAAACAACATTGACAACTACATTACCAATTTTAGGATTTCTACAGGAGATATTCAATAAGATGTTTTGAAATTGGATTAGTATTATAAAATAAGTAAATAGAAAATTAATCATTGGGACCTAGAATAACACTAGTATGATCAAAAATAAGTAATTACATATATTTGCTTACAACAAAAATATCATTAATATAAAAAATTTATTTTCTTTCCACAATATGATCTAGGAAACATTCAATTCCCTACCTAATAAATTTATAACCTTCTCTATAGTTAATCAGTGGAATTAAATCATTAAATAAGAAATTATTCACTATAAATTATATCATTTCATGATAAATTGAATAATAATTCATATAAAAAATAATATCAAACAATACTGTGGATATTTCAAAAATATTTATAGGAAAGACCATACCACTAAAAAATAGGAATATATCTTTAATCAATGGTTTATTTAATATTCCCATGATGAGTTTTGAAGCATAAATCTGTATTTATTTCCTTAGGTTATGTTACTCTTTTACATCAAAATTTCTCAAAAATGATATCAATATAAAATACAAATAATTCGAAAAAATTAGATAAAACTAAAGAAAAATATTAAATTCTGAACATCTATACAACAATTATTGTTTTCAAGTTGATGAAATAAATCATATAAAAATAAATTTAGATGCACATTGGCCTAATTCCCCAACTCATTCTTATTAAAAAATATCACCATCAATTTTTCATTATTAATCAGATGATTTTTCTTACAGTCTTGAGCTATATGTAAAATGCTTCCACAGAATAACCACTTAATAGATTTTATAATATATTAATTGTAATGTTTTTATAGGAATAATCTTATTAATAAATAATTATAATTTTCTTAGTAAACATTAAATCGATTAATAATATTCAAATACGAATTAATTTTTTTATAAGTCATATTATGAATCACATAATAAGTTTCCTTAAGAGAGGATTTTTATATATTAATTTTGGCTAATATTGTATATAATATCTCCACATCAAAAAAAAATATTTACAAAAATAAAATATTTTTTAAATCTTCATATAAATATTATCATAGCATGAATTTTAGGGGGGTTTTCGAAGACTTTTTTTCTAGGGAATACAACTAAATACTTATTTTTCGTGGAAATTTTTTTTTTAAGAATTTAAAAATGATAATATTTTTTAAAATTATATCTAGGTAAAACAATTTCACTTATATTTTTAATAATTCAATTTAGATCATTTGAATCAATTTCATTATCATATTTGGAAATAAAATGTTCTAATAATAAAATACTATTTACATAAAAAAACTTTTTTATTGTGTTTTTTCATTCTTTATAAATTATTTTTTCTAATAAAATATATTTTATCATTAGAAACATGTATAATATTTTTAATCATGAAGTAGTTTTTTGAAAATATCTCCCTTTTATTTCTTTTCTCTATGATTAGTGTTCAATGTTAATTTGTGTAACCCTGATAAAATTAAAATGAGATGAATACCATTAAAACTAATTTGAGAAGGCATAAAGTACATTTATGACATGAATTTATTTCATAGGTTGTGTATATTTTATTTAGTATTATCTATTCATCTAAATTATGTCATTTTCATTGCATTAAACATATATTTTTACAAAAATAATATTGATGTAAACTATAATGTAAATAACGTCACCATTTAATTTATAATATCTAAAATATTTTTTTATAGGGTTAGAAACTAAATTTATTATTGTATATTTTTATATTAAGCATTTAATTTTTTTTTTCATTGATTGAATTATTAATATAAATGCTTAATGAAAACTAAAAATATTTTAGTGAAAGAAGTAGAAAGATGAAATAAATAAATTTTATAACTCTAAAAGTAATATTATATTGATAAAATATTGTTTATGAAATATTTTATAAATATATAACACATACTTATGATTTTTTTTGGTTTAAATTATATATACAATTTTCTCATGTTGTTTTTTGATTAAATTTTTTTAAATAGTGTCAAAATGATAATAATAATTTTTTATAATAAAAAATATTTTAATAAAGTATATAATAATAATAAAATTCATAAATTGGACAATTATGATGATAAATTTTATAATATTTCAACAATATTAGATTTATGACCTCTTTCTCAAATTATATGTGCAATAATCACCCCAAAATATTGAAAACCTTATTATCGAGGTTAAGGTTAATGTTTGATAACCAAGGTGTAAAACTGATTGATATGTGTTATAATGATATATAATCCAATAATAACATTATTTTATTGTTATATTATGAAAATTTTATTATATAAATTACATTTTTTAACAATTTGACATGAATTATATATATTTTTTATTATAATATTTGGTGAATGTAAAAAATTAAAAAATTTATGAAATATAACAAAAAATATTATAATAATTGATTTAAAATTAATAAATTTATAATAATAAAAACTAATCGTATATAATTAATAATTTCATAAATAGTCCATTTATGAGTCCCATTTCATTTTACAGTAACTTTCATGTCCTTAAAATAGTAAAAACAATTATATCATGGTAATTATCAAAGGGTCTAATTGGGGGTTGAAACTATGATATAAGGGAAAAACCATAACCTAAAAATGTAAACAATTATGAATTTATTTATACTCATAATCCTATTTTATTATAATTTATATTTTATTAACATTGTTCCATTTAAAATAGTTTATCTTAATATATTACTTTAAATAATTCTACGAATTCCCCTCCACCCACATATAAACGGAGACCTCCTCTTATCACATAAATATAAATTATTAAACATATATATTATATAATAAATATTATACTAACTTCATATACTCCTTACCAACCTCTTATAGGTTCTTTTCATTCTTAAATACCTCCCTTTCAAGTATTAAGTAATATGCTGAACGTTATTTCTCAACAATTATATAAAATTCTTAATAATGAAATTTCAATTTTATTTCATCTTATATCTCCTATAAAAATATGGTTTCAATTATAATTCAATGAAGAGTATTTAATAAATATAAATAATATCTTTAATTATTATGGAATAATAATTATCAAATTTCATCACATTCACTATAAAACTATAACATTAATTGAGTGTACTAGTAGACTACCACCTCCATGAAGCATTGTTATTCATTTTAAAATTCCATTTTCATGGAAAACAATAGGGGTATATTTCATGAATATATATATATATATATATGATATATATTATATAATAATTATTTTATAAGTAATAAATATTATTTTCTATTCTTTTGTTCCATCTATTAAATGTGGAAACATCTTTCATGCATACATTCAGATTACCATCTCCACGAAGTGATATAATTATATTTTTATCACCTATTTATTTGAATTTTTATAAAATTATACCTAATTATTAAATATTTTATTCATGAATTATTTTAATTATAGATATTATTAAAACATGATCATTTTATATGGATCATACCTACTAAACTGACTCAATCTTGAAAATGAAGTAGTTGTCACCCAGAGAAGTGATTTTAATAAAAATTGATAAATAAATTTATGGTAAGGTGTAATAAATTTAACATTTATCAATTTGTATATATTAATTTGTTTAGGGAACAAATGTATAATAAATGTTTATTTATTATAAATTTGTCACGACCACTAATGAGAAAATATGAAACTTGGTATAGCGACGTATGACTCAATCCCATTTTAATAAGCATTGTTTTTTGCTTTAATTTCACATGTGGAATATTTTTCTCCTATTCCACTATTTTTAGAAAAATATTTTAAATCATTAATTGGAATACTATCAAATTATTTTTTTTATTTCCCTGTTATCCATGTTTGATATTCAATAATTATGTTTCTATGGGACCATCTAATCAATTTCTAAATAATAAACATTCTAACAAAAATGTGTACGTAATTATTATTTTAAATATACACTTCTTAAAAAGAAATTAGGACCATCATGTAGAGTTAAATGTTTTTTAAGAATACATTATAATTTTGAATGGTTATTTTTGTTAAAAATTATTATTAATTTATTTTGGGTAAAAAATATTCATATTTAAAAGACGTGGTATGAAAATTAAAATGATAGTTTTTGTAAAAAAATATTCTAAGTGATCTATTAATGAAATTTTCATTTAAGATGAAGTCCATTGAAATTAACTCTCCTTTTCTAGTGAAATTATCAAATGAAATGATCTTTACCCATTATTTTTATGTTTTATAAAAATTATAGGAGATAATTAAGAAAACTATTTATTTTCGATATGTTTTTCTATGATGAACTAATGAAATATTCTGAGTCATTATACCATTTCATATATATTGATATATGAATAATGATTTATGAAATTTTGGAACACATAAAGGTTATTTTTATTATGTTATGGGTGGAACAAAATTATATAACGATCCATTGGATAGAGTAATTAGTATTTTTGCATGATTTAATTAGTATTGGAATTGGGATTGATCCTAGTTCACTAAGGTACTCCACCCACTATGATAGTCTTGGAGAGAACATTGACTATGAATATGATGGAATGGGGAGTGAACGAAATTTAATTTTATATGATTTTAAATAATTATTTTATCAACTTATTTACAAATATAATGAATTATTTTTGTATTTTTTAGTTATCATGATTAATGAAGTTATGTTCATTATAATTATATTATGTAATAGATAAAATAAAAAATATATGTTATTATGAAACTCATTAATTATATAATTTCATTTAACATGTTTTCAAAAATTAATGATAATTTTTTCTTAAAAATAATTTAGTTTATCAATTTATCATGTCAAAATAATTATTTTATGATTTTTTTGTATACTTTGAAAATATTGTTTTTATATGAATAGTGAAAAATACAGAATTTTAATTTTAATTTATTCTTATTTTAGTGTACTGGAATTGTAAATTATTATTATGAATATATTTATATTTATATCAGATATTTTAGATAGAAAATTATACTATTATGGGATTTAAATGGATTTAATACTAGAATCTATTGTAAACAAATTTTATATAAATAAATTACATTTTTCTATAAAAGATTTTTCATTTAGTGTTTTTCATTTAATAAAATTAAATGATATGAAATATTAAATGACTGAAAACATACATAAATATAATATTTGGAATATATATCTTAAATAATCATCCATGGGTATAAATTAATAAATTTTTGGGTGACTATAATGAGATTATGACCTTTATATTGTTTTATTTAAATAAATTAAAAACACACCACACTCTTTTTTTTATTATGTGTCTTGATTTCAAAAGTGTTTTATCCAAAGGTTATTTTTTAAAATTAATTTTTTTTAAAAACAAAAGTATTTTATATAGGATAATTTAGGTTCAACTTTTATGGATGATATAATTACATTAAAATCATACATAATGTTGATATAGTGACAATTCAATTAATGAACAAATTAATTTATTTTTATTAAAATAATATTAATAAATGTAATTTAAAATATTTAAGATGATACAAGAATTATGAACTTTATCATGTAATTATTATTATATTTTTAAAATATTTGGATTAAATTTATCATGTTATTTTGGATGTTTTTTATTTCAACGTAATGAATTGTATCAAAATCGAAATTAATTACATTTTACGAGATTGATATATTGTTAGTTTTTTAAAAACAATTAAAATAATAAATAATAAAATATATTAATAAAAATAATATAAAATATAATCTCTTATGTATTTATCAATAATATGGAATTATTTTGTTCTACTATAGAATCATTATATTTTAATATTTTGATAAATTCAATAACTACCCCCTCTCTTATTAAAGGGGACCTCTTGTTAAAAACAACGCACACATCAAACTATTTTGGATCAGAAAATACCTACCAATATCAATTAATATAATCCATAGCCACATTATAGAGATAGTTTTCAGAAATAAGATAAACTGTAGTGGTTTTAAGGTGTTATGAAAAAGTGTTTTTCTGGAGAAGATGAATCATTTTTAATCAATCATTTTTTTATTCTTCAACATATCTCAAATAATCATCAACCATATGAAAATAATTACTCTTGTATCATAAATATAATATTATTTTCTTATGTTAATGGCATGGTCTATTTCCGTCTTTACATTATTAAAACAATAAAATAATTCATCATTCTTGTGTATAGATGAATGCTGCCTTGTGAACCGATGTAATTTTTTATCCATCTTCATCCCTAAAAACAAGTATTAATTATGGAATAAATGTTTTTATAAAAAAATAGTTACATATTGATCATTTTTAATAGATAATATTTCATTTATATTCCAATGTTTCCATGAAAAAAAAATTATTAATGTCGTTCGTGCATACGAGTGAATTATTACCTCTATAAAGTGATGTGATTAGTTTTTCAACACCACATCACTTGGATGATATATATATAAATATATTTATATTCAAATGATTAATATTATTATTATGATATAATTATTTTTAAAAAATGATAAAATAATACATAATATTTTTTCTAATTTATTTTTGACAAATGGATACATTATTGACATGTTATAATGACGTCCACTATCCATAATCGTAACATATTTATTTTTTCAAGAAAAAAATTTCTGTGTGCAGTTAATAGAATAATTCAAATAAAAAAATAATAATTTCATGATTACTATTATATATATTATGGGATGTTGACTTTTTTGACAGTAGTCAACATACTAATGTCATTTTGGACACATATACTGAATATCGTCCAAACATCACACATCAAATTAAATAATTATGTAATTTCATATAACATGTTAATAAGAGATATAAAATGAGAAAATGCAATTAAAAATGTACATAATAAACATAAAATCATTATTTTGGATGATTAAAACAGTATTCTGTTTTGAAATTAAGGAAAGGGACTTTGTTAAATAAAATTTGAAATTCAATATTTCACCACCTCTTAAAAAGTCTAAAAAATATTTTTTATCATAAATTGAATTACTATATTTTATTTCCACAATGATTCATCTATGATATTATGATTCTTCTAGATGTTGTATTGGATATTTTCAATGAAAATATTTCCATTATTATGAATGTCTTTTATGAATTTTAAATGTTCACTTTAAGAAAAACCATGAAAGTTGATATGTGAAAATATATTTTAGAAGGGATTAAAATTATCTTTTCAATGGTTTTATTCATTACATATTCCTCAGGATTTTTTCAATGTTTGTATTCACATCATATATCATGTGTTATCATATTGTAGATTATACAATGGGTGCAACCAGATATCACTCCAATATAATGGGTAATGATTTTATTCTCTAGAGAATTGTATTTGAAGTCGATATTATTGTTATTCCAATTAGTAATGGTTCATTTAAGGATTCAATGAATATGATGACCCAATCAAGGTACATGATATTTTCATTCCCTCAAATTATTATTCATGTAAATTATTTGTCTTTAAAGATAAGGTAGTAATTTTTATTGAAAAGAAATTCCCTTTTCAGATGAAAAATTTATTTTCATAAGAAAATATTTTTATGGATATTCAAGTTTTTTAATGAAAAACACCTCTTATATTTTTTTCCCACTAACTAATATCTCTGTTCTTACCCAAAATGTCATTTTTTCATAGGGTTAATGTTTGTGTAATTTAAATGATGAATCCATGTTGAAAATTGTGATGATATATCATGAAAAGACACAATGTATTATTTTTAAATGTTTTATTTAGATGGAAAATTAATATTGTGTATAATTATTCAGTTTTAATGTATGGGATTCTTATTTAATATTTTTTTCTAATTCAACAAAAATATTACCTAAAAATACCCTCATTATTGTTATATTGTGAGTTCTATATTAAATGAACTACAGTATGTAATTATTAAGGTTCATTGCATACAGTTGGTACTAGATAAAAGGTTTAGATAAATATATGTTATAGCATAATGATGATCAAATAACAATAAATTTTCAAATGTAGTCATTATGTTGATATTTCATAAAATTTTATAATTTTTATGTTTCATTTACTTTACTATGTTTGTTTGTAATTTTTTTTATTTGGATGAAATAAAGAGGATATTGTAGTACGACATCAAGTGGGTGATATGTTTCCAAATCAGTAACTAGAAATTTTTGGTATCATAAATGAGTAATTTTTTGATGTGATGGATTAGTTGATATATGATATAAGTTGTGGTGGTATCTCTGCTATATAGAAGATAGATATAGCATTGTTGTACATGAAAATAGTATATAATTTTATGAGACATCATCTTATAGAATTTAGTATATCATCTTACGTTGAAGTAGTTAAAGGATGGAAAAATTCAGTACATAAAATATTTAAGGTCATCAAGTGTTCAAAAAGTAAAATTTTAAACTGATAAATTTTTAAATTTTGTTGTTAAATTTGATTGATGGGGGTCTCTGGTTAAAATTTTTAAAGGGAAATGTGATCTTGATACCATGGAACTGGAAAAATTTAATGATAATATTCATTGAAAATATTTCACTAATATTGGTAGGTTCCTATTGAAAAAATCATTCTTGGTATTAATAAAAAGGGATAAAGATTTAATAGCCTTTTATGGAGTCAAATTTAAATGAATGTGAAACTATGTATGTGATATTTTTTTCAAAATTACAATGAAATTAATAAAATTTATTCAGGGAGGAAACCAAATACATTTAATGATTTGGCTCCATGAAAATTTACAATCTATGATAATCTTGTTCGTTTTTCTATGAATGTTGAAAATGAGTTCTCAAACACATATGTGCCACTCAATGATTACTGTAAAAAGTAGAGAAGATGTCACGAGATTGGATAAAATACATCAAATATTTCTAAATCGAGGAAAACAATATTCCAATCTTGTTGAATGTGTTGTAACAAGCTGTTTAGAGAATTCCATTTAAAATTTGGGATGTTTAACTTGTTTGGTCAGTTGTGTCACATGGCTCATTAATATATATAAAATAATCCTTCAAAACCAAATAATAGAGTAACTGGTAGCAATTAAATGATGAGGTGTTTTAGTTGTAATGATTTTGATAATTATACAAGCATGTGGCCTATGTTAGTTTCATAGGATGGAAATAATCATGATCAGATTTTTTTAATATAAATATAGTTTCCACTACAATAGTTCATGTTAGGAAATCCTATTAATTTTTTATTGGTATATTACCAGATTATTCAAATAATTAATGTACCACATTTGATTTGGAATATTTTCATTTCTTTATTTATCAAGGTTTTTTTAGAATACTTTGAATGTCACATATTGAATGTATGATATAAATTTGAGTGATAACATAAGGTAGTAATTTTAACATAACCATGTTATGATGGAATCAGCCTATTATTATTGGTGAAATAGAAAACATATATATATCTTATTTAATTTCACATAAAAATATTTATATTATATTTTCATGGATTATATTTTATTTTTTTGATGAAGCAATATATTTCTGAGATAAGAAAGTATTTTTCAATGATTCAACACCTTTAATAACCTACTATGAAGCAGATAACCTAGTTATAAATATATGTGTTTGTTAAAGAGAATATGTCATCGAAAATAATTAAACTATTCAAATTAAAGATGTTTTAGTATTGAATAAATACATGGATGTATATATTGAATATTTAATGGGTTTTATTCCTAAATGAGAGTTTGAGTTTATTGTTCAATTAGTTCCAAAATATAAGTATAAACATAAACCTACTAATCAAATGGATCAACATGAAATATTGGAACTCAAAAATTCAGTTACATGAAATGAAACTTAATGGTTTATTGTTTCTGAGCACTTCTAATTTGTGTACTCCATTTTGATTTGTTAAAAATAATTATGTATCAGATATTTTATTTATCGGTAATTGATAAAATAGATATCATCATAGTTTATAAGAATTATGATTTGTCTTTAATCTCTGATTTTTGAGTCTTCCCCATAGTGAATTGTAATTTCTGAGATGTAGTTTTTAGTTAGGGTAACATAAAATGAAGCAAAGGGAGGAAGATAATCTGAAGTTTATTTTTAAAACTACATATGGGAACTATGAGATTTTAAATATTCCCTTGAGGATGACCAATGAACATGTTATATTTATATTCAAAGTGAAAATACATTTACATGTGTTCTTAGATATGTTTAAGAATTTTTTTTACGATATATTTTTTTATTCCAAAATAATGGTGGAATATGAATGAAAATAAAAGATTATGATTCAAAAACTAAATGAAAAGGAAAAATGTCTATACTATAGTAATTGTGATTTTTTTCCAACATATTAATTTCATTAGTCATATTGTTTATATAGGTAGCATTAATAGTACACCATCAAAAATAAAAGTTATTTATGAAAGTCTATGAACTATGAATATTATTGTTATTTCATGTTTTCTTGGATTTATAGGTGTTTACTGGTATATTCATGAAATCATTTTACACTCATCTATCTCAAAAACTATGTTAACAAGAAAAAGTGTTTAATTTATCTAGATGAAATAATGTACTCACTGTGTGAGGTAATGAAAAACAATATTCATGGATTATCTAGTGTGATCCATGCCCTCACGAAATAGTGATATTTTTATATAAAATAATTATTAATTGAATGTTAATGGTTTAATAATGGTGGAAATTAATCAGGTATTTTCACATGATATAAAAAAATAAACATTATGTGTTCATTTTTCTTAAGGAAAAATTTGAATTAACTAATAAGTTTAAAATTTGAAAATTTTGAGACACCATTTATATGATTATTTTTTGAAATATGTATAGATTATAAAACATTGAAGTATATATTCAATATGAAATAGATAAAAATGACGTGGATAAGATGACTATGTATGATTAATGACTATGGTTTCATGATCCATTACCACCTTAGAATGGAAAACAATTTAAGATGATTCTTTGATTTAGAATTATAATGATTCATTAACCAGGTTATTTTGTAATATTACCCTTTTGTTAATGATCACATGAATTTTAGCCAGAATGTTGTGGTTTCAGGAACCTCCACTATTTTTTCAAGTGTTCTTTTAATATGGTCAGTTAGAAAGAATGCAGAAATCATTGAAGGGAGATTTTTTGTTATTGAAAATGGAAAAATTGGTAAATTAGGGTATGTTACATGAATTTATGTTGGGAAATTAATTTTGAGATTTGTATAGAGATTAAGCATGACATGTGAATCATAGTTGAAGGGGGAGTGGTTAAATAAATATCACAGTTCCATATTTTCCATTTATCCTGTAATTTAAATGATACATATAGACCATTAAAATTATTACTAATGGGATGGAATGAAAATATATATCCCTATCTTTATAATGAAATGTTTTTATAATCAATTTGTTAATGATGTATATAAATTACTGAAGGGGATATTACATCCTTCTATATATCTAGACGAGAAATGAAAAAAATATATTAATGAGTTTCATAGTAGTATTTTCAAATTCATCTTAATGAAAAAATTTGATTTGTTTTGTTGGTGATCAATTAACTAAATTGATAAATTCACTTTATATTTGTGATATTTTTCTACCAAGACCAACTGTATTCATTATAAAATCCATGAGATAATCATGTTATAAGGAGTTCCATATTCCATCTTATCTAAATGTGACCCCAATTCACATAATCATTCTGGAAAGGACTCAAACTGTAACTAGGAACTGGATTATATTTTTATATAGATCTCCATCCTAAATTGGATAGATAGTTTGAGTTAATTATTCTGAAATTGGAAGACATCATTTTTTTACTCTATATATTACTAATGAATTTATTGCCACCACATATTTTTTATCGAGTATAATTATAATAATAATTTTAATTCCACTATATAGATGAATCCTTTTGAGGAATTATATATATGTAGATTCAATAGTCCAAACATTTTGGATGATTACTTGAAAGGAAGTTGAAGATACCTAAATTATTAGTGAAAATACCGAAAATGTTCAAGAAGATTCAATAACATATGATTAAAACTCATAGTTGGATGAAAATGTTTTTAAATATTTTGAGTAAATGTCATTCCTTTAGGGTAGGTGATATTATTTTATTTTCATATCCCAATTAAATGGTTTATTATATTTTATTAAAAATGGAAATTTAAATTCACTATTCATTTATCATACAAAATCTTTGAGAATGTTAGATAGGTTTCATAACAAGGGGTCCTATCAAAATTTTTATCCTTGGAGCATATAGTTTTTAATGTTTTGATAATAAGAATATATGTTCTTTATTCACCTAATTTTTTTCCAAGATGTATTTAAGATGGAATAATGAAATTATTAATATGAAATACTAGTACAGATTATTGATTAGTTTGAGAAAGTATTACAGACCATGTCTACTAACCTGGTTAATGTTTTATTGAAAACCATATGGATGATAAGAATCCCAAAAATTTGATAATCCTTTATAGGATGGTATCCCCACATGTGAAATAAGTGAATAAAATTATGAATAAATAACTTTTAGAAGGTTGTAGAACTAAATTACATTTTTATGGATATAATAATTTCTTTTCATATTGAATAATATTCATTAATTATGTAGTTATATTATAAATATATATACTAAGAAAATATAAAAATATAAATAATATCATTTAAAAAATTTCTTATAAGATTATATTTAAAAGAATTATATTAAAATTAGATAATGATAATTTGATAAAATTAATTACATTTTCTAATTCACCATGTCAAAATATTATTAGAATTAATTTTTCATTATTTCATGAAAATATTAATTATTATATGAATAGAAAAAAAATTTATAATAAACAATATATTAATTTAGTATATTAACTATGTAAAATTATGTTTTGGAATAGTAATAAGTTTATTCCAATTCATTATAATTTAATCTAATCTCATTATTGGGTTTTAAATGGATTTTATAGTTAGATATATTATAAGATCATTTTATATTTAAAAATGATTTTTTTTTGAAAACATTTTTTTGTGGAATTTTTTATGGTTTAATTTGAAAATAAAATTTTAATCATATTTCTTTTAAATTATAAAAATAGAACTCCATATTGGTAATTATTGTTAATAAATTTAATATGCATAATCCTTTTTTGGACCGTATGAATAATAAACATAGTAATTTTTTTATCTTCGTGAAGTGTAAATAAAGTAATTTTTGTTAAAAATTAAATTATAATTACTACCAAATGACCTAAAGGATTCTGTAAAAATTATTTCATCAGTCTATATCAATACTAATAATTAAATGGTTTTGGGTATGTTATTTTTGGGACACATCAATGAGATTATGAACATTGTAAAATTTTATTTAATAAAATTTCAAACATGTCACACTCTTATTTTTATAAAGTGTAAATTTTTTAATATGGTGTTATATAGAGGATAGTCTTGACTATAAAGATTATATATAATTATAAAATATTTTTCTTCATCAGAGTACATTAATTTTGAATTTTTAGGTAATAAATAATTACAATAAATGTTTTCACAACTCTAATGTTGTAAAAATTCCATTAATGATAAAATCCAATAAATGGAACTAAATTACTGAAATAAATATTATTTGATGTTTTTATAGTGATAAATTAATTTTAAAAATGAAAAAGAAATTTTTTTTGTTATGATAATTTTTTTATTTGTGGTGTTTTCCTTTCTGTTTTTAACGTCAATTTAATGAATAATATCAAAATTGTAAATATTGATATCTTATGGTTTTAATAATTACTAAATTATTAAAAAATATTATAAATAATAAATAAGTATATATTAGATATAATTTTATCTTAAATTTCAAAACCTATAAAATTATATATAATTTAAAAGTTAATTTTTAAAAATCATATTATAATTTAATATCATTTGACATTCCAAGTGCACCCCTCTATAATCTTATAATGAGGAAAATATTATTCGAAATTCTTCACAAATAATAACATATTTGGTTTGACCAATACCTATAAAATACCTTCTTATAATAATTTGTTATATTATATTTTCTTTTTTGTGGTAGTGAACCATCCAATGTCTTCATATGTCAATATGAAATAGCGTTTTTCTAATGAAGGGGTAGCATTATTAATCGGGTAGTTAATTTTTTTATTCTCCTACATCCCGAAAACCTTCATTATCCATGTTAAAATAATATATATATTATATTATATATATTATGATGTTATTGAGATATTTTTTTGAGCAATATATTCTCCACCACTATAAATTTTAATAAAATTCATTGTTATTGTGAACGGAGGACTACCACCTCAAGAACCTATAAAATTCATTTTTCGTCATTGTTCTTTAGGATAAGTAATAATGATAAAATTAAATGTTATATATATATATATGAAATTAATGAAATATATATCATTAATAAAATATAATAAATTATTTAAATACCAATATTTCCATTCATTGAAAAATTATAATCTAATTCATGCGTACATGGGAATTATCACCTTTATATAGTAATGTGATTAATTCATCATCACCACATCAAATGGGTAACATATATTAGATGATTTAAATGAGTAATTTATATTAATTATCTTATTATAAATATGTTCACTTTAAATAATACATATATTTTTATGTAATGTTATTTGAAAATTGGAAACGACGTTCATGTGTATGTGTGACCTACCGTATCCATGATTATACGTAGATGATTTTGTTATAATCATATTTAATGGTGGAATTTTATGAATAATTGATATATTAAATTGGAAATTATATCATAATTATTTTTTGTTAATATTATGGAATAATTATATCTTTCACCATAGTCATCCTACCATATACATTTTGCACTTATGAACCATATTCAGAAATGCATTTTATGTGAAATTAAACAATTAAATTATTATATATAACCTTGAAATAAGTTATATGAAAATAATAATAAATTAAAAATGGTTCTAAAAATTTAAATAATTAACATAATAGTATTATTAATAATGATAGATAATATACATGAATAGTTTCACATATGGTTAGGGACTTTTTTCACCTTAATTTAATGTTTAAATTGAAACTCTTTTTCAAAAATTTAAAGGAATGTTTTTAAAAATTATAATGAATGAGTTGATTTTCTGACCAACATGAAATCGAAATGATTATATTATTTTTTATATGTTTATATATTTAATCTCAATGAAAATTGTATCATTATTATGTTTGAATCTAATTGATTTGAAAATATATTCTCATGAGAAAGGTTATTTTTATATTCAAATTTGTTTTTTACATTGGTCTAAAATAGTATTACATGGGTTTTATTCATTATATTTCCAAAAAAAATATTCAAAATGTTTTGATACCCATTATAACTCATGGGTGTAATTATTATCATTTATAGGATTGGTGTGCCAAGATAACACTCAAATGCCTTGGGGGAAGATTTTAATCTCTAGGAAACTGTATTGAATGTATTCTATATTATAATTATAACATTTAATGGTTATTTTACAGGGATATATAATGTATATTGGATTATTATTGACATTGAAAATCATTTTACACACTGATATTTTATTAGATAAATTATTTCTATATATTTGATGTCTTGTGTTTTACGCTACAACACGATTATCATACGCTCTACTCAACACCATATTTGCTGGTGCAATACAAAACACTATTCTTGGAATGTGTTACATACAATTTTATGTTCTTTTGATATAATTTATTTTATGAAAAATAGTGTATATATTTTAATCAATTTATAAATAAACATTGTTTGGATTATGTTATATGCAACCCCAAAGAAAGCTAGCACTACACACAAACATACATGACTTGAACAATACCAACATTCAGTAAACAATAATATATTTTTAAAATATTATTAATTAATGGTATATAAACTAGTCATTATGAATATAATAAAAAACATTTTTAATTTTATATAACCTTTTCATTTATCTTAATTATTTTTTAAAAAATACAGTTTACCACCTTTTGACATTGCACACATTTTAAATATATTGTTTGACACATTTTAAAGATAAATTGGGAAAAATAAACATCTTTTTTGGAAGATGGACATAAAAATTTACCTTTTTTGTATTTTTTGTATTTTTCGAACAAAAGTCAAATTTTAGTGAATAGTGAAAAATACTTCATTTTAATTCAAAACTACCTTTTCATCTAATTTATTTATTTAGTTGGATTATCTTTTAAAGGTTTATAAAATTTAATTGGATTATATTTTTATCATTTAATTACATTTTGGTTATTGGATGGAATTTCACATTTAAATTGGACACACACAAATGATAATATTTTGATAAGAATTTTTTTTATTAGGAACACACTTTTCGGTACTGATAATGGAAATTAAATTTATATTATTTTCAAAAAATTATAGGTTTTCAATTATGATAACTGAATTCCATATTTGGAATCAGTGTGTCCAATTATGATAATATGTTTCTTTTTTGGATATTATGAATATTAACCACAATAAGTTTTATTTACCATAGTTAATGGTAAATCGAGAAAATTATGTTAAATAATAATATGATATGGATGATATAATTAACCTAAAAAAATAACATAACCAATTATAAGAATAAAATTCGACCATTATCATTTTTTTTTCAAAACGTAGTCATTTAATGTCTCTTTTACAATGAAAATTACTTAGTTTTTAATAACACCAATGGGAGGGATAAAATGTCAAACTCTCATTTCCTATAAGTATAATTATTTTAATATAGACATAACTAGGTGTAGTCTTAAAAAATTAGTAAAAAATGGAAGTAAAAAAGAATTAAATACATCATGTTAATTTATTTTTATTTTTTATTAAATAAATAATTACCTTTAAGTATTATTTATGATGATGTAAAAATTATTTAATTGCTGAGAAATCAATAAATCAGTTTTTATAAAAATCTTAATAACCATAATAATATCTTGACAAATTACCAAATATTTTTGGTGGAGTATATATTGAACATAATCTTCCAAAGGTCATTATTGTGACCATTTGGTGCCATATAGTATAGATTCTGTCCTTTATAGTATTTTATTTAATGTAATGTGAATATTGGCACATTCTTAATTTAATTGTTTTAACATTTTTAATATTTGATTTTATAAAAGATAAAATCTAATAAATATATTATCATTAAAATAATTAAATTTATCATCATTATAGTATTTTGTTTCTAAATTCTATTCAATAAATAAGTAAATTAAATAATTACAAAATATCACTATAGTAATTAATTTTTTAATGATGATATCAAATAATGTTTATTAAGAATATTAAAATAAATATATTATTGGTTAATTAATATGTATAGTTAATTTTCTAGATAATCGTGACCACATAGGAATAAAATAAAATAGTTGGTTCGAAATTAACCTGTTATCATTATATTTTTAAAAATAAATAAAATGAAAAGTGTTTAAATTAAGACTATTGATTGTTTATAAAAATAGTGATTTAGTAAATAATTTAAAACCATAAAACATTTTAAATATATATATAATTATTATTATATTGTAAAAAATGTTCAATATTATTTATTTATGATATAATTGATATCAAATAAGTAAATATTTTACAATTTAAATATTTATATATTAGTTACCCTAGTTAAAATGATGTAGAATAACTTAGTGTTAAATTGAAAAGATATGGTTTGAATGGACATAAAAACATGTATGAAATTTATTTGTTGATGTGGTTACAGCTCTTCATGAACTTATCATAGATATAGATACATTGTTGAAGTTTTTCAGTGGGTTTTGATTTTATATTAAATTAATATGTTGGAGGTTTCCAAAAGTGATGCTCACATAAATTATAAAAGGGTACATCCATCGTCACCACTTCACATCGTTTTAAGCTTTCAAGGTTGACCATACCCTTCCCAATTCCCTTAAAAACTTTACTAGATAGATTCTAGGAGTTCTCATCTTCCAAAATGTATAACTCAAGTTCTATTAAGTGTTTGTATTAAGAGAGAATGTCAAAGAAGTGGTGATCCACTCTACTGATTAATTCAAATTTTGTTATACTTCCACTTCTACTAAATTAATAGTTTTATTATAGAATAAGAACTACAATAGAAATTGTATTCTGAGATATTAATATAATTACAAATGAACCATATTCCACTTTCTATACATCCTATAAAAAATGAAATCATCACGAGTGAGTACGTATGACTTACAATCTCCTTGCTGGGTGTTATCTATTTATCTCCAACACAATACATGGATTTGTATAATAATTTATGTAAAAAAATATATTATTATTATTTAATGGTATTTATTGTGAAATATATTACACTATCCCATTTAATACCATTCATTAATTTGGGGAATTATATCGTTTCTTGTGCGTTCTTATGACCTACCATCTCAACAACGTGATGAGATTCATTCTCCACATTAACCATTAAAAATGATTGTAAATTTTATTTAGTAAATAATAGTTAAATATATTAAATAATAATTATACTGGATATATATATATATATATTTCATTTACATACTTTCATTCAATTCAATTAGGAAATAGAAACAACGGTCATGTACACGTACAACCTACCATTTCCATTAATGGTGTATTCCATTCCATTTACTTATCTTATATATATATATATAAACTATATGTGATATATATGTCATGTTTTAAATTCACAGAGTATATAAATCACAATATAAGTAAAAAAAATTGGAATAAATGTTAAAACACGTACGATAAATAAAACCATTATTACCCAAAATGTTTCTTTATCATTGAATTAACAGATGAATGGTTACTATAAAGTCATAAGTGAATCATTTATGATATGATAAATATTATTGTGGTTCTTTGAAAAGTTCATAATATTTTTAGACCAACTATACCAGAGTTTGGGGCACATTTGAAAAAAAATCAGACCTTAGGAAAGAGAAAATTTTGTAATCTCAATATTATCTATGATTGATTATTCGTAAGATTTAGTGAGGTATATTTAAGATTCACATACATTTTCTTAAATATATAACATTTTTTATATAATTATAATAATTTCTCATGTAAATTTTACTCATTCGTGAATTTTTTATTAAACAACATTGAAGGGATATTTCTTCTGTTTTATTTACGAGGAACATTTAAAATTTTACAGCAATAGTACGTGATGGATTTTTTAACATATATGCAAGGAACATATTTTTACACATTAATAATGCCTTATTTACATGAATCTTCATTTAAATTATTTCATGTTTTTTGAATTAAATTATCCTCTTGTAAAATTGCACGATATTATAAGAAAAGTATATGTTTTTAAAAAATAAACGATATTTTAAATTGAAATTAAGGTCAAGTATTTATAGAAATTATTTTTCATCTAACTTGACACTATTTAAATATATTAATGTTTTTGTTCCTACTGTTACTATCATTTTTTATATAAATTATGAAATTATATTTTATATGGATTATGTTTTGATATAATGATGTTTAAAAAACACATTTTATTTCTGGGGGTTTTCTATGAATAATGATTAATGTTTTTGTGGCCTACGTAAGAATGATTTTCTTGTGAGATGGGAATGACCTTTATCTCCTTCTAATTCATTAGGAAAAAACTTTATCTCTCATTTGGTATAAAAGAAAATAATGGAAATTAAATCTATTTCAAGAATAAAGGGATGGAACGATAAGTAAACCCTGTTCAGTAATTGACTTTGTTCATTATAATGGACATGAAAACAATTTCATGGCTACGATGTAAATAATATTATGTGCTTATTAATTTTTCCACAAATCCATGCCTTTTGCGAATTCATATTTATTATGGTTAAAGTTACTTTATTATTTATTCTATACGTATTGTGAGGATTTATTCCTTGACTCACGATTTGAAATTATAAAAATTTATTTTCATGTTTTCACATTCCAATGATTATATTTTGTTTGATGTTATTCATGGATACCTATAATAATCATTTTAGGTCACCCATTTAAATTTTTATATTCCCTAGGATGTAGATAAATGATTTATGTAAGAAAACTAAAGGGGAAGTTCATAATAGGAGAAGATAAAGATCATTCCCCATGTTAGAAGATAATGTTCCATGTTTCCAATGATAGTAAACTAATATGGTCTTTGGTCATCTTTCGGTGTCATATATTAATTATTCTAACAAATTAATGTAATTTCCTTGTACGTAAATTTTGGATTGTTAGACTTGGTATTTGATTGATGGTATTATAATCCTTTGGAAACTAGGATGATAAAATGTTTAGTAATATCCCTATATATATTTCTAAAATATCAATAGGGATGTCCCTAAGGTTAATTATAACAATAGAGTGTAGTAATAGAATTATAGTACTGATCATGAATAAACTTGGATTAATACAAATATGTTAGATATTTAAAGTACTCAACCTTGATTATGTTTTTTTCCTAGTATTATTTTTTCCTCTCACAATATTCAATTATGGTTTTTCTGAAAAGATAGAAAATATGAGGGTTCGTGTTAATGGAGAATATGATGGAAAATAAAATGATATTCTTCTTGAGGAACAAAATCAAATGGGAGTTGGAAGCATAGTTATTATGCATAACCAAAATCTCATAATATGATCAATAATATAATCATTGGGGAGTTTCTTGACACAACTAATAACAGAAATATAGAGTTTCATAGTGATCATTGAGGAAAAAATGTTAAATTCTCCTCATTAAAATCATGTAGGAAGAGGCATGAAGGATAATGTTTAAAAGGTAATAAAATATTCTGTAGGTGTGGAAAATAAGTTATCAAATCGAGTAATTGCAAAGGAAAAAGTTCAGTTGACACAATGGACAAGGATAATGGTATTTCAATGATATCAAAATTTGTTTGATGTTTAAATATGGAATGTATGGGCATTATTAAAAATTGATTCCCTTAGGGAAAATCTTATGATGATAATTTTCATAGTCGTATGTGTAGTATTAATGTTGATGATGATGAAAAGACTACAAATGATATATGGGATGAAAGAATTTTTTAGGAATAAACCGATACACCTTGTACAATTGTTTGAGAATATAGTGGAATGATTACATGCATATGATGAATAAAGTAATATAAATAATTTTTTGGTATTATGGATTAACAAAACATATAGGTATTCTTAAAAATTTTTTTATCCCTTTGTATTCGAATTTATATGTTTAATGGTTCCAGTATCCATGAAATGTTATTTAGATATTTTTGGAAAATACATGATATGTAAAGAATGATGGGATAAAGAGATAATGAGTTATTTGAGAGTATTAATGACATCAGTACTTGAATAAGTAAAATATGATATCATGGTTTGTGTATATGTAATTTTTTGTAGTTTCGAGTGTGGAATGTGTTTTCTTACTGAATGCATGTTTTCTATAACGTTCTACGGTAAATCAAGTAATTACCATGTTTCCAGAGAATTCACGATGAAGGTATTCACATGATTAGAATCTGACCACAAATAACAACTTTATCATATATTTGAGAAAAAGTTTAAGTCGATTTAGGTCACCAATTTATAATGTTTTGTTTTTTCTATTTTTTAGAAGTGTTTTTATAATATACATTTATAGATAGTGCATGTTATATTTCAGTTCATGTTTGTATGATTAATGTATCATATCATTATATCTTGATTTACGCATGTTGGATTACCTATAATACACTTTTTATTTAGAAAGATGGAATGAATTATCATTCTATTGCAAGATCTACCAACACTTCAAGAATACAAAATTTTACTTCACTTCATTAAAGAAGAGATGATGTTGAAATTGATTATAGAACAAACTATGATGTGATTTTTATAAAATCATGTATGTATTTATTACCATAAAAAATTCATTAACATTCGGAAAAATATATTGAAAAAAAAATTATCCATGTACCTTCTCATCTGATGAATCAGATGGTTCCTTAAAGCGTCATAGATTTGTGCCTTTCTCTTAGTTGACCTTTTGCAAAAATTATTCTATATCACAATCCATCAAGAACATTATTGTTAGATTTCTCAAACATATCCTTGTTTTCACTTCCCTTATGTTATATGGAACCATAGTGATGAGTTACTTTATGTAACCATTATTTCTATAACATTTGTTTTTAAAATGTATTTTTAGTATTTTTTTACATTGTCAGATTCCATGAATGGAACATTGAAGTAGTAAACAATTTAAAACCCTGAATAATTTGGAGGGAGAAATTCATTTTAAAGTTGGTAGAATCTAATAACCTACTATTTTATGAGACATATTATGTTAATTTATTTATATTATTTTGTTGTACAATACACCATGATTAGCTTGCACTTTACGCAACACCACATTAGCTTACAGAATACACAACAATATCTTTGGCTTGTGTTACACACAATTTCAAGATCTTTTGGTAGAAATTATTTCATGAAACAGTGAGTATATTTTTTGATCAGTGTATAAATTAACTATGATTGGATTATGTTATATGCATCGATATAGTATGCTCACACTACACAGAACACTGACCGGCCTCAATTAATACCGTGTTTCACTAAACATCGATATATTATTAAAATAATAATATTTAATGGGATATAAAGTAGTGGGTATATATATAATTATACATATATTTAATTTTATATAAAATTAGAATTCATCTTACTTATTTTCTACAACCTGATATACGAAAAACTTCAATTTCTTTAGTAGAAGATGCGTTTTTTAAATAAATGATGATTAATTATCTTTTGATGGCGCACCCATTAGAAATAAATTTTTTAAAACTTTTATAAAGTCAATTTGACAAAATAATATTCATATTTTTAATCATAACATAAAAAAGATTCTTTTTAAAATATTTTGGTTTCTTTTGATAAAATTAAAATTTCTATGAATAGTTAAAAAATTAAAATTTTAAATCATTGTTGCATTTTCATCTAATTTATTTAACTATATATATTATATTTTTAATTGGTTTTATAGTGTAAATGGATAATTATATATAATTTAAACAAATTTCAGTTGTGGAAGTAATTTCACATTTTAATTGGACATAAATACATCCCATTATTTTGAAATATTTTTACTTCTTAAAAACATGATTTTGGTTTTGAGAATAGAAATTATTTTTAAATTAATTTCTGACAAATATGCGTTTTAAATTATGAAAAATTTACTTCAAATTTATAATATGTGGGTGAGAATTATATTAATAGTTTATTTTTTTTGATATTATGAATAGTAACTACAATAATTCTTATTTACCACTTTTAAGGGTAAATTATGTGAATTATGGTGCATAATAATATGATAAGGAGAATAAAATCATCCTAAAACATAACAAAATCCCATTATATGATTAAAATTATACCCATAACATATTTTGATCAAAAAATATTCATTTAATGTCCATATGACAACTAAAATGACATATATATTAAAAAAACTAATGAAAGTGATAAAATATAAAACTCACATTTCTTATAAGTATAACAATTTTAATATAGGGAAAAATAGTTGATATTTCAGAAAATAAATATTTCATGGAAATTTTAAATAATTACCTCTATCATGTTAATTTATTTTAAATTTTTGTGAAATATATAATTACTATAATGTTTAATAATTTGTTGATGTAAAAAATTAATTAATTAATGAGTAATCAATGAAACAATTATTATTAAAATCCTAATAACCATTAAAATGTAGTGAATAAAAATTTAATATTATTGGTTGAGTTTAGGTCTACCAAAATCATCCAGAGGTAAATATTTTAACCATTTAGAGCCTTATTTATCAAATTATGACCTTAATTATATTTTATCTAAGTAATGTTAAAGTTTTCACATTCATACTTTAAAATTATAACATTTTTAATGTTTGATTTTATAGAATATAAATTTTACCAAATATATTTTCATTAAATATATTAAATTTATCTATATTAATATATTTTATTTTTAATTTTAACTCACAAAAAACTATAATAATAATTCCACAATATTATTATAGTATTTATTTAATTAATAGAAATATAAATTAAATGTTTTACAGAATATTAAAAAAATATTTTCCGATAATTAATATGTAAAATTAATTTTAGAGATAACCTTGACCTCATAATAATAACATAATAATGTATTTTTTAATTTAACATGTTATCTTTATATTTTTAAAAATAAATAAATTGAACCGTTTCAAAATCGACGCTATTGATTGTTTATAAAAATAGTGTTTTATTAAATTTTTTAAAAATAATTAAATTTTTTTCAAAATATATTTAATAATTATGATATAGTAAAAAAATTACAAATTATTTGTTTATGATCTAATTGACCTCAAATAAGTACATATTTTACCTTTTTAATATAGAAATATTAGTTAAGATAGTTAAAACGAAGTAGAATAACAAAGTGTTATATTTAAAAGAAAACATTATAATGGACATAAAAACATGCCAAAATTTTTTTGGATGATGATATTACAACACTATATAATCTAATATTTTAAATTGGGACATTCATTATGTTTTTGAGTAGGGATTTATTGTATTATAAATTAATATTTTTTATGATTCCAAATGTGCCCCTCACCTCAATTATAAAAGGTCACATCCACCATCACTACATCACCACATTTTGAGACATCAATATCGTCCATTCCCTTCCCAATTACATTATAAACATGACTATTAAAATTATATTGGTTCTGTCCTTCTTAAAATACCATCTATAGTTCCATTAAGATGATATTTAAGGAGTGCATATTAAGAAGAGTTGACCCCCTCTACCGATTCTTTCATATTTCATTCTACATAAACTTATACTACATTATTTATTTAATTATAAAATAATATCCCCATTTTAAATAATATAGTTATATATTATAATAAATATTAAACAACCATATTCCACTTTCTAACCGTCTTAATAAAAATGAAATCACCACGCGTGCGTACATATGACTTACTGCCTCCATGCCATGGTGTAATAATTTTCCCCCACCACTTTACATGGATGAGTATAAAAATAGATGAAATAAATATATATTATTATTATAAAATTATATTGAATCTAAAAAGTTTTACAGCATGTAATTCTATACCATTCAATAATTATGGGAATGATATCGCCACTGATGCATACGTACGAACTTCCGTCTTCACGACGCGATAAGATTCATTATCAATGTTTACCATTCAAGAATGGTTATAAATTATATATAATAAATAATAATTAAATATTTTAAATAATAATTCTACTTGATTTATATATTTATATATAAATATATCATTTAATTACTACCTTTCAATTCTATAAGGAAACAGAAAAAGACTTCATGTATATGTACGGCCTACCGTCTCCTTGATTGATATATTTCATTCCATTTATCTATCTATTATATATATATATATTTATAACGAATATATATTATACTTAAATCATCTTATAAATTTTATAAGTAATTAAATTGTGATCTATATAGTAAAATCATGAATAAAAAATTCAAAAAATGTTTGATAAATAAAACGATTATTACACAAAACATTTCTTTAACATGGAATAAACAAATGAATAGGTAATATAATGTCCTAAGTGATTCATACATGAAATGATAAATATAATTATGGTTTTGGTACAGGTTAATAATATGTTTAAACCCATTGTACAAGTGTTTTAGGAACATACAAAAGAAATCGGACCTAAGGTAAGGGAAAATTTTTCAATCTCATTATTATTGGAGATTGTTTAATCGTATGTATTAACTGGGGTATATTTAACATTCACATCCATGATTCCTAAAAATATAAAATTATATATATTTTTCTACTATATATTAATTTATATTTTACAAATTGTTTACTTTTTTATTAAATGGTGTGGAAGACATCTTTCATTCTTTTTCCTTATAAAATACTCTTCTTCCTAACTGGAATGACTATGAGAGGAATATTTATTAACATATACAACATGAATGAATTTTTACACACTCAGAACACATTATTTCCATGAATCTTAATTTACAATATTTCATGATTAGTTTTAATTAAATAATTTCATTTCAAAAGTTGCACGAAATTTTGAGAAAAGAAAACGTTTTTGAAAAAGAATAGATATTTTCCATTAGAAATATTTTCAACTATTTTATCGAAATTATTTTTTATCTAACATGACACTATTTAAATAATATTAATTTTTTACCCCAATTTTTATAATTATATTATTATATTAATTATGAAATTATATTATATATTATTTATATATTGATTAAATGACGTGTAAGAAACCCATTTTATTACGTGGGTTATTCTATGATGAATGATTTGTTTTTTTGGGAACCATTAAGAATGATTTAATTATAAGATGGTTGGGACCTATACATCAATCCAATAAATTGGGAAATTCTTTATATATCATCATATAACATTTCTGGAATGACATGAAAATCAGGTTTAGTTTTACAAGGCTATAACAGTACGTTAACTCAGTTCAGAAATATATTATGACCACTATGATGGTAATGGATGAAATTCCTTTGATACTATTGATATCATATTATGTGGTTATTTATTTTCCACAATTCTATTTTATATTACAATGTAATTTTATCATTATTAATTTTAAATTATGATCTATACCTTACGTATTGCTGTGATTTATTCAATGACTCATGATTTTGATATTCAAAATGTATGTTCATGTTTTCTCATCAATATGTTTATGTTTTATTTTATGTTCTTTTTTACCCTTACTGAGTAGTTTATCACAACCTTTTTTTTTCAAGAATATAAATATCATTTTTATGTAGGAAAACTAATGGTGATGATATTTATAGGAGATGTTGAAGATCATTCACATTATCAGAACATTATGTTCTATGTTCATAAGCACACTGAAATAATATGGTCTTTAGCTGTATTTTTGTGCCAAGTATTAAGTGTTCCAAAAAAGAAATTTAATTTACATGTATATCAATATCAGGTCATTTGAAATTAGCTGACATTTTATTCCATGACAATGACATTCCATAGTTTTTTTTGATTTCAAAAGGTTATATTAAAACTTTTAAAGAAAATTTATTCTCTTTTCCTAAGAACATTTATGTACCTAATAAATTATTTTAAAAGGTTTACATGTTTTTCAATTGAATAATGCTTTTATACTTTTATATCATTTGTAGATGTTTTTATGATCATCCATCATTTTAATAATTTTTTCACAGGGTTCAAAGATGGGTAACTGAAAATAAAAATCTATATTGAATATTGTGAAGATATATCTTGAATAAAAACAATTGTATTAAATTTTTTATTCAATGTAAATAATAGATTCTAATTACTAGGTCACACATATAATGTATGGTTTCACTATATAATAGTTTTTCCTAATTATCTAGAATTCTATAATTAAATGATCTAATAGATTCTATGAAATCCAATTATATCTAAATGGAACCAAAACAAAAAATTCACCACAAATATTCTATAAAAGAAGGAAATGATTTTAAATGATTATTTTTATTCCTAAAACATAAGTAATTGGGAAAAGTTTTTATAACATGGACCATTTTTTGATAAATTTTTTATTCAAGTATTTTGATCTTCTGTTTGTTTTTCCATGATTCACAATTATAGTGTATGACATATTGGGTATGATAATTATATATTATGATTGAGATATTATTACCTAATTATTGTTATAATCATTTATATGATCATTTATTTGTATCATCCCTGATTACTCTTACCGATCATATAATGTCACCCATTATTGTAATTCAATTCAATGGGAAACAAAGAATAGATTTATATTTGGTTTTTTAGAATGAAAAAATTAATGAATAACATTTATTGTGATGATGAATAATTAACTATCCAAAGACTATACATATTTATCGATTTCAATTGGATATTTTTGTTATCTTTTGAATTATAATTTAAAATTAGTTAATAACATTGTGCAGAATTAATGGGTCATAATAAATTTACTTTTTGTATTTTGGTCTACTATTACATTGGAAAAAATATTCCCTAAACATGTCAAAATTTTGGTTAGATCATGATTTTCAATCACGTTGAGATAAATTAGATGTCTGACATTATGCATTTCGTCCCCAATGAACCATTTCTTATTATTAATGTGATTATCTATTTATATGTAAACATTTGATATATAATGATCCTTGTTTCTCATCATCATTGAAATGTTATTATTATCAGTTTAAGATAATTTTTTTAAGATCATATTATTCTAACTTATAATCTTTGATAGTGATAAAATTATTTACACTTACTGAGAATTTAATACAAAAGCTTATTAGTATCAGTTTCCCTAGGTTATAAAGAAATGTATTATAAATGATATTTATACCTTAACAGCATTGATGTTGTTTTTTGTAAATAATTAATTCATTTTATAGATTTTTCTTTTATAATATTATGAAAATATATTTCCATTTCATGAGATATATAAGGACATTGTTAGTTAAAAAATTCCATTACATAATAATACTATATACATAAACGTTTATTTCAATTTATGTGAACATATATTAATGGGTCAAATATTAATTATATTACTATATTTATGTAATTCCCGTTTATTTTAATGTATAAATATAATGATGGTGTATATTCATTCCAATTTCATAGAGTAAGGGACTGAGTATCACAGTTAATATGTAGTTTATAGAAAATTTTTAATGATGGTTCATTTATTTCAATATATTTTTCTACATTTGGTTTCAAGGTGATGATGTGGGTTTTAGTTTATGTTATTGTACAATTAAAGCTTATTTATTTTTAAAAATGACCAATATTGTCAACTCCCAACCTCATTCCATGTATATCGAATGGGATGTCTATTTTAGTAATTTATGGTTATTTTTATATATACTAAAGAATATTTTACAATTTATAGGGTCTGGGGTATGGGATACATTAATTAAAGCTCTACATTTTCACTGAATTAGGCATTTGGGAGAATACCAGTGGGGTTTTATTTAGAGTATAATACCAAAACATATCATTAATATAAATTAGTTCTAGATTTATTACATTTGGGTACACATAATACAACACCATAATCATGTAAGGACTATTTTATTAGTTTAATAATGAACATATAATAAAACAATAAGATGTAATTTTATTTATATAAATTGGTACACTATTTCATTAAATTTATTTTTATTTCCCTTGGGATAACCTGTGGATGTACATAATAATGGCTTGATCTATACATCCCAATATGGGATAACGATAATATAACATGATGAATGTAATACATGTTAGTTAATAGACATATTAATTTGACATATAAGTTATGATAATAATAAAATATATATTCAAAGCTTGACATTAGATGATAACATAAAGGAATCATATGAACGTGGAAACAACAACTAATATGGTATCATCAGAATAAGACAAGGTTAACCACCAACACATCATAATATTGTGTGATCAGGATAACTTCACATGGACTATACATCTATGATCTTGAGTGAAAAACATTACCCAATACCTTGGAGGGAAATATAATTTTATGGCCACCCAACACATTTATAGCATATACATATATGCATTAGTGTGACATATTGATTATACTACATAATGATATATTTAATCCCTTATAAAACCACAATTTTGGATATATGGCTTATATTCATAGACTTTCCTAATAAATTATAGATAAGTAAAACTATTTGAATATTATTTAGTGAAACTATTGTTGGGTATTTGGTAAAAAAATGTTTGGTATAGATAATCAATTGATAATTTATCTAGAATAATAGGGGTATATAATGATTATGGGATGGTATTATGTACACAAAATGATGTCTATCATCACAAAGAAATAAAACAGAAAATAATAAAAATCTTCAAAAAATAATTCCAACATGTACTATGTTAAATACCAAGGAATAATATCAATAAGGTTCACTAATACTGATTAGAAGAATAATATCCCCCACATATAGAGGGAATATTTTTATATATTGGGATGATCTTTTAAAGATAATCAGAACACATTAGTTGGGATTTAGGGAGGATGGGTAACAGTAAAATAATTCTCCATGGTATTTTAGAAGAGAAAAACATATTTTGGGTCTGTGATTAAATCAAATAATAGTATAACTTTTTATTAATATTGTTACATCTGTTTCGGACACTTCATAATAAATTAATCCAAACCATAAATCTTATCATGGTTTTTCTAATGGTTTCTACCCAAGATGATATGGTTTTATTATTGTATATGATTATGAAATGAAATACTTAATACAATAAACATGATTATGTAGATGTGGGACTTTTTTAAATGTAATTTATTTTAATAATATATTATATATTTGATATATTTTATAGGATTTATAAAATGTTTATAAAATTAAAAAAAACATATATAAAATAATATTTTAAAGGGTGAATTTTTTATTTTATTTTAAACAATTAATATAATATATTATGTTGCTTTTGTGGTTTTCTGATATCAAAACACATAACATATAATTATACCATTATTTACTGTTAAATAAAAAATAAATTGGATTTTAAAATATTTTAAAATTCACCAATTGATAATATCAACCTAAAGATTTCAAAAACAATAATAATTATCTCCAAATTAACTTCTACAAAAATAAATTTCAAATTTTAATAAAAACCCCCAATTATTGAAATTTTTTTGGTTATTTAAAATTAATTTTTAATACCCTTATAAAAATTACATTTGGCTTCCCAAAATTATATTAAAATTTATGTTCTATAAATATTATTTCATAGTAATATCTTATTCAAAATATCATTTATTTAAAATATTCACAAATTCGTCAAAAAGATTTTCATTATTGAATGTATATATTTCCCAAAAAACTCATCATATGGAAATATAATTATTAACAAAATTTATGTTTTAACCATTATTATTTAAAAAAATATTATCATAAATGTATTTTTGTAAAAAATAAATGTATTCCAATTCATACAGGTTAGTCTACATAAATATCCCTTTATATATTTTGTGAATTCCATATGGATAGTTTGTGTGATTATGAGATTTTATTAGTGGTGGTTCGACGATCTTTGTTTGGGATATGATGTCGATGACCTTGAACATAACCTATAAATAGATTAAATCATGAATTAATTTTTTAATCTAGAATTCAAATTGATTATGTAAAGTTTCTAGTGATGTTTTATCCCATGGATTATATGTTAAATGGGTTCACTGGGTATGATCCAACTGGTTGAGTACATATCATCTTCTATATATAGAAAATATATATTTAAAAAACCTATATGTATATTAACCATTAAATTATATTATAATTATTAAACTATAAATGGTTTTGAAGCATAAAAACATTATAAAACCTTTCGTATATACTATATAACATACTAAAATAACATAAGAAATGTTATTGATTTCAATAATAACATTTTTAATAAGTATTTTAAAAATTTAATATTTAATTTAATTTATAAATGTCAAAGTCAGTACATTTTTCTCATTCAGAAACTAATCCATATAAATTTAATTCATAATCTTGAACAGTTGAAGCTACATTAGTATCATCATTTCTTATGGCTTCCATGTTTCTTCCAAAAATCTATAGTTCTTACAGAACATACTAATTAGGTCAATTTTCGTCCTTCATATAACTAAAATTCAATGATCTATGATCATCAACCGAAGCTCCTCATATGTAATATAATTATATAGTGGTACCACATTTTTTTCAATACGTATTATAGATCTAGTATGTACATATTTGAGAGGGATACGTGGAAATAATCATGTACCTAAAGTATTTAATGTGGGAGTTATATTCAATTGGCCACTGATCTGATGAGCATGTAATCCTGATGCATCTAATGTTCCTTTTAAAATATTTTCCCTTATTCCCAAACCCCAAGAAGTTTCTCTTCATTAATATTTATAGAAAAAATATATCTCTAACATCATACTCTAGGTCTCAGTGATTATTTTTTACATATATTATCTATCAAATTTTTATAGGTTTTAAATGATGTTAAATGGTTTGTACCTTTTCTGTTATCTCTTCAATAAATCGGGTCCCATGAGAATCCCTTTCCAAAATGTATTCCATTGTTTTTGTGGCCAACTCTTCTTCCCCTACAAAGACTTATAACATTCCATTCAAAATTTATAATGGAATATTATAATATATGAATGATCCAATAGGGAGTTGTGTTGAATAAAATATTCTTGTAAATCCAATGAACTTGATCTCAGCGTATCCTGTAGAGTATGAATAGTTCTTATAGAAAGACCATATGTATGAGGGTGAAAAGTAGTAATGAAGACCCGTTATATTATTTCAATTAGATGGATTCCGTAAAATAGTTTTTTAATCCATATATCATGATCAAATATAATAGAGATTGGTACTCTATGTATTGTAAAAACATACGTTATGAATATTTTGGAGTTTTAGTCATGAGTGAATATTATTTTACTATAAAAACATATTATTACTTGGAATAGAGATCATGTACAACTAAAATAGCGGTATAACATTTAGGGGCCCTAAAGAGTCAAAATTTCATAGATAGCTCATCCCATTTTCATACTAGTATAGGAAATCATCACATCAAACCCCTATACATATGTTAATCATCCTTGACTTGATGTTATATCAAGAATTCTGTTACAAATTATGTAATCATCCTCTTCATGTTATCTCGCAATAATATTTTCATTATAAATGTATACATCTTAATGATTGTATATTATTGTAAATGGATGAGACACATACATAATCCGGAATATCCATCTTCGGTTCTAGTTTTGATGGGAATAATATCATAGTTATAAAATTTATATCTCTCTCTTTATCAATGGTAGACTTTAACATATTTTAAATATTTTATTATAGTTAAACATCATCTGTATGATCCTCATAGATCTGCTCTTAAATATATTTTTGAGTAGTTATTTGATTAAAGTAGTTTGAATATCATTTTTATTCTAATTTCCTCTCTTTTTATATCCATGAGGATTATATACTTTATAATTATTATCATATATAGTGTTGTAGGATCCTTTACATTCAGAGTATCAACCAATTTTTTGAAATCTAGAGATGATTTTGGATTGAACAATAACTATACCACATCATCTAGGACATCATGACATTGAAAATTTTGAAATAATTTTGTGTGAATATATACATGATGATTTTATGATCCGTATATACGTCGTAATTCTCACTTAAGAGATAATTTCACGATATCATTAAAGGGAAGATCACTACTTTTGATTCTTGATCATGTGTTGGGTAATTTTACCAGTTTTAATTAAACATATTTTTTGAAAAATCTAAAAGTTTTCATCTTTTTTTATTAAACAATCGAAATCTTTTATGGAAACATTACGATAGATCTAAAATATTTCCTCACAAGTTGGTAATTTGAGAAATGATGTACAAATTATCCTATTCGTTAGTAGTTTAGTAATTTATTACCATTCATAATTCCCAGAAACCATATCCATATTTTCAGTTATCTTTTTTATTGGAAATGAGATATATGAAATTTGATTCACAAATTGAAGATGTTACTAAGATATTTAAAGAGAGTGGTCGATGTCTATTATATATGAATGTATGGGCTATCCTCCAAATGCATAATAATTTTAACGAACCATATATATCTCTTTGCTACAAATTCCATTACATTGTAATGTTATTATCCTCTTCCATAAGTTTCTATTTATATACATTTTATTCATCTATAATTTTCATACGGATTTAAAAACCTCATATAAATTTTTTCCATGATTCGATATTTTAGAGTTTTTAATAATATCGTAAATAAAGGCTACCATTTTTTAGGTAATCCTTACTAACGTTTTCATTTATTTTGTAAATATTGACTGAAAAATAGTTTGTCCATATAAATTCAATTGAAACATGTATTGATTATACCTTGTACAAGACACTCTCTTGGGGATATCCCCCTTATTAATATTTACATTATAATAACCCAACAAATGATACAACGTAAAGACAAAAAGGGATCCACAAAACTTATCCAACAAGTCCACAACATTTGACAGAGGATACTTGTTCATTATCATTATGTTCTATAGTTCCCAATAATAAATAAATTGGTTCATTAACCAATATATATACTTGATGAAGAGGACTAGTGCACCACATGGTTATGTTTGTCGACATACACAAATATTATCCAGATTTTACATTAGTTTCATCTTCAACACCTCAACATAAAAAATGTCCAATCTCTAAGGAGATATGGGTATTGGAAAATATATTAGTATAAGATTAATCAAGTTGAAATACTCTTAACATGGAGTAAGAACAAACGATTCTTCAGAAAACACATATATAAAGTCCCTAACAATTATAATGTATAAACGGAAGTAAATTTCTTAATATATAATCATTTGATAATCATATAATTTATAACGAGGTAATTATATCAATTTTTAGGATTAAGAGACAAATGGATTTTCATTATCATCCTCTATTATAACAATTTGAGATTTTTTTAATTTGTTTTGAAAATAAATTTAATCATTTTTATAATTTTCATATAATTTTTTTTATTTAGTCTTGAATAACATGAAATAATACATTTGGCTTCTATTACACCAAATAAATGATTTATATTGTGTTATATACAACAATGGGTTTTAACTAACTTCAACAAATAATTAATAATACAATTTATAATTGACTATTATTAATTAGTTTCTAAAGTTAAATAATACAGATAAATAAATACATTTTAAAAATTATTTATTTTTTATTTATAGAAATAAATCATTTTAATAAAAAAGTACTATTTTTTAATAATAATTTTATATTTCAAAATTATTATTTTATAAAAAAAATGTCTATTTAATTTATTTCAAAGAATAAGAATAATTTTTTTACATGTTTAGAATATTAATGTGATAAAATGATTTTTTATTGTTTTGGAATCATATTATCATAATTTCAATATGGTGAATTATTGAGTAGTTTATGAAAGATTTCATTTTTGATAAATAGTTATAAATTTTGACTTTTAATCAGAATCTAAATATTCATTAAATTTAAATAAACATAAAAATTATATAATTATTTTTTAATATTAAAATTAGTTTATTTGTTAATTATATAATCAAATTTACATTATTTGGACAAATTTCATATTTATTTTCAATATAATAATATTTAATGATTTGGAAAAGTTTCCCAATAAATATTTTTTTTATCGCATTGACAAGATTAATTTGAAGTTATAATTTATCACATATATGTGTGGAATTTGTGAAAATGGATTCCATATTTTAAAAAAATTATATATTATCAAATAATTTCATCTATTTTTCTTAAAATAATTGTAAAAATATAATAGATATTTTTCTATATTTAAGGAAAAAATAAATTTAGGGGGGACTACAATGATATTTGTAAATAATGTTAATTTTTTTAAAAAAACTATATTTACGGATTTTTTTCTATAATAGTACATATTCTATCTATAATAATCCTTTTTTGAGATGTGTGACATGAGAAAAAATGTGTACACCCTTTTCTTTTCAAAAAATCACAACTATGCTACTCAATATACATATAGAAGGATACTCATTGTCTTCTCCTATTAATGTATTAAAAAAATTGGGTTGTTAAATAAATAAGAAAAATCCATAATTACTTTGAATCATAACATAATCCTTACTTTGGCTATAAAACCAACCAAGGCTGGGATTTGGGGAAACCTAAGGGTGATTCCTAAAGAAGATTAAAATGTTCATTAATTTTATTTATTTATCTACATTCATATATTATAATATATCCTTAATGTAATAATAAAATATGCATATTACAAATAAATATCTTTTTTATGTTAATATCATTACCTAAAACCTTATTTGTGTCAATTAAAAAGGTTACAAAATCATCATTTATGTGTACAATAGACTACCGCCTAACGTACCACTTTCATTCATTTTTCCATTACCGCATCCCACAATAATACATAATGATAGATTTATAAGTTATATATCATTGTTATGGAATTATTATTCTTATAAATGTTTTATATCACAAATTACTTATTATTTTCAATTTTTGTGGGAATTTAATAATGTCACTCAAGTGTACGGTGAACTACTGCCATAAGTGGTGATGTGATTCATTGACACATTATGTGGAAGGTAATAAGGATGGGTTTGATGAAAATATATGATATATATGGCATGAAAAATATTTTTAGTGATAATATAATTTTTACCTTTCTTTTTTACAATACATTATAGTAATGGAAATAACATTAATTCATCAATATGACCTACTGTCTTCATGAACAGTGAATTTAATTTTCCATCACTCTATTTTATATATTACTATAAATATATATATAGTAAATATATAAAATATTTATATAATTTATAAAATTATGACTATGATGGAACCACGATCAATGTATGAGAAAAAAATAAGCAATCAAAACATATACGAAAAAAGAAGTTATTGACCAAAACCTGACTTTAACATAAAATTATTCATAAACAGGTAATAAATGGTCAATAAAAATTAACATATATAATAATTTATATATATTAATGGTTATATAATATATATTTAATAAATATATATTTATTATATAATAATCTAAAATGTGTATTAATGATGTTGAGACATAAGGTTTTGGATATTTGTCTCACTTTTTCTCTCAGGAAAATTCTATATTGACCATCAATTCCATTCATGATGTATATGTACATCACATGCAGGTATTCTATTATCATTATCCTAAAAATATCTAGTATTCCACATCAATTTAGGTATCTCTTTATCATACAGTTTTTGAATCAAATGTTGAAAAATTGGTAAGTAAAATTTCGCACAATTTATCTTACTTGAGTGATATGTCTTGTTACGAACCAATCATCTATTATGATATGTATACACGTACCCATTTAAATGTAATTTCATGTATAAATTTATCCTCATTTAAATTTAAATTTAAATTAATGTTGTTCCTTCTTGGTTATTCTATTTTAATGTCCCCAATATGGTAATGATTTTTTGTTACCATTATATTATTTGTAAGGATTGTTTACGATTATTTTTCCATTGATAAAATAATAATATACATATTGCAATTAAATCATGAATTTGTTTACACTATTTCTTCTAGATATTAATGTCACTATTTTCTCACACATTTATACATAAAATAAATAAAAATTGTTTTGAATAAAAGACAACATTATTTACTTCACCAATCGAATATCTGTTTTCTTCCAAAAACGTGTTTTATAAAAAGTTATTCAAGTATATTATTACTATACTATGATTTATAAAATATTTTTTTATTTATTTACTTTCTTAAAAAAATAAAAAATTAATCATCATGTTTTTTTAAACTAAGCACGTTTGGATTTTATTGGAAATTTTAAAATAGTCATTATCTTAACATCTAAAACATGAATGAAATTTCAATCTCATATGCTAATAAATTTATTAAAATATTAATTTATATTTTTTCAGGTTAATTTTCCAATGAAATTATTTTTAAAGTGAATTATCAATTTAAATTTAGTTTTAAATAAAAAAAGTTTTCCTCGAGATTGTTTTATATGGACTTTTAAAATCATTCTCTATTTCAGATTTATTCATTTGATTTCACATATTCTTTTCTATGGATATAAACCATGTATATAATTATCATTATTTTTTTGAATGGTTAATTTTTATGATGTAATTGTTTTTATAAAGAATGATTCATTTCCATGGGTTATACCATGATAAAATTTTTAAGAAATACACTTATTTCTCCACGGTCATTTAATGTTGAAATGATTATTAAAACTGTAACATTTACACTTGTTTTTATATAATGAGATATTTATGAAGATTATTTAATTTCTTGGGCTATAGCATGATAATGTTTTCTAATCATCTGGAACACATATATTTAACTTTCATTATAAAACTAGTGGGACATATATCTCCCTCTAAGGCAATGGGTAAAGAATTATATCTCCTAATATCAAAATGAGAATAATGTTTATGGCCTAGATTCACATAGGGATCAATGTGTGTCCTTATCCAGAATGAGAAACCAATGCTGAATAGTCCAATTTAAAAAAATGTGTTAATTGATCCCTAATTGATAGTTGTTTCATCCAAATCCACAATGGGAAACATGGGATAAGTCCCTATCCGCAGTGATGATTGTATTGATAATAATATTTTATGTTTTGATTGGATTTATGGATTCATTATTCTTCCACTCATTTATGACATTAGAATATTTGTCATGATTGATTAATGGAATTTATCACACTTACAAGACATGTTTTTGGAAATGATTATGTTTATGCCACGAATAATTTTTATAACTTATGATAGGTTGGGTATGATCAACATACGATATGTTCATGATCACATACACCTATTCTTATATTATGATTTTATATGATCGTAGACTAATATTTCTAATTTTTAACCATAGATATCAGATTATCTCATGAATTATTACTTATTATTGATAAAGTTATGGATATTTGTTAGGCAGGGAATTCCTAAGAGTATTACTATTTGAGAATATCGTTGTTTGAGATATTGAAGATATTTCATCAAAATAGATTATTGTTTTCTTATAATCCTAATACATTAAACTATAATGGATCTTTGGAATTTTTTTCTGTAATTTATTTAATATTAATCTAAAAATAAGTAATACATTTGTATGAAAAAACTTGTTTATTATATTCATTTTGTATATAATCAAAGGAAATATGAGATATGGTGGTTAATATAGTACCTTTAAAAATTTATATTTAATATTTACTAGAAAATATAGCTCATTATTATATTTTAATAAAATTATGGTATTGGGATTATAAAATGTATTTCAATGATATTCACCTCACATATATTGATAGTAGTGTAGATATATAGTTTGGATGAAAACAATTCACCCATTTTCATTGATTCCTATAATTAAATGTTTTTAAATGGTGTTTAAATAGTTCTATTAATATTTTTTGATGTGAAAGAAAAAATATATATAGAATTAAATAGTATATTCTCTATCCTTGAAAGAATTACTGACATAACGTTTAAAACATTGTTTTTTGGATCCACATGAACAGTGGTGATGTTATAAGATTTAATTTTCTCTATATTCATTGGAGGGTGTTGCTGTTTTTTGTCTTCCTCATCCCTTAACTTATTGGGATTATTCTCATAGTATTAATATGACATGATGATAAATCATTTGATATTATGATAAAGGTTGAATGGAGATTTATTTTCTTCCATTACACTGGTTGATTTCTCCTAAATAAAATCTCATTCTTGGTACTCATCCTTCCAACACCTAATATATTTTCTTTTCTACATTAAAAAAATTATTGGGATGCTTTTTCGTTTAATTTTGACAAGCGGAATGTTGAAGATTTATTTCCTCCATGAGAATATTCCATCATAATGAGAAAATTAAAATCTATACTACACATCTTATCTCATGACTTTTGACATCCTTTGTATTCACTGATATCTATTTTGAAATTGATGTTATAGTGGATAATTTACATGTAGATTTAAATGTCCAAAATCTCTGATTATATTTCAGTACATCACATTATACATCCAAATAAGTGGTCAGTAATAATTTTAAGGTGAATTATAATTATAGAGGTGTAATTTGAATTTCATAAGATTCTTTCCATGTATTCTTAAAAATTTTCATCATTTATTTTCATTAGGGGAATGAAATACATAAAAAATTTATATTAGTAAGTGTGGGAAAAAATTATTCTAATAAAATTTACCTGAATTCATTCTCATCTATCGATTAAATATTTCTCTCATGCATTTTATTTTTGATCAATATTTACTATTGATATTTTTTTGATCCCTATTATAAACATACAATATAACCTTTTATTGATTATATCATTGAGAAAAAAATGTATTTTTAATAGTTTTGATCTATTATTTTATAATTAATGGATCTGAAGATATATTTACAGTTAAATTCCCTTATTGGATAAATGTCTCAATTTCAACATTCCTATTATTAGGGGGTGTTGGTTTTCCAAATCATTAGGTTTCTATTCAAATAAGGATTTAATAGAGAATGTACTTTATAATTTTCAGGAATCCAACTTACAATGGGTTGGGAATATCATTTGGGTCGTCAAAAAATTTCATAGCACACGGGTTGTTGACTTAATTGATAATATTTTATTCAATAGAAAAATGAAATGGAAAATATGGATTTTTTAACTATTAAACAAATTATTGAGAAATAGATTTTCCAAGTAGATTAATGAACATAATAATGTTTTTATTACATTCCATTGTAATTATTTTTATATCATTATCGATTAAATTTTTCAATGAAGAGTGTGATCAGTAAGTGTTAGATGTTTGAAAATATAATTAATAATTTTTTCATATCATTCTATTTTGTTTATATACTAGCTTATAATTATGGCACATGCCATTGTAGATTAATTATACTTTTTGGATGATTTTATTATTGGTTGTTATTATTATTTAATAATTATGATATAATAAATATGACTTAAGTACTCTCTATTAATTAGAGGACTTTTGTATATTTTGAAGAAGACATGCGACCATTTGTTGCTCTAGATCGGTCTTGGTCTTCCATATCATGGGATATAATTTGATGAAAAATCATTTCCCTATGTATTTTCCTATCCTAGTTCAATAAGAAACCATATAAATTATTAATAAAAAAGAAATGTCAATATAGTGATATTTTTAAAAAATTAACTAAATAATTATTTTCAATAATTTTTATAAGAAATATTTTCTTAAGAAAAATAGAGATGCATGAATTTAGATAATTGATTTGTATACATTATTCTGTTGATTCTAAAAATACATTATCGACATTTTTCATTGAAATGTTTTTTGATAAATTTTACATTACACAATAATTACATTGAGATTCAAATGAACATATTTATCATTAAATGATAATAAAAAATTATTCATAACAACATAGGTTGTCAAATATTTAATTTCGTTAGGTTTTAATCATAGGATGTCTGGATTAATGTTTACATTAATAAATAAAATTGATTTTTAGTAGCTCATAACTTTGACATGTGAAAATTATTAATCCCTAAATAAATATTCTTAAAAAATAAATTCGTGATCATGAAATATAACACATGAATGTATACAGAACAAAATATAAAATAAATTAATATAAAATAGATTATACATCTAGAATATATATAATACCTCCATCATATGTATGATTAAATTTAAATAACCTGAATTATTTTATCATAATAATGATCTACTTTAGTTCCATCTATGACAATTAATCATATTCCACATTGAATATTAAATAAATTTAAATCCTTTAATTTTCATTGACATTATAAAAACTAATACATGTGTTTTAATTAATGCTTTCACAAATATTAATATTAATAGTAGAGTCAAGGATTGAAGGTACTTCTTGATCAAACAATATCTATGAGAATTAGAATAAAAGTATAAAATAAAAATTAATATCAGAACACTTAATAAACCACCAAATGAGTATATAGATAAATTCATATCATGTTATACAATCTTTATAATTATTGTGTTCCCTAAAATATAATATATATATATATATATAGATATATTAATGGTTCATGATCTGAAATAAAAAAGTATACCTTTCCAATAGCATGATAGTAATGATTCATGTATGTTAAAAAATATTTTAGGTATCCTTCTCGTTGATTAAAATTTCTTGGACCTCATTCATTATCTATTCCATCCCAAAAATTTATTTATATTGGAGCTCATATGCCTAAAATTATAATGAAGAATAAAAATATTTATAAAACATATAAAAATTTAAATCCAAACATCACATTATAGTTTTCATACATTATCATTTTAAAAAAATTCAATAATCAAACAGGCTTCTAGAATATATATTATATTAATTATTAAATATGATGTACAAGAATAATTCTCACATTTTTCGATATCTTATAATCAATTAATGTTAATTTTTAGTATTTCTCAAAATTTATGTTCTAGGGGAAGATGGTGTATTAATTTTTCATAATCATGCAATTAAATCAAAGAACTATGGGTAATAAATTTTTTATTCATTGAGTAAAATACATATACATAAACAAACACACATATAAAAGGTTACCTAGATAAATTTATAAATATAAAATGAGACACATACTTGTTATCTTCTATTTCTCTTATGAAAAGAAGATGTGATATGAAAATGCTTTAATAATAATGTATCAGGAGTTTTTGGGTGAGAAAAAAATAATTATAATAGTATCACATCATCATCGGTATTTCTATTTATTTATAATAATTAAAATTCAAAGTAATTATAAAGATAAATAATTATAAACTCTAATCATTTTTTGCATATTCTACTCACAAAAGTTATTCGACCATATAATTCAAATCAGACATACCATAATCAATGAATTAATAAAAAAATAAATAAGTGACTTACAATAAAAAAACAATGATTAAATTTTCATTATTTAATTTTTTATCAAAAAACATCATTGAAAACAAATTATTTATATCAATATTATTTTTCATATCTAGCTCATTTGAATAGGAAACATTTGTTTTCAAAATCATTTAAAATAATAATATTTTTATTGAATATATATTTTTAAAAGTTGATAAATTTAAATTTCTTATTTTATATTATATTTATACATAGTATATATAATAATTGTACATAGATAAAAATTATACCTAATTTAATAAAAATTATATGAACACTCTCTTTTAAATCCTTTAGTTATGATATATATTTGATTCAATGTGAAATCGTTAAAATCATTTTTTATACAGTAAATAGAATCTCATAATATTATTCTATTTCATTGTTAACTCATTTAAATAGAATTTCATCATAAATTTTATGATAAAAATAATTCAATTAATTTTTAACACATCATCATTACATATAATGTTTTTCACCATAAAATACTAAAACAATACACCTTTTATTTATAACATGGTAAATGGATACGACCTATATACACTGTTAGAACCATATATTTATTATTTTTTAAGTATTATATTTTATATTCCACGACATTAAAATAATTAATGTTATATGAAAATAATCATTTTATATAAAATATGAAATATTATAATGAAATGTACCAGTGATTAAAAAAAAATCTTGTTTATTTCAATTTGATTTGTATTAACGAATTACATAAACATTATTTGAATAAATGTATTGTAAATTATTAAAAAAATTGAAATTACAATTGACATAATGTTATTATTATAAATATTATATTTTAAAGTAACTATTAAATTTTTTATAATATTTTATTTAATATCAACCTTTTTATTTTTAAATAGTGAAAATTAAGAAAATTTCACACTTTGGAATCAAACATTTTATTACAAATTTATTTTGTCAAAAATCTATGTAATCATCAATCATTTGAAGTGAATAAATTCATATCTTTACCTTTCATATAATTAATTATAATTTTTAATGTTGGTCTTCTGAACATTAATATCATAAGATTATTTTTTTTACAAGTCGAGTTAATACATTCCAAAAAACATTTTTATATTATAATTACATTCCCTAATCAATAAATGATTCTTTTAATGAATATGTGGTATTAAAGTGGAACTCCTATATACATCTACATATTCTTCAATTTTTATATGTCATGTTTCCTAATCAACCATTCAATATTTTAGTTGAATAAGCCTCAGTTTACAACATTGTTGTTCGAGTTATCATATCCATAGTGCAATCAAAATATATGATCTAATAAATGTTTATTCACTATATATATTACTCAAATCTATGTCATATGGGACAGCCAAAAATTCCATAACCATAATAAAAATATTATTATTTCTTGATATAATGATCACAAAATGTTTTCCCTTACACATTGTCCATGAAAAAAACCATGGGGATTCCAAATTTCATCCCACTACATATTTGATGAAAATAAGACGACACGCGATCTCCATCAATCCTCAACCAAATCTACCATGGTCTAGAATGAATTCAAAAATCATTATCATCTTTATAAGCAATAAATTATCCAACATTAGTGGTAAACTAAATCTCATAAAAATTATTAAAAAATTCATTAATCTGATTTAATATATAGGATAATCATATATTAAAATGATATTGGTAAAATTACACATTAAAAATATTATTATATATATTTATATACTAAAACAATTAATAATAAAATTTTAATAAACAACATAAATTTACAGAAATTAATTCAAAAATGAAAATACTAATTTCAAACAAAATTAAAATGTATATTTATAATGCTGACAGTATATTAATTAGAAATTATTAGTTTTTCTATTTTTAAATGAAATATATTTTCATGATAAAATATTATTCTTATTTTCATATCATCCATTAAAATAACCCATATATATTATTATTAGACCCAAAAATTCCAATTACATGAAAATTTTGGTCAAACTCTGTGCATAGAAAAATTCATTAATATAAGTTATCATAAGACATAAAATTATCCCATCCTTTAAATATTTCTTCCTTATAAATATAATAAACCATAGAAATAAGAATAAATAGTTACATTCATTAACAATTCTCAATTATAGAATTAAATTTCTCTTATATTATAATAATATGTCACATTAACAACCCATAAATATGATTTTAAAAACCAAATATTTCAAATATTTCACTTTTTCATTATATTCACTGTTTATAATTTTAGATATTTTTGTAAAAAAACTATATACCTGGCTACCAAGTTTGATTTTTTTCTACAAAGCATTTATATATGTTTTCATCCATGTTTCCTTCAAGATTCAATTTGTTCTTTTATGAGGAAAAAAAGTAAAACTTTTGAACACTCAATAGGTCTTAAACATCCATATATAATTTTAAAAACATTTTAAAATGTGGAATATGAAAAAAACTCTACATGGGAAATAAAAATTAATTAATCATATTAAATAATTGAAAACCAAAAATTCAATAGAAATTTTTAATATTTTCTCGTGATAAAATAAAAGACATCAATAAAACATTTACACATAAAACATAAACCATTTTTATGAAGAAAAAATTAGAATCAATTCTTAAGAATATGAAAATATGAAGGCATATTGGGACTATGTGAAATAATGAATACATTTTAAGTTTTTGACCATTAAATTTTCCAAATCATGTCTCACCATATAAAATGACTTGATTTTTAAGAAAACCCTTTTTAAAAATGTATGAAATGTATAATGGATAATTATATTCACAAAACATCAAAACTAATATTTTACTTTTTTAGAATAAAAACATTATTAATTATAATTGAGTGTCAAACCTGATTATCTCCCCCATTATTAATTATGAAGACAAATTCAATAACCAATACAACATATAACTATATCAAGATGATCTAATAATCATGTGATACATCATGATTAACCATAATAATCTATATTACAGTTGTAGGATATCTATAATAAAACAATTTATAATATTTTCCTTTCTATTATCATTCCATTTAAAAATAGTGATCCCATAAAAAAATTGATCCAATTTTTACATAACCCTAATGAGAAATATTAATTTTTTTGTAAAAATATTTAAATGGAAACATTACTAGGATATATGTAATTTATACTACATTTACTCACCATGTTTACATAAAATTAATATAAATAAATATTAATGTATATATTGGATGGAAAAGTCTATCAATCCATTGAATTTAAGAAATTTTACTTTTCTAAACAATCAAATGTAATCAAGAAAAAATGCATAAAAGATAACCCTTGAAACCATTAAAAAAAGTAAAATATATCCTAAGATGTCAAATATAAAAAATTGACTATAAATAATGACAATCATGAATATGTTAATATAACCTTTAAACAAAATATACATTGTATGTATAGAAAAAACTAAAACAATATTTTTAAATAAAACCCTATAACTTCGTGTCCCAACTCATTTCGTTCAAATATATACCGAACTATGTAATAAATATATTATAGTTTTATATATTTTTAAGAATATTTTTATTGTTCATCAAATTATAATTATAGTAATTTTATTATTTTATACTATGTTATTTAGTTCCACTTAATATTTTTGTTTCCATTGAACATTTGAGGATGTTCGGTTTATAACCTCAAAATAAATTTAGTGCATTTAAGATGATCAAAGTTGATATGTTTCCATTAAAATAATAATTTAAATTAGGTTATAATTTTATAATTTATATATTATATCTATTTTTTGAACCAATCAAGTAATATGTTAATTAAAAATAACTATGTAATTTCATAGATGAGGTAATATATATGTACACATGAATGAAATTTTAATTTTTTTTAAGATGATTAAAAAAAATTAAATAATATTTTAATTTTATAGAATCATAAATATATTTTATGAGAGTAATATTTATTTATTTAAGCATTATTTGAAACCATCGTTGTATGGTGGAAATCAAAAAAATCATAACAAATTATAGAGGTTGTAGGCTATACATACAGTCATGTGACATTATCATTTTTAATAGATGATTGGGTTAGTAGGTAAGTAATATATTACCTTTAGAGAATCATAATTATTTTTTAAATTTCATATGATTTCCTCTGATATAAGGTGAAAAAATATTATATTACCAAAATATTTATATATTTTTACGAATATTAATGATATATCACCATTATACATGCACTATGTTTGTAAATGATTAGTGTCTTTGGAGGAAATAAATAAAAACATTAATTCATTAACAATAATAAATATATTCCAAGTGTTATTTTATTATTCAATTATTTTACTTACCTTACATAAATAATTTCTTCATAGCCTATGGAAAAGTAAAACATAATAAAGGGCATGCTCAGTGGCTAAGTATCAGTACATAAGGGAGATATCAATCGATAACCATATAAAATAATATGATATATATATGTTTATGATATCATGATAATAACATTAAATTTCTCTAATTAATCTTTTATATCTATAAAATAATGATTGTTAAAATAAGTAGTTATCGTTAAAAGTACATTAGTTACAATATTATTGAAAAATAATTATCAATAATTAGCTTTGAGAGCATATTATAAGCTTAAATTGGGATTTAACCGTGTTGAATCTACTACCTCAAAGACCATAGATCACATGACATGAAATAGGTAGTTGTGTAGAATGTTCAAGCCATACACCAGTCATACACATAATATTTTCTGAAATATTCTCATAGACATCACCAGAACTCATCACAAGCCATAACTCTAATCATATGTAATTATGTAAATCAAAAAATCACCATAAGATGTTCCTGATATAACTATAGAAAAGGTTATGATTATACCTATTCCATATTATAATATCTATAATGAATTTTTTTATTCCAATATCATTAAAATTACATTTTAATAGACCATACGAACCATAAAATAATTAAATTTAATCATTTATATATATAATTTTTTGTCAAATACAAAAATGTACATCCCATGATATCCAATATATATAAGGATTCATACAATAATCCAAAAAATCCTTATAACAACAACCAAATATTATTTATAAATCATTCCAAGAATAAAACACCAAAAAATTATTTACAATATTATAATAATAAAAATTATAAACAAAATATTAGAGTAATTATATCAAATATATTATCACAATCAATAAAACTATTATCATCAATTTATATCAATCTATCATATGGTTATCAGGAATAAATTCCATAATTATATACTCTAAAAAAATTCCCTGAATGTTTAACTAAATATATCAATTGCCTATTAAGAAAAAATAATATAATATAGGTATCAAAAATTAACTATTCTTAAACTATAATAATTACTTTATTAAAATAATTCAGTTATCAATCATGAATAAAAATTATTATGACAATATATGGAATATATTATGGGTATTTAACCCCTTAATCATGTGACTTCCAAAAATATAACCTTAAAAGTAAACAAATTTCCTAGTATACTAGTACGATTCTTCATTTCATTGAAAAAGAAATATATTTTTCATGTTTATTATTACTAGAATATAATTAATAATATAATTATAAAACATAAATCATGTATTCCTATACAATGTAAAATTAATCAAATGACATTCACCTAAAACTATTATACCCTTCATAATCTTATACAAAAATAATTGGGTACATTCATATTTCTATCATAGTCACTTTTTCATAAATATTGAAACAATTACTCATACAACCATATAAATACATAATTTTATATTCCCCATAAGACATTTATTTTCATAATTATAATGTAGTATACATTTAACTATTCAATCATTGATGATAAAGTATAGAAATCATTATTATCATACATCGTGTTAACCAATGTTCTTAATTTCCATTTATAATTTACTGAAATCTTCCCTTAACTTCTACATATAAATAATATCTGTATTCCATTGATACAATCAACTGAGTTCACATCTCTAGATTTTAATCATTATAAAAATTATATCTTCAGAACTCTATGTTAATTATCTTAGGAAATTTTCAAAAAATCTTTTATTTAATAGTTTTTTCTTAACAGAAACTCAACATGTTTCGCAATGGTAATCATAATTCAAAATATATTGTTAGGTATAACCTCTAGGTTTACTAAACTATATTTCATCCTGATTATTTTTTTAATTCATACAATCATTTTTTTCTCTTATATAACCTTTTCTAAATCATTTCCCCATATTTCATCATTTGAATTAAACCAAAATAAATAATTTAATCATCAATATAATATAATAATAAAAATTTCAATGAATGAAATGGATAATCCTATGGTTAAGTTCAATTATTGATGAAACCCTAATCAAGAATCTTTTGTATTATATTTTTTTATTGAAATTGTTGTACTAGTAGATTTGATATGTTTAATTAGAAAATATCTAATAATAAATCACATAAAAATTAATAAATTCAAACACCATATACAGAATATAAGATTCAAAATTAGCAATAAATACATTAATAAATTAATTTACTTCTTGACATCAACAATTTGAACTATTCCTTTTTTAACATTATGATATCGAAAATGTTCACTCCCTTATGATATCAGTTTCTCAACTTCATAAAAAGATATAAGAAGTATGAATCCATTATTATATACGAACTGATACTCATATAAAAAAATAAATTTATTAGCATTATAATAAATCATTGTTTGATAAACTAAAATACAACCTATACATACAATAAAACCAATCTCTAAAATTGTTATATGTATAAATTTTATAAAAACCCAACCATATAAGATAGAAAACATATTTTTATTATTACGTGTTACCTTTTAATTATCACTATGTGTGTTCACCTAAATTTAGGAATTAATTTCATCAGATGGTATTAAATTTTACCTTGAGAATATATCAGATATATGAGAAATATTGGATCTAAAATCAAACAGAAAATTTTAATAATAAAAATAATGTTGTAATATATAAATAATCACTTCATTTGAGGAGGAGAAAACTATTTTAGTAGGAATAAAATGTTTTTTAGATCATTTTATTTTCAAACTTGTTTATTCCCACATTGAATAACTACTATCATACATTTTTTATTATAACTTCACAAATAATTGTCCTTAGGACATATGTATGATGGGTGACTGTCTATTTTCCCATTAATTTTATAGTCATTATAGATCTAAAAAATAGAATTAGCCAAATGTAGGATCATGGGATATATGTAACACTATATTGGTCCAATCCAATATTCATTAAATTTTCATTAAACTCATTTTCAATATTATGTGGTATTGACCCATATTAATTGGTTTCATGCCTCCTAATTTATTTATACCTAGAACTATTCTTACACTTAATCCAAAAATAAATAACAATACTTAAAAATCTTAAAAACTTTTATATAATAATGAATACCATCCTCATAAACATTATATTCAATTGTGGATAAATAATTTAAAAATACCATTTTTTAAAATACTGATAAAATTTAATTCATAAGAGACTGGTGTTTCATCATTATTTTCCTTTAATACAAGAAATTTCATAACTATTTTATTTAAAATAAAACTCAGAATTAAATTAACTATAAATATATCTTTTTACATCATCCATAATAAGTCATCAATCTCTTTAGAATATACATTTTTATAAATAAAATAAAACTATCAATTTTATTTACCTCCAATATGATAAGATGAAATAATTATATTTTAAAGGTATATAAATCTCAAAAGATTTACTATATAATTTATTTTTTCATAATTTATATTTTACCATGTCTAAAAAACTATCAAAATTTATAGGGTTTGTCTAATAAAATTCTCAACTATAGAATTTTTTCGTCTACAAAGAATTTAGTTGATCTCTTTCATATTTGAAATTGTTAATATCATATTTGAACTGTGTTAAATGTAACAACACAATTTAAAGACAAATAAATGTTGGTTACTTATTTAGAATTATATTAGCCTCTCAAAAAATACCATGTTTACATTCCAAATATAATATATGGAAACCTATTCTGTAGAGACATTGATTAGTTGGAGAATCTTAATAAAATGTAAAAATTTACCTCATGGTAATGAAAAATAATTATATTTAAGGTTTCTATTAAAATTCTGCAATCTTAAAAAGTTATTTAAAAACTCTTTTTATACCACAAACAAAATCCCAAAACATTAGAAACCATTATATATTAGTTTATCAACAATAATTTCATATACATTACAACTCCAAGAAATTTTAGGATTAGAGTTTTAGTAAATTAGGAAGAAAATTACATAATAATGTAGTCATTTCCACACATTGAACAATTTTTTTTATTAAAACATATCATTCATGCATCACAATTCCATAGAAGAGAATTTTTCTTTTCCTACTATGTAAAAAAATAATGATGTTTTAAAATGACATCATTTTCAATAATATTTAGATATTATTAAAAAAAGTTTATAAATATGGGATAATCATAAAACCAATATAAGGTTATATAAAAATAGAAATATCATTATTCTTTCAAAAAAATACCTCAAAAATCATCCCATTTATCACAGTAATGAATTGAGAATATAAATATAACATTTTGAAAAATCAAAAAGATATTTCAAAAATATAAAAATGGGTAAAAAATTATTAATCTTTGGAATACCATTAATAAATATTAAGGCTTTTGGTAACACATGAAGACATTTCAAAACATTTAACTTCAAATGTTCATAAAAAACATTAACATATTAAATACAAAAATTTCAATAAAAATCTATTTATAAATCATAATATAAGTATAATATATAATCATATATATAACCCATTTTATCACATTTTTTACTCATTTTTTAACAATTGATTCCATGTTAATTACATTAGTGTAACCCACCTATTTTTCATAGTCATTTTTTTATTCACTTAATAATCCATTACCTATGAAATTGTATATATATAGGGATCACACATTATCATTGTATATATTTGGATAAACCTTAATAATTTATTATTATTAATGTCCATATGATAAAAAAAATTATAAATCTCATAACCATTAATAATTAAAATATATGAAAACTCATTTAAACTGATAAGAAAATAATCAATTTTTTCATAATCATAGGAGGTATAACCTTTTTCAGTAAAAAATTTAAAAACCGAAGATAACTAGTAATTCTAGACAATTTTATGCTTTGAAAAACCATTTTATTATCTAAAAGAATCTAGATAATTAATAATGTCTATAATAGAAGGAAAATTCAGTCAAGCCATAGTTTTGCCAAAAAATCATTTTAAACATTTATAAAAATATAAAATATCTCGCATTGAAAATGATTAAATGTTCATTCATTTCATATATTTAAAACAAAGTTAAAAAATAATAAAAGTTAACATTAAAGACCATTAATTAAAAAATATTTACAATATTGAATCATTTAATATATTTCAAAATAAGAGAACATTATTATAAAGAAATCATTAATACATGATTCTCAAAATAATACCCCTTATATTTAGTCTGAAAGCATTACATTAATATCTATACCTCCATGAATGTTATAATTAAAATAAATTTCAAATTTATTCATAAAGTTTTTCAAGTTTATTTCATTATAATTATTCTCTTCATTTTACATGTATCTATGCTTTAATTCTTTTACTAAAATTATATATTTCACATTGGATTATTATAGGGAATTTTGTTTGTTACATAAAAATAACATTTGTGAGTTGACCATGGATAAAGGGTTTATGTTTTAATTTACTCATAAAGAATTTTTTTTATAAATTAATTTTTAATACATTTGATAAAATTTAAATATAAACTATATAACTTCCCATGATTCCAATAATAATATTTTTCTAATTAGTTACTGTTTGAGTAGAATGTAGTGCATAGAAAACTGGAATATAATTAATAATCATATTACTATTATATAATATAATTTTTTTGTTATCACAAAATATATCCATAATATTATAATCTGTATAAATTGATTTAATAAAATAATTTTAATATTATATATATAATAATATAATTCATAAAATTACAATGTCTGTGTGAATATTAAAAAACATGGAATAATTATTGTTACATTAATTTGAAAAATTGAACATCATTTATGGATGGAAATTATTTACAAAATATTGATATTAATGTTTGTAATTATTATTACATAATTTTTTTAGGTGAGTTAAAAAAAATTTCCAAGACCAACAAATTTTATCACATTATCAGTATATCATAAAAGATGAATGTATTATGAAATTTTACTATAGATAAAATATACATTTTAACTATATTATTATAAACTATACAATAATAAATATAAATATTGATTTCAATTTTAAATATTTTAGGACTCAAGAAACATTTCATTAGAATTTTAAAATAATTTCCATTTGTTTTAATGAAATATTTTCAATGTTAAATTAAATTATTTCTTGTTTTTGAAGACACATACATTATTTTTGTGTTACTAAAAATAAATTAGTAACTTTAAAATCATTAATAATCTATTATGCAACTTGAACCTGTGTTAATTATAAGGACACAACCTTAAACATTACCCAATCTTGAGATAATTCAATAATGTTTCCATAAAACACATCAAGGGTCTCTCTTGTTTTAGTGCCATAGAGAATTAGGTCCTAACATATACATAACATCTTAAATATTACAAGTAGATACATCTACTCAATATCTATTTTTTTCATAAAACCAGAAATATTTATATAGAAACATGACATCATTTCATGTTTTTACAACATAACATTTCTTTGATCACAACCATGACATTATTCATCATTATGTCATGTGAGAAAAATTTAAAAACAATGGATCAGAAAAAAAAGATCCGTAACGGATACGTAAATGATGAAAACTTTTAGTCTTTCGATAACATAAAAAATAATGAAAAAAATATCAAAAAGTAAAACTTTTCACATTTTAGAAGTCGAAAAAATACTTCACTGAATATAAGATAATTTGATAACATTTTTATAACCAAAATATTAACATTATGTCTACAGATCGAAAAATATAGAATATAATAGTAAATTAGAAAATAAACATACTTAAATGTGACAATCATACATTCGACTTCCACGAATATCACTTGATGGAATATCCATACAGCTGAAATCCATACCCAGTGTATTGGAGGTTATAATATAACCATTATTCCTTGGGATATAATAGAACCACCCATAATTTGGTTTATCACTTAACAAACCATCATTGGTTTATCATTTATCCACTCGTCAAATTCTAATTTACTATTATATTATCATAGCACATAATATATTGCAAATATCAATATTTCACTAATAAAATTTCATTTGAAATCACAAGAAATCATTTCAATATACTGAAATAATAAATACATTAAATAAATTTCAATAATAAAGCACCCAAATATAATAATTCATTTCTTTTATTTTGGAAAACAATATGTCTTATAAAATAATACAGTTATAAAATAATTGTTACGACAGTATAGAAGTCGTTGTCGCTTCATACGTTAATTTTTTTTTCATTTATTAAAATGATTCATTGAAAATATATACCAATTTAATTAATTTTAAATTCAATTGGTTTTATTATACAATGTATAAAATAAAAAGGTTTATATTATCCAAATATACCCAAATTAAAGGAGATTGAGATGAAGTCCCTTACCTTGAGTTTGATTCAGGGTGTGTGTTCATTATTCTTCTTGAATTGAAAAAATAATTTTGTTTGAAATGAATCAAAACCATTTTTTATTTCATTATTACATTTATAACACATTTTACAATTTTATAAAAAAAATTATTTAAGATAATATCAGTCGTTTTGCCGATATTCTGTAATTATGTCGAAAATAAATGAGTTTTGAGAGAAATTTTCCATGTAAGAAAATATAAATCCTATAAAGAATGATAATAATTATTTAGATATCATTTATAACCAGTATATATGTAATGATAATAATCTATAACATTTGGATATTATAGATGAATTGCACCGTTCATGGAGATGGTAGGTCGTTCGTACCCATGAACGCCCCATTAATTTATTTTTCATATTTAAGAAATAAAAATTAAATGATACATAGGTATATTATAATTCCATTATATTATCATATGTTATATATTTTACATATGGTTATTAATTCCATCCTTTATACATTCCATGTATGGAATGAACGACTCATATCCTTATGAGTGGGCGTTAATCCACACTTCCTCAAATGAAATTATTGTAATTACACATCATGAAAAGTATAAACGTATGTTTGTAAATAAAAATTACATAATGATATAGTAAATATAAATATAATATATATCGTTTAAAAATATTTTCCATCATAATGTACACTGTGAGAGGTGGTAGGAAAAAATCAAATAATCATTATTTCGTGAGACAATAGTTCGTGCTACACATAAACATTATGTTCATATCCATTAGATGTACATGTGTGTACATGTAGATAGAATAATTCTCTTAAGAACATACCTGTATTTTTTTGATACATTTTTAGTTATGTAAAAATATAAAAAAATATATCATATGGAGTGGAGAAAGAAAATAAATAAAATGGGAATGAGAGAAGACATTACCTCTAAATCAGGTATCTCTATTGTATTTGAGACAAAAAGATTTTTTTTACTTTCCTTTTATCCAAGGTAATGAATTTAAGAGATTGGGAGGGATATTGGGATCTTGTTATAGAATAATATGGATGAGAAAATGGTCATTATAGTTGAGATTAAATGGGTATATGTGTTTGTCTTTTATAATATTGAGGAGGGGCACTTACGAAAAGTCTAAAATTATCATTTTATTATAAAATGATTTTTGGTTTAAATGATCTCTGGTCCTATTATTTCAAATATAATATGAATTGGGGTCTAAAAACTCCCAAAAAATATTTTTTAGATAATTTTAGGTCACTAATTTATCCGTATCTGTTAGCTTTAACTGTTAGTTAAAAACATTAACTCTTACTATGACTTCATGAATTTTTATAATAATTCGTAACTATATTTACTTTAAAATTCATGAGAACCATAAGATAATAATAAAAGAAAGTTTATCATTTTCTAATTAAGTTGGATGAATATTATATTTTTAAGAAAATTATCATTTAATAATATAGTATTTTATTTAACAATCATTTATGTCAATTTTGAAACTATAAATTTATTGATCGATATTACTGATATAACAAATAAATTCCTTAAAAAGACATAAAAATATATATAATATTATAATTTAATCCATAAAATTTTTGGATGTAATCAAAATAAAAAAATATAAATTTATTTTTAAATTTATAATAAAATTTATTTGAATCTGTTATTAATGAAGCAATCACTTCATCATCATTTTATCATAATTAAATTTATATATATAATCTCAAAAATTTATAAATAAAATATAATTATGTATTAAATATTATTGGTTTTATAATTAACATTTATAGTTGAATAGATCACATATATAACCCCACATAAATTTGTTTTTGAAAAGGATACATGTTTATGTTGTATTTCATTTTTACTTAATGGTAGTTAATATATTATGTCATTATCACTCCCAAGTGGATCAATGGGGTCCCAAAATCAACCTAAGGATTCCAATGTGTAGAAATAACTCATCCAATAGTTTTAAGATACTGTTTAGGGTAGTTTAATATTATTATAGTATTAATTTTTAGCCTTATTTACAAGATTTACCGTTTTAACCTGGTAAATAAAATAATTACAAAGTTACTATTCATAATGTCTAAAATTGAAATGTACCAATTTTGATAATTTGGACATCCTAATTCAAAATATTGAATTTATTTTTTCATATTTGAAACACCAAACTGCCATTAATTAAAATAAAAGTAATTTCCATTATCAAATACAAAATTTGGTTTTTGAGAAGTAATAAATATGAAATTATTGAAATAGTTTTATATATTATTTAAATGGATTGTTACATAAAATGAAAAAATTGGATCAAATGATAAAAAAATTCCAATTTCACATTAAAAACAATTAAATTAATAATCTAACTATACAAATAAATTAGATCAAAAGGCAGTTTGAATTAAAATTCTGTATTTTTCACTATTAATTAAAATATAAAATTTTTCATAAAAATTAAAAACATTCAACCAAAGTAAATTATAATGTCACGATTATAAATAAGATTTTTATTTCTTTAATAAAAAAACATATAATAGTTACCAAAACTATATTTAAAAATGGTTCACCATTAAAACGCGATAAAATGACCTTTTAAATATATTTGAGTATTTTGTACTAAAAATTGGATTAATTCTTATTTTAATCCTCTAAAAGTAACTGAATAAATGTAATTACATTAAAAAACATGTATAATAATATTGAAGTTATTTATTTTCATTCCTCACATTTTAATGGTAAGGAATTAACTTCCATTTAAAATAATAACATTATTATTGTATAATATTTTTTGTATAACTCAAAGTTGTGTGAAACATAATATTTTGGAGAAACCCATTGTTGTTCGTCGAGTATGCTATCGAAAAAAGGTTATCATTTATCAAAAATTAATATCTTACAAATATTAAAATATATGAAAAATTATAATTCTATAAGTACCTTAGATGCTACATCTACTATTCGAATAAAATATTTTATTTAAAAATGATTTATATTTTATATTAGTGTTTGATTTAAAATCATATTTTTTTATATTTTTAAAAAAAATTGGTTATTTTATTTCCATATTTAGAGTCATAAATTATATATTTTTGTAAAAGATATATGTTTATTTTTTATTATATAATTCAAAAGATAAATAATAAATTAAGATTAATTAGTGTCTAAATTACTATCTATGGTGGAAAAACTTTTCCTAAATAAGCAAAAAATTTAGACATTATATAAATCATTAGGGATGTTATAATGAATTACCAACTTGTCTACCATACTTTTTGTAACCTAACAATCCTATCAATCATGCCATCACATTCATTTTGCATATGAACATTTTTTATACAGAAATCAACAAAAAATTGATTATAATAATATAAATTGGAATATTCTTATTATAATATTAATTTTTTAAATAAAAATCTATTTAAAATACAATGTCATAGTTTTTAAATGTTTTTTAATAATAATTATTATTTTAATAGAATGAAATAAGTTTTATAATATACTAAAAAATATACAATATCAGAAAAATCACAAAAATTTAACTATAATCATATTATGATATGATAACTTAAGAAATGATAATTTTTTTAGAAAATAAATTTTCTTTAATTTACAAGAAAATTAGTTTCAATATTTTCTCAGAATTATCAATAAAATCCTTCTTTAGAAGATGTATTTTTGAATCATAAATTAACATTATAAAAAACCGAATAATTATTTCATAAGAATTAATCAATGAATTTATATTGATTTGTATATTTTCATTATTTAGTTAATCTTATTATATGGGCCTAACCATTAAACATTACATAATCTTAAATTAAATGGATCACTCACATTGAGTATCTTTTCAGGGTTAGAGCTTCAGAGAATTAGGCCATAACATATACATTACAACTTGAATATTACATATAGACACTTCTACTTAGTTTTCTTTTTTTTCATAAAATAAAATCTCTTGAAAAAAATAATCTTTTCTAGTTATTTGTATTAGACTACATGAATTTTCCTTGATCCCATACATAACTCAATTCATCATTAATACCTGTGAAAAGCAATCCAAAACATTGGATGAGCATAAAAAGTTCAATAAGGGTTATAAAATAATGAATGATAATATTATTTCATCAAAACATAATCATTTTAAAATACATCAAGAAATCAAAAGATTTTTGAATAACACATAGTAATCAAAAATCATAAAGGTAGCATGTGGAATCCATAACCTAATTGCACTGTAGGTTGCACGGCCATGTAGGGAGTTAGATTTGAAATACCAATCATAGTATATTCCATAAATCTTTTTGGAGAAACATTCACAGTTACCTCTGTCATGTTACCCACTGCATTGGAGAGATATCTCGGCTCACCCACCCTATGTATATCAGGGAACCACTCGTTTATGGAAAAAATTCCCAAGAATGATAACATATTCATAACAAATAAAACAAACAAAAAGGAAAGATAAAATTTCAACATTTGATTCACAATATAACATTTAAATATATATACATAAAAAATACATTATCGAAACCTTTTTCAGTACAAAAATACATAATAGATAATATTTTATTTATTTTCCTTTTAAAATAGTACGACATGATAAGGAAGCCATATATCAAATAGTACTCACGGTGTTGGGGGAGAACGTTGTCTCTGCTTATCTTAAAAGAAACATTCGTTTTTTTCATTTAGTAAAACGACTCGTAGAAAAATATTCCCATTAAAATGAAATGAAAATTAAACGGTTTTTATACACCATATAAAAGAATGTTATGTATAAAAAAATATGTCTAAATGAAGAGAGATTGAAACAATGTCCCTTACCTCATGTCTTACATGACCCGTTCATTATTTAATCTCTTGAATAATATTATAATGTTAATTTATACATTTTAAGTACCTTTTTCAAGTTTATTATTTCTTTTATATCACTTATATACATGTTATAAACATTATTTAATCATTTAGGTTAATAACAACATTTTTTTATATTTGGTACTTGAGTAAAAATTTAATATCATTTATTTAAATGTTCTCCATGTGGTAAAAAGTTCATTATCTCCTGAATAAAATTATTTTTTTTGAAATAATATATATAATATATTTCTATTATATATATATATATGTATTTATAATAGTAAATAGAATTTGGTAGAATGAAATGAAATGCACCATTCATGGAGACGGTAATCCATATGTACGCATAAACAGTACTTTAATTACTATTTTACGTTTAATGGAATTAAAACAAATTTATAAATAGATACATTATAAATCCATTATAATATCATATATAATTTCTTTAACTTTATTCATTATATGTTCCACGTATGGAATGAACGATTCATATCACTTTGAAAGGGCAGTAGTATGCACGTCCTCAAATGAAATTATCGTGTTTACCCAATAGAGAAACCATAAATTTATGGTCTAAATGAAATATACATAAGTATAAAGATAATAAAAATATAATACATAGGACATATAAATATAGTTCTATCTTAATGTCCTCCATGAGAGGTGGTATGAGATAATCGAACAATCATCGTTTTGTGAGATGTTAGTTAGTTGTCCACAAAAACATTATATTCGTTACCCATTAGATGGAGTTCTGTGTATGTGAAGTTTGAATCCTTACACTAAAAAATACCTAGTAATTATATTATTCTTGTGTTGTCATAAAAAAAATAAAAAAAAGAGTTTAGGGGGATAGAGATGAAAAAATAAAAGAAAATAACTTAAGAGAAGACATTACCTTTAAATAAAGTAACTCCCTTTCGTTTGAACCAAAATGATTTTGTGAAGTTCATTCTGACTATGGTCATGATTATAGATGGAATAGAAGGATTTTGGTATATTATTTGGGTACATTCTAGATGATCCAAGGGGCTTTGGAGGTGTGAGAAATGGGATAGAGGTGGGAGATTTATATATGGGGGAGGAGGGGCTCTTTAGGAATGATTGAAAATAAGAGTTTATTATATAATGATTTTCGGTTTCTAATGGTCCAAAAATTATTTAAGACGAAGATTAGATGAATATTGTTCGAAATAAATTCATCCAATATGAATTGGATATGTTTTGGATATTTTTTAAATTATATAATCTAATTTATATAAATGATTCATTAATGAGGTATGATCTGCATCATTATTGTTTCATAAATAATTTTATTTATTTGATGTCAAAAAATTAAAAAAAACATGATATAAGGAATATTTTTAGAATTAAAATAAATATTTATAGTCAAATATATATCTTATATAACCGCATGTAAAAAATGTTTTACAAAAAGAAATATGTTTAAGCCATTTTGGTGTTTACATTAAATTCATTAATATAAAGTGTCATTATCACTCAAAAGTGACTTTATGGGGTCCCAAAATCAACCCAATGATGTCCATGGTTGGACATGTATCAAACTAGAGGATTATGACAATTTTAGTGTAATTTAATATTACTATAATCTTACTTTTACCTGGAATTTCCCTATTTACTTTTAACTGCGGTAAATAATAGTCAACAATTTCTATTCACGAAAAATTATTCTAATCTTAATGAACAACATCTTACATACTAATAACAACCATGTATGTTGGATTTTCTAAATTTCTTTTATATTAGTGGCAAAATTTCATTTAAATGAAAAAGCTGTTTTTATCTACTACTTAGGGTTTTCACTATTCATAAAAAATTTAAGGTTTTTAGAAAAATGCCAAAAAAAAAAACCTTTGCTATATTTGATATTCAGAGTTGAAAAATTATGTCTATTTAAAAAAAAATCAAAACCAAGAAGTTTCATTAATTAATTTATAATTAATTCTCATTATCAAAACAAAAAAGCATGTTTTTATGAAATAATAACAATATAAAAATTGGCATTTGTTTATGTCCAATTTCAAAGTGAAATTACTTCCAATGACTATTATTGGATTAAATTGTTAATATATAATTTTATTACACAATAAAACTAATTAAAAATTTTATTTAACCATATTAATTAATTATACTAAAAGGATTTTTAGAATTAAGATAAAGTATTTTTCACAAATTATTAGAAAATGTATTTTCTCAGAAACATTCCATAAATTTACCCAAAGTAAATTTTCATGTCCCAATTCTAAATAATAATTTTATTTTGTCAAATATGATGTAATAAAGTCACTAAAACTAGACTTAACTATGGTTAGTTTTCAAAAGGCGGTAAATCGACCATTTAATGAATATTATTGTATTTATTATTAAAATTAGATTCATTCACATTTTAAGCCTCTAACGTTTATTGGATAAATGTAAAAACATTTAACAAACAATTATAATCATATTATAGTTATTTGTGTACATTAAATCCTATAAAACAGCTAGGCGTTAACTTCCATTTTAAATAATATTATATTATTATTTTTCAGTATGACTGTGCATTGAGTGTAACATTAGACATCAATGAAACCCATGGTTGTGTATTGGGTACACCATCAAACACAATATCCCCTTTCAAAAAAAATTAAAATTTAATTCAGAAATATTATTAAAAAATAAATGGTCTTATTTTTTAATTACATGGGATGTTACCTACTTCTCCCTTTTGGTAATTGCTTCCTCCCAATTTTTATTCACATATCAAATAAGTGGGGGTATTTATCCCCAATAAAATTTTTCAGATTCCCACTCTGCATTTTCAACAATGTGATTATTTCAAAAAACCATACCAGATGAATTACCTAATTCAGAAACACTTTCTCTCTTTGGTCAAGAACATGGACTGGTTCATTATAAGAGAGATTCTCTTCCAACTGAACTACCTCTGGGATCAAAACATGAGATGGATCCGAAATATACATTATCAATATTGAAACATGAAAAACATTATGTACTAAGGATAAAAATGGAGGTAAAGAAACTCTATGTGCAACTGATCCAACATTTTATAGGATTTCATAAGGTCCAAAGAACCTTATTCTCAACTTTCCAATCTTACCAAAACACACCACACTTTTCCATGGATAAAATTTGAGGAGGACATGATCACCAACCTCAACAAAAATCATTCCATTGGTTATCCACATTACTTTTCATCCTGCTCTGAGCTGTTCTCAAATGCTTCTAAATCAACTGAACTTTGTTTTCTATCTCTTCTACTAATTTTGGACCCATCAACTTCTTTTCTTCTATATCATACAAAAAATCTGGAGTTTGACACTTCTTTCCATATTATTCCACAAATAGAGCCATCTATATTCTACATTGAAAAATTGTTATTATAATAAAATTCAATCAAAATAATATGTTGGTATAAGCATACCTGGTATTCTAGTTAATAGGAATATATAATATCCTCTACGGTATGATTTTTATGATATGTCTTCACATCTAATTGATGATGAAATGTGGTACAAATATTTACTTCAGTACCCAATAACTCTTGAAGGCATTTCAAAATTTTGGAAGAAATAATAGGTTCATGATCTGATAAAATGGAGAGGGGAACACCATAAAACCTCAATATCCATTTAACATATAACTGAGAAAGTTGATCTCGTGAAAATTTATCTCTAATTGGATGTAATTGAGTAGATTTCGTCAATCGATCAACAATGTCCAAGATTGCATTATTACCTCAATATGTCATTAGTAATCCAACAACGAAGTCCATGGATATATTTTCCCACCTCCTCTATAGCACTGGTAAAGACTAAATCATCACTTTTAGTAACTCCCACTATGCTTTAACATATTGAAATGTGAAACACTTCACAATAAAATCAGAAATATTTCATTTCATCCCATCCCTCTAGTAATACTCTTGAATATCTATGTACACCTTAGTACAATTAGGTTGAACTGAAAATGGAGAACCAATATTTTCACATAATATCTCTTTCATCAAATGTGATTCATAAGGTACACATGATATCTTCCCAATCCTCAATACACAATCATTATCAACCTTAAAATTAAGAAACATACCCTTCTAAAACAACACTACTTTTTTTAAACTTACTGCCTTCCTTCTGCGCTTGCTTAATTCTACGTGATAGAGATTATTTCACTAGAACAAAAAACATAATATAGGAATTTACTTCACCAAAAACTAGCCAAATTTCATCATATAAAAACCCAAGAATCTCATTCAAAATGTAACATTGTTAATGAAGCATTAATTTTTCAACTCATAACAACATCCTCTTTATTTTCCATTCCTGGATGGGAATGGATCAAGAAATCAAAATCCTTGATTAATTCCATCCATCTCCTATGTCTCTTGTTTAATTAATTCTGAGTGAATACTAATTTAAAATTTCGTGGTCTATATATATATATATCACATTTTACTCCATAAAAATTATGCTTACAAATTTTTAAAGAAAAAAATTTTCAAAAAATTCCAAATCAGGTATAGGGTAATTTAAGTCCTGTGGTTTCAACTGACATGAAGAATATGCAATTCCATAATCATTCTGCATAAGGACACAGTCAAGTCATTTCAATGAAGCATCACTATAGATAACAAACTCACCATTTCTTGAAGGTAATCCCAAAATAATATCATTCACCAACATACATTCCAATTCCTGAGAAAAAAATTCACATTCTTTTGTCCAAATAAATATAAAAACTTATCGAGTTAACATAGATAGCATACTAGATTACCGTGATATATATTAAACATACACCCTATAATAACCTAATTAACCATTAAAACTACTAATCTTTGTGATATTGGTAGGGTTTGGCCAATATTCAATAATGTTTTTTAACATGATCAACCGTTATGCCATTTTTTGATACAATGTGACCAAGGAATGAAATTTTTTATAACCAAAACACACACTTTCTTAATTTCCCATACATTTTATTTTCTTTTATTTATTGAAAGAAAACCATTAAATGGCTTTCATGCATCTCTTATCTCTTAGAATAATCCAAAATATTATCAATAAACACAACCCCAAACTCATCCAAAATCTCACAGAAAACTCTATTCATATGATCCATGAAAATAGTAGATTCAATGGTTAACCCAACATGCATAACTACAAATATGAAATAGCCATACCTAGTATAATATGTTGTCTTTGGAATGTATCTATATGTTACTTTAAACTAATGGAACTCCTACCTTAAATTAATTTTTGAAAAATGTTGATCTCCCTGGAGATGATCAATCAAATCATCTATATGAGGCAAATGATACTTGTTCATAAAAGTAATGTTATTAAATTATTTATAATCAGTTAAAAGTCTCATTTAACTATCTTTATTTTAAAATAAATATAGTATCAACCCATGGTGATGTTCTTGGTAGAATAAAACCATAATCTAAAAACACCTGCAATAGCTTCTTTGACACTAAATTTTCAATTTGATTCATTCGTTAAGGGGGTTTTGAAATTGGCTTAGCATCCTCAACTATTTCAACTATAAATTCAACTTCTCGATCAGGTATAAAACCAGACAACTCATCAGGAGAAAATCAATGTACTCATTTAACATTGTCACATCATTAATCTGAACACATACTATGTTATTAAAAATATGTGGATGGTTACATTCATTTCAATATTTTAATAGTTTCTTAGCTTCCTGATATGTTATCAAAAGTAAGGTTAATTCTTATAAAGAAACTGAGAATTTTATGAAGAAAAATATTTTTTAGTTCTTCTATAAATCATTTCATTATTAACAGAAATCCAATCCATACCCAAAATAACTTCAAAATCTACTAGAAGAAAAATTATAAGGTGTGTAGTTAGATTATATATGCAAACGAAGACAATAAGGTTAATTTAATTCCATTTTGTCTCTAGATTTCCCCAAGGTGTTTTTATCATAAGTACATGATTCAAATCATGATATGGAATTTTTAATTTACTAGAAAACTTATCAGAAATGAACGAATGTGTAGTCCCTGAATTAAACAACACATTGACATAATCTAAAAAAAATATTGTATCTGATACTACATCATTTTATGGCCCCACATTCGATGAAGTAGTTGAAATGGATTTCACTAACCCATTCTACTTGTATCATGGATGATTTCCTTCAGTTGAGTTCTTCATCAGACACTCGTTTTCATAATGACCCATTTCATTGCACTTAAAAACATTTTAATTACTGTAAATAAAATTTTGTCTTACCATTAACCTTGTTTTATTCAGTTCAATTATGAGCCTTATGTCCCATTCAACCAAATCAGTAGCACATACCATAATTCAAAAGATATTCCCCCGCATTATATTTACTACAATTTTCATATACAGTAAACTTATGTTTCAAACCATCAAACATTTTTGAAGAGTTCTTCCCTTTTGTCTTCCACCCCGACCTCTTATTATATTGCTAGTCGAAGAACACACAATCATTGAAAAACTACATTTCTTTATTCTCCACACATTGAATAGGTTTTTCGTGTCTTTTCATCTCAGTAAAAGCTAAATCCCTTTGATACATTGGCTTTAATCCTGAGTAAAAACAGTTTATTTTACTATTAAGATATTATGTGAAATTTGGAGCATACCTTGCCAGTCGAGTGAATATTTCTTCACAAGTAGATGATGAGTCATCATCCTACCTCAATTCTGTGAATTAATTATCAATCATAAGATGAAAAACCTCAGGGAAATATTTTTCAAGAAACATACCTTTGAATTCATCCCAATCAAGAGCAAAGATCTACTTACTATCCCTGATATGTTTCTCCATTGACCACCAGTGATCTAATTCAATTTCAAAATGGTAAATAGAAAGACTAACCTTTTTATTTTTTGAATTCCTCTTGACATCAAAAATTATCACTAGTTCTTTATTCCAACATTCACCTAGCACATTTTTGGATGATTCTTTGAATGTTGGGGTATGTTGCCTCATGAAATGATCCACTACATGCATGTTCCTTTGTTGTTTATCATATGATCTCATTAAAGGATACCACCACCATTTATAGCATGACTCAAATATTACATCAATTCAAAAAACATTTCCTTTCATGTTCATACCATCTCATGTTACTGATTTCGAATGATTTCTTCTTCAGGATGTCATCCCATCATTGCTTCCCTATATTCACTATGGAAAACCATTATGAACATAGTGATATCTTAGGTGAATTAACATGTTAATCTATAAATGAAATATCATTTGAATATTATAGTAAATTAATTTATTGACATTAATTGAATAATATAATATCTCCTAAAGTTGTCTAAAAAGACCTATGATACCTAATATAAGTACACATCTTAAAAACATTACCTAACATGGAAATAAATGGATAATTCACATTGAGGACCTTTTCAGGTTTATAGTTTTAAGGAATTATGCCATAACATATACATAACAACTATAATATTACATATAGAAAATTCTACTTAGTTTCCATTTTTTCATAAAATAAAAAAACTGGTAAAAAAGAGTCAAGTCTTGTTCCATGTTTTAGACTGCATGACTTTTCCGGAATCTGATCCCAGACCATATTCATAGTTATTTCATGTGAAAAACATTTCAAAACATATGATGAGAATAAAATTCTCAATAATGGTTATAAAATAACGAATGAAAACAATATTTCATCAAAAAAGAAGATTTTTATCACACCTCATAAAATCATATAATTTATGAATAACACATTGTAATCACAAATATTAATTTTAACTTTTGTAATCCATATCATACTTATGTTTTAGTATTCACAGCCATTTATAGAGTTACATTTTGAATACCCATCACCATATAATCTATAAATCCCTTAGGATAATCATTCATGTTTACCACAGTCACATTACCCATTACATTGGAGAGTTATCTAGGGCTCACCCGCCCTAGGATTATCATGGAACAACCTATATAAGAAAAAAATTTCTCAAGAACCATAACATATTCATAACATATAAAACGAACATAACAGAAGGATAACATTTCCAAATTTCATTCAAAATATATCATGTGTATATATTGTCATTGATAATAAATTATAAAAACAATTTCGACGCCAAATTATGTAAAATACTATATGGTATTTATTTTCCTTTTAAAAACCATACAGCTTGTAAAGGAAGCCAAAGATAAAATAATACTTGTATCGGTGGAAACAGTCGTCATCACTACATAAGTTATAACTATCATAAAGTTTTGTATTCTAATAAAATTTCTCTGTCACGACCCGTCCTCGGGTCCCGTGTCGTGACGACCCCAATCCCACATACCATATGCCAGGGGATGGTGAATAACAACAAAGGCATAAATCCCTAAAACTAGGAAGGCATTTCCTTTATTAACAATAAACACACATAATCAGAGTATATGCTGGAAGGAAGACATTGTATAAAATAGTATAAAAAAGGAGTGTTGAATGTAAAAGGGGCTAGAAATACCATCCCATCTGTAAAGTACAAGGAAAACTGATAACAAGTACAACTAAAAAAAGGAAAAAAAACAGATGGAAGGTGACAAGAAGCTCTTGGTTCATCCCCCCAAGATCCTACCAGAAGTTTAGGTATAGATAACCTCCTTCCCGCTCCACGCCTATAGATCTTCTTATGGGTACCAACTCGTCGTGATGTCCACCTCCGGGAACCGTCCCTGCCTCATACACTCCGCCTCGGTCAGTGCTGTGTGTCGTCTGCATCCAATACAACGAGGTGCAGGAAAATCTAGTGTAGGGGTGAGTATAATGGTACTCAGTAGAAACACTTAGATACTCTAGGTCTCACACAATCGATCTACGATAAATACCAATGAATGAGATCAACAAGAAACCCCACATAGGTATATGCCCAAACATATAACAAAGTTTATCAAATGGACCTTCTCAATCGTGAGGAAAAAACATGAGTTACTGAATCATCTCACATAGGTATACAAACTTTGTAGGGAGGGTCTAATGAATATATATAGCCACTGAATAATCTAAGCTGCGAGACCATCACATGATCCAGGACCAGCTATTTTATCGGACCAACACATGATCCAAGAATAGAATTCAAATCTGTCAGACTAATACATGATCCAAGTCCAGCTATTCTGTCAGACCAACACATGACCTAGGAACAGAAGTCACAATTGACGTACCAACATATGATCTAGGAATTGTAATTAGAGCTGTTGTACCAACACATGATCCATGTGCATCTATTCTGTCAGACCAACATGTTATCCATGAACAGAAGTCAACAGTGAACATCGAGCCACAGGGTTTCCACAAAGCAAGCTTGATTCCATAAGGGTCCGCTCCTCAACCAATGTTTCAACACATCAACTGTGCCATAGTATCAAGTTTATTTATCCCGAAGGTCCACCACATCATAGGGGGATAATCAAAACAAAACATATCCATGATACTCTGTTCAAGATGACCATGCCTTTTACCAAAAAGTACCCGGGGTGTTGGTATAAGGTACATGCTGTGTATTCAGTCCTCAGGTACTTCCCGTGTATAGAATCTCGTGGAGAAAGGCTGATCCTATAGAAAAAACATGTATACAGTGTATGTTATGATTACATTCCATGTCCATGGAACTGGGTTTGAATTCTTGTATTCTGTCCATGTGCTCATACATGGGCTCAACCCATGTTCGCCAAACTGTGTAACTAGTAAACAGGGTAGCCCGTGACACTGGCCTTGCTTGGCCATGTGGTATATTATATTATAATGTACTCCAACCTGTGTTCATGTATCCATATGATACACATCGAGTATCTCGAAGCCTCTTCTGCCATTCCGAATAGACAATACACGTTGTGCCTCTTGGTCGTGTAGTTCTGCCCAAGTCCGTGTATTTCCAAAAATACACACCGAGCCTCGTGAATCCACCTCCACCATGCTACGTAGAAGGTTCATGTCACATGTCTGGGGTCACATGTAATGTGTTACTTATCCGATGACCCAAACTCATGCTTGAAGAACGCCCGAACTACACAACGTCTGCTTCTGGAGCACACGTCGTGTTTTCTGGAATTTTCCAGAAATGACACCTCTGGCTGTAAAGCGTCTCTTGAAGTCCGTTCTTCATTCATACGGGTTGCTAATCATGAATCTTTAGAAACTAGATCTCCCTAATGTTCTGTAATCATCTCTGGTGTTTTCAGGCCTCCGATCAGCTCCGAAAACACTATTTGATTGGCTCGCTCGAAGAATGGTCGAGGTACAGTCCTTCCCGTTCCAGTTTGATTTGTCACCCATTATTATCTTCACAGCTCCTCTATGTCATTGTGATGTTGTATCTTGAATTTGGGATCATTTTGTCGCACATCTAACTCGCAACGATCCGGTGTTCGTCTCCCATGAAGAACATGAATAACACACAAATATTTACAAGAACGAAAGAAGGAATAATGCCGAGTTAGTTTGACCCGGTCCTTCTGCATTAGTTTGATTGCAAATGGACCAAGAGGAAACAATAAAATCATGGAAATAAGAATTAATGTTTCTCAAAAACCAAAACACACCCCCTACCTCATTTGTTGATTAATGTTGATGAATTAATGGGGAGGTGGCATTCCTCACGGTCGACCCCTTCTTTATTGGCATGGTTGAAGATCGAGGAAGATGTATTTCATTCTTCAATGGAGGATGAAGAGGAATTCTTCATTTTCTTGTTTGAGAGAATTATGTTCTCGAAGTTTCCTTCCATGTTCTTCCACCTCTCCCGAAGTTCCATGAAGAGAATTACCAAACAAAAAATAATTGGTTTAGATAACCCATTATTTAATTTGTTGTCCAATGAATTCAAATGAATTCAAATTGGTTTTAGTTAATTAATTTAAGGAGCTAAAATAATTAATAGATGGGTTTGGAACTTTAATGATGGAGTGTTCAAGAGACTTCCCCCACTAATAGGTCGTTCAAGGAGGTTTAAAGATTGTATGGTCCCCACCTAATAATATCCTCCCAAGGGAGGTTATGTTCCTATGGGCCCCACCACCATAAACTCTCATTTGAGGTTATGGTGTGGTGTCCCCCACCATTATCATTTTGTTGGAGCTTTAACCACCCAAAAAATAAATCTATCAATTTATTTTCATTCAAATTTAATTTAAAATCCCAAAAACTAACTTCCGTTCTCAAATGAACGCAACTACGGTGAGGGTCTCACTAAGCGATCATTGGCACTGTGAGTTTAACAGTGCCCTTAGATTTTAGTTCCAAGCACCGGTTCAAAGTTATAAAATCCCACTCATACGTTTACTAAACGTACCCAAACACACATCAGAAAAGGATTCTGGGCACACTAGGCCTCGGAATAAAGCGCCATTAGAAACTACAGACTCATAAAACTACCTTGTATTTAAAAAAAATCAACAAAATTCTTGGGACTTTAAATTCTCCCCACCGTAGTGCTTTACATCTCAATAAACTACACATTGATCTAAGTGAACAAATGGGGGTACTGAGCACGCATCTGAGCCTCCTGCTCCCAGGTGCTCTCATGGAGGTTCTCGTGCTGCTAGAAAACGCACACCAAAGGTATCAACCGTCCATGTATGACCCGCTCTTGTTGATCCTCAATCTCTACAGGAACCTCCGTTATATTCACTCCGTCATCGGCGTCCTGCTCCCCGTGGTCGATGATATGGAATGGGTCATGGACATATCTCCTCAGCTAAGATACAAGGAAGACATCATACACCTGGTGAAAATGAGGTGGAATACCTAAGTGATAGTCCACCTTGCTTACTCTACTAAAAAACCTAAAATGTCCTATGTAACATGGATATAACTTGTCGCCTCAACCAAATCTTCGTAGACCTCATCGAGGTGAGACTCATAGAAAGGCATGATCGCCATCCACAAACTATAATGGTCTTTTTCTCCTGTCATCATATGACTTCTTCCTTCTATGTGCAGTCTTCATCTGCTCTTAGATGATCTGCACCTTCCTGTGGTAGCCCGTACCATCTCTGGTCCTATTAGTACTGACTCCCCAGGGTCATTCCAGCACAAGGGTGATCTGCAAGGTCACCCGTACAAGGCTGCAAAAGGTGCCTTCCCTATGTTGAAGTGATAGCTGTTGTTGTATGAAAACTCCACCAAAGTCAAGTGGTCCTCCTAGATATGACCGAAGTCATGGACTCATGCATGGAGCATGTCCTCGAGGGTATGGATGATCCCCTTGGTCTGACCATCTGTCTGAGGATGGAAGGCGGTGCTCAAGTGAAGATCTGTCCCAAAAGCTTCCTGCAACCCCTTCCATAACCGATATGTATACCGTGCATCATGGTCAGAGACAATAGAAGAAGTTACTCCATGTAAACGCATAATATCCTACACATAGAGGAATCCCAATCTCCCTACTGAGCCCTGCTCTGTAATTAGTAGAAAGTGGGATGACTAGGTGAGTCGGTCTACGATTTCCAAAATCGAGTTGTGACCCTTGCATGTCCATGGAAGAACCATCACTATGTCCAAGGTTATCCCTTCCCACTTCCGCTCTGCGATCCATAAAGGTTGAACCATGCCTGCTAGTACCTGGTGCTTCGCCATCACTTGCTGTCAAGTGAGTCATCGTGAGACAAACTCACCTACTACCTTCTTTATACCTGGCCAATGGTTCTTTCATCGAAGGTCCTGGTACATCTTCGCCACTCCTGGATATAGTGCTTGTGTGGAGGTGTGAAAATCCCTCAAAACATCCTCCTACAGTGACATTGGAACCATAGTATGTCCTCTAAAGAAGATACTATTCTCCCCACCTTCATAAAATCCATGAGGTGCCTGCCCTGTGGCTATCTGATCACGTCATGTCTCACAGTCAGTGTCCCCATGCTACGCCTCCCTGACTCACCGAGGATGTAGAGGAGTGACTGTAAGAGTCATTAGAAAGGCTGCTCCATCACTGTCCACAAAGGATATATGTAGGGAACCTTGCTGCTCTATTTCCTCTCCTTGAAACTGAATGCTTGATCTCCCACTGAGAGCATCGACAACAAAGTTCTATTTCCCAAGAGGATAGACTATCACGAAGTCATAGTCCTGGATGAACTCAAGCCAATCCTGTTGTCTCGGGTTCAGGTCCTTCTGAGAGAAGATATACCTGAGACTCTTGTGATCAGAGTACATGGTAAAATGTTCTCCCATCAGATAGTGTCGTCACATCTTTAAGGAGAAGATCACTACTGCAAACTCCAATTCATGGGTAGCATAGTTTTTCTCATGTTGTCTCAGCTATCGAGAACCATATGTTATCATTGGTCGCTCCTGAATCAATACACACCTGAGTCTGGTCTGAGATGCGTCGCAATAGACTACGTACCCAATACCTTCCTCTGGAATCCTCATGATGGGGGAACTAGTCAGCCTATGTCTCAGCTCTTGAAAGCTCCACAGACATCACTCCGACCACATGAAGGGTTTCCCCTTCTTCCTCAAGGCTGAATGTGGTGCTGCAATCTAGAGATGTATCGAATGAATCTCTGATAGTATCCCACCAAGCCCAAGAAACTCCATACTTCAGTCACATTCTTAAGTGGCTCCCAATCAAGTACTGCCTCAGTAGTCGAATATATCAGAATGTCTTCAATGAAGACTTCGACAAAGCGATCAGGGTAAGTCAAGAAGATCTTATTCATGAGACCCATGAGCACTGTTGGAGCATTGGTTATACTGAAGGGATTAACCAAGAACTCATAGTGGTTGTACCGACACAAGAAGGCCATACTCTGCATATCCTCATCTCAAAATCTGAGCTGGTGATATCATTATCTGAGTTCTATCATCAAAAGCCATCGTACCCCATTTAGATAATCAAAGAGGTCATAAATCCTCATAATTTGGTAATTGTTCTTTACGGTCACCTAGTTCAGGCGATGGTAGTTGACACAGAGCCTCAATCTCTCATCCACCTTCTTGGCGAACAGAATTGGGGCTACCCAGGGAGAAACACTGGGCCAAATGAATCTCATCCCCTACAAGTCCACCATCTGTATCCGTAGCTCACGAAGGTCAGTGGGAGCCATTTGATATACTGGATTATATATCTATGTCGTCCTAGGGTACATGTCAATGTAGAAGTCCACCTATCATTGAGGAGGTAGTCCTGGAACATTGTCAAGGAAAACATCCGCGTACTGGTCCACCATTACAGGAGATCTCCGACTCTCCACATCAACTGCATTGAGGGTAAGGTAGGATAACTAATGAGTGATCGGCTGCACCCTCCTATGAGTATGTCTGTCTTGTGCTGCAATGTCTCCTTTCTCACCGGTGAAGGTGAAGCTGGTCCCATATGTGTGGACACACCAAAATTTTCTCCTAATACAGTCTATATGAGCATGGAAAATAGATAATCATTACATACCCAAGAGGACGTCATAAGGCCTTAACGCCACTACGAGGAGATCCCAGCCAATGGCCTCACCTCCATGAGTAAGCTCACATAGTAGACAACAGTGTGTAATCGTCGGATTTTCTCCCGTATGAGTCACTAGCCATAAGGATCGAGCCAACGGCTCCGTCAGAATCTCTGAGCTCCGAATGAGGGTAGTGGAAATAAAAGAGTGACTGGAACCTATGTCTATAAGAACTAAATATAAGGTGGATTAGACACAAATAGTGCCTCGAATCAACTTCAGAGCACCATGGTCATATGCCTCAGCTGCCTGGAGTTGAGCTCTCTCCTATCCACCTGATCCCTACAGTCTATGTGGACCTCCTGGTGGTGGTAACACCATGAATCATCGTCCACCACGAGAAACAAAACCAACTCCTCTACCACATATGCCTTCTCCCTGCGGACCGCCACGATCAAACATCTGCCTCTGCCTGAAAGGTCCCTCAACTATCTACTGATCGTCAGTATGACGAGTCGAACAGTCATGAGCCGTGTGACCCTTCCCACCACAAGTGTATCATGGACCACTCATGGAATAACTGGATCTATATTGTGTGCCCTTCACAAGCTAACCCGTATCTTGAGGTCTTCCACTAGATGCTCTAGTCTGCTTGGACCTCTATGACAACTACCTATTTCCAGCTATAGAAGAATCCATTACATGATGTCCGATGGTGGGTCTCATAGCTAGTGTCTACTCAACAAGGAAACTCTCCTTTAAGAGGGATCTCTCAAACACCCCCTCTTGTGTTGGGATGCTGAGGGAGATCATCGAATATCGAATCTCTCGCATGATGCCCTACTCGAACGTCTGGGCCTTGATGAATGGGTCCCACACTATATCGGTGGAGTAGCGTGAGAGATTGGTAACCATCGATGAGTACTATGCCACTGTCCTGTTGCCTTGCTGAAGATGAATTAGCTCTTGTATCTACACCACACATAGGGTGGCTGGGACAAATGCTACTCGGAACAGACTCTCGATGCCTCCCTAGAGCAGTGTCGCCTCTTCTTTCACCTCAAGCATCAGGCTCCACTATCTGCCTGTTGCCGCCTGAAGGAGACTTGTGGCAAGAATCACCATATGTTTGTCTAGTGTCCCTACTATCCTGAAGAACCTCTCCACCACCTCCAGCCAATCCTCAGATACCTACAGGTCCATCTCTCCCTTGAACCTGAAAAGCCTCTGGCACTAGAATTCATACAATGCGCTCAGGCGGCGTAAACTCTATGCTTCTAGGACTGGTGGAATCGGTGACCCGAATGGTAGCAGTACCACAGGTGTGTCCACTGTGATGGGGCCTTGCACCAATTCCTCATCGCTCGGAGGGCTATCATCTCATATAACTCTCAGAACCCTGGCTGGCTGTCTGCGTGGAGGCATCCTGAAATGAAATAGTTGTTCCACAATCGATAAGTTATAACTAGTGAGCTGACTCAATGTAATCAAAAAGAAACTATTTAAACACACACACAATCAGTGTTTTCATTTACTAAGTCGGAAAACTGATCTCAGGGTCCTCGTGTATAGATATGTTGGCAGCTGCACCAACATTGGAGTCCCTAGACTGAATACGACACTCAATAATCCTAACACTATTGCTTCACAGAAGGAAAGATCATAGTCCTAAGTTCTGTGGTAGAACCGACTCCTCGGATACCTATTTTTCGCGACCCATCCTCAGTACCTATTCCATGACTACCCTAATCCTGCCTTCAATAGGACATGGGCTAGCAACTAGCAACAAATACATAAATCCCTAAAATGTTGAAGGTGTTGACTGTATTAACAATAAAATGACATAATCAGAGTATAAGCTAGAATCAAGACACTATGTAAAACATTATACAAAAAGGAGTGCTTAATGAAATGGGGGTCAGAAATACAAGCCCCACTGTAAATTACAAGGAAAACTAAAAACAAATAAAACTAAAATAAAGGAACAAAATAGTTGGAGGGTGACCGGAAGCTCCTAGTTCATCCAACATGGTTCCAACCTGAAGGGTAGGTATAGATAGCCTCCTCCACAATACACACTCATCGTTCTCCTCCAGATACTGAGTCATTGTGATGTCCACCTATGGACATCGTCCTGTCCTCGTACACTCAGCCTCGGTCAGTGATGTTCATCGTTTGCATCCAACACAATGAGGTGTGGGGAAAGCCCATGCAGGGGTGAGTATTATGATACTCAGTAGGGACCTCGAGACCCTCTAGGTATCATATAATCCACCAAGGATAAATCAATATTTATGAGATCAACTGGAAACCCCACATAGTTATATTCCAATACATATACCTAGGTTTATCAAATGACGTTTTTCAATCATGAGTAAAACACAAGAGTTATTGACCTAACTCAAACAGGTTTACAACTTTTGTAGAGAGGTTTAGATGAATAGATATAGGAACTGAATCATTAAGCTGTCAGACCAACACATGCTCCAGGACCATCTATTCTATATGACCATCACATGATCCAGGAACATAAGTCAAAACTGTCAGACAGACACATGATTCAGAACGACCTATTCCATTGGAACAACACATGATCAATGAACAGAAGTCAAAACTGTCCGACCAACACATGATCCATGAAAAGTCGTTAGAGGTGTCAGACAAACACATGATCTAGGTCCAGCTATTCTGTCAGACCAACACATGATCCAGGAATAGAAGTCAATGGTACACAGCCAGTAACAGGGTTTCCTCAAGGCATGCTTGATTCTGGAAGGGTCATCTCCTCATGCAAAGTGTCGAAACATCAATTGCATCATAGTTTCATGTTTATGTATCCTGATGGTATGCCATAACGTAGGGGCTAATACAAACAAAACATATCCAAGATACTGAGTACAAGATGACCAATAATTTTACCAAAAAAGTACACTACGTGTTGGTATAAGGTTCACGCCGTGTAGTCAGCCCTCGGGTACTGCCCCTGTACAACAACCCTTGTCAAAAGGCTGATGATGGTGAAAAAAACAAGTACACGTCGTGTGGTATAATTACATGCCTTGTACATGCAATAGAGAATGACTCTATTTACGCTAGCCATGTGCTCATACATAGCCTCAAACCGTGTTCACCAAACTGTGTAACTGGTACACGGGGGCCCATGCCACTGGCCTTGCCTGGCCATGTGGTAGAGTACATTACATTGTAGTCCACCCCATTTCCTTGTATACCTAGGATACACACTGAGTATATCAAAGCTGTTTCTTCCATTCTATGTAGAGAATACAAGTCGTGCCTCTTGGACATGTTGTTCTACTCGTGTCTGTGTAATTCCCAAAATAGACGCCGAGTCTCATGAAGCCGCCTCAGCCTTTTTACGTAGAAGGTGCATACCAAGTGACTGGGGTCCCACGTCGTGTTTTACTTATTCAATGACTGAAACTCAAGCTACAAAACTCTTTTACTACACAGCGTGTAATTCTTGGAGGACATGTCGTGTATTCGGGAATTTTCCAGAAACGAATCCTCTGGCTAGTGTTCCTTCCGTGAAGTCTGTTCTACATTCTGACAGTTTGTTCATCACGAAACTTCAGACACTATGTCGACCTGATGTCCTATAATCATCTTCGGTGTTTCTGGGCCTCCGATCGGCTATGAAAATGTGATTTAATTCACCAGCTCGAAGAACATCGAGGTAGGTTCCTTCCTGTTCTGGTTCGATCTGTCACCCACTATCGACGTCGCACCTCTGCTAGGTCGTCGTGATGTTTGATCAAAAATTCGGGATCATTGCATTGCTCAATGAACTCGCAATGATTTGGTGTTCGTCAAACATGATTATCATGAAGAACACATCAATATTCACAAGAACAGCTGAAGGAATCGGTACGAGTTAGTTTGGAACGGTCCCTCCACATTAGTTTGAAAGGAAGTGGATCAAGAGGAAACAATCCAATCATGGAAGGAAGAATTAACATTGCTCAAAATCAAAACACACCCCCTACCTCATTTATTGATGAACATTGATGATGTTGTCAGAAGGTGGCATTCCTCGCGGTCGACCCTTTCTCAATTGGCATAGTTGAAGATAGAGGAAGATTTCAATCATTCTTCAATGGATGATGAAGAGTTGTTCTTCACATTCTTCATTGAGAGGATGCCGTTCTCCAAGTTTCATTAAATGTTCTTACTCCTCTCCCAAAGGCCCACCATGATAATCTCCAACCCAAATATAATGGGATAAGATAACTCATTATTTAATTTGTTGGCCAAATAATTGAAAAGAATTCAAATGGGTTTTAATTAATTAAATGATGGAGATAAATTAATTAATAGAGGGGGTTGTCACTTTAATGAGGGGGATTTCAATAGCCTTCCCACACTTATGGGGGGTTCAAGGAGGTTTAAAGCTTGTGGGGGACCCACTTAATAATATCCTCCCAAGGGAGGTTATGTGCCGGTGGGCCCCACCACCATAACCTCTCATGATAGGTTATTGGGTGGTGCCCCCCACCCCTAACTTCCTCTTGGAGCATTATCCATTAAAAATAATAATAAAGCTAAAACTTTATTTTTAATAAATTTTAATTTAAAATCCCAAAAACTATCTTCCATTCTCGAATGAATGCAATTGCGGTGACGGTCTCACTAAGAAATCATTGATGTTGTAAGTTCAACGGTGCCCTCAAATTTTAGTTCTGAGCACTGGTTCAAAATTTATAAAGTCCTGCATGTATTTTTACTGAATTTACCTGAACAAACTTCAGAAATTGATTCTGGGCACACCAGGCCTCAGAATCAAGCGCCGTCAAAAACTGCAGACTCATAAAAATCCCATGTATTTATGAAAAAAAATTCCATGGAATTTATGGGTCTTTACAGTCTCTTCGGAAAAACTTCTCCTTGAATGAAATGAAAATTAAAAGGTGTTTATTCACCATATAGAATAATGTAATGTATAAAACAAAATATTCCTCAATGAACGGAGATTGTGACAAAGTCCCTTACCTCATGTTTGACATGACTCATTAGTTATTTAATCCTCTCAGTAATAAACTAAAGTTAATTTCAACATTATTAAAACCCCTTTTCAGGTTTATTATTCCTTTTATATCACTTATTACCATGTTATAAACATTATTAAATAATTTAAGTTAATAACGGTTGTTTTGTCGATATTTGGTAGTTGAGTCTAAAATGAACATATTATCTTAATAGTTGTCCATGTTGTTAAAATTTCATTATATTGAGAATGATATTCATGATTAAGATATCGTATTTATCATATATATCCAGTATATATATGTTTTTATAATTGCACATAACATTTGAAGGTATGAAATGAAATGCCCTGTACATGGAGACATTAAGCCACACGTATGCATGAACAATACATTCATTTATATTTTGTATTTAATGAAACAAGTACATAATAATACATTGGTATATTATAATTAATTCATATGATCATATATAATCTAAATAACTCCATCTTTTATATGTTCCATGTATGGCATGAATGAGTTAATCACTTTGAGGGGATGGTAGTCAACACTTCCTCAAATGAAATTATTTCCTTTTCCCATAATGGAAACCATAAAGGGATGATATATATGAAAAATACCAAAGTATAGAGACAATATAAATATAATATATATCACATGTAAATATAGTTTTATTTTAATGGCCACCATGAGAGTCGATAATAGATAATCGAACAATCATCGTTTCATGAGGCGTTAGTTCGCCGTCCACAGAAACAGAATGTTCTTTACCCATTAGATGGAGGTGTGAGAAGAAGTAGTAAGATTAATTCATATAACAACAACCTATTATATTTAGGATTCTATTTTTTTCATAATATAAAATATTAAAAATAGTTAAGGGGGTTAGATTATTAAAATAAAAGAAAAGAACAAAAGGGAAGCCATTACAATTAAATCGGGTAACTCCCTATGGATTGAACCAAAATGATATCATGAAGGGACTTCTACCTAAGTTAAGGCTTATATGTTAAAGATAGGGATATTGAGGGCTTATTTTTTTAGAGTTTGGAAGAACCAATTGTCTTGAGATGTGTGATTAATTGGTTATATCTTATGGATTTTTTTAAAGGGGAGGAGGAGATCTTTATGAGTGTTTGATTATATTATTTTATTATATATTGATTTTCAGTTTTGAAAGGTCCAAAACGTATTAAATTAGAATATAAGATGACTCTTTTTCAAAATAAAATCATCCAATAATAATTGAACAAGTTTTAGATATTGTTTTAATTTTTATAATCTTGTTTATTTATATCATTCTTTAATGAGGTAAAACCAAAATAATTATTGTGTGCTCAATAATTTTCTTTATTTGATCTCTAAAAAATAAAAAACAATTATGATGTAGGAAATATATTTATCATTCAAATGAATATTTATATTCGAAGAGATATCTTATATAAAAAATGTAATAATTGATTTACTAAAAGATATATGTTTATGTAATTTTTGTCGTTACTTTGAATTAATAAATATAAAGTGTGATTATCCCCCCCAAGTAGCTCCTTGGGGTACCAAAATAGACCAAAGGATTCCCATGGTCGGAAATGTATTATCCTATTGTATTATGACACATGTTAGGGTAATTTATTATTATAATAATATTATATTTACATTGAATTATCCTATTTACCTTTAATAATGTTAAATAAGTCAAAGGATACCATTCACCAAAAAAAAGTCATCTTTATAAAGCACATTTTATTTTCTAATTAGAACCATGTAAGTCTGATTTTTCTAATTTCAATTAAGATAAGTAGATAAATTTTCATTTAAATGAAAATGTAAATTTTTAACTATAACTTAGTGTTTTCTCTATTTGTCAAAAAAATTAGGGTTTTCGGAAAAATAGAAAAAATATAGCCTAATATATATATGATATTTCAAAGAAAAAAATGATTTATATTTTACCAAAACAAAATCATAAATTATTCTTTAATTAATTTAATATTAACTCTCATTTTCAAAACAAAAAAAGTGTGTTTTTAAGAAATAATAACTATCAAAATATTCACACTTTTTTATTTCCAATTTAAATGTAAAATTACTTTTAATTACATAAATTAGATTAAATGGTAGAAATATAATTTAATTACACATTAAAACCAATTATAATGATAATCTAAATATGTAAATTAATTATATTACTAGGCAGTTTTGAATTAAAATGTAGTATTTTTCACTATTCATTAAAAAATGATTTTATCAGGAAAATACCAAAAATTTACACAATAAAAATTTGGATGTCCCAATTGTAAATAAGAATATTATTTTGTCAAATAATTCATTTAAATGTGACCAATGATACATTCAATGAGGGTTCTCTATCAAAAGTGTAAACTCATCCTTTTAATAAATATTATAGAATTTATGCTTAAAATTTGATTCATTCACATTTTAAGACCTTATCATTAATTAGATAAATATAAAATAATTTAACAAACATGTATAATAATATTTTAGTTAGTTCTATTCATTCCTGTCAATACTACGGGAATACTTTAACTACCAATTATAATAATATTATATTTTTAACTTTCAGTATGACTCTGCATTGTTTGTTACATTAGACTTCATAGAAATCTAGTGTTTTTTTATCGATTATGTCATTTAACAAAGCATCCCCTTTAAAATAACATTAATATTTAATTCAAAAATATTAATAGATATGAAAATGTATTATTCTTTATTTACATGGGATGGCGCACTAATCTATTCCTTTTAATTTAATTATTATGTTATAATGGTTATATAATATTTTTTAAATAGTATATTAAGGTTAGTTTAAGCCCAGTTATTCAAGTAAAACATGTTATTGATGAAATAAAATTAATTATTTGGAAATAATTTTAAAAAGAGTAGTTTGTTACATTCATCCCCATTTAATAAATCAAATAAATTCAATTTTATATTTTTCTCGGTTATCCATGGTTTTATATATTAAATATCATTTTTTCAAACCTATATCATAAAATGGGTTAATAAAATACATTTCCAAATAAATTTAAAGGCGTGTTAAAATTCCATCTTAAAATAGGATAATATGTAATTGAACATTAGTGGTAGGTAAATAATAGACAAAGAAGAGGAAGATAATTCTCAAGGACTAATAAATATTTAAAGAGATCAATTTATAGAGAAAATTAACTACCATAATACCCAAATTAGTGAGGGTTAAATGCCTACCATTCATTAAAATTGAAGTTGATAGCAAAAAGTTTTTATCTTAATATACTTTCCCTTTAATTGAAGCATTAGTTTAAGATATTTACTTAAAACATAAGTATATGTACTCACTCAACTTGTTAAATATCATAAATTAATCAATTTATAAAATAATATATTATCTTTATCCAAATGTTTCGTATTGGAGATGATTTCATATATCTGATGAACTAAAATCAACCTTTAATTGATAAATAATGTATATATGATATTTACCCAATAATTAGAAATTGAATTTAAAAATAATTGTTAGCATAAAGTAAGATAATTGAAGAAAATAATAAACCATGAAATAATACTTTTAACTCTAATCTTTTCTATAATAATAAAAAGGTTCCACATATATCATTTCCTAAATAATCCTACATTCAAAAAATCCTCAATAAAATGAACATTAAATAATTTTTTGACCTCAACAGAATTATCATACAATTTATCTTATATCCTCAAAATTTAAATTTTTTTTATTCCCAATACTTTTTGTCATGATAAATAAAATATTAATCCTAAAAGATACACCATTGAATGATATACCAAATATCATTAATAGCCATTATATATTACAATATTATTTATAATATAGTAAATTTCTGTAATATATCCAGAAAAAAATTAGATTCTAACATGAATTGCAATCCTTGACATAAATATATATATCTTTGATTATGTCACCATGTAAAAGAATCCAAATCCAACCATAAATATTATCTATGTTCCAATATATAGTACTCCATTATTATCTTATAAAAGAATAATATATTAACCCCAATGGGTATTTAAATGTCAATAGAGTATTGATATCATATAAAATAAAACATTTCAAGTGGTTGTGGAGTCATTTTAAATTATGGTAAACTATAAACACTTAAAACAAAGATCATATCCAAATAAGATAAGGTAGTCATGGATAAACATATATTCTAACAAAATTAAAAAATACCTTATTCATTAAATATGTTCAAAAATATTGATTTTTTTTCAAAAAAGTCTAAAATTAAATAAACATCATCAAATAAGAAATAAGGAGCATTTCCTAAAATCATAAATCAATATCAAATTTACCAATAGAATCAATATCATTCATGAATTTTTTCTAACTGAATAATAATTATCAAAACTATCTAACGGTTTATATTTAACATAATAATATGTTTTCCATTAATATCTCCTTACAACTAAGTCACATTTCATGGTAAGATTTAATATTTAGAATTTTTTTAATAATTAATGAAAAACTATTATGGAATAATACTTATAGTTTTAGTTATTTTATAATAATAATATCATTAGTATAACATCTTCACAATATAATTCTTGAATATATATTAAAAAAATTAAATAATAAAAATTCCGTTTTAATCCATTAATTTGGATCCATCATATTATTCTCCAATATTTATTTTGTGAAATAAAAAATATGAATCATATAATAAGATTACACAACCAATATTTAATCATGGTTTTTATTTTAACATAACCAATTCTATTAAAATATCTCATACCTTTTAGAAATCATTTTTAGTCTCTCTTTTATCATTGGTAAAACCATTATTTATATAAAAATAATAATTATCATGTCAGTAATTCACTATAGTAAATTGATTAATATAATTCTTCTACATTCCACATATTATTTAATAAAGTATTTAGGATTCCATTAGAATTATATTATTCTTATTCATTATACCAATCAATCATTTCATTATTTAATTACCTTATTTGTTTCCATTTCAATATTAAAAACATTTTCCCGTTTCTCTAAGACATTAATAAGAGTGGTTTATTTGGTGTTCTATACATGTTGGAATAGGAATATTCCTTCGTCAATAATGTTTATAAAATTTTGAATTTCTCAAATTACTCCTATTAATATACTCAACTAAATTGAGATTATTTTTAATATATATATATATATATATATCAATGCTTAATCCTACTATTACCCATTCCATATCATTGTTAAATGGTTTTCTCTTCAAATAATTTAATCCATTGTCCATCACAAAAAACATTAACTCAATTCCTTTACATTAAAGCCATTGAATAAAATAAAAAATTATAGTTTCTAAAACCAAATTCATTTTGTAGAACAACATACTTATGATAAATATGTTATATAATTTTGAAATTGTGACACCTTCTTCAATGATTTCATATGTTAGACTTATTTCACTAATGACCAAAAAAACATATGATGTTTTCATATACATAGTCATATACCCAATGTTTTCATAAATTTATTTTAGAAAAAATCAACAATCATTGACTAAAATTATTCATAATATCAACTAATTATTCTCATTATTTCATATATATATATTACATACATTTATATGATGATTTACCACATAACAATATGATACACTCTTGGAACCCTATGTTTTAAAGTCTCTGGATACTGGATATGTTCTCTTCTTATTTTATTTACGATATTAAACATCTCCAAAAAATATATTCCCTCACATTACTCTTAATTGTCTTACACAACTAGGAACATTATTCATACCCTTGTAATAGAAACCTAAGAAAGTAGTGACATAAGATTCTCAGTGTGGGTAAACATGGGATACTTCAATAAATGGTCATATGAATGAATATTAAATTTATAAGCATATGATATTGGGACCATAATTTAGAAGGTCCATTCTAAATCTGAAAAATACCTTAATCATGAGCTATATAATAAAACATTATATTTTATAATGACAAGATTCATAAGAATGAGAAATTGTAATAATTTAATCACAAACCCTATTGTCCAAAAATAAATTTATATTGTCACCTTCATTAGTATAAAAAAATTCATATGTCATGGGTACTAAAAATAACCATTTATATAGAAAAAATAATTATTTCCCATAACTAATCAAGAACATTGACTTGTTTCCCATTACAGATAATGAAAATTGGTATGTTTTACTAAAATATATGCAGAGATATACTATATTACCAAATTAATTTTAGGTGGATATTAGTACCACACATAAAATAAAGAGAACAATATATATATATATATATTACTGTGATATATAGGAAAAAAAAATTCATCATATCCAAAACCATGAATATAAATGGTTTACAAAAAAATATCTTTATCGCATAACCCATGGAAAATAGTTTCCTCAATCTTTTCAAAATAATAATTATCCATACAATGAAATAATTTGTATTGTTTCCTTTTTAATAAACCAATTAAATCCTAAGGATATCCTATGTATTTTATTCATTGATGAATAGGTATACCAATAATAGATAAATAAAACTGTATAGTGGAATATACCATTTAAAATATAAAAATCACTTTTCAAGAACCAAAAAAATGAACATTTAAAATAGGAAAAAATTCATGTGAAAAGAAACATGTAATGTAATAATGAAAAAAATCTAATCCTTAATGTGAAATATTAATTGGAAACTCCATTCATTTTGTATACGGTAAATATAATCCTTTCAGTTTTTTTGTAAATATTCTAAATGTTCCACATTTTGGAAAATGAAAAGGAGATTCTATCTAATGTTTTTTGTAAAAATTAATCTAATAGTATAAATTAATTGAATAAATAATAGGATAATTTTAAAAATATTTTTTATTTTTTAATGTGAATATTTATGTAATTATTTTATGATCAAAGAGACAAATAATTTTTATTTCTCTTAAAATAATATAATCATTAATTTAAAAATTCAATTGTTTAAAAATAGTGGAAGAATATAATAAAAATAATACTATATGATGATAAAAATAATATTATTTACTGATAAGGAGCATTTAATTTTTTCAATGGAAATTTAATTAGTAACAATTATAATTAAAATAATATTGAAACATAAATCACTTAACTTGGGATCGACTTCCTTCATAATAATTAGAATAGTATATATAATAAATATAGGTTTATTATACATATGATACAAAACCATATTCATATATATAATAAAATATTTTATTTATTTATTTAAATTTTGTACCAATTTATTAATAATTTTTTTAAATAATTTTCTTATTGATATCATTTTTGAATTTCACAAATTTTTTTGATCTGTAGTTTTTATAATTTTATTTTAATAATTGTTACAAAATATATGAATTATTAACTATGACATTCACACATATATATAAATATATATATTATATATATTAATTATATATAAATTTATTTTCATAAATAATAGTTACAGATATAAAAATGAATTACCTCATTCAAGGAGGCGGTAGACCATACGTACACATGAATATTATTTTCACTTCTCATGAGATGACATATATAAAAATGATATATTAATTCACTTTCATAGAAAATTTCACAAGTTATATATATCAAATCTATTTATTTAATATATCATTATTAAAATACAATTAAAAAGTAAATGAAAAATGAATCACATCTGTAAGATCCCGGTTTTTGGAAAGGAATTTTTTTCTTTTTTTTTTGGTTGACCCCTTGGTTTTTGTGGATTTAAAATGATTCCTGAAAATGTGAGAGGCCTTGGCGGTGTTCTGGGGGCTTGGGGCATGGATGAATGGAAATCTGGGCAAGACAGGCAAGTGCGCACGGCCTGCGCATGACCAAGTAAATCGTGCGGCCTACCCAGGATAAACCGTGCGACACTTCCTCCTCTGGATAGAAGAATGTGCATGGGTTGCACATGGTTTGACCAACCATGCGGCTAAACCGGGTGAATCCTCTTTATCCAAAAAGTTGCATGTGCACGGTTTGCTCACAGTTTTCCAAACCATGCGGACAAACCGTGTGGCCACTTAATGTTCGGAAAAATTACAATTTTCCCCTTTGGGATTTAATACCCCACTTGGTATTTCCTCTCATTTCCTACCTCTCCACCCCAGTAACGAACCAAATCTTCTAGAGGCTCCAAAATACCATTCTCCTTCAATTATAAGGCATTTTTGTGCCATTGGTTGCAGATCGAAACTTCAGGTAAGGGTAATCTCATCCTTGGTTCTCTTTTAGGTTTAGGGTTTGTATCATCTCTCCCTCTCTTTCCGAAGCTCTAAAACCCTACCTTTTGAGTGAGTTTTAGTTTGAAGCTCCAATGGTTGGTTGGATCATGGTATAAGGACTCGATTGAGAGTGTGTTCAACCACAGTTTTGAGGTAGGTGGTCTACAAGTGATATCCCATAGTTTTTTGGGTATTTGTGCATGTTTAGATGTGTTCTTTCTTACCATGGTTTATGTTTTGGATAAACTTTGAATTTTTTGTAATAATGTTTTTTAAAATGGAAAATGGGAACCCTCACGATCCCCGTGGGATGTGTTAAGATAGACTTGACCCAATTTGGGTCCATCAATGGGATGTTCCAGCTTTTCTAGGATTTAGGGATTGATATTAAACAGGTGACCTTGTTGTAATCAATTGTAGAGACCTTTATAAATATGTTGGCATGATTGGATGAACCTGTAATAGAAGTTTGGTGATGCAACTAGATTTGGGAATATCCTATGGGTTATTTGAAATGGAATGAATGGTTGAACCATGGAAATGTGATGAAATGGTAAATGGTGATAATGGGTGTGTAATGAATGGTAATGGAAGTGTCAATGGCATGGTTCTAAACTGGTTAATGGTACCTTAAATAATTTTCGTCAATTAAAATTCATATTTCATTGGCGTACACTACATTTTTATACTAGATATTTTGTAGACACCGTTGGTGGTGGCCTACTGAGTTGTACTCACACCCTTCTCAGGCCACCGTTGGGTACCTGAGAAGACTTCATGTTTGTAGTTCAAGAGTAGGGAAAAGGTCCTTTCTAGATAGTGAGTGGACATGGGTAGAAGTTGGAGGGGGATTCAGACTTAGAGTCGGAACCATTTTGGGGATTTGGTCATTGTATTTATTTTGGGTTTTGTTCCCTCTTTCACTTGTAGTATGACATGTGATATTTACTATTGGAATTTTTTATTATACATCTTCCTTGTTAATTCGGTGTTGTTTCCTCAATTTCTTTTATTTATGTTGTGGGTTACTCTGATAAATAGGGCGAATAGTCTCCCCACATGACTCTATAGACCCCTGCTGCTAGTCGGCAGCCTTTGGTGTATGGGGAGGTGCGCTTAAGGTCATGTAACAACCCATCTCAGAGAACCAATTTAGTGGATTTCGGGCCAGGGACATTACAATGTGGTATCATAGGATGTCTTTCTACTCCTTCTCTGAGGTATTCTTTTTTGGGATTGGTAGCCAAGGGTTAAGATGTGTCGGGCCTTGGTAATGAGCTCATGCTTGGGAGTAGCTAACCCATGTATGAGGGAAAACCCAAGTCATCCTGGGTGTGAAATGTTGTTCTTGGTTGTGTGTTGTTACAGTTGATGATATTTCAGCATTGGGTGATGCACATGTTGTTTGATGGGACTTTTTATGATATTTTTTCTATGACCCTAAGATAAGGAATATTGGAATTCTTACATCATCATAGGCACCATGGGATATATGTGTCATGAATTGTATTAGACCCATTCACGGGGTGGGTGTGTGAGGAAGGAAAGTAGGGTGCATTATGCATTTCATGAAACCAAGAAATAATGAGAAGAATGAAATTACACACATGGGTAAGGATGAATGTATTGTAAATTATGTTTAATGAAATAATAGGGTTTGAAACAAATTGGAAAATGTTGTTGGGTTAGTATATGAAATTGGTTGTTGTAGGTAGTGAAGATCTTTTTATGGAGTCATTAATGTTTATGGTATGCACTCTAAAATATCGTGCTTGGCATTATAGAGAAATTCTACCACAATGTCGGTTACCAGTTTGGAAATGAGAGGTTGTTTTTGAGAACACTCCTCTAGTAGAGTATCAGGAAAATGGGGTGATCAATGAAGCTAGAGAAGACTAGTTCTAGGAGAACTTGTCTTGCCTTATGAAAATGATGGATCGAGACCCAGTGCAGGTTGCACTGAGTATCTTTGAGCTGACCAGGGTATTCCATATGCCAAACCCTCTGACCTTCACTAAAGAGGGTGGTCCAGAAGTAGCGGAGTTCTGGTTAGAGTCTTTCTAGACAATAATGGACCATCTAAACACCCATTTTGAAAAGCGAGTAAAGCTATAAGCTTATATGTTGCGAGGCCATGCTAGGTGTTGGTGGGACATTCACTCTCCAATCGAGTAGGGAGAGGTAATGTCATGGGAGGTTTTTCTGGTATAGTTTCTGTAGAATTTTTACCCAGAGGCCTTGAGACAAGAGCTGGCTGTAGAGTTTATGAGCCTGACTCAGGTATCGCTATCATTGATGGACTATGCTAGTCACTTAACTGATTTGAGACGCTTTGTCACATTGTTAGCAGGGGATAAGGCAGTAATATCATGGCATTTCTAGGATGGGATTAGACATGAGATCAGGTCTCAATTAAACAAATTCCGGTTTAATAGGTTCGTAGAGGTAGTAGATCATGTAATGATCATAGAAATAAACCTGAAGGGAGCTTCGTGTAGTTGGTTTGAGGTTCCAGTGGGGAAAACCAGCGGTGCAGCTACCGAAGGTCAGATGCAACACCATGGTATCTCGCAACATGGTAGAAGTGTGAAAAGTGGCGGGAAGAGAGGGTAAGCCTCTCAGAGTGGAAATTATGTGCTCTGCTATCAGTGGAGTAGGCTAGGGAATATGCATGGTCAGTGTTCTTGACCTCTAGTTGAGTGTCGTTCGTGCAACCGGATGGGACATGTATAGAAGCTCTGCAAGAATTCTCAGCAAGTGGGTGTGTATGATGGTGAAAGGCAGGTACCTGATACAGGAAGGGGGTCAGTTTCCCCATATCAGGGAGGCTATTGGATCTCTACGGGCTGTACTGGCAGGGGCAGTGGATGTGGAAGTCCAGGCCAATATCGTTCTCGCCAGCAGTGTAGTGCAGTGATGGGCATTCAGGATAGAGCCCACGTTAGAGGGGCAAGCCAGCTTTAGGTAGTTCAGTTTGCGCCTGGTGATGGCGAGGCCGGACGGTCGACCATTCGAGGTATGATCCTTGTAGATTCTACTTTTTCTAGTGTGTTTTTGACACATGTTCTACACTTTAATCTCGGCTCAACTTGTGGTAGCGCTGGGTTTACCTGTGGTGAGGGTGTGAGTAGTTATGTCAATTGACACTCTTTTTGGGGTGCAGGACGATGATATCAAGAATTACAAGGGATGAGCCTTGGAATTGGGTGGGTATCGTTTTTATTGGATTTGTTTATTCTCGAGATGTCTGGGTTTGAACTCATATTGGGAAAGGATTTTTTGGGGTATTATCAGGCGCACATAGACTGTTACCATCACATATTATCATTCAGGTCACTTGAGGGTGACTCTAATGTCCACCGTGGTGAATGGGATGTTCATGTTGGGCGTGCATGGAAGTTTTGTCAATGGATGAGTGGACTCATGGCTCGAGTGGCATGTCTCATGCTTGATGACAATGCAAGATGGGAGCAGTTTGTTTTCCCTCATGTAGTGGTTCTGTTTCAGGACTTGTTTCGGGAGGATTTCTTAGGGTTACCCCCTGAGAGGGATGCTGGGTTCATAATCGAGTTTTCACCGAGAGCAGAGCCAGCTTCAATTCCACCATACCGAATGGCACCGACAAAATTCCAGGAATAGAAGGTTCATCTTGAGGAGTTGGAGTGGAAGGGATTTATTTTTCCTAGTACTTCTCATTGGGGATCTCCTGTTATTTTTTCAAGGAAGGCCGATGGGTTGTTAAGGCTGTGTGTTGACTATAAAAAGTGGAATTAGATGACAGTGAAGAATCAGTACCCACTTCCTAGAATTGATGACATGTTTGATCAGTTTAGGGGTGCATCAGTGTTTTCTAAGACTGATCTGAGGTAGGGTCATCACTAGTTGAGGGTGAGGTCTTCCAGTATACCGCGAACATCTTTTGAGAGACAGTATGGGTTGTTTGAGTTTGTGGTAATGCCTTTTGGCTTGACCAATGCACCAGATGTGTTTATTGATTTGATAAACCGAATCATTCATCCATAGATAGATCGGTTTTCGGTTGTCTTTGTTAATGATATCTTAGTGTACTCATAAACTCACGACAATCATGCCCAACATCATGACATCGTCTTGGATACTATAAGAGAGAACCATCTATATTCCAAGCTATCAGAGTGTCAATTCTAGATAGGTGAGGTGCATTTGCTAGTTCACATCATCTCAGAGGCAGGAGTGTCTGTGGATCCATAGAAAGTGTAGGCAGTTGTATCTTGGGAGTAGCCCAAGAGTGTTTCTGATGTTTGGAGCTTTTTTGGGTTTGGCCGGGAATTAGTGAAGTTTCATTCAGGATTTCTATCGCTTGGCAGCACCACTCTCAGGCTTGACCAAGAAATAAATCATGTTCAAGTGGTCCGAGGCTTTTGAGAATTCCTTCCAATAGTTGAAGAAGCGGTTGACGACTGCACTAATCTTAATCTTACTAGATATGGGTAAGAAGTACATCGTGTTTTGGGATGTGTCCGGAGTCAGACTTGGGGTTGTGTTGATGCAGGATGAGCGGGTTGTGACTTATGGGTCAACATAGATGAGACCCATTAAGAGAACTATCCCACTTATAATCATGAGTTGGCTGCCATAGGGTATGAATTTAAGTGTTGGAGGCACAATATGTTGGTAGAACGGTTTACTGAGTTCACTGACCATAAGAGTTTAAATTACATCTTCTCACATCGGGATCTGATTCTTCGGCAGTGAAGATGGGTTGAATATCTCTAGTCTTTTGTCTTTGAGTTGGTGTACACACTAGGAAAGGGAAATAGTGTTGATGATTCTATTAGTAAGAAGGTTCAAAATCAGATGGTTGAGGAGCCCAACACTAAGTGGAAGGTGATGGCTTTGTTTGCAGAAATGCACCTGGAGGTGCAGGAGGAGAGTGGTCTGGTTATTATTGCTTCCGTAGCGATTGATTCGACACTTTTGAGTAATGTTAAGGAAGGTAAGCATGATTATCCTAAGTGTTTTATCATGAAGGAAAATCAAAAAGTTGGGGAGTTACCTTCTGGTTGGGCCGTCAGTGTGGACGGTGTTGTTCATTTTCGTGATTGTGTGGGGTGCCAATGTCTGTGCGAGAAGAGTTGATGTGTGAGTTCCATGCATCAATGTGGCAATTTCATCCTAGTTTGACCAAGATGTACCGTCATTTCTGAAGGAAGTTTTGGTGGCCTATAATGAATAAGGAAGTTGCGGGATTTGTGGCACAGTGTCTTACCTATCAGTAGGTGAAGTCCGAGCATCAACACCCAGGTGGTTTGTTGCACCCATTACCCATTCTGTAATGGAATTGGGATGATGTAACAATGGATTTTTTTGGTGAGACATCCAATTATTCAACAGAAGAATGATGCAATATGGGTGGTTGTGGATCAGTTAATGAAATAGGCTCATTTCTTACTGATTCAAGAGACCTTTTCAGTCGACCAGTTGGGTGAAATGTATGTTAAGAAGATAGTGTGGTTGAATGGGGTACTTTAGACCATAGTTTCAGACCAAGATCCATGTTTCACATAGCGTTTCAGGAAAGGATTGTAGAAAGAACTTGGTACACTGGTGTTCTTGAGTACGGATTTCCACCCATAGATGGGCGGGTAGTCGGAATGTATGATCCATGTGTTGGAAGACATGTTAAGAGCTTGTATCTTGGACTTTGGTGGTTCTTGGGAGAGGAACCTCTCGTTAGTTTATTTTTCCTACAACAACAATTTTTAGTCTATGATTCAGATCGAACCCTTTGAGTTGCTTTATTGTAGATATTGTAGATCTCCATTTTGTTGGGTAGAGGCTAGTGAATCTGAGTTATTGGGGACTTGTCTTGTGCAAGAGACTTCAGAGAGATTTATGTAGATCTGTAAGTGAATGGATACAGCTCAGAGTAGACATAAGTCATATGCAAATCATAGGCGTAGACCTCTTAGGATTGAGGTGGGTGATAAAGTGTTCCTTCGGGGGTCGCCAAGTTTGGGTCACCGTAGGATTTGAAAGCAGGGTATGCTAGCACCTAGGTATGTGGGACCCTTTGAGATCGTGGAAAGGATCAGACCAGTGTCATACTGATTGGATCTTCCACACTGTTATGGTGGGATGCATGATGTGTTTCATGTGTTGCATCTTCAACTGTATCGCCCCAAACCATCTCATGTGGTTTATGATGAGGATGTGGAGGATGAGTTTGATGCATCCTTTGAGGAGCATCTGGTTCTTGTGGTGGATCATATTGAAAAGGTCTTGCGAGACAAGGTTGTTCCATTAGTGTGAGTACTATGGGAGCATTGAAATGTTCAGAGAGGAACTCGGGAGTGGGAATAGGAAATTCAGGATCAGTGGCATGAACTCTTCTCGGTGGATCAATGAGTCTTGGGAACTCAGCTTGAGGACGAGCCGTTAAAAGGTGGGGAGGTTGTAAGATCTCAGTATTTGGAAATGTGTGTGTTTGTTGTATTTTGGTTTGAACCATTTTTTTGGATTAAAAATGTTCCCTAGAAGTGTGAGAGGACTTGGGGTGTTCTGGGGGCTTGGGGCATGGATGAAAGGAAATATGGGCAAGACAGGCCAGGGCGCACAACGTGCGCACAACCAGGTAAACCGGACGGCCTGCACAGGCTAAACTGTGCGACACTTCCTCCTTCGGACAGATGGAATCACATGGGTTGCACACAGTTTTCCAAACCGTGCGGCTAAATAGTGCGACTCCTCCTCCTTCAGACAGTGGCATGTGCACGGTTTTCCAACCAGTGCAGACAAACCATGCAGCCACATAAAGATGGGAAGAATTACAAGAAAACCACTTCGGGCTTTAAACCCCCCCTCGAGATTTCTTCCCATTTCCACCCTCTCCACCCCAGGCACGAACCAAAGCTCCCAAAGGCTCCTAAAGACAGATATCCTTCAATTCTAAGGTGTTTTTAGTGTCGTTGGTTGTAGATCGGAGCTCCGAGTAAGTCTAATCTCATCCTTGCTTATCTTTTTGGTTTAGGATTTGTATCTTCTCTCCCTCTCATTTCGAAGCTGTAAAACACTAACTTTTGGGTGAGTTTTAGGTTTAATCTCCAAAGGTTGGTTGTATCGAGGTCTAAGGACTGATTGAGATTGCGTTCAACCACGGTTTTGAGGTAGGTGGTCTACAAGTGATATCCCATAGTTGTTTGGGTATTTGTGCATGTTTAGTTGTGTTCTTGCTTACCTTGGGTTATCTTTTGGAAAACCCTGGAATTTTTTGTAATAATGGTGTTTAAAATGGAAAATGGGAACCCTCACGATCCCCGAGGTATGTGTTGTGGTAGACTTGACCTAATTAGGGGCCATCCATGTGATGTGTCGACCTTTCTTCGATTTTGGGATTGATATTAAACAAGTGACCATATTATAATGAATTGTAGAGCACTTGATAAATATATTGCCATGATTGGTTGAACATGGAATAGAAGTTAGGTGATGCACCTAGACATGGAAATAACATACGGGTTATTTGAAATGGAATGAATGGTTGAACCATGGAAATGTGATGAAATGGTAAATAGTGATAATGGGTTTGTAATGAATGGTAATGGACGTGGCAAAGGCTTGGCTCTAAAGTAGTTAATGGTACTGTAAATAATTGTTGGAAATTATCATTAATATTTCTTTCTTATACACTACCTATTTAAACTCGATATTTTTAAGACACCGTTGGTGTTGGACTACTAAGTTGTACTCACACCCTACTCGGGCTGCCGTTGGGTACCCGAGCAGACTTCATGTTTGTAGGTCAGAAGTATGGTAAAGGTCCTTGCTAGATAGCGAGTGGAAATGGGTTGCACTTGGTGGAGGATTCAGACGTAGAGTCGGGACCATTTTGGGGATTTGGTCGTTGTCTTTATTTTGGGTTTTCTTCACTCTTGCACTTGTAGTACGACATGGCATATTTACTGTTGGAAATGATTATTATAAATGTTCCTTGTTTATTGGTTATTGTTTCCGCTATTTGGTTTATTTTTTTTGTGGATTACTAAGATAAAAAGAGGGTATAGTCTCCCCACAAGACTCTATAGAACCCCGCTACTAGTAAGAAACCTTTGGAGTGTGGGGAGGCGCGCTTAAGGTCATGTAACCACCCGGCTCGGAGCATCGGTTTAGTGTCTTCCAGTCTGAGGATGTTACAACATCTCTACATAGAGGTGGCAGTCTATATGTATGCACGAGTTACATTATCAATTTCTAATATATTTGAAGGTAAATAGGTATATGTTATATCATATTTCAAAAGAATAGTAATTTCATAAAATATATATATATAAATTAAACCCTTCATAATACACCTCCAAAACAGATTCTATTGGAAAATGAATTGTAGCGCTATGTGTAGAATATAATTTGTATATACACAGGAGTGATACATTCACTACACATTAGATATTAAAGAAGGTGTATAATGGTCTTATATTTTAATAATAAAATTATATAATATTTATTATAAAATAGTTATTATTTTATTATATATAAAATAGATTTATATTTTGTAATGATGAGTAAAAAATAGGTCATTGGTTATGGCGATTAACCATTTATAAAAAAGAACTGTTATATCTCCTCCATAAGACTTTGAATTTTGTTCTTTTCAAAATAACATAAACTATAATATTTTCATTGGGAATTTAATTTGATAATTATTTAGATTATTTTAAATCTATTTGCATCAATGTAATAAGATGTAGATAAATGAAGGGTCGCCTTATATTGTTGAGGTGAGGGGACCTTTTGGAATTTACACAAATATTATGTTATAATAATTTCATAATCAAGAATAATAGATAAAAATTTCTAGTAATTAAAATATAATATTTAATAAGAAATTAATATTATTAACTAATAGAATTTAGATAATTTTTGAGTCATTTTAATCAAGATCACTATGATGAAACCTCACATAAAAATAGTTATTTTAACTATATTAATAAATTTCTCAAGTTCAAAGGGTTTAAATATTAATTATATGAAAACAATTATACATTAATGAAAAATTTATAAAATATATAACATTTAAAAACCATATTTTCATATTTAAATAATTTTATTATTTTCAAATTATTTAATGTTATATTAGTTTTATTAATTATCATTATCTTAAATTTGTATACTATTCATGTAATTTGACATTATGTACATTAACAAAATGATGAAATTTTAATATAAATTTCCAAAACCACCATAATATGTTGAGTATAATTACAACGTGTAGTTTACACATTTAAAATTTTTGATTACATTATTTTTATAAATGAAACAACAATATATTTTATATTTCTAATTACGTAGTAAATGTTGTGGTGTCTTTGTACATGTAATGAATATATTTATATGACAAATAAAAAATTGAAATAAATTTTCACAGTGACAGTAATTATATTAATATAAACATAAATTTTATATTTTGTAAATATGTATATTAACTCAAATATATTCCATGAGAACTCATTTTATATGTTGTTTTTAATTTTTGGCCTTGCGTATGAATGGTACATTAATTTGGATAATCCATATGTTATATTTATTATAAATAAATTTATAACTCCAATAATAAATTAATTACACATTATTTTTTAGATATCTATTTTAAATAAATATAAAATCTCAAATATTATCTTTAGGGTACCAAATATTACTTTTCTAGGGTTTCTCAAGCATTACATCAATAATAAAAATGTTTTTCATATTTATCATGGAATAAATTATCATTTATAATTATATTTATTGATATCAAATATCAAATATTATTATTATTTTAAATTTTTTTCTTCATTTCATATGGTTTATAAATATGTTTTTATATTTTTTCTTTTGGATATCATAAAATATAACTAATTTAATAAAAGATTCATATTTATACTATTCAAAAAAAATTTACTTGTTCATAAAAATGCCAAAAATTAAAAAAATAATAAATTTGGATTTTATAACCCAAAATAAGTTTTCAGTCAAATAATTAAATAAATAAAATTTACTGATCTTATTGTTAATATAAATTCGTAAAAAGTTACGAAAAAATGATTTTATAATAATAAATTTTAAGTATAAAATATTTTTTATGAAATATTCAGCCATAAAATTTATTTTGATTATGATAAATAGTTTATTAATTAAATTTTTTTTATTAATTTAAGTTTTAAACCATTTTAAAAATATAATTTTTAAATTGTATATAATAAAATACAATTTTCAATCAAATCCATTTTTTATCTCTTCACACAAAATATATTTGTTTTACAAAAAACATGAAAATTCACCCAAAATAAATATTCATATGGATATTAAAAAATTACGATTATTTTTATAATCAAAAATTACAAATACTACTATCAATTATATATAATTATTTCCCAAAAATATAATGAAATCATTTTTGGAGATGATGTATTTCAGAAGTATAAAATAAATTTACGGAACATTTAATATTTTCCTATAAATAAATAATCAATGAATTTATAATGATATTGAAATCTTCATAATGGTTCTAATCATATGAACACATCGTAATTTAATGACTATTTCAAAATGATCACACATGAAACTTTTAACAATACATCATTGTTTGTTTAAGCATAGTTGTAACATCCCAAGTAAGTAATGAATAATGGATATTCTTATCAATGTCTATTTATGAATTAGATAGTGTTTTAGAGGCTTAAAATGAGAATAAGTCCAATCTTAAGCATGTAATACACTAATATTTTTAAAAGATTGTTTTACTTCCATTTAATGGAATAACATTTTTAACTAAAACTTTTGACAATTTTATAATCCCTATTTTTCGAAATAAACTTATTCTTTATGATTAGGACATTGAAATTTACTTTGGGTAAATTTTTGGTATTTTTCCGATAATGTTCATTTTTTATTGAATAGTGAAAAATGTTGTATTTTAATACAAAACCTCTTTTTAATCTAATTTATTTATATTAATAGTTTATCTTTTGAATTGGTTTTAATGTTAAATTAGAATCTATTTTTACCTTTTAATCCAATAGTGGTCGTTGAAATTAATTTCACTTTGAAATTGGACATAAACTAGTGTCAATATTTTGATACTTATTATTTCATAAAAACACGCTATTTTCTCTAACAGCAGGAATTAATTATTAAATTAATTAATTAAACTTATATGTTTTGTATTTTGTAAAATAGACATCATTTTTCAATTCGGAATATCGAATATAGCTTAGGGTGATGTTTTGGTATTTTTCTGAAAAACATCAATTTTTGATGAATAGTGAAACCACTAGGTGGTACTTAAAAAAACTGATTTTTCATCTAAATGAAACTTCACCACTTATGTGTTTTGAATTTCAAAAATACAACATACATGGTTTTCATTAAGTAGTAAAATTTGGTTCAATGGGATTAAAATAATTTTTGGGTGATTATTAACTTTTATGTTTTTAATCAGGATTAGAGGTAATTAGTGTAATTTAAGGTAAAAATAATGATTTAATAATATTAAATGACCATGAAACATGTCCTACCCATATTGTATGTGTCATGGCCGACCACGAAAACCCATGGGTCGATTTTCGGGACCCTATAGAGCCACTTGGGTATGATAAAGACATTAATGCTTTTTATTTAATGTAAAAGTAAAAATGACACAAACATGAGTGGTTTTAGTAAAATAATTTTCTAATTAGGTTATACTAGTCATATATTTGAATATAAATATTCATTGGAAATCTAAAAAGATTATATACATCATAGTAATTTTTTTTATAATTTTTATACTTTAAATAAATTACATTATTTATGACATCACAATGATGCAGTAGTTACCTCATTAATAATGGATTTAAATAAAATTAAAAGATAATGTAAAATCTATGACCTACACATGTCCAAAACCTATTGTATGGGTGGTTTTCGAACCCTTACCAACTTATCCTCGAATTATATCAATGTGGGTCCTTTTAAATCCAAAACACATTTTAAAATAATGTAACATTTCTTTACTTTCCAAGAGTGCCTCTCCTCTCCTCTTATAAAAGGCCCCCACCTCTACCACCATACCCACATTTCCAAACCCTTTGGATCGGCCAAAACCTACCCATTTTGTCTCTACACATCCCTCTATAACTCTTATACATCTCACTTTTGGAATAATTCTTCCCAACGAAGCCTTTGAGCTCAAATCAAAAAGAGATACCCGATTTAAAGGTAGTGTCTTCAATTGTGTTCTTATGTTTTATTTTGCTTCTCCAACCCCCTAAACACTTTTTATTCATTTACTTTGTAAAAAAACCAGAATCTTCCATATACTAGGATGTTGTTATAAAAAGTATTCGAGCTACACTTACACACACCGACATCTTATGGTTTAAGAACATACTGTTTCTTTGGATGGCGAATTTCTGCCTCACGAAATGATAAATGTTCAATATTCTTTTAACACCATCAAAGGTGGCCATTAAGATGAAACTCTATTTATATATGATATATAATATGTTTATGTTTCACTTGAGCTTCTGTATTTTTCATTTATGACATTCCTTTATGGGTACCATTATGGGTAAATGCGATATCTTCATTTTAGGAAGTGTAGAATACTGCCCCCTCAAAGTGATTTGATTCATTAATGCCATATGTGGGACGTATAAAGGATTTAATTAATGATATTATGTATTATATTATACTAGAATTATAATATACCCTTATATCATTATGACTCCATTCCATAAAATACAAAATAGAAATGAAAGTAGCGTTCATGCGTACGTACGGCTTACCGTCTCCATGAACAGTGCATTTCATTTCTTACCTCTAAACGTTGTGTAATATTATAAATGCATGTATAAACTGGATATATATGATATATTTGATATATACATCATGACTATAACTCTGGATATAATGGATACATGAACAACTTGTAATTATAAAGAGCATATTTTGATCATGTACCAATGATCGTTAAAACGACCATTATTAACTTATATAATTGCATATTGTTCAAGACATGGTAATAAGTACTATAAAAGGAATGAGAACATGAAAATGGTTCTTAATCAAGTAGAAATTAACTCCATTTTATTATTCAGGAGGTTAAAGAATGTTCGAGTCAAGTCGGTCCCGAGTTATGGGACATCATCTCAATCTCCTTTCATTGAGGCATATTTTGTTTTATACACAACCTTCTTTTATACGGCATATAAAACCCTTTGAATTTTATGTTTATCAAAAAGGAATCTTTTTTTATACAAAGAGTTTTACTAAATGACAAAAGGGAATGACTTTGCTGTACGTATGTGGTGAAAATGACTTCTTCGCCGCTGTGACCATTATTTGAGTTTCGGGTTCCTCTACAAGCCATGCCTTCTTTTTAAAAAAATATAAATACCATGTTTTACTTTTCGTTTATTCTGGTATTGAAAATGGTTTTCATAATGTATCTATATCAATGTGTTGTATTGATATCTTGTGATTGAATGGTGGTAATGTTATGTTTTCTTTATGCATGTTTTATGTGATACAATTATGTTGTGGTTCTTGGGCATTATTATGAAGATAGGTGGTTCCGTGATAATCTATGGGCGGGTGAGCCTGAAATAGCTCTCTAATGCATTGGGTAACATGAAGGGGTTAAACTTTAATGTTTATCCAAAGAGATTTAGGGGATATATTGTGATGGGTATTCCAAACGTAACCAAGAGGGTTACTCCCTACGTAAGAATGTTATGAATTCCTCAATTTCCTTTATGTCTTTTGATTTCTATGATTTATTCATGATTTGATGAGGTATGTTAAAGTGCATATGTCTAATGAGTAGAGTAAGATATTGTACATAGACTAATGTTTTCATTTCATGATTTTATATCCCTTACTGAGATTTTTATGCTCATCCCATTTTTTTGAAATGTTTTTCACAGGTCAAGGGAAAGGTACATGATGTGCATGATATGATGATAGTGTCAAGGAAGTGTCAAGAAAGAATCCATGTTTTATTATAAATATGTTTTCATTGATGGGAAAAATGAATACTATCTTTTATATGACCACATTGTTTAAATGTGGAGTATAATGCATGTTTTATGATCTAATTCTCTAAAACTCTAATCCTGAGAAGATCCTCAATGTGTAATCTTGTAATAACTCATGATTATGTAAGGATTAAGGTTGTTGACTTATAGTTGGTATCAGAGGTCAGTTTAGATAACATTAGGAGTTAGAATTCTATTAAATGATTATCCAAAAATAATTTTATGGTCATATTGAAATGATATAGCATTTGATGAATACCATGTTGCTTCATCTAAGACATGTTTGTTCAAAATGGTTTTCCCCAGAGGAAACAGGGAATCAGTGCTAGGATGGCATACAGAAGGAAATAACCTTCCGAATCAGCATCCTGAGATGGTCGGAATTGGAACTAAACAGTTTTTTGCAGTAATGGCGCAATTGACTCAAGCAATAAATGGTTTTGGTATCCATGCACGAGATCAGCCAGATCAACCGCAGATGAACATGTCAGTGGTGGAACATTTCATGAGGCAACATCCCCCATCATTAAGAGGATAATCTGACCTTGTGCTAGCTAAAGGGTGGATTAAAGCACTGGATAAGTTTTTCGATGTCATGGGGTGTTAATACAATCAAAAGGTTAGTCTTGTTATTTACCGTTTAGAGGGTGAAGAAGATCAGTGGTGGTTGATGGTTAAAAATATCAGCGATGCTGATGAGATTGATGCTCTCGACTGGGATGAATTCAAAGGTATGTTTCTCGAGAGTATTTTCCTAAGGCTTCTCATCATAGTATGGAATAAAATTCCTAGAATTGAGGTATGAGGAAAACTCAGTGGCTGTCTATGAAGAAAGGTTCACTCGATTGGAAAGGTATGCTCTACATTTTATCCGAGACCTTTATAGTAAAATCAATCATTTTTACTCAGGATTAAATCCAAAATATCAAAGGGCATTGGATTCTCGTGAGTTCAAAAGTAATGAAAATCTTGTTAGATGTGCTCAGAAAGTGGAAATCTATTTTGCTGATGATCAAGGGTTCAATAACAACCAGCAGAAGAAGAGACCGAGGCGGCAGGAGAAAGGAAAGAATTCATCAAAAACATCTGATGATAAGAAGACTAAGTTTCCTGTTTGTGATAAATGTGGTAAAAGGCTTTATTGGGAATGTCTTATGAATTTTGGAATGTGCTACCGATGTGGTAATATGGGACATAAGGCTCGTGATTGCACTGAAAAAGATCAAGGTGAAGGTAAGACTAAATTTGATTTACAGTTAGTGAAATGTTTTAAGTGCAATGAGATGGGTCACTATGCAAACGAGAGTCCGAAAAAGAGCTTGAGTGATGGGATGTAGTTAGACTACAAGCAGAAATGGGTGTTGAAATCCTTTGCAACTACTTCATTAGATGTCATGCCATCAAATGAGGCTATATCAGGAACTTTGTTTTTTTTTCAGATTATGCCAGTGTGTTGTTTGATTCGGGGTCTACACATTCTTTCATCTCTGAAACCTTTTCTAGTAAAATGAGAATACCATATCAAGAAATGACTCCTGAAATTTTTGTAAAAACACCAGCGGGAAATGTTGAGGCAAAAAGAATTAATAAGAATCTTCATATCCTTATCTGTTGAAAGAACCTACTTAAAAACCATATTGCTTTACCACTAGTAGAGTTTGATGTTATCCTGGGTATGGATTGGCTCTCAATTTACCATGCTAAGATTGACTGTAGATCTAAAGAAGTTTCTTTTCAGAAAGACATTCAGTTTGTGTACATGAATGGACCCTTACTGTTGATAACATATCAAGAGGTCGAGAAACTTGTAAAAGATGGAAATTAATGATACCTTGAACATATTTTTGAAAAAAAAGGAACTGTTCAGATTAGTGATGTGACAATGGTAAATGAGTATCCTGATGTTTTTCCTGATGAGTTGCCTGGAATAATACCAGATCAGGAAGTTGAGTTTACTATTGACTTAGTTCATTATGATAAGCCAATTTCCAAACCCCCTTATCTAATGGCTCAAATTGAACTTTTAGAGTTGAAGGAGTAATTGCAAGATTTATTAGAGAAAGGTTTCATTCGATCTAGCACATCACCATGGGGTGCTCCTATTTTATTTGTTAAAAAAAAATATGGTTCAATGAGACTTTGCATTGATTATAGAGCCTTGAATACCATCACTATTAAGAACAAATATCCTTTGCCTCATATCAATGATTTGTCTGAGCAGCTCCAGGGAGCTCAATATTTTTCAAAGATTGACCTGAGATCGGGGTACCATTAGCTGAAGGTAAAAGAAGCAGATGTTCCGAAGACTGTGTTTCGTACAAGATATAGCCATTATTAATTTGTATTAATGCCTTTTGTGCTAACCAATGCACCTACTATATTCATGGATATAATGAATAGTATTTTCCATGAGTTCTTGGATAAGTTTTTGGTGGTTTCTATTGATGATATTTTGGTGTTTTCTAAAAGTAAATCGGAGCATGAAAGACATTTAAGGGTTATTTTGAAAACCTTAAAAGAAAAGAAATTGTATGGGAAACTCAGAAAGTGTGAGTTTTGTTTGCAACAAATTTCTTTCCTTGGTTACACTGTTTCCCAATACGGGATAACTGTTGATCCTACAAAAAAAAGGTTGTTGAAGAATGGCCAAGACCCACAAATGTATCAAAGATTCATAGATTTCTTGGTTTGGTGGGCTATTACTGAAGGTTTGTTAGAAATTTTTCACGTTTATCTAGTCCAATTATTGAGCTACCTCAGAAGGGTGTTATGTTTATCTGGACAAAAGAATGTGATGATTGTTTTCAAAAATTGAAAAGAAGATTGGTGAATGCTCTAGTTTTGGCACTACCTTCCAGGAATAGAGAGTTTGTTATCTACAGTGATGCTTCATTAAAAGGACTTGCTTGCGTCCTAATGCAGAATGATCTGATAATTTCTTATTCTTCACGACAGTTGAAAACTCATGAGGTAAATTACCCTACACATGATTTGGAATTAGCTGCTTTGGTTTTCGATTTAAAAATATGGAGGCCTCATTTGTATGGAGTAAAGTGTGAAATATATAATGATCACAAATGTTTAAAGTATGTATTCACTCAGAAAGAATTGAACATGAGACAAAGGATATGGATAGAATTAATCAAGGATTATGAGTGTACAATTCATTACCATCATGGAAAAGCAAATAAAGTGGCTGATGCTTTGAGTAGAAAAAGTAATGCTTCATTAACAATGTTGTGTTTGGAACGTGATCCTTTGGTTAAGGATTTGAGGAACTTTGTCATAGATGTATTTGGTGCAGGAAGGTCTTCTGTTTTGTTTCAGGTATCAGTGAAATCTTATCTATCAGACAGAATCAAGAAATCACAGAAGCAAGACTGTGAGTTGAGGAAAAAGGTAGGGCTGGTACAGAATGGTATGTTGCCTGAATTCAACATGGATAATGATTATGTTTTGAGATCTGTGAAGAGATTGTGTTTGACTTGTGATTCACAGTTTAAGAGAGAGTTGTTATGTGAAGCTCATAGTTCTCTGTTTTCAGTTCATCCTGGCAGTACTAAGATGTATAGAGATCTGTAGGAGTATTACTGGTGGGAAGGGATGAAAAGAGATATTGCTGATTTTACTGTGAAGTGTTTGACTTGTCCACAGGTTTAAGCAGAGAGGCAGTTTCTGAAAGGGTAGCTTCAGCCTTTACCAGTTCCAGAGTGGAAATGGGAAAATATATCCATGGACATTGTTTTGGGATAGCCAAAGACACCTCGATGTAATAATTCAATCTGGTTTATTATTGATCGCTTGACTAAATCTGCTCATTTACTTGATATACAAGATACTTTTTCCCTAGATCAAATTTCCCATTTGTATCATAAAGAGATAGTCAGGTTACATAGATTTCCACTCTCCATTGTATCTGACCGTGATCCTAGGTTCACATCTAACTTTTGGAAAGGCCTTCAAAAGTTTTTGGGTACTGAATTAAATTTTATTACATCTTTTCATACTCAATCATATGGGCAGTCAGAATGAACAATTCAGTCGTTGTAGGATTTTCTATGTTCTTGTTCGATGGATTATCAGGGAAGTTGGTACCAACATCTTTCTATTGTTGTGTTTTGCTGAGGAAATTTATATGAACACGCGGTTATTCATAGAAAAATTTACTTAATGGGGTGTGAAATTCAGTTGTTTTTCTATAAGAACATTTTTTACTGTTTAATGATCAGAAAAAAATTAAATAAAAAATTTATTTATTTAAAAATAACCAAAGGGGAAAAAGTAATAATGATTTTGGATATAGATATCATATAAAATAAAAATTATAAATTTAAACATAAACAATACAAGAAAAATGACATTTTAACATAAAAATCATAGCTCATATCCATATTTTTCATAATCATATTAATTAGGTTTATAATAAGAATCGGATTATTATAAAAAAATAAATGAACAGTTTATAATACCATACAAGGTTTATAATATAGATAACATTTTCCCAATTTATATATTTATTTTAATTATTGATAACAACTTAATTCATCAATTTGATCTTATTTAAATCCATTTTTGATTTATGTGTTGTTTTAGGGTAAAATATATAAAAAATTTTATTTTGGAAGTTTAATAGATATTAATTAGAAGGGTATTTTAGTAATAACATTTAGAATATTATTAAAATTTTAGTGATTATTTTTTTAGGATTTACTGATTTATTTTCATCATCTTTTTTCATCTAGACCAAGAGATGATTTAGAAAACATTTCTCAGAAAAATATATCGAGTTGCAATTTTTTTTTGGCATAGACCCCACATATTTAATTGTATTATAACACATGATAAACTTGTTCAATTATAGGTTTTGTAAAATTATTTCAATGAGAACAAAAAAAATCATTCCTCCAAAGAAAATAATTGTTTTTGTTCATTAAGGGGGTCATCGGACTTTATAAAATGAATGTAGATTTCTAGAATTCTCATCGTGAAAAATTAATGCTCTAGTTTTATTTCATAACTATATCTAGAAATGTAAAATCCATGTGAAATTTTGCGGACAAATTCAAAAAATATTTTAGAAAAACATTTAGGAAGTCTTCAGTCCCCAATATAAAAATTTAATAGAGGTAATTTGATGATATCCCTGAAGAAATATTATGTAACTCCAATTTCAACCATAGAAGACCCGTTATGTCCCATAAGTCCTGAATTTTATTATTTGAAACCCTAAACCTCTTTAATTTCTATATATAAGAAGACATGGGTGCATTAAAAATATTATATATTGGAGAATAATGTTGTGGACGTTTGCTATTGATTTAGTATTTTTCTTTAATTTTTTAGTTTTCTTTTCCCTTGTAACGCTATTTTATTTTTATTAAACAGTTTCAAAATTATTATTCCTTATGTTTTCACTTCCTATAATAAAATAATTTATCCTAGCCATTTTCTATTGTTATATCAGTTCAATTTTCAATGGAATGTGAATAACTCGAGGCTTAGGCCAGTGTGATGTTTCTTGGTGTTAATTGTTATTCAGTATCAATCAAAAAAATTATTCTATTTTTGGTGCATTAAAATTATTTTTTTGTGTATCTTGATCATAAACCATATTATTATTTTTAAGATTATTTATATTCTTTGAATAAGTTTTTCCTCCATTCTCTTATTAAAACCCTTCACCTGTTAGATTTGGGGTTTCCCAAGGAGATGAAATGACACATTGTAGAGAAATATATTTTAAGAATGACATTCATGGTTGAGGGGTTTTATAATTTAACTATTGTGGTGTCTGGTTTGGTGTGTGAGATTCAAGGTAGAAAAACATACATAATAAATCAATGAAAATTAATTCATTAATAATGTTTCCACAAAGGAATTACAAAATAAAAATTAAAAGAATTATTCATGAATAAAATTTTATTATCTAAACCTAGAATGAATACATTTCATTCCAAATTTCATTTTCTTTACCTATTCATTTAGAATTAATTTCTTCATTTTATTATTTTAAATTCATGTTTTCTCAAATCCCCAAACAGAACATTTAATAAATTATAAACAAAATTTTATTCTATGAATTATAATTAGTTATTGAATGAACTGTGTTGATCCTATAATGACTCATATTTTCCAGACATTATTTTAGAAATTGTATTCGATAATCCCAAGACAAGGAGTTGACATGGCATAACATTCTACTACCTAGGGTGCCCAAATATATTTGGAATACTATTATGTTTTTTATAGAATGCCCATGTGACTTTTCAAAAAATGTAAAATAACTCTTCAATGAGTAACCAAATATGAAATTTGACAACACCATTGAGCTGAGAGTTGTGGGTTTACCTACAACACGACTAAACATTTGTCAGCACAAGTCATCTATAGAAAACTTCACCAGTGGTGTAACAGAAATTAAAATAATTATGATAAAATTATTTTATATTTAAATCCAAATAATTCATAAACAGTAACTCAGATTAGAATTATGAGACCACTATTTAGTTTATAAGGGGGTGTTTTACCCTAGGTAGGGCATAACATCATCAGGAACATGTTGAGAGTGAATGTTATATTTTGTACATATCCATTATTAAATTATCTCAAAAAATATTTTATTTAATGTTACATGTCGACATAGAGGCTATTGTCATTTTTAATAAGTCATGTCAGATTAATTCATGGTTCTCATCATTACTTTATAATTCCCCTAAGTAAAGGATAAGGATTTTATGTCCCAATAAAGAATTCCAGAGAATCAAGGATCAATGATGACAGAGACATCTATTCAATTTTTGTGAGCATTGTTAATTGAGGTATGTTGTCCATATCTTCAATATTTCATCCCCCTTCAAAGAATCAAATGATGAACAGGGACCAACATATAAATAAGTTGATTCGTGGTTCTGAAATTCTTGTGGGAGGGATAATTCTTGAGGGATTAAATGGAACACATCTTCATGATTATCCTGTTGTCGATTTCTTCAATATCCACCTAAAATGAACATATCAGGGATGAACTATCATGGAAAGGGTCCCATCATTGGGTGTTTGTGTGCTGAATCTCTCCTGAAAAAAATCTATCACGTCTTTATGTGATATTTTCCCTTTTTAACACTGTGTAATCAATCGATCAATTTCCCCATGATCCATTGAGTAACGATCTGAGACTGATGGTCATGATCCCTAATAGCATTGCGGAGGTGCGACATGAGCACAAAAGGAAGGATGGAGATTATGTTGGGGGTGTGATGAACAACGAGACACTGATAAGACAACCAATGGATAGGGAAACATTCAGCCCAGTGGGAGTTTGGGTTCTAATGGGGCACAAAAACAAGTTCCATAATGACCATGATATAGGAGGATCCTTCAATAGTGAAGGCTGCGAGTAGTGACTGTGGTGGGATGCGGCATGGAGTTCACATCAGAAGGGAGGGCATAGGCAGTGATCATGACATAGTGAAAGGGGGCATCACATGGCTTGTTTCTTCATGGAAAACATGGTGGCGGACTCCATAGGGGGGGGAGGACATAGTGTCATCCATGTTGAACACGATGTTAGTGTTTACTAAGAGCACACAATCGAGCCATAAAGGGAAGGAGCCAACCCTCATTGACATGACAGGGTGGAGAACCAACCCACTCTAGTGGCCCAGTAGGTTGCACCACACATCCCGAAAGCCTACTGGTCCAGGCTGGTTTGGGCCTAACCAGACCGAACAAGGATGGGTCGGTTCAGCAAGGCAAGGTTCGATTGAGCCCAAACTATACCCTTTTTACGAGGCTGTCCATATTGTTCAAACTATCTATCTGTTTGCTTATCCATTTTTTGAATTGGTTCCCTGGTGATGAGAAGTTCATTTTGAGATACACCATGTCAGTTTTTGTGGATTTTGGTTGATGAAAAAATGGATCATGAATTATATGCTCTCAGAACGATTGTTCTACGACTAGAATCCTCCACCTGGTTGTGACTATGAAATCAAAGTTACTATGTGACATGGGGAACTACTTGACCCATTGATTCTCTATCAGCTGTTGACACTTGCTACTCCATTGATACTCTGTGTGTCATCAACGATGCATGAACAATCATTGCCATGTGCCCCATCGAGGCTTCATGCACCATCGACATCCCAAAATCCATCACCTATCTGAGTGTCATAGATTGTCCAGGAAACATTGATGCTTTGTGCTCCCTGAACACTACATGAACCATAAACGCTCCATGTGAAATTGAAGCGTTGTGCACCGTCGATTCAATATGTTCCACCAACACATTAAGTGTCATAGATACTGAGATATCTGTCGACAACAACCTTAATACTTCTCTTCATGCTTTATATATATAATTATGTGATTCTATCATATTTAATGCATTTTGTGTGCTTTCATTGTGGTTTACATAATTCTTTTCCTTTTTGTTGTACTCTATGTGTTTTTTTAGTGTACTTCATTTATTTCCATTGTGTTGATGTTTATTTATTATATGTTCACATTTCTCATTTCAGGGTCCCCACTAAGTATTGTTTTACTCACCACTACATAGGTTATGCCCTCATGTATCATATCTTATGTAGATGATCAATGAATTGATGGAGTCTTTATTATACTAGGGCTTGATGGTTCTTAGAGAGAGGCCCAACTAACATGCTATTTTTCAGTGACTTAAGATTATTTTATTTCTACCAACCTTTCATGTAGTTTTTTCTATAGACGATATTAAGGAGCATGTACTTTTCCTTTCAGCGGGGCTTGTATTATGGCCATGTTTACTTTTCAGTTTTGTAATTTTGTTCTTTTTGTTGGTATCATGCTGGTGCACATGCTTGTTAACTTAGTGTTTTTAGATTTAGAATTTTTGTCTTCGACATGTGTTCATGAGTGTAGGTACATAGAAAATTTCCTCTCATATCTGGTATATTACTACATGGTGATACTCTCCATCCCCTAGAAATTTGGAGTCGAGCTTCAGTTATTCATGTCATGTGGTTTTGGGACAGTTCAAGATAGAATGGAGTCACAAGAGGCAGGTTTTACCTAACGAATCAAGATTATGTGAAATTGTTTTCAAGAAATAGTGTCAAGTGTTTAAATTCTGTATTTAAGGCTAGTGAATCCAGTGCTGTTCCTACAGCCGATATATCCATACACTAGGACACTAAATATTTCAATCCAACTCTGTATATAAAAACACTGGTTGCATGGAAAATAATTTTATAGGTATCATATAGGACTTTGTGTGTTCTAATGTACTTATTGAGTAAGTTTCACCTCAATATGTATAATCTATGGAATGAGATATACGTTGATCTATTTTAGGATTCCTCCATATAGACAGCATACCTGGATTCGGATGTGTGATTTTGAGGATCATCCACCTTGAAATGAGGCATCCGTACAAGGACCAATACCAGAGATATCACCCCTGGGTGGTGCACAAGTGATACCACCACCTATAGAGTAGCAGCTACTACCGGTTTTACTTGTAGAAGATGTACACAGGTTGAGTGTGTTTCTTGAGTTTTAGAGGTAGCAATATCCCATGTTTTTGGGTGAGGAAGACCCCCATGAAGAAGTTGATTAGTTGGAGTTAGTTACACATGTCTTGAACATAAGGAGGACGTCGCTCTATAATATAGAATTTATAGTCACGAGTCTTCAACATGGAACAGTTGGGTAAATTTGGAGATTAGTGATCTAGACACCTTGGTAAATGATTATCACTTATATATAATTTGATCATATTTTCAAGGAAGTAAACTATCCAGTGACATTTGGATCTATGCGTATACCAGAGCTTCTACATCTACAATAGGGAAGTAATACATTAGAAAATTACTCAGTGAGATTTATTGATCATCCTTGTCACTCCACATATATGGTGCATGACCTATTATTAAGGGCCCATAACTTCAAGCAGGGGCTACGCCAGGATATCAGAGTTTCCATGATATCCCTTAGCATGCTTATTTATTTGGGGTACTAGAGAGATCACTACTAATGGAGATAATACTAGAAAAGAAGACAGTGGTAATGGGAGCTACCACCAGGAATCAAGTTGCTAAATCATAAATAGAAGGTAGCTGAAATCTGCCACAGATTTCCAAAAAAAATCAGAATGATTATGGGATAACCCCATCACAGAAGTTTATCATTTCAAGTCTCCCATGGTAATGCTAGTCAGCAAATGGATAGAATGAGTTACTCATACAATGGTTGGGAAAATAGTAATTGAGATTCTAAGACCCATCATATAGGTGATTAATATATTGTTGAGGGAACACCAAGATAAAGGTGATGGAGGGAATAGGATGGTCCACTTGATAGTGGATGTGATAGAGGAGCTAGATGGGAAATATGAAATGTGAGTATCTTAGAGGTACCAACACCGCCACTACTTGGTGGTCCACCATAGGATCAAGTAGCTAGTGGAATAGAACAAGGATATCTTTAGGTGATGGATTCTTAAAATACAAGTGCTATGGAGATGAATAGAGGTATGATCTATGTCATTTTCAAATAGCTACAATTTTGATAAACATAGTTGAAAACACTCTTTTACCACCACGACCCTTCTAGGAGACACAAAGAATCAATTGGAACCATTTACTAATTCAATCTATTTAGATACTGTCATGGGTGAAGAATAAATGATCAACCAATAGTGAAAAATTTGTTCCATGACTCTTAGTGTGAGAGATTCAGTTTTGATCTCTTGGTGGCAGCGTCAGAGCCTTATGATTTCATCCTTGGTATGGACTAGTAAACCATTGTCCATGCATAGATTGACTGATTTAGGCATAGAGTATGGCGTGTCCATAGATACTAGACCAAGTTTTCTTTTGTCAATAAAAAATTAAACCCAAATAGCACAAGATGGACTCACATGTAGAAGGGTCCAACTGATCAAAAACTAGGTGTATAACATGATCCTCAGTGTACTGGATGAGATTAGTCATATATTCCCCATAGTGGTGGTTAAGTGTGGTGAAATATTTCCATAACATGTTCCAAGATTCACTCATTATATTGAGGTAGACTTATTCATTAATTTGTACCACTGAAAGATATCAATATCAAAACATGCATATTTTATGGCACATATGGAGCTTCAAGATTTGATGGTTAAACTGGAGGAATTATAAAGGAGGGGATTCGTAAGACCCACTGTTTCAACTTTGGTAGCCCAAATATTATTTTATAAAAAGAAAAAAGAGATCATTAGGTTAGGTGTGGACTTTCGAAATCTGAACTAGGTGACCACGAAAAAAAATTATCAACTACTAAATATTAACAATATCATAGATCTACTAAAGGGAGCGATGTGGTTCTCAAAGAAAGACCACAACTTTGGATATCACCAGCATCATGTATAGAATGGGGATGTACCAAAGATATACTTTAGATGCTGGTAAAGTCTCTTTGAGTACATAGTGAAGACGTTTGGTGTGATGAATTATCTAATAGTGTTCATGGAACACATGAACATGATATTCCATCCTTACATAGATTGGTTCATCATGTGCCTCATTGATGACATCCTTGTGTACTCATCTTATGATGAGGAGCACATGATACACCTGAGTATGGTCCCAAACACACACTAAGTGAACCATAATTATAGGAATCTCTTGATGTGTCAATTATAGATTTAGGAGGTTCCCTTTCTTGGACACATCATTTCAGAGATTTTAGTTGCAGTAGATTTAGTGAAGATAGAGGCGTTACATGCTTGGGATCCTCCCAAGAGTGTTATCGAGGATTAGAGTTTCCAAATATTGGTTGGGTACAATCATAGGGTTTTTCCCAACGTTTCCTAGGTAGAAACACCATTTATGTACTTGATATTGAGGAGGAAATATTTAAAGTATAAAATGAAGTTTCACCTATTCTTTCAGGAGATGAGGTCGAGGTTGATGAGCGCTCCCAGGTTGAGATTATTATAGGAGATTGTTGAGTGTATAGTGTTATGTGATGCATCATTCACTAAGATTTCTTATGTCCTGATACAGGGGAAATCCATGATTACATATGGTTCCATCCATTCAAGGGAGCATGATAAGAACTACATGACCCATGATCTTGAACTACCAGTGGTTGTCATCACATTGATGTGGTGGAAACACTACCGGATGGTAGTGCAATTTAATATCTACTCTAACCACCAGAGTCTAAATTATATCTTTTCATTGAAAGATCTGAGCATGAGATAGAGATGATGGATTTTATTCCTATATAACTATTATTTTGTGATTTTCAATACTCATGACAACGAGATCACGGTGGAGGATTTTCTCAGTAGGAGATCCAGATTGTTGTTGCTGATTGAGGAGTCAATGAAATTTGGCACATTATAGATATATTTGGTAGATGGGGATATATGAGATTAACATTAGTTGATGGTTGTCACTCAACCACTCATTAAATTAGTCTGGAAGGGGTATCATGGAGTCACTAAATGTGTGACTATACATGTCCAGATGTCCACATGACATGTCACTAATATATATTTGAAATTTGGGAATAAATTCGTCTTTTCAAGGGATGAACATTAGTTTTATTGATGTTTCTGGTGGAGCGCAATAGGGAAATTCATACATGACAATTGTAAGTACATCCAATTGTAAAAAATATACATTAGGACCTCTGATGTCAGTTCTAGTGGTAGAGGATGAAGAAGGTGAATGTATAGTTCATTTCTTGTTTCTTAATTTCCATCAAGTGATGGCTGATCACTAGGTTCCAGTGGTCATGACACAACCACTTGAGGTGCCAAAGTGGATGTGGGGTGAGATATCTATAGAATTCATGATGGTTTTATCATTCATGTCAATGGGATACGATACAATTTGGTTGATCATTGACCTACTCACCATGTTGGAAAACATTCTATTGAACAATAAGGATATATCAATATAGAACCTGGGTTACCTCATAATGAGGGAGATAGTTCGACTCCTTGTAGTCCCATTGATGATAGTATTGTATTGTATTGCTCTCTTTACATACCATTTTTATAAGGTATTGAAGGAGGAATTTTCGATTTAGTTTGGTTAGATAAATGAATTTCATTCTTAGCTATATGGTTATATGGAGTGGACCATCCATGTTCTATGTGAGATTCTACGTGCTATCATCATAGACCTTGTACACTATTTGGATGTCTACCTATAATTACTAATTTTTTTATAACAATATCTAACACTTAAAAATTATTAGGGATTTGTTTGGGGCCTTGAATGGGTGGCCATGCAGGTCACCACTATGTCTTAAAGACCCCAGAGAGTCAGCACTCATGTGTCGAATGTTGGTTTGAGCTACCACCGAGAAGGTGAAAATCATCCAGGAGTGGATGAGGATTGTATAGATCTAATAGAAATCATATGATTATTGGATGTTGAGGCCTCTAAAATTATGGGAGGGAGACTCTATTTTAGTTCATGTATCATCTAGATGGGGATTACATAGATTTTTTGGGGTGACAGGTTATCTATGAGATACATCAACTTCTATCAGATTCTGAGTATATTTGAAAAGTGGTGTACTGCCTAGTTCTACACCCGTAGTTGCACTGTTTTTCATGATTTCGTCCATGTGTCATAGATTAGGAGGTACATGAATGATCTATCACACATCATCAACTGGGACGAGTTTGATATTAAAGATGGGTTGAATTATTAAGAGTATCATATAGAGATCGAGGATTGATAGGAGAAGATTATTCATGGGATGTCGATTCCTCAAGTGCGTGTTTTGTGGCATCAATGAAATCTATATGAGATCACGTGGGGGTAAGAGGCACAAATTCATTAATAGTAACCTAATTTTTATATTCATTAGACCATTTTTTAGTTTTTTGGGATTGAAATCCTTATTGTGGGGAGAATTGAATGACTCATAATTTCCTTATTAAATTTTTATAATCTATTTGGTACCATTCTGTAACCATACGCTGAGAATGCATGCAAATTTGAGGCCTAGGGCTCAAAGAACCTTTTTTTATAAAAAACATATGTTTTTTATAGCACGCCTAATAAATTTTTTGAAATGTTTAAATAAATCTTAATCGATGGATCATATTTGAAATATACGGGCTCCATCGAGCTCAATGTATTGTCTTTACCCTATGATCGAACAAATATTTGTCCAGATGGCTCATCTGTATATAAGTTTCCATGGGTGTAAACACTAATAAAATAATAAAATAATTATTTTATTCTGAAATCCTAACAACTCATATATGGTAACAATGAATTGAAATCTAAGACAACAATTGATTTTTTAAGGATTTTTTTTCCTTAGGAGTGGACTATCCTCGACCTGTACAAGTTAGGGGTAAATGTTAGATTTTGGATGTAGACGTCATTAAAGTATCTATTAATATTATTTTATAGAATGTATTGTGTTTAAATAGCTTCAATTTTTCTTTTTAATAATACATTTTGGAGGAATTAAATTTTATATCCCAAACCCATGAATTCCCAAGAGGTAAGAAGAAGGAATCATTATCTCAACAAAGAATGTCGGTGAATCGATGATCAAAAACGACACCGACCTCATTCCATTGTCAGTGAGCGATCCAAATCGAGGTAGGGTGTCAATATATTTATGATTTACAATATCCTTGTTATAATAAAATGTAAAATGTAAAACAACCCACGAACATTTTGATCCATGGTTCGATCATTCTCATGGGAGGGGTAATTCATCTGTGATTAAAGGAAATAGATATTGATGATTATTTTATTATAGGTTTCATCATGATCCCGCTAAAAAAACAGATCAAGGACAAATGAACAAGGTCAAGATATGTTCTTTGGGTGTTCGTGTTCTTAATCCATACCCCTAAATATTTCATGTTCTTCATGCATTCCTCACAATTTGAAACAATACGTGAGAGATTAATTGTTGTTCCCAAGATACATTGAGAAATTATAAGATACCGAAGGTCTTTATCCACTACAGAAATGTGGAGGAGTGATGATAGAACAGAACAAAGGAGACTACTTATAGAGGAGTTCACAACGAATGTCTGGCCATAGGTAGGGTGGCTGATGATGATAGAAGTGCATGTCCTGGTGGGGAGGCTGGGTTCCAGTGGGGTGTATAGCGGTGGTCCAGTTATACCACACTAGAAGAGGATCTTGCAACGATATAGGTCAAGAGAAACCGGTTGGAGCCCCGATGATGACTATAGTGGGACGTGTCTTAGAGACCGCATCGGTAAAATCCTATAGTGGAGGGGAGGCTGCGGGAAGTGACAGAGATGTAGAGACATGGGGGACAACAGGTGGCTGGGGTCTTCATGAAACCCATGACAGTGGATTCCATGGGGAAGTGGGTGGGACACATAGTCGTCATCATTGAATGTCAGAGCCACATTGACCTGTTGTGCATGACCAATATGTGTGCTGAAGGAGCTAATCTGCATGTGGTTAGCTGACATGGAGAATGAGGCCACCCCGTTAGCTTTCCATTTTGAACCGTGCAGCCCATATTCTTAATTTTTTAGCCCCACCAAACTAAACTGGATCTTTTCGGGTTAGCGAGACCATGTCGAGTCGGGCCTAGACTAAACCAGACCATTTTTTACTATATTTGTCATATCATTCAAATCATGTGTAATTTGGAAAATATTTTTGTGGCATTAGGACACTTACAGAAGGAAATTCCAAAAGAGATAATCTATGTGAGATTTTTTTGGAAGTTGGTAGATGCCCAAAAGTCTCTATGAGTATGTTTTCCTAAAAATGAGTGTTCTATGACTGTAATCATATGGATGGCTTTGAATATGTGATATTTGTGATTATTTGACATGGGGTATACTTGAACCATCGAACCACCATGAATTGTTGACTCTCTATATGCCATTGATGCTCCAGGAACCATCAATTCTCTACGCTCGATTGATGCACTGTGTGCCATAAATGTCCTAGATACCATCATCGCTCATAGCTCCATCGAATATATATGCTCCATTGAAGTTTTGTGTATCACTGACATTATGTGCACCATTTACAATATTTGAGCCATTAATGGATCATTCACCATTATAGCTTTGTGTTCCACCAACAATTATAGTTTCATAGAGACTGACAGATCTTTGGACTAAAACCTGAAATCCATCTCTTCATGCTTTAGACTTTTACATGTGTGAGCTAACAATATTTAATATACTCCATGTGTTTCCTTTGTTGTTTCATTTGTTTTTTCCTTTAGGGTGAAATCCATGTGTTTCCTTTTTGGTATTCTTCGTGTATATCTTATTGGTGTACCTTTTAACGTTGGGGGTCCCTACTGAGTATTGTTTTACTCAACCCAGCATTGTATATTCCCTCAGGTGTCATGTCTTGTACAGCCGATCGATGCTTTGATGGGCTCAATGGTGGAATTGGGTCAGTTGGTTCTTATAGAGAGGCCTGATAGAAGTGGTGAGATTCAACTACATTAGATAGTTTTTTTGTACCTAATCATCTGGTAAGTTATTATATGGAAACAATTCATGAGCTTGTACATTCTTTTTTCTTGAGCTTGTATTATGGAACTATTTACTATTCTGTTTTGTATTGTCATGCTATATTGATGGTATCCTATTGGTAAGAATGGTTTTTTTGTATAGATTTTATAGTTGCATAATTTTGGGCATGTAGATGGGTGAGCTTGTATAGGTACATAAGAAAATGCCTCCCCATTATGGGATATGCCTACTTAGTGCCAATATCATGCACTTAGCCTATTAGAGGTGGGCTTGGGGAATTAATGGCATTGACCACGTGGGATAGTTCGTGACATATTCGTGTGTATGATGACCCTCGTTAGCCTCTATACTACATTAGGAAAATAAATATCATTTTACACACCCTACGATAATCGTGCATAAAAATATCCACTATTTCAAGGGATTTGAAAATTTATTTTGATGAACCTTTTGAAACTCAAATTTTTATTATAAAATATTTATTGTTTTATTTATTAAAAATTTATAAAAAAACTATTCTCATGATTTTTCAAATGAATTTTTTTTCAATTCAAAGAACAGCTTCAGACTGATGTAGGAACCAATTATTAACTCACCCTTGAACATAGTTGATGCAGTTTCTGTTTTTATTATACAAGTGTAGTCATTTTTTTTAAATCATATATTAGGGAGTAAGACTTAAAAAATTAATATATTTCACTAGGGAGTACATGATCATAATAATTTTCAATGTGATGAATCATGAGCCAACTGAGCTTTCAAATCACTTCCAAGAATTTTATAAAATTTATATGTTCTAAGAAGTGTCTAAGTTAGTATTCCATTATTTTTTGAGGTGATCCCTAAAATAGAAGATCTTGGCTACCTGTCTCAACCTCCTATTTCTCAAATATAAGAGTTGACTTCTAATAAAGATGGTATTCAAGATGAACCCACTAATTGAGATGATAAATTATTAAACTCATACTCATTTGGGTATTATTAAATATTTTTCGAGTATCTATACTACTAATTTTGAATTTTTAAAATCAACCAAATTGAAAAAAAAACCATAGTGAAAGATGAGGAAAATGAAAATTCACCTATTGAGGAACAATTAGAGATCCCTGGAAACATTGAATATTCAATAAAGTGAGTAAATGAATACAGAGAAAATTTTGAACAATTACAAACAAAGGAGGATGAGGTTCCATACTTTATACAACCCCTACCATGAAAGACATACCACATTTAAAGGGGGTGGATATTGTGTATAATACATATATAATTCAATAAAACCAGAATAATGATGTGCATGTTGTAAGGAACTACAAGTGGTGGTTCCAATCCATGAAGCATCGACCACTATCATACTTTGGATAGTAGTTTCTTCTTACTTCTTGAGGTAGAAAATATTTAGGGCCCTCATGGGGGATTATACCAAGATTTATTGTTGAATTCATTCAATGAATTAAAATAAAAATTTTCTTTTATTGACTATCACATCATGTGGCACATTCTCGATTTTATTTTTATGATAAAATTACAATATATATGTGATTTGTAGGGTATTTTCTTTTATAGGGTCATTATGGCATAAGGACACCTCAACCATTGGAGAAAGAGGAAGAAATCCTTATTTTAATAGGTAATTTAGTTTTTATATATTTCTTTTAAACACCAATTTTTTTAAAAAAGAATGGTTTTATCATTAAAGTTTAACTTTAATTCATACACATGAATGGTGATTTACATGGATTATCTAGAGGACCAAATTTTCTTAAAATATGATGATTCCTTGTTTTAGAATTCAATAAAAATTATAATGAATGATTTAAATAGTGAATTTAATTATGAAATTGTGGAATGAATATTAAAATGGTGACTCATGGTGTAACATAATTGATATATTCTTGTACATGAAATTTACCAGACATTTTCTTGCATTGAATTTTTTAAATTTATGTGAATTAATCTTTTATTATTAATATTACAATAAAATTATAGTCCAATATAAAATCTGAAACCTGATGGGATTTTTATATGAGGTAATTCCTATTTATTTTTTATAATATTTCTTCTGGGATCATGGAACATATCACCTATTTGAAATTCATTTGAACTTCCCAATGATATGGCAGTGCAAAAACCCTATTATATGTATTGAGGAATATTTTTATAAACCATAAACAATTAATAAATTAATAATAAATCTGTAAGAACTCGGTTTTTTCTACGAAAGACTTTGGAATATTCTTGATGATATTCCAGAGTAGCACCTTTAGACGGCGTGCGATTCCGAGCCCCGGAGTGGCCGGAATTAAATTTTCAGTGCGTTCACAATAGAAATGCAAAATAAATGAGATAACTCCTAAATGTTGATCCGAATCAGATATCTGAGTGTACGGATGGGTGTGGAATGGGTTTTTTACCCTAGAAAAGACATAAAACTTGTCGGCGCGGGATGTTTGGACCCCTCTCCCACTCCCAGAACGTTAAACGGATGAATAAATTAATTAATTTATTTGTTTAATGGTGAAACGCTAGTATCTCTTAAATGGTGGCTAAGATTGGAAAAACGAGGGCACTGTTGAATTAGGAGCGTGCCGTTTACCCTAGGAGGTGTATATGTTTTGCGGGCACGGGCTGTTTGTGAAAATTGGCCCCCGGGGCGTTTTTGTAAATTGGCGGCCTCGGGCGCTAAGTTTAGTAACTTTTGAACGGGGTCTCGGATTAAAATTCTGAGACCACCGTTGTTCTCGGGAGGTCATGTTTACCCCAGGGGAGGCTTAACCTCGACCCTGTTGAGGGTTCGGGTTCGGGCCGATGGGCGGGTGATTAAGCGTTTCTATTTAAACGCTTAAGTCGCCCCCCCACCCTCTTCCTCTCCTTCACCTGGATAGCAGCAAGGAGGAGCTCCTCCATCTCCTCCTCCACCTCCGGCAAGGGCTCTGGCGAAGCAGCTCCGGCGAGGTGTGGTGGCCGGCGGATCGTCGCGAAGCTTTGGGCGAAGCCCCACGAGGTAGGATTTGTCGTTTGCATTTTTCAATCACCGCACCTACTTAGAACTCGATTAATTATATTGTAACTCTGTCGGATTTGCGAACAAACCCCATGTATTCATAGCAGAGTAAATTCCCTTTTCAACGCATCTTTCGGATTCAAACTCCGAGCTCTGTGGCATCCGCAATGATCCGCCGAACTTTGCGGGTTTTCGATTTCCGGCAGGTTCGAGCGGCGGCGCGGCGTGGGCGGACGGTGCGGCAAGGGTGTCCGCGGGTGTCCGGTGGAGGTGTTGGGCGTGGCAGCAAGGTGTCGCGGCATTTGGCCAGCGTGAGTGGGGCGGCGTCCGGACGAGGCCGGAGGTGTCCAGCGGGCGCCGGCGGAGCGCGGCGGAGTTGACGCGGCGACGATGAGGGCGGGGTCCTCGGGACCCCGAGGCAGACAAGACCCATGCTTGGCAGGTCTTTGTGGGAGAAAAGCAAGCTGGACTGGCTTGCAGCCGATCTGGGCGTGGAAGGCCGGACCGCGACCGCGGGCCGGTTCAGGAGAGTGGGCCGGCCGAACCGGCCTAGCCCACTAATGCCCGTTTTTTTAAAACGGATGTAAATGTCATCCCGGGTGTCAGATTCGCGCGCCGTTAGCGGCGACGCGTTCCATGGGATGAGGAGAATAGTTTGAGTTGGTTTCGGGAATTTTTAATTCCCGAAATGAGGGGACGCAGAGGCGCGACGTGTCTTTAAGTAGACGAGCGTTTTCTTCCGGGATTCTTGTTTTGAGCGGCGCAGACGCGTCCGACGTCCGTTTTGAGCGCCTCTAGTGGCGTTGGGACCCTGGAATCGAGGCGAAGGTTTCTAGGGCGGTTTCAGGCATTGAGGCCGAAGATGAGGCGTGGGCCCTTCGACCCGTCTTTTGAGCTGCGTGCAGCTAGTAGCGACTTTTTCCTCGGACATCCGTTCGGGGCGTGCGAGCAGTCGATGTTGGGTGTTTTTTCGAGGGCATCGCGTTGGCGCAGTCTACCTACTATAATTCCACATGATGGTGCGGGCCACGCGAGGGCCATTTTCGAGAGTTGACGGTGATTTCTAGCTTTATCCCCGGGTGACCGTTTTGGACAAGTGAGTTGTCCATCTTGTGTGTTTTTTCAAGAGGATTGCAATGGTGCGATACGTTCGTTGAGTTTCGGGACCAGGTTGCGGTTCCCATGTGGCACTGCTCGTGTGCGGTGTGCCGGGATGCATCTTTTTCTCCAGATATCCGTTTCACTCATGTGAGTTGTGCTTTTGACGTGTTTTCCCGAGGGGATCGCCATGGTGCGATGCGCCCGACTGTTTTCGTCAGATATCCGATTGAGGTGAGTAAGTAGTCGATCTCGCGTGTTTTTCCCCGAGGATTGCAACGGTGCAATCCGTTTGGTTGTGCGGAGCCTCTTGTGCGATCTTGTTAAATGTGGATAATGGAAGGTTCTCCAGTGGTGGTTCGCCCTACCTTGTTGTAGGGGACCCTTAGTGTGTGATCGCGCACTCTTGGGAGAGTGATACAAATGGTTCACGAGATGTGGTTGGCCATGCATGGGCCTTTGTGGTGGAGTTGTTACATCACGCCTTCACATTGACGCTGGGTGCCGTGTGCACGATAGCCTTCGGGCTGGAATGTGGTATACTCCATGAGTATACGGGAGTGCTTGGAGGTACGTGTGGTTGATTGTACTTGAGGATGTTTGTGCGCTCAGTTGGGGTTGACTTGGGGCCACACGTTGTGTGGGCCCCACATGCGTGCCGTGATCTTCTTTACGTACCTTGACCTCTCGCGACGTAGAGGGTCCCTCTACGCTCGTTTGTTTGACCAGAAGGGTGGAGTGTTCCCCTGGATTTGTGCTTGTTTGTTTGACCAGCAGGGTGGAGTTTTCCCCTTGCTTTGTGCTCAACTGTTTGACCAGCAGGGCGGAGATTCCCCTAGCCTGGTGCTCTTTTTTCTTACCAGCAGGGTTAAGCAGTCTCCCCCTGGTCGTTTGCTCGATGGTTTGGCTGGCAGAGATGGTTTGGTTCCTCTGCTTCTTTGGCTGTGAGGGGTTTTAGTACTGTTCCCTTTCACCAGACTGCGACACTGTTTGCGACTACGGGTGTTCATGCAGTGTGGGCGTTTTCCCCACTTTCTGGGATGAGGTGTCTCGGTCCGCTTCATCATTGACTCATCGGATTGGAGCGGGATCGCCTTGTGAGGCTTGGGGAGTTTCTCCCATTGCTCCATGTTCCCTGGTAGAGCTTGTGGTTTCAGTGTGACCAACACTTTACGCGGGCACCGATCCTCTACCAAGGAGTTTGTTCCAGTAGGTCTGAGGTTGTTCCAGTAGGGATGAGGTTGTTCCAGCAGGGCTGAGGTTGTTCCAGCAGGGCTGAGGTTGTTCCAGCAGGGCTGAGGTTGTTCCAGCAGGGCTGAGGTTGGTTCGAGCAGGGCTCGCCTGTGGGTTACCATCCAGCAGGGATGGCCAGTACAGTGGTGTTTACCAAGTAGTACCATCCAGCAGGGATGACCAGAGCAGTTCCAGGCTTACCTCCAGCTGGGCTGGGCAGTGGTCCCCAATGCCGGGCTTACCTCCAGCTGGGCTTGGAAGTGGTCCCCGATGTCGGGCTTACCTCCAGCTGGGCTGGGGAGTGGTCCCTGATGCTGGTCTTACCTCCAGCTGGGCTGGGCAGTGTTCCCTGATGCCGGGCTTACCTCCAGCTGGGTTGGGCAGTGGTCCCCGATGTCGGGTTACCTCTAGCTGGGATGGGCAGTGGTCCCGTCGCCAACATTAGCCGGGTCGCCCTCCAGTGGACTACCCTATTACGAGACTAGGCAGTGAGGCACCTGTCGACATTCTGGGTCTCCCTGTCGTGGGAACCCGTTGACTTCCAGGGATCCTTCAGCGGGGCTGGGCAGGGGGTCGCCTATCGAATTTGAGCAGATTCCTCGACTGTGGGGCTGTGACGAGTTGTGGTTGATGTTCCCCCAGAACTCTCAAGTACGGGGAGCACTTTCCCCCACCGAGACCCGTCCTTGTGAAGTGACCTAAAACCGTGCGGGCGAGTCAGTGCCGCCCAAAGCGGATAGTGTCGACGTGTGGTGATTGAGCCCCTTGGCTTGCGGTTCGGGGCAGACGTGCAGGATGCTAGGCATCGATGGTGTTACTTCTGGGACTGTTGGCTACTCTTTCTTGGGCTGAGCTATGGTACGAAGATCCCCTTACGAGATTGTTTGGGCTTCTTGACAGAGCATACATATGTATATACCTTGTTTCTGGTTCCCACTTCTTGGGTTTTCCTACTCTCCTTCCAAGAGAGGCGAAGACGCGTGGGGTATGCCACGTGCTTTCCGTGTCTAGCTTCTCATGGTGGGATGAGTCTACTCTACTACTATAGGTAGCGAAGACTCGATGGGAAGTTCATCTTCTCACTGTTTCCAACTCCTTGTGTCTGGATGAGTCTACATTCTTTCCTCTTGTTGGGTTGAGATGTTACTCTTTACTGCACCCTTGGTTGTAATCCTTCTTATTCCTTGTTCGCTCTACTGCTCACCCTTCGCTACCTCCTTTATTTCACCCTCGAGCCTTTGGGGTATCCTACTGAGTATTTTTATACACACCCCTGCATGGGCTTTGCCCGCACTTGGTGTGCCATTGCAGACGACGGACAAGTGGAGAGTGACTTCAGTGGAGCGTAGGAGCTTGGGAGCTTGGACCGCGTGCGGTGGTCTTGGCCGGGTTCCAGGTGGGAGACCCGTCAGCAGTTTCATTTGTTTACCTGTTGTCTGGTTGTGGCACTTTTTGGTTGGGAGCATGTTTTTCCCCTTTTCGTTTCAGTTTGTACTTTTTACTTGTAGAGGTCGATGCACTTTGTGGTATTTATATAGCACTTTCCCTTTCCTTTTCTTTGCTTGTCATCACTTTTACTCTGCACTGTTGCATTGAGTTTGTTGCGTGTGTGTGTACAGGTGCTTAGGCAAAGGCCTCCCCAGGTTATTGTGCCTTCAGCGCTGGTCGCCAGCCCCTGGCCTATGGAGGTGGGCTTGGGGTAGTTGCGGCTCAATCTCGGGTAGGGTCGGGTTGTGACAAAATAAATCCATATTTATCCTATAAATACAATAAATGAACTTTATACAGATAATACAGGTTTCGAGCCATTTTTATTTGTTCTTACCATCCTTATACTATTTTCATGATAATTTAAAATAGATTTGGGGGTATTAAGGGACAAATCATGGTTGTGATGGAATACATTGTGATAAAAAGTTTGGGGATTATTATTGTAGAAAATTATTTTTGTTTTTTAGTCTATAAATATTCATTTCATTCCACTCTTGAATTTAAAAAATGTAAAATAAATAAAAAAGGTAAACAAAACTGGTTTTAAATGGGTTTTGAATTGGAAAAACCATATATCCATATTATTAGACCTATTATTTTTATAATATGTGTATAGTTGGAGGAATTTATGATTATTCAAATAAAAATTTAGAATAAAAATATTAAATGGTCTTTGTAAGAGAAAAAATATAAAACTAAAAAAATATTCAAGATTGTACAGAAATCCTTCATTATGATTTATTTCATCATAACATTTACATATTGTTTGGGGATGTGGGAGTTTATAATTTGAATGTGAGAATTTAATAAAATATTTAATTTTGATATCATGCATTTTATTGAAAAGGAAAACCTCCTCACTCATCCTTAATTATCAAACGTCGATTCCAACCTAACCTATGCCTTAGAGTTATTTTAACCATGAAGGAATTTCCTTATGATTCTATATGACTTTTTTCTAGAAAATTGGAGAGAATAGTACTCTTACAAGCCTATAGTTTAAGATAATGTTCTCATGATATTATCATAACTCTAAATTAATGTTATAATGATAGATGATATAGAAGATTTAAAATATAGCCAGGCAATTATTTACCATGTTTAATAACAATAAATTTATGAGCATGAATCAACAAATGGAACACATCCTTTATTTTTCAAAGCGTAAAAGTAAAATAAATTAATTGATTTTTTTCGTTAAGAATTATTATAATGACTTGATATTTTATTTTTATTTCGAAAAATTTGAATTGGAATTGATAATTTGATTATTTTATAGTTTTTTAATTTGAATATTGGTAATATAAGTGACCTATGAATTCAATTGTCATATTTTGTATATTAAAGAAATACATGTTTTAATTGTGAAGGAATTGATAGATCCGATATTTTCATAATTTTATATATGAATTTAAAATATCTAACTCTACATATTTATCATATTTAGAATACATGAATCATTTTTGGATTTATTGGATATTTTTGGATAAAATGTGAAAATAATTTCTTATGGTGTAATTTTTACAGATTTTCATCAAATTGGTGTTGTGAGATAAATTTTAAAATTTTATTAAAATTTGAATAATTAATTTTTTTGTATTACTTGACTTATAGTATTCAACTTTTTATCCTAGACCAAAAGCTTATTCGAGAAAAATCAGTCTTGAAATAATCCGACAATTAGAAAAATTAATCAAGAGGACAACATAGACCCCACCATGGTAGCTGAAGAATAATACATATTATACAACTCTAATTATGTAAATTAAAAATGTATCTCCAAGGGTAATCATAGAATCATTTATCCATGATATATTAGGGGGTTTTTCTTTCATTAATGGATACATTGGTCATTATAAATTGAAGGAATATTTATGTACTTCTCGGAGATAAAATTTATTGCTTACTATTAATTATATAACTCTCTATAGATTCATCTAATAAATATTAAATGTTTAGGGATAATTGAAAACAGATTTTTGAAAAACATTTATTAAAACACATTTCAAAAATTAATCCATTTTATATAGGCAATAAGTCGATAATTTTGAAGGAGTGTTCTGTAATAGAAATTTCAACGGTTAATGACCCATTATGAACCCTTATACATTAATGGTCTATTATGACACCCCAAAACCACTTTAAATATTATATATAAAATGCCAATGGTGTATAGAAAATGATATCTATTGAGAGGGGGTGTGATTTTCAGATAATAAATTAGTACATTAATTAATTATAATTTTTTTGTTTTCTATTTTATAAATAATTCATTAATGTTTTTTTTATGTGTGTCCACTTTATTTTTCCATATAATTATATATTTAAAATAAAATATAATTTACCTTTTCCATTATCTATTCTGATATTTTTTGACATCTAAATGGAAAATAAGTAACCTGATTCTTGCTCCTAGGGTACGTTTGATAGTTTTATTTTTTATTGTGTTTCAATTGAAAAATGTTTTCATTCAATTTGTGGTGGATGAAAAAGATTTTTTTGGGTTTGTTAGTCATCCACCATGACATTATTTTTAATTTCCTTTATTATCATTAATTAATTATTTACCCTTACTTATCTTAGAAAAACCTTCAAACAGTTGGTTTTGTGATTCCTGAAGAGATAAAATGACATAAAGTGGAGCCTATACATTTATTAATAACAATATTGGATGTAGTTTTATCATATTTGACTATTGGGGGAGTTATGTCTTTGTGTCTCAATTACATGAAAAAATCACATAATAAAAAATTCAATTAAAATTAATTCATTAATTAGGATTTTCTAAAAGAATTTTCAAATTTAATTTAAACATCAAATAATTAATGAATGATCAATTATCATACAACCCTGGGATATTGACCTTTCTTACCTAATTTTATTCTTTTCACATAAGCATTTTTATTTAAATTATATATTACATTATTTTAGTTCAATATTTTCCAAAATCCCCCAAAACATTCATTTTCTTAAATAATACAAAAAAAGAAATTACATTTGGTGAATTATAATTATTGATTGAAAAAACTAAGAATTTACTATTGTTAGACGGCTCTGGTCAACCTTAATGATGCATTATGAATATAAATTTTTTTTCCACACTCTACGACAATAGTTAGTTTGTTTATTTATATCATCATAAAACCTGTCAAGTAAAAATAATTTATTATTGTCATCATATTAGTTGTTAACTATATTTTTCATATATGTTTTGGTTCGGAGGTTTTGGTTATTGACTATTTGTCTTGGTACATTAATATCGAGATATTAGTCGAGAAATTTATAATATTGTTTTATTATACTCATACCTATGACAATTCATATAATGTGGTAATGGAAAATTAGTTAAATTAATATATTGATACTATAGTACTCACATATAAATGATTATTGTTTCAATTTTTTGATTCATTGACCAAAACATTGGTAAAAAATTATTTATCATTTTTAAATAATTAGAATAAAATAAATATAATACAAAAATTAAATATTTCAAAATAATAATATCTGAATGTTGTTGTTGGATATTGATTCATATCGAGGCATTTAGTAGTATCTCATATGTACACACATGCTATAATTTCATCAATCATTATATCGATAAGTGGATGTGAATTTTTCAAATTAATAATAATAATATCTTCTTAAATAATTTCCAGGAGTTAAGGTCACTTTCCTAGGAAAGTGTATCAAAATGGCCGTGGATTCTAATTCAAGGCATGAAAAGGTTGTATTATGTTTCTAAAATTATTATTTTATAGGTTTTGATGAAAATTATAACATAATATTATGGTTAAACTCTTGGTTAAATCATTTTAACTATAACCAATGTAACAAAAATTAACTATTTTTACTATTCACTATTATCAAAATTTATATCCACCATATTAAATAATAATAATTATTATGAATACATATATTTTATCCTTTTTACAACATTTAAACTATTCAATTAAAATTATATAATTTTAATTAAGTTGATAAAGCATAAAGAGTAGAAATTTTCTAAAAATTAATTTCCAATTGTAAAACATAATTTACATCAATTCCATATTTTTTAAAATACATAAAATGTTAGTTAAATTATTTTATTGAATTTTTAATCAATAAATGTAATTAATAACATTACTAAAAAATATATTTTAATATAATAATAACACATTTTTTGAATAATTTTTTTAGAAAATTGTATTTTAAAGCCAAAACATTATTTTGTAGCCAATTCATGCATAATGATGATGATTAGGTTTGAAATAATATTATTCATAATAAATATATTATTATTTTTAAATAAAATTACACCTATAATGAGATAATAACTTGAAAATAAATATCATATTTCGTAATAATATGTATTTAATTATAAAATCGATGATTGTCCAGGATATTCTCTTAGTTAAAATTCTTTATGGTTAGCTCACAAGGAGCATGTTTTATATCCCTGAGGTTTCATTTTAAAAAAAATGAATTTGTGTTCATTTATAAGCTATTGAATGGATTTTGAATTATGCATAGCTTTCTTGGGAGACACCCAATACCATGTTAGAGGTCATATTTTTCATAGAATGGTAGGGTACTAATAGTGGTTTGTTATAGACATATCTATAATTTAACCCCTTTTGAATTCTACGAGATAAAATGTAAATATATTTTACATTAATTATTATTTTAATAAATCCTTATAGGAATAGATTTTTATGTGGACTAATGATTACATTATGATGCTTCTAAAGGAGGGAATTGAATATGTTGTTTATTGCAATTCCTATGGATATATGATTGGGTGATAATTGACGTAGATTAATAAAATGATATAATGTGGGTTGACGAATTTGAGAGCCCATTATTAGAAATGTAAAAAAACATATTAGATTTTGTAGATGTACTCTTCACTATGATTATGTGGGGGAACTATATTATTGGTAAACACTTTTATATTCAATCCATCCGAGCTATTGGAATCCCTTTATCCTGATAGATCAAAACCAAATAAAGAGACGTTGGTGACATTTTTGTCATTAATATGAAATTTGTATAGACAATATTCATTAGAAAGGAAACATGGTTGTATATAGTCTTAATATAATGTAAAAGTCTCACTTGGTAGATGTGGCACATGAGACGTTCACTTCATTGGAGCAGACCCTAGTATAGGAGGATGGTTTAATTTTTCTTTAGTCGATGAGGCTAACTCAAATAATTATCTAAAAAGTGAGGTAGAAAAAATTGGGAGACATGTAATTTTGATATCGTACATCATCATATAACCTCAGGGAGTTCACCAAATAAATTATATGAAGGGTAAAATCACATCATCATTTTAAAATGATGGATGCCGGTTGATTTCATGTTGTTAGTTGAGGTTATTAAAGATATTAAAACATATCCTTTGAACATTCATACTACTATATGTTAGATGTAAAATACCATTACTATATGTTTTAGTGGGTTTTTATGTTGTGTATTTTGATAGTTTTGGTATCTTGATGTATCACATGTCATCAAGTGATGGCTGATAACCCGGTTGTAGAAGTATGGTAACAGGCTCTTATGATTCCATATTAGAAATGAGAAGGCATGTCCATAGTCATTTTGACAGAGCATCCACAAATAGTTATAGATCATTAATCCATCAAGTGGTACATAACCCATGTACTATGTTGGAATTTTTTTTTGTATTATGTGGAAATGAATTGTGAATTGTTTTGTTCAGTTGTATATATGGTAGATATTATTATTTCATGTGGTTCCCTTGATAGTAGTCTCATGCTATGATGCTTGGTTCACAACAATTTTATGGAGATTCCTACATGTGGAATTAATGAGTATGATTATAATGTTTACAAATTATCTAACCAATATAGAAGGTCATACCTCAGGAACTATCTAGGTTTTGAAGAATATTTAGAGGTCATGTATGATAGACTTTTGTCAGATCTTGTAGGATCACATACCTTTAAAGAGTATTCTTATAACAATTGCTATCACTATACTATCATTATTAATCCATTCGAGGCCCTGTATGAGATAACATATAGGTAACCATTATAATGTACTAATCTATATGATGAATATATTTTTGGTCTGGAGATGTTACGTATAATGATGGAGAAGGTCTCTGTAACCCATGAGTGGATGAGGATAACTCAAAGACTAAATTAATCATAATCTGACTAATATGTTAGGTCATAGGAGTTCAAAAAGATAGATCATGTTTTTATAGAGTATAAAGACCAGGAGGATTATAGAGACTTATATGGGGAGGTAAGATATCCTATAAAACTATTAGGCAATTTTATATCCTTTAGAGGGTTGCTGAGTTTATTTAAATGATAAAAATACCACCAAAGTTGGAAGTGGTGCAAGAAATTATCCATGTTACACATATGAATAGATGCATTCTGGATACTACACACGTTACTGACTGTGGTGATCTATAGATTGAGGATTGGGAAACATTCATGTTTTACCTAATAGAGATTGATTATATAAAATAGATGGTACATCATATATTAACCTCTCCCTTGGTCTGTGAGTTGTGTCATCATGTGAAAATGAAGGATACCTCCTAGGATTCTGAGGCCCATATGCATGATCAGTATAAAAACATTTTTATTAGTTTTATAATTTTTGTGATGAAAATATTTCTAGGAGGGAATTATATAGAGTAACTATAATTCCTATAAGAAATTTAAATTAATTAAAGATTAATTTTGAGGTCAGGGTAGATGATGACAAGAGATTATGTGGCATGGTGAGACCATAAATTAATTTTTAGAAATAGAAAATATATTTTATTTCATGTGAATGATTGTTTTTAAAAATCATATATTATGAGAAGAGTATTAAATCTGAATTTTGAGACAATTGAAATATATTTAGTGTGGGGTTAACCATAGCCAAGACCAAAATTTGGTCAACATTATATATTTAGATGAGGTATCCATTTTGTGGTATAATAAGTGGATTAGTTATATAATTTATTTAATTAATACATTTAATACAAAAAACCCATCTACCACATTATATAGACTATTATTGAAATCACCAGGACTATATTTTTTACCTTATGATTTATGATAAGTTGTTTTATTGTTCTTTATTTGTTTACCATGATTTAAATATGATTATTGATCAGAATGAGGTGGATTAATGTAAAATATATGAAAAAAATCTCTATAATCATTTGGAAATATGTTCTTTACCAATTATTTATTTTATATCATTTTGGGGATCATCATTTTTAGTTTCATCCCTTTTGATTAAAATATACGGCCAAGAATTTTATCTACATTGGATTATCGTACCTCATGTTCATCAGATGTTTTTTATCAATTTAAGTTATTTATTTGATTATATCTTGAATTGTTTATTAAACTCCCACTTTTTGTTACATGATCAATTTTATGTTTCCTAGAGATCTTATATAATATAATTTTCATTTTTTATTCTTCTTTTTCTCCACTATTATATAGTTTTCTTCTCCATTGGGATATAGGGAAACTATTCAACATTTCATAGTGGTTTTGTGATAGATTAAATCCCTTGAATTCATGGGGAATGTATTAATAATTAAAGTATCCATGGTTTTCTGATAGAATGTGGTGTAATTTAGCCCTTCCATTATGTGTCTTGAATATAAAGAGGTTATATGAGGTTTCATGAGGTTATACGGGTGAAAAAGGAATTTTGATCATCGATGGGACTTCTAGATTACGATTTATAGCCATCATTGGTCCACAAAAAAACAAACGGTGACCTTCCACCCACAGATTTCAGGGTATCAAATAGAGTAGAACATAATATAAGATCTACATATTTAAAATACATTAGGGAACTGGTGATTTTGTAAAAAACATGTTTGTACAGTGTTACTTCGGAATGACACACATTGTGTAGACCCACCAAGCTATAGTGTTTATGGTTTTAAGGCAGAGATGAGAATCAAATTTCATGTGGGACCCTATTAAACATGTGGTAATGTGATGGAATCTCTTTTTATACTCTCATAGTTCATGGGAATAGCCACATAAAAACATGGAGACACAACCTAGTACTTGGGCTTGGATATGTCTAGGTACATAGTCTCGGACACGACCAGGTATATGGAAACGTGATGATTGTTTTGATTCGGTGAGATCACCTGAGTGTTAATAGGGATAAGGTAGTCCCCTATAATATCAGGTTTTTGGTTTTCTATAATCATTGATCATACAATGGTTGTAATCCCTCATTAGAATAGGGTAAGGGTCCGCTATCCATAGAAATGGTACTCTCCTCTTACAATGGCATGTTGGTACTCTATATAAATTAATCAAGGGAGAGTTAGTACTCCTCGGATGTACATGGTTACAAGTATTCTATCCATGGGTACAAAACTACCCTATTGTACCAGGGTGTGGGTTACCCATAATATTTATAAAAGCATAGATGGTTGTCCCCTATGTGGGAATGTGTCCTCTATCCATGGAGATAGTACTCCCATATCACACAATAATAAAGGTCCTATATACTCATTGTTAAGATATAAATATTATACTACCCCCCATGGATCAGGGTCCATTATCAATGGGTACTATCTTTTCCAAAAAGTGTGTTGGTAATAACAAATATTAATTCTATCTATAGATATGTTACTCACTTTATGGTCACATTTACTTTATGAAAGGATAATATTCCCCTATAATAAGAGTGTATGGGTCACCCGTATTCTATAGAGAGATAAAGAGGTGGTACACCCATACATGGGAATAAGGAAAATATCTATAGAGTGGCATCCCCATGTTGGAACCAGGAATGTTTCATCAATCTTATTAATAGTATACACCATCGATATTTAGAGTAGTGTTGAGGGGAATAACCTCTATAGGATGTCTTTGGATAGAAATACAAGAAGATGGGAATTGATAATAGACCTTTAGATCTCTTTTAAAATTCATTGTTTTTTGATAGGATACATGATATTGAAACATAGTATATCTTATTATGGGATTATTGAAAGAGAATATATAAAATTGATGTTTGGCTTAATTTCACACTTATTTTTTTTGTTATATGAGTTCTTATATCATGTATTCTATTATTCAATTTTTAGTTATTGGTGAATCTTAGTATGTATTCTTTTACTCCCATATATATGGGATTTTCCTATATTTTTTGTTTATTATGAATATGAAATATATATTGGAAAAAAATTAAGATGAAAATTGGGATACATAACAGCATTGACAATGTATAATGGTCAGATCTTGGAGATCATGACTTAGGATCTCTCATTTATTTTAAATTCCAATTTTTGTTAATCTGTGAAATCATTTCTAGGAGGTTGTCAATTTTTTCCATAACATTTTAGATATAACTATCACAATATATATTAATTATTTGATGTTATTATATACATGTTTTTACTCAAGATATAACAATATTTATATTTTATCCCTATACAATTCTTCCTTGAGATTTTTGTGTGTGTTCTTGTAATATAGGCAATATCCTCCCTATTTATTTATACACTATTCATTATTTTCAAATGATAATTGCCTATGGAGGAGGTCTAGAGGTTATATAGACATGGTATTCCCATGAATAAGTGGTACCTAGTCGGTTGGGTCTTTAAAATTGAGTGTCACTAGTTTTTATAAAAGTAGTTTATGTTTATGTTGAATTGAATAGATGAATAAGAAAAGTGATATATTGCAATGACGATCTTTCAGGAAAACACATGATTGAAGTAATATATTTCTTTTTAGGTGATATATATTGAGTTAGTTATGATAAATGGATTATTATGTGATAATATTGGAAACGTTGAAATTAATTGTAAATTAATTGTTTATATTTCATTTTCATGATACTACATAATTTTCTGAATGATGGAATTCATTTAATAATCAAATATAATTTATTTGGAACCAAAAATATTTTAAATTAGGTTTTATTGTGATCATTGTATTAAAATATATTGAATGTTAAATTATGAAAAAAAAATCTTTGGGAAAATAATGTGTATTTAGTGACATTCCTTCAGAATTTCTAGACTTTTCACATAGTCAAATATATTTATGATGATTCTTAAGGATTATAATTTATGAATTGGAAGATATTATATTTTAGGAAATACTATTAATGAATTATATAGTAATTTATTAAATTTGAAAACATTTGTTATCCCTTTTGGTTTTATTTAGGACCAGATCAATAGTTTGCTACACTTTTATGTATCTTAGGATATGTTAATCGTTATTAATTGCGATTCAACCCTCAAAAATTGTATTTTGATAATAGTATGTTGGAATAATAAATGAAGTTGTAATTTATAAAAGAAATGTTATAAGATGAAAATTATCTTATGAAATAAAATGAAATCATATAAGTATATTATATCGAGCTCTCTATTATAATAGAAAACTAAGTCACCACCTTAAGGAAAAGGATTTGAATACAACATATTATCCATGTACATTAATTTATTATGTAGAAATTATCATTCCACAACATAATTATTTATTGTTTTATATTAATTATCCAAATATATATATCTATATTTCATGAAATTAATTATCTATATTACTCTCCACAATTATTTTATATCTACTTTCTGGTTCATATCTTTACATCACAAAAATGTTTTCATATTTGGAAAAAAAGTTATGTGTTATCCGAGACATCCTTAATATTTATTTATATATAATTTAAATATGATTATTTTTTACCCATTTAATATTTTTTTCTTTAAATAACTGTTAAATTTTTTAACACATTATTTATGATATCAAGAATAAATGGAATGCGAATTACTTATTAATGGGTGGTAGAATGTAATTTCGCAATATTTTAAAATAAGATAATCAACATTGATAGAGTATATGAATTGTGACATCATGGTTAATATATTATGTACTAGCCAAATCAATTTTCATATATTTAATTTTAAATAAATTAAATATCTTAAATATATTTCAATTTTTGAATCATTATGATTAAATAAAATCTAAAACACTTTTTAAATATTATTATTTAAACATAAACATTATAAGCTAGAAATTAAATTGGTGGGTATTAATAGATAAATATAAGTAATTAAAATAATTTTTTTATATGTGTATAAAATAAATTTATTTGGATTCAATTGATTATAAATAGTATAACTATCAATTAGGGGAAAAATAAAATTTTTATGAAAAATGTATTTTTCTAAAAAATTGTATAGTATCATAATGTACATATATTTTTTTAATTAAAATTTTAATAACAGTATAAAATTTATTTAAGAAAATAGATATCATTTTTAATATGTAATTTCAAAAAAATATTTGGTGGATTTTTTTGAATTTTCATAAAATCATTATTTTTTTATTAATATTGAAAATATAGATTTTAGTAAAATATCCTTATGATTTTACATTATTTAATAAGATAAATAATAATTTAATATTTTGTGACTAAAAAATGAAATAAATTAATATTTCAATAGTTTATGTCATTTCATATAATTTTTTTCATGAATAATCATATTGATACATTTTCAACTTTTGATTTTTTTTCTTTGGAAACCCAATATTTCAACACATATTTGGGTTAAATTCAAGATTGAATTATTACACTAATTTAAATTCAATTATGAAATATTGAATCCATATTTAGAATTAGAATATTTTATATTATCTTATAAATTCCGACAAAATATTTTTTATTATTATTTACAAAATATGTAAAAAATATTTACCAACTATAAGGTAATATGGTTTTATGGGTGGATAATTAGAGAAGATTAGTGTTGAGAATAAATAAACACCGATAAGGAACTAATTTTAGAACATATTTATTCCGTATAACCTCACTGGTTAAATAATTATCAATTTCAAAGGAATCATTCCTAAGAAATGTTGTTATATCAGTTAATCTGTATAAAAATAAAAAATGTGTCCTCTCCCCAGCATATAAAAGGCCCCCAACTAGCTTCCACATATGACATCAAAATCCCACTTGTCCAGCCAATCCCAAAAAAATTTATTATTTACTTCCATCATCACATACTAGAGGCGACATTTTTCTTATGAATTTTACAATATATCCTTTAGGTACAAACCTAAATGGGATATCTGAAGAATATGTAAAAATTTTAAACATTTAATTTTTTTATTATTCTATATTATTGAAAAAATATTGATCTATTATTATATAAAATAGTAGTACAACATACAAACTAATAGGTTATTTCTTAATTTAATACCCTAATATTCTTAACTTCTATTAGTTGAGAAATGAAACCATTGATCGTGTGTTCAATAAACCAAACCTATAAACTAATGTAATTAATTTTTCCTCATAATTTTTATGTGGTAGATTTAAATTAGGATTTAAAATAATTAATATATATTTATGAAATTAATATATTTATGGAATTACTATATAAAATTTTCCTTCTTACGTTTTAATTTTTTGGGACAACATAACATTGCACGTGTGTATAGAAAATTACCGCTACACAATGTGATGTGAATAATTTTTCATATGAAAATTATCTAGAGAGAAATAAAGGAAATGTTAATTATATATGTGACATAAATGAAAAATTAATAAAGAAATATTATTTTACATCTTACTTCAGACATTCCCATCAGTTGGAAGACAATAATGTCATTCATGAGTATGTGTGGACTAAGTATCAACAAGTGAAGTGAAATGGTTTTCTTTTAATATCATCTTGTATGGTAAAATATATGGATTTTATTAAAATAATGATTATATAACATAATTATTATTATTTGGTGGTCAATTAATAATTATTTTCTATTCATTACTTCTTCCAGAAATATTGAAATAGTTTTCATGTGTTTGTGAAACTCACCATCTCCAAGAATGGAATAATCCATTTCAATCTATAAATTTTATAGATTACACTAATACGATATATAATAAATATATAGTATCAGTAATTAATGTATAAAATTTTGTATGTTATGGATCCATGGATGTAAATGGACCAAAATTATCAAACAAAAACATAGCAATTACCACTCATTTTAATAAATTTTCAACAAACATATTATTAATAAATGTGTGGTAAAATTATATAAGAAAGTTAAATTGAGTGTGATATATATGATATGTTTTTATAATATATCTCTAATATAAATAAACTTATTATATAGTAGATTTCTAAAAATACAATGAATTTTTATTATGAGGTAACATTTTCTCATCTAACAGTTACTTCCATAAGAGCTATGCCAAATTCACCACTTTGTTATTTTTTATGGGGTCTAAAACTCAAATTTCATATGTAATATCATTAATTATTTTATATCCATGTATTTTAAGGTTACATTTTATTTTATTTACTTTATGAAGCATAATATTTTAAATTTAAAAAATGGTAAGTGGTTAACCGTATAATTTCATTGTTTTTTGGGATGTTTAAAATTAAATTTCTTAAGTTGATGTATTATGATATACCACTAAATAATATCATCCATTTATTTTTTTTACTATTCAATATTGAATTATTTATGTAATAATAATTATTTCCATTATTTTCTACTTTAAATAATTTTGATTTTTATTTGGAAAATCATATATAACTTATCACATTAGTCAGAAGTCCTTTTTCTTGAAAACATCTTGTTTTATAAAAATGTATTCAGAATTTTGATAATTATTTATGAAATACATTTAAACCCATGCAAGATTTTTTATATTTTATTAAATAAATAAAGTTTTATTTTTCCACATAATGAAAATTTATATTTTAGGGATAATATAAATTGAATATTTGATTAAACATGTTAGACATGAATATAATTTTATAAATTTAGGACCAAAAATTATTTTTAATCATATTTCACAAGATTCCAAAGATATTTTACTAGGATATTATTTTTAATTTATTTCTGGAACAAATGTTTTAAAATTTTATTTTTAAATGGAAATGGATTTTTTCCACAAAACTGTATTAATTTATATTTATTCGAATGTACATTGATCAAAAACAACAATACAATATTATAGTTATAATATAATAGAGATATGTCATATTAATATGATCTTTATTATTTATATATAATGATTATGACCAGTTTGAATATGGATTTACAATTTTATTACCATTAACCACATTTCCCTGAATGACATATGATTGTGTTTTTTTGATTTTTGTATGTTTTAACAATTCATATGTTTGTTTATTAAAATGAATGTTTACTTTGATTATGTTTATAATTTTTCTTATAATTAATTAATCTGACTTATTGTATGATGTGTGGGGACTAGATTTTAATATCCCTTAAAGGTATTATTTTGTATCATGAGACCAAAAACTTGATTAAATTAAATGATAGTTTGTGCATAGTTATAAATTGTCTGCTGAATAGTCTAGATATTGTGTTTATGATATCTGATATTATTGATTCCCACGTTATGAGATAATTTATTATTGATACATGTGTTTATTCTATTAGTTAGAATATAAATGGTTATGTTCCCAATCCATTTTGTTATTTATATTCAAGTATTTGACCATCATTTATTCATGTCATATTATAATTTATGTATAATTTGTTTATAAAGGGAAAGTGTTTCAATTATTGTTTAATATATTTATAATCTCTTATGTATTCATGGTTTCTTATTATGTATGCATATACAAATATATAATTATAACTCAAACCTTTATTTTGTTTTCTTTCACTGGGGTTCTAGGAATTGTTTAATAATTTCTATTTAAGGATATGCTAGAGGGGATAACGATGATATTTAAAAAAACATAATTATTATTTACAATTTAATTAAATGTGAAATTAATATATGTTTATTTTTACAAATACTACTATACTATTGTCACTTTTCTGATACAATTAATTGTATCATATTCCAATAAAATAATGTAACCACTGAATAACGGATGTTGGGTTTAGGGTCATTGTAGTGCCACCCCATATTCTAGTGGAATCGTACTAGAAAAATAAGTTAATATTAAAAAAATGGGGGGACTATATCAAAAATATCATAAAAGATTACAATAATAAAAATAACCAGGAATCGGAAATATAAATGTATGAAAATAATAATTAATAAATAATAATTAAAAAATTACATATGGAATACTTGGAAAACATTCATGATCACATATATTAATAAGAAAAACCAAGAAGACCCTAAATAAATCCAAATCAAATTAAATAAATATGATTCACCAATACCCCTATAATCCTAAAATACAATCCGTTTTTCCCATTAGAGCTACAATAGCTCAACCACATATAATGTAATTCCCTAACCCCCAAATCCCAAATCCATCTCCCTACATTATTACACTTACATGATTACATGGAATAAAATACAGATGAACCAGTCATTTTTGTAGTTTTTAAATACAATATTAAATATATAGAACTCATATTATATTGGGATGAAAAAACATAATACATAAATAAAATAAAATAATCAGTATCATTGAAAGTCATTCCAATAATTCATATTCACAACCTGGGGACCGGAAAAATAATAAATGTGAGATCAAAATGTAATTAAGTTGAATATAAAGTGGATGATTTCACGAAATAATATTGAATATATTATATTGAATGATTAAATATTATATAATAACTAGATATAAATAATTACATATGATTTAAATATGATTACAAATAGTCTAAAGACCTAATAATACATGGAATAATAATAATGATGGAATTCATAATGTAATATATTTTCACTGTCAATATTAATTCTCTAAATAGTTAAAATAAATATCTTTACTCCAGAAATTTTATTTATGTGGGTTGAATCCTGCCTGATTTGTGTCAAGGTAAACACTATTGACAATTTACAACTGCAGAAAATAAAATGTGAAGGGTTTATAGGAAATATATTTCGTACCGTGAGACTGCCAATATATCAATTAGATTACAATAAAAGGTCACAACCCATATAAATTATATCTAAAACCTTACCCATATATCGAAAATAAATTAAATTATAAAAAATATAACTTATCAGATATTAGAACTATATAATTCTTGATGTTTTACCCACATTAACCCAATAAATAATATAACATTCAATGTTTACACCATATATAAAAATGAAATACATTTTTGGATAAAACATAATCCATGTTACAAGAATATGAATATTTAATGAAATATAATTTCTAGTGAAATTGAATTCATGAATGGGATATTTTCAATAGAATGTTATCAATCACAAAAGAAACTGATCTTTTAAATACAAAATTTACAACTTGGATAACAAATAAAAACCCATGTATGAGGTAAAAATAATTGTAATATTTAATATCATAAAATTTGAATTAATACTTATATAAATTTAAAAAGGAACGAATATACACCACATAATTTAAATAAATGGTTAAAATAATTTAACAATCATAGAATTGAAAGTGATAACAGAATCCCATACCTTGAGTTTGAATTGTAATGTGTGTCTTTATCATGCCAAATACAAAACATATATGAATTACTTACATTAATTTGTATTTTTTTCATATTTTTTATCATTTAAAATTGTATTATTATTTTTTGTATAAAACTAATTTAATAATTATGTTTTCATATGGTGCTTCAACCAAATTTGAGTCATATACCAAAAACAACAGTGGTAGAACGTTTTTGGTCAAATATGTAATTATATAAATATATACAAAAATATCATGAAATAATTATCATATTTATACATAAATTATACTTTTAAAACCATTTATGAATTTTTTTTATAAAAAATAAGCATCTGATATGATCATCGATTAGGTAGGCCATACATACTCATGATAAAGATTTCCTTTTTTTCAATGATTGTTATGGAATGAATGTATGTGAAATAATATGATTCCAAAAATCATTATATCATTAATAAGTTTTTATTTAATAATATAAACATAAATATTGAATTTTTATTATGTAAATGGAATCACATCACATCGAATAGGTGGTACTCTACATGTCCGTGAATGACATTATCACTTTTTTAGTCCATGTATACATTAATAAAGAATATTATATATTATATTTCTTGAAATATAATTGTGACATTAATGTAATATATTTTTAATATCTATAACATATATTTAATTTAACCCATCCTTAATATATTCCATGTAATGTGTTAACATAACACATCACATTGAGTATGTGGTAGTCCGCATGTCCACAATAGAAGTTATTATATTTACACAAATGTAGAAAACAAGAAGTTTTGTATTATATAATATTTAAATAAGTATGTTGAAAACATGTATATAATATATATAATATAAAAATATTATTTGCATCATAACTCCAAACCATGATTGGTTGTAAAGAAAATATGAACAATATCATTTTCCATGGTGGTAGTCCGCCATACACATGAATGACAAATTTTTTACCCATTTGACAGTTGTTTGGGTAGGTGTGGGTATAAAAAATTACATAATAAAATATAAATATAATTAGAATTAATTTGTTTTTATATAATTATGATTTATATACATATTAGTGGCATGAGAAATAAATGACATAAATGTCAGCATTGAATAAGGTTACCACTTTTTCCGGTAAATCCTTCTGGTTTTCACCAATGGACTTATTTTGATTGATTAATTTCCAAATGGAAGACTATAGGTTGTTGGGACTGATTATTGGAGATTATTTGAGTTGATATTGAATGATAAAATGAGTATTGTGATTTTTGAGGATGAGGAAGTGTGAATTTCATTGTATAGTGGATGGGAAGCGTCATTGTTGTATATATACAAAGAATAACAATTTTAGGAGGACTCACTTTCCTCATGTGCCTAAAAAATTTATAAATATTGGGGTAATTTTATTTTATGGTTGATCCATATCTCCATCACAAAAAATGATGTTGATTTTCATAATTGGTTTCATATGATCTACGTTTACAGACTTTTTCCATTTTGGATTTTATTAAGGTAAATGGTATTTTGAAAAATGTAATTTTAAAATAATGAGTAAATAAAAATGAGACTTATTAAAAAATATATATAATAACTTAATTATAAATTTGATATGTAATTTTAGAAATAAAAATCCCATGTGTGCGGTAAATTAATTCTAAAACAATTGCATATAACACACAAAAATAATACGTTATCCCGAACTAATTTATCATTGTATTATCTATTTAGCGGCCAAAATGATAATAATAAATGATAAATTTATCCATTAATACTTTATATTTTAATATTTTATCATTATAAAATATGTTGGAATAAATTAATAATTTAAGGAAATTTAAAATCATTAAATAAAATATCCTTTATTGTATAATAACATTAATATCGATTTTGATAAGATTTATTTAATTCAAACATAAAAATATCACTATAATTATAGAACTAAAATATGTTAACATCAAATATATTTATCAATACATGTTCATCTACTAAAATAAATTAACAAAACAATTAATTCAATTTTCTTCACTATTATTATTTGTAGTTTCATTTTTTTAATTATTAACTAAATAATCTTTATGTTGACGTTTATTGATCATTTTATGAAACTAATACATCTCTAAATACTAATTATAAATAATTAGGAAAATATGACACAATTATATTTCACAAGGATGTGTATAAACAAAAATATGTGGTTTTTTTCATTTATCAAGTCATTATAAATGTAAATGATAAGGAATGATCCTTTTTGTCTTTTCCAACCAAAAAATATTATATTGGTCACATTCAATGAATAATATCCTAATAAATCATAAAACTAAATACATGAGGTTATATGGTTTATCTATAGTCATCTAATAGATTTTTAACATGTTTATGGAAATTTTTCCACATTAGATTATTGTTAAACCACTATGTAGTATAATTTTTACCTTAACTATTGTAATTATTTTTAATTAATTTTACTAAATGTTTTTGGAAAAAAATTAATTTATTATTAATATACACTAAATTATATAATGATTCTTAATATTTAAATCAGTTTTTCCAAATTCAATTAATATAAATGTAAAAATTAAATTAAATTATAATCACGTAGATATGGTATGAAATCTGGTTTCTAAATTGAAAATATTAAAAAGTTCATTAAAATTTTATAACAAAATTCAATATAAAAATGATTCCAATGACTCAAATTGAATTAATATATGTATACATTTTTATTTTGACATTAGAAACAACTTAAAATATAATTTAACATTAATAATTTGTTAAATGAGAATGAATTTTTCAAAAAAATGTAGTATCTTTCATTATTGATCAATAAATGAAACACCCCATAAAAATAACAAAAAATTTATTTTATGATGATTTATAAATTATGAAAAAAATGAATTTTATCATGAAAAAATTTAAAAATATGTAAATTTTTATTTTTAAAATGATTGCACAATTAAAATTCAGAAAAACATTGTCTTGAATATAACACATTGTAACTTTATATTGTGTGTAGAGTAGAATTAACATTTTGATCCATATAATAAAAATTGGAAAAGAAAATTAAATTTATCTAAATTAGAAATATTTATAAATATTCGGGTTGAACTATCTCTCCAACCTAATAAAATTACATTAATAAATTTTAATCCTGATATCGGTAATAAATGGATTGATATTTAAAAATACAATTATTGAAAACAAAAATTTTAATATGTAAAAATAAGTCTTAATACTATTATTGAAATTAAAATTTAAGGGTCACCACAAAAATAATCATTCCAATATGATAGTGTTAGTGAAAACATGGTCATGGAAGACAAATATAACTATCAAGTTCTTATGGAGAGTGATATATTACATTATCATGAGAATGTTGTCAATGAAAAATACATAAACTAGATGTGTGAAAAATATAATTGAGATCATAAAAAGATATTATATTTTGACAGTAATTTTAATTCTATTTTACAAGAGTTGAGAAATTATTTTACACTCTAAGAAAATAAGTAAATATACTTACATATAATATTCTTATTCCATAATCCCAATATTACCCCTTAGATATTCCTTGCACTATTTATATATCATCTCGTAGAACATGTTTTATCATATGGTGAAGTAATACATTATCCTCTAAAACCATTTTCTACGTTAAATATATAAATTTCATAAATGGTTATTATTATCATCCTTAACATTATTATGATCCAAAAAAATAGTTTTAGTTTCAAGTTAATTAATAGTACCTAATTTAATTTATCCATATCAATCATCTATTTATCCACAAATCATTGTGTCATAATTAAAAAACATTGATGGTTGTCTTCCACCTCAATTTTTTTATCCAGAATGATTAACATGATATTGAATCAATTTATTATTATCGTCCAACATATTCCCTCAAATTGTTAATGAAATAGTACCATAGTATAATCTTTTTTTATATCATAATTAATGTGATTATATCATCTTCAATAAAAAATTTCCAATATATTTTTCCGATCCAAATACTTAAGAACATTAATAATTTGATACAGATTGTGTCAATGGTAAAATATTGACCTTGATCCTTTAAAATCCCTTGATACTTGAAGAATTTATTTCAATATTTCTCCATTTCAAAATAGTTATAGAACAAAAACTTAGTTTTTTGGTATTGACCTGTTCCACTAATTTTACATGGGTCTATATTATTTACATTTATATAAAACCCTCATTCCCATCATGAATTTCATGGGTTGATTATATCCATAGATAAAACATGTGGAAAGGATGATTTTTCCCTTATTCCCTTTATCTATGATTTCATATATCATTAAATTATTCTCTTGATTTCTTTTACTATCACAAGTTATGGTTAATTAGTTTCTATCATGATATAACATTATATTATTTCATCATATAAAGGGTTGTTTTTGAGAAACTTGTACCCTTCAATGACTTTGTGTAATCCCTCCCAATAAATGACCAATATTTCATTCCTTGTTTAATATGTAGTCCATAACATATATATATATAATATAGAATAGGATTGTTCATACTCATTAAAAAACTCATTATCCTTTCCCATGAAGATAATTACATTTCTCTTTATATAATTTTGTTGTTCAGGAAGGAAATAATTTTCAACGATATTCTATTTAAATGAATTATATTCCATGAGTTCTGTTTCATCATACTCTATATAATTATGGATCAATGACCACCATTTAAAATAATTCACTTTGATACAATACACTAAAAATATATCCTTTTAAATTTCACTAATTACCAAGGCCTTAGATATCGTCAATAATGATTTTATCCATTTCTCATATACAATGGGAATATAAGTACTACATAATGATGAGGTCCTCCATCGTATAATGTGGTATAAAACAATATATTCTCACTGTTCAATTGTTTTCCCCATTAGGGAATGTCTATTTTTCTTAAGGGGATTATGATTCCCAAATAGATTCAAAAATTTCAATATTCAAATACCATCTATACTATATCTTTCAGTAGGTATATCCGTTAACATTTTTAGAGTATTTATACCATTATTAATTTTTGGTTCCATTTTTAAAAAATATAATACACTATATTATGTCATATCCTTATAAAACATAATGTATAATGACAAAACTAGTGAAATGATTATTATAAATTAGAAAATTAATGTTTATATAATCCCATTATCATATTCATGGTTTCCATGGGCAATTATTCTTTATGTATCCTCAATGAAAATTTTAGCGTTATATCTTCTAATCAATATTTTTCTAAATCTACTTTACAATGTTTCTACTAAACATTATTTGATAATAACAGCAACACCATGACACTAAATGCCCAGATCTTGTGCCTTAAAATATTGCATTTCCTAAATACAAATAATTAAATCATGAAGGACTGAACAATTTTTTAGTTATGGAAAACATTATTACAAATATGTAAAAAATATTATATTGGTATGAAACATAATATATAAGAAAATAATATTCTCATAATCCATAAAACTCATTAAAATAATTCATCATCATAGCAAAGGAGAAAGAAATAAAATATGGTTAAGCTCAAATTCTCACTATGGGAAAAGTCTTGTTTATTTTATCATTAATTTATAATGAATAATTAATATAGATAGAATAATGGATGCTCATATAATTACAAATAAATAATCTCATTATCAGAAAACATCCCTGTGTATATTATTACTAAAAAAATAATCAAATAGAATGATAATAATGATGGAATTCATATTTTTGAATTTTGGGACTATGATGAAATTTACTCAAGATAGTTACCATCATGATATATCCTCAATACAGTTTAATTATATGTGTACAAACCTACCTTATTTGTTTTTAATATATCATATTGACATTTTAAAACTACATGGAAACAAATGTGATGGATTTTTTATAAACGAGTTCCATCCAATTAGACTACCAAATAGTCTGGGGGTTATAGTATCCCATATCCAACCCATATATTTTACATCAAAAATTGTCCTAATATATTTATAAATAAATTTAAATCAAAAAACAATGTGTCTTTTTAAATATTTATATTGGGAAAAGGATATGAATTTTCCAACATTACAACAATAAATAATATAACATCTTAAGTAAACAAAAAATATAAAATATAATTTTTTTTATGGAAATAATAGTACCCATAATATAATAATATTCATATTAATGTGAATGTAATTTCCACTATAAAGGATTATAAGAATTTCATTGTTTCATGAGAATGTTTAAAATCACAAAATAAAGTTATATTTTAAAAATAACATTTACCAATTCTAAATTTTCAAATCAAACCTTGTGGATGATATAATTATGATATAAAATTATAATAACAACAAATATGAGTTAATCCATATATTATATTTCAGGGGTAATAATATACAATACAAAATAAAAAAAATTTAAACAATTGTGTACACCTAATTGAAGTAAAAGGAAGACAAGAATCCCTTACCTTATGACCAAAAAATATCATGTATCTATAACAACATTAAAAATAAAAATATAATTATTCAATACATTCATGGGAATTTTTACATTTTATAATATATTTTTATTCACCTATTATAAACTTATATACATCAACTTATAGGTTTTAGTTTACATCATGTTTTTTCAAAATTTTGTTTCATGTGTCAAAAACAACACATGTAGGTAAACTATGGTGAAAGGGGACATTCTATAATTATATCTATAATAATAATAATAAGGAAAAAATTACCATATTTTTACATTAATTATTTCTTAAAATATAAACATGGATGATAGTTATAAAAAATGAACTAACATTATGACTCTAGAGATGGTATGTTTGACGTACTCCTGAGAAACATTTATATTTTTCAATGATCATTATGGATGTGATGACCCAGACCCCCCTTGGTCCCTTCCTTTGCCAAAAAAATCCGGTTTCCTTGCGGGGTACCGATCGGTGAGACCGATCGGTGAGACCGACCGATCGGTGAGACGGATCGGTGAGACCGGCCGACGTCGGCCGGCCTTGCCAAGTTGTTCCAGTAACATTCCTTTTTTGCAAATAGGGTTTTAAACCCTATTCTGCCTTGTTAAAAATGTCTTGGGAATCCGAAACGCGTACAAAGGTTTTAATTAAATGCTTCATTAATTCATGGGTCGGTTAAAACCACCCAGTGCCATTAATGATGAGTCAAGCCACGTGGTCAACCCACGACTCCTTCATCTTCCGTGGTTTTGTGTTTCATCTCAACCGTCCCCAGCTCTTATAATTAAGGGTTAGGCCGTGGTTTCCCCCCTTCTTCGATCGTGGCTCTTCTGGTGCATCGGGACCGCCGCATCGTTATCCGTAAAGTTCCGCGCCCCCGGCCTAAACGTCGATCATCTATCAACAAGTAGGGAATTTCTCTCGTCTCTCACTTTTGTGTATCATGCGGGGTGGGCGTTACTTTTGTTCCTATGGAATTAGTTGAACCAAACCCTAATGAAGATAATAAACGAAGTTCTAAAGGAAGAATGGGAAGGGGTTGTGATCGTTGTTATGCTTTATCTTGTGATCATCCCTTTTGTTGTACTGGTTTATGTTTTCTGAAAATTGAGGCCGTTGGTGGTCGTGTGTGTGCACTTGAATCCCCTCATGATGTTTTAAATGGGTTGCTGAAATTGTGAACTCCTGCTGTGAAATTGGTTAACCACGTATATCCGGCTAAATAATTGAAAGCACCAGGATCGGCCCTTCTATGATAACTCCCGGTTAGAACACACGGATTTTGAAATCATGGAGTGTGTTAAATCGTTTAAATCTGAAAATCCCTGACTTGTGTTGGTAGTGGTTAGAGGTTGTTTTCCCTTCGGGCCGTTTGCTGGAAATGTGGGAGGGGATGGGATCCCCTGTTCTTTTTATACTCTCGGTGGCTGTGTGAATTTGGGGGATGGGATCTCCTGTTGGCATGGTTTCAGTGGTTGTGAGTTTTTATCACGAATTGAGGAGAGATCCTCTGTTTGCAGAACCGGGTGTGAGTGTTTTGGTTGATCTATGCTTTGACGTTTTCCTTGGTTATGCTTATGGTAGTTTCCCAGTAGTGCTTAAAATTAATTGAACATTTTGACTGAACGTGAAACAAGAATGGGACAAATGGTTTTGTGGGCAAGGGTCGTGAATCGTGACTCGGACGCTGTGGTATTGTGTTCTGTAGGTTGGCTAGGAAAACCTAAGTTTTGGGTGAGTGTTTGTTACCTATATCTATACTTGTAGCTTTGTGTTTCTTATTCGCACCCCACACAAGTTTAGCACTTAGTGCCGAACACCCCCATTTATGGGGGGAGGGTGTTTTTTCCAACACTATACTTAGTGGCTGGTTATTAGCTCCTTTTCTGCTCCCTTTCCCGGATAGCCCAAGTACCTTCGGGCAGGCTGTGATGGCCTGAAGTCCATTATTAGCCCAAGAACCATCGGGCAGGGTGTTGTGGTGGTTGGCCAGGTGTGTGCGGCAGGTGGTTTCCCAAGTGTCTTCGGGATGAGGCCCAGGTGTTTTCGGGCGTGGCAGTGGATCCTTTAGCCCAGGTGTCTTCGGGCGTAGCGGTGGTTGTTCTGGCCTATGTGTTTGCAGACATGGTTACTTGTGACAGTTGAGGCCCAGGTGTGTGCGGGCGGGATTTGGCAGTGGGACTGCGTGTGGTTGTGGCCCAGGTGTGTGCGGGCGGGATTTGGCAGTGGGACTGCGTGTGGTGGTGGCCCAGGTGTGTGCGGGTGGGTGTGGCAGTGGGACTGCGGTGAGAATGGCGGTATTGGTCCGATGCGTAGGATGTCTCAATAACCAGTGGGGAAGTGGCACGGGGTACCCAAACATCGATGTGCTCTTATTATATATATTACTTGACTTGCGTTATTTGGGGAGTGAGCCTTGGTGAGGCCTGGGATGGATAGTTTGCCTTGTTAGTTGTTTGGTTCACTCTTTTCTCACGGGACTTTAGTACGTTCCCCCACTTGTGCACGAGAGTCTTGGTTTTCCCTACTGAGTGTACTTGTATGCTCACCCTACGTTTACTTTCAGGTTTCCAGGAGGACTACCAGGGCTGCGCGGGACCCTATTAGTCGGACAGTTGGAGTTGTCGCTGTTGTCGTACCTTTGTTTTCTTTTGGTATTGTACTTGAGAGCTTTCTTTTTCTTTTGTACTTGTACCTTGTTGTAAACTGTTTAAACATGCATGGGGACTTTATTTGGGTTCATTTATATAAACTTGTTTCTTTTCCTTTTTGGGAGGTCGACTTGTCCTTTTTCCCGATCCTAAATAATAAAAAGGGTAATGCCTTCCATTTGCGAAAATTTTCTATACCCTTGGTGCTAGTCGCCACTCCGGGACCTATTGAAGGCGGGTTTCGGGGGTCATTATATCTCCTTAAACTTAAAGAAGGAAGGGCCTGGCAATCCGCTGACTCTTCCCTCCTTTTGGTGAAGGCGGGTCGTGACAGAATGGTATCAGAGGTAGGTTGAGAGATAGGACGGAGTCTGGAGTTAGGCACAGTAAGGATTTCATGGGATGGTAAGGCAACAACGTTGGGTGAACTTGGTGCGTGAATTAGGCCAGGGGGGACCGGCTAGGACACGGGATTTTAGGGCCCCCCGTGATCCGATGCAAGGACTCTGGACCTACCGAACGACCAAGTGAGGCCACACTGATTGCAGGGTAGAGACCCTAGGAAAGGTACATGCATCATAAATGACTTGTGTTTTTGTGTTTCTGGGATGTCTTGGGAAATTAAGAATAAATTAAATCTTAATAAGTTTTGAGAACGGTTTTCTTTGCACTACTGGGCTTAGGCATTCCTTGTTTACCTTGCAGTTATGGCACCTGGGAGGCGACCACGTGTGGTACAGGCGATCGAGACTCCTGAGACTACTTTGGCCAATCGGCAGAGAGCTGATCGGGAGGAAGAGGACGACCGGTGGCAGAAGACTCTTCGAGCCTTTCAGCGACAGGCCCTCGAGAAATATGAGGGCAGCACCTCCGACATGAAGACGGAAGGCTGGCTGGAGGAGCTAGTCATAGTCTTCGGCCTGATTCGGGCCCCGACGGAGTACTGGGTTCCTCTGGCTGTTATCCAGATGCGAGGAGCGGCACGTCAGTGGTGGATGCTTCACCTGGGGAGTAGGAAGGAGTCTGAGGTTGCTTGGGCGGACTTCGAGAGGGAGTTCCGGGCGGAGTTCCTCTCCTCGACAATGAAGGCGGAGAAGAGGCAGGAGCTACTCTCCCTCCAGCAGGGGAGCATGTCCGTGAGGGAACTTGGAATCAAGTTCAAGGACCTCCTGCGTTTTGCTCCGGACCTCTTTCCCGATGAGTAGTCTCGGGCAAGACGTTTGGAGGAGGCGCTCCGACCCTCCCTCCAGTATGCTGTTACCCCCTTTACCCTTCCGACATACTTAGAGGTTCAGAAGAAGGCCGAAGTGGTGGAAAGGATGCACGCTCTAGGCGGACTGTCACGAGAAGGGATCCAGCTGGGACCATCGAAGGGGAAGGCCGTCAGCACCAGGCCTCCGGCATCGGGACCCTCCAGGTTCCGACCCGCAGGGAGCAGGCCGCAGCAGTTTCAGTTTCGATCCCCTGGCCCACGTTCTTTTCCTTCAGGCTCGGGACCACGGTGCTTCATCTGCGGGAGCCCTGGACATCTTCGGAGTCAGTGCCCCGATCGGGTGCAGTACAGCAGTGGCAGTCATCCCCAGCGTCCGCCGCAGCAGCAGTTCCCAGCCAGACCCTTCCAGCAGCAGCAGCAGGGACAGCGAGCTCCCGCTCCTCCGCAGACAGACATAGGAGGGGGAGGCCGACCTCAGAGCGCTCCCCAGGGACCTCGACCAGGGCGTGGTCGGGGAGGTGGCCGACAGCCGAGGGGCAGGGGAGCTGGGCGTGGACAGTTACACGCCGCAGAAGAAACAGTTCCAGCAGGGCCAGAGGTTTTTCGAGGTACGATCAGTGTATTTAGCACTCTTTCTTATGCTTTGTTCGATACCGGAGCTTCACACTCCTTTGTTGCACCCAGTCTAGCCCGCGCCTTGGGTCTAGATGCCGAGAGACTTCCATTGCCCCTGGTGTTGAGCACACCAGTTGGAGGTCAGACCGACTTGCTGTTCATTTGTCGGGGATGTAGACTGATGTTGGGGCCACATCAGTCGGTTAAGGATCTCCTTCTGCTACAGATTCGGCCGTACGATGTCATCCTAGGCATCGACTGGCTATTTTCTGTGTGCGCCGTCATAGACTGTTCCCAAGGGAGGGTGGTGTTCTCTGGTTTGGACGGCCAGCGTGTTACTTTCACCGGCGAGCGGAGCTGTCCGAAGGGAAACAGGAGGGAGGAACCTCTCCTCTCCTTATTGACTGAACTGACGATAGAATCAACAGATGAGGAAATGGTGGAAGTACCAGAGATCGTTCGTGAATTTATGGACGTCTTTCCTGAGGAGGTGACGACTCTACCCCCTCGACGTAACATCGAGTTCGGGATAGACCTGCAGCCCGGCTCTCGACCAATCTCGATGGCTCCTTACCGAATGGCACCTTCGGAGCTACGGGAGTTGCGGATACAGATTGACGATCTGATGAAGAGGGGTTATGTTCGTCCAAGTGCATCACCGTGGGGTGCCCCAGTCTTGTTCGCAAAGAAGGCAGATGGTGGCCTCAGGTTGTGCATCGATTACAGGAGGCTGAATCAGGTAACGATCAAGAACCGCTACCCTCTTCCGAGGATAGATGATCTTTTCAACCAGCTGAAGGGGGCAGGATGGTTCTCGAAGATCGACCTGCGATCCGGGTACCACCAGCTGAGGGTGAAGGATAGCGACATCCCGAAGACGGCGTTCAGGTGCAGGTATGGGCACTTAGAGTTCGTGGTCATTCCCTTTGGTGTTACGAACGCCCCGGCCGTGTTCATGGGGCTTATGAACTCCATCTTTCGGGAGTACCTGGATCGGTTTGTGGTGGTGTTCATCGACGATATCCTGATCTATTCAAAGTCAGAAGAGGACCATGCAGAGCACCTGAGGACGGTTTTGGAGGTCCTCCGACAGCACCAGCTCTATGGGAAGTTGTCAAAGTGCAAGTTCTGGGCACGAGAAGTGCACTTCCTCGGACATGTAGTGTCTGAGCAGGGAGTAGCAGTCGACCCATCAAAGGTTGAGGCAATTTTTTCTTGGGCAGCACCCAAGAATGTGGCGGAAGTTCGGAGTTTCCTCGGACTGGCGGGCTACTACCGGAGATTCGTACCCAACTTCTCCCGGGTAGCAGCCCCTTTGACGGCTTTGACCAAGAAGGACCAGGTTTTCATGTGGAGCGAGCAGTGTGAGTCGTCCTTCAACTACCTAAAAGAAAAACGGGTTAGTGCCCCAGTGTTGAGATTGCCAGAAGAAGGGATGGCCTATGAGGTATTCTGTGATGCTTCGGGACAGGGCCTGGGGTGCGTATTGATGCAGCGACAAGGGGTGATCTCTTACGGGTCCAGGCAGCTACGCCCCCATGAGCGGAACTATGCCACCCATGACCTGGAGCTTGCAGCGGTAGTGTTCGCATTAAAGCTGTGGCGACATTACCTCTTTGGGGAACGCTTTGTGGTCTTCACCGATCACAAAAGCTTGCGCTATATCTTCTCCCAGCGTGACTTGAACTTGCGACAGCGGAGGTGGGTCGAGTTTCTCCAGGACTACGACTTTGAGATCTCATACACTGAAGGTAAGGGAAACGTTGTGGCTGATGCCCTGAGCAGGAAGCCGCATCAGGAGGTGGTTCGGGAATCTGCTAATGCTTGGAAGGCGATGGGGGAGTTGGCTGCCATACACTTGGATGCAAGGGTGGAAGGTACTAGAGGCTGTTTGTTTCAGATGACGGTACAGTCCTCTTTGTTGCAGCAAGTGGAAGAGTCTCAGTGGGGAGATCTTGAGGAGGAAGTGTTGCGGGATCGTATCGATCAGGGGAACGCCCCGGAAGGATGGTCGGAGGACAGCCGACGTCGGATGCTCTTTCATCAGAGGTTGTTTGTTCCCGAGGTGATGCGTGATGAAGTCCTTCGTGAGTTCCATAGCTCAGCCTTGGCAGTACATCCGGGTGTTTCGAAAATGTACCAAGGCCTGAGGGGACAGTTTTGGTGGCCCGGGGTGAAACGGGCAGTGGCAGAGTTCGTGGCTAAATGCCTGGTGTGTCAGCAGGTGAAGGCTGAACACCGTGTTCCTGGTGGTCTGTTGCATCCTCTAGATGTCCCCGAGTGGAAGTGGGACTATGTCTCGATGGACTTCGTCACGGGACTACCCAGAGCTCAGGGCGGGCATGATGCTATCTGGGTAGTGGTGGATCGATTGACAAAATCTGCTCACTTCATGGCTATCAAGGAGTCAGGACCCGTCAGTACCTTAGCACAGAGGTACGTGGATGAGGTGGTGCGTTTGCATGGAGTTCCGAAAACGATCGTCTCAGATCGGGACACTCGATTCACCTCACGAGTCTGGAAGGGGTTACATCATGCTTTTGGCACCCAACTACGCCTTAGCACTTCTTTTCACCCTCAGACTGATGGGCAGACAGAGCGGACTATCCAGACCTTGGAGGACATGCTGCGAGCATGTGTTCTGGATTTCGGAGGATCATGGGTACGACACTTGCCTTTAGTAGAGTTTGCCTACAACAACAGTTTTCACTCTACTATTGGCATGGCTTCTTTTGAGGCTTTGTATGGAAGACCATGTCGTTCACCCTTATGCTGGGCAGAGGTTGGTGAGACTGGTACTCTTGGACCAGAAGTAGTGCAGAGCACCACGGAGAAAGTCCATCTAGTGCGGGAGAGGATGAAAGCAGCTCAGGATCGGCAGAAATCTTATGCTGATCGTCGGAGGAGGCCCCTGAAGTTCGAGGTGGGAGATCATGTGTTTTTGAAGTTTTCCCCTCGACGGGGGCAGCGGAGGTTCGGAAAGGGGAGTAAGCTCTCCCCTAGGTTCATCGGACCTTTCGAGGTGCTGAGGCGAGTTGGCGAGGTAGCATATCAGCTGGCCCTACCACCTCAGTTGGAGAGGGTCCATGACGTCTTCCATGTCTCCCAGCTTCGTCAGTACTTACATGATGACTCTCATGTCATCAACTGGGGAGAGCTAGATGTGGGAGGAGACGCGACCTTCGAGGAACGGCCAGTCAGAATCGAGGATCGCAAGGAGAAAGTGCTCCGTGGACGAACCGTCGGCCTGGTTCGTGTGTTGTGGAGACATGGCGGCCTCGAAGAGAGCACGTGGGAGAGGGAAGCACAGATGCGTGCCCAATACCCTGAGTTGTTCTGAGCTTTGAACCTTTGGTGCCTGTTGTGACAGAACGTTTGACCTTTTTGTCTATGAAATGTGCTAGTTCCTTTCCTCTGTTATGTGTGGAAAGCCCCGGCTAAAGGGAAGGGAAACCCCGACCCCTAATCAGGACGCATTAAGGTGGATGCGATTAAACCCGTGCGGGCGAGTCAGTGCCGCCCAAAGCGGATAATATCTTGACATGGGGGGAGGGGAACTCCCCAAATCCACATGACCGGGCGGTTTTGCGTGGTATGTTGCTTGGTTCTTGACAGGGAGTGTTTTCAATAAGCGGGGGTCCACTCCTAAGAGGTATCTTCGAAGATGGTTGTTCGGATCCTCTCTTTCCTTCTGGTTTGTTTGATTCTCGGGGACGAGAATCGTTTAAGAGGTATCTGATGTGATGAATCAGACCCCCCTTGGTCCCTTCCTTTGCCAAAAAAATCCGGTTTCCTTGCGGGGTACCGATCGGTGAGACCGACCGGTGAGACGGATCGGTGAGACCGATCGGTGAGACCCATCGGTGTGACCGATCGGTGAGACCGATCGGTGCGACCGATCGGTGTGACTGATCGGTGAGACCGGCCGACGTCGGCCGGCCTTGCCAAGTTGTTCCAGTAACGTTCCTTTTTCGCAAATAGGGTTTTAAACCCTATTCTTCCTTGTTAAAAATGTCTTGGGAATCCGAAACGCGCACAAAGGTTTTAATTAAATGCTTCATTAATTCATGGGTCGGTTAAAACCACCCAGTGCCATTAATGATGAGTCAAGCCACGTGGTCAAGCCACGACTCCTTCGTCTTCCGTGGTTTTGTGTTTCATCTCAACCGTCCCCAGCTCTTATAATTAAGGGTTAGGCCGTGGTTTCCCCCCTTCTTCGATCGTGGCTCTTCTGGTGCATCGGGACCGCTGCATCGTTATCCGTAAAGTTCCGCGCCCCCGGCCTAAACGTCGATCATCTATCAACAAGTAGGGAATTTCTCTCGTCTCTCACTTTTGTGTATCATGCGGGGTGGGCGTTACTTTTGTTCCTATGGAATTAGTTGAACCAAACCCTAATGAAGATAATAAACGAAGTTCTAAAGGAAGAAGGGGAAGGGGTTGTGATCGTTGTTATGCTTTATCTTGTGATCATCCCTTTTGTTGTACTGGTTTATGTTTTCTGAAAATTTAGGCCGTTGGTGGTCGTGTGTGTGCACTTGAATCCCCACATGATGTTTTAAATGGGTTGCTGAAATTGTGAACTCCTGCTGTGAAATTGGTTAACCACGTATATCCGGCTAAATAATTGAAAGCACCAGGACCGGCCCTTCTGTGATAACTCTCGGTTAGAACACACGGATTTTGAAATCATGGAGTGTGTTAAATCGTTTAAATCTGAAAATCCCTGACTTGTGTTGGTAGTGGTTAGTGGTTGTTTTCCCTTCGGGCCGTTTGCTGGAAATGTGGGAGGGGATGGGATCCCCTGTTCTTTTTATACTCTCGGTGGCTGTGTGAATTTGGGGGATGGGATCTCCTGTTGGCATGGTTTCAGTGGTTGTGAGTTTTTATGACGAATTGGGGAGATATCCTCTGTTGGCAGAACCGGGTGTGAGTGTTTTGGTTGATCTATGCTTTGACGTTTTCCTTGGTTATGCTTATGGTAGTTGCCCAGTAGTGCTTAAAATTAATTGAACATTTTGACTGAATGTGAAACAAGAATGGGACAAATGGTTTTGTGGGCAAGGGTCGTGAATCGTGACTCGGACGCTGTGGTATTGTGTTCTGTAGGTTGGCTAGGAAAACCTAAGTTTTGGGTGAGTGTTTGTTACCTATATCTATACTTGTAGCTTTGTGTTTCTTATTCGCGCCCCACCCAAGTTTAGCACTTAGTGCCGAACACCCCCATTTATGGGGGGAGGGTGTTTTTCCCAACACTATACTTAGTGGCTGGTTATTAGCTCCTTTTCTGCTCCCTTTCCCGGATAGCCCAAGTACCTTCGGGCAGGCTGTGATGGCCTGAAGTCCATTATTAGCCCAAGAACCATCGGGCTGGGTGTTGTGGTGGTTGGCCAGGTGTGTGCGGCAGGTGGTTTCCCAAGTGTCTTCGGGATGAGGCCCAGGTGTTTTTGGGCGTGGCAGTGGATCCTTTAGCCCAGGTGTCTTCGGGCGTAGCGGTGGTTGTTCTGGCCTAGGTGTTTGCAGGCATGGTTACTTGTGACAGTTGAGGCCCAGGTGTGTGCGGGCGGGATTTGGCAGTGGGACTGCGTGTGGTTGTGGCCCAGGTGTGTGCGGGCGGGATTTGGCAGTGGGACTGCGTGTGGTGGTGGCCAAGGTGTGTGCGGGCGGGTGTGGCAGTGGGACTGCGGTGAGAATGGCAGGATTGGTCCGATGCGTAGGATGTCTCAATAACCAGTGGGGAAGTGGCGCGGGGTACCCAAACATCGATGTGCTCTTATTATATATATTACTTGACTTGCGTTATTTGGGGAGTGAGCCTTGGTGAGGCCTGGGATGGATAGTTTGCCTTGTTAGTTGTTTGGTTCACTCTTTTCTCACGGGACTTTAGTACGTTCCCCCACTTGTGCATGAGAGTCTTGGTTTTCCCTACTGAGTGTACTTGTATGCTCACCCTACATTTACTTTCAGGTTTCCAGGAGGACTACCAGGGCTGTGCGGGACCCTATTAGTCGGACAGTTGGAGTTGTCGCTGTTGTCGTACCTTTGTTTTCTTTTGGTATTGTACTTGAGAGCTTTCTTTTTCTTTTGTACTTGTACCTTGTTGTAAACTGTTTAAACATGCATGGGGACTTTATTTGGGTTCATTTATATAAACTTGTTTCTTTTCCTTTTTGGGAGGTCGACTTGTCCTTTTTCCCGATCCTAAATAATAAAAAGGGTAATGCCTTCCATTTGCGAAAATTTTCTATACTCTTGGTGCTAGTCGCCACTCCGGGACCTATTGAAGGCGGGTTTCGGGGGTCATTATCTCTCCTTCAACTTAAAGAAGGAAGGGCCTGACAATCCGCTGACTCTTCCCTCCTTTTGGTGAAGGCGGGTCGTGACAATGGAAAAGGTGTAATTATCATTTTTTCTTTAAATAATGATCATTATATCATAAATATCATGTTTTTAAACTTATATACATTTATGTATAGTTATTTTGATGAAACAAAATCATATCACATCGAGGAGTTGGTAGTCCACTCATCCACAAATGATGTTATCAATTTTTGTAGTGTGTGCAAAGGGTTACTAAGAAAAATATATATTATATTTTAAAAAATAATATTTATGTCATTAATATCATATATATTAAATTTATGTCACATTTGTTTAATTAAATCCATCCTTAATTATTCCATGTAACATGTGAATGCATCATATCGCAATGGATAGGCGGTGGACCCCACGTCGATAGACGTTGTTATCACATTTACAAAGAAAAAAGAAATTATTAAAATTAGTTTTAAATAAAAAATAAATATGTATGAATAAAAAATAAATAAAAAATATATTATATAAAAAACTATTTTATATAATAATTTACAACCATGAAAGCTGATAAAGGAAACCATCAAATGACATCATTTCGAAAGGCGGTGGTCTCCTGTACATATGAATTGTAAATTCGTTACCTATGTTTTGAAGTGTTTGTACTTGTTGGATGAACCAACAAAATAAAAACATATAAAAATAATTATCATAATTTTTTATTATAAAATAAATTATTTGAAATAATTTATTGATATCATAATGAAATAATACAAAAGTGACCATTTAAGAATGTTGCCTCTTTTTTGGGAAACTCTTTTATGAATACACCAGAAAAATTACGTAGATTTATTTCTATATAATGATAAGAAACTATGATTTGGATATGGATGTTTGGTGATTTTTAGGATTATTCAATAAAATAAAATTTGTCAGGAGATATCCAGGAAAGGGGATGCATGTATTATTTTTTAAGTAGAGGGAAGGTGACAATCTTGTTAATAAAAAAGGTAAACACTATTGAGTGGTCCTAGTTACCTATTGTGTATAAAAAATTAAAATAATAATGGATAAAATTGAAATTATGTTCAATAAAATCATCCATGACAAAAAATATTTGAATTTTTATAATTTTATTCTTTAACTTCTATTTTTCCAAAATTTACCATTTTGGTTTTTATTTGGATATCTAGTTTTCTGACCTCTTTAATTTGAACATTAAGAGTAAATCAAGTTAATATTTTTCATAAAAAATTCACTCAAGTAATTTTTAATGTCTTATCTAATATATAAAGTAAAATACCCATCTTTTTTGAAATAAATTTCTAAAAAAATTCATATATCATGAAATAAAAATTATTTTAAAATAAACTGTGATAAAACTATTTTCGCAGTTTAGGGGTAAAAATGTTCATTATAATAGATAAATTTTTCCAATATATACAATATTTGTACTTTTTTTATCATTTACAAATGAATTTTTATAATATATATATGTTTTAATTCAAAATAAATAAATAAAATATCATTTATTTTATAATTACCATATTATCAATTTGGACATTATTTACTTAATTTAAATTAAAAAATGTCAATAAAATCTTGGAATTAAAATATATTAACTTCATATCAATATATCATTAAATATTAATCTACTAAAATAAATCAACATAATAATTCATTCAATTTTCACAACATATTTATATTGTTAGTGTCATTACTGTTGTTTTATTAATAAATAAATAATCAATGGGTCAGTGTTTCATATGTATTCTGTGTAACTAATTCATCCCAAAACATTAATGTTAACTGATTTTGATAGACAATTCCTCTTTTATCATTCAATAGTATATGTATAACCATAAATATGTTGTTTTTTCATGTCTCATGGCTTTATAAATGTTAAAGGGATTGAAAGTACCTTGTATTAATTTTCCTTAAATAACATATTTTATAGGTCAGTTTTATGGACAAATCTCAAAATCTCATAAAAATAAAACCAGTATGGGATATGATAAAAATATAGTCATCTAATAGATTTCATAAAAGTTTATAGGACATTTTCCCTCTTTGGATTAAATTTAATCCACTATGTAATGTAATTTTTACCTTAATTGCTATAATTAATTTTAAATACTTATACTGATTTTATTGGTCAAAAATTAAAATTTTCTTCTCATATTATAAATATTACATTTATTCATACTCTTTATTTCAATTTTTTCAAATTCAATTCAAAATTTTGTGAAAATAATATTTAAATATAATTATGTGGACGTGGTTCGAAAGTAGGTTTTTAATGTGGAATTTTTCAAAAGATAAATTAAATTTTATATATAAATTCATTACACAAAAAACATTCATATGTCCCAAATCGTATTAATATAATAATTATGGATCTATTTTTAACATTATAATCAACTTCAAACATAATTTAACACTACTAATTAATTAAAAAAAGGCATATTTCAACCAAAATGATGTGTTTTTCACTATTTAACAAAAAATGATTCCTCTCCTACAAATAAAAAAATTCACCAAGTGATAATTTATACATTATGAAGTAAAAAAGATATTTATGATTTCAAAAAAATTATAAAAGATCCAATTTTTATTTTATAAATAGATGTTCCATTAATAGGTAGAAAACATAGTATTGTGTGTAACGAAAACTAAATATGCGTTGAGTAAAGTGTAATCTAAAAATTGTGTTGAGTGTAATGAATTATAGAAAAAAAATATTTTTTCTGAAATGATTGTATTTTATGGTCTTGTTTTGTTACATATACAATATTTTATAATAAGCATAAACCTATTTCTAAGTGAGATTCTACATATCTATAAATGTTATATGGATACTATAATATGGTTTAGGTATGTAAATCTATAGTATAACATGAATATAATCACATTATTTATAACAAACATAGTGATATATTTATGTGACATTCAATATTAAAAAAATCATGGTATAAATAAACATCCCAACCAGTAATAACAGAATATTTTTCCAAAAAATGTAATGTCATTAATCACATCATGAAGACTTCATCAACTTGAATATAATCATCCCAATGAGATTATACATATAATACATGGTGATAAAACTAACTAACAGAGATCCTTAGTGTAACACCCAATGTTTTTCTAAAAATAAATAGAAAATCATGAAACATTGTTTTAAATAGATATTTTTAATTAGCCATTAAAACATAACTTTTTTTATTTCTATGTTATGAATTTCAAGAAACAGTCATCTACATTTGTGTTCAGTATGTTATTTGGAGTCTATTAGAACCAACTTGTTTTGTGTGAATAGTAAAATATCCTTATGAATAGTAATATAAATAGTGATATGACCCTAATGACTAGTAAATTTTATTATTATTTTATTTTATTAATTCTTTTAGATAATAGCATATAGGTTAGTTTTTCATTGTGATATAGAAGTAGTTACATAATTAGAATTGTTAATTTTTGAATTAATTATTCTTTTATTTAAATATTAAATTAATAATATTTATAAATTTTTTTTCAAAAAATGGACTTCATTTTTGAAATCAACACATTGATAAATGGTTGGGGTGAATTTTGTGAATTTTTTTGAAATAATTGATTTTTCGGTGAATAGAAAAAAATATATTTTTTAATTTCGGTGTGTTAATGACATTATTAATGATATAATAATGATTTCATAAATATAGTAAACTTTTGTATAGTTTAATAAGGTGTGAGGTGTCCCAAGTGGCTTATACAATGACCAAATACCATGGGCAAGCCCATGGTTTTACAAATACCACTCATAAGGTGTCCCTTGAAAATTATTACAATATTCGCTTACTTTCCCTATAAATACCAACCCATTCCCCCCTTAACATTATTCCCAATTTATCCTCAATGAAACTCAGGCCTTCGTACCTTCTTAGTAGTTCTCCCAAGTCTTCCTCAAGCACCCAAGGCCCCAACCATCAAGTTCTAAGGGTTACTCTAGAAGGTAAGAAAATTCTCATTTTTCTTCTTTTTCTATTCAAGTTCTCTTTTATGTGGTATAATTATCAAGATTACATACCATGTTATTATTTCCATCTTATTCATGATCTTATATATATTATGATTTATTTTTGGATGGGTGAACCTTGTCCCCTCTATTTTTAATATTTTCTAAAACCATGTTGTGTAGCCGTTAGGCAACCAAATGTTTTTAAGAAATTTCTCACTTTTTATTTTATTTTGATTTACTTATTTATTATTTCTTCATATATCCTTACCCAAGAGGCATGAAATCTCCAGAAATCATGTATACTATATATTTTATAATATTTATGAAAACATAATAAACATTTTTCTTATCTTCTCCCACTTATTTAAATAATAAAAATATTTTCCGTTTGTGTCGAATTATCGACATCGTGGACGATGTGATTTAAATTTCCATTAAATATTTCAATTCTGGTAATTAAACCATTTATAATGTTGAAACAGGTTATAAAATATGATTTATTACTCACCCATGGTTCTATAATTGAATTTTACTCATGGTTCTAATTTATAAGACAAAACGAGGTTGTTATTATCAAAGAACTACTAAAGGGTTCCAAATGAACATCATTAATGTTCTAGCTTATGAATCATGATATTTTAAGAATTCGAAATGATAAATGGAATAATTTATGTTACTGTTTATATAAAATTACTAATCCATTCCAACTTTGGAGTTTCTCTTCCAATAAACAAGAATTCTCACTATGAACCTATCATAGAAATCATGTAATGAATTCAACCAAAAACAGTGCAAGGGGGAAAATACAAACAATTAAGGGTGGAAAGATGTTATTAAATGATAATATAATATGTTATAAACATGAAAATGTTTCTATAAAATATTAATAACAATCTTTTAACTGTAATACAAGAGGTTTAATGATGTTTGATCTAAGACAATCCCAAGGAAAGGGAATTCTTAACCCGATTTCCATTCTTTGGGTTAACCTTCTACTTCATTATTTATGTGCTATTTAAAAAATTTTGTGATATGGGTTCTATTTATATTATGTTTCATTATGTGTATTTATAGTATATATACATACTCCATCCACTCTATTAAGTATCTCTTCAATATTATGATATTTATAACGGGATTTTCATTAATAATCCTCTTTTTAAATTCGGTTTTACTAAATTACAAAGTTATGTTTTTATGGAATTATTCATGTTGTATTTTTTGGTTATTGGGAATTATTTATGATGAATGTTGGGACCTATATCTCCCTCAAATTTTATTGGGTATGAGTAAGTTGGAGTTCGGCTGTATGGTTACTCCAAGTGTAACTGCGATGGTTACACAAAGTAAGGTAGCTATGAGGGTTACAAATTTTATTGTAGCCAAGAGGGTTATAAGATTATGTAAGTAATGCCCCAATATACCACTATGATTATAATTATGTTCTCAGGTTTGTGTGGATCTTGTGTAAATCTCATGTTACATGATGTAAGTATTTATGGGTGAAAAGAAAGTCATTTGTAAATGTTTTCAAACGTTATGAGTATTCATATACTAATGTGATCTTTCCTTCTATTCCAACCCTTACTGAGATTTTGTACACATACCAATTTTTTAATTTTTTTTTCATAGGTTAATGGATGTGTAATACAATGAAGGAAGCTGTGTTAAATGTTGAAGGATTGTCAATGAGTCTTGTTTTATTTTTTAATGTTTTATATTTTGAAAAAAAATGGAAACTGTTTTATGGTATCCACTCCGTAATAATGTATAATGTCATGAATTTATTGTCCTAATTCACTAAATCTCTAAACATGAAAAGATATTCAATGTAAAAGGACGTTTTTTCATTAATAAATTAAATATTATGTATGTAATAAGATCGGGTCCTTATAGTTGGAATTAGAGTATGGTTTTGATAATAATAGAGGTTAGGGTGATGTTAATAGAATACCATAAATGATTTTCACTCTATGTTTAAATTGTTATAGAATTCGAATATTAGCATGTTACTTCATCCAAGATATGTTTGTTCAGAATGGTTATACGAATGAAGGAACAACGATGCTGAAGAGGATAGGTACCGACAGAGTGACATCCTTCTGGTACTATAGCCCATAATTGTAGGGATTGGGACCTTGCAATTTGTGATGGTAATGGCTTAGCTAACACATGAAATAAATGGTGGTGGCATCCATGAATGATAACCAATAGATGTACCACAACAGAAAACGACAGTATTGGAACATTTTATGAGACAACATCCTCCTACATTCAATGGATCTTCTGACCTAGTAGCAGCTGAAGGATGGATCAAATCCCTTGAAAAGATATTAGATGTTATGGTATGTTTAGAAAAACAATAGGTAAGTCTTTTAATTTATCATTTTAAGGGGAAGGTGATCAATGGTGGTCAATGGTAATGAATATTAGGGGTATAGAGTATTTGTATTCCTTATAATGGGATGAATTTAAAAGTCTTTTCCTTGAAAAATATTTTCCTAAAGTGGTGACACCAAGAATGGAGAATAAATTACTTGAATTTAAATAGAAGGAGAATGATTCAGTGGCTGTTTATGAAGTTAACTTCCCCCGAATAGTGAGTTTTGCTTCAAATCTTATTCTGGATCTTGATAGCAAAATCAACCGCTTTTACTCAGGATTGAATCCATGTTATCGAAGGGGGTTGGCCTCCCATGAATTCAAAAGTTATGACAAACTTATCTGATGTGCTGAGAGGGTAGAGATGGAGTTTGCTGATGATCATGTACATTTTGGAAACAAAGAGAAGAAGAGTTCGAGTTGGCAAGCAATGGGTAAGAATCAACAAATTAAATCTGATGGTTAGAAAATCCAATTTCTAGTTTGTGAAAAGAGTGGAAAGAAGCACCTTGGGGAATGTCTTATGAGAATTGGGTAGTGTTATAAATGTTGTGAGTTTGGACATATGGAATGATATTGTAATTAAAATGATCCAAGACTAATCCTGATAAGCAGACTGTAAAGTGTTTTAAATGTGGTGAAATGATTCAATATGTAAATTCCTGCCCAAAGAGAGATCTGAATGATGTAAAGAATCCAGACTACAAGCAGAAAGGTGTAGTGAGATCCTTTGTGACTACGTCAGCTGATGTCGGCCCATCCAATGTAGTCGTTTCATGTACTTTGTTGGTTCACTCTGATTTTGATAATGTTTTTTTTACGTGGTCTACACATTCATTCATCACTAAGAAATTTTCTGGTAAATTGGAAATATCACCTCAACAAACGAGACCCGACCTTGTTATTAAAACACCAAGGGAAATGTTATAGAAAAGAGGAATTAAAATAATCTTTATATTGTGGTCTGTGGAAAGAACGTACCTACAAACCTCGTTGTTTTACCCTTAGTAGAGTTTGATGTTATTTTGGGGAAGGACTGGCTTTCTAATTATCATTCTAAGATTGACTGTAGAGCTAAAGAAGTTGTTTTTTAGAAATAGTTTCGGTTTTTATAATGGAATGAACCCGTACAATTGATTACATATCAGGAAGATGATAAAGTATTTAAATATGGATATAAAAGTTATATTGCTCATATTATTGAAAACAAAAGAACTATTCAAATTAATGATGTTCATGTGGTAAATGAATACCATTATGTTTTTTTAGATGAGTTCACTAGTGTCGTACCCGATCGAGAAGTTAAATTCGCAATTGTCTTATATCCTAATTCTAAGCCAATTTCAAAAACCCCTTATCATATGGCTCTAATAGAACTTCTTGAAATGAAAAATAAGTTGTAGGATTTTCTTGATGAAGGCTTCATTCATTAGCACTTCACCATGGGGAGCTCCTGTTTTGTTTGTCAAAAATAAAGATGGTTCCATGAGACTTTTCATCGATTACAGAGCTTTGAATAACATCACTGTTAAAAACATGTATACTTTTCTTCATAATTATGTCTTGTTTGATTAGCACCAGTACTTTTCGAAGATTGACTTGAGATCCGGATACCATCAGCTGAAGGTCAAGGAGGATAACATCCCAAAAACAGCCTTTTGTACTAGATATGGGCATTATGAATTTGTTGTTATGCCATTTGGATTTACTAATGCACCTAATGTATTAATGAATCTTATGAATAGTGTATTTAATTAGTTCTTGGATATGTTTGTGGTTGTATTTATTACGGATATTCTAGTTTTTTCTAAAAATAAATATGTGCATGAAAAACATCTATGGGTTGTTTTAATAACATTAAAAGAAAATAATTGTATGGAAAATTCAAAAATTGTGATTTTTGGATGAAATAGATTACTTTTCTTGGGAACATTTTAAATAAGGATGGAATAACAGTTGATCTTGCCAAAAAAAGTAATTGATAAATGGAAAAGACCCGAAAATGATACATAGATTCATAGTTTTCTGGGCTTAGAAAGTTATTACCGATGGTTTGTTAAGAATTTTGCGCAGTTATCTACCCAGATAACTAAGTTAACACAGAAAGGGGTTAAATTTCATTAGACAGAGGAATGTCATTCTTATTTTTAGGAACTAAAGAAGAGATTGGTGAATGCTCCAGTTTTGGCCTTACCTTCCCATAATGGTGAGATTGTCATCTACAATAGTGCTTATTTGAAGGTACATGGTTGTGTTTTATTGTAGAATTATTAGGTAATTGCCTTTTCTTGAATAAAACTGAAACCTAATGAGATAAATTATCGTACACATGATTTGGAATTGGCATCTATGGTTTTTTCTATGAAAATTTGGAGTCATCATCTATACGGAACCAAATGCCAAATATATACTGACCATAAAAGTTTAATGTATATATTCACTCAGAAGAATTAAACATGAGGCAGAGAAGATGGATAGAACTGATAAAGGATTATGACTTCATGATCAATAACCATCCTAGAAAAGAAAACAATGTAGCGAGTGCCTTAAGTCGGAAATATCAGGCATCATTAACCATGCTACATTTGGAACAATATCCCATGATTAATGATTTGATGAATATTGGCCTCGATGTTGTTGGTGCAGGAAATATACCTATTTTTATTCTGGATTTAGTGCAGTCTTCGTTGTTAGACAGAATTAAGCAAGCACAGAAGGAAAACCGTGAGATACAGAAGACGGTAGAATTTGATAAAATGGGTATGTTTCTATAATTTAATCTTGATAAAGATTGTGTTTTATGATTTTTTTAAAAAGTTTGTGTGTGCCTTTTGATTCCCAGTTGAAGAAATAATTGTTGCATGAAGCTCATATTTCTCCATTTTCGGTTCATCCTGGTGGTACTAAGATGTATAAAGACCATTGAAAGTATTATTGGTGGGATAGAATGAAAAAAGATATTGTTGATTTTACCAGGAAATGTTGGACGTGTCAACAGGTTAAAGAAGAGATGAAATTACCGAAGGGGATGCTTCAGAATTTGCCAGTGCTAGAGTGGAAATGGGAGAATGTATCCATGGACTCTGTGGTCGGACTACCAAGGAATTATCGAGGTAACAATGTGAATTGGGTTGTTGTTGATCGGCTAACAAAGTCTGCACATTTTATTTCTATTCGAGGTACAATGACATTGGATCAGCATTCTCAATTGTACCTCAAGGATATTGTTAGGTTACATAGAGTTACTCTTTCCATTATTTCTATCCAAGATCCCATGTTCACTTCTAACTTTTGCAAGGGACTTCTGAAGGCATTGGGCTAAGAGTTAAATTTTAGTACAGCTTTTCATCCTCAATAAGATGGGAAGGAATAACAAATGATTCAAACTTTTGAAGATATGCTTCGATCATGTTCAATAGACTATCAGAAGATGTTAGGATCAACATCTTTCTGTAGTTGAGTTTTCTTATGATAACTGTTTTCATTCCAGTATTCATAGGTCACCTTTTGAGACCTTTTATGGGAATCGGTTTCGGACTCCATCTTTTTGGGATGAGGTCGGTGAAAGAAAGTTGATGGGGACAGAATTAGTTAAAAAAGTGTCAAAGAAAGTGAGAATGATCCGGCATCACATGTGGACCACTCAGAGCAGGCAGAAAGGTTATGCAAATAAAAAAAAGGAAATACTTCTATTTCGTGGTACGTGACTATGTTTTCCTTAAAATATCTCCTTGGAAAAATGGGATGTGCTTCGGTAAGAAAAGAATGCAAAGTACACTTTTCAGCGGTCCTTTTGAAATCTTGGATAATGTTGGAATAATTTCATACCATGTATCATTGCCTCCGAGTTTGTTTCAGGTACACAATGTATTTAATTTTTTGATGTTGAGAAAGTATGTGCCAGAATCATCACATGTCTTGAGCCCAGAAGTAGTTCAGCTGGAAGAGAACCTTTCTTATGAAGAGAAACTAGTTCAGATTATTGATTGAAGATAATAGGTATTGGGGAATAAGGTAATACACTAGGTAAAGGTTTTTTGGACGAACCACATAGTTATAGAAGCAACATGGGAGTTTGAAAATTCTATGAGGGAAAAGTACCCTCAGTTTTTTAATAAGTAAATTAAATTCCGAGGATGCAATTTCAAGAAAGTGTGGATAATGTAACACCCTAGGTTTTTTCTAAAAATAAATAGAAATGCATGGAACTTTGGTTGAAATATATATTTTTAGTTATCCTATAAAACATAACTTATTTTACTTCTATGTTTTGAATTTCAAGAAACTGTTATCTATATTTGTCTTCAGTATATTATTTGGAGTCTTTTAGAACCAACATGTTTTTTGGTGAATAGTAACATACCCTTATGAATAGTAATATTAATAGTGATATGACACTAATAAATAGTAAATATTATTATTATTTTATTTTGTAAGGCTTTAAGATAATAGCATCTAGGTTATTTTTTCATTGTGATATAGAAGTAGTTACATAATTTGAATTTTTAATTTTTGAAATATGTATTATTTATTTAAAGGTTAATCTAATAATATTTATAAAATTATTTTCAAAAAATGGACTTCATTTTTGAATTCTACATGTCGATAAATGGTTAGGGTGAATTTTCGGAATTTTTCTGAAAAAAAATTTATTTTTCGGTGAATAGTAAAAAATACAGTTCTTAGTTTCGGTGTGTTAATGACATCATTAATGATATAATAATGATGTCATAAATATGTATGACTTGTGTAGATTTAAATAAGGTGTGAGGTGACCCAAGTGGATTATACCATGAGAAAATTCCATGGTAAAGCCCAAGGTTTTGAAAATACCACCCATGTGGTGTCCCTTGAAAATTATTAAAATATTCCCTTACTTTCCCTATTAATACTAACCCATTCCTCCAATAAATTCATTCCCAATTCCTCCTCAACGAAGCTCTGGCCATCTTACCTTCATAATAGTTCTCCCAAGCCTTCTTCAAGCCTCCAATGTCCCAGCCATCATGTTCTATGGGTTACTCTACAATGTATAAAAATTCTCAATTATCTTCTTTTTCTATTGAAGTTCTCTTTTATGTGGTATAATTTTAATGTTTCTAAACCATGTTATTATTTCCTTATTATTCATGATATTCTCTATATTATGATTCATTTCTTGATGGGTGACCCTTGTCCCCTATATTTTTAATATTTTCTAAAACCATGTTGTGTAGTCGTTAGGCAGCCGGATGTTTTGTATGAAATTTCTCACTTTTTCTTTTATTTCGAGTTCCTTCCTTATTATTTATTCATATATAATTACCCAAGAGGAATTAAATCTACTGAAATAAATTATAATCTAGATTTTATCATGTTTCTGAAAAAATAATTTTCATTATTTTTCTCCTCTACCACTTATTAAAAGAATAAAAACATTGCCTCGTTGTGTTGAATTATCGACATCGTGGACGATGTGATTTCAATTATCATTAATTATTTCAGGTCTAGTCCTGAAACCATTTATATGGTTGAAAAAGGTTCTAATATATGATTTATGACATACCCATGTTTCTGTAATTCTTTTTTACACATGGTTCTAATTTATAAGACAAAACGAGGTTGTTATGATCAAAGAGCCACTAAAAGGATCTAAAAGAACATCATTAATGTTCTAACTTATGAATCATCCGCATGTAAGAATTCAAAATGATAAATGGAATAATTTATATAAATAGTTATTTGAATATACCGCTCTATTCTAATTCTAGATTTTCTCTTCAAATCGACATGAATGTCCACAATGAACAAATCATAGAAATCATGTAATGAATTCAACAAAAAACAGTGCAAGGGGACATATTCTAACAATTAAGGGAGAAAAGATGTTATTAAATGATCATATAAGATGTTATAAACATGAAAATTTTTCATTAAAATATTAATAACACTCTTTTACCATTATATAGGAGGTTCAAACAATTTGGAAGTTTGAAAAAACCCAAGGAAAAGGGAAATTTTAACTCGATTTCCATTCATTAGGTTTACCTTCTTCTTCACTATTTATGTGATATTTAAAATTGTTTTTGTGATGGGTTATATTTATATTATGTTTAATTATGTTTATTTACAGTATATATACATACTCCATCAACTCTATTATGTATCTCTTCTATTGCATGATATTTATAAGGGGCTTTTCTTTTAAAAATCTTCTTTTTAAATTCGGTTTTTACGAAATTCAAAAGTAATGTTTTGATGGAATTATTAATGTTGTATGTTTTGGTTCATGGGAATTATTTATGATGAACGGTGGGACCTATATCACCCTTAAATATAATTGGGTATGAGTAAGTTAGTGGTCAGCCATATGGTTACTCAAAGTGTTATTGGGACGGTTACACAAAGTAAGGTAGCCGTTAATGTTACAAATTTTAAGGTAGCCAAGATGGTTACAAGATTATGTAAGTAATGCCCCAAGATACCTCTATGATTATATTAATGTTCTCATGTTTGTATGGATAGTGTGTAAATCTCATTTTACTTGAAGTAAGTATTTATGGGTGAAATGAATGTCTTTTGAAAAAGTTTTCATACGATATGAGTATTAATGGACTAATGTGATCTTTCCTTCATTTCCAACCGTTACAGAGATTTTGTGATCATCCCAAGTTTTTAAATGATTTTTCACAGGTTAATGGATGTGTAATAAAAATAAGGAAGCCATGTTAAATGTTGAAGGATTGTCAAGGTGTCTTTTTTTATGATTTAATGTTTTATATTTTGAAAAAATGGAAACTATTTTATGGTATCCACTCTGTAATAATGTGTAATGTCATGAATGTATTGCCTTAATTCTCTAAAGCTCCAAACCTGAAACGATATTCAATGTAAAAGGAAGTGTTTTCATGACTAAATTAAAGATTATTTATGTAATAAGGCCGAGCCCTTATACATAGTTATGAAAACCTGATCATCCATACTTTCTTGAACCAATAATGGAAAATCTATGAGCATAATCATTACATCAGGTTCCAATACCCATTCACATGGTTTTAAAATCTCTTGCCTCCATGAATTAGGATTATATACTAGGGAATCACTAGAATTCCTCATCCTCATTCCATAATATTATAAATTCTATTTTTAGAGTAATTCTCAACATCCATTTAATAAATGATTCCTAGTATGTGGATTCCATAAGAAATCATGAATTGAAATGTGTCATTGAATCTTATGTCACTAAAATAATCATGGGGAATAACCTCAATAGATCCACTAGTCTGTATCATGGGAATATAATACCTTGTGTACTATTATCAACACTATCACTAGTTTTTCTTCATGTTCTAATTGGTGTATCCTAGGAATCAATCTATAGGATATTATAGTGAACATTTTAACTTATAATATCTTGTCACGAAGATATAAACCCACCAGAAAACTCAAACCTATATTCAAATACCAGGAACCATTATAATTCAAAATGGTTTATTGGTATCTCTATTTGAATCCCTATATCCATGATTTTTAAAATGTATCATGATATTAGAGCAATCCATACCATCCCAACCATTTCTATACATGTGGCTTATACAAATTGATTCTTGACTATATGCACAAATTATAAGAATCAAATCTTATATAAACCAAATCACTAGGTTATAGCCAAGTTAGCCTTCCATCTGTAATATAACATGAGATCTGATCCCAAAAGTTCAAAAATTCAATAGTCTCATCAATGACAATAGGTGATCTCTTGGGATCCAACTCATTTAATGTTATTCCATGCACAACACCCAATAATATTTTATCATGAGTAATCAATAATGTTAAAACATAAACTAATAAATAAATAAAATATATGGGAATCATAAATTCTCACATGAATCATCAACCTAATAGGCCCATCTAGATAACAGGGTGGTTCATGTTCTATGGTGTCACCTACAACCATAAATACACCAAATAATTAACCTTCTCAGGGATAGTATATCAATGGGAATACACATGGGTCTTATGTATATTCGTGTAAGGAGTTAAAACTATTGGGATCCATGATATCAAAATTTTACATTAGGAAAATTACCATCAATTTGAAATGTCACACCTCTCAATAGTGTCATCAAATATATTAGACTCTACACCTCAAAGGAAAGGTTATATAACCACAAGTCAAGATTGATAGATCTTGGACTATTTTAATTAAATGATCTCACTAGGTAAATATAGTCACCCCCTCATCATCCTTATCCTACATTCTAATAACATAACTTTATAATGTTTGTCGGGTCATCACATGACCCACTATTGATGTCTATACATGGGAATTCCATGCCTATACATGGAGGTGATCTCATGCTCATATTAATTTATAAGTAATTAAAATTAATCATAGTCACACACCTAATGTGGAAAAAATATTATATGAAATCATATATATATCATTTGAAAATTAATTGATTAGTGTTTATGTAATGCTGCTGTTGTACATGGTAATATATTGGATCTTGTCATCCGGTATGGTTTACCCAATAATTTCCTTAGAATGATAATTTCATATAATAAATTTAATATCCATTAGAAGATGGAATACATAGGATATGAGAAATATAGAAATCATACTCCATAATGGTATGCGTGTAGGAACACCTACCTTATTTCAGGACATTTGTATTTAGTCCCCAGCCCAAAAATTCACTTTTTAAGATCTTTAACATCCTAACCAAGACTTAAATACATCCTGAGCTCCTAACTCAATCCAAAAATATAATATTGATTACTTTTAAAATTTATAATAAACTAAATTACTTTTATGTAAATAGGAATAATCACCACATACTTACACATAAGCCCCATCATGATAGAATCATAACCAAATGTGCGGCAACAACCCACGGATCGATTAAAACATCATCCTAGGGAAAATACCTAAACAACCATGAAGATTAAATAATTATATTATCAATATTTGTGTAAAAAACTAAATAAATTGTTGTTTAAATATTACTCTAAAAAATGAATGAATATATATATAGGTATCGTCTCTGGATTCCCTGAATTCAAGAAGTACGAAATCCCTATCCAAAATAAGACATTTCACTATACACCCATAGTATTTCTGTTTTTTTTCAAAATAAATAATGGATAAAGGAAAATAAATTCTTTTTCCTAAATAAATTGGTATATATTATATGTCAATACTTTAATGTACCAACACCTCAATATTATTCGTTAAAATTTGATAAAAATAGGTAAATGTAATTATTATTATATGTCCCTAAGAAGGACTATTTACCAAAAAAGGGAAAATCCACCATTAAAACACATATAATACTATTACACTATGTGAAATTATGGATAAAATTGTTATTATTTTGGGCATGTTTATTTCATCTATACAAATAATTCTTTTCACAATGCTATTATTTAAGCCTTCTATTCTCTTCAACAGTCCCCTACTACACCCACACCCCTATAATCTTCTTATAGTGGAATCCTAAACCCCCATTTTGTAACATGATATTTGAGGTCTATTTGAAAAATACTATTTGCGATTATAATATCCCTATATTTATATTACGATTATCAACACAAAAAAAGAATCACTTAGTTATCAAAATACAAACCACATTTGGAATTATAAACCATTATAGAATCTAGAAAATAAAATATCCCCCCTCCCCGATAATACATACCAACCCTATAATGTCTTATTCAATATATAAGTATTAACATAGAATTTCATCAGTCTATAATTTTATATTATTCTTTTCTGATAGACACATAAATGACCAACATGATTCTATGTTACAATTCTAATTACAAAACACTTATTTTAATGATTGTTCAGTAATATTATAATTAATTTACTCCAAAACAAATATTGTGATCATAGAAATTAATGAATCATTTTCTAATTTATCGTGTTCCATATTGTTCTCCAAGCCTTAATATTTAACTTATAACAACCTATTTTGATCCATGTTTTCCCCTACCACTACAGCAGCCTATTGAAAAACTACATCCAATGTTCCATTGACTCAATGTTTATGTATCGAATGATACACATTATACAATACCCATCACAACATTTAAAATATAAATAAATATTACAATTCATCCTAATATGTTTAACTATACTAAAAATTATTGGTTATGCCAACTAAAACATACTTAAATGAAATTAATTCCATAATAAGAAATTCCCTTAAAAACATTATTTCATTTCAACACTCATACAATGAGTGAAGAAAAAAATCGAGTTTATTAAATATATTATAAAAACTTAAGACACCACATTACAAACTGTTTTATCTATGAACATAAATATGTCAGAATTAGGGTTTCATTGTCTAATGTATATCAAAAAACGTGTTTACAACTTAAACCATGTGAAGAACCAAGGATTATACCCATGAAAATATTAAAAAAATATATATATACTACATGAAACATGTCATGATAATATCTCAACTCATATGTGATTCCATATAATGGATATCCAACCCCAATAATCATTTAGTCACATAGATATTACCCCGACCCCTATGAAAATGCCTGAAATCCATCCATTATCTTTTTCTAACCTGAAATATTATATTTAACTCAAGACAAGGTAAAATAAAATTCACATAATCATATTAACCATTCTCTGACTAGTCATACACCATCCATGACCCTAGAAACAGTTTTCATATGATCAATAAGAATGACTTTTTTGTTACCACATGAAATGACTGAATGTGTTCATTTAGATCATACATGAGATCCAAAATATAACATAACAATGAAATATTTTCCATCTAATTGTAATTAATTACATAGATAACCATAAAAAATACCTAATAAAGTGTTTAATTACATTAAAAATACAGCGGTTAAAACCCCACTTTATAAAATTACCATAAAGTTATCCTTATGTGGAATATCAGTAAGTTCCATTATTGTGCTCGTGTTTCCTATTCAATTATACCCTGAAGTTACTTTTAGAAAAAATTCATGATAATTCTTGATGCGATGTGCCACCATACATAACAGACTTATTTCTTATCTTCTATAATGGACGGACATTTCTCATTTCATCCCCAATAATAAGACTCAAATCCTATAATATTGCATTAGAAAATAGGATATTCGAAAACAATATGATGCTTATAAATTCAAAACTCTTCAATGATTCATATATCTAGTGTGAACAACATATATCGTAGGGAAACCTATGGGTTTCATCCTACCACTATGACTCATCAAATAATCCTACTAACAAATTCACGAGTTCCATTTCATTATAACTAATAAAACATACCAAATCCAATAAAAGGACCCATTTTATGACATTTAATAATAAATAAAATATCATAGATACCATTTTGTTCCATAATATATCCAAAAAACATCAGAGTATTCTTGAACTAATTTTATTTATAACATTCATTAAAAATAGGTTTAGTTAAAAAAAGTTATACTCTTTGAAACTAGCCTCTTGGAAAATAAAATTTCATGTATAACCCATCTCATCTATCAGTCTATTTAATTTAATTTCACAAACTAAAAAAACTATGTTTCATATTTAGGATCTATATGTCCCCAACATGTACTGATTATTAGGTCTCACCAATAGTCACATCTTATAAGGAATCATCTTTGATCCTATTTGATAATCATACTGCAACTCACATTCCAACACCCAGTTGAGTTTTTGATACATTCATCTGTTAATCACCTCATTCTATCTCACCAGCCTATTTTTTAATTTATCCTCAGCAAACATCCATATAATATAATTTGATAATTGAACCCACAAATTGCCCAATAACCACTATCAATACCAATGAAATCTTCGAAGAATATATAAAATAAGGGAAACCTCAATCATTCATTAGGTTTAGTAGAATATATTTCAATGAAATATCAGAAAACATAATATAGGTTGTTACTAAAATATTAAATAATGAGGAATATCGTCACATCACAAAGGAAAAATCATTCAACTATAATATCACATTGAGTATCTAAATTAAAAAATAATAACCATATGGTTTCGAAAAATAGTATTTCAATCCATGTTATATGTCATAACACCATATAGGTTGTTACTAATATTTTAAATAACTGATCCATCATAGAATATTCAATTTGAATCACTCTATATTGATGTTATGTATCAAATAAAACACCATCACTTGAGGAATGTTTTTAATGTAATAGATATATAGGGATCCATTTATGTTTTGATATGGGTGAAAATATATTTTTAAGAGTATATTAATATAAATGATTTATTTTATGTTTTATAATTATGTTGTGGATCTACCATATTTTTTATGAAGATGGTTTATCAAGAAATGTCTCAAGATTTTTGGTGATCTAGGTATATCATTGAAATTAATTTTTAAATGGATTATGATAATTGTTTATAACCATCAACTAATATATTATTTCAGGTGAATATGATAGTTATTCAAATTAGAAGAGTAAATTTAAGAGTGATATGAATATGATATATCAGGTTACGAACATTATTAATCTATAATTGAAATAGGTTTTTGTGGATATACTATTATTTATAAAGTAAAGTTAATGAGAATATTTTTTATAGTATTTTGATACTACAACATAAAGGTGAAATTTTTAACAATGTTTTGGATTTTCACAATTTGAATGAAAATTATATTAGTATTTTTCCCATTAGAATTTTATAATATTTTTCTTACGAATATATTGGAGTATAGAATTTGATTCATTGAGTATGAAAATGTTTACATTGTGTTCAATATAAATTTCAAAAAATTAAACATTTGAATAGTTTTCTTGAAAAAACATGTTCCTTTAATTTTGTATATGACTCTTGTAGATATTTTTATTCTCATCCAATGATCTATTTTTTAAGCTATTGTAAGTATTATTACAAATAAAGACGTTTATATGATGAAAATATTTAATATATTTATTGAGAATAAATATATATACATTAAATTTTTTTTATAGGAAAACTTGTTACAGGGTAAAGGTGTCCACATCAGGTGCTATTATTTATTTAGGTAAGGGTGATTACATAATTCTATAAAACTCATAAATTTAATTATTTAGTGGAATTAATTTAAATAAAAAATTGTCCAAATAGTCAATTTAATGAAACATTGAAGGTTAATTCGTTATATTTTACTCACAATAATTTTATAAATATTATTTTGAAACATGATATATATCTAATGATGAACCATTAATTTCAATGATTGGTATTGAATAATATCACTATGTGGTTGAGGTATCCCCCACATAAACATGAGAGACACATTAATTTACAAATTTATGTATTGGGGTGAAATTTATTTTCAATAACCATAAAAACATTAATATATATTAATAATACTTCAGTAATCATTTTTTGTTGGATAAAACAAATTTATAGGTGGATGAATAAGAAATAAAATTTGATATAGGTAATACTATTATTGATTCCTTGAGTGGGATCTATTAGATTAAAAATTAACCTTTTTTGGAGGAGAATGGGCTAATAATAGATGTTATATGATGAAAGGAAGGAACCGAATAGGTTATTAGGATATTTTACTGTCAATCTAGATATAGAAAAAATTATGCATAAAGGATACAAGGTGGTTCCCATTTATTAGTCTGAGAAATGACATAGATGAAATAAAATAATATATTTTAATATAATATATATAATAATCATGTAATTTGGCCAAAAATTAACAGAATTTTAACGGTAAGACATTTTAAAACCAAAATATAATATACCATCTAAATTTTAGCCTTTTTATTTTTCATTTGAGTCTTTATATTTATGTGTAACCTCCTTATTATCCCTTTTTAACATTAATCCTTGAAATATATTTTATGTTTTTTATGGTTCAAAAATTTAAATTTATGGATCCATGTGGCTCATATATAGTCCATGGATTTGATTTTTACCAGTTTCCCTCACAAATTAGACCTTAATATTTGTAAATTAATATATTATTAAATAAAATATTTATTAACATTAAACATCATTAAAGTCAATTGGAGTACTATTTAGTTATCCTAATTTCCAATAAATCATTATGGGAATGTAATTTCAATTTAATATTATTTAATAAAAATAGTCTTTAATAATTACATATGAAATTATTGTAATATAATTGTTCCCCAATTTTATTTTTATCCTCGAATTCATATACCATGTTTTTTTTTTCATACAGAAGCACTATTTTAATGTTGAATGATCAGATTATGTTAATTATGTCATAACTATGACTAAAAATACATAAAAATCATAAAAATAAAAAACTTTTTTATGATGATCATTTATGATCAATTGTTAATTATTTTTTATCCTTGTTAGAAAATATTAGAGGAATGAAAATAAAGAATGTGACATTTATTATTTTTCCTTATTTAAAATTATGTGAATAATTTAATAAAATGGATAAATAATGAAATTGAAATTATTTTAAAAATATGAAATAATTTGTTGAAGATTGTCTTAAAATAAGGAAAAAATGCCTTAGGGATGTTTTAGAGATCATATGACTATTTTAATGATATTATACCTACATCACCCTTATAAGGGTGAAAAATATTTCCCTTAATTACTACTCATAATGAAAAATTTGTTTGTTTAGAAACATATAATCCCATCATTAAAATTTTTGTAATCCATGTTTAATTATTAATTTTATATATGTATCAATAGTAAATTTATATATAAATACATAAAATTATAAAAAACACAGTTTTTCTTAAATTGTGTTTTAAACATAAAAATGAACATATAGAAAAATAAAATATATATAGGATTATTATAAAATTATTTTTATGGTGTATAATTAAATGGGTCAAATGTTAGATAATAAAAAATTCAAAATATAAATGTATTTCTATACTGTAGTATTTATTTATTTGAAATTAAGACCTAAAAGGTGGATAATTTTCTGTATTCACTCATAAATAACAATTTTTAAAAAAAATAATAAAACCCCCACTAATAAATTAATAAATTAAATTTATATGAACTGAATTAATTAAATTAAATAATATATCATCGAACGGTAATTGTCACATTTAATAAGTAATACAATTATGTATATCGCATATCTCTAAATGTTTATTTTTACTTGTTAAGGTTGATATAATAAAAAGTATTTATTTATATAAATATATTATACTATTACATGAACCATAATTTTAACCATATATATTATTTTTGATGAAAATTGAAATGCATCACTTTTTGGTGTTGTCAATTCAGATGTATACACGGGGGATGTTTTCCATTTCCAATTGGATAAAGAGTTTTTTTTGATATTGTTATACAATTACAATAATGAAATTAATAAATTTAGAAGACATATGTTTTATTATTTCATCGTGGTTAATTATTATTTTAATGAAGTATAATTACATATAAACATGAAATAAACATTAAAAAATTATACATCTTCTATGGAAAACCTTTTTTCTCTTTCACATCAAGCATTTATTAGGGAGGTATTTGTTTAAAACATAAAATTTTGAATGTGTGGAGATATTTTAGAAAGGTATTTGGATAATCCTGGGTTGAGATAAATAGATAAATGTTCTTCTGTAGAAAAAATTGGACATTTCCATTTACATGTGAGGGGAGTAGTAAAATTACCAATACAAAAAATTTCCTAATATTCAATATGACTTTCTCAATGTGTTGTGGATCTAAAAAGATAATTATCAAAATAATTATTTTTATAGTGAATTCAAATTCATGGAATCATTATTATAATTTTTTAATGTTATTTTATACACTATTGTTTAGTTTAACACCTCCACCTCATTACACTTTTATCCTTTTTTTATTTCAAATCATTCCAAAAGTAACTTTTCATAATCGAAAATAAGAAATTGGACATATTAAAAAAAATATTTTATAATTGAAAATATAAAATATAGTTTCATAAATTAAATTTCAAAATTTGGTAAAATTTAATTTTAATGTAAATATGAAATTTGTAATATAAATCATTTAAAAAAATTTCTCTTATGCATTAAAATTATTTTGTAATAAAATAACGAAAAAATATAGTAAATATAGAAATAATAAGATGATATTTCTTTAAAAAAATTCAATATAACATTATTATTAAAAAAAATACATAATACTTTTTTAAATTCTATAAAGGTAATGATTTTTTAAAAATATTTATTATTTTTCTATTTCCATCATGATTTATTCCTTATATAGAAATAAAATAATTACAGTTATGATATATTTCATATGAATATTTAAAAATGATGTATTTTTATCTTATTCAAATTTTTATAAATGGATAATTATTATTTATATAAAACCATGTAATAGATAGAAAACCATTTTATAAAAATAAAACTATTACATTTTCAATTGAAAACAATAAAAAATTATTTATAAAAAATAATGAATATAAATCCATTATATGAATATAAATAATAATAATGTTTGATTTATTATATTACTTGGTTGTTACACTCTCTAATCATATGACAGTTTCCCTCAATGTTTTATTCACCACATAACTAGTGATACGTTTTTTATCTCATCATCTTTTTTGATTCCCATGAAGATTCATGAATAATTTTTTAAAATAAAACATTAACCAAATGTGTATACATATTTACAAAACCATGTCTCTATGTTACTTTTTTTAAATAGAATTAAGTTATAACAATTTTTATATTCATACTAAACCCCTCTATGGTTAAAAATATGTGATTCATCATGTAAATACTTCCTAATCAACTAATCATAAAAAACATAATCCACTTGAGATAAAACAAGAGATTATGATTTTGTCTGCAATAAGTCCCAATTTTTTATAATTTCATACAGCTCAATATGTAATAGAATTATCATCAATTATTAATAAAATTCAGCAATCATCTGCAAAAAAATTAATTTCCAATAACATTATCTATTTCCTTAACAAATAAATCATTCTTATATATATCTAATCCTTTTTCTTCATACTACATGCTTCCCTAATATGGTGAAGAATTGTCCTTAAATTATCAAATATCTCTTCATCCAATTTTTTCCTAATAAAATTATCTTACTAACTTCATCCCAACATGACAGTGATTTAATATAATTTCTAAATAATTCTATAAAATGTGTGATCTATATATATTCATGATAAATGAGAGTATAATAAAATTTTACCAATGAAATACATTTATCTCAACTTCTATGATAATAAAATGAGAAATATGGAATTATATATTACAATGTAAGAATTGTTCAATAACAGTATTCATATAAAAGTGATTTGAATGTTTTATGGAAATAAAATTTAGTACACATTGAATTTGTATGTTATTTAATAAAATTTGATCCAATTCATAAATCAGAATAATGTAAAGAAGTTACAAGAAATCCTTGTAATCATTTTATCTCATAATGATTAATTATACCATGTTGATAAAATGATATAACATTTAAAAAAGAATTAAAAGAGATGATTTAGTCAAATGAACATGAATAAATCAAATCACATAATTTCATATATATATTTTCTGTAATTCTAAAAAATATCCATTGTTATATTCTATAATTTCTATTCACGATATAGAAGATACAAAAAACCTCCCCTTCAGTTGTTTCGAAATATTATCAACCTATTGTAGAGTAAATAAATATATTGTAAAATCAGAAATATATATAATAATTTAATATGAAATTTTTTTCTATGTATGGTCTTAATTTACATTGGTGCATCCTTATTGAAAAGAAAATGGATATATATGAACATCACTTAACAATTCCATTTTCTACTACGAAATCCATTGTTTATAAAAATTAATTCAATATCTTATAACACCTTATTTTTAATTTTTAAATTATGGAAACATTAACGCCATGGTCAATTATATTATTTGTTTCAAATCATGGTCATGTTTTGGAAGACAATAAAATCAATATCTGAAATACTTCTACACTTACACATTAACCAAAAGAGGGGGTAGTTCTTACCTGAATAATGACTCTTAATGTATTAATCAAATAATCATCCAAGGGATTATGTTATAAACATAGTGTGGTTTGTGAGACATTATCATTTCGAATCATGGAATGATCTAATTTTTTTACAATACCTTGATGCAAGATAATATTAAAATAACAATCTATTATCTGTTAAATTTATTTTTGTACACCATCATCAAATAGTTTTTTTGTGAATACATACTATAAATAATTATTGTCAATATAAATATTATATATGACAATATTAAAAAATTAAATTAATTTTTTTTTAAAAAAATATCCACTATAATATTAAGATCATATACATAGTAGTTATTCTCAACGTGGTTAAATTTATATAAAACATATCTTGTTAATTAGTCATATTGTATCATGAAACATATATGTACCTACCAAAAATAATAATTATATATTTTAAATTAACAGTATCTTTTTATATTTGATAATTATGTATTAATATGAAATATTCTTCTCAATAACAAATAAATCAAAACATTCCATTTTCATGTAGAATTTATAACATTTTGGGTTTTTACATAGATAGTGGTAATGATATAAAATAAATATTATCAATAGACTATTTATAATAAATTTTAAATACAAAAATAATATTGATTATGAGTTCCATATAAATTTCATTCCAAATTTCCTCAATTTCTACATTAGCCAGATTAGTAATTATACCATCATTAAAAAGAAAATGCCAAATTAATTAAATATTCTTATTTAAAAATTCACATTTAATAAATCTGTAATATGTACTACTTTAATTTAATGATAGTTAAATAATACCATGGTGTATCACATTGTTTTCATAATAGTTATAAAAAACCATATTTTCATCTACATATTATTTAATTCCATCCTAGAATTGATATATTTATTTACCCATAGTAGGTGATTCCCAGACTAGTGATTAATCATCAAAATATTCTAAGAACATTAGATCTGATAGAATAAGTCATCGATATGGGAAAAATAATTTGTACAAAAGTATTGTTAATATTTAATTAATAATAAACATAAGGTCTCATTTAATCATAATAATACTTAATTAAATGGGAAAATAGAACCCAATTGCTATGTTCTAGTGTGGATGAAACCAGAATCAATCAACTCTTGAAATTTATTTTCAAATTTCAAAATTTCTACTAGAGAAATTTGAAAAAGGGTTTATTTAAACCAAATTAGAATTTGGAACTATATGGACTTTAAATTCAACCTCCCAGCCTAGAATAACACTAAGAAAATAATTATAATATAAAAACCGATATTCAATGACTATAAGAACCTCGCCAATTTAAATAGTCAATTTAATTATAAACATATTCTGAGGATACTAATAAATTTTATCTTGTATATCCTTCTTGTAATCATTATTTATTATAGATGTAATGAATTAATTCTTAGAAAAAATTAAATCATTATATATAATAAAATTATTATTTCTATAATCTATCAATTCAAGGTAATCTAAATGACAATTCATACACAGAACAAAATCATTCTCTATGATGGGTATGCAAATAAAGATAATATAAATAATTATTCCATAGATGATAAGAATAATATTTTGATTATTAATTATTATATTTTAACAAAAATATATTTTTTTAGAAAAACATATTTCCTTCAATTATGTAGATAAATTTTAAACTATAATTTCATATTACCAATATATATAAAAATAAATGGATCTTCACTCAAGAAAGGAATTTTCATAATCTATGTAATTAATTAATGTAAATATTACCACTTCATTTTATGGTCCACATATATGATAGTAGATTAATTAGATTTTTAATCACATCTCAATTTCAATTCACGATGATTATTATTTCGAGTAACTATATGTGGACACCCATGATTATGTTTTTCTGCACTATTTTTCTGATCATAATCATTTAAAAGTATTAATGAGATAAAGTCCCATTGTTACCATAGATTTGACAAATTCTTTATCATATCAACAAATCAGTAATTGTTTTTAAAAAATTTGGAACACTAGGGTCTGTATCCTCCATATTTATAGGCGGTTTCTTCTATATTTCATTCCACATAGATCATGTCTTATCCATATATTCATAGAGAACCTAACTATAACAGATACCCACCACTAACTTTATAAGAAAATGATAAAATCAAAATAATAAATAAATTAAAAATATGATAATACAATTATTAATTATTATTTTTCTAGCAGGAATAATATATCAATTTTACTATCATGATCGCAATAATTGTGTCTATTACGTTAATACATGTAAATGAATATATCATAAGAGGAAACATATTTTTTACTCTATGAATGATTTAAAAGAATTACAATTTATTAAATATTTTGAATTAAACTCATCACCAGGAATAGAAATGAATATAACCACTCAATAATTTATGATATATTTAATTTTATAATTAAATTCTATGTACTCTACAGGATGAAATTCATGTAATATGATTTTATATTTTTTCACTCACAAAAATGTATATTTCTAGTTGCTTAAGTTACACACAAGACTTCATTTCACTAAATACTATTAATATTACTATTTAAATTAGGAATTGTGTCATAAAAAGTAATTTTGATGTTATAAATAGTCATAACTAATTTATGATAATATTTGGATGATTTAATTGGTCAAGAATTAATTAAAAAATATTTTGACAATGAATTGAATGTAATTGGAATTTTTTTATAAAGAACTATTTTTATTCATGATATTTGTTTTTGATTAATAATTTAAATTACATAATATTAGTGAATGATATTATTGGAATTTATCTTTTATATTTCTTATAAATTTTTTTCCATCATCCTGATTATTTTAAATGCAAATGATATGATAAAAACAAATTCTTTTTATAAATATAATTTTCTTTTAATAGTAGTTTTTACTCCTTTTAATGGTGATACTGTTTTAAAAATAATTTTTGGAAATTTTATAAATATTATTTTAGAAAATAAACAACATTTAAAAAAATAAAATTCAATAATATTTTTGGGTTATTTTTAATTATTTTATTTGATAATTTTCATTTTTTTATGTATTGTGAAAAATACTCAATATTAATTGAAAACTGGTTGTTTCATATAAATAAATTATGATATTAAATATTATATTCAATCAGTATTACTTGCATAATTTTTATATTATAAATCTATTTATCTAATTACGTTCATTTGAACAAATTTATTATTTCAATTGGATGTAAAAACACAGAAGTTTTTTGAATAGATTCAAATTAAAAACACATCTTCTCATCTCATCCATTAGATTAATTATAATTTAACTTATCCAACATCTATAGTTTTCAAATGGAAAAATTGTTACTATATTTTCAATAAACATAATTTATAATTTATATTATTCCAACATTATTTGTTATAAATTTTTTTGGTGAAAGAAGTAAAAAATATTTACAATAATCAATAAAAATTGAGTTTACTAAAGGGATAATCAGTAATCATTTGGTGGAAAATAAAAAAGAATCCAATAAAAATATAAATATTTTTCCTAATTTATACCTTCTAATATCTTTTAAAATGTTTTGATCATTATTTTAGTCACTTTAAATTCCAAAAAAATCGTTGGAATTCAATCTTTCAATGATTTACATGTTTTCCACTTACTACAATTATAATTTTCATTACCTCTATCATTTTCACTCCACATATATAAATACATTTTAATAGGATAAGATATCACCAAATAACATTGTATATTCACATACCTCATAATATTATGATTGGTAGGGGGATTAATCAATCTCAGTACGGAATTAGTGAAATCCTAAAGAAAATACAAGAAAAATAAGTAATGTTTTTCAAAAAGTGTTTTTATTTTTGTTCCTTCTCCACCTCCTTCAATTCATAATATAACATTATTAAAGAAAAATAATTATATATTAAATATAATTAAATGTTTTTAAGTAATTTTTATGAAATATAACAACACATGCTTCCATAAAATGGGTTATAAAATCATTGTTTGTGTGTACAACGGACTACCTCCCTCTGAACCAGTGTCATTTGTTTTTCAATTACTACCATTCACAGTTGAGAATAATAATAGACATAAAATATAAATATATATTATTAATCAAATTTATAATATAATTATATTAGGTAAATTTTATACAATACATATTTTTTTTATTATAGTATTTCGGAATTCAATAAAATCGACCATATGTACAGTGGACTACCATCACGTGAATGAATGTGATTTGTTCACAGTTTACTAGGAATCTGTTAATGTTAGGTTGAATAAAATATAATTATATAAATATTTCATAAACTTAAAAATAAATGGATAATATATATATATATACACAATTTTTTTTGTTCGTTCAACTCGACATGAAAAATGAAAAAAAATGTATGTGTGTACGTATGACCTATGATGTCCATGATTGGTGTCATTAATTTCATATCAACCGATTATATGCAATGATGTAAATAATTATTTTCGAAATATATATCTTATTTTAGTATTGGGTTACATTCGGGTGACATTTAAATCATTATTTATGTAATGAGAACCAATGAAAATTTACAACAAAGTCAATGAATAAATAATGGTATTTTATGGAATGCTAAAAATAAGGGAATATAATTAATGAAACCGAAATAATATGTCATAAAAGGATTATTTATGATATCTTACAAATAAAACTTTTTCTGTCATAAGTGAATAACTTGTTTAAAACCTAAATAATTGAAGTTAAAGTATGTATGTAGATAAATAAAATTATATGTAATAGTTTTTCATATCAATATCATTTTGATGAGAAAAAAAATATAATTACATACTCCAAATTAATTTTTTATGTCGTATATTCTTCTTATTTATATGTAGTATCATGAATACCAAATTATTAATGGTATTTATGTTTTATACTGAAATATGTCATGTAAGGGGTTTTGAATTAAACGATACCAAGTGGTAGTGAATTTCATAACCCAAATCATTTTCATTAGGTTGTATTACATCTTCATTTTAATTAATATTATACGATTTTGTGTGCAATGAATTCTCACTATATATTATTTTATTTTCACATGTTTTATTTGGATTTATTATTGATTCACATAATCAATTCTTTTTTCGATTTCCACATCAATGTTATAATGTTTTCATGATCTTACATCACAATCTCTGATAACTTTTTAATTTCACATTAAATTTTATTATCCCATAGTTATTGATTGTTTTTTCAATGAATAGTATATTTAACCCACTTTTTGGTACAAGAATTTTTTTTGATAATGTTTTCATGAATTTCTAACATCATTACTCTATTTGGTTGGAAAACTTATTTTCTTCAAAAAACAATGTTTCTTAAAATTTGTTATTAATTTATTTCAACATTTAAAAATATTTTATTAAAGAAAATGTTACACATTTTTATTATTTAATTTTTTTTAAAAGGTATATTATTATCAATTTCCAAACAATGAAAATTTTATAACTTTTTTAAACTTATAAATTAATATTTTTTTATTTTGTACAACATTCACAACATTACAAGAAATTATTCATTTGAGGATTCCACTGAATGTTATATATGATATTTTTTAATAAATATTTAAATTTATTTTCAATAAAAAAATTATGGTCAAATTGTTTTTCAAAATAAAATGAATATTTTCCTCAAGAATTTTTTATAGGTCTTTTAATTTAGTAATGTCAAGAACCCTCATTGTTACTCCAATTTTTATATATTATTTTGATACCATCATTATTCATTTATTGGGAATATTATGAATATAATTCCTATAAATGTTATTGAAATTAAGTTCATTGAATACTTTATTGGGGTATTCATTTAATTTACTTGTATTTAATCACTTCTTATAGACCATTGAACATTAAATTTCCCTTTAATAACCATACCATTTACATGGATATGATTATTTCTAAAATCATATTTCATTTTTGGAATTGTAATTACCTTAAAATTTATTTTATTATATTGGAAAAATTAAAAATTATGTATTTTGTACACAATACAGATATTTGATAATGAACATCGCTTATGAGTGAAAATGATTATTAGATATAGGAGGACTGATTTTGACTCATCTTACATGGGTTGGGGGCTATTTAATATTATCCCTTTCATGTATTAGTAGTCTCATAGGATGAGCCTGTTGGTTAGCCTTATTTAGATAGGGTTTTAACAATTAGTTTTAATCCATCATGAAAAAGGACTTGATAGTAAAGGATTCATGTACATAGGAAACCTGAATCCTAAATACAGTGAATTTATTTATTCATATTGAGTTTTTTATTATTCATGATATTTTACTATGAAACATTATATAGTTGATTTTTATTCTAATTTTATTGTTTAAATATAATGAGTTGGTAGTTATTAAAATTTCCATATTGATTAATCCTTATCAAATAATTTAGTAGGGATGTGTGTTTAGTTAGTTAAGATTAAAAATTTAATATTCAATTTTTATTCAAGATAACATATATGGTACTTATCCATTAAATACCATTTCGGGTAACCCTTATTTTCTCTATTCTTCATGGATCATGGAATTTTACTATGAAATATATGTATGGATATACAAGATGTAAAATGATATTTCTAAAAAATATAATAATTTGGTAATTAAAAATGTTATCTAATGCTCATGTATGTATCTAGTTTTCATAGACAACTAAACTTAATATTTTGTTTGGATATGATACATTGCATCTTATGCTAATGTAATGTTAGAATAAACTGACTCCAGGCTTTTGGGTCTTGGGTTGCAAGAGATGGTGTTATTAGAAGATTATTAAATACATTGGGAAATAGATATATTGAAAACATATATGAGAGAATTTAAACCCTAAGATAGTGTTTGAAGATAAATATTGAAGAAAGAACAAATTTTATTTTAAATTTAATATTATGTGACTATTCTTGGAAATAAACCCCTTTTATATACTATTTTTGAATGTGGATCTGGCACATATGTACATATTTGTAATTAATAAAAAAATGGGCATTTGAATTTTAATTATATCTACCTAGTTCCTGATAATGGTCCTCACTACGAACCTATTTTGACTCTTGTGGGGTATATTCTTATGATAATTCATGTTTTCATTTCAAACCATTATGAAGTATTTGATAAAATAATGAAAACAAGTCACCAAGGGTAATCCTATCATATCAAAGTTTTAAAAAACATGTATCTATATTTTGTTACCCTGTAAATTATTAAAGGTTCTTCCCATGATGATAATTTTTTCTGACACTCTGTTTATTAGTTTTATTCATAGGATGTGATATGAATGATTGATTTTGATATTTAAAATGGATGAAAATAAGATAAAAATACGTAACCAAATAGGATTTTTATTGTATTTAAAGATATCATATTTATGGATAATAATTTTTCAAATAATATGATTAATGGAATACACCTTACGCAACTTTTGGACTCCCCATATAATAAAATTATGCAATTTTATAACAACAATAATGGTAGAGACTATGAGGAATAACAGACTCGATTTCCATCAGAAAGAAAATGTGGAGGGAGAAAACATTGAATATTCCAATATAGAATGGGGAAATACATTATATATGTAAAATATGGGAATAAGGAAAATAATTATGAATAAAAAAATTATAGTATGATGGAATATAACAAATATCATCCTAAGGATCCATTTATATTCATTTTCCATAAATATGGGGATCCTAGGAAATAAAAAATTAATTTCCCTCTTCTATTGGGTATCTATTAGAGAATGTAAAGAACTATGTGGAAATAAATTTTATGATGTAATTATGTATTTTTATTATGAAATAAATTTATAATGTTTTTTACTATTAATATTTTGGTTGTAATAATCGTAAAACATATATGGACTATTCTGAATTCACTATAAAATATATATTCATTAACATAAGAGGTATGTATACCATCGAGGTTACTGTGTTTATAATTGATTATTTTTTCAAAGTCCAAAAAACATATTATTATGGGTCTACAAAGATTAACATTATTTTAGGGAGGTTTATTAGAATAATTTGTTTCAGTTGTAATTTTATTTGGTGACTAATTTATTTAAATTTTATTGGAATATGTTAAAAGTTATTAATCTCTTTTTGGGTTAAAATTATCTATAATGACATTTTAATAATAATCTATTAATATTTTAGGACTTCTTAAAAAATTAATAAATTAAAAAATTGTTTTGAAAATATTAATAAATGACGATTTAATGAATAATTTCATTTCAAGGACAGTCATGTTATTTATTATAGGGATTATATATTAATTTTTTTAAAATAGTTTAATAAATATAATATTAAAATTTTTATGACGGAAGCCATTACTTTAAGAAAGTAAGTGGGCCTTGTTCGGATGACTAAAGGATAATAAGTGTTTCGTTCTTACCGACGGCATATATGACGTCCTAGAAATTTTTTTCATAGATTAAGAAAAATAATTGAAAAATAAATATCAATGATAAACCTATGGTATTATTTTTGAGTTCTTGATATTAATTAATTAATAATATTTTCATTGAGTATTATATTTAGGTAGAAAGAACAACTTGTAAAAAATCTATATATATTACAATTGGTAAAATAATTATTATATTTCTTAAAGAATAAAATTTATTTTTGAAATTTCATTCATGGAGTAAAAATTAATTGGAAATTTTTCTAAGAATAAAAAATAATGAAAATATTATCATCAAATGGAAATATATAAATTTAATATATTTTCTTATATTCTAATGTTATAAAAAAATAATCAACATTTTGAAAAAGATTCTTAACATGAAATGGTATCTAATTGCCATCATTTATGATGATATAAATGGCCTTTTAAAACCTATTTTTATTAAGGATTTGTGAAACACAAATTTTCATTAACAATTACAATTTTAATTATCAATTAACTCAATTAATCTATATGAATATTTACATTTTCCATACATTATAATATCCTTATTTTCCATTGATGTTCTCCAATATAGAATCATAGTTATATGATATTCCACGTGGCCTTTTTACTTCACATACTCTCTTATATAGAGGTTATTTTTCTATATCTATTCCAATGTGGGGTTATAAAAACATTAATTTCAAGTGAAACACCCTTGGCTTCCAAGATCATGTAATAATTTTAAGGATATAATTTAATTACGGTGTCCATAATGTAAGACCCTGAAAATTCTAAAAGAATATCATTTTATTTAATAGTGTGTATGAATCACAACAAGAGGTGCTGGATTTAAGGAGAACTATCAAGGAATTATGATATATTTAGGATTTTTAATAAATTAAATTCATTATACAGCTTCTAATTCACTTAATACAGAGTTATATTTCAACACCCACAACTATGAGATTGTTTGACACCTTGTGTTACACACACGAATGAGTTTTAGATAATACTATTAAAATTATTATTTAAAATGGAAATTATCTCATATATAGTAAATTTATGGTTATAATTAGGATTTATTATACAATGAAAGTATATGGTTTTATTTATTGTGTAAAAATTCATTATAAATTAATGTAAAAATGATTTGATTATAATGGAATTTTTTTTAGAAAAAATTAATTTATATACCGAAATTTTTTTATTCTAAATTAATTATAATTATTGATCTATTGAAAAAAATTAACTACATTTATATATTGTATATTATGTAATTAATTTTTTCAATCATCTATTAGATTATATTGGCTTTATATATTAAAAAAATAAAATTTTACAAACAATAAGAAATATATTTCTAAATACATTTTTCCATGTTTTTATGGAGAAAATTTTTTCAAATTATATTTGAAATTATTTATATATTTTTTATGAAAAAATAAACAAATTTTTTATATCAAATGGTAAATGTAATATTATACTTATTTTTTCTATTTTTTTAGAAGTTCAATCTTCAAACAATCAATTTAAAATTCTAATTTTTTATTGAAAACATATTTTTCATTTATATTATTTGTAATTTGATATTATATTTTGGATTTAATTTTAGAAAAAATAGTTAAATTACAAATATATTAGTCCATTTTATCTCATTTTGAAAAATATCACATTAAAATGGATATAATTACATTGTTAAATTTTGAGAATTGATTCTTTAACAACCTTCTTTCTCATCCTATCTAGGGTATTAAATTTGAATTTATTCATACCACTTAATTGATTATAATTTGGGAATTTGGATAACATATTTTAAATAAAAATAATTTATAATGACTAATAATTCCAAAATTATTATTTTGTACAATGTGATTAGTCAAAGAATATTTGATTAATTACATCAATTAAGAGAACATTTAGTCTTCTAAGGGACTACAATATAATCATAGATGACAAAATAAAATAGAATGAAATCCTAAGCCAATTATATATATATATATTAAAAAAATTACCTTATAGGAAATATATTTAATAATTATTTAAGCCACATTACATTTATAAAATGTGGGGTATATTCACACTTTAAAGAATACACAACCTTTCAAACTACACCATATATAAATGGAACCCTCCTATCATACCATCTTTACACTAATAAATACTTCTTTATCATCTAATAAAAATTAAAATACCATATCCACCTATATTTCCTTATCATATAATCCTCATATTGGTAATAAATACCTACAAGGAATGATTTAGTGATAATATAAGGAGGATACTCGGAGTAAGATGTGAGGTTTTAAAAAAGTTTTTATTTTATTTCCTTCTCCACACCCTTAAAATGTTCTTATTAAATTATTACATAATATATTCTATATCAAGTATATTTTTATTTTATTTTTATTTTTATTTAATTACCAACAACTATACAAACTTCCAATAAATGGGTTGTGAAATCAACGTTCATGTGTACGAGGGAGTACCGCCTCGTGAACTAATGTCCTTATTTTTCCCATTACCACCATTCATGTATTGGAATAATGATTAAAATAATATTTATATATTAACATTATTATCTCCATAATTATTATATTCATATAAATTATTAGATAATGCATACCATCATTCATTCCATTTTGTGGAAATACGATAATATCCCTCATGTGTATGGTAGACTACTGTCATGTGAAGCAATGTTATTCATTAACGCGTTACATGGAATGTATATATCATTATTTAAAAAAATAAGTGATATATATGTTCTGCACATTTTAATTTAATTATTATATATACATATATATATTTGATATTTTTGTTTCTTTCTTTCAATACAAGAAGAAAATTATAGCAATGTTAATTTGTACGAACACCTGACTGTCTCAATGAAAAATACATTTCACTTCCTATAATTTAATTTTTTGGAATAATCATAATTAATATATAATTAATATATATATTATTTACACTTTTCATACATTATGTATATTACTAAATCTTGTTATAAACTGTATGGAAAAAATATAACACGCCAAAATATACTTATAAAAATAATATTATTACTATAAGTGATTAATATAATGACATATTTTTCATGAATGCGTAATATCTTATTTGAAAAAGTCATATGTGGAATATTAAATATTAATATTATCATTTAATATTATAATAACTTGTTTATAAAAAAATATAGTTGTTTAATGCATGTATGTCTAGAAGGATAGAGCGAGGTAAGATATTTTTGTCTCAATTAAATTTTATTAGGCATATTATAATGCAACATGCCTAAATAATTTTATATGGTTCATATTGTTTCCCTTATAATCTGATATCATGAATAAATAATTATTTATGGTATTTAAAATTTTATATCAAATTATTTCATCTAAAGTATTTCGAATTAAATATCGCTATGTTGTAAATAATATTATTACTTGGTTCTATTTAATAATGTTATATTAATTTCCTGTTATATTTAATATTAAATTATTTATTTTGTAATGAAATTTGACTATATAATATTATATTTAAACCCTTTATATGGATTTATATTTAATTTACATAATTAATTCATCGGTTGATTCTCACTTCAATGTTATGATCTTTGGATGGGTTTATTTCATTATATCTTTTTATTTGGGACTGTTTACAACTAAATTGAAATCGAATGATTTAAATTTATCATTGATTAATAACCCATATAATTTTATTATTCTATATTTATTTTTTATTATTATCAATTAATAGTAGCATATTTTAACTCTTTGGTACTTAATATGGGTCATGAACCATCTCGGGTTCCCTGGTAACCCAATGATTGAGAAAACACTTATATGGACTAAAAGATGTCTTCTATCCCCAAAATATGGATACAAGAACCTGATGTCATTAGATATGAATGTGCAGATTAATTTTAATAAAAATAAAGAAATATATATAATAGATTTTGTATTAAAAAAAATACCATAGGGAGCACTATATCATAAGTCAAATATATTGACAACTCAAGGTACTATAGAAAAGTACCAAATAAGGCTGAAACACCAAATCCCAACTAATGAAACTCTCCAATACCAAAAATAAATATATAAAACCACATATATTTATCTCCATACAATTTCACATAGTTGTATAATGAAAATCTATAAAATCCTTATGGAATAGGAAGGGAGTGAGCTAAATACCAATAGGGTCTCACTAAAGCTTCCATAAATGTTTAGAACATTTAATTAACCAAATAAATAATTCAATTATAATAAATATGTCTGTTTACTCAAAAGGATAATTAAACATAGTCATTGTTTATATTTCAAATGACATAATACATTAAATAATTTTTTTAATAAATACATTATAAAATAATATTTTATATTGATTATGATGGAATGTTGAAAATAATATATGAAAAACAATGTCGTATCATTGAAAAAAAGGAATAAAAATTTCCATATTCCAAAAGGTATGATAGTTCTAGGAAATAGGACCCTCACATAGTCATAGTTGATCACAAAAATATTTCTATACACATGTCTATATGATAATGGAAGAAGCGGACTCATCACAATCCCATCAAGGATATGACCTAATGCACTAGGTTTTGTTTCATCTTTAAAGGGTATAAATGAGTTTCATCCTAATAACTCACTAACTGCCTATAATTATATGTTCTATAGTAACAATAAATGATTGTAAATTTATATTAATCGTAATTTAAATACAATTCATCCCATTATCCCATTTCAAATATTATAATTTCTAATTAAAAACCGATATGTTGATTTCTAATCAAAACATGCCCTTTTCAAATATAAAACCACCGGTTTCATCCAAAACAAATTTAATCCATTTTATTAAGTATTAATTTAAAAAAAAATCATCAAATAAATTAAAAAATTAATATTCCATAATTTAATTTTACAATTTAATAAATTCATTTACCATTAATTTCATAACACAGTACAATTCAATCTTATTTAGGGGGTTACCACTTTCAAGCCAAATAAAATTTAAATTGAAAATATCCCACATAGATGGATTTCGATTATTAGTAGAAAAATTAATTTTTTTTAATGAAATTCAGTTTTAAATCAAACTACTAAATTTGATTCTTAAAATTTAGGTTTATTTAAATTTGGTTATTCAAAACGGATCCACCTACCATTTACATATAAACACAATGCCTGTAATAGATCCCTAATACATGAAATAAAGCACAAAATATATATGAACTCATCCTAGAAAAAATATTCAACAATATGAGATTTGGATTCATCAAATCCAAGATGATCTATCAAATTCTAAGGAGGGTAATAGATTGATAAGGAGTGTTAGGTAGACCGCATACATGGAAAGTCACTTCACATCAACAACAACAATCAATCGCTGAAAGATACATCCATGAAGGGTTTGAGGAATCCAAATTCTCTTGGGGATTTCTATTATGTCGATATCACATTTGGAGGAGATGGAATATAAATTCTAGCAGATAATCCTCATTAAAAACAACTAATGGTACATTACACAACATATAACCGAACTCAACATCTCATAATTGTAAAGTATTATAATCACTAAAAAACATGTATCCTTTATCTAACACATTTTAATTACTATTTTATAATTTAAATGTCATGTAACTATATTAAATGGTATGTATATCTATAGTAGGTTGCAGAACCATATGGTTTTTATGCTAGAAAAATCCAACAAATATCTGACCTCACCATTACATGTATCTTCCCAATTCCTTCTAATCCCAACCTAGATAATGGAGAAGGAAATTCAAAAGGAGGATTAAAACATAACTGATTGAATGGTGATGGTATGTTATATCCTCTATAATATAAAAACCTTTTTTCCCATGAAATATAGTCAGAAATATTCTATATCAAAAAGGTGAGGTCACTATAGTCACATTAGAAACTCATGCTTCCATTTGTCATGAGAATATGAATCATTATTCCATATAACTCAAACTAATGGTATCATCATTTCATGAATTACATTCTTATTATAATAAAATACCTTGTTTCTTATTTATTCATGGATAAATCGGGTTCAACGTCAATATCACTCCACCTAAGAACATGATATGGATTAGATATATACTTTTGGATCATTGATAAATGAAACACATAATATATCAATGTTATTTGATGTAGAAATAATAAATGGTAATATAAAATATACACTTTCTTATAAACACAAATATTTACACATAATGGAGATAAATAATCCCTTGCCTCCCTATCTGTCGATGAACCCAAGAAGTCTAATCCTTCTTGAACACATAGTCACAAACTAAAATTTCCAATGATATTTGATGTCGGGAAGATAACTATTTATACTATATCTATGATGTAATCATTTTTTGATGACTAAATTTAATCTCTGATGTAATCTCATGAAACAAATATAGTCCAAAAAAATAACATTAAACTATATCTTACCAAAACAACAAGTATTTTCAAGGACGACCATAAAAGACCTCAAAAGGATCCTTTCTTATTGAAGAATAAAAAATATTGATAAAAGACAACTTAACCAAGCCCATATGGTCATCTCAATCCCCCAAATTATGAGAATAAAAGAATGCATAATTTTATCATCAATATGTATAGATCTTTCTATCTGGCCCTCCAAATGATTATGGAATGTTATAATTAAAAATAATAAGTCTTTATTGACTCTTGAAGGCCTGTAAAAACTATATAAGTGAACTTGGAATATTTATGAGAGGCTATATAGTATATAACTATTTGAAAATAACTATATCTTTCATATTGGTATTCCTCATCTACCCAACATTGGTTTTTTCATGAATATATAAAATGTGAGATGATTTTTCACCTGATCTCTCACTGCCCATATCACGTTATTTTTTCTCTGGGTACACATAAACCTACCCAAAAAATCCATTTATATCTTATTCCACTTTACTATAGGCACCAATAGTTGATAAAAACCCAATTTTTTATTGTTCTTGATCTTAACATGTTCTCATGTATAACTACATGGGAAAAATTCTGATATTCATCACCTCATACAAGGATGTCAGATTCTATGTTGTATTCCATAGAACATCTTTGTGTTTTTTGTCTTCAAATCCCACTAAAAATTATGAAACTACCCCATCAAATTATTTTAAATGTTAATATTACAATAAAACTATTCATATATCATATAATTCCATTAGTGGAGAATAACTGGTCATCCATGGTCTCCCACCATAAAGGAAACTTATAATTCAACAGAATGAATCCTCATGATTGTATTCCAGATGAATCATCGTAAGTAGAGTTGATATGTATTGAACATTATCCAAAGAAAACTCACCCCTATGAATAAAGGGTTATCAACGTCCACTCTCCATAATATTCTTTCAGGACTGGTTCAAAAGATTCAAACTGAAATCCTTTGTGATGACGTTCCCTTTTCCTAGGGTATAGGTGGTGTCAGTGTAGATTTATTTCATGTATTTTACCGAATTCCATTGGTAGATATTCAAATATAATTCGTATAATATTTATGTATCTATCTCTTGTGGTCATGGTACATGGTAAAAAGTTCTCTTAAATGTTAGTGAGTCTAATGCTTATGTATGTGAAACATAGTTTCATGTTCAAGGTCATGGTCAATCTAATTAATCTTGTGTGTCTTAAATTGATATTGGCCACAAGTAATGACATTATCACCTAACATATGAACATATCCCACAGATCAGCCTGATTATTCACAAAACTCCACATATTCATACCTAGAATCTAAGAAAATAAACAGTATCACTAAATTCAAAATAGATTCCTTCTCAACAATAGAACTCTGAAATTTTTTCATCCAAATAAAATTTTACTCCATTATCATTCAGAGCAATAATTATAGAATATAACATTGATAAGTCCTTAATGAACCAATGATTATACCAATCCTGGCCTAATAAGATTTGAATTAGAAAAACATTACATGGTTGTTCCCATCATATAATATATTTTGCCTTTTCAATATAGAATGAAATGTCATCTTTAAAAACCACACATCCCAAAAATTTCTTTTCTTAAATCCAAAAATCACATTTCAAAAGCTTTTCATAGATTTAGTAATTCCTCAAAAATTACAAAACTACTCTTAGATGATGTAGATGATCCTCTGCTCACATCTAGTAAATGTTTATCTAATACACAATGACTACCAAAAGATCATCAAGGTAATTGTTCAAGGTCATACTCATTAATGGTATAATGGCTTCATGAGATTTTTTTAACCTAAAATTCCTAGAAAGTTACACATAATGAAAAAAAAATATTTTAAAATGGTTTTCTAAATGTCCGATTATTTATTTATTAATTGATGGTAACCAAATCAATGATCTATATATGATATCAACTTTTCCACTTTCAACATAAAAAATGATAATTAATATGTGGGAACAAATAAATTTTATTTAGAGTGACTCCCCTAATTATTGGGTAATCCATTCAATGTTTTGATCATCCATTTTATTTTATAGAAAAGAAAATAGGCACTTCCCAAGGTGAAATTATTAGGAGTATAAATCCATTTCCTATAATATAATCCAACTGAATCTTAAGATCTTTAATTTTAGTTGGTTCTATGTAGTAATAATGAATCAACAATTTTAGAGCACGAGGAACAAAATTTCAAGAAAAATATACCACTTTAACTAGTGGAAAAAAGACAAATTAGAAATAATCACATTAACAAAACTAACAGAAACATAAACGAGATTATATATTAATTATTATCAATCCCAATCAATGAGGATAATAGATATATCTTTCCCCATATCCTGATAATAAAATATTTCTCATCTCAAACATGGGTCTAATTCATCTTGAAAAATAAAACAAATAACATTGGGTGTAGTAAATGATACTCATCAAATAGAGAAATCAATATAAAAATTATTGAAAATTATACAATCCATTCACAATAGGCATTCAAGAGGATTCATGTTGAGAATCAAAAACCCATTTTATATCTCTACATATGATAAGGATAAATTACATGAACGACTATGGAGGCCCAAATCTCCCTTTGTTCTAGGGGAGTTGAAAAACTTATTAAATAAGGAAAATAATATATAACTTGATTTTTGAAATTAAATTAATAGTTTTAAATGAATGAATGAGATGCATGAGTTTGAAATATTGTATTCTATAATTATATAGTTATAATTATGGTGCCTATCATATTCACTAGATATGTATTTAATTCATTAATATATGGGTCCAATGTGTAAACAAGATTTTTTCAAGATGCATAGGGATAAAACCCCTTTACTCATGAGAATCTGATCACATCAAAGTTTTTTACTATTTTTGGGTATATTATTCCACTACGCAGAGTTGAAAATATATGTTCATAATTTTTCATGTTACACAAGAATATACAGTAACCCTAGATATGGGTTGTCTCAGTGAAAACACACTTAGAATTATCATACATTCATCCTAGGAAGAAAATAAAAGGAATTATTATAGTCACTTCATGTGGCTTAGAAAAAAACCTTATGTTTTGATCTACCATGATAATCATCATGCATCATATTTATTTTAGTGGAATTTACAGTTCAATAGGGAGAAATATGAGCTCATTTCATACTTACTATTCTAGGATGTTCCATATCAATAGTCAATGTTTTATCTATCACATCAACATATGAATGATGATTTATCATGAAAATATAAGAAAAAAAAATCTTAAAGTCCCAATTAAAACCATCTATTATTCATTATCTAATTTAATTATGTATTAGTTTTAATAAAAATTGGATCATGAAAATAGTTTTTATACTCTATAATCATTCACTAAACCTTCTCACGTTTTAAAAACATTATTCTCTTGGACAACGCCATCGAATATTTATAGAATAGTTCAGTGAAAAGTATCTTTAATTATATTAACTCAGATACAATGATTGTTGTCACTATCACCTTAATTTCAAAACATCAACTACATAGTACCCAAGAATTAAGGTGTAAAAAATCACCTTTATTTCATTATGTTTCTCAAATAATTACAAAGAATGATCAATACTGCACATTTGTTCCTCATCCACTTGATGATCATTGAAGGCACTGAACAACAGTGTATTCTAGAGAAGTTACTACTGATAATAATTCTAAAAAACATACCTTATAGGTTCCATAATTTGAGCGAGAACATTAATGTGTGTTTGTTTATGTCCAAGAGCAGGAATAGTACACAAACTCACCACAACCAGACTCACCTATACATGTGCATTATCTTAGTGAGGTTCAATTTAAACATTCAATGGGATCCAATTTTTAGTTTCTATCTGTGTAATGATGCTACAAAACATCATAATACAACATTTAATAAATCATATTAACATTAAAATAGATATTTAGGAGAAATTAATAACAAACATTAAAAAATATGATTTAAATTTAAATATATCAAAATCAAAGGAAGATAGAAGACATGAATTAATCTTCAAAAAAATTACCCAAACCCACAACCAGTGACTTAATGGTCATTGTAGTAAGGGATAACTAATAAATAATCCAAACTACATAATATGTAGTGAAACTTTTACACAATAGCATATTGAAATCATAGCAAGATTCAAACCACGTATCATTCATACCACTTTGTGATGAACCACCCCATGTGCCCTTGGTACATGATAACTGAGTTAGCTATGAAAAAGACAGAAGGGATTTCATGATCTTTCTGGGATAGTGACTAGCACATGGCATCATATAACATGATATTGGGAAAGTATTTTCTACAAAAATAATATAAAAAAGATAAACAATAGAATATTTATAAATGTAAATATCCATAGAGACAATTGTACCATAAATCAAATATTTAGACAACACAATGTTCAATACCATAGTACCAAAAAATATGATAAAACCACATGTCTTAACGGATGAAAATATCCAAGCCCAAGGATCAGCAGATGTTACCACATCTATGTGTCACCATTCCCTTTCTCAAACCATGAAGAAGATAATATAAAAACACATGTAGGCCTAGGTTGGGTGTTCACTATAAGTCCAGTAGGGTCTCACCAATGATTCCATAAATGAATCCATTATTTAATTAACAAAATAAAATTTTCAATATTAATAAACATGAGTGGATGTTCGAATATAAATTCAAAAAAATTAATTTTTTATCTATAAAATTATAAAAATACTTTAAATAAATATCTTATTAAGAATTGTATTTAAAATAATTATATAAATTCATAATTCATGTAACTCTCCAACCCCAGTTACCTAGAGACGGTGCGTTATTTTAATACATTGGCATGAATACAAGGAATCAAGTCCCAAAAGACCGATAATTTTAGGAGTCTTGGAAAATAGATTGCATAAATGAACATTACATTGAACTTTATAAAATACAACGAAAAAAATATTATGAGAATGACATTGTTCCCTTAGCATAAACCTGCATCTCAAATTTAAAACACTTCTTGGGATCCTAGAAATATAAAAAATAAGAAAGGGGTGATCTCAGATTCTTAGTAAGGGTAAATAATTTAGCAGAAGCTATAAACTTTTAAGGAAAGATGTGTAATAAAAACAATATCGTTTTAAACATAAACGTGAACATAATAATGAAAAAATAAATGAAACATTACCATATAAACATTTACATGGATATTATACTAGTAGAATAATCACATGTAATAACTAATTTCATAATGAGGGAAAGCCTAACTTCAGAAATCATTACCACAGAGTCAAGGCCATGTGCTAAGAATAAAAATAACATTTTTGTCAAGGCTATGTTCCAAGACACTATTTTGTCTTATGATACCTACTGATGCATCGAGGATCTATAGTGGGATCTACCCATCACTTACTAAGTCCACTTCATTCATTATATGAAAAAGTTCAAACATAATATAAACATTTGTATTAAAACTAGAATATGAAATGTAATTACATTAACCATAAACCATGAATGGTATAAAAATAGAATATCCACAATAAAAAAATTCATAACTCATTCATTACTATATGGAAGATTGTATTATAAAAAATCAACCTCAATCAAAAATAATATCCAATAATGGATGCTGACATAGTTGAAAATGAAGAGTAAAAGTTATCGAGAGAAATATCCTTTTTTTAAAATCATTTGAAAGTCACACATTTATAAAGGATGTAAATTAAAATAGAATTTTTAATCAATGTGTCCCATACCACATTGAAACTTTTTAAAATAATTATCATTTCAAAACATTCATATCCATATAAATAAATCTATAAAATTATTTTGTAAACAAAAACATTAATTAAAATGATTTAGAATGATAAATCATTAAAAAATTAAAAATGCAGATCATGATAAAGAGTACCATTCACAAATACTTAAAATATTCATTTTGAAATCATTTTTAGGAAAAACTGACATGCCTGATAAAAATTTCCCAGTAAATACTTACACATAAACAATCACAGATAAAAATTAGATTGTGGAATTAACCCTTACCCTGCACATTCCTTTTGTCGAGGGTAAGTTTATCCTCATGTATGAATATTTTATTATGTTATTAAATTATAACATAACCATATTAATATTTATGAAATCATGCATGATTTATTTATTACATTATACTACCCATTAAATAATAAGTTCCATGTTAAATTAACATTACGTGTAATAATCGCTTTCTTTATCGTACATGTTTTAACTTGTTACTCTTGATTGTATCACTAAAATAAAGATTGAAATAATTAAAAAACATATAACATGATTTAAATATCATATATATCTTAAATAAAAATATGTATAATAGACATATATATGAAATGAAAAACACCGTTTATGGAGATGGTAGTTTTTACGTACGCATAAACATTGTTTCTGTTTTCATATCGTATTGATCAGAACTAAGTGAATATGATATATCTAATAACACACACATTTATATGTATATATATATATCCAAAATTATTATTATGTCATATATTACATAATTATTAGTAATATATATTTTTATAATCATCGATGAATGGTGAACGTGGAAATGAATCCCATCGCGTCGTAGAGACGGTAATATGTATGTATGCACGAGCCACAATATGATTTCATTAAAGGTGTGGAATTTTATGGTATATTTATTTTACAGAGGCATTATCATGTTATTTTTATTATTTATATTCATATTACTCATCATTATATACATCCAAATAAAATAGTGTTGAATAAAAAATTACACCACGACGTGGAGACGGTAATTTGTACGTACGCACGCATGATGACATCATCATTCATAAGATGGATAGAATAATGAATATAGTTGTGACATATTTATAATAACATCATATTATATATAATATACTATATTTATTATTATAGAATGGAAACATCAATGAAAAAAGAAGTGGAAGAAGAAAGGAACATGAATGAAGTTGTGAGATATTTACATATTCTTCATGTTCCTCCTTTTGATTTTATCAAAAAGGATCCATAGGATTTATTTATAACTAAAAAAAGGCCTCTAGAATGAAGGGAGTAATTTTGAGAAGTTATTTGGACATAGGTTGGCTGATCCAAATTGATTTGATTGTGTGAATTATAATTAAGGGGAAGTGCCCTTTTATAAGAGGGGTGTGGGGAACCTTAGGAAAAGCTAGAAATATTATTTTATAATAAAATCATTTTAGTTTTCAAATGGAACCAAAATTTAATATTTAAAGTATAAGGTGGTGATGAGTTGAAAACCACTCAACCAATAGGTTTTAGAATGGTTTCGGTCATTATTTTATCCTTATCTTTTATATTTAACTCTCAGTTAAATAGTTTGACTTTTACCATGTCTCTTTGTATTTTTATATTATATAGATAATAAACATACTATATACTTCCAAGAGAATCCCAAGAGGTGAATTAATGAAATAACTATCATTATATAAGTCTTTTGGCCAATATTTAGATTTTTAGGTAAGTTATATCAATTAATAATATAATATTTGATTTAAAAACTCTTATATGTCAATTTTGACACTATTTGGTACTTTGTTTTTTCTAAACTTATAACATCACTATTACTTCAAAAAAATTCATTTAACCAACCCTAATATTTCATAATAACCTAAAAAATTAGTGGAATTCATAAAAAGATTCAAATTTCTTTTATTTGGATATTCATAATATCAATTATGTTAATATTTTATTAATTATGTAATTACTGCATCATCATTATTACATAAATAAATTACAGTATTTAATGTCTAAAAATATAAATAAAATACCATTATATAGGAAATATTTGTATATTTCTAATGAAAATTTATAGTCGAATTTATCTAATGATAACCCTATATTAAAAATATTTATTAAAAATTGATTTTAACTCTTTTAACTCTTCTTTAAATAAAATATTAATAAGTGTCATAATCTAAACCATGTGGAACAAAGAGGATCAGATTTTAATCCTAAGGTTGTTTTTGGTTGAATTATACTTATCATATAGAATTAAGAAATGTTTTAGGGTAATAATAATATCATTTTTACCAGTAATTTCCCTATTTACTTTTAACCGTGGTAAATCAGAGTAAAAATGTTATTATTCACCAAAAATTATTTTCATCTTATTGAACCAATTTTTAATTACTTATATCAACTGTGCCTCTCGGATTTTTGAGAATCCACTCATAGAAGCGGTAAAATTAAGTATGACATTAATTTACAAATTCTATTAGGAGGTGGGTAAAAGGCGGTGAAAAGTTCAATAAAATTTTATATATCTAATATTATTAAAAAATGACTCTAACGAATCGAAGTGAACATATATATGTATTATGTTATCATTTTGACCTAAAATGAATTTAAATAAAATCAATTATTATTTAAATAAAAAGTCAGTTTTAAACAATAACGTAGTGTTTTTTACTATTCATCAAAATTTGCATGTTTTCAGAAAAATATCAAAAAATTAGTCTAAGGTAATTTTGATATTCTGAATTGAAAAATGAAATATATTTTACCAAATTCAAAACATATAAGTTTCATTTATTAATTTAAAATTAATTCCCATTTTCAAAACCAAAAGGCGTATTTTTATGAAATAATAACTATCAAAAGATTGACACTTTTTGAATAATAAATTGAGGCTTTGGCCCCAACCTTTAAAAAAAATATTGACACTTGTTTTTGTCGAATCTCAATGAAAAAATACATACAATGACTGTAATTGTATTAAATTGTTAAAATATAATCTATTAATACTTCAAAACCATTATGATGTATAATTTAACACTAAAAATTATTTTGTTAAAAAAGTTTATTTCATTTAAAATATAGTATTTTTCACTATTCACCAAAATATGAAAGTTTTCAGAAAAACACCAAAAATTTATTGAAAATAAATTCTTATGTCTCGATTCTAAAAAAAATTTACTTTCTAAAATTTAATATATTAATGTTTCAAATTTTGGATTTAAAAATGGTTCTCCATTAAAAGGCGGTAAAAGTGGATTTTTTGAAAAAATAATTCTTTTATATGAAAAATCTGAATTAGTTCTTACATTATGTATAAGATACTCATAATATGGATTCTAAAATTATAAGGATTATATATAGTTCAAAATTTAGTTAATACTATTCATTACCTCTTTTGAACGGCTAGTTTGGTATGTCATGGTGCGCATAAACTCGGTGTTGTGTGTAGTGTAAGTTATTGAATTACTTTTATGAAATAGAGTACTATGAAATCTTGGGGTGTTACAAGGCATGTGTAAAATAGTTTAAAAATACTAATGAAACTAATTTCATATAAAAATGGTAAAATCATCCAACTTCCATATCGTATGAATGTTCCATGAAATAGGGTCCTCACATAATTGAATGTGATCATAGAAAAATATGTATACTCACATCCTTTTGACACCTGCCAAAGAGTAATCATCACCATACCAATGGGGATGTGCGATAATGTACTTGTCTTTGATTAATTTTCAATATATCAAAAAAAGACTTAGCCCAATTACTCAAAAACTACATAGGATTGCATGTTTTATGAGAAAAATCATTAATGAGAAATTTATTTTATGACTAAATAAAAATACATTTCATCCCATTATCACATTTCAAATATTCTTATTCCAATTTGAAAAGTAATACAACATGATTTAATCAAAACATTCTTTTTTTGAAGATAAAACAATTGGGTTTCTATGAAAACTATTTAAAAAATATTTTTAAATACAAATTTGAAATAAATTTCAACAAATCTCAATAAAAATTGCACAATAAAAATTGCACAATAAAAATCAAAATTTTATTTTCAATAAATTTCCATCCTATATCAAACCACACGCCAAATCCATATAATTTTTGGTTTTACCAATTTCATTTAAATTCCAATTTCAAAAAAATTCACTAATTCAATGGTATTGGGTTTTTAATAATCCAATCGAATGAAATTTCATATAAAAATGAATTTTAAATAAAAACTTTCAATTTGAATTAAGAAATTTTGGTTTAATAAAATTTTTACAATCAAAACAGAACCACCTACCTTATCCAACGAATCATAGTATCCCCAAAAAAACTCACCAGTAAGAATGAATTCAAGGAAGATATAGGAAGACAACCATGAAATATGATTAAAAAAACTTTAGATTGATCAAAACCAAAATGATCTATCAAAAAATTAGAAAATAAATAATTAAATTAATATAATGTAAGACTACTTACATGGAAAGTCCCTATGCATCCAAAATAATGATTAATATCTAGAAAAAATATCAGAGGGGTTTGAGGGCCCTAATGTTTCATGGGGATGGATCTTAGGTAATGAAAATTGAAATATAAATATATTGAAATATAAAATTCAATTGAAATAGACGTTTAAAAAAATAATTACTACATTACATGAAATTTAACCCAATTACATGTCATGTATTTGAAAAGGATTATAAATTCCAAAATAAACACTTCTCTTTTTGTAAATAATTTATTTATTAGTATTTTATAAATAAAATTTTGCATAAAAATTGTACATGATATGTAAATCCCCAGAAGGTAGTAGAACTAGCAGGTATTTATTCTAAAAATAACAAAAAACATCCGACTCCTCCATTATATGTATCTTCATAATTCCTTTACAAACATGCTTAGATAATGAAAAAGGAAAAAAACAACATAGTTTAAAATTTACCAGAAAAAAAATAGGATGTTAGAAAATGAGTTTGTTTTTTATTAAGAAAAAGAAACATTATTTCTCCTATTTGTCAAAAAATATATTATATTTTAATAAAGAAGTATTATAATAAAATTATAATTTTTGGTAAATTTTCATATTTATTTATTTAATACCATTATACTAATGTTGAATTATTAAAAATTGTATTCAATGGAATCTTCTACTCATTTTTCAAGAAAAGTTGTTTTCTATGAATTTTTACTATAAAAAATTGATTTAATTTTACCTTGTTTGGCATGTATGGAATTAAACTCCTTCACATTATTTAGCTTTCAGTTTCAATTTCATGAAGGTATTCTTAAAATTAATGTATTCAAAACGTATTTTTTATAAATATTTGTTTTCTATTAATTTTTAAGATGAAACATATATTTTCCTCAGAATGATTTAAAAAAATCATCAATGACAACAACCGTTGGTATTAATATAATGATTTAACGTAATATTGATATCATCCTTATTCAAAATTTGGATTTCATATGATTATTATAACCAAGGTTAATATTTAAATTGAAATTTTTGAATCATTTTCAGTCTTCGACTTTCTTATGAGTTATTCAAATTACAATGACCATTTAAAATAAAATTTCCCTTAAAAATTAACAATATTTATCATTGATATGATTATTCATTAAATTTTATTAAATTATTTACATACAGTGTTTACATTTAATGTTATTTTGTTATTTTTGTAAATATTGATATGTGATTATTCTTTAATCAATACAGATATTTGATAAGGCACATTTTCTATGAATTTAGACAATTTATTGATATATTGGGGATGAATTGGAATTTAATGGAACTTGATAGATAATTTATAATGAAATTTCCCCAATGAATCATTATTTATTATGGATGAATTAGTTGGAAATCCAAAAATATATGGGTTTCTACCAATCATTATTAGATCATATTGTGAAATTCCATGACATTAAATGATTCATGTACCTAGGAGTCATGGATAACAATATTTAAGCATTTATTAATTCATGTTTTGTTATTATTATCTGTTATATTTTCACTATAAAAAATATTGGGATGAATTTAAATATCAATATATTGAGTGAAGATATTTTTTATTAATTTACATAAAAAAATTGATTATTCCTTGTCTAATTATTTAAATTTCATACATGTTTATTAATCTACCTTTCTGTATTTATTATTAAATTATTTTTCCTACAGGATAATCTTTACATAACACTTATAGATTATTCTAGATCACCATAAATTATTATAATGTCCAGAAGAATCCATGGTTTTTATAATGACTAACATGCATTGAGTCCATAGATGGAATAAATTTATTTTTTAAAAATAACATGATCTAATTATTTAATTCCAAATGTAATGTAAGGCTCTTTTATGTATCTAGTTTACCAACCATAAAAATTGATCAGTCCATTAGGATCTTATTGCTGATATTTTATGGAAATTGTATAGTAGTATAGACGAGATCTGTGCTTCAAGGGTCTCAGTCGCTATAGTTGGTATCATAGGATCTTCATAAGAATCTTTGGTAACTGGATTTAGGAAAACATTGATTGGGGAATATAAACCTATGAAATATAATGATAATGAATGCCCAAGGTTTGAGATAAGGTGTCTTATTTTGAAAATACATTATTAAGATTTATATATCCTATTGTGTGTTATATAGTCATTACACCATAGAAATTGTCTCTTACACTTTTTTTTCTTATTAGTGAATGGATATATCACAATAGAATCATATTATCATTCAACATAGAAGAAAAGTATGTGATAATTTGAAAGTAAATGGCATCTTGATTAGAGTGAGATATATATTTTTTATTCCTAATTAGTTTTCCAAAATATGATTAACAACATACACCTTAAAAACTATGTAACTCACCAAAGAAGAGAATGATTTATTTTTCTATAAACATGAGATGTAGATACCACTATGAAATGCAGGCCTTTTTTTGTTCTTTCCTATAATTTAGAATTAGAAACTCAAAAAAAATCAATGGGATGGGAAGATGATTTATGTATGGAAATTAATGGAATAATGTTGTTATATTATGAGAAAATAATTAATATTGTAGTGGAATGAAATAAACCTCTTCATAAGGATGAATTTATAGTTCATGGCATTAAATATAGAGAACAATCAAACCACTCGATTCAATTCCCTATTCTAATGGGTATCCCATATACCATTGAAATACCTTAGGGAAAATAAAATTGAATAATTACTCATTTAAAGTGATTCGATAAATTAATTTATGAAACATTTTAAAAATTATATTTTTGTTACAAGAATCATAAAACATTTATAGATTATATTAAATTTTATAAGAAATTATCTATTAATTAATAATTGATTTAAGGAACCCATCAAGGTTATTTGGATTCAAATTGATCTTATATTCAATGTAAAAAACCATATTCTTCAGAAAATACTAGGAATAATGAAATATTGGGATATATTTATGGTAATAAATTTTTGAGTGGGCTTTTTTTAGGAATATGTCATTCACATTTTATAAAAATATGTTTTAATTGAATTTATGTCTTTTTATGTTACTATTATCATTAATTAAATTTTAATAATTTTCATATAAGATTTTCAGGCTTTGTAATAAAAAATTTAAACATTAATTAAAGGTTATTTAATGAATAATTTAATTTCAATGATTTTATTATTATCATTTTAGTAACATTATATCAATTATATTTATATAATTTTATAAAAGTGAAACACAACATTTTTGGGTGATAATCCATCACGTTCAGATAGGCGGTGGTTCATGAATGTTTTCCTAAAGGATGATAAGGGTTTCATGACCGCAATTATACTATGTGATGCCCAAGTATGTATTTCCTTATTTTTATGTAACCATTTTTAGGAATACATTTTAATGATGGACTAGTAGTATTAATTTTTGGGACAAGTGATTGATGTAATAACCATATTATTTTTGGAAAGTATTTAGAGATAGACAGAGTGCCTGGAAAAAAAATTTAGATATCATATGATTTATTTTAAGATAATATTAGTTATATAGGGATAATAAATTAATTTCTTGATATTAATTTCATATAATATGTATCTAATTAAAAATTGATCAAATTAAAAAAAATTGAAGAAATTTTTCCATGGAAATATAATCATATAAATTAATTATTTTTTCTTATATAAATAATTAGTAAATTTATTCTTCAACATTTTGAAAAAGGATTTTGAATTAAAAATTAACCCTTTCACCATAATTTCTACTGATATCATTAACATTTTTATAAATATTAGATAAATGTTTTGGATCCTGAAAAATTCCATTTATCATTCACTTTATTTTACGAGTGGCCTCAATCACTCTTTATAAATATTTAAGTTTTCTATTATTTCTATATCTTCACTCTGCACCGATGTTATCCCAACACATAATCTAGGTTATGAGTTATATTAGTGACATTTATATTATAAATTCTATGTTATTAAGAGTTTATTTTATTACAACTTTTAAAATGTCTGGTTTTAGAATATTAATTTTCAAATTTTTTAATATAGGCTTCCGTGATCAAGATTAATTTTTGAGGATACAATTTATTTAATTGAGTATAAGGTAACACCGTAAAAATTCTAAAATAATAATATTTTAGTCGATATCTTCTATGACCAAAATCACTAAGAGTTGAAATAAATATAACATATAAAATCATAATGATATTTTTTCTGATTAATATAAATATAATCTATCCAATATCTTGTAATTTAATCCATATGGAGTCTTTTTTTGTCAATCATAACAATGAGTTTATTTGATAGTCTTTAGTACTTCAATGATCGAGTTTTACCGAATACTATTAAAATTATTTCTTAAAACTAGAATTATCTATACATGTTTAAATTTTTTATAAATACTATTGACTAAACTATAAAATATATTGTCAAATTTATTATATACCTATTAATTATAAATTAATATTAAAATAAATTAAATATATATAAAATGTTTCTATATAAATCATTTGTTACACAAAAAGAGAGTTTTATAAATAAAAAATAATTATTATTTACAATAGTTGAATGATATTAATAAAATTTATATATTATATATTCAATCATTTGTGTTTACATTCATCCAATAATATTCAGTGTCATAATATAATTACACATAGAAAAGTTAAATTTTTAATTATAAATTTTATCTTCTTTTAATCTTGAAATTTTTTTATAGCTAAATATAAAAACATTTATAAAATATATTTTAAAAAATAATGATTACACTTTTATTTTAATATTTATAATTGGGAGAGTTTTTTTTTTATTTTCTAAGATGATTTATTTTTTTATAATATATGAAAATACCGAGTTTCAATTGAAAACATATTTTTTACAAAAATAATTTATAATGATAAATTATATTTATTATTTTTATTTAACATAACAATAGTAAACTTATAAATATATTAATCCTATTTTGGTCATTTGAATTAATTTCACGTTCAAATTGGATATAGAACATTTTAAACATTTGAAAATGTTTAATTTAATCACCCACATTCTTGTCCCATTCAAATGAATAAGTTTAAATTAAATTCTACTTCTACTATGGTTTTAATTTATAAATATTAATTTACAAAATTAAATAATATTAATTTATAATGTTTAATAATGAGAACATAATTTTTGACCAACATGAATAGTTAATATAATAAGAATCAAATACAATTATTAAGAGAAAAAACAAGTTTACTAACAGACTAAACATTAATCATAAATGCAAATTGTCCTATAAACATGAAAAAAAATAATTGAAATATTTCCACCATATAACATATATAATCATTTTTTTTGTTTAACTTCGTGAACCCTAATTTCACTCAATATTTCCTTAAGCTCGGTGGGCTATATGTCCTCAAGCACATCTCCCCAAACATTATAGGTTTCCAAAAAGTAGTGAGGGGATATTTGAGTCATTAGAGAGATTGTTACCTTATTACCAGATTATATAATAATGGATTTCCAATAAATTCAACAGCAGACAAAAATAAATAAGAAGACAACTACAATGTAAAATATAACAGAAATAAATAAAAAATAAAAAATGTCATATATCCAATGATGAACAAGATACATGTATCTATAAATTACCTACATCAATTCATGTAAATACAACACAATACATGTGTAAAAAAAGAAAATATAATAAATTACATGTAGCATCACAGTCGTCAACATGGTCACATGCTCTAATTCCCTAAAGAAACTATCAACAACATGTACTAGGGTGATATCCCATAACATTACCTGGAAGAACATAATCTTTTTGGATCCCCATAGAGTCCCAAATAGTTTTTGGGTTAAACAACACAATAGGTGGCCCCCAAAAGATCTACATGGTTCGAAACAATAATATTCTACAGGATAACGAGTGTAAGTAAAGTAATAATGTAAATGAAAATTCCCATGTCATATGTCTACTGTAATGATTAATAATAAATAACCTATCAAGGCTCTCTGCAACAAGTGTAATCACTTAATAAAATAGATATTACTACAGAAAAAAAGTAGAACAACCTTGCTATTATAATAATACACAAAAGAAACCCAGGACCTTTCCATACATTTCAATCACAAAATAAACCTATGGACATTCCATATAATGATATCACTATGAATCTCGTGGCCTTTTTGTATAATGAAGTAAAAATAGAAATCCATGACCTTGACGTATAATGATGTGTAGACCACAATAGGCCGGATCCATGGCATATAAAACCAATCCATCCTCATATAGTCATAATAGAATATTGATTTAACCATAGTATAGGTATTGGTTGGAGTCCTAGGAGCACGTGAACTGACATGACCAATGTGAGTATAATAAATCCATATTTAAGGGGTAGCAATGCCGAAGTCATCCCAAAGAGATCACATCCCAAGGAGAATACTCATCAAAGTCTTAGACCACTATGTTCTAGAATCATGGAGATCCTAATATGGAATCTATCAAACCATTCATTCATTTATTGTATTTAATCCTTCTGCTCACATGAGCAATTATATAACATGATTATAGGCACCCTTGTATTTCATTTCACATATAACATGTCACATGGTAATAACCACCCATTCATCACCATTTGAATAATAAACCATTCAACCAATTTGAAAACAACCAAAATGTACAACAACTAAATTTACCAACTCTAATTAATACATTTAATCAATATTAGAATTATATTACATGACATGATAACACAATGAAAGGAGTAATTTCATCTCATAATCAATACATTCTATTCCATTTACGTAAAATAATGTTTCCTCTAATGAGGATAACTTAATAACAAACCATTAGGGTGGTTTATCAAGGTTTCAATAAGACATTTCCAAAAGGTTAACTCTATGGGTAACCTTAATTCAGGTCCCGAGTTCCAATTCACCATAAAAACTAAAGAGAGTACCTACAGCTCCAACAACCAATATTTGAAATAAAAAAATAGAAACTGGGCCTATGGCCAAATGTATTATGACAACCCTACTCATTATTACACACTAAAACATGACATATTACATACATATCACTTAATACCTAATAGAATATTTAGATGACTAGTGTCTTTATGGCTTAGGAACATTACATTAAAACATAATACACGATATACAACATCTTTATTGAAAACATCCTTTACATGACCACTACATTCCCCCATACTTAGCATTGCAAGGGATAACCTGGGACATGCATATGAAAAGGGTGAGATATAAAGCCTAGCAGAGGAGTAAACAAGAATTAAAATGAAGAATAAAATACATGTTAGTCAATAGTAATATCGATGGATCACAAAGGAAACATGAACATAAAGTCATGATAAAGCATGATAATCATAACATGAAAATGTGGCAACAAAACATAACATGGAATTAGAATAAGCCAAGGATCATTGCACATAGACCATGCGTAAACAATAATTTCACAAGAATTAATGTAAGTCAACACCCATTTCACATGACGTATCATGATACTATACTTCACCCAATGCATTGGAGTGCAATCAGGGAGCACCATTCTTAAACATTTCATTTCATTCATAAGTGTGCCACATGGATCATATAATATGGAATCAATCAACATGATAAGTTATTGTAGGACTAATTAATTTGGAATAAATAAATGAAATTACTATTCAATATGTATTTATTTATAAAGGTGAATACCATTGATAGAGACATGGGTATGGTATGAACTATATAATGATCTTGGCTTGGAAAAAAACGTTGCAATTTCGGGAGCATATCGAAGTGACATAAGGATTCATGAAAATGGTTGATGGGAGAGAAATGGGTTTCTCTTCATATTTAAATAAAATGTACAGTAAGGGGGTCAAATATATTCATTTCCCAACAATCATAATGAAATATAGACTAAAAATACAAGAGAAATACTTGGATGTAAAAAATAGAGGGAAATCACTCACAGAATGATTGCATGGCAATAGGTGTACATGGGATGTATTAATGAGTGGTTAAGGGGTATCACAACATCCAAAAATAAATAGGGCCATATGGGTTAGGTGATAAATCATAACCCAACATTTTTAATTGAGAAAATGGCATAACAACTTAATGACAATTAGACAAAATTAGAAAGGAAGAAATCTATTACTTAGAAGTGTGATCCAAAAGTCTTGGGAGTGTCTTGAGAGAGGCTTATTAGGATATCGGGGCACCTTGGGAGGATTCTAGAGAGGGCAGGGAAGATTTTGGATGAACTCCAAACGTATTTAGTGAGGAGGAAGTGGGAGCTTGTGTGGTTTTATATAGGAAAGTAGATGGAATTATTTATTATTAAGGTTTGGGTCACCACTCATTAAATTGATCAATACCACAATCCAGCCCATGGTTATTGAACATTTATTTTTCCAAAGAGGAGTGGAAAAAAATATTTTCTATGTCTAATGGCCTTACGTCTTAAATTAATATGTTTCATTATGTGGCTTTGAGTTACACTCTCAAAGAAATTAATTTAAAAAGTAAAAATGTTTTATAACTCTTGGAGAGTCAACTAATGCTTTGTAAAATAAACCAAAAAAACCAAATATCACATTATTATAATGGTAAAACATATATTTTCCAAACATATCATTTAGAGTTTTTTATTACATCACTATTGGGTTATTATAATGTCATAAAGAACCGTATATATTTAAGTAGTATTTATTTTTTATACAAAAATTTGATTGTCTCAGAATATTTTGAAAAATTCACCATTGGATAATTTCGACATCATGATAAAAAAATAATATTCATTTTACCTAAAAATATTTCTATATATGTTAATTTTTTTAATATAAAAACTGACATTTACTACAAATTCATGTGTTTTGACAAAAACAACAATCAAACTATAACAAAAATTATAATTTCATTCATAATATTATACAATCCTTAATATATAATTTAAATAAATTTAATAATAATAATAGTTTGTTAAAATATTATTTAATTTAAAATTCCTTTAATTCATCAAAATAGAATTCTTGTTATAATATTAACTAAAAATACTATTTGTAGTTTTAAAAATATTTACCATGTAATAATAATAATAAAATGAATGTATATTTACGACTATATAAAAAATAATGCACATAATCATATTGCTAAGGTCATGTTACATAACCCCTTATAACACCCACATAATACAGAAGGGTAAGGTGTTAGATGGTGAAATACTCCAGGGGGGCTTGGATAACATTTCTCGGGTGGTAATCTCTATCAACATTCACTTCTCTCATAGGTTGTTCTATTCGATCTTTACATGTTGAATCTCAAATTGGGATTGGTCAAAAGTGAATCCCAATGATGACACCCCCTTTATGAGCTCCAATAAATTGGCATCATATAGGGAAAGTCCACTGGATGAGGCCATCACTTACTTTTTCTGAGTAAATTGGATTTGTTAAAGACCTATATTAATACTAATTATGTGATCACTATTAAACGACTATATTAGCAATGGTCAAAATTCATAATGGAATTTTAAAATATAGAGACATAAAATAAAATTACTTCTTATGTTATATAACCATTTTTCATAATAAGACATTTAATTATATCAAGATGAATATTCATTAGTGAATGTTTGGGTCCTTACAATCTTCCCCCCTTAAGAAATTTCGTCCTTGAAATTTCCTTTTCGCACAATAAAATAAATGTGGGTAACATTTCTTCAGGACTACTTCCAATTCCGTTGTTTCTTCTTCAATCTTGTGGGTTTTCTATAACACCTAGACGAATGGAAGTATCTTATTTCGTAGAATATTTTATCTTCGACCTATGATCTTCACTGATTGCTACTCATAAGAAAGATCATCCCCTACGTGTACTACCTCTGAAGAGAGAACATGTGAAGGGTCTCGTATGTGATTCATTAATAGGGATACAATAATGACATCAGGTATGTTGTCCATGGTTAGTTGAAGTGATAGTCAATAGGCCATAGCCCCGACATGATCAAGAATCTCGAAGGGGCCAATGTACATAGGACTTAACTTCCCTTTCATTCCAAACCTCATGGCCTTAATCAATGGACATATGTGTAGAAATATCATGTCTCTGCCTTTAAACTTGAGGTCTTGTTCATGGTTACTTGCATAACTCTTTTGTCGTCTCTGAGATTCCGTGATATTCTATTGAATGGTTTTCAACTTCTCCGCCAATTATTCAACCATTTCTAGTCCTATTAACATATGCTCACTAACGTCATAATAACATGTCATTGTTCTGAACCTCTTACCATACAGGGCTTCATAAGGTGACATTTAGATGCTCGATTGGAAAATGTTATTGTTGGAGAATTCATCCAGATGAATATTTTGATCTCATCCTCATTTAAAGTCCATTGAAGATGATCTTAGAATATCTCCCAGTTTCTAAATAGTTTTCTATGATTGGCCATAAGTTTGACGATGATAGTCTATACTGAAGTTCTATTCCGAATCCAAATTACATTGAAGGATCATACAAAACATACAAGTGAATCGTGGATCTTGATCAGATAAAATAGATAGTGGTAATCCATGTATCCTTACTTCATCACTGAAATATATATGAGCTAGTTGATCTAATGAGAAATCCTCATGAAATGCAATGAAGTGGGTAGACTTTTTATGGTGATGAACAAAAACCATGATTGCTTTTTTTCTTTTGTATGTATTTGGAGTTCTGATGAGAAAGTACATGGTGATGTTCCACCATTTCCATGATCGTAAGGGAAATGGATGCATCACTATACTAGACTTCTACCTCTCTGCATTTACTTATTGACACAAAAGGCACATTGATGTATACCTAGTTATCTCTTTATTCCTATTATCCCACCAAAAATGCTCTCAAATATTTAGATACTTCTTTGTGTGTCATAGGTGAATAGTGAAATTCGAACTATGTGCATCATCCAAAAGTTTGATCTTCATCTCTAGACATGATGGAACACATTTTTATTTCCCAAATCTCAAAATTCCTTCTTAATTAACATTGAACTCTATGGTTTTAACTTTTCTAATAGTTTCCACTTTCTTTTGAAATCACACATTGTCCTTTTTAGAATCCTTTTACTTTTCAAAAAGAGACGGTTGAGCAATTATTTGTGAAATTATTGATGATGTTCCCTTCTTTATGATCTCGATGTCCATCTTCATCAAATATAAGATGTTTGGATCCTTGTAAATTATCATCAATGAAAGAATCACTGGGTCCTTTCTACATAGAGCATCTGCAACCTTGTTCTCTTTCTTAGGGTGGTAATGGATTGAGCAATCATAGTCTGTAACCATCACAGTTGGCGCATGATCAACTATTTCTATGTGAATATATATTTGATGCTTTTGTGGTCTGTATATATTTAACACTTCTCCCCAAATAGATAATGCCACTTAATTTTTAATGCAATTATCACTCTAGCGAACTCGAGATCATGTGTTGGATAATTATGATCATGAACATTCAATTTCCATAAAGTAGAGGCAATGACATTATCATTTTTCTTTAACACACAACTCATTCCCATCTTCAAAGCATCATTAAATACTAAAAACATTTCTCCACTTGTGGGTAATGTGACCACGAACACAATGAGAATCCACCTTTTAACCTCCTTGAAGCTTTCTTCTTATTCACCACTCCATGTAATCTTTACTCCCTTCCGAGTTAGCTGGGTAAAAGGGTTAGACAATCATGTGAAATTTCTCAGAAATTATAGATATTATCCTACCAACACCAATAAGATATAGATATCATTTACCGATGTTAGCCTTAAACACTACTCAATAGAATTTTTAATGGAGGGATCCATAGATATTACATTTCTTGTGATGCTATGGCCCAAGAATGAAACCACCTTCAAACATAGATCAAACATTTTGTACTTTTCATAGAGATTCTCATTCTGTAAGGTATCTAGTATAGTTCTTAGATGCTCCTCATGATCCTCCTTGGTTTTTGATTATATTATAATATCATATATAAAGAATACAAAAAAATATTTTGAGGTAATTACTGAAGACCCTATTAATCAAATCCATGAATATTAGGGGAGAATTAGTGAGTTAGAAATGCATTACTATAAATTCATTGTGGACATATCTGGTACGAAAAGCATTCTTGGGAATATTTTCATTCTCCCCCCATTACATGAAAAAATCCCAACCCCAAATCCACCTTAGAGAATTATATTTCCCCATGTAACTAATTGAACAAGTCACTAATTAGTGGGATAGATACCTGTTCTTTACTGTGAATTTTCAAGCACATGATAATTTATTCAAAGATACATTGAACCATCCTTCATTATGATGAAGAGAAATGGTTCACCCCATAATGATGCACTTGGACGTATAAATCCTTTATCTAGATTCTTTTGTGGATGATTCATTAGCTTTTCAAGCTCCACAACAGCCACTCTATATGGTGTCTTGGATATTGGAAACACCCCATGTATATGTTCAATTATGAATTGAACATATCTTATATGTGGAAGATGAGGAAATTTCTCAGGAAACACTTCAGTGAATTCCCTTACAATAGGAATGTCTTCAAGGATGGTTTCTTCCGTGGACTCAATCAGCTGATCAATATACGTGTACTCATTGCGCATGAATATCCATGCTTGGAATGATCCATATATTGAAGATTCTTCTTCCTCCTTGCACTTGTACATAATCAGGGGACGATTGTCCACATGGAGTGCGATTTCCCTCTTACGACAGTTTATTTTGGCTCTATATAGGGAAAGCCAATCCATGCAAATAATTGCATCAAATTCCACTAGAGGTAGAATGATAATGTTTTCCAAGATGTTCAATACATTGATTATGACCAAGGAAGAGTTATATTCATGTGATGAAATGATTGCCCCATTTTCCATACTCCCTGATATCGTTAATTCCATGGTTTGTGGTGGTGTTGGGATTATTATAATAAATCTTGGGGATATAAAAGAATTCTTAGAATTTGAATCAAAATGAATTATCAGTATTATTCATTGAATAACTAGCGTAGCTGTCACCACTTCGTTGTCAGGGTTTACCTCGTCAGTAGTAATGGAAAAAGCTCACCCTTGTGCCTTGGAGGTTGTTGGATGCCTTCGGAAACCCTTGTCTTAGCGTCTTAGCACACTGATTTTTATGGTACCTTGGTTATTTGATGTTGAATCAATGAAAATTCATTGAGCTTCAAATGATGTGTTCATCTCCTCTGTCGTAGTTGTGGGATTTTTCATGACGATAGTTAATTTTTAGGTTCCCTTCCAATCTACACCTAATGCATTTATGCATCCCATTTGGGAAATTTCTGGGGTGCTTCTTTCTACCCCTTTGGAAGGTGGGGTACTAGAATTTCTTAGCACCATTAGATTTAACTGTCGGACCTCTATAATTGATGTCCGAAATAATAATCTTATCCCCATAATACCTCTAAGGTTTTTCTATCTCCATTTTGACCTTGGGGGAACATCGAACAATTTACTCATAGTTGTCAATGTCACGGATTGCTAGGGCTTTCCGCATGCTAGGTTTCTGCCCACCAAAGAAGCGTTTAACCATGAATTCAGGGGTAACGATAAATCCGAAAGCATATCATGAAAGCCTTTTGATGTTTTCATCATACGCACCGATATATTCATCATCTTTTTTCTGGACAGGAAGGAATTACCTTTCCATCTTAAGCTGGAGGGTGTGTGGAAAATATTTAACGAAAAAAATCATCTACAAATCCTACCATTCATACACATAGATCTCCTTCTCAGGAATCATATTTTTTTATCAATGTCCACCATTGATCAGATTTTCTCTCTATATGAAAACCATCCAGGATGTAATTCTCTTGTTCAAAACTTTTAAGGATGGTGACAATCATTTATATGGAGTTGGTCCATTGTTCGATGATTGATGGATCAGATGATCCATTAAATGTTGGGGTCCTTTGTCTCTCGATGATTTCAATAGTGACTTGTTCTTTCTTAGAGGGGGTTGAACATTCTTCTTGACCAGCGTTTATATTCAATGCTTGAGTTAAATAGGAGAGTATCATGACAAGGTTCATGATTCCTACTCCCATCAGATTTCGTATATCATTTTCTCAGTCATCACATTGATCGTCACATTGGTTGTTAGACTGAGTCCTCCTATTACCAACCATTGGATGGAATAAAAGGAAAAGTTATGGGTAACACATAAATTGTAATCTAAGGACCAAACAGATGACTTATAAATAGATTTTGTTTTCATAACTGATGAATCTATAGATTTCTATCTATATTATCTAACATTTATTCTTAATTTATTTTTTTTAATTCCCTTAATAATGGATTATACTATGCTTTGTGAATTTACCAATGCATATCCCCCCAGGAGTGTCATAACCAAGAGTGTGGAAATGTCTATTCTCATGTACGAGGATAGCCCGGGTCATTCCAAAAACTCCTTGTCCGGGTTTTCACCACTTGGTTCATCTGTGCCAGAGCCGCCTCTACAAGCTCGTGTCTAGACAGGGATGTATTTTCTTGATAAATAACATACTCAATACCCACCATAACACATAGATGTTTTTATTATACACAATCATGTCTCTAATGCATCACTAGGATATTTTAATACTAATCCCAAAAATAACGAAACCTATCATTTGATACCAACTATGATCACCCTACTCTTTATTACACACTATAACATGATTTATTACATGAAAATCACTTGATTCTATATAGATGATCGAGAGTTATATTTTATTTGGGGGATATGTTCATTATATAACATCATAAAACATTAAATATAACATCTTTATTGAGAATTCATTTACATGACCACTACAATCCCTCATACATAACATTTCATGGTATAACCTGGGGACATGGTTAAAAAAGGGAGATCTATAAATCCTATTAGGTGAGTAAACAAGGAATAAAATGAAGATTACAATAAATGTTAAGAAATTTTAATATCAATGGAACACAAGAGAATCATGAACATAAAGGCATCATAAAGCATGATAATCATAACATGAAAATGTGGAAAGAACACTTTACATGGAATTAGCATGAGTCGAGCCTAATTTCAAATGAAACATGAGTAAAAACTCATTGAAAATGAATCAGAATGATTGAAACCCCATTTCACATGACATATACTGGCACTATATTTTACCTAATGCATTGGAGCACTATCATAATATACCCTTATTAAACATTTCATTTAATGCATAAGTGTTCCACATGGATCATATAACATGGAATCAATCAATATTATAAGTTATTCTACGATTATGTAATTTAGAATAAATACATGAATGTTATTTTAAATATGAATATGTTCCTAAAGTCAAATACCCTTTATAGATACATGAGTATGCTATTCAGTACACAATGATCTTGGCATGAAAAATCTCGTGGATTTTTTGCAGCATAATGACATGACAAAAGGATTCATGAAAATGGTTGATGAGAGATAAATCAATATCTCAACGAAATTAAATAAATGGAAATTAAGGGGGTTATATAGATACATGTCCCAAAAAATGTAATGGAATATAGATTCAAAATAAAAATGTACTACTTGGATGTAAAAGAGGAGAGAGAAACCCCCCACGGAATTTCTGCATGGTTATGGGTGTACATGGGTGGTATTAATGATTGAGTAAGGCGTATAACATCATTCAAACATAAAGAGGGAAGTATGGGGGATGTTTGAAATAATACACCATCATTTTCAATTGAAAACAAAATGGAACTAGAACTTAAATAAAATTGGACAAAAAGGAGAATGGATGAAATACCTTACTTGGGAGTATGCTCCCAAAGGCTTGGTAGAGGCTTCTTAGGAGATTGGAACACCGTGGAAGGATTCTAGAGAGGGTAGGGTAGAGTTTGGACAATCTCAAAATGCTCTGAGTGAGGATTAAGTGGGAACCTGGGTGGGTTTATATAAGAATGGTGAGGTAATTATTTAATATTTAGGTTTGGGTCACCAAACACTATACTAATAAATACCACAATCTAGCCCATGGTTTTTTACCATGGTTTTGGAAAAAGGGGACTGTAAAAAAATATTTTATAAGTATAATGGACGAACATCTATAATTAATAGGTTTTACTATGTGGAGGTTTGTCACACTCTCTATAAAATTCATTTAAAATGTGAAATTTTTTATAACTCTTGGAGGGTCCAGTAATGTTTTGTAAAATAATTAAAACAAAACATAAAATCACATTATTTTAATGTTAAAAAAATATATTTTCCAAATATATAATTTATAGTCTTTTATTACATCACTATTGGGTCATTATCATGTCATAAAACACATTATATATTTAAACGGTATTTAATGTTTTACCCAAAAATTCGACTATCTTAGAAAATATTGAAAAATTCACCATTGGATAATTTTGATGAACTAATTCCAAAAATTATATTCACATTTTTCTAAATAACTTTCTAAATATGTGAATTTTTACATTTGAAATATAAACGACATTAATCGAAAATTCATGGCTTTTGACAGAAATGGCTTTCAAACCATAACAAAATTTAAAATTTCATTCATAAAATGATACGATCATTTATATTAAATGAAAAGTAATTTAATTATAATATTATTAAATTAAAATATTATTTAATTCACAATACCTTTAATTCATCAAAATATATTTCTTAGTTGAATATTAACTAAAAATACTATTTTCATTTTAGATTCAATTTACCAAGAAACAATAATAAAATAAATTTTATATTCATTATTATATAAAAAATAATGCACATAAATATAGTGATAATGTCTTATTATATAACACCTTATGAATCCTGCATAAGACTGAAGGGTAAGGTGTGCAATGGTGACAGACTATTGGGGTGGCTCAGATAACATTGCCCAGGTGATAATCTCTATCAACTTCCACTTTTCTCGTAGGAAGTTTAATTCGAGATTGACATGTTGTATCTCAACATTATCTTGGTCAAGAGAAAATCCCAATGTCCCAACCTCCTTTCCGAGCTCCAACAATTGGGCATCATATGGGGACTGCCTATTGGATGAGGCCATCACTTCCTCTTTCTATGTAAATTGGATTTGTTAAAGAACTATATTTATATTAATCGTGTGATCACTATTAAACGACTATATTAGAAACGATCCCAATTTTTAACGGTATTTTAAAATATATAAACATAAAACAAAATAAGTGCATATGTTATATAACCATTTTACATCATAAGAAATTTAATTAGATCAATATTAATTTTAATTAATCAATGTTCAAGTCGTTACATGAATTATGGGAGGGGAAATCATGATATCTCAATAATGAATCAAAATCAAAAATAAAATTATAAACTATCTACCACAGTTTGGTAGTAGCGTGCTCATCCAAAATCAAGTCATTATTCATGATATTATGGATACAATATAAAGAAAAAATTAAGTAAATTTTTTTTTATCAAGAAATGAATATATGTATAACTCAACATCAATCTATGATCATACATATTTCATTATTTGGTACCAGTTTATTATAAAAAACAATGGTCTAAATAACTCTTTCAAAATTATAAATGATTTCCACTAACACCACATATATATGTCCCTTTCCCTATCCTTAAATCTTCACACCTCGAAATCCAATTGTAAAACCATATACCTACCCAAATTACATCTAAATTAAATTAAACCCATTCTAGAATCCTTATTTTAGAAATAAATCTAACATTTGTTGTAATTAAAGAAAAACATAAGGATGATACCTAAAGAAGATGTAATGTTTTCGTAATTGTATTTTTTATTTTATTTCCTTCTACACCTCCATAAATTATTTTTATGCCATTATTATATAATAACATCAATATATTAAATATAATTATATTTTTTCCTAATGGTATGACCTACAATTATAATCAGTTCCTTCAAATGGGGTATGAAAACATCATTTGGGTGTATGGCGGACTACCACCTCGTGAACTGATGTTATTCATTCTCAATTACTAGAATTCTATGTTTTGGAATAATTATAGAACCCATGTTTATATAAGAAATATGTTATTTTTTTGATTAATTTATTCTTATTTATTTTATATATATCACACATATTCATTAGTTTTATTTTTTACTAATATGATAACATTGTTCATGTGTACAACAAGCTACCTCCTCGTGAAGCTTTGTGATTCATTCATGCATTTCATGGAATGAATGATGGTTGGGATTAATAAAAATATATGAGATATGTGTCATAAAAATGATAAAATAATGATAATATATATATATCCTTTACTTTTAATTATTTAAAAAAAATAAAATGGAAATAATGTTCTTACCTATGTACGACCTACCATCATAATGATTGATATATTTCATTTTCTCAAAATTGAATTTAGGGATTACTCAAAATATAAATATATTGAATATATATGATAAATAAATATTAGTTTAAAATCATTTTATGAATAAATCTTGATCAATAAATTTCTACGAATAATATAAGTCAAAACATAGTTAAAAGATAGAAAGTTATTATCCGAAATAGGGAAAAAATGATATATTATTAACAAATGGGTAATTATTTGTTATAAAATGATCATATATAATAACATGTTTTAGTAAAAATATAATTACATATATAAAACTATTATATATGAGTTTAAAGAATTTAGAACAAATAAGAAAGTATCAAGTTTGTGATTTTTATCACAATTTCATTTTGATGAGACATTATATAATTTAATGCACCTAATTACTTCAATATCATGTATATCCTACAAATTGAAATGATATATCATGAATAAATAATTTTTTCTTGTATTTTAAGATTAAATTTTAATTATTTAATCTTGGTTGGTATGAATTTCATTTTACGAAATGGTAATGAATTTTTAACCCAATTCCATTTCATTGGGTTATAATATTTAGTCATTGTCTCTATTATTCATTTATTATATTTTTATTGACTTTTAACCATAAATTTTTTATTTAAAAATGATTTATATAGATTTATAGTTGTTATACATAATTGATTCATTGGATTATCTTCAGTTTAATGTCGTGATCTTTGAAAGGGTTTACATCACAGTCTTATTTTGTTTGGGATTATTTACACATGAATTTCAATTCAAGAATATTATTTTATAATTATTTAATAAAACCTATAATATTTTTAGCAGCTTTTTATTCATGATTTTCTTCAAGTATTACTATAATTAATGAAACAATATTTTTAAATAACAATTGTTTCTTGAGAAAATTTGTGTTATATTGTATTATATTATACACAGAAAAATAAAATTATATTGTTTATAAGGATTATTAAATTATTCATATATGAAACTAATTAAAATCCCCACATTATAATTATGCAAAAAAATTAAAAAAATGGTGAAGAAAAATTTTGACCGTATGGATCCCCCCAAACTACCAAAATAATCGTTCCTTCTATAATTTCAATAATAATGAAATAAAATATTAATAAAAAAATAAAAATATTATGAAATTAACATATAACCATTTGGATATATTTAAGTCAATATTTTCATTAATGTATGATCTTTTTATTTAGATGGTATAAAGGGAAATGGGACTATTGGGATTTGATCATTATATGATTGTTGGTCAAATATTACTATTGGTCAAGTATGACTATAGGGAATTTTTTCATTGATTGCTAATATTAACATTATAATTAGTGTTAATTAGATTTATTAAAAAATTTAATAGGTATATAATAGATAATTCATGGCCTAAACATGATGATTCATATTGTTTAAAGGACATTATCAAAACATGTTATGGATGTGTCATCAATGTTTTTTTTTCAAGACCAAACCCATGATGAGCTTCAACAGTTAATCCTTCAATTAAATCATTTACAATAGAAGATCAATTTGTGGACATTTTCTCATGGTAAATGTAATCCATGGCACTCTGGGAAACTACAACCATTCCTAACCATTCCCATTGGGGGCATGAATGTTTAATAATGGGTTTTTTTCAAGAAATAAGTTACATAACGTATAAATTATATTGTATCGATCAATCATTTTTTCATTAAATTCCACTTAAGAATCATTTTTCATAGTAAAATATGTGTTAAATTGAGTTGAATTTGATTATTTAATTTTTAAATTCATATAAACCATAATTTTATTTTTCTAAAAAATATATAAAATTTTATAATAAATGCATTTATTCTGAATAATATTTTATTTAATAAAATAAAATTTTGAAAAACACTCATATATATATATATAAATAATTTTATAGTGGCATATTATGTTTTTTATAAGTGTTATAAAATTTAGCTTACCTTAAAATAATAATTTATTAAATATATAACATTTTAAAATTTAAAAGGATCCATTATCATTTATATATTTTTATTCTAGAAAAATAATATTTATATTTCAAATCTGAACATCAGAATTATTTTAGGTATAATTTATAATTAATTATTAAAAACAATATTATTTTAATGAATAATTTAAAATACTATTTTGGGGTGTTGGCATATTTTATGACTTCTCAATTATGTATTTTTTGTATTGTAATTAATTAATATATATCTACGACATAAAATATATTATTTTATATATTATATTTATTTAAATATATTTTAATCAATTTATGAATATATTAATTACTTTCCAAAGTCAAAAATAAAAAATTCGATGTTAATGTCATTAATTTGTTGTATGTTTACTTTTCCATTCCACTACATGTAATACATAATATTGTTTGGTTATAGTGAATTAAAATATCATATAATATTTCCCATATTTTCCAAACCATTTTTAAATACCGTTGGTAATCCAATGGATTGTCATATTCCACAACCTAGATTTTCAATGCCTATACATAAAAATTATTAAAATAAATCATTCAATTTATATATATATATATCCACTCATTTATCCATTTACATTCCCTCCCACAATAAAATCCATGACGTAATGGATTTTTCATCTTATTGCAATTCCCTGACCCAAGTTACCTCGAGTTGTAGAATTATTATAAAACATTGTCACGATCAAAAGGGATCAAAATCCTGAAATACCGATAAGTTTAGTAGCCTTGCAAGTACAAGATACATTCATAAATTTGACATTACATTATAAAATGAAAAACAAAAATAAAATTTTCTCCATTGACCAAATTCATCCCTTAGACTATCCTTAGAGGTCAATCATAATATACTTCTTCACATCCTGGGAAGAATAATACATAGATAGGGATGAGCTCAGATGCTCGGTAAGGATAACAATATAGTTGAAAGATTCAAGAATAAGATTAAACATTTAAGGGAATGTATTACAATAAAACATAATATATTTAATCATAAAAATCATCATAATATGTCTAATATAAATCAAATAATTTCATTTACCAATTCACATAGATATTCTACTAGTCATATAATCACATGTAATATCAATAGGTAATTTCTTAATTTTGGAATGTATAATACAATACTTCATAACCACATAGTCATGGCCTTGTGCGAAGACTACAAATATTTTTTCATAAGGTCCTTGTTCTAGGACACTAGTTTGTTTCATGAGACCTAACGATGCATCAAGGAGCTATAGCGGACTCCACCCATCACTTACTAAGTCCAATGCAATGCTCATATGAAATGGCTTAAACATAAATTAAACCTTAATATTAAAACTAGCATACTAAATGTTAATAATTTATACATAAACCACGAATGGTGTAAAAATAAAACATCTATAGTCAAACATATCAAAAACATTCAATATAATATGGATGATTTGTATCATAATAATCAACTTCAAACATACTTAAAATCTATCAAAGGATGTCGACATAGATTAAATCAAAACTTTTTGAAGGGATATATATCTTTCTATTTTGAAATCATTTAAAAGTCATATAATTTTTAAATGAAACATTTATTTTGAAAATATTATTATATCCCTGTATTGAAAGCTTCGACGATTTTGTAACGACGGTAAATAGCCACACCCCCCGTATTAGTTAAAAAAAGACATTCTTACCTTAATTTTGTCTAGAAGGTCATAAATTACCTTATATGGAAAATGATAAAATAATTCATTTAAAAACATATGTAGTAGAAAAATTGTATAAATGACTTTATCCCATAGTCTAGTAAATAATAAAAATGTTTTTAATTACATTTTTACGAAAACACAGATGTGGATGATATAGAGGTCCCACTAGATACTTACGTATTAACAACCTCATATAAGAAATAGATAGTGGATTTAACCCTTACCTTGTACTTTTCCTTAGTAGGGAGTATGATAACCTAATTTATAATAGTTAAATTATTGTTATTAAATAATAAATGAATAATATACATAAATATGATATCATATATGATCTTCTAATATTTCATTGTTAATAATAATTTAGCAGTATAATAGTTTCGGGTGTTAAATGATTCATTTTAAATTATATGTTTGGTTACATAGGATATGTTTTTTATTTAAATAATTCATTATATTCATATATATACTTATATTATGTTCATAAAAAAATGAAAATTATTCTAAATGATTACGCTGGGGAATGAATCTCATCGTGTTCGTGGAGATGGTAATACGTACGTAGGCAGGAGCGACAAAAAAATTATATTTATGGTGATATAATATTAAATTGGATTGAATATAATATATATAGAATCACTAACATGTTATCTCTATTATTTACATTAGTGATATTCGTTATTATACCCATCCAAATTATGAAGTGTTCGAATAACAAACTACACCACGACATGGAGACGGAAATCGTACATACGCACTATTGGTGACTTTGTCATTTATAGGATGGATAGATTAAAAAATATGGTTGTACCATATTTATAATAACATTAAAGTATATTGAGGTTATTTTAGTGATTATTTTTTTATGTAAATAACTAATAATGAAAAATTGGAAGAATAAAAGATTTTGAAATAGTGTGGTGAAATTATCAACTCTTCTTCACGTGTTTCCCTTTGAGTAGATAAATAGGGCACCGTAGGTTAGCTTTCTAACAATTGTAAGGCCTCTAGGTTGATGTGAGGATATTTTAAGGGATATTTGGGTAAGGGTTGGTAGAGCCAAATGGCTTTGGGGTGGTTAAATTAAGATAAGGGGAAGTATCATTTTATTAGAGTGGTGAGGGTCACTTTAGGAAAAGGTTGAAATATTATTTTATAATAAAATCAATTTCGTTTTCTAATGGAAAAAAATTAATTTATTTCAAGGATAAGGTTGGTATGGGTTGAAAACCTCTCAACCAGTAGGGTTTAGATTGGTTTAGGTCACAATATTAACCTCATCATTTATATTTAAATCATGGTTAAATTGTTTGACATTTACCGTGTCTCTTTGTATTTTTATATTATATGGTCAATAAACATACAATAACAAGACAAGAGAACCCCAAGTTTTTCATTATTAATATATTTGTTTTTATATAAGTCCTTTGGCCAAAACATATATTTTTAGAAATATTATATCAATTAATAATAAAGTATTTGTTTTGAAAACTCAATTATGTCAATTTTGACACTATTTACTGTTACAATTTTTTGAAATCCATAAAATCATAAAAACATAGAATAAAATATAATTAATAAACCATAACATGACATATTATCCTATAATAATTGATTAATTCATCAGGAGTCTCAATTTACAATTATTTTAATATTTATAATATCAATTATTTTAATATTTCTTTATCAAGGTAATTAGTGCATAACTATTGTGTATTAAATAAATTAAATTATTTAATGTATAAAAATTAAAAATAAAATACCTGTATATAGGAAGTCTATTTATATTTATAAATAATATTTATACTATAATTTATATTGTGTGTAACACTATAATAGAAACATATTTGTTATTAAACCATAAATTTAACTATTTTAACTCTTCTTTAAAAAAATTAATAATAAATGTCCTAACCTAATTCTAGTTGACCAAAGAGGATCATAATTTTTTTCTAAGGTCATTATTGTATGAATTACACCAACCAATAGAATTAGGACATGTGTTATGGTAATTATAATATCATTTTTACTCGTAATTACCCTATTTACTTTTAACCGTGTTAAATAAAAGTCAAAAGTTACAATTCACTAAAAATTATTTTTCATCTTATTGAACCAAATTATTCTTACTGATGTCAACCGAGTCTCTCATATTTTTGAAATTCAACTCACAAAAGCAGTAAAATTAGGGTTTAGGAAATTTTGAAAATTCTTCTAAAAGGTGGGTAAAATACTGTAAAAAGAACAATAAAATATTTTATATCTAAAATTTTTATAAAATGAATCCAATGAAAAAAATTAAACACATATAGGTATTATGTATATATTTAGAAAAAAAATAAATTAAAATAAAATAACAAATTTCTCAAATAAAAACTTGGTTTTAATCATTAATGAATATTTTTTTCATTATTCATCAAAAATTGAATGTTTTCAGAAAAATAACAAAAATTTAACATAAGTTAATTTCGATAATTTGAATTCAAAAATGATGTCCATTTTAAAAAATAAAATTTATAATTTTAAAAAAGTTGTTTTTATTATTCATAAAAGTCAGTTTGATTGGTTGTTGTGTGTTAAACCTCCATGTTTCGTACAACGCAATCTACTGGATCATTCAAACGGAAATGTACCGTTGAAGAATGGGATGTTACGTTCTCCCCTCCTTAACATAATTTCTTCCTAGAAATTTATAGAACATTACTGAATTAAAAGATTCAAGTGGTTCTTCATCATATGTTCATCGGGTTCCCATTTTATCTCTTCCATCTTATGGTTTCTCATTCAAACTTTTAATAGAAGAGTCGTCCTGTTTCCCAGTACTTGTTCTCTAGTATCACGAATCTTGACAGGCTCTTCAAAATAACAAGGATCAGGTTCCAATTAAATTTCATCATAGGTATGTACATGCATTTCTATAGTACTATATTTTCACAATTGTGATACGTGGAACACGTCATAATCTTTTGAGAGAATTGGAGGCATTGCAAACGTTAATCCAAAAATCCTATTCGTTCTAGAATTTTGAAAGGTATGAGGTACCTGGGACTCAATTTACCCTTCTTAACAAATCGTATAACACCATTACATATAGATACATTCAAGAAAACATGATATCCTACTCGGAATTCCAAATACATCCTCCGATTATAGACATATATTTTTTTTCCTACATGTGGTTGCTTTGATGTGGGTTTAGATAATCTTAACCTTTTTCATTGCTTCCTCAACAAGTTATGGCCCAAAGAGTTTTGGTTCACCAACATCTTCCCAACAAGTAGGCGTGCAATATCTCTTTCCATATAACGCTTAATTTTTTTCCATCTGAATAATTTATTGAAAGTTATTGTTATATAAAATTCTACCATAGGTAAATATTGATCCCACATACCTTGAATTTCTAGTGAGCAAGATCTCAACATGTCTTCTAAGGTTTGAATAGTCCATTCTGATTTTCCACCAGTTCATGGGTGGTAAGTAGTGCTCAAACAATGTTTATTATCCAAGTCCTTCTGAAGACTATTCCAAAATCATGAATTAAAATTGGTATCGTGATCAGAAATAATCGATAGGGGTACACCATGGATTCTTACAACATCATTAATATATAGTATTTTTAGGTGTTCAAGTGGTAAATCTACTCTTATAGAAAGAAAATGTGCTCACATGGTAAGACGATCAACAATTACACATATTGCATCATTCCTTCTAGGAGTCTTTAGTAGCCCCATGACAATGTCCATCATAATATTATATAATTTCCACTCAGGTATGGGAAGAGGTTTCATGACTCTTCTAGGCTATTGCGTCCCAGCTTTCACTTATCAATAAACCATATATCATGAAACAAAATTAGCATTCTCCCTATTCATGTTGTGACACAAAAATTGTTCCTTCAAATCTCTATACATCTTGGTACTCTTAGGGTGATTAGAGAAATTGGATCTATGAGAATTATCTTACAATTATTTTTTAGATTAGGTATATTGGGAACACAAAGTCACTTCCCAAATTTTTAAATTCCTTCTTCATATACAATGTCACTCAATCTCCCATCATTTACAGCTTTAATATTCTTTTGAAACTCCTCATCATTAATCTGAGAAATTTTTATCCCTTAAAATAAATATGGATTGACAACCATTTGAAAAATTATTAATGTTTCACCTTATATGGTTATTTCCATATCAATCATTACTAGATCCATGATAATAATATCCCTTTCATCTCTCATCTTTTTCAAAACACCATGATACCTTCTGCTCAATGCATCTTCCACCTTATTTTCCTTCCCCAGGTGGCAGTTTATTGTGTAATCATAATCCTTGAATTCTTCAAGCCATAAATTTTGCCTCATGTTGAGTTCTTTTTGTGAGAAAATATATTTCAAACTGTTGTGATCAGTATAAATATCACATTTTCCACCATAGAGATAATGACTCCATATCATCAGATCAATTATTATAGCTACTAACTCAAGATAAAATGTGGGATAGTTTTGCTCTTGAATTTTAAGTTATTGTGATGCATTGGAAATTAATCAATCATTCAATATAAGGACAGAACCAAGTCCATTATTTGAAGCATCACTATAAATAACAAACCCATCATTCTCAGATGGTAGAGTCAGGATAAGCTCATTGACTAAACTTCTCTTCTTTTCTTCAAAACATTCTTCCCACTCATTTTTCAAAACAAATTTAACCTCTTTACATATGATCTTGGTTAATGGGTTATCCAATCAGCCAATATTATCGACGAAACATCCATAAAAACATACTAGTCCAATAAAACTACATACCTCAATTATACTCGTCGGTGCTGGCCATTCGTGGATTGCCTTTGTCTCTAAATGATCAATATATATTCCATCCATAGAGAAAATATTTCTAAGAAGAATCTTGAAGCCAGAATTCACACTTCATAAACATCCCATATAATTCATTACTTCTAAGGTTTTTTAGAATAATACGCATGTAATTTTCATGATCATTGTAGCTTTTTGAGTATACCAAGATATCATCGATAAATACCTCTGCAATGTCTTTAATAAATTCATTAAAATATCTGTTCATTAAATCCATGAATACAGATGGTGCAATAGTACATCCAAAAATCATTATTGTAAATTTTTAATGCTTGTACCTGGTTTGAAATGAAGCTTTCATAATGTCCTCCTTCCTCACACACAAATGTTAATATCCAGATCGAAGGTCAATATTAGAAAAATATTGAGCTCCATGTAGTTGGTCGAATAAATCATCAATGTGAGGTATGGGATACTTGTTCATTATTATTTTAGCATTGATCTACCTGTAGTCAATGCATATCCTCATAGATCTACCTTTTTCTTAATAAAAAGGATAGAGGCTCCCCATGGAAAAATAGTAGGGGGAATAAATAGCTTATTACTCAATTCCAATAGTTTTTTCTTTATTTCCTCTAATTCTAAAGTGGCCATTCTATATGGAGTCCTTGATATGGGCCTTGAAATAGGAATTAAATTAAAGAGAAATTCAATTTCATAGTCTAGAGGATGTTCAGGTAAATCCTCTGGAAATACATCAACATATTCTTGCACAATCGGTATGTCCTCAATTTGAACATTCTTTTAATCACCCATAATTATTTCATTCTCTTCCTCCTCAATAATTTAGTTTAGTAGAGCTATTGAGGGTGGATCAAGATAAGAATCTATGGTGATTTTTCTGCTCATAATATAAGGTACTCTTTATCATCATCAAAAAAATTAACCTCATTCTTCTGATAATAAATTTTTGTATAATGGTCACAAATACAATCCATTTCAATGTTTATATCAATTTCAATCATGGGTATGATGATGAAATCAGTAGATAAAGAACATGTATATGTCCTAATGGGAGCTTAATCACCAATATTTTTAGCGATGATACTTCCCTTAAGTGTTTGGACTAAAAACTCCCTTGTGAAGTAAAACATAATATATCTAATTTTCATAGAAAACTAGGAAGATATGAAACAATGAGACGATCCAGAATCAAATAAAGCATTTGTTAAACTAGAGGAAACAATTAAATTACATGCCACCATGTCTTTCAGAGCTTCAACCTCAGCAGTAGTGATCACATAAACATTGACATTCTCCATTTGCATTTTCTAAGGTAGGATCCCTCGGATCATATAACATTCATTAGAATAATTTACCTTTTCTCTATAATTCTAGAATTCATCATTAACATCCTTTTTATTTCCCTTTCAATCAGGTACTTGGTGGCCTTTTTCACCACTCTTGTAATAGACTCCCATTATCTTCAGGAATGTACTAGGGTGTTTCTCCCCACATTTACCGTATAATGGATATTTTAATTTTCCCTTAACCCCCATATTTCCATTTCCAAAGCGATTAGCAGATATATTATTCTATTTATTTTTGTTGAAGTCATAAGACAGAGAGAATTTATTTTTATCTTGATAGCGCATGAGAAAATATCTTCATACGATGAGAAGGATTATGAGACTAATACTCGATAGAAAAATGGTTTAAACCCATCAAAGAACCGGTCAATAGAACTTATTGGGTTACATATATAATCTACTAAATTCAAGGATTTCCTTTTAAATTTAGCCTTATACTTTGTGGCATTCTCATCCTCCTTTTGCATCGGACTCAAAAATTGTGTTTCCATATCTGCTCGATGGTCACAAGGAAATTATTTTTCAAAAAAAATTCTGTTTAAACTCCCTTCATTCCATATTCAATACTTCTTAATCATTCTTTTTGTTTTGGATTAATTACCATCATTTATTTTCATATCCCATGAGGCGATAAACTACCATGAAAAATTTTCCCATTTTCCTACTCCCTTTTTCATGAAATATTTTCACTGAGTATCTTACTGATTACTCAGCTACTAATGTATTTTTACTCTAATTAAATGTTGGTGGTTGTTGCCTCATGAATTAGTATAACATTGGTCCTCTGTTTTGTTGATCAGGGTGCTCAATACATGTAAGTTTATTATTCCAAACCTTAGTATGTTGTCATTGTATGGTGATATGTTGTTTAGCACCGGTGGGATCACCCACTCCACTATAATTATCTTGATTAGGAGGGAAATCCCTACATGGATTATGTGTGTTGATAAGGTTTCCATTCCTTCCACTAGGTACCATTTCTAAACAATGGAATACAATAGATTTTTTATGAATCACAATACATAATTCAAAACATGTAAAATACATATCATAAACTGAAAAATTTATGGATACCCAAGGTCAATCCTGAAACTCCTTTTTGGAGTTTTCAATCCTAGGTATATATGTGATAGAGCCGCCTCTACTAGCTCATATCTAGACTGGGATGTATTGCTTGGAAAATACACAAAATCTATATGTTACAAAAATAATAGGATGTTCTTCTATACCAATACTCAAAATCTATCATAGGGTAATATGCTCAAATCAGAGTTTATCTATGTCTAATTTCTAATGATTGTACTAGATATCCTCTGATACAAACTGTAACACCCCGATCCTAGTTATCCAGCGTCGTTGCATTATTACATAACATTTTCAAGATCACAAGGTATCAAAATCCAGAAATAGAGATCAGATTAGTAGCATTTTATGTTCTAGATTAATTCATATATTTGACATTACATTATACAATCAAAAACAACAACAACATTGTCTCTATTTAACACATTAATCCGTTATATTATACTTGCAGGTCAGTCATAATATACATCTCTGCATCCTAGAAAAAATAAAACATAGAAATGGGTGAGATCAGATGCTCAGTAAAGATAACAATATATCGGAAACTTTTAAAAATAAGCATTAACATATAAAGAAATGTATAAGACAAAAACACAAGCCTTTTAAACATAAAAATCAACATAATATGACAACAATAAATTAAATAATTCCATTTAATTATTCATATTGATATTCTAATAGTTTAATATTCACATGTAATATCAATAGACAATTTCATAATGTTGGAATGCATAATGCCCGACTTCATAACCACATATTCAAGGCCTTTTTACAAGACTACAAATAATATTTTATCAAGGCCTAGGGGTAAGACACTAGTTTTCATAATGAGACCAAACGATGCATCAGAGAGATATCGCGGGCTCCACCCATCAGTTACTAAGTCAAATGCATTCCTCGTATGAAAATCTGTAGAGATAATATAAACATTCGTTTTAAAACTAGCATATGAAATACAAAAAGAATACCCCTAAACCAAGAATGGTGTAAAAATAACACATCCAAAGTCAGAAAATAACAAATCCTATGATACAATAAGTAATATTTGTATCATAATAATCATCTTAAAACAAGGTTAAATTAATTAAATGATGTTGGAATAGTTAAAATAAAATCTTTTGTTAGAGAAATATATCCTTATATTTTGAAATCCATTAAAAGTCATATAATTATAAAATAAAACATTTATTTTGAAAATATTCTTATAATATTGCATGGGAAGCTTCGATGATGTTATAATGGTAGAAAATAGATGCAGCCACTATATAAGATTCAAAAGACATTTCATCCATAATTGTTTCAAGAAGGTCACAAAGTACCTTATTTGGAAAATGACAGAAAGGGTCTTATCAAAAAATATGTGGTTAAATAAGGGTATAAATTTCTTTAACCCCTAGTCTAATAAATAGTATGTTTTTTAATTATATTTATATGAATACACGGATGTCTATGATAAAGAGGTCTTGTAGATTCTTAGGTATTAACAAACTCAGATAAGTAAAGAGATTGTCGAATTAACCATTATCTTGTACATTTCGTTAGTCGAGGGCATGTTAACCACCTTTATAATATTTAAATCATTGTTGTTAAATTATACAAGAATCATATACATAAATATGATATCATATATTATCTTCTAATATTTCGTTGTTAATAATATTTTAGTAGTATCATCATTTAAGTGGTTAATTGATTCTTTTTACTTTATGTTATTGGTTATTTATAATATGTTTTTTTATGGATATTATGTTTTTATTCATATACATAAAGATATTATGTATATAAACATAGAATAAAAATTATTCTTGAATTATTAGGATGGGGAATGAATCGCATCACGTTTGTGGAGACGGTAATCCGTACGTACGCACGAGTGATAAAATCATAATATTGATGGTAAAATCATATGTAATTGGATGGTATATCATATATAAAGAATCATTAAAAAGTTAAATTTATTATTTAAATTATTTATACTCATTATTAAACCTGTCGAAATAATAAGGTTTTTGAATAAAAACTACACTAGAACATAGAGATGGTAATTCTAACATACGCACATATGGTGACATTGTCATTTATAGGATGAATAGATACAATAATATGGTTGAACCATATATATAATAATATCAATGTATGTATAAGGTACTAGATTTATTATTCTGGTATGAAATAACAATGAAATAGGAAGGGGAAGAAGAAGGGAACATGAAATAGGGTGGTGAAATTCACTACTGGAAATCTGACCTTTCCCAATGCTTCTATACCAACGGTTCATAAAAACCGTTGGTATAGGTTCCCTTTCCCAACGGTTTGGCCAAACCATTGGGAAATCCCACTATCAGGCCACCTTTCCCAAGGGTTTGGGAAAACCGTTGGTAAAGCCCACATTGTGGGGACCTTTCCCAACGGTTTGGCCAAAACCTTTGGGAAAGGGTATACCATTCCAAACGGTTTTCCAAAACCGTTGGGAAAGGTCCCCCATGAATCAACCATCACCCAGAATCAAATCCAGGCTCAAAATCTTTCCCAACGGTTTGATAAAACTGTTGGTATAGACCTATACCAACGGTTTTGGCAACCGTTGGTATAACTCCATTTATTTTTTTATCATTTCTTCTTACCCAGAACATTATATAAATCAAAATTTAATATAATTATGAGAATACATATATATATTTATGTAATTATATACACAAAAGTCATGTTAGGTTAGTGGTTAAGTGATTCAATAATAAACAAGGGGTGCTGGGATCAAATCCCAGCGAATGTTTTTTTTTGAAATACATATACCAACAGTTCCACAACCGTTGGTAAATATTTTCATATTAATTATACCAACGGTTTACAAAACCGTTGGGATAGGTCTATACCAATGGTTTTGGGAAAACCATTGGTATAGACCTATCCCAAAGGCTTACTTGGCCACGGTTCTCCAAACCGTTGGTATAGGATATACCAAGGGTTTGGAGGCATATACCAACAGTTCCAAACCGTTTGTATATGTTAGTTTTCCAGTAGTGATTGTAACCTCTTCTTCAGGTGTTTTCTTTTGAGTTCATCAAAAGGGCACCATAGGATACCTTTTTGATCAATGTATGGCCTCTAGGTTTAAGGGATTATAGTTTAAATGATATTTGGGAAGTGGTTTTCTGATCCAAATGGCTTTGGTGTTGTGAAATTAAAAGAAGAGGATGTACCCTTTTATAAGATAGGTGAGGGTCAATTTAGGAAATGCTTGAAATAATAGTTTATAATAAAATACTTTTCAGTTTATAAAAGCTCAAAAATGTTTTATTTCGAAGTTAAGGTGGGTATGGGTCTAAAAATACTCAATAAATAGGTTTTATATAGGTTTATATCACCATATTAACCTTATCGTTTTCATATAACTCTATGATAAATAATTTGACATTTCCCATATATCTTTGTATTTTTATATTATATAGTTAATAAACACACTATAACAATCCATGTGAAACCCAGGTGGTTAAATAATATTATATATATATTTATCAATGTCCTTTGGACAATCCATATATTTTTTTGAATTTTATTTAAATTAATAATATAGTATTTCTTTTAAAAACTCGATTATATCAATTTAGACACTATTTAGTATTTATTTTTTTGAAAGCCATAAAAACATTAATACTTTGAATTAAATTTATCTAATAGTCCTTAACATGTCATATTAAAATATAAATTAATGAAATTTATCAGAAGTCACAATTTACATTAATTTGGTTATTTACAGTATCAATTAATTAAATATTTCATTATTAATGAAATTACTACCTCATCCTTGTGTCCAAAATAAATTAAATTATTTATTGTCTAAAAATTATAAATGAAATACCGTAATGTAGGAAATTATATTATCTTTCTAATTATTATATATAACTAATTAATATTTTGTGAAACCCTATATTAAATGTTTTTTATTTATTAAACATTGAATTTAACTCTTTTTACTCTTTTTTAAATAAAATAATAATAAATGACCAAATCTAATCCATGTAGACCAAAAAGTATCATATTTTTTTCCTAATGTTGTTTTTGGTAAAATAATATTTATCCAATATAATTAAAACATTTTTTAGGGTAATTATAATATCATTTCTACCTTTAATTGCCCTATTTACTTGTAACAGTGGTAAATAAATGTCAAAAGTCACTATTCACCAAAAATTATTTTCATCTTATTGAACCAAATTTTAATTAATGATTTCGATCATTCTTCTCGGATTTTTGAAATTCAACTCACAAAAGTGGGGTAATTATTTTTTATGAAAATTTGAAAATGTTTCTTGAAGGTGGGTAAAAGACGATAAAAAGCTTCATAAAATGTTATATATTTACACTTATTATAAAATTACTACATGGAATTAAATTGAACATATATAGGTATTATGTATCTATTTTTAAAAATAATAAATTAAAATAAAATAACTAATTCCCTAAATAAATAGTTGGTTTAAAAAAAAACGCAATGTTTTTTCACTATTCGTCAAAAATTAAAAGTTTTCAGAAAAATACCAGAAATTCACCCAAATCTAAAATCGATATAATGAATTAAAAAATGAATTCCATTTTAAAAAATAAAATTTAAAAAAATTTGGAAAAGCGTGTATTACACTTCATAACGACTAGTTTTAGTGGTCATTGTGTGTTAAAATTCCATATTGCGTACAATGCAAGCTACTACATTATTCAGAGAGACATGTACCATGGATGCATGGGGTGTTACACTATGGATTCATCCAAGGTTTCCTCAATCCAATAAGGAATAATCCTTGTATTTTTGGATCTGCTCTTCAAGGTTAGGAAAATCTTCCCTTTACTTTTCCATTCGACATCCCTTTTTGGAAAGTTTAATATTTTTCCATAATAATTCTTTTTATTAATTTTTGTTGTATATTTACTATAATAGTGTTATTTTATCACTGGGAGACCCTTTTCCTATTACATTTTACCCTTTTCGATAAACACTTCCTAACTTCCCAAAAATATAATTTACTAACATTGTATTCGATAATTGAATGACCCACAATATTATTCATATAACGGGATATACATAGAATTTATAATATATTTAATATTGAAAATAAATTAACCATGTCTAAAATCATTTAATTCATGTGAAACCTAGTTAGTGTACATCTCACATAATGAAAAGTTTCTTCAATGACTTGCGTTGAAGAGAAGACCATGTATTACCTTTAAAAAATAGATTATTAATATATTATTATTTAATATAATATTATATAAATGAGATATTATGTATTTTATTAACTAAATTATGAAAATATATTGTTTTGAAAAATATAAAACTAATTGATATATTCGAAATTAATTATAAAATAATATAAGAATTAATTTAAATTAAAGGTAATATTTTTGTAGAAAACTATTCTTATCACCACAAAGCTGTTTTACCATAATAAATTAATGTAATTACATTTAGTTTCATATATTTATGAAATATATATTTTATATATTCAATATGTTATTTTTTATTTTTTTCTAATATATTTGATAGACATATGATAAGAAAAAAATAAATATTACACATAAAAACCAGTATTTTTATTAATGTAGTTTTTTTTCCTTTTAACAAATAACATCTTTTAAATATAATCATAGGAACATTAATAAATCAATTATTTTAGAATAAACATAATCATTATAATATAAAAGTTAATAATTATATAAGGATTCATTTAGATATTTTTTTGAAGTTTCATTTTTATTGAATAACGAATAATAATGAACTTTAAGTAAATATTTATTATTTATATAATTAATTTTGAAGGTAAAATTACACATTTAATTGGTTTTATTGATTAATTATATTAATTTTTTATTAATTAATCTAATGTAGGTCATTGTAATAAATTTAACTTTGAAACTAAATATAAAAACATAGAAAACAATTGAACCTTTTAAATTTTATAACTAACATTTTTATACCATTTTCAATATTAAATATTAGTTAATTTCCGCCAGCTCTATGACTATAATTTCAAAAAAATTATTACCCATATTTTGAATCATGATTATTTATAATTTATAAAAAGTTAAATTTTGTTTTTAATAATTAATAAATTAGTAAAAATAAATAATATTATTTAAAACTTTTTAAGTGAAATAATGATAAAAAGGCACTAAAAAGTAATCATATGGGCCAAAATAACCTATAAATTAGTAAAATATCCATTTTTTGTCATATATAGAGCTTATCCACTATTTAATGGATATGGGTCAATTATTTCATCCACGTTATGTGGAAATATCCTTTACAAATCTCCCTTTTCCAAAATTAACATATCAACCACTGCTCCTCCACTATAAAAATTCACTCAAGCCTCAAACATCCCCAATCCATTAAATTAAAAATAGATCAAAAAACATCAAATCAAATCACTCCTTAAAATTCCTCCTATAATTCACGAGGCCTCCCTTTGTGCGGAAATTCATTCAACAAATCCCTTTGGTGAAAACCAACAGAAGTTACCAAAAGAAGAGGCAACATATATTCTCAAGGTCATTAGTTATATTATATTGTAAAAATTTAAATAATTCTTAATCCATGATTATATAAATAACTATATACTAAAAATACATAATTTTTTTTAGTTAAGGGTTCTACCTACACTTAAACACGCTTCCATCTAAAAGGTGACAAAAATATTGTTTATGTGTATGGTGAACTACCACTTCAAAAAACAACATTGTTTGTGATTCCTTTACTATCTCTCATTGTTTGGAATCATGATGAAAAAAATTTATATATATGTCAAATATGACATATATAATTTATTTATACATTTTTAATTAATTTATAACACATACCTTTTTTGAATCCGTATTTGTGGGGATACGATAACATTTTTGGAGGATATTTGGATTACCACCACTCATTGTGATATAACTCATTCACATTATATATTTAATGTATATAAGATGGTTTAAATAAACATATATAACATATATGATGCATATATTATAATGTAATTATAATAAACATATATATAATTTTACTTTCATTATTTTAATATTAAAATATATGAATGTTGTTTTCATGAATACATTTGGCCTACTTTCTCAAAGAACAATGAACTTAATTTCTTATTTAAATTTTTTTTAGATATTATAAATACATATATAATTAATATATATAATTATATCATTTTTCAAATCCTATATATGATGAAATCTTGATCTATATAATAATAACAACAAGTAATAAGTCAAAACAAATTCAAAAGACTATGAAATTTACACTACATATTTTAAAAATGATGAATGATTTTTATGAAAAGAGTAATAAGATATAAATAACATGAATATGGTTATAAAATAAATTATTAAACCCTAAAACATTCTATACATATTGTAAATTTTTTTCATATAAAATTAAATGAAATGTAATTTCATTTCATTTTTTCATCTCAAATTTTTTAAATTTTTGTGATAAATGTCATATTCATCCATTACTTCATTATGTGGTGTATCAACTATCCAGATTGATATATTATATCATGAACTATATTATATATATGGTATTTAAAAATTACATTTAATAGTATTCTTTTTTTGTCTTATGAATTATATTTATCAATGTGGTATGGGACAATTTTGAATGTGTATATATTTTTTTCCGCAAGAATAGTTTTGATGATATTTCTGTGGCATGATTCCTTTTATTTGGGTTATAAAACTTATTTATTTTTTCTAATATTCTATTATTAATTTTTGAAATTAATTCTAATTTATATTGATTTATTTCCACTTATCTCGGCTGGATTTAGAGTTGATACACAAAATCAATTCATTTATTGATTCCCTCCTCAACGTTATTGTCTTATTTCAAAATATCATTTTTTCAGGATTTGTTACATATTATATTACATAATAAGAAATTATATTATCATTTTAAAATAATTAATATCATTTTCTTATCATATACATAGTCAGTACACTTTTCAGGTAATTTTACCATTTTTCATTCATTTTTATAAAAAGTTTTTTATAATTTTATTTTAAGAAAACATGAATTCATTTCTCTTTTTAGTTTAATAAAATGTTTTCATCTAAAATACATTTTTTCTAAATAGGTAATTAAATAATCATTTTTTCCAATCCAAATTTATTAGTTAATTCAATATTTATAATTTTTTATTTTTCCATTGTTTTCAAAGGAATACTTTTGTCACTTTATTGATAAAAAATTTTTCTAGATATTTTACCATGAAAAGTGAATTTCATTTTTTACCTCATATGACTTGTGTGGATTTACCCACCATTATTTATTAATGTATTATTTTTCTTGTTTAAAATCAAAAGGTGTAAGAAATGTATTTTAAATTTTATTTTCAATGAAATTGATTTTGATTTTTTAAAATAAAAGTATATTTTCATCAAAAATGTTTTTAAGATATATTTTATAGTATTTCTATTAATAAATGTTGAAAACCATTTATTTCTATGGCACATGGTATATGTTGTACATATACCATGGTTATTTCTTCTTTATATGGTATATAAATTATTTGGCCAAATATATTAATGAAAGAAACTTCAATTATTTCATTATTATTCACCTATGTATTATATTTGATCATTGAGAATTGAATTTACACTAATTATTCATACCATTCATCATGAATATATAAATTTACTAAAATATTTACCATTTTTCACACAGTATTTTCTTTGAATTTTATTTTATTACTTCTTAAAATATTGATAATTATGTATACTTTATTCAATAAATTTGTCGATAATGTTTATTGTTAAATGGATTGGAGGAAATCCTAGGAAATGAGAGAAATGTTTTGTGGAATATTTGAGGAAATACCTATAGGTTGGGGACAATTTAATGAATTCTACACGATGTATCAATAGTCACACGAGATTAAATTAGTTCGAGAAAACCCTTGGAGGTTTATTCGTTGTAGAATAGAGGGTTTTATACCCACATACATAAACCATGTTGTGAAAAGTCTTGATGGTAGTGTTTCATATTCTAGATACATTACATCTAATAATTATGCATTACATTCATTTTTATTTAGTTACTATTTATCTTCGATTTTTTTCATTGACATGTCTACGGATGCATTTCATACTCAGTTCATCGATTCAATAACATGTGTCTTAATATTCCCACCATGAAAATTTGGTTATACCATTTCTAGGTATTTTAAATAACCTTTTTTTATTTAGATTTACATATTTTTTATCCAATAAGATTGATTATTTTATTGCATGTGTGTTTAGTTTTTAACATTCGATATAGTTTATAATCATTTATTAATTATTTAATCTATTATACTTAACTCTTACATAGAATTTAATGTCACTCCTATTTTATTTCCTTTCCCTATGAGTCCAAAAATTATACTAAGAATGATATTAAATGATACACTAAATAGAATAATGTTATTATCTAGGAAATAATAAAATAATGTTGTAATTAATGTATTCATTTGTGATGAATGACTCGTTTATGTATATGGTTTACCAAGAATTCTAAACTACTCAGTCTATTGGGATTTTGTTCCTGTTAATCATTAGAACTTAATGTTATTAGACATCAAGTACGAGGTTAATGGGGTCAGGTCACTGTAATTATTATTAGATAAATTTTATTAGCAACCTTGGGAACTATATTTTCGAAAACACAGATTTGATAAATTATCAATATTTTTGAATTTGATGATAAGTATATTGTATGAACCCGGATCTTCATTTTAGGTAGTTTTCTCCTTTTCTGGTCATTTTTTAGAAAAGTGGAGTTTCTGTAAATTTTATAACTACACGTCATGTACTTTCTAAGTACATGTCGTGTACTTTCTTGTTACATTAGGCCATGTGCTGGCTGTGTCCGGGCCACAGACAGGGTGTGTAGGGATGAAGTGGAGCCCACTTAAAGTGGAGTACGGAAAAATAGAGTACACTCCGTGTGCTCATGAAGTACACTCCATGTATTTTTTTTTTCATTAAACGGACCGAGGTCGTGCTTAATCGACAAAATCGTCATCTTCTAGGTTCCGTTTGACTGAGAGACACAGTACTGCCGCGGAACTTCTCCGAATCCTCGCTCCCTCATCCGTTATTTGTTTTGACTTCCGTCTATTGAGTTGGAACTGCAATAGTGAGTTATTCCTTCTCCTAGAGCATTGTTTTCCAATTCCTCCTCTTTCGTAAGTTATCGTGGGTTGATCAGTTTGTGAATTTTCGTAGATCTACACCATTCTAAGGAGAATAAAGCCTTGTGGTTCAATTATATCGATCTGCTAGGATCTAGGTAGGTGCTTTGTGCCTTTCCGTTAGATGTCATTATGTTTTATGTACAAATTCTGCCAATACCCGTGAATAGGGTATTGCGTGTTTACCGTTTTTCCCTTGTGGTTATTTCCTACCTTTCTTGCACGATTTTGTAGAGGTAAATTGATCATGTTTGTGGGTAATTGTTGGTCTTGGATGTTTTTCCCGTGCTTTTTCTATTTACGACCTCTGGCTCCTTGTTAGCCTTGGCAATTTTTCCTGTTCCATGCCTAGTGACCGTAGGATGGAGTAATTGTGATAACATGCTTGTTTTCTGTAGACTATTTATCCAAGTAGCTATATAGGTGAACATTGGTTAGCCAAGTAGCTCTATAGGTGTACTTTGGCCTTATAGTATTATTCTGCACTGACTGGCATGGGGCTGTGAGAACCTGGGGCCATAGACAAGAAGGGGTAGACCGAGTGAGCTTCCCAGAGAGTCATTGACATTATAGGCTACAGGGGATATACTGAGTGAGCGTCCCACAGTGCCTTTTCACATTATAGGCTACAAGGGATAGACCAAGTGAGCTTCCTAGAGTGCCTTGGATATTATAGAATACAATAGGGTAGACCATGTGAGCTTCCTCAGAGAGTCATTACTTGTTTAATTTCATTAAAACCTTTTCCAGGATAGAGAAGGAATTGACTCAGTGAGCTTCCTTAGAGAATCTGGGACAGACCTGAAACTGTAAAGTGAATTGACCTAGTGAGCTTCCTTTGAGAGTTTCTAGACCTTTGGTGTCACGAGGGTTAGACCATGTGATCTTCCTTATAGATTCCCTTACTTCCCTAGACTATAAGGGGAATTAACCAAGTTAGCTTTCCCAAGGAGTCTTATAAATTTGTACAAAAAAACCAGGGGGATTAGGCTGAGTACACTGCTCAGAGGGTTGTGGTACTTTTCGGTTAAGAAAAGAGTGGATGGCTGTGAGTACTTCCCAGAGGGTTTCGTGTTAGTGGTTAGCTGTTTTCTTCACTACAACTTGTTGATCTATGGAGTGATTACTGTTGTATATCTTCCTAATACTGCATGCTGTTTTCTGTTACTGTTTACTACTTACTGTACTATTACATTCCATATACTCATTGACTGTTAGGCACAAATCATCAGGTGGATTCCTACTGGGAGTTAGTCTCACACCCTGTTTGGTCCATGCTTTTGGGACTAACAAGACTTTGTTGCAGTAGGTGTAGAGAAGGGAAAGCGTCCTTCCACTTCTGGTACTTGATTGCTTTGGATTAGTAGAGCATGGGACCAAGATTTTCCTTGCGATGCTGAGGAGTTGTTTACTTTCTTTTGTACTTTTTTTGGAACTATTTTATTTCTCATCATTATGACTTGTTTGGATGCTTTCCTCGATACGTATCATGCATCATTTCATATATATACATATGTGCTCCAGTTGTTTGCTGATTTAGTTGATCCTCTGTTTATCATTGTTGGTTATTTACTGCTTCCTCTCTTGCATGTTTAATTATATCCGTTTTTTACTCTTCCTATGAAGTAATTGTTTCCCCACTATCACACACAAGGCCCTCGTGGCAAGTCGGTAGCCTCTGGTGCTTGGTGAAATGCGCATGAGGCCATGTGACCAACCGGGTACGGTGTGCCACTGGGTGGCTTCTGGAACTAGGACGTTACAATGTGTTATCAGAGGAGTTTCTTTTCTATTGACTTAATATTTGGAGCCTTATTCAGGGATATTACAGATTCGGTACTTGGTGTAAAGATTTTCTTAAGAGTAGCTAACATGTGTACATAGAAAAGACAATCTACCTCTCTTATTGCAGTTTCCTGGTTTTGCGATGTTACAGTTGATATGATTTCACCTACAGTGATTCACATGACTTGTGTTGTTATTGTTGTTTCTATTATGGTTCTATTTTTTTTTCACAACCCGATGAGAAGAGGTTATTCCCTCTCATGAATCATATTAGCACTTGTTATAAATAACATGTAATGCATTCTTTCCATGTCATCCAGGATACATTAGAAATTTCATGTTGTTGTGATAAATGTTGTGTAGATTATGCATGTTGTTTTCATAGATTCTTGATAAAATCACTAGTGTTTGAAAGAGAAATTGTTGCACTTAACCTTGTTCAAATGAATGCCAAATTTTGGTTCCTGAGGTATTATATGCCCTCAAAAATCGAAACACGGTGGATCATTGACTTGTTTCTATTGTATATGACATGTAAGAGATGCCAAGCTTTGATTCACAGGGAGGATGGGCCCTCGCGGATCAGAATATGGAACCATCATTCCTTGCTTTCCGTGTATTCTGGGCATCAGTGCTGTTTCTGAGCTACTGCCCAGAAAAACCCAGAATACACGGCGTGTAATTTATATGTGCACACCGTGTAGTTTTTAAACCGTGTCACTGACTGTGTGAGAAGACACATGGGTTGTCAAAAGACCATCATGAACATTCCTTGTACTGAAGGTACACGCCGTGTAGTGCCGAGCCGTTTACCCAGCTGTGTCACTAACAACACGGGTCAGGGAAGCTCATGTAGATCAGGCCTTTTTGGTAAAGAACACATCGTGTAGTCTTGATCCAGGTACCAGGCCGTGTCACGAACAACATGAGTCAGTGTTATCTTCTTCTATTAATGCCATGTTTGTTCGGAACACGTCGTGAAGGGTTCAGCTGTGTAGTTGGCCGTGCGATGAACAACACGGGTTGCAGAAACCTTGTCTAGTACACACCGTGTTCATAGGTTACATGCTGGGGAGTCTTAGTTTGAGTGGACCGTGTAGGGTTAGCCATGTAAAGTGACTCCGGCAGGGGAATAGAGTCTAAGTACACGACGTGTGTGGGGACAACACACCATGTATTTCGGGTTGTTACATGACTAGTGTGGCAGGAGTACACTCCCATTTATTTGGTTTATGTGAACACGCCGTGTAGTTTTTATACACACTTTTTAGTCATGTTTTGTAAACTTAAATGTGTCTTTCTCCTATTCTCGTTTTTAAATATTGTGTTCTATGTATTTGATAATCTTGATCTGAGGTGTTCTTTTGATATTTTCAGAGCTATGCCGCCAAGACGACCTCCAGTTATACATCATTTTACAGACGGTGATAAGACATCCGATATGTCCATTCAGGATCCTCCTATAGATCTTCATGTTGTGCCACCCTTGGCCCCAGTAGTTATACCTGCCGCAGGAGCAGATATGTAGTTCAGGGAGGAATTCCTTAGGATAATGCAGACATTTCAGGGAGCGCCGCCTCCTGCCCCGTCGAAGGCCGAATTGATGCGGGTCTTTCAGCAGCAGCATCCTCCTACATTCTCAGGGGATTGAGGAGCCCAGGATGCTGAGTCTTGGTTAGAGGCCACGCTGACTATCTTCGAGTATCTCTAGATACCCCTAGAGAAGAGGGTGAAGCTAGCCACTTATATGCTCCATGACCCCGCCAAGAGGAGGTGGGATTTGATCTCACAGTCCGACCGACAGCAGAGTTTGTCTTGGGACGAGTTTTAGCACACCTTCTATGACTACTTTTGCCCAGATACCTTGAGGGCTAACTGAGTCCGGATGGTTATACGTCAACAGCAGTGTACCGTTTCTGTTATGGAGTACTCATCCTACTTTACTGAGCTGTAGCGCTTCACACCGATCCTAGCAGGTTATGAGTTGTTTTTTTCTTAGAAGCTCGAGGACGGTCTCATTCAGGAGAACTGTTCCTAGGTAAGCATCTTTAGGTTGACTTGAATATCCTCTATCGTCAATTAGATTCTTATCACTGAGCGTAATCTGAGGGATTCGGGTGCATTGAGCCAGGTCGGTTCGACATCCAGAGCTGTTGTTCCTCATACGAATAGTAGGAATCCTCGTAGAGAGTCTTCTCGAGGATATCAGGGAAGGAGGGATGTATCTTCTAGCAGTCAGGTTGTATGCTACCAGTGCTATTGAAGTGGGAATAATAGGCCCCAATGTCAGCGAGATCTGGTGGAGTGACGATCTTGTGGCAAGATGGGCCATCTTCAACACTATTTTCAGATCTTATCACCTTCAGCTCGTGGTAAGGGTTCTTCTATGACCCAACGATTAGGATATGCTTCACCAGTTTCACACCAGTCTTGGAACTGGAGTTCTTACGGCCGTTCGGGCCAAGGTGGAGGTTGTGGCCATGGTGATCCGTCACCAGGTCATCAACGAAAATAGTGTGGATCAGCTCAAAGTGGTCAGCTAGGGGTGCAGGGCCATGGTACAGGCTAGAATTTCTCTGTGGAGCAGGATTATCAGGAGCAGGATCCCGCACCTTCTACAGTTCGATTAACGATCTTAGTAGCCTCTATTTTATATTCAACCCTTTTTGATACAGGTGTTTCGCACAGTTTTATATCTGTTTCTGTTGTGGAGAGCCTTGGGCTTTGTATCTTTTCATCAGCTGACATGTTGACACTTGACACACCGTTGTAAACGAGGAAATCTATCATTCATTAGTGCAGTGAGCTCCCTCTTGAGGTTTCATGGTGTCTTTTCATAAGGGATCTGTATTTCCTGGAGATGACGGGCTATAGGGTCATTCTCAGGATGGACTGGTTGGTTCCCTTCCAGGAAGTCATTGATTGCTATCTCCACAGGGTGAGGTTCGTATCACTAGAGGGTGGGTCTTTTCTTCATAGAGGTGAGTGGGATGTCTAGGCGGGTAGTGCTGGACCAAAGCATCATGTTCTTGGGGGAGTTACATCCCAGATTGCCAGTATTTATCTGGATGACCTAGGGACTTCACAGTTTGACTTTCCTCCAGTGGTTGATCATTTCTGGGGTGTCTTTCTAGAGGACATTTTAGGTTTTCCTCTGGAGCGTGAGGTAGACTTTTCTATTGAGCTTGTTCTAGGAGCGGCATTGATGTCCATTCCTCCATATAGGATTTCTACACCTGAGTTGTAGGAGCTCAAGAAGCAGTTGGAGGAGTTTTCGGAAAAGGGTTTCACCCGACCCGGTACTTCTCCTTGGGGTTTTCCTGCCCTATTTTCAACAAAGGAAGATGGCACCCTTCGGCTTTCTGTGGATTATCGGAAGATGAACCAGTTGAAGGTCAAGAACCAATGTCCTTCTCCAAGGAACGATGACCTCTTTGATTAGCTTTGAGAAGCCCAGGTTTTTTCGAATATCTCATTGAGGTCCAGATATCCTAAGTTGCACATTAGACCATCGGATATACCTCTTACTGCCTTCAAGAGTAGGTACGGTCCATACGAGTATACAGTCATGTCGTTCGGTCTCACGAACGTGCTAGCAGTTTTTATGGCCCTGATGAACCGAGTGTTCCATCCGTACTTGGATTCTATTATGGTTTTTTTCGTGGACGACATCTTGGTGTACTCTCACACTCGACACGACCATTCCACACATGTTGAGATATTTCTGAGTACACTAAGAGAGCCTCAGTTATATGCTATGCTCTTGAAATGCCACATTTGGATGGATCAGATTCACTTTATAGGTCATGTTATCTCAGAGAGAGGAGTATTAGTGGGCCTAGAGAAAGTGAGAGCTGTAGTTTCTTGGGAGCAGCCGAAGAATGTATTTGAGGTGCAGAGTTTCCTAGGGCTGGCTGGATACTACAGGCGTTTCATACAGGATTTTTCATGCCTAGCAGCACTGCTGACAGGTCTGACCAAGAAGGAGGAGAAGTTGTTATGGTCAGATTCTTGTGAGTCATATTTTTATGAGCTGAAGGGGAGGTTGACGTCAGCACCGATACTTGTCCTGCGAGAGACGAGAAAGGGCTATAATATTTTTTGTGATGCTTCAGGTGTCAGACTGGGAGATGTGATTATGTAGGGAGATGGGGTCATTGCTTATGGGTCTCAGCAGTTGATGCTACATTAGAGGAACTACCTGACGCATGATCTGGAATTGGTAGATGTTTTTCATGCCTTAAACTATCGGAGACACTACCATTTGGGAGAGCACTTTATTGTTTTCATCGACCACAAAATCCTCAGGTATATATTCACCCAGTGTGATCTGAATCTGAGACAGCACAGGTGGGTCGAATACCTTCAGTCTTTCGACTTCGATCTCGCCTATACGCCTGGTAAGGGCATCATAGAGGAAGATGCATTGAGCAGGAGAACTTTGATTCAGGTATTTTAGGAGGCCAGCAGTGAGTGGCAGCATATGACTCTTTTCTCTGAGATGAACTTGGAGGTGCACTATAGATAGGGATAGACCATTCTATCTTCTCTAGTCGTTACCTCTTCTCTTCTTGATCGGGTAAGGATGAGGCAGATATCAGACTCAGAAGGATTTGTCCTGCAGGAGAGTGTGTTAGGAGAGGACCCTCTTCTTGGATGGATAGTGGGCGAGGATGAGATCTTGAGTTTCTAGGGATACGTATTGGTTCCAGCTAACATACATGAGGAGTTGATGTGAGATTTTCATTCCTCATTTTGGGCAGTTCACCCTGGGGTCACCAATATGTATCATGATTGGCACTGCCAGTACTGGTGGCCAGGTATGAAAAGAGATGTAGCTAGTTTTTTCATGATATATTATACTTTACTGTAGGTAAAAGCAGAGAATCCACATCTATTAGGGCTTTTATAGTAGTTACCCATCCCCGAGTGGAAGTGGAACGATGTTGAAATGGACTTCGTGACCGGGTTACCAAGGCCACCATGAGGGATTGATGCTATTTCGGTTGTCGATGACATGATTATGAAGGTTTCTCACTTCATGCCAATCAAGGAGACCTTCAGTTTTGATGATCTAGGACGGTTGTACATCCAAGAGATTATACATCTACATGGAGTTCTGAACTCCATTGTTTCATATAGGGATGTGCACATTACTTCTCGGTTCTGGCAGGGACTTCAGAAGGCTTCGGGTACACAGGAAATTTTGAGTACAGCATACCATCCCCAGACTGATGGCCAGTCTGAGGGCATGATCCAGGTGCTTGATGATATTCTCTGAGATTGTATTCTAGACTTTGGTGGTTCAGCAGAGAAGAATATTCCTTTGGTTTAGTTTACCTATAATAATAGTTTCTAGGATACTATTCATATGGCACCTTATGAGGCTTTGTACGGTAGGCCATGCCGATCACCCTTATGCTGGCTAGAGGTAAGAGAGGTAGCTTTGATGAGACCTCATCTTGTTCATGAGACCTCATAGTAGATAGAATTGATTTTGAAGAGGATGGTACAGCCCAGTCTTAGCATAAATCTTATGCTGAGCGGTGAAGACGACCTCTGGAGTTCGAGGTCTGGAATCAGGTTTTCCTGCGTATCGTACTGAGGTTGAGACACATGAGGATTCAGAGATAGGGTTAGCTTTCATTGTGGTACGTCGGGCTGTTTGAGGTATTGTAGTGAGTTGGGCCGGTCACCTATTGGTTGCAGTTACCTTAGAGGTACCGAGCTATGCATGACGTCTTCCACGTCTCTAAGCTCCGATGTTGCTTTTCAGACCATTCACACATTTTTTAGCTCGATGATGTTGATCTTAAAGCGGATGCATCGTTTGAGGAGCATCCTATCTGGATTTTTGTTCATAGTATGATGGTTCTCTGAGGCCGTTCTGTTCCTCTGGTATGGGTCCTATGGCAGCATGGGCGAGTACAGGATGAGACTTGGGAGAGGGAGGCTGAGGTACGATCGCAATAGCCAGATCTTTTCAGAGGTTCTTCTTCTATTCCTCAATAGGGAAATTCGGGGATGAATTTATTTAAGAGGGGAAGTTTGTAAGAACCCGGATCTTTGTTTCATGTATGTTTCTCTTTTTCTAGTCATTTTTTGAGAAAAGAGGAATTTTTGTAAATTTTTGAAGTACACGTCGTGTACTTTCTTTCCGTGTCAGACCGTGCGATGGCTGTGTCCAGGCCACCCACACAGTCTGTAGGGATGAAGTGTAGACCACTTAAAATGGAGTATGGAAAAATAGAGTACACACTGTGTACTCAAGAATTACATGATGTTTATTTTCTTCTTTTTTCATTAAACAGACCGGGGTCGCGCCTAATCGACAAAACCGTATTCTTCTATGTTCTTTTTGACCGAGAGACGACGTACAACCATGGAACTTCTCCGAATCCCCACTCGTTCATCTTTTCTCTGTTTTGACTATCGTATATTGTGTTGGAAATGATGCGGTGAGTTCTTCCATCTCCTAGAGCATTGTTTTCCAATTCCTACTCTTTCATAAGTTACAGTGGGTTGATCATTCTGTGTGTTTTCATAGATCAACTCTATTATATGAAGAATAATGACTTTTGGTTCAACTATATCAATCTTTTAGGATTGAGGTAGGTGGTTTGTGCCTTATCATTAGATGTATTTGAGTTTTATGTGAAAATTCCACCAATACTCGAGAACGGGGTATTGCGTGTTTACCGTTTTTCCCTTGTGGTTATTTACTACATTTTAGTCATTCTTGTGTAGAAGTATATTTATCATATTTGTGTATAATTTTTGTTCTTGGATGTTTTTACCTTTCTTGTTCTGTTTACGACCTTTGGGTCCTTGTTAGCCTTGGCCATTTTTCCTGTTTCCATGCCTAGTGACCATAGGATGGAGTAATGATGATAACATGCTTGTTTTCATTAGACTTTTAGCCATGTAGCTCTATAGGTGAACTTTGATTATCCAAGTAGCTCTATAGGTGTAATTTGGCCTTATAGTATTATTATGTACTGACTGGCATGGGGCTGTAAGAACCTGATGCTATAAACTATAAGGGCCAGACCGAGTGAGCATCCAAGAGAGTCTTTGACATTATAGGCTATAGGGGATGGACCGAGGGAGCTTCCGAGATTACCTTTGGACATTTTAGGCTACAGGGGATAGACAGATTGAGCTTCCAAGAGTGCCTTGGATCTTATACACTACAGGAGGGTAGACCGTGTGAGCTTCCTCACAGTTTCTTTTATTGTTGAATTGCTTTAAAACCTTTTCCATGTTAGAGAAGGAATTTACTGAGTGAGCTTCCTTAGAGACTCTGTGATAGACATGAAACTATAGGAGGAATTGACCGAGTGAGCTTCCTCGGAGAGCTTCTAGACTTTGGGGCCATGAGGGTTAGACCACGTGATCTTCCTCAGAGAGTCCCTGCCTACCCTAGACTATAAGGGTAATTGACCGAGTGATATTCCCCAGAGAGTCGTATCAATTTGTATGACCAAGCCAGAGGGGATAGGCTGAGTGCACTACCTAGAGGGTTGTGGTACTTCTCGATTAGGACCAGAGGGGATGGATGCGAGTATGTCCTAGAGGGTTTCCTGTTAGTGGTTAGTTGTTTGCTTCAATACTTTTTGTTGTTCTATGGACTGATTACTGTGGTATATCTTCTAGTTACTACATGTTTTTACTGTTACAGTTTATTTCTTACTATAATATTACCTTCCATATACTCACTTACTATTCGTCATGGATCTTCGGGTGGTTGCCTACTAGGATTTAGTCTCACACCCTATTTGGGCCATGATTTTGGGCCCATGAAGACTTTGTTTTTGCAGGTATAGATAAGGGCAAGAACCCATCGGCTTCTGGTACTAGATTGCTTTGGAGAAGGAGGGCAAGGGACCATGCTTTGGCTTGCGATGCTGAGGAGCTATTTACTTTCATTTGTACTCGTTTTGGCACTATTGTATTTTTCAGCATTGTGACTTGTTTGGATGCTTTCCTAGATATGTATCATGCATAATTTCATATATATACATATGAGCTCTAGATGTTTGCTGATTTAGTTTTTCTGTTGTTTATCATTGTTGGTTATTTACTACTTCCGCTCGTTCATGTTTAATTACTTCTTCTATGTACTCTGTCAATGAGGGCATTGTTTTCCCACTATCACACCCAAGTCCCTTGCCGCTAGTCGGCAACCTCTGGCGTTTGGGGAAATGCACTTGAGGCCATGTGACCAACTGGGTACGGGGTGCCTCTTGGTGGCCACCATAACCGGGATGATACATATATGATTCCATCCTAGTATTTTAGTAGGGTTGATATTATGTGGGTCTTCCTCACAATATATCTCTATCTAGATGGTACAAAATAGATGTGGTTATAAAAATATATACACAAGGGTAAAAACACTAACTAGGTGTGTAATTCCTTACTCCCCATAATCCAGTACAAAACAGTATGCCTTATTGCATACATAGTTTTACACTAATGGAGGCCAAACATAGGATAATTTCTAGTTTCCATAAAAACCAATATGATGTTTTTGAATAGATAATTGAATTACCTATGATTAACCTAAGGTGTTTCTGATTCACTATAAGGATTTATGATTTATAAATCCTCCAATACAAATTATCGATAAACACTATACCATTAAAGGACCTATTTGAAAAAAACGGATTATGTATTTATGTATTATGGTTTTGTTGAAAACCATACCTAAAATATGATTTATTGATTAGACTAATGTCATGAACATCCACCATATTTATTTTGGAAATTATATGGTTTTAGAACAAGATATAACATATTTTGAGTGATAAACCATCATCTCTGACAAGGTCACGTGGCTTGAACAATGTATGAAGGATAACAAGGTTTTCATGCCACCACTGACCTACAAAATTTCCTGGTTCATATTTTATTTTTTAGTAAATAAATTTTATGTATAAATATTAATGATAAAAAATAATGTTACCTTTTATTACTTTATATTAATGTATTAACCATAATATTTTTTTAGAATACTTAATGACAAATAATTATACATTCCACTATTTTTTTGGACCTTAGAATCCTTTATAAGTGTATTTTATTGATTTAATCGTCATAATAAGTTTTTTGAATTTCTATTTCATGATGTGATTGTTGATATATAAGTTTATCTATGTAAAACCAATTGATAATGTATTTATAAATATATTGAGTACTATATTTAATTAATTTCATAGGCAATAAATTAATTACACAACATGATCAAAATGATCAGAAATAAAAAAGGTTTCCTAATTACATAATTATTGTTTAATAGATAGCCTTCTAAATTATCATAGATTTTTGGATTTTTGGTCAACAACATTAAATATATAATTCACATGTTTGTGATGGATGACCATAATCACTCTCTATAAATATTTATTCATTTCTACTACGTATATATGTATACCTTCCAATAATTATCTCCTACATTGAGACCTAGTAATATATTATTAAATGTTACTATTATACTCCCCATTCTCTATTCGACAGATAAATTATTATGATCCCGTGTCAGGATCTAGGATTAAAAATATGCAAAATAGAAAAAAAATACCATCATGGTTGAGTTTAAATTGTGAGGATGAAATTTATTTATCCTGGGTGAGAATATAATTCCAGAAAAATATAAATTAGGAACACTTTATTCAATAGCATGTACGACATGAAACACTAAAAAATGGAATTAGTTATCAAGAGAAGTTTTAATATATTTAATATTTAATATAATATAAACATATGTATATGTGGGAATTCACGTGATACTGAGTTAGCGTATGCCACACATGACAACAAGATTCATTAATGTCTTGAGAAACAGCACATACCATGTTTTACTAAACAAAAATATATTATTAAAATGTTATTATTTAATATATTAAGACATAAAGTAGTAATAAAGAATATTATTAACTAAATAAAGAAAATATATGGCTTAAAAAGAAAAAAACTAATAAATTGGTTACAAATTAAATAGAAATTACTATGAGAACCAATTGAAAATAATGGAAATTTTATGGTGGATAGTTACTTTTATTCTCAAAATGTTTTTTTATCCTAATATGTTAAATTAATTAAAATTAGTGGATGATAATATGTAAATATACATGTTATATTTTCAATAATTTTTTTTATCATTGATCCAATAGATTTGATAGACATAAGATTAGAAGAAACCTATTATTTTAAATAAAACACAACATGGATATTAAATCACTTTAACATTAATTTAATGGGGAACAAAGTTTAAATACATTTTTCTAGAAATATTATAAATTCAATATATTAAAATAAAATAAAATAAAATAAATAATAAAATAAAAATTATATTAGATATAATTATTGGTATTTTTTAGGAGGATTAATTATTTAAATTAAAATTAAAAAATAATAAATTATAATAAAAAAAATTTAATCAATTTTATTTATACGGATATATTAAACATTTTATTTTAATGTTTAAAAAAAATAATTTTTATTTAGTTTATCAATTTTAGATTATTTTAATCAATTTTACTTTGGATTTGAATATAAAAACATATAAATCTTATGAACATTTTTAATTTGATAATTCGTATTTTCGTTTCGTCTAAAAAATTTAATTTCAATTACATATTCTACTTTTGAAATATAAATTTGGGAAATTGTAATCTATATTGGGAATCATCATAATTTATAGGTTCTAATAAATTATATTTAATTATTATCGAAACATATTTTTGAATGTAATTAAATTTAATTGCAATGATTATGGTGAAATACAGCATAACAAAAGAGAATACCTTAGACTTATGGGCCAAAATAACTTACAATGTTTTCAAAATCCACCACTGGTCATATTTATACCCTAAAATCCATTAGATCTAATTCTTATATTATATGATCCATATTCAATGGAAAACTGTGAGTGTAATTCCAATTTACAAAATTGACAAGAGTGGCACTCATCCTCCTCTATAAAAAGGAACTCAATCCTCTCACTTCCTCACATCACAAAAAAAAATTAATTAACCTAGAAAGTTCACATATATCTACCGTACCTCTACCGATAATCCATCATTTGGATATAAATCCATCAAATTAATCCATTTCATGAAAACAAAATTTTGCAACATAAAGAAGAGGTGGAATCTTCCCAAAAAATCATTAGTTTAATTTATTACCATACTCTATAATTATTCATATTCCATGATTATATAATTAAAACAGTAAAATAAATATAATTATATGTTGTTATGTTATGTTTTATATGAACACATTCACACACTTCCATATAATGGGTAACATACTTATAATTCTGTGTGTGGAAAACTTCCACCTCATGAAATGAGGTTGTTCATTTCCCCATTACCACCTCTCTTAGTTAGGAATTGTGTGTGAAAATATGTTTACATATTTTAAATATGATATATATATATATATATCATATATATATGTCTTTATTTATTTTACTTTACATTCCATTATACAATCTATTTTTTAGTAATATGATAACATCTTTCATGGAATTGTGGATTATCCCCCCTCAAAGTGATGTGCTTCATCTACACTATACGTGGAATGTATTAAGATGGTTTTAATAAAACCATTTTACATATATAAAATATATATGAAAAGAAATTATTAATATAAAACTATATAATTTTATTTTCATTCTTTTAATGTAACAATCAAATGAAAGTTGTGTTTATGCATACGTACAGCATACTATCTCAATGAATGGTGCATTTCATTTCAAATCTCCAAATAGAATAGATTTCCTTAAATATATATACTATGACTTTATATAATTACATAATGGTTTAAATCAAGGATTTGATGAAAATATAATTGATGTATGATGAAAAACATGTAACAAGTCCCGACATACTCAAAAGAATAGGCAATTTACACCAAAGATAGTGAAAATAATGAATGATTTTTGTCAAAAAGGTAATATGATATTATAAAAATGAATATAGTTATAAAATAATTCATAATGAATCTTAAAACAGTAATTAATGATCTTAATTTCTATTCATATAAATTTAAATGATTTCTAAATTATTTACATCCCACCTGTTAACATAAGTGAGATAATTATCATATTCACCACTTACTTCAATGTATGTGGTATCTATTGTCCATTTTGATATAATATACCCTGAATCCATTTATCTAAATTGTATTTAAAAAATTAATAAAATTATATTACGTCGTGATCATTATGATTCTAATGTTTCAATGTGGTATGGGACACTTTGGATTTTTAAATGATTATTTTCCATAAGAATAATTTTTATGATATATATATGGCTTGATTCGTTTTTAGTATGTTATAATACATACCTGCTCTCAATAGAATTATATAAATATATTTAAAAAACATTTTTATATCTATTGATATATTTCCACTTCAATTATAATAATTTTTATTTTATAAACATAATCTATTGATTAATTTATTCTCACGTTAATGTTATGGTCTTACATGACAATCTCAATTTTATTGGATTATCAACACTTGAATTTTCATTAAGGGAATTAATTTAAAATTATTCAGTAAAATAATTAATTTTATTATCCTAGAGATATTCATTAACTTTCCACAGTTTATTATTATTCTCCATTCATTGGTAATAACAATATTTTAGAAAATGTTTTTAAGAAATCTCGTCTTCTTTTATATTTTTAGATGTAGAACCACTTTCATCTAAAAAAGATATTTTTAAAAATGGTTTAATATTTTCTCATTTACAAAATTATAAATTAATGATATTTGTACCCTTTTTCTCTTCTAGATATTTTTTAATTGTTATCTTATAGTCTCTATCAAAAAATTGAATTTTTATAACATTTTTACCCTGTAAAAGGAATGTTCTTTTTATATCATATGACATATATAGAATTAACTGTCATTATATATTTAAAGGATACTTTTCATGTTAAAAAGGATATTTATAAAAATTCAATGAAATTATTTTCTAAAATGTTTTTCAAAATAAAAAGGTCATTTTACTCAAGTATGATTATAAAATATATTTTACTATATTTCTATTAATCAATGACAACATGAAATTATTTCTATTCCACTAGATTATTTTGTATTGAAGCCATCCTTATTAATTTTTTTGATAGATTATTATTGATTTTGATAAGACTAATATTTCCATTAGTATCTATGATTCATATGTTAGTCCTATTAAAATTACCTATAATAATAGAACACTGAATTTCCACAAATTATCCAAAAAAATTATCATAGTTATTTTCATAGTCTAAATAGTATAACCTTTTCCATATGATCATTAATTTAAATATTATTATATTATATTTTGAAATATAGATAATCAATAACATTTATACAATACGAATAATTTATATACTTATTTTTTATTTGATATGAGGAATGATTGGATCATGAAAGATATGGGTTAGTGACTATTTAAGAAAATCCCTAGGGGTAGGGAACTGGTTAATTAATGCTCCATGATTCATCATTAGTTTCATGAGATAGAATTAGATAGAGATAAACCATTTGAGTGACATTTCAAGTAGAATATACAGGTTTCTACCCACATAAATAAACCATCATTTGAAAGATCTTTACTGTTGTGGATTATGTTCCAGATACATCACATATAAAAATTTATCATTTCCTTCATATTGAATTAATTTTTTTTATAATATATTTTTCATCAACATATATATGGATGTATTTCATTGTTGTTTTATAGATAGAATTTATTTTTCAGTTACTATCCATCTCCTATTGATTGGTCCATTTGCAGTTACTTATATATTTATATATTATTTATCCATTAAATTTATTTACGTAATGGCATATGTGTCGGGTTTTTACATTTCCATGCTGACTAATCTCATTTTTTCATTAACAATTCTATTATAAGTAGAACTTATTGATAATTTTATCTCAGCCATATTTTATTTATTTATTTCCATTTGTCCTAGAAGTATAATAAGAACATTATGTGATTATACATTATATGGAATAAATTTATTAACCAATAAATAAAGAAAATTTTATTTAATTAGTCTATTAATTTATAATAAAATAGTCAATTATGTATCTAGTATTCCAAGACTACTAAACTCTTTGGAAATTCATGATTTTATTCATTATAATCTTGCTAGTGTAATGGTATTATACACTGTCTCTAGGATCTCAGGGGTTGGGCTGCTATATGTTTAATATAGATCGTGCTTCAATTTTTCTTGAATTTCTATATAATAAATGATTATTTATATTTCACTTTTCTATTGAAGACCTAAATATTGTTTATAATAAATTTGAATCCAATAATTTTTATACTTGAGTAATTTATTCATATATTTACAACCATTAAACCAAGAATACCTCTATATGGCATACAAACGACGTAGTGATCATGTTTTTATGTACATCTATATTCCATGATTTTGAGAATAGACCAATTATTTAATCTCCATGGGTTTTTTTGTGGAAAAATAATTGACTATATATATTTTTAAATTTAATTAATACATATTAATTGAGTTCACTAATAGGGCTCTAATTCATCAAGTAATTAATTTAATCCCTATAGTTGATATTTTTTATGATACCTTGGTAAATAACCTTGCTATTTTCCACCAACGACAATATGGTCAAAACCCTTTGTTATATTCTTATGAATATATCATTTAAATAGTGATTATATATTTCCATTTTATGATTCATGATATTATTATTATGTTCTATTTCATGTTACTGATTTATTTTGATGCATCATGTTCATATTGATATTTCTCAAGATCACATTCTTTTTATCTCCCTGGATTATTCCACTAATGGTCTTCATGGTCACCCATTTTTTTTGATGTATGTCATGAGGATATGATATTCAATATAAGTAACTTATGTTTATCCCTTGAAGATGAATTTTATGTATATTTTGATGAATTTTTTATGTTTTCATTTATTATATTCCTAATTTCTATGAATCTTTAAAGTAAAAGATACTTTTTTCAAAGTAATGAAATGTTTATATTTTAAAAATGTGGGATCCCATAGTTGGTATCAAAATACAATTTACTTATTTTTTTGAGATTAGGACAAGAAAACATAAAGAACAACCCTATTGATAAAACAATATTTTGTAAAACATAATGATATTTTGGTATGTATTATGTATGTGGTATCCATGAATACATATATCTCAGTTTCTATACTATAATTTAATGCCACTTTATCAAAGATGTAACATAGGGTAACACAAAAAATACACATATTCAAGCTAGACTAGAACGAGAACTTCCACACAAAAAGTTAGCTTGATTTACCACTAGATTAGGACTCCATGGGATAATGTTTTTTTAATCCCAATATTTTTGTGATAATTTATAATTAATATGTGTTAAATGTGATGGTTAATATCAGATATTAAAAATATATATATGATTTATATTTTTATACATAAAATTCATTTCGAATTATATGACTGATAATAAAAACACGTTTCTCAGAAATGTTTTGATTAGAAAAAATGGTGATAAATAAGAAGAACCAAGTAAATTTTTAGTGCAACAGATGATGCACTAATAGAATTATTATTGGTTCTTGGATAGAGAACATGGTGGGTACGATGCATCAACTATGTCATGTTTTGAATAATCAGTTAAATCAAGTTAAGAGATCAGATTCATATTAAATATAAAATCATTTTTTTGAGTCCTATATAAGTCAATGACCATGGATTTTTAATATATCTAATTACTCGATGATAACTAAAAATGGATTACATCTATATAAATGATCTTTTTTTAATACATTTCACTAAACTATTGAATCTCACCATAGATGTAAACAAATAAATTAGATTAGAAGATATTAGGTGAACATTGATGGAAAACATGAATACTGGAATGGATATTGATAACAAAGAGAAGTAACAGTTCAATTGAATATTTTTCAATAAATATTCCCTCATTCATGGTGAAAATTTTTTAAAATTTATTCCTATATGTAAATTAGAAGAAAAATTAATCAGTAGGAAGATATGAGATGAACAATAAAAGTATTTCTCACTACAACTATATCTTTATTATGGATCCTAATGTAAAGGCTGAAAAATTAATTTGTCTTTGGAGTCCCAATATGTGGAAGAACCTAGAAAATACAGATTAAAAAATATATGTGGAGATATTTTGTAGATCTATGGAGATTGAGTTAGTTTATGGATAGATACAACTGTCATATATAATAAATGAAATGAATATATAAATAGGTCAAAACATCGGGGGGTCATTGATCATGGAAGATAATGAAAAAAATTGCAGTGTCCCAGGTGAAAAAATGTGTGAAGAAGAATTTGGGTTTTAAGTTCCATGAGAGTAAGAAGTGTTACAAATTCATTAGAGAAGATAATGTAACTTGGATATGTCATAGTGCATTAAATCCTCAACCTCACAACCCTAACGTCATTGGGAAGATGGTGTAGGCCCTGAAAAAAGGTCAATGCTTCATGTTTGGAAGGATTTGGATCTTTTATATTCAATGTATAAATTTTGATACAATGAAGGGAAATCACCATAATCCTATTCATAGAAATTTATATATTTTCAAGAAATTTCTATCATGATGGGTGAATTGGATGCTCAAAATGATGTGGTGGTAGTGACACATGTTGTTCTCTGAAATATAAAATTACGTTGATTGATTATAATTATAGAAATTCCTTTCTTCAATCCATATTTTAAATGAATATAGAATAAATCATTGAAATAATAGAATTAGAGTGATCAGTAAAAAAATTATTACGCATTATTCTAGAATCAATAGTGTATAGATAATCTAGGATTAACATTAGAATGTACAATATCATACCAAATATAATAGTTATTCCCATGATGAAATTCAAAACCATAATAGGGTTGTAATGATTCTCTATGTATAATGTTAAAATCAAATTAGTATGTAATTTAATATCTATAGTCTATAATGGAAAACCGAAAATTCGTTTCAAATTATAGATTTCCCATCCTGAGTAATTACTAGAAGCACATCTCGTATCATACATTATAAAGTTTATTTGTGGAGATGATGAAGAAAATTAATGTATAATCATAAAACAATTTCCATCAATCAAGAATACGTTGTTATATTTCCTAGATAGTTATCAAAACATACCACAGATGGATATGAAGATTTATCAATTTAAGTATTACATGAATCCATGCTAATATCAAATTCCCAATATATAAAGGAAAATATATATTTAGGGGAATTAAAAAATCAAATTCAATATCTTTTGAAGAATTTGTTTATCTAAAAGTGTGTGTATCTTTATATATCACATGTTACCTTTATTATAAATAATGATAGATCAGTGCGGCTATGCATTAATTATATATAACATAATAAGATCATAGTGAAGAAAAAATACCCACTTTTAAGGGTTAATGGTTTATTTTCTCAGCATCATGGATCTCAAATCATCTATAATATTTACCTCTGATGAGGGTATAATAAATTGAGGATGAAGATATAATATATTCCAAGGAATTACTTCCTATCATAAAACTTTAGTTGTGAGATTGTTGTTATCCCCTTGATATTGAATAATGATCCTACTATATTTAGTTTTTTTCTGAACAGTTTCATTAAGGAAAAACATGATAAATTCATTGATGTTTTTACTGATTAAATTATTATATAATCCCAAATACAATAAGATACTGAGGAATATTATAGTGTAATTTTGGAAAATATGAGTTAGAAGGATATATTTGTAAAACTCTAAAAATTTAATGCCCAGTTATAAGAACATTCATTCCATGGGAAACTTTTGACCTATTAATGAATCTTAGTTTACATTAAGAAGAAAAAAAAATTAGATTTGTTTTATAATAATATAATGGTAACTAAGATTCATAGTTTCCTTGAGTTGTTATGATATTATAATAGGTATATGAGAAACATTCATCACATTCTAATTCACAACCCATTATAACTCAAAATAAGGATAAGTTTTTATGGACAATGGAGTGTGAGGAGTTTTATTAATAAATAAATAAGATATTTGAAACAACACCATTTTAATCACTACCCACTATAAAATAAGGATTCCATATTTATAGCGATGAATATCTTAATGGTATTGGATTAGTACTCATGAAAAATGAAATGATAATTTATTATGAATCTTTATATTTAAATAACAAGGATAATAATTATTCAACTTATGTCATGGATTTAGCTGTAGTTATTTTTTCTCTAATAATATGCATGCACTATCTTCATTGGGGAAAATATGATATATACACACACCACCAATGATTAATTATATATTCAGACAAATGTAATTGAACTTGTTATAAAGGAGGTGGTTGGATCATCTTAATTACTATGACTATTCAATTAATAATCACCCTAGAAGTGAAAAAATTGATAATGCATTAATTAGGATATACCTTGTTTTGATAGAAATGACGATGATTGAACGACATCTATTAGATGATATACCTAATAAAATACCGCATGAAAATTGTATGGGAAGGTACATATTCAAATATATCATAAATTATTTCTCAGCCATAATTACTAAATAATATCACAAATATTAAATGAAAATACGTTTTGTTTCAGTAGAAAGAAGAGCTTTCAATGAATTATAAGTTACCTAATATCAATATTTATCATTATTGTGTATTGAAATATTATAAAATGATATGTTTGTAACCTATCATATAGTTAAAAAAACATTTGATTGATGAATCTCATAGATCTAGATTCTCAATATATACCAAAATTAATAAAATGTATAGGGACCTTCATGATCGTTATTGGTGGGAATATATAAAAAGATAGATTCTTCACTACACTGCATGGTTCTAGTTAAGTATAAAATAGAAATAATATTGACATATTACTAATGGGGTATTTCAACCACTACACATACTAACATTAAAGTGGGACAATACCACTATTGAATCCATCATAGGTCTCTAGTGAATATCTCATAGAAACAATGTGATATAGGTTATAGTGGTTCAACACACCATGAAATCCTATTTTATCTCTATTAAATAATAAATTTCTATTGAACAACATTCCTCAATTTATAAAAGTGAAGTGTTTTGGATTCGTCGGGTTCTAGGTACTATTTTTTATTATTTTGATCTATCATTCAAATCTAAATTCTAGATAAATAATTTACATTTTGGGAATATTAAATTCCATTTTAACATGGCCTATAATCCCTAAAATATTTTCCAATATAATTTTAATATTAACACCCTTGAGTACACGATGATTACATGCTCAATGGAATGTAATGGTGGATGAGATCAACACCTCCAATAGTATTAGTTCACATAAAAAAATTTCCTCTCGGTTATTCAAATAGAACCATATGGATCTCTATAATAGAAAAAATGTGTAACTCCAAATTGATGGTAAATTTGGTGAGAGGAAATTTCTTGGGCTCAATAGTTTGGAATAGATGGATGAAAATGTTTATTACATCTGACAAAATATAATGTATGATTAGAATTGGAAGAATACTTGTGTTGATAACTATCATACGGACATGGATTTTGATGTTGGAAATGTATGTATACATTTAATAACACTATGGAAGAGTGTAATGTGGATTTCTAATAAAGGAAAAAAAGAAAATGATACATTTTCCTTTATGAAATCCTCCTACATATTATTAGTAGAGGCCTATCGGTTACCACATACACTAATTATAGAAAAGTTTAATCATATATTTCACATATCTACATTGATGTTGTAATCTCTAGATCCTTAAGGTGTACTGAATCCAATTGTGGTACAACTACAATATGACCTCTATTATGAGGATTATCTGGTAAATATATTTGACTATATGAACAATGTTCTAGGAAACAAGACCACCAAACATGTCAAAACCTTATGGAGAAACCATATGTAAATATATGTCAAATGTGGACCTGAAGAAAAAATGTAACTGATGTAGGATCACCTTTTCTCAACCAAGAATATTATTTTTCATTTTAGGGACTAAATATTAATAAGAGTTTGGAATGTAATGACCCCAAGAGTTATTAGTGATATTTTTTTCTAAAAAAGTGTGTGTTATATTATATTATTTTATAGAGCCACCAAAAAACATATATCATTTATAATTATCATTTCATTAGTCATATATGAATCCAACTAAAATTAGTAGCATTATAACTGGACCAAAATTATAAAATATAAAAAATAATATAGAAAAATAAGGATCACCCCAATCTAATGGTACCATCGCCCCCACAAAAATTAAAATAGAAATGATAATGAAATGTTTACAATCCAATAAAAATATTAATAAATTAAAATATAACAATATATATAAATTATAGTCAATATTGTAATGAAATAACGATATGACATTTATTTTGTATAAAATGGAAATGTGACTATTAGAATTCAACTATTATAAAATAGTTGGTCATATATGGCCATTGGTTAATAAAGAAATAAATCAATATGACCATTTCAAACTATACCCATGGATTATTATACTACAATTATAATTAGTGTTTATATTAAGTAATGAAAAAGAATAATTGATAAAGAAAGGAGGATCGATGGCCTCAACTAGAAGAGATTTTCCTTTCGAATCCCATTTATTAGAGCACGATAAGGAGGTATCGTCATTAGGGTTCACCGTTGTCTAATTTTAAACTATGGTTTATCAAGTTAATCTTGAACAAAATTCCCCACGAGATGATTAAAGTAAGTTGAAATTCCTACTGGATCGATATAATCTACGCTACCCCATGAAACAACCACCATCATTGACCATATATTTTGGGAGTATGTGGATGTAATTAGGGGTCACATATCCAGAGATTAGTTTCATAATGTTTAACACCTGCTGTATAAACAAAATATTAATTTCATCAATTCCATATATATATAATTTTTATTATTAAAATATATTTTTAATATAGACATATTTGAAATTTATTATTTTTTGACACTAATAAAATAAAACATAATTTTTCTATGAAATAATATAAATTCTATAATATATACAAGTATTTTGAATAAAAATATTTTTTAAACCAAACATTATATTAAATAATTCTCATCAAAATATATACACAAAGATAATTTCATCAGGGCTTATGAATCTTTTTTATAAGTGTCAGATATTTGAATATTCCTAAATAACAAAAAAAAATTAATAAATATTTTTTTTAAATATTAAATTTTAATATTCTCATATTTGGATACTTTTTCTATAAAAATAAAAAAATTTATTTTAAATTATCACTTACAAATAATTTTAGGGTGTATTTAAGAAAAATTCCTACTATAAATTATTATTGATTAATATTAAAAATATCATTTTTAGTTTTCAATATATTTTATGTCATCATGATAATTTCATAATGATGTAATAATTAATTTATGAAAATTAATGATATAAAATATAGAATTTTATTAATATTATATTTCTTAATATATTACAATCAATTTCTAAACTTATTAATGACGTTCAAAATTCAAAAATGGAAACATGTCCTTAAAATAGTTAATTTTTGAAACATTACTCTTCCGTACCTAAAAATGTAATGAAGAAATACTATTAAATTTTTTTTGTCTTAAAGTAAAAATTTTCAATAAATTTTACAAACATGGAAAAACCGTTTTTGTAATTTAATAGTTTTTCATTTTCTACAAACTAGTTTTCCAGGGTATGTATTTTGAAATTATTATTAAGTCCTCCACTTTTTTCTATAAATACACTCACATTTTACCGTTTTCATTATGTCTGAAGGAATCCCCCTAGCATTTATGGTTATTATTCTTCCCATGAATACACTATAAGGTGTTCTGAATCCCCAAAAGTCTCATTATCAAATATAAGAAATATAACAAAATGTATGTGAAATATCGTCATAAATGTTTCATTCAAGTTCATGTTTGTTGTGTGTCTTATATTTTACAAAAAATTATATTTGTATAATTTACATTATCCCATCACATTAATAATATTATTTAATCAATTATAGACCCTTGCCTCCTCTCATTTTACAATTTTATAAAACCATGTTTTATACAAGTCATTTTGTCGATGTTATTTCTTGAATTTCACTCTTTTACATGAGAAATTATTATTTACTTTTTTTTTTGAATATAGAATAATACTATCTCTTAAATGTATATTAAAATAGATATAAAAATTAAAAAATGATTTATGAATTTACATATATTAAACCCACATTCCCATACCATAGGATAAAAACAATGTAATTATCATGTCCTTATGCACGTATGTATGCCCTGAATTTGATAAGAAATACATACTTTAATCTTCAAAGGTTATTAATGAAATAATTTATTATGATCGACATCAGTAGAATTAATTTAAAAATATTAAGGATGTTCCATGATTATGGTCTAATTCCTTGGGTAATGAATTTTATCACTTGAGATAACATGTTTCATGATACCATGGTTAATAACTTTTGTAATATTCATTGATGATTTCTTGTATATTAATTTTTGTTTTTCTAATGAATGTCACATTTAAAAATTTTATTCAAAAATTCATTTTATTATTCATGTTCTTATTATTATTAAATTTCCATTTTTCATTCATTATTTTTAGGTATCATGTTATTATTGATATGTCTCATGATCACATTTTTTGTATCCCTCTCCCCTTACATTATTAGGATTAATTATGACTTCATTCCTTTGATGTATTCCCACAAAATATGATATGTAGTAAATTTATCATAGGGAGAACCCATGATTATGTCTTTAAAGTGGACACTGAAAGATGTCTTAGGGATTCATGAATTATGTTACTCATTTCCAAGAAAGAAAATTTTAATAGTTCCATCATTTAGATCAGTTTGATGAAATTTTTAAATAATATAATATGTGGGAGTCTATATTACAAATTTCCAACTATTTTATACATAAACTATTTTTTAATTTTTTTTAATAAATGTTGACATTTTTCCCGTCTATGTTAAAAAAAGGGATTCCTTTAAAAATAGTTATTTCAAAAAATATATTGAAAATAATTTTTCACCATTGAAAAATAATTCATTAATTTCATTTTTACATATTTTTTTCTTTTTGAAAAATATATTGAATGATATGTTATTTTAAATTTTCTAAAAAAATGTCTGTATAACCTTTATTCAATAGAATAGGGTTGTTTATTTACTATGTACGATAAATACATAATTAAACAATATCCTCTAATTGAGGATTCCTGTGAATATTCTAAATTATATATTAAAATAAAATTGTTATAAATGTTATTTTAAATGAAAATAAAATTTAAAATGATTTCTAATATGAAATGGATATTTTCTACAATATTGTTTTTAATGATATATTTTTTCATCAATGATATCAACCCATATTATTTCTCTAATTTCTAATCCTCGTATATATATAAAACATGTATAATTCTTAGGTATGTATTATAATTATATTTATGGAGGATAATACTGAAACTCACCTATTTAAATTAATTTTTTAAAGTAATTAAAGATCCCCTGAGTTTATATACTTCCCCTGACCACTGAACATTAAATTTCTCATATATGACATCAATATTAATCAAGGATATTATTAATGGATAAGATTTATACCATTTATATATATATTATATATATTGATATATATTTTATTGTATGTTAAATATTGTTCAATCTATATTATTTACTCATAAAAGATATTTGTTAGGGAGAATTGTTTATGAATTAAAAAAATTATTCTATACAAGAAGATTTTTTTAGACATATATGAAATGTGTTGAAGAATATTTAGATTAAGACCCTAGATGCATCTGATGTCTCATAAGACCAATTATTTTGATAAAAAAATTCAATGGGTTTCTAACTATCTTACATAAACAATCTTTTTGAAGGTCTTGATTGTAAATGTAACATGTACCTGAGAAACATTGAATCAAATAATTAATCATTTATTAATTTAGAATTTGTTTTTATTATCTATGATATTTTCACGTTGACATGATATATTAATTCATTAAATTAATAGTTTTTTATTAAAATGGATGTGTTTTATATTATTTACCAAATCATTTTTATTTTTCAATATCCAACTCTTTAAATGAAAATAGTGTATGAATTTTTTTATTAAATATTAATTCATGATATATTTTAATATATTTAACCATTATAGAGCATTAGAGTTGCCTCTTGTTTTTTCCCATTCTTTAAGAAATCATGATGTTCAAATTGACGGATTTAAAAGGGTTATCTACATAGAATAATCTTATTTAAAAAAAATATGTTATAATTTTTTCTTTAAAAATGTTATGTAAAAAACATGTATGTTTCATTAAAGAAAGACTATTAAACTAATCCCTCATTAGGAATGTGATTTCTTGTATACTATGAAAATTTAATGGTAGTAGGATCCATCTATATGATTCTAGGGTCCGGATCACTATAGATTCTTCTTCATTATGTTAAAATATGGAAAACAATATTACTATTTTATATCAAATAACCTTTTGAATATTGTGAATAACATATTGAAATTTAATGAATGTATAATAAATTCCATAAATATCCAAATTTTCAAGATTTTGGTTTAATTATATACATCCATCGATCATATTGACCATAAAATAATAGAAATAAAAAATTACCTTTAAATGTTTTATATATCCTCAAATAATAAATATTGTATCAAATTAATTTATCCATTCATTATCATTCAATTGGTTTAATGTTTCATCAAAAGTTATATGTTTTAGTTTCATGAAATTATCCACTATATATATTTTCATATATGAATAAATTGGTTGATCACTTTCATGGGTGACACTATTTGTTTCCCATTTCAAATATGTAAAAACTAATACAACATAATCATTTATAATATATCAAGGTTTCTGATTTGGAATTTATTAATATTATTTATGTACTAAAATATCATTCTTTGCATTTCCTACATAGTTATCTATTATGAAAATTCATTGATTATAATATGTAACATGAAAAAACTACTAAAAACAATCTTATTATAACATAAATTTAAATATAAGTTTCATTAATATATATTTTATCACTCCCCTAAAAACTAATTATATATTATCCTCACTACAACACAAATATCAAAGACCCATTGGAGTAGTAATCAATAAATATTTTTTAATGATAAGGACTTATATTTTTTACCTTCCATTGAACTTTTGGGTATATATTTTTACTTAATTTGTAGAAAGCATCATAATAATGTGAATGTTCAACTTATTATACAATTTATTCCAATAAAAAATTCAAAACATTATAAATAAATTTCCTTGATCAGACTATGGTTCTTTTAATATGATCCCAAAGTAATTTTTTTATCTTTTATTTCTATTTATAATTTTATATTCATTAAAAAATTTAAAAATATTTTATGATATTAAATATCCCAGTATGGGACATAAAAAAGGATTCGCATTAGTTTAATGGAAACTGAAAGTCCAATGAAAATGTATTCCTTTTTAATAGTAAAGCATTTTAAAAATAAATATATCATATTAATATATGAATATCAACATCGTCTCAAATAAAAAATTTTAGAACTCATTATTATTCATTATAAAACCATAAGGGAATCTTGATGCATGTGGGAACTGATGAAATCATATAACAACATTCACCATTATATGTTGATAAACATTCAATTTTTCATGAAATAAACCTCTTTAAATTTAAAATTTTTTGAAAATATAATCTATGTTTCATTGAGCATCATATTCCTAACATTTAATCACTCATGTTTGAAATATGATAAAAAATAATGACTACTTATTTCAATAGGTTTAACCAATCATGTTATCCCTTAATTATCCACTCCAAACACTAAAACATTTTCCAACGTAATAGAGAGATATATCGTGCTCACCCAACATCATCATACATATTAGGAACACATAAAATACTTTATAATTATTTATTACATTATCAAGATAATTTTTTTTATATTTCATTTTCTTCATAAAACTACAGAAAACCACATTTAAATTGATTTGAAATATAATTTCCATTTTGAATAACTATAATGAAGATTATTCATTTTCATTAAAAAATCATAAAATCAAAAATCTCAAATAATATATGGAATATATTATTCATATAAAACCATTGGTAAATTATAGACTAATATAGATATTTAATAGTACATTTGATAGTGGTAAAATTAGATCCATCGAAATATATTCAAATGAAATTCTCTTGTTCTTATTTTTATAATGTAAAATATAACCCATAACAAAAATGAATACACTCATCTAAAAAAATTAATTTAATTAAAATATAGTAAAAATGGCTATTAAAAACCTTTAATGCATAACTATATAGATTATTTAATAATTTAAATTTACATTGAAACGAGAGGAACTGAGTTGAAGGGAAATCATTAAAACATGATTTCCAAAATATAGTCCCATATCATGACCCCAGACTCATTTTCTTTTAATTTTTAACTTTAAGAGTAATACAATTATATACGATTTATACTTAATTAATATTATTTTGAATTTTTATTCAATTATAATTATTTTATTTATTAAACTTGTTATAGTTCTTCATTTTGTTATAGAAATTTTATATTTCACATTTGATATATGGATAAAATATTTTTTATAAAATTAATATAATAATTTTCATTTAGTTATAATAAAATAGTTCATGGTCTCTTTATCTCTAAAATCTTATACATATAATAATTATCAAATTTATACCTTAAATCCAATTTTAGTACAACCATGTATCAACCTTGGATTTTAGTAATTTCATTTCCTTAATTTAAAAATGTTTGAGTAGATTTCTTGAAAAAACACCAAGTTATAATGACATAACATATTAAAAACATTGATATTAAATGTTCAGAAATCAAAAAAGTAACTATTTTATAAAATCACTATAAAATTTGTAATAAAATAGTACTCATTTTATCTATTAAAATACATGTTTCATAAATTATTATTTGTTCTATTATATAAAAAATATTATTACCAATTTCAGATTTTTAATTTGATGAAATGAACACAGGTCTTGTATTAAATACAATAAAATATTGATTTTACAATATTTTATATTTTTTTCTAGAAAAAATCAATTTTAGGTGAATACTAATAACATAGAGTTTTGGCCAAACCAGTGAATTTTATCTTTTTATATGTATATGGGATATTACAAAATGATTATAATACATATTAACTGATTAAATATATATTTTAGTAATAAAAATATAAAATAAAAAAAATTATTTTGAACGTATAAATTATATATATATATATATATAATTTTATTACATAAGAATCTTTTATTTATAATTTTAAAATGAGTTTCATTTTTTTATTCTAATTAAATATTTATATAGTGAAATCTGGGTTTGTCTTATTTTTAATTATAATACCATTTTACGTTATTATAATAAATCAATTACTAAAATATTGATAATTACCCACCATAATTTTATCTTTTATAGAGGATTATATTTTACAAAAAAAAATTCCTTAAATACATGTTTACAAGTCATATGTTACTAACTAAATAAAACATTCTCTGATATTTATTAAATGAAATATAATAATTCATGAATATATGAAGAATAATCATGTAAAAATGTAGTAATAAGTGTTTATGTTCATTTTTAAATATAAAATAATTTACATCAATAATATCCAATTAAGAATAATTCGTGTTTGAATTAGTAATCTATTGAGGCTTATATTTTCATAAATTAAAATGTCTATTTTAAAAAAATATATAATTTTTTTGATTTCTTACACACATGACATACCAACTGTCTATCACCTATATCACCTAACATTCATGCCATTTTATTATTACACACTCATTATAATTATTTTTCATGGAACATCCATGTTTCCCATCATATAAAAAAGGATAATTTAAAACATTTTAAAACGCTAATCATATATTAAATTTTCTTTATTAACATGAAAAAATTTTATATACTTAATGTCCATTAGACCCTATATTTTCCATAGAAACTATATATTTTCCAAATATCTGAGAATATAAAATCATCATGATGATTAAGTTCACCGCCTCCTAGTATGTTTTTTACATTTAAGTAATGAATGGGTTCAACCATCAAGGTAAGGGATAATCTAAAAAACCACCCCTACCTTTTTGTTTTAGATTATTCTAATTAATTTTAATTATATTTTATATTCTTCTTAATTATATAATGCTAACCATATATATTATAATTACTTAAATATTTATTTTAAAATTTATCTTACTACTTGGGAAGGAAATTTTTTTGTTCCCTTTAATTTTTTCGAGTTTATATAATTTGTTTAATGGAATACCACAATGTCTACTGTCATGTCAAGTATCACCCTGATAAAATGTTGTAACCTTTATTGATATGTTAAAATCCATAATTATTTCATGATAACCCATTCTAGTTCATTTTTTATTTTTAATTGAATTAATTTTTGTGTTTTCTTATATAAAAGATAACTCAATCATTTCAAAAAAACAATCTAATACTTCTTTTTATTAGTAGTAGATCTCTTTTCCTAATTTATTATCTAAAATTGATACTAATGTCATAATGTATATTCCTTTTCAGAATTAATAATTTTTACAATGATCTATTTCATTCCATTATTTTAAATCCATTTGACATAGCCTTCTATTTTTATTAGGTAAATGTTTTCAAACACAATTTTTCCTCATAAACCATATCATTAATTTTATTTATGTACATATTATATTAATTTTTTTGGAATACATTATATTTTATGTATTATGATATATTTTACCTAATGGGGTGATGTGTGGGTACGTTATAGGACTCCAATGTGTTAGATAAATTTAATGTGTTAATAGTGTCGTTTTTATATTGAGTAAGACTACTCATTTTCCGAGGCCTTATGGTGTAATCCTATGAATATAATGCAAATATAGGTAATAATTCATATAATATGGTTAGTATGTCCTATATTTTAATCCTTGTAATGGAATACTATGATGATGCCCTTATGTGTAATCCTAGTTACATGCTTACAATATCATTTCTATGTTATTACCATATATTCATAAATCCATTCTCATATAAGCTAAATTACTTATTTCATGATTTATTTTTTTATCATTGAATTTATGATATTACATTATTCATATTTTCAATATTGTTATGAATTATATCCATTTTTATTCAATTGTTTGGAATTTTACCTCACCCTTTATATAATGTATTTTCCCTTTGATTTCCAAAGTAATTTTAGAGGTTTGATGGTTATAGGAGAACCAAAAATATTTTTAAATAATGATTTTGGATTTATGATTATGATGTGGTACTTTTGATTCTCATCATCCAAAGAGAGTAGACCTAGAAATACTCATTTTGAATTTGTTATAATAGAATGTAAAGAATAATTTAATTAAGTATATTACTTGATTATTCTCTTATATTTAATCTCAATGGAAATGTGTGGGAATTTTCGTGGATAATATTGTAATATAAAATTACTAAAAACATTAACGATATTGTTAATGATAGGATTGGATAAAAATGTTATGTTAAATTTTTGATTATGTGGGTTTCCATGAAATACAACATGTTTGGATACTACAAATATTTATATATATATTCATCAAAGATTTATTTGGTGTTAATAACCTCAAAAGGTGTTTTTCAATTATATATCTACCACAATTATAGTGTGTGTAGATTATTCCCTTATTATTCACATGGTTTGACTATCATGGTGGATATTTATTGGATAGTAAACATTTTATTTATGAACCATGTTAATTGATTTGGGTAAAATTTAAACTATAGTGGTTATGTAAAATAATATATTGAAATATTCAATGAAATTTATATTGAAACATATGGATTTTTTATATAATAATAAAATCACAATATTAGCAACATTTTTATGATCATAGTTTTACCCTGTAGCTTGTTGTTGATTTCCGAATTGAACTTAAGAATTGACCGATTCTTCTATCAAGCTATCTATAATGAATAGTTCCCATTGAATTAGAAGAATCAAATATGAAATTTCAATAGAAATTTAAAAATATATTTATATGCCCTACTAGTTCAACATGGTGTGAATGAGTGATCATAATAAAAATATGGTATGGATAATGTACTATTTTAATCAATAACCATGAGATATTAAAACACATCATAAAAATATAAGTTCCCTCTAACAACAAAATATAAATATAAGATCAAATTATTAGATCATAATTATATAAATGAATGAGATATGGACGTAGTATAATCAAATTACACATGAATGGAAGATATTCAAAAGATGGAATTCCAAAAATATTTTGGAAATAGGTAGTTTTTATTCACGCCGTTTTGATATACAAATTACTTCACCATATACTTGGATATTATGAGGATGTTATATATATATATATCATAGATCAATTTTTTGGTAGTAATAATATATAATATTCATATTTATTCCAAAATATTGAATGGTCATTATTATCTCATGACGACTGTGTCGAAGACCTCTAGGAAGGAATGAATATATTAAAAACTCTAAAAAATGAATTCATGGATAAAAAAGACATCCTTTTTTGTTAATGTAATCATAATAAATGGTATATCTATATCAAATATAGCAATAACGGAGTATTGTATAATAATAACCACTTTGATCAAATCTATAGCCTTCAATGGATATTTGGATACATTTGATTATTTTTGAGTTATTTAACATGGCTATCAAACAAATTAATCATGTTTACAATAAAATGATTACGGAACCTTTGGAATGTTGAATATAATGAAATATCGGATGAGGTCAAAAAAAGTCATGAAAAATAATTCTATTCATATAATACCCTTGGGTGATGAGTTAAAAAATTAGGAGGAAAACTTTTCATAAAATTATTTGGATTCATAGAGGATATCATTAAATTTAAAAAAATTATACATTTTTATTATGTTGAGACCTATGGTATATACACTAATAACAATATCATAAAATATATATTTAAGGATAGGGAGTTAAAATTTTTAAAACAAAATAGTGAGGGTTAATCAACGTGTTTAACATCATGAGACATTATCACCATAGAAGTCCATAAAAGTCGGATGATGATTTGAGTTGAAAAGTAATAGACATCACTAACCATGAAGTGGATTGAAAAACAAATAGTAGGATGAATGATTATTTCATATTACGTGGACATATGACCTACATTACAGTAGTTTATTTTTAACCATATAATCAAACAAATATTAATAAATTCGCGAAGCATGGTATTTAGATATAGAAAAAGGTAGTGAATATTCAGAGGATTGCATTAAATATTGATGGATTCTATTGTTTTGTAACCCATATTAGATTAAAATCTATACTAGTATTTGTCATTCTTTTTTTATTGTGAATATAATTAATTCTTATTAATCAATCGTAGATAGTAAACTGTTAATATAGTTTTGAAGGAAAACCATTAGAGGGATTTCCAGAAAATGGAAATCATAGATTATACATTTCATTTCATCGTATGTAATCTTTTAAATGGAGATTTAATGGAAAAAAATAATGATGAAATAATTACCCAAACAAAAACTAAATTGGGATATCATTAATATTGGATTCATAAGATGACTCCCCAAAACAACTAAAGGCCACAAAATTTATGGCTTCTAGTTGGTCACCTTACAAAGTTATCATAGTTTTTTACCATCATTTTGGATTTATCCCTTATCTGCCTCTCCATTACATACATATGTGATGTGGTATGGTTACCTACAACCCCAATATCTAGTAAATATTATCATGATCCAAGATATAACATTATTTTTTAGATAAGACTTCACATGGTATTTGAAATAGACTAGGCATATAATACGTAAAATCATCATCAGATAGATGTTCAATCTGATTGGATAGATCAAACTACATAAGTTATTAGATTAAATTAACCTTACAATTTGAACAAAATATTTTGTCATTTTCAATGAATAATTTATAAATATCACAAAAATTTATGTATAGGGATACTAGAGTTTCTATTTCAATGGAAACACATATTTTTAAACATCTTGTATAAAAAATATATTCTTCATTTCACTTTTTGTTCATAAAAACTAGAACATTCTTACATATAACAAAATTAAAACCATTATCTATAACCTAGTTAGTGGAAACATAAGAATTGGTCATCTTAGTTATTAATAATTCTAGATGCAATATATATTAATAATTAAACAAAAATTAGTAAAATATTAGAATAAGGATATGATAACATGAGATAAAATTTAGGATATTATTCAAATAAATTAAAACCACACTATCTTAAAACATGTAATAATGAATTATAAATAAGAATAAATTTGGAATAAAATTGAATAATCATCAATAATAAATCAGGATATAGGAAAACATAACATAATTATAAAATATATTTTTATGTAATTAACATAAAAATATAAAATCATATTTTTATTCATTTATTACATCCAATACTAACATATTTTATTCAATTAATTCTCTATTTTACCACTTCCTTATTCAAGGTTGACACTATTGATTTATTATTAGGAAGTTTCACTTAACAATCTATTTTCAATCCAAAATATAGTATTTTTTATATCATGAAACATCATTAATTAACAATTTCATTAAATTTATATATAATATCAATCCCCCAATCAAATAGTGGAAACCATACATATGTCAGCCAGAAGATCAGAAAACATTCATCAAATCATCACATATAAACACTAGTAAATGTAACGTGTTTCATAAAAATATAATATTTTTAATCAAGAACAATTTATAGAAATAATGTAAATTTATACATTGGATCATATGAAACATAAATATTTAGAATCATAATCTGTTGATATTATAGAAAAAAAATATTATGTTAAGATCTCTAGAATCATTTTTTCTAAAAATATATTTCATTAAAAAACTTATTTAGAATAATTTTTTTTCAAAATATCTAAAAATTAATATTATTTTTAAATAATATAATAACATTATAATGGAATATTTCATTAATAGAGTATTTATGTTTGTGGGAGATGTTTTCCATATAGTATATATTGAAATTAAAATTACATTATCATTTTTGGTAAAATCTCTAATATACCATGTTTTAGAAATGATAATAAGGTCAACATTAACACTTTTAATAGAACATAAAATATATCAACAAATTAAACATGCTAATATTTTAATTTCGATTAAAATATTCTACAAGAAATTAAAACTAAAATATGGTCAATAATGGAAATAATTACTTATTTTTGATGGAAATGAAATCAATTTACCTTAAAAATATTATTTTTGATCCCTGAGAATGAAAATATAGATATTTAAATAAATAAAAATAAATATATTGAAATAACCAGAATAGAGAAAAATTTAAAAACAATTAATGATATTGGTCATATAAATCTATAATTAGGAATTTTATTGTAAATCATTTTTTCGAAAATGAAATTATAACATAAAAGCATAACCTCTAGTCTATTTTCCTTCATAAGATATCTTTCCTCCTATAAAATAAATTTTAATTTTATAACTATAAACTATATCATTAATCATTAATATTTTAATAAAAATTTATTAACTAATAATAAATTAAAATCATTCATTAAAATTATTATATTATCAACATTATATCAGTTGATTACTACTTCATTTTCAGTGTATGTTTTTGTTTAGCAGTAATGAAAATTTCAAATTAATAATTCTTTATTCATCTAAATCTTGTTAATAATAATATTAATAACATATATACTAATTATATAATAATTATTATAGTTCATATAGATATGTATTAAAAAATTAGTTTCCTAACTATATAGATACAATAGCTTATAAATATATATGAGTGACATTTCCATTTTTCAATTAAGAAAAAACAATTTATGTAAATACTAATTCATATGTAAAGAACATAAAGTATAATGTAAAAATCATATATAAATATCAAATCTATCATATTCACTAACCATGAAAAATGTTGTATGGAAATTATTAATAGGGATATGTTGAATCGGTAGTCCCCATATATACATGAGTGAGACATTCATCACCTTTTTGATTGAAAATTGGTGATAAATGAATGATACATAATCATAATAATTCCTCATATAAATAATCTTACTTAATACATCATCTTTTATGTATACAAATCTTTTACATTAAAAAATTAAGATATATAATTAAATGAGAATTATAATGATGTATACATTTTAATTATGAGATACCATTTGGATTACCCCTAAGGCTTAAAGGATTTCTCTTTTGAGTAGAAAAAATATAAAAGATTAAATGAATGATTCAAGTATGGTTATTTAATTGGTATATTCAATGATATTTTTCAAAAAATTGTGAATAATGTCGGACAGAAGGTTAATTTTTTTATGATAAGGAGGAGACAAAAATATGTTTACAAAGTGAATTTAATTATATAAGGTGAATTTCAAGGCAATGTGGATGGAAATATCATTTTGTTAATTTTTTAGAAAATATTATGTTGAAATATCATCATCTGATGACAATTTTATATGTTTGGAGTGAAATCCTACCATTACCTCATTGTTAAATTCGTTGATGTTCTAAAGAATTTTAAAATTTTATATTTTTCAATTGAAAATCATATTACCATAAAATATAACAATATTACCTTAAATTATTTTTAATATAAAAAGAAATTGAAATATTATGGCTATTTTGGTGAAATGTTTTTGTTATTAAATGTAATAATATTAATATATTATATGTAGGAATTGTTGATAAAAGTGGGAAATGTGGAGTGAACCCAATCCCTTTTGAAATTATGAGCATTACATGATGTGAGTGTTCATTAATTCTCTCCAATAAATTATATTATTGGAAATATTTTCAATTTATCTATATTTCATTACATCTATAATGTTATAGATTTTGTTTATTTAAGTTACCCCTAATTGTATTATGTTGTATACAATTACCCCTAAGAAGATACTGGGATGACTGATATATTATTCACCAAAGTTAATGTTGGAATTATCTTTTTTTCTAGTTCAATGATGATATTATGATGATACTTGTTTCCTATGTTGTTCCTATATTATTAAAAATTATTTTTCCTACAATATTTTCTTTATTTCAGCATGTAATAAATGTAGATAATCTGTTTTCGTTAACGGAATGATATTATGAAGATATATGTTTCCTATTTTTATCTCTTCATAATGTAAATTATCAATGAATGAATATTGTGTTTCATGAATAAATTAGAATAGTGACATTTTGAATCTATATTTAAAAAAAATAAGAAATGTATATAAGTTTTCATAAGGTAATGAAATATTTTTTATAATTCACTAAAATAATATCGCTAATAAATTTCTAGAATAAATGAAAATTAATATTTTTTATATATCATGTAATTATAGGTTTATTACCATAAAATTTTCTATAATCATTTATTCTAAATTTGGTCTACACTAATGGATATGATGTAATTGTAAAGAATGTATCATATGGTGAGATGTACTGTCACGACCCATCCTCGGGGCCCGTGCCTTGACTACCCCAAGCCTACCTTCTATAGGCCAGGGGCTGGCGACTAGCACCAAAGGCATAAATCCCGATAACTGGGAAGGCATTGCCTTTATAGAAGTAAACAAAACACCACAGATTACAAGCGGAAGTGAAACACTAAGTACAAAAGAAATTGTTGAAAAGTAAATGGGTCAGAATACAAACCCGACTGAAAGTACAGCTACTACTAAACGAAAGTACAACAAAAAGCGACAAACAGCTGGAAGAAAGCAAGTAGCTCATGGGTTGTCCACCATAGATCCTACCAGAAGGGTAGGTACAGAATAGCGTAGCTCCTGGATCGTCCACCACGGATCCTACCTGAAGGGTAGGTATAGATAGCATTAACAACGCTCTCGCCCGTCAACCTCCTCCGAGTGTCATCTCACCGTGAAGTCCACCTCTAGATACTGACTCATCGTGTGGTCCACCTCCGGGTACCATCCAATCCTCGAACACTCAGCCGCTGTCAGCGCTGCCCTTCGTCTACAACCAACACAACGAGGTGCGGTCATATCCCGTGCAGGGGTGAGTATACGATACTCAGTAGGGACACCGATCCCCTCAAGGTCTCACTAAAACCAACAAGGATACCCACAAAGAAGATCTCAACAGATAACCTCTAGGTATATGCCCATACATATACCTATGTTATCAAGTAACCCATCTCAATCATGTGGAAACTTAAACATTATGAAATCAGCGGATAACCACTACCCAGGTATATGCCCATTCATATACCTAAGTTATCAAGTGACCCATCTCAATCATGAGGTAAACACAAAGTTCATACTCTGCTAAAACAAGGATTTTTATTATAGAAACCATAACTGCCGAAGAGCCCTGTCTCTAGAGTGTACATTGGTCAGGTCACGACTCCGAGGTACTGCCCTCTAACCTAAGACTGCTGAGGTACTCCTCCTATCGAGTACTGCGGGTCAGCCATCCATGCATAGTAGTGCTTCCAGCCGGGGTATGCCACCCAAACACAGTAGTGCACACCCCCTAATAGCCTGCAAAGGTACTCTCCGCATGAGTAACGCTTTTCTGCCTTGTCACATATTAGTGCTCCGCCCGCCAGGGGTCTGCACCAAAACAAAGTAGTGCTCCATCCATTAGGCTATTCGACTCACTCCAAGTCGAGTCGGTCAAGCAGTCGTCAGGTCTCATCCGACTACACGGTCTCCGTACTCTATACGCTCATCTCAGGGAGGGTCCACTCAACGAGATATAGGTCAATACTCCAATTATATCAATGTCCCACGAAGAAGTTTTTCAAAGGACCGCCTCGTCATAGTGGTCTCAACGAAATAGACGACGCGTCAATCGGACGCCCGGTCTGTGAGTTATTATCCTTTTCTTCCCAGGGGCCTGGTTGGTTTCGTGTGCAAACCAACTCGGCCATATCTCAACTGTACCCCAAACTCTCATAGGGTATACTCATAGGTACCGTTTCTCAATGTTATCACCAACGCCGCTGACGGTTCATCAAACGGATGTCTAGTCTGAAAGTTATCAGCTTTTCCGTTCTAGGCCCCGGTTGGATTTTGGGAACAATCCAACCCAGCCACTATCCAACTGCTACCAAAACTCAGGCGAAGTATGCCAAAAATTCTATCTCATCCAGATTAAACAAACAATGTCTACGACACGTCAATCCGATGTCGGAACCTCAAGATATAAGTGTTTCAGCTCTGAGGGCCCGATTGGTTTTGTGTTTGAACCATCTCAGCCATACCTAAAGTTATCCGAAACTCTGTGTGTAATAAACCGAAACGAACCCCTCAATCCAAGGATTTCTATGCAACTGATGGTGCATCGATCCGATGTCCATGTCCCATGATAGGGGCATTTGAATGGAAACTGCCCGAAAATAGGGGGTTCATCCTCGGTCCAACCCAACCTGATACCCCTGGGTCGGCCCGAACCGGGCGACCCGCACCGGGTCTGGGTCATGCCCAATAGGGCGCGGCCCGGCCTGGACTGGGCGCGGCCGCGTGGCCGCTCGGCTGTCTGGCTGAGCGGAACAGGAGGCGGTTACCACCACCCCCCCCCCCCCCCGTGATAGAAGTCACGACCCCCACGTGGGGGTCGCTCCATGCTAGCGACGCGGCCCGGCGTCGCGTCCTCCTTGGTCCAGCGCGGCCGCGGGACCAGCCACCGCGGTGGCCCTTCCTGACGGCGTGCCGGGTGTCCTCTCCTCTTGGCGGTCGGCCGGTGCAGGCCGCCACCTCCAGTCTCTGGCGCCGCCGTGCTGGCAGGGCGTGTCGACATGATTTTCCACGGACCACCGGATGCGCTCCGGTGGTCCGTTTTTCTCGCAGCCTTTGCCAACGGTCCTCCCAGGACTCAAACTTAACTGTGGAGGCTTCAAATTGAGTTTGCGGCCCCGTTTTTCATTGCCCGTAAATCCGCACACAATGATTAACCAGCTGAGTCTTCGAATCGCCTCCGCGGCCCTGACTCCGACCGCATTTTCGTTCGGCCTCAATAGTGCGGCGCGATGGCGCTGTGCTTCTTCGTCGAGTTAATTCTTGTTTACGCATGGTGCCATTGCACTGCGCCACCTTTTTTCGTGCCGTAATGAAAAAAACAACAAAGGGGGAGGAGAGTCGGCCGTGTTCATGCGGTCCGACCTCCTCCCATTATGTTGATAACAAGCAGCCCAAAAGATGAAAAACGACAAGGAATTTTCAAGAACAAAAGTAATCAACCCAAATAGTTGTCCCCGAAATCAAGAATTCCCAACCCGCAAACATATTCTTCACGGATCAACTTAATATTAAGTTGAACCGCATTCTTAGATATAGAAGGAATTAAACAAGTTTTCACTAACAATCACAGATAAATTCCCTACCTCGATTGTAGTCGAACGAAGGCTCGTCGTGAAATTGCACACCGCGGAAGAAGGCGTCATCGAAAGGGGATCGTCGGGTCATGGAGAAAAGATTCATCGGCTTCGCGTTGTCGATGTATGAAGATCTGACGTTCTTGTCGACCTTCATCGGAGGTCGGAGTTCTTCGCGTTCTTCGTGTTCTTCGATGAAGAGTGAAGAACTTTGAGACTTTGAGCCGCTCTCTCCAAAATCCTCCCGCACAACCCAAGCAACAACAATATTAAAATAACACACCTTATTATTTTATTACTCAAGCCTTCAGTTTGAAATTAAAAATTGATTCAAACAATTAACTCAATTAATTCTAATGACTAAAACCACCCAATTAATAGAGTCTTTTAATATTTAATTAAATGCATGATTTGACTTCTTTTAATAGGGGGTGCGGGTGCGTTACTTTAATCAAAAAGGGGTTGAGAATGTTGAAATGCTGGTGATTGTGTGGGCCCCACACCACTAATATCCTACCAAGCGGATTAGTTAGGATGTGGGTCCCACCCAACCACATAGCTTTGGTTAACACTTCCTTGAATAAAAATAAAATCTGTTGCACAATATTTTATTTTGTTCTTTAGTCAACCCAATTATGTAAAACTCCACCCGAGCAAATGCAACTCCGGAAAAGGTGTTATTAAGCAATTACTGACACTTCGATTCCATCGGTGCCCTCAGATTTCAATTCCGAGCACCGGTTCAAAAGTTAGAAAAACCCACTCGTTCGTTCACTGAACGTACCTGAGCTAAACTTTGGAAAATTATTCCGGGCACACCGGGCATCAGAATCAGGTGCCGTCAGAAACTGCGTTCTTGTAAAATCCCAAAGAAAATTATGAAAAAATTTCCCTTGATTTTTACGGGTCTTTACATTACTCCTACCTCAGGGCTTTACATCCTAGTAAAGCTTTAATACAAACTAGGGATACAAAAGTGGTATTAAGCACGCATCTGAGCCTTCTGCTCCCATGTGATTACCTAGAGGTTCCCGTACTACTAGTGAATGTGCACCCGAGGAATTGACCATCCTCGTAGGATCTGCTCCTGTCAATCCTCGATCCCCACTGGGATCTCTGCGTATGTCTCCCAGTCATCGACGTCCAACTCCCTGAGGTTGATGATGTGTGAAGTATCATTCACGTATCTCCTCAGTTGAGATACGTGGAAGTTGTCGTGCACCTGGTGCAACTGAGGTGGATGGGTCAAGCGGTAAATGACCTCGCCTACCCAGATGAGGACCTAGAAAGGTCCATTGAACCTCGGAGATAACTTCTCACCTCAGCCACATCTCCGTAAACCTCATCGAGGTGATACCCATATACAGACGTGAGCGTCATCCTCAAACTCTAGAGGTCTCCAATTACTGTTAAAACTGAAACTCAAAATGACTACTTCCATGAGGGTAAGGATGACGAACTCTATAGTGATCGGTCACACCCTCCGGTGCATGAGTTTATCCTATGCTGCCTGGGGTTTCCTTTTCACCGACCAAGGGAAACCCATCCCGACATCGTAGTTAAACCACAACCTTTTTTCCTAATACCGTCAATTTGTGTATAAATTTTTATTGCACAGTCCATACTCAAACCAACGACGTAAATCCTCGATGCTGACACCAAGAGATTCCAACTGAAACTCTCTCCTCGAGGGTCTGACCACACCGTCGGCATAAGTGTCATTATAGAGTCTTCTAACAAGGTATCTCCAGACGTGAGGGTCAAGTCTACTACTTACTGGGAACTCTAGGTCTGTGATAAGATTTGTGGAAGGAAGTAATTATTCAAATCAACGTCTGTTACTATAGCAGCTAGTAGTGGACACAGACTGTCCCTTGAATAATTTTTAGAGCCATTGGGTCACACTCCTTGACCGCATGCAGCCGCACTCTTCCTCCGTACTCCAGCTCCCTGAGCCTGGAGGGGAAAACTAAGGAGGTTTGTTGTAGCATGTTAAAATGTACACCACCTCATGCAGCTCTCCTATCTCTGCCTCCACGTCTGCTGCTTCGCTGACTCATTTCTCCTTAAACCTTATTCTTCTTGAAACATTTAACACACTCGAGTCTCTAAGACTGGCGCAGGTTTCTTGTTTCTTACTCCACTGTGGAGTCTTCATCCACTCCTAGATGATCTGCACCTTCTTTTCCTACGATCTGAAAGAGCTACTAAGATTTATCCCTTGCTAAAAAGAAAAACTTGGTTCTCATCCCCCGGCTAAACCACTCCCATTGCCTAATACAGTCAATCATGACATGAATGATGCATTCATGCCATGGATGACATCGTAAGGCCTCGATGTAATTACCAAGAAATCCAACTGTCACTCTCGCCTCCAAGGGTCGAGTCATGCTGTCAGCATCAGTGTGAGGTCACTCGGTCTCCTCCAGTTGAAATCTAGAATGTGAGGGTCAAGTCAACAGTTTTAACCGAGACCTCTCAGTATCAACCAAACTAAAGGATAGGAATGCAAACATCACAATGTTAAGTGTCTTTTTATTATTGCAGCTCTTCGTACAAATACACGAACACAACAACAACATTGAACTAGAAGTACAAGTGAAATATCCACTAGTTCTTCTCCTTTCCACCTGCTCCTGGAGCTCTACTACCTTGTCCACTACTGTTTTTTCTCAAGCACATGTCGCTGCTTCCGCCTCAGTGGCTCTTCCAACTCCTGTGGATTGACTGTGTGAGGAGTTAGACAGTCACATGCCATGTGACCCTTCCTTCCGCAAGAGAAACACTATCCGTTTCTGGAATTCCTGGCTCTGACACCACCCAGGGTGCCCCACACTACAGATCCTATAACCCGAGGTCGCCCACCTGATGGTCTGGTCCTCTTGGACCTATGCATCATCTATCTACTTCCTACAGACGACTCGGCTACTAATGGGAAAACATGTGGCAAAGGCAGCAGCTCCTGAACACGCTCGGGTTGCAGAGCTACTGGTACAAAATACTCCTTGAATAAGGTCTCAAAGTCTCCCCATGTGAAGGTCATATCATCGAAAAACTGGAACAAGAGGCTCCACCACCTGCATGCTGCAGCCTGAAGGAGGCTGGCAGCAAAGATCAACATGAAGTCTGTTGGTGTCCCCACTAGCCTAAAGTCTCTCACCACAGCCTCCAGCCAATCCTCAGCCGCCTGCAGGTCCGTCTCTCCCCATAACCTGGGTGGCCTATGGGGCTGGAACTCGTGTATCATGCTCAAGTGGCGTGCAAAACCTACTGCTGGGGCTGGTGGCATCGGTGGCCCAACGTATGGTAGTACCACTGGTGCCTCCGCTAGTTCCTCAACTACAAGAGGGCCCTATACCGAAGCCTCGTCGCTCGGCAGGCTGTCAGAATGCACATCCCTTAGGCCTCTAGCTAGTCATCTGTGGAAAGGCATCCTGAAAAAACATACATAACATGGTCAAACAATTTATACCTGGTGAGCTGACCGGGTTAGATTTGACTTTTAAAAACTTCTGGAAACACACACGCAATCAGTGTTTTCATGCACAAAGTCGGAAATCAGTTGTCAGGGTCCTGGTGTATGGATACATCGCCCGCCCGCACCAACACTGGGCTCCCTGAACTGAAAACCACACTTGGTACCCTTAACACTATTGCTTCACAGAAAGAAAAATATCATAGTTATAAGTTCTGCAGTAGAACTGACTCCTTTGATACCAATTTGTCATGACCCGTCCTCAGGGCCCATTTCGTGACTACCCAAAGACCGCCTTCCATAGGCCAGGGGCTGGTGACTAGAACCAAAAGCATAAATCTCGATAACTGGGAAGGAATTGCCTTTATAAAAGAAAAAAACACCACAGAGTACAAGAAGAAGTAAAACACTATGTACAAAAGAAAGTGCTGAAAAGTAAATGGGCAAGAATACAAACCCGACTGAAAGTACAACTACAACTGAACGAAAGTACAACAGAAAAAGGCAAACAACTGGAATAAAGGAAGTAGCTCCATGGTCATCCTCCTCGGGTCCTACCTGAAGATAGGTACAGATAGCATAGCTCCTGGATCTTCCACCGCAGATCTTACCTAAAGGGTAGGTACAGATAGCCTCCACAACGCTCTCGCCCGTCAAACATCTCCGAGTGTCATCTCACCGTGAAGTCCACCACCGGATACTGACTCGTCGTGTGGTCCACCTCCGTGTACTGTCTAGTCCTCGAAAACTCAGCCTCTGTCAGTGCTTCCCATTGTCTGCAACCAACACAACAAGGTGTGGGCATAGCCCGTGCATGGGTGATTATAAGATACTCAGTAGGGGCCTCGAGACCCTCAAGGTCTCACTAAAACCAACAAGCATAACCACAAAGAAGATCTCAATAGATAACCTCCACTTAGGTATATGCCCATACATATACCTAAGTTATCAAGTAACCCATCTCAATCATGAAGAATCACAAAGATTATGAAATCAACGGATAACCACTACACAGGTATATGCCCATAAATATACCTAATTTATCAAGTGACCCATCTCAATCGTGAGGTAAATACAAAGATCATTGACTCAGCTCAAACCAGGATTTTTATTATCGAACCATAACTACTGAAGAGCCCCGTCTCTGGAGTGTACAGTGGTCCTGTCACGACTCCAATGTACTGCTCAGTAACCTATGACTACTGAGGTACTACTCCTGTCGAGTACCGCGGGTCAGCCACCCAAACATAGTAGTGCTTCCCGCCGGGGTATGCAAACCAAACATAGTAGTAAACACCCCCTAATAGCCTGCAGAGGTACTCTCTAGACAAGTTCCGTGGGTCTGCACTGTCACACAGTAGTGCTCTATCCGCCATCGTTCTGCACCCAAACAAATTAGTTCTCTGTCCACTGTTCTAGTCGACTCACTCCAAGTCGAGTCGGTCAATCAGTCGTCACGTCTCAACTGGCTACACGGTCTCCGTACTTAGTACGCTCATCTCCGGGAGGGTCTGCTCCACAAGCTACAGTTCGATACTTCAAATATCTTAAAGTCCTACGAATATGTATCTCAAAGGACCACCTCACCATAGGGGTCTCAACGCAACAGATGGAACGTCAATCAAACACTCGGTCTGTGAGTTATTAGCCTTTTCATCCCAGGGGCCTGGTTGGTTTCGTGTGCGAACCAACCCAGCCATATCTCAACTCTACCCTGAACTCCCATAGGGTATACTCATAGGGACCATTTCTAAACGTGATCACCAATGCTGCTGACGGTTCGTCAAACGGACGTTGAGTCTGAACGTTATCAGTTTTTCGTTCCAAGGGCCCGGTTGGATTTCGGGTACAATCCAACCCGACCACTAACGAAATGCAACAAAAAATTAGGAGAATTATGCTAAAAGTTCCACCTCATCAATAGGAAACCAAAAAAGTCAATTTCACGTCAATCAGACATCCGGAGCTCAATATATAAGTGTTTCCTCTCCAAGGGCCCGATTGGTTTTGTGTTCGAACCAAACTGGTCATACATAAATGTTCTCTGAAACACTGCGTGTAATAAACTGAAATGTCTACCTCGATCCAAGGATCGCTACACAACTGATGGTGCATCGATCGGAGGACTGTGGCCCATGATATGGGTGTTTGAACGGAAACTGCCCGAAAATAGGGGGTTCGGGCCTGGTCCGACCCGGCACGAGACCCCCTGGGTCGGCCCAAACCGGGTCGAGCCGAATCGGGTCCGAGTCCGGACTAATAGGGTGCGACCCGGCATGGTGGGTGTGGCCCGGCCCGGCCTGGGCGTGGCTCGGCCCAGCCTAGGAGCGCCCGGACTGCTGGCCTGCCGCGCGGCTATCCGGCTAAGCGGAACAGGGGGGTGCAGTTGCCACCCCCACCCCTTGTGAAAGAAGTCACGGCCCCTGAGCGGGGGCCGCTCCCTACTAGCACCGCGGCCCGGCGCCACGTCGCCCTTGGTCCCGCATAGCAGCGGGACAAGCCACCTGCCGCCGCGGCTGAAGTCGCGGTGACCCTTCCTGGTAGCGCACTGGGTGCCACCGGCGCCGCCGTGCCAGCGCGACGTGCCGGCAGGATTTTCCACGGACCACCGGACGTGCTTCGGTGGTTTGTTTTTCTCTCCGCCTTTGAAAAAGGTCCTCCCGGGACACAACCTTCACTACGGAAGCTTCAAATTGACTATACGGCCCCATTTGTCGTCACCCGTCAATCTGCGCAAAACGATCAACCAGGGGAGTCTTCGAATCACCTCCGTGGCCCCGACTCCGGCAGCTGTATCGTTCAGCCTCAATGGCGTGGTGCGACGGTGTCGCGCTTCGTCGTCGCATTCTTTCTTGTTTCCATGCGGTGCCGTTGCACCACATCGCCTTTGTTCATGCCGCAACAAAAAAAACAATAAAGGGGGAGGAGAGTCGGCAGTGTTCGTGCGGTCCGACCTCCTACCGTTAAGTTGATAACAAGCGGCCCAAAAGACAAAAAACGACAATGATTTTTCACGAACAAAAGTAATCAACCCAAACAGTTTTCCCCGAAATCAAGAATTCCTAACCCACAAACATATTCATCACAGATAAACATAAAACATACTTGATCTGCATTCTTATATTTAAAAGGAAGTAAACAAGGGTTCACTAACAATCACAAATAAATTACATACCTCGAGCGTAGTTGAACGAAGGCTCGTCGCAGAATTGCACGTTTCAGAAGAAGGCATCACGGAAGGGGGATCGTTACGTCACGGAGAAAAGATTCTTTGGCATCGCGTCGTCGATCTCTGAGGATCCAAAATTTTTGTCGACCTTCGTCGGAGGTTTGCGTTCTTCGCATTCTTTTCATTTTTCTTGTTCATTGATGAAGAACGAATAACATCGAGTCTTTGAGCCGTTCTCTCCAAAATACTCCTTACAACCCAAGCAACAACAATAATAAAATAAGACACCTTTTTTATATTACTCAAGCCTTCAGTTTGAAATTCAAAATTGAATCAAACAATTAACTCAATTAATTGCCATGTTCAAAACCGCCCAATTAATAGAGGCATTTAATATTTAATTAAACGCACAAGTTAACCTTGTTTAATAGGGGTGCAGGTGCGTTACATTAATCAAAAAGGGGTTAAGGAAGTTGAAAGGGTGGGGCTCATGTGGGCCCCACCCCACTAGTATCCTACCTAGAGGATTAGTTAGCATGTGGGTCCCACTCAACCACTTAGCTTAGGTTAACACTTCCTTGAATAAAAATAAATTTTTTGCACATTATTTTATTTTATTATTTAGTTAACCCAATTAAGTAAAACTCCAACCGAGAAAACACAACTACAGAAAAGGTGTTATTAAGCATTTACCTGCGCTGCGATTCCATTGGTGCCCTCGGATTTCAATTCCAAGCACCGGTTCAAAAGTTAGAAAAACTTGCTCATTCGTTCACTGAACATACCCAAGCTAAACTTCGAAAAATGATTCGGGGAACACAGGTCCTCGGAATCAGGTGCCGTCAAAAACGACGTTCTTGTAAAATCCCAAATAAAAATAAGAAAAAATTTCCCTTGAATTTTATGGGTCTTTACATGTACAGAATTATATATTTAAATGAACAGAATAGGACACAATGTCAAATATTTATTCATATTATATAGATGTGATATTTTTCATAATAATATAATTAACAATTGATAAAATTAAAACTATATGAATAATGAATATAATTTATCCATACAATAGAATAAATTATGTAAATACTATGGATTATGAGATTTTTAGAACCAAAGAATAAATAATACGGTTTTTATTGATCATACATCTCAATAGGATAGAGTCACAGAAAAGGTTAAACACATTGTAGATTATATATAAAAACTATTCTATGAAAGCATAGTTACTTATAACTATATAAATGAATCATTTTATGTGGATATGTATATTTAAAATAAAGTGTTTCTCCATACAGAAGACGATATGATGTTATATTAAATATTTTATAGGCAAAAACAGTTATTTATTGTAATAACTGTATTCAAAATAAAATACACATTTAATATTTTTTGATATCATGGATTGTATTTAGATGCTACAAATGATGGTTAATTTTTGGTTTAGAAATAGAGATGATAATAAATGTGTCAAAAAAGGGAGGCATAAAATATTGTAATATAGTTTTGTGAATATTTGCTGACATGAAATTGATGAAAAATATTGAAACATTGATTTATTTAATTCTTTCCATTGAATAAAGTAATATTTGTGGGCTAGGAACTGAGGGCATGTGGAACTCTAGTGTAAGGGGGGCCGATATTTTTATTTTCACAATTTTGATTATATAATATCATGGTTGGATAGTTTTTATGAAATAATGGAATGACTCCAAAATATATTCTTGGATTCTAAATACTCCACCTACATTAAATATGATGTAATAGTTTCACCAAAGTAGTTTAATAACAATTACGAATGTTAGTTGTTCATCATAAGTATAGTCATGGTTGAATTAATAAACAAATAAACAAATATTTTATATTTTTTATAATTATCATTAACCAAATATCCCTTATATAAATAATATTATGGAAAATACAAATAGTCATTTAAAAATTAACAAGTATATATGAAGATATATTATAGAAGAGTTTTTGATGATAGGAAAAAGATCACGGTATGAGGATTGTTGTGACAAGGATTTCATATATCTCATTATTAACAATGATGTAGAATGATTCAACATCCACCATTAATCTAATATCATGGCTGTACATTTTTTTATGTTTTATTTTTTCTTGATATTATTTTCTTATTTCAAACAAAAATAAATAATTCTTTGAAATTTATTAATATGTCGGTAACATATTATTTTTACTGTTTTATCAGCCAAGAATTATGATTTTTTTATAATCCTTGATTATTTGACATTTATTATTTGTTCTAACAAAATTGTATTGAGGAATTCATTCAAAATGGATAATTTTTATCCCTTATATATGTTTTTGTTTTTTTCCAATATTCAATATCCATTCAGCATCTATGTTTCAATAACATAACAATAGGGTACATTAACAAAAATCAACCATTTCTCAATTTATATATGGTGAAAAAATCGATAAAATTGTATTAGATGTGAGAATATCATAAAATTTGATTCATGGTGTATTGTGGGAGAATATCGGTGATAAATCTGATATATCTTTTTCATTATTTTGGAATTCATAAATATATAGTTATGAGGATGATCTATGAGTATATTTAGAGATTTCAAATCTTCCATCATCGACATTTTAGTTTTACATAGCTATATATTTAAGAATTATAGGGAAGATTCATGTTAGTATTGGTGGTGAATATGGAATGGGAATGGAATTTTGAATATATGGGTGTATCTGGGAAATTAAGACATACATGGATTGTAGTTTAGGAATATTGGGATCATATCACCTTTTCTACGATGGCTAGGGATTCATGAATAATTATATATAACACACCTGGGGACCGATTTAAATATGGTATATATAAAATTCATCAGAATTAAAAACACTCAAAAAATTTATAGATCATGTTTCTATTGATGGGACTATTTATTATTATGTTCACAATTATAATTGCATCATATTTAAAAATTAATGACATATTTTTGTACTTAGGCTAGTAAATAAATTATTATTTTTCTCTAAGTCGAGTACAGAAAGGGAGGTGAACATTTCATCAAAAAAGTTAGTAACATTAGGCATATATATCATTAATATTCTTATTCTTATACAATTATTGTGTAGTTGTTTATAATTTTTAACAATATACTATGCTATTTGGTAATTTTCATTTTCCTTCATAATCTCAGATGATGTGATAACATTCTATGTAAGGTTATATTATGTGGATGGTTAAGATTTCTTGATTCATCATCCTCCAATTTTGTTGTTTCTTGATGGGAAATTCTATCATACAACCGTGAAAATTATTGTGTTAATGAATTTTATTTAGTTGAATTTTCAAATGTAAGGTAAATTGGATAAATTGTAACATATTCATATAATTTTGTATAGAATTTAGTTAAATGGTATATCAATTTAAACATTCATTGGATTGTATCTCTATTTCATGTAAATGTAATTCATATTAGTGATACCTTGTGTTTTACTTGCCTGATTAAGATGTTTTTGGAATTTATTTTTAGGAGAAAAACCAACTAATGTTATGTAAAAATTATTATAACTTTTCTATTATAAATATGCACAAAAATGGATACCAATTTCCATTTAAATAGTGATGAATCTATAAAATTGGAATGATTATCCATATAACTATACTTATATTTTAATGAATATCCCCTAATAGGAATTGATTTTCATTATATAACTTTTAATTAAAACACTTTGGGATATGGTTATGATAACAAAGAGGGAAATTTTATGTGTCAATATCCACTTCTAAGGGATTTCATATAAATGTATGTTGGAAACATACATACCTAATTCACTAAATATGATAAGAGCCTTGTTTTTATTTTTTGTATTGTATTTTATTAATATGTGTTTTTTGTAAAATAGAATTAAAGTTATATCCTATTAGTTTTTTTCTACTCTATATTGTGTGTGGATGTTTCATTTACTAACCGAATCAGTTCAAAATTATAGATAAATTAATGGTTGAAATAAAATGATGAGAAAATAATCTTATAATTATATTAGAATTGATGTAAAAAAATTCATTTATAGTATATAAAAGTATATCCCTTGTAACTTGTACCTATAATTATATTCTATTGATCCACTTAAATGATTAAAATAAATATTATGTTAATTTAAAGGATAAAATCGATCCATTTAGTGGGGTTAATATCATATACCCTTATTTAGAGGTATTTATAATTTTTTTCTTAAGAGTTACATTGGAAGGGGATATGAATGTTTTTTATGAGTTTCAAATGACTTCATTAGTTATTTTTAACAAAATATTATACAATAGATCAATGTTACATTTTATGTGTATCCTAAATTTAGTATCGTCTCATTATATTATTTTGATGATATTACATAATTTTTTGTAGAACCCTTAGAGATTTGATAATTCCTAAATTATTGAATTATGTTTGAAGTCACACTTACTGATGCTTCATAAAAATGTTAATTTTTTAAGAATATTAATAATTGAAAAAAACACATTTATTATACATGAGGTTGTTAGGTATTTAGATCCTCTATAGGGGAAGGATCACTACATAATGATCATGTTTTTTGGGATTTAAATTCATTGGTCATGGTCTACCACTCGTCTGTTGTAAAATTTATAGACATTTAATTATAGAAAATATGGAAGGTTGTTAAAAAGGTTTATAAATTTTTGCGAATAATATAATTATCATTCATTCTATTGTATTGTAAATCACTTGATGAAAATTCATAGTTAAACTATGATGGTGAATGAAAATAGATGAATCATTATTTCATTATCTAAGAATTACATATCAATGAATGTGGTTCTTATCGAGTTAATGTATGTTACCAAGATCCATATATTTTTCTATGAAAAATATTCATGTTTTTTATTGTATCTTGTGAAACAATTTAATTAAAATGATGAAATATTATTTTTAGGACAACATGTCTAATGGGTCTTGAGTTCTTGAATACTATGTTCACTGGTCATCTTCATAGCAGAGTGACATGTGAAATAAATATTCTCTATGGGTATGGTAGCTTTGAGATATAATAAATTCCTGATTTTTTCTATTTCATGGGATTATTTTGTAAAAGGATTGGGTGGTGTATCACCACCAGTCAAATATAGTTATAATTTTATATCTAATAAAAAGAATGTTTGTCACCATAGATCTAGAATAGTTTCAAGTGTATGTCAAAATTAGAAAAAGTTCCTCCTCACTCATATAGGTATTTATTTATCTAATTTCAAAATAAATATAGGTATAATATTTATATCTACATTCATTAACCATGTTGGGTGGTGGACGGAGAATGTACCATAGAATGAGTTTCTATTCTCATTAAGGCATTGTCTGTGACAGTGGTAACGTGGGTAGTTTCACATCACTTGAGTTTCTATATTTGAATGGAAGAACAATGATTAAAGGATTAATCACGCACCTAACCTCTAATTAACATCATTATTCTAGGTTGGTGTTTTGTGGTTATCATAAAATTTTCATGAATACCATTGGAATTTAAGGTAATGTGAATGAATCTTAATCAAGACAACAACTATTGTGCTAGACAATATATTATTTGATAATCCTTGAGTCAATCAACTGATGTTTTGGTGTGGAATATTTAATGGTGAGATGTGACAACATTATGTTGAATATTTGAAATAGCATGAATTTGTATAGAGGAATGAACCAACAAAAAAGGACATTATGTTATTATAATAATTTTTGGATAAATGAGGGAAAACCATGAATTTTATGTATTAAAATTATGATCATCCAAATAATGAAGGTCCCTTGCGGGTATAATATGATCCCTAGGAATTGTACTTGTTAAATCATGAGAGATACCTAACATTGTATAATAATTAAGAGCAATTAGTGATGAAAAATTGGTTGGTCTATCCATTAAATTTTTGATGAGTCCGCTATCGGTACTTTAATAGTCTTTTATTCATGAATTTTGATGTGTTTGGTCAGATGATGTGTCAAAAAATTAATTTTTGATATGATATATGGGAATTGGTATTCAAATTATGTCATTTGTGGAAGTAGAAAATGCTCATTCCAAGACTAGGAGATGAGTTCTATCTGGGATATCAATTTGAATCCATGAGGTATTTGACCCATTAATTGTACTTGACATGCATTTTGGGGAGACATGTTATTAAGGGTTTGTTTAAAAAAGCATTGAATATTTGGTATAATATTTTCATGTGGAGAGTGGTACATTCTTATCGATAAAATATTATAGTACCCCTACTGAATATATGACCCATGAAAATATCTTGACATTATATTAACTAACCTGAGAGAGAGCATATACTATATGCATGGCTAGACATGACATTTTTGGTTTGTGACTAGAATCCATTTGTATTTCTTGCAAGTAGTTTATTAATGTAATCCATTTAGTGTGAAGTATTATATTGGATGTTAAGGTTAATGATAGTATTTATGATTTGAAACTCATTGAACACCATAGGTGCCTTTATTAATAAGCATGAATGGGTGATGTGAGATGTTATGTTCACACTTAAAAATGAGTGGGGTCATTGACAACACCAATAATTGTTTCAAAAAATTGTATATGTAATTGTTAGAGATAATTTGAAAACATTTCTCCGGTGGAATAAATGGGATGATCCTATGGTGGGGAGAATCACATTAATCGATTGTGGGAGACCATCATGTGAGAAGGGATATTGGACATGTGACAACTTTTGTGATGGTCAATTTTTCGCTATAAAATTATTAGAAATTAAATAATTTGTATTCTAAATTATCGATAAATGCATGGTACAAGTCTGAGTAAATAATATCTAGGATTCTATGTTTGGATGTCAGGTCCGGTATGGTTTCTGATTATCCAATGGTTTTGAATCGAATGTGTACGAGTGAATTTGTTATTTCATAGAGACCCTTATGAAAATGATTTTTTTTAACTATAATATTTAATTGAATGTAGTGTATGGTATTTAGTGAACATGATCAAAACAATCTATCTTTGAATTGGGGAAAAGAATTGGAATCTAGTTTTGGTGAGGCATCAACTATTTAATCAGAGTGTTTTTTAAGTAGTATCCTATAGTCAGTTCGATTGAATATCCTCTATCAGTATCACATGGTCATTGAGGAACCCTAATTTTCATTACATACGGATTATACATGTGCAGTCTAATGTTTGGAAGGGGAAATTCCTAGAAATTTTTTTCCCGTTGATTTCATGGTCAATTTTAATGAGGGAATCAAATAAAAGTAAAAATATTTAAGGGGGCTTCATTTGGATCCCAAAGGTGCACATTAATAGGGAATTAACATAATGGGAGTGATGTGTCTCAAAATCAACTGATAAAGGATAAAAGAATATGTTTTTAAATTATATAGGTAATTTAATGAAAATAATATTTATGTGATCATGGATACGAATATAAAAAATCAATTATGTGTCATTTTAATTTTTTAATGTGGTTATAATAATTTTATCATGGTTTAGAATCATATGTATTGGGTTCGTAATGTTTTTCATGAAGAGGTTTTTATAATAAGAAAAAGTAACTCATCAATTTATGAATTAATTCCTTACCTCATTAGGTATGGTGTTGTTTTGAATATCCAAATATCATTCTCATTGATTAGATATTATATGATTGGATAGTTGTAGGATCTCATGTATTGTAATTTTTTTAAAAGTAAAATGAGTTTTCATTTCAGTTTTAATACAAATTGAAAACCAGGATTCAATTTGAAATTATGATATTAAGAACACAATAAAGTGTTATTTTGGATGGGGGTTAAATATTAGAAGGTGTCTATATATTTAGGATGAGTGTCAGGGAATATCATGATTCAAAAAAATACGTTTTTTTTTGAAATAGGGAGGGGAGGGATATTAGAACATTTTTACAACAAACTATGCACCAAACACCAGATAGAACGTTTTTTAGTAACATTATTTGTATTCATCATGTGATGTTCAAAATTAATTTTGTCAAATGTGCAGGATCCAGTTGCAGTAAGAACACAGGATGAGAGTGTACCCAACATTTATAATTTCTATAATCAATAATTTATCTGAGGTCAGTACGATGATCAAGAATAGTATCCACATAATTGAATTAGAAATAAAGAGAGATCCCAAAACATGGATGTATGGTTAGAAATATTATTTTTATAATTAATTTTATTAAATTATATAATCACCTGCCTGGGGATTCATTCTCCATTGAGGTGTCCGACCATAGGTTCGAGGTGTAGTTTCATTATGTGGTAGAATCTACAGATAGAAATCCACTGGCGGTGATCCATACATGATCCATGTATCTTCTTATGTTGCAAAATAAATCACCGGGTGCTATAATGAATGATATTTGTGATGTTGATTTACGCCTTAGTTCACCTTGTGAATATCTTCTAAATTATTCCCCTTGATCTGATAATGGAATATATCTCTTATTACTAAGAGTGTTCTTGGAGTGGGAAGAGTTCTTTAGGAGTTATATATTTTCTCCAAGGATTTTGAGCCCACAATGATGGGTTATCTGGTCGAGTGACCCATTAACTAATTTATAGAAAAATAACATAATGAGAAATTTAATTCCCCTAGTATTAATAAATCATTAGAACAAGTGTTGTTCATTAATTTATTATTCCATGTGAAACCCCATGACAATAATATTAACAATCCTGTAATTTCCAAGACCTGTGGTTAACTTGCATATTATATTTAAATATTATTTAACCATGTAATATTTAATTTTATTTTTCACTAGACCTGTAAATTTTCTTGGAAATCATCCTCAATATTTATCGTCTAATAACCCCAAATTTTATTAATGAATGTTCCTCTTGATCTATTTAAATGCCCTATTATTTATGATAGTTATATAAAGAATGTGGTTACATGTTTTTATGTTTTTGGATTTTAAAAAACCATTAAAAATTATATCTGTTCCTAATATAGTCATTGAGAAGTTTTCATATGATTAGTATAAATATAGGGCATTAAAAAATCCTATTTATTCAGCCAAAAGAAGGGATGACCTTATCCAGAAGACTTTCGCCATACGAAGCCCATTTGTTGGAGCTTAGAATGTAGGTTGTGTCATTGGAAATCGCTCTTGACCAATCCCATGCTGAGCATTAATAATTTAAGCTTATGAAAACTGGTTATAGTTGAAAGGTAGGTTGATAGAGACAACCACACAAGCGATTTTATCCAATACACCCCAAGAATCTGTCACTATCAGACGCCATACCCTTCAATCTTATGTGACTATTAAGAGGGGTTTGGTATCAAGACCTTAACACTATGATTAAGTTCATTATTTTTTTATATAATAAATAATATACATTCATTTTATTATTGTGGTAACTTTTGAAATATTTTTTAAAGCACAAATAGTATTTTTAGTTAATATTCAACCAAGATATCTGTTTTGATAAATTAATGGATTTTTAATGAATAATATTGTCAATACCATTTAATTTTCTATAAATTTTGCTTTAAATATAAAAGTGAAAAATCAAATATTTAGAAAACTTTTTTGATAAATTTATATAATTTTGGAATCAAGACATCAAAATTATCCAATGGTGAATTTTTCATTATTTTCTGAGACAGCAAAATTTTTGGGTAAAAATTAAATACTATTTAAATAAATAATATGTTTTATGGAATCATAATGACCCAATAGTGATGTAATAAAATATTATAATCATTATTTTAGGCCAATATATGTTTTACCATTAAAATTATGTTTTTTTATGTTTTTTTATGTTTTTTTGATTTATTTTACAAATCCATAGTGGACCCTCCAATACTTATAAAATGTTTTTCTTTTTTAATTGATTTCCTTAAGAGTGTGATTTCCCTCCACATAAGAAACCTCACTAATTAAATATGTTATGCCATTTTTCATATAAAATATTGTTTTCCACTTCCCTTTTAAACCCCCCGTGGGAAAAAACCATGGGATGGTTTGTGGTTTTGATTAGTTTAATGTGTGGTGTCCTAAACCTAAATAATAAAGAATTCCCTCTCCTTTCCAATATAAACCCACCACAGTTCCCACTTACTCTTCACTCAAATACTTTGGACTTTGTCAAACCTCTTCCCTCATCTCTCTAAAATCCTCCCATAGCTCCCTGAGCACACAAAAGTTTTTTGAAATCCCCTCCCAATCCTTTGGGATCACACTTCTTTGTAAGGGATTATCACTTTCCTTATTTAATTCCAAGTTTCCTTATATTGTTATGCCCTTTTAGTTTCAATAAAAAAATTTAGGTTATGATTTCTCACCTCTTCCATAATACCGTATTAGTGTTTTCATAATGAGAGATCCCATTTCTCTCTCATTAATGCCTCCCATGTACACCCGTTATTATGCCGAAATTTTATAAAGGATTTCTCTCCCCTCATTTACATTCATGCAGTCCTTTGGTATTATGAATATAAATTAAATTACATATGTTGCTACATGAATATATATGACCCCTTACACTCAATTTCATGTACTTATTATGTGACACCACATTCTCTCTCACCAACAACTTTTTATGAATTTTTACATCACACCATTACACTGTCGAAATTGCACCCATTTTGCAAGACAATGTCATTGTGTAGTGAATACCATGCCAATATCACTATCAATGGTATTCAACTATATGGACATTTACTTATTCAATATAAAGATTCGTATATTTATTCCACATCCCATTATTATGAAATTACTTATGATGATTTATTCCATTTTGTCTGATCTATGTGGCACACTTATGCATGGAATGAAATGTTTAAAAACGGTGCGCCCTGATAGCACTCTAATGCATTGGGTAATGTATAGTATCATGATACATCATGTAAAATGGGTGTTGTCTCATTATAATTTAATTTCAATGAGTGTTTATTCATGCTTCATGTCCAATGAGTGTTTAATCATGCTCTAGGTGCAATGACCATTAGATCATGCTAATAACAAGATAAGTGTTCTTTCTGCATATTCACGTTATGATTATCTATATTTATCATGCCTTTGTGTTCAAGTTTATCTAGTGCTCCATTTATACTCCAATTTTCTGACATGCATTGTATTTTCCATGTTATTCCATGTGTATTCACTTACTAGGCTTTATTTCTCACCCCTTTCTTAGGTATTTCCTCAGGTTATTCCCTGAAATGTTAAGTATAAAGTAATGTTGTGGTCATGTAAAGGTTGTTTTCAATATAGATGTTGTATTTAATGTTTTATGTTTTTATGTAATCATCCTAATCTCGAAAGACTGTAGACCTGTTAATCTTCCATGTTGTATCAAGTGACGATTTTATGTAATAAAACATTTATTTCTATGTAATACAATGCAGTGTTGTTATAGTTGTTATTTGAGTATACTTTTTGTTATTTTTGGGATTAGGATGAAAAAACCGAATTCAATCCTTAAGGATAAGAATGTATATAATAAAAAAATTGCTAAATTTTGGTTTGTATTGATTTAGGGGTTTATCCAAAAAAAATACATCCCTGTCTGGATATGAGCACGTAGAGGTTGTTCTGGAAAATATATACTTTGGAGTGAAAAATACATCATGGATTTTCGTGTATGACACGAGATATCCTAGTACATGACAATGGGCCTTGTTTCACTATTGGTTACTACACTCCTTGGGTATATTATTTGGTAAATTCATTATATTACTATGAACCATAATTATTGGAATAAAAAAATCTCCAAAGAATATATATTGGGAGTAGATCATGGATAACATAGATTAAAGCGTATAGATTCCAATGTTTAGGAAATAAAAGTAATTTATAATTCATCCTTTTTTGTAATTGGATTACTCTTTATGTGTTAAACCTAACTTTCCTTTTATTCCATCCAATGGCTGGTAATATGAGGAATACGGCTAACAACTGATGCGATGGGAAACATGATGAATGTCCCAGTGAGATTCCCAATCAAATGGGAGCACAAGTATGACATATAATGATTATGTCCAACCATCATTCAAAAATATTGATTAAAAACTGGTACCTTTTTTAATTCCCATATAAATCATGGAATCGGATGATGACATTCCATGAAAGTCCATATGATTAAGATGATATAGGAAAGAAGACCCAATTTCATTCGAGAAAACATATGTGGAATGAGGAATCAAGGTAAATGTCACAATGGGACTATAAGATGCATTATATGTTGAATGGAAGGGAAAAAAGTAACCAATTTCCATGAAATAATGGATAATGTGATGTGTGGAAACAAATATCCATCTAAGGAATCTTACACGGTTCTATGTCATAAATCTGAAGAAGTTGGGCATTATACAATATGATTATCCATTTCAAGTGGTGAGAAACATGATGATAATCAACAATATCTTTGATTGATGGAAAATAAGAATTCCAATGCTAATATTTATATGGATGAATTAATTACATGTATCCACTACTTCAATTTATTGTATGTCATAATATAAATAAATTCATGTCTTATTGGTAAATATTTTATGTTTTTTAATAAAATTGAGTCCCCAGTAGAAATGATTTTAAATAATTAAGTAAATAACATCTATAAGTGTTGTATAACATGTTGATGTTAGGGGGTAGGTTCTTCTTGAATATTTTATATGGCTCCCTTTGATGGAATTTGAGGAAAAAAGGAAATACTCTTCGCTTATGTCTCATGGCAGTCCCACACATGATCTCGACTTGGTGGAAGAGATCATTGTGTAAAAAATTTGGCGGCATTACCTATTTGGGGAGAGGTGTGAAATATTTATGGACCAAAAAAGCCTCATATATATATTCACACAGATGTAGTTGATCATGCACTAAATAATATGGTTAGAGCTGGTCAAATACTATGACGACTCAATCCATTACCACCCTAGGAAAGATAACAAATGGGAAGATTCTCTATGTAGAAAGCAACCAACTATTCTATCATTGATGAGAATTAAAATGGATCCCATCATCTTAGATTTTATGAAGATGAACATTGGAATAATAAGGAATGGAGACTCATCAATACGTTCACAAATTATTACTCAACTGTCTCTTTTGGAACGGTAAAAGGGTGCTCAAAAGGATGATGTGAGAATTTATAAGAAGGTGGAAACTATTATATAAAGAAAATCCTCAGAGTTAAATGTTAATGAATATGTAATTGTGAGATTTGGGAAAATATATTGTGTCGCATCAAGTCCGGAGCTGAAGAAGGATCTTTTAGATGATGCATACAGTTCAAATTTCTCCATCCACATTTGAAACACAATTCTGTTTTGAGTTATCTAATATCATTATTGGTGGGATAAAATAAAGAATGAGATCTCCAAATATACATCAATGTGCCTAGTGTGTCAGCAAGTCAAGGATGAGAGAAAAAAGTATAAGGTGATCATGTAATCATTACCCATACCAGTATAGAAATGGGGAAAAATCATCATAGACATTGTCACAAGACATCCAAAGACATCCAAAGTAAACAATTATATTTGGGTTGTTGAGGACCTTATTATAAATACTTCACACTTCTCTGCGATTTGGGAGGATTTCTCATTGGATAAACTAGCACTGATTTACATCAATGAAATGCTAAGGCTAAATTTATTACTATTATCTATTGTTTGTAATTGTGATTCGAGATTCACCACTATGTTCTGGAAAACCCTCCAACATGATCTAAGAACTGAATTAATATTCAATATGACGTATCATCTTCAAACTGATGGACAATCTGAGAAGATTATTTTGTCACTAGAATATATATTAAGATCCTGTTATATGGAATTAAAAGGAGGATGAGGCCAATGTCTTCCATTGGTTTAATTCTTATAAAATTTAATTTTCAACTCAACATCTGAATGGAACCATATGAATCTCTTTATGGGAAAAGATGCATAACACCAGTGTGTTGGGATGAAATCAGCGAGCGTAAGATTCTAGGACCTAAAATGGACGAAGAAATGGTGGAGAAGATGAAAACCGTTCAGCATCAAAAATTCAACAGAAGAGTTATGCAGATAACTATCAATGATTCCTTGAGTTCAAAGTTAGAGATGTGGTAGTTCTATGTATATACCCATGGAAGAAGTTCATGAGGATTGGAATGAAATTGAAGTTAAGTCCTAAGTACATCTTCCGCTTCGAGATTCTTGATCCTGTTTAGGATATGGCCTATATAATAGCATTTCCACCGACCATGGAAATAGGTCATGATTTATTTCATGTATCCCTCTTATGGAAGTCCATACCAGAACTTTCACAAGTGATCCATTCATAGGTAGTACATTTAGAGGATGATAATTCTTATGTGGAGAAACAAATGAATATCTTAGATCGTAGAGAAAAATAAATCTCAAATAAGACAATTCATCACATCAAGGTATTGTGGAACAACCACAAGTTTGAAGAGGAAACATGGGAATCAAGGGAAGTGATATGTAGAGTTAACCTCATCTGTTTTAATGTAGAAAAAAGAAATTTTGAGGGTGAAATTTCTTGAGGGGGAAGATTGTGATGACCTAAACATTTATTATTGATAATTATTTTTGATCTAATTAAATTTATTATTATATAAGATGGTTATATAATTTATAAACATAATTGGTTTTATATATTTGGATTACAAAATAATCTTATAAATTTTGGCAGTGGATCATATATTTGTTGAAGAGCGATCACATGATTTATATAAATGTAGAGATTTATCAAAACCAATTTACTCAAACAAAGCACGTGATGGCCTCATCAAGTAGGCATGCCCCAAAAAAGAAAATTTTTTAGATATTGTAATGGAGGTGGTGCCATGGGGAATCAATCTTGACAAATCCCATCCATGATTGAACATTTCAAGTTTGAGCAGAACCGCCTACAGGATTAGTGGAAGTTGATATAGATTACCACTAGAGCAATGTTAATCTAGCCACCCCAATAATATTTCACCATCAGAAACCTTACCCTTCAGTATTATGTGAGTGTTATAAGGGGTTATGTAACAAGATCATAGCAATATGATTTTGTGAATTATTTTTGTATATAATAATGAATATACATTTTTTTTATTGTAGTTACTTCATAAAAAAGAATTAAAGCAGAGATAGAATTTTTTTTAATATTATACTAAGAAATCTATTTTGATAAATTAATGGATTTTTTAATTAAATATAATTTTAATAGTATATTATTATTATGAAATAACTTTTTATTAATTAAAATTATTTTATATGTTTTATCAATACAATTGTAATTTTTCTTAAGGTTTCAAAGTAGTCTTTGTCAAAACTCATGATTTTTTAACAAATATCAGTTTTTATTTTAAAATTGAACATTAAAAGATTTAGAAAATTATTTGGTTAAAATAAATATTATTTTTTGAATTAGGACATCCAAATTATCCAACAGTGGATTTTTTAATATTTTATAAGTTAATCGAATATTTTGGTAAAAAATAAATTAAGTTTAAATATATAATGTTATTTATGACATTATAATGGCCTAATAATGATGTAATAAAATACTATAAACATTATTTTCGTCCCATATATGTTATAATATGAAAATAATGTGATTTTTGGTTTTTTTAGTTATTTTGCATAGCTTTAGTGGACCCTTCAAGACTTATAAAACATTTTAGCTTTTTATATTGATTTCCTTAAGAGTATGACTCTCCTCCACATAAGAAATCCTATTATTTTATGATGATAGGATATTGGACTTATATAATATTTTTTTAAACTACCATATGTTAATAACCATGGAAAAACCTTGTGCTGGTTTTTTGATTTGATTAGCTTAATATGCGGTGTCCCAAACATAGATAATAATTATTATTTTCTCATTTCTTAAAAAAAACCAACCCAAGATAACACTTACTCTTCACTTAAATCTTTCGGATTTCATCCAACCTCTACCCTACTATCTCTATAAACCTCCCAATTCATCCCATTTTCCCAATAAGTCTCCCTCAAGACCCTATCAAGCATTTAGGATCACACATCCAAGTATGTGATTCTCACATTCTTTATTTATGTCAATGTTTCCTAATATTGTTATTCCCTTTTATTTACAATTATAAATATTGGGGTAAGATTTTGAAACTCCCACATACTACCCTATTCATGTTTGAATAATGTTATATCCTTTTTTATCTCTCAATAATGCCTCCAATGTGCACCTGTTACTATGCCGAAATTTGTAAGGGGTTTCTCTCCCCTAATTTACATTCAATAAATTATTATGTTTTATGAATATAAATTTCATTAAATATGTTGGAACATGTATATATTATACCCCCTTACTGTAAATTTATTGTACATATTATGATACTCCCCTTTCTCTCCCATCAACCATTTTCTATGAGTTCTTACGTCACACCGTTACGCTACCAAAATTGCACCGATTTTCCAAGCCAGTGTTATTGGGTAATGAACACAATGCCAATTTCTCTATCCAGGGTTTTCACATTTATGAAAATTTTCTTATTGATTATAAAGTATCATTTATACACATCCCTTTATTGTGGAATAAATGGTGATGATGGAGTTCATGTTGTATGATCCATCTGGAAAACTTATTCATGAAATGAAATTTTTAAGAAGGGTGAACCCTGATATCACTCGAATGCATTGGGTAATGTATAGAATCATGATACGTCATGTGAAATGGGTGTTTGATCATTCTAATTCAATTGAAATGAGGTTTTACTTGTGATTCATGTGAAATAAGGGTTTACTCATGCTCTATGTGCAATGAGGCTTGGCTCATGTTAATGTTATGGTAAGTGTTGTTGCAACATCCCCATGTTATGATTATAATTCTTTATCATGACTTTGTGTTCATTTTTATCTTGTCCCCCTTTTACATACTTATTGTTTAGCTTGAATTTTACTCCTCATTTTATTCCATTTTTGTTCCCTTATGGGGTTTTATATATCACCCCTTTTATATGTATGTCCTCAGTTTATCCTATAAAATGTTAAGTATGAAAGAATGTTATGGTCATATAAAAGATGTTTTCAATAAACATGTTACATTTCATGTTTTATGTTGTTGTGTAATAATAATAATCCTTAAATACACTAGACCAATCGTTCTTCCATGTTTTATCAAGAGAATAGTTTTTGTAATAAATCATGTTTAAGTGTGTAATAAAAAGAATGGTTGTTATATATCAGGCCTTGAATAATGATTATTTATTTTTAAAATAAATAAAACATCATTATTTACAGATAAATAAATATTATATCCTCAATATATTCTCTCTAATAAATATTGAAAAAATAATTGGAGTCATGAGAAATTTAATAATTATTAAACCACAACCAGGAATCAAATTTATTATGTTATATAAAAAATTATTTAACTAACACACTGGATACAGATAGTGTGTGTCCCACATGGCATCTTTCTCATTGTAATTAGGTGGGATATCCTAATGATTAAGATTACTTCCTAGAAATGTGTAAATGCACCTTTGAGAAAGAAGTTGATGTCGCAATGACATGTCACCACAAGCAAAAACTTACCATGTAATATAATCCATTTCTCCCAATTTCTCCAATCAATTATGTTTCATGCATGGGCCATCAACCAATGTTATAGATTTCTCATTCGTTGACTTCCCATAATTGAACTTTGGTAGAGTACACCATGTCCATGGATTTAGTTATTCTATATCATTTTCATCAAAGGGTCCCTTATATTTACTTCTGTAGAAGGGAAAAAAATATTGCATTATTCATTAATGCAGTATTACTCATGACACACCCAACAAATCCAACACCAAAATGAACATATTTTTTCTGGTTTTTCATCAATAAATCATACTCTGTAATCCATTATACTGATTAATAATAATTATAATGTTTATGGACCAATACATATGTCTGCAGATAAGAACATCCAACAACACATATGGATGTTGATTTCTAACTGGCATGGCTTGTTCTCATACTGTCTTATTCAATATTACCAAGGGTGCACACCATGATATTGTTCCTCAATGATTCATGTTCCAATAGCCTTAATATCCTATATCATTTGTTTCCTGTAAAATTATATCATCATTCCATAGAACATATATTAAAGAATAGTGTATGGAACTTCTGGGTTCTCAAAATTGTAGGGATCTCCATTGACCTTCTTGTGAATCAACTATTATTAGGACATTATCACATACTATGTCACATAAAACAATAATAATTATTTGATAAATAGAATATTAATATTCATCCAGTAAATAAATTTTTATCATAAAGTACAACAATTTTTTTTTCTAAGGCACCAAATCCAATAGATTCTCTCTTTAAGTATTGTGAACTTCTAACACCCATAAGTCTAGTATCTCTCACATGATATGCATGCTTCTATTGATATATACCTTTAATCAAGAGGTTTGTTATGTACTATTTTGTGGACACAATTCCCTCTCCCCCTTCACCCCTATTATAAACATCCCTCAATAGGTGATACGTTTAGTGTCTGTGAATTGTTCATTGATTTTACCTTGGCTATTTTGCAAGAGCCACCAGTGCAACATTTTAACAGTAAAATGTAATTATATCATTATTTTTATTATCCACATCATGCTCCTATAAAATTTTTCAAATCCATACAATTTCCTTGGATGCATAATATGAAGCTATATATTTTGAATTCTTTATAGAATCAGTGAAAACTGGATACCTTAAATTCTCCCATCTCATAGCTCCACCATTGAGATAGAAAACAAAATTTTGATTGTGACAACAGATCAATCTATTCTTTATTAAAAACTACATCAGAATATCCTCTTATGAAAATCTCCATGTCTACTCCATAGACAAAGAACATATCCTTAGTTCATCTCAAATACATAAGGATTTTCTTTATAGAAGTCCAATTATAATCTCCGGAATCTTTCTCAATGAAAAGTCAACATCATGTCATGTACATAACAAGGAATACATGATAGATCCTATCAATGAAACTTTTTGAATCATACTCATTCTATCTATCTCATTTTGTGTCTCAAAAGAAATTTTATTGGAATTATTTATAACATGTGACATTGGAACCAATCCCCTATTGGATTGTTCCTTACTAAATCTCTTTAGTGTCTAGTAAATGTACGTACATTGAAATATTCCAATAATCATCCTTAATCTATAATGAATGATCTTGATCCCCATAATGTTTCCTACTTCTCTTATATCATTTATGTATAATCACATGTTCAACTAGTCATTGTCATACTGCAAGACTGGAATGTCATTTAAAATTTAAAAAATGTCGCCAACATACACTTCTAGGATAATGAACGCATTCTCATTAAACCACTTGTAAACACATTGATTACAATACTTATTAATGAAAAAAATTCACTTATGGATTCACTAAATATAGTATTCTATGATCTTGAATCATTCTTTAATCTATTAATGGATCTCTTCAACAAGAATACCATTTTATGATCACTTAGTGTAACAAACCCTTCTGGTTGTGTCCCAAAGACATCTTGTTGATTATTCCCATAATGGAATGTAATTTTTACATCCCTTTGAAAAATATACTTATCATGGAAATAACTTATGAAATGTATGATTCTTATGGAATTAAACAATAATGTTGGTGAAAAGTTTTATTAATTTCAATTCCATGATGAAATTTAAACCCTTTAGCAAATATAATTTCTGTATAGGTACTAACATTACCATCAATGTCTAGTTTCTTTTTGAATAACCATTTACACCAAATAGGAATTACATCAACTAGAGCATCGACCAGAACCCAGAATTAGTTCTGATACATGGAATCCATCTCATAATTTTCTGAATCATTCCATCTTATAGCTTCTGAGAGCTTTACTGCTTCCTTTTAAGAGAGCGGATTGTCATTGTCAAACAATATGAGTCACCATACTCGGTGATAAGGTAAAAAAATCTATTTGGTTCCCTTACCTCTCTTCTTCTCCTACATAATACTTGTGTTTCATGAACATCCTCTTACAAAAAGACAATTAAAAAATGTTCTTATACCAACTCCTATGTATCATGAGCATCGACTTCATTAAAATCAATCATGATCCCACTGTGATTTTTGAGTATGTGATCCCTCTCAATAAAGATAACAGTTCTAGAAACAATCACATTCTAGTCTAAGGAGATGTATAGGTAGTTTATGTTATCTGCTTATTCAGAACATATTATATACTCCTTTTTACTGAATTTATATGAAATGTGCATAATTTTTGTGAAATATTAATGTTTAAATATTAAATATAAATTTTGAGCACTATTTGAATTCATCCAGATTCAATTCTATTTAATGATATAATAATAAAAATTACTATAATGATTATAATTGATTTATTCTTATTTTTTATGATTCCTAATTAAATATTAAACATTTCATTATAAGGGATTGGGGCCCAATTATTCCATTTGAAGGGTCATATATACCACACAAGAAGGCCTATAGAATCTGTGAAGAAACAGGACAGTCCATGAATATTGAATTACTGGGCTCAATACAAAATTCAAAATTGCTTAATTCTCCAACAACATTTATGGAAAGATTTATTTTTTCTTTGATAAAACCTTCAAGACCCAAATAAAAAATTATTTTCCCAACAGATTCATTTAAACACAACCCACCATTCTGTCAAAGAATTAAAATCAGTAATGTATTCATGATATGTATCTTGATCTAGAAATTCATTCTAGATAATATTTTCTAGTGTGAAATCCAAGATATGTGCGTACATATTTGTTTAATAATGTGTCAAATTTGGAAGTCGTCTTACTATTGGTAAACCCATTCACGATTCGGATTTCTAAAATGTTTGTATTGAAATGGACAGATTCACATTATTTCATAAAACCACAATAAAATGTTATAGAAGTCCAATGGAAACCAAATTTAGACAGATAATAGTACACATAAATATATACTATATGGAAAAAAGGGATCATCTCAAGATTCAGCTGGTAGGATTGCCAAATTGGCAATTCAAGTGGAGGGGAAGATTTGGAATGCAAACTGTCCACCTCTCTGGGCTATAAATACATCCCATCTTCTCCGTAAAAAGTGTTGGCATTTAAGATGAGGGGAACATATATTGGTATGACCAAGGACATTCCAAAGGCTTGGTAGTACATCCATACTCAAATTGTCACATGACAGACATTTCCCCCTCTCTTTGTTTTCATTTAATTTTGAGTTCTTCATTGTTGTAATCATGTAAGTTTTTTTAATTATGTTTTAATGAAATTATATTATTCAATATCTTTTATTCTCATCCACCTTATGTAGTATAATATTAATGTTATTAAAATGGTTTAAATCTTGTTAAAAACAATTCTATTCTTTTTTGTTCTCATTCAATCTAAATAATTTTTTTATGTCACTAAGAGATTATGCTCGATGAGGAATATTTATTTTAACATTGTGTATGTTGGAATAAAAATGTCATGGATTAATGAAATATATTGATTAAAATATGGATTACATGGTTTATTGGAACCATAAATAAACATGCATATTCATTTAGTTATTTATATAATAATCCTAGTTATATCACCGATTGGATTAATGCATTAAAACATAGTAATTCCAATCAACGTCACCTTGTGACATGGATGTTAATTTAATTGAACACAAAGAAAGGCTCTAGGATATCATAAGATTAAATCCCCAATAATTAACTCACCCCAAACATTTTCAATTTTTTAATTCAAACATCACCCATAAATTATTTTATATTCACTACAAAAAACCCCACAATTAGAATACAATCAACTAAAAACAATCGACTATAAAAAGTATCATCGTTGAGGATTCAACCTGAGTGCTGCTATACACATTAGCATAACATCAAATCTCTGAATGATGTATAGGTGAAAATCGGCTCATTTTCAGTTGTATCACTTTATTTCCTTTTAATACCCTATAAAGATACACATTTTCTTTGAGGAGCTTGTTTGCTGCTGGAGAAAGCTTTAACAAATGCCTTATATACTCATACACTTATAGGATGAATAGTAGGGTTTTTCAACTCCATAGCTCGAATTGAATCCCATTGTCCTTGTTATTTAGAACATGGTTTAATTTTTATGTTGTAGTTTGCAATTAATATCCCCAGAATTATAACGGACGATCTGCATTACTCTTCATCGACCATTTCATTCCAATAGGGTATGTTTCCTCCTTTCACTAATATCATTACTCCATTGTGTATAATGTGGAGTAGATGAAATAAAATCCCAAACTCCCATAAAATGTCAAATATATCTTAGTTAATATATTCTCCACCTCAATATGATTTGATATTCATTATTTTCTTTTCAATATTATTCATTACAATATTCTTGAACACCATTACTTTCTCAAAGGACTAGGACTTATACCTAATTAAATAGAAATAATTATATCTGGTCAAGTCATCAAAAAAGTAATAAAGTAATAATATTGACATCTATATTTTATTGGAAATGGTCCTCACACATTAGTGTGTACCAATCATAGAGGCTCTGTGGCCCTTCCACCATGTCCAAAAAATGGAGGTTTGGTCATTTTCCCTTGAAAATAAACATGACATATATCAAGTGATTTTAGATCAAAAGAGTCTGGATAACCATCTTGATATAGATTATTCATGGGATTCTCATTTATATGAAAAAGTCAGTGATGACACTAATGGGTGTTATATGAATCATGTTATCAGGGGTCATTACCAATTTCCTACACTTAGTTTTCTAAATTTAATAAATAAAAACCATTATTTAAATGCATAATACCATAACATACGCTGTCCTTAGAAAAGTGACAAAATTTATTTATGAACATAAAAATGAATTCTTCTATATCTAAAATTGATATAGAAATTATTTTCTTGGCAACATTATGTATATAATAACAGCCCTGTAAAATCAAACTCATTCATGTTTTTAATTGTAGGTGGTAGTAACCAATGGCTTGAGAAGCGAACCTTGCACCATTTGTAGCATACATACCCAACTCTCATATGGAAATTTTCTAGAATATACATGGTTCCTACATTTTAATACAGATTTGATGCCCACAAGCTATATCTAATACAGAATGTGTAAAAATGGAATGGCTGCACTAAATAATGAATGATGCTTTGGATTCCCCTTTTTTCAAGGTTAATTTCCAATTATTGTTGTCTAGCATTCACATGCATGGTATACTACCGCCAATCCATTCCTTGTCTACAGATCTTCTTCATATTGGATGAATAATTCTCGGATGCTTTAGAATCTTTAAAAATATTTAACCCTTTCCCTTGTCCTTACTCTTCTTTGTCACTTTAATGATAGTGGTTTTTTGATGCCTCGTTTCCTTATCAACCAGGTGAATCAAGGTAAGAAGACCTAATAGACTCATCCCATTATTATATATATTATAATTCACAATAAAACTAGAGAAGGTCTTAGGAAGTGATGATAATTATATATCTTTATGAAATTCATCTGGGAATTTAATACCTAATATTTCTAGATGCTAAATGTATCCAATATGTCTGTCCATATGTAGTGCAGCTGGTGTAGACCCACCTTGTTTAGTATTGAACAATGTGTTAGAGATCTCATCCATGTCATGTATCTCCTTATATTAATAGTGATCCTCATTATGAGACATAATGAAATAAGAACCCAATTCCCCATGTTCCGTCATGATCTCATTGTTCATCAATGATAACATGATGAACTTATCATCCATAGTGTCATTAAGATGTTTCCTATACACAAGGAGTTACTCATCACATTCGTCACTTCCAGACACATCTAGAAGAGAATCCTCTAGCACATAATGAATCATTTCATGGAAAAGGATAACCTGATGGTGCCTTCACCACTGATAGAAATTAGTGCTAATTATAAGTTTTTCCTTCTTGAGTATGTATCAAAATGAAATGTTCAATAGAATTTTGATTTTTATTTCTACAAATTAGGATGATCATTGTTTTATTACTTTCATTTGATAAATATAGACAAATAAATATGTTAATATCTATTAGTCTCCGACTATTTTTTCAAAACCCAATATCTCTCACAATTGGCTTCATAATATCCTTTTTTGGAAATTCTAGAGGCCAGGATCCATATTTCCCTTTGCATTACCCCAAATAGGGTTGTCCTGGAATCTTCATTGGTTTTTGGTAGAAATTCCAAATGCCATCTTGATTAACTCTTAGCTCCTTGATCTGTTGAGTGGAGTATCCAATCCTAGAATCCATTATTTTTTATTTCCCCAACAATTTACTCTATGTTACTACAAGTCCTTCTAGGTCTATTAACCCTTGATTTATTATATGTTATGTCAATCAAAAATCCCAAATTAAAATTCCCTGATAATTGAAAGCACCCCAACAATGGTTGGTTAAGCACATTGAACTTCGTTCAATTATAAATAAAGTAATAGATAGATATACTGACTTAATATTTAATTGAGTGATTTTATCCTTAAGGTGTAAATTTACACTTATTATCTTTTCATGTGATTTTTTGTGTTAACTGGGAGGCATTTAAGTGATTAACTATGTTTTGAAAAAATTTACTTATAATCCATTTTTAGATCCATCTATTATGCTTTATAGTTCATTAATTATGTGATTACCTCAAAAATTCAAAATAAATACCCACAAAACCGACAATTATAATATAAACCGTATGATCATTAGCTTTAAAATATGTTATTTCAATCTGGCGGTTGAAAAACTCACTCTGCCCAATGGGAGAATAACCTTGAACCATTTAAGGCTTGTGTTTATAGGTTTCCACCTATTCACCTTTGTATCTCCTTGAATTGGTATCACATCATCTCTTCACATGAACTGTCTCCACTAGCTTGAGAGATCTATCAATTACTTTGGATTTTAACTCATAGGCAGGTGAGGGGTAAAATGGGGTTTACATAAAATAAACCTTGGTCACATTGGATTTACATATTAATGATGAGAAGGCATGCATGCCAATAGTTTTAATTTAAAAACTACATAAATAAGGAACCAATCACTTACAATGGTATTATATAGCTCATGATCATCCACATACTTGAAACAAATTACTGATTAAATAAAACTAACATTCAATTATTTAATCATTATTATTAAGATAAATTATGACTGAATAGATTAATAATTATCTTTAATTAGTCAACCCTTTTTATCTTAATATTTTTCTGAATATGCTTGAGATTCGCATCTATAACCTTCTACATAACATTCACCTAGGAATAAACCTGAATAATACCCATCCAAAATTACCCACCACATATTTATACATTTATGTAATTTATTCTTTCTGACATGTAGCATGCACGTAGAATTATAATTGTAATACAATAGATAAATGATGTGATGATCATTAAAAATTACTCAGATTGTAATAATAATAATATATATATATATATATAGACACAACACCTATCACATATTCTGTCCCAGCATTATTCCCACACTAAGGTGCATCTCTCAAAGGAATCAAAATATAATAGTAAAATTTTTAAATATACGAAATATGGAAACAGTACATGTCGTGTAGATCCGATTACATAACATGTACGCTCCTCACTCTCATTTCTAAGTATACGCCTAGAGAAATGGAATGTGAGGTTTATGGTAGAAGTATTTAGAGTACACAACTTGTTTAGTAGGCCACACGCTGGGTTGACTCTACATTACACGATCACTAGTTGGGCAAGCTATGTTTGGGATACACATCTTGAACCTGACCCGAAGGGACCACTTGTCATGTCCTGTGGTCCACACAACATGTAGTCTAGTTGACCATCTTCCAATTTGTCCTTGTACACATGGGATGTAAAACTTAAATACATTTCATGTAATTATTGAATATGGCTTGAGTAATTTCTGAATTACTAATGATGCATTGAACACAAATACATGACCTATAGATCGGACTAAATAGTGTGTACTCTTATGTAATCTGGACATAATCATCGACACCTCCTAATCAGATCAACAATATAATTTTATTCAAAATATTATCCATTTTTATTTGATCTGTGAGAAATTATAAGGGTGGAAGAAATAACTTATTTTAGAATACATGAACAATTAGACATTAATTGAAAAACTAAATTAATAAAGTTTAATTCAACAATGAATTATTTTAATAATTATAAATGAATATATGCCACATTTTATTCAACATGTATGTTCTGAGTGAAATGGAAGCATAGGTTGGGATTGTACCGAATATTTCAAATTTCAATAATTGATGAATACTCATGGATAAATAAAACGATGAATGCCAATATACATGAAATTTAATCAAATAAAAAAGGAAATGAAGATATCCCCAAACTGGAAAGTGAATATTGACATATTTTTTTATAAATAATTAATATTAATTATTGAATTACATCATAGGTGATTATTTATTCATTCATGTGTCAGACCTTGAATTCATTGTATGGCTTCATTGAGATGTAGAATAAATTGATAGGTATCTTATAGTGGTAATTGACACATACTACACCTATCTCTGGATGTCGTTGAATGTGTCTCCAGGTGCTAGCATGGATGATCATTCTGCATGGAATGTCTACCGTTGATCTACTTGGGAATGAATTTCAAAGATTTATCCATGATCCGTTGGAGGAGTATCTCCATTTTTATTGAGAGTGTTCATAGAGAGGGATGAGGTCTCTACGATTGAGTTCTTTTCTCCCCAGATATTGTGCACAAAATGATCGGTTATTCTGTCAAATGACCCGTTGCATAATTTAATGAATAATAAATTAACAAGGAATTAAATTAACTAGGAAATAATAAATAATTAGCACAAGTGTCTTTACTTAATTTATTATTCCATGTGAAACACCATGTCAATAATAAATGAAATTCTATTATTTCCATGCATGTTCTTAGCATTTACATTATAATTAAATATTTCATAAAATTATTATATAATACTAGTTCTCACTAGATCCATAACATGGTCTTCCATTACCAATCAAAATTTACTGGTCCTTGAATAAAAACTATTTATTTAGAAAATAAATATAACTACAGTATTCAGAGATAAATAAATATAACATACCCAATATATTTTCTTGAATAACCTGATATGAAATAAATTCAATGAGGCATACTAGAATAATTATTAGACCATATCTAGGAATAAAATTTATTCAACATGTTAAATAACTAAATTATTTAAATGAGATACCAGGTACATTATGTGTGTTCCCATGTAGGCCTCTTTCTCATAGGCATTGGGCATGATTTATTAAAGTCCATGAATACTATCTAGCAATAGGTCAGAGAACCAAAGAGAATGAAGTTTATGTCAAACCAACTTGTCACCTCAAATGAACACATACCATGTAATATAATCTCATTGTACCAATATCTAAAATCATGCAGGTTACATACAAGTGACATCAACACATGTTCTCAATTTCTCATTATTTGACATAATAGAATAGAAATTTCTTATAGAGAACCATGCCCATGGATTTAGATACATTATATCATTTCCATCAATGGTAATGAGAAATCTAATTATGTAGATGTGAACAAAACATTCTCATATTAATTATTAATGTAATATTTCTCATGATGAACCCAATATATCATACCTCACAGTGAAGATCTATTATCATTGTTTTCGTCAATACATATAAGAGCACAGGTCGTGATACCCATTATTAATAATCCTAATGATTATATAAAAATACACTCGTCCATAGATAAGAATACATAATGACACTTATGAATGTGCATTTTCCATTGGAGTGTATTGTTCTCCTAATATCCACTTGAATAATACCATGGCGTAGAATATGAGAATGTACATCAATGTATCATGAGTCCTCACACCAGATAGCCTGTATCATTTGTGTCACATCAAATTATATCATCCGTATATAGAACATATATTCAATTATTATGTAATGACACCTCTAGGTTCTCATCATAGTAGGGATCCTCTATGATCATTTCGTGTGATGACTATTCTTATGAAATTATCACATACTATGTTATGTATAAGAAAAATCAAGATGTGATAAATAGTTTAGTAAAATTCATTCAATTAATACGAGTTTTTCATGGAGTACAATGAAGTTGGTTTCTATTGTACCTACTCCAACATAATGTTATTGATATATATATGTACTCCCACAGTGGTCTCACAATTGTTTAAAATCATGATCTATAACCGTGAAAGATATGGTACTGTATTGAAAGTCAGGATTCCATGGTTGGATAAATACATTAAAAAACTTCTGGACAACCTAATAACCTCATTAATGGGTATATATATTACCCTCCGATCAATTTATCATTAAACCCCATTTAACCTTATCTATATTTTTAAAATAATATAACATGGGGTCTCAATTCTATATTTATATTTTTATTGGAAGATTCTCATATATTAGATCCTCCAATAGATTTTTTTTTGGAATTTTTAAATCACCCTCTATATGTCTATGATTCCACTTTCTTCACTTCCCCATTTATTATTCCATTTTTTATTCGATTTTCTTGTTTCAACTTATAATATATTTTCCCATAATTTTAATGGTTTTCATTTCCTCCAATTCTATCCCAAATAAATGTGTAATAATAGGTGAGTGAATTATTATAACATTGATGTATGTGTTATATTAATTTTACATCAATGATTGAAGGAATAATTTTTTTTCATTTTCCTCATGATAGACCATAGGAACATTGTTCATAAAATATGAAATACCATATATTAAATGACCAAGAAATATAATTGGTTGTATTTTTATGCTATGAAATATTTATAGGTTGAAAAAAACAACCCAAACAACAAGATAATAATTGTTCAATTAAATTTGATTATTTAGTGTTCTAGAATTAAACCAAATCCCCCAACGAGTGTTTTGGGGTTATCAGTTATAATGAAGCGACCTAAATGAATTAGGATTTTTCATATAATTTCAAAATCATGTTTTTTTTATTTTCTCATAATAATAGTCATTTAAAATGTAAATAAACTAGTATTTAGATATTTGTATTTGTCTCCAGTAAATGGGATTATTAAATGGAACCAATTAAGATGTAATGTGAAATTAGTTAAATATTTAATTTTTCTGTTTTGATTCTTATAAAAGAAATGATGTTATTATTCTACAAATGGGATCAATACATTTCATGATTTTTTTCATATATTTTCATTTTTTAAATCATTTTTTAATAGAAACACCTTGTCATATAGACATTATTTAGTTATGTTGTATATAGTACCACATGTTTCTAGTATATAACACCTTTACCAGTGTATTTTTAAATGGTGTGTCTTTGACTGGGATTCCATAAAATAGAGATATTCCATAAAATAGAAAATTTCCATAAAATATAGATTTTCCATAAAATAGATATTTTCCATTAAATAGACAGTTCCTATAATGTAGAGATATTCTATAAAGTTGGGTGTTTCCAAAATGCTGGTTATTTATATAATGTGGGATGTTTCCATAAAAATATGTGTTTCCATAAAAATGGTAAAGGATAAGGGTGTGTGAGTTTGGGGGTTTTATAAGGTGTTTTGGGACCAAAATTAAGGTAGCATGATCCTTACATGGTTGGCCCAAACTGTGCGGTAAAACCTAGCTCAGAGGTCATATCTAGATCCTATTTTCAATGATCTTACTCGATTTTGTTCTATATATTTCATTTTGGCTTCAAAACGCCCCTATTCTTAGATTACTCTCCCTATAGGGATGTATAACCCTCAACCTAAGAGTTGGATCCATCCTAGATCCTTCCCTTTACGATTTCAAGCCTGATTCTCGAGGTAAGTGTCAATCTTCTTGGTTCTTTTCCATTTTCTACAAACACCTCCATCTCACCTTCTGGTTTTTTTAGTTCTACACATGTTGTGGGTAGATATTAGTTTTTTAATGTCATTTAAGGATAAATATAGTGTTTTTAATTATATTGGAAGAGATCTATGCTGCATTCTGGGATTCATGATTTGATTCCGGAGGTATGCCACTATTATTTCAGGATTTGTCATGTTTTTATATATATTCTTAGATATATTTCTCTAATCTCATTTATTTATCATATATTAACTTATATATGGTAAATATACATTTATGGATTCCAAATAATTCAATATTGAGTCAATATATTGCTAGTATTAGAGAACTAAGTCCATTCATGGAAAACCGACTCATCTTCAGGTGTGTTCTTCATCTGTTGTCAAGATTAATAAAAACCGTCGAGGTAGGTGGATTCACACTAAACTCCACTTTTTATATTTTATTGTGTTAGCTTCTAATTTTTATATTTGATTTCGATTTATTGTGAAAATAAGGGAATAAATCTTATTTAGTGATTATTTATGGTTTTAGTGAAATTGTGAAATATTTGGGAATTGTTGTGTAAATTGATTTAGGCTCTTAAATATAAAATGATGATTTTAAATTATTGATTTTCTAGAATTGTTAAATGGTTTGATAAAAATTTGGATTTCTATAAAAAAATGTGTTTTATTGAAATGGTTCGATATTGAAATGACTTTGATGGACTTGGTTTTCTATAAAAATGGTGTATTTATTGAAATAGAGTTTAGGTATGATCCTTGGGAATATCGGTGTGAGTTAATATTGAATTATGGGGGCATGTTTGAAATATATCCTGGTTATACATGATAAATGATAAATGGATCATTGGATATAAATTCCATATTGCATATACGAGGCTTGGTTGAAATATGACCATGTGTTCGGTGCTAAAGGGTTAATGTCACATTGGAAACAATTACCTTGTGATGACTTGTTAGATTAATGAGTAACCACTCATGAGTGAGGAAATGTCATAATGTAACATGAATGGTTTGTTTAATGGGATCGTGGAATGTTTGGGTATGCAAAAAATGGATACTGTGAAATGATTCTAAATTGTGGTTATTTATTTTTCTAGGAACATATACTGCTGTGAAAATTGGTTTCAATTACACTTCTATACTTTTGGAATTGAATGGTTTTGGGAACTTTTTTATATATAGTTATAAAATGATATTGAGAATATTTTTAGTATAAAATATTTTATATCATTGTTTATAAATCTTCTGTCCTAGAGGTGTTAGTAGGGAAGTCATTGGGGAAAAGCTACTGAGTTTTATACTCACACCTTCTTTCTCACTTTGGTGCTTTTAAAGATTCTACCTTCTAGGACATGGGTAATGGTAATGTTTCACAAGGGTTTCAAATAACTGCATTATGATTGAGCTATTCAGAGATTGTGGAACTTGGAGTTTGTGGAGAATAGAGTTTTGAGGTCTTATGAGAGTCTTTTGTAGTTTATCTTATGTGTACAATGATACTTGGTTATTCTTATGTTGTTTCTTACATTGAAGTTCTATTAAGATACATGATGTTTTTGAGTTGACTTTCATTATTTAATGCATCAAATAGTTGATGTTTTTAATGGTAGGATGGTTTATTTGTTTATTTCTTAATGGGTAAATTGTCCCCAACATGTTTATGAAACCATTAGACATTTATTTTCATCCTTTTTCATCTTGGGGATGTCACTTAAGGACTTTTAATGAATCATTGTACTCCCAATCCAATGAGAATGGGAAGGACATTAAAATGGTATCATCTTGTTTGTTACTTTCTAAACATGTAGACATAAATGATTCTATTTTTTAAGATGAAATACAATATTTTTTATTCCTTGGGAGGGAATCATAGAAAGGAGTCGGATTTTTTGAACATGAAATGTATATCATAAAAGGATGTAGTTAAACCATTTATACTGAACATCAATTTACCAGAGAGTTGGATAAATGCGTTTTTTGTCACACTTCTAGGATTTTGAAATCTCATTGTCAATGGTTTAGCCAATGAGACGAGAATGACATACATTGTAGAGGAATGAATCCTCCCTAGTAGTGCATATATCATTTAGAAGAACAATTCATGTAGTAAAATTTTTTTCTTTTTGAAAAAGTATGGAATTTTTATTTGAATGAATGATTTTAAAAAAGATAATGCTTATCGTATTTTTAAAATGGATTAATTTAAAAAATAAAGTGAAGTATTTTAAAAATAGGATGAAAATGGGAAACAAGTTTTTTTGGGAAAGAATGTTATGATAGATGATGTGATATTATATGAAATGCTAAGCCAAATTTGCTAAAGAGTGAGATTAATTGAGGGTTTTGTTAGTTTAGAAAATGTAACCTGGTAGGAATCGTTGAAACCAACCCAATGAAGCTGCAAAACATGTGGCTGAACCTAAACCACGTGTGTACCAAAAGATTTTTCTAAGTATCATACAATATTTTTAGGCTCCAGACATAGGGAACTAGAGGAATAATCCACAACATTGGATCATACCCTCTAGTTCAGGAAGAAGAATCCACCTAATTTCTAGGTTGATTCTGAACCTTAGAAGGCGGTGGTGTGGCTATGTAAGATGAACCATATCTTCAACTTCATCGGCACATTAGTATATCTAAATGTCAAACTGGAGATGTATATCTCTAGGATCTGTCACATCAATGGTGGGATTTAGTGGTGTAGACCAAATTGGTTGAAGTCCTTATAAGATTGGATTTTGAAGAATTTTTCAACAAAATAATATATCCTACCACGTTCAAGACCTATGTGATGTTGCAGTTTCCTTTTCATCTATGCTTGTTCCTAATTTAGTAAAAATGATCAAAGAGGCAGAAACAACTGATGTAGAATGTCTTGTTGTATGTTTAAAACTCAGTGGTGGGGAGTCCATTGAGGGTTGGAATCTTGATGGGGGTTCAATTTTTGGTTTCATAGATCAGATGGTTGTACATATGTTTTTTCAAGAACAACTCCTTCATTCTTACCACCATTTGAGTTGGGCAGTACTTACTAGTATACAAGTGATGTATATGGAATTGAAGGAGTATTTTTGTTGGAAGGGCATGAAAAGTAATGTTTTCAAGTATGGGTCATGGTGCATAACTTTTCAGCAGTTTAAAATAGAGCATCAGAGACCAACTGGTATGTTACAATATTTTCCAAAACTAGAGTTGAAATGGGATCGAATAATAATGGATTTTGAAACAGGACCTCCAAGAACAGTCCAAAATCATGATTCCATTTTGGTGATAGTGGATCCTATAACCAAGTCATTCCATTTTATCCATAATTGTGAAACTCAAATCGTAGAGGATCATTAAAAAATTGATATCTGAGAAGTGTTAAAGAGGCATGGTGTAACAGTGTCAATAGTCTCACATAGATTTATGAGGTTCTCATAACATTTCCAGCAATCTGTACAACAAGACCTTGGGACTCAGTTGACTATGAGCACAATGTATCAATCTCTGATGGATGGAAAATTTGATCGGACTATACAAATGATTTTAGACATGTTGCGGGCTTTTGTAATGGATTTTGGTGGCTCGTGTAAGGATCATATATACATAGTAGAGTTCCCAATCAATAATAGTCTTTAGTCTTCGATACCCATGGATCTGTTTGAATCATTCTACGGGCTTCCATGTCTTTCTCAAATATGTTGGGTGGAAACAGGAGAAACTTCACTTATCGTGCCAAGCCATGTTAAAAAAACAACGAAGAAGATCTAGTTGATTAGAAAGTGGTTGGAGATGGCTATAATTAGTTAAAAATCTTATTCCAATCACCATCCAAGACCATTTTAATTCATTTTGGTTGATCATGTCTTCTAGAGGATCTCTCCAAGGCTTAGACATTATCATTTCGGGAGGCAGGGAAAGTAATATCATAGATACATTGGCCCTTTTGAGTTACTATAACGGGATGGATAGGTGGAATATCGATTGGAATTAACACCATAGTTTAGATCAGGGCATAAATTATACCATGTATCCCAGTTGAAATAGTATTTCTTAATCCTGGACTTGTGATCATATGGGATCACATTGACCTAGAACTGGATGCATCATTGGTACATATCCTAATGCATATCATAAATAGACCAGATAAAGTCTTACATGGGAAAAACATCGGCCTAGTACATTTTTTATGGGAACATGGTCAGATTCAGGAAATGACATGGAAACATGAGATGGAAATGAATGAACAGTGTCCAGAAATATTTTCTTCCATCAAGTTTTTTCTACTATCTGAGGACCAAAAGACCAATGATGGAGAAAATGTAGTACCCCCAGTGTGGGGTACATTACCAATTTCATCATGGTTCTCTGAATCAGAGTGTCATTGATTGGGTATCCATAAAATATATAGTTTCTATAAAATATATAGTTTTCATAAAATTAATAGATTCCATAAAATGAATTGTTTCAATAAAATATATTGTTTCCATAATATAGAGAGTTTCTATAATATTGGGTGTTTCAAAAAAATTTGTTGTTTCTATAAAGTGGGATGTTTCCATAGAAAATGTGTCTCCAAAAAAGTGGAAAGTTGAAGGATGGGAGATTTGGGGGTTTTATAAGTAGTTTTGGCACCAAAAGGATGGTCACAATATCCATACAGGGTTAGCCCAAACCGTGTGGTCAATCATTGTGCAGAAGTCAAATCTAGATCCCATTTTCTAGGAGCTTACTCATTTTTTCAATATATTTCGTTTTGGATTAAAAACTCCCTTATTTTGGGATTAATCTCCCTATAAGTCTAGATAACCCTCCCAACATGTGTTGGATTCAAAATAAAGCTTAACCTTCGATATTTCAAGCCTGATTCATTGGGTAAGTGTCGATCTTCTTGTTTCTTTTCCATTTTTTGCAAACTCCTCCTTTCTCCTTATCTTTTTCTTAATTATACACCTCATGTGGGTATATATAAGTTTAATAACTTCATTTAAAGATAAATCTGATGTTTTCATTATAGAGGAAGAGATCAATGCAACTCTCTTAGAATTTTGATCTGATTCTTGAAGTATGTCACCAATCATTCCTGATTTTTCACGTTTTCTTTGATGAGCTTAGATCTACTTCTCTGATTTCCATTAATTCTCATATCATAACCTATAGTTGGTATATATATTTTTTTGGATGCGAAATAATTTAATTATGAGTCGTGATCTTTCTAGGATAAGAGATCTAAGGTCGTTCTTGAACAATCGACATGTCTTCTTCTGTGTTCTTCATCTGCTGTCAAGCTTCATAAAAAGCATAAATGTATGTGGATTAAATCTCAACACAAATTGTTTGAATTTATTGGATTATAGTCAATTTTTTCTATTTTAATGTGATTTATTGTGAACTGCAATGAATAAATCTTTATTTGTGATGATTTATGGTTTTAGTGTAATTGAGAAATCATGGTGAATTGTAGTACAAAGTGATTTAGCCTCTTGAATTTAAAATGATGGTTTTAATATATAGATTTGTTGTAATGGTCAAATGATTTAATGAAAATTTGGTTTTAAATAAAAATTATGTTTTATTTAAATGTTTTAGTCTTTTAATTGAATTGGATGAAATTGGTTTTAAAAAATTGTGTTTTTTAAAGGGTGTTTTGGAATGATCCTTGGGAATATTGGTTTGTGAGTTCATATTGCATTTCTCAGACATGGATGAAATTTAACCATCTGCTCTGTGCCAATTGATAAATTGTAGACATGATATAAATTTCATATTTCATATATAGGGATTGGATGAAATATGGCCTTATGCTTGGTGCCAAAGTGTTAATGGAACATGGGAAACAATTACCTTATGAAAACTAGGTAGATTGACGAGAAATAGCTCTGTGTATAAAAACATCATAATGTTGCATGCATGATTGGTTGTATGGTATTTTGGAATGGTTGGGTTTTCTGAGAAAAGGGATATTCTAAAATGATTTTAAATCATGTTTAGTTAATTTTTTTTGTAAAATATACTACTGGGAAAATTGGTTTCAATTTCATTTGTATGCTTTTTGTAATGAATGGTGTTCGAAACTCGAATAAATTTTGTTATAAACTGTATTTGATAATTTTTTTATATAAATTTTTTTATATAATTGATTCTAACTCTTTTATACTAGTGTCGTGAGTAGTGAAGTCATTGGGGAAAACCTACTGAGTTTTATACTCACCCCTACTTTGGCACATTGGTGATTTTGCAGATGATATCTTCCAGGGTAAGGGAAAAGGTAATGTATCACATGTTTTTAGTACTACCTCATTATATTTTGGCTCTTTAGAGATTTTGGATCATGGACCATGTAGATCATGATGTATTTAGGTCTTGAGACAGTCTTGTGAGGTTTATCTACTGAGTTATTTGATTCTTGGTTATTCCTCCATGGTTGCTTACATTGATGGGGATTTAAGATAAATGAAGTTTATGAGTTGTATTTTATACATTCATGCATCATACAGTGAATGTTTTTCATGGTTAGTTGTTTTATTGGTTTATTTATTGAATGGTAAATTATCTAACACATGTTTTTGAAACGCTTGATCATTTATTCCCCACCATTGGCATGTTGGGGATGTCGCTTAAGGCCTAGTAATGACTTCTTATACTCTCAATCCAATGATAATTGGTAGGTCATTACATTGTATGTTTATTTTTATTGATATTATATAATCTTAATAAAGTATTATATAGACTGTTTATTCATAATTGTTTTTCTTGTGATTAATTAATTTAAAATTATATTAGTATGCATGTAACTATATTATGCCTTGATTGATTCTTAGGATCGTTACATGATATTTCTCTGGATAATATCTACGTTAAATATGACTAAATCATTTATTAAATAATATATAAATTATGATATGAAATGATTTGAACGGGATTATGGGTAAAATGAAATTATGTTCTCCCTTGAGAAATATTTGTGTTTTGATACACAATTACATTGATGTTATTATAAGTTAAATTAAAATATATTATTCCTTAGGTGATACATGGGATTTGATAAAAAATTCCTTGGATGGGGGTATAGGAATATTGAAATTATATCATGTTTCATTGGTATTTTAATTTATTGTAGTTACCAATGGATTAATGTTTTGAAATATATAGATATTATATGATCATTATTTATAGAGGTGTAATTTATAATTTACAGTTTTTATTTATATAAAATGTTTTCATAGACTAAGGTATAAAGTGTTTCTTAGGTTTCAGAATTGAAGAATTAGCATGACATGGGATATATATAACAAGAATATATTATTTTGATATAATTTGTTTTTGATATATTATATTTACATTGTGAATTTTCATTATACACAGTTGGTGGTGGATTATTGAGATTCACTCATACCATGTCTGGGCCACTGTTTAGTAGTTGGACTGATCTTATAACTATACGTTAGCACTTGGTATGGCATTTCTTTTTATTTATTTTCTAGAATAAGGGTTCAGTGACTGAAATGTTACTTCATATTCCATCCAGAGTTGTATTTTTTATTTTTTTTTATCATTTTCCATGTATATCCTTATCATGTGTACATCCAGTTGTATGCTAGAAGATTTGTATCTATCTGTAATCTAGTTCATAAATGGTTTCATTATTCGTAAATTCCCTGGTTAACAATTAATTATCACATTTCAATTATGATTATATTCCAATTATATCATTTTATTAATGTACATTCCATGTATAGTGTTAATCCCAATGGTAAAATCACCCTAATTTACTACATTTAAACCCTAATTATTAGTCGACATATTCTGGAATATGTTGTGGCACACTTGTGACATTGTTTCAAACAATTTTAAATATAATATATAGAGTCAACTAGGTCGGGATGTTTCACATTATAAGTACGAGGTAGTAAGAAACATATTTGTAATTGAGCTCAAAAAAATTGGCGCATCTAGGTTCATCGGAACAACCAATGTACAAATGCACGATTAGGAACATAGAGAAGGTCGGTGTACATGAGCATGGACTAGAGTACATGGTAATGAGATATAGTTCATGGAAAATCAAATGTCTTCCAAGTCACACTGAGTATACAACATACACATTATATACCTTTTCAAAGGCTCTATGAGTACCTAGTTCAATTCATTATATAATATGTTTTTAGGATGTGGTAAATTGTTCCATCATTGTTAGGGATTCATGACACATCATGTACTGATCATATAATGTGATCACATCAATGGAATTATTTTATCATATTGTATGTAATATCCCCAGGTGGAATAAGGTTTGTTCCACTATCTTTATTACTTCCATATGATTAGTTTGGATTCTCATTACTAACTATTAGAGCATTTTTTTAGAAAATTCGTCCCAATGACTCTTGTAATAATGAAAAAACACCAAAGTTACATAATTATAAAATTAGAAACATTACATTAATCCCTTTGAATCAAAGATAATATATCATTTTAAATTGAACAAATATATCCAAAAACATCCTCTTGTTGTAATTTTTTGAAATCACATCCTCAAGTGTGTTGGATTCATGAAAAACATGTTTGATGATGTGATTAATTAGTGAAAGTTGAGAAAGGAATTTTCACCATTTCATGATATTGTTGTATGTGATATGAGATCATCTATTCTTGATGTCTAGGAAAATGACTATTTTATAAGGGTCTAGCCTAAATATATTTCACAACATTGAGATAAGTTAATAATTTGTCTTTAATTCACATCAAGAATCTTTTAAGGTTTAGAGTTTTAGAGAATTATGTCATTATTAATATATATAATCCCATATTCATAGAGTAGGACACTAGGAAAACATTATGAATTTATTCCACCAAATTTAAACCTTTTAAAAATGAAACCCAATTCCTTTTATTTATAAAATTTTCATGACATCTTACTTTACCATACTCATCCATATACCATGTAAAAAAATTTACAAAATTGGGATGAGCATAAAACACTCAAAAACAGATATAACATAAGGAATAATAATATGTAGTAACACCAATTTCTAATCTACAAACCTTAATTTATGATTTTAATCGCTATAATGTGTAAGGTAGTATATTGTAGATTTGAGAGAACATTGTAAGTGTTTTAGGGGATAAAGGGAAGTTGCACAGGAAGTGTACAGTTTTCTTATCCATGTTGCCAAACTGTGTGCAGTAGTCCTTTTGAGGCAGTAGCATCAGCATGGATGGGTGAGGGTTTGGGAGACAGTGCAAGGGGAAGTTTTGTGGGTAGTGGATACTATATGGTTAGTGGACGGTTTTCCAAATCGTGCAGTCAGACCTTGTGCAGAGTGAGAATGAGATCCTTAAAAAATGGATCTCAATAATTCTTTAAATAAATCCTCCATTTTTTTTAAAAAACACAGCTCTAAATCTGTATTTTACATTACATATGTCCAAATAATGTTCCCCAATTCACCTGAAGGTAATTCAAAAGCTTCACGTTGTGAATCAAAGCACGGTTCAAGAGAAATGTTATCATTCTTCATCATTCATGATTGGTTTCATTGATCTACATAGATATACTTCTCATATTCTATTGGTTTCATAGATCTACACCATTTATGGGTAGATCATGGTTTTTGTATGCCAAATATGACGAGATTTTGAATTTTTCTTAGTAGGAGATGAGTTCTAAGGAGGGTTCTTAGAGAATCGGCCTAGTTTTCTTGTGTGTTCTTCATTCATTCTCTTATTTCTTCAAAACCATAGAGGTATGAGGGTTCTTTCTTAAATACACTTAGTCTAAATTATTGGTATGATAACAAATTTAATTTGTGTTGTTTTATAGATTGTGATATAGATGTTGAGTACTTGTTGGAATCCTTCTTGAGTGATTGTTTCAAAATCATGAAAATTGGGGATTTTGGATGACTGTCTTGGATCATGGTTTTAACATCTGGTTGTCAAAAAGGGAATCATTTGAATTTTTGGCACATAAATGGGAATAAATGATTCAATAAAATGTAATGTTTTATTGAAGTGAAATGTTTTTGGAAATTGGTTGTGCTTTGGTTTTTGAATAAAGTAATGTTTTATTGATGTTTTTTATTTTAGTAATGAAATGATTTGTCTTAAATGATGTTTGTGTGAGTTCATGCTTAATGAGACCTTAATTAGGGAAGTTTTCCATTGGGGAACATGAGATGTGACCCAGGATCATGGGTGTGTTTCAATGGGACACACTATGATTCGATGAGAGACCGCTAATGATTATGGAACAGTCAAATTGATCATACATGTGTGGGTGTGTTGTGAACTGTGGAATGGGTATGAAGAATGACGTTAATAATTGGATTTATGATTTTATTGGTTATTTTTATGAATAAATGACATGATTGAAATTGGTTTCATTTTCTATTTTTTCACTTATTTGTAAATGGGTTTTCATTGAACATGTTTATATTTGGGTATAAACTATTTTTTAAAATTGTTTAAAATAAACTGTTTTACATAAATGTGTTTAACTTTTCTATCATAGTTTTCTGGGTAGGGAAGTAATTTTGGAAACCAATTGAGTTTTATAGTCACTGCTTCTATGGTGAATTGGTTCGTTTGCAGATGTTATCATCTAGGATATGGGAAAAGGTAACGTGCCCCACGCTTTTAGCATGACTTCGTGATACTTGGGATATTTAATGATTGTGGAGCAATAATAATGTATTGAATGGGGTCTTTTCGTATCTTGAGAGTCATTAGTTTTTCATCTTCAACATACTTTGATACTTTTTGGTATTCCATTTTGTCACACATGTAGGTGGTGTTGAGATACATGAAGTTTTTTAGTTTTTATTATTTTTCTCGTGTATCATTTGGTGAATGGTTTGTTTTTGAATTATTGGTTTATTGATTAATTTCATAAAGGTTAAATCATCTACAACATGCATTTTAAACCCTTTGGAATTTTTCCCCACATCAACCTCTTGTGGATGTCGCTTAAGGCTGAATAATGACTCGTTGTTGTCTCAAACCTATGGAATTTGGAGGGTCATTATAAAAATACCATCCATGAATTCTTATAAACCTATGAAATCACATGTATCATAATAAACATCATATAATTCATTATTCATAATGGCACCATATAAAATCCATATTATACTTATGTTGTAGATTTCATAGCCACATTGGGAAAAACCTTCATGGTTATGTTTGGAATACCCCTCATATTACATTTCCTAAATCATATAGAAGAACCATTAATGATTCCCACTGTCTCATTGCCCATTGTATTACAATGTTATCACTGGCTCACTTTCCCTTATTTTATCATGGAACCACCCGTATACATAATCAATTCCCAAGAACCATAACATAATCACAACACATAATCACATTCATAAAGGTAAAATAATTTTCCATATTAAAATAATATGTTATCATTTCATGATATTGATATAATCAACCCATTATAAAAAAATTCAATACCAAAATACCAAATACAATATGGTATTTAATTTTATTTTTTAAAAAAATATGGATTTTAGTGTAATCCAAATACAAAATAATTGTCACAGTTGCGAAAAGGTTATTGTCACTGTGTACTTTAAAAATATACCATCTGTTTGTCAATTAGTAAATTACATCGTCGAAAATGATTCCTTTTGAAAAAAATTGAATGAAATTTTAATTAAAAGGGGTTGATTATATACATTAAAAAATAAGGTCATGTTTAAATCAAACTGTGCTTTAATGAAAAGAGATTAATATGAATTCACATACCTTAAGTCTGACTCGTCTCGTACAATCGTTTTGTTATGGAATAATAAACACTGGTTAATTTCTATGAACATGAGATCATTTTTCAATTTTATTTTTCTTTCTATATCACATATTACTAGGATATAAACAATAAATAATTATTTAAGTTCATATAGAACATTTGTTTTTACATTCTTTACTTGAGTTGAAAAAGAACGTTTTGAATTTGAATGGTGTAAATTGACCATTTGGTATAATTTTCATTATCTCAAAAATAATATTCCAGATTTAAATAAAATTTTGAACTAGAATATATGTATTTATAATAATATACAATATTTGGGGATATGAAATTAATTTCACCGTTCATGGAGACAGTAGGTCGTACATATGCATGAAGGTTAATTTTATTTATTTATCATATTGAAGAAATAATAATATAATGATATAAATTTATATTAAAATAATATTATAATATTAATGTATTGTATGTCTCATAAGATTAACAAAACCATCCTACATAAGTTCTATGTATATCATGACCGATTCATATCAATTAGTGGGGGTGGTAGTCTATTCTACCTCAAATGAAATTATCGTATTTACAATTTATATAAATCATAACGGTATGTTATAAAAAAATTACAAAATAAAATAGAAAATATAAATATAATATATATCATATATAAATATAGTCTCATTACAATTCCCACCATGATAGGTGGTAGGATTTGATGGAACAATCATCGTTTTGTGAGGTCTTAGTTCGTTGTAAATAGAAAAAAGTGTTTTTTATATCCGTTAAATGGAGGTGTGTGTACGTGTAGGTAAAACTCGTACCATAAAAAAATAAAAAAATATTTGTCATATTGTAGTTGTTATAAAATAATGAAATACGAATAGGTCAGGGGTATGGATAAGGAAAAACAATAAATTAAAGGGACTTGAGAGAAGATGTTACATCTAAATCATGGAACTCCTTTTGATTTGAGACAAAATTCTTTCCTGAATTTATTTATTACCATGTTATTGATTATAAGAGGAAGGAAGATATGATGGGAGCTTATTTGAGAATATTTTTGTTGATCCAAGGGGTTTGAGAGGTGTGTGTATGTTGGTAGAGGTGGTGGCCTTTTATAAGAGGGATGAGGCGCACTTTAGGAATGTCTTGAAATATTATTTTATTATAAATAGATCTTAAAATTATAATAGTTTCAAAGTAATATTTATTGTGTATAATATTATTATGGGTCTAAATACTTTCAAAAAATTATTTCATGATACGTTTAGGTCAAAAAATTAACCTTATATTTTTGCTTTGACCATTAATGAAATAAAATAACACTTACCGTGTCTTCATGTATTTTAACACTATATAGTTTATATAATTACTATAAGTTTTCAATAAAACCAAAATTGGATCATCACTGACGATTTTTACATTATATATGTAATGGGGATAAATATAAGGTTTTTCTAAAAATTATATCAATTAATAAAATAGTATTTCTTGTAAAAAATCATCTATTCTAATTTTGAAACTATTTTGTAACTGATTATAGTTAATGTAAAAAAATGGATTCATTCAAAAAAAATACATTAAGTCAAATATAAAATTTTATAATATTCCTCTAAATTTTTGGATGGCCTCAAATATTCAAATTACATATATTTTAATATTTTGAATATCATTTTTTAATCATTCATAAGGTAATCATTTCAACATCATTGTGTCATTAATAAATTTATATATATATAATTTCAAAAAATTAGATATAAAAACCACGATGTAGAAAATATTTTTAGATTTATATAGAATATTTATTGTAAAATATATCAGTTATATATCTCTATATAAATATTATTTCAGTAAATATGTTCTTCTATATATTATGTTTCATTTAAATTAAATTGATTATTCTAACATGTCATTATCAGAGCCAAGTGGCACTCAAATGCCCACATTTCAGCCTAATTATTTATTTGGCTACCCATTACTCATAAAATAAGATTATAACATGTGTTCTGGATGTTTTATATTATTATATTATTATTTTTACACTTATTTACTTCATTTCCCCTTTAAACGTGATAAAAAACAATAATTACTGAATATTTTATTCATAATCTCCCAGAATAAAAGGTACCCATTTATATAAATTGGATTTTATTATTCTATATATGGAATAAGTTTTTTCGATTTAAAATAACAGAATTTTCATTAATTATTTTAAAATTCATTCCCTTCATCAAAACCATAAAATTTATTCTTAAAAGTAAAAACCATAAAAGGATTAGGAAGAGGATATATCTAATTTAAGTGTATAATTACATAAAATTTAAATTATTTGATGAAATGAAAAAAAAATTAGTCTAAATCCACTTTGAATCCAAATAAAAGTATAACATAACAATATACATATATTAGATGAAAAAGGTGTTTTGAATAAAAATGCAACATTTTTAACAATTCATTAAAATATATATTTTGACTGAAAAATACAAAAATTTCAACTAAGTTAATTTTTCTGAACTTCTTCCAAATTATATGTTTATTTGGTTTAATAGAACTTATAAAATTAATAAAACTATAATAAAATATGGGTTGTCATCAAAATGTGGTAAAATAACCTTTTAAAGAACTGTTACCATATTTATGCTTTAAATTGGAATTATTCTCATTTTAGAAACATAAATTTGTTTTAAGAAAGTAAAAAAAATTAATAAAGATGTTTAAAAATAATAAATATAATTCAATTAGTTTACTCTAAAACAACATCTAGGTGATAATTACCTTTTAAAATAATAATATATTATTTTATTGTATAACTCAGTCTTGTCTGCAACATTAGATTTCAGAAAAAAAAAACCCATTATTGTGTATTGAGTACTCTATAAAAGATAGAATAGCCTTTAAAGTAAAACAAATATCTTTTTCATTAATATTTAAAAAGTATAAAAAGTCTTATTTTATACGTACCTAGGAGGTAACATCCTTCCCGCCATTTTTGGAAATTGTGCACCCACAATTTTATTTACTTATCAAATATGTGGGGGTATTTATCCCTCATACCATTTTAATACTACATTATTCCAAATTATATCATATATATATTTTTTTAAAACCATAACTTTATAAATAAATTTCTTCCAAAACACTTTGTCTCTATTATCATAAATCTGGAATGATTGTTCCTCATAAAAAGAATTTCCTTAAAAATGATCTACTTCTGGACTCAAAATATGAGATGTATGTGACATATAATTTAATAACATTGAAACATGAAAATTAATGTGTACCTAAGATAAAAATAGAGGTATATCTATTAGTTAGTAAACTGATCCAATAATCTCTAGGATTTCTTAATGTCCAATGAATTGTTCACTATGCTTCCCATTATTGCCAAACACCTCACACTTTTCCATGGTGAAACTTTGGGAATGAAATGATCACATACCTCGAAAGAATTATCATTCCTCTGATTATCCACATAACTTTACTACATGCTCTGATTATTCCTCATGTGTTTTGGAATCAATTTAACCTTTATTAAATATCTTCAAAAAATTCGGGTATCATCTACTTCCTTTAAACTACTTCATCCCAAAAAATTTGAGTTTAACATTGCTTTCCATATAATTTATCAAATGGCGCCATCTGCATATAGGAATGAACACTATTATTATAACAAAACTAATACAAAGAATGATGTGGGTCCCATATTCAATATTAATCCATTTAGAAATAATATATCATATCCTCCAGCATCTGAATATGTCGTTCGGACAACCCATCTGATTGAGGATGAAAAGTAGTTATAAAATTTATTTTTGAGTTTTGAAGGCCTTCCTAAAAGTTTTTAGTGAATCTAGGATCATGATCATATTCAATGGAGGGAGGATCTCCATGTAAGATGACTATCACTTTAGGATAGAACGTATAAATATAATCTATATTTTGTTTGTCTTGAATAGGATGGAAATGATCATATTTATTCAGTGAATCAATAATAACCTAGATTTTAATTATTACGTAATGATATCTTCGGTAATACCACTATAAAATCCATCGATATATTTTCCCATTTCAACTCTACTAAAAGAAAAGGTTGAAGCATCCCTTCTGGAAACTCTCATTCTTCTTTCACCTACTAACAAGTCAAAATATATGTAGAAAGTCAATAATATCTCTTTTCATTCCATCTCACCAGTAATACTCCAGATAAAATCATTATATCATAGTACTATAGGGATGATCAAAAACTTGGGAGCTATAATCTTAACATAACAAATATTTCCTCAATTATAAATCAAAATTCATAGATAATCACTTTCCAAATCCCGAAAACATATATTTTTCGATATAAAAATCAATAAAATTACTCTTTTGACCCAATTCAATCATTTTCTACAATTCAATATATTCCCTCTACACTTGGGTAATCCTTTTTTATATATATTACTAAATTTAAAAATGAAATAAAAAAGAGGAATTCACTACACCAAATATATCTATTTCAAGTTTCTACAAATATGTAATTAAAGGATCATGTTTCTAATGTAGTATGGTTATTTTATCATTAGTTTTCTTACTCAAAGTATCAACCACGTTGTTTTTTTTTCAAGGATGTTAATGAATCAAGAAATAATAATCTTTGGTTAGATTTAAACATCTTCTTTATCTCATGTAAAATTCATTCTGAGTGAATATATACATGAATGTTTTTTGGTCAGTATATATTTCACATTTTACTCCATACAGATGATGTCTCCAATCTTTTATATAAAAAACAATAGCATCTAATTATAAATCATATTTAGGGTAACTTACCTCTTTTTTTTTCATATTACGTGATGAATAACAGATTATTCGATCATTATTTATTAATACATAACCAAGTCCTTTCAAGAAAGTGTCATTGTAGAGAACATGTACACAATTTATAAACAGGTGTGCTCGATAATATTTTTTTCGATTCCAATAAACTATAACCACATTATTTTTTACAAATAATCATATCATTTTTTCTAGTTAACATAGTTAGTGTGATAGATGACTATGAATAATTTTCAGAAAACCTTCAATAATAACATTCTAATAAATAAAAAATATGAATCTTAGTTATATTCCTAGGTCTTGGGAATTCATCAAAAAAAATTAGTAGGATCAAAATTATATCATCTATAGAAACATTATGACTAAATAAATATATTTCTTGTATCCAAAACTCACTATTTTTTAAATACCCAAGAAATTTAATTTATTTTATAATAGGAAGACTACCCTGAAATGACTTTTATTCACTACATTACATTTATAATATAACCAAATGTCACTAATAAACACAACCAAAAACATATACATGAACTCATGGAATATTCTATTCAAATGATCAATGAATAAAGTAGGTCCATTAGTTATCCCAAATGTAATATATACAAATTAATAATGGAAATATGTAGTTCAAAATGAAGTCATCAGAATGTATGCATCCTTTAATTTCAACTAACGGTACAACAATTTCAATTCATCCTTCGAAGAATATTTTCCACCTATAGATGATCAACAAAATTATCGATATGAGGCAAAGGAAAACAGTTCATGATAGTGATGTTATTCAAGTATCATTAATCAATGAAAAGTACCATTTAGTGATAATTATTCTTTAAAAAAATACAAGAGGTTACTAAGGTGATTTTCTTAGTCGAATGAAACCTTTATCTAATAACCCCTACAATTTCTTATTTATCTATAAAATTTCAATTTTATCCATTCAATAGGGGGGTTTTGAAATTTTATTTTTATAAAGAAAACAAGTCGTGATTAAATTCAACATCTTGATCAGGTATAATACCAGGAATCATATCTGAAAAAAATCAAGATAGTCATTTACCACTGGAACATCAATAATCTAAAAAATTAATTTTTTAACAATATGTTTATTTAAACATTCATTTCCATATTTTATATATTTCTCAATATCATACTATTTTATCATTGATAAGGGTTCAATATTGTACAAAAACTAAAAGTATTTCTGAAAATCAACTTCTTTATCTCTATAATAAATCATAACCTAGAAAGTAGAAAACTAATCCATACCTATAATAACATCAAATTCTAATAAAGAAAAACCATATGGTTTTATGGTAGATTATTTCCATAGACAAGGACATTTATATTTTTATAAAAACCTTTTGTCTCAACATTTCCCCCACATTTTTACCCTATTTTCTGGATTAATTTTCTGATATTGAAGTATCAATTTAAAATAAATGTTTCAAGAATGAAAGAATATATTGACCCAAAATCAAACAACACATTGTAATAATCATAAAAACCAAACAATGTACCTGATACCACTTTATTTGATGTCTCAACATCTACAAAAGTAGTGACAATGTATTTCACCACATCTTTATGCTTATATTATGGATTCTTCCCATCATTTGTGTTCTTTATCGATAAAATGTTTTCTTAATGACCCATATCATTGCACAAAAAACATTTCAAAAATGATAATTATATTTTTTCTTACCACTATGTTGATCTTTTTCATTTAAATTTCAAGCCTTATGTCCCATTTTACCACATTAGAAGTACTTACCAGAATTCAAAAAGGAATTACCTAGTGTGTTTTACCACAGTTTTCACATACTATGTACTTATTTTCCATACCATATGACTTTTTCAAATAATTCTTCACATTCACTTGCTACCTTGACAACATATCATACACTTTTTCAAATAACATGATATCATTGAAAAACTGCATTTCCACCATCTTCGCACATCGACCAAGATTTTTATAACATTTTAACTCATGAGAAGCTAATTCAATTCTATAAATTGTATTTAATTTTGAGTAAATGTGATTTATTTCACTATAAAGATACTGTATAGAATTTGGTGAATACATTTACAGTCGAGTGAACTTTCAATTATAAGTAGCCACTGATTCATCCTCATGCCTCAATTTTAGGAATTTGTTTTCCATAATATGTTAAACAAACATAGGAAAATATTTCCAAAGAAACATACCTTTGAATCCATCCCAATCATGTGCATCAATATCTTCACTATACCTGATATTATTAACCATCGACCAAAACTGGATGACTTAAACTTCAAATAAATAAACTAAAAGACTAACCTATTGATTTTATGAACACCCTATGACATCAAAAATATATTCTAATGAATTAATCAATCCTTCATCCAGCATGAGGTTAGATGGTCCTCAAAATGTTGAAGAATATTGCCTCATGAAATTCCCCACAACTGACATGTTCCTCGGCAGTTTATCCAGGTGATATTGTTGATTGGTACCACCCCAATTTTTAGCATAATTCATCTTTTACATCACAAAAAAACTATTCACTTCCATTTTCATCCATCTCTGGCTTCTGATTTAAAAGTTTGTCTTCCTATTGATGTATTCCCAACTTAGTTTCCCTATTTCTTTAGCAGAAGAACATTCTGAACATACATATCAAAGATTAAGCAACATTTTAATACACAAATTCTATATTATTTCAATTTGATCATAAATTAAAAATAATTTATGGATAATTTATTAACAACATCCTAACCAAAAAGTTATTTAACTTGACCTCTAATTCCAACTATAAGGCCACATCTTAAAAACACAACATAATCATGTAATAAGTTAATAATTTGACTTTAATTTACATCAACAATCTTTTTAGGTTTAGAGTTTAAGATAAATACTCCATTATTAACATATATCATCCCATAATCATACAATTGGATACTATAAAAAGTATCCATTTTTTGAAATAAATGATACCCTTTTTAAAATAAAACATGATTTATTTTGATAATAAAAATCATCATTCCTTCTTCCTTTCTCTTATTCATCCTTATACCATGTGAAAAAAATTTAAAAACAATAGATGAGAATAAAAATATCCAGAAGGGATATAACATAAGGAAATGAAACATTAGCCCACGAATAATTATAATCCCATGAAATCATAAAAATCATCAAAAATATCATATAAATCCAAAATCATAAAGGTAAGATGTGGAATCCATATGATACTCAAATTTTATCTTTCAAAACTATATAGGGAGTTTCCATCATGGTTTCATTTGGAATTCTAAGTTCTTTTTGAGTGATCGATAAATCCTTTTGGGTGGATACATTCATATATGAGATGTAACATATAGTTGGTAATGTAAGTGGTCACCCAAGAGTTGAGGATTTAGAATATTGTATATGACATGCTATACCAATATCTTATAATAATATGAACTTTCAATCATATTCTTAGGATATAAGTTGTTAACATAAATTCTTTCTAGAAATATCTACTCAAATAAGGGATAGTAGATGAAACTCATATTATGGTTAGGGATATCTAATGCGAGATTGGTTGACTTTCTCTGAAAATAAATGGGAAATGAAATATTGACTACTAAGGTAGAGATATGAGCTATATAATTGAGTTATATAGGTTATTTTACATTGAAATAATAGTGGACAAAGACGTTATTTATGGAAACTTGTTTGATATATTTATAACATCATACCCATGAAGTCCATCTCGTAGTCAAGGAGATGTTGTTCAGATGTGAGGAAGGATTCAGGTAGTGGAAACATATGAAGTAGATTCTTCGAGGATGATTCATTGTATTATATGAGTCTTCTATAAATTATCATTATTACTAATATAAATAAGAGGATACCATTTCACATTACCATATATCATGTAAGATATCTTAAGGATTTATATTATCCTTTATGTGGAAGCTTTACCAAGGAGACTGCATGTGTTGGATATTAATTGAACACCCACTTCTACATAATATGGGACAGTAGACTTGGAGAAGATATTTTTCTTTGTGATTGTTTAATAAATTTTGTGAGACCGTATAATGTTATTCATGGTATGATCTAGGTAACCATTGTTCATGCACATAATGACAATTTTATTCTTAAGAATAAATGTATACACATTTATGGGAATATGTTTTCCATTGTTGGTGAGATAGAAACCATAGAAAACTTATATGGGCTCATAAAAAGTAAGATACAATCAATTACTCAAGTTTTAACTCATATTTCCCTATAGTGTGGTATATATATTGAGAATTCAGATTCCTACAGGGGTTGAGGTTTTTTAGGAAATTTCTCTTGAATATATACTATGCTTACCTCCCCACTGACAGATTTAATTTATAATGTAAATGATCCTAGGAACTACATCAATATATTTGATGGTATTTTAGTGGGATATATTTGATCTTCGATTGATGTTATTTCTGTATGAATATTTTTTAGTTGTAGGGAATTTTTAGACTTAATTATTCTGTGAGGGAACACCCTATTTTGTTTATAATGAAGTAAGAAAATATCTAGACATTGATTGTGTACTAATATCTCTAGAATAATGTGACTATGATGAATTGTTATACAATTCCGTGGATCGATGAAAAATTTGAAAATTTTAATGTGGTTAGGCGGTTCTCAAACATAGGCCTTATTTGGGATATCACCTTCTTCGACTATGGTATAAGGATATAACATATACAACATTCATATTTCTTAATTTTCATATCATTCACATCATGATTATATATTTTTTATGTGTCCGCAAAAACATTTGTTTGGAATCATGAACTAGAACATCCATCCTTCATAGATCAGTTAATGGTAGTATTCATCAATGAAATACCATTTTATAGAGCATTTGAGGAGGACCACTCAATACATATGTACATGGTTCCATATGTACTAATAAAGAACTAGAAACATGTGATTCTCTAAAAGAATAAATTATATGTTAAATACGTAAGTTTTAGAGATACATAATCCAATTACATGGTGTAGAGGTGTATCCAACAATGGTCAAGGTAGTTCTGTCTTGGGTTCCACAAAAGAGTGAGTTTTTGGTGTTAAGGATTCAAAGGTTAATATGATACTACAATAGATTCATACATTACTTATATAGAGTATCAACACCCTTAAACTCATTTACATGGAATAGGAATCATATCATGTGGGTAGAGGGGTTCCATAATGATTTTCTGAAGTCACAATAATGGTTTTTGAGTGCCCCCATCTTGGAGATACTAGATGATGGGGTTAAGTATTTAGGGATCTAAAATTCCAATGAAAATAGTCTTTGATGTGTTATGATGTAGAGTAATGTGGTAACAACATGTGGATCACATAAGTATAAACCCCACTAGAAGAAAACAAATAACCACGATCTTTGGACGGTAGGAGTGGACTTTTCCTTGAAGATGTAAGGATAATACCATAGAGATGAGTAGTATATCATCTATTATGACCACATGATTTTAAATAATATATTTCCATTAATAGATATTAATATGAAATGGATATTAGGGAAATAGTTACTCAGTCAATATTAATTAATGATTGTCTATACACCTGAGTTGTGGATTGTTGAACAAAGTTCCCTTAGAAGTAGTTCTTGTTCATAGTTATTGAATGAGGAATCAATGAAATTTCCCCATTGTATTTATACATAGTGGATGAGGATGGTGATGATTAACATCTATTTTTGGTTTTTACTCAATCACTTATTTAAAATTTTAGGCAGGATCTTCTTAGAGATACTCACATTTATACCATTCATGTTATGATATCCATAAGACATGATCAGGATTTTTTTTGATGGGGGAGAGAACGTCATTATTTATTAAGGGATAAATATCGTACCGATAACACTGAGTGATCATGTATTTATAGAGTTAAATATATCCCACATTATGGTATATGTATGAGTGTAAACGATTTACTGGGACATTGTGATTTATGTTTAGTAGCCATGGTTGATGAGGTGGGTATCCAAGTTTATATCTCGATTCCACATTTATCCGTAGGTGAAGTTAGACCACACGCTTAATGATAGATTTCCTCAACCTATATATAACACACATTGTTTGTGGGATTATGTTTCTATAAAATGAATAAGGGGCTTTCAAGATTAGCTATATGATTTGAATCTATTTGGGTTTTCATTGAACGACTCACCACATCATCCTAATACCCAAACAACTAAGAGTTTTTTTAAAGATAATTAGATTCCCAATCTGGTAGAAGATATATTGGTTCCATGGATATCCCTTTATGATCATTTTTGTCGGTGTTTCATTCATCACATAGTGATTATGAAAAGGAATTTTGGAGGCCTTCCATATTTAGTTGAAGTTGGTCATGTCATATTATCCGTGGTCAAATGACCTAATTTAGTAGACTATTTTGGTTCTATATTTTATCCTCCTTGATTTCATGACAATCATTTTCCATAATTTTAATCATAGACTAAAATTTTTATATTGTTTGTATATCATATGTTACCACTCCAATATTAGTATGGAACCATTCTAGGAATTCAATGAGAGACATAATAGGTCACCTCTATATATGGATATTCAAGGGGATTGAAAAATCATGGGCCCAATGTTTTTGTTGGGGGAAATAAATAAGTTAGTGATCACCCATTAATATATTTGAAAAACCAAATATTATAATATATCATTTTTTTATTGATGGTAGATTAGTTTATTGTTTTATGAGGGTTATAATGTGTTCATTTTGATCTAACCTCTAGTTGGATTTCATATATTTTTGTTTAGGTGAAATGTTATCTCATAGATTCATTATCCCTTTTCTAATAATGCATTAGGTGGGTGGGGTTCCATTCCACCTAGACCTACCTCCATAGATAGCTCATGAAAACTATGTATTTGATATTTCATACATTAGGAGGCAAGTTTATAATCTATCAAAAAATTTATTACTACATCGAGTTGGAAATTTTTCATAAAGATATAAATATAGAGTACATGGTATATATCAATAATCAATTGGAGAATATCATTCATCTTTTAGGGATTCCATTGGTGCATGTCCCATGGAAGTATAAATATCATCAAGAGATAACCTTGTATAGAGTGAATAAAATCTGGGATTAGTACCCTCACCTCGTTGAGTATGATTTTTTATTTTTATGAAGAAAATTCCCATATTGGAGGGAATATAATGACTATATTTTTCTTTATTAACCGTAAACATATTTAATGGATTTTTTTCTTGTATATGTTTTATTTTAGCATGATATTATAGGGGACTAGTAGGGTCATTGCTGATAAAAGAAATATTTTAAATATGGTATATCATATAAGAAAAACTATTAATAAATAACATATTAACTCTAAAATGTAGTCTATGTTGGAAATCTATGATCTATAATAAATATAAAATATATATTTTCCATATCAATGAAATAGCCATTAATTGTAAATGGTATTTCAGTTACGTGTAGTCACATGAATATAAATAAATATATAAATAAATTTAATTACTTATAAATTTTCCATGACCTAATATCATTAATTAACATGACATTATTGAAAATAACAAGGTTTATCCACATAAACCAATCAATTATTGAAGAGATATTGGATTAATGTTTTTGAAAAATGAAAAATGGTCATAGGTTGGAGATCGATATGCTAATATGTTCATGGATATCACTAATGGAAATTAAATAGAACCATTTTCCAATAACAATTGTTCCCAACTATATGTAATAATTTTTTTAACTTATACATTATACATATTTAATTATCTTATATATAATATAAATAAATCATTCTAAAAATTTTATTTGGGAGTCCATTACCAATATATTGTACAAATTTATCTTCTAAGATTTAGGTAATGATATTTGTCGATTATCTATGATTATTTATTATTTTCTATTCATATTTATTTCAATATATCTATTCCAACCACAATAATATAAAATTTTTATTCCTCACATTTTTGTGGTTATTTTCTCCCATCATTTTTATGAGTTCATGAATGGTGTTCCATTTTATATGAGGTTCAAAAAATACATAGAAACTGATCACTGGACAATCAATATATGAGGAATAATACCATTTCTATGGGAATTTATTTAGGAAAGGAAGCCCATTTTAGGCATGATGTTGGGAAGTTGGAGATCATTGACTGATCAATGATCATTGGTCTGAAAGTTTGATGTTCAGTGATTCTAATAAATGGAGATGATCTGTGAGATGATTTGTGTCTGGAATCTACCAACTGATGATGTATTTGGATAGGCTAAACATATATTCATTATTAATAACAAATATTAATGTTATTATTAGTGTTGGTGCCTGCATGGGTGAAACATATATATATGATAGAATATTATGTGAAATCCAGTCATACATTACGTACTATTTTGGAACATAAACAACATTTAAAATTATATATAGTATAAGGTGTTCCATGGATAATTAATCATTAAATTTTATGTACATGATATACAAAATATGCAACCCGATGATTGGGAATCCTCGATATTTTGTGAAATATTTTTCTCAAATTAATTTTATCTTTTATTTTTCTTTCAATTTACCCGACACATAATATAGCTTATAAAATTTATTATATGGAAAAGATTTAATATTTCTCTCATTAAACACATATATTGGATTTATATACATGAAAAAAAATGTTCTACAGTGTTACGCACACATAGATGTGTTCCTTCGATTAATTGTGTTTCATGAAAGTCCAAGTATTACCAAATTACATTTTATTGTTAGCATTGTCATTAAAATATTATAATATTTATTACCTAGATATTAGAATAAATGTTATGAATATGATTAATTAAAATATTATAAAATATTTTTTATAATTATCTAGGAATAATTATTTTTTGATAAATTATATAGGAATTAATATAAAACCATTTCTGAAAAAAGATAAAACCATTTCAAAGAAAACTATATTTTTGAAATCAATCACATTTTACATAAATAAATAAATTTAATTAATTTTTATTAATGATTTTATGGATATATATAAAATTTTATATTAACTATATAATTTTCATCTTATATATTATAAAGACAATAGATTACAATAAATAAAATTTCATGAATAAATAAGATGTATTTTTTTCATTAGTGATTATAGAATCTTTAATGGTAAATAAATATTAAACACTATTTTTAAAAATTTAGAAACATTATTCTAAAAATAAACTTAATTTTTTAAATCATAAAATCCAAATTTACGTTGGGTGATTTTTATTGAATTTTTATGAGAAGTATCAATTTTTGAACAGTGAAAACATTCAATTTTAATCCCATTCTTCTTTTTCATTTAATTTATTTATAGAGTTTAAGTAGATTTTAATTTATTTAGAATTTTAACTAGATAAATTTATGATAAATTAAATCAAAATATGTTATTAGATCAAATTTATCAATAAAATTGGATTTAAAAACATTTCAATCATTCATACTTTTTTGCTTTAAAAATATGTTATCTTGTCTTTTATAAAAGATTAACTTTAAAATAATTTCTTCCACTAATATGATTATAATTTATAAAAATTTATATCATATTTGAAATAATAATAAAATATAATTAATATTATAGTAAACACCATTTTTTACCAAAAATATTTTCGAAATAAATAAAATTTAATGCAGTTATTACGGTAAAAATGTGTTCACATAGTTGTTAAACATAACATTAATGTAAAATACTCTACAAACTTGTACCAAATACATTTTCAATATTTTTTTCAACTATATAATACATTTTCTAGAAACAATCTAATTATATAAGGCACAGGATGTGTGAGATACATCTTAATAATCATTTCCTTTTTATATTTACAAGAATGGGACTACAAGGACACTACTTTAAAAAATACATAATCTTGAATTAATATAATAATTCACACAGAGGATATCTTCAGGTGCATAGATTTTTAGATATAGGTCATAACTTATACATAACCACTTCAATATTACATGAATACACTTATTCCCAGTAACAATTTTTACATAAAAATAAAAAATCATAATAGAAATAAAGCATGTTTAGTTTCATGTCTATTCATTATGAATTTTCTTTGATCCAATCTATGATCCTTTTCTAGTTTACATCCCATGAAAAACATTTCAAAAACTCAGGATGAGCATAAAAATATCAGTAAATTATACATAATGAGGGTAAATTGTTAGTTTTTGAAAACAACATGTAAACCATGAATAATTAATCCTATATTAATACTTTTATCCTTTTAAAAGTATAAAAACCACTTCTATGAATAAAAGCTCATTTCATACCGTTTTTTCAACCAAAATATTTCCCTCAATCCCATAGAATGAAACATAAAACATACATGGGTAACTTGGGACATAAACATACTGAAATTGGATAACCATGTGGTTGACTTCCACACATGTCACTAAATGGAATAACCATACAACTAACTTCCATACCAAATGCATTGGAGGATATAACGTACCCACCCTTAAATGGTTTATCATGAAACCACCAATCATTTGGTTTACAATATAACCACCTGTCAAATGTCCGTGTACCATTACATAATTGATACATAAAAAATATTTGAATTATTTACATTTCAGTAATAACATATTATTTTAAATCAAAATATATAATTCCAAGATATTGAAATTATAAATCCATTTCAAAAATTATTTCCAATACTAAAACACCCCAAAAGGTAATAAGGTATTTCTTTTCCTTTTTAAAATATTAATGCTTATAGGGGAAGGAAAATAACTATTATGGCAGTAGAGTGGTCATTATCACCACATACATTAAAAAAAAAATCTAGTCATATAGTAAAACGCTTTATTGAGAAAATATTACCATTAAAAAAAGTAAAATTTAATGGTTTTTATTATACATCGTATAAAAGAGGGAGATATATATTATCGAAATATACCACAATGAAAGGAGATTGAGACGAAGTCCCCTACCTCGATTTTGAATTGTCTCACAAGTTCATTGTTCTTCCTTAATAATAAAATTCAGTTAAATTAAACATTCATAAGAAAAATTTTCATGTTTATTTTTTTTTATATCACTTATTACCTTTCTATATGAATTATTTAATTGTTTGAGTTCATAGTAGACATTTTTTCGATGTGTGGAACCTGAGACAAAATTAAACGTGTTATAGTTACTAATTGTCAATGTGGCCAAAAGTAAATTATCTATAGTATGATATTAATGATTTAAAAATTGAATTTATCATATATACATATACAATATATATGTATTTATAATATTCCATATCATTTAGATATAATAAATGAAAAGTACCATTCATGTAAATAGTAAGTTGTACGTACGCGTGAACACTACATTCATTTATTTTTCATATTTAATGCAATTAAAAATAAATGATATATAAGTATATTATAATTTTAGTATACTATTTATGTTATACATGTTACCTAAGATCATTATTTCCATCATTTATGTGTTCCATGTATAGCATGAATGTGTAATATCACTTTGAGATGGTGGTAGTCTGCACTTCCTCAAATGCAATTAATGTATTTGTACAACATGAGAAGCATAAAGGTATGATCTAAATGATAATTAATGAATACTAGAGAAAAATAAATAAAATATATATCATATATATTTTATGTTATATGATAATGGCCACAATATGTGGTTGTAGGAGAAGATTGAACAATCATCATTTTGTGCGGTTGTAGTTCGCCATTTACAGAAATACTATGTTCTATATTAATTATATGGAGGTGTGAGTAGGTTTATTTAGAATCCATCTCATTAAAATAAACTACTATATTGAAGAAATTTTTTTGTTAAAAATTAATTTAATAAAGGTATTTTAGGTGGATAGGTAAGGAAATCAAATGAATGAATCTGGAGAGATAACATTACCTCAAATAGGGTAACTCCGTTTGATTTAAGCTAAATGTCCCTCAATAATTTCCTTCTACCCAATGTATGGATTTTATTGAAATATAATGATGTTGTGAAATTATTGGGGTAGAGGATGGATGAGCCAATGGTGATTGAGATGTTTGAGTATGGGTTAGGGGTGGTGTCCTTTTATAATAGGGAGGAGGGGTACTTTTGGAATGTTTGAAATATTATTTAATTATTAATTGATTTTCAAGTTCAAATAACACCGAAGAGATATATTTATATAAAAAATTATAATTTTTAGAAATCATCTCATTCAATGGTTTTTAAACATGTTTAGGTTATAAAATTAACCTTATAATTTATCTTATACTCTTATTAAACAAATTCAACTTTTACCATGTCATCTTATATATTTAAAATATAATGACACCATAGTTACTAAAAATTTTAAAGCCAAAAAAATGGATCATTAAATACATTTGTAACATCATATATATCACTTGGTCAAATCTTTTTTTATATGTCTATTATATCATTTAATAAAATAGTAATTTATTTAAAAACTCAATTATGTCAATTTTTATACTGTTCATATCATGAATTTTTAAAAATACACATTAACATGATTGTTTAAAAAAATATCATTAATTAAAATTTAAGAAGCAATAATAATCCCTAAAATTCTTGTATGGAATTAAAAGTTTAGATTTTTTTAATATTTATATTCTCATTTATTTAAATCATTCATTAATAAGGTAATCAATACATAACCATTGGGTTATATATAAATTTATTTATTTGATGTTTAAAAAAAATACAATGATATAAGAAATATTTATATGAAATCTAATTAATATTTATAGTCAAAGATATCACTTATATCCTCGTATTAATATTATTTTAGTAAAAGATATATGTCCAGGTTATATTTTCCTTAACATTAAATTAGAAGTAATTAAATGTAATTTTCACCCACAAGTGGCCCCATGTGGTCCTAAAATTGAACCATGAATTCCCATGTTCGTACATATCTCATCCAACAGAGTTAAAAAATGTGTTAAGGTGATTAATTATTATTTTAATATTAATTTTTACCTTTATTTTACATATTCAACATTTAACCATTGTAATAAAATATTTACTAATGTTACAATTCATAATGTGTAAAAATTAAAGTTACCTATTTATTCAATTTTGTATTCATGATTCCAAAAATGGAATCCATTTATCCGAACTCAAAACATAGATATTGTAGAAAATAATTTCAAATTAATTCCCATTGTCAAAAACCAAAACTGTGTTTTTTAGAAGTATAAACTACCAAATGATTAACATGTTTTACTGTCAAATTTGAATGTAAAAATACTTCCAATGAATAAAATTTGATGAAATGATAATAATATAATATAATTAAATTTAAACCAACATAAAAGGATAATATAATAACAAAAATAAATTAGATGAATATATAGTTTTTACTTAAAATGAAGTATTTTTCACAATTCATTAAAAATTGAAATTTTTCAGAAAAAATACCAAAAATTTACCCAATGTAATTTTTTATGACCCGCTTAAAATGAAAATTTCCATTTTTTCAAATAAGGCATATAAAAGTAACATAAACAATATTTAAAATGGGTTCTCCATCAGAATTTGGATCATCATCCTTTTAATGAATATTATTATATTTCATGCTTAAAATCATATTCATTATTAATTTCAGCCTCTAAATTTTATTGGATAAATATAAAGACATTTAACAACCATTTGTAATAATAATTTAGTTTTTTATGTTAATTCATAGAATTAAAAAGGCTATATGTTTTCTACCATTTAAAATAATAATATTGTTATATTATTTTTTGGTGTAACTCAATGTTGTGTGCAACATAAGATTTCAATAAACCCAGTTATTGCGTGATGGGTACACTATCAAACAAAGATTCCACTTTATCATGAAATTAATATCTTATTCATAAATATTAATAGAAAAGAAAAATAATCATTCTATAAATACCTGTGTCGTTAAATTCATCGCCCCTTTTGGAAATTGCATCCTCACAATTTTAAAATCAGGATTCAAAACATCATTGAATGTACGAGATCGGAAAAAAAGTCAATAAAACTATCAATAAAAAGAAATAATGAGAATTACAAAGCTCACCCAAGATAACACATACTATGATTCCATTTGGGAAAACATGGATATAGAAAACAAACTAATTGTAATGTTCAAATGGAGGGTGATAGAAAACATGATTGGTAGAATGTTAACCACTAGAAAATCCCAAACTTGTGATGGGTTAAATAGCATTTGATTCCCCAGTAAGAAAAGATAACAGACAATTTTTTTGAATTAAGTACATTATTATAACGTTGAATAATTTATTTAGTAGATTCACTATGAACATAAGGAAACATATTTACTTATCATGTATACTTTCATCATTGAATAAAGTTCAACTAGATGTTCATCATTTCACTAAATTATGATTATTAAAGATGTCTTGGTCACATAAAAAGCACAATAATCAATATTTATAGAATCACATAATCCAAATAAAGATGAACTATATATATCCCCTATATTTAGACATTAACCAAAAAAATGGTTACTACGAGATCAGATAATCTCAAAAAGGATAATCCATCTTATAAATAAATACTACTCTTAATCTCCAAATTTAGAAAAACAATACCCAAAGTCCAATAAATACCATTCAATAAAGAACTGTCATTAAAATTCATTAAAGTAATCTGAACTATGATTGAAGCCCAAAAAATAGTATAATTTAATAAAATTGTCTTCCAAATTAATCTTAATATTTTTCTCCAAATAACATAGACTACTTTTAAAGTCTCATAATGAAGTGTAATTAACCTAATCACATATTCTCTATGATATGTTAATCAATTCTATAAATAACACAAATAACCATTTTCCAACAATAAAAACATATGATTCATCCAAAATAAAATTTCAATCATTACTCCACAAATGAGATAACATAGTAATATTTTTTTCCTTTGGCATATGGAGTTCCCAAATGGGGGAATGCCTTCAAAATTAACATGTATTACTGAATCACCAAATCAGTTTATTATATAAAGGATATCTATTTGATAAAACATAAGATCCCAATATCAACTTATTCATTATCCCTAAATTAATTTAACTAAAAATTAATAATTCATATTAACCAAGGACCTCACATATTCTAGTGGTTGGTGATAATTCACAATCACACTTTGGTTGGGGGTTTGATTCCCACAGCTTTATCTGATGCAACAGGTTGTCACACGGTGTGCATGCTGTCCTTTCTCAAAAACTCTATAATTTTATAATATTCCAATAATGATATAAATTCATAAAAAATAACCATAACATATTTTAACCACAAATGTTTTCTCATACCTCACATTTTCATCCAAAAAGTTAAAACAAGTAATTTCCTCAAATTCAAGGATCATATTAACCCAAATTTTTTTATATGTCAATATCCATTAAAGAAAGGGCAATTCTTCCTTGAATAACATTTTCACAAAATAAAAATCAATGTTACACATAATAGAAAAATTCATACAATGTAATCTTATCATTAATACATTTAAACATATCATCATCCATAGATCTAACATTGAACTTCAATCCATAAATTGTATATATCTTAATCATTAAACATTCATCAAAATTATTTATACATGTTTTTCCTTCTTATTCTTTTATACATCATTCCTACAAACCAAATCAAGCATAATTTAGTAAGATTTCATAATGTAAAAAAAGAGCTAATAAATAATCCAAACCTTTCATAATTTTCTTCTTGTTTACGCATCTTCAATTAGAATGGAATTAAGAATTGGTAAACATGGATTTGTACAATCCCGATGATTCCATTCTAAATCCTTCATTTTAGGAAATCTGTTTGTATAATGTCCATGCACACCACATTTAAAAAATTCAATTGATCATTTGGAAATAACTTCATTCCCTTTTCTAGATTAAGCTCGACACTTCCTCTTTCTGTGGTATATTATTCCTTTATGAACTTCTTTAACACATTTAAAACATCTTACCATACCTTTGAATCATTTTCCTAAGTGTTTATTTACATATCCTTGACACAATGGTTTTTGAATATATTTACCTTTTTTATCATTACCTTATCGTCCATTGGGATTCATTTCTCTTATATATGATTCCTTGGAGACATCATAAAGGTATAAGTGGTCAAAATTGACTCTAGATATTTGGTTATGAATAACTACTAGAGTTCTCATTGCAGCTCCCTTTTTATTTGATTTCTCATTATGAAAACAATTACAGTTTCGTTCACATGCATTGTTACTTTGGAGGTTGCTAGATCCATCCATTTAATTAAATCAATAAGGATAGAGGGATTATATCAGTAAAATAATTATATAATGTCTCATGAGGAGGGTAAAAACTAATATATACTTATTCATATTATCTTAAACTCATATGATTTTTCAAAAATAACATTGAATCATTATAATATTCTACCAATTATAGTTATTTCAGTTATTCTTAAAAAACACCATAACCTATAAAGGGATCTAAACTGACATAAAATACCAATTGTAAGGACCCCGCCTTAAAAATTACATAATCATGAATTATGTTATTATATAACATTGAGTATTTTTTAGGTTCACTGCTTTAATGAATTTGTTCAAAATTTACACATAACAACTTTAATATTACATGTAGACCCTTATACTAAGTATCCATTTTTTTCATAAAAATAAAAACACATAAAATTATTTAAAACATGTTTTCTTCCATGTTTTATCAAGTATAACGTTTCTTGATCCAATCCTTGACCCTATTCCACTTTATGCCTTATGAAAAACATTTCAAAAACATGGGATTTCCATAAAATTCATAGTATGGGATACATAAAGAATAAAAAAAATTAATTTTCCAAAATAAAATGAAAACTATGAATACTTTATCATAATGTAATAAATTTATCATTCAAGAAGTAGAAAAAATAATTCATAGATTGTAATCTCACTGGTTACACTTTTTGTTACCAAATTATTCCCCTTAATCCCATAGAAAGCATCATATAACATATAAGGGTAACATGGGACATAAAAATAAATAAATGGAATCACAGTGTGGTGGACTTCCAAAATATCACTAAATGTAATAGCCATATGGCTGAATCCTATACCCAATGCATAGGATTTTATAAAGTAACCACACATCCTTGGTTTATCATGGAATCACCTGTCATTTGGTTTATCACATAACTACACTTCAAATTTCCAAGTACGATTAAAAAATCACAACACATAAAATATTACAAATATTAACATATCAAATATAACATTTTTTTCAATCCCAAGATATCATTTCATGATATTGAAATACGCAATCCATTTAAAAATACAATTTCAATATAGAAACAATAAAAGGGAAAAGGGTATTTATTTTTATTTTGAAAACATTAAGGCTTATAGAGGAATCCAAATAAATATTATGGCGGTGGACATGTCATTATCACCTCATATTTAAAATATAATCATTTTATTTTTTAGTGACGCACATAGTAGAAATAATATTCTATTTGAATGAAAGTAAATGTAAATGGGGTTTACTATACACTATATAAAAGATTTAATAATATATTATCCAAATATGCTTCATTGAAATGAGATTGCGATGATGTCCCTTACCTTGAGTACAACATGTCTAGTATATTCCTTTTTTTCCTGAATAATAAAAGTAAGTCAATTATTACTTCCTTTAGAGCCCTTTTAAATTATAAAATTCTTTTTATATCATTTATTACCTTTCTATAACAATTTTTTAATTATTTGATTTTATATCAGACATTTTTTTTATGTTCAGAACATTTGTCAAAAATATATTTGTTATAATTACAAATTATACATTTAGTTAAAATAACATTATCTAAAGAATTATATTAATGATTTATATATCATATATATCATATATATTTTCATTATATATGTATTTAGAATATTTTTTAGAATTTTCATATAATAAATAAAATGCATCATTCATGGTGACGGTAAGCCATACGTATGCATTAACAATACATTCATTTTTTTCTTATTTAAAGGAATGAAAACTAAATGAATCATTGGTATACTATAATTTTAATAAAATATATATGTTTTATATGTTATTAAAGTTCATTAATTCCATTCTATATATGTTTCATGTATAGAATGAACGAGTCATATCACTTTGATGGGGTGATAGTACTCACTTACTCAAATGATAATATCGTATTTATATAAAATGAAAACCATAATGGTATATTTTAAATGATAATTACTGAATAATAGAGACAAAATAAATATCATAAATATATTATATAATTTCATTTCCATCATAATTTCCATCATTAGGGGAGGTATTATATGATTGAACAATCAAAGTTTCACGAGGCAGTATTTCAACGTCCACAAAAACAATGTGTTATATACCCATTATCTAGAGGTGTGTGTAAGTGTAGTTTGAATACATATCATAAAATAACCAATTAGATTTTTTTATAGGTTTTATTATAAAATATTTAATTAAATTGAGTCCCAGGGTTTGGAGAAGGAAAATAAATGAAATAATTTTGAGAGAAGACATTAAATTAAATATGGTAATACTATTTGATTTAAGTTAAAATTTATTTTTTTTAATTACCATCTTCCTATCGTAATTATTCTTAGAGGAAGAGAGGGATTTTTGGAGATTATTCAGGCATATTTTGGATGTGTCAAGGGGTATTGATAGGTGTTAGTAAGGGTTAGAGGTGGTGTATTTTTATAAGAGGGATGGGAACTTTTGGAATTTTTAAAAATATTATCTTATTGTTAATTGATTTTTGAATTCTAATTACACCAATGTGATCGATTTCTATGATATAATACATATGGGTTTAAATACTCTTAGAATATATATTATAGAAAAATTTTAGGTCATATGATTAACCATATCTTTTATCATTAAACCTTATTAAACTAATTTTACTTTAACCCTATCTTCTTGTATATTCATTATATATGGTTACCATATTTAAAATAAAATGCCATGAGACCCAAAAAATGGATCATTAAAGTCATTGTTAACATCATATATGTTAGTTGGCCGAATTTTAGATTTTTTAATACTATTATATCATTTAATAAAAAATTTATTGATATAAAAACTCATTTATGTCAATTTGTATACTATTCATATCATGACTTGGTAAAAACCCATAACAACAAGATTATTTCACAAAAACATCACTAATTCTAAGATAACAAGGAATAATCTAACCTAAAATTAATGTATGGTATAAAAATATTAAATATAAATTTATTTTAATATTTATAATCTCATATATTCAAATCCTTCATTTATAAGGTAATCACTACATCACCATTCTGTCTAAATAAATTAATTTATTTTATGTCTAAAAATTATAATTAAAATACCATAATATATAAAATCAATTTATAATGACAATTACTATCTATAGTCAATGAGATCCCTTATATAACCTAATGAAAATAGTTTTAGTAGAAGTTACATGTTTAAGTTATATTTTTCATAAGAATAAAGTAAACGGAATTTAATGTCATTTTCACACCCAACTAGCTCCAATGGGTCCTAAAATCACCTAAAGGATGCCCATTGTTGGAAATATCTCAACCAATATGTTTTGAACGTTTTTTGTGTCATTTATTTTGATTATAATATTATTTTTAAACTTATTTACCAAATTTTTCTTTTAACCATGGTAAATAAAATATTTACCAAAGTTAATATTCACAATTTCTAATAATAAAAGGTACATATTTAAAAAATTTGGAACTAATGATTCAAAAATTGAATCCATATCTGTAAATTCAAAACACAGATTTTTCAGAAATTAATTTGAAATCATTTCCTATTGTTAGAAGTATAAAAGCGTGTTTTTAAGAAATAAAAGATTCCAAAATATTGATATGTGTCTATGTCCAATTTTAATGTGAAATTACTTACATTGACCAACATTGGAATAAATGATAAAATGATAATTTAATTAATCTTTACAGCTATTAATAATTAAAATCTAATCCTATAAATAAATTAGATGAAAATAAATTTTTGACGTAAAATCCAGTATTTTCACTATTCATTAAAAATTTAAGCATTTTCAGAAAAATAAAAAAAATCCCAAAGTAAATTTTGATATCCCTATTCTAAAGAATTATTTTATTTTTTTAAATGTTACACATAAAAATTATAAAAAAAAGACATAAAAATGGTTCTCTATCAAAAGGCATTAAATTTACCTTTTAAAGAATAATAGAGTATTTGATGCTTAATAGAGAATTCGTTATTATTTTGGGCATCTAAAATTTATTGAATAAATTTAAAAAAAATTAACAAACATGTGTAATAATAATAGAGTTTTTTATTTTAATTCGTAGCATTACAAACTTTATTTGTTTACTACCATTTCAAATAATAATATTATTATATTATTTATCTGCATAACTCAATGTTGTGTGAAATATAAGATTTAAAAGAAACTTGTTATTGTGTATTGATTATTCTATCCAAAAACATTTCCTCTTAAACATTAATATTGCATTCATAAATATTTATAGATGTAAAAATTACTATTCTATAAATACATAGGTCGTTATAGGGACTCCTCCACTATAAAAAAGAACACCCTCACCCCTCACATATTCACACCTATTGAGCAATTTGTATCATAAAAAATTATCCATAATAATATACCAAAATATGTTATATTATCATATAATCCTCCCTTTTTTGATAAATCTAACCAATCAATTAATTTTGTGCCAACGAAAATGGAGTTACGAAAAGAAAACGTAACATCCTATCAGAGGATCTTTCAATTTATTCCCATTCCCTACCACTAAATTATACTTATTTTAAGATTATATAATATCCTAAACATCCTGAATATATTTATATATTTATGGTAACGGTTATACCAATAGCTAAACACAATTTCATTAAATGGGTAATGATCTTACCATTCGTGTGTAAATTAAACAACTCCTTCACGAAAAGATGTCTTTTTCTTTTCATTTACCACATCAAAAGGTTGGTAATTATGATAGAAATAATATTGTATTTGAAATAAATGAAATTTTTTATATCTTTATTCATCTATAATACTTATAAAAAACCAACCACCATGCTTTCAATTTTGTGTATATATGATTACATTGTTTGTGGACCAGTGGACTACAATTTCTTCAAAGGGACGTTTTTCGTCAACACATAGTATTGAAATTATTAATGATGGATTTATTAATATTATATGTTAAAAAATATATTTATTAAACCTTTATTATAATGTAATTATTATATTACACATAACATCATGCTACTTATTTTGTTCAAGTAAGATATCTACTTTTGTGGATGTGTGGACTACTGCCTCCTCCAACTAATGTGATTATTTCACACATTACATGATATGTATTAAGAAAGGTCATAGTAAAATTATATGATATAAATGATGTTATAATTTTATTTTATTTATAATATATATAAATATATGCACATATGTTTCATTTTCGTACATTCATTTAATACGACAAGAAAATAGAAACATTGTTCTTGTATACAAATGGTCTACCATCTCTATGAACTGTGTATACCATATCATAAATATATCTTTTATATATTATTATAAATATTTATATACTCAATAAATATTATATATATGTCATTTTTATATTTATAGAGATATGTAAATCCTAATTTATGTAATAATATCAAAAATAAAAATTCAAAACATGATCGATAATGAAAGTTGTTATTAGCTGACAATTTTATTTAATTTTAAATGGTTAATAAATATGAAATATAAAGTAATAATGGAATAATATATGGTATAATATATTTTATTATTATCTTATGGTATATTTATAATAAACATATATTTATTAAACAGGTGGTTTCAACATTATTGATGCTCATTTCCCTCACAGATTCTAACGACTACAAAAGGGGGAATATCTTAGCATAAAGAGATTCATCCTTTGAAGAAACATCAAAAAATTGACAAAGGCAAGAACAAGGATTCCATTAAGAAAATGTTGTGCACGTTTCATCATGGTCGCACAGGTACCCTATTTACATTTTGCCCAAGGACTTCAGGAGCCTGTAAATACCCCTTGTGGGCCCCCCATTTCGAGGAGAAAAAATCCAGAAACTCGGATTTCAGCTCTCGGTGCCCTGGTCTATTCTTAAAGTCTTCCAATCACTTATAAGGTAATTTCTTACCTAGAAACGATGAACTAAAAAGGGGGAACAAGGCCTAAATGATGAAATTCACCAACACCTATGTGCCTAAGTGTCTTACCCTTCATGGAAATAAAGACACTTGTGTGCCGCCATATCCCTTCAACAGAACCTACATGCCACAAATTTAAAAGTATTTAGGGATAATACTTAGGGATTGAGCCAAGCCTCCCCCAAGTATTGCCCTATGGTTTTACCATCACATAGTTACCTATGTGTCGCGCAGGTATACCTACACGACCAATACCTATGCGCCCCAACAGGATCTACGCGCCTACCTCTTTTTGGGTTCCCCTTCAGCCTTTTCAACTATCTTCATCAAATCCACCTATCCACTTCAATATTTATCCTTCAGAATCCTCATCATATCCATTTATGGCATGATTCCATTGATAGATTCTTTACCTAAAAGGAATTCTGGGGAATATCTCTCACAATCTAGTTATATACAAATCTTCATATCATTATGGTTAGAGATTTCATTCATTCAACCTCATCCTTTATGGTGAGAGGATCTTTAACCTGGGCCTTCTTTTCAGGAGTAATCCCCAGTAAAAATTTTCCTTAACCTGGGCTTCCATTTCAGGAGTATGCCCCAGTCCAAGATATTTAATCTGGGCATCCTACTCAAGAGTAATCCCCAAGTTCCCAAATATGGGCATCCTCTTTATGAGTAAGCCCCATCCATAATTCCCCTTAACTTGAGCCCCCTTTTTAGGTTTAATCCCCAATCATAAATTTTCCTTAACATGGGAATCCTTCTTAAGAGTAAGCCCCAAATTCCAAATTCCCTTAACCTGGGCCTCCTTTTCACGAGTAATCCCCAGTCAATAGTCCCCTAACCTAGGCCTCCTTTTTAGGAGTAATCCCCAGTCCATGATCTGTAATTTGTGAATCCTTCTGATGAGTAAGCCCAAAATTTCAAATTCCCTTAATCTAGGCCTCCTTCTCAAGAGTAAGCCCCAGTTCTCAAGTCCCTTTAACTTGTGCCCCCTTCTCAGAAATAATCCCCGGTCATAATTTCTCTTAACCAGTCTTAATTTATTTTTGATTTGGGCTTTTTTCTCAGGAAAAAAACCCAATAACAAGTCCCATCCTAATTTAGGCATTTTCATCAGGAGTAAGACCTATGTTAGAGTATCCAAATCTCCATGAAGCACATATACCTTTATGGACCTTGTTCCTAGGTTTCTTCCCTGAAGTAAATCCCAATCATCATCTATCATGGCAGTCATACATACATAGGCCCCACATTATTTTTTTAGGATTGCATCATTTGTGGAACAATTGTAAGGTTTTACCAATACCTCTTGTTTCTCGCACCGAGCATGACTCACATGAGCTTAGAGCGTAAAAGTAATTATGACAACTTTCTTTGAGCCATCAACCATGAATAAACATCATACTTCTTTACTCGATCTACGTGGGTTCTGATTCCTTTTCTAAAGAAGGATATGTAGGTAGCCCATCTATGGGTACGATCCCAACTCTAAAATAAACCATGTCCTTATGAACGACAATAAACTTACAGTGCCCCGCTGAGTGGCTCTAAAACCATTATGGTTATCATAATGACCAAGAGATCTCTATATAATGTTTGAAGGATACCATTGACTAAGAATCTCTAACAAATACATATGAATATCTATTGATGAAGAACCTCAAATACATATAATAGACTCTCTATATCTTATACATATCAGTCATTGATTCTCAGATCTAAGGAAATCTCATTTTCATACTTCGTAATTTAATAAGGATTCACAAACATAACAAAAATCTATAAGGAGAGTTCCAGAGTAGGAAATAATTCCCCTCAAAAATGTTTGATAAGTATGACTTCCCATCCTTTTGACCAATGAATACTTTTAAGCCTCATCGCTCCACAACTAATGAGAACCTACCTCAGTATAGTAGGTCAAAATATATATAGAATAATTGGAAGTTTTCAGTTCTACGAAAAAACCTGTTAGAAACCGATTGGAATTTTTGACCTAAAATGAATGAGTTCATCCCCAATTCCATAGGAAATAAAAAATGGTGATCCCTACATGAATCCTTAACCATGTTAACATGATGTTTTACTTATTTGTTAGACCCCTATTTAAACTCAATGAAAGGACCAACAAAACAATCAATAACATATGTGCTAATCCAAAAGATGTAGTGGCCGAGCTTATCTTGATTATGTCTGTTTTATCTAACATGAACTCTTTTTCCAAGATCTTCTGCATTACAGAAATAGATTTTCTAATGTTCACACCTGTGAATACCTCTACTGTGAATGCATCTGCTACTACTCCTGCTATATCATCATCAACTACGAGGAATACATCACCTACTCAGTGTCTACAACGCTGGGTTTCAAATGCACTGGTTTAGGAATACCTTCGATACGGTACCATTCCAACTATGGAGGCTGCTCGACAAGCCCACTTGGTTAATAATTCACCCTAGTTGTACGGACAACGACGACCAGTGATCAAGAAGCAGTGGTGATAACCACCATCTCCAACCATTTCGGGACCTTATCCTAGGAACGCAACAACCAGTCCCTCCCATATTATAGGTAGTTGAAAGAAGAGGTCATTTAAGGCATTAATTCAAGGAGACATGAGTCCTTCCCGAGGGATCCCATAAATAATCACCGCCAGACTCGTGTAGCAGTGAACCCTCAACATGATGAGGGTATCGCCTTTAGGGGTTTGACTCAGGTTCCCCAAACCTGAGTCCACAAGACGAACCACCAGAGGTGAAATCCGGTCAATAGTGATCAGGTTCTTTTCAATTCCATCTCTGGAGAAGTCCACCAACCTAAATTGGGGTCAAGCAACGAGCGGGAACATACACCTGTATGTCCTTATGTTACTGCCCATCATACTCATCTGGAAGGAACATGCCAATCCCACCATGAAATTCTAGTGGAGTATTATAGGAAGGCATATACACCTATTTATAACTCATCATCTATTTTTCAGGATCTTATGACTACAAACAAAGAAGGTCGTTAATCTAATATGGTGGAAACTAATAAGCAGGCACATATACTTGTTTATAATCAATAATTCTATTAGCAGTATCATCTACCAGTATTGATGGAAAATCGTCAACCATACATGAAGAGGAATACACGGTAGGCACATACACCTACCAATATTCGTCAAGACTGCTAACAGTCTCATTTGGTAGCATCCAGAGAAGTCAGTCGGAAAGCCCCGATGACAAAATTGAAGCAGACTCAACTCTCTGCCCATACACATGAGTATTGTCAGAATTCAATGACTGGAAAAGTAGGATAAGAATTGGAATACACACCTACTCCAAGCATATAATGTACGTATATTCCCATTATAGAAGTTGAAGTCACCAAGAACATTTTGAAAATGGTTAAAGAGAAGAAGCAAATCCCTACTCATATTATAGATTCCTGTCAGAATATTATAACAGCTTCAGCAGCATCACCAGGAATGAAATGAAAATATGTCCCTACCAGTGGAGTGACACATCAACAGATCACTCTGGAATAGATACACACCTCTTTTCCAGTCCATGAGGGTTGTGTGGCATACTCCCCCATATCAAAAGGACAATCAAGTCAGGTACATAAACCTGATTTTAATGGAGATATTCAGCCTAGCCTGACTATTTAACCTCAGCAGAAACATATACCTTCCTATAATAACCACTTTTTTCAACAATTGGTTCCTAAAGTGAGTAACAAGGAGTCTAAGAAGAAGACCTATCTAGCACATTCATGAAATGAAGATCCATTCTGTAATAAGGCCTTGCTCGATGCTAGAGTTCTTGATGCACTCATACAATTATATGGTGCATCCCAAGATTCTACTCTCTCAGTTCCCAATAGTGGGAACATTAATTCCAAAAGGTCTGCATCAGACACATCCTCATGAAGTCTTGATTCATGACAGTTCATTAAATCTTAAAGTATCATCTTCAGATGAGTGTCATGATAACCCTCTGTGTGTCTAGAAGATCAAGGAGAAAAAGGTTTCATCTTTTGTCGTAACCCACCATGGTTGTCCACCCCGTGATAATGAATTTAGCTGCGAAAGTCCTCTCCAAAGTAGTAATTCACATTTACTGGAAAAGTCTCTAATCGATAATGTAGTGACAAGAAATCACTTTTAACTTGATGCACTTTCAAATGTGAAGCCAGTCATGTATGATGCCTTACCAATAGCAGGTGAAATACTATCTCAACTAGAAGATATCCCAGGGTGTAAGTCATTCCCTGAACCACCCCTGAGTCATGCATATTCTAATTTAGTAAATGAATTCTCTACCAATATTGTTGAATCTGATGAAGAAACAAAGAATCACTAGCTTCAGTCTACACTGGTAGAAGAATCTTATTCAAATTATAAGGAGGAAGTACTAGATATGAGAAAAAACTGATGAAAAGTGAAGTACCAGTCATGTTTTGGCCATTGGCTGACTCTTAGTATGACATTCCAGAAATATTGACGAATGATTGTATTAAAGATATTAGTCTCAACATGAGGAAAACTCTTTTTCAATTGAAAAATAAAATATTATCTTATGATGAATATGAAAATCATGTCAATATAATAGATGGGTTGCAACGCCAAATTTATTTGGAATCTCTCTCAGTTTCTCGATATCTGAAGGCTGAAAAGTTGCAGAGAGCCCTTCAGCGTTCATTACTTGGCGCACTAATAAGGTTTCACTTGTTAATTTTCAATTCCCCACCTGATATTCATATCAGGGGATGGGGTGTTAATGGAGGACTACATTTCACTATATTCTCCAACCAAAAAATCCTGCCAAAACTTTTCTCATGCCATGTTATTTCCCATGGTCAGCCACAACCAATTGGCTTTGTTTATAATCAAAGGCTCGCTCAAGAACATTCCTCTATTAGTTCTTCTCAAAATCATCCATACAGAGAACTTGTTGTCAAATTAATCTTTCATCAGGAAAACGAGAATATCGAATATGCTTCTCATTTAGAGTGTGCACATCATCAAGTGAAAGAAGTGTCAGAAAACCTACAACGGTCATTTGAACCAGGTGATTCGACTGGATGTAGGGAAATGTATCCAGCCAATTTCTATACAAAAGAGTGCAAGATCAGAAGATCTTTTAAGAATGTATAAGATGTATTAGATCAAGAGCCACCACAGCTGTCTAGATTGGGGACTCTTTTAGAAAAACCCTCAAAATCAACAAATAGGATTAGAGGAGTTAATCAGGAACAACAGGAACAGCCCCAGTCCACCAGACTGGGGAATTTTTCAAATCCTCAATCTCTCCCCTAGAGAAATTCATCCTTCTCTCAAAAAGGGCAGAATCCACAAGAGGAATGAAGAGCCAAATTATTAGGAGATTCCCTCCAAATTATGGTTCGTTATGAAATTCCAGAGGGATCAAATTAGAAAAAGGCAGTGTCTCAACAAGGACATGGAAGAAGATCATATCACAAAAATTCCAATGGAATTGCTGAAATGCATTATTCATCAATAAATTTCATCAATTCCATTCATGTTGATCCTACAGAACATGAGGCTCACTCAGAGGGATCAAATGAAGTGGTTCTTTCTCAAGAAGTTGTACACAAAGACACAAATGAAGAAGGTGTGCATACACAAAACCAAAGGTTAACCTGGAATTTAGTTATTCCTTACAATAACCAACTACCCCTCTTCAAAAGGCAACCAATAAGGGGAAAGGGAAGAATCAGGTTACATAACCTTCCTTTGGAGAAGGCCGGTCACTCTCACTAGAGAAAATATTCTCGCAACAAGAGGCGAAAATGAAGGAATTAAGGATGATGAATGCAGAACTACTTCAAATTTGTCTTCCTCTAAAGCATTCTGGAGTTAGTTAGTCAAGGGAATTTTTTGCGTCTACTGAGATGCATCACGAATATCATCCTTTAATAGTACACCCTCACTGTTCTAATCATATGGGTTATACGCAACAACAACTGGAAATACTACGATCAGTGGATGTCCCGGTCACCACACCTATCCAAACTGCAGTTCCTACACTTTCACAGGTCCAAGCTCAACGAGATGTTTCTCAAAAATTAATGACTATCATTGAGTCATTAACAGGCTTGTTGGAAGCTATGTAAGGAAAGCATGCACCGGTTCAAACAGAAAATAGAGCTTACCAAGAATGGGTTGATGCAATTTTTCCCCCATAAAATTTTTCATGTACCACATTTCCAATCTTTAATGGTTCGGGAGACCCAGAGAAACACTTAACACATTTTTCATCTTGTTGTGATCCTATGATGGGAACTCCTCAGCAACAAGAAGCAGTTAAGCTCAGGAGTTTTTTACAGTCATTACAAGGGCCTACTTTTGTCTGGTATAAAAGCATGCAATCCCAGTCAATTACCGGGTGGGAGGATCTCCGTCAAATATTCCTTCTTTAATTTAGCTCAATGTTTCCAAAGACAACAATTTTTTATCATAAAAATTGTAAGTAAAGGGAGAATTAAAGAGTCTCAGATTTCATTTCTCGATGGAAGGTATTAACATATTACTTATGTTTAGCACTCCCTCGAGAAGAATTGTTTCCAATCTGTGTGGAAAATGTTCTTGATGAATTACGCACACTGTTGATCCCTATGAAATACATAGGAGGGATTCATGTCCTTACTCCAATCACTCAATATATTTAAGACTCTCTTATAAAGACTAAGGATAAATCTCATGTAATTCTATATGTTCCAGGAAGGATAATGGGTAAAGTATAGACTACGATAGTTATTCTTAAACGAGCACCGGTACCTACTTTTACTTCAAAACATTCATCTTATATAAGGGATCCACCTCTTGAGCATCAAAAACAAAGGCTGTTTCATCAAGATGATCAATGAGATCAAAGACGAAAACAATTTGTGGATCAAAAGTGAAAATTTTATTCTTTTCAAAATGAACAATTTTCTGTTACTTCATTTCGGCTCTGGAAAATAATTTGGTTTAGTTGCCATGTCCCAAAAGGCCGAACAAGGAAGGAGATGAAGAATGTCCCAACTATTTCCCATTTCATTAGATGTTGGGGAATCCCATTCAAGAGTGTTTTCTCTTTTAAGACCTCCTGCAAAAGATGGTGGACTTGGGAAAAGTCTAATTGAAAGGTTCTTTAGCTCAGGTAGCATGTGTTACTGCTACAGAGCCAGAGGAAGATGGCGAGTGGCAGGAAGTCAAAAACCAAAATGTGTAGAAATATGATGATTGGATGGTCAGTAAAATGATCAACCAAACTCATTCTATTTTTTGAATGAAATTGAAGAAACAAATTATGTCTTCAGATATGAATGCCACAGCAAAACTCTCTTCATCATAGGGAAACTCCTCAACGAAACGACATAATTCATAGAAAGAGGAATAATCAGAAGAAGATGAAAATGTGTCAAAGCTCAAGTTTTCTTTGACTCTAAAAGATTTTATTCCATCTATATCAAAGCCATGGGTACCACCCCACCAAACGGAACAGACTAAACAAGCTAATCAGGTAGAGTCTTCCTCAGAAGAAGAGTAGATCTTTGGTTCTATTTATATGATTCATTTAACAGATCATTATGCCAGTCACAGTTTCGATCCTGATGAGCCTGAGTTCCCTATATCAAACAAAGGAATTAGAGAGAGTTTCGAAGGTCCAGAATACAGAAGAAGATGTGGATATCCAAGAATCCATTATTCCAATCCTACCCATGCTAGAACTGTATATGCAGAAGAAACTCACGGCAGAGCCCTTCAGCAGGCTCAACAAGAAAAAAAAATTCATCCATCAATAGAAGATTCAGTCTTGGAAAAATTATTTTAGAGGATCAGTTAGAGTCTCCAACTTTTCCTCTCAGTAATTAAATAGACCTATTCAGTCTAATATTTCAAAGCTAGGAGTATTTCCAACTCCTATACCGATACAAGATGCATCTACTTCCAAATCATCAACTTCTAAGGCACCTTTGAAACAACATGTTCCTGTTAGGAAAAATAGACCTTTAGATCAGAAATAAGATGTCTTGAAACATTTTTCCCAAGTACCGGCCATGTTATCAATTTTGGATTCCTTGAATCTATCAAAGGATCTTCAGGAGGAACTCATCGAGGCTTTGTCAGGTCCTCAAGAATTCGAAATTGAAATTGCTACGGCTGAAGTCTACCCTGTAGAGAATGATCATACAGAATGCCATGTAGTGATATATTTTATAGATTAAGATGAAGATGATGTTGTGCATGGACATATTAGACCTTTGTATTTATCTAGAAAGGTCAATGGTGTAGACATCCGAAGATCTTTCATTGATAATTGTTTAGGTGTCACCCTCATCCCCATTCATATACTTCATCGATTGGGCCTTACAGAATATGATTTATCTCTTTTTATTTGATGTTACAAGGATATTATAAATATGAACAAGAACCAATGGGCGAGATTACACTCAGAACTCAGATTAAAGTCCTTGTATCTAATTCATATTTCATCGTTTATGATCACGATACAGCCTTCAACTTTTTTCTCGAAAGACCATGGCTACATCAACATGCGGCTATCCCTTCATCCTACCATCAATGTCTCAAATATTTTTTCAATGGTGAAATAATGACATTTTATGGTGATAAATCCCCCTTAAAAACATGTGAATCATAATACATTGAGGCAGAATTTTATCACATTAAGGGTAAGGAGAAATCCACAATTAGGGAGGTTACCAAAGTTACTGCTCCATTTGGTTTGAAAAAGATTCTAGTAAACCCATTCACACATGTGATTACATATTATGTGTTGCCTATCCTTAAAATTGACAGGGTAGACCCGAATCCAAATACTCTTATGAAAACATTTGTAATGTAAATTACGACAATCAAGCCAGAAAGCATGGGAGAAGTTGGTGAATCACTATGCAATAATGAAAGCTCAAATAGAGATGTCTCCATTTCATCCACTGAAATCCAGCAATTCTATAATTCTCCAACTATGCCAAAAGAAGTCATAGCAATGTTAGAGGTGACTGATGTTGTCAATTATAAATCAATCATCTCCTATTTATTACCCAAGGAATACCCTTCTTCACCAGTAGGGTCAGAAGTGGAAGCCTCTTCTTCAAGATGTTCAAATTTAAACATCTCTCATGATCATGGAAATTCTGCGCCATCATCTAATATGCAAGTATAAATAGAATAATTAACATGTGTTGATGAATTAGAAAAAGATCTTAGGGATTCTCTACTAGCATTTGAAGTGGGTATCTCTACCACTGTGGATGAACTCAGAGAAATATATTTGGGTATAAAAGAAGATTCACGCCCCACTTTAATTAGTGCGACCATGAATCTTGAAGAGCAAGAAATGATTATTTTATTTTTAAAGCAAAATCGAGATGTATTTGCCTAAAACTATATATGAATGCTAGGTCCTGATCCCAATGTTGCTACTCATCGTTTGGGTTTTTCTAGAAGAACATCGAGGATTTAAGAAAGCCGTAAGAATAACACAGTAAACTTATGCTTCCAAAATTGAAGCTGAAGTGGATATTCTTATCAATTCTAACTTTATCAGAGAAGTTCAATATCCCAAATGTTTTTCTAATATTTTCCCTGTGAAAATGAATAATGGACAAATTAGAGTTTGCAATGATTTCAGAGATCTTAATCGACATTGTCCTAAGGATGATTTACCAGTTCATATTACAGAACTCTTAATTGATGAAACAGCTAGATATGAAGCGCTTTCCTTGATGGATGGATATTTTTGATATAATAAAATCTGAATGGCTACATAAGATGAAGAATCTATAGCCTTCAGAGCCCCTCAGGGTGTATTTTTCTATCGGGCAATTCCCTTTGGCCTGAAGAATGTAGGTGAAACATATCAACGTGCCATTCACTGTATCTTCAAACCCATTTTAGGGAGATTTGTTTAATGTTATGTGGACGATTTGGTGGTTAAATCCAGGAAATGTTATAATCACTTGGCTAATTTGGAAGTCATATTACACAAACATTGAAAAAACAATTTGAAGATGAACCCCTTAAAATCTCCTTTTGGGGGTAACCTTAGGAACATTTCTCGGTTTTTTGTGTGCCATTGTGGTATAAAAGTCGATCCTAAGAAGGAAAATTCAATCCTTGGTATGTCACCTCCTTGAAATTTGAATTAATTGAGAGGACATCAAGGAAACATAGCCTATATTCGGATTTTCATCTCCAATATGGAAGGTTAAAGTTTACCCTTCACCAAATTGATTAAGAAGGGAGTCACCTACCAGTGGAATAAAGAATGTCAAGAAGCATTTAATATTATCAAGAAATATCTCATGAGTCCACAGGTATTAATGACACGTGTTGAAGGATGGCCACTTATAATTTATGTGAAAACTTTAGAGAGATCATTTGGTGCCTTTCCTGCCCCAAATAATGATGTTGGGAATGAAAACAGCCTTTACTATCTCAGTCAGACTATGCTTGAAGCAGAAACCCGATATTCATGTATTGAAAAGTGCTTCATAGAGTTAATATATGCAGTTCAAAAGTGGAGACACTACCTACAACATCATGAGGTCCATTTGGTATCTCGCAATAACCCTCTCAAAATCATCCTTAGTCGTTTAATGCTTACAGGACGTCTAGCAAGGTGGGTTGTTATTTTGCAGCAATTTGATATCCAAGATGTGTCTCAAAAGGAAATAAAGGGCCAAGCTCTGGCTGATTTCCTTGTTGGACACCCTTCAGTAGAAGATATATCTTCTTATATTGAATTTTACTAATGAGTAAGTCTTCTCTATTCAAGATAGTCTTCATACATGGGTAATGTACTTTGATGGTCCTTACAGAAGTCCAACATGGATGAAAATGGATGATCGTAAATTCAACAAAGTTGGGTTAGGAATTGTGCTCGTTTCTTCGGAAAAGGAAGTTATTCCATATTCCTTCACATTGTTGGGTGGCGGGACAAATAATGAATCAGAATACCAAGATCTCATCACAGGATTGGAGTTAGTGCTTTAGGAACAAGTGAATCACATAAAGGTGAAAGGTGATTCAGACCTAGTAATCAATCATGTAAATGGGGATTATGCGATCAGAAAAGAAGTGTTAATCCTGATGTATTATTACATTAGAGAGTTAATGGTGTGATTTCCTTCGGAACCAACATTTTCTTTTGTCCCGCGATCAAAAAATGTTTATGATGATGCATTGGATAATATAGCTACAGCTCTGGAAGATCCAAATCGGGATGAGATAATCATCAGTATTTCCCACTGTCGTACAATTTCACCTTATATTCAAACCAGAAAAGAGGAAATAAATGAAATTAGTCCCATTCTTGAACCATATGGTAATACTACAGGATGAATGACACCTCTCATAGATTAACTTCAAAATGGAACACTCTCACCTAATAGAGTCGGGAAAGAACAAATCTGGCGACGTGTGGTCAATTTTACTCTTTAAGATAGTCTAGATGACCTAGTGAAAATTCTCTATAAAAGTGTTTTTGATGTAATTCTCTTTAGATTCATTGATGATGAAGATATAATGGTTGTCATGAAAGATGTACAAGAAGGAGTCTGTGGTGCCCATCAGTCTGGACATAGAATATCTAATAAATTTTTAAGGGTTGGATACGTTTGGCCTTCAATGATACAAGATTTTGTTTATTTCACAATGAAGTGTCATTAATTTCAATTACATGACAATTTCATTCATCAACCCCCAGAGATGCTTCATATAGCTAAATACTCATGGGAATTTTCCACATGGGGATTGGATGTAGTGGGACCTTACCCTTCGGCTAGAGCCAAGCTGTTTATGTATATTCTTACTGCTAATAACTTCTGTTCCAAATGGGCAGAGGAAATACCTCTCAATGAATTTAGTTCTAAAAGAATTGTTACCTATATCAAGTATAAAATCATTACCAGATTTAGTGTCCTTCATCCCATATTGACGGACAATGGCAGCAATTTCTATTCATCCGAGGAAATGAAGTTGTATCAGGAAATCAACATCAAATACAACCATTCATCTCGGTATCATGTAGCGGCCAAGGGTCAAATAAAAGCCTTCAACATGAGTCTTTCAAACATATAGTAAAATATGGGGGATAAAGATAAAATTTCATGGACTAATAAACATTTTCATACATTATGGTCTTATCAAACCACCACCCGCACTGCAACGTAGTCAACTCTATATTCATTGGTATATGAAATAGATGAAGTCATTCCCATTGAGGTTCAATTAACCTAACTCAGGGTAGCCATTTTTTATCAGTCATCTACAGATGAACAATCTCAAAAGAGATTGGATGTATTGGAATGATTAAATGAGAAAATATTGTTCACCTTGCTCCACTTGGAAGCCTATCAAAATAGAATAGAAGGAGCATTCAACAAAAAAGTTTTTCTTCTTTCATTCATTTATGGTGAATTTGTATTTTTTCTCAGAACTCCAATGATATCAGGAATGAAGCCTCCCAAGCTGAAGCCAAAATGGGAAGGACCATGTTTAATACATAAGGTTTACTCAAATGGAGTTTATTCATTAATATCAATTGATGGAGAACTCATCACGACACCAACTAGTGCCAGATTTCTTAAGAAGTATTTTGTGTAACACAAATACTAATATGTCTAGCAGGAAGTTAAACTGCATAATAGTTGGTCCATGCATATGACCTTAAACTGTTCGCCTCATCGTCCAACAAGACGTTAAACTATGCCATCGGCCAACATGACGTTAAACTATGAAAAAGTCCCTAATACTCCAACATGACATTAAATTGTGTCCACTTTTTTCCTTAATGCATGAAATTAAATTGAACAGTCCCCCTTTAACCCAACATTATATTAACTTGTATTGTCCCCATCATCTTAGCTACATGATTCTAAACTATACAACACCCTTATTGTCCAACATGTCACAAAATTGTGCTCACGTCCACGATGATGTTAAACTATGTCCCTATATTTGTCTTACATGATGTTAAACAGTACTGCCCATTCATCCTACATGACATAAAACTAAATAAAGTCACATAATACGTTCTACATGACGTTAAAATGTAGTTTGTCCCTGCTACATGACACTAAACTGTGCATCACCAATAGTCCTCACTACAAGACCTTAAACTGCATAGTCCCTTCATATGTCCTACATGACATTAAATTGTTCATTGTTAAGTTTGTTGCTACCTCTTTTTTCTCATACCGAGTATGAATCATTTGAGCATAGAGTAAATTTCAACCATAACACACTCTCTGGGCTGCTAACAATGTGTATGTCCCGACACTATTTTTTAGGTCTTTCTCCCCATGAACAACTTAAAACCCAATTCATTCTTTAATCGAACTACGCAGACTTTGATCCTTGCCTTCTAGGATTGGTATGTAGGAAACCTCATGTGGTTCAAGACGAAAATAAATCTCTTCACATCGATTCAACTTCGTCTCATATGTTGTTGACTCATTAACCGCCCATAAAATGAATATCTTATACATTGGTTCACCATCTTCCTTGCTATATGACGTTAAATTGTTCTCACTTTTGACCTGTATGACAATAAACTACAACATTATTTGACACCCTCACCTGAGAGGGAATCATTATTTACATTTATCTCCAATCATGATAAATTCCACAGACTACGTGCATACATGGAAATGCTTGAACCATTAATCATGGGTCAAACCATCATTGCACTAAAGTCCCCTTTCACCATTCACATGTATGAACCAAATCTGTACAGATGGTATTTCAAGAAATATGTGCTGCTTGATTCCCTTCATTATGGGATATGTAGGAACATTCGAGCATCCCTCAAATATATCCCCAAGTCTTTTGGTAGAACCCCAAAGTTCACTTTCAGTCATTTTGCTAAAAATTCCCCGTGTGAAAGCATGAATGTGGTATGAAAACCCTGGTTTTCATTCACATCAGGTTTATAAAACACACACTGTGCATTCATTATTATGGTCTGAGCTCTATGACCCTAATCTACGATATACCACACTCTCTTCCTACAAAACATTAAACTGTATTTCAATAACTACATTTGGCTTGATTCTCATTAGAATGAGATATGTAGTGACGTCCAACATCTCAATTCTGGACCCAGACACAACATGATTTACGGTTATAATTGGTCTTTGGATCTTTACATTCATTGGACAATTCCCATTTAGATGCATCATATTCCTAAAATTAAATACTTCTGGAATACCATAACCCTTTTTTTGACTTCAGGTAAAAAAAAGTGAAATTTCTGAGAGATCTTTTTCCTGAAAATGCAGTATGTGCACTTAGGTGGCCTTGTATAAATAGTCCACAAAAAACACATGTCAGCCAAAGGATGCTATTTTTTTTACTATGCAGCCAATTCCCTTAGGTGGCCCTACATAATTCAACCCCCTAATGGGTTTTTCAAATAACGGTAAATTCATTCTTGGGAAGAAAACACCTTTTGTACTTAGTTTTCTTAACGACAATATATAGGGACCTGAAAAAAATCCATCCTTAACATATTTGTCCCATACTCTTTTTCATGATCTTAAAGTATTCATTATATGGTTTATATTTCCCTTACATAAGTTTTGTTCAGAACTTCGTTGGAGTGACATTCATTCAATTCATATACAATCTTGATTGGATATATCCTCTCCGTATTCAAGTACCTCACTCCATATAGAAAACTCTATGCTTTGGAAAATTTATATTTCCATAAACTTTCACAAGATTTTTATCAGTAGAAAAGTAAATTTCTGAGAGTTCATTTTCCTGACTATGCAGTTCATTCCCTTAGGTGGCCTTGCATAAGTATTCTACATAATAGACCTGTTATCCAAAAGATGATATTATTTGACTATACAGACAATGCCCTTATGCAGCCCTCAATAATTCAACCCCCTAACGGGTTTGATAAATAATGGTAGCTTCACTCTTAAGAAATAATTCTTCTAATGCCTCCTAGAACATTTTCACATCATTTCCCATATTCAAAATTTCTTAAGTCATAGTTTACATATTTTCCCTCATATTTGAGTGTGGTAATATGCATTCAGATAAGTTGTTTAGGATTTGAGTCAATTTTTAATGAATTCGGTCATATCTATTTTGACCTTAAACATTATCATTTTTATGTCTGACGTGCATGACTCTTAACTGCACACAAAAGACAAGGGAACTCTAAACCAATGTCAAGTCCCAGCTCACTAATCATACATTTTATATGATTCAGGTAATATTGAGCAATTAAAAAGATTCAATGTTTGTAGTGTTATTTATATAATCCTAGTAAAAATTAAACTATGTTTACTAGGCCCATTTGCTTAAGTAAAAATTTATACCAGGTAGTAAGAAAATGCAGGCACAAATGATTAAAGGTAAAAGTGTTTTTCATTGATTCACAAGAGTTAGAAGGACATACACACACTATGGTCTTTTATTTCTTTTGGGAATTACAAAAGACTTTTATCAAAACTCTTCATTTTATTTACAACATCATGAGCATCATGAGCAGCCTCCTAGAATTCATTCATTCAACTGGATATAATAAGAGATGCAGTGATACCAGCTCTTCTTGAAACAATTATAAAAGGATTCTCTTAAGAGTGGTTTGAGAATATTTTCTCTTGATCAAATAGTGGCTCTGTTTCTATCCAAGAGTTTATGATGATGGATACATGGATTTGATAATGGAGCATTGGAAATAAAGATCCATTTGGAGATAGTACCCTTTTCAGACATGGTTCTAATACCATGATATCATCTCCCCACCAACCGGTAGTGGAGTAAATTTTCATCCCATGGGTTTTCCATTTTTATATCTGCAAGGAAATGGAAAGGAAGAAAAATTTGAAATTTCACACCATTGTTGTTGCTCTTAATGCACAGCATATCTGAAATGGAGGAGTAGAAGTGCATCTTCAACTCGGGCAGATAATTCTTTTCATCTGAATGTTGACACCTTGCAGATGACCATGCCCATACAGTGGCGGGAGATGCTCTGTGGGATTTTAATATGAAACGTCTTCAAGTACTTAGGCAAATATGGGAGGGTGTTGTTACAGAAAGTATAGTAATCATGGCCAACAACATTCATCATATCATCAATCCTCTTGCTAGACAGTTCATGAGCCATTCCAATTCTTCTAGGATCCATTAAATCTACACAATGGTAGAATAATTAACTCTTAAGTGAGTTGATTTTTTATAAAATTTATGATGAAAATTGAGAAAATGGAAAATAGAAATAAGGTGCGTAAGTCCAATTTTGGCGCGCAAGTGTAACTGTGTTGTGTAGGTTTTTGGCATGTAGGTATTACCGCGCAAGTAAAAATACCCTGCAGCAGCGCGACATGAACAGAAGCAATGAACCCATGGAAAATCAGCAACCAGCGCAACGCGAGAAACCTACGTGGTGAAAGCTCGAACTATTCAAAGGCGGGTTCTTTACGTGATAATGGTCGCATATTTATAGGCCCGACCACACCCCTGCATGCCACTTACCTGTGTGCCGCTATCTGTGCGCTCAAAACTTGTGTGCCACCCTTCCTTGGTTTTATTCATTACCTTAGAGTCACATCCTCATTCCTTTCGGATCCAACTCTGAGGGGGGGACTTTTGTTGATGATTATTTCCATCACAGAGTCTAACGACTGAAAAAGGGGTAATACCTTAGCATAAAGAGATTCATCCTTTGAATAAACATAAAAAAATTGACATAGGCATGAATAAGGATTCTTTTAAGCAAAGGTCGCACAATTTTCATCATGGTTGCATAGGTATATATGCGCGCCACATATTTGGCATGCAGGTGACCTGTGCACCCTATTTTCTTTTCACCCAAAATCTTCAAGATCCTATAAATACCACTTTTGGGCCCCCTATTTCGAGGAGAAAAAATCCAGAAACTCAAATTTCATCTCTCGGTGCCCTGGTATCTTCTTTATGTCTTCCGAATACTATTAAGGTAATTTCTAACATTGAACGGAAGATCTAAAGAGGGGATACAAGTCCTAAGTGTTGAAATTCACCAACACCTGTGAACTTAAGTGTCTAACCCTTCAGGGAAATGAATACACTTCCACGCTGACTTATCCTTTCAGCAAAACTTGTGCGCCACTCATATACAAGTATTTATGGATAATACTAAGTGCTTATGCCAAACATTTCCCATGTATTACCCTATGGTTTGACCGTCACACAGGTACATATGTGTCGCTCATGTATACCTGCGCGACCAATACATGCGCGCCCCAATAGGACCTACGCGCCAACCACTTTTTGGGTGCCCCTCTTTCCTATTCAACTCTCTTCTTCAAATACACCCATCCTCTTCAAGATTTAGCCTTTAGAATCCTCTTCAAATTCATTTATGGCATGATTCCATTGTCGGATTCCTTATCTGAAAGGAATTATATGGAAGATCTCTCAAAAACTAGTGATTTACTTATCTTCATATCATTAAGGTTAGATATTTCATTCGTTAATCTTTATCCTTTAAGATGACAGGATCTTTAACTAGGGCAACCTTTTCAAGAGTAAGCACCAATCATAATATTCCCTAACCTCTGCTTCCTTTTCAAGAGTAATCCTCAGTCCATGATATTTAATCTGGGTATCCTCCATAGGAGTAAGCCTCAAGTACCCAAATATGTGCATCCTCCTCAGGATTGAGCCCCAAGTTCCCAAATATGGGAATCCTCCCAAGGAGTAAGCCCCAAGTTCCCAAATATGGGTATCCTCCTTAGGAGTAATCTCCAATCATAATTCCCCTTAACATGGGAATCCTTTTCAGGAGTAATCCCCAGTCATAATTTTTCCTTTACATGGGAATCCTTCGTAAGAGTAAGCCCCAAATTCCAAATTCCCTTAACATGGTCCTCCTTTTCAGGAGTAATCCCCAGTCAATAGTCCCCTAACCTGGGCCTCCTTTCAAGGAGTATGCCCCAGTCACATTCTCTAATTTTGGCATCCTCCTTAGGGGTATGCCCCAAAATCCAAATTCCCTTAACCTAGGCCTCCTTCTCGGGAGTAAGCCCCAGTTCTGAAGTCCCTTTATCCTGGGCCTCCTTATTCAGAATAATCCCTAGTCATAATTTCTCTTAACCCGTCTTAATTTCATTTTTATTTGGGCTTCCTTCTAAGGAATAAAACCCAATCACTAGTACCATCTTAATTTAGGCATCTTCCTGAAGAGTAATCCCTAAGTTAGTGTATCCAAATCTCCATAAATCACATATACCATTAGGGACATTGTTCCCGAGATTCATCCCTAAAGTAAATTCCCATACACATCTATCTGGGTAGACATACATACATAATCCCCAAATTATTTGTTTTATGATTTCATCTTTCGTGGAACAATTATCAGGTTTTTCCAATACCTCATGTTTCTAACACCGATCATGACTCACGTGATATTAGAGAGTAAAAGTAATTATGACATCTTTCTTTGAGCCATCAACCATGAATCAATATCATACTTCTTTACTCGAACTATGTGGGTTATGATTATTTTTCTAAACAAGGATACATAGCTAGCCCATCTGCGGGTACGATCCCAACTCTGAAATAATCCATGTCCTTCTGAACGACAATAAATTTCAAGTGCCCCGCATAGTGGCTTTAAAACCAGTATGGTTATCATAATGACCAAGAGATATCTATATAATATATTGAAGAATATCATTGATTAATAATCTCTAACAAATACATATGATTCTTTATCGATGAAGAACGTCAAATACATATAACAGACTCTCTAAATATTATGCATATCAATCACTGATTCTCAGATCTATGGAAAGCTCATTTTCATACTTCGTAATTTAATAAGGATTTATGAACATAAAACAAATCTATAATGAGAGTCCCAAAGTAGAAAATAATTCCCCTAAAAAAGGTGTGAGGAGTCCGACCTCCCATCCTCTCGTCCAATGAAAATTCTTAAGCTTCATCAGTCTACAACTAATGAGCAGCTACCTTTGGAAAGTATGTACAAATGGATATAGAATAATTGGATGTTACCGGTTCTACGAACAAACCCATTAGATACGGATTGGAATGTTTGAACCCTAAACAAATGATCTCATCCTAAATTCCATAGGAAACAAACATGCTCAATGAATGATAATACATATGGTAAGGGTATTATATCTCACTTTAATTCCGGTTAGAAACATTCTATATTCACCAATTATACTTTTATAGTTACTTATAAACATACCTATGACCTGTTATATATTTAATTTCTATTATTTCATGAACATAAATGATTCATTTGATAGTAATATTATATGGGGATCACGATTCAAAAGTTATTCATATATAAATATATTTATAGTCTCACATTTATATATGTCAGACGTATTCCATTTTTTACCACTTATTTATTTTGTGTAGTTTATATATATTCATGTTATTATATTCTATGATTATTATATCTAAATGTTTTTATTTACATAAATTTTTTTTTATATATTTGTTTCTCCTCTGAAGTGGCGCATTCCAGGTGATAATTACATGATCCAATGAAATTCATCACTCGTATCATTTTCTAGGGATTGTTTCCTGTCAAAATCACCATTTATTTTGTTTCAAACCATTAAATTTAATTATTCCTTAATGGAATATTGGATGAACCCCAAGGGGACTGGATAATTTACCCCTTCAGAATTGAGATGGAGATTCCAAAATCAAAAGGTCCTAGAGAGCGATTTCATGGGGTCAGATACATGAGCAATGAGTCCTCCTTTGATATAAATTTCCAGATAGTCTCAAACTAGTTTATTTGTGGATCTAAAATAAACTAATGGCCCATGTATCTAAAATTCATGGACCTGCATTATGATTTTAGTCACTCGTTGGAAAATTATTTGGCCAATGAAACATAAGGACTCCATTGGTCGAGAGGATGGAAAGTAATTCTCTTTGCACCCATGGGGAGGACTATTGTCTATTATGAGACTATCTTATTGATTTAAGTCTTTTTCATACGTTCGTGAACCCTTTCTCGATCCAACAAGTGTTATCCAATGGCTACCCCTAGTTTGTAGGATCGTCGTATGCATACATGGATTTGATTCCATGGAGGTAATGATGCTAGATCCATACAGTAAGGAACTCTAGAGTTTATCGACATATTGGGAATATTGAAGGTGAATTGATGTGGGGATTAGACCCACAAGATGGGTTTCATATGTATCATCGAGAGAGGATTCAGAACCCATGTATTTCAGATAGTTGGGGCTTAGGCATTGAATTTACCCATTAGAGGGGACATGATTGTGTGAACCCTTTTTGAAGGGATCCTTATTGAGATCAGGCCTTCAAGAAGGCATCCAACATATCCATGTTTTATTAGAAATTATATTTCTCTTATTAAATAATTCTTTGGACGTTGTAATTGTAACAAACATCTCATCCTACATGAGTCATGCTTAGAGTGAGATACAAGATGACATGAGAGACCCAACCAACCAGATGCCTCCACACATATTGATGGAATATGATGAGCCTAAGGTGGGAGAGGTTAAGATTATGGTGGGAGAGTTTGTGATGTAATGATCATTTCAATTTGAAATAACAATAAATGTCATGTGGCACATCCATCAAGATATTGGGGACTTACCTCAGTGGGAGTGCCCCGAAACGCAATCTTGGAAGGGGAGGAGTGTTGTCATCATCATAATGGGAAGGGAACATAACCATATTAAATGATAAACATTTCTTATGGAATGAAGAAGTAGGTGATCAGCCTTAAACCATAGTACACAGAGGTTCATGTCGGAATCACATGTTTTGATTCTGGTTTTCCATGGGAATGTAGACATACAATCATCACTTCAGTCTAAACTGTCGTATGAAGTGCATTAGTGACTCCACATACCATGGGTTTGTAGACTCAAGGGGCACATTGATGCACCTGATTATATGATCATATGGTTATGATGGATTTGGAAGAGGATTCAGCCAAATACCAGTGGACATATTTTCGAAGGGACGATGGAGGAGTGTATGGTAACACAGGGGTGACATTAGAACATAAAGAAAGAAAACCCAAAAAAACCCCATTCCACATACTTTTTTCTTATGCGGGATGGGGGAAACTCCGCATACCATAATGGAATGCGGGAAGAGGGGTGACCAGTGTACCGAAGCGGTACGATGCCAAGTGTATGGATGACTATGCACCAGAGTGGTACATGGTGTTGGATGCAGTCTTTCAAGCTTCTTTGGACTTCATCCACGTATTGATGTCGTACGAGACACCGAGTTAAATCCATGTGGTGATACACTATGCAGAACACTATATTGCATGAGGATATGGGGGACTATCGTTAGTGGGGAATTCATCTGTGAGAAATATGTGGTTTGAATTTTCAAAAATGAGGATCATGTATTTCTTATTATTATTATGTTCCCTCTTTTTCATGGTTCACAGCTGGTTATACCTACAAAAACATAGTTTTCTATTCCAGATTCACCGATGATTTAAGATTGTTGCTGGAGTCTTCTCTGAATTCATTCTTCCGACCTTTGGGGTCCCCGACAAGCTTTCTTCGTCTATCCTATCTCAAATACTGCTTCTCCCCTTTTACATATCACTAGTAAAGTTGTAACCATGGGCATGCCACACCATTTTTGGAGGCCCATGAAGAGATATAATGAAACCTAAAGGACTCAGTAAATCATGGTTTGCAGAGGTTATGGTTCATGAGTCATGGTTTCCAGAACCCTTTTGGTTTTACTCCTCTGCAAACTGCTATGTTTGAGAGATGGTATGTGGATGGCCTTTGTGCCCATGATTCCTTCGACGACATGGTTCTCAATCGACTGGGTTTGATGACTATTTCACCATGCGCCCGATCCTGGTGGGTGGTTCTGTGTTTCGGTGGATTGTGTTTCATGTTGTTTGTGAAGGTTTCTTGGTGATTGCACATTGTTCACATAAAATCTTATAAAAACATGAATTCCATTATGTTTCTTCTTATTTTTTTAAATCAATTTGAGTCCATCTGCTTTTCTTGTCATGTAGGAAACTTTTCTTCATTATGCAATGTGATTGGGGAGTATTTTCATCCCTTGGAGAAATTAGGAGGACCCTAAAAATTCCCCCAAAAAAATGGGGTCCGTTCGGAATAAAGATTAGACTATTTTGATGTAGAAGCGGTCTTGAACTGATGTGGTTCACGGTATATTAGATTGGTCCGGAAGGAGAGGGCCAAAAATATATATAGAGGCCCATGTCATTTTTTATTAATGTTTTTTCACAATGAATAGTAATATCAAATCTCCCTCAGCTTCCTCGGATTTCTCGTATTGTTTTTTGCAAAAACCGTATTCATGAACCGCTACATAAGTGTCGCGAGCCGAAATTTTTTCTATGAATCTACCCAAAAACCGAATTTTGGATTTTGTGAATGGATTTTTCATTTTTAAAACATAAATATGAACTATATGTGGTAGAATACAATACTGATTATGAGTCTAAACACCGAGCATGAACAAGAGATCTTAACTCTACTCCTTAATAATATGAACCTTAATCTTTTAAACCATAATTTTAGAAAATGAGCTTAGCGAGGCCTTGGTTTGCAGCATACTCCTTCCACGAACCATTCGGTTCACTAGCCAGTGATCCATGGGCCAGTGCCTCACAGATGTTTTGTATACCATTTAAGTATGTGGAATAATTTGTTTCGGAGTACCACATTAGTGTGTGGGATGTATCCATTTGTTCTATGCAGTATGCTGGAATTATATCTGAGTATCATGTAGCGCACGGGTAGTGTCTAACGCATACCATTTCTGGTAATAGTAATTGAAGCCCCTATGAAGGCATATTTGTTAGTCATTTATAAATTCATCAATATCCATTATCCAACAACTTTTATTGGACTTAATTTTAATTTGCTTTTGGATCATTATGTGTATCATACAATGGCTCTTTCACATGATGTGATGATATAGGAAAAGAAGAGAGTGGACATGGGGGTACATTGAGGACATTCTTTGATCCTACATTATTATACCGTTGGCTAACCTCAATACCCCTTTCATTCTTTTAAATGCACCGCAATGACATTATCGAGCAAACATTTCCATTGGAGGGGAAGTTGTAGCTATATCAATTGTGGAAAGCATCTTTATACAATGAGGCTTAGTGTGGACTCATGGAAATCATAGGTGTCACAAAACAATATTTAAACTAGTTTCATGAGAGTACTCATCCATTATCCGCATTTCCAAAGAAAACCCTAACAAAAGGTGGAGCACCATGTGGGTTTGTAGGCCAAAGTATGTTTCTCCGACAAAGGGGCCTACACATTCATGGTAGATTTAACCTATTTGGAGTCCCCTGATTAGTTAAATAAGGTGAATTTAAATCAGGCAGCCTGGGTTTTTCATTTTCCAGCCTTCTCCATAGGAGAAAGCCTTCATGAGCTACTAAGCCACTAGTGTTAAAGCACAAAAACCATCCATTTATCACGTGGGGAGGTGGGAATCAGAATATTGGATATCCACAATCTTGGAAGACTCCCCATCCATAGAGAGATTCGTGAAGAGTTGATATCATTATCCGCTGGTTGGAAAGAGACTAACGAGGTGTCCCCTTTTAAATGGAGTCTATTGGTCATAGAGGAGGTATTAGTTGTTCATCCCTTACATTCTCACTCTCTAATCCCATTGGAGGTGTGGATATGGTTATCTTTCCAGCTGATGGACATAAGTTGGGGTCTCTCCACAGTCGAACTCGCCCATCCCATCAGTCCATCCAGACTCTAGGGTCATATTGCACTACCCTTAAAGACAGATGATATACACCCTGGGGATATTAGCTTCAACAGTTCATCCCTCATGCACTTATATTAGAGGTATAATTTTCAATGTTTTTAGCGGATGGATATTACATTCTCGTAATGTATATACTGGGGTTGAGGAAAGTACATTGATTATAGAGGATGTGTTGGCAGAGGGTTAGCCCATCATCCTAGGAGCTCATACATTAGCCCATACTTATGTGTTTCTAGGATAAATATAGAAAGGTAGGTCCCCATATCATCTCATTGGACTGTTTAAATTTGTGTGTGGGTGAATGGTGGAAAACATCCTCTATTATGAATATTGGAACACTACAAAGTTTCCTCATTCTAACTTTCAACCCAACCATCTCAACATTTACACTATTCATCCTTGGACTATATGTGTTATTGATGTAGTCAGGATGCTGAATGATTCTTCTTTCTTCTCATTTGCACCACATCCTACCCCCCATTGGTCATTAAGAGTTGATAGGGTAGGTTGTTTTGAAGAACACTCATACATCATTACACTTCAGGATGGGATGATCCATGTTAAGTTACAGGGAGAGCCTCAACTCGTAATTAATCGATAGGTATGAATTATTTTGATGTGGGGTGGGGGTTCCGTTATGGAAGTTATCATCCCCAATACGATGGGATACACTTTTCTATCAGTGTAATATACTTAACTGTGGGAGGACTGTTACCCTGACATGGTGATGAGAGAACCAGTTTGGTAGGTACAGTGTAACGACCCAAAATTTTGAATGAATCTTGTTTCCGAATTTTGTGTGTTATTTTATTATTTTTTTATACTCAACAAAACTATTTCGTTGGATAACATGAGTATAATTAAAATGAGACTGTTGGGTTTTTGACTGTCATATGACCATTGGTCAATATGACCTCTGGAAACTAAACATTTCTATATTTGTCTCTAAATACAAGTGATCTTGGTTATTTAATATAGAAAGAAGATTTGATGGCCTCACCTAGTAGTCTTGGACCGATCAAAGACCATCTAACAGAACTTGGGAAGGAGGTAGAACCACTGGGCTTTGCTCTGGACCAAACCCAAGCTGATCTTCATCGTGAGAAGCTAGAACGAAATCCCCTTCACGATAAGTTCAAACTGATATAAATTACTACTCGTGCGATGTTGGCCGAGCCTCCCTCAGATTCTCTCACCTTAGCACACCTTACACTTAGGTCATATGCTGGTGTGATAAGGGGCTATGTAAGGAGACGTAACTACCTTGTGTAGTCGTTTGTTTTAAATAAAAAATTTTGATTTCGTCTTATGATGAAGTTTATGAATTTTCAAATGTCCGGATAAATATAGTATGTATATTTGTGGTGAATTTTAGAGAAAATATATTTTAAAAAATGTTTATGTAAACATTAAATAATTAAAAATGTGTAATGATTTTCGAAAAAATGGTCTTCAACAAATATGTTCTGTGAGAAATTTAGAGTCTAATAAGATCAACTTGATTTTTGATAAATATTAAATTATGAATAGTGATTTTATGCTTAGGATTATTAATGTGACTAAATGGATTAGTAATCTTACTTAAATAAATCATTAATATAATCTAGGCAACTCGATTAAGTAATGTGATTCAATAAAATTGTTAAATAACGGTTTCCTAAATTATTAGTCAAGTATTAGTTTTTTCAAGTGAATAGAGTTTTTTAATTAAAGATTTAATTAAAAATATGTATAAAATTATTTTTATAAAATGGATTTCATTTTTGAACTCAAAGAATCTATATTATTTTTAGGTAATTTTTGGGGATTTTTCTGAAAAAATTGAATTTTTGGTGAATAATGTATTTATTTAAAAATTAAATTAAAAATATTTTTAAAATTATTTTTATAAAATGGAGTTCATTTTTGAAATCAATGCATCATTATTTGGTAAAGGTGAAATTTTGGGTTTTTTCTGAGAAAGTTGAATTTTCGATGAATAGTGAAAATACAGTTTTTAGGTTACGGGTGTTTAATGACATTATTAAATGATGTATTAAAAATGTAATAAATATGGTAGACTTATGAATAGTAAGATAAGGTACGAGGTGTCCCAAGTGGCCAATACCATTGGCAAATACCATGGGAAAGCCCATGGTTTTGCCGAAACCACTAATGAGGTGTCCCTTGGCCATTAATGACATGTCCCCTCGCTTTCCCTATAAATACCAAGCCATCCTCTCATCCATTCGACTCCAAAATCATCCTAAACGAAGCTCTGGTCTCCTTACCTCCCAAGGAGTCCTCCCAAGGTTCACCCAAGCCCTCAAGGTCCCAACCTTTTAGTTTTAAGAGTTACATTTAATGTAAGGGATCCGACCCCTCTCTTTCTTTTCAAGTGATCTCTTTTATGTCATTTATTTTATGCTCCATGTTCTTATGTTAGATGATGTTATTTTATATTCATTATACTGTCCTTTTTATTTTAATATTATGAGAGACACCCTCTTACTATCATCATTTCATTTTATGAATGTTGAAGTGGTGCCGTTAGGCTGCTGAAATTTTTGTAACAGATTCTTTCACCCTTCTCATTTTCAAGTTCTATTTTCTTGTCAAGCCTTTCAAATTCGTTTTTATTATGTTGGGGTATGATATCTATATCTATAATACTAATATTTTATGATAATATGATTAGAGACCCCATTTTATCTCTTCAATTCAGTATTTTGATGTTTTAAGTGGCGTCGTTAGGCTGCCGAATGTTTAAGTGGTTCATTCACCCTTCTCGTTTTGATGTTCTACTTTCCTGTCAAGTCTTTCAAGTTCCTTATTATTATGTTGGAGTATGATCTCTATATATATCATAATGAACTATTATGTTCATATTATGATATTCCCTATTTTATCTCTTCAATTCAGTATTTTTATGTTTTAAGTGGCGCCGTAAGGCTGCCGAATTTTTAAGGGATTCTTTCACCCTTCTCGTTTTCAAGATCTATTTTCATGTCAAGAATTTCAAGTTCCTTTTAATTATGTTTGGGTATGATATCTATATGTATCATACTGAACTCTTATTTTCAAATGATGAGAGACCCTATTTGATCTTGTCAATTCATTTTTGGTTGAAGTTTAAGTGACGTCGTTAGGCTGTGGGTTTTCATATGAGAAATCTAATTTTTGTCTTCCTTCAATATTTTTCATTTCCAGTGGTATGTCCTTAAATTTCATCGCCATGTTCATATATCCTTCATATTATGTCCCTATACTATTTTATGGGTCATTTATGATTGTTTGACCCATGTCCCCTCTCTTTTAAATGTTTTCTAAAACCCAAAAACATAGCCATTATGCTGCAGAATTTCCGTCTCAAAATGTCTCTCTCTTTTTCTAAATTTCTATTTTTTTATTAAGTGAATAATAAAAGCTCTATATTCTATAGGTGTATTCACATATATACCAAGTTTTTCTATTTAAAATTATGGTATTTACATACATGAGACCCATTCTCCCTTTCCGTGGGTTTAAAGTGACGTAAAAATCATGTCTTTAAAGCAGTTTTTCAAACGTTATGATTATGAAATAAAACCCATTCCTTTTTTTCAATATGGGTAGTTTATGAAATTATTGATGATGATATATGTGGCTCACATGATAATAAATACATTTCAAGGGTGTGTCCTAATAGCGCTTCAATGCATTGGGAAAATACTTAATCTCTAGAGATGACCTTTTAGACTGATACCTTGGTCAATAACCTTGGTAATTTTTAAGGACACCATAGGGATGGAACTTGGTGAAACAAAATGATTGTCAATATTAATTATTGTAGCCACATCTTCATGTTATGAAAAATGTTATTTTTATTATGATATATCTCATGATTTCTTTCTCATGCCTTAAAGATAATATTCATGAAATTGTTGATGTATCTCAAGTTCACTTGTAAATGTTTCCCATTGTTTTCCTTACTGGGCCTTCTGCTCACCCTTTATTTTGATGTATGTCCCCAGGTTTTGAGATGTATTAATGAACCTAGGACGAACATAAGGAGATACCTTTCAAGTGTTTAAGAAGAATGTTTTATGTTTTCATGTTTTATGTTCCTGGTTTCCAAGACTCTAAACCTTAAAGATCCTGGGTTTTGTAAAATATAATGAAATCTTATGTGATAAAAAGGCGGGATTTTATAGTTTGTATTAGAGGATGGTTTAGTTATTTATGTAAATTAGGATATGAAAAATTTAGGAAGAACCCTATAGAAATGTTTAAATATAGGAAATCTTCCTAGTATTTTGGTGAGTATTGAGTAAGGGGTTTCCAAGCAAATACATCCATGTCTGGATATGAGCAGGTAGAGGCTGCTCTGGCATAGATGTACATAGGGGTAAAACCTGAAAACACCGATTTTAGCTAGACTTGAACAGGAACTGGTACACGACAACGGGCATTGTTGAACTCTTGGTTACGACACTCCCAGGGGATATGCTTTGGTAAATTCATAAGCTTATTATGAACCATTATTAAAGGAAAAAAAATAAAATAAAATAAAGATTCACGTAAGAATATATGATCATGGATAACCTAGATTGGAACCTAGGGGATCACAGGTTAGGGTATAATTTTCTTCTAAAATTTTATCCTTTTATGAATACGTTTCCTTTTCATGATTATTGGATATGTATTTAAGCCCCCTAATTATAAGTTCTTTTATTAATTAATGGTGGGAAATGGAAGAGCATGTCCCAAAAACCAATGTGATTAGAAATGTGATGATTGCCCTATTAATGTGACAGAGCTGATGAGAGATCAAGTTCAACATATTGTGATTATGCCAAACTAGCTATCAAAAATCACAATTGATAATTGGTACGTAGTTTAATGCCCAAATTCATCAAGGAAGAAGAAGAAAAAGTCTCGAGGATGTTCATCTGATAATGTTGATAAGGGAAAGAAGACCCAATTTCTTTTTTCAAAAAAGTGTGGGAAGAGTCACCAAGGAGAATGTCACAATGGAATAGGGAGATGTTTTGAGTGTGGGAAGATATGGAATAAAGTAGCCAATTACATTAAAAAAATGTATAATGTGATGAATGTAGATAAGGTTCGATCTAATGTACCTTATACATTTCGATGTCATAAATGTGGAGAAGATAGAAATTATCTAAGGTAATTATCTCATGGAATATGTGAAAATCATGATGAGAATCAACAATCTTAGAGGACAAGGGAACAATGAAAGTCATATGATGAGATGGATCATGATGACTGAAGTACATGTAACTTCCTCGCAGTAATTTTCTATGTCATGTTGTATTTTAGTTCATGCTCTATGATAATATCGTTTGTGATTTCTAAGATCATCGAGTCACTACGTTAGATGATTTTATATCATTAAGGAAGTCATCTATATGTACCACATGTTTATGTAGTGAAGTTGTTCTTCTTTAAAAAAGGTGATTTAGGGGATTAAAAGATGATTATTATTTTGGAAGACGTTCACTATTTTGGGAACCCTATTTGATCGAGGTAAATAAGTTACTAAGGTATTTTCTTTGATGATTAAATGGTTGACTTATATTTTGAATAATCGATGAATTTAAGGTGAACTTATGGTATTATAGGTTACTTATGGAAATGATTGACCTATCTTGGGGAAAATATGTTTAGGTTTTTTACTTTTTTTATAAGATATTAGGAGTGGTTGATGTTGTTTGGAGATGAACGATAAAGTTAATCTTGGAAGACTATGTTATCAAGTCCTTCTTGTATTTGGGTTTCAATCTTAGTTTGGGTTATTTTGAGGAATTTTAAAGACAGTTATTTACGGAATGGTCTATAATGAACTCTGGGTTGTACCGTGGAACTTTGATGATTGAAAAGTAGTTTCCCTTACTATGGGATTCTTTCTTTTTTAAGAGTTGTTATATCTTACACTTTTTGTTTTTTGGACAATGTTTAAAGATAAAAGAAATTGATAGTTAATATTTTGTGGATTACGTGATTCTCAAGAAGATGATTCTTGTGTTTTGATGAGACCAAGTGTTTTTTAATTCTCATCATTTGGAGAAGAGATTACTTTTGATAGAAACTTATTAAAGGATGAAACTCTACTTGAATGTTGTTATATTTCCTTATGTTTTGTTCTATGTTGTAAATGAATTCCTCAAAATTATGAAAAGGAACGTAAAACAAAAACGTTGTTGGTTTATGTTTCCTACTAGGTTATCAAAGACCATTTACACACATCATATGTTTGGGATTTTCTAATTGTTAACTTTCTCCTAATCATGTTTTCTATCACTCTCCCTTATAACGTGACCCTTTGTTTTTTCCTCCATGTCCATGTTTTCCTACATGGGATCCTAGTATGGGGTAACTCGGGTGACCTTTTTACATCCCTTTATTTCTTTTAAATTCATTGTTTTAATAAATCCTTTTCTAGTGTAAGACATTCAATGAATTTTCAAACCCAGTTTTAAAAATTGCGAGGACGTAATTTCTTAAGGGGGGAAGATTGTAACAACCCGAAATTTTGAATAAATCCAGTTTTTTAATTTTGTGTGTTATTTTATTTTATTTTTTTTACTCAACAAAACTGTTTCATTGGATAACATAAGTATAATTAAAATGATACTGTTGGGTTTTTGACTATCATATGACCATTGGTCAATATGACCGCTAGAAACTAAACATTTCGATGTTTGTCTCTAAATACAAGTGATCTTGGTCAATTAATATAGAAAGAAGATTTGATGGCCTCAACCAGTAGTCTTGGACCGATTGAATCCCATCTAATAGAACATGGGAAGGAGGTATCACCATTGGGCTTTGCTCTAGACCAAACCCAAGCCAAACTTCATCGTGTGAAGCTAAAATGGAATTGCCTTTGCGAGAAGTTCAAACTGGTAGAAATTACTACTCGTGTGATGTTGGCCGAGCCTTCCTCGGATTCTCTCACCTTAGCACACCATACACTTAGGTCCTATGCTGGTGTGATAAGCAGCTATATAAGGAGACCATAACTGCCTTGTGTAATACTTTGTTTTAAATAAAAAAATTTGATTTCTTCGTATGATGATGTTTATGAATTTTTAAATGTCTGGATAAATCTAGTATACATATTTTTGGTGAATTTTAGAGAAATTAATTTTTAAAAAATGTTTATTTAAACCTGAAATAATTAAAAATGTGTAATGAATTACAAAAAATGGTCTTCTACAAATACGTTCAGTGCAAAATTTAGAGTCTAATAAAATCAACTTGATTTTTGATAAATAGTAAATTATGAATAGTGATTTTATGATAAGGATTAGTAATGCGACTAAATGGATTAGTAATATCACTTAAATAAATCATTAATATAATCTAGGCACCTTGATTAAGTAATGTGATTCAATAAAATGGTTAAATAACGGTTTCATAAATTATATGTCAAGTATTAGTTTTTTCGTGTGAATAGTTTTTTTAATTAAAAATTTATTTAAAAATATTTAGAAAATTATTTTTATAAAATAGATTTCATTTGTTAACTCAGAGCATTGATATTATTTGAAGGTAATTTTTAGCGATTTTTTTGAAAAAAATGAATTTTCAGTGAATAGTGTATTGATTTAGAAATTAAAATAAAAATATTTAGAAAATTATTTTTATAAAATGGAGTTCATTTTTGAAATCAGAGCATCAATATTTTGTTAAGGTGAAATTTTGGGATTTTCCTGAGAAAGTTGAATTTTCGATGAATAGTGAAAATACAGTTTTTAAGTTACGGGTGTTTAATGATATCATTAAATGATGTATTAAGTATGTAATCAATATGGTCGACTCAGGAATAGTAAGATAAGGAATAAGGTGTTCCATGTTGCCAATACCATGGGAAAATACCATGGGCAAGCCCACGGTTTTGCCAAAACCACTAACGAGGTGTCCCTTGGCCATTAATGCCTTGTCCCCTCACTTTCCCTATATATACCAAGCCATCTTCTCATCCATTCGACTCCAAAATCATCCTCAACGAAGTTATTTTCTCCTTACCTCCCAAGGAGTCCTCCAAAGATTCCCCCAAGCCCTCATGGTCCCAACCGTTGAGTTTTAAGAGTTACGTTTAAGGTAAGGGATCCGACCCCTCTCTATCTTTTCAAGTGATCTCTTTTATGTCATTTATTTTATGCTCCATGTTCTTATGTTAGAAGATGTTATTTTATATTAATTATACTTTCCTTTTTATCTTCAAATCATGAGGGAAACACTCTTACTCTCATCATTTCATTTTATGATTGTTTAAGTGGCGCCGTTAGGCTGCCGAAATGATTGTAACTGATTCTTTCACCCTTCTCATTTTCAAGTTCTATTTTATTTTCAAGTCATTAAAGTTCCTTTTTATTATGTTGGGGTATTATCTCTATATCTATAATACTGATAGTTTATGATCATATGATGAGATAACCCTTTTGATCTCTTCAATTCAGTATTTTGATGTTTTAAGTGGCGTCGTTAGGCTACCAAATTTTTAAGTTGTTCTTTCACCCTTCTCGTTTTGAGGTTCTACTTTAATGCCATGTCTTTCAAGTTCCTTTTTATTATGTTGGGGTATGATCTCTAAATATATCACACTGAACAATTATGTTCATATGTTTAGAGACCCTATTTGATCTCTTCAATTCAGTATTTTGAAGTTTTAAGTGGCGCCGTTAGGCTGCTGAATTTTTAAGGGATTCTTTAACCCTTCTCATTTTCAAGATCTATTTTCATGTCAAGTATTTCAATTTCATTTTTATCATGTTGGGTTATGATATATATATCTATCATACTGAAAACATATGTTTATATTATGAGATACCCTATTTGATCTTGTCAATTCATTTTTGGTTGAAGTTTAAGTGATGTCGTTTGGCTGTGGGATTTTCATAAGAGAAATCTAATTTTTGTCTTCCTTCCATATTTTTTATTTCAAATGGTATGTCCTTAAAATTTCATTACTATATTCATATATCCTTCATATTCTGTCCATCTACTATTTGATGGGTCATTTATGATTGTTTGACACATGTCCCCACTCTTTTCAATGTTTTCTAAAACCTCGAAACATAGTCGTTATGCTGTAGAATTTCCGTCTCAAAATGTCTCTCAGTTTTTCTAAAGATATTTTATTTTATTAAGTGAATACTCAAAGCTCTCTCCTCTATAGGTGTATTCACATATATACCAAGTTGTTCTATTTTAAATTCTGGGAGTTACATACATGAGACCCGCTCTCCCTTTCCGTGGGATTAAAGTGATGTAAAAATCATGTCTTTAAAGAAGTTTTTTAAACGTTATGATTATAAAATGAATCCCATTATTTTTTTCTAAATGGATTGTTTATGAAATTATTAATGATGATATATTTGGCTCACATGATAATAAATACATGTCAATGGTGCGCCCCGATAGCGCTCCAACGCATTGGGTAATGACTTAATCTCTGGAGATGACCTTTTAGACTGATACCTTGGTGAATAACCATGGTAATTTTTAATGACACCTTGGGGATGAACCTTGGTGAAACGAAATGATTTTCAATATTTAGTGTTGTAGCCACATCATCAAGTTATGAAAAACATTATTTTTATTATGATATATCTCAGGATTTCTTTCTCATGCCTTAAAGTTGTTTTTCGTGACATTGTTGATGTATCTCAAGTTCACATGTAAATGTTTACCCTTGTATCCCTTACTGGGCCTTCTGCTCACCCTTTCTTTTGATGTATGTCCCCAGGTAATGAGATGCAGTAATGAACCTCGGACGAACATAAGGATAAGCCTTTCAAGTGTTTAAGAAGAATGTTTTCTGTTTTCATGTTTGAAGTTCCTGGTTTCCAATACACAAAACCTTAAAGATCCTCAGTTTTGTTAAATGTAATGAAATTTTATGTGATAAAAAGGCGGGATGTTATATACATAATCATCTATCCATTCCCCACCGCATCCTCACCAGGATGGCCATGCCAGAAATTACATTGTCTATGATTATTATGATGGCCACTTATTCTAGTCTCGTTCATACTAAATCCATGAACGAAACCCCACCTATTCATTCCCTTGTGGTAAGAAGATAATTTATTATATTCCAAAAGAATGTATAAGGGGTTTCACTGGTACAACCTATCTTAGTTGGATGTGATTTAGACTGATTTCCTCATGTATATACAACCCTTATCCCTACTGAGGCTGGCCATATCAGAGTATCATCAGACACCCAGGAAGCCATGACTAGTCATCTGCTTCCAGCATTATTGGTACAACCACAGAAGGGAATAGACAAACCCTAATATTTGGTAAACTACCATAGGTATCTTTCCACCACTATAATGAAACATTAAAATTATATACTCATTACAGTGGATGTGGTACAAAGTTATAGTGTTGTGGGGAAGCACCGAGTAGTGAAAAAACAGGCATGGAGTTAGTTACGTGCCCTCACCACGAAGACACCAATTACTAAATTCAGAAATTAGACGTAAAAAATCAATAGTTATTCACTGGTCTTGGTTTCAAAGGATTTGATTATCATAACATAAAACTACTTATTTTCATCGCGTCATTTCTCTAAAATACACTTATTCTGGTAAGGACATGCATTCCAAGTTCAACTCATTCTATCATCAAGTGATGTCCTTCTGATATGTTTCTGAGAAAATATATTACTTATTGTCATAATTGGAAAAGGAATATGATTTAGTGGTCACTCAAAAGGAAGACCTATGGGTGTTTGTGGCCCACAAAGTGTGGTTGGGGAACTCAACTGGCCTCTTCATGTTCCAACTACAATGTTATCCAAAGGAAAGGGAGTGACTGTAAAGGCATTATAGAATGGGTGCCTCCAACGCTGAAAGCTGAAGTGGATGAGAGTTCTTCTATGGAGAAAAATCATGATGGCCAATGAAATTCACTTTCCAATTTTCTAGAAAGGGAGAGGTGGGCCTTATTTTAGCTCACCAAAAATCATTATTTGTACTCTTTTTTTAATAATTTATTGTGAAACTAAACAAGTGATGTTCCTCTATTTAGGATGAACTCAATGAAACTGATATGTCTTCAAATAATTCTTCATTGACTTTTCTATCATGTTCATTTTCCACAATCAATCATACAAATATTATTTCGGTCATGTATAAATTTTAAACCATGATTAATAATAGTAAATTGAAATAATTGAATCGGGCTCTAATTGTTTCCTATGATGTAGGACTCACTGAGTGTAGTTCAACAATTGATGAGATAGAATGGGACACATCTTGAACATTTGTGTCTTTTTAATTGTAACCCAAATTTATACCTAATCTTTCATAACATGTGCTTAGCGGGTATAATATGTCTTATTCTTAGTCCTCCCTTTGCGGATTTTTGACCTAAAAAGATTCATGTCTCTTTTAATAGCTCAAAATAATTTTTTTTTAATCCAACATAACATTAGTTCGATGATTTGATACTCAACATTTATCCTAAGGTTCTAGTTGCAGATTTCAACTATAGAAATTATAGCATCTTTTTTGCTGGTAGATCATAGTACTTCCAAAAAAACATTTTATAAATGTTTTAGGCTGAACAAATTCGTCCATACATAATGGGGTCATAGCCCCAATTTAGGATTTGTCAGCCCAGAATGTCCTAATAACCTTCATCCATGGATTATGGATTTTACATAACCCTAAATTTGTGAATTTTCAAAATGAATGAGGCTCAGGGGCTATTTTCGGCGTATAGAGGTAGGAAAGGACTCTCTTATGGACAAATTTTCCTTTAATTAAAAGCCTTTTTGTATGAAATGTATGTAGAGCGAATAGGGAATTTTGTACATCATCAAACAATGGGGTCTAAAGACCTTGGCCTTCCGTATTCAATGGTCGATAGTATTTTCAACAATTTGAATATAGTCTGATGTTGGGAGCCATAATGGGTGGCTATTCAGAGTGATGGTGTAAGAAATTATTATGGACATTCTTATCCTCTTTTAGGGGGAAACTGTCCCCACATGATTCTTTCAAGTGTAAGGGAGATATGGTGATTAGTCAATTAAGTTAAAAATCATTTTTATGTCCTAGAATACAGAATGAGGATGGTAATAACGTAAATTTTTAGGGGTTTTCCCAATCTATTGGTGTTATGGGACATGAATGTCATCTGATCCTATGGAATCTGAAAAGGAATTTCCTAAGGATGAATATTCATTTGATTGACAGTCATATTGTATGTTGTATATGCAGAGCCTTTGGGGCATGATGTGCAAATTCAGACAAAGGTGTCAACATGAAACTGGCCCTTCATCTCTGATGACTATATGGGATTATAGAGATGGGACCTTACTGAACACGGTATATGACATTTGACAAGGGGTGTACCTGAACATGAAAAGGGACATTTCATTTAATTGAACTTCTTTTAGAAACAGAAAAAATTAATGGGGGCCTCATTTATTTTTATGTAGAGCATTTTCACACTTATGGGTGGGGTATCTTCATTTTATAGAAACCACAAAAAAAGACCAAATATGAATCATCACCCATGTTCGGATATATCCAAGATGTGGGTCGGAAGAGAATGTAATCCATAACATTGAGATCCCATGAATCTAGAGGGATGTTATGGGGCTTGGAATCTATTGGGAATACAAATATTAGAGACGACTCTAATGGGAAATTTTTTTCTTTTTTTGATGTACATTTTGAATTATAAATATTTATATCCACCAGGGCAAGATGTGCATAGACAAGCAAAGGGGCCCCACAGTATACTTTCTCTCCCTTGGAGATGTCGATGGAAGATTATGGGGATTAAATATCACTCATATCAAAGAGTTTGAATTATGGAATGAGTGTATCCAGATATATTAATGATATATGGGTTGTGATTCACTCATGGAATAATGTATCCCTTTTGTATATTTGACCCACATTCTGGGTGTGGAATTTGTCCCATATTTCTTGTACCCTATCATTTATTTTCGTATGGATAGGAAGCGAGGTTCCCTATATGGAAAGGGAACCATGACATGCCTTTTAGGTTCATGCTTCTAGGGAAAAATTCTTGGACTATTTTCCCATAATGTCACAGTGGATCTCTCACTAGGATCCCTAAGATCCTGTGAGCTATGAATAGTATGAGAAACAAGGGATTATTAGGATTTCACGTCACTATCTAAGAATAGAAAAATCAATATCAAGGAGAACATTATAATTAAAACAGTGATATGAATATTAACGTCACACAAAAAAGACAATTTTGGGATGCAATTTAATTTCATGTTGCAAGGACATTATTCTATCACAATGATCATTAACAGCTTTTGGTTGATTGTGATCTGTGTATATTGGTGTTTCATAGACATGAGTGAAAATAGAAGGTTTATACCATAGTTTCCATGGGAAACATAAATATGGATGCATGACATGGTGCTTGGAATCCATCAGTCATACCAAGGTAGGAAATGACTATCATAGGGATGGATTTTCCCTCGATTCACGGTCATTTTATAGGCGACATATGAAGAGACACCAGGGCATGAGGCCCATAACCAATCAAAGGTGTCTACCTGAAAGTGTCCTTCAATCTCAGATGGCCATGAATGCTTATGGGGATCCATGTTTTCTCAAATTAGGGAGTTTCACAAATGGGTAAGATGTGACTAGGAACAGATGAATTACCTAGTATGTGATTAACCATGAACTACAAGCACTACAACATTTATTTGACTCATATATACAAGGGGATGAAAGATATTTGTAATTCCAATGTGTGGATGGAATGTGCAATATCTCGTAATATTTAGAATTGTGCCATACATGGCTCTTTAAAAATCTCATAGTTTAGTGTCATGTGGTCATGACATTTCATGGATTCCCAATACAAGTCCGGATTATGCATGGAGGGAGGAGAAATTTTTTATTTTTCATTGGGATGATACTCTATATCCATGATACACTATGTATCATGCAATGGAATAAAATCATGTGGTACATAGTTCTCAACATTCCCTATAAATATCTTTTCCATGCATAGGGACATGAAATGGAATTTATTTTCTTTCATTGGAGGGGCCAGGATGTCAAATCTAGGTGTCGCTATGTATCCTGCAAGGGTCGGAATCAAGTAGCATTTAGTTCATTATAGATGATGGGCCTACCATATTTTTCTGTAATTTGATTTCATAAAAGAATCTATACAATGATATTAAGATCGTGTGAGTTATACATGATGATTTAATCAAGTGGTGACAAGGTTTTTCCATATAAATGTGGGGACATAAAGTATCTGATAGAGGTATTTTTTATATATAGTGGGGGAGGGGTGGATATTTAGGGTCGATGCATCGCTACGTATCTGGAAAGTCTAGAAATCAAGCCATATGTTGTTCTCTATCAGAATCTTTAGTTTATCATCATGAGATTAAGACCCTTTGTGCTATGTAGTTTAATTTCATAGAGTTTGGTCCATGAAATCCTGGTAGTGTTACCTCATATTTTATGGTATTATAGTTTGCACCATGACAATACAGTCGATATAACTCATTGCTTATGATCATAGATCTTGGACCACGACATCACAGTCACTATTTCTCATCGTTTAGGGTAATATATTTTGGACCACAACATCATGATCACTACAAATCATAGTTTACGGTTATAGATTTTGTACCATGACATCACAGTTGATATAACTCATAGTTTAGTGTTATTGTGTGTGGAACTTGACATTATGGTTTCTATAACTCAATGTTTAGGGTCATAATGTTTGGTACATGACATCACATTAAATATAACTCATAGTTTAGGGTCATAGATTTCATTCCATGACATCACAGTCTCTATAAATCATAGTTTAGGGTCATAGTGTTTGGAAAATGACATAATATTGGATATAACTTATAGTTTAGGATCATAGTGGTTGGACCATGACATCAGGGTCATTATTACTCATATTTTTGGGTCATAGTGTTTGTTCCATGACATCAATGTCTCTATAACTCATATTTTAGGGACATAAATTTTGGGACATGACATCACGGTCACTATAACTATTTGATTAGGGACATAGTGTTTGGACCAAGACAACTCAATCACTATAATTCAAAGTTTTGGTTCAGAGAGTTTGGAATACGACATCGCATTTTCTATTACTCATAGTTTAGGGTCTTAGTGTTTAGACCATGACATCACTGTCGCTATAACTCATAGTTTAGGATCAAAAACATTGGACTGAGACATAACGGTTTCAATAACTCAATGTTTGTGTTCATAGACTTTGTTCCATGATGTCACGATCATTATAACTCTTAGTTTCGTTTCATAGAGTTTGGACCATGACATCACAGTCGCTATTACATAAAATTCTTCTTTAGAAATATTTAATTTGTGTGATTCATGATGACATGTCAGTCTAGTAATATTAGGATGTATGCTCCATTGAAATAGTCCCTATGTTGGAAATATGTCCCTTCCCATTTTGGTTCATGATATGGGGGATTCTACCTATGTATCATCAGGGTTGTAAGGACTGACACCATTTAGCATTAGAGCAATGGTCGGTGGTGAACCTTCTTTATGGATCGTTCAATATGATTTTCATAGATTTAAAAATGGTTTCATTTATGCAGAATATTCCCATATAGATGCTCCAATTTACCAAAACGTCTCTGGGATTTCTTTTCCCTGGAAATTTGATCGATAATGGACAGACGGAGTGATGAAGATTGAGTTTGGATAGGCAAAACCACCTCTACCATGTATACTGATGACTACGGGGTTGTCTGGGTGGCAATTCATGCCATGGTCTGGTAAGCCAACAAAGCATAAAATAAGCTTATCTATCCATGATTTTTTATCATTTTGTACCATCTTTTATAGTTTGTTGGAAAAAGTCTGGTTGAAAGCCTCAATATTCCAATTGGTCACCAGGTGGTAGTGGGATGACCAATAGGATTTGATTTCATACTCCGAAACTATCTTTTCCACATCAGCAGAAAATATGCTGGTGTAATTTTCATCAATATAGAATAAGGGACACACAATTTGGTAATGATGTTGGGCTTCAAAAATATAACGATGAGTTTCACAAAGACTTCATTAAGAGGTATGGAATTGTCCCATTTGGAAAATATATCAGTTGCTATGAGTATGAACATGAATTGTCTGGTTGTGGAGGGAGGATATGGTCCCACAACTTCCATCCCCCAGGAGGTCATTGGCCTAGATTACATAGCTATATGAAGTAACTCTGGGGGTATTTGAATATAATTTTCATGTATTTGGAAGGTATGAAACATTTTGGTGAATATGGAACAATCTTGTATCAAAGTGGGCTAGTACTACCCAAGAATATGAATTTGTTGAGAGAACTTGGTTGCTGATTGGTGAAATCCAAAAGCTATGGTTAGCACTTCATTCATGAAGGTAGTAGTCTATTATCCATTAATACACATGATAAAGTCTCTATCAAGGCCTCGTCTATAGAATCCATTTCCATGGTTTACCCCATTGTATAAGACAAATTTGACTGCCTTTTTCAGAACATTCCCTTCTAGCACTATCTAGTTGGAGTTCCACATTACCGAATTAATTTGAAATGGGTGTCATCGAGACGGTGGGGTGACCATAATGATCAGAAACGAGGATAATTTAGTCGATTTATTCTGTATGGTATTGGATAAAGGGAATGTCTACTTGACAATGGGAAATGCTAATAAACATTTCATCCCATTCTGGAGAAGCCATGTTTGTGGATGAATTTTCCAATGCATTGGCATGAGAATTTATAACCAGGGTTCATATGTCAGCATTGGTTTTGATCTGATTTCTGACATCAGTTCTCAAACATGTTTCATCAATGGGGCCTATACTTCATTATTAATATAATATTCACCATTGAAATTTTTGATGACAACATCAAAATCACCATTTACCTATTTTATGATTAGCTCTATGATGTGTTGGATATTGTCACGGTGCCCTTGGAGACCTCTCATATCAGTGAGGTTGCAAGGTGGGGGAATTCTAATGATGGATTTTGACTACTTAGTGTTGAATTCGATGCTACAATGGCATAAGCTGAACCTAAGGAATTTACCAGAGGAAATTCCAAAGGCTTACTTTAGTGTATTAAACTATAAATTGTGTCTTCGTAGTTTGTTAAAGACAATTTCAATATTGTTTAGGGGATTTCATTGTTGTCGTGATTTAACAACTAGTATGTTGACATAATAGTCGGTGAATTATACTAGGAAGGGATAAAAAATGTGATGCATAGCATGTTGATATGTGGTGCTAGAATTTTTAAGGACAATGTGAATCACCTTATAATAGAACAATCATTGAGGGGGCCTAAAATTAGTATCTACTTCATATCTTCATGTTTTTTGGGTTTGGTTGTATCCAAAATAGTCTTCCATGAAAGTGAGGGAATCATTTCCAATTGTTTCATAGATCTACAATTCAGTGATAGGAACCAGAAAATCATATTTAGGGTAATGCCAATTAAGGTCCCAATAGTCAATTAAGATTATAATCTGTCTATTCTCTTTTACAGGAAATATGGTTTCTATCTAGATCGGATACCGGACTTCTTGTAAGAAGTTGTCTATGATTATCTTCTCAACTTTATCCTCTATTTTTGAATCATGCATTGGGTCGGTCCTTCTGGATTGTTTCTTATAGACTTAGTGATCCTCTGGTAAATCCAGATGATGATTTCCATCTTCATGATTGAGGAACACAATTTCATTGTTGTTATTGTAAAAACCACCTCGATTATTCATTAAAAAGGTTGTATATTCCTCCTACTCTTTGCATGAATAATCATAATGTTCAGATTGGGTCATGGGTCGTCTTCTGTTCCTATGTTAATCTCACTATATTAAACAATTGTGTTGAAGACAACATCTTCTAATAATGGAGTTGAATATTTGTGGTCTTCTTCTAATTCTTATTCTACTTAATCTTATTTATCATGATCTCCCTCTTCATATAAAGGGAGTATTATAAGGAATAAATATCCAATGTTTGTACAGAAATCTCCATTTTCCATTAGTGAGTATGGTGAGGGAAGTTTGGGTTCATGAGGATGGGTTGAGAGAATCTTCCGAAGGGATTTTCATATCATCACAAAAGTCATCACATTCTTCCATGTCTATGGACATAGTGTCTATAACAGATATCATACAGACAATTTAGTCTATATTCATACATACACTTATTCATTCATCTTGGCTGATGGGTAATACATACTATTCTTCAAGATGATGTAGGGGCTGTAAAAAGACATTTCCAATCCATTCAGGCATATAATATAATCAATATCATCATACGAAGACTTCTTCTATTCTGGTTCATAGAACCCTCCACCAATGTAATGTGACTCACGTATCTCAAAAGGTGATTTATTTCCATTTAATGTACGGTTTTACCAACAGTGAAATATTTGACGCACTACTAGTATGGTGAAGGAATTGTAGTGTGGTAATGTTTCGAGGGTCTCCCAAAAAAAACTTTTAATGCGGTACCTTTTTTCACTACAATGAAATAAGAATATGACATGAGGTATCCAAGCCATGTCTTTATCATAATTCATCACAATGGTTTATGTTTGCTTTTTTTTATATCCAAGAAGAGTTGTGGTGAAAGGTGTCAATTTTTCTTCATCATATCCTAGTCGATGAAGTGTTCGAATTGGGAAGCGGTTTAATCCAAAGCTGTTTTGTATGAAAGTCATCCAGTCATTAATTACATTTATCTTTCAAGGCATATATTATGGTTTGATGTGCCCTTCCATGATGGATTATTCATCCATATCTGTGATGGAGATGACTGCGGGACATTATTTGGGATTGGTCTCTATCTGATAGAGTTCCACTACTACTACTTCAACCTTGATGACCTAGGGACATAGTAAGGCTTCGATGAGTACCTCCATAAGATTTACAGATAGACTTAACACATCAAAGATTGATATATTTTCTCGTACTAAAGCAATCTATTTTAGAATTCAAAATTTCTAATCTAATTGATGGGGCTTCTTAGCTCAGTTTTTCTCTTTCATAGAAAATTTGAGGGCTTGTGCTTTGGACGTAGATGGTTCAGCCTCCACGATTGGGGATGATGGAAATAAGGTCATTTGCAGGTCTGGAGGAACTGTTCCTTATGTACACCTTGGATTATTTGAGATTTTTTCTACATTCAATGGATACTCAATGATAAATGGTCCTGGATTTCTTCTTTTAGGGTAAAAGGAGAATTCTTTTTTCCACTGTGTCTATTGGATGGTCCTTCATTGTGTTTATGAAAAGTTAAATGTTTGAGTTATTGAATTACCATGAAGTTGAATTTTACCATAATCATCCCATCTAGGAAACCTCTAGCTTCTCCAACCACTGCCTCCTACTCTCCAGTTGGGTGGGTGGAATTTAGGCTCATGGCCATAATATCAATCTCAGACGGTTTCCATAAAGTGAATGAAATTATTGGAGATGAAAGTCAGTTCTTGATCCGACAATGTATCTTCCTGACTGCGTCCATCTGATGAGACGGTTTTGCAGGGTAGTTATCTTTGAACTATTTTGCGGGGAGGATCATGATATATCGTTTTGCGGTGTAGTTCCCACTATACCATTATTTTTTTTTGATGTCTGAAAGATTCAACATTGGGTTCGACATTGATTTCTTCCCCTCTTCATTCTCCTTCTTTTTGCCCCATTGGCCCTTAGTGGTCTATGGGGATGAGGATGATAGATGTGTTGCATTAAGATCATTTGGGGGCATGTTTGATTATTTCAACTATTCATGGAGGATTCCATGAAATTGGTTGACTATTTTTTATGTCATCCAACTGTCATATTTATTATCCTTATTTTTTTCAACTATTTTCCATTCCTCTTCCTCTCTTGGGTCAGAGGAGGAAACATATGCCACTTGGTCTAGCGGCATGCCCAACATAGCATTCTAAAAATACACCATAATTTGTATAATATACTTGAATGGAAAGCATTTTATATGGTGTGTCTGAGTATCCGGTGATAGGGACAATACTTTGGCAGGTTGTGGAGACTCACATAATCCGCTCGCTATGGCTCTGGTAGCCGGATCAAGTTGCAGTTCATGTTTTATATGAATTTTACGTAGACATGTTCATCTCAAAATGAGTATAATTTATTTCATTGTTCATAAAATTTATTTCTATAAACACCATATCACACTTCTTTTCAAGGTGGTGGTGCAAGTTGGAGTCCAGGGGGTCCCACATGATTTGTTGGAGGCCAAAAAACTAGAGCTAGTGTTGGGGTGACTTAAGCATGGAAGAATCCACTTCATATTTTATCTCAGTTTTCCATGGGTCTGATAAGACCACTCACGATAAGAGACTGGTCCATTGTAATAATTCTTTTATCCTTTTGGAAATGAAAAATAAATATTGGAACCCAGTTATGTATTTCACCATGATTAGTGGGGTTTATAATTCATCATGAAGATTATAAATGTACATAAAGAGCATTTCATATTAGGAAAAAAGATTTTTTAGGGAATATGTTAGACTATTCCATCTTGAAAAGTTTGAAACACTTTATTTCTCCCGCTTCATGATATTCATGAGGTCATTGACCATTTTCATAGGAAACATTGTTGTGAACTCGATGATAAACTATAATCGGAGGTTCTTGCAACCTATTATTGTGTTTGATGGAATGATAATATACAATATGAAGGCCAAGCCCTGTAGCATTTGCACGAATTGCTTTAGTTTTAATGCTTCCTTCTGATCCGGAGTTCCCATATTTGGGTCATAGTAATATTCATAGTGAATTAAGTTCTATTATGGGTTCCCCAAGCTATTGAATACTAGGAATATGAGGTTTCCTATGTTTGCTTATGGTGGACCAATACTCACCCAATCAGAGTAGGTTTTGCACTCTAGTTTTATCAGAGCATGTCTCTCCTACATGGATTCTATTCAGCATATTAATTTCTCGATGCTGTTCATGAACCCATGAGAAAAAAACCTTCCAGGCATGAAGATGGGATGGTGTGGTAGTAGCCAAAGCTGGTCATGCTGGCACTGCTAGAATCTGGGGTGGATTTCCAGCCGAGTTTATCCTTTGTGGATTTAATAGAATATATTTTTGGATGTATTCCTAGCGGTGGATGTCGTGATGTGCTTTAGTGGTAAGTTTAAGTTGGTTTATTATCCTGTTTCCTGATTTGATAGGCCTCTATGTTTGAATTTATTCACCGGGATGAGTTCCTATAGCATGGGAACCTTTTCTGGGGATACATACTGACGTTCCACTGGGAGAACACATCATGAAAGGTACCTCCCTCAGTGCAACTCAACATTAATTTTCCTAATATCATTCATTTATTACGCCATCATGGCGAATCGTTCGTCGATAGTGAGAGGCACAATAATAAGGGGAGGTGGAGGAAGTTCCTAGAAGACATTGGATTCATTCTTATCATTGTTGGGGTTTTACGAATGATGTAGTGACAGTTTAATTATGGGGCACCCAAATTTATGAAATCTCTCTAGTTCCATGTCTCCACACCATCTAGCTTAGTGTGGGATGCCTCTATGTTTGAACCATCATCCTTTTCATCGTATCCCTCTCTATCATTTTTTGTAAGATCTATGTTGATTATATTTACCACATTCATTGATAAATACTATATTGGGGGGGTTTTACCAATTAAAAAATTGTAGGAATTATTTTTTCATCCTTTTTGGGTTTTTCCCTTCCATTCAGTGTTATTATTTTGGTTTTTTGAGGAATATTACCTCAAAGGGATCCCTAACCCTACCATGTAATTCATAGTAGTCTCATAGGGTGAAAACCATGAGATGGGGTGGAACATGTGACTCCTCTACTCATCATTATTCTAAGATGGGAGAAGAAAAATATCTATTTTATGGGAACAGGTTCTAAAAATGCCCCCAGACCTGTGGGCTGGGTTTGTTCATGGTCATCCATATTTTCACTACGACCTAAATTGGTTGGCCTTATGGGGTAATTTTGGTTTAAAAATGCCTTCAACAATGTGGTTTGGGATTTTTTCACATCATGGTGGTAACTAGCGCTATTTCCACTTTTTCGATCAGATGCACCCCTATACATATGTGTGCCGAGTATGGCATTGGACCTGCATGGAGTCAATTGGCTTTTGATGGAAAGAGCGCAACCTTCAAGTTTTCTTACCTTAGGCGGGAATCTTGCTGGGTGTTCTTGGTTTCCTCACCTAGAATATTTTGGATGGATTGATCACTTCGTTCCTAAAGATTTTGAGACTTACTCCAGGTTGTTTTACCATGAGTATCCCACATTTCTTGAGCATGGATTTCATTTGATTGGTAACTTTGGGTAATGACGTTGCAAGATTTTGTTTTCAATTTGGATTGATGGATATGATCCATGGTAAAGTGTAGTGCTTTGTGTTCTCCCATTCCCCAAATATAAACATCAGTGGAGGTATCACTAATGGGGAGATGCAGCTAGTACATCGGATGAGGTCAATGTAGTTACAGGTTTTTTTATTTTCTTTCTGAATGTGGATTCTGTGTGGATGGGACCGCATCCAGGTTGATTAGACAACGAATCTCCACTAACATGTTGACATGGTATACGCACTCTTCGTATGGAAGGAACATTTCTCTCAGTTGAAAAATAGTCATCCATATATTTGGGATATTTTGATGCATACATTCCTCATACAACTCTTCTAGTATATAGAAGTATGAAGTGTTCATAGGCTAATACATCACTGGTATATTCTCCTTAGCCAATTGACTTATTATAAGAGACATATGTTGTAGTTGTTCTTCCGAGGGCTCATCTATAAGATAATACAATCTTGAAAACTTCTGTAAAATTTCATTCCAACAAGCTAGGAAGGTGGGAGCTTCATTGATATATGAAAGGCATGAGGGTGACTTAGAAGTAGAGTGTGAATCCAGAACATCCTTTAGTTGAGATAAGATATCACTTGACATAGAAAAAGTGATTGATATTTCTTACTCCATATATTTGAGTTCCTCTTCATTTAGAGGGATTTAAAAAAGTTTTTAGACAAGGGGAGTATATTCATTGCGGTTTGAATTTTGATTGTGAGTAAGACCACCACAATAGGTGAAAATATAGCAAGGAACTGTTGAAACTCTATGCCCATCCACGAGGAGTGTTTCTTATACCCTGGGGAGGACCATAATGGTGGGTTTAATCAAGGGGAGGACCTTCTTTGTGCATGATTTCAATGAGAGGAAAATTTTCTAGGTGAATGCTTTGATGGTGAGGACTACTATCATATAATTATACGTTGCTTTAGGGAGAATATCTATAGTGTACATCCTATGAAGGGCCTTTAGAGTTTATGGTAAATAGGGGAGGATCTTCTCGTTGCTTGATGTTACTATGGGGAGGACCTTAATAGCAACCACCATTATGTGGTGGGACATTACAATGACTATCATCATGGTGAGGACTAACATCTTGACTCAACATCTGACTGGAGGGATAAGCATATCCACATTTAATGCCATGTGAAGGAATATCAGGGAAAACAAAAACAAGGGGAGGATTTTTCATGTTGTTCAATAATTATTTCAATGACAGGTATAGCCTACCTCACATCAATAGATCATCTCTCATGATCGATCATTCCTTTCCCATAGATTGATCCCCAATGGGTTCTTTGGGGATAACCTTCAGAGATGCTGGTATTGACAATGTGGGAATGGCATTCTCAACTACTACATACACATTCACAATTTTGTAATGGAATAATAGGGTCTTGATACTTTATTAATATATGTTTTTGGGTGTCAATAACCCCACCTTCAATCATAGCAGTATCTTGTAGGCACTCTTGAATTACAGTTTGAATTTGGCGAATTTCATTTTAGGTTGTCTCATTCACGTAACTGGGGTCACCTAATATTGTTAACAACCATCATTTACATGTCCATATCATGTTTAGTCACGTGATTCCATTAGGGTACACTGATGAGTATCTTGACATTTAGTAGGGATTTATGTATTCCCTATAGGGCCCACCACATTGGACCGGTGTCCACTTACTAGAACAAGTATTTGTTCCCAATCTGATTATCTATGTATCACCGGATATTTTCATCGTTCCTCCTAGACATGATTTGGGATGCATAACTGCTCCATAGTGACTAAACCATTTTGAAATTAAGTCATTCTGTTGGAGAAAACTAGGTTGTGGGCCTGGTTTCTTTATTTTTCCTGCATACCATTATTTATTGGAATGTTTGGATGATATGGTCTGGGATCGATGTCTGATTTTACATCATTGGAAGGATGTGCTAAGATACATATTTGTATGGAATGGGTACGATTTCCAATTCCAATATTGGAGGAAGATATTGTTCCTTCTCCTGTCCTACGTGGGTTTCCAGTAGACAAAGGTAGTTCTCCTATTCTAAGTCACAAGAACAAGCCTAAAACTGGTTGTCTTCTCTGGTTGACACTGTCTTTTACTGGTGGGATTCATCTTCATGCGAAGATATTTTCATCTGCCCTCTTTCCAATGTATATGTCTCACATTCTTGATATGGATCCACATCAATTTGACACAACTAATATTTTACTGCCACCCAGTTTGGGTGGTAGGCTTCACTATTGAATTCCACCATGTTTGTACGATGTAGTTTATCCTTTGGTACCTGGTTAATAGCGGGTTCTTAATTATACATTCACCACCTTTAGTGGTCATCCCAGGGGTCCCAGGTCTCCTGGTCTTTATTAGGTTTCCTCGGCATAAGGTTATCTTTGGCATGAGGAGGCCAGGTCGTCTGGTTCTCATGGCAATGAACTCGGGCAGGGTTTTGTGATTAGTACCCATGGGTTGTTGAGATAATGTTGTAATCAATAACATCATATACCTTTCTAATATAAGGTATAAAAATTTTCACATTTCCAGGACAATCTCTAGAAGTGGATTGAGACAACCACTAGGGCCGCCTTTTGAAGGGGTGCCAGATATGGCTGAGGAGGTGACATGTGGTCCTTTGTAGACTGGAGGACTTTCCTTGTGGGCATTTCCATGGGGATAGTACAGTTTCATTGGTACCCTTTTATCAGTGTGTTTGATAAATTTTTTTGAAGTTGTTGGGTAGGAGTGGGGTTCTTGCTCTTTGTTGCGGCCCCGACCGCCTATGGGATCACTAATGCGGTTGTCTTTATTGGTCTTCAGGGTGTAATTTGGATCGAAGGGTGCTCTGTAAAGACCTTAAATACATGAAAATGACATTGAAACCACAAAACTCAATCAAATAAGCATTCTTTTGGTCATATTCCCATTTGAGAATTTTATTTGTCCTCCTCCCCCCACCCTTGTGTTTTTTGCGAGGTAAAGGGGCTTGAGTGGGGTAAAACCAGCATCTTGGTTAAGGAATCAGATCATGTTCACAATTTTTGTTTCAACTCTATGGTGGCACAATCCTAGATATAATGAAATGGTCTGATGAGAATCATACCCCATCACTTTTTATAGGGAAACATTATTGTCAAATACACCATTTATATTGTTTCAACCCATAATGTGTCATAATTGTTTTAAGGAAGGTTGGATTAACCCATCAATGATATGGTAATTTTTGATGTCTCTATTACGAATGAGATTCCACAGTCATATGGTCTTAGCAAAAGATTACATGGGATCATGTACTTGGTCAATCATCCCTCCTATGATATAACTTCCTTGTATGGTATCTGATGGGTTTATTCGTGGATCGAGAAACACCCAATGATCCTGGTATATATTATTCATGGACCTACATTCCAATGGAATGTTCTCGTTGGACAATGATTTGGCAAAAAACACAAAAGGACTATATTGGATAAGATTATGGGAATTTGGGATCACCTCAACCCTTGGAGGGATTTTCCCTATTTTAGAACGCTATTATCGATTTATTCCATGTTCATACAATATTTAATCCAGAGTTCATTCCCGTAGAGAGTGTGTATATTCGATACAACTGGTTTTTATGATCGTCGTAGGCATATATGGATTGGATGCTACAGAGGTAATGCTGACTTGAGCCATAAATTAAGGCACTCTAGAGTTTATATTCATATATAGAGGATGGAAGGTTACATGATGTTGTGATCAGGCCCATAATATGGTTTTCCTATGTATCATTGTTAGAGGAATCGGAAACTACCTTTTTCAGATTACATGGGATTATATATAGTGGCTACCCATTTGAGGGGAAATGATTGGGTGAACCCTTTTTGAAGGAAACCCTTTTGAGACAGGGCAATCAAAAAGTCACTTTATGTTTACTGGTTTGATTAGGAATTAGAGATATCATAGTTCAAAAATATTTTGTGGTTGTAATCCATACAAACCTATAATCCCACATCAGACATGATTGGTGAGAGAAATAAGATAATGTGAGACACCCAACCAACCACATGCCTCCTATCATACTGATGGGACAGGGTGAGCCTATTGAGGAAAATGATGGGTCGATAGTGGGTGAGGGCACCGTGGGATGCACCTTTCAATGTGAAATGACATTAAAGTTCATGCAACTTAGCCTTTAAAAGATTTGGGAAATACCTTAGTGGGAGTTCCCTGAAACACATTTTCGGAAGGGAAGGAGTGTTATCCTCAACACAAGGGTATGCAAACATAACCCCTTAGATTGGTCAACATTCCTCATCGAATGGAAATAGGTGATCAACCATATTCCATATAACCCATATGTTAATGTCGATGTCCCAAAGTTGGTCTCCAAGTAACCATGGACATGTAGACTTAGAGACACTCATAGAGTCCTAACTGTTTTGGAGATAGTCATTATGACTCTTCTTACCATGAGAATATAGACTCAAGGGGCGCGTTGAGGCACCTGATATTCTGATCATACGATTCTGGTTGCTTTAGAGGAGGATTTTTTCTGATGTCGGAGGATATTTTCATGGAGGGATGATGGGGGATTGGACGGAAACAGATGGGAAATATTTGAACCAGAGGAATGAATACCAGAAAACACCCATTTCCACGTACTATTTTCTTATACAGGATGGGGGAAGCTCCTTATACAATAGTGGTATGTAGGTAGAGTGGTTGTCCGTGTACCAATGTTTTATGCGAGAATAGGTATGAACCACCACGCACAATAGTGTTACAGAATCCTAGATGCGGTCGGTCAAGTGGCTTTGGGTCCATCCATGAACGAATGTAGTTTACGGAACTGAGATAAATCTTTGATGAGATACTCTATGATTAACATCATATTGAAAAATGATCTGAGTTATTATCGTTCTTGGGGAGTTCATCAACAATAATTATGTGGTTTTCGGTTTCACTAATTATGTTTATGGTTTACTTATTATTATTATGTTCCTTCATTTTTTGGTTTGCAGGTGGTTGTCCCTACAAAAAATGTGGTTTTCAATTAAGTCATCACCAGTGATTCAAGAATGAAGCCAGAATAATTTCCAAATTCATTCTTCCAACCACTGGGGTCCCCTTTGACAATTCTTTGTTTGTACTCTCAATTCATTCTGCACATATTTTATACAGAATTGGTGAAGTCGTATCAATGGAAATGGGACACCATTTGCAGTGGACCATGAAGATATATCCTAACCCACAGAAGGAACAGTCAACTAGGGTTTGTAGGGGCTATGATTCATGATTCATTGTTCGCAGAACCCTTCCAGTATGCTTCATTCGTGAACTGATGAGTTAGTGAGATGGTATGTTGAAGGATTTTTCACACATTATACCTTCAGTGACACAGTTCATTATTGATTGGGGTTTTTGACCATCGCATTACATGCTAGTTCCTCATGGGATATTCCATGTAATAGTGTTTAATGGTTCATGTTGTTTGGGAACTCATCCTAGTGATGTTATGAAGATCACATAAAATCTTTTGAAAGCATTAATTCCTCAATAATATTCTAATGTTTTTAAATTAATTTGAGTATATTCACATTTCATGGATCGTAGGATTTATTTTTTCCTTCTGAAAATTGATTGAAGAGTAATTTCATCCCTTGTTTATATTTTTAGGACCCTAAAATCCTTCATGGATTTTATGGGGAAAAAGATACAAATAGGTAGAGTAATTTTTTCTCAATGTTACTTCATTGAAAAACATCTTTTCTTATAAAATAATTGCATTTTATGAGGTGTATATACATCCCACTAATATTTTATATCATGAATATAATTGTTTCATTATATTATAGTCTTGATTTAATGTCATTATTTCATGAATATTATGATTAAAATATTTTAATGTGGTGTTGGTCACTTATAAATGTTTAAATATTATATTCATCAAGAACTATATTAAATTATCATTACAAATTATTATCTATATAATATTAAATTCATTTATTTAGTTTATGATTTACTGGGTTTATGATCCAAGGTACCTTTCATGTTATTTATATTAAATTTTAATATATTTTATTATATTTTTTAGGAGACCCATTTAATTTCCACGATTTATACACTGAAATGATGCTTATGAAACACACTTATTTCCATGGGTTATTGTGTAATAAAATTATTTTGAATCTTGTATCTTTTTTATATGTTATGATATGATGAAATTTTTATAATATAAATAAAATTTTAGGGGTTATGATATGATTGTATGTGATTTTTTGGAAAACATATGTATGATTTAATTATGACACGGGGTGACCTGTATACTCAACCAATGAATTAGGTGAATATTTACATTTCATGTTATATGAATGGATGGGTTGTGTTGTGAATTTGATTTGGCATGATAAAGATAAAATAAATAGTGATCCCGAATCAGTAAAATTGGACTGGAACTGGAAATGAATCATGTTGAGTAATAAAAGGATATAACAGTAATTTAATCCAGTTTATTAATACAAGGTTGAACGATGAATTGAAACCAGTTCATAAATATAGTTAGGGAACTGTATGTAAACCCAGTTCAGTAATACCCAGATGGAATGGGTTGTGGATATTGTTCAACAGAAACATGGATGGAATGGGAAGTGGACCATATTCAACAATTCAAGGATATAACATGAAGTGAACCCTATTTAATAATATTGGGTCGTAATCTGAAGTTCTCACATTTAAGTAATACATGACTGGAATAGTGAGTAAACCCAATTTAGTAAAGGAATAAGACCAATACAGCGGTTTTTTGGTAGAAATTTTTACACTATGATGGTATCTAGAGTGAACCCACCATCTAATATACCCTCAGTAGTATTCCGAGACTATTAAGAAAATTATTTTATTTTATAATGTTCAATCCAAAATTCCGTTTCATACTCCTATGTTGTGCGTACATGGATTATCCTCTTGATTCCCTTATTATTTATGTCTTATGAAATTCGAATATTTATTCAATAATTCATGATTATAATCATTAATATACGGGGTATGATCTTATAATATTATGATCACATCCCCATACCCTTATTCATAGGTTTATTCTTATATATCTCACATTTTAACAATTATTGATCATTTGATCTCGGTTCAATATATGTATCCATTCAGTAGTTTTTGAATATTTGTATTATATATGATATGTTTAAGATGGGTTATAGTAATGATGAACCTAGTGGTAGATAATGTATCTAACTTATTTACTAGTCCTAATTTTCTATATTTCCAAGAAATCTAAACTAATATGGTGTTTTCAATTCTATTTATGTAATTTATTAATTATTTATAAAAAATGATGTAATGTTAATGTATATTAAATGGGGGCCACTATAGTTGGAATCAGAGAAAATGTTTAGTTAATCATTGAAAACATGGATGAGAATAATTTAAGAATATCTCTGGTGATATTTCTATGTATATTTATAGGGATGTCTCTATAGATACGTATAAGGATGAGTTAAAGTTTAGGAAAATTTCAAGGAAAATCTGAAAATAATATAATGTGGGTTACGAATAATACATCCCTACCTGGATACTAAAAATTAACATGGATCTCAAAGAGATGTATGTAGGGATAATAATAAAGAAAACATCATATTAAGAGAGAATTGAACTAGAACTACTTCATGTCAACAAGCCATGTTGTAAACCTGGTTTGAATATCCCGAGGGATACACATTTTAAATCTACATATGTCATACAAACCATTAGAAAATATTTAATATATTTTGAAAAGTAATAAACATGGAAAAAATTGAGGTGACCTAATTTAATATGTAACGTTTCATGATTTTGATATCCTATTCAAATATTTTCATGATGATGTGTTTCCCCACAATGAAGATTGTTTCTTATTCCTTGAATTTTTTTAGTAAATTGAATGAAACATAAGAACCCTGGTATTAGGGAATTAAATTAAAACTGTAGTGACTATCCTCTTGAGGAACTTAATTTTATGGGATATGTAATGGAAAAAATCATTTCCATTCTAACACAATATTTTCAATCTATAAATAATTATGTTCCTCCAAACATGAAATGTTGAGGAAAAAATATCTTGATTACTTCATTAGGAAATAACCAGATTCATTCAGTGGTTCCACTAACCCATTATTTGTTGAAAAATGGATCAGTACAATAGATAATATATTTACCATTATCTAGTGTTTCAATTATGAAATTTATTTTCTGGTTGTATACCATCTAAAAGGGGTGTCAGATCCATGGTGGAATCTCATTTTAAAAAAGAGTTGATATAATGAAATTGAATCAATATATTTGAAGGAGTTTATGATTTTTTACAGTTGGTATTTTCATTAAATTATATGAATTATGATGAAAAAATAATTCATATATTTTAAGAACTAGGATTATTAATATATTGGTTCCTCGGAAGAATCTTGTATATGGATTTAAAGGTATTATCCAGGTATTATCACCCAACATTAATGAAAAATTGGTAAATTATTTTTTTTAAATAAACATAGTCTAGAAAATAGAAATTAATATTTGATATTTTGTTATGTATGAAGAAATATTTCAATGTTCTATCGAGGTTGAAATGGTGGTTGTAGTTGTTTATTAATACCATGGAGTTGACAAGAAATGGTTTTTCGAGTTCAATGGAAAATCTAAAGACCATAGAGTGAAAATGAGGATACTTCCATTAAGATAAATGTCTAGGAATAAGTAGGGATAAAATATCCTCAATGTAACTTCTATATGTTATAATTATTGAAGGGATGATCATTTTCAAACAGATTACTGATAAGATGTGAAGAAAATAGCTATCAATGTGAATCTAGAAAAATCTCCACAAAAATGCACCGTCCATGCACTAGTGTATTAATTTATGGATGTTTGGGATTTATGAAAATAAATTAACAAATTGATGGGATAACATTGTTGATAATGCACAATAAATTTTTGAAAAAATGAGTGGGATAAAGATTACGAAATAATAATGGATGATGTGAATGTTGATAATTAGGGAACAATAATCATACAATACTTAGTTTGGAAAATCATTAATGATTTTTTTATGAATTATCACAATGAAAATTTTATTGCTAATTATTTTTTGATGTTTCATGTTATAACCTCACTCTACAAGGATTTTGGATTAATAAAATCACTTTTGATATTATATCGGTACACGGATGAAACCATCTTTCTAATGATAATTCATTAAAATAATATAAGGTGTTATATTAAGAATAAAGGGAGAATTATATTTTTGATGGGTTTATAGGTAATACATTTATGAAATTGTTTAACATAAAAATCAGATAATATTTTGGAGGTAAATTATTATCTCTATATATTAGGATTTATTCCTACTAGATAACTTCTTCTAACCATTTTTATAATGACATATGGGATTATTGTTAATTATATTTTTTTGATCTTATTATGTACTAATTCTTTAAGACTGTAAAATCACCATCGTTTTTAAAGTAATAGATGAATTATAAATTGAGTAAAAAAATTGAAGAGGATGTACAAATATCATGTATGTATATATTTTCATGAATAATATTCAACATTATGCAAAAGGGTCTCTATATAAAATCATGTATTTTTTCATCATTTTTATGATATCGATGACCATTTTAAATCCTAATTATATAATGGATTATTGAACATTAAATTTTATTAACTTTGTTCTCTATCACTCATCATTAGAATTTGATAGATATTTTTCACACCAATGACCTTGTTTTCACTTTCCACATAAGATTTCCTATGTGGAAACCTAGTAATGAGTTGCTTCGGGAAACCATTATGTTTCCATATTTTCCCTTTTTAAAATGATATTTTAGTATAAATTTTTATGATGTCAATTTATATGAATGTATATATATAATATTAAACATTTAATAACTGGAAAGAATTTTCAATTATTAATATTTTTTAAAATAGGTAGAATGTAACACCCTGTGATTTTAAGAAATATAGTTTTTTAAAATTATTTTATCTTCTTTATGTTATCAATTTAATGTAATGTTAAAAATAAATTTTTAATTTTGTTTTATACCAAATAATTTTAATATTTCACTATATAGAATAATTAGATTGGCTTGAGATACACAGAAATCAATGTTTTTCTTATGTAACACACCATTCTAAGTTCCTTTGATAGAATGCGTTGTACGCAAAACCATGTTTTACCAAACTACAAGGTAATATTAATATTAGTATGAAATTATTATTTTAGTTGTCACCTATTCAATTTTATAGTATTTATGAATATTATTAATTAAATAATGATGAAATGTTTTACGGATGTATATAATATGAATTATTTGTTGATTAATTTATGAGTATTGATAATAAAACCCTTCGTGAAATCGTAAGAAATATTTTATTGGAAACCAAAAAAATTTCTGTAGAAGAATTTTTAACTAAATAAAAAAATTAAAACACATTAAAAATGATTTTAAATATATATATATATTATATTCTTCCAGATATTTAATATTTATCTTATATTCATTCATGATAATATATGTGAACAGATCCATTTTTATGACTAAAAAATATATATTCAAAAATGTAGTCTTATAGCCTTTTAAAGGAAAACCAATTTCAAATATATATTTAATATTTTAAAATTTTCATTTGAATAAATAAACATAATTTTTGAAATTTTAATTTCAAAATTTTTTTTGCCGAAATTTGGTTATATTTTTCATATAATTTTCAATTATTTTAGGAATAATAAAAACATTGAATTTGAATTAAAAATATATTTTTTTGTGTAATTTATTAATATATGTAAATTATATTTTGAATTTTTTAAAGAATAATTAATTTTTTTTACATAAATTAATCCAATTTATGTTATGAAATCTGATTTCTAATTAAAATTGGATACATAAACAATTCAATATTTTGGACATTTTCACTTTAAAAACACGTCTTCTCATTCCATCTGCATAAATAATTTTAAATTATATTATTTCAATTTTATTTATTAGAATTAGAAAATTTATATTCAATATTTTAATCATAATAAATTGAAATTAATAATAATTTACTATTAATTATAAAAAAATAAAATAGTGACTATAATTATAATTATTTTTACTGATTAAGGTTAGATTGACTTTACTTAGGGTTAAAACGTTGCCATATGTGGCCAAATACCATACAAACATGTCCATAAAAAGTTTTATTGAAACATTTCTACCATTTCTACCTCTTATAAAAAATGTACAATTATTAGATGCACATGATGTATAGTATACCTCTCAATATTGTTTACATATTTATATTATCGTGAATGTCAATCCTCTTCCGCTATAAAAATGCACTCACCACCCCACACACATATCCTCAACTCTCAATACATTTTTCATAGGATAACATTGAGAACATAATCTACCAATAAACCTACCATAATCTTATAATACTCCCTTTGATCAGATATCTAACCTATGAACCCATTTGGTTCCAAAAAAAGGAGTTACCAATAGAAGATGTAGCATCCTTCAACAATATGATTTTTTTTTATTTTCATTAAACACCCCCTAAATTATTTTTATTAAATTATTATATTATATCATATATATATAACAAATTTTATAATATTTGTTTTAATACATGGTTTTTACAAACACCTAAACACACTTTCATCAAATGGAAAATTTACTTACCGTTCATGTGTATGGAAGACCACAACCTCTCGAAATAGTTTCCTTCACATTTCCTTTTTCACCACTAATGAATTGGAAATATGATGTAAATAATGTATTATGTATTGTAAATTATATTTATTATTTATTATTTATTATTTATTTATTATATATAAAAAATTCATGTTTTCCATTTTTTGTACTTATGATATATTCATTTTTGTATGTGTAGACAAATGCCTCCTCAGAACGATGTCAGTATTTCACACACTAAATGTAATGTATTAATGATTTATTTAATAAAATTAAATATTATAAATGTTTTTTATGATTCCTATTTTCTTATGGAATTTATATATTAATCATTCTTTTTTTATTTCAAATTTTTTTAAAATACGATAACTCCATTTGTGGACATGTGGACTATCCTCAGTGGGATGTGATTCATTCACAATTTAAATTTAATGTTTTAAATTTTTTTGAAAAAATATATTATATATATAATATAATATTTATATGGGTTTATTAATATATATATATATATATATATATATACATATATATCATTTATATTTTTTGTTACAGCACAACGAGAAAATTGAAAAAACGTTCATGTGAACCTTTTATCTCCATGAATTGTGTTTTCTGTTTCCTATATTTTTATTTCATATATTATTATAAATATATATAACCAATATATAGAACAAATAATTATTATTTTTTAATTTCATAATAATTTAAATCATGATATTAGTAAGTTGATCTTGAATATCAAATCAAAACTTGTATAATTAACAAAGAGGTTATTACCATAAGTGTATCTTTATAATGGAATTGTTAATAATTTAATATTATAATGTCACATTTTTTTTCATATATGGTATAATATATAGAAATATGGTTCTATTATTGATTTGTAATAAACACATATTATTATACATTAGGTTTGAATGTTCACATATAAGGCCAGGTATTAAGGTAAGTGTTTTATATTCTCAGTTTTATTTTTGGGAGATATATGTTGTATTCATCACTTATTATTATTGTGATTTGTATAGACATACCGAAAAAAAATTAGATCATTAATTTATTCTAATTCATGATTTTGATCTTTTAAATTAAAATTATTCTTTATTGGGCATCAAGATTGAAAATTTAAGCAAGTATTAATTTATTTCTAGTCTCACTTATCTTTCTATGAGAACTTTTCTATTTTAAACACTGATTTATTTTTGGCGGTGTATATTATTATAATGAATATATAATATTATTTTTATATAAAAATATATGGGTATTTACATATCCATTATGTGAAATCTCTTTCATGGTGTTTATCGATGCAATTTTACCAAATAGGTAAAGTAATTTTGTCACAATTTTTCTTCATTGAGACAGATGTCATCTTATGAACTTATATTCATTTATGAGGTGTATATACATACCTTTGGCATGTTATAGCATGAATAAATTTATTTTCATTACATTATGTGAGTAATGTAATTTTATTCTTTTTTGGGTATTACAATTCGTATATTTTAATGTGGTATGAGACACTTTGGTATGTTTAAAGATTATTTTCCTCATGAAACATCTCAAATGATCGTTATAAATTATTTTCCATCTAAGATAAAATCCTTTGTATTAGTTTATGATTTAATAGGTTTTTAAGGGTTCCCTTATTATTCTTTATATTAATCATTTATGAATTTTATGAAATTTTTTTATAAGACCCTTTTCCCATCCATAGTTGTAATCATGATAAAATGATTATGAAACCCCTTTCCTTTCATGGGTTTATATGAGAAAATTACTATAATGAATGTATATTTTCCTCATGTTATGATATGTTGACATGACTATAATACCCATTTCATTTCATGTGTTATTATATGATGTTTTATGATATTTTGGAACACATATGTATGTTTTCACTATGACATAGGTTGAACCTATATCTCCCTCCAATCCATCGTGTAACTATTTATATATCATGATATAAACACAGAAGGAATTTTGATTGATCATATTTTAGTATGATAAGGATGGAATGAAATATTTAACTAGTTTAATAATACTAGGCTAGATTAGGATGCTAACCCTATTTAGTAATATAGGGCTTGAATTGGAAATAAACCTGGTTCAGTAATACCTATAAGGAATGAGATGTGAAGCATGATAAATAATATATGGATGGAATGTTATGTTATCCTAGTTCCTTAAAAATGGAAATAATTTAATGTGAACCTAGTTCAGTAATACATTGCTTGTATTAGAAGTGAATTCAGTTCAAAAAATAGGGAATGAATGGGATGTGAACCTAGATAACTAATTCTAGACTATAATATGATGTTTAATGAGTTCATTAATACTAGGATAGCATGGATAGTGAACCAAATTCCGTTATAGAATTTCCCCACTATGATTTTTTTGGAGTGAACCTTGAATACTGCGATGTTTTGATTAGTGAACCCATTACATTAATATTTCCATTATAGTAAAAATTTACAATTAAGTTAATAATTTAATATTCAAATGTGTGTATGATAATACCATATCGTATTCATATGTTATAATTCAATGGATAATTCTCATTATTCCCTTATGATCCATGTCTTAAGAAAATCTAATATTTATTACATGGTTCATTTTTATGACCTTTGATATTTTTTGTATTATTTTTTAATGTTATGGTCAGGTTATTATACCCTTATGTTCATGATTTTGCTTATATATCTATCCTTTTTAGACTTACTGATCTTATAATATCACGCCTTTATATACTAACTTAACCCATGTAATTAATATATGTATTATTTATGACTCCCCTATGAATGTTAGTAGTAATGAGGAACCTAGTGGGAGATAATATATAACTTATGTACCTGGATTTGTGTTTCAGTTATTCTAAATGAAAAAAATCTAATAAGCTCCTTGGGAATCAGTTTTGGTAATGTATTATGTATAATTTAAAAATGAATCAATGTTAATGTATGTTTAGAGAGTTTCTATTTAATTATGGTGAATTAACATGTTCAAAAATAATCATGGCCCCATATAGATACCCATACAGAAGAATTTATGTGGCATCTCAAAACCAATACATCCAAATCAGATAGAAAAATTGATGAATCATTTTTAAAAAAAATAAAATCCGAAATATATTATCAATTATATGAATTAAAAAAAATTCCATAATAGAGTAATGATAAAAAATTTAAACCAATAATAAATATCAGTGTTTAAAAAACCAATAAATAAATGTAAATGTTAAATTGTTTTGAGAATGCTTCTTCAGGATGTTAAACTAATTTGGTACCATTAATGTTCCATTAGAAATATTTTTAAAATGTTGGGTGATCATAAAATATATTATAATAATTGTTTTTAAAAATGTATAATGCATGAAAAAAATTGAAAAAATTTTAAATTTATTTTTCTTTTGAAAAAAGTAACTTGAATCAAAATCATTTATATCAAAAAAATTTGTATAAAAATAATTCATATTCTAAAATAAATGTTTTAAAAAAATATAACAACATAATAATTCTCAAATACCATTGAATATACAAATTATTTGGAAATCATTTTTACTTTTTAAACTATAATAAAATTTAAAAATACATAGTAACAATTTTCATAAAAAAAATAATCATGTGGATTTTTATATAATATAACGCATTATTAGAGAAAACCATGTGGCCAATTAGGAAATTGATTATTATCAAAGTCCTACCCTTAATAGAGGATCGAGTTCAATCCCTATATCTCTAAAATTTTTACAAATTCAGTGTTTCAAATGTTTATAAAAAAATTTGAGATTGATCTTTTTTTCTTTTAAAGGAGTCATAGACTTTTGAAAATATAAAAGTTAATACTTATATATATAATGGTGTATATAAACATCAATAAGAAACTGTTAAATGTAAATAAAACATCAAAAAACAACGTGGATTCTATGTCAAATAAGTTGTACATGTACATTACTATATATATGTTAAATATCTATAAATATTTGAAGGGAAATTTTTCTTAAAATTATATCATTTAACATGTAAAATATCATTTTATATTGACAAAAATATAATATATAATTATTAACTGTGAAGTATTAGATTATCAAAATTATTAAATTTCATTTACAAAATAATTGAATTTTTAATATAAAGTTATTATAAAATAATTATACTAAATATCAGGGTTTTGAATTTATCAGTCCCTCATAAAAAATATGGTTTTGGAAAAAATATTTCAATAAAAATTAATATATATTTCTAACATATAATTATATTTTTTAAATAAATATAATACTATATTATTTTCTAGAAAAAATATACTGATAATAATTGATAATAACATATCAAATTTATTGAAAATGTCAACCAGCCTTCTATTAACATTTACCTATATCAAACACATATTAAACCAGCTTCCCCAAGGAATAAAATCCATATCACACAATTTATGAAACCATATCAAATCACATAATCATTCCATGGAGTCCGAAAGCATGTCATAGGGTACAAAACCCTTGGGGTTTTCTTCATTTTATAATCCCAAAAATATTAATAATTTATTTAATAATTTATTTATTTTTAAACAATATTTTGAAGGAGTTCTGAATAGTGTTCCATTTAAACCCCAAATTTCATTCCCATTATGAAAAAATGATATTTTTTAATTATTATTTAATTTTATTTTTAGTTTATTTTTTTATTCCACAACCCTTAAGGAACGTTATTTCATCATGTATATATATATTTATAAAATAAAATAAATAGTACAAATATAGAATATATATTGTTCCTAATTATAATCTAATATTAAATTTAATATATATATATATCACATTAATTTGAATGTTTATATATATATAGAGACTTTGTAAATGGGTTTATATATATATACCATTTGGGATTTATTTTTACTTCTTCCACATCACACACCACTCATTTATTATTTAATTTTTTTTCTTTTCTTCTCCATCCCACACACGTCTCTGAGAACACATGTTTCAATTTTTAATTATTTACATAAATATTTATGAACACACATAGATATGTATATTTATACATTTATATTTACCAATATATATGTATATTCACACACACACACAAAAAAAGTATATATAATTAAAATATTTTTACTTAATATATATAACATATATATATTATACCTTATATGCAAAATATTTATCTTATATTTTATCATATATATATTTAATGTGTATACATGTTTAATTGTTTTTATATATGTTAAACACACACATACACACACACACACTCATATATATATAATCTTTGGGTTCTTTCCACCACACACCACACACGTCACATTTGTTTTTTTTGGGTTCCATAACCATTAATCAAATTTTCAAATTTTTTATTCAGTTATTATTATTATTTAGTTTTATAAATTACATTATTTTTAATGAATCACATATATATATATATATATATATATCATGTATATTTTAGAATATATTCTTTATTTCCTTCCAAAATAGACCTCAGAGATTTTTTTTTATGTTTTTATGACCAAACACTTATATCCAAATATAAATATATTTTAAAACACTAAATCATTGAACCAGATATATTAATAATATATATATATATAAATATAAATTATAAAATGAGGTTCTTAAAAAATACCATGCACCGTGTATATTTATATTTATTATTTTTATACAATAATCCACTTAAATATGTGTGTGTGTCTATAAATTACAAATAGAAATATATATGTATATATAAACTACACACAAACACACACACGCGCATATAAAATACATTTTTATATGTTTTTATTTATATAAAAATAGCCTACTAATTTAATATGAGATGAACATTTGTATATATTCACACACAGACACATATATATACATTCATGGTTATTATTTTGATTTACCAAATATATTAACAAATTTTCATTATATGTATATTTAAATATTTTCATATAATTACAAAAATAAAAAAATTTACATTTTTATTATAAATATAAATATATATATTTATATCATATATAATTTTATCCAGTTTTTATATATGTAATGTATACAAGTACATAAAATTAAAAATGACATTTTTTATTTAGATAATATTTTTAATTTTAGTATCAAATAGTTTCTTTACAAATAATATTGTAACATATTCCAAAAACAAATTAAATTAAATATATATTTATGAATAATCGTTATAAAAATAAAGACAACACTTTGAGTATTATAGGATGTTCCAATGTACATGAGATCATCCAAAATAAAATGCACAATCAAATATCCAAACCCATCCATTATAAGCAAGACCAATAAGTCACATTGACAAGACGAATGTATAAAATCATTTTAAGAGTACACAAGCATGGAAAAAACTACAAAATAATAAAATAGAACGCATGTCATGAACTGAAGTATTGATGACAATCGCTTTGTACACTGTACATGCTGTTTAATTTTTGAAAGGATGGATGAATCCACTATTATCATTATTAAAATATAATATTTGTAGGGTATGTTTTATTGGTCAATCACTATAAGGGTATAGTGAGACATCTTATCATGAGTATAGGTAAAAAACCCCAATATGGGATTAGAATCAGTTAGTGTTATGTATATCTATGTGTGGTATAGGTTGTGTTTCTCTCTTATTAATTCATCTATATATTGTGAAAAATCATATTACAGACTACCAGGTCATGAGATCCTTATCCTATTGGGTTATGTTTTTGTAGGTTAAATAATCCCCCAATATCCCTGCATGAGATCCCCTATATATGTATATATATACTCAACTCATCCTCATGTACATATTAATGGAATGAACCAATAATCCTGACCTCTAGGATGATCAATATCGATGTTAGTATACATGAAGAGATAATTCTCTTAAATGAGTATACACTGAAGAGTCCTTTATAATTATAGGTTGAAGATATTATTTTGAATTTAAATTTAGACATGGTGTAGATCTTATGAATATTTTACAAATTATTGTTCTGTATATTATTCTGATTGACATTACCTGTTGATGACAATTTGACTTATCAATCAATCTCCAAGGTCAATATTTGGTGATATTGAGATATTTTATTTGGTATTATTGTGTTCATACCTATGTGGAATCTACCAAAAAATTTATTTTCATATTGAGATGAGATTCCAAACAATGGATTCATGGATTGACATGTTATAGGTGGAGCATAATTGCACTTCATATAACGTGGTTACTTTAAATAGATACAATTGATAAGAATCTACCTTGTTTTATTGATGGAAGTTTTTACTATTTAAGAGAATCCAGACACCCTGGTTAGTACTATGCACTCGGAAATATATAAAGTTTCTGATTCAAATAATCTCCGTCTTGTGTTAAATAATTTTGTGAGCTCTTTCAGTACGTAGAGGTCCTTGTTTTGCAAACTATGGTTCCCTCTTTCCCATAAACTGGATTAATGAAAATTTATATTTAGAATGTTAGTGTGATGTATGGTTTAATTAATGGATTCTCATATCCATAGAATTTTACCTTTATAACTTGTTTTTGTAGTTTGATAAGTGTGTGCATTGATATATTAGGTCAAGTCCTTCAATGAGTCTATTGTTCATATTCTACACTTCTGAAAATCTCATGTCCAATTAGAGGAGGTACTAGGCTATTTACATGAATTATAACTATTTAAGAGGTAACTAGTAGGTTATATCATGATAACTGTACTTCATGAAATAAAAAAATATGGATAGATAATTTTAGATTTGAGAGAATCAATAAATATCATAACTGTAAATGATGAATATAAAACTGAATTATATAATTATTTTTTTAAGGGATGGTGTTGGAGAGGTCCCATTTGATATTTCATTGCTTTCTGTAGTTTCCATTGGTTTCTCTCATCTATCCAGTTATTTTCCTTCTTAGGCATCATCATTATTTATTTCTAGATATATCATGGTGTCATCATTTTGTTTCCATATTGTTTTAATTGATTTTTTTGGATGTGTTGTTATGAGATTTTTCATTCAGTTTCTTTGTGGTATGCTATTTGGTTTTGTTTTTTTATAGATGATGAAAACACTATCTTTGGGATGGAATCTGTGATAATGATTGAGGTTATTAAAATAAAATGACTCTGATGAAATATTTGGTTTGTTTTTGATTTGTTATATTTTTGACTTTAATGGTGCTAATTTCTAAACTTGGCTATGGAATGGATTTCATTTCAATCCATAGGTTATTTGATGATGGAATGGTTTTTATTATCTTTTGTTCTTGGGTTATGAAACTTTGGTGGGGATATTCTCAACGGTATTTTCCAGCATTGGTGACTTCATATTGATGATGGTGATTTTGACGTCAATGGTGTGGATCAAGGTAGGCTTCCACTCTATATATCATGACTCAATGTGATTCGGTGTTGATTGGTATGAGGTATGTAGTTTCGAAATTCAATTTATGTGATGTGAGGGTGTGATTTATAGAACCACTTGAATGTGAGCTTCCAACTAATCTATAAATTGTATTTTAAATATATCAAAAAATTGATTTGGATTTGGATATATATTTTTAGTAGTTACAAATCCATCAATTGGAATGAAACATCTTCACCTCACATGGTAAATATAGATGGAAAATATTAAATAAGATTAAAATGTAATAATAAAGACCTGTTTGACTATAATAGTATTTAAAAAAACACTCTTACATAAAGAGGATAAGAATCTCATAAAATAAAACATTTATAGGAGAATAATCATGATTATATTCTATTTTATATTAATAAATTTAAATATATTCAATTGTACTTGATTTTCATCATTATTTCAATGTTGTTCTAAGAATATATATATGTAATAAGTACAGAGGATACTTCAAAATATTATTGGATGCTTCAATAATGGGTTATATTATCTAGATTAATAATATATTGATTTGGTGTCTTGTTTAATATATTAAATAGTTGGGATGTTATAGATAAAAAATATATAATAGGTGGATTATACGTCATTGGATGAAATTTTTCTAGCAAGAAAAAAAATGTATTACAAAATTATATCCATGAGAAAACTATATAATGAATATATTTCAGAAATTAATATTGTAAAAATTTGATATAAATGAATTTGAACATATAATATCATGGTGTTGATGTACGAAAATTTATAATGGCATAGTCTGGAAAATTTATAATGGCATTATAAATTTTCCAGACCTGCAAATTAATTGTTCCAATGCACATGCAAATTTATTATGCCAGCGCACATTCCAATTAATTGTTCCAACGCACATGCCAATTTATTATTGCAGGTCTGGAAAATTTATAATGTCATAGCCTGGAAAATTTATAATGGCATAGTCTGGAAAATTTATAATGGTGTTGATGTATGAAAATTTATAATGGTTGTAGTGGCAGACCTGCAATACTCGATAGAAGGAGTACCTCTATAGTCTATGAGGTGGAGCTCTTGGTTGTAGTGGCAGAACCATGATGGGGCATCCCTTTGTCTGAGTGTGGAAGATCCACAATACATGACAAGTGTAGTACCTCAGGAGTCTAAGGTTAGTGGGATGTTCTTGGCTGTAGTGGAAGGCCCACTGTACTCGGCAGAGAAGGTGTTCTCCAGCAGTCACAGTTTCAACATCGTGAATAAAAAAGATAGTTGAGCTGTGTCAATGACTTTTGTGTTTTCCTCATGATTGTGATGTGGTACTTGATAACTTAGTTATATGTTTGGTAATATACCTAAGTAATTTTTTTTCGTTGATTTCATGCTTTGTGGTTTATACTTTTGGATTTTGTGAGACCTTGAGGGTCTTGGTGTCCCTACTGAGTATCGTTATACTCACCCCTGCCCGGGCTATGCCCGCACCTCATTGTGTTGGTTGCAGACTGTAACTCCTGAGACTTTTATGAGAATTTTTTTGTTTTTATCAAAGGAATCTTTCACTACACACAACACTAGCTTGGCTTTCTTTACACGCAACCGTGGCCTTCCTAAATAGCTTGCGTCGTACGCAATACCAAGTTTCACTAAACAATAATATGCTATTAAAATATTATGAAAACTAGCTGTTATGAATAGTAATAACCACTTTTTGAAATTTTATAAATTATATTTTTCAAAATGGACTTCATTTTTGGATTCGTAATATCGAAATTAGCCTAGGGTGAAATTTTTGTATTTTTCTGAAAACTTTCAATTTTTGATGAATAGTGAAACCACTAAGTGGTAGTTAAAAAAACTGAATTTTTCATAAAACATAATTTTACCGCTTCTGTGAGTGGAATTTAGAAAATCCGAGAGACACGGTTAATATCAAGGACTAAAATTTGGTTTAATGAGATGAAATTAGTTTTTGGTGAATAGTAACTTTTTACTTTTTTTTACCACGGTTAAAAGTAAATATGGAAATTAAGGGTAAAAGTGTTATTATTATTACCCTAACACATGTCCTAATTCTAATGGATAAGTTTAATTTGACCAAAAACAACCTTAGGAGTAAAATATGACCATTTAGGCCCACATGGATTAGATTAGGACATTTACTATTAATTTATTTAAAGAAGGGATAAAATAGTTAAAATTAATGTTTAATAAGTAAATCCTTTTTAATATGGGGTTATACATAAGATAAATTCGACTATAAATATTCATTATAAAGCTAAAATTATTTCCTACATAATGGTATTTTATTTGATATTTTTAGACATTACATAGTTTAATTTATTTATGACACAACGATGATGCCGTAATTATCTTATTAATGAAATATTAACATAATTGATGTTATAAATACCCAAATAAATGTAATTTGAGACTTTTTATGAATTACAATAATTTTCTAGGTTAGTTTTACATTTTATTATTTATTTAATTAACATGGTTCGAACTAATAATTCTGTTATGATTTTTGACAAAAATCAATTACTAAATAGTGTCAAAATTGACATAAAATAGTTTCTAAAACAAATATTATATTATTAATTTCTATTTTATTCCTAATAATATAAGGATAGGCCAAATGGCATAGATAAGGGTATATATATTAATAATAAACAACTTGGGGTTCGTTTTTCATGATATAGTATGGTTATTAACCTTATAGTGTAAGAAAACAAGAAAACACGGTAGAAGTTAAATTATCTAACTTAAAGTTAAATCTAAATGATAAGGAAAAATTGATAACTAAACATGTATAAATTCTATTGGATGAGAGTCTTTCAACCAATACCCACCTTATTATAGAAATATATCAATTTGGAGCTATTATAAACCGAATTTGACTTTATAATAAAATATTATTTTTAGTTATTCCCAAGGTGCCCCTCTCCCCCTTATAAAAAGGAACCTTTTCCCTCACTTACTCACACCCCTTTGAGCCTTCAAGCTCGGCCAAACCATGCCAATTTCTTCTTTCCACTTCCCTAGAGAAATCCTATATGTCCTGGTCTTCTTCAAAGACAAATTTTAGTGACCTAAAAGGAGGTCTCAAAATAGCGCTTCAAAGAAGAGGTAATGTCTATTACCGATTCTTTCATCTTTATTTCTTATTCCACTTCTTCTTCTTTAGTTCTTTCATTATTAAGTAATAAAATCATTATCAATAATATAATTATATGTTATTATATGTATTAAAAAACCATATTTCACAATCTATCCATCCTACGGAAAATGAAATCACAGCGCATGCGTACGTACGGAATACCGTCTCCACGCCGTGGTGTAATCTATTTTCCACCACCACCTTACTTGGATGGGTATAGTGGTGTAAATAATGACTATATATAATTATTGTAAAGTGATATTGATTCTGAAATAGTATATATACACTACAATTCCACAATCATGGGAATGATATCATCGCTCGTGCGTACGTACGGAATATCGTCTCCACGATGTGATGCAACTCGTTCTACATGATCTTCATTTCATAATGATTATATAAATGAATTGAATGAATGAATTTGATATATATTACACAAATAAAATTATTTAAATGAGGTATCTATAACCTAAAAATAAAAATAAGAATTTATTCGACAAAACACGCATAAGAACAAAATGTAATAAACACCCGAATAACAAGTAGTAATGAAATATTAGTAATAAGAAGATTAGAATATGACCATATATGATATAATAAAAATAATTATTATTCTATAATAAGTTAATAACTTTATTTAAATCATTATACAAGAGGTTCGGACACTTATGAAGGAAATTGGACCTAAGGTAAGGGAAATATCACAATCTCATTTTTATCCGAGATTGTTTGTACTTTGGAATTTACTGGGATGTATTTTATCATCGCCATCCATGTTTCCTCAATATGTAATATTATTACCATCCACCTACAATTTTTTAAATCCAATTTTACCCTTTGGTGAGTTTTTAGTAAAAGATATGAAATGAATCTTTTGTCGTTTTTCGTACGAGGTACTTTTTGACTTTTCCGACAAAAGTACGAGAAGGATGTTTTATTTTAACTGATACAACATGAATGGATTTTTAAAACATTATTCCCATGAAGCTTCCTTTACATGTTTTCAAGTTTATTTTTAATCAACTTCTTTTAGTTTTGAATTGTACGAAATGTTAAGAAAGGAAAAGTGTTTTTGAAGTAGAAAGGATATTTTCCTCAATAATGGAGTTCAAGTGTTTTACAAAATTATTTTCCATCTAAGATAATACTGGGTTCTGTTTTCTATCCCTATTATTACATTGATTTGATTATGTTGTGATGGAATTATTTTTATGAATAACCTTATCCTATATGAATTGTTTTATGATGTCATGTTGTTTAAGAATCCCATTTTTATTACATTGGTTATGCAATGATGTATGATTTATGATTTTGTGGCACACAAATGAATGGTATCATTATGAGATGGGTGGGACCTATATCTCCCTCCAATTCATTGGGTAATGATTTTATATCTCATGAGATAGACATGGCTGGAACGGCATGTTAAACCGGTTCAGTGAAACAGGACTGAAACGAGGAATGAACTCGGTTCAGAAATGGACATTGTCTACTAAGATAGTCTTGGAAATGAGTCTTGACTAATAAGAAATGATTCTCTATGATTATGTGGGCTATGCACAAAGTTTCATGTTTTATGTTATGATTATTGGGATTACATTTCACTACCATGATTTATACCATGTTATGAAATTATGATCACTTTTGCAGGGTAAGATTTCCAAAATGTTATGGTTTTATTTTGATATGATTGATATTTCTTTTTTTTTACCCTTACTGAGCATTTGAGCTCACCCTTTTGAATGTTTTCTTTCCCCAGGTCAGGAAGAAGGTTATTAAGTAAGATATGCCAAAAGGGACTATAGATATGATGAAATAAATGGGAGACAGTGTAGACGCTTTATGAAACAGTTGTTTATGTTACCCAGTTTCTAAAGACACTATACTTATATTGTCCTTTACTGGTTTTGTTATATGTTGTGATAAGTGTGCTTCAATTATGATATAATAACAATGTATGTAAAGTATGGGTCGTTATAGTTGGTATCAGAGGAAAGGTATAGTCAACCTTTGGAAACTAGGATGTGAAAGCCTTAGTAAGAACCCTAAGGATACGTCTAAGTATAGAACACAATCTTAGTGTTTTAGAAATGGCCATGAATAACCTAGGATAAGACCTTAAGTGTGAAATTTTATTCTTGATTATGTGGTTTTCCTATTATAAATAGTGTTTCTCAAACTATTCTTCTTGGTTTTAGTCAATGGATGGAACCCAAAGGAACGGAGTTAATGCTGAATGTGATGGGAAATGCAATGATTGTCCCCCTGAGCAACCAAACGTTATGGGATCTAGAATGAAAAATCTTGTAGCCATGCTCACAGAACATTCTCATGCTATGAATCTTGCAGGACTTCCAAACGAGAAAATGAAGGAGAAAAATTCTGTTGAATCCTTCATGAGGTAGCTTCCACCTTCTTTCAGCGGGTCTACTGATCCATTAGTTTCTGGACAATGGATTAGTTCTACTGAAAAGATATTTTTAGTTCTTCAATGTTCAGAGCCTGAAAATGTCATCCTAGTAGTGTATCGTTTGGAAGGTGATGCTGATCAATGGTGGAATCTTATCGAGAATACGAGGCAAAGAGATGAAATTGAGTCCATGGAATGGGACGAATTTAAGAACATATTTTTCAATAAGTACTTCCCTCGTATTCATCGAACAAAGATGGAGAACGAGTTTCTTGAACTAAAGCAAAAGGATGATGAATCTGTTGGTATCTATGAAGCAAATTTTACAAGACTTGTAAGCTACGCTTCTGGTATTATTATCCAACCTGAGAGTAATATCGATCGATTCTTTAGTGGCTTAAATCCAAGTCTTCGAAGGGCCTTAGAAATAAGGGACTTAAATAGCTATGATGAAATCATTCGATGTGCTCTCAATGTCGAGATGGATATTGGAGTAACCCATCAGTCATATGGGTTTGATAGGAAGAAGAAAATGGAATTCAAAAGAAAATCTAAAGAGCACACTGAAAAGAAGATGATCTTTCCCTAATGCTCAAAGTGTGGAAAGAAACATGGAGGGAGTTGTCTTAATGGGACAAGTAAATGTTTCCAATGTGGAAAGGAAGGTCATCGGGCATTTTAATGCCGCGATGATGGGAAGAATATGTCTAATGATGCAAACAAAGGAAGGGACACACAGAATGAACCTACTACACTTCAATGTTTCAAGTGTAAGGATATGGGGCATTATGCCAATAAATGCCCTAATCCAAGGGTTTTTGATGATGATCGACATCAACAAAATCTTAATGCTAATGACAATGGAAAGTCACATGGAATTTCTATCAGCGATGTGGAGTACGATAACGATGTGGTGAAAGGTACACTTACCATCCACTCTAAAGTAGAAAATGTTTTATTTGATTCTGGATCCACCCACTCTTTTATTTCTGAAGATTTCTCTAAGGGTATCACCGTATTACCACAACAATTAGATGTTGAGTTAGCTGTGACAACACCTAATGGAACAATAGTCGCATCAAAAGTTTATAATTCTTCCCCGATTGACTTTTGTGGCAAAGTGCTTCCTGCAAATCTTGTGATCCTTCCTATAGTGGAATTTGATGTGATTCTTGGAATCGATTGGATTTCATTATATGGAGCTCATATCAATTTCCAAAGAAGGTGTGTCACATTTCATATTCCAGATCAATCTATGATCGTCTATCGATGCAAGGAAGAACATAACATTCCATTGGAAATTTTTTCCATTTTATGGGTCTTGATTCCACTAAATGAGGGTTATTTATCTCAAATGGATGGTGAGAAACTCACGATTAATAATATTCCCATTGTACGGGATTTTGATGATGTCTTTCCGGAGGAATTTTCGGGTCTTCCACCAAATCATGAAGTTGAGTTTTCAATAGAAATCATACCAGGTGCTTTGCCTATTTCAAAGACACCTTATAGAATGGCCCAAATTGATTTGTAGGAATTGAAGAAGAAACTCCAAGGGAATCTTGATAAGGGATTCATACGCCCTAGTGCGTCACCATGGGGAGAACTTGTTCTATTTGTTAAGATGAAATATGGATCAATGAGACTCTACATTGATTGTCGAGAACTTAATAAGATCACTATCAAGAACAAATATCCTCTCCCACGCATTGATGACTTATTTGACCAACTACGCAGAGCTCAATACGTTTCCAAGAATGATCTTCATTCAGGGTATCATCAATTGAGGGTCAAAAGGGAGGATATACCAAAGACTGGTTTCCGTACAAGGTATGGACACTGTGAATTTATTGTGATGCCATTTGGTCTTACTAATTCCCCTGATATCTTCATGGATCTGATGAATAGAGTCTTTAGAGACTATCTTGATCAATTTCTGGTAGTCTTTATAGACGATATTCTGGTCTATTCAAAGAGAAAGGAAGAACAAGAAGATCACTTGAGAATTATATTGAAGACCCTAAGAAAGGAGAAGATTTATGCCAAATTTACCATGTGTGAATTTTGGCTTCAAAGAGTTTCATTTTTGGGTCACATAATCTCAAAAGAGGGGATATCATTGGATCAAGCAAAAACAGAGGTTATTGAAAGATGGTCGAGTCCAACAATAGTAACCGAGATCCGAAGTTTTCTTGGTTTGGCTGGATATTATCGACATTTTGTGAAATATTTTTCACGATTATCTAATCCACTCACCAGGTTGACTCGAAAAGGAGTTATGTTTGTTTGGACGGAGGAATGTGAAGAGAATTTCAAGGAGTTGAAAAGAAGGTTATCCAATGCACCTGTGCTCACACTACCATCTAGTGGATAAAGTTTTGTGATCTATAGTGATGTATCCAAGAAGGGTCAAGGGTGTGTTATTATGAAAAATGATATGGTGATAGCTTATGACTCACGACAGTTGAAAATCCATGAGCAAAATTTCCCAACACATGATTTGGAGTTAGTTGCGGTAATCTTTGCATTAAAGATTTAGAGGAATTATCTTTATTGAGAAAGGTGTGACATTTATACTGATCATAAAAGTTTAAAGTATATTATCACACAAAAGGAGCTGAATATTCTCCAAAGAAGATGGTTAGAGCTGATTAAGGATTATGACTTGTGAATTCATTACCACCCTGGGAAAGAAAACAAGGTGGATGATGCATTAAGTCGACAAGACCATGCCGGTTTATCTATGATGAGGATCACAAAAGATCCAATATTTATGGATTTACCAGGGATGGATCTTGGAATTATAATGGAAGGGGGAAAATCGTATCTTTCTCAAATGAATGTTCAAACATCGATACATGTGAAGATTAAAGAGGCGTAGAAAGAAGATGTAGAGTTACAAAAGAAGGTGAGAAATATTCCTGAATTCAACCTTGATTGTGATGGGATAATAAAGTTCAGGAATCGGGTTTGTGTTCCTCCCATCCCCGAATTAAAGAAGGAGCTGCTGGATGAGGCTCATAGTTCTTCATTCTCTATTCATCCTGGAAGCACGAAGATGTATAGGGACTAGAAAGAGTACTTCTGGTGGGATGGCATGAAATGAGATGTTGCTGAATATGTCTCTCGATGCTTGGTTTGTCTGCAAGTTAAAGCTGAGAGACAGAAGTCTAAGGGGATGTTACAACCATTACCCAAACCCGAATGGAAATGGGAAAACATCACTATGGACTTTGTCATAGGACTTCCCAAAACATCCAAAGGCAATAATGATATCTGGGTCATTGTTGATCATCTTACAAAGTCTGCACACTTCATTACTATTAGAGAGGATTTCTCTCTGGATCAGCTTGCTAGGATATATGTAAAGGAAGTGGTAAGATTTCATGGAATAACACTTCCTATTATATCTTATCGGGATCCGAGATTTACCTCGAAGTTCTAGCGAAGTCTTTAGAATACTCTGGATACAGAGTTGAGTTTTAGCACTTCTTATCATCCTCAGACAGACGGTTAGTCTGAGAGAACAATTGAAACTCTAGAAGATATGTTGAGAGCTTGCTCTATGGATTTCAAAGGTGGTTGGGATCAACACCTACCTTTGGTGGAATTTTCTTATAATAATAGCATTCACTCCAGTATTCAGATGGATCCATATGAAGCTCTCTATGGAATGAAATGCAGGACTCCAACTTGTTGGGATGAAGTTGGGGAACGAAAGCTATTAGGACCTGATCTTGTTGATAAAATGGAAAAAGGGTCCGATCTATTCAACAACACATAAGAGTAGGTCAGAGTCGACAGAAAAGTTATGCCGCCAACCGAAGAAAAGACCTAGAGTTTTAAGTGGGTGATAAAGTGTTCTTATGAATATCTCCCTAGAAGAGGGTCATGAGATTTGGAAAGAAGGGGAAGTTGAGCCTTAGATATATCGGTCCTTTCGAAATATTGGATCATGTTGGAAAGGTAGCTTACTGATTGGCGCTTCCCCCGAATCTCTCTTAAGTTCCCGATGTGTTCCATGTATCTCTCCTGAGAATGTACATACCTGATCCTTCACATGTACTCAACTCAGAAGTTGTACCGTGGGAGCAAGATCTTTCTTATGAAGAACAACCGATAGAGATTCTGGATCATAGTGAAAATGTCCTACGGAACAAGACCACTTGCTAGGTGAAAGTTTTATGGAGTAACCTCCAATTAGAATAAGCTACATGGGGGCTTGAGGATATGATGAGGGACATGTATCCTCATCTTTTTGTTACAAAGTGATGAATTTCTAGGGTGAAATTCAATTTAGGGGGTGTAGAATGTAACGTCGGAGACTTTTATGAGAAATATTTTGTTTTTATCAAACTAATCTTTCACTACACAAAACAATAGCTTGGCATTCTCTACACTCAACCGTGGCCTTCCACAATAGCTTGTGTCATACGCAATACCAACTTTCACTAAACGACGGTATGCTATTAAAATATTATTAAAACTAGCCGTTATGAATAGTAATAACCACTTTTTGAAATTTTATAAATTTTATTTTTCAAAATGGACTACATTTTTGGATTCGGAATATTGAAATTAGAATAGGGTGAAAATTTGGTATTTTTTTGAAAACTTTCTATTTTTGATGAATAGTGAAACCACTAAGTGGTAGTTAAAAAAACTGAATTTTTCATAAAACATAATATTACCGCTTCTGTGAGTGGAATTTCGAAAATTTTAAAGACACGGTTAATATCAAGGACTAAAATGTGGTTCAATGAGATGAAAATAATTTTTGGTGAATAGTATCTTTTTACTTTTTTTTACCACGGTTAAAAGTAAATAGGGAAATTAAGGGTAAAAGTGTTATTATTATTACCATAAAACATGTCCTAATTCTATTAGATAATTTTAATTCGACCAAAAACAACCTTAGGAATAAAATATGACCATTTAGGCCCACTTGGATTAGATTATGACATTTATTATTAATTTATTTAAAGAATGGTTAAAATAGTTAAAATCCATGTTTAATGTGTAAATCATTTTTAATATGGGGTTATTCCTAAGATAAATTTGACAATAAATATTCATTAGAAATCTAAAAAAATTCCTACAAAATGGTATTTTATTTGTAATTTTTAGACATTAAATAGTTTAATTTATTTATGACACAACGATGATGCAATAATTATCTTATTAAGGAAATATTGACATAATTTATGTTATAAATACGCAAATAAATGTAATTTGAGACTTTTTATGAATTAAAATAATTTTCTAGGTTAATATGACATGTTAGTATTGATTTAATTAACTTGGTTTGAACTAATAATTCTGTTATGATTTTTCACAAAAATCAATTACTAAATAGTGTCAAAATTGACAAAAAATAGTTGTTAAAACAAATATTATATTATTAATTGTTATTTTATTCCTAAAAATATAATTCTCGGACAAATGACATAGATAATGTTATATATATTAATAATAAACAACTTGGGGTTCGTTTGGCTTGATATAGTAATTTTATTAACCATATAGTGTAAGAAAACAAGAAGACAGGGTAAAAGTTCAATTATCTAACTTAAAGTTAAATCTAAATGATAAGGTTAAAATTGATACCTAAACTTGCCTAAATTCTATTGGATGAGAGTATTTCGACCCATACCCACCTTATATTCTAAATATATCAATTTGGAGCTATTAAAAACTGAATTTGACTTTATAATAAAATAATATTTTTAGTTATTCGAAAGGTGCCCCTCTCCTCCCTTATAAAAGGGAACCTCCTCCCACTCTTACTCACACCACATTGAGCCTTCAAGATCGTCCAAACCCTTACAATTTCTTTTCTCAACATTCCTAGAGACATCTTAGAGGTCCTGGTATTCTTCAAAGACCAGTTTTAGTGCCCTAAAAGGAGGTCTCAAAGAAGTGCTTCAAAGCAGAGGTAATGACCGTTACCGATTCATTCATCTTTATTTCTTCTTCCACTTCTTCTTATTTAGTTGTTTCATTATGAAGTAATAACATCAGTATCAATCATATACTGATATGTTATTATAAGTATGAAACAACCCTATTTCACCATCTATCCATCCTACGGAAAACGAAATCACCGCGCGTGCGTACGTACGGAATACCATCTCCACGCTGTGGTGTAATCTATTTTCCACCACCACCATACTTGGATGGGTATAATTGTGTAAATAATGACTATATATGATTATTGTAAAGTGATATTGATTCTGAAACAGTATATATACACTCCAATAAAATTCCACAATCATGGGAACGATATCATCGCTCGTGCATACGTACGGAATACCGTCTCCACGATGTGATGCGACTCGTTCTACATGATCTTCATTGCATAATGATTATATAAATGAATTGAATGAATTGAATGAATTAAAATGATATATATTCCACTAATACCATTATATAAATGAGGTATCTATAACCTAAAAAGACAAATAAGAATTTATTCGACAAAACACGCATAAGAACAAAAGGTAAGAAACACCTGAATAACAAGTAGTAATGAATTATTACTAATAAGAAGCTAAGAATACAACCATATATGATATCATAAAAATATTTATGATTCTGGAATAATTAAATAATGTTATTTAAATCATTATACAGGAGTTTCGGACACTTACGAAGCAAATTGGACCTAATGTAAGGGAAATATCACAATCTCATTTTTATCCGAGATTTTTTGTACTTTGGAATTTACTGGGATGTATTTTATCATCAACATCCACATTTCCTCAATATTTAATATTATTTCCATACACCTATAATTGTTTAAATCCAATTTTACCCTTTGGTGAGTTTTTAGTAAAAGATATGAAATGAATATTTTGTCGTTTTTCGTACGAGGAATTTTTTGACTTTTCCAACAAAAGTACGAGAATAATGTTTTCTTTTAACTTATACAGCATGAATGGATTATTAAAACATTATTTAAATGAATATTCCATTAAAGGTTTTCATTTTTATTTTTAATCAACTTCTTTTAGTTTAGAATTGTATGACATGTTATGAAAAGAAAAGTGTTTTTGAAGTAGAAAGGATATTTTCCTCAAGAATGGAGTTCAAGTGTTTTATCAAAATTATTTTCCATATAAGATAATATGGGGTTCTGTTTATATACCTATTATTACATTGATTTGATTATGTAGTGATGGAATTATTTTTATGAATTCCTTTATCTCATATTAATGGTTTTATGATGTCATTTTGTTTAAGAATCCCATTTTTATTACATGGGTTATGCAATGATGTATGATTTATGATTTTGTGGAACACATATGAATGGTATCATTATGAGATGGGTGGGACCTATATCTACCTCCAATGCATTGGGTAAAGATTTTATATCTCATGAGATAGGCAAGGCTAGAACGGCAGGTTAAACCAGTTCAGTGAAACATGACTGAAACGAGGAATGAACTCGGTTCAGAAATGGACTTTGTCCACTAAGATAGTCTTGGAAATGAGTCTTGACTAATAAGAAATGATTCTATATGATTATGTGTGCATGAAAAAAAGATTCATGTTTTATGTTATGATTACTTAGATTACATTTCACTACCATGATTTATCCCATGTTATGAAATTATGATCTCCTTTGCAGGGTAAGATCTCCAAAATGTTATGTTTTTATTTTGATATGATTGATATTTTTTTTGTTTAAGCTTACTGAGCATTTGAGCTCAACCTTTTAAATGTTTTCTTTCCCCATGTCAGGAAGAAGGTTATTAAGTATGATATGCCAAAAGGGACTATAGATATGAAGAAATAAATGGGAGATAGTGTAGACGCGTTATGAACCAGTTATTTATGTTTCCCTGTTTCTAAAGACACTATACCTATACGGTCCTTTCCTGGTTTTGTTATATGTTTTGATAAGTGTGATTCAATTCTGATGTAATAACAAAGTATGTAAAGTATTGGTAGTTATACAGACAACGGACATCGATGACTGTACAGAGTGTAATAGGATTAGACAGTACCTAGATGAGGACCACTCTTGACGGTACACAGAGCGGATGGATGGACGTGGAGTGCTGAGGAGGCCATTTGTCTCTACACTTCAGGTAGGAACCCCGAAGTATGACCCAGTAGCTGCTTTGATTTTCTTCATATATTTATCCCTTTTTCTGTTGAACTTGTACTTCATAGATGGGCTTGTATTTTCGACCACTTTACTTTTCATCACTCTTTTGTATACAGCTTTGCTTAGTGTTTTACTTCCAGCTCGTACTCTATTGTCTGTGATTCAGTTTATAAAAGAAATTATTTCCCAGTTTATGGATTTTCCCCTTTGGTGCTACTTTCCAGCCCATGGCCTATAGATGGCAGGCTTGGGGTAGTCATGATATGGTCCCCGGGGGACGGGTCATGACAAATTGGTATCAGAGGAGTCTGTTCTACTACAGAACATAGGACTATGATCTTTATTTTCTCTTTAGCAATAGTTTTAAAGGTACTAAGTGTGGTTTTCAGTTTAGGGAGTCCAGTGTTGGTGCGGCGACCGACGTATCTATACACTAGGACCCTGACTACTCATTTTTGACTCAGTTCATGAAAACACTGATTGCTTATGTGTTTTGAAAAGATTTTCTTTAAGTCACCTCAACAAGGTCAACTCACCAGGTATAATCATTTGAATGTGGAGAACCTATATCTTTTCAGGATGCCTCCACACAGACAACTAGTTAGAGTTCCGAGATAGTACATGATGATGGCCCAAAAAGAGATGAGGCTCCAGTGTAGGGCCCTCTTACTATGTTCGCACAAATGGGTGGTGTACCAGCGTCACCACCAGCTGCACTAGTAGACAATGCATGCTGACTGAGCATGTTTAACGAGTTCTAGTGGTATAGGCCTTCGATGAAACGAGGCGAGACTGATTCCGAGGTAGCAGGGGACTGACTGGAGGTGATTTCTAGAGTTCTCCACCTAGTTAAGACACTTGTAGAGAAGATGGTGAACTTTGCTACTATTGTTTCCCAGTGTGTGACCATGAGGATGGTCCGCATAGTGATGAGGCTTCGGTATATGGACAGTTGCCTGAGTTTGTATCTTCAGGTAGTGTGTCAGCTATATCACTACCTGTTGGTTAGGAGTTTCAACTGACGATACAGGTAGATGACACATTTAGTCTTAATTCCTTACACGTGTTTCAGCATTAGATACCTCTCAGGTTCTGAGGCGAGCCCGACATATAAGCGGCTGAGGACTAGCCTGAGGAGGTGGTTGAGAGTTCTCTAGAATTTCTACAACTTTGGCAGGATGACATGTCTGTAGCTGAGTATTCATCGAGGAATGTCAATCGTTCCTTGTACTCAATGAATATGATACGATCAATGCTTCGGAGCATGGGCCTTTGAGTGAGGTGTTGTTAGTGACATCTGAGACAACACATATTCCTATTTCCATTCATTCCTATGTTAGGATGTTAGAGAGAACATTTGCGGTTGAATATTCTGTGTCTAAGCAGATATAGCCAGTGAATGTTAGTAGTGGGGAAGCAGGAAACTAGTGTCAGTCTTAGAGGCTTGGGCGTGTAAACTATTTCAATAAAGGGTAGTGTTAAGGACATATGAATCTACAGAGCAGCCGACGTGGAAGTAGATCATGGAGAGTAGCATGAGGTGGTGTACATTTCGACATGTTCCAACCACTCGTCATTGTATTCCCTGCCAGGCTCACGGAGCTGGAGGGCAGGGGAAGAGAGTAGTTTCATGCGGTCAAGGAGTGTGACCAATAGGCTCTAGGAATGATTCGAGATATGGTATATGCCTACTACTACCTGCCGTATCAATTGAAATAGGTACCAATCATTCCTCCTTCCCTCCACGAATCATGTCCCAATCCTAGAGTTTTCGGTTAATCTTCTGACATGACCCTCCCATCTGGAGATAGAATTGGGAGGAGACTCAAATATCACCCTTATTCTGACGGTGTGATATGACCCTTGAGGTAATATTTTCTGTTTGAACCTCTTTTTGGTAGCATCGAGGCCTTATGATTTTAGTTTGGGTTCATATGGGGCAACCACAATTCATACAGAGATTGACTATATTAGGAAAAAAGGTTGTGGTTTATCTACAACAATGGGATGATGTTTTAGATAGTTGGAAAAAAAATAGAAATCCTAGGCAGCGCATGTTAAACTCATGCATAAGAGGGAGTAGTCGATCACTCTTGATCGGCCATCATTACCCTTGTGGCAGCAGGAGTTCTAAGTTTTCAGTTCCAAATAAGAGTAACAGAACGTCGGGACATCTTTTCAAAAGATGTTTCTAGGATTACCCCCCAAAGGGGGGAGGGATGTCTGCTTTGTCTGGATACTATTGAAGATTCTTTCTAGATATCTCTAGAGTTGCAGAACCACTATCATGGTTGATGAAGAGGGGAAAGACATTGTGTGGTCGGAGAGATGCCATCATAGCATTTAGGAGCTGAGGCAGAGGCTAACTAGTTCCCCCATCTTGAGGCTTCCAGAGGAGGGCACATGGTATGTAGTTTACTGTGACACATCAGTGACCTAAATCGGTTGTGACCTGATGTGGGAGTGAGCAATGATTGCATATGGTTCTCAGAAGCTAAGACAGCATGAGCAAAACTATGCTACACTTGACCTAGATTTAGCATCAATGGTCATCGTCTTGAAGATGTGGCGGCACTATATGATGGACGAGCATTTCACATTCTACTCTTATCACAAGAGTCTATGTTATATCTTCTCACTGAAGGACCGAAACCTGAGACAACGACAATGGCTTGAGTTCCTCCAGGACTATGACTTTGAGATAGACTATACTCCTGGTAAGGGAAACATTGTAGCAGATGATCACTACAGGAGATTTGGTATACAACTGATATGAGGGGTGACAGAGCAACTGGCTGCTTTACAGTTATCCTTTGTGGATAGAGATGGATCATCATTCCTGCAGTTTCTTACTGTCACTCCCCCAATTTTTCAGCTAGTCAAGGAGGCACAACAAGGGGACGCTGACTATGAGACCCAACGTGCTCAGATATCCAAAGGGCATGCACCTGATTGATTTTCATAAGGTGGGGAACACGTCATCCTCTTCAGAGGACATAACATGGTACCAGTTTCACTTCAAGAGGAGGTTTTGAGGGAGTTCAACACTTCACCTCTAGTGTCACATATATGAGTGGTGAACATGTATCATGACCTTACACGACGGCACTGGTCTCCAGGTATGAAGAAGGCAGTAGCTGAGCTTGTCTCACAATGCCTCACTTGTCAGCAAGTGAAGGTGGAGCACCTGGTACCAGTAGTCTTGGTTATCCGATAACAGTCCTAGAGTAGAAGTGGGATGAGATATCCTTGAACATTGTGATGGGTCTTCCACATACTTCCAGGAGTCATAATTCGATATGGGTGATCATTGACCTACTCACCAAGTCAGCCCACATCCTTCCAATTAGAGAGCAGAGCTTAGTAGATAGATTGGGACACCTCTATGTATAGGATATTTTTTGTTTTCATGGACTAACTACTTTTATAGTCTCCGAACATGATGCACGGTTTAAATCCCGGCTTGTAAAGAGTTGCAGGAAACTTTCAGGACAAAGCTTCACTTGAGCACTGACTTCCATCCTCAGACAAATAGCCAAACTGAGAGGACCATCCAGACCCTTGAGGAAATGACCCTCACAAGTTTCCTCGACATTGGTAATGGTTTGGAGGACCACTTACTGTTGGTGGAGTTTTACTACAACAACAGCTCCCACTCCACCATCGGTATGACACCGTTCGAGGAATTGTACAAGAGAACTTGTAGATCACCCTTATGCTGGGAAGACCCTGGGGATCCATCACTTGTGGAACCAGAGATGGTTTGGGATACCTCAGATAAGGTGCAGATCATCCAGGAGTGGATTAAGACTACATAGAGCAGGCATAAGTCATATGCTGGTAGAAGATGGAGACCTCTGGAGTTCGATGATGACTACCACATCTTTCTATGAGTCTCACCTCGATGAGGTCAATGGAGATTTGGCTGAGGCAGCATGTTATATCCGTGATTCATCGGACCTTTCTAGGTCCTCAACAGAGTAGGTGAGGTTGCTTATCGCTTAGCTAATCCACATATGTTGCAACGGGTGCACTGTGTCTTCCATGTATCTCTGCTGAGGAGATACCTGCATGACCCATCCCACATCATCGACTATGGGGAGATGGAAATCAATGATGGGGAAACTTTCATAGAGGTTCTAGTGGAGATTGAGGATCAATAGGATCTTGTCCTACGTGGATGTTCGATACCTCTAGTGTGAGTTTGCTGGCAGCATGAGAACCTTCAGGAGAGCACATGGGAGCAGGAGGCTCAGATGCATGCTCAATACCCCCATTTCTTACCAAAGTTTGGGTTGTAGCTTACGGGGGTGTAAATCCCCAAGGTGGGGAGAATGTAAAGGCCTGGAAATTCTTTAGAATTTTATTTTCTTAAATTCATTGGATTTTTACGAGTCCACAAAAATTTACGGTGCTTGATTCCAATGCCTGATGTGCCCAGAATCAATTTATGAAGTTTTTTTGGGTACGTTAAGTAAACTTATGAGTGGGATTTTATATCTTTTAAACTGATTCTATGAATTGAAATCCGAGGGCACCGTTGAACTTGCAGCGTCAGTGATTTCTTAGTGAGACCTTCACATCAATTGTGTTCTAACGAGAATGGATGTAAGATTTTGGGGGATTTTAGTTAAGTTAAACAAAAATAAGAGTTGAACATATTTTTATTGGGGTACTTAAAAAACCAAGTAGAGATTGGCGGTGGGGGTCACCACACCATAACCTCCCATGGGAGGTTATGGTGGTGGGGCCCACCTGAGCATAACATCCCTTGGGAGGATAAATATGGTGGGGGCCACCCGAACATGTAACTATTGGAACCTCAATTGACGGTGGAGGATGAAACCTCTCCACGCCCCCTCATTAATAAGGGTGGACCTCTTGACCTCCTCTGCACAGTTAATTGTTCCAAAACACAGGCCAATTAATTGTGCCAAATCACATGTTAAACCACATGCCAATTAATTGTTCCAACATGTGTAAATTTGTTAAGGGGAATTTCTTTCTCTGTTTGAATTGTGTGCCAACATTAAAATAATAGACAACCTATTATTATTATTTGGTTGGCGTTTTGTTTTGTTGGAATGAAGGAATAGGAGAGCTAGGGAGAACCAATCTCCGAATGAAGAATACAAAGAACATGAAGAACATCGGCGATTCTTCTTCCTCGGTCTTCTACCCCGACCACTTTTCGATGTAGAGAAACTTCCCTCCTCATCGTCGTCTACGAACCGACGAACAAACTTGGATTGGGAGTGCGAGATGAACACGACAATCGATGAAATTAATCATCTTCTTTCCACAACACCATCAACTAACGTCGATCAACGACCAGGAAATCAATGGTAGGGGTTGTTTCTTTTGAAGTAACATGTTCTTCCTTCCATAAATGAAGAAAGTTGATGTTTAACTTTTACTGGCGGGGTGTTGTGTTCCGTTCTTAAGAACTTATTGCTACCACATTAAATGCGGAGGGTGCGGGCCAGTCCAACATGGCCCGACCCCTTCGTTTTTCTTTTTGTGATGACTTCATGATTGAATGGAAATCAAGGAACAATGATGAAGACGGTGAACAATGGTCGTGCTACTGTGGCCTCTGCAGATCGCACCGCCCCCCGCGGCACCGCCGACGTCACCTGCCTGTGTACTGACGCACCTCGCGCCACCTTCTGTCTCACTATCACTCTCTGCGCTGACTGCCTGTGCCCCAACGTGCTACCCGGCTCTGTCGGCGCCCTGCCCGGTGCCCCCACGCACTGCCCGTGCCCCAGCGCGCTACCCCGGGGCGCTGCCTGGAGCCATAACTGGCGTCCCCGTGGCCCCCTACTGTGGCCTACCTGGAGCCCCTAGCACGCTACCCCTGGCATTGCCAACGACCTCCCCATCACCCTCATTCCCTACCGGAGGCCTGCCCGACATCCCCGCACCCTGTAGGCGCCGTGCCCGGCGCCCCCGTGGCCTGCCCAGCTGCCCACCGCAGCCTGCTCAATGCACCTGCGGCCTGACCGGTGTCCATCTGCCCTACCTCTGTCCTGCATGGCCTGCCCACTGCCCACTACCCTCCAGGCTACCAATATCCCGAGTTGCGTCCCTCGCGTTGCTGGTCGAACCAGCCCTGGCATTCGGGCCGAGCCGCCCTCGCAGTACGCTGGGTCGGGCCTAGTAGACCGGGCCTAACTTAGTAGGCTGACCAACCAAAGGGGTTGGGTCAGACCCATTGATTCTGTACAGGATGACCCATATCAAGTTGGCTCAGACTAGGTTGGGCCGAGTCGGTCCGACCGGGTCGGACTGGACCCCGGCCCACTACCGACCCTTTGTTTACATTGGTCATATATTGACACCAGGAATCCATTTGATTAACCATCAGTGGCACTGGTAATCGCATTGGTAGACGGTCCCTTTGGGAATACCCCATTGTAGTTTGGGTTATTGTTGATATATGGTCAGGTTGGTTCCTACACAAACCCAATTGGGCCCTCGGGACTAAATGACTAATAACTCACAGTTCGGGCGTCCGATTGACATGAAATCTGATGCGTTGAGACCCCTATGACGAGAGAGATGATTGAAATGACCTAGTATCTGGATAAGACATGATGAACTCTTTCTTATAGACTTGGAGAAATTATGATGGCCGAGTGGGGAGCACTTGGTTGTAGCAGTAGACCCACAGTGGAGGAGCGTTTAGTTATAATGGCAGACCTGCGACACTCAACAGAATGAGTACCTCTGTAGGCTATGAGGGGGAGCGCTTGGTTAGAGCTGCAGAACCATGGTGGGGAGCACCTCGGTGTGAGAGTGGAAGACCTACAATACTCGACAGGTGGAGTACCTCAGCAGTCCAAGGTTAGTTGGAAGAGCTTGGTTGTAGGGGTATGCCCATTGTACTCGACGGAGAAGGTGTTCTCTAGTAGTCGTGGTTTCGACATCGTGAATAAAATTGCCGGTTAAGCTCTGTCAATGACTTTTTTGGTTTCCTCATGATTGAGATGGGTTACTTGATAACATAGGTATATGTATGGGGATAAACCTATGTTATGGTTATCAGTTAATTTCATACTTTGTGGTTTACCCTTGTTGCATTTTGTGAGACCTTGAGGGTCTTGGGGTCCCTATTGAGTATCGTTGCTGTCACCCCTGCATTGGCTATGTCTGCACCTTGTTGTGTTGGTTGCAGATGACCGACAATGCTGACTGGGGTAGAGAGTAGCAGGACTGCATGGTACCTAGTGGTGGACCACTCGGCGTGACGGTACACAGAGTAGACGGACGGATGTGGGTTGCTGAGTAGGCCATCTGTACCTACACTTTAGGTAGGAACCCTGGAGGATGACCCATTAGCTGCTTTACATTTCTTCAGCTACTTGTCACTTTTTCAGTTGTACTTGTACTTTACAGTTGGGCTTGTTTTTTCGGCCCCTTTACTTTTCAAAACTCTTGTGTATACATATTTTCTTAGTGTTTTACTTCCAGCTCATACTCCGTTGTTTGTGTTTTGGTTTATAAAGGCACTGCCTTCCCATTTTAGGGATTTTCACCTTTGATGCTAGTCGCTAGCCCCTGGCCTATAGAAGGCGGGCTTGGGATAGTCACGATACGAGACTCGAGGGAGGGGTCGTGAAAGAAAATATCCAAATGGAATTGGAATATGAATAATACCTCATTAAAAATTATATTAAAAAATATTTAAATTAATGTTATATATTTTTTCTAAAAATAATAATATAATATTATACAATTATAAAATTTTAAAATATAATTTCCTATAATTGAAATGTGTATTTATCTAAATGACCATATCTTGAATCAGGTATTATTTAAATTTTCATTTCAAATGTTATGAATGACTTAATTAGGATTTAAATAATATGATTAATTTGTATGAAATTATTACGGGGGATGTTTAAAACCACATATTAAACACTATTGGACTATATGTTAATTGTTTGTTCTTTGGAAATCATATGATGATGTTTTTATCTTAATTCAGACAATTATGAGTTGGAAGAAATGAGATTTATTCCTGAAGATGAAGATTTATTTTTGAATATGTTTTTATGACAAGAGTTCATTTTGTGCTGATGTTGGGAGATAGTGGAAGATCCTAATGGAGATAACGATTAATATTTCACAAATAATGTGAAAATATTGCAACTAATACATACTGATCATAGTAATATAGTGTCATGGAGAAGCATTTAGATGTAATGAATGTTTAGTTAGATGTAATAATACATGATATTTGGTGATGTAGGAGAATGAACCACCTCCAGCAGAGTAATGGTCAAGTGAAGTTAGATATAATGACTACTAGTGATTATTGGAGAAAATTTTATGATTTATATAAAATAATATGAGGGTATGAAATATAAATCAAAAAGAGTGTGAAAATCAATGATTGTATTATTAAGAAAGAAAAATTATACCATAAATATTGAATATTAGTGGGATAATTATTTTTAAATACTATATATCATGCTAAAATGAAACTAAGTATTAATGGTAATTTAAGTACTCATATTTGAGTAATTAAACTCAATAAAGAATTTAATTGAGGGTGATGATATTTAGTATTATTTTTTATTTTTTTAATAGATACATAAATTGTTTTTTGATGTAGTTGAGATGATTTGGTATTATTTTAGAATATTTGAACTATAATTGACGTGATTTATGTTTATTTACAATTCTAAAATATAGGTAAAAATTGATATTTTATTTGATGTGTATATTTTTAAAATAACTATAATATCCCCTATGTACAAAAATTATTTTATATGTAAAAGTTCATAATATTATATTTATTTTGTTGAGTTTTTACTAAAATATTAATAATGAATATCATTTACTTTATTTATCTCAGAATTGACGATTTTACTATTTCTCTAATAGTTAAACAAGATATGTATTCTATTATCTGTGGTATGTGAAATATTTTCCAGAGAAAGAGAAAATAATGGTAGGTTACTAATATTATGTGATGAACATTGATTATAAAATCTTCATACCATGTATCATATTATGAAATTGTTTAAAAAATGAACAATACATATATATGAGATTCACATGATGATGTGTATATTGTTTAATAGTGTATATTTTCTTTTGGTAAGTAGAAAAATAATATTTATGAAAATTATATAGTTATGCTTTAGGTACATCATGAAAATTTGGATGCTATTATTTTGGTAATTAAATAAAAAAATTAATCAATGTTAGAGTGATTTAATGTTAGAACTTGATCTTATTTGTGATGAAAAAATAAATTTCTTTGAGGATTCATGAATGAAATAAAAACTAAAGATTGTTTAATTTTAATTTTCCAATCTATTTGAAGAAATACGACATGATGTGTAATGTATATATAATAAAAGGGGTTCTTTTTTATATATTTTTATTCTTTGAAATCTTTAAACATTGTTGAAATTTATTGAATAATACGTCATGAACCTTATAATATAACACACGATATGGTGATATCAATTCATATTGAATTATAAACTCTATATTATTCTATGATATTTTATATATGAAACCACTTCACCTTAAATTATTTTCACAGTTTTTTGTGTATCTATATTTTTTTGGAATAATTTTATTAATTTTAATTTTTTATAGCAATTAAATTATGGAGAATTATTTATTGTTCCAAATGATAATTATTGACAATTAATAATTGTGATCTAAATTGAATTCAAATTATAAGTGATATTAACTGAATATACTAGAGAAGTATGAGAATAAGAATTTTTATTGTATATCCAATACAGAATGACATAGATAATTTATTATATCAATGAAATATAATATTCTAAATATGCTAATGATAAGATGAACCATTATATTGAAAAAGTAGAATAAAAAAGTAAGTTAGGAATTGATTCTTGATACTCATTAACATCTAGAAATGAATAACAAGATGATTATTAACAATGGGATTTATATTGTTCATAATGATCATTTTTATTTGTATTTATTATTTGATGAATATAATGATTATTATGAAAGGGTGAGATGGATTAACAAATTCAAGGTATGTTATTAAATATTTTCATTAATATTATGAACTAGTATTATAGTGGTAGATCTATAATCATTGTGAATTCATCTAGTAGTGCATTAATGTTCTTGTAAATATTTTATAATAATAATAAACAATGAATAATGATATGATAAATTATAAATAGACCAATCATTACTTAGTAGTAGTTCATATTATTGCTAAAATTTAAAAAAAAGATTTTTGATTTTTAATAGATATACCACCCTAGAATATCTTATGATTATGTTTCTCATCAGTTATGATTCGGTGATGAAGTGGAATATGTGATTTAATATAGAAAAGGTTGAAATATTTAATTTTATCTTGCATGGAGAATCAAATCTATAAATTAATTAAATTCTGTGATGAAGTTAAAGGATATGATGATTTTAAGGGTAATGAATTGATAAAGAAAATAAACAATATCATTATGATAATTATAGAAAAAGATAAAATATTTCAAGATTATAATCCCTTCCCAGATGGAATTTTATTTTTATTAATTAGATAATCCCATTTTTGACTGTGTTTAGTGGGAAGGCATACATAAACTAGAGGACCACATAAACATTATCATATATATAATGGACCGAAGACACAATGTCATGAAATCCATTTGTTTCCTAAAGGATCTGAGACAATTATAATGAATTAACCCTTACCATTTTCTCTATAATAATGATCTAATAATTAAGATAAATTAAATCAATACAACTTAATAATAAAAAAATTATATGATTATATCCGTCTATTTTAGGAATTTTGGTGATATTAAGGGAAAATAATCCAATGATGACATGGAATCCAACATGAAGAAAAATACAAGTCATTAATTCTAAATCAAATGAAAAAATATATATTTCATACTACATTGTTGTTTATATAACTAAATTTTGGACTCGTATAGTAACAGTTATTTCATAAAAACTCACTCTTATATAACAGTGTTTTGGGGTTGAGTTGATAATATGAATGAGTCCATAATAAATTAAAAACAATTGTTTGAGTGCACCAAAACAGTATAAAAATATTAACTAATATAACATCAATCATTTTTATTATTTTTCCTCCATTGTGAAAAAATTCATGGACCAGTCATATAAGATGTCACTACCAACAAATTTGCATGAATCATGAAAGAAACTATATTAAGAGAAGAATAAACACAATAAAGAATAGAAATATATTTTTATGATGCAATTTGAGGATTAATTTCCCACAAGTCTCTCTAAAAAATAAATTAAATATATCAAAAAAATCAGTATAATGTATCAATCAAATATAAAATGATTTAAAATATATGATAAAATATTTAGGATCATTATATAGGCTTTATGTGATAAGCAATATTATTGTATTATGAAATATCTTATATATTTTTGTTAATCATTTTAAACAAAATTAATGGCGATGAAAACATAAGTTGTTGGTTGTTCTAAAATTAAAAACAAAACACATTAAAGAGCCAAATTTTATGAGTGGTTATCAAATAATGATAAATAATAGATACATAGTTAATGTAATTGTTGTGTTATAAATATGGACAAAAATCTATAGACTATTTTATTATTCTTCCATATTATGTACAATTTTAAAAGATGACAATGCAATCACCATGCGATACATGTTCATTGTTGGACCGTGATAAGAAAAACACCCCCATATAATGATAACATTTAGTAGTATAAGATAACCATAATTTCAATAAATATTTATATTAATTGATCCATGATGGATATAGTTAACAGATTACATAAAGTATTGGGTGGAAGGAATGGATGATATCAATTGAGAGGAAAGTCATAACCATTTCTCTATCATAAAAGATAACAAAACCATAAAATTTTTACATTTAATTATGATTTATTTTATAATTAAGTGAATTGAAGGAAATATATATATATATATATGGAGACATCTAAAATATATGATATCAATACACCAGGTTGAGTTATGAATCATAAAATTCATAATGATTCCATATAAATATTCAAGTATATTATTTCTTTGGAATATAAATTTTATCGACATTGATGAAATTATAGATTGTTGATCACCCTCTCAAAATAATTTAGTGAATAAATATTTTATATTTATAAAAGGAAAAATGTGTTACATAGATGGGGAAATAAAATTATTTTATATAAATTTAATAATGTATTTTTAATATTAGTGGTGTATTTTATAAATACAAATATTTATCAAAACACTACAGTAATGGTTTTTATAGAAATATCAAAAATTTTATAATTGTAAACAATGTTAATATCCAGACTAAGTACTAATTTTATTTATATAATTCTTGCAGAATGATTCTATTAGTTGATTTTTAGTTGTATTTTTCATAGATGAAGGGTGGTGAAATCATTCTATAAATTGATTAATTAGAATAAAAAATTTCCTATGGGGAGAATTAAAGGAATATGATGGAATATTAATAAAACATAAGGAAAAATTGTTTAATAAAGATATAAATTTTCAACTACATCAACGAACTATTTCAAAATAATCAAATGAAAAAATATTTACATTATAATGGAAATGAATATTAAAAAAATATATAAAGGGAGAGATTAATGAACTTAGTTTGATTGATGAGATTATTGTCTTATATTGTTTTAGTTTTTGTGTCTTATTGAATATTTGTGTTGGTGGATTTTTTGCTGTATATTAAAATATCAACTGAGACAATGAAATTTGTGTCCCTATAATAGGAATGAACATGTATTTCTACATTAAAATAATATAAAAATATATTCCCTAAATATTCTTTACATGAGAAGATTTCAATATTTTGGATATAATGTTTCAGTAAAATCCCTATTGAAGGAAAACAAACCAAAATCTAATGAGTTATAGCGGTTGAGTGAATATAGATAACATATATACTAGATAAGATTAATGTGTTAGTTTTTATTGAACAAAAATAATGACTTCGGGGTGAAATATAAATCATTTGATAAGTGAATTTCCATCCATAGACTATTTATCATGATAGATGATATCTTTAAGGAATAAATTTTTAATATTTTCAATAATCCCTTATCAATGGTTGAGTGGGATCCTCTTGCACCCCCATAATCAAGGGAAGTGGGGAGAATCTAAAAGGCCAGAAGCTTCCAACCCAAGGATCCATGAACAATACTAGGACATGCACCACCTATAATATCTCTTCACTATGCATATCCTATGTCACCAATGAAATTGCTGATAATTGGTACTAAGAAACCTACACCCTTTGTCATAACTACACTAAAATCTAATTAACCAAGGGCAACAGAGTACAATATTAGTGCAAAGAGGAACGATGAAATGGAAGGGTAGACCATGGATATAATGGTTTTTTCATGGAAATGATATTAGATACTTTTAAAGATGAAAAAAAATCCTTATAGACTTACTCTAAGAAAGTCATAACTAGTAATGCACTACATCATTAGTAACGAAACAAGAACCCTTTGCTGAACCACCAATACTAAAGCCACCAACTCAACTCGAATCACCAAGGATTTCATTGAACTGAGATTGAGTGGTGTCATGTATAAAATATATGGGGTAAATTGTAAAAGGGAACAATGAATGTTATAACCAATCTATGATAAACATGAAAAAGTAATTTTTATTTATATAGTCAATTGAAAAATTAACCTATTACCGAACCTTCAGTGGAGAGTGAAAAACGGTGAAGGCTTTAGAGAAAAATCTCTAGAATATAGAACTATAATGCCATTAATCTGATTTAAACCCCACACATAATTTCAACCATAATAAATGGAATAAGGGATTACTCACCAATAGGGTGAGACTAAAAGAATGATAGGATATAGCCGGATAATGTGAAAATACCATCAATTTGTGTTCATTAGAGGACATTGAAAATCATGGGAATCATCATTGATAGTGCTCTAAGTATCTTTAAATATATGCGGTTGTGGGGTGAATGTGATAAAACCCCAACCATGTCATTAACACAAATTTACCTCCCATTCAATATAATTGTTCCCAGAAGGAATACAGGGAGATTAAGTGATATGTTGAGGAGGTGAGAGGGAATGATAAAATAGAGGAATTGATAGGGAAACCATAGACCACCAATAGGGTTGTTTATTTAATTAATTTTTATATGAAATGTAATTAATATATTCAGCTCTAGATATTTATATTATACAATTATTTTAAAATAATATAGATGATATTTCATAATTTTTATTATATTTTCAAATTTTCATTGCAATATTTTGATATGTACAATAGTACATTGAATAATCATTTAGAAATTTTATAGCATCTTTTATGATTGAGATATTTTTTAAAAAATAAGAAATATAGTTTGAAAAATGAAAATTTTATTGAGGCATATTTTTAAGACCAAAAAAATTTACATATGTTGAAATCAAAATATATAAAATTTTTATTTATATTACATATATAAATGCTTTAATAAATAAAAAAAATATAGAAAACTAAATTTATGAATAATTTATTTTTAAAACTATATGGGTTTCTATTTTCTCTTTTGGTTATAAAGGTTACAAAAAATAATTTTTATTATGAAATATAAATTTATAGAAAATAAATATTTAGTTATGTAAGGTGTATTTGATAATTCATATCGATTGTAAAATTTTAAGCATGTTTCACAAGATGATATGAGGTACAAAAACGAAAACCTAACAAATTTAGAAGATTCAAATTTCTATTCATCTATTTTTTATATATCATAAATTATTTTAACTAGTAAAAATTTCATTGTTTTGGTAATTATAATGGTGTTATAGAAGATAACCTAGTAGATGTATTAGAAAATCGTTAATGTGTGAAACGTTATAATGTTTTTAATGATATATTGATTCATGTTTGAATGATGATATTCATGTTTTGATGAATAATTTCGTGTCATAAATTACTAATTACAATGAAATTCTAGATAATTATCATTTTATTTTTTATGGTATTTCCATATTTTATGAAATAAAAATTGTTATGTAGTGTGGTAAATAGATAGTAATAATTTTGATTTATTTGATGCATTTAATCAATGAAACATTAGAAAATTAAAAAAAATAGATGTAAATATACTTCATCACAATAATAAGAGACACCACACCATGATGATATTATAGTATCTGAATATTATAATTAATTTAGACATCATCAGTTATATAAAGACAATCCTAATAAATATATTTATTATTTCATAAATACTAGGTGAATCTATAAATTTTGAGAAGATAGAATAATTATATTTCTTATTTTAATGTAGGGTTTTAAAAAGGTGAATCATTGATAAGTTTTAATGATATTTAATGAAAACAAAATAATATTGAAAAAATATAGTTAAATTTAAAATAATTATGTAGGGAATATAAATGTGTTTTATGCAAAGAATAATGTTTGGATGTATATATTATTTATTGGACTTTTGAAAAATATTTTCTAGAAGATAATGATGATTCTAAAAAAGTTAGGAATAGTATATCATGGTCATATAGGGAGGAGAATTATAAGGAATTGAATTTATACCCAATTAATTACCATTATCATCATGTTGAAATGATTTTGTGATAATAATATATAGTCATTTATTGATATAGAAAAAGATGATGTTTTCATTCCCAATCTCATTGAAATGTTTTTTATTTTCAAATTATTTGAAGTGTTCCTAAAATAATGATAATTTTTTTTGTATACTATTGATGTATAATACAACATAATTAGTGGGAGATATTTTATCTATACAATGGAATACATTAATTAAATGAATTTCCTATTAATATAACTGTAGAAGAATAATTAATCATGACTGGCAGGAACGAATATTAATAAAATTAATGGGTTGAATTTTGAATTGATGATACTTCATATTATTCGGATAAACTATTTAGGATATTCATGAGATATAATAATCTAGTATCATTTGTGTTCATATTTGTTTGGTTGATAAATGTAATTTTATAAACATATTATTAATAGTGTAAATACACATCTCCAACTCAACCATAACACAAAAATAATTAAACATCCACATTAGGTCCAAACCTTTAAAAATGAATTGTGTAAGTTTTGGTTACATCATTCAGAAGGATAAGGATTACAGTTAGCATTAATTAATGAGTGCATTAACACTTTTATAGATCATAGAGGATAATTTTAAGATAAATTCATTCGAAGGACTATTAATTAATCTCGCAACACAACACTCAATCCAAAATTATATATTTCCTATGATTTTTATATTTGTTTAATAGAATAGTGAATGAAGAATTAATTATGTACTTCAAAATATAAAGATCATTTTTGTGATTCAATAATGAATTAGAAAATGGCTACGGTTGATAATGTGATGGGAATTTAGGACATCATTTAAATTGAGCAACATTTTGGAATGAGACACTCATGTAGGTAATGATGGGATTTATATAATTTAAATTGATAATCCATATAGTAGAAAATAGTTATGTGTTTGCACACTATTTTCATTATTGCGGCCTCTCATATGTGTGGCTTAAAATTAAAAAATTTACATATAATGGTTGGTGTAATTTTTTTAATGTGGAAGACATATTCATCATAAAATATGATTTTTATGGTTCAAAAATTTATATATGAATTAGAGTAAAAATGATATCTTTGAGGTAGAGGTCAAGGTGGGTAAATAAATAATTTTAAAGTGGAGAATAATTAATCCACAATGTGTAGATATATTTTTTACAAAAAAATTACCCCATGTATAATTGTAGACACCCCTAGATGGAATTTTGAAATAAAATATAGAACATGAATTAGTGAAAATGAATAATATTTAATGCTGATAAAATAATTAAGAAATTACTACCCCATTATGAAATACATATTAAAGATTATAATTCAATAACTATGATTAAATCGTATGATGACCATGGAGTTACGAATGATGAATGATATTTTCACCAAGAGAATATCATTTCTGTGGTATTTATAGTAACACATTGCGGTATGTATGATATTCTGCTATAAATAGGTATTTGGATTAGATGTTTCACTATGATGTTTGAGAATTCAAAAGATACATTAATATTTTTTTAATTCATTACTTCATCATATTTATAGTGGTATTGAAATGGATATGAATAGATGTAAGGGAGTTTAACAATAGAAATTCAAATGATGAAAAATCTATAGTATGATAAGGATAAGAGAAAATTTTATGCTGTATTAAATATAAATTATGAACTAAAAATTTAAAATTCATTTTAAATTTAGTTAGCATATATATTTGAACGATAAATAATATTAATTTTTTGATCACCAGGAAGTAGGAATTTACATTATATGATTAATATCAATAATTTAAATCATTATTTATGAGTTTAGTGTCATCAGATAATACTATTATAATTATTTTCTCTTCCATTTAATAGGTTTATTGAAAATTAATGAAGATATTTATGATAATTATATGGAATCATGGTGATTACTAATTTTGATTCCACAATGAATCTTTTAAATTTATAATTAGGGGTGTTACTTTTGTGTTGAAAGAGTCCTTAATATCCCTCTTCAAAATCATTTTCTGTATTTGGTGATGAAGTCATGTACCAAGGATAAGTAGTGAGATTGTATATATTTTTATAATCACAATCAGTTGAATAGTGATTTATTATTCTATAATGAAAATTCCAATATTTCTTCATGAGATTCAACATAGTTCGAGTAAACTACGAATAAATGAATTTTTTTATTCTTATTTATTACATATTCATCGAGTAGTTAATTTTATATTACAATAATGATTTATTTTAGATTATTTTTCCAACAAAAAATCTTGATATGTTTAGTTTTCTGATATTAATCTTTCTTAAGATAATATATTTTATCACCCCCTATCTTAGGGTGTAATGTGGGACACTATTTTGTAATATTATATAATAATAAAAAATGATATGTTTGGAAAATTTGAGAGAAAATTATGCTTATTAAAATGATTGATGATGTTTAAAAAACATAATGTACGATAAATTAAAAAAAAGGAAAATATGTTTTATATGTCCATGAATTAACCATTGATTTTCTAATATTGTCTAAAAAAATAAAATAGATTTTCACAAAGTGATGAAATATATTGAAGTAACTCTAGTTTTTTTGAATAGTTGATTACCTAATAATGTAGATGAGATTTATCATATACTACTCAATTATATGGTTTTGTAAATTTCATTACATTCTTCTATTACCTAACCTTATGAGATGACTTCTCAATAGAACACAATAAATAAAAATCATAAAATAAAAATGATATATTTTTTTATATAATTGGAAATAGTTCAAAAATTTAATCTTATGAATTCATTTAGTGTTTTAAAAATACTTGGTAATTTATTTTAGTATAACACAATAGTAATTATTCTATTCATACATATTTATATTTTTATATTATAATTTTTTTAAAAAAAATATTTTATTTAAAAAATAAGAAAAAATTAAAATCCCACAAAGCATCCAATGACATTATTGATTTGAATTATCCCCCTAGATCTTGGAATGATGGCTCTATAAACTGGAAATTTTTTTCATTTCCCTCATTTTTAAGACATTCCATTATTTATTCAATTCATACATTCATGATGGGATCTTTGGAACCTCATTGAATTACCCATACTAGATAATATAATTGAAATAACTAATTAGATGGAATATTTTTAAATAATTGGATATATTGATTATTTAGTATCATGAATGAGAAAGTAATAAGTAATAATTATTAAAATTAGTATCCATATTCAATTTTTTGGTTCTTTTCAATGTTAACGATCATATGATTTATGGTCTCAATAGTAATTCATTTAATTATTTAGTTAGTAAACTAATAAATTTTCTAAACAAAATGACATGATTATTTGATATATTTTGTTAATCATTCCTAAGAGAGGGTATAATCATTTTTAAAATATTAATTAATATAACATTAATGATGATATATTCATTGGATATTAATTAATATAGTGAATTTATTCTTGGTCTTTTAAATTAAAGACATTTAATACAATCATTAAGGTGAATTGGTCCATTTTCTGGAAAATGATCACCCCCATTTATCATGATAAATACCATTAATTGTTTTCTTTTATAAGACATAGTGGCCTTGGATTTATTTTTAATAATAAACATTACAAAAATATTAATCATTGAAACTATAATCGATTAGTATAATTTCATGATTTTATTTTAGCTTTATTTTTTAGCAAAACATCACTACTATAATTAAAAATAATGGGTGTTATATTTTGTTTATTAGATGAATATTTTAATGTAGATTAGTGATTATATTACATTTAATCGCAAACCATGTCAACAAGAATACTGAGTTATGGATATTTTGGATTGATAATTAGATTTCTATCACCGTGAATATTTAAAAAAATTAAAAATAGTTCATATAAGTGATTGATTGTGGGGATTGAGGTTCTAGGTCAGTTTACCGTCAATGGTTGTGAGATTTATTCATAGTGGAAGTTTAAATAAAAAATAATGTGAGTGGAAATTAAATCTATAAATTAGAAATTTTGATCATTCCATTCATCTTTATGTTATATAATCCTATAAAAAGTATATTAAATGAAGTGGTATTATAAATAAAATTGTGTTAAATAAAAATAAACTAATAATTTAATTTATCTATATCAAATATCATCCAATATACAATAATAATTCAACCCCCATATCTAGATAATAATCAAAATTTTACATCAATATCCCAAACAATTATGATATTATATATTAAATAAATTTTGAACATTCACATGGATTTTTATAATATCTTTCATAATTAGAATGAAAGAATTTGAATTATATAGAAAAAATACATAAAACGGGATTGATAACAATGTTGAATAAATAATATTGATTGATTTAATAATTTTTTTGCAGAGTTCTATCTCAAATATAATGATTAATACTTAATTGAGGAATAATGTTAATGATGGAAAAATGATTATTATGTTAAGGATATACATTATGCATGAATAGATAAAATTTTATTGGATTAGTTATGTAATTTTAATTATTATATTTTGAATATTTATTTTACATTATGATAAATTTAATATCTCTCATGTTAGATTATTAATTCTAGGACGAAATATTAAAATTATGATACCATTGTTACCAATAAAATGTATAAATTGAGTGGAAACAATTAATTATATAATTTGATAAAGTAAGACCCCGATTATTAACATGATGACAATTTCGGATATCTTACTCGACACCGAACACTAAGCTTGATCAACCTCCAAAATAAATGTATTATAGCATAGCCATTATATAATAACCATTAAATTTGAATAGTAGAATAAGATAAAAAATATAATGAAATAAATATTATCTCAAATTCAACATATATTTAATTATGATAATTAAAAAAAACATAGTTTATAGTAAATATATTTTATTCATAAAAAATGGGTTTTTCTTCAACAAATCATTTGTATTTCTTTATTTCAAGAAATTAATATATTTAATTTTATCACTTTTAAAAAAAAATTAAAAAACATATATCATTTTTGGAATCATAATATCAATATTATAATCAGATAATTATGTGGGTAATTTCTAAAAAAATTGATTGTATGTTTAAAAATTAAAAATATTGAATTTATGATATACCATAACTCTTTTGAGATTATTCATATATTATATAGATTGAAAATTTATTAAAATTAATTCTTGATACAAATTTATTTAATTAATTACATATTATATATGATTTTTTATATTCAAATTAACGACTATAAATTTTAAAAACGATGGTTTTACAGAAAATATTATTGTTATAAATGTTACAAATAATATATTTTGAGCTTATTTTTATCACTGTTATAAATTTAATCATGTAAATTTAATTACATATTTTGATTAATGAAGTCCATATTAGGTTATAATTTCATTTTTATTCTTATTCATAAAAAATTCACTATGGAAAATTTTTTTAATACAATATATAAAAAATGAACTACCAGGATAATGTTAAAAGATAAAAGATTATAATACATGAAAACTGCACCATTACATTGGTTTTTGATAAATTTAATATAATATAAGTTATGAAAAATATTATTATAGTTAATTATTTAATAACATCAATGAATCCATTATGTATGAATTTTTTACACAAAAAACTAAATGGAAGAATAGGCTAATGAGTTCATATATAACTTTTACTTCTTTGAGATATACTAATTCATTCAGCACATATTTTTTATCTGTAGTGAATAAACATATCTTAAATATACAATAACATAAATCTAATAATATTAATGATATTAAATTATTCAATTTATAATTATTACTAAAATGGTGAATATGATTCGACTAATTATAATGTTGTAAGGGATTTATTAACTCAATTTCTACTCACATGGTTTAATATAGACTTCCTTTATTTTATCATGAAATGAATATTATGAAATGAATTGTTAATATCATAAATTAAAACAAAATTATGTATATTTTGTTTTATTAATAATATTGGTTTAATTTATATAATTCTCACTTCAATGATATGATATTTATATAGGGAATTCATCAATCATTATTATTTTTTAATTTTTCCCTTTAATATATATTTTTATTATGTGTCTATGTTTTATAAAATCAATTTGAAATTTTTTTTAATATACACTTGTTATTTTTAAATTTTATTATTACTAATTATTTAATTTTCATACCTCATTTTCAATGGTATATTTTTTTCAATTTCTAAAAATGGATTTCTGAATGTTTTCTAACAAAAATACGGAAGGAATGTTTTTCTAACATATTAAATGTGAGCACATTTATCCACATAAATATTACATTAATGTTTTGATTCACATTTTAATATTTAAAAATTGAATTTTCAAATAAAAAATTCCCTTTTATAATTTTATGGAATTTATAAAATAACTAATTTTAAATGTGAACATGGTCATTTTACAAAATAAATTTTAAGATGTATCTCTTAATGTATTTTCATATATATTTTCGTAATTTATTTAATATCATGATTCATTATGGTAGACCTCTTATGATACTATCTGTTATACTTTATTCAATGGTTTAATATTTTTTCTATTATGGATAAACTGTTTTTATTCTTTTCAACATATTAATCTGAATGGTTTGTTGTTATGTTTAGTGATTTGGGACTATGAGTTACATTCTTATCATACTTCCCATATATAATTTTGAGTTTATTATGTTTCACCCATTTCATAAAAGGAATTCATTGGACATAGTAAGTAATGGGTTGGGGAACTCTATCCCCTTGTTGAATTAGAAGGAGTTATGAGACAAATTAGTTTGGGTATTGGATTACGTATTACCCATTTGTGTATGGTGTATTTGCTGAAGCCATGATTCTATGATTATGTTATCTGATAATATGAATTCAATAATTATGAGATTGGTAATATATTTCCATTTTATTATCCTCTTAGTAGAATATCCATGTTTATATTTTCTAGGTCATATGATTATATATATGGAATTATTTTATTGTATTTGTATTTTATCCATATTATGATAATAATATTGGATAAATGTAATTTATTGACCAGAAGAGAATTATTTTTTTTATTTACAAAAGATTTTGATATACATAACCCTTACTACTCATTCGAAGTAACTTATTGGATATTTTTAATTATTCATGGGGATTACATGATGTTTATTATGAATGATATGCAGGGTTAAGCTTGTAGAATAACAATGTTCTCAAAGGAATCTCTGTATTGAATTTTATATATAAAAAAGTAAATTAAGGTTATCTTATGTATCTAGTATTTCAAAACTAATAAACTGTTATCTCATTTGGAATGAAATTTATCTTATATTATGCCAATATAATAATGTAACCACAACCCTAGGCATCTAGGTTTGTGGAAATTTCAAAAATGGGTTCATCACTTTTATAATAATAGATTTTGTATATTACATATTATAACATTAATAATTTATAATGGATAAAATTGATTTTGATGTGAAATAAGGTGAAATAAATTTGACCATACTCTATTAAGAGTTTTATGTTTTCGATGTGAAACTACATGAATAATAATATTATGAATTGAATGGATTATATTATAATAAATCCAAGACCTCTATGATTTTTGGAGGGGTTATAATAATGGACTTTTACTTTTAATGGGTGATATTGGTAGCTCAGGAAGAATTAGTATGATAATAATGGTGGTTTTATTTTTTTATTGAGCAGTAGGACATAAATTATTTGTTTCAATTGAATAAAATATATTAATTATGAACTCAATAAAAATGGGTAAAATCAAAAATCAAAAAATAAATAATAATATTTTATTAAAATATGATCATCTATTTTTATCTCATTTTATCCCATATCTCTTAATTTTAAAAAATTGTTTACAACTTTTATAATTTACTGTAGTAAATAAGTTTTACCTCTATTAGTAATTAGAGTAAATTTTTTTTTTGATATTATATATAATATTAATATTATGATTCAAAATATGGCATAAAATTTATCAAAATAAATATTTATATTAGAAAAAAATTCATTTTAAAATAGATTTTCAAATTAAAAAAAACACTTATCCATCAAAAATGATTTCTTAGGTATAAAAGAAACTCTATCATTATTTTATTCCATATATAAACTACAAGATGAATGTTACTTTACACTTTTTATATAATTTCTACATTTCATGAAGATAAATTAAAATGGAGATTAATTTAATTTATTAATATAATGAATCATTAGACATTGAAAAAAAAATTATGAGAAAAACATATCATTATAATTCAATAGAAATTATTTTCATTGATATCCAATTAATTATTATTATTAATTTGTTAATAATGTATTATTATAATGTTTGTGGTATTTTTTTAAACTCCAATATAATTTGTTGAGATAACCATGAAAATAAATAATAAAAATAACAATTAATTAATTTCTCATAATAGATTTAATCATAGTGTTTCATTTATTTATTTCTGTCAGACACATAAAATTTATTAAAGATTAATATATCATAAAATATTATGGTGTCTTATTCTACCTACTATATAAGAATTTTTAAAACAATTATCAATAAATATAACTTTAAAACGATGTTAATTTTGTGTCCCCGTATATTTAGGTTTCCACATAGCTTGTATACTTTAATAGTTTAACAAAAAAAATTAAAATGGTAGTAGTCTTGATTCAGAAAAAATATCTCGTAGATATATAATCTGCTTTGGATATTCCCCATTAAATAGATCATGATTCATTTTTATGTAATGTGTGCTCATTATAGGTTATGAATCATGTATTTTCATCCTCAAGACCAATCTATATAAGATATGATGTTCTTGAAATATATTTGGTGGAATAAAAAATTTATGAACACAATATCTCTTTTCTCCTGAATTTAGAAGGGGTTGATATATATGGGTGTGTGTCTGCGTATTATATTTTCCTTATTTCCAAATATCATAAATATAGTCTAATGATATTTTCATAATTTTATCATTTCACCAATATACTACCCTTTATATCACCAATGATTTTCACTATAACAAACATGTTGACTTTAAGAACCTATAATGTTATACTGAATGTATGCAAAATTATCTACCGTATCCTTAGTAAAATCATGTAAAAATATTTTAATTCTCCAACTTAATACCATTATGTTGGATTTTTACACAAAAATTACATGATAAATTCATAAATGATAAATTAAAAAACTATATTGAATGATATTGTTGTTGCAAACATTGAAAAATGTTGGTGTTAATCCCAACACACATTGTAATATGAATATTGTAATATCATAAAATCCTCTATGTTTTGAATGGTCCACTCATGCTGGTTTAAAGGTAATATGATGTGCTAATGTTCAACATCTTATTGAAATCATGTTCAAGAATTTTCTATATCATTAAGGTTTACTAAAGATACTAGTCTGACATTATATATTGTTGTAATATATGAATCCTTAAAATTTCCCTAATGTATATTTTAGAAATTTGGAAAAGAGAGATATATTCCCTAATGTAATTGTAATGTGTTTATTGTTTTCTTAAATAATATACATCCTAAATAATAGTACTCATATAGATTATTTTGCGATCATGATGGTGGAATACAAGGTATTTTCCCATTTTTTGGTAAGGATAATAGTTATAAAATCATCGCACACATATTTTTCTCAAATATAACATAATGAAATATTTTGAAATGAAATACATAATCATAAGTATTCCACTTCCTGTTATCAAAATTGAAATACTCATTCCAATGTATATACATTTATAAACTCTTAAGATGAGTATTTGATGTTGAATTATGAGTTAAAACCAATATCTCATTTCCCATGTCGATTATTGAGGCAAAACAATTAATGATTCATGATATATTTCATTCATTCGTAGTAACAATTTATTTTAGGAAGATTTATCACCATCTTATATATATCCACATCTTCAATTTTTCTGCATTAATCTTCACATGGATGGATGTTTTCTCATTCATATAATAATGATATAATATATCCCCATCCACGATTATTTTTTTCACAATTATTTGCGATTCTTATAAATATTTGATCCCTTTTAATCGTTATCATTGATAAAATAAAATTCTATTTCATTATTAGATAATAATCATTCTTTATTTTGAGGGTTTCACGTGTATTCTAATTATTAATAGATGTGATATTGTATCATGATGTGTTTTCTATCATTCTAGTTATTTTTATGATATTTATAATGAGATGTTACACTATTTGAATTCAAATCCTATTTAAGAAGTTTTTAGTAAAATTTGTGTTTTACTTCCACACAGAAAGTATGTATTGGGCATTCAAAGTCGCCATTAATATTAAACCTGATTTCAATCATAAATATGGGTTTATGAGAAACATAATAATCAATTGAATCATGTGTGGAGAAAAGTGAATCTCTTGGATTGTTATAGGAATTTATCACTAGATCATATATTTCCATTGTATGAAAGTAGTGGCACATTATCCATAGGAAACTAAAAACCACAATATTATATGTCCTCCTTATTCACTTTTAGTCATTATAGAATAGAAAATAGAGTCTTTGATAATGGATTTCCTTTGAGATAATATTAATATTTAATGAAAACAGCCACAAAGAAAGAGTGGTGAAAGATTAGATCCCATTGCGTTGTTAATGTGATGTTGACTCTTTGATATGAGGAGTAATTATACCTCTCTTTGGTGTTGACTTGGATTTTATATTTTTCCATCATTTTGTAATCTCCATATTCCTAGTTGTTCCAAATTCATTTTAACTTGTTTAATCGCTATGTTGTTAATTTTTATTTCAATAAATTTCATGGGTATGAGTTGGGTAAACTACTCTTACTCGGAAATTTTTTGTATAGAGCATCATCCACCTTGTTCTCCATTCCATGTTGGTACTGTGTAGAACATTTATAATAAATAATCAATTTCATCCACATTTTTTTTTGAATATTAAACTATTAAAAAGTGAATATATAATTTTTTAGTTTATGATTATTGTATATATTAAATCGTACATTAAAGAAAATTTCTCATATTTCCACTATAATAATTATTCTTCTATATCCAAATCATGGTTGGGTAATGTTTCTTGTGAATTATGAATTAGAATGAGGGTCATGTTATTACCATTTCCTAATTGATGATGATATATTAATGTACCTTAGTTTGTAAATCATTGTAGATTAGCATCCCTACCACAATATATGGTTTTGTGAGAATATATGTGATTAACAATATTCGTTCAATATCCTAGAAAATTTTCATTAGTTCATTTTTCCATAAGAAAATGGATCCTTTTAGATTAAATATGGTGGTTGGATAAGATATCCATGATAATGTCCATAAAAATAACAAGTATTATTTAGTCAATAAATTATAACTACATATGTCAGGTAACAATGGGTCATCTCAATCACTCCTCAATAAATTATATCTTTTTAGGATACACTAATATAAGATCACAGAATATTATATAAAAAATTGAGATATTTTGTAGCCTAAATTTATACTTTTATAATTTGGTGTAAAATTATTATTTTCAATGTCATCAATAAAATCATCAACAGATCCTTATTTTATTTCTTTATCATTGAATTTATAAGAACATAATTCATAAATAATTCTAAAAATTGATCGAGTTGATCTCAAATTTTCCTATTAATATAGTATCTAATGGATATTGAGATATTATTAATTACATTTTTCATTACTATAAATTCATAATGATCATATATCATACGAAATAATGTATTTTTAATATAATATATATTGAAAATAAATTGTTGATATAAAAAAATGAAGGGAAATCTTGTAAAATTATCAAAAAAACATTATTGATCTGGATAGTCACCAATATGTTGTAGTGGATATATATTATTGATAGTGATGTTTACATGATTTATAAAATCAATTACTAGATTCATTGATCTATATTTGTTCTTATGAATAACAAAAGTTTCACCCCATGGTGTATAATAAGGTTTATAAATCCCTTATCAAGATTCCCATAATGTTTCTTATTCAATTCTCAGAGAAATTTAGAGAACATCTATATAGATTTATGAGAACATATGTAAAACAATATTTTAGTTCTTTTATAAATTCAACTTGATTATTTGTTTGAGGTCTTGGAAGTACATTAGAAAAAAATTATAATCTAGTACAATATGAACATCTTATGTTTTTAGTTTCTCCAAAAACATTTGAGATAAATGTATTTCATTAATTATTTGTAACACTTATTTAATAGAAGTAATGCTTATTTTATATTTATATTTTTCCTATCACTTATTAATTATCAAAATTAAATTTTTTATATCAAATGTGATTACCTTATTTTAAAAAGGTCTAAGGGATTTATAATGATAGATTTAATAAGTTCTTGTAATAAAATCAAATTCAATGGTGTCGCCTTCTGCTGAATGAGGAGGACAATGGCCCCCTCACGCTGGATAAGCTGGCCGGCTTCGGCCGACCGGGTAGGAGGGCGGCCCCGCTCGGCGCCGCCGGTTCTGGAAGCACCCACCCCTCGCTCCGCGTCGCTCGGCCAGTTGGCCGAGCTGTGGCCAACAGCTGGCCGGGACGCCCCCCACTGGGCCGTTCCAATCCACGCTATATCAGGTCCGGCCAACCCCTTAGCCGGGTCGGACTCATCGAGCCTTGACGGGCCGACCCGCCAGCGCACAGGGCTTGAAGGGTCAGGCCCGTTTCACTTAAATTTGAATAACTTCACGACCGTGTGTCCAATCGACGCACCATCTGGGGTACTGGGACCATTATGACGAGTCGTAACTTTTTCATTCTCTAAGTGAGTTTTGGACGAAATTGAAAATCTTCCGAATTGGTTCGGACCCAAAACCAACCAGGCCCTCGGAGCGGAAACGATTATAACATAAGGACCCAATGTCCGATTGACGTGCCGTCAACTATGATGGATTTATTTTTATGAAGAAGTTCTTTTGGTTTAATCCACATGAGTTTTGTATGGTCGGGTTGGTTTTAGCTTAAAAACCAGCCGGGCCCCTGGAAGGAAATAAGCCAATAACTCTCAGAACAGATGTCATTTTTTTGAACTGTCAGCAGCATTGGTATTTTCATTGAGAAACGGTCCCTTCAAGTATACCCCATGGGAATTCAGGGTACAGTTGAGATACAGTCAGGTTGGTTCGTACTTGAATCTAATTGGGCACCCGAGATAAATAGGCTAATAACTCATAGACAGGGCGTCCGATTGACACGTCGCCTGTTGCGTTGAGACCCCTATGATGTTGTGGAACTTGGAGATACTTCATCTTGGGACTTCGTGACACTTGGAGTATTGAACAGTAGCTCATGGAGAGGATCCTCCTGTAGACGACAATACAGATTACAGAGACATAGTAGCTAAATGAGACCTGATGACTGCTTGTCTGATACAATTTTGAGTGAATTGACTAGCCCAGTGGGGAGCACTATTATGTGAGGTCGCAGAACCATGGTGTAGTAGCGCAACTATGTGAGGTAGAAGATCCATGGTACTCGACAGAAGGAGTACCTCTGTAGGATATCCAGGGGAGCGCTACTTTGTGAGATGGCAGACCCATGGTGGGGAGTGCTACTGTGTGACGCGGAAGACCCTTTGGTACTCGTTAGGAGGAGTACCTCAGCAGTCTAAGGTTAGTGAGTAGAACCTCAGAGTCATGATAGGACTACTATGCTCGACATAGGAGGAGTTCTCCAGCAACCGTGGTTTCAACATCATGAATAAAATCCTGGTTTGAGCTGAGTCAGTGACCTTTGTGTTTTCCACATTATTGAGATGGGTTACATGATAACTGAGGTATATGTATGGGCATATACCTATGTAATGGTTATCCTTTTAAATGATTCTTTGTGGTTTATCCTTGTTGGATTTTGTGAGACCTTGAGGGTCTCTGGGTCCCTACCGAGTATCGTTATACTCACCTCTGCATGGCCTATGCCCGCACCTTGTTGTGTTGGATGCAGACGACGGACAACGCTGACGAAGGACGATAGGGCCATGAATGGATTGTACCTGAAGGTGTACACTCGACGTGATGGCACACATAGCAGACCGATAGAAACAGAATGTCGAGGGGGACATATGTACCTACCCTTCAGGTAGGAACCCATAGGATGATCCAGGAGCAGCTTTCACCATTCAGTTGTTTGACTTTTTTAGTTGTACTTTCTTCCGTTGTAGTTGTACCATTTTGTTGGGCTTGTATTTTTGTTACCTTTTCACTTTCATCACACTTTTTATACATATTTTCTTAGTGTTTTAATCTTCTTGTACTCTAGTTGTCTGTGTTTATGATTTTTAAATGTAACGCCTTCCCAGTTTTAGGGAATTACGCCTTTGGTGCTAGTCACCAGCCCCTAGCCTATGGAAGGTGGGCTTGGGGTAGTCACGATGCGGGCCCTGGGGGATGGGTCGTGACATAATACTTCGCGTTTTAATTAATGGGTATATATAATTTACACCATTAAACTTATCCCAAAATATCATTAAAAACAAAATATATACTATCATTAAACCTCTAAATCAATTTTTTTATTTAAACACATAATCAACATTAAACATATAACCCTATGATAGTACCTAAAATTCTTAATATAATCTACCATGAAATCATACTATAAAATGTTATCTAAACATTTGATTGTTATAAATGATAATTACATTTATTATAGTGAATCTATAATTATGAAAATAATGTGTAGTTTTATAAAATATTTCAATTCCATGATCTTTAATGTTTATCACGCTATTGAATCATGAAAAATTATTACATAAAGTTACCCATGACTTCATCGAATCATTTTTTCTACTCTAACCATATTTTTTAATTTATAAATAAGTATTCAACATATACCAAAACATACCCCACACATTAAAACATTATAAAAATTATTTATATAAAATCATTATTCATATCCTATAGAATATTTAACCATAAAATGGTTGAGATCAAATGATTAGTAAGGGTAAATATAAGCAATATCAATATAATTTAACTAGATAAAATAAGGGTATGAGGACATGATAAATGATCATTGTGATAAATAATATTATTCATAAGAATAAATTCATGGATAATAAATCAAAACACTTTTCATAATTATTTGTCAGAATAAAAGAGTCACATAATTATATAATCATGAGAGATTTGAAAATAATTAATAAGAAAAATTATCCATTAGAAAATATAAAAATAATTTGAAAAACTATGTAGGACACACGTAAAATTGAATATTTGTCATGGAATATCATTAATGGATAATTAATATATCTCATATGAGTAACCAAGACCATGTAATCCCCATAAACTCTATGAATTATCTTAACATTAGCAATTAGTCTTGTCTCTTAGGACTATCAAAATATATAATCTAATAGGAGTAACTGAAATCCTATAAATAGGGTCTCATTACCCAGTGAATAGGATGGTTAGAAAAAATGCATTGATAACATATAAGAATGTTTTTTTAAAAGATTTGGATTCTTTCATAAGTCAATCTTTCATCAAAAATTTCAATTTACCAAATCATGAAGAAAACAATTGCATTCTTTAATTTCATCAAAACCCCTATAAAATTATTATTAATTAAATAAAATAGATCTCTTAACAATCAAATTATATTCTCAAAAAAAATAAATCAAATAAATTAATTGAATTGTTTCATGACATAAAATCCCTAGCGATCCATATAAATAATTTTTGTAATTTTTTATTGATGAAAAATAATTTTTAATTTTCATCTGATCATAAAACTGAAACTATGAGAATAAATAAATACCATATCATAGTATTATATCTAAAAATTAAAAAAATATTGGTAAATTAATATTTGTTTAAAATAAATATGGTTACCAATAATATAAACATAAACTAAAGGAACGGTCTTGGGGGCTTAAAAATCAATTCGTGTTGTATATATAAATTTAAACATTATCTGCAAGATTTTCAAAAAAAGTAAAAACATATTTATTGGAAAATATTTTATTAAATTGACTTTTTTTTAATACCATGTAATAAAATTAATATAAATAACCCATTATAAAATCATGGTAGGGACGAATTTCTAGGTACTATAGTATTAATGTTGTAGGGAACTGTAGTAGTGGAAAAATTGTAGTAGTGATGATACTATAATGGCTAAGGCACTAGAGTAGGAACTCTAGCAGTGATGGTACTATAGCAGCCCTATTATTGTAGCATTACTACTAAAAAATGTTCCTTTGGGCTTAAAATGGGCTTTCAAGCTTTGTATTCAGGCCCCATGGCCTTGGGCCTTCAGGTATTGTAATGGGTCTCCCTCTACCCTGACAAATAGTGGTCTTTGAATTAATTATCAAATGTGGTTTCAACACCAACATTTTAAAATTAATATAATACCAAGATTCCCATTAATTATTAATATGTAAAAACATTCATGATACTATTATAATTATTATATAAATTGATGACATTTGTCATTAACAAAAATGGACAAAATGTAAATTATTTATTGAGAACCATTTTTAAATAATTGTATATAAAAAAGAGAAACAAATGTTACTAATACATTGAAATTATAAAAATAAATACTTTTTATAAAATATAATTGGTTTAAAAGTTAAGATTCATAAAATATCCTTGAATATAATTTTAACATATATAATCCATCAATCAATTAATATTAGAAAATAAAACAACTAGAACTATTTAGATTTCAAATAAAAAATGTTAAAAAAATTATCTTATAATTCTAGATAAAAGATAAATTTTATGAAATAATATTTAAAAAAATATTTAAGTGTCAGTATGTACACAATATGTTGATAAATAGATGCACAAATGACATTGGTCTTAATAAAATGAGGTTGAGACAATGAAAACACTTACAATGATCAGAATGTTTTAGGTGATAGCAATTTTATGAATTCGTTATGAAAAAATTCTAAAATACACAAAAATAAAGTTTAAATATTCTAGAATATAATTTAGCAATCAATTCACATTTAATACTTTAATAATAATGTCATTTAAGTAGATGTGTGACCCAATAAAAGTAAATTAAGATAAGAAACCACTTACCTCAAGAACCAAATTGTTATTTTTATCCATTAAAACAAATAGAATAAAATAATATTAACTAATTTTAATATGAATAAAATATTTTATTATTATTCAATTATAATTAATCAAATAATTTAATATTTCAAATGAAATTTTTAATAAATTAATATTTTAAATCCTTGTCAAGTGTTTTCAAGTCAATAGTCTCATAACTAAAAAATGTCATTGGTAAGTTGACCATGATCAATTGTTTCATTTTCCTATCATATATATGATCATAATAAGAACATAATTTTAAAATTTATATGTTAAATAATTTTTATTTATCTATCAATGGAGTTCATGAATAACAAATCACATCAACTCATTGAGTTTATAGTGTGTACTTACAAAAAAATGGAATTATAATTTTCTAATGGATTAAATTGTAAAAAAATATAACATATATTTTCTTTATATAATGTTAATTATAAAAATTATATCACATATATTAATTAAATACATCAAAATAACCATTATTATTTTATGGTGATTAAAAATGAAACTCATCACTTCGTGGAGTTAGTAATCCACCTAAATTAATGTGCATTGTTTTCATTTAACAATGGATGAGTAAAGAGTAGAAACATGTTCTAAAATTATCATAATAAAATTTCTTTGTATTTTAGAAACATATTATATTATTTCAGAAATATATTTTATGATTTTTATAAGCTATAATAATAAATAAACATGAAATTGTTTGGTTAGGACTTATAACTTTTCTTTAGAAAACATATTTAGATTATGTCTTATTCCATGTAGAATTTATATATCATAAAGACAATGAGATTTAATACACTGAGATTTATTTTTTATATATTTATTTATGTTATTGGATGGATATTTTTTACCAATATGTGAGGAATAGAGTGTAAGAGGTTCCATTTTATAAGTGAGTGGATGTGCACCCTTGTAGTTACCAAATGTATTAAATTAATATAAATTACATTTTCATAATAACATAGAGAAATTGAATAATTGATTTGGTATGAGAAAATTTAATACTATGTTTTCCATGTAGTAAATATTTTCATAATTATGGTGATTTTATTAACTTATGTATTATTTTCTTCCCACACATAACCCTTTTGAAGATTATTAGGGTATAAAATTTATTTAATCATTATGAGTCATAATTTTTTTAAAGACAAGAGACCCAAAATCATATAATGGTTGATACCATATACCATATCCACTTTTCACGTCCAATGTTAATATTTTTATGATTATTAAATAATTTAATATTATATTATTTATAAAAAATACTATTAAATTTATTTTATGAAAATATCATATTAATGATTTCTAAAAAATAATCCTACTATATTTTACATATAATAAAAAACCATAAATCACAAATAATATAATTTATTTATTTATTAAATTCATTGAATATAAAATATCTCTTAGAATGTAACAACATTTTCATTTCTAAAACAATTACTTGATATTTATGCTATTTTCATAAGAGTTTTGTATATGGTTTGTACGTCTTTAAGATCATTATTCCTTAACTAGAAATCTAAAATAAGCTAACATCTAAAAAACTAATAATTATTTATAATAACCATTTATAATATAACATAAACTCTTTTAATCAACATGAAAATTTATTTTATTTAATAAGAAAATGATATTGACTTTTTGAATTTATTCCTAAATTTATTCACCATCGATGTATTTATAGAAATTAATTTCCCAAATTTTTGTATATCGATATATTGGAGAATTATGTTTACAAAAACTCATAAAGGTGAAATAATTAATGATTTATCTATATTTATTAATAAATAAATAATTATTTTAGACTATAATTCATAGGTAGACCATTATCTAAGAGAGAAATATTTTAAATGGTTAAAATTTATAACGAATAGAATTTTGGTTACACAATTCAAAAAATTTAAACATGGTCCTTAAAAATATGTCAACCATTATCTAAAATTAAAAATCCATATTAGTAAGAATTTACTTGTAAAATAAACGGGTAAATATAATGAAAAATCATTTTCTCGAAAAAAAAATTTCAAGTATAAAAAAAAATTTAATACCAAATTTAAGTATAAAATATATCTTAATGAATTTGATTTTAGTATGCTAAACTAAAAGGATCTAATTATTTTCTTAATGTTATTTGAAAAAATATATTTGTTAAAACATTAATGGAACAAACAATTTCCATTCAAATCAATATTTGTTATCGATTTACTAAAAACCAAACTTTTAAATAAAATTCCAAATATTAATCGAAAAACTAATATTGATAAGATAAATTAAAAAAAAAATTAAATATATATTTATCAAATTTGGAAAAAAATATAATATTCACACTCAAAAATAAATAAAACATGTTTTTTGGATTATTCACTAGTGAAGAATATCATGTGTTGGTCGGAGTGGACACTCAAGAGGGGGGTGAATTGAGTTCCAATTAAAATTTTCTGTTAAAAACAATTTCTAATAAAATCCCCCAATTTCAAAAACAAATTAAACTGTAGTGAATTTATATAGATTATAAAGGTTCAATTAGCTTCTCAAAGATTGATTAATTCTCAGTTAACTTAATCTTATGATTAAATTATCTTTTGAAACTAATTTACTGATTTGTAATAAATATAAACACTTGCGAATTTAATTATCAAAGTAGCTTTGAAGATAGATTATATTTCAAAGTAATAGTAGCGGAATATGAAATAAATATGTATAGTATGGATATAGAGTATAACTATAAACACAGAGAAGTAACCAAGAGGTTCAGTCTCAAGCCGAGACTTAGTCCTCTCAAAAGTTTATATAAAAGTGATCCACACCCTGGATCGGGGTTAACAACAGTGAACACACTGTCCAGGTCACAAGACCTCTACCACAGTTCTACGTGGGAAAACAAACAACAACAGCCAGTTGTCCAGGTCACAAGACCTCTACCACTATCCACAGTGGGAAGTGAAGTGTAAAAAGGTTTGCTGAGGATTTACAGATCCTCCAGTGAAAGTACAGGAGTCAGTGTGTGTGTTTAATACAGCAGATAACACACACTGCTCAAAATATAGAATAAATAAATCATAGAGCAGAGATGTGGAGTTTAGGAATGGCTCTAGTGATTTCAGTGTAGCACTGGACTCGTTTTGGAATTAATCATAAATGATTCTGAGTCCTCTTCTCGATTTTGTTTGAGAAGCAGAGTGTCGTATGCTTCAGGTTCACATCCGGTGAGATGTAGTCGATGAAGCTCTTCAATATTCTATTGTGTGCACACCACTCTTCTTGAGTAGGCTTGATTGTATATTTGATTCTGTCTTGCTTGGTTCTTCTTGTATGCACAGAGCTCTTCTTGAGTATGTCGTATGCTTCCTTGTCTCTGTGTGTGTTCTCTCCTTGTTGTCTCTGTTATTGTTGTATCTTTCAGCAACGTCTTCTTGTATTTATGTCACGTGCTCCGTAGGACAAAAAAGGTTTCCTTTCCGCAGGTACGAGGTACGGTTTCCTGACATCCGACAACTTTTATTAATTAATTGTCAGGGTATTAAAATATAACTAATATGACCGTTGGTTAGAATAAATAAAGATAAAGATAAAGAAATTCAAACAGTTGTTTATGACTGTTCAAGAGATCGGTAGGTCATCAGCATTAGAGTAATGATCGGTGACTCAGATAGATCAGCATCGGTCTGTCATCTGATCGGTGAGTCATTTTGATCAGCATCGGTCTATCATCTGATCGGTGAGTCATTTTGATCAGCATCGGTCTATCATCTGATCGGTGAGTCATTTTGATTAGCATCGGTCTATCATCTGATCGGTGAGTCATTTTGATCAGCATCGGTCTGTCATCTGATCGGTGAGTCATTTTGATCAGCATCGGTCTGTCATCTGATCGGTGAGTCATTTTGATCAGCATCGGTCTGTCATCTGATCGGTGAGTCATTTGCATTGGTGAGTCCTTGGATCGGTGACTCTGATGGATCGGTGACTCTGATGGATCGGTGAGTCTGATGGATCGGTGACTCTGATGGATCGGTGACTCTGATGGATCGGTGACTCTGATGGATCGGTGACTCTGATGGATCGGTGAGTCTGATGGATCGGTGAGTCTGATGGATCGGTGACTCTGATGGATCAGTGACTCTGATGGATCGGTGAGTCTGATGGATCGGTGAGTCTGATGGATGTTGAATCCAGAAGACTTCCAACATACTTTGCAAGTCAATAAGCATAGTTAAAAACATGATAACAGATTCATTCATAGATTGGAATTATGTTTATGAGACATCAAACCAAATTAAGCATCAATGAGTTGTGATGATTTGTGATTATTAAAACATCAGTTATAAACATGAAATCAGCAATCTTCCAGAGGGCTCAACAATCTCCCCCTTTTTGATAATCACAAATCTTCATATATATATATAAAATAATAAAAAAAAATCTCCCTCTTAAAATAACCTTCCCATATATATAGTATTCAGATTTCTCCCCCTGAGATATTGATCTCCCTCTTCATATATAGAGTACTCCCCCTTAGATATATATTTCCCCCATTATATATCTTTCTCCCATTATATATATCTTCATTCTCCCATTATATATATCTTCTTTCTCCCCCTTTGGGATAATCAAAAAGGAGGGAAAACAGATAAGGGAAAAGAGAAGCAGTGTGTAGAGAGGATAGAACATAACACAAAGGAAAAAACAAATTTGATAAAGTCACAGAAAAGGAGATAAGAAATACACAGATCACCCCATCAAAAACAATACAGGGCTATTTTTTGGGATACAAAGGGGCTTTCCCTTTATCCTTTGGATCAATGGTAGGTAATGTAGAAGGCTTGGAGGCAGGCTGTGGTTCACGGAGCTGAAGTGGCGGCAGGACAACTCGGGAAGGTGCAGTTGAAGGTGTCACAGAGGGTTGTTGAGAAGGAGCAGGAGCTGGATGAGAAGCTTTCTGAGAGACTGGCTGTAACTGAGATAGAGCTTGAGCAACAGACAGCTGATTTGGAGCGACATCAGAGGCACTGAGAGGTTCAGAAGTAGGGAGTACAATAGCAGTGGCCTGTGCATCCAAGTAAGGCTTCAACAGATGAATGAAGTCCTGAATGACTTCTGCTCCATACTTCATAGCTTTTTCAAAATCATCCTTGTTTTCCATGAACTGCCCCATGGAAGGGACAAAATCTTGCAATTGGCGAACTTGAGTGTTGAAGGCCTGAGTGACTGGAGGTAATTTCAGATTCTCTGCCAAGACTTTGAAGTTTGCAGCCATCTCATGTTTTGTATAAATCTTGGAAAAGTAAGTATCAACTTTTTCCTTGATCTCTTGCAGGGCTTTCTTAGCATCTGCTGAATATACTAAGGCCATCTTATGACTATTATCACAGAGCTATTTCATCCTCCTCAAATATTCTAAGTCAAGAATTTGTCTTACAGCAGCTAGCTCTGCATGCACAACTTCTCTGAGAGCTTCTATCTCACGAGTAGTGATTTTGGTTACCTTGCCTGTACTGGCTTGGCCGACTATATGAGTTAGTTCAGCATTCAACTTCCTCAGGTCAGACTTGTTGAGATGTTCAATCAGATTTCTCAAAACTTCCATCATACCAGAGATGGTTGATCTGAACTCATTTGATAGAGAATGTAAGCTAACTTGGAGATCCTTCAAAGTTTGATTCAAAAAGGCTAGGTGCCTACCAACAAATTCACCAGTAGCAGTCAAGTCTGGCTTGAGAACATCTGAGACTACCGTTGAAAAAGCTTTCAAGGAATTTTCAGAAACTTGCAGAGATACTTGATGAAGGGCATTGGAAAGTTCTTCTCTGACTATATCTCTCACAGTGGTTAGGAATTCAGTCTTAAACTTATCAAGATCAGCTCGAGAGATTTTAGAACCAGGTAAATTCACATTTACAGGATCAACAGTAGGAATAGACCTTGCTTCTCTTGGAAGGTTCCTTTTCACAGCTGCAGCAGATTCTGGCAATTCGTCTTCTTCTTCAGAATAGTCTAAGCCCAAAACAGCATATCCAGGGTAGTCATCCAAAACAGCAGCACACAGGGTGTAGTTGGGTTTCTCATAGCTTGCTGTTCCACTGATTTTTGATGAGTCAGCCTTGCCACTGATATGGATTTCTGGTACTGACTGAGGTTGTTCCACTTGATCTACAGCAAGACCATCCACTGGTCTGTTAACACTATCAGCAGCAGCTTCAACATCATCAGCATCATCATCATCACCACCAAGATTGTCATCAGCATCACCTTGCTCATTATTACTCTGCTCAGAGGCTTCACTGTGATATTCCTCAGTATCAGAATCTTCTTCATCATCAAGAATAGGTTCTGACTCTGGTAGGGTTAAGGGTGGACTAGCAGGTCCAAATTCTATTCTTTTCTTGGGGCTAGCAGTGTCTGGATCACTCCTATCATCAGGAGAAGACACACTTCCTTCTTCAGTTGCAGCTTTTTCTTGCTCATCATCATCAGAATAAATTGGTTCCTCATCTGGTTTTAATCCAGGATCTCTCAAATCCTTTGGCCTCTTGCCATGATCTATGGGATTGTAGGCTTCATACAACTTATCTTCATCTGCAACCCAGCACTTCTTCCATGGATTCCAATTGATTTTCATCCTCTTGCAGATCTCTTTGTTGAGACAGAAGGTACGCTCTGTTTCAACAACTTCATCATCTTCATCAACACATTCCAGATTCTGGAGCATAGTAGATATCATTTTTGAATAAAACAACGTTGTGGATTTCTTGGAAGGTTTCAGCATACTAGCTATGTGGACCATCACATATCTACACAGATTTATCTTTTCATGGGTTTTGAGCAGAAACAATAGAAAAACATCTTGAAACTTAACAGCAGCAAAATCTCCTCTTCGAGGGCAAAGTTGGTGCTGAATAAACTTGAATAGGAGTCTGCTTTCACCATCTAATTCTGAAGCTGTGATTCTCCTCGATTCTCTGTTTCCAGTTAGGAGCTCTAGTGCTAGCTCATAAGAAAAATAGTCAGTGACTGGGGGTATATTGCCAGCATAGTCCTCATATCGACCTTCATGAGGTACGTTTAAACATTCAGCCCACTGCTTAGATGAGAAAGATATTTTCTTTCCTTTTCCAACAGACGACATCCTAGCAGCTTCCACACCATCAAGCATGATTTTCAGGTTCATGTAAAACTCATGTACTAGATTTGGATAATCTATTCGGGCGTTGTCTGAAAACCAGTCTATCCATCCTTGCGATTCATGAACTTGTAGCAATAGGGACTTACTTTACAGAAGCCACGCCGAGATTACTTCTTTTTCTACAGCAACAATCCGAGTTTCCAGGTTCGGATTTACTGAGCGTTGAGAGGTACTGCTCGACTCGCCTCGAGCACGCTTTGAAGGTACAGGGCTATCTGGTCCTTTGCTCGGTCTCTTTTGCTTAGCCATTCGAGGATTTTGGAGAGGCAGGAGTTCGAAGGTTCGAAGGTTCGAAGGTTCGAAGCAGAGGGGAAGAGAGGTTGAGAGGTTCGGCGGGAAATGAAAGGTCAAAGGTTTAGGGAAGATAAATAGCCGCGTATCATTTATTTTATCATTTAGGGTTCCCATCAAAAGTAATTTACTAATTAATAAAAAGTAATTTTTTAAAAAAAAATCGGTTTGACAGAACAGTGTGACAGATCGGTTCCACAGATCGGTTTCACAGATCAGCTTCACAGATCAGTTTCACAGATCAGTTTCACAAATCAGTTTCACAGATCAGTTTCACAGATCAATCATACACAATTCTTGTTTAATAAATTTCATTCTTTCAGAGCATAAGGGCTTTGTGAAGATGTCAGCTAATTGATTTTCAGAACTAACAAATTCTAGAGAAATATCACCCTTCTGGTAATGATCTCTTAGAAAGTGATGTCTGACATCAATGTGCTTAGTTCTAGAGTGAGACACTGGGTTCTTGGATAAGTTGATTGCACTAGTGTTGTCACAGTTAATTGAAACATGTTTAAGATCAAATCCATAATCCCATAGAGTGTGTTTCATCCACAAAATTTGTGCACAGCAGCTACCAGCAGCTATGTATTCTGCCTCGCCAGTAGACAATGCAACTGAATTCTGTTTCTTACTACACCATGATACTAGGGATTTTCCAAGCAAATGACATGTTCCTGATGTGCTTTTTCTATCTAACTTACAACCAGCAAAGTCAGCATCTGAATAACTCATTAACTTAAAGGATTGTCCTTTTGGGTAAAACAAACCTAAATTTATAGTATACTTAAGATACTTAAAAATCCGTTTAACAGCTAATAAGTGTGATTCTTTAGGATTAGCATGAATTCTAGCACACATACACACACTAAACATAATATCTGGTCGACTAGCAGTAAGATAATGTAAGCTTCCAATCATACCTCTGTAATTGGTTTGATCAACTGGTTTCCCAGTTTCATCAACATCCAATTTACAGGTAGTACTCATAGGTGTATTACTTTCCTTAATACTATCCAATCCAAAACGTTTTAAAAGATCCTTTTTATATTTACTTTGATTCAAAGTAATACCATTTTTAGTTTGAAAGATTTGAAATCCAAGAAAATACTTAAGCTCTCCCATTAAGCTCATTTCAAATTCATTTTGCATAACTTTTGAAAAATCAGTACATAAGGAGTTTTTAGAAGTTCCAAAAATAATATCATCAACATATATTTGTACAACTAAAACATCTTTAGAAATTCTTTTAATGAAAAGAGTTGGATCAGCAACCCCTTTAGTAAAACCTTTTGAAATAAGGAAATTGCTAAGTCTATCATACCAAGCTCTTGGAGCTTGTTTCAAACCATATAAAGCTTTAGAAAGTTTAAAAACTTGATTTGGAAAATGGGGATTAGTAAATCCAGGTGGTTGTTCTACAAAAACATCTTCAATTATAAAACCATTTAGAAATGCACTTTTAACATCCATTTGATATAATTTGAAATCCAGATCTGCAGCATATGCAAGTAAGATCCTAATGGCTTCTAGTCTAGCTACAGGTGCAAAAGTTTCCTCATAGTCTATACCTTCTTCTTGACTATATCCTTGTGCAACTAGTCTATCTTTGTTTCTAACTATATTTCCAGATTCATCTATTTTATTTCTAAACACCCATTTTGTGCCTATTGTCAAAGTGTCCTTAGGTCTGTCAACTAATTCCCAGACATTGTTCCTTTCAAACTGATTTAATTCTTCTTGCATATCCATTACCCAAAATTCATCGTTGATAGCATCATTGATATTTTTAGGTTCTGACTGTGAAAGGAAAGCTTGATGTTCAACCTGGTTTCTTTGAGAAGCTCTAGTCTGTGTCCCTCTATCTAGATTTCCTACAACAGCATCTAAAGGATGGTTCTTTAGAGTCCTAGATGGTCTTTAAAAGATAGGGCTAGAAATTTCAGGTTCATCTAGAGATTGAGGTTCAACAGAAGCAGATTCTGGAGAATGTCCAGAACTGGATGCTTTTATAACAGGTTCTTTAGATTTATCATTAAGGTCCAGAATAGACAAATCTTCTTCAAGATTCCCAAGAGAGGTTTTAGGCTCATATGGATCAGTTTCATCAAATTTGATGTGAACAGATTCTTCCACACATTTGGTTCTCTTATTGAAAACTCTATAGGCTTTACTAGAGATAGAGTAACCTAGGAAAATTCCTTCATCACTCTTGGATGCAAATTTAACCAGATTATCTTTAGTATTCAGAATAAAGACTTTGCAGCCAAAAACTTTGAAGTAGTTTACCTTAGGTTTCCTATGGTTCCACAACTCATAAGGGGTTTTCTTTAGAACAGGTCTGATCAAGACTCTATTAATGACATAACAAGCTGTATTAACAGCTTCAGCCCAAAAGTAAATTGGCAGGTCATATTCATTGAGCATGGTTCTAGCAATTTCTTGCAGGGTTCTGTTTCTTCTTTCTACTACACCATTCTGTTGGGGTGTCCTAGGGGCAGAAAAGTTATGAGAATAGCCATTGAGTGAGCAGTAAGATTCAAAATCTTGATTCTCAAACTCACGACCATGATCACTTCTTAGGGTCTTAATCTTGAGTCCACTATGATTTTCTACAGAATTGGAGTATTTAACAAAGTAAGAGCAAGCTTCACTTTTGTGAGCTAGAAAATATACCCAAGTATATCTAGAAAAGTCATCTACGAGAACATAGACATAATGCTTCCCATTTAAACTTGAAACTCTTGATGGTCCAAACAAATCCATGTGAACCAATTCAAGTGGCTGAGAAGTTGAAACTTCTTTCTTTGATTTAAAAGAAACTTTGTGTTGTTTTCCCTTTTGACAGGGATTACAAACTTTGTCTGCTGGAAATTCATGTTTGGGTAAGTCTCTAACCAAGTTCTTCCTAGAAAGTTTTCTAAGTGAGTGCACATTGCAGTGTCCTAATCTTCTGTGCCAAATCCAAGACTCTTTATGAAAAGCATTTAAACAAGGAATGTTCTGTTTAGCTAAAGAATCTAAATCAACAGCATAGACATTTTCATTTCTTAAAGCAGAAAATACTAAAACATTTTTAGAGTTAAAAACATTGCAAGAATCATTTTCAAATTTAACATGAAAACCATCATCACATAACTGAGAAATGCTTAACAGGTTATATTTAAGTCCATCAACAAATAAAACTTTAGAAATCAAAATTGAATCAGTGTTACCAATCTGGCCTAGGCCGATGATTTTTCCTTTAGAGTTATCACCAAAGGTGAAAAATCCTCCATCAACTTTTATTAAGCTCTTGAAGCAAGAATAATCTCCAGTCATGTGTCTTGAGCACCCACTATCTAAATACCATATCTTCTTGTAACAGCTCTTCAAGCAGGTCTCCTACAAAACAGATTTAGATGGAAGATGATTTTGGTACCCAGATCTTCTTGGGTCCAGACAGGTTAGCCAATAACACTTTAGGTACCCATATTTATCTAATGGGTCTCATATAATTTGTAGAAATAACATTCTTTGAAAGATAAACCTTATTAGATTCATAACTATGAGTATAACTGGTTGAGGCATAAGAAGTTCCAGAATTAACTATCTTCTGTCCAGATTTAGGAATGAATCTAGTTTTGGCAACTTTCCTTTGTCCAGGTTGGTATCCTATACCAGTAGTGTATCTAGGTGCAAATTGCTTTCCTAGCATTTGTGTTAGAGTATTTTTACCATTGGTGAACTTCTCTAGGTCTTTCTTGAGTTGCTCATTAGACAATTTTAGTTCAGTATTCTCTTTAAGCAGCTGAGCATTCTTTTCTACTTCTATATCCAGATCAGATTTATGCTTAACACTTAAAGCATACTGTTTCTTTAGACCTTTATATTTATCTTTAAGCTCATTACATGTTTCTTCTAGCATGTCACAGTATTCAAACAATTCAGATTTTGACATGTTTTCTGAGTCATAATCTTCTCCAGAATAGTGTGAATTAAAAGCAGGAGTCTCTGATGTTACCTCAGAAGTGTTTGTCATGAAACACATGTTGGCCCGATTCTTTTCAGAGTCTGAAGATTCAGCTTCACTTGTGCTGTCTTCTGAAGCACTCCAAGTAGCCTTCATGGCCTTCTTGTACTTGTTATCCTTGTATTCATATTTTTTTTTATACTTCAGCTTTGGACAGTCGGCTTTAATGTGTCCTTTCCTCTTGCACTCATAGCAGACAACATCATCTGATTTGTCGTTCTTCTTCCAGTCCTTTTTCCATTTCCCTTGTTGGTCATACTTTCCCTTGTAATTTGGTTTCCTAAATAATTTCTTTTTCCTATAGAACGTTTTGAATCTCCTGTCTATTTGAGTCATCTCATCATCACTGTCAGAATCATTTTTACTTTCCTCACTGCTTGAACTTTCATTGATAGCTTGAAGCTTTTCCTTATCCTTATTCTTTGAGGTTGTAGTCTTGAAGGCAATAGACTTCCTTTTAGGTTCATCATCTTCTTCTTTATTTACATTAAGCTCTTCTTCATACATCATCAGCTTACCAATTAATTCCTTAACAGGTAGAGCAGCAATGTCACAGGATTCTCTAATGGAGACAGAGGTTCCTCTCCATCTTTCAGGTAGACATCTCAAAATTCTCATAATTTGTTCCTTTGCTGGAACATCCTTTCCCAGAGAAGTCATTGTGTTGACAATTTCATTGAACCTGAGATACATATCAGAAATGGGTTCATCAAGCTTCATCTTAAAATTATCATACTTAATAGTATAGGTATTCAATCTCATCTCCTTAACATTTGTTGTTCCTTCATGAGAAACAGCTAAGGTATCCCAAATTTCATATGCAGTTTTACATGCAGAAATTCTATTAAACTCTTCATCTCCTAGAGCACAGTACAGAGCATTCATAGCTTTACAATTGTTATTGTAAGCAGTATTTGTAGGTTCATCCCAAGTAGATCTATAAGTAGTGGGAATTTTGTATTCAGATTCAATAGCAGTCCAAATATCAAAACCTATGCTTTCTAGATGAATTTTCATTTTCAGTTTCCACTGAGCATAATTAGTTCCATTTAAGAAAGGTGGCCGGTTAGTAGCAGCACCCTCAAGTCTATTATCCATGATATTACAAAAAGGAATTTTAAAGAGATAAAAATTTAGAAATAACAGAAATTTTAAGAACTTTAAAATACAACTAAAATCACAGTTCAAAAGCAGAGAACTTTTAGAAAGTATTAACTCCCTCTGATACCAAGTTTTGGTCGGAGTGGACACTCAAGAGGGGGGTGAATTGAGTTCCAATTAAAATTTTCTGTTAAAAACAATTTCTAATAAAATCCCCCAATTTCAAAAACAAATTAAACTGTAGTGAATTTATATAGATTATAAAGGTTCAATTAGCTTCTCAAAGATTGATTAATTCTCAGTTAACATAATATTATGATTAAATTAACTTTTGAAACTAATTTACTGATTTGTAATAAATATAAACACTTGCGAATTTAATTATCAAAGTAGCATTGAAGATAGATTATATTTCAAAGTAATAGCAGCGGAATATGAAATAAATATGTATAGTATGGATATAGAGTATAACTATAAACACAGAGAAGTAACCAAGAGGTTCAGTCTCAAGCCGAGACTTGGTCCTCTCAAAAGTTTATATAAAAGTGATACACACCCTGGATCGGGGTTAACAACAGTGAACACACTGTCCAGGTCACAAGACCTCTACCACAGTTCTACGTGGGAAAACAAACAACAGCAGCCAGCTGTCCAGGTCACAAGACCTCTACCACTATCCACGGTGGGAAGTGAAGTGTAAAAAGGTTTGCTGAGGATTTACAGATCCTCCAGTGAATGTACAGGAGTCAGTGTGTGTGTTTAATACAGCAGATAACACACACTGCTCAAAATGTAGAATAAATAAATCATAGAGCAGAGATGTGGAGTTTAGGAATGGCTCTAGTGATTTCAGTGTAGCACTGGACTAGTTTTGGAATTAATCAGAAATGATTCTGAGTCCTCTTCTCGATTTTGTTTGAGAAGAAGAGTGTCGTATGCTTCAGGTTCACAGCCGGTGAGATGTAGTCGATGAAGCTCTTCAATATTCTATTGTATGCACACCACTCTTCTTGAGTAGGCTTGATTGTATATTTGATTCTGTCTTGCTTGGTTCTTCTTGTATGCACAGAGCTCTTCTTGAGTATGTCGTATGCTTCCTTGTCTCTGTGTGTGTTCTCTCCTTGTTGTCTCTGTTATTGTTGTATCTTTCAGCAAAGTCTTCTTGTATTTATGTCACGTGCTCCGTAGGACAAAAAAGGTTTCCTTTCCGCAGGTACGAGGTACGGTTTCCTGACATCCGACAACTTTTATTAATTAATTGTCAGGGTATTAAAATATAACTAATATGACCGTTGGTTAGAATAAATAAAGATAAAGATAAAGAAATTCAAACAGTTGTTTATGACTGTTCAAGAGATCGGTAGGTCATCAGCATTAGAGTAATGATCGGTGACTCAGATAGATCAGCATCAGTCTGTCATCTGATCGGTGAGTCATTTTGATCAGCATCGGTCTATCATCTGATCGGTGAGTCATTTTGATCAGCATCAGTCAATCATCTGATCGGTGAGTCATTTTGATTAGAATCGGTCTATCATCTGATCAGTGAGTCATTTTGATCAGCATCGGTCTGTCATCTGATCGGTGAGTCATTTTGATCAGCATCGGTTTGTCATCTGATCGGTGATTCATTTGCATCGGTGAGTCCTTGGATCGGTGACTCTGATGGATCGGTGACTCTGATGGATCGGTGAGTCTGATGGATCGGTGACTCTGATGGATCGGTGACTCTGATGGATCGGTGACTCTGATGGATCGGTGACTCTGATGGATCGGTGAGTCTGATGGATCGGTGAGTCTGATGGATCGGTGACTCTGATGGATCGGTGACTCTGATGGATCGGTGAGTCTGATGGATCGGTGAGTCTGATGGATCGGTGAGTCTGATGGATGTTGAATCCAGAAGACTTCCAACATACTTTGCAAGTCAATAAGCAAAGTTAAAAACATGATAACAGATTCATTCATAGATTGGAATTATGTTTATGAGACATCAAACCAGATTAAGCATCAATGAGTTGTGATGATTTGTGATTATTAAAACATCAGTTATAAACATGAAATCAGCAATCTTCCAGAGGGCTCAACATCATGGTTTAAATAAATTATTACATCTTTTATAAAATTAATTTGTGCCATAAAATTTAGTATGAAGTTATATGTATATTCTATAATCTAGAAACTCTTAACCATAACCATTAATTCATTGTATATGTTTCAGTATTAATATTTAGAATAAATTCATATCACAGTTATCAAAGATCATTGTTGCATGAATTTTACACAATCAAATATGGGATTCTATTACATTCATGGGGTATTAAGAGGCATTATTAAATATTTATAAAAACATACATAAAAAATAAATCAATGCGTATATAATTCAGCAATCACGCATAACATACATAAAACCATACATAGGTGTTCCAAATGATCATGATACATTCATCATATCATCGCATCACAACCCCTTTTAATGAAATAAGTTTTATACCAATTTCTCTATTTCATCCTAGAATATATTAAGGAAAATAAATGTTTTTCCTAATGTATATTTTATATAATAATAAACTGAATGGAATTAAAAATTACTCATATAATTATTAATATATGATCAAAATTAATATCCTTATAGTTAAATAATTTACTAGGTATCGTTATATAATATCCATAATAATAAATACTAAATTTATAGATTATTGTCATAGATTAAAAGATCCATACAAATAATATAAAAAACTCTATTAAGGAATGATAAAAATTTCATTTTTTATAGATAACATTTCCATTGAAAAGAACAAAAATACTAATAAATTTTTATTGTTTTAAAATAACCATGGTTTGAAGTGGAATATTATTGAAGTAAATTACTAGTAAATATTGTAGGAAATCCATTCATTCCAAATATGACAAAATTGGAAATTCATTTCTCACATTTTAATCCTATCCAAAACCGTTTGATTAAAACTAACATATAAATATTAAATTTAAAACTGTAATTAATATTTCCAAATTTTGTGAAAATTATTTAAAAAAAATCATGTTATAGAAAGAACATTCATAAATATTTTTTGAAGAGTATAGAAATGTATAATTGTTTTCCAAAGTTGAAATATGGTTGACATTTCACTTGAAGTATTTTCATATTAATTTTGAAAATCAAATATTGGGAAATGGTTCTAATATATAATAAATTTACAAATAAAGAGATTATACAAACAAATATTATTTTAATAGGTTATAATCCATAAAATTTCATCCATTAAGAATGTATCTATGAAAATAATGAAAATATATTAGATTTATTCCACCTAATTTACATTCAGAAAATTTTTATTTCATATGCATTAAAATATATTATATTATACGCACATATTTAATGTCAATATAAACTTTATCACTGTTATTATATAAAATATTAATTATCATTCCATTATAATATCTAATTATCATATTATTAACAATTTATTCATTAAATATATCATTTGTTTGAAAACAGATACATTTTCAAGTGTGTTTTATCTCGATGGTCTGTTAAATTCACTAATTCCATGGATTCATTATTTAAAAACTCATAATCATTATATTGGTATCATATTATTTAATCATGTAATTATTATAATCATTTATATAAATTAGTGAAAAAAATGAATAAAATTACCTCATAGAGATGGTAGTCGGTAGGACAACATGAGTCTTGTTTCCAAAAAATAATAGAATGGAAAAATAAATTTAAATGATAAATCAATATTTTGGGATTTTTATTTTATGTTAAATATACCAAATATTTATTAAATATATCATTATTAATTTAAATAAAAATATAAAATGAAAAAAATCACACCACTTCGTAGAGGTGGTTATCCACATGTACACATGATCCTCATTTTCATTTTACAATGGATTGATAATATAAAGGTGGATAATATATTATAATAAAGTATGTATAATTTTTTACTAAACCCATATATAAAATTTAAGTGCAATATACTAACCAACTGTGAATGTTGTTGATTTAAAATGAATCATATCCCCACACTGAGGTGGTAGCACACACATATACACAAGTGAATCCTTCATTTACCATTTTTCAGAATTTATGTGGAAAATGAATGATTGAATATTATAATGAGAATTCAATTTTTTGAATATTATTAAATAATATTATTGAAAGGTATAAACTTATTTTTTGGTGGTAGAAGATGAAATAAATTTTAATGTACCTATTTAAGAGTTGTACATCGTTGATGAGAAACATCCTTTGGATTGAACCAAATTCCTCTATTGGATTGTATTATGATCAATATAGAACTTATATGATATGGTTATGTTTATTAGGAAAGAATTTGTATAGGTATTTAAAAAAAATATCTGATCTTTGAGGTGTGAGGTATAGAGGTATTTTGGTGTCCATTTATACTGAATGTAAAGGAAATAATTGTATTTTTTCAAGACTGAATTATATGAATTTCTTACTAAATTTAAATTGATCGAAAAAATAATTATATTAATTTACTGATTGATATATGGTATAAATATGTATAATACATTAGATGCATAAAATTATCTATGTAATTTTAAATCTTAACTTATTAGTTTATACCCTCATTAACCCAATTTATCATTTATTGTAATAATAAATTATTACCACTGTTAAAAAATATAGAAAAAAATTATGTTGGGAAAAAATAATATTTATTATTTTGATTTCAAATATGTAATCCAATTTATAAAATTAAATAACTATTCTTGTATTAAATTCATATATATATATATATAAGAGTGCAAAGCATGAAAAAAAATTATTTTTTTACCAAAAATTGTGTTTTATACATAAAACATTTTTTAATTTCATTAATTTTTAGGTAAATAAAATTTGATTAATATTTGGTAATTTTATTTTTTATATAATAATTATAGATATTTATAAAATTTTATTATAATTAATTTCATATCAATATAAAACCACATTGCATGAATACAAATAGTTTTTTAAAAAAACATCACCTTTAAACATTATAATAATTTTATATTCTTTTATAATTATTTTATAAGATATGAATTAAAAATAAATATGTCCCATTGAAATTCTTTAATAATATATTTATTCTTATTCACACTCTCCAACAAAGAAACTAGATGTTATACATTAAAAATAGAATAATTCAATAGTGTATCACTATTCGTTTTAAATTAGTGTAGTGTGTAAAAAAAGTTCTCAAATACTACAAATAAAATAAATAGATATATATCATAAAATTAAAAAAGAATTACTAAAAAACTATAAAAAATTATTATTATTAAATATTTTATTTCTCATACTTAATATAGTAACATATAAACTAAAAAATCCAATGACAAATGAAATTTTTAGAGAAAATGAATTTTAAAATTTGAGTTACATTATTCACCTTTATTTATATTTTTTCTTATCCTCAAAAAACAATTCATTAATCAAAAATTTATCAACATATTAAAATTATAAATATTAAATTTATCATTATTATAAAAATACTTTTATAAATATAAATTTAAAAAAAATATAAATCAATTAAATAGATTATGTTCCAGTAATGAATTATATATAATTATAAATAATGGATCATATCTAATTTCAAATAAATTGATAAATATTTATATAATTTTCATAACACTTATGATATATATTTTTAGAATATATATTCACCCATCACTCTTGGAAATTTAATTTCTACAATTATCTATATAATCTATATAGACATTGTCTATTAGCATTAATATTATCTAATTTTCCATGAAGATATAAAACAATAGGAAATGTGGATATTCACTTCAATAATAAAATATTAATAATTATTATTTTTGTGTATTGATGTATAAATTAAAAAAAATAAAAATTACTGTGGGAAAGCTCATATTTTAAAATTCATGATATTCAATAATGATTAATATAAATTTGCTTTACCCTCTTCACATTAAAAAGTGAATATTTAGAACCACATGTTCTATACTATAATATTGGATGAAATATGTACTTCTATGAAAATGATAAATTTCATATTTTATTAAAAAAATTAACAATCTCATTCTGAAAGATTATATGGACAAGTAAATTTATAAACAATTTCTTGTGTAAAAAAATATCACCTTGATATCCACTATAATATCTCATGATTAGAGTTACTTATGAATTTTTAAGATAATTTTATATTTTGAAATTGCAGATTGAAAATATTTAAAATAATCACAGGGATATAATTCTACGAGTTGTAACTCATAATATTATTTTATTTTTTCATGATATGTGGTCAGAATGTTTTCTATTATGTTTTGAGATAACATATACTGTTCATGATACAAAATGAATGTTTTTAGAAGACCAAATTGGAACACAGTTGCCATATGGTTAGTTAAAACCATGCAGCTATGTGGTGTATCCAATTTTTCAAGAGGAATGTATTTGATTATCCATTAGATGGGGTCTATAAGTCTATAAATAGTCATCCAATGGTGTTGGCAGACTCATATGGTTGGTGAACTATTTTCTTACCTATGTACTACAATAGTCTACAGTACTAGTGTTCTTGATCTGTGATCTCACATGATTGGAGCTCTATTTGTAATCCATTTGAGAAAACCATGTAGATTAGAGGTGATTTATATAGTGGAACCTCATGATTGGTGAAAAAATATCATAACTATGTGGCCAAACCATAAACCATTTGAAAGCGTAAATTTAAAATTTTCAACATTATATTTAATAGGGTTTTCGAAATTTCAACACTCAATTACCCCACTAGTTCTATGGGCATAAAATTCTCATCAAGGTGCTTTTTGGGTGGATCTCTTTCATTTATCGCCTAAATCAAATTCCATTAGGTGTTTGGGAAGCATTTTAGGGATTCTAAAAATCATGTTATTTCCATTCATTCTTCCTTCGTCATTTGTTTTGTTATTACTGTGGTATTTAACGTGGCATATTTATATTGTGTTGGTTTATTTACTCAATTTCAATTAATCCTTATTGAATAAAATACTTATATTGGATGAGTTATACATGATAAAATTTAGGGGTCTATTTTATTTTTCATTAATGTATCATCGATTATAAATTGACACATTCTCACCATAAAATACACATTCGACACATTGAACCTAAATTATAAAATAACTTAAATTAAACGTTTAATATATATAAATGATGAAATAAAAACCCTTTCATATGGTTGTTTGAAAAAATCCACAACTTAATATTCCACAATATGTGGGTTGGATCAAATGCTTAACTAGTGTTCTTTCATAAAAATCAAAATAATCAACAAGTTAGTTGGGGATCTCAATAATAATATGAATTATCTACATGGATTTGTTGATTATTATAATTAATATATTCTTCATAACTAATATAATGATATTCGTAGATAAGTTTCATTCCATATATAAAATAAAAAATTTGATTAGAATTAAAAAACACATTAATGGTAGCTAATGTCACTTTTCCCCATGATTACTAAAACATTTCGGGTCCAGGAGCCACCTAACAGTGCTTTTAGCCCAGGTTTCCACATGGCATCAAGAACATTTCCCCAAATTCTAGAGGCTTCTGACTAGTATTGATGGCCTAGATGTGATATTAGGGAAACTGTTCCCCCATTGGAAGACTACATCATAGGGGAAAACTAATAAAACAATAGTATAAGAAGTAAGATTAAACAATGGAAGTAAATATTATAAAACTCATAATAAATATTACCAAATGTCATAGAATACAATGATGATGAGACATGTAACATGTTCTAAAAAAATATACAAAATTGAATACAGAATAGTAGTACATGATACAAGTTTCAAAATTATAAGAAAGAAAAAATAACTTAGAATCATCACAATTCTCATTTTGGACACATGATCTCTTTCTCTTAAGAATAAAATCAAGTACCTTTAAAAATATTCTTACAAATATTAATACTTGAAACAGTATTGTCTGTTTCAGCCCCAAAACATGACCCAAATAGGGTGTGAGAATACATCCCAGTAGGCTACCACCAAATTTCTTTTCAAATTTTTTAGTTAATATATATATCATGCAAGGTACAATAATGAAATCTGTATGATTGAATGTACTCAAAAATTAATAGTCATCCAAGAAATAGTATTCATTTACATTCATTTCACGTTTATTAATTAATTAAATTAAATTAAATTATATAAGTCAGAGGATCCAAACAATGCATGGAAATAGCTATGAAATGTAAGCATAGTAGAAACCTCATAAATCTATCTAAACATGTATAAGTGAATTTTGAATCCAACCATGTGCTTTGGATCCAATAAGGCGTTGTCAGTCAATCCATTTCTACCTTAAATTTATAACCTCATCCCATCCATGAAAATCTTATGTTGTGATTCAAGTATCACTCAAGGTGTAGGTCTTTCAACAACCAACAAACATTTCCTAAAAAACCTCTCAGGATACAGTCTATCACTCAATGGGAAATCCTACCAAAAATATATAAGAGTGTCCAGGTGAACCTCTTTGGAATCACAATGGCACTCGGGGTGGGGAATAAATCCACATAAACTAATCTCATTAATAGATGACTAATTAAAAATAACTATATATCACTCATCACATGGAAATAAAGTCAATAGAGTTCATTTACTTTATCCATCAATGATCCATGTCTCACTCAGAAAAAAACTAAAGGCTCTATGATCACTACCACTACACTCGTGGCTCGCTCACTACTTGAACATAACAGCCTGAAAAACCTCATAAGATTTTATATTTCAATTACTCAAATGGGTAATACACACAACACATAACACATATAATTTAAATTATTATATTTCATTAAAAAAAATATATTTATGTGGTAAATATATATAACAATAATATCAGGTAATGTAAAAAAATATATTTATGTGGTAAATATATATAAGTGGAAATGCATGCCATGTGTTTTTCTTTTCTCTTCATTTGTCTACGACGACCATTACACATCATGTATAGGTCATACTGACATGGATACAAAATGTGTACATGTAAATTCAGAATGTGTAACCACCATATCAATAATTATAAATCCTTGATCCTGTATTGTGACAACTTTTACTCATTTTCCACAATTATATACAAAAAATGATATATTTACCACATAGGATGATCTGAGATCATACAAATGTCCACCTTAAATCTATTCATCCCCAAATATTCCTTCCAAGGGTGTTGATGTAAAATATAACAATAAATCCTACCACTAATGTAATGACCCAGAGACCCGGTGGAAATTGTTTTCTTAAATACATCGGAATTTTACGAGTCCGTAGTTTCTAACGGAACCAGATTCATCAGCCCGGTGTGCACGGAATAATTTTCAGAAGATTTGTTCAAGTAAATTCAGTAAACGTATGTGTGGGATTTTGTATCGTTTGAACTGGTTCTCAGAATATAAATCCTAGGACCTCGTTGAACTCGCAGCACTGATATTCGCTTAATGGGACCTTTACCACAGTTGCATTTTAGCTTGTTTAGAATTTGGTTTCCTGGGTTTCTTAAATAAAAGTAAAATAAAAATGAGTGATGGATTATTTTTATTTAGATGGTTAAAGCCTTTGGGTGGTTGTTATTTTTCTTCAAAGGGATGTTGGAGGTGGGGCCCACCCCCACATAACCTCCCATGGGAGGATGTTTAGTGGTGGGGCCCACATGAGTTCAAACCCCTCAACTCCCATTGACCCCCCCCCCTTAACTCATTAACTCTCCTTGAATTTATTAAAGCCACAAGTCTTCATTTAATTTGGGTGAACTCTCCACCTCCCTCTCCCTTAATTGTGCCAACACAATTAATTAATGTCTTCATTAATTACTTTTACTATTTGAAATCATTTTAAATGCATGGAAACATTAAAATAATATGGAGCCAATTATTTTACATTGGCTTGGCGATTATTCTTTTGGATCTTGGGAGAACTCTTGAAAGATTGGCCCTTTTCCAATGAGGAATGTGAAGAACATGAAGAACGCCCATTCTATCCAGCGATGAATGCACCGTCACCGACGAAGAACGAGGACGACGCTTGAGCCCGGAATCGGCAGCGTGTGACGGGCAAAACATTCGATGATGTCTTTGAATTCTTTTTCCATGCCTTCGACAACGTGCTATGAATCGAGGTAGGGTGATTTGATTAATATTAAATGACTAAATTTATACCGTTGTTCTTTGATGAATGAATTGGTTTGTCGTTGGCCAAATGATATCATCTAATTCGGAGGGCGCGGGCTGAACCAACACAACCCGACGTCCTTCCGTTTGTTATTGTTTTTTGACATCGGAGAATAAATCAAAAGGGAGCGGTGTCGTCGCACTTTGCCAGAGAGGAACCATGGGATGAAGGAGGTGGCGACGTCGGTGATCAGAAGCGGCAGCTATAGTGGCGGCCACACGCCAGCCGCATGGAGGGAGATCGGCAGCCGCTTGGGCCGCCCAGACCGCGAAAAAACAGGCCAACCGATCTGGCCGGTCCGCATGCAAGAGTCGCGGCGCACGAAGGCGTCGAGGGGAGGGAGACCACAGCCTGCATCCGTGGCCCGCTGGTTTAGAGAATAACCGGCCAGCCTCATGCTGGCCAGGCTGGAAGAAATGGTCGGATACGGCCAGCCATGCAGGAGGACCGTGGCCCCCACAGGCACCGCGTGGAGGAGACGCGGCCCGCATCCGCGGGCCGCTCGGCTGGGTGAACTGGCCGGATGCCTGGAGACCAAGATGGAGAACCGCGACACCCAAAGGAAACGCGTGAGGAGAACCACGACATGCAATGCGGGCCGCGTGCGCCAGGCCGAACAGGCTGGCTACAGCCGACTGGGAAGAGGATGGGCGGCTCCTCTAGGTGCCGCCGGGCAAACCGGAACGGCCCGCAGCGCGGGCCCGCCCTAATGGTTCGGGCTGACCCGCCATCCCACTAGGGTTGACGGGCCGAGCCCGTCTTGTCTTAATTTGGCCGACCCGCCAGCCACTGGACTTGATGGGTCGTGCCCGTCTTTGCTTAAATACGAATATCTCTTAGACCCTGTGTCCAATTGGCGCATCGTCTGCGTCACTGGGACCCTCGGGACAAGGAGGTCCCTTTGTGATACTCTAAGTTGTTTTTGGGTAAATATTAGGCAATTACCATGTTTGTATCGAGTGTAAATCCAACTGGGCCCCTGGAACGGAAACACCAATAACTCTCAGACAGGGCGTCTGATTGACGCGCCATCTATCACGTTGAGTTTCATACGATGTGACTGAACTTCTAGATACATAAAATCATGAATTCGTGATAGTTGATGTATCAACAGTTGGATCGAGGATCGGACCCTCCCAGATTCGAGCATGTTGTGTGCAGGAACCCTAGAGCTAGCTGCGACGACTACAGAATTAGAATCCTATGTAGGTTTGACAGTGATGACTACTGAAATGGAATCCTCTGTGGGTTCGACAGCGATGACTACTATACCAAGATCCTCTGTGGGTATGACAGTTCTGACTTCTGTTCTTGTATCCTGTGTGGGTCCGATAGAGTAGCTGGTCCTATATGCTGTGTGTGTCCGACAACTTAGCTGGTCATGTATCCTGTGTGGGTCCGATAGCTTAAATGAATCAGTGACTTCATCTGATCATCTATATCACACTAGAATAGCTGGTCATGTATCCATTGTGGGTATTATATCTTAGCTGGTCTAATATCCTGTGTGGGTCGGATAGCATAGATGAATTAGTGGATACATCTGATCATCTCTATCACTCTACAATAGATGTATACCTATGTGAGCTGAGTCACGACTTTCAGTCGATTTTATTGAGGTTATTGAATTCACTTCCTTTATGGAATGGGTTGTGCATGGGCTATAGAGTTGGAGCCGCACTGTGATTGATAAATTAGGTATATGTATGGGCGTATAACTAAGTAGGTTTGGTTGATACTTCATGATTATATCTTTCTTGTGTTTTATCCAGGTTGGATATTGTGATACCTTGAGGGTATAGGGGTTCCTACTGTGTGTCTTTATACTCACCCCTACACGGGCTATGCTCGAATCTCGTTGTGTTGGTTGCAGATGACATACATCGCTGATCAATGTAGAGAGTTGTAGAGGTGGATGGTTCCTAGAGGTGGACCACTTGGAGAGACATAAATGGAGCAGACAGACACACTTGAGGTGCTGAGGAGGCCCTCTATACCAACCCTTCAGGTGGGAATCCCGGCAGACGACTAAGTAGTTTTTTTTACTTCTGTAGTTGTACTAGTTTTTCAGTTGTATTTTACTTTACCGTGGGCTTCTATTTCTGGCCCCTTTACTATCACCACCCTCATTTTTATACAGTTTCACTTAGTGTTTTACATCCCATTGCACACTCTGTTGTTTTTTTTATTGTTATACAGGCAATACCTTCCCAGTTTAGGTATTTATGCCTTTGATACTAGTCTCAAACCCTAAGACTACGGAAGGCGAGCTTGGGGTAGTCATGATACAGGCCCAGAGAAATAGGTCATGACAAATTGGTATCAGAGGAGTCAGTTATGACACAGAACTTAGGACTCTGATCTGTCTTACAGTGAAGCAATAGTGTTAAGAGTATTGAGTGAGGTTTTTAGTCCAGGGAGTCTAGTGTTGGTGTGGCGGCTGACATATCCATACACCAGGACCCTGAATTCTGATTTTTGACTTAGTGCATGAAAAGACTAATTGCGAGTGTGTTTCTAAGAGTATTCTTTGTGAACTCTTTGCATCAGCTCACCATGTATAACTTATTTACTGTGGCGCATCTGTTCCTTATCTGGATGCCACGGCATAGATAGCCATCTAGGGTTTCCGAGAGAGTACACTATGATGGACCACCAAGCGACGAGGCACTGGTTTAGGGCCCTCTTACTATGTTTGCACCTTTGGGTGGTGTACTAGCAACACCACCACATGTTGGGTCGCAGATGCCACCAACCACATTGGAGGATGCTGCACGCTGACTGAGTGTGTTTCACGAGTTCCAGCAGCAGAGGCCTCCGAGGTTTTTCTATGGGACATATTCCTAGGTAGTAGAGGACTGGATGGAAGCGATTACTAGAGATTTCCTCTTAGTTTAGACACAAGTGGAGAAAAGTTTGATCATATATACTAATATTTTTCTGTGAGTGACCATGAGGATGGTCCTTATAGTGATGAGGTTTCAATACTTGGACCGTTTTCTGAGATGGTACCTTCGGGCAGTGTGGCAACTATATCAATCCCTGTTGGTCAGTAGACAGTACCAGCATTAACGGTAGAGGAAATTTATAGCATTAGTGCCTTACATGTGATTTAGCATCAGATATCACTCAAGTTCCGAGGCAATCCCAACCCACAGGCGGATGAGGACTGGGTTGAGGAGGTGGCTGAGATTTTTCAAGAGCTTATACAACATCGACAGGATGATATGTCGGTAGCTGAGTATTCATCGAGGCATACTAATCATTGCTGTTACTCGATGAATATGATACGATCAGGGCTTTAGAGCTCGGACCATTGACCGAGGTGTTTTTAAGGATATGTGAGCCATCCCATTTTCCTCTATGCATTCTTACTTATGTTAGGGTGCTAGAAAGAACCCTTGTGGTTGAATTTTCATTGGGTGATCGGATAAATCTAGTGAATGTAAGCAGTTTGAAAGAATGAAACTGGAACAAGTCTCATAAACTTGACCGTGTAAAATGTTTCGAGAAGAGGAAGTGTTATGGATAGATTAATCTATAGGGCATCATTCGTGGAAGCAGATCTAGGAGATCATCATGAGGTGGTGAACATTTCGACATGTTACAACCACCAACATTGTAGTCCCCATCAGGATCAGGGAGATCGAGGGAAGTGAAGAGAGTAGCTGCATACGGTCAAAGTGTGTGACCCAAGGGATCTAAGAATGATTCGATGTACAATCGGTGTCTACTACTAGCTGTTATATCAATAGACATAGATACGAATCAATCATTCCTTCAACGAATCTTTGCCTAGGCCTAGAGATTCTGGTTAAGCTGTTGACTTGACCATCACATCTGAAGATACCATTGGTAGGATACTCGATAATCACATATACGCCGATGGTGTGATCTGACCCTTGATGCTAGAGTTTTGGTTGGAACCTATTGGTGGAAGCATCGACGCCTTACGACGCTAGTTTGGTTATGGATTGAGACACCACCGTTCATACCCAGATTGACTGTATTATGAAAAAAGTTTGTGGTTTTTCTACAATGTTGGGATGTGTTTTTACTTAGTCGTCGAAAAAGGAATCCCATGCAGCACTTGTTAAACTCATGAATAAGAGGGTGCAGTCAATCTCTCTTGAATTGGCCAGCCTTACACTCATGGCAGCAGGAACTCTGAGTTTTCTGTTCCAAACAGTATTGAATATTCAGGGGGACATCATTTCAAAAGATGTTTCCAGGGTTACCCACAAAAGGGGGGAGGGACGTCTTATTTGGCTAGATACTACCAAAAGATCATTCCAGACATATCCATATTTGCAGCACCACTATTAGCCTTGAAAAAGAAGGGGAAACCCTTCATGTGGTTGAAGAGATGCCAACAGAGCTTTCAATAGCTGAGGCAGTGGCTGACTAGTGCACCCATCATGAGGCTACCAGATGAGGGTTTTGGGTATGTAGTCTATTGCGATGCATCAGGGACCATACTAGGGTGTGTACTGAAGCTGGAGGGAGTAGTGATCGCATAAGTTTCATTGCTGTTGAGAGAGCACTAGTAGAATTAGGCAACCCATGACCTAGAGTTAGCAATAGTGGTCTTAGCCTTGACGATGTGGCGGCACTATCTGATGGGTGAGCATTTTATAGTCTAATGTGACAACAAAAGTCTCAGGTACATCTTCGTGCAGAAGGAACCGATCATAATACATCAATGATGGCTCGAGTTCCTCCAATACCATGACTTCAAGATAGTCTATACTCCAGGAAAGGGGAATGTTGTAGAAGATGATCTCGAAAAGAGATCAGACATTCATCAGCTAGGAGATGTGACAGATAAGCCGGCCGTGTTGCAGATATCCTTTGCGGATAGAGATGGTGTATCATTTCTTTAGTCTCTCACAGTCACTCATCCACTTCTTCAGCGAGTCAGAGAGGCACAACGTGGGGACATTGATATTGAGACTTGATGTGCTTAGATATCCTCAGGGCAGGCACCAGATGGATTTTTTGACGGTGGGGAGTACATCATCCTATTAATAGGACATAAAATGGTACTAGTTTCACTACAAGAGGAGGTGTTGAGGTAGTTTCACCCTTCCCCTCTAGTGGTACATCCTGGAGTGGCAAAGATGTATCAGGACCTCAGACAATAGTTGTAACACCTGAGACTTTTATGAGAAATATTTTTTTTATGTTATATATATCATCAATGGAATCTTTCACTACACACAACACTATCTTGGCTTGCTTGGCTTGCTTTACATACAATCACGACCTTCCTTTATACCTTTTATTGTACGCAATACCGTGTTTCACTAAACAGTGATATGCTATTAAAATATTATTAAAACTAGCCGTTATGAGTAGTAATACCAACTTTTTGGAATTTTATAAATTTTATCTTTAATATGGTATTCATATTTGGAATTGGAATATCGAAATTATCCTAGTGTGAAATATTGGTATTTTTCTGAAAACATTCAATTTTTGATGAATAGTGAAAACACTATGTTACTATTTAAAAACCAACTTTTTATTTAAATAAATATTTATTTTATTTAAATTTATTTTAGGAAAAAATTTATAAATAATACCTATATAATTTCAATGTAATTCATTGGATTCATTTTATAATAATTTTAGTTTCATAAAAATTTTATTGAACTTTTCACCGTCTTTTACCCATCTCCTAGGAGAATTTAGAAATTCACATAAAACATAATTTTACTGCTTCTGTGAGTGGAATTTTGAAAATCCTAGAGACATGGTTAATATCAACACTAAAATTTGGTTCAATAAGATGGAAATAATTTTTGGTGAATAGAAACTTTTTACTTTTATTTAGCACAGTTAAAAGTAAATAGAGTAATTATGGGTAAACATGAGATTATTATTACCCATACACATGTCCTAATTCTATTGGATAAGTGTAATTCAACCAAAAATAACATTAGTAATAAAATATCACCATTTAGGTCCACTTGGATTAGATTAGGACATATATTATTAATTTATTTAAAGAAGAGTTAATATAGTTAAAATCAAAGTTTAATAACTAAATCATTTTTAATATAGGGTTATTCATAAGATAAATTTGACTATAAATATTCATTAGAAATATAAAAATATTTCCTACATAATCGTATTTTATTTATAATTTTTATACATTAAATAATTTAATTTATTTATGACACAATGATGATGCATTAATTACTTTATTAATGAAATATTAACAGAATTGATTTTATAAGTATCCAAATAAATGTAATTTGGGACTTTTTATGAATTCCAATAATTTTATAGGTTAATATGAAATGTTAGTATTTTTTTAATTAACATTTTACGAACTAATCATGCTATTATGATTTTCACAAAAATCAATTACCAAATAGTGTCAAAATTGACATAAAATAGTTTTTAAAACAAATATTATATTATTAATTGTTATTTTATTCTTAAAACTCTATGGTTCTGCTAAATGGCTTATATAGGCTTATATATATTAATAATAAATAACTTGGGGTTATTTTGGCATGTTATAGTAAGTTTATTTACCTTATAGTGTAAATAAACAAGAAGACACGGTAAAAGTAAAATTATTTAACTTAATGTTAAATCTAAATGATAAAGTTAAAATAGAAACCTAAAATTTTATAAGTTTTATTATATTATAGTATTTCGACCCATCCCCACCTTAGCTTATATATAATTAAATTTGGAGCTATTAAAAACCGAATATGACTTTATAATAAAATAATATTTTAGTTTTTCCATAGGTGCCCCTCCCATCCCATATAAAAGGGCACGTCCTACCTCTCTTCCTCACAGCATTTTGAGCCTTCATGATCAGAAAAACTATGTAAATTTATCTTCTCCATTTCCCTAGAAATATCTTAGAGGTCTGGGTCTTCTTCAAAGACCATCATTAGTGCCCTATGAGAAGGTTAAGAAGAGGCGCTTAAAAGACGAGGTAATGTTTGTTACCGATTCATTCAACTTTTTTTCTTATTCTACATATTCTTATTTAGTTGTTTTATTATGAAGTAATAACATCAGTATCACTAATATACCGATATGTTATTATAAATATTAAACAACCCTATTTCACCTTCTATCCATCCTACGGAAAACAAAATCACTGCACGTGCGTACGTACAAAATACCGTCTCCACACCGCGGTGTAATCTGTTTTCCACCACCACCATACTTGGATGGGTATAATGGTTTAATGAATATAAATATATGATTATTGTAAAGTGATATTGATTCTGAAATAGTATACATACACTTAAATAAAATTCCACATTCATGGGAACGATATCATCACTCGTGCATACGTACGGCCTACCGTCTCAATGATGTGATGTGACTCGTTTTACATGATCTTCAATTATTAATGATTATATAAATGAATTTAATTAATTAATATTATATATATTTCACTAATACCATTCTGGTAATGATTTATCTATAACCTAAAAGAAGAATAAGAATTTATTCGACAAAAAACGCATTAGAACAAAAAGCAATAAACACCTGAATAACAAGTAACAATGAAATATTACTAATAAGAAGATAAGAATATGACCACATATGATATCATAACAATAATTAAAATTATGGAATAATTCAATAACATTATTTAAATCATCATACAGGTGGTTCGGACACGTATGAAGCAAATCAGACCTAAGGTAAGGGAAAATCTCACAATCTCATTTTTATCTGAGATTGTTTATACTTCAAATTTTAATGGGGAATATTTATCATCCACATCCATGTATCCTAAATATGTTATATTATTAATATCCTAATACAATTATTTAAATCTAATTTTACCCATCGGTGAGTTTTTAGTAAAAGATATGAAAGGAATCTTTTGTTGTTTTACGTACTAGGTACTTTTTGACTTTTCCGGCCAAAGTAAGAGAAGAATGTTCTTTTTTAACTTATACGACATGAATGCATTTTTAGAACATTATTTCCATGAAGCATCCTTTATATGTTCTCATGTTTATTTTTAATTTACTTTTTTTAGTTTAAAATTATATGAAATTTTAAAAAAGGAAAATGTTTTTGAAGTAGAAAGAATATTTTCCTCAAGATTGAATTTCAAGTGTTGTATGAAAATTATTTTCCATCTAAGATAATATAGGGTTCTCTTTATATCCCTATATTTACATTGATTTTATTATGTAATGATAGGATTATGAAGTCCATTTATCTAATATGATTTATGTTATGATGACATGATGTTTAAGAATACAATTTTTATTACATGGGTTATGCTATGATTTATGATTTATGATCTTGTGACACACATAAGAATGGTATCATTATGAGAACGGTTGGACCTATATCTCCCTCCAATGAATTGGATAAATATTTATATCTCATGATATAGACATGGCTGGAATGGCAGGTTAATATGATTCAGTGATACAGGACTGAAATGAGGAGTGAAATCGGTTCAGAAATGGACTTTGTCCACTACGATAGTCTTGGAAATAAGTCTTGACTACTATGATATGATTCTCTATGATTATGTGTGTATGCCACAAAGTTTCATGTTTTATGTTATGATTATTGGGATTAAATTTCACTATTATGACTTATCCCACGGTATGATATTATGATCCCTTTTGCAGGTTAAGATTTTCAAAATGTTGTGATATGATTGATATTTCATTTTCTTACCCATATTGAGCATTTGAGCTCACCCTTTTGTATGTTTTCGTTTCCCCAGGCCAGGAAGAAGGGTATTATGTAAGATATGCGAAAAGGGACTCTAGATATGATAAAATAAAAGGGATACAGTGTAGATTATTTATGAACCAATTGTTTATGTTTCCCAGTTTCTAAAGACACAATACCTATACGGTCCTTTCAAGGTTTTGTTATATGTTGTAATAAGTGTAATTCAATTTTGAATTATTTACAATGTATGTAAAGTATGGGCGTTATAGTTTGTATCAGCGGAAAGGTATAGTCAACCTTTGGAAACTAGGATGTGAAAGCCTTTGTAAGAACCCTAAGAATAAGTCTAAGCATAGAACACAATCTTTGTGTTTTAAAAATGGCCACGAACAACCTATGGTATGACCTTAAGTGTGAAATTTTATTCTAGATTATATGGTTTTCCTATTATAATTAGTTTTTCTCACACAATTCTTCTTGGTTTTAGTCAATTTATGGAACCTGAAAGAACCGTGTTAATGCGGAATGCGATGGTCAATGCAATGATTGTCCCTCTGAGAATCTAAACGTTATGGGAGATGGAATGAAAAATCTTGTAGCCATGCTCACAAAAATTTCTCAAGTTATGAATCATGCAGGACTTCCAAATGAGAAAAGGAAGGAGCAACATTCTATTGAATCCTTCATGAGGCAGCGTCCACCCCCATTCAGTAGGTCTACTGATCCATTAGTGGATGAACAATGGATCAGTACCACTGAAAAGATATTTTCAGTTCTCCAATGTTCTGAACATGATAAAGTCATCTTAGCGGTTTATCGTTTGGAATGTGAAGCTGATCAATGGTGTAATCTTATCAAGAATATGAGGAAAAGGGATGAAATTGAGTCCATGGAATGAAAAAAGTTCAAGAACATATTTTTCAATAAGTACTTCCATCGTATTCTTCGAACAATGTTGAATAAGGAGTTTCTTGAACTAAAGAAAAATGATGATGACTCTGTCGGTACCTACGAAGAAAATTTTACAAGACTTGCAAGGTACGCTACTGGTATTATTATCCAACCTGAGAATAAGATTTATCGATTCATTCGTGGCTTAAAACCAAGTCTTCTAAGGGCATTATCTATAAAGGACTTCAATAGCTAGGAGGAAATTGTTCGATGTGCTCTCAAGGTTGAGATGGATATTGAACTAACCCATTAGTCATATGCATTTCATAAGAAGAGGAAAATGGAATTCAAAGGAAAATCTAAAGAGCACACTGAAAAGAATATGAGCATTCCCTTACACTAAAAGTGTGGAAAGAAACATGGAATGAGTTTACTTAAAGGGACAAGTAAATGTTTCAAATGTGGAAAGGAAGGTCATTGGGCATTTGAATGCCGTAATGATGGGAAGAAGAAGTCTAGTGATGAAAACAAAGAAAAGGTTACACAGAGTGCACCTCCTACACTTTAATGTTACAAGTGCAAGGAAATGGGGCATTATGAAAATCAATGACTTAATCCAAGGGTTGTTGATGATGATCAATGTCAACAAAATATTAAGTCCAAAGACAAAGTAATTTCACATGCAATTTCTATCAGCGATGTGGAGTACGATAATGAAGTGGTGAAAGGTACACTTACAATCCACTCTAAAGTATAAAATGTTTTATTTGATTTTGGATCCACCAACTATTTTATTTCTAATGAATTTTCTAAGGCTATTGTTGTATTACACCAAAAATTAGATGTTGAGTAATTTGTGACAACCCCTAATGGCACAACACTCCCATCAAAAGTTTATAATTCCTCTTCGATTGAATTTTGTGGGAAAGTGCTTCCTGGAAATCTTGTGATCCTTACTATAGTAGAATTTGATGTTATTCTTGGAATGGATTGGATTTCTTTATATGGAGCTCATACCAATTTCCAATGAAGGGAATTCACATTTCATATTCCAAATCAATCTATGATCGTCTATCGATGCAAGGACGAACATAACCTTCGAGTGGAAATTTCATCCATCTTCTTGGTCTTGATTCCACTAAATGAAAGTTATTTGTATCAAATGGTTTGTGAGAAACTCATGATTAATAATATTCTCATTGTACGGGAGTTTGATGATGTCTTTTCAGAGGAATTGTCAGGTCTTCCACCAAATCATGAAGTAGTGTATTCAATATATCTCATTCTGGATGCTTTGCCTATTTCAAAGACACCTTATAGAATGGCACCAATTGAGTTGTAGGAATTGAATAAGTAACTCCAAGATAATCTTGATAAGGGATTCATATTACCTAGTGCTTCACCTTGGGGAGCACCTGTTCTATTTTTTAATAAGAAAGATGGATCAATGAAACTCTGCATGGATTATTGAGAACATAACAAGATCACTATCAAGAAAAAATATCATATCCCATGCATTGATGACTTATTTGACCAACTACGCGGAGCTCAATACTTTTCCAAGATTGATCTTCATTCAGGGTATCATCAATTAAGGGTCAAAAGGGAGGATATACCAAAGACAACATTCCGTACAAGGTATGGACACTATGAATTTATAGTGATGCCATTTGGTCTTACTAATTCCCCTGCTATCTTCTTGGATTTGATGAATAGAGTCTTTAGAGACTATCATGATCAGTTTTTGGTAGTCTTTATAAACGATATTCTTGTTTATTCAAAGACCATGGAAAAACATGCATATCACTTGAGAATTGTATTAAAGACCTTCAGAAAGGAGAAGCATTCTACCATATTTACCAAGTGTGAATTTTGGCTTCAAAAAGTTTCATTTTTGGGTCACATAATCTCAAAAGAGGGGCTATCTGTGGATCCAGAAAAAACAGAGGTTATCGAAAGATGGTCGAGACCAACAACAGTAACTGTGATCCGATGTTTTCTTAGTTTGGCTGGATATTATCGACGTTTGGTGAAAGATTTTTCATGATTATCTAATCCACTAACAAGGTTGACTCGAAAAAGAGCTATGTTTGTGTAGACAGAGGAATGTGAAGAGAATATCAAGGAGTTGAAAAAAAGGTTATCCAGTGCACCTATACTCACACTGCATTGTAGTGGAGAAAGTTTTGTGATCTACAGTGATGCATCCAAGAAAGGGATAGGGTGTGTTTCATGAAAAATGATATGGTGATAGCTTATGCTTCACGACATTTGAAAATCCAGGAGCAAAATCTCCCAACTCACAATTTGGAGTTAGCTGTGGTAGTATATGAATTAAAAATTTGGAGGCATTTTCTTTATGGTGAAAGGTGTGATATTTTTACTTATCAAAAAAGTTTAAAGTATATTTTCACCAAAAAGGAGCTGAATATGTGCCAAAGATGATGGTAGGAGTTGATTAAGGATTACGACTGCTCAATTAATTACCACCCTGTGAAAGCAAACAAGGTGGCAGATTCATTAAGTCGACAAGACCATTCTAGCTTATCCATGATGATGATCTCAAAAGATCCAATATTTATGGATATACAAAGGATGGATCTTGGAATTATAATGGAAGGGGAAAATTCGTATATTTCTCAAATTAATGTTCAACCATCTATACATGTGAAGATTAAAGAGGCACAGAAAGAAGATGTTGAGTTACAAAAGAAGGTGAGAAATGTTCCTGAATTCAACATTGATTGTGAAGTGATAATAAAGTTCAATAATCGGGTTTGTGTTCCTCCCACCACCGAATGAAAGAAGGATCTGTTGGATGAGGCTCATAGTTCTTCATTCTCTATTCATCCTAGAAGCACGAAGATGTATAGGGACCTGAAAGAGTACTTCTGGTTCGATGGAATGAATATAGATGCTGTTGAATATGTCTCTCGATGCTTGGTTTGTCAGCAAGTTAAAGCTGAGAGACAGAAGTCTAAGGGAATGTTAAAAACATTACCCATTCCCGAATGGAAAAGGGAAAACATCACTATGGACTTTGTCACCGGACTTCCTAAAACATCCAAAGGCAATAATGCTATCTGGGTCATTTTTGATCGTCTTAAATGTCTGCACACTTCATTGATATTAGAGAAGATTTCTCTCTGGATCAGCTTTCCAGGATATATGTAAATGATGTGGTAAGATTGCATGGAGTACCACTTTCCATTATATCTGATCGGGATATGAGGATTACCTCAATGTTCTAGCGAAGACTCCAGCATACTCCAGATAGAGAATTGAGTTTCAGCACTTCCTATCTTCCTCAGACAGAAGGTCAGTCTGATAAAAATATTCAAACTCGAGAAGATATGTTGAGAGCTTCTCTATGGATTTCAAAGGAGGTTGGGATCAACACCTACATTTGCTGGAATTTCCATATAATAATAGCTTTCACTTTAGTATTCAGATGGCTCCTTATGAAGCTATCTATGGAAATAAATGCCAAAATCCAACTTACTGGGATGAAGTTAGGGAAAGTAATCTTATATGACCTGATCTTGTTGATGAGATGGTAGAAAAGGTCTGATATATTCAAAAACACATAAGAGCAGATCAGAGTTGAAAAAAAGATATGCCAAAAACCGAATAAAAGACCTAGTGTTTGAAGTGAGAGATAAAGTGTTCTTACGAATATCTCCTTGGAAGAGAGTAATGATATTTGGAAAGAAGGGTATGTTGAGCTCTAGGTATATCGGTCCTTTCGAAATACTGGATCGTGTTGGGAAGGTATCTTAACGATTGGCACTTCCCCCTAATTTCTCTCAAGTTCATGATGTGTTCCATGTATCTCTCCTGAGAAATTACATACCCGATCCTTCACATGTACTCAGCTCAGAAGTTGTACCGCTAGAGCAGATATTTCTTTTGAAGAAGAGTCGATTGAGATTCTGGATCGTAGCGAAAAAGTCCTACGGAACAAGACCACTCACTTGGTGAAAGTTTTATGGATGAACCACCCATTAGAAGAAGCTACATGGGAGCTTGAGGATATGATTAGGGAGAGGTATCCTTATCTTTTTGTTACAAAGTGACGAATTTCGAGGGTGAAATTAATTTTAAGGGGGGTAGAATGTAACACCCGATACTTTTATGAGAAACATTTTGTTTTTATGTTATATACATCATCAAAAGTATATTTAACTACACAAAACAGTAGCTTGGATGGATTTAAATGCAATCGCGACCATCCTTGATAGCTTGCGTTGTACGCAATACTGAGTTTCATTAAACAACGATATGCTATTAAAATATTATTAAAACTAGCAGTTATGAATAGTAATACCCATTTTTTAAAATTTTATAAATTTTACCTTTCAAAATGGACTTCATTTTTTAATTTGGAATATCGAAATTAGCATAGGGTGAAATTTTGGTATTTTTCTGAAAACTTTCAATTTTTGATGAATAGTGAAAACAATGGGTTACTATTTAAAAACCGACTTTTTATTTAAATAATTATTTAATATATTTAAATTTATTTGAGGTAAAAATTGATAAATTATACCTATATAAGTTCAATTTAATTCATTGGAGTCATTTTATAATAATTTTAATTATATAAAAATTTTATTGAACCTTTCACCATCTTTTACCCACCTCCTAGGAGAATTTGGAAATTCGCATAAACCTTAATTTTACTGCTTCTGTGAGTGGAATTTCGAAAATCCAAGGCACATGGTTAATATCAAGGACTAAAATGTTGTTCAATAAGGTGAAAATAATTTTTTTTTGAATAGTAACGTTTTACTTTTATTTTCAACGGTTAAAAGTAAATAGGGTAATAAAGGGTAAAAATGATATTATTATTACCCAAAAAGTTGTCTTAATTCTATTGGATAAGTTTAATTCGTCCAAAAACAGCCTTATGAATAATATATGACCATTTTGGTCCACTTTTTTAGATTAGGACATTTATTATTAATTTATTTAAAGAATGGTTAAAATAGTTAAAATCAATGTTTAATAACTAAATCATTTTTAACATAGGGTTATACATAATATAAATTAGACTATAAATATTAATTAGAAAGATAAAAAGATTTCCTACATAATGGTAGTTTATTTATAATTTTTAGACATTAAATAATTTAATTTATTTATGACACAATGATGATGTAGTAATTATCTTATTAATGAAATATTAACATAATTGATTTTATAAATACCCAAATAAATGTAATTTGAGAGGTATTATAAATTAAAATAATTTTATAGGATAATATGACATGTTATTATGGATTTAATTAACATTATTTGAACTAATCATGCTATTATGATTTTCACAAAAATCAATTACCAAATAGTGTCAAAATTGACATAAAATAGTTTCTAAAACAAATATTATATTATTAATTGTTATTTTATTCTTAATAATCTAAGTTTCGGAAAATGACTTAGATGGGGTTATAAATATTAATAATAAACAACTTGTTGTTTGTTTGTATTGTTATAGTAATTTTATTAACCTTATAGTGTAAAAAAACAAGAAGAAAAGGTAAACGTAAAACTATTTAACTTAAAGATAAATCTAAATGATATGGTTAAAATAGAAACCTAAACATGTATAAATTCTATTTGATAAGAGTGTTTCTACCCATACCCAACTTAGCTTCGAAATAAATCAATTTGGAGCTATTAAAAACCTATTATGACTTTATAATAAAATAAAATTTTTAGTTTTTCCCAATGCTGCCCCTCTCCTCCCTTATAAAAGGGAACCTCGTCCATCTCTTCCTCACACCACATTGAGCCTTCAAGCTAATCAGAACCATGACAATTTCTATTTTCCACTTCCATATAACTATCCTGGAGGTCCTGGTATTTTTCAAAGTCCATCTTTAGTGCCATAAGTGAAGTTTATGAAGAGGCGCTTCAAAGAAGAGGTAATGTCTGTTACCGATTCTTTCAACTTTATTTCTTCTTCTACTTATTATTATTTAGTTGTTTCATTATGAATTAATAACATCAGTATAACTCATATACTGATATTTAAATATAAATATGAAACAACCCTATTTCACCTTCTATCCATCCTACGGAAAACAAAATAATCGCGTGTGCGTACGTATGGCATACCATCTCCACGTCGTGGTGTAAACTATTTTCCACCACCACCATACATGGATGGGTATAATGGTGTAAAGAATAAAAATATATGATTATTGTAAAGTGATATTGATTCTGAAATATTATAAATACACTTAAATAAAATTCCATGATCATGGGAACGATATCATCGCTCGCGCGTACGTACGGCCTACCGTCTCCACGATGTGTTGCGAGTCGTTTTACATGATCTTAAAAGCATAATGATTATAAAAATGAATTGAATGAATAAATATGATATATATTACATTAATAATATTTTGTAAATGAGTTATCTATAACCTAAAATAAAAATACGAATTTATTTAAAAAACACTCATAAGATCAAAAAGAAATAAACACCTGAATAACAAGTAACAATGAAATATTACTAATAAAAAGTTAGGAATATGACCACATATGATATCCTAACAATGAGTAAGTTTCTGGAATAAGTCAATAAAATTATTTAAATCATTATACAGGAGTTTTAGACACGTACGATGCAAATTGGACCTAAGTTAAGGGAAAATCTAGCAATCTCATTTTTATCCGAGATTGTTTATACTTCCGAATTTACTGAGGAATATTTATCATCCACATCCATGTTTCCTAAATATGTCATATTATTTCTATCCTACTACAATTTTTTTAAATCTAATTTTACCCTTTGGAGAGTTTTTAGTAAAATATTTGAAAGGAATCTTTTTTCGTTTTACGTACGAGGTACTTTTTGACTTTTCCGGCCAAAGTACGTGAAGAATGTTCTTTTTTAAATTATACGACATGAATGGATTTTTAGAACATTATTTACATGAAGCTACCTTTACATGATTTCATGGTTATTTTTAATCAACTTCTTTTAGTTTAAAATTATATGACATTTTACGAAATTAAAAGATTTTTGAAGTAGAAATGATATTTTCCTCAAGAATGAAGTTCAAGTGTTTTATCAAAATTATTTTCCATCTAGGATAATATAGGTTAATGTTTCTATCCATATTTTTACATTTATTTGATTATGTTATGATGGAATTATGAAGTCCTTTTTTATTATATGATTTATGTTATGATGACATGATGTTTAAGAGTCCCATTTTTATAACATGGGTTATGCTATGCTGTATGATTTATGATCTTGTGGAAGACAAAAGAATGGTATCATTATTAGATGGGTGGGAAATATATCTCCCTCCAATGCATTGGGTAATGATTTATATCTTAAGAGATAGACATGGCTGGAATGGCAGGTTAATTTGGTTCAGTGATACATGACTTAAATGAGGAGTGAACTCGGTTCAGAAATGGAATTTGTCCACTAGGATAGTCTTGGAAATAAGTCTTGACTACTAAGAAATGATTCTTTTTGATTATGTGTGTATGCCACAAAGTATCATGTTTTATGTTATGATTATTGGGATTAAATTTCAGTATTATGTCTTATCCAATGTTATGATATTATGATCTCTTTTGTAGGTTAAGATTTTCATAATGTTGTGATATGATTGATATTTCTTTTGCTTACCCTTAGTGAGCATTTGAGCTCACCCTTTTGTGTGTTTTCTTTTCCCCAGGCCAGGAAGAATGGAATTAAGTATGATATGCCAAAAGGGACTCTAGGTATGATAAAATAAAAGGGAGACAGTGTAGATGATTTATGAACCAATTTTTTATGTTTCCTAGTTTATAAAGAAACTATACATATACGGTCCTTTCATGGTTTTGTTATATGATGTAATAAGTGTACTTGAATTTTGAAGTATTAACAATGTATGTAATGTGTTGGTCAGTATAATAGAACTGGTGTCCATGTATGAATAAGGAGGTAGTAGAGTTTGTCTCATGATGCCTCACTTGTCAGTAAGTGAAGGCGGAGCACCAGGTTCCAGCAGGCTTGGTTCAGCCCTTTGATGTAACACCCGAGACTTTAATGAGAAATATTTTGTTTTTATGTTATATAAAACATCAAAGGAATCGTTCAGTACCCATAACACTAGCTTGGCTTTCTTTACACGCAACCGTGGCCTTCCTCGATAGCTTGCTTCGTACGCAATACTGAGTTTCAATAAACAACGATATGCTATTAAAATATTATTAAAACTAGCCGTTATGAATAGTAATAACCACTTTTTGAAATTTTGGTAAATTTTATTTTTCAAAATGGACTTCATTTTTGGATTCAGAATATCGAAATTATCTTAGGGTGAAATTTTGGTACTTTTCGGATAACTTTCATATTCTGAGGAATAGTGAAAATTACTAAATTTTAATTAAAAACATCTTTTTTAATCAAAATAATTAATATTGATAAATTATTAATTTTAGTGGTTTTAGATTATAATTAGAATATATTTTTACAATTTAATACAATTATGTTCATTGGATTTAATTTCACATTTAAACCAGACATAAACAAGTGTCAATCTTTTTATAGTTATTATCTCTTAAAAACACGCTATTTGTTTTGACGACGAGAATTAATTTTTAAATTAGTTAATGTAACTGATATGTTTTGAATTTGATAAAATAGACATCATTATTGAATTCATAATGTCAAATATATCTTAGGCCTAATTTTTGGTATTTTTCTTGAAACTTTCATTTTTTGATGAATAGTGAAACCACTAAGTGGTATTTAAAAAAACTGAATTTTTCATAAAACATAATTTTACCGCTTCTATGAGTGTAATTTAGAAAATCCGAGAGACACAGTAATTATCAAGGACTAAAATGTGGTTCAATGAGATGAAAATAATTTTTGGTGAATATTAACTTTTTACTTTTTTACCACGGTTAAAAGTAAATAGGGTAATTAAGGGTAAAAGTGTTATTATTATTACCCTAACACATGTACTAATTCTATTGGATAAGTTTAAATCGACCAAAAAAAACCTTAGGAATAACATATGACCATTTAGGCCCACTTGGATTAGATTAGGACATTTATTATCAATTTATTTAAAGAAGGGTTAAAATAGTTAAAATCAATGTTTAATAACAAAATCATTTTCAATATAGGGTTATACATAAGATAAATTCGACTATAAATATTCATTAGAAAGATAAAAGGATTTCCAACATAATGGTATTTTATTTGTAAATTTTAGAATTAATATAATTTAATTTATTTATGATACAATAATGATGCAATACTTCTCTTATTAATGAAATATTGACATAATTGATTTTATAAATACCCAAATAAATTTAATTTGAGACTTTTTATGAAATCCAATAATTTTAGATATTAATATGACATGTTAGTACTGATTTATTTGATTTTTTTAGAATTATCATTCTGTTATGATTTTAAAAAAATCAATTACCAAAAATGTCAAAATTAACATAAAATAGCTTTTAAAACAAATATTATATTATTAATTGTTATTATATTCCTAAAAATCTAAGGTTCGTCCACGATACTTATATAATAATAGTTGTATCATTAATGTGCCACTTGGTGGTCTTTTGGATGTATATGGTAAGTTTATTAAATATATAATATAAAAATACAAAGTGACATGGCAAATGTCAATCTAATTAGCTAAGAGTTAAAACTGAACGATAACATTAATATAATGACCTAAACATGTTTAAATTATATTGGATGAGAGTATGTAGACCCATACCCACCTTATCTTCGAAATATATCAATTTGGAGCTATTAAAAACCTAATTTTACTTTATAATAAAATAATATTTTTAGTTATTCCAAAGGTGCCCCTCTCCACCCTTATAAAAGGGCACCTCCTCCCTCTTTTCCTCACACCACATTGAGCCTTCAAGCTCGGTCAACCCCTCACAAGTTCTTTTCTCCACTTCCCTAGAAACATCCTAGAGGATTTCGTCTTCTTCAAAGACCAATTTTTGTTCCCTAAGAGGAGGTTTCAAAGAGGCGCTTCAAAGAAGAGGTAATGTCAGTTACCGATTCTTTCAACTTTATTTCTTCTTCCACTTCTTCTTATTTAGTTGTTTAATTATGATGTAATAAAATAAGTACACTAATATACTGATATGTTATTATAAGTGTGAAACAATACTATTTCACCATCTATCCATTCTACGGAAAAAAAATCACCGCGCGTGTGTACGTATGGAACACCATCTCCACGCCGTGGTGTAATCTATTTTCCACCACCACCATACTTGGATGTGTATAATGGTGTAAATAATGACTATATATTATTATTGTAAAGCGATATTGATTCTGAAATAGTATACATACACTCCAATACAATTCCACGATCATGGGAATGATATCATCGCTCGTGCGTACGTACGGAATACCATCTCCACCATGTGATGCGACTCGTTCTACATGATCATCATTGAATGATGATTATATAAATGAATTGAATGAATTAATATGATATATATTACACTAATAACATTATGGAAATTAGTTATCTATAACCAAAAAAGAAAAATAAGAATTTATTCGATAAAACAAGCATAAGAACAAAAAGTAATAAACACCTGAATAACAAGTAGTAATGAAATATTACTAATAATAAGCTAATAATATGACCATATATGATATCATAAAAATTAGTATGATTCTGGAATAAGTCAATACCATTATTTAAATCATTATACAGGAGGTTCGGACACTTATAAAGAAAATCGTACCTAAGGTAATGGAAAATATCACAATCTGATTTTATCTGAGATTGTTTATACTTTGGTATTTACTGGGGTGTATTTTATCATCCACATCCATGTTTTCTCAATATGTAATGTTGTTTCCATCCACCTACAATTGTTTAAATCCAGTTTTATCCTTCGGTGAGTTTTTAGTAAATGATATGAAAGGAATATTTTGTCCTTTTTCGTATGAGGCACTTTTTTGACTTTTTCGGAAAAAGTACGAGAAGAATGTTTTTTAACTTATACGGCATGAATGGATTTTTAAAACATTATTTCCATGAAACTTCCTTTACATGTTTTCAAGTATATTTCTAATCCACTTCATTTAGTTTAAAATTGTATGACATGTTAAGAAAGGAAAATGTTTTTGAAGTAGAAAGGATATTTTCCTCAAGAATGGAGTTCAAGTGTTTTATCAAAATTATTTTCCATCAAAGATAATATAGGGTTCTGTTTCTATCCCAATTATTACATTGATTTTATGATTTTGTGATTGAATTATTTTCATGAATTTATTTATCTTATATGAATTGTTTTATGATGTCATGTTGTTTAAGAATCCCATTTTTATTACATGGGTTATCCAATAATGTATGATTTATTATTTTGTGGCACACATAAAAATGGTATCATTATGAGATGGGTGGGAACTATATCTCCCTCCAATGCATTGGGTAAAGATTTTATATCTCATGAGATAGGGATGGTTGGAACGTCAGGTTAAACCGGTTCAGTGAAACAGGACTGAAATGAGGAGTGAACTCGGTTCAGAAATGGACTTTGTCCACTAAGATAGTGTTGGGAATGAGTCTTGACTAATAAGAAATGATTCTCTATGATTATGTGTGTATTCCACAAAGTTTCATGTTTTAAGTTATGATTCTTGGGATTACATTTCACTATATTGATTTATCCCATGTTATGAAATTATGAACTCTTTTGGAGGTTAAGATTTCCAAAAGTTATGATCTTTTGTATATGATGTGATAGATATTTCTTTTGCTTACCCTTACTGAGCATTTGAGCTCACCATTTTGTTTGTTTTATTTCCCCAGGTCAGGAAGAAGGTTATTAAGTAGGATATTCCAAATGAAACTCTAGATATGATGAAATAAATGGGAGGCAAAGTATATGCTTTATAAACTAACTGTTTATGTTTCCGACGTTCTAAAGACTCTATACCTATACGGTCATTTCCTAGTTTTGTTATATGTTGTAATAAGTGTTCTTAAATTATTAATTAATAACAATGTATGTAAAGTATGGGTCGATATAGTTGGTATCAGAGGAAAGGTATAGTCAACCTTTGGAAACTAGGAACTGAAAGCCTTAGTAAGAACACTAAGGATAAGTCTTAGCATAGAACACAATCTTAGTGTTTTAGAAATGGCCATGAATAACCTATTATAAGACCATAAATGTGAAATTTTATTCTTCATTATGTGGTTTTCCTATCATAATTAGTGTTTCTCACACTATTCTTCTTGGTTTTAGTCAATGGCTGGAACCCGAAGGAACTGTGTTAATGCGGAATGCGACGGGCAATGCAATGATTGTCCCCCTGAGCAACCAAACGTTATAAGAGATGGAATGAAAAATCTTGTATCCATGCTCACACAAATTTCTCATGCTATGAATCATATAGGACTTCCAAACAAGAAAAGAAATGAGAAACATTCTGTTGAATCCTCTATGAGGCAGCATCCACCTTCATTCATCGGGTCTACTGATCCATTAGTTTCTGAACAATGGATTAGTACTACTGAAAAGATATTTTCAGTTCGTCAATGTTCTGAACATGATAAAGTCATCCTAGCAGTGTATTGTATGGAAGGAGATGCTGATCAATGGTGTAATCTTATTAAGAATACGAGGCAACAGGATGAAATTGAGTCTATGGAATGGGAAGAGTTCAAGAACTTATTTTTCAATAAGTACTTCCCTCGTATTCTCCAAACAAAGATGGAGCAGGAGTTTCTTGAACTAAATCAAATGGATGATGAATCTGTTGGTACCTATGAAGCAAATTTTACAAGACGTGCAAGGTACGCTTATGGTATTATTATACAACCTGAGAGTAAGATCGATCGATTCTTTAGTGGCTTAAAACCAAGTCTTCTAAGGGCCTTAGCCATAAAGGACTTCAATAGATACAAGGAAATCGTTCGATGTGATCTCGATGTTGAGGTAGAGATTGGAGTAACCCATCAGTCATATGGGTTTTATAAGAAGTGGAAAATATAATTCAAAGGAAAATATAAAATGCACACTGAAAATAAGATGAGCTTTCCCTTATTCTAAAAGTGTGGAAAGAAACATGGAAGGATTTGTCTTAAAGGAACAAGTAAATGTATCCAATATGGAAAGGAAGGTCATTGGGCATTTGAAGGCCGCAATGATGGGAAGAAGATTTCTAATGATGCAAAAAAAGGAAGGGATACACAGAATGAACCTACTACACTTCAATGTTTCAAGTTCAAGGAGATGGGGAATTATGACAATCAATGCCCAACTCCAAGGGATGATGATGATGGTCGACGTCAACAATCTCATAAGGCTAAAGGCAAAGGAAATACACATGAAATTTCTATCAGTGATGTGGAGTACGATAACGATGTGGTGAAAGGTACACTTACCATCCACTCTAATGTAGAAAATGTTTTATTTGATTCTGGATCCACCCACTCTTTCATTTATAAAGAATTTTCTAAGAGTATATCTGTATTACCTCAACAATTATATGTTTAGTTAGCTGTGACAACACCTAATGGCACAACAGTCGCATCAAATGTTTATTATTCTTCCCTGATTGAAGTTTGTGGGAAAGTGCTTCTTGCAAATCTTGTGATCCTTCCTATATTGGAATTTGATGTAATTCTTGGCATGTATTGGCTTTCTTTATATGGAGATCATATCAATTTCCAAAGAAGGTAAGTCACATTTTATATTCCAGATCAATCTATGATCGTCTATCGATGCAAGGATGAACTTAACCTTCTAGTGCAAATTTCTTCCATCTTATGGGTCTTGATTCTACTAAATGAGGGTTATTTATCTCAAATGGCGGGAGAGAAACTCACAATTAAGAATATTCCCATTGTACGGGAGTTTGGCGATGTCATTCCGGAGGAATTACCAGGCCTTCCACCAAATCGTGAAGTTGAGTTTTCAATATAATTCCCACTGGGTGCTTTTCCTATTTCAATGAAACCTTATAGAATGGCCCCAATTGAGTTGCAGGAATTGGAGAAGCAACTCTAAGAAAATCTTGATAAGGGATTCATATTCCCTAGTGCGTCACCTTGGGGAGAACCTGTTCTGTTTATTAAGAAGAAAGATGGATCAATGAGGCTCTGCATTGATTATCGAGAACATAACAAGATCACTATCAAGAACAAATATCCTATTCCACGCATTGATGACTTATTTGACCAACTACGAGGAGCTCAATAATATACCAAGATTGATCTTCGTTCAGGGTATTATCAATTAAGGGTCAAAAAGGGAGTATATACCAAATACTTCTTTCCGTACAAGGTATGGACACTATGAATTCATAGTGATTCCATTTGGTCTTACTAATGCCCATGCTATCTTCATGGATCTGATGAATAGAGTCTTTAGAGACTATCTTGATCAGTTTTTGGTAGTCAATATAGACGATATTCTTGTATATTCAAAGAGCAAGGAAGAACATGAAGATCACATGAGAATTATATTGAAGACTCTGAGAAAGGAGAAGATTTATTCCAAATTTACCAGGTGTGAATTTTGGCTTCAAAATATTTCATTTTTGGGTCACATAATCTCAAAAGAGATGATATCTGGGGATCCAGCAAAAACAGAGGTTATCGAAAGATGGTCGAGACCAACAACAGTAACTAAGATCCGAAGTTTTCTTAGTTTGGCTGTATATTATCGTTGTTTTATGAATGATTTTTCACGATTATCTAATCCACTCACCAGGTTTACTAGAAAAAGGAGTTAAGTTTTTTTGATGGAGGAATGTGAAGAGAATTTCAAAGAGTTGAAAAGAAGGTTATCCAGTGCACCTGTGCTCACACTGCCTTGTAGTGGAGAAAGGTTTGTGATCTACAGTGATGCATCCAAGAAGGGATTGGGGTGTGTTCTTATGAAAAATGATACGGTGATAGCTTATGCCTCACCACAGTTGAAAATCCATGAGAAAAATTTCCCAACTCATGATTTGGAGTTAGATGCGGTAATCTTTTCATTAAACATTTAGAGGCATTATCTTTATGGGGAAAGGTGTGATATTTACACTGATCATAAAAGTTTAAATTTTATTTTCACACAAAACGAGCTGAATATGTCCCAAAGAAGATCGTTAGAGCTAATTAAGGATTATGACTGCTCAATTCATTACCACCCTGGGAAAGCAAACAAGGTTGCAGATGCATTAAGTCGACAAGACCATGCTAGCTTATCCATGATGAGGATCACAAAAGTTCAATATATATGGATTTAAAAAGGATGGATCTTGGAATTATAATGGAAGGGGGGAAATTGTATCTTTCTCAAATGAAATTTAAACCATCTATACATGTGAAGATTAAAGAGGAACAGAAAGAAGATGTAGAGTTACAAAATAAGGTGAGAAATATTCATGAATTCAACCTTGATTGTGATGGGATAATAATGTTCAGGAATCGGGTTTGTGTTCCTCCCATCCTCGAATTAAAGAAGGAGCAGCAGGATGAGGCTCATAGTTCTTCATTCTCTATTCATCCTGGAAGCACAAAGATGTATAGGGACCTGAAAGAGTACTTCTGGTGGGATGGCATGAAAAGAGATGTGGTTGAATATGTCTCTCGATGCTTGGTTTGTCAGCAAGTTAAAGATGAGAGACAGAAGTCTAAGGGGATGTTACAACCATTACCCATACCTGAATAGAAATCGGAAAACATCACTATGGAATTTGTCACAGGATGTCCTAAAACATCCAAAGGAAATAATGCTATCTGGGTCATAGTTGATCATCTTACAAAGACTGCACACTTAATTTCTATTAGAGAGGATTTCTCCCTAGATCAGCTTTCCATGATATATGTAATGGAAGCGGTAAGATTGCATGGAGTACCACTTTTTATTATATCTAATCGGGATACGAGATTTACTTCGATGTTCTGGCGAAGTCTTCAACATACTCTAGATACAGAGTTGAGTTTCAGCACTGCTTATCATCCTCAGACAGACGGTCAGTCTGTGAGAACAATTCAGACTCTAGAAGATATGTTGATATCTTGCTCTATAGATTTCAAAGGTGGTTGGGATCAACACCTACCTTTGGTGTAATTTTCATATAATATTAGATTTCACTCCAATATTCAGATGGCTCCTTATGAATTTTTCTATGGAATGAAATTCAGGACTCCAACTTGCTGGGATAAAGTTGGGGAAAGAAAGCTATTAGGACCTGATCTTGTTGATGAGATGGTAAAAAAATGTCCGATATATTCAACAACACATAAGAGCATCTCAGAGTCGACAGAAAAGTTATGCTGACAACTAATGAAAAGACCTAGAGTTTGAAGTGGGTGATATAGTGTTCTTAAGAATATCTCCCTGGAAGAGGGTCACGAGATTTGGAAGGAATGGAATGTTGAACCCTAGATATATCGATCCTTTCGAAATACTTGATTGTGTTGGAAAGGTAGCTTACCGATTGGCACTTCCACAGAATCTTTCTGAATTTCATGATGTGTTCTATGTATCTCTCCTGAGAATGTACATACCTGATCCTTAATATGTACTCAGCTTAGATGTTGTACCGCAGGAGAAAGATCTTTCTTATGAAGAACAGCCGATAGAGATTCTAGATCGTAGCAAAAAAGTCCTACGAAACAAGACCACTCGATTGGTGAAAGTTTTATAGAGGAACCACCAATTAAAAGAATCTACATGGGAGCTTGAGGATATGATGAGGGAGAGGTATCCTCATCATTTTGTAACAAAGTGACGGATTTTGAGGGAGAAATTCATGTTAAGGGGGGTAGAATGTATCACCCGAGACTTTTATGAGAAATATTTTGTTTTTATGTTATATAAATCATCAAAGGAATCTTTCACTACACACAAAACTAGCTTCTCTTGCTTTACATGCAACCGCGGCCTTCCTCGATATCTTGTGTCGTACGCAATACCGAGTTTCACTAAACAACGATATGCTATTAAAATATTATTAAAACTAGCCGTTATGAATAGTAATAACAACTTTTTGAAATTTTTTGTATATTATTTTACAAAATGGACTTCAATTTTGGATTCGTAATATCGAAATTAGCTTAGGGTGAAATTTTGGTACTTTTCGGATAACATTCATATTCTGATGAATAGTGAAAATTACTAAATTTTAATTAAAAACAACTTTTTTAATCAAAATAATAAATAGTGATAAATTATTAATTTGAGTGGTTTTAAAGTATATTTAGAATATATTTTTACAATTTAATACAATATTTTTCATTGGATGTAATTTCACATTTAAAATAGACATAAAAAAGTGTCAATCTTTTGATAGTTATTATATCTTAAAAACACGCTATTTATTTTGACGACGGGAATTAATTTTTAAATTAGTTAATGAAACTGATATGTTTTTAATTTGATAAAATAGGCATCATTTTTTAATTCATAATATCAAATATAGCTTAGGCCTAATTTTTGGTATTTTTCTAGAAACATTCATTTTTCGATAAATAGTTATACCACTAAGTGGTAGTTAAAAAAAATGAATTTTTCATAAGACTTAATTTTACTACTTCTATGAGTGTAATTTCGAAACTCCGAGAGACACGGTTAATATCAAGGACTAAAATGTGGTTCAATGAGATGAAAATAATTTTTCGTGAATAGTAACTTTTTATTTTTTTTACCACTGTTAAAAGTAAATAGGGTAATTAAGGGTAAAAGTGTTATTATTATTACCCAAACACATGTCCTGATTCTATTGGATAAGTTTAATTCGACCAAAAACAACCATAGGAATTAAATATGACCATTTAGGCCCACGTGTATTAGATTAGGACATTTATTATCAATTTATTTAAAGAAGGGTTAAATTAGTTAAAATCAACGTTTAATAACTAAATCATTTTTAATATAGGGTTATACATAAGATAAATTCGACTATAAATATTCATTAGAAATATAAAAATCTTTCAAACATAATGGTATTTTATTTGTAATTTTTAGACTTAATATAATATAATTTATTTATGATACAATGATGATGCAGTATTTATCTTATTAATGAAATATTGACATAATTGATGTTATAAATAGCCAAATAAATGTAATTGGAGACTTTTTATCAATTGAAATAATTTTATATGTTAATATGACATGTTAGTATTGATTTAATTAATTTTTTTCGAACTAATCATTCTGTTATGAATTTCACAAAAATCAATTACCAAATAGTGTCAAAATTGACATAAAATAGTTTTAAAAAAAAATATTATATTATTAATTGTTATTATATTCCTACAAATCTAAGGTTCGGCCAGGATACTTATATCATGATAGGTGTATAATTAAGGGACCACTTGGGGGTCTCTTGGATGTATATGGTATGTTTATTAACTTTATAATATAAAAATACAAAGTGACATGGTAAATGTCAATCTAATTAACTAAGAGTTGAAACTAAAGAATAAGATTAATATAAGGACCTAAACTAGTATAAATTCACTTTTATGAGAGTATTTCGACCCATAATCACCGTATCTTAGAACAAATATCAATTTGGAGCTATTAGAAACCGAATTTGACTTTATAATAAAATAACATTTTTAGTTATTCCAAAGGTGCCCCTCTCCTCCCTTATAAAAGGGAACCTCCTCCCTCTTTTTCTCACACCACATTGTTTCTTCAAGCTCGGCCAACCCCTTCCAAGATCTCTTCTCCAAATCTATAGAAACATCCTAGAGGTCCTGGTCTTCTTCAATGTCCAATTTTAGTTCCCTAATAGGAGTTCTCAAAGAGGCGTTTCAAAGAAGAGGTAATGTTCGTTACCGATTCTTTCAAGTTTATTTCTTCTTCCACTTCTTCTTCTTTAGTTGTTTCATTATGTTGTAATAAGATCAGTATCAATCATATATTGATATGTTATTATAAGTATGAAACAAACATATTTCACCATCTATCCATCCTACGGAAAACGAAATCACCGCGCGTGCGTACGTACGGAATACCGTCTCCACACCGTGGTGTAATCTAGTTTCCACCACCACCTTAATTGGATGGGTATAATGGTGTAAATAATGAATATATATGATTATTTTAATTTGATATTTATTCTGAAATAGTATACAGACACTCCAATACAATTCCACGATCATGGGAATGAAATCATCGCTCGTGCGTACGTACGGAATACTGTCTCCACGATGTGATGTGACTCGTTCTACATGATCATCATTGCATAATGATTATATAAATGAATTTAATGAATTAATATGATATATATTACACAAATACCATTCTTGAGATGAGGTATTTATAACCTAAAATGAAAAATAAGAATTTATTCGACAAAACACACATAAGAACCAAAAGTAATAAACAACCGAATAACAAGTAGTAATGAAATATTACTAATAAGAAGCTAAGAATATGACCATATATGATATCATATAAATAATTATGATTCTGTAATTAGTCAATAACATTATTTAAATCATTATACAGGTGGTTCGGAAACTTATGAAGCAAATCGGACCTAAAGTAATGGAAAAATATCACAATCTCGTTTTATCCGAGATTGTTTATACTTTGGTATTTACTGGGGTGTATTTTATCATTCACATCCATGTTTCCTCAATATGTAATATTGTTTCCATCCACCTACCATTTTTTAAATCCAATTTTACCCTTCGGTGAGTTTTTAGTAAAATATATGAAAGGAATCTTTTGTCGTTTTTCGTACGAGGTACTTTTTGACTTGTCCTACAAAAGTACGAGAAGAATGTTTTTTTAACATATATGGCATGAATGGATTTTTAAAAAATTATTTCCAAGAAAATTACTTTACAAGTTTTCAATTTTATTTTTAATCAACTTCTTTTAGTTTAAAATTTTATGACATGTTAAGAAAGGAAAATGTTTTTGAAGTAGAATGGATATTTTCCTCAAGAATGGAGTTCAAGTGTTTTATCAAAATTATTTTCCATCTAAGATAATATAGGGTTACGTTTCTATCCCTATTATTACATTGATTTGATTATGTTGTGATGAGATTATTTTTATGAATACCTTTATCTTATATTAATTGTTTTATGATGTCATGTTGTTTAAGAATCCCGTTTTTATTACATGGGTTATGCAATAATGTAAGATTTATGATTTTGTGGCACACATAAGAATGGTTTCATTATGAGATGGGTGGGACCTATATCTCCCTCAAATAAATTGGGTAAAGATTTAATATCTCATGAGATAGACAAGGCTGGAATGTCAGGTTAAACTGGTTCAGTGAAACAGGACTGAAAGGAAGAGTGAACTCAGTTCAGAAATGGACTTTGTCCACTAAGATAGTCTAGGCAATGAGTCTTGACTAATAAGAAATTATTCTCTACGATTATGTGTGTATTCCACAAAGTTTCATGTTTTAAGTTATGATTATTGGGATTACATTTCACTACTATGATTTATCCCATGTTATGAAATTATGATCTCTTTTGCAGGTTAAGATTTCCAAAAGTTTTGTTCTTATATATATGATGTGATTGATATTTCTTTTGTTTACCCTTACTGAGCATTTGAGCTCACCCTTTTGTTTGTTTTATTTCCCCATGTTAGGAAGAAGGTTATTAAGTAGGATATGCCAAAAGGGACTCTAGATATGTTGAAATAAATGGGAGTCAAAGTAGATGCTTTTTGAACCAGCTATTTATATTTCCCAGTTTCTAACGACTCTATACCTATACGGTCCTTTCATGGTGTTGTTATATTTTGTAATAAGTGTGCTTCAATTCTGACGTAAAAAAAATGTATGTAATGTATGAGTCGTTATATTAGAGGTCCTAGAGTGGAAGTGGGATGGGATATCCATGGATATCGTGATGGGACATCGATGTACATCCATAGGAAATGACTCTATCTGGGTGATTATCGATCGAGTCACCATGTTGGCCCACTTCCTACTGAACAGAGAGCAGGGCTTGGAAGAGAGCATGGGACGCCTCTACGTACGAGAGATAATATGGCTTCATTGTGTTCCATTTATGATCATCTCTGATCGAGAGGCCGGTATGAAATCCGGGCTGTTGAAGGGGTTGTAGGAGGCTTTCGGGATGCAGCTTTGCTTGAGCACCACCTTCCACCCACAGACGGATGGCTAGACTGAGAGGACCATTCAGAATCTTGAGTATATGCTCCGTGCATGCGTCCTCGACTTTGGTCAATGCTGGGAGGATCACATGCCCTTGGTAGAGTTTTCATATAACAATAGCTACCACTCTACCATCGGGATGGCACCATACGAGGCAATATATGGCTAACCTTGCAGATCGCCTCAATGATGGACTGACCCAGGGGAGTCAGCACTTGTAAGACAAGAGATGGTGCAGGCTATGACGAAGAAGGTGAAAATCATCTTGGAGCGGATGAATACTGAACAGAGCAGGAAAAATCCCTATGCTACTAGAATACAGACGCCACTGGAGTTCAAGGATGGAGACCACATCTTTCTACGGGTATCATCTCGATGAGGTCTACTGAGATTTGGCTGAGGAAGAAAGTAATCTCCGTGATTCATCGGACCATTCCAGGTCATCAGCACGGTAGGCGAGGTGGCTTACCTCCTGGCTCTTCCACTTCAGTTGCACATGGTGCACGACGTCTTCCACGTATCTCAGTAGAGGAGATATGTGCACGACCCGTCCCACATCATCGACCATGGGGGGTTGGACATCAATGATGTGGAGACATTCATAGAGGTTCCAGTGGTGATTGAGGATCGACAATAACTGGTCCTACGAGGACGTTCAATTCCTCTGGTGTGCATTCTCTGGAAGCATGAGAACCTGCAAGAGAGCACATGGGTGTGGGAGGCTTAGATGCATGCTGAGTACCCCCATTTGTTCCCCTAGAATGTGTTGTAACATATAGGGATGTAATTCCATGGGGGGGGGAGAATGTAAAGACCCAGAAATCCTGTGGAAATTTTTTTCTTAAATACATGGGAATTTTACGAGTCTGCAGTTTCGGAAGGCACCTGATTCTGAGGTCCGGTGTGCGTGGAATCAATTTCTGATGTTTTGTTTGGGTACGTTCAGTAATAGTACGTGTGGGATATTTTATATTTTGAAACAGTGCTCGGAATTGAAATCTGAGGACACCGTTGAACTCACAGCACTAGTATTCGCTTAAGGGGACCTTTACCGTAGTTGCGTTTCAACGTCTTTGGAAGTTAGTTTTCTGGCTTTCATAGATAAAGGTAAAATAAAAATAAGTGATGTCTTATTTTTATTTATATGGTTAAAGTCTTTGGGTTGTGGTTATTTTTCTCCAAAGATAAGTTAGGCGTGGGTCCCACCCCCACTTAACCTCCCATGGGATGATATTTTGTGGTGGGCCCACACGAGTTCAAACCTCTCAACTCCCCTTGAGACCCCCCCCCCCACTTAACTCTTTAACTCCCCTTGAATTTATTAATGTCACAAATATTCATTTAATTTTGGTGCACTCTCCACCTCCTCCTCCCTTTATTGTTCCATCAAAATTAATTAAAGTCTTTGTTAATTAATTTGAGTGTTTGAATTCAATTGAAATGCATGGCATCATTAAAATAATGGGGAGCCTATTATTTCACTTTGACATGGCGATTATTCTTTAAGAGATTGGGGGAACACTTGAAAGGATGACCCTTTTCCAACGAGGAATGTGCAGAACACAAAGAATGACCATTTTCTCCAAAGATGAATGCACCATCACTGACGAAGGATGAGGATGACGCATGAGCCCTGAATTGGCGGCGTGTGATGGGCATAGCATTCGATGGCGTCATCCAAATTATTTTTCCACGCCTTCAACAATGTACTACAAATCAAGGTAGGGGATTTGATTAATTTTAAATGAATAAATTTATACCCTCGTTATTCGATGAATGCCTTGGTTCGTCGTTGGCCATATGATATCATCTAATACGGAGGGTGCTGGCCGAACCAACATGGCCCGACATTCCTCCATTGGTTATTGTTGTTTGTTGTCGGAGGAAAAATTAAAAGGGCATGGTTCGGTCACACCACCCCGGAGAAGAACCACGGGACGGAGGAGGTGGTGGTGGCAGTGATCGGAAGCGGCGGCCGCGTGCCGGTCGCATGGAGGGAGACCGGCGGCCGCTCGGGCCACCCGGACCGTCAAAAACCGGCCGGCCAATCTGGCCAGTCAGCAATTAGGAGCCGCTGCACATGAAGGCTCCACATGGAGGGAGACCTCAGACCGCATCCATGGGTCGCTCCGCCGGAGAAGAACCGGCCGGGCTGGAAGAACCGGCCGGCTACTGCCGGCCGGGAAGGAGGACCACAGTGCCCACAATCACTGCACAGAGGACAGGCGGCCCGCATCCGCGGGCCGCTCGACTGGGCGAACCGGTCAGCTACCTGCTAGCCGTGCTAAAGAAACGCAACCCGCGTGACCAGCTACGGTTGGCCGGGAAGAGGAGGGACGACGTCGCCGGACGAACCAGACCGAACAGCAGTGTAGGCCGGGTTAGTAGATGGGGCGCGCCCCACCAGGCCGAGATGACCCCCAGAAAGATCAGACCCACTGATCCGGGTAGGGCCGAGCCACCATCCCACTGTTCTTAATGGGCCGGTCTTGTCTTCGCTTAATTGGGCCGACCCGCCAGCCACTGGACTTGACGGGTCAGACTCGTCTTCACTTAAATGTGAATATCTCCTAGACCGTGCGTCCGATTGAGGCGCTGTCTATGTCACTAGGAACTTCACTACGAGGAGGTCCATTTTCGATACTCTGTGTGGGTTTTGGGTAAATTTTGGAAAATGTCCGGGTTTTGATCAAGCGTAAATCCAACCGGGCCTTGGAACGGAAATGCCAAAAACTCTCAGACCATGCGTCCGATTGATGCACCGTCTGTCCCGTTGAGTTTCATATGATGAGACGGAACTATTAGATACATAAACTCATGAAATTGTGATAGTTGATGTATCGAAACTTGGCTCGAGGTGTGGAACCTCCCGGAATCGAGCGTGCTGTGTGCGGGAACCCTAGAGCTGGATGTGATGACTACTGAACTGGAATCCTACGTTGGTTTGACATCGATGATTACTGAAACAGAATCCTCCATGGGTTCGAAAATGATGACAACTATATCAAGATCCTTCGTGGGTCTGACAGATCTGTCTTCTATTCCTATATCCTATGTGGGTCCGATAGAATAGCTGGTCCTGTATCTTGTGTGGGTCTGACAACGTAGCTGGTCCTGTATCCTATGTGGGTCTGACACCATAGATGAATCAGTTACTATATCTAATCATCTATATCACTCTAGAATAGCTATTCCTGTATCCAGTGTGAGTCTGAGAGCATAGCTGGTCATGTATCCTATGTGGGTCTGAATGATTAGATGAATTAGTGACTACATCTTATCGTCTCTATCACTCTACAAAATATGTATACCTATGTGAGTAGAGTCATGACATTCAGTCGATTTTATTGAGATCATTGATTTATCTTATTTTTTGGAATGGTTCGTGCTTGGGATCAATAGTTGGAGCTAGACTGTGATTGATAAATTAGGTATATGTATGGGAATATAAATAATTAGGTTTGGTTGATACTTGGTGATTTTATCTTTCATTGTGGTTTATCCCCGTTGGATATTGTGAGACCTTGAGGATCTCGAGGTCCTTAATAAGTATCGTTATACTAACCCCTACACGGGCTATACCTGCACCTCATTGTGTTGGTTGCAGATGATAGACAGCGCTGATCGAGGTATATAGTTGTAGATCTTGATGGTACCCGGAGGTGGACCACTTGGTGAGAAATACATGGAGTGGACTGACTGACTTGAGGTGCGGAGGAGGCCATTTGTACCCACCCTTCAGGTGGGAATCACGAAGGACGACTCAGCAGTTGTTGTTTTACTTCTACAGTTGTACTAGATTTTTAGTTTTATTTTACTTTACTATTGGGATTGTATTTCTGGCCCCTTTACATTCATAACCCTCTTTTGTAAAATGTTTCAATTAGTGTTTTACTTCATGTTTCATACTCTGTTGTTTTTTTGTTTACTGTTGTAAAGGAAATGCCTTCCCAGTTTAGGGATTTATGCCTTTGGTGCTAGTCACCAGCCCCTTGTCTATTGAAGGCGGGCATGGGGTAGTCATGATACAGACCCAGGGGAACGGGTCGTGACAATAAGAACGCACATAGGCCACCCTCCACCATGTCTCATCCTATAAACTATCATTCTACCATAACACCCATTCTAAAAAAATTACCATCCCTAGAGAATGTTCATATTCCAGTCAACTGTATGAATCAGATGATCCTCATAGGAAACAAGAACATATAGCTCAACATCCTCAGGATGAATAATGGGAAATGTGTATGAGTGACAGTAGTATAGTTGATATACACCGAAGATGTGGTCCATGTATTGGTATATTTGAGGTAACATTAACTAAAAAGAAACGGTCCCGACTCAATCTAAAATCTTGAATGTCCCAACATATCATGGTGAACACTTACCATGTCTCATGAATGGACCTTGTACAATCTTCTGTGAAATACGCAACAAAACATAATACCCAATATTTAACTCTAGAGGTCATCTACGATGTTCAGTGTAAGATTTCTGATGAGTCTATGTTGTAGCCATCCACCTATGAATGAAATGAACATGCTATGAAATATAAATCTCGATACGTGGTCTTTTTAAATTTTCATCTCCTACCTCTAACTAACATCTAGTAGAAAGTCATGTCCTACTGTATAAATCTTTACAAGGTTCCATATATATCGTCACCTAAAAACTATTATTAATTTTCAATTAAACTAGGGGAATGTGTAACATCCCACGCAAATAAAGAATATAGAATTTTCAAATTTATTAATCTTTATGAATTGAATAATAATTTTACATTAATGGGGATTCTATGTTGGTGGCGTACATGGTACACAACAACAAGTTTCTTTCAAATCATATGTTTCACACACAATCAAGTTATAACAAAAAATAATATATTATTATTATTATTATTATTATTATTACTAGTGGTAGTTATGGAATGGTCATTTTACTGACAGGAATGAACCAAACTAACTAAAATATGAGTAGACATTTTTCTTAAATGGTTTTACATTTATCCATTAAATTTTTGGGTCTTAAAGTGAGAATGAATCTGATTTTAAGCATTAAATACTCTAATATTTTTAAAAATGTTGTCTTAATGCCTTTTGATGGTGAACCCATATAAAATATTGTTATGTGGATTTTATATGTACTATTTAGAAAAATAAAATTCTTATTTATAATCTAGAAAATAAAATTAACATTGGGTATATTATTGGTATTTTTTGATAAAGTTTATCTTTTAATGAATAGTGAAGAATACTGAATTTTAATTCATAACTTCCTTTTTGTCTAATTTATTTATATAGCTGAGTTGTTATTTTAATTGTTTTTAATGTTTAATAAGATTATATTTTAACCAATTAATTCATTTTTGGTCATTTTATGTAATTTCACTCTTAAATCAGACATAAAAAATGTCAATTGTTTTATATGTATTATTTTCTAAAAAATCTTTTTTTGGCTTTGACATAGAAAATAAATTTTAAATTAATTTCAGCCGCTTCTGTGTTTTGGATTTGGAAAATTGGATTCCATATTTGGAATCAGGTGGTCCAAATTTTTTAAATAGATAACTTTTATTTTTAGGAATTATGAATATTTAATTTAGTAAATATTTTATTTACCATTGTTACAGGGTAAATCTATTAAATAAGGTTAAAAAAGAATATTATAATTAAATTAAATTACATTAACAGTTTTCCTAAAAATATTAGAAGATATATTTTCGTCCTAGAAAAAACTTGGGTCGATTTGGGGACCCAATGTAGTATCATGGGAGTGATAATGTGACATTATATTAATTAATATAATGTAAGGACAAAAATAACATAAATATATAACTTTTTGTAAAACACTTGTATATGAGTTTTTATAATTGATATCTTCAGCTATAAATATTCATTTTAAAGATAAATATATTTCCAAAATCATGGTATTTTATTTATAATGATTATAAATTTAAATAAAATGTTTTAATTATGAAACAATGGTGATTCAGTAATTTATTCATTAATAAAGGATTCAAATAAATGATAATAGAATTACTAAAATAATTATTTTTAATCCTTTTATTCACTAAATTAATTTTAGGGAAACTAATGACTTGTTATATTATAATTAATTAAGGGTTTTTGAATGAATCAATTTGTTATATATTTTATTAAAATTCTGGATATGAATAATTTATAAATTGACATAAATGAGTTGTTAAAACAATTAATATTTTTTAAAGGATAAAATAATCCTCAAAATCAATGATTTGGACAAATGACATAAATAATGTTACAAATGTCATAAATGATCCATTTTGGGTCTCTTGGAATTTTATATTAAAATATTAACCATAAGGTATTAATATATATGAAAACATTGTAAAAGATAAATATGTTATGAAAATGTTAAAAATGATATGGATTAAATGATATCCAAAACCATTCATATTCTTATTGGATAATTATATATTTACTTATACGCATATTATATTAGAATTAAATTAGTTTTGTGCCTTTGGAAACTGAAAATAATTTTATAATAAAATAATACATTCAAACATTCCTAAATAGCCCCTCCTCCCTCTTATTAAAGGCCACCACCTCTAACCCATTAATCGCATCCCTCAGCCCTCTTGGCTCATCCAATCTTTTCCCCAAAAAGATCACAAAATCACTATCTTCCTCCTAGAATCCATCCCATATATAGAAGGCAATTCAATAATCCCATTTGTTTCAAAAAAAAAAGAGAGTTACCTGATTTAAAGGTAATCTATACTTAAAGGTGTTATCTTGGGTACTTTTAAATGACATGTGATTGTTGGTTACTTAGGTGCAGCAGAGTGGATGACCAAGGCCGTCTCTCAATGGATGAAGTAAATTTAACAACATATTAATGGAATTTATAAATTTAAATAATATTAATAATAACATTAATTAAAAGGATGGGGTTTTTTATCGATTATAAATCTAGAAGATGCTTTCTAGAAGAAGATTGTATTTTTTTTGTTTTGGAATTATGTTCTATAAAAAAGACACAACAATAAGATGTTTTTTTAAAACTATTTAAAATGAGTAAAAGATATAAATCTACCTCTTTACTCAAAATTTTTTCATTATAATTTAAATTAACATAGTGTTATTTATAATCTTCTAATTAGTTAACCATCAAACCCTATGAGAGTTAACTAAACCAAAAATTCAAAACTACTTAAACCCTAGGCTAGGTTCAAAACATGAAATCATAGCAGGTTGATTGGATTAATGTTATTAGATTAACTTAATGTAAGTGATAAATTAGATCACAAATACACATTGAAAATAAAGATTAATTGATTTTAGGGATTTTTATTTGACTGTACAAATTTACCCCGTGTGGTCTTTTATTGCCGATTAAGATCGCACTATCACAATTTACACAACTTCCAACCTCACGTGTTTCTGTGTCAGTTGTTAAATTGTTTCAAAATTTTCATTTAAATTAATAACTCAATTAATATATCATATTATTTTAATTAAAATATATTATTTAATCAAAATAAATGAATGAAGTAGTTTAGATTTAAATCGATTACTAAAAAGAACTACTTTTATATGGGCTGTGTAGTCATGAAAAAAAGTTTTACATGTGAAAAGGTTTAGAAATGGGAGAACCCAATCATGATTCTAATATTGATTCCAGCCCCATTAGGATGATTAAGAGAAGAATAAATTTGAAAAAAACAAAAGAAATGGGAAGAAATAAATTAAGAAAAAAGAAGGTTATTATGAAAACACAAACATTACAACTTGAGGAAGAAGATGTGGGATTTTACGAAGGGATCCTTTCTTCCAGAGAAACCCTTATTTATATTCTTGGATAATTGGAATGGAACCACTTCTCCTCTTATATCAACTTCATAATACATGTATCAACCCCACATAATAAGAATAGGACCAATTTATAGAGTGGTGGATAGGCTTGGTTCAAAGTTGTTTCAAGTGTGAATGGGGAATGTCACCCACATATATTATGTCAAATTGAACCTCAAATTTGATAAACAAAACGAATAAATCATCTATCCTTCCAGAAGGAGTATTCGTGATAAATTGAGTCCTAGAGCTTCTCTCAAAATGTTTGTCTAATCCAACAACGGATGCAGGAGTTATGGCCCAAATATAGAACCCATGTACAATCTAGAGAATCCAAACCAACTTTGTCTTCATGGACCATTTTCACCACCCAGATTCTTGATTTAGCTCAAATGTACTAAATAAAAGTTGTAGAAAATTATGTTAGGAAAACATTTAAAAAATACTAAGTCTATATAATTCAATGAAATTTATTTATGTTATAAATAATACGGTGAATATTTAATGGTAAAAACTGGAATTTTAATCAAAATTTAAAATGATTGATCAAATCCCAAATATACTCTAAATTAACATAGTTAACAAAATTTGAGTAAATTATATCATTTATTATCAATAAAATTGTGTTTTATTAACTCCCCTACACTTACCCTTTTTCACTCCTGGGAAAAACCTCATATCACGTATTCTAAAACATTGTGACAAGTAATCATCAATATAAAATAAAAACAAATTCTAAAACACATATCCTTGAGATCCAATATTTGGAAACCATAAAACAAAAGTTATCAAGTCTCATAAAAAATTGTTATTTCAAGTTGTCCATTTATATCATTAAATATATGTCCACATCAGTTAACATCCCATGCACAAAACACTTACCTCACTTGAATTTTCTCTTAATACATAAATGTCAATTTTTAAACAATGCCTTTCTCATAAAAATTCATAAAGGGTCACTATAGGATTTATAAATTCCATAATTGACACCGGATTTGGTTCAAGTATATATGTTTATCTTGAGGGCTTTTTTGGGTTGTTCTGTGGCTTTCAGTTGGAAGGATTATGGTGTGAAATTCTTGGTGGCTGAATGAGGAGGGATGGAATCTTTTTTAAAAAAATTGCATTATTTTTTTTTCACTTAAATATGGTCTCATCCTTAATCCACATATCATTTATTCATGTTCATCATCCTAAAAAATAATGTAATTTTCACACCATTCAACATTTCCACAGTAAAAATGTCAATCTTCTCAAACATGATTTTCATGAAATCTATAGATAGAAACAACTTCACTTATCAGGAAATCCCCTGAAAAGGAACAAATTTCAATATAATTATTTTCTTCATTAGCAAACACATCAATTCAGAATTTAATTTTCCACCCAAAGTATCTTATAATGTTGTAGAACATCACAAGATAGCCTCCACCACACATAAGGTAAACTAGATTATGCAATTATACTTCATGAGTAGGTTGGATATGGAAAATTGGCTCGTAATGTTCCAATCCTAATAGGTTGTTAATGGATTCTAAGAGATAGAAGGATTAAATATTCAAGTAGGACATTATATTATTGTATTATTTGAAATAGTGGATTTAATACCAAATAAAATTTTCAATCATTTAAACATAAATACCACAAAACCTTATGTTTTGATATGAATAAATAAAATTCAGGTTAAATCTATAATGGTTTGGTTCTCTCAAAAAAGGAGGTAAATATAAATAATTTGATAATAATGGTTTTTAAGCCTCATAGAAATGTGGTTTAAAATATAAATACAATGTGTTGTGGCTTGGGATTCAAAATTCTAAGAACATTTCATGAAATTACTAAATATTTGTAATTGAAACAAAGTTATTTTTAGCATTCATTTAAGCTCTATTTCATGGGAATAATTGTTTCACTTATTGATTTGAATTTCAAAATAGGAACGAGAATCATTTCAGTTCAAATGTTTCAAAGAAACTCAAAAAATTTGAAAAATAAAAACACACATTTTGAAAAACACACATTTTTTTTGAAAATCATAGAAAAACAAAAAACCAAATGAAATTACTAATATAAAAGGTTACCTCCCCCACAATTAAAACATTTCATTTTCCTAAATGTGAACAGATTTGATGATATAAGCACATGAAATGTAATATATTAAATAGGAGAAATAATAAAAAGTGAAAGGGCTAGGAACATACTGATATGATCATGTGATGATGGGGTCATGCAGTGTGATGAAATCCACTATATTAGTATGAATTACCTTCCATGTATCTCTTCAATCTTTTCCCATTTACACTAATGCTCTTTATTGTGTCCTCTTATGTGATATCTACTACACCATAAGGAAAACATTAGTAACAAAATAAGGACCTAACCACCTTGAACACAACATAGAAGGTATCATATTCAGTCATAAACTATAGAGAAATACATTTTCACTAGTTTGAAATTATTTTTATGTATATTTTATTCATGAGCTGATTTTGATATCTCTGTGTAGATCCTTGAGTTTTCATTTGAAGACAATTTAATCTCCTCAAGCTCTTGAATTTTCATCTTCCTTTGGATTCCTTCTTGGCCCAAATCCATGTTGCATTTCATTGTATCCCAATAAGCCTGATGATAAACATACATGGGGATATGAAACGCTTTCCCAAAAATAGTTTTAAATGGGGAAATACCAATGGGTGTCTTTTATGTTGTCTTATAATTCCACAATGCATCATCCAATATCTTATTCCAATCATTCCTATTTTAATTCATGGTTTTCTCCAAAATTTGTTTCAACTAACGATTTGAAACCATAGCCTGACCATTTGATTGGAGGTGGTATGGTGTTGATGTTTTGTGTGTCATCCCATACTTTCAATGAAGGTTAGAATGATTCTGATTGAATAAGTATGTCCCTTGGTCACTGATGATGGCCTTTGGTACTCCAAACATGCAAATCATTTTTGCATTGACAAAGTTGACAACAACATGAGAATCAATAGTCATGGTGGCCTTATCCTCAACACATTTACTTAAATAGTCAATAGAAACCAAAATATAAAAAAACTAGATGAACTAGGAAAAGGACCCATAAAATTGATGCCCCATACATCAAAAATCTCACAGAATAGTATGGGTTGTTGAGGCATCTCACGACTCCTAGATATGTTCCCTGTGTATTGTGAATGAGTGCATGAATTACAAAACACATGTGCATCATAGAATAATCTAGGAAAATGTAATCCAAAGTATATGAAATTACTAATAGTATGTTGGGGTCCAAAGTGTCCACCACAAGATAGTGTATGACATAATTTTAGAACAAACTCAAACACAAGATCCTGAACACACCTCCTAATAACATGGTCACTACACGCGCTCCATTAGTATAGATCATCCTATACATAAAATATTGACTCAATATTTAATTTTTGGAAATGATGTTTCTTTAAATTCCCTAGGATTTCAGAGTCAACATGGTAGATAACTAAAACTTCATACCAAGGAAGCGTAGCTGAGATGGAATAAAAATACTCATCGGGGAATGTTTCTTTAAGTGGTTCTTGGTCCAATATGTCATCCTCTAGCGTGTGAGTAAACCTACGCACATAGTCTTCCACCATGTTTTCTAACCCCTACTAGTCCATTTTCTCAATATCAAATTCATGAAGAAGTAGGGTCCATCGGATTTGCCTGGGCTTTGCGTCTGGATTCTTCAATAGGTACCTCATAACTACATGGTCAGAAAAAACAACTTCATTATAACCCAATAAATATGAATGTAATTTATCGAATGTTAATATGATATCAAGAAAATACATTTCTGTTGTTGTGTAGTTTTATTGGGTTGAATTCATTATCCTCAATGCATAGGCAATCACATGTGAACGTCCCTCCACAATCTGAGATAAGACAACTCCAACTACGAAGTTAAAGGCATCACACATAATCTCAATAGGAAGCTCCCACCGTGGAGTATGTATGATAATTAGAGTGGTCCCACACATATTTTTATCATCATATAAGTCCTAAAATAATAATTAATCACAAAATTAGAATTCTTTTGAATTAATCTTGACATTAGAAGATCAATCATGATAAATTCATTGATGAAGCACCAATAAAATCCAACATGCCCTAGAAAAGATCTAACATCACACACATATGAAGGATACGGTAAGGATGAAATGATATCTACCGTAGATCTATCAACCTCAATACCATGTTTGGACACTACATGCCATAAGACAATTCCATAAACTACAATGAAATGACACTTTTCAAAGATCAGGACCATATTATTCACAATACAATGATTCTACCCATTTCCAAAACTATATAGACATTAATCAAATGAGGATCCATACAATGTAAAATCATACATAAATACCTCCATGAATGATTCATTAAAATCTGAGTAATACTCACTATGCATCTCTGGAAGGTACCAGGGGCATTAAAAAGTCGAAATGGCATCCTTCGGTAGTAAAACATACCGAATGGACTAGTGAATGTTGTCTTCTCTTGATCCTCAAAAGAAATAAGAACCTGAAAATATCATGAAAATTAATCAATGAAACAATAATGTGTCTTCACGGCTATTCTCTCAAGCATTTGATCAATATATGATAGGGGAAATTAATCCCTTCAAGGTGGACTGATTTTGTTTCCTTTAATCAATACACACACACCAACTATTTTTTACCCACATTGGAACTAACTCATCTTTCCCATTTTTAACAATATTAACACAACAATTATTATGAAAAACCTGAATAGGACTTACCCACTAAGGATCGTAAATGGGAATAATTATACCTTCCTTGAGTAATTTTTCATCATCTTTCTTAACATCTTCCAAAGGAGTTGTATTAAGTCTCCATTGTGGTTGCCTGACCGGTTTAGCCCCATCCTTCAAAAGAATCCTCTTTTTGAAAATGAATGGGATAATATGTTATAATTCAGACAAGGCCCACCCAATTTCCATTATTTTATCTATCAAAAGTTTCAAAAAGTTTTTCTTCATTTTCCGAAGGAAGATTGTTAGTAATGATAACATGTAATTTATCCCCACTTAACAAGTAAGAGTATTTGATATTTGGAGGTAATGACTTGAGTTATAGTGTAGGAAGTTGGTGAATGGGATGAGACATTGAAGGAAATGAAATATGTGCACAGAGGGCATCATTTTTAGAATATAATTATTCACAATTAGTGAATAAAACATCAAATCCATCTATATACTAAACATCCATGATATTATAAGTGTTCAGTTCATAAAAATCAGAATATGAATCCATTTCATAATCAAATCTAAGATAGATTTTTTCATTATAAATAGGTGTGTATGTTTTATTAGACATCTAACTATAACCAATACTCATTATCTCTATATCCATAAGAAAATAAAATTCAATGGGGTTTTTATTTGGTGGTTGAAAATGGGAGATAACAAATGAAGAATGGACCTCTAAGGGGTACTCTATGGATTCCATATCATTAAATATCCCATCATCATCCACAAAATCCATGGAATGTGTACCCTCGTTGACATTTATGATAGTTAATTCAATTTTGAGGAAGGGTATACTGATGATAATGGTTACATGATAACTTACCCGATTATTATCCTTTTTAAGCATGTATAAATCTGCAAGAAAGATCATGTCTCTTACCAAGAAAAGTACATCCTCATAGACTCCCAATGGATATTCTATTTATCTATTCTCCAATTGCACCACTACTCTCATCGGATTAATATCAAAAAACTTATAACTAAGAGAATATAGAGTGAGGAATCACATTTATGGATCCTCTCAAATTAAAAAGAGCATCAAAAAAGTGAAACTCCCCTATAGTGCATAGTATAGACAATGTCTTGGGATCCTTGAACTTTGTTGAATTTTTTTGAGTTGGTGTAATGAGTGATGACACATTCCTTCCCTGGTTGATCCAATGATTCCCCTTGAGTCCTATAAAATTAGTACAATGTTTTTTTTGAATTTGGCATACCTTGGGATTTGCTTAATGGAACAAATAAGGGGGATGTTTTTCTCCACACACATGAATATGTCAAAATCCTTCTTTAGCATCCCCTCATCATCCATATTATCGGTTTGAACAACCTAGTTTAGAAAGGAGTGTTTTATATGGAACATCATCAATATTTTTCATACCATTATTTTACCATTCAGTTTCTCTTCACCTGGTCTTGAAGGAAGCTTCACTTGAGTTGAGGTAAATCTCGGTGGAATGGTGGGTGAAAGAAGTATCATTCATTTTCTTTCTACTTCTCATTATGATAGGAATTACATTTCCATTTGGATATGTAGTTGGTTAGGAAGGTATATTTCTAGTATTCTTACTTACATGTTCATGGAGGGCGGTGGCAATCTGGCTCATTTGAGTCTTCAACTCCATCAGCTACAAACCTATACTATTGAGATCATTCTGTTAATTAAGAAAATTCTGTTTCAAAAGATCATCAATATTAGAATCTTCCTTTGATTGAGAATCCCATTATTGTTGGCTTGATGATTTTAGAGCATCAAATCGCCTTGGGTTGTTGGAAACACTATTGGTAAAGTGGAGGCTTTGGGAAGTTTGGTTGAAAAGGTGAACATTTTTGTTATCTGGCGCTATACATCATGTCTGATTGTTTATTCCTCCCTTGTTTTTATGTTGGTGAAAAGGAATAAAACTTATTTTAGGGATGTGGTTTTTACTACTACTGATATGGTCTCCTAAGAAAAATTTCTACCCAATCTTCTATTTCTTATACTTGGGGACAATAGTTAGTTGGGTGGCTTCTCTCAGTGAAAATTCCACAAGGCCTTGAAGGAGGGGGTTGGGTTTTATTTTATAACAATGCAATATACCTCACCTTATTGGTAAATTATTCCATCATAGTATCAGTCAAAGGATTTTCAAAAGGGGAAGGACTTACCTGATGTACTCCCCTGACATGTGGTGAACCTTGATCGCCAAATTGTTGGGAGTTTTGTTTCATCTTGTTGATCAACACACATGAAGCTACATGTGTCTTTTCTACCAATTCCCCTCCATCTGTATCATCCACCATGATCCTCTACTTAGGTGTGAGTCCTTCATAGAAGTATTGTATGAGGAGTTTCTCACTAATTTAGTGATATGAGTTAATTTCTCACAACTTATTGAATCACTCCTAGTACACATACATTGACTCCCCTTGTGCTTAAGGAATACATGATATCTCTTAATGAATGGAAGTTTTCCTTGATGTAAAAAAAATTCTCTAGAGATTTTTTTTCCAAATCGTTCAAACAAGTTACATTTTAGGTTGTAAATATTACATCCTGGGTTTTTCAAATTCATCATGTGAAAATGGGAATTCCCTTAGTTTGATTTGATCTTCAGATACATTTCTTAGTTTAAGGTTTGATCAAACGAAATTAAATTCTTTAAGGTGTTTATTGGGATCATCAAAAGTGAGGACATAAAATTTTGGAGGTAGGTTAATTAACCCATATTTCAGTTCAAAATCTTAATCGAGATTTGGATATACAATACAATTATGTTGATAATTAATATTCTATCCAAACAATTCACTAATGGTTCTATTAAGTTCATTCCCATTATTTTCATCCATTGGTTCTTGTTTTGGGTTTGAATTATTAGTGTTTCCAATTTCAATGTTATTGGAGTGGAGTAATTATCCAACTAGTTGAATGTTGAAACTTTATATAGACTGAGAATGTCTTATTCAAGACCTAAGGTTGCGTTCAATCTCAGGGTCATTATCTAAGAGATCATTGAGTATAGTTCATGTCATAAATCAAATAAAAATGAAAATATGAAATCTTGAGCATAATAAAATAAAAGATGATAATTTTGAGATGATGGTCCAAATGTAAGAATAATAAGAAAACAAAATAACAAGAAAAATTCAGATTGGGTAAAGAAGGAAGAAAGAAGTGAAGAAAAGAATAATATGAAAAATAAAATAAAATAAATACCTCTAAATGGTTAAAATTATTACTGGAATCCATAGAAATAGTTCCAATTTTAAAGAGCATGGTCATTGGATCTTTCAAATGATATGTAATTGTGGGTTACTTATGTGCGGCAGAGTGGCTGACCAAGGTCATCTCTCAAAGGATGAAGTAAATTTAACAGCATATTAAAACTATTATAAATGTAAAATAAAATAAATAAGAACATAAATTTTAAGGATGTGGTTTTTTATAATTTATAAATCTGTAATAAGTATTCTATAAGTATATTGTATTTTTTTATTTTAGTTTTGATGTGATGTTCGATTAAAATGGGACAAGAAGAAGAGGTTTTTTAGGAAAATACATAAAAGGAATAATCTATATATCTATACCTCATCACTAAATTATTTTTCATTACCATTTAAATTAACATCCACTTAATTATAATCCTCTAATTTGTTAAACCTCAAACCCTACAATAGTTAACATAACCACATAGATGAAATTACATAAACCCTAGTCAGTCTTATGAACATACAATCATAGCACCCTACTTTGATTGATGTTCTTAGATTAGAATATGGTTAGTGGATAATTAGAGAACACATCCACTTTATAAATAAAAATTATCTGAGATCAGGGAATATAATTGAACTCTACAAATTTATCCCATTTCGTCTTTTATTACTGATTGGGATCGCACTCTCACAATTTACACTACTTCTGACCTCGAGCATTTTTGTGCCAATAGTTAAATTGCTTGTATAGTTTTTTTTTAATTAAAAAAATAAATTAATATATAATATTAATTTATTTATAATAGATCCTTGACTTAAAATAAATTAATGAACAATTATATACTTATATTTATTACTAAAAATAAATACTCTTCTATGGGCGGTGTAGTCATCATAGAAACGTTTTTCATGTAAAATGGTTTAGAATGTGGGAAACCCAAACACATTTCTATTTTTGATTCCAACCCATTTAGGAATATTAAGAGAAGAAGAAATTTGATCAAAAAATCATAAAGGAGAATAAATAAATTAAGAACATTGAAATTTATTTTGAAAACAAAAACATTACAAAATGAGGAATAAGGAGAGGGATTCGACCAATGGATTCATACTTCAAGAGATACCCATATTGAATTTATTTGGAAATTGGATTGGAACCTCTTTTCCAATTCCATAAATTTCTTAGTGCACGTTCCAACCTCACCAAATGAGAAAAAACCCTAATTTTTTGAGTGGTGAGGAGGCTAGGTTAAATGTGGTTTCAAGTGATACTGGGGAATCTCAGAGAAATATTTTATTCGAATTTACACAGCCCATTTGACAAAAAAATGCATGATTATGTTTTCCTTCTAGAATAATCAGTCATGAGAAAATTATTCCTGGATCTCCTCTCAACATTTAGGTATAATCCAAGTGCAGATGAATATGTTATGCCTTAAATAAAAAACACATGTCCAATCCAGGGATTTTAGCCCATCTTTGACTTCAGGGCCCATTTGCACCAACCAAATGCATTATTTTACATTAATGTTCTAAATGAATGTTGGAGAAAATTATTTCAGGTACACATTTAAAAACAATTAGGTCAGATAATTCAAATAAAACTATTTATGTTCTAAATACTACAATGATGTTCTAAAGGGTAAAAATATAATTTTCATCAAATTTTCAAATGAATGATTTAATCCCAAATATTCAATAAATTACCATAGATAACACAATGTGAGGAAATTATATCATTCATTATCAATAAAATTATCTTTTATATTGTTCTTTCATGTTATTTTATTTTATTTTTATTCTAAAACATACTATAATCTCATTATTCCACTCATCTATAACAACCCTAGTATATTCAATCTACTAGTATTTTTTATGATGAGTATTGGGACTAAACATCCACACACCTTAATCTAATGGATACAAACATACTATTTCTATGGATGATGAACTACTGTCTCATGAAATGATGATTGTTCAATTATATCCCACCGCCTCTCATGGCAGATATTATGATTAAAATTTATTTATATGTGATATATATTAAATTTATTTTACCTCTACAATTCATTATTTTTCATTTATATCATACCTTTATGGGTTTCATGATGTGTAAACACGATAATTTCCTTTGAGGAATTGTGGACTACATCCCCATCAAGGTGATATGAATCGTTAATACCATATTTGGAATATATAAAGGATGTAGTTAATATAATTATATTTGAAATTTTACTTGAATTATAATATACATATGATTAATTAAATATTTATTCCATTAAATATGAAATACAAATAAAAGGAGTGTTCATGCATATATGTCGATTAATATATGCACGAACAGTGCATTTCATTTCTTATATCCATATTTTATGTATAATTATATATATATATATATATATATGATATATATGATATCTAAATCATGAAAATAATTCTGGAGATAATGTAATTTTTACCACATGGACAACTTGTAATTATAAGATGTTCATTTTTTACTCATGTACCAAATTTTGAAAAAACACCCTTTATTAACTGAAATGATTATGTAATGTCTATAACGTGGTAATAATTGATATAAAAGGAATAATAATGTTGAAAATGTTTCTGATGCATGTAAAAACTAACCTTAGTTTATTATTCTAAATAATAAAAAACTAAGTGTCATGTTAGACATGAGGTAAGGGATTTCATCTCAATCTCTTTTCATTGAGGGAAATTTTGATTTCTACACAACGTTATTTTATACGACATGTAAACCCCTTTTACTTTCTATATAATTCATAGGGAATAATTCCCTACAATGTGATTTACTAAATGAAAAAAAATGTTTCTTTTTAATATATGATGTGACAATGACCATTCCATCACCAAGAGCATTATTTGATATTTGGATTCCCTAAAAAACCGTAAAATTTATTAATGGAAAAAATATTACATATACACTTTTACGTATTATTGTTCAAAAGGTGGTTTTGATAATGGGTTAAATTTTTCAATAAATTTAAATGACATATTGATTACAATGTGAAAATGTTATCTTTCCTTTTGTCTTTTTTTGTCTTATGAGCATTTTATGGTTCATGGGAATTGTTTACATATACAAGTGTTTCGGTGATAATCCTAGGGTAGGTGAGACCGAGGTAGTTCTATAATGCATTTGGTAACATGAAAAAGGTAGATGTTGTTGTTCTCCTAATAGATTTAAAGAATATATTGTGATGGGTATTACAAAGTAACTCCCAATGTATTTGTGAAAGCTAAAATATAAGTATGATATGTATGTCACAAGTTACCTATATGATTTATGTTTTCTATATGTTTTTTATAAATCCTATGATTTCATAAGGTATTATGTTTTTAATGTATTGAGGGACTAATGTTTTTTTATAACTCTTACTGATATTTATATGCCCATCCAATGTTTTTAAAATGTTTTCCATAGGGTATACGGAAAGGTAAAAGAAATGAAAAATTAAAGAAGATTTATATCAAGAAAATAATTTTTCCCATTAAAGAATTTTAAATTTATGAAAAAAGGATACTAATTATAATTTAAACATTATAATATTTGATATTTAATGTAATAGTTATGGACTGATTCTCTAAAACTGTAAACCTGAAAGGATACTCAATGTTAATTATTAACTTAATTAAAGAGTATGTATTGTTCAAGGGTGGGGCCTTAGAGAATGTTCCTCTCCTAAGAGAACCCTAAATCTAAGATACCTTCCTACATTGTGTCCTCTAGCACTTTTATCATAAAATGTAACTGGCCATCAGTCTAAGGGTGGTACATTGTGCTCAAAAGTATCTATTTATTGAGATACCATTGAAAACTCCTCTAGAAATGAGATGTAATGTGGGTGTCCCTATATAAAATGATACTCTGCGGGAACCCATGATGTAGTACCACCTATTATGTGTACAAATAGCTAATATCATCCGCAATGAAGGTCTCCTTGATTAGTAATAAATGAGTTATATTTATAAGCATTTCGACAACAACCCACACAACATAAATACCTTAAGTAGAACTCGGTAACCAAATCAAAAAATATAGGATGAAATCATCCCATTTCAACTATGGATAGTTTAATTTTGTAAAATCCTATCTGCTCAGAGATGTTCCACATTCACCTACTAATAGGTGGAACACCTCATAACAAATCCATCTACCCCTCGCCTCATACATAGCCAATGACACTAACATCTCTAATCACACTACATTTTGATGACTCTGGGGTTCACTACACAATATTATGTCTGAAACTCTTGCATCATCTCCTTGATTATATCCCCTAGTACCCACAGATATCCATGGATGTGTAGGACCTCATCCACACCTACTGTCCATCAAATAGGAGAGTCTAGTCATACAATACACTCTCGTAGAACTAGGCCCTCATAGTCCGATAGCTACCTCCTCTTAACTCTATCCACAAGTGCAGAGGTCAAAGATAAGGATTAATGATATGTCTACCCATGTATTTCATGAAACATCAGATGTATCTCAGAGAATAATTCCACATGCTTCCAATTTCCACTACCTCATATAATTCCTGAACTGTGTCATCCTGCTCAAATTGTCATCCACTTCATGGACTTTCCCATACATGTTCAAATTATCAATGTTATTAGACTGTAGGTATTATACCCACCATCACTACATAAAATTTAGATAACAGTTCATAGATATGTACATGAGGTTTTTTGGTTCATGTACCCCAAAAAAATTTCTCTAAGTAATGACTCTTAAATTGTACAGCCTGAACAACTACTAGTAACTCAATATAATATATCGAGTAATTATTTTCATGTGGCCTCAACTACCGAGACGAATATACAACAACTTGTTTCCCTTGCATAATCACTACTCCCAACCTGATACCTAATTCATCGCAGTAAATAGTGGAACTCTTGCTCTGATCTAGAGAAATCAATACCAGTGCTCAACTCTGTCTCCCATTCAACTCTATAATGGTTTTCTCACAAGAATATATACAAACATACTTTACACCATTTTTATTTAAGCCATTCAACGACACTACTAAACATGGGAAGACCATTATGAAACGCATATAGTATGAATCCATGACAAAAAAACTCATCCCCTCAAATTCATTCATGGGATTCTCTGAGGAATCTACTAATATCACGTTCTCTAGGTCCACAAATACTATTATATCCATGATGATATGACCAGACAAATGAATCTGATCCATCCATATGTGGATCTTTTTGAGATTATCATATAACTAATTCTCTCATAGTGTACACTAGAAGATATAAAGATGTGTGGCATGGTCGTGTCGATTTTGAGAATACCTCATGATATCATCCATGAAAACAAAAACCAAAAAACCCACATAAGGACGGAACCCTCGGTTCATCCGTGGAATAACAACTACCAATGAATTCATGAGACCAAACAACATGACCAAGTACACATACAGACCATACCTTCTCCCGTTGTTATTGAGAGGTTTTTCTGATGATCATACATGAAATTGGTGATAAATGTATATAAAAAAACCATTGATAAAACATCAGCTCCTTGAAGCTGATCGATGTGGTCATCTATCCTCAGAAATGATACTGGTTCAAAACTATCATGTGGTAAATTTCATATAATCGGTGCAAATATTGAGGGAACCATTTGTGTTTTTTGGAAGAAATTGGAAAAAAACCCACATTGAAGTGTCAGTTTAGATGAAACCCTTTGTCTCTAAATCAAATAGTTGCCTCTTGATCTCCTAAATCTCCATCGTAGCCATCCTATATGGAGGAATGGATACTGGTTCTGCTCCTAAGACTAGCTCGATTGATAAGTCATCCTCTCTCAGTAGAGGTAAACATTTAAATTCATCCAAAAATATGTCCCTAAAAAATTAATCACTGGAGAAAAAATTCCCTATCATGATCCCTATTCATTTAAATGTGGAATCGCAATCTGGTTTATCATCCCTCCCAATCCATGATGCTCGGATCCTACTTGTCTCTCATGGACATCCTATTTACCCTTATATTGAAACTATCATCCCACTATTGATGTAAAACACACCTTACAGTGATATAAATATAGAAAATATTGGAAGGGTACAAAACAGTCCATTTTGAGAATGACAGAAAATTAAATCATCTATATGATATAGAGGTCCCATATGATGTGACTGTCACCAAACTCAAGGGGTCACTCCTTGCATTAACGCACATATGTCGTCAGAATCCCTAAATGTAGTGTGTAGTTTTATAAAATCGTCATAAATAAAAAAAGAACCCAAAGACTTCTAAAACATAACAAAATTTGAAACTATGTGATGGCCATATATCAAAAATTAAAGAATCTAAAATAGAAGTGAATAGAATAACACATCAATCAGTATAAGGCCAGAGATCCTACTTTAGTTGGGTCTATTGCTCTATATAAGTCTGACATATAACAGCACCCTATTACCATGTCTGGCTACACTGAGAAGATCCACCCTACTGTCATTGAGAACCGTTGGTATGGGTACCACGACCACAACAACCACCTTGACCCAAATATAATGACACATTATAGTTCATTGAATGAATATAATCTGGTGGCCCAAATCCAAAATGTGGAGTCGATGTAGACCCTATCTCATTATGAATTGCAGGAAAAGTACCATTGAAGCACTATATATGGAACTTTTTTCTGTAATATCGACACTCGACTGGGTCTTGCAGACACTATGGCCTCATATTACATGGCCTACCACAATGGTATAAACTCAATTGGCTTTATAGAGATACATTCTAATAGCTACTATCACTATAATAATTCTATAGAACATGTTTCTTACTACATGTCAAGACAGTAGAAGATATCGACACAAAACTGCTTTGGATCTCACTTCATGATTCCCTAAGATTACACTCAGAAATATGATCATGATTTACAGTAGTAGATACATAAGGAATCCTGAATACATTCACCTATGAACATATGTGTTACAAATTACCACCCTTTAATATCCTATCCTTCAATATATCATCAGCCATAAAAATAGGTTTGAATCACTGGATCTCTGTAAAATGGGTCATGTAGTCCATTACTAAAAAAATGATCGGCTCCAGATGTATGAACTCCTATGCCCATTTTACCCTATGTGTCTCAGGATATTAATAATCATAGAATAGTATATGAAAATATCTCCATTCAATATCTAAATTATTCTATTCATGAGTGATAACATAGCACAAACTCTTGGAGTAATAACACATCATAGACATCACAAGATTTACCCACCTCTCTAAAGGCATATATAGATACTCAATGATCATAAACATGGAATCCAGTCATTAATCTGTAGCATGTGGTATACCATCACTCGAAAATGTGGGCGGATTCTACTATTGTAACACATTTTTCAACTCTTATATAAACTTGGTAGGTTGTGTTTCTCCCTAAATTGTTTTCATTGATCTCATAAATCCTCCACAGAAAATTTTATTGACACTTGAATGTCATATAAATGCTGGAACTGAAATATGCACTAATATAGGATCCACTAGTAGCCAATGGAATATCAATTTAGGGATATAATCATTTCCACTCTTCGGGAATACAACTGGAGGTCATCATGGGGGCATGACTCTATAAGGTAAAGTAAACACTTCAGTTGAAGATCATGATCATGGTTCTCATTTCATGAGCAAAATTACTAAACCGATGAAGAAGCCCATAAATTTTCTAAAAATGGTTAATAAGTGGAGTGTAGAAACTATACATGGTGTGTACACATAATCACTTACATTTTTGTATACTCCCACAGGATTGGGATTTTAAACACAACTGGTATACGTCGTGTTAGTCGGGTACAAAATGTGTACACATGTCCCCCCACAGGGCCATGTACATGTACACAACTAGTTTTACATTGGTAAACCTATATAAGACTACATGGTGTGTAAATAAATTATATGACCATGTATTTTTCTATTTCCATTATTATGTTTTCTTTCTCACATTGCGTTCACTCAGAATACAAGGCACATACTTAGAAAAAGTTTTATTTTCTTGAACAAAGAGGGCCCATAAACCTCATAGACCAATTATTGGAATACATAATATTAATACCATAACACATACCAGTACACTTATCACAAAAAAAATTCATATCCATCAGGGTACATTTCAAAAATCATGCATATCTAGAACGATATCTATCACAACAGCACATAACCAATAATCGTCTCAAAATGCCATTGGCATAAATGAATGGAATTTCATTTCAAAGATGTTTATATTTTATCAATTAAAGAGAATACCCTCATATCATTGGGTTGAAACAAAATATAACCGATATGATATAAATACTAATATAAAAAAACTAGTAAAACACACAATGGTGAAATCCAATCAACTATAATAGATCAAAATAAAAACATCACATTTCAATTGAGGAAGTTGGTCTATTCCCTGTATGTGGGGTAGCTAATCCTAGACACAACTAATTACCAAATCCAATTTTTTTCCTATCCCTATCTAATGTCACCAAATATTATGCCAAACCATGAAAGACTCTAATACCACAACATAACATCCTAGGTCAAGGTGCCACCTAATAGTGCTCTGAGCCTAGTTAGCCACATTTCCTCAAATTCATTTCCCCAACTCCAGAGGATTCTAACCCGCTATAAGGGCCTAGGTGTGATAGCATGGAAAGTATTTGATCACTGTAAGAGTATAACACAATGAAACAATAATAATACAATAATAGAAGTATTAATACCATACAACATAAGTATATAGAGGAAGACTTCTAATACAATTAACCAGATGTAATAGCATACAAGGATGATGATGTGTGTAATATATTCAATAAAAACAAAAAAACACAATGCAATGCAGTAATACACGATATAAGAACCAATTGTATAAAAATAAAGAAAACATAGAAACACCACATGCATCATCTTGGTCATACTCCCTCATACTCATAAGCAGCGCATCAAGTACCTATAAAGAATCCCAATAAGAAGCCTCCCAAGGTCTGTGCTAATTAGTCAGTGAATATATGTTACTGGAAGTGTACAATAAATAAAGTAGTTAGCTATGATGTAATCAAATATAAACAGTATTACAAGAACTTCTATTCATTTAATTTCTTATTCACTAATTAATTTAATTACATTGAATTATATATTTCTCTCTATCCGGCCTATACCCAGAAAACCACATGTAAAATAAGCACAACAGATACCATAAAAGGCGATCTAAACAAGTATATGTTAAGACTAAATCGATTCTTATTCTATGGATTAGAAAATTGCTTGTAAGTTATTGTATTTAAATATTCAATTTATAACCGAAAACCATCCATGAAATTTCTATTTTGGAATTCATGTATCACTCCATGGGCAATTCTATTCATAACCTATAAGCAAGTCCATGTGAACTTCTCTGGAATCATTGTATCACTCTAGGTGAAACCCTTCCAACATCATACAATCCCATCCTGACGAACCTATATCGAATCCCAGTATCACTCTAGTTTTGGTATAAGTCTAGTTAAAATAATCCCATTACTAGAAGACCTATAAAGAATCCCTAGATATCACTCATAACATGTAAGAAATACCAATAGAGTACATTGATTGTATCCCTTAGCGATCCATGTTTCATAAAAAAGGATATCCTCTATTATCCCAATCGATACACATGTGTCTTTCTCAGAACATTAAAATAACATCCTAACAAACCTCATAAGGCATGGCCTTTAAGTTTCTCACATGGGAAAAATACACAACAAGACACCCATATAATTTAAACTATTACAAGGCTTTAATGAAATAAATCTCAGATGGTAAATCCTTATAACAAGACTATAATGTAATATTAAACTCTAAGAATTTTTAGCCATAAATTTATCTCACACCATCAATTCCGTAGTTGGATAAATAGATTCCCATTAATCATAAACATACATTGGCATAAACATGGGTCAATTAGAGAACCATTCCAATAACCGTGAAAAATAATATTAAAATTTAAAACCATTAAAATTAAATGAATACCATAAATTCATTTTATACAACCCCAACTATTTGAAATTGAGGCATGCCCATATGCATCATAGTACAAATGGAAATAAAATGACATCCAAAGTAGACCCATTGAGGGAGTGGTCCTAAATTGATGAAATCAACATAATGATTATTTTCATCATATAACAAATTAACTAAACAACTATATTAAATAATATAATATAATTTTTTATTTAGAAAACACCCAAAAATATTTATTTCACACTCTGGCATATATAATCAACTTGACATTTAACAAATGGCATGATGCCACATACCTTGTTTTTTATGACTCTCATAGTCCAACTTTTACCTATAAATCGACCTTGAAAGATGTAGATCTACAAAATGAGCATAATATTTCATCCTTTGATAACTGGGTCATGTGAATAGATCAAATAGAGTGACTCAAGAGGAGTCTAGAGCTTACTGAATAGGTTCCAAATCATTTGATGATGTTCGAATCGATGTTTAGATGGTCAAACAATAGAAAAATCCTTCCTTGATGTAGATATTCGAGATTTAGTGGGTGTTTCTCTTTCTAGGAAAGAGAAAATAAGGCTAATACCATTGTTAACAAAAAATCATATATAAGTTTTGCGTATGTTGTAATACATACATTGTGTATTTTTTTTCTGCTCAATTGTGGCCGACTTCCCTTACATGTCATGTACATGTCTTGTTGACATGGATACACTGTGTGTTCAGGGAAATACATAGCATGTAACAACAAATTCTAGTCGTTTAAGGCCAAAATCCATCATGTTGTTCCTTTTTAATCCTTTTCCTCACATATAAACCAAAATTAAGAGATTCATAACTCAAATGAATAAATAAGTTCATCCAATTACTTATCACCTAGTGTTTGGGATGTCCCCATTTAAAATGAATGAATATATTATTAAATGATTTTTCTGTGATTAATACTATCCCTTTGTTCATGAAAATGTGTTTTTATTTAACAAATATTTGTAAATAATATAGGTTTTCCTCTTTTAGTGTAATATATAATAGAATCATGTGATTCATTAAATGGTTAAATACTATTACATTCCGCTTCACATCATATCTTAATAGTTCAATTGAATAAATTTATTTTAATTAAAATTGAGTCCAAAATTTAAACATGATGATTATAATATGGAATATATATTTCTCACAGGGTATGTTAGTCAACACATGATATGTGAAAAAATCTTATATTGTTTTTGGGTGATACAATGTTTCTGGATATAGAAATCCATGGAAAGGATCATTTTTTAATGAAAATATATTAATCCTAGAGAGATACATGGATTTCTGATTTTCAATTGCTCTTATGTGGTCATAGGTTAAATGAAATTCTATAAGCCTTGAAGGATTCATAGATTTATGATACAAAATGTCTTTAATGTGTTCATTTGTTAAATGATTTATATTATTCCTTGAGTGATTAATTATTTCAAGGTAGATAATTCACTCTTTTAGATCATAATTGAAATGAATTATAGAATTTTATACATGATGATTAGATAATAATATAGAATTCCATATATCATATTAGAGGTTAAATGAAATTATATTATTCTTGACTTCTTATTGTATTACACTCAATTAATAAATATTTCATTACATAAATCAATTAGAATATTTTATGATACTAATTATACATATATATATATATATTACATGGTTTATGTTAGGTTACCACATGAAAACATCTAAATATGGATTACTATACATATATCCATGTGTCTTATATCTACTTCACAACTCTTATGTTTAGATACATATGTCTTGGGTTGATGTATGGTGTACTGGACATGTATCCCATGATGAGGAGGATCCTAAAAAACGTCATATTTACATTTATAAATTTATTCTCTTATACCAACACACTTACCTTTTTATATTCAAATACTGAATTTGAATTATAAATCACTATTTAGGGAATACAAAGATTTAATCAAACCATGTTGGGGTATCCATTTGTATCCTTGATTTATTTCATTGTTGAAGGAAAGATCTAATGATTGTGCATATTTTCTATTAAACATTATAGAATCGTAATAACATAGATGTAAGGAATGAACATGTACTCAGTATTGTTAAAAGAAAAGTTACATTTACTTAATTATAATTTATTTTTTAGTACTTCTATAAATATATGTTATGTGTTGGATGATTTTATTAAAAACATTGTATTTTAATGTTTTGTTTATTTCATTAGCACATTCAGGTCATCTGTTTTTTATTACCACCACTATTTAATAATATATATTTTTTCAAACATTCATTTATTTATTCATTCACCTTGAATAATATTAATCAAGATGTTATATTACCCCCACCATGCAACCTTTAGACCCTAGCGACATGCTGATATCTTCTAGAATATTAGTAGGTGTGCTTGTGACCTTATCTCAAACTGGTATGATTTTATATGGAGTGAATTCTGTCATGATATGCAAATATATTACTAGAACCAACTTTCTTAACTATAATCTAGTTTGGGATGTTATATTAGTGACTAGGAATATATCGTCTTTTGGTAAAAAAAGGAAGATATTTCTATTTAGCCATCCCATACGTAGGGCTATGACCATGCATCTAATGATTCATTTTTTTCAAATGGTAATTATTATAGTTGAATATTATCTCACCTTGACTAATTTATGTACTTCTTATGGTTATGGATTTATAGTATTTACTTCTTTTTTAGGTATATAAAGAGATTAGAGTTCAGTCATTCATAATATTAGGAACATAGGATAAAATGTATTTATAATTTTCATCTATCTATCATTCTTAGGTGATTGTTTATTCGGTTTATCTATATTCTATGTGGTGTGATTCTTAATCATTTTTATTATTGAAAAATAATTATGTTGTTTTTTGGGTCATTCCCTATAGACACTACTAATGTGACCACATCCTATGTTTTAATTATGATATATTGATGCATAAATAATTTTTATGAATTATATTTAGTGGTTTTATCCAAAAACAACATGATGGTGGAATTGTATTTAAGTGGAATGTAATTAATTCCATAAATAATATAGTTTTTACATGTTTATTGAATTATCATAAATGGAAGATTTAAACTTCAAATAACTATTTAATTTTTATTAAATTCACTTCATCTTGTAAGGATTTTACTAAATCCTGTTTTAATTGAAAATTATAATGGATTGTGCCTTCAAAACATGTGAATAGTGACATCGTATAACATAATCCTTATATGGTCGATTTGACCCTTATTTTTGATATCTACCATCATAAGCACACAAGATAACCCTGATGATGGTGACTCAAAATAATTATGTCTTAATTATAAATTGGTTTTATATATATTAGATGGAAATTATACTTTAAAGGGTGTTAACTCCATAAATTTGTAATAAAATCCCATTTTACTGATCCCAAGATGATGTGATTCATCTTTGATAAGATTAAATAAGTTTTTTATGTGGATATTTTTAGGGGGGTATTCATTGTAAATGGAATAGTTATTTAATGTTCCTTCAACCAATTATATAATGTTACATATAAGTACAATCATCTATCATATATAATCAATCCCTATTAAATGAAAATGAATATTTTCTATTATTTGAATATTATTAATATAGAGGGTTTGTTATTTAACATACCAATTACAACCTAAAGAGTGTTTTTCTATATTATTTATAGTTAATTTTTTTTAGTATGTTAGTTTTTAGAAATTATGGATAAATATTATGGATTAGATTTTAATAAATATATAATATTCCTAAAATATCATGTGGTGTCATCTAAATGGCAATAAATTATAGTTTTAGTACAGATTCATTTATAATATTTTCTTATTAAATGATATACATGTTCCCATAAAATAATTATAATACCTATGAATTTAATTATTGAATTGTCTAAAACAATTTCATATTTCTACTAATTACAAACCCTCTTGTAAGGGTTACCTTTATAATTTTATTGAGAAGTGTCTTGAATTGGAACATGATTGTTTCCTATAATCTATATTGGGATTAACTATTTGTTTTTCATGTACCTAAATTTTATAGATCAAAAAACAAGGACCTTATAATCGTTTTAATTTTTTTTTTGATTCATTACATTTATGTGATGTAAATAACCATTAGAGTAGAACCATTGGAGATATAAATCTTGTGTAATTTTGGGCACAATTCCACGGCATGTTCATTGACATTTTCAGTTTGTTCTGACTCTTAGTTAAAGAAAAAACACTCCTAGGTATGTTTATGGTTGTATAAATTGTTGATACCTTGTGAGTTATTTTTTTATACAATTACCAATAGATTACCATCTTTTTATTTATTTGTATGATGATAATGTGACCCACCATTGAAAAATCCATCTTTTGGATGCTCGAAAAGGATCCAAACATTGAAGGTATTTGTTTGGAATGTGATGTTTTTATTGTTATGTTGTCAATTTATATCTATTTTTGGTTTATTATATCCTTACATTTTTCTAGATTTATCATTGAGTGAGCTTTCATGGGCCAGTTTTTTTTAAACTATACCTTCAGTGTGATTTGGTTCTCATGTGAGTCACCATAGGGATAAGTGGACAAACCCGGTGACCCTGTTTTGAAATATGTTTAGTAAGGATTGGTGGGAAAACATGATTCCATTTTTATTGAATAAATTTTAAATGATTTAGTGATTTAAATAATCAAGGGAAACCAACTATATGTGTTTTCTTGAGGATTATAGATTATTCATTAAGAAATGTTCCTGGTTTCATGCTCATTTTGATACTAATACTAGAATGTGATCATATATTTTGTGTTATGAATGTTATATCCCTTGTAATATATGTAAATAACCTAGAATAATGGTTATAAAGGATCTATTATATAGGAAGGATAGTTTCGGTTCTTGTCCCTTTTGATAAGTAGTTATGTCGTTGATGCATTCATTTCCAAAATGATTCCATGAGGTGGGAAATCATACAAAAAATTAAGGGCATAAGTAATATGTAAATTTTTGATCTGGATTTCTAGGGGATCCCTATGTGTATTAATAATGACATGCCATCCATAAAAATGATTATGGTATTGATGTTGGATGACTCAATAATGAAGGTCATGGGTAATCCAGTTGGGATTTATGAGATGTAGTCCAACATTGTATGAGATGTTTAGGCCATTCTAGTTACATATGGGAACTGGATGATTTGGAATTTTTGTGGGAATTTGGGTATGGTTTACGACTGGAAAATTTATTAATTATTATATGGGAATGTATAGGTTTAGAATTTGATAAATCAAATTGAAATTTAACCAATGTAGAGGGTTAATTTCGAAATAAACTATTTTTTATGAGACTGTTTACCTAGGATCGTGAAATTCATTATTTGTATACATGGTGTAAATATTAGTTTTACACAATATATTCCCCATTTTCATGGATTCATTTATTAGCGAGAATGAAATTGAATCAATTCGATTGATTCTTGATGTTTTATGTTTTATTTATGATCATTCACAATATCATTTCATTTTGGTGAGCAAGATGAGAGATAATCGACTATATGAAAAGATAACTAGTTTTTTTTATTATTTGAAGAATTTATTTATTGAGATTTGTTTATTCTGTATTTATTTGAGAAAAATAAATATTATGGTTTAACTACCATGGGATATTAAGTGATTTCAATTTTATGGAAAGGGTTAAGGAAGTAAGAGACTAATCATTGTATGATTGATTGTATCTATGAATCCATTAGATAGAATTAACAATATATAAATGGATTATTTTTTATATTGTTGGAAATGTTTTTAATATGGACTTTGGTGGGGTTTGATCATGGGAATTAGGGTTGTGATGTATAGTGATGATATGGGGATGTTTCCTATAGTATGCATTAAGGTTCATGTTGTTATGGAATAATGTTTATGACCATATGATGTTTCATCCTAGACATGTCACCAAATGCATGTCATAGGAATATAGTAGAATGATTATAATTAAATTAGGGTTTATTAGTTTAAATTCATCGATATATTGTTTTGGAAACATTGACTATTATAGGAGAGAATATTTCTGAGTTAGTCAACCAAAAGTGGTTAAATTCAATTTTTTTGAATAGTATTTTGTGGCCAGTGGCAAACATTATACTGAACACCACGAATTGGGATTGGTGAAATGATAGGGGTTTATATGGATTTTAGATGAAAATATATCACATGTAGTTTAAACATGTTTGAGTATAGTCTGATAAATTTTATTTAATTTAGGACTATGGTTTTTCCATCATGTGTGATTAGGTGTTTAAAATTAAGAAACTTTCTAAGATCATATCTAAGACACTAAAGTCATTTTCAATTGGATATTATGTAGTTGGTATTTCCATGAATCTAAATGATATATATAATGAAATGAGTTGTGGTGGGAAGCACTATAAGAATCATTATAAAATAAAAGATTACATGATCAGGATTGAGGTTAAAAAGTCTCAAATGGTAGTAGTATTAATGATTAAATGATAAATACAAGTTTTGGATAATGGATAGGTTTATATAATGTTGTGTATACACCATGAAATGATTCTAGTAACTTCTCATAAAAATGTTCTCAATCAGGCTTGAAATGTTTACTATGCGACTCTGCATTTTACATTGGCAGTGCGCAAGTACTGTTGGGAGCCACCCATCTGGTGCGCAGACACTTGCATGCCACACATCTACCATGCAGCCTACTACTCCACTCCAATTTCTTTTTCCCATGGACTCATTTCAGCATATAAATAAACCCTTGGAGACTTCATTTGTGTGGAGGAATTTCCATGAAGGCCAATTGTATCTCCGCTCACCCTAGTACTTATCCCTAGACATATGAACCATTCAAGTTAGTTTTTAAACACCATGATCAGAGGATTTAAAATAGGATCACTGGACTTAAGCACATTTAGTGTTTGATGACCATAACACTTGCGCACATAAAGTCCCCAGTATCCAAAAATCATAAATACTTGGGATCCACCCTTTCCTCCTTCCGGAAGTTGAGCGCCCCACTTCTGGGATCATCTAGGAATACTCTTAATGTCTTGAACATGGTATCTCCCATGTGTTACCATATAGGTTGTTCATCACTTATGTGAGCATCAGGTTTCCCAAGTCTAATTGTGTGATCATAATTTTATTCCCTTCTCTAATGGGGCTCCCCTCCATGATTTACTTACATTATTGACTCTCTTTAATCTACAAGGCATCAATCCTTCCTCAATGCCATGATAGTAAGGCTTATTCTTCCATGGATCGTTTGTCTGAAAGGGATTGCATTGAGAACTCCACCAAATCCTCATGACTAATCATACCTTTGTGAAAGGCACATAAATGTGTCTCCTATTTGGTTTTTTTATTTCCATAGCCAAGGATTTTCCACATTTGGTTCATGATGGGGTTAGGATTTATGGAGTTTTTGTGGGTTTTTATATCCACTGTCACATTGACCATTATCCCAAAAATAGTGTTGAGATGTTCCCAATTTGGAAGAGGGATGGGTCCTAGCCTCGCACTTCTCAAAGAGATGGTCTGGAACCTCTGATATCTATTAGGTAAGGTACGACTCACCTTTACTTTTCCATGAAATCATATGAGAAGTCACCCCATATGAGGATCAATTTTAGTAAAACCATCATTGTGTAAACCCCAAACTTTTCTGGCAGGATGGAGCATCATTGCTCTTCCTCTCTTCTTCGGTGCCAAAGACCAAAGGGTAGATGAGAACAAGGACTTTCATTGCCCTTTCCTTCTCCTATTGGTCTTTTTCACCATGAGAATCCATCCTATTGTAATACCCTAATCTTCATCTAATCCTCCATACATTAGACCCATGTCCAATGTAAATAGAACATAGGAAAGGCTCATCGCCTCACCCTCTTCCATGGTCGCCTCGACCTTATCTACCCTTGCCACCATAGGTGAACCCTCTTCCACCTATGGAGGAAAAAAATTGATAAGGTATGAATGCCTTTGATGAATCATTGACATCCTCTTATTTCTCACAGTGAGCTTGAATCATGTGGGCAGAGATATTTGTCCTGGTCACTAAATATTTACAATCGAAGGAACTATAAGAACTCTGATTTGTGTTAAAACCATGATACGTATGAATATCTTTTAGGGCTCTCACTCACTCGACATCCCCTTCAATAATACAACCCAAATTCCATTAATCTGGGAATCCTCCTTAGGGATAATACCCAAATTAAACTATTACGTCACTATGGAATCCATTTCAAGAAGTAATCCCAAACTCATTTCTCTCAAATAACTACACCCTCATATGATATTAATAGAACTATGTGGGATTTGGTTACCATCTATATGGGATACGTAGGAAGCCTCATTGAGGTTCATACCCAATACCAGAAATCAACCCTATTATCCTTGGTACATATTCCCAACAAGGTTTGACCCTACTTAGAAACCCATATTCTTTCCAATGTTCATTGGGCTTCTTCAGTATAAGTCAAACATAATTTTTTGACTAACCATCTTCCTCTTAGATTTCCATACCACATGACAATAAACTCTATGACTCGGTCTTTATCACATGACCTCATAATGTATGATGTGTCCCATTCAGTGGCATCGAACTCTTAGGGTTCTGATTCATTTTACAAGGATGTGTAGGTAGCTATTTTATAGGCACAATCCCAAAATCAAACCAAAACCTTCTCTCCCTGGATGACAATAAAATCCAGTGTGCCCCACTGAGTGTCTTAATAACCAGTATCATCACAACGATGATATAAAAAATATCTATGTAGTATATTAGAGGATACCACTAACTAAAAACCTTGAATACATATAGATATTTCCATTAATTAAGATCCTTGAATGCATACTAATGATTCTAAAGTTTACACATGTTAATAAGTTATAGTAAATTCCAACGGAATCATATTTTACACCTGGTGAATTAATAAATATTCATGAAAATATCTTTATTTTACACGGAGTGTCACGGAGTAGACAATAATTCCCCCCAAAAGGGTCTGATGAGTCCTAACTCCCATCCTCTTAACCAATTCATGTTATAAGGTATCATAAAGTTCATACATAACCACCACATGACTTTGGAAAGCTGGTCCCCTTTGGATAATGAACTATTGGATGTTTCTAGTTCCATAAATAAATCCATTGGAAACCGCCTAGAAACAGTGATTCTAAAAACTAGAACACCCGTTTAAAGTCATTACGAAACAAAAATGGTGACCCCGACGAGAATATATAGCATTGTTAACAATGATACACACATTTTTGGCCCCTATCAATTGATGATGTAAGGCTATAAAAATTAATAAATCATGCATGTCTCCCTGGATGAAAATATATTCTAGAGTGCCCCACTAAGGGGATTAAAAACTAGTATCATCATAATGATTATTAAAAAATCACTAAGCAATATATTGGAGGATACCATTTATGTAAAAACTATAATAAATACATATATTTCCATTAATGAAGAACCTTGAATGTATACTAATGATTTGAAATTTTACACATGTTAATATGTTATTGTAAATTTAAATAGAAAATTATGTTATACTTGGTGAATGAATAAGGATTCATGAAAATATATCAAATTTACAAAGACAGTCCCAATGTAGACAATAATTCCCCCCAAAATGGTGTGATGAGTCCGACCTCCCATCCTCTCGACCAAAGAACATTCTTATGTATCGTAATGTTAAAAAATAACAAATTAATGCCTTTGGAAAGCAGGTCCCCTTTGAATAATGAACTATTGGAAGTATCCAGTTCTATAAATAAATCCAATAGAAACTGCCTGGAAATAGTGATTCTTAAAACTAGAACACACGTTTCAAGGAACTATGAAACATTGTCTTATGATTTAAATGTAACATGGAGGCGATTTAGGTATTTGGAAATTTTACATGATAGTTTGATAAGGAATTATCAACTAATTTAGGTCAATTAGTTAATTCTTATAACCTATAATTTTTCTCATGCATGAAGATATCTATGGTGGAGAGGTTTTTAGTGTAATTTCCCTGCATAAATAATTACAAATTTTAGTGTATTTAAACTACAATTCACTTTATTATAATACAATTGATAATTATAGTTTAGAGTCTTATTTAATTAGGTCATAATATATAAATAAATACTCATATATTATAAAATATATTGTTACACTGAATACCCATTTTTAACAAGGTGAAACACAACAATACATGATCTATTATTATGATAAATCCCATTGAATGTGAATTTTTTATTTCGAGTACCCATCTTTAATCCGAATGAATTTTTTAATATGTTGGATGACGGTATAATGTGTAGTAAAGTATATAAAAATTATAAAAAAAATAATTAGTCCATAAATACTTATAAAATTATTTCTTTTAAAAAATAAATGTCTTGATAAAAAAAACTTTTTCATAATAGGTAAATCTCCTTTTCTACACAAATATTTCTAGAAAAAATTTCAAAATATATCATAATGGAAGAATAAAACCCATATATGTTTCATTGATGATATTTTAATGTCATGAAATCTATTTCATAGAGTTATAATCTACACCTTTAAGAAGGAACAACAACATTCTTTTTAACAAATACTAAATAATAAAACATGTGAAAGAAAGCGATTACTTTAAAAATAGAGAAGGAATAAATAAATCATGTAATTATCTTGGGGAACCATTTTAATTCCATACTTAATTATCAAGGAACCCAATTCCTAATCATCAAATAAACCTCATGTAATACATGAAATAATAATCATAGTAATACTAAGAGTAACCCTCACAGTTATACATGGAATAAACATCATGGTTGCCATAAAATATAAACATACCCAATTCATTGGGCAGATTTCACACACCCACTTATATTTTTATTTTAACGAAATAACATGTAATTATAATCAATTCCTAACAACCAAAACACAAAAATAATGTATGAATTCTTTAATCACAATTACATTCTGTTAGAAAAAATAATTATTTATAAACATATATAAATAGAAGAAAAGAAATAAAATTTATTGAAATATATCATGAAATCTTATATTGGCTGATTCAAATGAACTATTAATCACGAAGGGGGTAAGATAAGATCATAAAGTCTATGAAAATGAAACATTCCTTCCATAGTTTTATAAAAAAGTCCCAATGTACATCATTTGGAATATTATAAAATGTTTACATTAATATAATTCTTTAAAATGAACTAAATGGTTAAAAATGAATTTAATTTTTATTATTATAATATAAAAAATATTTTTTCTTTTAATTTTTTATATAATATTGATATAAAATAAATATGGATTTTTAAATAAAATAGTAAGAAATAATTTTTAAATAAAAGTCCATTTCCTTGAGTTTGACTTGTCATGTACCTTATATAACATTATGAATAATAAAATTACATTATTTTATACTTTATTAATTACATTTTTTATGTTCATTATTACTTTTATATAACATAATTCAATGTTATATACAACTACATAATTAATTAAATTTACTTTAGGTATTTGATTAATATCGGTTTAGAAGATCAAAATTAATTTGATTTTTATACAATGATCATAGATGTTATTAAATATAATTATGAATAATAATAATAATGAAATAGTTATTTTTTTATACATTAATTATAATATTTAATTTAATTATGACATATGGTTATGAAGAATTCACTACACTACAAGCAATGAAACAGTAGGTAGTAGATACACTTTAGTAACATTTCTATTTTCAAAGATCCTTATAGAAAGATGGTACATATTATTTTGTATATATATTTAAAATAATATAAAGTATATTATATAATATTTTTAAATATACTTATATATACCATCCATGTAATTTGGTTGAGAAAAAACAATTCACATTGTTTTATAGAGGTGGTGGTCCGCACATATGAAAGAATGATGTTATCAATTTTATGCTCATGGAAAGGGGAAAATGTAAATGATGTTTTTATCATTTAATAGAGAGAAAAATTTCATTATATTAATATATATGAACAATAATTCCACCATTGTAATATGTGTCGATAGATTGTGAATGAAAATGAATTATATCGGTTTTTGAGGAAGTAGTCTTCGATACACAAAAATTATTAATTAGTTTCCCATTTGATGGAATAGGATATCGATAATGTTAATTAAAATATCATAATGGTATTTAAGAATAGTGATTATATTAGATGTATTTTGTTATCATGGTTGATAATGTTTTTGGGATTGTGTAAGTTGAAGAAAGACTAAAATATGTAGATAAAAGCAATACCTCTTCTTTGGAAACCACTTTTTCTTAACACCTTAATAACTCTAATATTGGTATTATACCCTTAGAATACCACTACAATGAGAACTGGGGTTATATGATGTTATTTGGATACTTCATGGATGAACCAAATTGATTTTCATTAATGGATAAATGATAAAAAGTGAAACCCTTTTTTACAAGGGGCTATGCAATCTTGTAATTTATCAAAATAATAAATTTTTTAAATTAATTTTTCATTACATAGAAATAAAATGATAGTTATTAAAAATATAATATTTTTATGGGTCTAAATACACCTATAAAAAATAAATAGAATAGTTTTTCTATATTTATACCCTTAATGTCTGTTTTTAACCCGTATTTAACACTATCAACTCTTATATAAGCGATATTGAGCCTTACACTTTTATGATTAATATATTAAATGTAATATGAAAACATATCTATAATATGACCTTGGATGATATTTTAATCCTTATACTAATTATGTGGAATAATTTTATATATTTATTAATTTATTTTCAATTGAAATAATATTATGTATTACAAACTATCAATAATTTCAACTATTATAAGTATCCATTATTTTTAATTCAATAATATTAAGATAAAACTTCTAATTCAATAACAATATTTTAATAGACCCATAAAAAGTCATATTAGTTAATAAATTTATTTAATCTCATTAATTATCATATGATATATTTATTTTAATATATTAATTACCATATAATTAATTTTCCAAATAATTAAATAATTTAAAATTCAACATTGTGAAAAATACGTACGTTAATTATAAATTCCCTAAAAGACAAGAAATAAATAACCATGAGTATGATAAATATTTTTTATATTAAATTACTATTCATTTTTAAAAATTCTATCTTGATAATATAATATTTTGGATTTTAATCTTAAAATGAATAAAAGAATGACTTGTTTGAAATATTATCAAATAAATATAATAATGTTAATAATATATTCTATGTGTCCCCAAAAGGCTAAAAATTATAAAAAATGATTACTATAGACAATATATACTCATAAACCAAGATTTAATCTTTTGTTAAAGTCATTTTAGGCATATTATGATTTAATTTTCGATACAGTTTTCACTATTTACCCATCAAGATGGAAACAAAAATTACTAAACTTATTTTAAATATTGACTATAATAAAATGGATGTATATTAAAAAGTTATACAAATTTTATTGAAATATGAAATCCATTATTCTAAATTTTCTTATATAAGTTCAATAATTTAATTTAATATTAACCAAAAAAACTCAGTGAATAATATTATTTTATAAAAATACCATTTTTAACATGTTATTATATTAAATTCATGTAAATAATCAATTTAGAAACCAATAATAAGATTATTTTAAAATGAAAATAACTATTTATAATTTAAAAGTAATATAAATTTTTTCCCATATTAAAAAATTAATTATTTGAATAATTTGTTCTCATTATTCATTGAAATATAAATATTTTATTAAAACTATTAATGATTAATTCTTAGATTATTTTGACATTATAAATTAAAAAATAGCATTAATTTTTTCAAGTTACAATTAGTGAAATAGAAAAATTATATATTAAATATAAAATTCTAATTTATTAGATTAATAAAAATCTTCCTATTTTTTATGATTTTAAAAATTTATTAATAATTAATATGACTATTTAATTAAAAAATTATAATATCCATGGAAAAAAATATTTTAGAAATTCCATTATTGATATATTCTCCATTTATTTTGAAATTTTATTGTCATAATTTTGTTAATTCAATGTACATGTGGTGAAAACATTAAATTTTATCATTTTTAGATTCTTATGTTTCTTATCTAAACATATTGTTTGTTCAGAAAACCATGACATGGTTATTTTTATTATTACCAAATACATTACATCAATGATCATTATTATAAATTTTACATTAGCTATTAGAATGTTTATATTCGAACTGAACTATCTAAGGTAAAAAAATACTATAATAACTAGATACATACATTCATAACATCAAAATAAGAAAAATATTATTTACCATGGATAAAAATGTGGGTAATTCCACTCAATAGAAAACTTATGCTATTTTATCAAGTAATTTATAAGGACCAATGAACTGTGGACTTATGTTTCCCTTCTTAAATAAATGAATACTAATTTTCTATAAAGACATGTTAAGGAAAATATGATCACTTATCTCAAATAAAATTTATTTCCATCAGTTATGTACATGAATTTGTTTCATGTTATGTGTTTTCCTCATATGTTTCTTATAGCATCTCACCTTTTTATCACATAAACTTTCATTACATTTTACAAAACTGAGGATCTTTAAGGTTTAGTGCCTTGGAAACTAGGAACATAAAACAAGAACACATAAAACATTCTTCTTAAATACTTTAATGAATTCTCCTTATGTTCATCCTATGTTCATTACTGCATCTCATAACCTGGGGACATACATCAAAAGAAAGGGTGAGCAGAAGGCCCAGTAAGGGAAACAAGGGGAAACATTTTACATGTGATTTGAGATACTTCAATAAGGTCATGAAAATAACATTAAGGCATGAGAAAGAAATCATGAGATATATAATAAAAAAATAACATTTTTCATAACTCGAAGATGTGGCTACAACATTTAATATTGAAAATCATTTTGTTTCACCAAGGTCCATCCCCATGGTTTCATTAAAAATTACCAAGGTTATTCACCAAGTTATCAGTCTAAATGTTCATCTCTAGAGATTAAGTCTTTACCCAATGCATTGGAGCTCTATCAGGGCGCACCATTGAAATGTCATTATTATCATATGAGAAATATATATCATCATCAATAATTTAATAAAAACCCAGATATCCAAAAAGGAATGGGTTTAATTTCATAATCATAATGTTTCAAAACTGCTTTAAAGACATGATCTTTACGTCACTTTAAACCCTCAGAAAGGGAGAGCAGGTATCAGGTATGTAAATCCAATAATTTAAAATAGAAAATATTGGTATTTATGTGAATACCTTTATATAAGAGAAATCGTTGAGTATTCAATTAATAAAATAAAATATCTTTAGAAAAAGGTAGAGACATTTTGAGACAGAAATTATGCAGCATAACGGTTATGTTTCGAGGATTTAGAAAACATTGAAAAGAGAGGGGAAATGGGTCAAACATTCATAAATGACCCATAAATAAGTAGAGGGGCAGAATATAAGGGATTTAAGAACATGATAATGAAATTTGAAAATATACCATATGAAATGTAGAACATGAAAGGATGAGAAAAATAAGATTTCTCTTATGAAAATTCGGCAGCCTAACAGTGCCACTTAAAACATCAAAATACTGAATTGAAGAGATAAAATGGGGTCTCTCATCATATGTTCATAAAATAGCAGTATTATATATATATATATATATCATAACCAAACATAATAAAAAGAATCTTTCAAGACTTGTCATGAAAGTAGAACATGAAAACGAGAAGGGTGAAAGAACGACTTAAAAATTCAGCAGCCTAACGGCGCCACTTAAAAAATCAAAATACTGAATTGAAGAGACCAAATGGGGTCTCTAATCATATGATCATAAATTATCAGTATTATAGATATAGAGATAATACCCCAACATAATAAAAAGGAACATTAAAGACTTGAAATGAAAGTAGAACTTTGAAAAATGGGAAAGGTGAAAGAATCCCTCAAAAATCCGGCAGCCTAATGGCTCCACTTAAAACATTAACAAAAATGAATTGATGAGAACAAATGGGGTCTCTGATCATGTAAAAATAAAATTTCAGTATGATAGATATATATATCATACCCAAAAATAATAAAAAGGAACTTGAAATACTTCACATGAATGTAGAACTTTGAAAAATGGGAAGGGTGAAGGAATCCCTTAAAAATTCGGCAGCCTGACGGCGCCACTTAAACATTCTAAGAACGAAATGATGACAGTAAGAGGGGGTATCTCATCATATGAACATAAAAACGACAGAATAATGAATATAAAATAACCTCCTCCAACATAAGAACATGGATCATAAAAGAAATGACATAAAAGAGATCACTTGAAAAGAATGAGAGGGGTCGGATCCCTTACCTTTAAACGTAACTCTTAAAACTCAATGGTTGGGACCTTGAGGGCTTTGAGGCACCTTGGGAGGACTCATTGGGAGGTAATGAGACCAGACATTCGTTGGGGGAGAGTTGGGAGTGAAAAATAAAGGAGGAAAGGTTGGGTATTTATAGGAAATTTGAGGGGACAAGGCATTTATGGTCAAGGGACACCTCACAAGTGGTTTTGGCAAAACCATGTGCTTGAACGTGGTATTGTCTCATGGTATTGGCCACTTGGGACACCTCATACAATAATTCATCCCCTTTAGTCGACAATCCCTTAAAATATCTCATGGAATCATCATGACATAGTTATGATGTCATTAAACATACTAAAACCCTAAAACTGTATTTTTTACTATTCACTGAAAATTCAACTTTCTCCGAAAAATCCTAAAATTTCACATTAACCAAATATCAATGATCTGATTTCAAAAATTAACTCCATTTTATATAAATAATTTTCGAAATATTTTAAATTTAAATTTTAAATAAATACACTATTTACTGAAAATTCATTTTTTCAGAAAAAACCCGAAACATTACCTTAACATAATATCGATGGTATGAGCTCAAAAATGAAATCCTTTTTATAAAAATAATTTTCTAAATATTTTTAATTTAATTTTTAATTAAAAAACACTATTCACCCGAAAATACTAATACTTGAATAATAATATATGAAACCGTTATTTAACCATTTTATTGAATCACATTACTTAATCATGGTGCGTAGATTATATTAATACTTTATTTAAGTGAGATTACTAATCCATTTCGACACATTACTAATCCTAATCATAAAATAACTATTCATATTTTACTATTCATCAAAAATCACGTTGATCTTATTAGACTCTAAATTTCGTACTGAACATAATTGTAGAAGGCCATTTTTCAAAAACCAATACAAATTTTTAATTATTTATGGTTTAAATATACATTTTTAAAATATACTTTTTCTAAACTTTCATAAAAAAAATGCATACTGTATTTATCTGGACATTTGAAAATTCATAAACATCATCATAAGAAGAAATCAAACTTTTTATTTAAAACAAAGGGTTACACAAGGCAGTTATGGTCTCCTTACATAGCCCCTTATCACACCAGCATATGACCTAAGTGTAGGGTGTGTTGACGTGAGAGAATCCGAGGGAGGCTTCGCCAACATCGCATGAGTAGTAATTTCTATTAGTTTGATCTTCTCACGAAGGTGATTCTGTTCTAGCTTCACACGATGATGTTCGGCTTGGGTTTGGTCCAGAGCAAAGCCCAGTGGTTCTACCTCCTCCCAAGTTCTGTTAGATGGGCTTCGATCGGTCTAAGACTACTGGGTGATTTCATCAAATCTACATTCTATATTAATTAACTAAGATTGCATGTATTTAGAGACAATAATCAAAACGTTTAGTTTCCAGTGGTCATATTGACCAATGGTCATATAACAGTCAAAACCCAATGGTCTCATTTTAATTATACTCATGTTATCAAATGAAACAGTTTTATTGAGTATAAAAAAATAAAATAACACAAAAATTAGGAAGAAAGATTTATTCAGAATTTCAGGTCGTTACAATCTTCCCCCCTTAAGAAATTGCGTCCTCACAATTTTTTTTAAAAGTGGGTTTTGAAATTTTATTGAATGTCCCACATCAGAAAATGAGTTAGTAACACTATTACTTTAAAAGAAAGAAAGGGAAGTACAGAGGTCACCCGATTTAACCCATACTAGGATTCCATGGAGGAAAACATGGATATGGAAGAAAAAATAAAGGGTCATGTTCTGGGGGAGAGTGATAGAAAACATGATTAGGAGAAAGTTGACCATGAGAAAATCCCAAACTTTTGATGTGTATAAACGGTCATTGATTACCTAGTAGGAAACGTAAACCAAAAAAATTTTGTTTTATGTTTGTTTTCATAATTTTAAGGAATTCATTTAGTACATAGAACAAAAACATAAGGAAATATACCTACATTCAAGTAGAGTTTCATCCTTTAATAAGTCTCTACCAAAACTAATCATTTCTCCAAACGATGAGAATTCAAAAACAGTTGGTCTCATTAAAAGCACAAGAATAATCTTCTAGAGAATCACATAATCCACAAATGATTAAATATCTATTTCTTCTATCATTAAACATTATCCCAAAAACAGAAAGGGTAAGGTAAAACAAATCTTCAAAAAGAAATAATCCCAGAGGAAGGGAAACTACTTTAAATCTTCAAAGTTCCATGGTTCTACCCAAAGTTCATCATAGACCATTCTATAAATAACAGTCATTAAAATTCCTCAAAATAAACCAAACTAAAATTGAAACCCATATACAAGAAGGATTTGATAACATAGCCTTCCGAAATAAACTTTATTGTTCATCACCAAACAACACGAACCACACCTAAAATCTTATAACAAAAGTAGCTAACCTAACCATATTTTACCCAAGATAGGTTAATCATTTCCATAAGTAACCTAAATTACTATAATTCCACTTTAAATTCATTTATTCATCAAAATATATGTCAACCTTACCCCTCAATAAAAATACCATAGTAATCTATTTACCTCGATCATATAGGGTCCCCAAAATAGTGAACGTATTCCAAAATAATAATCATATTTTAATCCCCTAATCATCTCTGTCATATTAATATGGCAATCGCCGCATTTCCTATCACATTGGTTGTTGTGACATATTCTTCCATTTCCCACCTTTAACTAAAAATAGAAAGTATAATTATGGGCTTAAACACTTAACAAATAATCATGAAAAGGAACATAAAGTATATAAGGATAACTTCTAAGAAAAAAGTATACCATAACTTGTGATCCTCTATGTTTTAAACTAGGTGATCCATGATCATATATTATTATCTGAATATTTATTTTATTTTATCTTTGATCCTTTAATAATGGTTCATACTAAGCTTATGAATTTACGAAAGCATATCCCCCAGGAGTGCCGTAACCAAGAGTGCAGCAAGGCCTCTTGTCGTGTACCAGTTCCTGTTTGAGTCTATCTCAAAGCAGTGTTTTCGGGTTTTACCCATATGTACATCTGTGCCACAGCCACCTCTACCTGCTCGTATCCAGAAAAAGATGTATTTTCTTGGAAACCCCTTACCCAATACTCACCAAAATACAAGGAATATTTCCAATATATAAACTTTTCTATAGGATTATTCCCAATGTTTTCATATCATAATTTCCACAAATAACTAAACCATCCTTTGATACCAACTATAGCATCCCACCTTTTTATCACATAAACTTTCATTACATTTTACAAAACCTAGGATCTTTTAGGTTTAGTGTCTTGGAAACCAGGAACATAAAACATAAAAACATAAAACATTTTTTTAAACAATTTAAATGCTTCTACTTATGTTAATCCTATGTTCATTACTGCATCTCATAACCATGGGTCATAAATCAAAAGAAAGGGTGAGAAGAAGGCCCATAAGGGAAATAAGGGTATACATTTTACATGTGAACTTGAGATACTTCAATAAGGTCATGAAAAGAACTTTAAGGCATGAGAAAGAAATCATGAGATATATCATAATAAAAATAATATTTTTCATATCTTGAAGATGTGTCTATAAAATTTAATATTGACAATCATTTAATTTCACCATGGTCCATCCCCAAGGTGTCATTAAAAATTACCAAGGTTATTCACCAAGGTATCAGTCTAAATGGTCATCTCTAGAGATTAAGTCTTTACCCAATGCGTTGGAGTGCTATCAGGGTGTACCCTTGATATGTCTTTATTATCATGTGATCCACATATATCATCATCAATCATTTCATAAACAACCCATATTGAAAAAACGGAATGGGTTTCCTTTCATAATCATAACGTTTAAAAACTGCTTTAAAGACATGATCTTTACGTCACTTTAAACCCACGTAAAGGGAGAGTGGGTCTCATGTATGTAAATCCCAGAATTTAAATAGAACAACTTAGTACATATGTGAATACCACTATAGAAGTTAATTCTTTGAGTATAAATTTAATAAAATAAAAGAACTTTAAGAAAAAAAAGAGACATTTTGAGACGGAAATTTGCAGCATAACAGTTATGTTTCGGGTTTTTAGAAAACATTGAAAAGAGAAGGGACATGGGTCAAACATTCATAAATGACCCATAAAAAAGTATAGGGTCTGAATATAAGAAATTTAATAACATGTTAATGAAAATTTTAAATATTCCATATGAAATGAAGAACATGAAATGAAGACAAAAATAAGATTTCTCTTATGAAAATTCGGCAGCCTAACGACGCCACTTAAAACATCAAAATATTGAATTGAAGAGATAAAATGGGGTCTCTCATCATATGATCATAAAATATAAGTATGATAGATATATATATCATACCCCAACATAATAAAAAGTATCATCCCTGACTTGACATGAATGTAGAACTTGAAAACGAGAATGGGGAAAGAACCACTTAAATATTCGGCAGCCTAACGACGCCACATAAAACTTCAAAATACTGAATTGAATAGATCAAATGGGGTCTCTCATAATATTATCATAAATGATCAGTATGATATATATAGAGATAATACCCCAAAATAATAAAAAGAAACTTGAATGACTTGATATGAAAGTAGAACTTTGAAAACTGGGAAGGGAGAAAGAATCCCTTAAAAATTCGGCAGCCTAACGCGCCACTTAAAACATCAACAAAAATGAATTGAAGAGATCAAAAAGGGTCTCTCATAATATGAAAATAAAATTTCAGTATGATAGATATAGATATCATACCCCAACATAATAAAAAGTAACTTGAAATACTTGACATGAGAGTAGAACGTGGAAAAATGGGAAGGGTGAAAGAATCCCTTAAAAATTCGGTAGCCTAAAGGCGCCACTTAAACATTCTAAAAACGGAATGACGAGAGTAAGAGGGGGTCTCTCATAATATTAACATAAAAATGAATGTATAATGAATATTAAAGAACCTCCTAAAATATAAGAACATGGAGCATAAAATAAATGACATAAATAAGATCACTTGAAAAGAAAGAGAGGGGTCAAATCCCTTACCTTTAAACGTAACAATTAAAACTCAATGGTTGGGACCTTGAGGGCTTGGGGGCACCTTGGGAGGACTCCTTGGGAGGTAATGAGATCCGAGAATCAATGGGGGAGAGTTGGGAGTAAAAAATAAAGGGTAAAATGTGGGGAGTTATAGGAAATTTGAGGGGACAGGGTATTAATGGCCAAGGGACACCTCACAAGTTGTTTTGGCAGAACCATGGGCTTGCCCATGGTATTTGCCCATGGTATGGACACTTGGTAAACCTCATACAATAATTCATCCCCTTTATTCAACCATCCCTTAAAATATCTCATGGAATCATCATGACACAGTTATGATGTCATTAAACATACTGAACCCCTAAAACTGTATTTTTTACTATTCACTGAAAATTCATCTTTCTCAAGAAAATCCCAAAATTTCACATTAACCAAATATCAATTATCTGATTTCAAAAAGGAACTCCATTTTATAAAAATAAATTTCTAAATATTTTTAATTTAATTTTTAAATAAATACACTATTCACCGAAAATTCATTTTTTCATAAAAAACCCCAAAAATTACCTTAACATAATATCGATGCTCTGTGTCAAAAATGAAATCCATTTTATAAAAATAATTTTCTAAATATTTTTATTTAATTTTTAATTAAAATACACTATTCACCCAAAAAAACTAATACTTGAATAATAATTTATGAAACTATTATTTAACCATTTTATTGAATCTCATTACTTAATCCAGGTGCCTAGATTATATTAATACTTTTTAAGTGAGATTACTAATCTATTTGGACACATTACTAATCCTAATCATAAATTCACTATTCATAATTTACTATTCATAAAAAATCATGTTGATCTTATTAGACACTAAATTTCGTACTGAACATAATTGTAGGAGAACATTTTTTGAAAATCAATACACATTATAAATTATTTAAGGTTTACATAAAAAATTTTAAATTATCCTTTTTCTAAATTTCATCAAAAATATGCATACAATATTTATTCGGAAATTTGAAAATTAATAAACTTCATCATATGAAAATATCAAAATATTTATTTAAAACAAAGGGTTTCAAAGGGCAGTTACGATCTCCTTACATAGCCCCTTATCACACTAGCATAGGACCTAAGTGTAAGGTGTACTAAGGTGTGATAATCCGAGGGAGGCTCGGCCAACATTGCACGAGTAGTAATTTCTATCAGTTTGAACTTCTCGCGATGTCGATTCCATTCTAGCTGCACACGATGAAGTTAGGCTTGGGTTTGGTGTAGAGAAAAGCCCAGTGGTGCTACCACCTTCCCAAGTTATGTTAGATGGGCTTCGATTGGTCCAAGACTACTGGGTGAGGCCATCAAATCTTCTTTATATTTAATTAACCAAGATTATTTGTATTTAGAGACAATAATCAAAATGTTTAGTTTCCAGTGGTCATATTGACCAATGGTCATATAACAGTCAAAACCCAATGGTCACATTTTAATTATAATCATGTTATAAAATGAAACAGTTCTATTGAGTATAAAAAAATAAAATAACACACAAAATTAGGAAACAAGATTTATTCAAAATTTCGGGTCGTTACAATCATCCCCCCTTAAGAAATTGCAACCTCGTAATTTTTTTTAAAATTTGGTTTTGAAATTTCATTGAAAGTCCCACATCGGAAAAAGAGTCAGTAACACTATTACATTAAAAGAATGAAATGGAAGTACAAAGGTCACCCGAGTTAACCCATACTAGGATTCCATGGAGGAAAACATGGATATGGAAGAAAAAACAAAGGGTCAAGTTCTGGGGGAGAGTGATAGAAAACATGATTAGGAGAAAGTTGACCACGAGAAAATCCCAAACTTAGGATGAGTGTAAATGGTATTTGATTACCTAGTAGGAAACGTAAACCAATAACATTTTTGTCTTACATTTCTTTTTAGAATTTTGAGGAATTCATTTACTGCATAGAACAAAAACATAAGGAAATATACCTATCTTCAAGTAGTGTTTCATCCATTAATAAGTCTCTATCAAAACTAATCATTTATTCAAACGATGAGAATTCAAAAACACTTGGTCTCATCAAAATCACAGGAATCATCTTCTAGATAACACAGAATCCACAAAATATTAACTATCTATTTCTTATATCATTATACATTATCCCCCAAACAGAAAGGGTAAGGTAAAACAACTCTTCAAAAAGAAAGAATCCCAGAGAAAGGGAAACTACTTTAAATCTTCAAAGTTCCACAGTACTACCCAAAGTTCATCATAGATCATTCTATAAATAACGTTCCTTAAAATTAGTCCAAATAAACCAAACTAATATTGAAACCCAAATACAAGAAGGATTTGAAAACATAGACTTCCAAAAAAAACTTCATTGTTCATCTCCAAACAACATCAACCACACATAAAATTTTATAACAAAAGTCGATAACCTAATCATATTTTACCCAAGATAGGTTAATCATTCCTATAAGTAACCTAAATTACTATAATTCCACCTTAAATTCATCGATTCTTCAAAAATATAAGTTTAACTTACCCCTCAATGAAAATACCGTAGTAATCAATTTACCTCGATCATATAGGGTCCCCAAAATAGTGAAGGTCATCCAAAATAATAATCATCTTTAAATCTCCTAATCATCTCGGTCATATTAATACAACAATCATCACATTTCCTATCACGTTGGTTGTTGGGACATGTTCTTCCATTTCCCACCATTAACTAAGAAGAGAAAGTATAATTAGGGGATTAAATATTTAACCAATAATCATGGAAAGGAACATAAAGAATATAAGGATAACATGTAGAAGAAAATTATACCCTAACATGTGATCCCCTAGGTTTTAAACTTTGTTATCCATGATCATATATTCTTATGTGAATCTTTTAATTTATTTTATCTTTGTTCCTTTAATAATGGTTCATACTATGATTATGAATTTACCAACGCACATCCCCCGGGAGTGTCGTAACCAAGAGTGCAGCAAACCCGTTCTAGTGTACCAGTTCCCGTTTGAGTCTAGCTCAATGTAGTGTTTTCGGGTTTTACCCCCATGTACATCTGTTCCAGAGCCACCTCTACCTGCTCGTATCCCGACAGGGATGTATTTGCTTGGCATCCCCTTACTCAATACTCACCAAAATACAAGAAATATTTCCTATATATAAACATTTCTATAGGAATCTTCCTAAAGTTTTAATATCCTAATTTCCACAAATAACTAAACCATCCTTTGATACCAACTATAGCATCCAGCCTTTTTATCAGATAAACTTTCATTACAATTTACAAAACCGAGGATCTTTAAGGTTTGGTGTCTTGGAAACCAAGAACATAAAACATTAAAACATAAAACATTCTTCTTAAACACTTGAAAGGTTTCTCCTTATGTTCATCCTATGTTCATTATTGCATCTCATAACCTGGGGACATACATCAAAAGAAAGGGTGAGCAGAAGGTCCAGTAAGGGAAACAAGGGGAAACATTTTACATGTGAACTTGAGATACTTCAATAAGGTTATGAAAATAACTTTAAGGAATGAGAAAGAAATCATGAGATATATCATAATAAAAATAAAATTTATCATAAATTTAAGATGTGGCTACAACAATTAATTTTCACAATCATTTAGTTTCACCATGGTCCATCCCCAAGGTGTCATTAAAAACTACCAAGTTTATTCACCAATGTATTAGTCTAAATGGTCATCTCTAGAGATTAAGTCTTTACCCAATGCATTGGAGCGCTATCAGGGAGCACCCTTGACATGTATTTATTATCATGTGAGCCACATATATCATCATCAATAATTTCATAAACAACCCATATACCAAAAAAGTAATGGGTTTCATTTCATAATCATAACGTTTAAAAACTGCTTTAAAGACATGATCTTTACGTCACTTTAACCCCACGGAAAGGGAGAGTGGGTCTCATGTATGTAAATCCTAGAATATAAAATAGAACAACTTGGTATATATGTGAATACCCCTATAGAAGAGAATAATTTGAGTATTCACTTAATAAAATAAAATAACATTAGAAAAAGAGAGAGACATTTTGAGATGAAAATTTTGCAACATAACAGTTATGTTTCGAAGTTTTAAAAAACATTTAAAAGAGAGGGGACATTGGTCAAACATTCATAAATGACCCATACAAAAGTAGAGGGACAGAATATAAGGTATTTAAGAACATGGTAATGAAATTTGAAAATTTACCATATGAAATGAAGGCCATGAAATGAATATAAAAAAAAGATTTCTCTTATGAAAATTTGGCAGCCTAACAGCGCCACTTAAAACTTCAAAATACAGAATTGAAGAGATAAAATGGGGTCTCTCATCATATTATAATAAAAGATCATTATTATAGATATAGAGATAATACCCCAACTAAATAAAAATGGACATTCAAGACATGACATTAATGTAGAACATGAAAACGATAAAGGTGAAAGAACCACTTAAAAATTCGGCAGCCTATCCGTGCCACTTAAAACATCAAAATACTGAATTGAAGAGATCAAATGGGGTCTCTCATCATATGATCATAAATGATAAGTATGATAGAGATAGAGATAATACCCCAACATAATAAAACGGAACTTCAAGGACTTGACATGAAAGTAGAACATTGAAAAATGGGAAAGGTGAAAGAATCCCATAAAAATTCTACTGCCTAACGGCGCCACATAAAACTTCATCAAAAATGAATTGATGAGATAAAATTGGGTCTCTAATCATATGAAAATAAAATTTCGTTATTATAGATATGGAGATAATACCCCAACATAATAAAAATGAATTTGAAATACTTGACATGAAGGTAGAACATTGAAAAATGGAAACGGTGAAAGATTCCCTTAAATATTCGACAGCCTAACAACGCCACTTAAACATTCTTAAAAAGAAATTATGGGAGTAATAGGGGGTCTCTCATCATATGAACATAAAAAGGACATTATAAATAATATAAAATAACCTCCTCCAACATAATAACAATGAGCATAAAATAAATGACATAAAAGATATCACTTGAAAAGAAAGAGAGGGGCCAGATCTCTTACCTTTAAACGTAACTCTTAAAACTCAGTGGTTTGGACCTTGAGGGCCTGGGGGAACCTTGGGAGGACTCCATGGGAGTTATTGAGACCAGAGCTTCGTTGGGGGAGAGTTGGGATTGAAATATAATGGAGTAATGGGAGGGAATTTATAGGAAATGTGAGGGGACAAGGCATTAATGGCCAAGGGACACCTCACAAGTGGTTTTGGAAAAACCATGGGCTTTCCCATGGTATTTGCCCATGGTATTGGCCACCTGGGACACCTCATAAAATAATTCACCCCCTTTAGACTACCATCCCATAAAATATATCATGGAATCATCATGACACAGTTATGATGTCATTAAACATACTGAAACCCTAAAACTGTATTTTTTACTATTCAATGAAAATACAACTTTCTCAGAAAAATCTCAAAATTTCACATTAACCAAATATCAATGCTCTGATTTCAAAAATTAACTCCATTTTATAAAAATAATTTTTTAAATATTTTTAAATTAATTTTTAAATAAATACACTATTCACCAAAAATTTATTTTTTCCGAAACAAACCACAAAAATTACCTTAACATAATATCGATGCTCTGAGTTAAAAAATGAAATCCATTTTATAAAAATATTTTTATAAATATTTTTAATTTATTTTTAATTAAAAAACACTGTTCACCCAAAAAAACTAATACCTGAATAATAATTTATGAAACTGTTATTTAATAAATTTATTGATTCACATTACTTTATCAAGGTGCCTAGATTATATTAATACATTATTTAAGTGAAATTACTAATCCATTTGGGCACATTACTAATCCCAATCATAAAATCACTATTCATAATTTACTTTTAATCAAAAGTCAAGTTAATCAAATTAGACTCTAAATTTCGTACTGAACATAATTATAGATGACCATTTTTTGAAAATCAATACAAATTTTTAATTATTTAAGGTTTACATAAACATTTTTAAAATATCCTTTTTCTAAAATTAATCAAAAATATCCATACTATATTTATCCGGACATTTGAAAATTAATAAACTTCATCATAAGCAGAAATCAAAATTTTTATTTAAAACAAAGGGTTACATAAAGCAGTTACGGTCTCCTTACATAGCCCCTTATCACACCAGCATAGGACCTATTTGTAAGGTGTGCTAAGGTGAGAGAATCTGAGGGAGGCTCGCCCAACATCACACGAGGAGTAATTTCTATCAGTTTGAACTTCTCGTGAAGGTGATTCGATTCTAGCTTCACACAATGAAGGTCGGCTTGGGTTTGGTCCAGAGCAAAGTCCAGTGGTGCTACCTCCTTCCCAAGTTCTGTTAGATGGGCTTCGATTGGTCCAAGACTACTGGGTGAGGCCATCAAATCTTCTTTCTATATTAATTAAGCAAGATTCCTTGTATTTAGAGACAATAATCAAAACATTTAGTTTCTAGTGGTCATATTGACCAATGGTCATATAACAGTCAAAACCCAAAGGTCTCATTTTTATTATACTCATGTTATCAAATGAAAAAGTTTTGTTGAGTATAAATAAATAAAACAACACACAAAATTAGGAAACAAGATTTATTCAAAATTTTGGATTGTTACATTTCTAAATATTTCTCACATTCATACACACTTCCACTACCAATTATTGTCCCATAGACAACATTTCACCAACTTCATTACAGAATGTTATAGTACTACAACAATATCCATTTAATGAATCAAAAGTAAGGATATGAATACATGAATAAGAAAATTTATTATAATATAACTCAACTAAACAATGATGCTGATCCCAAATTCAATAAAAATACTTTAAAGTTGAACAAAAAGTCATCTAAGGTCAGATTTTTTAGAACTGTATATTATACTGCGGATTAAAGTATATGATGAAGTTTATTTTTGTAACCACCAACTTCAGATAGACTCTCTAAAAATTATAATTCAACCTATGATGGCCATAATAAACAATGGAGAGTGGGAATCCATACTACATAAATATTTCATAATGATACAATCTAAAATGTTATTATAAAAGAGAGTATCTAAAATGGGAAGGAAATGTAAATTTTTACGTAGTCGGTCATCAATAACATAAGCTGCATCATTATGTCAATAATTTTATTCTAGTCTCACCATGAAAGTGATGGATATATTTTACTATTTACACCATAGAATAGGAAAGGTGGAATCATCCACTTCAGTAATTATTGCAATAATTTAATCTATTAAATATACTAACATTTTATGGAAAATTCTATAATATCTATTTTCATCTGATCGCACCAGAAATCTACCTAATGGTTGAAAAACATTTAGTGATTCTACATTGAATATAAAATGGGGAACTATGAGATTCATTAAATAATTAACCATTCAACTGGGAATCATAAGGAACATACAATCTCATTTCAGATATCAGAAACACATTTTTTATCGTCATTGTATTCATGAATCCCACACTTCATAATACATTCAATAATTTTCTATAAAATAAGATCTTCAGGATGCTTTTTAATATTCCAGTATGATAATGATAATTAACGTGACACATGAAATTAAATATAGAATTTTTCTACATAGAAAAAATCTTATAGAAAATTCAACAATTCACTACTAAATGTGTCATGTTTCGAACACAACTTTTTTAATGTATCATTTTTTGACTCAAGTAATTTTCCGCATTATTTTTTTCACAATGCAAATGAATTGTATGATATTATCCCTTAATTAGTTCCATATTTTATATCTACTACATCATCCTGTCAATCTATGTAAATATATTCTATAAACATTTATCATTAGCTAATATTACACAATTGGATCCATAAAAATGTAGCCTTAAAATTATTATATAAAAACCCAAAATATATAATAACCAAAAAATTTGTAAGAAACATTAACTCATGAGATTTCTGTTTCAATGAATGATAAAATATTTCTAGATCATTCCTAAATAGAATGAAACTACGTTCCTTCAAAAAATCATAAATGTAGATGAAAACATCACCATTTATCACAAACATTTCTCATATAAGACACTTTTGTAAACTTATTTTTGATTCTAAAAATAAAACACCACATTATTTTTTATAGAAAATTAATACTCCCTTTCATGTAATATTTGGTTGTGGGAACAATAAAATTCAATGTTTCAAACAACCCACCAGTAATACCCTTCAAAAGAAGAATAATATTTTAAATCCCATTAATATTTTTTGGTCCTGTACATTCATCAAATAATTTTTCTAGATGGTTGAACTGTTATTCGATCATTACTCAAAAAGTGTCAAATAATGAAAATAAGATGTAACAAAAAATGAAATTCATCAAGTTTTCAATATTACATAGTTTCATTAAGGTTTTTTTATGAAAAATACAATATTATTACCATGATGTAATTTTTTTAATAAAATATTTATAAATAAACAGATAAATATTCAAATAATCAATGTATAATAAATATATAAGAACACAAAATATGGAAAGTGAATTTCTAAACCCAATTGGCATATATATAAACTCATAATTCTCATATCTTCTCCAAAATGATATTTTCAAAATTTCATCCCCATTCACATTCACTAATAATACGTGTATTGCATGTAAACCTCCAAAAAACATGATCTTAAAGGATCTGATCCAAAAATTCCTCGCTCTATGGAATCTTATAGGTATTCAAACCCGAAATTATATTAAAAACATTATATTAAATTAAATGAATCATGGAAGCATATTTAATTTTGATAAATTAAACAGGATCTTCCTATTGTGAAGTACTATGATAAATGAAAAAAACATTAGGTAACCCATGTAATAAATTTTTCAGTTTAGGGATTTTTAAATGATCAATACTATAAGGTGGAATTGAGATATGATTATCATTAGAATTTATGCCAACAATAAATTAAACTACATGATCATGTATATCATTGGAAAAGCCATGATGAAAAGCCTCCATTTACTCATATTCCACCAATACATTATTAATCTAAATAGTTCCCTTATTTTCAACAATATGTGATTGTTAAATTTCATATCCATGTTTTAATAGTTTGTATGCTTCGTAATATGTTATCAATGAATGTTAAGAGTTATATATTTTATAAAAAATAAACTCTTTATATAGAAAAATTATTTTGTAATATATTTCATCTTATCTTGGTAAACAAAAATTCAATCCTTACCCAAAATAATGTATAACCTTAATATGGGAGTAAAAATATTTCATTGTATAGTCATTCTATAGAGAAAGGCCAAAATATTCAAATAATAGTTTTTTAGAATTAATTTCTTGGTGTTTTTCCCTTATTTCTTGTACCATTTATTGAGGTCATATTTTCAATGTAACATAAAAATTTTCATAAATGAATCAATTTTTAGACCCAAAATAGAAAACAAATATTAGAACAATCCAAATAATCGAACCATGTTGTTAATATTACATCATTGAATGAAACAAGATCTAATTTTCTAGTTTGAAATGATTTCACCACAATATTATTCGTATATACTTTCTGGTTCTAATAATTTTGTTTCATCAATGGGAATGTATGAGCATAATTCCCAATCTCACTAACATAACAACAAAATCGTGTATTGTTATCAAAACTGAAAATACAAATAGAAGTATATTTTAATTTACAATATCATTTTATATGTATTTTCTTACATCATCAAAATCAATTTCCACATTTGATTGGGAATTACCCATGGTTATTTTTACCACACATTACCAAAACTAAAAAGATCATTTTCATACCATAAAATTTATTTTATTGATTCCTATACATACTTTTTCCTATAGAAATTTTCTTCTTCACATAGTCTTGAAAGATGTGATCATTGAGAAATATATTTTCTATCCTCTATTCACACCAATAATCATTACTTTGACATTTGAATTCATAGGAAGAAAATACATTTTGATATCATGGATTTAAAACTAAGTATGAATAATTGATATTTCTTTAAATATTTAAGATATAATTTGGAATGTACCTTTCCATTAGATGTATTTTTGACTCATATGAGGACCATGAATCTTCATCTTTTTGTTTTGACTGTATGAAATTATTTTCCATCCTCAGAAGAAATATAAAAGGAAGATATTTTCAGAGGAAAATAATATTAAATTCATCCCATTACAAGGCATCAATATCATCACATTACCTACTACAATTTCCATTAAAAAATTATGGGTCTGGTTCCCCTTAAAAAGGATAAAATTAAATAATGAAATTTCGATGATCTTAACAACCCATGATATTGAATTTTTTTAGGTCTTTAATACAAAACTCAGTTACCACTTGATCAGATGATAAAATTAATGGTGTAGGGTGTTTACCAATAATATATTTCCCTATTATTGCATTTATAAATTGTATATATTGATGATCACTTGTGTGGATGCAACAAAACATTTATACCGTACATCAAAAGATTCATTACTACCATAAACATCTATGTTGTAATTATAAATATATGGGGATACAGATGAACATAGTAATCATCAAAATATACATCATTTAAAAACAAACTAAAATATTTTAAGGTTATAGTATTAAAATTATCACAATTTCTAATGTTTTCCAAAAAAAATTTTGATACCAATTGTAATAACTTTGCCTTAGGCATCACATATTCATGAGTCTATTTAATTGAATTCACATTCATAAAAACTATAATTATTTTTGGTTTTATTATAAAATTATTTCATTAATCCTGAAAAAATATTCATTTATTATGAATTGAATACTTCTTCTCAATATCTATTTTATTTATAATATTACTCTTTAAAAAAACATGACCATATTTTATGAAACATTATCACTACATTTAAATTCAAATATTTTTTCCATTACCCATCCACAAAACATATGATGAATATTATTAAAAATTGTATTGCAATAAAAATACATATTGAGGTATATATAAGTTATAAATGTTCCATTATTTCATATATACATTGGAAATTTTATTTTCATAAAGTAATATTTTATCTCAAAATTAACATTATATTACACAATAAATAACATTATTTCACAATGTTTTTCAAAAAATGTTTAATAAGAATTATTAATGGAAAAAAAAGAAAAATAAAGATTTCTTTGAGAATTTATTAAGCTCAAGAAAAAAATAAAGCATTTTACTCTTCACTATTCAGATGTAAAATATACTTTCTTAGGAAAATAAAGTCAACAAAGTTACATATAAAAACATGATAATACTATAAAATAATTAATATATTAAATGAAACATATAGGTAACTTTTTGAATAATTTTTATATCAAACAAACCAAATGATTAACCAACATGGATACACAACCAATAACCATCAGAATTATACATGAAAAAACACTCATAGTTATACTTAGTGTAATAATAATAGTTTCACTTTGAATGATCGTCATTGTCAATATAAAAAATAATATAAACAATGTCTTGGAGGGTATTAATATGTTCATAGAAAATTTGTTTATTAAATAAAAACCCATATTCATGAAAAAATTATAATATACATAACATAATAATAACACATGTGGTTTTCATCATAGATACATTCCTAATTAAAAAATAAATAATATAAAAAGAAATAAGTGCACATAAAAAGGACAACATTTTCATGGGAAATAAACATGTGTTGTTCTAATGAAATCATCAATGAATGAATTAGTCATGAATGATTGAATTTTCTGTCAATAAATATAAATTTAAAAAATTTCATTTGTAATTTTTTCATAAAAGTCATGAAGTACCTCATTTTGAAATGAAAAAAAATTTAAAAAGTTATTTAAATATTAAAAATGGATATAAATTTTTTTGAAAAATAATTTGTTAATGTGAAAAAAATATTTCTAATTTATTTTAAAAAAATTATTTAGATGAAATTCAGTGTTTTGTGGGAAAAATTAAAGTATAATTTTCGAACTAAAGTCACTTACCATGATTCAAATTCATCAGGTACGATCTTTGTCTTATTGAATATGAAACAAGTGTTAATTTATATTTATATAAGAACCATTTTAAGCTACATTTTTACTATCATATACATTATTTCAATTTTATTTACGATTCAATAATTTATTATGTTCATTGAATATATTTTAATGATATTTGAGTGATATGTCAAAAATCACTTTAGTGATTAAACTATGGGAATAGAAGTAACTATTACACCATATATATAATAATAATTATTGTATAAGTAAATTTTAATGTTAAATTCTACAATTTAATATGGTTATGAAAATTTTACTATGTTACAATCATGTAGGTCGTAGGCATACATTAATAAGGGTAACATTTCCATTTTTCAATGTTCATTATTGAAATATGGTATACATTATTTTATAATTATATATTGATTATAATATCATATAAATCATATTAAAAATTTTAAAATATACTTATATTTTTCTTCCATGTGATGCGCTTATGAAAAATGAATCACTACACCACTTGGAGGTGGTAGTGTATAAAAATCATTATCATATTTGTAGGAATAGAAATTTATGGATGAAAATGATATATTGTCATTTAATAATAATAAAAATACCATGATAAAAATATATAAATTTTAATTACAATATAATAACCACTTTTGAGATATGGTGTTAGAAAAATAATTACAACGGTTCGTGAGGTAGTAGTCCACCAAACAAACAAATAATTATTTCATTTACCATTTAATGGAATATGAGATATATAAGTGTAATTAAACTAACATAATATATTATATGTGTACTAATGATATATTATTTTTTATATTTTCATTGTTGAATTAGTTGTGAAATACAATGATGAAGAAACACAACTAAAATAGGAAGATAAAAACTATACATCTTCTACGAAAATTACCATTTCATAACACCATAAATACTATATGACTAGAATTATTCGTAAATAAAACCTCTTTAATGGGAATAATAGTAATAATATGGTATTTGGGTAGTATTTCTATAATAATAGTTTGTTATTATGTGTGAATAAATGATAAGAAGATGTTTCCTATTATACGATTGTGGATGGGAACTCTTTGTATTTTTAAAAATTTAATATTATAATAATATTATCATTAGTATAGAATGTATATATTGTTATTTATTTACAATATAATATTATAATTGGATAAAATACATTTATAAAATAAAAAATCTATATTTTTTCTATATTTCTACCCTCATCTTTTGGTTTTTACCCTTATTTAACCCCATTAACTCATACAATGAGAAATTGGATGTTTCCACTTTGGGGGTTAATATAATAATGATATAGAAAAAAATAACCTATAATTTTAAAAATAATGATATATAAATCCTTATAATAACCACATATGTGAAATTAATTTTTTTTGGAATTTTTTGTCATTTAATAAAATAATATTAATTATAAAATGTCAATAATGACAATTTTTAGAACTATTCATTACTTTGAAATTGATAATGAAATGATGAAACATTAATTAATAAAAATTAATTTAATATATCTATAACATGTAAATAGAATTTATAATGTCTTTTTATCAAATTAATTATCAATTATTACATGTAATATAATATTTTTAAAATAATTTACTTGAATTTCCAAATAATTGATTAACTACTAGGTTAGTGTCATGAAATCATTCATGATAAAAATTAATTCCATAAAAATTAAATATAAATTACTATGATTTGTATAAATCATTTTTATTTCAAAATAATATTTATATTGAAACATATAATCTAGATTACAATTTAATAAAGTTATTAAATTTATTAAAAACAAGAGTGTGAAAAGTTTGACATTTCATTATGTAAAATACAACAAAGGTCCTAATTTTATTAATTTGTCCCAGCATGTCATAAATTAGTACCTTGGTAGATTGTGGTAGATATATACGCATTAATTAACATTTAAAATAATATTTAGGTCTTTTATGGTTATTATCATTTTAGAAGTTAACTATATTACATGATTTACAATTTATTTGGTAGAAAAAATTACTAATGTTATATTCATTCTACATTTTTTTAAATGGGGCCTATTCAATAAATATAGAGCAACTAATTCAAATTTTAAATTTAATTTTCAAAACATTTAAAAATAATGTTTGAGAATTTATTTTAAAATAAAACAAAATAAGCAAAATGAAAAGTAATTTTTCTAAAAATTATCTTATATATAAATATTTTACTTAATTAAGGAATAAAATAAAATTCAAACCAATAATTTTATTTATTAATATAAAAATGTAATATTTGGAAATCAAAACTATAAATTAACAAAAAATTTCCTCAAATTAAGAAATAATTTCAAATTAAAACCCAATATTAACACTATTCATTATGAATTCAATATTCTCTAAAATCATTAAAACTATTGGATGGTACTTATTCAAATAACATTATGAATCCATTATTATAGGGTTTCTTCCAATAATATCTATTATAACTATAATCTCTTCTATCTCCCCATGTTGTTTCGACTGATATGGGTTGAACATCGCCAGCGGTTCCTCAAAGTATGTCTAATATATCGATCATAGATAATCACTCAATAATATTATGTTTTACAAAATCATCCAAGAATTCTAATTATTCATTTGCTGGATTCTCCTCCCTCACTTCTCATTCACTACTGACCCATTTATCCTTTGATATCATGATGATGGTGGTAGAAAAAACACGGTTTTTTTATTTTATCGATGACCAATAGAGGTGGGGTTCGAGCCTATTTCTCTTCATATCAAGGTTAATCTAGATCCTAAAACATTATTTTATTATTTAAATACTATGAGATCCTAGGTGGAGGATACATAAATGATGTATTAGGTTCATGTTTATGTAGGAGTTGAGTTTTGGAGATGGACGTGGTTTGGTGCGTTGGAGCTTGCTCTAGTATAACATTGATTGGAGTTCTTCAGGGATATTGTGTTTTGAATTGGTTATGATTTAGAAGATACTGATGATATAATTTTTGAGAAAATTGGTTTCAATCTATCATAGTAGTGAATGAATATTATTTTCCAATTTTAAAAATACATATCGGGTTTCAGATGGATTCCACACTGGTATTTTGAACTATTTTTTTGTTGTGATAGTTATTTATTTTTGGGAATTTTGATAATTTCACTACTGTTAGTGTGGTAAAAAAATTTAAATGTTCCACTTCATGGGTGACCATAATGGGGGGTTTGGTGTTTTTACACCCATCATCTTTTATGTGTCCTCTTTCATTACATAGACAAGTAACATTCAATTGACATCTTACACCGAGTAGTTTGTCTAGTTTGTATCGTAATATATTTATGTTTCGGTGAGTTCCTTACTACTTTTTCTTCTGTGTATCTTGAAATCAGAATATTTGTGCTATAACATATAATATGGACCTCTTCCTATAGATCATTGCTAGTTGGAGTTGTTCACATCCATATTGTGTTGAAAAGAATGACACATCATATTGGTAGGGGAACAAATCATCATAAACTGATTCCTATCATTCACTGACTTGAGGGAAAGAATCATTATTTTATGTATTTCATGATATTTTAAAATGAAAAGTCAATTAAAAACATGATAAATCATTGGGTCATGTTTTCTAATGGCATAGATGCTTTTGTGACTAGTATGGTTTCCCTATATAACTAGTGGTGACTGACTAAAAATTCTATTTTTTATTATCAAAAAAATTAATTAAACTTTATATAGGAACCATTGTTATAATTAGGGAGTCTAAAAACACAAAATCCAGAATCTTTTTTTTTTTGAAATTGAAAAAATACACCCAACATTAGGGTCCCTCAATCTAAGAGTCGCCTGTGATAGTAGGAGTCATGTGACCCGCGAACTATAATCATCATCCTAGAAAACCATTTTGTCATCATTTCCATCCATCCCCTCTATATTCAATGATTATAGAAAAAAAAATAAGGACACTCAACATATTCAAATCATCATAAAATATTATCACCTTTTTCATCATGTCTCCAACATATAACTCCCTTATTTTTATCATTAAAGCATCGTAACAAAACACACATAATGAAATTAATTTGGTCAAATATAGAATTTTAAATGACATTCAACCTTCTAGAGACTATAAACTACTCGAACCACACCTCCAAGAACTCAATTCATGTACACCAATCCAAACTGTCTGGAAATGATGTTTTGGACTATGATTTCAGGGAAGAGTATAAAAATGTACCAATATTTTGTGAATGTTCCAAGAAAACATCATCGCTATCATGAGATATAGATCCAGATATTACTGTTATAAATTCAAACCAAAAACATAAAAATAAAAAAAACGACACAATAAATCATTCCATAAGAGTTAGAATGATCCCAATAAGACAACCCCAGTTCATAAATCTTTTAGTAGATAAAAAAAACAAAAAAGGAACAATAACATATGATAACATGAACAATTTTTAGAAACCCTCACTATAAAATATGGAGGGTGCAAAGAAGGAGAGATGAAAAGGGTAGTACCGATGGAGAACATGAACTGAGACCACTACCAGAACTAGTAAAACTCCATCCAATGTAGACCTAAATATTCATAGATAGTGGAAAAGCTGGATTAGATGACGATTGATTGACCAGTTGTATTTTTGGAGAAGAAAGACACCAAAAATCACCATCAACATTGATCAAAACTGACTAAATCTACATCACACAAACCCAATATAGATTACTGATTTGAGAGGTTATACCGATTGAGGGGAAGTTATAAACATTTATTTCCACTATCAAGACACACCATCTAAGTAGTATGGGTGGATGATAAATCAATATAATAATTAATTAAAATTATCACATTAAAATTTTATATTTTAAAATTTAATCAATTATTCATAACCATATTAGAAATGACTTTTATGAAACTATTTTATTTTTTAGTTTAATAGTAAATTTATAAATTAATATTGAATATAATAATTTAATTAAACAATAATTATAAATTGACTACATTTATAATATTAGTACCCAGGTTGTTACAGTTTGATTCCTTATTTTGAGAAGATTGTGAACTTCAAAATGATTTTGAAATTTTTGTTTACCAGATTTGTAAAATATTAATCTATTATTTTGATATAATTTTGAGAGTTATGATTCACTTTTTTTTGTTTTTATACATACGATGAATCAAATATTGTGTCATTGGGGTTTTGCGAGCATCTTGATAGTTTGTAATCCAAAATGTATCTTTTGGAAAAGACATCATAGGAGAATGATTGGTTCATTTTATGAAATAACCATGTGCCATATATTTTTATTATTATATGATTTTATTCTATATGAGAGGTTCCCCATAAAAACCATAAATTTATTTTAGGTGTTTTAAGAGACTTGAAAAGTTGGTACACATTTTTTCTAACATTTCATAGTAACTTTGGGTGGAAAGGATTTTCATGGGTGGAGAGCTCACATGATTAGATGAAGGTTTGTAAACCATTCAAGATGACCATACAAATTTGAGGTACATTGGAAAGTGGAATCATACAGTTGGAATATTTTTTTCCAAATAGTGTATTGTAAATAAATACCATTTAAAAAAGTGAAAAGTTTCCATTTTTCTCATCTGACATCAAAATTATTTTTTACCAATTTCCATGATAGAATATCCATGATGTCCTCCATGAACAACCCATATTAATCCATAATATTTCGGTAGATCTATTTCATTTTTGTTATTGAATATAATGAGTTTATATTATTTGTTAGTGCAATAGCATGTCTAAAACCCATATAGCTTCATTTTATTACTTCCTTGGTCCTTATATTTTTTTCCATCAAGTTATGTAATATAAACTATTTATATATAGTTTTCAATTTCATTATTTTATAACATTACAAAATAAATAAAGGACTCATAGTGGATTATTTTTGTTTCCTTGCTATATGTTACATGGTATAGTTTATTTTCCTATCAAATTTTGTAACATATATATTGTTACTATTGTGACACATGTGAGAAATGCTACAAAAGTTTGAACTACCTTATATAAAATGGCTATACCACAACCTTGACATTATTATGAAACATTGTCATGGTGTGAGGTTGATGAACTCATCCCAAAGTAACAATTTATTTCATTTAGATTAAATTATTAATTATTTTTAGGGAATGAAAATCCAAAACTCCTAAAGAGGATGTCAGGGTTGTCAATTATAAAAGGAATTATCTGAGTGAATTGTTGAATTTTTTTATGATCGTGTTTCAATTAAGTAATTCAATAATATTTCGAGGTGTTTTTATTACATATTATCATTTGAAATGGGTAATGGAAATAAAAATAATCTGAATTATAGGACAATAAAACACCTCAATATATTTAATAATCACCTTTTGTTTAGTACAACCCCATTTAATATTAATGAAAATATAATTATGTTATTTTTGGGGTTTGAATTCTCTATATTAGTTCATGGAAAAGGGCATGTACATTTATATATATTAATAATTTGAATGAATATTTAATCTTATTATATGAATATGTAATAGAGTTACAGAATCGTTAAATAGATCAACAACCTTATATTCCCCTTATCAACATAATTTAGTTTGTAAATATATGGAATTGAATTGAATTTTAATTGTGTAATAAATTGGTTAATAATGATTGTAAATTGGCATGAGAATGTTTCCTATACTATTTGAGTTGTTAAATGAAACATTCCTACACAACATATCATTCCATCGGTAACAAATGGATTCCTTATATATAATATCTTGGATATTATCAAAAGATAAAAAAGGATATTATTCCATTGTTGATTCTGGGGTTCAGGAAGCATAATCCCTTTGATGGGTTAATATTTTAAATGGAATTATATAAGGACTGAAATACACATGGATTCCTAATATGGAATTTACTGGACTGGGTTATTGGATAAATGAATTTAATTATTCCGTGAATGATAATAATGATCTTGAATATGGAATAAATTGGAAAAGATCATCAGTTAAATGAATTATTTTATTTCTTGATTGAAACATGTATTCCAATATGTAATTACATGGGCAGTCTGATTGGTTAGATGATATTAAAATATTCATGACTACTAATTGTATTACCATAAAATTTCAAATCAACAATTTCATTACACCTATAGAAAAATATATAATCATAATTATATAATTATTTATTTGTTTATCTGTAGGTTTTACATGGAAATTATCACTTATGAATGAAAGGGGCTATAAAAATGGTTCAGATTTTTACATTAATTTTATTATATTTAGAGTTATAAAGGATGTGCCCAAGTAGGTTAAGTCATCTTGTTATCACATAAGTATCATGAGCCTAAAATGTTAATATTTTTTTGACTTATTTACATTAGAATTACCTTAACAATTTTATTTTTGAAATTAAAAACTGTATTTGAAATAATAACCATTGGGGGTGGACTATTAACCTTTTCAATCACCATGTTTATTATATTATATAGACTCATATATATATATATATTTTATCAAATATTACAATGTCCAGAGACTATTTTCTATTACACTTTATGAAATATTGATTGACATGGAGGTGGGGGATAAGCATGTACCCAGGATACCATCAAAATCAGCATCATTTATTTGTTTATTCCTTTTTATATTTAGTCAAATTATTATATATGAGGTGTTTTTATTTACTATATTTTTGAATTGACATGTTGATGAATGGAAAATTTTATTTTCACATTCCAATAAATTGATTATTATTACAAAAATCATTTCATTATATATCTTCCACCACCGTTTATTTTTTATACTAACACAATATTATTATTGATCAATAATTAATAGTATCACTATTATATAACCATTATCCACTAAATTATATATAGATAGACTCTGATATATCTCATGGCTCCCTTGTTTTTTATTTCCAAATAGTATGGTTACATTTTATTTCATAAATTTGGTCAGGACATGACATCCACAATATTTATTTTATGGATAATATTTTTAATAGTTATCAAAAGATATGGTAAAATAGTTATATAATTTTCATTAAAAAGAATCCCCCCTAGTCACTTTACAAATCATTTTCCTTCCATAAAAATTTCTATGGTTAAACCTATTTTATTAATAAGAAATATTTTCTCATACTCCCAAATAATAAAGAGATAATACCTGGTGTTTTTTTCACTATTGAAAATCATGGAGCTCAATAAAATCACACAACCACCATTTTAAATAATAATTAAAATATTCAAATTAAACAATATTATTTATGTATGAATGATGAAAATATTTCTATCATATCTTTCTATAAATAAATACATTATCTCTTTGACTTTTCAAAGCATAAAATATTAGAACATTATTAAGATAAAATGGGATATATGAAATTATATGATGTCCTCAAACATATTAATATTGTTCAAAATCAACATTATTTGATAAATTCCACAATAATATTCTATTAATACTACATATCTATTTATTTTCACAATAATATTGGTATTATAATGAATATTCAAAAAAAATTTAATGAACATGTTAAAAATGGGATTGAAAACTATTAGTAAATAAAATCATTGAATATATTAAAGTGAAAAGTGTGTTAAAATAATTTTTTTATAGAATTCAAGTCACCGATCTGAAAAAAATCCTTTAAAATAGAATTCAAAATTTTAATGAGCATAAAATAGTAATGATTTTAAATTTTTATATTTAATTTTTATATTGATGAACTATGAAATTTATCTATAATTACATATTTTTTTATAAATTAATATTTATTTGTAATTAAATGTGTGGTAAATATAAAAAATTGAGGTTCGAGGATATTCAATTATTTTGATTATGGGGGAGGATTTTATTTGTATAAATATTTAAATTGGGAAGAAACTAATGAGTACAAAATAAAATCAAATTAAAATACTACATTGGATGATAAGGTAAGAAATTTCACTGAATTATTTATTCTATAATTATACACACTAAATCATCAGTAAGAAATTATTGATTTTAAATAACATTATCCAGGATGAAATAAAATTGAATATGATATATTAGTAAATATTTTAGGAATGTTCACCCATTATTAACAATATAAATTTATTATATTTGAATTATTTTATAATAGAAAAATCTCATATTGATATCCTAGTTATTTATGTGTCCACGCGAGGATAATTGATAAATATACCATTGGAATAAAGTTTGTTTGTATTAGATGAAATGTCTCGAAATATATATTTATTTAAATATTAGGATATATGGTAACGAATAAGAGATATTATTTAATAGTTATGGATAAAGAAATTATATTGTTGAAATAATTTCCATAATTTTATCTGTAAAATATCAATAAAAATAGATATTAACCAATGATTAAAAAATTATTATGTATTATTAATGTAAATGAATTTTTGGGATCATAAAAACATGTCATGCATATATTCCCAAAAGGATTATAAAATATAGGTTCCAAACAACCAATAAGCATATTAAATTCAAAATAAAATCATATTCCCTTAATAAAAACAAAAAATACATGTTGAAAATTACCGTAGATACCATACATATAGAGATGGTCACTTTTAAAGAAAAAAATACTAATATATGGAATCTTAAATTGCATTTAAGTAAAATTTCTAATTAACTGATGAAGTTGATTTTAGGGATATTTATTAATTAATCATTTAGTTGTAACAAAATTTTAGTCCACAAAAATGTTTGGGAAATGAATTATTGGTCATATTTTTTCCAATATTAAACATTATGAAATTTACCTACATAAAATATTTATATTTACATTCCCTATTATATTTTATAACAAATTTACACAAATAAAAATAACATTATTTAATAAATCAACTAGGGATTTTCAAGGATCAATGTTTGTGTGTTAAAAAATATTATGTGCATGGCCACTCCCGCCATCCCATTGAAATTCACTATTATAAAAAAGTTACTATATTTCCTCAACTCCCTCTAAACTACCGGTATCTCATAATAGGCACGATTTAAATATAACCCATTAGTTTAAGTAGTTTTTATATGAATACATGATGCATTCAAAATGTACGAAACCTCGATTATTTATCTCTTAGATGTTCATAATAAATATTTTTCTAGTTTCCTCTACACAAAAGTGTACATTTAGTGTTCCCTATTAAAATCATGAAAAACCTTCTATAATGATAAAATACAGCAATTTAATATTCATTATTATTTAGGAAATTTATATTCACATTTATTATAAAAAAATATTTTTTTTAATAGTATTAATAATCAATTTTATAGAATGGTTTTTTAAAAGGTATAATATTTAAATAAATCAATTTAAATTTGAAAAATTAAATTTATCTTTTTAATTCCACATGAAAAATTTATCCCATGAATTGTTTTTGTATATATTCAATTTTATGTGAATACTAAAAAATAATAATTTTGGATATACATTTTTTTTAAAAAGTCCCATAATATTTTCAATTTGTACCCAAATAATTATTAGATTCATTTAGGTATAAATAATATAATTAATGAAACATAAATCATTATAATATGTAATATTATTATAAAAATATTTTAAAAAAACATATTTTTCCAAAATCTATTTTTTATAGAATGTTTCTACCATATTTATAAAATGAATATTATTCACTAATATTGATTGAATTTATTACAATTTATTCCAAATTTTAAATCCATTATATTATTTTTATTCCAATAAGGTCAAAAAAAAATTTCATCATAATGACTAGTTAAAAAATCAACTTCATCAAAATTGTAAAATGGTAAATGGGGATAACATTACCTAAATATAATTTATAAGACTACTATTATTCATATTCAATTGAGGGATGCGTTCAACACGGCCTGTGAGCTAAGTAATATAATCCTCAAGCTTTGTACTCACAGAATATTTGAATGGAATTTTAATTTTAATTCATTTAATTTGATGAAAACCAATGATCAGATTTGGGTCAAACTCCATGGTTTGATTGGATTTATTGACACCCCAAGATCCTTAATGATCATTCTTCTAGTATTGGAACTCATATTAGAATGTATCATAAGACCCTAGATGGGGAACATGGATTTTTTTCAGAATTTTGTATGATGTTAACGTGGAAATAAAAAGACCAACATGCATTACATTTCATGGTAATGGTGAAATGTTTTAGATAAAGGTTTAACATGAATGGTTTACTCAATTTTGTGATGTTTTCAAACTTGTTGGTCAAACAGTTTTCAATTGAATAATGTTACAAAATAAGGTGAATTTAGTATCCAATGGTATAGATTAGAATGAATTAAATCATAATAAAAGGGATAAGTGGCTTCTTATGGGGGAAATATAGTGTTTAAAAAGGTAGAAACTATAATATTATTGTCCCTTTAAAAAGTACAGGGTGGATATTACTGATGATGTGGAATATGGAATGATTCATGTCATTCCATGGACTCCTTTGATGTTGGGTTTCGAGTTTAACAATACCAGGGGGATGATTTTATTGAGGAGAATAATACAAGTCTTTCATTTTCAAATGATATTTATAATTTTGTTGTTCATATGAAAATTGAAATGGATGAAATTTCTAGGATGTAGGATCTGAATAATGATATAAATAATCTGGTTTTTTCTATACCAAAGGATGAGGATCTCATTGTAATCCCCATTTCATCATCTTTAACACCAAATATCCATGCTCCCTTTGTCTTTGATACAACCCTAATGGTATGTACTATTTTATTAGGGATACCTACTCATAAACCGTTCATTCATAATTCAAATTCTAAATCCTCCACGGATCATAAAATCACATATGATCGTCAAGATGTAGTGATTACCACAAACATGAATAGCACCACCCTAATGGGTACCAATTAACCATGTTGTAATTCTTTAGCGCTCGAGAAACCCAGATTTAGTTAAGACCCAATAGGCATCCCCAGCAAGATTAACAATAGATCAGATCAGACGGATTCATCGAGTGATAATAATGAATTTGGTTTAGACATGAAAGGAATCACCAGTAATTACATCATTAAAGAGCATTATATGGGTAATATAACCCTAATGACTACCAATTAAGTACATTATGCTGCTTTAGAAATTAAGGAATATATGGTTGGTTCAGACCTGATATGCGCCATCAGTAAGGTTAATAGTGGATAAGAGTAGCCTACTTCAGGGAGGGATAAAAATACTGTTTGTTTAAACATGAAAATCAACAACGTCATGATCAATAGTGAATAATATTAAACTACTTTAAAGATGGATATCTCTAGTTTTGGTTTAGATTTGAATGGTAGCTGAAGAATTGAAATTGTTGATGTAGATTCTGGTAATGAAAATAGTATAAAACTTGGAATTAACTACTCCTACATATATGATAAAAAAGATATTCTTAAAATATATTCTTATCCTAAAATAAAGAAGGTAACTCCTAATAAATCATGCATGAAGAATATAGGTGGGATAAAAAAATTGGGGATATAATCCTTTAATTAAGTTAAAAATGAGGATGTTTTTCTTCTTGTTATAGAATTAAAATAGTGAGACCCTCAGATCCCAATGGTATTTTATTATAGAACCCAAACCTCTTCTTATTGGCTTCTCCTAACCTAAACGTGTATTTTCTTCAATGTTTATAATATGGAGCATTTGGGTTTTCATTTTATTGAATCAAATTGGAGTTTTTCATAGGTAAAAATCAATTGGGTCAGGGAACTTTACTCTTTATCTGATATTTATTTGCTTGATAAAAGTGATTAGTGTTTCACATGTGGATCTACGTACCATAGTTCTTATCATCTTTACTTCTTTGTTTTTTCACATATCTGTTATTAGGATCCTAGAAGTATGTGTTTGGATATTTGACATATTTACAATGCTACCACTAGTCCATGGATTATTCTTTGTAATTTTAATACTATCATGTGTCCATATGAGTAGATGGGTTTAATGTATAATTATATTAATTTCGGTGAATTCAAACCATGCATTGATCAAAATTATAGGATTCAGGTGAAAAGGGTTGGGGAATAATACATCTGGTACATGATGTATATGAATAGATACATTTCTAGTTGGATTGATATGGCCTTTCTCAACAAAGCATGTCTGGATTATAAGGGACTAGTTTCATGTACAACATTGTCTATAAGAAATTCTGATCATCATCCCATATTGTTTGATCTTGTGGGAAAAGATCTGAATCCGCATTTACCCTTCATGTTCAACCAAACATGGATCACACATCCTGAGTGTAGGCCAATGTTTGAGTAGATTTGGAACTCTATGGAATATAGGAAGGATGAATTTACTTGTGTTATCAAGATCAAACATCTCAAAAGATCATTGAAAATTTGAAGAAGAGATCATTTTGATTCCCTTTATTCTGAAGACTCCTCTCATGATGGTTTTCTTCGACAAATAAAAGATCATAATTCTTTGTGTGGCTTCTATAATGGATTTCGTGGGGATACTAATATTATATCCAAGCTGAATAGTCTCTTAAACTGTAAAAATTTATTACCGAGGGATTATTTTAAGGTTATTTGGTCAAATTATGGTGACATAAATTCAAAAAAAAATTAATTCTCTTAAAAATATTAGAATGGTTTCTAGGCCTCTATCATTGATTAAAATGGAGATCATATTATGGATAATATGAAGGACCTCTTAGAGAATGTGATCTCTTACCTTAAAGATCTATTTAATGGTCCATCTTCCGCTAATGATCTTGTAGAAGGTATTATTCCCATACATTTGTCTCAAGAAGATAACCAGTATCTTTTCTATATTTTATTAGAGATTAAAATCATGTTTTACACATTCAGTGTCAAATACGACAGTGACCCTAGTCTACATGGTTTTGGCAATATTTTTTCCATTCCTACTCATATATTATCCATGTTTATGTCTATGGATTATTCCCCCATTCTATAAAGGATGTTTTCTTCATCATGGCTTGTAGGTTCAGTTTCATACTCTTATCCCAATGGAGTAGAATGCCAATGATATCTCCCTTTTAGGATTGTTTCTTTATTCAACAAAATCATTAAAAAAATTTGAATGATCAGAGACACACAATGGACATAAATTGCTACAAGAATTGTCTCCCATTGTTAGTTTGGTTTTGGTGAGGGTAGATCCATTGTGTATTGTCTCATTACTGCCTCAAAATCTTTTAACTTACATTTGAAGCCCATTATGTGTGGATATATTGCACTCACTATTGATTTCATATAGTAATTTGACACAATGAAATGGGGCTTCATTTTTAAGATCGTTCATATGATTCACTTTGATAATGTTTTCATTGATTTGGTTAAAACCATTCCCAGGTAATCCCACATATCTATTCTTATTAAAAAGATTCATCTAGAATATTTTAACTATTCTAGAGGTGTGTGGAATGCTTAACTCCATTCTAAAATCATTTTTCTATACATAAGGATTATCAAAGTGGGTTCCTTTCCATGATGGATGGTACTACGAAATTGAATTCTATTTTGAGATGGAAGAGGATTAACTACTAAAAATATTATATTTTATGTTGCCCAAATCTTACTCTTCACTCAAGGGGATATAAGATATATCAACAATATCAATAGGTCTCTATCACATTATGAAAAAAAATTGGTTAGGGGATCACCTGGAGTAAGTCATTTGATTATTTTCCATGGAAGAACTCAATCCCTATAGAGAAATATATTATTAGAGTTTTGGGTATTTAAGAGGTAGTTATCCTCTTTATTTACCATGGGATTACCATGTTTTAGGGTAGAAGAAAAGACTCATTCCTCTCGGATATCATTCTCTAGGTCAAAATACAATATTCTACATGGAAGGGAAAATATCTCTCAATGGATGGTGGTGTTTTTATTTTGATGGCTATTATTATTTCTATTATTTTTTATTCCATCATGGTGTATAAATGGACAATTTCTATCATTAATAGATCAATGTGTCTATATAGAGTTTCATCTGGAGTGGAAAAAATCTAGAGAGGATGTTAGCAACAGTATCATGGAGAACATGTTGTAAACCATGCGATGCAAGGGGTATAGGCATTAAGAACCTTGAATCATTCAATAAATCATTATAGTATACATTTTTTATGGAGTTTCATCAATATTTATTTTATGGATACTTCATTATTTTGGGATTAGTTCATGCATTAGATCGATAATGTAATTTTTCGTTATATATATTCCTTGGTATGGCCTTCACTAAAATCCACTTGTGCTTTATTTAATTTTCAATTCAGATGGTTGGTCTCAAGAAACTCTTATCTTAATTTTTGGAAGTTTAATTGGATTGGTCATTCCATTGTTCAATACCTTACAGATGAGGTGAGTAACATTGATCTTGATATTACAATCATGGAATAACATCAGAATATATAGGGCCTTCCAACTCATATTATTAGCCCTGTGATTTACTATTCGTTTTTCGAAAGATCGGATTTTTGGGTATGGTAATCTACTACCAAATTGATTTTCTTCTAAACTGTTCTAAAAAAACTCTTTTTATTGTGGAATTAATGCTCAATAAATAGTCGATTTGTATATGAGACTCATTATACCTTATCAGTCCATTCGTTATTAGAGGGTGGATTATTGGAAATTACAAACTTATTATTATCTTCAATCTTTTAGTATATCCATGTGCTCTTTTTCTATACATTATAATTAACACTTGATGGATGTGGATCATTTACTTTATATATATCATGATAGATCCTCAATGTGGATAGATTTTATAGATATCATTGATTTTAATCTACCTCAGATGGATTCTATATGGGGGTTTCATCACGGCCGACACAAAAAGTTGTTGTCCTCATAGTTGGTGAATCTATATCATATTTCTACAGCCAAATTGATTCATTTTTTCTAGAATCCTAGGAATAAAATTATCCTTGTCATGTATTATTTCAATTATAGTGATGTACTATCGTTGATTCATACAGCTATTCATGAGGTCATCACAATGAAAAAACACAATTTCTTCAATTAAATCCCTCATTTGTATGCCCATCGATGTGTTGATGTCAAAGGTAATTTGAATCCCTTTAATAATTCCTTTGAAGTATTATTTATGGAACATTTTGTTGTCTAGATCACGGTAAATTTGACGGTGCCTCTCATTGTAATCTAGGGCCCTATGATTATGGATCATTTTTTGGGAACTAATTGAGAGAGGTCCATGGATGCTTTCATGGTTCTTGCGGTCTCTCCTCATTTGAATCAATGATTATGGGAATTCTCATTTCAGTGGAGCAATAAAATAATCGATGTCTAAAAAAACTAGTTCAAAAGAGATTCTATCATTATTTTGTCTTTAATTAGGGTGGGATCATCTCATTTTTCTTGGATAATCACCAATAAATGGATCAATTTCATGTATTCTCTTTCCAATATCGAGCTTATAATCGCAAATGTATAAAGGGAGGCCAATGAGGTGGCATATGTTTTTGAAAATAATGTTTTCAATCATGTTGATTTCTTAGGGTACGATTACTTACCTGGTTATCATTTTCCTTTGTTGTGAGTGGATCTAGGTAAATCTCCCATTTTTAGAATTATTTAATTCAGATTCTTTTTTTCTTAATAAGCAAGCCATGATTTTCATAGAATAGTGTCATCCTATAATTAAAAATGTTGTAGAAGAACAAAAATTATTGTTCATAGAATAATGAAATTATATTTATGATGATAATGTATTTATATTTTTTGGTAATAAAATAATTACCTAAATTTCTTACACAATGCATACATATAATTTATTTCATAAAAGGAAAATAAAAAATTGATTTTAAAAATATAAAATATAACATTGATTTTTTGAGAATTTATTTTGAAAAACAATTACTTATTTGTAACATATTATGTCTTTGTTATATGATTATATTTATAATAAATCATATTCATGATGATTTCAATATCAATTTAAATTTATAGTGTTAATATTGATATTAATAATTTTTTTTAGTAAATTATACATAACAATTTGATTCCAATTTCATAACAAACTAACCTAATGTATAATAAATGGTATATTGTTCATTATATTATTAATGGTCAATTTATGGTCTCTTTGTAAATTTATTGTTAGCTTCATGACATATAATGAGTAAAATATCTAAAACCATTCAAATTGTAAATAATTGTTATCGTAATTTAATATTAGAAAAATGGTAAGTGAAAAATGACAAGTAAACATGTCCAATATTAAATGGATGATATTATTTTGAATATCCCATAACATTTCTTCAGATTTATTAATTTTGGAGTAAATTTAATTTTAATATTTATTATATTATTATAATACATTATGAAATTTTGGTTTTACCTTTCCCCTATTCTATAAAATGGATCCTCTTATCATAATTTATTAACAAATTCGAAACATATTAGTTCAGACAAGAAAATATATATTCCATTTCATCATTCACTAACTATGTCAAGGAGTCCTTTGATTGATCGTAATCTTAGAATAAGAACGATTTTATATGTAAATAATTTGATATTATCTGATGAAGAAGAATATTTTTTAGTCATGTGTTTGCATTCTATATTATCATAAACCTCACTAACAATGTATTCTAAAATGATGAATTAATAACAGAAATATATTAAGGGTACTGATATGTTATTATTTAAATGTAATGGACTTCCTTGTTCACTGCATCCATCAAATGGGAAATGAAATCATCATTTGTCTATAGGGAGGAATACCCCCTCCCGAACCAATGTAAATAATTTTACATCTCATCATCTAATAAAAGTTTATAATTATGTAATTTTGTATATATATATATGTGATTAATGAAATATTTATCATTATTTAAAGGTAACTTATAATTTATTCTTTGAACATTCAATTCAATAAAAAATGATAATGTCGTTCGTGAATTTGTGTAGACTATCATGTTTATGAGGCGATGCAAATTGTTTTTAATCATAAAATAAAATGGATAAAATATATATTTATAATTATATATAAATATATAATATCCTTTTATTATATGACTACATATTTTTAATTAGTATATATTAGTTACCTTATATACCAAATGATCATTGAATAATGGAAACGGTACTCATATGTAAACATGACCAATCTTCTTCATTATTGCAATGTAGTTAATTTTTATGATTCACATTTCATGATTTCTATTTGATGTATAATGGATATATAGAAATTATAATTATATGATAATGATAATTCAAGATATGAATTTATAATGAAAACGTTGACCATTATCAACATATTGAAGTCATTTAATACATAAGAGTCAAATATCATCAAAATATCCATCATTAACATAAATAATTTTGTAAATTAATACAATATGGTAATATATAAAATAAAAAGGAATAGAAAAATTTAAAAATACTCTCAGCAATGTAAATGAATGAAATATTTTTTTATTAAATAATGTGTATATATTAGGTTTTTGGGGGAACAATTACATTTTAAACAAACACACCTAACACACAAGCTGAAAAGGCAGGCCATAGACCCTAAGGGATAGCCGAACCATCAGCCCTGATTTATTCAGTACATGGCCCAAAGGTCCAATGAGCATGATATCCCATTACATGGCCTAAAGACCACATTTTTTCCTGAAGGCCCTTTTGTGAATAGTGCTACTATAGTACCCAGGTTTATACTGTATCTGCTACAGTTCTGTTTCCACTACAATGCTGGCTACAATGCTTACCACTACTATAGTGTCTCCAGTAAACAGTTACACCTCTAATATAATATAATATAATTATTCTATATTAACTTGGTACCAATGGATTTGGAACCCCCATATTTTTGATGTATTATTATGGGGTTCTTACCACTAAGATATGCCCAAAATACTTTACTCAAGAGTATATAGAATGTATGTGGGTAGTCAAACAATATTAAAGGCTATTCTATTAAAAATTATGATTAAATGATTACCTAACAACACCTTTTCTTTCATTTATATAATTTCATAAATATCATATTAATGTATATATATGGATATAAAATAATTTTAATGAATTTTTTATTTCCGTATTGGAACTCATTCAATGGATATCTAAAGTAATTCAAATATACAGTGTTCGAACATTCATTACAAAATAAAAAATAAATTTTCATGTTTAATGTAACAAAGACATTTAATATTCCCACCACAGTAACTATTATTGTATATTTGAATATTTCATGATATTTCATGTTTTCATTAATGAATGATCCTATTCCCCTTCAGTCAATATATTTTATTTTATAACATTTATTTTGAAATGAATGTGTATTTTAATATATAAAATTTTTCACATGGGTGTTCAAAAGAGTTTTTCAAGGGTTTTATATCAAAAGCTAGAAGTATAAAAATAATTTATTCATGAAATGGTATAGAAGAATTGTAAATGATTATATGAAATGTTGATATAGATAACAAAATCTATCAGGCCGATTAACCTTATATGACTTGGGAGAATGATATTGAAAATATGTTGGGTGGTCTCAGATAGGACTCCAATGCATTGGGTAATTTTTCTTTTATCGTTCTGAAAAATATAAGGAGTTCAAGTTAGTGTATTCTCCTATGGATTTGACAACACTCTAGTTAATTCAAACATCATATATGTATATAATGTTTTATGATTCTAAAATTTATTTTTTTATTATTTCTATATTTTTTAATAGTATTTATTTTTAAAAAATGTGTGCTCTTATCATGTGAAAATTCCATATTTAATACCCTAAAATTTTATTTTTATAAGGTAAAACATTTATGGGTTTTTAATTTTTTCACTATATCAACCTATTTTTTATTTTTTATCTCTATTATTGATTTTTTTCTCATCCCATGTTTTAATATACTTATTATATGGTTTATGGTCGGGTAATAGAAAATAAGAAGTCACATTTAATTTTACAAATAATTTTAATTAAAAAAATTGTGATTACATTGGAAATATTACAATTTCAATGAATATTGATACTGATAATTGTTTTTAACATTGTAAAAAAATGTTACATTTGTGTTACAGAATAATTCACTGAAATAATAAACAATAAAGGTCATTGGGTATGGATGAAAATGTATACATTAATACAAACTAATATATATGTAATGTTTTTGGTTGGGTCTATATATATTATATTAGATAAAAAAATTTATGCTTTTTTAGGTTTGAGACTATAAGAAACTAACCATCATATCATGATATAATATTTTATTATTATCATGTTTCTTCTAAAAATATATGTCTCTTCATAATGGTTTTCCACATATGATATTATGTAGATGACATAGGATGTTATGAAAGGGAATAAATCCTTCAAAATCTGTATCCCAAAATTTATGGAATTGGAATTGAGAAGATTATTAATGTGATTGATCAATTTTTATAGGAAATAAATGGTGGTGGAATTCCTAGTTTAGATGACATATATTTACTATAGAATATAATTTCAAACGTTGATATAATCAAGAAAGTACACACAAAAATTCATTGGAACCCCCAATCCATTAGTAGAATATGGATAGATCAATACTAAATGAAAAGATATATTTAATGTAATTTACATTTAAAACATTTAAATTAAAACATTTTCATTAATTATTTTTATGGTGAATTCAATCAATTGTGGTTATTTGTAAGGAATAACATGTAAAGGGATGATATTTATTCCATGGAATGTGGTAGAGTGAAGAAATTATTTCTAGTAAAATATGTCCTAAATGATGTCAAACTATAAATAGATAGGTGGTTCATTTAATTAAGGAAAAAAGTTAATGATTTGGTAACCTCATATGAATAATATTTTACAATATTTCCCAGGTATATAGAAAATATTACATGGGACATTGATATTAAAATTAATATTTTTATCTAAGGATTGAAATTGTGTTTATAATAGCCATTTCCCTCACATGAATTTAAATTTTATGAGAATTTTATTGTTTGGGTTTTTAATGTTTGGATGGTGTATGGTGACACATACATTCCTCGTGAAGATAAAATTGTGTAGTGATTGAGGTGGAAATAAATGGATAAGATTTTAATTTATAAAAATTAAGGAAACCCCGCAATTTATTCCACGTGTGATAATGTGAATTTCTAGGAATGTTTGGCTCAATAATGAATGTGGTATTTGTGTTTTAATCTTAGTTTTAGGATCATGTTTACAAATAAATGTGTGATGAAAGGAATATAAATGTGGTAATAGACCATTACCGAATAGTTAACTATTTTAAATTCATATTATTGGTATATAATTCTATTTTTTTAGTTAGATACTCATAGAATAATTCATCATCATCGAATTAATAATAGTGTGGAAAATTATTTTCCACCACAACCCTTGAATATGGGATATATAAATAATTAATGATACTCATGTTATTTATTTTGTCAAATAATGAAAAAATCATGCGTAACTCTAGATTTTGAAATTATTTTACATAAATGAAATTCATCATTAAAATGGTAACATATCTAGTAGAATAGAAGACATAATTTTGGGTTAAATATACTTGTGGAAATAATATCATGACAATTATTTATTGGAATGTTATTTTTTTTATTAGTGTAGTTGTATATTCGAAAAAAATGGTAAATCACATAATAGTAATTGATATTTTTTCTAGAATATATTTGTATTTATTTCATCAGGATATGATATATTTAAGATATAATAATTTATTATTCATTGAATTCATATATTTGATAACCTACCATAAAAATAATAATTTTATTTGAGATGCAATTAAATGTCACTAATATGTTGTCTTATTAAATGAAATTAATAAATTATTTGTCTTCCAGTACTAAAGGTAAATATGGATATATTCCCTAATGATATTTTTATTGGTATTAATATTGGGTAGGTTTAATTTACAATTGGATTGATTCCTTATGCTAAGGTTATTTCAAACCCCCTTATAAAAAAGATTATGTCGAAAATATGGAAATAAAAAATTATTTTCAATATTTTCTAGATAACGGTTTAACTCATCCATGCACTTGGCCTTGTGGTGATCCCTTTTTATGATTTAAAATAAACTCTGTTTCACTTAAACTTTAAATGGATTATATATCCTTTAGTAACAAGAGTTTTAAGTATAAGAACCATTTCTGGATTATTGATGATTTCTTTGATCATCTCAAATAAGAACAATATTCCTTGAATATTTATCTCAATTATAGATATCAATATATGAAGGTGATGGAGGATTACATCAAGAATATAATGATTTAAACTACATATGGACATTATGAATTTGTAGAAAATGCCTTTCTAAAATCAAATTTACCATATATATTTGTAGAACATATTAATTGAGTATTCCATGAGTAATAGGATTTTTATTTGGTTTTATTAAAGAAAATTTAATGTATTTTAAATGTCATGAGGTTCATAAAAGACACCAAATTTTTGTTTTTGGAACAATAAAAAACAATCTATATGAAGAATTTCGTATGAATGAATTGTTTTTCAATAATTATCATTATATGTACATAATGTTTTTAAAGATTGAATAACTATTGACTATTATAAAAATATTATTGATGATTCTAAAAGACATATAAATGTATCAATGATTCATAATACTCATAGATTAGTAGTTTACCACTAGTGGTGTATTGAAAACATTTCTCATTTATGTAACCAACTCACAATATAAACATGAAAATGAATTAAATTTAGCTAGTCAAAATAATGCGATTAATATATTCTTACACTAGAGAGAATATAGGTTAATGATCCATTTTTTTATATTCCATCCAGAAATATAGACATTTTCATTTGTAATTATGCTTTTTTTTTGAAATATTTATTGTTACAATGTAGAATGATCAAATAATAATTATGATTTATGTCATTAGAGACATCATGATTGATATTATAATAAACATTCTCATTAATATGATCCTTTGGTTTTTGATTTAAAAATTTATAGGCATCATTTATATGGATTACTTTTTTAAATATTTACTATTTAAAAAAAGATTCTATATATTTTATCAGAAATTTTTGATCATTAAGAAGATAATATTTTTTGAATAGATTATGGTTTATGAATCCATGGTTCATTATCATCCTAAAAACGAAAAAAAATATCCAATGATTTGAGTAAAAATTATATTACTAAATTAAAAATGTTATGTTTGTAAAATGTGCTTTTGGTTATTTATTTGACTCTCCCTATATGTTTTCGATTCACAATATTCTATATTTTTATACATATTTGTACAATATTAATTATAAAAAACAATTATAAAATCTCATAATGAGGATCATGTTTTAAATTAAATGTTTTAATCTATTATGATTTTTATATTTGAAAAGTATAATACTCATTAAATAGGTATTCTCATATTTTGAAAGGTAATATGTTCGCCTTTTAATTATTATCGGAAGATATAATTGTGTTTTAATGATTGTAATTCCTTATTTTCTATTAAACTCCGAATAACTAATATATATAGGTAACATATAATGTATTAAAATTGGTATTGAAATAAAATTTATATTTCCAAATTTACCGTGATGCTTTAGTCTATTAAATTTTTTATAGTTGATCATAAACTATTGATAGAGATGCATCATCAATTTTTTGTTCTAGAGAGGATATGGGAAATTATATAAATGGATTTCATGATGGTATTAAAAATACTTCTCTAGAATTTAATTAGATTGGTGTTTCTATTGATATAATAAAAAATAAGAAAATTTAAATCGCATTCATGAAACTATGTCTTTGCATTAGCTTTATAAACTATATATATTGTGTTTATTTTGGATATGTTGTGGTCTACTATATATTTAATTTCAATCATGATTTCATATTTACTTAATATTAATGTAAATCAGTAAAATTGTTGTTTAGTACTGAATCAAATTTCATAATAGATTTCCATCCTTAGTATGATGTAGAGACAGAGAAAACAATTTAGGCTTTAGAGATATGCATCGATATTTTTCAAAAGAATAATATGGAATTTTTTATTAATAAATATCATTATTTTTACTCTTATATACTAATTTATTTCATTCCTATATATATATTTAACCATTATATTTATTATATGAATCCAATGTCTATATCATTAATTTTTGGTGGAAGTGGGGTAACAGAATTTAACAAGACCAAATTTATAATAGAAATGGTAGAGAAATTAATTATTATTCAATGAAATATATGGAGATATCATAGTTGAATGAAATGTTCATGTATAACATGAATATATATATATATATATCAGGGTAGGTTATAATGATTTTTTATAGTTTCTATATGGAAATGTTTTATGAGCTTTGGTTAAAAGGGAAATCTATATTTATGGTCCATTGGACTGTATAAAATCCTACAAAATGATGGTTCAATTTACTATTGAATTTCCATTATGATGATACTTTTCTAACTACACAATACATTTCATTTCTCGATGATATAAAAATGACATTTTGAAAACCCATATAGTTTAATAAGATACATGGGAATATGAAACTGATTTAAGTGAATGATATCCCTACTTTCAAAATAATGGAATACAATTTTAATGAAATAATTTTAAAAATGGTGGAGTAATTTTAAATCAATGGTAATGAAAAAATAAATCATTTTCATGTTTTTTAGTATTCATGAATTATATAGGTATATTCATTACAATAATATCTAGATAATATTTTTAAAATCTTTCATTTAAACATTTTTATATGATTTTGATTAATTTTCTTCAAATTAAAAAATATCAATTTGAAAAAATTAATTTTTTTTATTTCAATATATTAATATTAATATAAATTTTTATTGTAATACTTATGAAAATAGTAATTATTTATGAATAGTAAAAAATTATGATTTTTATATAACTGTAATTTATTTTAATAAAAAATAAAAATATTCTTTTTAAATTATTATTAAATAAATATAAACCTCTTCTAGTTATAAAAAATATTATTAATTACCTAATAATAAATATTATACATGATTATTTTCTTAAAATTTCTTTTAGACTAAAAATCCATGTTTTTGGAAAAACTATTTTTCATCCAATATTACATTACACATAAAAAATGATTTTTTCCAAATAATATAATTTGAATTTGAAATAATGGATTTATTATTTTTAATCATCATAGTTAATATTATATAATGTTATCTAATATTATTAACCTAACTAATGGTCAAAATGTGTTGCAAAAATAGTAAAAAAAATTCCCCATGATAAAAGTGAAAATAAACATAACATATGTCAAAACTAAATAATATTGATAATATAAATAATATTATACATATTATGTTAGGTTATTATTACCCTTATAAACATAGTCTTGATATTTTTATGGGATAATTGACCTAGAATGTGACCGGTATAATATTTAGTTTAAAAAAATAAAAAAAAATCCTTTTTCTTTTAAATATCTCTTATTTGTTCATAAAGGTGAAAATCGTGTTTTTAATGAATATAAATAATTAAATTGAGAGTAATAAAATTATTCAAACGACAGTAATATATTTTTATCTTTATTATATTATGTAATAAATTTAAATTCAAATTCGACAATGACATAATATTTATTTAATAAATAAAAAATAAAAATAATGATTTTAAAAATAATTATTGTAAAATAATTTGAGGGATTCATTATTGTCCAATATTTTAATTATTTTTATATACATATTTTTGGTGTTTTGTAGGGTTTTATTAGAATCCCATAATTTTCATGAAATTTTAAATTTTAAATTATATGTGTACTACCAAAATTGAGATCAATGATGTCTCTTAATAAATAATGTTTTATTGAGTGATTTAAAATCAGTAAAATTAATATAGTATTAAAATTATATGATATATGATTTATAATATCAATCATCAAAAATTCATGGCTCTTTTTTTAAATTTATAGTCACTTTAATGACCACTACGCCCTTAGAGTCAATGTCGACTAAACTGTGTGGCGATAATAAGGAATTTAAATGTAAAAGTGATATACTAGATCATGATCGTGACTATAAAAATTAATATTCATTGGGGAAACCATTTGGATGGGGTGGGAATTATAAAGAACTAGAGTAGAAATATGTTTCTAATAACATAGTGTAATAATAAGTATTACATATTAAATACTAGAGGATAATTTCAAAAATAGTGGATGTGAAAAAAAACAGTGCATGGAGATCACAATGCACTATAAAAAAGAAATTCACATTAATTAATTCCAAATAAATCCTAACAAGGATGACTATAACTAATTACATGAAATAATGATCCATGATTAAATTAAATTTCATCAATGTGTGGGGGTCAAAAAATATCGCATTATGGTAGGACGATTCAATCAAATGAATATCAATATAAAGAAATACGACCCTACCTGGCATAAGTTGGATAACCATTTTCATGAATTTATCAATGAAAACTCGGATACAATGGTATCTACATTACAAAGGATATTATATAGGGTAATTTTTTTGAATAATCCTATCGTTATCTTCATCTATTTTTTGAATTAATTCTATGATAAATGGTCTTATTTCATACCCATATGAGTTCACCAACATTTCAACAAAGATATTTTAAAAATAATAATAATTAATTATAATGATTATTTATACTCATCATTGTCTTATCATAAAATAAAATCAGTTTGGATCAATTTGAATAGGTTATTTAATTTATATTTATTTCATAATTCATGAAATTTTTAGAGTTCACCTTCCCTCTAAAATAAATGGCAGCCAATTCACCTCTATTATTGATACGTAAAAATTATTTTTTTCCATAGAACATACCAAATCCCATTATTACTTCCATCACATGTTCTAAGATTCATTTATTTTATTATAAAATATACCCTGAAATAAATTTTTTGTAATCTTTAAAATGTTCTCCAACGAATAATTATAGTTATTAATTAGTTATTTTCATTTTATTTCTTTTTCTACTTCCTTCCATATTTCATCAAACTTGATTAAATAATTACAAAACTTTTCATTTATATAATGATATATTATTATTTTAATAGTATGATTTTCATTCATCTCCTATTCCATCCAAATAGGACTCAAACATTCAGTTTTGTATATGATGGACTACATGATCAGGAATAGAAATAATAATTATTCCATCATATCCAATAAATACTGTTTTTAATGATATATTTAAATAATATATATGATAGTAATTAAATATTTACCATTATATTAATGTAATATATCATCTATTTTATTGAAATTTCATTCAATAAAAAATTATAATGTCTTTCTTGTGTACGTGCCGACGTCTGCCTTCCGAAATTGATGAGATTAGCTTTTCACCCTGACAGAAATAAATTATATATGTGTATATTTGAATTAATAATATTATTTTAACTATATTATTAACATTTTTGAATGTTAAAATATAACTTACATATATTATACAATTATGATTGAAAAATGGGAACATTGCTCCATATATATATGGAATATTGAATCAATGATTTTAAGGTAATTAAATTTTCATAAACACCATTCATGATTTGTTATAAAATTACAATTGATATATAAAAATTAAAATAATGAGACAGATTCCATTATTTAGATGAATGTATAAACAATTCGTCTTCTATATTCAACCTAAGGATCTGTTTATGACATATAAGATAAATATAATCAAAACATATGAGATAATCATAAATGATTAAGTAATTATATATAACATGAAAATGAATAAAATAAAAAGGAATAAGAAAACAGAATTTTTTTTTGATGAATGTAAATTATCACCATAATATTATTATTTTGGAAAATTAAGAATTTATGTGAGGACTCAAAATCATGGTTATAGACATTGTTTAAAAAATACAATCAAAACATTTCATATTAAAATATTATTCATCTATGTATATTTTTCATAGAAAATCAATTTAATATACATTTAAAATTATAAAATAGTATTATTAATTAAATTATATGTACATATTGACATTCTATGAAACATTTTTGTAAAAATATGTTAATTAAATGATTAACTTATCATTATAAATAATGAAAAAATGTTTTATTTTAATTTACTTGAGGAAAATTAATTTTCCCTCTATTATAAATATTATTATATTATTATATTATTTAAAAATATTTTATTTTTTCTTCAAACTAAATACATTTATTTGATCACTTTTATGTATTTATGATTTTAAAATGGATTTTAAAAATAAAAGGGATTTTAATATGCAAAGGTATTTCACATTGGGGTTAAAAACAGTTTTTCAAGGGATTTATAATTAAATATGTTATAAAAAATTGTTTTTTCATTAGGTGGTACTATTAAATTTTATATGATTATGGAGAAACTCAATAAACCTAATATAATGTCTAATATTGATTCAAATTTTATGATGTTTGAGACCAATATAGCTTATACAGTGGGTGTTCCTATATAACACTTCATTGCATTTGGAAATGATCCATGTCATTATAGGAAAGAAGAATGAATCAAAAATATACATATTTCAAATAAATTTTAAAAGAAACATGTTATTTAGGACATGAGTTATGAATATAATGCTCTATATTTCAAAATTGAGGTTTTTTTTATGATTATTATTGATTTTTGTTATGACAACTTGTAGGTGTTTATCATATGGGAATGAGTTTTTCATATTCTTAAATAATAGTCCAATTATGAAAAAAATTTGGATATTCTTGTATTACACTAATCTAAAAAATTCATTAATTTATATATTTATTATAGATATATTTTTTTATCAACAATTTAAATAAATTTTTTATCCAGTTTAACGATGGTTAACAATAAAAAATATGTCATGTTCAATGAAATTGTTTTTTTTTTCATGAAAATAATATGTTTCCTTTTAAATTATTTATATTATAGAAAAAATTAATATTAATTAAAAGTGTTATCATTGTAAAATATGAATTTTTAGGTATGATTTACAACCAAATTATCCAAAATAAAAAACAGTATTGATACTTGAGTATATTAGATAATGAATTCGAGACTAAAACATGAATATTATTTAACTTTTTATTGGAAAGAAAGTTTGAAAATATAGTAGATATATATCCTAAACGACTTCCATTTATTAAAAAATCTACACCAAAAAATGATTCATAAAGACTATATCAGGTTTATCTATCCCGTATATATGAACCAATATAATATCTAATGCTTCTAATAGAGACTATATATGGTACCTCTTCAACTAAAAGTGATGTGATTTGAAATTAACTCTCACTCAAATTCTATAAAATATACAAAATTATATTTGTGGAAAATGAAAAAATAAAATTTTCTATTAATGTCCTTATATAGGTAATCACAATATAGAAAAATAAGGGAGTGATACTCGTTTTCCTTATAAAAAAAATGAACTCATATCAAGAATTATTGTATGTTATAAAATATTTTTAGACAACATAAAAAATCATTTTATCCAACATAATTTATGTAAATTCCTTAAAAATTGATGTTACGGATATTCATCATGGGTTAAATATCATATAAAAATCAAACCAATCGAATAAAAACTATTATAATCATCATGTTATTGACACTAGACTATTATGAAATGTTTTAAAAACACACCATATGCTAAATTTGTAGACGCCGGAAAAGTCCGTTGTTCCCAAACAAAGCTCCGGATGCGGAAAGCGAGGTCATATTTGGAGTCAGAAGCACGTTTCGGAGGGCCCGGAGGCCTTGCGCGGAATTTTGGAGACCCGCGCGCAATGTTTACAAGCCGCGCGCAAACCTCCCGGGATGCGCGCAATGCGCTGGGCCGGCGCGCAATTTTGTGCGCTCGCGGCCCGCACGACTCCCTTGCGCGCCGGGCCCGATTCCGCGCCCGCGAAGGAAATTCCGCGCCCGTGAACCGGATTCTGCGCCCCGGGGTGCCTATAAATATAAGGCGACCCCCGACATTTTGAAGGTTGCCGGAAGTCGAAAGGTCTCTCGTGCGCGCAATCCAACCCCTTCCGCACGCAATGCCGATCTTCAGGTAACCTCCTTTCTTTCGCGCAAGAAAGCCTCGGGGTTCGCCTTCACGCGCAATCCCTTTGACTCCTTTCCTTTGAATAATTCTTCACCCAAAGGCCTTCGCGCGCAAAAGAAGCCTCTTGCGCGCCATTTCCCCCGGGGTGCGCGCAATCCGGCCCGATTGCGCACACCCCCCGTTTTAAAGTGGCCATTCATCAAATAATGAGCCGTTGCCCCCGCGCGCTATCCGAAGCCCGGTGCGCGCAATCTCTACCTTCCGCGCGCAAAGCACTGGCTCAATTGCGCGCAAGCCCGCCCATTTGCGCGCCGACCCGCGGTATTGCGCGCCAAGATCTTCTTTTGCGCGCAATCCGCCAGGGTCGCCCCCTTTGACCCCCTGAGGGTACCCGCCTGCGTGGCGCCCAATTATCCTCATCCCGGGTGCCCGCACCATGCGTTGTCTTCCCGTGCGGCCCTCCAGGCTTGCGCGAAGTGACACGGACCCCTCGGCGGCACCATCCTCGTCCGCGCGACAAGACGTTAAACTGCCAAGCATCCTCGTCCGCGCGACAAGACGTTAAACTTCCAAGCATCCTCGTCTGTGCGACAAGACGTTAAACTGCCAAACATCCTCGTCCGCGCGACAAGACGTTAAACTTCCAAGCATCATCGTCCGCGCTGCAAGACGTTAAACTGCCAAGTGTTTCGTCCGGCAAGACGTTAAACCGTCCGCTTCGTCCTCAACACACGACGTTAAACTGTACTTCGTCCGGCAAGACGTTAAACCGTCCGCTTCATCCGATCCCGTGCCTCGCACGCAGGGTCCCCCTCCCGGTTTGGATGTGGCCCCCACCCGCTCGTCTCTGCAGGGATGTCGGTATTTGAGTGGCCTTCGCCCACGGGGGTAGGGTATTACAAACCCCTAGTTCCTTGTGGGGGACTGCGCATGTGTATCTCCATCGTGCTTCCCCACTGCCGAAGCCAGTAGAGGGCGTGACAGGGATCGAGGTCTCTCACCTTCGGCCTAAGTCCCTCTCCAACTGAGCTTTGCCGCATCCGGGCTGCCTCAGCGCGTAAGTCCTGACCGAACGAACTACGTGGACTTTGATCCCTATCTCCTAAACAGGGTACGTAGGAAGCCTCTCTGAGGTTCAAGCCCACCACCTGGTCGTCCCGGTCGTATTCACGTCGGTTCGTCCATCAGTGGACCCCTCCTGGGTTCACACATGCGTCGATTCACCTATGAATCCGCCCCTGTGGGAGACTGCACGTGTGTATCTCCATTGTGCTTCCCCACTGCATTTTTTCGATTCAGCGTCCAGCATGACGTGAAACTGTGATCCACCCGGCCGTTCCATCCCCCTCTGTGCGAGGTGGTTCGGTTCAACCCTTCGCCCGGCAGCCTCGAACTCTTCGTGAGTCGGCTTGCCGACGTCCAGCATGACGTTAAAATGTATATCCGAACTACGCTGACTTTGATCCGCGCTAACGCGCGGTACGTAGGAAGCCCCTACGGGGTCCAAGCTCTTCACTCCATCATCCATCCTGATCCTTACCCGGGCTGCCACATCCCGGTGGGGTCATGCCATTTCATTCCACTCCACTTCACTCGAGAAGCCGCCCATGTGCTGGCCCCAGCATCAGAGGTTCTCCGCAAGGGGTTCTGTCATCTGATCCACTTCTCGTGTTGATCAGTCCGATGCCGTCCCCGCTGGACGTTAAACTCGCGGCATACCCCGTGTTAAACATGGGAAGCTGAGGAAAACCTCAGGTAACACAGTTCCCCGCACCCAGTGCAGGATTCCTCAGGCCATCACGCCTTCGAGAAGCCCTATTTGGGACGGAAGGCAGACATGCAGAGCCGCAGTGTTAAGACACGCCCCCAACACCCAGAGCCACCCGATCTCCTCACCGCAGGTTGCTGCCCCGAACAGACCCCTTGGAGCGTCTGGGCGGAAGCAGCGTAATTAACCGGTTTCCATGAAGATATGGCACCGGGAACGAGATTCACGAGCACGTCTTAAATCTATGAGGGAGACCCGGATTAAGCGACGAGTTCCGAGGAGACGTCCACGGAAGGAGGAGCCGACATCCCATCATCCCGGTTTCGATCAAGGAGCAGACGCCCCTGAATAAGGGACGGATGCCGCCCGCCCTTGGAAAGCGGGACTGCGGGGCCACAAGCCGCGCGCCCATCCCCTCGGGTCGACGGGTGCATGCGCGAACGCGTCCTGGCGGAACAGCGTCGGAACAGAAACCCGACGCACATCTGCACCGAAACAGAAAAATGTTGAACCCGACGTGAATCTCTTCTCCTCAATATGAAGACCGATAGCTTTCAGAGGTGTTGGAAGACTAGCATGTTGCCTGGCTGAGCATTCATCACCGGGGCACGGAACCCGCCAGGGGCTGGGGAAGGGAAATCGGGCACTCCGTCTCACGACGTCGATGGCCTGGGTTCCCCCCACGGAAGGCGTCGATGGCCTGGGTTCCCCCCATGGAATCATCCGTGCGCGCTTGAATCAGCCTGAGCCCCCAGAATCTGCGGGTGCTGCTTCGACATCGTCATCCCAGCCTTCCTCTTCCGAGAAGAGGAAACGGCGGCGGCGCAAGAAGGAAGAGCGCGCCCCGCCAGTTCTGCCGCTATCCCGCACTCTCAGCGATTTCATGCCCCCGGAGATGGGGATCCCTCCCCGGATCCGCCCAGTGGTGAATGATTCGTCCGATGAAAGTGTTGGGTACGCTTCGGTTAATACCGTCGAGCTGGTAAATCCCTTTTCGTTTCCCGACGTTGAAGAACACCAGGTGGACCTCCCTAGTGTCCCCGGTCGTCGCCACCGTCGGAGGAACCGCAACAACAGGAGTCGCCGGGGCACAGCAGTTGGTACCTCCAGCCAGGCCGTGCATACCACTGAGGCTAGGCATCAGGCTCAAAACCGAGCTCAACGTGCGCAGCCCCCCATCCGGGGATGACGGATTCGCCTCCGCCATTGTTTGTGGTGTGGGACCAGGCAGAACCGCCTCAGCCGCGTTGCGATCAGCTCCGCCCTGCCACGAGTCCGTCCCGGCCTCCTGACCCCAATACGGTGACTACTTCCCGGGCTTCAACTAATGAACAGCGAGATGCGCCAAGCACCAGCCGGCCGCCGGCCCAACCGGTAAGGCCCGTCATGCTTCCAACCGCAGAGCAACCTCCTGCAACCAGGGGCTCACGCTTGGCCAAAAAGTATGATGTCCTGAAGCACTTGGCCGACATCCCAGCGAGACTCTCCATCCTTGAGGCTCTGCGCATGTCATCTGAGATGCGCGAGGCACTCGCTGAAGCCCTGAAGAGCCCCCTCCAGTTTGAGACAGAGGTAGCGGCTGCAGAGGCCTTTCACGCCGAAATGATCGAGGACGCCGAATGTCAGGCAGTTATCTCGTTCTCTTGTAAGGATGAAGACCCTCCTATACAGGGGCACATTCGTCCGCTGTATGTTACCGGCCAGTTCAATGGCCTTGAAGTCCGACGCTGTCTTGTCGACACAGGGTCCAGGATTAACCTGATTCCCACTCAGACGCTCCGGAGATTGAGGTTGTCTGAGGATGACTTGATTCCCTCCGACCTCAGGATCCAGGGGTACGACCGCACCGAGCAAACTCCGGTCGGCAAGATACGCATGAAGACCCAGTTCGGTGACTTGGTTGCCAACACCGAATTTATGGTAGTCTCTCAGGACACTGCGTATAACGCATTGATGGGAAGGCCATGGCTCCACCTTCATGCGGCGGTTCCCTCATCATACCACCAATTCCTCAAATACTCCCTTAACGGTCGAGTAGGCGTTCTTTAAGGAGATGCCTCTCCTTTTGCCTCATGTGAAGCCCACTATCTGGACGCGGACTATTACAAGAGAAAGGATAAGCAAATCCTGGCAGGTGAGGTTGATCATGTCGCTGTTGCAAGTGATCCCTGGGAAAGTTTGGATGACGCTTATGTCCTCCCGATCCATCGGTTGGACGTAGCCATGGTTTCGACGGCCTGTGAGTCTCCTGATGAGATGACCGCGACCGCCCGTGCCAGCACCAGCGGCCCAGCAGGATCTGGTATCCCCAATGTAGTTTCCAATGCAGTCTCTCTCGTGGACGATCCCTCCCCGAGTGGAGAGGACGTGGAAGATGCACCCCCAGCCTTTTAGGAGGGCGTCTCCGCCACGGTCGACGAGTTAGTGCAAGTGAACCTTGGAACCGAAGCAGATCCAAGACCCACATTGGTCAGTGCCGCCATGCCCTCTGAGGAGCGGTAGCAGTACGTGGACTTTCTCAGGTAGCACCGTGATGTGTTCTCTTGGGGCTATGACGAGATGCCGGGGCTAGATCCTCAGGTATCCGTCCACCGCCTTCGTCTCCCGGAGAACCATCGCGAGTTCAAGCAGCCTCCCAGGAAGATGCACCCATTCCACGGTGCCATGGTGGAGGCCGAAGTTGACAAGATTATCAAAGAAAACTTCGTGAGGGAAGTTCAGTACCCCAAATGGCTGGCCAACATTGTGCCGGTCCGGAAGAAGAACGGGCAGATCAGGGTCTGCATCGACTTCCGCGATCTCAACCGCCACTGTCCGAAGGATGATTTTCCCCTTCCAGTGACAGAGCTGTTGATTGACGCCACGGCAGGGTTCCAAGCCCTATCCTTCATGAATGGATACTCCGGATACAACCAAATCCGGATGGCCCCTGAGGATGAAGAGTTCACTGCCTTCAGGGCCCCCCAAGGTATCTTTTGTTACCAGGTCATGCCTTTCGGCCTGAAGAATTCAGGTGCCACATATCAACGGGCGATGCACCGCATATTCAAGCCAATCCTCGGCACACTGGTGGAATGCTACGTCAACGACTTGGGGGTCAAATCGCGCCAGCGTCAGGACCATCTCAAAGATCTTGAGAAAGTGTTCGGCTTCCTCCGGTCTCGCTCCCTGAAGATGAACCCGTTGAAGTGTTCCTTTGGGGTCACCTCCGGGAAGTTTCTTGGCTTTGTGGTAAGGTACCGGGGTATTGAGATCGACCTGGAGAATATCAGGGAGATTAGACAGATGCCTCCCCCAGGTAACCTCCGGGAACTGCAAGGGTTCCAAGGCCACTTAGCCTATATACGCCAATTCATTGCGAATCTGGACGGCAAGTGTAAGCCCTTTTCTCGAATCATGAAGAAAGGTGCCACCTATGTATGGGATAAAGAGTGTCAGGCCACTTTTGAGGAAATCAAGCAGTACCTGCTTCAACCTCCGGTTCTGATGCCACCTGTATTCGGGAAGCCGCTGGTCCTTTATGTGACTGCCCTGGAACGGTCCCTTGGTGCCCTTCTCGCCCAGAAGAACAATGGGGGAACAGAGAATAGCCTCTATTACCTCAGTCGCGTGCTCCTCGATGCGGAAGTTAGGTATTCCCCCATAGAGAAGAGATGCATGGCGCTCGTATTTTCTGTACAGAAATTACGGCACTACTTGCAGCACCATGAGGTACAGTTGGTTTCTCGAGTAGACCCGTTGAAATATATCCTGAGCCGGCCTATGTTGACTGGCCGTCTAGCGTGGTGGGCTGTGATTCTACAGCAGTTCGACATCAGGTATGTGTCTCAGAAGGCCATCAAAGGGAAAGCATTGGCAGACTTTCTGGCTGCTCACCCGACCTCCGCGGATCATCCGCTGGATCTAGGATTTCTTGATGAGGCCATTCTCTCGGTCGATCATGCCGATCCATGCTGGCAGATGCACTTTGAAGGTGCCTCCCGGAGCCCCACCGGTAGAAGACTCGATAATCCTAAGCTCAACAGAGTGGGCTTGGGTATCGTCTTCATTACCCCGGAGCGAGCCGTGCTGCCATACTCTTTCATGTTGTCAGAGGGCTGTACCAACAATGAGGCGGAATACAATGCCCTCATCACTGGCCTCGAGTTAGCTCTCGAGATCGACGTGCCCTATCTGTGTGTGAAAGGGGACTCCGAGCTGATCATTAAGCAGATCAATTGCGACTATGTTGTCAGGAAGCCGGAACTTGTGCCATTGCTAGAGTGCACCCTCCTTCCGATGGCCCAGTTCCCTTCTCGGCCAGAAATTGTCCACATCCCCCGGTCGCAGAACGGTCGAGTAGATGCTTTGGCCAGCCTTGCTGCGTCACTTGCAGAGCCTGAACAGGACAACCTGATCGTCCGCGTGACGCACCGCAGGCTCATCGCCCCCGTTACCCCGGAGGGAGATCGCGACCCGTCGGTAAGTAATCTCACCGCGGTTTCCCCTGTGCCCGGAGCCCCGAGTACCCCAGACATGGCAGTCGAATCAGCCCTTGATTGGAGGGCGCCTTTGGTTGAGTACCTCCAACATGGCATTCTCCCGTCAGATCGGGCCGAGCGCGAGCGAGTTCGATGCCGCGCATCGCAGTTTGTCCTCCAGAGCAGTCCCGGCCTGGAGAAGATCCTCTATAGGCGCAGATTTGATGGTGTTCTCCTCCGTTGCCTTCAAGGAGTTGAGATCCCACGAGTCATGCAAGAGGTTCATGCTGGTTCATGTGGTGCCCACCAGACTGGGCCGAATCTGTGCCACCAGATTCGGAGGTTGGGATACTTCTGGCCCTCCATGATCCATGACTGCATCGAGTATGCCAGGAGGTGCCATGCGTGCCAGGTTCATGCGAACTTTGTGCATCGGCCACCGGAGCCTCTCCATACCACTAGGTATTCCTGGCCCTTTGCAGTCTGGGGTCTGGACGTTGTGGGACCCTACCCGCTGGCGACGGCTCGCCAGTGCCGGTTCATTCTGACCGCCACGGACTTCTTCTCCAAATGGGCAGAGGCGATTCCGCTCAGGGAGGTCAAATCCTGTTCGATTGCTGACTTCGTGACCTCTAACATCATTTATCGATTTGGAGTGCCTCACGCTATCCTCACGGATAACAGAGACAATTTCCGAGCAGCCGAGTTGAAGAAGTTGTACGCCAAGTACAACATTCGCTCGAACCATACATCTCTCTATTATGCGCAGGCGAATGGATAGATCGGGGCGTTTAACAAAACCCTCTCTAACATTCTGCAAAAGATGGTTGGTCAGAACAAGAAGAGTTGGCCGGACAAGCTCCCCAACGCCCTCTGGGCTTATCGGGCGACGACTCGCAATTCCACCCAGATGACCCCTTATTCCCTGCTGTATGGAGCTGAGGTCGTCCTGCCCATCGAGATCCAGTTACCGTCCTTGCACACTGCGGTCTACGACCAGCAAGCGCCGGACAGAGCTACTGAAGCCCGTCTAGTCGAGTTGGAAGCACTGGATGAGAATAGGCTTCGCGCTTTGCACAACTTGGAGAGGCATCAATGCAGAATGGCTCGAGCTTTCAATAAGAAGGTTCGCCTCCGCTCCTTCCTGCAGGGTGACCTAGTACTGGCCCTAAGAGCGCCAATGATCCCCGGCAGGAAGCCGCCCAAGTTGGAGCCCAAGTGGGAGGGACCTTTTTTCATCCACAAGGTCTATCCTAATGGCGCGTACTCCCTAGAGACTATGGATGGTGAGTGTGTCACTCCTCCCACCAACGCTACGTTCCTCAAGCAGTACTTTGTCTGAGTGTACTACGTCCAAGCTGCACGACGTTAAACTTCCTAGCATCTTCGTCCGCGATCCAAGACGTTAAACTGCAAAGTGTTTCGTCCAACATGACGTTAAACTGTACCACGTCCAAGCTGCACGACGTTAAACTACCTAGCATACCGTCCGCGCTGCAAGACGTTAAACTGCCAAGTGTTTCTTCCAACATGACGTTAAACTGTACCACGTCCAAGCTGCATGACGTTAAACTACCTAGCATATCGTCCGCGCTGCAAGACGTTAAACTGCCAAGTGTTTCGTCCAACATGACGTTAAACTGTACCACGTCCAAGATGCACGACATTAAACTGCCTAGCATATCGTCCGCGCTGCAAGACGTTAAACTGCCAAGTGTTTCGTCCAACATGACGTTAAACTGTACCACGTCCAAGCTACACGACGTTAAACTGTCTAGCATATCGTCCGCGCTGCAAGACGTTAAATTGCCAAGTGTTTCGTCCAACATGACGTTAAACTGTACCACGTCCATGCTGCAAGACGTTAAACTGCCTAGCATATCGTCCGCGCTGCAAGACGTTAAACTTCCAAGTGTTTCGTCCAACATGACGTTAAACTGTACCACGTCCGAGCTACAAGATGTTAAACTGTTCAGCATTCGTCCCACATGACGCTAAACTGCACCTCAATAACTACGTGCGGCTTGATTCCCATCCTTATGGGATACGTAGGACCGCCTGAACATTCATGTTTCAGGCCCAGCCCCCTCCTTCGGGAATTTCCATCCCATCTCGGGTCCTTGGCCCAGTTGCCTCTGGGTATGCGGCGTATGGTGTGAACGCGGGGCTATGCCCTCATTCACGTCGGTTTGCTCGCCACGCTGTACGCCCCCCACGTTTGGGGATGCCTCCTGCTCCCCCCTTTCTCTTTTCGTCCCGCATGACGTTAAACTGCACTTCAAGAACTACGTGCGGCTTGATTCCCATCTTTATGGGATACGTAGGACCGCCTGGACGCTTGTGTTTCAGGTCCAGCCCCGTCTCTTGGTTGATCACGGGGATCTGCCGTCTTTTGGTTGCTCTCAGGGTGAGTCCTCCGACCCTTTCCGGTGATCTGTTAACGTGTTTTGGGTACTCAGGTCTATGACCCGTAGTGTCGGATTCAACCCCGACAAGTCCTGTATTGCTTGTCGGGCCTCGCGCTTCCTCTTGTTCGAGCCTTCACTCAAAGGGATCCTCGTTAGCGGTTCGGGTACGATGCCTCTGTGCTCTCCTACCGCTCCGAGTCGATTTACCGGCGGGTCCTGGGCCGCAAATCGATATGAATCATGTGCTTGAGTGGTTGATGCTCGTTTGCTTGCCCTATCCTAGGCTGACGCGATCGGATGTTGTGTTGCGAATATTGTCAGCGACATCCTTGATCGCCATGTCGGCTCTTTCAGTCTCTGAACATTGGTTGCGCAGTCCTCATCACACTCCGCCTTTGTGCGTTGTAGTGGAATCTCGACACTCTCTTCATACTGACCATCAGTACACCTTTCCACGTTAGGCAGGCCAACCAGGGTAATGGTGTATTTCGAGGCTCCCACGATCTGAGCACCAAGGATATATGCTGATGTCCTCCCTAAGGTCCATGTGTAGCTGGACCCTCGTCCCCATAAGGAGGAAGGAGTCGCCCGAACAATCGCGTTCTGGGCCCAGTATAGCTGGAGGCTAGCATCTCTGCCTCTCGGGTGATGGACATACGCAGGCCCCTATCCCAGGATCCTTATCCTGGAATAGTGCGTGACCGCAGGGCTGGGTATGTTCCCACCTCCGCTGAGTCCGCCATATCGCAATAAGCGGGTTCCTCCATGGTCCGAGCCACACGACCTTAAACTGTGTTGTCTGGTCCTACCACAGGACCGTAAACTGTGATCGTCTTGGCCGCCCAACGAGAAACGGCACTGCATCGTGATGTTCTCCTTAGGGGACACTCATGTTGGGCGCTGGTTAATAACCACGCCATTTGTCAATGCCTTTCATGGCTTGATTATTGTGGCGAAGACGGGGATTTCTTAATCACAGGCATGTCGCTGCACAAAGAAAAACCATCCACCTTTAAGGACAAACAAGAAATATCAAATACCGCTTCTTCTGTGTGCGAGGGTCAGACCCGCACCCTTCCCCACGCTGGTGCTCGATTGTGTTGCGCCACGCATCAAGAACTACGTATGGATTGATTCCCATCCTTATGGGATACGTAGGAACGCCTGGATGTTTGAAACTTCGGGTCCAGCCCCACCTCTTAGAGATTCCCCCTTCTCTTGGGAATCCGCCGCCTTCAGGTCACCCTCAAGGCGTGTCCCGCGACCCCTTGCAGTGATCCACTGGTGTCAAGAGTACTCTGGTTTATTGCCAGGAGGGTCAGGTTCAGCTTGGTCAGGTTCCTTCCATTTTCAGGCTTCGTGCTCCCTTTCATTCGGACCCACCGCCTGTGCCCTGGGTGGAGCCCCCGTGAGCGGTCTGGACACAATGCCTCAGTGCTCTCCCACTGACTCGGGCTGGTTCCCCCAAGGGCCTCGGGCAGCAAATCGATATAAATCCTGCGCTTGAGCGGTTGATGCTCGTTTTCTGCCTCATTCCATCAACGGTCAGTGCGATATTGATGCTGCTTTTCCGCCACGGTCGGCAGTACTCCCATATCGTTACGCCGGTGCCCCCAGTCCTTGAGTGAATGGCCGCATGATTCACATTACGTTTTCCACCCCCCATTCTGACCAGGTAAAATCTCGGCACTCTTGACACTATCCCTCAGTGCATCTTCGCATATCCAGGGGATAGGACCACGGTGTGGCGTACTTTGAGGTTCCTATGGTCCGAGGTCCGAGCTCTAAGACCTTAAACTAAGATCTACCCCTATGGTCCAAGCTCTAAGACCTTAAACTATGATCTCCCCTAATCGGGGTTCTACGTCCTGTATGACGTTAAACTGCACTTTCAGAACTACGTGTGGCTTGATCTCCAGCCTGATGGAGTACGTAGGAACGCCCGGGCATCTCGACTCGGGCCCAGCCTCAGGGATCGCTAAGTCCCACCCCTCCTCGTCGCCGGCCGTCTGGCTTGGCTTCTGGTAGAGTGGTGCAGTTGTGATATTCTCCCCGATTCAGCTCGGGATGCCCCATCGCAATGATGGGAAGCGACAGTTTCCTCGTCAAAGGGGTTCTGTCTGAGAATTGGGGTGATTCACGGCCAGATTAGTGCATCCGCCTAATACGCTTTCCCCACGGTGGCGCAATTTTGGGAGCGTTGGATTCTGTCCGAACAAATCATCACTTCGCCCCACGCTTCGCATGCCCTGTTGATCTGGATTTCCACCCTTGTGCCTGAAGGAACCCCCAAAGCGCCATTGATGATGAAATGTGATCCGCCTCCTGCAATATGAATGATGACCTTCGGTCCGTCTATTGCAGTAGTATGGTCGATTGATCCATTGTCTGCTTGCCGTCTTGGGCATTTCCTGGAAGGCCGACCGTTGTGGATTTCTGAATTCGGGACACGCGATTCACCCTTTCTCATTTCCCTATGTTCGGATAAAATCTCAACGCCCCTAGCGTTGTCCTGCTCGTGTGATGGAACAAGTTGGGGGGATGATACATTGATTAGGTCTGAGGTCTCCTTTCCTAGGAATGATCTCCCTCTTTTCTTCAGAAATCCAGGCCCAATTGTGGACGCCTGATGCTTGGTTAACGCTCCTGCGAGACAATGAATTGTGGTTGAGCATGTTAAGCCAAAAGATGAAGATAAATATATTGGTTCATACAAATGGATCAAAATATTGAGTAGTGAAAGTAAATGTTCTGGAAGTGGCAAAGACAAAGCCCCTAGGGATCAGCGTGCTGAATAAGTCTTTCTGACACCGCTACCCTTTGGCTGGCGGCCTCCAGAGCTGCTTCTCGCTCTCTGCGTGCCCTCTCCTCGTCGGCGGTCGCAACACGTAGTTCGTCGATTCTGGCCTGTGCACGCTCCCGCTCGACTTGAAGTGTGACCATCTGTTGGACCGCCTCCGTCAGCTGTACCTGGGCGTCAACCAGCTGGGCCGCAAGTTTCTCCACAAGCTCAGTGCATGTTGCGACGAAGGCCTCCTTCTCTGCCGCCTGCCCTTCGAGGCGCCGGACTTCCTGCTCCGCCACGAGGAGCGCCCGCGTGCTCTCCGACATGTCCCGACTTTGTGCGACGTCGGCACGCCGGCGGCTCTCGCGCATATTTTCGGCCATGAAATCACGGACCGTCAGATGGAGGCGTTGAGCATCAGCTCCCCCGGCACACAGGAAGCGCAGCCAGGTTTGATGCGATCCCATGCGCCCCAGCCACTCCGATGAGGGTCGCTTGAGGAAGCGCTGGATGCACTTCCACCCCCTGCGGCGCGTTATCCGGCTCTCCTCGACCGCCTCCGCGTCCGAGTCGTCCATCTCCTCGGGGTCGGCAGGCCGGTAGGCAGGGAAGGCAGCCAGCAGGTCTGCTGCAGGGTCCGCCCCTGGGATGTCCTCACGGGGGATAGGTTCCCCAACATCTGGGTGACCTTCTTCTCTCACCCCAGCGGCGTCGACACCCTCGTCAGCCCCCGACCTCTCTCCGATGTCAGCACCGCCGGCGTCCGCAACCCCCTGATCAGCAGTTGGTGGGGCCGGCTCGGTGTGAAACGTTTGTTCCGGAGCAGGCGGCATGTCTTCCACTGGTCCGCTCGTGGATGGCCCGGGTTCGGCAGCCCGACGAGCCTCCAATACTGAGATCACTGCGCAAGGCATGCCATGTTTAGTCACGGATCGTCAACCGAAAACACCAACAGTGGATGGAGAAGACTTATGGGAATCCAAGGCGTCATCTTCCGCTGTCCCGGCCACCGCAGGAGCAATTGCAGCAGGGGACCCCTCAGCGCTTGTCAGTTCAATGATGGGTGTCTGGCCCCCGCCCTGTCTTGCTGGCGCCACTCCTACTCCTGCTGAGGATGCCTGACCAGCATCCGTGCACTCCTGAGAAAGGTGGAGAAATGGGTTAGAAGCTGCATAAGAGAATGGATGAAGCAGGTTGAGTAGGGATAGAAGCGGACCTCAAGGAGCTCAGTGACATCAACATTGTCAGAGTCGGCCACCTCGCCGCTCTCCCGCGGGCTCCCCTGATGGGACCTTCCCTCGGAGCCTTCATCCTCCCCCGTCTCCTCCTCTTCCTTGGAGTTGTCGTTACTGTCATCTTCCTCCGGCGGCATCTGTTCTGGAGCAGGCTCTAGACCGAGTATCACCTTCACCAGAAGGGACGGCTCCGCACGCTGACCACGTTGCCACGCGTACTCGTCCATGGCCGTCAGATACGCATACCGCCGGTGGAAGTTCACCCTGTCGGCGACCCGGAGGCGCCCGACCTCTGGCAGATGGATTCCTTCGCTGGTTATCTTTTGCCAGATGATTTCGGTCCCCAGCGACTGCCGCAGGGTCATCCAGGCCGACCACAGCGCCGGGAAGACTGCATCGTGGGAGGGTTCGAGCAGACGCCTTACCTGCTTCCTGGGCCGCTCCTCGACCACCGCTCGTGCCCCCTCTCTGGGCGCTGAGGCCGTGGCGGCAGCCTGCGATGTGCCCGCCGCCGAAGCCCCTGCCCGCGCCGGCTCCGCTGCTTGGCGCGCCTCCGTTCTCCCCCGTTTGGCGGCGCCTCGCCTCCTTCCTTGACGCCCGGTCTCCGCACGGGTGACCTCGAGCCGCCGAACTGGATTCCGTAAAAGACCCTCGGGGTACGCGATGGCCCAGTGTTCGGCGTACTCGGTTGCCAAGCCTGCGTCGACCCCGGTAGGAGGGAGAGTGATTAAGTCGCCAGAGCCGAAAGCGGCGAACATCAGCCACATCTGGCGAAGGACGCAAGGGTTTGTCTTCTCCCGGACAGTAGTGAATACCCTCTTCGGCATCCCTTGAAGGCACCCGAACTGCCTGGCGAACCGGGTTGGCACGTAGGGCTCGCAGATCACCTTCCCGTTGATCCGAGCCATGAGCACCCCGCCCCGCATGTTCAAGAAGTACTCGTGCTGCTCCAGGGGACCCTGCCCGTTGTCGATCATTTGGCCAACGGGAGTGGGGAACAGGCTGAAGTTGAAATTGGCATGATTGCCAGTCCGAATCCTCACGCCCTCCTCATTTAGGGTCATCGGAGCGACCCCCGCGATGTTCAGCAGGGAGGGTCGCAGGCCGTTGCCCGGAGGAATGACGGCGTTTGGAAACGTGTACCCACCAAGGTGAGAAGCCACCCAGCCGTGGAAGAATTGAAAGTGACCACAGATCCTTCGTGGCGACCTCCCTCGCGAGATGCGTCCCAGGATGGCGTACAGCTTAGCCAACACTGGGACCCTGAGGTTGTATCTTTTGTTGGCGGCCATAGCACCCGCCATCGCCAGTGTTGCCGGGCGGACGCCCATTCTCGCGTCCCGCACTGGCAGGAGCCACCCACTCAGAAAGGCGGCCAGGAACGCCGCGTACCGGACATTTGGGTCCCGGGCCTCGATGACACGGTACCCCCATGAGCGGTAGTCGCCCGTCTCCAGGACCCGCCAGTACGACCCGTTCCGGCTCCTCTGAGCCGCGGTCGGGCACCGCTTCCCCCTGCCTGGCATCTTGACCGCTGGGTCATGCTCCAAGAACTGGCCGAACCACTCCTTGTAGGCTATGTCCTTGTGGAAGTCCTTATCCCGATCCGCTGCGTAGCCAGGTCAAGTAGATGCCATGTCAGAATGGGAGTCTGTGACCTGTCTTCCCGGATGTTCTTCGGGGGCAGGAACTAATCGTATTGGTAACCCTCCAGCGGGATACCTCCGATGGAGTGGATGTCCCAGAGACCGATGCTGACCTCCCCATGGTGAAGATGGAAGGTGTTGGTATCCGGGGACCAGCGGGTGAACAGCTCCGGCCCGAGCTCGGACTGCTGGTAGAAGTGGAACTGCGACGTCCACACCGCCTCAAACAGGCCGATGTACCGCAGATCCTCCGTGAAGTGATCGCAAGTGTGGCGTACCCAGAACGCCCAGGCCCACTCACTGGTGAAATTGCCCCCAGACCGCAAGTCCCAGTCCTTCAGCCAGCCCGTGGTGTCGTCGGTGACACTCTGGCGATATGTGCTCGAGTAGAGGACTGGAGAGTTCTCCACAGTAGGCTCACTCCAGACGATGGTTCGCGTCCTCAGGTTCCGGACATAGACATCTAAGTGCCTGGTCTCCCTGGAAGGATGCCCATTGTTGGTGATGTTATAGCGGGGAAGCTCGTCCTCCCGAGTCACCCAGGTCCGTGGCGCATCAACCTCGAACCCTGGCACCGGTACCTCATCTAGGATGCCAAAGTTCCATATCGGCAGGTTGTCTGACAGCGGATATGTCTTCTGGGCCGGCGTCAGCAAGTCTAACAAGGATTGATTGTTGGAAACAATCTCCTTGTCTCTGTAGACCTCCTCGTTCGCCGCCATCTCAGCTCTGCGAATGGCGGCATCCCCCTCATTCCCTTGATTCGCGGCCATCTCAGAAGCTTCGGGAGTCGTGTGGGTTAAGGGATGAAGCGTGCAGAATCTGACGAGGCTGGTAGAGAAGTTTGAGAGTTGGCGCGCAATCCTAGTGGACGGCGCGCAATCGGGAAGTCCTTCGCGTAAAACCCCGGGTGTTCGCGCAAAATCAGGCCGAAATCCGGAGAGGTTTGCGCGACGAACGGGTGAATTCCGCGACGGAAAAGGCAATTTCGCGAAAGAGAGCTTGGAAGCTAGTCGCGCGGAAAGCCGGTGTACGGTGCGGGGGACCCAGGGCCCCTATTTATAGGCGAGACCGGGTGTCCGCGCTGCGCGGAAAGCGCTTTGCGCGACCGCGATAGAGAATTTCGCGCCCGCCACCATTTTTGCGCGCCACAGTCCCGCGCCACCCAGAACATCGGCATTCCGGCATCTCCCTCGGAACCCGATCGTTGCGACCTCTCGCCGATCACATTCCGAGGGGGGGCTTTTGTAGACGCCGGAAAAGTCCGTTGTTCCCAAACAAAGCTCCGGATGCGGAAAGCGAGGTCATATTTGGAGTCAGAAGCACGTTTCGGAGGGCCCGGAGGCCTTGCGCGGAATTTTGGAGACCCGCGCGCAATGTTTACAAGCCGCGCGCAAACCTCCCGGGATGCGCGCAATGCGCTGGGCCGGCGCGCAATTTTGCGCGCCCGCGGCCCGCACGACTCCCTTGCGCGCCGGGCCCGATTCCGCGCCCGCGAAGGAAATTCCGCGCCCGCGAACCGGATTCTGCGCCCCGGGGTTGCCTATAAATATAAGGCGACCCCCGACATTTTGAAGGTTGCCGGAAGTCGAAAGGTCTCTCGTGCGCGCAATCCAACCCCTTCCGCACGCAATGCCGATCTTCAGGTAACCTCCTTTCTTTCGCGCAAGAAAGCATCGGGGTTCGCCTTCACGCGCAATCCATTTGGCTCCTTTCCTTTGAATAATTCTTCACCCAAAGGCCTTCGCGCGCAAAAGAAGCCTCTTGCGCGCCATTGCCCCCGGGGTGCGCGCAATCCGGCCCGATTGCGCACACCCCCCGTTTTAAAGTGGCCATTCATCAAATAATGAGTCGTTGCCCCCGCGCGCTATCTGAAGCCCGGTGCGCGCAATCTCTACCTTCCGCGCGCAAAGCACTGGCTCAATTGCGCGCAAGCCCGCCCATTTGCGCGCCGACCCGCGGTATTGCGCGCCAAGATCTTCTTTTGCGCGCAATCCGCCAGGGTCGCCCCCTTTGACCCCCTGAGGGTACCCGCCTGCGTGGCGCCCAATTATCCTCATCCCGGGTGCCCGCACCGTGCGTTGTCTTCCCGTGCGGCCCTCCAGGCTTGCGCGAAGTGACACGGACCCCTCGGCGGCACCATCCTCGTCCGCGCGACAAGACGTTAAACTGCCAAGCATCCTCGTCCGCGCGACAAGACGTTAAACTTCCAAGCATCCTCGTCTGTGCGACAAGACGTTAAACTGCCAAACATCCTCGTCCGCGCGACAAGACGTTAAACTTCCAAGCATCATCGTCCGCGCTGCAAGACGTTAAACTGCCAAGTGTTTCGTCCGGCAAGACGTTAAACCGTCCGCTTCGTCCTCAACACACGACGTTAAACTGTACTTCGTCTGGCAAGACGTTAAACCGTCCGCTTCATCTGATCCCGTGCCTCGCACGCAGGGTCCCCCTCCCGGTTTGGATGTGGCCCCCACCCGCTCGTCTCTGCAGGGATGTCGGTATTTGAGTGGCCTTCGCCCACGGGGGTAGGGTATTACAAACCCCTAGTTCCTTGTGGGGGACTGCACATGTGTATCTCCATCGTGCTTCCCCACTACCGAAGCCAGTAGAGGGCGTGACAGGGATCGAGGTCTCTCACCTTCGGCCTAAGTCCCTCTCCAATTGAGCTTTGCCGCATCCGGGCTGCCTCAGCGCGTAAGTCCTGACCGAACGAACTACGTGGACTTTGATCCCTATCTCCTAAACAGGGTACGTAGGAAGCCTCTCTGAGGTTCAAGCCCACCACCTGGTCATCCCGGTCGTATTCACGTCGGTTCGTCCATCAGTGGACCCCTCCTGGGTTCACACATGCGTCGATTCACCTATGAATCCGCCCCTGTGGGAGACTGCACGTGTGTATCTCCATTGTGCTTCCCCACTGCATTTTTTCGATTCAGCGTCCAGCATGACGTGAAACTGTGATCCACCCGGCCGTTCCATCCCCCTCTGTGCGAGGTGGTTCGGTTCAACCCTTCGCCCGGCAGCCTCGACCTCTTCGTGAGTCGGCTTGCCGACGTCCAGCATGACGTTAAAATGTATATCCGAACTACGCTGACTTTGATCCGCGCTAACGCGCGGTACGTAGGAAGCCCCTACGGGGTCCAAGCTCTTCACTCCATCATCCATCCAGATCCTTACCCAGGCCGCCACATCCCGGTGGGGTCGTGCCATTTCATTCCACTCCACTTCACTCGGGAAGCCGCCCATGTGCTGGCCCCAGTGTTGGAGGTTCCCCGCAAGGGGTTCTGTCATCTGATCCACCTCTCGTGTTGATCAGTCCGATGCCGTCCCCGCTGGACGTTAAACTCACGGCATACCGCATGTTAAACATGGGAAGCTGAGGAAAACCTCAGGTAACACAGTTCCCCGCACGCAGTGCAGGATGCCTCAGGCCATCACGCCTTCGAGAAGCCCTATTAGGGACGGAAGGCAGACATGCAGAGCCGCAGTGTTAAGACACGCCCCCAACACCCAGAGCTACCCGGTCTCCTCACCGCAGGTTGCTGCCCCGACCAGACCCCTTGGAGCGTCTGGGCGAAAGCAGCGTAATTAACCAGTGTTCATGAAGATATGGCGCCGGGAACGAGATTCACGAGCACGTCTTAAATCTATGAGGGAGACCCGGATTAGGCGACGAGTTCCGAGGAGACATCCATGGAAGGAGGAGCCGACATCCCATCATCCCGGTTTCGATCAAGGAGCAGACGCCCCTGAATAAGGGACGGATGCCGCCCGCCCTTGGAAAGCGGGACTACGGGGCCACAAGCCGCGCGCCCATCCCCTCTGGTCGACGGGTGCACGCGCGAACGCGTCCTGGCGGAACAGCGTCGGAACAGAAACCCGACACACATCCGCACCGAAACAAAATTATCATCTAATTTTTTAAAAAAAATTAATTTAATCCAAAAACTAAACATCACAACTTTTTTTCATTTGGATAAAATGATTACCTGGTGACATCATTATAATATATTCATCAAGATCCACTTTTTCGAGACTCTCTCACACACCTAGGAATATTTAACATGATGGTGCATCCTCCATTGGAAAAAAATAATAGTTCTATATATTTTCTTCTTATGGATAACTCTATAAAATTTACTTCATAAAAGATATCATTTTATGGATTTCTTCAATAAAACATTTCATTAAATTACAACATTAATGGTAATTTACTCGGAAATGAAATACAACTCTTCAAACATCATTAATAATATTTGTTTAGGAACATATCTTCATATGTTCATCATTATCAACCTACTTAATATGTTTTAAAATAATTTATTTTATTTTAAAGAAATTTTCACATGAAACTTATTTTCCTAAAAACATTTTTTTTTCTTTCATAAACTCCCCCTTTTTCATTTTATATTCAATTACATCATCAATTTTAAAAATATAAGCATTCTCAGTAATAACTACATATCTTGTTCAAGGTTTTTTGGGTGATTTAGGTTTTATACATTTGATGAAATTTTATAAAAGTTCCATTTTACAAAAATCAACATCACTTTATGTCATATTTTCTCACATAACATTCATTTGGTGTGTTGTTACAAAAAATTTCGTCGAGTCTTTAATGTATCAACTATAGTATAATTGTATTTTTAATTTTTAAATCATATCTATATTCAAGCATATATAAAAGATTCATATAAATATTTTTTTGGATAAAAATTATTATTTTATTATTTCATAAGACATTTTATAAAAGGAAGCCTTGTGAAATTATCGTAATGTATTGTTATCATAAAAAAAATTCCCTCTTCAATAAAAATATTGTATGATGAAGAATTTGGGTATGTTAGTAACATTTTAATAATAAAAATATTTTATTTCATAGTTATAACCATTATTTAATATTATATTGAATGGGAATTTTGATTTTCTAAAATAAATAAATAAAAATCTTAAAAACATGCTTTAAAAATATTCAATAGGTTTATTTACTAATAATAAAAAACATATCCATAAAAGAAGTTATTTTTCAATACACAATGAATATGTAAAGAATAAAATCATAAAATTTATTCAATATCAACCATTATATTAAATTAATATATTCAATAATTTCGTTAATATCTCATTTTATATCGCCAAAAATTTGCAGAACTCATATTTTATAACAAACCATATTTTCTCAAATTTTTACAAAATAAATCCTCTCTCATTATGAGTTCCTGAAATAGTAATACGTGTTACAGTAATGTTTTTGATGTAATTTAAACCCTCTATTACTAGAAAACATGCATCCTTGTAAAAATACAGTACCCCAAACATTTTATATCTATATTATATATTCTCCTCTATTGATGATAACTATATATTTGGATTAATTTAATAAACAAATTTTATTTATAAAACCCATTTCATTAAAAGATTATTCTTCCTATTTCTAGAAAAATTTCTACATTTTCTCCCATTTTATCAACATTTTATGATGTAGTGTGTGGGGGATTTCATTACATGTTTTTGAATTCATTCGTTGTGGTAAAACATTGAATTGTATCCACATTCATATAAAGATCACATATTTATATATTTGGTGAAAACATCATCAATTTAATATTTTTTATAAATATAAATTAGTATACCATCTCCATCAATGACATTTTACATGATGAAATTATTCATAAATGATATATGTCCATGAAGGTGTATTGTAGATCAGAATTCCTATCAATATTAAAAAAATCTACCTCATATGAAATTTTCCAATATTAATATTTACTCATATTCATTCAAAGTAAAAATAGATTATCCATTTCTTTACAATATCCCATTTCTAATAGTAATATGAATTCCCTAAAATATATCACTATATATTGAAACATATATAGTTTTCCTATAGTTTACTTATAATAATAGAATAAATATAAATTCTTGAGCTTTTATATTTCTTAAATTTTCATTATTTATTCATAAACCTTAGTAAATGAATTTTCATTTTAAATAATAAAAATCAATTAATCACCATAAATAAAATCAATTAAGATAAACGAGTTTACAACCTTCAAATTTATAATGTTATCAATATTTTATTTAACCAAATTCCGCATTTTAAAAAACAATTCTGGTTTATAATACCAAAATATTGGATCATGCTTCACACTGTACAATGGTTTTTTTAACATAAATACATTTGTTTCATTTTCAACATGTAAAAAAGGTAAATTTTTCCTATTAAAAATTTATCCATAAATATATCTATTGATATTATCTAACATAAAATATAACTAATAAACTATATCCCAATAATTTGAAACTATTTATGTGATAATTCTCATAGTGTCCAATATCACAATGGGGAAAGTAGGTTCATCAAAATCCACACCTTCAACATATGAATAGGTATTAAAAATAATTCATTTTTAATTCCATGAAACTTCCCCGGTTTATTTAAATGTTCTCTTATCACCCATTTTTTCCAATAATAACACTTCCATTTGTTCCCGGAAATATTTTCAAATGTCATTTTTCTTTACCAGATCAAACTCTTTATTCATAGCATCTACATATTCATTATATTATGATACATATGAAAATGGTTCTAATTTAATATATTAAATATGCAATAACTAATATTTTATGAAATATTTATTATTATAAAAACTATATCTTCCTGATTTCTAGTAATTTTTTTATTTTTATTATGTATTTTTAGGGTTTGTAATTTTATTTATTTATTTATTCTTGAAATTCCTCATCACAATATTCTTATAAATATTATGTCACCATATTTGGTTGGAAATAATTTTTTTAATTCTCATTTTAATTAATTCTTTCATTTACAAAATTGTTAACAATTATTGTAATGCAATATGGGTTCTCAAATTCATTAACATCATAAATATCCACAAAATTTGGAAAACAATATATGACCATATATATCATTCTCAATATGATTCATAGAAAAAGGATTTCTCTTTTCATAAATTTTTTAATGTTTTGAATTAATTATTTTATATATAAAGTGAATGCAAAAAACCATGATAAATTTCAATTTAGTATTTTTATTGTTACACATTTCATAGATATTCAGGTTGGCATTTGAGCATAAAACGAATATGTTTTGTACATGTATTTTATGACTAAAATATTGTCTCTTGAAAATCTATTAATTGTAATACTAAAATTTTCTAATTATTCCATTTTGTATCAACCATCCATTTTATCATTAATATAACTCAAATTTTTAAGGTTTAATGGAGTAATGTAGCGATGTTATTTTATAGGATTCTCAAAGAAGGATTGAAAATAATTATATTTATAATATTTTTCATTCTCAGTTCCCAACTACTGTATGTATAATACAAAATCAATTTTTAATTCTCATATAAATTATATATAAAAATTTCCATAGCATCTGATTTATGATTCCTAAAAATAATTTTAGACATTTTATTGAAACTTTTAATAATGGTGATAATGTAAAAATCATCATTTTATAATAATTTTAAAATGTTAAATAATGATATGTGTTTATAAGATAATGATTTTGGATGATTAAATATCAACATTCTTATGTCTTTTACCCATAATATTCTCATTTGGACCTGTCATAGAAAATTCATATTTAGTCGTTTTTAATAGTGGATTGATTCTCTTAAAATATTATTTTCAATGTTTATTTTTAATTTTTAATCCAATATACCCAATTTTAAAATTACCCAACTTATTTTATCTCTATAAATGAAATAACATGAGTTAAAAATCTCTCCAATTCAAAATAATTTTCAAATAGTTATCTTAAAACATGTTACAACATTTACATCCCCCACACTTCTTATGATTTGTGAATCATTACCAGATGTCATTAATTTTTCACATAAAAATATCGATCACACAAAATAATTTTATGTTTGTGAATATAAAATTATAAAACATCATTGTATTTCGTTTTAAATGTATCAATATCAATAGTTAAATATAAATTGATTAATAAAGAACTATTAATTATACGATTTACTATTCAACTTCATGATATTCATCATACATAATTTTTTTAAAATATCATATAATCTTAAAAGAGAAACAAATATCAAAAATTCAATGGTTTAAATTTTTTAATTCAAATATATCTAAAAAATAATGGATCATGCCTCAACATCCATCATCCTATACCCATTTTGATTCCACAGAAAAAAAAAATGTCCTCAAAGAGTTTTCATACAATATTCTACCATGTGCACATCTTAGTCGAATCTTCCAAAGTCATCCCAATACAAATAAAATAGGTTTTTACTTAGAAACATTCAATGATATTATTAATTAATTTTATTTACTTTCAAAAGCATAGGAAATTTTCTAACTATTCACACACTATTTGATTCCCTTGGTTCTTGTATTCATGAAAAGGCATATTGTTTAAATAGTTTTATGATTTGTGCTGATAAAATAAACATCACAATTAGAAACCACCAAATCTATGTATTCTTATTTGATGCATTAGTTATATAGTATTTTCTAGTGTTAATAAGATATTTTTATTCTTGGTTCTTATCTCTAAGGGGAAATTATTATGGTGTTATTATCAACTTTTTTTGATGGGATGGATTTATAAAATTCATTGTAATTAATATATTTAAGATATATTTATATAAAAATATCATTATTTGTGAATATAGATAACCTATTACACTTATTGGGGGAATCATCACATGATTTATAATTTTATATTTATCTGTATATTTATAAAAATAAACGTTTACTTCTTGATCCTTATTGAAATTTGAATTAATATATAAGAAGTTAAATTGAATATATTAAAAATTTTATTATTTATAAAAAACTCATATTATATACCTACATAATACATGATTATATCATCCACTAGATTTCCACATTAAAAACAATCAAATTATTTTATACAGTCTCGAGGATGTACTCATCATCTACTTTAATAGGATCATTCCTTCTATAGTTATCTTCCACACCATATTAATTCATCATTATAATATCTTTATTTAGTTTTATGCTTTTTTCATGATAGGAATAATATAAAGATCTGTGTTGATATTTTCTAAAATATTTGTAGAATCCTTCTCATTATTCACATTTTGGGGAATCATCAGCTTTCTAAAAACATTCAAATAAGGTTTGAATTATTTTTATATTCTTATTCTGAAAATTTATTATTAATAGATTTAGATTTTACATTATTCTCAACATTATTATTTTTACCTTTTAACATTTTATTAACACTAGGTTATATTAAATCTTTATTTTATAACTATATTAAATGTAATTTACATTGATTTTTTTTCAGAATGATCTAAAAATTCTCCAACAGTTTCTTTTGTTAAATTCACATAAATGATCCAATTTTTTTACACATGAATCATTTATTTATTAGTTTTACGAAATATATTTGTAACAAACCAACCCCAGTTACCTAGATTCGGGGAATTATTATAATACATTTGCATAATTAAAAGGAATCAAGTCATGTATGACTGATCAATTTTGTAGTCTTATAAAATATATTACATATATATACGTTACATTACACCTCAGAAAATAAAACACGACATAAATGATCCTTTCAAAACTACATTAATCCCCTTGATTAACCATACTTATGAATAATAATACACTTCTTTGAATCCTGGTAAAATACAACTTAAGAAATGGGTTGAGCTCAAACGCCTAGTAAGGGTAATAAATATAGTGGAAGATAACATAAACATTAGGTAGGGTGAATAATTTAAATCACATTCCTTTACAAATAATAAACATGAACACTTTAATGCAGGAATAAGAGATGCGTAAATAATGCCATAATAAAACATAGTTATCATATTCTACTAGTCGAATAACCACACGAACCATCATTATTATTTTCATAATGGGGGAATGTATAATGCCAGAAATTCTCAAACATATTTCCAAGGCCTCATCCAAGATGTCTAAAAATGATTTAGGCCTCATCCAAAACCATATATCAAATTAGGAAAGGCCTCACCCAATTCCATGTCAAATTGTCTCATGAGACCTACTGATGCACCGAGGAGTTATAGTGGGATCCTCTTGACACTTACTAAGTCCAATACATTCCTTATATGAAAAGATTGAAATATAACATAAACATTCATACTAAAACAAGCATACGAAATTCCAATACTTTAACCATAAACCATAAATGGTATAAAAATAACACATCCATAGTCAAATATATCATAAAACGTTCAATACAATATGGATGATTTGTATCATAATAAATCTCCTTCATACAAGTTTTAAATCCATAAATGGATGTTGACATAGATAAAAATGATTTTTAATACTCATTGAGGGAAGTATACCATTTTTCATGAAAACATTTAAATGTCACACATTTTTAAAGGGGGTAATTTAAAAGAGATTCTGGAATGAAAGTGTCCAATACCACCTTGATACATTTTGAAATAATTATCATTTCAAAACATTCATGTCCATATAAAGAAATCCTTAATATAATTTTGAAAACATGGACTTTAATTAAAAGGATTTAGAAAGATTAATTTTTATAACATTTAAAATGATGATCTAGATAAATAGTCCCACCCACAAAACATTCAAATATTATATATGAAATAATTTTAATAAAATATGGGTATTGATGATAAATATGTCCCAGTAAATACATTCACATAAAAAATCTTGGTTAACATTGAGATTGAGGAAATAACCCTTACCATGAACTTTCCTTTGGTGGAGGGTATGTTTAACTTCTTGTATAATGACCATAGTGTGTAATTAAATTATACCATAAATATAGTCATATTTATAATATCATACATGGTTTATTTATGACTGTATAGAACCCATTTAATAATGATTTTTATGTTAAATTAACATTTTGGGTAATAATCTCTTACTTTATCATACATGTTTTTAATTTTTATTCTTGATTTTATAATATATAGATATATGAAATGGAAAACATCGTTTCTGGAGAGGGTATGTCATACGTAAGCATAAACGTTTTTTCCATTTTCATGTCATATTGAATGGAAGTAAGTGAATAAGATATATGTAAGTATATATATATATATTAAGTATCATTATTTTGTAATAAATTACATAGTTATTAATAATATATATTTTTATAATGATCATTGAATGGTGAAAGTGAAAATTAATCTCATCCTGTCGTGGAGACGGAAATCCTTACGTACACAAGAGAAACAATATCATTATATTGATGATTAATTCGTATGTAATTAGACGGTATATAATATATACATGAATCATTATCATGTTATATTTTTTATTTAAATCAGTTATACACATCATTATACCCATCAAAATAATAAAGTGTTTGAATAAAAATCATCACCACGACGTGGAGACGGTAAGTCGTACGTACAAATGTATGGTGACTTTGTCATTAATTGGATGTATATGATAACCAATATGGTTGTACCATATTTATAATAACATCAAAGTATGTAGAAGTTACTTTAGATATTATTTTGTTATGTAAAAAAATAAAGAGTACGTGTAAAAAGAAAAGAACGTGACAGAGGGTGGTGAAATTATTACCTCTTCTTCAGGTGTTTCCTTTTGAGTTGATCAAAAGGGAACTGTAGTTTGGCCATATGATCAATGTAATGCCTTTCTTTTTGAGGTAGGATAATTGATATGATATTTGGTTGGGGTTTTTTTGATCAAAATGTCTTCAGAGGTGTGAAATTAAGAGAAGGGGAAGTACCCTATTACAAGAGAGGTGAGGGTCACTTTAGGAAATGTTTGAAATATTGTTTTATAATAAAATTATCATTATTTTATAATTTCTCTATATACATTTATTTTGAGCCTTAGTATGTTATGGGTAGAAATCCTATCATCTAATAGGTTTTAGGAATGTTTAGGTTACCATTTTAACCTTATCATTATGATTTAACTCTTAGTTAAAAAGTTTAACCTTTACCGTGTCTTCTTATATTCTTGCACTATATGGTTAATAAACTTACACAAAATTTCCAAGAAAACCAAATTTGGTTCATTAATGACATATATAATATTATTTATGCCATTTGGAAAAGCATTAGATTTTTAGGAATATTATATCAACCAATAATATAGTGTTTTTTTTAAAAATTAATTTGGGTCATGTTTGACACTGTTTGGTATTTTGTTTTTTGGGAAAGTCATAAAAACCTTATCACTTCTAGAAAATTTATCTAATCAACTATAAATTGTCATATTAAACTATATAATTAGTGTAATTCACAAAAACTGTCAATTTGAATTTATTTGGATATTTATAATAATAATTATTTAAATATATAATTAATAAGGTAATTATTGTATCATCAATGTATCATAAATAAATCAAATTATTTAATGTCTAAAAATTATAAATAAAATACCATTATTTAAGAACAATTTTTATATTTCTATTGAATTTTTAATGTCGAATTTACATTGTGTTTATCCCAATATAGAAATTTGTTTAGTCATTAAACATTGAATTTAATAATTTTAACTCTTTTTTAAATAAAATTATAATAAATGTCCTAATCTAATACAAGTAGACCAAAGAGGATCATATATTATTTCTAAGGTTTTTCAGTCTAATTATACAAATACTATAAAATTATGACATGTGTTAAGGTAACTATAATATCATTTTGACCCTTAATTACAATATTTACTTTTAGTAGTGGTAATTAAAAGTCAAATGTTACTATTCACAAAAAATTATATTCATCTTATTGAACCAAATTATACTAACATATTTCTACCATGAATCTCATATTTTTTAAATTCTACTCATGAAGCGGTAAAGTTATGTTTTATGCAAATTTTCAAATGCCCATAAAATGTGGGTAAAAACGTTAAAAAGTTCAATAAATTTTTATACACATAATTTTATTATAAAATGACACTAATAAATAAATTGAACTTATATAGGTATTAAATACCTATTTTTACTTAAAATAAATTTATATAAAATAAATAATTATTTAAAGAAAATTTCTGTTTTAAAAGATAATGCAATGTTTTGCACTATTCATAAAAAAATTGATGGTTTTCAGAAAAATACCAAAAATTCACCATAGGATTATTATTATATTATGAATTAAAAAATGAACTCTATTTTACCAAATAAAATACATAGAAATAGAATTTACTAATTTAAAATTGAATATCATTCTCATAACTAAAAAGCATGTTTTTAAAAATTAAAAACAATCAAAATATTGACATGTGAAATCCCAAATTTAAATGTGAAATTACTTATAATGCCCTAAATTGTATTAAATGATAAAAATATAATCTAATTATTTTTCAAAACCATTAAATTCATAATTTTATAGTATAATGTATTACAATTAAAAAAAAGTTGTTTTCAATTATAACATAGTATATTTCAGTACTCGTCCAAATATGAAAGTTATCCAAAAATTAAAAAACATTTATCCAAACTAAATAATTATGTCCTAATTCTAAATAAGAATTTAGTTTTGTTAAATTTAATATATTAAAGTTTCAAATATTGGTTTAAAAAAGTGTTCTCTATTAAAAGGTGGTAAAATTAAATTTTTTGAAAAATACTTCTTTAATCTAAAAAAATTAATTTTCTCTTATATTATGTATAAGAAACACAGAATATGGATGTTGAAATTTTATAGACTATATAAGATTCCTAATTTAGTTAATAATATTCATAAAAACTTTCTGAACGACTAGTGTTGTATGTTGTTGTGCACTTGAACTCGGTGTTGCTTGTAGTGAAAGTTATTAAATTAATTTAATGAGATAAAGTAATATGAAATATTTTTTGTGTTAAATTCTCCCATACTTCAATAAATTGCATCTTCGCAATTTGAAATTTTTATTCCAAAATAAATGGTTAAAAATAGAAAAATACCTTTGTTGAAATCCCACATCATAAATTTTGATTATAAAATTTGGGCTTAATAAAAGGGAAAGTGAAATGGAAAAATCACCACCAAATTATGATCTCGATTAAAAGAACATTAGTATAAATTAGAGACAAATAATTGGAGGAAAGCATAAATGTTTATAGAGACTGATTGAGGTCATTAATCACAAAAAACTGTAAAATTGAGGGCCTCAAAGCCATCAATCTAAAATTATGTAAAATATCATCGGTTCAAAAAACTATATGGTATTAGGGTAACACGTTTTTTTAATATCCCTTACCCAATGCATATGAAATAATATATTCATAGTAGAGGTGGAAATAAATCTATTTAAATATATACTTGACATGTACTGTTTCATACCTCAACTAATTTTAACCACAAACTCATATTTCACTCCTAAAGATAATATGATTCAAAAAAAATCTCTTTACACCAATCGTATATGGTTCCAAAAAAAATAAATTTATAATTTATCTGTGATACCATTTAACAAAACTACATTATACACACAAGGACATCACGTAGGTAGTGGTAGGTGATGCACCCTTGTTACTCTTTTGTTGATGGTTCAAGTCTTGCGCCCAACGTCAAACATATTCTATTAAAACCATTAGACTTATCCAAAATACATCTTTCCAAAATCACAGTCCAAAATTTGTAATGAAGGTAAAAAAAATGAAGATCACTTTTTCCAAGTTATAAAATATTAATACCATCATCATGTATTCTTTTAAAACACGGTAACACCATGAATTACAATACAAACTTATTTATTACATTCATGATCCCTTATTTCTTATATAATACTAGATATATTCATTATATCCAAAAAATTTGAATATTCAAACAATGATGGAACAAAAAAACCATTTATCATATCCCATATAGTCAAGTGTATCAAATATAATTTATCCAAATCAACCATCTCTTATTCCAACATCACTTCATTAGTATCATGACAATATTATGTTTTACCTTTCCTTCAACCATGTATTTTCCAAGAAGTTTTACCTGAAATTGTGTCACTATACTTGTTATCATACAACCTCAAATACTTAATTAAATAGTACTACAGTACAATCCTTATTTTTTTATATAACAGATACATCATTGATAAAATACTCAAATAAAATAATTCTTTACTAACAACATAATAACACTAGTCATTACTCTTCATCGATGGTAGTATCATAACTTATTTATTATCTATTCGTTCCCATATTCCTTTTATACATATTTTCCTCTATTATTCTTTTCTTCTATTGCTTCCCTTAAAATCCATAGGAATCAGAGAATTATTTTTTTATCTTATTATCACATGATATTATTTCTTCATATTATTAGAATACATGAAAGACTATTTCTCTTTTAAATGTTGGTTTAATACCATGAATGATATGATTCTTCTTTATCTTTCGATCAAGCGTATTACTGGGGTTACCATTATATCTACTAGCCACCATTTCTAAACTATGGTATACAATAGGCTAGTTTATATATTTCAATACTTAATTCCAATCCTGTAAAATACAAAACATAAATTAAAAACTTTATGGATATAATCCCAAATCATAAAAATTTATTCTTTGAGGAGATAAATACTCATAAATCTTTCATAATAGTTTGTAAAGAAAATGTAAACTATTCAAAGCATATCCCCCGAGAGTGTCATAACCAATAGTGCAGCAAGGCTCATTGTCGTGTACGAGGATACCCCAGGTCAAACCTAAAATACTTTATTAGAGTTTTCACTCTTATGTACATCTATGTCAGAGCCACCTCTACCAACTCATATCTAGACAGGGAAGAATTTCTGGGTAAATACACATAATATCTACATTACCTTAATTCTACAATGTTATTCTATACTAATCTTCAAATTATATGTTAGGGTTATGTCATCTAATTAGAGTTTTTCTAAATCAAGTTTCATAGGTATGTACAGATCTTCCACTAATAAAAACTGTAGATCCCCGACCCCAGTTACCTAGAGTCAGTGAATTATTTTAATTCATTAGTATGATTATAAGGAATCACATCTCGAATGACTGATCAGTTTAGTAGTCTTGGAAAATATATTATATATATGAACGTCTCATTACACATTAGAAAATTAAGCACAACATAAATGATCCTTTGAGAACTCCATTAATCCCCTGGCTTAACCCTGCTTATTTACCATAATACACTTTATGGAATCCTGGGAAAATACAAACTAAGAAATGGGTGAGATCAAACACTCACTAGGGGTATGAAATAAGTGGTAGATAACATAATCATTAGGCATGGTGAATAATTTAAAACACATGCCTTTAAAAATAATAAACATGAAAACTTTTTGACAGTAATAATAGATGAGTAAATAATACCATAATAAAACATAGTCGTGTGTAATCCACTAGTCGAATAACCACCTGAACCATCAATAGCATATTCATAATGAGGGACTGTATAATGTTAGACATTCTGAAACATGTTGTCAATGACTTGGATATGATGTCTAAAATGATTTTGGGCTCATCAAAAACCATATATAAAATTGAAAAAGGCCTCGTACAATTCTACGTCGAATTATCTCAGGAGAAAAACTGATATACCGAAGTGCTATAACAGGCTCCACCCATTAATTACTATCTCTAATACATTCATTATATAAAATGATCTAAACAAAACTTAATAATTCATATTAAAACTAGCATTTGAAATGTAAATACTTTAACCATAAATAATTAATGGTATAAAAATAACAGATCCACAATCAAATATATCACAAAATGTTAAATACAATATGGAATATTTTTATCATAATAACAAAACTTTGAAAAAGTTTAAAATCCATCATAGTAAGTTAACATATATCAAAATGATTTGTAAAACTCTTTGAGATAAATATCCCTTTTTTATGAAAACAATTAAAAGGAAGATATTAATAAAGGATGTCATTTAAAATATTTTTTTGAATCATAGTGTCCCATACCAATTGAAAAATTTGAAAAGAATATTCATTTCAAAACATTGATGTCCATATAAATAAATGATTAAAATAATCTTGAAAACATGTACATTAATTAAAAGGATTTAGAATATTAAATATTTAAAATATTTAAAATGAAAATATAGTTAAATAAAACCACCCATTAATCCTTAAAATATTCCTTTTGATTTTTTTTAATTAAATATGGTTATCTATGATAAATATGTCCCAGTAAATACTTACATAAAAACAATCACAGATAATAATGAGATTGATGAAATAACCGTTAGCTTGCACTTTCCTTTGGTCGAGGGTACGTTTAACATCATGTATAATTACAATAGAATGTTATTAAATTATAACAGAACGATATTATTGTTTATTATATCATACATTATTCATTTATGAGTTTATACTTCCCATTAAATAATGATTTCAATGTTAAACTAACTTTTCCAGTAATAATCGCTTTCTCTATCATATGTGTTTTAACATGTTATTCATGATCGTATCATTTAGATAATGATTTAGATACTTCTAGAATATAAAATATAATTTATATATCATATATATTTAAAATATAAATATGTATAATAGATAGTTATATGAAATGGAAATCACCATTTATGGAGACGGTATGCCATACATAAGCATAAACGCTATTTCCGTTTTCATATCGTATTGAATGGAAGTAAGTGAATAAGATATATATCATTACATAAATATATATACATATATATATTAATTAGATATATTATGTAATATATTTCATATTTATTAAAAATATATATTTTTATAATCATTGTTGAAGGGTGAATGTGGAAATGAATTTCATCGCGTCGTGGAGACGGTAATCCATACTTATGCACGAGTGAAAATATCATTATATTGATGGTGAAACTGTATGTTATTGGAGGGTAAATAATATATACAGAATCAATAAAATGTTATATTTGTTATTTATGTTAGTTATACTCATTATTATACCCATCCAAATAATAAAGTGTTTAAATAACAAACTACACCACGACGTGGAGACGGTAAGTCGTGCGAACGCATGTATGGTGACTTTGTCATTTATAGGATGGATTGGATAACAAATATCGTTGTACAATATTTATAATAACATATATGTATTTAGAAGGTACTGGAGTTATTAATTTTTCTTGGAAACAACAAATAATGATAATGTTGTAGAAAAATTAACATGAAAGAGGGTGGTGAAATTATTACCTCTTCTTCAGGTGTTTCCTTTTGAGTTGAACAAAAAGGATCTATAGGTTGGTGTTATGATCAAGGTAAGTCCTGTAGTTTTAAGGTAGGATAGTTGAGAAGATATTTGTATAGGGTTTGGCCGAGACATATGGATTTGGAGGTGTGATACTAAGGGAAGCGGACGTACCCTTTTATATGAGTGGTGAGGGTCACTTAAGGAATATCTTGAAATATTATTTTATAATAAAATAATTTTTTGTTTCTAATGGATAAAAAAATGATTTATTTCGAGAATTATTTGGTTATGGGTAAAAATCCTATCTACCAATAGGTTTTAGACACGTTTAGGTTAAAAGTTTAACCTTATCTTTAGGATTTAACTCTTATTTAAATAGTTTAACTTTCACCGTGACTTCTTGTATTATTACACTATATGGTTAATAAACATACTCTAAACATCCAATATAACAAAAATTGGTTCATTAATGAAATATATAATATTATTTAAGACCTTTGGATGAACCATGTATTTTTAAGAATATTATATCAACTATAATAAAGTATTTGTTTTCAAAATTAATTTATGTCAATTATGACACTATTTGGTATTTTGTTTTTTCTGAAAGTCATAACAACATTATCACAATAAAAACATTTATCTGATAAACCATAACATGTCATATTAACCTAGAAAATTAGTTTAATTCATCATAATTCTCAATTAACATATCTTTGGATATTTATAATATCTATCATTCTAAAATATCATTAATAAGGTAATTACTACATCATCATTGTGTAATAAATAAATTAAATTATATAATGTCTAAAAATTATAAATAAAACACAATTATGCAGGAAATTATTTTTTCTTTCTAATTAATATTTATAGTCGAATTTATAATTTTTGTAACACTATACATAAAATGGTTTATTTATAAAACATTGAATTAACCACTTATAACTATTCTTTAAATTATTGAATAATACATGTACTAATCTAATCTAAGTTGACCAAATAGGATCATATATTATTCGTAATGTTTTTGCTGGTTGAATTATTCTTATCCAATAGAATTAAGAAATGTTTTAGGGTAATTATAATATCATTTTTACCCTTAATTACCAAATTTACTTTTAACCGCGGTAAATAAAAGTCAAAAATTACTATTCACAAAAAAAATCATCTTATTGAACCAAATTTAACTTACTGATGTCAAATATGTGTCCCAAGTTTTAGAAAATCAACTCACAAAAGCGGTATGATTATGTTTTATACAAATTTTAAAATTCCCCTAGAAGGTGGGTAAAAAAGGTAAAAAAGTTCAATAAAATTTTACACATCTAATTTTATTATAAAATGACTCCAATGAATTAAATTTAACATATCTATGTATTATATATATATTTAATTATTTAAAATAAATTTAAATCAAAAAAATTAATATTTAAACAAAAAGTATGTTATAAATGATAAAGTTGTGACATTCACTATTCATCCAAATTTTAATGTTTTCAGAAAAATACCAAAATTCACCATATGATATTTTTGATATTATGAATTCAAAAAGTAAGTTTATTTCACCAAATTAATAACATAAAAGTATCATTTATTTAATTAAAATTAATTTCCATTGTCAAAACCAAGAAGCATGTTTTTATAATGTAAAAACTATCAAAAGAATGACATATATTTATGTCAAATTTAAATGTGAAATTACTTATTATGGCCTAAATTGTATTAAATGGTAAAAATATAATCTAATTATACTTCTAAATAATTCAAATGAATAATTTAACAATATAAATTATTTCTATTAGAAATTTTGTTTTCAATTAAAACATAGTATTTTCACCATTCGTCAAAATATAAATGTAATCAGAAAAGTAGAAAAAATATATCCAAACTAATTTTTATATCCAAATTCTAAATAATAATTTAATTTCATAATATTTAATAAACAAAAGTGTAAAATATTGGTTAAAAATAAGGGGTTCTCAATTTAAAGGAGGTAAAATTGAAATTTTTCTTAAAATACTTATTTTATATTAAAAAATGAATTTGTTCTTATATTATGTCTAGGAAACACATAATATTGATGTTAAAATTATATAGAATATATAATATTAAAAATACTATAAATACTATTCATAACCTTTTTCGGAACGATTAGTGTGGTAAGTTGTGGAGTGCTCGAACTCATTGTGTTTATAACGCAAGCTATTAAATTACTTTAATGAGATAACATACTATGAAGTCCTGGGGTGTTACAATATTTCTATAAATAATAGATAAATAATAAGGATAAGAGTTATTGTATAGTAATTCATTAATTCTTCATCCTTATATTATGAATTCATTAGGTCAACATTTTATTTATATTGAATTTTTATTTTTCTCATAACCAAAAAACAATTTCATCATAGATATTATTTTTTGAATACTTGGAAATTTATTAAATTATAATCAAAATGAATGTTATGGAATTAAGAAAGTTTTAAATCATTTTTTTTTACAAGTAAGAAATTTTAGAGTCAATCATGTTAATGATGTTTCTCATGAGATTCAACATAATAGTATAATATTCTAATTAATCTCCTAATAACCTCATGTTTTAGAAAAAATAATTATAAATGAAGACTTGATAATCAATACTTTCATCATATCTCATTTATATATCTTTATACATTCTTGATATGAATGGTATATATTATATTCACTCTTTTATTTCCCTATAAGATTCATTAAATTTTGTATAATTATTCTTTATCTAGTTTCAACCCCATAACCTTCATGTTATAATTTCAATGAAAGACATAATAATATAATTTATATCATTCTCATTAAATTATATTTATATTTTTAGAATAAATTAATAGTATAATTATTCTAAAGTAGTGGAAGAAAAAAATATACAGCATTATTAACCTCAATGACTGTTAATTGAAAATAGGGTATTATTCTATTATTCAAACCTTGATTATTTTTCCTATCAATGGAAATAATGCATATTTGGTTGACTAGGTTATCCTGTGATAAGGATTCAATAATTTTTTATTTTCTCAAACAATAATGAAGAATACTAACTAGGGACGGAATATTTTAGAATTGGTAGGGTGAATCAGTTTTTGAATTTTATTAAATTTACAACTTTATAAAATTTAAGAACTAAAACATCTTACAGATAATTTCCTTGTTAATTATTCTAAAAAAAATTACAACATAAGTGAAATTATAGAAGAAATTAATGAAATATAAGGTTTAAATTCATTGTGATAACTATCATCCATTCCATAGAAACTCCCATGGTATATGGAAATTGACTATTAGAATTATGTGAATACAATTTTGAGCTAACTCCAATTAGAATACATCCATCTCCTAATATCATTTTTATACTACTTCTAATCAGTTCAAAAAATGTATATCACATTACATGATCCAAAAAAAATTATGAATCATTGTAAATTCCAAAATAATAAGTTTATTCAAATTATTTTTTCAATTTCATTTGACCAAAAGTGTCGATATGGTGCACCATACTAAAAAAAATACAAATTATATATTTCCCAAACCTTGTTATATTATCAAAAACACTGCCCCTCAAAACTCTATATGGGTAATTTTTCATATTTATCTATCTAGTTTTACAAAATAGAAATCTTTTCTTGTGCTTCAAATAAAAACTATATTTGGTATATAATCAACTCAAAACTGATGTTGTTGGAACCTAAATATGATTCAACTTCTATATAGATCTTTTTTTGTTGTTGTTACAAATACTGTTATAGAAAATTTACTTTTTAGTCTTTTATATATGAGTTCCTAAGATGGAAATAGTGAGAGAAAAGTCATTTTCCCACTCAAAACATTTTTCCAATCTGTTCTCAATCATTATATTCTTCTCAAAAATAGACATGAATCTTTATCAAAATTTTGTACCCCCTACCCACTTTGTGTATCTTATAAAACATCAAATGTTAATGAATATTTTCATTTTTTTAATCATTGAATGAAATGAATTCATTTGTGATTAAAAAATTACAAAATAAATACAATTGTAAATAAAAATTCTTGAATTTAAAATTTATAGAATGTTACTCAAAAAAACTATATCATTTGAATGATTATCTATAATCCATTATAGAATATTTTTACTATGAAGACAAATTATCATAATTTTTTTTAATTTTATAGATAAAATGTATTTTTGATGAAATTATTAGTATATATTTATCCTTATCTAATTTTCCTACATTCTCATATATAGCTAGGAACATTAAATCTAACGGTGCCTTCTCTATTCGATGAAAAAAAATCACTTTTGGTTTTTTTCATCCATATGAATTTTTTTGATGTATTTATTCCAAAAAATATCATCAATTGGACATCTTCAACAAAAAAAATCATAACATTACTACTTTAATCTTCATAAATACTAAAATGAAATAGATCTAAGAATTTTTCATTAAAACTCACTAAATGGAAATTTAAATACATATGTTTTTTTCATGGCTATCTAAATATTGAAGAAAAATATTTTTCATCCTATGATTATTTTTTCACTTAGAAATTCATGATCTAATAAAAAAAATTTCAAACCCTGCACTCCCACCTTTTTTTATTCACCAATATTCTGTATCACTCAATATTTTTATAAAAATTCAGAAGAACTTTAAAAAATATTTTGTCAATTTTTTTTTCAGATGTTCATTATTTGGTACAGCAAATAAAGTTTTACAAATATTACACATTACATAAATCAACATGTAGGTATGTATTATTTTAACATATAAATTTCATATGTTTGTTTTATTTATTATTATTTATAATGATTATAAATTATTCTATTTAGTAACGTATTTTTCTAGCATTACCTGCCATTTCTATTTCATGACACTTCTCAAATCATATCACCAATATATTTCTAGTAATGAATTTATATTTTTAAAATTTTACACAATTGTTTTAACATAATATCATTATAAAATCTTAATATAAAATGTTATTTTTGAAACTATAATTGCTCCTCATGATAAAAACATGTACAATGAAGGTTTCCTTCATATTTACAGCACTTTGAAAATCATATAACCACATGAATGAGTTTTATTTTTATTTAACAATGTTAAAGAATATTTATTTATTTTTTGACATTATGAAATTTAAAAAATAACAAAAATAATCTACAAAACCGTTTTCAACAAATATTCGACAACATTCTTTCATATTTTTAACAAAAAAATAATTAAAAGCACTTTTTTTTTCAACAAATAAAAAATACACATGTTATATGAACACAATCAATAATTAAAAATTTAGTCGAACCAAGTTTGAATTTATTTCGGTAATGCCATGGAGTCGAGATACAATAGAAAAAGGTAACAAATTAAATATTATATGGTATGAGAAGTTTAAATAAAAACACAAAAAAAGCATGAAAATAGATATTATAAGAAAAATGAATTTAATAACAGATCTTGGAAATAAACTAAAATAACATTAAAAAATAACAATATCATTTTTAAATGGTTGATTAAAATTAAATATGGGATAAACGGTAAATATCAAAAAACACTTCTAGAAAAATTATATAAATAAACCCTTTAATTATTATCTGATGAATATAAATATTTTTCAATGTTTCTTGAAAAATATTGTTAAATTGATGATAATACTTGGGGAGATGTTAATAAATCCACCCATGAAAAAACTGTTTAGTTATATTTTTGTGGGGTCTACCAAATAAATATATACATTAAGTGTTTTTTAACATCAATGATGAAAAATTAGTGATTTACATGAAATTATTACCAACATGTCCTCCAAATAATATATTGCGTTTTTTACAAGACATCATGACCACAAATATTTCTAATCAATATAGAGAGAAAATAGTTATATATCATTGTTGTTTGATTGAGGTATATTTCATTAAAATAAATAAATTAAATATTCATGATTATATTTTATTATTCATATAGATCATGAGAAATCTCCCATTATACATGAAATTTATTTTTAACAATATAAAATGATTTAATCAATTTATAATAAATTATTTTTTCTTTTAGTATTTTTTTTTTCAGATGTTGTGCTCATAATATATAAATTGATAAATAATTGAGATAAATATAGTTATGTTTTGAGAGGATATATTCCTATAATTATTGATGGAAGAATGAATTAGTGATGAGTATAAATTAAATAGATAAATTATTTAATATAATATTGAAATAGAAAAAATCAAAATGATTAAGGTGGATTTCAAATATACTTACAAGGAGGATATAAACATTTGGAAAAAAGTTAAATTAACCCATGATATTCAAAGATAAAATAAAATTTTATGATTTCTCCATTAGAAGTGTAGAAGATTATATAACAATAATGAAAAAAAGGGATATCATAGAATAGTGGATGAATGATAATTGTTTTCATAATTAACATAGAGAAATCATTGATCTAGATTATGAGACATATTTTAATTATTCCCATACATGAAATGGTGGGGGGAAAATTAACTAGAATAGTTTATATAAATATATTATTATTTTAATCCTAAATGTTTTTATGGTTTTTTTATTTTTAAGGTTACAATATGTTTCATGGATTTGTATTATTTTTATGGTAAAAAATCACATTTTTAGAATTAATATAAATAACCTTATAATCACCTTGATTATTTTTTCTGTATTCAAAAAAATATGGGTCTTAAGTAATAAATGGAAATTCTTATAGCCCAATATGTCACGACCTGACCCTACCCGGGCTCGAACCGCAACGACCCCAAGCCTGCCTTCATAGTTCAAGGGCTAGCGACAAGCACCGAAGGCTAAACAACTCATGGAGGCCCTTGCCTAAGTACCCGTACACACACACACATAGCCCAATCAATGAAGAAGTGTAGAGTAAATGAAAAGACAAGAAAAGTGAAGTGAAACTACTATAAACAACCACAAAAGTGCATCGACCTCTAAACAGTACAAAGAATGTGCTGAAGGTAAACTGAAATGAAAGGGGAAAAACACGCGCCTAACAAAAAAAGTGCCACAAACCGACAATACGTGAACAAAAGTAAACAGCTGGGAGAGTTCCACACCTGAACCCGACTAAGAGAACTACATGCATTCCATGCTCCAGAACTCCTAAGCTCTACTAAAGTCACGACCTACCTGTCTGTCGTCTTCAAGGGCACACCATGTGCAGGCAAAGCCCACGAAGGGGTGAGTATATAAATACCTATAAGGATGCCCCAAAGGCTCTTGGGAGAATCAAAGGAGGTACTGAAGAGGTGAGCAGTAGATCAAACTGGGAAAAGTAATGAGTACAACTGAGATTGTAGTAAAGAGTACAATAAGAAGTGTAGTAGAGTAATAGTAGAGAGTCCATCTCAACCCAAAAAGTGAAAGGAGGTAGACTCGTCCAGACACAAGGAGCTGGAAATGGTGAGAAGATGATCTGCTTGTCGAGTCTTTTCTACCTATAGCAGGAGAGTAGACTCGTCCAACCATTAGAAGCTAGACACTAAAAGCACGTGGCATACCCCGTGCGTATTCTCCTCTCTTGGAAGGAGAGTATCCAAAACCCAAGAAGTGGGTACTGGAACGTGGTATGCATATATATATGCTCTGTCAAGAAACCCAACCAAGATCAAAAGGGGATCTCCATCCCGTAGCTCAGCCCAAGAAATTGAGTAGCCAATAGTCCCAGAAGTAAACACCATCGATTCCTAGAATCCCACATGTCTGCCCTAAACTGAAAGTCAAGGGACACAAATCACCGCACCTCGAAACTATTTATGTGGGGCGGTAGTGACTCTCCCGCACGGTTTTAGGTCGGGTCGCAAGGACGCGTCTCAGTAGGAAATGCGCCCCTTGTACTTGAGTGTTCCAGGGGTACGTCCAACCACACCTCTTCACTGGCCTATAGTCGAAAGGTATCCTCAAAGTCGACAGGCGACCCGCTTCCCAACCCTGCTAGAGGGTAATCCCTTGAAGTTTATGGGATACCACTGGAGGGAGACCCGGAAAAATTCGATGGGTGCCACACTGAACAGTCCCGTAAAAGGGTAATACACTGGAGGGAGACCCGGCTAATGTCGTTGACAAGTACCAATTCCCAGTCCCCGTAAAAATGTACTCCACTAGAGTGAGGCTCAGAACCGTCATCGGGGACCACTTCCCAGCCCAGCTGAAGGTAAAATCGGCATTGGGGACCACTTCCTAGCCCAGCTAGAGGTAAACCTGGAACCAATCTGGCCATCCCTACTGGATGGTACTGCATGGTGAACACCGCTGTACTGGCCATCCATGCTAGATGGTAACCCACTGTTCATTCCTACTGGATGGTACCGCTCTGCCCATCCCTGTTGGATGGTACCCCACTTTCCATCCCTACTGGATGGTAACCCATTGGCCAGCACAGATGGAGACAGCCTCCTAGCCAGCCCTGCTGGAAACAACCTCCTGGGTAGAGGATCGGTGCCCGCATAATGTGTTGTTCACAATGAATCCACAAGAACTATAATAAGGAACATGAAGAAACTCTGTCGGCCAAACCATCGATAATAGAACCAGGGGAAAACCAATCAACCCTACTGGTCAAACAAATGAAAACAGAACTAGGGGGAAACTCAACCCGGCTGGTCAAACAATCGAGAATAGAACCATTGGAAAACTCAACACAGCCGGTAAACAAATGAGAATAGAAGGACCCTCTACGTCATGAGAGGTCAAGGGTATGAAAAGAAGAACACGAAACGCATAGGGGGCCCACATGACATGTGTCCCCAAGTCAACTCCAACCAAGCGCACAAACATTCTCAGGTACAAACAACTGCATATACCTCCAAGAGTTCATGTATACTCCAAGAGTATACCACGTTTCCAGCCCAAAGGCTATCGTGCACATGAAACCCGACGTCAATTAGAAGGGTATAAACATAACAAATCAAAATTTACACCCCAAAAGCTGAGGCATGTCCAACCACAACTCATTAGGCATTACTTCACTCACCTGTGAGTGCATGAGATCACTCGCGAAGGGTCCATTACAAACACGGTAGGACGAACCACCACTAGAGCACCTTAATTGCTTACATGTTTAAAGAGATCTCTAAAGAGTCTCTGAACATCCAATAGGATCATATTGTTGTAATCCTTGCATAAAAACATTCCAGATAGACTATTTACTCACCTCAAACAGATATCTGACGGAAAAGTCACCAACACCACCACACGCCTGAACGGCGTCCTGTAGTCCTGAGCCTTGGCCCTGAAAACAGTCAAGCGCAACACACCATAGTGATCCCCTAAGGAAGGCACATTAAAAGGACTTCTCACTTGAATTGAATGGATATCCGGAGTAAAATATGCATTCCGCCACACTTCACACGAGTGGTTCTTCGTCGGACCTGCATCCTGGTCCCGAAGCACTGCCAACAGATCGCACAGATCCAATCCTCTCATAAAAGTACACAAGATGGACTATTCAGAAGTCCAAAACGGACACCCAATGATAAAGCTGTAAATCACCACCAACTCCCAAAATGGACCTCGTGGTGCCCGCACCACCATTCGGAATTAAATCGGACAGATATCACTATTGCAATACCCTCAAAAAAACACCCAAGATTGACAACTCACACGCCCTGAACAGATGTCCGAGGAAAAATCTGTAAAGAGCTGCAAGCAGCTCGAAAGAAGGGCCATGGGGCCCACACCTAAACTCTGACTTCAATACCCGAAAACACAATGAAAAACTCCGGCTTAATGCTAGGGTCACAACGCTACTGATGGAACACAAAATGGACATCGATTTTGTCTGCACCGCCCAGAACAAAACCCCCGAAAAAACGCAAAACTACTTAAAGGCGTGTCACGCCACCAAGGCCTCCATTTCGGGAGTTGACAACCCCCAAAACCATCTCAAAAAGCTCATCTCAATTTAATGGAAACGTTTCCACATACGGTTCCCAAAACGGACGCCCTACAGAAGATTTATGATATATAAATCAATTTTTTATAATAATAATACTAATACTAATATTATTATTATTATAAACAGTTTTTATATATTATTTTCATTTTTTTAAACCTAGACCTTCCAACTGGCTGGTCCCAATATGTCACCCAGTAGGACTCGCATTTGCGGGTCATTTGTCTGCTAGCCAGGGTCCAAAGACCCCAGGCTTCTCCTGCGACGACCGACCAAAGGGCCGGTCCGCCTGTGCTCCGTGCCCGACACCTGCAGCTGACGACGGTCGTGACGACACCGCATGTCCGCATCACCCCACCTAGAGCCTCAACCTCGCACTGACGCCCTCGACACCATGGCCTGGCGCTGCCGCCTCGCATTAGCACCCTCGACCCCCCGGCCTCATGTCGCCGCCTTGACCCGACGCCCTTGACCGCGCTCGACCGAATCCCCATGCCCCCAGCCTCCTTGCTCTCTCGAACACCTGTGGTCGCCCCACTACCGTGATTCATCGTCCACCATTGAGAAAACTGGCTAGAATGCCTAAACAAACCCTGCGCCACTGCAGTGAACCACAGGGCCGCCTCGCGGAGCCGCCAGACCGGCCAGAACCGCTAGAAAACACCCTTAAACTCGTTGATCTTCAGCGGATGTTTTCGAGCTCCTCGAAACTCGGATTTACAAACCCAAACATGCTATGGAAATCTAGTAAAAATTACTACGCATACATGGGATTTGATAGAAGATAAAATATCATTTTTACGTGATTAATTGAGTCAATGTAGGTGCAAAAAAAGTAAAATGCACGATCCTACCTATTTGGGCGTTGCCCGGAGCTTCGTCGTTGATCCGCACCCCGCCGTTGCCGCTTCAACATTGATTGGGAGGGAGGAGGAGGAGGAGAACAAAGAGAGGAGGTTAAGTTGAGGGGGGTTTCGACAGGGAGAGGAATGAGGATGGGGGAGTATAGAAGAGTTTAAATAATTAATCTCTTTTTAATTAAAAACTCGACCCCTGAAAACACCCGCGTCGAGAACCCCCGATGCGGTTAACATTATGCCGCACCTAGGGTAAACACCACTTAGTATGCACAATGGAGGTCTTGTAAATTCAATCAGAGACCCCGATCAAAATTTATTAAACTCAATGCTCGAGGCCTCCAAATTACGAAAACAACAATGGATGCATTTTTCACATAAGTCCCGCGTCCTCGATACTTACACCCCACCTAGGTTAAACAACACGCTGCATACTCAACAGTTCCCTTGGTTTTCTAATACGAGCTACCGTTTAAGATATACTTGAGTTTTTCCATTAAACGAATAATTTAATTAATTTAATTATCTATTTAACATTCCGCTAATGGGCGAGGGGTCCCAACATCCCACACCGACATATTTTATGTTGTTCCTAGGGTAAACACCCAATTTCAAATCCATCCATACAAACAAATTTCTGACTGAAGCACTGTTTAGGAGTTATCAGATATTTTTGGTGTGCCCATTTTGACCACACTGAAAATTTAATTATGGCCTCACCGGGGCTCGGAATCGCACACCGTCTAAAGGAGATGCTCTGGAATAACATAACAAATATTAAAATGTATTTTATAGCCCAAAACCGGGTTCTTACATCATTCCCTCCTTCAATAATTTCATCCCTGAAAATCAAAACCAGGGAACAACTCAGGGTACCAAGCCCAAACCTGGCTCTTCTGTACCCAGAAGAACTCTTGCACTATCCTGTGTCACCGTACACAGACCCAAGGGTTTGATCTTTTCACGTGTGGTTTTGCCTTGCCAATGACATGCGTAGGAGAACACACACATCTTCTCAGGTAAGCCGCACAGGAGATTACATGCATCCACTCCCGACCTTGGGGTAAGGGCAAGGGAGTAGGGAACCTCACTATCCCATTGGACAATATCAATTATCCCGAAGGCTCTCGAGGGTAGCTCACCTCCCTGAATGAACCCCTACGTCGCTCGCTGTGACTGGAATCACTGCTTGGACCTGGGACAAGGCCCGATGATTCCCTCCTTCAGAATCTCTATATAGTGAAACACCCAATGATATCTGGTCACACAAGGTTTCACAGTCGATGTACCATGACCCAGATTCTCTTACACACTCGGACAGTGAAGGAGTCGACACCATCGATTAAAGAAAAAGGACCCATGCCTTTTACCTTACCAACACAGGGTTACAACAAATCCCCATTCCACCCTAGTAACACCTCAAACAAGGAGCGGGGAAAAAATAATTCCACACATAGAGTCTAATAATTCTATTGAATAAAGTAGAAGGGTTGTAGGGCATACCACTTGCCACCGCATGCTCTATAGGATCATAAACATCCAAAGATCACGGTTTTCTGTGGTCCCAACTGTCAGCTCCTGTAGCATGACGTGGACTGACTGGTGGTGATGGGAAGACCTCATAATGTCATCCCCAAATACCAGCTCCTCTAGATCCTCTGCTAGCACCAACTCTCAGGGCGCTACTCTGATCACGGCGATGCCTCTGTCATGGTGGCGCACCTGCTGCCTGCCCGATATTCTCAGCGTGCCTGGTCAGGAAGTCCTGCACCAGGTGACCTCGCTCACTGCAAGCATAGCACCGACTCTATCCAAGCTGCACTGGTTCCCTTTGGTGCCACTATGGTGTGTGACCATGCCCCTGAGTCCGGTTTTCAGAAAGACACATGCGTCGTGGTTCTTCTTGCAGACTTCCGCTAGCTACGTAGACATCTCGGCTCTGTCGTGCCCACAACCACTGCCAACTATAAAGCGTGACAAGAAACTCTCTATCACTAATGCCTGTTCTAGCACCCTGGCATAATTGGGAATTCCCAAGGGTACTATGACAACACGAATCTCTTGGAAGAGACCATTCTCAATCTTTTGTGCTCGGATGTTGCCGTCATGGACCAAGTCCGGGTAAAAGCGTGCATGGTCTGCGAATCTAGCTGCGTACTCAGCCACTATCATATGTACCTTCTGAAACTGCAGGAGCTCTTGAATCCGAACAGAGCATATGCAGGAGGGGAAAAATCCTCACGAAACAACAACTGAATATCGCCTAATGAAATAGACGACTAATCAAGAAACCGAGTCACTAGACTCCACCAATGCCAAGCTGCTCCAAAAAAATGGTTGGCAGTGAAAGCCACCATAAAATCTACCAGCATCTGTACAAGCCTGAATAGGAAAACCACAGTCTCCAGCCAAACATCTAATGCCTGGGGGTCTGGCTCACCACTGAACCTCAGCAGTCTCTATAGCTGGAACTCACATTGCGCGCTCAACCTCTGCTCAAGCACAGTCTGCTCTACTGAAGCTGTCTGCTACTCACCAGGTGGGGGTGCTGGTACCGGCCCACCGAGTGAATGGGAATCACATGATGGGTCTTGGAATGAGGCCTCATAGCTAACAGGGTCGTCATCATGAACCAAAGCTGGAATCCTGGTTGGATGTCTTCTTGAAGACACCCTGAATATTATCAAGGTGTGCTGCACTCAGATGATCATATACGTATATAACATCATAAACAATGATGGAGAAATGACTCAAGAAGGAAAATAAAAGACTCAATTCTTTGTGATCCACAAACCAATATTCCCTACAACGAGAGTCTCAGCATGACGAGTCGATAAGTAGGTTATAAAGGTCTTGATGAATAGATACGTCGGCTGCCACAACATCACTAGACTCCCTGGCCTGAGAGATGCTCTCGAGACACGTTAACACTGTTTCCCTAAATTCCAAAAAATTCCTCTTTTAGGGATGTCCAATCAACATCCCAAGGAATAAACCATCTCTGATACCACTTTTTCATGACCCGAACATACTCGGTCTCAAGCCAAAATTACCCCATGCCCCCTACATAGGCCAAGTGCGTGAGACAAGCGCAAAAGGATAAAAAACTCGAGGAGGCCTTTGCCTAAGTACCTATACACAAATACGTATCCCACTCAATGCAGAAGTTCTGAGTAAAAGAAAATACAAGAAATTTAATGTGCAACTGCTATAAAAAACACAAAAGTGCATCAACCTCCAAACAGTACAATGCTTGTGCTGATGGTAAACTGAAAAGAAAAGGGAAAAAACATGTGCCTAACCAGAAAAGTAACACAACCCGACAACAGGTGAAGAAATGTAATCAATTGGAATATTTCCACACCTGGAACCCGACTATGATCACTACACGCGGTCCAATCTCCCGAACTCCTAAGATCTACTGAATTCACGACCAACCTATCCATCGTCTGCAAGGACACACCACGTTCGGGAAAATCCCAAATAGGGGTGAGAATAAACATACTCAGTAGGATGCCCGAAGGCTCGAGGGATAAACAAAGGTGGTACTGAAGAGGTGAGCAGTAGATCGAACATGGGAAAGGTAAGGAGTACAACTAAGTGTGCAGTAAAGAGTACAAAAAGGAGTACAGTGGAGTAAGAGTAGAGATTCCAGCTTAACCCAACAAGAGAAAGGAGGTAGACTCATACAGACACAAGGAGATGGAAATGGTGAGAAGATGAACTTCTCGTGGAGTCTTCGCTATCTATAGTAGGAGAGTAGACTCTTCCTACCATGAGACTCTAGAAACGGAAAGCACGTGGCATACCCCGCACGTCTTCACCTATCCTATAAGGAGAGCATCCATATCCCAAGAAGTGGGTACTGAAAAATGGTATACATATATATAATCTATGTCAAGAAACTCGAACAAGATCTTAAGGGGATCTCCATCACATAGATTAGCCTAAGAAAGTGAGTTACCAATAGTCCCAGAAGTAAACTCCGTCGATGCATAGCATCCCAGATGTCTACACTGAACTCTAAGTCAAGGGACTCAAATCACCGCACCTTGAAACTATCTGGTTTAGGAGATACTGAGTCATCTGCATGGTTTTAGGTCATGTCGTAAGGAAGAATCTCGATGGGGAAACCGTCCCTCCTACTTGAGAGTTTCGGGGGTTCGTCAAACCACACCTCGTCACTGCCCCGCAGTCGAGAGGTATCCTCAAAGTCGATAGGCGACCCCCTGCCCAGCCCTGCTTGAGGGTAATCCCAGGAAGGCGATGGGTTCCCACTGGAGAGAGACCCGACAAAAGTCGACAGGTGCCACACTTCCCAGTCCCGTAAAAGGGTAATCCCCTATGGGAGAGCTGGCTAAAGTCGTCGACGAGTCCCAATGCCCAGTCCCGTAAATAGGTACTCTATTGGAGGGACGCTCAGAACCGCCATGAGCGACCAATTCCTATCCCAGATGCAGGAAAACCCAGCATCAGGGACCACTTCCCTGCCCAGTTGGAGGTAAACCAGGAACCACTCTGGCCATCCCTACTGGATGGTACTGCTTGGTGAACACCGCTATACTGGCCATCCCTACTGGATGGTAACCCACTGGCCATCCCTGCTGTATGGTACGGCTCTGGACATCTCTTCTGGATGCTACCCCACTGTCCACCCATGCTAGATGGTAACCCACTAGCCAACCCAGCTGGAAACAACCTCCTAGCCACCCCTACTAGAAACAACCTCTTTGGTAGAGGATTAGTGCCCGCGTAATGTGTCGGTCACACCGAATCCACAATAACTCTACTAGGGAACACGAAGCAACTCTACCAGCCAAACCATCACGAACAGAACTAGGTGAAAACCACTCAAACCAGCTAGTCAAAGAAACATGAATAGAACTAGAGGGATACTCAACGCGGCTGGTCAAAAAAATGAGAATATAACCATGGGAAAACTCCACCTGGATGGTCAAACAAATTAGAAAAGAAGGACCCTCTACATTGCGAGTGGTCAAGGGTATGAAAAGTAGAACACGACAAACACAAGGGGACGACACGATGTGTGGCCCCAAGTCAACTCCAACCAAGCGCAAAAACGTTCTTAGGTTAAAACAACCACATGTACATCTAAGCGTTCTCGTATACTCCCAGAGTATACCACATTTCCAGTCCAAAGGCCATCGTGCACACGGCACCCAACATCAACGTGAATTGCATAAAAGTAATAACTCTAACTTTCCACCTCAATGGCTGAGGAATGGCCAAACACATCTCTTCAGGCATTACTTCACTCACACGGGAGTGCATGTGATCACATGCCATGGTTCTATTACAAACACATTAGGACGAACCACCACCGGAGCACCTTACATGATTCTTTCTTTAATGATATCTCGAAAGAGACTTCGCACATCCAAACTGATTGTACTATTGTAATCCTCGTGGAAAAACATGTGGGATATACTATTTACTCGCCTCAAATGTATATCTGACGGGAAAGCTGCCAAACCCGCCTTATACCCGAATGACCTCCTGTGGTCCCGAGCCTTGGCCCCGAAAATAATCGGGTGCATCGCACCACTGCGATCCCCTTGGGAAGACAGATCAAAAGGACTTCTCACTTGAGTGGAATGGTTATCCAGAGAAAAAGATGCATTCCGCCGCATCGTACACGAGCATTCCTTCATGGGACCCGCATCTCGGCCACGAAACGCTGCCAACAGATCACACTGTTGCGATCCTTTTGGAAAATTACACATGTTAGACTATTCAAAAGATCAAAATGGACACCTGGTGATAATGATGGAAATCACCGCTAACTCCCAAAGTGGCCCTCGTGGGGCCTGCACCAGCATGCTGAATTAAATATGGTGGATTGCACCATTGCAATGCCCTCCGGAAAACAACCATGATTGACTACTCGCACGGCCAAACGGACGTCCGATGAAAAATTTGTAAAGCGTTGCATGAAGCTCAAAAGACGGGCCATGGGTCCCAAGCCTCAACTCTGGCTTCAATTCTCGAAAACACACTAAAATACGCCAGCTTAATGCCATGGTCACAACACCAATGACGGCGCACAAAATGGACATCGGATGTGTCTGCGCCGCCCACAACAATACCCCCAAAAAAACGCCAAACTACTTAATGGTGTGTCGCACCACCGAGCCCCCGTTTCGAGAGTTAAAAATCCTCAAAACCATCTCAAAATTCTAGTCTCAATTTAAGGGACGCGTCACCATAGACGATGCCCAAAACGGACACCCAGCGGATGATTTATTATATATAAATCATTTTTTTATAATAATAATATTATTATTATTATTATTATTATCCTTTTTTATAAATTATTTTCTTTTTTCTAAACCTAGACTGGCCAACTGGCCGGTCTCAGCGCATCGCCCACCAGGACCCGCATTCGTGGGTCCTTTTTCTGTCATCCGAGGTCCAAATACCCCAGTCTTCCCTCTTCGACGACCGGCCAAAGGGCATGATCGCCCGTGCTCTGCGCTCAGCGCCGACAGCTGACGGCCGCCCTAACAGCGCCGCCTAGACGCCTCACCCCACCTGGAGCTACCGCCTCGGGCCGGCAACCTCGACCTCACAGCCTGGTTCCGACACCTCACACCGACACACTCCACACCGAGGCCTGGTGCCACCGCCTTGCCCCGACGCCCTCGACCCCGCTCAACCGAGGCCCCTCACCCCCAGCCTCCTTGATCTCCCGGACACCCGGGACTGCCCACCGCCATGAACCGCCATCCACCATCAATAAAATCAGCTGGACCGATTGAAAACCCCATGCGACGCCACTGTGAACCGTTGGGCCTCTGCACGGAGCCGCCGGACCGACCAGAACCACCGGAAAACATCCTTAAACCCGTTGATCTTCGATGGGCGTTTGCGAGCTCCTCAGAACTCGAATTTAAAAACTGAAACAGGCGATGGAAAGCTAGGAAAAATTACTACACATAAATAGGCTTTGTTTGAAGACCAAACATCATTTCTACATGATTAATTGAGCTCAAAGTAGGTGGGAAAAAACATAAAACACACGATTATACATTGTTTCACGTTTCCCAGAGCATCGCCGTCAATCTGCACCCTGTCGTTGCCGCATCCATAGTGATTGGGAGAGAGGAGGAGGAGGAGGAGGATGAGAGGAGGTTAGGGGGAGAGGGTTTCACCAGGGGGAGGAATGTGGATGGCGGAGGAGTGGAGAGTTTAAATAATTAAACACTTTTAATTAAAAACACTACCCCAGAAAACACCTGCATCCAAAACCCTCGATGTGGTTAATGTTAGGCCGTGACTAGGGTAAACCCCACCTCCCAAGCACAAAGGTGGCCTCAGAATTTCAATCTAAGGATTTATTCAAATGTTATTAAACTGAACGCCAGAGTCAGCCATATTATGAAAACAACCCTGGTGGCATTTTTCACAGAAGACCCGCACCCGTGAAACATACACCTCTCCTAGGGTAAACAGCATGTTACGGACTCAACTGTTCTCTCGATTTTCCGATCTGAGCTACCGATTAAGAGAGTCATGAGTTTATCCATTAAACTAATAAAATATTTATTTTAATTCTCTGTTTCACATTCTACAAATGGGTGAGGGGTCCCAATGTCCCACACCGACATATTTTATGTCATTCCTAGGGTAAACACCCCATTTGGGACCCATCCGTACACTCAGATTTATGATCTGAAGCAACATTTAGGAGTTATCCCATTTATTTGGCATGCCCAGTGTGAACGCACTGAAAATTTAATTCGGCCACACCGGGGCTCAGAATCGCACAACGTCTGAAGGTGCTACTCTCGAATAACATCATGAATATTCCAAAGTATTTTATATCCAAAAACCGGGTTCTTACACAATATGATTATGGAAATAAATTATATTAATTTAGTCAAATATTATGATATGAAATTCAAATTAAACTTAGGTTAATTTTTTGTTTATATCATTTGTTATAAGACAATGATTCTCTTTTTATAGAAAATTTATCTTTAGTATCTATCGAATTTTTTAAAAACCATTTAGAAATGTTTAATTTACTTATAGATGAGAGAACTTGTAAATAATTAATTTATATATGGATTTTTTATCCATGTAAATCATATTTAACATATTTAGCCAATTTTTATCTAGGATACATTATTATCTATGTTAAATATTTTAAAATTTGACAATTTTTTGATTGATTAATCTCATATATAATAATTTCTTAGGTAAAAGTTTTTAGTTGTTTAATATTCATTATAATAAAAATATTTTTTTAAATTATCAATGAAATTAAATTAGATGCAAATATATTTGTTAGAAATTTCAATTAAAAAACTATATATTTTATACAGAATCTAGTCTTTGTTCTCTTATGTTTTTATACAACATTAATAAGTCTTAGTTGAAATATTATATTGTAATATTTAATTTTTATACTATCAGTATTATAATAATCTCATTATATGAATTATTACTAGAACATATCATGTTATATAATTTGTGTACTACTAATTTAAAGTATAATAATAATATTATTTTCGTCCATTGAGTGAACATAAATCCATGTGATTATTACAATTTCCAATATATGTATATATTTAAAACCCTATTTAGACATCAAATTTTATTCTAATAACATGCAATAAATGACAAATCTCTCTATCTCCCATGTCATTTTCTCTTTAGTAAATTAAATCAATTAAATTTCTAATACTATATCAATTAATAAATAATGTATATTCCTAATTAATTTTGAAATAAAAACAGTGATCTTTTTCTATATATTATATGAAAAAATAGTTAAAGTATTTTTTCTAATTTTAAAAATCATGAGTCATATATAATGTTGAAAGGAATAAATAAAAGAAATTTAATATGTGATACTATGGATTTTACATTGACTAGTCCCCTCCCCACATTGAGGGATAAATATTACCATTAGTGATTGTAAAATATGTATGTTTGGTATTTATGATATTGTTTGGGTTGAATTCCAATGGGTAAAAAATATTTCACATATTCAATTGGAAAAAAATGGAAAAAAATAAAGGAATTAATGAAAAAAATTCTCACTAATGTGAAATATCATAAGTGATCCCTTATAAAATAGGAGAATACGATGTTTCTGATGACATATACAATAAAAGAGATTGACGATATACCTAAATTTATATTTTGGTATTAAATTTCATTTATTTCACTTTAGGTGTATTCTATCTATTATATGTTTGATTATAATTTATATTTCAATACCTATAAACATCTATCATTACTGAAATAAAAATATTTTTGAACGAAATCTTTCTTTTTTGGTCAATTTTATATGTTAAAATCAAGATAAAATTCAAGTAAATATATTAAGTGTTTCAATTAAATATTTATCATAAATCAACCAAAATTAATCTGAGTTATGATTGGATTTCTTTGGGAGTAAGGTGAGTCAATTTTTTCACGAATAACAGTAAGGAGATGAAAATAAATTTGAATTTAATTTTTAAAAACATAATCAACAATACTAAAAAATTTATATAGTATTGATGAAAATAAAATTTTCAATACACTCTAACAAGGATTAAAACAATGATATATAGTTTCAAATATTTATTTCATCAATAAATGTGGTCATTATGAAACGTTGGGAAAGAATGGTCTATGCAAAAGGAATGAAGATGCCTTACACACTGCCACTTTTTTAAACTCCTTAAATCATTACACCGGGACATCAATATCCTCTAGTGACTATAAGAGTGAAAGACCCTAGTTTGTCTACCCCTCCCTTACCTCCTCTGGGCAGGGATTGGGTTGGAGGATCTAGTTTTCTAGGATCATGGAATGGATTTTCGTTCAGGGTTTTTCTTGACTGAAGTTGAAATGGTTCTTTGTAGTCATCTTTTATTATATTTCACCAATAATCATATGATTGTGTAGAAGGAGACATCCTTATACACTCATCCCCAATGTCCTCATTTAACAAAGCATCATAGAAACTCATATATACTTTTTCATATGATTCTTAATAAAAACCCAATGTATTACCTTTTTAGATTACATATTAACATACCAGACATGAAATTTCTATCCCTCGTGTTAGTGTTTAATTATAATTACTTTTTAATAGTCCTAAATTTAGAAAATATATTTCTTACGACCATGTTCTCATGTTCTAGATCATTTTCATGGTGGATGTTCTACTTATTCATATGTATTCTTGAGGTGTATATGGGAAGCGACTCTACTTAGGCAGTAATGTGGATATCTCTCTTAGGTATCTCATTTCCTATATAGAATATTTAATTCCTATATTGGATTGGATACTTTTTGGGAAACATTCCTTGTTAAAATGATCAGACCTAACATCTAATAGAGGTTGGAGAGGCTTAGATTTATGTGGAAATGGACCACTTTCAACAGCTTCATCCACACATTCTCCGTTGTGTAATAGGTTTGATGGAACGGTCATAGACAATTATATACCTGCAATGCACAATTTCTTATGCACTATAAGAAGTAGGGATATTCAATTCTAGTATTTTGTAACAGTGTGGATCGATTTGAGCAGGCTAAGGAGAATACCTCAATAAGTAACGTGACTCCCACCCACCTGAATGAAGAAATATACCTATTGTTCTTGCTTGATCTAAGGTATTGCATATAGGGTAAGATATTGGAATCCTCCTCCCCCACAGTCAAATATGATGATGCTCGCTTAGAAATACATGAAACCAGTGGTGGTGGACCTGATCTTCGCAGACCTAGTACCACACTATCCATTTCCCATTAACTATTCATTTCCTATTAATCCCGAGCAATCTCTCACCCCTCCCAACCTTGGTCATTCATTACAGTATACATGTATTATCACATTAAAGGAAAACTCTAAAATGTGTTCATGATAGCATAGCCATTGAAGAATATGTGGTAGCCCCTTTTTGTTCAACCAACTCCGTACATCCCTTAATAGGAATTGATACATTTTATACTGAGATCAAATGTGGTATATTTTTATGAGTAGTGAAATATTCATCTTTTTATAAGGGTGTTTATAATAGATTTCATTAAATAATCAAATCCAATTAATTGGTGTCTTTGATTCTATGTGGTCATGTATCCTAGTCTATAGTTCGAGGAAACTTGAGGATGTTATTTTGATCCTCATCTAGAACTCCTATTTTCTCAAAGACCATGTAAAATAAAATTCGTAGACAATAAATTTCTCAAGAACATAGTGTTATTAGTTATAGTTTTATAATCATTTAAATGTCATTCTACGTTGAAAAACCTTTCACATTGAATAAGGGCGCATAAATACATGCATTCTTATCCAAATGTCCTCAAAATTTCGATGTTATAAAAAAAACATCTCTGTGGATTTAGTTGAATCCTTATACCAGTTTATATCCACAAAGACTATTTTGGGTTCACACATCTTATTATTATTATTTATTTATGAAAAATGAGATATACATGTATGTGAATACATTTTGGCAAGATATTCGTTCCTTTGACTTGGGGACATGTACATGGTTTGTCGATGATTATTTTAATTTTAAAGAAGACACAATGGAGAATAAATGAGAGGGTTATTTACAAATAATTATACTCAATTTTTTTTCATTCATGTCTTATATTGGCACTATATATTTCTATCATGAAGGGGAACACTTCACCTTTTCTAACAACCAGAGATGCAGGAAAATTAATTCATGTCAAATTGATCATTTCTTAGCAAATTGTATTTCCATTTCCTCCTACCATGATATGAAGGTATAATATATGGAATTTAGACTTTATGTCAACTATCTGTTGTGGTTTACCGTGGTGCCTAGGAGATATAGTGTTGGGAAATTCTTGTTTTCTCATATGTAGACGGAGGATTCAAGATTATACCATACAGTTCTGAAATAGTATAACTAACTGATGTGGGGGAATGCATGGAAGTGAATTCACAATAAAATCAAGAAACATATAGGAGATATGCATACATGGATAAGATGAAAAATATTCCACAGTCAGGAGCTGGAGGCGATCAATGTGTAAATTGAGATACTTTATTCAATCCTTGAAAATAGTTTTAATGAGACTATTTTTCATGAACCCACCAATAGGACTAAATCCTTTATGGACATGCAGTTTTGATAGGAGAGATTTTCAAATGAAAAATCTACAATTAAATGGATTCATGATGGGAACAATAACTCATGCTTTATTAATTATGGGATTAAAGGGAAAAGGATTAAAATTTGACTGAACATAATTATTAAATATTGATCATTCTCCAATTATCAAGACATAGTTAGAAAGATGGAAAATTATTTCATTCCAAAACTACCTTTTGGTCCCAAACCAAACATGTAGTATGGTAACCACGTTATAATAGAGATATCCTTGATTAAATTATTTTTATAGTTACCAGGACTATCAATTAATGCTTGGAATCTATTACTGAGGATACATATATTCATGAAGTTGTGTTTCACTCAATCTATAAAATTTATGGGGGTGTGATGGGTTCTCGACGTATTTCTATATCTCCTAATTGATTTTGATTAGTTATTAGATTGTGAAAATGGATAAAGACATCATTAAAATGGGTAATTAATTATTCCTTCCTTTTTGTAGGATTTGTTTTGAGTTTTTTATATATATTAAAAGTAATCTATATAAAAATAAAGTATAATTTACTATATTATAGTTAGGGAATATAATTTATTCAAAATAAATGAATAGAACCAAAAAAGTGTGTTGTATATGATATATGAGATTTCTGATGGGTCTGGAATAAGGGGTTTACACTAAAATAAGTATAAAAGTTTTATGTGTCAGGAATTTGGATGCCTCGCTCGAAAAAAAAACCTTTTTTAATTTATTATTTATTCATATTTTAGTGAATAAATAATAAATATCTAAAAAAATATGCATCTTATGAGAAATATGAGATCAATAATGGGTTCGAAAGCGGGGGTTTCCCCCAGGTAGGGTAAAATTCATATATGAAATGGACGTACTATTGAGTTCAAAAAAACATTTCTATATTTAAATATATCATTAAATTAAAAAATTAATAAAACAATATGTACTATTCATTCATCTTCTCAAATGAATAAAACCATTTCATGACCACCAATGAGTATATAAACCACATTTTTGGGAATTTTCTCAATAATAATTCAGGAAACATTATCTAGGGGTAAAATAAATAAATATTTCAATAAAACCAAATTAAACATACATTAAATGATGAGTTTAAATTTAGGGTTTTATTTGATGTCAATGGTTCAATATATATTCATAACCAATCACATTTTCTTGATCTAGTTAGATTGGGTAATTTTCAAACACCATCATCTATTATAATGTTTGGTCAGGTGGCGCCATCATCTTACTCCATAGAGACTCGGTGCATGACACCCACTACAATGTGTTTCTCACTTGTAAGATCTACCTCGTGCTCCTCCAGATTCAAGATCCCCATTATTTTTTAATTAATTATTTTATCATCTTAATAATCATCATTCCCAGAAAAATATTTTGAAAAAGGTTATTTATGGATAAAAAGAAATAATTCTTATTTAATAAATTATAATTCTAATTCTTTTTCAAATGAATAAATAATTGAATTTAAAATAAATTAACAAATATTTATTTAATGAAATTACATTTTAATAATTATCTTTTTGACATCTTGTTAAATATTAATTTTAAAATAATATAAAATACAGTTATAAATATTTTTATGGGATTATTGGAAGATAATTAAATATAATATTATTACAAGACATTTATCAGTGGTTAACCTAAATTTTTATGGTGTTCGTCCTTTCTTCATTTCATCTTGAGCAAGACATAAATAATCAATATCTTTTCTGACATGGATATGATTAGTTTGATGAAATTGTGTTTGGATTCATATATATATGTAGATGGTGTGTATCAATAGTTTATAATAAAAAGTGAATTATTTTGAGTATATTTTTAGTAGACTATATTTTTTTATTTAATTAATCCTTCTATAGTTTTCGGAATAATGCAATGCTAGCGATGTTGGATTCGTTTCACGTTTTCACTATATTTGAGGTATATGGTTTTAAATGAAATGTCATAGTATCGTTTCGTTATGACAATGAACCTGTAAAAATACCATGGTATATATAATAATTGAGTGGTTATTTTATATTTAATTATTATTTCAGGTATATTTATTGAATTGGGTGATTGTTAAATTAGTAATACAATTGGTTGGTTTAAAAATATATTTTATAAATACATTAAGATGGTTTTGTGTTGAAAAATTATTATAATAAAATTTAGAATTAATTAATGATTATGATATGATTAATTAATTTGATATTTTTTAAAAAATATTTTAGAAATAATTAACAGTCCTGATGACATAAATTAATTTGGTAGTTTTAAATAATTAATTATTTAATTAATTATCCAATAAAAAAATGGTAACATGGAAATTAAAATGTGTGCGTGTGTTTTCGAATGGTATCACGATCATTCAAATGTGTGTGTGAGTTAAAAAATTGTAATATGGAAATTCAATATTATTTTTGAGTTATGTAATGTGAATGTAGACATTAAATTTTTTCCATGAGTTGTGGAATGGAAACATGGACATTAAAACGAGTGTGCGAGTTATGAAATAGTGTCATGGGAATTAAAAATGTCTGTATTATGGAATGGTATCATAGTCACTCCAATGGGTGAAATATAATAATTGTTACATTCTCATTCTTTTCTGTGGCTGAATAATTATTATTAAGTAATGTGATAAATTGTTTAATTATGCACTATAATTATTTTTCTTTAAAAAATTGCATACACTTGTTTTTGAATGGATTTTTTAGACACCATTGGTGGTGGCCTACTAATTCGTACTCACACCCTATTCGGGGTGCTTCATAAGTACCTGAATATGATTTTCTTTACTAAGAAAAGATAAGGGAAAAGAACCAGGATTAGATTTTTAATTGGATTTGGTTGAGGGAACCATATGTGGTTCAGTGCTCACTTGGGATTGGAAAGCTAATTTTATTACAGTTTCTTTTTTAGACTCTTGATACCTATATAATTATGTCATGATTCCTTTTTTGAGTATTTTATTTTATCCCATGGTTATTCTTGTTTCATTTGTACATTTATGATTATGTTTGTATCCACTATTGATTGTTTACATCCGATGGTAATGTAATCTGATCAAAGAGGGTATAATATCCCAAAGACTAACTTATAAATCCCTCGATGCTAGTAATTATCTTCTATCATATTGGGTGATTCACCTAAGGCAATGTGCTCTAATATCTCGGGGAACCATTGAATGACACTCAGGTTAGGATATTACTTGTGATATTAGAGGTGTTTTCTTTCTCCTTCTCTTGTATTACTATTTACAAAATGATATACGGAAGACTAAAAAGTGTTTGGGATTGGTAATGACCTCTTTCATGATAATATAAAACCCATGTATAGGGGAAACCCCAAGTACCTAGGGTGGGGGTTTTGTTATTGTTGTTTATTTTTAAAATCTAAATTTAATTTACCATGGGTTATTCACTTATCGTGTGATGTGATTATTATTTCATAAATTTCATGAGGATCAATTTTTGTCTCAAAATCGGTGGAGTGTTTGGTCTTCATGCATCATTCTACACACTAAATATTATTGTGACGTTCATATTTATATTTACATATGATAAAACATGTTATGGGTAAGTTTTTCAACATAAAATGTTTTTTGTTCCAATGAAATTAAATTGAATTTTATGACTAATGATAAATTGACAAATATAATAAAATTATGTAAGAAATGAATAATTTTCATCCTAAATAAGAAAATTTAATGTGATAGTATGTTTACCCTTATTAAATAAGACATAGGTGTATGGTTGTTAAGGTTAGTGATGAAGACTCTATTTTTACATGTGGAGATATTTGGGGAAACTACTGGAAGTGACTAGATGTGAATTAGTAATTGTGTGTAAATATTATGTGGGTGTGTTAATGTTTTAATCCTAGAGCTGGAGTTTTTGAGTTGGGTTATGATTATAGATACAAATTTCAGAGTACGCTCTAGAGACATATGTATAAGAAAGTGATGTTGTCTTCAGATTGGGGAGTTCCATTTTCCCTGGGATCTCTATATCAATGACATGAAAGGATTTGACCTAATTGTGGTTATGTACTAGATAATCTCATACCAATACAACATTAACTGTTACCTTCAGAGGGTGAAAATTACGTATCATGTGGGTATACATTACATTAACCATGTGGAGTGGGATATTCTAGAAATATAAACATGGACAATTTCTCTACAATTGAGAGATCTCACAGCCCATATAGTTAATTTTTTTTTGAGATTTCCAAAGAGTTAGGTAAGAAGTCATTACACTAGTGTTGGAGTAGTTTCAGGATGTCGTTACAGAAGACTTATCTGGGCTACCACCTGAGAGTGATTTGAAATTTACAATAGACCTCATGATAGGGGCTAAGCCAGTATCTATGCCACCATACATAATGGAACCGATACAGCTTCAAGAACTCAATAATCAGCTAGAATACATGAAGGATAAAGTATTTGGTCATCCATGTAGGTCACAGTAGAGATCAATTGTTTTATTTTTAACAAAAGTTCATGTGAGTTTGTGTTTGTGTGTCGATTATCAGAGGCTGAAAAATATGAATATGATGAACTGTAATCTGATTCCACGTATTGATGATATGCTCGACCAGTTAAAGGGGGTTATTCTTTCTCAAATAACAACATAATATCAGGTTATCATCAATTGAGAGTATGAATTTCGGATTTACTAATGAATGATTCAAGAGCTTTAATGGACTTCATGTGTTGTCGTAATATTTGTTGGGTTAAAAAATGAACTAGAAGTGTTTATGTACATGATGAATATAATTTTACATTTGTATCTATATATTTGGTAGTGGTATTTGTAGATGACATCTTGTTTTACTCTTAGACTCATGACAATCATGACCAAAATCTTGACATCATCCTAAGTACAGTGAGAGAGAATCAATGATACACCAACCTATCTAAGTGTTATATTTAGATTGACCATGTACACATCTTTGTGAACATTATTAAAAAGGATGGTGTGTTAGTTGACCAATATAAGGTTCATGCGGTGGTTTCTTGGGAGAATCCCAAAAATTTTTATGACATCTGATTCTTTTTAGGGTTAGTTGGATATTACAGGAGATGCATCCAAGACATTTTCTCTTTATAATCACCACTTTTAGGCTAGACCAAAAATGGGGTAATGTTTTAATGGTCTAAGGATTATTAGAAATCATTTCATGACTTGATTAATTATGAACCATTTTGGGAAAAACCTAAGTCAGGTGAAGAGTATACATCGAATTGTAATGCTTCCTGGATAGTACTCAAAGATGTGTTGATGGAAAGGGATAATGTTGTGGAGTACATGTCTTAGTAGGTGAGGCCACACGAATGGAATTTCCATATGCATGGCCTTGAGTTGGAACCATTGGTTTATAGTTGAATTTATGGTGAAAGTACCTTTTGGGTGAAAATTTTTCAATTCATTCTGACCATAGGAGCTTGAGGTATCTCTTTTCATTTCGTGATTTGAATCATCAAAAAATGGGATTGGTTGAGTACATGGAGTTCATTGATTTTAAGCAAGCATATACACCCATGAAATGGAAACAATGTGGACGATTATTAGAATAGGAAATCTCAGACTCAGATGGGTCAGAAACTTAGTTATGTGTAGAAGCTGATGATGGTGCTAGTTGAGATGCACAGTGAGGTTCATGAAAAACATAAAAAATGAAATCTTTTCTATTTTAGAGGATTCTATAGTTTTGAGACAGATCAGGGATAGGTAGTATTAGGAACCAGAGTGCTCACCATTTATGGAGGAGACACACCTTTGGGAAATAAGATAGATGAGTATGAGACCACTTATATGAATAATTGGGTAGTTGTTCCTACAATAATTAGAGAATATCTCTTGAGGATGTTTCATGCCTTAATGTGTGCAGTGCATCCTATTATGACTAAAATTTATTGTGATCTACGTCAATAATTTTTGTGGTTGGAAATGAAAAATGATATATAAAGTTTTTGGAAATAGTTCTACAACTGTTAGAAAATAAAGGTGGAGAATCAAAGACCTTGTGGTTTAATACATCTATTTACCATTCTAGAATGGAAGTGGGATGAAATGACCATGTAACCTATTATAGTACTTCTGAAGACACATAGGAAGAATAATTATATTTGGTTCTTTATGTATCGACAAAAAAATGTAGCACATATTGTACCAATATGGGAAGCCATTATATTATAGATGTTGGGTTATATGTATGAATGAAGGATAGTTCATTATCATGAGGTACTAATAAATATAGTTTCGGATCATGAGTAACTTTTTATATCACACTTCTGGGAGGGATTTCAAAATGAACATCGTACAGAGGTCTTATTGACTACAAATTTCCACCACCTAATAGACAAAAATCTGAGTGTACTATACTAGTTCTTGAGGATATTCTTAGTGCATGTGTGCATGACTTCAGTGGGGCATGGTAAATGAACATGGATTTATTTGAGATTTCTAATGACAGTAATTACTAAGAAACTTTTTACATGATGCAATACGAGAGTCTTTATGGTAGGCCATGAATATCAACACTCTCAGGGATGGTGGAAAGTGAGTCAGAGTTGTTGAGATGAAGTATCATATAGGAGACGATGGAGTAGGATCGGCTGATTAAAAAATGTATGGTTATAACTCAAAGTTAGAAAATTTATTAGGTTGATAGATATAGAAGACTCATAGATTTTATAGAGGGTGTTTGTGTACTACATAATTTGTCTCCTAGGTTGGGTCAACACCAAATATGGAGATAAGGAATGTTGGAACCTAGGTTTTTTGGAAAATATAAGATCATTGAGAGAATCTAACTGATATCATACTAATTATATATTCCATAGAAATATAGTGCTATTCATGATCTTTGAAATGTTTTAAAATAATTAATGTATCACCCTGTACGATCTCATATAATCGATGTGGATGATTTCAAGATTGAGATAGATGAATCCATTGAGGAGAATCTGAAACATGTGATGAATAGTAGTGAGAAGATGTTGAGGGTAAATAAAGTAACGATAGTTCACGTATTATGGAAGCATGGATGTATATAGGAAGAGGCTGGTAAAATGGAGGAAGATATGTAGGCTCAGTGGGCCGAAATTTTTCACCCAGAATCTTATAGAGTCATGGGAGTGTAGCTTGGGTTTCATATATTCTAAGGTGGGGGGATTATAATTTTACGTCCAAATTCCATGAATGGTTTCCATTGAGTTTTTCGTTTTAAAAATTATAAATACTCTATGTGAATGTTTTAATATAGTTAATAATATTATTGTAAAAATAGACAATTTATTCAAAATAAATATGTTACAACAAAATGGTGCGACGTTTGAGAAATATGAGTTTACTAAGGGTTCTGGAATGAAGGGATCTCCCTAGATGGGCTATAACTTTTTATGTGTTAGGTGCTTGGATGTCTCTCACACTAAAATAGAAATTTTTATTTTCATTAATTTTTTATTCTCATTTTTAAAGAATAAATCATTATTATATCACTAGTTGTGCATCATATGAAATATATGAGACCACTGATGGGTCCGATGCAGGGGTATACCCTATTCGAGGTATAATTTATATATGGACTAGACTTAATTTTAAGGTCACATATTGACATTGTTATATTTAATTAAATATTTAAATTAAATAGTTAATAAAACAATACGTATATTTCACTCCACTTCTCCAATGGATGAAACCATTTCATGACAACCAAATAGTATATAAACCTCATTTGTGGACCATTTTCATAGAAATAGAGCACGATACATCTTATAGGGGTGAAATAAATCATTCATTAAATAAAAAAAGATGAAAAGAACATCAAATGCAGAGTTTTAATTATGATTTTTATTTGAATTCAAATGGTTCATGAACACTTTGAAAAAATAACAATTGTTTTGGATCGAGTGAGATCTATTCATTTGAAAAATCCTTCAGTTGTCACATGGGTATGCTATAAAAAATCATCCCCATCCACTGTAGAGACCTTGTGTGCATCCCCCTACAACGTGTGTCTCCCATGGGCGCTCTACCTGGTGTACCACTAGGGGTAAAATACCTCTTATTTTGTAATTATTTATTTTATTATCTAAATTGTCTCATTTTCAAAAATAATTTTTTTTATAAACTATTCGGATGGGAAAAAATGAAATTTGTAAATTTAAAAATGATAATTCTACTTTATTTCACTTGAAAATTGGAAATAATTTAAAAGAAATTATCGAACAATAATTTTGTAAAATTATATTTTAATAATTATCGTTACATCATCATTTTAAATAATAATTTTCATGTATTATGAAATATACTTGTATTGAAATATTATGGAACTATCACATGATGATTATATATGATATTATTATAATATATTTATTAGCAGATAATGTGCATTTTCCTTGTGTTTGTCCATTTTTCATTTCTGCTCGAACTTGAAATAAACAATCAATATCTTTTTAGATATTGATCAGATTGGTGTGAAATCCATTGAATTTAATTTATCATCCTAAAAAGATGGTGTGTATAAATTTTTATTCATATAAATTGAATTATTTTTATCTTATTTTTATTGAAACAAATATGATTTTTATTTAATTTCTTATTAGATAGTCATTGGAATATAATACCATTAAGGATGTTGGATTCATATCATGTGTTCATAATATTTAAGGTATGTATTATAAAATCCATTCCCATAGTCCCGTTTTTTATTCATATGAAATTGTTCAAATATCATGGAGTAATTAATAATATATTTTTTATTTATAGTCCATTAATTAATTTGTTATGTTAATAAAATATTCTGATTTTGAGATTAGTAATTTAATTGGATGATTTAAATAATTATTTGATTAGATAATTAAAGATATTTTCTGATGAATGATTCAGTTAATGAATTTTGGAATTAATTAACAGTCATGATGTGATTAAATAATTTGGTTGTTTTGAATAATTATTTTGGATTTAATTAATGGTCATAATGTGGTAAAAATACTTGGATGCATAAAAAAAAATCATTGATTAATTAATTATCGAATGGTTGAATGGTATCACGTACATTTAAATGTGTGTGTGGGTTTTGGAATGGTGACATGGTCATTAAAATGTTTCTATGAGTTATGGATCTTTAAGATGGACATTAAAATTGGTCGGTGAGTTATGGAATGGTAGCATGGACATCCAAATGTGTGCATGAGTTCTAAAATGGTATCATGAATATTAATACTGTGAATGTTATTTATTAATATAATTGACACACCAATGTGTGAAATATAGTAATCGTAACATGATCATTCTTTTTTGTGGTGGAACAAATAATATTAAATAATGTGATATGCTATTTAATTTTGTATGGTAATTATTTTTCATTATACAACAGAATAGATATGTTGTAGACTAGAATTGATAAGACACTGTTAATGGGGGCCCACTTATTCTCACTCACAAAATATTTGGAATTCCTAATCTATAGTAGAATAGAATTTTCTAATGTATTATACCTTTAATTATAGAACCTTGGAATAAATTGCTGATTAGAGTATGGTAGAGTGAACTAGACATGGTTCAGGAACTTCTTGAGAGTATCTTGCATCTTTTCTTCTAGTTTAATTTTTAGAATCATGATATATATATATATACATTTTATGATAACTTTCTATTGAGTATTTTATTTCTTATCTCATTTATTCTTGTGACATTTTTACTATTGGGATTACATATTTTTCTTCTATTTAATGTCTAATTCTGCTACTTCTTTTTTCATATCAAAGAGTGTATAGTGTCCCCATGACTAACTTAAAAAACCCTTAATTTTATTCAGCATCCTCTAGCATATGGGGAGACATGGCTGAGGTCATTTGGAGAACTGACTCTTGTCACTCTTTCTTGTCACTTGTGTCAGGATTTTATAGGTTAAAATCCATGAGTGGCAAGTTCCACCAAAATGGTGATGGTGCCAAATATTATGAACCCACACACTATCCAACATTATATACCAATATGTATATTCAATATATATCATTATTTAATTGAATTCATCTTCAATAGAATACTCTCCATTTATATTCCCACCTATATATCAGAATAACATCATAGATTTATCAAAGGGTGATCAATCCATGTGGCCATCAAACAAGCTCATAGGGTCATTGGTGATATTAACCAAAATTCCATTGGCTCCAATATTTATTTTAATCTGGACATGAACAAGGCATACAATAGGTTTGAATGTAATTTCATTCTCGAGGTTCTATCTAGTATGGGGTTATCTACTATGGTGTTTAACCTTCTATTCTAGTGCTTCTGTTACACCTGGATTTCGAAAACCCTTATGGGTTAAAATTATATCATCTTCAATAAATTATATGGATTTCCACAAGGGGATAAAATCCCCCATTAACATTTCATTCTTACAAAATATTTCTTAATTTTATATATTAATAAAATAATTAATGTGGTATGCATTCTTCCTTATGTCTATATGTACCAATCATATGGTATATCTCATGTTTTGTTTTCATATGACAAAATTGTGTTTGGGAATGTAATTAATAGACCTATCACATTAATTAATGTCATCATTGAGGAAAAATGAAAATCGATATGGAAAGTGGTTAAAATGAAAAAAATATGATTTTATCTTTAGAGAATTCATAGAAATAATGGACGGAGTTCTAGAAGGAACATTGTGAATTTGAAAAGGATCATTTCCCATGGAGTACTTGGGTTCCCCAATTTAATACAGAAATCCATACATTCAAATCCTCGATAAGGTAGTGGATAAAATAAGGGATATAATTGTGTATAAGAAAAATATATTATTATTATTTAGAGGAATAATTAATTTGATGAATGATTTTCACTCATCTATATCAATACACATAAATTGTTTGGTCATAGTACTGAAAGGAATTCTCTCTCAAATGGACAATAAGATTTCAATTTTTTTCAGATGCATAACTGGAAGTTAAACACCAATGGGTGGCATGTGAGAGTAAGGCCTTACCCCTAACTAAGGGTTGGATAAATGTTTTGAGAATTTTAGGCGAAATGAATGGTCTTCATGCCATGTTGGATTGGAAGGTTGTGTAATTGAAGACAATCAAGGGAATGATAATGAACAACAAGTACATGGGTGAAATGGGGAGCCATAGAGGAGAGACATCATAGACCTAGACCATGATTCATCCTTATTCATTGGACCTCTTGCAACACTCTAAATGAATCTTTTGAAGAGGATACATTAACCTATGGTATTTAAAATATGTGCGTAGAAGGATTTGATTCCTCAAATGTTTTGTACCAGACACCACCTTTAAGAAATAAATCACTCATCATAACATCATTCATGCAATTAGGGATTTAGAACAACGTGAAATTTTGATACCATTTCAATAAAAAGAAATTCATATAGATATAATTTCATGGGATCATCATATGTATTCATTTAGACCATGGCCTACCATGAGACACAAATAGTGGAACATAATTGGGATGATACGAGGGAAGTTCTATGGGTAAAAAATTCTCATAAATATTTTTTCCTTGGTTACGAGAGTGTGTAATATTTCTTTGACGACTAAAAAAATATAACAAATATGGGGTGTTAGTAAGATATAAATTTGTCACTACTGAAGTGACTAAAGGAATTAAAACAAAAAGAACTTATTTCTTTTACAATTATTGGCAAAAAAAAATTGTGGTGTGCATTTGCAAGTAACACAAGATAGTATCTATAGGGGTTCATGAGTGATAACTTTATCAACTAGTAGTATCAGGGATTGGGGTATTTGGTATGGAGATAATGATATATGCTATCATCATTATGGTATGGTTTTAGTTTATATGGAAATAATGAAATGTGGTCCGACATCATGGAACCAAATGAAGTAGAATGAGACCTAATTTCATAAATAGATATACCAGTAAAAATCTATCATGGATATAAAAAAATGTGAGAAAACACCACATATCAGAAATTTTATTACTATTAATTTACCCCAAAGTTTTCCAACACTAGATTGGGTAAATTGGTATTGTGGTATACTTAAAATGAAGGCCTAAAAATCAACACATGCAACTAATTCCACATGGGTCAAATGAGGGGTGGTGAGGTTATCCAGGATACAAGGAGACATTTGGTGTTTTCCTACTTTACTTACATTGGTAATGAATATTCACTTTAGTAGGATCCCAAGAAATTCTCATATGTATGCTACTTTATACCAAATGAAATATCCATAGAGTGGTCATTAAACCTGATTCAATGAATATATATAAATACATTTTTGATTTTGATTCCATATCATGGTCCACTAAGTATATGATTTGAATATGAAAGTAGATGATGCAAAAACACATGTATATTTCTCATAATATTAATTAAGATATTTTTTTCTAACTTCTTATCTTTTTAGTCAACCCAAAGAGCTCATATATCATGTTTCCCAGGTCGTGGTACTCTTCCACAAGAGAGATCGAATCTGGTGTGTGTAAATGCTCTTGGGCATCATTACTATAGTTTACCATGACTCTCTAAACCTCTCTAATTTTCCAATGATGTTTTATACTACATTAAATTAAATAAAAATATATATTTTTGCATTAAATTGTGATGAAAATATAAAATTATGTAACGTAAATAAATTTTTTAATGCCATCAAGGTATTGGTAAATTTAAAATGATGATAAAATTGATAATATATATTTTTTAATTATTTATATGTTGTATCCCTAGTTGAATCTAAAAAAATCTTGTACATATATTTGTTCATTAATTTTTATACTCCTCATGTAAAATAGTAAATACTTAATATAATTTGAAAAATAGATTATATAAACAAATAACACAGATTAAAAATTCACTTTTGGATGAAATTGAATTGAAATACATATCTCTTTGTTAAATAAGAAATTAATTAATTATTTATCCAATAATAATTCAAATAAAAATGTTAAATGTTATTAAATAACTTTTTATTTATTTTCCAAACATTAATGAATATTAAAAACCATAAAATAAAAATTAATTATCAAATTCAACATAATATACATAAACAATCATGTTTTCACCGAAACCCCAATTGTGATCAATTTTTTTAGATTATAGAGGATATAAAAATACTAAATCTAAAGGGTATGCTTGACCATCATAATATAAGATCCACGAACATGATTACTTCTCATAATTGATAATTTATTGTTTTTCAATTATATATCCTATAATTTTATTACAAAAAATAATAATTTTTTTTTTGATCCTCCATTAATATCCAAAAAAATTATTCATTTTTTCACCTTTAGTATGAATAATAAATTCCATGGAAATATTTACATAAATTAATCATGAACAGTTCTTTATTATTTATAATTGTTTTCCAAAAAATAAAAATTTCATGAACATTTAATGATCCAAAAATGAAAAACTAATTAAATTCCCATTAATTAATGAGATAATACTTTCAAAATTTCACCTTTTACAATTACTACAGTTATCACTTTATATATATACCATTTTCATTGAAAAACTTAATACATTTTATATAGGTCACACACACAATACATTCTTATAATCGATCTTCAATATATATCAAAAAATTCATATAAATATCAATAAAATCCAAAATTTAATGAAATATACAAATGAAATTTATTTTCGAAAGTTATATAATTTTATATACATGGTATATTTCTCCATGTTATGGCATGGCTATCATAAGAACTCTAGCAATTATGACATGTACTTGTTTTTAAAATTATAATATTCTAGTCAATTGGAAATGACATTTTTTTGGGGGGAAATGATTTTAAAAACAGTCAATATGATAGTTTAATATTTAATATCTCATAAATTATTTATTATAAGACCATTCAATGAGTATTTGAATGGAAAAAAAATTCTACCAATAAATATAGAATCTATTGATTGTGATGAAATCAAATATAAACTTTCAAAATAAATTGTCATTCTACTCTATAAACATGACCTAATTGATGTATGGAATAAGAATTTGAGTAATAGAATCGTTTGGTAAAGAAGATTAAGTTTTAGGATTCTCTTATTTCTTTTGATGTAGTCAATAATCCAAATTATATCTCTTATAACCACTCCAACATTATACATATAAAACTATGATTTGATTATATTGATTATATCATGTTACAAATTATATTTCATTTTTATGTTATTCATACACATAGTAGGTTTTTATGTGAGGTTTTTTTAGTAAAGCTACAATATCATTTATAATGTATAATTGTAATGCACATATTGATGAGCCAAATAGATTCTTGTTTACTTAATTACGTTTATATTCTAAAGTTAAATCTATATTATATTTAAAATACAGGGTATTCAACAATTAATGCCGATCTAAATGACGGTTATAAGACTAATCTCTTACATATTTAGTATTATCATTAAAGTCATATATAAGAATAGATTTTTTTAAATTTTTATTAAAATTATTAAAGAGGAATTAATAATATAAATTACCTTTCATTCACTAATCACCATGTTTATTAATATTAATATGGTGTAACTTATACAAGCACATATCAATTTGAGTGATTAATACATTGATCAAAAGGTAGTCGAGTACAGCTAAATATATCAGTTGGAGGTTGAATAATACCAACCATTGGGACAATACTGTAAATACCTATGTAGGACCTTTTTTTATTTCAATATATCATGTCCAATGTCTTCTATTAGTAATAATAATTTATTTCCTTTCACCGATGTAGTATTATTATTATTTTTTTCATTGAATATTTTTGTTTTTTAATATTTATTAGTTATTTATTTTTCCCATTTTTGAGTAATCAATAATATTTAGAAGAGAAAAATGTGAATTTTTTTCCTGATGATAGAGCTTAGTATAATTTTTAACATAATAAACTTGTGGTTTTCCAATATCTAGATCTTATTTCCCATATTCTGTATATGTGATTTTGGAAGTAATTTAAAAATATTTTGTACATAGAATAATTTTTTGTATCAATTATTTATTTTGAAAAACAAAAATTATTTCATTATTTTTTTCATTGGGTATTTGGGTATCCAATTAGTTTGTATATTAATAAAGTCATGTTTTTTAATGAGTTGTTAAATTGATCGGATATTATATTATAAAGATTTATAATGGAGGAATTTTTGTATGAGAATCCAAATTGATCTTTCATTAATGGGAGTAGAACAATATTCCTTACATAAGGTAAAATATAAAATTGTCAACTTGCAGTCACATAGTTTTTTTTGGATAGTTTTTTCCAAAAATCTTACATTAAATATTTTGTAGATGAAGATAATTTTGGAACTCATAATGAATCATGATAACATGTATGATAGTTCTTCATCCAAGAAAACTATATTCATACTGTGGATATTATTTGTTCGTAATATTAAAGAAAAAAAAATTATTGGGATTTTTTTAAGATTAATCATGATTTAGGTTTATCTCATTTTAATTAATATAGTGTTTATACAATGCCTATGATTTATTATTCTTCTATTACTAAATAAAACATCTGTGAATTTATTGTAATTTCAATTATTATAAATATTGTTTAATATTAGATGGTCATAATGTTAATTAGATATACTATTATTAGTAAATATATTCTATAGAATGATTCCAAGGGATTTACCATTACAAAAATTGGATTATATGGGTGGGATATCCTGATGGAAGGTGAAAACAATGGTAGTGTAATTATAATGTGAAAAGTGAAATGTTAAAAGGGGAATCTGTTGCTCCTCGAGGAATGTTCATAAAATGTGAGAAGAAGGGAGTATATATGAAAGTTTATAAATTAAAAAGGATAAATTTCATAAGGTATTATTCATGAATATTGAATATGGAAATAGTTGTTAATTAAGAATAAAATTTATTTCGATGTGTTTCATGCCGGTATAATAATTGATCATTGAATCCTATGATTAATTTCACTATATATATATATATAGGTGAATATGAAAAATTATATTTCATGATATTTTAGAAATTATTATATTTTGCATTCTAAAACAATTAAGATTATTGGAAAATTTTATTTCTACATCTAAACTATTATATAATGCTAATTTATTTTTAAAAATTTCTGAACAATACCCTTGTTAAATAAAAACATGATCACCACTAGAATAATGGATGATGTGGTTTTATATTTGAGTTTTTTGATTGGATAATTGAAATAACATTATCATCAATAGTGATTCACCATGGGTTGAATAATATAATTTTATTACATTTATACTTTTTGTAAATGATAAATTAAATTCAAAAACAGTAACATATTTTTTTTATTTTTCATGATAATATCATCTAATTGGATTGGAAACAAATTAATATCATAGTTTCTAAGGGAATACTGATACTCTATTGGGTGGAAAAATAATATTTAACATATATCATTTAAATATTATTGAGGGTAACATTCAATTTTGTAGGAATAAGACTATGAGATTACATGTTTGGGCTAGTTCATAACGAACCAACATTTTGAAGAGTAGATTTATATCATTTAGGTTGTTTTAATATTATAAAATATTTGAAATGGAACACACTAGGTGATATTTAAATGTCATAAAAAAAATTATTATATATTGAGAACATTTGTTTAAAAATATCTTAGGTGGAATTAGAGGACTATTTAATGATTATATTCATTATTTATAATAATGGTATCAATTACTGAAATATAATGTTATTAGTTTTATTAAATGAAGTTTATTAAAAAAAATTGATTCAAGTATATATTAGAAAAAATTAATTGTTGGAACAATTGAACTCGACATCAACATAAGAATTTATTCCTATTTTCCAAAGGATTTTTTGTTTGATGTAGTTAAATGTGTGGTGTTCAACAAAAATAGTAGTCTTTTATATCCTCTAGTGAATGGAATTAGAGACAAAATATGTACTAGAAGAATGACCTATTTATCCCACCTCAATCTCTTTTGGTGTATGATTGTTATCCCTAACAATGTATAAAATGTTTATAAATTAGATGAAAAAATATTATCATATTCTTATTATGTAATGGAAATGAGGACATTATACATATGTTGAGGATTGATGTCCCCTAGATAGTAATAATAAGACGGGTTTTTCACATAATTAATGGGGTACTATAGAAGATCTATATCATAATAAATATATTTATGTGAACAATATAATAAATATATTATGAGTTTTATCTAAATGAAAATCATGATATTTTTATTTAATTATGAAGAAAATAAATTTTTTAATGAATTTCATTATCCAAAATTATGGTTTCTAAATGGATTTTATATTTTATGGATTTATATATTTGGTTTTTTGGCTCACATCAGAATGTGGTGGGCCAAGGATTTTAGAAATTTTTCATCAATATTTCGACATGACTTGTCGACCCCAAAAATTCAAGGCAATGTACGGTCAGAGGATCTTAAATAAATTATAAAAAGAACAGAATTAAACTGAATATCATACTTTTCGAGATCTAAAGGTTTTCTCGACTGAATCTCATCACATGTGATTATTTCTTGGAGAATCTATAGAAGGACCCCACAACATCTTCCACACGTGCTTCAAAAGTTTACCTGAATGTCAATCGTCAAATTCCGGTTACTATTACAGTGATCTGACAATGTCTTCAAAGTCCCGATGATCACCGCATCATGATACATTTGATGCATGAGGAAGATCTCGTTCATTTTTCTTGAACCAAAAACTTGTCTATCTTGGAAGCAGGAGGAAATAACAGCTCTCATTTTTCATTCCATGAATTGAATGAATAGTAACATGAGAGACAACCTCTTCCTTTATTTAGAGTGGTGTTACTAAAAACCCAGTTTGGTTGTCCAACCCCCATTTATTTCAACATCAACTAAATATATAATATTTACAATTTAAAATATACAATTTTATTTATTATTTTTTAGAAAAACCTATAATATATATAGAATATATTACATGATAATAATCGAGCCATTCAACTCAACACTCTATCCCTCCTAATATTAAATGAACTTTGAATTTTAAAATAATATTTTTTTGGTTTATATATTCGTGTATTTACTTGAATTGTAAATTATTTAAATTAATTCAATCCCAATTATTCCTAAATTGAATAATAATTAATTTATTTAATTCTATTAATGATCGATATCTTGGACAACACTCAGACAATGTGGTGGGGACCACTATGGCCATATACATATTCAACTGAATAGGGAAAATTATCTAATATTCTGCTGTGTGTGACCTTCTATACCCTTATCACAATAGTAGTGAATGAAATCTATAGACCATGAGTGGAGTCTATCAACCATCATGGCACAAAATAGATGAGTATAGTCATAGCAATGACTACAATCATATGAACAATGACTATGTACAATAATCTATTTGTCGTTATACATATCATAAAGTAGGGAACAACCTAGTGGAATCACCATTTTCTCTTTTATTATTTGTTGATCTATCCAAATGTAGTTTCCTTTTGACTGATTTGGGAAAAGGCTTTTGAAGGAAGCACCATTTTGATCAACTGTACCTAAGCTATACGACATCCTAAACACGGAAGTGAAAAATCATATCATGATTATTTTACCAATTTTATACCACAAAACACACACCCAATATAATCTACATCGTCATGATTTATATACCATATTTTTCTATGAATCATTGTATCTAATCTAATTAGACACATCGGTAAATGTCTCAGGTTAGGAGAGTAATAGATATGTCTGTAGAAAGAAACAACCAATAACACCCAAAACATGTGGTGTTCATATATGGGGGGTCTATCCACACGATATCATTACAATATATCACCAAGTGGGAACTTCATGAGAATAAGTCTCAATGCTTATATTCCCCTAGTACCATAGAGTCAGACATATATAGTTTCATATTAATAAGATGTATCTATACTATTGAACATAAATTTCATATTAATATCATAGTATCTTGAGGTTGTCATTATAGCATGGGATCTTCTATAACCTCCCAACACTACAAATAATCAATAGAAATTACCATTATATAGGGGATTTAGAAAATTCTACACCATAATGGTAAGAATACATCATTTATAACTAACTGTATACATGATATGGTAATCCAAATAATGTCATAGATGGGTATAGTGAACTCACTATTTCTACACTCCCACATTCACTTGAGCCAACATGCTAATCAATCTTGTTAGTTACTCACATGGGAAATATTATCCTTCTAATGAGTAGTGGTTTTAACATCTAGGTTTCGCACATTTTCATCGGGTGGCATATCTACGGTATGTGACCTCATCTCTTAGAATAAAACATTTGAAGCGATTGTTTCCTTGGATATTTAATTTTTTTCCATTTTCATAACATGTCAACATGTCTTGTAACAGTATAATAATTTAAATTATGATAATACTTTTATCACTAGGTGTGATACCACTAATTAAAGAAAAATGTTTTATTTTACTACTTCTTAGTGGCCTTTGATGTAGGAATGTACTTGGTTTTTGTAGTTATGGATACAAATGTCTTTTATGAGATTGAATTGCTCATCTCCTTTGACTAAATGTGGTATAAGATCATATTCATCAGCGGATTACTAGTTTCTGTCCCACAAAAACTATTATAACTTTTTCTACATATACCAGTTACATATTATTTTTATTTTATGAAGTACAATTAGATAGTTCAGACTGCAACACTAGTTCTCCTTGAAAAGATTGATTTTTTCTATAATAAATTATATCTTGTTAGTATTAATTATTGTATATAACATGGAATACATGATTGATCCATTGATGAATCATATGGTAATAATATCAGCATCATCAGTTATTTATTTATTAGAAGAAGGAAAGTACAAGGAAAAGCAATGGAAGACAAAAGAGAAGCTAGGGGAGAAATTAATGCAAACCAAGGGCACCCCATCTAATGATGTTAACCCCCTCAAGGCCCAAAAAATTCAGGTCATAGAAAAAAGACACACCGGGGTTATGAGACGCTAGAGAGGCATGGGGATATGCAACTTTATTCCCTTCTCGCCATGTGTGAACCATTAGAATGTTGGTGGAAAGCATACCTCTAAATTTTCTTCATGATATAGGAAATCGACCACAGAATAGAACATATTCCTTGTAGGGAATTGAGGAGGATGATGGAATCAGTTTCAGATTCAATGATGTAGTTGTTCCCCAGGCAGCAGAGGGAAAGACCAGTGGGAAGGGCATGAGCCTCTGCCTGAAGAGAAGTGTCGTAGCAAAAGTGAGCAGTGAATTCCAAGATAACTGAGCCTCTCGTGTCACTGACAACCAATCCACCTTTCATAACTCTCAAGATACAGGAAACATCTATATTGAGATTTAGGCCTATAGGGGGATGAAGCCATCATATCCATTTTCATTGCAAGGTAGATCCATCAGGGAGAGGGGCTTGGATGCTGGACGAAAGAAGGTGGAGGGATGGAGCATTATGCCATTTGCAGGAGAGACTGGCAAGGTCAAAATGAATGTTTCGGAATCTAGCGATGATTACACTTGATGACGAGGGGATACCCTCAAATCTCGCTCTATTTCTGTCGTGCATTAACCACCAACATCCGGCATGAAACATGATGGAATACACCATTTTCTCCAGACCCCTATCACCTGAGCCATGGAACTAGTGGGAAAGTAAAGGATCTTCGATTAGGTTGCTTGAAGGGAAGGCAGTGAATTCCCCAATGAAAGACCAGATGTCGTGTGCCCATTCATCTTCAAAGAAAATGTGGGCCACACATTCCACATTGTGATTTTTTCAGCAGGAGCATTGTGAAACCATGTTGATCCTGCATCGTCTGATGTTTTCATCAGTGGTAATTGCATTTTTTTTCTTAATCCTCTATGTTAAAAAGTGGAATTTTGTGGGAATTTCTTTCAACCAGACCTTGCTGCAAAAAATAGCGTTCCGTTGGATAGAATGATAATTGTGATAATCCTTTGTAGAGAAGGACCCCAAGGAGGAAGGAGTAAACACGCAAAAATCTGGGTCAGCGGTGAGCTCGATAAGATTACAGGCGCCTTGCAGCTCGTCGTTCAGCGCTGCCCTGAGGAATTTCAAGTATTTCCTCGCCTCTTAGAACGAAATTTTGATGGCTGGGAATCCTAGAAATTCAAGCACCATTCCAGACAAGTTGTGATGCCATAAGGTTAGATCCCCCTCTCCAATAATTCAGAAGTTGTGAGGAAGCAGTACAGTAAAATAGGGAAGGATAATGGACATGAAAGGAGATGCAAGGCTGCTATGCATCTCCGGGGGACCTGCAAAAATGTTGTACATGACCCTGCCCATGAGTGAACACCACTGATGGATTTAATAGGCCAGTTTTTTGTGCCTGTAGAGAAGAGTGTCTATGAGGCTTCGAACATTGATAACACCTTCTAGAATGGGACTCTCTATCTTCGCTCAGGACACCCAATGATGTTTTCCTTCACCGAGAGCATCCCAGATAATGTAGGCCAAGATTTTTTCCATATTGGTGACGACTTTTTTCGAAACTTTTATGGAAGAGATGGAATGGACATGAGAGGCTGGAAGAATTCTATTAATTAGCACAATCCGACCCCCATAGGAAAGAAATATTTTCTTCTAGTGGAGGATACGATAAGTGATCTTGCTGGTGATATGATCAAAATCACAAATACAAATTCTTCCTGAGGAAATGGGAGCCCCAAGATAATCCTTGGGGAAACTTCCTCGCTGTATATCAATAATATGGCCCAAGGAGGACACAAATGTGGAAGAGCATCTACTCAAGATGACGATGATGCTCTAAGACCTGTTAATAGCATGCCCACTACAATTACAATATTCTTCAATCACCCTAAGGAGGCATCACACCGAACTATTATTTTCATTCAAGAAGATTACTGTGTCGTCAGCAAACATGAGGTGGGAGATGGGTAGAAGACTCATCCTTCTATGGAATAGTAGGATCCCACCATTTCTCATGTAGTTATGGATGAGGCGGCTGAGGATGTCTTGTGTGAGGATGAAAAGGCTCGGTGATAGGGGATCTCCCTATCTTAGGCCACGAGTAGCCTTAAAGAAACCATGTCACATCCCCATGAAAGTAACATTCAGCCACAAGGAGCTAAATCATCTAAAAATGAGGTCAGTAGTCCAGGGGGAGAAAACCATACCTGGGATTACCTTGTTGATGAAGCTCCATTCAAGCCTATCAAAAGCCTTCTTCATGTCATTTTGATGGATATGTTGGAACCATGGGTCTTTTTATTGAGATATCTCATCATATCATTGGCCAATGAAATAGCCCCTTGTATAGAGAAGCCCTTCACAAATCCATGTTGTTCTATGGAGACCCACCAGGGAAGGTGAATAGAGATCCTGGAGTTGATAATTCTCTCCAGAACATTGTAGGGGAATTTGCACATGATGACCGGTATATAATGAAAAATGGAAGTGGGGTTCCTTATTTTGGTAATGAGCACTAGTTTAGTGGAACATTCCACTCTATAAAAGATACCACCTCTAAAAAAGTCACAAATGGCCTCTAATAAATCCTTTTAACCACATCCTATTAGTCTCTATAGAACATACCTGGAAAACCATCCAGGCCTGGCGTGCTGTCTGCTTTGAGGTTCAGAAAAGTGACCAGCATATCACAACAAAGGTTACCCATGATAATAGATTTTTCATTGTGTCCTTCATCTATGGGAGTTGTGACGCCATACATATGAATATTTTGTGGTAATATCTCAATGCCTTCGATCACGGTATCCTCCCTTGGTTTGTTGTAGGAGATTTAAATTTCATTGCCAACCCAGATGAGAAAAAAGGAAGAGGACCTTTCCCCAAGAATTCTAGTTTGGAATTTGCTAACTTCATGGATGGCAAAGGCCTAATGGACCTCGGCTTCTCATGTAATGGTTTTACATGGTGCAACAACCAATGAGCGGAGTGACACTTGTGGAGTCGCTTGGACCGATTCCTTGGAAACATGCAAGCCATTACATTTTATCCCAACACTTAGGTCAGACACCTGGTGCGTGGGATCTCAGATCAATCTCTGATTCTAGTCTCTCTCTTCGGAAGTCAGGGGACCCATGATGGTTTTAGGTTCTTTTATCATTGGACTGGCCTCCCGAATTAGCAGCAGTTGGTTAGAGACTCTTGGAGTGAACCTCCTTGGGTGAATTATTGGCCTGCCATTCATAATAAACTGAGGAGGCTCGAATTTAGATTAATGGCTTGGTCGAAGGACATACAACACAGTGATTGGGAAATTTAATCGATCATGCAGGATGTTGGCTGTCTTGATTCTAGCTTGGAGGGGGCCTGGAATGATCGGTTCTTTGAGGACCTTGCCTCTAAGAAGGATAATCGTGCAGTCATGATCCTTAAACAGGAGCGCCTTGTGAGGGAAAAAGTGTGGATCAGATGGCTGGGTGAGGGTGATAGGAACACTACCTATTTACATGATTGTATCAAAGAGAGGAAGCACTTTGATCATCCTAATATCTTGATGGATGACAGTACTTATTCGGATGACAGATATGGTACTCATATCAAAACATTATTCTATTCTCGTTCTGTGAACATATCAACCTATTGATATTATGGATTTTGACATTCACAATATTTCTGAACTTGATTTTTTCAAACTAGTATTATTCAATACAATTTTATATTATATATGTTTGGCTAGGTCCATGAATCCATTAGATCTATATTGATAGATACATTTCCCTAGAACATATGTTTTTACCTTAAGTCCATCACTGTTGAATTATTTTAACCTTGTCTTAATGAATTTTAAGACCATGACATGTTTTCCTTATATTTCTAAACATATTCCTCTTGAAATCTTTTGTGCTCCCACTATCCATTGGTAGAAACATGTAAATGATTAATTCGAAATGAATGTTATAAGATAATATTTCATAATTTAATTCTGAACTGGTTTTTAGTAACTTTCAACCCTTATTGGCATCATATGATGTCATCATCCCTTTATGGTTTCATTTGATAGACAACTTCCATGAATGATGATCTTGACAAAAATTGGCCAATAAAATGATTTGGGAATTTCATCCATGACAAGTATAATTATAATGGATATAGGCCCACTAACATGGTATAACCAATCAAGACTTATAGGTACTTGGATTGTACCATCCATGTATCATTTCATTCGAATACACACCGCAATATATTAAATTAATAAGCCCTTATGTATTTTGATATATGTAATCTTTTTTTATGAATTTTAATTTTTCTTGTCAATCGTAGATAATGGTCATATAATGCATACTTGTAGGATATATTATTCTTAATGATTAATTTATCTCCATACGCAGTGAATATAAAACCATCACCATGGTTTCACTACTCCTTTGTAGTTTGTCTCATTAGAACATTCCTCTTCTCTATGTACTTTTGGAATGTTTTAATATTTTAAACAATTACCAATCTCAAGAATTGGCTATGGCCAAGTCAATTCATCTCCCACTATTAGTAATAAAGATGTGTACCCAATAATATTAATATAGTCTAATAAATGTCTATTTTTTTCTATCGTAGTGATTTTAATAATATCATAAGAAACATTTAAGATATTTAACTTATATGCACCATGTGTTAAGCTTGATGTATGTTTGTATTTTTCTCATTAATAACAGTCTTCATATTTATCACATGTACCATGACATAATGGGTTTTTTATCCTTCAAAAATGTGTATGATATCCATTTTTCATTTTTGTTGGAATATTTGTTATGGGGTTTCACTATTACTCTACAAACTCATTTTTAAATAAAATGGGTTTTTTTTGAAATTTGAAACATTGATCTTACTTACACAATTACATTGATGTAAAAAATGCATGTTTTAGAATTTATACATGCTAAATTTTGTTGATTTATGCTGACATGTAAGAATTTATCATTGATACCCCTTATGAAAATCAATATATTGATGTAGATATGGTAACATTCATTTAGGAATTACTCTACGCTACATTTTCATGTTCGATGAATATTTGGTCAAGAAATTCATTAGCACGTCGATCCAAAGAAACTCATATTTAATAAACATGGATATTACTCACTATTAAATTCCTTAATAACGTAAAGGAATATTATGATGTATCTTTACCTCTATCTTTCCATTGGAATATTTCATACCCCCTTGTTGATCTAACCTCGGATGATTTGTAGAATACCATTATTTAAAAAAGATTCTTTGTCTAAGAAAAATATGTCAAAAAAACCAAAGTTAATTAGTTTTACCAATCCCAAATACCATAAAGGGTATATTATTGTTTTATACTATTAGTATTACTTGAAAAATAATTATCTTTCCCAAAGTCTATAAGTCTTTTTTTTATTTTCATCATGTATTGCCTTTGATTCATGTGTGTCAGATCTATTTGTAGAGTATGTTACCCCAAAAACAAAACTAATTACTGAACATGGAATAATGTCTCATTATGACTAAATGGGAACATTAGATAAATATTTTTCTTCTACTCAACATCATTTTCAACTAAAATAATTCACTTGGCCAAATGAAGTTAGGTGATTCTAACTGCTAACTTAGGAATCAAACATTCTCAACTACTATAAAAAGACACTAAACTTCTCATAAAGATCCTATAATTACATGGTTTCTATATTTAAATACACATATTTTAATGTATTATTGTAACTAATAGACATTTAGAATGTTAGATACATTTATTTATATTGATGAATATACCTAAACAAGAAATGGGTACTTGCTTTCTGTATTTCAGTTCACTGTGTTTTTTAACTTCCATAATTTTATTTCTAATTTGTGATCCAAATAACCTTATCTTATATAAAAATAATATATTAATTTAAAAACATTAATAAGGTTAACTTTGCATAACATTCCACAGGACATTTCTCATTGTCTTTCAATTTATTTTCTATATGAACAAAAGATGGTTCTATCTTTAATATTCTTATTTCTTGGAAAATGATGCCTTAAAAGTAATGAAGAGTATACTTTATATGGTTCATTTATATATTTCAAAAAACCTGATTAATTTGGTTTAAAAATAAAATGAAGGTGATTTCATGAATGATTATGAACATTTATTCACTTTACACAATGTGTATTCAATCATTACATTTTAATCTTTCATATCTTTCTCCTTGGAAACTTCATGGATATGAGACTACATGTAACATCATCCTTTTCATTATGTAGTGACCAAAAAAATCATTGGGCATTGATGATACACTTTTGAGAGTACTATCATATGAAAAAATCACAAGTATCCTGTGTGAATTTACACCCACACATCTTGTGGTGGATTAATAGGTATGGGGAAACCAGCACCAGGTTGTGTAGGTCCAAACTTGGTTGGGAAAATCTACCAAAAACCATTCCCAGTTGGTCATTTATGCCCAGTCTATTTTAGGGCTAATTTTTTCCGACAAAAAAAAATCATGTAGGAACAAGGGGTACCTTATTAATCTAGAATTGAGAAGAGAGTACCCAATATGCGGCGACTGGCGGGCCTCGATAAGCTAGAGCCGGTTCAAGTTTCTCCGTGATGTGGACATAGAGGGCGCAACATCGGCACGACATGTAGATCCAGTCTGGAAAGAAACCTATGGAGATCCATGAGGAAGGCTGTGGGGTGGTCTTCGACAGAATGGTGTTGTGGCCTTTGTCCAACCGGTTCTGGGAGGTTGCATTAGCAGGTGGTGAAGCGGCTGGCATAGGCGGCATCGTGGTGGCCCGAGCTGATGATGCCAGGTGAGGGGATGGTCAGGATGGTGGTGTGTTGCTGGGAAGCAAGGTGGAAACCAAATGGCATTCAGAAGGACTATAGATGATGGTAGGGTGGATAGAAGGTTGATCGGCACAAGGATCGTTTCGGTACGATGATGACTACATAAAGTGTGGGACGACAGGTTAGTGGAGACTAGTGGGGACATGCCACTCGGTGACCGGGAGGCAGCCGATGACTATGTCCAACATGTATAGGTGTGCAATAGAGAGATCAATGTGGTAGTGGCTGGAAGTGCTACCCCAACATCATACTGAGGAATAAGTGACCCATGGGATCCATGCAACCCAAAAATAATCAACTTGTTGTTTCCTTATGCGTTTCCCCCCATATTTTAATCAATTTTTAAATACATATTTTTTAAGGAAGTAATATTCTTTTTTAATTTTAGTTAAGGTCTCCCATCCTCTTTAAAAAATTTCCACACCCATTTTCCAAAAAAATTAATTACTATTAAATTATCCTTTAAATATAAGAATATTAAAATTATAAAAATAAAATAATAACTTGTTATTAGATTTTTTGAAAGAGGTGGAGCCTTGGTCAAAGACCAAAGCACTATTTATTGCTCAAAAAATGAGTTAAAATTTTCTAAAAGACAGAATCTTATTACAATCCTTATCGTAAAAGGGTAGCGAAACATCAGGAAACCCATCAAGTCAGGTAACATCCTGATTGACCCACTTGATTGAAAGACTATCAGCAACCATGTTCGCATCACGGAACACATGTGTGGCAATGTAATTGAGTTACATGAGTGAAGCAAGGCATTTTATCCAATGAGAGGTAAGTGTCCATGCAAGGTGCACCACTCCCTTCAAGATAGCTTGAACAACAGTGGTTTAATCACATTCAATATATAACTTGTTCCAACACTTTTCATTGGAAACGTCCACCGCATGAATGACACCAATCATTACTGCTTCCAATGCTGACGTCGTACCACATCCACCGAAGAAGCAGCCAAGGCATCTGCCAAGGAAGTCTCTAAAAATGGCACCAAAAACTGCAGGACCTAGGTTTCCTCTAGAGGCGCCATCGACATTCACTTTGATCCATCCTGGAGCAGAGCATGCCAGAATAACTCAACGGTGAATCTAGGTTGTCTATAAGATCCCACAATTTGAAGATAGATAAGAATCTCAAAATCGGTAACAGAGTTATCACAATGATCTTTCTGAAGAGAAGCAGCATCCTTGATGGAAATGAGAATACGTGTTTTACCTGCACTGAGATTCAAAGATAAATTATTATAAATGATGTTATTTATGTCATACCAAATCACATGAAGGAGTTCCGCCACTACAGTCAATAAATGATTCTTGATTTGCTTCGATGAGTCCCAATTAACACAGAGCTGTAATTGGGAGTTGATAGTAGCAGGAATATACTATCTGCAACCAAAAATGTCAAAAGTGAAATTCCAAAGAGCTACAATTGTAGAACAAGACAAGAATAAATGGTTAGCACCCTCACGATGTTGATTGCACATATGTCATCTAGAGAAAAGAGGAATCACAAAGGATTGAAGGCACACATCGGTAGAGACCCTATTATGGGAAAAACTCCAAATAAGAGTAAGTCTTTAGGGCATGATCCAAGGTTTACTAAAGGCTTTCAAAAAAATAGAAACAGAATTGTTGAAATTGTTTTCGTTGAAACTGTTGGAGTCAAGGACTCCATTAAAAGAAGGTTCCCAAATGAGGAAATCGTTCGTGATATCAAAAGGATGGTTGTAAACGATGTGACTGATGTGATTTGGAAGGGAGATGCTTTGGGATTTAACAACATCCATAATCTGGTCATAACATAGTCATCCGAAATCAGATCGACACACGATTTGAACGGTTGGGGCCATTTTTGAACACTATAATTAATTATAATGAATATTTAATTATTTAGGCAATGAAAATCTTCTTGGTCTCTATGGTACAATTGTGAGGTTTTAGGGCCCTGCGCGGAATCCGGTTTGTAAGGAATTTTAAAAACTTTCATATACAAGTTTATTGAACATGTTGATTCCCATGATTCTAGCCTTAGTAAGGATCAAGAATATCATGTAAATTGTAAAGAGCATAAAATTAAAACGGAAACATACTACTCCAAATCTGAAGGTACGCTCAAATGAAACTCATAGTTTGAAATTGTTTCTTGAAGAATCAATAACAGAATCCCTCTAGATCATCCACACACAAATCAATAATCTGATGAAAAATTGGTCATCGAATTTTGGGGTCTAATGTGGTGATCCAATGATGAATTTGGAATCCTAAAAATCACTAATCATGATACCTTGGATACTTGATGATGTTCATGATCAATGTTCTTGGATCAACTACTTATCTCTCTAGGAAGAAGGAGGGGAATGAGGCTCTCATTTTTCATTCCATGAAAGTAATGAAAAGTTACATGAGGGATAGCCTCCTCCTATATTTATAGTGGTGTTTTTAAATACCATGTTGGGTTACCTGAACACCATTTATTACAACATCCAAAAAATAAATAAATTCATCAAGTTATACTGCATCATTTTTATTTATTACTTTATCACAAACCTAATATAAGAATATATAATACATCACCAAAAATGAGCTATTTAACGAGACTGGATATCCCTCTTAATAAAAAAATGATTCATGAATATTTAAATAATATTGATTCGATTAATAGTTTCGTGTATTTTCATAACTTGTATGTACAATAAATAAATTCAATCCCAATTATTCATAACATGAATAATAATATATATTTTTAATAGTTTTAGTGATCAAAATCTTTGAAAACACACATACCCCATCATGGGGCCCTCTATGACCATATACATATTCAACTAAATAAGTATGATTCTTGAATATGCTATTAAGTGTGAACCACTAGTCCCTTATCTCAATAGTAGTGAATGAAATCCACAGACCAAGAATGGATTCTAGAAAACCCTCAAGGCCCCTAAAGAGATAATAATTGACATAACAATGAATACCATCCTACGAACATTGACGGTGTATTATTAAACGCTTGTCAGTAAATATCTCATAAAGAAGGATGTATACTAGTGACATCGCCCTTTTATTGATTTATTTTTTATCAATCCAGATGGATTTTCCTTTCAAATTCTTTTACCAATGAAATATGACGGCAACACAATCCTGATCAACTAGGCCTCAGATATACAACTTCCTAAACATGGAAGCGAAAAAAATTCTTGGACCTTCTACCAATTTCATACTACCAACTATTCATCCAACACAAGCTACCTTTCCAGGATTTTAATACCAAGGTTTCATACTTGCATGAAAGTAAATAATATAATGATACCCATTGGTAATTGTCTTGAGTGAGGAGAAAAATACACATGTTTGTAGATATGAAAAACAAACGACACCCAAAATATTTTGTGTTCCTATTGCCGTTTCTATCCTCATGATCTCATTACTAAAGATCTCCGTGTCAGAACTTTAGGATAAGAAGAATCAATGATTATGATCCCCCATCACCTGATAGTCAGACAAATAATATGTCTAATTATTAAAATGTATCTAGACCATATAACATATATTTATGAATAATGTCATAGTATCTCGAGTTTCTCATTATAGCATGGGATCTGCTTTAAAATCTTGACACAATAATTAATCTATGGAAATTATCATTTTATTGTGGGTGAAAAATAGTAGATACTATAATCATAGGAATAAATCATGTATAACTAACTATATATATTATATTGTCATTAGAAGTATGACATAGTTGGGTTTAAAGAACCCACTATTTCAACATTATCAAATAATATATGAAAAGAAAATATCATGCTATATGAATACTATGATGTGTTCCCAAATTAGAAATTGAATGTCCTACCATGATTAGTTGGTGGATAATTGGAATAGGTTGGGTTGTGAATTAGTGGATCAAATTATTATGATTCTTTTACAAAAATAAAAACCCATTGAAAAAATTATGGTCATAACAAACTCATTATAAATCTATATGTCATCCATTTGAAATGAAATTAATGTTTTACGAAAAAAAGGAGAACAAATAATGGTTTAATCTAAATGGGATGTTATATTAATTAATTTATTAGTTTGGAATATATAGAAATATTATTTTACACTATGATATTTTGTGTGTATATTTTCTACATAAAAAATATTGTGTAGTTTCATCTACATACCAATTATGATATCATACCATTTTGGAATATGTTATGGTAGGAACTAAAAGTCCTAAATATTATATCTCTGCCTCTTAATTTTAAAAAAAAGATTTAGTAACAAGATATTTAAATTATCATCATTGAAAATATTAACATTCTAAGGGAATATAATCAACATCAAGAACAATAACAACATAAAAATATTAACAATGGCCTTCTAATTTCAATCATTCATAGAGATTGATATGTACATGAGATAATTCCAAAACACTTTTAGTCATTTTCCAAATAAAATTGACAAAAAATATTACTTTTAATCTTATTAAATATATCAAAATAGATTAATGATATCAATTCCACACATTATTTATTAGTAATAATATTCACTCTTTGATATAATAGTTCTATAGCTCATTCACACAATATTGGATTATTCAATGTTTATAATTCATGAACACTCTTATGTATCATTTTCTTCGCATTCATATTCATTGAAATATTAAAATAATATTTATATAATAAATTATTTAATGATCCATTTTATTCCCAATTTCGTAATATTATTTGATCAATTACATCTAATTAACAGTTTTTTTTTTATTTTTCAAAATATCATTCTATAATATTCTCCTATAATATTCATTATAAATTTTATAAATCATACCATGATTCATAAAATTGGTTAGTGACCAATGATATTGTATAATCTGAGGTTAATAATAGAAATGACAAATTTAATTTCACATTATAATCATCATTTAATTAATCCTTAAAATTAATTTCTTAATGAATAAAAAATTTTAATTAATTTTTAATTTTTTTAGTTGATGATTCATATTGAATATGATTATAATATCTTTAGAAGTTCTAAATTTTTGAATTATATGATTTTCAACTTATTTATTACTCTCATATAGTTGTTATGAACTATACTAAAATAAAATGTTAATCTCCTGATGAATATAGAAACTCTTATGAATAACATATGTAATTATTTAAAGTCACATACTATGGTATTTATTTCCTTATTTAATCTCCCAAAACCCTTTTATCCCTTTAAATTTAACTAATACACTATCAATATTCAGTGAGTCTTCTGGATTTTAAATATTATCATTATGTATCTCAATGTTTCCCTTATATTGTAAGAGTTAGAAAATATTCCATCTATTTATAGAAAATAAGAATGAATATGTATTGTCATAAATATAGTAAGGTATTGTTTCTATAAACTCTGATAATAGAAATATAATTTAAAAACTATTAAATGATATACTCAACAACATAACATAATATTCATGAATTGTTATTATACAACCATATATGAAAATTTACATTATATCTTCATCACCAACATTTTAATTTATTTTAAGCCTCAAAAATCACTAATAAAATATAAAAAACATCACAATTTTTTATTGAGAAATACCATCACAACTCACCACTTGAAATATTAGTTATTTTGGGGGAATTTCATCCCTTAGTGATAAGTATTTTGTGGAATATTTATCTAAACTATCTCCCACTCAATCAAAGATGTCATCCAATTTGTTATCCCTGTTTTTATTCAATAATATAATTATATACATAGTTGACAATATATAATTTCATTCATATTTCCCCCTTTGAAAAAATACCTAATGAGTATAAGAATAATAATTATATTCTCGTTAGATATATATTAGTGTAAAATATTTTATTAAGTGTCAATGTTTGAAATAAATATATGTGAATTTATTATTGAATATGTAATAAATTATATCTCATAATGGAATTATTCCATATTTTTTATCACAATTGTTCTCCTTATCATTGATAATGTGAAAAATGATATTTATGTCTCATGAAATTTGATGCTCACCATAATTTTTTGAAAGATAAATAAATAAATGTGTTTCCACTAAAATTCTTAATCGTATTTAAATATTAGCCTTTAAATATTCAAAATATTTCTTTATCTATATATCCTAGGTACATGATCTAATAGTGAAAATATATTTATCTTCTATATTTATACTTATTTATTGATGTTTTAATCATAAAATGTCATTTCATGTAGAATCATTTAAGGTGAAATATTCATATGTATGATAATTTTATATCATCATTGTAACATGCACTATAAGATTAAATTAATCCAATTATATTTATATATAATATTTAAATTTGTAAATTTCTAACACGAAAATTAATTATCATATTATTATTGACTCCCTTAGAATCTTTCATGGGTGATTAGTTATAATAACATTGAAAAATAGAATAAATTCTCATTTTATACAAAATATAATGTATAGAAGTTGTCATATAGATAATATTTTTAATCAAATATTAAAAACACTCATCTACATTAATTGAAAAACATAATATAAATATTATTTTTTTGGATACTAGCCATTTGTTATATATTATTAATTTATTTTATAAATACCCTTTATATTTCATTTGGGAATAAATTATAAAAATTTATTTTTGAATCACCTATAATGGCGGAATGTATTATAATTCTCCCATAATTGTCATTCCATGTTTTTTTACTAATTTAAATTGAATATAATACACAATAACTATCCCGATCACATAAAAAATTATCACCAAAATAAAAAATTGTATTGACAATTCGTACAATCATTTTTATTATTTGTTGATATCCAATTTTCTATAAATGATGTCCTTGATGATCATGTACCAATATATCTTGGAATACCATGATCTAGGGGACTATATTAATATTAATATATTATTCTTAAATTATCATTCTATAAATCAATAAATACCCTCAATTTTTATATATAAACATTAGAAACCTTTTGTATAGTACATAAAATAATATACAAACAGACTCCTATTGACCGTACTAGTATACTTCCATTAATAACATGAAAGAAAAAACTATGATAAATAAGTGTGGTACATTATCTCCCACTAGGTTTTCATGTCTTGCACCATTCTTAGACAAACCAATCAAAATAAATATCTTCTTAACTCAAGGAAAGTGATGCAAAAATAGGTGATCTCAAATGCTCAATAAAGGTAAAAAAGGAGATATATAATCATAATCTTGAGAATAATGGTATGAGAACATGATCAAGAAAAGAGAAGATCATACCATACATATCAAATATAAAATACAAGAATCAAATAACAATTATTGGTCATTCAAAAGACATAAATAATAATAAAATAAATAACATAATCCATGATAAAGTATCATCAAAAATAAAATAGGGAATTGTGGAAGACACAAAATAATATTACATGAATTCCATATTAGATAATGTATTTAAATCAATACCCTCATTATTGAATGGGTTCTTTCCCCATACCATATTAGTAGTCATGGTTCACTTCCATGGCCATCTTAGTAGAATGAGTTCACTTCTCAAACTATATTAGTATTCATTGTTAACTCACAAGGTTTTCTTAGTAGTAATGGTTTACCCCTAATAAAATCATATACTATCATATGAGATATAAATTTTTACCCAATGCATTGGAATAAAATATATTTCCCACCTTCCTCAAAATGAAATCATACATACATATTCCAAAAAATAATAAAAAATGATATATTTAACCATGAAATGAAATGGATTTTTCAAAAATATAATAATATAATAACTTATGAAATAGATACAGTTTTTAAAGTAATTTCAACAAAGACGTAACGTTTGAAAAGAACTGGGGTTTAAAGTCATATAACCATTGAAAGTGAAATGTGTATCACAAACACCATTATGTAAAATCCTAATCCCTTGGGAGAAATAATATCAATTGAGACATTGAATAATTCCCCATAATGGATTTAGTGACACCATTGTATGTTATATTATATGTGAAACATTTTTTAAATAGATTTTTAAAACATTTATTGTTAAAAATATACATTCATCATTTAAAATTTATTTTTAAAACATAAATCCTTTTGATGAATCTTTTTCATTGAATATTTAAATTAAAATTTAGAAAGGAAGATTTAAAAACAATAAAAACATTAAAATTAATTTTCATTGGAAATTATCTACACATATATTTAGAAATAAAATTTGTAACATATTTGAAAACAAGGTTTTGGAAATAAAAAATATTTCATACTGAAGAACAAAAATAAGGTCATATTTTTCTTAAAAACATATTTATAATTATCTGATTTAATAAAAGTGTGTAAAAATGGTAATAATAATTGAATATATCTTTAATAAACATTGGATATGTAAACTGTCTTTTTTTAGAGATTGATCATAATATTTACTCAAAAAAGCATAATCATTAATAATCCTGATAATTGGTAAGATTATTTCAATAAAATCTTACAACATCATTATTGGGATCATACTCTCTATGTATGAAATTATTTTATATAAACATTAAAATAACATGAAATTAAGGATATTCATGATATGATATTCAATAGGGAAGAATATGCACCTTGAAAACATATCTAGGTGCATTACAAAACATGAGTCCCAAAGAATGAAAATCGAGAAAAAATTATTTTATTAATATGGTAACATTGGAAACATAATCCACATGATAGAAAATTATTATAATGGATATTTAAATACCAGTAAATTTAATTAAAATAATAATTTAAGAAATTCATGGTCATTATACTCACCAAAAAAAGTAATTTTTTTTCAACAAAGCATGTATCTCACTGAAATAAAATGTGAGATGAAATCCCCTTACCATTTGTCTAAAATCTAGTCATACATATTTAAAACACATGTATAAGAATTATAAATTTATTAAAAACATTTTAATTAATCATATTCTTATATATAATACCATTTATGGTTCTATTTCAACGTTAGTGTGCATTCTTGTTGTCATATTATGTTAATGTTTTCATTCATGTAATATTCGCTTTGTTCTTCACATGTGTCTTAATTTGTTTTATAATTATTCCTTATAATTATATCATGATTTTCAGAATTTAAATAATTATATATATATAAATAATTTACTTATATTATATTTAAAATATAATAATCTATATAATATAGAATTATGAAATGGAGTACAATGTTCTTGGAGATGGAAAACCATACATACAAATGAATGATGTTTATGTTTTAATATTTGTATTGGAAAATAGAATGTATATGACATATATGTATATTATATATAAATATATAATTATTAAACATTCTTTATTATTTCATATATATCATCTATTTTCACTAAAATATCCTTAATACATTGCATGTTTGGTGTAAATGAATAACAATTATTTGAGGGGGAGGTAGTCCAGACATCATCATACGGATTAATCGTATTACAAAAATGGAACATAAACGAGTATGTGTTTTAAAAAGAATAAATAAGATTAAATAAAAAATAAATATAATATATGACATATATAAGTATATTTTTTATAATAATTTCTTCCCAGAGAGGAATAATGGAAAAAATGAACCATCTTCATTTAGTGAGGAGAATGTTTTCTTTACACATAAACAATTTGTATGTTACCCTTTAGATGGGGGTGTGTCTATTTTTAGGTTTAACCCATATCATATTTATTTTTAAATTTAAGATAATTATTTTATATATAATAATGGAAAAAAATTGTAGTTGGTGGAGATATAGTTTAAAAGAAATGAGCTGGATAGAAAACATTACCTCTTAATCAGGTAACTATATTTGGTTTTCACCAAAGGGATTCCATAGAAGCCAATAATCTAAAAAGAATTATTAAATGAGTAAACGAAGTATTTTTATATGTTTAATTTATAGATATTGGAAAAAGTTAATATGTTTTATATGTGTGATTATGTGGGATAGTTGGTGGCCATTTATAGGGAAAGAAAATGACTAACTAAATGTTTTTGAAAACAAGTTAAATTTATAAATTTTATTAAAAAAATTCCATAAAACAATAATAAATCAAAAATAGATGTTTTATCGATGAAATATTTCCATAAAATGTGTTTTTACAAGTTTCAAGGTCATTTGTGACCCTAAGATTAGTATTTTTTCCATAATTAATCTTAATTTGACCTTACTTGTTGTGATTAATTTTAGTAACTTTTACAACTATTTTAGGTAAACAATAACAGATATATTATTGTAAAATAATCATACAGATTGAAATTTTTTATTTTGATTTTCCAAAACAAAATTCATATAAGGAAAGAAAATATGATTAATGTTTTCCCCATAGACGAGATGAAATTATTGGTTTTTGAAGTTTAAATATGTTCAAAAACATAGTACGTTTTTTATTTTCAATTTCAATGTGAAATTGATTATATTGATATAAATTGTATTAATATAAGTAAAATTTATCTAATGTGACATTAAAAAAGTATTAAAATATAATATATAATTATTCATAATTTTAAAAACAATATAATTTCAACATAAAAGAAGTAATTTTTAATATTCGTTAAAAAATGATGTTTCTTAGAAAAATCCCAAAATATCACCATAAAATAATTTTTCCATTCTGAAAATAATGAATTATGTTTATTTTATCAAATTAAATTTATATATTTATTTAAAATTCATATTATTATTTTATAGAAGGACACAACTTGTAGTTTATAGTTTTCTAATCATATATAGACATTACAAAAAATTATAACCATCATTATCATAATATTTTATTTCTATAAAACAATTCTAAAAAAAATTAAAATTTTTTATTACTATTCATAAAACTAATATGAAAATCTTGGATATATTTATATCATTTAAAATTTTTTCATAAAATTATGCTTCATAGATACTCGATGTTGTGTGTAAGGTACACCAAGCCTGTGGGTCGGGTATTGTATGCTAAGTCATTATTGTGTGTAGTGAAAGCCAACATGGTTATGTGTGGAAGGAATTTTTGACATAGTATTTGAATGTATATATATATATATATAATATTTCCACTATCACATGAAATAATAAATATCAATGAGGTAAATTATTTTGAAAAAATAACACTTCAAAAAACCTCATGGTGTCACAACATAACCACTTAAAATGAATTTAATGTTTTAAATTCATCTTTGTTATCAATGGTTTAATACATGAAATTTTCATTCATAGAAACCCACATCATTATAATGAATACTAAAAATACCCATAAAAATATTATTAGACTCAAATAGCTACTGAATGTAAAATATAACCAGACATCTATACAGAAGAACATATTATGTGATCAATTATTGGACATAGAAGAAATGAGTTAATATTTATAGTGTTTTATTTAGGACATAATTTCCAAAAATAATTGAATGACTAGATAAATGTTCAGGTCCTCAACGTCATAAATCTATGATTATTTAAAATTAAATCATTTCAACAATATTATGGTATTAAGAAAACCCATATTTATTTCCTCATTATCCTAATATTGAGTAATTATTTTATTAATAATGAATATGTGGAAATATACGTACTTTTTATATTTCTATATTTAAAATTTCATCCATTAGTATATGTTTTTCACTTTAAAATTCACCAATTACAATATGTAATGGACACCCAAAAATTTACATTTATGCTTCATGTTCAACAATACACTTTCAACAGATCTTAAGAAACATAAAAGAATGGAATTTATAACTATATATATATATATAAATTATTATAAAACAATATGTTTAAAAAATTAATCTATAAACATAAAAAGTAAGACTAATTTTTTTTCATAAATAATGTTTCATCAAGAATATTTATAAATAAACATGGACATCACATAGTGATGTGGTATGCATGAAACCCTTATTATCCTTAGGTCATGGTTTCATGACTTGAAACCTTGCTATACATTTTTTTGTCACCTTTCATACATGATGTCCTTTTCTAAAACATATCTTCTATTACTTCCAAAATATAACACACATAAAAAAATTAATGTTAACAAATATATAGTCATTTAAAAATGGGTTTCAATACAATATCAATTCATAAATACTTACTATGAAGTTTAACTTAAAAGATTTTGGGAATTGTTACCTTTATAACCCTTATGAAAGATGGAAATACAAAATTGTATTAAATGTGGAAAAAACAACATACTATTGATAAACCATATATCAAAAAGTACCACATGTTTGTCACTTTCCATACATCTGAATACTCTTATAATACATTCCCTTGATACATTGTAATAAACTTAATTACCATAAATTCATTTTGAAAACACACATTCATCATTATTCTAATTTATAAAGGATATATTACATAAATCTAAAAAAAATGTTGTAATGTTCATCAATGATAGCATAACCCACTTGTCAATCACTCCTTACTGAGTTCCCAGGTATTAAATACCATCCAATTTACTTATTCATAACAAAATTAACATAACATAAAGCATATTTTAATGGTAACCTGACCTTGGTCACATTATCACCTTGCCATTAAATCCCGATACCATTCCATCAGGAACATTCAATATATACATGTAAATACTGACAGAACAAAAAAAGTTTAAAAATCCTTATATATTTCATCATTCATATAACATAATTTTTTATTCCAAACACATATAAACATTAATTATACCACATAATCTTTATCCCATTATCAAGGATACCTCATCTTATTACACAATACCTCTTTCCATTCACATTTCTCTTGTAGCCTCTTCATCATAAAAAATGTAACCATTACTCACACCACCTTTCTAGTCCCCTTAAAGAGATTTCATATTGGTACATTTAGTTTCATAAAAACCATTTACACATCAATTAGAATAGAAAACCTTTTATGATGTCTTAGGGATGAAAACATTCACCTACATTTTGTTAAAAACACTCTTCATTTTTACATTGTAGTCGCTTAATTTGTTTTTTATTATTTTTCATATTCAAAACATATTTGTGTTCTTATAAGACAATAAATTAGGTATTTATTTCCACATTCTTGAAATAATGGAAATAAAATCTCCTTTCTTACGTGGTCTCTACTACATTAAATCCCAGGAAACTCATTCTTTCTCTTCATTGGTGAGTTTGATAGTTGGATAACGTACACATTGTTAATCAAGTTCCATAAAAACAGAATTTGCATGATCAGAAAATCATTTACTTTAGTGATTATCCCACATGACATCTAATCTGAAAATCATTTATCACATTCCTTATTATTCCATATTCATAAGAATCCAAACATTGAATCAAACTAGAATCATAGTGAAAAAATTACTAATCATTGTAGAAAACCACATTGTCAATGATGTATTTGTATATAATATGTCTAAATCATGACACCATCATTGATCTAAAAAACCACAAGTTCTTCCTAGGTTATTATTAGCCAATAGATATTTAAATCCTTTTGTATGGTTCATGATGTGTTTTTAAATTCCCAAAGCATATCCATAAGGAAATTCTAACCAATTTTATATATATACTTGTTTTCATGTACAAAAATACCCTATTTTATGACTTGAACATCCTATCAGAGTTGTTAATCCTAGTTATATATATCCATGATTGACATCAACTGTTACTATCTAGTATTTATTTATTTCTAGGAATCCCCAAAATGAATCCTTGATGAAAATTCTATGAAATTTTACTAAATGTTAACTCATCCCTATACCAACATGTATAGAAATCCCTAGAAATATCCTTAAAAATAAACCTAGGGATCTAAATAATGTTTTATCGTCATAGTTTCCACAGGTTTACTAAACCATTGATATGATTCCCATTGTAGATACCATCTCCTTTAATATGTTAACATTACATAACATTTTCAAAATAATAAAAACATTATAAAAACAGACTCTAAATGACTGTATTGTTATAGTGTCAGTGTAAACATTGAAATATAAAAACTGATACATAGGTGAGTTACATTATCTCCCACTAGGTTTTTCATTACTTATACCCTTTTAGGACACATCAAACATAATAAATATCATCATAATATAGGCAAGGAAACATAAAATTAGGATGATCTCAAAAAATTAGTTAGGGTATAAAAGAGAGATATGTCCTAAAAATAATGAGCATAAGAATATGAGAACATTATTATGAAAATAGAAGATCATATCATGTATATTACGTATCAAATAACTGAATCATGACATAAATATTAGTATTTAATAAGACCTGAATTATAAAGAAATAAATAAGACTAGCCATGAAAGCATAACAAAATAATAAAACATGAGAATATGGAAAAAATATAATCCAATAATATTTTTTCCATAGTATCCAAGGAAGTGATCTAAACACCATCTTAGTAGTATGAGTTCACTCTATATTCCATCTTGGTATCCAGTATACACTCCCATGACTATATTAGTAGAACGTGTTCAGTCCTCATATAATCTTTGTTGTCATTATTTACTCCCATAACCATCTTATTAGTCAAGGTTTACTCCAATGACTATATTAGAATATCTGACGATATATAAATGTCTACCTACTGCATTTTAAGGAGATATATGTCCCAAATGATTCATAAAAAAATAATATGTACATGAGTCAAAAAATACCAAAAAATCGTATCAAAACCCATGATATGAAATTGTTTTCATAGACATGTAATAATATCATTACTTATTTAAAAATTCACAGGTTTAATAATAATTTCATAAAAATAATTAACCGTGAAATGGAGCATGATTGAAATGTCTATATCTGAGGAAAGAGACATGGGCTCCCTCAACACTATACCGTCATAACATAATACATTCCAAGAAATAATTTGAATGGAAATATAGAATAATTAACCTTAATGTAATGTTTAACACCAATGGATGTTATATTTTATTGTAAATAATATTTAATGATATTTTAAAAAAAAATTTGATGAAAATATCATCTATTCCATGAAAAACATTTTTTAAACCCTGAATCCTTTTTAAAAACCCATTTGGTTTGAAAATTTCTCTGAAAACATATAATGAAATATTTGAAAACGAAAAAAGCATATCTAAAAAAATATTCCATGAAAATTATCTTCATTTATCATTTGAAAAAAAAAATTTAAACATTTTTTAACGCAATTTTGAAAACATGGTTTTTGAAATATAATTTATTTCTAACTGAAGAGGGAAATACAATCAGATTTTTCTTATAATAATTTTATTAATTATAATAAATTCCAAATATTGAGAAAAATGGTAATAATATATTGATATATCTAGAAAAATATAGTATAAGTAAAATCCTATGTTTTTTTGAGACCGAGATCATAATATTTAACCAAATAAACAAAATCATTAACAATCTCATAATGAAATGATATTTTTTCAATAAACTCTTACCTCATGGTTACTTTGGATATTACTCTCCATATAGGAAAATGAAATAAAATGAAGATAAAAATATCATTTTAAGATGTATATTCATTATATAACATGTAAAATTGAAGGATATACACCTTGAAAAAAGAATTTAGGTGTATAAAAAAACATTATTCTCAAAGAGGAGAAATTAATACAAAACTATTTTATTGATTTGGTATCTTTTTAAACATAAACCTCAATAAAAAATCATATAATGTATATCTAAATTCACATATATTTAATTTAAAATCATTTAATACTTCATGGCTAATATACACAACACAAAACAATTAATTGGGGATGTATAAATCATGTTTCTCATTAAAAATGTGAAATAAAATCCCCTTACCTTAGGTCTTTACACACATAATACTCGTTAAAACCAAATATTTAATAAATATAAATTTATTACACAGAATTTACATAAACATATTTTATTATATAATACTATATGTGGTTTTATTATGACATTAAATTATGTTCATGATGATAATGTTATGTTAAGGATTCACTTTGTGTAATATTTTCTGTGTTATTCGTATGTGTCTTAATTTTTTATATCCATGGTCCTTAAAATTATATCATTATTTACATAATGAAAATAAATATATAAATATAATTTATATTAATTATATATATATTATAATAATATAGAAAATAAAGAAGTATGAAATGGAGTATACCATTAATGGAGAGGGTAAGATGTACATGCACATGAATGGTGTTTCCAATTTTATTGTCGTGTTTATAAAATGGAGTACATGAAATATTTGTGTGTGTATATATATAATTATTATAGTTACAAGATTATATAATATATATTATATAATCTCATTAAACCCATACTTAATACATTACAGGTTCTGTGTGAACAAATCATATCACTTTGAGGTGGCAGTAGTTAGCACTTCTTAAACGAAATTTTCATATTAACACAATACGGAAAGTAAAAACTGATATATATTTTAAAATGAATAAATCTGATTAGATAAATAACAAATATAATAAAGTACACACATATAAAAATATTCCATAATAATTTCTACTATGATAGCCAGTATAAGAAAATGGATTGCCATCATTTAATGAGGTGGTAGTTCTATTTACTTGTAAAAAGTATGTTTTTTACCCATTATATGGGGTTGTGTGTAATTTTAAGATAACACATCATAAAAAAATAAAATTATATTTAAGATAATGGGTTTTTATAAATTTTTGGAAAAAATATAGTATAGGGGTAGAGAAAAAATATAAAATAAATCAGTATGATAGAAGATGTTTCTTATTAATAGGGTAACTCCCTGTTGTTTTCACAAAAAGGATTCCTTGGAATGATTTCATCTGAAATGGAGGCTTAATGGATGAAAGGAGGGATTTTTATATGTGTATTGGTTAGATTGTGGCCTAACATAAGAGGTTTTAGAAGTGTTAGTCGGTGGGAGAAGTGGTGGCCTTTAATAGGGAAGGATAAGAACTCTTATGGATTATTGGAAATCCACTTAGGTGTATAAATGTTCTTACCTGAAAAAGTCATACCATAAAATTTTAAATCAATACAGGAAGGTGTATGGATGAAATATTTCCATCCAACTAGTTCTAGAGATGTTTATAAATCATTTGGGAGCCTAAGATTAAATTTTCATCCCTTAATTATGATTAATTTGACCTAAATTGTTGTAATTAATATTAATCACAAATAATAATATTTTTGGTAAAATAATAATTTTATATTGTTGAAATATAAATATTATACTAAATATAATGGTGTACTTTAATTTTTATATGATCAATTCATAAAATAAATAAAATAATGGTTTAAACTAATCTATTAGATGGAAAGAAATTTCTGGTTTCAAAAGTATAAACATGCTTAAATGTTTATTAAGATTATATGTTCGACATCAAAGTGAAATTGATTATAATGACCTAATATTTATTAATTGGTGTATATTTTATCTAATTTTTCTTTACATATAATTTAAAAAATAATTTATCATTAAAATTTATATTAAAAAATGAATATTTTAATAAAAAACAAAAAATTTCACTATTCAGCAAAAATGATGTTTCTCAAAAAGATCCTAAAATTTCACTCAAATATTTTTTCATTATTATAAATTAAAAAATGACCATAATTTTATTAAATCCAGTTTCTAGATATCTCAAAAATTAATTTTATTGTTTTTCGTAGAAGGAAGTTAAGTGTAGTTCATAGTTCTTTTTGATCATATAAAGACATTACCGAAAACTAAATATTTTGTTATCAATATGTTTTATTTATAAAAAAATTAAACAAAAAAATTAAAAATAAGTTACTAATATAAATAACACTATGTCTAACTTATTGGTTATAATTATTTCACTAAAACTATATAATAAAATTATGCTACAATGAAACTCAATGTTGTGTGTAACGTACGCCAAGTCGGTGTTGCAGTAAGCGCAAGCCAAGTCAATATCACATGTAGTGCAAGAATAGTCAGTGTCATGTGAAATAATGATTCAATTTTTGTTCTAATATATATATATATATATATAATTATTTCCACTATCACCTAATATAAAAAATATCAAAATGAGAAATTAATTTCAAACAAACGAATTTATAAAATCTCTTGGTGTTATATTATACCCCTAATAAAATGAATTTCTCCCTAGAAATATTAATGGGTTATCAGAGGACTATTACTTGAATAATTCATATATTAAATCCGATATGATATAAATAAATACTAAAACATCCCTTAAAAAGAAATATTTTGAGCATAACGGTTACCCAATATATCATATAACTCGATTTTGACATTGTAGAACATAGGTTGTGAGTGAATATTGGTCATAGAGGGATATCATAAATATTTACAGGGTTTTATTGAGGTCATCAATCACAAAAATTTAATTATCAAATAATATTTTAGGGAATCATTTTCATTAATCTATGAGGATTTGAAAGGCCATCGGTTCAGCAATAATACGGTATTAGGACAAAAACTTTTTTTGATCATTATCTTAATGTGGAGTAAATTTTTTATGGAAAAAGAATATAAGGAAATATATGTACATGATATATTTCTATAAAAATAATTTCATTCTATAGTTTTTCTTTTAAAAATTTCAAATTTATCCATTACATCATGTAATGGACGTCCAGAAATTACCTCTTATTCCTGATGAGATAAAGTTCACTTTCTGCATATCTGAAGGCTGATAAAAGAATGTAATGTATATCTATTTATCTGTTAAAATTATTAATAATCAATATGGTCAGAAAATTAATATCTAAACTAAAAATTATAAAACTATTTTATGATAAATAATTTTTTTTTTAAATACCCAGAAGTTCAGGAGACAGGCACGCCTGCTCCCAAGAAAATTTATTAATGAAAAAGTAAAGCAAACAACATAGAGTCAGAGGGGCGGTCTACAAAAGAGAGTATATATCTCGCCATGACAATCATCCTATACAAATTCATAACAAAACTCTGATGACCTAAAGAAACGACTGCAATTCATCTCTTCAAAAGCTTTCTTGGAAAGAGCATCCGCCACTAGGTTGGCCTCATGATAAACATGTAAGACATCTAATGAAAGAGAGGCTGCGAGCCGAAAAAATTCCACCCAAACCGGTATCATTCTCCATGGCACATTCCCTCTGTGAGTTTGGAAGACACCACAACATCCGGCGGAGCCTGACACTCCAGAAGCCACCCCGTAATTTTGGCTGTTTGAAGCAGTCAGAATGTCACAATGAATTTCCAGAACAGCAGCATGAAAGGAGGGAGAAGCGCTGCTAAAGATAGCAGCATTTCTTGCCTTCCAAACAGAAGACAGCATGCTGGCCACGGCTAAAAACAGAAGGGACCAGACCCACTGCAACATGTTTCATCATCAGTGGCTACTTCGACCGGTTTGGATGTTTGAAGCAGTCAGAATGTCACAATGAATTTCCAGAACAGCAGCATGAAAGGAGGGAGAAGCGCTGCTAAATATAGCAGCATTTCTTGCCTTCCAAACAGAAGACAGCATGCTGGCCACGGCTAAAAACAGAAGGGACCAGACCCACTGCAACATAGCCTGCAGGGGAAGCCCTTTTTTCAGATTTTCCATATAAGAAGAGCTGAAGCTGGGAGAATGAAAGGCTTAGAAAAACCGTGACACAAGAAGGAGGATCCAAGGAAGCGCCGAACAGTAACCTATAGCCTTCCCTTGTGTTAAACATGCCATTAAGATTCAGAATCCATACCAAGAATGTGAAATATCTTATCTTAAATAACCTTGAAAATCGTAATAATCGTAATTACCATAAGTAATTTTAGAAAACATGCAAGCTTCCTAATTCCATTGTATATATGATCTATTACATAAATCCAAAAAAAATGTAGTAAAATTCATCAATGATAACATAACCCATGTGTCAGGAATTCTATACATAGTTACAAGGTAATAGTTAACATCCAATTAACTTATTTATAAAAGAATTATCATAAAATTAAGAACATATTAGTGTTAAATTTCCATGGTCAAAATATATGCTAGTGATTAAATAACTTCACCATACATTGGGAACATTTAACATTAACATGTAAATACATGGTGAAAAACATAATTTAAACAGTCCTTATAAATCTCATCATTCATAAAACATAATTTTTTATTCAAATAACATACCATCTTTGATTATTCCCCTTTATCCATATAACATTAACAATTCTACATCATCATTTTTCAAGATAACCCTTTGAGTTTTCATTTCATTTGTTGAATCTTCATCCTCATTAATGTAACCATTACTTGAAAAAACTTATTGGTTCCAATTATGATATTTCATATTGGGAAATTAAGTTGTAAATAGACTATTTTATCCACATATATATTGTTAACCTTCAGTGATTCCAATGGGAGGCCAAATTTTTAATCCATTTCATTAACAAAACACTTCCTTTTTCCCATACAATCACTTTCTTTGTGTCATTACATTCCATTGTCAAAACCTTTTACTATTCCTATAATACATTCACACTGGTTATTCTTTCCACATTCTTTACATAAAGGAAACTGCATCTCCTTTCCTCTATGGCCTATAATACCCAAACTCATAGTGAAATCCTTATTTTTCTTCCTTGGAATTTCTGAGTGTTTTTAATGGTACCTATAGTTAATCATGTTCTATTAAAACAGATTATGCATGATCCCAACATATTTTACTATAGTGATCATCCCACATGTATTCTAATCAACAAAATCATTCATCACATTCAAAATTAATCAAGTTCTTTATGATTACTTACATTGAAAAAGAAAATAATAATAGGTTAATCATTACAAATCATAGAATAAAATCACATATTCATGAAAAGATTTACATATAGGATGTCTAAATCAGGAAACCTTCCTTCATATATGATTCCATATGTTCATTCTATGGTATTCATATCTAACTTATATTTAAATCTTTAATTATGATTCATGAAGAGTTATTTAATTCCCAACGTATATCTCATGGGAGTTTCAAATCATGTTTCTTGAAGGGTCCACTTTTCACGACCCATCCCCCGGGGCCTATATCGTGACTTACCGAAGCCCTCATTCTGTAGGCCAGGGGCTCGCGACTACCACCAAAGGCATAACTACCTAAAAACATGGGAGGAATTTCCTTTATAAAATGTAAACACATACAACCGGAGTAATAGCTGAAGAAAACCCTAAGTAAAGTAGAAACAAGAGTTCTAAAATTACAAAGGGGATGGAAATACAATCCCAATGGAAAGGTACAGCTACAACTGAAAGAAAGTACAACACAAAAGACAAACAGCTGAGTAGTGAAGTAGAACTTAGATTGTCCTCTGGGTTCCTACCTGAAGGGTAGGTACATATGTCCTCCTTGAAACTATGCATCTATTGGTCTGCTCCGTGTGTCGTCATGTCGAGTGTCCACCTGCAGGTACCATCCAGTCGTCATACACTATGCCTCGGTCAGCGTTGTCTGTCGTCTGCATCCAACGCAACGAGGTGCGGCCATAGCCCATGCAAGGGTGAGTATAACGATACTCATTAGGGACCCCGAGACCCTCAAGGTCTCACTAAATCCAACAAGGATAAACCAAAAAGAATGATCTCAACAGATAAACTTTACTTAGGTATATTCCCATACATATACCTAAGTTATCAAGTGACACATCTCAATCATGAATAAAACACAACCGTCAGGACTCAGCTCAAACCAGGATTTTTATTCACGATGTCGAAACCACGGCTGTTGGAGAAATCATCCTCTGTCGAGTGCAGTGGGAATGCCGCTACAACCAAGTGCTTCCCACTATCCTTGGACTACTGAAGTACTCCACCTTTTGAGTATTGTGGGCCTACTGCTACAACCAAGCGCTTCCCACCATGGGTATGCCGCTACAACCAAGCGCACCCCGTCATAGCCTACAGAGGTACTCCTTTTATCAAGTACCGCAAGACCTCTACAACAACCAAGTGCTCCTTCGACGTGGGTCTTCTACTACAACCAAGCGTACCCTACTGGGCTATCCAAATCACTCTGAGTCGATCGATCAGCAGTCATCAAGTCTCATCTAGCTACTAGGTCTCTAAACTCCTTACGCTCGTCTCTAGGCGGGACTTCTCCACGATCTACTAGTCGATACTTCCATGTGTCACGTAAACTCACGTAGAATTATCTCTAGGGACCAACTCATCATAGGGGTCTCAACACAATAGGCGGTGAGTCAATAGGACACCCAGTCTGTGAGTTATTATAATTTCCATTCCAAGGGCTCGGTTGGTTTTTTAATCTAAAACCATCCGGAACGTACTCCAACTATATCCAAACCTCGAGCAGAGTATGCCAAAAGATCCATCCCATCAAGTAGAATCCATCATAGTCTACGACACATCAATCGGACATCCGATCCTTATATTATAAGTGTTTCCTCTCTGAGGGCCCGATTGGTTTCAGGTTCAGATCAACTCGGCCTACCCAAACTTCGCCAAAACCTTGCGTTTAATAACATAAATGACCGTCTTGATACAAGGAATCATTTCTAACTGACGGTGCATCGATCAGAGGTCCGTAGCGCATTCTATGAGCATTTCAACGAATATGGTTCGAAAAAGGGGGGTCTCGGCCCTGTCCAACCTAGGAAAACCCTCCCTGGGACGGCCATAACCGGGCTAACCCGACACGGGTCTGGGTTCAGCCTGGCTTGGCTTGGGCAAGCCCGGCTGGCACGGCCCGGCCCGGTTGGCGTGGCCCGGCCCGGCTGGCATGGCCTGGCCCGGCCGGCGTGGCCCGGCCTGCCGCTGGAGCAGCCCTGCCCGGCGGGGCGCGGCCAGCCCCAGCCAGGAAGGCCGGACCCGGATAGTGCGAGAACCCTTTCCTCATGACGCGGTGGCCTAGCCATGTGGCTGGGGCAGTGAAGCCTTCCTAGTCATGCTGAACAAGCGGTGGATGTTCCCTTTGAGGCCCGCCATATTCAATCAAGGGGGAAGTTTTCACCCCCCCCCCCCCCCCCCTTATCTCCCGCAACAGAACCGTCAAGCACCGGTTCCTTCTCCACGGAACCCACCATGTTCCACCCTGGCACCCACTCCCCGGCAGCCGGATCAGCAGGACGCCTTGCTGCCTAACCGCTGTGGCACAGCCATGGCTTCCCTTCTGGAACGGAGCGATGACATCACACCGTCTCCGACCGCCGCAGCCCGCATAGCCGCAGAAATTCTACCGCGTAGCGCTATGGGGCCGCACTTTCCTCTGACAGATGTGGCCCGCATGGTGGCGGCCCTCCTCCTCCTCGGGTGCGGTGCGACATAACCACTCCCCATCAGCATTTCTGCGGCTAGTGGTGGCCGCGGGCCCATTCTTCGTACAACACCGGCGACCCAATGACAAATGCGCTGTCAGTTTCTTCTATGGTACTCTCTACCGGTGGGGCCGTTGTGGCACCGCCATAGTCAATCATTCAAGAACCATTAGAGGGGCGTTGGGCCATGTTTGTTCATCCCATACCCTCCGTGTTAGATGATAACCTTATTCAAATGATGTACCATAATAAAAACATGAGGTATGAGGATTTAAAATTAATCAAGAATGAGGCAAAATTTTTATTCAAAAAATTTATTCTTTACCCCCAAAATTGAATATGGTTCGTGGTTGACAAGAGTCATGGATGGCAATGTCATTTCCGTCATCATAGGAGTGCACCAGAAGAAGAATTATCATCTCCTCCCTTGTTGTGGAGAAGAGAAAATAAGGTGTGTCGTCGTTCTTTTCGGAAGAGAGTTTCGTTCTTCATCGGAAGGTTGATGTTATTCAACAATAGAGAAACTCTCTTCTTCTTTCACAATACGTCTCTCTCAAATATTTCCCCCAACTCAATATGTTCCATCCAAATTAAAATAAGGCCACACCTTATTTTAATTATACATTCCAAGCATTCAAATTTCAAATCCCTTAATTAAATAATTTAAGAGTTTGATTGCATTGATTAACATGTGTTGGAATATAATAAAGAGGGAGAGAGGGAGAAGAAGAGTTTACACAATTTATGAGGAGATTACCGATTAATGAAGGTCGGTTTAAAGATATTAGGGGAAGGTGAAAGGTTGGGGCTTGTGTGGGACCCACCTTTCAAATATCCACACATGGGAAGCTAGATGGTTGTGGGCCCCACCAACATCTTCTCATTGGAGGAATTAACTTCCAATGTTATAAAATAATATTGTTTTGAAAATTTTATTTATTTTAAACTAATTCCTCAATTATTACAACTCAACCAGCTTAAAACGCAACTACGGTAATGGTCCCATTAAGAAATTAACGACGATGCGAGTTCATCGGTGCCCTTAGATTTCAATTCTGAGCACCGGTTCAAAAGATAGAAAAACTCGCTTGTTCATTCACTGAATGTACCCAATCTAAGATTCAGAAATTGATTCTGAGCAAACCTTGCCTCTGAATCAATTGTCGTCTGAAGCCATAGTCTTGTAAAATTTCAAAGTATTTATGAATTTTTTTTTGAAATTTTTGGGACATTACATTACTCCCACCTCAGGGATTTACGTCCCCGTAAAGCTACAACATAAACTAGGAAAAAAAATGAGGGTATTGAGGGTTCATCTGAGCCTCCCACTCCCATGTGCTCTCCTAAAGGTTCTCGTGATGCCAATGAATCCACACCAAGGGAATCAACCGTCCACGTAGGACCCGCTCCAGTTGATCCTCGTTCTCCACCGGGACCTCCGTAAACGTCGCCCCATCATCGACGTTCAACTCCCTGTGATCGATGATGTATGAAGGTTTGTGAATGTATCTGCTCATCTGAGATATTTGGATGATGTCGTGCACCCGGTGAAATTGAGGTGGAAGGTCCAGGCAGTAAGCCACATCACCTACTCTTCTGAGGACATGGAAAGGTCTGAAGAATTGTAGAGATAACTTGCTGCCCCGACCAAAACTCCATAGACCTCGTCTAGGTGTGACCTGTAGGAATACATGGTCGCCACCTTCGAACTCTAGTGTTCTTCTTATAATATAATCATAGGACTTCTGTCTGCTTTGTGTAGTCTTCATCTGCTCCTGGATTATCTGCACCTTCTCCGTCATAACCTGAACCATCTCATGTTCGACACATGCTGACTCAATCACTATCCACAATGGATATCTGAAATGCAGCTAGCTACTGTCTCGCCTCTCCTAACAGCTGAATTCCCGATCGCCTACTAAGATCTTCTCCTACAACATTCCCCTTCCCATGAGTATGGACTATCTCAAAGTCATAGTCCTGGAGGAACTCAATCCAATGCTATTGTCTTAGATTTAGGTCCTTCTGTGAGAAGATACACCTGAGACTATCGAGTTTAGAGTAAACTGTAAACCGTTCTCTCAACAAAGAAAGGTGTTACTATCCAATTGTAAGAACTCATCTCCACCCTTCTTCGTCTATGTTCTACAAGAGCTGCTGATATTTCTCCACTCCTGAAAAGAAAAATCTGGTCCCATCCCCTTGATGAACCACAGTTTTCTCTGAATACAGTCAATCCTAACATGAATGGTACTTTGATGCCATAGATGATGTCGTAAGGCCTTGACGATACTACCAAGATATCCAACCGTTTATCTCACCTCCAAGGGTAGAGTCACACTGTCGGCATCAGTGTGTGGTTACTAGGTCTCCTTCAATAGGAATATCACAAGTGAGGGTCATGTCAATAGTTTTAACTGAAACCTCTAAGTATCTATCATAAAAAAGGACAAGAAATGAAACGTCACCAAGATAAGTGTCTTTTAGTAATGCACCTCAATGTATAAAGTCACATAAAACCACAAACAACAACAACATGGAAACTAGAAGCACCAAGAACAATGGCCTCCATGCCTGGAACTAGTCTCTCTCATGTCCACCTACTTCCAGAGCTCCATAGTTGTATGCTTCACCTGACTGAAGTTGTGATCTCCCATTTCCATATATTCCCAGTGGTCGGGGTGGACCTCTTGGTGGTGGTGGTGGAAACACCTCAAAGCATCGTCCAACTCCAGCTGCACAACCAGCTCCTCTACCTCAGTCTCCTTCTCCTTGTGGTCCACCTCATTCAAACCTCTACCTATGCCTGGGAGGTCCTTATTTTTTCTGCTGATCATATGCATGGCAGGTGAGACAGTCCCAAACCATGTGACCATGTTCACTTCATGAGTTACACAGCCTGGTCGGTCTGGCTCTGTCACCACCCTTGGTTCCCCACACTACCGACCCTGAGTCGTGCGGTTGACCACCTGTAGGTCTGGTCTTCTTGGAGCTCTGGGTCATCTGTCTACTACTGGATGCAGAAGATTCCTCTAAGGTCAGAAAACCCTAATGCAAGGGCATCAGCTCTTCAGCACACACATAGTGTAGAGTTGCTGGTATAAACGCCACCCAGAAAAAAATAATCATTGTTTCCCCAGGTGAAGGTCAACTGATCGCAAAACTGGAGCATCTAGATCCACCACCTCTTAGCTGCTCCCTAAAATAGACTAACACGTATGTACACCATCAAGTCGGCAGGTGTCCCAACTGTGTGGAAATATCATGCTACATACTCCAACCATTACCCACCCGTCTGAAAATCCGACACGCCTCGAATACTCGGAAGCCTCTGTCACTGGATGTCATGCAACGCGCACTAGTGGTGTGCACTCTATATTGGTGTGTCAACTGGGATATGGCCTTGTAATGAGGTCTCGCTGCTCGGTGGACTATCATCGTACTTTCCACTCGGAACCCACGCTGGTTTACTGGGTAAAGACATCCTCAAAGAAACAGATGTGACACGGTCAAAAGTCTATAACTGGTGAGATGACTAGGATTGATCTGATTTAAAATAATCTTTTGAAAACACACACATAATCAGTGTTTTCATGCACTGAGTCAGAAATCAGAAGTTAGGGTCCTGGTGTATGGATACATCGGTCGCCCGCATCAACAATGGACTCCCTGAACTGAAAGCCAAAATTAGTACTCTTATCACTATTTCTTCACAAAAATAAAATATCAGAGTCCAATGTTCTGTGGTATAACCAACTCCTCTGATACCTATTTGTCACGACCCATCTCCCGGGGCCCGTATGGTGACTACCCCAAGCCCGAAATCCATAGGTATGGGGCTAGAGACTAGCGCCAAAGGCTTAACTCCCTAAAAACTGGGAAGAGATTACCTTTATAAAATGTAATCAAACAAAACCAAAGTACAAGAAGAAGCAAAAACTAAGTAAAGTTGTAGAACGAGTGCTGAATGTACCATGGGGACAGAAATACAAGCCCAGCGGAAAGGTACAGGTACAACAGAAAGAAAGTACAACAGAAAAGGCAAACAGCTGAGTAGTGAAGCAGCTCCTGGATCGTCCTCCGGGTTCCTACCTGAAGGGTAGGTACATATGTCCTCCTCCGCACTCCACATCTATCAGTCTGCTCCCTATGTCGTCATGCCGAGATTCCACCTCCGGATACCATCTAGTCCTCGTACACTATAGCTCGGTCAGCAGTGTCCTTCATTTGCATCCAACACAACGTGGTGCGGGCATAGCCTGTGTAGGGGTGAGTATAACGATACTCAGTAGTGACCCCGAGACCCTCAATGTCTCACTAAATCCAACAATGATAAACCAAAAAGAATGATATCAACATATAACCTTTACATAGGTATATTCCCATACATATACCTATGTTATCAAGTGACCCATCTCAATCATGAAGAAAACACAAAGGTCATGACTCAGCTCAAACCAAGATTTTTATTCACGATGTTGAAACCACAACTACTGGAGAACTCCTCCTCTGTCAAGTACAGTGGGCCTGCAGCTACAACCAAGTGCTTCCAATAATCTTAGACTGCTGAAGTAATCCACATGTTGATACTGTGGGCTTGCTGCTACATCCAAGGGCTTTCCACCCTGGGTCTGCCGCTACAACTAAGCGCACCCCATCATAGCCTACAGAGGTACTCCATTTGTCGAGTACCGTGGGTCTTCCACTACAAAAAAGTGCTCCTCCACTGCGGGTCTGATGATACAACCAAGGGAACCCCACTAGGCTATCTGAATCACTCTGAGTCGGTCGATCAATAGTTGTTAATTCTCATCTAGCTACTAGGTCTCTGCACTCCGTATGCTCGTCTCGGTGATGGTCTGCTCCATGAGCTAGTGTTCCATACTTCCAAGATTCTCGTAACCTCACGTGGATGTATCTCAATGGACCATCCCATCATAGGGGTCTCAACGTAATAGACGACATGTCAATCAGACACACAGTCTGTATGTTATTAGCATTTCCGTTCCAGGGGCACGATGGGTTTTTTAATTTAAAACCAACCCGACCGTACTCTAACTGGGTCCGAACCATGAGTGGAGAATTCCTAAATTCCCATACCATCGAGATGAATCCAACATAGTTGACCTCACATCAGTCGGACGTCCGGTCCTTATGTTATAAGCGTTACCGCTCGGAGGGCCTGGTTGGTTTCGGGTTCGAACCAACCCGGGCATACACAATCATCACCAAAACCTTGAGTTTAATATACAGGAAATACTATATAGATCCAAGGAATCCTACCCGGCGAACGGTGCATAGATCAGAGGTATGTATCTCATTTTATGAGTGTTTAAATGAATCTGGTCCGAATAAGTGGGTTTCAGGCCCGGTCTGACCCGGCCCCACCCTCCTTGGGCCGGCCCGAACTAGGTCGAACCGACCCGAGTCTAGGTCTGGACTGGTAGGGTGCGGCCTGGCCCGGTAGGTACGGCCCGGCCCGGCTGGTGTGGCCCGGCCTGGCCGGCGCGGTGACCCAGTCCACATGATGTGGTGGCCCAGCCACGTGGCTGGGATAGTGGAGCCCACCTGGTCATGAAGACCAGGCGGTGGAGGTGCCCTGCGGGGCCGGCCATATTCAATTAAGGGGGCAGTTTTCGAGCCCCTAGTCTCCCATAACGGAACTGGAAAGGGCCAGTTCCTTCTCCACAAAACCTTCCTGGTTCCGCCCTGGTGCCCGCTCACCGGCGGTCGGCTGAGCCGGCCGCCGTGCTGCCTAACAACCATGGGACAGCCACAGCTTCCCTTCTAGCGCGGCGCGATGGCGCCGCCCTGTCTCCAACCGCCGTGGACCGCATGTCCGCGGCACTTCCTGCATGGCGGTACGGCGCCGCGCTTTCCTCCTACAGCCGCGGCCCGCATGGCCGTGACCCTCCTCATCCTCTGGCGTGATGCGACGACACCTCGCCCCTTCATCATTGCCACAGCCTGTGGTGGCCTTGACCCCATTCTTCGCACAACTCTGGCAACCTTCTGACAAATGCGTTGTTGGTTTCTTCTACGTTACTCTCCACCGGTGGCACCATTGCACCACCGTTGTCATCAATAATTCGACAACCATTGGAGGGACGTCGGGCCGTGTTTTTTCGGCCCATGCCATCTGTCTTAGATGATAAAAATTGGCAAACCATGTACCACAATTAAAAGACGAGGTACAAGGATTTAAAATTTATCAAGAATGAGGAACAATTTTTATTCAAACAAAAAATGTTCTTAACACCTACCTCAAATATGGTTCACAGTTGACAAGCGTCATGGATGACGGTGTTGTTTTAATCATCGTAGGAGTGCACCAAAAGAAGAATTTCTATCTCCTCTCTTGTCCGGGAGAAGAGAAAATAAGGTGAGTTGTCGTTCATTGTGGAAGAGAGTGTCGTTCTTCGTCGGAGGGTTATGTTTTTCAACAATGGAGAAACTCTCTTCTTCGTTCAGAAGAGGTATCTCTCAAATATATCCCCCAACACAACATTTTCCAACAAATTAAAATAAAAGTACCCCTTATTTTAATTAACCATTACAAGAATTGAAAATTCAAATCCTTTAATTAAATAATTCATGACTTTTATTGCATTGATTAATATGTGTTGGCAAATAATAAAGAGGGAGAGAGGGAGAGGAAGAGTTTACACAATTTATGAGAAGTTTACAAATTAAAGAAGGGGGGTTTAAGGAGTTTATGGGGAGGTGAAAGGTTGGGGCTCATGTGGGCCCCACATTTAAAATATCCACACATGGGAAGTTGGATGGTTGGGGGCCCCACCAACAACTTCCCATGGGAGGGTTTAACCTCCAAAGTTATAAATTAAAATTGTTCTATCAATTTTATTTATTTTAAACAAATTCCCCAAATATTAAAACTCAACCTGCTTAAAACGCAACTGCGATAAAGGTCCCCTAAAGTAATTATCAATGTTGCGTGTTCATCAGTGCCCTCAGATTTCAATTCCGAGCACCGGTTCATAAGATAGAAAATCTCGCACGTTCGTTCACTGAACGTACCTGATCATAACTTTGAAAATTGAGTCCGGGAACACCGGTCCTCGGAATCAAGTGCCGTCAGAAGCCACAGACACATAAAATTCCAAAGTATTTTAGAAAAAAATTTCCTTAAAATTTATGTTTCTTTACACAACTATCATGTACCAATTTTCCACTTTTTATGCCTGAAATATCTTAATATAGTTGTTACCCCTTGCGGAATCTATCCCAAGGACAAAACCATAGGTTGTATCTAGAAGGGTTGTATTTTAGAAATCCACTCACTCTATCTATTACAATAATTAAAGGACATTTTCTTTACTGTTAACTCATCCCAATAATTATACACAGTGACATACCTAAACATGTTCTTAGAAATATATTTAAGAATCTCAATAATATTTCATCATCATAGTTTCCAAAGGTTAACAGATCCATTATTTTGATATCATCTATAGTGACCCCCCCTTTTCAAACCCTAATATAACATAATATTTGTGGAATAATAAAAACATTATGAAACAAATTCCCAATGACCGCACTATTATAGTGTCTATAAAACACAAAATCCAAAACACTGATACATAAGTGAGCTACATGATCTACCACTAGGTTCTTCTTGACTGGAACCCTTGTTCTACACACCAATCATATAAAATATCATCCTAGAAAGAGTAAGAAAAGATGAAAATGTGTGAGGTAAAATGCTCAATAAGTGTATACAAGGGAGATATGTCAGTATAATAAACAACATAAGTCCATGAGAACATGATTATTAAAATATATGATCATACCATATATTTCAGAGATCAAATTCATTAAACCTGACATAATGATTTTATGCTCTTATTACATGATTCATAGTTAAGTATTGAACATAGGCGATGAAAGCATATCATTGGAATAAAACAAGGAATTATGAATAATAGTTTATCATATAATACCATTTACATTATATCAATGTCATCTTTACCAAGACCATCTTAATGGTATGGGTCCACTCCCATACTATCTTGGTAGTCAGGATTCCCTCTCATGGCCATATTGGTAGAATGAGTTCACTCCTCATACCACATTTGTAGTAATGGTGGACTCCCATGGCTATCTTAGTAGTGAATCATTACTCCTTGTACTATCTCAGTCTATATCGTAAGATATAATTCTTTACCCAATGCATTAGAGAGAGATAAATGACACACACGTCTCCTTTTGAAATCATACATACATGTTCAAAGAAATAATAAAATATCATATCATAACCCATGAAATGAAATTGGTCTCATAGACATGTAATCAAATCAAAACATGTGAAAAAATATACTGTTTTTATAATAATGTCATCAAAATCATAACTTATGAAAATAAACACGTTTTGAATGTTTTTAACCCGTGAAAGAAAAATGGATTTCATCAACCCCATTCCATCAAAATATAATCCATTCCATAAAATAATATTAATAAAATCATTGGATAATTGTATTTAAAGTCTTGTGTAACACAAATAGAATTTATATCATATATAAAATAATATTTAAAGAACCTGTAAAATAAATCTTGAGGAAAATATCCTTTCAACATTGAAAAACCCTTATTAAAACATAAAACCTTTTGAAGTAAAAGTTATTTTAATTTTTTAAGAAAACATATAAAGGAAGCCTTGAAAAAAAAAATATTATTAAAATAAATTTCCCATGAAAATTATCTCTATGGGTCATTTGAAAACATTTTGGAAATATTATTTTTAAAACATTGTTTTTTAAATAAAATAGATTTCTAATAGAATATTGAAATATAATTATATTTTTCTTAAAACAATTTCTTAATTATATTAAGTTCAAAAAAGTTGATAATGTAGTAATAAATGGATATATCATGAATATATAGACTCGAGGGAAACTCATGAGTGTTCATTGAGAGATAGATAAAAATATTTCTTCAAAGAATCATAATCATTTACAATCTCAAAAAGTGATGAGATTGTTTCAAAAAACTCTAACCACTTTTTTCATGGGATAATGATATCTATGTAAGAAAAGGAAATAAAATTAATCATAAAATAACATGAAAAAAGGAGACTAATTATATGACATGTAAAATTCAATAATTTTCTCCACAGAAAATAACAAAGGTGCATTAAAAAACGAGTCTCAAAGAAGGAAAATTGAGACCAAACTATTTTACTGATTTGGTATCTTTTGAAACGTAAAAACCATGAAATAAAGATGATAAAATGGATAAGTAAATACCCATAAATATAATTATTATAATAATTTTTTACATCTATATGAAGTATAAAAACCACACAAATGGAATGGTTGGAGAATAAATCAAGAATCTCATGAAAATAAAAAGTTAGATGAAACACCCATTACTGTATATATTCACTATCATCTTACTCATTCCAACCACCAGTATAATAAATATAAATAATTATAAATAATTTAATGAAATATATTCTTATATATAATACCATATATTTTTTTTTATTATGGAATTATATTACATTGTTTTTAGCTATATTATGTTAGGGTTTTAGTTTGGGTAATACCCTTTTTGTTCTTCACATGCATCTTATTTTGGTATTTATATTTAAATTATGATTTTTTGAATGAGAAAAATGATATAAATATAATTTATTTTAATTATATTTTTATTATATTAATATATAGAATATATAAGTTGGAAATGGAGTACACCGTTCATGGAGATTATAAGTCATAGAAATGTTTGAACGATGTTTCTCTTTTTATTGTCATATTGAAAAAACTATAGTACATGATATATATATAAATATATATATATCAATATTATAGTGACATTATTATATCATTTATATCATATAATTTCAATAAAAATATCTTCAATACATTTAATATAGTGTGTGAACGAATCACATCACTTTGAGAGGGTGATAGTACACACTTTCTCAAATGAAATTATCATATTAACACCAAATAGAAAGTAAAAAGATTTGTGTTGCAAAAAAATTTGAATCATAATGAAATAATTATTATATTATAATATATAAAAAAAATTTATACGTAATTATTTCGTCCATGATTGGCGGTAATGGAAATAGAACAATCCTCGATTATTGAGGCGGTAGTTTGCAAAATACATAAACAATATGTTCATTACCCATTAGATAATGGTATGTGTAGGTATTGGATAAAAAATTATTATAAAAACATCCTAGTATATTTAATATACTGGTTCTTTTATTTCATAATCTAAAAAATAATGTGGATGGTGGAGAAAGATATTAAAACGATACAGCTTGATAAAAGATGTTACCTCTTAATCGGATAATTCCTTTTGGTCTCCCACAAAGGGAATCCATGGAAGGATTTATTCAATAAGGTAGTATTAATGAATTTAATGAGTGATGTTAAAAATTTTATTGGTCATATATGTTGTATGCGTAATAGGTTTTATAGGTGTGAGTTTGTGGGAGATTTGTTGGGCTTTGATTCGGAAGAAAAAGGGCTCACTTGGATTTTGTTTTAAAAATGTAAGTTGTACACATGTTTTTACGTAATCAAATTCATAAAAAACCTTCATAAATCAATAATGGAAGTATAATTTCATAAATATTTTTTAAAAATTATTATTTTGACATGTGTATAGGTCGTTTGCGGCAGTAATTTTATGTTTCAGTCCCTAATTTTGTTTAATTTGACCTTAATAGATTTGATTAATTTTAATCACTTTTACATATATTTATGGTAAAAAAAGTAGTTGTTCGTATTAAACTAAAAATATTATATATGTTATAATATTTTTTTTCTATTCTATTCACATATCGGTAAAAATATGATTAATACTAATCTCATAGACTATAAGAAAGTACATGTTTTTATTGTATAAAGATGTTCAAATGTTTATTATATTTTTACGGTTAATTTCTAGTAAAATTGATTATAATTACATAAATTGAATTCATATTTTTACAATTCATCTAATTTGACCATAGTACAAATTTAATATTTATATTAATATTAAAAATTATTTAATCAAAAAGGAAACTTATAACTAAAAAGTAGTTTTTTTACCATTCAACAAATAATGAAGATTATAAAAAAACTTATAAAATTAACCCAAAAAAAATTTGTAATTATAAATAAAAAAATTATGTTTATTTTTTCAAATTGTGTTTCTACATTTGAATATAACTAATATTTTTTGTTTTTCATAGAAGGACATGTTCTGTAGTTCATAGTATTTTAAACCATATATGGAATTTGCCAAAAATTACTTCTTTAATTAGGAATATGTATTATTTATATTAAAATATTATAAGAAATATTTTAAAAGCAGTTATTAATATTCATACCACAAATTTTAACGTCTATGATATAATTAAATATTTAAAAAAATTATAATAAAAGGATGCTTCACTAAAAGTCATTTTTGACTGTAATGTTCACCAAGTTGATGTCACGGGTAGCACAATCCATGTTAGTATATCATATTGTGAAAGGCAAGTAAAATCCATTTGAAATTAATTTTTGACTTAGTGTTTTTAAATATACTTATATAAGAACTTCTATTTTCACATTAAATGAAAAATATAAAAATATACATTAATTCGGAATATAAATTCACATAATACTAGGGTGTTAAAAGAGCCATAATTTTCTTACAGCCATAAATATTTATTTTCGTCATATTCTAATTCCTCTATCATACAATTCATGGTGGTAGATTTTTTATCTAGCTGGAATATTATAAACTGCATAAGATATGATACTACATGAAAAATCTATATATCTTCAAAAATATTAATTAGAGAAAATAAATCATGTATATAATACCATTTTATGTGTGAATAAACCTTATAAAATGTAATGTAAATTTAATTTGAAACCTCTCCCTTATTAATCATTTTAAACAAAACACATTGGGGCCCAATAATATTTTCATCATTTGTTCTAGGGTTATATTTTTATGTGTAATTATTCTTACTTTTTTCTTATACATAATTAAAATATCATGCAAAATTTTTGAATTTTATATGTTCAAAAACTTATTATAGATTTATTTGGTAATTTAGATCTCATGGATAATCACACCTGGTCCCCATTCTCTAAACTAGTCGATATAGTTAGCCAATAATATTTTTTATCTAATATGTTTTATATAGTCTTTAATACAAATATTATTCATTTTCCATTACTTACTATTTATTAATACTATAGGTATTTAATATTTTAATCATATGTATTCTATTTATAACTAAGTTTTTCATATATTTTCTATATGTATTAATCAGTATCATTAAAATCTATTATATATATTGAATCAATGTATGAATAAATTTATTAAATGTATTCTTGTATTATTTTATTCAACATTATATATCTCTTTCTCCAAACACATGTCCGATTTTTTATAGACATATCAAATTAAAAATTTGATTGATTTTATAGACATATCAAATAAAAATACGTTAGGCATAAGACTTTTTAAACATCAATTCTGGAATTGCATAACAAGGATTAAATCTCATCTCAAAAAAACTATTAAATATTAAACATAGAAACCACTAGTCATTCCATTTAAATAGGACATCTAATAAAACGTTCAACAATACCATTATATTGTTTATTCTAGGGAGTATAGTAACAATACCTAAACAAAGGTTTATCTGGGTAAGATTGAATATAATTTCCTATAATATCCTTTCTATTGTTTTTCGTCACCATTGTAATATGAACCACCCAATATCATTAATATATACTTTAAAAATTCATTAATAGATAATATGTATCTAAAATATGTGTCGGGTAGAATCTTTTTTCATTTTTATAATGTGACAAGTAAATGTAAAAATATATTATTCACCTTTATGTTATTTATAATCATAATTGTAATTAAATATTCTATAATTAATTAAATTGGGATCGTTGAATATATTTACCCACTAATAAGATTCCCTTACACAATATTCCCTTTCTGACATAATCCACACATTATATCTATATATCTAATTAGTTGGGGTGGATCTTTTACTGTATTCCCATTATATTTCCATATGTAATTCTCAAAAAATTAAAAAACAATTTCAATAACTTTTCACATCACTGATCTAAAATCAACATTGTTAAAATAAATAAATAATTATATGAATATATTAAATTATTTAATTATTATAAATAGATTAATCCATTTTTTAAAATAAATATTATATGTAGATGTTTCAATGATATAAACTAGAAAATATAAATATAATTTTTTATTAATATTTTTACACATATTTTATTTTTAGATTAAAAATAATTATTTTTTTCATAAAACATTATTTATAATATTAGTATGAATGTATATTTCCATCCCCATAATTCTTATTAAAAAATAATGCAATAATGATAAACTCATTTTATTCTTAAATGATACTCGTTTTTGTCAAAAATAGTTTATGTTGGTAATTATCATCTATATTAAAGGAAATTATAAACATAAGAAATTGGATAGGATAAAATTATTTCGGTATTTAATATATGCATGTTAAAAATATTTATAAAGGGAGATATCATTTTATGGTATAAAAATATTTTACATGGGATAAATTTTATTTTCATAGTAATAATATAATAATTTTTTTAAAAATATTTTGTTTTGTTTTATCATTTTAAATAAATATATAAAATTCTCATATATCAAATAATTTCAAAAAAAATTAGAAAATTATATCTAACCATATAAACAGACATTTAATAATTAATTTATTTGAAATTATGTTTGGAATAATTAACTATTTTATTTTTATTTTTCATCAACATAGTTTTTTATGTTTTTAATTAAAAGTTTATTTTAACTTATTAAAAAAACTGATCATATTAAAGGGAGTTAAAATTAAAATACATAACATCAATTTTATGTATAACATATTGATATATATTTTAAATAAAATAATGATTTTCATTTTCATTTTCAATATGAAGGATAATAATTTTAAAAATATGTAACATCATTTGGATAAAATAATTTACAGTTTACATGAATCATTAATATTCTATATGATCAATATTATGATAGAAAGTCATGAAAACATATTCAATGAACTTTTATACTCTATGATCACTTAAATGACATATCATGAGTCTAAAAGCAATACTAAAATCATTAAAGTGCTATATAATTATGATTACGCATGTTGCCTTCATATCAAGAACATGTAGAACTGCACAACATTTATCCATAAAAATGATCATAATTAATCAAATATAAAATTAATATTATGAGGTGGTGTATAAATAAATGTATTTTCAATATCAATATATTATTGATATGTCAATATGAGTGTCCTCTAGTATAATTGGTGATGGTATTCAACAAAAAATTGTTTTTCCATGGAAAAATAAAATGATAATTTTTATATTATAATAGGGGTACATAATAAATCCAGGCAGGAGTAAATTTTAAATAAAGGGGAGTCCTATTACATATAAAAAAAATTACTATGAGTTATGTGTAAATTCAAACACAGTAAATAAGGATTCAATGACAAAAGACATCACATAAAATGTTTATTGAATAATATGGGGAATGAGAAGATCCCTCACCATGATAGGGTGTTTCAAAAATCTTGAATGAGATTATTGAGATATAAGGGGAACCTTGGGTGGGATTTATATAGTATAAGAAAGATTATATTCATTCTTACATGTGATTTGATGAATATTAATAGGTATGTGGGTGTGATTATATCATATAATAGAGTGGGGTTCATTATTATCATCCATGAATAGGTTTTATATTATGTTGAATAAAATTTTTTAAGAATACAGTCCATAACATGTTTTATCCAAATGTTTCATCTAATGATGAATGGTATTAATTATTTTTAAATCCAATAATTGAGATTATTATAAGAATCTCCTTGGTGATCTGTAAGTGAGTCATTACTAAAAATAATTGATTACCATAATACATGTTTTGGAGGACTAATAATAGTATTATAAAATAAAAAAATCAACCAAAATGATTCAATAAATTAAATATGTAATATATATTTTGTTGTGGATATATTTTATGGTGTGCATTACCACACTTTTGGGTCATTATGATATCATAAGACATATTATATATTTATAACATTCCTCAATTTGACCTAAAACAACTATTTCAATATAAAATTTAGAAGAATGAACTTTTGATAATTAGAAAGTTATTATTCCAAAAATATTATTTTATCAAAAAATTTATATCAATATATGAAATTATAATTATAAATTAAAATCTTTTTTTATTAAAAAATATAGTATATTTTTTCCATAAAAATTATTTAACCATTATTAGAGTTATATTTTCACTTCCAAAAATTATATTCTCAGTTTTTATTTAATATACAATATATAATAAAATTATTTAATGAATGATTAATGTTTTTCAAAAATTATTGAATCCAAAAATATAATTTAATAATTTAAATTCCATATTACTAAAAAATACAATTTTTTTACTCAAGTAGTATTGTTTTAATTCATTAATTAATAATTTATATAGTGAGTATAAATGAAAATATAGATTTAGTATTTTATATAAAGGAATATACACATATTTATTCTGTTATAGTTAACATAAATGAAACCATATTACACTATGTATGTCTTAAGGGTATTGAGTGTAATGATGCGATTCTTAGAGCGTTTTTAGACAGACATGGTTTGGGCCATGAATTTTTTTTAAAAAAATACATCTCCTAAAAAATGTTTATCTCAAATATTTACTTTTTAGATCTTATCTAGATCATGGTCATGCGAAAATAGAGAAAATATCGTCTCCCTAGTATGCGCTAGAAAATTTTCTTAATCGAATATGATAATACTAGGTGATTCCATTACATTGTTGGTATATGTCAATGGGAAATTATCATAACCCTTGATATATAATAATAATATGATAAATTTTCAATTATTATACTATATAAAATTATTAATCCTAAGGGGATTTTTAATACTATGGGACATAACTTATAATTTTAAAAATTATAAAAATTAGTAAACGTGTTATCTATATTTACATTACAAAAATAATTATTTTATTCATTTTAAAAGTATTTAAATTTAATTAAATAAATATTAGTTCATTAAAATATTCCACCTATAGTAATTCAACCATAGAAATTTTAATTTCACATAGTATAACAAATAATGGTACTTATGCTTCATCATTACTAAAAAATTACATTATCACATCAACAAACAAGAGGTTCCACCATAACTCATTGAACAAGTGCGTATTTATTTTCATAGAACATTGTATCAACAATAAAATATCTTCAGTAGATTATCCTTGAATGAAATGTAATTTTATAATTGTACCACCTCTTAGTTTTGTACATGTGACTGTTCTGGTATATACATTCTGAAGATTTATATATGGGACAAATCATGCAATTGATATTGGTTGGGTGGGAGAGATAATCGATAGGCTACAACCATAATGAATTAAGGATATCAAATGAGACAATATGTCAACGGATAAGATTTTATTCATTACCAAAACACAAGAACCTATTCCATTTAGACATATAAAGAAAAATATTTTTAATGAATTCCAACTATAGGTATCATCAATGATTATATACATGAAATTTCTATTAACTTTGTTTGCTCTTCATGTGACCCAGAATGGTTTCAACCTTATCTTTCATCTCTTAAATGAGACAGAGTCCCACCTTTTTCCACTCTATAACATCACTCGATCATGGTGATGACAGACGTATGTTCCTATAAAGAGCATCATAGGGCACATTTTTATCCTAGAATTGTTATTGTTGTTATATGAGATCTCTGATTAGGGAAGGTATCTGTACCCACACCCTAATTAATCTATTAAATATGATCTAGTCTTATCATATATATTATTAATTGTCCTTTTTGAAAAAACATCAATATGAGTGTGATAAGTAGTGTTGATGTAATGTTCCCATCCAAGAATCCAATAAAAATGTTCTCTGATCTGATTCATCACCTGGCCTCAAGTGCACTCCCAGAATGCTTGAGATTGAATAATATCAGAGAGTATCCAATAATAACCATAGGGTTACTAAAACCACTTTTATGAGAGTAGGAAACAATATATAATAATGTAAATAGTAGAAAAATATGTAATAACTCTAAACATTCATTTACAAACATAACCAAAAAACTAGGTACAACCACCAGCCAACAATAACTATTTCATGTTATGCTAAATGTCCAAATGTGAAATGTAACCCAAAAATAATGACAACCAAAAGATTCCCCAAATTGGTCATGACACTATGTTCGGATCCTCATCCTTTAGTATTCTAATCTTGAGTAAACTCAATAACACCATGCCCTTTCCTTCATTCAACCCTGTAATAATGAATTCTGTTGAGGTATCGAATTACAACCCAAGAAGGGTGTGAGAATAACTCTATAGTCCACCACAAATAGTGTGTACAAATTATCATGTCTAAACATATAGTGCATTTATGTATGAAGTGGAAGTCTTGGTACACTAAAATAAAACATTGGACCCATTATTTATCAATGTATACAAAAACCATTCGTAAAATTATTACCATTTTCATCACTTATTGCATCTTCACTATTTTGTCAATTATCCTGACGTGTTTCATGGATTAGGAAATTACATCCTTTTCACAATGTTTTTTGGGATTGAAGAATCATGATTATGATAATAATTAAATCACATATCTCAAAAGAGAAAAATACATCACAAAAAATAAAATATACTTACCTTGACGCTTTAGTTCAGGTGTAATGTAACTATTTGGGGAATAGAGCACCATACCCTTTCCATACACGTTCATTGATAGGTAGTGTATAGGGGAATATTTTAACTCAACCAATGGGTATTGAACCTTAGTCAATATCCCAAACTACCTGTCTATGAGAACCTGATTATATATATCCAATAAACATACATACTATATCAAAAACCATAATAATAAACATGGTAATCAATATTATGTTGTAATTTATTAACATAGTACCATTTTATAATACATAGAGAAATTTTCCCAATTACAATTCTCATGGTCTATCTCATTCTCCATATTCAAAAATTCCCTTATAGAAACCCAATTATTCATATTCAAAAATTAAAAATCTATTATCAATTTATCCTGTTCTACATTTAATATATATAATCCCTCTTAGAGATTTATGTATATTTCATAATTCATTTGACACCATTTTAATTAAATTAATTAATCTATTACATGTTTATTCCCAACCACACATTAATCCATTATCAAATCTAGGAAAAACTATCAATGTTTTATTTTCAACTCAAATATACATAATTAAATTTCTAATAGGGTCTCTATGTTATCACACATCAATTCTACACTTGACATTACCAATTTCTCAGTTCTAGAATATTGACACACACCTTGAGTGGCCCTAAATCAGTGAAATCATCCTAAAAGAATCTCATGTGAATAATTAATAGTAAAAATATTTTTTTAGATTCTATTTTTTATAAATCACACCCAATGAATTCATATCACACAATAATTTTCAAATAACGCAAACAAACATGCTCTAATCAACACAATGTCTGTGGGATAAAACTTTTGGACAACCTACATCGAATATGTAGATGAATTATATTTTAATTTCCACCTTAGATAACAATCCAAATACCCATTGAATTCATAACATATAATTCATAAAAAAATATAGTTTTAGGGATAAAAAAGAAGATCACCTATGATTAAAAACTTAATCAGGAAAAGAAATGAAATGATAGGATTAGACATACCTGGAGATTTGATCTACAATAATAGGCAGTCAAATAATCCTATAAATTAAAGATAATCACCCTTTAAATTTATTTGTTTCTAGTTTTTAACATTAGGGATATAGGATAGAAAATATAGAATAAATATGAGTAGGGACATAAGGGTCCTAAAGTAGATATATTTTAAAATTTTCAACTTTATTGGGGAACATGGTTAACCCGCACAGTTTTCCAAACTGTATGTATGCCACTGCCTAAGGGAACTATTGTTTCATGGTTACTATGTAAATATACATGATATGAATAATCATGATCCAACCACTTGTAATGTTACTATCCCAGGTTTCATAGTTTTCATGGTAAGGATGCATGATTAATTTAACTGGGTGTGAATCGAGAGCTTCATATAGCTTAGCCAGATTTTCATTATTTTCATTTCCCAAACCCATAGAACACCCTTGATTCCTATCATACACATGGAAAAAATTTATTTATTAAAAAATAAATAATTCAGTGAAATTAAAAATAATTACCATCATGTTGTCATGATCTCTCAACACCCCCACTTTATATCGACTCTTACTTGAACCGCTCTTCCCGATCATCTCATAGCTTATACGGTCAAGATATTGTGACACAGATCCCACACATGTAACACCCACTTCCATGTTCCCTTTTAAAAATTACCATCTCACTATAAAACCCAGTCCATCTAAACAATCTTTAACCACAATAATTTCTCATGATGATCCATAGTACAAACTTGATGCTACAAAAAGGACTCAACTAACACATGATCTACATCCTCATCATCAAACACATGAGATGGATAATGGTTATACTATGGAATAAATGAAACATTGTATCATATTAGTTATGGGTGCCTTCCAAAGGTGGACCATACCTAGTTTGTAGCATGGTCTCAAGAACATTTTCATGAACGCCAGAGGCTACAGGCTAGCATCGAGGAACATGGGTGTGATAGTGAGGAAACTATACCCTCATTGGTATAGTGACACAGATGAAACAAACAGATAACAGTAGTGGAAGAATTAATACAACATAATAAGTAAACAAAAGAGGACTGAAAGTAAATAAATTACTTGAGCACATATATAAATGATTCATGTCACATATGCCTAAGAAAAAATATAAGAAAGTCACAATGTTTTAATAATGTACTAAACCAAAGTACAAGAAAAAAAATATAATCTAGCAGCATCACAAACCCCAGAATAGTCCCATGTTCATTATCTCAATGGAAATCAAGTACCTTACCTAAGAGGGAACTTGACATTATATATACCTGCAATAATATATTTAGTTTGGTTCCAAAAGCATGACGCAAACAGGTGTGAGATGAATCCTGGTAGGCAATAACCAAAAGAGTTGTGCCTAACAATCAATGTACATATATAGCATATAAGAAAAATTTAGTAATAAACAAGGAATTTATCAAATTAAAAAATCATATAGTTTCAACTACATTCCATTACATTTACTAATTATTCAACCAATCAAACACATGAAACCTTTTGGGAACTTCCACAATCAAACCCCTCTAGTTCATGTTAGAAAAAGACTCTCTGAGGAAGTACTCACCATCAATTCTCTGTGTTTTCATTTAACGGCAACTATACACTCTATGAGGATTAACTCGACATCCAATTTTCCATGGGGACTAGAAATAGTATACTACATACACTATGAGGGATAAATCAACATCAATCCCCCTATGGTCGTGCAAAGTGAAAGCTAACAAACACATTGGGAAATCACTCATTGATTATTCCCCCTACATTCTCTCTACCCTAGGTTCCCACGTCTTTGTGTAATATAATTTTGAAAAAAAATTACCAGAATCTAAATTAAATATCAAAATACAACTTGGCTAAACCACTACAATGCATATCACAAGTATTTCATAAAATAACAACTACTTCCTAAAGACACAAGGAATATAATGAATAACATCCTAACAAGATGTTCTAGACCTGAACATCCAATATTAACAATCATGGGAAAGAAAACCCATAAAGAAGGTAATGAAACTAATTACAATAAACCACCCTTACTTTAGAAACTAATCAATTACATACATCATCAAAGAGATATTTCCAAAACACACAATACCCTAAACTACTGTATTCGGTCCATTTTGAAGATATAATTTAATGAAAACTATGGAAATGAACAAACCACCTACCTTGATGTTATATTCTGTATATAGTAGAATATTAGCATTTAGTAGACTTATAATGACATAGATCTACAAAAATTTAAAAAACAATCTACTTTGAAAAACACCTGATGAAGAAGAAAATAAGAGGAGATAATCTAGAAGAAGGAAGAAATCATCAATTTGATTCCAACACAATCAACATTGTTTGATTTGGTGGTTGGAAAATGGTTTGAGGGATCCGAGAAGATTCGGCGATTCCCATTGCTCCTAGGTTAAATGGGGCATGAGAAGTTGTTTCTAAAAATTAGAGAAGACCCTAGTCTGATTTAACCAATATATTGAAAATATACGACATGTTCTGTTAATGTACACGTCGTGTACATTACCTCTATGGCCTCCACATTTTTTGGTCTCTAGGACACCCAACACTATGATGTACTCGACTGTTACATTTCCAGTACATAGCTACCCGCAACAACCAGGTACATGGTGTGTTCTCCTAAGAACCCAACTTGTACTCATTACATTTCCAGATTCTCCCCTTTTCCCCAAAACACCAGAAATGAAGATCCATACCGTAAATGAATATATCAGTTCTTACAAACATCCGACCTTAAATATTCATCCCAAAATTTCCCGAATATGGTGGTGTAGAAGAAGAATCCTTAAACAGATCCTGCCACTGTGATTGCACATCGGCCTCCTTCTCCAAAGTCTGATCTTGTACTCACCCGTGCTTCCACAACACATGTACTAGAGGAACAGACCATCCATGAAGAAACTTCGTTCTTGGATCAAAAATAATGATATGATGATCCTCAAATGATGAATCAACATCTAACTTAACCTCATTGGGTTGTAAAGCATGGGATGAGTATGAGAAGTAACATTGTAGCTAAGAAACATGGAAGACATCATGCATATCTCGATACCTCTAAGGTAACAACAATCGATAGTCAATAGGAATGACTCTCCCCAAAATCTCAAACTACCTAATATATATTAGTGGACGCGTAACCTATCTCTTAATATTCTGTTTTCCCAACTTCAGTGTGACCTGTAGGAAAACATATTCTTCACCCTTGTACTCAATAAGTCATCTCCTATGATCTGCATAAGAATTATATCATGACTATGAAATATCCGTCCACTTCGGAATCATCTCCACCTTCTCTATGATATCCTGGATAATATTATTTAACAACATAGTTCCCTCTCCTTCCTCTATCAAACGTAGGGGTGAGCGACATAGCCTACCGTAAGAAGACTCATAAGCTTCCATATGTATAGTCACATGAAATCTATTGTTGTAGGGAAACTACCCCAATGGTATGTGCGTCTACCACGTACATTCTAAACCTTGGATGGATCCTCGAATTAAGTCCTTTAGCACCTGAATATTGCACTAGGACAAGCCATCTTTTAGGGGATGGTAAGCTATACTCAGATGAACCTGTACACCTAAACCCCATTATATTCCCTTCCAGACCGGAGATATCTATGGTAATCTCTCTCTGAATTGATGGAGAGCAGACCCCCATGAAAATGTATAGTCCCTCGGATGTACAACTTCCCCAGCTCATCAACAGTGATGGTATCCTTGATCGATAATAATTATGAAACCTTCATGATCCATTCAATTACAACTCAATCCACATAATTTCTTCGGGGTGACCATAGTAAATCTATCATTAAGTCAATTGTGACATTATTCCACATTCACTCGAGAATGGGTAAATTCTGAAAAAGCCCTACTATTAACTAATTCCCCTCCTCCACTTATTGACAGGTGGAAAACATCATCTCAAACCTAGCAGCATCTCTCTTCATACTAGGCCACTAATACTGACGGTGTATATCTCAATACATCTTGGTGACACTAGTACGAACTGCCCTAACTGAGGAGTGAAAATCCAGCATCATCTCCTCACTTATGTCAACTGACACCGATACAAGTCCATGAAATCACAAGATCTCATCTTCACCTACTGTACATCATGTAATAGGGTTATCTACTGATACTGTCTCTCGTAAAACTATGCCTTCAGAATCTAATAGCTACCTCATTCACACTCAATCATGTAGAGTAGAGGCAACAACTACATAAGAAAGAAACGCCTACCCTTATCTATTGTGAACATTCAAGTGCTTCTTAGAGAATAGATCCATAAGATTCCACTCAATACTATCTTCTTGAACTACTTATATCTGAGTCCTCCTACTCAATGAATCATTTGTAACACACCATGATTTTATAGTACATTAATTATTTAATGTAATTCAATTACATTAACTACACACAACACTAAGTTCAAGCACACCACGACTTACCAAACTAGTCTGTAAAAAGTAGTAATAAATAGTATTAACTGAATTTTTCATTTTATTTAATCTTTATAATTTTATAATCCATATTATGTGGTTCTTAAAAACAATATCAGAACAAATTCATTTTATCAGATAAAGGAAGTATTTTTTATAAATGCAATTTTAAAACCTTTTAATGGAGAACTTGTTTCAAATCTAATATTTGAAACAATTATATATTAAATTTGACAAAATAATCTTATTATTTAGAATCAGGACATATAAATTTAGTTTTTTTAATTTATTGGTGTTTTTCTGATAACATTTACATTTGTGTGAATAATGAAAAATACTATACTTTAACTAAAATAAATTTTTTAATAAAAAAAATTTATACTATTCAACTATACATATGAATAGTTTTGAAGTATAATTAGAAAATATTTTTATCATTTAATCCAATTTTGGTCATTGGAAGTAATTTCACCTTGAAATTGGACATAAGAAAATTTCATTATTTTAGGTAGTTATTATTTTCTAAAAATATGCCTTTTTGTTTTGACAATGGGAATTAATTTTAAATTAATAAATTATATTTATATGTTTTGAATTTGGTATAATATACTTCATTTTTGTATCGGAATATTAAAATTATCTTAGGGTGATGTTTTGGTATTTTTCTGAAAACATTCAATTTTTTATGAATAGAGAAAAACACTAAGTTACTATTTAAAACAAACATTTCATTTAAATAATTATTTAATTTAATAACATTTATTTTGGGTCAAAATAGATACATAAAACCTATATACGTTCAATGCAATTCATTAGTGTCATTTTGTAATTATATTAGATATATAAAATTTTATTGAACATTCCACCCTCTTTTACCCACCTCCTAGGAGAATTTGCAAATTTATATAAAAAATAATTTTACCAATTATGTTATTTGAATTTAAAAAATAATAGAGACATATTTGATATCATTAAGTAAAATTGTTTTCAATGAGATGAAAATAATTTTTGGTGAAAAGAAACTTTTGACTTTTATTTAACACGGTTAAAAGTAAATAGAGTAATTGGAGGAAAAAAGGTTATTATTATTATCCTAACAGATGTCCTAATTATATTGGATAAGCTTAATTCTAACAAAATCTATTTTATTAATAGAATATGATCCTTTAGGTCCACTTGGAATTTATTAGGGCATTTATTATTATTAAAATCTAAGAAGACTTAAAAGTGTTAAATTCCATATTTAATAAAAAAAGATTTTTAATATAGGGTAATACATATGATAAATTCAACTATAGATATTCATTATAAATCGAAAAATATTTCATACATAATGGATTTTTATTTATAATTTTTATGCATTAAATAATTATATTAATTTATGACACAATGATGATGTAGTAATTACCTAATTAATCAAATATTAAAATATTTGAAATTATAAATTTCCAAATTAATATTATTTGAGACTTTTTAAAAATTAAAATAACTTTCTAGGTTAATATGACATTTTGGGGTTGGTTATATGAATTCTTATTGAGGTAATAATGCTTTTATGAATTTATAAAAAACAAAATACCAAATAGAGTCGAAATTCATATAAAAGTGTTTTTAAAACATATATTATAATATTAATTGATATTCTATTCCTAAAAATCTAAGGGTCAGACAAAGGACATAAATAATATTATATATGTCATTAATGAACCACTTGAGGTTCTTCTAGGAAGTTTATAGTATGTTTATTTACCATATAATATAAAAATACAAAGAGACATGGTAATGTCAAACTATTTAACTAAGAGTTAAATCTAAATGATAAAGTTAATATAGTGACCCAAACCTATATAAAACCTAATGGATGAGTGGTTTTCAACCCATACCCACCTTCGACATTAAATAATTCATTTTTGAGCCATCTAAAATCAAAAATGGTTTTATTATAAAATAATATTTCTAGTTTTTCTAAGGTGCCCCTCACCCCTCTTATAAATGGGCACTTCCTATTCCCTCTAATTAACAATTTCAAAGCCATTCGGCTCAGCCAACACCTGTCCAAATACCCTGCAAACTATCCCACCTTCATCCTAGAGGCCATAAATTAGTCAGAAAGCCAACTTAAGGATCCCTTTTGATCAAATCAAAAGGAAGAACATGAAGAAGAGGTAAATATTTAATCACCTATTCCAAGATCCTTTCTTCTTCCACTACCTATTTCTTTGTTATTTCCATCCTAAAATAATAAATAATGTATATTATATATAATATGATATTATTAAAAATATGGTACAAACATATTCATTATTCTATCCATCATTTGAATGAGATGTCACCATATGTGCGTACGTACATCTTACCGTCTCCACGTCGTGGTGTAACTGTTTTTCAATTCATTATTATTTGGATGGATAAAACAATGATGTTTAATTGATGCATATAATAAATATAACATGATACTGATTCTGTATATATGATATAACACCCATTTATATATTATTTTAATATCAAAACAATGATATTATTAATCGTGCATACGTACAGATTACCGTCTCCATGAACGCGATGAGATTCATTCATCATCATAATCCATTCAAGACTAATTATAATTAAATGATTAAAAATATTATTTAAAGACATAATATGATTCTAGATATTAATAAAATTCAATATATCAATAAAAAAATACTTACAGAATAATTCATATAAAGTAAAACAAATCAGTTAACACCCGAAACGACGATAATACAAAGATATTATTAACAAAGAAATGTTAAAAGATCATATATGATATCATATTAATGAATATTACTATAGTATAATTTAATAAAAATTATTTCACCATTAAACAGGAGGTTAACCTACCCTCAACCAAGTAAAAGTAAAAGGTAACGATTAATTTCAAAATCTCTATATTATTTGAGATTGTTTTTACATAAGTATCTACTGGTACATATTTATTATCCATGTCCACATTTCATAAAAGAGTGTTCAAAGGGATTCTTTTTAATATACATTTTACTAAATCATCATTTTAAATGTTTTAAATATTTATTCTTCAAAGTCATTCTCATTAATTTCCATTCTTTCAAAATAGGTTTTAAGGATTTATTTATATATACATTAATGTTTTAAAATTGTAAATTACATTCAAAAGTTTCACTGTGGTATCAGAAAATTTGATTCAAAAATGACTTTAAATGTCTTCCTTTCTAAATTGCATGACTTTTAAATGTTTTCATGAAAAATTGATATTTCTGTCAAATATTTTTACAAATCATTTTCATATATGTCAACATCTTTTGATGGATTTTATGATTATTTGATGGTGATTTATTATGATAAAATCTTCAATATTGTATTAAAGGATTTGTGATATGTTTGACTACGGATGTGTTATATTTGTACCATTCATGGTATATAGATAAATTATTGACATTTCATATGCAAGTTTCAAAACGAATTTTTATGTTATGTTTAAAACTTTTTATATGAGGAATGAATTAGACTTAGTAAGTGACAGGTGGAGCCTGCTATAGCTCCCCGATGCATCGATAGGTCTCATGAGACAATCTAGTGTCTTGGCACAAGGCCTTGAAAAAATCTTATTTGTAATACTGGCACAAGGACTCGACTATGTGGTTATGAATGTCTGGAATTATGCATTTTATCATTATGAAAAAGGCTATTGATATTTCATGTGATTATTCGACTGGTAGAATATCCATCTGAATAAGTAAATGGAATTATTTGATTTTATCTTTTCCATATTATACTGATGTTGATTTTTAAAAGGCTTTTGTTTTAGTCGTATACATTTCATTACATTTTTATTCTTATTTATAAAAGTTTCTACTATATTGTTATCCTTACTGAGCATCTTTGCTCACCCCTTTCTATGTTTTGTTTTTCCCAGGATAAGAAGAAGTATATTAGAACCGACCTATTGGGATATTATATGGGATCTCAGTGTTGTCTATGGAAACAATGTTGTTGTAGTTTTTAGTTTTATGATGTAATGTAATCCTTATGAATGTATCTAGTAATTCTAAATGTACTAAACAAATAAGTATTTCGAGACTTGATATTTTTTGATAATTTCAATCATACGTAATAATGCACTGACTATGGGCTTCTAGGGTCGGGGAGTTACAGTTTGTATCAATGGAAATTTAGTACAAACCTTGGAAACTAGATTTATAAAAACACTGATTAGAGCACATTATCCTATGATAGAAGTTGGGAATTAGTATAGAATAACATCTTATAATTTTTGTATTGTAGATATTTTGTGAGATTTCCAAACAATTCATTCATGTCTGGATATGAGCAGGTAGAGGCGGCTCTGGAACAGATGTACATAGGGGTAAAACCTGAAAACATCACTTTGAGATAAAATTTAACGGGAACTGGTGCACGACAATGGTCCATGTTGCACTCTTTATTACGACACTACCAGGGGATATGCATAGGAAAATTTTCATTTTCATTACAGACCATTATGAAGGGTTTATGAGTATAAACTTTCTCAAATAAAACTTCTTTTTATGATTATGTATTATTTCAATGAATGTTCAAATTATGTTTACATGTTTAAAATTATGCATTTCGATTCATAAACTAACCCAGTACAACCATTCTTTAGAAATGGAACCCTGTAGAAGGAATGAGAACTCCAAAAATATGTATAGTCCAAAGAGTAAGAAGGATCAACTATTTCATGGTATTAAAAAATATTTAGAAGGGAAATAGTCTCCCACTTATTCTCAAAATATGAAGTAATATTATCATCTGTTAATAAGAGAAGTAGAGAATTCTCTGAGTCCTATGGATTTGAAGGGAAGCAAGAGACGAAACTGATGGTAGAGAGAAAGATGGATAAATTTAATAAGGGAAAGAAGTATTCTCCCATATATTATAACTGTATAAATAATCACCTTGGTAAATGATTAAAGGGAATGGGAGTTTGTTATAAGTGTAATGAAAAAGGACACTAAGTACATGATTGAAATGGTGAGAAAAATGTTACAAATGTACAATGCTTCATCTGTAAGGAGTTGGGACACTATACAAATCAATATCCAAATCATCAGAATATACCCCAAAAGATGATATATGAAACAAAACAAGTTATAATACTACTGAAGATGAAGAGGAATGATTAAGAGGTCTCATGTTATTATTAAAGTATTATGTCATTTGAGTGTTATATCAATGATGTACTGGTTATATGAATTATAGAAATAAATAAGGATTGTACTACAGTACTATATCATTGGGAATTTGAGATTATATTGTTCTGATACAAAGGTATTAATTTTGGTATAAGAGATTATTCATTTGGATAACTTATATTGGATAATCTTGACTAACTTGGAATTTATTATTATATTGTTTATTTCATCATTGTGGGAATATTAAAAAAATTAGATATAAAGAATATATCTAGTATTATATAATGGATAAAGTAGAATGAATGTAATCAATACGGTTTTACGGTAATTCATAGTGTTACCATGGTTTAAAATAATACATGATGAAGACGTTCACTTGTTATTACCTGGTAAAAAGAATCTTCATTGTGATTTAATTCCTTATAAATTATGTATTGTGAGTTTGGATAGAAGTATTTTGGTTAAGTCTAATGGTTGGAATGGATTATGTTTGAAATTGGATACTATTGTTAAGGTTGTTTTTTCGATTTTTATAAAAAGGACAACACACATACCGTGTGACAACCCATCGTGTTGGACAAAGCTGAGGGAATCGAACCCACAACCATAGTGATATTGGGATTTACCACATACCACATTACTACATGAAGTCCTTGGATTGTATAATGAATTTTATTTTTTAGAGGTTCTGATAAGTGAATTACAAATTAATTTTTTTTGAACCTTATACGAATATAATAAATAGAAATTTTTTTAATGTTCTATTTTCATTTATAGTGAAAGATGAGTTTGTGGAATAAATCAGATAAATGATGGAACTCTACATTTCATGTATATATATATTTTTTCTTCCCTCTTATTCGACGAAGATATTAATCCTTAAACATTATGCAAGGGATCTTAAAACTAAAAATGTGTTCTGTTAATACCTTTTGTTTTGTTGAACCGATGATATTTTAAATCATCATAGATTGATGTCATTGAGGCCCTAACCACTATAATTTTTTGTGACTGATGGCCTCGATCACACCCTATAAATATTATTTTTTTTCCTCTAATTATGTGTCATTAATATCCACAAATTTTCTCCTAATCGAGATCATAATTTGGTGGTGATGTTTTCATTTCCCTTTTTCCTCTTATATGACTAAATTTTATTAACCCAATTTCTGATGTGGGTTTTCCCATGATGTTATTTTATATTTTCAAACTTTTATTTTCAAAGAACAATTTCAAATTGAAATACCGCAATTTATTGAAAGAGGGAAGAATGTGACACCCTAATATTTCATAGTCTGTTATTTCTTCAATGTAATTCAATAACCTTCACTACATACAGCACTGAGTTCAAGCGCACCACGACTTACCAAACTAGCCGTTCAAAAGTGGTAATGAATAATATTAAATGAATTTTGAATTTTATATAATCATTTTAATTTTAGAATCCATATTATGTGTTTTTTAGACACAATATAAGAACAAATTCATTTTTTATATAAAAAAGTGTTTTTTTTAAATGAAATTTTACCACCTTTTAATGGAGAAACCTTTTTAAATAAAATAATTGAAATATTTATATATTAAATTTTAAAAACTATACTTCTTCTTTATATTTCGGGAATAAAAATTTATTTTTGATAAAATTTTGGTGTTTTTCTGATAAATTTCATATTTGGGTGAATAGTAAAAAATACAAAATTTTAACTGAAAAAAACTTTTTTAATCTAAATAATTTATATTGTTAAACTATACATATGAATGGTTTTTAAGTATAATTAGATTATATTTTTATCATTTAATCCAATGTTTGTCATTAGATATAATTTCCCTTTGAAATTTTACATAATCAATTGTCAATCATTTGTTAGTTATAATTTCTTAAATATATTCTTTTTGGTTTTAACAATAGAAATTAATTTTAAATTACAAATTCAATTTATTTGATTTAAATTTGGTAAAATCGAATTTATCTTTGGATTCGGAATATTTAAATTATATTAGGGTGAATTTTTGGTATTTTTCTGAAAACTTTTAATTTTTGATGAATAGTTAAAAACAATGAGTTATTATTTAAAACCAAATATTCATTTAAATAAATATTTATTTTATTTAAATTTATTTTAGGTAAAAATATATACATAATTCCTATATTTGTTCAATTTTATTCATTAGATTCAATTTGTAATAATATTAGATATATAAAATTTTATTGAACTTTTCAACGTCTTTTACCCACCTCTTAGGAGTATTGGAAAATTTACATAAAACTAGGTTTTACCGCTTCTGTGAGTTGAATTTTGAAAATTCTAGAGCAACGGTTTTTGTTCAGTAAGTAAAATGTGGTTCAATGAGATGAAAATAATTTTCGTTCAATAGTAAATTTTGATTTTTATTTACAACGGTTAAAAGTAGATAGGGTAATTAAATGTAAAACTGATATAATTATTACAATAACACTTTTCCTAATTCTGTTGGATAATTTTAATTCGACCAAAATTAACCATAAGAATAAAATATGATCATTTAGGTCCAGTTAGATTATATTAGGACATTTATTATTATTTAATTCAAAGAAGAGTTAAAAGTGTTAAATTCAATGTTTAATAATTTAAAAAATTTAATATAGGGTTATACATATCATAAATTCAACTATAAATATTAATTAGAAAGAAAAAACGATTTCCTACATAATGGTATTTTATTTATAATTTTTAGACCTTATATAATTAAATTTATTTATGACACAATGATGATTCAGTAATTACCTAATTAATGATAAATTAAAATATTTGACATTTTAAATATCCAAATAAATGTAATTTGAGACTTGTTAAGAATTACACTAATTTTATAGGTTAAAATGATATGTTAGGTTTGGTTAGATGAATTTTTTTCTGTGTAATAATTTTGTTATGAATTTAGTAAAAACAAAATACCAAATAATGTCCAATTTGACAGAAAAAAGTTTTTAAAACATATATTATATTAATAATTGATATTCTATTCCTAAAAATATTTGGTTTGGCCAAAAGTCTTAAATAAAATTATATACATAATTAATGAACGACTTTATTTTCTCTAGGATTTTTATAGTATGTTTATTAACCATATAATATAAAAATAAAAAGAGACCTGGTAAATTTCAAACTATTTAACTAAGTGTTAAATCTAAAAGATAAAGTTAATATAGTAACCCAAACCTGTCTAAACCCGATTTTTTGAGTGATTTTTGACCCATATCCTCCTTATCCTTTAAATAATTCATTTTAGAGCCATTATAAACCGAAAATGATTTTATTATAGTATAATATTTCTATCTTTTACAAAGGTGCCCCTCACCCCTCTTACAAAAGAGCACTTCCCCTTCTCTCTAATTCACATCATCAAATCCATTTGGCTCAACCAAACCCTGCCCAAATACCCTCCACACTATACTAACTTTATCATAGATTTATTCATTTATTCATGAATCCAACCTATGGATCCCTTTTGATCAAATCAAAATGAAGAACGCGAAGAAGAGGTAAATATTTCATCACCTCTTTCAAGTTCCTTTTGTCATCCACTTCTTCATTATTTATTTATTCCATTCTAAAATAATAACTCCAGTATATTTTATATACTATGACGTTATTATAAATATCGTACAACCATATTCATAATAGAATCCATCCTTTGAATGACATGTCACAATAATTGTGTACGTACGAATTACCGTCTCCACGTCGTGGGGTAATTGTTATTCAATACATTATTACTAGGATGGTTATAATAATGATGTGTAATTGAGGTAAATAATAAATATAAATTTGATAATGATTCTGTATAGATGATATACAATCTAATTATATATTATCATAATATCCAAGGAATGATATTGTCGCTCGTCCGTATATACGTATTACCGTCTTCAGGAACGCGATGCGATTAATTCCCTATCGTAATCCATTGAAGATTAATTTTTATTAGATGATTAAAAATAATTATTAATGACTTAATATCATTGTAAATATGAATAAGATACATCCAATCCATAAAAAACATTACTTACATAACCAAGCATATAAAGGAAAACGAATCTGTTAACACCCGAAACAAAGATAATAATAGGATATTATTAACAAAGAAATGTTAATAGATCATATAAGATATTATATTAATGTATATGATTCTAGTATAATTTAATAAGAATTATTTCACCATTATACAAGAGGTTAACCTACCCTCGACCAAGGAAAAGTACAAGGTAAGGGTTAATTTCATAATCTCTTTATTATTCGAGGTTGTTTTTACGAAAGTATCTACTGGGACATATTTATTATCCATGTCCACGTTTCATAAAAGATTTTTCAAAGGGATTATATATAAGATAATTTTAACTAAAACATCATTTTAAATGTTTTAAATATTTATTCTTCTAAATCATTCTCATTAATGTCCATGTTTTCAAAATATATTTTAATAATTTATTTTTATGGACATGAATGTTTTAAAAATGTTAATTCATTTAAAAAGTTTCAAAGTGTTATGGGACACTCTGATTCTAAAATGTCTTTAAATGTCTTCCTTTCTAAATTATGCGACTTTTTAATGTTTTCATGAAAAATGGATATTTCTCTCAATGATTTTTACAAATCATTTTCATCCATGTGAACATCATTTGATGGATTTTAAGGTTATTTGATGTTGATTTATTATTATACCAAACATCAATATTGTATTGATGGTTTTCTGATTTGTTTGAATGTGGATGTGTAATTTTTAAACCATTAATGTTGTATAGATAATGTATTGACATTTTGTATGCTAGTTTTAATATGAATGTTTATGTTATGTTTAAAAAATTTCATATGAGGAATGCATTGGACTTAGTATGTGACAGGTGGAGCCTGCTATAGCTCCTCGATGTAACGGTAGGTCTCTTGAGACAAAATAGTGTCTTTGAAAAAGGCTCTGACAGAATCGTATTTTTAGTCTTAGCACAAGGCCTTGACTATGTGGTTTTGAATGTCTGGAATTATGCATTCCATCATTATAAAAGTGTCTATTGATATTGTATTTGATTATTCGACTAGTATAATAACCATGTGAATAAGTAAATGGAATTATTTGAATTTTTCTTTTTATATTATGTCGATGTTCAAGTTTAAAAAGATTTTTTTTATAATTATACAATGCCTTAAATTTTTATGCTTATTAATGAATGTTTCCTCTATATTGTTATCCATACTGAGTATCTGAGCTCACCCCTTTCTATGATTTATTTTTCCTAGGATTCGAATAAGTATATTATGACTAACCTGTATAGATAGTCTATGAGATCTTAGTGTTGTCTATGGAAACAATGTTGTTGTTGTTTTCCATTTAATTATGTAATGTAATCCTTATGAATGTATCTAGTAAATTCAAGGATACTAAACTAATCTTTCTTTTGAGACATGATCTTTTGTGATCATGCCAATGATTCGTAAAAATGCACCGACTCTGGGATTTTGGGGTCGGGGTGTTACATCAGCCATTGTGTTACCTTTCCTAGGCATATAGGCAAGATCACAATCAATGGAATGAAGTTATTAAACCCACCTTATCTCTCTGAAATTTAGGTCATGTTGGGTAAAGATATACTTGAAACTTTTATTGTCATTTAACACCAAAAAATGATCTCCCAAAAGATAATGCCTCCAACAGCGCAAGGCATGAACAACTATATCCAAATCGAGAAGACGGGTCTGGTAATTCTTATCATGTGGCATCAACTGCAGAGAACCGTACATGATGAATCATTCTCTCTACATAAGAATTTCTTCCAACCTGATACCGGATGTATCACAGTAAAATGAGTAACTCTTACCTAGCTATGTTAAAACTAGTATTAGTTGATAATTCCACATTCCTTTTAGCTCCTAGAAGGTTGAATCATAGGAATCTATCCACAAGTACTTCACACACTTCTGAGTCAGCCCCTTTAGTGGCGCTTTTAAGCATGAAATTTCCTATGTAAAACATCTATATTAACCATTCATCCATAAAATAGTCTTTACCTCAATGAAATACTTGGCCTTCTCCCAGGAAACTACTTCTCTCACTTTCCCAGGGTCTACAACAACTCATGTCTTATATATGACATGACCCAGGAAGTAAATCTGACACATCCAAAAGTGGAATTTTTGGATCTTATCATATAACATATATGTTCTATGTGTATTAAAAACGATATCAATATGATTAGTATAGTCGTTTCGAGTTTGATAGTACATCAAGACATAGTCCATAAATACCACCACGAATGAGACCATGTATGGATGAATCACTCTGTTAATCTGTTCCAAGAAACCTACAGGAGAACTCGTGGGACCGAACAACATCACCATATACAAATATAGACCATACCGACTCCAAAAATATATAAAAAGTATATATGATGGTCAAATGTGAAATTGTTGATAAATGGATCTCATGTCAATAATTGACAACACCGGGGCTCCCAGATGCTGATCAAAGGGATCATCAATCCATGAAAATGGATATCAGTTCTTGACTGTCAATTGGTTCATCATATGATAATGCACGAAAAGTATAAGGTTACTATCCACCTTCTTTGCAAACAATACAGAAGAACCCCCTAGAGAAGTATTGGGTTAGAGGATACATTTTTCCTATATCTCCACTAGTTACTTATTGACATCATGTAACTTTGGAGTAGCTATTCTATAAGGAGTAATGGAAACCACTGCCGCTTCTTGAATAAGAAATATTGAGAAATATACGTCTGTCTTTGGTGGAAAACATGAAAATTCATATTGTAAAAGCTCTCTAAAACTATAAGAATCTACATCTGTGAATTCCCCTGGTCATCCAAATACATACTAGAAATCTGGGCTGTAAGTCCTTCAAACCCATGATGCTCGGGTTCGTCATTACTTTCATGGACAATCCCATTCGCACTTATGTAAAAACTAGCATCCCTCTGGTGATGTGAAACTCACCCTACAATGATATCAATTTACAACATCCTGGAAGGGAGATAACCAGTCAATTCTGAGAATGAAATCATTTCCCATAATCTATAATACATAAAGGTCCTAGAAGTAGTGACACTCATCATCCTCAAGAGGGAACACATTGAACTGATAAAAAATAATCATACAAGTCCTCCACTGAGTATCCAAAATAATGATATCACACTTAGTAAGGATTGAAAGACAAAGTCTCTCCATAGAAGCAACCAATATGAAACTTTGTGAATTCACTATATCTAAAAGTGAAGAATTTTAAACTGAGGTAAATAAAATCATACATTTAACTATAGAGGGTCTGAGATACTACTTCTATTGGGTCAACTCTATCACAGAAGCCTGACCTACACCATGACTATGTGATGATGTTTGTGATCCCCGCGCTACTCCACCCTACAGCTATCGAAAACCTTGTGTTTGAATTGTAACACCCCAAGCATTCATGGTACGCTTCACTTTTAATAAAATAATAGCTTGCTTTGTATGAAACATCCAGTTCTAGCACAACAGGGCCAATCAAACTACTCATTAAAAAAGGATTTATGAATAGAAATATACACCTTTTGAAATTCTGTAAATTTTATTTTTAATAATGGACTTCATTTTTGGATTCAGAATACCAAAATTAGATTATGGTGAAATTTTTGTGTTTTTCTGAAGAATTTCAGCTTCTGATAATTAAAGAAAAACACAGCATTATTTTTTAAAAAATTAATTTTAATTTAAACAGATATTATTAAATTTATATTTATTTTTAATTAAAATAGATACATACTACCTATAAAAATCCAAATTAATTCGTTGGAGTCATTTTATATTAGATATATAAAATTTTATCAATCATTTAATGTATTATACCCACCTTCTAAGAACAATTTCTATTCTATATAATATGTATTTTTTCCATATCTATGAATTGAATTTTAAAAATATTAGAGACATGGTTAACATGAGTAAGTAAAATTTGGTTCAATAGGATAAAATTATTTTTTTGTGAACATTAACTTTTGAATATTATTTACCACGGTTAAAAGTAAATAGGGTAATTGAAGCTAAAAATGCAATTATTATTATCCCTAACAATTTCCTATTTGTATTGGACATGTGTATTTATACAAAAATAAACCATAGGAATAAAATATGAGCTTTTTGATCCACATCGATTAGATTATGACATTTATTATATTTTATTATAAGAATATTAAAACTTGTTAAAGTCTAATTTTAATAAATAAAAAAAATTTAGTATAGGTTTATAAACATGATAAATTCAAATATTAATATTAATTATAAATGTAAAATGATTTCCTACATCATTATATTTTTTTTATCATTTTTGGGAATTAAATAATAAAAATCAACTATGACATAGTGATGATGCCATAATTACCTTTTTCATGATTGACTAAAAAAGTGATGTTATTAATATTAAAATAAATGTATATTGAAACCTTTGGTGCCGTCCACAAATTTTCTAGGTTTATATGACATGTTAATGTTGATTAAATATATTTTCTTAGATTAAATAATATTATCATGACTATCAAAAATCCTAATTACTAAATAGTGTCTAAATTGACATAAATGAGTTTTTAAAACAAATAGTATATGAATAATTTATATAATAGTGATAAAAATTAAAGGATCATGAAAATGACTTATATAATAATAGATATGTCATTAATGAACCAGTTGATGTTAAATTTGAATTTTATAGTATGTTTATTAGCCATGTATTATAATAATACAAGAACACAAGGTAAAAGTTAAACTATTTAACTAAGAGTTAAATTTAAAAGATAAGGTTATTATAGTGACATAAACATGTATAAAACCTATTGGTTGAGAGGGTTTTTATCCATACCTAGTTTATTATCGATATTAATCCTTTTGGATCTATTAAAAACGAAATATATGTTATAATAAAATAATATTTAAAGATCTTCCTAAAGTTCCCCTCACATCCCTTATAAAAGGGTACTTCCCCTTCTATCAAATTCACACCTACAATGCCATTTGGATCCGCCAAAAACAAATATATTATTCTCCCAACTACCATAAAATGTTCATAGAGTCATTACATTGATCAGAAATCCTACCTATGGAATCATTTTGTTAAAATCACATTAAAACACACGAAGAAGAGGTAATTTTCGTCACCCCTTTCAATGTTCTTTTCCCCTTCAAAATCCTCTTTATTTTTTTTCCTTGACATGATAATAACTCCAATACCTTATAAATATTGGGATGTAATTATAAATATGGTATAACCATATTCATCATTTTATCCATCCTATGAATGAAAAATTCAACATACGTGCCTACGTATGGCTTACCATCTCCACGTCATGTTGTAGTTTGTTATTCATCACTTCATTATTTAAACGGGTATAATACTGATTATAATTGATGTAAATAATAAAAAAATTAATTATTATTTATATAAAATATACCATCCAAATTAAAAAAAATTCACCATCGATTGAAGTATATTGTTGCTTGTGCATACGTAAGGCTAACCGCCTCCATGATGCGATGATATTTCATTACCGATCCTAACCATTAAAGAATAATTTTCATTAAATGATTAAAAATAATGTTTAAAGAACATAATATCATTATGTATTTTAATCAAATACATCCTATCCATAATAAACATAATATACATAACAAAACATATAAAGGAAATTGAATCTGTTAACACCCTAAACAATGATAGTAATGAAATATTATTAATAATGGAATGATAGAGGATCATGTATGATATCATATTTATGTACCTAGTTCATTTATAATTAATAAGAACAATTTATCCATTATACAAGAGGTTAACCAACCCTTGTCTAAGGAAATTTACAATGTAATGGTCAATTTTATAATATCTTTTTTGTCTGTGGTTGTTTATACGTAAGTATCTGCTGGGAAATCTTTTTCGTCCAAAACCAGGTTTCTTAAAAATGTATTTAAAAATAATTTTACATTTTCCTAGACTATGGGTTAAATAAATATATACCATTTTTTGACTTTTTATTTAATTTTTTTAATGGAATATTTCTTTCAATTTCCAAACAAGGTACATTAAGACCTTTTTGACAAATTAAGGTAAGATTTTTTTTACTTATACGGGGAGTGCAGTTATTTTATGCCATTATAACACCATATAATTTTCCCTTACATGATTATATGAATATTTTCAAAATAATTTTTTCATTACATATAATTGTATTCATTGTAGAAATAGGTATTTCTAAAAAACAGTTTTTGATTGATTTCATCTATGCCAACATCCTTTGATGGATTTTACACATGTTTGAATTTTACTATTTATGATAAAATCATCAATAGAGTATTGAAGGCTTTGTGATGTGTTTTACTATTGATGTGTTGTTTTTAAACAATCCATGATTTTTGATAAAATTATTAAAATTCCATATGTTATTTTTAATACAATGTTTTATGTTATATTTCATCCTTTTCATATGACGAATGAATCAGACATAGTATGTAATGGGAGGGGACTACTATAGCATTTCAATGCATTATTAGGTCTCATGAGACAAACTAGTGTCTTGGAACAAGGCCTAGAAAATAATTATATTTGTATTCATGGCATGATGAATTGATTATGTTGTTATGATGTCAAAAATTATGCATTACATCATTATGAAATATATATTAATATTACAATTGATTATTAGACTAGTAGAATATCTATGTAAATATATAAATGGAATTATTTGATTTATCACTTCCATATTATGCTGATGTTTTTGTTTAAAAGGCTTCTGATTTAGTCTTATACATTGTCTCAAATGTTTATATTTTGTTATGATATTTTATGCAATATTTTTTATCCTTACTGTGCATCTGGACTCACCACTGTCTTTTATTTTATTTTTCCCAGGATGTGATGATGTATATTATAATTGACCTGATGGTATAGGGTATGATATATGAGATTGTTCAAAGGTGAAACCATTTTGATTTTTTCATTTAATAATGTAATGTAAATCTTATGTATGTAACTAATGCATCCAAGGATAATAAAATGATAAGTCATTCGGGACATGATCCCTTGTGATAATTCCAATGTTATGTAATAATGAACCAACTCTGGGTAAATAGGGTAGGGGAGTCACATTTTTTATCAGAGGTTGTTTTGTACAATCCTTGGAAACTAGATTAATAAAATCATTGATTTGATAACATTACCTTATGATAGACATTGAGGGTTGTTATAGAAGATTATCTAGATATTTGTTAATATAGATAACATGTTGGGATTTCGATGAATATTTCCATGTTTGGATACTAAAATTGGACGTGGATATATCATAGATGTACCTCGAGGTGAAAACACTGACAAAGAGTTTTGGGCTTGACTCATGGTTTCCTTGTACATGACAATTTGCATTACTGCACACCTGGTTTGACAATCTCGAGGGATATGCTTAGGATAATTTAAATTTTCATTAAAAATAATTAGTATGTATTTATGAATAAATACTTCATCAATGAAAACCTTTTTATGAATATTTATTATATGCATAAACTCTTCAATTTAGGATAGGTATTTAACTAGTTTGGAATTATGTAGTGTGATTCATAAACTAATATAGTGTATGAATTTTCTTAGAAATGGAGCATAGTGAAAGGAATGGAAACTGCATCAACACCCATAATACATGTAGGGATTTCACTCCTACTAATGATAATTATAGATGATCTAGAAATGCAACTAGTTTTTATCATCTTATATCCATACTAGGACAACTCACTCTGATTATGAATAATAACCATACTCTTTTGGAGCACGATGATCCAAAAAGTGAATAATCAATGTTAGACCACTTCAAGATGAAACGACCACCAAAATTCCATGGGACCATGAATCCATTTTTATATCTATAATGGATATGTTCCTTGGAGAAACAATTTCATACTTTCAGGAGTAGCAAAGGGGAAGAAGTTTTCATGATAGTTTATCAACTCCAAGGAGATGCAGATCAATTATAGTCATTAATTAAAAAATATATAAGGATAAAAAAGTATCAAATAAAAAATGGAGGGAGATTAAATATCATTTCATTCGAAAATACAATCCTTGTGAACATCAAGAAAATATAGAATGGAAATATTTGAGTATGATGAAAAGGGAGGATCAGAATGTCTCAAAGTATGAGGTAACTTTTCAAGGTTAGTAAGGAATGAATCTGATTATAAAAATAAATCCAGAGGTAATATTGATCCATTCCATAATCGGTTTAAACCATTTATCCATTTAGAAATATTCGCTCTATCCTTCCCATCATAAGAATATATATTTTCATGTTATATCAACACAGAAAAAGAATTATTCATGTCATATCACATCAACCAAAAGAATGGGAAGAAGAGATCTACCGAACACTATAGAAATGGAAATAATGGGAATAAGGGAAAATTTCAGTTTCCATTCTATAGTAAAAATCGGATAAAAGACCCTGGAACATGCCTGAAGAGAATGTGAGTCTGTTACAAGTGAGGATAAAAAGGCCACATAGCTCTTGATTGAATGGGGAATAAAGATACTATCAATTTTTAATTCTACAGTTGTAAATAAATAGGGAATTATGCAAATGAATATCCTAATAATATAGTAAACCTACCTCCACAAATTCAAAGGGAGAAAGGCCACAATTATGCAATCACAACTGCAGAGGTTGTTGTTCTGATTGCCTTGGGGGCATGTATATTAATAATTTCATTAAAATTATCCACTACTATATTTGATTCTGGATCATGTAATCTTTTCATATCTTCCCAGTTGAAAATGAAAATTAGATATTTCCAATTTGACTAAACAATTGAGTTTTTAGTCAGAACTCTTATTTGAAGTATCATTGCAAAAATGTTTGGTGAATCAGTTACAAATATGGCATTTAAATATTTTTATCTACTGATCAAATTGACATATCCATGACTGATTTTGATATAATCCTTGGTATGGATTAAATTTTTGACGATGATGTAAAAAATAATTATTAGAAGAAGAATGATAAAAAAATTTATGATGATAAAGATTTTATTATCATTAGAGTAGAAACACCCACATTTGATTCTCATCTAGATCCACCCCAAATTTCATGACTAAATTCCACTATTGGATATGAAGGGAGTAAAATATCCATGTGCGAGGAAAGGAATGTGCAAATATAAGATGCACCTTTTGTTCTAGAATATGTTTATGTGTTTTTAGAGGATTTACTAAGTCATCCTCAAGAACATGAAATTGAGTTTTCAATTGACATAATTCATGTTCAAGGACAATATCAAAGATACCTTGTAGAATGGACACCATGGAATTGGTGTAACTAAAAAATTAGGGGAGTTGAGTAATAAAATATTTATTCACCCTAGTGTTTCTCAAGCGATACCCCTTTTCTTTTTGTTAAAAAAAGATTGATATATGAGGTTGTGAATTTACTACAGGGAGGTCAATGTAATAACAATAATGAAAAATTATCCACTGTGTTGAATTGATTATTTATTCAATCAACTTCATGGATGATAATAATTTTCAAAGATTTAACTTCGATCGGGTTATCATCAGTTCTGCATGAAGAAGGGCCAAATTCTGAAGACAACAGTTTGTACCAGGTATTGGCATTACATGTTTACTGTATTACCTTTTAGAATGACAAATTAACCTTCTACAATAATGGATCTAACGAATATAGTAATCTAAGAATATCATCATGACTATGTAGTGGTATTTATTGATAATATATTGGTATACTCCAATAGCTAAGAAGATCATGAAAATCTCATACGCACTATTCTTAAGAATCTTAGAAGAAATGAATTAAATGGGATGTTTAATAGGTGTAAATTATTGCTTTAGAAGATTATTTTTCTTGGCCATATTATCTTTATGGATGAAATATCTATTTATACTACAAATACAATGATAATCCAATAATTTATAGCACTAACGAATATAACTAAGGTACACCGTTTTATTAGTTTAGTTGATTATTATCGACATTGTTTCCCAAATTTTTCTCTATCGGCTAACCCATTATCCAAGCTCACACGTAAAGGGGTTGATTTTTTTAATATAAAAGACATTGAATAATGGTATAAAAAGTTGGATAATAGAATAATCAATGATCCTATATTGAATCTACTATTGGGGAATGATGGTTCGGTTATTTATAATGATGCTTCAAATAAAGGTCTTGGTTGTGTTCTCATGTAAAATGATAGATTTATTTCCTATTCGTCATGACAGCTAAAAAGTCACGAATAAATATATCCTACTGATGATCTTGAGTTAGCAGCTATAATCATTTCCCTGTAGATATGGAGACACTATCTTATTGTAAAAAATGTGAGATATATATTGATCAAAATATTTGGAAGTATATTTTCTCACAAAAAGAACTCAACATGAGGCAAAGGTGATGGATTGAACTACTCAAGGATTATGATTTCACTATACCCTTCAACTCAGGGATGGAAAATAAGGTAGAATATTATTTATGCAAAGAGGATCATGGAGTTCTGAAAAATATGAGAGTTTATAGGGATATTACATTTATGGATCTAGTACAAATGGATATGGTAATAATCATGGAAAGTGAAACATCGATAATTTTTCCAATTGATGCCAATCATTATTCAATAAATAAAATTAAAAGTTCTTAGACTGATGATGAGGAGGTTCCAAAGAATATTAACGTTGTGAATGACTTGATAATGAATGACTCTGTATTTGAATATAGAATATTTTAATTTGGGAAGACAGTGTTTGTTCCCGATATACCTTATCTAAAAAGGGATTTTTTGGACGAGGATCACAGCTCCATTTTCCCTATACACCATGGTAGCACTATGATGTATTGTGATTTGAAGGATCATTTTTTGTGGGACAATATGATAGGGGAAATTGATGAATATGATTCATGATGTTTGGTTTTTCAATAGTTGAATGCTAGAAGACAACATCCTGGAGGGATCATGCATTCTTTTTCCATACATGAGTGGAAATAGGATGATATTATAATGGAATTTTTCATGGGGAAACCAACGACTCCTAGAACGAATGGTTCAATATGGGTAATTAATGATTATCTTACCATGTCTGCACATTTTCATGATATAAGAGAAGATTTACCACTTGAATGTTTACAATGTATATATATTAATGATTTTTTAATAATTTATGATTTACCCATATCGATTACTTCTGATCGTGATCCCCTTTTTAAATCACGATTTTGGAAAATTATTCAGAACGCCTCGGATACTGAACATCAATTGAGAATTTTATACCAGCATCAAACTGATTGACAATGAAAATGTACTATTCAAACTGTAGAAGACATGTTGAGATCCTTCTCAATTTATGTTCATGTTATTTGGGATCATTATTTACTACTGGTAGAATTTTACTATAACCATAGATTCCATTCATGTATTTACAGGGAACCATATGAAGCGTTATATAGAAAGAGATGTCAGAAAACAATTATGGGGATGATGATGGTGAAATAACACCCGTCGGTCCATAACATGTTGGGGAAAAAAAGTAAAATGTGTAGATTATCCATAGCCACCTCAAAGAATCTCATATAGGCAAAAGAGTTATACAGATAACTGATGGAAGTATTCTAAATTTCATGTAGGAGATCTTGTTTTATTGAATGTATCTCCATTGAAGGGTGTTATATGTTTCTGTAAGAAGGTTAAATTATGTCCCTGGTACATTGGAACTTTTTCAATTCTAGAATGATTTGGAGTTAAAGCTTACCATTTGGCAATGCTACCAAGTCTCTCCAAAGTTCATGGTTTTTTCAACATATAACTGTTGAAAAAATACATACCTGACCTAACACATGTAATCACCAATAAAAAATAGAGATGGAACCTGATCCATTTTATTGTAGAGATCATATCAGAGTTATAGATACCAGAGAACATGTGTTGATAAACCGGACAACTTGTCGGGTAAAAGTTCATTGGAGAAACCATAAAATGAAAGAGGAAACCTGGGAATCTAAGAAACTTTTGATGATGAACCACCCAAACCTCTTTATGGATTAATAATATTGAAATTTGAAGGAAAAATTTAGTTGAAGGAGGAATGAATGTAAAACCCTATGATTCCACGGTACACATATCCTTGAATAATACAATAACTTGTAAAGTAAGAAACTTCGAGTTCTAGCACACCTCGACCAATCAAACTAGCCATTTAAAAAAATAGTTATGAATATTATTGCCTAATTTTTGAATTTTTGAATTTTAATATTCTTTAATGGACTTCATTTTTGGATTTGGATTATAAAATTTAACTTATGATGAATTTTTGGTATTTTTCTAAAAACATTAAATTTTTTATGAAGAGGGATAACCACTGCGTTATTGTTTAAAAACCAAAATTTTATTTATAATATTAATTTTTATTTTAAATTTATTTAAATTTCGAAATAGATACATTATACCTATATTAATCCAATGTAATTAATTTGAGTCAGTTTATAATAATATTAGATATATAATATTTTTTTGATCTTTTAGCGTCGTTTACCCACCTTTAGGCACATTTGTAAATGTACATAAATTGTAATTTTACCACTAATATGAATTAAATTTGAATAATATATGAGACCCTTTTTTCATCAGTAAGTAAAATTTGGTTCAATAAGATGTGAATAATTTTTGTTGTTTAGTAATTTTTTATTTTTATTTACCATAGTTAAAAATTAATACGGTAATTAAGGGTAAACATGATATTATAATAACCCAACACATGAAATAGTTCTATTTCATAAGATTATTTTACCCAAAATAAACTTTTGGAAGAAAATATTATCCTTTTGATCTAGTTTGATAGATTTGGATATTTATTATCTTTTATTTAATGAAGTGTTAATAGTTTAAAATAAAAATTTTAATAACTAAAAAATTTTCATATTGGGTTATATATAAGATAAATTAAATTATAAATATTAATTATAAAGGTTAAATTATTTCCTTCATCATGGTAATTTATTATATTTTTTATAAACTAAATAATTAATTTTATTTATTACAGAATGATGATGCAGTAATTCGCTTATTAATGAATGACACAATTAATTGATGTTATAAATAATAAAATGAATATAAAATGAATTTTTTATTCTATACATATATTATATACGATAATATGACATGTTTTGGTTCATTAAAAAAAATCGAATAAATCATATTGTTAAGACTATCACCAAAACCAAATACTAAATAGTGTCAAAATTGACATAAATAATTTTCTAAACAAATACTTTTTTATTAAATTATATAGTAGTCCAAAAAAAACTAAGGATTCGAAAAAGGACTTATATAATAATATATATGTCAATAATGAACCACATCAGTTTCATTTGGAATTTTATAGTATGTTTTTTAACCGTGTATTAAAATATTACAAGAAGACATGGTAAAAGTTGAAGTATTTAACTAAGAGTTAAATCTAAAAGACAAGGTATATATGGTGACCTAAAAATGTCTATATTATAAGGCCCCAGCCTTTAACTTACTTAATATTGAATTAAATGAATAATTCACATTGAGGATCTTTTCAGGTTTAGAGTTTTAGAGAATTAGAACATAACTATTACATCTTAAAAGATTACAAAGTATACACTTCTACTAAGTCTACATAAAATAAAAACTCTTAAAAATAAAGATGTCCAGATTCCATGTTTTAGATAGCATGAAATTCCCTTGATCCCATCCTTGACCTTATTCCACTTTAAGTCCTGTGAAAAACATTTCGAAAAACTTGGGGTGAGCATAAAAAGCTCAGTAAGGGATACAAAAATAATGAAAACTTATAGTTTTTCAAAAATCAAGTAAACCATGTATACTATATCAAAGTAATACCTTCACCTTCATGAAGTAGTAAAAAAAATCTTCACTGAATAAAGTATCATTACTTACCTTTTTGTAACCAAAGGATTACCATAAAACCCATATAAAGAACACATAGAATATATAAAGGTAACTTGGGACATAAACATACTTAAGTGGAATAACCATACGGTTGACTTCCACACATATCACTTAATGGAATAGCCATACGGCCAATTTCCATACATACATAATGGAATATCCATACGGCCGACTTCCATACCCAATGCATTGGAGGTTATAACATTACCACCCGTCCTGGTATTCACGGCACCACCCGTCATATGGTTTATAACGTAACCACCCGTTAAAATGTCCAAGTACCAGTATAAAATCATAAAACATAAAACCAATATAAAGGAATGATAAAATTTCCACATTTCAATCACAATATATCATAAATATATTGACATAATAGAATCCTTTTTCAAAACCATTTTCAAAATACATACAAGAGTATATGGTATTTATTTTATTTTAAAAACATTACGGCTTGTTGAGGAAGCCAAAGACCAAATAATACTCGTGGCGGCGGAAAAGGTCGTTGTCACCGCATACGTAAAAAAACATTCCTTTTTGTCATTTAGTAAAGCTCTTCGTAGAAAAATATTCCTTTTGTATAAAAGTAAAAGTCAAAGGGGTTTATACACCGTATAAAATAAAGTTGTGTATAAAACGAAATATGCCTCAATGAAAGGAGATTGAGACGAAGTCCCTTACCTCGGGTCCGACTTGACTCGATCGTTCTTTAACGTCCTGAATAATAAACTTGAGTTAATTTATACTTGATTAAGAACCTTTTTAAAGTTCATTATTCTTTTTATATCACTTATTGCCATGTTATAAACATTATGTAACCATTTATGTTAATAATGTTTGTTTTGTCAATATTTGGTTCTTAAGTCGAAAGTTGACTTCTTACAATTACATGTTGTTCATGTGGTCAAACGTTCTTTATATCCATAATGAAATTCCCGATTTGGATATAATATGTATCATATATATCCAGCATATACATCTATTTATAATACTACAAAATCATTTAGAGGTAAGAAATGAAATGCACCGTTCATGGAGACGGTAAGCCGTACGTACGCATGAACGCTACTTTCATTTCTTTGTCATATTAATGGAATTAATACTAAATGAGAGGTATGTATATTTTAATTACAGAACTATATTCATCATTTAGATATATCATTAATTATATATATACATTATATACATGTAATTTTAATAGTACATTACATTTGGGGATAAGAAATGAAATGCACCGTTCATGGAGACGGTAAGCCGTACGTACGCATGAACGCTACTTTCATTTCTATCTCATACTTTAATGGAAAGAAATAATAATGATATAGAGGTATATTATAATTCCAGTATAACATCATATATAATAACTTTAAATCCATCCTTTACACGTCCCACATATGGCATTAACGAATCACATCACTTTGAGGGGGCGGTAGTCCGCACTTCCTTAAATGAAGATATCGTGTTTACCCATAATGGAAACCATAAAGGTATGCCAAAAATAAAAAATACAGAAGCTTAAAGAAAACATAAACATATTATATATCATATATAAAAATAGTGACATCAAAATGGCCTCCTTTGAAGGTGTTAAATGAGTATTGAACAATCATCGTTTTGGGAGGCAGAATTTCGCCATCCACGGAAACTGTATGTTCTTTAACAATTTGATGTAGTTGTGTGAGAGTCTAGCTCGAATAAATCTTATAACAACATCCTAGTATATTGAAGATACTGGTGTTGTTACAAAAGAAGTAAATAAAAAGAGTTTAGAGGGTTGGAGAAGCAAAATAAAACAAATGAACAAGAGAGAATGAATTACCTTTAAAAGTGTAACTCCTTTTGATTTGAGCCTAAAGGCTTCCTTTGAAAGGATTCTGCCCAAAGTTAATCCTCTAGGATGAGGAGAGGGATGTGGAGAGAGTAATTGGTCAGGGGTTGTCCGAGCCAAAGGCTTGAGAAGTGTGTGAAATGGGGTAGAGGTGGGGGCCTTTTATAAGAGGAGAGGAGGGGCACTTTTGGAAAGTAAAGAAATATTACTTTATTTGAAAATGAGTTTCGGTTTTAAAAGGTCCCACATTGATATAATTCGTGTATAAGGTGATAAGGGTTCTAAATCCACTCATCCAATTGGTTTTGGCCATGTGTAGGTTTTATATTTTTCATTATCTTTCCATTTTATTTAAATTGTCAAATAATGATGTCATTGCTGCATCATTATTATGTCATAAATAATTTAATTTATTTAATGTCTAAAAATTATAAAAAAATACTATGATGTAGGAAATCTTTTTATCTTTCCAGTTACTATTTATAATCAAAATTGGGACTTGTATAACCCCACTTAAAAAGTATTTTAGTAAAACAATTTATGTTAGTGTCATTTTCACTTTAACATTAAATAAAAATATATTAATGTCATTTTCCAACTAAAGTGGCTCCATGGGGTCCCCAAGTTGGCCCATGGCTTGTATTGGTCGGCCATGACTCAACCAATAGGTTTAGGACAAGTGTCATGGTTTTTTCACATTTTTATAATACCATTTTTACCTTAAACTACACTAATTACCTCTAATCGCGATTAAGAACTTAATAAGTTACTATTCACCAAAAAATTATTATAATCTCATTGAACCACATTTTACTTCTTAATGACAACCATGTATGTCGGATTTTCAAAATTCAATACACATTAGTGGTAAACTTTCATTTAACTGAAAAATCAGTTTGCTTGATTACCACTTAGTGGTTTCACTATTCATCAAAAATTGAAGTTTTTCAGAAAATTACCAAAAATTCACCCTAAGCTATATTTGATATTCCGAATTCAAAAATGAAGTCCATTTTACAAAATTCAAAACATATAATTCAAATTAATTAATTTAATAATTAATTCCCGTTGTCATGACAAATAGCCTGTTTTTGTGAAACAATAAGTATCAAATGATTGACACCAGTTTAAGTCCAATTTCAAAGTGAAATTGATTCCAATGACCACCATTGGATTAACTGGTAAAAATATTTTCTAATTTCACTTTAAAACCAATTAATATAATAATCTAGTCATATAAATAATTTAGATTAAAAATTGGTTTTGAATTAAAATACAACATTGTACACTATTCATAAAAAAATGAACTTTATCAGAAAGGTACCAAAAATTTACACAAAGTAAATTTTGATGTCCCGATTCTAAAGAAGAGTTATATTTGGTCCAAAATAAAGTATAAGAGTGATCAAAACTATATTTAATGATGGTTCTCCATTAAAAGGTGATAAGTGAACCTTTTGTGAAAATTAGAGTATATATGCCCTAAAATTGAACTCTTTCCGTATTTTAAGCCTTTATCTTTTATTGGGTAAATGTATAAACATTTAAAAACATATCTAATCATATTTTAGTTATTTATATCCATTCCCACTAGTACAACGACTAATTTTTAACTATCATTTAAAATAATATTATTTTATTACTAGTGTGCTACGTAAGTTTCAAAGAAACTCATCGTTGCGTATTGGGTACGCTATCGAACATAGCAACCCCTTTAAAATTAATATTTAATTCGTAAATATTAATAAATATGAAAATTCTTTATTCTTTATTTACCTGGGATGTTACATCCTTCCCCCCTTTTTGGAATTGCGTCCTCGCAATTTTATTCACTTATCAAAATAAGTGGGGGTATTTATCCCTCATAGCATTTTCAGATTCCCACGTTGCCTCTTCAATCACATGGTTTTTCCACAAAACCTTTACCTGATGAATCACCTTATTCCGTAACACTTGCTCCCTGTGGTCAAGAATCTGGACCGGTTGTTCCTCATAAGATAGGTTCTCTTCCAGCTAAACTACCTCTGGAATCAAAACATGAGATGTATCTGGCATATACTTTCTCAACATCGAAATGTAAAAAACATTGTGTACCTGAGATATACTCGGAGGTAAAGCCACTCAGTATGCAACTGATCCAACTCTTTCCAGAATTTCGTATGGTCCAACAAACCTTGGACTCAACTTTTCTTTCTTACCAAATCTCATCACGCTTTTCCAAGGAGAAACCTTGAGAAAAACATGATCACCTACCTCGAAAGATAGATCCTTACTCCGGTTATCCGCATAACTCTTTTGCCTGCTCTGAGCTGTTCTCATGTGTTTCTGAATCAGCTGACCTTTTTCTGCCATCTCTTCTACCAATTCTGGTCCCATCAGCTTCCTTTCACCCACTACATTCCAAAATACTGGAGTTCTACACCGCTTCACATATAATGCCTCAAATGGTGCCATCTGTATACTGGAATGAAAACTGTTATTATAAGAAAACTCAACCAAAGAAATTTGTTGGTCCCAACTTCCCTGATAATCCATAGAACAATCTTGTAGCATATCCTCCAATGTCTGGATTGTTCTTTCTGACTGCCCATCTGATTGAGGATGAAAAGTTGTACTAAAATTTAATTCAGTACCCAACGACTTCTGAAGGCATTTCCAAAAGTTAGAAGTAAACTTGGGATCACGATCCGATACAATGGAGAGAGGAACTCCATGTAACCTGACTATCCCTTTAAGATACAAACGGGAAAGTTGATCTAGAGAGAAATTATATCGTATTGAAAGGAAATGATCAGATTTTGTCAAGCGATCAACAATAACCAAGATTTCATTATTACCTCAAGAAGTCTTCGATAATCCAACAACAAAGTCCATGGATATATTCTCCCATTTCCACTCTGGAACTGGTAAAGGCTTAAGCATCCCTTTCGGTAACTGCTGCTCTGCTTTAACCTGTTGACATGTCAAACACTTCAAAGTAAAATCAGCAATGTCTCTTTTCATTCCATCCCACCAGTAATACTCCCGCAGACCTCTGTACATCTTAGTACTGCCAGGATGAAAAAACATCTCATTCTTCAACTGTGAATCACAAGGCACACATAACCTCTTCACAGACCTCAAAACACAAACAAAAACTTATCCAAGAACTCATGGAAAATTTTATTCATAAGGTCCATGAATACAGCAGGTGCATTGGTTAACCCAAAAGGCATAACTACAAATTCATAATGGCCATATCTAGTACGGAACGCAGTCTTCGGAACGTCTGCTTCTTTTACTTTCAACTAATGGTACCCCAACCTCAAGTGAATCTTCGAAAAATACTGAGCTTCCTGGAGCTGATACCACTTCATTCGATGGCCCAACATCTGCTGAAGTTGTTGCAAAGGATTTCACTACCCCTTTCTGCTTATAGTCGGGCTGCATTCCCCTAGTTGAGTTATTCGTTTGACACTCATTTGCATAATGACCCATTTCATTACACTTAAAACATCTTACCATTGGCTTTTCATTTCCTGCTTGATCATCTTCCTTACAGTTACGAGCAATATGACCAGACTTACCACACCGAAAGCACTTACCAGACTTGGATAAACATTCTCCAGGATGCATTTTACCACACTTCTCATAGGATGGATATTTGGTTTTCTTACCTCCTTGCTTCTTTGATGAATTCCTCCCCTTTGTCTGCCAACTAGACCTCTTATTCTGTTGTTTGTCATAGAACACCTGATCATCGGCAAACTCCATTTCCACCTTCTCCGCACATCGAACAAGTTTTTCATAACTTTTGAACTCACGAGAAGCTAAATCCCTTCGATACTTTGACATTAACCCTGAGTAAAAACGGTTTATTTTACTATCAAGATCTTGTATGAAGTTTGGAGCATACCTTGCCAATCGAGTGAACTTTTCTTCATAAGTAGCCACTGAATCATCCTCCTGCCTCAATTCTAGGAACTGTTTTTCCATCCTATGAAGAACCACCTTAGGAAAATATTTCTCAAGAAACATACCTTTGAATTCTTCCCAGTGAAGATCCTCAATCTCATCACTATCCCTTATATTTTTCACCATCGACCACCACTGATCAGCTTCACCTTCAAAACGGTAAACAGCAAGACTAACCTTTTGATGTTCTGAACACCCCATGACATCAAAAATATTCTCCAGTGCTTTAATCCACCCTTCCGCTTGCACAGGGTTAGATGATCCTTTGAATGATGGGGGATGTTGCCTCATGAAATGTTCCACCACTGACATGTTCCTCTGCGGTTGATCTGGCTGATCTCGTGCATGGATGCCACCACCATTTATAGCCTGAGTCAACTGTGCCATCACTGCAACAAACTATTCAGTTCAGATTCCGACCATATCAGGTTGTTGATTTGGAAGGTTATCTTTCTCCTGATGTCTTCCCAACATAGATGCTTTGTTTCCGCTGCGGAAAACCATTCTGAAACAGAAAAATCTTAGGCGAAGCAACATGGTAATCCTTAAATGCTATATCATTTCAATCATATTATAATTTAACACTTTTCTAACTCCTAAAGTTGTCTAAACTGACCTATGATACCAACTATAAGGCCCCAACCTTAAACCTTACATAATATTGAATTAAATGAATAATTCACATTGAGGATCTTTTCAGGTTTAGAGTTTTAGAAAATTAGAACATAACTATTACATCTTAAAATATTACAAAGTAGACACTTCTACTAAGTCTCCATAAAATAAACACTCTTAAAAAGAAAGATGTCTAGATTCCATGTTTTAGATAGCATGAAATTCCCTTGATCCCATCCTTGACCTTATTCCACTTTAAGTCCTGTGAAAAACATTTCGAAAAACTTGGGGTGAGCATAAAAAGCTCAGTAAGGGATACAAAAATAATGAAAACTGTTATTTTTTCAAACATCAAGTAAACCATGTATACTATATCAAAGTAATACCTTCACCTTCATGAAGTAGTAAAAAAATCGTCACTGAATAAAGTATCATTACATACCTTTTTGTAACCAAAGGATTACCATAAAACCCATATAAAGAACACATAGAATATATAAAGGTAACTTGGGACATAAACATATTTAAGTGGAAAAACCATACGGTTGACTTCCACACATATCACTTAATGGAATAGCCATACGGCCAATTTCCATACATACTTAATGGAATAGCCATACGGCCGACTTCCATACCCAATGCATTGGAGGTTATAACGTAACCACCCGTCCTGGTATTCACGGCACCGCCCGTCATATGGTTTATAATGTAACCACCCGTTAAAATGTCCAAGTACCAGTATAAAATCATAAAACATAAAACCAATATAATGGAATGATAAAATTTCCACATTTCAATCACAATATATCATAAATATATTGACATAATAGAATCCTTTTTCAAAACCATTTTCAAAATACATACGAGAGTATATGGTATTTATTTTATTTTAAAAACATTGCGGCTTGTTGAGGAAGCCAAAGACCAAATAATACTCGCGGCGGCAGAAAAGGTCGTTGTCATCGTATACGTAAAAAAACATTCCTTTTTGTCATTTAGTAAAGCGCTTCGTAGAAAAATATTCCTTTTGTATAAAAGTAAAAGTAAAAGGGGTTTATACACCGTATAAAAGAAAGTTGAGTATAAAACGAAATATGCCTCAATGAAATGAGATTGAGACGAAGTCCCTTACCTCGGGTCCGACTTGACTCAATCGTTCTTTAACGTCCTGAATAATAAACTTGAGAAAATTTATACTTGATTAAGAACCTTTTTAAAGTTCATTATTCTTTTTATATCACTTATTTCCATGTTATAAACATTATGTAACCATTTAAGTTAATAATGTTTGTTTTGTCAATATTTGGTTCTTAAGTCGAAAGTTGACTTCTTACAATTACATGTTGTTCATGTGGTCAAAAGTTCTTTATATCCAGAATGAAATTCCCTATTTGGATATAATATGTATCACATATATCCAGAATATACATGTATTTATAATATTACAAAATCATTTAGAGGTAAGAAATGAAATGCACCGTTCATGGAGACGGTAAGCCGTACGTACGCATGAACGCTACTTTCATTTCTTTGTCATATTAATGGAATTAAAACTAAATGAGAGGTATGTATATTTTAATTCCAGAATTATATTCATCATTTAGATATATAATTAATTATATATATACATTATATACATGTAATTTTAATAGTACATTACATTTGGGGATAAGAAATGAAATGCACCGTTCATGGAGACGGTAAGCCGTACGTACGCATGAACGCTACTTTCATTTCTATCTCAAACATTAATGGAAAGAAATAATAATGATATAGAGGTATATTATAATTCCAGTATAACATCATATATAATAACTTTAAATACATCCTTTACACGTCCCACATATGGCATTAACGAATCACATCACTTTGAGGGGGCGGTAGTCCGCACTTCCTTAAATGAAGATATCGTGTTTACCCATAATGGAAACCATAAAGGTATGCCAAAAATGAAAAATACAGAAGATTAAAGAAAACATAAACATATTATATATCATATATAAAAATAGTGACATCATAATGGCCACATTTGAAGGTGTTAAATGAGTATTGAACAATCATCGTTTCGGGAGGCAGAATTTCGCCATCCACGGAAACCGTATGTACTTTAACCATTTGATGTAGTTGTGTGAGGGTGTAGCTCGAATAAATCTTATAACAACATCCTAGTATATTGAATATACAGGTGTTGTTACAAAAGAAGTAAATAAAAAGAGTTTAGAGGGTTGGAGAAGCAAAATAAAACAAATGAACAAGAGAGAATGAATTACCTTTAAAAGTGTAACTCCTTTTGATTTGAGCCTAAAGGATTCCTTTGAAAGGATTATGCCCAAAGGGAATCCTCTAGGATGAGGAGAGGGATGTGGAGAGAGTAATTGGGCAGGGGTTGGCCGAGACAAAGGCTTGAGAAGTGTGTGAAATGAGGTAGAGGTGGGGGCCTTTTATAAGAGGAGAGGAGGGGCACTTTTGGAAAGTAAAGAAATATTACTTTATTTGAAAATGTGTTTCGGTTTTAAAAGGTCTCACATTGATATAATTCGTGGATAAGGTGATAAGGGTTCTAAATCCACTCATCCAATTGGTTTTGGCCATGTGTAGGTTTTATATTTTTCATTATCTTTCCATTTTATTTAAATTGTCAAATAATGATGTCATCGCTGCATCATTATTATGTCATAAATAATTTAATTTATATAATGTCTAAAAATTATAAAAAAAATACTATGATGTAGGAAATATTTTTAGATTTCCAATGACTATTTATAATCAAAATTTGGACTTGTATAACCCCACTTAAAAAGTATTTTAGTTAAACAATTTATGTTAGTGTCATTTTCACTTTAACATTAAATAAAAATATATTAATGTCATTTTCCAACTAAAGTGGATCCATGGGGTCCCCAAGTTGGCCCATGGCTTTTCGTGGTCGGCCATGACTAACCCAATAGGTGTAGGACAAGTGTCATGGTGTTTTCACATTTTTATAATACCATTTTTACCTTAAACTACACTAATTACCTCTAATCGCGATTAAGAACTTAATAAGTTACTATTCACCAAAAAATTATTATAATCTCATTGAACCACATTTTACTTCTTAATGACAACCATGTATGTCGGATTTTCAAAATTCAATACACATTAGTGGTAAACTTTCATTTAACTGAAAAATCAGTTTGCTTGATTACCACTTAGTGGTTTCACTATTCATCAAAAATTGAAGTTTTTCAGAAAATTACCAAAAATTCACCCTAAGCTATATTTGATATTCCGAATTAAAAAATGAAGTCCATTTTACAAAATTCAAAACATATAAGTCAAATTAATTAAATTAATAATTAATTCTCGTTGTCATGACAAATAGCGTGTTTTTGTGAAACAATAAGTATCAAAATATTGACACCAGTTTAAATCCAATTTCAAAGTGAAATTGATTCCAATGACCACCATTGGATTAACTGGTAAAAATATTTTCTAATTTCACTTTAAAACCAATTAAAATAATAATATAATAATATAAATAATTTAGATTAAAAAGTGGTTTTGAATTAAAATACAACATTTTACACTATTCATAAAAAATGAACTTTATCAGAAAGGTACCAAAAATTTACACAAAGTAAATATTGATGTCCCGATTCTAAAGAAGAGTTATATTTGGTCCAAAATAAAGTATAAGAGTTATCAAAACTATATTTAATGACAGTTCTCTATTAAAAGGTGATAAGTGAACCTTTAGTGAAAATTAGAGTATATATGCCCTAAAATTGAACTCTTTCCGTATTTTAAGCCTTTATCTTTTATTGGGTAAATGTATAAACATTTAAAAACATATCTAATCATATTTTAGTTATTTCTATCCATTCCCACCAGTACAACAGCTACTTGTTAACTAACATTTAAAATAATATTATTTTATTACTAGTGTGCTACGTAAGTTTCAAAGAAACTCATCGTTGCGTATCGAGTACGCTATTGAACATAGAAACCCCTTTAAAATTAATATTTAATTCGTAAATATTAATAAATATTAAAATTCTTTATTCTTTATTTACCTGGGATGTTACATATATCCTATTGTTTTAGAGGTTTTATTCACTCCCCACCTTATCCTAGAAAATATCTATATGGTTATATAAGAAACGAAAAATTATTTTATAATAAAATAATATTTCATGCTCTTCCAAAAGTGCCCCTCACCTCTATTATAAAATGGTACATTCACTTCTCTCATATTATCACTTCCAAATCCATTTGGCTTGTCCAAAACCTATAGAAATATTATCCCAGAAACCCTCACATCATCCAAGAATCCTTACATTGATCTAAAAGCCATCTTATGTAGCTCATTTGATCAAATGAGAAAGAAACACCCAAAGAAGAGGTAATTTTTTGTCAACTCTTTTATTATTATTATCTTCTTCCACTTCCTCTTTCATTGTTTTTTCCACACAAAAATAACTCCATTACCTTATAAATTTAGTTATTTTATTATACATATGGTACAACTATATTAATTATTCTATCCATCTTATGAATGACAATGTCATCATTCATGTGTACGTATGGCTTACCATCTCCACGACGTGGTGTAGTTAGATATTAAAAATTTCACTAGTTGTATGGATATAATAATTAGTATAAATGATGTAAATAATAAATATATCTTTTTAATGATTATATATATATAATGTAATATCCAACTTACATATTATTTCAGCATAAATAGAATGATATTTTCTCTCGTGTATACTTACGACTTACCTTTTCTAGGACGCGATGAGATTTTATTCCCCATCATAACTTTTCAAGAATAATTTTCATTTTATGATTAAAAATAATGTTTAAATAAATAATTATTATTCTAGATATGAATAAAATACATATTATCAATAATAATCATAACTTTTGTAACAAAACATACAAGGGGAAATGAATTAGTTAACGACTGAAACAATGATACTACTTATATATTATTAATAAAGAAATATTATAGGATCATATATGATATCATATTTATGTATGTGGTTAATTTATAATTTAATAACAGTAATTTAACCATTATAAATAATGTTAATTTTCCCTTGACTGTGGAAAGGAAATGGTAATGGTTAATTTTACAATCTCTTTATTTTCTGCGGTTGTTTATACAAAAGTATCTACTGGGACATATTTATCATCCACATCTATATTTCAAAAAAATGAACTTCAAAACATTTTTAGTATTTCATAGAATTTGGTTTAATTCCATTTATACCCTTTTTTTAATTTTTACAAAATGTTTTGAAAGGAATATTTCTATCGTTTTCCAAACATGGTACTTTATTAACATTTTGAAAAATTATGTTAAGAATGTTATTTTAAATTATACAGTGGGTGAAAATATTTTCTTCCACTATTACACATTCTACCTATCCTTTTTAAAATTATATGAACATTTTAGAAATAAATTTTATCGTTACTTTTATTTTATTCTTATGTTGAAAATGTTATATCTCTCAAATAGATTTTGGATGGTTTCATCTATGACAACATCCTTGGTTAGATTTTATGATTTTTTGAAGATGATTTTTATGACACAATATTCTATATTATATTGATGGTTTTTTGATGTTATTGAATGTGGATGTGCTATTTTTATAACATTCATGGTTTATGGTTAAAATGTTAACATTCATTATGCTAGTTTTAATACGTATAATTATTTTATGTTTCAACAATTTCATATGAGTAATGTATTGGATGTATTAAGTGACGGGCATGGCCCGATATAGCCCCTCGATGCATCATTTGGTCACATGAGATTGACTAGTGTCTTGGTAGAAGGCCTTGACAAAATTTATATTCTTAGTCTTTTCATGAGTCCTTTACTAAGTGGTTATAATGTTTGTCATTATGCAATCCATCATTATAAAATTAGAATTTGATATTACTTGTGACTATATGACTAGTATATTTTATATGTGAATATGTAAATGGAAGTAAATGATTTTTATTTTCCATATTATAAAAAAGTTTATGTTTATAAGTCTTGTGTTGTAGTATTATACATTTACTTAAATGTTTATGTTTTCATATGATAGATTTTTTTATATTGTTATCCTCACTATGCATCTCAGATTACCCATTTCATATGGTTTATTATTTCCCAGGATGAGAAGAAATATGTTTTGAATGATTTGTAGGGATAGGCTAGGGGGTATGAGGGTGTTTAATGGAGACACAATGTTTTCTTCGTATCATATTGTATTGTAAAACTTAACTATTAATCTAGAACTTCCAAGATACTAAATTGATAGGACATTTGGGAATTGATTCTCTGTGTTCATGCCAATGTTATGTAATAATGTAGTGACACATTGTAACTAGGGTCGGGGCATTACATTACCACTCTGGCCACAACCTTCACCTCAGACTGAATGGTCAGACAAACTCCAGCTCCCTGACTAATGTGGTACTGGTGGTCCTACTCTGGTAGGAGGAGTTGAAACACCACCCATATTACCAGCTACTGGTGATAAAATCTGACCAAAATGCTCAACATGACCTATCTTGTGCAAAATCGGATCTTTACTTGGTCTCTCCAAAAAAGTGTATGTATATTCCCTCTCTTCCCGCATTAGTTGAATGCCACTTGGCTACCAAAATAACTATTCTCTCTTACCAGAATCTCTACTCAAAGACTCTGAGTTGCGCTTCCTAATATCAATCAGAAGGGTACTAATTCTGGATGCAGAGCCTCCCTTGCTCATAGCTGTAGAATCCCTCTGGTTTCCCTCTATGATCAGTGTGTGGTTGACTTTTGAAGATATGGATGTCAACCTAAAGATTTCCACCTAACATCTGATGTAATTATAGAGACCATCCTTGATCTTCCCCACAAGAAATAACTCATCACCACCTGAAATAGTTGTGAATCAATGCAGGTCTAGGAGTAGAGAAGAATAATCCATGACTAAGAGTGTTCCCTATTCCAAAATCATGAACTCTCAGGCTTGATCGACCATCAAAGTGTCTAGAAAGAAGTAATCATAGAAGGTACTTTCAAACTAATCCTGATACATTACTTTCTGGTGTCCCAACTATGATATAATATCCAACCATCTCATGGAGAAATCATGAATCAAGTACATATCTAGTTTCACTCTCTTCTCTAGAGGCATTTCTTGATGCTCGAAGATAGACTACATGGATTCTAGAAATGACTCTGCAGCTTGAGTTCCCCCATCCCCTAATAAAGTGAGAGGATTCAACTGTAAAAAAACACACATCTACTCATCCATAGATGGGTTAGGTTCTGGTTCTCCCTAGAAGGTCTAAAAAGACCTCATGAAGGCTTCCCATAACCGTGCATCATCGCCTATATCTTGTTTAATTTATGGTTCCAATGCAGGCACAACTTGATTATCTTCTGGAAGACCCTGATATACCATTTCTAGTGTCTAATAGTTGCCCTATATCTAGACTACAACTACAGGACGTCTTGGTGGCATGAATCTAAAGTAAAGCGCACACTATTGTTCAAGATTATCAAGAATTGAAACATAGATTTTCATGAATGGAACAAGTGAACGAAAACATTCTATATTTCTAAAACATGGATACCTGGCGTGTTTAAACACTATATGGAATTTTACATTATGCCTTTACATGGGTGTGTACTTCTACCAAACCTGGTCGTGTAACACCCTTACACACGACATGTTCTCTTTGAGACACATCATGTACTTGAAACATCTCCCTCTTCCAGAGTTCTCCTACAAGGCTATTCCCAAGGATCATGCCGGGGTAACACTACATGGCGCATCCACCATAGAAATGGTATGTATCCCTTAACTCATAACCATTTGTGTCGTTAGTCACTTGGTCGGTGACACTGTAAAATCTACACGATGTGTAATAATAGAACGTGTTGTGTTCAACCTACGATTCATCCATCTGTTTCATTGGTCACACGACTGGATACATGACTCTTTTAACATGGTGTGTACTCCAAGTACACGGCGTGTGTCGCGTAACATTACCCAACCTCGTGTCTCTGCCCACACATCCAATCACACATTTTAGAACTACATAGTGTATGTGTATAGTATATGGTGTGTACTTAATAAAAGTGGTTCCCTCCATAAAATAAGCATATATGGAATTTATTCATCAATAAACACAATGTATTCTAGGTTTTCCCGGACAATAATCCTCATAAACAACTCTGTATCCCATAAAATCATAGAAAAGAATAGTATCATACCAAATTATGATCCGTGGTGGACCATACTCACCACAAATATATTTTTGGAATCATAATCATGTTTTTCACATGTATAATAGTGTAATCAATCACACGATCCACCAAATTATTATCCATGAGGGCCCTTAACACCTCTGGGTCCAATGTTCAGCACTCATTCAATCAAAACCTAACACAATTTGAAATTCCCTATCAAACAGTAGGTAATATATCATGGTATCTTTCATAATATCATGCATATTTAGCACAACCAATATCACAACAACATGAAATCAGTAATTCACCCTAAATTCAATGACATTAAAGCTTGAAATATGATCCCTAGAAAGTTCCTATAAGATTCATGAGATGAAATACCATCATATCATTGGGTTCCAATAGAAATGGAACCTCAATAATATCAATGATAATATTTGAAAACATGTGAATCACCCAACAGTGAAATCAAATCAACTATAACAATTGACAAACCAGAACATCACAATAATCGAGGCATATTGGCTTTTCCATGTACATGAGTTTGCTACTCCCGGACATAGCTTATTATTAACTACCTTTTCCTTCCTATCCATGTTTATAGAATCCAAACAATAAATCAATGAAGAATATAATTCCTTTGATACTAAATTGTAACATACATGTTCTTTGTGCCTCCCAATGTGCCCCTTACGTGTTTGTCTACATGGCCTCAAAGACATTTCCTTGAATGCTAGAGGTTAACAACTAGTAGTCAGGCCTTTTGGGTGATAGTGGAAAAAAATTTCCCTCATTGGAAGAGTAACATAGCTAAAACAAACAAATAACAGTAGCAGAAGTAGTAATACCACACAATAAGAAAATATATAAAGACAAAAAGTAATAAAAAAATAGATTATAAAAATGATGCGTGTAATGTATTTCTCGGAAAGCTTCCAAAAAAATCATAATGTTGGAATAGTGTAAAAATTGAACAAGAAAACATATAAACTTTAGCAGCATTGCAAGCCTCGTCTTCATCTCATGATCTCCAGCTCCACACCAATCAGGTGCATGAAGTAGATGTGATATTTCCCTTATCTCTATATGCAACAATATAATCTATTTGTGCCCAAAAGCGTGACCCAAATAGGTGTGCGATGAATCCCAGTATTCATCCACTAAAAGAAATATTAATAACTGTTATTTAATATAAATAAAAAAATATGCAACATGAAGTAATACACAAGGAATTATTCAATGTAAACTATCCTACAGTTTCAACAACATTCATTTACAATTACTTTTTTTTAAAAAATTGGGTACAACAGCGAAAGGTGCACACGGCACAAAGAAGAAAATTACAGTAAATAGAAAGCTCTGGAATGTGACCTCGTGACCTGCCCCTCACCCCACCCAATCCATTACCACCACACCACAAACATTGAGTCGCATTCATTTACATTTACTAATTATTCAACCAATCAAACAATGGAAACCCTTTACGAAGTACTCACAGTCTAACCCCTCTAGTTCATCTTAGGCAAAGACACTCTGATAAATCACTCACTGTCAATTCCTCTTGTTGTCTTTTAACGGTAACTATAGACCCTATGAGAAAGAACTCAATGTCCAATTCCCCCTATGGTATTGAAATTTTATTTAACATACACTCTAAGGGAGCACTCAACACCCATCCCCCCTATTTATTCACAACGTGGAAGGTAATAGACACTCTAGATAATCCCTCAATGTATACTCCCCCTATGGTCTCACTACACTGGGTTTGAATATCCATCTATGATATGCTTATGAACAAACTATATCCATTATCCAAAGTAAATCTCAAAATAGTACTTGTCAAAACAACTACAATGCATATCACACGATTTTAATATAATATCAAATCCAACCAAACAAAACTAGGCATGGAAAGAATGACATCATAATAAGTAATTCATAGACCCGAGTGGCCAATATTAACAATCACGGGAATAAACGTCCATAAGAAAGGTTATAAACCTATTTCACAATCAACAAACCTTATTCTTACAACCAAACAATAGAAGGCATCATCAGGGTTATATTTCCAAAACATGTAATATCTTCAAGTAGGGTATTCAACATCTTTTGCATATATTATTCAAATAAAACTTCAGAAATACACAAAACACCTACCTTAATGTTTTATGATTGATATAGTTGAATAAAAACCATTTATTTGACCTAGAACATTGTAGATCTTCAAAAACATCAAAAAAGTTCGACACTGAAAAACTCACTAAGGAGGAGAAAACAAGAATAGAGGATATAGCAGACGGAAGAATTAACTAATGTGATTCCATCTAAATCGGTTATGTTTGATTTGGAGGATGTATGATAGTTTTGGGGTTTATATATGGTTCCGCAATCCTAGTCACTAATGGATAAAATGGGGCTAGAAGAAGGTGTGTCTAGCAATTAGATGTCACCCCAGTTTGATTTAACAAATAAAAATAAAATTACATGATGTTTTATTTTAATGTACACACTATGTAGATGCCTTATCAGAGCTCTACATTAGGAGGTCTCCCACTCACCCCACACCACCATGTACTGGGCCGTTAGATAGCCTGTACCCAGCTACTTGCGGCTACTGGGTACAAGACATGTACTCTTAAGTACATAGCATGTACTCCTTAAATTTATAGATTCTACCCTTTTCCCCAAAACACCCGAAATCAATATCCAAACCTAAAAAGAAGATCTCGGTTATTACACACTTGAAAGACATTATGAATACAACTATACAACTATAGAATAGACATTCAGTATGCCATTAGTTTTATCCTCTCCGCAATCTCAATTGGTCCTAAGTATCTGAGATTTGACATACCATGTTACTTTATTTGATGCTGACCCAACATTAGAGACACCTTAAGAGGGACATGATGGACCACTAATAAATCATGAGGTCTGTGATTCAAATTCTCATATGACTTATTCCTACTTTTATATGATTCAATGAGTGTCTGAATTAACTGAGAATATTTTTGATGTATCTTGCATGAGACTCATTCCAAAACCTTGGATTTTCTAGCATGCATAATTCACAAATGAAATCTACATTGTCTATCATAAAGTAACTCAAATGGTGACATATAAATTGTATAATAATTGATATTATTATATTAAAACTAAAATAAGGATAAAATTATTTCCCATGATCCCCAAAAATATTGGACACAAGCCCTTAATATGTCTTATAAAACATGAATGTTATTCTCTGAATGCTTGTCCATATATGGGTGGAAATTCATACTCAAGAACACTTGTGTACCAAGTTCCTTCTAAAATCCCTAAAAATTGTTATGGGAAAATAATATCATTGTCCAAAACTATTTTCCTCTTTATATCATTTAACTATACCACCTCTCAAACATTTGACTCACCCAATTGGTCCATAATGAATGTCTCTCGAATTGGTAATAAATTATCCAACTTAGTCAACATATCTAAAACTACCCAGATTATATCAATCCTCTGAGGAATAATCAAAAGACCAATCATGATGTCCATATTTACGTCTTCTAATTTCAACTCAGGTATAGAAAATTCATACAACAACCCACCTAGGTACTTGTGGTCCACCTTCACCAACTAATAGGTAAGGCATCATGCCACAAAACTCCCAATATCGTTCATCGTTCTTGGACACCGTTATTTCTTGAAACAATGATGATATATCTTATTTGACCCAGGACACACTTCCCACTTATATTCATGAAAATCACACAACAACTCATCCCACATACCAATTGGAACAACAACACTTCCAGGAACACAATTTCTTCCATCATCTCTAAATGACAAACCAGAAGTTGACTCCTCACCATTATGAATTTCCATCATTGATATACGCATAAAATCGTAAAGAGGTCTCTCGATGTCTTGAATTTTTTTTTTGAACACAATGACTATGGATGCAAGGGTCATCTTCTCATTCCAATCCTGTGCCTCAAGGTGAATCATAGCAAAAATTCCATCACTCTCCACTAGAATTAGATTCCTAAACTGCCCATTTATAAGTCTTATGAATCATGGAATTTAAAATACTATTTCCCTTTTCTATAGTGTAAACAAGATCAACATCAACGGATTTCATGTACTTGAATCATATCCAATTTCGATGATTTAAATCATACTGAGAGAAGACTCCAAAAAGACTATTATGATCAATATATTCCATGAACTACTCCCCATAAAAGTATTTTCTCAAACATTGGAAGGCATTATCTAGAACTTCCAATTCGAGATCATTTATAGGATTATTTCTTTCAAGAGGAATCAATATCCAGGAACCATACACCACAACTAGATCATCCTCCACAAATAATGATCCCAGCCCCACACCAGACACATTAAACAATTAGGTGAACCTATTACCCAAACAATATAAGTCATGATCAGTGAAATATTCAACTTCTTACTCAACTAAATCAAAGCATTCTCACATTCCTCTAACCATTAAAACAAAATGCATTCCATGGTCAATATTGAATATAGCAATTACAGCTAAAAAATTTATTTGTTATCCTTTAAAAGAAGCCTGTTAAACCAAGAAAATATAGAAATATAGAAAAATTATTGGGATACACCTATGATAGAACCACATGATCTTTCTTGGGGTCTAATGGAATGCCTTGGTCATAGATAATTTGACCAGTGAAATGTACCCAATCAATATATAAATGAATTTTGGATATCTTGGTATATAACCTCTAATCTCTTAGTGTTATCAATATGATATCAACATATTTGGAAATGTCATCATGAGTCTTCAATTACTCAAAGATGAAATCAAAAAATACAACCATGAACCAATTAAAATAAGTGTTAATGATCTGTTTCAAAAGGGCCATACACACTATTGGAACACTGGATAACCTGAATAGCATCACCCCAAACTCATAAAACTCATACCAACTATTAAAGAGAGACGGTGGTTCATCATATAGTATTATCCTCAGTGAGTGATACCCATATATCAGATCAATTTTATAATAAATTGAAACATATCTCATCTAGATAAAGAGATCATCAAATCGTAGAAGAACATATTATTTCATAACCATAACCTGATTCAATATCCTATAACCAACACAAAGCATCAATATCCCATTTGAATTCATGGAAAATATCAGTGGAGATCCTCGTGGTGGTGTACATGGATGGATTAATACTTTCATTTCTAAATCATCCAAGTAATTCATAAGCACGTGGAGTTATCATTTTAATTAATCAATATAATGGTATGTAAATTGGATATTCCCCTAGAAACAACGTGATCCTGAAATAATATTCTCCCCCAGGTGGTATCCCCCATATTTCATTAAGAAAAAAATCTTGAAATTTACCCATAATGGGTGGGAAGACTATCTTCTTCATCCCTTTATCATGAAGCACATGGCAAGCCACTTGGTTTATGTTTTCTCCCATCTTCTATAAAACTTTCCATGCATGTGCCCATTGAAAAACCCACTCAAAATTATCGAAATTACTTAATATCTCATTTGATTTGGAAACTAACTTAAAATGATAATAGTCAATATGGTACTTGTACCAAACCAAACAAAACCTGACTATAATCAGGTCAATACCTTTTATTTTGAGGAAGAACTGATATCATTGGAAATGGTACCCACTAAAATACAGAAAACAATCCTTACATTGTGTATAATCATCATCTTACACCCCCAAAAAGAGTATCAATTCACATTATCCATCACTCATGTTCCACTAGTAGGCCCAAAACAACCCAGAACTTATCAGACATAAATGTGGGAGTGGAAACTGTGTTAAAAAAAGCACTAAATATCACATAAGCTTCGTGGATTGTACCACAATGAGAAGTTGTTCTAGCCTCCGCACCATTTGGTAGAGACTAAACTATTTGAAGATGAACCACACCTCTACACTAGGCTAAAGATAGATTACTATTCACTACACTTTCCTATTGATATGGATAATCTACCCCCGATGTTCCACATTTACCACCCCTACTGATATGACTAATGGAGATCTAATTGTCTTCCAGAAACGTCGTAACACACCCCCTGCCTGAAATCAATATCTTCAACTAACCACCATTTGTAAAAAGTTTTCAAGAGTTCTGAAAGAACATTTGTATGTGTCATAACCATCCAACTGACCAAAACTCAACAGGTGGTCGGGGACACCGGTCAAGCATGTCTGCTAACCATCCACAATAGTAACAAAACAGTTGCTCACATCCCTGAATAATTTTACCTTTCTTTTTACTAAAAATCACATTCTCACCCACATGGAAATAAGAAATAATGTATTCTTCCTGCACTCTAATGTTTCTCCACACTTCTACATATCTCCAGCCATAATTCTACTACCTAAATCCCCTTTTAAGTTCCTTTCATAGATAATGGAATGATCCACTACATAAAAAAAATTTATAATGAAAATATGCACTTGGAACTAGATCTTATAATGCCTTCCAATGTTGCAACGATGCGTCACATTTCACTAAAATGGATAGAATAATCGTTTACCCACACAACACATTAGGTCAAACTCATAAAATCTATAAGCCTCTCATACAACTAGTTTTATAGAAATTAGTTTTCTAGATACAATTCATAAAAATACATTCATGTCAATCCATAGGTCTGCTCAGTATATACTATGATATCCCACCAATGCATTCCCTAACCTCAAAATAAATAGGAAACCAACATGAATTACTTCGTGGAAGGAGTCTCCAAATGATCAAGAATATTTTGGTTATACTCTATCCAAAATTCAACTACCTATCACCCACCCTCTGATGTGAAATATAGATGGTGTTTCAACTGAATCTCTCTATTAATCCAACACATACTTGGTACTACTTTCCCTGGGACTCATTGAATCATCTGCATAAAATGTGTGAATTTCTCATCAATATCCACTCATATATTTCTCCAAATGTCTATGTTTTCTTACTACACTACCAGGGGAATTCTTTACAAAATTCTATTATTTCCCTTTCGAAACATGTCTTCATGGTGGAAATTATCTATATTTCCAAACATGAGATTTAGAATTCATAAAATACACCTTCTATACTATACACACAAGTAGCCTCCCCAAAAATCATAAAAAACCCCATTCTCATGCACTATCCCAATGGATATCATCACATGTAAATCACTACCCTCTAACACACATATCACAGATCATGGACACAAGGAGTAAACTAATTCACATATCCATGGTCTTTCAAAAGGAAAACATTTTTATACAATTTAAACACCAATATGAATCATTCATCTTAGAAACATTTCTAATTTTTCACCATGTTACAACCCACATTTCATCTCATTTACACAATTCATTAAGAACTTTTATCTAACTAGTTGTTGACATTCATTCCCTTTAACTAAATTGTGTCATATATACTAGACACCATTTTCTTAAAATTTATCAAAATGGTAAATTCCATTCCACTCTTACAATCCCACACATCCATCCTTATATTTTTCTAACATGATGTATGCCACCTATGTCACTAGTTTCCTAAAATGATGAATTAATTCACATTCTATTGCCATTTTGGGCACAAGAAAAATATCATGAAATAGACACATCACACACCATGGTAATCACCCAATGGTGAAATATAATTCAACTATAATAGTTAACAATGATAATAAAAAATCCCAAATCATATACTCAGGTGTCCCTCATACATGTGCCCAATAATCCCAATCACGACCTCATTACCAAGACCAAAAACATAAAATTCCCCCGTATACCATACAATATTATAAGACTATAGAAAATAACATCATATGATTCCAAATTGTAATGTCTATGGCCTTGAAGCCACAAAACTGACACTCTAATAGAGGTCCTCAAATGACCTCAAGCATGCCTCCCCATATGCCAGAGGTTTCAGTCTAGTGGTGATTGTCTAGTGTGTCATGTGGGTATACTATTCCCCCTTTTATCAAACTAATCAACAGTAGATAAAAATTTAAATATCATTAATAATATGTAATACCAATTAAAAATCATATAAAATCATCTCCCAAAAATATTTTATATCCATAATACAATAATAACCATTCCATGTTATTAAAATAGTGATAATTATGAAGGTAATATTAAAATAAATAAAAATATAAAAATACCCAAAATGGTTGTGACTCCAAGTCTGAATCCTCATCCAGGAATTTCAGAAGAATGACTCATCTCCCTAACCCCAATCACCTTTTCCTTCTCTACGACTGAAACTATGGATCTAACATCGGGTACCCAACGATAGCCTGAGTAGTGTGTGATTATAAGTCAGTAGGCCCCCGCCAAAACATTCAACAAAATATTAAATGAAAATAAAAATTGAATGTATTTATGAATTTAAATACAAGGTATCCTCAATAGAAAACTGGTGTCCCATTTGATAAAAATGTATACATAAAGATTTATTATCATTATATACATTTTCATCACTTATTCCTTCTTAATTATTTAATCCATTTTCATCATGTGTTTCATGGGTTAGGAAATTAAGTCATTTACACAATGATTCATGGTAGTCAATCAGCAAGCATACTGGAATAAATCAATCCCCTATGACACTAGGGAAAACAAATCACACTAAACACAATATCCCAACCAAGATTCCTCAGTCCAGGTGGAATCAGACCACTAATTGAATAGAGCTCCATTATTTTCCATAACACATGCATTGTGGGGTGTAGTTTACATCATCAATCTAACTATAGCCATGGGTGTATAATCATAGTCAAGACCCCAAAATAATATTCCATGTCAATATGTTTATATATATTCAGTCACCACAAAATTTTAATCACAAACCAACACAATTAACATCAAATTCAATATTATGTCGTAACCCTTTAAAGCGTTACAATTTTAAAAAAACACCATTAGTCCCAATTCCCATTATCATTCCCCATCCCATTTAGTATATTCAAATATTAAAATATGTTAACCCATTTAATCATTTTAATAAATTCACATGTCATTATCAATATAACATGTTCACTATTATATATGCACAATCCCACTTATGTATCTTATAATAGTTCAAAATCCATTTGACATGATATCAATGTACTAAATTATCCCATCAATATGCTATACCAAACATCCCTTTATGAAATTATCAAATATAGGAACAACTATCTATGTTCTATTCTAAATTAAAATAGTCATATTCAAATGTTAAAAAGTGAATCTTTGTTATCATGCATCAATTATAAACTTAACATTACATGTTTCTAGTTTTGGGAAATTTTGTGCACCCCTTGGGTGGACCTAAATCAGTAAATCATCCTCAATGCATTACATGGAGATTGTAAAGGTAAATAATTTTCATTCATATTATAATTTTACCAAATATCACAAAAGGAATTCAAATCACAGAATAAGGTATCCATGAATGCAACGAACCATGCACATATCCACACAACGACTATGGGATATAACTTGTAGACCACCTACGTCGAATCCATAGATCATCACACTCTAAATAATCACCATGGATCCCAATAAAAATCCCCCGTTGAATACCAAACCATTATTATAGAAAAATAATATGGTTTTAGGGATTCATAAGAAGTTCTCTTAGGATACAAACCCAAATCTGGAAAAGATAAAAAAGATAGGATTGAACATTCAATGAAATTTTATCCACAACCAGTAATGCTCCAAATGCACTATAATCAAAGGAGAATAATTATTTAAATGTTTTGGTCTTTAGTTATAATCACTAGGGTAACCGGGGTGGAAATGGGGATGAAAAAACGTTGGGAATTATGGATCACAAATTATCAATTTTATAAATTTTTCAAAATTAATGAGGAGTGAGGTTTCTTTGCACGGTTTTCCATACATTGTACAAACCATGTACAAGAAATTTTCTATCAATAGTGAGATCACACAGTTTCCTAGTACTCTAAATGGTTAGACATACCATTCCCCAACCATATATAATGCCATTATCTAAGGGTTCATGTTTCTTCTCAGAATGTTGCATAGTTTTCTTAACCATACGACATGAACAGATTGGCATGGATTTCATTTTTTTATTTCTTGGACCCATGAAGGACCAATGAGGCCCCTCAAACCCTCAATTATTGATTAATTATAGAAAATAAAGAGTTTAAAACCCAAATTTAATCAAGACCAAAACTTCATAGTGGTGGAATCATACTATTGACTCTAAATTTTGTATAAAATGATTTTTATGGATTATACCAATCCTTGTAGTAAACCTCATATTCCAATAAGATACTATGGAGAGTGTTACCCCTTATAGTCTTACAAAATCAAATATATATATATCAGTGTGATTTTTAAGGGGGAATATTACTTCACGTCAATGAAATACACAGATTGTATAGTGATTGCCAACCTCTTAGATTCAGTTATGACCATTAAGATTCCATTGGAATCATATTGGAAAATAAAGGTTCTATTTTTACATTTTCATTCTAGTTTGTAAAATTGATGAATACAACCCTTAGTATTCTATCATTGCATTAGAAATTTCTATAATTCATATATAAACTCTATAATATCTCTCTTAATGTTATCCCACCATAATTTTTCACCAAATCTCTATATATCTTAGTTATTCCAAGATTAAAAGAAATGGATGAGTTATGAAAATAATTTTAATTTTAACTCATTGGTGTTATGATTTAATGGACACATATCCAGGTTTAAATCATTAACAATCCATATTTTTTAATTTTCATCTCTAGAATATATACAAAGATCTTATATAGCAACATGTCATCATTATGATCATACCTGATCCTCTCTTTAATGGATGGTGGTGAAATACTTTTTTCATGGATGGATGATAATTACATTAGTTTTCAAATATCCTTTATTTTCATGTACTAGATGATTGTATGACATGTAATCCTCATCATATAAATTGTTATAGGAAACATCATACTCAACGAATATACCACATTGTTACCCTTCCCAAAATTATATTGGATTGGAATATTATTACCCATGTTCATATTTAACCACCTATGTTGGCACATATTAAGCTCACATTAAGTGAATATACACTATAGAATATTATAGTCCCTATATATATCACACATTTTCTTATAAAGACAATGTATTAAAATAATTATTGCAATGATCACACCATAGAATTGTACATAATGTGTTTTTTAGTTATGCTAATGGTACATTACATAGTCAGAGGCATATATGCTATCATTTTAACATTTTTCATTTGTACACAACCAAAACAATTTTAGATGCATCAATATAGGTCAAAAATATTTCCTTACTTGTGGGTAATGTGGGTATTGGACTAATTTTAATCCTCTTATTAATCTATTTAATATTTTCTTCACATTAATGAATCCAAAAATCATCAAACATTTGATATTTATCATGGTTTGGGTTCATGAAAAATATGAGATAATTTTCAGAAATATAATATAATAACTATAGAATAAAAAAACTACATATTTCTATCATAGTGATTGGTCTATAATACCATTTTATTATTTATGAATTTGATGGATCCACATATATACCTTTAATGGCAATGAAAGTCTGTATAAATGTTATGTGGCCCAAAAATAACTCTCATTCAATATACTTTTAAAACATATTATACCTATACAAGGACAATAGAATAGTATTATAATGCTCATCATGATTCTATTTAATTTTATAGTAGAAGATAATAACTCCAATAATTACTATAAAACGTCTTCTCATATCATCCCTAAAAACGTCACAAATCAAAACCATGAAGAGTGATGAATCATTGTGGAGTCCAAATTGCATCAATGTGATCTCTTCATACACATAATATTTATTAAAATTATTATTAGATATATAGTCCTTCTTCAAATCTAAATGACAATATCATGACCACAGATTCATCTTAGAGAAATAATAGGCTCTATAAAACTAATCGAATTCATCATCAGTCTATGGAAGTGGATACTCATTCATGATCATTATATTTATTATCACTTGATAATATATGTAGGGAGCAATTTACACATTAATTTTCTTTATAAGGAGGGCTATTTCACCTCATTGTGATGAAAAGTTCCATATACACACCTTATCTATACTCTCGTGTTGTTCCTTTTATGAATCCTCATGCCAATAAATGACCATTCTATACGGATTCATGGCTCATAAAATTTACCAAGTCATTATATAACATGAATTTTCATACTCATGGATTGTAGGAAGGCACTATAATTATTCATGAAACAAATAAATGTATTCCCTCATAATGATCATGTTTTCATTGAAGGGATTTTCTTTTATCTCAATCATTTAGGATAATTACACCTCATCACATGGTAATAATATAAATTAATGAGATGAATGTAAAATCATGATTCGCCCTATTTCATACACTTATATAGTAATAGAGGTAGACTTGAAACAAATAGTGAGATTTACATCCATCATAAATTAATATTACCTATATATAATATAAAGAATACCAAATATAGAATTGTATGAAATTCCATTATATGGTTGTTGAGAAGGTTCAAATGAATTTTTAGCCCACAGATATTGATATTGTAGAAGTTCTATACTTTTTATTCAATTTTTTGACACATTCAATTTTCACTAAAATTTACACTTCCATTATTTTCAATGGTTTTTGAAAATTTATACTAATCTGAAAAAATACAAAAGAATGCATAAAACCAGAATCATGAAATACAATGGTTATTATTGAATGAATGACTAGTGTATAACTCCCCACAACATTTTTAGGATACACCTACCCATTATTTATTTCATATGATCACTAGTTTTCTTTATTCTATCTGGATTTCTTGCATTTTTTTCATTAAAACCCCATAAAATAGTCCATTAAATCACATAGTGTCCTTATTAATTTTAGTAGAAACATTGGACCATGAACTAATAGTTTACCGTATAAGTCCTTTCTTTAATTACCCTGGTTGATTTCTCAATATAGAAATCTCCTGCTAGGTTCCCATACATCCTAAAAAAAAAAATTTCCTCAACCACTTAATGTAATTTTTTCGGTGAATGTTCCAAACACATAGAAAAGTGTGGTGTTGATGTTTCATTTCACTATTAGATTTCTCCAACACACCCATAGAATTTAACTCAGTATGTTTCTTCTTATCCCCAAGAGACCCTTGAAATTTATATATCTACTTTCAATCTATTAGAGGGAATCATCAAATTTCCTCATAATATTTAATTCTCAGAATGTTTAATTCTTTTTTATGCTAAAATTTAGACCACTAAACAAGAATTCAACATTATATTTGGTGTTAACGAAAAATCCAAATGTATATCATTAAAGTCTAAATATTATATTTCGGGGTAATGGTAAAGACAAATGTATATCGTGCAAGATTTTATGTAGATTCTCATAGTGTAAGATATATTATTCATACTTTTTCATGAGTCTATGGATATATTTATTTATTTTGAGAAAGAGAGAGTGAGTAAAATATTTATAATTTTTTTCTAGATTTTCTTCTACTCCATTAATTTAATCACCTCATTTGGATTATGATTCATAATTATTTTCATCCACTATTTTACCTCTCCATCCTTTTGATAAATATCTAGGACAACCTTCACTTTCTTATAGCATTGAATGAAGGAGAATATCCACTTAATGGAGATTATTCATTATTCTATAATTAAGGGACCATAATATACACTAAATATTAAATGCCTTAAAACATAAAGGTTATAATTGAAACTCTAAAATTCTTAGGTGGATTTTGGGATTCCAATTGATTAAAGGTTAAATTAAAAATATATGTTTTTGTGACAATGTATAGTAATGATGTCTGTGACCCCTTGTCCTATTTTGGGGGGAATCTTATTTTGTTCAACATCATATTACCACTCACATTGGTTGTTGAATATATTACTCATATTTATTACTATTTAATATAATAATTATAATATTATGAATAAAATGTTTTTAAATTATTTAGCACATAATATTTGAGACTATAATCATTAATGGTATAACTCATAAATAACATATATTCCTTAAAAATGAATTTCTAAGCCTCGACTTATATTATCCACCATGTATTTCATAATAAGAAATATTATGGTCAATTATATTCTATAAATAATTAATTATAAAGCGAATTATAATTTAAAAAATAATATATAATGGGGGTGTAAAACAAGGATTACATCAAGGCCCATTTTTTGATATAGGAGAGGATCGAGTCTACATTAATGATCTATTCTAGGGATTATTACACCTCACTAACACTATGAAAAATCCACAAAAAAATGGATGTATTAATTTTGAGACAACATAAAATACAATTTACCCAAATATTTGGTTGTTTTATTATATTATTAACATACATAACACTTTTTCAAGATATTTCAATAATTATTATTTAAAATAACTATAAATTTCCCTAACAACTATTATGATAACATGTATTTTTAATACACATTACATCATGATTAATTACATAAGAACATACATAGAATAAAATAGTATATAGTCAATCAAATTGTATTTGAGAAATTATGTATATAGAAAAACCAATTTATTCGTGGATGAAACAATATTTTTGAAAATGTTCATAAAATACTCCGAAATTTTTATAATTTTACAACTATAAGGGATAACATGGAGAAATAGATATGTTAGGGTTTAAATATAAATATGTGTTCAATAATAAAAAAACATAACATGTTGAAATATTTCATGTCATCCTGTATGAATTTCTATGGAAAATAAAAGGAGAGATAATCATAATCATAAAAAATTAGGCATGAATCAACATGATATCTTCAAAGCATCTTGGGAATTTAGAAACCCCATTTAACATGACATAAAAAATCTATTCAATGTTTACCACGATGAAGTCATAAAATTTTGGACAATGTCCAATAATGCATTAGAAATACCCCTTAATAAAGAAAAGATGACTCATGAGATTAAAAAACATACCCAATTCATTAGAGTAAAATATAAATTAAGGCGAACCTATCACACTAATATCATGTAAAATCATACGTGTATCAAATAGATCACTCAAAATAGAAAAACATTTCATTAGATCTAACCCAATAATTATGGTTTGTATAATGAATACATGGATTTACTTATTCAATTAATGTTAGGTTATTCCATCTCAGTTCCTTAGAGTGAGAATTCTTATGGTATTCTGAAAAACATTGTTTACCATGAAAATTCTAGAAGATTATTTTGGAATCATAATTGGGGTAAATAAAAAATCATGAGATCGTTTAATGATAGGAAATATGGTCTCTCATTATATAGAACTCATATTGGTTGTAATTTTCTTCTTAAAATTATTCCATTGTGAGCTGGAATTGATATAAAAAAAATTACATAATATTGGTGTTCAAATAAAATGAGAATTAGAGGACCCCTTACAATGAGAGGGTGATTCCAAAAGATTTTGGGGATCTTATTGGGATAATGGGTCACATTTTTAGAGATATATAACGTAAATTTTTTTATAGTCGTTCTATATTAGTTCTTTTCGAAGAAGAATTAAAGTATGGGAGGTTTTACATAGGAAAAGTGAGTGGTTTTATTTATACTTTTCGAAAAATTATTTTTGACATCAAATAAATAAAATAATTAAAACCAGAAACCATGGAGTTTCCCAATTTTATATACCCTATATGAGTGTATTTTACAATTTTATAAGGCTATGATCCAGTTACATTAATATAATACCCTTAGTGATGTATAATATACTTATGTATATAAAAAACTGATTTTATAACCTTAAACATCATTTTTTATTTTGGATAATTCATAAATTCTATATAAAATTTAAATAATAACCTCAAAAACAAATTATATTAATTAATAAGTATATATATATATATATTGGAATTTATACCATTAATGGAACATATTACATCACTTTTGGGTCATTATGATGTCCCAATACATAGATTTTATTTATAATGTATTTAATTTTAACCTTAAAATCCATCTATCATTAAAAATTAGAAAAAATTAACCATTGGAAAATTTTGACTACCTAATTCAAAAAATATTTATTATTTTAAAAATAATATTATATAAATAGGATAATATATAATTTTAAAATAAAATATATATCTATTAGTAAATATGTTTTTTAATAAAAACTATTTACACCCATTGTAGAAATTAAATTTTCACTTCATATTTTTATATGAAAATTTAAATTGAATATATATTATTTAATAATAATATTTTATTGAAATTTCAATTATTTCAAAAATTCATTTATTCATAAAAATTAATTTCATAATTGAAATTTCATATTTCCAAAAAATATAATTTGAGGGTAATTTTATTAAAATATATTTTTTATCAAAAAAATTAAATAAATATTTATATAAAAAAATCGTTACTAATTATATTGATTTTTTTTTGAAAAAAATATAGACATATTATTTCAATAATTTTTGAGGTACATTACCCCTTTCAACAACAGTATACACCCTAGTGGTAAGTTGTGTGGTGGTGATATTCTCATTGGGTGGTTCAATGAACATTATTTCGGCTATGAACTTGATGATATGGAATTTATCTCATAAATGTGTTTTCTATTAGTTATTTTAATATATATCATATTGGTCTCGATCAGAGGAAAATCAATAATATTCTGTCTCCCATAGAATTGAAGATAAATGGGCATCATAGGTTACTATCATATAATTAGAGTCCATCACTCCATTATTATATATTAAAATAACTCTATACTAACCATTAATATATACTAACCATATTGCCCATATTAAACAACTATATTCTCAATGATTACGATCATTATATTCATTTTTAATATAATTTGATATAACATATAATGGTATAACCAAACCATTATTGTCAATGTATTTTTAATTTTTAAATTAATTAAATAAGAAAATTATGTAACATAAAATGGAATTTCAATTATAAATATTATAGTCATCACATATGACTTAAAAAAAATTCAGGGAACGAGCATTCATTTAAAAAATAATTTAAATTAGGGGGTTTAGTAGAATTAAATATCCACATTGGACATGTATACACCCCTGTTGGTCTCATAGGTTTTAACTAGCACCCCCCCCCCCCATAGTGAAAACCCAGTCTCTTCTATCCATAGTGGATATCAATAAACTCTTTGGTGGCTATCATGAAAATTATTTCCATATTTTTTTTATCTCTATAGTCCTCTTCGTCTAATTAAATATTCTATAATAGAGTGTTATAATCATAACGACTATAGGATGGATGATCCATGAGTTTATGGTTATTTTTTTATTTTATATTGTTTTTATAAATGAGGATATCTATCACTTAATTACAATAATCAATTATAAAGGAGGTTATGCTTCCACAATATTTATGTAGGAAAATATAAAAAATTAGACTTTTACATTATCGAAACCTATTTCATGTTTTTTACATTATTCCATTTCTAAATTAACATTATAATATCCAAACACTTTTAAGTTGAATGTGACAACCATAACATTTGCAGAAAATTAAGTAGAAAAGTGAAAACTGATTTATTAATGGAATGTCTAAGATAGTTGGAATCACATTCTGTAAAAAATTTCAAGGGAATTGAATTTATCAAGCTATCTGTAAGACCCGATCCCAGAACCCCAAAGTCGGTGCATTATTATGTATCATTGTCATGATCAGAAAAGATCATGTCTTGAAAGAATGATTAGTTTCATAGCCTTGGAAGTACTAGATACATTCATAAGGTTTACATTACATCATAAAATGGAAAACTACAACAACGTTGTTTCAATAGAAAACTCAAAGATCCCATAGTCTATCCCTACATGCCAGTTATAATATACCTCTTTGCATCCTGGGAAAAATAAAACATATAAATGGCGAGATCAGATGATCAGTAAGGATAACAATATAGAGGAAACATTCATAAATAAGCATAAACATTTAAGGCGATGTATAGAACTAAAAAAATCCTTTTCAACCTAAACTTCATAATAATATAGAAAATATAAATAAAAATAATTCCATTTACTTACTTGCATGAATATTTTACTAGTCGAATAATCACATGCAATATCAATAGCCACTTTCATAATGATGGAATGAATAAATCAAGACTTTCATAACCACAAAGTCAAGGCCTTGTGCCAAGACTAGAAATAAGATTTTGTCAAGGCCTTGTTCCAAGACACTAGTTTGTCTCATGAGACCTACCGATGCATCGAGGAGCTATATCGGGATCCACCTGTCACATACTAAGACCAATGCATTCCTCATATGAAAAGGTTGATCCATAATCTGAACATTCATATTATAATTAGAATAGGAAAAGTCAATATTTTGACCACAAACAATGAATGGTATAAAAATAGCACATCCACAGTAAAAAAGAACTCATTAAATATAATATGGAAGATTGTATTATAATAGATCAACATAAATAGAGAAAAATTAATGATAATGACATAGATTAAAATAATCATCAAAACATTTTGAGAGAAATATCCCCCTTTTCTTGAAAATATTTAAAAGTCTCCCTATTTATCAAGAAGCCATTTAAAATAGATTTTTGAATCCAAGAGTCCCATTCCACTTTGAAACATTTAAAAGGAATTTTAATTTATAAACATTAATGTCAATACAAATAAGTCCTTAAAACCATTTTTAAAACATGGAAATTAATGAGAATGTTTTATAATAATAAATCATTAAAACATTTTAAAATGATATTTTAGTTAGAGTTCCTAACCAAAAGAGAGACAATTGAATAAAAATAATTGAGGTAATCAAAAGTTTATAATCACATGAGAATAAATAGATTCATGATATACTATCTCAAAGTACATTATATACACCATATAAAAGTGAATTCTCATATAACAACAAGGAAGTCTCAATGGAATGTAAATTGAGATGAAATATCTTATGAAGACCATATCTTTAGGTTAAAGATAAATCAAAGACATAATTATGTGTGAAAAATATAAATACACTCAATATTGTTGGATATTTAGTGCAAATAAATTATAGGACATTCAAACTTATTATTTAAAAAACAACACTAATGAATTGGATGTTTTACTCAATAAATGGAGATTGAGTTAAAATTACTCTTATCAAGTCCATATTGATGACTTGAGAATTTATCAATGGAGTGATTATGTGAATCAAAATTATATCCATAGAAAGGGGAGTGGAAATAAATAAAATAATAATAAATAGTGATTCCACACATAATCATGGAGTAAAATAGTCAATGAAGTATGCATAACGCCGAATGAGTGGAAATTAAAAATTGAAACTCCCTTACCAATTTTGTAAATTAAGTACCATACATACCATGAAAGATGGATCATAAAATGAAGATTTAATTACTAAAAAATTAATTTACATTATATAAATAATAAAATCATTGGTTAGTACATACACCACAAAAAGGGAATAGTGGCAGTATGGTAAGAACCACATGGAAATAAGAAGTAAGATGAAAACCCTTAATTCATTGTAATCAATCAAGTCGTATGGACAAAAGTTAATAAAAACCAAATGAATCACATAATACCATGAATATAAAGGCAATAATGATAATATATATATATATATATCAAATGACTGTACATAATACACCACATTAAATAAATAAGTGGTGAACAAATGGAATCTCACGGAATTAAAAGTAAGATATGAAACACCATACCTTGTACTTTTCCTTTGTCGAGGCTATGTTGACCTCTTGTATAATGGTGAAATAATTATTATTTAATTATAAAAAGAATTATATACATTAATATTATATCATATATGATCTTTTAATATTTCTTTGTTAATAATATTTTAGTATTATCGTTGTTTCAGGTGTTAAGTAATTAGTTTACCATTATATGATTTGTTTCATAAGTAGTGTTTGATATGAATAAGATGTATCTTATTCATATTCAGAATGATATTAAGTATTTAATTATAATTTATAATCATATAATGATAATTAGTATTTAATGGAATACGATGAGGAATAAATCTCATCACGTTTGTGAAGACGGTAATTCTTACGTATGAACGAGAAACAATATCATTCTTTTGATATTAAAATAATATATAATTGGATGGTATATGTAACGACCTGCCAATTCTTATTGTCTTGAGAGTGCAATGATTCATTACAAGGACATAAGAGACATCCCCAATACGCTAAAGGCTGGTAATAATTGCCAAAGCGTTTCAAATACAATTGGGGTACGATTACCCTTTAAGAAAATAAACCCATCCATTAACAATTCAATATATAATGCATGAAACATTGAAATACCAAAAAACAACTTCATTTAAATTAAACCACATCAGAGTACAAAACAGTAGAAGACCAAACCAAACATCAAGGTACACAGTGGCAGAACAACATCAAACTCTCAAAAGACACCATGACTCAGTGGTCCATGTTCTCCAAGCTCCACCGCATCTCCCAAACATCACCACAACACATTAGTAATGAGATGATTTAACTTTACATGTGTATCAGAATACAACATCTGCAAAAGCACCAATGTGCCAAAGCAGGGGTGAGTATAAAACTAAGTAGGTTTTCCCCCAATGATTTCCCTACTCATGCCACTTGGATAGAAGAGTTAGCTACATTTATATAAAAATAGTTTATATAAAACATTTTAACTAAAGCAGTTTATTACTAAATAAAAACATGTTTTCCAAAATAATCCATGCTCAAAAGCATCAAAGTGTAATTTAAACCAGTATTTCCAACATGTTATTTATCTAGAAAAATAACTAAACAAATTTCCAAACTGTTACATAATCATCTCGTTTTGGCATTCCCAACCATTTCACAAACCTGTGAAATCAACCATGAAAGACTCATTAAGAGAGTTCCATACTCATGTGCGATCTCTCATCGATCTACAAAGTCGTCACAAGGTAATTGTTTCCCTTATTCCATTTCAAGTTTGGCACCAAACAGAAGGTCATATTTCAACTAAGCTTCATACACATAGTTACCATCGTGACATTAAACATTTGGCACTGTGCACAAGGTCATATTTCTACCATGGCTCATACAATGCAATATGAACACACACTACACATTTCCAACAATCATTCCAAAATCAGTCGTTCAATAAAACCCCTTTTATTGGAAACAATTTCCATCAAAACCATGTGTGTTCAACCCATTCAAATCATTTCAATAAAACTCCCTTTTTATTGAAAACCAAATCCATCAAAACCATTTCAATAAAACAACATTTTTATTGAAACCCAATTTCTTATCAAACCATTTAATATTTATTAAATTTCATAATTTAAAATCAACATTTTAAATTCAAATAGCCATGTTACTTTTCACACAATTCACCAAGATTTCACAATTTCATCAAAACCATAAATCGTCACTAATGAAGATTTATTCCATGATTTTCACAATAAATTCCATTCAAATAAAAAATTTGAAACTAAGCCATCCAATTATAACTATAGGATTAGAGATTGAATCCACCTACCTCAACAAAAAGGCGAAACCAAGCAATGGATGAAGAACGCTCAAGAAAATCGGGTCAAATCACCACGAATCCTCCTTAGATCTCTCCTCCTAACACAACCAAGATCAAATCTCGTCAGAGTTGGCATCAAAATAATTATGTATTCATAAAAAAGGCATAGATCAAGGAAATCGAGAGAATGATAGAAGTAGATCTAAGTATATTAAAGAAACTATTCATGAACAAAGGAGAACGATCACATACCTCAAGAATCCAGCTTCGATTCGCCAAGAGAAGCCTTCGGATACCCTCCATAATTCTTGGGAAACGTTTTCAACCTTCAAAAGAGAGTAATCCTGAGTAATGGCTGCTTAGGAGATTTAATGAGGCAATTAGAGTCAAAATGAGTTAGATCCAAAATTTAAGGATCTAATTTAAGTGACCACACGGTTAGTCCACGCGGTTTGACAAACCGTGCGCTAACCGTGTGTTAGCTACAACCTCAACCTCCCTTCTCGCACGGTTTGGCCACACGGTTAGAGAAACCATGCACCGACCATATGGAATCCACTGCCTCCAAGACCCACTACACATGGTTTGGCCGCACTATTTAGACAAACCGTGCGCCTCACATGCAACTTTCCATTTGCCTCGAAACATCATTACATGTTCTCCCGACTCTCCCATTCGTCACCCATAACTTTATAAAAATTAAAAGCATCAAGAAAGGGTTACATACCAAAAACTATGGGTACGAAATTCTCCCCACCATTGGTCATTCCGTCCCTAAAAAGCAGAAAACCATCCTTTTCCTGAAAGAGTTCGGGCTGCTACTCATTCATTTCTTTCTCACATTCCCATGTCTTTTTCTGAATCTAACTATGTTGCCACAAAAACCTCACTAGAATGCTGTTTTTTCCATGCAAGACATTATCCTGCCTATCCACAATCTACACCAGGATATGTACCAACAAAGAATCCAACTTTTGGTCAATGTGATCCCATCTGATCACATGGTCAGGATCAAGTTGATACTTCTTTAACTGAGATACTTGGAAGACATTGTGCACCGAGATGAACCGTGGTGGTAATGCTAATCGATATTCCACCTCTCCAACCCATTCTAGTATCTGAAACGGGCCTATATAAAGAGGAGATAACTTGCCCTGCTTCCTGAAATGACGATGTCCAAGTCTCGGAGAGATCCTCAAGAAGACATGATCCCACACAACGAACGACAGTGGTCTTCGATGGTGATCTGAAAAAAGATTTCTGACAACTCTGAGCCTTCTCCATCCTCTTTCTAATCAACTAAATCTTCTTCGTTGTTTCTTGGACAAGTCTCAGCCCAACTAGTGAATTCTAACCTATCTCTACCCAACAAAGCGGAGAATGACAAGGACGCCCATAAAATGATTCAAATGGATCCATGTATATCGAGGCCTGATAACTGTTTTTATATGAGAACTCCACTAAAGGCACATGCTCTTCCAACGAGCCACCAAAATCAATTACACAAGCCCACAACATGTATTCCAATGTTTTTACCATCCGCCCAGATTTCCCATCCATATGAGGATGATACACCGTACTCATATTCAAATGAGTTCCCAGGGCTTTCTGTAAAGATCACTAGAAACAAGATGTGATCCTTGGATCTCTGTCTGACATAATTGAAACTGGTATGCCATGTATCTTTACCACTTATTAGATATAGATTTTTAAAATATCTTAGACTGTATGAGTTTCAAGAATATGTATAAAATGGGCCGACATGGTTAGACGATCCATTATCACCCAAATGGAATCATTTTCCCTAACCATTCTTGGAAGACCTATAAAAAAATCCATTGCTATCTGATCCCATTTCTACACTAGGATTGGTAAAGATAGTTACAAACCAGCTAGTGTCTAATGTTATTCTTTAACATACTGACATGTTAACCATCGCGAGACGAACTCAGTTACTTTCCTTTTCATATTGCTTCACCAAAACTATGCCTTCAACGCCTTATACATCCTATGTATACCCGGATGTAGAACCCATCTCAAATGGTGGTAATAATGAAGGAGTTGTTCTTGAAAACCATGTGTACTACCATCCGATCTCTGAAGCACAAGACTTAACTCTCATCCTACTTCCATCCCTCAATGGTCTCCCCACCAATGAGTTTTGAAATCGATGTAATGCAGTCTACATCGGATGCCTATTCTTTCTTTATTATCTCCACAAAATTAGGAACAAGTGTATTTGAAAAGAAAACAACAACATCACCTCATTCTTCACATTCCACATGCATGTCATCTAAGACCTGCATCAACTGCCATTCATTTGAAGCTTCCATTTCCAAATGAGCATACAACTTCTTGCTTAATGCATTGGCCACCGAATTACCCTTGCCCGGTGTATACATTAAGTCAAAGTTGAAAATTTAATGATACTACATTGATCTGCTCTACCTCATATTCAAAACATGCTGGGATAAAATGTGTTTCAAGCTTTTGTGATCTGTAATCATAGTAAATTTCTCACCAAAGAGATAGTGTCTCCATGTTTTCAAAGCATGGACGACTACAACTAACTCCAAATCATGTGTTGGGTAATTTTTCTCATTCACTCTCCACTTCCTTGAGCCATAAGCAACCACATGGTCTCCTTGCATGATAACCCAACCCAACCCTGTTCCCAAAGTATCACAATACCCCACGTATCCTTGCACTGATTCTGGGAAGATTAAGATAGGTGCTGATTTAAGCAGAAATTTCAACACTTGAAATGATCTCTGAAATTCCTCAGTCCATTGAAATGCACTGTTCTTCTTTTTCAATACGGTCATAGGCAAATCTAGTCGTGAGAAGTCACGCACAAAGCGTCAGTAATAACCATGTAGACCAAGAAAACGTCATATTTCAAAGACATTCTTCGGGGGTTTCCAAGAAAGAACAACTTCTATCTTTGTTCGATCCACTGAAACACCTTTCTCAGAAACAACATGGCCCAGAAAGAGTACCTCTTGTATCCAAAAATCACACTTTGATAATTTGGCATACAACTAATAGTCTCCCAATATTTCCAACACTATCACCAAGTGTTTCTCATCCTCAGCCCTTGTTCTTGAATGAACCAATATATCATCCACAAACACCATAACAAAAGAATACAGATATTGTTGAAATATCCAATTCATCAAATCCATGGAGATCGCTGCTGCATTCGTTAGACCGAAAGCCATGACTACATATTCCTAGTGGCGATATCTGCTTCTGAAAACTGCCTTTAGAATATCCTCCTTCCGAACTCACAATTGGTGATATCCTGATCGCATGTCAATCTTGGATAACCACTGATCTCCCATTAATTGATCGAACAGATCATCAATGCGTGGAAGTGGATATCTATTCTTTACAGTAACTTGGTTATGTTTATGATAATCCACACACAGGAAAAGAGTTCCATCTCTTTTCTTTATAAACGAAACTGGTGATGCCCATAGAGACACGCATGGCTGAATGAAACCCATGCTTTCCTTCTTCTCTAAAATCACATTAAATTCTTTTAACTCTATTGGTGTCATCCTATATGATGGATGTGAGATAGGACTAGACCCCAGAAGAAGATCATTCGTAAACTCCACTTCTCTTATAGGTGGTTATCTTGAGAACTTTTCAGGAATAACATCATGAAATTGATCCACCACAGCTAGAAAACTATATTCCTCACTCTCTTCCAATGATTCCAAGGTCAACGCTTCCAATTGGTAATAGGTCATTTCCACCATTGTTGCCAACTGGCTCTTTTCAACTTTCTTGACCATTCTCTCTCCCTTGAAGAGATTCTCTATGCCGTCCTCAATCATGAAACTAACCATTCTCCTATAATAGTCGATGTGAGCCTTAAACCAGGTCATCCAATCCATACCCAGGATTGCATCAAACACATCCTTGTCCAACAAGGAGAATTCCCATTTTTTCTCAGCACTTCCAACAATAATAACACATGCTCTACACATGAAGGCTTGACATTATATTTCACCAAGATAAGTTTGCAGTTTCAAGACAGAAGACATCATTTCTAGTTTTATGTTCAGCAAATCAGCAATACGAGAAGCATGAAAGGAATGCGATGCACCAGTATTGAAAAACACTTGTCTGAGGGTATAATTCGAAAGAATCATACCTCTCACCATAGATGGTCCAGCCTGATCATTGAACATCATCTATTCGGATTCATACAATTGCTTTGTTGCTGCACTTTGCTCCATATTTCCTTGTTGAGATTTCGTTGCCGGAGGAGTCATGGTATTCTTGGAATCACTATAACTAGCTATGTTCCTCTAGAGAGACAGATTCTTCTATCCTCGTTATTTCAAAGCATACAATGCTTGCGACGCCTGGGAAGTGTCACACGCACCCGTCCTCGGAGCATTTCTACAATAGTGTTGTAGATTCCCCATCTTCTTGGAGTTGTGACATGCTCTAGGTTACACCGTGAACTCCCTCTTTAGGTGGTCAGTTGAACCACATTGAAAACATCCTGTTTTGCACTGGGGTCTTGGAGGAAGGTTGACTGATCCCGCTGTCTGGTTCTGATTTTCACTCCCACCATTGAAGCAGGTGTCCCTCTTCTTCTTGGTCTCAGCATTAGAGTTCCCACCCATTCCTGTCATCATCAAAATGCCTCCTCCTATCGATCCGGAGATATCACGTTCAGCAACTGTTGCTCTGTTCACTATCCCTATATAACCTGTAATACAGAGCACTGAAATCTTCGATTGAATCTCCTGCCATAGCCCCGATTCGAAGATGCGTGCCTCCAAAGAGGCACTTTCCACAACCTCTGGTGCAAAACAGACTAAATTCATGAACTTAACCACATACTCTGTGATAGAGAGGCTCTCTTGTTTCAATCTGAATAAGTATATCATTTCATGGATCATGAACGTGTGAGGATTGAATTTTTCGTTAAACAATTCTTCAAAATCCTCCCATGTAAGGCATTTATCATATTTAGCATGCACCGCTAAATCCCCCCACTGACATGCATGATCTTCAAGCACATATGTCACCAGCTTTACTTTCAGCTCCAATGGTGTGCTGATTAAATCGAATATATGATTCATCCTGCTTAGCCACACCTCCTCTTTCTCAGGTTCATCATCACCACAAAATATTGGTGGATTCTGATTCATGAACTAGATGGTATGATCCACATGTCGTGGATCATTCCTATGGTTCATTGTATCCACAACTTGAAAAGCTGGGACAATACTCTGAACCAGCTCTTGGATCAGAAGTTTTTCCAATGAAACCATATTCTCCGCAGCTTCTTCGGGTTGGTTTCAACGATGCCTACCATGTGCCATTATCCTAAAAAAAACTCCATTAATATCACTCTCTAGCAACTAATGGATTAGCATTTCAAATTATATCACATCAACTATCACAACATTGTACTCAAAAAATTTCTTTTTCCATTTTCAACCATATTGGAAAACATTAAACAATTTTTTTGAAAATCAATCCATTTTAAAAATACACCAAATATATTGTTTTCAAAGACTTTCGGTTGAAAACAATTTCCACATATTTAAAAAATTGTCACCTTTCACAAAATTCAAACTCATTACTCACAATGAGATATGAAATCCTAGTGGGAATTCATTGCTCAACAATGCATTTCATGCTCTTCTCATTGGATAAACCCATGATAAGGATATTTTCATCATTCTAGAAGTGTATCCAAAATAATTATGTACTCAACACCCTGGTAACTTGATGTTCAGCATAAATGGGTTAGCTATGTACTTTTATGCTATACATTTCAAGTTCTAACAATCATATTCCTATCTAATATGACTACCTAAAGAATAAACAAGAAGGAATTTCAACTCCAAGACAAAGAACATCGATGACCACTTGTTAAGCATGGACCAAACAAGATGATACCATTTGTAACGACCCACTAATTATCATTTCCTTTAGAGTTCAACGAGTCATTACTATGCCTTAATAGACAACCCCAAGATGCCAAAGGCTAGAAATAAATTCCAAAGGGTTTCAAATACAATTGGGGGGACGATTTACCCTTTACGAAAATAAACCCATCCATTAACCATTCACTATATGATGCGTGAAACAATGAAAGACCAATCCACAACTTCATTTATATTAAACCACATCAGAGTACACAACATCGGTAGACCAAACCAAACATCAAGGTACATAGTAGAAGAGAAACATGAGACACTCAAATGACACCACGACTCTGTGGTCCCCAAGCTCCAAGCTCCACAGCATCTCCCAAACATTACCATGAGCCATTAGTAATGAGATGCTTTACCTTTACCTGGGTCTCAGAATACAACATCTGCAAAAGCACCAATGCTGTAAAGCAGGGGTGAGTATAAAACTCAGTAAGTTTTCCCAAATTACTTCCCTACTCACGCCACTAGGATATAAGAGTTATCCACATTTATATAAAAATAGTATATATAAAAAAATTTCACCAAAGAAGCTTATAACTAATTATAAACCAGTTTTACAAAACCATCCATGCTCAAAAGCATCAAAGTGAAATTTAAACCAGCTTTTCCAACATGTTATTTTTCTAGAAAAATAACCGACAAATTTCCATACAGTTTCACAAACATCCCGTTTTGGGATTCCCAACCATTTCACAAACCCGTGAACTCAACCATGCATGCATCGTTATGACAGTTTCATACTCTTGAGCGGTCTCCCATCGATCTACCGTGTCATCACAAGGCAATTGTTTCCCATGTTCCATTACCCCTTTGAAACTGAGAACAAGTTCATATTTCATCCAAGCCTCATACATATAGTTACCATCGTTCCATTAAACGTTTGGCACTGAGCGCAAGGTCATATTTCAACCCAGCCTCGTACAATGCAATATGAACATGCACTACACATTTACTACAATCATGCCAAAATCAACCTTTAAATAAACCACCTTTTATTGGAAACCATTTCCATCAAAACCATGTGTGTTCAACCAATTCAAACCATTTCAATAAAACTCTCTTTTTACTGAAAACCAAATCCATAAAAACCATTTCCATAAAACACCATTTTTATTGAAAACCCATTTCCCAACAAACCGTTTACATTTTCAGAAATTTTATAATTTTAAATCAAGAATTTAAATTCAAATATTAAAGTCACTTTTCACACAATTCACCAATATTTCACAATTTCATCAAAACCATAAATCGTCACTAAAGAAGATATATTCCATGATTTTAACAATCAATTCCATTCATATAACCAAATTGAAACTAATCCAACCAAGTCTAACAAGAGTAGTAGAGAGTGAAGCCACCTACCTCAACAAAAAGGCGAAACCAAGTAGCTGACAAAAAACACTCAAGAACACCGGGTCAAATCTCCATGAATCCTCCTTATATATCTCCTCCTAGCACAACCAAGACCACATCTCAACAAATTAGGCATCCACATACTTCGATCTACCCATAACTGGAATATATCTAAGAAACCAAAAGAAAGGGAGATGTAGATCTAAGTAGATCTACGAGACCATTCAAGAACGAAGGGGAACGATCACATACCTCAAGAATCCGGCTTTGATTAGCCAAAAGAAGACTTCAGATCGCTGTCAAAACTCTTGGGAGAATTTTTCAAACCATTAAGGGAGAGTAATCCCAAGTTATGGTAGCTTAGGAGCTTTAATGAGCCAATTAGAGGCAAAAACGAGTATGATTTACAATTTAAGGATCTAATTTATGTGACTGCATGGTTAGTCCGCACTATTTGACAAACTGTGCACTAACCGTGTGTTAGCTACTGCCTCGACCACCCTTCTCGCATGGTTTGGCCGCATTGTTAGACAAAACGTGTGCCGACCGTGTGGAAGCCACTCGCTCGAAGACCCACTGCGCACGGTTTGGCTGAATGGTTTACACAAATCGTGCGACTCCCATGTGACTTCCTATTTGCCTCAAAACATCATTCCCAGTCCTCCCGACTCTCCCATTCATCACCCTTAAATTTATAACCATTAAAATAATCAATAAAGGGTTACATACCAAAAACCATGGGTACTACAGTATATGATATATATAGAATCATTATCAAGTTATATTTGTTATTTAAATCAATTACGCATCATTATTATACCCATCCAAATAATAATGTATTGAATAACAATTATACCACGACGTGGAAATGGTAAGTTGTACGTATGAACTTATGGTGACATGTCATTCAAAGGATTCATAGAATAATGAATATGGTTGTTCCATAATTATAATAGCATCACAGTGTATAGATGATACTAGAGTCATTATTTTATAATGGAAACAACAAATAAAGAGGAAGTGGAAGATGAAAGAAACTTGAAAGAGATAATGAAATATTTTCATCTTCTTCGGGTTCTTCCTTATGATTTGATCAAAAGGGCTCCTTAGGATGGATTTATGACTACAAGAAGGCCTATACGATTATGTGAGTATAGTTTATAGGGTATTAGGGCAGGTTTTGGCCAAGCCAAATGTCTTTGAAGGAGTGAATTAGAGATAAGGGGTGTGCCTTTTTATAAGAGGGGTGTGGGGCACCATAGGAAAAGCTAGAAATATTATTTTATAATAAAATCATTTTCGGTTTCTAATGAATTAAAAATGGATTATATAAAGGATAAGGTGGGGATCGGTTGAAAACCTATCAACCAATAGGTTTTGGTTACTATATTAACTTTATCTTTTTGATTTAACTCTTAGTTAAATTGTTTGACATTACCTTGTCTTTTTGTATTTTTATATTATATGGTAATTAAATTTAATATATACATCCAAGAGATCCCCAAGAGGTTCAATAATGATAAAAATATCATTATATATGTATTTTGTCCAAACTTTATATTTTTAGTAATAGAATAACAATTAATAATATAACATTTGTTTTAAAAAAACTATTATGTCAATTTTGACAGTATTTGGTATTTTGTTGTTTCTAAATTCAATAAATATTCATATAAACAACCAAAATATGTCATATTAACTTATAAAATTAGTGGAATTCATAAAAAGTACCAAATAAAATTTATTTGGATATTTATAATCTCAATTATTTTAATATTTCATTAATTAGGTAATTACTGCATCATCATTGTGTCATAAATAAATTAAATCATTTAATATCTAAGAAATATATATATATAATACCATTATTTAGGAAATACTTTGTTTATTTATAATTAATATTTATAGTGAAATTTATCTAATGTGTAAACCTATATTAAAAATTGTTTAGTAATTAAACATTAAATTTAATAAGTTTGACTCTTCTTGGAATTAAATTATAATAAATGTCGTAATATTATCCAAGTGGACCAATGAGCTTCGTATATTAGTCCTAAGGTTGTTTTTGGTCGAATTATACTTATCCAATAGAATTAGTACATGTATTAGCGTAATAATAATATCATTTTTACCCTTAATTTCCCCATTTATTTTTAACTGTGGAAAATAAAAGTAAAAAGTAACTATTCACCGAATATTATTTTTATCTTATTCAACCACATTTTACTTCTTGATGTTAACCGTGTATCTTTGATTTTTTAAATTCAACTCACAGAAGTAGTAAAACTATGTTTTATATAAATTTGTAAATACTCATAGGAGGTGGATAAAAGACGATAAAATGTACAATAAAATTTTTATGTGTCAAAAATTATGAGAAACTGACTCCAATGAATTTTATTGATCTTATATCAGTATTTTGTATCTATTTTTACCTAAAATAATTTTAAATAAAGAAAATTTATTTAAATATAAATTCGGTTTTAAACATTAACTAAGTGTTTTAAAATATTCATCAAAAAGAGAATGTTTCCATAAAAATTGAAAAAATTCACCCTATACTAATTTTGATATTCTGAATCTAAAAATGAGGTCCATTTTGAAAGATAAGATTTATAAAATTTCAAAAATAGGGTATTACAATTCATAATGTCTTGTTTGATTGGTTGCGGTGTGTTTGAATCTCGTAGATGCGTACAATTCATGATATTACATTATTCAAAGGGAAACATACTGTGGAAGATTGGGGTGTTACATTCTTCCAACATTTTGGAAATTGAATCCTCAAAATTTTTAAAATTGGGCATGGGAACATAATTAAAATTCCCACATCAGAAAAAGAGTCAATAAAACTATCACTTTAAAAGAAACAAAGAGAAGTACAGAGGTCACCCGAGAGAACCCATACTAGGATTCCATGTAGGAAAACCAGGATATGGAATATTAAAAAAGTGTAAAGGTTTGATGAAGAGGGATATCAAACATGATGAGGAGAAAGTTAACAACAAGAAAACAAAAAACTTGTGATGGGACAAATGGTCATTTGTTTCCCAGTTGGAAAAGTAAACAGACAAAAAAAATTTGTTTTAAGTTACATTTAAAAAAGATGAGGAATTTATTTATGAGATTGAATAAGAACATAATGAGATATACTTACTTTTTATGTATAGTTTCATTCGTTGATAAATTTCTACCACTAACTCATTTTTTTAATCTATGAGTAATCAAGATGACTTGGTCACACCGGAAGTGCTAGAAGCAACTTCTAGAGAATCAAATGATCCATAAAGGGTAAAATATATATTTACGTTGTTTTTAAAGATTAATCAAAACAAAAATTAATATTACATGATTACATGATCCCCCAAAAGGATATTCCTTTAGTAAAAGAAACATTAATCTTAATTTCAAAAATTAATCCAACAATACCCCAAAGTTAAATAAATTCCATTCAATAAACAATTGTCCATAAAATCCTTCAATGTGTTCCTAAATAATATTGAAACCCAAAACATAGAATAATTTGGTTATTTAGTCTTCCAAGTTAAATTGTATCTCCAAATGACATCGACGACTCTTAATGTCACGTACTTAAATGTAATTAACCTAATCACATATTCTCTATTATAGGATAATCTTTCTATAAATTCTGCAAATCAGAATAAATCCACAAAAAAATATAGATAAAAACCCACCATTACACCTCAAATAAAATCCTATAGTATTATATTTTCCCTAGGCATATAGTGTTCCCAACAGAGAGAACGTCTTCTAAAATAACATTTATCACATAATCACCAAATCATTTTCAAATAGTAAGTGTATTCATTTGATAAGACATATGATCCCAAATCAAATTTTTATTTATCAATAAAATAATTTAACTAAAAATAATTAGTCACACTAACCAGGGACACCACGCAGTCCGGTGGTAGGAGATAAATCCCAATCACACTCTTGTTGTGGGTTTGATTCCCACAACTTTGTTCGACGCGACGAGTTGTCACACGGTCTGCATGTTGTCCTTTTTCAAAAACTATGTTTTATAACATTACCAAAATGATATAGATTCCTAAAAATAACCATAATTTAGTCACAAATGTTATCTCATACCTTGCATTAGGTCCCAAAATATAATAAATTGTAATTTCCTCAATCCCACTGATCATATAAAATAAAATGGTTATTTATAACTCTATCCACAATAGAATAGATAATTCTTCCTCAAATATCATTTTCACATGAGAAACTGAAGGGTTACAAATACAATCGAAAATTATTCCAAAGTAATAACATCAACAAAGAGATCTAATACATTTAGACATTTCTCCAACCATTTATTTTCTCATAGCTTCTTCTTTGACCAAGAAAATATCCTATAGAATAGGGCAGTCACTCGGGTAATGGCCAGGTCCCCTAGATTATGTCCTTCATTCCCACACGTAATGCATTTCTTTATTCCATTGAGTTACATTCATGGGTTTCTCCTTCCACATTTCCTGCATCATAGAAATTGAAGATTCTTTTCTCCATGGTCTCCACTGCTAGAGATCTTGTCACTCATCACCTTTCCCTTCTATTTTGAGTCCAGTAATAGGTTAATATATATGTTCTTGATAATATTTTTGAAAAACTAATTGGAATGAACACATTATCTTTTACACCTATCAAAATTCCATTTTATGCTCATTTCTACCATTGTTACCACCTTGTACATCATTCTCAAAGTTACTATGACTTCCTTGAAATCCAACTATTAAATAAAACCAGAAAGAATTATGTGAGTAACAATACTAATGAAATAATTTAGAGAATATCATGACACCATATTTTCAAATTAAAACACCTTAGGATTAACCAAGGATATTTATTCTCATCTTATATTAAAATCCTTAAAATTGGATTTTAATTAAAATGTAAATTATCCTATGTATATTTTCTGGGAGTGTTGTAACCAACAGTGCTGTAAAGCACAATTTTTTTCACCAGTTCCCGTTTGTGTCTAGCTCAAAGTGTTATTTTCGGGTTTTACCCCTAGGTACATCTGTAACAGAGCTGCCTCTACCTGTTCGTATTTAGACAAGGATGTATTAATAGTAAAACTCAAAAAATCTTTAACAGACCAATATTTTAGGAAGTTATTCTATACTAATCCTCAAATTCTATCTTATGGCTATGTTCTCTAATCAGATTTTATAAAAATCTAGTTTCCAAGGGTTGTAATAAAGTTTCTCTGATACAAATGGTAATTCCCTGACCCCAGAATCCTAGAGTTTGTGCATTATTACATATCATTGGCATGATCACAAAAGATCAAGTCTCGAAAGACTGATTAGTTTAGTAGCCTTTGAATTACTGGATACATTAATAAGGTTTACATTACATCATTATATGGAAAACTACAAAAACATTATTTCCATCGTAAACATTGAATCCCATAGTCTATCCCTGCGGGTCAGTCATAATATACTTCATTGCATCCTGGTAAAAATAATACATAGAAAGGGGTGAGCTCAGATGCACATTAAGGATAACAATACTACAGAAACATTCATAAATATGCATAAACATTTAAGTCAATGTATAGAACTAAAACAAAATCCTTTTCAACATAATTCTCATCATAATATAGAAAATATAAATAAAAACAATTCCACTTACATACTCGCATGGATATAATACTAGCCAAATTATCACATGAAATATCAATAGCCACTTTAATAATTATGGAATGCATAATTCCAGACTTTCATAACCACATAGTCAAGGCCTTGTTCCAAGAATAAAAATAAGATTTTGTCTGAGCCCTGTGCCAAGACACTAGTATGTCTCATGAGACTGACCGATGCATTGAGGAGATATAACAGCCTCAAACCGTCACTTACTAAGTCCAATGCCTTCTATATAAAAAAATTTTGAATCATAATATGAGCATTCTTATTAAAACTATCATACGAAATATCAATATTTCAACCACAAACCATGAATGGAATAAAAATAAAACATCCACAGTCATATATAACTCATTCAATAAAATATGGAAGATTGTATTATAATAGATCAACCTCAATAGAGAATAATGAATTATATTGACATATGGGAAAATAATTATCAAAAATTTTTGATAGAAATATCCCCCTTTTTCTTGAAAACATTTAAAAGACTCACTATTTATCATGAAGCCATTTAAAATAGATTGTTGAATCAATGTTTTCAATACCACTTTGAAACATTTAAAATTAATTTCAATTTAAAAAAATTAATTTCCATATAAATAAATCCTTAAAACCATTTTTAAAATAAGGACATTAATGAGAAATATTTAGTATAATAAATCTTTAAAACATTTTAAAATAGTATCTTATTTAGAGTTCTTAACCAAAATAGAGACACATGAATACAAATAATTGAGGTAATAAATACATTATTATATCAGGGGAATAGAGGGATTCATGATATTCTATGTCAAAGTACATTATATACACCACAAAAAAGTGAAATGGATTATAAAAACAAAGAAGTCTCAATAGAATATAAATTTAGATGAAATCACTTATAAAAACTGTATCCTTAGGTTAAGGATAAATAAAAGACATAATTATGTGTGAAAAATATAAATACACTCAATATATTGGATACTTATAGTAAATAAATCATAATACATTCATACATAATCTTGTAAAAACAACACCAATGAATTAAATGTTTAACTCAATAAATGGATATTGAGTTAAAATTACTCTTATCAAGTTCATATCGATGATTCGAGAATTTATCAGAGTGATTATCTGTAGAAAAAGTTTATCCACATAAAGGGGAGTGGAAATTACTACAAAAATAATAAATAGTTATTCCACACATAATTATGGTGTAAAATAGTCGATGAAGTATGTGTAAAGTTGAATGAGTGGAAATTGAAATTTGAAATTCCCTTACCAATTTGGTAGCATACAAGAAATACATCCCGTGAATGATGGATCATAAAATAAAGATATAATTTCTTATAAATTAAAGTACATTACACAAAGAGTACAATCATGGGAGAGTACATAAACCACACAAAAGGAAATACTAGTAGTATGTCATGTATTTCATGGAAATAGGAAGTGAGATGAAATCCCTTACTTCGCTGGTAGCAATAAATTCCTATGGCTAAAAGTTAATAAAAACCAAATGAATCACATAATAACATGAATATAAAGATAATAATATATATATATATATATATCAAATGAGAGTACACAATACAAAACATTTAATAAATAAGTGGCGAATAATGAAAATCTCATGGAATTAAAAGTGAGATTAGAAACCCCTTACCTTTTAAATTTACTTGTTACAGGGTAGTTTAAGCTCCTGTATAATGGGGGAATATTGTTTTTTGAATTATATAAGAATCATATACGTTAATATGATATCATATATGATTTTTTAATATTTCTTTTTTAGTAATATTTTTGTATTTTCATCTTTTCGGGTGTAAACTGATTTGTTTTACTTTATTTGATTTGTTGTGTAAGTAATATTTGTTATGAATAGGATGTATCATATTAATATTCAGAATCATATTAAGTCTTTAAACATTATTTTTAATCTCCTAATTAAAATTAGACTTGAATGGATTACGATGGGGAATGAATCTCATATAGTTCGTGGAGATGGTAATCCGTACGTACACACGAGGGACAATATCATTCTTTTGATATTAAAATAATATATAATTGGATGTTATATCATATATACAGAATCATTATCATGTTATATTAATTATTTACATCAATTACACATCATTATTATACCCATACAAAAAATAATGCATTGAATAACAATTACACCACGACGTGGAGACAGTAAGTCGTACGTACGCACGTATGGTGACATGTCATTAAAAGGATAGGTAGAATAATTTATATGGTTGTACAATAATTATAACAACATCATAGTGTATATACGATACAGGCATTATTATTTTAGAATGGAAAATACAAATAAAGAGAATGTTGAAGAAGAATGAACATGAAAGAGGTGATGAAATATTTACCTCTTCTTCGGGTTCTTCCTTTTGATTTGATCAAAAGGGCTACTTATTATAGTTTTTTGACTAACGGAATGCCTCTAGGATGAAGGGAGGAGTGCTCTTTTATAAGAGGGGTGAGGTGCACATTAGGAAAAGCTAGAAATATTATTTTATAATAAAATAATTTTCGGTTAATAATGGCTCCAAAATAAATTATTTAATGTCTAAGGTCGGAATGGGTCGAAAACCACTCAACCAATAGGTTTTAGAGAAGTTTGTGTCACTATATTAACCTTATCTTTTAGATTTTACTCTTAGTTAAATAGTTTTACATTTACCATGTCTCTTTGTTTTTTTAGATTATATGGTTAATAAAAAAACTATATACTTCCAAACGAAACCCAAGTGGTTCATTAATGATACAAATATAATTATATAAGTTTTTTGGCCAAACCGTTTATCTTTAGTAATATAATATTTGTTTTAAAAACTCTTTTATGACAATTTTAAGACTATTTAGTATTTTGTTTTTTCTAAATTCATAAAAGCATTATTTGTTTGAAAAAATTCATCTAACCAACGCTATATTTCACATTAACCTAGAAAATTATTGTAATTCTTAAAAAATCTCAAATTTAATTTATTTTGATATTTATAATCTCAATTGTTTTAATGTTTCATTAATTAGATAATTACTACACCATCATTGTGTCATAACTAAATTAAATTTTATAATCTATAAATATATATATATATAATACCATTATGTAGGAAATATTTTTTCATTCTAATGAATATTTATAGTCGAAATTAACATATGTGTAACCCTATATTAAAAATGGTTTAGTTATTAAACATTGAATTTAACACTTTTAACTCTTCTTTTAATTATATAATAATAAATGTCCTAATCTAAACCAAGTGGACCAACGAGGTTCATATTTTTTTCTATGGTTTTTTTTGGTCGAATTTTACTTATCCAAAAGAATTAGGACATGGGTTAGGGTAATAATAATCTCATTTTTACCCTTAATTACCCTATTCACTTTTAACCATGGTAAATAAATGTAAAAAGTAACTATTCACCAAATATTATTTTTATCTAATTAAACCACATTTTACTCCTTGATATTAACCGTGTATCTCATATTTTCTAAATTCAACTCATAGAAGTGGTAAAATTATGTTTTATGTAAATTTGAAAATACTCCAAGGAAGTGGGTAAAAGTCGGTAAAAAGTTCAATAAAATTATTATGTATCTAGAATTATTAGAAACTGACACCAATAAATTAAATTGAAATTATATAATTATTATGTATGTATTTTGATCTAATTTGAATTTAAATAAAATAAATAATCTTTTAAATAAAAATTTAGTTTTAAATTATAACTCAGTGTTTTTTACTATTCAAAAAAATGGAATGTTTTCAGAAAAATACCAACAATTCACCCTAAACTAATTTTGATATTACAAATAGAAAAAATGAAGTCCATTTTGAATGTTGAAATTTATAAAACATTAAAAAGTGAGTAATAATATTCATAACGTCTAGTTTTATTGGTCGCGGTGTGTTAGAATCTCGATGTTGCGTACAATACACACTATTAAATTATTCAAAGGGAAACATACTATGGATGTTTGGGGTGTTACACTATATAGATCATACTTTATTATATCTTCATAATGATATGATTGATAGTACTAATCATTCATGTACTCATGTTTACTAACAATCCCCATGTTGAAGCCTCCAACTAATATGTAGTATTTCTTTTCAATCCACTCACATTGCTCCATGGTAGTATCCTCATGGATTAATCTACCCACAATTAAACCAACATCTCCCTTTTACCCATAATCATTAGAAAAATCTCCATAATGTATTCACCAAATTGCATGAGTAGATCTATATTATGTTCTAGGTTTGCAAACATCTATCACTATGAGACATTTGAATTCCTTACCTCACAAAACTTTATAGGTGGGATAATAGATTCCTTTACCAGCATCACCTCCTTGGATTTCAGATGTATCTCCCCATGTTGATCCTCCATCATCTTGTCCACATCTCTATGAGGGGTCGCCAATGCTACCGAGGTACCGTTTTCTTTAAAGACATTGTTGTCATGTTCTTGAGACACGAAGTCTCTAAATTATTGAACCTCCACACCATCCACTACCTAGAAATAATTATCCTAATATTTACCATCTTCTTTTTGGATGGTAGAGTCTCCATTAGCCTAAGATACTCGAAGTAATCTTTGCACCCTTGTGGGTTCTACATCTTGGAAACTATAAAACATTAGGGTTCTTTGTTTTACTTATATCCCTTATTCCTTCATAAACTATGTTGGAATTTACTGACCCACCCTATAATAAAATAATTTTATGGTTGTACATATCTATCAGAATCAACATCTATGGGGCTATTGGTGTTGCTTTCAATCGATCTGTCATTTCTCAGACAACAAAATTTGTTGTTTAAGCTGAGACTACAAGAAGTCCCCCTTGTATTGGTATACATGCTTACACCATGTGATGTATTCTCCCGCACCTGGAGATCCATATACATATTCATTCCAGATAGTTGGATCACCATTCTAGCGTTTTTAATACTTCCTTCACACACATCCATAACAAAGGTGCATGTATTTGTGATCGCATCTGTAACACCCTGAGATTTTATGAAAATATTCTTTTTAATTTCATTAATGTATTGTGTTGTATGCTACACCAAAAGGAGCTTACACAACACGCATCCCTGACTTGCCTTTCATTACATTCAATCACGACCTTCCTCGATAGCGTGTGTAGTACACAATACCGAGTTTCACTGAACAAGATATTATTATAATATTATTATGAACTAGCTGTTATAAATAGTAATACAAACTTTTTGAAATTTTATAAATTTTATCTTTAAAAATGGACTTCATTTTTGGATTTGGAATATCAAAATTTGCTTAGGGTGAAATTTTGGAACTTTTCGGATAACTTTCATATTCTGATGAATATTGAAAATTACTAAATTTTAATTAAAAAGAAAATTTTTAATAGAAATAATTAATAGTGATAAATTATTAATTTGAGTTTTTTTAATGTATATTTAGAATATATTTTTACAATTTAATACAATGTTGGTCATTGTATGTAATTTCACATTTAAACCAAGCATAAATAAGTGTCAATCTTTTGATAGTTATTATCTTTTAAAAACACACTATTTGTTTTGACGACGGGGATTAATTTTTATATTATTTAATGTAACTGATATGTTTTGAATTTTTTAAAATAGACATAATTTTTTAATTCATAATATCAAATATATCTTAGGCCTAATTTTTGGTATTTTTCTGGAAACTTTCATTTTTTGATAAATAGTGAAATAACTAAGTTGTAGTTAAAAACTGAATTTTTCATAAAAGTTAATTTTACCGCTTCTTTGAGTGGAATTTCGAAAATCTTAGAGACACGGTTAATATCAAGGGCAAAAATGTGGTTCAATGAGATGAAAATAATTTTTGGTGAATAGTAACTTTTTACTTTGTTTTTTAACACAGTTAAAAGTAAATAGGGTAATTGAGGGTAAAGGTGTTATTATTATTACCCTAAAACATGTCCTAATTATATTAAATAAGTGTAATTCGACCAAAAACAACCTTAGGAATAAAATATGACCATTTAGGCCCCCTTTGATTAGATTAGGACATTTATTATTAATTTATTTAAAGAAGGGTTAAAATAGTTAAAATCAATGTTCAATAAGTAAATCATTTTTAATATAGGGTTATACATAAGATATCTTCGACTATAAATATTTAATAGAAATATAAAAGGATTTCATACATATTGGTATTTTATTTTTAATTTTTAGTCTTTAAATATTTTAATTTATTGATGACACAATGATGATGCAGTAATTATCTTATTAATGAAATATTGACATAATTGATGTTATAAATACCCAAATAAATGTAATTTGAGACTTTTTATGAATTAAAATAATTTTCTATGCTAATATGACATGTTAGTGTTTATTTAATTATCTTTTTTCGAACTAATCATTCTGTTATGATTATCACAAAAATCAATTACCAAATAGTGTCAAAATTGACATATAATTGTTTTTAAAACAAATATTATATGATTAATTGTTATTATATTCCCAAAAATCTATGGTTCGTACAAGATACAAATATCATGATAGGTGTATCATTAATGTACCACTTGGGGGTCTCTTGGATGTATATGGTATGTTTATTAACTATATAATATAAAAATAAAAAGTGACATGGTAAATGTCAATCTAATTAACAAAGAGTTAAAACTAAACGATAAGGTTAATATAATGAACTAAACATGACTAAATTCTATTGGATGAGATTATTTCGACCCATTCCCCCATTATCTTATAAATATATCAATTGAAGCTATTAAAAACTGAATAGGACTTTATAATAAAATAATATTTTTAGTTATTCCAAAGGTGCCCCTCTCCTCCATTATAAAAACGGCACCTCCTCCCTCTCTTACTCACACCACTTTGAGCATTCAAGCTTGGAACTCCCCTGCCAAATTCTCTTCTTCACTTCCCTAGAAACATCCTAGATGTCCTGGTCTTCTTAAATGACCAATTTTAGTGCCCTAAGAGGATATCTCGAAGAGGCGCTTCAAAGAAGAGGTAATGTCCGTTACCGATTCTTTCAACTTTATTTCTTCTTCCACTTCTTCTTCTTTGGTTGTTTCATTATGAAGTAATAACATCAGTATCACTCATATGATGATATGTTATTATATCTATTAAAAACCCCTATTTCACCATCTATCCATCCTACGGAAAAATAAATCATTGCGCGTGCGTACGTACGGAATACCGTCTCTACGCCGTGGTGTAATCTATTTTCCACCACCACCTTACGTGGATGGGTATAATGGTGAAAATAATAACCATATATGATTATTTTTATGTGATATTGATTCATTAATAGTATACATACACTCCAATAAAATTCCACGATCATGGGAATGATATCATCGCTCGTGCGTATGTACGGAATACCGTCTCCACGACGAGATGAGATTCATTCTAAATGATTATAAAGTATATTTAATATGTAATCATGAAATATATGACATAATGATTATACTGGATTTATGTATATATATATGTAGGTTATCCAATTAATCCCATTTAATTCAATGAGAAAACAAAAACAACGTTCATGCGTACGTACGGCCTACCGTCTCCATGAATGGTGTATTTGTTTTCATTTATCGATCTATTATATTTATGTATATTCTGAATATATATTATATATAAATCATGTTTTATATTTGGGAATTAAGTAATCATGATCTATTTAATCATATGAATTATTACAAGTCAAAACACGAATGAAAAATGAAATGATTTTACCCAAAACGCTCTTTAACATGGAATTTACAAAAGAACGGGTAATATAAAGTCATAAGTGAACCATATATGATATCATAACAATAAATATGATTCTGTAATATGTCAATTCCATTGTTTAAATCATTATACAGGAGGTTCGGATACATATGAAGAATATCAGACCTAAGGTAAGGGATAATTTTGCAAATCTCATTTTTATCCGAGATTTCTTATCCGTATGTATTCACCGGGGTCATTGCTATCATACATGTCCATGTTTTATAAAATTGTATTCATGTATTTTTAAAGTCATTTTTACCCATTTTGACTTATTCCCCATGGTATGGAAGGATTCTTTCTTTTATTTACCCTATAAGGTACATATTGACTTTTTCGACAAAAGTATGAGAAGAATGTTTTTTAACATATATGGCATGAAAGGATTTTTATGGTTTTATGAAGCCTTATTTTCAGGAAGCTTCCTCCAAAATATTTCATGACTTTTTTCAACAAAATCCTTCTCTTTTAAAATTGAATGACGTTTTTTGAAAATAAATTGATTTCAAAGAAAAAAGGATATTTTCTTCAAGAATTCATTTCAAGTGTTTTATCAAAACAATTTTTCATCTAAGATGGCATTATTTCATGTGTTTATGTTTCAATTATCATGTCTCTATGATTTAAATGGTTTCAATTTTCTTATTATGAAATTATATCCATTTATTTTATATGGATTATGTGATGAAGGGATGATGTTTATGAAACCCATTTTATTCGTTGGGTTATTATGAATAATGTATGTTTATTTTGTGGCACAAGTAAGAATGATTTAATTATGAGATTGGTGGGACCTATATCTCCCTCCAATTAATTGGGTAAAGATTTATATCTCATGATATAGACATGGCTGGAATGGTAATTTAATCTGGTTCAGTGTTACAGGACTGAAACAAGGGGTGAACTCGATTCAGAAAGGGACTCTATCCACTAAGATGGTCTTGGCAGCAATGCCTTGGCTACTATGGAAATCCTGACATGTGCTGAATGGTTTCCACACTTACATGTTTTATTCCCATTATATTTTATCATGATTGATGTTCCATTATGATATATGCCTTATGTACTTCCACGATTTATGTCTTTTCTCATGGTTTTAATGTTTAGATTTCATGTTCATGTTTTTGCTTTCAAATGTTTATGGATTGTTTTATGTTGTCTATGTTTGTCCTTACTGAGCATTTGAGCTCACCCTTTTTATGTTTTATTTACCCCAGGAAATAAAGAAAGGTTTTAGGTAAGTAAAAAAAGGGGAAGATCGTTATGGGAGATGTTGAAGATCTTTCAACATGATTAGATGTTTATATTCCGAGTTTGCAAGGACACTAAACTATTATGATCCTTGTGTGTCTTTTTTTGTGATGTATTATGTATTCTACAAAAGTAATGTATGGTCCATGTACGTCAAGCTTCAGGTCTATACAGTTGGTATCAATGGAATGGTTTAGATAACCTTTGGAATCTAGGATGTAAAAACGTTAGTGAGATCCCTAGAGATATTTCTAAGGTATGTCTAGGGATGTACCTAAGGATAATTATACGTATAGGATATATTCCTATTACTAAGGCAACGATCTTAGATTTTAACCTAGGATGTTAGATATTGAAGTTAATCGTCCTTTATTATGATTTCTTCCTCTCACACTATTCTTTTTGGGTTTTAGAAAATGGCTGGAAACAAGATGATTCATGATAATGGAGGATATGATAGACAATGGAATGATATTATTCATGCGAAACCAAATGAAATGGGATTTCGAAGTCCAAACATCATTATTATGCCGAATCAAAAATCTCATAATATGATAAATAAACTCAAATTTGGTATGTTTTCTCACTCGGCTAATAAGAGAAAGATGGAGTTTCGTGACAATCAAAGATGAATGAAAGTTAAATTTCCCCTATGTAAATCATGTGCGAAGAGGTATCAAGGAGAATGTTTCAATGGAAGTGGAAGATGCATTGGGTGTGGAAAAGAGGGACACAAATCCTATAAGTGCAAAGGAAAAGGTTCAGTTAACACCATGGATGAGAATAATGGTATTCCTATGACATCAACAATGGTTAAATGTTTTAAATGTGGAATGTACGGGTATTATGCAAACCAATTCCCTAAGGGAATGTCTCATGAAGAGAATCAGTATGGTCTTATGGGTATTATTTATGTTGATGACGATGAAGAGACTACAATTGATATGTGAGATGAAAGAATTGTTGAAGCTCGGTCAACGGTTTTTGAAGGTAGTGGAATTATTACATGTTTATCAAGTGTAATGTTGTATAAGTAATCTCATGGTACTATGGAATAAAGAGACATCTAAGGATCATTACACTGTTATCTTTCCTTAATTTTTGAATGTGTATGATGAATGGTACCAGTAATCATGAGTGGTTATTCAGATATTTTTAGAAAGTTGATGATATGCGCATAATGAAGGGATAAGGAGAAAATTAAATGTTTGATAGTATTCATGAGATCATGACTAATATAAGGAGAAGGTTATATCATGGTTAGAGTATATAGAATTTTTGGAATTTGGTATGTGGAAACAATTAACATTTGACAGCATTCATGTTTTCACTAAGGTTTAATGGGTATTCATTTTTCAAGAGAATACATGATTAAGGTATTCACATGATTGGAATGTGACCGGCAAGATATATGGGGGATAAATGATGGTATTCACATGCTTTGTTGATGACCTTTCGAGTAATAGTTTTTTTTATACTATGATATTGGATATATGTATTTTAGATAAGTTTAATGATTGGAATGAATTATGTTGGTCATAAGTTAGTATTGTTTAAGGCTAGATTTTTTTTATAATGTAGTTTTAGAAAAAGGACAACCTGCAGGATGGGCGAAAACCCATCACATCAGACAAGGCTATGGTAATCGAACCCACAACCGAAGTGCGACTAGCCTATATCGCCTACCACTGGCCTACATGGAGTCCTTGTTTAGTAGAAACTAGTTTTATTATATTAAGAAGTATGATATATGAAGTATAAGTCCATTTTGGGAACCATATATGATTAATCTCACTATAGATGGACTTATTTATTTTTTGATAACTTTTTAACCTTTTGTTTGAGACAGATGGACTGAACCATAATTCTATCACATGATCTTCTAACACATAAGGAATGGAAAATTTAACTTTATTTCATTAAGAGATGAAGTGTAAATTGTCCAAAGAACAACCAACTATGAGACTGTACCAAAACAATGAAATTATTTCTTCTAATTCCAATTTCATCAACTTTAGGGAAATGATCTGGAAAACCAAAAATGTTGTCTTAGTGCTCTTATATCCGATGAATCAGATGGTACCTTAGATCGTTACAAATTTATGGCTTTGTGATTGTTGTCTTTTTCATTTCCATGTTCTCTACCACTCTCCATGAAAACATGATGGTTAGATTTTTCTTCCATATCCATATTTTCACCTATGTTCTCCTACGTGGAAACCCAGTGATGAGTTAATTTTGTTAACCGTTACGTTTCATACTTTAGTTTTTTCAAAGCCATGTTTTGGTATTCCTTTTTACGATGTGGGTTTCTATTAACGAAACTTTCGAGTAGTAAACCATTTATAACCCCGATGAATTTCGAGGGCGAAATTCATTTTAAGGGGGCTAGAATGTAACACCCCAAGATTTTATGAAAAATATTCTTTTTAATTTCATTAATGTCATGTGTTGTTTGCTACACCAAAAGGAGCTTACACAACACGCATCCCTTACATCCCTTGAATTACACGCAATCGTGACCTTCTTTGATAGCGTGTGTAGTAAGCAATTCTGAGTTTCACTAAACGAGATATTATTATAATATTATTATGAACGAGCCATTATGAATAGTAATACCCACTTTTTGAAATTTTATATATTTTATCTTTCATAATGGACTTCATTTTTGGATTCAGAATATCAAAATTAGCATAGGGTGAAATTTTGGTACTTTTTGGATAACTTTCATATTCTGATGAATAGTGAAAATTACTAAATTTTAATTAAAAACAACTTTTTTAATCAAAATAATTAATAGTGATAAATTATTAATTTGAGTGGTTTTATAGTATATTTAGAATATATTTTTACAATTTAATAAAATTTTGGTCATTGGATGTAATTTCACATTTAAACCAAACATAACAAGTGTCAATCTTTTGATAGTTATTATCTCTTAAAAAATGCTATTTGTTTTGACGACAGGAATTAATTTTTAAATTAGTTAATGTAACTGATATGTTTTGAATTTTTTAAAATAGTCATCATTTTTTAATTCATAATATCAAATATATATTAGGCCTAATTTTTGGTATTTTCCTGGAAACTTTCATTTTTTGATGAATAGTGAAACCACTAAGTGGTAGTTAAAAAACTGAATTTTTCCTAAAACTTAATTTTACTGCTTCAGTGAGTGGACTTTCGAAAATCCGAGAGACACGGTTAATATTATTGACTAAAATTTGGTTCAATCGGATGAAAATAATTGTTGGTGAATAGTAACTGTTTAGTTTTTTTTACCTCGGTTAAAATTAAATAGGGTAATTAAGGGTAAAGGTGTTATTATTATTACCCTAACACATGTACTAATTCTATTAGATGAGTGTAATTCTACCAAAACAACCTTAGGAATAAAATATGACCATTTAGGCCCACTTGGATTAGATTAGGACATTTATTATTAATTTATTTAAAAAAGGGTTATAATAGTTAAAATCAATGTTTAATAAGTAAATCATTTTCAATATAGGGTTATACATAAGATAAATTAGACTATAAATATTCAATAGAAATCTAAAAGGATTTCCTACATAATGGTATTTTATTTTTAATTTATCGACTTTAAATAATTTAATTTATTGATGACACAATGATGATGCAGTAATTATCTTATTAATGAAATATTGACATAATTGATGTTATAAATACCCAAATAAATGTAATTTTATACTTTTTATGAATTAAAATAATTTTATATGTTAATATGAAATGTTATTGTTGATTTAGTTAATGTTTTTCGAACTAATCATTCTGTTATAATTTTCACAAAAAATTAATTACCAAATAGTATCAAAATTGACATAAAATTGTTTTTAAAACAAATATAATATTATTAATTGTTATTATATCCCTAAAAATATAAGGTTCGGCCAAGATACTTATATCATGATATTTGTATCATTAATGGACCACATGGGGGTCGCTTGGATGTATATGGTATGTTTATTAACTATATAATATAAAAATACAAAGTGACATGGTAAATGTCAATCTAATTAACTAAGAGTTAAAACTAAAAGATAAGGTTAATATAATGACCTAAAATTGTATAAATTCTATTGGATGAGAGTATTTGGACCCATTACCCCCTTAGATTCGAAATATATCAATTTGGAGATATTAAAAACCGAATATGACTTTATAATAAAATAATATTTTTAGTTATTCCAAAGATGCCCCTCTCCTCCATTATAAACGGGCACCTCCTCCCTCACTTCCTCACACTTCATTGAGCCTTTAAGATCGGTAAAACAGTGCCAAATTTTCTTCTCCACTTCCCTAGAAACATCTTAGAGGTCTTGGTCTTCTTAAAAGACAAATTTTAGTGCACTAAGAGGAGGACTCAAAGAGGCGTTTCAAAGAAGAGGTAATGTCTGTTACTGATTCTATCAACTTTGTTTCTTCTTCCACTTTTTCTTCTTAGGTTGTTTCATTATGAAGTAATATCATCAGTATCACTAATGTACTGATATGTTATTATAAGTATGAAACAACCCCATTTCATCATCTATACATCCTACGGAAAACGAAATCATCGTACGTGCGCACGTACGGAATACCGTCTCCACGCCGTGGTGTAATCTATTTTCCACCACCACATTACTTGGATGGGTATAATGGTGTAAATAATAACAATATATAATTATTGAAAAGTGATATTGATTTTGTAATAGTATACATACACTCCAATAAAATTCCACGATCATGGGAACGATATCACCGCTCGTGCGTACGTACGGAATACCGTCTCCACGACGCGATGAGATTTATTCTCAATGATTAACCATTCATAAATGATTATAAAGTATATATAATAAGCAATCATGAAATATATGACATAATAATGATACTGGATTTATGTCTATATATATTTATGTTATCCAATTAATTCCATTCAATTCAATGAGGAAACGAAAACAATGTTCATGCGTACGTACGGCCTATCGTCTCCATGAACGGTGTATTTCATTCCATTTATCGATCTATTATATATAAGTATATTCTGAATATATATTATATATAAATCATGTTTTATATTCTGGAATTAAGTAATCATGATCTAATTAATCATATGAATAATTAGAAGTCAAAACACGGACGAAAAATGAAACGATTTTACCTAAAACGCTTTTTAACATGTAATTTAAAAAAGAACGGGTAATATAAATTCATAAGTGAACCATATATGATATCATAACAATGAATTTGATTCTGTAATAAGTCAATGAAATTATTTAAATCATTATACAGGAGGTTCAGATACATATGAAGCATATCGGACCTAAGGTAAGGGATAATTTTGCAAATCTCATTTTTATCAGAGATTGCTTATTCGTAAGTATTCACTGGGGTTATTGTTATCATACATGTCCATGTTTTATAAAAGTGTATTCATGTATGTTTAAAGTCCTTTTTCCCCGTTTGGCCTTATACCCCATGGTATGGAAGGAATATTTCTTTTATTTTCCCTACAACGTATTTTTTGACTTTTCCGACAAAAGTACGAGAAGAATTTTATTTAACGTATACAGCATGAAAGGATTTTTACAGTTTTATAAAGCCTTATTTTCATGATGTTTCCTCCAAAATATTTCATGACTATATTCAAAAAAATAATTTTCTTTTAAAATTGCATGACGTTTTGTGAAAATAAATTGATTTTTAAGAATAAAGGATATTTTCTTCAAGAATTCATTTCAAGTGTCACAACCACTTTTCATCTAAGATGACATTATTTCATATGTGTATGTTTCAAGTATCATGTCTCTATGATTTACATGGTTTCACTTTTCTTATTTTGAAATGATATCCATTTCTTTTATATGGGTTATGTGATGATGGGATGATGTTTATAAAGCCATTTTATTCGTGGGGTTATTATGAATTATGTATGTTTATTTTATGGCACAAGTAAGAATGATTTTATTATGAGATGGGTGGGAGATATATCTCCCTCTAATGAATTGGGTAATGATTTATATCTCATGAGATCGTCATGGATGGAACGGTAAGTTAATCTGGTTCAGTGTTACAGGACTGAAACAAGGAGTGAAGTCAATTCAGAAAGGGACTCTGTCCACTAAGATGGTCTTGGCAGCAATGCCTTGGCTACTATGGAAATCATGACATGTGCTGAATGGTTGCAACAATTCCATGTTTTATTCCCATTATATATTATCATGATTGATGTTCCATTATGATATATTTCTTACATACTTCCACAATTTATGTCTTTGCTCAAGGTTTTAATGTTTAGATTTCATGTTCATGTTTTTGCTTTCAAATGTTTATGGATTGTTTTATGTTATCTATGACTGCCATTACTGAGCATTTGAGCTCACCATTTTTATGTTTTATTTTCCACAGGAAATAAAGAAAGGTTTTAGGTAAGGAAACGAAAAGAGGAAGATCGTTATGGGAGATGTTGAAGATCTTTCAACATGATTAGATATTTATATTCCGAGTTTTCGAAGACACTAAACTATTACAATGCTTGTGTGTCTGTTTTTGTTATGTATTAAGTATTCTGAAAAAGTAATGTATTTTCCATGTACATCATGCTTCGGGTCTCTACGACAACACCCTTATATTTTGAAACATCACCTTCAAAAGATACTACTAGATCTTATGCATTAAAATTCTTCATATCCAAATTAACTTCAACCATTTACCAGACCTATAAACCCCATACAATCGATGTGTCTCTAGGAGGTCACTCAAGATCACAACTAAGCCTATTAAAAATATCAGATACCCTCACATTATAATACAATACATTAAATTGTTTTTTCTTCACTACTTTTACTGATAAAATTAATCCAAAATTCTTATCAAATCCTCAACCAAATGAAAGCCGAATTGTCTGATCATTAAATTTTATTATATATGGTAACTATGGTTGTTAGGGAAAAGGGAGTCCTTTTGTGTGTGAGTTTTTTGAGGGGTGTCTCCCTAAACATTTTCATGATCTTTATAGGGACTTTTGTCTCTATACCTAGAAACCCCAATATAAGAAATATTTACGGATCATGTAGTCAAACCACATGATCTATGACAAATTACTATGAACATAAAGATTTGTGGCCTCAGGAAATGTAGAACTAGATATTTAATGTCATTTTTGGATTTTGGTTGTATAATGTCAAATATGTTTAGCGATATATTATTATTTTCATGTTAATGTATCCATTTAATGGACTCAATATTCTCATTATATAATGAATTTAATAATACTTCATGGTGAATCAACTATATATGTAGTGATATGAAAGACTTGTTTTATTGAAATTTTATATTTTTAGAAATAGGTTCCCAACCACTGGATGGGATATAATTGAAATTACCTTCCCCATCTCATTGTCTTTATAGGGCGGTAGATTGCTACTTGGTTTTAAGAGACTTTCCCAAGGTGCTAATGGCTGGAAATAAATGTTGGGGGCTTCATGAATAAATTGGGGAATGATTTTACCTTGAGAAAAAACAAACCAACCAAACATTCTAGTATTAAAAAACTACATGACTCATGTCGACAAAAATACAAACCCACACATTATCAAAAGGCAACCAATTGATCCATAACAAATCCCAAATACCAACAAACCCAAAAACACATTAATGTACCACGTAGAAGACTATAACAACAATCCAGATGAACTAGGACATCATCCATAGATCCACACCAAGTTACATGCTCCACAAACCAAAAAATCAGCAATGCATCATTGAGAACTACTAGAAAAAATGAGATGTCATACTCTTACTTGTGTCCTGGAACACAACATCTCAAATAAACTAATGTTCCAATTTAGGGGGTCAGAACAAATAATCATTAGGTTTTCCCCAAATTAAATTCCCACAAACACAACATGTAAAAAATAGGTTGAAAATTTATATAAAATAGTTTATATAAAACATTAAATAGTTAAAAAACTACAAATAAGCCTAAAACACCATTACCAAGCCTCCATTTCCCAAATTGTGAAACCCAAATAAAAACCAATGAACCATTATTTAATCCATTTCACCATTTTCCATTATCATAAAAAATTTCATCTTTCCAAATAACACCCAATAAGGCAACGAAAATGGTGGATCATCCATCCAACTCATTCAATATATTTCTAAATAGTGGGGCATCTCAACCACTATACATAATAGTGGTTCATCCAACCATTATACATCAAAATTTATAGTGGTACTTCCTACCCACATCCACACAAGAAACACAAGCCATAGTACTAAATTAACCAAAAAACACAAGGAATCAGTTCTGCACAATAAGAAATAAACCATTTTCAATACATCCTAATTCACTTTAATAAATTAATAATTTATTGAAAACACTCGTTAATAAGATTTCCATACCCAACCACATTTAAATAAAAAAATATTTTTTGAAAAAAGTCATTCACAAAACATTTTTCATAATAATCCACTAATTCTTTTATAACCAAAATTTTAAAATGATACAACAAAGCCCCTTTTTTCAACGATATCCCATTTCCTCCAAAATCCCATTAATCATCACCAAATAAGAATTACAAAAAGATTCCCACATCATTATTATAGGTAATTTCTGAAAACAAATTGTGAAAAAAACCAATGGTTCTTAACAAGTGGAGTCGAGAGAGAAGCCACTTACCTTTAGGATTCTAGATAATTCGAATAACACGTAACTACATACCAATCCAGCCAAACACCCCCACTGAAACTTCTCCATAACTCCTTCCTTATCATCATCAATACTTGAAATCAATACACAAGGGAAAAAATCCATAAATATACACATAACATCTGTAGATCTAGAAAGTCGAAAGAGAGGGAATGGTATATCTAGAGACATACACAATGAACCCGTAAATGAGAATTATTGGAGAATAATCAGCTCAACCACAAAAATAAAAGCTATAGATTTTATTCCAAATTGAGTAGGTAATCACACCAAACCCTTGAGAAGAGGAAACCCCCAAGGGAGGATTTAATAGGAAAAAGTTTGAGTGACTTTTGGTAAATCCAGACTACTCTAGAATCTAAAAAAAATCATTCTTATTGGCCAGATGATTTGCTAGTAAAGTTAAAAGAACCATGAGTTAACCATAAGCCAACTACTTACTCAATGGGGTGGCATAGAGAACCAAGCTCGCATGATTAGGAAAACCATGAGCAGTACATGCATACCCCACTACCTAAATGTTTCTTCTCACACAGTTTCTCCAAACCATGTTCAGTCCATGTGACCTTAAAAAGTCCTATCAATAGTATTTACCTTTTTATATTTACAATATTTACACTCCTCCACTATAAAATAGAAGTGACCCAACAATTCTTGACACAAATAAATCTGGTTTGACAGTCTAAACCAGGACCTAATAATCTCTCAACATCCATAAATTAAAACTATAATACACTTTCTAGGAATAAATTTCACCATTTAATTCTGTTGTTTCAAACCAAAAAGTGTTACTAAATGAAGATTTAATGTTCTTGAACTAGACCTTTTATTTTAATTCATTTCCCACCTCTTATATTATTATTATTACCTTATTATTTAAAAATATTAATTTATTAAATAATTTAATATTTTTAAGGTAAGGACATTAAATTTTACACACTTCAATGAAATGAGATATGAAAATGTTGTTCTTGTGTAAAGAGTACTTCCACATTGTGAACTGTTGTCTTTGGTTCTTCCATTACCACCTCTAATGGTTTGAAATAATGACGGAATTAATATTTTTTATTATAAAATATATTTTTAATATTTTTATGTTTCATTAATTATTACATAAAATATACATTCAGACATTATATTTTTTAAAAATACAATAACTTCATTTGTGGATGTGTGGACCACAACCACAACATTGTGATGTGATTCGTTCAAAAATTACGTGGAATGTATTAAGGATAGGTTTAATAAATGAATTATATATATATGAAATAGTAGTTTTTATATAAGGATATTATATATATACATTAAATTCATTTATTTTCATTCTTACAATGAGAATACAAAACAGAAACTATATTCATGCATTCATACGACATGTCGCCTCCCTGAACAATGTATTTCATTTAATTTTTCTATATTTTATATTCTATTATAAATAAATATATAATGAATATATTTGGAATTTATATAATTTTTAATTTCATAAAATATTTAAATTATGGTCTATTAAATATGATCAACTATAACAATTGAAAATATTAACGAAAACCAAGTAGGTTAATACTGAAAATGTATCTTTAACATTAAATTGTTTGTAAGAATGTATCTTAATGTCATATAAAACATATATGGTATGATATAGAAAAATATGATTCCTTTTTATATTTATGATAATCATATATTTAAAATATTGGTGGATTAAATGTGTGTGAGGAATTTTGATACTTAAGGTGAGGTTTTTCTCATTTCAATTTTATTTCAATTTGATATTTTCTATATTAGCCTTTTATTATTGTTTGGTGGTGTGTATGCTTTCCTATGAAATTATATTTCCTGAATTTAATATATTTTCTGATATTAAATGTTATTATTGATGTTATCTTTCATATAGATCACAATTCAAATGTTACTCATATTGTTTGGGGATTTATATTATCACTATATTTTACCAATCATTTCGTTTTTTGTATATAAATAAAATGAATGTATTATATGATTATAATTCGTAAATATTTGGTAATTTACATATCCATTTTCTGTTATATATTTTAGGGGGTTTTATAGTTCAAATGTTTCAAAATTAGTAAGGTAATTTTGTCTCAATTTACATAAATGGAGATACATTATTTGATTATCTCCAATATTATAAATCATGAAGTATAAAATCACATTTAAATATTATATCATTATTTTTTTTGTCATTATATATTCAGTTTAATGTAATTTTATTCTATTAAAGAGACATTTGTTCATAATTTCTAATTAGAAAGATATTTTTTCTACAATCTTATCATTTATTAGAAATATTTTTTATTATGATCCCATTGATGAATTATTATGATATATAACTCAAGTACAATCATAAATGTTCTTATACTATGGGTATTCATGATATATTCATATAATTGTAACATTTTTTCTCTATTTTTTATTTAATATAGTTAAGAAATTCTTTTTATAAAAATTGAATTAATCACACTTTCTGGTCAAAAATTTGTATTCTTTCAAAAATATGTTTTGTAATGATTTTTTCAATAAATTAAATCTATTATCCAATGATATTTAACATAAATTGGTAATAAAGTAATTACTTTTTTATAAATATGGTTTATAAGAAGGAATATTTTTTTCTTTCCTTTTGAGGGATTTTCTAAACATTGTGTCGTGCAAAATGGGTATTTAGAATTTGTTGATTTATCTGCAATCATGAATGGCATTCCCATTTTGATTCAATTTAATTCATACATGATTAGTTTTTTTAGTAAATTTTTTTTATAATACTCAGTAAATTAACTGTTTTTAATGTTTTTTCATATAAAATGGATATGCAAATTTTTTATATTCATGATGAGTTTCTTATGATTTTATATGTTACATTTTATGTTTCCAGGGATATTTTCAATGAAAATGGGTTTCACAATGGTTTATGTTTTAATAATAGTTATTCAAAGTGGATTATAAATTCTCCTCAAGAAAAGTTTTAAATAAATTTAAAATTTTATTTAAATTTTTCCAATATTGTTTTCAAATAAATGAAATTTGAAACTTATTTATTTCTTAAAATGTAATTATCAAAGAAAAAGTTATTTTACATAAAAACATATTTGTGTTATCTATCAAAAAAATTATTCATATATAATGAAATCATTTGATAAATTTTTTATGTACATGGAATATGATCCAATGACACCGTCCTTATTCATTCTTAAATGGGTTATGTTTATAAGAACATGTTATTTATGAAACATATTCCTTTTATACTGGGTTTACAAAATTGAAATTAATTTTAAAATTAGTTACATTAATGGGTTATTATATGATTAAATAGTTCTTATTCATATCTCTTTTTTACAGGTTATGATATCATTAAATTTTTATAATACTCATTTAATTTCATGGGTTTGGATTTCATTTTTATAAAACCCATATCATTTCATGAGACATGATATTATGAATTTTGTATTATCATATAACACATGGATGGTTGATTATATTATGTGAATGGTAGGAACTATATCTTTTTACAATTATTTGGGTAGTTATAAAATTTATATGACCTCAAAGGGGTACATGGGAGTCAATCTGAATCCCATAAAAAGAGGGTACATAGAAGGGAATCTGAAGCCCTTAAAGAGAGGGTCCATGAGATGCCATCAGAGAAGAGTAACAAGAGGGTTAAAAAGAGGCAATCCCAAGCCCTTATCAAGATGGTATATGCAATGTAATCCCATACCTGTAACAAGGTGTTACAAAGTAGTTATCCCATTCCCAAAATTATAGGTTCTATGGGAGGACATCACAAACCTGTAGTAGTTACATATGTGATTATCCTCGGCCTATTATGATATCAAGTTCATGGTAGGTATAATTTTCATAATACTTTCGATTCATATATGTATTACACTTACTTATGTCTTGTATCTATGTTATGATCACATTTATCTTTAATTTATTTATATGAATAATGTCATAGGAGTTACCAATAATTATTCCATGATTCAAATTTATGATCATTTATATGTACGTTATGACCATATCATATTATGATTATTCTCTCCTGTCTTTATGTTCATGTTATTATAATGTATGTTACTTTTATAAACTTTTTGATCATCCAAGCTCACACATTCTTATGTTTTCATTCCGGAGTTAAAGAATAAAGTATTAAAGAATGAGTACTACATGGGATGATCTTTTTGGAAAACATGAAAGATATATCCCCAAATTAGACAATTATATTCTAGGATTATAAAGAATCTAAACTAATAAAATCGTCATGCATGTACTTTTGTAATGTGATGAATATTAATTGTAAATGATTTAATATTTATTTATTTTAAGCTGGGGTCACTATACAATATGAATTATTATTTTTATTTAATGAAATTTACCATGAATGATACATGATGTTATTAAGTGGATTCTTATTTAATATTTATTAAATAATAATTTAACAATGAAACCTATTTTTATTCAATTGGCTATTTATGATATAACATTGATATATTATGATTAATTCTTTTTAATAAAACCCATTTTAATTTCATGGGTTATTATGATATTGTATGTGATTATATTAAAATGGAACTCATATGTATGTATGATGAATGTATGGGTCTTATATATCATAGAAATTAATTTGTTTATTATTTTATCTTTGGACTTATGTATTCAATAATATGTGTTAAAAGTATTAATCATGATCTATGTGATCACCAAGAGGAGGAGGTGATATATCAACAATATTTTTATTTTTTCAATTGTTACCTAATAAACTACATTCATCTATAGTTAAGGATATTTTAAATTACTATTAAAAATATTCGTACACAACCATAGGAACACATTTTTTTTATATTTGTTACTATTCATTACGAGTATATTTTCCTTGCAATGTTTTGGATAAAATCTAAGACCACAAAAACTAATAGAAATATAATTATTGATTATAACTACAATATATAGTGAATATATTTTCAATATCATGTTTGTATATTCAAATGGATGTGCATGTGTCCCTCACATAGATAGATGATGTAAAATATTTTTTTTACTGTTTTAATAACCTTCACGGACATGCTTTAGTATGTTATAAATGTTCCTATAGAACATTCTTCACACTTTTTTTCTTTCATGTACGTCTTCTTCATAATATTATTTAAATGAAATACAAAAGAACCTTCCTCATAATGAAAAAATATTATCAAAGTATTTTTTTTCTAGATACTCCATTGGAGGGGTTTCAGATATACTTTTCATGAATATTTATATTAGAATGGTACATATCATGGAACACTATTTTTTTGATTGCTAAATAAATTATCTGCAGGTTACCACCTGATAGTACAAAACGTCTTGAACATTTTTTATTGTTTACTATTTAGACTATTCATATAATATATTCTCCAGATTTTTGGTGATTCACCTCACATATATAGAATTCAATTTTAACCTCAACACCCAAACAAACATTATATACAAGTAGTATCACAAAAAATTTATAGAAACTGGAAAACATCATTTAACCCTATATACTAAAAACATTTTTTAATCTAATTAAATATGACCATACCACTGAACACATTACTTTCTATATATATATATATAATATCTATAAGACTTTTTGATAACATAAATTATCAAAAATCCTTAATATTCCACATGAATTTCAAAATTCATTCATATTTTTTGGAAAAATGGAAAAAATGATTCAAAGATATCAAATTTGAAATATTTTAAAATTATTCATAGTGTCCTTCAAACCAGTATAATTATATAACTCACAACTGTACTGTAAATCATCATAGTTCCACTTCTGACTGATGATAATCCAATTATCCACCTTGAACATCTTCGTGTGTTTACTAACAACTTTGTATGAATGATTAAAAAAATGATATAGATATTTATTGTCTAATGAATTTCATTAAAAATATTATAAAACATAATTCATATTCCAAATTATCAATGGTCTGAAACATATAGAATCATCTATACAATTTGATCACCCAAAACCAATTGTGTGATCACATAGTGATATCCATCTGATAATTTATAAGAATATCAAAATGAGACATAATAAAAGACCATAAAAATTTTATCAAAATACGTATTTATTTTTTGAAAGAATTATAATTTTTCATTTAATGGAAACAAATCGATGACATTTTAAGAGAACCTATGATATTCTTTATGTGATGACATTACCCATCAATGTCCCATTATACATCACTATGTTTTTTATGATAGATAAAATTAATAAATTATTTACTAATAAAACAGTATACCAATACAAATCCAAATCATCATAACCATTGATATTAAAATCACAAAAAAAGTTTACTATTATATATTGCATTGCACAGTCACACCATTTAATGGAAATATTTTTTATAGTAAATGACTATAGATCATGATTACATGAATTTTTTATTGATAAATGTTTTCACCCTTTTGGATCATGTGGAAACCATGAGGATTCTCAATACTCATGATGTTTTTAACATATGAATAGAAATTAATAATTTGATTTATTCAACAAAAAATCTATTAAATGTAACATTTATGAATTATAGTATAACAATTCAACACAATATTCAGCCAAATCACCTCTTACCAGTAACATTCATCTAAATTCCCTAGACTGGAAAATACAAGATGAAAAAATCATTCCAATTACCATGATTAGATATCATAAAAAAGAAAGGTAACATATGATATATATAAAAATATAATAATTTTTAAGAAGAACATATTCATTGATGAAAATCCTAACCAACCTATTTTTATCACATAATAACCTTAAAACCTCTCTAACCATAATTGTCCAAAAAATTTCACCAATTGAATTTTATTATTAACCATAAAACCTAAATAAATAAAACATTTGAGATCATTAAATGGATTACTAATGAAAACAATCTTATGCCTAATTGAGAAAATATTTTGTAGGAAATTTGAATCATTAAACAATAATATTACATTGTCTATAAGTACTTTATTGAGAATCATTCCCTATACATATTAAGAATCATTTATTTGAAAATATGTATCATTTCCATTCACTAAGAAAATTAATATAATAATGAAATTCAAAATAATATAAAAAATATCTTGAAAAATCTTGAAAAAGATTAATATTGTTAATATATATAGAAATCATAAATTGAACCTCTTATAATTATCCAATAAGTATAAGATCATTAAAAACAATGTTATGCACATACTAATGGATGTAATTATGATATAAATGTACTCCCCATTTTAAATTACTATCCATGTAAATGATTATAAATGGGATAGTTCACATTGATTACCCTTGAACTGAGTGATGTAAACCACCAATTATTAGTCTCGACATATGAAATTTTCCTTCAAAATCATTTAGTGAAGATATCAACATTTTTCTACAAAAATGGAAAAAACCCATGAATTAAATTATTTCATTAAACATTTTCGTTGATTAAGTTATATTTAATATCAATGTTCTTGGGTAAGGAATTATTCATTTAGTTCTGAGTGAGATTTATTGGGAAATTATTATCACAATCCCATATTAGGGGGATCTTCACAATAGAAAATAAATATTTAATCTTTTTATTCATCCACATTATATGTGTTGGATCATGGTTTGGAAACTCTACATTTATCCTCTTTATATATAATATTTATGGAATAATTATTATATATACGAGAACTCATAATTAATTCATCAAAAAATAGAAATATAACATATTTGGATATTCAATCATCAACACAACCAACCCAATTTATATCCAATTAAAAAATCTATCATTATTGAGTTGTAAAATATTATATCGAAATTATTTTTTACATTGATATAATTGTAAAGTTTTTTCTTACCTTAAGATGATATTCCATTAATGAATTTTGATACCTATAACATAAGGTAAAGTCATGAACTATAGTTGTCCTTCATGCTTTTCAACATAACAAAATTACAATCAACGTTTTATAAATTTTAGGATAAACCACATTCCTGATAACATTTTATGTCTAATATCTTCTAATTAAAATTGATTTAGAAATATGTTTCAAATAAACTATTTAATAATTCATTAAATATTTATTAACATAGATCTTTTGACATACGTTATTGTATTTCTTCATTTAGAAGAATTTTAATCAGTAAAATTATTTCACTTCCCCTACCAAGAACATTTATGATAACATCTCTATGTCTTCAGCATAACTTTTATATGATTATTCATAATTCCATAGAAATATAATTTCATAATTAAAAAACACATTAATGATGTGAAACATTTAGTTTTATTTTATATAGTAGTTAATATCAACACAACATGTTATAATGTTCAACATCACTTAGAAATTATACAATTTAAAATAAAAACCCCCAGATCATGATTAAAACATCATAGATCCATTCATTTCAAATATATTCTATTATTTCTATCCTATTATTCACTATAATAATATTATTTATGTTTTTTAATACTTTAAGAAAAATCACGAATATCCCTGCTTCAAATGAACCAGAATGGTAACATTATATTTTACATTATTGTTCTTCTTTTTTCCATTTTAGTTAAAAATGTCATAAATTTATAAATATTTTTACTATTAATGTATTTGTATTCATAGTTAACATCCTATTTCAAAATTATATTAATAGAAGATTATTTTTTCATATTAGAGGTAAATATATCGATAATTATTATCATTATGCTTCATAACCTTTTATCTTTATATTAATTATGTGATGAGAAAGGTATGAGGGGCATCTAGATATTGTGTCTCAGGAAATGTATCATCCAATGATCATAACTAATCATCAAAACTATTATTATTATTTTATATAATATTTTAATTGATGTATAAATCATCTAGCTTCCTATAAAGAGTAAAAATAAAGAATAAAATTTCATTAATACCTTTAAAAAAGGAACTAATAGATTCATAATCATTAATATTATAATATTTTTTTATATTTTTTTTCTAACATTTATTTTTTAAAGTAAAATTTACATCAAATATATTTTTTACCTTGTACTAAAATAAACCCCCTTCAAATTCAGTTTAATCTAGTAAACTCTAAAATAATGAGTTATTAATGTAGAAAATTTCTATATCACTAATCATTATATTACTTTTTCTTATCAATAAAAGTTAGTGGGTCATATTTTTCATGGTGAGGGAAAGTATCTAAAGAAACCACAAGAAATTTGTAAACAATATATATAACATGTAAACTCTCCATAATACAATATGTTACTGTTCTTCCCATGAAAATATGAATCCCCTTACTATTTATAGTGTTCTATAAATCAATGGTATCTTATCTTTTATTCAATATTGGAAAAATTGTTTATAAAGGAGACCATCCGCTGGAAACCATGTTATGGGAACCACCATTTTTTGTGTGATACCTTATATAGGGATGGTTGAATAAATTATATTCTCATTTTATGTTTTATTTTATATTAGACATTTATTACTAAATATTAGAGTGAGAATCGACTAATGAAAAAACATAAAATTAGAACAAAAACATGAACATAGTTATTTATAAATATTAGAACATTTCCAAAGTATCTTGTCCTTACCATGATATTGAAATAATATAATACCATACAAATAGTAAAAAATAATAATTTTAAAATGGATCTTACAAGTAGGTATTTTTGTTTCACTTCTAAAAAAAATTTCAATTTATAGTTCCTATGCTCCTCACATAGATAAATGATACATAAATGTCATTCAAACTACCATAAGAACCATAATGACTATGAATCTCTATATTTTAACCATATAGATTAAAAATCTTCACATTTACATTTCTTGAATTTACCACTTTTCGTTCAAATTAGTTTGTACCAATGGGAATAAACCATCCACAGTCTTATTAATTATTATCTTATGAATTCATTTTCTATTCTACATTTTATTTATTTATGATTTAATCTATATAATGAATTATATTAGATATATAATACATTATGGAAAATATATTCTTAATCTATTTCATAAATATTTCTACTAATACCCCATGTTAGAAAATATCATATTTTATTATTAAAATAATTTCCCCTAAAACCCGTTCAATTAAATAACTTTAAAATAATGTAGATTATAACCTCACTTTTAAAAAAATAAACTCTTCAACTTAGTGGGTGAAACCTATTTATATTTTTAATGAATTATTCATAATTTATGAAAATGAACAAATATATTTTAAAAATTTTTTTGTACATCATTTGATAATACCGTATAAACATTTCCTAATTTTGATTGTATTAAATTGTCTCAAAAGAAATAAATTATCAATATAAATCGGAGAAAACATTATTTTTAAAACATTATCATTACTCTAATGATTCGTGATTTTACTATATGATTTTTTGAATGATGAACTACCATATCAAAATTTAAACATTTGATATCATTTCATAAGACTCATATAGTATATAAATAAGTTACAATATTATACAACTCATTTATATGGTAAAAGTTAATTGATTCCAATATAAATAATCAATATCTATTTGATATTCTAGAAGAAACAATGTGTTTTAATGAAAATCATTATATGATGATATTCTATGTAATCTACAATACACTTCCACTATCTAATGAAATTCATGACAACTAAATGACTATTTAATTTGTATGTGAACCACTAAATGGTGAGGTTTATACACAAACATCCATTTGAGTACTTAAATGAAAATTATATTTTCATTGACTCATAGTTTTTTTTTTAATCATCCTTTACTAAGATAACATCATGAATTAATATATGTTCATTTTATATTCAATGAAAATATAGGTGTCCTTATTTCTGAAATATCATTAAATAGTTCCTCAAATTTACTCAGATAGTGTATATTGTTAGATATATTCTAATGATATTCATCGAATGGAATTTCATAGTTACTTCCCTTTTTTTTATTTTTTTTATTCATATATTCAATATTAAAAATTATTTACCAATAAATATTTTCTCCTGGAAAATTCTAAATTTTCCGAACATTCGATCATAGAATTAAAAATCACTATTGTGTTAATATTAAAAAATTTCATTACCACAACTATGACTATAAATCATCTGTAGGGGAAATTTGTATAGAAAAGTATATAATTAATATTGTTCCCATTTTTTAAACCATTTTTACTTAATCATTATTCATTAGATCACTTTTTTCTAATGATTCTAGTAACACTAGAATAGAAAATAAATTAATAATTTATTCATCATATATTGCATCTCATAGAACCTCTGTGATAGAAAATGTGACCATTCAGAACAATTATCTATCAATCTAGATGAGAATGATAACGATGGTCTGATGGAATCAGTCTGGTAATCTCAATCAGATCAGACTAGTATGATCAACTTTATATAAATTTTAAAAAATTAATTACTTTTTTTAGAAATAAAAATTGAACTCTTTAAATAATCCTTATTAATTAATAAAATACTAACCAACATCTTCATATGAAAACATTACCTAAAAACAACATTAAACATCTTTGTCTAAGGAAATATTTTTTTATAATATTGGGAAAATATTGTATGGATATGTATAGAAATATTATCTATACTAATGTTTGGAACAATTTATAAAGATGATTTATATTTTTATTCTTTTTCTCAATATTATACTATTCTCCCGTATATCCTGTATTTATTTTTACTCAGGGTTTCAAACACTTTTGATTATAGAATTGTGATAAAAAACGTCATATGGCATGATTAGTGATCGAAATTGTTTTTTCATGAATCATTATTTTTATCAACACATTCCCATATTTTATACTAATTTTCCATTATAAAATAAAATTAGAGTCAATTTTATTTTATAAAAATGATAATATGAGTTTACAAATTTGATATATATCTATCTCATTAGGTCATGAATATTAGAATGACATATAATAAGCAAATAGTATGATCTAAATTGGATTTATTATCCATAAATATTCCCCTATTTTGTAAAATAAGTTACTCATGTAGCCAGTACATTTTTCACTAATCCTTCCTTTCTTTTGGTAATGGTATTATTTTTGATATGTTATGTTTCCTTTAATTATTTTTAAATGAAGGAATGTATATTTTTTCTCTCTACAATTGTTTAAAAGAATAATTTAGTTATTTTTGAGTAATGTTTTTTTTACCAATTGTGTTAGGTGTTTAAATACTTAGTGAAACCCCGCGATATGAGTCTATGTTTATGATGATATCTTGAAATTTTATAAATCTTCTTTTTATGTGGTTTCCCAAAAAAATCCCTCTCGGGATGCTAGAATGTTGATGTGGATATAGAATATTTTCACCCATGTGTAATTACCCTGAAAAGGGTAGGTATTGCATGAGCACAACCATCTCAATAATTCCTGAATAATGGGAAATGAATTTACATGTATCTAGAGACTCCAACTATATATTTTTCTATTCAAAACATGTATTGTATGATGAAATAAAAAGTATTTAATTTAGGGATACATTGGTTGTTTTTTTATATGTATATCATTACCTAATTAAAATTCATATAGAGTAAACTATGTCTTATATTGATTTAATTAGATACCAATTATACCAACAAGATACTATATTAGAACAAGGTATTTATAAGCTGAATTTAATTTACTCATATGATAATTCTGATATACTTATAATGATTCTTCATTATTTTTATCAATTTCTATTTTGGTAATGGGTGTAAATATAAGGAACCATGGATGGGAGGGACAAGATTAATATTATATTAATGAAAAAATCATAAAAATATGGAATAGAGTGAGATACCATGAGATTATGTAGAACCAACAATGAATAAATTTGATAAACAATTTGAACATAGATAATTCATAAAATACCAATAAATTAAATGATTTATTATCAATAGAGTTCATGGGTTGTACATGATGAATGAAAAAATGATCAATTTTGGATTTATCAGAATTTAGAGTAGAAGATCATATTGAATTTCTTTAATGGGTTGGGGATATAACGTTCTTGTGGAAGATGTGTTCTTTGTTATCAAATCAACATAATAAAATGAAGTGTTTTTTTTATATTTATATGGTTGGAAAAAATGAATTAAATTATAGGACTAATATTTTAATTCATTTACTATGGAAAACATAGACAATACCAAAGAAAGTGTTATATGTCCAAGAATCATTGAAATGATAAGATTAAACCTTCACAATGAATAGGGAAATCAGGTGGAAGTTAATTAATGACTACTCATTTTGTGTATTTTTAGAACTAAATCATTCTATTCCTAATTCAAAATATATGAGATTTATGTTAGCCACTCTATGTTTCTTTGATTTTGTATTCATTATATCACAATATAATTTATATGTCAAAAAAATTAAAAAAATATATATTTATATAATGATATTATTTGGAAATTTAAATTTATTAGAATATAATTGTTAATTGTGGTCATTTTGATGTATTTTATGTAATTATTGTAAGGAATTTTCAATTTTTGAAGAAACTAGAAATTAATAAATCAATATTAGATTACCTAAATCATCTTGAAAATTAACATTTAATTGGGTGGAAAGAAAATTAGTAATTTTGGATAAATCATAACATCAATGAATCAAGATACAAAATAGAAACAATTATATTTAAAATATTCTATAAATTAACTACTTCAATATGTAAGTCACGATTTTTTTGGAGATATTGAAATCACCATGAAGAAGGATTATATATAATATCACCCCTTTTCAAAACATATAAAAATTTTAATGAAAATTAAAAAAATAATCATAGTGAACACTATTATAGGATATATTCATGAATCAGGATCAATCTCCATGGAAAAAAGGACCAAAATGAATGTGAAGTATACAATTTTGGTCCAAGAAAGAACAATTTGGGTTAATATAGAGCCAAAAATAATACACATGGAATGGAATTCCTCACATAATGACTAATAGTTGAGTGGGTTTTAATAAATGGGTATCAAAATGAATGGTAAAAAAAGTGGTTGTGGAGGGGGGTTCTAAATTTCAATGAGGTATATATAGGTTAGGGATATGATGGAGAGAGTAAAAACCAATATAAAAGAGTAATATACTCCTTAAACTATTGAGAGGTGTCTATATGTTGGTTGCAATGATCTATATGGGTATCATGACCATTCTTCAAATACACCATCATTCGACTTAAAAATCTGCAAACACCCCATCTTGATAAACCATTGGGGACGAGAGGTAAGTGTGTGTTGAAGCTATTATAAAATTAGGGAATAATGTTTAAAAACTCAAACCAATAAATGATGACATATTAATATAGTTATAACATGTGAACTATGTAAAATTAAAATATGTATAAACCCTAAATCATTTGTGGGTTTTTAGAAAAATAGTTTTGAAGAAACCAAATATTGAGATTTTTCTCTTTATATGTGAATTGATGTGTTTGATAATTCATTAGTAAATTGATTCTATAGATTTCATATCGAAATAATTTGATAACTAAAATAGAAAATTATAATTAAAATTATGAGGATTTAATTTATTAATGGGGGAGAATGTTATTCTCAATGTTTTAGAATCCAATTTTGTTGTTATTATTATTATTAGTTATGTCTATAATTTTTTCTAATATTTATCTTCTATATAATAATTAATGGAACATGATTATAGAATGTTACCTACAGATATGAACCAAATTTTAAACTATTTCTTCATTAATATGTGATACAATTCAAAAAAGAAGATAATGATATGTATGACACACTACATATTATCACTGCCTTCAATGAAATACATCCAATGTATGTGAAAAAACGAATAGGGGAAAATAGATTGAATATAATAAAATATTAACACCTAGTAAATCACATGGATCATATTCATCCATAATGAACACCAACAAGAAAAAAACCTATAATGGGGGAAAGAACCAAGAAAAGAGAATGCATTATGCCAAATATACAGTATGAAATAATAATAATTAATTGTGAAGTGAGTGTGGAATGAAATAAAGTTATAGAATTTATATATAAAGTAATGAAAACTATTCATTACTAATTAAGAAATTATAAATTTTTTCATTGAAAATAATATTATTGGTTATATACCTAAAATGTATACTAATATTTTTCATTTTTAAATAGTATATTTAATATAGTATAACTTAATTTTAAATTAGAATATTATTTGATAATATTATAAATGTGTATATGTACACATTATATTTAAAATTAATAATAATATTATAAATGGATTATATTATGTATATAAAAATTTAAAATAAATATTAAATTGTCAATTGAGTAATAGAATTTAATTTAAAATAAAACTATTTTATTTTTGTTGATCTAAATTAAAACTAATTTATTATTACATATTATTTCAAGAAAAACATCATTATGTGTTTATAATTTTATCCCAAAATATTTAATTAAAAATTTTAAAATATAATATCATTTAAACTATAATATAAACATGTTTTAAAGAATGAATCAATGAGAAGTTATAATATTAACACATAATATTTACAATGTCATTTTAAAATTATTTAAATTTTATATTATATTTTTTATTTTAAAAAATAATTTGATTTATTGTATAATCTTATTGTACTATTATTCCCTATGAGGATTCCCTTAGGCTTAATCAATCTCCACCAATGTGATTACGTTTTATGGATTTGATACACTCTCTTTATTAATAAATTATTTCAATAATTAGTGAGTTTGTATAAATTTTAGAATATATATTAGAAAATAATAATATAAGTTATCTATTTATAATTTCATATATACATTAACATTAATAAATGAGTCATTTCTACAGAAATATTTATTTTTAGTTGAATTGTCAAATATAACAATACTATGAATTTTAGGATATTATAAGATTTTGTGAGTGAATTAAAATTTAATTAAACCATTTTTAGGGAATAGTTTTATCTTTTTTCTTTTATAAATATTTTTTTCACTTCATAATCCCATTTTATTAATTTTAGAATTTTTTTAATAATATTATTGGAAATTATTATTAATACATTAAACATTAATAAATTTAAAAATAATTTTTATAAAATTTATAATTGGGAAATTATTTTGATTTTTGATTTTGTATAATTTGGTCCTAAATATATAATATTTAACAATTATTATTTTATTGTATTAAATAACATAACTAATCAAAAACCAACTAACATATTGAAAACCGAAGTATTAATAATGAGTAACATAAGAGGTAAATGACCATTCATATCAAAAGAATATTCTAATTTAGTTATTAGGGTTTTAAAATAAATTACCTCTTACCCCGTTTATTATTTTCAAATTTCAGAAACATGTTTCATGAGATTGACCTTCTAATATAGAATATTTTGGGGAATTTTTCAAATTTCCACTCCTTTTCACATATTAAAGGGGCTCTCATATCCTCAATTCCCCAGAAAAAACCCAATGATATTAGCCTAAAAAATATGAATCTAATTCATAATAACACAAATCAAAATTATGAATCTCATGTTATTCTCAATATACAACCATTCAATGGTTTGACCCTCTTCAAAAAGAAGATTACAAGTATTATGAGGTGTATAATTCGATGAGATTTTGAAAATTTTATTTTTCTCTTTATACGCATTTAATATATTTAAATTTAACATTAACCTTTTTAATGATATAAAATAATAAATATTATTACACGTAGATGATATTATATTTATGTAACAAGATTTAATAAAACATCCCTTCTTCATAAAAAAATCAAAACGATATTTACGTTTGCACAGACTACAACATCCACAAAAACTAATTTATCATTTTTCTTATCTACCATAAAATATTTGTCATATTTTTGAATATAATTTATTTAAATTACATTTATAAGGTATTTTTTATTCTTAAATTTTAAAAATACTTTTCATTTCTCATGTTATATAGAATATAAAATCATTAAACATTCATACGTGTCAACTATCACTTCCCTGGGAAGCCTATTTTCCAATTTACTTTTAACCCCTGTCATATATAGTTGGTAATGATAATGGGTTTAATAGAAATAGTTTTTTATTTCATTAATATTGAGTAATCCTAATTTCAACAACCTATTATAGATAGGATCAACAAATTATTATCATTATTTCAATTTCATAAAAGAGTTAATCGATGAAAAATATTTAATTCTAATTATATAATAATTTCATATCTGTTTATTCTTAATATAAAAAAAATTATAATTATAATATAAAAATATAATGGAAAACTTAGGATATCATTATTTTATGAGTGTCAATATATTGTACTTAAATCAACAAATAATCATTAATAATAATGGTATATTCATTTTTCTGTTAGATTAAAAAAACATAACAAATGAAATGAAATTATGGATGGAGGATTATGAAAAAATAATTACATGAATAATATTATGTCAAAATATTATTCATAATTTTATTTAACTTTTTGAAAATATACATCAATATTTTACTTAATAAATAACAATGCACTTTGTATGTTAAAAATGAATGAAAATTGATTAATGATGGTTTTATCTTTTGGGATATAATATAAATTAATAAAAAAGAAAATTTAGACAGAATAAATAATTATATGTCATCTATTATTGTAATATTAACGAAATTTTAACAATGAAATTTTGTATATGAACAAATAAAAACATAGATATTAAGAAACTACAACATAATAATCAATATCACCCACTAATAACATACAAAATAAAAAATAATTAATTTTTATAAATTGGGATAACAATTATAAATGTAACTTAAAAAATATTATGTATATAAATATTATTTAAAATAAGTGATTGAGATATTTTTATATGTTATATAGGAACATAGTTCTCATGAGACAAAATGGAGAAATATGGTAATAGGTTCATTGACCCAAATTAAAATTTCTGAAACGCATTTCATAATATGCACCATGATACCATTAATTTGGTTTGATTTTATTTTAATGATTTTTTTAATAATATTATCATGGGTATGATATAAATATAGTGAACCTTATTTAAATGGTATTTGATTCAAAATATTCCCAACACGAATGTTTTTTTATCAAAATGTTACTTAGACAATATGGAGTTTTCCCAATCTTACATTCAATAGATGAATGATATATAAAAATATAACAATTCCAAATCAATATTCTTTATAAATAATCTATTATTATGGTTTTTATTTTCATGGGGACTTACATGTCCCTTTTATATTTCATTTCCCCTTGTCTCATATTTTACTAGGAGTAAACCTTTTAATTGTAATCAACCCAATATATTCTTCTTAGTTGTGCTCATCCCTTTATAAATAACCTAATCCATTAGTAATTTCTTGAAATTTACATAACTATACATAAAGTAATTTATTGATTTAGTTTTCTATTACTTTATCTTCATCAAACATGTTTATTATAATTTATAATATTTATCGTATTAGAAATTTTCATCATAATTATAAAATATATATATATTTAATATTTTCAATGTGAACAAAGCCTTCTTCCATTATTATTGTTATCATTGATTCTTCCATTATAAGTCTAAATTATCTTCTAAGTTAAAATCTTATTCCCCTTAATTTATAAAATATTTAAATCTAATGTTTTTCATCAATATCGAAACTGATACTTATTTCAAAATAGATTTTTAGAAATTATTTATAAAAACATTTATCCTTATATATAATCATTTTCATAGATTATTATAGAGAATGTATATTCATAAATATAATAATAGAGCTTCATTTATTCATTGATCTTAATAATTCCTTGAAAAATTGGTAAACTGGCCCATAACAGCCAATATGTCGCCTTATCATTCACCATTAATGGCCTTAAATTTTCACACACAGCCTTTCCTTTTTGAAAAACTAATTTATAATTTATTTGATTTAATGGGGTTGAAATATATTTCACACAACTATTATTTTTGGTAATTTGTGAGATAATAAATACCAATTATATATAATATGGTAATAAAAAAATCAATATTGTAATTATTGGTTGGTATTTACCAAGAATTTTACTTGATTTTATTGTATACCCATTATTTTTTTATTGGTTCTTTATTATATGTGAATTTTGTTATATTATAATTATATGTGTTCTTTATTCTATAATATTAAATTAATTTAATTTTAATCATTTTACGAAATCAATTTTATTTCTCAGGTACTATATGATTTGATAAGTGATTGATTTGAATTTGCAATCACATGTATTTAAAATGATGGATGAGTCATATGTGGCCATCAAATACATTATATTCAAGTTTAAATCTTTTGATATAATTATTTTTTAGAATGATTTATTGATTCACATGAGTGGGAAATGATGGTATTTATTAGGAAATTAATTTCCCCTATACTATTGTTGGTCCCATACGTAACTGAAATTTCAAAATTAATATTTTATTCTCAGAACCATTTTATAGAATCATGGATATATTTTATTACTCATGTATCTGTAGTGTTTTCAATAATGTCTTCTTATATTCCTCGTTATTTTCAATGATTTATGATCTACAAATTTTTTATGATTTTTCTTATGTATGTTCAATATATATATATATATATATGATAATATTGGTCTCTATTATGATTTTATATTATTAACTATTATTTTTCCATTATTGATCATTTAATCCCACCCCTCTATGTTTTCTATTTCCCTATGTAAGTATGATAAGTGTACCATGTAATAAATATTGGAGGGACTATAGTGTAAAAATACAATATAAAAATATTGATATGAATTGAAAAACATTTTTATTTAGGTATGTAGTCCTCAAATACAGTAAAATATTTTTTTCAAGTTTGTGGGGTTATTTGTGAGAGGTAATGTCTATTTTTTTAATGATGTGGATTAAAGGTATGAATTTTTATGGTCTACATAGATTATATGATTGTCTGTAAGGTGGTTTAGACTTTACATCTATTATCTATGTTGTTTCTCGATGAGGTTTAGTGAGTTTTAGGTGGATCACCTATTTAGTTGTATTATTGGTACCCTATGGTGATACATGGGGGGATTTTTTAGGATATCAACTCCATTGCGATGTATAGTACAAAATTGAATTAATATTCATGAAATAACTATTCTCCATTAAACACTATGTAATGTCTCCTATATAATTAAATGACTAGTTATTTCAGTTAGAGGAAATATAGTGTAATGAAATCATATTCCAAATCATGACACAATGAGAATCCAAATTTTTTTTCAAAGAAGGAAAAAAGAATCATATTTTAATTGAATACTAGAAAATATACTTTATGATTTCTTTAAAAATGTATTATTTACTTTATTTTTATTTTTTTGTAATATTATCAATTTGTATTTTTATTCAGTGATTTACTTGAGGTCTACTACCACAAGTTAATAATTATAGAATAATAATGTTCAAAAACCACCTTCTTAAGCCCGATATAGTATGTTTAGGTACCTCAATATATATTTTTCATTGTATATACCACTTAGTATTTTTATCATTGATCAAAATAAAATTTTATTTGTATCTTTACTCATTCATAGTAGTATTTTTTAATGAAATTTTGGTTTACTCAACAATTAAGGTGGGAAATAAAGGCAATATATATGTTACTTTTAAAACCATATGTTATAACCATTTATATTCAATGTTATCTAAATGTAAATTCAAGACCAAAATATGTGAAATTTATAGGTCATATAGTGTTATAAAAGAAAATTTCAATTGACCTAGAGAAAATTCAGGCTTTAATATCTCTATATGGTCTCAAGAAAAAAATTCTAGATTGATAATTTTTTGGATCAGTAGTATATAGTTGGAAAATAACATGCATTTCTCAAGGCTACCATCTACACTGAAATATTGTACCCTTAGGGGTGTGGGATTTTAATGGAGTGAGAAAATAATGAATTCCTCTGATGAGTTATAGCTAAATTTCAATTTATATCCTGTGGTGATCCTTATTGATCTTGGTATGTGTTATCATTCATATTTTGATTCCCTAGTTATGGGGATGTGTGTGTCTAGATTAAAGAAGAATACATTGTTTCCTATAGATCATGTCGGTTTTTCCCTGATGAGAACAACAACCCCAATAATGATAAATAATTTTTGGTGGTGGTGTATAAAAATATTATTTGGTTATAGAGACCCAACCCTTTTACATATAACATTACAAAATTTTAAGAATAATTATACATCCGTGTTCAATCCAAGGATTGTGATGTCTAGTGTCTCGGAAGACTAGGCATGTAAAACTGAAAACATGGAACTAAGTCAATAATTTCTTTATTTAGTCTATATAATGATCCCATAACATTTATTATGATCATACATATTCAAAGGATAATATGGGGATAACATGAAAAATGGGATTAGATAATATCCATATAAGGAAATAAGAATAATAGTAAGGAAATAAGAATAATAATCAATCCTTAGCACATGAGTTAGAAAACATTGCATAATGAAATAAAAAGGCACGTAACATAATGTATTATAACATATAAACAATTAGTCATATAAACATGTTATCATAGAAATGTGGAAGAAACTTAAAACATGATTTTAGTATGAGTCGTGGCTAACCACCAAGACTGATTCCCATAGTAGCACAGTTCTAGGATAACCACCGGGACCGTCTCACATAACATCTCATATGACGTAAGATTACCCAATGCAGTAGAGTGATATCTGTGAGCACCCATTTTTACATTTTCATGAATATTTTATCTAAAATTATAATCATACATAATTAATCATACATAAACATAATGGAACCCATGGAAAGAAATGGGTATCATATTGATGACATAATGCATAATGAATGGTCGTATCATAAAAGTGTCAATGAAAAAAGAAATTAAAACATTCATAAACATTAATAAGGTAAAACTGCCATATATAATTTTATGTGATGTGAAAAACAAGTGACAACATGTAAGAAAATTATTTATTGAATTTTAAGCATTAAAACATTTTACTACGGTTTTAAGGAAAACACTAAATAGATTTTAAAATAGAAAAGGGAACATCCTTTTATTTAAAACCATAAGTGAACCAAGAAGGTATTAAAAAAATATGGTTTTTATAAATAAAATAGTGTCTTAAAATAGATTATATAGTTCACATGAAATTGGTTAACAATTTGGAATGTTCCCTTAAAATGAGTTTTCTTAATGTGAATTATCGAAGAGGGAATCGCTAAAAGCATGTATATCCCCAAAATATTATAAGGTATAGATCATGAAAAATGATTTTGGAGCTTATAAAGAACATGTATACATTATACATTAAATAAAATGAAATCAAATTTTGACTAAAATGAATGATAGAGCAACCCCAAGGAATAATGACCATTCATGTGGAATTACTTATGGATTATCGACATGATATCAGGTTTACATAAGAAGGATTAATGAGAGATTATGGAATTTATAATCCATTAATAATCATTAGGATAGTAATATGGAGGTGCATAATCATACTCCATCGCTATGAATTACACAAAAAGGGCGTAACATAGGGTACATTTATGAACAAAAGTGAAATGGAGAGGATCCCTTACCTTAAATCCATTGGGGTTATCCAATTTTTATTAATGACCCAAATAAACAAATTAGGTTTATTATTTAATAATTCAAGAACCTATAATTTATGTAAAATATTTATTTCAACCCTTTTAAGATCATTTATAACCATTTATCTAGATAATAGGTTCAATTTCATTGTTCAGGTCTGTTTGCTTAATTGGGATTAAATGATCAATTTAGGTTCAGATAAACATGTACAATGAAGGTTGTTTAACATAATTGATGTTTTATTTTATTATTTAACATCAAAAATATTATATGGTTATAATTATTCATTTTTTTATTTGGAGTGAAGAGGAATTATTATATAAAACCATAGTGAAACCCATTTAAGTTAATCTGTGGGATTTGATTACAATAAACATGTTTTTATTTACAAAGTAATACAATTTAAACAAATGGATTACGAAACCCTTAATATGATATATATCATATATAACTACCTTGTTCATCCATATCACAAATGGTTTCAGGATGATAATTAAATATTATAATAGAAATTAATAATCAGTCATCCTTTATTGTGAAAAATTAACACATTTAAATTAGTGCTTTCATTTCATTAAAATAAAATATGGGTAAAGTAGAGAAGATAATAAATTATCCCATTATAATAATATCATTCTAAGTCATTTATTTTAATTGAGTTATCATACCATTTGATTGAAGTGAGTTGAAAAAATAATCATGAAATGAAAAGACCATAAAAGAAATAAATGAATTTGAAAGAGAAATCTACCTCTTGAGTTATCTCATCTTAGAGCCTCTTAAGGGTAGAGGATTTGGTAAATTGAAGAGATGAGAAGATTTTGAATGTGGTGGCAGACCGTGGGAAGTGATTTGGGTAGAATATTTTCAAGTAACAAGGATTTAGAGGTTTAGAGAGAAGAGGTAAGGATGGGTGGTATTTACAGTGGAGTATAAGAGGGATTTCAAAATATTTAATTCCATTTTATATTATTTTTCATAAAGACCAGAAATAGTGATTATTCTTCTATCACAAAAAATTTATATATACATGTGTGAATGATCCATTTGATCTTACATCAGCATATAATCACTAATGACCCAATAAATCCATTTATTTTTCATTTATAGTAAATCGTCATGTTTTACTATTCATAAAAAGTCATGTATTTTTGAAAAATCCCAAAAAATTCACCATACCAATTTTTCTACATGTAGAATCTAAAACTGGAATGCATTTTTCAAAAATAATTTTATATGTTTGATTAATTTAATATTGAATTAAAATCAAAATTTATCTAAAAAAAATTAGAACATTTATTTTCTTATTCTAGATATAAGTAAATCGTACTTCTACATGAATCTTATTTGTATACTATCATCGATAAGGTAACTATTCATTAGGTTTTTTCACTTTTCATATGGTTAATGTGAATCCTGGTTTTTCATGTCTTTGTTTTGATCTGGTTCATTTGAAATCCGATAATTTTCGTGGGACTTCTGTGAGATTAATGTTGATTTTTTAAGTTTCATCTATGTCTAATCACCAAAATTTTCATTCCCCATTACTTTTTTAGGAGTTTTTAGAGAAAGGGTGGTTACTTCAAGATTTGGGCCAACCGTGAGACCATTTCCAGTTTTAAAAAATAAATTTCTTTTATAACTCCTTTGTTTTTTAATCATTTTAACCCATTCCACTTCTCACATGGACTCAACTGATATATTCAAAATACCATATCCTTTTTAACCCCTTATGAATTCATAATCATGGTAAATTGGAGTTACTTATTTAGGCATTGGGCTAGCCCATGGGCCCATTTCTAGTTTTAAAAACAAAATTTGATTCTTTTACATCCAAAACACTATTTAATATTTTTTTTGATTCTACCTCCCACAAAAATCCAATAGCCCTATCCACACCCCCATTATCGATTTTCTCTCTTTGGATCTCATAATAGTCACGGAGTGGGGAAAAATTCTCAATGTCTCTCAAATCGTCCATAATTGACAAGGTAAATTGTATCATTCATAAATCAATCAATTAGTAATCTTTTTTCTACCAATATACATGGTTCTCCCAAACCATAGGATTCTCTCCAAGAAGTTTCAGGCCATTCCCTTTTATCTACGGGTGCATATCTAGTGGAATATGAAGAGTTTTCTAGTTGAAAAGGAGAGATTCCTTCTCCTTCATCCTCCACCTTCTTCATCCTTTCATTGTTTCTTGGTTTTGTAATCTCCCCTAGTCCAGTTTTACTTAGGGATCTGTTATTACATGATTTTGGATGGGTTTTTTATTCATTTGGGTCTGGTCGTCATAGGTTTAGGGTTTGTAAACCGTCGGATTGTGATTTCGGGATTTCGTTTCCATTACATCAAGGATTTGAGGTAGGATGTCGATTGAACAAGCCTTTACCATTTATGTTTCATCATTATCATACTTTTATAACCTTATTTATAAGATATTTGCTACTGTGAAACCTTGGATTAACGGTTCTGTGTGAAAATTATGTTTTATGACTTATTTTGTTAAAAATATAGTTGTTTTGGTATAAATCTGCACTCCTCTTGTTTGATAAATTATTCCATGAGCATACACACTTGGTTTATAGTATTTTGAATAAGATTCAGTAGCATGAAGAACTTTATGGCATAAAAATGTTATTTTTTCAATTTTTATGTTCTTAACATCAGTTATTTTTTTAAAGAGTGCATGCCACGTGTTTGATAAATTGCTCAGTTGGATTTTATGTGTCTATTGCAATTTAAAATGATTTGTTTGGATTTAAAATATATTGGAATCATGTAAAAAATTTATTTTGGGATCCTTTTATGTATTTCCAATTTGTATTTGGTCTTACAAATAAATGGGTTTCGGTTTAAAACATGTTTTGGCCTGAGTTTCCAGAAAATGGAATGTTTCACATTCTTATGAAAATGGTCATCTTTTAGATATGTAACATGAGTGTTTTATGAGATTTTTGAATTTGGATTGATAATATATATAGTTTTTATAATCCTCTTTAAAAAATTTAAATTCATATTTTTTTCCAATGATAGTTTTGGGAAAAGGTTTAATGGCATTTTTGGCCTTTCCAAAAAATGAAAAATGAGTGTTTTACTTGTATATACCATGCTGCGTCAATTGGTATTGTTTCATCGTCCATCGAATGATTTTAATAAATGTTTTTAGTGATTAAAAATTTGGTTGGGTGTGGTCTTGTTTAGTGTTTATAATCAAAATAGTGTTTTTGAATGAGATTTATGTGCAAATCCTCAATACACTCCTAGAATTTTTTATGCAAATTTGTAGTGGATTATTGATTTATTAAAGAAATGTGAAGATATTTTATGGAATGTTTGTGTTTTTATGGTTTTTGAATGGAATTTGGATGTGAAATGTGTATTTGATAATATGTGTAACTTGATTTAGCACTAATGGGAATCCTGGGTATCTAGGTGGGAGGAGGTGTACTAGTATGCTAGTGATTTTGTGGTGTTTGGCCCATGTTTCATGTAGAAAGTTTGAATATGAAAACACTAACTGAACTATGTTGATGATGTTTTTGGGAGAGCACTAGGTTATGGGTATTCTCCCTACTAGTGGCTCATGTGCACGAGAATAGATATTTATTATGGTTACTTTCACCGAGATACGAGGTACTTGGGGGTCACAAATATCTAGTCCCTAAGGGTGTTCCCATGAGTTGCGCTCATTGGTTATTTTGTATTCAACGTCGGCATACAATGTGTATGGATGGTAAATTCAGTAGTGTTTTTATTTATTTAAAAGTGCATAATCTTTAAATCATCCCCCATTGAATCAATTTTCATTTTGACGTCGCACCACTTTGAAACATTGTTACTTGCATTTCTGTTTATTAAACATGCATGTTTTTGTATGATAATTATTATAGCATGGAACCTAATTTGAAAAAAATACTTTTATATCTTGTATTTAAAACTATAAATTGATGTTTCTTTTATTTTAAATGAAGTGCATTGGGAATAGAATATCGGGATAACCTACTAAGATTTTAATACTCACACCTATAGTTATCTTCTCTTTTTAGCCCTTATGTTGGTTTCAGCTCGAGTTTGATCACCTAGGGCGATGTGTGATCATTTTTAGGAGAGTGACCAGCGGGGTCACGTGGAGTTCGTTGGTTAACTGGTTTGGTCAGTAGAGTTTTTTGGTTTAGTTGTACTTTCAGTTTTTTGGACAAATAATGTTCAGTTCAACTTTTATATAAATGTTTTTGGGGTTAACCATTTCATTCAACTATTTGTCTGATTGTTCATATATGGGAGAAATTATTCCCTTTTTTACTCTATTGATGCCCTTGGTGCTTGTCACCATCCCAGGAGGATCGAGAATGCCTCTCAGGACATGTCGAGGGCTGACCTGGGGGACCGGTTAAGGGTTGACTCGGTCTGGTTCGTGACAGTTAACGTTACAATTCCAGAGGTTTTGTTTCAATTCATTAAAAATTATGTTCTTCATATTAGACTTAAAATAACATATTGATCGCAACTAGGTATGTTATATTTTTTAAATTCAAATCACATAAGTGAAAAAATTGTGTTTAGAGAACACATAACACTAATTAGTTCATTATGATGTGATTTTTTGTGATTATGAAATATTTCTAAGAATGAAATTTCCACTAAAATACATTGGGTAGTTACATGATTCCCACTTATGAAATTTCCCTATCGTATTCTAATCTCATATTCTAGGATATAAACAGGTGTCGCTACTTTTCCTTTATTCCCTCCTCTAGTTCCCATGATTCCTCTTTGTGCATATGGCTAGGCCATAGTACCTTGACAAGGTGTGTAGCCTTGTTACGTAGAAAATAATTTCTATGATCTAATATCATCACTGGATGCTCCTCCTAAGAATGATCATACTCCAAATGTACAACATTTGAAGATAGAACATGGTAATGCTCTGGTATATACAAAATTAATAGATATACAAGAAATACATCATTAACCTTGTCCGTGGTAGGTGGAACAGTTAGTCGATAGGCCATGGCCCTGACACGACCAAGGATCTCGAAGGGACCATTATACCTCGGACATAACATCCCTTTCTCCCAAAACCTCTAGACATTATTACATGCATATATGTGGAGAAATACCATGTCTCTAACTTTTAACTCAAGGTCTCGTTGACGAATGTACACATACCGCTTCTGTCATCATAGGGCTTCCTTGATATGATTATGAATGGTTTTCACCTAATCCACTATTTATTTTACTATTTCAGGTTCTAGAAGATTATTTTCAAAAACATCATCCATACACATTGATGAACTTCCCCATCTCCATAAAAGAGATTCATATGGTGCCATTCAGATGATCGAGCATAAAATATAGGTGAGAATTCAGCCAGTGGGATATTTTGGTCCTAACCTCCTATGAAGTCCAAAGAACATAGTATCAACCTATCTTCTACTATCTGAATAGTTCCCTCTGATTGGCCAGTAGTTTGAGGATGATAGGCCGTAATGAAGTTCAGTTCTGCTCTTAGTGAATGTTGGATACTTTTCCAGAACATCTAGGTGAATCTCAGATCATGATTGAATATAATAGAAAGTGATACTCCATGAATCCTTACTAATTATTTGATTTAAATATGTACATGTTGATTTGATGAGAAGTCCTATCAAATTGATTTAATGTGAGCTATATTTTTAAGACGATCCTCTATAACCCATAGAGCAATATTTCTTCTAGAAGACCTTGGAAGTACGATGAAAATTTCAATGCTAATGTTCTCGAACATCCATAATTATATGGGTAGTGTTTGCATCATCCCCTTAGACATTTTATTCTCAGGATTAATTTTCTGACATACCAGGATCATTGATGTATATTCTGCAATATCCCTTTTAATATTTCCCAACCAAATGTTTTTCTAGAGTCCTTGAGACAACCTTATGCTCCCTCGGTGTATAGAAAAGTTCGAGATATGTTCATCTTTCAAAAATTCTTTCTTTATCTCTGGGTCAGATAGTACGCATAATCTTGATCTAAATAATAAAACTCCTTCCTCTTCAATCTTGACCTCGGAGGATTTACCATTTGTGATAGCTTCCACCCTTTTCTAAATTTCTATATCATTTCTATATGTATCAATTATTTATTCGATGAGAGATAGTTGAGAAATCATTTGAGAAATAATTGATGATGTTCCTCCATTAATGACTCAATGTCCATCCTCTGTAAATATATGAAGATCATATTCTTTTCAACTATCATCATTGATAAAGATGCATGATTCTTTCTACATTGATCATCCTGCACATTTTTTCATTACCAGGATGGTATTGGATTGAGCATCCATAATATGTGATGAGATCTATCCATATTCACTAGAGAATATTAATATTTAGTTGTGTCAATATATATTTGAGACTATTGTGGTCATTATATATTTCACACTTCTCCCCTAGAGATAATGCCGCAATATTTTCAACGCAATGATTATAGCCTACAACTCCAGATCATGGGTGAGATAGTTTTGCTCATTTATTATCAGCTGTCTTGAGCCGTAAGCTATCACATTATCATTTTCCATAAACACATAGCCTAATCCATTATTTGAAGAATCACTATACACCACAAACTATTATCCACTTGTTGGGAGTGTGAGTACTGGTGTAGTGAATGGACTTTTTTTCAACTCCTTGAAACAATCACCACATTCTGGGGACAAGTCAATCATTACACCCTTCTATGTCATCATGGAAATTGCATTCAAAAATCATGAAATATCATTACAAATAATTGATAATACCAGAATTGATTGAGAAAGTTGTGGATCTTCGTTATAGAAGTTAGCATGGGCCACTCTTTAATAGCCTTTTTCTTTAAAGGCTCCACATATATCTCCTTATTGGTGATAACATTGACATGAATGATAATTACTCCATCCAAAAATCACATTTAATAAACGATGCATACATCTTCACCCTTCAAAATGTATTTAACAATGTATTCCAATTATCTACATGATTCTCCTTGCTCTTTGAGTATATCAGAATATAACTAATAAATACTACCACAAATTCTTCAGTGTAATCTCTAGATACTCTATAATTTAATTCCATGAAAATTATTAGAGAATTAGTGAGTCATAATGGAATCACTATGAATACATAGTGTCCACACCTCATTCGAAAGGTAGTTCTTTGAATATCTTCCTTACATGCATTTAATTGGGGATATATAGACAGATGGTCTACCTTATAGAAATAACTAGACCCAAGAAGCCGATCGATCAATTAATCTGTACGTGGAAGGGGAGACATGTTCATTATCATGATTTTTTTGATCTCATGATAATCAATGAAGAAGCACGTTGATCCATCCTTCTTCTTGATTAAGAGGATTTCCACACCCCATGGTGAATCACTCGGGAATATATAATTTGTCTCCATATTCTTTGATAACATCTTCTTCAGCACATCGAGCACTAATGTGGTCATTCTATAAGGTATCATTGATATTTGAAATGATTCAGGAATAATTTCAATTGATAACACAATATCTTAATTAGAAGGAAGACAAAATTACTCTTTAGGGAATACATTAGTGTAAACCCCCACAATGAGAATTTCTTCAAACATTATTATATCTTTTGTCTCAATAATTTTATCTAGATATTCTTTCTCATATATAACCCGTATACACACTTGAGATAATGATTTTAAAGAGATTCATCTTCCTCCTTACACATGTAATGAATCATAGGATTCTTTTGGATGTGAAGAGTGATTTCCATTTCTTTAAATTTGATGTTGGATTTGTTGAAATATAGCCAATCCATGCCCAAGATAACATCGATCTCAACTAAATAAAGTATAATGCTTTTAAATTTGTGTTTTAGTCCTTAGACTATAAATGGGGAAGTGTTATAAACCATGGAAAAAATAATTTTCCCATTCTTTGTTCTCACAGATAATTTTTTCTCCAAATTATGGGGTGGTGTTTAAATATTTCTACTAAAATTGTTAGATCTGAAGGAATGCGGAGAACAAGAATAAAATATTATGATCACTATTATTTAATGAATAACTACAGTAATTATTACCTCATCACTATCAGACTACTCTTCAACAGTACTGGTAGCATAAGTCCTTTGTTGATTCCTTGGAAGTTGATGTTGATTTCCTCTACCAACCCTTAGCTTAGGGTAATTATTTTCATTTTGACCATGTTTCTTGTAGTTGTAACACTACACCACTAGATGAGTGTTTATTTGAAGATTCATTTCATCTTCCACATTAGTGTTATTTTTTATATACCTTTAGCTGTCTATGGACCGATGTATTAGCTTTCCACATTTGAATCAATTCATGCTTCCCTTTATATATTTCCTAGAATGATTCTTCCCACAACATTTGCGTGCGGGATATGTTGGGTTCTTTCAATCATGTGATTTGTTTTGTTGAAGCACCCATGTTGTTCTCCATTTTTTTCTTCTTGTCACCAGGCCCATGAGACCAATGAGAGTCTCCAATATCCATTTCAACCTCTAGGGTGCAATGAACAATCTCCTCACTGGGACCACAGGCTTCATGATGAAACTCTGTATAATTTCTCAGTCTAATCAACTGCGTTTGATATCTCAATTGAATAATAATACTATTAATGGAAAACTATAGAAACTATTCTAAACTACTTCATTCTCGGTCTGGAATCCCTTTTTGATTAATCAGTCATATCAATAATCTCTTTCATGATATTTCTACTAATTCTTCATTCCAAAAATCATTCTCGAGAAACCAAATCCCGAAACAACTACTCACTAAAACCATTTATTATCTATCTTCTATATTTTTCAATCATGAATAGTAATTAAATAGGTTGAAATAACTATGTCCTCTGACTATTTTTGACAATCTGAAAACTTTTTCAGTGGGATTTTAGAAAAATTACCCACACAACGAAATTTTTTGAAAATCTAGTTTACTTTATTTTTTCGGTGTATTTTTTACTTCATTAGTTTTTATTAACTCTTCAAATTGGTTCTCAAACCTTGTTGAATCTTCTCACAACATCAGGTCTCTTTAGTATTTTTTCATAATCAGCGGTCTGATTCCAATTTTCTCATTATGATGGAATCATATGCTCAAAAATATATTATTCATTATGTTTATATACAAAAATAGAATAATATACAACATTATTATTATTATGATTCCTCGAATCAACTAAAAACAAACCTCCCATTCAAATTATCCAAAACAACAAAAATATATATCTAAAACAAATCATTCGGGTTCTTAATACCATATGATAAAACAAAAAAAGATTTGATATTCCATACCAAAATGTTAATTTAATATTTGAAAACAATCTTTCATGAATATTATTGATGTCTATTTAAACTCTGGTTTCATATTTTCATAATCATAGTGTGATCTCCAAATGATTCATGTACATCCTTAATAGTAGTTCAGTACTACCTTCAAATCATCTTTTAAAAAATTATTTCAGGATCCCCCTCCAAAAAAACTTTTGTGGCTACATGAAATAATTATTATAGCCTTTTATTCAATATAAAAATTATCATTCATTTGATAATGTTGTCATTTTCATCATTTTTCTAATGTATTGGTCTCATCTCTACTATAATAAATGGATTCATCATCTATCTGATAAGTATGAAAATAATTGAAAACATATCACATATTTAGTTCTCTGGACCCATTTATAAATGAGAAAATATCTCTATCCCCCTTGACATAAATGATAAAAAAAATTATTTTCTCATGACCTAATTGAAAAAAACAAATAATTTATCATGATGAAATTTTTTTACTATAGTGTTGATTGATCTCTTAGTTTCAATTTCAAATCGGCCCTGAGATACATTTCATTTAATTTCTCCATAAAATACTCAATGAAAATAATTCTTTATCATATTTAATATTTCAATCAACAATGTATATGATGATCATTGATAGGGTCAATATAATGGTCAGTGGAATATTGTGTCAGATCATTCAGTGGTACCAACATTGACTTCGACATCTTATTTCCTTATCTTATTACAATTCATATATTTTATATTCAAAAAATTATTTCTATATTTTTTTTCTCATGTCCTTTTTGTTCTGTATAAAATATTAATCATCATTTTATCACATTCAAATTAAATAGCACAGTCTTCATACAAATATGAATCTGGTGGACTCATTCCCATGGAATGAGACCATAATGTTTTGTCTTCACAAACATTATTAATGTAAAAACTTTAACATGTATCCTAATTTACTCATGAAGATGAAAAAATTCCGGATTGGCTTCATCAAATTCTGACATACATTGAGTAGTATTGTAACTTCCCAATAATTTTTTCTTTCCAAATTTACTCCTCAATATGATTTCCAACACATGTTGAACCTCTTTTATACATAAATATTGAATAACATATTTTTAAAAAAACATAATATTTATGAGAACTCAATGACCAATAAATAATCTTTATTATTTTATCATATTTATGTAGAATCTGCTATATCTTCTCTTTACTATCAAAACATCATTCCATACTCATGGTGAATCTGATAAACCGTTTCTTTCAGAAAATATCCTCTTAATCTGATATAATGTCTTAAGAAAAGTGATTCTAATCGTATAAATATGATTCTGTGTTAAATCACAAAATCCTAAAAAGTGAGGTGGTTTTTTTCATCATTGAAATTCCATTGACTACATAAGAAAACACCTATAAAAAACCTATTCATCTTATAAAATATATCCATCCAACATGGTCCCAAAAGAGTCACATTATGCGAAAACTGAACTCGAGAAAAGATTCCTATCTTGTGGCCCCTAAAATGTGGTAGTGATTCATTCATGATAGTTTCTAAACATCAGAAGTGATTCATTTTATTCTAATTTCTAGTCATTCCAAAACATTTAAATTTTTTTTCATGATGCCATATAAAATAAAATATTATCATAAAATAAAAAACTATCATGTAACAAAATAAAAATGATTTTTGATTATTACAATAAATATGTTCCATTAGAACCTCTTGTCACCTATTTGTTAATGATTCATTATTAAAATCCCATTTTGAGATAATATCTACTTCATTTATCATATATTATCATGTTTGGTAGTTTCGATAATTATATTAAAAATACTATACCATTATATTTAAAACATTATCCTAGATATAAATATAATATATATATATGATATTTATGTTAATATTCATTAAAAAATATATAGATATAAAATTTAATTACATCATCCATAGAGATAGTACACCATACGTAGAAATGGATATTGATTCAATTTTTTCAATAGATGAAAAAAGGTAAATAATAAAGCACCTTTATAAAATTATTTTTAGAGCATATATGTAACATATATTTATTAAATTCAGATTTATCCCTATCCATGTAAAATGTAACTAAAGAGAAATCATATCTCTTCTTGTATGTGTTTTTCCACAGTACATACGAACAACATTATTGTGTTCCAATAGTTTGGAAGGAAAGATTACTGATATGGTATTATAATTCTTTAAGAATTATTATAACATAACTATCATATGTAAATGTTATAACCATTATAATAACCATTACTGATAAACGTTGATAGAAATTTAATTATATCACTATGCAGAGATAGTAAGTCATAAGAATGCAATAGAGATACCTTCACATCCATTTGATGAAAAGGAGTGTTAATAATGGTTGTATCATAAGAATAAGGATTATTATTAAATTTACTATACTATAGTTATTATACTATAAAGAATATAATATAATTGGATTAGTCAAAAGAAAATTAGATATAAAGTGATCAGCGATGTCTATTACCTCTTCATTGACATAACCCCAATAGATCTCCTCCTACAGGGTATAGGGTTGGTCTTTTGGGAGTATTATCACTTATAGATTATGGATGGGGATGTGGGGGGGAAATTATTCATATTTAATTCAAGCTATATTGATTATTATAGTGTGATTAAAATAAATAATGGGGTCCCTTTTATAACTAGGAAAAGGAGAAATTTTTGAATTTCATAAAATATGATGTTAATAGAAATTAATGTTGATGTCCAAATAGATTTAAATTGATAACATTATAGTCTATGATAATTATGAGTCCAAATCCTATCATAAAATAAATCTCCTACCATGTTGGATCATATTTTAACCCATATATATTTTATTTAAACCTTTATCAACATAATTGGCAATTACCGTAATATTAATTATTTATACCCATTAATGGTCTATAATTTCTTTTTAAAATGAAGAAGAACCCATAGATGGATTGTGGTTGACGTGTATAAAAATATAAAATACATTTGGTTGAATATAATATTTAAAATATTTTTGTACAATTTAATAAAATATTATTTATCATAAATTATCATTAATACTTTTTTACAACAATTACTGTTATTTTCATTTAAATGCAAAAATACAAACTATAAATTTGAATATAATTTTTTAAAATTACTCTAATAAGCTATATATGTATGAAATATTATTATATAAAATGAAAATACAGACATTATAATATATACAATTATTTTAATATTATTTTTTATAATTTTATATGAATTGGAGAGATGTTGTATCGATGTTATGTATGAATTATAGGTCATTATATAATAATGAAATCATAAATAAAAATAAATCATGAAAATAATTTTATAATTAAAAATATATATACCTGTATTCAATCATGAATTTCATTTATATATACGTGGACACATAATAGTTATTTAAAATGAATAGAGTGTCATTTTGTAACATTTATTGATTTAAATGTTATATATGTTCAATTAATAGAAAACAATAGTTCAAAAACACAATTTTAAATGTAAGGTTATAAGGGTCAAATACCCCTTGCAAAACAAATTATATGAAAAATTAATTTCCTATCAATTATTTTTAACTTAGTATAACTAAATTTACCACTTACGAAGGTAATAATTTTTACAAAGATTTATATTCATATTAACTAAGATTCAAAGTTACCTATTTAGAAAATTTCAAACACTTGATACCAAATATGTAATAAATTTTTTCTATTTAAATACATAATATTCAAATAAAATATTTTTAATTAATAGAACAAAATTCAATGAAAATATTTTTATAGAGGAATATTTTTTTAGTATAAAAATTGTTATATTCTTACCCCATATTTTTTAGATATAAAATGAATATTGTCATATTTTATTTAAAATTTCATTTACGTATAAAAAAGGTTTCTATATGAAATTGAAATTTAATATATATTATAATTAAAATAATTATATTATTTAAAATATAAATGATATTGATTTTCTTTTATATCATATTTAATTAAAATTTATTACTTTACAATCTAAAAATATATATTTTCCAATAGAAATCATTATTTTTCACTATTCACTGCGAAATCACTCATTTTAGAAAAAGCATTAAAATTAATCATATGATAAATTTTATATGATTATTTCCCAAACATTATTATTTTTATAAATTAAAATTTGTATATATATTTAATTTTAAATATAATATTTTCTTACAATATCAAATAATTATTATTTTGATGGAAATAGAGTTATTTTAAGGAAACCATTGTAGGACCCCAGGACACCCTAAGAGGGGAGGGGTAAATTAGGGTGTCAACTTTTTCTTCTAAAAGTTGTGGATCTTGTTCCCATGTTGGTAGGAACTACTTACACCTATATTATGGATATGGTCAGCAATGAAACATCCAAATGTAAAGAGATGACACATCAATTTTACTTGGTTCACCACTAAGGGCTACGTCCAAGGAGCATACACCGACAAGTTTTTGGTCGTACCTGATTCCACTAATCTTCAGTAGTTGTGGATTATAATGGTTCAGGAACAGTCACTCTATCCCAGGCTCACTGCCTTTACAAAAGGTTTAGGGATAGCTCACGGCATACCTCGGGTCACTCCCGTTGACTCCCCCTGGATCACTGTCATTGGTGAAGTACCTCTCAGTTTATAGACGTGAAGGTCTCTCCAATAGATTTGCATTGAAGTCTTTTTCTCCTGTTCAGTATGAGACTTTCCCTACATTAGTGTCCTGAGTTGATGCTCTTTTGTATTCAACCTTCTACTTTAGTGCAATAACTAAGTTCACTATATCTTCTTCTTCTCTTCCTTTGATTATCAATACTAACAACTGAGTGTATTGATATAATCCCCTCTTTCTGTGCAGATCTGAGTTTAGTTGCACGAACTGTTCTTCTTCTCTTCGCAAAGCACAATGATGATGTTAAACACCAGTCACATGTTTGAGGTACCAAATCTATTCATAAAACCAGATTTTTCATTTTTCTTACGTCTTTGTAAATGAATACACCATCTGTTGCACTGAAGGTATAGATCAATCATTCAGCTTTCGTTCAGCTCTAAAAGGATGGGCCTACTCCAACAACACCTGGCACTTTTCTCCAAGCCCGGCGCACAAGTCCCAATACGGCGCGCATGTTTTCGGCGTGAAATTCCAAACTGGCACGCAAGTGTCACCAAAGCACCTGCGTGATGCTTCCTTCCCCAACTACAAACTTACACACCCCACATCCTTTCTCTCCCAAACTGCCTTGGGCGCACATCCAAAAACCGACGCACAACCTCTATTTGCACGACCCAACTACAACTAGTGTGGATCAATCACCCACGCAACGAGAGCTCAAACAATCTCTAAGTCTTGAACTCTGTGGAAAATGAGGAGGGGTGGTCCGGTATATATAGGTATTTGGTCAGCCTACGCGGCGGCAGGCAAGTCACCCCTCAGCGCGCAAATCTCGGCACGCAGCACATCTCCTCTAGCCTCTGTCACTCCACTCACTTTTGCGACCACACTAATACTTGCACGGCCATACTTACTATGCATTATTTTGATGTTTTGATCTTGAAAATAAATAGGTGCACAAGTTTCCAATCCTTCTAGTCACCGGTGCGCAAGTCTCTTCACGGTGCGCAGGTCACTTGCGCGACCAACCCAACACTTGCGTGACCATCTATCCTTTGCCGTTTTTCCATGTTTTGATCTTGAAAAACATATGGCTTGCAAGTTTCCTCTCGTTCAAGTACACAACGTGCAAGTCTCTTTTCCAAAACCACTTTTCTTCATTTGTCGATTTTCAGGCCCAAAATTTTGGCAAACACTGGGAAACGGTGCCACCTTGTATCTGCTCTTTTTGTCTGCCTCCAGATCATCCATTACATTGTCGATGTTTCTTGAATAAAACATGGATAGTTATCCACATTCCTTGAACTCATCAATCCACCATGGAATCTCCATTGTCAACAAATTTTTATGTCGTTTGTTTACTTTTTAAACAAGCACAACCACCTCAAAATCACTTCTTCTTGGTGATCTGTATCCTTCAACAACTCTTCTTGTATTATCACAAACTCCAATATTGTGATATGTAATCTTTGATGGCATAGAATTAGCATCATAAAATTCTATGACAATGTTATGTGCATGGCTATCTCATAATTCCAATCCCTGCATGGCCATCTTAGAATTCCAATCATTTACGCATTGTCTTCTTTTTCAACTATCATGATCTACTTCATACAAACCATATGATTCAATTCGTCAAGAAATCTCTTGCATGGTTCTCATGAAATCATGAGTAATTGCATGGACTTCATCAAGAACCCATGGTTCTGATGAAATAAAGAATAATTTCATCGTCTTCATCCAAAAACCCTATTCTTCTTTAATCACCCTCAGATGGATTACACCTCACATTCTTCATTATTGTAAACAATGTATCACCTTTGACACTTGTTCATTGAACTTATGATCAGTACAACAATCATCTGAATTACCATTCCTCAACTTCATCAATGTACATCATGATCTCCTTTATTTTCATCTTCATTAACAACTATTAACAACAAATACATCCTTATACACAAAGTGGTTCCAACAACCATGTGTTTTATAAAATTTTATTGATTACTTTTTTTGAATTAATATATATTTTATATAAATTAAAAACATTATATATATTTGAAAAGATCATTAAATGTATTCATACCCATCAATTTTAGTGTCATGTTTGTACTGGCCTTAACATATATTAATAGAGTATCTGATGTTATATAAACTATTTGGTCTATTTATTGTATACAATCATAGAAATAAAATTAGTTATAGATAAATATTTTATAAATTCTAAAGTTTTTATTGAAACATATTGCTTCAGAAGCATACTTTTTCTATTATAAATTGACAACCACTTTTTTCCAACTATTTGTCTAATAACATTCCTAACTCATATGTGTTTACATCATTCCCCCTCAAATACCATTAAATTATAACAACAAATTCTTATTTTCTCACCAATAGAAAATTACATCTTCAACATATTAGTTCCATAATTAGGATTCCAATTTTTCTTGAAAACCCATCACTTTTATAAATATTTTAATCCTTATCATTGTTATTAATATTATGGTAACATGTTATCATACTTTCTCCATTTCCTGGAAATATGATAGGTATTTATATTGTTCCCAAAATGAGAACATTAAATTCCATAATATTATTATATTTATTTTAAATTTGTCATCATATTTTATTAACAACAATATAATGAATTTTTTACACTAGTAATCTATAATTTCATTATATATAATCAATTCTTATTCTTTACCTTCTTCCCAGCCCTTAAAACTAATGAAAATTTCACTCATGCATTTTTGCAGACTATAACCTACAAGGATGACTTGTTTCATTATTCAATGATGTGGTGATGTTGTTCAATTAATGAATTTAATGAATTAAAATGATAGTTATGAGTTAATTGTGGTTATATATATATATATATCAGTTTATAAACTCAATTTTTTCAATTCATCCAAAAATAAAAATATATCATATGTGAATGTGACAACAACTACATCCACAAATGATATCTTATTATATGGAAAACATAATTTCATTTATTGATTTATAAATAGATTTAATGTATAAACGTGACATCTGTAAAATTATTATTTTATTGAAAATATAATAATAATTAATTTTATATAATCTCATCCCATGGAATAAAAAATGTTTCCTATGATTAGTGTGTACAATTGTGATAACAGACACCATGTATAATTTTTTATCAGTACATTTATATATTCATTAAGAAATCATATTATAGTTAAATATTATTATAATGAGTATGTTTTTTTTTATTTCATATTCTATAGGAATGATGTTTTTCACCATGGATGGAAATTTATTAATATTTGTAGATTGCATGTATCATGTACATCTCTGAATTCATCGAGATGAATCAGAACTAAAACAATCAAGGAATGATGTTTAACTAAAAACTATTTAGAAAACAACTATTTTTAATCCCTAAATAAATGTATTGATGAAATTTTTAAAATATAATAAGAATATATATCAATGTTTTGAAATAATTAATATGAGTAGCATATGATGTCACGAACCGAATCTGGTCACCGCCAAAACTAGAACCAAACCCAGCCAATGTCATGACCCGAAGGGCGTTCCCTATCCCCATGGGCTGGCACAAGTTCCCGGGTATCATTAATTTAGGTTTGGGAATGATTTACTCGAGTATGAAGGCATAAAACATTAAAAACGATCAATAAACTGAATCTAAAAAATGTACACCAAACTACGTTTAAACAAAAACCAAAACAGAATAAATATTTTTAAAGACACTACAAGTAGTCTAAAAACATATAATTTCAACATAAAGACATCCCCATGGACTCCACACGACAAGGGGGTCATCACCCGCAAGCCTTCTCCGCAACTCCGCCCCAACGATGGGGACTAACACCCTGAACCGCCATCACCCTTAGCCTTCCCTTTACCTGAGTCAAGAATAAGCAGGTCTACTTACACCCAAGGGGTGTAAGTAGGGTGTGATCCTAAGCCCAATAGGATACCACCAGATGATTCCACAGAGCATGAAATACAATGTGAACCAAACAAGCAATTTTAATACACAAGGTGAAACAGTGTTACAATTCAAAGAAATGCAACGTTCAAATGAAAACAGTTTTCAATCCAAGAATTCCAGTATGTTAAAAAATTAAATAGACATGTGAGTTACTGTAAATTACTTCCAAAACACCCCAAAACAAGGGTAAATACCACAAATCTAATGAGAATCAAAATCGGGAACACCCGTAAGAACTAGGTTGTCTCGGGCCCTATGTACCTCGTACCTCAGGGTAGACTGACCATAGAAAAATCGTTTCTCATGCACAATCCACTAGTAGGGAATATACCCATAACCTAGTGGTCCCCAATCATCATCAAAATATTTTAGTTAGAGTTGTCATTATCCAAATGCTAAGTGGAACCGGGACAAAACCCATCTGATCCACTAGCCGTACTAGTACAAATCCACCCCACCTAGGTACCCGGGCTTCCTCTATTGTGCTCAAACAATTTCAGAAAACAACACACATCCTTTTGCATATAAAATTTTACCACTGGTCACCAAAAAAATAGTACAGTAGCTACACACATTTTATACCATTTAAAACATACAATAAAATAATTTTATTTTCAATAAAACAACATCTCAAAACATTACATTGTTTTACACCCAAAGCTCTTTAAGGTATCCACTTTGCACACTATGTGAACACATTTATGTCATTAAAAGAAAATATCAGTTCAATACATTTTAATGAAACCAACAATTCAGTTATGGGGTAGCCTAATATGAACCAAGAAGTTATATCTTTTCAAAACCACCATTTTCACACAAACATGGAAATTAAAGCCCATTTGCTTCCCAAACACCATTAAAGAAAATTTTCACAACAACAAAAAAAATAATATACATTAAAAACATGATTTTAATTCATAATACAGTTCAATAAAATTATCTATGTAATTATAGGTCAGCCCAAAATGAACCAATGAAAGATTTGAACGAAAAACCCCCAATTTCACCAAAAATTGGAACCTAAAATTCATTTTCATTATAAATGTAACTAAAACCAATTTTTATAGAGACATTAAAGGAAATAAAAATTAATGTACCATGAACACAACAATATAATTTACAAAAATTGCACACAAAATGGAATCACCGACCATAACCAAGGAAACCCTTGAACCCTTTGTGCGAAAACTCAAACGCACCACCGCTGCACCTAAAGGAAGGTAAATCAGACCTAAAACAAGAATTTCAGAACATGAAACACAATATTAAACCCTAATTTTTAAACCCTACTTTCTGTACATTAGGAACCTCGATTATAAGGGACTAAAACCTAAGTACATTGGATGTAACCCTAAACAAATTGAAAGAAGAAAGAAGGAGAAGAAATTACTAAAAATATCTTCTACAAATCTCCCCCAAAAATACCAATATCTGATTTTAAAAATACTCAAAACTTAAAGGGAGGTTCGAAAAAGGATATAGAGATAATTTAGGAATTTTAATGGGGGAAAAAGAGTAAAAATTGAGAGAGTTATGAAGGAATGAACTTACCACTTCAAATTTGGGCGATTTGAGGAAGCCTATGAAGTTCGGCACCAAATCGAGATTAACCATAGCTCCAAAGAGGGGGGAGAGAGAAGGTTCGCGCGGCTGGGTTCAGTGGGCTTGGGTTCCAATTGGAATTACTGAAAAATCCTAAAAAATGAATACTATATAACATAATAAATATTTATTTCTAAAACAGGAATTGGGCTTTCGGGCAGGCCCAACCCCTTAGATAAAAACCAAAATAAACCCTAGTTATGGATTTATAAAAGATCCAAATTACCTTGGTGGTGTTAATAGGTTAAGGGAGGTCAAGTAGGAATTTTAATGGATGAACAATATTGAAAAAGGAAAAAGTTATAGAAGATCTAAAATTTATTTTTTAATCTAAAATTGGGCTAATGGTTTTGCCCAATTCATGGATACTCATCTATTCCTCCCTAAAACCTAGGTAAACCCCCAAAACAAAGAAAATATGTAAATTAAATGAGAAAAATACCTTCAAAATATGTCATGTATGTGACAATTCTCCCCACCATAAATCATTCCGCCCCCAGAATGCAACAACAACACCAGATGCAAAAGCCAAGCCCAAACGATAGACCAAGATAGACTTCCTTGCCACGTTTTCACCCGTTTCAAAAAGGACGAACATCTCCAGTTGATCAAACGAAGGAAGATAATACTCTCACCGACCAGAATGTACCCCACTTACATAAAATTATGAAAAACATAAAAAAAACATCCCAAAACAAAACACCTCAAACACTACAAGATGATTCTCAAGCTATCCATTTGAAACGAACAATGAACTCGAATAACGCTACAACAACATTACGTAAACAAAACCATTGGGTGTACTCCAACCCCAGAATTACCCAAGTAAAAAAAATTTGGATAGATATACTTGAACGATACTACCTCTTACCAAGAATACACTAAGGAGAAAACTGAGTCACTAGTACGGGGTGACCCAATCTGGACATCCCACCACCAGGGACAACTCAATTTTCTTAGATAGAATAAGGATAACAATTGGGGAAGGAACGAACGGTCTCCCCATCATAAGGGTTAAACTAAAATTATTCTTTTTCCAAGAGAACATACATGATACCCATGATGGGTCTCCCCACCATAATAATGAACACAACTTTCCTTAAGACAAAATCAAGACACTAACAGGGGGACTCGAACGGAATTCCCAGCATTAGGGGTAGATTAATATCCGAATTATTCCAATGAAACTTAAATGAGTCCCATTGTGTGTATAACCCAAACAAAAACCAACCATCTTAACTAAATAGTATGGGATAACAACAAAAAAACAACAGAATTTTAATGAGCTGGCATGGCCGCATGGTTGGTTCACACGGTTTGGGAAACCGCGAGTTAACTGTACGGATCATTCTGTCCAAAGAGGAAACTCCACACAGTTACCTTTCCCAAGAATCATGGACGTGCAGAGACCATGCGGTAGCTACTATCTCTTATCACATGGTACCCTAGGTTGGCACACGGTTACTGCTAACTATGCACAAACTATGCACTTCAACCTGCCTAACTCAAATTTTAACCTTTTCTCCAAAAACACAAGGGAACCCAAAGGGGAAAAAATCAACTCAGGGTATGACATGGGAACAAGGTACTCACACCTCTTTCCACCAAATTTGAGAAGTTGGAACAAGACGACGACACCAGAGGTTTAAACTATTCATATCTTTCATATTGAGGATATGACCTTGACCAAAAGATTGAACGACTCTAGGATTTCCCCTAACTACGTGCCAGCTTCTCTCCGGGGCCTATAGCTAGAGCTCAATGGATTGAAGCATCTTCGGCCTCGCAGTTAGGATTTTGAAACCCCTAAACTAAACATCTTCTTCTATTTCCAAAAACAATTATATTGTAATCTCATCTTGTGTCATTGAGACATGACACACTTCAAACCCACTTTTCCACAACCTATCATTTTACCAAAACAAGAACTTAGAGGATGCACACACATTGCCCCTTTTTTTTCTTCGGATGCTAAACAGTGGAATGAAAGGACATATAGAAACAAATTACTCTAGAACATAGGATTTAGAATTCCCTATAGGGAGACACACATCCAACAAAATTGAGACTCTCATAATATTACACAATCTTCACCCTTATAGTCAAATGAACACATGACATCGCAAGGCATCACCAAACATGACCATTGTGGATAAAATAAAACACAAGGAGACAGAACTTGTATTGAGTCACAAATAGCACATGATTCCAGCAAGTGTCCATCATAACCACTCTTGTTTGAACGATCTTTTTTTGGTGTTTCCTTGATAAGTTGGAAGGAAGTGTTGGTTAGTGGTCTCTTCTGAGGAAAAGTTTGGGAGGCCAATGTGGTGGCTCCCATCATGTGTTCGGTTTAGGTTTGTGGTATTTTGTGACCAAATGACCATATAGGTCGGGTCCTTGGGTTTTCTTGTAGGATAGGGTACGCCCCCATAATGTTTTAATGTATGATTCATGTTTGGCCTATGGTGATTCACCGTTGGATGATCCTCTAGTTCATCAACATAAGGACTTTTTTCTTGATGTTTGGAGATTGTGTTTACCCCTTTTATTTTTCAATTATGTGGATCAACCTATAGTGGGGGCGTGTTTTTTTGAGGTTGAAATAGTCCTCAGTTTCTTATGTTTACTAAGTTGTCTAAGGTTAATGAAGTTCAGGGTTGTCAGTGTAGAATGATGTCTTAAAGGGCCTCTGGGTCTTTCGTCAGTCTCCTTGAAGCAAGAGTTCATGTTCGGCCACCAAAAAGGGCACCAAACCCAGCCAGTGACAGGACCCGAAGGTCGTTCCCTATCCCCACGGGCTGGCACATGTTCCCGGGTATCATTAATTTAGGTTTGGGAATGATTTACCCGAGTATGAAGGCATAAAACATTAAAAACGATCAATAAACTGAATCTAAAAAATGTAAACCAAACTACGTTTAAACAAAAACCAGAACAGAATACATATTTTTAAAGACACTACAAGTAGTCTAAAAACATATAATTTCAACATAAAGACATCCCCATGGACTCCACACGACAAGGGGGTCATCACCCGCAAGCCTTCTCCGCAACTCCGCCCCAACGATGGTGACTAACACCCTGAACCGCCATCACCCTTAGCCTTCCCTTTACCTGAGTCATGCATAAACAGGTCTACTTACACCCAAGGGGTGTAATTAGGGTGTGAGCCTAAGCCCAATATGATAACACCATATGATTCCAAAGAGCATGTAATACAATGTGAACAAAACAAGCAATTTTAATACACAAGGTGAAATAGTGTTAAAATTCAATGAAATGAAACTTTCAAATGAAAACAGTTTTCAAACCAGGATTTTCAGTATGTTAATACATTAAATATACATGTGAGTTACTATAATGTACTTCCAAAAGACCCCACAACAAGGGTAAATACCACAAATCCAATGAGCATCAAAATCGGGAACACCCCAAAGCACTAGGTTGTCTCGGGCCCTATGTACCTCGTACCTCAGTGTAGAGTTACCATAGAAAAATCCATTCTCGTGCATGAGCCACGAGTAGGGAACATACCCATAACCTATTGGTCACCAATCTTGATCCACATATTTTATTTAGAGTTGTCATTATCCAAATGTTAAGTGGAACATGCACAAAACCCATCTGATCCACTAGCCGTACTAGTACAAATCCGCCCCACCTAGGTACCCGGGCTTCCCCTTTTGTGCTCAAAAAATTTCTTCAAACAACACACATCCTTTTGCATATAAAATTTCACTACTGGTATCAAAAAAAATATTACAGTAGCTACACGCATTTTATACCATTTAAAAAACACAATAAAATAATTTTATTTTCAATAAAACAACCTCTCAAAACATCACATTGTTTTTCACCCAAAGCTCTTTAACGTATCCACATTGCACACTATGTGAACACTTATAAGTAATTAAAACAAAATTTCAGTTCAATAAACTTTAATGAAACCAAAAATTCAGTTATGGGGCAGCCTAATATGAACCAAGAAGTTATATCTTTTAAAAACCAATATTTTCACACAAACATGGAACTTAAAACCCATTTCCTTCACAAACACCATTTAAGCAAACTTTCACAGCAACAAGAAAAAATAATAAACGTTAAAAACATGATTTTCTATCATAATACAGTTCAATAAAATCAACTAAGTAATTATAGGTCAGCCCAAAATGAACCAATGAAAGATTTTAATGAAAACCCCCAAATTTCACCAAAAATTTGAACTTAAAATTCATTTTCATTATAAATGCAACTAAAATCAATTTTTACAGAGACATTAAAGGAAAATAAACATTAAGATACCATGAACAAAACAATACAATTCACAAAAATTGCACAGAAAATGGAATCACCTACCAAAACCAAGGAAACCCTTGAACCCTTTGTGCGAAAATTTAAACGCACCACCGCCTCACCTCAAGGAAGGTAAATCAGACCTAAAACTAGAATTACAGACCATGAAACACAATATAAAACCATAATTTTTAAATCCTACTTTCTGGACATTAGGAACCTCAATGTTAATGGACTAAACCCTAAGTACATTGGATATAAACCAAAAATAATTGAAAGAAGATAGAAGGAGAAGAACTTAATAAAAATATATTGTAAAATCTCCCCAAAAAATACCAGTATCTAATTTTAAAAATACTCAAACCTTCAATGGTGGTTCTAAAAAGGATAATGAGATCATTTAGGAATTTTAATGGGGGAAAAAGAGTAAAAATTGAGAGAGTTACGAAGGAATGAACTTACCTCTTCAAATCTGGACGATTTGAGGAAGCCTATGAAGTTCGGCACCAAATCGCGATTAACCAGAGCTCCAAAGAGGGGGGAGAGAGAAGGTTCGCGTGGTTGGTTTCAGTGGCTTGGGCTCCACTTATAATCACCAAAAAATCCCAAAAAAAGAATAAGATATAACATAATCAATTGTTTTTTTAAAAACAGGAATTGGGCTTTTGGGCAGGACCAACCCCTTAGATAAAAACCCAAATAAACCCTAGTTATGGATTTCTAAAAGCTCCAAATTACTTTGGTGGTGTTAATAGGTTAATGGAGGTCAAGTAAGAATTTGAATGGATGAAAAATAGTGAAAAATTAAAACTTTATTGAAGATACTAATTTTTTTTAATCTGAAATTGTGCTCACGGTTTGGCCAAATTCATGGATACTCATCTATTCCTCCCGAAAACCTACGTAAACCCCCAAAACAAAGAAAAGATGTAAATTAAATGAAAAAAATAACTTTAAAATATGTCATGGATGTGACATATGATGACTATAATAAATAATATTTCACCAAAATGTATAATGAATGAATAACTGAGTTTAATAAAATGAAAAATATATGAATATGGTTGTCACATGAATTATTATTATCGATACATTTATTATTCATTATGTTTAATCACAATCATGAGTATTGAAAGTTTAGGACATGGATATTTTCCCCAATATTCATTTATAGAAAATTTCTATATTCACCACATATTTTATTTTTTCTAGTGTATATACTACCTTAGGGATTTCATCTATCACAAAAGTCATAAAATAAAAATTATTTACAATTCCTTCATATGTTACCTATTTCAATGGATTCTTATTTAATTTAAAAAATCTATAATGGGTTTTAACACACCTTCCAGAAATTTTGATATATTTATTCTATAGGAAAATTAACATAATAAGTTGGTATTATATTACCATTGGACCAAATTATAAAATATATAAAGTTTTATTTTTAATATATTTTTAGTTATTTCCAATTATAACCCTTTTTAAGAATTTTTACAAGAAAAACTATTCAATGAAATTAATTGTATTCATTAAAATAAAACATTTTTTTGTATATTTTTCAAACTAGTTAATAAATATTTTCATATTGATTCTATTATGTATGTCCAATGATTTATTCTAGTATTATTTTTAATTCTTAATATTTACTATCATTTTTTTTATTTTTCCTCAATTCATTTCATGTTTTTATTTTTTTCTATACTTTTTATGGTGTCAGATTTAACAATTATCTTTTAAAATATTTTTAAGTGGTTTTATTTAATTTTAAATTATTAATTTATTCAAATCACATTTTAGCTAAAAAATTGAGATGTGTTTTTTAGTTTTCAATAATTGGTATTTGATTTTATCGGGTTTTATTAAATGATTTTAATGTTGCCTGTTCTGAAATTTTCTCTAATGAGACCTACAACATCCCTATTTATTGATATTATTTAAAAATGGTTTATATAAAATATAGTGGCGATTTATTATACTTATTCCATTTAATGATTATCATATGTCATCTTATTTAGTGTTTTATATGATTTACATATATATATATTATTATTATACATTAATTTAGGGAATTAAAAGTGTGTTAACAATTTTGTTGATCTCCTATTATGTGGTAAAATATTAAATATTTTTTATGTAATTGTGGTTTCATGTATTTCAAGGTCATTAATGATATTATTTTTAAATATGGATTTTATTTAATAATACCAAGAACCTTCATTCTTATGATGCCTTATAATAATGTAACTATGCAAATTTACATCGTAATATATTGACACCATATATGTTATTAATTCATATATAGAATATTGTTCATTACTTAGGTAACATGATTACATATTATTATAATCATTCCTCATTTGAGGAATGAATTACAAATTTGAAATTTAATGGTTGTATTTGAAATTGTATTTGACATCAATGAATATTTTGGCCCCATGGTAAAAGAATTTCTTTGATATATATATATACCAATTTATTAAAATCACATTTCCTATAGTATATATAAAATGTATTATTTAATATATATTGCCATGATTGTGTTAGATGATTTCATTGATGAGGTATTTATGAATATTATGATTTCTAGGAATGTGCCTGAGTAGTAAGAATTATTTCATAGTTGCAATCATTGGGGTAATGATGATGTTTTTTCTATCATATTCATTATATATATGATGCCTCAGTTTTTCTCATGGAAATGATATTATTTTATTAATTTTTATATATTTCCTAAACCTAAAATTAGTTATTATTATATATAATATGATTTTTATTTTAAATGAATCTATTAATATATCTTATTATAATGTGTTTTTTAATTTTAGAATACTTGATTCTTGTTTTTTCTTACTATTTATTTTTTGATAATTATCCCAACTGGGAAGATGAAAACAACCTTCCGATTATTTTATTTCTCTAGGATTTATAATAAAATATCACATTTAAAATATATAAGCGAGTATCAATTATAGAGAATTTTTTTGGGGATTGTAATGTTATTGTTGACTAATATATTTTGGGTATAATAGGAATAATTTCAAATAGATTTTTAATGTATGAGTTTATTAGTTTTAGGTTTTTAGTAACTCTTTAAAACACTGAATATAAAATGTATATATAATATATTTCAGTAAATCACTATCATTTATATTGTAACCTTGAATAGTTATGTTATGTAATCTTAGTTAATATGAGATATTATATATAAATGAATATGATTTTTACAACAGATTTAGGGAGTTTCAGTCAAGAGAAACATACATAAACCTTTTAAAAAAATTCTAATGCTTTATTTCTATGATGATTAATTCAAATATTCTAGTGAATATATATATCTTATCTCATGTACAACCAATTTAATAGGAAATAAATTTGAAAAAATATTCACTCATTTCCCACAAACCATTAATAATGAAAACTCCATTTATAATTATCATACTGAGGAATGAGTGTCTTTTGAATAAGAATTAATTTTCTTCATCATAGAGTTTCCTCAAAATTTTCATGTTATGATTAATCCATTTTTATAGAAAATTTTAATTGATGTGCAAGAATTTGGTCTTCCATCTTATCAAATCCAATTCCCTTTGTCGAATTGTATACTTTATACCAAAAATTGTCTTTGGAATCATTATGATCATAAATTTTAGTGAAGATGTTGAAATATTCTATCATATGTGATGTAAATGCATTACATGGAATCTATTGATTTATACTCATTCTATATTTATGTGCACATAAATAATTATTGACTAAACTATCTCATTGCATCCCTATATCTCTATCTCTATATCATCCTGTTATTTATTTCTTGGAAGTAAGGTAAATAATTCTTTTTCACACCTACATTTTTTGTAACATATTCAAGTATTATTTTATAACAAATTGAACATTTTTTCAACGAAAAAATATATAGTATTTCATAAAAAAATTATATAATTATAGGATTAAAAATTATATTCTAAGAATTTATCTCAATAGTCATGACACAATTTTTTTTTATTATAGAGATAAATTTTTCCAAAATAAATTTATTTCGTTTTCCCAAAAATTAATATGAAATTAAATTTATCCAAGATATAATATCATTACCTAAAACTATTGATTGTTTCTATTATTATTGATTTCAATTTTTGTATAACCTTATCCATTATTTCTTTATTTTTTATTTCAATTTATATATTAAATTGATAATTAAAATAAACATTTAATTTTCTAATAATAATGATGATTATTTTAGATGAACATGTTTAAAATATTTTTCAATATTTCGATATGGATATACCTTTATATCCATAAACATATCATATTTATTCTTAGTGTTCCATATTATATTCTTAGTCATACAACATTTTTTAAAATTTATTTTTGTTTCATCAAAATTATTAAAAACATTATTTTTATAATCTATTATAATACCTTCTTTACAACAACATTTTAATTTATATTATATAATTTCATCAATGTGATCATTTTTTATTTACAGAAACACATCTTTATTATTCTTCAAAATTTTAAATTCATTCATATTTGAATTTAATTAAGAAATATGATGTTTTTTCCCTCAAAAAGCACTTCTAGAATATCATTCATCATGTTTTCCATATATTTTTTAATTTGTTAATTTTTTATCATGATAATTATTTATTCCATTTAACAAGTTCAATGATTATGAAACCCCTTTGTGTATAGTCAATCCTAAAATAACAACATGAAAAAGAAAATTCATTCAATTTTTTTCATAGAATAATAATCATCAATATACATTGAAGTATACTTTTATCATATATATTCTTTTTATATTATTAGTAACTTCTCCTTGTTTTATTTTATTGAGGATTAACTAATTACATTTACTCTTCAAACAATTTTTTACAATATATAGTGAGGTTCCCAGTATAAATATAAATAAATAAAATAATCTAAAGTATAATTTTTTACATACCATTTACAATTAAAAATATAGATATATATAGCCCATTAATCCCTTATATTATTCATGCTTTAATTATCCATATTATAATTCACTAATAAAAACTACTTCATCATTAAACTCTATGATTTTCAATTTTCCTATGGAATTTAAATAAAGTTTCTCATTATAAATATTTTTAAAAACACAATACATTACCCTTTCATATATTTTAATAGTATTTTTATGTTAAATTATAGATAGTTATCTTTCTTCATCATAGTAAAAAATAATTGGATCAAATACATATTTTTAGTTTCTGATTACATTAATAAATATAATAAAATTATAAAGATTATCAGTTGGGTCCCTAATCTGACTAACTATATCATTAACACTATATATATAATCATCTAATTTTTCATATTCATCCACAATGGGGTCATCATATTTTCCTTTTAATGTTTTTTGTTTTTTCAAAATGTTATTGAAATTACATTAATATATGTTCTCCAACTTTTTATACATTTACATTTGTATTATGATTCCAATTATCTTATATAAGAATCTATAAAAAATTTATAAGAATATTTCATTTTTATGTTTTCTAAAAACATCCATGTTGTTATTATTAAACAATTTCATAGGAGAGTATATTCCATGTTGTATTAAAACATATCTCAATGAATAAATAATATATATGTATTTTGATATATGATTTAAATGAATCAAATTCATCTAGTATTAGGATTTATATCCATAAAATATTTTTACATCTATTAAATTGATAGGAAACATATTTCTATCGTTCTGCATGGATAATGTACAATCTCTATAGGATTATGGTTTCCAATGAAACAAATTAATGTTTTCCTATTAGTTGGAGTATAAATGAGATGGACAATAGTTAGAAAAACATTAAATGTTTCATACTAATTAAAAATCATATCATTGAATAAGGTAGGAATAATATTGTTATATATAATTCTCTTTAAAAAAGGCGTAGAAAATAAATGATAGAAAACACGCCTGATATTATGACAAGGTTCATCCATAATGTAACATATAATTCCAATCTAGTATATGTTTTTTACCTAGAGAAATATTATTTTACATTGATAAAATATTATTAGTTAAATTATTTGATAAAAACATATATTATGTTGAGTTATCATCAACTATAAATGGATTTTTTCATAAGAAACCTTATAAAATGTTTCATTCTTTTTATCAGAACCATTATCAATCATGTTTCTAACAATGTTATTTGATGTAGATTAAATATTTAGTATCATACATTATTTATCTTTATCATGGAAAATATATACATCATGTGTCTTTATATTTATCTTCTATAATATTAAAAAATAAGAAAATATGTAAATCATTACTTGAATCTCACTCTTTTAGAATGATTGTGATATTTAGGATAGAATTGAGAGAAACCTTCCATCTTATTCCATCTAAAATGAAATATAGTAGGTGATTACAAAAAAAATCACTTTACACAACATAGTTGAGTAGTATGAATACATCAAATTTTTACCTTGTATAAATTAAATCCTTGTAATAATACAACTTTTCATCTTTTTTCACAAATTATTAGATTCTTACAATTTTACAAATTTTAATCCCATTTACCACATAATTTTTTGATTTTTTACATCTTTAAAATTATTGATTGATATTTTCATTATAAAATATTGAATATTTGATTTTAAATAATTTTAATATTTTTTATCACTATAAAATTCACTAAAACGTATTATTTTATCCTGAATAATGCATTCAAATGTGTTAAATTAAAATTCCCATAAATACCACTCTATAAAATTCATATTTAATATCCATTAATAAATATAAAATAATCAATTGAATCATGGATTTGTATAATGGCCTAGGATATTTTAGTGACATTATTCATTATAATAATAATTTATTTATTTTCGTTTAAAATGATAAATGGAATTATACCCTTAAAAAGAATGCTCCAATCTTATGAAAATTATAGGACTTTACACATTATCTATTATTGAGTCAAAATGACACATGAAAAATTTTCCTTTCATCATTTATGTACTCTAGTATACTCTTATATATATACTAATTACTCTTCATATATCCCAATGAAATCTTATGAAAATAAATATTACACTTTTATTGTCTTCAGTTACCCAATCAATTATTTGATACTGTTCTAATGATTCACGTTTCTATTCATATGTCCTTAGTTACAATTATAATTTACCAAGGTACCCTTATTTGGTCACTAAATACTATTACATATTCTAAAGGCACACTAATAAATTAAAAAATTTCTTATTAGTTATTCACTTTCTAACATTGAGTGTCATATTGATTTCAATTTAGTATGTATAACAAATTTTCTAAAATTTTGAATTGTTGGAATAACTAATAAATTATATATAATACATCAATGGAATAACCCTAAACCCATAAATAGTTACAATGTAATTTCAATATTAAAAAAATAATCAATACATCACTTGATCATTATAAATAGTTCAAAACAAATAAAATCATCATTAAAATATCCATTAAGGTAATCAAATAAAAGGAGTACATCCTCTATAATTTTTGAGGTTTATAAGAGTAAAAGTAAATCCATAGTGATTTCTTTAAAAAAAAGATTATATAAATCATATAGATTGTACAAATCAAGAAATATCCATGATAAAAAAATATGTATGATAAGAATCATTTGTAATTATTGATTAAGGAGAAAATGAATACTCATATGATTATAAAACATTAGAGTTTTAGAATTTCTACTGGGATATATAGTTCAAATTATAATGTGGAGATACTTATCATAGGAAGGTTTTGACTATGAGTAGTTGTACAAGTTAGTGTTGGTAATGAATAGATTAGACTACGTGGATGGACTAAAATTTAGTGAAATACTCTATTTATTTTAAATACTACAATAAATTAGTATTCATTTATTTCATATATAGTTGTTAATATATATTGAATTGTTATATATAATAATAACCTTTTGACATTAGAGACTTCTATTATGAAATATACTCAGGGAAATATATATATTTAATGAATATAAAAGTATCCTTATAAGAAATTGTGATGGGGTATTTGTTTACTAATGTTGGAATCCATGAAAGGGAGCTAAAATTATGTTTCCATTATGTATGAATATATTTTACCCTAATGTAATCTCAATTAATTATACTATGGGAAGGATTTTTAGTATTGGATGTTTATCTTACATCTATATTTTAATCAATTATTTACCCTTTGAGTATATATCAAATGAAAATATTATATTGCTGAAGATTATGGAATCTATAATGAATGATAAATGGATCATTTGCAAGGAAAATAAATACTTTGAATGAGGACCCTAAGGGAATTAAATCATGAAAAAATATATTTTATCATGTTCAGATTATATAAGAATGTAAGATTAATTGTCTTGAATGATTAGAGAAAATTCTATATCAACCAAATTCTCTAGTAGTTACCAATTATCCCGAGGCAGGGTTTAATTAATATTATTAAAATAGATGTACATTTTCACATATTTACTATGCATCAGTGACTATATTTTTTAGGTATACTAGAAGTTATAAAAGTCCATTCATTAATCATATACATGGATTAATAACTAGAATCAAGAGAAAATAGGGAAGAGAGAAAAATTTATTTATAAAATGAGATACTTTATCTCTTATGTGATTTAAAAAAGTAGATAATTTAATGTAATATATAATCTATTATGAGGATATACTGAAATAATATTCAAACATTCTATAGAATTACATATAAATACCATATGTTTTCTTTTTTCATAAGGATGGTATATTATAAATCCAATTTGAACAATGTAATATATAGTTTGACTATTACTCATAGAATAAGTTCATATTAAATCAATTAATGAAAAAAGGATATGGTATGTATGATGTTTTTATTCGATGATATCATAATAAACATTGGGAATGTGTTGTTATTATATTGTTGTCAGATTAAATTTATTCTATTTAAATATCTTGTTTTTTATAGATTAACCCTTTAATTTAGATAACATTAGTTTAACATAAAAATGTTTAGATAATGAGTTGTTTAGAATTAAATAATAGAATTAATTTTCAATATAGATTATATAAAAAATATATTACTAGTTTCATAATTATTTATGTAGTGTAGTGTATTATTAGAGAATTAGTTATTAAAGAGAAATTGAAGAGATTCATAGACTATTACTATGGAAGGAATATGTAATGACAACCAAAATTTCAATATGTTTCAAATATAATCATTGTGATAAATAAAATAAATATCATATGGGATATGGTTATGTTTTTATCAGATTCATTTATTAGTAATGACATTATATCATCTTGAGGGATTTTCTATCTTTAATCTATTCTACTACATGGTGGGTTCATGATCAATATATCCCTGATATATCTAATATTATAAACATCAGTGGTAATTAATGTTTTCATAATAAACCATGAATACCAAATATGAATTAAGGATTTTATAATTTATTTTTTATTTCACAATATCAACTTTATAGAATTTATATAGAAATATCATTGTAATATTTCAAGTAAATTCAAGCTTTTTTGGATATCTATGCATTGTAAATGAGTTCTATTCCACTAATTATTGGGTTTTGTAATGGTATGTTAACGCCTCATTTATTATCCTTGACATAATATAGATAAACATATATATATATATATATATATATATATAGATTCATGTATAGATTAGGTCTGTATATCAACTAAAAAAATTGTATATCTTCATAGTACTCATCAATATATAAAATCCTTAGTTAATTTGTTTGTCTTGGAAATATTATAGCTATTCACTTCTATTAGTAATAATGGGTGGAAATGTTTCTATTATATAGTGTGAAAATGTTTCAAACCATATTTTTTGAAATGTTATTTAGTGTTTATTGTTAGTAATTTTACTCTACCTTATCATACCATTTTTATATTTTATAGTATATTAATGATATTTGGTTTCACATATTGGATCATAGATCTATCATGTAGTAATGTATTTAAGAACCTCTAAACATTATAATATTTATCTTGGTTCTTATCATGTTCTGTCATGTCCCGCCTTTGACCAGACGAGGGAAGGGATGGAAAAGATCCCCACCCTTCCATCCTCTAGTCGAATATGAGATAATGACACCTGAGTCCCTCCTGCAGTAGGCCCTGAAGTGGTGACTAGCACCAAGGGTATAACATTTTCATAAAATGGGAGGCATTACCCTTTTTAGATAACCATGATTGGGAGAATGAATGAGTCAACACCAAACACCACCATGTATAGAAAAATCAATGTAAAAAACCAAACTACATGCATGTTTTAATAATAAAACTGGAAAAAGTACAAGAAATCCAAAGTAAAATACCAAATAGGAAAGGAAAAAGGCTAAGAAGAAACCAAAAATGACCAAAAAAACTCCAACGTCTAGACTAGTAAGGTTCCACATGGCCTCTGAAGCCCTCTTGGAAACCTGAAAGTAAACATTGGGTGAGCATACAATGTATACTCAGTAGGAAAACCTAAATCTCTCATGCACAAGTGGGGAGATGTCCTAAAGTCCCTTGAGAATAATAAGAAACATCATATATCATGGAATATATCCATCCCACCTCACCGGCCACACTCACCAAATAACACAAGGAGTAAGGTAGTAGTAAAGAATAAAATATTTGGGTACCCCGCACCACCATTTCCTCCACTAGCCTGTAGCTCATCCATAACGGAAAACATCTCGATGCTACCACACTCTTCCTTCCCACACACGCCTGGGCCTCACAACCATCCACATCCCTACCTGCACACACCTGGGCCTCACAACCACACACCCCTTCCCGAACACACTTGGGCCTCATCTCGAATACACCTGGGAGAACAACCTGCCCAATGAGTCCTGGGCTAACACCCCAACAATGGAAACCTACCAGAAGAGCCTCGGGTGTAAGGTAGCCTCCAGGAATTACAGCCTAGGGAAGAGGGAGCAGGAAGGAGAGTAACTAGGGGGAAACACCCTTCCCCATGAGATGGTGTGTCCAAAAATAAGTTCCCAATGCGGGTTCAGTGCGACTAAACACAAAACATATAGTTACATATATATATACCATCACACAGTCCAACCTATGGCTCCTCAAATTAATAGAAGCAGGTTCCCAAGAACTACGCCTCAGAAAATAGGCACACAACAAATAGTTCCCAGTTTCCCTATTCATGTTATAATTTCATAATAGTTCAGAATAAGTTAATCCCTTCACTACTGGGCAACTAACATTCACAATCGTAGATGAAACAATGATTAAAGTAGGAAGAAAAACCATCGGGAAAATTTAAGCATTCACACCTGGTTCCATTGTAAATAATTACCTCAATGTGGGATCAATGGGATCTATTGAAGAACTAGAACCATTGTAAAACCCAAAAAACCAGTGATTATCCCCATATTAATTCATTACCATTCCACCCAGTTCATTATTAACTTTCCACTTTTATTCATGTTCATAACCCAAACTGCAGCCCTGCTGCCAAAAACCACCTCTGCCACACAACAACTCATGCCATTCCAACCACACCATTCACAACCCCGTTGTTCGACCATCCGTAAAAAATCACATTCACCCCTTCACCCATTTCATAACTGAACCATGCCAACATTCATAATTCATTCTTTTATATTATTTAGTTCAACTGGGGTGATCACACAAGGTTATGTGCATTCGTATTCAATAGATGAGTTTAAGTATTTAACCGATTCATACATGATTATCATTCACCAGAAAAGCATAAAACAGAACATAGAATAGGTTCACAAGCAAAGGCCACCAATAGCCTTGATTTTCAGTAGTCCTAAACCCATTCAATTCATAACATCATCATTGGAAAATCATGGGTAAAAATATGTAACAACAGTAACAAACATCCTTGTCCCCATTCTTTAATCGGTTATTATCTTCATTTAAGAAATTATTAACCGACTATTTGGATACCATAGAACAACCACACCACATGATACACTAAGAGGGGAGACAAAGGTAAGATTCCTAATTGATTGATCAAGCATCGGCATTAAGCCCTCATGTGGAAACTGGAAATCAGGAGTAGCAGGAATGACATGGAACACAATCAAGGAAAACATCATAATGGGTACCACTCGACAGGAGGAAGGGTACTTTTAGCACAGGGTGATAGAAAAATAAACCCAGGGAGAAGAGAAGCCTTTAGGTTATAAAGGCTGAGATACAACATTCCTGGGACCATTATGATATGGATAAAAATCGAAGACGCGAAAGAAGCTGGATCATGGGTTGACCATGCAGCTGGGACACCCCACACATACAACTCAACAGGTACATTCTCTTTGTGGTGGTTAAAACCGAAGCACACCTCCTTAAAGAATGAAGGACTCCTCAAAAGATGTGCTACATGAATTTTTTTTTTAAAATTCTGTGAAAGGCATGACCAAAACGCATGGATTTTAATTTTAGGAGGGTACCACATCAATCATTTAATTAAATTCCATTAATGGTCTTTAAAACAGGCTTAAAGGGGTCAAAACACGGTTTAAAAACCAATTCGCGCAAAGAGGAGGCGCTACACCAAGGCCACAGGTAGGCGAGAGCTACCGGTACCCCATGGTCACCGGTAGCCTAAGTCTACCGTTAGACTAAGAAACCTGTAGGCCGAGGCTACCGGTAGGCCGGGGCTATCGGTAGGCTGGGGATACCGGTAGGCCGGGGCTACCGGTAGGTCGGGGCTACCGGTAGGTCGCAACTACCAGTAGGCCACAGCCACCGATAGACCGGGGCTACCGATAGGCCATGGCTACCCGCAGGCCGCGGCCACCGGTATGTCGGGGAAACCGGTATGCCTGTGAAACCGGTAGATAGGGGATACCGGTTGGCCAAGGCTAACGCTGGGAGTCTTAAGAATCACTGGGAATCTAGGATGGCCTTCCAGACCACCCAGAACACCCCAACCATCAGATTTTCCCCATTTAGTGGACCCTAAAACCCTGGTCCATTACATCAGATACTTCTCAAACTATTCACATCCCTGAGAATATAAGAACAACCCAGAAAGGATAAAAATAAAGAGGGGTCCAAAAAACCACCCTCAAATGATAGTTCTCAGGGTAAAACCCCTTAGTTGTTGGAAAGCTGGAACAGAACCCCCCTACATCCAAGAATACTCCCCCAAGAGTTATCTACCCCAAACATCCACAAAAATCACAAGGATCACATTTTACAACACATGAGTCATGGATTACCTTCCTACATGTCAGGATAGTATCGGCTTTGGGCAGCACCGACTCGCCCTCATGGGTTTAATCGCATCAACATTAAGGCATCATGATTAGCAGTCAGGTTATCCCATCATCACACATTCGGACACACAGATAACAAGAAACAGATCATCTAATAGATAAACAATCAATCAATTCATATATTAAAGCACAAGGTAAAACAACTCAAATGAACTCAGAACAAAACAAAAAGTCAAAATAGCTCTGGATAATGAACGCATAACTGGGCCTCCTACTCCCAAGTGATTTCCTCGAGGCCACCATTCCTCCACAACACACGAACCAAGGGGATGGTTCATCCACGAAGAAATTTTTCGTTATGATCCTCGATCTTGATCGGTCGTTCTATGAAGGTCGCATAGTTTTCGATTTCTAACTCTCCCAAATCGATGACATGGGAGTCGTCTTTTAGATATCGACAAAGCTGGGAGACGTGAAAGATGTTGTAAACTTTATCCAACTAAGGTTGAAACGCCCGCTAATATGCCACCTCACAAACTCGTCCTAGAACCCCAAAAGGTACGATGATCCTAGGGGAGAGCTTACCCCTTCCCAATCCTTCTCTTCCCACATCGAGGGGAAACATACAAGAACACATGATTTACAACCTCAAACTCCAAGGGCCTCCTCCTACGATCGGCATATGACTTTTTCCAGTCTTGGGCTACCTTTATCCTCTCACACACGAGCTGAACCTTCTGAGTGGTGCCCTGCAACACTTCTGGCCCAAGAATAGCTGCTTCCCAATCTCTGTCCCGCAAACGGGTGAACGACATGGCCTTCCTTACAGGGCTTAAAATGGTGTCATGCCGATAGTTGAGTAGAAGCTATTATTATAAGAACACTCCACTAGAGGCATGTGTCTTACCCATGAACCCCAAAATCTAGAACACATGACCGTAGCATGTCTTCCAACGTCGGGATCATTCGGTCTGTCTGCCCAATTTTCTAAGGGTGGAAAACTGTGCTAAGGAATTGCGAGGTGCCAAAGGCATGATGTAATCCCCTCTAGACTCGTGAGGTAAACTGCATGTATCAATCGGAGACAATAGATTTCAGAATCCCGTGAAACCGCACCACCTAATCGATGTACCTCTAGGATAAGCTACTCACTCGGCTCGACTCCTTAATCACCATGAATTGAGCTGATTTTTTCAACTGATCCACCACTACCCAAACGGAATCATAGCCTCCCTGAGCCTTGGGAAGCCCTGTATTGAATTCCATCAAGATTTCATCCCAATTCCACTCAAGAATATCTAAAGGTTGTAACAACCCTCCAAGAATATAGCGTTTTACCTTCACTTTCTAACACAATATACACATAGCCACAAACTCTTCCACTGCCTTCTTTACCCTAGGTTACTAAAACTGTCCCCCCCCAGGCCTTGTCACATCTTTGATACCCCACGATGTACCACTTAGGCTGATCCATGGAACTCACAGGGAAATCATTTACGAATCATCTCCAGAACAAATAACCTTCCATAGAAAAGCATCTGATGTTGACCATCCATAGGCCACCCCTCAGGAGCATTTCCCTGATAAACACGATCATGCATCACTTCTACATCCGAGTCCCCCCACTGAGACTCTTCCACCTGCACCACTAAAGATGAAACTACAATCATCTGAAATAGACAGCCTCTTCCACATTCCACCAATGCATCCAAATGCAAGGCCACTAACTCTTCAATCGCTCTCTAAGAATATGCAGATTCCCGAATTACTTCCTTCTGCGATTTCCTAACCATGGAATCAGCCACAACATTACCCTTTCCCTTAGTATAAGAGACCTAGAAGTCGTAGTATTGAAGGAACTCAACCCATCTCCACTGCCACAAGTTCAGATCCCACTGGGAAAAGACATAAAATAAGATCCTATTATCTGAGAAGACAACAAAGTTCTCTCTGATGAGATAATGCCACCACAACTTCTATGTGAGCACCACAGCTGCATGATCCAGATCGTGGGTGGCATAGTTACATTCATGAGGACGTAACAGCCTAAACCCATAAGAGATCACTCCTTTCTACTGCATTATAACACTCCCTAACCCAATGCCAGAATAATCATAGAACACTTCAAACAACACCCCATCCTCTGGTAATCTGAGCACTGGATCACTATCCAACTTCTCCATTAGGTAGCCAAAATATATCTGGCAGTGGTCGCTCCATACGATGACATGGTCCTTCCTGGTCAACACTATCAATGGAGCTACAACTTGAGAGTAGTCAAGAACAAACCGCTGGTAATAGCCTGCTAAACCTAGGAAACTACAAACTTTTGCAACATTCTTGGGTGCTACCCATGAAACGACTACCACAACCTTCGACGGGTCTACTGCTATTCCCTTCTGTGACATTATGTGTCCATGGAAATGTACTTCTCTTGTCAATGACTTTTACTTAGATATTTTCCCATAATGATGGTGGTGTCGAAGGACTCCCAAAATAACCTTTATATGTTCATCATTCTCTTCCTCTGATCTTGAGTAGATAAGGATGTCGTCAATGAACACCACAACGAACTGGTCCAAAAACTCTTGGAAGACAGAGTTCATGAGGTTCGTCAACATAGATGGTGCATTCGTAATTCCAAACGGCATGACCACAAACTCAAAGTGTACATATCTACACCTGCAAGCTGTATTAGAGATATCAACTTCCATCACTCTCAACTGGTGGTATCCAGTCTGCAGATCGATCATAGAGAACCTACCTGCTCCTTTCAACTGGTTGAATAGATCATCTAACATCGGGAGGGGGTAACGATTCTTGACCGTCACCTGATTCAAACTCTGGTAGTCCACGCACAGCCGTAGACTACCATCTACTTTCTTTACAAATAAAACTGGAGAACCCCACGACTACACGTTGGGTCGAACAAAGCCCTTCTCCATTAGATCATCTATCAAAATATACAACTCCCACAAACTAGAAGGTTTCATCCGATAAGGAGCCATCGAGATCGGGCGGGCACTAGGCTATATGTCTATCCCAAACTCAACATCACGTCGAGGGGGTAGTGTCACAACATCATTGGGAAATACATCATGGAATTCTCTTACGACCTCTATGACATCCATCATTCATGCGTCTGACGACTCCATTGAAACCCCAATCAGCATAGAAAGGAGTGGCTCCACATGCCGACTCCCCACCTGATAACTATGCTCCCCAAAAAATGAAACCCTATATCCATCCTCGTTGGAGAGTTCAATCCTTCTCTGATAGCATTCGATGATGGAATGCATGGATAATAACCATTTGATGCCTAGAATGACATCGTATTGGTGCATCTTCAATGAAGGAAGGTCTCCACTGGACGGATGTTGTCCCAACATCAGTCTACATCCCCGGAAAATGTAAGATACACAGGTCTGACCCCGAACTGGTGTTCTCAACCCTAGGGGAACAAATAGTCTCTCAGCATCCAGACCATGAGCATGGGATAATTCAGTCACAACAAGGGATTTCAAAGCTCCCGAATCAAACAAGGCATAAACAAGAGTGCTGAATAAAATGATTGTAACTTGAATGACCTCTAGTCCTACAGGAGCTACTAACTCTGCAGCGTGAAATTGTCCATGCCCAGCTCCTCTGCCTCACAACTGTCATCCACCTCCCCGACCGTGCCCTGGTCGAGGTCTTTAAAGAGCACCCTGGTGTCAGTCACCTCCCGTAAAGTCGTCCCTCAGAAGGGCCAGGGGCCTGCTACTGGAAATTCCTTGCTGGCAATGGATTCTACTGAGGTGGGTACTAAAACTGCCCACCTCCACCATATGGAGCTCGAGTCGGACACCTGCACTGGATGTGCCTGAAAACTCCGCAAGATAAACACTTCAGTCCTAGCCCTATGGAAAAGGGGCGTGTGCCAGAAGCTCAAAATTGGAAATGATGAGGAAAACTCCCGTCTTGTCGAAAATTGGAAGGCCCTATCGCTGGAGACCTACTACTGACCAAATTCCCCTTTGGTGAACCCAGCTGGTTCCCCTCTTGTGGCGTGCCTCCCTTGGAGTGCATCCTCTCTACTATCTCGGCCTTCTTTTGTACTTCTAGGTACGTCAGAGGGGTGAAGGCAGTGACAACGTACTGAAGAGAAGGACGTAGTTCCTCTTCTAACCATCTTGCCCGAGACTCCTCATCCGGAAAGAGATCTGGGGAAAAGAACAAGATATCTTCGAACTTGATCCCCAAGTCCCTCACTGACATGCTTCCCTGCTTAATGGAGATCAACTGTTGTCTCTTCTAAGCCTTCACCAATGAAGAGAGGAACTCCTCACAAAATTCCTTCTCGAAACCGGCCCATGAAACCTATACATATGTCTTCTCTCCTAGGAAAAGTGTCCACCACTAACACGCTGCTCTTCTCAGTGGACTGACGGCCAACAGAACCCAGTACTCCCTTGGGGCATGGGTCATAGAGATGGTTATGGCTAGTTCCTCGAGCCATCCCTCCATCACTGAGTCAGAAACACTTCCCTCATAATTCTCGAGGGTTTTTTGTTGGAATGAGCACAGAGTCCTCAACCACAATTCATCCTCCTCATCTCAGTCAACCCTCTACTAGTCAACTGCCTCGATCCGATGGGCCTCGACATCCCGAGTTGCTCGTGGATAACGTCTGAGTGCCATAACAGCAAGTTCAACAATGAATTCCTAAGCCCGTGTAGCAAGCAATTTTTTGTCTTTAGTATTATTATTAAATTTTTCTCCCCAAGATGCCCCAATCAATTAAAAACACAATCAGTATGATTCAAGTACATTCCCTAGGGTCTCTACCTTGAAATAAATGTAGTCTAAATTGGTCATTTGATAGGGTCATAGTCCTTGCATCGGATCACGAGGGGCCCTAAAATCCCATGTCCTAACTGGTCCTCCAAAGTATATTTCACGAACCAAGATCACCTAAAATTTTTGCCCTACCATCCCATGCAATACTCAATATGCCTAACTCTAGAATCAATCCTATACCTCAACAATCCTCTGATACCATTCTGTCACAACCTGCCTTCGGCAAGACAAGGTAAGGGGTGGAAAAGATCCCTGACCTTCATTCCTCTAGTAGAAGATGAGATAATGACCCCAGAGTGCCACCTCCAGTAGGCCCCAGAGTGGCGACTAGCACCAAGGGTATAAAATTTTCACAATATTGGATGCATTACCCTTTTAGTTAACCGGGATTGGGAGAAAGAATTAGTCAACACCAAACACCACCATGTATAGAAAATTCAAAGTAAAAACCAAACTACATCAATGTTTTAATAATAAAACTGGAAAAAGTACAGGAACTTCAAAGTACAATACAAAACAAGAAAGGAAAAAAGGATAAGAAGAAACCAACAACGACCAACAAGAACTGCAACATCCAGACTAGTTAAGTCCCGCACGGCCTCTGAAGCCCTCCTATAAACCTGAAAGTAAACATAGGGTGAGAAAAAAAATTATACTCAATAGGAAAACCTAGAGATCTCATGAACAAGTTGGGAGACGTTCTAATGTCCCGTGATAAGAAGAAGAAACATCATCTATCAAGGAATCTATCTGTCCCACCTCACCGTCCACACGCACTAAATAACACTAGCAGTTAAGTAATAGTAAATACCAAAACATTTGGGTACCCCGCACCACCATTTACCCCACTAGATAGCTACACATCCCTAACGACAAACGTCCTGACTCTACCACGCTATTCCTTCCTGCACACACCAGGGCCACAAAACCATCCACATCTCAGCCCGCACACACATGGGACCCACAACCACACATCCATGCCTGCACACACATGTGCCTCATCCCAAAGACACCTGGGAAAACAACCTTCACGAAGAGTCCTGGGCTAACAACACACCAATCGAAACCTACCCGAAGAGCCTTGGGTGTAAGTTCAACTACATCCGTCACATCCTAGGGAAGAGGGATTAGGAAAGAGAGTAACTAGGGGGAAACACTATTCCCCATGAGATGAAGTGTCCGACACTAAGTTCCCAATGAGGGTGGGGTGAGACTAAACACAAAACATACAGTTACATATATATATATATATATATATACCATCACAAATCCAAGCCTATGGCTCCTCAGACAGATACATGCAGGTTCCCAAGCACTACTCCCTTAGACAACAGGCACAGAACAAACAGTTCCCAGTTTCCCTATTCAATTAATCATTTCATAACAATTGATTATGATTTAATCCCTTAAATACTGGGCAACTAACAGGCACAATCACAGATGAAACATTGATTAAATAAAGAAGGAAAACCATCGGGAAAATTTAAGCATTCACACTCGGTTCTCTTATAAATAATAACATCAAGTGGGATCAGTGGGATCCCTCAAAGAACTGGAACCATTGGAAAACCCAACAAACCATTGGATATCCCCACATTTATTCATTACCATTCCACCCAGTTCATTATTAACATTCAAAATTTATTTAGGTTCATAACCTAACCTGTAGCCCTACTGCCAAACACCACCATAGCCACACAACAACTCGGGGCATTCCAACCATACCATTCACAGCCCCGATGCTCACCCATCCATGACAAAACACATTCACCCCTTCAACCATTTCATAACTAAACCATCCCAACATTCATAATTCATTCATTTATATTATTTATTTCAACTGGGGTGATCGCACAAGGTTATGTTCATTCATATTCAACAGTCGAGTTTAAGTGTTTAACCGATTCATACATGATTCCCATTCACCCAAAAAAGCATAAAATAGAGCATAGCATAGGTGTGAATACAAAGGCCCCCAACGGCCATGATTTTCAGTAGGCCTAAACCCATTTAATTCATAAAAACATCATAAGTAATTCATGGTTACAAACATGTAACAACATTATCAAACTTCCCCCTCCCCGTTATTTAACCGATTATTATCTTCATTTAAGAAATGATTAAATGCATTGTGGAAACCATAGAACACCCACCCCACAGGATACAGAAGGAGGAGAGACAAAGGTAAGATCCCTACTTGATTGATCAAGGATCAACGTTTTGTCCTCGAGTGGAAACAGGAAATTTGGAGTATTGGAACTGCACGGAACACGATCAAGGAAAACTTTGCAATGGGGTACATCTCGTCTGGTGGAAGGGTACTATGAGTGTAGGGTGATAGAAAAAGAAACCCGTGGAAAGATAAGCATTTAGGTTATATAGGCTGAGATACACCATTCCCTCGACCATTAAGATTTGGAGAACAACTTGAAGCCGCGGAAGAAGCGGGATCATGGGTTGACCACGCTACTGGGCCACCCCAAAAATCCAACATAAAAGTTCCCTGCCCTTTGGGGTGGTTAAAACAAAAACACACCTCCTTAACGAATGAAGGACTCCTCACAGGATGCGCTACAGGAGTTTTTTTTAAAACGCGGTGAAAGGCATGACCAAAACGCATGGTTTTTCATTTAAGGACGGTACCTCACAAATCATATAATTAAACGCCATTAATAGGCTTTAAAACAGGCTTAATGGGGTCAAAACACTGTTTAAAAACCAATTCCCACAAAATGGAGGCGCTACACCATGGCCACCGGTAGGCGAGAGTTACCGGTACCCCAAGGTCATCAGTAGGCGAGGTCTATCGGTAGACCAAGCTACCGGTAGGCCGAGGCTATCGGTAGGAGTCTTAAGCATCACCGAGAACTGGGATGTCCTTCCAGACCATCCAGAACCCAACGAGCATCAGAATTTCACCATGTAATGGCCCCCAAAACCCCAGGCCATTACTTTTTATTTGAGTTGGGATTTATGAAAAAAATTCCTCATTAAAAAAACACCAATATATTAACATTATATAACATTGTTGTTGTTTAGTGAATTTGGGTATAATGGAGGTAATCATTTAGTGCATGTCCTGTAAATCCCTGATATTTTGAGAATTATTTTATTTTGAATTAAATTATCTTTTTAGTGTTTTACATTTCACATGAAAAGGAATATATATATATATATATATATATATATATATATATTTATTAAAACAGTAGTAATGAAATTCCATTATCACAGCACTGACTAGGATTTCACTACACGCAATACTGAGATAAATTGACTTGATAGAGATTACATTACAAGCAAAAAAGAGTTACTACGGAGCATCATTTTATTGGAATTTTTTAAATGAAACAATTAAATCGTAGCTAAAAATATAGTGATTTTAATATTAATAAATACTTTTAAAATATTTTCTAGATTGGTTTTATATAAATTAAACATAATTATAACGAATGATATAATTTTTTGTAGTGTACATATCTGTTTAAAAATACAATGTACTACACTTAATATTCTTATATGAAAGAAAATAAAATTAATTTTAGAAAAATATATAAATTTAATTTTATAAAATAATTTTAGTACTTAAATTTATACTTCCAAAATTTTTATTCGATGAATTTTGGAGAATTTTCAATAAGAAATTATTTATTGATGAATAAGAAAAGTGGTGTTTTTTAGTAAAAAACAACCTTTTCATTTAAATTATTATTAACATTAAATTATATTTGAAATTTTTATTAATATAAAATTAGATCAATTATACATATATCAATATAATTTAATTAATTATATTTAATTTTACTTTTTAATTGAATATAAAAACAATATAAACTTTTGATCTTCTTTCAACCTTAAAAGCCTGTAATTTTGCCCCCTATACTTGTTACAAATTAATCTTAATTTGTCCTCATTTTTTATTTTAATTAAAAAAACTAAATAAAACATTTTAATAAGTATTATATGAGGATTCTGATAATATCAACTTAATATTTGACCAAAAAATATTAAATAAATTTGATTAAAATTAATAACAATGATTAAGGTCATATTGTCCTGACCCATCCACCGGGGACCGTATCGTGACTACCCAAATACCACCTTCCACTGTGTAGGGGCTAGCAACTAGCACCAAAGGCATAAATCCCAAAACGGGAAAGGAATTTACATTATAATTGTAAACAAACACAACATAGTACACAACTGGAAGTAAAACACTAAGTTATTTTGTATACAAAATAAGTGATGGAAAGTAAATGGGGCTGGAAATACAAGCCCAACAAGAAAGTACAAGTACAAAAGAAGGCATGTACATGTGATGAAAAGTAAAGCAGCTAATTGGTCATCCTCTGGGGATCCTACCTGATGGGTAACTAAAGATTTCCTCCACAGCACCCATGTCCGTCCGTCAGCTCCGTGTATCATCACACCGAGTGGTCCACCTCCAGGTACAGTCCATTCCTGCCACTCTCTACCTCAGTCAACACTATCTGTCATCTGCAACCAACACAACGAGGTGTGGGAATAGCTCGTGTAGGGGTGAGTGTAAAGATACTCAATAGGGACCCTGAGACCCTCAATGTCTCTCAAAATCCAACGAGGATAAACCAAAAATTATGAAATCAAAGGATAACCATTACTTGGATATGTTCCCATACATATACCTTTGTAATCTAGTAACCCATCTCAATCCTGAGGAAACCACAAAAGTCATTGACTCAGCTCAAACCAGGATTTTCATTTTTGAATCCATGACTGTTGGAGAACACCTCCTCTATCTAGTACAGTGGGTATATCGTGACACCAAGGCACTTCTCACTATCATTGGACTGTTGAGGTACTCCTCTTATCTAGTACTACGGGTCTACTACCGACTACTAGGCGCTCCTCCGCTGTGGGTCTGTCGCCAACAACCAGGTGCTCTCCCTAATAGACTATAGAGGTACTCCTTCTATCGAGTGTCGCGGGTTTGCCTCCAACTATAAGGCACTCCTCCACAGAGGGTTTGTCGGTAACTACCAGGATCTCCCCAATCGGCTAGTCGAATAACTCCAAGTCGAATTGGTCAAGCATATTTTAGGTCTGCCAGCTACTAGGTCTCTTAACTCTGTCTGCTAGTCGGTGTAAGGATCTGCTCCACGAGCTACTGGGCAATAATCCAACTCTCGCAAAGTTCCATGAACAAGTTTCTTAATGGTATGTAATTTCATAGGTTTTTCAACACAACATACTAAGCATATTTTGGACGCCCGGTCTGTTAGTTATTAGCCTTTTAGTCCCGGGGGCCTGATTGGATTTGTGTGCAATCCAACCTGACTATAACTAAAATATACCCCAAAATCTATTGGGTTATTTTGAAAGTGACGAATTTGTTCCATGAATATCAGCATCGCTGACGGTTCATCAATCGGGCGTCCGGTGACAAAGATATATCCTGAGAAGTTAATGGGTTAGTAATGGGCCAGGGTCCAGTCCGACCCGGTTTGGGTCGACCCAGTGATATTCACTGTGTCGGATCCAGCCCGTTTGGTAGGTCAGCTCGCTATGTTTTAGCCTGGTCTACTGGGCCTGGCCCAGTGGATTGCAGGGGAGGTTTGTCCCAGGCTCGGGGTGAGTTCGACACAGAGCATTGCGAGGGCACTACCCGGCATGGCTCGACCTGGAGGGCGCGGCTGGGCTGGTTCGGCCAGGGAACCGCGAGGGGGATGGGACACCAGCGTGGCCGGGTGGCCACGAGGGAGGCTGTATGACATGGGGGGGGGGATAATTAGAACACAAGGGTTCCAGGTAGGCCGCGACAGGACACCGGGGGCACCGGCCAGTGCGCAGTAGGGCACCGGGGAGCCGGGATGGGCGCAATAGGGTGACGGGCAAGGCGTAACTGGGTTCCGGGGGCGTCGGGTAGTGCACGGGTGCGCGGTAAGTGCGCGGGGGTGCTGGGCAGGGTATCGGCCAGGCTGGGTAGGCCGCAGGGCAAGCCACGGGTTCGGCCAGGGTGTGCACCGGGCAGGGCATCATGAAGCTGCGAGTAGGCGGGTCGGGCGCTGCTCAGCCGGCGGTGTTTGGTCGGGAGCACCGGTGCACCACGAGGTCAGAACGATTCATGGAGGTCATGGGTAGCCTGACCCTTATCATTTCCACCTTTGTTTCCTCATGCTTCATTGCCAACACAAAGTTCAATCAAAACAAGATCGATGGAGGCGTCGGGCCATGTTGGCTTGGCATGTACCCTCCTAGTATATGGTGGTAACAATTGGTTCACAAGAACGAAGCAAAATCTTCCACCCATAAGAGATGGAAATAATCATTCATATTTATTAAAATAAATGAATAACATACACACAAATTAATCTAACCCCAATCTTTGATTCGCCACTCGACATTCGTTGACAGAGTTGCGGCAAGAAGACGAAGTCGTCATTCGTTATGACTATCGCACACTTCTACATCCGAGTTGCGTCATTTGTGGAATACACTCCTCGTTGGTAGGATCCGAGGAGGAATTCGAAGGAGGAAATCATCACCTATGTTCTGGTCATTCAATGATGGAAGTGTTCTCCATTTTGAGAACATAGTTTCTCCCTATATTTCCTTCTCCCAAGCTCCACTAAATTCCCATAGAAAATATTAGATGAATGGTTTGTCTTTTATTTTTTTGGTACAAAAAATCTAAAAGGTGAAATTATGTAATGTGGCTCCACCAAATTAACTGCACGAGAGTTGGCTCATTTAATTTGGAGGATTTCAAGAGGCTCCCCTTAATTAATTCACATGCATTGGTGATGTTAATTAGAGGAGATGGCTCAAAATTAAAAAATTAGGCTTTGGAAATTAATTGGGGTGGTGGTGGCACCATTAATTGCTAGGGGAGTGGGCTTCATTATGTTTAGGGGTGCTAAAGGAGTTTCTCCACCTTAAATGGGGAGTTCCAAGGGGTTAAATGACCGAGTGGTTCCCACGAAAATTATCCTCCCAAAGAAAGGTTATGTCCTAGTGGGCCCCACCACCATCCTCCACATGGTGAATTTAACTTCCCAACCTTCACATGGTGAATAAAATAAAATAATGTGTCTTATTATTTTTTTTATAAAATACTATAAACTAACTTTTATTCTCGACCAACTATCATCGAGGTGAAATTCTTCTTAGGAGAATATCGGTGGTGCGAGTTCGACGATTCCCTCAGATTTTAGTTCTGAGAATGGGTTCAAATGTTATAAAAATCCGCTCATACATTTACTGAATGTACTCGAACAAATATTTAGAAATTGATTCCGGGCACACAGGGCCTCGGAATCAAGCACTGTAAAATTTCACAACTCGTAAAATTCCCATGTATGTTAGAAAAAAAAGTTTCATGGAATAATCAGGGTCTTTACATTCTCCCCACCTAAGGTATTTACATCCCCGTAAGCTAAAACTTGAACGTAGGGAACAACTGGGGAAACTGAGCATGCATCGGAGCCTCCTGCTCCCATGTGCTCTCCTGAAGGTTCTCTTGCTACCAGCGAATGCTCACCAGAGGTATCGACCATCCATGTAGGACCTGCTCTTGTCGATCCCCAATCTCCACTGGAACCTCCGTGAAGGTGCCCGATCATCGACTTCCAGCTCTCCATGGTCGATGATGTGGGAAGGGTCATGCATGTATCCCCTCAGCTGAGATACGTGGAAGTTTTCTTGCACCCAGTGCAACTGAGGTGGAAGAGCTAAGCAGTAATCCACTTTGCCTACTCTACTGAGGACCGGGAAAGGTGTTATAAATCTCGGAGATAGCTTGCCGCCTTAGACAAATCTCCATAGACCTCATCGAGGTGAGACCTGTAGGATGACGTGGTCACCATCCTCGAACCCCAGAGGTCTCTGTCTCCTGTCAGTAGACGACTTCTGCCTGCTCTATGTAGTCTTCATCTACTCATGGATGATCTCCACCATCTTTGTAGTAGCTCGTACTATCTCTGGTCCCACTAGTGCTGACTCCCCAGGGTCAGTCCAGGACCAGGGTGATCTGCAAGGTATCCTAAACAATGCCTCAAAAGGTTCCATCCCTATGGTGGAGTGATAGCTATTGTTGTAGGAAAATCTACCAAAGGAAAGTGATCCTCGCAGCTATGACCGTAGTAGAGGACACATGCACTTAGCATGTCCCCGAGGGTCTGAATGGTCCCCTCAGTCTGACCATCTATTTGAGGATAGAAGGCAGTGCTCTAGTGAAGCTGTGTCCCAAAATCCTCCTAAAACCCCTTCCATATCTAGGAAGTAAACTGTGTGTCACGATCAGAGAAAATAGAAGAAGGTACTCCATGAAAATCCACAATCCCCTGCACATAAAGGCATCCCATTCTCTCTACTAAACCATGCCCTCTGATCGGTAGGATTTGAGCCGACATGGTGAGTCGGTCGATGATCACCCAAATTGAGTCGTTACCCCTGAATGTACATGGAATACCCATCACCAAGTCCATGGATATTCCATACCACATCAACTCTGGGAAATCTAAAGGCTGTACCATGCCTGCTGGTACCTGGGGCTCTGCCTTTACTTGGGGACAAGTGAGGCACTGTGAGTCAAATTCTGCTACTACCATCTTGATAAATGGCCACCAGTGCTGTCATCGATGCTCCTAGTAAAGCTTAACCACTCTTGGATGTACCATTAGAAGGGATGTTTGGAACTACCTCCACACTTCCTCCTGAAGTGCCACTAGAACCATGTTTCATCCATTAAAGAGGATGTCATGCTCCCCAACATCAGAAAATCCATTAGGTTCCTACCCTGTGGATATCTAAGCACGTCATGTTTCTCATTTAGCATCCCCATGATACGCCTCCCTGACTCGCTATAGAAGTGGGGGAGTGACCATAAGAGACTGTAGATAGGCTCCTCCCTCTCAATCCATAAAAGAAAACCAAAAAGGTAGCCAGATGCTCTATCACCTCTCCTAGAAGTGGTGTACCAAATCTTCTGCTGAGAGAATCTACTAAAAATATCCCCTTCCCAAGAGTATAGACTATCTCAAAGTCATATTCCTGGAGAAACTGAAGCCATCACAGTTGTCTCATGTTTAGGTCCTTCTGAGGGAAGATATACATGAGACTCTTGTGATCAGAGTACATGATAAAACCCTCGCCCATAAGATAGTGTCACCACATATTCAAGGAAAATACCACTGCTGCTAACACCAAGACATGGATATCATAGTTCTTCTCATGCTATCTCAACTGCTGAAAACCATAAACAATAACTGCTCGCACCTGCATTAGGACACACCCAAGTCCGTTCCCTGATGTGTCACGGTAAACTACGTACCATATTCCTTCCTCTGGATTCCTCAATATGGGGGCAATAGTCAGACTTTTCCTCATCTATTGAATGCTCTGAGGGCATCTCTCTAACCACACGAAGGGTTTCCCCTTCTTCGTCAAGGATGATAGTGGTTCTGCAACTCTAGAGAAGTATGGAACGAATCTCTAGTAGTATCCATCCAATATTAGGAAACTCTATACATCCTTCACAATCCTAGGTGTCTCCCAAGAATGTACCGCTTCAATTATTGATGGATCCATGGCAACTCCAGCCTCCAAGATGACGTGTCCCAATACGTGAACCTCTCGAATCCAAAACTGGCACTTTGAGAGCTTTCCATAAAGCTGGTGCTCTTGAAGTGTGTCCTGTACTACCTGCAAATGGTATGCATGCTCTTACTCAGTAGTCGAGAAGATCAGAATGCCATCGATGAAGACTATGACTAAGCGATCGAGGTAAGGCTGGAATATCCTGTTCATGAGTCCCATGAACACTGCTGAAGCGTTGGCTACGCCGAAGGGCATAACCAAGAACATTTAGTAGCTATACCGACACCGGTAGGACGTCTTATGAACATACTCATCTTGAGCTCTATGTTGGTGGTAGCATGATCTTAGGTCTATCATTGAGAACCACCGTGCTCCCTTCAACAGATCAAAGAGGTCATCAATCCTCGAGAGAGGGTACTTGTGATTCACGGTCACCTGGTTTAGGCGATGGTAGTTGACACGAAGACTCAAGCTCCCATCTACCTTCTTTGTGAACAGAGTCGGGGCTGCCCCAGGAGAAACACTTGGCCAGATGAATCCCTTTTTCTGAAATTCCTCTAGCTGTACCCGCAGCTCTTGAATCTCAATGGGAGCCATCCGAAATGCTGGTGTAGATATAGGTGTCTTCCTGGGGTACATGTAAACGTATAAGTCCACCTATATGTGAAGAGGTAATCCTAGAACATCATTAGGTAAAACATTGACGTACTAGTCCACCACTACAAGATAAGTCGGACTCACCACATAAACTACTCCATGGGTAAGGCAAGCCAACAACTGAGTGATCGGCTGCACCCTCCTCCGAATAAGTCCTTCATGTGCTGCAAAGGTTCCCTTCTCGCCAGTGAAGGTATTCCTGGTCCCATCCGTGTGGACACACCACAAATTTCGCCTAATAAAGTCAATTTGAGCATGGACTGTAGATAGCTAGTTCATACCCAAGATGACGTTGCAAGGCCTCGACGCCGCTACTATGTGATCCTAGCCGAAGCTCTCACCTCCTAGAGTAAGCTGTAATTGCCGAAACCAGTGAATAATCATCTAATCAGCTCTCATAGAAGTCTGTAGCTGTAAGGATTGATCCAACAGCTCCATCGGAATCTCCGAGCTCCGAATGAGGGGAGTGGAAATTAAAGAGTGGCTGGAACCTGTTTCTATAAGAACTGCAGCTATGGTTGTGTAGACACATATCGTACCTCAAATCATCTCTGGATCACCATGATCATAGGCCTCAACTGCCTGAAGCTGAGCTCTCCCCTATCCAAATTCTCCATGCTATTGGAGTGGACCTCCTGGTGGTGGTGGTGGAAACACATCGAATCATCATCCACTTCCAGTTGCACGTACAACTCCTCTGCCACGTCCGCCTCGTACCTGAATACCGCCTCAATCATACTACTGACTCTGCCTGGGAGGTCTCAAAACATTATTATAATCATCAGAATGACAGGTCAGACAGTCATGAACCATGTGACCAAGCCCGCCGCATGAGTAACATTGTCTGCTCCTTGCATGACTGGCTCTATCTCCACTCTTGATGCCCCACACAAAATATTCTAAGTCCTGCAGTAGACCACATGTAGGTATGGTCCTCATAGACCTCTGTAACATCTATCTACCGCAAACTGTAGAAGACTCTAATTCATGTCAGTTAGTGGTGGGGCTCACTGCTGGAGAGTGCTCAGCAATGAAACTCTCTACTATGAGGGCTCTCTCTAGAACCCCTGCCTGCGTCAATATGTTGAGTGAGATCATCGGAGCTCGGATCTCTCGCCTGATCCCCTACATGACGGTTTGGGCCCTGAATAATGGGTCCCATACCATATCAGGGCATTAGAGTGAGTGGTCATCGAATCTCGTTGAGTACTGTGCTACTGTCATGCTACCCTACTGTAGATGCAGTAGCTCCTGTATCTGCACCACTCGAAGGGTGGCTGGGATAATCTCCGCCCGAAACAGGCTCTCAAAGTTTGTCCATAGTAGTGTCTCGTCATCATGCACTTAGATAATTGGGCACCACCATCTTCCTGCTACTTCCTAAAGGAGACACACGAAAAGGATCACCATGAAGTCAGCTGGTGTCCCTACTTTCCTGAAAACTCTCACCAATACTTCCAGCCAATCCTCTACCTCCTGAGGGTCCATATATCCCCTGAAACTAGGTGTCTTCTGGTGCTATAACTCATTCAACACGCTCAAGCATTGTGCATCACCTGCTGCGGGGGCTGGTGGTTTCGGTGGCCCAACGGGAAGTAGTACCTCTGGAAAAGGGCCCTGCACCGAGACCTTGTTGATCAGTGGGCTATAAGTGTGTACAACACTCAGGGCATTAGTTGGACTTCCATGAGGAGGCATCCTGAACGAAACATATGTGACACGGTCAAAATATTTATACCTGTTAAGTTGACCTGGTTGATCTAAAATAATGAAAAACTTTTGAAACACACATTCAATCGGTGTTTTCATGCACTAAGTTAGAAATCCGATGTATGGTCCTTGTGTATGGATATGTGGCCTCCCGGACCAACACTGGACTCCCGTAAACCAAAACCGCACTGAGTACCCTTAACACTATTGATTCACAGAATATAATGATCAGTGTTCTATGTTTTTTAGTAGAGCCAACCACTTTGATACCAATTTGTCATGACCCGTCCCCGAGGGTCGTATCGTGACTACCTCAAGCCCTCCTTCCATAGGCCAGGGGCTGGAAACTAGCACCAAAGGTGTAAATACCTATACTAGGAAGGAATTTCTTTTATATCTGTAAACTAACACAATAGAGTAAACAACAGGAAGAAAAACACTAAGTATAAATGTATACAAAAGAAGTGGTGGAAAGTAAAAGGGACCAAAAATACAAGCCTAATAGGAAATTACAAGTAAAACTAAAATCAAGTACAACTAAAGAAAATCAATGCAGCTACTCGGTTGTCCTCTGGGCTTCCTACCTAATGGGTATGTACAGATGGCCTCCATAGTACTCTCGTCCGTCTGTCAGCTCCGTGTACCGTCACACCGAGTGGTCCGCCTTCGGGTACCATCCAGTCCTGCTACTCTCTGCCTCAGTCGGCGCACTCAGTCATCTGCAACCAACACAACTACGTGCAGGTATAGCATGTGCAGTGGTGAGTATAACTATACACAGTAGGGACTCCAAGACCCTCAATGTCTCACAAAATCAAATAAGGATAAACCAAAAAGTATAAAATTAATGGATAACCATTTCTTAATTATATTCCCATACATATACCTAAGTATTCTAGTTACTCATCTCAATCATGAAGAAAAACACAGATGTCATTGACTCATCTCAAACCAATATTTTCAATATCGAAACTAGAGTTTCTAGAGAAATCCTCCTCTATCGAGTACAGTGGGCCTGTCACGACACCAAGGCACTTCTCACTAACCTTGGACTACTGAAGTACTTCTCCTATCAAGTATCTTGGGTCTGGTGCCAAAAACCTGGCACTCCTCTGATGTGGGTCTGCCGCCAACTACCAGGAGCTCCCTCTAATATCCTAGTGAGGTACTCCTTCATTCGAGTACCGCGGGTCTGCCACCAACTACCTGGAGCTACTCTTCCATGGGTCTGCCACAAACTACCAGGTGCTCCCCATTGGTCTAGTCGAATCACTCCAAGTCAAATCGGTCAAGAAGTCATCAAGTATGCCAGATACTAGGTCTCCGCAATATATCTGATCGTCGGTGGAAGGATCTGCTCTTCGAGCATCTGGGCAATAATACAACTGTCTCAAAGTTCCACGAAGAAGTACATCAATGGTCTTTCATGTCATAGGGGTCACAATGCAACAGACAACGCGTCAATTGGATATCTGATCTGTTAATTATTAACCTTTTAGTCTCGGGGGCCTAGTTGGATACGTGTGCGATTCAACCTGACCATATCTCAAATATATCCTGAACTCATGTGGTGTATTATCAAAGGGATGGAATCGTTCCAAGAATACCAGCACCACTGACGGTTTGTCAAACAGACGTTCGGTGCCAAAGATACGGCCCAAGAATGTAATGGGTTAGTAATGGGTGCGGGTCTTGTCCGACCCGGTGGGACCGACTCGGCCCAACCAAGTTTGGGCCGACCCGGTCTGGGTCGACCAAGTCAGGTTCATTGGGTCTGTTCCAGTCCGTTGGGTGGGTTAGCCCAAATTGTTTTTTCCCGGTTGGTTGGGCCCAGCCTAGTGGCCTGTGATGGCGATACAGCCTAGGGTCGGGGCCAGTTCGGCCCAGAGCGTTGTGAGGGCACAGCCAAACACAGCTCGGCCCGAAGGGCGCAGCTAGGCCGGTTCGGCTAGGGACCCCTAAGGGGGATTAGACACTAGCTTGGCTGGGTAGTCACGAGGGGCATCAGGAACAGAGCAGTAGGGCGACGGGGACACCGATCAGGGATCAGTAGGGCGCTGGGTGCACCGGTAGGGTGCATCAGGGAACTGAGGCACCAGGGGCACCGGGAAGCATGCGAGGCCACCGCGTAGGGCGCCAGCGGGGTCGGGCAGGCCGCGGGGCAGGCTGCAGGTTCGGTCGGGGTACACACTCGGTAGGGCATTGGGAAGCTGCGGGTAGGCGTGTCGGGTGCCGCTTGACCAGTTGTGTTTGGCCGTGAGCACCGATGAGCCGCGGGGGTGGTACGATTCGCGGAGGCTGTGGGTAGAATAACTCTCATCATTGCATCCTTTGTTTCCTCTTACTACATCACCAAACCGAAGTTCAATCAAAACAAGATCGGTAGAGGGGTCAGTCCATGATGGTTTGGCACGCACCCTCCACATTTACGATGGTAACAATTTGTTCTCAAGAATAAAGCACAATATTCCACCCGTAAACGATAAACATCATCTTTATTCAGTTTTAAAATAAATGATGAACATGATGCTTAAAATAAACTAAACCCCTACCTTTTATTCAATTCTCGGCATTCATTGACAGAGTTGTGGGAAGAAGACAATGTCGTCATTCGTCGCGTCCACTTCACAGTTCCACCTTTGAGCTGTGTCGGCCGTGGAAGACACTCCACATTGGTAGGATCTGAGGGAGGAAGTCGAAGGAGGAAATCATTGTCGGCGTTCTTCGCATTCTTCATTGGAAGTATTCTTCATTGGGAGAAATTATTTTCTCCCTAACTTTCCCCCTCCCTAGCTCACCCAAATGCCCATTGAAAATAATAGAGGAATGGTTTGTCTATTAATTTGTTGGCACAAAAAAATCAAAAAGGTGAAATTTATTAACCCGTCTCCACCAAATTAATTTCCCAAGTGGTGTCACATTTAATTTGGAGGATGTCAAGAGCCTCCCCTTAATTAATTTACATGTGTTAGTATAGTTAATTAGTGGAGATGGATCAAAATTAAAAAGGAGGATTTGGAAATTAATTGGGGTGGTGGTGGCACCGTTAATTGCTAGGGGGGTGGGATTCATTAAGGTGAGGGGTGTTCATGGAGTTTCTCCACCTTAAATGGAGAGTTCCAAGGGGTTACAAGCCCGGGTGGTCCCAAAAAAAGTTATCCTCCCAAGAGAGGTTATGTTCATGTGGGCCCCACCACCATAACCTCTCATAGGATGTTAAGGTGTGGCGGCCCCCACCTCCAACTTCCACTTGGATAATTTATCCACCCAACCTCCACATGGCGGAAAAAATAAAATAATGTCTTAGCCCAATTTAGTTTATTAATTTTATATAAAAATCCAAAACATAATTTTATTCTACACCATCATCTATTGAGGTGAATGTCTTCTTAAGTGAATATTGGCACTGCGAGTTCATCGATGCCCTCATATTTCGTTCCGAGCACCATTTAAAAAGTTATAAAAACATGCTCGTACGTTTACTGAACGTACCGGAACAAAAATTCAGAAAGTGATTCTGGGAACACCGGACCTCAGAATCAAACGCAGTATAATTTCCTAGACTCATAAAATTCCTATGTATTTATGAAAAAAAAAATCACGAAATTTCCATGTATTTACACATATTAAGCATAATTAGGGACTAAACATTAATCTAAAGCGGAAACGACCAATACACTTACAAAAACCCATTTAATTGAAATAGTTGTTACATAAAATATCCATTATTGATTTATTTTTGTTTTTATGTCATTTGAATTGTAATAAACACAGTGCTCCAAACTTGTTTTAAACAATTCTAGGTGTTTCCTTTTCAATCCCTATAAAAGGCCACGCCCTCTCCCTCTTCGTCACACCTCTCAAACCCTCTTAATATAGTCCAATATCAGAAAAATACACTTATAATTAAACCAATATTCCCCTTATAATCATTCCCTTGGTAATAAAGTATCCCATGTATGCATTTTGGAATAAACCAAAAGTAGTTCCCCGATGATGAGGTAACACCTTCTCTCTAGTTCATTTATTTTATTTTATTTCTAAACCCCATACACATTGTTTTTTGCATAATTTTATATTAAAAAAAATTATTTTAAATATACATGGATTTATTATTATAATTTTTCATCTTAAACAAACTCACAAATCTATATAATTACCAATGAACATACTATTTACATGTACAGTGAACTATCACCTCCTAGAATGATGATTGTTCATTATTCCTCTACCACCACTCATGGTAGAAATATTTAAGGAATTTATTATTGTATCTATTATATATTATAATTATTATATATTTATGCTCAGTTGTTATTTTTACAAATAATATCATTTTTACATTTCATTTGATGTAAATATTATAACACCGTTTGAGAATTTCTGGACTACCGACCCCTCAAAGCGATATGATGCGTTCACACACCACCTGAAATTTATTAATTATTGGTTTAGTGTAATTATATGAAATATATAAAATTATATTTCTAATATAATTTTATTATATTTAAATTTACATATATGTCATTTTATTTCCTTCTTTCAATATGAAAACAAAAAGATTCACAACATTCATGTGTATGTTCTACATACAGTCTCCAGGAACAATGTAGTCCTTTTCATAATTCACCATAATATAGATAATTATTATAAAAAAATATTGAATATATATGATATTTATATCATAATTTAAATTCTATAATCATGAAATAATTATAAGGACTAAATATATAGCATATTAATACACATGTGAAAAACAATGCAATCATTACCTAAAGGGAACCCTTAACATATGATTTCTAACTACAGGGTATCATAAGGACTTGAGAAAGTGATATAAGGTATTAAACATAATAATATACTTCTATAAAATATTTATAATAAATTTATATCTACTATAATAATGGTTGGAACCAGTATAACAATTTTCAATATATAAGGCAAGTGGATTTCATCTAACTTTTTATTTCCATGAGATACATTATTTATTCACCACCCATTACTTATGTGTGGTTTGTATACATCCAATTGGTGTAATAAATCATTATTATATTTTAATTTTGGGGGTATTTACATATCCATTCTATGAGGCTTGTTTTATGGGTAATAGGTTTCTTAGGTTACAAAATTTAAAAAATATTATTGTCTCAATTTGAATTCTTTGTGACTTATGTTTTGTTATGTGCCAAAATTTATTTTGAGGTGTATATAATTCCATTTAATATGATATTTCATGAATCTGACTTTTTAAGAATATTTTTAAATTCATGTAATTTACTTTTCTTACAAGTATTGTATTATACCTAGTTTCCAATTGATAAGAGTTTTCAGAAACGATGTCATTGCTTTTCAATATTATTTTTGTGTATTATTTATTTGATGAACAATTATAACTAATATCTCATGAATGTTCATTAATTATATTATCCTCTATTTATTCATGATATATTCATGTATTTTTACCATAACATTACTCGTTGGTACTTATATAATAAATAATGAGTTTTTAAGAATGCATGAAATTACTCTATCTTTCCATGGATGTATGGGTTCTCTAAAAAGGTATCCAAGAATATTGCACCATTTTCTATAAAGATTAAAATTAATTTACTCTTTTTGTATTTAAACAATCCCTTTAATGTCATATTCTTGTTTCTTTACAAACATGTCATTTTTCTATACTTTTTACCTTGTAAAGGACTGTACTATTTTACTCATACGACATGTACAAATTTACTTTTCATCATTTCCTTGAATAATACATTACAATTTTAAAAGGTTATTTTTATTTAATTTTTTTAATGTAATTTTAAAGGAAATTAGTTTCTTAAATGTTTATAATCATTTTTAATATGATTTCAAAGAATATTATTTTCAAAATGGTTTCATGTATTTTATATAAAATTTCAAAGTAGTTTCAAAGAAATTTTTTTCAAACATTTTAATGTTTCCTTATATGATTTCAATGAAATAAAAAATAAATGGTTTAACAAAATCAATATTAATTAATATGTTACCAGTAAAAACATTTCATAAAAATTTCAAGATTCATTCATATATTTTCATATAAAATGATTATTATTATTTTTACATATTTCATGATATGTTTTAAAAGTGTTTTCAATGAAAATAGTTTTTAAAATGTTCTGAAGATTATTTTATATGTTTTCATGTAAAAAGTTTTTCAATAGTATTTCATGTATTCTTCATAATTGTTAATTGTATTTTCAAAAAAATTCAACTTTTTTTGTTAAAAATTTTTTATATAAGAATAAATGATATTTTATTCATGAAATATTGTAGAAATATATTTAAAATAATATTCCACATAAGATGATATTTGTTGAAGTATGTTAGTACCTTCTTGGAAATTATATAGATGTTCTATCCATATTCATTCTATGAATGGGATGTACTAAATGTTAGAGACTTTATCAAACCCATTTATTGTTCATGGGTTATATGTTTATGAATTTTTTTCTCTTTTATGGGTTGTAGGTTTACGAAATATGTTCCTCTTTAGTAGATTATTCATTAGTAGAAATGGTCATGAAACCTGTATCATTTTCTAAGGTTTTGATTTTTACATGTTTGTAATACCCATTTCATTTAATGGGTTATGATAGGATTTGTTATGATATTGTTTCTTATGTAAGAATTATTTAATTATGAGATTTGTGGGATATATATCTCCCACCATTGAATTGGGTACAAATTTATTATTCATGACGTATAAATGGATAGAATGAAAAATAAACTTGGGTCATTATTATAGGGATGGAATGAGAAATGACCTCTAATAATCATTAGAGTACTGGATAGGGAAATAAACCCATTTTAGTACTACAGGGTTTAAATGGGGATTGAACTCTATTTAGTAATACAAGGATGGAATTTAATGTAATACTATTTTAATAATGTAACTTTCCCACTAATATGGAATAAAAAACAATCCCTTGGCTACAATGGAAATCATATTATAGGATTATGTGTCTACCAAATTAAAATGTTTTATTCCTATATTAGGAATTCAAGGATTATGTTCTTTATTTTCTTATGGTTTATTTAGTATGAACTCAAAATAATTATTATTATCTCTAATATGCATATTAGGATCATAAAATGTATTTCTAAAATTCCATAAAAATTTGTTAATGTAATGTTTACATATTTACATTATTTTAACCTTACTAGGCAACTAAGGTCAACCCATAATTATGTTTCTTTTCCCTATGTTTTAATGATATGATATATTTAGAATTTCTAATGGTAGATATATTTATGGGATATGTTGATTATCATTCACCAGGATATAATATCTTCATTCAACGTTTCTAATGACACTACAATATTTTGGTACTCGGCATTGTATTTTTTAATATACAGAATATTCATCTAAAATGATGTAATATCCATTAATGATACTAATGAGTTTTTATGGTTGATATCATGTAAAATTTTATTCAACATCTAGAAACTAGGATGAGAGAAAAATCGAGATCTCTAGGAAAATTTCAAGGGATATATTTAGGGTTTTATTTATAGATAAGAATGAGTATCAGTAAATATTTAGCATAGAGTCATAGATTTTTTGTAATGGGAAGAGTGATAGGTTCTCTATGAATATAACCCTATCTAGATACAACAATTTGATTTCATTGTGGAACATATGTACCAAGGGTTAACAACACTAAAAATATATTTTAGGATGGACATCGTGTAGTTTGTAACATGATAACAAGCCTTGATTCCAACCTAGTTTGGAACTCCCAGGGATATACTTTGCAAATTCTCAAACTCTTCACAAACCATCATGATGGAATTAAATATAATCTCGATATAAATAAGCAAGGATGAACCTAGTGTGGAATAGATTAATTCTTGTGTCATGATTTAGATTTCATATAATTAATTCCTTTCACGAATACATAGCTTTTTTATATGATATATAATTCTCACATTAGGCTTCTTGTTTTTTTCAATGAAGGGAATAATAAAAGAAATGATTAAATTTTAATGTGATTGATGATTTTCCAAAGAGAATACAAGTGGTATTATCATTGCAGTGAATGATTTCATGATCCTGCCTAATAATTTTTAAGAAAACATGATTATCAACATATACCTTAATAAACTCTTTGCCTAACTAAAGAAAATAATGGAAGAGTTTTCGGAGATTTCGGGTAATGGATACCATGGAGGAAACGGATTCAGTTTCCTTTTGTTAGTAATGTGGAAATAATCAACTATGTATCTCTATTTGGGGAACAATAATATGTTTTGACTATTGAATAGAATGACACAATACAAGTGACATAAAGCGAAAAATTAATAGTTCGGTTAACGAAATGGAAAAGAATATTATCCTTCATAAGACATCATAAAATGTTATTTCATTTAGGTGTGGTGTAAAAAGTCATTACAGAAATTAATTTCCCAATATAAAATCTCCTGAAGGGAACCTGAAAGTTGGTGGGAGTAATGGTTGCATTGTAGATGAGGAAGAGACTATATATGAAATCCGAAAAGTAATATATATTGTCTAATTGGATGAAAAATCCTTTTTAATGGAATAATGATGAAGTAGAAGAATCATAGTTTTTATGTATTTGGATTCAATAATATTGTTATATTAGAATTGATATATATTGGGATTATCATGTTTATTTTTTTCTCAAATGATTTACAAGAATATGTTCTGTGGTTCCAATGGAATTGGAAGGTGATTAAATGGAATGATAATCAAAAACCCATGATTAATGGAATGATAATCCATAATACGTTCATTATGTTTTGATAATTTTGTCTCTCTAATGATATGTAGGATATGAATAAGTAAATTTGGAGGTAATGATTAACTTAGGAATAATTAAGGACATATTAATAGGTGTTTTATGTTATAATTTATGATGTTTACAACATTTTTGGATTTCTGGAATCTATCCAATATACGTTGGAATAAAGAAAAATTCATTGTTTCAAAATATATTTATAGTAAATAAGGTTATTATATTGTTTTAATGAAATATATGATAAGGGTATTCACATATTTGGAATGTGATAAACAACTATTACTTTTTGAACTATATGGGATCAATGTTAAGATGATTTTGTGACCTATTTTAAAATATTTGGTATTTTCATCTTTTAGAAGGGTTATATAATAAACTATTCATGAAATGTATATTTTAAAATTTAGAAGAATTATTTATGTTTTCAGATTCTATTGAAACCCATTTATAAATTACAATTTAGTGATTAACCATATTTTGACGATTTGTATAATATTTATTTTGGAAAACATGTTAGTATAAATTAAAAAATTAATATATTTATATCAGGTGACAAGTAGTGTAGTCCGGAAAGGCCATGGGATTTTATCCCATGAAAAAAGGATGATAATGGTATCACACATACCACTGGGCTACGAGATTTCCATGTTAGTTTATAATAATTATTTTTGAATAAATTTTAATGATAAAAATGTAAAGATACTTTTTATGTTTACATATTAAGGTATTAATGATATTTTTTTTAGGAATAGTTAGAGACAAGTAGTTATGCATTTCATAATTTATTGGGATCTAAGACCTATTAAATGTGTATTTCAGAACATCGGGCACCACAGTTAGGTTTAGTTCATCTATTACATGAAGTAATGTATAAATGATGAATTTACAAAAACAAAACTAATGAATGAAATTTTAATTATATATATATATCATGTAATTTAATTTCTCAATATTATTGTTCATTAAATAATTACTCAACATTAATATAATGACAAAAAGAAAATATGTTATCTAAATACCATAATTTTGTTGAACTGATTTCCTTTTAATTAAACTCATATCTATAACATTGAGGTCCTCAAAATTTCAATTCCCAATCACATGTATGGGATTGATGACATCAATAAATCTATATAAATATTTACACTTTTACACCCTGACCAATTGTTACATCAAATATATGTTCCCTTATATAGAAACCATGTTATATGTCTCTCTACGTAACCATTATGGTTCCAACATTCCCTTTTAATGGGATGATTTAGTATTCATTTTAATAATGTGGGTTTCTATGAATGAAAAATTTAAGTATTAATCCTTTGATAACACAGACGAATTTCAAAGGTGAAGTTAATTATTAGGGGGTTAGAATGTAACACAATGAGATTTTGAGAACTATTTTTTCCTAATTAATTTATTTTTTTAATAATTTTAATTTCATATAACAATTGAAATATATATATATATATATATATCAAAACTCTAATTAAAAAATTATGTTCGCATGACACTGACATGAATTTCACTACATGAAACGACAACATGGATTGTGCTAGAGGAAACACCTATATGTCTTGCACAACCCGCAACACTGACTTGGAATACATTACACGAAAAAATTCCTTCTATAAAGCATCATTTTATTGTTACTTTTTAAAGGATATAATTATATCCTGACCTTTAATCAAATTCATATTGATATTAATAACTATATTTATAATATTTTTCAAAATGGATTTATAGAAATAAAACATATTGAAAATTAATTATATTTATTTTTTGTAACGTTTTTTTATATTTTAAAATATTATGATATACAATTCAACTCCTTCTTTAAAAAACAATAAAACTATTTTTAGAAACTTTTTAAAATTTAATTTGATATAATAAACATCATTATTTTATTTATAATTTCTAAATAATCTTAGGGTTATGTTTTTTTAAATTTTATAAGAAACATCATTCTTTGATGAACTGTGAAAATACTGATCTTTAGTTACAAACATCCATTTCGATAAAATGATTATTAATTATTATTAATGTATAATTAGTTTTAAGGAAAAAAATATCAATTATATATCTATTAACATAATTTATGTCTTTATAATCAACAGCACATGTATATTGAATACAAAAACAAAACAAACTTTAAAACCACTGTCTATCTTAAAATCCAGTAAATTTGTCCTGTCTGCAGGACTAACATTTATCATAAATTTTAAAATTATGAGAATTGAATTACCAAAATAATATATTCACCATTATTATAATTATAATATTTATATTATAATAATATCAATATATTTTTTGAACAAAAATATTAGTAAAAATGATCAAAATTAATCTCAACGATTATGGTGAAATTATTCTTAATTAGAGAAGAACCGTAATATTAATGGGGAAGAACATGATACATTTAAAAATCTAATTTTATGGAAATATATCTACCAAAATGATTAAATTATTGATTTATGTTGGTTTTTATTGACTTTTTTAGGTAAGAACATGTGTACACCTAACGTGTTTTCCAAAATTTCATTTGAGTCCTTTCTATTCTATAAAAGGCCAAAACCTCTCCTTATTCATCTCACCTCTAAAACCAATATATTTAAGAAATCATGGACCAAAACACTTACAAAAATCCATCCCTTCATCCTAGAATCCTCTACATTTGATTAATGTCTTCCGAGGAATAATTTTGTCACAAACCAAAAAGAGGTACTCAATTAAGATGTAACACCTTCTCTCAAGATCGTTTATTTTATTTTATTTCTCTTTATTTATAAATTATTTCTTCCCTAAATTTATAAAAAAAATTAACAGATATACTAGGATTTTATTATGATAATTTTTTTACCAAAAATTACACATAGCCCAATATAATGGGTAATGAACATACTATTTATGTGTACGGTGAACTAAAACCTCACTAAACAATGATTGTTTATTTTTACTTTACGGCCTCTCATGGTTGAAATTATATGGGAAAATATTATTATATATTTTATATATTATATTTATTATGTATTTAATCTTATATATTCATTTTAATTCCAAATATCGTTTAAATTTTATATTTGATGTAAATATGATAATTTCGTTTGAGGAAGTTTGGACTATTTCACCCTCAAAGAGACATGATTCATTCACACACTACATAGGATGTATTAAGTATTAGTTTAGTATAATTTTATGATATATATATATATATATAATTATATATTAATGATATTATATACATATGTATATATATGACATTTTATTCCCTTCAATACGATAATGAAAACAAAAACCACATTCATCCATACGTATGACTTTATATCTCCCTGAATGATGTATTCCATATATTACATATATATTATATATATTATTAACATGATAGTATAATAAATATTATTTATATCTATATCTTGTATTAATTTCTTGAATCATGATATATGTATAAGGACAGATTATATAATTAATTAAGACACATGAGAAAAACAAAGCGAATATTACATGATGTGAAACCGTAACGAAGAATTGATAACAAGAGTGTAATATAAGATCATGATCAAACCATATCTAGTATTAAATAAAATCACATGTTTATATAAAATATTTTAAATAATTTATATTTATTATAAAGGTGTTTCAAATTAGTATGATGACTTTCAAGATACAAGGTAGTTAAATTTCATCTCTCTTTTCTATTTTTTGGATATGCATGCTTTATTATCCAACCATTCCTTTAGTGTTGTGTCTAAAGTTTCCATTGATGTAATTAATGTTTCTTATATACAAATTTACTGGTATTTACATATCCACTCAATTAACATTATTTATTGGGTTTTATGTTTCAAATGATACCTAATTAGTAAAATGTATTTTTGTTATTAATCCTTCTTTGAGACTCATGTTTTTTATGTGCCTAAATTAATATTGTGGTTTAATTAATTCCATTTTATATTTTATATATCGAATCTCCGCATTTTCATGATATTATAATCTTTATTTAATTTCATTTTCATACATGGAGAGTATAATCCCTTATTACCAAGTGATAAGAGCTTATTTAAACTATCTCGTCGCTTTTCAAGATTTTTTATGATTATACTTCCCTTAATGAAATATTATAACCAAAACACCATGAATATTTTAGAATTTCCTTATCCTCTAGATATTAATTATATATTCATTTATTTTTAGCATACTTCAATTATTTTGTACACAATATAGTTAAAAATGAGTATCTATGAAAGCACGACTTTACCACCTCTTTAGTTAGAAATCATTATTTTCTAAAAATACATCCAAAAATATTATACTCTTATACTCTAATATACAAAAGAAAAATTTTTACCCATTTATTCTTTTACCAATCTATCCAAATGAATCGTATTATTTATTTCTAAACAAGTCATTTTTTAAAACATCATACAATGGAAAGGGAATATTCATTCAACCTCATACGTTATGTACATATTTACCCATTGTCATTTCCTTGAAGCATAATTTTCATTATTAAAAATATAATTTTCCTAATATTGTTTTTAAAAGTAATAATAAATGATATCTTTTTCACAATGATTTCAATATTATATTTTATGTGTTTAAGGAATTTTTTTTCAATATTTTACTCTTTATTTATATGTTTTAAAAGTACTTTCAATTAATTGGTTTTCATAATATCTTCTCGATTTATATATAGGGTTTCAATGTATTTTCAAAAATTAGTTATCAAAAAAATTTCAATATTCTTTCATATGTTTTCATGGATAAATTTATTCAAAAAATATTCATGTTTTCTTTATAAGTATTCAATATATTTTAAAAGAAATGGATTTTAGATCATGTTAAACATTCATTCATATGTTTTCAAGTAAAAAAGTTTTGAAAACATATTCAATAATCCGTTATATGTTTTCAAGGTGTTTTCAAGGAATATATTTTTTAAAAATATTGAATATTATTTTATAAAATTACATTAAAAAAGGTTTTAAAAAGTTTTTCAATTCTTTTTATATGTTATCAAGGTATTTTATATGAAAATAATTTTCTATTGGATTTATGTAATAAAAATATTTTTTTATGAATAAACGATACGTTCTCCAAGAATCATATTTTAAATATATTTTAAAATTATTTTCGATATAAGATGACATCTATTTGTGGTCCTAATTCTATTCTAATAAATTATCAAATGGTTATATTCATATTATTTTTATTATTGGGTTATTCATGATGAAACAGTCATTATAAAACCCATTTATCATTCATGGGTTATATGTTAATGAAATTTGATTATATTTATTGGTTTATATTTTTGTGAAAACTTTTTATATTTCATGGGTTATGATTTGGAATAAATAGTTATGAAACCTGTATCTTTTTTAACATGTTATTATATTTTCACATTTTTATGGTACATATTCTTTTACATGGGTTATGATGATATTTATAATGATATTGTGGAACATGTATTTGTAATTTAATTATGAGATGGGTGTAACCTATATCTCTTTCCAATGAATTGTTTATGATTTATCTCTCATAAGAAAGAAATGGGTGGAACATGAAATAATGTCGGGTATGTAATACGTGGCTAAAACAAGAAATAAATTTTAGTTTTGTATTATAGTGAAGAAATTGGAAATGAACTCCACTCATTATTACATTGATAAAACCTGGAGCAATCTAGGTTTAGTAATATATGGTTGGAATGAGGTGTGAACTTGTTTCAAAAAAGGACATATTCTACTACAATAGTTTTGGATGAAATACCTTCCCTACTATAGAAATTATATTATTTTCTTATGTGTCTACCAAAATTCCATGTTTTATTCCTATATTAAGATTTCATTTAGTATGTTATTTATTTTCATAGAATTCATGTATTGTGAAATTTAATTATTTATTATAATATCCACTATGAAGGGTATGATAATAAAATGTTCTTCTCATGTCCCAAACCCTTTTGTTAATATTCTTCTTACCCATTTCCTTTAACACTCTATAATGATCATCTAAACTCACTGCTTTTTATGTTTACATTCATCAGGTTATAAAGAAATATTTTGTGTAGAAGTACAAAAGGTGAATATCTGTACGTGAGATATTGAAGATCATTCACCAAGATATAATATTTCATTCAATTTTTCTAAAGACACTAAACTATTATTGATCTCAGGAATGTATTTTTTTAATATATATAATACTCATAAAAAAATATGTAATATTAAAGTATGTTAAGACTAGTTTGTTATATATCACAATATAAAAAAATTTATTAATATTTATTTATTTTAATCTTCATCAATTGGAATCCCTTATTATCCTTTCCTTGTTATTAATACGGATGATCAGTGAGGTGTCAATACCTAGGTTGGGTGATAATTTCATCATGGTATCCTATTATAAATTTCATTTTAATGATTCTAAACATGATTTAGATGGTTAATATATTATGTTTACATTTTCCAACATAATCTCTCTACCATATCTAAATTTTTTATTATGCTACATCCAATTATTAATCATCAAAATAAAATTTAATGGAGAAGTATTCTATCCAAAAATTAATGGATAACATGACTGAAATGCATATGAAAAATAGAGCCATCAAATTTTACAACACATGAACTCACTCATATCCCCATGAAAATTATCATCATCTAATAAAATGCATTCAACATTATAAAATATGAAGTAATAAATTCATCATATCTATTTATTGAAACTTATATGTAAATTTTTAAAATAAAACTGACCCAATCAATTAAATAGTCTTCTAGATATTCCTCGTGTAAAACTAAATTCATTAATCTTCTCTTTATATTTTCATAATATTCATCTCAAAACATCACTAAATTGCAACTATCTAATAATATATTTAATTAAAATTTATATTAAACACTATTCAAATAGTTTTATTTATTGCACATATATTTATATATGTATTAAGTGTTATATTTTAATATTTTAAATTTTGAGTATTGATCTACACTTGTACCCATAGGTTGATACATTCATCCATTCATCACAAGAATCTATCATTATGATATCCACATGTGACATGAATTATCATGGTTGCCAAACAAATTATTCTATTATTCATTAATATCATCATCAATCATTTCAAAATATATAATAACACAACTTAATGTTCCCAAAATCTAAATGATGGAAAAAATTAATGATGTTCACTATCTTTACCTAATAAAAGTTCTCATCAAATACCATAAATCTATATATCACAACTCACCCATCATTGTGACTTATTTTTTTTATTTAAATTATTATATGATCTTAATAAAATATTAATTATATTAATTATATTATTTGATAAATCAATTATTACTTTTATATACCATTGAATATACCCATGAAACAATTTCTCATAAATGATACATAATATACCATGTTTCCTTTTAAATTTTCCAATGAAAAAATCCTTATATGTTATCCTGTTATTTAAATCAAAATTATTACACAAAACCACTTTATCATTAGATATTAATTCAATTACATATGGTGATAATTTATAGAATAATCACTGAAAATAACAATAACTATATTATCACATTATCATATGTTTATATAAATAATAGATTATTGCATGGATTATCATTGATTATTAAAATGATGACATTGAAACTTTTTATTATTTCTAATAATCAATACAAATATATATATATATATATAATATGATAGTTCAAGTAATTTTTAACGCCTCTCAATCACTCCATCCATTAAGTAAAAGACTTCAGTCATGAAAATACATTCATTAGTAATGGAATTTTAATTTATTTTAATATTTCAATTAACCAAACATTAGTCATGAAGATCATATAAATATAACCTACATTCTTTTAATGAAAAAAATAATAAAAAATCACCCATTGTCATTAAATATTAAGTCAATAACAAATAATCACACCACCATTTTATATATCATTTATGTCTTTTAAAATAAATTTCATATAATTTTGGATCATTTGTATTTAATTAATAATGAAGTGAATAATATAAATTTTTTTATAAACACATTTTAAATGATACTATAATGAAAATCCTCACTCAAAACTATATATTAAAAAACAATTATATTTATTGATTGAAAGTTTTTTGAGGATCCATGTCACAAATTTTTAATTGCGCAGTCATGATGACACATAAATTACAATAGTAACTTTCTATCAAAACAATATAATATTATAGAATATTTATTGTTAATCACTATAAATAATGATACTTATATATTTTAATAAAATATAACCATCTACAAAAAACCTTTAGATTCGTTATTATAATTAATTCATATTCTTTTAAAAACGTTATATATTTTATAAAAACCACCCATTTATCATTGAATGAACAGATATCAATAATAATAAGACATAAAAATAAATATATATCATCTTATTTTGAATATATTATTTGTAATTTAATGGACACTTGATCATTAAAGAGTATTCCAAAATCTCATTTCTATCAAATGGTTCTACCAAAATGGTGGCAATGATCATGGTCACACACTGAAACGATGACACTGCTGACGGTGGTACCGTGACGGTGGCACCGTGTGGATAAAACTCTGATGGTGGCACTGTAACGGATGTATCATCATGTTCGCACCCCAAAACAGTTGCACGACATAATGTGGCACCGTGTGGGTGCCACCAGGATAGTAGTACCATGATTGTCGCACCGCTTACGTTGTCTCACCAAATGGTGTCCGACCCTTGTTTCTTTTTTTCTAGTTTTGGTCCTACAACATATCTTTCTACATACGACTATTTTAATACACCATTAAAAGCCATTAAATTCCCTAAATGATATATAAAACACCCCAAGATCCAGGCGACCCATGACATACCAAAACCTGTTGTTAGTGTCCTCGGTGACACACCCTTTTTCACGTACTACCTTTTTTTCCCATGTGACATGATTTTTCATATAGTTAGTGGAAATTATTTAATATACAACCATTATGGAGACATCTCTGATGAGAATTATTGAATGAAAATTATTTACATCATGTGTAACCTTCCAACATGATGGTGAAACCACGATCCACCTTTAAAAATTTTCAAGATTTTCATATATCGTAACACTAAGATCTCACCTTTTTATCACACTACAATTATATCATTCCTCTTCATGGCTAGTTTCCTTTTTCAAAATGGTGAGTTTTGATTCCCACTTCTCGAGGAAAGTGGTGTGCCTATTCTGGAGATTTTCTTCTCACTCATAGTGTCCTTATATTTCCTACCCTACAATTCATGCATCCCCTAATCTTGGAGCATGGAGAGAAACATCGATCATTGATCACCCAGGGAAGATTTACCATCATCTCTATTTATTGTGTATTCTGTGGTGTGGGCATGCTAACATTTTTATTAGGATGGATGAAACCAAGCATTAACCAAGATAATAAACGGACTTTTAAAGAATGAATAAGTGTGTTTTATGTTGTTGTGGTAATCTTTTACCTTTTTTTGTATGTTGTGAATTGTATGGGGTTATGTCCACTAAAAATCATGGTCGTTGGAGGTATTTCCATGCACACTAATGAACCCTTATCTTATGTGATGTACAAAAGGATGCAACATGGGAATTGGATTTTCATGAATGCTTCGTTAATTAAATGGATATACATTGATCAAGAATCCTTGTGTGATCACCCCGGTTAACACAAAAAAATAGGAACTCAATGAATGGTGTGTTTAAATATAGAAACTTCCTTGCTCTGTCTTGGTAAAATGTGTGGTTGTTCAGATTGATTCTTGTGGGGTGGCATGGATGGTGATGGGGTCCCTTGTTTTGGTGCATTTGTTGGTTTGTGGATCTAAGGTCGTGTGGGGATACATGTTGGGGATTGGTTAGTTTCTAGCACATGAAAAATTCTCACTGATCCTTTTTGTTGTTGAGATAATACAAGAGAACCGAGTGTGAAAGGTAAATCTAATGCTTGGTTGTTTTTCCAGCCTGGGATTGTTTCTATGCCTGTTAGTTTCCAAGTAGTGAATAATTATTTAAAATGAAACCACTCGATTGTGATAACCTGAACAGGTTCAATGGGGAATTGTTTTCTAGGACTGAGTTATGATATGGTTTTGGGGATTGTTCTTTTTATGAATGAATATTAATTAGGGGTTTGGGTATAGTTTGGTTTTGGAATACCTAGGTTGGGATGAGTGGTTATTAACCTATTTCTATAATTTAGTTCTTATTTTTCTTATCTTCATGATACTCATGTTGAGAACTTCATACAGAAAACCCCCATTCCATGGAGGAGTGTTCTTAACCCAACACTCCTTTGAGTGGTGGGTTATTTCCTCTTTTTCTGCTCCCTTTTCCGAGTATCCCATGACTCTTTAGGTAGGCTGTGATGGCTTCTGGTCCATTATAGCCCAAAATTCATCGGGCAGGGTAGTTGTAGTGGTTGGCACAGGTCAGTGCGGGTAGGATGATTCCCATGTATCTTTGGGATGAGGCCATAGTGTCATCAAGTGTGGCAACAGTTGTTCAGGCCCATGAGTCATTGGGCGTGGTGGAAGTTGTTCTGGCATAGGTTTCTACGATCATGGTAATGTGTGGTTGTTGTGGGATAGTTGTTTTTGGGTGGGATGTGTGGTTTTTGTAGTTCAGGTGTGTTTATTCGGGGTATGGTAGTTGGACTACGGTGAGAATGACGAGAGTGGTTGGACGCGTAGGATTCCTCCCATAACCAGTGGGAAAGTGGTGCAACATACCCTAACACCAATGTGTTATTACTATTACATTAGGTGTCTGCGTTATTTGGGAAGTTTCCCCTATGTAGGTTTGGGTGGAATGTTTCCTTGTTAGTTAATTTGGTTATCTCCTTTCCTCACAGGGCATTAGAATGCCTCCCCACTCATGAATGAGATCATTTTTTCCCTACTAAGTATATCTATATTTTCACACTACATATAAAAAAACACATTCAGGTTTTCAGTAGGGAATTTAGAACCGTGCGGGACCCCACTAGTTCAGATGTCGGGACATTTTTTGTTACGGATTTTATTTTTTTCAATACTTCCCTTCGGAGTATTCTTATACTCTTTATCACTTTATATTCGAATATTCATATGGGAATGGTTTGTTTGGATTTACATTTTCTTCTAGTTTTGTTGTTGTTTGGGATATACTATCTTTTCTCCTGATCCTACTAAATAAAAAGGGTAATTCCCTCTATATTATGCGTGATTATATATCCTTGGTTCTAGTCACCACTCCAGAACCTATTGAACGTGGGTCATGGGGGTAATTATCTCTCCTTCAACATGATGAATGAAGGTTCTGGCAATCTGATGTCCCTTTCCTCGTCTTGGTGAAGGAGGTTCATGATAGAACGGTATTAGAGGAAGGTAGAGAGATAAGATGTATTCGGGAGTTAGCAACAATAAAGATTAAATGGGATGGTAGGGAAACAATGTTAGGCAATAATGGCTTATGAAATTGGCCAGGGGTGACTGGCTAGGACACATGATTTTAGGTCCCCCGTGATCCGATGCAAGGCATTTGGACGTACCAAACAACCAAGTGTGGATATACTAATTTCATGGTAGAGACCCAATGAATGGTACATTTATGATAATGAATTGTGTACTTGTTTTATTGGTTACATGGGGATCCAAAATAAATGAAATGTATAAGAAAAATATAAAATAAAGATTCTATACTGCTCGAGGGTATGCATTCTTTATTTACCTTGAAGGTATGGCACCCGGACTATGACCAAAGGTAGTGCGGGAAATCGAGGCCTAGGAGGCTGATTTGGATGATAAGCTGAGGGATGGTCAGGTGGAATAGGGTAACCAATGGTATAGGATTTCTCATTCCGTTCAGCGGTAGACCATCGGGAAGTATGAGGGCACTGTCTCGAACATGGAGACAGAGAGTGGCTCATGGAGCCGATGATAGATTTCAGCTTGATTCAGGATCAAACGGAGTACTAGGTTCCTCTGTATATAAGCTTGATGTGGGTATCAACATGCCAATGGTGGACACTCTCTCTTTGGGAGAATAGGGAAGTTGAGTTTTTTTAAGCTGAAATTGAGAGGGAGTTCAAGGTGGAATTCCGCTCTTCCACGCTGATGTTGAAGAAGAAGCAGGAGACCCTCTCCCTTCTGTAGGGGAGAATGTCATTGCGGGAGTTGGGGATCAATTTCAAGGATCTCCATTGATTTTCTCTAGTCCACTTTCTAGATGTGGAGTCACATGTGTGATATTTTGAGAAGGCACTCCGATAGTATCTCCATTATGCTGTTACTTCTTTCACTCTACCGACAACATTGGATGTCCAGAAAAAGGAGAAGGTGGTTGAGAAAATGAAAATATAGGGAGGTTTTCCCTAAGAAAGTATATAGTTGGGATCATCAAAGGGTAATGTAATCATTACAAGGCTCCTACATCAGTGTTTCCTAGGTTTCGGCAAGTGGGGTGTAGGCCCCAGCAGTTCCAGTTTCGATCTCCAGGTCCATGCCCTTCTCGAGCACATGACCGAGATGCTTCATCTTTGGCAGGAATGGGAATCTTCAGAATCAATTCACAGACCAAGAGCAGTATAGTGGGGGTGGGGAGTTGTTGTTCCCACCTCAGCAGTAGTTGTTTCTATCTGGGCCCTTTCAACATAAACAATAGGGACAAAGAGCCTATTCTCCTCCGAGATTAGACATTTCAAGAGGAGACAGACCTATGGGTGCTCTTTAGGGACCTCGGCCATGGCATGTTCAGGGAGGCCTCCGAAAACTGAAGGGAATGAGAGCTGGGTGTGGGCAGTTTCACACCGCTTAGGTAGCAGTTCCAGTAGATCCAGAAGTCATCTGAGGTATGATCAGCTTTTTTTACTCTTCAATGTGACTTGTTTGATTCAGGAGGATCAGACTCCTCTTTTGCACCCATTCTATCCCATTATTTTGGTCTAGACACAGAGACACTTTCTTTACCTCTGGTTTTGAGTATGCTAGTCAGTGGTTAGACTAACATGTCTTGTGTTTTCTTAGCATGTAGACTGATGTTGGGGAAACCTCAGTCCAGTGGGGACCTTCTTTTTCTACAGATGCAACCATATTATATCATTTTAGGAATCGATTGGACATTAAATGTATGTCCTGTTTTCTAATTCTTTTGAAGAATGATTATGTTTTCAGATATGGGTAGACAATGTGTGAGTTTCATTGGTGAGTGGGGTCGCCAGGAGGGAAGCCTGCGAGTGGAGCCCCTTGTTTCCTTATTTTTTGAGCTATCTGTGGGGCCAGAAAACATAGAGGTGGGGGGAATCCTGGGAATCCTCAGTGAATTGATGAATGTATTCCTAGATACGGTGGTGACTCTACCCCCTCTATGTGATGTTGAGTTCAGAATAGGATTATGACCAGGTGCCTTTCAAATTTTTATGGCTCCCTATCAGATGGTGCCTTGTGAATTACGGGAGATACAAATTCAAATTGATGATCTGATGAAGAATGGTTTTGTTCGACCAAGAGTTTCATGATGGGGTTCCCTAGTATTTTCCATATAGAAGGAAGATGGTCGTCTCAGAAAGTGCATAGGATATAAGAAAATGAATAATGTAACAATCATGAACCATTACCCTCTCCCGAGGATAGATGACCTCTTCAACTTGTTTAATGGGATAGGACAGTTCTCCATGATTGACATGTGTTCAGTATATCGCAACTTGATTGTGAATGAGGGTGACCCCTCGAAGACTACCTTCAGCTGTAGATATGATCACTTTGAGTCTGTGTTCATGTTGTTCGGCGTTACGAACACACCATCCAGGTTAATGGGACTCAAGAACTCTGTTTTCTAGGAATATCAGGACTGATTCATAGTCATCTTTTTTGAAGGCATCCTGATATACTCATAATCAGAGGAGGATCACACTGAGCATCTATGTATAGTTTTAGATGTCCTCTGACAGCATGAGCTCTATGGGAAATTTTCCTTGTACATGTTCTGGACGCAAGAATTACATATCCATGGACACATGGGGTCTTAATATGGAATTTTAGTGGACCCATCAAAGTTCATGGAAATTGTTTCTTGGGTGGCACCCAAGAATGCGATGGATGGTTGTAGTTTCCTAGACCTAGCAGATTTGTACTAGGTATTCATGCCTAGCTTCATCCGAGTTGCAGAACCATTGACTGTTGTCACCAAGAATAATGAAGCTTTTATGTGGAGTAAGAAGTATGAGGAAACCATTAGGTATCTGAATGGGAAGTTGGTTAGTTCCCCAGAGTGTGTTTTCCAAGATAAGGGTAGATGTATGAGGTATTTTGTGATGCTTCAGGCCATGGTATGAGGTGTGTGCTGATGTAACAGTAGAGGCGATCTCTTATGGGTCTAGGAAGTTACATCCCCATGAGCATAACTATGACACCCATGATCTGGAGTATCTAGCGGTTGTGTTCCCACTAATGTTTTGGCAATATTACCTCATTGGGAAACGCTTCGTGGTCTTCATAGATCACAATATCTTGAGGTATATCTTCTCCTTGCCGGAATTAAACATTCGGCAGTGGAGGTGGATGGAGTTTCTTTAGGACTATGACATATAAATTTCTTACACCTTAGGAAAGGGGAACATGGTGGTTGATGAATTGATTAGGATTTCATTGAAGGACGTGGTTTGAGAGTGAGCTGATGCTTGGAATATGATGGTTGAGTTCTCTTCCCTGCATCTGGATGCAAGGGTTGAGGAAGTTAGAGAATATTTGTTTCAGATAATAGTGCATTCCTCTCTGTTACAATAGGTGGAAGAGGCTTAGTGGGAGGAAAAAGAGGCTGATGTGATACCTGATCATGTTAGCCAGGGAAATTCTTGGGAAAGATTTTCAGAAGATGTCTATAATCAAATGTTGTTTCATGGAAGGTTATTCGACTCAGTCATAATTTGAGAGGGATTTATTGTTGAGTTCCACATCTAACCCCTTCTGGTACACCCAAAATATTCCAAGATGTACTGGGGTTAGAGGTTTCCGTTAAGGTGGCCTAGGGTGAAGTGGGATGTGGAGTAGTTTTTGGAAATGAGTCTCATGTGTCAGCAGGTGAAGGCTTAACATCGCATCCAAGGAGGCCCGTTACCACCATTAGATGTCCCCTAGTAGGTGTGGGAAACGATCTCGATTGATTTTTTTCATGGAACTACCCAGCGATCAAGGGGGTTGCGATGCTATCTCAGTAGATGTGGAACAGATGAAGAAATCAACTCACTTCCAAGACATCAAGGAGTCATGTAAAGTGGATGACCTATGATAGTGGTACATGGATGAGGTGGATCAGTTACACGGAGTTCTGAGGTCCATAGTCTCTGATAAGGATTCTCGGTTTACCTCATGGGTCTGGAAAGGATTGAAAACAACTTTTGGCACCATGTTATGCCACAACACTTCATTCCACCCCCAGAAAAATTGGTAGACAGAGCACACCATCCATAGGTTGTAGTATATACTATGGGAAAGTGTTTTTGACTTTGGGGGATTGAGGGTGTGACACTATTCCCTGGTACAGTTTCTTACATATAAAAACTATCAATCTACCATTGGCATAGATCCATTCGAAAATTTTTATGGGTGGCCATGTCACTCACCTTTGTGCTAGACAACGGTCTGGGAAGTATGTGTTCATGGACTGGACATGGTGTATAGCACAATGGAGAAGGATCTTCTTATAAGAGAGAGGATAAAGGCAGACCAAGACCAGATGATGTATAATGTTGATAATAGGAGTATAAACATTGAGTTCAAGGTTGGGAACTACATGTTCATGATTGTATCCCATCGGCATGGAAAAATGAGGTTTGGATGTGGGAGTAAGATTTCTTCTAGGTTCATCAGACCCTTTAAGGTGTTGTGGAGGGTCAGAGAAGTGGCTTATCAGCCAGTGCTACCACCACTGCATCTGAGAGTTCAAAATGTCTTCTAAGTGTCTTAGCTCCATCATTATCTACACGATGATTCACACATCCTCGACTGGGGAAAGATGGATATAGAGTATGACATGACATTTATAGAGAGAATTGTTATGATCGAAAGTCGTATGGAGAAGGTGCTTCGTGGAAAAACCATTCCCTTGGTTCATTTTTTATAGAGGCAGGGTGGCCCTAAGGAGAGAATCATTGAACTGGAAGAAAATATGCATGCCTTGTACCCAATGATAGTTGAGTTTTTTCTATTTTGTTTTTTACTTTCTTGTGATGTATTTCTTGATTATGTTAACTATGAAATGTGTTATATTTCTTGTTCTATGAATGTGTGTGATGAGTCTTGACTATGGGGAAGGGAGGACCCGATCCATAATCCCGACACATTTTGTTGGATGTGATTAAACCTTGCGGGAGAATCAGTGCCTCCCAGATCGAATAATAACTTAACATGTGTGAAAGGACTCCTTAAGAGAAATTTCAGGAAGTTGAATCCTTTATATGTTGTGTGGATTCTTGAGGTAGAGGAGTTCCTAGATGTCAAGGATGATTTCTCCTGAGAAGTATCCTTTGAGGTGGTTGTTAGGAACCCTCTCTTATTTACGGGTCTAGTTTTCAATCTTGAGGGCGAGAATAGTTTCATAGGAATCTAATGTAATGTCCTGGACAATGACTCATTAAAAAGTTTTAAAAAAAATTGTTCCATAAAATGGTTCCATGGAAACTACGGAACCTGTCGCAGTCACAAACCGAAATGGTGGAACCACTGATGATGGAACCATGAAGGTGGTACCATGATGGTGGCACCCTGACTGTGGCACTGTAATGGTTAAACCACCATGATCACACCGATATAGTCGCACTGTCACATCCACACACTGAAATGGTAGCACCACTAACGATGACCCCATGATGGTGGCCCCATGAGGGTGGCACTGTGATATTGGAACTGTAACGGTCGCAGTATCACGGTTGCACACCGAATTGGTGGCACCGCTTACGGCGGCATCATGAGCGTGGCACCATGATGGTGGCACTGCTTACAGTGTCTCACCAAACAATTTCCAACCTTTGTTTCTATTTTATCCTAATTATTCTCCCACTATGTATTATTATTCATAATAGGGTTTTAATATCCCTTTTAAATACATTAAAATCCCATTAATTATATCTAAAATACCCCAAGATCTGGGAGACCCTTAACATAACAAAACATGTGGTTTTTTCCTCGGTGACACACACTTTTTCCAATACTTCCAGTTCCTCCATTGTTACATGTGTTTTCCTCTTGTTAAATGAAATACATTAACAAAAAAATATTATAGACACCTCTCTCAGTAGAATTATTAAATTAAATTATTTCCATCATATGTATCCTCCCAACCGATTGGTGAAACCACAATCCACCTCTAAATCCATTCAACATTTTCATATCCTGTAACTCCAATACACTACTTTTTATTGCACCAGAATTCATTCCTTCATCTTATTGGCTGGTTTCCTTCTTCTACATAGGGAGTTTGGAGTCCTCCTTCATGTGGCATGTAGTTCACCTGTGATGGAGCTTTTCTGCTTAATCTTGGAGTCCTCATAGTTTTCCCATGCAAGTCGGACATCCCCAATTCTTGGTTCATGGAGTGAAACATTGATCATTGATCATCTTGGTAGTGTTATTCCTTCATATCTCTTAACTGTGTATCATGCAGGGAGAGTATGCTTATATTTCTATGGGTATGGATTAAACTAAACCTTAATGAAGATAATAAATGGACTTTTAAAGAATTTTGGGGTGTGTTTGATGATGTTGTTTTACTCTTTTACCCATGCTTATTAGTTTTGAATTGTATGGGCCTATGTTTAAAAACAATCATGGCCATGTGTGGTATTTCCTTGGGAACTATTGAACCCTTGTCTTCTGTGATGATTTAAAGTATGTTACATTGGAATTGGTTAATAATTTATTCTACATTGATTAAATAAATCTCTATAATAGAAGAATACTTGTGTGATCACCCCATTTAACCCAATGGTAATGAAGGAACTCAATGAATGGTGTTTTTAAATCTAGAAAATCCCTTGCTCTGTCTTGAAAATATTTTTGGTTGTTCTTCTTGATTATTTTGGGTTGACATGGATGTTGATTGGATCCCCTATTGTGGTGGAGTTGTTGGATTATGGATCTGAGGCCGTGTGGGGCTTTATGTTCGGTCTTGGTTTGGTTCCAGCATAATGAGGTATCTAACGGATCCCTTTTATTATCGTCACTTTACTAGAGAACCAGGTGTGAATGATAAATCTACTACTTGTTTTTTTCCTTCATTATCTTGTGGCTATGTATTTTTTTTACCCAGTAGGGAAGAACTATTTAAAATGAAACCATTCTAATGAGATAGTAGGAATGGTTTAATGGATAATTGTTTTCCGTTAATGATTTCTGGCTTGGTTGTGGATGTTGGTATCTTTTTGAATGAATAGTAATGAGGTTGTTTAGGTATATGTTGGTTTTGGAACCCCTAGGTTGGAATGAGTTCTTGTTTACCTATTTGTATAATTTAGTTCTTATGTTTCTTATTCATGACCCAACAAAGATGATCACTTTGTGCGGAACTTGCACATTTCATAGAGGAGGGTGTTTTTCTCAACACACGTATGAGTGGATGTTTATAAACTCCTTTTCTACTCCCTTTCCTGAGTAAACCATGATTACATAGGAAGACTGTGACAGCTTGAGATCCATTATAGCCCAGGATTCCATGGGCATGGTAGATGTTGTGGGTGGCTCTTGTTTGTGCGGTTAGGTTGTTTCCCAAGTGTCTTTGGGATGAGGCATATGTGTCATTGGTCGTGGTAGTACTTGTTTGGGACTAGGTATCTTCGGACGAGGTGGTAGTTTTTCACGCCCAGGTGTATCTGGGTGAGGTTATGTGTGGTTGTTGTAGACAATATGTTTGCGGTCGAGATGTGTGGTTATGGTATCCCAAGTGTGTACGGGCAGGATATGGTAGTGGGACCGCCGTGAGAATGGAAAGAGTGTTCTGACACGTAGGATGACAACAATAACCAGTGTTAATGTGGTTTGGGGTACCCAAACATCAATGCATTATTACTATTACATTAATTGACATTCGTTATTTGAGGAATGTTCCCTAGTGAGGTTTGGGTGGATAGTTTCTGTGCTATGTGGTTTGGTTATCACCGTTCTTCACGGGGTATTAGAATGCCTCCCCACTCATGCACGAGTGATTTTGGTTTTACAAAAAATGTATATTGGTATACTCAACCGACGCATATACAACTACATTTAGGATTCCAGGTGGAATTCTAGGATCTTACGAGACACAATTAGTTTGGGCATTGGGATAGTTTTTGTGCCAATTGTTCTTTTCTTTTTCTACTTCCCTTTGGAGTTTTCTTGTACCCTATAACACTATGTAAAAACATGCATATTGGAATGGTTTCTTTCGATTTAATTTTCCTTGAAGTTTTGGTGTTTTTTGGAACTTACTATCTTATCTCCCAGACCTACTAATTAAAATGTGTAATGCCTTCCATAATACATGTGATTCAATATCCTTGTTGATAGTGTCCACTCCAGAACCAATTGGAGGCGTGTCTTAGGGGACATTATCTCTCCTTCAACGTGACGATGGGTCTGGAAATCTGTTGTCCCTTCCATCTTCTTGGTGAAGGCGGGTCATGACAGTATTAATCTATTTCGATTCTTTTCTATAAATTCACGATGACATAAAAAAATATTATCTCGACCAGGGCTAGAATCATAATAACACATAACAGATAGATTATCAATATCTTAATACTAAAAATTAATACACTTATTTACAAAACCTTTGTGTAAATTATAGAATTTTTATAATATATAATTTAATTTTATGTAATGATTCCATTTAAATATAATATTTTCCATAATTATATACACATAATTTTTTTTACAGAACATCCACTGTACTCTACTATTCATAAGTGATTCACCGAAAAACATTAACCATAATGATGACTTTAGTCACTGAAAGCTATTGGTGTAACTCGTTATTTCTTGTTGAAATCAAAATAAATAAATAATATATGATTGAATTCAATTTTTTAGTAAACAAATATTATAATGAAAATATGATATTAGAAGTCCATGATGAATTTAATTGATAACCTCTAAGAATGTAGTATAACTAAGTGGAATGAGTAATATCTATGTATACTTGGGTATTCATGATATATATATATATCTTATATTATGAAATTAATCACTCACTATCCTTATCTTAGCAGATCATAAGATCCACATATATATAATGTAACATATTTATATAAGTAACCCCTATCAGTTGCATCTATAAAAATCTAAATCTAAATCTAAAAAAATGGCATCTATATTGGTTAATTATTAATATAATAGTTTATATAATTTATCCATAAAAATTCATATTATCCAATATGAACTCGCATAATTATAACTGTAATCTATTTTAAACTCTTTCACGTATTTTACAAGACTAGTGCTCATTAAATGGTTTCATTCATTACTCATCAATTGCATAAATTCTCATCATTATATCACATAACTATAAGAATTTAAAATCGTATAATTATTATAATGTGTACATGATCACCGTAGTAAAAAAATTATAATAATATTATGAAGAAATATATACTTTTCCATTTTTCAATAATATTGCATAACTCTGTAACATAAATATATCAACTCTCAGTACATCGATATGTAAAATCCCTAGACCAACATAAAAAATTGGTATATTGATCAGTTCTATTTTATTTGATTAAATTGATATATGAATTATATATATATATAATAGATATCCAATTATTGTGAAAGATCACCATCCATAACATAAATGAATTATCAATTAAAAAATATAATACTTCAGTATATAATAGTAACTCCATAATATAATACAATATAATATGAATAGACTTGTGGTATAATAGAAACATATAAAAATGAATCAATCATATTATTCTTAGATATGAACATGGTTATCACAATACAAATCCATTCCACCCACTAACATATCCAATTTCTATATCGGTCTTCCATTATAATCTAAATTCAAAATAAGGTCATATATATTCTTATCAGACTGAAAATTGCATTAGAACTGATGAAAGTGGATAAAAATAAATATTATGGTAATTATATGATGTTTTTATCCCCTATGAATATTTGGATCCATTTTTAATGAAGATAATTAACATGATAACAAAACCCACATTTCATTATACTAAAACCATCAATGAAAATATTATGAAAAACTTTCGTAACTCAAACCATATTAACACCCCTTGACCTCCCTAAAACATAATAATAAAACATATATATATTATGATATAAATGTTCATTTTTATATTTAATAAGAATTGGGAAGCTATAATATATATTATATATAGAAAACGTTGAATATCCATAACATCATCTTTTATTACTCATATAAAATATGGGAACATGGACTCAATGGTATTGAAATATAATCACAAAATAACTTTTATATATACATTCATCAACCACATATGTTGATGTTAATCTAGTAATAACAAAATTATATGTAATGATATTCCCACATCACAATATAATATTTTTCAAAAGATAAATCAGAAACCATTTCTCATCATGTGATATTAGTTTAATAAAGATAACTAATGATTTCATATAAGAGATAATGAAAAATATATATCTATTTAAATGTTACAATACAATAGTATATGAATATATGGTCTCCCTAAAAAATATAATAGTGTTTTAAAATGATAAGAATAAGGTTTATTTTCAGTGACCTCAATTTAAAATTTGTAGTAGTGAAAGAGTGCAATAATTGAGATGATTCATCTTCTATCTCAATTTCATATATTTACAGGGACCCATAATCTACATCCATATATAAATTTAAAATAATTCAATAATAGTATGTTGTTAATCTAATGATATAATGTTTGCAGAGAATGGATCATATCATCATCTCACATTTTACCAACATTAATTGTTTAGTTGAAATAAAAATGTAATACAATCACATTTTTGTGTATATTTTCGAGTCAATGGGATACATCTGAAGCAACATAGTTGAGTTATAAAATAATCACATCAAAAAATCAATGATCTCATATATCATTAATATCATACATTCCAAATGATAACAAAAAATAATCATACAATCGTTAATGAATTTCAACTTTTTTATCTAATAGGAAGATAAAAATCACTAAATAACTATTAAATATTAGTCATTATATATTTCACCTAAAAACGTAAAAATGGTAAATATATCAATATATTTAATTTTATATCACATCTATATCATTGAGTGTGATCCTATATAATTAAATATTTATACATAAATATTTTTTATTGGTTATTTTAAATGTTACTCTTGAGATTTGAAAAAAAAATTATAATATTATACATGTCCTCATTTATAACAGATTCGAAGAGAATGATATGAAAGCCGTAGATGAATTGAAATAATTTCATAAAAAAATCTCCAATTTTCCATGGAATTCCTTTATCATTATTATGAATATAATACATTTTTATTTATTAAATCATTAGTGTTTAACTCCATATTACTATTATTAACATTTAATGTTCATGATAATAATATATTAAAAAATATACAATAATGGTAACTCTCTAGGGTTATATAATATGAACTCCATTAAAAATCCACATATTTTTAGAATATTTTTTAGTATTATTTTATTATCCTTAATGCAACAAAAAAATTACATCAATCTTATAATGACATCATTTATAATCCACTATATTTTAAACATAATATATTTATTTTTAATTCATGATTATAATAATTTTCATACTCTCAGTACAATCACATAAAAAAATTAATACTCTTTTAGAATATAATTTAATGATGATTTTATATAATAATTTTAAAAATTGTATTAATTAAATTATTTTTTCAGAATTCATTACTTCTTATCTTTCTATAACTATAAAATATTGAAATAATATCACTTATACATCAAAATTGATATATCAAGATAAATATTATTTAATCCTAGAGAAATAAATTTAATTATTATATATATTAAAATCCACTCATTTTATTCATTAAATGAAAATGAATTTATTTTTATGTAATGAAATATCAGCAATTCAAAATTAAATTGATTTCTATTTTTGGACTTGTCTTCTCTATTTATAAAATAATTATATTAATGAATAAGAAAATTTCAATTTTTTAAAATATATCACACACTATATGCACTATTGAATATAACTAACTAAAACCATTTCTATTATCCAATGTATAGTAACATATAATAATAATATTAACTGTAAAATAATATTATTATTAATTACCATATTCTTTTATTCAAATAATGAAAATTGTAATTTCCACATAAAATAGTATAAAAATATATTCCAACACAATTTAATCATCTATGGAAATATTTATACACGGTTTTAATAATAAAAGGATATGAGAGGTTCTAATTACATAAATAAAAAAATTCAACAAATAATTCATTTAATCCTTAAAAAATCATCAATTAAACATTATATTTTATCCATTTTGTCAATATGTGTCTAATTTTTTTTGAGAATCATACTACCATATTACAAGTTCCCTAAATCACCACATGTTTTATGATGATATTAGATGATTCCACAAGGAATCCATAAATACATGTAAACATGGTTAAGTATTTTCATTGATTGATCCTAATTTAGACGTTTAATATTCTTATTAGATATATTTAATCTTACTATTTTACAACCCCTAAGTCGTATACCCCTGTAACCATTTGTAGTAACACCCAATGTATTAAAACAAGGTAAATTTTGTTCTTCATCATAAAAAACATTCCACACTAATTTTCTCTGAAATTACACGCAATACATTGTTTAACTTCTTTTACATGAAAAAAATATATTAAACAAGACACATTATTATTATAATTATTTTTTATAAAAGTTATAACTGATCCATTAGAGTGGTGGGAATTAACATATTTCCTTAATTATAGAAATATATTTTAAAATTTTATATATGATGAATTATTTGGTGGACAATTAATTAGATGTGAAAATAAACCTATTTTAAAAATAAATGGAAAAGTTTTTCTGAAAGCCTATTTCAATGTGCATAAGTCTGTTTTATATAAATAAATAAAAAACTAACCTTTTATATATTATATTAATTATATTTATATATTATATATTAAATATAATGATCAACATTAATCTTATGTGTTTTCTAGGGAAGAGATAAAATTAAGTCCATTTTTAACAATTAAAAAAGTCTTTTTTCAAAAATGATTTTCTTAACTTCATTAATGAGCACTTATTTCAAAAATATTATTGGAAAAATTTAAATATTATATTGAAAAACATTTTTTGAATAAAAATACCAAATATTATTTTATGTTAAGGTTTTAGTATTCTTCTAAACGGATTCATTTTCAAGAATAATAAAAATAATAAATTTTAATTCAATACAACTATGTCATGAAAATAATTAGTATTATTAAATTTTATTCTGAATTTTTTTTATTGTAATATTAGTTATATTTTGAATTAAATGTTCTTATTTATGTGATATGAATCATTCTTATAAAAATTATTTATAAAAAATATTGAAATATTTTAAACATATTCATTTAAAACCCATCGTCCTCATCATTACTATGCGATTCATTTAAAATTAAAGTGTTATTTTATTGAAATTGAATATGGACAAATATATTACATATTTTTATTCAGAAATATTTATTATGTATTTTATGGTTTGATTATTTTTATCAAAAATAAAAGTAAAAACAACAAAAATAATTTATTACAAAAATAATAATATAAGGGATATAAAGATATATCAATTTTTCAAAAACCAATTTTATGGAAAATTTTTGACCCAGATGACCTTATCATATAGGTTTATTATTTTTGGGTAAATTTTCAATAAAATGGGTATATATAATAAGTTATGTTAATAAAAAAGACAAAAGACACATCGTGTGATTTTAAAATACATAATATGTTGGGATGTAGACATTAAAAACATTTATTCTATTATAAAACAAATATTTAAATAGAAATGCGTGTTTCTAACAATATAATATATTTTTTATGTTTGAGGTGAATTTTTTTTAATTCTTAAGAAATACAAATAATATAATTATTTAGTTAATAATAAAATAAAAAATTATTAGTAAAAACTTTAAATGTGAAATCAATTAAATAAATTATTATCTCAAGTTTTTCATTACAATAATATATCATGTGAAATAGGTTTTAAAATTATATATTTTAATTCTATAAAGTCAATGAATTTTTTAAATTCAATTTAAATTATTAATTTCGAAAATGATATTGTTGTAATTTTTTAAAAACTTATAATTTAGAAATATTAAAACTAAAAATCCAATCTTATTTAATGTTTTTTTATTTTTTTAATATATATCAATTTTAGTCTATTTAATTAAAAAATTTCTTTGATTGTGATTAAATTTTATAATAAATATAATTTAATAATATATTATTGTAACTGTTAAAATGATGTTTTCATGTTAGGTGGACCAATTTTAAAATAAATATATAACACATAATTGATAATTATTATATAAATAATATAAAATATTTGTAATATGTATGTCTGTAATGGAATATATTTTCTATGTAATTTTCTTATTTATATCGAATTATTTCGAGATCACAAAATTTGACCACAAATGGTTCCGAAGCCCAGAGTGCTCGGAATGGGTTTAGAACTGTTTTTACGGTACATTCAGTAAACGTGAGAGTGATATGTCATATTTTTTGAACAGGTGTTTAGATAAGAAATATGGAGGAAATATTGAATTAAAAATGACAAGATTCGCCAAGAAGTGACTAAACATTGTCTACCAAGGGCTTAGTGGAAAATTTATTTTGTAGAAATAATGAGATAAATAATAAAATAATTTAAAAGAATTTTTTTCTTTCTCACAGTTGAGTGGCGGATGGCGACAGTGTGAGGAAGAAATTAAGTGACAAGGATGCACATTAATGAGGCTCATTAATGGCCTGTTTACATGTATTGTAACGAAGCTTTATTGATTCGTAACATCTATGTTGTTTCATAAATGAAACAGTGCAAATACGTGACATCGCCTTATAATTGGAACACTGCAACATGCTCCTTTTTACAGTTCAACGCACTAGGGAAATAAGGAGTACAAATTTAGAAGATTCTATAGAAATCCTCTGATGGACATCCACCCTAGAAAAGAAAAAAGAATGCCTAGATCGGGGCGGCGAAGTGACGTCAACATCATAATCCCTCAATGTTGACCACCGCAACATCAGACTTTATAACAAGTAGTGGGTTTTATTTGATGTTCCTCCCCATTGTTTTCTAAAAATGATGATCATGGAGCAACCAAAAATTGTTTTGATCTGCAATTCGTGCATTATACGAGAGGGTTATTTATTCTTAGGGTTGTTATTTTCGAGGTCCAAATAACAGAACTGAATGACTAAACGAAAACTCCTCGAACCTCACCTATATTTAAACAACTATCATAGAGGCCCAAAGCAGAGACGAACATGTCATGAGCACCTATCCATGTGTGTTCTTGGTTTTCATACCATTGAGATGACAGATGGTAGGTTTGGGATCCATGCAGTGTAAAGGGCTCTCCCTATACACCACAGATGCTGATGACTCGAAGAACGGACCACCAGAGTGCGTTTGGATATCCGATAAACCCCCTCCAAGAACTCTAGCCCTAGATGCAGTTGTAGAGGCATCTGGACCTACCTGCCACATGGAGGAGGTGGCCCACACTGGCGGGCAACATTTACTGGGAATCCACAGCTTGTCAGGAGCAGCGGCGCCCTGGAGGACGCAGCGCCAGGCGGGTTTCTACATTGAGGGACGACCTGCATCCAGCCTCTTCAGACTTTTGGTGAAGTCGCGGGTTGTTGAACATGGATAATGTAAGGTCCCCATTCTCACGGGGCCATGGGGGTTTCAGATGAAACATCCATGCAGTGTCCCAGCTAGTTGGCACCACCAACCGCATCACGCAGCAGATCAGCAGCGGTTGGGCTGAGCCCCCAATAGGTCATCCTGAATGCGAGCCCAGTGGGAGAAACCCTCACCCATTAGGGTAGGCCCTCATCGGAAGGCTGGACCTATGCCACTTTGGGACTGGAAATACTAGACCGAGTCGCCTGGTGACTTGGCGGGCTGCACCCTCGGCCAACCGGGCTGGGTGCATTGAGGACTATTGAGCCTGGTCCACTGGCCAGGACTAACCTGACCGACATCGACCGGCACCGGGTTGGTTCAAGTTTATCTTAATGTACCAGGATATATGGCACTCTCGGGATGGGTTGGTTGGTTCGGTCCAACCGGTTCGGACCGAGCCCCATCAGAACCGTTCTCGTGGTTACAAAAACTCCTTTTTCTTGCAAACTGCACGTCTGATTGAAGAGAAAATTTATGCGTTCGTACCCTCTTGATGAGAACTATGTTTTGGCATGATACATGTAAAATTTCATGTAAGTTTATATGTGAATAATTGATTGTGGATTGGTTCTCCCAAGAATCCTACATACAGAACCCTACGACGGGTTGAGACCTAAAGACTGCTCACATTTGGCCCAGTTCTACCACTTCTAAATGGTCGTCATTTATTTTAGGTTGTTCCAAAAGATGATGTTCATAGGATCTATTCCCTACAAGAATTTTAGTGGCAGTATCCTCTTAGGATCATAGGAGAGATGGATCCTCTGGTCACTAAGGACTTGATGGAGGGTGTGTTCGAGGTCTTCCATTTAGTGGGTACACCACCATATTTGAGTGGAACAACGGAACTATGATGGGGCCAGGTGTTCATTTACTCATGAGAATGAAACCATTGTTGTGCATGACTGACTCTCTCAGAGGAGGGTGTAGCTGATTAATCACTAGTTGGATAGCCCCACCCAGATGCAATGGAGGATATGAGTTCAAGCTTCCCTTTAGAGGTGGAAAAGTACGATAATGTTTTTTGTGATGAGGTTACAAGGATACCTCCTCATAGATATGTAGACTTATGTATTTACTTGTACCTTCAAATTGCACCGATATCTAAACCATAATATCTAATGGATCCTACAAAGGGTCGCGAGATTAGGGTATAGGTGGGGGACTTGTAGGAGAAGTGGTTTGTAAGGCCCAACGTTTCACCATGGAATGACCTGGTGCTTTTTTCATGAATGCAGATGGGTGTTTGAAGTTTTTCCTTGTCTTCTGGCACCCGAACAAGGATACCATTATGAATAACTACCCACTTCTGAGAATTTATGACCTCTTCGACCTGCTAAAAGGAGCGAAGTGCTTTTCAATGATAGATGTAAGATGAGGCTATCACCAACTCTGGTTATGAGACGAGGATATATTGATGAGAGCCTTCAGGTGCATGTATGGATACTATGAGTTCTTGGTGATGCCATTCGGTATGAACAAATCCCAATCATAGTTCATGGGACTCATGAAGAGAATCTTCCTACCCAACCTTGACTGATTCTTTGTAGTCTTCCTTGATGACATCTTGGTTTACTTAGCGTTGGTGGAGGATCATTTTGTGCACCTACGAATGGTACTAGATACAGTTTCACAACACAAAAATTATGGTATGCTCTTGAAGTGTCTGTTTTAGATTCGATATGTCCATTTCCAAGGACATTTCATCCAAGAGGCTATATTAGTTATAGATATAGAAAATACTGAGGCAATGCTTTCTTAGGAGCCTCATAAGAGCATGATTGAGGTCCATAGCTTCATGGGGTTGGCTGGTTACTATAAGAGATTCCTACCCGACATTTCTAGAGTAAAAACACCCTTATCATCATGGACAGTGAAATGAAATCCCTTCTTGTGGAAAGAAAAATGTTAGCATAGTTTCTAGGGGGTGAGGCAATGACTAACTAGTGCCCCCATCTTGAGACTGCCATAGGAGGGTGTTTGGTGTGTACATTACTAATACACATCATGGACTAGGCACGATTGTTTTCTAATGGAAGAGTGAGTGGTGATCACCAATGGATCATGGAAGTTGCGGTAGCATGAGCTGAACTACAGAAATCATGAAGTGGAGAGAGAAAAAATAGTCTTTGATTTGATGATGTTGCGGTAATACTTGATGGGTGAGCGGTTAACCTTTTACTCGAACAAAAAGAGTTAGAGGTAAATCTTATACCAAAAGGATCTAATACTAAGACAAGAGTGGTGGATAGAGATCTCCAGAACATTGACATCGAGATTTTCTATACTCCTGGGAAGAGGGGATGCAGTGGAGGACTCACTCGGTAAGAGGAATGACGTGCAGTGGTTGAGTGAGGAGACATAGCAGTTAGTTGTGATGCAGATATAATTAATGGATTATGGTGACGTTTCTTACATCCAATGGATGAATATTACTCCACACATATAGCTAGTCCGGGAGACATAACTAGGGGATGTTGACTACCATTCCTGATGTGATCAGTTATCCTCAAGATGGGCTCCTAATGGATTGACAATAGGTGGGGATAAAGTAATTATTTTCAGAGGAATCACCTTCGTACTAGTGGAATTGTAGGAGGAGGTATTTAGGGAGTTTCATACATCTTCATTGGGGGTACATCCTAGAGTGGAAAATATTTACTAGGAACTTCATCATCTGTACTGGTCGCTAAGGTTGAAGAAATCAATGTTTGAATTCATTTCATGATGCCCACTTAACTGCAGTTGAAGGCCTAGCACAAGGTTTCAGCAGGATTTTCTCAGAAACATGAGGTACCATAGTGGAAATGGGATCGTATCTTAATGGACTACATGACCGGGTTACCACATTCTTCTAGCGGTCACGACTCTCCCTGGGTGATCGTTGACCAACTCACAATGGCGGCTCACTTCCTTTCCATATGGGTGCAAGGATCGATAGATTGTTGGGGATGCCTCAACATCCAAGAGAGAGTGTGGATACACGGAGTTCCTTTAACAATGGTCGTATATCGTGGCTCTATCATTACATCCCAATTATGGATGTGATTACAAGTGGCGTTTGGGACGTAGCTGCATTTGAACACATCTTTTCATCCCTTTATGGATGGTCCAATAGAGCGGATCATCCAAATTATGGAGAGCATGCTACGTGTTTCCATCCTATAATTTGGAATTTGTTTTTAGGCCCACTTTCTTGGAGTGGATTTTTCATACCAAAACAGTTATCTATCAATCATTGGCATGACACAGTTTGAGGAATTGTACGGACAACCTAGTAGATCAGGCATAAACTTGATAGACCTCGGGGAGTCAGCACTCATGGGTCCAGAGTTTGTATGGGATACCACTGATAATGTGCAGATCATCCATGAACATATGAGGACTACCCAGATTAGGATGAAATATTATAATTACAGGAGATCGGGACCCTTGGAGTTCGAGGAGGGAGATAGTTTTTCCATTGTGTCTCACCCCGATGAGGATTGTGGCAATTTGGCTAAGGAAACTAGCTATATTCGAGGTTCATCGGATATTTTAATATCCTAACAAGTGATGTAGAATTTTTGTACCACCATTCTATTCACCCAGAGTTTCCTGAGATATATGATTTTTTCTATTTGTTGAATCTAAGGAGGTATGTGCATGATCCATCACACTTCATCGACTGGGGAGAGCTGCACATTGATAATGGGGTGACATTTTCGGATTTCCCAGTAAAGATATATGATCAATATAATAGGGTCTTATGCATGTAGATGATTCATTTAGTGTGTGTCCGATGTCAACATGATAGTATCCCGGAGAGCACATGGGTGTGGGAGGCTCAGATTCATGCATAGTACCCCAATCATTTGGTTTAGTTGTTGTTTTGGATTTTGGGGATATAAATACCTATTGGGGTGAATGTAATGTCTCAATATTTCTGTGTAATTTTCTTATATAAAATTATTTTGAAACCATGATATTCGATAAAAAGTTGTTCCTAGGTCTGAAGAGTCCAAAACAAATTTTTGATCTTTTTTTAGGTATGTTAAGTAAACGTGTGTGTGAGATTTTCTATCATTTTAACATGTTCTCAATTTAAAAATATGAGGGCACCATTGAATTCAGAATGAATGGATTCTTATATAAAGTAATTAACATTGTCCAGAATGTGTTGAGAATAAATTCTATTTTTCAGAATGTTCTAGTAAAATTATAAAATAATTTTAAAGAATAATTTTTTTTTTCACAGAGATGAGTGTCGGATGGAGACGTTGTGGGAAAACAACATGGTGGTGATGATATTCATTAATGATGCTCATTAATGTATCATTAAATTACAACATAATTATGATTTAATGATGTGTAAGATTGATTTAGTTTCAATAATTAAACAGTGTAATGACACAACATCACATCATAATTGGGACACTGTGATGTGATCCTATTTATAGCTCGACTTGCTGGGGAAATAATGAATGAAAATTTAAAGTATTGTTTAGTTAACCTATGATAGAGTTCCACACCAATGAGGAATGATGAACACCCAAAAAACATGCTCATCTATGACACCATTCAACGATCGGAGCCATGAAGCGACGTTGACATCTTAGTCCCACGAGGACCGACACCGTGACATATGATGACATAAGTGGTATGGGTTTTTTATGTTATGTTCTTTCCCATTAATTTCTAAAAAATATAGACACATGGAAAACCGTGATCATATTTATCTGTGACTAGTGCTTTATGTTTGAGTGTGATTTATTCATGGGGTTATTTTATTTTGGTTCCAAATCTTGGCATGGAATGATTGAACAGACACTCCCCAAACCTCCCATGTCATTAATACTCTACTTCGGAGGCCTAATCCCGAAAATAACAAATCATGAGTACCTTTTAATGAAATTTCATGTATTATGAACCCTAGATATGATAGAAAGGTTTTTCTGGATCCTCGGGATGAAGTTGCTGCTCTCAGGGGGCCACAAACACCAATTGCTTGAAGAATAGACCACCAGATCGCGTCTGGTGGTCCGATAAACCCTCGGCCAACATGTCAACAGAAGAGGAAGCTGGCCTAGGAGGCCACATGTAGGAGGTGTCTTGCACTAGTGGTCCATGTTGACCAGAAAATTGGGGAGAGTTAGCTGTTATGGCGTAGTGGAGGACGCGGTTACTGGCAGGGTGCCGCGTGGAGGGACGACCCGCGTTCGGGCTGTACAATGGTTGACGAAGATGTAGTGTTCTGAACATGAATTGATAAAGTCCCCCAATCCAATGGCCCAAGGGGGGACTTGATATTTCATCCAAGCAGCTTCCCGGCTGTTCATAAAAGCTAGTGCACCGCACGACCAGTTCCTAGTTGGCGAGCTGAGCCCCTAGTAGGCTGGACCAGTGTCGGTTGGCCGAACCCACAACTAGGAGACCGAACCCATACAGGCTATATAGACCAACAAGAACAAAGGCTAGACCCTTGTTACATGGCTGGAACCACACCAAATGGGCCAGAACCACACCCTGTCAAATCCACCTAGACTAGAATGGGTCGTCGGGTGACTCGGTGGGCTAGACCCTCGGCCAACAAGGACAAGTCCAGCGTGGTCTATTGGGCTTGGCCCACTAGCCAGGCTAAACCAGAGTGACCTCAACCTACACTAAGTTAGGTCGAGACTCTCTTAATTAATTTAGGTATGTGGAACCCTTTGGCTAGGTTGGTCATGTCAGTACGACTGGGTCGGGTTGGGCCATGTCGCAACCTGTCCCATGGTTACAAAAACATCAGTTTCTTACAAAACATCGCATCTTATTAATGAGAATGTTCTGTTGTTGGAATCATCTCAACGATGTAAAAAAATTGTCCCACTCCATGGGGACATACATGGATGTTGAGATGCGATAAAGTGTTTGAGGAGCAGTTCTCCCATTAATACAATGTAAAAAACCCTTCGATTGGTTGAAACCTCATGATAGCTAACATTTGGACCATTTGAAATACCTTCTTTTTTATTTGGTAGTCCCACCGTGGAGAGCACCTCTCTATTAATTTGAAGGCCCGTGGTATGAAATGATGAGGAGTAGCTCAGTAGGCCAATGAAAGTTGGAAGAACCTCTCTGTGACGTTGCAGGCCCTTGGTACGCGATGGAGATGTGTAAGTATGCCATCCATGGTTCGTGGGTATCACGTCTTTGTGAATTGTCAGGCCCACTATAATCTCTAGACGAGGAGTTCTCTAGTAGCCTATTTTTTCAGCGATGTGACTGGTGATGATATTGTTACTACCCTAGAATATACCTGGTGTGAGTTATCTTGTGTTTCATTCTTTAATATGAAGAAAAATCTATGTGGCCATTATTTTCTGTTTTGGGGTCCCTACTAAGTAGTGTGTTACTCAACCCTGAATGGGATTATCCAACACGTGTTGTGTTAGGTGCAAACGACTAACGTTTAAATAGGGGTACATAGGGGTATGAGACTGATGAAGGCTATGATGGTGGACTTGGTGACCTTGGTCCATGCAGGGCCCAGTAGAACCATACTGACATGACATACTTCGTTGGCTTCCTATAACATCATTAATCCGACAATTTGGTGGGGATTTCTGTGGATGGTTGTTAGAGATTCTTTTTGTATGTTTTTCCTTTCATTTCATTATTGGTTTTTTATGCTAGCCCTCTTACATTCAGTTGTAATTGCACACAGCTTTGTTTTAGTGATTTTCTTCCCCACCCTTTCTGTGTGTTGGGATGTGGTTTAGAATTTATGTGCATACATATAATTTAGAAAACTCATCCCACTTGTAGGTTGACACCATCGGCACTAATTTCCTTCCCATGACCAACAAGAGGTCGGCTTGGGGTAATCGTAGAAAGGGAAAACAATAGAATTATAAAATTATTTTCATAAGTGATCATAATAGCATCATAAGAACATTATCACATAAAAAATGTGAATGAGAATAACATAATAATATTTGTAACTATAAAATCACACATCAACCAAAATGAAAACATGATATAAGGCTTTAACAAAGGAAGTGGTAATAAGAATAAAAAAACATTAGCCACATTATATCATCCTTCATAAAACCAACGATCAGAAATGCATATAAAAAATTCCAAAAAACATATTGTTATCATTGACACTCATATCATAAAACCATTACATAATATATACATAACCCTTAGATAATACTAAAGGATTAGAATAACCAAACACAAAACATCTAATATAATTTTATAAAAATCATAATCACTACCTAATAAATTGAATTACTATCTGTGGACACCCATTGTATATGGTATAATTATCTCACCTGATTCTATCTAGGTGAAATTATCATTTATAATTTATAAATACTGAATAATGAATAAGTAAAATAGATAATTCGTTTATCCATATCAGTTTTAATCAAAATATATTCATTTCATAACATAATTAACATGTGTAAAAGAGACGAGTTCCATAGAAGACCCATCTAGACACAATTATACTATGTAAAAAACATTTTCCAAAACAATATATTTGAAACAATCATATTCCATCTAAAGAATTAATATGGATGGTATTAGTAAAAGATATCCCTAGTGGATGATATGTAAATACATGTTTTGTAACCATTGATTAATTGTAATATCATTAAATTGTCATTATATACATTTTTAGGATGTTAACATTTAATATTGAAAATAAATATATAAAATATAAAATATTTCAATAATTCATTTCCTTAAAAATCAAAATAAAATATTTTATTATAATCTCTAAAAATAATATAAATCTGTTCTTGTGTAAAATAAAATTTCAACATTAAAAAACATTTTTTGAAATAGTAATTAATATATTTTCTTAGATAATTTTTTTAAGAAAATAGATTTCCAAATAAAGAGAGAAATGAAGTTGTACATTCATAAAAAGGTTTTTAAATTAATTTACATACCAAGAGTTGAAAAAATATTCTATTACATGAAAATATAATTAATAACTCATGGAAGAAAAAAATGATTTTTTATTAGATAATGATACATTAATTTAGTTCAACAAAAACAAAAGAAAATAAAAATAAAAATTATTATAATATTTATTAAATATATTCATTGGATTTATATACACCATAAAATAATATATGTGGTGAATATGATTTATATCTTATTGAAATAAATTTTGAATGAAAAAACCTAATACCTCGAGTCCAACTTTTCACGTGTGTCATTATAATACTAAATAATAATCCTATGTTAATTGATTAATTTTTTATGATTTTCTTACTTTTTTTTATTTTTTAATATACATGTTGTATGTTTTATATAATTACCTAATCAATTAGGTTTACATCATATTTTCATTCCATATTCAGTTTGTTTTTTCACAACGACTTAGGTGGGATTATAATGTTAAATTTTGACATTATATAGAAATAAAAAATTAATCATGAAATTACTGGAATATTTATGTATAAAATATAATTTTATAACAATCATGAATGATCATGAGGAAAAATGGGTATGTAATAATGGTGACGATGTTATTTTGTATGTACATATGATATATATATCCATTTTTTGGTAATCATTATGTAAATGAGGTATGTAATATTTTGAATTTAAAAAATTAAAAATATATAATAAATAAAATAATATTTAATTGTGTTTAAATATATTTCAATATCATCCATATCATGTGGTGATGAAAAAATATTCACATCACATTGAAGATGCGGTGGTCAACATGTCCCCGAATGATGTAATAACTTATTCATTTTAGAGAAGTTAAGATATAAAATGATAACTTATATTTAAATAAATATAAAACTTTCATAAATATTATAATTTTTTAATTTATATCACCATTTTCCATTATATATAATATGGTTACCTTATAGATAACACGTTATTGAAAAATGAATGAAATCACTTTGCATGACGCTAATATGTCGCATATGCGAGTAATGTTTTCTTATCTCCAAAGGAATAGAATTTAAAAACCATAATAATTTATATAATGAATACATAGATATAATATTTTATAAATATAATACATAAACACTATATCCATCATCATACAAAACAATGGGATGTGGTAATGGAAAAATATATGACACCATTTCATGATGAGGTAGTTAGTTGTATACACAAATGATTATTTCGTAACTCATTTGATATAAGTGTGAATGGTTTTAGGATGTACCATTAACATAAATATATTTAAATATATGTATGATATCAATTTTTTTATATCATTATTATTAATAATAATTTAAGGGGTCGAGAAATATGTAAAAACATTACTCATTGATGAATGTTCCCTCTACTTTAGGTAACTTGTATTATTCGGCTGAAATCGAATTTATTTGTTATATTTACATCCAATTTAATTCTTATAAGAAGATATTATTGATGTTGATACGTAATTTAGTCAGTTTTTTGATGGTCTAAATTTTTTATGTGGTGAGTGTATTTGAGGGGAGTGAATTCCCTTTTATAATAGAGGTGGTGTGGTATTATTGTGAATACCCAACTCTATTCACTATTGTGATTATAAAATTCATAATATTGCTTTTTTTTAAAAGAAATATATATTAGGGTTCATATAGTATATAAACACATCCAAAACCGAAAAAAATCAATTTTGTTTTTAATTTTATTTTATATGAATTATGTTTTCTCAATTTTACCTTTTTAGTTTTTCCATGGAAACATGTATCTTTTTGTTTATATTGTTAATTTATAAATTTAGACTACTCTGTAAATGATTTTTATTAAATATTTTATACCTAATTATTATAAACATAAAATAATAATTACTAAATAAAGATCTGATTTATGTCTAAAATTTATTTAAACCCAATGATATATTCTTTATAAAGTAACTATTTTTCACATAACTACCCAAACAATGTATTTATTATAAAGGGGTTTTTATAATTATAAAATATAAATTTAGGTCATGAAAAAAATTTAATTGATATTAATAGTTACATAAAAAATATTTAATGAATATAAGAGGTTTATTAATTCTAAATTATTTAATAAAATTTAATTTATCGTAAAATAACATTAATGCTTGTTTTGAAATTATTAATAAAAATTAAATTCAAATATCTACCAACTAAATAAAAAAATTCTTTCCAATGATTTTTGATACTATGAAACACTATATATTAATCTATAAAAACAATTTAACACAATACATCATTACATTTACTTCACTTTTATTATTTTTAGTATCATTTAGTTTTTTCAATAATCTATAAAATTTATACAATAGAATTTATTAAAAATTTCATTTAGATAATTCATCTCAAAAAAGATATTACATGTTATTATGGTAGTATGAAATCATTTATTTTCAATATAATACCTACTTCCGATCCACTATTGTTTAGTGTCCTTATCCCAATGCATTATATATATTAAAAGCAAGAAATTGTATATATTTACATTTTTATTTATATAAATTATATTAAGCGTCATATTCATTGGAAAGAGTAAATTTATTGAAATATATGATATTAGGATTAAAATGTTATAAATAAAATAATTATATAACAATTAAGACAATATTTTATATTATTTTCACTTTTATCATTCCCTTTTAATCCCACGATAACCTAGTTCAACCTTAACCGTGATAATTATTTTTTTGCTGTATACAATATTAAATATGGAAAATAATTAAGTATTTATTTTTACATAATATATCAAATTATGTTTTAAATGTGGAATCATATTTCAATATTTGACTTATTCATCAATGATTGATTTAAAAAATCATCAAAATGTGATAAGAAAGGTGTTTTTAAAATGATAAAATTCAGATGTTTTTTATATTTTTTTTAGAAAATTCATTATTAAAATTCATCCAATTACATAAATAATATTAATATATATATAATTTGACTAATTTTACATTAAATATTAAAAAATATAACTTATCATTATAAATAATTCAATGGAAAAAATTGTTTCTAATTAAAATCCTTTATTTTTTAGTATTCATCAAAAATTGAATCTTTTTTTAAAAAATGATTATTATTTTATGTTTTTAAAATTAAAGATTATTTTTTAAATTAATAATATAAAATATACAATTTTCATTAAATAATGGTGCCATAATAGGTGGAAAATGTTAAAAAACACACAATATTAAGCATAAAATTTGATATTTTTATCTACTGTGTATAAAAAATATGTAAAAATATTAATTCTTTAATTGAAATATTTAATATAAATCTAATTATTATTGCCCAATTTTTTTAATAAAAACTAAAAAACAAAATTTCAAATTAAAATGTTTTTCAGAAAAATATTTCATTTTATTATCAAAATGATTTTTTTATATCTTATTGAATGGTCACCAAAGAATATACTATATATAAATACGTAAACCAAATTTATATAATTAATTTAATATTATACAACCATATATTCATAAAACTATGTGATATATTTCATAATAAATCAAAATATTATTTATATATTGTAGTTCTTTAAAACTCGGTGATTCTTGTAATAAAATTTGTTGAGTAAACTCATTGTTGTATTTATCAAAATATAAACTCAGAAGGGTGTTATGATTATGTCATTGAATAAAATTTTACTATTTTAAAATAAATGGGTGTTACAACTACCTCCAATTCTATAAAACCAATGGTCTTTTTGATCGTCATATACTTATAATTTTGAGTCAATTAACGTTAATTTATGCAGCACTTATTTGTAATCAATGACATCAATCTATCAATATAAATATAAATATTTTTATTATATTATAAAATGTGTAATCATATTTTAAAATACTTTTATGTGCTATTATAAATGAATTTCTTCACTTCCCTTTTATTAAAGGGGTGTTTTTAACCGTTTTTACAATGTAGGTTTCGAACAATGTTACATACCAATATCTAACATTTGATTACCGAGATAAATTTCCAAGTACAATGATACAATTTATTTATGGTGGGAGAATTTAACACCCCAGATTTTTAAAATATAAATTATTATTTTTGATATCATAAAGGAGACAAAACAATTAGTTTGTCTTTAATTACATCGATTTTCTAGTTTAGAAATTGTTATGTGTAATAATGAGCTTAAACTAAACAAGTTTTTTCATGTATTTATTATGATAGGTTTCAACAATAAATTGGAAAGGTTGCTTTAAAAAATTTTAATTGAATTATGAAAAAAATGTTTTTACTTGTATATATAATAAATTATTAAGTAACTAATTAATTATAATTTAATAAAACCCCATTTCAAAATTAAAAAGATTCATTTTCTTATATGCTGTTATAAATATCCCAATTATGGTTTATTTAAATACATTAAAAAATTAATTCATGTTTGATTATATTAATACATTTTATATTTATTATATATTAAATATAAGTTTTAAATTAATCCATATTTTTTGTAAACAATATATACAAAAAAAATTGAATTTTATGCCTAAAAATGTGTTTTTAAAAACATAAATTTTATCGCCCTTTTATAGGGAAATTGTTTAAAAAAATTATTAAAAATGGTATACAATTTATTTGAAAAAAATATACTTTATTTTTTATATTAGAAAAAAAAATAACTTTGGGGGGATTTTATTTATTTTTCAAAAATGGTTCAATTTATGATGAATGGTGAAAAATTCTAATTCTTTTTTGGAAATATCCCTTTTAATTAAATTATTAATAATTTTAAATGATATAATTAATTGGTTAAAATTTAATATTAGTAAAAAATTATCTAAAATTATATATTTTAAGTAATTATAACCATTATAATATTTAATTTTAATATAAAAACATTATAATATTTTGAACATTGTCTCTTAAAAAATCTGTTTACTTATCATGGGCGTGGGATTTATTTTTTATGAAAATATTAACATTAGTTTAATTAAATTTTTAAATTTGGACTCTTTATATATAATAATAATAATATTTTATATTAATTAATTATGTTAGATTAATATTTGACCAATATAAATAGTCAAAAAAATAATGATTATTTACCCTAGTTAATGTAAAAATGGGGTTATAGTGTGGTTAAACTGATAATTTTGGGTTATAATGACCCAATAATTTGTCCGAAACCCATTTAATGGACATATATTGACCCTTCTGACTTTATGTTACATTTTTCATTGTTTGTTAATATTTTTCAATGAAAAGGACCAATAAAAATTGTTATTTAAGGAAAACGACTAAACATCACCATTGTAACATTTAAAATAAACAAAGAATTTGGGTAAGGACTAAAAACAACATTGGTTTGGTTATATATATAATTTTAAAATGTAAATGATTTTTTTAATTTTGATAATTTATTTTTTTAATGGCTAAATAATAACTTTAAATGCATAAGAGTCACTAACTAATTAATTATTTTTTAAATAAAAAAATAAAATGATACTAAAAATACTTAAAGTGGAGTAGAATAAAAGACTTATTGTGATAATTATTTTTTAGATGAATATATCTGACATGGCCCATCCCTGGGGGCCCGTGCCATGACTCCCCAAGCCCACCTCCAATCGGCCAAGGGCTGGTGACTAGAACCGGTTATACATATTACTACATGGGAGGCATTGCCTAATAACCTGTACACACACACACATCTCCAAGACCATGGATGCTGAAAAGTAAAAACCAATAAGGAACAAAATTAATGCATACAAATAAACCCAAAAAAAGAGTACGATGGAATATAATGTACTGAATGTAAACTGGGCCAGAATTACAGCCCACCAAAAACAAGAGTCTGAAAAAAACTGCAAATTCCAACCTAAAAACACAAGGTGGTACTGGGATTGTTCCTCATAGCTTAAGGAATTCCTTGTTCTATAGGGAACTCAAAAATCTTGGTCATGTCTTGGTTTTCCCTGGACTCTATCAAATAGACAGCTCGTCTTCATAAGACATTACACATGCGGGAAAAGCCCATATAGGGGTGAGTATTACAATACTAAGTAGAGGACCCTGAAAAACACAAAGAAATTACACAATGGAAAGGCCTAGTCGGCTCTAAATAGTATATGTACACTAAACATATAATAGGAGATCACAGTCCAGATATACTCAAAATCTAGACCTGTAGTATAGAGATAAGTCACACAACCTGATACCCCAGCTAGTGATTCAGTTTGAAGATTTCCATGATGTACTCATTCTGGGAGAACATACTCCACAAGTCTTGTATCTCTGATGATGTCTGAACAAGAACCATTTTTCATTGGGAATCATCACGAGAGGTAGTTACACTCATTACAGGAGACACACTCTTGAGTGGGATGATCACGATAGATAGAAGAACTCATTACGGGAGAAACACTTCGGAGTGGGATAGATCATGATACACAGATGAGGACCACTTCCAGGGCCATAGAGGATACTAGTACTCATCCGGATTCACCCTATAGGCGATTCAATAGGTAGGTAGAGGATCAATGCTTGGAAGGTTTGGTCACGTCGATGCTTGACTCTACCTAGGGTCCGGAATGGATAAGGGATCTCACTCCGGGCCTCTTGGAGGGATGTCAACTCTATCACAGAATTTTTTACTAAACGGATCATACTCCTATAAAAGGAAACAATGCCTAACATTTAGGAGAATGGGAAGAAGGGGAAATAACAGAAATGAAATATGTCCAAGATACAGTGAACAAAATGACAATGCCATTTTCCAAAAAGTACACATCGTGTAAAAAAATTACACATTGTGTTGTTTGACCCTGGGTAATGCCTGTGTACAATGGCTCATGTCGTAAGGCTGGTCGTGTCGAAAAGTTGGTACCCGGCGTGTAGTATGGTGTACATTATGTGTCCATGTAAGGGTGTTTGGCTCCATGTACCCTGGCCATGTGCCCGTACACGTTCATCAACCCATGTACTCCAACCCATGAAATCGGTACACTGGGTGACCCGCGTTACTAGCCTCGCTTGGCCGTGTGACAGAGTACACAATCATGTACTCCATTCCATGATCATGTATCCTTAGGATACACGCTGAGTCCCACATAGCCTCTCCTGTCATGCCACATAGAGACTAAACACTATGTCTTTTGAAGCTATGTAGTCCATCTTGTGTCCGTGTACTTTCCAAAGTACACTCCGTGCTTCATGGAAAGTCCAACATTTCCTGTGACTAGGGTCACACACAGTGTTATTCCTCTCTGACCCATGGAACCCTCTCTTCCACTACTAGTACTACACGGAGTGTTCTTCGGAAGTACACTCCATGTATTCTGCAAATTTCCAGAAACATGAAACTCAACCGTCGTGCCATCCGTGATGTCATTTTCATTGATTCAGACATCCAATCGCTATTAAACACCCCATGTCTTGGTCGCCCTGATAACACGAAGACGATTCCATTGTTTTCAGACATCTGAATGGATCTAAAAACGTGAAATGATCCACCCGCGTTAAGAACACTCAAAGAACGTCCCTTACCAATCCGGTCTGATTCGTCATCCTCTATCGTCGCCGCACCTCTACAAAGTCGTTGTGGTGTCGAATATTTAATTTGAGATCTTTTCATCGCAAAATGGGTGATCAACGATCCGATATTCATATCTCCTCAAAGAACGTGAGGTACATTTGAAAGAAAAATGGAAAGTTAATTCCAATAAGAAAATCAAGGAAAGAACCTCCTCATTCGTTCACCACTACGTTGATCCACTCCCATTAGTTGGCCTAAATAGAGAATAATCAAACAATAATAATTCAGTATAGATCAATAACCTGAATCATCCCAATTAAACCCTCCAACAAGAACATATGAATCCACGAATCAACTTGTTCATGGTTGATCTATGTTCTTCATTTAACTCAAAAGAGGCGAAATGAAATTAAATAACAAAACACTACCTCGCAAAGGGATTGATCATTGATTAAGATTCTCTCCATCATCTTTTTTGATATCCTTCAACTTCGTTGGAATAGCGATTCGCAGCTTTGATCCATCGCCGAGATTTTTCCCTAGAGTTTCCTCTCAATCTTCCGCCAACAATCGATATTCCATTATCTCAATTAAATGGAAATGTGTTTGGAATTAAAAATACACTGTGGTATTAATGATTAAAACATTCCATTCTTGAGTCATCATGATGCATCATTTATTAAAAAAATAGTTTCCTCTTCGTCGTGTGGCAGCGGATGTTTCCATATAAAATAAAAATAATCATTGCGATTTTATTTTATTTTATTTTTGATGAAAAATTCTGAAAATTAACTTTTTCCCTCAACCCGCACTGGTCTAGTTTAGACCCGTTCTTAGGTAATGTCGTCATCCCAGACAAAATGGAGCCCTACGATATTTTATCCGGGCGTCTGTTTGGAAACTACCACAACCGTGCACATGTGTCGATTTACATAACTTAAAAACAGTTTGAACCCACATTCCGGGATCACCAAGACTTGAAATGATGTGCCTTCTTTGCACCTAGTCTCATAATAATTCTATATAATACTAAAAAAACTAAAAATCCTAGACATTACATTCTCCCTACCTTGGGGAATTGTGTCCCAATAAAGTCAAAACAAGACTACTCAAAAAAATGTGGGTACTCGGCACAGCTTTAATCCTCCCACTCCAACGTGATCTCCTAAAGATTCTCATGCTTCCAACAAACATGCCCAAATAGAATTAATCACCAATGAAGGATCCTCTCCTGCCGATCATCGATCTCTACTGGGTACTCAAAAATGACCACTCTATCATTGATGACCACCTCACCCCAGTCGATGAAGTGTGCTGGGTCATGCACATACCTCCTCAACACTGACACATGGAATACATCATGTACCTAATAAAATTATGGCGGTAGAGCTAGGTGGTACGCCACCTCTCCAACTCTGCACAATATATGGAAAGGTCCAATGAACCTTGGTTATAGCTTGCCGGCATGACCTAATCTTTATAGCACTCGTCGAAGTGAGACCCGAAGAAAGACGTGGTCTCCCTCTTCAAACTCCAGAGGTCTCCCTCGTCTATCAGCATAAGACTTCTGCCAGTTATGTGTAGTCTTCATCCACTCCTGGATGATCTGCACCTTCTCGGGGGTAGCTCACACCAACTCAGGACCCATGAGTGCTGACTCCCAGGGGTCTCTCTAGAAAATAGATGACCGACATGGTCTTCCATGAAAATCATCAAATGGTTCAATACAAATGGTGGAAAGGTAACTGTTATTATACGCAAACTCCAACAGTGGTAGTGCTCTTCCCAACTATGACCAATGTCCATGATACAGGCCCGCAACATATCCTCCAGAACCTAACTGGTCCTCTCCATCTAACCATCAGTCTAGAGATAGAATGTCGTGCTCAAGCGTAGTTGATTCCCAATAGCCACCTACAATCCCTTCTACAACCGGGATGTAAAGCAGGCTTCTCAGTCTGAGACTATCATTGAAGGGATGCCATGAAGCTGAATTATCTGATGTTTGTAGAGGTGACCCAATCTCTCTATGGAAATATGATTTCTAATAGCTAGAAAGAGCGCCGACTTGGTGAGTCGGTCAATGATCACCCATAAGAAATCATACCCCTTGGGCGTCCGTGATAATCCTATCATGAGGCCAATCGATATTTCATCCAACTTCCACTCTGTAACTTCAAAGGGGTTAGCTAATCTTGCTGGAACCTAGTTCTCATCCTTCCCCTGCTGGCATGTGAGGAATCGGGAAACAAACTCTGCTACTTCCTTCTTCATGCCTGACTAACCGAACTATCATCGAAGATCCTAGTACATCTTTTCCAATCCAAGATGTACCAACAAGGGGGATGTATGAAACTCCATCATGACTAACTCTAGAAATGCTATTGGTACAATAGTGCATACTATTAAAAGATGTATGTGCTCAACACCTTGTGAATATCCATCTAGAGCATTCCATGTGGATAACTGAGAACATAATTCTACAGAGTCGACATCTCCTACCTGCACCTCCCAAACCCATTGTATGACTGGAGGGGTGACAACCATCGACTATAGTTAAGATGTATCCTCTCTATCTGTGAAAGATAACTGCACCATGACTATCTTCTATGTCACCGCACTCAACATCTGTGAGATTGACCTTCATCTAAGAGAATATTCCACCTTGTTCCCCTTCCCAGGAGTATAACTGATATCAAAATCATAGTCCAAGAGGAACTCTATGTAATTCCACTGCCTCAAATTCAAATCCGTTTGTAAGAAGAAATAATTGAGGATCGTGTGGTCAAAGTAGAAGATACACCGATCACCCATAAGGTATTGTCGGCACATCTTCAATGTGAAGAATACCATATTCAACTTGAGATCATGGGTCTCATATTTCTGCTCATGTGGCCTAAGATGGAATGAACCATACACTACCACAAAAACAGTTTTTCGCAGCGCCCCCCTTTATCAGTGATTTTGTTAGCGCTAATAAAGGGCCCCCTTTATCAGTGCTTGTTTAGTAGCGCTGATAAACGGGGGAATTTATCAGCACTTTTTTTAAAATCGCTGATAAAGGGGCGGCTTCAAAAAAAATTTAAAAAATATAATAATGTATTAATATATTAATATATAAATATAGTTATATTGTTATATAAATATAATATATAATTTTTAAATATATTTTAGATATGTATACATGTACATTGACACTTATTATACTTAATATATAAGATATTTATTGAAAATGACCTCTTAAAAATTTAAAAAGTTATTTTTAATTAATAATTTGATAATCATTATGGATTAATACTCATTTAATATCAATTTGAGGACTAAAAAAATTAAAAAAAATTAAAAAAAGATCCAAAATATGTTGAAAACACAACTCAAACATAAAACGGCCATAACTTTTGATCCGGGTGTCCGTTTGAGCCCTAACACATATCAAATCGAAGCCTACGATGAGCTCTAGGTCACTGTGATCCGGGGGGACCCCGGTTAAGCGTTTTTCGAGGCCAAAAGAGGCCCATAAGGCCTCCAAAACTGAGTTTTTTGTTTGGGTACCCAAATTGTTTAACATTTTGTCGATTTTCAAACTCCCTTAAGGGGGTATTATTGGCTTTTTTTTTTGCGGGGACTGAATTTATTCCAAGGTATTACATTCATATTGATATTATGTCTTTGAAATTTCATCCTTTTTTATAATGCACTGCTATTTATAATCAAATATATAACGATATGTACATATTTTTTATATATTCGCACATAAAAATTAAATTTTTTAAATAAATAATTAAACATATTTACATATAAAATATATTAGCTTTATCTAAATAATAACTAATATCCATTTTATTTAAAATACCAATATATGAATATTTATATACCTATATATTAATCTAACTTTATATATATTAAACTAACAATATATATATATATTAATCTAACTATATATATATATATATTAATCTAATAACTATATATATATTAATATAACTACATATATATATTAGTATTACTATAAATATATATATATTAATATCACTATATATATATTAATATAACTATATATATATATTCATATAACTATATATATATATTAATATAAATATATATTACTATATGAATAAATATAACTAAATATATATATATAGATATAGATATATATTAATATCACTATATATATATATATTAATATAACTATATATATATTATTATATCTATATAAATATATTATAATATAACTATATATATATATTATTATATAACTATATATATATATATTATAATCTAATAACTATATATATATTAATATATATATATATTACTAAATGAATAAATATAACTATATATATATAGAGAGAGAGAGATCATGAATTGGAAGACAAATAAAAATAGAGTAGTGGTAAAGGCTTAGGCGCGCAGGGGGAGGTCTCGAGTTCAAATCCTGTGGGAGGCAGGGGCGCGCGCGCATGGGGGAATATAGCAATAAGCACTGTTAAAGGGTGAAGGGGGTGAGTTTGGTGCGCGGGGTACTGTACAGGGGAAGAAAAACACTGTAAAATGGTGGGGGGCTCAAGTGCTATAAAAGCCCACCCGATTCGCAGTATTTTTTAATTTTATTTAATTTTTTTTAAAATTTTTTTAATTTTTTTTTTTTTTTTAACTTTTATCAGCGCTTTTTGAAAAGCATTGATAAAGTGGTCCTTTATCAGCGCTAAAACGAAAGCGCTGATAAAGGAAGTGCTGATATAGGACCCCTTTATCAGGGCTAAAAAAAGCACTGATAAAGGGGTACTTTTATCAGTGCTTTTTTTAGCACTGATAAAGGGGTCCTATATCAGTGCTTTTCGGAGCACTGATAAAGGGTACCCCCCCCCCTTTCTACGCTGGATTTATCAATGCTTTTCTAGTGCTGATAAAGGCCATTTTAACGCTGATAAAGGCCGTGTTTGTAGTAGTGATAAGTAATCACTGCCTATATCTGCATCAGAATGCAGCCATGCCCGGTCCATGATGCATCATAGAAAACTATGTACTGGACACCCTCATCTGGTAATCTCAAGAATATGGTGCTAGTCAAACTTTACCTCAGCTGCTCGAAGGCCTGCTGGCACTTCTCCATCCACACGAAGGGTTCCCCTTCCTCATCAAGGACGTCATTAGTGCTTCTATTCAGGAAACATTAGTGATGAATCTATGGTAATATCCTACCAAACCAAGGAAGCTCCGCACCTCTATCACGCTCTGAGGTGGCTCCCATTATAACACAACCTCAACCTTGGCAGGGTCTATAGATACTCCATCTACTGAGATGACATGTCCTAGAAAGTTGACCTCCTGAATCCATAATTGGAACTTTGAGAGCTTCCCAAAAAGCTGGTGCTCTCAGCATACGTCTAGAACTATCTGCAGGTGTCTCTCGTGCTCCTCCTATGACACTGAGTACATAAGGATGTTTTCGATGAAGACCACCATGAACTGGTCCAGGTACGGCTGGAAGCTCTGCTTCATCAGTCCCATGAACTCTGCGGGGGTGTTTGTCATGCCAAAAGTCATCACCAAGTAATCATAGTTACCATAGAGGCATATGAAGGGCATCCTTAGTATATCCTTGTCCCGTACCCATGAGTGGTGATAACATATTCGAAGTTTAGCCTTTGAGAACCACTGTTCCCATCACAGCTGATCGAAGAGGTCGTCAATTGTCGGCAGTGGATACTTATTCTTCACTATCAACTAATTCAGGTGCCATTAATCCATGCACAACCTCAATCTACCATATTCCTTCTTGTAAAGTAAGACTGGGGCCGCCCAGGGTGAAACACTGGGTCTTACGAAACCCTTTCTCTACAAATCCTCCAACGACACCCTCATCCTACGAAGTTCTATGGGGTCCATCCGATATGCTGGTGAAGAAATCGGTGTCTTCCAAGGGTGTAAGTTGATGCAGAAGTCGATTTATCGGAAGGGAGGAAATCCTGGAACAACTTTGGGAATACTTCCTTATACTCTACCACTACTACTAGGAACTGAGAGCTGAAAACATATACTACTATGAGGGTAAGGCTCACCATCTCATGAGTTATCAGATGTACCCTCTTATGCATGAGCCCATTCGATGCTGCCTGGGTCTCCCTTTCTCCGAAAATGGAAAACCCCGCTCCATTACAATAGACACACCTCACTCTTCAACTAAAAAATTCAACCTGGTCATGGAATGAATATAAACAATCCATATCGAGAATGACGTCGTATGACCTCTACGCTAACACCAAGAGGTTCCAACCGAAACTCTCACCTCCAAGGGTAAGATCACACTATCTGCAAAGGTTGGTGATCATTATGTTTCCTCCCATAGGTGTCTCCAAGTGTATGTATCGAGTTAATGGTTCTAACAAAATTTTAAGGTTTCACACAAGACATATGGAGATGAAGGAATGAATAGAACCTGTGTCTATAAGTACGATAACTAATGTAAAGAAGACACATGTAATGTCCCGGATCTCTCCGGCCCATTTCCTTTTTCAAAAAGAAGGCAACGAAGTGTTATGGATGGTAAAATGGACTTTTCCCACACTTTCTAGAATTTTGAAACTAAATGCCATGTAGTTTGAGTACACGCCGTATACTCCCTTTCTGGGTATACCCCGTGTTGATGGTCATGTCCTTACTGTGTGGAGTAATGGGTGCACGTCGTGTGTCCAGTTCTATACGTCCTGTAGTCCTTCCCCGCGTACGCGTTACCAGTCAACAGTTGTGTACCGTGTTGGAGCCATGTCCTTTCCGTGTGCAATAAATGAGTACACACTGTGTGTCTGAAATACACGCCGTGTAGTCCTTCCCTGAGTATGTGTTACCCTCAAACCGTGTGTTGACCAGTCAACAGCTACAGAATCGTGTTGGAAGCCGATGGAGACCGTGTAAAATAACCGAGTACACGTCGTGTACCATAAAGTACATGCCGTGTACTTTTCCTTTTCTCGCCTATAAAAGGATGGGTCCCCTCTATCTTTCAATTCACTCCCCTCCTCCCCGTTCCTCTGAGCAGAGCTCTCCCAAGAGACTCAAAGGCTCATTTTCTTCCATAACTACTTCGTCCGAGCTCCGATTTATGATCCGTTAGCGGCCACGATATCGAAACGGCGAGGCGGAACTTCCGAGCTTGGATCCATTGTCTTTCCTTCGGCCTTAACATTCCAACTTCCACCTGAGGAGGTTTTTCCAGGACCCGACAGAAGTGACGGACGCCGATGGACGTCTTCTAAGGTTGATCAGGGGGAGCGTTGCGATCAAAACATGTTGAGGTAGGGATCTTACCTTTGTATTTCAAATTTGTGCATCATGTGGGGTGGGGTTCCTCTTTTTTTATAAAACACAGTCGAACCGGTTTAATGAAGATAATAACCGTCTTATATAATGGGGATTGGATGTTTGTGATTACTGTTACCTTACTTTTTATATCCTCTGATATTATATTGTGGATTGAATGAGCTTCGGCCTACAGAAAATCACGGTCGTTGGGGGCCTTTTCTTACACAATTAAATGTGGCCCTCTCCTTCTTGATTTTTTCTTATGGATGGAAACATTGTGGAATGTGGAATTTGGTTAATCACGTAAAGTTGGCTGTTTAAAATCTGGAACCCTTGTGTGATCACCCCGGTTAAACAAAATGGAATAATGAACATGTAGGTGTTGGCTTGGATATGTGGCTTGTGATGGGGGTGTTTTGTGGGTTGTTGTGAATAGAGTGAGCAGTGGGGCTGCAGTTGACTTGGTTTTGGGTTGGTGTGAATTTTATATTGGTGACGGGTAGCGGGGCAGCGATAAATGGTATTAAAGAGATAATGATGCACGGGTTCCGATGCGGTTATGGTTATGGTGGTTGGCAGCGGGGCTGCGGGGTTGGGTTGAATGTGAACGGGCTTTGGGTTGTGGTTAATAAATAAAAGTGGAAGATTTAATGAATGGTGGGTCAATGAAACGTAATTAATAATCAATGGGTTGGTTGGCTGATATGAAGGGACTTGGTTGTGTTGCTTGTATTTTCCTAACTTGATTTGTGGTTGGAAGGAATATGTTTTATGAACTATTGATGTGGTTGGTTGTGGATAGTTTCCCAGTAGTTAAGGAACTAAATAAACTAATTCTGTTGAAACGTGAAAACCTAAATGGGGTTGGGGTTGTTTGTTGTATGCATGCTTCGTAGTATCAGTGCCAAGGAACGTGCTTGGTTTCTCTGTTTAGAAGCCATAGGTTGTGCTGTGTGGTTGGTATATATATATCTGTATCTTTTTTGTTTTATCACACCCCACCCATGTTGAGAACTTAGTGCCGAACACTCCCATTTCGTGGGATAGAGTGTTTTTGCATTAGTTACTAGCTCTTTCCTGCTCCTTCTCCCTTAGGCTATGTTGTCTTGAGGCGACCTTACTCCTAAGACTCTTCGGGTAGGATTTGAATGGGATGGCTTTAGCCCACGACTCTTCAGGCAGGTTCTAATGTTTCCCAATAATCTTCAGGATGTGGCCCAGGTGTGTGCGGGTGGGATACATGGTTGTGAGGCCCACGTGTGTGCGGACGGGATATGTGGTTGTGAGGCCCAGGTGTGTGCGGGTGGGATACGGGGTTGTGAGGCCCAGGTGTGTACGGGCGGGGAGAGTGTGGCAGCGTCAGGACGTTTACCGTTAGGAAGAGCAGCTATCTAAATTGAAATGGTGCAGGGTACCCAATATTCTTGTACTTATATACTACTACCTATTGTGCATGTGTTTTGGTGAGTGTGGCTGGTGAGGTTGGGTGGATAGAATTCCTTTATTGGTTTATTCTGTTGTTCTCAAGGTACATTAGGATGTCTCCCCACTTGTTCATGAGAGCTTTAGGTTTCCCTACTGAGTATACTTGTATGCTCACCCTACGTTTACTTTCAGGTTTCCAGGAGGACTACCAGGGCCGTGCGGGACCCTACTAGTTGGACAGTTGGAGTTGTTGTAGTTGTTGTTCTCTTATTTTCTTTTTTTATTATACTTTGAGCTTTCTAGTACTTGTACCTTGTTATAAATTGTTTAAACATACATGTGGGCTTGGTTTGGGTTTATTTCTATACACTTGTTCTTTATTCCTTTTGGTGGTTGAATCGTCCTATTTCCCGATCCTAAATAAATAAAAAGGGTAATGCCTCCCATATTTGTGAAAATTCATACCCTTGGCGCTAGTCGCCACCCTAGGGCCTACTGGAGGTGGGACTCGGGGGTCATTATCTCCCATTCACCATTTCCAGCATTAGAGGGGCATCTTTGGTGGGAGGGGGTCATGACTGAATGGTATCAGAGGGAGGTGGTTGAGAGATAGGATGGATTCTAACGTTAGACATAGTGAGGATTGCCTGGGATGGTAGGGTAACAATGTTAGTCAATCTTTATGTGTGACATAGGGTAGGGAAGACCGGCTAGGACATGGGATTTTAGGGCCCCCCGTGATCCGATGCAAGGATTTTGAGCCTACCTAACAACCAAGTGAGACTACATTGACTGCATGGTAGAGACCCTAGGGAATGTACATGCATCACCATGATAGTGTTTTTACATTATTTGGGTGTTCTGGGAAAGATATTTAAATAAAATGATAAAATTAAACCTTGCACTTTTCCTCACTACTTGGGCTTAGCCGATCCTTGTAAACCGTAAAACTATGGTACCTGGACGTCGTCCCCAGGTGGCTCAGACAGCCGAGGCCCAGCAGATTCAGGCGGTTGATCAGCTGAGGATTGACCGAGAGGAGGAAGATAGCCAGTGGCAAAAGACTCTCTGTTCAATCCAGCGGTAGACCCTCAAGAAGTATGAGGGTAGTACTTAGGATATGGAGACATAGGGGTGTCTTGAGGAACTCAGGATCGTTTTTACCTTGATTTGTGATTTGATGGAGTACTGGGTTCCCCTAGCAGTCAGTCAGCTGAGAGGTGAAACACGACATTGGTGGAAACTCTACCTCTGATAGAGGATAGAGGCAGAGGTTCCAAGGGCTGACTTTGAGAAGGAATATCGAGAGGAATTACTTTCTTCTGTGATCAATGCGGAGAATCTGCAGGAGTTACTCTCCATTCAACATGGGAGTATGTCAGTACAAGAGCTGGGGATCATGTTCAAGGATCTCCTGCGCTTTGCTCCGGATCTATTTCCGGATGAGGAGTCTCGAGCGAGACGTTTGGAGGAGGCGCTTCGTCTTTCGCTCCAGTATGATGTCACCCCCTTCACCCTTCTGACGTACATGGCGGTACAGAAGAAGGTAGAGGTTGTAGAGAGGATACACTCGCTGGGAGGTGCACCCCGAGATGGGATCCAGCCAGGTTCATCGAAGGGGAAGGCAGTCAGCAGTAGGTCTCCTGCGACGGGTCCTTCTAGGTTCTGGCCAGTGGGGAGCAGGCCCCAGCAGTTCCAATTCAGATCTTCTGGTCCTCGTCCTTTTTTCACGAGCCCAGAACTGAGGTGTTTTTTCTTGTGGAGGTTTCGGGAACGTTCAGAGTCGGTGCCCGACCCGGGATCTGTACGGTGGAGGTGGGCAGGTTCAGCGCCCACCTCAGCAGCACTAGTTTCCAGTGAGGCCCTTCCAGCAGCAGCAAGACCATGCTCCTCCGAGGGCAGACTTTGCGGGAGGAGGCTGACCTGAGGGTGCTCATCAGGGACCTCGACCAGGGCATGGTCGGGGAGGTGGATGACATCAGAGAGGAAGAGGAGCTGGGCGTGGACAGTTGCACGCAGCAGAGTTGACAGCTCCAGCAGGACCAGAGGTGGCGTGAGGTACGATTTGTTTGTTCAACACTCTTGTTTCTGCTTTTTTCGATTCGGGTGCTTCGAAGTCCTTTGTTTCACCTTGTCTAGCCCATGATTTGGTACTGCACGTAGAGAGACATTCCATACCACTGGTTCTGAGTACACCAGTTGGAGGCCATACTAGCATATCTTGTGTTTTCCGGGGATGTGGGGTAACGTTGGGACCACATCGATCTAGTGGAGACCTTCTTCAATTACAGATGAAGCCATACGATGTCATCTTAGGCATCGACTGGTTTTCTCCGAATAGTGCTGTTAGCGACTGCTTCCGGAGAAGAGTCGTGTTCTCCGACGTGGACAGGCGGTGTGTAGCTTTTGTTGGCGAGAGGATCTATCAGGTGGGAAGCCGGCATGTGGAGCCACTCCTTTCCTTGTTTGGTGTGCTATCAGTGGTTCCAGCTTATATAGAGATGATGGATGTCCTAGAGGTTGTTGGGGAGTTCCATGATGTTTTACCTGATGAGGTTGTGCCTCTACCCCCCCCCCCCCCCCGACGTGATGTTGAGTTTTGGATAGACTTACAGCCTGGTGCTCATCCAATTTCGATGGCCCCTTATCGGATGGTACCTTCGGAGTTGCGGGAGTTTCGGATTCAGATTGATGATTTGATGGAGAAGGGTTTTGTTCGACCAATCGTATCACCATGGGGTGCTCCGGTTTTGTTCATGAAGAATGCAGATGGTGGTCTCTGGCTGTGCATAGACTACCGAAGGTTGAACTAGGTAACGGTCAAGAACAGTTACCCCATCCCAAGGATAGATGATCTCTTCGACCAACTGAGGGGAGCAGGTTGGTTTTCCAAGATTAATCTACAATCTGGATATCATCAGCTGAGGGTCAAAGATAGTGACATCTCGAAGACGGCTTTCAGGTGATGGTATGGGCACTTCATGTTTGTGGTGATACTGTTTGGAGTTACGAATGTACCGGCTGTGTTCAAGGGACTTATGAACTTTGTCTTCCGCAATTTTCTGGACCGGTTCATCATTGTGTTTATCGATGACATCCTGATCTACTCACGGTCAGAGGGGAGCACGTTGAGCATCTCAGGGTTGTCTTTGGAGTCCTTCGACACCACCAACATTACGGGAAATTGCCAAAGTGTAAGTTCTTGCCACAATAAGTACACTTCCTTGGGCACGTGGTGTCTCAGTATGGAGTGTCATTGGACCCATCGATGGTGGAGGCAGTTGTTTCTTGGGCAGCACCCAAGAGCGTGGCAGAAGTTCGTAGTTTCATGGGGTTAGTAGGTTACTATCGGAGGTTTGTTTCAGACTTCTCTAGATTTGTTGCTCCTTTGATAGCTTTGACGAGGAATAACGAGGTCTTCCAATAGAGCAAGCAGTTCCAGAAAGATTTTGACTACCTGAAGGAGAAGTTGGTCTGTGCTCCCGTACTCAGGTTTCCAGAGGAAGGGTTGTTGTATGAGGTGTTTTGTGGTGCTTCTGGCCTCGGTCTAGGGTGCGTGATGATGCAGAAGAAGGGTGTGAACTGTTATGGGTCTAGGCAGTTATGCCCTCACGAGCGTAACTATGCCACCCATGGCCTAGAGCTTGCAGCAGTAGTGTTCGCACTGAAGTTGTGGCGACATTACCTCTTTGGGGAGCGCTTTTTGGTCTTCTCAGATCACAAGAGCCTGCTTTTTATCTTCTCCCAGCGTGACCTGAACTTATGGCAGTGGATATGGGTCGAGATTCTCCAAGACTATGACTTTGAGATCTCTTACACTGATGGTAAGGGCAACATTGTGGCTCATGCCCTGAGCATGAAGTCGCATAAGGAAGTAGTTCGGAAGTCCACTGATGCTTGGAAAGCGATGGGAGAGTTGGCCGCCTTGCACTTGGATGCCAGGGTAGAAGGTGTTAGAGGTTGTTTGTTTCAGATGACGGTGCAATCCTCCTTTTTGTAGCAGGTAGAAGAGTCCCAGTGGGGGGACTCTGAGGCAGAAGTGATGCAGGATTGTGTCGATCAGGGGAACGCTCCAGAGGGATGGCCAGAGGACATCCGACATCAGATGCTTTTCCATGGAAGGTTGTTTGTTCCAAAGGTAATGTGTGAGGGATTTCTCCATGAGTTCCATAGCTCAGCCTTGGAAGAACATCCAAGAGTTTCTAAAATGTACCGAGGAATGAGGGAACAGTTTTGGTGGCCCGGGGTGAAACGGGAAGTGGCAGAGTTTGTGGATAAATGCCTAGTGTGTCAGCAAGTGAAGGATAAACAACGTGTTCCCAGTGGTTTGTTGCATCCTTTAGATGTCCCCGAGTGGAAGTGGGATGACATCTCAATGGACATCATCACAGGACTACCCAGAGCTCAGGGTGGTTATGATGCTATATGGGTAGTGGTGGATCGGCTGACGAAATCAGCTCACTTATTACCAATTAAGAAGTCATGCCCGGTGAGTACCATAGCACAGAGGTATGTAGACAAGGTTGTGCAGTTACATGGAGTCCCAAAGACTATCGTCTCGGATTGGGATACTCAGTTTACCTCATGAGTCTGGAGGGAGTTACAAAATGCTTTTGGCACCCAGCTACGCCTTAGCAATGCATTCCACCCCCATACCGATGGGTAGACGGAGCGGACTATCCAGACGTTGCAGGACATGCTGCGATCATGTGTTCTAGATTTAGGAGTATCATGGGTACGACACTTGCCTTTAGTAGAATTCTCCTACAACAATAGCTTCCACTCTACTATTGGCATGGCACCATTTGAGGATTTGTATGGAAGGCCATGTCGTTCACCCATTTGCTGGGTAGAGGTTGGTGAGATAGGTGCTCTTGGGCCAGAGGTAGTGCAGAGCACCACAGAGAAAGTCCAGCTTGTACGTGAGAGGATGAAAGAGGCACAGAACTGCCAGAAGTCTTATGCAGACCTTCGGAGGAGGCCCTTTGAGTTCGAGGTGGGTGATAATGTGTTCTTGAAGGTTTCCCCTTGACGGGGGCAGCAGAGGTTTGGGAAAGGGAGCAAGCTCTCACCTAGGTTCATCGGACCTTTTTAGGTGTTGAGGTGAGTCAACGACGTGGAATATCAGCTGGCCCTTCCACCTCAGTTGGAGAAGGTTCATGACGTCTTCCACGTCTCCCAGCTTCGTCGGTACTTACACGACGACTCCCACGTTATCGAATAGGGAGAGTTAGATATGGGTGATGACATGACCTTCGAGGAATGACCAGTCAAGATTGAGGATCATAAATAGAAGGTGCTCTGTGGATGAACCATTCCGTTATTTCATGTGTTGTGGAGGTATGGTGGCCTCGAGGAGAGCTCTTGGGAGTAGGAGACCCAGATGCACGCTCAGTACCCGGAGCTATTTTGACTTGTGTTTTCCCTTGTTCTTCTGATCTTTTTGTTGATGTTGTACTCTGTACCTTTGATATATATGGAATACTTGGCTTGTCGGTTGTGAGACCTTTTGTTTCCTTGTTCCCTGGTAATGTGTAACATGTTCGGATGATTGTGAAAGGGAATACCCTGACCCTTAATCGAGATGCATTAATGTGGATGCGATTGAACCCGTGCGGGCGAGTTAGTACCACCTAAAGCGGATAATATCTCGACATAGGAGAAGGAATTTCCCAAACCCACGTGTTCGGGCAGTGTGTTGGTTGTGTGGTGTTGGGGGTAGTGCGAATTGAAAAATCCTAATGTATGAAAGTGGGAAGACCCAATTCATAATCGAGACGCATTAATGAGGATGCGATTAAACCCGTGCAGGTGAGTCAGTGCCGCCTAAAGCAGATAATATCTCGATATAGGAGAAGGAATTCCTAACACATATGATTAGGGTTGTTGTTTGGGTTCCTATTATAACGAGAAGCCTAAGAGGTATCTTGTCGGGTTCCTCTGGGTTGGTTTTTGAATTCTTGGGGATGATAATGTTTTAAGAGGTATCAGATGTAATGGCCCAGATCTCTCCGACCCATTTACTTTGTCAAAAAGAAGGCCATGAAGTGTTATAGAGGGTAAAATGGACTTTTCCCACACTTTCTAGAATTTTTAAACTACACACCATGTAGTTTGAGTACATGCGGTGTACTCCCTTTCCGGGTATACCCCGTGTTGAAGGTCGTGTCCTTGCTGTGTGGAGTAATGGGTGAACGCCGTGTGTCCAGTTCTACACGCAGTTTAGTCCTTCCCCACGTACGTGTTACCAGTCAACGACCATATACTGTGTTGGAGCCGTGTCCTTTCCATGTTCAACAAATGAGTACATGCCGTGTGTCTGAACTACACGCCGTGTAGTCCTTCCCCGCATATGCGTTACCCTCAAACTATGTGTTGACCAGGCAACAGCCATGGAACCATGTTGGAAGCCCTGTGGAGACTGTGTAAAATAACCGAGTACACACGGTGTACCATAAAGTACACACTGTGTACTTTTCCTTTTCTCGCCTATAAAATGAGGGGTCCCCTCCTCCTTTCAATTCACTCATCTCCTCCCAATTCCTCTGAGCAGATCTCTCCCAAGAGACTCGAATGCACCTTTTCATCCATAACTTCTTCGTCTGAGCGCTGATTTATGATCCGTCAGCAGCCACGGGATCAAAACGATGAGGCGAAACATCCGATCATGGATCCGTTGTCTTTCCTTCATCCTTTCCTTTCCTAATTCCACCGGAGGAGGTTTTTTCGGGACCCGACAGAAGTGACGGTTGCCGACGGACGTCTTCTAATGTTGGTCAGGGGGAGCGTTGCGATCGAAACCTGTTGAGGTAGGGATCTTACCTTTGTCTCTCTAATTTGTGCATCATGTGGGGTGGGTTTCCTCTTGTTTTATGAAACACAGTCGAACTGGTTTAATGAAGATAATAACTGGATTATATAATGGTGATTGGAAGTTTGTGATTACTGTTACCTTACTTTTTATATCCTGTGATATTATGTTGTGAATTGAATGAGATTCTTCCTATTGAAAATCACGGTTGTTGGGGGCCTTTGCTTACGCAATTAAATGTTTCCCACTCATTCTGGATTTTTCTTATGGGTGGAAACTTTGTGGAATGTGGAATTTGGTTAATCACGTAATGTTGGCTGTCTAAAATTCGGAACCCTTGTGTGATCACCCCGGTTAAACAAAATGGAATAATGAACATGTGGGTGTCATCTTGGATATGTGGCATGTGATGGGGGCATTTTGTGGGTTTTTGTGGATAGGGTGAGTAGTGGGGCTGCGGTTGACTTTGTTGTGGGTTGGTGTGAATGTTATGTTGGTGACGGGCAGTGGGGCTGCGATAAATGGTATTAAAGAGATAATGATGTACAGGTTCCGGTGCGGTTATGGTTACGGTGGTTGGCAGTGGGGCTGCGGGGTTGGGTTGAATGTGAACGGTCTTTGCGTTGGGGTTAATAAATAAAAGTGTAAGAGTTAATGAATGGTGGGGAAATGAAACAGAATTAATAATCAATGGGTTGGTTGGCTGATAAGAAGGGACTTGGTAGTGTTACTTGTATTTTCTTAACTTGATTTGTGGATGGCAGGGATATGTTTTATGAACGATTGATATAGTTGGTTGTGGATAGTTGCCCAGTAGTTAAGGAACTAAATAAACTAATTCTACTGAAACGTGAAAACCTAAATTGGGTTAGGGTAGTTTGTTGTATTCATGCTTCTTAGTAGCAGTGTCGAGGTACATGATCAGTTTCTATTTTTAGAAGCCATAGGTTGGGCTGTATGGATGGTATATATATATCTCTATCTTTTGTGTTTTATCTCACCCCACCCATGTTGATCACTTAGTGTCGAACACTCCCATTTCATAGGAGAGGGTGTTTTTCCCAAAGTTACTAGCTCCTTCCTTCTCCTTCTCCTCGAGGCTATGATAGATTGAGGAGACCTTAAACCAAAAACACTTGGGGTAGGTTTTGAATGGGATGTCTTTAGCCCAAGACACTTCGGGCAGGTTCTACTGTTTCCCAAGAATCATCGGGATAAGGCCTAGGTGTGTGCGAGTGGGATATGTGGTTGTGAGGCCCAAGTGTGTGTGGGTGGCATACGTGGTTGTGAGGCCCCAGTGTGTACGGGCAGGATACGTGGTTGTGAGGCCGAGGTGTGTATAGGAGGGGAGAGTGTGGCTGGTGAGGTTGGGTGGATAGAATTCCATGATAGGTTTCTTTTGTTGTTCTCACGGGACATTAGGATGTCTCCCCACATGTGCACGAGAGCTTTAGGATTCCCTAATGAGTATACTTGTATTCTCACCCTACGTTTACTTTCAGGTTTCCAGGAGGACTACCAGGGCCATGCGGGACCCTACTAGTCAGACCGTTGGAGTTGTTGTAGTTGTTGTTCTCTTGTTTTCTTTTGGTATTGTACTTTGAGCTTTCTTGTACTGGTACCTTGTTATAAATTGTTTAATCATGCATGCAGGCTTGGTTTGGGTTTATTTCTATACACTTGTTCTTTCTTCTTTTTGGTGGTTGACTCATCCTATTTCCTGATCCTAAATAAATAAAAAGGGTAATGCCTCCCATATTTGTGAAAATTCATACCCTTGGTGCTAGTCACCACCCCGGAGCCTACTGGAAGCGGGACTTGGGGGTCATTATCTCTATTTCACTATTTCCAGCTCAGGAGAGGCATCGTTGGTGGGAGGGGATCGTGACAACACAAATCATACCACGTATCATCACTAGATCACATGGGTCGTACGCCTCGACCGCATGCAACTGTCCCTGCCCATGTCCCCCAGCTCCCTAAACCGAGTTCGGGCATCCTAGGGTGGGGGTGTAAGTAGATCATAGTTTCTGCCACCACCTTCAACTCTCCCTGCTCCTCTAGCATGTCCACCTCCTGGAAGTTCTATCTTCTCCATTATATTCCTCTGACTTGGTGGCCCATCCACCACTTCCATTTTAGTAGATTGATGGGTTGGACAATCTCTAGTGAGATGTCCCCCACCATCGCATGCGTAGCACCACTTAACCCTAGGATGACTAGATCCAGCCTGGGAGCCCTGGACCATCGATCCCCTGTCGTGGGTCCTCCTCTGACATCTCTCAAATCCAGATCACTGTATCCAATGTCATATCCCTCCTGTCGAGGACTCTACACCAGTATGCCTGCTGTTGACTGTCATCGTCTATCTCTGCTCTGCCAAAAAGCTCTCGATCACCAAGGCTCACTCAATCACTGAATCATAAGTCAAAATGCATAGAGGCACGACACTTGATCAAATGTCTCTTAATAGAACTCTATCATAATGTCTGAGCTTTGATGTATTAATCCCTGACTATATCCACCGTGTACCTGGTGAGGTTGGTGAACCTCAATAAATAGTCAGCTACCGTCATAATACCCTACTAGAGCTGAAGACTCTCATGGATGTGTACATATCTAAGTGAAACCGGAGTGAAATCCTCTATAAAGAGTTTCTCTAACTCTGTCCCTGAATGAGTGTCCTCATCGTGAGTCTGTGTTGTGGGACTCCACCATCATCCATCCAAACCCGGAAGAAGGCTCTCCCCTAGGATCACCATCTAGTCTGCTGGTGTCCTCACAAGATGGAAAACTCTGGTCACCACCTCGAGCCACTCCTCAGCCTCCTGAGGGTCAGGAACACCTCAGATCTTGAGTGGTCTATGTCACTGGAACTCATGGAGTGAACTCAGCCTACGCTCCTCGTTAGTCGATACATTGGGAACCACGGGATGCTCCACTAGTGGTGGTATAGCAGGTGCACCACCTGGTGGAAACACCCTGGGAACTGGTCACTGTATCGAAGCCTCATCACTAAGGGGGTCATCCTCGTGATCATTCTGCTGCATGCTAGTGGGTTTGTGTCATGAAGGCATACTTTAAGGAAAAAATATGTATCATGGTGAATGATTATATGTATATAGCTGACACAAAGGATATGGAAAACCCAAACCATTCATATATGATTCATGTACCTTTATTTTATTTCCCCACAACTAGTGTTTTTGTGTAACGAGTCGAAACATAGGTTATCAGAGTCCTGGTGTATGGATACTTCAGCTGCCGCACCAACACTGGAGTCTCTGGCCCGAATGCTGAACTCGAAACACTTAACACAGTTTCCCAAACCCATCTCATAGACTCTTGGTCCTAAGGTAGAACCGACCACCTCTGATAAAACATTGACACGACTCGTCCAAGTGGGGCCTATGCTGGGACTCCCCAAGCCCGCCTCCAATAGGACAGGGGCAGATGAGTAGCACCAAGTAGACATATTAATACATGGGAGGAATTTCTTAAGAACCTTTACACACATACACATCTAAAATCCCACAAAAGAAGAAATGAAAAAACCACTAAGGATCAAAATGAATGCATACAACAAAACCCAACCCACAGTGTAAGATGGAATGTAATGTACTGAAAGTAAACTAGGCCATAATACAAGCCCACCTAAAACAAGAGTCTGAAAAAAACTGCAATGTCCGACATGAAAACACAATGAGGTACTGGGATAGCTGCTCATAAATGAAGGAACGCCTCGGCATGTAGGGAACTCAAGACGCTCCGTCCTATCCTGGTGCACCCTAGATTCTGTTAAAAGGCTGATTGTCTGCACAAAACATGACATGTGCAGGAAAAGCATGCTCAGGGGTGAGTATAACAATACTCATTAGAGGACCCTGAAAAACAAAAATCATGTGAACAAAGAAAATGCACAGTAAGATCTACATATTATATGACTAATGAACTTATAATAGGTGATCACAATCTAGATATAATAAAAATCTAGACCATAGTATAGAGAAAAGACACACAACCGCATACCCCAGCTAGGGATTCAGTTTCAATATTTCCATGAAGTACTCGTTCCGGGAGAACACACTCTGCGAGTCTGGTAAATCTAATGACATCCTTCCGAGATATACAGTTCATCGAGAAACATCACGAGAGGTAGTTACACTCATTATGGGAGACACACTCATGAGTGGGAAGATCACGATAGATAGAATTAATCATTACACGAGACACACTCTTGAGTGGGACTAATCACGATACATATATGAGGATAACTTCCAGGTCCATGATGGATACCATAACTCATCTGGTTTCACCCACTAGGTCATTCACCAGCTAGATAGAGGATCAATGCCTAGTAGAGTTGGTCAGGTCAATCCCTGACTCTACCTAGGGTTCGGAATGGATAAGGGATCCCGCTCTGAGCCTCTCAGAGGGATGCCATATCTATCATAGATGGTCCTACAGAAAGGATCATACTCCTGTAGAAGTAAATGATGCCTTAACATCAGGGGAATGAGAAGAAGTGGCACTAACCCAAATGAAATATGTTTATGATGCGGTGAATAAAAGGACCATACAATTTCCAAAAAGTAGACGACATGTAGAAAAATTACATGCCGTGTTGTCTGAACCCAGCTACTACCCTTGTACAATGGCTCATTTCGTAAGGCTGGTCATATAGAAATGCTTGTACACAGTGTGTAGGATGGTGTACATGTCATGTCAGAGTGACTGGGGTTGGCTCCGTTTACTCTGGCCTTGTGCTCGTACACAGTCATCAACTCGTATACTCTAACTCATGTAATCGGTACATGGGGTGACCCGCATTACTGGCCTCTCCTGGCCATGTGACAGAATACATGGTCATGCACTCCATTCCGTGCCTGTGTATCCCCAGGATACAAGCCGAGTACAATGTATCCGCTTCTATCATTCCACGTAGAGAGTACATGTCATGTCGTCTAAAGTTGTGTAGTCCATCACATGTCCATGTACTTCACAAAATACACGCCATGCTTCGGGGAATGTCCAATATGTCACGTGACCAGGGTCACGTGACATGCGATTCCTCTCCAACCCTGGAAACCCTAGATTCTATCGCCAGTACTATACGATGTGTTCATTGGATGTACAAAACATGTATTCTAGAAATTTCTAGAAACACAAACCTCCACCATCGCACCATCCACAATGTCTTGTTCAATGATCTGGTTGTCTGATAGCCATGAAACACCCATGTTTTTGTTGCCCCGACACAACTAAGCTGATTCCATTTTTTCGGACCTCCGATAGGCTGAAAGTGTGCAACAATCCACTCGTGCGAAGAACGCTTGAAGAACATCCCTACCTGTTCCGGTCTGATTCGTCATCTGCTATCGTCGTCACACCACCACACAGTCATTGTGGCGTTAAATCTTCAATTACAGATCGTTGTGTCTCAAAAAATATGCTCAAATACATGTTGTTCGTCACCCCATGAAGAATGCGATGAACATATGAAAAAAGGTGGAGGAAAATACAATACGAAAATCGAGGAACGAACCTCCACCTTCATTCACCACGGCTTTGATCTGCTCATGTTAGTAGTCTCTCAAGGAGCAAGATAAAAAAAATCATCATGGATCAATTCCCTGAAACATCCCAATAAAATCTTCCATACAAAATTTACAAATACGTGGATCTACTTGTTTGTGGTTGATCTGCATTCGTTGTTTCACTCAAAAGCGGGGAAACAAAATTAAATATCAAACCCCTACATCATGAAGGGATTGATCATTGACTAAGGGTCACACAATCATCATCATGGATATCCTTCAACTTCATTGGAAAAGTGATTCGTAGCTTTGATCTATCATCATTCGTTTCCAGGAGTTTTCTACAGAGTTTCCTCGCAATCTTCCACCAACAATCGATGTTCCATTATCACAATAAAAAATAAAACATGTTTGGCATTCCAAATACACTATGGTATTAAGGAATCAAGATTTAAATTCCTGAGTCATCATGATGTGGAATTTATTAAAAAAATAGTAGCCACGTCACCACACTGTAGTAGATGTTTCCATATAAAATTAAAATAAACATTGCAAATTTATTTTATTTAATTTTACTGAAATTGTACGAAAGTTAACTTTTTCCCTCGACCCTTGCTACTCAAGGTTAGACCCATTATTAGGTGAAGTCATCATCCTGGATACAATGACGCCCTCAGATTTTTAATCTGGGCATCCGTTTGTAAACTGCCACAACCGTGCACAAATTCCGACTCACTTAACATAAAAAAAGTTTGAACCACCATTCCGGGATCACCGGGCCTTGGAATGATATGCCGTCTTTATGCGTGGTATTGTAATAATTCAAAATAATATTGAAAAAAAATACACGGAAAAATACATGACACTACAATATCCACCCAAACAGGAGTGAGTATTATTTATTTCCATACCTTCACATTCTTTATTAATTAAAATTTATACTAAATTAATAATTTTAAAATTGACATTAATTAGTTTTTTAGATAAATTATAATTTATTAAATAAATTTGAAACTAAAATAAATAACATCATAAAGGTGTTTTGAAATTTTATAAATTTAAAATTTTTCATTTTATAAATCAAATATTTCTTTTATAGTTATTATGTTAACATATATATTGTTTGAATATTATTAACATTTTTAATGTTAAAATATTGTTATTGCTTGTTAGATACTCGTGTATGAACATTATTTATCAACAGATATGTTATATTTATTTAAAAAATTGAATTGAACATATAAAATGATTTTTCTTAAATTAAGAATTAGGTTTTAATTTAATTAATTATTAAAGGACTAATTACAATTGTTAGAAAACTAGGGACCATAATAAAAAAAATTGTAAAAATAAAGAATCATTGATGTAAAATAACAACATGTTTAAAAGATTTATTTTATTATATTTAGTTGGTTTTTATTCCCCATATAATCCATACATCACATAAAGTACCAATCCTGGATGAAAATTATGTAAGATTTACCTCCTAATAATGAATAATTTTTTATACTTAAAAGAAATCACTTTTTATAAACTATAAATGTGTAGTCGGTGACCTCACTTATATAAACCACACTATCTATTTATATCATCCTAAATATTCCAATATAACACCCCAACTTATATTCATACATCCATAGTGACTATATTATGGTATGAAGATAATATATGAATGATTTAGTGAAATCCTTGGGAATAAACTGAAGAAAATGTAATGTTTGTCAATGAGCATCTTAATTGTATTTCATTTAATGACTCGTTAAATTATTATTAATACATGTTCATATAAAAAAATTATGTTTCATATATGTAGATATTTTAATGAGAAGGTAATTTCATAAAACCATATCATCTTCCACTAGATGGGTTATGAAAGCATATTTTCTGTGTTCATCGAACTACTACCTCGTGAACAGAGAACGTTCATTTTTCTAATAACAGCTCTGATAGTTTTATATGATAATTTTCATATATTATATCAATTATATTTGTTAAAATATTATAATAATTGATTAATTATAGAATATATACCATTTTATATTGTATTCCTATTGGTAAATGTAATCATCAATCATGTGTACGGTGGACAATTGCCTCTTTAAGCGAAGTGATTATTTTTTACTGACACATTACATGGAATGTGATAATGGAAATAAAAATGAATATATGTGATATAAATTAAAAAATTATTATATAAATAACATATTTATAATTATATATATATAATATATCATTTTTCTTTCACTTTTCAGTCAGAAATAAATATATAATGTCATTCGTGGACTTGTGGTCTGTCACATCCTTCAAGCGATGTGATTAATTATTTCATCCCAAAATAAAAAAATGATATGTATAAGTTTATATTATTAAATATAATATAATTTAATATATAATTATAAATATTTATATATAAAATATTACTTAACTTCTTTCCATAATTATCATTGAAAAATGGAAAAGTTTCCCAGGTGTACGTATGACCTACCATCTCCATGGTCATAATGTAAATATTTTTCTTAACCTTTATTAATGATTTTTATTAAAAGTATAATTGAAACATGAATATGTTAACTATTAATAAATACTAATATGGTGATAATTAATATATATAAAATGAATATTATATGGATATTTCATGTTTAAATAATAATATGAAAATTAGTAAATAAATACTCAAAATAATAGAAAAGGTTAATGATTATTCAAAAATAGGTGATTTTATATTTTAAAAAGATCTTATATGATATTATAAATTGTAATATTCTTATTTCATAAGTTGATAACAAGTTTTAAACTACAATTCAGAAGGCTAAATTACATTTTCCAATAAAAATAAGTGTACGGTAAGTGATTTGTCATATAAATTTTATTTAATTGAGATATATACTATATTCGACATATATTTTTGTTGTTAAGTGTATACACTAATATTTTATGTATTTTATGATTCTTACAGTTAAAGTTTATTAGGATTTACATATCCATTCTAGTATCTCTCATTCATGGTGTTTATAGTTTCAATGCTTTCTAATCATAGTGTGATTATTGTCTCAATTTTCATTATTGATATGTATTTTATGTAACAATATTTTAATATTTTAAGGGGTATATACATCGTATTTTACATTTAATAACATGAATATCATTATTGTAATGATATCATATGTTCCATTTAACTTTATTCTTCCATGGGGATTGTAATATAATGCCTCAAAAGATGAAAGGGTCCTTTGATACAGTCTTATTTATGTTTATGATTATTTATAATTATGATTAAAATGAATATATCAAATGATAAATATCTTAGTAAACTCGTTATTTTTCTTCTTCTATAGTTAATAATATTATTATAAGTAATAGTACCATTCATACACTCTATATTTCAAAAAGGTTATTTGAAATTGTTTTTAGGAATATCTCACCTTATATCTCCATTCATTCATATTTTTTTCCTCCAAAAAATATATATTTTGATCACATTTAATAAATTTTTTCTAACCATATAATAATAATTTATTAAATAATTTTTATCATTTTTTAATATAGTTTTATCAATGTGATTTTATAGTCTCTTTTTAAACAAGTATATTTTCATTCATTTTAATTTTTTAAAAAGAATGTACATTATGGAATGTATAGAATTACCTGTTAAAATCACAATCATTTCAATAAATCATCCTTTAAATGTTTAAAAGGTTACGTTTTAAAAAATTATTTATTAATTTTTTGGATATTCCTTGTTTTTTAAAAATATATCCAAAGAAATGTAATATCAAATTATTTATGTCTAAAAAAGTATTTTAAAATTGAATAAGAATGTTTCCCTGAAGAATATGTTAATTGCTAATTTAAGATTATTTAAATTTATTAACTTCATCCATTTTTTTACATATTGTCCATTGGGGATATTTTTTATTGTAAAAAACCTAACTATATATTTAGAGAGAATCATATTATTTGAATTTTATTGTTATAAAACCCATTTACCTTCAATGAGTTAATGAGGTTTCAACGAGTTTGTCCTGGATACCATGTTAATTCTATGTTTTGAAGAAATATTTATTATTTTTATTATTTTTATGACTATATGAATTATATTTAAAAATTATTAGTTCTTTAACATTACTTATATGATGTAGAGGCTCACATAGCATTTGGTGTGCCTATTATATCATATACATTGGGGCAGTTGAGATAGCTTTTGGTGATCCAGTTATAGCTTCTAAGATGGGGAGGTCTAGATAGATCTAGGTGACCCCATTATAGTTTTTATGATGGGTGTTCCTAAATAGAACACCAATGAATTATGTAATGATAATGTTTTTTGGATAATAATATTTGATATTATCCTTATTCTATATCAATTATAATTGATCTATAATGTTTCTGTAAGTGTTATAGGGAGATGATGTCCCCTGATTCTAACACATTTTTTCTATTCATGATATTTGTTAATGAGGTTTCATTTGATCAAGATTGATACCACATTGGTTACTATTATTTATTATTATGACTCATTAAATTGTTAAAGCATAATTCTATATTTTCATGTTTGATTATTCACGTATTAATGGTTATGTATATTCTTATTTTATAATTATTTAGTTGATTATATCATCATAACCATAAGATAACTGTTGAAATGAATTTTTAAATGATTAATTTTGTCTTTAATAATCATTTAATCTCAACATTCTTAATATTATTTTTCCCCATGTTATAAATCATGATGTTTAATTAAATATGATGACTATGGATTTAATATGGATTATTATGATGACTTAATGTCAAATTAAGAATGTTTTTTTATGTCAGAGAAATTCACAATTGATGACATGGGTATTGTTTATGATGGATTATTTCTGAATTATTTGAAACTATATACCTAAAATGTCTATAGAATTTATGTGATACATGATTTTCTTTTCATATTTTATGGTAGGGATGAAAAAAATAGGTTAACAGTTTTTGGAATAAATTGAGAAATATAATACTTATTGTTTCATCATGAAATTTGAGTGTGTGGGTTCTAGGTTGTTATAGTTGGTATTAAAGTTATTTTAATTATCTTCAGATAATTTTTTAATTTTTTTATAGTACCCTCAAGACAAATGTATGGGTTCCCAAAGTACTTATTACTACTATTTTTTGTCCTAAGAAAATATGGGGACCAAAATATTCTTTTGATTTATCCAAAGGTTGGAAATTCATTTTAAGTGCTCCTGTTAATGTTCATGGTAATTGGAAAGTGGATATTCAAGAAACATGATAGGAGATTTCCCAATATTAAAGAATATGGTAATGATTTGTGGTTGGAATGTCGCCTTTGGTGACAATGATTAATGGAAAATCATTGGCATTATCCAGATTGGTAACTCTAACCTAGTTTTAATATCTAAATTTCTTTTTGTTTGTGGATTAAAAATTTATTTTTCATAGTAATTCAAAATTATTTTATGATTTTTTTCTTATCAAATTTATAATTGATTCAAGTAATTGTTTTAATTCTATAAATTAATAGTAATTTTCTTCTTTTAGAATTTTAAATTTTTATATTGTTAAATTAGATTACTTGCTTGTAAAAATGATTCATCATTAAATGTATTTCTCAAAGAATCATGGATCTAGCATAGAGGACTAGTACACTATAATATAAAATCCCTCAGAATGATAATCATAAAATTCATAGTCAATGATCTACCTAAAATTGAATTTCCAAACAAAAAATTCTATAATCCATGAAAAACTGGTAAACAACACAAAATATATTTCTATAAAAAAAATAAGATTCAACTCTGCAACCTCACGAGTTTGTTCGAATGGATATGTTTTCATGTTCTATAGTTTCAAGTATTAATGGGAATCGTTATGTCTATGTTCTTGTATATTAATATTCTATATTTACATGGAAATTTTTATTTGCTCAAAAAAGTGAAGCATGATCTCACATTATCAAGTATGGAAAAAAGGTAGAAAACCTATGTTTTCATTGAATTAAATACAAAAGAAATGACCACAAACATGAGATTGAAACCAATATTTTGAATCCTTTTTCCCACAAAATGGATAGTGTAATAATTTCTCTAACCCTAGGACACCTAAAAAATGGGGTTTTAGAAATAAGTAATAGAACTATACAATGAATATCTCAAATGATGCTTAATGAATAATATGTACATATCAACCATTCAGCTAAGGCTTTGGATAAAGCATGTTATATCATAAATAGAGACTTAGTTAGAATTATTATTAAGACAAAACCATATGAGTTATTAAATAATTGATTCCCCAAACATAATTACTCCAAATTATTTGGTTGCAACATATATATTATTAATATTACCAATACTCTGGAAAAAGATTCCTCCAAGGTCGATGACGTAATTTTCATAGGCTATTAAATTTATAGTAAATATTATAGATTCATCAATAAGAGAACCTAATGTGTGAATGATTATGTACATGTCATGTTTGATTAGAGATATCCACATGATCCAAATACCTATCTTGAAAATATTGGGGATGATATGTCAAATCTAGATATCAATTCAAAATATTGTGACCATCATACGAGGGAATCTATTATAAATTTTTATCCAATAAATTCACCATATTTGAGCCATGATGAACCCTATTGTACTGAAGAACATAAAGTGACTATACCATATTTTTATGTATCTTCTAGAACTCTTATGATCCATCCATTAGGTGATCTTCTCAGAGATTTAGTTAATTGGACAAAAAGTAGATCTTATATAAATAAGCATATTGAAAATTGAGTCTTTTTGTCACATTTTTTTAATCTAAGAACTTGAATTATGTAATCAATGATGCATTTTGGGTAATTTATATGCATGAATAATTAAATTAGTTTGAAATAAAAAATGAATATAAACTTGTAAATAGACTTAAATACATCTTGACCATTAGAAATAAATGGGAGTATAGAAATAAAATAGATGAATTTGGGAAAATAATAAGAATCAAAGCTAGATTTGTTTCACAATGCTATATTCAAGAAGAAGGGATAAATTATAAATATACTTTTTCACTAAATTCGAGAATTTAATCATTTACAATATTGTATTCTTATGAAACACATCTTATATTTAGTCCTTATATAATGGATATCAAGAGTGTATTCATAAATGGGTTAGTATTTTGAGGATGTTTTTGTTGATCTACCCCTAGTTTTACAAACCCCCATTTTCCAGATCAAGTATTCATATTGACAACAGATGTGTATGGTTTAAATCGTGATCAAAGAGCATGGTTTTTTTGGCTAAGTAATTATATTTTATCATAAGTTTTATTAAAGGTATAAATGATCCTATGATGTTTATAAAATTAAATTAAAAAGATGTTTTTTTAAAAAAAAATCATGTAGATGATATTATTTTTTGATCTTCAAAAAATTATTTATGTGTTAACTTTTAAAATAGGAAGCAAAGTGAATTTTAAATGAGTTTCATGGGTTAAAGAATTTTTTTCAAAGATTTGAAACCATTCCATATAATGAAGGTATTATTTTTAATGAATGTAAATATATTATAGATTATCAAAAACATTTTGGTTTATATAGTTCAAAATGTACTAATACTACAATTATTACCACATGTAAATTGGATCTTGATTTGATTGGTAAATCTTTTGATCAAACCATTTAAAAGGAATGATTGGGAGTTTATTATACATTACTTCTAGTATGACTGATATTTTATTTTGTGTGTGTATGTGTGATGATTTTCTTGAAAACTCTAATGAATATCATCTTCTTTTTGTTTACATTATTTTCAAATAACTCAAACATACTTCCAACATAGGAATATTCTACTAAGGACTATATTTTGAATTAGTTTTCTTTTAAGATTCTAATTTTGGTGGATCTAATATTGATATAAAATGAACCTCTGGAAAATGTCCCTTTTTTGGGAAAGTCACATGTATCAAGGTGTATTAAAAATGGTGGCATTTTATATTATTGATGTTGAATACGTAGCTACCTGTAGTTGTTGTGATCAGTTTTTTGGATGAAATAATATTTTCTAGATTATGGAAATCAATTAATTCATTTCCTTATAAATTATGATAACACAAGTGCTATAAAAATATCAAAAAAACATGTATCTCATTCTGGAAGAAAACATATTGATGTAAGACATCATTTTCTGAAAGATCATTATATGAAAGTTGGTTTTACATTAGAATTCATTAGAACAATACATCACCTTGGTTAAATTTTCACTAATGTATAAAATTATGAAATGATGAATTATATAATACATGATTTAGGAATGATTATCCACGATTTAATATTTTACTATCTCATGATTACTATCTTAGTTTACTATCTTGTTATTAGTGTCTCAATTTACTATTTTAGTATTACTAACTCAATTTACTATCTATGGATTATTATCTTGATTTACTGTATTAGGATTACTACCAAATTTTACTATCTCAAAATTACTATCTGAGCCTACTATCCCATACCTTGCGGTCATATGTTTGTAGACTCACAAGTTATGGCAGTGTAACACCCAAGACATTTATGAGAAATATTTAGTTTTTTGTTATATAAATCATCAAAGGAATATTTCACTACACACAACACTATCTTGGCTTGCTTTACACACAATCGCGACCTTCCTCGATAGCTTGCGTCGTACGCAATAACGAGTTTCACTAAACAACGATATGCTATTAAAATATTATTAAAACTAACCGTTATTAATATTAATACCCACCTTTTGAAATTTTGTAAATTTTTTTTCATAATGGACTTCATTTTTGGATTCGGAATATCAAAATTATCCTAGGGTAAAATTTTGGTATTTTTTTGAAAACATTCAATTTTTGATGAATAGTGAAAACACCGGGTTACTATTTAAGATCTGAATTTATATTTTAATAATTATTTATTTTATTTAAATTTATTTTAGGTCAAAATTGATACATAATACCTATATATGTTCAATGCAATTCATTGGAGTCATTTTATAATAATTTTAGATATATAAAAATTTTATTGAACTTTTAACTGGTTTTTACCCACCTCCTAGGAGAATTTTCAAATTCACATAAAACTTAATTTTACCGCTTATGTGAGTGGAATTTCAAAAATCCAAGAGACACGGTTAATATCAAGGACTAAAATGTGGTTCAATGAGATGAAAATAATATTTGGTGAATAGTAACTTTTATTTTTTTTACCACGGTTAAAAGTAAATAGGGTAATTAAGGTTAAAAGTGTTATTATTATTACCCTAACACATGTCATAATTCTATTGGATAAGTGTAATTAGACCAAAAACAACCTTATTAGTAAAATATGACAATTTAGGTCCACTTGGATTAGATTAGGACATTTATTATTAATTTATTTAAAGAAGGGTTAAAACAGTTAATATCAAAGTTTAATAACTAAATAATTTTTAATATTTGGTTATACATAAGATAAATTAGACTATAAATATTCATTATAATTCAAAATAGATTTTCTACATAATGGTATTTTATTTTTAAATTTTATACTTAAGATAAGTTAATTTATTTATGACACAATGATGATGCAGTAATTATCTTTTTAATGAAATATTGACATAATTGATGTTATAAATACCCATATAAATGTAATTTGGGACTTTTTATGAATTCCAATAATTTTATATGTTAATATGAAATGTTAGTATTTATTTAATTAGATTTTTCGAACTAATCAATCTGTTATGAGTTTCACAAAAATCAATTACCAAATAGTGTCAAAATTGACATAAAATAGTTTTTAAAACAAATATTATATTATTAATTGTTATTATAATCCTAAAAATATATGTTTCGGCCAAGATACTTATATCATGATATCTGTATCATTAATGGACCACTTGGGGGTCTGTTGGATGTATATCGTATGTTTATTAACAATATAATATAAAAATACAAAGTTACATGGTAAATGTCAATCTAATTAACTAAGAGTTAAAACTAAAAGATAAGGTTAATATAATGACATAAGATTGTATAAATTATATTGGATGAGATTATTTCGACCCATCCCCACATTAGCTTCTAAATAAATCAATTTGGAGCTATTAAAAACCGAATATTACTTTATAATAAAATAATATTTTTAGTTTTTCCAAAGGTGCCCCCCTCCTCCCTTATAAAAGGGCACCTCCTCCCTCTCTTCCTCACACCACATTGTTCTGTCAAGCTCTCCCCCATTCCAAATTATCTTCTCCACTTCCCTAGAAACATTTTAGAGGACCTGGTCTTCTTAAAAGACCAATTTTAGTGCCCTAAGATGAGGTCTCAAAGAGGCACTTCAAAGAAGAGGTAATGTCCAATACCGATTCTTTCAACTTTATTTGTTCTTCCACTTCTTCTTATTTAGTTGTTTCATTATAAAGCACTAACATAAGTATCACCAATTTTCTGATATGTTAATATAAGTATGAAACAACCCTATTTCACCATCTATCCATCATATGGAAAATGAAATCACCGCGCGTGGGTACGTATGGAATACCGTCTCCACGTTGTGGTGTAACCTATTTTCCACCACTACCTTACATTGATGGGTATAATGGTGTAAAGAATAACTATATATGATTATTTTAAGGTGATATTGTTTCTGAAATATGATACATACACTCCAATTCAATTCCACGATCATGGGAACAATATCATCGCTCATGCGTATGTACGAAATTCCGTCTCCACGATGTAATGCGACTCGTTCTACATGATCTTCATTGAATAAAAATTATATAAATGAATTGAATGAATGAAAATGATATATATTACACTAATACCATTCTTGGAAATGAGGTATCTATAACCTAAAAATAAGAATAAGAATTTATTCGACTTAACATGCATGATAACAAAAAGCAATAAACACCCGAATAACAAGTAACAATGAAATATCACTAATAAGAAGCTAAGAATATGACCATATATGATATCATAAAAATAATTATGTTTCTAGAATAAGTAAATGACATTATTTAAATAATTTTATAGGAGGTTCGGACACTTACGAAGCAAATCAGACCTAAGGTAAGGGAAAATCTTGCAAATCTAATTTTTTATCTGAGATTGTTTATACTTCAGAATTTACTGGGGAATATTTATCATCCACATCCATGTTTCCTCAATATGTAATATTTAAATTCTTCTAAAATTGTTTAAATCCAATTTTACCCTTCGGTGAGTTTTTAGTAAAAGATATGGAAATAATCTTTTGTCGTTTTTCATATGAGGTACTTTTTTACTTTTCCGACATATGTACGAGAAGAATTTTTTTAACTTATACGGCATGAATAGATTTTTGAAAAAATATTTCCAAGAATATTACTTTACATGTTTTCAAGTTTATTTTTAATCAACTTCTTTTAGTTTAAAAATTTATGAAATGTTAAGAAAGGAAAAATGTTTTTGAAGTAGAAAGGATATTTTCCTTAAGAATGGAGTTCATGTGTTTTATCAAAATTAATTTCCATATAAGATAATATAGGATTCTGTTTCTATCCCTATTGTTACATTGATTTGATTATGTTGTGATTGAATTATTTTTAGAAATTCCTTTGTCTTATATGAATTGTTTTATAATGTCACGATGTTTAAGAATCCAATTTTTATTACATGGGTTATGCAATGATGTATGATTTATGATTTTGTGGAACACATAAGAATGATATCATTATGAGATGGTTGGGACCTATATATCCCTCCAATTAATTGGGTAAAGATTTATATCTCATGGGATAGACATGGCTGGAAAGGTAGGTTAAACCAGTTCAGTGAAACAGGACTGAAACAAGGAGTGAACTCAGTTCAGAAATGGACATTGTCCACTAAGATAATATTGGAAATGAGTCTTGAATACTAAGAAATGATTTTCTATGATTATTTATGTATGCCAAAAAGCTTCATCATTAATTTTATGATTATTGGTATTACATTTCACTACTATGATTTATCCTATGTTATGAAATTATGATCTCTTTTGCAGGTTAAGATTTCCAAAATGTTATGTTCTTATGAGTATGATCTGATTCATATTTCTTTTGTTTACCCATACTGAGCATTTAAGCTCACCCTTTTGTATGTTTTATTTCCCTAGGTAAGGAAGAATGTTATTAAGTATGATATGCCAAAAGGGTCTCTAGATATGATGAAATAAATGAGAGACAATGTAGATGCATTATGAACCAGTTGTTTATGTTTCCCAGTTTCTAAAGACACTATACATATATGGTCCTTTCATAGTTTTTTTATATGTTGTAATAAGTGTAAATCAATTTTGAAGTATTAACAATGTATGTAATGTATGGGTTGTTATATTTGGTATCAGAGGAAAGGTATAGTCAATCGTTGGAAACTAGAATGTGAATGAATTAGTAAGAACCCTAAAAATATGTCTAAGCATAGAACAAAATCTTAGTGTTTTAGAAATGGACATGAACAACCTTTGATAAGACCTTATGTGTGAAATTTTATTCGTCATTATTTGTTTTATCTATTATAATTAGTGTTGCTCACACTATTATTCTTGGTTTTAGTCAGTGGCTATAACCTGAAGGAACCATGTTAATGCGGAATGCGACGGGCAATGCAATGATTTTCTCTCTGAGACACCAAACATTATGGGAGCTGGAATGAAAAATATTGTATCCATGCTCACACAACTTTCAAAAGATATGAATCATGCATGATTTCCAAATGAGAAAAGGAAGGAGCAACATTATGTTGAATCCTTTATGAGGCAGCGTCCACTATCATTCAGCGGGTCTTCTGATCTATTAGTGGATGAACAATGGATCAATACCGATGAAAAGATATTTTTAGATCTTCAATGTTCTGAACAAGATAAAGTCGTCTTACCAGTTTATCGCTTGGAAGGTGAAGCCGATCAATGGTGGTATCTTATCAAAAATACGAGGCAATGGGATGAAATTGAATCCATGTAATGGGATGAGTTTATGAAATTATTTTTCAATAAGTTTTTCAGTCGTATTCTCCGAACAATGATGGAGAAGGAGTTTCTTGAACTAAAGCAAAAGGATGATGAATCTGTTGGTACCTACGAAGAAAATTTTACAAGACTTGCAAGGCATGTTTCTAGTATTATTATCCAACCTGAGATTAAGATTGATCGAATTTTTAGGGGATTAAAACCAAGTCTTTGAAGGGCATTATCCATAAGAGACTTCAATAGATATGATGAAATCTTTCGATGTGCTCTCAATGTTGATATGGAGATTGGAGTAACCCATCAGTCATATGGGTTTGATAAGAAGTGGAAAATGGAATTAAAAGGAAAATCTAAAGAGCACACTGAAAAAAAGATGAGTTTCCCTTATGCTCAAAGTGTGGAAAGAAACATGGAGGGAGTTGTCTTAAAGGGACATGTAAATGTTTCAAATGTGTAAAGGAAGGTCATCAGGCATTTGAATGCCGCAATGATGGAAAGAGTATGTCTAGTGATGCGAGCAAAGAAAAGGCTACACAGAGTGCACCTCCTACACTTAAATGTTACAAGTGGACGGAAATGGGGAATTATGCTAATAAATACCCTAATCCAAGGGTTTTTTATGATGATCTATTTCAACAAACTCTTAAAGCTAAAGACAAAGAAAAATCACATGCAATTTCTATCAACGACGTGGAGTATGATAACGAAGTGGTGAAAGGTACACTTACCATCCACTCTAAAGTAGGGAATGTTTTATTCTATTATGGATCCACCCACTCTTTTATTTCTGAATACTTTTCTAAGAGTATCACCATATTACCTCAAAAAGTAGATGTTGAGTTAGTTGTGACAACCCCTAATGTTACAATAGTTTCATCAAATGTTTATAATTCTTCTCCGATTGAAGTTTGTGGGAATGTGCTTCCTGGAAATCTTGTTGTCCTTCCTATAGTGGAATTTGATGTGATTCTTGGCATGGAATGGCTTTCTTGATATGGAGCTCATATCATTTTGAAAATAAGGGAAATCACATTTCATATTCCAGATCAATCTATGATCGTCTATCGATGCAAGGATGAACATAACCTTCCAGTGGAAATTTCTTCCCTCTTATGGGTCTTGGTTCCACTAAATGAAGGTTATTTATCTCAAACGGTTGGTGATAAACTCATGATTAAGGATATTCCCATTTTACGGGAGTTTGATGATGTCTTTCTAGAAGAACTGCCAGGTCTTCCACCAAATCGTGAAGTCATGTATTCAGTAGAACTCGTACCGGGTGCTTTGCCTATTTCAAAGACACCTTATAGAATGGCCCCAATTGAGTTTCAGGAATTGAAGAAGCAACTCCCTGAGTATATTGATAAGGGATTCATACTCCCTAGTGCATCACCTTGGGGAGCACCTCTTCTGTTTGTTAAGAAGAAATATGGATCAATGAGACTCTGCATTGATTATCGAGAACTTAACAAGATCACTATCAAGAACAAATATCCTCTCCCTTGCATTGATGACTTATTTGACCAAGTACGCGGAGCTCAATAATTTTCCAAGATTGATCTTCGTTTAGGGTATCATCAATTAAGGGTCAAAAGGGAGGATATACCAAAGATGACTTTCTGTACAAGGTATGGACACAATGAATTTATAGTGATGTCATTTGGTCTTACTAATGCCCCTACTATCTTCATGGATATGATGAATAGAGTCTTTAGAGACTATCTTGATCAGTTTGTGGTAGTCTTTATAGACGATATTATTGTCTATTCAAAGAGAAAGGAAGAACATGAAGATCACTTGATAATTATATTGAAGATCCTGAGAAAGGAGAAGCTTTATGCCAAATTTACCATGTGTGAAATTTTGCTTCAAAAAGTTGCATTTTTGGGTCACATAATCTCAATATAGGAAATATCTATGGATCCATAAACAACTGAGGTTATCGAAAGTTGGTCAGGACTAACAATAGTAACTGAGATCCGATGTTTTCTTGGTTTGGCTGGATATTATCGATGTTTTGTGAATGATTTTTCACGATTATATAATCCACTCACCCAGTTGACTCAGAAAGGAGTTATGTTTTTTTGGATAGAGAAATGTGAAGAGAATTTCAGGGAGTTGAAAAGAAGGTTATCCAGTGCACATGTGCTCACACTTCCTCGTAGTGGAGAATGGTTTGTTATCTACAGTGATGCATCCAAGAAGGGATTGGGGTGTGTTCTCATGAAAATCGATATGTTGATAGCTTATGCCTCACGACAGTTGAAAATCCATGTGCAAAATTACCCAACACATGATTTGGAGTTAGCTGCAGTAATCTTTGCATTAATGATTTGGAGTAATTATCTTTATGGATAAAGGTGTGATAATTATACTGATCATAAAAGTTTAAAGTATATTTTCACACAAAATTAGCTGAATATACGCCCAAAAAGATGGTTGGAGCTTATTAAGGATTACGACTGCTCAATTCATTACCACCCTGGGAAAGCAAACAACATGGAAGATTCATTAAGTCGACAAGATAATGCCAGTTTATCAATGATGAGGATCATAAAATATCCAATATTTATAGATTTACAATAGACGGATCTTGGAATTTTAATGGAAGGGGAAAATTGTATCTTTCTAAAATGAATGTTCAACCATCAATACAAGTGAAGATTAAAGAGGCACTGAATGAAGATGTAGAGTTACAAAATAAGGTGAGAAATGTTCCTGAATTCAACCTTGATTGTGATGGGATAATAATGTTCAGGATTCGAGTTTTTGTTCCTCCCATCCCAGAATTAAAGAAGGAGCTATTGGATGATGCTCATAGTTCTTCATTCTCTATTCATCCTGGAAGGACGAATATGTATAGGGACCTGAAAGAGTATTTCTGGTGGGATGGCATGAAAAGAGATGTTGCTGAATATGTCTCTCGATGCTTGGTTTGTCAGCAAGTTAAAGCTGAGAGACAGAAGTCTAAGGGGATGTTACAAACATTACTCATACCCGAATGTAAATGGGAAAACATCACTATGGACATTGTCACCGGACTTCCTAAAACATCCAAAGGCAATAATGCTATCTGGGTCATAGTTGATCGTCTTACAAAGTTGGCACACTTCATTGCTATTAGGGAGGATTTCTCTCTGGATCAGCTTGTCGTGATATATGTGAAGGAAGTGGTAAGATTTCATAGAGTACCACTTTCTATTTTTTCCGATCGGGATACAAGGTTTACCTCAATGTTCTGTCGAAGTCTTCAGCATACTCTAGATACAGAGATGAGTTTCAACACTACTTATCATCCTCTGACAGACAGTCAATCTAAGAGGATAATTCAATCTATAGAAGATATGTTCAGATCTTTCTCTATGTATTTCAAAGGTTGTTGAGATCAACACCTACATTTGGTGGAATCTTTTTATAATAATAGCTTTCACTCCAGTATTTAGATGGTTCCTTTGGAAGCTCTCTATTGAAAGAAATACAGGACTCCAACATGCTGGGATGAAGTTGGGGAAAGAAAGCTATTAGGACCTGATCATGTTGATGAGATGGCAGAAAAGGTCATATTTATTCAAAAACACATAAGAGAAGTTCAGAGTCGACAAAAAAGTTATGCTGATAACCGAAGAAAAGACCTAGAGTTTGAAGTGGGTGATAAAGTGTTCTTACAAATATCTCCTTAGAAGAGAGTAATGAGTTTGGAAAGAAGGGAAAGCTAAGCCTTAGGTATATCGGTCTGTTTGAGATACTGGATCGTATGGGGAAGGTTGCTTACCGATTGGCGCTTCCACTGAATCTCTCTCAAGTTCACAATGTGTTCCATGTATCTCTCCTGATAAAGTACATACCTTATCCTTCACATGTACTCTGCTCAGAATTTGTTCCACTGGAAGAAGATCTTTCTTATGAAGAACAACCGATAGAGATTCTTGATCGTAGTGAAAAAGTCCTATGGAACAAGACCACTCACTTTGTGAAAGCTTTATGGAGGAACCACCAATTAGAAAAAGCTACATGGGAGCTTGAGGATATGATGAGGGAGAGATATCCTCATCTATTTGTTACAAAGTGACGAATTTCGAGGGCAAAATTCATTTTAAGGGGGGTAGAATGTAACACCCGAGGCTTTTATGAGATATATTTTGTTTTTATGTTATATAAATCATCAAAGGTATCTTCCACTACACACATCACTAGCTTGTCTTGCTTTACACACAATCGCGACCTTCCACGATAGCTTGCGTCATACGCATTACCATGTTTCATTAAACAACGAAATGCTATTAAAATATTATTAAAACTAGCTGTTATGAATAGTAATACCCACTTTTTGAAATTGTGTAAATTTTATATTTCAAAATGGCTTTAATTTTTGGAATTGGAATATCGAAATTAGCCTAGGGTGAAATTTTGGCATTTTTCTGAAAACTTTCAAATTTAAATAAATTGTGAAAACACCAGGTTACTATTTAAAAACTGACTTTTTATTTAAATAATTATTTATTTTATTTAAAGTTATTTTATGTCATATTTGATACATAATACCTATATAAGTTCAATGAAATTCATTGGAGTCATTTTATAATAATTTTAGATATATAAAAATTTATTGAACTTTTCACTGTCTTTTACCCACCTCCTTGGAGAATTTTCAAATTCACATAAAACTTAATTTACCACTTCTATGAGTGGAATTTCTAAATTATGAGAGACACAGTTAATATCGAGGACAATAATGTGGTTCAATGAGATGAAAATAATTTTAGGTGAATAGTATCTTTTTACTTTTTTTACAACGGTTAAAAGTAAATAGTATAATTAAGGGTAAAAGCGTTATTATTATTACCCTAAAACATGTCGTAATTCTATTGGATAAGTGTAATTAGACCCAAAACAACCTTAGGAATAAAATATGACCATTTAGGCCCACTTGGATTAGATTAGGACATTTATTATTAATTTATTTAAAGAAGGGTTAAAATAGTAAAAATCAAATTTAATAACTAAATCATTTTTAATATAGGGATATACATAAGATAAATTACACTATAAATATTCATTAGAAAGCTAAATATATTTCCTACATAATGGTATTTTATTTGTAATTTTTAGACTTAAAATAATTTAATTTATTTTTGACAAAATGATGATGCAGTAATTATCTTATTAATGAAATATTGACGTAATTGATGTTATAAATACCCAAATAAATGTAATTTGAGACATTTTATGAATTACCATAATTTTATATGTTAATATGACATGTTAGTATTGATTTAATTAAAGTTTTTAAAACTACTCATTCTGTTATGATTTTCACAAAAATCAATTACCAAATAGTGTCAAAATTGACATAAAATAGTTTTTAAAACAAATATTATATTATTAATTGTTATTATATTTCTAAAAATCTAAAGTTCAGTAAAGATAATTATATCATGATATTTGTATCGTTAAGGGACCACTTGGGGGTCTCTTAGATGTATATGGTATGTTTATTAACTATATAATATAAAAATACAAAGTGACATGGTAAATGTCAATCTAATTAACTAAGAGTACAAACTAAAAGATAAGGTTAATACAATGACCTAAACTTGTCTAAATTCTATTGGATGATAGTAATTCGATCCCTCCTCACCTTAACGTCTATATAATTCAATTTGGAGCTATTAAAAACTGAATATGACTTTATAATAAAATAATATATTTAGTTTTTCCAAAGGTGCCCCTCTCCTCCCTTATAAAAGGGAACCTACTTCCTCTCTTCTTCACACCACTTTGAGCCTTCATTCTCATCCAAACCCTTCCAAATTATCTTTTAAACTTCCCTAGAAACATTATAGAGGTCCTGGTATTCTTAAAATTCCAATTTTAGTGCCCTAAGACGAGGTCTCAAAGAGGCACTTCAAATAAGAGGTAATGTCCGTTACAGATTCTTTCAACTTTATTTCTTATTCCGCTTCTTCTTATTTAGTTGTTTCATTATGAAGTAATAACATCAGTATCACTAATATACTGATATACTATTATATGTATTAAACAACCCAATTTCACCATCTATCCATCCTACGGAAAACGAAATCACCGCATGTGCGTACGTACGGAATACCGTCTCCACGCCATGGTGTAATCTATTTTCAACCACCACCATACATGGTTGGGTATAATGGTGTAAATAATAACTATATATTATTATTTTAAAGTGATATTTTTATTTAATAGTATACATACACTCCAATACAATTCCATGATCATGAGAATGATATCATCGCTCGTGCGTACGTACGGAACACCGTCTCCACGATGTGATGTGACTCGTTCTACGTGATCTTCATTGCATAATAATTATATAAATGAATTGAATGAATGAATATGATATATATTACACTAATAAAATTATGTAAATGAGGTATATATAACCTAAAAATAAGAATAAGAATTTATTTGACAAAACACGCATAAGAACAAAATGAAATAAACACCCGAATAACAAGTAACAATGGAATATTAATAATAAGAAGCTAAGAATATGAACATAAATGATATCATAAAAATATTTAGGATTCTGTAATAAGTCAATGACATTATTTAAATCATTATACAAGAGGTTCGGACACTTATGAAGCAAATCGGACCTAAGGTAACGGAAAATCTCTCAAATATCATTTTTTATCCGATATTGTTTATACTTCAGAATTTACTGGGGAATATTTATCATCTGCATCCATGTTTCAACAATATGTAATATTTATATCCTTATAAAATTGTTTAAATCCAATTTTATCCTTTGGTGAGTTTCTAGTAAAAGATATGAAATGAATCGTTTGACGTTTTTCGTACGAGGTACTTTTTGACTTTTCTGACATAAGTACGAGAAGAATGTTTTTTTAACTTATACGAAATGAATGAATTTTTAAAACATTATTTCCAAGAATCATCCTTTATAAGTTTTCATGTTTATTTTTAATCAACTTCTTTTAGTTTAAAATTTTATGACATGTTAAGAAAGGAAAAATGTTTTTGAAGTAGAAAGGACATTTTCCTCAAGAATGGAGTTCAACTGTTTTATAAAAATTATTTTCCATCTAATATAATATAGTGTTCTGTTTCTATCCCTATTATTAAATTAATTTGATTATGTTGTGATGGAATTATTTTTATGAATTCCTTTGTCTTATATGAATTGTTTTATGATGTCACGATGTTTAAGAATCCGATTTTTATTACATGGGTTATGCAATGATGTATGATTTATGATTGTGTGGCACACATAAGAATGGAATAATTATGAGATGGGTGGGACCTATATCTCCATCCCATTAATTGGGTAATGATTTATATCTCATTATATAGACATAGTTGGAATGGAAGAATAAACTAGTCCAGTGAAGCAAGACTGAAACGAGGAGTGAACTCAGTTCAGAAATGGACATTGTCCACTAAGATAGTCTTGGCAATGAGTCTTGAATACTAAGAAATTATTTTCTATGAATATGTGTGTATTCCACAAAGCTTCATGTTTAAAGTTATGATTATTGTGATTACATGTCACTACTATGATTTATCCCTTGTTATGAAATCGTGATCTCTTTTGCAGGTTAAGATTTCCAAAATCTTATGTTCTTATGCATATGATGTGATCGATATTTCTTTTGTTTACCCTTACTGAGCATTTGAGCACACCCTTTTGTATGTTTTCTTTCCCTAGGTCAGGAAGAAGGTTATTAAGTAAGATATTCCAAAAAGGGAGTCTAGATATGATGAAATAAATGGGATACAATGTAGATGCTTTATGAACCAGTTATTTATGTTTCCCAGTTTCTAAAAACAATATACCTATACGGTCCTTTCATGGTTTTGTTATATGTTTTAATAAGTGTACTTCAATTTTGAAGTATTAACAATGTATGTAATGTATAGGTCATTATAGGTTCCACCATTAAGAGTCACACTGTAATAATTAAGTGAATGCATTTACCATTTCCATTTTATTATTCATAATGTTTTTTTAAATATTTATATTTCTATTGAATGTTATTTAAAACGTTTTTATATTTTCAACTTATGAACTCCCAACATGATAAATATTTAACTCTTCCATACTCTCGATCTCACTTCTCTCAAAACAAAACCAATCTATCTTTCTCAAATGGCTTTCCCACTTTGTTATCCTTATGGAGCCTGCACTGAATTCCCAGTATGAAGCATCCATCCATGCAGACTCTTGGGAAGCACATGTCATTGAAGAAATAGAAGAATTATCCTATTTTAATGCCAAAGAAGATGCTAAATCTTGATCTTGAGTATCACAAAGTAGTGCAAGATAATGAAATCTATTCAAATTGGATATTTTCTAGTAAGTCACATGTTCTATGAGTTTTGAATAAACATGCTTATCTGGATTAGGTTTTTAAAGAAAAAAGACCCCTCAAACAAAAGCTGGTTTTTTATTTTATCACTATTTCTGGTTTACCCTAAATTCCAAGGATGATATTGTGGTTATGAGATTGGTAATTAGATAGGGATGCACATCTTCATCATGGATATATGCTTCCTACATTGGTTTACCTCATAAATGTAATTTTTAGGACTACTAGAGAGGTCCTCCTCCACCTAGTGATGAGTTTAGACTAGAAAAGGCTCTGGTATGTTTCACTAGAAATATGAAAAAAAACTATTTATACTGAGCTATATTGGGATTCAAGGTTGTTTTTCTAGGTCATCAATCATTTCATTTTCTGAATAATAGGGTATATTTCCACTCAAATGTATTTAGATGTATTTTCGATTCATCTTATGAATAATTGACACAAAATAAACTACTGTAACTATATTATACTTTAAATGTGTGATAAAATCTAAACAAAATGAAATACCACCTACCTTTTCTATTCAATGTTTATTTCTACTATTATTATAGCCAAAGGTGTGGTTGTATAGAATGAATATTTGTTGGAGGAATATGATTTCATTATCTCAAAGGATACTTGTAGGAGAATGAAAATAAGCTGGAATTCAAGAAAGAGATCATGGGTTGAGGATAATGATAGGTTTTTGAGGATTTTAATCTTTTTGAAAATACCTAATAACCAAATTATGAAGTTTATCTTGGATTAGAATATGATAAGATTGTGGACTATTCAGATCATGAAACATATTATGATGTTAGTGAAATATTTTTGGGAGTACCTCTTGATATATAAACTATATCTAAAGGTGATGTTGATGCAAGTGGAAAGGATAAAACATATTGTAATGGAAGTTTTTTCATGGAATATTATACTGGTGAATTGGAATAGGGTGAAGAACTATTGAAACTAATGTAATCCTTTCTGTTGGAGAAAGGATGGAATATACTTTTTGGTTATCTTGAGATGTGTGTGAGAATATAATTGATTAATGTATGGTAATGTGTTAACATATTGAGTCTCTCAATCCTAGAAGATAAGAAATAGTTTTGGGGGAGAAACACCCTAGTTTTGAAAGGTTCAATGTTCCAAATATTATCAAACCTTGTTCTCCTGATACCTTGTATAGGTTTGCTAGTTATTTTGATGTTGGTGATAACCAAGAGGGCTCAGTTAAATTAATATATCTTTTAACTATGGTTCAATTGAAGCCAATATTGTCAAAAGAAGAAACCCCTTATTTGGAATCTAAACCAACTTTAGTTATTATTTCAGAAACTGTTCAAGATCATATCACTATTTAAGTCGTAGTTATATGAATGTTTTTTGGAGAAAACTTGTTGTCTAGTATTGGGAAGGTACTATAGTCTCAACCTTCACCTGTGATAAATCTCACTGAAATGAGATGTTGAAATACTATAAGATAATATTATATAGCATATCCGACTGAAGAAGATTCATGAAATTTCATAATCTTCACATTGAGAATAGACTTTTGAGTGATGATGTGAAATCTCTGAAATCTACGTATGATGAAATAATGAATGGATTGAAATATATTCAAAGAATTTTTTTTATTATGTTAGTATGGATGATTCTGATAATATTATCACAATGTCTAGTATCTGATTCTAATAAACATGATTTTTGTGTATGGAATAGTGGTTGAGAAAAACACGAAGTTAGGCAAGGAGATTTTTGGTCTTGTCTCTAGGATCAATAAGCTGAGTGATGTATATAAATGTTGTTTAAAAACTATTCTAAATCATATTAAGACTATCACTATATATTTTTAAAATCCATAACCTTTTAGATAACCATCTCATCCCGTGTACAATGAATTGATAATATCTATTTTCAAATAAGAGCTTCAGTAAGTGTTGAGTGGTGTTGATAATAAAAGTGTTTCTACCGTCATAAATAATAGTGACCATGTACACTATATTATGAGGATTATTTAAAATATTTCTAATTATGATCATGAAGAAATATATACGAATGTGGGAAATTAATTTAAGAGAATTTATTTAAAGCATTATATGAATAATCATATAAATAATCTTGTGGAAAATTATAAAATACCTTCAGTCACTCAAACCTTCAAGGATAAAGGGAATTAGATCAAAGAATTCACACCCACTCTAGGAATGTTTCTAGAAAACAAAAATGACTTTGATAAGGCCATTTGGTCTACTGGAGAGATCATCGTGGACTTTATAAACCTCTTGAAAACATATCTTCGTGATTAGAGTACTCCAATTATGGCTCATGTGGCTAGTCCTTTGAGGCATGGTCTACCTTATGCTACCAATCCTCCTTCCTCCACTTATTTTGAATAAGTGAACATTTAAATTTATTTAGCTTGGAGCTAAGTCATACTTATCGTTATTGAGAATCCTTTGCAATGGTCTTACACTAGACCTACCCTTGGACCTTCTACCCTTAAAGGAGTGCCACTGCCCTACCCAACCATAGGTTATTCAACTTCCACTTCTTATCCATTTACTTCTCCATATTATGTATCTCACAAAATTAAATTTTATTATGATAACTCTTCCATGAAGTGAATGATGATATTGATAGAAATTTGTTGTATTTTTTCTTTTTTAATTTATTAGACCTTATTTTTATACAATGGAATGTGCACTGGTTTTGTTTCTTCTATTTTTATTTTCATTTATTCATTGATTTAACTCATTCTCTCTAGTTTCATTGTTATAATCCAAATGGGGTTGAAATAATATGAAGTCATTTAACAGAGAGAGAAAGAACTTGAATTCTATGGGGCAGAAATAGTTAGGGTTGAACTAAAAAGAAAAATTAAAACTGAGAATAAGACGATCATTTATGTTATCAATTACATATAAAATTTAATATATTGATGTTATTAGTAATATATTTATTTATTTATAAAGTCATTAACTTATAAATGATTTCATTTGAGATCATCAAAAGGTGGGTATTGTTGGAATTCACATGTTTTAATGCTCAAAAATCATGTTGGGATATTAAGGACTCTTCATGATTTATTACTCAACAAACATGATTGGAGATTTTTGGAATCCTCATTTATTAAGGGATTGAAATACTATTTTACACTATTATAATCCATGTTTTTAAAAATTCAAAATATCATGTTCAAAATCTGAAAAAATATATTTAAATTTCTATAAACATTGTCTAATCTTATTATAATTATGTTTAGTGTAATTATGTTGAATCTTAATCCATTCAGTGAAGGTTCCTTCTTAATACAACTTATAAATATTTCAACATGTCATTGAAAACATATGCATTCTGGCAGTTCCAAATTTTCACACAGTTTGTGACACCATAACCATGACTATAGTTATAGAATTCAAAATGGAATAGATATCATAATCATTCTACCAGTTCAATAATTATAAAAGGAAAAGAAATTGTTACTGTGATTCCGATTCCAGAATTCACAAAGGACCATATATTGTAACCGTGATACCCATTCCATGATTCTCAGTGGACCCAACACTGTAACTTTTCTAAATTGATCATCATTTTAAATGGTTAAAACATTTATTCATCTAATTCATTCTCATTAATTTCCATTCTTTCAAATTAGTTTTTAAGGATCTATTTATATGGGAATGAATGTTTTTAAAATGAATTTTCCTTTCAAAAATTTCAAAGTGTATCTGTACACTTTGATTCAAAAATTACTTTAAATATCTTCCTTTCTAAATAGTGTAACTTTTAATTGCTTTTATGAAAAAAAGATATTTCACTCAAAGAGTTTTACAAATCATTTTCATCTACATAAACATCCTTTGATAGATTTTATACATTTTTGAAGTTGATTTATTATGATACAAGTCATCCATATTTTATTAATGGTTTGGAGATATGTTTGACTATGGATGTTTTATTTTTCTACCATTCATGGTTTAGGGATAATGTAATGAAATTTTGTATGCTAGTTTTAATACGAATGTTTATGTTATGTTAAATCCTTTTCATATGATCAATGCATTGGACATAGTAAGAGATGGATGAAACCTTCTATAGCTCCTTTATGCATCATTAGGTATAATGATACAAAATAGTGCCATGGTATAAGGCCTGGAGAAAATCTTATTTTTAGTCTTGGAACAGGGCCTTGACTATGTGGTTATGACGTCTATCATTATACACTCAATCGTTTTCAAAATTTCTATTTGATATTGTATGTGATTATTCCACTACTATAATAACCATGTGAATCAATAAATGGAATTATTTCATTTTTATTGTCCATATTATGCATAATATTATCTTTAAAAGGCTTATGTTTTAGTCTTATACATCTCTTTAAATGATTATGTATATTCATAAAAGTTTCTGTTATATTATTATCATTACTGAGCATATGAGATCACCCATTTCTATGTTTTATTTTTCCAAGCATGAAAAAGAATTATATTATGAATGACATGTGGGGATAATATAAGAGATTTTAATGCGGTCAATGGAGACAAATTTTTTTGGGGTTATTCATTTTATAATGTAATGTAACGTTAATGTATGTAATCTATTTTCCAAGACAACTAAACTGATCGGTCCTTTGGGAATGGATTCCATGTAATCATGCCAATTTATTAAAATAATGCACTTGATATGGGTAACAGGGATTAGGGTGTTACAGACCACATGTAGGTGATTTTTGTGCCTTCCCTCTAGGGAAAGGCATCATCAACTTGATTGGCCTCTCGGTAGGCATGAGTGATCATTTAGTTTAGATTATTTACCATATTAAGAAATCCAATACAGTGAGTAATAATACTCCACTGAACATCCCATGTTCGTTTCTTTAGAGCATGTGATGAAGTTTTTTTATTCTAATTAAATCCACAAGATATTATATCTATGAATGAAAACATGCTTAATGACATAGATAATGGCCCATAGTTCTGTTTCATATGTGATTCACATCCGAATAAAATGAAGAAAAAAGACCTTCACAAAGACAAAATGTGTGCAAAAGACACCTCCAAAACCCAATCTACCTGTAACGCTAGATTCCAATCTATCAACATTAACATTAACACGGGGAATGATCTGTGGGATCCAACGCATAAACAAAACCAACAATGGATTCTTTAGTTTACCAAAAATTCCAATAATCCATAATGAAAATAAATCTGTATCGGTATTATCCATGAAACCATTCTGTATATCATTGGTAGTATGTTTGTATCGATGAAACAATATTGCAATTGCATGAAATTATGGAGCCCTTCTGTGAAATAGGAGGTTATTATGGGATATCCTAATGGCGTGACAAATAGTTGTTGTAGAATCCAAAAACATATTCTACACTAGCGTGCTCCGAACAGACTTTTTGATGTAAATCTTCCAGTCTTAAAACATATTATGTGATCATAAATATCTAGGGAAGATATAACCAATGTATTTCCAAAGCTATTGATAAAAAGTAAAGTAGATGAAGAGGTGTTGTGTAGTTTCAGTTTCATTCTGGCGTAGAGAGAAGGTAGACCCAATAAAATGAATGGCCATTCATAATTGATCATGTGTTGGCAGCTAGTTCTGCAACATTTTCCAAAGAAGTAGAATCTGAGAGGGTTGGAGAAAAAGAATTTTAAATCTGAGTAGCCAATTGGGCCATTTTGTGGTGCTGGGAATATGCATGTTATAAGTCTTTTGGAGATTAATGTGTCTATTTTTATTGGTCTTCCATACAATGATATCACTATCCAGGTAATAGTAGGTCTTGATTTCATGTTTATATAGAGTAGTAACCATAGTCTCAAGAATATCAAATTTATCTTGAAAATATTCTATATACATGTCTAGCAGGTAGGAGGGGATATTGCAAGTAAAAAAGGGGTTGTCCATCTAGGGAATGTTATTAAAGTTGAGGCCAGACTATCTGCATAGAAGCCTTTTAGGGTTCTAAATAATATCATTGAAGGATTTTTGAAGGGAAGTCCATATTGATGATGATACATAGTGGGGGTAACCATTAATAATCCTCATTTTTTACCTGCAAGAATGATAATCTAGGGATTATTCAATTGGGTATAAAAGACTCCATGAGAACTTATTAATAATCCCCTCATTAATGATCTGAAGGTACGTGATTCCATGAACACCAAAATCAATCAGTTTTAGGAAATCCTTCCTAGAAACGGTTATAAACATATTTTTAGTGATAGAGCCTATCTAGATGAAATTCCCCATCATGAATTGATGATCCATGATAAGAGCTTTGGGCCATTTATAGATTGAGAAGGAGTAAACAAATATTTAGGTGATCACCAAGTTAATAAGGAACACCCTCCCATCTTGAGACAAGGCTTTACCCTTCCATTTTATCATCTAATTAATGATACATGGTAACTAACATCAAGGTACTACCTATGTGCCTTACCACAAAATATTGGAACACCAAGATAAATAAATGCAAGAGCCCATTTTTTGACTTTGAAGGTCATTGTGGCACTATTTTTTTTCCAACCAAAATCCCCTCACCAACAATATTGAAGTATTTATTCTAGTTTATAAGTTTCGTGGAATAGTATCATAGTGTGAGAATAATTATTTGATAAATGAGATTTATTTCCTTGAGGAATCCTCAATAATTTGAATATCAGCAGTATATAGTAGATGATACGGGACAGGGTTATCCCTAATAGATTTTATCTATCTAAAAACACCAATGCTTGATATCTCATTAAGACATCTACTAATATATTCTTCATCGATGGAAAAAAGAAACCCAAAAATGGGATCACCATGTCAAAAACCTATATTGTAGGGAAAATAGTCCTGGGAAATCCATTAATTAGAATGGACAGCCTTTCATATGTAAAAATACTTATAATAATGTTAGTTAATCTACGTTAGAAACTGAATATCCTGAGAAAGTCAAGGGGAAGCTCCACTTGAGGATGTCAACAGAATTGTACATGTCTATTTTGAGAGTAAAATTTATTGGTTTTTCAATATATTTCAATAGGATGATGCTTTTTGATGCAGTGAAATGATATTATGGAATGTTTTTACTATGTATAAAACCCTACGTATTCAGATATATGTTCTCTTTGATTAAACTCCATAATATATTCATCAGGATTTTACTATTGGTTTTTTGGGGTGGTGTTCCCTATTGCAGCTAGCTTGATATCTTTGAAATCAATTTATTTATACTTGTAAGTAATATGGGTGATGAAGTTAGTGTTTAAAACATAAGGTATATAACCTCGAGTGAAGAATTCCCTTACTTCACTAACCAAGTCATCTTGCACAATATCCCAATAGAATATAAAAAAATGGTTGGTGAAGCCATTCGTTCCAGCTCTGCTTTTCATGTTAATAGATAAGAGGTCCTTTATGATATCTTCCATCAAGGGAACCTTTATAAGGGCTTGATTTTTATTCTCCTTGCGGAGGCAACTTATCAATCATCTCCAGAATTCTTCCCATTCCATCATCAGAATAAAGTCTAGTGAAGTAGTTCACTACTACATCTAAAATATCACTCTCAGAGGTGTATAGGTTACCATCAACATTAATGGCCTTTAGTACTACCCTAATTCTTCTTTCTTTATTTATCTGTTCAATGAATTAAGAGTTCCTATCACCATATTTGATCCAATTTATGTTCAACAGATTACAATCCTTCCTTCCTTTGATATTAAAAAGTTAATAAATACTTTAATGTGATAGTATTTATTCACATGAGGGACTGTCAATGATGAAATTTCTAATTTCATATCTAGCCAATGGATCTTAAGTAGCCTAGATCTCACTATCATGCTTAGAGAAGGATACCTTCATCTACTACCGTAGTAGTCCTTTACCACTCTTATGTTTACTAGAACGAATATGCAAGGGGTTTCCTTGACAATCAATCTTCTAAACCTTAATAATGATATCCCTACATCCAGGAGTCACAATCCACCCATTATTAAATTGAAAAGGAAAAAGAAAAGACCTGGAAATTTAAAAGGATATATCAATCACAATGGGGTTGTGATCTGAGTGATGTTTTGAAATAGTGTGTCATATATTCCAGAGTCAACAGTCTCATAATCCATCTAACCAAAACATCTATAAATTTTACATGACTTCCTTCCATACATATTATAACTTATCTAGGTAAAAGTAGCTCATAGAATTGAAATTTCATCAAGATGAAATTGATCAATAAATGATGATAAATCCAAGGAGGCCCCCCAACTGAAGTTCAATCTAGTTTTTTTCTATAGATATCAAGATAGTGTTTAAATCTCCCATATCTAGGGAATGAGAACATTAAATGGGTCGAGGATAGATTCTCTATAATTGAAAAAATTTGAGATAATTAATCATAAACATGATTATAATGTTATAATAATATTATTGTAATAATATAAGATTATTACATTTATATCAATGATAATAAATGTAAATATTGTGATAAATATTAGTAGTTCAAAATAAATTGAACATATGGGAATCAAGACACTGATCTATAAAAAATAAAATAGGAATAAGACATATAATTATGAAAAACACAAAAACATGTAATATTATTCTGTATAATTCAATACCCATTTCTAAAACATATTAGGTTACTTCATGGAGACTACACCAAATATGTAGGGCACACCACCATTGAGGTCTGGTTTACCCATATTTTCAAAGTGGGTTGGTTTTACCCCTATTTAAATAGTTGACCATGTTTCCTCGTATTCACAAAAGGGACCAGGATTCCACATCTTCCTATAATGTATTGGGTTTCCCCATCTTGAATCATCCTGGTGACTATACCCATTGGGTGGTAAACACCAACATCCCAAGTTGTAGTCCTTTCCATATAATGGATTAGGTTTTCCCATAATAGCATAGTGGGTCAAGCCTGTTGACCTGATTTCCATAATAATCTCATGATATATAAATCATTACCCAATGCATAGTAGTCAGATATAATCCCCACTAGTCATATAATAAATCCATTCATACATGTGCTAAAAGATAATAAAACCTTCATAATATTAAGAACTATAAAAGGACATTAGTTTCATAGTCATCATATCATTAACCATGAAAGGAAATGTGTAGTATAAACATTTCATCACAATATAAAAAATAGAAAAGGGATTGGATTTATAACCATTTTATCAAAACATAACTCATGAAAATACATTGGTTTCAGAAGAATATAACACCTAGGGGGATAAAGGGGTGTCATAAACATCATGCTATTCAGACATACACCATTATAGAGAGAATATGAATGTTAGTATATGATAATGTATCCAATAAATAATATGCAAATAAAAATAATTACATCCTTGTTGGAGAAGGATTTTGAAATATAACTAGAACATTTTTTAACAAAATTATCCTTTCCTTCAAATTATAATTCATAAAACTATTTCAAAAAATCTTTTCATATAATTAATGATTTACATTTTCATTTAAAAAATTTTATAGGGGAAATATATTTTAATCTGTGAAAATATATTTTTATATAATAATGAATATTGAAAACCATTATAATTACAAATATCTTTGATAATTTATAAAAAATAATTGAAAATAATTGAAAATAATTTTTCTTTGGAAACACATTGAAAAGTCACACTGAAATCATGTAAAAATTTATAAATCATTTTTATTTAAAATAATTATCAATAATACTTAAAATAATATTTATTACTATTTTACTTCATGATATATAAAATAATTTTGAAAACATTTTTAATACCCATTTTAAAAAACAAGGTTTCGAAAAAAACATATATTTCTATCTAAAAGGATGAATAATGTCATGTTTTCATAAAATAATCACAATTATTATTAGTATAAAATAAATTAAAATTTTAATATTAAAAATAATATTTAAAATTAGTTATTTATATTCATATTATTATGTTTAGATTCTATATTACAAATATCTTGGTAAGATAATTATCACAATAAAATGATGTTTCATATAATCTCGATGTTGCAGGTAAATTAAACCATGTCGGTGTTGCATGTAGTGTATGAGAATCTAAGCATTATATTAGAAAAAATAGTTATTTATTATAATAATATATATTTAATTTTTCATGAAATTTTAAATATCAAAAATAATAAATTAATTTGAAAAACAATATTTCGAAAAATCATTGGGTGTTACCCCATAAATATAAGGAAACTTTGTTAGTTTTCCAAATATTATTCATTTGTTACCAATAAATGATTACACAATGAATCTAATTAAATAAAGATTCCATACAATATGTTTCTATCATAAAACAAAACATGAAGTGTCTTTTGAAACACACATTCACATATTATAGTGTCTCCAATTACATTAGAATCTTTTTCTCTTCTTCTATATCCACATATACTTATAAAGGGTATTAATTTATTAATTAAAATTCCATCAGATAACTCTTGATATAGTGTGACTAAAAACCCCTTGTTTGATTTTATTATTCATTACAGATATTCTTACTACCTTTCCTAATATCCTCCTCGACAAAGATATAAATCCTTATTAAATAACATTAAATATAATTCATTACTTTTAAAATAATTCTTCTCACTAGTATTTGAATAAAGACAAATATCTCTTTACATTATACATCATTATATCCCAAATATATTTATATTATTTTCATTTATCATCATTCTCCTATATCTTCATGAGAACATATAATATGACCCTATACTCTTTCTCATTCATTGAAAACCCATCATGAAATCCATAATTCAAGATAATAGTTATTGAAAATAGAATATTTTTTATCTACAACTTTGTTATGATCCCCAAGGGACAAAAATAAAATAAAAATTGATCATGAATTCATCTGTGATGTGGAATCATATGAATAAAAACGATAAATAAATCAATATGGGTACATGGGTGAATATAATTTATGATATGAAACCCATGAACAATGAAAATTATTATAAAAATCATTTTATAATGAAACAAAATGTGAATCATTAATAATGATGAGACAGTTTGACATATACTATCGATAAATACCATGATAACATAGTATAATGAAGAATAAAAATCGTATCATATAATGGTATAAATTATTAATAAAATCTATATAAATCATATCTATTGTTAATAATCCAATTAAATATAATCTGTTCCCCAAAACATTAGTGGGTATGAAAATTCCATACAGAAAAATCAAACTATATTAGTTCTAAAATATTTTGTGTCACAATTTGATGTAACAAAAAAATAACCCACAATAATCAATAATCATAACATCGATAGTCTATATTTTCAGATTTAGTGGTTGTTTAATATATATATATATATAACATTTCATTGACATAATGATGGATGTAATTTTAAAAATATAGGTAAATAAAATTTATATATATTTAAGAGGATTAAAATATCTCATTTTAATAAAATAAATAATAATTTGTGAATGTAAATAAAAATATTAAGATATATAAAATATTTTAATGGTTTTGGAGGATTTTAATGAAATTATTATGATCATAATAGAATGAATACATAAATAAAAATATTTTTGGGGACTTATAAATCAATATAATGTATTTTTAAATGGATAAAAGATGTAATAAAAAATTCATGTTAATATTTTTGAAGAAGATTTAGATAGAGAATAGTTTTTTTCAAAATAATGATTTTTGTCAGATAATTTTTCAATAATATTTAATTGTAAACATGGTGTGATATTGTCCCTAACATATATTAAAATAATAAATATATATTCATAAGGTATAATAAAATTTATTAACGTAAAACGGGGCTAAAGAGGTAATTAAAAAAATAAGATAGAATTGAAAGTAAATCCATTTATTTAATTTATATTATCTAATAATAAATTATTTGACATTATTTCCAACGTGAATATTACTCCCAAAAAAATATTAATAAGAAAATATCCATTATTAATCATGTATATATTATATATAACATTATTGATATATGATTTTATATGTGGGATAATCCCAAGTAAAATGTGAGAATAAAGGAGAACTAATTGAGGCACTTGTAAAGAATTTATTGACATTAAATGAATGATATCATATTTTAATGCTATGAAATTATTCTTAAAATAATGATAAGATAATGAATTTAAGTAGTTTAGTATAAGGTAAATATTTTTTTAAATTCTATAAAATAGAGTAGTGATTTATGTAATATATGAATGATTGTGAGATGCCTCTATATTAAGTAAATATATAATCATGTAAGACCAATAAAATGTGTTAATATTAACTAAAATGAAAATCCCCATAACTAAAAAAAATATTAAATGAAATAATTTTATTATGTTATAAATTAATATGATTGATAGATGCGTGGAATATGTTTATGAGTTGTGTATGGGATAAAAGACTATTTTACCTTTGGTATCCATTATACTTTTCATTGGTTTTTATTTTTTATGACCATCTATGGTTCAATTAATTTTTTATTGTATTATATAACATTATATATATATATAATTTTTTTATTTAGTACTATTATATATTTCCTTTTTTTAATAATGATTTAATGTTATAATAATATCATAGTATTAATTTTTTTCATTTCAATTACATTTTTATGGTTTTCATATTTTGTAAAATAAATTAACTACATCACCTCTATAAGGTCAAGAAAGCATGAAACTACACATGTGTTTCTATATATATGTATATATTGTTATATCCTCTATGTCAAATACCAAGAGATGGGGTTTTGAACTTGTGAATAAAAGATTAAAATTATTTACACTTAGAATCTTTCATCATTAAAAAAACACTTCTCTCTTTATCTGATAGTAATAAATGAACTGAAATTAAATCATGCATGGGTCATAGTGATTTTAATTAGTTCAATGTCATTGGGCTACATCCATGGAGCATACAACGTTAATGTGACGATGTACAAAATCCACTGAAATTGCACTTTTAATTACAAGGTTTATGCTAGATCACATCTAGTCCTAGGATCGCTACCTTTACCAGATTTAGGGTCTTGTCACATCATTACCATGGGTCAATCTCTATGTATATTCTTCCAACTCACATTTAGTGCGAAGTATCATTGTCTTCATCTTCATTCACTCACATCACATTGAAGGTATCTACCCATTGTTTATGGAATTGTATATCCTTTAATTTTCATGAATTTCACATCCTCAACTATAGTTATATGATTTTTTATGTTATACAATCATCCACTAATGAATTTGACATTACTGCATGTATTTAGGGAAAATCCAACATTTTTGAAAAACTAGGTTTATGTGAGCACAACATTAATCATGGAATGTAAGTGTTACCATTGAATTGGAAAAAAAACTTGAAACTTATTGAAAATATGAATGACATTTCCATATTATACTAACAACTTCCATGACACACACCCCTATATACCCAAATCACTATTGGCACATAACTCACTTTAGGTGCATTACTTCTGAAAAGCTATCTACTTGCCCACCCTTGCCGCATTCTCCACTAGAGCTCTGATTTTCTCCATCATTTGATAATCTTAGAAATAATGGGCGTACATGTCTTTTTATATGAATTTTGAAACCCATAAACATAAGGTGCATAATTCTACACCAAACATGGATTTCCATTATCTCTAGCCTATTTCACAGTAGTCACCTTGTAGGATACTCCAAATTTTATGTTCCCTTTTTTTCTTCTCCATATTTGGTTGTTCTGATCTTGAGAAATGTCTAGCGTGGAACATTCAAATCCTCCTTAAAACTATTAGGCAACTCACTTTTCAAAAAACAATTTTCTTTATTCTCTAATTTTCACACCACAAAATTTGGCAAACACTAGAAAACAGTGTCACTATGTATATGTTCTTTTTCTAACACCTGAAAATCATCCATTCAGTTGTCATGGTACTTTTTCATCATAGATTGTCAACAATATCTCTAGAAATTGACAACTATCCATGAAATTCATCTTTGAAAACAATCACAATCAACCAAAAAATTATTCAATGTTGCCTTGAGGGATTTTCCATATATATATATATATTAATATATAAATAAAATTCATGATTATTTTTATGAATAAATAAATTAAAATATCTATGTCAGAGGTAACATTGAACATCAATGAGGTTTTTTAAAAATGGGAGATGGATAATTAATATATTATAACTCATATATAGTATAAATATATGATTTTTATGATATAATGTAATGAATTTATAACGTTAGGATAGAAATAAAAGAAATTTAAAAAATATAGTATTATAAAAAAATTATATACAGGGAAACAAGGAGTAACATCTTCATTAAGGATTACCCTATTTGAATAATGAATTGATTGATTGTAGTGAGGTGAGTAAAAATATAGATATGTTTCTTATTTTGTTTTTTATAGGGACTTTAGATAATATTCTTCAATAGGATGACTTTTTATTGTTATTTTCACATGCATAGTCTGTATCATTCATACAATGATTAGAGGGGTATTATATAAATAATGATTTCATTAATATAACAACATAATGAAATTATAACTTATTAAAATTCTAGAATATATATTATGTAAGACTATATACTTCCAAGAACTAATTTAATATTTTAATCAAATGTAATATATAATGAAAAAATCATTTTTAATTAAATATTAAATGGTTTTATAAATCAAAATATATGTTTTAAATATATAAATATAATTTATTATTTTAAAATACATTATAAATATATTTTTTTCTTATTATTACTCAATAAAACCAATATTGACATCATTAGGTTATTAATAGTTTAACTTTTAGTCAAAAAAGATATCAAATTAAAAAAAAAATACTAATAATGATAAAATTCATTTTTCATTGAATGATTTCAAAAAACACAATTTTATAAATACATTTATTTTAATCCAGTGATTGAGAATATTTTATTAAGATATATTTAAAACATTCATATATATATATATATAATTTTTTATTATTATATATTTTGTATGTTCTTTTAAATACATTGAAATATACACTATTAAAACTCTATATTTTTCCATTATTTGATTAACAAATTCTAAAATTATATATTATTATACTCAAATAATTATCTTTAAAATTATTATTTATTCTAAATATTATATATAAATCAATTTATAAAATCAATAGTTAATTAAAAAACCTAATTGGTGCATTATAAATTAAATTGTCATATAATATTTCTAGATTCAATAAATAGATCTTAATTTAATTATTCATTAATCGTTTTAATTCATCTAATGTTCCTTCTTATCTTTTTTAATAAATAAAAATCATTACTATATTTTCCTTCTTATATATATTGTAAAATTATATAATTTTTTCAGAGATAATTCCATATTTTATTTATAAAATATTAACATATTATATAATTTTTACTTACCCATTGTACATATTTTAATAATATATAATATATATTTATTTTGTAAATATTTTTAATAGTAAATAAATAAAATATTATCATTTAAATATATATTCTATATAATGTAATTTTTTATTATTATAAAGATAATTTATATATTATTTGTAATGATTTAATTAGAAATCAAAAAAAATTAATCAAATAAATAAAATTAATCATTTTTTAATATAATAAAATGAAATCTAATTAATTAAATATATAGAAAAAAATGGAAACATAATTTTTTAATATATATATATATATATTCCTTTTACACTCTACTATTATTAAATAATTTACACCTTCAGTATTTTTACTCAATAAATATATATATAAATATCACAATATATTTTATAGTATTTATTTTTACCAAAATTGATTTCTTAATCATTCTTTATTATAAATACCTAATATGGGCCATTAAAAAAACTTTATAAATTTTATCCAAATGTGATTACATGTTTTATATGTAATGTTTTTCAATTTAAATAATTGGTTTTTAATTAATTACTTGTGTCATAATTTTAAAATATTATAAACAGAAGAAAAATACACTCTATGTGGATCCAAAATAAGATCCCACCAAACCCGTACTTCAAAATAAGGTATTTATCTTAAATATATTAGATAAAAAGCATGGTCGTCTATTACATATAGTTATTCACTGAATAATAATTTCAAGTACTTTTGGAACTAAATACATATTACATCATAAGTATATATATTTTAATGATTTTTAGATGACACACATTCACATAGAATTTGTATATAAAAAAAATAAATTCATAATACATATGATCACCAAGGATATATTTGAAAAATATTTAGTTATATTCTCCAATATGAGGATTATTTGTTATAATTAAATATAGATATGAAATAATTTGAGTAATAGGGTGAATAAAATAGTTCATTCCATATAATCATAAGAAGGTAATTATATGAAAAATTAAAAAATACATTGAAATTTTCACATTCAAAAAGGTTATATATATAAAACACATCTAAGGATTACTTGGAATACATCATTACCTAAATAAAAATCATAATTACATCATGTCCATGAATCGTATGATAAATATTCTTAAACTGATTTTGTCTATGCTAATGGATTTCATAAAATAGAATGATTTATACAGTGAATTTTTTGTCTCCATAATTCTTAGATAACCAATCACATTATATAATATTTGATAACATATATTCCTCATAAAAGAAAAATAGATTCATTTTAAATCATAAATAATAAATAATAACATAGAAAACAAATATTAACTATGAATCAGGTTGATTATAAATCCAATATAACATCTCATTGCATCATTAGTTGAGTAAATAATATATATTGGATAAAAAAATTAAATTAAATGATATTATATTGAGGGAATCTCATATTATTATGAAATTAATAAAATGAATCTATGTATATTGTGGTGAATCATGAGTTGGTGGAAGAGGTAATCAAGAGAAAACAAAATAAGATCCTTTCAAATAATTTTTATAACTTATTAGTTCACAAATAAACAAGAATAATAGAAAAAAAATTATTCATTTTAAAATATAATGAGATAAAAAACTATAAAATTTAAAATTCCGTCTAATTCTATCGATTGTTAATTTTTAAAGGAAATATTCTATAGAACAATTGGAGTTTTTTTTTCTTCAAAACATTATAAAATAATTCATTAAAGGAATTTGTTGACTTATAACATACCATTAGAGAGTATAATTATTTAATACACCACCATTTATTTGAACAAAAAAATTAATGATGATTGATTAAGTGAATAAAATTCAATCCTATTTTAGAGAAAAAATATGTGGAATCTCCATAGAAATATCATATGCTCAAACATAATATTTAATAAAAAAATATTTCGAAATCATGAAAATATGGAATAATTATAAGATTATTTGATTTAAAAATATACAAAATTACATTAAAGAGTATTATATAAGAAAAATATTCATTATTAAGATATGATATCGAATAAGAATCCACTGTTTAAACGTTAATGTATGAATTGAATAAAATTCAACGAGATTTAAGTGATAATGTAAAAAACACTATAAAACGATTAATTTTATATTGAATATTTAAAATTAAGTAAAAATTAATATAAAGATAGTGAGAGTGTAACATAGCATGTTGAATAATCCCAAATACGTGAAAGGATGACAGAGATCCCCCTATTAATTTAATAGTTAATATTATATTGGAAAATAAAAGTGGGAATGTGAAATAAAATTTTAATCAAGGACTTTAAGGGGAACCCATATTTTATAAATTCATTTTATAAAATATAAAAGTATTTTATAGGGAATTGATAGTATATAAAAAATTACATGTAGTGTGACAATATTTCAAATAATAATGGATTTTGTTTTATATCCTAATGCTCAAACATTTGGTATAAAAAAATAAGTTTTGAAAATGAATTAATTATGTTTTATTAAATTTATTTTTATTGTTTTATTTATAATTTTTATAAATAAATATTAATTTTATTATAGATAAAATATTTTGATGACATGTTCTTTTGAACTACTTATATTGAATTTTATTACATTGTTTTGTTTGTTCTCTTTTATAAAATAGTTATATTACATCCATAAGATTAATAATAAATTATTATATTAAAAAATATAGATATATAAAAGTGAAAATAATAGTACACACTAAACAACCTTGAATACTATGAGGAATAATGAATTTTGATAATTCTCATAATGATTATAATCAATGATTAACATGACATATTAAAAGTGGGGGAGGGAAATTACATATATAATAAAATTATTTTAAATATTATATTCAATAAAATAATGTTTTTTCTATATTTTAGAATAATTTCTTTATTTTTTTAATAAATTATAATATAAATTATAAAATTTATTGAAATAGGAATAATAAAATAATTGGAATGTGGGATTCACCTCTTCCTTGAACACAACAATATATTAATTTAATAATTACATGATGGATTGGGTTGTATTGAAGTTAGAATATCTCCATGACCCTAATAATAATTATGTTTTATGATATTTTCTATGAATGGAAATTTATAAATGTTTTGAAATATATATTCTTGGGGGATGAGTGGGGATGTTTATATTAAGTGGGAGAGTGTATTTTTTTGAACAATTATTAAATTATTATTTCTTATCAATTATATTAAATAGTTTTATATATTGCAAATATTATAATTATTTAGATAAAAATATGTATTAAAATATATATATAAAAATCCCTATTCAAATGAATCTAATATTACAAATGGGAAAAAATAAAAATATCTTTTTAATGTAATAAAATATTCAGTGGTAAAAAATACAATTTTATGATTGGAATTAGATTTTACATTATTGAATTACATTATTAATGTTGTTAATATTAATTTTTTATATAAATGAGATGTAAAATTCTTTATATTATTTTTATAATAATGTTTTTTAATAAATTCATGATTGAAAAAATTATTTTTATGACTAACCCAAAAATAAATCTATTTAAAATTAATAAAAATTAACATTTTTTGATATTTTCAATATTGTATAAAGTAATAATATAATAAAAACATTATTTTCTTCACTTTTCATATTTACATATTTTAAAATATTTTGTTTTTAAAAAAATAACAAAAATAAAATATTAAAAAACAATACCTATAAATTATTGGAGATATATATCATAGAAATTTGATTTATAAAACTGTAATATTAAAATACACATATTTATTTTGGTAGAACCCATAGTTTTTAACAGAATAGAATTATATACAATATCATAAATGTCACATAATAGTATGTTTATCATACAATAATGACACAATTGAGTTTCTTCAAGAGGGTTTGTTACATAGAAGAATTAGATTTACCAAACAACAATATACTCTGAATATTATTATTAAATATAAACATTATCACGTATCAATTGGAATGGTATGTATGAAAATTTATTAAATTAATTATATATACATGATTTACAAATTTATATACAATTAATTATTTTATGACAAATTAAATAGAAATAAATATGAATCCCTTTAAAAAAAAATAAAAATCATTTTTCTAAAAGACTATGATAATATGCAAAATTATTTTTGTAGTAAGAAATAAAAAATTAATCTTGTATATTATATTAATTAAATATATATATAATATATTTGACATAATTTCTATCATTCATTAGTTATATATTCTACCAAATATTACAAAATAAATCCAAAATTTTAGTTAGAACTAGATGTTTGAATGAATGTTGTTTTCTCACAATTGTTTGGCACAATTATTTATTTAAAAAAAATTATAAATTATTTGAAAATTATTTGAAAAATAAGAATCATTTTAATTGTATTAATAAAAAACCATTCTTAGAGGGATTTTTTTATTTTTTTGAAAAGATTCAATTTTGATGAATAGTGATAAATACTAAATCTTATTAAAATTGTATTTTCATTTAGTTAATTTGGAATGTAAAAAAATATTATAAATTGGTTCAAAAAAATCAGTTTACTATTATATCAATTTATAAATTTTATGTAATTTGAATTAGTTTCATATTTAATTTTGATATATAACATTATTATCTTTTATACAAATTAAGTTTAAAAATTAATTCTCATCTTGTATATGGAAATATATTTGTTTTCAATCTATTGGAATGAGTGTTATTATAAATTGGGGATGGATATATTCTCCCCTAGAATTATTCTCCCTTAGATCTCCCTCACCCACATAGGGTTTATCCTTCTACTGTATTGGTTCTTCCCCATCCTCTATTCTCTTGCATCCCTATTCTTGGGATTATTCTCCTTTAGAAATTGTTCAAGCTTTATCCCAAAAATAAATAGTGGTTTTGTGTCTCCATCACCATATTCTTCGGTTTCTCCTCATTTAGTGATAACTCTCCCTTTTTCTGATGTGGTTATCCATGATTTCTTCCATTTGGTTCCTCTTCTTTCACAATGATGAAATATTCTGTATGGGGATCCTAGGGATTCAATGTATGCTGTTCATTGTGGATTTTTCCCACTATAGATTCATTCAATCTCACTGACACTAATGTAACCTTTTGTTCTTCTGCATATCTCTAGGTTAGAAATAGAGTGGTGGTTATATAATGTTTTGGGTTGGGTGTTTGGGCATTTGACAGATATCATGGGGATGATGGCCAAATGATCCTTGTTTGATTGTTTCAGATTTTATTCTCATCATTGTTTCTTCTGTTTTGATATCTCGGACACATGACTTGTACTCTAACATCATGCTCTATTTCTACACTACTAGTCGGAGCCAGTGTGGTGGGAATAATTTGGTTTTGGGAGTTGTGGTTCAGCAGCTTCAATCCTTTCATATGTGGTTCTTCGATGCTGGTTTTTTGTTTTTTTATTCCCCATGTTATCAGGTATTTTTTGAGTGTTTTGTTCCTGAAGATATTGTGTGCTGATTTTTTATTTTGGATGAAGTATTCTTTCATAGTTTTTTTGGTGATGTCTCTGGGGAGACAAATCCGGTCTCTGATTGTCTTTGATCTCCTATCTCTGGTGCGGTGGTAGGATATTAATGGCGACATTGTGAAAGATATCAATAACAGTAGTGGTACTATGGTTGATGTTGACTAGTGATGGAAATAGTGGTCTTATGATGATGTCTTCAGTGATTATCACATTGGAATCCCATTTGGTTTTGAAGAGAGTTTTGAATTTTGAAATTTAAAATGTGAATATCAATTTATATTCCCATTAGAATCGAGTTTACTACTCATCATTAAAACTATTATTGACAGTTAAAGAAAAAATTATTTGTTAGTGATTATGGGAATAAATTTAAATTACATTCATACACTTCTATATGTATAAATTTTAAAAGTAAATTCTATTTTTTAAATTATTCTAATTTATATTACCTAATTAATCTATTTTAATTTTTTACCTAATTCTATAAAAAATGATGAAAAAATTACCGTCATTAACCATAAAACGGGTTTACTAGAGGGTTCAAAATAGAATGAAAAGAGTGAATACATCCTAAATTTTTTTAATTTTATTTTATATGATTATATTTTTATTAAATATAAATTTATAGGAAATATGTAAATTCCTTCTGAATTTATTTTGAATACGACCCATATAGTTATTTAATACAGGAAAGGAAAAAAGATGTTTTTTCTTCTTTTTAATTTATATAATAATTTGGGAAAGGGAAAAAAACATTAGTTTTGTAATATATTTTTTTTAAAAAAAATTAGTTTTCTTATAGAACACAATGAAGATAACACCACAAAGTTAAGTACCGCAAAGATAAAACCAAACAAGAAGAATACCACAAAGGTATCACCATGAAGGTATGTACCACAATGGTATGCCACACAGAATATTTCCACAAATTTACTACCACGATGGTAAGTACAAAAAAGGTACGTCACATAGAATATTACCACAAAGGTATCACTATGAAGGTAAGTACCACAAACGTACATCACAAAAGAGATTACCTCAAAGGTAAAGACTTAACTCACACGAGGTATAACTTTGGTACAGTTGTAAAGATGATTAGATGTAACTACTGAATCATCTTCTTTGTTAAGAGGTAGACCCACATAGGATCCAAAATCATCTCACCCACATTGGATCCTAAATCATCAGACCCATATATGATCCTAGTATATCATCAGACCTAGATAGTATCCTTGTACAACATCAAAACCACATAATATCCAAGTACATCATCAGAACCACATAGGATCCTAATACAACATCAGACCCATATAGGATTTTAATACATCATCAGACCCACATAGGATCCTAGTACAGAAGACACACAAAATATCCTAGAATAGTCCATCATGGATTCTTATAGCATATACATGTGGGAACCTCATTCACATACCCACGAAGGTTCCCAAAGAACAGACCTACGTAGGATCCCTTTTTCATGATACGACCAGCTATAGGGTTCCCGAACTAAACTCGCTTGATTCCGGGAGGGTCCACTCCTCATGCCACATGTCAGTACTCCAACTGCAATAATGTCCCATGAAAATGTATCCCAAAGGTATTCCAAGTAAAATGGGTCTCAAAGCAATAGATGATGCATCAATCAGACACCCGGTCCGTAAGTTATTGTCAATTTAGTCCGGAGGGCCCATTTGGATTCATGCTCGATCAAAACCAATTATACCCCCAAACATTATCAAAAACTCATGTGGGGTATACCTAAAGGACCATATCGATCCACGGTTTTTGATGCCGTAGATAGTTCATCAAACAGACTCTCGTAGCTCAAGATATGGCCGAAAGAGAAAAAAGTTTCAAAGTTGGTCTAGGTCCGGTGTTACCCGGTCGGACTGACTACGACCGACCCAGCCTGGGCCGACTCGGTCAGGTTCGGGTCAAGTTGGAATGACACAGTTTAGTTCAACTTGGCTCGATCTGGGACTGATCGTGGGTCTGGCCCAGCCCACTGGGTCTGGCCCGTCCCTCCGGTGAGGCCCATGCTGGGTGGCCCGCTGGGAAGCCCGCAGAGGTGGCCCATCATGCAGCGGCCCCTGGTGGCTCGCAGTGCCTCGGCTGGCGGATCCGCCAGCCGTCTTTCACATGCCGCAGTCGCACACCACCCCTTTGCCAGCTGTCAGTTCTGGTGGCCACCCTCCTTCATCTTTGTGGCCTCGTTCCATAGTTATTGCTCTACTGGGTGGCGTGGATGCGTGCCACCACCTCCACATATAGCATCTGGCCTCCTCCCTGTCGCCTTTCATGATCTGATGCGGTCGAAAGGCCATGGCTTGTCTCTGGTAGCGCGGTCACGCTACCGCCTTCATCGCGGCCTGCCGTGGTGGCGGCCGTAGTTCTCGATCCCCACCAGTTTCTGTTTCCATCCTCCTTCATCGCGAAGAACACATCAATAATACAATGATTTATTAAGGGTCAGGCCATGTTCTTTTGGCCCGTACCCTTTGCGTTAGAGTGGTATCATGCAGATCATGGTAGGGGATCCAACGTTAAATAAAATTAACAATTATTGATTGAAATAACAGCCCTACCAAGACTTTTGATGGAGGAAGTCACGAAGAAGTAGTTGAAGCCCTCATAGATTTTCAATGGCCATTACCTCCCCAAGGTTCTTCCGATCCGGGCTCCGGTTCAGTTCCTCATTATTCATTGGAGATGTGTTATTTGTTGGAGAGGATAAGTTTCTCCACAGTTATCCCACGCTTCTCCATTTTTCCAACACTTCTCCCAAATCCCACCCAAAAAATATCCCACTTATTAAATTATGTTTTGATAATTTAATAAGAGTTGGCCATTAATTATATTGATGTTGGAAAAATTAATTTTCTCAATTAAATTGGATAAATAAAATAATTGTTAGTTGAGAGGTTTCCCCCACATTAAAAGGAGTTTGGGTGGTCTCTACCACTATGGATTGAATTGGGGTTTTTCTAGATCGGGTGGTCCCTACTAACGAGAATTCAACTAGGAGGATAAAAATAAAATAAAATTTATTCTTTATTTTTATTTTTTCCACAAAAAACACGAAAACTAAAATTCACCCTTGACTAACTTTTGTCGAGTTTAAAGTCTCTGTAAGTGAATAACAATGCTACAAGTTCAATAGTGTCCTCAGATTTCAATTCCGAGCACCGGTTCAAAATATACAAAAACCATCTTTCAGAATTACTGAACATACTCAAAAAAAGTTCATAAGGTCATTATAGGCACACCAGGCCTTGGAATCATGCACCGTCCATTTTTGTGGACTTTTATAATTCGTATATAATAAAAAAATTAATGGAAAGTCTAGGTGTTTACGTTATCCCCATCTCCGGGCATTGTGTCCCCAAAAGACACATCAATAAAACAAGGAAAAAAAGTGGGGGTATTGAGCACGAATCTGATCATCTCGCTCCCATGTGCCCTCTTAAAGGATCTCATGCTTCCAACACATACAAACAAAAGGTATCAACCGCCCATGAATGAACCTCTCCGGCTGATCCTCAATCTCCACTGAATTCTCTGTAAATGTCTCCCCATCGTTGATGTCCATCTCACCATGGTTAATGATGTGAGATGGGTCATGCACGTATCTCCTTAGTAGGGATATGTGGAAAACGTCAAGAACCCGGTGCAACTGAGGAGGAAGAGATAATAGGTAAGACACCTTGAAAACTCTACTTAGGACTTGAAAGGGTCCAATGAACCTCAAAGATAACTTTCTGTCCTGACCAAATCTCCGAATACCACTTTGGTGTGAGACCTGTAGGAAGATGAGGCCACAATCCGTGAACTCCAGAGGTCTCTGAATCTTGTCAACATAAGACTTCAGCCTGCTCTGTGCAGCCTTCATCAGCTCCTAGATGATCTTCACCTTCTCTGTAGTAGCTCGTAGCATTTCAAGTCCTACAAGTAATGACTCTCCTAGGACTATCCAGAACATAGGTGATCTGCAAATTCAGTCGTACAATGCCTTGAAAGGTTCCATACCAATGTTGTACTGAAAGATGATGTTGTATGAAAACTCCACCAAGGGAAATTGATTCTCCCAGCTGTGACCGAAGTCGAGGACGCAAGCACATAACATGTACTCGAGGGTCTAAATGGTCTCCTCAGTTTGGACATTCATCTGAGGATAAAAGGTAGTGCTCAAACAAAGTTGTGTACGAAAATACTCCTGCAACCCCTTCCATAGACTAGAAGTAATTCTTGCATCACGATCAGATACAATCGTCGAGGGTACTCCATGTAGCATCAAAATATCTTGCACATAGAGGAATCTCAAACTCTCTACTGAACCCTACTTTTTGATCGGTAGGAAGTGGGATGACTTGGTTATTTGGGTGAAGATCACACTGATATAAACATGACCCCTAGATGTACGTGGAATTACTATCACGAAGTCCATGGATATCCCATCTCACTTTTTCTCTAGTGCCTCTAAAGGCTAAACTAGGCCTACTGGTACCTGATGCTCTGTCTTCACTTGCTTAATAGTGAGGCACTGAGAGAGAAAATATGTAACTAAATTCTTCATTCTCTTCCACCAGTAATTTCTTCGGAGGTCCTGGTACATCTTCTCCACTCCTAGATGTACCGTAAGAGGGGTTTTGTAGAATTACCCCAATAATTCTTCCCGAAGTGACACCAGTACCATAGTACATCCTCTGAAGAGGATAACGTGCTCCCCTCCTTCTGAAAATCCTTCAGGTGCATGTTCTGTGGATATCTGAGCATGTCGAGCCTCACAATCAGCGTCCACATGTTACGCCTCCCAAACTTTCTAAATAAGTGTGGGAGTGACTATAAGAGACTGAAGCAAAACTACCCCATATTGTTTTACAAAAGATATCTGCAAAGCAGCCAGCTACTCTATAGCATCACCTAGTAGTTGTATGCCAGATCTCCTGTTGAGTGCATATTCTACAATGTTCCCTTTCAAAGGAGTATAGACTATCTCTATGTCATAGTCCTAGAGGAACTCAATCCAACGTCACTGTCTTCGGTTCATGTCCTTCTGTGGGAAGATATACCTGATACTCCTATTATAAGAGTAGACTGTAAAGTGTTCACCCATCTAGTAATATCACCAAATCATCAAGGCGAAGACCAATGCTAATAACTCTAGGTCATATATTGCATAGTTTTTCTCTTTTTGTCTCAGGTATCGAGAACCATATATGTTCACTCCACACTCCTGCATCAGGGCACATCCGAGTCTGGTCCCTGATGCGTCGCAGTAGACTTTGTACCCAATTTCCTCCTTTGAAAGTATCAAGATGGTGGCAGTAGTCAGCCTCTTCCTAAACTCTTGAAAACTCCACTGACATATCTCCGACCACCTGACGGGTTTCCCCTTCTTCTTAAACACTATTAAAGGTGCAACAACTCAGGAGAAATCTGGCATAAACCTCTGGTAGTATCAATCCAAACTCGGGAAATTCTGTACCTCTGTCACACTCCTGGGTTTCTCCCAAGCAAGTACCATTTAAATATTCAATTAGACCACCGAAAATCAACATCCCAGATGATTTATCCAAAATAGTGAACCTCTTGGATCTAGAAATGGCACATTTAGAGCATACAACAAAGACAGTTCTCTCAGAGTGTGTCCAAAACAATTTTCAAATGATTGGTATCCTCCTCCTCGGTAGCCACGTTTATGAGAAGGTCGTCTATGATGACTACTATAAATAAGTCATAGTATGGATTAAACATCATTTTCATGAGTCTGATGAACACTTCTAGAGCGTTGGTCATGTAGAACGGCATAACCAAGAACTCATAGTGGCCATACTGACATCTGAACATTGTCTTATGCACATCCTCGTCTCCCACTCTGAGCTGGTGATAGCCTGATCTGAGGTCTATCTTCGAGAACCAATGTGCTCCCATCAGCTGATCAAAGAGGTCTTCAATCCTCATGATTGGTTACTTGTTCTTCATAATCACCTGGTTCAGGTGACGATAGTCAAAAAAAGTCTCATGCTACCATCCACCTTCTTGGCAAACAAAATCAGGGCTTCCTAAACAGAAACGCTGGGCCTCATGAACCCATAATCCTACAAGTCCTCTAACTGTACCTGCAGCTCATGAAGCACCACAGGAGCCATATGATATTCTGGTGTAGATATCGATTCCATCCCAGGGTACATGTCAATGTTAAAATCCACCAATTTGGAGGATGTAGACCCGAAACATCATCAGGGATGGCATTCACGTACTGGTCCACCACTACAAGATAGCTCGGACTCTCCACATCAACCACTCCAAGAGAAAGGCTACCCAACTGACGAGTGATCTGTTTTACTCTCCTTTGGGTAAGTCCATCATGTGCTACAAAGGATCCATTCTCACCAATGAAGGTAAAACTAGTGCCACCCATGTGGACACATCTCACTTTACGCCTGATACAGTCAATCAGATCATGTACTATAGATAACCAGTCCATAACCATGATGATGTTGTAAGGCCTCGATGCCACTACTAGGAGATCCCAGCCGAAGCTCTCACCACCTAGAGTAAGTTCACAACACTGACACTAGTGTGTAATCATCGAAACATCTCCCATAGGAGTCTCTAGCAGTATGGATTGAGCCAACGGCTCAACCAGAATCTCTGAGATCCTAACGATGGCAATGGCCACAAAAGAATGACAGGAACATGTGTCTATAAGTACTACAGCTAAGTTAGAGTAATCACAGATCATACCTCATATAATATTTGGAGCATCGTGGTTGTAGGCATCAGCTTCCTAGAACTAAGATCACCCCTATAATTCTTATCTATGTGGTTGGGGTGGACCACCTAGCAATGGTGGTGATCACATATCAAATTGTAGCCCACTATCAGCTGCACGGTCATCTCCTCTATCATGTCTGCCTGCTCCCTGCGGACCTCCACGGTCAAACATCTATCTTTTCATGGGCGGTCCTTAGACCTTATGTTGATAATATGTATTGTGGGTTGGGAAGTCACGAGCCATGTGACCCTACCCACCACATTTGATACACTTCCTGCTCCTCGCATGACTGGCTCTACCTCTGTTGCCCCACACAACCGACCCTGAATCCCATGGTCGTCCACCTAGAGATCTGGTCCTCTTCGACCTATATGATATCTGTCTACATATAGCTGTGGAAGACTCCACTATATGATGACTGGTGGTGGGTCTCACTCCTGGTGACCACTCATCATGAAAACACTCTACTAAGAGTGATCACTCTAACAACCCCGCTAGTGTCGGGATGCTGAGAGAAATCATCGAATCCCTGATCTCTTGCTTATGTCCGAGCACGATGGTCCAAGACCTAAAGAATGGGTCCCAAACCATATCATTGGAGTATGGTGAGAGGTCGGTGAACCTCACTAATTACTGAACCACAGTCATGCTGCCCTGCTGCAGACAAAGAAGCTCTTGTATACGCACTGCGCGAAGGGTCGCTGGGAAAAACTCTACCCGAAATAGGCTCTCAATGTCTGCCTAAAGAAGTTTCACCACGTCGTGAACCGGGAGCATCATGATCTTCCATCTTCCAATTGCTTCCCGTAGATGACTGGTAGTAAGGATCACCATGAAATCAGCTTGTGTTCCTACCCATCAGAAGACTCTCACCACAAACTCCAACCAAACATCAGCTACATTTGGGTCTGTCTCACCCCTGAATATGGGTGGCCACTGGCGTTGGAACTCGTGAAATGCACTCAAGTGGAATGTACCCTCTACAGCGGGGGGTGGTGGTGTTGGTAGCCCAATGAGTAACGGTACCGCTGGTGCCTTTACTAATAATGTTCCCTACAATGAGGCCTCGTCGCTCAGCGGGCTACCATCTCATACAATACCCGGAACCCTAATTGGCTATCTATGAGGAGGAATCCTGAAAAGAAAATAGTGTGACATGGTCAAGAAGTTATACCTCGTGAGATGACTCAAAATGATCACCTAGAAAACTTTTCAAAACATACATGCATTTAGTGTTTTCGTGCAGTTGGTCAAAAATCAGAAGTCAGGGTCCCGGTGTATGGATACGTTAGCCGACACACCAACAATGGATTCCCTAAACTAATAACCATATTCACTACACAAAACACTATTTCTGTTTAAAAAAAGAGAGATCATAGTCCAATGTTCTATGGTAGAACCAAATCCTCTGATACCAATTTTTTACGACCAGTACCTCAGGGCCCGTGTCCTGACAACCCCAAGCCCGCCTTCCATAGGCCAACAGCTGGTGGCTAGTAACAAAATCCGTATTCCCTAAAACTGTTAAGGAATTTCCTTTATAACCTTTAACCACAATGATCAAGATATGAACATAGGTAAACTATATAGAAAATGAGTGTGTACAGTAAGAAAAAGGGGCTAGAATAGAAGCCCAACTAGAAAGCACATGAAAACTGAAAAGTTCACGTAAACTGGAACAGATCCAATGAACACCCGCTGAGGATCCTACCTAAAGAGTAGGTACATCTCTCAAAATCGTCTCTATGGTATGCCTCTTATAATGCCCACCTTTGACCTACCTCCAGTCCTTGTACTCTCGTCCTCAGTCAGCACTATCTGTCGCCTGCACCAAAAACAACAGGTTGCGGGCGTAACTTTTGTAGGGGTGAGTATAATGTTACATAGCAGGGACCCAGAGTTCATTGATGATCTCAAAAAATCCACAAAGGATAATCCACAAGTCGTGGAAAAGACATTCAACCCTACTTATGTATATACCCATACATATACCTAAGTGATCATGTAAACCCATGTCAATCAGGAAGAAACACAAGGCCCAACTCATAAGCCCAAAGCTCAACTATCCCATGAAGGAAAGAACACCATGAAGATAACACCACAAAGTAATGTACCACAAAGGTAAATCAACCATGATGAATAGCACAATGGTATCACCACATTGGTATATACCACAACGGTACGTCACACAGAAGATTACTACAAATGTATCCCCACGAAGGTAATTACCACAATGGTACGTCACAATGAAGATTACAACAAAGGTATCACTTCAAAGGTAAGTACCATAAAGGTATGTCACACAAACGATTACCACAAAGGTAAATATTTATCTCACACCATGCATAATTTTGCTACAATAGTAAAGATGATTATATGATACTACTGAATCATCTTCTCTATTAAGAGGTAGACCCACACAAGATCTTAAATTATTATACCCACATAAGATCCAAAATCATCATACCCACATATGATCCTATTACATCATCAGACTGAGATAAGATGCTAGTATAGCACCAAACCCACATAGGATCCTATTACACCAACAGACCCACATTGGATCCTAGTACAGCATCAGACCCACATAAGATCCTAGTATATCATCAGACCCACATAGGATCCTAGTACAATAGACCCATGAAGGATCCTAGAGTGGTCACACATGTATTATTATGGTGGATCCATATGGGACCCTCATTCATTGACTCATGATGTATCCCTAAGGATAGACCCACATAGGATCCTTTTCTCATGTTACAGCCAGCTACAAGGATCCTGCACTAAGTTCACTTGATTCCGGGAGGGTCTTCTCCTCAAGCCATAGTTCCATACTAATATTGCCAATACTTCTCATGAAGAAGTATCCTAAAGGACCTCCACATAAATGGGGTCTCAATGCAACATATGGTGTGTCAATCGCAGGCCCAGCCCGTAAGTATTTGGCCTTTTCGTCCTAAGGGCCAGGATGGATTCGTGATCGATCCAACCCAGCCGTATCACCTAATTTATCCAAAAATCAAGAGGGACATATCAAAAGAACCGTCTCGATCCATGATTTTTATCCACATGGATGGTTCGTCATACGAAAGCTCATAGCTCATGATATGACCGAAAGAGAGAGAAGGGTTGAAGTTGGTCTGGGTCTGGCCTGACCCGTTCTAGCTGACACGGGTCCGATCATGGAACTGGCCCGACCCACTGGGTGGCCCAAACTAGGTGGCCTAGCCTCCCTCTTTCACCGTTGTGGCCTCGTGTCGTGGCTCCTGCTCTGCCGGGTGGGGCAGATGCGCATCGTCGCCTCCCAATCGCGCGACCAACCACCGCTCAGCCGCCACCCATGCTCTGCAATGGCCGACAGGTCGCGACTCTTTTCCATTGGCACAGTCGGGTCATCGCCCTTACCACAGTCATCCGTGGTGCTGGAAGCCTTTCCAAAGCCACATCGGTGCTGGTCCCTATCCTCCTCCATTGTCAAGAAAAAATCAAGAAGCGCAAAGATTTGTGGAGATGTCGAGCCTTGTTCATCAGGACAGTACCCTCCACGTTAGAGCGGTAGCCAGCGTCTGATGGGATGAAATTCAATGTGAAATAAAATTAATTATGATCAATCAAAATCATTCCCCTACCTTGTCTTTCATTGGAGCTTGTCATGAGGATGAATCTGAAGACGTTGGAGAACGTTGGTGTCCATTACCTCGGCAAGGAGCTTCTGATATGGGCTCGGGTTCGGTACCTCATTATTCATTGGAGAGGCATTCTTCATTGGAGAGGAAGGGTTCCTCCACAATTATCCCAAGCTTCTTCCTTTTCCAGTAATTCTCCCAAATACCACAAAAAATAAATAGCACACTATTTAAATTATGATTTAATAATTTAATAAGAGTTTTCCATTAATCATCTTGATGATGGAACAATTAATTGGCTCAATTAAATGGGAGAAATAAATTAATGGTGAATTGAGAGGTTTTTCTCAAATTAAAAGGGATTCATGTAGTCCCCACCACCATGTATTGAATAGGGGTTTTTCTAGATTAGGTGGTCCCTACCACCGAGCATTCAACTGGGAGGTTAAAAAGAAATTAAAATTTATTCTTTATTTTTATTTTTATTTCCACAATATACAGTAAATCTAACATTAAACTTCTACCAACTGTCATTGAGGTGAAAGTATCCTTAAACGCATACTGGATCATCGAGTTCAATGGTGTTCTCATATTTCAATTATGAGCTCCGGTTCAAAATTTACAAATACCCGCTCACATGTTTACTGAACGTACTCAAATGAATGTTCACAAATTCATTCTTGGCACACCGGGCTTCAGATTCACGCTCCGTCAAATTTTACATACTCATAAAATTTCCATATAATGTAAAACAATTACCAAAAAATTCCAAGTATTTACATAAAACCATAATTAAAATTTATTTGACTATTCAAAAATGAATAAATTGTTTACATATCACCACATTTTTTTCAGGATCCACCTAATTGGTTGTGATGGAAAAATCTCACCCACGTTTTCATTACTTTTTTGTTGTCTTTGAATACCCTTCACGTTGTGCATTGATTTTTATAGTTCTTTGATTCCTTGAACATTATGAAATGGAAAATTCATTGTGGGTTGAATTAATCATTCCATTCCTTTATCACATTAGTGGGTTTCACTTATCAAAAATCACTTGCTAGGTTTTTTTCATCCCACACATTAATCATTTCGTCTTCCCCCTTAAAAAATATTCAGGGTGCTTCGTTCCAAACCATTTAAAAGTGATCTATTGAAATTTGTTGCTATAGTAATATATATCCATAATACATCCAAATTAAACTCCACTTTCCCCATATTTTCCCCATGATACCCTTGAGATTCACTGATAAACATCTCTTGTTTTAGGGATAGTCCCAAAATTTCTTCATAGATTTAAAAGTCATGGATCACTGGGGATTTTTGTATAACAGGTTTTATCTCACCAAATATGTAGTAAACATTGAATTTAGGGTAAAAACAATGTCCGAGGTGTATCATATAGGTCTTGTGATTTTTTCCTCATACGTTCTGATAGATTCATCATCAATTTTATTTAGCAAAAGGAAATTCTCTTCCCTTTTAAGACAAGGAATGTGAGGAAAATGATTATCAAAAACATTTTCTATATATCCACCCACCCCATCACATCAATAACATCCTTGGGCTTCATATTCATTATCAATTTCCACCACTGAGTTGATTTTCCCTTTATATGATAATCATCTAGTAGAAACATATCTTGTTTAGAACATTGGAGGATTTAGAATAAATTCATAATGAATTTGATCCATTGTAATGATATTATGGGATCAGATGATCCACTAAAAGTTATAGAAATTTGTTTCATAACGGTCTTAATAGTATATTATTATCTCTTTGGGTGATTTGGACATTCCTCCTGAGTTGGGATTATATTTATAAAAGGGTCCCGTGATAGAGTACCAACATAATGTTTACAATTCTAGCTCTAATCGAGTTAGGAATCTCATTGAGATAGTCATCCAATTTTCATTAAAATAGATTTTTTCCTGATTCCTTGTTTTCCCCATTGGATATAATTAAATTAATATTTGGATTGAACATTTATAAACTATAAAACACATAAATGTGAATTTAATTTTATTAAATGTGAACCTTTTAACATAAATTTGTTTCCTTAAAATATGAAGTTCAAGGATTCAATATATGATATACATAATGTATTTCCTATCATATATTCTTATGGAAAGTTTTCCCCATAATAATAGTTCATAATAAGATTATGACTTTACCAAAAAATATCTATAAGGAGTGTAAAACCAAGTGCACAGTAAGACTCATTATCGTGTACTGGGTCACACAAATTCAGTCCTTCAAAAACTTTTTAGAGTTTTTATCCATAGGAAAATATTTTCTAGAACCAAATCCATTTTTATTATCTATAGAGATATTTATTTTCATGATAAATCAAATAATACATACTTACCAATATTGATATATTTTTTCTAATACATAGTCTTACCCATAATGATTTTTCAAGAGTAATCTATTCCTAGTCCCAAAATTAACTAAATACTTCCTCAAATAACAATAATTACAACCTTGTTAATTATTATAAATTAATTCAGTATTCATGAAATAAAAGTACAAAAAATAAAAATCAATATATAGATAAGTCTAGTGTATTTGAGAATTAGTTATATAGAATATGGTCTTGAACATGGGATATAACAACATTAGTTAAAACTTCCTTATCATGCTTCTAAAATACCATGTATCTTAAAACAGCACCGGATCACTTGGGGAAAAACATAAGAAAGGTGTGACATACTAATACCAATAAAGAAATAAATATGGAATAAGGTGATATAGAATATAAAATATGGAAAAAATTGTTAACAATGATGGCTGGAATCCTATATATTAACACTGAGACATATTATAACATTAGAATCATAACATGGATAATGTTGAATTAAATTAAAAAACTACACCATAGAAATAAGTAAAGGCTAAACTGCCATGAAATTATGGGGTAAAAATTCCCTAAAAAAAGATTCACTACATGTCCCAACATGTCCTGCCTAGATACTTACCATTAACAAATACATTGTTGCGCTATATAATTTTAAGAGTATATGTCAAAATATATTCATTCTAATGTTTTTGTGTGCCATATTGATCATACAACCTTGACTCATTCATCCTAATATTTTATCACAATATCAACAATTTTAAAATAAATGTAATTATGAATTAAAATAAGTATAAATGTATAATTTTGAATACACTTTATAAGAAATGGGTATAGTATTCACTACACAACTATTGTGTCCGGGAAAATTGTGGTGAAATTTCAGCAACATAAGGACATCACCTAAAAATTCAAAAAATCGGTTAATGATAGGAAAAGGGATATCCCATCATTTGGAAATACATTTTTATGTAACAGAGATGTGTAATAACATATCGAATCATTATTAAATGAATAAAAAATAGATCTGGAAAAGAAAATACTAGAATATAATGGTGAATTGAAAAAACACTTACATGAGTGTTTGACACCAAATTCATGGGATTGGAATCGTGAAAGTGTAAAGGATCATTTGGAAGAATCAATATAGTGTATGTAAGATTATGGGAAGCCTCCATGTTGTTTTAGTGAATATAAATAAGATATTGAGTGGGTATATATACGAAAAGAGTGGGGTTTATATATTATTTAGGGTGTGTACTCTAGAAAATAAAATAACAATAACCACAAAACATTAGATTGTTGTCCCATAATTTCTTCAAATTATGATTGTTTATAATTATATTGGAAGTCCATGGGCCTAATGTAATCAAATAAAACCCTTTCTTATGGTAAGGTGAGTCATACTCTATACAAATTGGTCTAAAAAATTAAATTATACTAATTATTTTTTATGATTCATAATAAAATTATAGTATTAATAAAATAATAATAAATTCACATTATTTTCAAGTTAAAACATATATTTGGTAATTTATATCCTTTATCGTATTTACTACATCACTTTTCGGACATTATGATGTCATAATACACAATATATATTTATATGGATTTTAATTTTTAATGGAAAATTCAACTATCTAATACATTATGAAAATTTGACTATTGGATAATTGTGACATTCTAATTACAAAAAAAATATTCATTTAATATATTTATTTTTATGAATATTTTTAGTTTCAATTTTAATATAGTAATAAAAATTTATTGATATTATGAGTATTATTAATAATATTTTTTGAACTCTTATTAAAATTACATTTGACTACATAAAAATAATATGATATTTTATATTTAATTAAAACTATTTTATTATAATATTTTATCACAATATTATTTATTTTAAAAATAATTTAATTCTATAAATAAATTCCTTAATTGAATTTGACTATTACATAGAAATACCATTTGTGACTTATTATATTGAAATAAAAATAATTTATAATGATTCCATAATAGTATGAAAATATATTCGTCATTATATACAAAATAATGTACTTAATCATTATTATAGAGTTTTAATAAATTTCAATTTAATACAGTAATAAATTCCCTAAGATGAAGGAGCATGATGATTAGACATTCATAGGGGTTTTCTGTGTACATGGTTTGGACTATGATCTTGATGATCTTGAAAGTATCAGATAGATGGATTAGATCATGCTTAATTTGGTGGATCATATATTGGCCTTGTTCACGGGAAAGTCTCAATGATGTTATCGTCCTTGTATTCTCTAGTAAATGTGCTTTATATGGTATGATATTCCTAGTTGAGGCCATCACTTCATTTGTTTATGTTAATTATATTTGTTAAATCTATATATTTATACTAATCAAGTTATCACTATTTAACACATATATTATCAATGTTAATGATACATAAATATATTTTAAAAATAATTGGATTTAATAAAATAAATGAAGTTTACATGTTTTCTATAACCATAATAAATAATAATAAATTTAATTAAATCAATATAAAAAATTTATTTATAAATGTTTGGGTCGTTACACATACCAAGACCATAAACTAATGAAAATAAATCACCACACAAAAAATTATTGATATTTCATCATTACACAATATTAAATAATAACATCATCACCAATTTGTATTCTCCTCATTATTTACATGAAATCCTATGAAACTCACCACATAAAAGTTATAACATAATGAATAATAGACATTTACCCATGACATATATAAATCCAAAACGTAATTAACCTCTATAGGCAATGCTGGATAAATATCTTGTTGCCTATCTACAAATTTTATTCTGGATTAATTTTAGAAACACAACCCCACCATTCCAATAAAGATAAAAATTAATATAATAATTGATGTGTCTAGGAAATTAAAATGTATACTTCAAAATGATGTCATCATCATGTACTATAAATTATTCAACACTAATTTTATATTCCTAAAATATTGAATAATGACTTCAAATAACTGATTCTTAATGAGATGTGAATTAATTTTGATAAAACTATTGACATGTTAGTTTGTGATTAAAAAATTATATATAATGACAACCAACAAAAATAAAGTGATGAATTGAATAAAATTAATATAAATATGAAATTGGTATAAGAATGAAACCGGGGATACTGGGGTAAATTAAGTACGACAATGTTACCAACTCAAATTAAAATAGATCAATATTGATTAAAAAATTCATCAAATAAATTAATACATTATATAATGGATTATTTTTTGTTATATCATGACCAATGTGGTGATGATTCAATGTACTCTACATATTCCATAGAATGTGATGATCCAAAAGGTGATGAATCAATTAATTTCCCCATAGGGGAACCGAAAAATATATCCTCCCCTCACATAGGTAAAAATTGTATCCGGAACATAATTGTGAAGAAGGAGTTCCCTAAATGGAAAGGAAATCCAATAATTACTATCAAAAATTAGTCTATGAAAATAATACTAAGTAAAAAATAGTGGAATCATTGGTGGTTTATTTAAAATTCATATGTACTAATGTTTAATATGGATTGCCTACTAAACCCTCCAAAATACCCAATACCTATCTAGGCCCCTCAACATATATAGATTATTTTCAGCACAATAAAAATACTAACTCACAACCACAAACTCTCAACATGTACTAGTAGGTATGATATCCCAAATACACATAAACATATACTGATAGGATGCTGTTATTTGTATAAAACCACAAACAAACTATCTGCATGTTAAATTCTCACCTAAAAAAGAGATCATTACCCCATAATAAAATCAACCATAACATTGATTCAATATATTGAAATGTTAATATTTCTTATATGTTACACTTGGATAATAATGATGATCCATAGAACCATTATATTCCTGATTACCAAAATAAACAGGATCATAATGGGTGATATGTTTATTTTTATCTTTTCTCAGTAATAATAATCGAAAATATACACCTCGTCATATTACCGTACATGAAAATGTAATTTTACAATACTATATTCCTAGATTGAGACCTATTTTACACGAAATTCATGTTCACCATTAATAAGAAAATATTTTAAAACATGAAATAGTACATGATCAATGCTTCTCAAAAAAAAATTATTTGTAACCACTACCAATCCTGGAAAAAAATATCACAATAATAATGATATACGTATTAATAATTATGTACCTCAAATTTTATTAGAAATGGTTGTCTGAAAATCATTCACCACCACAAACATAAAAAATTCGATTCATATCTTATTTATAATGTCAAAAGTATATTTTGGATAAATAAAACATTCAACCATGAAATCTTCTTCAATGGATTGAGAAATTATATTAACTCCTCCTATTACAACCAAACAATTATATTGATCGGAACATTGAGGCCTTATTTTGGCCATATATTCAATCTAAATACAAATATGAAATAATCCTGAAAACTACTCAAAATGACCAATTTACCAAGATAGTTGATACCCTATAATTGGTCATCAATATCGGTATTAATTTTCAATATCAGTTCACAATGATATCAAAAATATTATTTCCCACATTGAGGTTTGATATAGGATGACTAATTTTGACCACCCTATTGGGTCTCCACATACCCCAATTCATACTATCTAAATGTATATCACCTTTCAATATGATTATAATATTCTATCTACGAACACTATCATTGGATGACTTCTAACACACTATATATGGTTGTTTCAATTCTTTATGGAACAACATTTACCAAAAAACATCAAAATCTGCCATAATGGCGTTCCAATGATTATATTATAGTATTTAAACCATAAAGATAACATTTAAGGAGTCTGAAGTTAAACACCCATATATTTTTTTAATTTACCAATTTTATCAATTACAAAGCACGCTTTATTACTCTCTGGAACAAAAACGTGTTGTGTAATTAAATATTATATGTATTGTATTCTTATAATATAATTGTTTTCAAAACAAACCATAAATATATTGTTACATTCCATCCCATAGAAATAATAATAATAATAATATTTTTCATAACATAGTGAATGAAATATAAGAAAAGTGGAGCTTAGTATCTTAGAAAAGCATAATTATCGATGCCTAATTAATTGGGAAGATCTTAATTATATTAAAAATCATGTTCTTGGGATAAATATATGATTATTAATACATTAATATATAATTGATTTACAAAAGGATAAGAAATTTATATACAACCTCAATTTCATGACCTCTACTATATATTCAGAATTAAATAAATGATTAAATAAATAATATACATGGGTAATATCATTAAAAAATAATATATAAATATTTAAAAAAAATAATGAAAAATATATATAATCTATTAAACCTAAATTCCTATTCCCCATAGTGGATACAGTATAGTCACTTATTTTCCTTAGTATATCACATACCATATCATACACCACATAATTGATCGATCATTATAACATATTTTCTATTAATCCTAGTGTGTCCATTATTTCAAAAGTTTTTACACATCATTTGTAGTATAATTTATATTTTTTCATGGAAAATATAAATATTATTTAGTTATATATAATGTAATAGTTATTATATATTGAAATCAGTGTTTATAGATAATTATGATGGTTTTGTTTGTATTTTTTGTCGAAATTATTTGATATTTATCATGATTTTACTCATTTATTTTATTTAAAAACATTTTATTTAAATATGAAATAGAATTTTTTTCTATAATTTTTATGTTCTTTATATTAAATATTTATTTAATTTTCCATTAATATATTATATAATTAATATATGATTAATTATTTAATCTCAAGTATTTAATTTTTTGAATAATTATACAATTAAATCTTATTTTTAAAAATATTATTGTATTTAGTAGTTAATTTTATTTAATATTTATTTAAATTAAAATTAATTCATTTTAGTTGTGGGGGTGAGGTATTAATTTGGGTTAAATATTAATTTCTTATAAACAATTTGAATACCAATAATTTTTTTAATTGTGTGTTTTTAATGAATAATATTTCTCATTTATTAGATTAAATATTTTCATAATATTTTTTTAGTCCTTGCCACTTAATGAGGATAAATTTTTCTTATTTTCCATAGACTTTATTGGGTATGTAAAAATAATTTTCTCTCAAAAATTTTGGATACTGTTCAGATGATTGGAAAAAAATATTTAATAATCACTGTTTTTTAGACATTTATCTAGGTTTTAAACTATTATGGTTTTCACTGAAAGAACACTAATACAAGGGTTATAATATATATAAGAATTTTCAACTCTTTTTCATTTAATTCATTCATTATATTAGTCGTTTCAAAATAGGATTAGATATTTCTACTAATATTAATTATTAAACAAGCTCATCCATATAGTGAGTATAATTATTATGTGAACTATATATATGTTTCAATTCACCAATAGATAAATATATTATAGAAAATCATTTAAAAATAAAAAGTTATATTTTATAAAAGTCCATTATTTTCAATCTGAATAATTTTTGGAAAACAAAAACTGGATTTAGACCTATCCAGTTGTTTTGAAAGAGAACATTCCTTATTCTTAATTGAAAGAGCTCATGAGGAAAAATATTTTTCAAAATTGATTATCTGTGTAAATAAACATTTTCAACTCTTTAATACTTTTCTTCTATTATATTTGTAAAATTGATTGTATGAGTAAAAGAATAGTTTTTTTGGAAATTTGATGTGGCCCAATCACATAGCGTTCCCCACATCAGCTAATATGTACTGTATATGTTTTAATGATTTTATTATAAAATTATTCATTTTATAAAATTTAATGGTTATTTTATATTCAAATTTATGAGTATTGGCAATTCTGATCATTTTTTTTTGTTTTTAGGTTTAAATTATATATATATTTTTATGTAAATCATTGTTTTATATTATTTCTATATTTTATAATTATATAATAATCCAATTTTTATCAATTCATTATATTGAATAACAAATTATTTTGAAATTATTATATCCATTAATTAAAAAATTATTAATTATTATTCATTTTTGTTAATAATATTTGAATGATTATAAAATTTAGCAAAACATTTTAAATTTTTTTATTATAAATTTTTATTAAATATATATTTAGTGATTCATTTTAAAATATTTTTAATTTTAATATTTATCAGTTAATTTTATCATTTTAGCATTCATAAATTATATTTATATATATTTTTTTAATTCAAGTTTTTAAAGATAATACAATATAAATAATATAAATAATTAAATCTACAAAAGTATTATTTAAAATGAAAATATTCAATTCTGATTATCCATGTGAAGAATCAAAAGATTTTTATTTTTTTTGAATGTCCTGAAATGATTACATTATATTTCTACATTGACTGTATGGTATAGTTTTCCATTGATCCTATAGAAAAAATTGGACATACCCAGAGTTTTATATATTTCATTATGGTCTTTCAGGATTAATATTTTTTCCAAAGAATGGAATATCTATTCAACATTTCATTATAAATCCTGCAGAACCCATTCCCATGGACCCTAAAATTACTACAATGACCAGAAAAAGAGAATACAAGTAATTGTATCTATCTCTTCAAATATAAATAGAAATTTAATCAAACCATGTATTTGTTTGGAAGAGACCGTATGAAGCTCATCAACTGGAGAAGAAACATGATTATCACATACTATAGAAAAGGAACTAAGTATTATGTAGAATGAGGTGTTATGAAAAATGATAATTCCACCCTCACATTGGAGAAAATATTGACCTCACATTTGAGGTCAAGGCTTCTATGAAAAATAATACCACCACATCCGGATTTACCAATCAAGATGAGGTAGGTGACGAATTAAACATGATTATATTTTTCTTCATCTAGAAGAATTAAAATTAGTCTTGTGATGAACTGAGGAATAAAAGTACTTCTATATTTGGTTTTTTAATAGTTTGAAGGTAGTGATCATGATCTGTTTCATATTGAAGTTTATGGGTTCCATTATCACACAAATTAAAGATGATGGTGTCATACAGAGATCGAGGAAGTTGATAGAGGGCGATGAATGATTTGGATACCATCAAGATAAATTTTTTGAACAACCAACAACATATCATCCTTGAATAATTATGTAAGGATTCCAGGTGGGTTACTCTCTATAGGAAATTGAGGTTAAAGATTTTAAAATTTAAAGATGTTGTGTCATTCTAGGAATCGTATGAGTAATTTAAAACAATAGCATATTCGCATAATTTTTTGTTGTTAATATAAAAAAGCTAAAATTTTTCCAAATATTAATGTGTAGACTACCTATGAGGATGAGATAGTTTCTTAGTTCAGAAGAGTATTTTCTGATTGAGCGATTCACTAGCTTAAAAAATCATGAACATTAGTGTGTGGATGATGACTGAGAGACCCATGTTGAAATTGGGAGTGTGTTTAATTTTAGGATGATTCAGGATATTGGTATATGGGTTTTTTTCCTCCCTTTTTATACCCATTAAACGCTCCACAAAATATGGATGATGGAACTAAAATAGCGAGTTTATTATATCATAACATAGGTTGACTCCTCAACTCCCTAGTTTTTGATATCCAAAATTTAGTTTTTTTACCATGGACAATGAGAATAGGACATACTAAAAGAGTACACATGATGAGTTCTACCATATTCATCATAATATTTTTAAATGCACAAAATTTTGTTCTTCATGTTGTTAAATAATTAATAACACATGTAGATTAGGACATTTGATGCTAGAGCTCGTCGATTTAGAAGAAGGATGATTTAAATGGAACATTTCCCCTATAGAGTTCAATGTAATAATCTTGAACCCATAAAAAAGGGAGGTGATTCCATGGAACACTAAATCCAAGACCAACATTAGATTTATTTGAACATGACATGTGAAATTAGAATTAGTGCGTGTCTTTTAAAGTTATTTTTTTGAAATAGTATGCAAAGTCCTAATAAAAATGAATAATTTGATTTCAATTTCTAGATTGCATGAAAATATATCTCATGTTGGTATGTTATAGTTATTAGATTTAGAATTGTCAAGTCATGAATATGTAAATAAATATATATTAACCAATGACACAATTTTTCTGATTTGTTTTAGGATAAATATAGTTAGTTAATGACGTTAGTGAAATTACTCCAAATTTATGAAGAAAAACACAAAACTAGACACTGTAAGGTAGAATCTTATGCAATATAAGAATAGATTTGATCATTGTGTATTATTTGAATCTAGTATCTTAGTTGAGTGAATGATTGGTTATAATGATGGAATCCCTCATCATGATCGATTTCATGGGGTGACACCTTTATTCCATTTCCATTCATTATTTCATTATGATTATAATTGTAATTGAATACGTTAAATGGAGGAATTTTTTTGAAAAAAAATTTCCTGAATAATTTAATATATAGTTTAATATTTTTTTATGCTCTATATACTTTTCACTAAAAATTTTTTCACACGTCAAGCATCATAATTTTAGAAACACATAACTGATAGGCTATATTGATATTTAGGAAATTTCTACATTTTTTCACTTCGATGATTATTCGAATTAATGATCATTGGACAATAAACCTTTATTGTGATTAATATATTATATAAAGGAACTAATATAATAATTTATATGAAATTATATTTCAACAAATATTTTATTTAAGACGAAATCATTTTATACTATGAAGTTATCATTATTAGTTCATTTATCACAATTTTTTATATCATTACTCTTTATCAATTGTGTATCCTATTCATTCCTCATATGCTTCAAAATTATGATCAAACATAAATTGGTTCAAATAAATAAAAATATATATGAAATAATAGTTAACCCAATTTTCTTTTGGTAATTATTTTATCAAATTTGGGAATTCATGATCATAATATTTATTTTCTATGGATTCAACACCTTATTAACTACTATATAGTAGTAAGTATGAGTTTTAAATAATATAACTATGAAATAATAAATGAAATATATGTCAAACTCTATATGATATATAAGTATTTACCCACTTAATTATAGGGATATCTATATTCTACCCATCATATCCAGACATGTGTGTGCTAGAAGAACATCGAATAATTTATGTTTATCATTGGTTGATTTCTAAATTTAAACAAATATATATCATGATAATTTGTATTAAATCATATTAATATGGATTTTAAAGATCTAATTTGTAACATTTCATTATATAATCTTTCCCAGTAAAGCATGAGAAACACTAAAATAATGTGTAAAATATAAAAATATTTTATATTATTATCAAAACAAACATATAAAATATTGAAGAAAGAATTATTTTATTTTTAATATATGTTGTGAAAAAAACATAATAAAAAAAGTGAATAAAAAAAATATGAGATAAAATATGAAAATAATTAATGGATTATTCATTAAATAAAACCAAGAAATCATTCATGAAATTCTTCTAAAATAATATATGTCCAATAAAATGATTCCTTTTATATTTTGCAAAACTTAATTGTCTGTAGAGAGATATTTTGTAAAAAATAGTGAATTTTTATTCATTTTTTAAAGATATTATAATTAAATTAAACATATCTTAATAAATAAGGATAATAAATATAATATTGTCTTTAATCAGAAATAATTATTTTTTATGAATTTCTGAATTATATTAATGATTAAAAAGAATATCTATGGTCATATTCTACTAAAATAATTACTATGAACAAATTATGAACCAAAAAGGAAAAAATATGGTCTCATAACATATAAACCTCTTAAAAAATAATGGTCTAATAGTATTGTTGTAGATTTAGTGATTAAGAACAAAAAATTTTCATAAAGTTTTATTTATTCATATGGATAGAATAGTAAAAATGATATTGGAATGAAAACACCTTACCTTTGTCTCCATTATTGCATGACATGTTTCTTAACATCTTCCTAGTAAAATAAAAATATGAATGATCTATATAAATTCCATATTAATATCTTCAGTAATCTAGTGTTTTTATATATATCCATTTATAAATGATTAATTAGTTTGTTATAATTTATTTTAATCATTTTATGCCTATAGTTTCAATTATTTCACACACGTTTTATAATAGTGATGATGAAATTTATTATTTGTTTAAAACATCATCATTATAATATTAAAATGAAATTAGATTCATTTTTGATCAATTATTTACATATCCACATGTTTTTTAGATAGAAACAATGTATAATATTTGTGAGAACATGATCAAATGTCATATGTTTTTGGTAATTCACTGATATAAAAGATTAAAAGATTATTTCCTTTCATTATTTATACATTCCATTAAAAACATATGAATAAAATAAGAAACACCTTGTTGTCATTTATATTTATCAAATATATTTTATTGTTTTCCATGCATGGTGGGGAGTAAAATTAGATACATCATCCACAGAAGTAGTAATCCATAGACAACAACAACAATGTTTACTATTTCTAATGTATTATATTAAAAATATTGTTCCAAATTTATATTTGGGGAAAATAAATTTGGTCAGAAATTGTTTTTGTTAAATACATCATTGTAATAAAACAAGTGTTGTCATGATGAAAAATATAACACTTTGAAACTAGAGGCATTACTCTTAATATATAAACGAGCAAGATAATAATTTTTCTATCTATTTTGAGGTTGTAATAAAATTATTTTAAAATTTAAATAATCGCATTTCTATATACATATTATACTGATTAAATAATTTAACCATTTCTAGAATGTTCTTGAAGGTTGTATAAAAATAAATATATAAATAAAAAATCAAATGGATTTATTAGGAATGTTTACTTCACATTTTGATCATATCCTTTGAGAATTAGATCAACACATTTAAGGGCTGAATTTTATTAAGACAACAACAAATAGATTGTGTCTAGGATTGAAGGATAGTAAATTGGGTTAAATTGGTATAACCAAGATGCATATGGTTTGAGCTGAAATGTTGTTTTCAAGGGATATCCCTTAAATTGAGATGAATGAAATTTTGAAAATAAGATGTGCACTATAGAAGTCATGGTTATGAATGTGGGAAATAATGGAGAGGGGTAATGGTTGGAAAAAATCCATAAAAATTTCATTTATTAATTTTTTGTTAACATAACATTATTATTTTTCCATTATATATATCTTTTAATCATACAATAATATATGTTTACCACATTATGTAAATTTGTACCAATGAAAAATTAATTTTATATAAAAAATAAATATACACATAATTAGCCAATTAGGAATCTATGATTGAATATTGAAAAAAAACATAATATCATATTTATAAAATTGATAGATATTAGTTTCAAAATAGTATATATATATATATATAATTAAAATATTCAAAAAAATATTAAAAAAGTTATCAAATTAAAAATATAAAATTATAAAAATTAACATTCATCATAAATGTATAATTTTAATTAATATGATGTTTAATGTGAGTAGATGTTTTATTTAATACGAATATACATAATATAAAAACAATTCACAGAAAATAGATCTGAAATTAATATATTCAAAATTATATAATATGAATTGATAGTTTAATAAGAAGTTACCAAATTGAATCAATATATATATATTAATAAAACATTTTTTATATTGTATATTATATATAAATTTCAAATGTATAAAAAAAGATAAAAAAAATAGATTTCATTAATAATTAAATTTTTATATCATTTTCATATTTAATTAAAAATCCCATTTTCCATCATTATTAGACCTAAGTGTAAGAAAAGAATATGTGGTTTCTTTGGGTGGTAATTTGACTAACATGGATTTTTTAGCATTTTCCCTATACTTAAACATCATGATAAATCTATTTTCTCATGCTTTTCTTGTTAATTTTTATCATAGGAATTGTCTAAGACCAACACTAATGATGTTAACTGCAATAAATGCTTGATAAAATTGTTATCATATAGAAGACATATATAACATGATTCCATTAATTTTCTATTCTGTATTGATTTCATTATGTGTTTAATTATATCGACACAATCCATTTACATGGTTCTTTTACAGTGATAATATAACAGACAGATTAGATCATGGATTTGGTGACCCAAATCCATGACCTCAAAAAAATTTATTAACAAGTAAATATAAACATACAATACACATAATGGCCTAAAGACCCAAAAATACATAAACAAAATTGCCTAGAGGCCCAAAACATAACTCAGAAATAATAATGACCATCCTCTATCTATCCGAACCATGTTTACTAATGCAAGCCTGCCTTTCTGCATCCTGATGTTGCGGTCAACCCCGCATCCATAGGCCATCATCCTTGCAAAAAAGTTGTCGAAGCCAGCCTATAAAAGCGATTCCCATATATAAAAATCCAATAATCATGGCCCATGGTCTCCATCATCTATCCATGATCGCTCCATCATGATGCCACTGGATCAGAAAAATAGGTCATGACTATATTTCATGAGGTCACCCTGCATGACAAGGACTTCACTAATGGTTTGTCACCATTGTCCCTGCCAAACAAAAAGCCAACGATGAAGATCACCAACCAGAATAATGATTCCACCAGGCTCCCATGTCACTGGCACCAACCCCCACAACACTTGATGATGGCATTGACAGATGTCAATCGTCACCACCTATACAATAAGAGACCGAAAAATTTGACCCATCACATTTCCCAAAGGGCAAGGTTGCATGTGGCCAACCTGCGCTCAACCACCATGATCAGAAACATCAACTAACCCACATCCCCCTCTGTTGAGTGAGGAGAGTCCTCTTCACACATCAGAATGTCAAAGGAGAAGTAGCATCCGCAGACCCACGCCACACCGTTCGTGCATCAATGCATCATCGATAGCCCGTAGAATGTGAACTTCTTCTCCTCTTAAAGATAATACATTCTCAATCCTCGTCAAGCTCTCAAGTGGTGAGATCAACACTAGTTTCATTACCATGACTATGTTCTCTAGATTAAACCTGACGGAATTTGAGACCACAATGTTCAAACATATCAAAGTGGCTAACAATTTATTCTCCACATACCTTTATTGAACTGCCGAAGCGAACCCCATGAGTGGCTAGATAGAGACACTCCATTATTGAGAGAGATAATGTCCATATTTTAAATATCTACAATGATAATATAATACAAATGGAATATATATATTGAATGATTATATATAATTTTATGATTTCAATCCTATATCCGTAAATATTTTATCATATTATTTGAGTCCGACAATTTCATTAATATTTATAATTATTTTTCAGACATTCATAGTTGAAGTCTAGGTTATGATATCTGTGGAAAAACTAATACAACAATTATATGTCCATTAAAATTCAATTTAATTATTGATTTCACCAACTAATAAATTTCAATATGTTGTTTCATATATCATCACAATATTTTACATATTCATATCATAACTTATTAATTTTTATAATAGTAATTTTTTTTGATTTGTTTTAATTTTTGTGTGAAATAGGAATCTTAAAATGGTATATACATAGAGAGAGTTTGTTACAAAAATATCATGTTTTTTACATTCTATAACATTTAATTAAATTATGTCATATATATATATATTAATTAGTGATTAATATTATTATGGGGCCCCTAATAATGAAAAAAATGAATATTTAATTTTATCACAATTTTTCCAATTTTTGTGTTCTTAAGGTCATATTTTTCAAAATATCATTTTCATGATCCATGAAAAAATATATTTAATAAAAATTACCTTGATAATATCTAATATTATTAGATAAAAAACCATTTTGATAATGGAAACTCTATCCTATGATATATTGTTATATGAACCTTTCATTTCAACAAAATAAATTTTTGGTTCAGTTAATATATAATTGGTTCATCGTACGACTCCTCTAATTTAACCAACCTTATTTATAGTAATTTTTTTTTGTAGTTTCTCTAACCATACATTTTATTTAACAAATATAAAAATTTTATTTAAATAATTCATGATGGTTTTTATGGTGCATGTTAATAAAATATATAATATCTAAGAGAGTTTGAAACTATATGTAATGTTATGCTCAAATACTTTCCAAAGAGTGAAGGTCAATTTGATACTCAAACAACCATCATCTATGTAAGTACCCTTGCATGAATCTATTCTATATTATTTATCCACATGATTGTATATATATAGGGATTCCACTAATTGGTATCAAATTTATCTACTTTTTACGAAACTTATTTGATGATTTCATATATTTTTTCTAACTTATATTCATTTCAAAATGTAAGTCAATTATATATCGAAAAACCCCCAAAAAATAACTAAACTACTTCGCTTGAAATACTAAAACCTTCATTGATAATTAAAAATATCAAATAGACCTGCACTCTTATGTCATGTTCTGAGAAAAAACACTATAAATTATATAATCGATATCTTGTTGTATGGCTCGCGATAAATTTATTTTCCAATTTATTAATCATATTTTCTTATAAAAAATTGAAATTTATTAATTTTAAGGTTTAGTGTCTTTTGATATTAGAAACATAATGGTTTTATTATATAATGTTATTAATATCCAATATAATATAATATTAACATCATTTCACATATACACATCCATCATAATAATAATTTTCATATCTAGGAGACTAAAACATAATAATTAGTGATCTTAATTTCCTAGTAAGGGAAAAATACAATCATATACAAATGGGGATCAGTATTAATATTATGAAATAACATGAGCATGAGAGAATTATCTCACTACTACTAAATTTTTCAATAAGATAACTCTATAAAAATAAAAGGAAAATATATAACCCAAAATAGTGGAACATATACCATGCTATAATAAAACAACGAATGTGGTAGTAGTCATGTGGCTTGGGGGTTTCCATTGTAATATTGCTTAGAAACATGGTGTAACCTGAAAAATGAAAATATAAATAATATAGATAATGTATAACTTCCCATTTTCCATAGATGAACAAACATAAAAACTGATTTCTCATGGTTGATTAGTAATCATAATATATATCCCATATTGGATTAACAATTAGTACTCATTTTTCAGTATTATCTCATGGCATAGTGATCCGTTAGTAATGAATTGGATGGATATATAGGGAAAACCTACTAAATATTTAGAATAAGAAAATATATCTATTAAAAACATAAGAAATTATAAAATATATCATTTATTGATAAACCCAACAAAAATAACTTTCTTCATGAAAAACATTAATAAGAACAAATTGTATTCCATCCATCTAAATAATCCAGATCATGTTAGTTTATAAAATTACATATTTAATTATAAAAAACATTAAAATCTATTGATATATATGGATATTTTTTATGAATGATAAACTATATATTTTGATAAATAAAAATGAAAATTCTTTACTTTTTAAAATATTTTGTGAAACAATTTTATAATAAAAATTTTCTATAAAATCATGAATAAAAAAGGAGATATTTGAGAAATATATAATATAAGGTAATGAGAAAATTAATATTTATTGAAATTATTGAAAATAATTATTCATTAACCTTTACCAAAAAGTAAATGTTGGTAGAAAATGGCCGAGTCCAAAACATTAAAGACAATAATTTATGTCAACAAATACATTTATATTGAAATTCACTATATAAAATTGTGTAATTTTTTTTGAGAAAGTGTATTTAATGTAAAATATGAAATTTGGATATAGAGGAAATAGTTATTGAATGAAATAAAAAGGTACTAACAATTTCTCTTTATATCATTACATAAAGGGAATTACGAACCAAATCACGATTTTTAGGGTATGAGAATATGTATGACTAAATAAAATATAGGTAGTAATAAAATAGAATTTTATTTATATATAATGATTATAAAATTTACACAAATTTTGGGTTACTGAAAAAAATATCAAAATCAAAATGAGATTGGAAAAAATGTAATCTAACTATATTATAGATAAAACCAATGAATTATTATTAAAAGTCCATTAAAATAAACATAACAGTAATGATAACATATTTCAGAAGCTTATTATTGTCTATAATAGTTTTAACTACATAATTATAATAATTATATGTCTATTATTATTTATTTTTATAATTATAAGATGATAATTTCTAATTCCATTAAAATATTTAATAATGGAATCATCAACCCCATTACATTGCTCGAAATTTCATCATCACCGTATTTGAAAAATTATTTAACGAATTTAGATTTACTTTTATATACATCCCCAATTTAAAAATATGAAATATATAGTTATCATTCATCATAATAAGGTTCATAATTTTATTGTATCGATGAATTTAAAAATATAAAAAAATTCATTTTAATCTTATTATATTATTGTGTCATTATTTTAGGGAAAAAATAATGAAAAATATTAATATGTAATTACATATATGCTCATCATATATTATTTAAAACCTTTCATTCCTAGAATTTAATAAAATTAATGCCATTACCCTTGGAGGTGGTAGTCCATTTATAACATGGAAAACATTTAATATTTATATAGGGTTATATATCAATATCATTCATTTTTTTGTTTTTTATAATATATGTATCGAAAATATTATATTTAATAATTTATTAAATTTTTATAACATACTATGAGTGGTGGTTAGGAATAATGAAATACTTCACTAAAAAGGGTGATAACCCTAAAAAGGATTATAAATATTGTGGGAATAACTCTTGGGAATAACACCATTTAAAAATTGATTATAAATATTGAGGGTAAAATTATGACTTGATAAATAGAATTATGATCTTTCGTATACCATCATATAGTGGTGGTTGATTTTTTATACCAACAGTCATATGATGTCAGAAGAAGGTGGGTTTTGAATAGAAACTTTTATATGTTAGGGTAGTGGATTTTTTGTAACAAGTGATGAATTAATAATAGATAGTGGGTCATAAAGGGAAAAACATTGGTGAATACATAATTACTAGTTGAGAAATTCCTATAACACTCATTTGAATAAAAAGTTTCACATTATTTAGATATTATTCAACTATGTTATGTTTATTCCCTATTTTTCGTTCACCAATACAAATAAATTTCTAACCATGCTGACATTTTTTATCGATAAAAATAAATTATATCTTATTATATAAATCCAATATAATAAATCCAAATATGTATACCCTTATATATTAATAAATTTGTAAAAATAATAGAAATTATATGTAAAAAAAATTATGAATAAATATAATAATATTTAAAGTCCTGGCCATAAACATTACACAATCGTGAATTATGTAGATAATTCAAATTAAGGATATTTTCAGGATTAGAGAAGTAGGGAATTTGGTTATAATATATACATAAGATATTGAATATTACAAGTAAACACTTCTATCCAATATGTTTTTTTATAAAGAAAAAACAATTAAAAACTGAAAAATTTATACTTCCATGTTTTAGACCACATGACATTTCTAGAATCTCATCATGGACCCTATTCATCTTTAAGTCATATGAAAAAAAATTCAAATAATGGGATGGGAATAAAAAGCTCAGTAAGGGATACATAAAGTAACCAAAATGTTAGTTTTTCAAAACAACATGTAAATAAGGAATAAATAATGTTTTTTCAACTTAAATATGTAGAAAAAATAATAAACATAAAATAAGCTAACTGATTACCCTTTTTGTAACTAAAATACTACCATAACGACCATAGAAAACAACATATATCATATAAAGTTAACATGAGAAATAAAAAAACTAAAATGGAATAACCATATGGTGTAATTCCACCAATATAACTTAATGGAATAACTATATGGTCGACTTCAATACCCAATGAATTTGAGGATATAAAATAACCACTCATCCTTCGTTTATCATCGAATCTACTATCATTTGGTTTATCATTTTACCACCTTTAATTGGTTTATCAGTTAACAACCCATCAAATTTCAAGTACATTTATATAATAATAAAATATAAAATATTTCAAATAACAATATTTCATTGATAATATTTCATTTACAATCATAATAAATCATTAAAAGATATTGAAATATTAAATCCATTTCGAACACCATTTGAAACACTAAATATTAATACTTTTGAATCAATGTGTCTTATGAAACTTTTAAACAGTTGAAATAAATTTACCTTTTAAAACATTCATTTCCATATAAATTTTTTTCTTAAACCAATTTTGAAAACACAGCAATGAAATATAAGGTTTTTGTTGAATAAATCTCAATCGAATTTAAAATGATGTTGTAGTTAAAGAGTCCTTTGATAATTGGGAAACTCTTTAATAAAAATATTTAAGGAATAAAATTAATCAAAACTCTACATATCATGAGAATATACTAATTCATGATATAATTTGCAAACAAATTTTATGATCTCCTTATAAGAAAATAAAATTTCATATCATCAATATATGCTTCAATGAAATGAGATTGAAACAAAGTCCCTAAAAAATATCATGTAGTAAATAAAATATATTTGATTATGTGTATTTACAATATGCGCACATAAAAAAATATAAATACAAGATAATATATACAATATTATATATCACATAATAATATCATGACATAATCAACCGGTATATGTTTAACCCAAAGAATGGAAATTTGGTTAAGAAGTTCCCTTACGAAAATTTGGCAACCTAACGGTGTCACTTAAAAATTCTGAAAATCAGTTGATTAGAAAGAAAAGAGTCTCGCATAACTTGGACAAAAAATTTACATCAATAAGGATATATAAAAACATATCCATACATACGTAAATGTAAATTAAAATACATAACATAAAATTAGTCTCTGACAAAAAAAGGTGGGTGGAAGGTTCCTTTACCTTCAGTCTGATTCGTCACATATGTTCCATGTTCTTATTATTAAAATGGGTGAATCCTATTGATTTGAGAAAAAATTAATTCTTGGACTGTCTTCATCCAATGTTTTGAATTCTAGGGATATTATAGGGTTTTTAGGAGATTATTTGTGTAGAGGTTGGACGAGCCAAGGGGCGTGAGAGGTGTGATAATGAGGTTAGAGGTGGTGGCCTTTTACAAGACGTAGTTGGGGTACTTTAAGAATGTCATGAAATATTATTTTATTATAAACGTACTTTTGATTTTAAAAAGGTCCAAAACCCATCTATATATAATATAAGATGAGGATTATTTGAAATCCTTTAAACCAAAAGGTTTTAGAAAAGTTTTGGTTTCAAATTTCTCTTTATCATTTAGAATTAAACCATAGATAACTAATTTAACTACTACCATGTATTCATGTATATATTAATAATATATTGTTAATATATTTACCATAAAATTTAAATAGATTCTCAAGTGGTTCATTAATAAAATTTCCAACATTATCTAAATAATTTTTCTAAATAATAGATTTTTTGGACAATTATACCATTTAATAAGATAGTATTTGTTTTAAGAACTCATTTTTTCCAGTTTTTAAACTATTCCTATAATGGCATTTTAAAATTCCATAACAACATTATCATTTAAAAAACAATTAATAAATTGAAATATAATAGGTCATTCTCGTCCCTAATGTTTTTTAAGGCATAAAATGTATCAAAATATATTTAGTTTAACATTTCTAATCTCATTTATTTAATTTATTCATTAACAATGTAATCACTACATCATCATTGTGTTATTAATATATTTACTTATTTGATGTCTAAAAATTATAAATAAAATACCATGGTTTATAAAATTGTTATATATTTCAAATGGATATTTATAATCAAATGATAACTTACATATCCCCATATAAATTTTTTTTACCAAAATATTCATGTTTAGGTAATATTTTCTTTAACATTAAATTAAATTTCATTAAATGTCATTTTCGCCCACAAGTGGGTCCATGATTTCATAAAATATACCCTAGAAATCCAATGGTTAGAAATATCTCATTCAATAGGGTTAGGACATGTTTTATGATAAATTAACATTATTATTATATTATTTTTCACCTGTATTTACCAGCATTACCATTTAACCATGGTAAATTAAATAATTAATTTTTGGAAAATTCCTGATGACTAAAAATAATTGATTCCAATTAAAAAAAACTGGACCACAAAATTCCAAATATGGAATCCATTTTTTCAAATTCTAAATATAGAAGTTGATGAAATTAATTTAAAATTAATTCCCATTGTCAAAACTAAAAAATGTTTTTTATGATGTAAAAACTATAAATAGATTGACATGAGATTATGTCAAATTTAAAAGTACAACTACTTCTGATGAAAAAATAGATTAAATGATAAAAAATTTCCAATTACACTTTAAAATCAATTAAAATTACAATTTAACAATATAAATAATTCATATGAAAATGAAGTATAGAATAAAAATGTAGTATTTTTCACAATTTATTTATAACTGATCTTTAGAAGATAAATACCAAAATTTCAACCAAAATAAATTTCTATTTTATGATTCTTAATAAAAAGTTTATATTATCAAATAAAACATATAAAGTTTCTAAAAACTAGATTGAAAATGGGTTCGCTGTCAAAAAAGAAGATAAAACTGTATTTTTAGAAAAATAATTCTTTTATCAGCAAAAATGTATTTATTCTAATATAATATCTAGAAAACATATAATATGAATTGGAATCATTAAATTTAATATATCTAATATATTTTTTATTAAATATAAATCCATAAAGAGTGATATGAAAACATAATTACTCTCTTTTAATTTTTTTTAATAAAAACACATCCATTATATTCAACTGGATTTTATTTCAATTTAAAATAAATTTTGTAATCAATGAATAATCATTTGAACATTTTTAAAGAATATATCAAAATTAATTTGATGCTATTCACTCACGTAATTCTAATTACTATGCGTTAACTACCACAATAAAATTAATATTATTGTATTATTCTTCAGTATAACTCAATATTGTGTGTATTGTAAGATTTCAGAGAAAGTTGTTGTTGCATGTCGAGTTCACGATCGAAAAAATTTTCCCAATTAAAATAAAACTAAAATCCTATTCATAAGTATTAATATGAATAAAAAAATAATATTCTATAAATACATCGGTCGTTACATCATTCCCCCTTTTAGAAATTTCATCCTCGCAATTTTATAATTGGGCTCAGATATATTATTGAATGTCCCACATTAGAAAAAGAGTCAATAAAAATATCACTTTAAAATTAATAATGATAAATATAAAGGTCAAAATATATAACACATATTAGTATTCCATGAAAACATGGATATGTAAGGGAAAACAAACCATCATGTTCTAAGGGAGAGTGATAGAAAACATGATCTGGGGAACGTTGACCACCAAAAAAACTACAAAGATGGTATATGTTAAATGATCCTTAATACCCAGGAAGGAAAAGTAAAAAAGAAAATGTTTTTATTGTTTTATATTATCCTTCATAAATTTGGTGAATTTATTTATGAGACTGACTAATAAAATAAGGCAATATACTTACCATTCATGTAGTGTTTCATTCTTTATTATGTTTCTACCAAATACTCATCTATTCTCCAAATGATGGGTATTCAAGATTACTTGGCCACACTAGAAGCGCTATAATAATCTTATAGAGAAAAAAATAATCCAAAAAAGATGAAACATATATTTCCCTTCTCTTTAGATATTAACCATAACCAAAATGGTAATTAAAATATTATATAATCCCCAAAAGAATAATAATTTTAAAAAATAAATACTACTCTTAATCTCCAAAATTGAACAAACTATACCCTAATATCATCAATGAACATTAAATAAACAATTTTTTTATAATTATTAAAAAAAATATATTGAAACGTAAAATTTAAACGAATTTGATCACATAATCTTCCTCAAAAAATTCAACATTTATCTTCAAATAACATCAACTAATCTAAATTATCATTTTAAAATGTAATTATCCTAATCATATATCCACTATGATAGGTTAAAAGTTTCAATAAATAACAAAAATATCTCTATGTATATAATAAAAAAATTAGATTCTTCCAAAAAAAATCCACCATTACCCCTTAATATAAATCTCATAGTGTTAAATTTTCCTTAGGCTAATAGTGTTCCCAAAAGATCAAACATCATTCCAAATAACCATTACAACATAGTTACTAAATCATTTTCTTATAGTAAGGATATCTATTTGATAAATCATATGTAACCAAAATAATTTTATTCTTGATCCATAATGTAATTTAACCAAAAATAGTATGTCATAATAACCAGGGACATCCCATTGGCCCATGGTAGGCGATGTTCCCTTTTTGCCCTTCGGTTGTAGGTTCAATTCCCATGGAATTTCCGAACCTGATGGGTTTCCACCAATCCTAGTGGTTGTCATTTTTTCTAAAACCATATCATTCTTATAACACAATAAAAAATAACATAATTTCCTAAAAAAATAACAATAAACTATTTTATTTTCAAAGGTTATATAATAACATTCATTTTGCATTCTATATTTTAATAACGATTTATCACCTCAAAAACCAAAGATCATATGAACTCATATGGATGTCCATTATGTATAAAAAATAAAAGATAATTCTTTCTTCAATAACATTATCACATATCAAACATTAGTTTTATAAATACTAGAAAAATTGTACTAATGTAATCCCATCATCAAAAGAGCCTTAATAATTAAAAGAATTTCATCATCCTAAAATCTACCATGACTCTCAAAACCCTAATGTGTATAATTTTTACTGAATAAACATTATTCATTATCCATTAACCATTATTTCTAAACATATTTAGTAGTACTTGTTTCCTTCAAACTAAATCATGAATCATATCCTAAGATTCAATAATGTCAAAACATCAGCAAATAAATAATCCATACCTTTCATTGGTCATTATCAGTTCCCTCATACTCAATTGGAATTGAATTATGTATTGGTAAAGATATATTATTACGGTAATGCCAATCCAATTCCTAGACCTTCTATGTAGGAAATTTATTTATGTATGACCATACACACAACATTTATAACATTCAATTGATCCATCAGAAGGAACTTATTTCCCTTTCCTGGAGTCAACTGAACCCTTCTTTTTTCCATGGAAGTTTATATCCTTATAACCTTAATTACCACATCTATTACATCTTCCCATACCTTTAAATAATTTTCCTAGGTGTTTCATTCTACATCTTTGACACATAGGTTTTGGAATATATATACCTTTATGGTTATTAACTGAACATCTGTAGGGATTCATTTCACACATATACGATGCCTTATAAAAATAACCAAGGTTCAGGTGGTCAATCATGAATCCAGATAGATGGTTGACAATAACCATTTGAGTTCTCATTGCAGATCCCATTACATTTGGTTTCTTATTTAGAAGATCATCACAATTTACGTCACATCCATTCTTACATTGGTGCCTACTAGATCCAATAACTAACTAAAACAGAAAAGGACAGTGTGAATATATTAGTAAAATCATTATTTAATATCTTATAAGGAGTTTAAACACAAATATTTACGTATTTATGTCATCTTAAACTCATTCAATTAATTTTAAATTACTATGAGTATTTCTAATATTCTAACCATTACGGTTTTGTCAAATATGCTTAAATAACACCCAAACCTATAAAGTTATCTAAATTATCCTCTCCTAATAACTGTAAGGCCCCATCCTTAAAAATTTGTAATCATAAATTATGATATTAATTTACATTGAGAATATTTTTAGGTTTATAGATTTAGATAATTGTGTCATAACTTATACATAACATCTTCTATAGTACATGCAAAAACTTCTATACACTATCCTTTTTCCAAAAGAAAAAAACTATTAAAAAAACTTGTCTAGTTCTATGTTTTAGACCACATGGATTTTCCTTGATCCCATCATTGACCCTACAGATATTTACATCCTTTGAATGACAATTCAAATTGTTGGATGAGCATTAAAAGCTCAGTAATGGATAGATAGAGAAAGAAAACTGATTTTCTTTTAAAACAACATGTAAATCATGAATACATTATAATAATGTATTAATTTTCACATTAATGAATTTGAAAGAACACTTACCTAAATATAATCTAATTTTATAGCATTTGATAACTAAAGAATTACCATAAATCCCATAGGAAACAATTTATAAAATATAATGGTAACTTGAGACAAAAACTTATGTAAATTGAATAATTTTACGGTACTCATCCACACAGACAACTAAATATAATATCCATATGATCGACTTCTATACCAAATGTATTGGAGATTATAACATAACCACTAGTACTTGGTTTGTCATGGAACCACCTGTTATTTGGGGTTTCACATAACAACTCATCATTGGTTAATCACGTAACCACCCATCAAATGTCCAAGAAAAATTATCTAATCATAACATGTATAATGTTTCAAATAAAAAATTCACTAATAACATTTTACATAAAATCACATGAAATAATTTCAATATATTGAAATATTTAATCCATTTCAAAAACCATTTAGAACATTTAATTAAAATAATTTGGAATCTAAGTGTCCCATTCCACTTTGAAACATTTGAAATAAATTTAGATTATAAACATTAATGACCATATAAATACATTCATTAAAAACATTTTGAAACCATTTACATGAAATATACGGTTTTAGAATAATAAATTTATAATGTAATTAAAACTATGTATTAGTTAAAGTGTCCTTTGACACTTGAGAAACACTAGAATAAATTTAATTAACGAATAACCATAATCAAAACCCTAAATATCATGAGATTTTAATAATTCATCATATAATGTTTCAAATGGTATTATGTTCTCTTTATATGATACTAATTTTTCATAACATTATGATATGCCTCAACAAAAGGAGATTGAGACGAAGTCCCTAACAAAAATCATTTCTTATATAAAGTATATTGATTATATGTATTAACTATAAGCACACATAAATAAAGTAGAAATACAAGATATTATATCAAATTTTATTTCTCACAAAATCATTTAATGGCGTAATTTTATAGTATATTTTTATCCCAAAGAATGGAAATTGGGTTACAATGTTTCCTTATGAAAATTCAGTAGCCTAACAACGTCATTTAAAAATTCTGAAAGTAAGTTGACTAAGGAGAAAAGGGTCTCTCATCACAAGGACATAAAATTTATAATAATAAGGATATATAAAAACATATCCCCACATAAGATAAATTAAATTAAATTAAATAACATAAATTAAGTCTCGGACTAATAAAGGAGTGTGAAAGGTTCCCTTACCTTGAGTCTGAATCATCACGTATGTTCCTTGTTCATTCCTCTTAAAACAAGTTACTCCATTTGATTTTATCCAAAAGGATTTATTTAATTACATTCATCCAATGTTAATGAGTGTAGAAGGAATAATGGGATATTGAGAGATTATTTTAGCATAACTTGGATGAGCTATGGGTCTTGAGAGTTGTGAGTAAGGGGTTAGAGGTTGTTTCCTTTTATAAGTGGAAGAAGGGGGGTACAATATGAATGTTATAAAAGATTATTTTATTATAAAATGAATTTCAATTTACAAAATTTCAAAAACAAATTTAATTGAAATATATGAGGATGATTTTTATAAATTCTTTCTGCCAATATCTTTTAGACAAGTATTGTATTCAAATTTAAACATATCATTTAGCATTAACCCTTATTTAACTAATTTAAATATTACCATGTCTTCTTCTATATTCATGCTATATGGTTTATATAGTTACCATAAAATGCAAATATAGCCGCATGTGGTTCATTAATTAACTTTTCAACATTATATATGTCATTTGGATGAATCATAGATATTTATGAAAATTATATCATTTAATAAAATAGTATTTTTTTTAAACTCATTTATGTAACTTTTTATATTGTTCATATCATGAATTTTAAAAATACCAAAAAACATGATTATTTTTAAAAAACATAACAAATTATAACATAACAGGTCATATGTATCCCTAAAAATTGTGTATGGACTATGATGATTCAAAATAAATTTATTTTGATATTTATAATTTCATTTATTTAAATCATTCATTAAAAAGGTAATCACTACATCAATATTATGTCATAAATATATTTATTTATATGATTTATAAAAAATATAAATATAGTACCGTGATGTTGAAAATATTATTATATTTATAATTGATATTTATAATCTAAAAGATAACAAATATTACCCCATATAAAAATTATTTTACTAAAAGATGCATGTTTAGGTTTTATTTTCCTTATCATTAAATGAAATGTCATTTTCACACACTTGTGGCTCCATGGTGACCTATCATAAAAAAAATGATTCCCATGGTCAGAAATATCTCATCAAATAGGGTTATGAAGTGTGATAGGTTAATTTAATGTTATTATAGTATTATTTTTACCCTTATTTATCAGATTTACCCTTAAACCATGGCAAATAAAATATTTTTGAAGTTAATATTCATATTTTATATAAAAAATTACATATTTAGGAAATTTGGGCCTCATCATTACAATTATGGAATACCTTTTTCAAATTTCAAAACAAAGAAGCTGCATAAATTAATTTAAAATTCATTTTCTTTGTCGAAAACAAAAATCATGTTTTTAATGGAAATACTACCAAATGATTGACACGTGTTTTTGTCCAATTTCCAAGTGAAATTACTTCCATTAAAAAACATTGGATTTAATTATAAAAATATAATATAAATAATCAATAAAACTAATTAAATAAAAAATATAACTATATAAAATAGTTATTTTAAAACCCAGTTTTGAAATAAAATGTAGTATTTTTCACCATTCATTAAAAAATGGACTTTAGACTAAAAATACAAAAATTTCATCCAAAGAAAAATGTGATGTTTCTCTTATAAATATTAAGTTTATTTTGTAAAATTAAACATATAATGGTTTCCTAACCTATATTTAAAAGGGGTTCGCAGTCAAATGTTGGTAAAACTACATTTTTAGAAAAATACATCTTTTATCCGAAAATATGTAATTATTCTTATATCATATTTAGAAAACATAAATGATGAATTTAAAAAATTACATTGAATATTTATAATATATTTTTCATTAAAAATAAATCCATAATGTGTGATTTGAATACACAATTATTCTATTTTAAATAGTTTTTCATAAAAACACATCCATTATATTCAATTGGTTTTTATTTCAATTTAAAATAAATATGGAAATCAATTAATCCTAATTTAAAAATTTGTAAACCATATATCCAAATTTAGTACATACTATTCATTCCTGTAATTCCAATGGTATTATTTAACTACCATAATTATTATATAATTATATTATTTTTCAATATAACTCAATACTGTGTTTATTGTAAGATTATGGAGATTCCCGTTGTTGGGTGTCAAGTACGATGTTAGAAAAAGTATCCCCTTTAACATAAAATTAAAATACTATTCTTAAGTATTAATAGAAATAAAATATAATTATTCTATAAATTCATGGGTCGTTACTAATATTTTTATTTTAAATGCATAAATATGTTGATAAGTTAATATAAAAATTTATAATTGTATAATATAAAATTTTAAATACATATTTGGTCTAAACAAATATGTTTATAAATTTTATTCTTATGATAATATAATATTTATTTCCTAAAATGTAAGATATTTGATAAAAAGGTATTTTTAAATATTCACAAAAATAACTCTCTTATGAAAAATCCAAAACATCGACCCTAAGAAAATATTACCATTTTAATTACATAAAATTTAATCAATGTTATAAATAAAAATTTTAATTATAGTAATTATTACAATAAAATGAGAACGTAATTTTAAAAGTAAAGGAAAACTTTTGAGAAATGATTTATTTATAAATAATTTTTATCTCTTATCATACATAATATTTATTCATAATTTGAAATGAGTATTTATAAATGTTCATCAAAATTATAATTCTTAAAATAAAACTATAAATTTTTTAAATTATTTTTTTATAAAAACACACATATTAAATATAAAAAATACTTTTCTCTAAAAAATATTTTACTCTTAATTAATTAATATTGATTAATTTATTAATAATTATTTAATAAAATTAATAAATATGTATTTGGTAAATAAAAAACTATTTTTTTTATTTCATGTAAATTACAAATTTGTAAAACATATGTAATTAAAAGTCAATAACATAAACAATTATATTTTTCTATCATTCATACTTTTACTTTAATTTTTTATCGAAATTTACCTATAAACCAATGGTAATATTAAATGTGGTGGTCGTTGGGATTTCTGTTTATAATATGATATGTTTTATAGTTATTAAAATAATTTTGATCATCCCCAGTAAATGATTTTACTAAATACACAGTTTCAAACATAACACATTTATTTCATATGGGAAACACCTTGAAATACTACCAACTTAATACACTAGAAATTTGAATTTAATTAGCAATAATTATAAAAAAATTGTATTTATTTATGTTTCAATGTAAATTTCATAATATGGATTTTTTTATTTATACCTTCAAATTCAATTTTTATGTTGTCACAGTCAAATAATCCAATTATACATATAGGTTGGACTATCATATATAATCATGAAAAATTCCTCTTATAACCTAATATAATTAATATAAATTTCATAAAATTATAAATTTAAATAATATTTTTAATTATTTATCTTACATACCTAGATTCCGTTGGGGTTTTGAAATTAATAGAAAATAACAATGATGAATTGGATTTTTATTTCAATGTTTTTTCATTTACTTACTGATTTGTCCCACATCTTATTCTATTATTATATTTCGTTCATATTTAATTATCTTAATGTGTGTATGTTTATCACTTATTATAATATTTTATCATAGAGATATGTATCACTATGTTTTTTAATCAACAATTCATGTGAAACACGTAATTCAAAATACTATTTAATTAACGTGAAATTAATACAAATACAATATGGTGTAACATCAACCACTATTGATACAATGAAAAATTGAATAAAATATTTTATTATAAATTTATAATAAATGACTAATGTATTCCATGTATCACTTTTACGAACTCTCTTGCTCATATTATAGTCAACATCATGAAGATAATTTTCTCAAATCACCTAACATAAAAACTATTAACAGGTATTATATTTTCCATACAAACTAATGAAAACACTACATAAAATAATTTAACTAATATCCCATTCTTATAGATAGACATAATTATCTAATGCATGGGTGGAATATCAATATAGATAAAAAATAACAAAACCTACTCTCCTGATTATTATTTGGCTTATGGTCAACCCACAAATTTAATAAATGGATGTCATTTTCATTATAACACCCTATTACTTTTTACCATCGATGAATAAAATCCATGATTCAATTAAAAAATAATATGGATAAACCATAATAGACACTACCATCACTAATCATCAATTAATCATCTTATCACCAATCTATATAAGGATAAAATATAAAACTGTTTCAAAATTTCATAATCCATTTTATATAAAACCAAATGAAACAACCTAATTTTAGGTAAAATGGGTGTCCCATAAATAGGATTCATCAACTTGTGTATGTATTTTTCATTTTCATGCCCTCACAAATCATAAAACATCATTTTTCCTTTACAAATAAAAAATTATAACCCACATTATAATTATATTAAACAAATGACCTCGGTCTACTTTAATTAAAAATTATCTAATACCACATTTTTTCAATCGAACATACTTAATCAACATAATGATTGAATCATTGGGCCAAATATCATTAGTATTATTCAATTATTTGTGATGTTGTTAACTCATATCTTGAATGTATGGATTGATTATGTAGTGTCTCTACACCAAGATATAATTTTCAATAATAATAATAAAATAAATATAACTAATATTGAACAATAGTAAACCCCAACAAAATAATCAAATACATAAAAGAATCAAAAAACCCATAGTAATAAAAAATCCATTAGAGTCATAAAATATATCCACGATTTATTATGACATGATCGTATATAACATGATCAAAAATAAAAAGAAGATACACCCCCTATGACGGGACTATGATTCTACATAAACAATATATATAATAGAACCATCATAATCTATAATAAAACCACTGTATGATCAACCATAATGATAATTTTCCATGGCCTTTTCCGTATCATGTATACTGAGACTCGAATTCCAAATCATCTCTAGAAGGCTAGTTAATGGACAATGTAGGATCTCAATTGATCCATACCAATTATGACAATTGATTACATAAAAATTTATATGAGATCATGAATTTTTAATGAACTATAACCAAATGTAAAAAACCCTAATCCACCATGTTGTTGACCATTTATTATTGATTTACCTACCTTTATTGTCTAGTTTTGGGGAGGGATGATGAATATAAATTGAGATCTTTCCCCAATGGATAATAAATAATCCACGTTATACTATAATCTATAATAATATAATATATTCATGTTATAGTCTTCTAGTGGATGGATTCATAATTTTATAATTATAAAATAATCATATAATTTTTTTTATCTAAAGGTCCTCACAAAACCCACACATAAAAATCACCCTCGACCTAACAAGCGATCAAAATCAATAATATTAATTAGTTTTTCCACCATATCAGGCATATTAAACATATGTAAAATTATTTTACATTGTAACTGTAATTAAATAATTAATTGGAAGATACCACAACTTATTAAGTTCTCAACAACACCCTATAATGCCTCTATTTAAAGACGAAACCTAATTGATGCCTCTAAAACTATTTTCGGCCACAAAAATATCCTATGGGTAAAATAAGATAAACCTACGTTTATAAATGATCAATGAGTGATATAAAACACTCACTTTCTAATGTAAAATAATATTTCCAATTGAATATTAGATGAAAAATTATTACAAAGAACCAAAATAACAACACAACATACATGTTAAATTCTACAGGAATCCATTCATCAATCCTCGATATAGCGTAAGACAAAACAAAACTAATAACCATAGTAAAACACTAAGAGGATCATATTAAACATTAAGGATTCATATAATTATAATTAAACATGCATAACCCATGCCTATAAACCACATAATTAAAAAAACACATATAATTTCATATTCATATAGGAACTGTAATCCAAGACATTTTATGAATCATCTGATTTATTAATGTAATATGATTTTAATGAAATTTTCGTATTCCTAAAAATGAAATAAATAAGTTAAGTATTTCTAATTCTAGATGATGGTTATTTGGGAAACAAAATAACATATTTTACATGATCAATAATATTTCCAACATTGACTCCATCATATAATAATCACAACCAACAAATTAAAAATGTTGGGAATAACCCCTTTCGAGGATGATATATTGAGGAGTGAGAATATGAACCATTATACTACTATATAAATAGAGACAAATTCCCAAATTGTTAAAAATGTAAAAAATTAATAAAACTAAACTAATAACAAAAACCATTATGGATTGGGGCTTATGATAATGTCACATTTCCCACTCATTTTTAGATATTACGGAGTGATCATATATGAAATGGGGGAATTATTCTCAAAATAACCCAACCCTAAAACCTAATTCATCCTACCAAGGGTTCTGTAGTATCATGAATGATCACATAATGAATACAATATATTAATTTCTATGGAATCATAACATAGAAACCTGACTAGAGGATCCCAAAACACATTAAAAAAAACATCATTCACTAACATATGGACTATGATTTTACCTTATACTAATAGAAAAATTTTTGTTATGTTTCAACTAGTCCCACAAAAATGTAATATAAATAAAATTGACACAAAAACTATAATATATATTCTATAAATGATGAACATATAAACCAAAAACATTTACACCCAATCTATATTGATATAATTAAAATCCAAAATAAGATCATACAACTATTATTATGTTAGTGTTAGACTCAGTAAACCGCTCATCAAAAAAATATATATATATCTTCATGGAATTATTTTAGAAGACGTACATAATTAATTCCATATTTAATAATAATTTTAAACAAATGAAAAGAAATCATAAATTAATTATATCTTCTTAAAGAATGTTTATTCTCATATTATGATATTACATTTTAAAAAATAATATATGTAATATATTGTTTTGAAATAATTAGGGTTCATTAAGATATACTTCATTTTATTATTGGACAATTTTCGAAATCCTTATTGAAACTAAATTGAAAAAAGGTTTAATTAATATACTATTAATAATACCATATGATCATAAATGGTTTTAATATAGAAATAAATTTAATAAATTATCCATAATTAATTCCCTTATATTGATCATAATAATTTTCATATAAAATTAACATTTTTTATATAGAAACACCCTTTACAAATTCTTATTGATATAGCCATAATGTGTTCTTATAAAATGTCATATATTTTTTATTTGAATTAAAAAATAATAATTTCAATTTTCAATAGATTTACCAATAATTAAATGGTAAATTGATCATTAATTCCATAAGTTTTCTACTACATAATTTTATTCAACTTGTGTAATATGTGTAATCAATTTAGTAATTTTTTTTTACAAATCCTAAAACCATTTATTTTTTCTAAACTTCCTTTCCATGATTTTTGGGTTTGCTCCCAAATGGCTTAAGATTTCTCAACAATATACTCTAAATTTATCCAGTTTTTAGATCATTAAGATTTAATTCTATAGGATCATGTCCTACATCATCAAAAAAAATTTATAGTAGGATAATGAAATTTCACTCAATTAAAATATTCATAAACATCACTAATTGAGAGTTCTAATAATAAAAATGATATTATTCATCAATAAATAAATAAATAAGTTATATAATTTTTCAATAAAATATATAAAAAATATTATTTGATTTAGATTTATAATAATAACTATAAAATATTCCCTTCTCATCTTGTAGATAAATAATAAAAAATATATCAAAAGTATTTATATTTTACATCTCATATCATAGAAATATAAATATTATTACTATTGGTTTCCAAATACTATATTACACATTAGGATTATAACTCTAATATTTTTTTAATAGAACCATATTTATTATATATAATGATTTATTAATATATATAACATAAAAATTAATATATAAACTATAATTACTAAAATTACTACGTGACATCCTTATAAATTTATATTTACTGATTTAATGAAAACAATATGTGGAAGTGTCCAAGTTGAACAAGCTATGAATTTTATACCGTGATTCAATAAAAATTCATATGCGGATAGAATTTAAACTATCATTTATAGTTGATTTTGGATGATAATAATTTTGAGTTTTTCCACAATAGTTATTTTTTAGAAATATATGGAGGAAACATCATGTTCACCTAAAAGAGGAAAAAACCTAAAGAAATCATATAAATAATAAATTATTAAAAAGGGAAAAATAAATCTATCAATTAATATATATCTAGTAGTAAAAAAACATATTCAATTTTTAAACATATATATTTCTTAATCTCAATATGGAATAAAAATCTAATATATTTTTTTATCATTTAAAAACCAATAAATATTATTGATTTATGATACTTGAATTTATGAAATAAAAATCAATTACTTTTATGAAAAATTACATAGTGAAGAAATAATACAATGATTAAGTATTCATAACAAATTAATATAATAGTATATTTAGTATTCAAATAATTTGAATATAATTTATATAAATTTTAATGATCCATTTAATAATCAATAAAAAATATTTCATCACCAACATTTTAATATATTTTTATATAAACTAATTATGAATCACATTAAAAATATAAGAATAAATTTTTTTACAAATTCATTAAATACATATATGAATACACATTTATTGATTATCACAAAGATATTTATTAATTATAAGAACTAGATTTTTTAATATTTTATAACCATCACTTTCCTCTATTATATCAACGAAAATCAAATTTCAAATTTAATATTTGATAATGAATAAAAGATATAAAAAGGAACCACTAAAATTCATTGAAAAAATAATTTACTTATAAAATTTTGATTCTTTTTATGCACCCATCTCTAAAAATTAATTTATCAACTATCTGTCAACATATGATTGTTATTCAATTTTGTGAAATATAATATAATTACTTTGACTTGTAATTTTAATCATTAATTTTTCAAATACTTTGTATAATCATCATGAATATCATTTTATAAGATGTTTATATTTGTTTAAAATATTCAATCTAATGAACAACAATACTAGATTGAATATTGATTATAGTTTTCATTGGATTTATTATCATGTATTCTAAAATTTATTATTCCACTCATATTGTGTTAAAATTGAAAAAAAATTAATTATTTATCATTAATAAATTTGGTGTGGTGTTATTATTTTTTTACTGATTAATTAAGAATTGTTAAATATAATAATATTTAAATTTAAAATTCTATACAATTCTCAATCACTAATTTTTATATCTAGTAGTATGAGAGGAAATAAAATTGTTATATTGGGACAAAATCATAGAAATTGAAAAAAATTACAATCTTTTTATTTATAATTACTGATTCATATTATTTTTTAATGTTGTATTTATATTATTTTCTTGTATTATATTTTTCATTATAAAATTAAAAATATTCATTGAGGTTATCAATAGAATAATCACTATTTTAAGGTATGGAAAAACAATTTCAATTTACCATTTTTGTATGATCTATAAAATCTTATTAGTTTACACATCATGTTAATCATTTTATGAACCAGAGATAAAAATGGAACATAAATAAATAGAGACACACATAGTTTCCAATATTTAATTAGTTATTTATTAAATATAATATTCTTTTTTGTATGAATTTATTTAAATTTATTTTGTTCCCATCATCATAAGAAAATGATGATTAGAAAGATCATTATTCTGATATTTATAACTTCTAATAACATTGAATGATTAAAAAATATACCTAGACACTATAATAGGGGACATAAATTAATTTTTATCTTATATTTTTTGAAACATTATTTCCATAAAAAATCATAAACATAATTTCAACCATTAATATTTAATAGAGTCAGAAAATAATATGTAAAGATTATTTTTTCATGAAATAACATAAATAACTATTTACCCTCATACGTGAGATTTTCTTGACATATCCTAATGTAATTTACTGATTCCCATGGGTTATTAAATAGAACCTAGAATAAAATATTGATAAAGAGGGAACCGTTATTCAATAAAATAGTGTAACATAGATGATATAACTCAAATTGGCAACAATCATAAAAGAGAGTGTACTAGAAACCAACTTGTAAAACTATACCCAAATAGTGTGTCACTAAAAAAAGTTTCTATGAATGAAATTACAAGAAATTCAAACCAGTGAAATGGGTAGATCATATGTCCTACAGTCACCTCTATCACTCATAGTCCCACAAATCATGCACACCCTCTATCCCTATGATGATTATTCCATTTTATGTGACATTGAATAATATTATCTAAAAATTCTAGAAGGAAATTGTAACGTTTTATTAAAATATACTAGTACCATTCCGCCAAATATTTTAAAATAAAATCCATTATAAAAAACTATTTCAAATTTCATTTAATATACAAAAATGAATGGATGTTTATTAACATATATTAAATCTAAACTATGATTTCATATAAAATTAAATAATAATTATTCAAACGGTATTAAATGGTGATTTTATATCAAATATATGGCTCTAATAAAGCAATTATATAAATAAATAATATGGATGTTCCATTTTTATTAAAAAATAAGAAATGAAAAGATAAAAGATTGAAGTAAAGGGTCATAAAAGTACATATTATCTCATTCTAAGAGGAACCAATTAAATGAAAAACTCAAATATCAATGTATCACTAGTAAGAGGCATCATAATCTCCATACTACTTAAAAATATAATAAATTTGACCATGAGACCTAGCAACCGTGGTTGGCTTCAGATATGAATAGTCATTCATTTATCAATATTTAAAAGGATAAACAAGTTTAAAAAACATTTATAATTATTTTCTTGTATATATAACAAAAATAAAAATACAATTTAGTATTATCATAATCTTTTGAATATATTAGTTTCTGGATAAATGATCCACAAACTTATCAATATTCATAATGAGTCATGATATGATTGAAAACTCAAATGAAGACCCAACTATGTGACCCATTATGGGGAACCAATATACAAAAAAATTGAATCCACTATAGGATATCAAAATTAAATTGCCTTTGTTAGTGTTTTCATTATCAATCCATTTCATGAGAGTCATAGTTCGAACATGCTTGTCCTATGCACTGACTTACTACATAGGTTAACATTTGGACCAATTATTTAATCTATAATTTATTTGAATATTTACTATTTATAAGACTTTATTTAATCAAAGTATAATTTTCCACTTTTATTTTCAGAATTGATTTCCATTTTCATACCAGATAATAAATTTTACACGAAATTATGCATTTTAAATTATTTATTTTCATTTTTAGACAATATTTCGGAAAAAGAATCATCAAATCATTTAATAAATTTTAGGTGTAATTATAGAAATAATTTTTCACAAATCCACAAAATAATTTCAATTCTCTAGAAATTGGTTATTTTCTACAATTTCATGTACATTTTAAATCAGAAAATCAATTTACTCAAAGCGAGGGTTTAAATAAATTAAAAAAAATTCTAATAAATATTTTAACTTGGGGATTAAATTATTCAGTAAATAAATATGGAACCACCTACATTTAATCATATAACCAAGTCAATTAAACAAACATAGTAAAATCCTCCTATGATGAATAACTGATAAATAGATAATGAAATCTAATGTATAATCAAGATCAATCAAAATATTGATCTAAACTATCATAAATTGTTAAAATTACCACCCTCTAAGGGGAGATAATTATAGTAGAGAGGGAACCCAAATAAATGAAAATTTATATTTGGATGAGAGATCATATCATCCAAATGAACATCAATTTTCAGTTAAATTGTTTTTTACATCCAAATAAACCCCTTGAAAGACTCTAAAATTATAAGAAACTGATTACTATTGAGTTTTTGTAGTTATGAATCATTAATTGGTGTCATCATATAATGAAATAATTTTTTTTGATGGTATAAATTACCATGCAATGTTTACAGGATATGGCTGCATGGTAATGAATAACTATGGGCCCTAACCTTGGGAAATTAGTGGAATTTCGAAAAGAGTTCACAATTTATATAAATAGTTAAACTAAACATTTTTGAACAATGGAATCCATATTTTTACATGGATTAAAAAAATTTATAGGAGATATAGTTTCGAAAAAATTATTCCCCACTATAGTAGCTCAACCTTATGTGCACAGTTTACTTGGATGAACAAAATGGTTTTCCCCAACCATTCGCTAAATATGAAAAATCCCCAAAACCAAAAATATATTTCAAAACTCACCAAATAATGATGGTTTATGGTACAAAAAACTAATTATTGGGGTTATGTTGAAATTTATTTTAATTTATTGATTCTTAAAGTCCAAATAGAGGATCATTCCCAAATTTTTTTTATTTAATATATTTAAATATGAACAAATGACTACCTAATCTTTAGAATCATTTTTTATTTCTTTGTTGATCTTATGAAAATCCATTTTGGATTAAATTTGTTTATATGTAATATTCTTGTTTATAATCCCTATTATTGTGATGAACACTATCCCCATTAACATTCATAAAATTTTAATTGATAATTGTGATCTACAATAGAGTTACCATTATCTAATATTATTTTTCATGATATCTAAAATATCATCTATTCTTAAATATGTTCTTATCAATATTCATAGGATGGGAGATGGTAGTTAATACATATATAGAGAGATGTTCATTTTACACAAAATATATCTTTTCTAATTTTTTAACCGCATAAAATAAATATAACCACTAATATCGATAGTTAGGGTTTATTTTTAAATTATATTTAATTGAGTTTCTAATATTAATGAATATTATAATATGTAGTTACCCCCATACCTCATTATAACAATAAAATTATTATTATTTTATGGTCCATATGCTAACTTTTATAACAAAAAATATTCTTTTATTAATATCGAAATTAATATTTTCTCTCTTGACATAGTCATGGTCTATCAATACTCTGAATAATTTATCCAATACATTAATAAATAGTATATAAAATATTTTAATCATTAATAAATATGTTGTGATCAATAAAACATCAATAAAATTATTTCCATCTCCGGAGAATAATATTTATTCTACTAATTAAAATCAAATATTATTTAATCAAAAATGAGAGAAACACTATGTATGTGAACCTACATGATGATTTATTTTCATGAATCATCCCCTGGGGCCTATTCCGTGACAACCCCAAGCCCTCCTTCCATAGGCTAGGGGATGTCGACTAGCACAGGAGGGAAATATCCTTAAAACCGGGAATTCATTGTCTTTAAAACTTTAAACTCACACAAACCATGAACACAACAATATTCAAACACAATATAAACTATTTAGTAATCATGGTTTTTACAGTAAGTAATGGGGGCCAGAATACATGCCCAACTAGAAAATACAAGTAAGACAAAAAACAGATCTTGTGAATACCAGATAAGAATCCTACATGAAGGGTAAGTAAAACTCTCATATGGTCATCTCTGTGGATCTTCTCGTCTAATATCTAACTTAGAGCAGCCTCCTGTTCTGGTAACCTCGACCTCAGTCAGCGTTGTTTTTCATATAAACAAGATACAACAAGGTTCAGGTGAAGACTGTGTAGGGGTGAGTATAACAATAGTCAGTATAGACCATGAGACCCCCTAAGGTCTCTTAGAATTTTCAAAGGATAAACAAAAAAGCATGAAAACAAAATCAACACTACTTTGGTATATGACCATACATATACCTATGATATCAAGTACACCCACTTCTTTCACAAGGAAAAACAATTCCCAACACATTAGCCAAAAGAAAAACTGTTCCACAAAAGAAAGAATACCATGAAGGTAACACAAAAAACGTATGTTCCACCAAGGTAATTCCATAGAGAAGAATACAATAAAAGGTATCCCCACACAAATGTGTTCCAAAAAGGTAAGACTCATCTCACACCAGGTATAACCTATGTACAAAGGTATATTTGATTAGTCAAAATGCTAGATTATCTAATTATGTTAGGTAGCACTTCTTCTGACCCACAAAAGATCAATATGTAACTAACCCCCACTATCCACAGAGGATTGATTGGTAAATAACACCTGCTGACCCACACTGGACTAATAGGTAACTATTCTCCAATGACCCACACAGGATCTGACACACAAAGGATTGGTATGCACTGACCCACATAAGATCGTTGATCGATAACCCACATAGGATCGGTAGGTAACTAAACCTTACTGACCCACATAGGATCTGACCCACATAAGATCTGTATGCGCTGACCCACACAGGATCGATGAGTGCTTACCCACACAGGATCTGACACACACAGGATCGGTATGCGCTGACCCACATAGGATCATTGAGCACTTACCCAAATAGGATCTGACTTATACAGGATCAATATACGCTGACCCAAATAGGATCATTGAGTGATGAACCACATAGGATCAATGTTCTTCCTTCACGTTACAGCCAGCCACAGGGTTCCCGCACTAAGCAGGCTTCATTCAGAGATGTTCTTCACAAGAATACATCTGTCGATACATCAACTGCCACAATTTCCAACGATGAACTATCCCAAAGGACCAACACATCATAAGGGACCCAAAACGATTGATAGTGCATCAATTGGACACCCAGACTGTATGTTATTAGTGTTTCTGTTCTGGATCCCCAGTTGCATTTGGATTTATCCAACCTGACCATATTCTAACGTTATCCAAAACTCATGTAGAGTATTCAAAAAGGACCATCTAGATCCGAGGATTCCGGTGTAACATATTTTTCATCAAAAATCTGTTCGGATATCATGATATGGCCACAAAGACATATCTGGGTCCATAATGGTCTGGTTTGATCAGACCGGGTAGGACCGACCCTGCCAAAAGTGACCTGGGCTGACCTTAACCGGTTCTGGTCGACATGACCCGATTTGGGTCTGCCACAGATGGGATGGGACATGGTGGGCCAGCCCCCTGGGCTTTGGTCCAGCTCGGCCTGCAGAGGGAGCTTCTCGGGCCAGCCTTCTAGGCGGCCCGCTATGTAGCCTGTGGTCCGATGGCCGGCTGAGGCGGGGTCCATCGTAGCCAACACTTCTGGTGTATGGCACCCCCATGTTTTCCCGAATGGTACAGAGGACTGTTCAGATGGATTTATGGACCCATTGGAGTGGTATCACATAGCGCGATGTGCCCAGACGTAACAATCGACCCTCTCTTCTAGAGGCACAGACACACACCACTCCTATCGCAGTCGACTGGTTGATAGCTATGTTGTTTTACTGCTGTGGTTGACGGGACGCAGCCTTCTCTTCAACTGGCAGCACAGACGTGTGCCGCCTCTCTTTAAAGCGGTCAGCCGGCGTGACGGCCACCGTGATCCCCCATCACGGCCGACGGACCACAGCCTTCTATGGTGGCATGGTTGCGCAGCCGCCGCCATCTCGGTCGGTCTATGTTTCAGCCGCCGCCTAGTACCCTACCGGTGTTGGTCCCCATCCTCCCTCGCCACAAATAACTCGTCAAAAATAATGATGTGGAGGGATGAGGCCATGTTCGTTTGGACTGTACTTTCTGTGTTAAACCAGTAGCACGTTTCTTGAGGAAAATGATTCAACGTAAATTAAACTAATGAATAAAAATCATAAACACACCCCTACCTTGATCTTCTTTTGGAGGTGTCTTGAGGAGGAAGACGAGGATGGTGACGTTGGTGTTCGTTGCTCCCACAAGATTCTTCTGATACGGGCTTGAGTTTCATATTCATTCTTTGTTGGGGGTGGTTCTTCATTGGATGATCTTATTTGTTGGAGGATCTTTTGTCAAATTCCTCCCCTCCCATTCTCAAATAGAGAAACAATCCTCAATTCCATCAAGAAGAGTTAATAAAAATTACAATTAATTAAAAAATTTCTTCGTTAATTTATTACTAATGAATCCTATTACTTAAAGAGAGTTTTGGTAAAATAATTTGTGCAACTGGACATTTAATGACCAACTATAAATGCCTAACAACCCTTGTGTGGTCCCTACCCCCACAATTCAAAAAGGATGCTTAAAAAAGAAAAATAAAATGGTTTTTCTTTATTTTTTCTTCTTCCACGAGAAACATAAAAACTAACATCCACTCTCAACCTACTGCGGTCGAGGTGAAGGCCTCCTTAAGAGAGTATCATGTTTGCGAGTTCAATGTAGTTCTTGATTTTCAATTTTGAGCACCGGTTGAAAAGTTACTAAACACCGCTCACGCGTTCACTGAACGTACCCCAAAAAAAGTTAAAAAATCTATTTTTGGCACACCAGGACACAGAATAACGTGTCGTAAATTTTTTTGAACTCGTAAGATTTCCATATAAATAAAAAATATATATATTAAAATAAAATACTTTACCTTATCCCCACCTCAGGGATTTTCATCCCCGAAATCCACAACACAAACTTGGGAGATATGTGTGGGTACTGAGCACAAATCTGATCCTCCTGCACCCATGTGCTCTCTTGGAAGTTCTCATTCGACCAAATAACATGTACTAGAGGCATTGAATGCCCCCAAAGGACACACTACTATCGATCCTCAATCTCCATTTAACCTCCAAAAACGTCTCCCCATCGTCGATGTCTAGCATACCCCATTGAATGATGTGTGGTTGATTATGTAGGTACCTCTTCAGCGGAGATACGTAGAAACTATGATGCACCTGGTGCAACTGAGTGGTAAGAGCTAAGCCATATTCCACCTCTCCACCTCTAATGTGGAAGGAAAAGTTTCAGATGAACCTTGGAGACAACTAGCTGCCCTGGACAAATCACAGCAAACCTCGTCGATGTGAGACCCGTAGAAAGACATGGTCACCATCCTCAAACACAAGAGGTCTGAATCTCCTGTTAGCATATGACTTCTTCCTACTCTGTGTAGTCTTCATCTGATCCTGGATGATCTTCACCTTCTCTGTGGTAGCACATACCATCTTTGGTCCCATTAGTTTTGACTACCCTAGCTCAGTCCAAATCCGAGATGATCTGCAAATTCTACCGTACAATGCCTAAAATGATGCCAGACTGATGGTGAAGTGATAACTGTTGTGCTATGAAAACTCCACCAAAGGCAAGTAATCCTCCCAGCTATGACCAAAATCAAATATGTAACACCAAAGCATATCCTCAATAAACTAAATGGTTCGCTCTATCCAACGATCCATTTGAGGATGGAAGGTGCTTCTCAACCGAATCTGTGTTCTGAATGCCTCCTACAACCCCTTCCATATCAAGGAAGTAAAATGTTCATAATGATCAGAGACAATCATAAATGGAACCCTCATGAAGGTGCACTATATCCATCATGTTGAGGCATCCCAAACCCTTTACTGGTCCCTTCTCTCTAATATATAGGAATTTGGCTGCCTTGGTGAGTCCGTCAACGATCACCAAGATAGAATTATTCCCCTTTGACGTGCATGGAAGTCCTATTGTGAAGTCCATGGAAATTCCATCCCACTTCCACTTTGGCACCTATAGTGGCTGAACTATTTTTGTTGGAACCCAATGCTCTACCTATACTTTCTGAAAAGTGAGGAATAGTGAGACAAACTATGCCACATCTATCTTCATTCCCATCCACTGGTGCGAACGACGATGATCCTAGTACATCTTTCTCACTCATGGATATACCACTAGAGGGGATGTGTGGAAATTCTTTAACAAATCCTCCATTAGCACCACCAGTACCATTGTACGCCCTCTAAATCAGATGAGGTGCTCCCCACTTTTATAAAATCTATCAGGTACATGTCCGGTGGATATTTGAGCTTATCGATCCTTGTAGTAAGTGTCTTTCATATGCGCCTTCTTAACTCACTGATGGAGTGGAAAAGTGACTTTAAATGACTAATGATAACCTTCTCCATCTCAATCGTCATATGATATCTAAAAAATGGCTAGCTACTTCGTCACCTCACTCGGCAACTGTATACCAGATCTTCTTGAGTGCATCTGCTACTATGTTCCCCTTCCCAAGACTATAGAATACCTACAAGTCATTATCCTATAGGAACTCAAGAAAATGATGATGTCTCATGTTCATGTCCGTCGTAGATAAGATATAATAGAGACTCTTGTGATTATAGTAGACTGTAAAACATTCTCCTATAAAATAATTTTAGCACATCTTCTAGGTGAAGACCACTGTAGCTAACTCCAAGTCATGAGTAGCATATTTCTACTCATGCTATCTTAGCTATTGAGAACCATAAATGATCACTACTGGCTCACACATCGGGACACATCTGATCCCGGTCCCTGATGCATCACAGTAGAATATGTATCCAACACCATCCTCTAGTATCCATAAGATGGGTCCACTCATCATTCTTTTCCTTAGCTCTTGGACACTTTGTTAGCATCTCTCCAGCCACACAAAGGGTTTCCCCTTATTCATAAATTCTGATAAGGGTTCGTCAACTATAGAAATTTCTTCCAAAAACCTCTGATAGTATCCAGACAATCCCAAAAACTATGCACATCTGTCACACACTTGGGTGGATCCTAAGAAAGAACAACCTCAAAATTCTATGGATCCACCACAAATCCAACCTATGAGATAACATGTCCAAGAAATTACACCTCTTGGATCAATAACTAGAACATTGAGAGCATAACATAAAGCTGGTGCTCTTGGAGTGTGTCAAAAATTGTCTGCAGATGATAGGCATGCTCCTCTTCTGTATCTAAGTATATCAAGATGTCATCGATGAAAAATACTACAAAGCGATCAAGGTATGGATGGAAGATCATATTCATGAGTCCCATGAACACTAATTGGGCATTATTCCCATTGAATGGTATAACCGAGAACTCATAGTGGCCTCACCGACATCTGACATCCGTCGTCGGCACATCCTCATCGCGTACCCTGAGCTGGTGATAGCCTGATTGGAGGTCTATCTTCAAAAACCAATGTGCTCCCTTTACCTGATCAAAGATGCCATCAATCCTCAAAATTAGGTTCTTTGTATTTTCATGGTCACTTGGTTTAGGTGCTGATAGCCCACCCTGAGTCTAAAACTCTTATCCGCATTTTTGGAAAATAAAATTGGGCCTCCCGAGGAAAAACACTAGGCCTAATGTACAATTTCCCAGCATGTCATCCACCTTTACCCGAAGATCTTGAAGCTCCACATGAGCCATCTGATATTCTGGTGTAGATATCTATGTTTTCATGGGGTAAAAGTCGATATAAATGTCCACTTATCTTTGAGGTGGTTGACCTGGAACATTGTCCGGAAAAACATCAGTGTATTGGTTTACCACTACATGATTGCTCAGACTCTCAGCATCAACTTCTCCAATGGTAAGGCTATCCAAATGATGTGTGATTAACTGAACCCTCCTCTATGTATGTACATCATGTGATGAAAATTATTACTTCTTTCCAGTGAAGGAAAACATGGTCCTGTTTGGGCAGATGCACCACACTTTGAGCTTAATACAGTCAATCTAAGCATGGAATATGGATAAGAAATCCACAGCCAAGATGACATCATAAGGCCTCGACACCACAACTAGAAGCTCCCAGCCATTGTTTTTAACTCCTAGAGTAAGCTTACACTACTAGTACTAGTGGGTAATCATCGAATCTACTCTTATAAGAGTCTCTAGCTGTAAGGATCGAGCCAACGACTCTATAGGAATCTCTGAGTTCTGAAGGAGGGTCGTGGAAATAAATGAGTGACTAGAACCTATGTCTATAAGTACTACGGAAATGGTGGAGTAGACTTAGATCATAAGTCATATCATCTTTGGAGATCCGTGGTCATTGGAATCGGCTACCTGGAGCTGAGCTCGTCCCTATCCCGCTACTTTTTCTAGTTAGTATGGACCACCTGTTGGTGATGTCGGTTGAACATTGAATCGTCACCCACCACCTGATGCATAACCTGCTACTCTTCCACATCCAACTATAACTTATGGACCTCCCCGATTAAATCATTGCCTCTTCCAAGGGTTCCTTCCACTATCTACAAGTCCTCTATATGGCGGGTCGGGCAGTTGCGAGCCATGTATCACTGCCTGCCGCATGAGTAACACTGCCTGATCCTCACCTTTCCTGCTCTATCTCAAGGTCCCCACACCACCGACCCTGTATCATGCGGATGTACACGTATAGTTCTAGTCCTATGGGACCTCGACATTATCTGTCTGCTTCCAGATGCCGTTGACATTGATACGTGTCGTCCGGGGGTGGGTCTCGCTGCCGATGACTGCTAAGCAAGGAAGCTCTTTACTAAGAGTGCACGCTTTAACCCCCCCACCTACGTCAGCATGCTCAGATAAATCATCGAAGCTCTAATATCACATCTGATCCCTTGCTCGAAGGTCCAGGCCCTAATGAATGGGTCCCACACCTTGTCTGTGGAGTAGGGCAAGAGGTTGTTGATCCTTGTAGAATACTGAGCCACAATCATGCTACACTATTGCATGTGGAGAAGCACTTATATACGCACTTAGCGTAAGGTAACTGGGAAAAACTCAACCCTAAAAAGGCTCTCATGTCCACCCAGATGAGGGTCACCTCGCCATGAACCAGGAGCATCAAGCTCCACCATCTTCCCACTGCTGCCTCATGAAGACTGGAAGAAAGGATCACCATGAGATCTGATAGTGTCCCAACCAGTAGAATAACACTAAACATAGCCTCCCAGAAGTCCTCAGCCTTCTGTCGATCCGTCTCACCCTGGAACCATGGTGGACACCTAAGTTGGAACTTATCCAACACACTCATGCATCATGTATTCTCTACTGCTTGGGCTGGTGGAATCCGATGTAAAACGGGTAGTGGTGCTGCTGGTACACCACCCAGTGGTACAACTGCGTAAGGAGGATCTGCACCGAAGCCTCATCGCTTGGTGGGCTATCATCACGTACTCTACTTGTATCTCTGGCTGGTTGTCTTCATGGAGGCATCCTGGAAATAAACTGGTGTTCCATAGTCAATATGTTATACCTGGGGTGATGACTCAAAGTGATCACAAAAAAACATTTCAAAAACACATAAGAAATTAGTGTTTTCGTGCATTGAGTCAGAAATCAGATGTCAGGGTCTTGGTGTATAGATAGGTCGGCCAACGAACCAACACAAGATTTCTCAAAAAAAATAACCACACTCATAACACAAAACAATATTTTCCATTAAAAGATCAGAGTCCATGTTCATTAGTAGAACCGACTCCTTTTATATGAATTTGTCACGACTCGTCCCACAGGGCCTGTTCTTTGACTTCCCCAAGCCCGTATTCCATTGGGCATGGGCTAGATACTATAACCGGAAAATATAATCCCTAAAATCAGGAATGCATTTCATCTAAACCTGTAAAGACACTCAGACCAATCACACAGAAAGATACAACCACAAGATAAACTATATAGTAAACATGGTGTGTACAACACGTAAAGGGGGCCAGAATACAAGGCCAAATTGAAAGTACAAGTAAAACTGAAAATATATCATGTGAAAACATGCCAAGGATCCTACCTGAAGGGTAGTTACAGCTCTAGAATGGTCGTCTCTATAAATAATCTCGCCTAATGTCCACCTTTGAGCAGACTCAAGTCTTGGTAGCCTCGTCACTGGTCAGAATTGTCTGTCGTCTACACAAGACACATCATGGTGCTGGTGAAACCTTTGCAAGAGTGAGTATAATAATACTTAGTAGAGACCTTGAGACCCCCTAAGGTCTCTCAGAATCCACAAAGGATAAACCGAAAAGCATGAAATCAATTTTCAACCCAACATAGGTATATTCTCATACAAATACCTATGTTATCAAGTATACCAATATCTTTCACGACGAAACACAAGGCCCAACTCTTTATCCAAAAGATAAACTATTCCATGAAGGAAAGAATACCATGAAGGTGAAGACAAAAATGTAAGTACTACAAAGGTAACACCACATAGATGAATACCACAATTGTATCACCACACAGAAGTGTACCAAAAAGTTAAGACTCAACTCACACCAGGTCTAACCTATGTACAGATGTAGAGGTGATTATTTGTAAGGATATATTATCTCATTATGTTTGGTAGCACTGCTTTTGTCCCACACATGATTGATAGGTAACTATTCCCCACTGACCTACACAGGTTTGATAGATAATTAACCACGCTGACCCAGACATGATCCAAAGGTAACTAACCCCCGCTGTCCCACACAGGATCTGACCCACAAAATATCAGTATGCACTGAACCACATAGGATCGCCAATAGATGAACAAAATTGGATCTAAAGATAACTAACCCCCACATACCCACACAAGATCCGACCCACACAAGTTCAACATGTGATGACCCAAATAGGATCGTTGAGCATTGACCGGCACAGGATCTGACCCACAAAGTATCGGTATGCGCTGACCCGCACTGGATTGCTAAGCACTGACCCACACATGATTATTATGCACTAACCCACACAAGATAGCTGAGCACTGACCCACACAAAATTAATGTTATTATTTCACATTACAGCCTCCCACAGTGTTCCCGCACTATGCATGCTTGATTCCAGAATGTTCTACTCCAAAATCCATCATTCGATACTTCAACTTCCACAATGTCCAATGAAGAAGTATCCCAATGGTCCATCATGTCAAAAGGGACCCATTGTGATAGAAATAACGTCAATCGAATGCTAGGTCTATAAGTCATTAGTGTTTCCATTCTGGGGGCCCGTTTGGATTCATGTTCGATGCAACCTAACTGTTTTCCAACATTTTTCCAAACCCAACTGGAGTATACTAAAAGGACAATCTCAATACACGGATTCTGGGGCAGCATACAGATTGTCAAACAGACGTCATGATCTCAAAATATGGCCACAAAGACATATCAAGGTCCATATGGGTCTAGGTATGATCCATACTTGTCGAAACAACCTGGCCCGACCCCACCTGTGCTAACCCGACCTAGTTCGAGTTGACCCGACCTGATCCAGATCTAGCCCGGATGGGTCGGACCGTTGCGGGCTCGGCCCGACCCGCACAGGGGGCAGCCCGACCTAGCCTGAGGTCCGGTGGCTTATCGTGGAAGGGTCTTCCCTTGCTCATAACTGGGTGGAAGCCCCCCCCCCCCCCAGTTTCCCAAACATTACAGTGACCTCTTCGGCTGGTGCGCAGGACTCGCCCGAGCGGTCCTACAAAGCACGACGTGGCCAGTCGGAATGGCCGACCCTCTCTTCCAGTCACACAGATTCACCCCACTCTTTCCATGGCTGGATGGTTTCATGCTACCTTGGTGTGTTATTGTGGTCGACGGGACACAACCTTCTCTTCTACCAGCGTTGCAAATGCGCGCCACCCCACCAACACGCAGCCGGCCGACGAGCCGGCTGCCTTGCTCCCCCACTTCGGCCGATGGGATGCGACCTTCTCCGGCGGTGTAGTGGTACCACCACCACGTGTCTTGCTAACATTGGTCTCTATCCTCCTTTGTCGCAATGAATGTGCCAACAATGAATATGCCGATGGATCGGGCCCTGTTTGTTTGGCTCGTACTCTCCACGTTAGACCAGTAGCATGCAACTCAAGGAGAATGATTCATCATAAAAAAAATTAGTGAATAATATTCATAAAAACACCATTACATCGATCATATTTTGGAGGTGTCATGAGGAGGAGGATGGGGATGGTGATGTCATTGTTTGTTGCTCCCACAAGACGCTTTTGATCGGGGATTGAGCTCCATACACGTTCTTTGTTGGGGTGGTTCTTTATTGGAGGTTCTTCTTTGTTGGAGGATATTCCTTGAAACACCTCTCTCATTCTCTAGTGGAGAAAAAACCCTCAAATATCTCAAGAAAATCCAATTAAATAACTCTTAATTAATAATTTGTTTCATTAATTTAGAATTAATGATGACTATTTATTAAAGAGAGGTGGGATCACATAATTTGTGTAACTAGGCATTTAATTCCTAGCTGTAAATGCCTGACCACCATCGTGTGGTCCCCACCCCATAATTCAAAAAGGAGGATTAAGAACGGAAATTGAAATATTATTTATAATATTTTTCTTCTCCCCCGAGAAACATAAAATCTATCTTCCACCCTCGACCTACTACGGTCAAGGTGAGGGTCTCCTTATGTGATTATTGGCGTTGTGAGGTAAATAGTGTACTAGGTTTTCAATTCTGAGAACCAGTATAAAAGTTACACAAGGCTGCTCAAGCGATCAATGAACGTACCTAAAAAAAGTTCAGAATTTCATTCTAGGAAAACCGGGCCTCGGTATCACGTGTCCTAAATTTTCATGAACTATTAATAATTCCATATAATTTAAAAAATTACATGGATAAATCCGGGTCCTTAAATTTCTCATTAGAATTCTGATCATTTCATAATTGATATAATTACTATGTAGTAATTTGTTAAGTGACCCAAGAGAATGAACTTAATGTTGAAATATTGAAAACCACAAATAGAAAATCATTGTATAATATAACCACTTTGTCTTAATATCACATCAAGGTCATTTCATATCTATTTCATAAAACTATATTCTTGATATGTGTTTCATTGAGTATATGAAAATAAAATTTTGATACAACATTGAAATGGATGTTAGTTTGATTGTTCTACTCAAATCAATGTTGTGAGATACTAAATTCCATCAAAATGGAAGGAAAATGATTCCAATAACTCTTCTGTAATAATGTGTCATTAATGACACACCCAACATACCATATAAATAGAGATCACATGGAGTGATAATTCTAGTCCAAAAATCTAACCAATGTAGTCATGAAAAGTAGCAGTGATAATATCAATGTCTAGTAAAACTTTCACATTATAAGAGATATGAATATCTAATGAAACTAAAAAATTTATAAATTCCTACTAGATTTCATATTCCCATAATCTAGCATTATGGAGATTACTATGTAAAAACCATAGGAAATGAATCTTCATCCACTTTTGAGTTCCTTAAAATCATAGTCTGTATATTATATACCAAATCATAGTATGTTATCCAACATTAGAACTATATTTGAGAATATAGTTATATTACTTCATAGTTCTTATCATTATGGGAACCAACTATTAATTAATAATGTTTGAGATAAAATAACTCCTTTTTTTAAACTCATATAGATAAATGAAAAACAGCACACAAGTTTTTTAATTAATATTTAATTCATCGAATCTATATTTTTTCAGCTAAAATTACTGTATCCGGAGAAACCAATTCCAAAAAACAACAATAATTACTAGAAAAAAAACTAAAAAAATCAGCCTTCTATAACAAACAAGATAATCATGTTTCTATTTTTTGAAGAAATTTTTCATGGGGAAATTATGTGTACTTCCATGGAAAAAATTCTCACTACAAAATAACAATTCTGAGAAAAATCAATCATCATATAATAAATACTAAGTATATATTCCTCTTCTAAGATAACATTCGATCAGTTGAGATGATAACTTATGATGTATAATCACAATTTACTATGATTTGATCCTTAATACTTATAAAATAATATTATTTTGGTAAAGTTTCATTTTATAAATACTTAATTAGATACATTAAAATTCACAATTCACATTCAATTTATATTAGAATCTATTACCACATTCACTATTGATATCTTCCATCCCACAACGCCACCATTTAAAAAGATGACATATCATTTTTACATTTTTATAGTATCATGATATATTTAAAAACAATAATTAACCTAAATTTTTTAAAAAAAAATTCCTCATCATATTAATTTTATTTTAAAAAATTCTTGACACACCTCATATAAATAAGGACAATTTTTATATCCATCCAATTTATGACACCTTTTTCTTCTTGAAATATTCCCATCTAGATTAATGAGTAAGAGACATCATGACTAATACATCATATATCATACATTACTAGTCATATCCATGATGTGTATGGAATAATTTTCATTCATTTTCCTTAATCGTGTTCTTATGGTAACATTTTTATAGAATGATAAATGAAATTTTACATTTTCAATAATACCCATCTATATTTTTATATACTAGAAATATTAAATATAGTGTACGTATACATAGATGAAATAGGTTTACCAGTCACTTCGATCTATCACAACTGATATTCTACCCAATAATTTATATCTCCTCTTTTAATTATTTACTGAATAATCATTTATTGAAGTAGGATTTATCATATTGTAAAACATGTAAATTATTTACAACTATTAATATGTCATAGGATAGAAATGTTCTATAAATGACCACACTCATTCTAATAATATTTAAAAAATATGGATAACATTATGTTTTTATAAAAACAAATTCCATTATATACTCTTTATAATGAATGTTCAATGATCAAAATTTTTGGTTTAATACATAAATGGATTTTATAAACTTAAAAACATTTTTTGGAATTATTTGTACATTAAAATCCTTCTAACTGTTTCATATATACATCTTCAGAAAGTATCCTATTATGGAAGGATTTTTTATATCCATTTTCTAATTCTCATAGTCCTGACAGGCTGTAATTTCTAGTAGAATTGTAATGTATTTTAGAATATAAACTTGTGAAAATGTGTCATCATTGAAAATAGATTAAATATGTTTAAAGATATTTTTAACCATACATTATTTATATGTTATTAATTCCACATCAGTGTCTATTTTCTCCCTTAATAAACTATTAAAACAAATTGCCTTTACATCTACTCGATGATCTATTAAAATCCACAAGTGATATTGGAAAGGATTCCATTTTAGAATTCATGGAATATTTTCACATGAAAAATATGTTTCATTTTTTCATCCTTGTTTATTAGAGGATTATTATTATCTAATAATAATGAGTCAACATACTTTGTGAATGTGCATTACTTAAATCAATTGATTTTATAATATAAATATATATCATCGTGAAATTTATTTAATGTTTTTTATATAGATGACCTGGATGATAATTCAAATGTTTGGTGTGGTATGAGCCAGGAAATGGAGTAATGTAATAAATTTCCATTACTTTTTTAGTGTACCCTAACACATAAAGACCATTATATATACATTAATTTACATAATAGAAAATATCATTATAAAATAAGAATCATTTATTCACAAACATTAAAATAAATTCAACAATATAATGTTTGGATATAGTTATAATTTTTTAGTAACGGATGGAACATAATTACAACAATCAAAAATCCAAATCATCCTTGTTGGATACGTGAATTTGTATTACCCAAAAACTATAGTAAGAAGATTAACCCTCATTTATACAAAAATATATATCTCCCACTTATATCAATGTAACAAAAAAAATTATCATATAGAAACATTGTTTTCAATATCTAATGATACACATAAAAAATAGCTTAAATAACCAAAAAAATCAATTTATTGAAATGTAATCTATTCGATGGCTTGGGAAAAATGGATCTCCAAGCCTTGATAAACACTAATGTAGTATAATTTTATAGACAAAAAATTAGTTGGTGTATAGGGATATTAATTAATACATTATGAATATATTGGTTATCTATATATTTTATATAATATAAGAAAAATTAAAATTAAAAAGAAATGTTTTAAAAATATATATATTTTTATAAAATACAGATGACTCATACATTGGATAAATAATTTATAAATAATTTTTTAAACTTTTATAAAATATAAAAAATATTAAAATTGTTTATATAATAATATCAATATTATATTTTGATTATTATTTTATATTTTTTCTAAAAACAATAACATAAAAAAAATAGATAAATGCATATAATTATTGAAAATTTTATATTTTTTTAATTAATTTAGATTGATAGATTATAAATTATATTTAAAAAATAAAAAATATATCAGTTACATTAAAATTTATCAAATTATGGTTATTTTAAAATTTTTCATATTAAATTTTGATAATAAATCCTTATAATCTTTTAAAAACATTGTATTTCCAATCCTACTTTTTCAGATCTACATGTATAATTTTATATAGTTCTCTAACAAAATTTTGAAATTAAATTATAAAAATAGATTTAATATGTTGAATCATCTTAATTGTTTTATATTATTATTCAAACTTAATTTTGGACCATAATGAAAAGTGACGAATGTAAAAATTAATTCCCATAGTTAAGGTAATAGTTGGATACTATGGGTTAAAATAGGATGATGAGGGTTAAAAATGACCAACAACATATCAATAACCTACTTTATGGAAGTATATTCACCTTTTCAACTAAAATATTTGAGAATTTCTAATTTTTGAGTCGTTGAGAATGATAATAGTGTATAAGTAAATGAATTGTTTCAAAAATTCGATGTGTGTCCTCTCAACCACTTAAAAAAGCCCACCCACTATCAAACCCACTTTAGAAGAAAAAATACATTTATTTTGTCCAATACCTCCCAAAATCATGTACATAATCTACTCCCAACACCCATGATCCTTTTTTTGATCTTAAATACAACCAATGATGACTTTTAGGAAACCCTAGATATGTTCATTGAAGAATAAGCAATGTTTTTAAATGGTCAATTATTTATTAACCCAAATACATAAAAAATTATTGAAAAGTGTTAATATAAAACATATATATATCATAAAAATTAAATGTTTTTATTTTAATTCAGTGGCCTATATCCATGTCATCTTTTATCAAATAGTTTAAAAAATCGTTGATAATGTGTACGACGAACATCCTCTACACGAATATATGTAATTCTACATTGAACACCACCATTAACAGATGGGTATAATAATAATTTAATTCATTTTCATGATATAAATGATATTATTATACTTCTATAATTGTCATATCACTTTTACCTTGATACATTACATTCGTTTTAAAATATGACAAACTCACATGTGTGTATCCTAGACAACAACATCACAAGGAATTGTGATTTGTTTTTCCATTATGTTGTACATGGAATGTGATAAGGATAAATTGTGTGAATTTATTTCATATAGATGAAGTACGTTTTATTTTGGAAAATTTATTTAACACCCATCTCATTACACATTCACACATTAGGAAAATGAAAAAATCACATAGGTGAACGTACAACCTACCATATCCGGGAATATATTTTATCAATATTCCATGCTAAAATTTCAGTAATGATTATAAAAATGTACATAATAAAAAATGATAATTATAATGTTAATAAAATTATGGATATGATATAACATTATAGTAATATGTTGATCTTAAACTATCATGAAAATACACACATTAGAAAACACGGTAACTAAAACCCAAAACAATGAATGTAATGAAATATTATTAACAACATGGAGATAATATGTCTTAATAGGGTCATTTATGATAATATATGAGTATAGTTCTAGAATGAATTAATGAATTATTATAAAAATTATATTAAATGTAAAATCACATTCATCCAAAAGGATGCATCAGGTAAATGGATTCTTATCAATATCCCATCATTGAGGAAAACTGAAAGGTTTTGCATTCAATTTCTTTTTTTAATGGTAAACTAAGACATTTCCTAGAGAAAAAAAGACCCATTTACTAAAAGATAACCTTAAACAAGTCTGAAAATGGGAGATTTACATTGACCCATCTTATGTAGGGGAAGAAGATCATCAGGAACATGATTTTCCCATTGATAGACAAGACCATTGATCCTTTGTTTCCAAGACTATCTACAAGAACATTAGCCTCTCGATACATTTTGGTAACAATATGATCTATAGAGTAAATAAAATCGTATCATTGATCTATCTATTGGTGTGCTTCCATGAAATATCAATACAACCTGATTGAATAGCAAGAAAAACAGTGGTAGAATCACAATCAATCCAAATACTATTCCAACAACATTGTTCATCGTGGTCAACTGCTATAGTCACACCATAAATTTTTTCTTCAAGGGAATAGGCATGTCCAAAATATCCATGAAAACAACCAAGAAAACCACCATGATGATCCCTATAAACAGCACTAAAAGTAGTAGTTCCCAAATTAACTCTTGAGGCACCATCAGAATTGATTTTAATCTAACCAGAAAAAGGTTCTTCCTAAAGAACATCAATCATTCCAAATAGAGGTCAAAAATTTAATTTGACCCCAAACTGTGGTAAAACTAAGAGTTCATGAATATTGTTTGACCAATTGATTTTTTTTGAAATAATAGTATTGCGAATGACAACTAATAAACCAGCTAGTGTGGAATGAAACGAAAAGATGTATTGATCATTAATCAACTTATTCCTGTAGCACCAAATGTGGTGGATGTCCTCTTTAACATCCATGTTGAAGAGACACTAAACATGAGACCATTATCTAATATTATTCCATATCTTTATAAAATATAGAAGCATTGGGACCTGAGGTTAAGCCACTTCAAACATATCCATCATAGCCTTCCACATTGCCAAAGACACCACACAACTATGGAAAAGAGGATAAACATATTCCTTGTGTTTATGAGACAACACAAAATTTAGGAAGAAGATATATTCCAAAAAATTTCATGAAATTTCCAGTTTGAATCATTTTATGAGAAACTATCCAAGCCAATGTCGACCGAGAAGGCTTCAAGAAATTTCCCCACAAATTACCCATCCAATTAAAATTCATTGTTGAGGTATATAGCATTATCATAGAACACTTTAGAAGTGAGGATGCCATTGGTAGTAGGTTCCCATGATAAAAGTCCTCCCTATGAGAGATGACATATCTATCAATAGTGGAAATAACATGAGATGGAAGATTATCCATACTCTGAAGTTGATCATTAATAGATATGTCAATATCCAGATTTGAGTCTCTCTCTAGAATAAAATCATTAATCGAACCCGAGTCTAGTTTCACTTCTAGAAAGATAATGATGAATCCCTATATGCATTCCATCTTGAATCATTATCAATAATAAAAAAATAGACATAAAATCATGCCATATCGATGATCTAAGATAGTTAAAATTTCTATCTTTGATTTTATTCATGAATCTAACCTGAAGGAATTTAAGAGCTTCTGAATGAATTTTAATATCCTCCACATAAAACCCGCATGTAAGGAATCATTAAATGATCCGATATTCTTAATACATAAACCACCTGCATCATAAGGCTTGTAGAAAATTTTCGATGAAACCATAGCAATCCTTCATTCCACAATTGAACCACTCCAAATAAAATTTTTAATCGACCAAAAAATGATCTTAATAATAGATTCTGATAATTTATAATCCATAAATGAATACAAAAATTTGGAGATGATAAGGGAATTCACTAAGTAGACACGACCAGCCAAGGATAAATATATACCCTTCAAAACTGAGAGCTGTATTATGATATTTCCATCAATGAAAGTGAAATTGAAATCCATTGGCCTACACCAAAACATAAAGACCACCAAATAAATGAATGAAAAAACACCTTCTATGAATCCAATATCATAGACAATATAATTTTTTCTTTTTAGGAGTGAAATTTTTCACAAAGTACACAAAGGACTTGTTCAAACTAATATTTTAACAAGAAACCATCTCATAATGTAATAGATCCCTCTTGATGTTACTTATATTTCCCATGTCTCCTTGAGTGAAAAGGATGATATCATTGAAATAATGTAGATGTGATGGAGAAACCAGACCCCTTCCAGTATGAATAGACTTTATCTTCCCATTTATAGCCATATTGGAATGAAATATGCTTAAATTGTCATCAGCAATGGAAAAAATCACAACAGATAAAGGGTCACCATTCCTAACGCCTCTCGAGGAACCAAAGTATCCTTCCAGAGATTCATTAATAAGAACAGAATTATGTATAGATATGAGAATGATCTTGATCTAATTAATGATGGTGATATCGAAAACAAACATGATGAGAATCTTGTATATAAAACCCCAATCCATAGTTTCAAAAGACTTCTACACATCAATATTTAAGGAAATATTTCCTCCCCTGATCGATCTTTAAAGAAGAATCACACATTCCAATAAAGTAATAAGACATTATTGAATCGACATTCCCATAATAAAACCAAACTGGTTAGCAGAGATAATATTACATGCAATAAAGAAAATCATGTTATCATGGATATTTCAAATAATCCTGTATATGGTGTTAAACAAAGCAACATGCCTAAAAATAGATTTTATTGGAATATTCTACTTTAGGGATATCAGCCTAAAACTGAGAATTCAAACAATGGGGAAGAATAACATCCTTGAAAAAGTGGGTGACCAACCTGTAAACATCCACATGGATAATATCCCAGAATGATTGATATATGAAGACACCAAGTCCATCTAGTCTAGAAGAGATTTCATATTTGATATTAAAAACAACCTCCTTTATCCCTAAATACAAATGAATAGAAATAAGGCCAGAGTTGTCTTATTGAGTCACAAGCTGTGGAATAATACTATCCATAGAATCCATAGAGGTTTATGAACCAATGAAAATATCCGTGAAATAAGAGACAACATGATTAGATAAATCCTTCTTTTTGTCAATGAGATGATCCCAATTTTTATCAAAAAAAAGAGGCTTAGTAATTTTCCTAATTTTCTCAGAGAATTGAATAATTATGTGTTTTAGTCACCATCCATTTACCAATTTTCATTAAAGGAATGTCTTGGAAAAGAATTCATAAGGTTAAGATATTTGTATATATTGTAGGACAACTCAGTTTCCAGCAAAATACCATCAGAAAATTCATGAACGGAATTGAGATCATGCACATTTCGAAGAAATGAATCTAGAGATAAAATGTCGGATTCATGTGTGGTGAATCGAGCTTTACCCCAAAGAATCAGATTCCTCTTGAGAATTTTGAGTTTGGTTATATAAGAAAAATCATCAATTATAAAATTTACAGAGTCCCATGTTTTCTGAATAATATATCTACATTCTGGAGGAGTTAACCCATCCTTGTTAAATCTGATAGGGAATTGAGGCTTTGGATCCTTTTTCACAAGGTCAACTAGAATAGGATGAGGATAAGAATTATGTCTGGACAAAGTAGTTCAACGAATGGATCTCCATTCATCCAGATAAGCCTCATTTGAAAAAATCCCTATCAATTTTAATTTTTACAAAACTATTCAAATGCATCATGTACCAAGTGTACTTTTCACCAACTAGATTAACATCAAAAAACTCATTTATATCTATGTGCGATATGAATTCCTTGGATGAAATGAAACTTATAGATGCACCCATTATCTCATCTGGATTAAAAATAGAATTGAAATACCCCATTATAATATAAGGATTTATAATAGAGGGTTTTAACATTCCAATGCCATACAAATATTTTTGCGATCATGATACCTATTAAGAAAATAAACACAAGAGCAAGAAAACTAGATACTAATATGATTGAAAGAACATGTCATATACTGATCTCTTGAGATAAAAATTGAAGGGCATTTCAGAGAATCATGACCCCTAACCCAATGAGTATTGATATCAGATGATCATTTATTGGTGTCAATATGATGGAATCCACAATTCTCCATGATAGCTATGTTGGAGGAGATAATATTTTTGGGTTCAGACATACCCATTAGAACTATATTATGTTCTCTTATAATGAACTGAATAGACCCTGAGGTTTCCATATCAGCAAGTCCCTAGAAATTCCCAAAGTGGATTTTCATTTATATACGAATCTAGGGTTACAACCCCTATTGAATTTACCTAATACCACCTTTGGTGGCTGCCCCACTTTCCTTTTGGAAGTGGGAAAGCACTGAAATAAGTCATTAATCTCATATGATCTTGGAAGTGAAATTTTGGATTGACCATCCAGAAAAGATCCCACCATGTTTTCCTATTTTTTCTGATCATTGTTCAAATTAGCAACATTGGCATTAACCCCACTGTTAGGATGATATGAGAATTTGATATGTAAATCTGTTGCAACATCATGTAACAATAAAAATTGGGAGAATCAAGCATATTATAATTCTGAACCTAGTGTGAGACAAGATGGTTAGAGCTTGAAGCTGCTACAAAAATTTTGTTGCAATGAGGGTGATTTTCTTACAGATCTAAGATAATTTTCAAAGGCCATGTTTTAGGGAGACTTTGAAGACCCAATATCCAAACATTTCAATATGAATGACTACTCTTCATCAGTCCCAAAATAAAGATGTTGTGTAGTTATAAGATGTGTGACATGCTTTGTAGAACTCACGCCAGTAGCCTTAACCTAATTTGAATCATGCTGCCCTGACTGTAATGTGGTAGATATAACAGCAATGAATTAGGATGTTTGAGATACTGATTTGGACATGATTTCAGAAGCCATCTCTGTTGGAAGTATATCAGAACAACTCACTAGATAGAGCTGCTTAGCATGGATTGAAGTAGCAGGACCATCCAGTATATAAGAAACATCAGAAGCAGTAGGATTTTCACCATCTTGCAGGGACAACACAAAATTATTATGCCCTTATATAATTCAACATTCAAAGATCTATATTATTATTCTGTTTGAAGATTCAATACCAAGGAATATATATCATTAACAATGTCAATGAACATGAGATTATCTTCATTGAGTTCACATTCAATAGAAGGAATAATCACAGAACCCACCTTGAATGGTGAGTAGGTCATAACAGCATTCTCTGTTTCCTCTACCCCAAGAAATCAGCCCAAAAATGTTTTAAGATATAGGCTGGAGCAAGTGACATCATCACAAGAGACTTAATATGGGGAATGCCAGTAAGAATCATCAGAGATTATGGGTGACCAGCATGACTCTTGTCTACCCCTTCTTCTCAACGAAAGCAACATTGTTTTTCCTTCTCCAGTTTTGATCAATCCATTTCAAATCATTAAGAGTAATAATAACCTTCTTTGGAAGAACCCTACAATTAGAAACAGAATTTCCCGTGATCTTACAAACATCACAAAAGTGAGGAAAAATCTCATACTCCACTTTACCTTCATAATTGTTTCCATTAACATGGAATGATATATTGGAATGTTTTATGATTTCCATGTTAATATCCACCAGAATCTGAGCAATGAATAATTGATCCCCTTTCATGGTTCATTGATTCATTTTAATTGGTGTACTGAGACCAGAAGTTGTTCCATTTTAGTTATTTTTATTACAATACACCCAATTCAATCCATGAAACCTTACCCATATCTAGGTATTGGTTTTATAGACATTGAAAGGATTCAAATTGACACCACACTTCGATAATCTGATAATTATAGGTTTGAGTTGCAGATTTCCATAGCTCCAAGCCATGTTCATAGAATCATTGTTTTGAAAAAGTATATGAATGTTCCCTCTCCAAATAGGAATAAACCTCCAATATAGACTTTCCCAACATTGAGAAACTGTATTCTTGAGATCGACATAAGACCAAGGCTTTTCCCCACATGAAAAAATCATGCATCCAAGGATAAAGAACTTTGATAAGTTAATAATTAAACCAAATACAATTTATAAGAATGCTAAAATGTGGAAAAATCAATTATATTAATAATAAAATTTAAAACAAATTTATCAATAACAAAATGTAGAAATGAGATCCATCAACACCCTAACTAGATCCCCACCCATCCCTTCCCTAGGACTAGTGATCTATCACACCCCCAGAAGAATCTGCCACCCATCACTGCCCAACGACCAGTGAGCCAACTCCAGTTATACCATATCTGTATGTGCACTAGCACCAGCAACCGATTCATGTCTTTGGACCTACGAGCCACCTCCTAAAACCAGTGTGAAACCATAACTAGCAGCCGTTATCTCCAATATCACCACCACACATTACCAATGAATAGTCAAAAAATGGATCAACTCCAATATTAATGAAAAAATAATAATTCTATTTCAAATACAAATGATACTCCTTAAGTCACTATTATGCCACACCCATCACCATTAATATCTATACCACAAGCAATGAAAAATATAGCCACAAATCAGTTCAAAATATCTACATGAATTGAAAAAAATATAAACTAATGGAATAATAAAAAAATTATATACATTTGATCAGTTTCCATTATCTATATTCATATCTCAATAATTTGAGAAAAGGATAGAACTTCTCCAAATTGATACTCAAATAGTGAATTAGATAGATCTATTTCATGTTGTTCAATGACAAAAGAATCCAAACAAGTTAAAGCATATATCAACTAATATTAAAACACAAAAACTCTATCTTTCCATTAATTAAATGAATCATGTACTAAAATGTATCAACTATTAGAAGCCTTCAATAGTGTCATTTAAACACAACTCATGGAGGGTGAAATTGATTCCCAAACTTATAGATTCCTATTTGAACAAATGGAGTTTAGGGTAAATATATTTATTATCTTTTAAACTTTAATGAGTGGGATTGAAGTGCTACAATCCTCATAAATCATGTATTGTTAATATTTTTGTTGAATTGGAAATATTGGAATATGTAAAGATTCTATGACTCTAATGTGTACATGGGCCAGATCGTTTTATATATTATTTTAATAAATAAATTAATAAATAGGGGATTTTATATCCTTCAAGTAGATTATGATCATATTACTAACCTCATTCTTTAAAACCAATTGGGATAAAAAATAGTAGTTATGTGGGTACTATTTCGGCATCATCTTCGACCATTTTAGAAATGACAATACATTTAGATAGAGAAGTCCCCAAAATTGCAATACTGAACATAAATAAATGATCATTGTTTTCCATCCACTGGTATTTTACATTAAACTCATTAAAAAATCTTTTCTACTATGAAAATGAATGTTGATAAAATGAAAAAAAACGATCATTTTTTAGCTTGCTCCTGAATGAAATTGCATTGAATCTCAACATAGATAAACCTAACTCACTTGAATATCATAAGTCTATTCTGGAATAAAATGAATGTGGTATAAACAACTTAATAAAAATGCTCATTTTGGTGTTTTTCATCTTCAATGATTGATGTTAGGGTTTCAATTGACGTGTTCTGTGAAGGATAAAAAATGGTCACTCTACATCCACAATTATTTTCTATATTAGAAAAATTCAAACCATTTATGTGCTCTACTACTTTGTTATCCAATTTTTCAGCTAGCCACAACTATTAGTCATATCCTTTGGTTTCATTTGTGTTCAGATACATCTCTACCCAAGTGTTCCTAGAATTAATGTTTTCACTCTCTAGGACCTTTAGAGGAAACTTATCTGAAATTTCATCCAACTGTGTTGAAAAAATATTGAAATCATGTTGTGGAACCGAACTTCTAGAACATATGGTTTCTATAAAATAAGATTCTTGATCATTATTTGTAATCTTTGGAGCTCAATGTTGAGAGTGTCACACTTCTACTTCAATGTTTTAATCTAGCCCTTCTTTTTTGTGAAATTTTAACATATTCATTTTTTTCAAATATTGATCAATATAATAAATCATGCATATTGAATGCAAGTTAAAAAAACATGAGAATTGAATGCATGTTGAAAGTACTATATAAATTCATTGTATATATATTTATTTGTATTGAAATTGCATATTTATTTATATTTTTTATTATATATAATTAGATCACTGAGCATTGGATAGAGTAAAATAAATAAAATTATGCAATATTTTAATATTTAGTATATTAAATAAACAAAATAAATGAAATAGGAAAATTAATATCCTTAAAAAAAAGACACACACACACACAGATATATATAATAGAATTAAATTACGTACACCTAAATTAATGAAATCAAAAATATTTATAACAATACCTTTTAAATAACATTATGAACCATATTCAATGTAGAAATATAAAAATAAATGAAATTAAATCCAAATAAAGGAATTACCAAAACATTACAAAATGTGTGTATAAAATTAATACAGTTATATTATTACTTTATTCATATAGTATACATAATAAATTTATCACTGTATCCTTTATTATGTCAAATTATTTAAATAATTATTAAATGCTAAACATGAATTTTTAAATTGAAAAAAATAAACATGGTGTTTTCAGTCCTTATAGATTTACAAAAAAAATTATCTTGTATCAAATAAATTATTTAAGCCTATCCAGAAATCATAATTCATTGAAAAAAATAATATATCAAAGTCAATTAAAAAAATATATCATTACCTTGTAACCCCGTCTCATTTATAATTAATTTTCATGATCAATAAAAGTATCCCAACATTATTGACCTACCACTATAAATGATATATAAAATGGGATTGAAAATTGAAAAATTATAAAATACATAACAGGTGAAAAAAAAGTACAATTCTAAATTCCCAAAAATTGCCACCCACGTCATGCATCTATAACGATGAATAGAAAAAACATCAGTTAAAAATGATTATTATATGTCATTCGTAACAAGTTAAAAAATCACTATGGAGAATGGAAATATTTAAAAAATATTAAAAATAAATATATATATATTTATCAGCAAAGAAAAGATCTTATTTGTGGCATATTTTCTTATAAGCCTGCAAACAAGAAAAACACTTGTTGTCTGAACATTTTTTAAACGAAATAAAATAAAAAATAAAAAATATAAATATTAAATTACCACTATAATTTTGAAGAATTTATTTCCATGAGTATTTTAAATAGTATAATCTTTTAGAGCCTAGTGATGAAAATTTATGACATTTCTAGATAATTTGATTAGATATACCCTGAAAATTTAATGTTGATCCACATTTCATTAATCACTTGATAAAAAAGAATCAATCTTGGGTTTAGGTTTTCAGTAAAAAATGAAAGAAATAAAACATAAGGGAGTTGATATTGGAGAATAAAACCAATATAATTTTCCCCAATAATGATAGAATGTAAATCATTGTGATAAAAAACCACAGTGATGATTTTGTAGGAGTTGGAAAAAACAAACCAATAAAAAATTTACTAGGTGAATTGTGGTCATTAAATGTGTAAGTCAAACAAAATTGTCATTACTAAATAAATATTTTCATATAAAGGTACTATGGTGACTAAAACACCATCCCACAGATTTCATGTAATGAATTTCTTAGAATCAACGATATCTTTTAACTATGAACTATAAAACCACCCAAAATATTGCATCATTGGGAATTGAAATAATGATGGTAACCTGAGGTAATGTAATAAACACATAAAGTTCATCTATTTATAACCAAAGAATCAATATAAATACACATAAGAAACCATTACCATTATAGAGTACAAAAATGGCGTGATAAAACATAGAAAGGTTGAAAATTTCCATATCAATATTGTATTTATTCCAAACATGAAGATGATATAGATTTATAATCATGAAGAACCAAAATGAAATCAGATAAAAAAAATCTCGTGGAGGGTGATTGGGAAACCAAAGTTGAATAATGATATGACCGATAGAACCGACCGATGTCGACTTGGGGGTATTGGGTAACCCACTAGAGGGTTGATTCCAACAAGGGGATTTAGTGCAAGGATTTTGAGAATAGGGAGGGAGTAATGATGAATTCATGTTGAGAAGAGTTCTATTATGATAAATGGTGACTATGAGGTGTGGTGGTGGCTACAAGGAATGGTTTCTATGAGGAATAGTTGTCTTGAGGAATGATGACCATGATGAATAGAGGCTGCAAGGAATTGAAATTGTCATGAGGATAGATGAATACCATAAGTAATTCTGACTGCAAGGAATGCTGGCCACAAGGAACAACAGGTAGGGATAGGGGAGAGAGGTCGCAAGGATGGGAGCACAACATTAGTAGGATTTAGGGTGGTCCCTAGATATGTTTTTTGAAATATAATTCTTTAAATATTTATATATAGAATGAAAAATGTAGGAATTTATATTCAAAATTATATTTTTTAAGGATTTCATTTTTTTTATCAATACATATATTACCAATAAAAATTACTAACTTATTAATACTTTAATTAATGATATATTTTTATTATCCAAATTATATCCTTATAATGTGTAATATATATAAATATATTTCATAAAAAAGTTTGTAAAATATTTGATATTATTGTATAATTTTTTGGAAACATATTTTTGTAATGGTTACAAATTTTTTTGTAATAATAACATATAACAACAAATTAAATTATTGGTAAATCAATTTTTTGTATTATTAAGATAATATGAAAGATTTAAATTTTAGAAAATATTTTTTGGTAATGAAATACAAATATTAATTGGTATATCAGCTGGTAAAAATAATTATTGTTTTCTATAGTTAATAAAAACAAAATTATTATCTGTTGGAATTAGACATTGTTACCATAATATATATTATCTGTCTGTTCTTTTATGTTGGTAAATTTCACATTTTTTCTATTTCCCTTCTATAAATATTTCATATTTTATAAAAAAATAATAATTTCCTATTCTATTTATGGTTAATTTAAATTTTATAGGAATATATACTTTAAGGTGAATGTAGGGTATGGATTTTCATTCCATCATAACCACTTAGTGTTTTTTGGATTACATTATATGTTTCAATAGTTATTTCCAATGTATATTATTTTGATAATTTTGTTAGAGAAATTTTGATTTTAATAAATAAATTTTCATTCTTTAAATAATATTTTCATCAGATAGGTTTTTATTGAATTTTATGGTACTTAAATTAAAAATTGAAAACAAGACATTATTTAACTACTACTGCACTTGGGATATGTTTTATTGAAACCATTACTATTAATTATATGGATTGGTTATGATCATATGGATAAATGAATGTGTTGTAATTACCTTTCATGATTTACATTTTTAGTGATCATATTTCACAGAAAAATGTCTCTTTTGTTTGATCATTAGAAATAAACATTCCCCTATATATCAACATTATTGTCATATATATGACAATTTTTTAATCCATATATGATTTATACATATGGTGTTCCATATTGAAAATTATTTTTAAATCCATTTAAATATTGTTAAATAAACATTCTTTACATAATACTCTATTTTTTTAATAAGGCGCAATTTTCATTAATTAAATCAAATATTTAGTATATGTGGAATTTTTTTGTCTTGTAATGTGTGGTGGGGATTGAATAAAATATCGCTTTGATGCATCATTAATCTTTGGGGGAATGTTATTAATATAGAATGAAAAAAATTACGCATAATTTTAAACCATCTTGGGAAATTTCATGACAGTACAATTATCAAGGATATTAATATCATGAAGTCCATTAATTTAGAATTTCCATAATTTAAGAATTAATTCATTATTATCAATGATATTATCAAACTGTTATTATCTTTAGATGAATTTTATTTTTATTTCATAATTAAATATCATGTTATTTCAATTTTAACCATCCCATAATCATTTCCTTACATCTATTTATTATAATAATGTTATTAATTAAATAACAAGTGTGTTCATTTATTTAACTGGTCATTTTGATTGTTATTTATCAATACTTTAAATTAAATTTAGGACATTCATTTTCATTAATTTGTCTTTCCATGTTAATAATTTTTATTCATTTATTATATATTTCTATATAGTTAACCATTATTGAGTATTTGAGATCACCTAATTTGATTCGTTTTTCAAGAATCCATAAAGTGTATGATCAATGATAGAAAAATATATTATATATTTAATAATGATATTATTGAAAAATATTGTTCTAATTAAAATATATGAATCATGTGTCTACCTAATTTACCAAAAACTTTTAAAAGTTTTCGACCAATGGGATGTGATCATTTGTATCTTGTTCCAATATAATAAAGGAAACACCAGATTGGGGATTCTATGGTTAGGGTTATTATAATTGGTATTAGAGGATGTTTACTAGAAATTATTAGAACTGTATTAATTGAAAAATATTACAGAACATAATCCTATGATTGAAATTTAGGATATTTATATAATAACATCCTACTTATCTTGTACGGTATATATACATACCTATTTAGAATCTTCATCTAGATGTGATTATAGAATGGATGTAATTTGAGTAAATTACTCACAAATGGCATGTTGATTATGTATATATCATTCCATGGTAATAGACAATGGGTATTACCACACTCCCGCTTTAACACTTCTGAAAGGTATTCTTTAATAATTTAAAATTTCTTTTGAAACAAGTATGATTTATTTGATCAGGTGACTAAACAAATTGAAATAGGATAAGAAAATAGAATAATAGAATAAAAATATGGATTAATGATTAAGAAATCCTATAAATTATTATATTATTTCCCAAATATGATTATTCTTCCTCAAACTATTCATTTGATTTTATTTAATGGATTGAACTCAAAATAATTCTGAACAAATTGATTATGATGACCAATTTTGTAACAATGAAAAATAAAATGGGATGATAATAGGAGTGAATGTTATGATGGTTTATCAAAATCATTTGTCTAGAAATTATATTTAAAATTTATACTATAACTAAATCTAAGAGAAACTAAATAATAGATATATGGAGTTTGCTATGTTCTGAAGTTGTGAAAATCAAGGAGGAATAAAGGATCGATTTTCATCTTTTTAGAATTATGGAAAGTAAATCCTATAAAATTTACTCAAAGTAACATGAAAAATATTAATGTATGAAAAATAAGAGAATAAAGCAATAAAGAACCAAGGAAACTAAACAGTATAATATAAGGAAACATATATCATCATTCGGATCAATTTATAATATGTTGTTCTTAATGTATGGAACTATGAAATATTATGAATCAATACACTCTTGAAAAGTAAAATTCTTGAATGTGGATGAACCTATTTTAAAAAAACGTTTTTATTTATTAGAATAATTAATTAAATTTCAGAATTAATATTTCTAATGCTTTTTTGTTTATAAGAATCATGAAACCTCAAAGGACCATGTTAAATTTTAGAAGCATATACTTATTCATAACTATAAGACTTATGTATAAAATCATGGGTTTATGAGTCTCTAAATAAAAACAATTTCAAATAATTAAACACCCATTTTATGGCATTATTTGATAAGTGTTAAATAATATTAAAAAACTGGAATGCATTTATAGAAATATAAACTATATGTTTAATATATGATTTATTGAAGAATATTTTTATGTAATAATGTCATTAATATCTCAAAAATATGTATAAAGAAATTGGTAAACATCAGTGTTTACCATATCATTATTGTTTTTCACAATTATGAATTAGTACACATTAGAATTATTATAGGATTTATATTCATTTTGATTGATAAAAAGGACAATACATAATTTGAGAGAGAACCAGTCACAGATGGAAATATAATGGGGAATTAAACTATAACTGAATGTTGATAATGTTTTATAGAATAAAACATATATAAGAGATATAATAGTTAATGTATCATTGTTTTTATGTTAATGTCATTATTTATTAATATAAATTTTGAATAAGTGGTGTTACTATTTATTTTTATAGATTAATGTATTATATTAGATAACAAGTAGTAAAAATATATGTATTAGAAAATATTTATAGAAAAAATGAAATATATTTCACTCATTTTTTGAAACTATGATCCGTTAAATGTTAATTATAGTTCTTCAGGCTAAAAAATAATATTTTGTATATTTATTACTTTGATAAAGAGATGAAATGGATGTTGATTTAGGAACAACCAAATGATAAAATTATACACAATAAATACAATGAGATCATGTAATTTTATTTCCATTTACATACTTCGATAGTAAAAAATTATTCAATTGAAGGAAAATGATCGTAGAAATTAATTTCTTAATATATTCAAATTGGATTAATCAAATGTTCTTTTAAATAATCATAGATTTATTGTTTTAAGTTTCATAAATATTCATTGATCATTAAATTTCTTATGATCTAATATCCCATTAATTATTTATAATTATTTACATTTTTATTCCATGTCCATATTTTAAATCTCCTCTAATGATCTCATATATAGAACATTAGTTAGGTGTTATTACAAATGACATTAGTACATCAATTTCTATTTTTTGGTAGTATTTATGAATTACTTTTATAATGTTGGTTTTCAAAAATATAATTTTCTAATTTGAAACCATAGATTCTGAAAATAAATATAAAACTTTGAGGACACAATTTATTTCACACAGGGAGAATTAAATAGACAAAATTTTGAATGGAATACAATGTATTTGACAGTGTATTCCATACACAATATCATTCTTAACCAGACATAAAATTTATTTATTTAAATTTAAGAATTTTATGGATTGTGGAACACATAATACATATCATAAATGTTCTATAATATAGTGTAATGTAATAAATAATCCATTATATATTTAGCTATAAATAATAATAACTAAATTTAAAAAATTATGGTTATCCATTTATTATAAATATAAATCAATTATCTATATTAAAATGATATATTTTCTACAGGAAATTATTTTTTCTATAAGAACTATTTTTTCATTCCATTCCCATAGAAAATGAAAATAAAATTTCTACTTTTGGAAATTTTATTTTAAAATAATTATTTTTTTAAATCATTGTATAATAATTATATTATGTTTAATTTTTGGTATTTATACAAATGGATTCATTATTATGTGAATAGTTAATATATTGATTTTTATTAAAAAGTTCATTTTTTAAAATAATATATAGAGATATATAATATTTTAAATCTGTTTTAAGGTAAAATAAGAAAAATTATATTAAAAATTTTCTAATTTATGTAATCTCTGTCAATATCATATTATTGTTTCTATATAAAACCAATATATACTAATGAGAATTTTATATGAGAAAACCATATTTATTATAATGTCTACATGTATAATATTGATTTAGTATCATCCAATTATGTGAAGTACATTTTGGATATTAGAATAGATTTGTTGAATAATATTAATCTATATTTCCTATTATGCTCAAATTAAATTTTGATAAAAATTAATAGTGAAAATATTAAAATATAATTACCAAAGTTTATGTTAAAAAGTATTTATTAGTGAAATAGAATAATATTATAAGGTTTGAATGACATAAGACATTTCCAAAGCCCATTGCAAGGTCATATTTATATATAAAATCCTATAGGGACAAATAATTAGCTCTATTAGTGGATTTTAGCATAATAAACGTGGTGGTGAAATTGAATCTATCAAATAATTCTATGTCTTCCCTCTCCCTGACCTATAAAATACCACCCATTCTCCACTTAAATATTTACATAAAAATGTTTAGTAATTACATAAAAAAATAATTTCTTTCCGCCTAGTGAAATATCCTAGAGGCATTGGTTTGATCTGAAATACATCCCAATGTGTATTTCGGTGGAAATCCGATGAAATTTTGTGATGAATGGGTAATGTTATTAAATAAGAGTATTAATTTTTTTCTTTATCAAACCAATTAAAATATTATTAAACCATTATTATATAATACACTCATTATATGAAATATGGTGAGATTTTATTATTTTATTTTGATGACCAATATCAATCACCTCATCCACCATATGGAAGTGGAAACTGTCGATCATGTGTACAGCTGAATACCACATCATGATCCTATGTAATTCCTTTTCCATCACAAACAATTATAGATGGATTTAAATATATTTTTACTAAATTTACATTATATTTATTAATTTATTAAAACCATGAATTTATAATACAAAATATCACTTTTTACATTTTATTGTTTTTAAAACATGAAATACTTCTTCTCGGTGGTGGACTGAAAGTAAATTATGATAATTTATGAATAAATGGATATATGTAAAGATAATGATAGTTTCATGATCATACCTATTCTATTTGTCTTTATTTCACTATTTTATGAGCACGATGGGACTCTTTAATGGATGAATCGGTGGCCATGCTCTTTATATAAGAGATGTTACACTCTAATGTTCTTGCACTGGATAGGGTTTGTGAATGAAACCTATATTATTCGATGATAAATTCAAGAGGTTATAATAATACCATACTATATAACATATTTATATTCTAAATGAAATAGTATTTTAAACAAACACATTAATTTTGAGCACATATGGAGAGAGGGAAATAAAGATACTAACTTCAAGGAATACATGTCTATTATTGATTATCCATGTCTCATCTATACTTCCATTGGATCCTACCCCATTTTTCTGTTAATATTATTAAATACAATACACTAGGGATACATTATTTTAAACCTTATTGACCTATTTTTGAATTTTACACCCCTTTCCTTATTAATATTTCACATCATTAGATTAATGGAATACCCGATCAAAAGTTATGTGATTAATTTTTCAATTAATCTTTAAGTGAATGGTAATAAGAATAAACGTATTGAATATATATCATATATAATAACTTTTTTTTATTTTATAGATTTAATTTATCACCTTATAACTTACCATTTCACCGATTATGGAATGTCAATGTCACTCGTGTATGCGTACGACATGCCATCTCCACAATATATGTGATCCATTTTCTTTGTTCAAATTAGAATATTGATTCTAAAGTGGAATATAATGAATAAAATTACATTTTTAACATTAAAATAATTGTTGAGATGACAAAAATATATAATATTACTAAGAAATGGGATATTCAAGTCTAATAACATATGAGAAAACAATGTAATTGACCCCAAAAGTTTTAAAAATAATGAAATTATTTAAATGATAATGTTATATGATTTTATATGAGTATTATATATGATATTATTATAATATTGTAATTCAATAAATTAATATAATTCATAAAACGAATTGATTAGTGGTTAATTCATATTTTTCCAATATGAAGTGTAAGGTAAGGGACTTCATCACAATATCCTATCATCGAAGCATATTGAAATGTTATCCGCCAAATTTAATTTATATGGTGTATATACTACACCATTGTAATGTAATATAATGATTCATTATTATTTCATCATTTTTTATGTTTAAATAATAACTATGTCATCTTAGGGTATTCGAAATCAAAATAACCAAGTGGTAATGAATTTCATAACTCAGTTTATTTTCATTTAGTTATGTTACTTTTTTCATTGTGTTTGAAATTAAATGATTATGTGTATACTTAAATTTTAATATATAAAAATTTAATAAGATGTATTTATAGTTAATACACATATTCAACTCTTTTTATAATTGTCCCTTCAATATAATGATCATTTCAAGGGTTTATTTCAAAATATCATTTTATTTGGGCTTTTTAATGATAAAATTCCTTTCGAATGTAATTTGTTGATTAATTTCTTATAAACCCCTTATATTGTAAATCCTTTGAGTATAAATTATGTTTCAAATTAATATTACCATTTCTTCACACATCGTTACTTATCATTGTGGATGTTTTTAACAAAATTTGAATTTATTTCTCTTTTTTGTAAAAAATTCATTTTTTTCCTAAATTTTTTTTATTAAAAAATATATAATTTCATTTCTAAAAATGATTTACTAATGAAATATATAACTATTATTGAATATTTAAAATAAATTTGAAATGAATATTCATGTCTTTTTCCAAACACAAGATGTATAGATTTTAGCTGAAATTTGGAAGGAAAAATCTTAAACATGAACGAAATGTATGGAATTTCATACTATCCTTATAAATTTTATATTATATATTTTTTTATCAATTTGAAATTTTATTTTTAATGAAATTTATTATAAAAAATTTTACATGAGATTGATTTTTTTAAAAAAATATTTTCCAAGAGGAAAAAATATTTTTCTTCATTAATGATTTTAAATATCATTTTATAGTATTTATATTGATGAATAAAAAATTAAATTTAGTTTAAATATATATAATATTATTTTACTTAGTAATACCATTATTAATCTTTCAAGGGTATATTATGATCTTTTTCTGAATGGAATAAATTCATATTTTTATTCATGCTTCATTATTTTAGTCATTAGCATCCTCTTGAAATATTCTCTTTCCATGGATCAATAGACATTAAATTTACTATTAATATCCATATTAGTTTTCTAAAATATGTTTATTTATTAAAAACAATTACATGGTACATTATATATTCCATACTGAAAATTATAATTTTATCAAGGAAATATTTATAAAACGGTATTATTTACTCAATATAGATACATAATGATAAGGAATGTTATTTATGAACTAAATAGATCATTTATATAGGAAGAATTATTAAAAAATAAAATTAAGGATGGTTCCAAGAATTATATATCCACGTGATGCATCAATATTTTCATTAGGGAATTAGTATGATTTCAACAAATGTATTTTTTAACGTATTTTAAAACTAACATGTGAATAGTCTTAAAAGTATAGGTATCATGATTCATGAGTATAGGAATTAAATTAATAAAAAAATTACATAATTAAGAATTTAGGTTTTTTATCCCTAATATTTTATCAGCAATTTAATATTTATATTCATTTAATTCTCATTTATTGATTAAATAAAATGTGTTTTTTGTAATTTATTGGGCCAAATTTATTTTACCTTATTTAATTATTATATTAAATTTATTAATTGAATGAAATGCGTGTTTAGTTATATACCATTCCATTATTGTTATTTCTTATCTAATCATGATGGTCAAATTTTTTAAATTGAATTTCTTTCCAATTTTTTCCCATCCATATTTATTATACTTATTTTTTAATTATATCTTCATCTATACATAATACATATAGAGCATTTATTCGCAACATTATTTTTTCCCTTGAACTGAATTTGGTGCACTATGAAATACACACAAGTAAGAATAATGATATTCTATAAAAAATGTATTTTATAATTTTTTTATTCAAATATAATATGGGAATCATGTAGGTATGTAGTTTAATAAGGCTACTAATTTTTATGGTCCATTTGGATGGGATAGATTGTATATAACACTAATGTAATAAATAAGAAAATGTCTCTAGGCTTCCGAGGTCCTTGTTATAATAATGTATCATTCAAAATTTATATGGTTCAATTTTTTTAAAAAAAAATTGGAGAACAAAAATCTATATCTAATACCCAACATGTATAAATAGAAAAATTAAACAAGATAACAAACTCAGCTGAAGAACCCCTTGGCTTATTAGTAAGACAACATTTTTATTTTATTGGTCCTTCTTAACACATGTAAAAAAGATGTTCTTACTCTCTTATTTTCCCAATGATCATTATCTTTTTAAATGGTTGTGAAAATGATTTGAGCTTAAATAAATCCATATTACAATATGTTTTTTCACCAAAGAAATAAATAATTTTCACACATCTTATACTTATATACATGATGAAAAATATTTAGGAGATTTGGTAGAGTACACTAAATGTTTTTCTTATTAATATTTACATACAATATATTAAAACTAACAGAAATTGATGAAATAATGATATAAATTCACTATTATTTAGTGGGTTTTGATCCTAAAAACCTTAGAAACTCATTAAATCCAAGTATTTTATCTATGTGAATGCCATATGGTGCACCGTCTGCAATTATACTCTAAAAAATTTCATTGTATATCTCAAACTGTTCCTATTTTTATCTATCATGGTATACAACATGAATATTCTAGATCATGGAATATGAATCTATGTTTTCATGATAAAACATGTGTTCATCAAATGTAGAATAAAGAATAAAATAGTGAATCTCAATCAAGTTGGTCATATATTACTTATATATAAGGAAACCATCAAAAGTTTTCTCCTTAGTTGGGGGATCAAGAATTGATTATTCTAATAAGTAATATTTCTATTTGTTGCACAACAAAACGAAAAGTTATCAGAACCACTCTTGATCATTACTTCTAATGAGGAGTGCTTAGTTCGCAAATAACAATCAGAGAGATACTGTGAATGATTAAATTTAAATTTATTCTACAATTTTAAATAGTATAAGATTATTACATATCATTATTTGAAATAATGTGAAAAATAATAATGATAATTTTTCTTTTTAAAAATCCTAATGGTTTATCATGTCCCAAAACCCATACCATAGAACATAGAATATCTACCTACATGGAAATTATAGTGGAAATGATCTATATTACCCATAACATAACAATAACAATGTCACATCAAATTAAATTACTATATTTATGTTCAGAAATATTTTGTAATAGTCGGAATACTACTCCATGATCTTTTGAGTATATTACCCTATAATGAAATCCTAACTGGCAAGACCTCTTTAATTGACACCAATTATCAAAACTAATAAGGAGGGTTACACACATTGATATAAAATGATAATTTTATCCCAAAACCTTCTTAATAAATCCCCATATAAAATTATTTTTCCCAATAAGGGTTGGTCATAATCTTAAGTTTTTTAGTTTTTTCTTAATAAATTAATTAATGATCAAGTCAGAAATAATATATATTTGATGGAAATATTTTATTATATGTAAATTTTATATTTATTTTCCATTCAAATTTTTCAATAAAATCATGTGGAATAAACTTTTTCGGTCATCTATGTTTTAAATAACATTTGTTCATAAACTGTTTATTTAAATTTCATATTTTGAAATTAATAAATTAATTTCTTTGATCACAGTCATTCATCCCTAAAATAGACATTGCACAAGAAGGAAAAAAAATTAATTAAATGTCTTGATAATGATAATATATAATAGTTAATTTTTTAATAATATAATTAATAAAAATTTTCCCTAAAAAATAAATCAATATTACTGTCTTGTCAGAAGCTATAGAATTTAACCTTCCACATTTGTATCACCTGGGCATGCAACATCATTGTTCCCTATTGAACCGAATCCATGTTTCTTGTGATATTCCATTAATAATATGTATATAAAAATCACTTTATGGTGATGGGTAGAAAGGGATTGGTTAAGTGGAATACCAAAAATATCCTTGGAGATATAGATTCTACATATTAATTGAGGGAGGTAAGACTTAGATGCCATAAAATAAAATTTTATAAAAAATAATTGAAAATAAAATAAATATTTTTAATTAAATAGTTCCAACACATACATGGGTATTTTTCAATTGAATGATTAGTCTTACACATTAACTGATTATTAATATTTATTATAGGAGAATAATTATTTCTTCATTATTATTTTTTATTACGATAAAAACATATTAAATAATTAATTAATTATGTTTTGAATTAATAACCAAACATATTATCCTTGATATATCTACCATATATTCATTAAATAAATTAAATGGAAAAACCAATAATTAAAATTTATCAAAATAAATAAATTGTTCATTTAAAATTCATTAAAACCCTAATTAAATTGTAAAACACAATTAAGTCAAATAAATTTAATTTTGTTTGAATGAAGAAACTATCAATTTAATTTAATTTTAAGTATATTAATTTCTAACAGACTACACAGTGTATACTATACAGGTACATGATATGTGGCTCTCTAATCATGTATTTATTTCTGAAGTCATCATATTTGGAAATTTTCTCAACAAAATGACATTGATTTTACACACTAGCTACAATATTAGTTTTAATCATGTTGTGTGTCTAAAAACCCACCATAATACCTGAATTATTTATCAATTATGAAAATATAAAATGTGTATAATCTAGAAACACATTATGTATCTAACATGTCATGTTCATGTATAACTATCTAAGGAAATCAGTGTGAATTTTTGATGCATGAATTATTGATCTACATGATATGTATGATGGATAAACATAATGTTCAAAATTAACTTTACAAGCTATCAACCACACAAAGATTTGAATTTTTATTTTACCATATTGTTTTTGTGAATTTCATTACAAAATCAACAATGAAACACATAATGTACACTTGTTTCATGCCTTATAATCTGACATGTCATGTTCCAGATTGTTCGGTTTACAATTTGGGTAAAATAAATACACCTCAAGTAATTACTATTTGGTGTATTATGCATCTCATGACACATCTAGGTACAATTCAGTTTAGAATACTAAGACAACCTAATAAAATATCAAATATATGTATAATGAAAATATTTTTAATTATGTGTCTAAGATAAGTTGATAGTTTGTTATGTCCTCCCCTACATTTACACATTAAATTTCTAGAAATATTATCATCACAAATCCGTATCAAATATATTAGGGTGATATTCTTTCATAAGTTCTTAATGGGCCAATGTATTAACAAAATAAGGACAATACAACCATAAAACATATAAAAAAGGATTCATATTATATTAATGAATCATTTACATGGAATCAATAATCTGAGATGGAGAGTCAAGGATTAGTATATCGAGTTCAACATTAAGATATTTCCAACACAGGACATGAGAATGGATAGAAAGATTCATTCTGAGTTTTGATACATGTAGAACCATATGGATCAATGTAAATGTATATTTTATGCCTAAATTGAAGGCCGCCTTACAACGTATCTCAAAATATTGACAAGAACCCACAATACATGGAGTATGATTTCCATGTTTTCAAGACATCGGGTCCCCAAAAAAAGTGAATTTGTCAAGAACACCCGATTATGAAGTAAAATTGTAATTTTCAATAACAATGAACCAAATAAGATTTATATTATCTCTATTCCATCATTTATGTTCGAAAAATCAATAGAATCATCACCATCATATCTCCGGACAAACTGAGAGTAACCAAATATGATTCACCAATATCTAACAAAAAAGAAAATCTACAAGTCTGACCACAATAAGCCTAAAATATTTCCATTAAAATAAAATACTAAAAACTATAGTTATATAAATATTAAAAATTTCCCAAATATATATATATCAGGATCATATAAGTCCATGAATGCAAGCACATACCATGTACTAATTGATCAGTATAGTTCATTCAGTTTTTCTATCCTTATATGGATGATGATCAATGATCTATATAATCCAAGATAGAAAACCTGCAGTGGGGTCTCTCAAAGATGATAGGTAATCCCTGGATCCCTATTAGAAATGATAATATATTGACTCTTTGAAAAATGAAAATATCATTCACATATAGAATTCCTAAATCGTAAACATTCATTGTATCTATAATGGATATAATGTAATCTTTGATGGTCATCCTATTAATCATGAACCATATAGAATTATACCCATGTGGGATACATCATAAAGCAACAAAAAATGACATTTAATTCTTATTACACTCTGATTCTCTCATGGTGATTTTTTAAGTTAACCTAATTGTCCCCAGTTCTTGATTGTATATTATTGGTAGGTATCATAGTGGGTAATATAGTTATGGATGTAATATCTCTTTCATGGACACTAGATTCCTCAGCACATATCCTTGATCATAAAAATTGTACCAATTTAAAAATACCAAATGGTGTTATGGATATCCCTCATCACAAAAATTCTCATAGTAAAATGTACAATGACCTTGTTTTTGAAACATTTGATACCATATGAAGTGAGAGACCTATCACCAATAGAATCCTCACCACAAAGAGAGTCCATAATTCGAAATATGTCATCATTGAGATGATTATAATAATGAACCACCTCATTAAGAGGGAATCTCATCTCCATGTTTTAAAAAACAACATCCATATATTTCTCACAGATTCTATTGATAATTTATATCCATAAAGTACTACTCTTCTAATGATTCGTTCATTTTGTGTTCTAGAAGTCACATTATTTATGTATTAATGTAGATATTACCTTTAACTAGTGTTTAAGAAATTTTAAATTCAATTTACTATAATTACTCAAACCTAAGACTCTTTCAGAGAATCAAATATATTTGTTGTGATATGTAACTCTTGAGTTTGTGGTATAAAGAAATGGTAAACCAATATATGAAAATGTAATTTATTCAACTCTTTAAAAACATGAATCATGGTTGAGTGTTAATGACCATGGATTTGATAGTTTTTATTGAGTTTCCTAAGCTACCAGTGTCTATTGACAACCACATGATCTCCACGCATAGGAATGCATCCCAGACCAGAACGTGTTGTGTCATAGAATTAAATATTACCTTTCACGACTGTTAAAAGAGTTAACATTATTGAAAAAGGAAAAAGATGTTTCAAATCATAAAAATAATTCTAAAAATTTATATCGAACAAGAAAATTACTCATTTCATTGTGGTAGTAAATAATAGGGAATTTATCTATGGGAAATTATTCAAGGACCAACTATAATACCCCACCAATCCCAAGAACATCCAATTCATTAAAACATTATGAGGTTGATGCCATTTCATTACAAATTTTACCTACATAGGATAAACTAAAATAACATGATTTAATACCATGATTCTAAATTACATAACATCAAGAATACACAATTTAAAAATTATTTTTTTATAAAAAATTATTATTTCACATAATTTATATGACTACTCTCAAATATCACACATGATATACCTTTTTTTAGTAAACTAAAATTACATCCAAAATAAAAATAATGTATTCGTTCTGTTAATCAGGGAATATCCTATTAATCATATATATAAAATAATAGGGGAAATAGTCAATTAAAAAGTCATAATATTGAACATGTAATTACCATAAATATTAATAATTGAAGTAATTGAGAAGTTAGAGTCATTAATTACAAACTCATGACAACTATAATAAGGATCAATTTTAATGAAACACAAAAAAAAAAAAAATGGTCAATATATTTATCTATATATACAAGAAAAATTTCTTTACCAGCACTTGATTTAGTTTCGCGTAATGACCATATTTACCAAGTGATCATTTAAATTTTATTACAAAAAACATGGGCACTTCACAAGGATAAAAACTCACATGTATAAATAATTTTTCTAATAAATAATAAGATTGAGTAATAATATATTTCAATTCATCATGATATATATTGTAATAAATAATATACTGAGAAGGAGATCCTAGTATCAAATCAATAGAGGAATCCACCACTCTTAATGGTGTTAGTATAGAAACAATTTATGGAAAAATGTTAGGAAACTAAATATAGACTAGAGGGATATAATCACATAGTGATTATATCTCCTTGTTAGTAGGGAAATGAAGTATTAACCCACATAACTCTAAAAAGGAGGTTTATATATACATGACACCAGTTCCAAATCTCAAGAAAAAACATTGCACACCACATCTGGTGTACTAATGATGGACTACCGAATATATAATTCAATTAGGTACTTATATGAAATTTTTCAAACAATCCAAATAATAACATCATGAGGTTAATCGATTAGATACATCATATTTTAGGTAATATAAATCACATATATAGTTAAAATTAATGGGTTACATCTGAGAAAATTATCTTAATTGGTTCTGAGGGGGAATATAAATATTTATCACATTAGTCAAATACCCCATTGGAAAAATAATCAAGTTCTAAATACGAGTTGATATAAATGACTTAGATGAACTAGTATAAAATTAAACTGTAACTAATGATTAAGATATTTTAATTTTACCTCTCTTGGTCATAGGACCCATATTAGCTTCCTAGGTGAGACTTCCTCTACATGAAAAATCTATGTTCGATATGCCTATGGATGAAACCCGTTACTTAATAAAGAATACGATTTCAATATTGTACTATAAGGTGATGATAATTCCATGTAGTTGTGATTATTATAAAATACATTATGGAGTTTAAATTTGGTACCTGATAATCTAATGGAACGATAAATATATGGATTGTTATTGTATACCAGTATTGAATACCAAACCCTGCCACAACAAAACCATTGCATAATCCATATTATATGAATCAAGAGAGGACACTATGGTGCCTTCTTTTTAGATCCACCATGAGACTCGTTGACCATTACCAATTCCATTAAAGGGATGAAAAATTTACAATTACATGAATATTGAACTCTTATCTACCCTAACATAAAATATATGTTAAAGTCAACCAGCAACTACCTATCAAGTATGTCATCATAATAAATTATCATCATCATTAATAATTTAGATTGAATGTCTGATATAATACCTATCTCAAATATGGTAACCATTATTTTTATCATTAATTTACACCTTATGATAAAACTAATCATGCTCATAAAAATTGTTTTCAAACTACAATACAATCCTATAAAAATATTAGAGGATGAGAAACTATACGCTTTATTATATGGCCATTTACTTTTGAAAAAACAAATCATTAAAAATATCTATAATATCATTAGACACACACCCCACCAGTGTTCTAGATTAATGTGTATCATTTAGATTAGATATAAATAGATTCACAAAATATTATTTCTCAAAGATACTTTTCCCAAACATCCATGGAGACTTGAGGATCATTACGTGGAGATCTATCTATAAAATTTCTCAGAATTACCTCATATGTAATGTAAATCCATCTACATTCCATCCATGAAACCCCAAAATCAACTATAAAATTAATGTATTATTAACAACCTACAATGAATATTTTTTCTATTAAATTTTTGTAATTCCTTGGATGACTGATATAGGATCTGGTCCTAACATAGGCTATAACTGTTTCCTATCACCATTGTTTTTCAGTATTCACCTAAAATCATATCATGATCAAGATGGAATTTTTTAATATAAAAATAGATGATGATTAAATATTATTGTTATTATGATAAAAATAATAAACTAGAATATACCAAAAAGAACATGTAAAACAATAAAAAATATGATTTTAATAAAAACAACATTCATATAAAAACTCAAAAAAAACTCATCTAATTGGTGGTTCACATATTCCATAGTCACCTATACCACTCCAGGTTCCATGAGTCAAAAAAACCTTCCACCACCAAGTAGAACATTAATTGTTATTTAAACATGAATAATATAATATAAAAATTCTCTATGTTAATGTTTAGAAGATAGATAAATATCATATTATAATACAAGAAAATATTCTATAAGATATTCCATAACAATACAATATATTTTCATGGAATTATAATTTTTTAATGAATTAAATTTCATTAACATATTATAAATCAAAAACATGATTTTAAATCATAATATAACATACGTATAAAAATTTTAGGAAAATCAATGTTGATAAAAAATATTTTTTAAAAAATGTAGTTATGAGTAAAAAATATATTATCATTGGAATTTATAATAATGTAACAAATTCCACCATGATAATAAGCCCTACATTTGTTAGTTTCATGATATAGGGTCCTAGTAATTATAAATCATCACAAATACTCATGATATGTTTGAAAACACGAATAACACCCAATTAAGAGACACATTATAGGACATAAATCTACACCCTACTTAGGGACCAATCATGCTAGATCATTCTTATCGAGGTTTAGTTTGTATTTCCTTCGTCAATCCACTAATCATGAGTATATTTCCAAACATTATCTAATAATCACCTAATAGATTCTTATACTCACATGTTCATCAATAAATTAATCAATTTGTTCATGGGGATATATATCATTTAAAGTAATTTAATCTTTCACAATATAAATTTTGATTCTAATATTCAATATGTATTTTAATTTATATTTGAAATCATAAATTTCATCATGTAAATTCAAATTTAAATTATAATTTATTTCAGGATTAATTTTTTTGGAACCAACATAATATGATTTAATCAAAACCACATTCAATTTAAGGCATATATTTTATCAAATATATTAAAAATACAATTCCATAAAAAGGGTTATTTTTTATAATTACATTCATTTTAAATGAAACATTAAATAAATTAAAATTTAGGAACTTAAATATATTAAATTATTATTACATATAAATCAAGATACATTTTATGAATTATTCGGGAAATAATTATTGAACTACATATTATAACTCACATGATTAGATAAACATGATACCTGCAACAGAATCTTCTAATGAATAAAAAAGACAAAATAGATCATGGAATCAAGACAAGAAAAATAATCCAAATTAATAGAGGTAAAATCTAAAAATTGTGACATTTCAATTGTCTAAAAATGTAGAGAAATTTAGTATTTAGAAAACATAAATAATGTGATAAATATTATTTCAAGGAGTAATTAAATCTTACCATTGCACATATATTTTAAATACATTATGTTTTTAGATTAAACGATAACCCTTGGGAGACTCCAATTGAAATGAAAATATAATAGGTTCAAGTATGATGTGTTATGAATCATTAATGTGGGTCCAAATATTTTTTTAGTAAACTATTTCTGATTAAAAATAGGTGTGAATGGGTTACTATGTAGGGTTGCACTATTTGGAGTACTAATTCACCCTAATTTTGAAACCTTACTAAACAATAGAAAATGATGAATCACTTGGATGAATGGTTTAAAACAATTGAAAAATCGTGAATTCCCCTTTAGTATAAGTGTTTACAGTTTGGGTGAGAGGTTGCACAGTTCTGAAATACTATGCACCCCATTCTAGTGCCTTAATTCAGTGTGCAATTTTTTCCTAAATCATTCCCCAAACTCGACAAAGACAGATTGACTTCAAATTATTTAAATAATTACCCAAAAATACAGATATGGGGTCCAATAAGTTCATAATAAAAACAATGTTCATGTAGAACTAGAAAAATGGTAACATAAATGGGCATATTTTCAGCACCACATATAATTTTTTTTGAATATTATACTCCTTCAATAAATTATTATTAAACGAGAAAACATTGATATGATAACCATACATCAATACAGATTAGATTATATTTAATATTTTAAACCCAAAAGCAATGTGGAATTGTTTTAGTGTTGCTGAAATACGATTAAAAGATACTTGAAATATTCTTATCATTAAATGAAAATATAGGTTTGAGAATAATATATCATTATGAAGTAACTTCATATACAATCTTTACAAGTCTCCATTCACATTTAGAACACTTTCTTAATCAATAATTTTAAAATCCTACAATTTTAAATCATATATATTTTATATTAATAATATTGACCTGTAAATTCATTTATATTTATTATAATAATATTATCATATTTCTATGGTAGTAGAAGATTAAGAAACAACTATTAAATTAATATTGAACAATGCAATAGAAATTTTTGTTAATTTATGTTTTATATCAACAAAAATAGCTTCATTTTCTACATTTTTTAACATAATGATCAATAAATGTTATTTCAAATTGTTTTAAAACTTTCCTAAATAAATTATTACAAAAAAATCATGATGTATATATTCATACTTTTTTAATAATTTATTTTATTATATGTATGTTGATATGATTATCTAATTATACTAACTAAATCACTATGTGCATATTTTTTTCTAAAGATATTGAACCCCTAATTAATTATACTGAAAAAACAAATTTTTTTCACTTCTACAAAATATTTTCCTCATTGATATATAAATTTATTCCGTATGGGAAGAAAAGAGTAAAAAATACTCTTTTTTTAATGTTAACTATATATTTTTATCTAATAATTTTTATCTTGATATTACTTAATTAAATTAATAATTAATATGATACAAAATTTAATATTAATAAATTATATAATTCTATAATTTTTAGGGGTTTCATGATTATTTTATTCTCATATAAACCAAAAAAATGTAGGCATTGTGATTTTATTGGATATATTTTTATCAAAGTGTGATGAAAACATTTCTCTAGTGGATTCAAAATTGACTATCTCCAACACTAGAGATTTATAAATAATATACTTTCATAATCAAACTACATGTTTAATTGTAATGGCCCAAACCATTCATGAAAATTACTTTAGGACAATCCAGGTGTTTGTGTGCTCTGGGAGGTCATAGTTAATCATTTCAATCATTTTCCAAAATTCTAGTTTTAATAGTAGGTCATGATGGTGAGTTAATATCGGTGACATATACTAGTAGCATAAAATTTTGGATTGTGTTGGTATGTTGTGATGCCGAGTATCAGTGCTAACTCAAACTGGTAGGTCACAACAGTGAGTCACAACGGTGACTCGCATAGGAATATTGCAAAGGATAGTCTCAACTGTGATTTATGGTGGTGACTCGCAATGACATATCACCCAACGATAGCTCTTTTAACTTTGTTTTGGGATCAGTCAGTCACAACAGTGACTCAAACCAGTTGGTTTCACAGGTATCTCACACCATTGACTCAAAAAATTATCCCACATCCGTTAATCACAAAATTGTGGGTAATTTCAATAAATCATCCAGTTTTATGTTCGTATCCATCTTCCTATAGTTTCTCCAATTTAACGTTTTTTGTGATGTAAAATGAATTTAATACGATATTTAATCATTTTTTAATCCATTTGGAATCATAAATACAATTTAATAACATAAAGCTTCTATTGACTTACAAACTGCATGGCCTTGGTCAAAATATTTCATTAATAGATTTTAAATACAATTTCTCTTATTGATTTTAGATCTAGACCTTCTATAGATGAGATCTTATATTCGTTTTGTTCTTAAATTTCTACCATTTCATGATACCCCAAATGATTTTTCCCTGTGGAAATGTGCATTGGTGTTATACAATTTGGATTTTGTTTCTCATAGAGGCTTTTCTCCTTCTACATGCGCACCAACAACTATGGCACAATAATGAATTAATGGTCATTTCTTAATCTATATAGGCATCCTTCATCCCCCATTATTGTATATCATGTGGTGTGGTTGTACGAATGATTCCCATTGGAGATAGTTAAATCCAAATTAAATAAAAAAAATTTAATCAATTTAAGTACAATATGCATGGGATGGGGAAAAGAGACATATGATATTCTTGTTATTTTATTTTTGTTTTGGTTGTGAATTATACGGGATAAATGCCCTGCATAATATCATGGTCATTTGGGGACTATGCTTGAGCACTGAGTAATGTTTCTAGAATGAATGGTGATTGTTGTTCTGTCAAACAATTGTTTTTAAAATGGATAACCACAAACTTTTGGCTAATAAATGGATTCTGTAAGGTCAAACCTTCTGTGATGAACCCAGAATTAATAATCAATATTAAATATGGTATTCCGAATTAAATCTAGAAATAGTTCCATGTTTGTTTCTACGAGGCTTTGTTTGGGATCACAAATGTGTATGGGTGGTTTATAAGGTGTTTTGTAATCTCGGGTTGAGATATTTACTGATTGTGTAATTAATGGGTAGTTTTGTGTTGTATAGATGTGATTGTTTTGTGATATGTTGTGTTACTAGATGTGATTGGTGTTGTGTGGTTACAAATTATGGATACCAATAGTGGTTGTGATAGGTGTTATAATGTTTTGATGAGAAGTGTTTCTGGTCATGGCTTTGATTTGGGGGGTTTTCTCTATTGAGAGGATAGATTTGGTAGAGTGATATTGATGAATGATGAAGGAAGTGATTGTTATCAGTAATCCTTTAAGAATTTATCATTGATTAGAATGAACAAATATCCACCACGTGTCTCGAGAATTATTTATGTCATGTTATAATGGATGTTAAATTGAAAGGAATTTTATGTTGGTTAATTTATAGTTATTCTCCTTCATTTTTGTAATTTTCTCCATTCTTATTTTTTTGGTCTTTATTACATAGTTTCCCTAGTAGTAATAGAGAAACTAAATACATAATAATGATGATATTTCATGAGTTGGTTTGTTAAATGGGAATGATTTTTTTAAAATAATAGTTTAATGATGTATTTCAAGATTATCTATGGTTAAAGAAAAAAAATTAAATGAATGGGTGTGGAGTGAAAGGTATTTATGAAACCACTATAATTTATCAACATCTGAAGTGACTTATAATAATACTAATTGAGGTAGTAGTTGTTGTTAATCCCATTGGGTGGGCATGTGTTCTCGATAGCATATATATATATACTTTATGTTCATGTGATTTATATATTCACCCCACCATAGTTGATCACTGTGTTTTGAGCACCCACTCTGTCACAGGGGAGAGTGTCATTACCAAACATCATAGTGGGTGGATGGATAGCTACCACCTAAAAATCCATACTCAACCTTCCAAGAAGAATAATATATGGTTCTTTGGGAAGGTTGTGGTTTGTGGGGACCAGGTATATGCGAGTGAGTTTTGTTTTCCCATGTGTATTTGGGATAAAATGTGTTGTGATTTCCTGGGTGTTTTTAGGATGTGATGTGATATGTGGTACATGTTTCTACATGTTAAGTTGGATGTTTAATGTGTTCTATGTGTGCCCAAGAGGAAAGTGATTATCTTTGTTTACCCTTATAATGGGATGATCTGGAAGGCCTCATTAGGTACGAGATGGTTGTGATGTTGTTCTTTTAGAAGAGTTTGGAGAGACAGGATGTTTTCCATTAAGGTGTAACAAAAGCTAATAAGTGGTAAAGTGTGTTGGGGTATCCTATTATTGATGTTCTTACTATATTACGTTACATTATTTGTGTCAGTTATATAGTTTTCATTGGTGAGGTTGGGATGGCTAGTATACCTTGTTAGGTGTTGTTGGGTTTGATTTTTTACTCAAAAGATCATTATTATGCTTCTCTCGCTTTTGAATGAGAGACTCTGGATTTCATAATGAGTATAGTTATATGATCACTTGGTTTATATATAAATGTTCTCTGGTTTCTACGAGGATTTTGATGACTTTTCTGGACCATACTAGATTGGATATCGACAGTTGTCATGTCCCTTCCTTTCTTTTCTATTGGTACTTTGAAGAAATTTTCATTTGTAATAGTTTTATTTTTTAATATTCATATGGGATGGATTTTTTATTTATTTTATATATGTATATCATTGAGTTTGATTGAAGTGAAAAATATTATCTCCTGATTTGGATTAATATAAAATGGTAATGCCTCCCATTTTGTGATATTTATATACCCTTGGTTATGATCACTACCCTGAAGACTACAAGAGGTGGGACTTGGGGGTCCTTACCCATCTTACTTCATTTCCATATCAGGAGGCGAATCATTGGAGGGAGTGATAGAATTGTATCAAAGGATGGTTGAGAGATAGGATGGATTTTATAGTTTAGAATATTGAGGATTACATGGGTTGTTAGGGAAATAGTTTTAGGTGATGATGGTGCGTGATATATGCCAGGTAAGACTGGCTAGGACATGGGGATTTAGGCCCCTGATCTGATTCAAGGACTCTAGGTCTACCAAAATACAATGTGAGGCTACACTATTTTTATGGTAGAGACACTATGAAATGTACATACATAATAATGACATGTTTTGTTGTTTAAAAGGTGTATTAGACCATTGAAATAAATAATAAGTTAAAATAGTTTAAATTAATGTTAATAAAATTCCATACCATTATGGATTATGTATTACATTTTTTTACAATTTATGAAATGTCATCTGATTGACATCCAAATGTCTCTCGGGTAGTTGGGACTTAATAGGCTGATCAGGTTGTTCACCATAGGGTTGATCTGGTGGAGGAGGATGACCTTTGGTAGAGTAAATTAGGTGCTTTCTAGAGGCATGCCTTGGTAAATTATGAGGGTATTGTTTCAAATATAGAGATATATGAGGAGCTCGATGTCACCTTACGTATAATTTTGGATCTGAAAGAGTACTAAATTCCATTATCAATGAGTCAGTTGAGTGGATCTGTGTGATAGTGGTGGATGTTGTACCTGGGGGAGGGGATGGAGTCTGGCATTTTGTATGTCGATATTGAGGAGTTCTGGGTAGAATTCATTAATCTAATAGAAATTATGAAAAGGGGTAGGAGTTACTCTCCCTCTAGTAGGGGAGTATTTCAGCATGATAGATGGGGATTAAATTTATATATCTCCTTTATTTTTTCATTATAGTTCAACCAAATAACGAGTCTCATGCAAGATGCCTAGAGGATTTACTTTATCCTTCAATCTAGTTAACTTTTATACCCTTTACATTGCCATCATACTTTGAGGTCCAGACGAAGTCATGATTGATTTAGAGGATTCACTTGTGAGGAGTTCTACCCAAATATGGGAGTCAGTGTGTCTCTACAACAGGTAGTATTACCACCAGCAGGTCTCAGGTTCCAGGGCCTTCGATATTTCTTCTAGTAGTGAGTCAGCTCAGTAACTCCAATTTTGTCCATATATCCCTCATTTTTTTTCATGGGATCAAGTTCAATGTGATTGTTTCTTGGGGTTCACATACATCTTCAAAACCAATTCTGATCAGCCATTGGTCAAATTATGGAGAATGTCGACAGGTTCCACACAAGCATCAATAGTAGTTTTTTTCTAGACAATTTCACCTGAGGGACAACATACTTATACTACACCGAGGGCAGATTTATTAAGTAGTTTTCGATAATAGGAAGTTCCTTACGGTCCTTCAACATTGTGTGGTTATGGAGGTAGTCATCAGGAGAGGTGAAGAAGAGTTGGGTGTAGTCAGTTCCACGCATCATTAGTAGCAGTTATGAGTGGACTAGAGATCATTAGAGGTGTGTTAAACTTGTTTAGAACTATTTCTTGTGCATCATTTGATTCTAGATTTTCACAGTCATTATTACATCTAGTCTTTCCCATGTTCTAGGATTAGACATAGAGAGGATTTATGTTCCCCAATTATTGAGTACACCAGTCGGAGGTCAAACCTTCTTTATATATTTGTTTTAGAGATGTGGACTAGTGATTGTGTCGCATCATTACCTTGGAGACCAATTCCGGGAATATATGTAACAAAATTATTTTAATATCCTCATCAAATGGTTTTATTCTATACCCACTATTATAGTTAGTTTATGAATAATTTTCATGTTCTCAAACATTGATGCATAGATTGTTGTTTTTTTGTGAGGAGTTGTTATTTGGGTAGTGGGTGTGTAATGAATCATCAATGAATTTTTGTTGAGTTTTCATTACAATAATTATATTTTGGGATGTTGTACATTCTAGGAGCTATTGGGGAGTTTTCGGATGTTTTATCGGGGTGGTTATGATGCTACCCCTCGATGTAGCATTTTTTTCGAATTATATTTAAAACCAGGTGCTTCTTTAATTTAAATGAATCCTTTGGGATAGCACTCTCTGAGTTTCAAGAGTTTAGGATCCATGCGGATGACCAAAAAAAGTTGATATTTATCTATCCCATTGTGTCACTTGTGAGTTCTTTCATTTTGTTCAAAAGAATGTGGGATCTGGTATGAGGTTGTGCATAAACTACTAAAGGTTTAATCAGGTGACGGTTATGATGTGTTACCCTCATGAAAGGATAGAAGCTCTTTTCAACCAGCTAGGAGGAGAAAGTTGGTATTTGAAGATCGATCTATGGTATGGATATCACCAAATGAGGGTGAAAGAATCGGATATCCCGAAAGCTACTTTAAGATGAAGGTATAAGAACATTGGGTTCATAGTCACAAAATTCATTGATAGGAATTCACTGATAGTGTCCATGGGGATTATGAACTCCATTCTTTATGATCTCATAGATAGGTTCGTTGATGTTTTCATTAATGACATCTTGATCTACTCAAAGACATTTGTGGAGCATGCTGAGCATCTCAAGACAATATGAAAGGTTCTTCGACACCACCAACACAAAATAATTTTTTCCAAGTTCATGTTTTAGACATGGTTAGTGAATTTCCATAGATATTTAGTGTCTTAGAAGGGTGTAGCAATGGACCCATCTAAATTTGAAGAATTTTTTTTAGCCAACCCCTAATAATGTGGTAGTGGTTCATATTTTTCATTTTTTTGTGTCTCTTACCGGAGGTTTGTAACCGATTTATCTTTTTTTTATGCTAAGTTGACAATAATAACTAGAAATAACTATTATTTTTTGTGGAGAAAGTAGTGACATGAAACTTTTGGCCATCTGAAGGGGATGTTGGTCAATGCTTCAATACTCCAGTTTCTAGAGGATGGGTTAAAGTTGGTGGTGTTTTTTTGACACTTCTATTTTGATCTTGGGATGAACATTGATCCAACAATGGTAATATGTCTCATATAGGTCTAGGAAGTTATTTCCCCACAAATTTAACTATTCCAACCTAACATTGATATATTATAGTTCATGTTTTAACTAATGTTGTGGCAAAAATACCTCATTGGGATGTGCATTGTGGTCTTAATGGTTCACAAGAGTTTGAGGTATATCATTTTCCAGTGAGATATAAACATGTAAATTTGGATGTGGATGGAGTTTCTTTTGGAATATGATTTAGAGATCTTCTACACCATAGAAATGTAAAATTATTATGCCAAATTCTTTAGAAGGAACTCAAAGAAAACTTTATTTTGAGAATCTATTGATGCTTCGAATATTATGGAGGAGTTGACATCTTTGATCATGGATATAGGGGAGGAGTGGAGTAACAAATTTTTGTTTCAAATAATTGTGTTGTCTTATTTGATGCAGTATGTGGAGGAGTTTTACTGGGGAGACTCAAATGCACAGGTGTTTCGTGATCATGTTATTCATGGTGAGGCACTAGATGGATGGTTAGAGAATGGTTAGAATCATATGATGTTCCATCAAAGGTTTTTTTCTGGTGGAGATGTTTGATGATATCCTCTGTGATATTAATAACTCTCCTATATTGGTACACCTAGTATTATCTAAGATGTATCATGGATTTTAGATGTAGTTTTGGTGGAAATAAATATAGCTGGTAGTGGCACTGTTTGTGGTGTGGGGCTTGGTATGCTATCATGTTAAGTATGAGCATCATGTTCTCGGTGGTTTGTTCAAAACCTTAGATATCCCATTGTGGATGTGAAATGACAAATCTATGTATTTTTACATAGGGTTGCCCATGGATTAGGGAGGATATAATTATATATAGGTAGTAGTGGATCGTCTGGTGACATCATCTCTCTTCATTGCGATCAAGGAGTCTGGTGTAGTGGATGCCTTTTCAAAGAGGTATGGGTATGAGGTGTTGTGGTTAAATTGAAATAATAAATCCATTATATTGGATTGGGATACTGTTTTTACATAATGAGTCTAGAGGGGAGTGCATCATGATTTTGGAACATAGTTATGCATCAACACTGATTTCCTCCCTTAGATAGATGGGAAGATTGAATAGACTGTCTAGAAACTGGAGGATATATGGTGATCATGGGTCTTGGAATTTGGTTGATCTTGGATACAACCCCTACCTTTGGTATTTATTTATTACAATAATATATATCACTCTTCCATTATCATGACTCTGTTTGAGGCATTATACAGTTGATTGTTTCATTCTCTATTATACTAGAAGGAGTTAGGGGATAAAACTATTCTTGGAACTAGGTTAGTGAATTGTATGATAGTAATGTTTAGTTTATTCATGAGAGGATGAAAGAAGCACATGACTGGTAGAAGTCGTATATCAATCACAAGAGGAGACCGTTTGAGTTCAAGGATGGGGGGCCACATACTCTTGAAGGTTACCTCTTGATGAGGGAAGGGGAGGGTTTTCAATTTGATAATGCTTTATGCCATTTTTGATAGACCCTTCAAGGTGTTGGGGAATGTTGGAGAGGTGGAATACTAGTTGGAAATCACACTACATTTGTAGAGGATCCATGAATTATTACACATCTCCCAACATCATCGGTTTATTCAATATGCCACCCATGTCCATAACTAATAATTATTGAATATCGAGGATGAAATGATGTACCTAGAGTGGACATTAGAGATCCAAGATCACTAGGAGAATGTGTCTCATGGATGGACAATTCCTTTGTTTCGTGTGTTTTTGAGCCGTGGTGGCCAATATGAGAGTACCTAGGAGTGAGAAGTGTAGATTCAGTCCAAATTCCTAATAAAGTTTTGAGTTTTTTTCCATTTTCTATTTTTCATTAAGATGTAATGTTTGAACCCTGTTTTTTAGGAGATTATTTGTTTCATTTTCGCATTATATGTGATAATGTCTTGATTCAGGAAGAGGGGAGGACATAATTCATAATCAAGAGTCGTTAATTATGATTTGACTAATCCCATGTCAGTGAGTCATTACTACCCAAATATTCTAGTATCATGACATTGAGGATGGAATTTTGTGGTACCAATGTTCAGATAATGTGGTTGTATATTGTTTCTTCTGGTATTTTGAGTTAGTTGGTATTAGAGGATGTGTTCATAGTTGTCGATGTTTCAATACATTTTTTAAACAACATAGGGAGGTTAATTATTGAACTTTTATGTCAGTATATGTGTTTCAAGCATAGAGATATCATTGAGAGGTATCTCACAAGGTGTTTGTTCGGTCTCCTTTATCTATTTTGGTTTTTTATTGAGTTATCAAGTGAGAAAATATTATGATAATTATCATATGTAATAGAACATACCACTCTAGTAAATTATATTGTTAAAATCAAGTGGTGTAAGTGTTCTGGGAGGTCACAAGGACTCATTTAAAGAGTTAAATGAAATTCCTATTTGAACATTAGGTCATCATGGTGATAATAGTGGGGACTCACTCTGGTAGCATGGAATGGTGTATCATGATAGTAGGTCACAATATTGACTCATAGATGTGACTCACACTGTTAGGTAGAAACGTTGATTCACAATGTGGAGAAGTACTAGTAGGTCATAAGGGTGAATTTTCGACTGTGAGTCACGATGGTGACTCACGATGGTATCCCAACGAATTGTAGCTCATCCAATTGTGATTTAGGACTAGTGACTCAGAATAGTGACTCACACTACTGACTCATACCAGTTTCTCATATCAATTACTCAAACCGATAGCTCACACTAGTGACTCACCTAACAGTGAGTTATTTCCAAAAGTTTTCTACTTTTGTAGTTTCTTTATAATTTCAAATTGTTTCACCGCTTTAAAATAGTCTTTGACATAAAATTAATTTAATAACATCTTTGAATGTTTTTGAGGTGTTTTGAATCATTTGTATCATCTAAAAACCAAAAGCGTACATTGACGTCTAAAATTCATGGTATTGGACAAGATCCTCATTTTAATGATTTTAAAAATATTTTCTCTAATTGATTAAGAATTTGGGATTTCTAATGATGATATCCTATATTCCTTATGTACATACCATTCTCTGGATATAAGACACATTGAACCTTTCATCCTTGAGGAATCCTAAATTTGTGCTACATAATTTGAATCACATTTCCCCTGGGGGATTTTCCCAAACTACATGAGCAACCACATATTTAATTTAATAAAAAAGTGATGATTTTTTCTTCTTCTAAGTAGGTTTCATTCGCCCCCAAATTTTTTATCATTAATTATGGGTGTGTGAACATTTCCCATTAAATATAGATGAATCCAAAATAAATATTGATAATTAATTTATTTAAGGTCCATATTAATTTTTAGGGAAAATGAGATGTACAATATTATTTTTATTTGTTTTTCGTTTTTGTTTTGAATCAAACATTCCAAATACCCCGCTGAAAAATATTTTCACTAGGGGTGTTTTTTGTGCAATGAGTAATGTTTCTAGAATGCATTATTTCTAGTTCTATATAAAATAATTATTATGAAATGGGTAATAAAATACTCCAATATAATAAATTCAGTCTATATGTCGATCCTTCTCTGATTACCACAGAAATAATGTGGAGTTGATGGGTAGTATTGGGTAGTGGTGCTACAATTGAGTTTTTCTATGTTGTGTTGTTGTATGTGATAGGTATGTTGTCGTTTCGTAGTAGGGATTCCTTGAGTGGTTGTGATAGGTGAGGTGTAAATGTGATTAGATGTGTTTCTCGGTTCGGCTATGATTTGTGGGATTCTATATGTTGAGAGGATGGATTGGTGGAATGACTTTTATGAATGATGATGGTAGTGGTTGGTATATGTAATTCGTCAGTTCTTGTCCCCGATTTTAATGTAGAAATATTCACCCCTTGTCTTGGGATCATTGTTTTTGATGATATGAATGTTTTTTTAATGGAGAGAAATGTGATGTGTGTTAATTTTCCATGGTTCTCTTTGAATTGTGTTACTTTCGTTGTGATTCTTGTTTTAGTCTATGTTACTTAGTTTCCCTAGTAGTAATGGAGAAAATAAATACTTTATAATGTTTATATGGAATGATTTGTTCTGTTAAATGGGAATGAGTTTTTCAATGGAAATATAGATTATGGGATTCAATAATATCTATGGTTATATATAAATAATGAAATGAATGGGTGTTGAGTGAATATTCATTGGGAAGACGCTTAATTTTATCAACATCCAAAGTGACCATTGCTAATAATATTTGAGTTACAGTTCTTGTGAATCCCATAAGATAGGATTCAATGCATGATACTATATATATACAAATTCACTGTATGTTTTTTAATTTCCATATGCACCATACCCTATTTGGGAACCATGTGCGGAACACCCCCATTGTCATGGTGGATGGTGTATTTTCCAATCATCCTCGTAAGAGAGTGGATGGATTTTAACATTCTCTTTCATACTCCCTCTTCCAGGTAGAATAGAGAAATATTATTTGGGTAGGTTTTGGTTTGTGGGGATTTGGTGTGTGTTGTCTTATTTTGTTTTCTTAGGTGTCTTCCGAGTGAGATGTGTTATGCTTTCCAATGTTTATCTGGGATGTGTTGTGGCATGTTGACTAGCTGTTTGTGGGATATGTGTGATGTGGTATGAAGCTCATGATTGTGTGGTCGGGACGTGATGAGATTTGTTTTCCCATGTGATAGGACTACTGAGAGGTACAATTTTTTGAAGGTGGTGTTTCATTTAGTTCTTTCAAAATAGGTGAGAGGGAAATTCGTTTTTCGTTTGGGTTTGTGATAGGATAATCATTGGGAAATTGGTGTAGGATACACTATTATTGATTTTATTACTATATTAATTTCCTTGATTTTAATTACTTTTTTAGTGTTCCATTGTGAGGATGGGATGGCTAGTATTCTTTGACAAGTGATATTGGGTTCTGTTATTTTTTCATGGGAGCAATATTATGATTCTCTTAATTATTAATGAGAGACATTGGTTTTATTATTGAGCATACATGTACACTCAGTATAACATTATAATACAATTTTAAATTTTATAGGAGGATCTGGTGGATCAAGTTAGGCCTTACTTGCTCAGATTTTGATAGTTTCTATGTCATTTATATCATTAGTTTTGGAACATTAGATAATTTTTCATTTTTATTAGTTTTATTTTTATACAAGCATATGGGTAGAATATTGGATTTATTTTTTCTGTATATCAGGGAGTTTATTTGGGGTGAATCATCATATATCTCAATTTATTTTATATAAAACGTGTAATGCCTCTTTTTTTTGAAATTGGCATACCGTTAGTGATGGTCTCTACTCTGGGGCCTACTTGAGGTGAGACTCAGGGGTTATTTTATCTCTTCCTTAAATTCCATCTTTGGAGGGGAATCTTTGGACAAAAAGGGTTGTGACATGCATTTTCCATTTTATAAATACATAAAATTTGTACAAGTGAAAATTAGAAACGAGTATTTTTTGAATATATATTATAGGTATCATGTTTTTAATCACAATAGATAGAAATTATTTTTTATTCATATAAAATTATTTATGAATATATGTCCATTTTGAGAGAAATATTTCATCATTTTTATAAAATATCTCAAATCAATGAAATATAGTTTCTTGATATTTATACTATAAATTTATTAATAATAAATATCTATACGGTTTTATTTACATATAAAAATGAGTTCAAATCAATAGATTACATGAAATTATAATTTTCTATATATTTTTTTCTATGAAGAGAATATTATTTTAATACTACGTACGTATAGAGATATATTTATAGTAAATAATAATAATATTTATATTTTAAAAAAACTAAAATAATTAGATCAATTAAAAGTAATAATCATCATACATATATGAGAATATAAAAAATCCCCATAAAAACATAACTATAAAAATATTATTAAATTCAATATAATTTTTTTTAGATAAAAATGTAATGTTGATAATTTTTTAACATAATATATATATATATATATAATAAGAAACTCATTCAGTTCCCACAATCCATCCTCTTGGAATTTAGTATAAATAATCCCATTTTATGAATATTGTTTTTCACATGAATTGAAGTGACCCATTTTTAACAAATAGTTGTTATAATATCACTAAAAATATCAATTCACATAAATTATAAAGACCTTACTAGATTATAGCATTATGGAGTTAGAAAAAATGTATATAACAATAATAATTCCTTTAATAGTAAATAGATATTTTTTTCTATAAGAATAATCTACCCAATCACTAATAGATTTTTACTATTCCACACAAATTCTCCACAAAATCTATTGTGTTGATCATATCTTGTGTCAATATTGTCATTATGACTAAAGAAAATAGAATCATAATAATGGAATTATCTTGATCACACAGTAACATTATCCATATGAGATAATGAAAAATGATTACAACAAATTATAATTTGATCATAAATAATTTAAATTAATATATAAACAATGATTATTCTATAAATTAATGAATCCAAAAAAAATAATATATACATTCAGAATAATGGAAATGAAAATATCTCACTAATAAATTTTACCAACTCTTCAATGATGAAGTATAAAATGTCATAAAACTAATTCCAAGCTCTAATACAATAAATTATAATCATTGATATCATGAAATTACATTTATAGAACATTTTTTGGAAATATATTTTTCATGGTTTTCATACACCAAAATTTCAATTCCAGTCTGTCTCTTGGGCTCTATCAATGAATCGAGGGATATCTATATTTTTACCCACCAATATATCATTAATTTCACAACATTAATTAATTTTTAATTTAATATAATATAAAATACATAAACAAATATACTTAGTAATAAAAGAATATGTATTTGAAAAATTATATATATATATATATTATAATTCCCAAATCAATAAACAGAATAACCTAATACATATGATTCCACAAAAAATCACCAAATATAGTAATGGTTAGATGGATAAGGGAATAATATCCCTGATAAATTATTCTATGAAATCAGTTTAAACCCCATTCATTGAAAATATTTTAATATAACATGTTTATAGAACCTATCATTGGAAAAAAATGCAAAAAACATATGATAATGTGGAAAAACCAAGTCAACGATGGATCATATCATTGATTTAATAAAACATTAAAAAATATATATAGTGAAATATTTTATATGGTAACAAATTATTATTACACTCAATCATGAACAATATATTTTAAATTATAATCTATTTGATTAAAATTACTTTTCAAAAGTTTTAAAAAAAAATTAGAAATAAAAAATATAAATTATAATTTGAACTCATTTTAAAATAGACATATTCTGAATAAAGATGAAAATTAATTTATTTTTTAAAAAATATAAAACATATAAATAATGTTTTTTATTATATGAAAAGGATTTATAATGACCTGTTTATATAGTAATGTTAAAAATAGTATCTTTTTACTACTATGGAAGACAACCGATATGAAAAACATTATGATGTCCATTAAAATATAAAAATATTGTCATGTAGTAAAAAAATTTCAAAATAAACTACTGGGGAATTGGAAAAGATATTTATAATATAATTCAATGAATATAGAATTTGATAATAAAAGTTCATTGTCTAAAAATAAATATAATTGTTGCATTCCATTACCAGGTTAGGTAGTGTTCCAATGTGAAAAACTAAATAAGGAGAAGATAAATAAAATCCCAATAATTACTATAGAGAAAAGAAATTATATGTCTTTTAGAGATAAAATTATATAAATTCCCATGATTTATTATCTTGAAAAATAAATCTTTATTTGAACATGATATTTGATACAAAATCATAATAGTATTTATATCTTGAGATTCGAAGGACTATGAAGTGAATACCATGAAATGTGTAATAAAGTCTCATGAAAATTAAGATAAAAATGATATTAGGCTATAAATGGATGACATAGATAAAATAATTCTGTGTAATATCAAACAAGTATAATGAATTTAAATTTGTGACAAAGAAAGACTTAAAACCTTAGAAAATTTAATGCAAACTCTACATGGATGATTTCATATAAAACTAAAAGTTGTGTACCCTAAATAACAATAATGACATGATATAATATACTAAATGGTATAGTGGTACATAATTATATATAAAAATGATTTAATATATAGAATATGTCCCTTGTTGTGAAAATATTATTCAAAAAACTCTTACCTTTAATCAATAATTATTTAAATTTACATTAATATATTGTATAATAGAAAAATATGATAATCACTTTTTTAATAACATTATCTAATTATAAAACATTTTTTAATATTAAATTATAATTTCTAACAATATTTATTTTGGATAGTTAGTATTTTAATTCAGTATCCTTTAATAGTAGTAATGATATTGTTGAAATAGTGTCATAATAGTGGATTTATTATTCATTATTTCCTAAAAGATTAATTTACAATATAATAAATGGTAAAAGATATAATTTATTATAATTATTTGTAATATTATAATTTTATTCTATCTTATTGTATTAGATATGGTTCTTACACGTGAAATTGGAAAAAATAATGTTTTTTTGATTTTAAAAAAATGGAAATCATAATATTAAACATTGATATTTATAATATTTTCACCATTAAAAAAAATAATATCATCTTAAATATATATATATATATATATAATTTTTTTAAATATTTACTACACAAATGAATGATATAAATTTAAATCATTGTTCTAGTTTGTGGTTAATTCGAAAAAAATAATAACACAACACAATAATATGATGTTTATGATGTAGTAATTTAGTTTTAACATAAATATATGAAAAAATTAATTAATTTATATTGTCTTTATTAGTGAAATATATAACAATTTAGTTGTTTAGATAGTATGTTATATAATATATTATGTTATTTCATTTAATGATTAAATCAATTTCATCTCCTAAAATGCTTTTTTGGATTGTTGAATTTACAACAATTGTTTATTAATAACTCTTATGATAAATATTTTAATTTCTCCTTGAAAAGAATAATAAATTAATAAAAATATTATTTATACGTTAAACCCATTATCATGTCCATCAATGAATTCTGGTGAGGAAATTAAAATTTGAAATCTATCATTCCCTAGAGGTGGTACTCTCCACAAATGCATGGCCCGTGACTACATTTTTTATAGAAATTGAGAAATATATAATATATTTTATCATATAATAATAAGAAATATAATTTAAATTATATAATTATTTAATATTGTCAAAATTAGGTCTGGTCATGTTAGGATTTCATAAAACATAATACACATCATTCAAGTAAGTAGATGTCCCCAATTACACGGGATTATGTTTTCTTTTTTCCAGGAATCTATTTTATTAAATATAAATATAATATTAATATTTAAAAATTCTAAATATATTTCTAATACCATATTTTTTCAAAAAATAAATTATCATAACCTCCATGTTAGGATATGATGAAAGACAAAAGACAATTATTTGTGAAGATAGTAGTCTATACACACTCACTATTGGCATTCCATTGGTCATCTTAATTGAATAAATAGACAAATATGGGTTGTTAATTTAAAATAATAACATATACATACATAAATTTGAATTATATATTTATATGATGGTGTATATAACTAGTTTCAATGAGGAAACTTCCTAGGAAATGATGAAATATTTTGTAATATTTACATGGTGGGATTGTTTTTTCTCTTGGAATTTTTTTTTCTAAATGGAGTGCATATGATAGGTAAGGGTAACTTTAGAAATATGTAAGTGTGAATGGGATATTGAATAAAAAATATAGTATAGTATTAGGATGTAGTTCTACTCGAATGTTTTATCAAAATGTGTTGGAAGGATCCTCTTTTATTAGTGAACAAGATTGAAAATTTTGATGTTGTAATTTCATTTTCAATATATTGACGATACTATGGACTAGTAAAAAAGATTTAAAGGAACAAATGATGAAGGTTTGGTTATATTTCTTCAGCCCACACATCATCTATACATTTAGTAACATGTTTTTTACATTTTAGAGGTTATTTCCTCTAACAAAATCTGAATTACCATTTTTACTTTTACTATTAAATGTAATATAAAACATTATTAATTTAATTTCACATCAAAAGAAAAAATTATTATTTCTACTAAATTTCATATTTTTAATTAAAATTAGGAAAATAATTTTTTCAAAATAATTTTTTAAAGGATTGAAACATTATTTTTCAAATAAAAACACATAGCATTGAAAAAATTGTTTTACGAAAAATATGATTTGAAGACGAAAATATATGTCTCTAACATAATTATAAATAAAATCAATGTTAATTATATAAATTTTTTAATTATAAAAAAATAAATATTATTTAATCATTAAAAACATTCTATAAAATTTCATTATAATGAAAATATGTAATTAAATGAAATTATTATAAACGTTTTTAATAGAAATAATATATTACATTTCATTTACAATGATAGATTAAGATTTTATATTTATAACATAATAATAAAATTTAAATTATAATAATTATTTATTAAAAATAATGTTTCTCTAATATATATTCTATAAACTAATAATAAATTAGTATATACTGATAAATTCATAAAAGATACGGTTTTCGTAAAACACTATTTATTATTATTTACGTAAAATGAATTAATTTATATAATAAAAAAATTTCATGTTATTATAATATGAAAATGATGAATCCCTAAACAAATAATATTTCATTAAATTAAAATCTTAAAATTTTATTATTTATATTTTAAGATAAAAACATACAGAATGTTATTTAAATATGAAAAGGATTTTTGATTATATAATATTATAAATTCTTATTCTTATTTCATATAAATTTATAATAACCATAGGGTATATATATTAGAATTTTGAAAAATATATTTAATAAATAATCTAATATTTTTTTAAGAAAATATAAAAATTAAAATTTTAGACAGGTTGCATTTTACATCAAAAGTTAGTATTATTAGTGTTTCAGAATCTAATTTAATTTATCAATTATATAAAATTGTTATTGTCCATTATTATTATTTATACATATAATTAAATATTATATTTAATATATTATAATACAATAATTATTTTGAAACTATTTAACTATCATAAATTTTATCAGGATTCATTTTTTGTTCAATTTGGTGTCAGTCACAATATATCGAACATATTTGATTTTAATGGAAGTGTGATATATAATTTTTAATCATAACCTATCACATTATCCCACATAAATAAGTAATGTCCATACAATTTCTAATTATATTTTCCAAAGGATAAACATTATGTGTATCAATAGGATAGATAATATCATTGGATTAATTTATTTTTATATATTTAACACGATATTTTAGAAAATAAGAAAAACTTTATTGGGTTGAAATTAATATATAATAAAATTATTTTCAAAATGATGTTTTATTTAAAAATAAATTTAAGACCATGGGTATATTTTTACTTTATATTTGTACATATCAATTTAAAAATTGATATGATATCATTATATAGATATCAAACACATTTTTTATACTACAAAAAAAAATCGATTAAAATTTAACATTCTAAAAACCATCAAAATGATTTTAAACAAATCATACCATAATTATTTTTTATTTATATCCTAATATCCAATTGTTTATGAAAAATAACATCTTACGTTATTGGAAAATATTTACTCCTAAATTAGTTTCCTCTTCAATAATAGTCATGAAATATTCTTTTTATCATTACATGATTCTAGGTGGTTCTTGGTGATTATTTTCAATATTTTTAGTGTATTAGGGAATTTATTTCCAATCAATTTAATTATAATGGTAAAAAATATTTAAAATATTATCTTTAATTAAAAAATTCAATTTTAAAAAAATATAGAGCTCTCATTTCTTTCATGAAATCCCCAAGGTGTTCATTCCAACAATATTACCATGTTTAAAATTGAATCATTAAACATTCATCATCGTCTACAACAAAAGATCCTTGAAATCAAACCATAATTTTTTTTATTTTTTTATTCAACTATGATCGTGTTTTTAATCATAATTCTTGAAATACATAGTTAGATGTTTTCTTAGTTACGGTCTTATCCAATTATGTTTATTCTTTGATAATCGTTAAATGGTTTATGGAATCAATTTTAACTTAGTTCCATCAGTCTACATCAAATAAAAAAACCAAAAGTATTTTACATGAGTGATGATCAGCATATTAAAATTATTGTATTCCAATTAAATTATAAAAAAATTTATATTATTTATAATAATTATTTCATTATTATTATTTTTGACAAAAACTAAATTTTTGTTTAAATGTTGGATTCTTTAAAATTTGTTCCATAATATTTCATAGCCTATTTCAATACTATAGTAATTCTATATTAAAATAGTATGAATAGAATATGAGTAATCAATTAATAGTGAACAACAGTGTGTATATAGGAGTGAATTCATAGGAAACATTTTTATACAAAAAAGAATAAATAATGATCCATTGATCAGCCATCAATTTTGGCGGATGATTAACCCTTAGTGAATATGTACAATTTAAAAATACAAATTCTAGTATATCAAAGGCTGTTAAATTTTTTATAGGACCATCTAATCGATAAAATACTAATAATTTAGGATGAAATCAAATACTTTTACTTATCTATTGTAATTATTCTTTAGTTTTTCACATGATTCTAATAATAATAAACACTAAAATATTCATTATTACATCAACTAACATAAAGGGTTAACAATACCATTTATATTATGAAAGATGTACTTATAATTTATTAAATTATACCCATATATAATCCAAAAATTTAATTAATTATAAAGAAAATATATTTATAAAAACATTAGCTTCATTAAACCTCACTCCTGAAAACTACAGTGAATAATATCTATCCCTACCCATTAATATTGGAATGATTTGAAGGAACCCAATTTCAACCAGAAGTTATAACAATATCATAATCAAATATTAGGTCATGTTGATTCAATGGATCATTTATATTTATATATTAAAATATTTTTCCTAAAACATCACTATGAATACCATTTTTCTTCTCTTCAAATAATAATTATTTTACTCTATGAAACTACATAATACATAATAAGCCTTAGGAAACTCTTAAAACTTTTGTTTTGGTGATTTTCATTAATATATTTAATGTATAATCCATTACTAAATAACATTCAGAAATAAATATTAAATAATGGGTATAGTTTTAATTCCCAATAATGGAAAATTTAAGAGATAAAAATAAATGATAACAATATATCATAAGAAGAGAATAAATAATATTACACGAATATACAATACAGAACAATGTCATCATATAATAAAAATGGAACCACAATATGTACACTAATAATTTTGAAATTAAAATATAACACGGATAAAAATAAATAATTCCATAAGGTTGGAATGAATTTATAGGGATAGTAAAAATATTTCTTTATTCCAAGACATCCTGATCATTTCATCAAGCACTATTCCTTGCAAATTTTTTTCTTGTGGGATATTCACCAAAATCACAAAGGATTTTTATCTAATTATACATATCGAAAAACTAATGGGATATATATACTCATCCCCACCCATCACTAATTTAAGATAATTTATTCCTATTATTAAGGAATAGATATATTATATAATACAAAACTAACATTCCATACTATTCAATAAACCAAAACATTGTAATGACAATTATACACATTTTAAAAAAATACTAATTAATAAATGTTGTGGAATTTATTGTAAGAATGTCCCAAATTGAAAGGATATAATGTAATGGTTATTTATATAATTCAATAACATTTGAAATTAATCAATTAAATAAATATAGGAGAAAAAAATATAATTAAATTAATGAAATATAGTGTCTTTATAATAAATATTATTTTGGAGAAAAATATTACATATTACAAATGATTTTTATAACATAAAGGTAATGATAAATAATATCACTAATTAAAAGTAATATTATAAAATGTATCTATGGAAATAGGAAAGAGGATATGATATTAATAATATACAAAATCACTCTTATGATATGTGAAATTTCAATGAATTATTAATATATTAAGATAGTGGATATATACTATAAAATCACATTAAAAATAGGGAACACCTTTTATATTTCAAAATAATTTTAAAAGATAAATTTTATGTAATTAAAATTATAATTATTATTAAATAATCAAAGGAAATATCAATATATTGTGTCATTTTAGTTAAAATTATAGATTCATGATGTGTTCACGTGGAAAATGAAAAAAATAGATGATTTTCAACTGTTGAGGAAATTATGCTATAAATACGTGGTTAAAAATATATTTATTTCTTAGATTTTCATGTAGTAAAATATGACATAAATTGTGTATTGAGGGATATATAAATACATAGTAAAAAATAATGAATTAATATGAACATGGAATAAGTATGAGTCCAAAAACATATAATATATAGGGTTTATTTCCATTCAATTTATATGTTATATTGAAATGAAAAAATAAAACATGGAAAAGGAATGAAAATCAAAATGAATGAATATATGGAAAATTGTTAAGAGTTTTATATATAAATTTTTAAAAATTCACTATATGAATTTTAAATATAGGTAAATCCTTGTATGAAAATTATATTATTGAGGAAAACTCTATGGTAAAGGTAATTTTAGAATAAATGGATCCTTAAGGGGAGATCTTGTAATAGACATTGAAATTTCGTGCAATTTAATATATAAAATCCATAGGTTTGAGAATTCACCATATAAAAAATGGTGTGCAATATCAAATAGTTTATATGAAATTAAATTAGAGATATGAAACATCCAAAAAAACATAGAAATATGATATTCAAAACAACTTAAAGGATTTGATTTCAAATAGAAAATACATTTCATTGAATAATGGTAAAAATGATATATAAAATATTAGAGTGGTAGTAGATAAAACACTCTAATAAAAAACTTTTTATAATATGGAATACATCACCAGTGGTGGTAATTTTAGATTAGGAATCCATATATTAATTTTGGACTTCCACTAAATAGATTGGTTATTTCTTACAAAATGGATTTATTAATATATTTTTATACAAACTTTTTCATATATATAATATTTTATTAACTACTATTATTATTTTTCCCCATTTTTAAAATATTTATTTGTTATTAACCTTCAATATTAGGTGTATGAAATATTTATCATTTGGAACCAGTTTCATTATAGTTGTGGTTTTCTTAGTTCTTCTTCAAATGTTAATAATTAAAAGATCATATAGGGTATTTTAAATTAATTTTGTAATTTTATTTATATTGTTATAATTTTAATATATTGTATTTTTTTATATATATTTTATAATAAAAAAGTAGGTTAAATAATGATTATGTTTTTTAAAAAACATTTGTATCATAATTAATGTGATTAATATTATTTTGTAACATTATAAAAACTAAAATATAATATTTACTTACATATTTGTCAAATAATATTAAAAGATAAATTCCAATTTTCATTCATGATGTAAACTTACAACATATTTCTGGAATGTTGTCAATATGACTTGAATAATTACATAGAATAATTAATAGATGATTGTGAAATGATTTATTTGTAATTTAAATATAATATACTAATAATAATTGTGTAGTGATATTAGGGTTAAGTAGTAGTATTTTAATGATTTTTGATATTAATTAATTCTCTAAAATGTTATTATATTGTAAAACAAATTCATTCCATTCCCCTAAAGCAGTCAATTAGATGATTAAATTTACTACGAGAGGTTTTTGATTATATTATTAATTATAATTCTAACATGATTTAACTGAACCTTAATAATATCATATAAATATCTCAAAAATATAAAAAATTATTTTATTTTAAATGACTTTTTTCATGAATATAAGAATTCAAATCTGTCATTCCATTAAGAAGGTAGTATGTTCATATGAAAGATTAATGATTTAATTTTTAAAAGAATGGTTGAATTTTTAAATAGGTTTTATCCTTTAAGAATCTGAATAATTTTATGAATATATTAACTTATTATTAAAAAAACCATTCTGGACATTCATTAAAGTTATATATAAAAAATAATTCATGTCGTTATTATAGGCATCAGTTCACATGTATGTATGATGATATTTTTATATTTAATGAAATTTATGGATTTAAGGGAAAAAATAATTATCATTTAAGAAAAAAAAGTTTTTTTATATTTCATGTGTATTAATTAATTACATCATTATTACCATTTGTGTGGAGTGGTTACAAAAATTGATGACATAGATTTTTAGTGGGGATAGTCTGCACATACACACTAGTGAAGTTAATATATTGTTCTTATTTAAAACAATTGAATAAAATGTCATTATATTTATATAACAACAACATGGTATATTAATTTAATTCATTTAATTATATCATGTTGGTTAGATAATGACATAATGTGGTGCATTAAGAATAAATGACTATGAACGAAGTCGTAATTACATCAAGAGATTTATTTTTATCATAAACACGTCATTTTAAATATAAGACATAGGTCAACGAATGGTGACTTGATGATTAGAGAAGTGTGATAGGGATTGAGAATTAATAAAATTGAATATTATTAAGAAGAAATTAAAATATAAATTCATAATGTGAAGTGGTGGAAGTATCCCCATGTATAAGTGAACAGGGATAAAATTATAAAAGTAGACTTTAAAGTTTCAATTATGTAATGTTACTAGTCAAAAGTAAAAGGTTCTAATATAGTTAAAATTATTATTGAATTCCATTTTTAGTTGTTCTAGATCCCATTAATCTATTTCAGAACATGTTTAAAAAATTTGTTGTATTATTTATTCAGAAATAATCAATTTTAATATTGTGTACTTTTATCAGAGAAATTAATTTGTAAACATAGTAATTCATATTTATGAATATAATAAAAAGTGTCATTTTTAAAACTAATATGAATATTATTATCAATTATTTTTAATTAATTTTATTTAATATTGTTTTTATTATGTGAAGATTACAATTAAAATAAAAAAAATTGTGTACAAAACATTTTTAGGAAAAGGTTGTTTCTATGATTAAAACATATGTATATTCCATATTTATCATCGGTAACAACATTCTAGATATATTTTCATTTTTTATAAATAAAAAAGGTATGTATTGATAAAATCAGTCCAAAACTAAATTTTACAACTTTAATACATAATTAAATGTGATGATTAAAAATAGATTATATTTTAATTCAAATATAAAATTTTTATAAGGTTAAACAATTATTATATTAATTTAAATCCAAACATAATTGAAATTACATATATAATTCCATAAACAATTTTTTTATTGATATGGGTTTTTATGGACCTCTAGTTCATGATTATAAAATGATATTTTCATAAAATATATAGATTAAAAAATAAATTTATCACTATTATCATTAAAATCAACTTGTAGCATCCCATTATGGATGCCACTATGTTATGAATGAGATGTTTGGCCACATAACCCCAATAATTCCTCCCTATTAGCTAGAGGCATCCAGTTTGCAGTGAGGGATCAATGTGTGTCCATGGTAAGACTACGACATGTTCTTCCAATCTGTAGCACAATAGTAAATAATTAAAAAATGTAAATAAAAAACATTAATAATCAAGTAGTTATCGAATAATAATAACATATAGATAAATAAAAAGTGTAACAGGAATCATAAATACATAAATAATTATAATTCCATGTTGTTATATAAAAAACCAGTGAAAAAGATACCTAAGAACTAGGCATATACCTGCTACTAAAAATACAAAAGTCAAAAAATTGCCTCCACCAACATCATGAAAATATGATAGGTGCTCATAGAACTTAATTAATCTTAGAAATAATAATATAGCATCATAAGATGTGAATATACAATAATATACACCACCAATCACATTAATTCTACTCATGTACCATGGGAAGCCCATGTACGGTGTCAGGCAAACATAGTAGTCCACCACCAGCAGTGTTGAGAAGAATCTAATCAATGCCTATAAAATTAGTTTTGTTCATGTATACAACAAATATAAATAGATATATATATATATATATAAATTATGTAAGTCTAGGTGTTCACACTGGTATATGGTCAACACATCCTACATCGACCTTTGATAGATTTCAGTGATTGGAAATAATATTGAAAAGTTATTATTATAATAAAATACTGGACCATTAAAAATCATGTATAATGATCGGATTGAGTCCAATCATGTGATATGGAATGTAAGATGTGTGCATTGATATAAAAATATAGAATTATTTGACTTATATAAAAAGGAATCCTTAAAATTAAATAAGAGGTATCTTATGCCCATATAAGGAGATCCATATAAAGGAACCCATGTTTCACACCAGTATAGAAATAAAAGATTCAATTTCATAAGATTCCATCCATAGTGAACCATAAATTTAATGTCAAGTATCACTCTCGACATGGTATGAAGATAATAACCACCATTTTTCACCTTGGTTTAACACAAAGGGGACCGAGTGTCACCCACAACATTGTATAACCATGTTTCTACTTTCCCTTCGCATAGTGACTCTCTATGGGAACCAATATAACTATAAAATTCATAGGGAAACATCATAGTGAGTTATTCAAATACATAAAATGTATCCTTCAGGGTGTAAATAATATTAATAATTAAATTCAAATTGTAATCTATACTGATCCCATATAAGACAATCAATAAATGGAATCAAATGTATCTCTCTTGTCCTGAAATAAATGATTGGATTAGATATCAAGAACACAAATAGTCTATAAGGAATTATAAAAATAATAATTTAATCATGTTTTACAATTCTATTAATTAAATCATGGAATGATAAGGAAATAATATTAGAGCCTACCACATTACAACTTAATTAAATTAATATATATTACATTATAAAGGAAACAATTATCACAAGTAATCACAGGCCAAAAAAACTGGTTAAACAAATTAATGAAATTTAGAAACTAGGACCTTAAGGAATGGTACACCAATATGGTGCCTCAAATCAAGGAGATCAATAATGGTATTGATCCACATTTATCTAGGACAATTTTATTGATGTAAACTGATTTTAAATAATTATACTAATCATTTTAAAGGCATCTCTCGAGTGTTATGGGAAGTGGTACAATAGATCATAATATATGTGAAATTAGGAATTATGTAAATGAACTAGACCAGATACTTATGTACATAACACTATCCTTGTTATGTGTTTGAACTTGAATCAAGAAAAAATAAGAGAAATAAAATAAAAATATAATAATATTAAATTACTAGAATACTATCCTTAACAATAATAGTGCATAAGTTCGTAAAATGAATGAAGAACCAATGGAAGTTAATAATAGATATTACACACAGAGATCTAATGCCCCTGATTGAAATAAAAATAGAGATCAGATAATGGAGATATGTCTGAACCTCATTGTGGCACACGGAGGGAGATATCGTACATTTTCTCACTATATAGGAGATGATAAAATCCCTATATAAAAAATAATCGGTTCATAATTTTTTTTATAAATTAACATTCCCCAATATTTAATCACTGTATTAATGAATTACACTTTCTAAAATACTCGAGTTCTTACACCCACTGAATAACCATTTTATATAGATAAGAGGGTTAATCTATCCATATCCATGTAGTATATTGTAATACATTAAATTTACTTTCCCTATAGATTGGTTCCATCCAATAAGAAATCTTTCTATCCAAAGGAACATGGACCATCCTAAGGTAACTATTATACAGTCTTAAACCCATTATATATAGTGAACTGGTCTCTTCATACAAGATCACGTAATATATTTAAATACATGTATTGTTTTTAAATACACGATATGTATTTGGTCTTCATCCTAGTTCTATACCACCTAAAACCTTTTTCTATAAAAGAAAAATTATTTTCAAAAGCTTATAGTTTCCCATCCACAATGTATTATAGTAATAACCATTTAATCAAATATTTCCAATATAATTAATGACATCAAAGAATGATAAGGAAAGAAGAAAAATATTTAATGCTTGGTAAATCACTTATATGAATTATATTTACGTTAAAAGGTGAAATTTATCACATAGAATCACAAATGGTAAATGGGTTTTTTTAAACATAATCAATGGGGAATCTAGCCCATGATGGAAGCGAATTACTGTGGATAGATCACAATAAGGTGATCTTCCAATGTGTCTATATTCCCTTTTATATGACAGTATTATTCATGGGAAACCATTGAAATTAATTTTAATAAGGATTTTGATGGAATATAAAAAGAAATAAATCATAATGCTCACTGACTCATGATATTAAATCATCAAGAATGTAGGAAATATAACTATAACACATAAAATTCCCATGTATCACTCATCTTACTAATTGGAGGACCTTGAATCGAGATTGAATTAGAGAAATCAACATAATGCATGATGTCCCAAAAATAGAGAATATGATATCCATAGAAAATAGTTAATATTATAAGAGACAAACGAATAATGGAAGTAATAGTACTAGATAGCATAAAATTTCTGAAGCAATGCTGCTAATGGTAAGGTAAAAAGTTTCTGGATGGAAAGATCTATTTGAACATTGGTGTGGCTTGAGTATGGTGATATGGCACACTAGCCCATTATTCGAGAGAGAGAAACTCCCATGTAATTAAAATATGGTTTATTAATTATAAAAAAATAGCCCCAAATTTTTAATGTAATGTAAATGAATTACACATAATTTAATATTCAGGTACTCCACAAAAATTAAAAACACATACACATCACGAATGACGTCCAGCCATCCATATTCACATCATGAGTATAAAAACACAAAATATTATTGGTCAATACCCTGGTTATATCCCATCTTCATCCTTTTAATTAAATAGAAAAGAGTGTAACCTAATGGTAAATTTACCAAGTCTTAATGAAAAATAATATAATAACATGGATCAGAAAAAATTAATTGGTAACATACATTACTAAAATACTTGGTTGTTATGAATGAACCCCCTTAGGAATAATCATCCATGAGTATCCATTATTAGAGTGGTAAATTATAATATTAGAAATAATCCACCACTAATATTCTACAATTGTACTATCCCTTGGGTCTCATCTAGTACACGAAAAATATATCATAGCATGAAGACAAGAAAAATTGGCCTTAGTTAGAGAGCCTTCTGTCTCTATTAAACTGTACGTATCAGATGCCCGACATTGTGTGCATCTTCCTCAATCTAACCTTTGGATCAAAATAATGAGATGGGTTAAAATTATAAATGAAAATATATGATACATGGAGTACATAATTCATGGAATCATACCTATGAGGTAAAATAACATGATATGCTATCAACATGACTCTATCTGTGATCTCGAAAGGCCTGAAATAAAGAGGAGATAACTTTTTCAATCACAAAATCCATATATGTCCCAATCTAGATTATACTCATAGAATAACCTATATAACACATCATATTTCAATGTTCAGTGATGATGATCTATATAATTCACTTTACTGTACAAAGTTGCAGTCATATGTTTTTGAATTAGATAAACATTATTTGAAGCCAATTGAATGATTTGAGGAAATAGTTGTGGTTCCTCATCACCCTCTAACCATTATAGTGTGTTTCGCATGGAATCCGGGGATGACCCCCTGGACGGGAGATTCAAACGTTCCGATCGGTTTCTAATGGGTTTGTTCGTAGAACCGGAAACATCCAATGATTCCACATCCGTTTGGACCTACTTTCCAAAGGCAGGCGCTCATTAACTTGTGGACTAATGAGTCTTAGGAATTTGCATTGGTCGAGAGGATGGGAGGTCAGACTCATCACACCTTTTTTAGGGTAATTATTGTCTACTCCGGGACTCTCTTTATAGATTTAAGTTATGTTCGTGAATCCTTATTACATTACCAAGTATAAAATGTGTTTTCCTTTAGTTTTAACAATCAATGATTAAATATGCAATAATTTTAGAGAATCTTTTATATGTATTCGAGGTTCTTCATCAATAGAGAATCATTTATATCTGTTTAGAGATTCTTGGTCAATGGTATCCTTCAAAACATTTATATAAAAGTCTCTTGGTCATTATGATGACCAGGCTGGTTTTAAAGCCACTCAGTGGGGCACTTGAAGTTTATCGTCATTCAGAAGGACAGAGATTATTTCAAAGTTGGGATCGAACCCATAAATGGGCTACCTACATATCCTTTGTTTTGGAAAAGGAATCAGAACCCACGTAGTTCGAGAAATGGAGTATGATGTTTATGTTTGATGGCTCAAAGATGAATGTCATAATTACTTTTACACTCTAAGCTCACGTGAGTCATGCTCGGTGTGAGAAACAAGAGGTATTAGTAAAATTTAGACAATTGTGCCATGAAAGATGCAATCATAAGAATTTATTTGGGGCTTATGTATGGATGACTGCCCAGATAGATGAAGGTTTAGGATCTACTTTTAGGGAGAAAATCCATGAACAGGGTCCATAAAGTTTTATGTGCTTCATGGAGATTTGAATACTCTAATCTTGGGGCTTACTCCTAAGGAGGATGCCAAAGTTAGGAGGGGACTTATGATTGGGTTTTACTCCTGAAAAGGAAACCCAAATCAAAGGTAAATTATGACTGGTTAAGAGAAATTTAAGGGGACTTGGGGCTTATTCCTAAAAAGGAGACCCAAGGTTATGACTGAGTCTTATTCCTGATTAAGGAGACCCAGGTTAAGGGACTTGGAACTTACTCCTGAAAAGGAAGCCCAAGGTTATGACTGAGTCTTATTCCTGAAAAAGGAGACCCGGGTTAGGGATTAAGGTTTGGGGCTTACTCCTGAAGAGGATGCCTATATTTGAGGTTGGGGCTTATTCTTAAGAATGATTCCCAAGATTAGAGGACTTGATTGGGGCTTACTCCTGAGGAAGATGCCCATATTAAAGGTTTTATAACTGGGGATTATTCTTGAAAAGGAGACCCAAGGTTAGGATTTTCTCATCTTAAAGGATGAGGTTGAATGAATGAACTCTCCGTATTTTAGTGACATAAGGATATTTAAATCACTAGAATTTGAGAGAGATTCCACAGAATTCCTTTCAGATAAGAAAGTCAAATCAAGAAATCATGCCATAAATGGCTTTGAAGAGTGTCTTGAAGACTGAATCTTGAAAAGGAAAGGTGAAATGGCTTAACAGGGGTAAAATGGGCAAGATGGGTACCCAAAAAGATAGGGGCGCACAAGTCTTGAAAGGCGCGCAAGTCCTGTAGCGGCGCGCAAGTATTGGCCGCGCAAGTATACTTGCGCGACACATGGTGTACTTGCGCGATTTTCAATCAGAATTGAAATACTTGAGCGACTCTTGATAAAACCCTTTAGAATCCCCTTGAGGTTCTTCCAGAAAAGGGACGCGCAAGTTATATTGAAGGAATTAAGTCGGCGCGCAAGTGTTTGATAAGTTTCAACACTTAGGCCTTCCTTCTTCTCTTTAGATCTTCCGTTCTAGGTAAGAAATTACCTTAGAAGTGTTCCAGAAGCTTTGAGAAGAGACTTGGGCGTCGGGAGCTTCAATCCGAGTTTCTGGAAAAAGATCCTCTCGAATGGGGGGCCCACAGGGTCTATTTATAGGCAAAAGAAGACCCTGGGCGGTTACTGGGTGGTTATCACATAGGTCGCGCAAGTCACTTGCACGACCATAAGGCGTCGCGCAAGTACTTGCACGACCACTAGGCGGCGCGCAAGTGTACTTGCGCGACCATGAGGGAACTTGCGCGACCTATGGGCAATGTTCTCCTTGTTCATCCCTTTGTCGATTTTTGATGTTTCTTCAAAGGATGAATCACATTAGACTCAAATATTCCCCTTTTCCGATTTTTAGATTCTGTGACGAAAGGAGGGTCAACAAAATTCCCCCTCAGAGTTGGATCCGGAGAGAAATGAGGATTTGACTCTGAGGAAATCAAAGACATCCAAAGGAAAAGGTGGTTTCCAAGTCTTCAGTGCGCATAAGGCAGCGCGCAAGTGTGCTGGAACTTGACTTTTATTCAGAGTTCCTTTGTCTTTTGTGGGCAGTTTAAAGTCATGCATGCCGGACATAAAGGGGCTAATGTTTAAGGTCGAAATAGCTTTGACCGAAAATGGATTAAAAAGTGGATTCAATTCCTTGACAATTTATCTGAAAACATATTACCATACTCAAGTATGAGGGAAAAAATGTAAACTATGGCTTAAGAATATTTGAATCTGAGGAATGATATGAAAAAAGAGCTAAAAGTAATTAGAAGAAGTAGTTTCCAAGAATGAAGTTACTATTATTTAACAAAACCCGTTAGGGGGTTGAAATATGCAGGGCCACCTATGGGCATTGGCTGCATGGTCAAATAAATAGCATCTTTTGGCTGACAAGTCTGTTATGTGGACTGTTTATGCAAGGCCGCCTATGGGCACGTGCTGCATAGTCAGGCAAAAGAACTCCCAGAAATTTACTTTCCTAGTGCTAAAAGCCAGTGAAAGTTTATGGAGATTCAAATTTTCTAAAGTATAGAGTTTGTTGTATGGAAAGGGGTACTTGAATATGGAGAAGATATTTCCGAACAAGAATATCGAAGAACTGGATGAAAATCACTCCTACGAAGGTCTGACCCAAATGTAGGGAAGAAGAATAAACCATATACTTGAATACTTTCAGATCATGAAAAAGGATATGGGACAACTATGTTAAGGATGGCTATTTTTGTGGATCACTACATATTGTCGTTTAAGACAAATAAGGACAAAAGAGGCATTCTTCCCAAGAATGAAGTTACTATTATTTAACAAAACCCGTTAGGGGGTTGAAATATGCAGGGCCACCTATGGGCATTGGCTGCATGGTCAAATGAATAGCATCTTTTGGCTGACAAGTCTGTTATGTGGACTTTTTATGCAAGGCCACCTATGGGCACGTGCTGCATAGTCAGGCAAAAGAATTCTCAGAAGATTGACATTTTTGTGACTAGAAGTCATGAAAAGGGTTATGAAGATCTGAAAATATTTAAGGTTAGGATTATAACACATAAAGATGGGTATTGTCCAATGTATATAGAGATACATAGGTCAATGATAACCATAATCATGTTGTGGCTGGGTCCTGAATTGAAACTTGGACTTCACTACGTATCTCATAAGAATGAGAATCAAGCCATACGTAGTTCTTGAAATGCAGTTTAACGTCGTGCAGGACGAAAGTATGAGTGATCTTAGTTTAGGGTCATAGAATTCGGACCATAATAATGAATACAGAGTGTGTGTTTTCATGAGGACTTTTCAGCCAAGGGACTGAAAGTGAAATTTGGGGTTAGGCCCAAAAGACTTGGGACTGGATTCGAGGGACACTCGAATGTTCCTACGTATCCCATAAGGATGGGAATCAAGTCCACCTAGTTCTAGAAATACCCTTTGTACAAATTTGGTTCGTACATTTGAAGGGTGAAAGGGGACTTTAGTGCAATGATGGTTTTAACCTAAGATAAAATGTTTAGGCATTAACATGTATGCACGTATTCTTTTGAAATGAAACATGATTAAAAAAAATCAATGTCAATAATGGTTCCTTCTCAAATGAGGGAATCAAAGAATATTGTAGTTTATTGTCGTACCGGACAAAAGTGTTGTATAGTTTAACGTCATATAACAAGGAAGAAAGTGAATCAATGTAAAGATATTGATTCCAGGGGCGGTTTCACAAATCATCATCATATGAGAATGTGGTGAACCGATGTGAAGAGATTGTTTTTGGGCTTGAACCCTGGGAGGTTGCCTACATACCCCGCCTGGAGGGCGAGGATCAAAGTCCGTGTAGTTCAATTAAATAATGAATTAATGATCAAGTTGTTCTTGTGGACAATGATCTAATAAAAAATAATGTTGGGACTTACACATGGTTAGTGGCCCAAAGGGAATGTTATGGTTGATGTTCGCTCTAAGCTCACGTGAGTCATACTCGGTGTGAGAAACAAGAGGTAATAACAACCTTAACGATGCACAGTTTAATGTCATGTAGGACATAAAAAAGGGACTATGCAGTTTAAAGTCTTGCAGTTAGGACTATTGGTGCTGCACAGTTTAGTGTCATGTAGCAGGGACAAAATACAGTTTAATGTCATGTAGGACATATCAAGGATTTTCTGTACAGTTTAGCGTCATGTAGTTAGGAAGATGGGGATAAAATAGTTTAACGTCATATTGGACGAAAGGGGGACTGTGCAGTTTAATGTCATGCAGTAAGGACAAAAGAGTGTACCATTTTAACGTCATGTCGGACGGAAGTGTGAATAGTTTAAGGTCATATGCATGGACCGTGAATGGTGCATTTTAATGTCATACTGGACTTTTGAGATTATATAGTTTAATGTCTTTCCGGACGTGAGGGACTTTTATACAGTTTAGCGTCATGTAATTTAGGACGTCACAGTTTAACGTCTTGCTGGACATAAGGGATTTGAAAATAGTTTATGGTCATATACATGGACCAGGGATGATGCAGTTTAAGGTCATGCTGGACGGTTTAGGGAAATCTTTCACAGTTTAATGTCGTGTGGGACGAAGTTGCAGTTTAAAGTCATACTGGACCATTGCTGTAGAGTTTAACGTCATATAGCAAGGACGAACTGGTGCTGTACAGTATAAAGTCATGTAGCTAGGACTAAGGTGAACCAATATGAGGATATCAGTTCTGGGGACTTTTTACAGTTTAACGTCATGCTGGACGATGAAAGTGCCACACAGTTTAATGTCATGTTGCTAGGACACAATATAGTTTAATGTCATCTCGGACAAAATATAGTTTAATGTCATCTCGGACAAAATATAGTTTAATGTTATCTCAGACATTGAAGGTGACACAGTTTAACGTCATGTTGGACGAAGTTGCAGTTTAAGGTCATACTGGACCATTGCTGTATGAACCAATTGTAAGAGTCTTGGTTCTGGGAACAATATTTTGTGTTTATACAAAATACTTCTTCAGAAATCTGGCATTAGTTGGAGTCGTGATGTGTTCTCCATCCATTGAGATCAGAGAATACGCTCCATTGGAGTAGACCTTATGTATTGAATAAGGTCCTTCCCATTTTGGTTCAAGCTTGGGAGGCTTCATTCCTGGTATCATTGGTGCTCTGAGAACCAATACCAATTCTCCCTGAATGAATGAATGAAGACGAACTTTTTTGTTAAAATCTCGTGCTATCTGATTCTGATAGATTTCCAAGTGGTGCAAAGTGCACAATCTTTTCTCATCTAACTGTTCCAATTCATTCAACCGCTTTTGGGATTGCTCATCTGTTGACAACTGATCACAAATTGCTATTCTGAGTGAGGGTAATTGAACTTCAATTGGAAAGACTGGTTCTGTTCCATATACCAATGAATATGGAGTAGACCGCGTTGCATTGCGAGTGGTAGTCCGATAAGCCCATAAAGCATGAAAGAGTTTATCAGGCCATGACCTCTTATCTTTATCCACCATCTTTTGCAGTATGTTTGAAAGAGTCTTGTTGAAGGCCTCTATCTGGCCATTAGCCGCTGCATGATATTGAGATGAATTGTTGGACTTAATGTTGTATTCTTGATACAATTTCTTTACCTCAGAAGAACAGAAGTTGGTTCCGTTTTCCGTCAATATGGTATGAGGGACACCAAATCTAGTAATGATGTTAGACTTGATGAAGCTAACAATGCATTTAGAACTGACTTCTTTGAGAGGTACTGCCTCTGCCCATTTGGAAAAGAAATCAGTAGCAGTAAGAATGTACTTAAACTGCTTGGCCGTAGCTGAAGGGTAAGGTCCCACCACATCCATTCCCCATGTGAAAAATGGCCATGAGTATTTAGCTGTATGAAGCAACTCTGGAGGTTGAGGAATGAAGTTGGCATATACTTGGCATGAATGACACTTATTTGTGAAATTAACACAATCTTGTATCATTGAAGGCCAGAAGTATCCAAGCCTTCGAATTTGATCAGACAGTCTATTTCCAGACTGGTGGGCACCACAGACTCCTGCATGCACTTCTTTTATGACAGCCATTGTCTCTTCACCATCAATACATCTGAAGAGAACTCAATCAAAACCACGTTTGTAGAGAATTTTCTCGAGGTGGTTTGGACCATTATAAAGAGTAAAATTGACCACACGTCGCCGAATTTGTTCTTTCTTGGCTCTATCAGGTGGAAGTGTTCCATTTTGAAGGTATTCCCTGATAGGTGACATCCATCCTGTAGTATGACCATACGGTTCAGGAATGGGACTAATTTCATTAATTTCCTCTGTTCTGACTTGAACATAAGGTGAAATTGCATGACGGTGGGCAATACAGATGGTTGTCTCGTCCCGATTTGGATCTGCTAAAGCTGTGGCTATATTAGCCAGTGCATCATCTTGAGCATTTTGTGATCTTGGGACATAAGAAAATGTCGGTTCTGAAGGGAATTCCGACATTAACTCTCTGACGTAATCATACAAAGGGATTAATTCTTCTTTTCTGATGGCATAATCCCCATTGACTTGTTTGATTACCAGGTCTGAATCACCTTTTACCTTTAAGTGATTCACTTGTGCTTGAAGTGCTAACTCCAAGCCTGTAATGAGAGCATGGTATTCAGCTTCATTATTAGTACCACCTTCCCACAACAAAAAGGAATAAGGTAATACTTCCTTATCTGGAGAAATGAGCACAATTCCTAAACCAACTTTATTGAATTTAAGATTTTCAATTTTCTTCCCTGTTGGACTTCTAGAAGCACCATCATAATACATTTCCCATGTTTGAGGACTCTCTTGAATAGAGAAAACTTCCTCATCAGGGAGTTCGATATCTGAATATGTGTCTTCCATTGAAGGATGTTCAGCCAGGAAATCAGCCAGTGCTTGGCCCTTAATTGCCTTTTGAGACACATACTGGATGTCAAACTGCTGTAGAATAACCGCCCACCTTTCCAGACGTCCTGTAAGCATTGGACGACTAAGGATGAATTTGAGTGGATTATTACGAGATACCAATTGGACCTCGTGATGTTGCAGGTAGTGTCTCAGTTTCTGAACTGCAAAGATTAATGCTAGGCAGCACTTTTCAATACTCGAATACCGGTTTTCTGCTTCAAGCATAGTTCTACTGAGATAGTAGAGACTATTTTCATTCCCAGCATCATTCTTTTGAGCGAGAAAGGCACCCAATGATCGCTCTAAAGCTGTCACATAGAGGATAAGAGGCCTACCCTCAACAGGTGGCATGAGTACTGGTGGACTCAAGAGGTATTTCTTGAGAACATCAAATTCTTCTTGACATTCTTCAGTCCACTGGTAAGTGACTCCTTTCTTTAATAATTTGGTAAAGGGTAAACTTTTGCCTGCCAAATTGGCGATGAAACGCCGAATATAGGCTAAGTGTCCTTGAAGTCCTCTTAATTCTTTCAAATTCTGAGGAGGTGACATACCAAGGATTGATTTGGTCTTCTCAGGATCGACTTCAATACCACGATGGCGTACAACAAAGCCGAGGAATTTTCCTGAGGTTACCCCAAAAGCACATTTTAAGGGGTTCATTTTCAAATTATGTTGTCGAAGCTTGTGGAATACGACTTCCAAATCAGCCAAGTGATCAAAACGTTGTTTGGATTTAACCACCAGATCAGCTACATAGAATTCAACAAATTTCCCTAGAAAAGGGTTGAAGATACGATGCATGGCGCGTTGATATGTTGCACCTGCATTCTTTAAACCAAAGGGCATCACCCGGTAACAAAACACACCTTGAGGAGCTCTGAAGGCTGTATATTCCTCATCTTCTGGGGCCATTCGGATCTGATTATATCGAGAATATCCATCCATGAAAGAAAGTACTTCATAGCCAGCCGTCGCATCAATTAAGAGTTCTGTAATCGGAACTGGGAAATCATCTTTAGGACAATACCGATTAAGATCTCTGAAATCGATGCAAACCCTAATTTGTCCGTTCTTCTTCTTTACAGGGACAATATTAGCCAACCACTTGGGATATTGAACTTCTCTGACGAAGTTAGATTTGATAAGCTTATCCACTTCAGCCTCGATTTTGGAAGCATAGGTTGGGTGTGTTCTTCTTGCGGCTTGCTTGAATCCTCGATGTTCTTTTGGAAAACCCAAATGATGGGTGGCAACATCAGGATCAAGGCCAGGCATCTCTGTATAATTCCAAGCAAAAATATCTTTATTTTGCTTTAGAAAAGAAATATAAATCTCTTGTTCTTCAAGGGTCATGGCCGCACTAATTAAAGTGGGGCGTGGATCTTTCTCTGTACCCAGATTTACTTCTCTGAGTTCATCCACAGTGGTAGAGATACCCTCTTCAAATGCTGGAGGAGCATCTCTAAGATCTTCCTCTTCCTCTTCATCATGTGTTATTTCTTCCGTTTCTACTTGCAAAGTAGATGAAAAAACGAAATTCTCATGATCATAAGAGATGTAAAAATTTTCACATTTTGAAGAAGAAGCTTCCATTTCCGACCCTATTGATGATAAAGGGTCTTCTTTGGGAAATAAAGAGGAGATGATGGATTGAGAATCGACATCAATATTCACCTCTGGTGTTGCTATAACTTCTTATGGCCTGATTAGCGAAGTATAGACTTGTTGGATTTTAGCAGACGAAATGAAAACATCACCACTTATTCTTCATCACTGCTTGGTAAGTTACCAATTTCTCCCATGTTGTCTGGCTCGATTGCCGTAATTGACATTATGGATCTTTCCATAAGAGTATTTTGATTTGGGCCTATTTTGTCAATTTGACTGATAGGTAACACATAATCTGTACTCACATGTGAAAATGGATTTATTGGAATTTTTTCCAAACCATATGGAGCATTAACTTTGGTAATTACCTTCATTGTAGATTTTTCTCTTCCCTTCATGTGATAAAATCCCGCCTCAATGTATTGAGACTCACATGTCTTGAACGGGGCCTTATCACCATACAATGTTCCAACTTGACCATTGAAACAGTATTTGAGACATTGATGGTATGATGACAGAATAGCTGCATGCTGATGTAGCCAGGGTCTTCCAAGCAAGATATTGAAAGCTGAGTCTTGATCAACAATCATGAAATCCGAATTAGAAACAAGATCTCCAAACTGAGTTCTGAGCGTAACTTCTCCCAGTGGTTCTTGTTCATTTTTATCATATCCTTGCAACATTATGGTAGAAGGAGATAAATCAGATTCTGTGAGGCCCAATCGACGAAGTGTGCGAATCGGAATGAGGTTAACTCCTGAACCATTGTCAATAAAAGCTCTTCGAACATCTATACCATTGAATTTTCCAGATAAGTACAATGGTTTTATGTTCCCATGCACAACATCATCTTCATATTTATCAGTAAAAGATATCACTGCATGGCATTCTGCAGTATTATTCTCTATGTGATAAATTTTAGCTGCAGCAATTTCAGCTTCAAACTCCTGAGGACTTGACAAAGCTTCGATGAGTGCTTCCCGAAGATCTCTTGACAGATTCAAAGCATCCAAAATTGATAACTTGGCTGGTACTTGGGCCAAGTGTTTCAATATATCATATTTTTGATCTAGAGGTCTGCGTTTCCCAATAGGAATATGTGGTTTAGAAGGTACCTTGGAAGCAGATGCTTTGGAAGCTGATGCATCTTGTATTGAAGTTGGAAACATCCTTGGTTTTGGAAAATTAGACTGATTAGATCCATTTACTTGCTGAGATAAAGAAGATGGAACCTTTAATCGGTCTTCCAAAATAACTGTGCCGAAGCTGAGTTGGCCATTGGCAGAAGAACTTTCTTGTTCTTTTTGAGCTCGCTGAAGGGCTCTACCACGAGTTTCTGCTGCATATACAGTGCTAGCAGGGGTATAATTAGTGTAGTGGCTTCGGAAAGATCCACGTCTTCCCCTATATCCTGAACCTCTAGAACTTCCTCGGGTTCCCTTATTTGATATAGGGAATTCAGGCTCATCAAGACTGGAATATGAATCTGTTAATTGAATCATATTAACAGAACCAAAGATTAACTCTTAGTCTGATAAAGACTCTGCCTGGTTAGCCTGTTTAGGTTGTGCCGTTTGGTGGGACGGTGCCCGTGGCTTTGAAGTAGATGGCATGAAATCTTCCAGAGTCAAAGACAATTTAGGCTTTGATGCATACTCATTTTCTCCTGATTCCTCTTTCTTCTTTGAATTGTGCTTCCCTTTTGAGGATTTGTCTTTTGATGGAGGCTTTACTGCAGCTTTTGTACGAGACACAATTGGCTTCTTCAATTGTGTTCGCAAAATGGAATGGGTCCGATTGATTGTCTTTCTGACCATCCAATCATCATATTTTTTTCGCAGTTTTGCTTTTGACTTCCTGCCACTCGCCTCCTTCCTCTGGATCTGTAGCGGTAATACACGCTACATGAGCTGAAGAACCCTTCAATTTGACTTGTCCCAAGTCGACCATCTTTTGTAGGAGGTCTTTAAAGACAAAACACTCCTGGATGGGATGCCCCAACATTTGATGAAAGGGAAAATAATTGGGACGGTCTTCATCTCCTTCCTTGTTTGGCCTCTTCGGCACTGGTAATTGAACCAAATTATTTTCCAGAGCCGAAATGAAGTAACCAGGAACTTTCTCACTTCAGAAAGAGTATGTTTTACTCTTTATATCCTCAAATTGTTTTCGTCGTTGATCTTTTTGATAATTTGGACGAAACAGCCTTTGTTGTTGGCGTTCAGGAGGTGGAGCCCTTCGAGAAGATTAAGGTTTTGAAGTAGAAATAGGTACAGGTGCCTATTTAAGCATAACTGTAGCAGTTTTTGCTTTACCCATTCTTCTTCCTGGAGCTGATGGAATTACACGAGATTTAACCTTAGCCTGTATAAGGGAATCTTCAATCTGTTGAGCGATTTAAGTAAGGTCTCTAAACCCTCCTGTGTATTTCACAGGGATCAATGGCGTGCGTAATTCGTCACGCAAATTTGCCACACAGATTGGAAACAATTCCTCCTGAGGGAGTGCTAAACTCAAGGAATATGTTAATCCCTTCCAACAAGCAATGAAATCAGAGACTCTTTCATTCTCCCTTTGCTTGCAGTTTGTAAGATCGAAAACTGTCGTTTTTGGCAAAGTTTAGCTAAACTGAAGAAGGAATTTTTGACGAAGATCCTCCCATCCGATGACTGACCGGGATTGCAAGCTTGTATACCAGACAAAAGCTGGTCCTTGCAAGGTTCGCACGAAGCATCTGAGTTTCACTACTTCTTGCTGCTCTGGAGTTCCCATCATAGGATCACAACAAGACGCGTAATGCGTCAAATGTTGTTCAGGGTCGCCTGATCCATTGAAAGTAGGGAAAATAGGGTTTCCAAAACTAGATGGAGGAGAAATTGAATCTACCCATTCAGGGTAAACATTCTTTTCAGGTTGAACTTGCGCCCGTTTCCCTTCCATAGTTTCTAATCGAGCTGTTAATGACTCAATAGTATTTATTAACTTTTGAGAAACGTCAGGTTGAACTTGGTTTTGGGTAGGTGCAATGAATGGAGCTTGGACAGACGTGGTGGTTGGTGCTGCAACTGATGGTAGTGCTTCCAACCGTTGTTGCGTTTGACCCGTAGGATTAGACCTCTGTGGGTGTACTGATAAAGGAGGATATTCTTGATCCATCTCAGTAGTTACAACAAATTCCTTCGGCTGTCGGACTTCAGCATTCTTAAGAAGAATACTATTCTGAAGTATTTCTGCATTCAACCTTCTTAATTCTTTCATTTCTTCCTCCTGTTGTGCAAACCTTTGCTCTAATGAGAGCGATTGACCTCCTTCATAGGAAGGGTGAGAAGTAACCTGATTCTTTCCTTTCCCCTTATTGGATCCTTTTCGGAGAGGGGGAGGTGGGTTACTTGAAGGAATACCCAGATTTTGGGTAAGCCTTTGATTACGTGTGCGCACACCTTCTTCATTTAGGTCAGTGTGCACAACTTCTTGAGCAGGAACCTCTTCGTCTGATCCCTCTGATTGAGCCTCATCTGGTGAATCAGCAGCAACGGCATTGATGACATTAATGGATGCATATTGCATGGAATCCTTTCTATCAGCATTTCTGTGATATTGTCTCTTTCCATGTCCATGATGAGACATGGCATTCCGTTGACTTGATCCCTCAGGAACTTCTTGGAGAACCGTCACTTGGATAGAATCTCCAGACAGCTTGGCTCTTCGTTCCTCTTGAGGCTTATTCCCTAATCGAGAGAATACTGACTTTCTCTGAGGGAGGAATTGAAGATTTGAAAAAGTCCCTAGTCCGGTGGACTGGGGATGTTCCTGCTGGTTCCACTCAACTCCTCGAATCCCATTCGTTGATTCTGAGGGTTGGGTTAGAGAAGTCCCCAGTCTGGCAAGCTGGGGTGTCTCTTGACATGCTATGTCTGAGATCTTCTTAAAATCTCTCTTGATCTTGCGAATCTTAGTTCGGAAATTAGCTGGATGCATTAACCTATATCCACTTTTATCACCTGGTTCAACAGACCGTTGGATGATTTCTGAAACTTCTGTCATTTGATGACGTGTTTGCTCCAGACGAGAGGCTTGTGCAATATTCTCGCCTGCTTGATGTAGGAGAAATTCAACAACTTGTTCTCTATATACTTTATTTTGAGAGGAACTAGTTGAAGCCTGTTCTTGAGCAATTTTTTGATTATGAACAAAGCCCATTGACTGTGGCCGGCCATGGGCAATAACATTGCATGAGACCATATTCGGCGGGCTTTGCTGACCGGAAAGCACTGTGAAATGTAGTGCTCCGTGAACACCCCATCCTCTGATATGATCATCAGATGGAGCATTGGCAATTAACTGATGCAATTTTCTTAGTGCGCCAAGGCATGAATGTTGAAGGGTTTTCTGTTGCTTTTCAGCCTTTGGATACCGAGAGACTGATAGAGATGCCAAATCAATCTGGCGTTGTAACCCTTCTATTATCTTAAGATGATTTTCATATTCATCGTAAGATAATACCTTCTTCTTTAATTGACAAAGAGTTTTCCATATGTTGAGACGAATATCATGGATTCCATCATCCGTCAACATCTTTGGAATGTCGTACTGGGAGTCAGCCAAAGGCCAAAACATGACTGGTACTTCACCTTTTGCCAGTTTTTTCCTCATGTTCAGCATTTCCTCATTATCATTAAATGAAGATTCTTCTACCTGTTTGGACCAGAGTTGGTGTTTCCTTGTTGCTTCATCGGATTCAACAAGATTGGTAGAGAAATAACTATTCATGCTGGAAGATGAATGACCCAGGGAAGGTTCGGAGAATAACCTGAACCCCAGGCTATCTTCTGATGGAGAAAGAGTTTCACCTGCCGATAGTAAAGCATCAGACATGACTGGTTTTACGTTTGCAAGTGCCTCGAGATAGGAGGGCTTTCTCATCACTACATTTCCTTCTGAAGAATTTTCGAGACAATGTGAATCACTACTGCGGAGAGGACTTTCGCAGTGAAGTTCATCACCATGAGGAGGACCGTCATGATGGGTTACAGCAAAAGATGAAATCTCTTGCTCCTTGGTCTTCTGACCACACAGAGGGTTCCTGTGACTCTCATCTGAAGAAGAAACTTCAAGATTGACCGAATTTTCATGAAGCAAGTCTTCATGAGGAAGTGTCTGTTGAAGACCTTCAGAATTAATGTTCCCGTTATTGGGAACTGAGGGAGTAGAATCTTGAATTCCGACAGATAAATGTCTGAGGGCTTCAAGAACTCCAGCATCGAGCAAGGCCTTGTTGCAGATTGTCCTTTGATCTCCTGACTGTGCTGGGCGGATCTTTTTCTTAGATGCCTTCTTACTCGCTTTAGAAACCACTTGATGACGAAAGTGATTGCTCTGAGCAGGTGTATGTGCCTGATCAGGAAAGATGGTCAGGTTAGGCTGACGATCTCCACTCAAATCAGGTGTATGTTCCTGACTTGGTTGTCCGTATGATATGGGGGAGTATGCCCCATAACCCTCTTGGACTGGAACAGATGTGTGTGTCTGTTCTGGAGTGAATCGTTGATGTGTCACTCCATTGCTAGGGATAGATTTATGTGTCTGTCCCTGAGATGATGCTGAAGCTGTTATGATATCCTGGCAAGCATCCAGAATATGAGCAGGAATTTGCTTCTGCTCTTTCACCATTGACAAAATATGTTTGGTGACTTCAGCCGCCGGAACGGGGATATACGTCCATTCCGGGCTTGGAGTAGGTGTATGTGCCTACTCCTGTCCTCCTTTTCCTGTCAGTGAATCCTGGCAGTACTCAAGTGTGGAGGCAGAGAGTTGAGTCTGCCTCCTGTTTGTCGTCGGGACTTTCCGACTGACTTCTCCGGGCGCTACCAAGCGAGACTGTTGGTAGGCCTGATTAGTATTAGCAGGTGTATGTGCCTGCTGATTACACTTCGCCAAACGCGGTTGGCGAGATCCATCATATGTAGTCAGACGAGCCTGCTGACTAACTGGTGATTTATAAGCAGGTGTATGTTCCTGCCTATGGTACTCCGCCGGAATTGCCTGGCGGGATAGGCTTGATGCTGTCAGACGAGTCTGCTGGACAGCTGAATTAAAACGGGCAGGTGTGTATGCCTGCTCGTTGTTTGCCACCAAGTTAGGTTGGTGGACTTCTCCGGAGATGGCAGGGATGACAACATGCCTATTGTTAACCGGATTCCGTCTCTGGAGGTTCATCTTTCCTGCTCGGGTTCGAGGAACCTGAGCTAAATGCCTGGAGTCGGTACCCTCATCATGTTGAGGGCGCACTACCGCACGAGTCTGGCGGCGATTGTTGATGGGAGCCCTCGGGAAGGACTCCTATCTTTTTGAATTAAGGCCCCGAGGGACCTGCTCATTCACTTCCTCGGAGTAAGGGAGTGAATGGAAATTGTTTTCCGGGGATAACGACCCGAAACGGTTGGAGACGGTAGTCAGCACCGCCTGCTTCTTTATTGCTGGCCGCCATTGTCCGGACGACCAGGTAGAGTTGTTAACTTGGAGGGCTTGACGAGCGGCCTCCAGAGTTGGGATAGTACCGTTGCGACGGTACTCCTTAACCAGTTCATTAGAAACACAGCGTTGAAGACGCTGAGTTGGTGATGTCATCCTTAGAGCGGATGACGTTCCAGTAGGAGTAGCAGCATTGGTTTTCACAGCAGCAGACCTCACAGTAGAGGTGTTCACAACAGCAGTATTCACAGGGGTGAATTTAAGGAAATCCATTTTTGCAAAAGATCTTGAGAAAAGAGTGCATGTTCCATGTAACAGACATAATCAAGATGAATCCGGCCACTGCATCTTTCGGATGAGCATATGTCAATGATTGCCTTGTTGGCCCAAGGGGCCTAACAAATAAGAAGAACATCACTTTCACTTGGTTAAGGATTCACGTCGGGTTCACCATTTTTGTTTCGCACGGAATCCGGGGATGACCCCCTGGAAGGGAGATTCAAACGTTCCGATCGGTTTCTAATGGGTTTGTTCGTAGAACCGGAAACATCAAATGATTCCACATCCATTTGGACCTACTTTCCAAAGGCAGGCACTCATTAACTTGTGGACTAATGAGGCTTAGGAATTTGCATTGGTCGAGAGGATGGGAGGTCGGACTCATCACACCTTTTTGAGGGGAATTATTGTCTACTCCGGGACTCTCTTTATAGATTTAAGTTATGTTCGTGAATCCTTATTACATTACCAAGTATAAAATGTGTTTTCCTTTATTTTTAACAATCAATGATTAAATATGCAATAATTTTAGAGAATCTTTTATATGTATTCGAGGTTCTTCATCAATAGAGAACCATTTATATCTGTTTAGAGATTCTTGGTCAATGGTATCCTTCAAAACATTTATATAAAAGTCTCTTGGTCATTATGATGACCAGGCTGGTTTTAAAGCCACTCAGTGGGGCACTTGAAGTTTATAGTCATTCAGAAGGACAGAGATTATTTCAAAGTTGGGATCGAACCCATAAATGGGCTACCTACGTATCCTTTGTTTTGGAAAAGGAATCAGAACCCACGTAGTTCGAGAAATGGAGTATGATGCTTATGTTTGATGGCTCAAAGATTAATGTCATAATTACTTTTACACTCTAATATCACATGACTCATGCTCGGTGTGAGAAACAAGAGGTATTAGTAAAATTTAGACAATTGTGCCCTGAAAGATGCAATCATAAGAATTTATTTGGGGCTTCTGTATGGTTGACTGCCCAGATAGATGAAGGTTTAGGATCTACTTTTAGGGAGAAAATCCATGAACAGGGTCCATAAAGTTTTATTTGCTTCATGGAGATTTGAATACTCTAATCTTGGGGCATACTCCTAAGGAGGATGCCCAAGTTAGGAGGGGACTTATGATTGGGTTTTACTCCTGAAAAGGAAACCCAAATCAAAGGTAAATTATGACTGGTTAAGAGAAATTTAAGGGGACTTGGGGCTTATTCCTAAAAAGGAGACCCAAGGTTATGACTGAGTTTTATTCCTGATTAAGGAGACCCAGGTTAAGGGACTTGGAACTTACTCCTGAAAAGGAAGCCCAAGGTTATGACTTAGTCTTATTCCTGAAAAAGGAGACCCAGGTTAAGGATTAAGGTTTGGGGCTTACTCCTGAAGAGGATGCCCATATTTGAGGTTGGGGCTTATTCTTAAGAAATATGCCCAAGATTAGAGGACTTGATTGGGGCTTACTCCTGAGGAAGATGCCCATATTAAAGGTTTTATAACTGGGGATTATTCCTGAAAAGGAGACCCAAGGTTAGGATTTTCTCATCTTAATGGATGAGGTTGAATGAATGAACTCTCCGTATTTTAGTGACATAAGGATATTTAAATCACTAGACTTTGAGAGAGATTCCACATAATTCCTTTCAGATAAGAAAGTCAAATCAAGAAATCATGCCACAAATGGCTTTGAAGAGTGTCTTGAAGACTGAATCTTGAAAAGTAAAGGTTAAATGGCTTAAGAGGGGTAAAATGGGCAAGATGGGCACCCAAAAAGATAGGGGCGCGCAAGTCTTGAAAGGCGTGCAAGTCCTGCGGCGGCGCGCAAGTATTGGCCGCGCAAGTATACTTGCGCGACACATGGTGTACATGCGCGATTTTCAATCAGAATTGAAATACTTGAGCGACTATTGATAAAACCCTTTAGAATCCCCTTGAGGTTCTTCCAGAAAAGGTACGCGCAAGTTATATTGAAGGAATTAAGTCGGCGCGCAAGTGTTTGATAAGTTTCAACACTTAGGCCTTCCTTCTTCTCTTTAGATCTTCCGTTCTAGGTAAGAAATTACCTTAGAAGTGTTCCGGAAGCTTTGAGAAGAGACTTGGGCGTCGGGAGCTTCAATCCGAGTTTCTGGAAAAAGATCCTCTCGAATGGGGGGCCCACAGGGTCTATTTATAGGCAAAAGAAGAACCTGGGCGGTTACTGGGCGGTTATCACTTAGGTCGCACAAGTCACTTGCACGACCATAAGGCGTCGCGCAAGTACTTGCACGACCACTAGGCGGCGCGCAAGTGTACTTGCGCGACCATGAGGGAACTTGCGCGACCTATGGGCAATGTTCTCCTTGTTCATCCCTTTGTCGATTTTTGATGTTTCTTCAAAGGATGAATCACATTGGACTCAGATATTCCCCTTTTCCGATTTTTAGATTCTGTGACAAAAGGAGCGTCAACATAGTGTTAAAGAAAATGTCCTAACATAAATAGAATCATATGAATCCTTATGATCATTAGATTAAAACATTTATTATAGTAAAAATAAACTATAGTAATTCATTTTCCCGTAGAACATCCACAAATCAAGGACACAATCCCTGGGAATGTCCATTAACCTATATATCAACCACATGAGAATCCCATGGGTTGGATTTTTATACAATGTACTCATGAGAATTAGTGAACATAGTCTATTATACATCACCATATTTTAAAATTGTTTATATGAAGCCTCACGATTCAATATTATTGAATGGGGAAAACAATAATATTGAACAATCTTCTGAATATAAATCCACACAATATCGTTATTTGAGAGGTTTTCTCAAATTGGTATAAACTGTGCATCCTTGGAAAACATTTTTATGATCACCAATAATGAATCACTACCTCAAGGGTATTCAATCAAGACCATCACAAAATCCATTGCAGCATAATTACATTTCCACTCATGGAAAGATATAGGATGTAGATGTCTTGTATGGTTAGTGGTACTCCGATATGACATATTAACATGTGGCTCACTAAGTTATAAATCATAAAATCTTACACATCATACAGTGCAACTAATACTGATGAAATTTTCATCTATAAATATTAGTTATCCTAGGTTGGAAATCCCAATTATAATCATGAAATTCCGAAATCATATCATCATGTATATCTGATTGAACAAATTTCCAACCATGGTAGAATCATGAAATTCCAAAATAATATCATCCTGTATACATAATGACATTTTCCTCTATAAATTTTTTTTAATCTAAATGAAAAATAAAATTCAAATGACTTCAAGTAATCTACCCACCTTCGCTTAATGATATTTGTGTATTGCTATATAAAAATTGATTTTCGTGGTTTTATAAATCGTGTAAAAAAATAATCATTCCCTAAATAGATAATGACTCCATAAATATAAAAAATTTACAAAATAAGATAGATCGAGGTCATGTGTATGTAATTATTCTCGTGTGGTATCAGCTATTTCAACCCATACACATAAAATCTATTTCTCTGCATCATTAATCATCCAATATCAATTTCAAACGTTTTAAAATATAATGTATATCTCTTACTTGCCTCTTGATGAATCAGGATCAATGATCAAGTGAGTTTGTCTTTCATCTTTTCAAAGTATGTCCTGTAATCTTGATTCCAGAATTACATGTCTCCCTTCTTATTTAATATTATAAGTGGGTTTAATAAGCATGAGATGTAATGAATTAATGACCTAAAATAGTCATCCAACCCTAATAATATTTGTATGTGAAATAAATTCTTAGTATAATCCTAGGAATCTACAGTTCTCACCAACATAGGGTCAACATATACAACTAACTCTGAGATAATATAACCCATAATGTAAACCTTATCAATCCAAAAGTGAAATATACTGATCTAGAAATATTTTAGGTGATGTCTTAGTGCATCCAACATGATCTTAGGAAATTTTTAAAGGCTATTCCTCATCTAATATTACAACAAGATTTCTTCTCTAAAGGCTTCCAAAATGAATCCAAATATGGGACAAAATAGAAATCCATAAAAAACAGAAAAATTGTTGGTTGATTATTATATCCAAATAGAATAACTAGAGTCTTGTGAAAGACATATCTACTTTGTAATATTGTATGTCTTATTTCTGGTGGTCTCCCATACACATTATGGTTTCCTGAACTAAAATCTATCATAATGAAAACATTATATTCTCTAAGGTAGTTGAATATGTCATCTATACAAGGAAATGGATACTAGTTATAATCGATTTACTGGTTCAACATTTTTTAATCCAAGAAAAACCATAGGGTAGAAACTACATTTTTGAGAAAAAAGGTATGGAGAACCCAATGGGTAAGTAATGGGTCATGTAATAATCTCCGCATCCATTTCATTTAACTACTTCATGAATTCCTAGAGCATTGTGCATGAAATCATATATTGTTGAATGTACATTCGTGTTGTTCTATGTACTAGATCAGCAGTGATCTCTACCTCTCTCATGAGAGGAAAACTAGAGATGTTGATAGGGAATATGTCTCTAAAATATCCACTAAAGGAGAGAACTTCATATTTTATATTCCATTATATCTCGAATAAGGACTACCCATATGGGATGTCACTAATCCCAATCCATAATACTCATGTCAAGACCGACATTCATGGAGATCACATTCTTCTATATGAATATATGAACTTCCCTTGAGTGATGTAAGAGATAGCCTCTGGTGATAGTAATATACATGTTAGTAGTGAGGCATAAGCCATTGCATTTTGAGAATTACATTAAAACTGACCATCATGGGGGCATGGAAGGAACAAATAAATTTTTATTTTCCTACCTCAAGGGGGGACCCCTTATACTAGAATATAATTTCTGATCATACCACTAACGGTAGGTTGAAGGTAATAAATCCACAAAATTACACTATCTCTAAGACAATATTACCATAATTGTTGATTTTTTAAAAGTGTTAGATGGAATTGTATCTAATATAAAATAAACTAATGTTGAGGGTATTAGAATAGTTACTCATACTATAGAAGGATATGGACTATGCTCTTAATGTGTAGGCTACACATCTTAGATGGGGACCGATCTGTATCCCTAAGATGAAACATGACTATCCATGGATGGTTTAATCTACTGGAACTCATCCTCTGTGGTATGACTATCTCATCCATTACCACCTCCTCTTCATTATTGAATATTTGTAAACTAACTCCCATCTTGACTCAGAGCCACATATATTTTACTTCAATGTTGTGTCAGTACAAATTATATATTTCTAGGAATTGGAAAATTAACTAAGAAAAATGATGAAGGTTACCCATCATGCTGTAATATAAAAACTCAAATGGATTTTTCATACACTGGGTCTTTTTATTTCCTTCCATAAAATACTCGTGACACACCATGTAACTATGAGTATGTTTCATTTGGCATGAACTATGCCCACGTGAACCCTCAGAACAATGTTTCATACTTCTAGACAAATTTTGTCCTTGCCCTGAAACTGAACCACCTTATCTCACATTACCACCTTCCATATGGTTTCATTTAGTGATGAGAGCATGGTTAACTAACTCAAAATTAAATTTCATCTTGAAAAAATTTTCATGTGATAAGATTTCGTACATATGGTTATCCACACAATCTCTCGCATTCATCAACTAGTCATTAATTTGTGTCAAGGAAAAACACTACAGATCAAAAAACAAGATGAATATTCCATCACTAACATAAAACTATAATATTATTTCATAAAATACTAGGTCCATTCTACCCTCAACACATCGTTTAAAAATAAATCTTAAAATTCATTGGATATTCGTCTTGGGTGATGATGTCAAACCATTTTTTAGTAGAATTACAAAGCATATAGCAAGAGAAATTAAAACTATACATGAATGGAGTCTCTAAATTATGAATGATTTATAAAATGGACCATAAAAATGAATTCAAATCATATGGAAAAACATATCAAAATGAATATGGGAAGATATTACTGTTGGAATTCAGGTATCATCTCTATCATCATATGAGTAGGTCATCAAGATCTATATAGAAACTACATAAAGTGTAAAAAATGGTCACATAACTAAGCATCACATAACCCAGGAATATCTATAGGAGGTTCCATATGTAGAACTATAATATAGGCACTGGTCCCACCATCATAAGAGCATTTTCATTTCTACCCAACTATTGCCTAACTCATCGACATTTTTTTAGCATAACTCCAAAATTCGAAAAATCATACCTCATGTAATATTAAAGAGAATAGAAAAAGAAAACAATGTAGGATTGGATAGGTACACAACCATCCCATAAAGATGGAAACACGTATTCCAAATCCTATATTGAAGACTGATTAATAAGAAAATTCACAATAGACTATAGTAGAGGTTTCAATATATGGAGTGTGAATCAAAAGGTATAGAGGAATAAAACCTTTACATTTAAATTTTCATCCACATATAGCAGAATCTATTTTATTTGAAAATATTAATTTGTGGTAGTAAATTATAATTTATACGCATAAATAGAGTTATATGTGTCACCATTCCAATCTTATAATGGTCCATATTACTTATAAATTTCAAATTCTGCATCATGTAAATGTGAAATTTTTATTATATGTAGAAACATGATATAATGGATCTTGTTTTTTTTTTGAATGAAATACCTCTAATTATTTTAAAATTAATTAATTATTAAATTAAAATTTTCAATTACTAAAAATATACACTGATATTTCACCCTATAGAACCGGAAGATTGTGGTTAAACATTGTGTAATTGCCGAAGTGATGTGTCAGTAGAATTAAATTCTAGAAAAAATTATTTATAGGGATTTTAAGACATTAATTAATCCAATAATGTAATCAATGTAAGAAATATTTGGAAATATAAATATATAACAATAGGGTGACTCACAACAATCATGTGTAATATAGTAAATACACGAAGAAAGTAAACATGGAATTAAAAAAATGCAGAGTATACAAGCCCTACGTGTCTATACTGACTAATTCAATGGTTCTGAATTTACATACTAGGAAAAGGAGATAAATAAACGTTGATAGTAATATTAGAAAAAATAATTTCATAAAGCATGTGAGTCACCCAATAGTGAAATCAATACTACTGTAATAGACGTAAACCAAATAGTTAAATCCCATCCAAGGTAATTGGGTTTTCCCTTATACATGTGTCAGCTAATCCAAGGAATATTCTTATTAAAATGTTTATATACATCCCAAAAAAAAATTATAATACCCAAAAAAATGTGACAAAACATGAAGGAGGGATTTTATTTATAATTTTAAGATCATGTTGATAAAGTAACAAAGAGGTACCCCAGATGATTCTTTACAGGATCACGTGTGAGCCTTAATGTATGATAGAGGTAGTCTATTTGTATTAAGGGACAAGGGTGTGTCTACGTGGCTTCTATTCTTTCATTATTAATAGTGTAGAAAATGGTAAATAATAAATATATGGAAATAGCAGGTGTATTAAAAAACTAGAAGAAAAGTAATAATAATTACATCCTGATAAGTAGTAGGAGAAGGTGAAACCTAAATAGGTACAAAATGAAAATGACCTATATATATAAAAATTATAAGTTAAAGTGGATACAAGTAGATTATGTATATAAAAATGATATATAATAATACATATAATAAAAAAGAACTGACTCTACTCGAATCACCAACGAAGGGTGGATCCTCTACACTTATACTTTATCCTAGAATTTGAAATAAATAATTGGAGGATTGGAAAATTGTTTTAACTAATCCCGTAATCATGAAATATACATGTGTACCAATGGTGGACTGAGAAGTATGTGAGAAATACAAAGTATCCCACCACCAACGGTGTATCGATAATCCAACTCTACACATATAAAATGTGTTGTGTGAAAGTAAAAAATAAATATAAAGTTATAAATTAATAAAATATTCTAGTATGGGATCCTCATGAATACCTGACCAAGACTACAAAAAACATTCCTATCAAAGATGTATCTTATCAGAAGCTAGTGTGTGTAGATATCATAATAGTATACTGATAGATCATCTGAAATCGAGTATCAAGACTAGATTTATTCCAATGACATGATTTGTCATGGAGGATGCATATTTTGATATAATAACTTTTCATTAAAGGAAGTATATAGATGTAATATATTGAATTTAAATATGTTTCATACTTATACCACTTTAGATGAACCATATTAATGAATCCTAGAACCACATCAAGAGAGAAATAAAATAATCAATGTAGTAAAAATATTTTGAAGTTGTCCCACTAATGGAATCACAAGTATCACTATGGGGATGGTGCAGAGAAAATAACCCCTGAGCGCATATCTGATATCTCACAAATGGTACTAAGTATCGATGTGTCTCTTCATAAAAATCATTCCATTTATCTCACCCATTGTGATGCCACTTGGGATCCAATATTACTCATTAGTATGTAGTGAAGCTATATACTGAGTCAATATAGGGAATTCAAAGTATACCTCATGTAATATTTTCCGTAATTAAAAAAATAATATTATAAATCACATGGAACTATTCTATGGAAATCCATAAAAAGAATATAACGTATCCTCTCAGTATGACATAATGGTCTGTTTTAACTCACATGAACTCATACCATTCACAAATAATTATTATAATAACCATTTAATATAGTTTTCTATATCAAATTTTTAAATCCTAGAATGATAAATAAATAATCTTATGGAAAAAAACATGGCCTCTCACATCTCATTATTCCTTTTACATTTAAATGATAAAATTTATCAAAAGGAATCACATACATCTAAATTTGAATAAACAAATTAAGGAAATGGTGTAATTATACCCTTATTGAAGGGAACTCCCATATGGTAGATCACATTAATGAGATTGTACATGTTGTTAGTCATCCATTATCTAGGACCACATTAAAAATGGAAAACCATTTAAAATATTTCTAGTAATCATTTTCAATGAATCACCATAAAAGTTATGAACATGGAATAATGTCGCATAATATAAAAGCAGTTAGTCTTTAGGGTGAAAAATAGACCACCTAAAATGGCCAGCAACACTCATAATTTCTAGAGTTGGTCCTTGAATCCAGCTATAATAAGAGAAATAAGGATAATTGAAGAAATCATAAGAAATAAGGTGAGCAATCTCACACCAAAATAATTTAGAATATGGGTAGATTAAAAACGTATGAATGGAATTATATTAGAGATAATACCATTGGGTATCCAATTCACATAATATTGAAGCAAACATAGATCAAATATGGGAGATACAGTGGAACCTATCTTATGTGTCAGGATATATCTATCATTTTCTTCCCCTCTAAACATGATATATGGATACCGTTTAATATAAATAAGTGGATCTGGCTTTTTTTGAAAAGAAAACATTCCTCTAAAGTTACACATTGTTTAAATGCATTATAGGTTGTGTACTTTTATTGTTATTCCATCCCAGTAAAATCCATTACTCATCGTGAATGAAGTATGGACAACTGAGTTCACATTATGTTTTTAAATAAACTACATGTATTTAAATACATGTTGATTCATTGGCCTACATCTCATTTCTAGCTCACCAAGTACTATTACCACTAAAATAAAAATAGAATATCCTACAGTTATTATTATCTAGTCATATGTAGAAGAGGAACGTAAATTTTGTTTACTAAAATTAATGTAAAACATACATTATTTAATGGATTAGATGTTGTACCAATATTTTAAAAACATTCCCAAAAAAACATCATAATCTAATATTTAAATGATGAATCTAAAAATTATATTTATTTAATCAAATTAAAATTTATTCACATTATAATTTATCATTAAACATTACAATACAATGATGATTATTTTCATTGGAAAAGATCATCATTTTAATATATTTAACATTATTATTAATGTTTCATATTAATTACTAATCAAATATTTGATAATATATAGTTCACACCGTAGATATATTTTAACAACAATTAATTTATTTTATAAAAATGAACTAAAATGTCAATTTCTAGAAAATGGTCATTTAATTGTATAAATAAGTCATATTGGTCATTCTATTAAACAAATTTAATTGATCAATGGATTAAAAATTATAATAAATATAATTTTTCTGTCTATATTTATTTCATAATTCTATTATATATATTTAATACATCAAACTCATCGAAAATATTTGGAAATTAATATATTGATCAATAGAAAATGGGGTTTTGTGTGGTTTGAGTATCAAGTTATAAGAAAACATAAATTCAAAAATATATATATATCATATTAAATCGTGGGGTATTAAAATTATCATATTTATAGATAAATATTTTATTGACGTAAATTTAAAATAGTTATTCTAATTAGTAATGGGGTGGTTGTTAAAAAATGTTCTTTCATACAATCTATTGATGGAATAAAATTATTTTTTTCTAGTTTCAATAAAATTGTTCCGTAATACAAAAAAAAATCTTCATGGTTATTAAATAACTATATCTATAATAATTAAATATTTATATTAAAAAAATATGATTATTTACTGACCCATGAGGATAAAAATTAAACATGAATCTCTTACTACAAACAAGATCTCCCAATTACAAAAAAAATGTCATCTAAAACATCCATATTATCCATCATTTATTTTTGAATTCCGATAAATAAAATTATGTTGGGAAAATAATTATACCTATAATGGTATTTATTGATAGTCTTGTTTTTAATTTAAATATTAATAACAAAACCATAGTGAATAATATATATAAATAAATATACCTAGTAAGAATGGTAAGTGGAAATTTAAATTTATTAAATACATTATAAAATTACACTAAACCATTACATCCATACCATTGATTTTTAGCCTCTAGTTCATTTTGGATTACATTATATAATCAAAATCACATAAAAAACCTCTTATCAATGATAGTATCTCTAATTACATACCATAAATTATTGGATAACTATACCAAAAAACAACCAAAAAAATAACTATTACTACAAAATAAGACTGTATAACTATAAAAATAATACATTTTATAGTGTTATTTCATTAAAAATATAATAAATTTATATATTAAGAATACAAAATTCTTAAAATATTTCACATATATCCAAATAAGAACCATATTTTATAAATTTAAAACTATCAAATATCATATAGACTATGTCAAACCATCCAAATAGACCCTATTATAGACTTACATTATCAGTCCAACTATAATAATATATATATTAGAAAAAATTAATACTTCATAAATAATTATGATTTTTTAATATATTTATTTATAACAGAGGTAACCAATCAAAATATTATTATGAATTTCATTTATCAGGATCCCTCTCCATCAATATTATCATTTTAAAATTAGATGGATTCTTTATTTAATCCAATATTATAAAAGTTTACAACAAGAAATTTCAAAACTGCACACCTTCATAGTCCCGTCAAATATGAGATTTCTGTCGCATCATTATTCAATAATTAATTTTTTTGAAATGTGATGTGTTTTAAATGATATTATATTATCATAAATTAATGATATTAAAATCATGATATTATAAAAATGAGAAATCTCAAATCAGTACTTCAATGACATTATTATATTGTTGAAGGATATTTTCTAATACTTTTGATGATCTTGAATCCCTATGAAGTACCCCATATGAAGCTAATGAGTTAGCCACCGTACCCCTTCCAACAAATTATATAGTATCCATTACATTTATAAGTGTTATATTTTCAATTATCTTGATGTTTAGTAATTAAAAAATATATAAATTTGATGTTAACAATAAATTTAATATTTGTACATGATTCTATATCTATATGTTCAGATGATATTCCATGATCCACAATACATTAATCTATTATAATAGGAGGATATAACATCACTTTTAAATAATGTAATACACTATGAAACATGTTTTAAACAATAAGAAAAAATTACTCTGTATCTTTTGTTATTACTCTTCCCATAGATTCAACCATTTACAGCTAAAATCTCACATATTAAATTATATACAATATTATTTGGTCTATAAAATAACTATATATCACATTGAATTTGGAATGATGGTTTTATATTTTGTATAATATGTATCATTATTATATTTATTAATACGGAATAAGTTTTTACAATCAATATTTTTGGTTTATAACTTGATAGTGACTAATTAGTGTAATTAATGAAAATAGTGTTAAATTTTTAATCATTTAATGTGGATCATTATATGAGTATAAAACTACTATATTGTGTGTTTATAATGATAAGTGATGAGTGATATACTAATAATATGCATAGGAAATATATAATACTCTTATTATAGAAAATACCAAATGAAATTATGTATGTAGATTCAGAAAGACAATATTTTTGATCATTTTGTTAGCCGATATTCATGTTAATAACATTGTAAAATGAAGGGAAAAAAATTATCATCAGTTTTAAAGACACATTATGTATGCCTTATAATGGATGAATTTCAGAATTATTGTACATCTAGGATTATTTAAAATATGTATCATGTTCATTTGATTTTACAGAAAATTATTCAAGATATATTTAATGAGATTCTCTCAAAATTGTTTTATTAATGAAATTACCAGTCTTATGTTTTTTAGAACATGATATGTAAATATGAATCATTTCATCACATGGGTAACTGGGTATCTAAAAATGTTCTAGATTATCTATTAGTCTTGAAAAATTTTATATGATACAATTTGGATACATGTATAAGTGACTCATATGTATTTAAGAATCATTTCCTCTATGTATGATTTACTTCATAGCTATATATGCGTAATCAGTATTCATACAATTCATTTATTTAAGGTCATATATTTCATTTATGACTATGATGTCTGAATATTTAAAATATAAATAATATATATGAGTTAATGTATTCTATATACATGTCATGTACATACCATGTGTGTCATTGACATAGAGAGATGAAATTCATTATTATTGAAAATTATATTATACTCATAAAAAATTTTATAAATAAATGATGGGTTAATATGGATTGTTTATCAGTACCTTGATTTGGTTTTGGGATATCACTATAACATTAAAATACTTTTTTATTTAATCTGTGATTTAAGAATTTTTAGACATGGTATAATATATAGAATTTAGAAGAGTTAAAGTCATATAGAGTGAGTTTTTACATCACAATGTATATGTCCACTAATACATGTATAAGGAATTAGAAATATTTGAAAAATACTTGTTCTATAGATGAAAATTATGGAAATCATGTTGTCTCAAATATTAGGAAAAAATATGGAATCTTAAAGAAAATAAAAATTGAAAATATTACTAAAATAGTTTTATTAATAATTTAATTATAAAGAATCATACTATGAATCAAGTGTAAATCACTATTATCTAAATAATATTTACATAATATGATATAAATAGATAACTATTGTTGTGACTAAAAATAATTTTTATAATAGAGACCATTATTTTAAAAAAATTGAGAATGAATGTTGATATTAAAGGAGTTAAACCCTATTTTATTTAGTAATTCACTATTAATCATATACTGAGAGTTTAGAATATTTAATACATTGATTGGAACAAAATGATGAGAATAAAAGATGGTTGGAAGAGAATTTATCATCCATATACCTAAAATATAATGATATTTCTTAAAAACATGGTATGATAATAAATTATTACTTTGTAAGACCACGAAATGTATACTTGAAGAAGGAAATGATTGTGGAATACCAAAATAGAATAAATGTGTTACTAGAAAATGTTTCAATGATGGTGACCAAGATCACCCCTAAATAACTAACAAAAGGATACCTAATGACCAGATAACAAAGATTGTTAAAAGTTTATTTGGGATAATATTAACTAGATGGAGTTATTATAAAGAAAATTTAATGAAATAAATTGTGTAATAAAAACATAATGGGAATTTTGATGATTTTCCATCAATATTTTTTGAATATATTTTGTATTTGTACATTTTGTTATTAATGTAGATTCAATATCATAAAACAAATCAAAAATAAAAAAATGAACATTTCTTGATTACTAATTATTTGTTCAACCAATCTGTGATCTGAAAATTCCAATGATCTATATGTTCTATCATAGGTAAAAAAGATACTTAATAAATAATATAAATTTACTTATATATTATCAATTATCTATTAATAGTTAATAAGCACATGTTTTAGATGTAATGTATTTTCATTAAAGGGAAATCTAGTTTCTTCCAAATTTTCTATGAAAACATAATTGAGGTTACAAATGATTTAATTATTAGATATACCCCTCATTGAATTTGTTCGTCAATAAATTATAATGGAATGAAAAAATAGTGATATGGTGTGGATGCTATAAATTACATCTTATCCTCCGTATATGATAAAATCTATTCCATGAAAAATGGATTTAATACTTTTGAGGAGTTGTGAGAGAATATGAAAATACATAATGTGAAGAGAAAGGAATAAAAAAATTATAATTTAATTATAATTCATATTGACTTCCATATAGATTAATATTTATGTAGAGTTAATTATATTATGTTGGTTAATGTGATTTCTATCAAATTATAGTGCTTTTAAAAAATATTGATTATTCATTTATCGTGTAAATATTTTGAATGATTTCATGGATTTATTTGAATGAAATACGTGTTTCATTGTTGATATTTAAGTTCATAAATTTATGGGATGCAAAATACACTCATTCAATATTATATGAGGAAAAAAATTGAATGGTAGTAAAATTAATTGAATATTATATAATTAAAATATAATAATGAATAAAATATAATTGAAATTAAGATTAATTATGATTAAGATATAGAATTTGATGATGATATTAGGAGTCAAAAAGAATTTCATTTCTAAAAAATTAATATAATTTTGAATCTTGAATGGAAAAGTAAATGTAATGATTCCATATAATTATTCTGGTTATGGACGTAATGATATTAATTAAATTGAATTCTAAAATTATAGATTTTATGAAAATAAGAGTGATAAAAATATTTATTTTTTCTAATATAATTTTTGTAAAATCTAGAATCTATTTAGAATACTATAGTGAAATAATATGATCATGAAATAAATGTAATAATTTTCATCCTTTAGCGAGTTATGAGATGAATTTTGTAACTCCTTGACCAAATATATTGGGTCCAGTTATTAGAGACAAAATACCTCACATATCCATCAAAATTTTGTAGAGGCTATAATCATGAAATTAGTGTCAGAATGTTGTTGGTGAGAATACTATACCCTCATTATCATAATAATAAAGAATATATATAATATAAAAAAAATATTTATCATGTTTGATGATAAAAAATATTATATAATAAAATATTATATAATTATCAGAAAAATAAACAAGAATACCAGGATCCTAGTGTGAAAATCCAAAAAATTGTTATTAGAGTGCATGTTTTGAAATAAATTAAGCTATATTGACAGTACATGGATTTTGTTCTAGATATTCCTCCAAATAAAAAATAATCAAATCACCTATATATCATAGTCCACTATATATTACATAGATTGATAAATATTTTTGTTTTTATGTGAATCATGATTCCCATTAATATTGTGTGTAATAAATCCAAGTATTAAACCGCCACCAATTGTATATAAATTGTGAGTATGAAACAATGGTGTATGATATCATATAATTAATCCACAAGAAATAATTTTAAAAAAGTATTGGTCACCCATGTTCTAAACAAACCAGAACAAGCCCCAACTATCCCTATTTTACTTTTATTGTGGAATGATAATTGTAGGATATCGTAGGTGGCCAAGAAAAAACAATATGTTTAGTAATAAGGTTTAATTATTGAATCATTTAATTAAGTTTTATTAGGACTCCATGAAGTCATATCTCACCTATATCATTGGTCTGGCTACTAGAAATCCCTTTTATATCCATGTATAAGGTCATTTCTCTTGTCTATCATGCTTTTACTGCTACTGCTCGAGTTAAGCCTCTTGGCCATCATAACCCTACCCATTATAATGGTAAATCATCACCTTCATTATATTCTATGTGATATTATTATCTAAGGGATAACAATATCTCGATGTTCCACATCTTCTATGCGCCAATAAGAAATCATGGTCTTGGTATCACATATTTTAAAAAAGATAATTCAAGGAATAAATTAGAAAAACATTGTGAGAATATATCAGCAACTTAAATCTGATGTGATCAAAATTGATCAAGGTTAAATAAGAAATAATAATTATAATGTAATTATTCTTTATAATTGGGTCTCATGGAAAACACCCACACATACCAACCAAAACATGATATCATTATCAAGAACAATAAAAAAATTTTATACAAAATCAATATATCAATGATACATTTTTATATAAGATCCAAAATTGGAAACAAACATTCTCCCTCAAGATCACCAAAATTAACATTATATATCAACATGAAATCATCACTTAAATCAAAAATATTTATTTTTGTGATCAAAATAACCCCCATGGAATCATATAAATTATTCCATAAATTTTACTTCCTAAAAAAGTGAAATTACGCATGAAATAGTTGTTCCTCTTAATTTAATAATTTTAAATTCATACACTTAATATGTTTCGTTGGATAATAATTTTTTCATTAATTAATAATTTTTTTTAAAACAACATAATACTCTATATCTCAAGAATAATATGATAAATTCATTTGATAATTAATTTTAATTATTATTTTATAATATAGGGAAAACAACATTTAATAAATTTTAAATAGTCTAAAAAACATTATGATGAAAAAATTCTAAAACCAAATAATTATCGAATCCAACATGGAATTATCATTTAAAAAATACATAGATTTAAATAGGGTTATTCTATGCTTGAAATCATGATGATGAAATTGGATTGAACAATAATGTTTACATAGATTATAAAATAATAAAATATAAACTAAAAAGACTTAATAAGGGATAAATAATGAAGGGAATCAAAGGTCATATCTTTTTCTATGTGGGAAACCATGTTATAATAAATATATTTTTATCCAATGCATTAAATTAACTATTTTAATTCTTATTCAAGTAGAATCATTAATCTGAAGCATCTATAACCATCCCAAAAAAGTGTTTCAAATTTAAATGAGTAAATAAAAATGACTTCCCATGATTCTAGACTTTTAATATCTTGAAACCTTTTCATAGGTTCATGTTAGGGAATAAAAAATGAATAATTAGAAATAAAATCAAATTTTTTTCCAATAAGGGAATTTCATATGGGTATCTAGGATACACCCTGATATATATCATTAATATAATGTTACGGTAATTATTTTTCCATTATACATTGGATAAAATTCAAATTCTCTTATAAATGGGTTTGTTAACCATAAGAGATATTTATAAGATCTAACTTACTAGTTTATAGCTACTGAAACAACCTTATTCCTCCTTTAGAATAATAGGATTCCTTTAAAACCCCATCAAAAAACTATGGATAACTTTATAAAACTCTTAAAATAGATAATAAAATTTAATTTATTAACAAGTTTTTCATATGACCCATACTCATGATCTATGTTTCCTTTTCATAAACTATTGGATTTAAGGTCACATTTATGTAACTGTTTTTAAAAAATAACCATATAAAGAATCCCATTGTCTTCGTATAACCCCTAAAAATATGTTTTACCAATATAAAAATTCAATTAATTATACATCCTATACATATAGGTAATGTACATATCCATGGTTAATATTCTATACAAAAGAATAATAAAATTAAATTGAAAATTTCAATATTTCATGAAAATGAACATAATGATTATATAATTTATGGGTTTTATTAATATTTGAAAATGAAAATTATTTTATAATTATACATCTCTAGATACTTCATATCAAATAGAAGTATACTCAATGGTTCAATTAAAATAACTCACTCCATTGATTAACGATATTAAACTCACACCCCCCTGTTTACCTCTACGATATATTCAAAGTTCCACATAATCCAAAAAAAATGATTCATTTTTCATTATTTTAATTTCCCATGTGATCTAAAAATTTCAATTTTTATTAAATTATATACACATTATGTTCAATATGAAAATCCAAAAAGTCCACAACATGAATATGATCATACATATACCTATGGAGAAGATGCGCATGAATCTTACCATATATACATTGTTAATAATGTGAAATATATATACAGTACACTGTTATTCTAATGTACACTATAATATAATTTATTCAAAAATAGAATAATGTTAAAATACCCTTAATTCATTATTGTTCGAGGGAATGAAGTGTTTCTCATAGAAAGACGTGGATTTATTGACCCTTTTGCAGTAACATAGAGTGTAGGCCTTCTTTATTTCATTAGAATAGAAAAAAGGGGTCAAATACTGAAATAGATAAATTTAAAATATTGGAGGACTATATAGAAACATGATTCAATTTTACAAAGGAAATAAAAAATAAAATACGATAAATGAAAATTCTCAACATTCATTAAACTCATTCCAAGATTTAATATTCATATCCTAGGAAATGCTAACAAAATAAGGGTGATGTAAAATTCACAATAAGGGTTAAATACATTGAATGATATCAGGAATCAATAAAATATTATCAATATGGAATTTTAAAATACATAAAATATAGTTCATAAAATATATAAATTAACTATCATAATTGGATTAGGCATATAGAATATGTGAAGCTATATAACTGAAAACACCTTCCATTTTATCAATAAAATTTGAACCGAATGAATAAAAATGTAATATAAAATAAAATAATATCATTTATAATAATAATAACTATATTTTTAATAAATGGAATTCATATTTAGTTGACATCATGATATTGTGAGTCATGATACCTCAACCATAAAGTATATTAAACTGATAGTTTAAAAATACTTGATAAAAAACCCATCTAATTTGGCCAACTGACATTTCCCATGAGACATGTCGATGCCTTAATGGGATATAAATTACAATTACACACACATAGAAGTGTGACTAAATGATTACACATATCTAAAATAATCGACGTAATTAATTTAAAATTTTCTTTATTGAAAAATATTCTCTGGGGGTATATGATATACATTTATCAACATTTCTCCAATTATGAAAATATCATACAAAGTAATCACCAAATTTGAAAATGGTATATGATCTATGAAATAATTATATAAATAATATTATAATATGTTTATTTATGTGAAAATAAATTCCCAAATAAAAGTATATGAATAATGTTATTATTTCAAGAGAATTTCAACAATCAAAAAAATGGTAGACATTATAATGACTTTTACGACTCGGTAATTTTCATGTAAAATACCATTAGGTGAAATAATTTTAACTAAAAGTTAAACTAATATTATTTATTATTGAATCATGATATTTCATGTAATATAGTCCCTATATAAACAATATAAGTTAAAACTAGTTCAATAAAATTTCAATAATCCACAATGAATGGAATAAGATATGAAGTCTCGCACGTTGTTTCAAAATCATCTCATACGTTCTTTATCATCTTGAATAACATACATATTTAAATTTCATAAATTCATATGAAAAAATTTCATTTTTTATTTTATTTCTTGTATTACCATGTTAGGTACAATTACAAAATCAATTAAATTTATGTTGGGTTCTATGATGATATTTTCCTTATGAGATAAAAAATTCACTAGTTGGTGGATATTTTGTCTAAGAATATATTATTTAAAAATATACAAAATAATATTCATAAAGTAATTATTATATGTATAAAAATATTATAATTTTATCACTATAAATTTAAGTGTATTTCTATAAATTATGTACATTGTTTTCATTGGGACGGTATGTCGTACGTACGCATGATCAACAATTGGAATTTTCCACAATCATAATGGAATGAAGGTAAGTAATATTTTTTAATTCCAAAATGATAATTATATCATAAATATATGCTTTTTAGAAATTTACTTATATATATATATATCATCTATGTGGTTTGGTGATGAAAATAGAGTCACATCACTTCGTGAAGGTGGTTGCCTGGATGTATAAGTTTGACATTATCATACATTAGTGATTGAAAAGTTAAGAAATAAAAGAAAATATTTTTTTAGAATAAAAATTATTTCATTAATATCATAATTATTTCATTTATATAACTTATATTCATTAACAACATCTTTATTACTTTCCTTGTAATGTGTTATGAAAAAATATTTACATTGCTTTGTGAGGCGGTAGTCTATTGTACACATGGGCGACATTGTTGAATCCCCGAAGGAATGAAAACTAAAATGTTATATGTAATATAATTAGTACATAAGTATAATTATTTTTATCAATAAAATTTGTAATCATTAGATTAATCATCATAATAAACTGTGAGATGAGTTTATGGAATACATGTCACATCGGCTCAGGAGGGTATAGTCCGCAGTATACATGAGTGATGTTATCCATTCAAATTATAGATAAGTAGATATAGACATATGTAATGATGTTAATAAAATAAAATATCAGTATATGGGAGATAATTTTTTTTCTTATATAATTATATATTATGAATACATGAAAAAGGTGGATGATGAAATAAAAAAATAGGTGTTATAAATTTTAACTCATCTCATGACACTTCGTTGGGATATACCAAAAGTTTTCATAGAATGGATTTAATAAAAAATATTATAGATAGAGGAAAAATAATTTTCTTATAATTTATTTTGGTAGGTATTGGGGAGCCAAATATTTGATTTAAGATCTGCATAATCGATGATAGGGGTTATCTTTTATATGTGAAGTGATTGGAACAAAAGTGATTTTTGAAATGAAAAATTTTTACCCAACTTTTTAAATTCCCTAATAGAACAATCATGGTTCTTATCGACACATTGATAAGATATGGTCTATATATGTCCCTTGAATATATATTATTAATGTTTATCCATCATTTTAAAAATTATCATTTTAGTTTAACCCCATGTAAACCCATGTCTACCTTAATAATGGTAAATGATTTTTACTATATTACTAATTCATTTTGGTAAAATATTTATATAAACATAATATAGAATATAAATGATTTTTATGTGAAATAGAGATTATTTTTTATGAAATAAAACTCATATTACTATAAAAATAAAATTCAGTTCAAAACACACATATGTGACAGAAAGGTAGGTTTTTTAAAAAGAATGTTTTTATAATTTTAGATGGTTACAATATCATAATCCAATATAAAATATATTAAAACGGAATAAATTTTATTTATTATAAAATAATTTAACTCATTATAGTTATAAAAAATTAAAAATATATTTTATCATTTTAAATAATTTAAATGAAATGTTCTTATTCAAATAAAAAAATTATTAACTATTCATTAATAAATGAAACATTTCATAAAATGACCAAAAAAAATCTATTGTATTTTTTTATTATGATTCAAAAATATTACTTGATTTTATCTAATAAATTTTCTCAAATATTTAAAAAATAATTTTATATTATCTGTTCAATTAGAGTTGAAACTGTTTTCATTTATGAAATTTTTTTTCAAAAAACATATATTTTTTGTACATTAGTTTTTATTTAATTTTTAATCAGAATATTTCTATTTAATTTATCTTATAAAATTATAAAAAATGTTTTTTTATTAATTTATTATGTACTATTCTTAACATCAATGTTAACAGGATGTTTATATTAATATTTTATTTTTTAAACATATTGTTTCATGTACTGCAATCTATAGAATGTATACAATTTTTTTAGTAATAAGTAAGTAATAATTTCTTAGGGTGTTACATAATATTGTATTATTAATATTATATACTAGAAATTTATTATATATTACCATATAACTATCTAATGTCATTTTTCTTCTTCATTATATCATTTAGTTCTGACATTGCTTCTTTGATTTTGTGATTAATCCAATGTACCATTACTAAAAATAGCCTCCAATTACTCAATAATTTTTATCTCATATCAATGATATGTATGGGTTCTTAATATAATGACAGATAATATTATAATTCTAATTCCTTGGAGGTCAGAACATGAATTTGGTTTTATATTTAATTTTTTATCAATTATACATGAGACACATCATCTAATTTTTATATGCTTGGAAGCATTTAAGATTAAATAAAACAACTATAGTTATTTTAAGGATATGAAAGTTTATTATGTACTTAGGGATCATATTTACATTCCTATGTAGACTTATGACACCATTCCATGGATATAATTTCTTCAATACATTATCTCTGACTTTGAATTCCAAATACATCCTCTGATTGTCAGCATAACTCTTTTTCCATCTCTGAGCTACATTGGTTTGAGCCTAAGTATCTGTCAAAATTAATTTTGACTCCTAAAAAACTCATAGTATTACAATATTCCATTCAGAACTTGAATCCAACAAGTTGGACTACAAAATAAATTTTCACATAATTCATTATTCAACATCATTTCAATATATTAATATAAACAATTATCATAGGAAAATTACAATGAAGGGAAATAATTACTCTACATGCCCTGAATATCATGTGAGAGGAAATACATCATGTCATCCATTGTTTTAATCAACCTTTATAGTGTTCTATCAATTATTATATGGGTGGTCATGCACAAATGCATCTTGGTATCAGTATCTTAATGGGAACTCTTCCATAATTTTTATATAAAATAAATTCTATGAAAAAACGAAACAAATTACACTATTGATCCTTAAAAATCTATAAATATAGATCATTTTGAGGATATTAAGAGGTAAATCATATCTTATAGGAAATCCGTTTTCTTATTTGGTTATGTGATGAATGATAACCTATATTGAATTATTATTTCTATGATTTTTTGGGTATCCCTTTGATAAATTCAATTATAATGCCATCCTATTTATAAATAGGAGTAATAAAAGGATTTGTGACTCATCTTTGATTTTTATCATAGTTAGAACTTACTGACTAACCCAATATTAGGATACATAGTCACAAATTTCCCACATCATGTTATCCTACTAAAAATAGTCCACAAATCATTATACATCCTTTTGCTACTAGAGATTATATAGAAACATGGAATATGTGTGTCATCCATCATTTCCCTTTTATGAATTGGTATATATAGAAAGAATAATATCATACCATATTTCAAAACGTCATCTACAAAAATTACCTCTTATAATTTAACATAATTCATAGATTTAATTTTCTTCTAAATACTATCATAATCATATTAGTAATTTTTCAATTATTATAATACATATATTTTCATAGTAGTTTGAAAAGTGGGTGGTAACTATTATTCCTTTATAATTATAGTATATATTTTTACATCATCTATGAGTGTGTGATGTCTCTCAATCCAAGTTAAGGTCACAACTCCATGATTTATCTGAAATAATTCATTTTTAACCATTTTTACTTTAAAATATGTGTTAGTGAGTTGGGAAATTATAATACTTGTATATCTTTATCAATTTTTTTTTTCATGTTGATCAATTTCTATGAAATGATGTATTTTGAATTTCTTATAATATGTTTAAATCTCACATATTTCACCATGGATATAATGTATCAATGTCTTAGATAAAATGGTTATTTCAACCAACTCATTTTCATGGGTTTGATAGTTTTTTTGCAAGTCATAAATTTCATTGATGCAAGTGAAATTACATTGTCATTTCATATTTGGAAACAACCAAGTCCCTTCTAAAATTCATGACTATATATAAAAAACTATAAATTTCCATGCTGTAGAATTAAAATAGGAACTTATTCCAATCTTATCATTATTTTCCCAAAAAATTCTTCACATACCATTTTAGAAAAAAACTAACCACTTTTAATGTAAGATATGTTAAATGGGTTTCCAATTAGGAAAATGAAGAAGAAATCATTGATAGTAACCATACATACCGATGAAAATATTTTAATCAGTAGTGTTTTTTGTTATAGTCCATTATGTATTTGAATTTTTATTCATAGGATCAATTGATAAAATATCCACGAAGATAGTATGTCCATGAAAAGAAACTTCATGAAGTAAGAAGTCAGAGTTATGGAATTTATGTATATCTCTTTACTTCTAGGATTATAAAGAATGATCCTAGGTGATCCTCATTTTCCTCGTTCCCTTTAAAATACACCCAAATATCATTATTTAGTAACAAAAAACCATAATGATATTCCTTGAAAACTAGGTTCATTTTATCCATAAAAACAAATGTTGTATTAGGCATAGAATAAAAAATTAATATGATATCATAATATCGATTACTCGTATGGAATGTTGTGTTTAGAGTTTCTTCCTTCTTGACTCAAAAATTACATTTCCTATAATGATGTTCAATAATTTAAAGATATTTTTTATCCACGATTTTGATGAAAAAAGTAAAACAAATTCAGGAAGATTATATATATAAATTATCATAATGGAATTGTTTTCCCTATTATAAATTCACAAAATCATGGATACATCTTTCCTCTTTATGAATAGAACATGGTATCCACATGGAGAATCACTTGTGTTAAAAAACACTTTATGAAACATTTCCCACTGTTGTTTTTTAATCCCTAATAACTCCACAGTGGTTTTCCATGTAATTATAGTGAATATACATAAATTTATTCTTATTCAAAATCCCCAACCTCAATTTTAATCTTAACTTATCAATCCATAGATAATATGTTCTCTTCTTCCTCAGAAATATCAATTAGTAGAGATACCAGTGGTGGATCATCATATTAATTAGAGGATGATGTTTATTATCTAAAATTAAATACTACTACTTCTTCATCACAAATGGTAATTTATATATTATTTATTTCTAATATTTCATCATATTTCAAATTCTAGTCTATATAATGGACTGTATCATAGGAAAACTATGTTATAATATTATTCTCCAAAAAAAAATTATTTTACCTAAGGTGGACATGTTGACACATCATTTGATAGTGAAACATATCTTTATAACAGTGTCTCACAAATACCTTATTTAAGTAAATTAGTAACGTATGATTTTCATAGAAAATATTGTATATATTAAAGAAGATGTGGACCCATATTAAAATAAATAATGTATCATAATATTATTGTATGATTAATGTATATACCAACACATCTTAGGGAACTTATACCTTTGATTCAGTGATCTCATATGCGGGGATATCTACCCTTTCCATCATCATTGTTGGATATCCTTTACGCTTTAGGAATTTTTTTACATAGTGCCACATCTCCCTATAGTCAAATATCATAATAACTAGTTTTCTCTTCCAAATTTATTATTTCCCCTAGTAATACTTATCCCATCACTAATAACAAACTACAAATCAATTGAAGCATTCATTATGTGATTATATATATATTTTTCAATATATAATTCATTGTTATCTCTTCTGCTTAATTGATGAATTCTATTTTTAAATCTGATTAGGAGAACTCTTCTTGTCTTGAATTACCTATAATATCTAATATCTAAATAATAACTTATATATTTTGATGTAGTGGAAAATAATTTCAATAAATGATGAAAAACATTTAGGGGCCAATTACCTCAATATACAATACTATGGAATATAAATAATGGTTAATCTAGAACACTAGGTTTCATATTTAATTGTAATTATACCAAGGTAATAATGTAAAGGTAGCATCATAATCTGAAACACTTTATTGTTAATTTTTACCAATGTTGAAGATATTTAAATCAATTTTTCAAAAGGAATATAATTTTTTATTATTTTCTACTTAAAACCCTTACTTTCCATGAGTTCCATTTCCTCTTCATCCATTGTATTCTGGTTCAACGGCCAGTATTGATCATCACATCCGTTGAAAAAATACAATGAACATGTAAACATTTCCTTTTCACTATATCTTAATTCAACAAATATCTTCCCCATGTACTTATTATATTTATTAGATACCATTACATTCCCACTAATTAATAGAGTCTTATAATACCTGAACTAATCCAAAATTGATAATCACACTTTGTAATAGGATGCTCAATTTGTACCTGGTTATTTAACACAATCTGATTAATCAACCCTAATATATACATAATATTATAAATTTTAATAAAAAAATATTGTATTTCATAAAAATGAATATATTGATTGTACACTAATATTGGTACTATTCTTTATTCATGGGTCTATTTGTAAATAATTTCATAATATTGATAATAACATTATATTATGTATTTTATATCATAATATATAATTTATAATATAATTTAACACCCATAATTAATTAAATGTTATGAATTTTTAGTACATTAATTATATACTATGTTTATTAGGGGATATCATTATTTTTAAATAATTAAAAATATTTTGTAATGAAATGATGATTATCAAAGAATAAAAGCGAGTATTATCAAAACAAGTGGATTGTGTTGCCAATTTTCGTGCACCAAGTGATGATTATTTCAATCCTAGTGGGTCCTTTTTATAGTTATTACCCATATGATCCACTATGCTCGAAACAAACTGAATTTATCTATCCATAGAGGGATGTATTTCTATGAAAAAACACATTATATCTTCTTTACCAAAATATTTTGAAATTATTCAACACTTATCCTCAATTGAAATCATATTATGTTGTTCCAAAATATTTGTGTTCCTTAATATAGTCACTAATGTTTCAATAATATTTCTATGCAACCATGTTTAGACACCCTGATATCATTAACTTTGTGTCAACTCCTTTTCTTACATTTTCATAGATACAGGGCATAAAATCCAAAAGGTCTGATCAATTTAATATTTATTTATAACTAGATACATACATGATACCTATTATATATAATAAATTTATAATAATACATAATAAAATAAAAATTTCAACAACATTGAAACTCCTTCAATAGATTCATCTCCATTACTACGTGAAAAAAAAATGTTAGTCAACTCAAATGATCAATAAGTGTTACATATTGTGGAATATTTCATGGATTAATGAATTATAATCAATATGGAATGTTAAAGAACTGAACACCTATAAAATTTAACTTCTAGGAGTAAGAATGAAATTCATCAAGATATAATTTCATAGACAAAACCTCATCGATAATAAATATAACTAACTTCCCATTGTATAAATTATTGATAATTAGAATTCATTATCATAGTTAACATGATTTCTATAACAAAATGTTTTTTAATATAATAGATTTAAAATACAAGGTGATAACCAATCTTACTAGGTCAATTGATTTGGTCTCATGAGACGAATCGATGAATCGAGGGGATTTCTAAAACTAAGATTCCCTAAAAATATCTTTTCGAATGAATTACTAATATATAAAATAATACAATTAATTCATAAATAAAATGGATTATTATTAAATATATATTTTTTCATAAAGGGTACAAACAAATCAATATTTTGCACTTTGATAAATTAATTTCACAAAAAACACCATATGTAAAAATGTTATAAAATTTGTAATAACCATATCCATCATACTAAAATATACATATTTAAAATAAATTTAATTTTTTATGAAAACTAATTATAATAAAGTAAATATCTCAATATTAATTAAATAATCACAATATATGTGATATTGTACATTTATTTTTACGAGTTGGTAAATTTCATTTCAATTACCATTGGTTGAAACAATTTAAATTGAAATGTAAAATTTCATGAACAATTAGGTAATAATTGTATTAATTTTACAAGGTAATGTATTTACAACATATACATAAATATTAGATAAATAACATTACAATATACCACAATGAATGGAAATTGAGATGATATACCTTACATTGAGTTTAACTCGTCATGATCATTATTTATCTCCATATATTAAAAAATTATGTAAATAATTTACATTAATAACAACATTATTAAATTTTATCACTCATTTTATTTAAACTATTACATTTTTATAAATTTTTATAATTATTCAATTATGATTACATTGGTTTTTTCGATGATATTTGATATACATGTCAAAAATTACTTTGGTAGTTTTACTATAGGTATAAGAGGTCACTATGTCAACAAATCCAGATTCCAAATCATGAAATAATTATCATAATTATAAATAAATTAAACATTAATGACTAATTATAAAATAATGTTTGTATTAGTGATGTAGGATATGATCATATAGAAAGTAATTCATATGTACACGAGAGTAAAGTTTCCATTTCTTCAATGATCGTTTTATATGGGAGGTATGTAATATTTTATCTTTATATAATTAGTATAATATCATAAATAAGATAATATTACATTATATATATATATCATCCAAGAGGTTCAGTAATGAAAATTGAGTCACATCACATAAAAAACACACTATTCAACACTAACACTAATGTTGTTATCATCTTTCAATATGCCTAAAACACAGAGAAAAAAATGAATTATTATAATTGATGAAATATTACTATGTGATTAATATTAGAAATATGGAATTTTATGAAATTTATTAATTAAATGTATCATTATTAACATAAATTTAATGAGTTACTCAAAAATGAATTAGATCACTTCGCATGGAGAAAAACTTCTGCACACATGAGTGGCAATATCATCTTCACTATGTAATGTAATGTCAAAAAATGAATATGTTATATAAGTATTCTATATGTATAAATATATTATACATGTAATATATATACATTATAATAATTTTTATATCCAAACATGGGAGGTGTTGTTGTAAAACATTATACAGTAGTTTGTGTGGTGGTAGTTCACCATACAGATTTGCAACATTATATTTCCCATTTTATATTAGAAGATTTTGATATATGTATTGTAACACAATAAGTTTTTAAGGAGATTGATTTCTTTTCATTTTTGTATTGAGTTGTAAAATACACTAGGATAATAATTCCCTACATGCAACATTATCTTTTCTTGTGTTACACATAACACTATTCTTGGTTTATGTTACACTCAATTTTGAGTTATTTTGATAGATTTCTTTTAATGCAAGTCCTGGTTTATGTGAGTAGAAAAATTTTATTATAACCTATACAATATAATAGAATTTATGAAAAATATTAACTACATTATGAAAATAATAATTACATAGATATTTATAATTAATTCGTTATTGAGAAAATGATTATAAATTAAAATGAACCCTTATAAAAAATTTCTTTTTCCAATAATACTATTTAAATCAAAATAATTGTGTTTGTAAAATAATGAAATAACCCTTTATAATTTTTTTAAGAAAATATATATGTAATATAATCAATATAATATATATAATTCATCTTATATGATTTATAGTTATTGTATAATAACAAATTATTTATATTTTGGATAAAAAAAGTAATTTCAAAAAAATAGTTTGGTGTCTTTTGATGGAGCACCCATTTTAATATTTTTTTTTTCAATATTTTATATTTTTTATGAACAAATAAATATCTTATATTATTTTGGGTTATAATAAGTTACTTTTGATGATTTTTTGTATTTTTTAGATATGTTTCCATTTTTGAAGAATAAAAAATGAATGCATTTAAATTGAAAAATACTTCATCATAAATTTAATTTATTATTATAATATATATATATTTATTAATTTAAATTATAAAAAATATAATAATTTTATCATATAATATAATTTAGGTCATTATAATTAATTTTACATTGAATTTAAATGTAAAAACATATCAATCTTTTACATGTTCCATCTTTTAAACATCATTTTCTCACTCTAACCATAAGATTATTCATAAATAAATTAATACAACATCTATGGTAATAATTTTTAAAAATTAATTCCATATTCAAAAATAATTGTTCCAAATTAAGTAAATATATTTCTTTCATTCTTTTCGTATATCAATAGTCGGTTTAGAAATATTTATAAATATGGTGAAAAGGTAAATTGGGTAATTAATTGTAAAATTAATATTATAAAATTACCATAAAACTTCATCTAATATAATTGGACGGGTTTTTTCCCCTAAGTCATCCTTTGGTCGAAATGGTATCCTTTGTATGACACATGGATGAGATTAAAACATATATATTTTTTTTAATAAATGTAAAGGATAACATAATCAAACTTGAATAACTATATTATTTAAAATATAATGTTGTACTGACAATAAATTCAATAATAAATACTCAATTGGAATATTTTTTTTTCATGATAATTATTTTCTAATTTATATGAAATAAATAATAACTTTAAAGGAATATTTAATAATGAAATGGAAATTATTTAATTGATAATGAATAAGTAAAATAATTATAATTAAAATTAAAACTAATATTAAATGACCAAAATAGTTGACCAAATATTATTTTTCGAGTGTATTTTGACTACAATAATCCAATTGCATAATTAATAACCATGTGGAGCCACATGTAAATTATTATGAAACTTGTAGTATTTTATCTAATGTTATTCTAAAGATTTCATATTCGTATATTATCAAACATTACACATTTAAAATAGAATTTTCATTCAATAATTTGGACTATAAATATTTTTATTAAAGATAGATGATCTAGATTCATCAATTTATTTCATTTTTTATATTTACCTATCAAATAAGTATATCAATTAATTACACAATACTAATATAGTAATCAATTTATTAATAGAAATATAAAAACAATGTTATTAAAAATATTAAAATTAATATAATTATGGATTATTAATATATAAAACTACTTTTATAGATTACATTGACCGCTTATATATTTAAAAATATTTTTCATCGATAACAACATCATATCTGGATATTTTTAAAAATCTAAGTAATAAAATGTAAAAAATGGGTTGATATTGATATTTGTTCAAAATAATTTTTTATTAAATTATTTAAAAATAATAATATATTTTAAAAAATAAATAATTATTGTATGGTCTTAAGTGTTCTATATTGTTTATTTGTGGTCTAATTTATATAATAAAAAATTAAACTATTTTAATATGGAATATGTGGTTACCGTAGTTATAATTAATATTGGATAACTAAGTACTAATTAAAATGATAATGTTTAAACTCATATACAAACTAGAATAAAAATTATTTTTTGATGATATTAAAACCATATCATATATAATATTAAAAAATATTAAATATTTGTGCATTATAGATGGGTTTTTATTTTATTATAAATGAATAATTATTGAGATTCTAAAAGTTCCCCTCACCTACATTATAAAAAAGAACCTCCTACCTCAATTATTCAATTCACATTGAGCCTTAATGATTTTATATATTCGGAATATGTTTTATAATAATCTTCCCTAATAACATTATAGAGGTTTCATTCATCTCAATAAATGAAATCTAGTTCCATTATGTGGAGATCTTGAGGGACCTAATTGAAGAAGAGGTAATCTCCTTTACATAATCTATAAACATTATTTCTTATTATACATCCATTTAATATGTTATTTACATTAAAAACTTATAAGTCCAACATAGGATTTATTCTGAGATGTTATTATGATTTTGTAATAACCATATTCCTCCTTCTACTTATCCTACTAAAAATGAAATAACCCCGAGTGCATATGTTGGAATTCCATCTCCATGACGTGGTTTAATATGTTTTTCTACAATTTATTTTTTGATGGATATAATGATGGGAATAATATAAAATTATTGGGACTATAAATTGATATGGATTACTGAATAACAACTATTACATATACTTCCTTAATTTTTACTATCATGGAAATGATATTTTCACTCGTGCGTTTGTACGACATACCATCTCCATGATGTGATGTGATTTATTTCCACCTCCAAAATTCAATAATGATTACATAAAGGTATATAATAAAAAAATATGATATATATTCCAATATAATAATTCTATAAATGAAGGGATTATATCCTATTTAGGAGAATTGAAACTTTTATAAAATACATACATGAGAAAATGATTGAGTTAACACAAAAATAAAGCATGAAAATAAAATATTATTAAGTATGGGATAATAAAAAGTTATATGATATCATAAAAATTATGATTCATGGATAAGTTAATAAAATTCATTAATCTATAATACCATATGATTAGATACGTACCAACGGAATCAGACCTAAGGTAAGGGGTTATTTTTGTCTCACCTTTATTTATATGACCCACATGTCTTATACACTACTTGTTTCTTCTTTGTTGTGTTTATACTATATCGTAATATCATTTATATGACATTTTCACAAGATTATGATATTTTAATAATTTTATTTACAGCATTTTTCATTCGAATATATTGATTATAATTTGAAGAGTATTTATGTCATTTTTTCTTCAATGTTTAGAATTTTCTCTTTTCATGTCATTATTAGGGAATATTTATCATCCATGACCATGTATTATATTTTTTTTCATAAAATGTTTTAATTATATCCTAATGATATTTAAATCCATTTTTCCATTTTTTTTATTTTTACTAAACAGTTTCAACATAATCTTTCTTTGGTTTTTGAAATGATATACTTTTTTACATTTATAAAAAAGAATAAGAATAATACATTATTTTAATATATATGGATAGAAAAAAATGTTACTCTTTTATAATTAAATATTTACATGCACCATTACTTAAAACATTAAATGGTTTTTTCAATGAAACTTATTTCTTTCAAAATTTCATGAATTTTTATGAAATGAAAACATTTTCAACGTAAAAAGTATATTTTTCTCATGAATTATTTTTAAGTGTCTCTATAAATTATGTTCCACAAAATATTACATTATATGATGTTATATATTCATTAACTGGGATTTTTTCCAAATGATAATATTTTTAATCATCCAATTATTTTTTTACATTTACTATAGAATTATATTTTTGAAATCCACATAATTATCCTGGATTATGTAATGAAGGAATGATGTTTATGAAACCTATTTGTAAATGATAGGATTATTGCTTTATATTATTTGGGAACACATTCATATGGTTTTTATTATTAGATTAGTGGGACCAATTTCTCCCCATGATGTATTGGGAATATATTTATATCTCTTGAGATAGACAGGACTTGAATGGGAAATGATCTCTGTTTAGTAATATAGGGTTGGAATGGTGGGTAAACCTAGTTCATTAATGTGGGGATAGAATAGTGAGTAAACACAGTTTAGAAATACAGGGCTGGAATGGTCAGAAAATCCAATTCATTAATATATGACAAGAACAAAGAGTGAAATCAGGTCATTAAAAGAAATTTTCTACTATGATACTCTTGGAAATAAGCCATTGATAATATGGAAATGATTTCCTATTATTATGTGTTTTCCCAAAATTCATTTTTATACCAATTATTTATTATCATAAATCATGTTCCTTTATTATTCATGCCTTATTAATTTCCATAATTTATTCAATAAGACAAAATTCTGATATTTTTACACATTGTATGATTTTCAAAAGTTATGTTCATTTTATTACACCATTCTATTCATGTTCTATTTGATATTACACTTATTTACCTTTACTAATCATAAGTGATAACACTTTTATTATTTTTTATTTTTCCTTGTATATAAATAAAGTTTTTAGGTTAGGGTAGTAAAGAGTAAGGTATTTCTAAGATGCATTGAAGATCCCTTACTCAAAATTTTGTTTGTGTTCCATGATTTCAAATGACATAAACTACTATTATATTTGGATGCCTATTTTTTTATTGTATTATATATTCATGAAATGATATTTTATATTCATGTACATCAATATAGTGTCATTATATTTGGTATCCGAGTGAATGTTTAGTCAACATATGGAAACTACGATATGAAAAATTCATTGAGATCTCTAGAGATATTTGTATGTATATATATAGTAATGTGCTGACGATAAGTCTAATTAAAGGTTAAAATTCTAGAATATTATTACTTCTCTTGAATAACATATTATTAAAACTAATATATCATTGATTTAAATATAATAAATAATTTCTCTTAATAATGTGTTTTTACACTAAGATAAGTACTTTTAGAATTTGTATTCTAGTCATTGTTAATAGCCAAAACTAGAAATAAAATAGTTAACATTGATTGCTTCAGATATGAAATTCATGGGAATTATGTTTTTTATGATTTAATCTCATTAATAAAACAAAGAAGGTGCTATGATTAGTTGTTATACTAATTAGGATAAAGAGATGGAAAATGACATTTGAGATGTTTGGGATGATCCAACCATATTGTTTACTTTAAAAATAAGAATCATGAATAGATAAATGATGAATAACATTAATACATGATTCAAATATATTATTCATGGAATGAATAAAATAATTAACCCTAATAAAATGGTTTAGAATAATTTTTCATAGTTAAATTTTATATTTTTTTGTAATTAAAGGATTATATATATGTATTTTCACTATATGCTTTTCATTATGGAATAAAAAGGATTTATTGAAGGGAGGTGAAAAAATAAGAATGTTATTTAAGGGAAATTTAATAATTTGGTTAAGGGATGGTAACCTCTAATGTGATCAATATGAGGAGAAAATTGTTTTTAATTTGGATTAAGATATGTCGGATATTATTAATTTGATGGTATTAATTATGTATTTGTTGACATGTGGGTTCTACAATAATGGATGATGTTTACAAAACTTTTTACAAATGACTATATTCAATAACAATTGGAATAAGGAGACTTACATGTTTTCAATACGTAACCATAGTAATTCTGGTAATTTCCATGTTTTAATAGAATACATGATGATGGTTGTCACATGATTGAAATGTGACCAACAATAGAAACATTATGTTATATGGTGACTAATGATAAGTTGTTTACTAAAACTCATTTTAATGTATTGTATTTTCATATTATGGATGTATTGAATGGTTTTACATTTATATAAAGTTTATGTTAATCATTGGATTATGTTTGTGAAATTAATGCTTTATCTCACCATAGGTGGACTTTTGCATATTTTATAACTTATGCTAAACATTATGTCACAAAGTATGATGGAATGATTTATTAATCTATCAATAAATATTATGATATTTTAATAATTTATGAATTAAAAATTCAAATTCATTTCGTCGAATCGTAGATTCAGGTGAAATTCAACAAGTCAAGAAAAATGGGGTGATATTTGTAAAATCAAATAGGTCTCCCCATGAAAATTTGTTAGCATTAGAAACATGATTTTGATGTAAGATAAGTTGTCTTGTTATCATAATTTTTATGATATCAATGACCTTGTTAATGATTATTTATTTTATGTTTTCTTGATTGATGAATTTCTATGGATCACTCTCTTTCTTAAGATGAGGGATGTTTTCAATATCTATGATTATTTTAAATTTCCTCCATGCCCAAATCTCCACATATGCTTCCTACAAAGAAACACAATTATGAGTAAAATTGTGAAAACTTAATGTTTCTAACATTCCTTTTTAATGGATGTTTTATTATGAATTTTTATGATGTGTGTTTCTATGAAATAATATTTTAATTATTAATCCTGTTATAACCTAGATGAATTTCGAGGGAGAAATTAATTTTAAGGCGGTGGAATGTAACACTATGATATTTTTATTAGATATTTTTTATTTGATATCAGGCTTTTTATTATAAACCATAATATCCATTTTCTACACACCCAAAATTAATTATCATCTAGTATACAAAACACTATTCCTTGCTAGTGTTACACAAATTTTTGAGTTCTTTTGATAGTTCTTATTTCATGCAAGACCAAGATTGAGGGAATAACTAAATATTAGTAAAAACATTTCATTAAAATAAATATTATGATCAATTTTTAGTTAATTATGAAAACATTCTTCACAAAAACCTAAATATAATTAAATATTTGGTGAAAAATTAATTTTAAATGAATATAAAAAACATTTCAAAATAATAGGATGTGTTTTACTGAAAAACTATTTGAATGAAAATATTTGAGTTTATAAAAAATTAAAATACATATGGATGTATATTATTAGTTAAATATATCATTTATATATTCATTAAAATGATTAAAATTAATCTTATATGTTTTCTATACATGATATAAGAAAAAATTCAATTATTCGGATAAAAGAATCATTCTTCAAAAAATAAAATTTTTCAAATATTTGATAGAGCAACCATTTTAAACATAATTTTGGATACTATTAAAAATATTATTTTACATAATAAACTTATTCATATATATTTTAGTATCACATTTTTCATTTTATGAATTTTTGGAGTTTTTTTGATAAGTTTCACATTTTGTTGAATAGTAAAAAATAACATGCTTTTGAATTGAAAACCACATCTTGTTAAAAATTATTTATAGTTTTAAATTATATATTTTAATGGTTTAAAATTAAAAATACATTATATTTCATCAGGTAATATAATTTAGGTCCTTAGAATTAATTTTATATTAAATCTATACATAAAAACATTTCAATATTTTGAATTTTGAATTTTTGAATTTCATTTTCCCATTCCGACCATGGGAATGTTTTTAAATTAATTAATAAAACATTAGTAATTAAAATTTTTAAAAATAGATTCCATTTTTTGAATCAATTTTTCTAAATTATCTAAATAAATTATTATTATTTTAATGATGTTTTAATAACAACTTCAGTAATTTTTATAATAATTTATAAAGGTAAATTGGGAAATCAAGGGTAAAAATAATATTACAAATTTAAACAAACAGTTGTCCTGAAATCATTTTACGAGTGTGTTTCGACTTAAATAATCCTTGTATATAAATTGTATCCTTTTTAATCAACTTGGATGATATTAGTACATTTTATACATTTTATTTTAAAATAGTAAAGATGCCTAACTCAGATTTTAATAAATATATTTTTTAATATAAGGCAATATAGAAAATTAATTGGAATATAAAAACTCATTTTCAGGTAAATTTATTTATTTATATTTTTAATTTCTATTTAATTTTCATGAAATAAATAAATACCTTAACGGGTTATATAATGATGATGTGGAAATTATTGAAGTATTAAAAAATAAACAAATATAATATAATTGAAAATTATATTAACCATTATGAAAACCAAAAACATTCCCAAATTATATTGGCTTCTTATATCTCAACAATTATCATCCAATGGTCAAATAATTCTCAATTTGGATACACATAGAAACGATTATGGTAATTATAATATTTTATCCAATGTAATGTTAAATTTTTCACATTCATGTTTTTATAAATATAACATTTTTAATATAGTCTATTATAAAAGATATATCAACTATAAATATTCCCTTAAATTACTCTAGAACCATCCTTATCATTTTTTTATTTGAATGTTTTTCCCCACTAATAAGTATATTTAATTATTAAACAAAACTAATGTAGTAATAATTTTATTTAAGGAAGTATCAAATTAATGTTATTGAAAATATTAAAATAAATATATTTTCAGATATTTAATATATAAAAGGAATTTTATTAGTTCCCTGGTCCCCTTAACGATATAATAAAATAATTTTTTTTATGATAACATATTATATTAATATTTTTAAAAATCCACAAAATGAATAGTGCTTAAATTAAAAATATTGATATTTTATCAAAATAATGTTTTATTATATTATATAAAAAACATTATAAAAATAAAAAATAAAAAAATATTATGTGGTATAAAATGTTCAAAAATTATTCATTTATATTATAATTTATATAATTAAAAATTACACTTTTTAATATTTAAAAATGTTTTACCTAAATAAAAATAAAAATATAATAACTAAGTAATAATAAAAACGATACTGTTTAATTTGATAGAAAAACGTTTCAAAAATTTAATTTTTGATATGATTAAAACCTTATCTAATCAAATATCTAAAAATATAAAATTTATGATGTTATTAATGGGGTTTTACCTTATAACAAATTTATATTATCGGATATTCTAAAAGTTCGACTCACCTCAATTAATAAAAATTCTCCTCCTACCTCACTTCCTTACTTCCCATAGAGCATTCATTATTATCTATCAGCTATGCATTTCCATTATCGACTTCACATGAAACATTATAGAGTTTTTGGTTTTCTAAAAACAGCAACTCTAGTTCCTTTTAAAGGAAATATAGATGGATCATGTCAGAGAATAGGTAATCCCCTTTTCTAACTCTCTCAAGTTCATTTATTTCCTATAATTCATCTTCCTATGTTTTTTCAAAAAAAAACTAATATATCATGTATAAAATATATTATGTGATGTTATTTGGATTATTCAACATCCATATTCATCCTATAACATATCCTATGAAAAATGAAATTTCCACTCTTGCATATATACAGATTACCATCTCCAAGCCATAGTGTAATATATTTTTCACTGCTTAATTATATTGGTAAAATGATTGAAATAATATATATATATAAGTATTATGTGTTTCAACTCATTTCTGTATACACTAATAATACTTTAATAAATTAATTTATATAATGAATAAATATGATATATATTTCCTCAATATAATTTTATAAACAATGTAATTATATTCTAATTACAATAATTGGGGCTTATAAAATAATACATGCATTAGAAAATGAAGTAGTAACCACCCAAAAGAATCATAAATATAAAATAATATTAAATGGGTGATATTATTATAATATATGATATCATAAATATAAATATTGAAATGGACAAAGTTAACAATGCGATCTAAATCATTATAAAGGATGATTGGATAAATACCAAGGGGAAAAAACCTAAGGCATGGGATTATTTTTGTCTCAACGTTATTTATATGAGATACATGTAGTATAAAATACTTTTTTCTTATATGTAGTGGATATACTAACCATGATTAACTTTTAAAAAATTTATATAGAAGATTGTTTTATTTTCATAATTTTCTATATTTAATAGGGAATATGAGTATATTGATAATAAAGTAAAGAGTATTTATTTCACAATCTCTTCAAAACATAGATTTTATTCTTCTTAAGACTCCATTGGGGAATATTTATCATCCATGTCTATGTATTTCTGAAAATGTTTTCATAAAACGTTTTATATTCACTTATGGATATTTAATGTCATTTTTAACCATTTTGACTATTAACTACATGATATGTAAAGAATATTTTTTATTCATTCCAAATGAGTAAATTTTTGGCTTTTTGTAAAGATGTTTAAGAAGAATTATTTGTTTTATCATATACAGAATGGATAGAATATTACAGTTTTTCAATGATTAAAATCTTTGATAATTAAATTATAATATTATATTGTTATTTAAAAATAAATTATTTTATTTTAAAATGAAGGGGATTTTATGAAAAGTAAATATTTTCAATTAATAAATCAAATTTTCTTCAAGGTTTTTTCAAATGTTTCTATTGAAATTATAATCAATATAATATTTATTTCATTGACAGTACATAAGATTTATTAGGGATATTTTGTTTCATGTATATTATAATTATTCTACCTATTATCTGATTATGTTTGTTATGGAATGATAATTATTAAATTCTTTTATTTTTTATCAAATAAGTTTTGATGGAATGATGTTTATGAAACCCATTTGGATATTAAATGATGAATGATTTCTGTACTTGTATAACACATATGTGGGGTTTTAGTTATAAGATATGTGGAACCAATATCACTCTTAAATGAATTGAGTAACTATTTATATCCCATGAGATAGACATGAGAGGAATGGTAAATGATCATTGTTCAGTAATAAAGTTCTATAGTTGGGAGAAGACAATGTCCAGTAATACAGATCTAGAATGATGAGTAAATATAGTTCAGTAAAACAATGATGGACTGATTAGTAGAAATTAATTAGTAATAATGTGATATAACAAGGAGTGAAATCAGTTATGTAATGGGATTATTACACTATTATGGTATTGGTAATGATCCTTCACTACAATTAAAATTATTTTCTATTCTTACGTGTCTTCCAGAATTCCATGTTTTATCCTAATTATATTTTCTCGTTAATTAGGTATATTATTATTTATTTCTTCTTTTTGAACTAACATGTTTTATTCCTTGAATAATTTTTTTTGAAATCTAATATACATGATATGATATTCCAATGTTATGTTCATGTTATTACATTCTTATGATATTGTTCAATTAAATATTTTATTTCTGTACCCTTACTGAGCATCTGAGACAAAAATTTTAATATGGTTTCTTTTACTATAGATATAATGAAATGTTATAAGTATGGGTCATGTTAGGGATGATAATTTTGGAAAAATTTTAATTTATTTCATGATATATTATTTTGGTATTACATGTTTCTAAATGCAATAAACTAATACAGTCTTTGGGAATATGTTTGGCTAATGTATTATGTATTTTTCAAAAATAATTTAATATTCATATACAAAAATCATGGTTTGTTTGAGGTATTTTTTTAACATATTAAATTGTAATAATATTAGAGACATTTATTATTATATAGTATAACTTCAGATTATATAAAGGAGGTTTAATAAGAAATTATACAAAAAAAGTAGTTTAAAATATTACCTTTTTAAAGAGAAAACAATTTAAGATTACTCTAATGTATTCCTATAAAGGATTTGTGATAAAAAAAGGGTATATGATGAATGGGTGGAAGTTGGTGTTTAATTTTCATAGGTATAAATCTTCATAATTTTTTTTTTGGTGTCAATAATCGAGGATAAGAGATTTCCTTTTATAATTTAGGTGTGGGGTACAATTGAAATATTTGAAAAAAATATTTACCCACATTTATCAATTTAATAAGAGGTAAAATAGATTTATATCAACACTTATACATATTAAATCCAAATACATACATTATAATGATTTTAGAATTGTTTTTCATCATTTTAAACCAACAAATTTTAATTTAAACACAAAAAAAAATTAACTTGACTTTGGTAATAGATTTCTACTATTTTCTCTATTAATTTTGTTCAAAAAGTAATATAACCATAATATAAAATATAAAATATTTTGATCTAAATTATTGAATCCATTTTTCCGAATAAAATTTATATAAATGGAAAAATTATATCTAAAACAAACCCCAAAGACACATCGAAAATGTGGGTTTTGAGATGAAAATTATCATATGTATAGAATGTTTGAATATAATAATTCAATATGTAATTGATTTAAATGATCCCAATTTAATTTATTATAATATAATTGAACTAATTTTAATTTAAAAATTTTAATACATACTTAATTTTTGTATATAATAATATTGAAAATGTAGTTTAAATATAAAAAATATTATTTTTACTATTCATCAAAAAAAATAAATCTTTTAATAAAAATACTGACACATAACCCTAATATAATTTTAATATTATTTTTTAAAAATTGAAGTTTATTTCTTCCAAAATAGTTTATAAAATTTGAATTTAATTAATTCTTCACATCTGTAGAAGAAGATATGAGGACATTTTGATTTAATAAATGGTTTTCAGAAAACATTTATTTTCTATCAAATGCTTCTTGTTTTATATCTAATTTATAGAAAAAATAATGATATATTTTATACAAGTATATGTGATATATGTTTCATTATTCAGTTATTAGTATACATAATTTCAAGCATAATGCATTGGTTATAATATTCATGTTAAAATAATATTTTATTATTGTATTCTCACTTAAACCTCGTATTGCATGAATCACAAGCTATCGAAGATATTATATTTGTTTAAAAAATAATAATATATAATTCCTCGAGGTGTTAGAAAGGTATAATTTTAGAAACTCCAAATTTGTCCCCTTTTATTATTATAAGATATGTATACACATTGATATTTGATATACTTATTTGGAATGATTTTTATTCTCTTGGAGATCTCTTATATAATAATAGGTTCCAATAATGTTTTCTCAATAGTATCTTTGAAAAAAGCTATTTAAATAATGTTCTTTTAAATAGTACATCATACAGTTCCATCTGAATCAACACCTATTGATTGTTTCTATATAAATATTTAACTAGGACTATTTTATCATCCCAAAATCAACCAAAGTATGCATTTCAAGCTCAGAAAATATAGTTTAATACGTAAACTATCCACTTTAACCATGAATCGGTATAGAGATATTATAGTGTTATTAATTTTTTCTGACTGAATAAGGTTTTCTGGAATCCCTTTAATAATTTCCACATAATAAATATGTCTTTATCATATACAATTATAATTATAATTCCATTTAATTTTACAAAATCATAGACATAATTTAATCACAATTCAAGAATAGAGTTAGTAACATATATAGATATAAAATGAGAATAATTAATTAGCCAATAAATAGTCTCCCAAATAGCATAACATCTCCTTATGGTCATGTATAACACCATAAAAAAGAAAATTCAGACATATGTCAACTTCTAGGTGGCCTCATGAAGTGGCTACACTAATACACTAATACATTGTCACTCATCCATTATAATATTATTGGTATGGAATCCAAAAATAAATCATATAATGTCTTTCTAAATAATTGGTCATTAGAACTACAACGTAAAGTAAAGTTAAATCTTTATCAGTAAACTATTCACTACCAAAATATTGGTTTTAAAACCCTCATCATATATTCCATCATAGACGAAGGTACTAAAATTATCACATTCACTAGTATCATATCATAGACATGCAATGACCACCTATGTGTTTGGTTTCTGTGTAATTTATGTTCTGTCAACACAACACTGTATATAGAATCATCTTAACTAGACGTTAACTATTCTAATAAAAAATATGTGATCACTAATGAATAACTTGTAATCGATCACATATCCTCAGAAGAAGCCCGCCAAAAATTAAAAAAAAATATCTTTGGGATCTATTCTTCCACCAATGTTTGTTCAGAATTATTCTATGAATTCTATACCTTACTAATATGATAACCTAAACTGATAATAACATTTCAAGGTGAAAATTCTATCTCAATATATAATTTTCTTTAAATATAATTTCATGCTTATATGCCAAATGTTTAGTTATTAATGCATTATAATATATAGAAGGATATTGTCCATTATCTAGATAATAAACCTTAATAAAATGATATAGTGTCAAAGAGACATCAAATAATGGACCATGAATACTTTATCTATATTAGGGTTTTGATTGATCCCCTCTAGGATGGTACTGATGTAACCCATAATCATTTACCTTCTCCAGTTGGTTCCTATTTCTCTCAGTCCAGTTCTTGATGCATCATAGTAAACAACACAACAAGTCGCACATATATGAAAAATTAATAGATTACTCATAATCAATAGTGTATTCTTCCTAGGAAAAACCTCTTTACACTTAACCATCTACTAAAACATCACTAATTCCTTTATCATTGTAGTAGTATGTTCTGATAAATTAGAAGAATTGTGGATATACCATCAATACTATCCAACTAAACCTATAAATATCCTGATATCCAACACATTCTTGGGATGTGTCCAAGTCAATACCACCTTTAATTTTTCATGTTCTATATATATAAAAGTCTCATATATCAAAAAAATCAGGGATTTTTTTTTTCAAATTTGAATGTTTACATTTTATAGTCATCACATAATTCATACATTCTCAAATTATACTCTACGCTATATAGACATTTAAATCACGCTACACTATGGTAGTTGAGAAAATTAGTATATCTAAAATGATAAATAAGATGAAAAAACCTAGATATTGGTGAAAATTTTTATTGATAAGATCTACAAAATCATCCAACCCATTTACTATCACATATAAATCAACAAGGACTCATATAGATCATACCTTCAAAAAAATTCATCTTCATGATCCCATACTATATATCCCACAAAGAGTGTGTCACGACCCGACCCAACGGGGCTCGAGCCGTGACTCCCCAAGCCCGCCTCCAACAGGCCAGGGGCTGGCGACCAGCGCCGAGTAGGCTATCACACACATGGGAGGCATTAGCCTAAGGTACCTGTACACACGCACCCACAAACACCTCCATGCAACAGTGCAGAGATATAGAAACTGGAAAGTAAATGCATGCATACAATCTATCCCACAACCAGAGAGCAACAGCAAAAGTACAAGGGCAAAATAGGGCCCACCAAAAGAAAACTACAAAAGCGTATCCAACCTGCTCTGAAGAAGGGGAACGCTGCCACAAATACCCGCCGGAAAGCTCCCTCGGCACAGCTCCGGTAAACACCCCGGTCAACCCGCTCACTAAGCTCCGCCTGCTCCGGGTCCTCCTGAGACTCCGTCAAAAGCCCTGTGGTCTGCACAAGACACAAACATGTGCAGGAAAAGCCCGTGTAGGGATGAGTATAAACATACTCAGTAGGCACCCCAAAAACCCAAAACCCAAGGGGGCAACTGAAAGGCAACAGTCCGCTCAACCCAGCCAGAGGGAACCCAGACGAGAGAGAAACTCCATCTCGTGACCATCCTCGGCTAAACACAACTAGTCAGCTCAGCTCAGCTCAGGTGTATGCCCATACATACACCTTGAACAATCCAGATATACACAGCTCACGCCACAAAGCCACAAGAGGTACCGACCTCATCACTAGCAACTGTCCACAACCAGGAGAGTACACCACGAACACTGTCATACCATATGACACTCATCCGAGAGATACACTCCATCGGGATACTCGCAAACATCACAGACGCTCACCCGAGAGACCACGCTCATCGGATAGCATCACTAAGGAAACATCGCTGAAACAACATAACCACCAAACTCCTCGGAGAGGGGATCGCCGCTAGGGTCCGCTAGGGGATACCAAGACCCACTCCGGTATACGCAGCTCACAGATAGGGGATCACACCCAGGGTCCGCTGGGGGATACCACGACCCGATCTGGCATACGTAGTTCTCACAGATGGGGGATCACACCCAGGATCCGCTGGGGGATACTACAACCCGATCTGCACTCGACAGAAGCTTCAAACTCAGATAGAGGATCATCGTCCATATAAAGATGGTCACGACGATACCGGAACCCTATCTGGGATAACTCACGATGTAGGGGATCGAACCGACGATGCCACAACCCTAACGAAACTACGCGCTGAGTAGGGGATCGCATAACCAACGATACCGCAACCCTACCGACACCAAGCGCTGAGTAGGGGATCGTATAACCAACGATGCCGCAACCCTACTATAAACATCATGCTGAGTAGGGGATCCTAAACCCGACGATGCCACAACCCTACTATGCACGACCCACCGCATAGGGGATCATATTCCCGATGATGCCACAAACCCTACGGGGTTAACCTGCTTGATAGGGGATCGATGCCCATGAATAAGCGGTCACAGCGATACCAAGAACCCGATCTAGGGTAAAGATGCTAGAGGATCCACTCCGGGCCCACCGGAGGGATACCATAACTCTAACAGTTTAAACATCCCATCGAGAGGATCACAAACCCATACGAAGGTTGTGATACCACACGAACCCTCGTAGGAACGAACCAAGGGAGAACCCTCAACCACTGCTGGTCCAAACGTCGCTAACCCGAGCGACTCGCCTCAAAGCCACACTACGCACCTCCGAAGCCAAAACCGAGGCCACCATCGCGTTCCACGTGGAAAAACACGCAGGATAGGCTGTTTACTCGCCCGAAACGGAGCACCGGTGAAAACCTCACTATTCACCGTAGCTAGCTCGTGCGGGGCCCACACAACGATCCTGAAACCCATCGGGCGGATCCCACCACGGCGATCCCCTCGGAAAAACAAGCGGAATCGACTACTCACTCGCCCAAAACGGTCACCCGGTGAAAAAGGTACTATTCACCGAAGGCCGGCTCGGGTGGGGCCCACGCCTGGATTCCGAAACTCATCGAACGGAACACACCATTGCGATCCTCTCGGAAAAACACACAGGATCGACTATTCATCTGCCAAAATCGGACTCCTGGTGCAAAAGTTGCGTTTCTCCGCAAACGCCAAAACACGGCCTCGTGGGGCCCGCACCCCGTTCTCAGTCCCAACACCCGGAAACCATCTCAAAAAGTCCATCGTACCATCAGGGTCACAACGCCACTGACGGCACGTCAATCGGACGCTCCGGGTAGAAGTTACAACGGCCCGAAGTCGTAAAATAATAAAATAATATTATTTTATACGACGTTTCAAGATCCCGGGCCACGATCCCGAACCCTTAAACCCTCATAGTGAGTTCAAAAGGTCCGTATCAACGCAAGGAGTGCGTCACCGCAAACGGCTCGCGAATCGGAGTTACAGTTTGCGAGTTACGGGGGTTTAAAGAACCCCCGGAACAGTCTGGCCGGACCACCGCAGGGTCGCCGGAAACCACCGCGCCGCCGCCGGACTCCGCCGTGCCGGAGCCGGAAACCACCGCGCCGCCGCGGGTCTCGCCGGATTCCGCCATGGCCGCCGCGGGTCTCGCCGGAAAACCGGATTTTTCGCCGGAAAACTTCCGGGAGCCACCGGGAGCACCCCGGTGCTCCAAATTCAGATCCGAAAAAAGATTTGGAAAGATCGGGACCTGAACTATACAAATCTTATGAAAATTTGAAGAAAAACAACACAAAAACGGAATCCGGGATTGTAAAACTCAAACCGCCTACCTCGTGGGCGAAACGCCGACGTTCTGCCTCAGATCCGCGCTCCTGAGCTTCTGCTGCGCACTCCTGGAACGCCCGCCGTCGAATTCTGAGCTCGTGGGCGCTCCGTTTGCTCGATTCGGTGGAGTGGCGGCGAAGAACGGCGAAGAACGACGAAGAACGATTAAAAGGGGGGAGGGGCGCTGATATTTATATCAGCGGCCCACCGGCGCCAAACCCGCCTCGGACCCGACGCCCGATGCGAACAAAAGTAAGGTCACCCCTAGGGTAAACGCGCCGTTCTGAACGCAACGGCGGTCTCAGATTTTCCATCCGAGACTCCGTTCAGAAGTTATTTGAGCCGACGCTCGCACACAAACTTGCCACTTATTTACGGAAACGCCCCTGGTGGCGTTTCTCACCGCAGGCCCGCGCCCGCAAAGATTACACCCCTCCTAGGGTAAAAGGCACGTTCCGGACGCAATCGTGCCCTCAGATTCCCGTTCTGAGCTACCTTTTAGGAGATATCACACCCCCGCCACGTGCATAGTATAAAAATACTTAATATTTTTATAAAATTAGTTCCAGGCACACCGGGCCTCGGAATCGCACGCCGTCTTCGCGCCTAGCTCTGGAATTATTCGTAGAAATATTCCAAAGTCTGACAGGGCCAAAAACTCGAGTCTGTACATCCTCCCCCCTTAGAACTTTTCGTCCCCGAAAAGCCCTAAGCACAAGGAAAGCGACTGGACTCTCAACTGGGTCTCACACACCAGCGAGCTCACCAACAACAACCACTCAGGGTCTTACCAACGCCCTGAACAAAACTCGAGCAAGCAACAAAAGGAACGAGTACCGCTAAACAGTGTCTGACAAACTACTGCAGTAAGTAGAAAAGACACAAGGCGTACCTCTGTCCATCCGCGGTGCCTCTGGGTCAACAGCCTCCAGGGCATGCAGCTGTCCTCTCCCTCGACCACCAGCTCCCTGAGCTTGGCGTGGACCACCTGGGGGTGGGGGTGGTGGCAACTGGTACTGCCTACCACCGCCTCCCGCTGCACCAGCTCCGCCGCCACGTCCGCCGCCCTGCGGACCTCCTTGCTCGAGACGCTGCCTCTACCAAGGCGGTCCATCGACCGTCTCCCTCTCAGCAGCATGTCGGGTGGGACAATCTCTAGCAAGATGTCCCCGACCATCGCAAGCGTAACACCGCCTCTCCTGCGGCTGACCAAAACTGGCCTGCGAGCCCTGTGAGCTCCGAGGCTCAGACCCCCCATCCTGGGGTCACCTCCTGAAACGTCGGCCACGTCCAGACCCCTGAGTCTGACGTCGGCTACCAGATGTCGATCCGACCGACGAAGTCTCCGCTCTCGAGTGCCCAGCACTAACAGGCAAGATCTGCTCGGCCAGAAAGCTCTCCACTACCAGCGCTCGCTCCAGCACTCCAGCATAGGTGGGAAGACACAGGGAAACCACACCTGCTCGGATATCCCGGCGTAATCCCTGCTCGAAGGTCTGAGCCCTAAAGAACGGGTCTCGAACCATATCCAGGGAGTAGCGCAACAGGTCTGTAAACCTCGCTGAGTACTCCGACACAGTCATGCTCTCCTGTCGAAGCTGTAGAAGCTCTTGGATCCGCACTGACCTCAGCGTCACCGGATAGAACTCCTCCCTGAAGAGCTGCTCAAACTCTGCCCACGTGAGCGTCTCCTCGTTATGGGACTGCGTCACCAAACTCCACCATCGCCCGGTAGAACCATGCAGAAGGCTCGCCGCTAGGACCTCCATCTGATCTGGAGGTGTCCTCACTAGGCGGAAAACCCGGGTGACTGCCTCAAGCCAGTCATCAGCTGCCTCGGGGTCTGGATCACCCCGGAACCTCAGAGGTCGCTACCTCTGGAACTCGTGCAGCACACTCAGCCTGCGTGCAACCTCGTCCTGCACCGCCGGCACAACCAGCTGCTCAACAGGTGGTGGCTCAACTGGCAGAACACCTGGAGGTGCAACCTCAGAACCTGCGCCCTGCTCCACGGCCACTACACGGGGCGGGTCATCAGCACAATCCTGATGCGGAACCCTCGATGGCTGTCGTCGTGGAGGCATCCTGAAATACATTCAAGACACACCACAGTCAAGGAGTATATCTGGAGAGCTGACTCAAGAAGGACAAGGAAAAACCAAAAACCCAGTCCTATATGATGCATTTACCATTATGTCCCCGCGACCAGTGTACAAATGTCCCGAGTCGAAAGGCAGGTTATCAGAGTCCTGGTGTATGGATACGTCGGCCGCTGCACCAACACTGGAGTCCCTGGCCTGAAAGCCGAGCTCGAAACACCCTAACACTGCCGCTATGCAACCCAAACCAAGCTCACAGCTAGACCAGCTACGCTCTAAGATCCCAAAGGTGGAACCTCCTATGATTCCACTCTGTCACTACTCGACCCAACGGGGCACGAGCCGTGACTCCCCAAGCCCGCCTCCAATAGGCCAGGGGCTGGCGACCAGCGCCGAGTAGGCTATCACACACATGGGAGGCATTATCCTAAGGTACCTGTACACACGCACCCACAAACACCTCCATGCAACAGTGCAGAGATATAGAAACTGGAAAGTAAATGCATGCATACAATCTATCCCACAACCAGAGAGCAACAGCAAAAGTACAAGGGCAAAATAGGGCCCACCAAAAGAAAACTACAAAAGCGTATCCAACCTGCTCTGAAGAAGGGGAACGCTGCCACAAATACCCGCTGGAAAGCTCCCTCTGCACAGCTCCGGTAAACACCCCGGTCAACCCGCTCACTAAGCTCCGCCTGCTCCGGGTCCTCCTGAGACTCCGTCAAAAGCCCTGTGGTCTGCACAAGACACAAACATGTGCGGGCAAAGCCCGTGCAGGGGTGAGTATAAACATACTCAGTAGGCACCCCAAAAACCCAAAACCCAAGGGAGAAACTGAAAGGCAACAGTCCGCTCAACCCAGCCAGAGAAAACCTAGACGAGAGAGAAACTCCATCTCGTGACCATCCTCGGCTAAACACAACTAGTCAGCACAGCTCAGCTCAGGTGTATGCCCATACATACACCTTGAACAATCCAGATATACACAGCTCACGCCACAAAGCCACAAGAGGTACCGACCTCATCACCAGCAACTGTCCACAACCAGGAGAGTACACCACGAACACTGTCATACCAGATGACACTCATCCGAGAGATACACTCCATCGGGATACTCGCAAACATCACAGACGCTCACCCGAGAGACCACGCTCATCGGATAGCATCACTAAGGAAACATCGCTGAAACAACATAACCACCAAACTCCTCGGAGAGGGGATCGCCGCTAGGGTCCGCTAGGGGATACCAAGACCCACTCCGGTATACGTAGCTCACAGATAGGGGATCACTCCCAGGGTCCGCTGGGGGATACCACGACCCGATCTGGCATTCGTAGTTCTCACAGATGGGGGATCACACCCAGGATCCGCTGGGGGATACCACAACCCGATCTGCACTCGACAGAAGCTTCACACTCAGATAGAGGATCATCGTCCATATAAAGATGGTCACGACGATACCGGAACCCTATCTAGGATAACTCGCGATGTAGGGGATCGAACCGACGATGCCACAACCCTACCGAAACCACGCGCTGAGTAGGGGATCGCATAACCAACGATACTGCAACCCTACCGACACCAAGCGCTGAGTAGGGGATCGTATAACCAACGATGCCGCAACCCAACTATAAACATCATGCTGAGTAGGGGATCGTAAACCCGACGATGCCACAACCCAACTATGCACGACCCACCGCATAGGGGATCATATTCCCGATGATGCCACAAACCCTACGGGGTTAACCTACTAGATAGGGGATCGCTGCCCGTGAATAAGCGGTCACAGCGATACCAAGAACCCGATCTAGGGTAAAGATGCTAGAGGATCCACTCCGGGCCCACCGGAGGGATACCATAACTCTAACAGTTTAAACATCCCATCGAGAGGATCACAAACCCATACGAAGGTTGTGATACCACACGAACCCTCGTAGGAACGAACCAAGGGAGAACCCTCAACCACTGCTGGTCCAAACGTCGCTAACCCAAGCGACTCGCCTCAAAGCCACCCTGCGCACCTCCGAAGCCAAAACCGAGGCCACCATCGCGTTCCACGCGGAAAAACACGTAGGATAGGCTGTTTACTCGCCTGAAACGGAGCACCGGTGAAAACGACACTATTCATCGTAGCTAGCTCGTGCGGGGCCCACACAACGATCCCGAAACCCATCGGGCGGATCACACCACGGCGATCCCCTCGGAAAAACAAGCGGAATCGACTACTCGCTCGCCCAAAACGGACACCCGGTGAAAAAGGTAATATTCACCGAAGGCCGGCTCGGGTGGGGCCCATGCCTGGATTCCGAAACTCATCGAACGGAACGCACCATTGCGATCCTCTCGGAAAAACACACAGGATCGACTATTCATCTGCCAAAATCCGACTCCTGGTGCAAAAGTTGCGTTTCTCCGCAAACGCCAAAACCCGGCCTCGTGGGGCCCACACCCCGTTCTCAGTCCCAACACCCGGAAACCATCTCAAAAAGTCCATCGTACCATCAGGGTCACAACGCCACTGACGGCACGTCAATCGGACGCTCCGGATAGAAGTTACAACGGCCCGAAGTCGTAAAATAATAAAATAATATTATTTTATACGACGTTTCTAGCTCCCGGGCCACGATCCCGAACCCTTAAACCCTCAAAGTGAGTTCAAAAGGTCCGTATCGACGCAAGGAGTGCGTCACCGCAAACGGCTCGCGAATCGGAGTTACGGTTTGCGAGTTACAGGGGTTTAAAGAACCCCCGGAACAGTCTGACCGGACCACCGCAGGGTCGCCGGAAACCACCGCGCCGCCGCCGGACTCCGCCGTGCCGGAGCCGGAAACCACCGCGCCGCCGCCGCGCCGCCGCGGGTCTCGCCGGATTCCGCCATGGCCGCCGCGGGTCTCGCCGGAAAACCGGATTTTTCGCCGGAAAACTTCCGGGAGCCACCGGGAGCACCCCGGTGCTCCAAATTCAGATCCGAAAAAAGATTTGGAAAGATCGAGACCCGAACTATACAAATCTTATGAAAATTTGAAGAAAAACAACACAAAAACGGGATCCGGGATTGTAAAACTCAAACCGCCTACCTCGCGGGCGAAACGCCGACGTTCTGCCTCAGATCCGCGCTCCTGAGCTTCCGTTGCGCACTCCTGGAACGTCCGCCGTCAAATTCTGAGCTCGTGGGCGCTCCGTTTGCTCGATTCGGCAGAGTGGCGGCGAAGAACGGCGAAGAACGACGAAGAACGATTAAAAGGGGGAGGGGCGCTGATATTTATATCAGCGGCCCAACGGCGCCAAACCCGCCTCGGACCCGACGCCCGATGCGAACAAAAGTAAGGTCACCCCTAGGGTAAACGCGCCGTTCTGAACGCAACAGTGGTCTCAGATTTTCCTTCCGAGACTCCGTTCAGAAGTTATTTGAGCCGACGCTCGCACACAAACTTGACACTTATTTACGGAAACGTCCCTGGTGGCGTTTCTCACCGCAGGCCCGCGCCCGCAAAGATTACACCCCTCCTAGGGTAAACGGCACGTTCCGGACGCAACCGTGCCCTCAGATTCCCGTTCTGAGCTACCTTTTAGGAGATATCACACCCCCGCCACGTGCATAGTATAAAAATACTTAATATTTTTATAAAATTAATTCCGGGCACACCGGGCCTCGGAATCGCACGCCGTCTTCGCGCGTAGCTCTGGAATTATTCGTAGAAATATTCCAAAGTCAGACAGGGCCAAAAACCCGAGTCTCTACATAGTGATAGGATGACTAGAGATTCATCATGGAAAACCACCCTTTTTCTCAATATTGATGAAAGAGATCATTGATCCTTGGAAAAGATTACATATTATTTATGATCACCTAGTTCAACTTCACAAAATATATAATGAATTGAGGTTTGATCTTAATCATCATGGAAAAGTTAATATTACCCCTAGGTATATAATAGTTATAATAATTCCATTATAATATAATTTATAATGATATAAAATGATACCCTTCATCAATTTATGCACCATATGGTATTGGGGTATTTAAATAGGCTATTTACTTATCACGAAGTCCATTGCATTGTCAAATCTTGGATATGTTGGAGGAATTCGATAGAAATTTTTGATCCTTTATAATAGATATTAGATATTGAAGGAAAAAATGATAGTAATACCACTGGACATGCTCAAAGAGACAACCCTACATTAGGAACCATAATCATCCTAATAAATCTCATCATGATATTAACACCATGAACTCCTAACTGCCACTCATATAATATCATTAACCATTCTCCCTTAAATGAATAAAATTGTACTCTTATCTGATTGCAATAAATGAGATCTTATAAAATTGTCAGATATTCCATTACTACAATCACATTTTACCATTTCATATACAGAATCATGATGTCTAATATATTTATATTACTACAAGTAATAATAAGACAGATTGGGAGTTGTTTAATTGTATCTACATTTATTCCCAGTAGAGTGTTAAGGGAAATAAACTCAAAAGATAACTAGAGTTTTATGTTATTAATTCAAATAACATCAACATATAAAGCGTTATGAACACTATTAGTATAAAATAATGTAATATACATGTTAGAACTGATAAATAACCTACCTAAAATTTATAAATTATATCACCACTATGTATTTAAGTATGATCTATTGCATATACTCCACCTACCTCATGTCCCACGTCTTCTCCATGAGGTGAAATACTCACAGAATACATCATTATTGGAGAATATTATTGAAGAATCTATTTATAATGAAAAAACACCAAATTACTCTTACATAATTCCTTATACTACTTTGACATCAATGGTCTTAAAAATGTATCAAGATGACCATATTTTGGAACATCAAACAACTTCTTTGAAGGAATGTCGAAACGATGATGTAAGGATTGATCTGTCAAAAAATTAATCATTATAGATCTACTATAGAGAAAAATATATGGATAAATGTTGTACCACCTTCTTACCACAACCATGTTGGAGGTCATCTATCATTATCTATATAAAACTAAGAGACACACTTGTCACAATATTAATAGATCCACCCTCTTGAGTTGTTAAATGTGGAGGATGTAAATCTTTTTGATCCACCACTTGACCATTCTCAATAGTTATGTCCATGTGTGGAGACATTAGATAAAATTTGTTTGAGACAACAAACAAATCATAATGTTTGTAATAGTGACTATCCATGAAGATACAATACTTTCATGTCTCAATTAAGTAAAATATGGGATCAATTAAATTTAGATAAATGAAATGATTTATGTTTTTTGATCATTTTCATATATCCCAAGTATACCTCAACGATATCTGCTGTTTCACCAAGATTTATTATATATAGAACTAATTTCTAGAAAAAATTATACTTTAAGTCATACTAGATGAGATGCTCATGTATGTCAACCTAAATCAGTATTTCCAACTAACATTTCCACACAAATCATTGAATTTTTGATGGAATAAATTATATTATAATTAATATAATCACAAACTATAATTGATAAAATGGTCTATTAATGTGTAGTGGGGAATAAAACCCATAGGGAGAAACTAGAAGATGTCGAACCAGTGATTTGTATCCATTTATATTATATTTCTCAACAATTTATGTGGGTTTTAGATTAAATTAAAGATATTGATTTTGATTGAAGAGTTAGGAAGATGATATGGACCATGGTCATTTATAGTGTTTTAGGTAGAAATGAAATATCAATCCTAACCTCTAATAGTCTTAGGGCTTAGGATATGAAGTGATTCCTAAAGATGTAACTGGTTATGATCATTCCAATAAGATCTATCCAAGATGAATCGATTCCTTGGTCAGGATATAGCATGCATCCTTGATGAATGAGAAATAACTTATATAGATGATTGTTTCATCAGATATTAGTCATAGGTCTCTCTACTCAAGTAATGTTATGTTCAATCAATTAAAAATCCAATTGTTAGGGTTGAATAATATAATGTAACAAATTGTAATTGATTTATTTGATTACTACCCTTAGTGAAACCAGGTTTTTGTTTAGAGATTCATTTTCTTAATAAAAGCCCAAACATTGGACCCTTACCATATGAATTTTATCAACACATGATTTTATTAATAAAAATTATAGAATATATCACATATATTAAATTAATATTGGTAAAATATTTTCAATAATGTAGGCCAAAATTGAGTTATTATGAATTAAGCACATTAAAACCAGGAAAATTGATAAATAAGTCAATCACATACTTGAATGGGTAAACAACCACGGATGTGAAACAAGATTGATTTTGAATGGTATGAAAATTGGTAAATTGATATTGAAACAAAATGTGTAGTTTAAATTGGTTAATAATGGATTATGAAAAATCGATGACATAAAAATTCATTTAAAACCACACAATGATGTTTTTAAAGATTAGTAAGAAGGGAAATAATGTAAGAAACAAGAGAATGGTCATGAATAAAGAATCTTCTGATAAGGGAGTCTGTGGATGTCTAATATCTATACACAAATAGTTGGATATTTACATTATGGGTAACCTTCTCACATAACGTATTCTATATCCAATAATTTCCTTATGTATCTTGTATATGGTGAGTTTATAGCTCTAGTCATTTGGATTCAAAGATACTAATTGGTTCATTATGTGTGTTGAGGACTCGTAACATATATCATCATCGAGGAATATAAATTATGAGTGAAATTGAATTCAAATATTAAATGATGTGTATATTATATTCTTCCCAATTATTCTTTTCATGACATGTAAGTTATTCCGAAGTTGTTCTATCCTCATTAGAATTATTGTAAATGATAAATTTTCATTTTGAATGTTCTTTGTGGCGTGAAAATTTTACTATTGTCATTTTATTACTTATTTTTAATTGGAGTTATGGATACATATTAACCAAAAAATAAACACATATCTGGTTAATTATTGAATAAAAAATGAATTATATTTATTTAAATAAATACAAAATATATTTACTAATTATTCATATATAAATCCACCAACATTGAATAACTGATTATCCCCTAGAAAAAATATCTCAATTTGGATTATGAAAGAATTTTTTTATTGAAAATAGGATAAAATTTTTAAAACATGGAAAAGTAAAACCATATAGATAAAAGAAAAATTCATTCTTCTAGAATAATATTTGTAGATAGAATCATTAATCTACGAAGTTTAGTTCTACATCTATATTCTTTATTACATATATTAAAATTTCATAATGATTTGTAAAATTATACACCCATATTTAAATTAATCTCTCAATTGTTTTTCTATCATCACTCAATGTAAAAAATTTAACTGCAGTTAAGCTCATACCTGAATCAATATTCTTAACCATAGTCTTGAATTTATTCTAACAACTCCACTTCATAAATACATATATAAAATATGACTCAAGGTATTTAGTAAAAATGTTTTATATGACAATGATTTTGAGGGTAGTTGGGATGAAATTTAAAATCATGCTCAAAAGGAGTTTAAAATCTAATTTATAATTCATAATAAATTTAATATTTCATTGAACAGACTCATCTAAGATCAACTCATATACATACTCCAAAAATATCTAGGTCTATTCAAAAATATATTAAGTAAGTAGATAAAATATACAAAATTATTTTCTTTATTTTTTATAAGTCATGTAATGGAAAAATATCACAGACATCCCCTTACAACACATGACCCATCATAGGATTCCTCAGTCAATGAAAATTGTTGATTTTAACATACTAATTCAGAAAACAATAATTTTTTATTTCATTTTCATTCTAAAATTTAATAGATAAGCAGGGTTGGTGTAATATTCAAAGACTAATCATGGATAAAATCATATCAGTATAGTGAATATTATATAGTAAATCTTCCCAATAATAACATCATGTGTCTATTAGCCATGAAAATTACATCTCAGTTGTTCATAGGATAATTATCCATAATACTTGATGTTGGGTATGGAGGGATAATAATCCTGATATTGAACCATCAAAACAAGTTTACTCATAAATAATACATTTTAAATTATTAAAAATGACATGTGTTTCTTTGAGAAAAATGTTTCTACGAAATTCCCTCAATAATATTAAAAATTTATTAGATCCTTCATAACCACAATAAGATATCAATGTTTTTATGATCGTTTTCAATTACTAAGTTTTCCCTCATAAAATATTCTAAAAAAATATATGAATTTTATTTGTAAATAATCTTATTTGGAATGAGATCATACCAAAAAAATTGGAAATCACTCATGTTATGAAATTTGTTAATTAGTAAATAAAAATAAATTTCAAAACGTTTTAATATTACTAAAATTAATAAAAAAACCAATCATTCTAAAAATATAAATAAAAGTAATTCATGTATTTCAATAACACCGAACAAAAATTTTAATTTTATTTAATTATGTGTCATGATTTTTTCAGATTAAACCATTCATTTCATGAAAAATTTCTCATAAATAGTCGAAAATAAGTAAAAATCCATGATTATTTAAAATGAAGCACAATATTTACCCCCCCCCATACATAAAATGAGAAATTATAAACAATAAATTTGTTGATAATTATGGTAGACACATTAATAACAGCATAAGGAATATAAAATAGAAATTTAAATTGAAATTATGGAACGGATAGCTCCCTATGATGAGTTTCATGCATTGTAGAAACTTGAAAAATGGTGTTTTCAAATATGGATACAGGTATAAGTCATTAGAAAAACAAAAAAATTGGTGAAAAAAATTCGTAGTATTTAATGATGATAGAAACATTAAATTGTTAAGATTCGCATATTGAATAATTATGAAATAAAATTGATATAAATACATATTTATGAGTATATTGATATTCATGATTGACCTAAGAACATTAATTATAATAAAAAAATACAAATCCAAAAAATATGGCTAAAATATTCGAAAAAAATATGGTTTCTCTCCTCTATATCACTAATAAATAATACTCTATCCAGAAAAATGTAAAATGGTTTATAAGAGTCCATTATTCGCTTAGAAGTCTATTATCTTCAATAATAATTGGTAGTTTTGTCATCATGCATGATTTCATACTTGGAAGGATTTACCAAAGTAAGAGCATGCAATGCATGAATCTAATTACTTAATATTTCAATATTTACTTTTTATAGTGGGGAAAATTGATGATCACATATTTTCATTTAAATTTCTTCTAGCTAGGGATCATTTTCAGCCAGATACTGAGTCATCTTTTTTAGAAGAATGATGGTGGATGGAAGACATATCATTGATGATATGTGAGGAATAAGAGCTAGAAATTGATAAACTAATGTAGTAATTCATGTAATATAAGACAAATATTAAAAAATAAAAAATTGTATCCCATATATATATTATGAAATTAAATATCACTATGAAATGGAATAAAATAATTACAGACATTTTCACCCACGTAGTGTTTAAATGGTGGAGGATTACAAGTGAAAATTCTCTGTTATGTTCACTCTTTCTAGTCCATGAATCAAAATAACACTCTTTAATATTGGGTACATTGATATGGATCTCCATATAATTTTAGTCTATGGATTGTAAAATATGATCATTGACGACCTATGAAGGTGTTGTAGTGCTAGAATCTTCCATGAGGCATGGTGAATTTGAGGAACATAAACTGATTTTTTCCATGTTTTTAGTATCATGATCAATGAATGGTACCTTGTTTATTGGTGGAATGATTGGTCCCTTTCCCCTCTGGGATTTCACTGATTAATAGTCATACTCAACTTTAAGGATTATCAGCTTAGAAGATAGAATAGAATGGGTGTGGGCCAGTTTAAGAATTCTGGAAGATGAAAGACCTGTTAGTGGTGGGGGCGAGAGTCTTCAGGGGATAGTGGTGAGGTATGGGTGTTAATTAAATCCATTTAAATGAATTGGATTCTTATATGGAGGTATATCTAATGCAGGTTCATCAGAATATACTAGTGAGAGTGATATAGTTAATCAAGGAATTATAGTTTAGGTGATGGTGTGGGTATGGTAGTGGTGGATGGTGATTATATATTGGATTTTTAGGGGAATGTATGGGTGTGGATATGGGTTTGGTAATGTAGTTAGTGGAGGGATGGTAAAATATGGAGGTGGTAGCGTAATGTGATGTGGTGGTGGTGGATGATGGGGTGGGGTTGTCTATATGGAGTTCATGTGCCTCATCTTTTCTGCCGATGTATACTAGTGACCGAAGGTAGATTCCAACATCCATCCAAAGACTGGCCATATTTTAAATGAAGAATAACTCAATTGAATTTCTCATGCATTGTTATTTTAAGGTAAGGGTGGTTTATAAAATGTCTATATGTTTTTAATGATTGATGATGATTGATCCACCCATCTGTGTGCCTCATGTCTGCTTCACATTAAACCTAAAATTAATAGTGAAATGTGTCTCAAGATTGAAAATTGTACCACCTATGGTGATGTGATAATGAAGGATAAACAATTGGTCATTATCCCATGATCTATTATTCCTACAAGCTGGGAATGTTTCATGGCTTGATTCTGGATCCGGTGACTACCGTTTCATAGTAGGATGGACTTCATAGTCTAAGGGTCATGGATGCTCTGAGTGTCCTGAGATAACATTCTCTAGAATCGTAATGTATAAAACTTGATTATGTTGACATGATGAGTCATAAAGGATAGATAATTGAATATTTAAAAAGAATATAATGTGATACAAACACCAAATTTTTAATGGGTGATCGCAGAGGGACTACCACCTAGGCGAATGGTGAAAATATCAATTCCTTGATTGAACATGTCAACGATCATAATAAAAATATCCTTAAATGTTTCCTTGAATGCATATAATATAGTTTAATGGGGAAATCTATCATGGTCATGGTTGATGTCTTAGATGATCCAAATATATGTTATCAGGAGAAAATCTAGTGTTTTTTCAATCTTCAAAATATTTTCCAAAATGTTGACCAATGAACCTGGTTCTCATGTTGGAAAAGTGATAGAGGGGTTGCAGATGTGTATTTATTATCCCATTCGACCACCTAAAGTTTGAATGTGAATCTATATAGGCTTAGATTGTCGAATATAAATCAATGGACCTGGGAAAGTATGAAGAGGATTGTGATGGATTTGTGTCAGTTCTTTGGAGCTTAATTGGATATGAATCATCACACATGAAAAAACTTTGGACATTGGGAGTATAGATATTCATTGTTCGATTATTTCTTACACAATAGAAAGTATTGTATTGAATTCACCATGGAAATATATCTGTGGAGGAGGTCTGGTGTAGTGAAGGAGGAGAAGTGCAGTGGGAAGGCTCTAATAGAAGAAGACAATGGGGTGTGTGGTTGAGAGTTACGATAGAAGGGATGTTTGAGTGACCATATGCATCATGAGCTCAACATTAAAAAATATTAAAGAACATTAAAATTTTCACATCATGTAGAATTCAATAACATGTGATACCCAATATTTTTTATGTCCTAGAATACACATGTTGACTTTGGATAACAAGATGTGTAGTTTGAGAATTTTTCCAATTTTTGAACCGATTCTTTCATCCTATGCTTTTAGAAATCCTAGGTAATTATTAAGTTCTACTCTACCCAATTCTAGCCTATTTTACATATCTTGGCCTTCCTCCCAGTCAGAGATTTGTTTTTTGTTCCAAGATAGACTCATTCTTAATTATATTAAAATGTGATGATAAATACTCCATTGAATGGTTCTCGGTATATTCTCAATCATTTTCCATTTACATTGATATATTGTTCATTGCCTTTTGGAATCCTAGTGTTCCCATATATTAATACTTAGAAAACTATCATAGTCCTAAACATATAGATTTAATATTTCTTCAGAATAGAACTACTCAGGAATTTAATATCAATACCTTATTCCCTAGTTTAAATATTCATTGCACAAGGAAATAATTATTCAACTTCATGTACATTTATTTATAAATTCTGTATTTCTCAAAGGAAACCATTCTTATTTCCTCTATTTCATCCATTTTTAGCATCAAGACATTAATTTCTTTTCATGATTTGAAATTAAATTTCATAATCATGTAGTATGATTGATTTTGTAGTTCCACTAGTAAATTTGATATATTTTTCTCTAAAAGTCAATATGGATTATTTAATATCAGTGTTTTGGATTTTTTGTGATATGCCTAGAGTTTGTCATCTAATTTTAATATCGAAGAATTTATATTTTCTAATTGATTTAGTATAATTTATTTTTCTGATATTTGATAATTCGACCTGACCTCTAGATTATAGTGGGTATGGTGTTCTTGTGTTATAATACATTTCATAATTCTCAACTATTTATTTGGCATAATCATTAGATGAATTTGTTTCTCGATCACTGAGGACCAATCTGCGAAATTTGAATCTTGAAAAGTTAATTTTATTTTTGATTTTTATGCCAACTTGTTCGATGTCATAAGTGGTGGATTCTGCCTCAACACATTTGAAAATGTAGTAAAAGAATGAAAAATATTAAATTTTCTATTAAAATCTATGAATTTTCCCATAAAATATATTCCATATACATTGAATATTCTGACATTAAGGATCATTTTTTGGGGAATTACATTTCCCTTTCTGATGGTTAAATTTATTGGAACTAACAAAAGCATTGAAAAAAGATTATTGAATATTTATAGAGTGATGGCCAATGATGTCTAGTTTTGAATATCATTTCCACAATGTTTTCCAATCATTGATTCCCTCTAGAAGGTGATGTATGACACATATCGAGTACACATTTTAATTCATCCAATTGGATATAGAATCACATTAATTGATCGTCAGAACACATAAAATGTATTGGATCATCCCTCTTTATGTATAATAAATCAACAAAAAATATCTATGGTTTTTTTTATGAGGGGTGTTCCTAGAGTGATTTCATGGAGATGTTATTTACAATGTCAGGAAACCACAGGTTTGACTTTTTTTGATAAGAAGGTGTTTAATTTGGGGGGGGGGGGTCAAACCTCGATGTCGATATTAACTAAATCCTAAAGGATGGGTAGTGAGAGTCATGATAGATGATCTAAAAAAATAATTCATTGTTCCCTTGGTGTCCTTTATAATTATTTCAAACTATTTTATTAGTAGATCTGGCATACCATCTCTGGTTTGTAATCTATTTTTAATAAAAATAATAAAAAAGTGTTTTGTGGTTAAAGAAAATAATAAAATTAAATAAAACAGTTATTATCAGAACATTTTGGTTGGGTAGATTAATAATAATATTTCGATATTTATTGTTTGGTAGGTTACCTAATTTTTATTTGATGTGGGTATGTAATAGAAAATTGGATAGAATACAAGGATGCATATCTTTCAATTGAAAAAAAATAGATTGAAGTCACTAGTGATACACAATAACTCGATGAATTTTTTCGAAATTTGTAAAATTATAATAAGATAGACCACCAATTTATTCATTAAAATGTCTAATACCCACGGAAATAAAATAGTGTCTTCAAAGGGAGAATTCTTTTCATAATTGTTTTTTCAAATGTCACACTATAATCATAAAATTTTCTCTTAAGTGGATGTATAACCTAGAATTGCCAAAAAAACATTCATATACATTTAACAATTGATAAATTAGTGAATTATATGATTACACTGCTCATTATTAGATCTACTTCTATGAAATCCATTGATATATATGGTCGGAATATTATGACACATTCTACAGTAACGTGGAACTTCGTCTAGTATTAAACATGTAATTATTTGTCAATTTATGGAGGAATATTCATTATTACATTGGCATACAACCAAATATTTTCTATAAATATAATAAACATCTAAAAATATTTCTATGATTTACTCCACCATATCATGGAATATATGTGTCATAACCATTTAAAAGAATTTCCAGGGAATTACTCAAACTATATGATATGTAGAATTAGGAGAAGGAATAGAATGGACGTGTTAATGTTTTTTTGGGTAATCAGCTATGTCAACTACAATTTTATTGTATCTTAAATATCTCTCTATGAAATAAATTGGTTTTTTCATACCCATATCAATAAAATTTGATCCATTAAAGGCATGGGGAAATTATTTTTCCATATTCTAGTATATATATTTCTATAATCTATGTAAAATCGACATCCGGTGATGGTTCGAGTCGAACCTAGTTAATAATCATCATTTTCCACAACTTTAAGGACACCATTAATTGGAATGAGATTTAAAATACTCACATACATATTGTCATAGTTTGAAAAAATTATACTAGTGTCTAGGTGTTTAAGTAAATCATTTATAACTGCATCCATGATTATTGGTGTGAGTTTCCTATAGGGATTGAAATTGGGAGAATAAACTTCTTCTAATAAAATATTATTAGTGAATATTTTTTGATAGATCCCTATTATGTTAGATAACCCCTAGAATAGATTTATTATTTATTTTTAGGGCTTGTTATAATTTTCACTATTGCTTCTATCTGAGTTCCCAGACGATGATAACTAGTTTCACAACATTAATTAATAAGAATGAGTGCATGAGTGTTGTTGGGGAAGGTTTTAACAAAATTATTCACAGTTGGATGATCGAGGTTGTGAAAATTTGATTGTGTCAATTATGATATTTTCTAAGCACCTAACATGGTTATATATATATCCCTACTTTTAATTACAATATACTGCATCAGTATCCTAAATTCATGATCATGTAGTTATTCCACTCTTCAATGAGAAATATCTCTTAACATTTAGAATAATTATCCCCTTTTTATCTTATTTTTCAATGTCAAACAATAATTGTTAATATCCATATAAAAAATTTAAGTCTTCTGTGATTCACATTAATTAGAACCTGACCAGGGGTTAGGAAAGGTTATCATAGAATAATCACATAATTACTTTTCTGTTATATGTCCAGTATGAGATTATCCATTAAAAAAATGAAATCTATAAATTTGACTTCGACAACCTCAATAATTCCTTCAAAATTCATTAATAATTAGATACACAATTTATGTTCCATTATAATCAGCTTCAGTTCATCGAGTCCCGACATTCATAAAATAGTAATTTACATGAGTAAAATGATACCTGACGAGAGCCTCTGAGCGGCAGGTTTCTCCATCTCGCGGCGGCTAGGGTTTCCTTCCGCAGTCACCTCCTCCCCTCCTCTGGCTTGCTCGAGTCCCGAAGGTGTCTTCCTCTGGAGTTCGTCGTGACTCGTCTTCGGATTAGGTGTGGTTTCGCTTCGTCGGTTGGCATATCCAGAGCGTCTGGATCTCGGCTCGGTGGGGTTGGAGCGGCTCAACGACGGCGCTGGCGTTCTCTGGAGCGGGTCGTCATCGGCTCCATAGTGGCTTGGGGGAGGGGAGGATCTCGTCGCGGAGGCGGTGAATCGTCGACGGCTTCGGCGTGGTCCTGGTGCGGCTCGTGCTGGCTCTGACTCTCTCGACTTGGCGACGACAAGATCTATCGACGGTCCGGTGGTCTTTTCTCGGCTCGGTGACGGCGTGTTCGGCATGCTCCGGCGGTTTGGTCTCGGCGTCAGCTCCCGGTGGCTGTCTGGCTTCGGTCTGGCGACGATGGGAATCCTTTTTCTGGTGGCAAGGCTTCAGATTTGTTGGGGCTGTGCTTTGGATTCTGGATTCGAGTTTGGATCTTGGTGGTCTATATGTTTTGCGCGTGTTCTGGTTGACCTCAACATCTGCTCCGAAGCCTCTCGGAGCGGGAGGCCTGCTCATGTTCGAGGACTGCTCATGTTCGAGGTTGGAAGCAGTGGGTTCACTTCGGCGGAGGCTGGTAGGAAGGCGGCGATTGCAGATCTGTTTTAGATCTGGTTTCAAACCAGATCTGGTTGGACAGCGGCAGTTCGGATGGCGAACTTCGGTCTCGCGACGACATGGTGTCGGAGGCGTGATGGGATTCAGCGGCGGTCGGTGGCTCCGTTCTAGTCACTGGTTTTGCCTTCGGGTTGTGTTTTTCCTCTTTTGCCTCTTTTGGTGTCGTTGGTCACTTGTCATGGGCCTTTCCATTGGGCTCTTATGTTTTGGGTGGTGCCTCTGATTGGGCTTTGTCCCACTGGGCCTGTGGGCTTGTTATGGGTTTTACCTTACCCTTTCCAAAAAGGTTTTACTGTCCTTTTTCTTTTCTTTTAATAAAGGGGCTTGACCCCAAACCTTTCTGAGTAAAATGATACCTCTTTAGTAACACATGGATCATTTGAATTATTATCCCACACTATTTCAAGGGATTTATAATATTATTGGTCTTCTCATATTAAATTTAATCGTGTCATGTACAAAAGAATAACATTATTAATTAAGGAAATGACTACCATATATTATATTATTTTTTTGGAGAGTATATTAGTAAATTCATATAATCATTCATTCAATAAATGAAATATCGAAATAGGATATTGATTTCCTATATCATGAAAATTTACAAAAAAAATAATATATTTCCATTCAATTTTATCTTACCTCATTATTTCTCAGAAGGGAATTGGTTGTTTGTATGTTGCAGGTGCTATGAAAATTTATTCTTTCAGCCTCACTTGTTTTTGATATTTTTCATGAGTTATTTATTAAAAAATTGTTAAGGATAATTTATTACCATGATTTAATTTCTATTACTAATCATAACTACTGAATGCACCTCCCTTTTGATAGTATTATTTTGTTCTCCACGTCAGGTTTTTGAAAATACAACACTTTTCTTCTCCTTAGTACCATATTTTCGAATTCTTTCATTGAATATGTCTTAGTATTTTTAGGTAGTGTACCAAGTAATATATCATAAAAAATTGGTTTACATCTAAAATATTTTATGATTAAGGGTTTATAGGGATGCCCGATTTTTTTATGCCTCAAGGGTATTCATCCTCTATTCCACCTTTATTAAAAGGACATGATAATATTAACAGAACTTTATTGGAGAGGATTGGATATTCATGGGGGTATTTGTAGTGATATTTAAAATTTATATTGGGATAAAATTGAAAACGGTTTTCGAGTACATATTGTGGTGGTTGATAAAAATATTTATAGGTGGGTGTTCAGGTCAATCTTGGTTCCTTTGTGTTTCAGAGTGACATCCCTATTCATAATAACCTTTTCTGTTTTTTACTATTGACCATATATCTGTTGATAATACTATTGTGGTTTTTTGTAATTGTAGTCATTTTTTAGTGTAATTAGCATAAATAAATCCAAGATTTTATTTTCACCTACTACTTCCCATCAGTATTTTTACTTGTGTGGTCCTCCATAGAAACATTAATTAATTTCAATTATATGGAAAAAATGGGGTAATGGTAAAACATGTTTCTAAAAGGATTAAATCTTCTTAGTAATGTCAAATACTTATATCTCTAGATTAGTGTTTTCTTATATATAGTTAATTACACACTGAGTTTTTATGTGTTCTCTATTACATAGAATGTTTTTGTTATATTTCTATTCAAATATAGACTTTTTTACATCAATTGTTTTGAGGATCAGCGCATCATAAATAGAAGAAGGGTATTTTTTTATACTGGGTCAATTCCACAATCATTTGGTATGTGATCACTCTTAAATAGAAAGGAACTATAAGAGATCTATTCTAGAAGTGATCATTCTAATTAGACCATTTAAGCACCATCCCACCTTTAATGGAATCATCTCCCACTATCTGAGTGGTTTCTTTGGTGTCATGGTATAAATTTTTCACATGAAGGAACAAATCAAGTCCATTAGTTGGTCACATTTGAGTGACATATTTAGAGAGATGGTAAATACATATCTCGGAACTTGGTGGAAATTTCTTCCAATGTACTTCTTGACATGGGAACATGAATTTTTATTAAATCCTAGTCTCGATAGTTTTTTTATAATTGGAAAAAATTATTGATTATATAATTTGAGGAAAATATATGGTTACGAATGATATCCAAATCATTAAAAAGATATAGCTATTTTTAGGGAAACATTTATATATAATCCACTAAACTGGACCATATTTTTTGATCATGTTGATGAGTCCATGTTTTATTCTGAGTGTATTCACCTATACATGAGGGATGATAATAATAGGTGTAGCACCACTGACAAATGGAAAGAATTAATCCATAATGGTGCACTCCAATTTCAATAGTTGATGACTATACAGTGTAGTTGGAACATATTTCATTTTTAGAGGGTTGGGAAACACTTGATTTTTTCAGTGTGTTATATTTGGACAGTAGTGTGAAGATAAATATTTTTTATCTTATAGATAATGTGAGTATTTCTTATTCATAGAAGCTCTATGAATGATTCAATGGTCTATAAAACATGCACTAGGTGAAAAATTAATATGTACATAATGGTTTCATACCATAAGAAAAAAAAATTATGGGGAAATGTGCACATGTCAGGTAATTCCCCATTTATGATGAAGGATCCTACTCAAAATCATAACACTAATCCATGGAAACAATGATAAAATTGATCATTACCACGTGATTATTTGAATTATCATTGTATGTTATCTGGTAAATATATAAATATATATATTATTCAAAATTGTCATTCTAAAATACAATTTTAAAGTGGTTGTATGGTGACAAACCTAGAGAGAGACTATCTGGCTAGTCACCAAATATTTTTAACCCATTATATAAGAGTCTTAATTAATTTATTTGGGTTTTTGATTCAATTAAACATGAAAACAATTGTCTATGATCCAAAAATAAGATATTGATGATAGAAAATTTTAGGGTTTGGTGTAAAAAAATTAATCTCTAGCCTAATTTCGGTAACACCTAGGGACTAGGCTCTAAAGTGATTTATAAATCACTAGTTGATTATGGTCAACCCTATTTCATATATCCAATATGAAACTATTCCTTGGTTTCGATATAATTGACAACATAAACTCATTAATCTTATATATTATGTAGGAATGTTTAATTCGCTACTGATCACAACCTTCTCTTCATCAATCATGAAAGGTTTATCTATTAAGTCATACCAAGGTTAGGGTTTCAAAAAAATGTTAACACAAATTTATTTCAAAATATATTTACTATATTTATGGTTTCTAAGTTCCAACATAGAGATTCGTTAATTTCAGAACACCTCTTACTCTCATCCCTTATCCTAATCGGTTTGTCCACACATGAATGAATTGATCAAATTCAAAGAAAAAATAGCATTCATGCTTGGATGATTTCAAAAACTATCTGAATAATTTAGTTCCCAATTTATTAATTACAAATCAAGTAGTTTGTAATAAAAAATTAATAAATAATTAAAATTATAACATTTAATGGTTAAAAAGATATAACATGGCTCTTGATTGATATTAGATGATAATGAAAATGGTAAAAATATGTTAAAATTTATATGGTAAATAAAATGGTAAAAATGTGTTAAAATGGAAATTTGAGATGAAAATAGGGTAGAGTAGATATAGAAAATTAAATAGAAATTCGATTCAATTCAAATAGATAATGATTTTTTTTAATATTGTGTATGGAGTGATGGAACAAAAAAATAGATCCCAAGAAGTGTTTCCATGACTATCAGTGTTATGATCCTAAAATTATATATAATTAGATCACAAATAACATAAACATATCATGTATTCTCCATCCACTGATTTCTCTAGGAATCTTGTCTATGGATAATTTCATGAACATAATATATAGGATTCAGATATATTACATGATTCATAATATGTTATAGAGTTTAACATGACATTGTTTCTTTTTATAACTTATATGTTCGTCATGACATACGTTAGCCTCAATAGACATGTTGTTAATGATTAAAAAAATCATGTATGTGCTTCTGGACATCTAAATGTGATATTTCCAATCTATAAAGCTTTTACATTAGGGATATTGACACCTATTTCCTGAAAAAAACCCCAAATGTAGTGTATTATCAAATAAAAATAAAAATAATATTTTTCTATATCAATCCAAAATGAATATACAATTTAATATTATCACCAAAAAACTCTATGAAAAAACCCTATTGCATGAATTATACAAGATTTACCTTTAATAACAAATGTCATTCAAGAAGGAAAATAACCCTATAATGATTTCTATAAATCATTTTATATAATTTGAACCTATATTTACCGAAGAAGGTGGTGGTATATGATGATATAACTCAATATAATACTAAAAAATAGATCATAATTTGATGATGACCTATTGTGGAAGAAGGGGATGTCCTCATGGATAGGGTGGGTTCACTTCGAACACCAATACAGTGTGTTTATAATTTATATCTACGTAACCCTACAATATAACTTGTGTTGAAATATGGGATTTTTCAATATAGATAGTATCCAAAAACCACTTCAACCGGTGGCCCAATTAGTCTCCATTGGGGAATATTCTTTTGAGATGAGAAGAAAGAAAATAGAAAAAATATAAATCATTGGCGGATATTATTTCTGAGTCTATAAGATTCCATAAAGGCTCTCATATAATTCTACGCATTACACACTATTTTTAACTCTTAGCACTATGTAGGTTCCTTATCGTCTAACATTATTAATATACATATAAATATATAATCATACTAGAGTTCGTGGGTTAAAATAATTATTGAAAATTAATATTTCAAAAAAATATAGAAAATATATATAAAAAATTCAAGAATACATGTAAACCCAAACAAATAACACATTCATGTACTTAAATGAAATAAAAAATTTGGTGTACACAACTTTTATATATGTGTCATGGGAAACTATATTCATAGACTTGGTAATGGAATACACCCAATCCCCATAAAATGTTAGGAATGTTCCTTAGAATTTAGCATGTTGTTTTGTCACACATGAGCATCAAATATTTATATTAGCTCTCATACTTGAGTACCACACATCATATCTATTTCTTATCTTGTCCTATGATATAGAATGAAAAAAATGAAAACCGTTCTAACAAAAAATATTGTTTCATGAACTAATCCCTAAATATTATCACATAGATTCCATAGACCACAACTTCCATCCCCATTTTCAAGAGGTTTCTAACTAGAGGTAGAGATTTTAACACCATCAACGAGGACACTCAACCAATAATATCATGTCAATACAAAAATATAATATATTTAATATCTCAGAGTAATAGAGGATTAAGATAATTGTATATGTTGTAATATATCATGAAACATATGATATATATATTTATAAACTAGGATCCCAATTTTGGAAGCCAAACTATAGTATATAATGTACATGTTAAAGAATAAATAAGACTCATTGGATGATATATGGATTCAATAATAGATATTACAATAGATCCATGTTATACAATTCACCTAATTTCCACAGTCCTCTTTCCCTTACTGGTATACCTATACATGATTTCGACACAATGATTGATATTCTCTTGTTTGGTGAGAGTAAAGAAATGTAGTAGGAACCCACAAATTATTTTTAAAAAAATATTGATGAACTATAAGATGTTATTTTCATGGTATAAATTTTTTTCATTAAATAACTATAAAAACAATCACTGGGATCCATTGTGATAAAGAGACCATAATGATCCCTAAATATACCGATGTTAGTTTAATGCTATATGGATAATAATAGGAAATCACGAGTGATAATGAATTGGCCACATGAGTGGAAATCGTACCTCTCTGAAGTCTAATGTAATTGTGTCAGGTTAAGCCTCCAAGTCATTGAATCCCATAAATACCTCATTACATGAATCCATATAGAAAATATTTTATATTAATAGCAATCATTTTTATAACTTATTAATATTAATTTATTGGAATTTAGAGATTTATATTCATTATTAGAATGTTATATTTTTAATGTTATGAGGAAAAATATTTATTTCTATAGAAATTGTTTGTCTATAGATTATGTGGTTTTAAGAAAATAAACACTTCGAAAAAATATAATGTTAATTTGAAAAAATTTATTTTATTTTTCAAATTTTCATGTGAAATTTATCATATGTGTAATTTTGGGGTACAATATAGTGATTTTAACTTTTCAATGAACTGTGGGAATTATTTGTTTTTGAAAATTATATTTTAAATTAATTTAATGAAAACTTCACATTATATTTTAGTTTATATTTAAAATTAAATTATTTTTTATTATTAAAAATAAATAAATAAATTTTATTTAAATCGATATTATACTATAAAAATTTATAAAAACATTTATATATATAGAATGGAATTATTATGAAAAATAATTTTTCATTATTTTTTACAAATTTAATGTAATTTTAAAAACTCCCACTCCTATAAAATTATATTTATAGAATATTTATCATATTTTTAATAATTATAAGTAATTTTATAGAATTATTATAAATTAATTTTTGGAAATATTAAATTGTAAAAATATTTAAAATCTGTTACATTTTTTAATGTATAAACTAGTTTATCTGGAGTAAAAATAAACTCATAACAGTTTGCATTACCTAAAAATATCCATAAATCCTACATGAATTATTTATATAAACACAGTATAATATCTTATTTATAAAAAGTATATTTTAGAGTGATTATTAAATATTTATAAAATAATATATTTTAATCTTTTTAAAAAAATCATGTGTTTCATATCCATGTCATATAAAAGGATACACAAACTCCTTTAATATAAATTATTAAAGATTAATTTGGATCATCATTAATATATAGTAATCCCTTTATTGAATCCCTCTCCACACCTTATAGTCAATGGTCATTCATTAAAACCATAAAAGTGATTATTTTTTTATAACTAAATTGGTATTTTGATGAATCGGTATAGTTCATAATAGTGAATTTGTTTATTCCACATCCTAAAAATTATATCACACAATATAAAATTAAAAAAACAAGTATCATACATATAATAATTTTTTATGTTACTATCTTATACTAAATATATTTCCTTATTCCTTCAAATTTGATATAAATCCATCATTTTGAGTTTTGCATACTACTTCCTCTAGTAGTGAAGTAATTCATTTTCCATAAAATATTAATATATCTATTTAAAATGCTTTATTTAATTTATATATATGTAATATAAATTAAATACATATAATTTTACCATGGTGGAATATCATATATCAGCATAGGATCCCATCCATTTAAAAAATTTCATATCTGTGCGTGTGGATTACCATCTCCCTACTGAGATGACAATTATTTCTCTTATACACATCATATAAATAATTTTTGTAACTATCTATAAAACAATTATATTATATTTATTATATAATCTAAATTATTTAATTATAAAACAATTTTTAAATTCTTTTCATAATGTAATTTGAATTTTAGAAATGTTACTCATGAAAACATTTGACATACCTTCCCCAGTACTGTAATGTAGTATATCTTTCATTTCCATAATTCATGGTTGGAAATAAATTAATAATTAATAAATAAAAATAATTATTATTTCAGATTTATCATTACTGTTATAATGGAATAATTACCTCTTTGACCATAGTCTACTTAAAAAATTTATTTTGAGTGTATAAGTCAAATATCAAAAAAATACCGGATGAGAACTTTTTTATTATTTAATTGAAGATAACATTGAAAATTAAAATAAAATGAATTATAAAAATGAAAATTTTATCTTGAATGTAAATAATTCCAATAATTTTAGTATTTATTTTGATAAAGAGATTACCTAACATTAATACTTTAAAAAAGGGACACATTACATCAAAATGTATTTCTAAATGTTTTAATGACTTTTTTTCAAAATAATATAATTAAATTTAAATTTATATATATATATTTATTTATTTTATTTAATAAATATAACTATATTAGAAGAGAAAATTTTAGGAATTTAATAATGTGGTTTTCAAAATGAATCTTCTAAAGAATTTTATATAGAATGTTTTTACAAAGAGAAATTAGAAATGGTTTCTTTTAGAATATGTGATGTAATTGGTTTTTGTTAACACAATTAAAATTAATTGATATCATGATCCCTAAACAATATTTCATAATTTATTCAATAAAAAACCATTATTCACATTGTTCTAGGTATTTTGAAAAAAGTTTTTAATGGAATGGAAATTTCGACATCTGTAAATATTATTTCTATGGGACAATATTTTTTTATTTATATAATTATTGAAGTGGAATATTTAATGTGTTATGATAATGTTATAGTTCTTGGGAATTGTTTATTATAATGGGTGTGCCCTCTATAGCTCATTGTGATGGGTGATATTGATGTATCTCTTGATGTTGGGAGGGATTGTTATAGAACTCAAAATTAGTGGTTTAATGGGAATGGTTAATAGGTTAGGATTCAAATTGAATAATTATTGATTTCAGCAGTTATATTATATCATTTATTGGATTATTCATATAAATTATTTGGAAATGATGTCCCATGCTACCAAAATAATTAATCAATTATTTCATTGTGTTTTTATTTAAATATTTTCATATATGAAGGTAATCTAATGATATTGTGTTTAATAGAAGAATTAATAAAAATCATAATGGTTATGTTCAAAACATCAAATCTATTGTTCATTATTATAATGAACCCATTATAAGTATTATATTTTCCTTTAATATTTCCAAAAATAATTTTTTAATAATTTTAGGGAAAAGGGATTATTTCACGGGGATGGAAATGATTAATTATTTCTCAATGTATATTTTGAATAAAGTTTTTTTAATATTCATCATGTAATGAGTTTCTATATTCGTTCTTATAGGGATCATAATAATAGTTTTATTCTAATCTCACAATTTTAAATATTTTTCAATAATTTTGAATGAAAATATATCAATTGATTGTGTTATTATAGAATTTGAAAAGATATGTCCTAAAAAGAATACATATTATATGAAAAAATATGTATTGTGTAAAGAATAGAAAATTAGTGGATATGTTAATTTTTTGTTGTGATATGTATTTGTACAACATTTTTAGAAGATTTTAATATAGTATAAACCAAGAATATATTCATTAATAAAAAAATTCATTTAAAATTAATTAATAATATGTTTTTCAAAATGTTAGGTCCTTATTGTTGGTATTATAGTAATTGATATTTTTAATGGTTATGAAATTTTTAGTATTTACCCTTAAGAGATTATAATTTATGGTAATCTAATAATATCATTAGGGGAATACCATGTTTCCTTTGATAATTTGTTTTTTCAAAGAATGTATTCCCACAAATGATACTAATAAGCTAATGTAGGAATCAACTGAGGGGAAAATATCCTTCTTAAAAAAACAACCTATTGTGAATTTAATTAAAACTAACATATTTTTTGTTGCAATGTCTCCTTTGATATGTCATATAAATTTATTGGAAAACTTTTCTTGAGAAAAACCTAATTTACCATAATTGAACATTTCTCAAGTGGATATTTTTGTTAGATATGATCCACCATCATTTAGTGGAACATATGATCATGTGGCATCTGAGAGATATGGTAATTCTCTAAGAAACCTATTTCAATGTATGGGTTTTCATGTCATAAAAATTTTACACTTTCTGCTCAATGTGTTTAAGTTTATCTTAAATAACAGTGGTAAAAGGATAACAATACTAATGAATAATAAGATATCAATATATTTGAATGCGATTGAATAAAGAATATTTTCCTTGAAAAATATAGACCTAATGTTTTCTATAGAATTTGTAAATGAAAATCTATGAATTGATACATGAAGAAGAATTTTAGTGTCCTCATAATAATATAACAACAATTGATAATAAATTTCTAAAAAATTTGTATTATGTATTTTTATATCAAAAAATAATTTTATTTCTCATGATTAATGATAGAATATAGAAGATCATTTTACTCTATAGAATTTAAGTGATATGAGAAAATATTCAATGTGATTTGGATAGTGAAATTGAGTTTTTGGATGATAATTTTTCCTATGAAAAAAAATATAATGTGTCATAATAATTTCCATAAAATGGTAAATATATTCAAATAAATTTGATGGAAATAAAATTAGGTTTTTAGTTTGTGATAATGGTGTTAAAAACAATAATGTGTATTTCCTCAATCTAATATGGTATGTTTAAGTAAATTTATAATAATTCTATGGAAAATGATATTTGTATTAGTAATTGAAATTAATTTAGACAAATAATATGTTTTTTTATAAATAATAACATGGGTTATTATGTGCATTCAATTCTAACTAAGAGAAACAATTATGGGTGGATGTAATTTTATAAGAATATGTCTTTGGTGAAATCAATTCAACCACCTCAATAGATGTTGACCCATATAATAAAATTTTAAATTTTAAATTTATTAATAAATCAAATATTCTAATATCTATTTTTATTCTTGTAATATGATTTCATTAGGTTTTAATAAAATTTATTTAGAAAGAAATTTTTTTCATGAAAATAAATCAAATATATTGGTAAAAACAAGTGGGTAGTATTAAAGATCTATAAATTTACCTGATAGTCCTACAATAATCTGTTAAAGGATATTATTTAAAATAATATTTTACGATCACATAGATATATTTTTTGTAACTATTGGTATTGATTATCTTTTATTTTATTATTATATGATTAAGGTATTTTATGAAATAATTTTTATTTTTAACACATGAATCAATTTACATTATTTACTATATATGAATAATCTATAAAATAATTAAAAACTATAAATTAATGTTATAATGATTCTATTATAGAAAAATATTAAATATTTAATGAAATTATATTATGGTAGTATAAAAATATCATGACTCTTTTCTATAAGACCTTCATGGTATTATAAATTGTTTAAAAGTTTAATTTACTATTCTATTATGTATTTTTAATAATTAAATTCCAAAACTCCCAAATAGAAAATATCATATAGACCATATTTACTAGAACTATACACTACATGAATATCTTGATAAAGGATTTATATGACAAATAAAATCAACATAAATAGTTGTTATTTTGTTTTTAGAAAACAATGATTGTTCCATGTGGGTTTCCATTGTTGAAAGAGTGTTATGTAACATCAGTGTGAAGAATAATTATATGTTTTTACATATCTATGAATTTTTTGAATGGATCTAGTGCGGTAAATGTTTTTCAATAATTGATTAAGGTTGGGGTACCATAAGTAAATGGTGAATGAAGATGAAATCAATTTGACTAAATTTCATAGTTTTGTATGGGCATTATGATTTTTAGATTAATAAATTTAGGATTACAAGAAACCTATTTTATTCATGTATATTATTATTAGTGATATCCATGAATAATTAAATATATATGAGCTTTTTTATTGATGATACTATGGTTTACTAAAAAATATTTTTGGGGCATAAAAAATATATAAAGATATTAATGAAAACCATTATAGTAAAATATTATAATATTTAGAAAATAATGTTTTTACTAGGAAAAAATTTTAATCCTTGTACATATAAATTGTAATTATGAAATCAGTCATTATCATTATGAAAAATAATTAGATTATTATTTTTTGGGACAAAAAACAGTACATATATTCATACATTTCTTAAATTGGTAGTCTATTACAATCGATTTTTTTGAAAACATTTGAAATTTATTAATCTCACTAAAAATGTTTTCATTAAAAAGATGTATGATTATCATGGAAAATAATGTGTTGAATTTTTCCATGAACTAAAAAACTTATTATTGAATTATATTGTAATGAAATTTCTATAAAAATATGTTGAATTTTTTTTTACAACGCTTCTTCAATGAAAGTTGGGGGTTTTATTTCATTTCATAATGATTTTGTAATTTCATTTTCCCCACATCTATTAATACTCATAAAAACATTATCCCACATTTGAACATCAGATACTGGCTAATTTTTTTGATTTAATTGTATTTTTTAAATATTTTATAAATATAAAATTTATATATTTATAATGAACATAAATTATTGAAGGCAATGTTCACATAGAAAGTACTGAACATGATAAAGGGAGATGGTATTAGTTGAAAAATTATTATATATTATAACTTAATTGCAGTCATGTAAATGAAAAAATAATATATTCCTTATTTTATGATGAAAATTCATCATAAAAATTTCAAGACCTCAAAAATGATCTTCTTGTAATTGATTTGATGAATTTTATATTATTATTATTTTATGAATTATTTTTCACTATTTTATTAGGCTTTAGAAAAATATTATGTTTCTAATAGGATTACTAATTAATTAATGTAAGATAGTGTTTTACTGTAAAATGTTTAATTTCATGAGAACATTATGTTTTATGAATTTAATATTAACAATGAAGGTATATTCATGTTCAAAAAATGATTTCATTTTTCATGTGACCTTAATTTGAATAAGAACTTATTTAGTGTGGATAATAGTTTTATATTTATAATTCAACCTTGTATCCAAATTATCACACATATATATTATAAACGAATTCAATTTTACGTAGTTTATTTGACATTCATACTAAGCATGACAAACAAATAAATGTTATTTTTTAAATTTTATAGTTATAACCATTCCATTGAACGTGTGGAATAAAATAGGATTGACCACAATATAAAAATTATTTATATGTTTCACTCAATATAATTTTTTTCTTAAATTCTTAAGAAATAATCACATATTTTTTACCAGTCTTTTTATATTTCAAAAATATTTTTTATTAAAAAATTTATAATTTTTTTTAAAGACAAAATTTTATAGTTAATTTCTTCTAATTTTATAAATATAATTTAATTAAAATTATATAATCATTTTATTCTGCATATTAAAATTAGTTTATGGTGGGTTTATATGTATTTTCATAAAAAATTTAATATCCAATTAATAGTTAAAATAACCCTTTTATTGAAACCCAGTTTCCTTCATTCAATTGAAAAGATCCATTTTTTTTGTTTATTTTTTTCAAAAATAATTCCCTTATATAATTTCCAGTTTAGTTATCGTTATTGGAATAAATATTTTGACATTTTTTATTATAAAATAAATTTCCATACAAAAAACATATTTTTTAATAACATGTTCTTAATTGTTTTTATGTTTTAATGAAATAATGAAATATTAAAATAATTTAATTTGAATCATTGAAAATGATATAAATATTTTGAATTATTAGGTCCAACATTGGTAAATAGTTTCTTTTTTTCTATCTGAATAGTAACTATATGAATTAAATATCACTATATTAAGGCTAAATATAGAAATTTTGGTGAACAATATTTTGATGTTCACCAAGAAAATGAATATATAAGGAGAATTGGACTTATTAAATGATATTATTTTGAAATTGATATTCCTAGATTAAAAAAATTAAAATCTCATAACAATATTTCTTTTATTTTTAAATTTAAAATGTTTAAGTTAAAATAAAGTCAAAATGTTACATTCTCTATTTCTTTATATGTACAATTTAAGGAAGGGATATATTTTTTATATAATATTTTATTTGAAATTTAAATTAATTTCTTATCACGGTTATTTATCTTTAATTTTTCATGATGTAATAAATTCCATACATGATTATGCAATGCTAACAAGGTATTTATTCTACCAATATAAAAAAGTAAATAAATGAAAAAAAAATTATTAGTAACATAATTTTAATAAATAAATATAATCCATGACTATTTTGAAACATATATATTTTAATGGATGTATTAAAGGATTATTTTAAAATTCCATTTCTCTCATTTTGTTTTTAATGTAAAATTAAATGAATTGTTCCAAAGAAGACAAGAGTGTTATTTTATAATAAAATATATATTATTAAATGTATAAAAACCCACTAAAAAATATCATTAGAAAAATTATTTTTATATGGTAAAAAATATCATTCATGGTCCATTAAATGTACAATTTTCTATTTATTATAACTATATCTAACCTTAATGATGGAATATGAGGTTATAATGGAGATTATAATATGGGTTAATAGAGGGATAAAATAGCTAGATATGGCTGAAGACATCATTCTAGAAAATATATTATTCAGTTCATGAGAGTATTTACCCTCAATTTCATTGTATATTATATTATATCAAATTGGCTGAATTTTATAACTGTAATTAATTATAATAGTTGAATATAATAATAAATTCTAAAAATTTCCCTTCGTTCATTAAAGGCTGACACTGTATCCTACATTTTCATACCCAATGGAAAAATTTGTTTAATCCAAGACCTACCCAAATCACTTTCTAACATCCCTTATCATATTATATATTTCATAGATTGATTATAAGAGAAACCTCAGAAAGATTATGCTATAAAAATGAGGGTTTTGAAAGAAATGCCATATTTTTTAATAAAATTATTTGGTTTTATTTCTTCTTAAATATCCTTAAAAATCTCTTCAACCATTTTTAAAAAATAATAAAAGTTTTTATTTTACTCTGATTTTATTTTATGTTAATTTATTACCACATATATATATAATCCTGTCTGTCACTCATTGAGTTTTCTATTCAGCCACATTTATTTTTCATTTTCATTATTACTAAATCCCTAGAGTTATGTTTTATTTTTGGGAACATTGTGATTTTTTAAAAAAATAACCTTGATTTTAGGGATTTTTGTTTTCATGAATTTAAAGAGTATAATAATAATCATGAAAAAGGATTGTGATGTTCCCTTATTGTTTTTTAGGGCATCAAAAACATTTTGAGCTTCCCCATTAGAATCAGGTCTGAATGATATATGCTAAAAAAGTTAATGTCATATTCATTTTTTCTAACATGATAATATTTTTAGAACAAATACATGATCATTTTCAGATTGTGAATGATTTCAATCTATGATAACGATTCAAATAATGAAAAGTTTAATATGGTTTATTTAAACCCAAGGTGGCTCATTTAGGTGAATATCTTATAAATCAATAAATTCACAATGTGATGCGTTTTTATGTTGTGAATCTCTTAGGATTAGTTTTTATAAGCCATGTAATGTTTAGGATTTATTCATCCACCATAAAGCTTCCTACCTCAAACCATGGAAATAATCTCATTGATTTTGGAGTGATTCATTCCTCTATAGTTGTCCTAATCCAATATTTAATTGTTGATGATTTTTTTCATTTTGGTTTTCCCTACTGTTCTACATCTTCTACATTTTAACGGTGTGATCTTATAATTGATGTTGTTTCAAGTTTAAATCATGATTATTTCAGGATCTAGGTATCCATTTGATCACCATCACCGTAACTCAATTTGGAGTTACCTTTTGTGAGTGTTTTTTGATCACCAAATAATGTAATGTGGTTTTAAAAAAACAAATATGGTTTGTTTTTATTTTTTCAAGTATGTTGAAAATGTTATGTTTCGGATTAAAAAACGAATGCTTAAAAAAGAAAAAATGGGTGTTAGAAATAATTTATTGGACTACTTATTGAATTCATTTTTATTCAATGGGTTTGAGAACTATATTTTGGAAACACATAAGTATATCGAACAATGGATCAATAATTAACTTGATAATGGGTCAAAATATAATTTATAATGACATGAACTCAAATGTGACATATTTTAACACAATCACCTTGGAAAATTTATTCAATTAATATGGAATAGCTATAAATGATTTGAGATAAATAGGTGTTTAAATTAATATTATAAAGAGTTATAGTATTATTTATTAAATGAATTTATTCATAGAATACATATGATAATTAGCTAGATAAACTATTATCACTTTTGATATGATATTTTGATATACTATATGTCATGAATTCTTTTCTAATTTATATTGAAATGAAAATAAGAAGGGGTTTTCTAAATAATTTGGAAATTAGTATTTAAAAATATTATCCTTTTAATATGGAAATTATTATATAAATGTAATTTCTAAGTGATTATAATATTCTTATATAAGTATATTATTGTAGTTATGTTTTAATTATTATATGGGTCAATATAATTGTGTGATTAGTCTATGTACATGTGGTTACAGTTTTCATGGTTTTGATACATTTTAAGAGATATTATATCATGATTTCAAATCCGGTAGATTTTGTCCTCTAATTAAATTATTACTTAATAATCCTAATTATCAGTTCATTCAATGATCTAAATATTAGACTGATATTATTTAGATACATTAGTGTCAACCAATTTTGATTTAGTCATTCCAAATTTCAGCCCTCATTTGGTACCTATTTAAATTACATGGATAATGTTTTAGAAAAGGGATAAGGACATTTTTGTGGATTATAATATTTTAGTTTATTTAGAACATATAGAAGGGACTGACCAAGTATTCGATAATGGGGTATTTCAAAATAATAGTTTATAATTTTTTATATGTTTCAAGTAGTTTAATATTTAGATACATTCCAACATGATATTACCTAGTTAATTATTATTGGGATTACATGGTTTCTCCTTTATCTTCTAGTTATATGATGTACCCTTTATACAATTCATATTACTCCAATGTTTCATTATTTATATTGAATTTTAACTCTTTCCAATTGAATATTGTCTCCCTAGTTTTTCATTTACACCCATTATGCTACTAAAAATCCTCATTGATTAGAGGAGGTGCAACTACGTTATAATAAAAAATATCATCTGGCTACATGAATGTGCACGTGATTAGGTAACATTACAAAGTGGTATCAGGGAAGACATGTTTTTATTCTCTATATTGTTACTATTATCAATTTGTAGAATAGATACAGGATATATGAGGACATGGTAATGATAATTTATAAGGGGTAACTGAAAAATTCATGGGGTTAAATATTAGTGCCTATGGATGGTATTTTTTTAATGATGTCTTATTTTTATGGTTGATGTTGTTTCACATTACGTGATTTACATGTTTTGTGATGTTATTGTTTCATGATATTTAAACTTATAGAATGATATTGGATGATATGAGTATTCATGAATCATGATAGGAACTTAATGATATTGATTGACATGAATTATTAATTATTGGTAAATAGTTACAATATGTGATATATTTTTACCTATGAACAGTAAAATGAAAAACATATTATATCTAATAAATTATATGATGGAATATTATTTTTATTTTAATTAATGTTTTAAGATATGATTTGAGAGACCATGATCTATTGGTTCACTGTTGTTTTCACCTATTATGGTTGAGATTGTAATTATCCGTTTTATTACGTGGTGGATTTATTATGGTGAAAATGTGTTTTCATCACCATGAAATTAGGAATCGGGTGAGTTGAAATATGGAAGGTCATATTATAGATGACCTATAGCTTCCAATAACTACTAAAGAGTATATAGATGTGTCGGTCAATGTAAGAGTCATTTGAGTCACTTTATCAATGAAAAGTGATATATCAATATTGTTCCTTCGATAGCTGTGTTGATGGGAGAGTTTCAGCTGCAAAATCCACCTATATTCATTGGGTATGGATTCCCCAAGGAAGTTTATTTCAAGATCGAGTAAATTCATTCAATCTTAAAGAACAATGAGGCACCTACATGTAAAAGGGTTATTAATTCTATATACATGATTCATGTACAACCTATGAATATGTTGTACATGGTAGAGCATGTTGGGATGTAAGAGGGTTTTTTATAGAAGGACATCAAGGGAATGTTTCATAGTCACTTCTACCATTAAATTTTGAGGGATTAAAAGGATCATGAGTTCCAGCACCTAAAATAAGATAGAATATCAATTATAGACTATAAAATATGTTACACTGCCTTGCATCGATTGTTACAAACATTAGTAGCTGATAAGATTATAAGGGAATGAAATTTATAGGATAGTATTTTCAATAAGATTAGGTCATATGTGAACATTTTTCTGTTAATAATATTTTCAAACATGATGAATCAGGATCTAAAATTGTAATGGAATAATAAATAGACCTAAGGTAGTCACTAATATATTCTTTAAGTAAAATAAGGGGATCTTTTTTGGAGCAAAGTAGTGTGTTTAATAAATTTATCACTAAGGAAACTATATGAAATGTAGTAACAATTGTTGACGACTTCCCTACACCATGATCTGTTGTAATTTTATCAGGGAGGAATTATTTTTCACAATCTCCTTCAATTTAGACTTGCATTCTTGTAGTATGATGGGACACCTATTGATATTTCATACAATAATGTATAATCATAATAGTAAAACAGGCTATAGATAAGTATCATAATATGAGAAAGGACAACTCTACCCGTTAAAATAACTATAACTGAAGAGCCACTGTACATTTAGGTCAAGGTAGGGAGCATGTTAATCATGTATAGAATTTGTATCACCATCTAAAGGGAGGATCATAATGGAGTAAGACTGGAGACCCGAGGAGAGGTTCATGTCATCTTCATTCTATTCATTACAATTTTAATAGTGTTCTTATACTACGTTCGACCAACATTGGTATGATTCTCATATCATCTTCACAAACATTAATTTTTTTTGATATAATATAATCACATTCCACTACATCAAATTTATTTAAATATATTAGCTTTGGTTTGGGAAATATTTAATAGTGTTTTTACGACCATGATATCATTTGGAGGGAAATAATTAATATCAATGATTGAAATGGGTATTCAATAGAAATTAGTGGCTATCATTATCATTGGGAAATTTTTGTTCTAGAAATTATTGGATCCAATTTAATTCTGGGAATGGATTGGATTCTTCAATACTTGGCTCATATCTACTATTATATGTGGAATATTTTATTTTTATCTAATGTAGGAGAAATCTATTTTCACTAGGTTATGATGGATCATTAGGCTGGTAATGTATGAAAAATTCAGTACATATTGGATTGTCGTATGGACCAGATTTTAGGCCACACACTAGACAATGATGAAATGTAGTAAGATTTTTTACTCTATTAGTTGATTATTATTGTGATATATTTTCTTTAGAGTTATATAACGTTCCACCCAAGTGGGAGATAATCGTCAAATTAGAGTATCTGTGTAGATAAGATCTAATTTATAATCCTCCAAATATGATTAAAAATTTGAGCTTCATAATTATAACTATGAGATGGATAATATGAAATATGAGAGTTTAATATGGCCTATTAAATCACCATGTCGTTCTCCTGCTGTTTTCAACAAGATAGATGAACAGAAACTGTGCTTCTGTGTTGATTATTGGATTCTAAACTAGATGATAGTCTAGAACCAGTATCCCCTTATGTGCTTCAATGATCTCTTCAATAAGTTGATGGCTATCCATATTTTGAAAACTATTGAATTTAGAGTCGGGCATCATTAGTATTGAGTTAAACCATCCAAAAAATTTCATACTAAATTTAAGAGGGGGTATGGAATGCATGAGTTCATGGTGATGTTTTTTGGTTTATTGAATGGAACATCAATATTCATATGCATAATGAATAAAAAATCACCATTTTATGGTTCATTTTTTGGTGGACTTCATCAATGATTTATTAGTGTAATTCTTTTTATTAGATGAAAATTCCCAACATCGTGATGCTTCTAGGTTTACTGTAATAGAAACCCATATTTAAGAAAATTTTTACAAATTTTGCTTCTACACAGATAGAGTTCATATCATAGGTTATTTTATCTTATAGTATGGGATGTTAGTGGACACAATATGTTTCAAGACAAAATATCAGGGGACTAACACATGAAGATCTTTGATATTCCTAGATATCAAGGTTTATTGAGTGATTATTAGTGCTTCATTTAGGACTTGTCAATTTTGGCACCATTGATGACAGGGATGACCATGAATGCTATGGAATTTTTTTGGAAAAATTCATTATGCATGATATATTCTCTAGATAAAGTGAAGGAAGACCTCAAAACATATCATTAAATTTAATTTTCTTGGTAAGTAATATAATGTTACAATGATGCATCTAGTGTCAGACTAAGTTCAGTTAGGATGACATAGAACATATTTTTTGCATATGGCTCCAGATAGTTGAGACTGCATGAGAGGTGTCATCTAACTCATCATCTACAGTTATATGTAATGGTACACACAGTGAAATTATAGAATCAATATCTTTTAGTAGAGTGTTTTTTGGTGTGCATGGAACAAAAGATCCTCAACAATATCTTTCCTCAATGGGAATTTAATCTTTTTTAATGGAGGTGAGGGATGTATTAGTAATCATTCTTCATTTATTTAGATTATTTATCGACTCGAATCTTTGGAAAAGGTACGGATCGTTGTTTTTCTTTAAAATATTTCCTTTAAGCTTTATTAATGTGTGTAACATTCTATGGAAGGTTCAGGGAGTGTTTGAGGCTTGTTCGGATCCCGGGAGTTTGAGATTTGGAGTTGCAGGCTGAGGTACATGGTTTGTGTACGACATGAATTGTAAAGTTGCACGGTTTGGATAAACCATGTTGCCCTGCATTCTGGAGAAACTGAGGTGCATGCGGTTTGCATAGGGTTTGGTAAATAGTGCGCCTAAACCGTGCGACCCAGATCTGGGTAAAAATTTACAATTTTTCCCTTAATTCTATTAAAGCCTAAAACCCATTCTTTCTTCTTCCCACTGACAGAACCAGAGGGGAGCCTCCTTTGAGCTCCAAAACCCTCTCCTCACTCATTATCTTTCCGTTTCTTCCCTCAGTGTCTGTTCTTCGATCCAACGAAGGAGTTGGATCACCCTTGGTAAGGCTAACCTCACACACCCCTTTTAGCTTGGAAAAGTATTTCCTATCATTGTGTTATTTTGATGCAATCTCATATTCCCTATTTTCAGGGTTTTGGAATATAAAATAGATCTCTTCCAACCTGTTTCAAATCTGAGGTCGATATCAAGTGAGCCTATATTTGCATCCCTAACATAGGTGGTCATGTGTTCTTTTGGGTTTTCTGTCTCTTTGGGTTTATAGCATCATGTCTTGGGTTGTCATTCCCCAAACCCCTTATTTATATTGAACTCTTACTATCTAAATGTCCCGTGTGGAATGGGATTGATGAATATAACCTTGTTAGGGCGTTTAGAGGAGGTATGGAATGGGAGTGGCCAAACATAGGTGTTATGCCTTGATATTTGACCCTTTATCAAAATTGAACCTAAATGGTTTGTCATGAAAGGTAATTTTCCATGTTAGGCCAATGAGATGACTTGGTTAGAGGTTGGCTAGGACGAGATAGATTGAACCTCTTAAATGAATTAAAATGTTTATATGCCATGCTTTACTTATGTGACATTATAAGATGAAAATTAATTGTTTATTAATGTGATATGATATAAGATGTAATACCTTATATAATGTGATGTGAATGGTTATGACTTGCAATGTTGACATGCTTGTGATAATCTATGGTTGGGCAGGAGGCATTCTTACCCAGTTCCAAGATGAATCTCCATGTTATGGGCGGGAGGCATTCTTTCCCCGTGCTAGATGAAACCCTGTGAAACAGGATGATAGGCATTTATACCTCGTGCCTATATAACCATTATGGGTGGGAGGCTTTTCTACCCCACTCTAGCTATAACTATTGAAGATGAGAGGAATTTATACCTCGTTCCTATATAACCTTTATGGGTGGGAGGAATTTCAACCCCAGGCCAACTATAGTTCTTATTGACTAGAGGCATTCTTACCTCATGCCAGTGATAGCCTATATGTATGAACTTATACTCTGGTGACTTGTTCATATTTCCATCCCAAAGCTGAAGTATGTAGACCCGCTAGGTGTCCTTTCGGAACCTGAGTAGGATGGTTGTCTATTTACTTTGCTTTACTTACTTGCAGTGTATCACTCACTGTTGCATGCGAACACCTCATTGGATTACAAGTAGACACCATTGGTGGTGGCCTACTGAGACTTGTCTCACACCCTACTCGGGAGGCCTCTTGGGCACCCGTGTAGACATTACTACTGCAGGTACTAGTATGGGCAAAGGCCCAGTGTCCGGTTGTTGATACATCTATGTTCTAGATGGAGATCCAGAGCAGAGGATCGAACTAGGCTCGAGATGCCCATGGACTACTTTTGTTCTCTTTTTGTATTACTTCCTAGCATTCTTGTATTCTATTTCCATTGTATCAAAATTCCATGGATCCATTTTGTATCTGAAACTGCCTATGATCCTTTTTTATACTTATCAGGGTTTTCCTTACATTCGTTGTTCGGTTTGTATATTTTCCTATTTTTCCTGTTTATCCATTGCTTGTGCTTCCGCTATTTATATTACTTTTCTACTATACCACTGTATGCTTTGAAATGGGTGTCCAGTCTCTCCATTGACTTACCATTACACCCTTGCTGCTAGTCGGCAGCCCCTGGCCTACGAGGAGACGAGCCAGGGGTCATGTGGCCAATCGGGCTTAGGGCTCATATTGAGGGGCTGCCAGGTCCGGGATGTCACAAAGTGGTATCAGTGGTTTCTTTCATTATTTCTTTACTATTTGGCGACCATAGACTTGGAGACCTTGAATTCTTAGGGAATTTGTTATAAGCTATGCTTGGGAATCACGAACCTATGTACGGGTAAAAGAAAATGTTTCCTAAATTATGTAGTTATTGATTCTGCTATTTACTGTTGATATTGTTTCACCGTAGGGTGATTCACATTATTTGTGATGTTAATAACTTTTTCGAGATTAAAATTTGTGTTTAATGGTTATACCCGATGAAATGAGGGTTATGCATTAGAACATGCGTCATGGTAGGCACAATATGATTAATTCTTGCATTTTTCCATGCCACATCTAAATTTTAAAAGAGCATTCCATGTTGGTTATTTCCATGCCTTTACAATATGTCTGAAACTATGCTAACCCTCTTTGCATGTTATGAATTGAGGAATGATGTGGTTTTAGTGGGTGTAACTCTTTGGTTAATATGGTGTGTGGGCCCTTATGGATTGTAAAATGACATTACAACTAAACCAATAATTTTATTAAAAGGAAATTTAAATACTTAATTAGCACTAGTAAATGAGAAATAACATCCATGTGTGTGTCATCTTTCATTTCATGATGTGTATGGGCCCTTATGGGCTAAAAAGTTCCATATCACTGGATCTGGAAATCATGAATGTTTGCTTTTCTTGCTAAGAACCCTTGTAGGTGTGTGTAGGTGATCTTAGGGGTAGGAAGGCTTAGTACTTGTCCTATCTTCTAGAGTTCAAACTTTATTTTGATGGATTCCTATTTTAAAACGTTTGTTTTGTATTATAACACTTTGCCTCCGTGACGTCCTCGAGTAGTGTGTCCTGAAGGTGGTGATGATCACGTTCCTGAGGTGGCTGTCCCTGAGCCGTCGTTTGATCGTCCTATCGAGCCACCTGTGGCTCCTCATTCTATTCCTGAGATGGGCGCAGATGCCAAGTTCCATGAGAGATTTTTGCGTTTAATGCAGACTGTGCAAGGTGGAGTGCGACCTGACCCGAGTATGGAAGAGTTAACCCTCGAGTTTCAGTCGCAGCATCCCCCTACATTTACTGGAGATGGTGGAGCGCTTGCTGCGAAATCCTGGTTGGAGGTGATTGTTGGATTTTTAGGCCTCGACGTTGAGCCATATCATGGCATGATCACATTAGATACCCCATTAGGTATTCGTTCAGAGGGAGTTCGACGTTGTCAGAATTTTGCACTCGTGGTGGGAAGTTACCTTTTCGTTTGGATCTTGTATGTTCTGGAGATGGCATGTTTTCTTGTAATAGTTGGGATGGACTGGTTAGTCCATATAGATCCCAAATTGACTGCTATCATTGAAGGGTGGCATTTACGTCACCAAAGGGAAACACGTATATTCATAAGGTAGAATGGTATCTTAGTGTGACATGAGCAGGACCGGAGAACCAGAGTTTAGGTGGCGTCACAGAACAGGTTTCTAGTATTTATCTCAATGACCAAGGGATACAACCCACTTCATATCCTCATGTAGTAAAGCACTTTAAAGATGTCTTTTCTAATGACTTCTCTGGCCTACCTCTAGTGCGAGAGGTGGAGTTTACTATTGAGATTATACCAGGAGCAGCACTAGTGACCATTCCTCCTTATAGGATGAAACCTAAGAAACTCATGGAGCTCAAGAGTCAGTTGGAGGACCTTGAATCAAAAGGCTTTATACATCCTAGTAGCTCTCCCTGGATATTTCCAGTCCTCTTTGCCAAGAAAGAAGATGGTACCCTTCATCTTTGCGTGGATTACCGCAAGTTAAATCAGATGACGATTAAGAGTCGGTATCCTTTACCTAGAATTGAAGACCTCTTCGATTAGCTCCATGTAGGGAAGGTGTTTTCATAGATAGATTTGAGGTCGGGTTATCACCAGGTGCAGGTTAGGACTTTGGACATACCTCGTACGACGTTCAGGAGTAGGTATGGTCATTATGAGTACCTAGTAATGTCGTTGGGGCTTATGAATGCACCTGCAGTGTTTATGGCTCTTATGAATCAGATTATTCACCCTTAGCTTGATTCATTTGTGGTTGTATTTTTGGATTATATCTTAGACTATTCATGCTCGAGACAGGACCATGATACCCGTCTTGAGATCGTGCTAAATACGCAAAGAGAGCATCGAATTTATGCGAAGCTCGGTAAATTCCACTTTGGGATAAATACGGTTCACTTCATGGGTCACATTACTTCTGATTCTAGAGTTTCAGTTGACCCTGATAAGGTTAGTGTTGTAGTCTCTTGGGAGAAACCCAAGAACTTCTTCGATATCAGGAGTTTCTTAGAGCTTGCTGGATATTATAGGTTGTTCATTCATGAATTTTCATGCCTAGCAGCACCGCTTACAGCTTTGACCAAAAAGGAGGTGAGATTCAAGTGGTTGGATCCTTGTGAAATAGATTTTCAGGAACTGAAGGGCAGACTGACTTCGGTGCCGATACTGATCCTGCTGGAGCTAGGCATGGCTTATACAGTCTATTGTGTCGTGTTAGTTATCGGGATTGGACCTGTCTTGATGTGGGATAAGTGAGTCCTTGCGTATGGTTTTCGTCAATTAAAGCCTCGTGAATAGAATTATCCGACGCAGGACCTTGAGCTCACAGTAGTTTTACATGCCTTACGCTGTTAGAGAAACTATTTGTTGTGAGGGGATTTTGTGGTATTCATTGACCACAAAAGCTTCAAATATATCTTTACTCAGTGAGATCTGAGTCTCAAGAAATGAAGGTGGGTCGAGTACCTGCAATATTTTGATTTCGAATTGGCCTACTCTCCTGGGAAAGGAAATTCAGTAGCTGATGCAATGAGTTGGAAAAATCAGTCACAAGTAGTTAGGGAATCTGATCAAGAGTGGAAGCTGATGGGCCAATTTTTGGAGATGACGTTGAGGTTCAAGAGGGTTAGGGTCATACTTTTCTCTTAGCCGTAGCAGTGACATCTACTGTTTTGGAACGGGTCGTGGATAGACAGTTATCAGATCCGGATGGCCATGTTTTACAAGAAAGTGTCGCTGACGATGAATCTATAGATTGGACTGTGGATGGGAGTGATACTTTATTGTTCCGTGGGTGGGTATGGGTCCCAAAAGACATCAGAGTGGATCTGATGAGGGATTTATATGCCTCAGCATGGGCATTTCATCTATGCATCACCAAAATGTATCGTGATTTGTTACAACAATACTGGTGGCCTAGAATGAAGCGGCAGATAGTCAGTTTCATATTGCATTGTTCCACCTGTCAATAGGTGAAGCCAGAACATCATCGTCCAGATGGGCTTTTGTAGCCGTTGTCCATTCCATATTGGAAATGGGACGATGTTTCTACGGACTTTTTAACTTCATTTCCTCGGTCACCTCATGGCAATGATGAAGTATGGGTTATCATCGGCCGTCTGAAAAATGTCGCCCATTTCTTACCAGTGCGAGAGACCTTCATGGTTTATGACATGGGAAAACTGTATGTCAAGGAGATAACGTGCCTTAATAGAGAACCTCATTCTTTTGTTTTGGACAGAGATCCTCGATTTACATATCTGTTCTGGCAGGTTTTACAGAAGTCTTTAGGTATGAAGGTTTTTTTGAGTATGGCCTATCACCCATAGACAGACAGACATACCGAACAGACTATAAACGTACTAGAGGATATGTTACGTGCATGTTGTTCTCGATTTTGGAGGTTCATCGGAGAAACACATTCCTCTTCTTGAGTTCAGTTATAACAATAGCTTCCAAGCAACCATTGAGATGGATCCCTATGAAGCCTTATATGGTAGGCCTTGTCGCTCGCCTTTGTGTTGGATTGAAGTAGGGGAGGAAGCTGTTCTAGGACCACATCTTGTGCAGGAGAATAATGAGCAGATACAACTTATCGGGAAGCATATGCAGACAGCTGAGTCTAGAAAGAAATCTTATGCTAACAAGAACCGACGACCTCTTGAGTTTGAGTTCAGGAACCGGTTTTTCTTGAAGGTCTCGCCCAGATTAGGGCAGAGACGTATTCAGAAGCAGGGTAAGCTTTCGCCGAGGTTCGTAGGACCCTTTGAGGTGGTGAAGCGGATTATACTAGTATCTTACCTACTTGAATTTCTGCAATGATATCAGGCCATGGACATTGTTTTTCATGTATCTCAGCTTTGAAAATACTTTTCAGAACTGAATCTTGTTTTTCAGCCTGATGAGGTTGATTTGGATATGGATGCCTCTTTTGAGGAGTATCCTACGAGAATTGTCAACCTGAGTGTGAAGACACTTCGAGGCAAGTCAGTTTCTCTTGTATGGGTGCTATGGCAGCACGACTGGGTACAAGACGAGACCTGGGAGTGGTAGGCTGATATAAGATCTCAATGACTGGAGCTTTTCGCTGGTGACACCTCTTTACCCTCGGAAGGCCAACTCGGGGACGAGTTCCTTTAATGAGGGGAGGTTGTAACAACTCGATGCTTTGGAAAAGTTACAGATTGTTAGTTTTCCTTTAAAATCATTCCATTAAGCTTACATAATGTCGGTAACATTCTATGGAAGGTTCGGGGAGTTTCTGTGGCTTGTTCGGATCCCGGAAATTTTAGATTTGGAGTTGCAGGATGAGGTACATGGTTTGTGCATGACATGAATAGTAATGTCGCACGGTTTGGATAAACCATGCAGCCATTCATTCCTAAGGCAGTGAGGTGCACACGGTTTCCAAATGGTTTGGTAAACACTGTGCCTAAACCGTGCGACCCTGATTTAGGTAAAACTTTAAAAGTTTTCCCTTCATTCTATTTAATCATAAAACTCATTCTTTCTTCTTCTCACGGACAGAACTAGAGGGAAGCCTCCTTTGAGCTCCACAAACCTCTCCTCACTCTTTCTCTTGTCATTTCTTCCCCCGGTGTCCATTCTTCGATCCGTCAAAGGAGTTCGATCACCTTTGGTAAGGCTAACCTCACGCACCCCTTTCTCCTCAGCAAATATTTCCTACCATTGGTATATTTTTATGCAAGCTCATAGGCCCTATTTTCAGGGATTTGGACTAAAACATAGATCTCTTCTAACCTGTTGAAAATCTGAGGTCTATATCAAGTGAGCCTATATCTACAGCCCTAAGGTAGGTGGTCATGTGTTATCCTTTTGGGTTTTCCATCGCTTTGGGTTTATAACATCGTGTCATGGGTTGTCTTTCACCAAACCCCTTATTTATATTGACCGCTTACTATCTAATTGACCAGTGTGGGATGGTATTGATGAATATAACCTTGTTAGGGTTTTTAGAAGAGTTATGGACTGGGAGTGTCCTACCATAGGTTTTATGCCTTGAGATTTTCCCCATTCTTAACATTGAAACTAAATGTTATGTCTTGAAAGGGCATTTTCCATGTTAGGTAAATGAGATGACTTGGTTAGAGGTTGGTTAGGATGAGATAGCCTGAACCCCTTGAATGAATTAAAATGTGTATATGGCATGATTTGATTATGTGACATTATAAAATGGAAATTCTATTTTATATTAATGTGATATGATATATAATGTAATGCCTTATATAATGAAATGTGAATAATTATGCCTTGCTGTGTTGACATACTTGTGATAATACGTGGTTGGGCGGGAGGCATTCTTACCCCGTGCCTAGATTAATCTCCATGTGTTGGGTGGGAGGCATTCTTCCCCATGCAAGATGAATGTAACAGCCCAAGATTTTATAAAAAATATTCTTTTTAATTTTATTAATGTCTTGTGTTGTATGCTACACCAAAAGGAGCTTGCACAACACGCATCCTTGACTTGCCTTGCATTACACGCAATCACGACCTTCCTCGATAGCGTGTGTAATATGCAATACCGAGTTTCACTAAACAACGATATGCTATTAAAATATTATTAAAACTAGCCGGTATGAATAGTAATAACCACTTTTTAAAATTCTGTAAATATTATTTTTCAAAATGAACTTCATTTTTGGATTTGGAGTATCGAATTTAGCCTAAGGTGAAATTTTGGTACTTTTCGGATAACTTTCATATTCTGATGAATAGTGAAAATTACTAAATTATAAATAAAAACAACTTTTTTAATCGAAATAATTAATAGTGATAAATTATTAATTTGAGTGGTTTTAAAGTATATTTAGAATATATTTTTACAATTTAATACTATGTTGGTCATTGGTTGTAATTTCACATTTAAACCAGACATAATCAAGTGTCAATCTTTTGATATATATTGTTTCCTAAAAACACGCTATTTATTTTAACATCGGGATTTAATTATAAAATTAATTAATGCAACTTCTATGTTATGAATTTGGTAAAATAGATTTCATTTTTGAATTCGGAATATGAAATATATCTTAGGATGAAATTTTGGCATTGTTCTGAAAAACATCAATTTTTGATGAATAGTGAAACTACTAAGTGGTAGTTAAAAAAACTGAATTTTTCATAAAACATAATTTTACCGCTTATGTGAATGGAATTTCAAAAATCCGACAGACACGGTTGATATCAGTAAGTAAAATGTGGTTCAATGAGATAAAAATAATTTTTTGGTGAATAGTAACTTTTTACTTTTTTTACCGCGGTTAATAGTAAATAGGGTAACTAAGGGTAAATATGATATTACTATTACCCTAACACATGTCCTAATTCCATTGGACAAGTGTAATTCGACCAAAAACAAACTTAGTAATAAAATATGACCATTTAGGCCCACTTGGATTAGATTAGGACATTTATTATTAATTTATTTAAAGAAGGGTTAAAATAGTTAAAATCAAAGTTTAATAAGTAAATCATTTTTAATATGGGGTTATACATAAGATAAATTCGATTGTAAATATTCGTTAGAAAGCTAAAAAGATTTAATACATGATGGTATTTTATTTTGTAATTTTTAGACATCAAATAATTTAATTTATTTATGACACAATGATGATGCAGTAATTATCTTATTAATGAAATATTGACATAATTGATGTTATAAACACCAAAATAAATATACTTTGAGACTTTTTATGAATTACACTAATTTTATAGGTTACTATGATATATTAGTGTTGATTTAATCAACTTGGTTTGAACATATAATTCTGTTATGACTTTCACAAAAATCATATATCAAATAGTGTCAAAATTGACACAAAATAGTTTTTAAATCAAATATTATATTATTAATTTTTATTTTATTCCTAAAAATCTAAGGTTCGGCCAAATGACTTAGATAAGGATATGTATTTTAATAATAAACAATTTGGGGTTCGTTTGGTATGTTATAGTAAGTGTATTAACCATATAGTGAAAGAAAACAAAAAGACACGGTAAAAGTTAAATTATTTAACTTAGAGTTAAATCTAATTGATAAGGTTAAAATAATAACCTAAACTTGTCTAAATCCTATTGGTTGATAGGATTTCGACCCATCCCCACTTTATCTTCGAAATAAGACCCTTTGGAACCATTATAAACCGATTTTGACTTTAAAATAAAATAATATTTTGAGGTATTCCTAAGGTGCCCCTCTCCTCCCTTATAAAAGGACACCTCCTCTCCCTCCTCCTCACACCAATTTGAGCACTCAAGCTCGGCCAACCCCTGCCAAAATCTCTTCTCCACTTCCCTAAAAACATCCTAGAGGTTCTGGTCTTCCTCAAAGACCAATTTTAGTGCCCTAAGAGGAGGTCTCAAAGAGGCACTTCAAAGAAGAGGTAATTACCGTTACCAATTCTTTCATCTTTATTTCTTCTTCCACTTATTCTTCTTAGATTGTTTCATTATGAAGTAATAACATAAGTATCACTCATATACTGATATGTTATTATAAGTATGAAACAACCCTATTTCACCATCTATCCATCCTACGGAAAAAGAAATCACCGCGCGTGCGTACGTACGGAATACCGTCTCCACGCCTTGGTGTAATCTATTTTCCACCATCACCATACAAGGATGGGTATAATGGTGTAATGAGTAACTATATATGATTATTATGAAGTAATATTGATACTGAAATAATATATATATACTCCAATACAATTCCACGATCATAGGAACGATATCATCACTCGTGCGTACGTACGGAATACCGTCTCCACGATGTGATGCGACTCGTTCTACATGATCTTCATTTCATAATGATTATATAAATGAATTGAATGAATGAATATGGTATATAATAAACTAATACCATTCTGGAAATGAATTATCTATAACCTAAAGATAAGAATAAGAATTTATTCGACAAAACACGCATAAGAATAAAAAGTTATAAAGACCCGAGTAACAGGTAACAATGAAATATTACTAACAAGAAGCTAATAATATGACCATATATGATATCATATCAATATGTATGATTCTGGAATAAGTCAATAACATTATTTAAACCATTATACAGGAGCTTCGGACACGAACAAAGCAAATCGGACCTAAGGTAAGGGAAATATCACAATCTCATTTTTATCCGAGATTGTTTATTCGTAAGTATTTACTTGGGTGTATTTTATCATCCACATCCATGTTTACTCAATATGTAATATTATATCCATCCACATAAAATTGTTTAAATCCATTTTTACCCTTCGGTGAGTTTTTAGTAATACATATGAAAGGAATCTTTTGTCGTTTTTCGTACGAGGTACTTTTTGACTTTTCTGACAAAAGTACGAAGAATGTTTTTTTAACTTATACGGCACGAACAGATTTCTACTATTTTATAAAGCCTTATTTTCATAAAGCTTCCTCTAAAAGATTTCATAACTATTTTCAATAAAATCTCTTTCTTTTAAAATTGCATGATGTTTTGTGAAAAGAAATTGATTTTGAAGAAGAAAGGATATTTTCCTCAAGAATTCAATTCAAGTGTTTTATCAAAATTATTTTTCATCTAAGATAATAAAGGGTTCTGTTTCTATCAATATTTTTACATTGATTTGACTATGTTGTGATGGAATTATGTTTATGAATTCCTTTATCTTATATGAATTGATTTATTATGTCATGATGTTTCAAGAATCCCATTTTTGTTACATGTGTTATGCGATGATGTATGTTTTATGATTATGTGGCACACATAAGAAAGGATTCATTATAAGATGGGTGGGACCTATATCTCCCTCCAATGCATTGGGTAATGATTTTATATCTCATGAGATAGACATGGCTGGAACGGAAGGTTATTTCGGTTCAGTGATACAGGACTGAAACGAGGAGTGAACTCGGTTCAGAAAGGGACTTTGTCCACTAAGATAGTCTTGGCAATGAGTCATGACTAACAATAAATGATTTTCCATGATTATGTGTGCATGCCACAAAGTTTCAAGGTTTATGTTATGATTATGGGGATCTCATTTTCACTTCTATGATTTATCCCATGTTATGATATTATGAGCTCTTTTGCAGGTTAAGATTTCCAAAGGCTATGTTCTTATGTATATGATGTGATTGATATTTCTTTTGTTTACCCTTACTGAGCATTTGAGCTCACCCTTTTATGTTTTCTTTTCCCCAGGATATAAAGAAAGGTTTTTTAGGTAAAAAAAGGAAGATCTTTATGGGAGATATTGAAGATCTTTCACCACGATTAGAAGATTACGTTCCGAGTTTCCAAAGACACTAAACTATTATGATCCTTGTGTGTGTGTTTTTGTTATGTACTAAGTATTCCGCAAAAGTAATGTAATGTCTATGTACGTCAAGCTTCGGGTCTCTACAGTTGGTATCAGAGTAAAGGTTTAGTCAACCTTTGGAAACTAGGATGTGAGAACGTTAGTGAGATCCCTAGAGATATTTCTAAGGTATGTCTAGGGATGTCCCTAATGTTAAGTATACGTATAGGTTATAGTACTAGAACTACGCTAACGATCATAGAATTAAACCTAAGATTTTTGATATTGATGGTACTCCCCCTTTATTATGTTGTTTTCCCTAGCATGATTTTTGCCTCTCACGCTATTCTTTTTGGGTTTTAGACGATGGCTGGAACCCGAAGGAACCGTGTTGATCAATGCAATGGACAATGCAATGATTGCCCTCCTGAACAAACAAATGTTATGGGAGATGGAGTGCAAAATCTTATTGCTATACTTACACAAGCTATGAATCATTATGGACTTCCAAATGAGCAGAGAAGGGAACAATATTCTATTGAGTCCTTCATGAGGCAACGTCCACCTTCTTTCAGTGGGTCTTCTGATCCACTTGTGGCTGAACAATGGATCAGTACTACTGAAAAGATATTTTCAGTTCTTCAATGTTCTGAACATGATAAAGTCATCTTAGAAGTATATCGTTTGGAAGGTGAAGTTGATCAATGGTGGAATCTTATCAAGAATACGAGGCCAAGAGATGAAATTGAGTCCATGGAATGGGACGAGTTCAAGAACTTGTTTTTCAGTAAGTACTTCCCTCGTATTCTTCGAACAAAGATGGAGAAAGAGTTTCTTGAACTGAAGCAAAGGGACGATGAATCTGTTGGTACCTATGAAGCAAATTTTACAAGACTTGCAAGGTATGCTTCTGGTATTATCATCCAACCTGAAAGTAAAGTTGATCGATTTTTCAGTGGCTTAAAACCAAGTCTTCGAAGGGCATTAGCTATAAGAGACTTCAGTAGCTATGAAGAAATTGTGCGTTGTCCTATCAAGGTAGAAATGGAATTTGGTGTTACATATCCATATCATGGTTTTGACAAGAAACGAAAGATGTAGTTCAGGGAGAAATCTCAGAATAATTGTGAAAAGAAGATGAATGTTTCCTTTTGCACAAAGTGTGGAAAGAAGCATGGTGGAGATTGTCTTAAAGGGACTAGAAAATGTTTTAAGTGTGGAAAAGAAGGTCATCGAGCAGCTGAGTGTCGAAGTAATGGAAAAAGGGTTTCTAATGATGTGAATAAAGCAAACACTGCAGAGAACGCACCGCCAACACTTCAATGCTTCAAGTGCAAGGAAATGGGGCATTATGCTAATAATTGCCCTAATCCAAGGGTTAGTGATGATCAACATGAGCAACCACTGAAGGCAAAGGACAAAGGGAAATCACATGCGATCACTATTGGCAATGTTGAATATGACAACGATGTGGTGGAATGATTATGTTTTTATGTAATGGGATTCCAAAATAATGTTGTATCATGGAATATTGGAATATTTATGTATTGGTCTAATGTGGTATTCAAAGTGATTGAGATATTATGCGCATAATGAAGGGAAAATGAGAAAATGAAATATTTAACAGTATTCATGAGCTCATGATTGATATAAGGACTAAGTGATATCATGGTTTGAGTATATAGAATTTTGGGGATTTTGGTATGTGGAAAGTGTTAACTTTTAACTGCATTCAAGTTTTCACTAAGGTTCAATGGGTATTCAAGAGAGTACAAGATTAAGGCCTTTGAATGTTTGGAATGTGTCCAACAAGATATATCTTATGATATATGGGGATCAACGATGGTATTAAATCTCTGGTAATCGTTTTCACTATGTTATGAGAATGGACAGCAGTATTATGGATAGGACTAAAGATTGGAATGGATTATGTTGGACATAAGTTAGTATTGTTTAAGGATAGAAGTTTTTTCGATATTATTTATGGAATGTTATAGTAATATAGTTTTAGAAAAAGGACAACCTGCAGGACGGGCGACAGCCCATCGCTTCGGACAAGGCTGTGGGAATCGAACCCACAACCGAAGTGCGACTGGCCTTTATCGCCTACCACTGGCCTACAAGAAGTCCCTGTTTAGTAGAAACTAGTTTTATTATATTAATCAGTATGATATATGAAGTATAAGTCCATTTTAGGAACTATATATGATTAATCTCACTATATATCGACTTATGTATGTAATTTTTGCTAACCTTTTGTTTGAGACAGATGGAATGACCCGTCATTCTATCACATGATCTGCTAACACTTCACGAATAACAAATTCAACTTCATTTATTTAAGAGATGAAGTGGAAATTGTTCTAGGCACGAACAATAGTGAGATTGTACCAAAATAAAGAAAGTATTTATTCCAATTCAAATTTTCAACTTTAGGAAAATGATCTTGAAAACCAAAAATGTTGTCCTAGTGATCTTATACCTGATGAATCGGATGGTACCTTAGATCGTCACAAATTTATGGATTTGTGATTATTGGCTTTTCCATAGCCATGTTCTCTACCACTCTCCATCAGAACATGATGGTTAGATTTCTCTTCCATATCCATATTTTCACCTATGTGGAAACCCAATGATTAGTTTATTTGGGTAACCGTTACGTTTCATTTTTTTGTTTTTAAAAGATTGGTTTTGATATTCCTTTTTACGATGTGGGTTTCTATTAAATAAACTTTCAAATAGTAAACCATTTATAACCCCGACGAATTTCGAGGGCGAAATTCATTTTAAGGGGGTAGAATGTAACAACCCAAGATTTTATAAAAAATATTTTTTTTAATTTTATTAATGTCTTGTGTTGTACGCTACACCAAAAGGAGCTTGCACAACACGCATCCTTGACTTGCCTTGCATTACACGCAATCGCGACCTTCCTCGATAGCGTGTGTAATACGCAATACCGAGTTTCACTAAACAACGATACGCTATTAAAATATTATTAAAACTAGCCGGTATGAATAGTAATAACCACTTTTTAAAATTCTGTAAATCTTATTTTTCAAAATGAACTTCATTTTTGGATTTGGAGTATCGAATTTAGCCTAAGGTGAAATTTTGGAACTTTTCGGATAACTTTCATATTCTGATGAATAGTGAAAATTACTAAATTATAAATAAAAACAACTTTTTTAATCGAAATAATTAATAGTGATAAATTATTAATTTGAGTGGTTTTAAAGTATATTTAGAATATATTTTTACAATTTAATACTATGTTGGTCATTGGTTGTAATTTCACATTTAAACCAGACATAATCAAGTGTCAATCTTTTGATATATATTGTTTCCTAAAAACACGCTATTTATTTTAACAGCGGGATTTAATTATAAAATTAATTAATGCAACTTCTATGTTATGAATTTGGTAAAATAGATTTCATTTTTGAATTCGGAATATGAAATATATCTTAGGATGAAATTTTGGCATTGTTCTGAAAAACATCAATTTTTGATGAATAGTGAAACTACTAAGTGGTAGTTAAAAAAACTGAATTTTTCATAAAACTTAATTTTACCGCTTATGTGAATGGAATTTCAAAAATCCGACAGACACGGTTGATATAAGTAAGTAAAATGTGGTTCAATGACATAAAAATAATTTTTTGGTGAATAGTAACTTTTTACTTTTTTTACCGCGGTTAATAGTAAATAGGGTAACTAAGGGTAAATATGATATTACTATTACCCTAACACATGTCCTAATTCCATTGGACAAGTGTAATTCGACCAAAAACAAACTTAGGAATAAAATATGACCATTTAGGCCCACTTGGATTAGATTAGGACATTTATTATTAATTTATTTAAAGAAGGGTTAAAATAGTTAAAATCAAAGTTTAATAAGAAAATCATTTTTAATATGGGGTTATACATAAGATAAATTCGATTGTAAATAATCATTAGAAAGATAAAAAGATTTACGACATGATGGTATTTTATTTGTAATTTTTAGACATCAAATAATTTAATTTATTTATGACACAATGATGATGCAGTAATTATCTTATTAATGAAATATTGACATAATTGATGTTATAAACACCAAAATAAATATACTTTGAGCCTTTTTATTAATTCCACTAATTTTATAGGTTACTATGATATATTATTGTTGATTTAATCAACTTGGTTCAAACATATAATTCTGTTATGACTTTCAAAAAAATCATATATCAAATAGTGTCAAAATTGACACAAAATACTTTTTAAATCAAATATTATATTATTAATTGTTATTTTATTCCTAAAAATCTAAGGTTCGGCCAAATGACTTAGATAAGGATATATATTTTAATAATAAACAATTTGGGGTTCGTTTGGCATGTTATAGTAAGTGTATTAACCATATAGTGAAAGAAAACAAAAAGACATGGTAAAAGTTAAATTATTTAACTTAGAGTTAAATCTAATTGATAAGGTTAAAATAATAACCTAAACTTGTCTAAATCCTATTGGTTGATAGGATTTAGACCCATCCCCACTTTATCTTCGAAATAAGACCCTTTGGAACCATTATAAACCGATTTTGACTTTAAAATAAAATAATATTTTGAGGTATTCCTAAGGTGCCCCTCTCCTCCCTTATAAAAGGACACCTCCTCTCCCTCCTCCTCACACCAATTTGAGCACTCACGCTCGGACAACCCCTACCAAAATCTCTTCTCCACTTCCCTAAAAACATCCTAGAGGTTCTGGTCTTCCTCAAAGACCAATTTTAGTGCCCTAAGAGGAGGTCTCAAAGAGGCACTTCAAAGAAGAGGTAATTACCGTTACCAATTCTTTCATCTTTATTTCTTCTTCCACTTCTTCTTCTTAGGTTGTTTCATTATGAAGTAATAACATCAGTATCACTCATATACTGATATGTTATTAAGTATGAAACAACCCTATTTCACCATCTATCCATCCTACGGAAAAAGAAATCACCACGCGTGCGTACGTACGGAATACCGTCTCCACGCCGTGGTGTAATCTATTTTCCACCATCACCTTACAAGGATGGGTATAATGGTGTAATGAGTAACTATATATGATTATTATGAAGTTATATTGATACTGAAATAATATATATATACTCCAATACAATTCCACGATCATAGGAACGATATCATCACTCGTGCGTACGTACGGAATACCGTCTCCACGATGTGATGCGACTCATTCTACATGATCTTCATTTCATAATGATTATATAAATGAATTGAATGAATGAATATGGTATATAATACACTAATACCATTCTGGAAATGAATTATCTATAACCTAAAGATAAGAATAAGAATTTATTTGACAAAACACGCATAAGAACAAAAAGTTATAAAGACCCGAGTAACAGGTAACAATGAAATATTACTAACAAGAAGCTAATAATATGACCATATATGATATCATATCAATATGTATGATTCTGCAATAAGTCAATAACATTATTTAAACCATTATACAGGAGCTTCGGACACGATCAAAGAAAATCGGACCTAAGGTAAGGGAAATATCACAATCTCATTTTTATCCGAGATTGTTTATTCATAAGTATTTACTGGGGTGTATTTTATCATCCACATCCATGTTTACTCAATATGTAATATTATTTCCATCCACATAAAATTGTTTAAATCCATTTTTACCCTTCGGTGAGTTTTTAGTAATACGTATGAAAGGAATCTTTTGTCATTTTTCGTACGAGGTACTTTTTGACTTTTCCGACAAAAGTACGAAGAATGTTTTTTTTAACTTATACGGCACGAACGGATTTCTACTGTTTTATAAAGCCTTATTTTCATAAAGCTTCCTCTAAAATAGTTCATGACTATTTTCAATAAAATCTCTTTCTTTTAAAATTGCATGATGTTTTGTGAAAAGAAATTGATTTTGAAGAAGAAAGGATATTTTCCTCAGGAATTCAATTCAAGTGTTTTATCAAAATTATTTTTCATCTAAGATAATAAAGGGTTCTATTTCTATCCATATTTTTACATTGATTTGACTATGTTGTTATGCAATTATGTTTATGAATTCCTTTATCTTATATGAATTGATTTATGATGTCATGATGTTTCAAGAATCCCATTTTTGTTACATGTGTTATGCGATGATGTATGTTTTATGATTATGTGGCACACATAAGAAAGGATTCATTATAAGATGGGTGGGACCTATATCTCCCTCCAATGAATTGGGTAATGATTTTATATCTCATGAGATAGACATGGCTGGAACGGAAGGTTATTTCGGTTCAGTGATACAGGACTGAAACGAGGAGTGAAATCGGTTCAGAAAGGGACTTTGTCCACTAAGATAGTCTTGGCAATGAGTCATGACTAACAAGAAATGATTTTCCATGATTATGTGTGCATGCCACAAAGTTTCAAGTTTTATGTTATGATTATGGGGATCTCATTTTCACTTCTATGATTTATCCCATGTTATGATATTATGAGCTCTTTTGCAGGTTAAGATTTCCAAAGGCTATGTTCTTATGTATATGATGTGATTGATATTTCTTTTGTTTACCCTTACTGAGCATTTGAGCTCACCCTTTTATGTTTTCTTTTCCCCAGGATATAAAGAAAGGTTTTTTAGGTAAAAAAAAGGAAGATCTTTATGGGAGATATTGAAGATCTTTCACCACGATTAGAAGATTACGTTCCGAGTTTCCAAAGACACTAAACTATTACGATCCTTGTGTGTGTGTTTTTGTTATGTACTAAGTATTCCGCAAAAGTAATGTAATATCTATGTACGTCAAGCTTCGTGTCTCTACAATGAAACTCTTCGAAACAGGATGAGAGGCATTTATACCTCATGCCAATATAACTGTGATGGGTGGGATGCATTTCTACCCCACTCCAGCTATAACAATTGAGGACGAGAGGCATTTATACCTCGTGCCTATATAACTTTTACGGGTGGGAGGCATTTCTACCCCACGCCAGCTGCAATGCTTCTAGACGAGAGGTATGCTTAGCTTGTTCCAGGGATACCCTTTATTTATGTACTTATACTTTGGTGACTTGTTATGATTTCTAGCCTTGAGCTGAAGCAGGTAGAACTGCCAGGTGTCCTTCCGGAACCTGAGCGAGAAGGTTGTCTATTTACTTTTCATTACTTACTTGCAGTGTATCACACATTTTTGCATGCGAACACCTATTTGGATTACATGTAGACACTGTTGGTGGTGGCCTACTAAGACTTGTCTCACACCCTACCCGGGCGGCCTCCTGGGCACCCGTGTAGACTTTACTGCTGCAGGTACTAGTAGGGGAAAAGGCCCAGCGTCCGGTTGTTGATACATGTATGTTCTAGATGGATATCCAGAGTAGAGGATCGAGCTTGGATAGAAATTCTAATGGACTACTTTATTCCCTTTTTGTGTTACTGCCTAGTATGCTTGTCTTCTATTTCCACTGTATCAGCAAGCCAAGCATCCATTTTGTATCAGACAGTACCTATGAGGCTTTGTATACTTATCAAGGTTTGATGTACTTCTGTTGTTCAGTTTTTATATTTCCCTATTTCTCCTATTTATCCATTGGTTGTGCTTCCACTATTTATATTACTTTTCTACTATACTATTGTATGCGCTAACATGGGGGTACAGTCTCCCCACTTACTTACCATTACACCCTCGCTGCTAGTCGGCAGCCCCTACCCTACGGGGAGACAAGCCAGGTGTTATGTGGCCAACCAGGCTCAGGGCTCAAGATGATGGGAAGCCAGGTTTGGGACATCACAGATTAAACAGTGAGAAAGGGGAACATCCTTTTTAATTACTTCAGAGATATTATGTTAATAGCTAAAGCTGGAGTGTCTCATAATGAGTAGATGAGGATGAATCTCATTGCAGATATATTTCTAGATTTTGAGGACTCCAAGGTATGAACACATATAACATTGACATTATTTATTCTAGTGCATCATAACATCATCTAGACAGAGTATCCAATTAATCCAGAGGAAATATTTATAAGGGATACCTAATAATTATGGGATCCAACCTCAGTATGGTCTCATGGAAGTGATGATGTTTTTTAAATCATGGGAAGAGTATTGGTTACTAAAGGATTTTTCATGGATTTAATGATAAAATTTTCAGGATTATAGATGGGCAGTACATCTAGGGATAATAAATATATATCATCATCTTTATAGAATGTTCTATTTTCTAGGAATAAAGAATTCAGTAACATACTTTATTAGAATATATTTCACTTTAAATGAGGTTATGGATGATACATATAGTTATTTTGATATTTGGATTCCTATGTCCTTTCAAGAGAGGAAATGGGATGGTTTCCCAATAGATTTTGTGACATGATTACATAGGACACCTCACTATATTGATTTGTTATGGGAAAATGTTTATCAAATGATGAATTTATCCCACTTATTTCACTATGAGATTTAAATTTATTGTTCATTAACTAGGAATACATTACCTGTTGAGGAAAGTATGTTTTCGTGGTGTTTGGGGGAGAATCACCCCTCACTGAGATCCTTATTTATTATCATGGTCATAAAATTGTATTCAAAAGGCTAAGATTATGGGTTCTTAGGAGAATATTGCATCACATATAGACTGATGGATAATCTAAATAGAAATTAAATATTATATAAGATATGGTGTCAGTTTTCATGTTAGATTTTAGTTTTTCAAGAAGTATCATATGGATAATATGGTTTTTTCGTGTAATAAAATCTTTTATAAACCAATCCAAATTAAAACATTCATGGGGTTCTTCCTTATATCATTCTATTATCCATATTGTAGGTTCGATGTAACTGATATAGTACATGATAGACAATGTCTCCTATGTGATTAAAATGAGGAGGATTGGTTGATTAAGAATTAATTGGTGAATATATATAGTAAGAATAAATCATTAACATTCTAGAATATATTTCCTCTAGAATTTGGGATGGGTCATTGTATTTTCCTCTGACTGTCACCCTGGTAAGGAAAAAATTATATCAGGAAATATAGGAATGTGTTGCCCAATGATTTTTTATTTTCAAATTAGTGGAAAGGTTAGGTTTTTTGGAAGAAAAAATGGACCTTCCACAAAACAATACTCCCATGAAATATGTGTTTCATGTGTCTCTACTTTAGAGACTCCATCATGATCCTTATTATTTAATAGTGTTTAACAACATTTAGAGAAATGTAGATGTTTCCTTAAAGGATCATCCTAAAAAATAAAATGGAACATATTGATAAGTATCATCGGGTAATGATTATAACAATAATTCATGCGTAGTGGAAGCATGGCAGTGTTTAATATGAGGGTGGAAGATAGAATTTGATATGTGAGAATTGTGTAAATATTACAAATCTAAGACCCAACATTGATTATAGGAGAATATTTTTGATAATATATTATATTAGGTGGAGGTTGAAAGTTATCACCTTTTACTAAGTACATGTATCTTTGTGTTTTTGGTAAGACCTATTTTATTTTTAGATTTCATTTTTCTATAAAACATGGTGTTCAAATATAATTTTTCGATAGAGATATTTTTCCGAAAAATGACCTATATATCATGGATGAAATATTGATTTAATTAACATGTGATATGGTTTTATAAGATTACAATAGGGTTTTGGAGGGTTTGATATATGGTTTGATATTTTCTGATAGAAGATGAGTAGAATGATATCTAATGGACACAATTTATGTTTTAACCTATTACACAATGTGAAACAGTTGATTGGAAGTAGCCATGAACTCGTTCTGAACATGAAAAATTACACTCCAAAATACGGTTTCACCTCCTAAGAAGGCAAATATGATTTTTTACCCAATGGGGTGCATTTTAGTGTAACTTGTAAATAAATATATTTTCATTGTGAAATGGTATACTATTATGAATCTCTCAATATATGGGGTTTCAAACAATGAAATACATTGTACTTTATCCCATGTTCCATATACCATCCATTCACAAACCAATGGGTGGCTCTAGGAAATTTGGGATTGATTACCTCTCTCCCTGATGACTAAATGATGTTCTTAATCTATAAAGAGTTACTGTATTTTTTATTCTACTCTCTTATACTTGTTATTAGTTGTAGCGGTTCATCTCTCGAATTCCATTGAATATGGTTATAATCTTGATGTTTGTGCGATCTAATTTTTTCATGGTCTGAATATCACCTATGTTTTTTATAGAGATTATTCTTTTTATATTTTTTCAATCAAAATATAAAGGTATGTGGTATGTAGTGAAGACATATAGTACGTTTCTATTTGATAATGTGTGTGGGATATTATGTGATGGTATCAAAAAAAGTGTTGAAGTACCAAAGGAATAGTTGGTGATCAAATTAATGTGTTAATGTTAGTATGTGCATCCTTTTCAATTCAATGGGTTTTGCAAATATCTTGAAGAGTATACCCTAGAACAATAATTAACTATCTCCTTACTTGAACAATGATTTATCATGACCTGGTCTCTTATGCAATTTCATGTGAAAAAATCACCATCTAAAATGTTATCCTTGGTTTTTGAATGGGAGGTAATGATTTTATATAAATGGGTGGGTACATTAGAATGATAAATAATTAATTTCAAATTTAGTGAATTAATAGATGACTATAATGCAATGGGTAATTGTTTAAATTGACCGTGGTGACTTTTGATTAATTGTTGTTTTATTTTGGGTGTTATAACTTATGATGTGTTTTATACTAAAATTATAATATAAAGAGACTTACTCAATGATTCTAAAACTCTTATATAAATGTATTTTCCTTGGGTTATTTTAATTCATATATAAATGGATTTTTGGTGTTTCTAAAATGAATATATAAATGATTATGCTTTGTTATGTTGTAATTGTTGATGGGTTTGGCCCTCTTATATGATTATTCCATTGAAATCTGGTTAAGATTGTCAAGGTTGTGATACAATATTTTATATATTATGGTATAATTATAGATTAGGTTGATTATTTAATGATATTAATTTATTAATAAAAACTCTTTTTAATATTTTAATTTCATTCACTTTTTATTAGGGTTTTTGTTTACAGTCTAGGTTGTTTCAACATAATGATTTATATTCGCACCCAATTTGGGTTGTTATTTGGTACCCAAAAATATTAAATTGGTAAAATTTAGAAAATTGTATAGTTACGTAATAGATAACTATTGTTTTATTATTGGATTGGATATTGGAGACATGATTGTCTAGGGATTCGATACACGGTTATTTTGATTTTTTGATTTTGTTCTTTTATATTTATTAATTTGTTATTGAAATTTGGAATCTTTTCTTAATGACAATACATATTTTATTTTTATTTGGATTAATTGGTTCACCCTTTATCTTCCAATTGTATGATGTCTTGTATCCATTATTCCCATTACTCTAATTTTTTTATATTGACTATCTTTTAATACTATTACATTGGGTATAGTCACCCCCAAATTGGTCTCTAATCCCCCATGGATAGTCGAAACCCTCCATTGAATGTGGAGTCACACTTGAGGACAAATGAATATCATGATTCAGCTGTTTAAGAGAGTTAAATATTGGTGGATGTCATAATATCCATTTCGATTTACATATTTTTTTTAAAAAAACATTGTTTTAGGTGTGTTTAGAGGTTTATATCCATATGAATCGATGTAATTTATTTTCCATCACCACCACTCATGGTTAGTTAATCTGTTGGACATAATGTTTCTATATGAAATTATTGGAATATTTATTATCCAAAAATGATAATAAATCATCCAATTTATTTTTCATCCTTTCTTTGAAATAGGATAATGTCGTTCATTTATACGTGTGGACAACCACCTCCATGAGGCGATGTGATTTATTTTCAATAACCATATCACATAGGGGAAATATATAAGAATATTTGATGAATTTATATTGTTTTTTGATGTAAACATCAATATATAATGATAAATATTACCTACATTTGTTACATTGGGATCATTGATAAATTGAACAACTACACATATGTATATACGAATTTGGATTTCAAAGTGGGTAACATAGTTCATTTTTTATTCACATAATTTGTGGTTATATTTTATTGTAAATATTTATAGATGAAAATAAAAAATAAGTTCTGGTATTTATTGTGGATACGATAAAACAATGAAATATTTTTTCAAAGTCGACCTATAAAATTCATTTTGGATGTATGGACTGAATATTATCAAAACAAACAATATGAACTTAATTGGTTGTTTAATTAAATATAACATGTAATTAAATTAAGTTAAATGTTTAATAACCCTATAAAAGATTCTTAATAATATAAAACCATAATATATGTTTTTTTATTATACATGATAAGTAACGTCCTATAGGACTCGAACATGAGGTAATGAGTTTCTTAACTCATTCACTATTAAATGGTAAGTACGACTACTTCATTTATAATATTATTCAATGAAAATTATTGAAATGGATTTACATTGTATTATTTTTTATTTTAAAAACTATTTTTTATATTTACATTTTTTACATATATGCACATCATTGATTAATTTATCACTATAATGGTATGATTTTTTAAGAGATAGTCAGATAACATTTTTTTGTGATACATATATCATATTCCCCACATTCTTCATTATTATTGTTTATATAAAACCGCTTTCATATGAATTATCATTATTTAATTTTTATTCATTTTTTATATATCCACATGATGTTATTTATTTTATGGGTATTTTGATTCTCAACATTCCAAAGTGGTAAAATATTACTCAATAATGTCATCAATATTTGAGATTGTTTTTGTTTAAGTCTATGTCTAGGGAATTATATGGTCTTTATATATTAAACCTAATATATTTCCTTCTCTTCTAGTTACTTTTAAAAATTAATTTTACCCATTCATCATCCCCTTTTATGTACTAAATATATTTAATGAATTTTGTATGCAAAACATATATTTTCTATTAATTTGAGAATATTTTTCTTCATTGTCCATAATCCCCATAAAATAATTTAATATATTTATTTAATATTATCCATTATTAATTATTGAACCCTTTAATAATTTTTTTATTTTTAAAATTTGTTTTAAATGAATCAAATTTTAATTTTCTCAAAATGTACTTTTTGTTGAGAAATGCATTGTTTTCAACAACAAATATTAATGTTATTTAAAGGGGGAGATTATTGAAAATAATACACTGTCTCATTATGATAATTTTGATGATCACAAATAACCATAATTATTTTCTAATGATTTTATTTAGTATTTTTCAGGAATTTATTAGTTTATTTTAATCTTTAAATTACGGGAATTTATCTTTAAATTATTCATATTTAGTACTTTTTGGAAACACTGTTCATGCACTACTTATTTTTAATGTTCTTTAGCATGTTCTGGAATCACTGTTCATACCCTACGTGGAAGGAGAACCGTATGTATGTATTAAAAGATGCATTTGATTCTCAAAAGTATGGTTCATCAACCATACTTTTGTAAACAACCATAAGTTCTTTTAATGGATCATTTATCTCTTATCCAGGAGTTGAGGAAAATGTATGGATGATCAACCCTACATTTATGATCAACCTTATGTATTAGGAATGTAATATGAACTGAATGTTTATGTTCAACCTTATGTTGTCAACCATACGTTTGGAGGCCACGTCATCAACCTTACGTTTGGCGTTAGAATGTTTGAAAGATGATGGTTAGAAAGCCGATTGTTAGGAGGATTTCAAGCCGGATTTAAAGTCAATTTTAAAATAATACTATTACGGATTCAAAGCCGTTTTATCAATGGATTAAAGATCGAATTAAAAGGTTCTTTTTATTCGGAGTCTTCATGATAATTACGACTACTCTGTAAATTCAAATTTTTTAATATCGCGAATCAAAAGGTGACTTTTATGGATCTAAATGTGAAAAAGATATTCTTGGCTTTAATATATATGTTTTACTCTGAAACACCAGGCACATGAGTGTGGTGATCAATCTATTATTCAAAAAGGTGGAAAAAAGAGACTACAAAAAATCACATTGATATGCTGATTCAAAAGGAGTGTCAAAGATCTGTTTATTAATGAATAAGGAACTTGATAGAAGATTCACTTATTCTAAATCAAATATCTATTGTGTATCTACTAATACTGAATTTGTGAATTATATCTCTATATCTACTGCTACTGGATCGACTCAGAACTTCTTCGACTTGAAAATCAATATTTTTAGAGACGTCGATCCATCAGCTGTGAATTTCATTCTATTGCAATTATGAAGATAAACCAGAAAATTTCTTTCTAAGATTCTTTTTATCTTGAGTAACCAGCTTCTTGTACTAAGCTAAGTAGTTTCATGTTTGAAACATAAGGCTTTGTTTTTCCATGGATTGTAAAGGTGTCAACAACCTATACTCAGTTGTGAACCAGTCTGTTGAAACGAGGACCAGATAGTGAAAAACACCAAGATCATGGACTACAGCGTTGGTGGAGTGGACTAGGGGATTTCTGTTCCCCAAACAACTATACATTTTGTGTTTCTGCTATTTAAATTTTTTCTGCATCATTTTATCTATTAATGTTAAAAGGCAGAACACAATCACACAATGATTTCTGAAAAGACACAATTTACCCCCCTCTTGTGTATATTTGGTGTAATCTGATCCAAAAATTGGTATCAGAGGTAGAGCATTCTGAAAAAGCTTTATCAAGATGAAAGTAATAATACACAGAGCAAGATTACTGATACAAGAGAGGTAATGTCTATGGTCAGAGCATCGTACATCAATAGAGAAAACTGTGGATGCTGGAAGTCTCGAATGATCATCTATCTGAAAAATCCTAGATACATAGTCTATTCTAAGATTCTAACTCCTTATGAAATACTAGAAATACATGAAACACGGAGTGTAACTACTGAAGAATCATATTATATGAATTTAAAGACAATGAATGCAATTATATGTGGTCTAGGAACTGATAAGTTTAACATAGTATCTCAAATCCCAACAGCATATGAAATGTGGAAAACAATTTCTGTTGCTTATGAAGGAACAAAAAATATCAGGGAAATGAGATATGAAAATGCTAATCTTAAATTTGAAACATTCAAAATGGTTGAAGGTGAATGTATTACTCAAATGAATGGAATATTGACATAGATAGTAAATAACATAACTTCAATGGGAGATCCCATTAAACAATATGGTCAAGCTTTAAAAGTGTTGAGAGCACTGCCTACAAAATGTTATGGAATCCCTGCAGCAATCAGACAGTCGACACCTGTCAAAGATTTAACCATGAGATAACTGATTGGAACGTTAATGATGGATGAAGGTGAGATGGAAGATGAATCTAATGAAAATAAAGTGCTTATCAAAAGAGAAGATACTACCTTGAAGGCAACTTCACAATAAAATAATAGAAATATGAAGAACAGGGAAGTTAAAGAAAAATCAGAGAGCTCTAAATCATCAAACTCAGATGAATAATTGGCTCATCTAGCCAGAAAATTTAGAAAATTCTACAGCATGAAAAGAGGCTTAAAAAATCCTTTAAGAGGGAAGATAAGGAAGTAAGATGCTATGAGTGCAAGAATTTGGGGCATATCAGACCAGATTTCCCACAATTGAAAGATGCAAAGAAGAATAAATTCTTCAAAAGAAATGACTATGAGCATAAAGACAAGAAAGCTATGAAAGCCACTTGGAATGTATCTGAAGACTCCAGTGGCTCTCCTGAATAATGCTCAAAGAAATAATAAGCAAATCTGAAAGCCAACATGGGTTTTATGGCAGAAACAGATGAGGTAAAATCTTACTACTCTTCTGATTCTAGTTCTGAATGTGATTACTCTAATGAAAAACATGCAGCCTACTACAATATTCTTGAATAAAAATATGAATCTCTATTTAAGAAGCATAAGTCATTAAAGAATGTTCATAAGGATGTTTCTGATGAACGAGATACAATGTTGAAACAATATATGTAATTGATTGATAAATACAATTCTATTAACACTAACTATATTAATTTTGAATCAAGAATAAAAGCACATTAGGATGAAATAGAATCTTACAAACAGGCTGCATTTGTTTTTATAAAAGGAGAGAATTCATTAAATGAAATTCTTGGAAAAACTGTCATTAAAAATGAGAGATTTGGAATTAGCAGTAAAGGTGAAAAATCTAAGCTATATAAAAATTATTATTTTCCTTTCTCTAGAAGGGTTTATTAAAACATTTGTGGGAAAAAGGGACATATAGATAAAATTTTTTCTTAAGAAAACCTCAAAAATGTTGTATTAAGAACGAATATGTTTCAAAAGATTATATGATTCAGCTGATTTTAAAATAACAAAAAAAATCATGGATACCCAGATCATTGTTAGCTAATACCCTTGGACCCAATAGTATATGGGTAACAAAACAATTTGTTTTAATGTCTTTGCAGGTAGTAGGCCACTAGAGTAGAAAAGATATATGGTACATTGACAGTGGAACCTCAAAACATATGAGTGTAAATTCATTGAATATTTCGTCACTCACTCAAACGGAAGGAGGAATTGTCACATTTGGTGATAATGTCAAAGGAAAAATTATTGGCATTGGAACTGTTGGAGATCTAAAAACAGTCTCAATCAAAAAAGTACTTTATGTACATGGAATTAAACACAACCTGATAAGTATCTCTCAACTTTGTGATGATGGATATACTGTTGATTTTTCTAACAATTACTGTTATTTTTTCAAAAATAAATCGCTTAAATTTAGAGCACCAAGATATGATAATCTGTATACCCTGGATTTAAATTCCTTGTGTAAAAAAAGTATATTTTCTAACTACTAAAATGAATAAACCGTGGATATGTCATCAGAGACTTGGACATTTTAATATATATGTTTTAAATATGTTATAAAAGAAACATCTAGTTTCTGATTTTCCTAGTCTCAAATTTGAAAGTGACAGATTATCTGATGCATGCCATCTCGGAAAGCAACACAAATCATTATTCAGATCTACTAATAAAGTTGAAAAAACTAAACCTCTATAACTTATCCATATGTATTTTTTGGACCCTCAAGAGTAGCAATCTTAGCTGGTAAATTATTTGTTTATGTATTAGTTGATTGTTATTCTAGAATTACTTGGATTTTATTTTTCAAATTTAAATATGGAGCATTTACTTTATTTGAATGTTTCCGAAAATTTTTTCAAAATGAAAAAGTATTTAATATAATCTCATTGATAAGTTATCATGGTGGAGAATTTGAGAATCAAGAATTTAATTCCTTTTTCTCAAACATTGGTATTTAACATTCCTTCTCTGTACCAAGAACTCCTCAACAGAATGCGATTGTAGAAAGAAGAAATATAACAATTCAAGAAGTGGCTAGAACTATGTTAAATGAATATAGTCTACCAATATATTTTTTGGTAGAAGCTATAAGCACAGTATGGTATATAATGAATAGAGTTTTAATTAGAACTATTTCGAAAATGGCACCCTATGAACTATGGAATAACAGAAAACCAAAATTTAACTACATTAAAATTTTTGGATGAACGATTTACATATTAAACACCAAGGATAATCTTTCTATGTTAGATAAAAAATATGATGAAGGAATTTTCTTAGGATATTAAGTGTAACACCCTGAACTTCCACGATACACTTCTCTTTCAATAATGCAATAGCTTGCATTGTATGCAAGTTCGAGATTATAACACACCACGACCAATCAAAATAGCCATTATGAATAGTAATACACACTTTTTGAAATTATATATATATATATTATATTTTAAAATGTACTTCATTTTTGGATTCAGAATATCTAAATTAGCCTATGTTGAATTTTTGGTATTTTTCTGAGAACTTCCAATTTTTTATGAATAGTGAAAAATACATAAAAACAACTATTTTAATAAAAAAAATTATAGTGATAAATTATAATATTGAGTGGTTTTAAAGTTTAATTAGAATATATTTTTACCATTTTATCCAATGGTGGTCATTATAATTAATTTCACTTTGAAATTGAACATAAACAATTGTCAATCTTTTGATATATATTGTTTCTTAAAAACACTCTATTTGTTGTGACAGCGTGAATTAATTATAAAATTAATTAATGAAACTTATATGTTTTTAATTTTGTAAAATAGACATCACATTTGAATTTGGAATATCAATTATAGCTTAGGGTGAAATTTTGGAATTGTTCTGAAAAACTTCAAATTGCGATGAATAGTGAAACCACTAAGTGGTAGTTAAAAAACTAATTTTTCATTTAAATGAAACATTACCACTTCTGTGATTTGATTTTCAAAAATCCTACATACATGGTTTTCATTAGGAAGTAAAATGTGATTCAATGGGATTAAAATAATTTTTTGGTGAATAGTAACTTTTAAGTTTAATTAATCGCGATTAAAGGTAATTAGTGTAATTTAAGGTAAATATAATGTTATAATAATATGAAATGACCTTCAGACTTGTCCTACCACTATTGGATGAGTCATTTCTGGCCAAGACAATCCATGGGTCAACTTGGGGACCCCATGGAGCCACATTGGTAGGAAAATGATATTAAAAAGTTTTTATTTAATGATAAAATAAAAATGTCACAAACATGAGTTGTTTTACAAAACAAAAATTGAAATGGGGTTATTCAAGTCATATTATTTACTATAAAAATTCATTAGAAAGATAAAAAGATTTTATACATCATGATATTTTTTGTATAATTTTTAGACATTAAATAAATTAAATTATTTATGACACCATGATGATGCAGCGATTACCTCATTAATTAATGATTTTAATAAAATGGAAGGATAATGTAAAATATAAGAAATAAACTTTTCCAAATCCTATTGGATGAGTATATTTCAAACCCTTGTCACCTTATCCTAGAAATATATATGTTTGGGACCATTAAAATCTGAAACTCATTATATAATAAAGTAACATTTCATTAATTTCCAAGAGTGCCTCTCCTCTCCTCTTATAAAAGGCCCCCACCACTTCCACCTTATTTACACCTTCCAAGCCATTTGGATTGTCCAACATCTGACCAAATACTCTCTAAACATTTCAATATTACCCCTATAAGCCTCACTTTGGGAAGAAGTCTTCCCAAGTAAGCCTTTTAGCTCAAATAAAAAAGATTTACACGTTTTAAAGGTAGTGTTTTCTCTTGTGTTCGTATGTTTTATTTTTCTTCTCCAACCCCCTAAAATCTTATTATTCATTTATTTTGTAACAAAAACTGTATCCTCAATATACTAGGATGTTTTTATAAGAATTATTCAAGCTACACTTACACACACCTACATCTAATGGTTAAAGAACATATTGTTTCTGTGGATGGCGAATTTCTGCCTCATGAAACTATGATTGTTCAACACTCATATAACACCATCAAAGGTGGCCATTAAGATGTCACTATATTTATATATGATATATAAGATGTTTATGTTTTACTTAAGCTTCTGTATTTTTCATTTATGTCATACCTTTATGGTTTCCATTATGGGTAAACGCGATATTTTCATTTTAGGAAGTGCGGACTACCGCCCCCTCAAAGTGATTTGAATCGTTAATGCCATATGTGGGATGTATAAAGGATGGAGTAAATGGTATTATACATTATATAATACAGGAATTATATTATACCTTTATATAATTATAACTTCATTCCATTAAATATGAAATAGAAATAAAAGTAGCGTTCATGCGTACGTACGACTTACCGTCTCCATGAACGGTGTATTTCATTTCGTACCTCTAAATGTTATGTAATATTATGAATGAATGTATATAAAGGATATATATGATATATATGATATCTAAATCATGAATATAATTCTGGATATAATGGATATTTTACCACTTGAACAACTTGTAATTATAAAAAGTTTATTTTTGACTCAAGTACCAAAGATCGACAAAATGACCGTTATTAACTTAAATAATTACACAATGTTCATAACATGGTAATAAGTGTTATAAAACGAATAATTAACAAGAAAAAATTTCTTAAGCATGTAGAAATTAACTCGAGTTTATTATTTAGGAGATTAATGAACTATCGAGTCAAGTCGGACACGAGGTAAGAGAACTTCTTAACCCAATTTCCATTCTTTGGGTTAGTCTCCTACATTCAAATTATGTAATGATATTATTATGTCATGTCTTGTATTTATACTTTAATTATGTGTACATATAGTGAATACAAAAATAGATATATTTTATTTAAAAATTATCTGCTAAGGGACTTCATCTCAATCTCCATTCATTGACGCACATTTTGTATTATACACAAAATTTCTTTTATACAGTATATAAACCCCTTTGACTCTTACGTTTATTCAAATGGAATATTTTTTATACAATGATTTTTACTAATCAACAAAAAGGAGTTTTTTTATTTTGTATGTATGCGGCAACCATTAATTCTCCGCCGCCGTGACCATTATTTGAGATTAGGCTTCCCCTACAAGCCATAACGTTTTTTAAATGAAAAATAACAAACAAGTTTTAACATTCATTTATTTTGTTATCGAAAATAGTTTGGATAATGTTTTAATATATCAATGTGTTGTATTGATATATTGTGATTTAAATGTATAAATGTTATGTTTCCTTTATTCATGTTTTATGTGATATGATTATGTTAAGGTTTATGATATGTTTAAACCTGTTAATATGAGGAATGCATTGGACTTAATAAGTGACAGGTGGAGCCCGCTATAGCTTCTCGATGCATAGGTAGGTCTCATGAGACAAACTAGTGTCTTGGCACGATGCCTTGACAAAATATTATTTTTAGTCTTGGCACAAGGCCTTGGCTACGTGGTTATGATAGTCTGGCATTATGCATTCCATAATTATGAATGTGGTTATTGATATTTCATGTGATTATTCGACCAGTAGAATATCCATGTGAAGAAGTAAATGGAATTATCTCATTTTACATTTGCCATATTATGTTTAATTTGAAGTTTAAAAGGCTTTTGTTTTAGTTATACATTTCCTTAAATTTTTATCTTTATTGATGAATTGCTTCTGCAATATTGTTATCCTTACTAAGGATCTGAGCTCACCCCTTTCAATGTTTTAATATTTTCTAGGATGTGAAGAAGTATTTTATGAATGACATACAGGGTTAGTCAGAAGAGGATATGAGTGTGGACTATGGAGACTTTTTTATTGTATTTTTTCACTTTATAATGTAATGTAACATTTATGAATATATCTAGTGTTTCTAAGGCTACTAAACTAGTCAGTCTTTCGAGACTTGATATTTTGTGATCATGCCAATGTTACGCAATAATGCATCGACTATTGGTAACTGGGGTCGGGGCATTACAGTTGTTATCAAAGGCAGTTTATTACAAACCTTGGAAGCTAGATTTAGATAAACTCTAATTAGAGAACATAGCCCAAAGATAGACTTTGAGGATTAGTATATAATAACTTCCTAAAATTTTTGTATTATAGAGATTTTGTGAGTTTTCCGAGCAATACATCCCTGTCTGGATACGAGCATGTAGAGTCAAATCTGGCACAAATGTACCTTGGGGTAAAACCGAAAAACACCACTTTGAGCTAGACTCGAACGGTAACTGGTGCATATCAACGGGTCTTGCTGCACTCTTTTTTACGACACTCCCGAGGGATATGCTTTGGATAATTCTTGTTTTCTTTACAAACCAATATGAAGTGTTATGAGTATATAATTCCTCATAGAAATAATTTTTATGATTATGGATTATATCCGTAAATATATCAATTTATGTTAAGTGTATTACAATTATGGAATTATGTATTTTAATTCATAAACTGACCAAGTTTATGACATTGTATAGAAATGGCGCCCAGTAGAAGGATTGTGAACTCCAGCAATACCTATGATCCAAAGAGTAATACGGATCATATCATTCATGGTATTAAGCCAACATTTAGAATGGAAATAGTCTCCCATGTATTCTCAACATATGAAGAAATAGTATCATGTGTTAATAAGATACGTAAAGAATTCTCTGAGTCCTATGGATTTGAAGGGAAGTAAGAGAAGAAAAGGATGATGGATAAAGGGAAGAGGGAAAAGAAGATTTTTTTCCAATATTTGATAACTGTGGGAAGAAACACCTTGGGACCTTCCTGAAGGGAATGGAAGTTTGTTATACGTGTGGAAAAAAGGACACCAAGTGCGTGACTACAAGGGTAAGAAAAAGTTTTCAAATATACGATGCTTCATCTGCAAGGAGTGGGGAAACTACGCAAACCAATGTCCAAATCATCAGAGTATTCCCCAAATGATGTTATTGGATAATAATCAAGTTATGATACTACCACAGATGAGGAGGAATGATTACAGTTCTTATGTTGTTATTAATGAATTTTATCATTTGTGTCTTGTATCAATGATGTACTGGTTATAATAATTATGGAGTATATAAGGATTGTACTAGAGTACTATTTAATCAAGGACTTGATATTGTGTGGAACCAAGATATGTTACTCCACAGTAGGTTAAATTTTTGGAAAATATATGGTTGAGAGAAAGATAACCCATACTATGGTTCTGATACTGAGATAGTGATTTTGGAATAATACATGATTGATTTGGATAAATTATATTGGATATTATTAACTTCCTTGAAACGGATTAATGATTTGTATATATTTTTTGATAGAAGGAGTATATTTGGTATTCTATAAGAAATAAGGGATCAAGAATGTAATCGATAAGTATTTATGGTAATTCAGGATGTTGCAGTGTTTTAAAAGAATACATGATGAAGGTGTTCACATGTTGTTACGCGGAAAAAAGGATCTTCATTATGTTTACCTTCCTTATAAAATTTGGACTATGAATTGGACAGAAGTATTTGGGATAACTATAAAGGTTGGAATGAATTAAGTTGAACCTTGGATAGTATTTTTTAAGGTTAAAAAATATATGAATATTATTTTTGGAATGTTATAATACTATAGTTTTAGGAAAAGGACTACGTGTAGGTCGGGGGATAACCCGTCGCATCGGACAAAGCTGTAGGAATCGAACCCACAACCCTAGTGCGACATGCCTTTATTTCCTACCACTAGACTAATGGAAATCCATGGTTATTACAAAATAGTTTTCCTAATCTAAATGGTATGTGTTAATATTTGAAACCATGTATGATTATTATAAATATAATATTTTTGAGTTCTATTATCTTTTTGATGGAAAGATGAGTTTTTGGTAGAAATTAGTTGATGGTTGAAACTCTCCTTGTCAAGTATATATATATATATATACCTCTCTCTTATTTTATGAATAAATTAATTCTTAAACTTTAGGAAAGGGATATTAAAAATATGTGTTATCCTAATACCTTATGTTTTGTTGAACAGATGATATTTTAAATCACCATAGATTGATGGCTTTGAGGCCCTAAATTTTACACATTTTTGTGATTGATGACCATAATCAATCCCTATAAATATTTACGTTTTTCCTCTAATTATGTGTCTATAATTTCCACCAATGTTCTTTTATTGGAAACCCTAATTTTGTGGTGACTTTTTCATTTCTATTTCCCTCTTATTAAGGCTAAATTTTATTAACCTTATTTCCGATGTGGGTTTTCCACAAAGGAATTTTCTATTTTCATCCATTTATTTTCAAAGAAAAATTTCAAATTGTGAGGAAAAAATTTATTGAAGGAGTGGAGAATGTAACACCCTGAGCCTCCATGATACGCTTCACATTCAATAATGCAATAGCTTGCATTATACGCAAGTTCGAGATTCTAACACACCGCGACCAATAAAAATGGCCATTATGAATAGTAATACCCACTTTTTGAAATTATATATATATTATATTTCAAAATGGACTTCATTTTTTGGATTCAGAATATCGAAATTAGCCTATGTTGAATTTTTGGTATTTTTCTGAGAACTTCCTATTTTTTATGAATACTGAAAAATACTTAAAAACAACTTTTTTAATAAAAATAATTTATAGTGATAAATTATACTATTTAGTGGTTTTAAAGTGTAATTAGAATATATTTTTACCATTTTATCCAATGGTGTTAATTAGAATTAATTTCACTTTGAAATTGGACATAAACAATTGTCAATATTTTGATATATTTTGTTTCTTAAAAACACGCTATTTGTTGTGACAACGGGAATTAATTATAAAATTAATTAATTCAAATTATATGTTTGGAATTTTTTAAAATAGAGGTCATTTTTGAATTCCGAATATCAATTATAGCTTAGGGTGATATTTTGGAATTGTTCTGAAAAACTTCAATTTTTGATGAATAGGTAAACCACTAAGTGGTAGTTAGAAAACTGAATTTTTGTTTAAATGAAACATTAACATTTCTGTGATTTGATTTTCAAAAATATGATATACATGGTTGTAATTAGGAAGTAAAATTTGGTTCAATGGGAATAAAATAATTTTTTGGCGAATAGTAACTTTTATGTTTAATTAATCACGATTAAAGGAAATGAGTGTAATTTAAGGAAAAGATAATGTTATAATAATATAAAATGACATTTAAACTTGTCCTACACCTATTTTATGAGTCATGGCCGACCAATAAAATCCATGGGTCAACATGGGGACCCCATGGAGCCACTTTGGTTGGAAAATGACATTAAAAACTTTTTATTTAATGTTAAAATAAAAATGTCACAAAATGGAGTTGTATTACTAAAACAATTTTTAAATTGGGTTATAAAAGACTTATTTTTGACTATAAATATTCATTATAAAGAAAAAAATATTTCCTACATCATGATAGTTTTTTTTAATTTTTAGACATTAAATAAATTAAATTACTTATGACACCATGATGATGCAGCGATTACCTCATTAATTAACGATTTTAATAAAATGGAAGGATAATGTAAAATCTAAGAATTACATTTGTCCAAAGCCTATAAAATGAGTATATTTATAACCCTTATCACCTTATCCTAGAAATATATAAGTGTGGGACGTTTAAAATCCGAAACTCATTATATAATAAAGTAACATTTCATTACATTCAAAGACTGCCCTCCTCTCCTCTTATCAAAGGCCCCCACCACTACCACCTTATTTACACCTTACAAGACATTTGGATCGGCCAAAATCTGACCAAATACTCTCTCAAAATCTCAATATTACTCCTAGAATTCTCACTTTGGGCAGAAGTCTCCCCACGGAATCCTTTGAGCTCAAATAAAAAAGAGTTACATGTTTTAATGGTAGTGTTTTCTCTTCTGTTTATATGTTTTATTTTGCTTCTCCAACCCCCTAAAATATTTTAATTAATTTCATTTGTAACAACACCAGTATCCTCAATATACTAGGATGTTTTTATAAGAATGATTAGAGATGCACATACACACACCTACATCTAATGGTAAAAGAACATATTGTTTCTGTGGATGGCGAATTTCTGCCTCATGAAACGATGATTGTTCAACACTCATAAAACACCTTCAAAGGTGGCCATTAAGATGAAACTATATTTATATATGATATATTATATGTTTATGTTTTTCTTAAGCTTATGTATTTTTTATTTATGGCATAACCTTTTGGTTTCCATTATGGGTAAACGCGATATTTGCATTTTAGGAAGTGCAGTCTACCACCCCTCAATGTGATTTGAATCGTTAATGCCATATGTGGGATGTATAAAGGATGGAGTAAATGGTATTATAAATTATATTATACTAGAATTATATTATACCTTTATATAATTATAACTTAATTCCATTAAATATGAAATAGAAATGAAAGTAGCTTTCATGTGTACTAACGGCTTACCGTCTCCATGAACGGTGCGTTTCATTTCATAACTCTAAATGTTACGTAATATTATGAATGAATGTATATAATGGATATATATGATATATATGATATCTAAATCATGAATATAATTATGGATATAATGGATATTTCACCACATGAACAACTTGTAATTTTAAGAAGTTTATTTTTGACTCAAGTACCAAAGATCGAAAAAATAACCGTTATTAACTTAAATAATTACATAATGTTAATAACATGGTAATAAGTGATATAAAACGAATAATGAAAATGAAAAAAGTTCTTCAGAAAGTATAAATTAACTCTAGTTTATTATCCATTAGATTAAAGAATAATTGAGTCAAGTCGGACACGAGGTAAGGGAACTTCTTAACCCAATTTCCATTCTTTGGGTTAATCTCCTACTTTCAAATTATGTCATGATATTATTATGTCCTATATTGTATTTATACTTTCTTTATGTGTACATATAGTGAATAATAAAAATAGATATATTTTATTTAAAAATGATCTTTTAAGGGACTTCTTCTCAATCTCCATTCATTGAGGCATATTTTGTTTTATACACAAAATTCTTTTATACAATGTATAAACCCCATTGACTCTTACGTTTATTCAAAAGGAACATTTTTATACGAAGAGTATTACTAAACAACAAAAAGGAATGTTTTTCTTGTCATACGTATGTGGTGACAACGACTTCTCCGCCACCGTGAACATTATTTGAGTTTCGGCTTCCCCTACATGCCATAACTTTTTTTAAATGAAAAATAACAACCACGTTTTAACATTCATTTATTTTGGTATTAAAAATAGTTTTGATAATTTTTTAATATATCAATGTGTTGTATTGATATATTGTGATTGAAATGTGGAAATGTTATGTTTCCTTTATTCATGTTTTATGTGATACGATTATGTTATGGTTTATGATATGTTTAAACATGTTCATATGAGGAATGAATTGGACTTAATAAGTGATGGGTGGAGCCTGCTATAGCTCCTCGATGCATCGACAGGTCTAATGAGACAAACTAGTGTTTGGGCATGAGGCCTTGACAAAATCTTATTTGTAGTCTTGGAACAAGGCCTTGGCTACGTGGTTATGATAGTCTGGAATTATGCATTCCATCATTATGAATGTGGTTATTGATATTGCATTTGATTATTCGACCAGTAGAATATCCATGTGAAGAAGTAAATGGTATTATCTCATTTTAATTTTTCCATATTATGTTTAAGTTCAAGTTTAAAAGGATATTGTTTTAGTTATAAATTGCCTTAAATGTTTATGTTTATTTATGAAAGCTTCTGCTATATTGTTAACCTTACTGAGAATCTGAGCTCACCCCTTCCAATGTTTTAATATTTTCCCGGATGTAAAGAAGTATTTTATGAATGACCTGCAGGGATAGTCAGAAGAGGATATGAGTGTGGACTATGGAGACTCTTTTATTGTAGTTTTTCACCTTATGATGTAATGTAACATTTATTAATGTATCTAGTGTTTCCAAGGATACTAAACTAATCGGTCTTTTGAGACGTGATCTTTTGTGATCATGCCAATGTTACGCAATAATGCATCGACTCTAGGTAACTGGGGTCGGGGCGTTACATTAAGCTACTTCCAAAGCATATAGAATCTATAATAATAAGTCAAGGATTGTTGAAAAATTAGTTCATGTGAAATTTGATGAATCTGATCCCTTTGAGAAAATAGAAGATAAAATAGATGAACCTAACTCTAATGATAACATGAGACTTGAGAACATAAATAATTATTTTGAAAATTATATTAATGAAATTCAGTCCAGTTCAGAAGGACATGATACTGAAGAACCATTAAATGTATTTCCTAGATAGTCCGGAACCCTAAATAATCACCCTTTAGAAACTGTGATAGGTGACATAGAAACTGGTATTCAAATTAGAAGAAGCTTAAGAAACCTAGTGGAAATATTTTCCTTCATATCCAAACAAGAACCCAAGACTATAGAATAATATTTAGATGATGAAAGCTAGGTAATAGCAATGCATGATGAATTAAACCAGTTAAAAAGAAATGATGTTTGGTAATTAGTGGAAAGACCTAATAATTATCCAGTAATAGTAACCAAACATGTCTTTAGAAATAAACAGGATGAGCAAGGCACAATAACTAGAAATAAAGCAAGATTAGTAGCTAAAGGATATAATCAGGAAGTAGGTATAGATTATGATGAGGCCATTTCACCTATAGCTTGACTAAAAAAATTAGAATCCTTTTATCCTATGAATCTTATATGAATTTTAAATTATTTCATATGGATGTTACATCTGCCTTTTTAAATTGTTATTTAATGGAGGAAGTTTATGTTGAGAAACATACTGGTTTTAAAAAATCTCCAAAACCTGATTCTGTTTATAAACATGCTAAATATATTTATGGTCTTAAAAAACCCTAGAGCTTGGTATGCATGATTAAGTTCTTTTCTTTTGAAAAATGACTTTACTGTTGGATTGGCAGATCCAACACTCTTTAAGAAAACTCTGAAAAATAATATTTTATTGGTTCAAATTTATGTTGATGATGTAATTTTTGGATCAACTAATAAACCCCCTTATCATGATTTTTCAAAGTTAATGAAAAAAGAATTTTAATGAGTATTATGGGAGAACTAAATTTCTTTTTAGGACTTCAAATTTATCAAAATGATTTTGGAAATATTTTGAATCAAAGCAAATACATTACTGATTTTTTGAAGAAATTTGGACTTGAAAACAGTAAGACATATACAACTCCTATGTGTACTAATATAAAACATGATTTGGATGAAACTAGAAAATCAGTTGACAACATGTTATATAGAGGTATGATTGGTAGTTTATTATATCATACTGCTATCAGGCCAGATATAATGTATTCAGTAGGTCTTTGTGCAAAATTTTAATCAAATCCTAAAGAATATCATCTGACTGCTGTTAAAAGAATTTTTAGATATTTAAAATGAACTATTTTTCAATCTCTTATTTATCCTAAAAAATATGATTTCATTTTTATTTCATATTTAGATGCTGAATTTGGAAGTTGTAGATTAGATAGAAACATCACATTTGGAACATGTCACTTTTTAGGAAAGTCATTAGTGTCATGGTCTAGTAAGAAACATTATTCAGTTGCCCTGTCAATAGTCCAGGAAGAATATGTTTCTGCTGGAAGTTGTTGTGCACAAGTGTTGTGGATGAAAAAAACACTTATGGACTTTGGATTGAATTTTAATAATACAACTATTTCATGTGATAATACAAGTAAAATTAATATTTCAAAAAATCCTATTAGTCATTCTAGAACTAAGCACATTGATAGAAGGAATCACTTTTTAAGAGATCATGATATCATATAGGATGTATTTTTAGAATTTATAAATACTGAAATTTAATTAGAAGATATTTTTACTAAACCACATCCCACTGAAAGATTTGATTTTATTAGGGGGAGCTAGGTTTATTTGATTTTAAATAAAATTTTATTTTACAATGCTAGTTCTTTATTTTAATTCTGCTTAAAATAATTTTTCTATTTTTATTTCAAACAGAATATGTTTGTTCCTGCAGAATCTATTTTATTTGTTTTTAAATATGTGTGATGATTATTAATAACACATGAATCATGGTTGTTAGAAACCCTTTTGACTTATAAACTGATTCATTTCTATAGAAACCTTTTGGAATCCGAAAACTGCACCTCTTCTCGTAAACACTAATCTTCGAACCACTGAAACCCTAACCTTCAACCCATCAGAGATTCTCATAGAGATGGTAAGGACTAAAAGAGCCAGTGAAGCTGAGACAAGCAATTCTAAGAGACAAAAATCAGATGGAAGAAAAATATTACAGGGCAAGGTAATCGATCTCGACTGGTTATTTCAGATAAATCTACTGTTGAAACAAGCGATGTCATTTCAGAACCTTGAACATATGTTCGACGGTGAAAATATAGAATTTATGTATGAGGTAGAACATAGATACTTCTTCAAATCTGTACTGTTTAGTCTGGGAGATACTGAGGATAGTATGATGGCTAAGATAGAGGATAAGGATTTCTCAATCTCTTTAGTAGAAATTGGTCAGATTCTCAACTGCTCTCATGAGGATTTTTTTCATTATGATTTGAAAATATTGGAGATTCTATTTATAAATCCGAGGACATAATGTCATTTTTTTGGTACTATAACTATAAAGAAAATGATTATCAAGGATTTGGAGCCTAATAAAAAAAATCTGGTCAAATTTGTGCAAACAAGGATTTCACTGAGGATTTCTGAGATGGAAAAAATATTATATCCCGATATGTATATAATTTTTCTTCTGTTAAGTGATATCAAATTAAACTTCCCATGGTATATGGTAAGGTACCTCAATTAATGTTGTCAAAGTGATGCCCAGATGTAATTTAATCCTTTTGGTCGATTAATTTCTAGGATATTTCTTAATAAGGACAGAGTGAGATTAGTGGATGCCCGTGTACATTTTCATCACAGTAATATGTTTAATGCTGGATATTTAAGGAAGATTTCATATTTTTGGAGAACCATTAAAGAAAAACATTTGCCAGTAGGAGCTAAGGATGACTCCGAGAGTGCTCAGGATCTACCTTCTAGGTCCAAGGAGGGACAAGCTTAAACAAGTGTCATCAATGTAGCAAGAAGGATCCAATTTGAAGTGGAAGATGTTGAGGAAGAAACAAGTTAGGAGGGACTTCAATCTCGAAGAACTAGACCTGTTAATGAGGAAATTACTTCCCCTCCATTGGCAATGAAAGAAGCTTTATTTTCTTATTCTTTTGTAAGAGATGATACTATTGATAAGACGATGGAATATGTTAGTGAAACGACTCCAACAGTAGAGGGATCAGGAGATCAAGAAGAAGCTCAAAGGGAGACTCCGGAACAGATTGTAGCTGATGTTGAAGTTACACTTCAATAGGAATAAGATAAGGAGGCACATCCTGGTGATGAAATGTCCAAACCTCAGGAAACACCTGAAAATATTATTCTAGAAATTCCAGTAGTAGAGAAAGATGCTGATGTTTGTGATGAACATCTCCCTGATGCTCCAACAGAGGTACTTCAAGTGGATTTTTCGATGGAAAAGTCTGGAAAGGAATCTGAGAAAAAATCTGTGGACCAACCTACTCAGGACAAGGAGAAACAAAAATATAATGCGGAATCTTTTCTTTTGGTACTGCTGCATCATCCAGAGCCTGAGAATGCGAATCAAGAACAGGGTGCCTCTGATTCAAGGAAGAACGAAGTTGAAAAACGGTACAAAAAGGTGTCTTATTTGGAATATGAGAATATCACTCTGATAAATGCCTTAGACTTAGAACAATTGAGATTTCAAAAGCTAATGCAAAGTACTGTCTCATGGCAAGAAGTTGAAATGTTCAAATAGGATATGCTAAATGCTGTCTCAAAACTGAAATTTGAAATGGTTATGAAGAAAGATTTATCAGATCTATAATTTTTTATAAAGAACCAATTTACATCAGTTGAAAATAGTGTTGTTGGTGGATTAGGTACTTAACATTATTTAATCAGATTATTTCAAGCTATCACAATAGCTATGAGAAACATGAATGACAGGTTGCAAGATCTTCAATGTAACAGTGCTGCATTATCAGTATTTCTGGACAATCAGAAATTTTTAGTGGATCAACTAACATATAGTGAGCCACCAATCAGAACACTATTAAATCAGATGTCATAGAAGCTATCAGTGTTTATAGAAAAAGAGTAAAGGATACATGAGTTTTCCAGGGTCAATTTAATCTAAGATATTCATATGACTCAGGAGAACAAAGATCTAATTATCAAACATGTATATGGGATGATAAAGAGACTCCGGGAACAGTTTGAAGAAATCAAGTCTACAATCCGGAGGAGATAGAACCCATTGACTATCTTGCCAAAACCGTGATTCCACGGTTTATCATACTTGCATCTATTTTTGAATTTTTTAATGAAATTTTTTTTCTTTACTTCTATTTGTTTTACTATATTTATTTTGATATGTAAGTTATCTAGATTTAATTATTGATAAACATTTAATAATAGCATTTACCTACAGTTCAGAGCAACATTAAATGAGTTAAAATCCATGATTTATTATTCTTTTTTATATCACAAAAATGGGTATAAATTTAGATAAACACAAAATTTTATTTTAAAACCCTTATTTTAATGATTTCATATATATTTAATGTCTTTAATTTATACAGATCTTTACTTATATAGAATAATATTTTAAATTATTAACAGTCGTTTATTATAAAGCAAAATTTTCCTTTTCTTTTTATTCAGATGAAGAAATTTAGAAAAAACTAAAAACTTTTATTTATAAATAAGAATTATTTTATTTTCATGAAGGGGGAGAAATTTTTATTTATTGAAATGATTTTTTTTAAATTAAATATTTTTTTATGCTGTCAAAATTCTAAAAACATTATGTAACTAATTTTGAAAGTTAATTTCATTTAATTAGACTTATTATTTTATGGGTTTTGTGGTCATAAAAAATGGGGAGATTGTTGAGAAAATTATTCTTTTCAACAATATATAATAATTTTATTTAAAGGGGGAGATTATTGGAAATAATACTATTTCTCTTTATGATAATTTTGATGCTCACAAATACCCTTAATTATTTTCTAATGATTTTATTTAGAATTTTGCAGGAATTTATTAATTTATTTTACTCTTGAAATTATGGTAATTTATCTTTAAAGTATTCGTATTTAGCGCGTTTTGGCAACACTGTTCATCCACTACTTATTCGGAATCAGCTATAGTGTGTTCTGGAATCACTGTTCATACCATACGTGGATAAATGTAGCATAAGGATGAAAAAGGTGTATTATTTTTTAGATAAGAGAAAAGTATGGTTAATCAACCATACGTTACTAGAAAAGTATGGAAGGGAAAACATACGTCAAGAAGGAACCCTACGTTTTGTTTATCAACAAATTATGGAAGGGGAACCATACGTAAGTACTAAATGTTATGTTTGATTCTCAAAAGTATGGTTCATCAACCTTACTTTTGTAAACAACCATACGTTCTTTGAATGGATATTTTATCTTTCATCTAAGAGTTGAAGAAAAATTATGGATGATCAAAACTAATTTTATGATCAACCTTACATTTTATGAAAGTAACATGAACCCTACGTTTATGTTCAACCTTACGTTGTCAACCGTACGGTTAGAGGCCACGTCATTAACCTTTCATTTTGCGTCGGAAATTTTGAAATACGATGGTAAGCAAGCTGATTGTTAGGAGGATTTCAAGCTGGATAAAAAGTCAATTTTAAAATATGACTTTGACTGATTCAAAGCCGTTTTATCAATGGATTAATGATCTAATTAAAAGGACCTTTTTATGCCAAGTCTTCAGGGAAGATACGACTACTCTGTAAATTCAAATTTTTGAATATCACGAATCAAAAGGTGACTTTTATGGATCTAAATGAGCAAAGGATATTCTTGGCTTTAATATACATGTTTTTTTTTTCTGAAACACCAGGCACATGAGTGTGATGATCAATCTATTATTCAAAAGGTGGAAAACAGATACTGCAAAAAAATCACATCGATCTGCAGATTCTAAAGGATCGTCAAAACTCCGTTTATTTAGGATCGTATTTGAACAAGAAGGCTATGTTTTGTCATGGATTGTAAAGTTATCAACTGCATGTACTCAATTGTGAACCGGTATTTTGAAACAAGGACCAGATAGTGAAAAACACCAAGCTCGTGGAGGAGAGCGTTGGTGGAGTGGACTAGGGGCTTTTTGTTCACCGAACTACTATACATTTTTTGTTTCTTCTATTTATATTCATGCTGCATTATTTTATCTGATTAAAGTTAAACGTCAGAACACAATCACGCAAAGATTTTTGAAAAGACATAATTCTCCCCACCTCTTGTGTATATTTGGTGTAATCTGATACAGCACTTTTATACAGTCTACTGAAAATGTGAATGAAATATATGTTTTCCAACATCTTTATGAATAATTAAATTTACCACCATCATGACCTATCAATTATTTGAAAAATATTTTAAAATATACCAATATAATATTCTAAGAAAATATTATTCCAAATATTCTAAAAATGTTATCTTTTTATATGTGATATTCAAAGGGGAATGAAATTTTCCACCATTTGTTTTAAAGGAGAATGTTAGGGTATTATTAATCATAAAAAATAACAAACCACAATTATTATTATGCTAATTTGGAGATGTATTTCAATGATACTTCTATTATTCTCTTATTGATTTTTTCTGATTAGTCGGATTGGGGATGGTTTGAAATCCTATATTTATTTTTTACCGAATGAATAGTTATTTATTATAGTGCATTTTTAATAAGTTGTATTGTTTGTATGATGAATGATTCATACATAGTTAAAGGTTAATGGTAACCATTAAAACCCATTTATTCATATGAATGTGTCATTAGAAAAACTAGTTTTCGTTTTGAAATAACACTTACAATTGTAGTTAGGATTTACTGGGATAAGGCCTTGATGGTATGTTTATGATGTATCACATTCTTTATTCCATCAATATGAAAATAGTTATTCATTCCCATATGATTATTTTTATATTTATAAATTTATTGGGTAAATAGAAATATCATGAAATTAATTATAATTAAATAGTTACATTTTATTTATTCCATTCATATTATTCTTCAGTATTCTGATATTAAAAAATGGAATGCATTTTAAGCTATTTTTCATTATATATTGACTATTATATATATAATCATGATATTTTTAACTATACATGATAATTAGTGATAATATATACTAAACAACCATTTTTTTATTTTAACCCTCGATATGAAGAATGATATTACGAATGATACCAACTATAATATAATTTTTCTCATTCAATGTAATTTTTATATTTCAAATATATTATGGTAATTATTTATATCTTTAAATTACCATGTATACTAATATATTTGGTACTTTAGGATGGTAATTATTGTCTATTGTTAAATTAAATGTTGAAACCATTGGCTTTATTCTAATAGGGTTAGGAACTTTAATGTTTTTATTAGATGACGTTTAGTAGAAAATAGGGGAATAATATTTTGGAACACATATATTAATGGTGATAAACGTATGACTATATTTAAGGATAATTATAAGAATAGGATAACATATTAATGTATTAGTAAAGTAGGGATTATGTGGTTTCCATATAATACATTTCAATATGGATAATATATTTTTACATTATTTTAGCATAGATACATATTGGGTGGTAGCCTCAAAATGAGCTGACCTTGTATATTTTGGAGGTCATTATGTTTCATAGTATGTGTGTAGTTACTACATGCCTAATTTCATATTTCCAGGGTATATGATTTGGTTAATACAAATTTTTTTTAAATGACATTATTATGGACTTAAATATATGAATATAATGATTAAACTGACCTAAAAATAATTTTTATTTCATGGAAAAAAAGATGTCAAGATTTTATCATCCTATAAATGATTTTCAAGATTATATGTTTTTACACTCGGAATATAATAACTTATATTATTTATTTTATTTTAAAAATATGGATATTACGAGGAGGAATCATGTTCAAACTAAATTTGATAGATAATGAAGTTAATATGGTTATCCAGAATGGATGAGGAAGAGATGGATATATATTTTGATTATGCCATCTCATGTGTCAAGATATATTATAAAAAAAATATACCTTAAATAAAAATCATAATCATAAAAAAATATCACTGATTATGTTAGTTATGGTATCATGTGTTGGAGACCATGGATAAATGAAAATAAGTTTCATTAATTCTATACATGAATAAATAAGTACACCAGATAATGTCTCAATGGAATGGGAAAATATTTGTGTGTGTGAATTATCAATGAAAATAATGATTTAGATATAGGGAGATTTATTTATCCCCATGGTAACATATATATTTCAATGTATTACATTTGGAGAATGTATAAATATTCCATGAAAATTCACCAATATGATTGTTAAATTATAAACCATAGAAGGGTATATATTACACAAATCATTTATGTATAATGAATAATGTTTTTATTTATTCATGTTTCAAAATTATATTGTATAATTGTTATGTTAGAGATATTATATATATAAAAACAAAAATACACCTATTGATTGTTCCATATATAATTTTCATTATGGAGATTAAATCTTGTGATTAAATAAACCAACAACCATCAAAATTGAATCAATTATAATTGGATACACTTTTTTGGATATCAAAATGATTAAAATTGATGAATTAAATTTGATAGTGTTGAGGATCATTAAAATTGATAATTATTTGATGAAAAATTTATTTTGGTAATCATTGAGTATTATTATTCAATTTTTTTATTACAGACATAGAAAATATTATTTGATGATTAAGGATAGTATTATTTTTTAAACAAATTCTATTTTCAAGTGAATCTAACTTATGAGTTCTGGAAAACGTCATGGGTGTATATGTTTATGGTTGATCATAACCTCAGAATCTAAAATACCCCATTGGTAGTTTTAAGTAATGTTATACTATGGTTATTTGTATATTTCATTGTCTATTAGGAAGAATACCATATACTTTTTCAAAAACCCATTTGGTTTTTTTATTATTTTATGTTATGAAAACATGAAATATTTGATAGTGAGGTATATATAATCATGATGGTTACAAATTGATCCATTTACAAAGCCATATTTTTAGACATATACATTGTGAACATATATATTTCCTTTTATATTTTAATATACATTTAATTTAGGATATTTTGGTATTTTTTCACTACATAATAAGATTATATAAAAAATTTTCATGGTGGTTATTGGTATTTCTAGGGATGATTAATTTAATTGATTTATATATATCTTTGGGTTTATAATGTTGTTCAACATGAAAGCATGTTTTTGGAATAATATAAATATTTTTTTTGGTATAAATGTTAAAATGTATAAGATATCCCTTAATGATAAAATTTATTTATTGTTAAGTTTAGTGAGGTTAATTTGTATTTAACGTTAATTATTTTTGGAATAATATATGATGAACCATTGGTGTTATTGGGGAAATTTTGATGTAAAATATGTTATTTATTCAAATTACAGTTTTCACATTTTGGATATTTTCATAACTCATGGTAAACATATTACATTTTTATAAAATATAAATTTAGGTTTTATAAAATTCAATACATTTTGGATTAAATAATCCATTATAAGCTCATTTTAGTTCTTCTTCTATGAATCATTGATCTTGAATGCTAATTGTTTAGAGAAAGGTATTGATTTTGGTTAATATTTATTAATTAATGAAATTATATTTTTCGAGTATGTGTATTACTTCATTCTCATAGTATATAGGGTAATGAAATTCTTCAACTGTAGTAAAATTATGTTGAAACAAAAATATAATCCTGTTACAATCATTTCTATTGAATCATTTATCATTTCAGAAATCATAATTTTTTTTCTCATCGTTACAAATCTCATAATAATGTTTTATATTACTTTATATTTGTCATTGGGAGTTTTATTTATCCTATACTTATATATTTTTATTTCCCACTATTTTTAACATATTAATACACCTATTTTTGTTTTATTCTAAATAACATTCATATTTCCCTCTCCCAAATTTTAAGAGAATGTAATATTAACTATATTTACTATATGTGTACTGTCAAAATGAATTTCCAAATTTCACTACAATAATGAAAATGATAATTTTAAAATTAATATGATTTTATATATTTAGGGAACATATAATTTTGCACTTATATATTTTCAAGTAACATTGTGTTTGATAGACAATATGACATTAATATCTTGTCAAATTGAAAAAAATATTATTATTTAAATGTTATATTTATAACCTATAAGTTGAATTATATGGAATAAATAAGATTAAATATAATAAAATATATATCTAATTTTCCAACTCATGAAATTTCTATTTATTACATTGTAGGAAAAATTCATTAAATATTAGAAAATAATTATTTTATTCAATATTTTTGTAGTAATGATTATTATCAATTTTTAACCAAATAATATAAATTATTTCATGATTTTTTTAAAAAAATTTAAATAAAAATAAAACAATTTTTTAAATCGACATATTGAAAAGAAAATTATGAAATTTTCCGAATTTTTTGAAAATATTATTTTCCTATTGAATTGTAAATAAGACAAATTATTTTTAAAAAATTATTTTTTGTTACAAGAACTTACAATGTTAAATTTTATTTTAAAATTCTTTGAGGTCAAAATTCATAATATTTTATAATTAATAATACAATTTAATTTATTGTAATTAATTTTTTTATTGAAATTCAGAGAAAAAAATTATATTTATTAAGAAATATTTCATAAAAAATGGCATTTCGATAGATTTGGTGTTTTTTTATTAAATCAAATTATTCAAAATATAGACATTTATTAATGAATGATGGATACTATACCTATATTACTATGATAAAAATCATATTAGGTGTTTCTATCTTACTTTTTCATTATGATAAGTAACCGCACTAATGAATTATAACATCATTAAGGGTAAATCAAGTAATAATGATTAACTTTAATAAGATATGGCCTAAAAATTGACCCAAAAAAATTCATTATTTTGTATGATGAGTGGAGTTATGACATGTACTTAAGAAATTTTATTATTTAATATTAGTTCAAGATTTCTTTTATTTGGACTGTAGTAATATAATAAAAAGTTATTATCAAAATGGTCATGTTATTACCTTTAATATTAATAATATTTGTTGATAGGGACAAAAACAACATAAGTTCTATTATTAAAGGTCATTTGAAATATAAATGAATATTTATATATCAATTAAATTTATTTATAATTCATAGTGATGAAATAAATTCCATAAATTATTACTCAATTCGGAAACCTTATTTATATAACTAATATTAAAATTAATTAACAAATTATAAAATTTTTAATAGGAATCTATATCTATTTAATTATTTTGATCAATATTTATTTTATAAATGATAATTGATATCATCATTTTAATGAATTATATTTTAATTACATTGTTTCAATGATTATTTTAATGATAAATTAATTTAATGGTTACTAAAATTACATTTTATATATTTCTTAATATTAAAATTTTAATTAAATGATTTAAATATCATTAAGACATACTTTTTTATAAATAAATATTATATGTTTTAAAATGTATCCATATTCCATTTTTTGAGAATAACGATTTCATTTTTTATTTGTTGACACTTAATGAGCATGTAACCTTGTTAATATAATAATTATCAGAATGAAAATGGGGAATTAAAACACAAATATAAGGGTGAAAGCATTTCCCAAAATGTATAATTATAATTTAAAAAGTATTTTTCTATTACAATAATAATATATTCAATATATATAAATTTTTAATTATATGAAGACGCATATTAATTTATATTATTGTAATAATTTAATAAATTAAAAGAATGTCCCACCCCACATTATAAAAGGACAAAAATTCACCTATTTTATTCACATATAGATATCCATTTGGATCATCACATGCATACCAAAATACCATAATAAAATCTATTCCACAATTCTATAGATACAATTTTGGGAAAAATAACATCTTTATAGGGTGTATGGTGCAATGTAAATGGGGTTTTCCAATGAATAGGAACAACATTTTAAAAAAACATTTAGTTGTTTTTATTCTTTTAGATCTATCAAATCATCATTAATCATTATGAAATAATAATACCACATAATGAAATATAAAAATATAGTTATCTGATAATGTAACACCATATATCCTTACCGTCTTACTTCAATTGGGAATGGAAATTCTCATTATTGTGTACACCAGACGACCACCTCATGAACTAATATAATTATTTTTCCATTATATCCTCTCATGGATTGTTCAATGACTGATATAATGTTCATATTTTTTATTCATGAAATATTTTTCAATATTAAATTATAATTTATATTGTAATTTATTACCATTAAATTCATTGAAATTTGATAATGGAATTAGTGTGAACATGTGGAATACCTCCTACATGAAGTGATATTTATCTGTTTCCATCTGCACATAGAATTTATGAAATATATATGTTTAATTAATGAAAAAATATTTTATGTTTTATAAAATTATAAATATATAATGGCTAAATAATAATTACCTCCTTCCTATTTTGATTGATGATATTGTAAATGTTACCCATGCATATATGCGACTTACCATCCCTTTAACATTAATATAAAAAATATTCCATAGAAATATTTAATTGATGGGTTTAAAAGTAAGTATGGTGTATAATAATGTTAATTATTTCATGATTCGTAATATATATTATATTGAATAATTATCTATTTTACCATATTCAACTTATGGAATAATTTTTGAATCTATGAACTGAATATCCTCAATATTTGTAATGCAAATATAAAAAATAAATAATAAAATACAATATGGAAATAAATAAAATAAAATGAAAATATAGATAAATAAGGTCCTCAAAAAATAATTAATTAATATATATTTATTATTAATGATGAAATGGAATGTATGTGATGAGGATGACCCGAGTGATGGGGTTTCTCAACTCAGCTTTCATTCAATAGGTTGTACATCAACATCATTTACTTTGTTATTCCATGATTATGAATAAAATGACCCTTGATTTCAATATGTGTCGTATAAATTTTATATGTATCTATTTAAATTTTTCAAATAAATTATTTCTATATATAAAATTATCACTATAATGACATGATCATTGTATCATTTTCTCAAATCAAGTTTGTTTAATTAATATATATAACGTATTCACCAATTACATCAATAATTTGGGTTATATAATAACACATTGATATGATATATCATGATTTCTATTTTATAAATTTAATGTAATGATTAATTTTATGTTGTTTATTTCATGGGTATTATTATTAAAATGTCACAAAAGCGGTAAGCATTTCGGTGAAAATATCAACATTATTTAAAAAATTTATGTTAATGTCTCTGATGAGGTAATTGTTTGATTTTATATCACAAAAATATAAAATATAACATTCATGGTATTGTTAGCTAATATTTTATCTTGTATATTATTGTTTTTTTACTGAAGATATAAAAATAAAATTTTATGTAAAAATTATTTGTATTTATTCATGGTTAAGGATCATCATACTCCATTGAATATTCACTAAAATATGTTAAAGATTGTTTTTACTACTTTAAAAGTATATATTTATGATATTTTTTTCCATGATTTATTTTTTATAAAATGGTTTAAAAGGAATAAATTTTTTTGAATTGAGTTGTTTATAAATTTATATTGTAGATGTGAGAAGAGATATATTGTTAACATACTTGTCTTGAAATAAATTTCCCACCATCATGATTGGCCAACGGACAGAAAAATCCTTTTTATGTTTCTATGATTTGATTCAATGAAAATATTTTTATTTTTATTTTATAATTTTTTAGTTTAAATAATTTCATATCAATTTGAATTGTGTATTCTTCTAAAGAATGATTTAAATTGAATTTTTCTGATATTTTTACTCCTCAACAACAAAAAATAATTATTCTTTTATGATAGAATGCCGTTATATTGTAATAAAACCATCAATATTAATTCACCATCTTGTTTATAATTATTTTATTGCGGAAATTATTTACATGTCATGTTTGGTTTTCTAATATAGATAGTTATTAAATATTAGGTATATTGATTAAGTTGTATTACTTAAATGATGAATTCATTGTAATTAATTAGTATCGAGTCTGGACCATTATTTCCCCTCGATACAGTAGTACATCCCATTATAAAAACATGTTTTGATATTTATTGAATGACATAAAAATTTAGTTATGATGTCTTGGAATAATGCTGCAATGGTAAGTATACAATGTTCCAAATTTTGGATTAGAAAATTATCAAATGATTTGATGATTTCAGTGGGACTAACTGGATAATTATTACATCCATTTAATTGTTTCATTATCATGTGATTATTTATATATTATTATTTTTCTATATATATTATTTATATATTATTTTTTATTCAAAAAATATTTATTAAATGGACATTTTTATATTATTTACCGTACCATATTTATAATTAATTTCATTCTCATTTTGTCCTCAACTATCAATAAAAATTATTGAGCATATAATATAATATTTCATATGGTTTTATTTACCACAAGATATGAATTTTTATATCATGAAATATATCAAGGATATAAAATTGATTCTGTGTCTTTATCTTTCATACTTTTATTTCAATATAGGTATTATATATGTATCTATTCTACAAAGTCTACTAATCTATTTGGAATTTTACTAAGTTATTATTTGTATCTACTACCAATATAATAATGAAACTACTATTTATGGGATAGTTGTCTTAGGGTATTTATTATAATAATTTCAAAAATACATTTGGTGACATTTGATGTGGTAATTAATGAAGAATGATACAACTGATTCCACTATAAAATAATAAACAAGTAATTATAGTATAACTAATTGAAAATTACCCTAGTAGATGATTTATACATTTTCAAAGACATAAAATTTATGGGTAAATATATATTTGTATTTCAATGAAGGATTAATAATTAAATCTCATGGAGATAACATGATTTGTGTTATTATTGACTGATTAACTATATAATACAACTTTCATCAAATTAATTTTAACATGGTTTAGTTCATGTTTATTAGATTTAGGTTTAAGTCGTATTTAGGTTCCACTAAGTACACCTATCTTTTACATCTAATCATGATCCCGAATTCACTAATAATTTTTATAAGGTGATTTATAATTAATTAATAAAAGGAATAAATTTAAATATATACATTCATCCTCAATATGATAAACAATCATAGAGAATGATTCATGATTTTAATGATATTCTATGATATTTTCCAATAATTTTTCTACTATATTGGGGTTACAATCTAAAATCTATTGAGTTTTCTATTATAAATTGATTTTATTATAACATATATATTTTACCATTTTTTTAATTCTATAAAAATTTGTGTCAAATTAAATCTTGTAGATATGATATTGGAAAAAGACATTAATTTGAATGAAATCAGTAATATAAATTATTGAGAAGTGGGATATATATTTGATAGTACATGAGGAAATATAAATGAATGGAAAATGGATATTAATATTAATAGAGTAATGATATTCCATTAGATGTAAGTGATCATTCTTTTGTAATGTTTATCTAAGGAAATGTGTAATGAATTTTGGTTAAACTTTAAACACAATTTTATGGTTCATTAGAAAATATAAAATCATGAATAAAGTTATATTATATTCTAATAGAGTGATATTTATTATATTATTATAAAATATATATGAAATATTTCATGTTTTGATTTTACAAAAATATTTATCAGATATATGTAATATTTTGATAGACTTTGTATTTTGATTTGAGTAAAACATTTTCCTATAATGAACATATAGTGTCGATTATCATTGGAAAAAAAATTTGTAATATATTTATTGAACAATGTTATAATTAAATATTTATTGTAGTAATAATATAATGATATACTAGATATATATATTCAATTATTAATGTAATGAATAAAAATTCAATAAAATAATATCAAAAAGTAGGGTTAAAAATAAAAACATTGATAATAGAATTAATTTCATTTGCAATTCAACATGTTAAAATTATAATAGAATTCATTTTTTGGAATTTTTATAAAATATTTATTTATCTATAAATAGTGAAAAAAAACCTATTTAAATTGAAAAGAGTATTTTCTTTTCAAAAAATTATATAATAAAATCGAACTTTATATTATTGTTAAAATATAGTTTATTTATTTAGTAAAATAATATAATAAATTATATTTTTATCAACAGTATAATTGTATTTGTTTCAAAAATAATTTTATTCTAAAAAATATATTTTCAGAAAAAGAAAATTATGTCCTATTTTGCATGATTAATTTTTCTTACCAAAAAATACAACATTATTAAATTTTATTTGATAAAATGGATTAATTATTTGTAATAGAATAATTAATATTTTGATATAAGGTTAAAATAATATTTTTTAATAAGGAATACTTTGAAAATTAAAAATATATTGCAATGGTTACATTTAAAAATTGTTAAATAAATTGTTAAACTACTGATAAATGGGTTAAAAATATAAAAGAACAAATAAATATACTAGTTTATCACCATAAATAATAACTATGCCATATTATATTTGGAAATGGTCCATTATAGTTCCATTTTCCTTAAATAATATAATATAGTACTAAAATAATTTCAGGAATTCAATGTGTTTTCTCTCCTCCACTTATAAACGGACACACTAGTTCCAATCCTCTTGACACATAAAGACCTTCTAGATAGATCCATACCTACCCAAATTTCATACATTTATAACTTCCATCATCCATGAATCCCTATATTGACCATAACAAATCCCTGTATGATTAGGTATAAACACAATTTTTATTTTTGAGGAAGAGAGATGGTACATAATAGAGAATTTTAATTTAATATATTCTTTTTTCTCATGTAAATTATATTAAAACATGATGAAATATTTTTTTATTAAATTTCTTAATATTTTTAATACTAATGGTATAACAAATATCTACCTTGTCAATCCATAAAATTAATAATTATATCATCAATTTTGTGGACAACAGACTACCTCCTCACTAACTGATGTAATTTCTTTTCATCACCGCCTCTCACACATTGTTGTAATTATGGATTCAATGTATATATATATATACGAAATCCATGAAAATTTATTAATTATCCGAATAAAATATTTATCTATTTTCATATCATCCAATATAATTAAACACAATAATATCATTCAAGAATATTTCTTGATTACCACAATCATTAAATGACATAATATTTTTTAATGACCACATCACATCAATTAATTAAATAAATATATTTAATAAAATAATAATTTATTTTACTTAATTACATAACCATGTAATGAAAAAATAATACATTCCTTTAATATTATGTTCATTGAATAATGAAACCATTACTCATCTATAATTATGAGCTACCACATATATTATTGCAACATAGTTAATTGTTAAAAAAGATCATTAATTATGTGTTTCAAAACTATAATTTTTTTTAAAATGATAATAATAAAATCATTCTTATTATATATGTAATTTAATAATTATCTTATTGTTCAAAGTCAACATATCAATTTCATTTTGAATATATGAGTCAAATATATTCAAAACATTTGATGTGATCATAATTAATTATGTAAATAAATATAATGTGGTAATGAATAAAATAAATGAAATAATAAGCATGAAAACATATCTTTAGAATGTAAATAAATAAAATAATTTCATTATTCATGAAGATAAATTGCATATGTTAGGTGATAGTGATTAGGTAAGGGATACATATTCTTAATAATATCTTTTAAAATGTCATAAATATATAGTTTATTAATATTTTTATTCAAGACCCATATTCCTAAAATTATATTGTGAAATTATTTATTTAAATAAATATAAAATAATTATAAATGACCTTTCATGATTCTATTCAATGGGTTTCAAAATAAACATTTAATCTTGTTTTATACTGAACAATTTGAAAAAAAAGTAATGGGAATGTTGTAATTTTAAATATACAGTGTCAATAATATTTCCAAACACTGTATCAATTAATTGATATAAGTATTATTATACTATATTAAATGTTTTAATTAATTAAAATAGAGTAATAACAATTTTTGGTAATTTAAAAATTTGTATAAAATGAAATGGATATTTTTCACCCCTAATTTTTTTATTGGTGAACAATATTTTTATCTGTATGATAATTGAAATATCAAATTTCATATCATATGATAATTTCATTGATATCAGTTATTTTTTATGAAGACAGGTGAGATTGACATATCTTATGATGATGGGTGAGCCTGATATCGCCCACTATGAAGGGTGATGCTAATATAGTTGTGAAATTAATCATGTAACAGGGTGAAGTAAACCATTTAGTATTTTCATAAGATATTATTTGAATTTATGAGTTATGTTTTTAAATTTTTATGAGATATTTTAATACTGATATGAAAATTATATCACAAAATTCTGACATTATTTTTTTATTTTTTCTAAGGTTTTTTTGATATATTATGATACCTCACTATATGATAATATGGTCATTTTGATGGTATGTTTATAAAATTTATTAAATTTTATTTCTAAATGTTTTTATGAGTTACAAATGATTAAGAAGATATCATTAAGGGAAGTATTTTTTCCATTATTATTATTTCATATATTTGTTTTGTGAAATTCAATGGGCATAGAAGATTATTTATTTGGTTTAGTATCATTTAATTACAGATAAATTCGTAATTTGAAAAGGAGAATTTATAAACTAATTCATTTAAAAATGATTTTATTTATATCCATTTATATTATAAATAATGTGTTATTTGTCGGTTGGAAGGATGCGTATGGAATATTATCTGGTCAAGATGAAAATTTTAATGGTGTGATATAAAATAAATACATTTTGTATCATAAATGTTTTATTTTATAGAAAAAATGGATTCTAAGTGAGTGAATCTTTTCATAGAGTATGGTCTTGGTCTCCACTACATTATACCTACTTGAACTGTATCCTCCCAAGTAAGTAATGAATAATAGATATTTTTATCTATTTTTATTAATGAATTAGATAGTGTTTTAGAGGCTGAAAATGAAAATAAATCCATTCTTAAGCATGGAATACACTAATAATTTTTAAAAGATTGTTTTACTGCCTTTTGATGGAAAGGCATTTTTAAATCAAACATTTAACAATTTTATAATATCTATTTGTCAAAATAAACTTATTATTTATGATTGGGACATTGAAATATAAATTGGATAATTTTTTGGTATTTTTCTGACAATGTTCATTTTTTAATGAATAGTGAAAAATACTGCATTGTACATCAAAATTTATTTTTCATTTAATTTAATTATATGGATAGATTATGATTTTAATTGGTTTTAATGTGAATATAGAATATATAATTTTACCATTTAATCCAATAGTGGTCGTTGGAATTAATTTCACTTTGAAATTGGAGTTAAACTAGTGTGAATCTTTTGATACTTATTGTTTCATAAAAACACGCTATTTGCTCTGACAGCGGGAATTAAATATTAAATTAATAAATTTAACTTATATGTTTTTAATTTTTTAAAATAGTCATCATTTTTTCATTCATAATATCAAATATAGCATAGGGTGATGTTTTGGTATTTTTCTGAAAAACATCAATTTTTGATGAATAGTGAAACCACTAAGTGGTAGTTAAAGAAACTGATTTTTCGTTTAAATGAAACTTTGCCACTTTTGTGATTTGATTTTCAAAAATCCACCATACATGGTTGTCATTAAGAAGTAAAGTTTGGTTTAAGGAGATTAAAATATTTTTTTGGTGACTAGTAACTTTTAAGTTCTTAATCGCGATTAGAGGTAATTAGTGTAGTTTAAGGTAAAAATAATGATTTAATAATATGAGATGATATTGAAACATGTCCTACTCTTATTGGATGTGTCATAGCCGACCAAGAAAACCCATGGGTTGATTTTTTGGGACCCCATGGAGCCACTTGGGTATTATAAAGACATTAATGTTTTTTGTTTAATGTAAAAGTAAAAATGGCACAAACACGAGTTATTTTATAAAAATAATTTTTCAATGGGGTTATACAAGTCATATATTTAACTATAAATTTTCATTGGAATTCTAAAAAGATTTCGTACATCATAGTTTTTTTTATAATTTTTGGACATTAAATTATTTAAATTATTTATGACATCATGACGATGCAACGATTACCTCATTAATAATTGATTTAAATAAAATGAAAAGATAATGTAAAATCTATGACCTACACATGTCCTAGACCTATTGTATGGGTGGATTTAGAACCCATGTCAAGTTATCCTCGAATTATTTCAATGTGGGACTTTTTAAATCTGAAACTCATTTTAAAATAATGTAACATTTCTTTACATTCCAAGAGTGCTCCTCCTCTCCTCTTATAAAAGGCCCCCACCTCTACCTCCTTACCCACAATTCCAAAGAATTTGGCTCGGCCAAACCCTGCACATTTTGTCTCTCCACATTCCTCTCTAACTCTTAGAAGCTTCAGTTTGGGCAGAAGTCTTCCCAAGGAAGCCTTTGAGCTCAAACCAAAAGGAGTTACCCGATTTTAAGGTAATGTCTTCACTTGAGTGCTTTTGTCTTATTTTTCTTCTCCAACCCCCTAAACTCTTTTTATTCATTTCTTTTGTAAGAACTACAGTATCTTCAATATACTATTATGCTGTTATAAGAAGTATTAGAGATACACTTACACACACCTACATCTAATGGTTAAAGAACATACTATTTCTGTGGATGGCGAATTTCTGTCTCACGAAACGATGATTGTTCAGTATTCTTATAACACCTTCAAAGGTGTCCATTAATATGTCACTATATTTATATATGATCTATAATATGTTTATGTTTTCTATAAGATTATGTATTTTTCATTTATGGTATACCTTTATGGCTTCCATTATGGGTATACACGATATCTTCATTTTAGGAAGTGCGGACTACCGCCCCCTCAAAGTAATTTGATTCGTTAATACCATATGTGGTATGTATAAAGTAAATATTTAATGATATTATATATGATACCATACTGGAATTAAAATAATATTATGTATCATTATGTTTTACTTCCATTAAATATGAAATAGAAATGGAAGTAGCATTCATGCGTACGTACAGCTTACCGTCTCCATGAACGGTGGATTTCATTTCTTAACTCTAAATGTTATGTAATATTATAAATGGATGCATGTACTGGATATATATGATATATATGATATCTACATCATGAATACAATTCTGGATATAATGGATATTTTACCACATGAACAACTTGTAATTATAAAGAGTTTATTTTTGACTCAAGTACCAATGATCGTTAAAACGACCGTTATTAACCTAAATAATAACATAGTGTTCATGACATGGTAATAAGTGATATAAAAGGAATAATGAACTTAAAAAATGTTCTTAAAAAAAGTAAAAATTAACTCATGTTTATTATTCAAGTGATTAAAGAACGATCGGGTCAAGTCGGACCTGAGGTATGGGACGTCGTCTCAATCTCCTTTCATTTAGGCATATTTTGTTTTATACACAATCGTCATTTATATGGTGTATAAACCCCGTTGACTTTTACGTTTATTCAAAAGGAAATTTTTTTTATATGAAGTGTTTCGCTAAATGACCTAGGTAATGTTTTTGTCATACGTATGCTGTGACAACGACTTTTCCGCCGCCGTGACCATTATTTGAGTTTCGGCATCCTCTACAAGCCATACCTTTTTTTAAAATGAAAAATAAATACCATGGTTTAATTTTCTTTTATTTTGGTATTGAAAATGGTTTTTATAATGTTTTTATATCAATGTGTTGTATTGATATCTTTTGATTGAAAGGTGGAAATGTTATGTTTCCTTTATGCATGTTTTATGTGATACAATTATGTTATGGTTCTTGGGCATTATTATGAAGATGGGTGGTTCCATGATAAACTAAGGGCGGGTGGGCCCGATATAGCTCTCCAATGCATTGGGTAATGTGATGGAGTTAAACGTTAAGGTTTCTTCGATGATATTTATGGAATATACTGTGATGGGTATTCCAAACATAACCAAGAGGGTTACTACCTATGTAAGAATGTTATGAATGTCTCAAGTTACCTTTATGTCTTATTATTTCTATGATTTATTCATGATTTGATGAGGTATGTCAAAGGTCTTATGTTTTATGGGTGAAGTACGATTTCATTATTATGTATATATGTACTAATGTTTCCTTTCCATATTTTTATACCCCTTACTGAGCTTTTTATGCTCTTCCCAAGTTTTTGAAATGTTTTTCACAGGTCAAGGGAGAGGTACATGATATGATGATATTGTCAAGGATGTGTCAAGAAATAATCCATGTTTTATTTTAAATATGTTTCCATTGATGGGAAAAATGAATACTATCTTTTATGTAACCACTTTGATTAAATGTGGAATGTAATGCATCTTTTATGATCTAATTCTATAAAACTCTAAACCTGAAAAGATCCTCAAGGTTTAATTTTGTAATTACTCAAGATTACGTAATGTTTAAGGATGGGGCCTTATAGTTGGTATCAGAGGTCGGATTAGATAACTTTAGGAGTTAGAATTTTATTAAATGATTATCCAAAAATATTTTTTTTATGGTCAAATGGAAATGATATATCACTTGAAGATTACCATGTTGCTTCATATTATACATGTTTGTTCAGAATGGTTTACCACAGAGTAAATAGTGAATCAGTGCTAGGAAGGCATACAGAATGAAATAACCTTCCGAATCAGTATCATGAGATGATCGACATTGGAACTGAACAGTTTGTTGTAGTAATGGCGCAGTTGACTCAAGCGATAAATGGTGGCGGTATCCATGCATGAGATCTGACAGATCAGCCGCAGAGGAAAATTTCAGTGGTGGAACATTTCATGAGGCAACATCCCCCATCATTAAAAGGATCATCTGACCCTGTCCTAGCTGAAGGGTGGATTAAAGCACTGGAGAAGATTTTCGATGTCATGGGGTGTTTAGACAATCAAATGGTTAGTATTTCTATTTACAGTTTGGAGGGTGAAGCAGATCAGTGGTGGTCGATGGTTAAAAATATCAGGGACGCTGATGAGATTGATGCTCTTGACTGGGATGAATTCAAAGGTATGTTTCTTGATAAGTATTTTCCTAAGTCTGTTCGACTTGGGATGGAAAAACAATTCTTGGAATTGAGGCAATAGGAAGACTCAATGGCTGCCTATGAAGAGAGTTTCACTCGATTGGCAAGGTATGCTCCAAATTTTATCCGAGACCTTGATAGTAATGTCAATCATTTTTACTCAGGATTAAAACCAAAATATTGAAGGGAATTAGCTTCTCGTGAGTTCAAATGTTATGAAAAGCTTGATCGATGTGTTGAGAAGGTGGAAATGGAGTTTGCCGAATATCAAGTGTTCTATAACAACCAACATAAGAAGAGACCAAGGTGGCAGGAGAAAGGAAATAATTCTTCAAAAAAGTCTGATGGTAAGAAAACTAAGTTTCTAGTTTGTGATAAATGTGGTACAAGGCATGCTGGGGAATGTCTTCTAAATTCTGGAAAGTGCTACCGATATGGTATGATGGGATATAAGGCTCGTGATTGCACTGAAAAAGATCAAGGTGATGGTAAGACCAAATTTGATTTATAGTTAGTGAAATGTTTTATGTGCAATGAGACGGGTCACTATGCAAATTAGTGTCCGACAAATAGCTCGAGTGATGGAAAGAAGTTATACTACAAGCATAAAGGGGTGGTGAAATCCTTTGCAACTACTTCAGCAGATGTCGGGCCATCAAATGAAGTTGTATCAGGTACTTTGTTTGTTTTTTCAGATTATGCCAGTGTGTTTTTTGATTCGGGGTCTACACATTCTTTAATCTCTGAAAACTTTTCTAGTAGAATGGGAATACCATCTCAAGAAATGACTCTTGAACTTTTGGTAAAAACACTTGGGGGAAATGTTGAGGCAAAAAGAATTTATAAGAATCCTCTTATCCTTATCTGTGGAAAGAACCTACTTGTGAACCTTATTGTTTTACCTCTATTAGAGTTTGATGTTATCCTGGGTATGGATTGGCTCACTATTGACCGTGCTAAGATTGACTCTAGAGCTAAAGAAGTTTCATTTCAGAATGAATTTCAGTTTGTGTACAATAAGGAACCCTTACTATTGTTAACTTATTAAGAGGTCGGGAAACTTGTAAAAGATGGAAATGAATGTTACCTTGCACACATCGTTGAAAAAAATGGAACTGTTCAGATTAATCATGTGCCATTGGTAAATGAGTATCCTAATGTTTTTTCTGATGAGTTGCCTGGAATAATACTAGATCGGGAAGTTGAGTTTACTGTTGACTTAATTCCTGATGCTAAGCCAATTTCAAAACCCCATTATCCAATGGCTCAAATTGAACTTTTAGAGTTGAATGAGCAATTGAAATATTTATTAGAGAAAGGTTTCATTCGACCTAGCACATCACCATGTGGTGCTCCTGTTTTATTTTTTAAAAAATAAAGATGGTTCTATGAGACTTTGCATTGATTATAGTGCCTTGAATAACATCACTGTTAAGAAAAAATATCATTTGCCTCATATCGATGATTTGTTTGATCAGCTCTAGGGAGCTCAGTATTTTTCAAATATTGACTTGAGATCGGGGTACCATCAGCTGAAAGTAAAGGAAGAAGACGTTCTGAAGATAACGTTTCGTACAAGATATGGCCATTATGAATTTTTAGTAATGCATTTTGGGATAACCAATGCACCTGCTGTATTCATAGACTTAATGAATAGAATTTTCCATGAGTTCTTGGATAATTTTGTGGTGGTTTTCATTGATGATATTTTGGTGTTTTCTAAAATTAAAGAGGAGCATGATTGATATATAAGAGTTATTTTGAAGACCTTAAAAGAAAATAAATTGTATGGGAAATTTAGGAAGTGTGAGTTTTGGTATCAACAAATTTCTTTTCTTAGACACATTGTTTCTAAAGATGGGATAACTGTTGATCCTTCAAAAAACAATGGCTGTTGAAGAATGGCCAAGACCCACAAATGTAACATAGATTCGTATTTTCCTTGGTTTGGTAGGCTATTACTGAAGGTTTGTTAGAAATGTTTCACGGTTATCTAGTCCAATGACTAAGCTAACTCGGATGGGTGTTATGTTTATTTGGACAAAATAATGTGATGATTGTTTTCAGGAACTGAAAAGAAGATTGGTGAATGCTCTAGTTTTGGCACTACCTTCCAGGAATGGAGAGTTTGTTATCTACATTGATTCTTCATTGAAAGGACTTGGTTGTGTCCTAATGCAGAATGATCAGGTAATTTCTTATGCTTCATGACAGTTGAAAACTCATGAGATAAATTACCCTACACATGATTTGGAATTAGCTGCTCTAGTTTTTGCACTAAAAATTTGGAGGCATCATTTGTATGGAGTAAAGTGTGAAATATATACCAATCACAAAAGTTTAAAGAATATATTCACTTAGAAAGAATTAAACATGAGACAGATGAGATGGCTAGAATTAGTCAAGGATTATGATTGTACAGTTCATTACCATCCGGGAGAAGCAAATAAAGTGGTTTATGCTTTGATTCGAAAAAGTAATGCTTCATTAAAAATGTTTTGTTTTGAACGTGATCCTTTGGTTAAGGATTTGATGAACTTTGGAATCGAAGTTTTTGGTGAAGGATGTTTTTCTGTTTTGTTTCAGGTATCAATGAAATATTCTCTATCATACAAAATCAAGGAAACACAGAAGCAAGACAGTGAGTTGCATAAAAAGTTAGAGCTGGTTCAGAAGGGTAAGTTTCCTGAATTCATCATTGATAATGATTGTGTTTTGAGATTTGGGAAGAGATTGTGTGTGCCTTGTGATTCTCATTTGAAGAGAGATTTGTTATGTGAAGCTCATAATTCTCCGTTTTCAGTTCATCCTGGTAGTACTAAGATGTACAGAGATCTGCGGGAGTATTACTGGTGGGATGGAATGAAAAGAGATATTACTGATTTTACAGTGAAGTTTTTGACTTGTTAACAGGTTAAATTAGTGTGGCAGTTTCCGAAAGGGATGCTTCAGCCTTTACCAGTACTAGAATGAATGTGGGAGAATATATCCATGGACTTCGTTGTGGGATTGCCGAGGACACCTCGAGGTAATAATGAAATCTGGGTTATTGATGGTTGCATGACTAAATATGCTCATTTCCTTGCCATACGAGATAATTTTTCCCAAGATCAACTTTCCTGTTTGTATCTTAAAGAGATAGTCAGGTTAAATGAAGTTCCTCTCTCCATTGTATCTGATCGTGATACCTGGTTTACTTCTAACTTTTGGAAAGGCCTTCAGAAGTCGTTGGGTACTGAATTAAATTTTAGTACATCTTTTCATCCTCAATAAGATGGGTAGTCAGAACGAACAATTCAGACTTTGGAAGATATGCTACGTGCTTGTTCGATGGATTATCAGGGATGTTGGTACCAACATCTTTCTATGGTTGGGTTTTCATATAATAACAATTTTCATTCTAGTATACAGATGGCACCATTTGAGGTGTTATATGGGAAGCGGTGTTGAACTCCAACTTTTTGGGATGAAGTGGGTGAAAAGAAGCTGATGGGACCAGAATTGGGAGAAGAGATGGCAGAAAAAGTTCAGCTGATACAGAAACACATGAGAACAGCTCAGAGCAGGAAGAAGAGTTATGTAGACAATAGGAGGAAGGATCTCTCTTTTGAGGTAGGTGATCATGTTTTTCTCAAAGTATCACCATGGAAAAGTGTGATGTGATTTGGTAAGAAAGGAAAGATGAGTCCAAGGTTCATTGGACCATATGATATTCTGGAGTGAGTTGGATCAGTTTCATACCGAGTGGCATTACCACCAAGTTTATCTCAGGTACACAATGTTTTTCATGTTTTTATAATGAGAAAGTACATGCCAGATCCATCTCATGTTTTGAGTCCAGAGGTAGTTCAGCTGGAAGAGAACCTATCTTATGAGGAACAACCGGTCCAGATTCTTGACCACAGGGAGTAAGTGTTACGAAATAATGTGATTCATCAGGTAAAGGATTTGTGGAAAAACCACATGTTTGAAGAGGAAACATGGGAATCTAAAAATGCAATAAGGGATAAATACCCCCACTTATTCGATAAGTAAATAAATTACGGGGACACAATTTTCTAAAGGGGGGAAGTATGTAACATCCCAATTAAGTAACGAATAATATATATTTTTATCTATGTATATTAATGAATTAGATAGTGTTTTAGAGGCTTAAAATGAAAATAAAACCAATCTTAAGCATGGAATACACTAATATATTTTAAAAGATTGTTTAACTGCCTTTTGATGGAAAACCATTTTTAAATCAAACTTTGGAAAATTTTATAACCTCTATTTTTCAAAATAAACATATTATTTATGATTAGTACATTGAAATTTACATTGGATAATTTTTTGGTATTTTTTTGACAATGTTCAATTTTTAATGAATAGTGAAAAATACTGCATTTTACATCAAAACTACTTTTTCATATAATTTAATTATATGGTTATATTATATTTTTAATTGGTTTTAAAGTTTAAATTGAATACATTTTTACCATTTAATCAAATAGTGGTCGTTGTAATTAATTTCACTTTGAAATTAGACTTATACTAGTGTCAATCTTTTGATACTTATTGTTTCATAAAAACACGCTATTTGCTCTGACAGCGGGAATTAATTATTAAATTAATTAATGTAACTTATATGTTTTTAATTTTTTAATATAGACATCATTTTTGAATTTGGAATATCAAATATTGCTTAGGGTGATGTTTTGGTATTTTTCTGAAAAACTTCAATTTTTGATGAATAGTGAAACCACTAAGTGGTAGTTAAAGAAACTGATTTTTCGTATAATTGAAACATTTCCACTTCTGTGATTTGATTTTCAAAAATCCGACATACATGGTTGTCATTAAGTAATAAAATTTTGTTCAATGAGATTAAAATAATGTTTTGGTGAATAGTAACTTTTATGTTCTTAATCGCGATTAGAGGTAATTAGTGTAGTTTAAGGTAAAAATAATGTTTTAATAATATGAGATGAGCTTGACACATGTAATACCCTTATTTGATGTGTCATGGCCGACCAAGAAAACCCATGAGTAGATTTTGTGGACCCCATGGAGCCACATGGGTATGATAGAGACATTAATGCTTTTTATTTAATGTAAAAGTAAAAATGACACAAACATGTGTTGTTTTACAAAAATAATTTTTAAATGGGGTAATACAAGTTAGATATTTGTTTATAAATAGTCATTGGAAAGATATTATGATTTCCTATATCATAGTAGTTTTTTTATAATTTTTATACTTTAAATAAATTAAATTATTTTTGACATCATGATGATGAAGCGATTACCTCATTAATAAAGGATTTAAATAAAATGAAAAGATAATGTAAAATCTATGACCTACACATGTACAAAACCTATTGGATGAGTGGATTTATTACCCTTATCAACATATAATCGAAATATATCAATGTGGGACCTTTTAAATCCGAATCTAATTTTAAAATAAAGGAACATTTCTTTACTTTCCGAGAGTGCCCCTCCTCTCCACTTATAAAAGGCCCCGACCTCTACCTCTATACCCACACTTCCAAAGCCTTTTGCTCGGCCAACCCCTGCCCATTTTGTCTCTCTACATCAATCTATAACTCTTAGAAGCATCAATTTGGTTAGAAGTATTTTCAAGGAAGCCTTTTAGCTTAAACCAATGGGAGTTACACGATTTTAAGGTAATGTCTTCACTTGAGTTCTTTTATTTTATTTTGCTTCTCCATCCACCTAAAATATTTTTATTCATTTCTTTTGTAACAACTCCAGTATAATAAATATACTAGGATTTTTCTATAAGAATTATTGGAGCTACAATTACACACACCTACATCTAATGGTTAAAGAACATACTGTTTCTGTGGATGGTGAATTTCTGCCTCACGAAATGATGATTGTTCAATATTCTTCTAACACCTTCAAAGGTGGCCATTAAGATGTCACTATATTTATATATGATATATAATATGTTTATGTTTTCCTTATGCTTATCTATTTTTCATTTATGGAATACCTTTATGGCTTCCATTATGGGTATACGCGATATCTTCATTTTAGGAAGTGCGGACTACCGCCCCCTCAAAGTGATTTGATTCGTTAATACCATATGTGGTATGTATAAAGGATATATATAATGATATTATATATTATAACATACTGGAATTAAAATACTATTATGTATCATTATGTTTTAATTCCATTAAATATTAAATAGAAATGGATGTAGCGTTCATGCGTACATACGACTTACCGTCTCCATGAACGGTGCATTTTATTTCTTACCTCTAAATGTTATGAAATATTATAAACGGATGCATGTACTGGATATATATGATATATATGATATCTACATAATTAATAAAATTATGGATATAATGGATATTTTACCACATGAACAACTTGTAATATAACGAGTTTATTTTTGACTCATGTACCAATGATCGTTAAAACGACTGTTATTAACTTAAATAATAACATAGTGTTCATAACATGGTAATAAGTGATATAAAAGGAATAATGAACTTGAAAAAGGTTCTTAAGAAAGTAGAAATTAACTAAAGTTTATTATTCAGGTGATTAAAGAACGATCGAGTCAAGTTGGACCCGATGTATGAGACTTCGTCTCAATCTCCTTTCATTGAAGAATATTTTGTTTTATTCACAACATTATTTTATACGGTGTATAAACCCCTTTTACTTTTACGTTTATTCAAAAGGAATATTTTTTTATACGAAGCGTTTTACTAAATGACAAAGGGAATGTTTTTGTCGTACGTATGCGGCGACAACGACTTTTCTGCCGCCTTGCCCATTATTTGAGTTTCAGCTTCCTCTACAAGCCATACCTTTTTTAAATGAAAAAATGTACCATGTTTTACTTTTCATTTATTTTTGTATTGAAACTGATTTTCATAATGTTTTTATATCAATGTGTTGTATTGATATCTTGTGATTGAAAGGTGAAAATGTTATGTTTCCTTTATGCATGTTTTATGTGATATGACTATGTTATGGTTCTTGGGCATTATTATGAAGACGAGTGGTTCCATGATAAACTAAGGGTGGGTGAGCCCGATATAGCTCTCCAATTCATTGGGTAATGTGAAGGAGTTTAACGTTAAGGTTTCTCCAAAGAGATTTAGGGAATACACTATGATGGGTATTCCAAACATAACCAAGAGGGTTACTCCCTACGTATGAATGTTATGAATGCCTCAAGTTACCTTTATGTCTTATGATTTCTACGATTTATTCATGATTTGATGAGGTATGTTAATGTTCTTGTGTTTTATGGGTAAAGTATGATTTATTTCTTATGTATATATGTACTCATGTTTCCTTTCTATATTTTTATACCCCTTACTGAGATTTTTATGCTCATCAAAAGTTTTTGAAATGTTTTTCACAGGTCAAGGGAAGGGTACATGATATGATGATAGTGTCAAGGAAGTGTCAAGAAGGAATCCATGTTTTATTTTAAATATGTTTCCATTGATGTGAAAAATGAATACTATCTTTTATGTAACCACTTTGATTAAATGTGGAATGTAATGCATTTGTTATGATCTAATTCTCTAAATCTATAAACGTGAAGAGATCCTCAAGGTGTAATCTTGTAATAACTCAAGATTAAGTAATGTTTAAGGCTGGGGCTTTATATGAACCCTTAGTGCATTCCTTCTGTGATTCGTTGTCCATTTTTTTGTTATCTTATGTGGATGTTCTTATACATCTATGGGCATTTAAAAAATTTATGATTATTTCTAAGAGTCCTTACCTAATTTTAGATCAATATAATCCTAAAATATATCAATGATTGCATGAAAATAAATTTAATTCAAAAGAATAAATTTTAAGAATTATAAAATTCTTATTCCTTATACTCTATGATAATATTACCCAAATTAGAATACGTCATTTTAATACTACATTCCATTATGCCCATACCCTATACTCTAGTCCATCATCAAAATCAATATTTATCTTGTACACTATAACACTAAGGGAAAACCATATAATCAATATCCCACAATTTCACGTAAAAATATTAAAACCTCTAAATACATGTAAAAAGACATAAACTGATAAATAATATAGTAAAAACATATCATATCAAAATTATAATATAACAACCATTTAAAAATCATGTGATCGACTTAACGAATTTTCAAATAAGTTATATGATTTTTCTTTGGTGTCATTAAATTAGAAATGGGTCTCACGGGCTACGCAAACCATCCCACATATGATCTCTATCATTTATTGTCCAATATTTTATTCCATATTATGTAACATAGTAATCAAATAGTTATGTAAAATCTATCTAAATGTTATAGAGTTTTCTACCTCATGGTTCTAGATTATTGAACTATGTTTCATCATGAAATTATCAGCCAAATCACATTTTCATATTTGTCTGGTAAATGTTTTTTTAAGTCCTCCCATATTTTATTTCATATATATATATATATATTTTTTTTTAATGAAACAAAAATCACATTTTTTCGAATATTTTTTCTATCATAGTTAATATGAGAAATTTTCATTTTATTCAATAACATATGGTAACTATTTATTCTATAATAAATATCTACAAAATCAAAGTTGATTATATTTTATCAATTTATAATAATGAAAAGCAAATAATTTGGTAAATTATTATTATTATTTTAAAATTTTACATTTCCACTATTTATGAGTTATTAAACATTTTACAATTATCATAGGGAAAACTATATTATTATATTAAATTATCTATATGGTTCCATATGTAATTTTAATCCTTAATGTGTAATATTTAAAACATTCGAAAAAATATGTTCCTTCATAAATATGTCAATTGAATTGATATCATATTATTTCAAATTATAAATTCAAAAATAAATGTTAATAGATCATTATTGGAAAGGAAAAAATAAACACAGTGAAAATATAAATTTTTCCTACAAATATTTCTCCATAATCATAACATCGATTAAACCTTATATTTAAAAATTATGTTATGTATGGGAATATATTTTTAGCCCTACCCCGGGTTTTCTGACAAACTAATCCTTAGAAATAGATTTTTTACCCTTAAATGTTTTTTTAACTGTATACTACCATTATATATCCCATGAGGCGCCCTTATAAATACTTTAAAATTTATTTACTTCCATTACGCAACTACAAAAACAATCTGTTGTATATGTAGAATACATTTACTTGTATCTAAGCCCAATTCCACTCATATGGGTTGAAAAATAAAACTATTTTTATTTCAATTATAATAAAAATATGGTGCAATATATAATAATGGGGAATTTTGAACATTTTAAAAAATGATAATGTTACAATTATAAGTATCAAAATAAAAATTATAGATCATATAAGGTAAAATGATAATTCTTGAATAAGTGATGTGGATGAGGATATATATGTCCATTATATATATATGTTTGTGTGTGTATATTATATCTTCATTCATGACATGAAAGATATCAATGAGATATATATGATTAACGCATAAAAAATGATAATTGAAATTAGGATGTAAATGAGATTGATATATTTGAAGGGATAAAAAATTTTTATGTGAAAAAATAAAGATAATGAAAAGGTTATATTGGCTCATAATAGAGAACATTCTGTAAAAGATAAATTTGTAACATTAGGTAAAATCTACGTTTCTAGAATATGAAAATATATTTAGAAATATATTTTTAAATACATTTAGTGATTCCTTATGAATCATTTAATAATGTAACAAATTCCATAACTAAGATATTGTTATTGAATAACAAATTTCATTCATATGATATTGAATTTGATTTATTTAGTTGTATTTATGTGAAAATATAATACTAAATCAATTTTATTGATGGATTTTATAAAAAAATTCTATATTAATTATATAAGATGATAAGTGTATAATGAGAACCCCAAAATGAGTATTGGGGAAAAAGTATAATTTATTTGGGTAACTAGTATATTTTCATCATCTAATTAGTAAATTTCATGGATGATTAAGGTTTAATGGTTATCAATGATGATTTGAGGAGTTTAAAAATAATATATTTATTATAAATTATATTATTCCCATTTAAATACAATGAATGAAGGGGTATAATTCCATACGACAAATGATTTATTTTTTTTAAGAAAATAAACGAAAATAATAATTTACAAAATAATTAATTCTCCCCGTAATGTTTGTAAAACCTTATCCTCACTTCATATTATATATATTTTTTCTTATTTAACATATGTTTAATTTAATGAAATTTATCATTAGAGGAGAATAATAAGGTTTTATCTAATGAATGTAAATTGGAGTTTGAAATCATAGAGTATTCTCCATTGATGTATAATAAAATGAAGAGTGCATCCCATGTGTTGGAGATGAAATAATGATGATAGTTTCTAGTATATAAATACTGAATGAATATAGAGTTTCTAGATATAAAAAATAAATAACTAAATATTTTGTTTTTTAAATATATATACAACCCCTCATATATATTTATCAACATGTTTTAAATGAGTTATTTTTTTAGAGAACCCTATGATATGGGGTGATTAATTTTTCCTAAATTTAGACTTTCATAGATATTTTTTATTTTAGAGGAAGATATATAATTCATGAAAATTATATTGTAAAAAGATTAAAATAATAACAATATATGTTTTTCACCTGAATGATATATTTATAGATATATTTTGGATCTTGGTAAATCTACCTTTTTTCATTACATTATTTATAATATATTTTTAGTGATGTTTTTTAATGCCTCAATACTATTACATGTGTTTCTATATCATTCTAATAAAAAAAACTCTAGATGAAATTATTTTCTAAATACAGAGTTTATTAGGTATAAAATTTATCTATTTTTATTAGAATAATAATGATAAAATGTATTATATTCCACAAAAAATAATATTTTTATTTATAATCAATACGATGTATTAAAATTACAACAAGATAAAAACATAATGAAATATAATAAGATTTTATATCCAACATATAAAAATAAGAACATTGATGTACCATTGAAAATGTTTTTTTAATATTTAGTAGTAATTATATTTTTTATGAAGATGTTTTCAATATGAATGTGGTGTATGAGAATTAAAAAGTGGGTTAGCATTTTTTTCGTGGAAATAAACTATTGAAGAGGTTGGGGAGTCTTCCTGAAATATTATTTTAATAAGATGATATATCCTCTGTTTATTATTATTTATTGAGCTGATTATCAAGTTAAGGACATGGGAAAAATAAGGGGACAATGTCAGTAATACCATGTAAGAAGTATAAATAATTATATATAGGGGATGATTAAATAATTGATGTTCAAGTAAGATACATTAGATAAAATTTTATTTTCATTGTATTATATTTAGAGAGAGAATAGATGTTTATTGATGGAGCTCAGGTCATAATTAATTGATTATGCTAATAATATTTATAATTATCTAGAAGAAAAGGAACATGCCTATGAGTAATTTAAAAAATGAGGTTAATGGGAAATTGATAATTTTTCTAAAAATATATTAGTCATTTAGGTATTTATATATGTAATTTCGGACATGTCTTTGACTAATTTTAGAAATATAAAGAAAAATTCCTACTATATATGTGCCAATCATGAGTTTCAAAAGAGTCATCCATATATGTGTGATTAAATTTAGGAACAATATAATATTCATTTCAGACATACGAGATATATATATTTTACATTTAATAATTTTTTGTGTTCCACTACAGTATGTGAATGTGTAATATTTGGTATTTTTTGAGTCATTTTCAAATCCATATACAATTATTATTGAGATTGGAAAATATTATATATCCATAAAATTATTATTCTATATCTATGGAAAACAAAGTTTATTCTAACACACTATTCTTCAATCATTGAAATTTATAATAACATTAAAATGATTTTGTGTTAAACAGTTATTGAATAATATACATACATTGATTAATTTAGAGAGTTAAGAATGCTTCATTGATTCAATAAGATGGATCCCTGTTAAATTATATGAATCCTAGCCTATATAGATTAAGGGAAATCATTTTAAAATATGTTATTTTTATGGTGGAAATGAAGTGATATTATTATTGGAAAAGAAAAAGGTACGGAAGGCTAGTCTAATGAATATATAAAACTAAGACTCGAACACAAATATATTATAATAATACGAATTATAATAATTTTTATGGAAATAATTTAAATGTGATAATTATTTTGGGATATAATGGGGTCTTCAATGTATTGTGGATCTTAATTATGCACCCATTCATTGGCCCTTTATAGGTTAGTTATCCACTACCAGTTTAATTTCATACTAAATTAAAGATTGTAAATTCCTCATTTGTCAACAAATGTATGTGACTCATTCATAGATAGTGGGGAATATGGTGGAAGCTAATATCTCTTCAATAGGGTGTCAGGAGGTCCTTCTTAAACTTTTTTAATAAATTGTTTCAAATCAACTAGATTTTAGATTATTTTAAATTATTATTGTTTATAGATTTACCTCCTTATATCACACTATTTTTATAGTTCACCTTTATTATTATTATTTTAATGTTATGATTTTATTTTTTATAATCATGTTATATTACATGAATTAAAAAAATGTGATGAATATATAATAAATTTTTTTTTGCATCAGATCAAAAGCTTGGATCATAGGATAAGAATTTTACTTCATTAAAAATGTCATTATACATCAATGAATATAGAGATTTGATTACATTAAAAAAAACCAGGTTTCTTAATATAGATGATGAAGATAATGTTATATGTTGTTAAATATTTATGTTACCTGTATTTCCCTATGTTTGATGTAATTAACCCATAAAAATTTATTTAATGTGTATAGATTGATGGGGTTGGGTTTGGTAGAGTTTGGGGAATGTTTTGAGTGTTTTGGGGGATTTTCTTTAGGTTTAATGTTGGTTCCCGATTTCGAAAAACTATGAAACTCCCATAAGAAATTGTGAACAGTGATATATAGACATGATGTTTTCAAACCATGAGGCTGCTTAAGAGATCCTATGCTATGTTGGACAGTTGGATTTGGTGTAGATGGCATATGGTTTGGAAACTTTGCTATCAAACAATGCGAGATCCATAATTAAGGCTGTGGTAGGCACATGGTTATTGCATGATTTTAAAAAACATTCAACAAATCCAAGCATGTTAAGAAAATATATCATCAAAATGGCCCTAACTCGAGAATATTTCCTCTTAATGATCAATGAAGTATCTCCTATCGATTCATAGAAAATATTAAGGCATATCTTTCTAATTGGAAGCAAGATTCTTGGGGTATGGCTTCGTTCGTGATCATTCATGATGAGTTTCATACATCTACATCATGCTCCCTCTCATACTGCGGGTAGATATAAGGTATTGGATATGAATTGTTATTATATTTGGTTTATATTATTTTAGGGTAACTGATCTAAGGTTGGTTTATGTAGATTCATCATAGTTTTTTTGACATTTTTCATTTCATTTATCATTTCCTCCAAAACTCTTTAGATAGGTTGCTACACACTTGACTCCTCAATATTGAACTTCAAGGATTTGTTTCAAAATATATTAATTTTATTATTTTGATTGAAAATTTATTGTGCAAATAATTTATAAAATCATCTTTATTGAGGATTTATGGTTTTGGTGAAATTATGGAATCTATGTAATGAGTTGTGCAACGTGACTTGGATTCTTGATTTTAACATTTTTACTTTTATTATTCGTTGATCTTTTTTAAAGGATTTTTGGAAATTTTTCCAATAAAAAGAATTTTTTATTGACTTTTTTTTAAATGATTTGGTAAATAAGGTTTTTGAATACATGGTTTTCTGTGAGTCTATGTTATATGTTCCCCTTAATAAGGGTTGTGTACCTAATGGGATCAAGGTACATGATTCTCAATCGGGGGAGTGTGTTTGTGAGAAACAAGGTGATTGTATGAGAGGCCACTAATTAGTATGAAAATGACAAAAAATATCATTCATGTGTTGGTGTGTTATGAACCATGGAATCAGTATTCAAAAATATGATCTTAAAAGATTTAATGAATTGACTATATGAATTCCCTAGAGTATAGTTTATGGGGGAGATTTATAATATTTTGATATAAACTATTTTTTATATTGTTTAATATAATTTTTTTATATAATTGTGATAACATATTTTATTATAGTGACTTGAGTTGGAAAAATCATTGGGGAAAATATACAGAGTTTTTGGACTCACACATACTTTGGAACATTAGTGATTTTATAGATGCCATCTATAGAGATACATGAAATTCTTATGTATCACACATATTTATCAATAATTCAATATAGATGGGTTATAGGGTAGACTTATATCATATATTATATCTATTTTTAGATTCAAGTAGTTGTCTTTGAGTTTTATTAGTTTTTTTCTTCTTTTTACTAAGAAGATAGTTTTCTTCCAATATGGTACTATTTACTTTAGTTGATAAAAATAAAATGTTGTAGCTATCCTTTATTTTTACCATATATCATGTATTGTTTATTTGGTTATGGTTTGTTGGTTAGTTATTTGTATTAAAAAAGGAAAATCGTCCCATAAATTTTAAATGAATCCCATCATATTCATTTACATTATTTAGCATTGTGGTGATGTCACTTAAGGCCATGTAACCATCCATCACATTCTCAACAAAATGTGACCGGATGATATTTTCAAGTGGTATCACATTTTTTGACCAAATATATGATTGATATAATTTTATCATGTTGGTCAGTTCGAATATCTTTCTGGAACAATTGGCCTTTCACATGGTATTTGTTTTCCATATTTGATTTGAATTAATTATTGTATATTCCTTGAGTTAGAGTCATATAATGGAATATTATCATCCTGAAATGAAATGTTGAGAAAAAAGGACATGGGTTTTTATGATGAACATAAAGTTACTAGGTATATGGGTAAATAAGTGTATCATATACAATTATAAGAATAGGAATCTCATTAACATTGGTCTATCCAATGAGATGAAGATGCCTTGCATTAGAAAAATGAATTCCCACTATAAGTGAATATATTATTTTTAGTAAGGATATATGATATAATACAATGTGAAATAATTTATGAAAAATTTTGAAATAATTTTAAAATAAAATACATGGAATATAGCATGATTGTGGTATTTTCAAAATGGTTTTGTTTTAAAAACCATGTTGAAATTTTTCAGAAGTGGTTGAACAGGGTAAATGTTGATTTTATAATGAATTCTTGTGATAAAATGATGTTGTAGAATTTGAAATTGTAATACTTCATTCGATAGAGAGTGAGACATATGTTTTTCAATCTCAGTATAGAAATGTCATCAGGTATGTGTTGTAGAAACCAATTTGGGGAAGATTTAGAGATCATGGTTGCACCTGAGCCCCAGGGGAACCAACAGCTTGTTCTGAGTATCATCCAAGGATTTCAGGCTATGGATAGAAGAAACTAGAGTGATGAGACAAGTCAATTGGATCATTCTGTCTTGTTCTTGAAGTAAAATCCACCAATCAGTCAGGGTGATTCAGAACTAGAAAAAACAGATGTGTGGCTGAATAAAATGAATTATATCATTGATTTCATCGACACACTTGTTGAGATGAAAGTCGATCTAGAGATTTTTCTATTAGAGGTTCTTGAACGTTAGTGGTGGAACCTAGTTGTACATGCTATAGTGGACAAGGGAGTTAATTGATAGGATTTTGAATAATTATCTAACAAAAAATTCAATCCTCACATGTTCAAGATTTAAGGAAATATGGGTTCCATTATCTTGAAGTAGGAAAATCACTTTATCACTAAGTATGTTACTAAATTCAATAATTTAGTTTTCTTTTTACCTATGGTAGCTTCTATTGCATCCTTAAAGGAGCACATCCTTGAATCATGGGTGAGACATCATATCTTCTTGAATATATAAGTTCTATGAATTAAAAACAATACATGGATAATAAATAGAGATATTGTGGATGAACGAGACATATCAAGAGATATGGTAGGAGGAAGTATGCCGATACACATATTAAATGATGGGAACACAAATGATAAGAGAAAGTGTAAGCGGGACACATATTTTATAAGATGGTGTATGAACCAAAATCAAATGGTTGGATCAGTGATCCTTCCTCGATGACCTAATAGAAATTCAGGATGTTACTAATGTGGTATACATGACCACATAAAGAGAGAGTTTATAAATAACCAAGAAAACACCATAACATCATCCAGATGGGAAATCATCAGTTCTATTATCACATTGCATCGAGTTTAGGTGCTCAGTAAAGTAATTAGGTATCACATTTTTCATATTCTATTTTAGGGTGAGAGAAAAATAATAAATCCTATTAGCATATCAGATCTAGCCATAGTGATTCTAGAAATACGAGGACTAACTAGGCAAGGAAATATCAATATAGAAACCATAAGAAGATTGTTTCAAGCAATCAATTATATGAAGCATAATATGTTATTGTGGAAGATCAGTCTAGACCATATATATAGGGTTATAGGTATGATTATTTTGATAAATACCCTTATAAAAGATCCATTTTATACTAGTAAATCTAATTATTTTTTCCTTCTTGAATTTTAGATTTTATGAGTTCAAAATATGAGATGATTCAATATGTGATAAAACATCAATAACGTCATGGTAAATAAAATAAAGATTCTTTTTATGTATAGAATGTTATATAACTATTGATGGATCTAATATGAAATTGGATTTATTGGTGATGGAAATGAATACATATGATATAATCTTGGGTATGAATTGATCAAAAATGTTCAAGGCTCCTATCGACTGTTATAGAAGAACAATGTGTTCCTTGACTGAGGATGGTGTTGAGAATATCTTATGAGTAGAAATGAATGACATGGAATGTGAAATGAGTTTTTTTACTAGTAGTTGGAATTATTTAATACCAATTGGTAATGTTGTCTATGGAATATATGGATGAGATCAAGAATCACAGTTCTTTCAGTGGTGGTGGATTAGTTTCTAGATGTTATTTCTTGAAAATTTCTCCTAATTACCCCTGATAAGGGAAGTAGAGTTTATGACTAATTTCCTCTTATGGACTACACCTATTTCACATTCATCTTATGAAATTTAACCAACCTATTTGTGTGATTTCAATGTGATGTTGGAAGACACTAAAAGCAAAGGTCTTAGTCGGTTGAGAACATCTCTGTGGGTAGAACTATTCTTGATTGTTAAAAAATCATATAGAACTCTAAGGTTGTGTGTGTATTATATTAAGGATTATAAAGATAAAATATATAATGGGTGTCCAATTCTATGCATTGATGATCTATTAGATTAATTATGAAGAGATAATTGGTTCCCTAAGATTGACTTGTGATCAAGATATCACCAATTTTGATTCTGGAAAGAGAATATTCTAAAGAAAAAATTGAAAATCATATATGGCCATTATGAATATGTGTTATTGCCTTTTGGTATTATTAATTCACTAAATTTGTTTGTGTAATTGAGGAGTAAAATATTTTATTGATATATGTATTCTTTTATGGTGGTGTTTGTGGAAAAAATATTGCTGTATTCCCAGATATGGGATGATTATTAGCAATACTTAGTGATTATTATGAGAATCTTGAGGGTTCATCGATTGTATAAAAAACTATATATTTTTTATTTATTGATACATGTGGTATATTTTTAGGGTTGTGTAATATCTAAAATATTTGTTTCAATGGTTTCAGAAAATATAGAAGTTGTTACATTGAATAAATGAAGAATGTCTTTGGGATATTATGTTTTATTGGTCTAAATGTTTATTAATAATTTATTCTCCTAGTATTCTCACAACAATATTTTCCTCTGAAAAATTTTTAAAATAAGAATTTTTTATTAAAATTGAGTGAGGAATGCATTAAATCTTTTCAAGGGAAAATGGTTCATCAAAAATTAACATAAATCTAGATTTTTTGAGAAATAGGACAATGATATAATGTGAATTCTAATGTTTCGTGATCTGGGCTGGGTTTTTTCTCATGAAAGGACACCATGTTATGTACTATGGTTCAAGAAAGTTTTTATTACAACATAAGAACTACCCATCCCATGATTTTGATTTAGCTTCTATCATCCATGCATTGAGGACATGGTAACATTATCTCTTTGGTGATAAATTTACTTTGTTTATGGATCATATGACCTTAAAACATATTTTCTCACAATGGGACTTGAATCAGAGACAAATAATATGGATGAAGTATCTCAAAATTATTAAATTTGACTTGATGTATACATGGGTTAAATGAAATATGCTGGAAGATCTGTTAATAAAAAATTCATATAATCTATTGTAAAATGAAGCTCTAGATGAGTGGCAGTTGATGTCGGTCCTAGATGGAATGTGTTTGGAATGTGACGAATGAGTTAATGTTTCAGTTTTATTTCTTATTTATTTGAAACCTGATGTAGTGATGTTTGTTATAGAATATCAAACATCCGATTCTGAATGTTTTTCTTTTACTTAAAAAAATGTTTTCGAGATCATCAAGGGATGGAATATTGAAAAGATTTTAGTGATTAGTTCAAAAATTGGATGTTCCAATATATGGATTATTAGGAACAACATTTTCATGCTTACATTCAATCAATTTGGGTTGTTCATCATAGAATATGGAAGATGAATAAGTCCTTTAAAGTGTATTTTTTGGGGGTTCTCAAGATCATGGTGGTGGTTGAGTTTGTTTCAAGGTGAGTAACATGTCAAAATGTTAAGAGAAATAACCAGTTACCTGTACGTACGTCACAAAATTAATATATTATAGTATTTAAATGGGAGAAGATAAATATTATAAGACCACGAATATTATTTTCAGGTATGTATTTCATTTATATTTTTTTTGATAAAATAGGACTTTCTAAAAAATTTAGGAGTACACGCCATGTACATATAAGTACATGTCGTGTACCTGGATAATGCGGGAATCTATGTGTTGGTCGTGTAACGGTCGAGATCATGGTTGTCTGTAGGTGACCAAGAGACCACATATAATGGAGGCTAGTTAAAGAAAGTACACATCGTGTACCCTTGAAGAACACGTTGTGTACTTTTTTTCATTAAACAGATTGGGGTCGCGTCTAATCGACATAACACACTTATTCTTCGCTAGTCTCGTCCAGGAGCATTTGTAGGCACGGATGAGTACATGACAAGACATGAGAGAGGGAAGCTGATTTAAGATCACAATGGCCAAATCTATTCATGTATAATTTATCTACTCCACCTTCATAGAAAAATTTGAAGTTGAATTTCATTAAGTGGAATGTTTGTAAGAACATGGGTCTTCTTTTCAGGTATGGCTTTCTTTTCTAGTTGTTTTTGTGAAAAGGGTAGTTTCTGGAAATTTCATGAGTACCCACTATGTACTTATATGTACACACTATGTACATGGTTTTTGCGGATAGCCTTATGCTGGTTGTGTATCGTCCAAGCACATTGATGTGTATAGGTGACCTGGAGATTGCCTAAATAGGTGGCCAGATAAAGCAAGTACATGTCGTGTACCCTTGAAAAACAAAAAATGCACATTCATTTTTTCATTAAATGGATCATCATCACGTCTAATCAAAAGAACAATCTTCTTCTCAACTTGTCTCTTATTGGAGTGTCCATAACTGCTGATTCTTATTTGAGCCCTCGACTCGCTATCCATTCATTGAATCAACCACTGTCGATTTCGATGAAATTTCCACGGTAAGACATTCGTTCTTCTAGATCCTCACATCCTGTTTTATATTCCTTTTTGAGTTATCTACCATTTCACAATTTTATCATTTTTGTAGATTTGGATCATTCTAGGATGATTCATGTCTCAAGGTTCACATATATCTATCGTACAACAACGAGGTAGGTGGTTTGTGCCTTTCTGTAGTTATTCTTTGAGTTATATGTGAAAAAGGTCCCAATACAATCATTTAGGGTATTGCTTGTTTATGGATTTTAACCCTGTTAATTCTTGTTATTTCATGTATGTTTGAATTGTGGTTTTTGATTTTGAATATAGTAAATTTCAAGGTTATGGATGTGTTTTCCATGATTGTTGATTTTGACCAGTTGCTCTAGTTTTTCATGTTGGGGTTTTTGTTTCCTTTCCTAGTTTGGTCAAGATGGATTTATTATTGATCTAATATGTTTTTTTTTTCCATATATCTACTTTTTCTAGTAGAACCTTGATGTTTACTTTCACAGCTAATTATCAATTGTGTATGATTGCATTACACAGGGATACAGAAACATAGAGTAGTAAGACCATAGGGTAAATTGATATTGAGGGCTTACCCAGGGTGTCTGTTATAATTTTCAGGCTAAGAGACCATATAGGGGATTGATGTTGAGTGCTCCCTCAATGTGTTTATATATACATTATGAGACAACAATTGTATTGGTATTGAGTGGTTCCTAATAGTGTATGTAGTTTACCATTAAATTCCTATAGGGGGATTGACGGTGATTGCTTCCTCATAGAGTCTTTGATTTACAAGAGACCACGAGGGGAATTGACGGTGAGTGATACCTCAGAGAGTCTTTATTATATTCATCTTGTAATTTTAACCAAATGGGTCAGGCTGGGAGAACTGCCTATAGGGTTTCTTGTATTTCTCTTTGGTTGATTAAATTGTTAAATGAATATGATGTAATTAAAACTATAGGACTATTTACTTTTTTAGTAATTCCTTGTTTATTGAATCATTTTAATTATTCTCTACCATTTATATATTAAATAACTATTAGGAATAGATCATTGTGTGTTTTCCGAGTGGTATTTTTCTCACACCATCTTGGGGTCATGCTTTTGGGCCCAAGCATATTATATTATTGCAGATGTAGATAAGAGAAAGGGCCATTCTACTTGTGGTACCTGACTGTTGTGGAGAAAGAAAGCATGGGACCATGATGAGGCTTGTGATGCTGCATGAGTTATTTATTTGTTTTTCGTTTTCAATTTGGTTTAGTAATGTTTTTCAGCATTGTGACTTGTTTAGCTACTTTCCTAGATATATTTAACATGAATCATTTATATATGCGTTCTTGTTGTGTATTATATTCAGTCATTTGTATTGTATATTTTTTCTATCTGATTATTTATGTCATGTTACTCTTCCAACGTGTGCATTGTTTACCAACTATCACACCCAAGGCCCTAACTATTTTTCAGAAGTCTCTAGCATTTGGGGAAATGCGCTTCAGGTCATGTGACCAACCGAGTATGGGGTACCTATAGGAGGGTCCCGGAAATGGGATGTTACAGTTAAGGATTTTTTCACATGTCTCTCAAAAAAAGTTTTAAATAAATATGGTGTATGGGTGATAGTTCATCACCTCACAAAGATGTATAATTTTATTCCTATTCAGGAATATAATATTATTTAATACTTGTCAAAAATATATTTATGAGATGTGATAAAGTGGTATGAAATACCAGTTTCAGTCTTATCATACAGAGATTCTAGGTTCACATTGTGTTTTGGTAAATTCTTTAAATAAATCCCTTGGGACTCAGCGAATTGTGAGTAGGTCATATCATCCTTAAATAGAAGAGATATCTGAAAGGATTATGAAAATGATGGAAGACATGTTGCGGGCTTATGTAATTGATTTTGGTGGATTATGGGAAGAAAATGTGTTATTGATGGATTTTTCATATAAAAATAGTTATCAGATCTTAATAAAAATAGATTCATTTGAAGCATTGTATTGGCATTCTTGACATTCTAAACTTTTTTCGGTTGAAATGGGTGAGACTTCCATCGTTAGGATGAGAATTGTTAGAAAAAAATGGATATGTTTCATATGATCATGATTTTTTTTTGGAAATTGTAAAGAGTTGATAGAAATCATATATGGATCATAGTTGATGGACATTATCATTAATAGTAAGTGATCATGTGTTCTTGGTGATCTCTCTTTGTGATGGAAATCAATATTTTGGAAAATAGTTAATGTTATCTTCTCGATTCATTGGTCATTTTTTGTTACAGGAACAAGTTATAGAGCTCCCATATCATTTTTGTCACGAACCAAATCTGGTCGCCGCCAAAATCGAAACCAAACCAAGCCCGTGACAAGGCCCGAAGGGCGTTCCCGATCCCCACGGGCTGGCAAGAGTGCCCGGGTATCATATAATGATAATTGGGAACGATTTACCCGATTCTATAAACATTAAACAACAAAAAAACTCAATAAAACAAATCTGGATTTTTCAACTAAAACCATCTTTTAAAAAATTTCAGAACTGAATTACATAAGTTAAAACTACATTTAAAGACCATTACAAAGGTAAAAAAAAAAATAAGGACAGCCCAAGAACCCTTTTGTCAAGGGGCACCACCCTTATGCTATCTCTACAAGACTTCACTACCAAGGACCTTCTAGAAACCCGAACCACTGGAACAAAAAAAACTGTACCCAACCTGCGACAACAAAAATAACCAAGTCTACTTACACCCAAGGGTGTAAGTAGGGTGTGATCCAAATCCCAATAGGATACCACCACTAATAGATTCCATGTGATAAACATTTAATGGCGAAAAGCATGCATGTTTTCAAAGACATGAGATGCTAGTTAAAATTTCTAAAAGATGCAACATTAAATAAAAACAGTTTTTAGGTGGGATAATTTAAAGAATAAAAACATTTAAAATAAATAACATAGCTACTGAATTTTCCAGCCTCCCATACCGTATACCGATGGTAATAACAAAGTATCCAGTGAGCACAAGCAATGGGAAATAACCCCTAGGCACTAGCTAGCTGTGGGTCCCAGGTACCTCGTATCTCGGTGAAGGTAACCATCACAAATATCCATTCTCGTGCACGAGCCACTGGTAGGGAACATACCCATAACCTAGTGGTTCCCAATAATAATCATCATAGTTTAGTTAGAGTTGTAAGCGTCAATCTTGCTAAGTGAAACTGAGGCCAAACCTCACAGATTCACTAGCATACTAGTACACGTCCACCCACCTAGATACCCGGGTTTTCCCTTTGTGCTCAAACAAGTTCAGCAATCCAAGAAGTATAGTTTTCACATGAAAATATCACTTCCACATCACAAATTAACCAAACAGACCCATGTACATCACACAAGTCAAAAATTTCACATTTCATTCAAATGAATTTTGAAATCAAACTCACTCCAAATTGCCTACAACACTTTTCAAATTTCATTAACACTTCCACAAATCCATTAAACAATTTTATAAAACCATTACAAGATATTCAACTAACATAACATCCCACACACATGTCACACAATACCATTCTCAACTTCACAATTCATTTTATAAATAAACTCACATGAAATATCCCACACCCGTGTTTCGCACACAAAACACAATTTAGTAAAACATTTCGACAATTTATTAAAAAAATTATAAAAATGTTCAACATCTCAAATCACCACTTTACCATTAAAAAACCCACATTAGGTGAACACACTCACCCAAACAGTACATATACACCCTTTCCCAACTTTGTGTAACCAAATAAAACATTGGCAATTTTTATAAAACAAACCCAAGAGGTATAACCATTGTTTGCACACTAAACCCATTTCAAAACCCTCATTTAAAAGCAAAATCATACCAATACCAATCCAAAACAGAATTTTTCAGCCCTAAAAAAATTATTAAACCACCCCCAAATGTCACAAAAATACATCAAATAATACCACAAAGATACACATGAAAAACACACGTTTTCATAAATCACCTTCAAGAAGTACAACATGTTTTTACTCCATAAACTCATTAAAAAAAACCTACATTCAAGGCCAACATGACAATAAGGAATTAACAAACCAGAATTGGAATCCCCTTTCAAGACTAATAAATCACTTTCATATGTTATAAACTAAACCCAAACATTACCCCAAGAGTCACACATGAAAAGTACCCAATTTCAAGCTATTATGCAACTAAAAATTAAATGTTCAACCAAATCCATCAAAACTATTTTCACAACACATAAAACAGATTATAAACATGCTAAATTAATAATCCATGCAAGCTAACTCATCATAAAATGGCTACACATGGAATCACCTACCTTTTGAGTCGAAATCCTCAAAACTTGGTGCGAAACCTTAAGCGCACCACCGCCGCACCACAAGGAATATAAATCCAAACCTAGGCCACCAAAAATTGACCCAAAAGGTACCAAATCAGACCATAGGATCGAACCCTAACTTCTGGACATTTTTGAATATAATGAAAGAGGGAGGAAACCCTAAGGAGAATGAAAAATTGAAGAGAGAAACACTTACTCAAAACAATCATGAATAAAACGACCCAAAATCCACCAGATTCTGAATCTGAAAACATCCAACCATTCAAGGGATGTATGAAAAAGGATTATGAGACCATGTAGGAATTTTAATGTGGACAAAATAGTGAGAATTGAAGGATTTATGAAGGAAACAAATTACCTTTATTAATCTGCCCTAAATGTGAGTGCTTCAGAAGATTCGACCTAAACCACGATGAAACGGAGCTTAAAAGAGGGTGGGAGGATATGGGACGCGCGGCTGGGTTCAAGGGGAGTGTTTGGGGCTTGGAATCACCGAAAAAGACTTAATATTGTATATGTTATTAATTAAACAAAATTTATTTTTAAAACTGGAATTGGGCTGTCGGGCAGGCCCAATCCCTTAAATAAAAACCCATATACAACTTGTTTATGGTTTTCTAATGGATCCAAACTACAATGGTGGTGTTCCTATATCAGGGTAGACCATTTAGGAACTTGAATGGGTGAAAATATTAAAAATTGAAAAAGTTATAAAAGAAACAAAATTTATTTTTAAATCTGGAATTGGGCTCACGGTTTGGCCCAATTCATGAAAACTCACCCATTCCACCATAAAAGCTTGACAAACCCCAAAAACAAATCATAAATGAAAAATAAATGAAATTTAACTTTAAAATAAGTCATGTATGTGACAATTCTCCACACCATGAAAACTTTCCGTCCCCGGAAAGTGACCACAAGTCCAGATACCAAAACCATGCCCAACCGATAAACTAAGATATAATTCATTGCCAAGCTTTCCCCCAAGGGTCAAAACACCTCCAGTGATCAATTAAGGAATGATTAATCTCACAACCCAAACTTACACCACATTACTGAAATGATCAATCACATTCATACATTATCCCAAAATGAAACTCCTCGAACGCTATCCGAACAAGACTCAAGAAATTCACCCAAACGAACAACAACTTCAAACAAGGTTACACATACCTTGCTACAACTAAACCATTGGGCACTCTCCAATCTCAATGGTTACCCAAAGAAGATTTAGGTAGATTGATAGATCTGAATGAGACTACCTACCAACAATCCTAGACCTTGGATAAGACTAAGTTATTGGTATGGGGAAAAAAATAGGCTCCCCACCATAAGAACCAACAATCTTAATCGACCAGCATGGGCCGGTACAGAAAGACCCCAAAATATAAAGTGTTGGGATGACCACATGGTGAGTCTTCATGGTTTGGGAAACCATGAACCAACAGTGGAGATTCTTCTATCTACATGGTTTTTTTTTGTTAATGGTTAGAACTAACCATGTGAAAACCGCGTGCTCAACTTTTCAAGCCAAATTTCCAACCATTCTTCAAAGACTCAATGGAAACCAAATGGGGAGGGAATAACATTGTGTGATGACATGGGTACAAAACCCTCCACCTATTTCCACAGAACGGTAACAATAGAAGAAATATTATGACACCATAGGTTTAAAATATTCCTATCTTTCATACTGAGGATAGGACTTTGTACAAGGGTTTAAACGACACTGGGGTTTCCCCTAACTACGCGCCAGCTTCTCTCCGGGACCTATGGCTGGAGCTCAAAATATTGAAGCATCTTCGGCCACGCAGTTTGGCTGTTGAAACCCCTATGTGGAACTTCTTCTTTCGGTGCCACAAACAACTACACCGCATACCCCGATGGGTTCATAAAGACATAACACACTCCATAACTCACTTTACCAAAACCAGACATTTCACTGAAACAAGGGATCAGAATAAGCACACACATCACACCTTTTTTTCTTTGGCTGAGAAACAACAGAAGGGCAGTACACGTATAAACATTGTCCTCTAAGGTAGAGGATTTGATGTTTTTTCCAAGGGATACATACTCCCAACATAACATAGAACCTAAGAGGATAGTGTGACCTTGACCTTTATAGTCAAAAGAGCACACAACATCACAATGCATCACCGAACATGACCCTTGTGATTGATAGAAACAATACATGGAAAATGACCATATTCCAAGTCCCTAAACAACAGACAAGTCCAAAAAGTGGACACAATATCCTATCAGGACCAAAATCTCAAAATTGGTGGTTTAATAATAACTCTTGCTTCAAGGAAACTATGAAGAACCCAGAGGCCCTCTTATACACCATCATGACACTCATCCACACTAACAACCAAAGAACACTTCCACCATCGATGAATCAAGAAACTTAAGAAACCAAGGCCTCTTTAAACCTTCCACAAGAACTATCCCACTACAAGAGGATCTACAAATCAACTAAATGAATGGTTGTAGACTCAATCAACAATGATCTATAAAATATTCCTTATATTGATCAACTGGAGGATTTTCCAATGGAGAAACAATACGGGTTGCACTTCAGTTCTGCACTAACCCTAAATGGGGGCATACCTTATCCAATGGGAGAACCCAAGGAACCAACCAAGATGGTTCATTGGTCAAAATATACCACAAACCAGATCCAAACACATGAAGGGAACCATCATAATGGAGCCCCAAAACATTTTTCAAAAGAGACCACTAATTGTCCCTATAACACAACTTACTGCCCAAACCCAAACCCAAAACACAGTTCAAACAGGAGGGGTTCTTGGACTCAAAACATCCCACAACGTCAACATTTTCCAAAAACACATAATATAAACCATTCCATACAATTCATCATGTCTTCATGTTTCTCTTTAAAAACAGTTCTTTAAAAACAAATGGTTCAGCGGTTAGCAAATCCACCAATGGTACCCCATGGCCCTTACACATGCATGTTTCTGTGCCACACTGGGCACCCTCCTCGTATCCATCTCGACACTCATCCAGTCATTTAATCAACCATCCATCTTCCCATATAACCCCATGCATGTGGTTGCTCACGAAAATACCAAAGGTTAAAACAAAAATTTGTTCCACTTTTCAAAACCAAAACGGTCAACCAACACATCCTTTTTCCTCAAAACCGCTAACCACGAGATCAAAATCCAAACTCACATCTTAAAAAAATTTCAGAAAGTCACAACCATTTAGAAAATAACTCACTTTCAAGATATTCACATCAATTTCAAAACATCTCATCCCATTAAAGCACACTCTGATTGTTTAGAAAACTCTATTGGAAACACTTTTCAAAACCAACTTCAATTTAGTTCCCGCTTTCAAAGAGGTGTGAGCACACCATTTTATATTTCAAAACAATTCTGAAAATTCAGTTCTGCCATTTCATAAACCCAACCATTCCCTCTTTATTTGAAAATCATTTCATAAAAACATTACGCTTCTTAAAACCAAGTCACCTTAAAACCAAAATGCCAAGATTTCAAAACTAAAGAACACCAGACAATGCAAGAGGAAACTAGTTTCAGTGGGTGACTTGGACATATGGTTGGAGGCCATATTCCAATCACTTCACTGTCACAGAGAGTGTTCTAGGGAATATCCCCGTCTCCACATGGCTTTCCAGACCCTGCGAGCTCATTGAGACCATTAACCCAACTCTCTTTTCATTTCCCCTAATCATCATCAAACCAAGAAAACCCAAAGACATAGACAAATCCCAACTTCCCTTGGCGACTTGAATCCTGAAATGAGGTGTGGTGATCAAGCACACTACCCATAACCAGAATTGCATGTCCCAACAATCATAACTCTAGACTATGTTGACTATTTCCCAAATAACATGACTCAAATGGAGCGAACCTCCTCTGATACCATTTTGTCACGAACCAAATCTGGTCGCCGCCAAAATCGACACCAAACCAAGCGCGTGACAAGGCCTGAAGGGTGTTCCCGATCCCCACGGGCTGGAACAAGTGCCCGGGTATCATATAATGATAATTGGGAACGATTTACCCGATTCTATAAACATTAAACAACAAAAAAACTCAATAAAACAAATCTGGATTTTTCAACTAAAACCATCTCATACAAAATTTCAGAACTGAATTACATAAGTTAAAACTACATTTAAAGACCATTACAAAGGTAAAAAAACAAATAAGGACAGCCCAAGAACCCTTTTGTCAAGGGGCACCACCCTTATGCTATCTCCACAAGACTTCACTACCAAGGACCTGCTAGAAACCCGAACCACTGGAACAAAAAAAAACTGTACCCAACCTGCGACAACAAAAATAACCAAGTCTACATACACCCAAGGGTGTAAGTAGGGTGTGAGACAAAGCCCAATAGGATACCACCACTAATAGATTCCATGTGATAAACATTTAATGGCGAAAAGCATGCATGTTTTCAAAGACATGAGATGCTAGTTAAAATTTCTAAAAGATGCAACATTAAATAAAAACAGTTTTTAGGTGGGATAATTTAAAGAATAAAAAAATTTAAAATAAATACCATAGCTACTAAATTTTCCAGCCTCTCATACCGTATACCGACGGTAATAACAAAGTATCCAGTGAGCACAAGCAATGGGAAATAACCCCTAGGCACTAGCTAGCTGTGGGTCCCAGGTACCTCGTATCTCGGTGAGGGTAACCATCACAAATATCCATTCTCGTGCACGAGCCACTAGTAGGGAACATACCCATAACATAGTGGTCCCCAATAATCATCATCATAGTTTAGTTATAGTTGTAAGCGTCAATCTTGCTAAGTGAAACTGAGGCCAAACCTCACAGATTCACTAGCATACTAGTACACGTCCACCCACCTAGATACCCGGGTTTTCCCTTTGTGCTCAAACAAGTTCAGCAATCCAAGAAGTATAGTTTTCACATGAAAATATCACTTCCACATCACAAATTAACCAAACAGCCCCATGTACATCACACAAGTCAAAAATTCCACTTTTCATTCAAATGAATTTTGAAATCAAACTCACTCCAAATTGCCTACAACACTTTTCAAATTTCATTAACACTTCCACAAATCCATTAAACAATTTTATAAAACCATTACAAGATATTCAACTCACATAACAGCCCACACACATGTCACACAATACCATTCTCACCTTCACAATTCATTTTATAAATAAACTCACATGAAATATCCCACACCCGTGTTTCGCACTCAAAACACAATTTAGTAAAACATTTCGACAATTTATTAAAAAAATTATAAAAATGTTCAACATCTCAAATCACCACTTTACCATTCAAAAACCCACATTAGGTGAAAACATTCACCCAAACAGTACATATACACCCTTTCCCAACTTTGTGTAACCAAATAAAACATTGGCAATTTTTATAAAACAAACCCAAGAGGTATAACCATTGTTTGCACACTAAACCCATTTCAAAACCCTCATTTAAAATCAAAATCATACCAATACCAATCCAAAACAGAATTGTTCAGCCCTAAAACAATTATTAAACCACCCCCAAATGTTATAAAAATACATCAAATAATACCACAAAGATACACATGAAAAACACACGTTTTCATAAATCACCTTCAAGAAGTACAACATGTTTTTACTCCTTAAACTCATTAAAAAAACCTACATTCAAGGCCAACATGACAATAAGGAATTAGAAAAACCAGAATTGGAATCCCCTTTCAAGACTAATAAATCACTTTCATATGTTATAAACTAAACCCAAACATTACCCCAAGAGTCACACATGAAAAGTACCCAATTTCAAGCTATAACGCAACTAAAAATTAAATGTTCAACCAAATCCATCAAAACTGTTTTCACAACACATAAAACAGATTATAAACATGCTAAATTAATAATCCATGCAAGCTAACTCATCATAAAATGGCTACACATGGAATTACCTACCTTTTGAGTCGAAATCCTCAAAACTTGGTGCGAAACCTTAAGCGCACCACCGCCGCTCCACAAGGAATATAAATCCATACCTAGACCACCAAAAATTGACCCAAAAGGTACCAAATCAGACCTTAGGATCGATCCATAACTTCTGGACATTTTAGAATATAATGAAAGAGGGAGGAAACCCTAAGGAGAATGAAAAATTGAAGAGAGAAACACTTACTCAAAATAATCATGAATAAAACGACCCAAAATCCACCAGATTCTGAATCTGAAAACATCCAACCATTAAAGGGATGTTCGAACCAGGATTATGAGACCATGTAGGAATTTGAATGGGGAAAACAGAGTGAGAATTGAAGGATTTATGAAGGAAACAAATTACCTTTATTAATCTTCCCGAAATGTGAGTGCTTCAGAGGTTTCAACCTAAACCGCGCTGAAACGGAGCTTCAAAGAGTGTCGGAGGATATGGGACGCGCGGCTGGGTTCAAGGGGAGTGTCTGGGGCTTGGAATCACCGAAAAAGCCTTAATATTGTATATGTTATTAATTAAACAATATTTATTTTTAAAACTGGAATTGGGCTTTCGGGCAGGCCCAATCCCTTAAATAAAAACCCATATACAACTTGTTTATGGTTTTCTAAAGGCTCCAAAATACAATGGTGGTGTTTCTATATCAGGGTAGACCATTTAGGAACTTGAATGGGTGAAAAATATTAAAAATTGAAAAAGTTATAAAAGAAACAAAATTTATTTTTAAATCTGGAATTGGGCTCACGGTTTGGCCCAATTCATGAAAACTCACCCATTCCACCATAAAAGCTTGACAAACCCCAAAAACAAATCATAAATGAAAAATAAATGAAATTTAACTTTAAAATAAGTCATGTATGTGACAATTTTGGAATTTCCACCTTGGTTTAGTTTGATGCATAATCTCTTTCATGTATCAAAGTGGAAAGAGTATCATAATAATCCTTAATATGTGATCAGATGCGATCACATCTACCGAGATCTAGATGCTTCATTGATGTACATTCCGGTGTGGATTGTGTTTAGGAACGATAAACTCTTACATGGAAAATAATTGGTCAAGTGCATATTTTTTAGCAACACGGTCAAATCCAGGAAGACACCTGAGAAAGAGAGAGGGAAATAAAAGATAAATGGTCAGAACTCATTTAGTGAAATGGTGGATTTATACATCCTATGGACAAAATTACCATTTGTGGAGAGAATTTAGTACCACCTATTTGGGGTAATTGACCCTTATATTATGTATTAGAAAATATTCATTGTTGGGGTTATGTTTAGGATATTTTGGAAAAATTATATAGAGTTTTTGGGTCTTTTATACCAGTTACTGATTGGTGAATGGTTTTGTAAAATAGTGAAACACCAACAAAAAACAATGTATATAGAGACAAAGGAAAAGGGGAAGCAAAACATGTTTCACAAAATTATTCCAAAGTATGTGGTAACATAGGAGAACCATGCTATGTTGAACAGTGGAATTTGGAATGGATAGTTCATGGTTTAGAAACTGTGTGAGCCAATTGTGTGAGTTCACTTCTTAAGATAGTTATTGGCACCCAGTTAGTGAATTGTTAGCCTAATTGTGTAAAGACATCATTAAAAAAACTATATCATTAAAATGTGGATCAAGGATGTACATAGATTTTAATGGAAATGGTTTACCCAAAAATTGACCTAACTCGGGTTTTATTCCATATAAATTATTATGGAAGATTCTATCATCGATCAAAAGGAAATATGAATGCTTATCTTGGTGATTCGAAGCTAGATTCTTGCGGTAAATCATCAATCTTGAAATTTTTTTATGCTTGTCTTCGATATAATTCACCATCTCCTCTAATTATTAGATCTATGCCCAATGGGGTTATATCTAATGTGTTTATGACAAAACTTTTTAGACTATTTTTGGTTTATTATAGGGGATGTGATGAACGATAGGTTTGTGCAAGTTTAACATGGTTGGGTGATGTTTTTTATATCATTTAACATTTTCTCCAAACCACTCGTGGTGGGTGGCATCACTCTAGACTTCTCCATTTAAAACATGAAATCATAGTTTATAACTGGGTTCATTTAAAAATTTTCAATGTGAAATTTTGGTTAAAATCCTATAATAAATCTTATTTTTGCTGATTTATGTTTTTTGGTGAAATTGTGGAATCATGGTAATTGGTTGGGCAAAGAGCTTTGGTTTCATGATTTTAAAGTTTTTATTTTAAAATATGGAATTGTATAATTTTTAAAATTTATTTTGAAATGTTATCAATAAAAATGAATTTTCATTCAAATTTATTGATATGGATTGGTTGAAATGGTTTTCACATAAATTTTTTTTGTGTCAGTTCATGCTCGATGTGCCCCAGAATAAACGATGTGTACCATGGGGGTAGAATTATGTGACCATGGACCAGGGGAATGTTTTTGTGGGATAAAATGTTACTAGATGAGAGACATATAATGTGTATGGATCTTTAAAACTAGAATTCATGTGTGGGTGGGTTTCGAACCAAGAAATGGGTATGACAAAATAGAATGTTAAATGATTTAAATAATTGTACATGCACTTTTATTGGATAACTTTTTATGTTGTATTTTATTTATATTATTCAATAAACTATTTTAATAATTTTATAATATTAATTATTTTATATTCATGGGAAATATTTTCAATCCTATTGGCATGACTAGATAATTCATTGGGGGAAATCTGCTAAGTTTTAGTACTCAACACTTATTTTTCACTCTTGTGATTTTTAAAATAGTGACTATCAAGATAGATGAAAAGGAAAATAATAAAACATATTCAATAATAATTTATGATAATTAGTGTGTTTTGTGTACATAGATACTGAATCCTATAGATATTTGGATTCATGTGCTTTTCGTTGAGTTTTATTAGGTTTTCTCATACTATTGAGATTGATGATAGTTTGTCTTAAGTAGTGTTACTCTTTTGTTGGTTTCATATTATTGAAATGTTTGAGTTTTCATTCACTTTTATCATGCATCATGTATTGTTTCTTTTGTTATATTTTTTTAATTTGTTGTTTATTTTAAAAGATAAAATCATCCCCCAAATTGTAAGTTAGCACCTCTACATTGAATGTCAGCCTTTGGAATCATGGGGATGTCTGTTAAGGCTAATTAACCATTGAACGCCTTCTCAGGCCAATGTGAATGGAATGGAGATTACATTACCTCCTCCATAAACATATTATTAGAATATGTATCATAGAATACCAAGAGATACATTAGAATTATCAAATATCAGTATTTTAACGAGGAAATAAAAAACACATATTGCACCAATAAAAATGATAATTTGATGATAGGTTATTTGATAGAGTTTTAGATTTCATAATAATAACTATTAGAATTTTGTATAAAGACAACATAAATAGATAGTTAGATGATTTTTTAGAAATGGATTCAAATAGAATGAAATTGTATATTTAATCCATAAGTATATTTATACATTAATCATTGACAATCATGAATTTTGAGTGTTTTTATATTGATAGTTTCACTATATTTATTTTATAAGAATTAATTTTTTATATTAGGCCAAAAGATTCATGGAACTCCTTATATACAAAGAAGGGAGTAGGATAACAAAACATAACGTTGTTAATTTTGAATATAAGAGGAAACATGTCATGTTAATCCAGAGACACTTATAATGGATTTGGATTTTAAAAAATAGTGTTGTCAATGAAAATTTCATTTCATTATATATATTAAATCAGATACAAGAAAGTGTGGGATAATAAGCTATATTGGATCAATATTATAACCTTTTTGGAAAGTTGATTAAAAGCTGTTAATTTGTAAATAAAATTGTGATCAGTAATTCACACATACTCTCACCAATAATTGATCTCACTAAACACGGTTTCTATAGAAATATCGTCATAAATATTATCAATCCAATAATGTCATACCATTTATTAAACAAATATCTATCTTCAGTAATTTTCTGGTTGTGTTTTTGTTGGTAATTAATTAATGGTATAATCTGAAGGAGGGTAAGAATAATATATGGAACCATGATAGAAGGATATAATCATATAACATAATTAGTGGTTTGATATCCAAAATTTTTTAAAACGTAATCTATAAAATAATAACATCATGAACCATGAGAAATATATTTGTGGTTTTTCATTCATTTGAGTTTTCACTATACAAATATCTAATAGAGAGGGTGTCACCCCACATTAAGATTGTACAATATATAATAATGTATTAATAATATGTTTTTAATGTAATAAGGTTATATTTTGTTGAATAATATATACATAATAAATATTTTATAGTTTTCAGTACCAATTGTTGTCAATGATAAGGTGAAATACATTACAGTAAATGGAAACATTTAATGATAGTGCAGAAATATGTTATTAATTCTCATGGAACTGAAAAATAATACTAAGGTATTTTTTTTAATGTTATACTCTGTAATCTGGTTTAATTTTCGTTGATCGGTATCTTTCTTAAATGTTATATATATATTTTGTATTCGAGGGATGAATAATTACTCTAAGCATAATAAGGCATTAAAAAGGGGATGTTACCTGTATTGATTATCCTTTTATAGTATTCTAAGGTGGTGGGAATCTTATCTAGTATATTATTACATATAGTAGTATTGTAATGGCCCAAAACTCTCCGGTCCATTACTTTGTGAAATGTTGGTGTTAGAGGTGTTCTTGGAGGTCAAGGGGACTTATCCCCAACACTTTTCCAATTTTTTCCAATTCTGTGAACAGTGTTTCCAGTTTTTTGAACAGTAACAGATCGGTCTCACCGATCGGTCTGACAGATCGGTCTCATAGATCGGTTTCACAGATCGGTCTGGCAGATCGGTTTCACAGATCGGTCTGACAGATCGTTTTCATAGATCGGTGTGACAGATCGGTTTCACAGATCGGTCTGACAGATCGGTTTCACAGATCGGTGTGATAGATCGGTTTCACAGATCGGTCTGACAGATCGGTTTCACAGATCGGTGTGACAGATCAGTTTCACAGATCGGTCTGACAGATCGGTTTCACAGATCGGTTTCACAGATCGGTGTGACAGATCTGTTTCACAGATCGGTGTGACAGATCGGTTTCACAGATCGGTTTGACAGATCGGTTTCGCACATTGGTGTGACAGATCGGTATCAAAGATCGGTCTGACAGACCGGTTTCACAGATCGGTGTGACAGATTGGTTTCACAGATCGGTCTGACAGTTCGGTTTCACTGATCGGTGTGACAGATCGGTTTCACAGATCGGTCTGACAGATCGGTTTCACAGATCGGTTTCACAGATCGGTGTGACAGATCAGTTTCACAGATCGGTGTGACAGATCGGTTTCAGAGATCGGTCTGACAGATCAGTTTCACAGATCGGTTTCACAGATCAGTTTCACAGATCAGTTTCACAGATCAGTTTCACAGATCGGTGTGACAGATCCATTTCACAGATCGGTTTCACAGATCGATTTCATGTACAGTAACAGTGGGTGAACAGTGTTTCCAGACTCCTACAGTTTTTCCCCTTTTGACGTTTCCTTTGACGTAAAATACATTTAAAGCCATATTTTGAGGACTCTTAAGGCCGATTCAAATTCCATAAATCCTATATTAATTATTCCTAAGGCCAGGATGTATTTACTTGGTCAAACCGCGTGGGATAATGTGATCCGTTTTTAATGGAGAATTAACCAAATCTTAAACCGTCTCCCCATTAAATCTTCAAATAGGGAGGAGATATCATTCTCCCTTGTTCTTTCCCTTTGTTCTCAACTAAGAGGCACTAGAACCTTTCAATTATTTCCGTAGGAGTTGCACAATCAATATTTTCTCCTAGGATTGGTTCTGCTCTATTTTAGATGCAACCAAGCTAAGTCGATCATTCTTCCATATAATGTATGTTTTATCATCTTTCCTTCGGGGATCACCTTCTCTTGTTCTCCCTTCCATATTACCATGTAATCTCCATGGTTCTAATGGGGTTTGGTTGGTTGGGACTTACTGTGGCATCCTCGGGTGGATGCAGTTGTCGCTAGAGAAGGATTGTGGCCCGTTGTGTGGATAAAGGACGTCAAGAACTCTTCGAGGTAGGGGATTCATGGTTTCTCCAATTATATATGTGCAATCGTAGAATTAGCATGATTTTTCCTTTTGGATCACAATGAAATTGACCTAATTAAATACTTGAACCAGATTAAAAGAATTGGTTGATCGTATAATGTTTCTTTATACCGTGGTAACGGTTTTCCTCATGTTTTCCTAGATACTGTGATATCTATGTTTTCTTTGATTTTTTGTTCGTTCATGATAGAAATTGATAAAGAACGTAAAGACAGAATTATTTGTTAAATAATTGGCTAAAAATAAAGAGGCATGTTAATGGATCTGTTAATTCAAGATGGATTAAAGAACTATTAGTTTGATAATTTCAAAAGGGTTCTGAGTTACCCGCTTGCTTGTAAGGCTGAATGCCTTGTGGTTTGGAGCTCTGAGTGCTCATTTTGTATGAAGGATGAATGCCTTGTTAAAGGGCCGAGAGCCCATTTTGTGATCTTTGATTTCCTGCTGCTTGTGATTTGATGTGAGCATGGGTGGCTGTTGTGATATGTTGAGGCATGGAGGCCTTGTGGTTATGGCAGTGGATGATTCCTAGAGTGGCGATATGCATCAGTTTATGCGTGTGGGTGTCGGGGAGGACACCAGGGGTGATGGATTGGGATGGATGTGGTTGCTGGTTGCTTACAGTTTTCTTGAATGTTAATCTGCTTTGCTTTTCCCCATTGCTCAAGGCAGCTGGTCTTGCTACCCTTCTTCCGAAGGAGGAGAAGACGTGCGAGGTATGCCACGTGCTTTCCGTGTTTAGCCTCTTGAGGGAAAATGGGTCTATGCTCTTTCTATAGGCGGAAAAGACTCAACGGGTAGTATATCTACTCACTGTGTTGAGCCTCCTTTGTGTTTAGAAGCATATGATGCTTTTCTAGAATTCCTGGGAATATGGAAAAGTAATTCTGTAATAAATGATTGATTAAATGGTGAAAATCCACAGGGATGGAGAAACTGGATTTTAATAGTGATCTGAATCCTAAAAATTAGCAGTTTTTGAATGTGATCCCAATTCAGTTTAATGTGGAATTGTTCATTCTTAATTAATGTTTAAAGAATTAAATTAACATACAGTGTAACTGATAAAATGAGAATGGGGTAATCTACTAAAGCTCTTCAAATGTTCGTCTGCTTATAGGATACCTAGTCTTTGAAGTAGTAGCCTGGAGTTTGAGAGATGCTAGCTGCAGTTGTATATATGACTAGGTAATGCCCATAGTGTGGATGTGAGTTACATATATATTCTGTACTTTTGGGTTTCTATATGCTACTCCACCCTGTCGGAAAGGGCAACTGACACCCCGGGGATTCAGAGCCCTGGGGGGGTGTTTTCCCCAACATTCTGATGGGAGGTTGAATGGCTGACTACCCTCTTTGGCCCCGCTCTCTTCTCTTGGTAGATACATGTGCCATGAGGCACAGTGGTTAGTTACCCCATATATGTGTGTAGAGGGCTGTAATGGCTTGTGGTTATTCACACACATATATTCGGGATATAGTATCATATGGACTACTATAGGTGTAATGTGTATAGGCTATGATGGCTTGAGGATCCTTACTCGGAGTATGGGCTGTAATGGCTTGAGGTATTATACACGATGTATGATACACGTTATGCGGGCTGTGGTGGCTCCCAGAAACTACCTGGTTACTTTTGGTTGTGAGGACGGTGTGGTGCTTCACCAAGGTGTCTGTGGGCAAGCCTTTGGAGAGAGATGCACAAGACGTATGTCGTTGGGGAAAAGCGGCAAACCAGTGGGGAATTAGTAGCGGGGTACCATTGATATTCTTTACTATATGCTATATTCTTGTATGCGTTACTTGGTGAGAGTAGCCATGGTGAGGTTGGGAACATAGTATACCTGTTTAGGTGACGAGTTAGTTTCACTTGTTGTTCACTGGGCTTTAGCATGATTTATTTACTTTTGCACGAGAGGCATGGGGAGGATCCAACTGAGTATACTGTTATACTCACCCTATGTATATATAAAATGTTTTTCAGGTCACTTGGAGCAGGTTGGAGATCAAGCTGGTTACAACTAGCTTGCGGTTGGAGGAGGAGCTGTTCGGGCTTCTGGTCGCTGTCGTTTTACTTTCTTTTGGGTACTTTTAGTTTCCCCTTCCAGTTGTAGTACTTTTGCATGACATTTCATATATGTACTTGGTTTCCTTTATATCTCAGTTCTAATTTAGAGTTGATTGGAGTCTATTCTATCTCTCTCTTCTGCAAGTGTTCTCTTAGAGGGTAATGCCTCCCATTTGTGTGTGTATTATACCCTCGGTGCTAGTGTCCAACCCAGGTCCTACTGGAGGTGGGACTCAGGGGTCATTATCACCCTTCTCACATTGCCAGCCCAGGAGGGGTCCACTTTGTGGGGAGGGGGTCGTGACAGAGTGGTATCAGAGGTCTGGTTGAGGGATAGGATGGAGTTTGGAGTAAGGCACAAGTGAGGATGCATGGGATGGTAGGGAAAAGGTGTCATTCATGTTTAGAAAGTGGGGTAAAAAATGGAGACCGGCAGAGACATAGGCGTTTAGGGCCCCCTATGATCTGTTGCACGGACCTTTATGTTTACGATGGCTACTAAACAAAGTAATACTAGTTGCAGGGTAGAGACCTAGGAAAGGATCATGCATCATTATTCTTTGCGCCTGTGTTTGAATGGGTAGACCTTGGGATAGGTAACCGAAATTAAATAAAACAAAATAATTAATTAATTAATTTTGAGTCTTCCATATTTCAGGCTTAGGAGCTGTAACGGTTGTTATTTTATAGGTATGGCTCCAGGTCGACGTCCTCGTCAGGTTTTCGCAGAAGGTGCCCAACAGGCTATTCCAGCAGATCGCCGCCGGGTAGAGGTTGACGATGATGAAACTTGGAGGAAGACACTCCGAGAGTTCCAGCGCCAGAGCTTACAGAAGTACGAGGGCTCTGTTTCAGATGCAGTCACAGAAGACTGGTTGGAGGAGGTCGAGATAGGCTTTAGTTCGATTCGTGCTCGGAAGGAACACTGGGTGTCCTTGGTTGTGATGATGCTGTGTGGAGCAGCGAGGCAGTGGTGGTTCTTGTTCCTTGGGGATCGCGAGGAGTTAGCGATCTCATGGGAGGAGTTTCGAGACAGGTTTAGAGTTGAGTTTCTTTCATCGACTACGAAGGCGTCCAGTCTCCAGGATCTTCTAACCCTTCTACAGGGGATCTCCAGTGTTCGGGAGATTGGAATCCGTTTCAGAAACCTTCTACGTTATGCTTCAGACCTGTTACCAGATGATGAGGCCAGGGCGAGGCATTTTGAGGTGGCATTGCGTCCAGAGATCCAGCGCCAGGTCACCCCATTTATGCTGAAGACATATCATGAGGTACTGGCGAGGGCAGAGGTTGTTGAGAGGACTTTGTCCAGGACCGGATCTTCATGAGAGGGGAATCGTCAAGATTCCTCACAAAGCAGAGCTGTGGTCCGGGGTTCCCAGTTTTCAGGACAGAATTGTTTTCGTTCACCTAGGGGTAGGTCCCAGCCCTTCCCATCTCGTTTCTCCGGAGGCAGCAACTCTCAGGCCTATTCCAAGGGATCAGGTACTTGTTTTTCTTGTGGTGGTCTTGGTCATCAGTAGCGGGAGTGCAAAACTTTTCAGAGCAGTTATCGTGCCCCGGGCGCTCCGCTCTAGGTTCCTCCATTGAGGCAGTACCAGCCGAGGCAGCAGAAGCAGGTTGCAATAGCTTTAGATCAACCAAGTGTAGATTGAGCAGGAAGAGGATATCCCCATGACGCTCCCCGTCCTCAGAGAGCAGAGTGTGGCCGTGGTGGTGGTCTTCATTAGGGTCAGAGAGGCCATGGAGGTGGTCGTGGTCAGCTTCATTCTCTAGCGTTTCCAGCCCCAGGCGAGCCAGATGTCGTTCGTGGTACCCTTTGCTTGTTTTCTACCTTGGTTTATGCCTTGTTTGATTCAGGAGCAACACACTCCTTCATATCACCTACCCTTTTCCATGCTTTGGGACTTGAGGTAGAGAGGCTTCCAGTACCCTTGGCGTTGACTATGCCAGTTGGAGGTCGAGCCGACTTGTTTGAAGTATGTAGAGACTGTGAGCTAGTGTTGGGGCAACACTACTCTTGGGGAGATTTCATATGTTTACGAATACAACCATATGATGTCATACTCGGCATGGATTGGTTGTATTCGGTGCAAGCTATTCTGGATTGCTACAGGAAGAAGGTTGTTTTCTTTGATGAACATAGAGAGGAAGTGGTGTTTGCTGGTGAGCGAGATCCTCGGATGGGTCATAGGCAGGTTTCATCCTTATCATCCATGATGGCTGAGATGATGCTATGTTCTTCAGAGGTTGAGCAGTTGGCGTTTCCTAGGGTTGTGGAGGAGTACCCTGATGTATTTCCCGAAGAGGTTGTAGAATTACCCCCTCGACGAGAGATCGAGTTTGGGATCGAGCTACAGCCAGGAGAGTCTCCTATCTCTATGTCTTCGTATAGAATGGCCCCTTCTGAGTTACGAGAGCGACGTATACAGCTTGATGATCTGTTGGAGTGCGGTTTTGTTCGGCCAAATGTGTCTCCATACGGTGCACCAGTCTTGTTCGTGAAGAAGGTCGGTGACAGTTTAAGGTTGTGTGTCGATTATCGTTACTTAAACAAAGTGACAATAAAGAACCACTATCCTCTTCCACGGATTGATGAATTATTTGATCAATTTAAGGGTTAATGTGGGTTCTCAAGGATCGACTTGCGGTCAGGATATCATCAAATGCGTGTAAAGGATGAGGATATCCCGAAGACTGCATTCCGTTTCCGTCATGGGCATTATGAGTTTGTTGTAATGCCATTCGGCGTGACGAATTCTCCAGCTGTTTTCATGGGGTTGATGAATGCTGTATTCCGTGAATTCATGGACAAGTTTGTTGTGGTTTTCATCGATGACATCCTTGTGTACTCCACATCTGAAGAAGATCATGCAGAGCATCTACGAGCTGTTTTGGGAGTTCTTCACCAACATCGGCTGTTTGGGAAGTTGTCAAAGTGTGAGTTTTGGACTCGAGAAGTCTGTTTCTTGGGGCATATTGTGTCCCAACAGGTAGTAGCTGTGGATCCATCAAAGATAGAAGCAGTAGTGTCTTGGGCAGCCCCCAAGACAGTGTCAGAGGTGCGAAGTTTCCTTGGTCTCGCAGGCTATTACAGAAGGTTTGTAGAGAATTTCTCACGGGTTGTGATTCCTCTAACATCTTTGACTAGGAAGGATCAAGCATTCATGTGGACTGATCAGTGTCAGGCAGCATTCGAGTATCTAAAGGAGAAGTTAGTAAGTGCTCCTGTTTTTTGTATTACAGATGAGGGAGTCCAGTTTGACGTCTTCTGCGATGCGTCACATCTGGGGCTAGGCTGTGTACTTATGCAACAAAGGTCAGTTGTTTCTTATGGGTCCCGAAAATTGCGTCCCCATGAACGCAACTATGCCACCCATGATCTTGAGTTGGCAGCTGTGGTGTTTGCGCTGAAGTTGTGGAGACATTACCTCATTGGCGAGGGCTTTGTGGTTTTCACCAATCATAAGAGTTTGAGGTATGTTTTCTCTCAGCGATACTTGAACTTGCGGCAGCGTCGGTGGATGGAGTTCTTGTAGGAATACGACTTTTAAATATCATATACACCTGGGAAGGGAAATGTTTTTGCTGATACGCTGAGCCGAAAGTCACGTAGTGATGCTGTGCATGAATCCGGTGATTCTTGGAGAGTAATGGAGGAACTTTCAGCATTACATCTTGATATGGAAGAGGTCAGAGGTAGAGGTTGTCTTTTCCAGATGACGGTGCAGTCATCTCTGATGCAGAAGGTGGAAGAGTCTCAGTTGTGTGATCCATAGGTGGAAGTTTGGAGAGACAGAGTTGTTTGTGGAGAGGCCCCTGATGGTTGGTCGGAGGATGAACAACACCGAGTGTTGTATCAGGGCAGGCTTTTTGTTCCCTTGGAGATGCATGAGACGGTTCTCCGAGAGTTCCATAGCTCGCCCTTAGCAGTACATCCTGGTGTGACAAAGATGTACCGATCCTTGAGGAGTCAGTTTTGGTGGCCTGGGCTGAAGCGTGCAGTGGTAGAGTTTTTGTCTCGATGTTTAGTCTGTCAGAGGTTGAAGGCCAAACACCGTGTTCCTGGTGGTCTTCTCCAGCCATTAAAGATTCCCCAGTGGAAGTGGGAGGACATCTCAATGGACTTTGTTACAGGTTTACCTCGAGCTCCGGGAGGACATGATGCTATATGGGTGGTAGTGGATCATTTAACTAAATCGGCCCACTTCATTGCAATCATGGAGTTGAGCTCAGTTGAGGTTTTGTCGAGGTAGTATCTGGAGGAGGTGGTGACGCTTCACGGAGTTCCTAAGATGATCATTTCTGATCGAGATCCTCGTTTTACCTCTAGGGTGTGAAGAGGTCTCCAGCATGCTTTTGGTTCTCAATTATGCCTTAGCACTGCTTTTTATCCTCAAACGGATGGTCAGACAGAGCGAACCATCCAGAATCTTGAAGACATGTTGCGCTCTTGTGTTCTTGATTTTGGAGGTTCATGGATGAAGCACTTACCCTTGGTAGAGTTCGCTTACAATAATAGTTTTCACTCTACCATCGGTATGGAACCATTTGAAGCCTTGTATGGCCAGCCGTGCCATTCTCCATTGTGCTGGACTGGTGTCGGAGAGTCAGCAATTCTCGGACCAGAACTACTGCAGAATACAACAGAGATGGTTCAGGTGATCCGTGAGAGGATGAAGACAGCACATGATCGTAAGAAATCATATGTTGATCAAAGAAGGATACCCTTAGAGTTTAATGTTGGGGATCATGTATTTCTGAAGGTGACTCCCCATCGTGGGCAGTGAAGGTTTGGTCATGGAAGTAAGCTTTATCCCCGGTTTGTTGGGACTTTTGAGGTGTTAGCTTGTGTGGGAGCTGTGGCGTATCGAGTAGCACTTCCCCCTCAGATGATTCAGATACATGATGTTTTCTATGTATCACAGCTCCGTCGTTATCTTCATGATGAATCTCATGTTATCGATTGGGGAGAGATTGATATTGATGATGATGCAACCTTCAAGGAGCGACCTGTGGAGATCCATGACCGCAAGGAGAAGGTGTTGCATGGACATTCTATTCCTTTAGTTCGTGTCTTGTGGCGACATGGTGGCATGGAGGAGAGTACCTGGGAGTGTGAGTCACAGATACATGCTCAGTACCCAGAGTTGTTTAATGTTTAACTCTTTTCATGTAATGATGTTTCCTTTATTGTTAGACCTTTCATGTTTTATTTATGTACCTTTGATGTGATGTTATGTTTGAATTGTTTGGATATGGATTGTTTGTTTCCATACTCTCGGATGTCGTTGTTTTGTTCCAGCTTTTGAACAACTCATGGTGGTTTTCCCCTGAGAGGTATCTTATGGGGTGGTTGTTCAGACCCCTCTTTTATTATGGGTTGGTTTTTAATTCTCAAGGACGAGAATGTTTTGAGAGGTATCTAATGTAATGGTCCGGACCTCTCCGGTCCATTACTTTGTGAAATGTTGGTGTTGGAGGTGTTCTGGGAGGTCAAGGGGACTTATCCCAAACACTTTGCCAATTTTTTCCAATTCTGTGAACAATGATTCCAGTTTTATGAAAAGTAATAGATCGGTCTCACCGATCGGTCTGACAGATCGGTCTCACAGATCGTGTCACAGATCGGTCTAACAGATCGGTTTCACAGATCGGTCTGACAGATCGGTTTAACAGATCGGTGTGATAGATCTGTTTCACCGATCAGTCTGACAGATTGGTTTCACAGATCGGTGTGACAGATCGGTTTCACAGATCGGTCTGACAGATCGGTTTCGCAGATCAGTGTGACAGATCGGTTTCACAGATCGGTCTGACAGATCAGTTTAACAGATCGGTTTCATAGATCAGTGTGACAGATCAGTTTCACAGATCGGTGTTACAGATCGGTTTCACAGATCGGTCTGACAGATCGGTTTCACATATCGGTGTGACAGATCGGTTTCACAGATCAGTCTGACAGATCGGCTTCACAGATCTGTGTGACAGATTGGTTTCACAGATCGGTCTGATAGATCGGTTTCAGAGATCTGTGTCACAGATCGGTTTCACAGATCGGTCTGACATATCGGTTTCACAGATCGGTTTCACAGATCGGTGTGACAGATCAGTTTCACAGATCGGTGTGACAGATCGGTTTCACAGATCGGTCTGACAGATCGGTTTCACAGATCGGTTTCACAGATCGGTTTCACAGATTAGTTTCACAGATCGGTGTGACAGATCGGTTTCACAGATCGGTGTGACAGATCGGTTTCACAGATCGGTTTCACCGATCGGTTTCATGTACAGTAACTGTGGGTGAACAGTGTTTCCATACTCCTACAGTTTTGGCCCTTTTGACGTTTCCTTTGATGTAAAATACATTTAAATCCTTCTTTTAAGGACTCTTAAGGCCGATTCAAATGCCATAAATCCTATATTAATTATTCCTAAGGCCAGGATGTATTTACTTGGTCAAAATGCGTGGGATAATGTGATCCATTTTTAATGGAGAATTAACTAGATCTTAAACTGTTGCCCCATTAAATCTTCAAAAAGGGACGAGATATCATTCTCCCTTGTTATTCCACTTTGTTCTCAACTAAGAGGCACTAGATCCTTTCAATTCTTTCCGTAGGAGTTGCACAATCAATCTTTTCTCCTAGGATTTCTTCTGCTCTGTTTTAGATGCAACCAAGCTGTGTCGATCATTCTTCCATATAAGGTATGTTTTATGATCATTCCTTCGGGGATCACCTACTCTTGTTCTCCCTTCAATATTACCATGTAATCTCCATCTTTATAATGGGGTTTGGTTGGTTGGGACTTACCGTGGCATCCTCGGGTGGATGCAGTTGTCGCGAGAGAAGGATTGTGGCCCGTTGTGTGGATAAAGGACGTCAAGAACTCTTCGAGGTAGGGGATTCTTGGCTTCTCTAATTGTATATGTGCAATCGTAGAATTAGCATGATTTATCCTTTTGGATCACAATGAAATTGACCTAATTAAATAATTGAACCAGATTAAAATAATTGGTTGATCGTATAATGTTTCTTTATACCGTGGTAACAGTTTGCCTCATGTTTTCCTAGATACAGTGATATCTATGTTTTCTTTTATTTGTAGTTCGTTCATGATAGAAATTGATAAAGAACGTAATGCCAGAATTATTTGTTAAATAATTGGCTAAAGATAAAGAGGCATGTTAATGAATCTGTTAATTCAAAATGGATTAAAGAACTATTAGTTCGATAATTTCAAAAGGGTTCTGAGTTACCTGCTTGCTTGTAAGGCTGAATTCCTTGTGGTTTGGAGCTCTGAGTGCTCATTTTGTATGAAGGCTGAATGCCTTGTTAAAGGGCCGAGAGCCCATTTTGTGATCTTTGATTTCCTGCTACTTGTGATTTGATGTGAGCTTGGGTGGCTTTTGTGACATGTTTAGGCATGGAGGCCTTGTGGTTATGGCAGTGGATGACACCTAGAGTGGCGATATGCATCAGTTTATGCATGTGGGTGTCAGGGAGGACACCAGGGGTGATGGAATAGGATGGATGTGGTTGCTGGTTGCTTACGATTTTCTTGAATGTTAATCTGCTTTGCTTTTCCCCACTGATCAAGGTAGTTGGTCTTGCTACCCTTCTTCCGAAGGAGGAGAAGACACGCGGCGTATGCCACGTGATTTCCGTGTTTAGCCTCTTGAGGGAAAATGGGTCTATGCTATTTATATAGGCGGAGAAGACTTGACGGGTAGTATATCTACTCACCGTGTTGAGCCTCCTTTGTGTTTAGAAGCATAGAATGCTTTTCTAGAATTCCTGGGAATATGGAAATGTATTTCTGTAATGAATTTTTGATTAAATGGTGAAAATCCATGGGGATGGAGAAACTGGAATTTAATAGTGATCTGAATCCTAAAAAGGAGCAGTTTTTGAATGTGATGCCAATTCAGTTTAATGTGGAATTTTTCATTCTTAATTAATGTTTAAAGAATTAAATTAACATGCAGTGGAACTGATAAAATGAGAATGGAGTAATCTACTAAAGCTCTTCAAATGTTTGTGTGCTTATAGGATACCTAGTCTTTTAAGTAGCACCCTGGAGTCTGAGAGACGTTAGCTGCAGTTGTATCTAAGACTAGGTAATGCCCATAGTGTGGATGCGAGTTACATATATATTATGTACTTTTTGTGTTTCTATACGCTACTCCACCCTGTCGGTAAGGGCAACTGACACCCCAGGGATTCTGAGCCCTGGGGGGTGTTTTCCCCAATATTCTGATGGGAGGTTGAATGGCTGACTACCCCCTTTGGCCCCGCTCTCTTCTCTTGGTAGATACTTGTGCCATGAGGCACATCGGTTAGTTACCCCATATATGTGTGTAGATGTCTATACTGGCCTGTGGTTATTCACACACATATATTCTGGATATAGTATCCTATGGACTACTATAGGTGTAATGTGTATAGGCTATGATGGCTTGAGGATCCTTACTCGGAGTATGGGCTGTAATGGCTTAAGGTATTATACCCGATGTATGATACACGTTATGCGGGCTGTGGTGGCTCTCGGAAACTACCTGGTTACTTTTGGTTGTGAGGACGGTGTGGTGCTTCACCTAGGTGTCTGCGGGCAAGGCTTTGGAGAGAGATGCACAGGACGTATGTCGTTGGGGAAATGTGGCAAACCAGTGGGGAAGTAGTAGCGGGGTACCATTGATATTCTTTACTATATGTTATATTCTTTTATTCGTTACTTGGTGAGAGTAGCCATGGTGAGGTTGGGAACATAGTATACCTATTTAGGTGACTAGTTAGTTTCACTTGTTGTTCACTGGGCTTTAGCATGCTTTCTTTACTTTTGCACGAGAGGCTTGGGGAGGATCCTACGGAGAATACTGTTATACTAAACCTATGTATATATAAACTGTTTTTCAGGTCACTTGGATCAGGTTGGAGATCAAGATGGTTACTACTAGTTTGCAGTTGGAGGAGGAGCTGTTCGGGCTTGTGGTCACTGTCGTTTTACTTTCTTTTGGGTACTTTTAGTTTCCCCTTCCAGTTGTAGTACTTTTGCATGACATTTCATATATGTACTTGGTTTCCTTTATATCTCAGTTCTAATTTGGAGTTGATTGGAGTCTATTCTATCTCTCTCTTCTGCATGTGTTCTCTTAGAGGGTAATGAATCCCATTTGTGTGTGTATTATACCCTCGGTGCTAGTCGCCAACCCGGGGCCTACTGGAGGCGGGACTCGGGGGTCATTATCTCCCTTCTCACATTGCCGGCCCAGGAGGGGTACAGTTTGTGTGGAGGGGGTCGTGAAAAGTATAATTCATTACTCTATAAGTGATAAAAACCATGGGATATTCATATATTATGCTTCTAATTTTTTCATAATGGGAGATACATAAGATGTTCCCAAAATGATTTTTTCAAGTATTCCCTAGATGGTATTTTGTAAACTAGAAAATTTTAATCCATTGGTATCAATACAAATATATATTTTTATATACACATCACAGTGATACATGTTATAATAATATTATAAGAGAAATATAGATTAATTTAGTGATTTTTTGATTGGTTAGGGTACCTTGGTAGGGGATATCATTAAAATTGTAATTGATAATATTACACTATTGTTGATAATCCATATACATACAGTTGAGTGGAATATAATATTCTTATTAAGGAATAAAATTTTTATATATATTATATAACATATCATTGATTTTATTTTGAGGTATTTTTTTAATATCTGTTATAGTATTTATCCTTTTTTCATGTATTTTTAGAGAAAAAATGGAACATTTAGTAGGTGGGTCAATGTTGTCAAAAGGTTAGGGGAAACATTTCTCAAGGAAATATGAGGCTACACACCTTAAGAAGTGGCACAGTTCAAGCCACATGGCATGCCATAATAATATTCTCCCTCAAATAAGATACAGTGCGAATAGTTCCCACATTGAAAATGGAGACCACATTGTTTGTAAAAACATGCAGGCTAACATAGTGGCATGTATAGGTTATTAAAACTGTTGAATTTTCCATTTCTAACTCTTCCTAAATAACCCCAAATCCACACTTCCTCTCCCTATTCATTATTTTCAGACTTTATTGCCTCCCCCTCTACCTTTTAGATCCATTTGACCTACTTCCATTAGGGTATTTGTGGTGGGATCTTTAATGAATCATCAATTAAGTCCTTTTTTTCTTTTCTTTCTTCCCACTTATTAGGATATACATTTTTAACCCTTCTGTTATTTATCTCCAACAGATTAGATGGCCTAATTATGGTTCAATATTGAGTTTCTAGGTAAAATATTGATCCTTATGTTTTGATCTATCATTTATGGGGCCCTCTTCAGGTGTTGTAATGTCTATCCAGTAGATTCAGAATTATCTAAGACTCATGTTGGTTATTCAATGTTATATCATTATTAGATTCTTTTTTACACTTTATTTTCTTCTCATAAGTGTATTATAGATTATTTGGGTGGTTTTAAATGTTTATAAATTTGATTCAAGGGGAGTATGTGTTGAATTATGGTTTTATAAATGACATTACATATATTTCATTTGTGATTAACTATTATTCTTCTCAAATGTGTTCTGTAAATTGTGTATTCGTGGTAAAGTGTTTTTAAAAATTTATTTTCCATTTATATTGATTTTATACGGTTTTTCTATGAAAAATATTGTTTTTCATCAATCATAAAATTTCATGATATGTATATTAGGGTGTGTTGAACTATGTGAAATGTTAAATTGAAATTAAGAACAAAGAGAATCATATGTATCCATGTGGGAAGTCTATGACAAGAAAATTCATTATATTTTCAAGGATGAGGCTTTATCTTTTCTAGAATGATTGATGATACAACACTAAATAATCTATTAGGAATATCAGATACCACTAAACCTTATGATAGATTCCCCTCTAGTGGATCGTACAAGACGGTAATGTGGTTTATGGTTTCTATACAATTTTCACTTATATATATGGTTTATAAGGTCCCACTAGTGGATGTAACATTGTGTATTACTAGTGATACTTTATTTTGATGTTGTTCTTATCTTCAACATACATTGAATCTTTTTTAATTTAAATTTTACATCATGAATCTTATTAAATTGTTTTCATTATTTTTTTACAACAAATGTTCTCTTTAAAAAAGTTTCATGTTTGTGTTATTAAATAATACATGTTAATTTATACTTTAATGTTAAGGAATGAAATACTTATTTTCCATGGAATTATATTCTTTTGTTTCTAAAATATAACATACAACCTTAGATGTTTGTTGACATGGTTATGTATGACTAAGGTAATGGGAATTTTTTCTTTGGTGAAAATCATGAATTTGGTTTCTATTGTTACCCTATGGATGTTGATTGTGGACATTGATTGAGGTTGACATTCCTCAAATATCATGGAGTTATTTTTGTCAAGGTAATATTTTTTACCCTCCCATTTTCATGTTTTCATTTTCCAATTAACATTCAAAAATGTCCAACAATAAATATTCTTATCTATTTTCCTATAAATATTGTTCATCAAATGATGCTTTACATTTTAACAATATTAATGGTAGTTTATCTTGTGTGGAATCATTGCCAATAGTGCATTCATGGTACCCATTAACTCATTTTTATCCCATGGGGATAAGGAATTCCCATCGAGCCATTCCACGGGTCATGTATGGTGTTGGGTTGGATGAAGTTCCTTCTTAGTTCGTGACATTTACGATATTTAAAATGCAGATACTGATTTTTCTACCATATAATATATTATTACGAATTTATATAGTCGATACACTTTTGTCGTGAATCTGAAATTTAACTCATTTATTTATACCCTTTTGATTCAGATATTTAATTTTAAAAGGTGGTTATCAAATTATTACTAACATATTTCCACTTCATATTTCCATATGATATCTTCATAAAATTGAACTCTATCATGGATTAATATTATTCATTTAGGAATATCATAATTTCATCATCAAATAGAGGAGAAATATATAGGTATTTGAATATTTCTTACTGATAAACCTCACTTATCTCTCTCACATTCCATTGTCAATGTTATTAACAATTAAATTTTTGTGATAAAAAAATAATTTTTAATACATAGGGAACATCATATTTTACATTTCATATATTTGAAAAAAAACTCTTCTCATAGAGAGTCACAGTGAATTTTTCTAAGGTGTAGCATTGAAGGAATATAATGTTACAACATTGAGTGTATCCAAACATGAGTATTACTATAATGTAGTTTATATATATAATAATATATCAAAATATATCTCTATATCTTGATTAATCCTAAAGTTATGAACATGATCCATTATCTCGTTATCTAGAAATAATAACTACACATAGAAAATGGTTACCTATATATTCCGTTAGTTGTTGGTGTTATATTTTTTATTTTATGAATAAAAAGGGATTAATGGTTATAGTATATAATTAATAATATTCAATTTTTTTTTATATTACAATTTTTATACTAATAGTACATTTGTGATTTAATAATAGTGGGTAATTCTCCTTCACATAATGTGAATCACTAATAAATTAGCATAGTGAAGTACCTTATCTATTAGTTACAAAAATAATATACAGTACGAATTATATAATTTATTTAATATCACATATTAGTTACATTGAAAATATTTTACAATAATACCCCATATATTATTCATTGTACCATAACATGAAAATATAATTTCAATATTTCTGTTTTATTTACAATAATTCAATATATTAAATATTAAATTCACACAAAAATCTGCTTTTACCCACTAATATAACCTATTAATTAAAACCCATCAGAAAAAATACAAATCTAGGGATCTAAAACACCTATCATTGTTATATCATGTCTTTTTTGTGTAATATTTATCAATCTCATTCATTAGATAATCATTTCCAAGTCTATGGACGAAAATAAATAACATAGAAGTTTAAAAAAACATCAAATTAAATCATTGAGTAATTTATTGTAACATTTTAAATTAAATAGTTTTCATATGAACTAATTCTATTAAATTTAGTAAAAAATAATCAATTCTAGTAAACATTAAAATCCATTATTTTTTCCAATGGTCCTAGCAGAAAAAATCCAAAAAATAAAAATGAGATATATCTAAATGGTTAACGAATTATTTTGAGAGATAGTAAATAATTTATATATATATTTTTTAACATATAATAACCCTTTAAATGTTTTTATATGAAATTATGTGTTGTATCAATCTATTGTTATCAATACTTATCTGTTTATCAATTTCATTTTTTCCTAAGACATGAAATTTTCTAGATTTATTCAGATAAATGATAAATCACCACATTAATTATATATCAATCAATTAATTTAAAATTAAATTTTATTAATTTAGGGTATAAACCTATTACACTTATCATTAATTATGTTATATAATATAAAAACAGTATACTCTAGTATCCAAAAATATATGAACATGATATGATATTCAAAACAATGTTATGTTTTTTCTATGAAATTGAATACAAATACTAATATTTTCCTAAAAAAACAATTAATATGAAACAATACAAAATATGGTTTTGAAAAATCATTGATTTTTTTCTGAAATAATTATTTTGATGGTGTCTCTTTTAACCCCTTTACATATTATTCTTTATGTGTATTCCTATTATAATATTCTATCGATCATAGAATGAGTTCTAATTTAACATCCAAATCATTTGTTTTCATTCATAATTGTTTTCATTCAAAACATATACTCCATATATTCTTCATAATTGTATAATAATCATAAAACCCATGATATAAATAAATAAATATTCCAATAATTTGTATGAGTGGAAGGAATGTGGATGGAGATATAAGAGACACATCGACATTTCTCCATTTAAACATAATTATTCATAAATAACGGGGGTTCAAATAATTACATTAATATAATTCCTACATTAAGGAAATTGGATTCAATCTAACCCACTATTTCATTCTCCAACAACTAGAAAAGTTGAATCACTGAGTTCTTAAGGTAAATAATTATGCCTTTTTTGTTACCTATAAACTAAAAGTCTTGTACACTCTAATAGAATCTTGGTCAATCCACTATCCTTCTATAAGAATTTATTTTTCTATTTAAATGAATATATATCATCAAAAAAATTTCCACAATCCACATATAAATACCTATCACCCATATCCAAAATAATAATAATTAGTTTATAGTCACATAATATTAAAAAAAATTGTTATGTCCTCAACCCCATTTTACTAGAGCTGGTGAATTACATCATTACTTTGTCATAATAAAAGTGACGGACACATCTTATTGCTCCTGCAATTTAAGAAGTATTTGGAAAACCAAATACAAAAAAAATTACGTTAAAATTTTAAATACAATACAATATAAAAACACCATTAGTAATAAATAATCGTCTAGATTAACTATACAAGTCATTCACAACATTCATCTTTATATCTTGGGAAAAAATTAAACATAAGAAATTTTTGATATCATATACTCGATAAGGGTAAGTAATAAAATATAATCTTATATAAAAAAAAGTCACGGTGAATGCTTAAAACACATTCCATAATAATAATTTTTTGAACATGATATATATAAGGTAAAAGACGAATAAATAATGTCATATTAATAATCACATGAGAAATAATCTTAACCTTTATTAGTAAACATTAATATTCAAGATGAGAATAAATTACTAAAATCATCATGAATAATAGAATATACTAGAAATCTAAAATACACTATCAAGACCACATCCAAGACATCTGAATATTATCAATGCGTCACCCAAAAACATATCTGAAAATGGGTGGGGCCTTATCAAAGACCATATATGTTTTTCCTAATGATCCCTTCTAGTGAAATGGGGGATATATTAAGCCCTAATCACCACCATTTAATTCCATGGAATTCATCATATTAATTGGGTTAATCATTGACAACGTATGCATATGAAATTTTAATACAATTCAATAATATGTAAATAGAATTACTAACCATTCTATGTTACATATTTAATAGTATTAAGATATCACACCCAAAGTCAAAATAATAATTAACCATATAATAAAATATGGTAGATTACAATAATAGTATATAAATATAAATAGAGAACAAAATTAAACAGAGGTGAAAAAATATGTTGAAATACTCTTATAAATCATTAAGTAATTCTTGAGAGAAATACCCCTTTTACTTTTTGAAGAATAGTTTCTTTGGAAAAATCATTTATAATATTCATAATTGTTTTAGTAAAACCAAAAATGTAAATAAAATTCATGAAAAAATTGTGATTTTAGGTAAATAATGGTGTCTTAAAATAGATTATGGATGGTAGTTGAAAAATTGGTTTGAAATCGAAAGCTTCAATTTAATTGGGATTGTGTATAAGGAAAAATTGAGAATGGAATCTTGTAAAATAGTTTTTTACGATAAATAAAATATGAAATGATAAGAATAAATGAGTTTGGAATTCGTACACAATAATTATAAGAAGAATATGACACTAATTATGAATTAAATTGTTATAAAGACTAAGAAATCATAACCAAAATAATAATAGAGGTTCAGGAAGAAAATCCCTACATTGTGTCTAAAAGTGTTTGATACTTGAACTAAACATCCTAGATAATAAAATTTAAATCATTAATTGACAAATATAAAACTATTAAAACATTTATATTAATAAATATAGTTTAATTATTTTTATTTAATACCCTTGTTATTATATATGGAGTATTATTTGATCATTTGGAAACATTTGTTGTTTTTATGATTGGTTCAGTTATTTATAAGTAATGAAGTTCATTTAAACTGTGTATAATTTCTTATATTTGGAATTATATTTCATTAATTAAAATATATAATATATCTTGAATTTATGTATTGGTTTTTCATTTATGTGTGGGATTAATTATGTTGAATAATAAAGATAATCATTTTGATCATTTTCGCATATTTTCAATCATCACAAAATAGTTTTCCCTTATTAATTATTATCATTTGAATATAATTTTTACATATCATTAAAAAATATTTAATAAATATATAATAATCCGGTTTAAAAATAATAATGGGTTCATGACCAGCATTGATGGAAATAATGTAATGTTAAAATTCAATTCCCATGATGTTGGTAAATTGACACATCACGAGTGATGTTTTCATTTATAGAATAAAAGGGAGGGAGATAAAGATAAAGGTGTGTAATGATGGATCTTATATTAACATGATATAATTCATTTATATAATTAATAATGGAGTTATAATGTCTCTTTTTTACATGGGGGTGAGAGAATGATTATAATATTAATGAAATTTTAAAAGAAAAAAAGAAAAGAAAAGTTATTTTTACCTCTTGAATTCTCCTCATTGAGGATCTCCTTACATGGTTAGATTTAGTCTTTTGATCAGACCAAGAGCTCATAAAAATGGGATAGAAGGTAGGAAATACTATTTTATTATAAATTATTCAAGGATTAAATCTTGTACGGTGTGAGAAAAAGGGGTCGTGAGAGGTGGTATTTATAGTGGATGATACAGATGTTTTTTGAATATCTAGTTAATTTGTTTATAATTTTTTCTCAAGACTCTGAATTGTTTTATAATTTTTTCTAAATATATAAAAATAATTAATAGGAGTTTCAGATTATTATTATTACATCATCAATGAATCAAGTAATTGTATATTTAACTTATAATGTATTTATACAATAAATTACAATTTATTAATATTTGCAAAATTAATATATTTTAGAAAATCCAAAAAAACCAACATAAAAATTTTATTATTGTGTAGAATTAAAAATTGGTCTCATTTATATAAGAATATTTTTTTAAATCTCATAAATTTAGTTTTTAGTTAATATGAACATTTATTGGAATCATTAAAAATTTATTATTATAACTATTTTTAAGATACGCTCAAAAATTAACTAAGGCCTTATATAATTATCCTGTAATGATAAGACATCAAAATTGAAATATTTGAATCTTTTTTATGAAAATAAATTTTCTTTTAAATTATTTAATTTATTATAAAAATGAAAACAAAAGAATTATCTTTATAAAAAACATCTACAGATAATTAATAATTTACAAAACATTCATTTACTCACACTATAGTTTAATTATATTATAATACTATTTATTAAAAGAAGAAAAATAATTTATAAATTCATAGGTGAGTTTATATTCCTAATGGAAAAAATAATATTCCTAACAAAAAAATAATATTCATCAAGAATGAAACTTTTTTAAAAAATAGCAGAAATTTAACCAATGTAAATTTTCATATTATGCTTTCAAAGTTATTATCAATTTAGTTAAATATAATTTATAAATGTAAAAAATTTTATATTTAAAAAAATTTCCCTATTAAAAGGTTGTAATAAAATGTTTATAAAAATATAGCTTTTAGAAGAAAATATGATTAATTTTTTTATTACACATCTAGAAATTTTTTTAATGAGTTTAACAATATTTGATTAAATGAATAATATATAATCTCGCCAATATGTTTCACTAATTAGAGATTAAATTTATTATTAATATGTAATTTTTTTGTTGGCATAATAATGGTCTTTATAAAAATATTTCCTTTATGCTCAATTTGTTTTTATTTTAAATTAATTTGATACCAATGAATTATTTTTAAAAACATGTGTAATATATATTTTCATAATATACATAGTCTCATTCATTTGATCCATTCCCATCATCTAGGATATAACAATATTAATTAAATTATAATATTTTAGTCCCTTATTAAAATGGTTATCGGTAAAATAAGTTATATTTAAAAAGTGGCATACTATAAAATGATGGGATGGTACATTATCCACTTTTTAATAAATTGTTTCATCAGTATTAGAAATTTTAAATGATAATCATTGAACGGTACTTGAATATTATTTTGTGGGTATTCTAAATAAGAAATATGGTAAATTAAACATATGTTAAAAAGAGGGAATGTGAAATTGGAATGTCTTCTCAAAACTACGCTTTTGAAAAGGATAATTTTTTTTGAAGTGAAAGCATCTATATGGAAGAGAAATATAACCACCATGTTGTGATTGAGAATAATGGAGGATATGTTTGTTATTATTTTAACATTCAAGAAACAATAAATATTATTATCTATTAAAAGATAATTGAAATATTATTTAGAAAAGTTAATAGATAATGTTTTAGTTTCAAAAATATTTTCCCTCAAGTGGTGGGATTAATTTACTATTTTTACAAGAACTTGAGAAACTAAACTTTTTTGATTAGTTTATTTGTCATAAGAATATTCCCATTTTTTTTCTTAGATAAATTTTAACATCATTAATTATACTTGGAAATGAATTTTCAAGAAGAATGATTCACACCTAAAGAATTAAAAACAACTTCTAAGAATCAAAAAATCCATAAAATTATAATTATATATTTCTCCGATCATTGTACATTTACTAATAAAAAATTGATTGGATAATATAATATTTTCACGCAAAAATAATAATCCTTTATTACAAAAAAACATGTTTTTTATCCAAAATTTAATTTTATTACACTATGATAAACATAGTTCATTCTAAAAATAACCATCCTTCCGATATATATTCTAAAATATGATTCAAACCCATAAATAATAATGTTTTGATCAAATATTCTATTTAATAACATCGATATATTTTAATATCTCATATTGAAAATCTTATTTTTTAAATCACTTTATCTTGATGATATGCTAATAATTTCTTTAAATAAAATTAATGATCATATATCTACAATTACATCATATTTTACAACAAGAAAAATAAAACATTTATTTTTCATGATATTATTTTTACCATAATTATATTGGATTCCAAAAATAGGGAATATATGAAAAAACATTAACCATTTAATTTCCAAATCATTTTCAGGCCTCCTAGGTTTGTATTTCATTAAACAAACGTCACTAAAATAAAAATAACCTTCCCCCATAAGATATTTTAATTATAGAAAACATTCATGAAAACCAGGACGTCACATAGGATATTAATATGTATGTCAGCCTTGTCTTCCTTCGGTTTTTGATTCAAACATTATGGCCCTGCCGGAGAGGATGGGTTGTCACCCAACCAATAGGTTATCATTTTTTCTAAACTTTATTTATAAAAATTGTAAAATAAATAAGATTAAAATAATTGAAATAATGAAAGTATTTAATGATTATTTTAAATATGTTTTTGAACAAAAACAAATCACATAAATACTTTATTAAATTATTTTCATATTGGTTCATTTGAGATCTAGAGTTTGTCCTAAAAAAGAGGAAATTATCTTGGGTAATGACCAATATCAGCTTATTTATGGTAATGAATTACAAATGGATTCATAGAATGATTTTTATTTCAGTCCATTGTAAAAATTATTTTTATTCATAAAATTATTACTTTAGGTTATTCTTTTGCAAATAAAAATAATTTCCCTCTTTTTTTGAGACACTTTCATGGATTTGTTCTTTTATTAATCTTCCATGATTGAAATCGGGCCTTCATTCCTCCATGATCTCCAGAACCTATCCACATACAAAGCTCTATTTATCACATCATTTGTGTTTTCAGGATTTTATTATGGAATATGTTGTTAATTATATTTCAAGAGGACTAAGTAGGCATAGACATGATATATTTCACTCATCTCAATATCAAATTTTGTTTCTTTATTTCACCACCTTATCCATAATATTCAATGTTAACATGACTCCCTCATGTTCCTTCCATTTACTAAAATCAGAAATCATTGTGTGATTAATAATACTTTTAACACTTTGATTTTTTTGGAGTTATTTGTTTTCAAATTAAATTATTTGTTTTGATATTTGTCATTTCATACAACAGAGAAGATATTTTATTTAATTAAATAACTATGTTTTTCCTGAGTTATATAAAACAGCATGTTAATTTTCTATTAAATTCAATATAAACTCTCACTTTCTCTATATGGAATTCCATGGCTAGATTTCATTATATGCAACAATGACTTCCCTCAATAACTTGTGTAACACGTATAACCGAGGATCACTGAATAATAATATATTATTAAAATCTGGAAATTTAATATAATAATATAATTACATGACACTAAATTAGATTTTATGAATATTATTTTCTATTCTATGAAAATATATGGTTTATAAAATATAAAATTAATTTATAGGATAAAAATTATTTATAAATTAATATGAAATCTGACTGAATATAAAACGACATATTTTTATAGTTACAAATATATTTTACCTTAATAAATTAAATTTTCATTTATTTATAGAAATTCACTATGTCAAAAATACCTTTCACATGTGAAATACTGGGTATACATTACATACAACAATGACTTGGAATATGACTTGGCATACATTCCACGCAACACTGACTTTTCATATGATGTACACAACACTATGTTTGTAAGAAACATATTATTTTATATAATTATTTAAACTAGTAAATTATAAACTAGAGGTTAAACATTGTTATAAGAATAATATTAACTCATTCTCAAATAATTGCTAAATTTTTTTATATAAATAACACATATTGATAATGAGTGATATGTTTTTTTGGTAAATTTCTTTTATGTTAAAAATACATTTTCTTGTATGAATGAAAATTCATAATAAAATTAATTTTACCCAAATTTAAAATTTTAATTTTATAAAATACACTTAATTTATTAATTCATAATGTTTAAATTTTCCTTGGATGAATTCTTAAAAATTTTATGAGAAACATCATTTTTTGATAAATAAAGAAAAATAAAATTTTATTTGAAACTTATTTTTTGATTAATTAATTATTAATTTTAAATGATATTATAAATTTTATTTAAGGTAACACTATGTAAATATTAAATCTATTCATACAATATAACTCATTATTAATAATTTCACATGTACATTTATTACAAAATCATAATAATATTTTGAAAATTATCTTAATTTAAAAACCCATTATTTTTTCTCGTCTGTGGGATTAACATTAATCCAAATTTTTCATCATCTGTGATTTATATTTAGAAAAACCAAAATAAAAACTATTATATTAATTATAATATTTTCAGTCTAGTGATACCAATTTAATTTTTATGATTATTATTATTAAAGGTCATTTAAATTAATCACAGCAAATAAGGACAAATTATGCTTAATTAGGTAGTAAACCCTAAAAATGACCCAAATGATATACATACATGTAAAATACCCATTTTCTGTTCATATATAAACCATGATCCTTATAGAATTTTTTTGTTGGTTTTACTTTTTTTAATAACATGTGTACACCTTACTTGTTTATAACTATTCCATTTGCCTCATTTTCTTTTCATATAAAAATCCACCACCTCTCCCACTTCTTAAACCATCTATTTTTTTTAAAAATAGCATACCAATTGAAATCCCATAAATCCTACCTTTTTATTATAATACTTCCCTTTGGAACAAGTATATAAAAGAAAGTCTTTCGATATAAACAAAAAGGAGTTACCTAATTAAGAGGTATCATCTTCTCTCAAGTCCATTATTTTATTTTCCTTCTTCACCCCCAAAAACTCTATTTATAATATTATTATATTAAAACACCAGTATAAAAATATAATTTTATTTTTAATGAAAATAGTTTTACATACACTTAAACACACACCCATCTAATAGGTAATGACCATACTATTTCTATGTACGACGAACCACAGCCTCAGGAAATGATGATTGTTTATTTTTCCATTACCACCTACCACGATGGCCATTATTATAGAAAATATATCTATATATGAAACATATTATATTCTTAATTTCTTTATTATTATTTAATATTTATTTTTAACATATATTTTTGGTATACATCATATGTAAATACAATAATTGGTTTTGAGGAAATGTGGACTACCTACCCCTCAAAGTGATATGATTCATTTATACACTACATAGATTTCATTATGGATGGTTATAGTGAATATATATGATATATTTGATATTATAAATATACAGTAATAATGATATAAATATGTATAAAAATTTGTCTTTTACTTTCTATCTCTCAACAAGAAAATAAAAAATAAATAACGTTTATACGTATGTACAACAAACCAACTCCATGAACATCGTATTCAGTTTCAAACATATATGTTTTATAGATTATAATAATGCAAATAAATAATATATATATTTTATTTATACCAGTTTTTGCATTTAGTAATCATGATATATGTATAAGGTCCACTAATATAACAAATTAAGATACATATGAAAAACAAAGATAATATTACCCGAAAGTCAACCATAACATGTGTTTGATAATAATATGGTAATGTAAGGATATAATATAACCAATAATGATATTATAAAAAATAATATGTTTATTTTATATATTTAAAATTATATATATATATATATATATTATAGTTTTTTTCAATGTGTATGATGAGATTCAAGAATCAATGTAAGCATATTTCATCTCATTTTTTATTCTTATTAGACACATGCTATGTTCGCCACTCATTCCATTTTATTGGATTATATAATGTCCATGAATATATTATATGTATGAATAACATTAATTTATGGTTATTTACATATCATTTTAATGAAATTTAATTCTTGGGGTTTAAGTAAAAAAAGATATTAAATCAGTTAGAATATTTTGTCTTAATTTACCTTCATTATGTATGAGGTTGTTTTATGCACTTAAACACTCTTTTGATGTTTATATTCACCAATATTATGTTTTATTTCATGAATTTACTTATTTAAATAATATTTATTATTAATTTAATTTATTTTTCTTACATAGAGAGTATGATTCATTTAAACAAGATATAAGGGTTTTTTAGGGAATAAAATGCGTGTGTAAAGATATGATTGTTTATGAATTTTTGGCGCATGTATATATGATTTCACTATGAGATTGGTGGGACCCAAATATCCCTAAAATTCATTTTGTAACAATTCATATCTTGTGAGATTAAATAATATAGTCCTGGTAATAAACATTGACATCTATGATATACAAGGGAATGAATGATGAGAACTAAGATAGTACGAGGAGAGAACTCATGGAAATAAGATGGACATGGGAGTGGAACATAACTAACAATATGGTATGATGAGTGAAATCATTCTAATATGATTTTAATGGGGGTGAACCATGTCTTCCTAGATGGTATGGTGAGTGAACCCGTACTACCTACATTATATTGGCGGCAAAGTATTTTCTATTATGGAAATAAAATTATTTACTTATTTTTCTTCCCAAATCCCATGTATTATTCCAATGTTATGTTTTCATGTATTATATTAACCATTTACATATGATTAATTTATTACGAACCTCGAATAAATATTATGATCTCTAATATAAATGGTTTGATCTTCAAATATTATACCCATGTTTCGTACCCTTTTATTCATCTCTAATTACACATTTATTTAATTTACACTTATTGAGCATCTGAGATAACCTATTCCTTTTGATTCCTTTCCATATTAAATGAATAAAGTATTTAGGTTGATTTACTAAAGGTGTTTTATTTTATAGGATACATTGAAAATCATTCCCTTGGATATATTAATTTTTATCAATGTGTCCCAATACACTAAACTATTACAATCTTTAGGAATGTATTTTGGTAATGTACTATGTATTCATCTAAATTATTGTAATATCTATGTTTTTTAATAATGGATCTTTATATTGAAAGATATAGTTATATGTTTTCTATTAATAGTATTATTTAAACCTAGGGTGTCATATATTAAGTAACATTTCATGATTTAGATATCCCAAAAGTAAATCTATTCAGGACTATGTGGTTTTGTACTATGATAAGTAATTATCACACTATCTTTCTAGTTTTATTTAATGGTTGTAATAAAAAGGAAATGGATCAATGATGAATGTGAGGGACCATCTTCAAATGATCAGTTTGGTGGGATGTTCTTTGGAGTGATTTATTTTTTCTCATGTTTAATTAGTTCTTAAGAGAACTGATTAACAATATGAACCATTACCAACACTCTGAATAAAAAAGGAAGAGGATGAAGGAATTCGCTATGGTTTTAGGAAATATATACCCCTAATGAACGATTATTCTGTATACTTTGTTTCAATGGTCTGGAAATAATCACATAAGTGAATTTATTATAGGAATTAGAATATGTTTTGACATTGGAAAAGGTAACAAATCAAGTGACCGTAATCGAAAAATGAATATTTCAGTTAATGAAACAGATGGGAATATTATCCTCCCTATGCCATTATCAAAGGATCTGTATTTTATGTGTGGATTAAATCATCATTATGTAACTCAATGTCACAAGAGGAATGCTCCTACTAAAAGTCACCATGATGGTTTAAATAATGGTTACATTACTGATTATGAATATAGAATAGATTAAATGATTAAGTAAAGATATATTATATAATATTATGAGGTCTAATTTTTAATGTATTATGGATGAAGTAATTTGTGTGTTTATGTATTTGAATTCAAAAAATGATGTAGTATACCATGATTGTTCTTCTTATGTTTTTCATTTAGTATATATAACTATATTTTGAATTTTCTCAATATATTAGAGAAGTTAATTAATAAAAGGTGATATTTTGATTAAGAAAAGTATCCCTTTATATGATATTTATATTAATATAATGATGTTTGGATAAAGATATGTAATCTGTGAATAAGTATGTTGAATGGTACAAATTACATTGGAGATGATTATTGAAAAAGAGTTCCATGTCATCAAGGAAGAAGTTTAAAGCATTTTTTGATTTGATTAATAGATCCAACATTCTATTGAATATGGAAGCATGCATGATTTCCAAAATTATATATGGTAATTCAAGTCATTTATATTTTCTAATATAATTTACTCCAATGGTAATCCCATGATTGCAATGTGACAAAAAAGATCTACATTTTGATATATATGGAATCAATGTTAAGCTAGATTCATGACTTTCTATCTAGACTTTTAAATTTTTATCTTTTATAAGGGTTATAATGTTATCCATTAATGAAATGTTTAAGAGAAAATTCATTTTAGGTTTTTATGAATTGAGTTTGTATTAAAAACCTTGGATAAAATGTCATTTATTTTATAATCTTATTTCAAGGATTTCCATCATATTGGTTTCTGGAAATTATATTATTATGGTTTTAGAAAAGGTCATCATGTACTATGGGTGAAAAGAGATCATTTGTGGAAATTCCACGAGTGTTAAAACCAAAATGAAAGGATTATAAGTATTTCACACCTACCAGTTTACTACATGATGCAATGGTTTATGTATGATAATTTTTTGATGAATACTTATTTAGGATGAAATGGAAGAGTTAATTTTTAATTTTATTGATTAAACTATTAACTATACTTTTTTTCATAAATATTTATAGTTAAATTGTAATAATTTTCATTCTTCATGGTCTTTATATATCTTATAAAATTGTATTTTAGTTCTTTGGGCATAAAAGTTCATTTTTGGACATCCATGTCATGATGTAATGGATGAATTGGAATTAGATAGAATCACAACCAAATAATTATAATTTCAATTTATTCTTGGTCAATAAAATAATTACTCAATGATAACATAATTATCAAGAAGAAAAATGAGTTGTCCTAATACATTAATTTTTTTTGTACATATGTAATGTTAAATAATCACATGTTTGTGAATTTGAGCCCTTAACATTTATCTATACATTCACTATTTTTTGATTGATGACCTTAATCACTACCTATAAATATTTACGCTTTTAATACATGTCCAATATTCAGTAAAAACTGATTTTTTAATTTGTAAACCAAGTTATATATTAATTTGGGTATCCATTATGGTTCCAACAGTCCCTTTTTAAGGAATAGTTAATATTAGATTTGTATTATATGGGTTTCTATGAATAAAACACTTATGTATAAAACCATTGAAAACCTAGAAAATTTATTTTTAAAAATTCATTTTAAGGGGGTTATCATGTGACATCTCGATATTTCTTGCGTTATTTTTTTATAATTTACGTATCCTTCTTGATATTTTTTATTTCACGCAACTCTTAATATATATTACTTTATTAAACCACAATTTTTGGATTGTGTTATATGAAAATCAAATTTAACTATCCATTAAACGATACATAAAATTTGGATTCTTCTATATGGAACACTGATGATAGCATTTGTTTTATAGAACAATGACTTTCCTCGATGACTTGCATAACACGAAAGACCTAGGGTTACCAAATAATCATATATTATTAAAATATGATTATTTTTTATAACCTGATGAAACCATGACATTAAATTATAGGTTATGAATAGTATTAACTAATCAATGAAAATATTTGGTTTAGATAATATAATCTGAATATATGTTAAAAATTAACTATAAATAAATAAGAAAAATACTTGAATATATAAGGAAATATTTTTATGGTCACAAAGTTGTTTTACACTAATAAATTAAATTTTAATTTATGTATAGAAATAAAAAATGTAAAACATTTTTTTCATATGGAGCCATCTTGGCATTAGTTACACACAACACCAACTTGGTGAATGGCTTTGCATACAGTAAACGCAACACCTGTATGGTATTCGATGCATGAAACATAGAGTTTCTACCAAAAATCAATTTAAATATTATTATTTAAATGAGATAATTACATCCCTTATATTGAAATTATTTATAATATTATGAATAATTTCTTTATAATTATTTTTTATAATTTTATAATATTAATAAAATTAATTGATAATGAAAGATATAATTTTTGGTAATGTTCTTTTATGTTAAAATTATCATTTTCTTGAATGAACATAATTTAATAATAAAATTAATTTTTAACACATTTATAAATTTAATTTGATAAAATAAGCTTCATTTTTTATTAATAATTAATAAATTTGGGTAGGGTCCTTTTTATGATTTTTTCTGAGAAAAATCATTTTTTGATGAATAGTGAAGAATATTATTTTTAGTTAAAAACAACCATTTTGTTTAATTGATTAATTATTGTTATATGATATTATAAAATTTTAAAGTCAAATTAGATAAATATTACTTCTATTAAAAAGTTTAAATCATTAAAATCAATTTCAATTTTATATTGACTAAACAATCATGACAATTTTTTGAACATTTTTCAACTTTGAATACACTTTATTTCACACCATCAATGGGATTTGTATTAATCTTAATTTTTCTGATTCTATGATTTGAATTTCAAAACAGTGACATTCTCCATTTTATTGAGAATAATATTTATATTATAATAACAACACGATAATATTTTTACAATAATGATTAGAAAAAGTGATTTAAAATAATCACATCGATTAAGGCCAACTTAACCATTAATAGGTACTAAACCATAAAATTAAGGGACTGAATGATCTATAATCTTATCCAAAACACATGTAATGTCAATATTTCCAAAAAAACATTCCCTTCATTAGTTGTTTTGAGTTATAATGTCTTTTTTATGTAAGAACGTGTGTACACCTAACTTGTTGCTAAAGAATCCCAGTGTGTCCTTTTTAATCCCAATAAAAAGAACAACCTCCCCAACTTCCTAAAACCTATAAAACTATAATGTTTGGACACAATAATTACAGTAAGCTTACCAGGATTCAATGCTTCCTCATAGAATACATTATTTGGAAGAAGGAAATCAAAGTAATCAGTTTGGAACCAACCAAAAGGAGTTACCCAATTAAGAGGTTATGTCTTCACTCAACTCCTTTCTTTTTTTTCCTATCTACACCCCCTACTACACTTTTTAATAAATGATTTTTCAAAAAAAATATCTAAAGTATACAATGGTTTATTTATATAAATGTTTTTACCTGCATTTATAAATGCCTTTATCTAATGGGTAACAGATATATTATTTATGTGTATAATGAAATACAGCCTCACGAAATGATAATAGTTCTTTTTTTAATTACCACCAATCATGGTGGCTATTATTATATAAACTCTATTTAATATATATATATTTATATATTATATATTTATAAATTATTATTTTTTGGAATTTGTATTTGTAAAATTTCTTTATTCTTTCCATGTTATGTAAAATGGATTATTTTAATTGAGGAAGTGTGAACTACTGCCCCCTCAATGTAATATGATTCATTTATACACTACATCGATTGAATAAATGATCATTTTTAGTTAATATATATTTTATATATTATATCAAGAATCTTATTTCTTAATTATGTAAATATATTTATTTTACTTTTTGTCTCACAACATGATAATTAAATTGAAATAGAATTCATTCCAATGTTTGACCTACCATCACCATGAATGGTGTATTATGTTTCATACTTATAGAATATATATATTTTAATAATGAAAATATATTTTATATACAAGATATTTAGGTCTTGTTTTTTTACATTCTATAATCAAGATATATGTATAAGGACTAACAATATAACAAATTAAGACATGTATGAAAAAAATATAATACTATCTGAAGTGAAAACATAACATAGGATGGATAAAATTCGGTAATATAAAGAATTAATTAAAAAATATATGGTATTAAAAATAATAATATTGTTTATTTATAGATTTAAATTAAATTTATATTTATTATACGGGTGGATTTAATTTGTGTGACAAGAGTTAAGACACAATATTAGGGGATTTCAACTCACATTTTATTTCGGTGAGATACATGATATGATTTACACTGTTTCATTTTGGGTGGCGTTAGTAATGACCATGTTTGTATTATCTGCATATTATAAATAAATTTATGGGAATTAACATATCATTGTTAGAAAATTTCATTCATTTGGTTTTTGATTGAAATTTTACCACATTGGTATGAATGTTTTGCCTCAATTTTCCTTCTTTGAGACTCGTATTTTTTATGCACCTAAAATATTTTTCGAGGTTTTAATAATTAAATTTTACATTTACTATCAGAAATATAGTAATTTTAATTGTATATTAATCACAATTTAATTTGATTTTCTGAAATGTACATAATGATCATATGTTATCAAGTTATAAAAGTTTATTGAGACAATCACATCGTTTTTTTGAGAATGATTCTATTTATGATTACATTGATGAATATTTGTATTATATCTCTCAGCAAAATAATGAATTTTATTATCCGCTATTAATTCATGATATAATAAAGTAGTAGTACCATTTTATACTCTTTGGTACATAATATTATTAAGAGATTGTTTTTAAGAAAGCATGTGTTTAACAACTATTCAATAAAAAATATTTTTTCCTTTAAAACCATGTATTCTCAAAATTGATTACAAGAATATTATACTAATATATTGTGATAATTTAAAGGAATTTTTACCCTTTTTTAAAAATTATTTTTAAGGAATATTCTTGTCTCTTTTCGAATGATAAATTTTTTATCCTTTTTAACGTGCTAAATGAATGATTTTTTTACCTCATACATCTTGTACGGATTATACCACCCACGATAATATGAAGAATTATTTTCATGAATAAGTGATAGTTTTTATGATTATTTAATAATTTATTATTTATGAAAATTGTTTTTAAAATGTTTTAACGTTATTTTGTTTCTGTTTTCAATGAAAATGGGTTTCGAAATGTTTAATGCTTATTTTATAAGTATTCATAGAAAAAGAATTTCATATGATTTTAATTTTAATTTTTAAATTTTAATGGGTATTTTCTATGAAAAATATTTACAAAATGGTTTTATGTATTAAAAATATATTTTCAAAGGAAAAAGGAAATCTTCCTCTAAAATGTTTATGATTGATATTTGAAAATTATTTTCCATCAAAGATGAAATTTATTGATGTTTCTCAGGAAATTATTTGAAATAATATAAAGATTCCATTCATATAATTTTTTAATGGTTTATTTGTAATGTCATTGAATTTATGAAATATATTTCTCATTTATGGGTTTTATGTTTATGAAATATGTTTCTATTTCACAATTCAGGATTTTGATGAATTGATTATAAAACCTATATACTTTCTTATGACAATGATATGTTTATTTGTTTATTATTAGAATTTATTTTTATGGTTTAAGATATGATTTATTATGATTTTTTGGCCCATGTATATATGAATTTTCTATAAGACGGGGAGGACCTATATCTCCCTCAATTTTTTTGGGTAGAGATTCATATCTCATGAGATAATATATGATGGTCTTTGAAATGAAACATTACTACTAGGATGGATATGTATGTGATCCATGACAACCAAGATGGTCTGTGGAGTGAACTCATGCAACTAAGATAGAAAAGGGATTGAACCATGACAATAAATATTGAATGCTGAGATAAATCATGCAATTAAGATGATCTCTCCCCATTCTTATGTTTCCATTCCCTTGGTTGTGAGGAATTGTTTTTGGTAGATTTACTAAAGGTAAAGATAATTGTGGGATATTTTTATGATCCTTCATTGGGATAGATTATTTTGTTTCAAACTATACAAGTATAGTAAACTATTATGGTGCTCGGGCATGTATTTTTATAATGTACTATGTATTCATCGAAACTGATGTAATATGCAAGTATGTTATGCCTTAGTCAATATAATACTCATAGTGAGAATAATATATAATAAGTCATAAAATATCATGATACTGTATTTTAAATAAAAAAACTTATGTTTATCCCAGATTATATATATAAATCCTTTATAATGGTTTGAAAGTAAAATTTGAATTATACTATGTATATCCCCTTAAAGTGTCAAACCCGGTGTGTTTTAAACCTAGTTTTCATATACTAGGTTACCTCGAGTATGGACCAAGACACCTTGTAAGAGTTATTATCCCTAACTAAATCTATTAATGAAACACCTCCACTGGTAGTATTTATACAATGATGTAATGTTAGGAAGACCCACATAACAATGTCTTTACCAAAATTCTAGTGTGTTAATATATTCTAATCTGAATAGTGTATCATAGTGTTAGGTTTCATAATATATGTTTTATAAATCTATTTTCCAAGCATTCTACAAATATTTATTTGATTAAAATTATGAATTACCCCCACCTATTGCCGAGAGCCGATTCCTTCCTCAGTACATAGGAATAATAAACAAGAAAGTCGCTTCATGAAGGAATAGATAGTTTTGTAAATATGGAAACCACATACAAAAATTATTTTTAAATTATACCATGAAATGAAAAACATTATAGAATCTACATTGGTAACACCCATAAACACCTCAAATAACTCTACAAGTTAATCAAAATATTCATCTCTATATCCTGTAGAAAAAAAAAGATATGAAATATGTGAGAGAATATGCTCAGTAATGGTATATAATAAAGTTTAGTATAATATGAACTATATCTCGGTGAATTAATGAAAAAAATTCTATTAAAACAAAATCATAAAAATGACATCGCAATTATTAATTCTAATAAAATAGTGATATATAAATAATCTAATGAGAAAGAGTCTTTACAATGGATATTCAATTAGCTATATATTCACATGGATAATCAATTACTAATATCATCATGAGAGATTTAATATTATCTAAATAAAACAAATACCACCAAGGTCTTGGAGAAGACATATAAAAATTATTAAGACCCCATCCAAAACCATATCTTAAAATGGGAAAGGTCTTGACCAAGTCTATATTTATTTTATCCCGTGAGATCTACTGATGCATCGAGGCGATATAGTGGGCCCATCCCATCACATGAGAAGTATGGTGTATTTTTCATATGAATGGGGTTAAATATAAACAACATATAAATATTAAAAGTAAATAAAAATCGCCAATATGTAATCATAATCACTAACCATTCTGAGTAACTTTGTGATTGGTATCAAGATAGCACATCCACTTCACCCTGATCGTAAAAAATTTAATTAAATATTTTATATTATAATAACAGGATACTAGTATTATTGAAACATTAAAATCAATAAAGATATTAAAATTGATTAAAAAACTATAATAAATCATGGAGTAATTCTTGAGAGAAATACCCCTTTTACTTTTCAAATAATTGTTATTTCAGGGGAAAATTATATATAATTCCCATCATTGATTTTTTAAAATAGGATACAACAAATATAGTTTTTATGAAATTTTTAGTGATTTTATAAAAACAATGGTGTCTAAAAATAGTTATGTATGGTATATAAATACTAGGTATAAAATCTGAAAATTTCCTTTAATCAGGCATCAGTATTTGGATGAATTGAGAAGTGGACCTTGTAAAACGAATATTTACCCACAAAAAGAAGATAAAGTGATATGTAGACAGTAATTAGAAATTAATGTATATAATTTGAAGTGTATAAATAAAAATAATGATTAATTATATTTTTTTATATTGGGAGAAATAATAACATGAATTAAAAAGAATGGTTGGGTATAAAACCCTTGGATTATGTCCAAAATAGTTTAAAATTTGTACTTAATGTTATGGATATGGAAATTTAATTGAATAATTAAAAAAATAATGAAACTTTTATAAATTAATTTTATTATTTATTTCCTTATTATGTTCATTTTTGGAAATTTTATTGAGTTATAGAGTTTAATTTTATTGTTTGGGAGCGTTTGTCTTCTTGGTTTTCGAAATCAGTTCGTTTATTTATATGTAATAAATTTCTTATAAAATGGGTAAAATATTCAAGAATTTCTACTATATATTATTAATTAAAATCCATAATATTTAATGATATTATATAATATTTTTTCTCTAGATATAATGCTATATCAGTAAGTAGAACTTGAATGTTAATCATTTGGATCATTTTCACAATTTTTTGATTGTCCCAAAATAATTTTGTCTTATTAATTAATATCATGGGTACATAATGGTTACAGAACATTACATAAGAGGTAATATATGTATTATAATTTAACCATTAAATGATTTTTTTGACCATCCTAGAATGAATTAATTTGAAATAAAAATTCATTTTCCATTATGTGAGTAAATTGACACGTAACATGTGATGTTTTCATTTATATAATAAAATAGAGAGAGGGAAAAGGGGGAATGATGATGTATCATTCATTATAATGATATAATTCTTGTATATATATGTTACTATAGTTATATTATCTTTTTGTAAATTGTTTTTGAGAGAAATTTACGATTATAATGAAATTTAAAAGAAAATAAATGAAAAAAGATAGTGGATTTTTACCACATGAATGTTCCTCCTTAAGAACCTCATTAATGGGAAATGGTTTTCTTCTTTTTATGTGACTAATATCACGAAGACATGGGGGAGTGGATGGGAATATTATTGGGTAAAAATTATACAATGCTAAAATAATTGATGGTGTTATGATAATGGGTGGATTGGGGTGGAATTTATAGTTTAGGAGAGAGGTGTTTTTTGAATATTTTATTCATTTGGTTATTATTTTGGAAAAATTCTATGAATATATAGAGAGTTAAAAATAAATATTTTAAAATAATTGATTTTTTTAAATATCATGGTGATAATACCATCCATTACTTAAGGAATAGTGTATTTAACTCATAATTTATTTATATCGTAAATTACTGTATTTTACTATTTATAATCAAATCAAGTATTTTATAAAAATAAAAAAATTTAACCCTAACAATTTTTTTGTATTTTAGAATTCAAATTTACAATCCATTAGATAATAATTTTTTTAAATGAGAAAATTTAAATTTTTAATTAAAGTAACATTATTCCCAAAATACAAATTTTAATATTATAACTAATTTATGGCACTTCCAAAAATTAACTAATGTATTGTAATATTTTTTTATAATAAAATTGAGAATAAATATTAATAAATGAGTCTATTTTATGAAAATAATATTCTTTTAATCATTATAATGATTATTAAATTGAAAATACACCTTTATGTTTAAATAAATATCAATACTTAATTAATAATATCTCAAACACATATTTATAATCACTATGATACAATTATATGAAAATACCATTAACAAGATGACATCATTTTATTTATAATTTTTTATGTGAAGTTGTGTTTTTTAATTACAACAATAATATTCAAAACAATAACATTATTATTCCTACGACAATATTACCATTCATCAAAAAAGAAATCTTTTATTAAAAATAACAAAAATTTAACCAATGTAAATTCAGATATTATAGTTATAAAAGTAGTTTTGATTTATTTAAATATAATTTATAAATACATAAAAATTTATATTTATGAAATCGTTTCAATTAAAAGGTTATAGAATAATGATAAAACAATGTATCTTTTTAATGTGTAAATGTTGATATATTCTTATCTTATTCATATAAAAAAATTGGATAAATATATAAATATTTTATTGAATATATAGTATATAAGTTTAATTAATATCATTTAATAATTAGTGATTAATTGAATTTATTTATATAAAATTTCATTTTTGGGGATAATAATTGTTTTTATAAAAATACATTTTTTATGTTCAATTGTTTTTTATTTTTAAATAATTCTCAACCAATGATTTTATTTGCTAAACAATTGTAAAATATACAACCATAATTTACCAAAGATAATTCATTCCAATAATTCCAAATATCTAGTATATAGGTATAATAATTAAATAAAAAAATCTTAATAACTTGTTAAGCTAGTAATCGATCCAAGAAGTTATATTTAAAAAAAGGCATGGTATAAAATCATGTAGTATTACAATTATAATGTCCTATTGGATATTCCAAACCTAAATAATTGCATGATATTATTATAATTGTAACGCCCCGACCCTAGTTACCTAGAGTCAGTGCATTATTACATAACATTATCATGATCACAAGAAATATAAAATCTCGAAAGACCGATTGGTTTAGTAGCCTTGGAAACACTAGATATATTCATAACTTTTACATTACATCATAAAATGAAAAAACTACTACAACAACATAATGTCTCCGTAATCCACACTCATATCCCCACATAATATCCCTGCAGGTCATTCATAATTTACTTCTTCACTTCTTGGGAAAAATAAAACATAGAAAAGGGGTGAGCTCAAATGCCCAGTAAGGATAACAATATAGTGGAAACTTTCATAAATAAGAATAATCATTTATGGCAATTTATAACTAAAACAAAAGCCTTTCAAAATTGAACTTTCAACTTTTTATGGCATAAATAAAATGAAATAATGCCATTTACTCATTCACATGGATATTCTACTAATCGAATAATCACATGCAAAATCACTAACCACTTTCATAATAATGGAATGCATAATGCCAGACTATCATAACCACATAGCCAAGGCCTCGTGCCAAGACTACAAATAAGATTTTGTCAAGGCCTTGTGCCAAGAAACTAGTTTTCCTCATGAGACCTACCGATGCATAGAGGAGCTATAGCGGGCTCCACCCGTCACATATTAAGTCCAATGCATTCCCATATGAAAAGGTTTAAACATAACATAAACATTCGTATTAAAACTAGCATACGAAATGTCAATAATTTCACCATAAACTATGAATGGTATAAAAATAGCACATCCACAGTCAAACATATCACAAAACCATCAATACAATATAGAAGTTTTGTATCATAATAAATCAACTTCAAATAAGCGTAAAATCCATCAAAGGATGTTGACATAGATGAAATCAAAACACTTTTTAGAGAAATATCTCCTTCTATTTTTGAAATCATTTAAGAGACATATAAAATAAAACATTTTCTTGAAAATATTCTTATAAGCTTGTAAGGAAAACATTAAAGATTTTATAACGGCAGAAAATAACCGCACTCGCCGTATAAGTTAAAAAAACATTCTTACCTTAATTCTGTCGAAAAGGTTAAAAAGGACCTTGTTTTGAAAACGACGGAAAGATTCCTCTTATAAAAAGTCAAACAAGGGTATAAATGACTTTAACCCATATTCTTGTAAATAATAAAAATGTTTTGAAATACATTTTGAAGAAACATGGATGTGGATGATAAAGAGATCCCAGTAGATTATTACATATAAACAACCTCAGATAATGAAGAGATTGTGAAATAACCCTTACCTTGTACATTTCCTTGGTTGGGGTAGTTTAACCTCCTGTATAATGGTGAAATAATTGTTATTAAATTATCCAAGAATCATATATATTAATATGATATCATATATGATCTTTTAATATTGATTTGATAATAATATCTTAGTATTATTGTTGTTTCGGGTGTTAACTTACTTGTTTTCATTTATATGTTTTGTTATGTAAGACATGTTTGTAAAGGATAGGTTGTATATTATTCATATACAGAATGATATCAAGTCCTTAAAAATCATTTTTAAATCATCAAATGATAATTATACTTTAATGGTTACGATGGAGAATGAATCTCATCGTGTTCGTGGAGACGGTAGTCCGTACGTACGCACGAGCGACAGTATCATTATTTTGATATTAAAATGATATATAACTGGATGTTATATAATATATACAGAATAATTAACATGTTATATTTATTATTTACATGAGTTACACATCATTATTATACCCATACAAATAATATTATATTGAATAACAATTACACCACGACGTGGAGACGGTAAGCCGTATGTACGCACGTATGGTGACATGTTATACAAAGGGTGGATAGAATACTGAATATGGTTGTACCATATTTATAATAACATCACAGTATATATATGATACTGGAGTTATTATTTTATAATGGTAACAACAAAGGAAGAAGAAGTGGAAGAAGAAATGAACTTGGAAAAGGGTGGTGAAATCATTACCTCTTCTTCGGGTTCTTCCTTTTGATTTGATCAAAAGGGCTCCATAGGTTGGCTTTCTGATCAAACTAAGGCCCCTAGGTTGTAGTGAGGGGAGTTGGGAGAGTATTTGGTCAGAGTTTGGCCGAACCAAAAGGCTTTGAGGGTGTGAAGAAATGTGAAGGAGGAGTGCCCTTTTATAAGAGGGGTGAGGGGCACCTTTGGAAAATCTAGAAATATTAATTTATAATAAATTCATATTCAGATTCCAATGGCTCCAAAGTTTACTATTCAAAGGTTAAGGTGGTTATGTGTAGAAAAAAACTCATCCAATAGAATTTAGACAGGTTTGGGTACTTATATTAACCTTATCTTTAAGTATTAACTCTAAGTTAATTAGTTTAACTTTTACAATGTCTCCTTGTATTTTTATATAATATGGTTAATAAACTTACTCTATACATCCAAGAGACCCCCAAGTGGTCCATTAATGATTAACCTATCATGATATAAGTCTCTTGGCAGAACCTTAGATTTTTAAGAATTTAATATCAATTAATAATATAATATTTGTTTTAAGAACTCTTTTATGTCAATTTTGACACTATTCAATAGTTGATTTTTGTGAAACTCATAACAGATTGATTACTTCGAAAAAAGTCAATTAAATCAATAATAATATATCATAATATCCTATAAAATTAGTTTAATTCATTAAAAGTTTCATATTATCTTTATTTGGGTATTTATAATATCAATTATTTTAATTTTTTACTATTATAGTAATTACTGCATCATCATTGTGTCATAAATAAAATAAATTATTTAATGTCTAAAAATTATAAATAAAATATCATTATGTAGGAAATCTTTTTATCTTTTTAATTAATTTTTATAATCTAAAATCCAACATATATAACCCTATGTAACAATTGTTTTTCTAAAAGATATATGCTTGTGTCATTTTTGTATTCATTTTAACTTAATTAAAATAAAGTGTCATTATCACTTACAAGTGGATCCATGGGGTCCCAAAATCGACCAAAATATGCCCATGGTCGACCAAGTATCAACCAATAGGGTTAAGACATGTTTTAGGGTAATTTATTATTATTATAATATTATTTTTTAACCCTTATTTTCCGGATTTACCCTTAACCATGGTAAATAAAATATTTACCGCAGTAATTATTCAAAATGTCTAAAAATAAAAGTTACCTATTTACAGAATTTGAACATCCTGATTCCAAATATGGAATCCATTTTCCTAAATTCAAAACACAGAAGTGGCAAAAATTAATTTAAAATTAATTCCCGCTATCAAAACAAAAAGCGTGTTTTTAAGAGATAATAACTATCAAAAGATTGACACTTGTTTATGTTCGGTTTAATTGTAAAATTATGTCCAATGAACAACATTATATTAAATGGTAAAAATATATTCTAAATATACTTTAAAACTACTAAAATTCATAATTTATCACTATTAATTATTTTGATTAAAAAAGTTGTTTTTAATTAAAATTTAGTAATTTTCACTATTCATCAAAATATGAAAGTTATCCGAAAAGTACAAAAATTTCACCTTAGGATAAATTCGATATTCCGAATCCAAAAATAAAGTCCATTTTAAAATATAAAATATATATAATTTCAAAAATTAGGTATTACTATTCATAACGGCTAGGTTATGGTGTGTTAGAACTCAGTGTTGCGTACAACACACGCTATCACATTAATCAAAGAGAAGCGTACCGTAGAAGCTTGGGGTGTTACATTCTCCCCTACTTCAAATAATTTCATCCTCGAAATTTCTAGAATACTTATCACGTGAAAAGACTCAGGTGGTTCTTCATCATAGGTTCCTCGAGTTCCCACGTTGCCTCTTCCATCTTATGGTTTCTCCACAAAACTTTTACCAGACGCGTCGTCTGGTTTCTCAGCACTTGTTCTCTCGTATCAAGAATCTTGACGGGCTCTTCGCAATAAGACAGATCGGGTTCCAGTTCTAATTCTTCATAGGTGAGTACATGCATTGGGTCAGGCATGTATTTCCTCAACAGAGATACGTGGAACACATTGTGAACATTGGAGAGACTTGGCGGCATTGCCAATCGGTAAGCTACAACCCCAATTCATTCAAGAATTTTGAAAGGTCCGATGTACCTGGGACTCAATTTAACTTTCTTACCACAACGTATGACTCCCTTCCATGGAGATACCTTCAGGAAAACATGATCACCGACTTGAAATTCCAAATCCTTCCTTCGATTATCGGCATAGCTCTTCTGCCTACTTTGAGCTGCTTTGATGTGATTTTGGATTACTTTCACCTTTTCCACCGTTTCCTCCACCAGTTCTTGGCCTACAAGTTTTCTTTCACCAACGCTATCCAAACAGGTTGGTGTATGACATCTCTTTCCGTATAACGCTTCATATGGTGCCACTTGAATACTCGAATGGAAGCTATTGTTATAGGAAAATTTTACCAGTGGTAAATATTGATCCCACATACCCTGAAAATCAAGTGAGCAAGATCTCAACATGTCTTCTAAGGTCTGAATAGTCCGTTCTGATTGTCCGTCTGTCTGAGGGTGGTAAGCAGTGCTCAAATGAAGTTCAGTATCCAGGGATTTCTGAAGACTTTTCCAAAATCTTGAAGTAAAATGGGGATCACGATCAGAAACAATCGATAAGGGTACTCCATGAAGTCTCACAACTTCATTAATATATAGTCTTGCTAGACGTTCTAGGGGGAGATCTTCTCTTATAGCAAGAAAATGTGCTGACTTGGTAAGACGATCAACAATAACCCATATTGCATTGTTCCTTCTAGGAGTCTTTGGTAGCCCCATGACAAAGTCCATTGTAATATTGTCCCATTTCCACTCCGGTATGGGAAGAGGTTGCATGACTCCTCTAGGCTGTTGCCTTCCAGCTTTCACTTGTTGACAAACCATACATCTTGAAACAAAATCAGCAATCTCCCACTTCATGTTGTCCCACCAAAAATGTTCCTTCAAATCTCTATACATTTTGGTGCTCCCAGGGTGTATAGAGAAATTGGAACTATGAGAATCATCCAGAAATTCCCTTTTTAGATCAGGTAAATCAGGAACACAAAGTCTCTTCCCGAATTTCGAAATTCCATCTTCATACACAAAGTCTCTCAATCTCCCATCATTCACAGCTTTAATCTTCTTCTGAAATTCTTCGTCATCGGTCTGAGAACTCTTAATCCTTTCTAGTAAAGATGGTTTGGCAACCATTTGAAAAAGCATTGATGTTTCACCTTATCTGGTTATTCCCATGTCCATCTTCACTAGATCCATGAAAATTGGATCCCTTTCAATTCTCATCATGTTCAAAACTCCATGGTCTTTTCTGCTCAAAGCATCTGCCACCTTGTTTACTTTCCCCGGGTGGTAGTGTATCGTGCAATCATAATCCTTGAGTAATTCAAGCCATATCCTTTGCCTCATGTTGAGTTCTTTTTGTGAGATAATATACTTCAAACTCTTGTGATCAGTATAAATCTCACATTTTTCACCATAGAGGTAGTGCCTCCATATCTTCAAAGCAAAGATCACAGATTCTAACTCAATATCATGAGTAAGATAGTTTTGTTCATGAATTTTCAACTGTCGTGATGCATAGGCAATAACTCTATCATTCTGCATAAGGACATAGCCAAGTCCTTTCTTTGATGCATCACTATAAATAACGAACCCATCATTCCCCGATGGTAGAGTCAATATAGGAGCATTGACTAATCTTCTCTTGAGTTCTTAGAAACATTCTTCACACTCTTTTGTCCAAACAAATTTAACCCCTTTACGTGTGAGCTTTGTTAATGGGTTAGCGAATCGGGCAAAATTCTGGACGAAACGTCGATAATAACCTGCCAAACCACTAAAACTACGTACCTTAGTAATACTCATAGGTGCTGGCCATTCTTGGATTGCCTTGGTCTTAGAAGGATCAACATAGATTCAATCATTAGAGACAATATGGCCAAGAAAAGAAATCTCCTGAAGCCAGAATTCACACTTGCTAAACTTCCCATATAATTCATGCCTCCTCAGAGTCTTCAAGATAATGCGCAAGTGATTTTCATGATCTTCGTAGGTTTTGGAGTATAACAAGATATCATTAATAAATACCACCACAAATTCATCTAGATACTCTTTGAAAACACTATTCATCAGATCCATGAATACAGATGGTGCATTAGTCAATCCAAACGGTATTACAGTAAACTCGTAATGCCCGTACCTCGTTCGAAATGTTGTTTTCGGAATGTCTTCCTTCTTCACACACAACTGATGGTATCTAGATCGAAGGTCAATCTTTGTAAAGTATTGATATCCATGCAGTTGGTCAAATAAATCATCAATACGTGGTAGGGGATACTTGTTCTTTATCGTTATAGCATTGATCTCCATGTAGTCGATACATAACCTCATAGATCCATCTTTCTTTTTAACAAAAAGAACAGGGGCTCCCCATGGAGAAACACTAGGGCGAATAAATCCCTTATTACTCAATTCCTCTAGTTTTTTCTTTAGTTCGACTAATTCTACAGTGGCCATTCTATAAGGGGTCTTCGATATAGGCCTTGATCCAGGAATCAAATCAATGGAAAACTCAACTTCTCATTCTGGAGGATGTCCAGGTAAATCTTCCGGAAATACATCTAAAAATTCTTTCACAACAGGTACATCCTCTATTTGAACATTCCTTTCCTCACCGACAGTTATTTCATTCTCTTCCTCCCCAATAATTGAATTAAGTTGAGCTACAGGGGGGTGGATCTAAATAAGAATTAGGTGGTGACGATTCTGCTCTAAAAATACGGTGTTCCTTATCATTATCATCAAGAATCGTAACCTCTTTCTTCTTACAATAAATCTTCGCATCATAGTCCGAAAGCCAGTCCATACCGAGGATTATATCAAACTAAATCATAGGTATGACGATGAGATCATTAGATAACAAACATTTATGTGCTCTAATGGGGACTGATTCACAAAACTTTGTTGCAATGATACTTCCCTTAGGAGTTTTAACTAACAACTCCCTTATTAAATCAAATTAAAAATATATAATTTTCTTAGAAAACTGGGAAGATATGAAACAATGAGATGATCCAGAATCAAATAATGCATTTGCTAAACTTGAGGAAACCATTAAATTACCTACCACCACGTCTTTCGGAGCTTCTACCTCAGCAGTAGTGATAGCATAAGCCTAGCCTTGATCCCTTGGCCTTTTCTGAGGTATGTTCTCCTGACGCTTAGGACATGCATTCACATAATGCCCCATCTCCCTGCAATTGTAGCACTGAACGTTGGTAGCTTCCTTCTTCCCCTTGAAATCACGATCTTGGTGGCCTTTTTCACCACACTTGTAACAGACTCCCATTCCCTTCAAGCAAGTACCAGGATGTTTCTTCCCGCATTTAACACAATATGGATATTCAACCTTTCCCTTCATCCCCTTATTTCCATTCCCAGATTGATCAGCAGGTCTCTTCTTCTCTTTCTTTGCTTTAAAGTCATAAGAATTAGATAATTCCTTTTCGGTCTTGATAGCACATGAGACAATGTCTTCGTACGATGATAAGGATTGTGAGACTAATGCTCGACGGAGAAATGGTTTTAACCAATCAAAGAAACGATCAATCTTACTTCTTCGGTTGCGTATATAATCACCAGCATACCTTTCTAACCTTGTAAAGTTAGCCTCGTACTTTGTGACATTCTCATCCTCCTTTTGTCTCACACTTAGAAATTGCCTTTCCATATCTGCTCGATGGTCGCGAGGAAAGTATTTTTCTAAAAATAGATCTTTGAACTCCCTCCATTCCATATTTGATACTTCATCATCTTCCTTCATGTTTTGAATCAATGACCACCATTGATCTGCATATCCAGTGAGGCGGTAAACTGCCATGATAACTTTTTCCCTTTCACTGCTCCCCAAATCCTGAAATATTTTCTCTAGGGAATTTATCCATTGCTCAGCTACTAAGGGATTTGTACTCCCATTGAACGTTGGTGGTTTTTGCCTCATGAATCGATCTAACATTGATCCTCCACGTTGCGGATCAGGGTGCTCCATACGGGTAAGGTTATTATTCATAACCTGAGTAAGTTGTCCCAGTATGGTGATTAGCTGATCGGCACCAGTTGCATCACCATCCCCACTGTAATTATCTTGAGCAGGAGGGCAATCCCTACATGGAGTGCGTACATTGATATGGTTTCCATTTCTTCCACTAGGCGCCATTTCTAAACAATGGCATAAACTAGATCAGTTTATGAATCCAAATACATAATCCCATACTTATAAAACACGTAACATAAATTCAACTATTTATGGATATAATCCATAATAATAAAAATGTTTTCTTTGAGGAAGTATATACTCATAAACCCTTCATAATGATTTGTAAATAAAATGAGAGTTATCCTAAGCATATCCCCCGGGAGTGTCGTAACCAAGAGTGCAGCAAGGCCCGTTGTCGTGCACCAGTTCCCGTTCGAGTCTAGCTCAAAGCGGTGTTTTCGGGTTTTACCCCTAGGTACATCTGTGCCAGAGCCGCCTCTAGCTGCTCGTATCCAGACAGGGATGTATTGCTTGGAAAACTCACAAAATCTCTACAATACCAAAATTCTAGGAAGTTCTTCTATACTAATCCTCAAAGTTTATCTTAGGTCTACATGCTCTAATCAGAGTTTATCTAAATCTAGCTTCCAAGGTTTGTACTAAACTTCCTCTGATACCAACTGTAACGCCCTGACCCTAGTTACCCAGAGTCGGTGCATTATTACATAACATTGGCATGATCACAAGAAAGATCAAATCTCGAAAGACCGATTGGTTTAGTAGACTTGGAAACACTAGATATATTCATAAGTTTTACATTACATCATAAAATGAAAAAACTACTACAACAACATAATGTCTCCATAATCCACACTCATATCCCCACATAATATCCCTGCAGGACATTCATAATTTACTTCTTCACTTCCTGGGAAAAATAAAACATAGAAAAGGGGTGAGCTCAAATGCCCAGTAAGGATAACAATATAGTGGAAACTTTCATAAATAAGAATAAACATTTAAGGCAATGTATAACTAAAACAAAAGTCTTTCAAACTTGAACTTTCAACTTTTTATGGAATAAATAAAATGAAATAATTCCATTTACTCATTAACATGGATATTCTACTAATCGAATAATCACATGCAAAATAACTAACCACTTTCATAATGATGGAATGCATAATGCCAGACTATCACAACCACATACCCAAGGCCTCGTGCCAAGACTACAAATAAGATTTTGTCAAGGCCTTGTGCCAAGACACTAGTTTGCCTCATGAGACCTACCGATGCATCGAGGAGCTATAGCGGGCTCCACCCGTCACATATTAAGTCCAATGCATTCCCATATGAAAAGGTTTAAACATAAAATAAACATTAGTATTAAAACTAGCATACGAATTGTCAATAATTTCACCATAAACTATGAATGGTATAAAAATAGCACATCCACAGTCAAACATATCACAAAACCATCAATACAATATAGAAGTTTTGTATCATAATAAATCAACTTCAAATAAGCGTAAAATCCATCAAAGGATGTTGACATAGATGAAATCAAAACACTTTTTAGAGAAATATCTCTTTCTATTTTTGAAATCATTTAAGATCCATATAAAATAAAACTTTTTCTTGAAAATATTCTTATTAGCTTGTAAGAAAAACTTTGATGATTTTATAACAGCAGAAAATAACCGCACTCGCCGTATAAGTTAAAAAAACATTCTTACCTTAATTCTGTCGAAAAGGTTAAAAATGACCTTGTTTTGAAAACGACAGAAAGATTCCTCTTATAAAAAGTCAAACAAGGGTATAAATGACTTTAACCCATATTATTGTAAATAATAAAAATGTTTTGAAATACATTTTGAAGAAACATGGATGTGGATGATAAAGAGATCCCAGTAGATTATTACATATAAACAACCTCAGATAATGAAGAGATTGTGAAATAACCCTTACCTTGTACTTTTCCTTGGTTGGGGTAGGTTAACCTCTTGTATAATGGTGAAATTATTTTTATTAAATTATCCAAGAATCATATACATTAATATGATATCATATATGATCTTTTAATATTGATTTGATAATAATATCTTAGTATTATCGTTGTTTCGGGTGTTAACTTACTTGTTTTCTTTTATATGTTTTGTTACGTAAGACATGTTTGTAAAGGATAGGTTGTATATTATTCATATCCAGAATGATATAAAGTCCTTAAACATCATTTTTAAATCATCAAATGATAATTATACTTTAATGGTTACGATGGAGAATGAATCTCATCGTGTTCGTGGATACGGTAGTCCGTACGTACGCACGAGCGACAATATCATTCTTTTAATATTAAAATGATATATAACTGGATGGTATATAATATATACAGAATAATTAACATGTTATATTTATTATTTACATGAGTTACACATCATTATTATACCCATCCAAATAATATTATATTGAATAACAATTACACCACGACGTGGAGACGGTAAGCCGTACGTACGCACGTATAGTGACATGTTATTCAAAGGGTGGATAGAATACTGAATATGGTTGTAACATATTTATAATAAAATCACAGTATATATATGATACTGGAGTTATTATTTTATAATGGTAACAAGAAAGGAAGAAGAAGTGGAAGAAGAAATGAACTTGGAAAAGGGTGGTGAAATCATTACCTCTTCTTCGGGTTCTTCCTTTTGATTTGATCAAAAGGGCTCCATAGGTTGGCTTTCTGATAAAACTAAGGCCCCTATGTTGTAGTGAGGGGAATTGGGAGAGTATTTGGGAAGAGTTTGGACGAACCAAAAGGCTTTGAGTGTGTGAAGAAATGAGAAGGAGGAGTGCCCTTTTATAAGAGGGGTGAGGGGCACCTTTGGAAAATCTAGAAATATTAATTTATAATAAATTCATATTCGGTTTCCAATGGCTCCAAAGTTGACTATTCAAAGGTTAAGGTGGGTATGGGTCGAAAAAAACTCATCCAATAGAATTTATACCGGTTTGGGTATTTATATTAAATTTATCTTTAAGTATTAACTCTATGTTAATTAGTTTCACTTTTAGAATGTCTCCTTGTATTTTTATATAATATGGTTAATAAACTTACACTATACATCCAAGAGACCCCCAAGTGGTCCATTAATGATTAAACTATCATTATATAAGTCTCTAGGCCGAACCTTATATTTTTATGAATTTAATATAAATTAATAATATAATATTTGTTTTAAGAACTCTTTTATGTCAATTTTGACACTATTCAATAGTTGATTTTTGTGAAACTCATAACAGATTGATTACTTCGAAAAAAGTCAATTAAAGAAATCCTAATATATCATAATATCCAAGAAATTTAGTTTAATTCAGTAAAAGTTTCATATTATATTTATTTCGGTATTTATAATATCAATTATTTTAATTTTTCACTATTATAGTAATTACTGCATCATCATTGTGTCATAAATAAAATAAATTATTTAATGTCTAAAAATTATAAATAAAATATCATTATGTAGGAAATAATTTTATCTTTCTAATGAATATTTATAATCTAAAATCCAACATATATAACCCTATGTAACAATTGTTTTTCTAAAAGATATATGCTTGTGTCATTTTTGTATTCATTTTAACTTAATTAAAATTAAGTGTCATTATCACTTACAAGTGGATCCATGGGGTCCCAAAATCGACCCAAAGATGACCATGGTCGACCATGTATCAACCAATAGGTTTAAGACACGTTTTAGGGTAATTTTGTATTATTATAATATTATTTTTTAACCCTTATTTACCGGATTTACCCTTAACCATGGTAAATAAAATATTTACCGCAGTAATTATTCAAAATGTCTAAAAATAAAAGTTACCTATTTAAACAATTTGAAAATCCTGATTCCAAATATGGAATCCATTTTCCTAAATTCAAAACACAGAAGTGGAAGAAATTAATTTAAAATTAATTCCCGCTGTCAAAACCAAAAGCGTGTTTTTAAGATATAATAACTATCAAAAGATTGACACTTGTTTATGTTCGGTTTAATTGTAAAATTATGTCCAATGACCAAGATTATATTAAATGGTAAAAATATATTCTAAATATACTTTAAAACTACTAAAATTCATAATTTATCACTATTAATTATTTTTATTAAAAAAGTTGTTTTTAATTAAAATTTAGTAATTTTCAATATTCTTCAAAATATGAAAGTTATCCGAAAAGTACCAAAATTTCACCTTAGGATAAATTAGATATTCAGAATCCAAAAATGAAGTCCATTTTAAAATATAAAATATATATAATTTCAAAAAGTAGGTATTACTATTCATAACGGCTAGGTTATGGTGTGTTAGAACTCGGTGTTGCGTACAACACACGCTATCACATTAATCAAAGAGAAGCGTACCGTAGAAGCTTGGGGTGTTACAATAATTGTATGGGACATTAAGATATCAACAATAGTAGTTTTCTCATCAATTATAATGACCATATAAATTTCATTACCAATTGAATCATTAAATTTTATTCGATATATGATTTTGTAAAATGTAACCATATTCCTATCATAAAAAATTTATTATCAATATAATATTGAAAAAATAAATAGGAATATATACAATTAAAGTTTATTTATCTTTATACATAACTTAAAATTAATGTAAATAAAACATTTTAAATTCCACTCTAATATTAAATGATTAAACAACTAGAAAATAATTTCATAAAATTCCAAATGATCATCTCTTTGCATTAATTGACCTAAATCTTTTCACCACGTTAATCCATGTACATTTATGAAGATATCATTAATAATGAATTCAATACATATTTTTTAGATAAGAATATTATATCTGGATTTCTTTTATAGAATAATAATTACAATATAATATTAATAATATTCATACATAGTCATATTAATGATATGTAATAAGGATATGTTCACTACATATTAGGGATATTTAGGAAATTTTTATTAAAATGTATCCATGTATAAAATATCTACCATAATTGTTTAGTATGAAATAAATAAATATTTAATTTTACTATCAATTTATATTGAAATATACCATAGAAAAAACAAAAATGGTATTAGGTAATAAAATAAAAAAATAATTTCACTATCACTATGAATTAAATATAATGTATTATGGGAAAACCCAAATCCTCATGGAATATATATGAACCTAAATTTGTACCCATAGAAAAAGAAATTATAATTATTCCTATATTAGTTAGATTATTTGGAATACCTTATTCTTTATCCTTATAATACCTTATTTGAATATATGTGATAACAACACTAATAATAATGTATTTTTGTTGTGTTTTTTAATTATACGTGTCTTAGCCTCTTATTATACTATTTTATCTTTGATAACTATATCCCCACATTACATTCATTTGTTGTATTTAAAATATCATTAATTCAATAAGTTCTCTCGGTTTATATACTAGGATATCAATATAAGATTATATTATTTATAGGCGAGGAAGTTTGAAATAACATATTTTATTTAATTACATAAAAAGAACAAAAAATAAAACTAACCCATAACACAGTAGGAGAAAAACCATGAATATACATAATATTCTAATAAAAATAAAATGAACAAAAAAAATTATTTGTGATAGTAGTGAATAGCTACCTTAAGGGGATCGATCTCATTTTACCATTTTTCTTAAAAATATGTCAACCCTATTCATAATTTATAAATTATTTTTCTTTTCCATGGGATATTCCCCTTAATCATACCTATAATACTTTTTATCATTCAATTTCTAAAACAATTTAGTTTGGAGATCATTCCACAATGATATCAACCTGATTCCCCCTTTTGATATTTTAAACTTCAATGAAATATTTGAACTCCTATATCACCTATGAATATTCTATTTTCCCCTGACATTATTATTGAATCTATAAATGTTTTTACTTTTTTTAAATGTAATATATTTTTACAATGATAATATCATGTGATATATGTAGATATTAAATTCTTAAATTTATTTTAATTCTTCATTTCCCTCTTATCAATGGTTCATTACTTCTATGAAGGGAAAAAATATTTCCAAAAAATTAAGAAATAGTTTTAATTACAATTTAGATGTATGAAATTATTTTTTAAATTTAGATCACTATGAATCAATTGAATGTAATAAAGTATGAATTGAAACAAATCATGAAATTGAAACCATTCATAAAATTGGATTTCCAACCTAGTCATGTGTTTTGTTTACCTGTTGTATATTATATTTTTTAATGATCTTAAATTTTATCCTTATATTATATTAAAGAAAATAATTATGTTATATGTTTAGTTTCAAACATGTTATCAAAAACATTATCATATATTGTAAATATATAAAAATTTAATATTGATATAATCTCAATCCCAGGACATTTATGAATCCCTTCATGAATATAATCATATTTCTCATTATATATCATTGAGTTCTTGTCCACCATTTGATTCTCACACTTTGATGTGAATAATATGTATTATTCATTTTCCTACTTCTGATTGTTTTTAAAGTGATATACAATTGATGATTTAACCTAGACGATATTATGGATGGAATTTCACTTGTATTTAGACTATGTTCCAATTATTTAACAAAAATTATCTTGTAATCAAAATATAAATATTATATTTGAGGGGTATTTTATAGTAGTAATTTATATATGTAATGTATTTCAAAAAATAAACAAAAACTAAAATATTGTTATATTGATAATAATACCAGAGAGACATTAAAACAGGATCCGGAAACCAAAATGAATTAATAACATGGATTATTTAAAAATTCATTGTATTTTTTTAGAGGTGTAGTAGTGGAAATGATATCACATTTTAAATGTATAGACCAAAAAATAAATACATAATAATAATAATAATAATAATATATGTCTCATAATACAGTATTTTGAGGAAAAATATGTGTCAATCAAGGTTATTGAGTAGTATATTTTTAATAATTTATCATAATTTCATGTTTCCCTATATTATTAATAACACATAATAAATATAATTTCAATTGTAGAGTAATAATTTAAATGGATCACAATATGGTGATATTCATATAGAAATTATGTATTTCATCTGTTAGAGATACAATTAATGTATCACCGTAAATCATATTGTTATTCAATGAACTATATGGGATGATATATGTTTATCTTTCTAGAAGATAAAATATGCACATAAAAAATTGGATTTCATGTTAATGCCTAGTAATCTATTTTTCCAATTATTTCTCCAATCCATGATTTTATTAATATTATCCATGAAACTCATAAATCAACATTATTTATCCCTGATAAAGGTGATTAGGAAATGGTGATTCCTATGTTATAAGAATCATGGCATAGTGATAACAAAAGGTCATGTCTAAAATAATTAAAAAAATTTATTATTCATTAAATTTATGAATATTATGTGATTTATATTATGGATATTTGACTAAAATTTTATGATCATTATTAGAAAGAATCTAACCAAAAAATGGATAATTTATGATTAATTAAATTGTAGACATATATATCATATCAATATTGACGTGACTTCATTTAATAAAATGTAAATAATTATTATCATAGATTAATAGTGTCAAAATATTAAATTAATTTTATAAATATAAGTAGTTGAACAAAGAATGATATAACAAAGTATATTATTTTCTGATCAAATTGTTTCATCATTTATAGAATGGATATAATAATTAGTAATCTATCATTAGTCTAATGACATTGTTGATTTGTGATGTATATAAAGGGTTATATATTTGAATAGTAGTGATATTTATATGTTATTCAAAATAGTCACTTGTATATATATTTCTCATTATATACATTTATGTTTATTGAGTAAACTCAAAATTATAATTAGAGAATTAATGGTGTTAGTAATTTCAAGAAAACATTAATCAATCATTTATTTTGTGGACAAACCCAGTTTGGTTTGATGATTAATAATAATTAATATGTTCCCCATTATATTAATTTTCATGTATTATTTATTTAATGGGTTATAGGAGTTCCTAAAAGCTATAAAGAATAATTGTTGTTGAGAGTGGTTATAAATGTTTCAAAATCACATGGTTAAGATCCACTAATTATATTTATCATAGAGTGAGGGTCACATTGAATATTAATCATATAAATAAAGATAGTTGTCATAAATCTTAATATTATTGCCATATTCATATGTAAACAATATTTATTAATAAATAATCGAATGGTTCATTATTTATAAAAATTATGATTAAATGAATATAATCCTTTTTTCATACTATCATCATTTGAAAATAATATTGATCATTATATTAGAAATTCAAAAAGGATTTACATAGCACCACAATTGGTGTCAATTTACTATAAGAAAAAAATTTCAAACATAATTTAAATGTATGTGACTAGTTTTTTAATTGTCACATTCTATGTGAAAATAATTAATAAATTTTGGTTAATTAAATTTAAAGGTGTATAAGCCTAAATTTCTCCATCTATAAAAAAATTATGGGGAGTTTAAGATACATCTATGGGAATCCATTTATTCATTCATTTACTTGGGTAATAATTTTTCCAATATCAATCACACATTCAAATAAATCCTCGATTCTATAAAAATTATGGATGGGGTAGCAGTTGATTTAAAATATGACTCAATATAAAAGACATTTTAACCATTGATAAGGATACAAATGATGTAATATTCAATAGTCATAAAATTTCCCTCATTATATAATTTAACAGGTATAGTAGAAGAAAATCCTTTTTTAAATGAGAAATATAATATAGAATCATTCAGTAAAATATTGGATGTCATATTGGATTATAATAAAATGATTTTATCTTTCCAATGGTCAAAAATGAATGGGGAAATATAAAATTAATATGACTTAAAAAATTCTAATTTTTTATGGTTCAATTTTGTGATCCGCAATTGATAGTGGATTATTATGTTTTTGTATTATTAAGAATTTTAACAATTGTGGATGAAATCAAAAAATAATGTAAATTGAACAAGATTTTCTTAATAAAAATTATATATTAAAAAAACCATTATATTAGAAATTTATTATATCATGTAAGAGGCTTAAGTATATTTATTTTTGGATATCAAATACCATAATCTAAATGTTATTCTTAATACTATAGAATAAATAAAAAATGTGATATTAATATATAATACACTTATGATGGGGTAATTTTTTCACGAAATGTACAGTAGAATTATTTTCCTAGAGAAAATAATGTTTATAGGATAAATGAATAAAGTCCAATGTTGTTTTTCATGATTAAAAACATTATATATAACCAGAAAAGTGATGGAATTGTGAGTATAAATATAATATTATATGGATAATATATATATATATAATTATATTTGGTTAATGATTATTAAAATCACGTAAATGACGAATCATAATGAATTACTGATGATTTTCTATAAATGATAGGATATAGAATAATATATCATTGATCATTGTTGGATATTAAAAATGAATATTCACATTAAGAAGTGTTAAAAACATAAAATAAAGGAGTACATAGTTCAATGATCCATTTTAAATGAAATTCTATAACTGTATGGCCCATTTTATTTTTGAACATATATTTTGAAATTCCCAAGTGACTACTTTCGTTTGGAAATGGTCTTAAATCTATAAAATATTGGAAGTTATCCACGATGGCCTCCAATGGAAGAGGTATGTTTTTCACACAACTATAGTTTCATGAAACAGAATCCAAATATATCATGGATTACCAAATATGTGTGATAATGTTAATACTTTGAAATAATTTAGATTTTGAGAAAGATTAAATGTTTAAAATTAGAGAGTTTCCTTATTTTTTTATATAATCCTCTAGAAGAGAATATGAATTTTGTGTGCTTAATTAATTTTATAGTTCATAAATTCTGAAAACTAGAATCATAATTTAATTTTTTGAAGATAATTTTGTAAATCAAAGATACATATGTCTAATATCATCATAGATTTCATTATAGAACACATTTCGAACCATTTATCAATTAATATTCGGTTTCATGAATGATTATAATTCATCATGAAATTAATGTTTTATGGAACACAAAAATATGCATGAATACCATCCCTTTAAAATATATAAAATATCCTTAAATGATTTACCTTGGTTTGGGAAACTCTAATGTTTCACATAGCTCTAAATTTTTGATAATATAGATATAAGCATCCCATTTCATTGATCCGTTTTACTAAAATAATTTTATGATATAATATTAACCATTTTCTTCAAATCTATTCACAATGAGATCAATCATGATAACTCCATAATCAGGATTTGTATCATTAACACTTACATACAATCTATTTAAACCAATAAAGTGACTTAAAATCAATTTTTTCTACTCTAATGTGTATTCCTTATCATGTTATCCATGATTCATGTTGTGTGAAAAATAAAATATCTATGAATTATTCTCTCTATAACTATTCGTATAATTGATGATTGATTCATGACCACAACATTGTTTTAGGAAATAATAAATTATTTACCTAATTGATATTTAATTGGATTAATGGATCCTCCAATCCATCCACCATTATAATGAATAGAAGCCTAACATTGAATCACTACAAATATATATATTTTGATCATTTAAACTACCTAGATAGATTTCCTAGATATATAAAATAAAACTATACAATAGTTTCGTAGTCTAACAATAATAAACTACTTGAAAACATCCTTATCCTAAAATATTATAACAAAATATAACATATTTGTGGAAAAAATTATACATGGTGTTAAAATACCTTGTTTCACATGAGATGAACATTATAGGCATTATATAATATGGATAATATAGAATATGTATGATTTTACCCACTATACTATAAATAAATCTCATTTTATTCCCCCTCATACATTTTTATCTCCATAGAATAACATATAAAACATACTCATTTAACCTCAAAACATAAATTCCTTATTTCTTATATTCACTAGGGAAGAAAAATTGATAATCATCAAAATGATGACCAGACTTCCTGATTTTTAGATATATTGAGATAATTTCAATTAAAAAAAACAAGTTCATGATGAAGTATCACCATTACGTTATAAACAATTTCCTTAATCTATGTGGTGATATTGGGATTACCTATTTGAACCATACAAGATTTCATGAGTGATGATAATGGGATTCTTTATACAGGAGGAATGGGATTATCATCCCGAGCCTGGTAGTATACATAAATTATCAAAACCCATATTTATAAAGGATTATAATTTATATAAAATTGATATCATATCAAATTGTTACCCATAGGGAATAATAATTTAAAAGACCCAAATTATCATATTTTAATATATCATTAAATGCATATCTATCATTATCACATGATGTTAAATTTTATTATATGGTCCCGCATAAATAGCATAAACTATGGTTATGACTAATGTGAGTTTTTATCATTATCAAATATATGTGTTAGTATGAATCCAAATATATTTCTAATCATGAAAAACCAAAAACCATGTTTCCCCCATAAAATATTATTCTTCAGGTGACGATCCCGATATGACAATGACCACTCCAAAAATGGATTTCAATTACAATTCTCTTCTTACTAGGATATTATATTCAATCCTCATAAAATTTATGATTTATAAAGAGCCTCACACTAAAAAATATTAAGGTCACACTATAATTTTTTATGAACAATAGATGATAATATATTCCGAGACTAATACATGTTGATCATGTATGTAATGTATTCTTCAACAATATATTTAGTATAACTGATTATCCACATTATAAATTAAACAATATTTCTACCCACTAGACTATAAAAACTAGTTTTCAAGAAAATTCAATACACAGATTCTATCCTAGTATATATGGATTATTTATAGAAGTCATCCCCCCATAAGCCTTTAAATCTATTAACACCCTCACGTATATTTATACCTATAAATGTGTCCAATGCATTTAAAAATTATAAATTGTGTATTATCCTAGGTTACGTTTTAAGGAGGATAATATAATATGGGAGAATAATAGGATCCATTCTCCAACTAAATAGTTTGGGAACAAAATACGCTTTTTCATGTGATGATCATAACATATATTATTTTTAAATCAAAAGAAAAATATGTGACTAACTAGTAATCACCCCTCAATTTCCTTATTTCAGAATACAATATTCTTACTCTATTTTATGATAAAATTATTCTATTTGAGATTATATTGGTAATAAATATGTAATTAGAATAAAATTAATACAATTATTTATTTTAAATTCATCATCTATTCTTATTGTTATCAACGTTGTCAAACAAATATTGGTTTGTATAAGTTTTGGGATTTTTATACCATATACATGAAACGAATGATTCCACCTGGATTCTCTGGAATGAATCCATTTTACCCAATAAATTAAATACTATTCCCAAAGGATTTTTGCATATAAATGAAGATGATATTTATATATATCCAATATTCCCAACATAATCCTCAACTCCAATCAAATGATGAGAAACGATTTTTGATATCTAGTGTTGGAATTAAATAGTCCACACTAGAAGAAATTACATAGAATGTGATTAATGAACATGTATTAGATTTATAAGGGAAAATAATTCTTGGAAATTTACATCAGTGAGTAATCCTCATAAGAAATAGATGAAATCTAAAAATCCATTTCAAAATTGATTTACAACATCATAAACCATAGTGTTGATGATCATTTTCATTGGAAATGTATTAATGTGGCCCTTGGGATTATGAATACTACAATTATGTTGAATTCTATATTCATATCAAACCTAAAATATTTTTAAAAAAATATTTTAGTGAACTTAAATTGAATATATTTCCCTATAACAATAATAGATGTGGATAATTTTGAATAATTATTGTAAAAATATTCATTATGAATTCCATCTCCTTCACTCGGAACATGAAAAGTAATTTTGATTATGTTGTTAATTACAATGAATTAAAATTTAGTAAAATTTAAAAACATAATTCATATATGAATCATCCTTGAAATCATGTTTGATACCATAAAACTATCATTCAATATACTACAGGGCACAATCATGAAACTATCCAACATGATTTTACTTATGTTGTGTTGAATTCCTCTTGCTTGACTTTCAGTTATACTCTACCCACATCTACCCAAGTCCTATTCTATTAAAGGGTTACCACTACCCTATCATATAGAAATAATGAGAAATGATCTATTCCCAATTAATATGTTTTTTCTATAATTGGTTACCATAAATCCTTATTTGAACTTCCTACAATAAGGAGTACATAAGTTGTCATTCCCATACATTACCACAACAACATATATTCTAATTCTCTCCCAAGAATGATATGGTAAATCTACATCCAATGTCAATGATGTAATGGATACTGATTTCTCACCAATTATAATTACTACATAAGATTTACCATCGATAGAACCCATAATTAGACATCCTAAAATAATATGATGAATCCACTAGAATTCAAATACATAGATTCCTACCTAGTAAATCATGCCTCGGCCCAACATGTATGGTGCATAAATAAGGGTTAGAAGACCATCCTTGATAGATTATATTCCTAACCAATAGCTCTTATGGATCCTTCCACCTATAACAAATCTATAATCACCCTCAATAAAACAAAAGTATTTGTCTTACACATGTTGGGATATATAACCCAATAACAAATCAAGATGGTCTTAAGTAACATTGTTGGAAACTAGTGTCATTAGAAAATATTATGGGTGTCCTCTTTAGGATAATTAATCAGAACATGTAATCCATGTGCTTCCATCAACCAACATAGAATCTATTAAATTATAGAGGAAGTCAATTTAATTCATTTATGTACTATAATATAATAGAATCTAGCTTCCATGATGATACCACTCATGGAACCAAAAATAAAATTAATGTAAGAACCACCTCAACCCTTAAAATATTACACATATAGAGATCCAATTTTACATATATTTTTAGTCAAAAAGAAGTATTCCCTACTCACCATTGAACTCACCGAATATGGTTTCACTAAAGAATCAAGTTGAAGGACTCTACATCCACCCCCAAAAATAAATTTTATGGATATTATATAGAGGATTTAAATCAATAAGCATGAGGTTAATATGGTTCTAAAATCCATACATATGAATCATAATGTGTATAATTTATGTGATTTCAATTAGGGATACTCTGTGAATATCTCACATTACTATTGGCCTCCCATGTCTCCAACTCTTCTCGGGAAATATAGGAGACATCGTGATCATGTTTGTTACCATCCACTAATAGGGAGAACAATATAAATACACATTTGATCTATGATATTCAATTCCCCTAATATTTTATTAATTTTTCGTCCAAAATTAAAATACTCATCAAGATCACATATCCTCTAGATCAAACCACATTATTTTAGTGATGGTTGGCTTGTGTGATACTTGTTCTACCCATGATTGAACAAGAGAATAAATTTGAATAACTCCACTAACATAATTATATGTTTGTACATATGGGTTAATGTATTGAATATGATTATGAAATTAGTGATCCAATACTTTTATACAAAGTATTAAATAGTTATTATATACAAATCCATTATTATAATACATGTTTGATGAGCCCTTGTGTATTTAAAAGTCTTACCAAATAATATATCTAAATGATACTACCCATGAATTCCATTTTTTACTCTCTACAAAATATTCTTTGTTCGTATATGCCTCCTAAATATTCATTTAATAATCTAGATAAATATATAAAGAAAATGGTGAGTTAGAAATCATAGTAAGGGAATAAACATTATTAAGAGACATATTATTTGAGTATAATGAAAAACATGATATAAAAAAAATAAAGGGATCATTAGTAGTCACATAGAATGATTATATAAGGAAGGTTATATCAAAATTTTATGGTAACGTAGTTAATATGGAATTAATATAGACAATTACATGAAAATAATTCATGGATAACCATTAGGGGAAGATAACATTGTTGACAGAGTCACATTGTGGATTACGTTCACCCCCTAATCCCAAACATGATGTCTCGTGAGATGAAAACATTAATAATGAATTATAATTTTGTATAATTTTTTGCCTTCTAGTAATATTTGTATCATGTATATGTTTAAAATTTAAATATATTGAAATTAATAAGATTGAAAAATATAATAATTACCCATGGAAATAAAATGTGTTGCATCATATTGCCACATATTATCATGACAAAATATTACATAGAGAATACATTTGAGAAATGATCATAACGTCTGAATTGCCCAATCATGGTAAGGGATAGTAATATATATATAATTTTAAGATACAATCACATATATATATATATATAATATTAATTTCAAAGTAGTAGATAGATAAAATTGATTCAGAGTGTTAGGTGTTATATTCCCATGAAAAGGGTTGTTTAGAGAGACCCCTTACCTCAAGCCTTATTTGTCACATGTTTTATTTATTTTCAAGAATAATATAATTATGTTAAATATTGAAATTATTATGATAATTTTTAATGTTTATTATAATTTTAATATTACTCCTTATCTATTGTATTCAATTACATAAACTTTTATTTTCATGTCGGATGTTTGGATGATTTTAAACTCATATATCTAAAATCAATTATAAAAATTTACTACATAAAATATAATTATAAAATAATAATCCAAATAATTTTAAATATTTAATAATTACGACTTATATCTATAAATAACATTTTTTAAAAAATCAGGATATATATTTAGGAATAATGAATTAGTTTAAAATCATGGAGATTGTTGGTCCTACAGAGGCTTGTGTAACGTCTCTATTTCTCAGTAATCAAAATTGAAAAAGAAAATGGTTAATTTATCACTACATAAATACAATTATATAATCAATATCATGTAATTTAGATAAATAAACTTATATATAACATGAATGTGACCCATTAATAAAAAAATAATTTCATTTCTTCATGTAGAGGTACTTTGTCTTACAGTAGAATGACATTATCATTATTTAATTGATTGTGGGGTAAGAATTTGTATGAGTTATTAAATATATAAAATTATTATAATCCATATAATATATAGTAAAAAATTTAATCCATTTTCGTTAATAGCTTGGGGAGTTGATGATGGAAGATGAATTACATCGGTTCTTCAGGTGGATGTCCACCATATACACCAATAATGGTTTCTTTTCTAATTTTATTGAAGTGGAGATGGATTTAGTGTATTACTTTTGCATATTATCATAATAATATATAAGAGTTAATAATAATTTATATCTTAATTTAATAAGATTTTTGGATGTGTTAGAATATATAAATCAGTGATCTTTTGTTAAGAACAATACCTCTTCTTCTGCACAACTCTAAATTATTAGATATAAATTTTCCCAATATAGGATTTCAAAAAAACCTATGTCCTAAAAAACAAGGTATTGAAATTAATATTGTTTTTTATTTATTGATATTATTAAACAAATAAATTTTTATGTTTTAAATTGATTATCTAATAGGTTCCATAAAAAAATTAAGAGGGAGAATAATGTTTGAAAATACACATTAAATATTTATAATGGGATTTACAATCAAACCCAGTTCCTAAAAATTTAATAAATAACTAATTAAAGAAGTTATATGGTTGAAAATAACGTTATTATTCAAGATTAAAATTTTACAAAACATATTACTCCCTTTACCTCTTCAGTTTTATGGCTTGAGTAAATGATTTTATCATTATCAATAGTTGTTAATTTTAACAATTTTCACTATTAATTTTATAAAAAATTAGCTTCGCCTAATAAAATAATATCAAATATTCTAATTCATTAAATAGACTCCATTTTTCAAATTAAAATCACAAATATGGTATAATTTAATTTAAAATTAAACCCATATACATGATATGAAAAATATTTTCTAATGAAAAAGATTTCATAAGTAAAAAACAATTTATACCAAAATTCCACATGGAATTGATTAAAATAACCTAATTTTGATTAATATTAACATTAATGAAATAGGTTAACTTTAATGAAATTTTTATTAATATATTTAAATTAAAATGATGTTTTTAGTAAAAACAAGTATTATTCAATATAAATTAATAAAATAAACATTTCAAAAAAACCTCTAATATATTAAAGAAATTATTTTTCCAATAATCAACTTTTTTTAGAAAAATTAAATAAATGCTAAAAAAGTTAATTTTTTTAACAAAAAGTACTAAACATCATTATTCTGAGGATGATTTATTTCTTAATATAATAAATACTTTATAAAAAAAATACATATTTATCAATATATTTTAGTAATCCTCCATACAGAAATTTAATGAAAATTGTTATTCAAATTTCTAAAAAAATTATTATGGGATAGTGTATAATATAATATTTTAATTAATAATTTTATACTTTTATTTGTGTTTTCTAAAATGTAGTGTTGAATGTCTAAAATTCCATCAAGAATAGTTTACCTTTTTAAAAACTATGGATTTTGAATTCTCCCCAGTAAATAATTTCTCCATTGAAATTTTTTATTACACATCATGATAAAAATTGGTGAAATAACTACTACTTAATTACCACCTATAGATCTCAGATCTCCTCTTCTTATTTGCTGTTTTTCTATAAAACATTAAAAAGTCTAGTCATTATGTTTTTATAAAATTAGCTATATAGTATACGATCATAAATGTTTGCCCCTCATATGATAGATGTTTTATTGAGATGAACAACCTCTTAGTTCATCCAATTAAAGGGGTGAATTGTGTACATCCTTATGAAGAATATATGGAATATGTCGTGTACTTTTAAAGGGTTAGTGGGAGTTCTAATTCATAAGTCATTACTATGATGTGTTCAGAAATATTAAAGGGGATGATGCACATGGGGTGTAGCCTCAACTTATTACCAAATATCATTATTATATTCAATTTATATTGTTTTATTAACATTTTAACCTTGAAAATAAAATAACCATAAAAACGTTTTAGTAGTGCAATTCAGCTGGATTTGACTTGTCTTGATGTCTTATTGATTAGAATATACATTTTATAATATTTAACTAAAAAAATAATTTCTTTTTAGCTTTTGATCACAAACAATATCCATAAACACAGGAATTATACATATATTCCACTAAATTTATTAATAATTAGACTTTTGGATCCTTCAGGAGAGACTATTTTGTTATGATAACTCAGTAAGAGGAAGATGTTGGTCCCATCCTCCATTGATGTCCATGAACTATACTTTTAATATTTCATCCAGATTTAGAATAATCTACTCAGTTCAACCATTGTATTGGGTGGGATAAACAATAATAAAAAAATTATTTAAGTCAGTTTGGTGGATTATTATTAAAATAGAAGTAAATCAGAGACCATGATTAGAAACACTGAAAAAAGGTGTTCTATTATGCCCCGCTAACACTTTGGTAAATATTATATTGTGTCGATCTATTTAGAAATACTCTAAATTTGTAATTATGTGAACTCTCTTTGTAGGATTATCCACCAATACCAATATGTATATATTTCTTATAGATATATTAGGATAAATACATCCTATTTCCACTATTTTATATTCCCTTTTCCATGTAGGTTTATTTAATCTTGAGTCATCCCCTTATAATTATGCAATTAATCCTTCACATTCTTATATACTAGAAAGTTTATGTATATTACAAAATATTAATATCAATATTTTACCACCAATTCCTCTCCCAGTGGTATCAATAATTCTTCATTCTACATGGGTGGATATAGAAGGATAAGATATGTGCACCATTCAGAAATTCTTTATATTTATTAGGATATGTATAAAAATATAGTCATGGACTAGAACATAAAATTTTTCCTTCCTCAATTTTAAACATGGTATATTTCAATTTTTTTATATATTCCAACATCTTATAAATTTCCACATCATATAATTTAGAATTTTTTACCTTATATAGAAGGGATGGTTGAAAAACATTGAATGGAATGATGATGTGACTTCCATCATGTTCCCAATTTCCATCCTTCTCTATTGTATGAATGTCATATTCATTCCAATTACCACCACCATTGAACTCAAAAATACATTTCAACTTAGAGAATATTCCACTTTATTAATTTATTATGATGGTAATTTATTGTGAAATCATAAAACATCATAAGATTAAACATATGTTTCTAGTGAATATTAATATCCACTATGTGAATATATATTTGAGAATCTTATGGTCTATATATATTTCATAGTTATACATATATAGATAAAATTTTATAATTCTTAATGAAATGATCATATAACCCAAATAAATATTAGGAATCGATTGGTCTACTCATGATAATTCAACTTCTTTATTTATTAGGTTATTAAATTTTTTTCATCTATAAACATCATAATACCTTGTTCGATGAATCTCCATATGTATTGAAATGTTCCACTTTGGAAGGAATTTTGATAATTGGGTTATCTATAAGACTCATTTTCTAATCTATAATGATTTCTCCACATTCATTGGACCATAAAATAGTCTCCTACCACCCATCGACTTAATATGGTTAGTATATTTCTTAACCATGATTCTTTTCTCAATCATTTTCTGTAATACCCAACTAGTTGAAGGAAATTACAAAAAACCATTACAAATCATCATATAATATTATCCTCAATTAGATTTATCATATAATTATTAATATATATCCCATTATTGATGATAATATTCCCAAGGAATGATATTTCTTTTATGTAGAATTGAAATTTTTTTATTTGTCATTTAACTTCTCCATTATAAAATGTTTTATCTTCATACTTAAAATATTATCCCTACTCCACCTTACATTTATTGTAAATTTGAATATCTCTTATAATTACTACCAAAACTTTTTTTGTTATATATAAATACTCAATTGGTTAATTCCATAATATTCTATATAAATTTTGGGTCAAAAAAGAATCAATAGTAATTCATAGTATCCAACCCGTTTTTTGAAATGATTATCATAGAATATTTACATTCTTCCCACTTAAATTGTGACATACTAGCTAATGGTTCACCTTATAGAAATACCATAGCATATTTATCTTATCAAAAAATTAATGAATTTGTTGAATAAGATACTTGTACTTAATCTTGATCTAGTTGAGATCACAATAATCACTAAATTGGTTGTTTGAATCATCCATCATATTGACATAGTGGACAAGTGCACCCTATTGTTGATCACATAATCATATAAAACCTCTAAATAGATTATTTTTTTAGTTGTTTCACAAATCACCCATTATCAATTATTGTTATTTTATTTGTATTCCTAGATATTTTCAACAAAAGAGTTGTATTATCATTTGAAATTTCAACATATCATCTATGTGGAAGACCATGTGACTCTTAATGGAATTAACTAGTATAATCCCTCATAATGGGACTATGATCAATAATAATATTTTCCGTAGTTTTAATCAATTTTTAATGATAGAACAATTCAAAATGAACAAATATACATCTTTAGAATGATGATACAAAATAATATTCATCCTCCTCATTACACATGTATAGAATTGTAGGGTGATTTTTGTAATAGAGGGTGATTTCCGTTTAAAAAAAATTATATTAGCCCCATATAAGGATATTCAATCAAACGATATAATTTCATAAAATTCTACTAACGTATTTATATCATGTATTGGTTGGAAGTTCAACTCATAAATAATAAAATGTGATTTTTTACATGGATATGATTTTTTAATTGTCCTAGTCACCTTCTTTACAAATAACACAACATCAATGATTTTATTTGGTTAAAAAATTAATATACTAAACATTCATTATATGAAATAATTGATAGTACTATAGTCAAAATGTTTATTCTGTATTATTGAATAAACCAATATAAAAACTATCACCACTTCATTTTATGGAACCTATTTTTCAATAGTTGTTTCACAATTCTCCCATACTCTCTATGAATTAGTGGTGGTTTTCATTGAATGTAATTTTATACCTTATCATAGTTTAATAGTTTCTATATTGTTTATTTTCCTTGTAGTTGAAATATTTGACTATGTGCTAATTGGTGGGTGCATTATTATATTATTCTTGTTCTTTAGTGGGTTTATCTTATTTTTAGTCACTACTGTGGTTCCCTTCCTCCACACACACAAAGCCATTCCTTGTCCACTTCATGAAATTTCAATGAGGATTCTCCCCACACATTGTACAAGAGAGATGTTTGACTTTATTTCAATCATTATATTTCTCCACCATTTTCTCATAATTAATATATATCACCCATTTGTATTACTATTAAGAACAATGATATTCACCAATATCTATTACAACATTGAGGGCACATGAAACAATTTTCTTATAGATAAAAAATTGAGAAATTCCAACTCTATTCACATAATATTATTTAACTCACAAAAGAATCATACATATTTACATTTGGGGGTGATGAAAAATATTAAGGTGTATTTTTCATGTAAATGTAGGTATTATTCATACACCCTGATAGATTTTTAATCATTTTTAATGATATAATATAAACCTATATCTATTATAAGATAGAGAGAGTGAGGAAATTATTTATCAAAAAATAGATTTCAGAATTTTTTCCACTAATTAACCTTGATACCTTGTTTAGGATTCATATTTTTATTAATGCACATTATTGATTGGATTCACTATCCATATGATAAATAGAAAGTAAAACCATATATATTTCAAAAAACTGCATAATAGATATGATCACTTTAATGGAGTTGATTTCGTGGTCTATTATTAATTTTTCTAAATATCCTAGGAAATTTATAGGCCATTATCGCATATATGTCTCAACTGAATCATTCTATTTCTAGTGGGTAGGTAATTTCACATGATTCATGTTATCATTCATAAATACATATTTTTGATCTAGTATTACTATAATGTAATGAGATCCTACTCCCATAATTTTTGTAATAACATTATGTAAATCATCACATTAACTACCATGTGGGATTTCATATGATTTCTTAAATTCTCTCTGTTATTTAAAGAGTAAAAACTACAAAAAAATACATAAAATAGTAATTGTACAAAATTTAATATTACCACCATTTGAGGAATATAAAATAAATTATTGATATATATTATCTTATGAGTATCCATGATTAAATATCTTTTTATAAATTGTAATTTACTTATTAACTTTTCTAATAAAAAAATCAAGTCCTTCATAATGGTTCGTAATGTGTTTTTGAATTTCCAAAACATATCCCCCCAGATAGTGAAATCATTTTAAAGGAAATAATCATTTTTGAGCCGAAGTTTATGATCATGTAATTCTTAATAAACCATTTTTTAGTTATTAAACTTTTGTATAAATATTCTAGAGAAATAGCCACTTTTAGTATCCAGAAAAGGATGCAATTTCTTAGAAACAAGTATCCATATAGTTCGCCAAAATTTGGGATATTATCATATATACAAAAAAATCATTGATTTATCCTTGGAAATATCGATATAGTTCATACATTCATTTTATCATTATAGATTCAAAATAATATATATTTTATTATGATACCAATTATATAAAACCAATTCTATTACACAAAATGTGACATGAATTTTAATACAATCATAAATTAATGAAAACAAAAGGATTTTGAGGCCTATTTTCGTTGGAATACTATGTTCAATATACATTCAAAGGGAACTAAAATTTACTTGAATACTGTATTCTCCATAAATAAATACTAAATACTTTTGAAATCTTAAAACTGGATTTGATATACCAATTATATCAAACCAATTCTAGAGTATGTTGTGTTCTCATAAAAGGGATGGATAAAAAGTAATCACATGGATGAAAAATATAGTGAAAATTCCATCATAAGATCAATTAATAAATGGTAATGTGAAAAAAACATAAAACATGATATAAATATATGTCTTGTATAAAAACCAAGACAAAATCACTTGGTGGATAAATTTCATTAATCGATTAGGTTCACTCCCAAATCTCACACATGACATCTCATGAGGCAAAAAAATTACCCAATCCATTAAAGGGAAAAATAAGTGTGTCCCCAGTAAACACATTCATATCATGTACACGAATATGTGTTTCAAATAAGGAAATAAATAATAATTAATAATCATAATAAGTCTCTAGGGAAAGAAAATGTACTGAATAATCATTCATTACATCAAAATCTAAATATATTTTTTATGAATTTTTTTTATTAAACTATGATAAGGTATGCATTTCCACATAAGACGATGGGAAATGGAGATAGGTATAAATTTGAGATATATATATATAATTTATAATCATTTAATTATATTATAAATATAAATTCAGTTAAATAGTGACTAATTATATCTCAATGAAAATGGTTGTTTAGAGAGATCCTTAATCTTGACTAGGAATAATCATGTGCATTATTTATATTCCAACATAATATAATGTTACTCATTTACATTCATAATATCCTTGTTCATGATTTTATAAAATTTAATTTTATTAGTTGTAATGTTGTACTAAATTACATAATCAATTAAGTTCATGTCAAATGTTATGACAGTGTTCTCCCCATATGTACAAAATGACGCTAGAATTTTATATAAAGTAAAAGATAAAATTATATAATCATATCAAGAATAATTATCCAAAAATAATCTTATTTTTATATCTAAATTATAAAATTATTAATATAATCACATGTTAGGGTTATTAAAAGTTAATGAAATTATGATAACATATATTGTAGGATTTGAGCAGGAATACGTAACTTTTTCACTTTTCAATGATAAAATGGAAATATGGTATGTATTAGTTTATCATTACTAAAATATAATTATTACATAAATATCATAATATTTAAATTTTTATCTTATTTTTACCATCCATGTAATGGCATAGTAATAAATGAATCAAATCACTTTTTGAGGTGGTCATCCATCGTACACACAAAGAATATTACCATTATTCAATTGATGACATGGATAAATGTTATATGATATATTAGTTAAACAAAAAGATTAAATTTTCCTAAATTTCTTATATAAAAAATGAGTTCATCATCTTGAATATTCATGATATGGGACGGTGAAAAAAATTACACTGCTTGGTGAGGGAGTAGTTCATCATACACACAAATGATGGTTTCATTTCCCCTTAGAGGGATGTTGCGAGGTATTTTGGGAATTAAATTAACATAAAAAAATATATCATTATTGAAAATGGTGATCTAAAATCACCATTTTTTAAACAAAATATTTTGTAGGTTTAATAAGGAATAAAATAATGATTTTACTTTTAGAACTACTACTATTCTTTGGACCACCTCTTGAGGATTATAACTATTGTCCCACAAGATTAGATTAATGATAAATATAATCTCCCTTCGATGATTTATGGGTTATATGAAAGATATTTAGGTATGAAGTATCTAAAATTTGTTGATTTTTATGTCTGTAATATAGAGGAGTGGATGTACTTGTGTTTAAGTGAGATTGATTAACGTATTCGTAAATATCCAAAAAAATCAATATTTGAAGGTCAATATCAATACATATTGCATATAAATAAATAAATTATGTATTTGATGAGTTATATGGTCAATGAGACCTCAAAAATTAAATATAAATATGTTCTAAACATTTCACACTCTTTACCTCTTTAGTTCAACCAACAGTAAAACCATTTTCACATTAACTGTAATAATTATTCTCAAGATGTTTTTACTATTATTAATTATCAAAAATCTAATTTTTATATATTATTAATTATTATGATCCCAAATATTTAATAAATTTCTTCACTTTAAAAGGAAATAAATCTAAGAATTTAATTTTAATTGAAATCCCCAAACAGAATGAAAAAACGAGCTTCGAAATGGAATGTTTTCAATAGAATAAATAAAATTTTGTTGAAATTAAATATTCAATTGATAAAAATGACCTCAATTTGAAAATTCATATCAAAATTTAAATAATTTTTAATTTTTAAACATTTTAATCATAAATAATATTTGAAATCGTTATAAAAAATATCATTTTTAATAAGAATTATTATTATTAAAAACTACTTTTTAATAAATATTATTTTTTAATTATCGCGAAAATGAAGCAATTATAATTTATAAATATTTATTGGAAATTCATTAATGATTTTTCATGAATGTTTTTTATTATTATAAATAAATAATTTTATTACTTGAATAAAATATATGAAAAAATTATAATTTCTATGAAAAAAGAATTTTCGTATCCTATAAAGTATTCAATATAAATAATGTTCTCATTTATATAATTATATTTTTTATGATCAAAATATTATTAAGAAATATGCATCTTCAAAACTTCAAATTTAATGAATATGTTAAAAAAATATCTATAAATAATAATATTAATTGTATATTGTGTTTCATTAAAAATAGATCTTACATGTCATATCAGCAATTGAGAATAGTTTTTTATTTTTAATAACTCAGGGAGTAACAAGGTATACCGAAATTTAAAAATAAATATAATTAGTAATTTTTGTGGGAGATATTGGATATTGAACAATACAAAATTGTGCTTATTCCTTTAATAATATCTAATTTCAACTTCACATAGTTTCTTTTTGAGTATTATAACATCTGCATCTGTTAAAACAGATGGGATACATTTTAGAACTTCATTACCATTATCTATCATTATTTAAAATCCATGATAAAAATCTATATATTTATCACATATTTTAAAATCATGATATCAATGCACTCCAAGCATCTTAGTGTTAAGAAATATGTGGGGGCCACAAATGATTCCAGTGGAAATAAATCAGAATCCACATTGTGCATGATCTTATTAATGGTGAGGTGTTTCCTTAGTTGAAGATAATGGTTATATAGACTATCCTTCTCATCAATTTGTCTCCCTTCTATAATAATAAAATTATCACATACCCAATCCAGCTATAGATGCTGGATATTCTCCACTAAGAATTACAAATGTGAATTTCATTAATGTCAATCTCCCAGATGAACTATAATATAGAACTGATCATAGAGACCATGAGGAAGATTCCTTACCCCTAAGTGGTACACAAGATGAGGAAAGAATTGATATTTTCTTTTAATCCTCACTATATATAAACTTTGTCATAGATATTCCTACAAATGAACTACCATATGTTTTTCCACATAATGTGAATAATAAAGAGATAGCAGAACCTACTAGTCTATTATGAACAAATATTTAAAATAAATAAAATTTAGGAGTGAAAAGGTCAATGAAGTAAATATATAACAATATGTTTATGACTATGATTCAACTCAAGAAACATTACTCATTATGGGATGTGGTTTTTAATATCTTATAATTTTATTTCTGGAAATATGAAAAATTATTTATTGGTCGGTCATCTAAGAATGGTGTATCTAGTCTCACGAATCCTATCTACATGGAGTCTATGGATCCATCCACCAGATACATAGTAATATCAGTAGTTAATATATTTATCCTATAAATAATATTTTTTTCCATTGTTTTAGAACACATTCATCCCACTTCTCAATTTAAAAGAGTAGTAAAATGGAAAATGAAATCTGAAACTCCAATTAAATATGTTATAATTAAACTGGCCACTCATATTATGGTCATAGAATAATATATAGCCTTTTACATCTTAAAAAAATATATATTTTACAGAATTATTGGATCATTATACATAATAAAAACTTTAGTAAAGCTATCACCATACCATTTAAGGGTACATAGGATTCAGGAAATTAGTTCATCCATTTTTTTAATTGGTGTTTCCAGATTCATGGAACTATAAAGCAGCATTTAGCCTCTAGTCTCCAACTTATTTTTTAGACAGTTTATGGAACTTCCTTTTTTCAGTACATTAAGTTGGTCCTATGTTCCATCACTATCTTAGTGTACTTTTTAGACAATTACTTCATAATTTGATCTTTTTCATGAATTTAATGATCATCATTAACCTCTAATGTTATAAGATGATAGATAATGAATGCGTTACTAGATTTATTGTACAATTTAATGAACAAAAACTTTTTATTTCTTTTATGATTCCACATTACCAACTATTTGGATTTTTAATGGAGCTATATTGAGATTATTTATGATCAAACATCATCTTCCTGAATTATGATACTGGATTCCATGAATTATCATAGATATATCAGAACCTTAAAAAATCTATTTGGTGACCAAAGAATTATCATTCCCAATATCACCATTATTACACACATGGAATATTATTCCATCTGATATAGTTATGGTCACATAAAATCAAGACCATCCTCCAATATGGATTCAGAAACATTTATAATACTTACATAGTTAGGTGCATATATTCTATGTGAATTAATCTTGCATACCCCACCAGGGTATTGTTCCTTGGAACTCCTTCTTAATTATGAATAATAATTTATACCACATAATGAAAAATAATATCTATTTTTTCTACCTATAAGCTCTAAATAACAACTAAATCCTTATTTTGGGTATCATAATTTAATAGGATTCATTGTTAATGGAAAATTAATGCTATTATACCTATAAAATCATCCAAATACACACCATCAATGTGTTACCTATCATCATGGAATAGACCAGTTACTAGTTAAATCCTGGAATAGTTGAATTGGATGACCCTGTGAAATATGATACATATTACATCCCCCACCCAAAAAATGATTATTTTTATGGGGAATAAAAATTGGCCACTAATAGGTGATATCATCATTTTTAAAAATAATATGCCTATAAAATATCCACCAGAACCCATATGAATCATCATTCATAAATGAAAAATCCAAAACCCTTATGGAAGCCTCTTAATTTGAAATTCAGTCATTATATTTATAGCATTCCAAATAGTTAATATATTGGTTAAAACCATATAATTATATCTAATTTCTTTTAAAAAATTTTAAATACATTATGGAAATCATTTACCATGAGCTGAGAGGAGATACAATGACCCACCCAATATTGGAGGTCCCTTCAAAGGAAGAGTAAGTATATATATATAGATATTTCATAAAATTGGAGAATTGAGAAAATTAACTGAGTAGTAAGGCATTTATTTCAACTCCTTCTAGAACTTCCAATAATCATTCCCATGTATGGGTATAGTTCCATTTTTGACTGATTCTTTTGATAGTGATATTCTAGAGAATGATTATTACACAACCAATATAGTGAAAAAAATTACAAATTGATTAATATGAATATCACCCAACATACATTTCATATAGTTTCACCCAATAATCCTTTTGATTGGTTGATTTTATAGACCACTCATAGACCATTGTAGAATAGATTAAATAACATTTTTATAAGTATCAAATTTGACCAATCAAAAACAAATCACAATCATCTATCCAATTAAGAGATGTATGATGTATTTTTTAGTCCCAACATTCACCGTAAATATGGAATAGGGATCCATAATATAAAAACCACTAGGGATCATATAAATTATCCATTATAACAAATATACTATTTGTAAGAATCTAATCAGAATTCTAACATGGTTCTCAATTCATGATAAATTCAACCTATTAAATGGTCAATTTGGGGCCCTCTTAATGTATTTCAAGAAACCATTCCTATTGGAAAATAAGGTTTCCACAACCAACGTATACCAAAAATATTTCATGGATAATAATGAATATCATACCCCCAACTCCATATCCCATGAATATTTTGGTTTCTTCTTTCAAAGAAACATTTGGGCTCTCTATAACATGAACATGTAAAAAAATGTGTGAAACCAATAGTCTATGGGGAGACTAGATCTAATATCAAACTAATTGCAAATAAAACATAAAATATACTAGGATTGATAGAAACTAGTTTCAAAATCATAAATCAATGGGAATAGTTTTATTATAAAACAAAAAATAAACCATAGAAAAAAAATTATTGAACTTTGAGTTTGTAAAGTTTTTATGAAATAATAAATACATGGATATAAAATATGTCACACATGAAAAAACCTCTATTTGAAATAATTGCATCAACCATCCCATATTTATCCTCTATTTATATTATTAGTGTGTCATATACCCCATAAATTATTTAGACGGTATTCTTTATGGGGAAATGGATCCATTTGGCTTGTGGGAAGCCTAAAACCATGATGTTCTATGATAAAATGGAGAGAAGAGTAAAAAATAGAATAATAACTTTTCAAATGAAAATAAAATCAATGAATTGAAGTCTATTTTGGGTAATACCTGGGATTAAATCATTGAATGTGTCACCCAATTATTTCCCCAGTTGGATGAAATGACTCTGGATCACCTAAACCACATCCTCAAGAACAAAAAAAAATACTTCCCTTAGATCACCTCATATTCGAATAATATATGGATGCCTATAAGGCTTAGTTATCCAATCAACATTTATTTTCAGAATATCTGACAATTATACTTCCCTTGGTGCCACCACTATCTCTTTTAGAGATCCAGTCTGGCCAATTATAAATCAATAATTAATTATAATTTTGACATCAATGGTGGGACTAGTCAAGAAGGACCCATTATATGGGTTCCATATAATGTATTGATATGGAAATTATAAAATCCTAATTTCCTGAACATGATTCTTTGGTTAATGAAGTCATACATGCAGATTAAAAGGAATAAATCACAAACTAATGACTCAACAATTTCCTCCATTATTGAGGATCCTTATCAATAGAACATGTTAATTCCCACCCCACATTTAAGGAAAGAGTTTCCATCATTATTGATGTAATTATAATTCATAACCATTAATACCATGATGGATGTTGGTAGATTTTTATCACTATTTTTACATATCCAAATGAGTAATAATATAAAATCTTGTTATGAAAGCTACTTCATGATGTATTTTTATGGAAACACATGTTAATGTTAGTTATCAATCTATCAAAAATTGATCACTACCTTATACAACCTTTGGGGAATTTGGGGGTCATACATGATACCTAGAAGATGAATCTCTCTAATATTTACATAATCTCTTTTCTTTGAATTTATTTAAGGGAAAAACATACTAGTTGGAGAATGAATAACTAGACCAATTTCTATGACATTTTCTAATATCTACTGCATCTTGAATTCTAGAAGCAACAGGTCTAGGGGAATCCCTTTGTCCTCTATGTAGACACAATTGAATGACCACTTTGGGTCATCCTTGCCTCAATTTTTTAAAATGGAAATTAGAATAGATTATAATATTTTAGTCACTCGTTACTCAGCATTGAAACAAGACATTCTTCTATTAGTAATAAATTTATCACATTGGCATTTTAATTTTAAACACTACATTACTACTAGCAGCAACATGTGATTCGATAGGATTACCATGTCCAAAAATCATTTTCCACACTAAAAAATCTTTTACATAACTGATATATTTAACTGTTTCTTGTACTACATCAGTATATCAACATCGTGTTCTTCTCCTATAAGGATATGAGTGTTCTAGTATTGCAATAGTTCATATTTTTTCACCCAACCTCTATATAGTTTCCACTAGATGTGAAGTTATGTGAAGAGTCCCTTCCCTTCATTGACCAGGAGATGACATGATTATGTATTAAATTTATTGGTTTTTCTAGAAAACTGTATAGGAGTAAATTGAACAACAATAATATTTATATGATTTGATTAAAATAGTATTTACCACAACATTAGAGAACCTCATGTCAATATAATTATTTTTATTAAGAGGATAAACCAAAAATGATTTTCTGTATGAAGAAATCATCCATTTCCTTATGTTATACCTCATGGTCCATGTTAATTGGTTTTAAATTAAACGTGACATTTAACATTTCATAAATCAAATCACTAGTGACAATGTAATTAGAAAATAAGATCTCATCCTTTTACTCGCACGATACCAAATGGTGATGTCTCTATTATTGACTATGTTGAAGGTGTTTGATGTCCAATGTTGTGGAATGTTTTATATATAATCCCTTTTGAGCCATTATATGGTTATAAAAAAGTAATATTAGGATAATATACTCATTGATGTGGTACATTAAAATTTTATTCCCCCCACCGCATTTGATGAGAGAATCTTCTAGTTGAATACTATTGATTGTGGGTTTTCACTATAAAGAAAATAATTTCTACCATTATTTTTATATTATAAAAATTCAATATAAACTATCAGAAAGTTCATTTAAAATGATAAAATTCAATCATGTCATGATAATAATGATAAAATATACATTCTTGTTGATGAATTCATTCATTAGTGTAACCCCAAGTAAGATCATTTCCACTATATATAATTATTTTATAGAATTAATCTTTATTCTTAAAATATATAAGAGGTTACCCTAGTTTAATAATATGTATATTCGCGATCATTTATGTATCATCAAGATTTTTTATGATCATATACTAGATATGATGGTTGAGTTACTTTTAGAACAACATTGTTCTTGACTATATGTAATTCTCTCAAATGTTTCATGGGTTAGATATTTATTCTATCTTAATTAAACATCCACCATATATCCTCATTTTCAGTAATAATTATTCTATCATGACTATATAGGGACTTGGTATTTTAATCCCTTTCCCAACCACCATATACTGAAGGTTATGGATTGTTCATACTACCACAAACGTCTTCATGATTTTGCATAAATTTTTACACCACCTTGATTTCAAATTGGGTTTATTTTTTGAGTTCATAAAGAACCATTTCATGGATTAGTTTATGACCCATCAAATGATAATTATGGATCTAAAAACAACCTAAAAGCTTTTAGAGATATAAAATTTTTATCCCATGGAAAATATCTCATTTAACACACATCACCTTTTAATGTATCAATAAATTGAATGAAAAAGGATTTTAGTAAAAAAAATATAATTATTAACAATATACTATATTATAATATGAAAACCTAGCTACAGAAACTATATATATCCATCCAGGTGTATCATATGAAAAATTGAATATCCTATTATGAAACATTATATTCCCCGATATATTAAATTATAAAAAAAATTACCACTGAGGAAAAAAATACAATTTTACAAAACAACTATTTAGGATGTATTTAATATAAAAATGACTTAAAAACACTACATACCTAAACTAAAAGACCATTTAATGATGTGGATTCAATTCATACATAGCCTTGTTGTTTAAAATGTCGGTTTATAGAGAATTCAATGAGAAATATCACCTAAGTTCTTCATTCTATGAAATTTTATTTTGTCATTGAGAGTAACCATAAAAACCAAAAAGAAACCAACTAAGAGTGTAAAAAATTGAGGCCCCATTAACAATTCATATCATCTATTTAACGGTTCATATTCCCTAATTCCAATGACTGGAATGTGTATTACAACTCCAATAAATTCTTGACTCTTCAAATATTAGTTTTTATTAATCTTATATCACATCGTAATCTGGGTAGGACATGTAATAACTACAAAAAAGTTTCCTAGTCGAATGATGGACCATTATGGAATATATCATAATAAAAAGATGTTAATCTACGTAATATATTTCCTCCCCACTTGTCATTAAACATCAATGATATCACCCACACATGATGATGTAAATAATAAATATCAACATGAAAGTCTCATTTGGAAAAACAATACCATGATATCTTATCCAAAATATATAATATTTAAATGAAAATATATTTATATAAGATATTTAACATTTAGAACCAAGACTTATCACTCGCCTAAGAGTGAGATACTTTTTGTTAATATTCACGAACTATATCACATCCAGAGCTATGTATGGCTTCATTTTCATTTCATGGGATATCTAGAGTGTGTTGAGTGACTCATCCCAGTCCAACCCATAAAAAAATAATTGTTCCCCCATTATTTCATGATTTATAATAGATAATTAATTTTTTTTATTCCAGACATATTATCAGTGTGATATTCCTTGGTGGAATTGAGTTTGACTATAAAAAACAATTCACCTATTCGATGTTCCAACTTTCATGATTATGTTTCTTTTAGTGTGTTGAACCTCATCCAAGAATCACATTAGTTTACAAATATAGTTTGTAACAAACTTTATCTAATTTTCCTTAATAATATGCATTTTATTTCCACATCCCATTAAAATTATATGGAATAAAAAAATTAACTCACATCATATCTTGGTATTATTTCATTAATTGTTTAAAGTGGAACATTATAGTTCCAATTTTCCAATAAACACTAATACTTGATCAATGGTTTATTTACATCTTCTCAAAAGATTTATATTAAATCAATGGTCTTAAATATGGAGAAAAAATATACTCAACCATTTTGTGTCCCATTTTAAAATATTGATCCAAGAGAATGAGATTTATTTTAGTTTCATACTACTTTGTTTTATCGTAATTTCACTATCAATGGAGTTCCCTCATTATGGAATTCTAAAAAAGTATTAAAAAATTCTATTTGATGAAGTAAATATCTCATCCACTATTATAATATTGTTTTTATTCCAATATTTATATTTTTCAAAACAATGATGACTCTAGTAGTCTTAGAACGCCTACAAGGTTAATCATTCTCATAATTTATTCCCACTATATTCTTAATGAATTATAAATCAGTAATGGATTCATGGAATTAAAATTAATATACTTTATCAAATATATTTAAGGTCCACTATATAGCCTAGGACATATTTCCATTTCAAATTAGTATCAATTCATCCCTTTATGATTCATTATTTGTTGAAAGGGGCATATGAATAAATATGAGATTGAACTGTTGGTACACAACATCCATGGAAATATATGTGGATCCTAGCCCATTAGATGAACATTTTTTACATTATAACTATTCAATCAATAATTTATTATCATTTATAGTTAAACATTAATTATAGAAGTCTATTTCGCATTCTCGATGAATGAAATTAAAAAAACATCCCTCGTATTTACATCACTATGTTAATAATTATAGATTAGTCCCCCTTACATGAAATAAAACATAATGATTCCTTGAATATTATCCAAATAGAAGGAAACACCTGTTTTTTATACAGTGGAGGTCTCCTACTACTATTTTTACAAAACAATGTAAAGATATATTTTCATTTAATTGGTTAAGTATGGATTTATAGATCACTCATCTTTGATCCAGCTATAAATCATCATTGGACTAGCCACATCATGATACTTTAGGATCTTTTTCATGTTTTACAACTTCTATGTGTTTTGAGGTGATGTAAAATTTATATGGAAATAGTTTCGGTAATGTGTGAATGAAACAATATCATATTCTTGGTTAATCAATAATGATTTTAAGCATTGAATATGAACCATGGATAAAATTTGTATGTAATGAGGCCACATCCTCCCCTCATTCATTTATACTGTTTTCATAACATGATTATATAAATACCACCTAACACGTATTTTTATATATATCCCATGAATATTTTAGCACATTATTGTCAATTATATATGATCTTAATGTCTATATTTTTTTGTAAACATATACATTTGAATTTATTGCCTATAAAAACCCCATATAGACCATCCAATTAAAATTATTATCTCCACTCTCACACAGGGTTTAAAGACATGTTAATTTTTCCATGATCCATTACCACAATCATGTGTAATATTCAAGTTTTAAAATTATTACCTTAAATAGAAAAAGGCCAATTTTTTATTTTATTTGATCATAATATCTAGATTTTCATAATCAATTTGAAATGACGTTAAAATATATATAATTAATGAAATAGACACTCATATTGTTTTTTACCCATTGAGAAAAACATGAGAAAATATCGATCTTCCACTTACCATGTCTCCATCTTTGATATGGTTAGATTTAAAAAATAATAATTTGAAAATTTGAAATACGCATCTAAATATTCATATAGCCTATGAAAAATCCTAGTATGGCTCGATGAACCTTCAATATTAGGAAAACATTCCTCCTATTTTTTTTCCATCCCCCTCATTTCTAACTCATACGACTATATACATCAAAAAATTTTCTCCTATATTGAATATAATAAAATGATAACTTATAGCCCTCATTGTCTGACATCAAACAACAATCACTATTTAGTCCAAGAATAAATACATTAAACTCTTAATATTTCCATCCACATAGATTAGTATTATTTTTATGTCTCTATATTTCATTTTAGGTCTTGTATTTACTGGAAAACATTAAAAAATCAACATATATAGTCAAATTTTTAATACCATATTTATCATAGAAATAATAAATATATGTGTTAAACAAGGTCTGTCCAAATCATTCCCTCTTCCAATAATTTTTCAACTCCCCATAAGTTTTGGTAAATCAATTAAATAATCTTAATTTATAGAATAATGACCCATATGTGTTGAAATATCTGTATAAGAGTTACTTTACACCTAAACATATTGTGGTAATGGATTTTAAATTCCCTCAAAAAAAATCATGATCCAAAGGGCCCCCCAAGGTTGATGTTCAATGGAGTAATTTTAATGAGTTCAATTGAATGGATTTTCTGAAAAATGATGCTCCTACAAAAATGACTTCTCGTGTAATCAAAAAATAATCAATAGCAAATCTGGAATTTCATTCCCTTCTTTTTAGTAGAGTTGGTAGTGGAATCCATATTAAAATAAATGGGAAATAGTCAACCTTAGTGAATCAGTCTCCCAATATTAGATTATGATTCAGAAAGATACAATTTAACATATCCAACACTTATTTGATAAAAATATAGTTTTAGTATAGATGGTGTTTTCATTCAATATATTCTAATATGTTGGAAGAATATATTATAATTATGATAACATTCCTAACTTGAGTATTCATTCAAGTATATTAACTTAATGGTCAGCACTACATTCCAACCACATATTATTAATACTAGATATGATCATCAGGCATGATTATCATTACACATCCTTTTTTATCTATCATGTTTCCAAGATCTCATGGGAATATGATTTTGGAATGATCCATTCACGAAAATTATTTAGTTTCAATCTATTTATCCATCTTCACATGACTTTAAAAAAATACATGTATCTTCATAACCTTATTACAATAAAAAAATTTCTATCATCCTTTATACAAAATATTTAAATGTATTTTTTTCCTATATATCATCAATTATAATTTTTTGATACATCGTTTTTCACTTGATTGTGCATCTCATCATTCGGGATAACATCAATCCACATTTCAAATTCAATGTTTTCTATATACCAAACCTATTATTTAAATACACGGATCATCAATACGATGACATGATAAATAGTGTTTCCAAAAAATCACATATTTCTAATATATAAATGATATAACCCACCAGTGAGGTCATTTATACTTGTATAGGACACACCTAGTCATTTTCATCATGTCATGTATGTCTTACTCCGGGTGGCAAGGATGTCTATCCAACAATGGTACAATCAATTTCTCCATAAAATCTACATGTATGGCCTCATGTTAATGAACATAAAAGAAAATAACTAGACATAATGTTCATGTACATAAAATTAAAAACATATATTCTATGATATAATACCATAATTTCCAGAACCCCCTAATCCAATATACATGACCAGAAGAGGAACGCTACATGTTCCATACTTTTCAACCATAAATTATAAGACACATTACCGTAAAAAGCATGTGACCTATAACAAATATATTATATATGGATTTAAATATCCTATAAGAAGAATAGTTTTTCTACATATCATAACTGTCATCTAGCTGTCATCATTATTTTCCACACTGGATCGCATGCTCGCTATTTGAATGGTATTCACTAAAGTAATATTTGATGAAAACAAAGTTCCCCTAAGAGTGAATGATCACTTCGTAATCATACTGTTAATCCATATACAAACATTATATAACCATTATTTTAAAAATCCAATCATATAATATAATATCTGTTTTCAAATAAATATAATTTTGTCGATATATTTTTTTACCTGAAATACAATGTTTTAATGAATAAAAATATCATATTACTATTATTATTTAATGATAATAATTAAATTTTATTCATTAAGTATTGATAAATTATTGTTAATAACTTTATTTTAAAACTAAATCAAATATAATTTATATAATGAAATTATATCTTAAAATTTTTTTATAATAATTAAGAAATATATTTTTTTCTTCAAAAATATGTTTACTCAACAAAATTATTATTTTTGTTGGTTGTGAAAAAATAAAAATATTTTTATTCAAATATTATGTAAATTGTTTAAATAAAATTGGGATAATTTTGGGAAGAAACATTTCATATTTATCGTCATGTGACCTTTAGGGTTTTTTTTTGAAAAAAAGATTTCTCTAATGAATAGGGATTTTTTTTTTCTTAACAACTGCTTTGTCATTTAGATATTTTTAATTTTATGTTTCCATTATTCTATAATTAATATAATTTAGGTCATTACAATAAATTCCACGTTAATTTTTTATAATAAAACATTATATACTTTTGAAAACTGGGTCATTGGAAAAAACTTTTTTCATTGAATTAGTATGTTAAATTTCAATTTAATATATTCCACCAATGAAAATGAAAATTTTAAAAAATAAATTTTTTTTTAATCTAATTATTAATATTATCTAATTTGGTCAATATATAATATTCTCATAACAAATAATAATAATAATAATAAATAATTATTAGGGTTAGTGATAAAATGATACTACTAAGGGTTAAACCTAAATGATAAGTGTTACAATGGATTGAAACATGTCATGTTCCTATTTAATGGATATATTTATAACTTATCACATCTATAAGCATAAAATAATGTAATTTATTTTCATTTTTAATGATTAAAATGTGAGTATAAATATTTCTTTTCAAAATGTTATTGTGTCTCCCCTCTAAATCATATACATTGGAACCTCATCTCCACTCGGGTTTAGGATGTGTCCAATGGATCATAGAGTCACATTGAGAAGGGGGGGTGTTGAATCAATTATGAATTTTTTTTTGAAATCTTTTTCACATTTTAACTCAAACCTATTACACCTATTAATATTGTTGGATCATATTTGAAATGCATAATATAAATAAAGAAAAACATACACTATAATTAATAGGAATAGTACTAAGACATCCTCTTTTCCAAGTTGGTTAGACCCCAAAAAAGGATCATGTAATATAATCATGTGACAAATTGTCTGGAATCATCCCCCAGGGCCCCTGCCTTGACTACCCCAAGCCCACCATCCATCGCCCAGGGGCTGGTGACTAGAACTGAAAGGTGTATTCCCTATAATGAGATGGAATTTCCATTATAACATGTAATATCACACAAACCAAGATCAAAAAAAGATACATGCAGAAAGTAAACTATATAGTAAATGGGGTGTATACCAAAAGTAGAGGTGCCAGAATAGAAGCCAAACTGAAAAGTATGAGTAAAACTGGAAAGTACAAGTAAAACTAGAAACAAAACCCGTGAACACCCACCAAATATCCAACCTAGAGGGTAGGTACAGCTCTTGAATTGTCATATCTATGGTATGTATCTTATATTGTTCACATCAGAGTTTCCTCAAGTCATGGTACCCTCACCCTCGGTCAATGTTTTCTGTCATCTACATAAGACACAACAAGGTGTTGGCGATGCCTTTGTAGGGGTTAGTATAAATATTCTCAATATGGACCAATAGACCCTTGTAGGTCTCCTAGAGTTCCACAAAAAAACCACAAAGCACGAAGTAATAGTAATCAGCACTACATAGGTATATGCCCATATATATACCAAATTTATCAGTATGCGCTGACACACACCGGATTGTTGAGCGATGACCCCCATGGGATCTCACCCACATAGAATCGGTATGGGATGACCCACACCGGATCACTGAGCATTGACCCCCAAAGGATCTGAACAACATAGAAATAGTATGGGATGACCCACACAGTATTTCTGATCGCTAACCCACAAAAAATCGGTAGATACTAACCCCCGCAATAACCCACATTGGATTGACCTGCCCAAAGTCTATAGGTAACTAAACTCCATATTATTTGTCTCCAACCTCCACCTCACTTCCAGTAACTAGATTCCATGCACCCTGTGCACTCAAGTTCCATAAAAACTATCCCTCGAGATATTAGTCACACCGCAACCACCAAGAAGTCCCACAGAGAAGTATCCCAAAGGTCTTCCACTTCATAAGGGACCTAATTAAAAAGATGGTTCATCAATCGGATGCTCGGTATGTTAGTTATTTTTGATTCCTCTACAGGAGCCTGAATGGATTGGGGGTTCGGTTTAACCTAGATATACTCCAAATTTATCCAAAATTCAATTAGACTCTACCAAAGGACTATCTCTATCCATGGATCCCAATGTTGTAGATGGTTTTTCAATAGGACACCTGGTTATCAAGTTATGGCAAAAATGCGTATCTTGGTCTAATTGGACCTGGGTTTGGTCTGACTCGGCCTGGGAAGAACCGACCTGGTTGGCCTGGGATGTGGCGGGCCTAGCCTGCTGGGCCGTGGACCAGCCTAGCCCCCGAAGGGGCACCCTGGCCCACACTATGCGCGGTGCAGCCCCCCCGAGCTAGCTCCAAAGAGGGAGTAGCTACCCTTTTATCCAGAACAGAAAAGTGTGTCACATTTAGGCATGTCCATGTCACCCATAGGACCCGAGCAGGTCCCTCCGATCCAATATGGCTGACCGGTTCTCTAGTCGGTCCTCCTCCCAGCGGCACGGTCATGCACTGCTGCTCCATAATGGCTGGACAGCTGTGGTCTGCCCTCCAGCCTCTGCCTTGGCCCAACGACCGCAGCCTCATGCTCAACTAGCGGTGCGAATGTGCACAATGCTCTTTCCTTACTGTCTGCCATGTGTCGGCCACCACCTTCTTTCACGAGCCATCACAACTTCATTCCAAGCCCGAAAAGTATGACGACCGTATATTCATGAACCTCAGGTCGATGACTCCGCATCCATATGTCGCACCCAACAAAACATTGTGTTTCTAGTGTCATTAATTATTTAGTGTTGAAGAACACTTGAAATTTGTGTGAAGAACAAAAGATATAGGGGAAAGGCATATGTGTGGGACGATGGACATGTTAGCTTGACCATCATTATTGTTAATCTAGAAGATGAAGAATTAGCAAATTAATTCAATAATATTTCATATTAAGTTCCCTACCTAGACGTTCGTTTGAGGTGTCGTGAGGACGGAGATGAATTTAATGAAGGGCACTGGTGTTCGTCACTCCCACAACTCACTACCGAACCATGAACCAACATCAACATTATTGATCAAAATTGTTGATATTATTTAGAAAATATTTCTCTAATTGTTATCCCCAACTCTCCTTTGCCAACAATTCCCGAAAAAGAAGCGATGAGCCATCATTAATTGATTTAATTCAATTAATGTCAGCACATTAAATTTGGCACATTAAATCAAATATGTTGGCTCATTAAATTGGGAGAAATCCAATTGTTTCCTCACATTAAATGGTGCTTCATGAGGTCCTCACCACTGAATTCAAAATCAGATTTTTTAATTTCAAAAATAAAATAATGCATGCTTTTTTATTTTCTCCCGCAAAAATTCTGAAAACTAATTTTCACCCTTTACCTAATATGGTCAAGGTGAAGCTCTTGTTAAGATAATATCAGTGTTTCATGATCAATGGCTTCCTTTGATTTCAATTCTGAGAACCGGTTCAAAAGTTACAAATTGACGCTCATGCGTTTACAGAACGTAACTGAAAAATGTTCAGAAATTTATTTTGGGGACATCGAGCTTCGGAAACATGCACTGTCAATTTTCTCCGATTTGTAATATTACCATATAATTAAAAAAATTACAAGGAAGATTTTGGGTCTTTGTATTTTTCCCACCTCCGGACGTTGCATCCCCAATATCCACACAACAAACTAGGGAAACAATTGTGGGTACTGAGCCTGAATCTGAGACTCCAGCTTCCATGTGCCCTTCTGGAAGATCTCATGCTACCAAAAATTGCATACCAGAGGTATCGACTGCCCACGAAGGACCTGCTTTTGTCGATACTCAATCTCAACTAGAACCTACGAAAACGTAACCCCATCATCGATGTCAAGATCTCTCCAATAAATGATGTGCGAAGGATAATGTATGTATCTACTCAATAGGGATATGTGGAAAACATCATATAGCCGGTGTATCTAAGGTGGAAGAGCTAAGCATTAAGCCACCTGACCATCTCTACTGGGGACTTAAAAGGGTTTGATGAACCTCAGATATAACTTGATGCCTCAGCCAAATCTCTGCAAACCTCGTCGAGGTGAGACCCATTGAAATACATGCCCACCATTCTCAAACTCAAGAGGTCTTCTTCTTTTGTAATCATAAGACTTATGTATTCTCTTTGTAGTCTTCATCCACTCCTGGATGATATGATACTTCTATGTGGGAGCCCATACCATCTCTGGTCCCATGAGTGGTGACTCCCCTGGGTCATTCCAGCTTAGAGGTGATCTACAAGGTCAACCGTACAACACCTCAAATGGTGACATTCTGATTGTGGAGTGACAGCTATTTTTGTACGCGAACTCCACCAAAGACAAGTGAACCTCCCAGCTACAGCTGAAATCTAGGACCCAAGAACCCAACATTTCCTCAAGGGTATGAATGGTCTGGTCTGTCTGACCATCCATCTGAGGATGGAAGGTTGTTCTCAACAGAAGATGTGTCTCTAATTCCTCCCGCAACCCCTTCCATATCCAGGAAGTGAAACGTGCATCACAATCGGACACAATAGTATATAGAACTCCATAAAGTCATAAATTATCCTGCAGGTAGAGGCGTCCCAATATCTCAACCGATCCATACTCTCTAATATATAGAATGTGGACCGACATTGTGAGTTGTTTAAAAATCACATAGAATGAATCAGGACCCCTAGACCTACATAGAAATCCTGTCACAAAGTCCATCCAAATTCTATCCCACATCCACTCTTGTAGCTATAGGGGATGAACTAAGGCTGCTAGAACCTAATGCTCTGCCTTCACATTTTGATACGTAAGGCATCGAGAGACAAACTCTGCCATAGATTTCTTTATTTTTGACCACCATTGCTAATTATGAAGGTCTTGGTACATCTTCACCACTCCTGGATGCACCTGTAGAGGGTACGTATGGAACACCCTCATCACATCCTCCCTAAGCGCCACTAGTACCATAGTACACCCTTTGAAGATGATGACATTATCCCACCTTCATTAAATCCATCAGGTTCCTATCTTGTGGATATCTAAGCACGTCGATCCTCATAGTCAGTGTCTCCAAGCTGTGCCGCCCTGACTCGCTGAAGTAGTGGTGGAGAGAATGTAATATACTGGAGATAAGATGCACCATCTCGATCCACATTGGATATCCACAAAGTTTCTAGGTGCTTCGTCACCTCACTCAGAAACAGTGTACCAGATCTCCCGCTGAGTGCATCTGCTACAATGTTTCCCTTCCCAGGATTATATACTATTCCAAAGTAATAGTCCTGGAAGAACTCAAGACAAAACCGTTGTCTCAGGTTCAGGTACATCTGGGATAAGACATATCTGATACTCTTGTGATTATAGTATACTGTAAAATATTTCCCCATCCTGTAATGTCACCAAATATTAAAGGTGTAGATGACTGCTGCTTACTCCAGGTCATGGTTTTCGTAGTTCTGCTAATACAACCTCATAAGTTGAGAACCATACATGATCACTACTCACTATAGCATCATGACATATCTAAGTCATGTCCTTGATGCATCACAGTAAATGACGTACCCAACACCCTACTCTGGTGGTCTCATGATGAGGGCACTTTTCAGTATCTGTCTCAGCACCTGGAAGCTCTACTGGCATCTCTCTGACCACACAAAGCGTTTCCCCTTCTTGATAAATTTTGATAAGGGTGATGAAACTCTTGAAATGTCAGGAAAAATCTACGGTAGTAATATTCCAAACCCAAGAAACTCCACACTTTCATCACACTCTTGGGTTGATCCCAAGCAAGTACAACCTCAATATTCGCTCGATCCACCACAACTCCAGCCTTTGAGATGACATTTCCCAGAAAGTGGACCTCTGATATCCAGAATTGGTACCTCTATAGCTTACCATAAAGTTGGTGCTCTCGGAAAGTATCTAGATCTATCTGCATATGATATGCGTGATCCTCCTATATAGCTGATTATATCAAGATGTTGTCGATAAATACTACCACAAACCGAATGAGGTATGGATGGAAGATCCTGTTCATTAGTCACATGAACACAACTATGGAATTGGTCTTGCTGAATGGCATAACCATGAACTCATAATGGCCTTACTGACATCTAAATGTCATCTTCTTCACATCCTAATCGCATACCCGGAGCTAGTGATTTCCTGATTTGAGGTTTATATTTGAAAACCATCATTATCCCTTCAGCTGATCAAAAACGTCATTAATTCTCGGATGTGGGTACTTTCTCTTTATATTCACCTAGTTCAGGCACCAATAGTCCACAAAAATACTCAAACTCTCATCCTCCTTCTTGGAGAACAAAACAAGGGATAACCAAGGAGAAACAATAGGCCTAATGAACCCCTTTCTCTGTATGACCTTCAGCTATAATCACAGCTCTCGAAGCTCTGCGGGAGCCATCTGATATGCTGGTTAGATATCAGTGTCATCCCAAGGTAAAAGTCTAATTAAAATTTAACCTCTATAAAGAGAGGTAGACCCATAACATAATCAAGGAAAACATTAGCGCACAGTTTTACCATTATAGGATATCTCAGACTCTCAACATCAACCTCTCTGAGGGTAAGTCTAGCCAACTTATGTGTGATCGATTGAAACCTTCTCTTGGTAAGTCCATCCTGTACTATAAAGGTTCCCATCTCAATGGTGAATGTAAATCTGGTCCCATCCATGAAGACACACCACACATTGTGCCTAAAATAGCCGATCTGAGTATGGACAATGCATTACCAGTTCATACCCAAGATGACGTTGTAAGGCCTCGACGCTGCTACTAGGAGATCCCAGTCGATGATCAAACCTACTAGACTAAGATAACAATATTGGAACCTGTGTTTAATCATAAAATCCTACCCTGTAAGAGTCTATATCCATAAGGGTATAGCCAATATCTCCAATAGTATCTTTGAGATCTGAACGATGGATGTGGAAATAAATGAGTGACTATAACCTGGGTCCATACGTACTACAGCTTGGGAGGAGTAGTAATAGATAGTACCTTGTATAATATCTAGAGTGCGATGGTCGTAGGACTCAGATACCTAGAAATGTTCTCATCCTAGTCCACATGATCTCTGTGGTCATGGTGGACCATCTTGAGGTGGTGGTGGTAGATCCTCGAATCGCCACCCACCGCCTATTGCACGACCTGCTCCTCTACCACTTCTGCCTCCTACCTACGGACCTTGATCGAATCTTTACCTCTTCCCAGGTAGTCCTTAGACTGTCTGCTGGCCATCTGTATGGAGGATCGGGCAGTCGCAATCCTTGTGAACCTACCCGCCGTGCGAATAAAACTTCATGTTCCTCACCGGTCCAGCTCTATCTAGAGTGCCCCACACAACCAACCTTGTATCTTAAAGTCATCCACCTATAGTTCTGGTCCTATGGTACCTCGACATCAACTATATGCTACTATCTACCAATGACTATACTACATGTTGTTCGATGGTGGGTCTCGCTGCTAGTGACTACTTAGCAATAGATCTCTCTACTAAGAGTTCTCGCTCTAACGCCCCCACCAGCGTCAGGATTCTGAGAGAAACCATCAATGCTATGATCTCCCATCTGAGCCCCATATCTAATGTCCAGGCCCTGAAAAAGGGGTCTCACACCATATTAGTGGAGTAGCGCAAGAGGTTGGTGAACCTCAATGAATACTGTGCCACGATCATGCTACCCTGTTGTAAGTGGAGAAGCTTCTATATATTCACTGAGCGTAAGGTTGCTGGGATGAACTCTTCCCTAAAAAGGCTATCGAAGTCCTCCTAGATGAGACTCACCTCATCGTAATCCTAGAGAATCAAGCTCTACCACCTCCATGTTGCTGCCTGAAGATGACTGGAAACAAAGATCCCCATGAGACCAGCTATTGTCCCTACTAGTCGAAAAACTCTAACCATGTCCTCCATCTATTCATTCCCCTCCTATGGATCCATGGAGCCCAGTAACCTCGGTTTCCTCTGTTACTGGAACTCATGCAATGAGATCTAGTGTCATGCACCATCTACTACTAGGGGTGGGGGCATCAGCTGCTCAATGGGTAGTGGTGATGCTAGTACACCACCCGATGGTACAACTGCCGTAAGGGGACCCTGCACCGAATCATCATTACTCAGTGGGCTATCATTATATACTCTACCCAGAACCCTGCCTGGCTGTCTGTGTTGAGGCACCATGAAAAGGAACAAGTTCTCGATTATCATTAAGTTATACATGGTGAGCTGACTCAAAAATTTCACAATTAAAACTTCTCTAAAACACATACACAATCAGTGTTTTCATTTACTATGTCAGAAATAATAAGTCAGGGTCCTGGTGTATGGACACATCAGCCGCCACACCATCACTATATTCCCCAAATTGAAAACCACTCTCATCACACATAACACTATTGCGACATAGAAAAGATAAGAGCCCTAATTCATTAGAAGAACTGACTACATTGATAACATTTTTTCATGACTCATCCCCTGAGGCCCATTTCGTGACTATCCCAAGCTCGCCATCCATAGGCCTGGGGCTCGCGACTAGCATCAAAAGGAATATTATCTAATGCAGGAAGGCATTGAATTTATAACCTATATTGCCACACAAACAATGCACACAATAGGATTATAGAACAAAGTAAACAGTATAGTATATGGGGTGTATATGTAATATGAAGGGGAAAAAATACCATCCCAACTAATAAGTACGAGTAAAATTCTAATGTACAAATAAAAATGGAAACAGCTCTTGTGAACACCCGCCAAGGATCCTGCATAATGGGAAGGTACATCTCTCGAATAGAAGTCTCTGTGGTATGCCTCATCTAATATTCACCTCCAAGAAGCCTCCAATCCTGGTACCCTCATCCTCTATCATCATTCTCCATTATTTGTACAAGACAGAACAATGTGCAGGAAATTCCCATGAGGGGGTGAGTAAAACAATGCTTAGTAGGGTCCTTGAGGCCCTTGTAGGTCTCCTAGAGTTCTACAAGGGAAAAATCACAAAGAACGAAGCAACAGTCATCAACAATACATATGTATATTCATATACATATACCTATGTTTATAATACATAAAAAGGTAACACCACGAAGGTAGAAGTACCATACAGGTAACACTATGGAGGTAGAAGTACCACACAGGTAACACAACGAATGTAGAAGTGCCACACAGTTCTAACCATGAAGGTAGTAGTAGAACACATGTATCACCCTCAAGGTATAAGTACCACACAGGTATCACCACAATGGTAGAAGACTCTACTCACATAGATATAAGTGAGGAATTGAAGTAAATATAATATGTCACGAATCTAGATCATCGTATTCTGTCAAGTGGCACTGCTGCTGATTATACGGTGTCTGACCCACAAAGGATCGATAAGTACTAACCCCCGCAATGACCCACACAGGATATGAACCACACGGGATCGGTATGCAATGACTTACACAGGATCGTTGAGCACTGACCCACATAGGATTTGACTAATACAGGATCGGTGTGTGCAGACCCACACAGTAACACTGAGCTCTGACCCACACAGGATCTGAACCATATAGGATCAGTATGGGCTGACCCATAGCGGATCACTGAGCTCTATCCCACATAGGATAGATAATTACTATCCACCACAATGACACACACAGTATCTGACCTGCCCAGATTCGATAGGTAACTAACCTCTATATTATCCATCTCCATCGTTAGCCTCACTGCCACCCATTGGATTCTTCACTCCCGGTTCGCTCGGGTGTCGTAGAATATATCCCTCATGATATCGACCGTACCTCGACCACCATGATGTACCACAAAGATGTGTCTCAATAGACAGTCAACTTATAAGAAACCCAACACAACATACGGTGCATCAATCAGACGCCCTGTCTATATGTTATTAGCATTTCTGCTTTGAAGGCCTAGTAAGATTCAAGGTTCGATTCACCCCGTGAATAATCCATCATTATCCTAAACTCAATTGGACTATACAGAAAGGACTACCTCAATCCAAGGATCCCAACGCCATAGATGGTTCATCAAACTGATTCATGGTCCTCATGTTACGACCAAAAAGGTATAGCTGGGTCTAATTTTCCCTGAGTCTATTCCGACCTGGTCAGACCGACCTGGCCTGGGCCGACCCAACCCAGTTGGCCTAATCCATGGACCGGCCCATCCCACACTAGTCATTTCCCCCTGGCATGACGTGATCCTTGCAAGCTAGCGCCGAAGGGGGAGTGGCCACCCTTCCATTCAGAACAATAAAGGACAGTGCATTTAGGCACTGCCATGTCACCCGTGGGACCTGAGTCGATCTCGCCGATCTGAAATAGCCGGTCGATGCTCTGGCTGGTCCAAATCCCAGCTGCATGGTCGTGCACTACTTCTCTACATTGGCTAGCCGGGGTTTTTCTGCTGTCCGGCCTTCGCCACGACCAAGGGGACTCCGCCACAGCCAAGCTATTACAGCCTCCTGCTCCCATGACGTGGACAGGAGCCGCCACTCTGCCACACAGTCGGCGGCATACCAGTCACCTCCCTGCTCTAACAAGGCCACCGGTCTGTGGCTTCCTGCACAATTGGCAGCATATATGTGCGTTGCCCTCTTTCCCCATGGTCGGCCAATTGACGGTCGCCACCTTCTTCTGCGAGTCCCCACATCTTCGTTCCAAACCCTAAAATCATAAAGACCGCATATTCACGATCCTCAGGTCGAGGGCTCCACATCCATATGTCGTGCTCAACAAAACGTTGTGTTTCCAGTTTCCTTAATTATTTTTCAATGATTAATGCAAAAAGAACACACATAGAACAAAAGATAAAGGGGAAAGGTATATGTGCGGGATGATGGACTTGTTAGTTTTGCCATCATCGTTGTAAATCCAGATTATAAATACTTATCAAATAAATTCAATCATATTTAAAATTTAATCCCATACCATGACGTTCGTTCGAGTTGTCGTGAGGAAGGAGATAAAGATAGTGAAGGGCATCAGTGTTCGTTGCTCTGGCAACATGCTTCTGAACAATTCTCCAACATCAACTTTTTTGATCTAAAGAGTTGTTCTTCATTGGATAACATTTCTCCAAAAGTTCTCCCAAGGTCTACATTTCCAATGATTCCCATGAATGAAGAGAGTATTCAATGATTACCAACAAATATTTGAGGATCCAACTTAATTTGAGTTAATTAAGTTAATGTTTGAACATTAATGTTGGCTAATTAAATCAAATAAGTTGGACAATTAAATTGGAAGATTTCCAATGGTTTCCTCACAATAAATGGGGTTTGGGTGGTCCCCACCACTGAATTCAAAATGGGAGGTTTCACATTCAAAAATAAAATAAAGCTTGTTTATTTTATTTTCTCCAAAAAAATGTCTGAAAAATAATTTTTACCCTTCACCTACTGTAGTAGAGGTGATGGACTCTTTAAGAAAATATCGGCGTTGTGTGTTCAACTGTGTCCTCTGATTTTAATTCTGAGCACCGGTTCAAATGTGAAAAAATGGTACTCACGAGTTTATTGAACGTACCTGCATTAAAGATCGTAAATTCCTTCTGAAAACACTGGGCCTGAGAATCATGTGCTGTCAATTTTCGTGGACTCGTAATATTCCCATCTAATTAAAAAAAATGAATTTAACATTCCGGTTCATTACAAAAATTACAATTGTTCGTGATGAAATTTGGTATACACCCCCACAGACATGCCTCTAATTGATCTATGTTATACACCCTCCATAAATCCCACTATTCTGCCTTAGTTCATTTGACCCCCCAAATCATTTGACTGGTTAGAACCCTTAGTCTCATTATCCATTCTTGTAATTAGATAGACCCCCATTCAAAAAATACTTCTTATTATATTTATTATATAATCCACATATATTATTATCTCATGATATTCCTACATGTGATTTCTATATCACACTGGATCTTATACAACTTCAAATAGCATTTCAAAGAGGGTGGTCGTGTCATACTATTTTTATCACAATATATAATCAACAGGAATAGTGACACATTGCTTGTGAAAAAAATAATTCTTCTACTCAATACATAGCCTCAATAAATCCAAAATATAGGACATTAATTCCTTGTAACATACTAATTGAAATTATGTCTCTGCATCTGTCTCACTACACTTCACACAGATTATTCCTTGTGTGCCAGATGTACAGCTATGAAACCTTCATGTTTGAAAAACAATTATCTGTGTCAAATTATTTTTTTATGTTTAAACAATGTGGTGTTATAAATAATTTTTCTTATTGAAGTGTTATTTGATGTTCATTTATTTGTTCATTTGCATTAAAATAAATAAACTTCTTATACTTATAGTGATTGTTTCACTTGAACAGTCAAAGGGTATTCATAAAATAGATCACCCAATGGATATTCGACCTGGTATTCAAATTACATTCATCCATGAATTTTCATATAATGATAATTTAATTTATGAAGTGATTTCATGAAATGATATAACATTTGTTACTCAGATTTCTTTTTCATACCACACTTGACAATAATATATATTCACTGTTATTTTTTACAACACTCATTAAGCTACAATGATTTCACATAATACCCCAATCGCTAGAGTATAAATACAGTTTTTATCAAACCCAATCCATTCATCTGGAACTCCTTCACTCACAAAGATTATTTCATTTATGGCCCTTATTCTCATCACATAACTAAATACATGGGCTAAATCATGTGAACTATGGTCTTCCTCACACATCAAATTATGTGGGTTATTCTTTCTCCTTTCAATAAATAAGTGTCATAGTTTATAGTTTTTCCTAGAATATGAACACCACATCATGAAATTAGGAATGTTTTAAAATTATAAATAAGATTATATGGAGATACCTCAAGAATAAAATGATATAAAATCCCATATTTCATATTTTTTTACACTGAAAATCTTTTTCCGATATTTAGTATGTTCATAAATTAAATGAACTCTTTAAAATATGTTCATGAATTAAAATGACCTACTCGGAACTCCGAAAAAAATAAATAACCACCCATTTCATCAAATCAGGTGCTACCTACAATAGGTCACACTTTTGACGAAAACATTATCACTATAGATAAAAAATTTATTTTGACAAAATTTCATCAAATTGTTCTTTTTAAAATATTGAAATTAATGTTTCGTGATGATTCGATCATATTAAAATCATCAAAATGGTAAAATTATTATAAAAAGTATCTGGTGGATCAATTTTATCACTATTTAATAAAGAAATCCCAATACATTTAGGAATCACACATCTAAATGTAGATATTAACGATCAATGAATATTAGCATTCCTGATTAAATAGATCAGATGAATTTGGATCATTATGAATATTTTATAAAAATATAATAGTTATTACAATTACCTTATACCACATCAAAACATCTAAATTTCCTGCTATCACTTTTATAATAATGAACATTGACAGCCAACCAAAATTGATTATGTTGTACGCTCCCATTAACGATTGGTGTCTCAATGTGTCGAAACAATTCTCTATTGTTGTGTATCTATGTTTGGTGGATATCTAATCCATTTTTCCTCTATCTGGTCTCTCTTCACACACCCTTTATTATCATGATGTCTTGATCGAGGTCTAATTGTCCCACCCATGAAGTGGTTGTGGGTCCCTCATGCTATCTAATTTGGTTGGAAATTGTTTTGTCAATGGACAATAAAAATTATATTCAAATATACCCAATCCTAGAAACTCCAATTTCTCATAAAAAAATAAGTAATATTTTCTATGAACACTTCTCAAAATCATTTATATAAATAATTTGGATACTTATTTTCACATTTTAATAATAATAAGATGTGTTCTAGATTCATCAAAATTAATGAACTCATTGACATTTAATCATCTTTGATTATTTAAATAAATTTCATCTTTAACCAATAACTTGGTTTCATCAATATCCCTCCATATATATTTTTTTAATACCTGAATAATTTTATAATTCTGTGATATCATCTCCCCATAATTGGAAATAATACTAATTATATATGTATAGGAAGGATTCCACAATTCCCAAATTCAAATTTTAAGAACATCATATTCTATTAAGACACATACAATATGATTCACTCTATAAAAGAATGGAATCACTAGTAGAGTAAAAAAGCAATAAAATTTATCAACTCTATGTTTACATTAGCTATCCTCTATATAGAAAAATTGAGTGATCAGATTTAGATTCAATTATATAAATAAATTTTCAACATATGATTCCATCATTATAACCATTTGTTTTCAGTTATCAAATGTTTATCACACTTAAATACATCTTAAAAAAAATAAAAACATTATAGTGAAAACAATTACTTCCCCTTTTCCAATTTTTATTACTTTTATGTTAATATAATAAATAACATGCATTATAATTGATTTTTTCCTCTAAAATTGATGAATGTAACAAAAAATACAACAATTATCAGACAATTAAATATTTAGATTATTAACAACTCAAATTATCATATCCATACCTAACCATAACATATAGTATTCATATGATATCAACTGAGATAGAGATATCTGTTAATTATTATTTTATTCACCATTAAATCAATACTTAGTCACCATGAATGTATTTATTGAAGAATAAAATGAAAGAATAATTAGAGATTATTTGATATTTTGCAAAGTAAAACATCAGTCCAATAGTATTTCATTATATATTACATACTAGATATAATATATTCATATATTATAGAAAATTTAGGTCTCCACATAAAAAATTTAATGTCCGTAAATTCCCAACTTCATGAACCAACATGGTTTATATATGTGATTAAATTGGATCTTCAATGAACCTTAGTTAAAGAGCATGGATCAATGTTTCTTCTCAACACAACTATATTCTTAGATGAAAAAAGCTTCTTCCCATTTTCTTGTAGTGATTAATCAATTCTATATGTTTCCTCCATCATTATATCATATTCCAATTGTTATGTCCCATTTATCAATCTTTCATTAGGAACATGATTTTAAATCACTTTTTGGGGAGACTTTTTTTTTCCAAAAAACTAACAGTCACAGGTGAAATTCCTATATTATTTATAAATTATTCACATCTAGGAAACCGGGTCAAATAATATATATTTGAATTTATAGGAATTTTAAAACTTTCAAACAAAACATTATCGTCCTACGTGGTCCTATTTTTTGTAAACATTCCATATTTTTCATCAATGTTGTCTTATGAAAAATAAATCACACTGTTTCACTTTTATACTGATTCATTCTTTTATTATATAATTTTTTATTAATGTATATTTTCATTTAAAATTTACAACAGTCTATGATGTGACCATTTTTACGATAACAGAATAAAATGTTTTTGTCATAATCTTTTTAAGCCATTCTTATAAAGGTTTTCGGGAGTTTTTTGTTCAATTGAATTATTCTTTTTTACACATCCCATGTATAACATCTCATCTTTATTTATTCCCTATTTCATTTTTCCTATTATTCAATTTAAATAAACAGATTATTTGTAAATTATTTATACATTCCATGTCTCAAAATAACAATGACCACTTATATTTTAGTAATCATAGAAATTCTCAATGAATTCTTACATTTTTATTATAGATGGATTCTCCTTTTATGAGTTATTTTGATATTGTATAGGTTTCATAGTTTCATCATCATTCCTCACCAAGAATTGTTTCATTTTTTAATATTCATAAAATAATAGGTTGTTCTAACAGTTGATTTCATAATACCCTTACCTCTAGTAGTATGAACAGTGTAAAAATATTCATTTTTTATCATATTGAATATATTTATTATCATGAATTTGTTACATCATTTCGGTAGAAATTTTATTCTTCAGTTATTTCCTTTGGGAACATGTATTTTTTTATGTCTAGAAATAAATATTTATAGATTTTTTGGAATCAATAAAATTTTTCTTTACCCATTTTTCCCTGATTTAATTTTTTGAATATTCTGTATTTATGAAATGTACATTAGTATACATTTATTTTTCTGGAAATTGTAAACCTTATTCAATGGTACTTTTGTAGAGTTATTCTTAGATAACCTCATTCACTTTAATCGAGTAGATTTAGTTTTTTAATAAACAAAAACCTTATTAAATAAATATTTAATAATACTTGTTTTATAAGAATATTGGGATGTATCAACTTTTGTATATATCATTATAATAATTTTCACTTCTACATCAAGAAATTTTATATTATTAATAATCTTTATATCTTTAACTTATTTCATGATTTATTCTAATTGATGAATCAACTATTCAATATAATCTATATTCATCGATTTATATTTCAGTAACAATTTTTCCAAATCAATAATTATTTATAGTTTTACAAAAATAGATGTGTTATGAAGATTTTATAGTGTATATATAACATCTATATAAACCATTTCAAACACATATTTTCTATTAAATGTTACATTACATTTCATAGTTTGCTCTAGATTGTTTTCCTTTGTAATTAGAAATTGTATATTCCATTCCATTCAAATTTTATGAGTGTTTTCTATCAGGAATCATTTTTAAACAATTCCATTTCTATAGCATTAGCATCTACTTCCAACTATAATTTTTAATGTGGAGTTCCTTGAAATCTCTGATCATACATGTGTCCTCTTATTTCAGACCTTTATTAAAGATATTTAAAATTTTATAATTGATTATATCTTCATTATACCATGAATATGATACATTAGAATTATAATAAACTAATTTCAGTAAAAAATTACAACTTGAACACCTTTGGATATTTGTTTTTATTTATTTTTTACTGAGTTATTCTTTATATTCTATAGCACTACATTGTTATTATTTTCTATATCATTACTGAAACATCATAAATTTATATCAAAAAGTGGAGAGATTGGATTTATCATCTTAATATCTTTTAAATTTTATTCAAACTCAAGTATGCAATTTATATTCTTAATAAAGAAAACTGGATAAGTAATTAAGTTCAAAATAGAGGTGTCCTTTCCACTGATACGAATTTAAGTGTAAAATGGATAGTGTAATAAATATTATAGGAGGGATTTGAATTCGGTTTGACATATTGTAATAAATTATATTTACTTTTTAATTTAATGTTAAGTCAATTTTTCAGATAATTTTATTATATATGAAATACAAAAAGTAAATGAATCATATAAATCAATAATTTTACAAGGTTTGTCCTAATACATTATTCTTGATATGTTAGTTTGACACCCCCACATGGATTATCCACTATAATCATGTAATAAATGATAATGTCTTTCGAAGAATCTTTTTATACATCCCATTAGTTGACCCTCCATTTTATCATGGTTATACCCCCAGTGATCCAACTAATAAACCCTAGTTGGATAAACCACAAAAACGATTTGATTGGATAACCCCTACTATTAAATCATTCCTTTATAGAATCTGGTTAGATCACATAGTCACAAGAACCTTATTCTTCGTTATAAAATCATTTCAACATATAGGATGACCATTTTTTCTCTATTCATGAGATTTTTGTATCACACTAGCTTGTGTAAAATTTCAAATACCATTTCAATTCTAAAAGTATTTCTTTAAAAAAACATCGTAGCACAATATATAATCGACTACCTTAGTGAAACACTACTTAGGAATGAATTCATTCATATACTAAATACATAACCTCCCAAAAAATGTAAACATTGTTATGATTATCCTCTAATATCCTTCTTCAAATTCTATCTCTAATTCTTTCTCAAAACACATCACACTTATTATATAATGTGTATTACATGTACATCTATGAAACCCTCATGTTTGAAAACACATGTATAAATTTATCAATTTCATATATTTTTAGAAAATTATTCAATTCTGAAAAAATCATTAGGAATGTGTATGTTACTGTGCTTTTATTATATCTGTTTCATGAATATAGAAAAACTTATTATAGTGGTAGTGGATAGTTCATTTGAACATTAATATGTTCATACCCAAATAGAACACCCCAAAAATATTAAAAAAATTCACATAATATTTATCCATAGTTATCTTATATATAATTAATTTAATTCATAAAATATCTTCATGAAATGTTACAATAAGTGATTCATATTTCTTCTTTTCATATCTCACTACTCAAAAATATACCATCATTGTTCCTTCACACATAGCATATGAAGCAACTGTTATTTTTATTATTAATTAATTATCAATATCTGAAATAAAAATTTCCTAAAAATCAAATCATTAATTTGATACTCTTTCTTGCATGGATATCATTTCATGTATGATTCTCATTTTCATCATATAAATGTCCATGTGGCTGAATAATGAAAACTATAGTCTTCTACTTAGAATAATTTATGCAGGTAATTATTAATCCAATTCACAAATTCATTTGATAGTTTATAGTATCATTTATATTCTCAATAACATATCATGCGATCATGATTAATTTTTTAGTATCTATGTGAATTCATGGAAAAAGATAAAAAATATAGAGTTCTACAATCGTCTGGTTAATTTCTTTATGCTCTCTCGAAAGCAACATGAAATATGTGGTATATTCATAACAAAATAAACTCTAAATAAGATATTTATTCGGAATTATTACCATCTATTTCCCTTTAAAATCATAGATATCTTCCTGGTTAATTAGCTAATTCACTCACTAGGTCAGGCCACACACCACAAGAAAAAAAATCATTGTAAATATCTATTTTTTCATCACTGTGTATTTCTTCAATTTTTTCATATTATGTCATCAAAAAATATTAATTAATTAAAAATTTTATAATCCATAGGATATTATAATTATTATAAATGTTCTTAGATATATCAATTGGATGACTAATGCATAATGAAATCAAAACTAACATTGGAAGCTCTGTGTAGATGGATGAAAAAATGAATGTTGAATACCAGAATACTCAAATTAAATATATTAGATGAGGCAATATATTTACATTATTTTTATAAAATATAAATAGTACTCACAAATTTATCATAACAGATCAAAAAGTCATGAAATGTTATGCTCCCTTTAATAATATATCACATCGATAGTCTGGTAGAAGTGATTCTGGGGTACCCTCCAATTACCCATTGTCATCTTCTAGTGCTAGAACCCTACTCCACCACCGTTCCACCTTGTGTGGGGGATCACACATCCATTGAGCATATATATGGGTTATATTATCATTAATTCTTCTCCATGATGACCTAGTTGTGGTTGGACTATCCAACTTTAGTAGTTGTTTGGGGTCCCCTATTTTGGCTAGTGTTTTTCGTAATTTTGTTTGTTAAAGTGAAAAAAAACAATAATCAAATGTACCCAATATACGATACTAAAATTTCTCAATCTAAATAAACAATATTTTTCAAGACATATTATTCCAAAAACTATTATAAACAATGATAATCATTATTTTCACATATATTTGAACATAATATCAATCCATTAATCATTACAATTAAATAACTCATTGAATATTCATATTCTCATCTTATTGATAATAATTTCATTCGAAAAAAACCCACATGGTTCTTTTACATAACACATAATAATAATGTTGGTTCTTCTGATAAATTCCAAATTATCAACCATATATCCATCCCCACATCAAAAAATATCTAGTTTTGTTATGTAACTATCCAAAAAATGATTTTGATGTTAACCAATGGAGGTTTTCCAATGAATATTTATAATTAATTACTAATAATTTTTTTCATTTATCTCTCCCTCATACACCTTAAAATATTATTCAACTATAATTATTTAATAACAATTAATTTATTATATATAGAGAAGTTATTATGTTTGGGTTCTAATTTACATCATTTCCACCTTCCATCACATGGTAATTAATAATTTTAATATTGTATGGTTATTAACATCCTTATAAACCGATGTAATTTTAATCTCATCACTAACATTAAAAACATAATAGAATTATTTATTTAACATATTTATATGATATATATGACATAATTGTAATTATGAAACTATAATAACACATCTACTTGCATACCTTCCAATCTATTGTAATATGATTACATCGCTCTTGTGTTTGTGTGGGATACTACCTCAATGAAGCAATGTGATAATTATTTTTAATTTTATATTGACATGAATTGTAAAATATATGAAAATAATAAATACATTTGTTATATATTAAATAAAATTTAATATATATTTTTGATATATTATTTACCATTTTTTTCAGTCCACCATTCAATAATATTGAACAGACATTTCAATGTATATATGACATATTGTTTCCATGAATAATGTATTTAATATTTCCTCTATTTATTTTATGTATTATTATAAATAATTATATATTGAATATATATGTGATGTATGTATCATGGATAACATTACATAAATTATGGATCTAGTAACCATGTATAGTTTCCAAAAATACCATGAAAATAACATGAAAAATGATAAAGATATTACCGGAAGTGTAATTTTAACATGGAGTCATTGAAAAGTGTGTAATAAAAGGACATTGTTTAATCATATGGTGTATAATAGATATGATTATAAATCAAAAATATTTTATAAATTTTTTTTTATTATATATGAAATCTATACATTTATGAATAATATCAATACTTGATGTAAGGTAATTTCAACTCCATTTTATTTAAATGGGACACATGCATTATACACAACATGTTTATTTTTTGTGGAATATATATACATACTTGGAATTTATTTTTTGATAATAATAAGGAAAATTATGTATATACATATCCAAATATTTATCAATCCTACATGGAGTTTATGATTCCAAAGGTACTAATTTTGTTAGGGTTTTATATTTTTACCCATTGTTTATTGTGTTTCGTTATGACTAAGTTTACGATAATGAATCATTATGATCTATATACAATGAGAGAAATTAATTTTATTAACCTTGATTATTTATATAGAATAAATCTTTTACATTAATTTTAATCACTTGTAGAACTCAAGAGGGACAATGAGTTATTTTTGGAAAAAGAAATTATTTATCTCATCGGTCAAAAATCCATTCTCTTCCATATCTATGTTTTTTAAAAATGATTTATAGAATATTTTGAAAATTTTAAAAAATATATTTTAATTTCATTATTTCTGTTGATTAAATTTTTTATAATATATTAAATGAGTAATCTTATTTTTAATTTTATAAAGGATATACTTTTTACATTATACCAAATATTTTCATTGATTCGTTTTTTAATTCTCATTTATTGTAAAAACTATTCCACTATAATGAACACTAAATTATTTGATTAGTAATATAAATATTTCAATGTATATGTTATATTCTAATTTATACATAATATTTGTGATCTTTTTAGATTTTAATTAATTGATTTCAATATTGAATGGGTATTCGTATCCTGATTTTTTTGAGGATACTTATATAATATTTTAGGTCATAATAATAAATAACATTTATTGTAACATATGTTTTACTATGGCTATGAACCCATGGTACCATAAATATTTTTTCCATGGATGGTTTTTTTTATATTAATACATGATTGTTTTGAAACATTTTTTTTCATGGATATTCTATAATGAAAATATGAAATTTTTACAATTTCTATTTCATTTAAACATCCAATAATATGATAAAATATTTAAAAAAAGAATTTCTGTTCCAAAAGATATCATATGATGAATCTTTCAGGATAATAAAGAATAAAAATTTGTGGATTATTTTATATTTGGTACCTATATCTCCCTACAATTTATTGGTTAATGGTTAATATTATATAAGATTTATGGTTACATGGGAGGGTATCCCAACCCAAAAAAAGATTATACATCTAGAGACCCGAAGCTTGACGTACAAGGACATTAAATTACTTTTGCGGAATACTTAATACTTAACAAAAACAAACACACAAGGACCATAATAGTTTAGTGTCTTTGGAATCTTGTAACGTAATCTTCTAATCGTGGTGAAAGATCTTCAACATCTCCCATAAAGATCTTCCACTTTTTGTTTCCTTACCTAAAACCTTTCTTTTCATCCTGGGGGAAAGAAAACATATAAAGGGTGAGCTTAAATGCTCAGTAAGGGTAATCATGGATAAAATAAAACAAACCATATACATTTTAACTTAAAAACATGAACATAATGTTTAAACATCAAAATCATGAGCAACAACAAAAAACATGGAAGTACATAAGGCATAGATCATAATGGAACATAAACCATGATAAAATAGCATATGAATAAAACATGTGATTGTGGAATCCATTAAGCATATGTAATGATTTCCATAGTATCCAAGGCATTACTGCCAAGACCATCTTAGTGGACAAAGTCCCATTCCAAATCGAGTTCACTCCTCGTTTCAGTCCTGTATCACTGAACCGGATTAACATACCGTTCCTGCCATGTCTTTCTCATGAGATATAAAATCATTACCCAATTCATTGGAGGGGGATATAGGTCCCACCCATCTCATAATTAAATCATTATTACTTGTGCCACAACATAAACTTAAAACATTCATCATAACCCAAAGAATAAAAATAGGTTTCATAAAAATCGTATCATCATCACATAATCCATATAAAAGAAATGGATATTTCATCCTATGAAAAGTGAAATCATGTAAATCATAGATACATTATACTTGATACATACACATATGAAATAATTTCATCATATATGGAAAATAGTTTTGATAAAAACACTTGAAATGAATTCTTGAGGAAAATATCCTTTATTCTTCAAAATCATTTTCTTTTCACAAAATTCCATTCAATTATAAAAGGAAAGGATTTTGTTGAAATTAATCATATAATCTTGTAGAGGGAGCTTCATGAAAATGAGGCGTTTTGAAACAGTAAAAATCCGTTCATGCCGTATAAGTAAAAAAACAATTTCCTCGTTCTTTTGTCGGAAAAGTCAAAAAGTACCTTGTAGGGTAAATAAAAGAAAGATTCCTTCCATACCATGGAGGAAAAGTTAAAGTGGGTAAAAAGGACATTAAATATACATGAATACCCTTTTATAAAATATAAGCATGGATGATAGCAATAACCCCATTAAATACTTACGAATAAACAATCTCGGATAAGAATGAGATTGGAATAATTATCCCTTACCTTAGGTCTGATATGCTTAGTACGTATCGAAACCTCCTGTATAATGATTTAAATTATGTAATTAACTTATTAAATAATCATATTCATTTTTATGATATCATATATGTTTCACTTATGATTTTATAGTACCCATTCTTTTGTAAATTCAATGTTAAAGTAGTGTTTTGGGTAAAATCATTTTATTTATCATCTGTATTTCGAATTTTCATTCTTGATGTTATTACTTATATCCTGATTTACATAATTCCAGAATATAAAACATGATTTATATATATTCATCATATACATATATATTATAGATCGATAAAAGTAATGAAATACACCGTTCATGGAGACGGTAGACCGTACGTACGCATGAATGATGTTTTTGTTTCCCTTTTGAATTGAATGGAATTAAGTAAATGACATACATATATATATATAAACATAAATACAGTATCATTATTATGTCATATATTTAATTATTATTCATTATATATAATTTATAATCACTCATGAATGGTTAACATGGAGAGTGAATCTCATCGCGTCGTGGAGACGGTAGTCCGTACGTACGCACTAACGATGATATCATTCCCAAGATCGTGGAATTGTATTAAAGTGTATGTATAATATTAAAAAATCAATATCACTTTAAAATAAACATATATATTCATTACATTCACCATTATACACATCCATGTAAGGTGGTGGTGGAAAATAGATTACACCACGGTGTGGAGACAGTATTCTGTACGTACGCACGCGTTGTGATATCATTTTCTGTTGGATGGATAGATGGTTAAATATGCTTGTTTCATAATTAATATAACATATCAGTATATTATTGATACTGATGTTATTACCTAATAATGAAACAACTAAAAAAGTGGAATATGAAAAAAAGATGAAAGAATTGATAATGGACATTACCTCTTCTTTGAAGCACCTCTTCGAGATATCCTCTTAGGGAAATAAAATTGGTCTTTGAATAAGACCAGGACCTCTAGGATGTTTCTAGGGAAGTGGAGAAGAGAATTTGTCAGGGGTTGGCCAATCATGAACGCTCAATGTGATGTGAGGAAGAGAGGGAGGAGGTGCTCTTTTATAAGGGAGGAGATGAGCACCTTTGGAATAACTAAACATATTATTTTATTATAAAGTCAAATTCGGTTTTTAATAGCTCCAAATTGATATATTTAAAATCTAAGGTGGGTATGGGTCGAAATACTCTCATCCAATAGAATTTAGACTAGTTTAGGTCATTATATTAACCTTATCTTTTAGTTTTAACTCTTAGTTAATTAGATTGACATTTACCATGTCACTTTGTATTTTTATATTATATAGTTAATAAACATACCATATACATAGAAGCGACCCCCAAGTGGTCCATTAATGATACACCTATAATGATATAAGTATCTTGGAAGAACCTTAGATTTTTAGGAATAAAATAACATTCAATAATATAATATTGTTTTAAAAACTATTTTATGTCAATTTTGACACTATTTAGTAATTGATTTTTGTGAAAATCATAACAGAATTATTAGTTAGAAAAATGTTAATTAAATCAATATTAACATGTCATATTAAACTAGAAAATTATTGTAATTCATTAAAAGTCTCAAATTACATTTATTTTGTTATTTATAACATAAATTATGTCAATATTTCATTAATAGGATAATTACTGTATCATCATTGTATCATAAATAAATTAAATTATTAAATCTAAAAATTACAAATAAAATACCATTATGTTGGAAATATTTTTAGATTTCTAATGAATATTTATAGTTGAACTTATCGTATGTAAAACCCTATATTAAAAATGATTTAGTTATTAAGCTTTGATTTTAACTATTTTAACCCTTCTTTAAATAAATTGATAATAAATGTCCTAATATAATCTGTGTAGGCCTAAATAGTCATATTTTATTCCTAAGGTTGTTTTTGGTAGAATTACACCTATCCAATAGAATTAGGACATGTGTTAGGGTAATAATAATAACACTTTTACCCTTAATTAACCTATTTACTTATAACTGTGGTAAAAAAAGTAAAAAGTTACTAGTCACCAAAAATTATTTTCATCTCATTGAACCACATTTTAGTCCTTGATATTAAGCGTGTCTCTCAGAGTTTTGAAATTCCTCTCACAGAAGTGGTAAAATTAAGTTTTATGAAAAATTCAGTTTTTTAACTACCTCTTAGTGGTTTCACTATTCATCAAAAAATGAAAGTTTCCAGAAAATTACCAAAAATTTGGCCTAATATATATTTGATATTATGAATTCAAAAATGATGTCTATTTTATCAAATTCAAAAAATATCAGTTACATTAACTAATTTAAAAATTAATTCCCGTCATCAAAATAAATAGCGTGTTTTTAGGAGATAATAACTATCAAAAGATTGACACTTGTTTATATCTGGTTTAAATGTGAAATTACATCCAATGACCAACATTGTATTAAATTGTAAATATATATTCTAAATATACTTTAAAACCACTCAAATTATTAATTTATCACTATTAATTATTTCGATTAAAAAAGTTGTTTTTAATTAAAATTTAGTAATTTTCACTATTCATCAGAATATGAAAGTTATCCGAAAAGTACCAAAATTTTACCCTAAGATAATTTCGATATTCTGAATCAAAAAATGAAGTCTGTTTTGAAAGATGAAATTTATAAAATTTCAAAAAGTGGGTATTACTATTCATAACGGCTAGTTCATAATAATATTATAATAATATCTCATTTAGTGAAACTCGGTATTGTGTAATACACACGCTATCGTGGAAGGTCATAATTGCATTTAATGCAAGCCAAGTCAGGGATATGTGTAGTGAAAGCTCTTTTTGGTGTAGAGTACAACACATGACATAAATAAAATTAAAAATAATATTTTTCATAAAATCTCCGGGTGTTACATTCTACCCCCCTTAAAATGAATTCCGCCCTCGAAATTCATCGGGGTTATAAATGGTTTACTACTCGAAAGATTATTTAATAGAATCCCACATCATAAAAAGGAATACAAAAAATTGGTTTTAAAAACTAATGTATGAAACGTAACGGTTACCCAAATTAACTAATCAATGGGTTTCTATATAGGAGAACATATATGAAGATATGGATACGGAAGAGAAATATGACCGTCATTTTCTGATGGAGAGTGGTAGAGAACATGGATATGAAAAAGACAACAATCACAAAGCCATAAATTTGTGATGATCTAGGGTACCATCTAATTCATCGGATATAAGGTCACTAAGACAACATTTTGGGTTTTCAAGATCATTTCCCTAAAGTTGATGAATTAAAATAAATACTTACATGATTTTGGTGCAATCTCACTGTTGTTCGTGAATTGAACAATGTCCACTTCATCCCTTAATGAAATGAAGTTGAATTTGTTATTCGTGATGTGTTAGCAGATCATTTGATAGAATGATGGGTCATTTCATCTATTTCAAAAAAAGGATAGAAAAATTTATAAGTCTATCATATGGTTAGATTAATCGTATATGGTTCCAAAAATGAACTTATACTTCATATATCACACCGCTTAATAAGATAAAACTAGTTTCTACTAACCAGGGACTTCATGTAGGACAGTGGTAGGCGATAAAGGCCAGTCGCACTTCGGTTGTGGGTTCGATTCCCACAGCCTTGCCCGACGCGATGGGCTGTCGCTTATCCTGCAGGTTGTCCTTTTTCTAAAACTACATTATTATAACATCCCATCAATAATATAGAAAAAAGTTCTATCCTTAAACAATACTAACTTACTTCCAACATAATCCATTCCAATCGTTAGGATTATCTAAAATACTTCGGTCCGAGCTCGTAGTATAATGAAAATGATTACTTGAAATATCACATAACAATCATGTGAATGCCATCATTTATCCCCAATATATCATAAGATGTATCTTCTTGGCCAAATTACAAACATGTGAATACCCTAATCATGTATTCTCTTGAAGAATGAATACCCATTGAACCTTAGTGAAAACATGAATGCTGTTAAAAGTTAACTCTTTCCACATACCAAAATCCCAAAATTTATATATAATCAAACCCTAATCTCACTTACTCCTTATATCAGTCATGAGCTCATGAATACAATCAAACATCTCATTATCTTCTTATCCCTTCATTATGCGCATATCATCTACTTTCCAAAAATATCTGAATAACCTTCCATGGTTACCGGTACCATTCAACATAGACTTTCATATACTTTATAAAAAACAATAGTGTAACAATCCTTAGATGATTCTTTATTCCATAGTACCATACATTATTCTTTATAAACATACAATCATTCTACTAACTTCTTAAACCACTAGTTGAGCTTCATCATTTATTTCATCTCATATTGTAGTCTCTTCATCATCATCCACATAAATACTACCTGTATGACCATGCTGATTCTCTTCATGAGATTTTGCCTTAGGGAATTAGTTTTCATAATGCCCATACATTCCACATTTAAAACATCTAATCATTGTTGATGTCATAGAAATACCATTATCCTTGTCCATGGTGTTAACTGAACCTTTTCCATTGCACTTACAGGCATTGTGTCCTTCTTTTCCACACCCAAAGAATCTTCCAGTTCCTTTGAAACAATCTCCCTGATGCCTCCTACCACATGATTTACATGAGGGAAATTTAACTTTATTTCCTCTCTGGTCATCATGAAACACCATATTTCTCTTATTATCTGAGTCGGGAAACTTACCAAAGTTAAGATTATTGATCATATTATGAGATTTCTGATTAGGCATAATAATGGTTTTTGGACTTCCAAATCCCGTTTCATTTGGTTGCTCATGAAGAATATCATTCCATTGTCCGTCATATCCTCCATTATCTCGAATCTTCCTGTTTCCATCCATTTTCTAAAACCCCAAAAAAATAGTGTGAGAGGAAAAAATCATGCTAGGGAAAACAACATAGTAAAGGTGGAGTACCCTCAATATGTAACATCTTAGGTTAAATTCTAAGATCGTTAGCACAATTCTATGACTATAACCTATACGTATTCATAACCTTAGGGACATCCTTAGATATACCATAGACATATCTCTATGGATCTCAATAAAGTTCTCGCATCAAAGTTTCTAGAGGTTGACTAAAAATTTCCTCTGATACTCACTGTAGAGACCCGAAGCCTGACGTACAAGGACATTACATTACTTTTGCGGAATACTTAATACTTAACAAAAACAGACACACAAGGACCGTAATAGTTTAGTGTCTTTGGAAACATGGAATGTAATCTTCTAATCGTGGTGAAAGATCTTCAACATATCCCATAAAGATCTTCCACTTTTTGTTTCCTTACCTAAAACCTTTCTTTTGATCTTGGGGGAAAGAAAACATATAAAGGGTGAGCTCAAATGCTCAGTAAGGGTAATCATGGATAAAATAAAACAAACCATATACATTTGGACTTAAAAACATGAACATAATGTTTAAACATCAAAATCTTGATCAACGACATAAAACATGGAAGTACATAAGGCATAGATCATAATGGAACATAAAACATGATAAAATAGCATGGGAATAAAACATGTGATTGTGGCATCCATTAATCACATGTAATGATTTCCATAGAAGCCAAGGCATTACTGCCATTACCATCTTAGTGGACAAAGTCCCATTCTGAATCGATTTCACTCCTCGTTTCAGTCCTGTATCACTGAACCGGATTAACATACCATTCCATCCATGTCTATCTCATGAGATATAAAATCATTACCCAATTAATTATAGGGAGATATAGATCCCACCCATATCAAAATTAAATCATTCTTACTTGTGCCACAACATAAACTTAAAATATTTATCATAACCCAAAGAATTAAATGGGTTTCATAAAAATCATATCAACATCACATAATCCATATAAAACAAATGGATATTTCATCCTAATAAAAGTGAAAGCATGTAAATCATAGATACATTATACTTGAAACATACACATATGAAATAATTTCATCATAGATGGAAAATAGTTTTGATAAAACGCTTGATATGAATTCTTGAGGAAAATATCCCTTATTATTCAAAATCATTTTATTTTCACAAAATGACATTCAATTATAAAAGGAAAGGATTTTGTTGAAAATAATTATAAAATCATGTATAGTATGCTTCATGAAAATGAGGCGTTAGGAAACAGTAAAAATCCGTTCATGGCATATAAGTAAAAAAATAACAATTTCCTTGTACTTTTGTCAGAAAAGTAAAAAAGTACCTTGTAGGGTAAATAAAAGAAAGATTCCTTCCATACCATGGAGTAGAAGTCAAAGTGGATGAAAAGGAATTTAAATATACATGAATACCCTTTTATAAAACATAGACATGGATGATAGCAATAACCCCAGTAAATACTTACGAATAAACAATCTTGGATAAGAATGAGATTGGAATAATTATCCCTTACCTTAGGTCCGATATGCTTCGTACGTATCAGAACCTCCTTTATAATGATTTAAATAATTTCATTAACTTATTACATAATCAGATTCATTATTATGATATCATATATGTTTCACTTATGACTTTATATTACCCGTTCTTTTGTAAATTCCATGTTAAAGCAGTGTCTTGGGTAAAATCATTTTATTTATCGTATGTATTTCAAATTTTCATTCTTGATATTATTACTTATATCCTGATTTACATAATTCCAGAATGTATAACATTATTTATATATATTCATCATATAAATATATATTATAGATCGATAAAAGGAATGAAATACAACGTTCATTGAGACGGTAGGCCGTACGTATGCATGAACGCTATTTTCGTTTCCCTTTTAAATTGAATTGAATTAAGTAAATGACATACATATATATATATACATAAATCCAGTATCATTATTATGACCTATATTTCATTATTATTCATTATATATACTTTATAATCATTCATGAATGGTTAACATGGAGAGTGAATCTCATCGCGTCGTGGAGATGGTAGTCCGTACGTACGCATGAGCGATGATATCATTCCCAAGATCGAGGAATTGTATTAAAGTGTATGTATAATATTACAGAATCAATATCAATTTAAAATAATCATATATATTCATTACTTTCACCATTATACCCATCCATGTAAGGTGGTGGTGGAAAATAGATTACACCACGACGTGGAGACGGTATTCTGTACGTACGCACGCACGGTGATTTCGTTTTCCGTTGGATGGATAGATGTTGAAATATGGTTGTTTCATGCATATTATAACATATTAGTATACTATTGATACTGATGTTATTGCCTCATAATGAAACAACTAAAAAAAGAAGTGGAATAAGAAATAATGTTGAAAGAATCGGTAATGGACATTACCTATTCTTTGAAGCGCCTCTTTGAGACATCCTCTTAGGGCACTAAAATATGTCTTTGAAGAAAACCAGGACCTCTAGGATGATTCTAGGGAAGTGGAGAAGAGAATTTGGCAGGGGTTGGCCGAGTATGAAGTCTCAAAGTGGTGTGAGGAAGAGAGGGAGGAGGTTCCCTTTTATAAGGGAGGAGAGGGCCACCTTTGGAATAACTAAAAATATTATTTTATTATAAAGTCAAATTTGGTTTTTAATATCTCCAAATTTATATATTTTAATGATAAGGTGAAGATGGGTCGAAATCCTTTCATCCAATATAATTTAGACAAGTTTAGGTCATTATATTAACCTTATCTTTTAGTTTTAACTCTTAGTTAATTAGATTGAAATTTACCATGTCACTTTGTATTTTTATATTATATATTTAATAAACGTACCATATACATCGAAGCGACCCCCACGTGGTTCATTAATGATACAAATATCATGATATAAGTATCATTGCCTATCCTTAGATTTTTAGGAATAAAATAACAATCAATAATATAATATTTGTTTTAAAAAATATTTTATGTCAATTTTGACACTATTTAGTAATTGATTTTTGTGAAAATCATAACAGAATAATTATTTTGAAAAAAGTTAATTAAATAAATACTAACATGTCATATTAACATATAAACTTAGTGTAATTTATAAAAATTCTCAAATTACATTTATTTGGTTCTTTATAACATCAATTATGTCAATATTTCATTAATAGGATAATTACTGCATCATCATTGTATCATAAATAAATTATATTATTTTAAGTCTAAAAATTACAAATAAAATACCATTTTGTTGGAAATATTTTTATCTTTCTAATTAATATTTATAGTCCAATTTATCTTATGTATAACCCTATATTAAAAATGATTTAGTTATTAAGATTTGATTTTAACTATTTTAACCCTTCTTTAAATAAATTTATAATAAATGTCCTAATCTTATCCATGTGGGCATAATTGGTCATATTTTATTCCTACGGTTGTTGTTGGTCGAATTTCACCTATCCAATAGAATTAGGACATGTTTTAGGGTAATAATAATAACACTTTTACCCTTAATTACCCTATTTACTTTTAACAGTGGTAAAAAAAAGAAAAAAGTTATTATTCACCAAAAATTATTTTCATCTCATTAAACAACATTATAGTCCTTGATATTAACTGTGTCTCTCAGATTTTCGAAATTCCACTCACAGAAGCGGTAAAATTATGTTTTATGAAAAATTCAGTTTTTTGAACTACCTCTTAGTGGTTTCACTATTCATCAAAAAATGAATGTTTCTAGAAAAATACAATAAATTAGGCCTAAGCTATATTTGATATTATGAATTCAAAAATGATGTATATTTTATCAAATTCAAAACATATTAGTTACATTAACTAATTTTAAAATTAATTCCTGTCATCAAAACAAATACCATGTTTTTAAGAGATAATAACTATCAAAAGATTGACACTTGTTTATTTCTGGTTTAAATGTGAAATCAAATCCAATGACCAACATTGTATTTAATTGTAAGATATATTATAAATATAATTTCAAACCACTCAAATTAATAATTTATCACTATTAATTATTTCTATTAAAAATGTTGTTTTAAATTAAAATTTAGTAATTTTCACTATTCATCTGAATATGAAAGTTATCCGAAAAGTACCAAAATTTCACCCTAAGCTAATTTCGATATTCTAAATGAAAAAATGAAGTACGTTTTGAAAGATAAAATTTATAAAATTTCAAAAAGTGGGTATTACTATTCATAACGGATTTTTCATAATAATATGATAATAATATCTCATTTAGTGAAACTCGATATTGTGTACTACACACGCTATCATGGAAGGTCGTAATTGCATGTAATGCAAGCCATGTCAGGGATGTGTGTAGTGAAAGCTCTTTTTGATGTAGCGTACAATAGAAGAAATCAATAAAAATAAAAAGAATATTTTTCTTAAAATCTCGGGGTGTTACAATACATGATAGTTTATCTTTTTCCCAAAACATATTGTACACATTAGGTCATAACAAGACAAAAAAAGTGATCATGGTAGGTTATACGATGCCTGAAAAGTGGTTACATGTGAGGTTATCCAAATCCAAAGAAGGGGGTAAATTTTAGATTATCTCAAGCCCAAAGTTAGTGGGTTCACATGAGTTTATTCCATGATTAAAGGATCATACAATAGAGTTTATAAAAATCCCAATCTATATTCGTGGATTATTTTACTAATAATAAAATGTGATTAATTTCTTGTTATGTAGCCTCGAAATTTTGTTTTCAATGATTATGTTTATTCCAAAATTTAATGACTTGTTAAAATTTTATGATAAAATGACATATTTTATTTTATTCTTTCATGGTTCAATTCTTATAAATAAAAAATATTTTATCCATTTCTCATTTTTGTGATTTATAATTTCATGGTATGGTTTTAATATTTTATTATCCTTTTCAAAAATCAATATTTTCGTTTTATGTTTATATCTTTACTATTTACCCTTACTAAGAATCTAAGATCACTAATTCTTAAGATTCCAATATCCATGTTTTGAAATAAGTTATTATGAATGATATGTGTAATAAGGGTTCTATTTATAAATAATAAAATTAGATATGTTATAGTTCACCTAATGAAATAGTGATTTTTATATCCAAGAGTCAAAATATATTACACTTATATGATTCTGGTGTGTATTGTTATACTATTTAATTTATATTAATAAATTAGGATGTAGACATTATGTATAAGATTTCTGGGGTGTTTATAATTTGTATCATAGAAAAAATTTGTTTTAATTTTGAAACTATGATTATAAAAAATTATTTAGTTCTTAAAGAATATTAATATGGACAAGTATAATGATAATTCCAAGTATAGGAATATTTTTTTTGATTTTAGTGATGGATAGAGAGAATGAGTTTTATTAAATTACATCGATATATTGATATTAGAAGTTGATGTGGCTCGAACATAGTCATACCTATCAATTATAACTCTAAAAATGATTTATTGGGAATTTACTTGATCCTATCATTGTGTATAAAATGGTCTTTCCTACACAACTTATTTCAAAATATCAAGGAGACTATTTTTGAAATTCAACAACTTTATTATAACTATCATGAATGATTTAAATAATAATGATGAATGAACTATGATTTTATAATAATTAAAAGTTATGAAAAATCATGATTTATACATTCTATAAGGTATTTTCCATGATTTTGTGGAAGAAAACTCACATTATTCTCTCATCTCTTACACTATGATTTTTTATTTTCATTAGTCATTGAGACATAAAGTAACATTGATAATGTTGAATATGATAGAAAGTGTAATGCATTCCCACCAGAGAAACATTACATTAATAGATCTAGGATAAAAATTCTTGTTTGTATTCTTACACAAGTATCATACGCTTCAAATCATTGTGAAAATCAAAACATGAAAAAGATGTTACAATGTACTTTTGAGTCCTTTATAATTCATCATCATCATCCATTCAGTGGATTTTTTGATCCAATAGTTGCTTAGAAATTCACTAGTGACATTGAAATATTACATTATATTCTCCAATTTTTGTATAATTAAAAACTTATCTTTTATGTCTATCATTTTTAAGGAAAAAATATTAATTGGGGAATCTTATCAAGAATATGACGAAAAAATTTATTCTATTTAATTGGATGATTTTGAAATCTAATTTTTTCAATAACTACTTTACTTATATTCTTTATCAACAAATGGAAAGTTAATTCATTAAGATAAAGAATAATAATGGTGAATAAATTGGTATAAATAAATAATTTTTTTCTAGACTTCAAAGGTACACTTCGGGTATTATTTGTTATAGCTAAAAATTAGTTTGATCAGTTCATCAAGGGATTAATACTATGTATCTATTGTTCGTTATATATATTTTACATCCATAAATGTAACGAAATAATAATATTTAATATCAATCGGGTAACTAATAGTTCATATAACCACTAATATAATGATTTTTTAGAAGAATATAATGAGACACACCAATGGAAACTCTAAAAACCAAGGGAGATGAAGGTGGTTTTTCCTTCTTGATCGAAGAGATGAAAAAAACATGGAGGGAATTTTATAAAGGGATCACCTAGATTTTTTATGTGTGGAATGGATCTCCATTTAGTGGATAAATATTTATGTGATGTAATAAGTTACATAATGATTTTTATAGAATGAAATATCAACCAAACCCACAACTCACAATCTTGTGTTTCTAATTTAAGTAGTATGGGAGTAATATAATATAGTTCTCAATTATAAAAGATAATGAATGTTATCAATATTATAAAACACTAATGTTGAGATATAATGGTATATTTCTTGTTACCACTAGTTTGGATAAGGAGTCTGATAATTGGAGAGTAAAAGGTACACTTTTTATTCACTCTAATACTAAAAATGTCTTTATTAAATAGAGACATACCTATTATTTTTTTCAAATGAATATATAATGTGTATCATAATACCACCTTGATTATTAAATGATGAATTATTAGTAAAACCTATAATGGTATAACAATTTAATCTAAACTATATGGTTTGTCAATAGTTAATGTTTTGTGGAATATGATTCCTATAAATTCGGATTTCCTTGACCTATTTGAATTTTAGGTTATCATATGCATGGATTGGATCTCTATAAAAGAATACAACATCATATAACCAGGATGGTTAATTGTGTTTGATATTAAAGACAAACATATAATTATTTATTAGTATGAAAACAAGTATGGATGTCCAATGAAAATTTCTTCCATTGTATGGGTCTTCAATCCTATTCAAAATTGTTGTTTCTATCAGATGGTTTTGAGTGAATTGAAGGTCAGTGATATAAATATTGTAATGGAGTATTTTGATGTATTTACTTGTTATTTTCCTCATATTTGACTTAATCATGATGATTAGTTCTAAATATAACAAATATAAGTTGCAAAATTCCTTTCAATGACTCATTCTATAATGGCCTTTGTTAAGTCGTAATAATTCCATAAAAAACTCCATGAGAATCTGGAAAATGGATTTATTCAAGAATTTTTTAATTCATATGGGAGAACCCATTATTTTTTAATAATAATCATGGATCTCTGTTACTCTACATTGATTTTAATGATCAGAACAATATCATTGTCTAGAATAAGTATCATCTACCTTATACTAATGACTTTTTTGACAAACTGTATAGAGGTCATTAATTTTCCTAGGTTGACCTATATAATGGATATCATAAATTGAGGGTCATGTAGGATTATATATTGAATATTTCACTTCCTAAAAATAATAGACACTATAAATATATACTGATTCCATTTTATCTTAATAATTATTTTGTTATCTTGACGGATTTAATGAATAGAAACCCTATAAATTTACTAGTTTAATTTTTTGTAGTCTTTACAGGTTATATCATTATATGTTATAATTGAAATGAAGATCAATAAGATTTACTGATAAATTTTATATTGAGTCTTTGGATGTATAAATTACATTTAAATTTTACAATGTTTGAATTTTATCTTAAATCAATTTCATATTTCTGTCATATAACCAAAAGAGAGGGTATATCTACGGATACGTTAGTGATGAATGCTATTAAACATTATAATAGTCTTATGATGGTTAATAAGGTACATTTTTTATATGGATATTAAAAAATATTTGTAGAAAATAAGTCAAACATATACAATACACTTACTATCCAAACTCATAAGGGATATAAATTTCTATGGACAATGAGTGTAATGAATTTTTCATGAAACTAAAGATAATGTTAGTTATTGAACCTGTTATTACATTAACATATAGTGGAAAATGGGTATTGATTATTTGGGATGTATCAATTGGGTTTTTGGGATTATTTCTCTTGCATAATTACATGGTGATAACTTTTTCCACATAAAAGCTAAAGATTAATGTGAAATATTATCTAACTCATGATTTTATGTTAGTTTTGGTAATTGATTCATTAAGGATATTGAGAATTTATCTTTATGGATTAATTTGAGATATATAACCTGATCACACTTGGTTAAATTATATATTCACAAAACAAATATATAAACAATTTCCAACGAATATTTTTTGAATTGAAAAATTATTATGGTTGTCCAAAACATTACGACACATGGAAGGTGAAAATGTTGTTGATTCATCAAGAAAAAAATATTATTCCTGACTATCTAAAATTTGGATTAAAAATGATCCCATATTTATGGATTTGAAAAATATATCCCTTTAAATCTTGATGTAAGGGTAAAAATATTGTATTTCTAAAATAAATATTCAACCACATATACTGGTGAATATTACAGATGTGTAGAATGATGATATGTAGCTGCAGAATATGGTGATAAATGTTCATGAGTTTACCCTTGATTTTAATTTAATGGTATGTTTTAGGATCCATGTGTGTGTTATAACCAATTATTATACCATAATGGAAATTTGAAAACATTAATATGATTTTTTTCATCAAATTCTTGAAACACATTAAAAGGGAATAATACTATATGGGTAATAGTTGATTACCATGCACTGTTAGCACACTCTTTTCTATCTGTGATGATTTATATCAAGATAATATTTCTAAAATATAAATTTATTACATGTTATGGTTTCATATATCTTTCTATTCTATTTTAGATGACTGTTATATGAGGTTTACCTTGATGTTCTTGTTTACACATCATCACTATCATGTTATTGAGATTCGTTTTAGTTATAGGTATCATCCTCAGATATATGGTACGTATGAGAGAACAATCCAAAACCTAAAGTATATTATATGGTCATGTTCTGTGGATTTCAATTGTATTTGGTATAAACACACTCTTTTATTTGAGTTCTCATACAATAATAACATTTAATCAAGAATTTAGGTATATACTTATGAAGACCCTATTTATTGAATGTTATACATCCATCTTAATGGGGTGTTTTTTGAAAAATAAATCTATTGAGATATGATCTATATTAAGAAACATAATATTAACTTAGAGCTATTAAGTAACATATAATGGGTGAAATATGTGATAAAAATATTCATTGGTAATCATTGAAATGTTCAGTAATTTAATGTATTTGATAGTGTTTTTCTATGAATATAACCATGGATTATTTTTACTAGTTTATTGAATATATTATCTTTGTTTCCCATGTATATTGCCCTAATTGAAATTGTTTATCTAGTAGTTTTAACATCTTATCATTTCATTGTTCCATTAAAACTCTCTTAATATGATGATGTGTTACACGTATCTCTTCGGAGGTATTATAAAAATAAACCTTAAAATGTAATAATTTTATATTTTATACCACTGGATTCAGAAATATCATTTGAATAATAAAATGTAGTGATTATATATCATAGAAAAAAATTTATACAACATAATAAAACTCATCTTTTCATGATTTTTATGGTGAAACAACTAATACGATAAGGATACTTGGGAACCTGAGGATATAATGAGACAGATGAATTACCATTTTTCCATATCTGAGATAGAATTTAGGGAAATAAATTCATTTTATTTAGGTTAAAATGTAACATCTTGAAATTTTATGAACGATTTTTCATCCAATTAATTAATATTTTCAATGACATTTGTTAAACGCATCATCTAGTTTTAATAAAGTAAAATATTTCCTTTATTATATTATATTTACATTTCCATTTCTTCTTATATGATAAAAATAGATTTATTAATGGTAATAACTATAGTTATAAAATTATAAATAATGTTTTAGTTAAAGAAAATATCAAACGAATCATCTTTAAACTTTGGATATTAGTATTATTTTAAAATTAAAAATCACATTAATTTTTAAATGATATTTTAGGATTAGTGTTTGATAGAATTAGGAAAATTATTACAATTTGAAACATTAATTTACAAGTGTAATATTATACCTAGTATAAATTATCTACTAATGGAATCTATTTTAAATACAAATCATGTTTTATCTTTAAGTAAAATCTTCACATTATTTCACTTTTTCTCCTACTCAAATATATTCTCCCATAAAACCTGTGATTTTGAAAACATGTTATGAGAACAAAATATCATGTTGGTTGATATAGTAATATAAATTTATTATTTATTTAAAATCCATAAAAATCATTTTCTTCACAAAATACCATTTTATTCATAAAACAAAATATTCATTTCCAAAATATCAATATCATACCTTTTGAAAAGTGACTTATTTTTAGGAATCTAATATATACATATATATATATATAAGAAACAGGGGAAATAAATTTATAAATAAATATTAAGAATGTAGTAACCAATATTTCCAAACACTAACTCCAAACTACCAAATGCATTGTAGTTTTTCACCTAACCACCCATCCTTTGTTTATCATTGAACCACCCATCATAATTTATCACATTACCTCCAATAATTGGTTTATCATATTAAAACACATAATTAATTTTCTATGTAACCATCCAAACATTTTTTCTCACATAACCTATAATTATTATAAACAATTACCATGAACAATACCATATAAATAAATCTTGAAATAATTCATTTTAAAAAACAATTTGAAGAAATTGATCTTTTCCTTTTGAAATAACTCAATATTAAAAGCAGTGGATGTATACTGGAATAAAATATATTTTAAATGAACAATAATAATATTAAGGTAAGATTAAATATAAGAAAGTGAAATGAAATATTAAAATTATGTTTATTCTGTTTAAGTAACAGAAAAATTATTTTGAATAAAGAACCAATAAAAGTGTATTTTTAGATGAATGTCCATTAAAAATATCATATCATTGAAGTTAGAATAAATAAAATGAAAATATATGTATATTACTGATAAATTAATAATAAATATTATAAAATTTACCATAATAAAAAAAATTAATTTCATAGATAATATTATAGAGATACAATACATGAGTTGAAATTTATCCAAATGAATTGAAACTAGGTTTAGAATGCCCCTACTATTCATTGGAGTTTTTTATAGTCTTTTCAAAACTCATATATAATTGATTAAATAATTGTATTATCACATTATAGTACTATATTAATATTTATAATAACTTATTTGATTATTTTATAATATATTATGACCCATTCATTAATAGTATTTGATTATATTCAGGGTTTGGGGTGTGTTTGTCCCATGTTTTCATAAACGATTCATTTGTTTATAATTTTGGATGTTTTAAATAATTTAATTACAACTATATAATTATTACAAAACACTACTGCAAAATTAGGCTATACCAACGGTTTATAACCGTTGCTATAGGCTGGAAAACCGTTGGTATAGGGCATAGCAACGGTTTTCCAAACTGTTGGCCAGTAAGGCGTGGGGAAATCCCTTTAACAACGGTTTCATTTATACCGTTGGTATAGGTTTTGAGAAATCTGGAAAAAAATTTACCAACGGTTCTGAACCATTGGTAAATTGTTTCCAAAAACTGCTGCACCTCAGCACCCAGAAGCCCCCCCAGAAGCTACACCTGCATAAAAAAACAGTGCACAACAGCCCTCAGTATACCCTCCACTATACACCTGCATAAAAAATATCACAAAAGCCACATAGAAACTTCAAACAGTATAACAAACACCTAAAATAGCCCAAAAAAACACATGACAACAATCATCTGGTGGTAATTCACCTCACCCATCAAATTCTAATAGGCAGAATAGTTTGGTAAATATCTATTAGAGTTGAATAAGACATTCAAATTGACTCAAATCCCATTTTTTTTGATACTAGGTTTGGGTATTTAATGATTTGTGATGAATTTTTCATTGAACTTCTATTGTTTATAAAATATGGTGAAAAGATATTTTCTTAGGAGTCTCGTCACTTATGACCCCATGAGTGAAACTACCAAACTCATGAAAAAGAGTCATTGATGAGTCTAAATTTCAGTTGAATTCACTTAAAATGATTTCCTTTTGAAATAAAAGAGAGACATTGAGTGGTGTCATTTACACTGTGCCTCGAATTGAGGCAGAGTTGACTCGTACACATCACAAATGACCCATGGATACATTTCCTAAAGAATCAACAGTATCCGAATGCCTTTGGTCTATTTTCCGTATATCAGTTGTTGTTTTAACTTAAACTGTATTCCATTTCAAAGAAAAGTGAAACACTTTGAGTGGTGCCGGCCACACCGCGTCTCGGATTGAGGCATGGTTTACTTGTACACGTCACAAATGACCCATGGATCATTGTCCTAAAGTTTCAATAGAATCTGAAAGCGTTTGGTCGATTTTCCGTATGTTGTTTTTTTTACATAAAAGCGCATCCATTTTAAATAAAAGAAAGACACTTTGAGTGGTGTCGGCCACACCGTGCCTCGGATTGAGGCGGGGCTGACTCGTACACGTCACAAATGACCAATGGATACATGTCCGAAAGTATCAATAGTATCCGAATGTGTTTGGTCCGTTTTCCGTATGAAGTTTTTTTACTTAAAAGCGCATCCATTTTAAACAAAAGAAAGACACTTTGAGTGGTCCCGGCCACACCAGCCCTCAGATTGAGGAGGGGTTGACTCGTACACGTCACATATGACCCATGGATACATGTCCTAAAGTATAAATAGTATCCGAATGCCTTTGGTCCATTTTCCGTATGTCAGTTGTAGTTTTAACTTAAACTGTTGTCCATTTCAAAGAAAAGTGACAAACATTGAGTGGTTCCAGCCACACCGGACCTCTGATTGAGGCGGGGTTGACTTGTACACGTCACATATGACCCATGGATCTTTTTCCTAATGTTTCAACAGAATCCGAATGCATTTGGTCAGTTTTCTGTATGGAAGTTGTTGTTTTCACTTAAAATCCTGTCCATTTCAAATAAAAGTTAGACACTTTGAGTGGTGTCGGCCACACTGCGCCTCAGATTGAGGTGGGGTTGACTCGTACACGTCAAAAATGACCCATAAATCATTTTCTTAAAGTTTTAATAGAATCCGAAAGTGTTTGGTCGGTTTTCCATATGTCGTTTATTTTAATTAAAAGCGCATCCATTTTAAACAAAAGAAAGACACTTTGAGTGGTACCAGCCACAACGACCCTCGGATTGAGGCGAGGGTGACTCGTACACGTCAAATATGACCCATGAATCGTTTTCCTACAGTTTCAATAGAATCTGAATGCGTTTGGTTGGTTTTCGGTATGTCAGTTGTTGTTTTAACTTAAACTGGAGTTCATTTCAAAGAAAAGTTAGACATTTTGAGTGTTACCGGTCACACTGCACCTCGTATTGAGGCGGGGTTGACTCGTACACGTCACATATAACCCATGGATCGTTGTCCTAAAGTTTCAATAGAATCTGAATGCGTTTGGTCGGTTTTCCGTATGTCAGTTGTTCGTTTAACATAAATTGTTGTCCATTTCAAAGAAAAGTTAGACACTTTGAGAGGTCCCGGCCACACCACGCCTTGTATTGAGGCGGGGTTGACTCATACATGTCAAAAATGACCCATGGATCGTTGTCCTAAAGTTTCAATAGAATTCGAATACGTTTTTTTGGTTTTCCGTATGTCAGTTGTTGTTTTAACTTAAATCATTGTCCATTTCAAAGAAAAGTGACAAACTTTGAGTGGTTATGGCCACACCGGCCCTCGGATTGAGGCGGTGTTGACTCGTACACGTTACATATGACCCATGGATCGTTGTCCTAATGTTTAAACAGAATCCGAATGCGTTTGGTTGGTTCTCCGTATGTCTGTTGTTGTTTTAACTTAAACAGTTGTCCATTCCAAAGAAAAGTGACAAACTTTGAGTTGTCCTGGCCATACCGACCCTCGGATTGAGGCGAGGTTGACACTTACACGTCACATATGACCCATGGATCGTTTTCCTAAAGTTTCAACAGAATCCGAATGCGTTTTGTTGGTTTTCCGTATGTCAGTTGTTGTTTTAACTTAAACCGTTGTCCATTTCTAAGAAAAGTGACAAACATTGAGTGGTCCGGGACACACCAGCCATCAGATTGAGGCAGGGTTGACTCTTACACGTCAAATATGACCCATGGATCTTTTTCCTAAAGTTTCAACAGAATATGAATGCGTTTGGTCGGTTTTCCGTATGGAAGTTGTTTTTTTCACTTAAAATCTTGTCCATTTCAAATAAAAGTTAGACACATTGAGTGGTCTCGGCCACACCGCGCCTCAGATTGAGGTGGGGTTGACTCGTACACATCAAAAATGACCCATAAATCATTTTCTTAATGTTTCAATAGAATCCGAAAGTGTTTGGTCGGTTTTCCGTATGTCGTTTATTTTACATAAAAGTGCATCTATTTTAAACAAAAGAATGAAACTTTGAGTGGTACCGGCCACACCGGCCCTCGGATTGAGGCGGGGTTGACTTGTACATGTCAAAAATGACCCATGGATACATGTCCTAATGTATCAATAGTATCCGAATGCCTTTGTTCTGTTTACCGTATGTCAGTTGTTGTTTTAACTTAAACAATTGTCCATTTCAAAGAATAGTGACACACTTTGAGTGGTCCCGGCCACACCGGCCCTCAGATTGAGGAGGGGTTGACTGATACACGTCACATATGACCCATGGATACATGTCCTAATGTATAAATAGTATCTGAATGCCTTTGGTCCGTTTTTCGTATGTCAGTTGTTGTTTTAACTTAAACTGTTGTCCATTTCAACGAAAAGTGACACACTTTGAGTGGTCCCGACTACACCGGCCCTCGGATTGAGGCGGCGTTGACACATACACGTCACATATGACCAATGGATAATTGTACTAAAGTTTCAACAGAATCTGAATGCGTTTGGTTGGTTTTTCGTATGTCAGTTGTTGTTTTAACTTAAACCGTTGTCCATTTCAATGAAATTCAATAATATTAAACTTTAATAAAAAAAATATTTACGTAAATGAAAATTGTTTACTCTATATAAAAGAATAACTGACACATTACTCTATATGAGAATCATATTAAGAAATACAACAAAATACAGAGTATATAAGAAAATAAGATACAAAATTTCTAATGCCTATATTCACGGATTGACCACTATGATATTGGAAGTGGATCAAGGAATACATAATCCTTAAGGGTCTTGTTGGGAGTATATGAGTTTTATACTTTAACTTCTCTAAGTATATTAGTATGAGGATTAGGATGAGGATCATGGGAGTGGCGGGGACTGTCCAAGGGGGTGTGGCGTATCCAGGGGGTGCGGGGGTGTCTAGGGGGGTGGTGGGGCCGTCCGGGGGGTCGGAGGTGTCCAGGGGGTGGGGGGCTTTCTAGGGGGGTCGGGGTGTCCAGGTGGGCAGGCTATCCGTGGGGGTGGTCAGGTTGTCCAAGGGGGTTGGGGTGTATAGGTATATTTATATGAAAAGAATACCCCCACAATAATCATGCAGCCCTGTCATTAGTCTAAACCCCTAGAACACATAAAAGAAGCTAGTATGAACATTTACTAAAATATTTAACACCATACGATTGAAAATACAATCTAAATATAGTTTGAGAGGATATAATGGTGTGTGTGAAAAAAATGATATTAAATTAATTAAAATGAACATGGAAAAATGAGGCTTTATAATACACTAAGAGTACCTCAAACAATCCAAAACCACTATAGTACCACCCCCTTGGATAGCCCGCCCACCCCCCCTCGACACCCCTTCTCCCTATCGACATCCCCCCACCCCCTTGGATAGCCCGCCCACCCCCCTGGACACCCCTACCCCCCATGGCCAGCCCACCCACCCCCCTGGACAGCCCGCCCACCCCCCTCCTTGACAGCCCGACCACCCCCGTGGACAGCCCGCCCACCCCCGTACCCCCCTGGACACCCCGTACCCCCCTGGGATAGCCCATCCCACCCTCCCAAACAGCCCACACCCCCCTCCCCTGCAACCCCACCACCACCACCTAGACATACCAACCCCCCTGGACACCCCACACACCCCTCCCCCACCAGGACACCCCACCCAGACCCCCAGGAAAGCCCACACCCCCTGGACAGCCCCACCCACCCCCGTGGACAGCCTTTCCCACCCTCATGGATAGCCCCGCCCACCCCCGTGGACAACCCACCCACCCCCCCTGGACAGCCCGCCCACCCCTCCGTGACAGCCCGGCCACCCCCGTGGACAGCCCATCCACACTTGTGGACAGCCCGCCCACCCCCGTACCCCCTGGACACCCCGTACCCCCTCGGGATTGCCCCGCCCACCCTCCCAAACATCCCACACCCCCCTCCCCTGCAACCCCGCCACCACCACCTAGACATACCAACCCCCCTGGACACCCCACACACCCCTCCCCCACCAGGACACCCCACCCAGACCCCCAGGACAGCCCACAACCCCTGGACAGCCCCGCCCACCCCCCGTGGACAGCCTTTCCCACCCCCGTGGACAGCCCCGCCCACCCCTGTGGACAACCCACCCACCCCCGTGGACGCCCTCTACCCCCCTATACAGCCCAACCTCCCCCGTGGATAGCCCACCCACCCCCCCTCGACACCCCTTCTCCCTATGGACAGCCCCCACCCCCTTGGATAGCCCGCCCACCCCCCTGGACACCCATACCCCCTATGGAAAGCCCACCCACCCCCCCACTAGACAGCCCGACCACCCCCTCCTTGATAGCCCGACCACCACCGTGGACAGCCCGTCCACCCTTGTGGACAGCTCGCCCACCCCCCGTACCCCCTGGAAACCCCGTACCCCCCCTGGATAGCCCCGCCCACCCTCCTAAACAGCCCACACCCCCACCCCTATAACCCCACCACCACCACCTAGACATACCAACCCTCCTGGACACCCCACACACCCCTCCCCCACCGGTACACCCCTCCCAGACCCCCAGGACACCCACACCCCCAGGACAGCCCCTCCCACCCCCGTGGAGAGCCTTTCCCACCCCCGTGGACAGCCCCGCCCACCCCCGTGGACAACCCACCCAACCCCGTGGACGCCCCCTACCCCCTAGACAGCCCAAACACCCCCGTGGACAGCCCACCCACCCCCCTCGACACCCCTACCCCCCGTGGCCAGCCCACCCACCCCCCCTAGACAGCTCGCCCACCCCTCCTTGAAAGCCTGGCCACCACTGTGGACAGCCCGTCCACCCTTGTGGACAACCCGCCCCACCCCCGTACCCCCTGGACACCCCGTACCCCCCTGGATAGCCCCGTCCACCCTCCCAAACAGCCCACACCCCCTCCCCTGCAACCACAACACCACCACCTAGACATACCACCCACCCTGGACACCCCACACACCCCTCCCCCACCAGGACACCCCACCCAGACCCCCAGGACAGCCCACACCCCCTAGACAGCCCTGCCCACCCCCGTGGACAGCCTTTCCCACCCCCCGTGGACAGCCCCGTCCACCCCCGTGGACAACCCACCCACCCCCTATGGACACCCCCTACCCCCAAAATCCATTATCCAAAACATATCAAATTGGTTTGAACACAATCCAAAATTCCCACAATCCATTATCTAAAATATGTAAACATTCACGATATCCTCCCCCAACTCTGATTTACATGTTTTGAACACTCTCCTTCCAAAAATAGAATATAAAAACATTAAAAAAGTATTCACAAACACAAACAATATCCTATTTAGATATTAATTTCAACAATCAAGTATACCACCAACACCTGGAAAAAATCTATTCATTAAAACAACTACAACAATATGGTTGAGATCAAATTTTACCTATTTGTATGGGGGTGTACCTATTGGGATGGGGGGTACTGGTGTTCGGATTTGCGAGACCAGTGGAGTCGGATGGGGTTCGCGGGAGCAGTGGAGCGAATAGATTAGGGCTCTATCCGAATGGGGAGAGGAGATCGCGATCTAGAATTTGGGGAAAACCTATGCCAACGGTTTATAAAAACCGTTGGCAAAGGCACACATTTCCCAACGGTTCCAGTGAACCGTTGGGAAATGTGTGAGTTTAGCACCCATTTTCCAACGGTTCCAGTGAACAGTTGGGAAAGGGTCCACCGAAATTCCCTTTTCCAACTGTTTGATTAAACCGTTGGCAAAGGCTCACTATACCAACGGTTTAAGTAAACCGTTGGTATACTACCTTTGGGAAAAGACCAAATTCCAGTAGTGAAATAATATTAATGAACTAAATACATTATTAATGGACCCATATATCATATCCATTTATTACATGATGATTATTCATTAAATAAAATGTTAGTGATAACTATTTAGTTTATTCTGGTTGGATTTTCAGAAATCAAGAACAAGATTTATTTAATATAATCATATGTGTGTATATTAGTTATAAAAATTTAAATAGGTTATAATATACATATTTAATTATTATTTAACCAGAATTACACTTTATATGAGTAGCCATATGGCTTTAATGGAAATGAAAAATCATTATTCATGGAGACAGTGAACTGAAATAATTTGAACAATATTTTTGTGTCATTTAAACAGAGTTAATTAGAACATAAATGGCTATGATAAATTACATTATAAACATAAAAATACCATTTATACATGTTTATTTAGTTATCATTCAATTATGGATAATGGATGTGGGTAAAATTATAAAAATAAATGTAATTAAGAGAGGTGCACCTAGAAAATAACCTCTTGAATATCACCACCTTAAGAAACCGTTGGGGACACTGGAAATGGTCTTATATTGTGACCCATATCACATGAACCAGGGTAGAGTGTGGAGGAGTGGATTGGAAGATATTTTTTTGTATCTTAATGGAATTGTGATTTTAAATGGGGTGGTGATGCATGGTATTTATACTTGAGAAGAGGTGTCTTTATGTGATTAAAATAATGTTAATTTTATAATTAAATCAATCCCCATTTTAAATGGGGTGGTGATGCATGGTATTTACCACCATATAATTTTAATTCTTAACAAATAATATTGACCCAAAATTTATTGACCATATGATTCCATATATATAATGGATTTTCTAAAATTAAATTCACATAATAATGAAAATTTTATTTAAACCTAATCCCACCAAAAGAAGGAAAAAATATTTTATTAATATGAAAAGTTAAAAAGGTCAAAAAATTATATCCAAATTCATTGTGAATTTGATTAAAATGACCTATATTGGATTGAATTATATATAATTGAACATTTTTTACATTATAATAATTTCAGATATAATTTATATAAATAAATAAATTTAAATAAAATTATTTTTTTAAAACAATTCATTACATTTCATTATTCGTTAAACAAAGAATCTTATTAGAAAAATTCACAAATTCCATCCAAAGAAAATTTTTATATACCATTTTCAGAAATTTGGTTTGTTTTTTATAAAAAATATTAATTAATGTTTAAAATTTTAAATTTAATATTGTTCAACCAAAAGAAAGTGTAAAACTATATTTGTCGATAAATACAGATGTGTTATGCTTAATATTAAATTTATTCATGTGTTATATCTATCAAACATATTGGATGAGTTATGAAAAAAATGATTTAACATATAAGACATAAATTTTTTATTATAATTCACTAAAAGTGATTAATATATCTTTATAATACTAATATAATTGAACATAAAATATTATATTGATCCTCAGGTTGTCATATTCTCTCCCCCCCACATATATAAATTATGTCCTCGTAATTTTACACACATACTAATCATGTGGGGAATTATTTTCCTCATAGATTTTTCAAATTCAATTTTTTATTTTTCAACAATATGGTTTTTTTAAAAACATAACTTGATTAGCCACCTTATTTTGAAACACATTGCCTCAGCTATCACAAACATGAACTCAATATTCGTCATTATAATGATTCTCATCCAACTGAACTACATTAGTCGTAAATATTATTTGAATATGGATCATAAATTACTAACATTGATATATGAAAACCATTATTTAAAAGGGATAAACATGGAGTAAAATCCACTCTATGAGAAAATGACCCAAATTTCTATAGGATTTCATAGGGACCAATGAACTGTGGACTCAACTTCCCTTTCTTTCCAAAACAAAACAAAATTTTCCATGTATAAACGTTGATAATGTCATGATCTCCTACAACTAATCAAATACAAAAATTTTAGTTATTTTCATAATGTTTTGTATGATCTGATCTAACTTCATGTGTTGCCGAGTTGACAACACCTTCTCTATATTGTCATTTACCACATCTAGTTTCTAAAACATCTTCTATCATACTATATCCTAAAAAGATGGAGTTAGACATCGCTTTTAATAGAGTGAATCATAAGGTTCTATATTTATACTAGAATGAAAACATTTCTTATATCATTAATAAATAAAAGTTATGTGTTGATTCCAACATCTCTTTCAATCCATTGAATAGGTACGAGTAATGTTTTATAATGTCTGAATTGTGCACGTGGACAATCCATTGAATTGAGGATGGAAAAAATGTTGAAATTTAATTCACTTCCAAAATACATTTTTTGGCCCTTCTAGAAATTATAGGTATACCTGAGTTCAGGAATATATACAAAGTGGATAGGAACTCCATTTAATGAAAATGTCTCCATGATATAATGTTGAAAAAATTGATCTAAAGATATGGTATCTCAATTAGGAAGGTAATGTGAGTTTTATTCATTTATTCAATAATAACCTAATTTAACTTTTTTACCATGATAATAATTTGGTAATTTGACTATTAAATCCATTATATATTCTCCCATTTAATCTATGGTATTGGAAATTGAATAATCATCCCCATTGGTAACTATCATTCTTTTTTAACCTACTAGAATGTAAAACATTGAATAAAGAATTCGGTATTATTTTTTTCATTCCATCACAACAGTAATACTCTTAAAAGACTCTATATATCATATTTCTTCCCTAATTAACTTAAAATGGGGGACTATGAGCTTCACATTATAACTCTTTTAAAAACTGTGAATCACAGGGCACATATAATCTATTCCAAAATTGAAAAAGATAAACTTTATCAACGTTAAATTCATAAAACATAAACATTTTACCCTACTCTAAATTTTTCTATAACTCATTATTGTCCTTTTGATTATTATATATTATATTTTTCAAATATAATTTCACTGACACATAAAAATTGAATATATGCTTGCATCCACAACATCAAATCCACAATTTATCAAGTCATTAATCAAATCATCATTTTCCAAACATAACTTGGTTGATGAAGTATGGTGTATTTCACTCAATATATTAGGCACATTTTATTACTATGATGGTAATTGATTATGAAATAATAATATTTAATAAATTACAGCAACCTACTCTACCTCACAATAAACACTTTATATGAAAATATATACTTCTTCCTTTTATGATCACTATATAGTTCAGATTTTCACCAATATTAGTTATGTATCAAATTATTTAATGACTGACCCTCACATGTTATTTCCAAATCACATATAAGATAATATTTCCCATGGTTTGTTATTTCAGAAATGAGATAGGTATTATCGAATCAATCTACATCAAAACACAATAAAGTCCCTTTAATGAGTAATCACTTTATATGTAAACATAACCATTCCATGAAGGTAGGGAAAATTTGGATCATTTAAAAATATTATCTTTAGTTTCTTAAAAACAATCATCGCATTATTTTTTCCAAATTAAGTTAACTCATTTTCATGTTATCATAGTTAATATACTAGATAATAATGAAATTGTTTCAAAAAACCATCAGTAATATCCAACTAATATAATAAAAAAATTAATATTATTAACATGTGAGATTACTATCCATCAATAAAATACATTTATTTTTAACTAGATTGGAAATAATTTCATATTTACTTATAAATTTCCAATGAAAAGATTAATGTTGAAACTAAAAAGCACAATAGATTAATATTAAATAGACATTGTTTTTGTAAGGATTTTCATTAAAATAAAAAAATTATTTTAAAATCCCTCTTAAAGATTTATGTAAAAAATATATCATCAATAAAAAACTACAAACATTTCTTAAATATTAATTAAGGAATCTATTCTTGACTTCCATAATTATAGAATTGGAATTTCTTAACGCAAAGGGAATATCTTTAAAATCATAAAGTTCATATCAATTTTGAAATGATGTTTTAAAAGTGTCATACTCCTTCACCTTCTGCTGAAGGTAACCTGACCTATGATAATCAATGAAAAATACTTCTCTCTCAGGATACGATCAATAAAATCATCGATATGTGGAAAATTTTACTTTTTCATAATAGTGACGTTATAAAAAAACTATAATCTATACTAAGTCTCATGGAACCATATTATTTAAATAATCAAAATTGGATCACCCCATAAATAAGTTCAATGTTAAACATTAAATTAATCTAGAAATTATTATAATTTATCATTCATTTACAAATATTATATTTGTACTATTCAGTAAGGGGGTTTTAAATAGGCTTACTGTCAGGGACTTAATCAAGGATAACCTCAACATCTCGATCAAAAATAACACAATAAAAATCATCTAAAAAACAAATGTATTCATTCATAATTTGAACATCACAAATATGAACATTTAATTTATTTCATGAAACGAGCTTAATAACATTCACTACAAATTATAATAATTTAATCTTCTTCATGGTAGGTTATTAAAGATATGAAATCATTGATGGTAAATTTCATATCTATGAAATATATCTTATGGTAATAAATTTAAATACAATCCATACACAAAATAATATCAAACATAAATATTTGTAACTCATCATGATTTTTTAGAAAATATATTTCATAGTCAACAACATGAAGAATCCTATAAATTTTTGTTTCACTAATACGTATATTGTGTGTTTCCACCTAAAGTTATATCTCACTCCCATGATGGGATATTACTAGTATTATTATGTATTTCTCTTAGATGGAAGAATTAAATGATCCAGAATCAAACAATGTATTGGCATATTTATAATTCAAAAGTAATTTACCTTCCACCAATTCATTTCATGTCCCCACATCAATCGTAGTAGTAGAAAATGCATTTTCCCCACCATTCTGTTATTTATCTTACTGACCCTAATAAGTTACTATAATTAGACACACTTTATAATAATGTCCCAAATTATTTCAATTAAAGAACATTACATTTATATTTTCATTTAATTTCTCCGAATTTTCTGTATATTCGTGAGATATGTGTGTAGTCTTCCCACATCAAAATAATGTCAATTATTTTTATAAAAATTCTCAATGGTTCTTCTTACCACACTTTTCAAAAGTAGGGAAATTAATTTCCCTACCACGGAAATTTTTTGATGAAATATTCTCGATTTACATCCTATTTGACCACTTATTATTCTTATCATCAAAAGTCACATATATGTCTAAAACCCAAATATTCTATATTTTTCCATAGTAAAAAATGTTCTAATAGATTTTAATCTCATTTTATTATAGACTTAATTATAAAAATGGTTTCAAACTAATATAAAATATGTTAATTTTACTATCAATGTCACAAAATAATATGGTACATACTTGGACAATCATGTAAATTCATATTTTTTCTATAGAGTCTTAATCATTTTTTCTAAGTTCTATAAATGGTTTCACTATTCCAATTTTATTAGTCTTATAAAAAAATATAATTCTTCAAATCGTCTCATTCCATAACATCAAGATCATATTTATCTCTAATATTCATAACCAATGACCATAATTGATCGACTTATCCTTCAAAATGATAAAATTACAGCTTAAAATTTGAAATTCTAATAATCCCATAAATTTGGATACATTTTTAAGATATTTGATCCATAATTCTTATACTAGTGGATCTAATGTTCTACTGAAATCTGGAATATTTTCATAGAGAAAATTATCCACTACTTACATATTCCTCAATGATTGATCTGGATTATCCCTTTCATGGATTCCAATTCAATTTATATATTCATTAAACAAATCTATAAATCAATAAAATATATTTTAATATGATTCCATCCATTGTGGGGAGCTAATTTATAATTTTTTATCCTTATGAGGTATTCCCACCGTAGCTTCCTAGTTTCCTCTATGGAAAACCATAGTAAATAGACAAATCTTAGATGACCAAAAATAGTAATCATATAATTAAATATCATTCCAAAATTACAAAATATTAAAAATCATTAATAGTAATTATATTAAAATTTCAATGCCACTTAATTTTATCTAAACCATGCTCTAGTACCAACTATAAGGACCCATCCATGAGCATTCCATATAATACTTATTTTAAAACATTAAATCACAATTTTTATTCAATGTTTATTTTTTAATGCTTTTAAGAATTAAGAAAAAATTAATAATGTAAACCCATAAATTATATGTGTACTATTAGACACAATATCAATCTTTTCCCCAATAAATACCATTTTAAAAATATATCATGTTTTATCTTCATGTAAAATCGTTAAAGTTTTCCATTTTTTTCTCATGATTGTCTTTATTCTCTCTTAACTCCATTGAATATAATTTAAAAACCTATGATGATAAAACAATCTCATTATGGGACACAAATTAATAGAAAAAAAATATATTCAACTAAAATTACATATAAACGTTTCATAGAAACATTCAATTTTATTCAAAAAAATGAATAATAGTATCATGAAGATCATTATATAACCTTTTCAAAATAAACTCATCAGAAATAAGAGACAATATTTTTTGGTAAATTAAGTATTTTTATTTAATATAAATATTACAAATGGACTAAAAATTATTTAATTTTTTTAACTCCAATTCACCAAATACATTGGAGGTTGTCACATAAAAACACATCCATTGTTTATCATTGAACCACCTGTCATTGGTTTATCATGTAATCCAACCAAATTGGTTTATCACATAACCACACATCAATTGTATATTACATAACTAAACATCATGTGGTTATCGTGTATCAAACTTTTATAATAAAAATTTCATAATAACAATAACATATAATTCAATCATAAATGATTTCATCATAAAATCAACCATTTATGAAAATTAATTTTCTATTTTAAAATAACTCATTTAGAAAAATATGCACCTACAAAATAAAATATTTTCATTAAATGTAACCATATAAAATTTTAATTTAATAATTATAATATTAAATAAACATGAAATGATAATATTCTATTCAGTCCATCTATATAATAAATATATTAATTTTAAAAAATTATCTTTAAAATAGTATTTCTCGAAGAATGTCCCAAAAAATATCATATCTTATGAGTGAGGGTAAATAAAGGAAATGTTAAATTTATATTTATATTAAATAAATATTAAAAAATTGGATATAATAAATATAAAAAAAATTATTTAACAAATAATATTATTAAAACATTATCAAAGAATTTTTCTTTTACAAAAAATAATGGGATTTTGGTAATGTTTTTCCTTACCTCTCATTTGGGTTCCTTATAATGTGTTCAAATATAATATATAATGTTTTAAATAATGGTATTAATTCTTTAAAAAACAAAATTAATATTTTTAATACCTTATGTGATGATTTTATAACTTCTTATGACCCATTCATCAATAATGTTTCATTATTGTTAATGTTTTAGGAATGTTTGTTTCATGTTTCATTTATCGATTCATTTGATGATAATTATAGATGTTCTTGTAAAATGTAATTAAAACATTTTTAGTGTGAAGAAATAGTATTAGTTAATATTCGTATGTATTAATGGTCTTATATATAATTTTATGTTCATTCATGATGATTATTTACTAAATAAAATGTCAATGATAAATGTTTAGTTTATTTTGGCTAATTTTCTTAACATAGTGAACTAGTATTATCTTATTTAATTTTTTGTGGGTATATTATTTCAAGGACCTCATATAGGTCATAATATACCTATTCCACTTTGAAATTACCATAATGATCCTTTTATGACCTTCCAAGAAGGCGATAATATAAAATGAAAAATCATTATTCACGAAGATGCAACAATGACATAATCTGAAGAAATTTTCCTTTATTTAAATAGGACGAGTTAAGAAATGAAATGGTAATTATATAATAAATAAAAAAGAAATCAATTTTTTATATACATGATTTTTGTGTTTTCATGAATCTATGGATGAAGAAGTTGAGGAGAATATAAAGCAAAAAATAAAATTAAGAGAGGTAATTTACAAGATTTTTCTCTTGGATATCACCTACTTGTGAGACCCTTATGTACATTAGAAATAATCTTTTATTGAGAATATAATCACAATAACATGGGGACACTACGGATGAGATGTTTTGATATATAAATAAGGATATTCATGGTTTTTTTATTCGAAATTTGGCGGTGATGGTTGTTATTTGTACTTGAGGAGAGGTGTCTTTAAGGGGTAAAATAATGATTAATCTGGCAATCATAATTAAAAGTGTGTGTTTAAAGTAAAAAATTGAAATAATTAATTTTTTTATATCAAAATTCAATGTCAAATTGATTCAAATGACCCACATTGGGTTAATGGATGTATAATTAAACTATTGATACTTTAAAACAATTACACTTCAAAACCAGCTTAAAAAATATTTTAACTGATTAAGTTAATTAGTTGAAGTAGATTTATTAAATAAATTGCAATATTTTCCACTATTCATTAAAAATGAAAATTGTAATAAAAAATAAAAATATTCTCCCAAATATAATTTTGATATTTATATTTCAAAAATAATTTTTATTTTGTAAAAATAAATTCAAAATAGTGTAAAACTTATATTTAAAATAATTGCACCATTATAAGGTGATAAAATGTTCATTTTGAAAAATATAGCTTTTATGAATAATATTTTATTTTTCTTCATGTTTTAGTCTAATAACACATGTGGGATAGATTAGGAAACATATCTTTTAATATAAAACATAGATATTTTATTATTATATTTCAATAATATTGATTATTTTAATTTATTAAAATAATATATTTGAAATCAAACTATTTTTTTATTTCATGGGATGTCAAAAAATATTTTTCTAACTATGTACATAATTTTATGTTAAGTATTTATAATTTTTTAAGATAAATTTTTCTCAAAAAATAATATATATTACTTTTGTGACTAAATAATAAATTTTATTTTTTTATATTTTAGAGAATTTATATATAAAGGCTAACTAAATGTATGGAATCGATATGCGAAAATTGCATTAGGGTGAATTTTTTAGGATTTATTTTGAATATATAATTTTTCAAATGAATAATAAAAAATTAATTATTTAGCAAAAAAATCATTTTATTTTAATGAAATATAATATATAATTTTTTATATGGTTTTTAAATTTAAACCTTTTCATTTATGTTCTCAATAATCAGTCATTCTTCTCATTTTAATTAAATTAATTTTATTTTATTAAAACATTATATATCTCGGTATATTTTCTCTTTCAAACCCCATTTTCTTTTGTACCACTATATTTAATTTAGAAATAACATTTTCCACTTTTAGGAATGTAATTTGGGATATTTTTATTTAATATATATATTTTAAATTACTAATATATTTTTATATGATCAACACAATTTTTTATCATAATGAATATTAATAGCCGTAATAAATGTTTTCCATATTTATGGTTAAAATCGGTTTGCTAGGGGAAAACTAAATTTATAATCATTAAAAAGTCTAAAAAATCCGATGTGTTTTCAATGGCCATATTTCTATATCATCACATCTAAGTAATGATATTAGACCATCATAGATCCTTTTAGAATTTGTAAAACATGATTGTAATTTTTTCATTTCAATAATTACATGATTGGATTCTACCACAAATATATGTCAGAAGACCTTATCATATCACCTTCACAAATCCAAATCCATTTTTTTTATCCAATACCATATAAAATATCATCCTTAGTTACTCCCACCCCCCAAAATCCTATTTTCCTTTCCTTAATTATTATATGATCTATGAATGATCTTTGTTTTATCCGAAAAATATTTTCTAAATAATAATTATTATTCTTAAATGATAATTTTTATTTTAACTCTTTTTACACCTCCATAAAATATTCATAAAAGAATGATTTATTAAAATTAGTATATCTATTATACTAATATATTATTATGTATGTTTGATAACCTTAATACATATCCTCTATTATCGAATTGGAAATGAAAAAATTGATTTTCTGCGATGGACTACCACTTCATTAACTATTGTAGATAATTTTCCATCATTAAATTTCATAGCTAGATATAAATATGGATTTAACTTAGTCATATTATATTTATTAAATAATTATAATTCTCAAGTTTTAAAATCACATCTTCCTTCTTAACATCTATTCTCTTTGAAGATGATAACATCCCTCATTTCTATGTATGAAATACTATCTCTATAAATAAATTTGATATGTTTTTCATTTTATTATGAATTTTAGTAATATGGATAGATATAATAAATAATAATCATATCAATTAAATAAATTCATTATTTAATTGTGATATAATGCATATTTTTCCTTCCTTACACCATCAAAAAAATGGATACATCTTTCCTGCATACAAATTCCTATTATCTCAAGGAATGGTGTAATTTATTTTTTATATCTAAATTTTCATTACTAAAATAATTATATATATAATGCAAAGTCTCTCACACTAATATCCAAGATATGGGTTTTATATTATTAAAAATTTCTATGAAAAATGTAATCAATTCTAAAATCACTTAATAGGTTAGTATTCAAGTTAATCTAGATGTATACGTGAATGTAAAATTAAATTTGAGAACATAAAATACACAAAGTCTTTACTTGGAGATCACTGTATTTATACTTATCATAACCCTACATATCAATTAAAAACATATCTTGGTATCTTTAGAAAATAAATGTTCTTAAAGGGATTACCTCAGATGTTGAATAAGGGTAATTAAATAGTGCACACCATCATCAATAAATTACAATAATCAATATTACATGGTAAATAATAAAAACAAATGAAATTAAGTATACTATAATAAAATAATATGTATGGGATAAATTAGTTTCAAATAATTCCTTATAAATTGTCAGTTGGTCATGAACCATAAAAATTTATATTAAAACTTATGTAATTATCACATATACATAAATAATAAACCTCATAATGTGGTAATTAATACTGAAATATATTCTAAACATGATATCATGACCTTTCACAATACAATTTAAATATGTGCCTGAAAACTCATTTAATTTTTCTAACTGAGTAGTATCAGGAGACCTACCGATGATTTAAGGGGATATGGGCCTCCATTACCAAACCTTCATTAAATAATTAAAATGTATTCCCTATATTAATGAGAAGAAACAAAATAATCATAAATATTTTTATATGAAAAAAATCATGTGAAATGTAAATGCTTTACCCAATCAACAAACATAATTATAGATCATTTAATGTAATAATAAATATGTTATCCAAACAGAAAAAAAATTTAAGTTATTCTTAGTCCATCTAGATAAATAAATAATATTTAATAATTACAAAATATTCGTATTAGATACTATGTTAAACTTATGTGTTGTGTATTTTTTTGATACAAATAGTATACAAATTACTTTATGAAAATTCTTGATTAAAATATCCATTTTCAATTTATAAATCCCCTTTTAAATTTAAATGTTCAAATAATATTGAATAAAAATTAATTTTAAAAATTCTATGGAATATTATGAAATGATATTAAAAAAATTGAGTGTTCATGATGGTAGAAAATTATGTTCATGTCATACATGTTAAATCAAATATTCGTTTCATATTTTTGGAAATTTATAAATAGGACTTTTTTATCAGTTCCTTTAATATTACATAAGAATAGTTTTTTAAAAAGAAAAATATAGGTAAATATTTATATGATAACTCATTTGGGGAATGTTAAAATCATTTTTGTGAGCATTTTTAAAAAAAATTATGAAAAAGGATTTTTGAGAAAAGTGATAAATAATATCATATTTTCATAACACAATTCCCAATAATATTAAGTACATAATAGAGTAAAAATATTCTATTAAATATAAAGTTAATTAATAAAATATTATAAGGAAAATTAAAAATATTCACAAGTTATAGATCATATTATTTCATTATTAATTATTTATTTATAATCAAACATGATAAATGAAGAGATTGTAAAATAATAAATTACCACTTTGGTAACATTTGAATCGTAAGCCCCATAAAATTAATAACAAAAATTAAAACATAAAATACAATTAATAAAAGGTAATTTTATATATAAAAGATAATATGGGAATTATATATCTCACACATTCTAATAATGTGGTGAATGTGGCATATGTTCCATAGAAGTAAAAGTGAGAAGACAAAACTATAATAAGGGTTCTACATCATTCATATTTTTATTAAAACAATTTTAAAAATTACTAATTTTCTATATATAATATAAAAAATAATAATTATATATTTCATATAATAATTTATTTAATTATAGTCTTTTATGATCGGATTATTTATAAATCATTGTTAAAATCATTATATCAGTTTATATTTTCATTGGTTTTCATATCTGTTTTGGTTTGGTGATTTTTTCCCTTTTTAATTTATCGTGGATAAATCATCTATAGAATTAATAAAATCATATAAATTTAAAATATATCTATTAAATGTTTATTTATATAATCCCATAATATTTAAAGAGAGAAATGAAAATACACCGTTTACAGGGACAGAAGGGTTTACGTATGCATAAACATAGATTAAATTTTATCAACGATTAGATTGAAATGAATATTAAAGATATTTAAGAATTCCAAAATAATTATTATTTAATAGAAATAAATAATATAAATAATTAATTAATATTAAAATTTTTGTAAAAAATAAAATTAGAAAAATTTTACTTTGCACTGTAGAGAGTGTAGTCTACACGTACACAAAATTTCATTATTTTTTCCAATGGAATTGAAAATAAGAAGTTTGAAGATATATTAAATTATTAAATCAAAAATTTAGTTAAATAATATCATATATATATATTAAAATTATCCTTAATTCATTCTATGTAAATCATTTCAAAAATAGGAATCATATTGCTTTGCTTGAGGGTAGCCCACTATACACATTAGTGATTTCTTTATATCCCTCATGGAAATGAAATTAAGAATATATATATGATATCAAACATAAATATGTAAAAAATATTCATGAATATTATTTAAATATTTTAATTCAATATTTATATAAATCATTGAATTATGATGATGAAAAATGAATTACACCATTTTTGCGAGAAAATGGTCCACCAAACACCTAATCGCCAATTTTATTTCTCAATTTATGGAAGTGTGAATAGATTAAAGATATACAATTAACATATTTATATCTCAATATATCAGGTATATCATTGTTACAATAAAGTCATATTATAACATCATTTTAAGGAGGTGTAAGATAAAATAAAATAAATATGTACATTTAAGAATTCTACCTCTTCTCCGTATATCGTGTATTGGATTATACAGAATGTCTACATAGAAGGGATTGATAATAATAATTATCCCACTAATATGTGTCTATGTAATAAATAATAATATATTCATATATTTGTACTAAACATTTATTTTGGATGTGTGATGTTGAGAGGAGAGTAAGTGTCCATTTACATGTGTGGGACATGACACACATGGAATTGTTGAAAAGTTAAATCGAATAACACATTTCTATCATTCCAAAAGTGGCCGAAACGGTACATTGTATATATGTATAGTTGATAAATTTAAAATATGTCCATAAATGTGATTATTACTAGTTTTATATCAATATTTTACAATATATTCTTTGTTCAAACCCCCACTAATCCCATTTTTTAATTAAAAATTGTAATTTTGTTTTATTATTTTTACTATTGATTATAGTAAAAAATTAATATGTATTTTTTCAATAATATTAATTATTCTAATTCTTAATATGGAATAAATTTTCTCAATTCAATTTTTCTAAATGGAAGAATCCAATTTAATAATATACCTATAGAGGCATATAAAAATGGTTTTTCTAAAGAAACCCATCAAAAGTTTGAAATGTATTTATATCCTATTTCTATATAAAATTTAAAACAATTAAATAAACTATATAAATAGAAATATTTTATAACTATTATTAGTTTATAACAAATTTATATTATATTTTAAAAATTAGATAATTTTTTTTAAAAATTATATTTGAATAAATTTTTTTTTTTTGACAATTCATCAAAAATTATATATTTTCAGAAAAATCTCACAAATATACTAAATCATAGTTTTTTAAAATAGATAAAAGAAATGATTATTAATTGAATTTTGTTTTCTAAAGGTGGTAAATATAAATTTTAAATTATGTTTGCAATGCACAACTAAACATTCTTTTGGAATAATAATGATTTTCATAAAACAAATATTTTTTCTTTCAAAAGGTTTTTATTTTAATATTATTTATTAGTTAAGATTTTTATTTATTTTTACATGTGTAAGAAATGTACTTTTAATAATATACATATTAATATTCGTATAGTCTAACATAAAGGATTGGTTTTAATGATCATTTCCTATAAGATAATATTTTAATACATTATCACATATTGTTTAAAGTTAGTGTTTATGGTCCACAAGATATCAAAGAGATTTAATTTCATTTAAAATGAAATATATAAAATGGTATTAATGTTTTAAATAATTTTTTAAGCATGATTCTGAGTTTCATATACTCTATTAATGATTATGTTACTCTTATAAAATCCCATAGTGTTATATTCCATCAAATTATATAAATTTATTCCACACAATTTAATATTGTTCATAGAAATAAATGTCTTATCATTTCAAAAAATGAGGTTGGAAACCCACATCTAAAAAAGGGTTAACACAAAGGATCTATTTATAATTTAAACTAGTATGTTCTAAAGACTTATGAAATAACACATTATTATGTCTCAATGAATGGGAAAATTTGTGGAAAATGAAAATAGAAACATGGTAGGTTGTATTAACACCCAAGGAATAATAGAGAGTGTTATATATCAATCATTATAACAATGTGAGCAATTAATATAATCTTAAGACCCACAAAATAATAAATTTATGATTAGTTAATGTACCATTTGATTCATTGAAAATGTAGGTAATAAGATAATAAATTTTCGAGTTCATTTTCCAAAAATTGAGGAATTAATTTTCATATATATGAAGAACATAAGAAAATGTAGTGACCTAATATCATTCTACATAATAGAAAGAATTTCATACTTATTATGTTAATCGATAATTTATTTTATCATCATATAATCTATGAAATGAATATGCAGTTGGAACTTTTTTATCCCTAAATCCCTAAAATTAATATTTTTTTAATCATTAGATCCATAAATGATTGACAATTCATTCTTTCTATCTCTATATATTTTACCTGAACAAAATTCCTAAAATATTATTTCTAATTGAATAAATTAATCTATAATACCTCAACATTAACTCTCAAAATGAAAATAAATCCACTTCAATAATTTCTAACCATAATACACGTCGAACATATGCCTCACTAAATTCAAATATAACAAATTTATACAGAATACCATAAAATAAATATTATATCCCCTATAAAAATTATTTTTTATTTTAAAATATCATTAACAAAATTTTAATTTATAAATCATCAAAAAACTTGAATGAAAAAAAATAAATCTTCCCAAAAACAATTTGGGTCTACATAAAATTTACAATAAATCCAATCATGCAACAATATGTAGCTATTATTAAAAGAAATATTACTTCACTAACCAATTTAATTTCTATATGTACAAAAGAATAAATACTAATTTAATTTTTATCTCAATATTTAACACATATTAAGGGTTCTATGACCACAATAATGTGTCTTTATAAAATATCAACATCCTAGTAAATCACTTTTATTGAACAATTCAACATATATCATTAGATCATCAAATTAAAAAATTAAGTACAATTATTGTATATATAATTATTAATTTTATGAAAATACTATTGGAAAAATAACTATATGACATAAATATGTAATCCAAGATTAGAAGAAAATTAATTTTTCCTCATTGGATATATAAATTGTAAAGTCCCGTAAATTTCAAGGAAAATTTTTTCTTAATTTTCTTTGAGATTTTACTGTTACGCAGTTTCTGACAGCACCTGATTCTGAGGCCCGGTGTGCCTGGAATCAATTTCCAAAGTTTATCTTAGGTACGTTTAGTGAATGAACGAGAGGGTTTTCCTAACTTTTAAACTCGTGCTCGAAATCAAAATCCGAGGACATCGATGGAATTGTAGTGCCGATAATTTCTTGGGAACACATTTTCCGGAGTTGCGTTTGCTCGAGTGAGGTTATTAAATAAATGGGTTAACTAAAGAATGAAATAAAATATTGTGCAACAAATTTTATTTTTATTCTAAGTAGTTTAAACCTATTCATGGAGGTTGGAGTGGGACCCACTACATCCTAACTTCTCTATTTAGAATATTAGTGAAGTGGGGCCTACACGAGCCCCACCCCCTTCAAATCCCTTTAACCTCCCTCTCGTGCATTTAATTTCTAACTCACCCATACCCTAATTAAATGGCCAGTCATCCCTCGAATTTAATTTGGATTATTAAACGCTCTTCAATTAAGACAATTAATTGAATGAGATCTTTTTGAATTTCAAATGAATGGCTTGCGTGTGTGTTAATAAAATAAGACAATGCCTTATTTTATTATTTGGTTGAATCATTGTGTTGATATATTTGGGGAGAGGAGAGATCATCTTGGAGATCGTTATCTTCCTCGATGAAGAATGCAAAGAACGACGAGTCTACGACGAAGAACTCTGTCACTACAAGGGGAGATCATTGTACCATCTTCTCCGCTCTCCGCAGCCGGTTATAGACGCTTTCAAAGAAGAATGACGATGCACTGCATTCTTCTTCGGGTGAACGCCGACGACACTTACGAAGCCTCGATCTGCGATGTCATCTTCCGTGACGCTGTCTTTCGTGACGTCCTTTCTCTGCAATGATTCTCGTTCGACAACTCCTTGAGGTAGGGGTTTGTTTTGTTCATAAATGTTCTTTGCTGTCAAACGTAAATTTTCTTAGAATCATGATATCGGATTAATGAGAGGGGGCCAGACCGCACGAACACGACCAACTCTCCTCCCCCTTGATGTTGTGTTTGTCGCGGCACGAATAAAGGTAGCACGGTGCAACGTCACCGCGCAGAAACAAAGAGGAACATGGAGAAGAAGCGTGGCGCCTTCGCGCCGCGCCGTTGAGGCCAAACACAATCGTGGTCGGAGTTGGGGCCGCAATGGCGAATAAAAGACTCTGAGGTTTGTTTATTTGACATCTGGATCGACAAACGATGACAGAACGGGCCGCATAGGCGATTTTATGATCCCGTAGTGAAGTTCGGTTCCTGTAAGGATTCCCGTCACAGAGGGAATAGAAAACAGACCACCGGAGCAACTGCGGTGGCCCGCAAATATCACCGATGGAACGGGCCTCCGGTGTGGTGACTCCGACAGCCTCCTGGAAGTGGGGGAACCCCGTCGTGCCGCCAGGAGGAACCGCTGCGGCGGTAGGTGGTAGAATCCCGCGGCCGCGCGGGATCCAGGGGAGCAGGACGCGGAACACACCACGTCTGTGGAGCACAAGGCCGCTCGGCTCACTGGCCGAGCCAGCGTGCCCCCCGGCTAGGCCGGGCTACACCGGGTCGGGCCGAACTGCGCCCAGCCGGGCCGGGCCGTGACCTCACGGATCGGACCGAGCCCAGACCCCCCATTTTCAGATCACTTCTGGTCTTTTTCCCATATCATGGTCTACAGACCTCCGATCGACACACCATCAGTTGTGTAGAGATCCATAGATCGAGGTGGTCATTTCGGTATATTACACTCATGGTTTTGGAGAACTTTGGGTATGGACAGGTTGGTTGGTACAAGAAACCAACCGGGCCCTCGGAGCGGAAACGCCAATAACTTGAACTCCAGATGTCCGATTGATGTGTCGTCGACTTTGTTGGTTTTATCATAGTGAGATAGACCTTTTGACTTACTCTACTCGAGGTTTGGACATAGTTGGAGCATGGCCGGGTTGGATTGTACTTGAAATCCAACTGGGCCCTTGGAACGGAAAAGCCGATAACTTTTAGACCGGATGTTCGTTTGACGAATCGTCTGCGACGTTGGTGATCACATTGAGAAATGGTTCCTATGATTATACCATATGTGATTTCTGGGTACAATTGAGATATGGTCGGGTTTGTTTGTACACGAAACAAACGGGGCCCCTGGGATGAAAAGGCTAATAACTCACAGACTAGGTGTTCGATTGACACGCCGCCTATTGCACTGAGACCCCTATGACAAGACGGTCTTTTGAGATACATCTTCGTGGGAATTTGTGATTCTTGGAGTATCAAACTATAGCTCATGGAGCAGACACTCCTGGAGACGAGCGTATGGAGTACGAAGACCATGTAGCTGGCTGAGACTTGATGAATGTTTGTCTGATTAGAATCGAAGTGACTTCCATAGCCCAGTGGGGAGATCTAATTTGTGATGTGGCAGATCCATGGTAGAGGAGAACTACTTTTTGAGGTGGCAGACCCACAGTACTCGACAGGAGGTGTTCCTCTGTAGGCTATGAGGGGGAGCACTACTGTTTGAGGTGGCAGACCAATGGGGGAGGAGCACTACATTGTGAGGTGGTAGACCCGCGGTACTCGACAGGAGGAGTACCTCAGTAGTCTTTGGTTAGTGAGTAGTACCTCGGAGTTATGCCAGGATCACTGTACTTGTCTGAGATGGAGCTCTATTGCAGTTACAGTTTCGTTAAAGAAAATACGGGTTTGAGCTGAGTCAATGACCTTTGGGTTTTACTCATGATTGAAATGGGTTACATGATAACATAGGTATATTTATGGGAATATAACTAACTAGAGGTTATCTGTTGAGATATTTCTTTGTGGTTATCCTTGTTGGATTTAGTGAGACCTTGAGGGTCTCATGGTCCCTACTGAGTATCGTTATACTCACCCCTACACAGGCTATTCCCGCACCTCGTTGTGTTTGTTGAAGACGATGGGCAGCGCTGACAGAGGCTAAGTGTTTGAGGACTGGACGGTACCTGGAGGTGGACCTCACGACGAGTCAGTATCCGGAGGTGGACTTCATGACGAGACGATACTTGTAGGAGGTTGACGGGAAAGAGCGTTGTGGAGGCTATCTGTACCTACCCTTCAGGTAGGATCCGTGGTGGATGATCCAGGAGTTGCACTATCTGTACCTACCCTTCAGTTAGGATCCGAGGTGGACGACCTAGGAGATGCTTCTATTCTTCCAGCTGCTTGTCTTTTCTATTGTACATTCCTTTAGTTGTAGCTGTAATTTCAGTTGGGTTTTTATTCTACCCCATTTACTTTTCAGCACTTTATTTTGTACTTAGTGTATTACTTCCGCTTGTACAAAGTGTGTTTTGTTTACTTTAATAAATGAAATTCCTTCCCAGTTATCGGGATTTATGGCTTTGGTGCCAGTCGCCAGCCCCTATCATATGGAAGGCGGGCATAGGGTAGTCACGGTAGGTCCCCGAGGACGGGTCGTGGCAAATTGGTATTAGAGGAGTTCGGTTCTACCGCAGAATACGGGACTGTGATCATTCTTCTATGTGAAGCAATAGTGTTAAGGGTATTGAGTGTGGTTATTGGTCTAGGTAGTCCAGTGTTGGTGTGGAGGCTGACGTATCCGTACACCAGGACCCTGATTTCTAATTTCCGACTCAATGCACGAAAACATTGATTTCATGTGTGTTTCAAAAGTTTTCTATGTGATTACTTTGTGTCATCTCACCAAGTATACTGTCATGACCATGGAGCACCTGTTCTTTTTCAGGATGGCCCCACGACGAAAACCCACTAGGGTTCAGAGCTTTGTGTGAGACGACAGCCCACCGAGTGATGAGGCCGCGGTGCAGGGCCCTTTTTAGCGGAGGCACCGGCGGTACCACTACCCGCCGAGCCACCGATACCTCCAGCCCCAGCTGCTGAGAGTGCACATCGCCCTAGTGCCCTGCATGAGTTACAACATCAGATACTGCCCCGGTTATGCGGGGAGACAGACCCTCAAGAAGCCGAGGATGGGCTGGAGGCTGTAGTTTGAGTATTCAGGTTAGTGGGGAAAGCAGCTGACCTCATGGTGATCCTTGCAGCGAGCCTCCTACACGCGACAGGAGGCAAATGGTGGAGTTTGATACTCCAGGTTCACGACGAGGCATCCCTTATATGGGCAGACTTTGAGATCCTATTCCGGGAAGAGTTTGTACCAGCCACCCTTCGAGCAGTGCGCATACAATAGGTACTTCATCTTCAGCAGGGAAGCATGACAGTGGCGCAGTATTCAGAGAGGTTCACTGATCTCTCACGTTACTCTACAAAAATGATACGGGACCCATTCTTCAGGGACCGAACCATCATGCAGGGGCTCAGGCGAGAGATTAGAGATTCAGTTGTTTTCACAGTATCCCGATGCAGACATGGGTTTTGGAGAGAGCCCTCTTAGTGGAGAGTTTCCTTTGATGAGCAGTCTCCAGTAGTAGGACCCACCACTAGACGGCATGCGGTAGAGTCTTCTACAATGAGAAGTAGATAGATGACGTAGAGGTCCAAGAGGACCAGACCTACAGGTGGTCGACCGCATGACTCAAGGACGATAGTGCGAGTCACCAAGGGGAGTGACAGAGCCAGACCATACATGTTGTGTTTCACGTGCGGCGGACAGGGTCACATGGCTCCTGACTGTCTGACCCACCGCTCGGATGATCAGAAGATAAATGAAGGACCTCCCAAGAAGAGGCAGAGGTTGGATCGAGGTGGACCGTAAGGACCAGAAGACCGAGGCAGGGGAGCTGGCTGTGCAGCTGGGGGTGGACGAAGCTTTGAGGTGTTTCCACCACCACCACCAGGAGGTCCACCCCGACCGTAGGGAATATGTGGACATGGGAGAGCTCAGCTTCAGGAAGCTAAGGCATTTGACTATGGAACTCTAGAAGCTGGTGGACAGGAGCGAAACCAGTTCCAGGCATGGAGGCCTTGTTTTTGGGGCTTCTAGCTTTCTTTTTGTTGATGTTGTGGTTGTATGTGTCTTTGTTCTTTGAGATGCAATAATAAAAGACACATTTCTTTGTGGAGTTTACATTCATGTCCTCTCTTTATGTCATTACTAAGAGGTTCCGGCTTAAAAACCGTTGATTTGACCCTCACTTCTGAGATACCTACTAGAGGAGACCCAGTGACCACATACTGATGCTGACAGTGTGACTCAACCCTTGGAGGCGAGAGTAACTATTGGATCTCTTGGTAGTAGAGTCGAGGCCTTACGGCGTCATCCTTGGTATGGATTAGTATCATCTATGTCAGGATTGACTTTATTAGGAAAAGAACGTGGTTCATCCTGGGGATGAGACCAGATTTCTTTTATCAGCAAAGATAAAATCTTAGAATCTCTTGTAGGACCAGAGAAGGTCCAGGTCATCCATGAGCGGATGAGGACAGCTCATAGCCGGCAAAATTCTTGTGCTGATAGGAGGCAGAGACCACTAGAGTTCGAGGATGGTGACCACGTCTTCTTGCAGGTCTCACATCGACATGGATTACAGAGTTTTGGCCGGGGCAGTAAGTTATCTCTGTGCTTCATCAGACCCTTCTTAGTCCTCAATGGGGTAGGCGAGGTGGTTTACAACTTGACCCATCAACCTCAGTTGCACCAGGTGCATGAAGACTTCCACGTATCTCAGCTGAGGAGATACATGTGTGACCCAGCACATATCTTTGACGATGGGGTGAATTTTGCGGAGGTCATGGTGGAGATTGAGGATCAACAAGAGCAGGTACTATGTGGGCATTCGATTCCTCTAGTGCGCATCAGATGGCATCATTGTGACCTCTAAGAGAGAACTTGGGAACAGGAGGCTCAGTTGCGTGCTCTGTACAACTTTTGTTTTCCTAGTTTTTGTTATATCTTTACGGGGACATAAATTCCTGAGGTTGGAGTAATGTAAAGACCCACAAATTACAAGGGAATATTTTTCTTAATTTTCTTTGGGATTTTACGGTTACGCAGTTTCTGATGGCACCTGATTCCTAGGCCCGGTGTTCCCAGAATCAATTTCCGAATTTTACCTCAAGTATGTTTAATGAACGAACGAGCGGGTTTTCCTAGCATTTAAACCGGTGCTCGGAATCCAAATCTGAGTACACCGATGGAATCGCAACACCGGTAATTGCATAGGAACAACTTTTTCGGAGTTGTGTTTGCTCAGGTGATGTTATTAAATAAATGGGTTAACTATAGAATGAAATAAAATATTGTGCTCCAAGTTTTATTTCTATTCTAAGTAGTTTAAACCTATGCATGGAGGTTGGAGTGGGACCCACTACATCCTAACTTCTCTATATAGGATATTAGTGAAGTGGGGCCCACACGAGCCCCACCCCCTTCAAATCCCTTTAACCTCCCTCTCGTGGATTTAATTTGTAACTCACCCACACCCTAATTAAATGGCAAGTCAACCCTCTAATTTAATTTGGATTATTAAACTCTCTCTAATTAATACAATTAATTGAATGAGATCTTTTTGAATTTCAAATAAATGGCTTGCATGTGTGTTAAGAAAATAAGACAATGCCTTATTTTATTATTTGTTTGAATCTTTGTGCTGACATATTTGGGGAGAGGAGAGCTCATCTTGGATATCTTCATATTCCTCGACGAAGAACGCGAGGAATGCCGAGTCTACGACGAAGAACTCTGTCACCGCAAAGGGAGATCGCCGTACCATCTTCTTCCCTCTCCGCAGCCGTTGAGAGACGCTTTCATCGAAGAACGATGATGCACCACATCCTTCTTTTGGCGAACACCGACGACGCTTACGAAGTCTCAATCCGCACCACTGTCTTCCGCGACGTCCTTTCTCAGCAATGATTCTCGTTCGATAACTCCTTGATGTAGGGGTTTGTTTTGTTCATAAATGTTCTTTGCTGTCAAACATAAAATTTCTTAGCTGCTTGATATCAGATTAACAAGAGGGGGGAAGGACCGCATGAACATGGCCGACTCTCCTCCCCCTTGATGTGGTGTTTGTCTCAGCACGAACAAAGGTATCACGGTGCAACGACACTGTGTAGAAACAAGGAGGAACGCGACGAAGAAGCACGGTGCTATCGCGCCCCGCCGTTGAGGCTGAATGAAACCAGGGTCGGAGTCGAGGCCGCAAAGGTGAATCGAAGACTCCAAAGTTTGTTTATTTGTTGTAAGGATCAACGGACGATGACAGAACGGGCCGCAGAGACGATTTGATGATCTCGAAGTGAAGTTCGGGTCCCGTAAGGATTCCCGGCGTAGACGAAATTGTAAACGGACCACCGGAGCAACTCTGGTGGCCCGTGTATATCACCGGCGGCGCGGGTCACTGGTGGCCGGCACCGGCCTGTCGCCCGGAGGTAGCAATTCCTCGGTGCACTGCCTGGAGGAACCGTCACGGCGGCAGGCGACCGAATCCCAGGGCCGCACGGGATCTGGGGGAGAAGGACGCGGCGCTCGCCGCGTCCGCGGAGGGCAAGGCTGCTCGGCTCGCTGGCTGAGCCAGCGTGCTACCTGGCCGGGCCGAGCCAGGATGCGCGGACCGGGCCGGGCAGTGCCCTGCCGAGTCGGACCCAGTTCGGGTCGACCCGGTTCTGGCCGACCCGGTTCTGGCCGACCCAGGGGGTTGGGCCAGGTCCAGACCCCCCATTTTCGTATCACTTCTTATCATTTTACCATATCATGGGCTACGTACCTCTGATCAATGCACAGTCAGTTGCGTAGAGATCCTTGGATCTAGGAAGTCGTTTCGGTATATTACACTCAGGGTTTTGGAGAACTTTGGGTATGGCCAGGTCGGTTCGAACAAGGAACCAACCGGGCCCACGGAGCGGAAATGCCTATAACTTGAGCTTCGGATATCCGATTGACATGTCGTAGACATTGTTGGTTTCTTATTAGTGAGACAGACCTTTTTTATTACTCCGCTCATGGTTTGGACATAGTTGGAGTATGGTCGGGTTGGATTGTACTCGAAGTCCATCCGGGCCCCTGAAACGGAAAAACCGATAACGTTCAGACCGGAAGTCCGTTTGACGAATCGTCAGTGGCGTTGGTGATCACGATGAGAAATGGTCCCTATGAGTATAATCTATTTGAGTTTAGGGTACAGTTGAGATAGGTTTGGGGTGGTTCGTACAAGAAACCAACAGGGCCCCTGGGACAAAAAGGCTAATAATTCATAGAGCTGGTGTCCGATTGATGCGTCGTCTGTTGCGTTGGGACCTATATGACGAGGTGGTCCTTGGAGATACATATTCATGTGACATTGTGATACTTGGAGTATCAACCTGTAGCTCATGGAGCAGACCCTCCCTGAGATGGGCGTACGGAGTACGGAGACCGTGTAGCTGGATGAGACCTGATGACTACTTGTCCAATTCGATTCAGAGTGACTTGAATAGCCTAGTGGGGAGAACTACTTTGTGATGTGGCAGACTCATGGCGGAGGAGCACTACATTTTGAGGTGTCAGACCCGCGGAACTCGACCAGAGGAGTACCTCTGTAGGCTATGAGAGGGAGAAATACTCTATGAGGTAGAAGACCCATGGCGGAGGAACACTACTTTTTGAGGTGGCAGACCTGCAGTACTCGACAGGAGGAGTACCTCAGCAGTCTTAGGTTAGTGAGCATACCTCGGAGTCGTGGCAGGATCACTATACTCATTAGAGACAAAGCTCTAAAGTAGTTACAGTTTTGTTAATGAAAATCCTAGTTTGATGTGAGTCAATGTCCTTTGTGTTATCCTCATGAATTAGATGGGTTACTTGTTAACTTAGTTATATGTATGGGCATATAACTATGTAGAGGTTAGCTGTTGAGATCATTCATTGTGGTTATCCTTGTTGTATTTAGTGAGACCTTGAGGGTATCGGGGTCCCTACTGAGTATCGTTATACTCACCATGCACGGGCTATGCCCTAACCTCGTTGTGTTGGTTGCAGACGACGGGCAGCACTGACAGAGGCCAAGTGTTCAAGGACTGGATGGTACCAGGAGGTGGACCTCACGATGATTCAGTACCCAGAGGTGGACTTAATGAATAGATGATTCTCGGAGGAGGTTGACGGGCGAGAGCGTTGTGGAGGATATATGTACCTACCTTTAATGTAGGATCCATGGTGGACGATCCAGGAGCTACGCTATCTGTACCTACCCTTTAGGTAGGATCCTAGGGGGACGACCTAGGAGCTGCTTCTATTCTTCCAGATGCTTGTCTTTTCTGTGGTACTTTTTTTAGTTGTAGCTGTACTTTCAGTTGGGTGTGTATTCTGACCCATTTACATTTCAGCACTTTCTTTTGTACTTAGTGTATTACTTCCTATTATACTCTATGGTGTTTTGATTACTTTTATAAAGGCAATGCCTTCCCAGTTATCGGGATTTACACCGATGGTGCTAGTCGCCAGCCCCTGGCCTATGGAAGGCGGGCTTGGGTTAGTCACAGCACGGGCCCTGAGGATGGGTCATGTCATTAATATCATATTCATTTCATTGATCCATTATATTCATCTAAGGAATATTCCCCCGACTCTTGGGAAATTAATTTTCCTAATTCCCCACCTCTATATAGTTGAATCATTAAACATGTCAAAATTCACTCAATCCTATAAAATCATGAGAATTATGGTTTTTCTCTCAACATATGTATTAATATTGAATTTCCTTTAAGAATGTAACATTTTATTTTATTACACATTTATCACATGTGGGAAATTCCATCATTCCCTCATTTCCCATATATATCATTGGAAATATTATACATTTTTACTATTTCATCCCTTAAAATCCATCCGAATGTTTTATTTATTTCTCATTATTGATGTTTCAAGATACGATTTTCTTTTTTGTGATTGGAATTCATGGGATACTAGTCCCCTTAAAGGAATTTTATTAATCCCCTCAATGAAATAATTAATATTTTTATTTCTATTATGCACTTAATTTTTAGTATGCTTTTCCAACATCGAAATCATAACTTAAGAAATATCAAAATTTACGACATATTTTTCACATTGATTTAAAAAATTTCACACCATTTCTGCTTTCTTATCATGTGGAAAGTACATTTCCACGATGATTAACATAAAATAATTCAATTAAATGTTTTCTATTTCTCATTCCTCAATAGTGGTTTGAATCAATGATGACTATTGAGCCACATCTCATAAGAGAAGATAAACATTGATGACAAAATTCCCCCTTTCATTACATCTAAATGAAATAAATTTCATCTCAATTGAACATATATAATTCCCCGAAACAATAGGATTGGTAGTCCCATTAAATTGCAGATGGTTCTGATGAATAAATTAATATATCATAGTTACAACATGTAGTTGTTCAAAATATTTCTCCACATTTTCTAAGGTATTTTTCATAATATTATTCAGTTTCCCTAATATGTTTTAAATTTTATTGGTTTGAATATTCTCTCTAGTATAATTATATTTCACTTGAGGGAAATCCCTATTTACGGTAGGTGAGTTGTTAAAGCTTACATTTAATCAGGTTGGATTCATTTCTAAAAAAAATATAATTCATTGGATTGGATCCTAAAATTATGAAACACAATGTATAATTTCCAAAAAAATGAAATACATACCATGATATCAAAAATATATTTATAGTTAATATCATAATTCTTAACATGTTTTCTTTGGGATTGTTTTAAAATCATAAAAATATTTTCAAATACTTTATAATAGGATGTAAATAAAATTTTAATTTTCCTTATCAAATCCCCCCAATAGTTCCAAACTAGGATTATATTAAGACCCATTTCTATGTACCCTGTAACACATGAGACATTCCCTCCCTAACCTTTTTTGAGTTATTATAGCTAGGAAAATTTGTTTCATAACCTTGTCAAGCTATGAAATCTAGACTGGTCTGATTTTTTGTTTAAAAACTAATAATATCTAACATTTAAAAACATTTGGATATTATTATATACTTATATTCAATTTTTATCATATGGATAAGTTCCCAAATCAATGATTTACAAAATATAGTTCTCAATATTTCTACTAAAAATATTCTAATAAAAGATATAAAGGCTCTGACCACAGTAGCCAGAGGTAAGTGTTAACATTATTACATTGGAAAATTATACACGAAATCAAGCCTAAAAGAAAGTTATTTCTTAGTATTCATGGAAAATAATTTACACTATTGATATATACATTAAAATAGTTAATATAAAGTAAAATTACAAATTTCATTATGAAAAAAATATTTCCTATTATAATATCCCTGTATATCAATTCAAAAACATCATGGTATCCGTGGTAAAATAAATCTTAATGAATGTGTGATATTATATTCTAATTAATGGTTTGTTTAAAATAGAATCTATGATGAATAAATAATAATAATCAATATGGAATGGAAAATAATTAAAACATAATATGTTAAATTAATTACATGATCATAACACGGTGGGAATAAATGATGATCAAATAATTACATATAAATATTAACATGATATTGAAACATATCCCTAGATATTATAACAAGTCATATATTCACAAGTTATTTTAAATATATGGTAGGAACAAATTTAATTTTTTAAACTAATTTTTCTCATAAGAACTACCTACTTATAGGGGTTTATGTAATTAAGGACCCTAAACCTCAGTTTAAAATTCTTATACATTACACTTCTAATGAACTTTAAGGATAATAGACTTAATTTTTTTTTTGAAAAAACTATCATTAAAATTTGTAATACATTCTCCAATCAATAAATATAATCATTAAAAATTTATAACAATATAGTGAATAATATCAAAATAGATCATCTCTCTTAGTGAATCATATACTATACTGGAAAATATTTTTTATGGAATAATTATATTATATTCCCAATGTAAAAAAGTTTAAAATGACGGGTTTTGTCATTGAAGAATATAAATAACATAAAAATTTCATTGAAACAGTCTTGAGGAAAATAAAATTTTTATTTCTGAATTATTATTTTAATATTAAATGTTTATAAAAACTTGTGAAATAAATTTCTTTAAAAAAACATTGAATCTTGAAAAAACAAATAATTAATAAATATAGTGTTCATTAAAGAAAAAAATTTATTCATTCCACGAAAATTAAAAGAACATTTATTTTCTTATTTTTAGAAAAATACCAAGGGGAATTATTTGGAATATAAAATAATGATTCTTATAAAAATGTTTTATAAAAATAAAAACATGTCTAAAAAAATATTTAATAAATTATTTGAGAATTATATTTTTTTTAAATAATATTTGAAAAATATTGTTTTTGAATAAATTTTTTTAGTCAAATATAAAATAAAAGTCTACTTTACATAAAATAATTTTTACTATAATTTTATGTTACAAAGAGAGTTAATTTATACTATTATATGAAAAGTTAATTGTTGAATACAGGAGAATAAAAATAAATTTTTTCTTGATTGATAGGTCATAATGATTCTTCACTAGAAATTTTATCTTAAATAATCCTAATAAATGATGATATTGGAATATAACCCATTAAAAATATGGTAACATTTTTATCAAAAGAACCATAAAAAATTACAACAAATTGAATAATTAAATACCAATATGATAAAGAAATTCATTATACAAACTATAAATGGGGAATTTTATATATCTCAAAAAACGACTATGTGGTTGATATGGCATACAACTCATTGAAATAAATGTGTGAAGATAAACTATTCCCGCATATTTGAAATCGATTGTCTATTTCTGAATCTCTTCTATAATAAATAATGCTTTATTATACATATATTTTATAACCAAATTCATTTATTTATTACCATATAATACCTACTTATATATTTTGATTTCTATATTATTAACATGATTTTGATAATATGACTCTTTCAGTTGATAAATCCATAATTTTTTATATATTTCTTGGTTTGATTATTTTTTTGAGTTTCTTTATTATTCATTGTTACAAAATATATAAAATTTAAAACATGATATAAATACAATACATATTCATAATATATATACTTATGTTAATCCATGTATTTTAAAGATAGAAATATGATTACATCGTTAATGGATATTGTATGTCATACATATGCATGAGACATCTTTCCGTCTTCTCAATGGATTTAAAGAAATAAAAATAAATGTAAATTCAACAATAAATAACAATAATAATTTAATATATATAATTAATATTATAAAATTAAACCCTTATTATCAACCTTATAAAATAAAATGAAAACAATATCATTATTTTTTGTTGAGGTGGTAGTCTGGATGTACAGAAGAGTGACATCATTGAATTACAAAAAAATTAGATGTAATGATGTGAGATGTGATATTAAATATCCATAAGTATTTTTATGTCATAAAAATAAAATAATTAAAATAAAAATATAATTTATACTTTTAATGTAAAGTATAATAAAAAATGAATTACATCACATCATAAGGTGGAAGTTGTCCGCACACATGATCACCACTATCATATCACCCACAAAATCCAAATTAATAAAAGATAATTTATATATGTATTTAGAACATAATATTATTTCACACATTTTATATAAATATGTTAAATCCATATTTATATACAGCATTAAACATTGGTGATGGATAATGAATTACATCAGTTCATGAGGGGGCAGTCCACTATATATAGAGTCAAGGTTTTAATTTCCAAATTAATATAAGTATAGATATATAACAGATTTTTACCTTTATATCATGTATATCCCAAAACATAACATCGTTTTCAATTTATTTTAATTTTATAGTTAGGTTATAGAAGGTATTACGAGGATACCTATAATGGGGACGTCTAATATTATTTGGGTTCATAGAATTAACTAGTTGTTTCTATAGCCTTAACAATAATTATATTCCTTGTAATATGGTTACATGCTAGGTAAATCCTAAAAATGAAATAATTCATTTTTAAAAATAGGTGGTGTTTTTTGGTTGATATGAGAGTTACTAATTACATGATGTGTAAATTGGCTACACCCCATGAAAAACACCAATCGAAGTTTCCTAATAAGGAATACATTTTATTTTTTCCTCCTCCTGGTTTCCTTTCCCTCAACCTAGATCCTTCCTCTAGGAGATTTTTGTATACTCAATCCCCTTATGGTCTTTTTTTTCGATGATTCATCATTGTTTTGGTCTTTTCATGACATACCAAGTGAGCATTAATCTTTGATTCATAATCTCAACTCAAGGGTTGTTTTATATATCATCCAAGGACTGATGGATCTATACATGATTTTTCCAAATCATGAATCTATGTGTGATTCTTGAATATCTATTACGATCATTATTCATTGGGTTTTGGATGTATGAGGTGTATTATTGAGGAATGTTTTTTCTCCCCTTTCCATCGAACTCTTTTTTAAAATCGAATCTATATTGATATTTTTATTGTATTATAGGGATCCCAGTGACATTGTTAGGTTTAATTATTAATTTTTCCCGCTGCGGGCATATGCGGCCTGAGTTTCTAGGTAGTTGGTTTTTTCTATATCCAATATTTTGATAAAATTTATGATTTTATTTTTATAAATTTATTTATATATAAATTGTTTTAAAATTGGAATTATATTTCTAGTGTGTTTTAATTGGATTTAAAAAAATGTAATTTCCAATTATTTTTTGAAAAATAAATGTAAAATGGGTATTGTTAAATCATTTAATGATTTTAAAAAATGGGTCAGGTAAGTTTCCCACATTAAAAACTTAATAACATAATTTTTTTTTCAAAACATTGATATGATTTTGAAAATGATAAAATGGGTTACACTATGTACTATGTGGACGGTTTATCTTGAGGCCATCATCCATTATTAGGGATCAATTATTGGGTGTTCCTCTAGTATTAGAGTGTCTATTATTACATCAAGGTACATATATGATGTTTAGGATTCAAGCATTTTGGTTTCTCCTTGGACATGGAGTGTTGATCATTGGTTATAGGTACTGTAGTGAATAAATCGAATACATTTTTTGGTATGATTAATCTAATACTAGACCAATTGTATTCCTTGGTGTGGTGATACATATGATACTACTATTGTTTTTTATAGCATGTCTTTTTACACATTTAGCCATTATATTCATGTTGAATATTATAAAAGTTGGTATGGAAAATATTCGTTGAAAATGATATACAAGGTTTTTGGTATAGAAATGTGGAAATAATGAAATGTTTACCATGTATCCCTAAAAGTAATTTATTACATATCATGCCATGATTTATTTTAAATGGTCATAAAAGATTAATTACATATATACATTTAATGGAACAACTACATGGGATACTATTGAACCTATTATCTCACATCATGTCCACAACTTCGACGATGTGTAGACCATTTTGTATCATCCAATGTATGGAAAGGAAAGGCAATAAATAAAGGCGGTTGTGTTTTGTGTTAGCTTAGTTGGGTAGTTTGTGGTGATATGGTGGGTGGTTTCCCACACTATCCCATGGAGTATTTTCTTTTTTTCATTGTCCTTTAATGTTAGACTTCTTTCATGGAGTTTTAGCTATTTTTTTCATTTTTTTTATTTTCTCTAAATTCTTACATTTATAGAAATTATATAAATCATTCATCAACTATTTATTTCTCCTTTTAATATGTATATATATTTCCATGTTCTACATTAATGTTTGGAAAATTATTCCCTTGGTGTAATGTTCATTTCGTGGGTGCTTGTCGCCTTCCCGTTGGGATGGGGAAGGCCCTTTGGGTATGTAACAGAATGGGTTCGGTGCTAGGTTTGAGGTTAACTCAGGTTGTATCATTAAAAAATGCTATCATAGGAGGTATTTCCTCAATATTCCGATTCTTATGACATTTTTTAGGCTTACGATAGGATTTTTGAAACTTTATAGTAATGTTGTAATAAGTGTGTGACCATCACTTGTAATAAAGAGGATCATGTTTCCATGGGATGTTTGGATATGTGTCACTTGTGTTGGGTTTTGTCTTAAATATCAGTTAATTATTATGGTTTTTCTTGTATAAAATGTGATTTACTTTTTTCAGATCATACCTTATATTTCATTATGGGTTAGTATTCCTATGAGATGTCTTTCATGAGTCCATTAAGAGGTTACAGTTGATGATCCTCACAGGAATCGACCAATGGTTCCAAATATAATTGAGGATATAGTTTAGTCAGTTCATACAATATATCATATAATATGACAAGTTCATAACATAGATGTTCATGTACATCTAGGAGATGGAGGTGAGAGATATTGATCATTGGAATTTTTGTGTGAGAAGCCACAATCTTTTAAAAGAAATAACCAAACTCAAGAGGTGGAGGAAATGATGTATTAGATGAATAAAATATTTTAGTTTCTCATGGAATCTGAGAATATCAATGTAAAGTGTTTAGAATTTTGGCTTGAGGGTTTTGGTATGCATGCTGGGATTCTATATTCCAGGAAGATAAACATGTGGACTTCGATTAAGACATTTTTAGAATCTTGTTCTTCAAACAGTTTTACATAGAGTTGATAATTCCATAAAAATATCTTGAGTTCTTACTATTGAAGTATAAAGAGTGTTCTTTATTGGAATACACCAACTAGTTTTCTATGTTTTTCTATTTTCTATAGTTATAATAAATAATTACTATATTTAGGATTATTAGTACATGTAAGGTTTCTGACTAGATATCCAACCAAAGGTATTTATGTTAAATGTTTCTACCTATGAGGAGAATGTAGAGAGAGATATGGTGGAAGAGATGAATATGATAGGAAAGATGGATTTTCCACCTTTTAACCTCTATCCCAGGAAAGATTTAGTAGAATGCGTGAGAGGAATGATAAGATGTAGGATAATCACCGGAGTGGTGGAGGTGGGTCTCATCAATGATCATCTTCTCTTTCATCATCTACATTCATTAGTGTACCTATTAATTTCTATCTATGTGGAAACATTTTACACACCATGCACGTTTTTCCTATGCTCTTGAAGACATGAAACAGTTGTGGATGTGTTGGTTATTTAAAACACTTCTATCAGGATATGTCTACACCTTATTATGCTTAAGATTCATTGTCTCTAAATGAAACTTTTATGTATTCAGATGCATGAAATTATACAAGGCTCTATCCATAGTCCTCATGAGTGAATCACTTTCACAAAGTAGATGAGTGTCTAATGTATGTTAGTGCACGTCCAACAACAGCTATATGTTCTCTATTTTTTTCACATTCCATATTAATTTACTTATTTGATATTGGTCCCATAATAATTAATATGATAATATTTTCTATGTTCTTAAACATTCAATAAAACATATATACTCTCTTAGGGAGATATAGACACCTCTTCTTATGAGAAAATTGAAAAGGTTTTGTAATCCTTCTTGTTCATTAACAAAAAATGATATGGAGTTCATATGGGATATTCTCATTATTGTATGGGGTCTAATGAATGTCATAATTTGTATGCATTGGCTAATTTCTCATTGAGATGAGGTTAATTATTATCATTAGAATGTTTTGTTACTTTTCATCGATGGAAGCTCCAGTCTGTTTTAGGCATAGTGAGACCTGATTTCTGGTCGTGCATGGCCTTCCCACCTAGATATCAGATGTTTTTTATCTCATATTGTTATTGATCCTGATGATGTTTATTCTGTTGTTGATAGTACTTGTGTCGCTCTTGAATTTTATGATGTTTTCTTAAATTAATTATCTACCATTCCTTTAGAGAGATAGGTACAGTTTACTATTGACTAGTATCTAGGGATGCGACTGATATCAATACCTTTTTTTGGATGGAATCAATAGTTTTAAATGAGTTTAATATTTAATTGTATGACCTATTGGAAAAATATTTTTCACCCTACTACTTCACTATGGGTGTCCACATTTCTCTTATCTAAGAAGTTAGATAGCTCACATTGGATGTTTGTGGACTATCATAATTTGAATCCTCTAACAGTTAAGAACAAGATTATTTTTACTCATTTAGATGATTGTTTTGATTAGATAAAAAGGAAAAAATAAAATTAAATGCGTAGTATTCGGTCTAGATATAAAAATCTCAGAGTTTAAAAGTATAATATTCTAAAAATATCTTTCATGAGTGGGTATGGAAATTTTAAATATCTTGTGATGCCTTTTTTTCTTCCTAACATTCTTGCAGTTTTTATGGCATTGATGAATTAGATACTCTATCAATATCTAGATCATTTTTTGGTAGTGTTCACGATTGATTTTATGATATATTCAAAATATGGGTGTTATTATTATAAACATATATGTTTAGTTATTTAAATATTAATAATCCACCATTTCTATGGATTTCATTAAAAATCCCTTTCGAGATTTAAGAAGTGATTTTATTAGGGAATGCGATTTCAGATCATGGTGTGTCAGTTGATCCTGAAAATATGAAGTCATGGAAAGAACATCATAATGTTTTATAATTCATAGTTTCTTTATCCATTCATTGTATTATTGCTAATTAGTTTAATATTTCCCTAATATGGTGTCATCATTGACTTCCCTGACCATGAAAGTGGTGAATTTCACCACGTATCAGAAATTTCAGTCTTCTTTCAATGAACTGTAACAAATTATTACATCGGCTCCTATCCCCATCATACCAGATCTCAATAAAATATATGTGGTTTTTTAACCATAATATTTTTGTTAGGTATGCATTATTATTTATGATTTTCATGTATTGCCTTATAGATCATGTGATCTTTGACCACATTAGAATAATTTCCCCACTCTTGACATACTGCTTCTCAGGGTTATGCATTCCCTTAAGTATAATAACCCTGATCATTATTACAAAATTAAACATTTTTTATTACATAAAAATGAACATAATATATCCTAGAGGATTGATAGATCTAGTTTATTTATCGATTATGAACATTACATGAGAAATCAAGATATAAAATACACCACCTTTATTGAAAACTTCTTTTACATGACTATACAATTCCTTCGTACTTAGTGAGTCATGGGATAACCTGATGATATACATAAGAAAAGGGTGAGCTATAATGACCAGTAAGGGAGTAAACAAAGAATTAAATTATTAATACAAAAATTCTTAGTAAATAAGAATATAAATTGATCATAAGTTAAACATAAACAAAAATTCATGATATAACATGATTATCATAACCTGGAAATGTGGATACAACTAAGAACTGTAAATCATTAACCTAAAGAAATGATGTAAATTCCTATCCCAACATGGTAGAATTTTTTTGAATGAATAAGGTAAAATTATATACCAGCATAGAGTATGATGATACTAAACATTAACCAATGAATTGGAGCACTATTAGGGGACACCTTTCATGACCATTTTAATCTCATGCTTAAGTGTGCCACATAGATCATATAACATAGATTCCAGAAACATCTTCATTTATTAAATGATATTAGAATGAGAAATAATACATTAATTTCAATAATCAATATGTATATGTGCATAAACGTGAATACCCTTGATTGAGAAACGTGCATGGTACTCACTACATAATGATTTGGCATGACTAATATCACAGTGCCATTTCGGTAGCATAACAACATAACATGGGGGTTCATAAAATGGGATGATGATAGAGAAATGGGAATACAATCATTTATATATGAAATGGGTAGTAATGGGATCATGGAGAATAGTTTCCCAACATATAACATGTAATTCGAGATGCATAATATAAATGAAACCCTTGAATGGAAATGATGAGAGAGAAACCCCTTATGAAATTTCAGCATGGTAACGGGTGTACATGGGAGGTATTAATGTAAAGTCCCGAAATTTTGAATAAATTTTTGTTTACTAATTTTGCGTGTTATTTTATTTTATACTGAATAAAAATATTTCATTTAAGGAAATGAGTATAATTAAAGTGGGACCATTGGTTTTCGTCTTTTATATAATTACTGGTCAATATGACCGTTGGAAACTAAATGATGCAATTTTCCTCTATAAATACAAGTGATCATGGTTAATTAATATAGAAAGAAGATTTGATGGCCTCATGCAGTAGTCTCAGGAAAATTGAAGCCCATCTAACAGAACTTGGGAATGAGGTAGGGCCAATGGGATTTGCTCTAGACCAAACCCAAGCCGAACATCATCATGTGAAGCTTGAATGGAATCTCCTTTGGGAGAATTTCAAACTAATAGAAATCACCACTCGGGATATATTGGTCAGCTGCCCCAGGATTCTATCACCTTATCACACATTACACTTATGTCCTATGCCCATGTTATAAGGGGCCATGTAACAGGACCTTAGCTACATTGTGTAATCTTTTGATATAAATAAAATAGGTATTTCTTCTTATGGTTATGTTGGTAAATCTCAAATGTCCTAAAAAAATATAGGATGTATACTAGTGATGAATTTGGGAAAAAAAGTTATTTTAAAATATAAATTAAAACCACAAATAAATACAAATGTGTAATGATTTTCAAAAAATTAACTTCTACAGCCGTGTTCAGTATAAAATTTAGAGTCTAGCAAGATCAAATTAATTTTTTATGAATAGTAAATTATGAATACTGATTTTATGCCTATGGTTAGTAATGTGACCAAATAGATTAAGTAACCTCATTTAATAAAGTATTAATATAATTCAGGTACCTTGATGAAGTAATGTGATTCAATAAAAATAGCTAAATAACTCTTTCAGAAATTATTGATTAAGTATTAATTTTTTCAAGCCAATAGTGTTTCTATTTAAAAATTAAATTAAAAATATTTATAAAAATATATTCTTAAAATGGAGTTCATTTTTTTAATCAGAGCATCGATATTTTGATAAGGTGATTTTTTGGGATTTTTTTGAAAGAGTAGAATTTTCAGTGAATATTGTTTTTATATAAAAATTAAATTTAAAATATTTAGAAAATTATTTTCATAAAATTGATTTCATTTTCGAATTCAAAGATTCAATATTTAGTTATGTTGAATTTTTGGTATTTTTCAGAAATAGTTCAATTTCCAGCAAATAGTGAAAATACAGTTTTGAGTTTCAGGTGTTTAATGGCATCATTAAGGATGTAATAAATATGAAATAATTTTGGTCGACTTATGAATAGAAATATAAATTATGAGTTGTCCCAAGTGTCCAATACCATGGAAAATTCCATGGGCGAGCCCATGGCTTTTCCAATACCACTGATGAGGAGTCCCTTAGCAATTAATGTTTTGTTCCCTCACTTCTTCTATAAATACCAAGACATTTCCTCGTTCATTTTATTTACAAATCCTATCCAATAAAGTTATTATCTCTTTACCTCCCAAGGAGTCCTCCCAAGGATCCCTCAAACTTCCCAAGTTCTCGACCGTCATGCTTTCGAAATTACACTTCAAAGTAAGGGATCCCTTCACCCAACTTCTTTCAGGTCATGACTTACATTATGTTATGCCTCATAGTTCCATTTTATTATGAGGGGATTTCTTATTATATATCTTTAATACTATCAATTTCATTTCCATATGATTAGATACCCTTTCCACTCTCATCAATTGATTTTCATACTTTTTAAGTGACGTCATTAGGCTGCAGAATATTTCGTAAAAGTAATTGCATCTTCTCTTTTCTTTCATGGTTCCTTTTCATGTGGGATGTCATTTAAATCTCCATACCATGTTATTATCTACATTTTATTATGTATTTATATATTATTTTAAGTTATTTATGTGTGGGGTACTCTTGTACCCTCTCATTTCATTGTTTTCTAAAACCATGTTATATAGCCGTTATGCTGCAGAAATTTTACCTCCAAATTTATATCTCTTTCTCTCCAAGAATTATCTGGTTTAATTTATTTGAATACCCAGACCTATTCCATTTCTTTGGGTTTTTATAATTCAATAATGATGATTTATTTTATTCTGTAATTGACATACATAAAACCCTCACTCCCTTTCCATGGATTATAAAAGACATAATGATCTTATTTTTAATGAAATGTTAATACTTCAGGGTCCTAAAATGAGACCCATTTCTTTTATTCTCCATAGGTTATTTATGAAATGTTCTATTATAATATATGTGTCTCACATGAAATGAAATACATATTCAGGGTGTGGCCTAATAGCTATCTAATACATTGGGTAAATAATTAATCTCTAGAAATTATATGTTTCACGATACCTTGGTGAATAACCTTGGTAATATTTATGACACCATGGGGATGGACTTTTGTGATTTGTTCATGAATGTCTAAATGAAATGTTGTGGCCCCATATTCAAGATATGTTAGAAGTTATTTTCATTATGATATTCCTAAACATCCATTTCTCATGTATTTATGGTGTTATTATTGTTCTTATTATAAACATAGGTGAATTGAACTCTTTGTTTAACCATACTAGGCCATCTGCTCACCCTTTCCTTTGATGTATGTCTCTAGGATATGAGATGCAGTAATTTTACAAAAGATGAACCAATGATGAAGCCTTAAATGTGGGTTATAAGAATGTTTTATGATGTTTTCATGTATTATGCTCCGTATTTCCAAGGCCTTAGACATTAAAGATCCTCAGTTTGTAAATTGTAATGAAAAGTTTTGTAATAAAAAGGTGGGATGCCACAGTTGGTATCAATGGATAGGTCTAGTTATTTATGGAAATTAGGATATGAAAAACATTAGGAATAACCCTATAGAATAGTTTAAATATAGGAAAACTTCTTGGTGTTTTGTAGATTATTTAGTAAGTGGTTTATCGAAAAAATACATCCTTGTATGGATACGAGCAGGTAGTGGTGGCTCTGAGACAGATGTACATAAGGGTAAAACACAAAAACACCGCATAGTGATGGACACGAACGGGAACTGGTATAGGAAAATGGGCATTTCTTCACTATGGATCATGATGCTCCTGGGGGATATGATTGGTTAATCGAAATCTTTTTATGAATCATTTTGATGGAATTATAGAGAAAAATAATTGTTTAAGCATGATGTTTTAAAATATAAAATCCTTTATAGTTAAAATATTCACAAATGAAATATGTTTCTCACGAAGGATTTATTCTTTTATAAAATAGCAGGAAATACGAGGAACCGTGGAAATGGTGACCGCAAAGGACCATGCACTGACAACCCTCTGATGGAATTCAGAATGGAAACGTTCATGTGAATGATGAACCAACTAACTCATGTTATGGGAAATAAGTTGAATCAAGCTGAGGGACTGATCTCACCGTGAAGGGAAAAACATTTTGTTGAGTCCTTTATGTGCCAACAATAACCAACCTTTAGTGGATCGACCGACCCATTGATTGCTGAACAGTGGATCATCTCTACAGAGAAGATCTTTTCTATGCTACGTTTTTTAGAGCAAGAGAAGGTCACCCTGGCTATCAGTCACTTAGATGGAGAAGTTGATCAGTGGTGGGAACTGATCAAAACCAAGTGGAAAAGAGTGGAAGTTGAATCTATGTAGTGGTAAGAGTTTAGAGGGGTCTTTTTTAGTAAGTATTTCCCTCTTTCCATGAGAACAAGAATGGAGAAGGAGTTTCTCGAGCTAAAGTAGAAGGTGAATGAATCGGCGGGACGCTACGAGATGAAATTCACAAGGATTTCATGATATACATATAGCATTGTCATGGATTCAAATAGGATGTTTGATGGATTCATTGGTGGAATGAGACCTCAACTTCAGAAGAATCAAGCCAACTGAGACTGTGATAGCTATGAGGAGATCATGAGGAGTGCAATGAAAGTCGATCTAGAGTTTGGTGAGACGTAGTGGTCTCATAAATAATACAACAAGAAGAGATCATTGGAGCCGAGCATAGGGAGTATATTCGATCAAGGAAGAGGAGGCAAGCAATTACAAAATCCCATGTGTAATAAATGTGTGAAGAAACATTTATCGAACTACCTTCTCAGGAGTGGGAAGTGCTACATGTGTGGTAGAGATGGCCACTTTGCGAGGAATTTTCATGGTGAGTTGAATCCTCAACTTCCAGACACAAATGATAAGGGGATGATATTGCAGGCCCTACCTGATATCCAGTGATTCAATTATGGACAATGTGGGAACTTTTCCAATCACTGTCCAAATCTGAGGGTAGTGGAGGGGAACCACCATCACCCTCAGCAAAGGCTAAGGGATCAAGGTCATGCATTTTCTATCATGACAGCTGAAGTTGATGCTCCAAATGATGTGGTAGTAGGTATTCTTATTGTCTTCTCAAAGCTAGAAATTAATTTTTTTGATTCTAGTTCTACGTATTCCATTATTTCATCCAAGATTGCAAAGAATTTAGATTCAACCACCGATTTGATAAAAGTAGTTTTATTAGTCAAGACTCTTGGTGGGACTATCCAAGTATAGTTAGTGTTTACAAACACTAGTATTTACTTTAGTGAGAACAATATTATCCCATATCTAGTATTCATTCCCATGATATAATTTGACATTATACTAGGGATAGACAGGCTCTAAATGTATACCGCTAAGATCAATTGCAGAAGTAAGGAAATATCAGTAGTATTGAATGGAAATCCTAGTGTTATCTTCCAAGGAGAGTTATCTCAACCTGATATTTGTTTAAAAGAACCCCTTATATACTTCTTTATGTAGTTGATCGGTGAAGAAGAAGAAAGATATGAGATTTTATGGATAGAAAGTGTCCTCATCGTCCAGGAATATGTTCAAATATTTCCTGAGGAGTTTCCTGGACCTCCCCCAGAAAAAGAGGTAGAGTTCTCTAACAAACTCATACTTGGATCCCATCTGATAACAAAGACCCCCTATAGGATGGAAAATGTGGAGCTAGAGGAATTAAACAAACAACTCAAATATCTTCTGTATAAGGGGTTTATCTTACCATGTGTGTGTCCTTGGGGAGCACTAGCTCTCTTTTTGAAGAAGATGGATGGATCAATGTAGATATGCATTGATTATGGGGAATTGAATGGGATCACAGTGAAGAAAAAATTCCCTATTCCAATAATTAATGACTTATTTGACCAACTTCGTGGGGCTAAATTCTTCTCTAATATTGATATTTGATCTGTTTATCATCAATTGAGGGTGAAGAAAGATGATATTCCAAAAACTGCTATCCGATCAAGATATGGACATTATGAGTTCTTTGTTACTCCCTTCAGATTGAAAAATGCACCTACTATTTTTATGGATTTGATTAATAGATTCATTAAGGGCTACCTTGATAACTCTGTGGTAGTTTTTATTGATGATATTCTGATATATTATAAAAGATTGAAGGATCATGAAAGCCATCTAAGGGTAATTTTTCAAACTCTACAGACGGAGAGGATTTTCGAAATGTTTAGAAAATGTGATTTCTGGTTACAAAAAGTTTCTTTCTTGGGGAACACTGTAACCAATGAAGGGATAACAATTGACCTTACAAAGAAAAAGGATATAGAGGAGTGGCCTCACCTTACAACAATAACTGAGATTCAATGTTTCCTTGAACATGCAGAATATTATAGGAGGTTTGTGAAACACATTTCATGACATTCTAATATGTTAACCAAGTTAACACAAAAAGGGGTGATGTTCATCTGGACAAAGGATTGTGATGAATATTTCAAAGATCTAAAGAAGATATTGGTAACTACACCAGTGTTAACTCTTCCCTCAAGTGGATAAGTATTCATTAATTATAGTGATGCATCTCTGAAAGGTCATGGGTGCTTCCTCATGAAAAATCGCAATGTCATTGCTTATGCGTCTTGATAGTTGAAGACTCTTGAGAAAAACTATCCCATGAATGATCTGGAGCTAGCTGTGGCCGTTCTTGAAATGAAGATATTAAGGTACTATATTTATGGGTAGAAATGTGATATATACACAGACCATCAATGATTGAAGTATATTTTCACACAAAAGGAATTGAACAAGAGACAAAGGAGGTGGTTGTAGATTCTTAAAGACTATGATTGTTCTATTAATTATCATCCCAAAAGGGAAATCAAAGTTACTAATGCATTAAGAAGAAAAGACCTAGTTGTTCATTCTATGAAGAAGATTCAAATATATCCTTTGATCAATGTCCTAGTAAAGCTAGAGAAAGGAATTATAAGGTAAGGGATATCATCAACCCTAACCAAAATAATTTCTCAACCTTCATTACTAGAGAAGATCAAGAAATATCAGAAAGAAGAACCTCTTTTACAGAAGAAGTTTTAAACTGTGAAAGATGGGAAGTTTCATGAGTTCAGTATTGATAAAAAAGGTGTACTAAAATCTATTATAGGACTATGTATTCCATATTTTCTTGAAATAATGAAGGAGTTGATGGATGAAGCTCATATCTCTACTTTCTCTATACATCCTAGAAGCACAAAAATTTATAGGGACCTTCATGATCATTTTTGGTGGGATAATATGATAAGGGAGAATGGTGACTACACTTCAAGGTTCCAGGTATTTAAGAAAAGTGAAGGCAGGGCGATAACTTTTTAAAGGGGTATTGCATCCACTACACATACCAGTATCAAAGTGGGACAATATCACTGTGGAATTTATCACTGGTCTTCTAAGAACTTCTAAAGGAAACAATACGTAATTGGTTATTGTGGACCATATCACTAAGAATGCATGTTTTATCTCCATTCTGGAATATTTATCTCTTGATCAACTTACCTGGATTTACATGAAGGAAGTGTTCAGGTAGCATGGAGTTCCTCTTTCAATCATTTCTGATTGTGATCCAAGGATCACATAAAAATTCTTGAAAAGTCTTCAACATTCTTTGTGAACTGAATTGAATTTCAGTACGGCATATCAACCCCAAACTGATGGCCAACTTGAAAGGACTATTGAAACACTCGTGAAAATGATGATAACATGCTCAATGTATTTTGAAAGTTGATGGGATCAACATCTTCCATTAGTTGAGTTCTCTTACAACAATAACTTCCACTTTAGAATTCAAATGGAACCCTATGAAGCTCTATATTGGAAGCGATGTAGAACTACTACATATTGGGATGAAGCTAGTGAGATAATGATTCTTAGGACTAATCATATGAATGAGATGAAAGAAAAATCCACGTCATCCAAAAACACATTAAGGATACTCATAGTCGACAAAAGAGCTATGACAACAATCGTCGAAGGGTATTGGAGTTTGATATTGGTGAAAAGGTCTTTCTTCGAATATCACCATGGAAGAGAGTCATGAGGTTTGGGAAGAAAGGGAAGCTCATCCCTAAGTACGTCATCCCCTATGAAATCCTTGATCGTTTGTAAGCAGAGGCCTATCGGCTTGCACTTCCCCCAAATATAGCATAAGTTCATGATGTCTCCCACGTATAAATCTTGAATAAGTACATACCTGACCCTTCACATGTACTAAACCCAGAGGTTGTACAACTCGAACAAGAAATCTTTTATGAGGAATATCCAGTGGAGATATTTGATCGTGGAGACAAGTTTCTATGCAACAAGACTACCCACATTGTTAAGGTGTTGTCAAGGAACTACATATGCGAAGAAGCCACCTGGGAACTATAGGAATCTATGAGGTAGAGTACCCACATCTTTTCTCTTCTGAAGGTACGAGGTAAAAATTTCAGAGCCAAAAATACATAATGGGGGAATAATGTTACGACCCAAAATTTTAAATAAATTTTTGTTTCATAATTTTGTGTGTTATTTTATTTTATACTCTCCAAAAAAATTTCATTTAAGGAAATGAGTATAATGAAAATGAGATTGTCAGTTTTCAATTGTTATATGATCATTGGAAACTAAATGTTTCGATTTTTTTCTATAAATACAGGCGATATTGGTTAATTATTACACAAAGAAGATTCGATGGCCTCGTCCAATAGTCTCGGGCCGATCGAAGCCCATCTTAAAGAACATGGGAAGGAGGTAGCACCATTAGGCATTGCTCTGGACAAAACCCAAGCTGAAATTCATCATGTGAAGCTAGAATGGAATCATCTTCAGGAGTATTTCAAGCTAATAGAAATCACCACTCAGGCTATGTTGGCCGATCTTCCCAATGAATCTATCTCTTTAGAACACATTACACTTAGATCTTATGCTGGTGTTATAAGGGGCTATTTAATGAGGCATTAGCTGCTTTGTGTAATCCTTTGATATCAATAAAATTCTTATTTCTTCTTATGGTGAAGTTGGTAAATCTCAAATGTTTGGATAAACCATGGATGTATATCATTGATGGATTTTGGAAAAAATGATATTTTAAAATATTTATTTAAACCTTAAATAATTAAAATTTTGTAATGATTTTGAAAAAATGGTCTTCTACAGTTAAGTTCAGTATAAAATTGAGAGTCTAATAAGATCATCATAATTTTTGATGAATAGTGATTTTATTCTTATGATTACTATTGTGACCAAATGGATTATCTAACTTCACTTAAGAAGGTAATAAAATATTTTAGGCACCTTCATTATGTAATGTGATTCAATAAAATAGGTAAATAACTGTTTCAGAAATTATTGGGTAAGTATTAGCTTTTTCAGGTGAATAGTCTTTTTTATTTAAAATTTAAATTAAAAATTTTTAGAAAGTTATTTTCAAAAAATGGAGCTCATTTTCAGAATCAATGCATCGATATTTGGTTAAGGTGAATTAATGATATTTTTCTAAAACAGTTGAATTTTCAGTGAATAGTGTTTTAATTTAAAAATTAAATTAAAAATATTTAAAAAATAATTTCATAAAATGGGGTTCATTTTTGAATTTAGATAATCTATATTTGGTAAATGTGAAATTTTTGGATTTTTCTGAAAAAGTTGAATTTTTTGTGAATAGTGAAAATACAGTTTTGAGTTTTGGGTGTTTAAGGACATCATTAAGGATGAAATAATAATGAAATAATTTTGGTCGACATAGGAATAGTAATAAAAGTTATAATTTGTCCCAAGTGTCCAATACCATGGGAAATACCATGTTCAAGCCCATGGTTTTGCCAATACCACCTATGAGGTGTCCCTTGGCAATTAATGCTTTGTTCCCTCACTTCTTCTATAAATACCAAGTCATTCCCTCATTAATTTCATTTAAAAATCCTCCCCAACGATGTTCTAGTCACTTTACCTCCCAATGAGTCCTCCCAAGGTTCCCTCAAGCCTCCCAAGGTCCCGACCTTCTAACATTCAAAGTTATTATTCTAGGTAAGGGATCCTTTCAGCCTCCTTCTTTCAAGAAATGACTTACTTTTTGTTATGTCTTATAGTTCCATTTTAATGTGAGGGGTTTTGTTATTATATATCATTACTACTGTACATTTCATTTCCAAATGATGAGAGACCCTTTCCACTCTCATCAATTGATTTTCTGGATTTTTATGTGACACCGTTAAGCTGCCGAATTTTTCGTAAAAGGATTTTCATAATCTCTTTTCTTTCATTTTTTCTTTTTCATGTGGTATAAAATTAAAATTTCCATACCTTGACCTTATCTCTATTTTATTCTATATTTATACTACATTATAAGTTCTTTATGAGTGGGTTACTCTTGTAACCTCTCTTTTGAATTTTTTCTAAAACAATGTTATATAGCTGTTATGCTGTATAAATTTCGCCTCAAGATTTCTGTCTCATTCTCTCGATGAATTATGTGGTTTTATTTATGTGAATACACAGACCTATTCCATTTTATGGGTGTTCATAATTATATAAAGATGATTTATTTTATTCTAGATTTTACATACATATAACCATCACTTCCTTTCCATGGGTTATAAATTACAAAATGATCTTATTTTTTAAGAAATTTTAAAACGTCATGGTCTTGGAATGAAACCCATTTCTTTTATTCTCCCTGGGTTATATATGAAATGTTTTAATATGATATATGTGGCTCAGATAAATGTAAAGGAATATTATGGGTTCGCCTTGATAGTGCTCCAGTGCATTGTGTAAAGAATTAATCTATAGAGATGACAAGTTTCACAATACCTTAGTGAATAACCTTGGTAATTTTTATGAAACCTTGGGGATGGACCTTGGTGATATGTCCATGAATGTATAAATGAAATTTTATAGACACATATTCAAGTAATGTTCCATGTTCTTTTCATTATTATTTTCATATACTTCCATTTCTTTTGTCTTTATGTTGTTATTCAAGTTCTTATTTTTTACATAAGTGAACAGATTTCCCTGTTTACACTTACTGGGCCTTCTGCTCACCCTTTCCATTGATGTATGTCTCTAGGATATGAGATTCAGTAGTGTTACACATGTTGAACCAATAATTAAGGCTTAAAAGTTATTTAGAAGAACTTTTTATGCTGTTTTCATGTATTATGTTCCTGATTTCCAAGACACTAGACTTTAATGATCCTCTGTTTGTAAAATGTAATGAAATGTTATTTAATAAAAAGGGGGGATTCTACAATTAATGAGAGTTTATGGGGTATATAACCATTAAAACATAATTATGGATGTATGTGGATGTTTTAAAACACACCCCATAATTGGTAATTAAAAAATAAATGTCTTTTACAAAAAAAGGAAACATGGATAAAAATGATAATTGAAGGAAAGTGAGGATCCCTTACATGGATGTGTGGTCCCAAAGTCTTGTGATAAAATTCTTATGAGATTGGGGGAACTGTTGGAGGAATATAGAGAGTGTATTTAATATTTAAGAATATCATTAAAGAGTTCAGTTGTCGATTAATGGGTTATATGGTGGGTTTATATTGGAAAGAGGGGAAATTCATTATTATTTATGTTTTGGACAGTACACACTAAAATATTCAAAACCACAAACTATCCCATGGATTTTAACATGATGTTTTCCCAAGGGTGGTGGATAAAATAATTCAATTAGTCTATGGGCCGATTATATTAAAATATTCACCTTTCTATTGTTGATGTGAGTAAAAATCTTAAGGAAATGCATTTAAAATCAAAAAAAAAATATATTATACATTTTGAAGGATTCAATGTGGCATTATAAAATAAGTAAAATAATACTAAAATAACATTATTATAATATAAATAATATATTTTTTCAGTTATACCATTTGTTTTGTTTTATTATATCACTATTGGGTAATTATGATGTCACAAAACACATTATATATTTATGGCAGCATATAATTTTTTCCCAAAAATTTAACCGTTTACAAAATTTATGAAAAATTATTCATTGTATTATGTAGACACCTTGATTCAAAATAATTATTTATTTTATCTAAATAATTTTCTAAAAATATAAATTTTACCTTTTAAAAAAACTAACATTTGTTGAATATTGACGGGTTTTGACAAAATCAGTTTTCAAACCATAATAATAATTACAATTGACATCAAAAAAATTATAAAATAATTTATATATAAAAAGTAATTTAATAATAGTATTTTACTAAAATATTATTTAATTCAAATATCCACTATTTCAAGAAAATAAATTTCTTAATTGAGATTGAATATTAAACAAAATATACTGTTTATGCATCAAAAATCATTTTCAATGTAATATAAAAATTAAAGTATATTCATTATTCTATAAAAAATAATATACATAATCGTAATTATAGGTTCTTCATTTTATCCTTATATTATACCAACATAATTCCTAAGAGCATGGATTGTGATGGTGGAAGGATTTATGGGGTCGTTCTGTGAACATGATTTCATCCAAAATCTCGATGAGCTTGAAATTCACCAATAAATGGTTTCGATTGGGCATATTTTTTTTGTTCTCATCTTGTACTTGGTTTGGTAAAAATCCCAGAAGTGATGTCTCCCTTAGAAGCTCTTATAAATGGGCTTTATATGATATGAACTGATAGGTTGAGGGAATTACTTCCATTTTTATTTGTCAAATTATTTGATAAAACACAATATTTAGACTAGTCATGTGATCAATATTCAATGACAATATTATTGACAGTAAGGATGATTTATAGTCATTTAAATCTAATTAAAAATAATAAAAAACAAGGATTGTATGTGTTTTCTATATCCTTAAAAAATTAAAACAATGTCAATTTTTTTATAAATTTTTGTGTCTTTACAAACTTCCTCCCTTAATAAATTTCTTCCTTGAAATTCAGTTTTACAAACAATGATTAAAACAGGTGAGTGTATTTTTCCTTCATCTATTCCATGAGGTCTTCAATCCTTCTTATTATAATTTTCTCTAGGTAGAAAGGGTTCATGTATCACAATCATACCTTATTATTTTTTTTTAAAAATAGTCTACATCATTCACCCAAAAAATAATCCACCAAATTGAGTTATATCAATGGAGGCATTGAAAAGTCATAAGAACTGTATTCTGTTATATATTATTTTGAGAAATCATCTTCAACATATTTTTTATATAAAATTATAACTGATTCATCTTAAAACATTTCAAAATAAGATTTTGGTATATCATTTTTTGTATTTTCCAAAAGATTGAAATCTATAATTTGGAACATATAGGGTACTTGGAGGTCCCCCACTTCTGTAGAATATAGAAATAATTTAGTGCATCATAATTTTAAAATAAAGAGAAGAATTTGAAAAGACTCTGATGGTACTTCACATGTTTAGCATGGTCAAAATGTTGAGAAAACATGATTATACAATTGATGATACTTTATCGTTGAAATAATCATGCATTTATAGAGATATTGGAAGCCTTATAATGTTGTTTTTATTTCACGTGGATATTTAAAAAAGATAAATTGTCATCTGAGCATTAATTCAGGATAATCTCTCCACGTTGTTCTTTTGAAAGAGAGAAAATATTTTTTCATCATTTTAATCCTTCCATATTTGGACTAAAAAAATAAAATTATGGGGTTTTAATTCTTAGTAAAAATTTATATAAATGTAAAACATTGATCGTAGAAAGATAAACGTGTATATGAATAATGTATCATAACTTGTGATACCATATGTTTCAATATAATCTATCCATGATCAATTTTATAACATATATTATTTTTGGATCTCTTTCTCATTCCCTTAATAACGAATCTCTATAATCTATTCATTTTACTAAATCAAATCCCATGGGATTGTCGACCCAATAGTGATGTAAGGCCCGTTGTCATGCACCAGTTTCCATTCGAGTCTAGCTCAATGTCGTGTTATCAGGTTTTACCAATATATATATATGTACCAGATCCAACTCTACTTTTTAATACCCAAAAATAAATGCATTTTAATGATAATCTAATTACTCTATACTCACCAAAATTTTGGGATCAGTTTCTTACTTATTCTTATCAATAATTCTCTCAAAAGGGTTCTCAAATCATAATCTCAAAAATAACTAAACATATACTCTGATACAAACTATAACAACCATGGTCTTTATTAAACATTTTAAAATACTTTATTAAATAAAAATTCACTTAATAAAACCTATATGATTGATAGGTCTAGTGTAATTGGGTCTCAAGAACATTACATAACATTTTAAGATATAAAATAGAACATCTTTATTGAAAACCAATTTTACATGACAACAACATTCCTTTGTATGTAGCATAGCATTGGTAACCTGATGATATATATAGGAATTGGTGAGCTAAAAATCCTAGAAAGGTAATAAACAAATAATATCATTTAGAATACAAAAAAAATATTTTAAATATGAATATCAATGGAAAATAATAGAAACATGTAAATAAATGTGTGATATAGCGTGATTATGAGAACATGGATATGTGGAAATGACATAAAAGACAAAATCAATAACATAATAGAATCATGAAAACATTGATCCCAACATAGTGGAAAATTTTCGAAAAAGTAATCTGGTAAAATCCTATCCCATCATGACCTACCATGATACTAAACATTACCCAATGATTTTGAATGCTATCAGGGCACACACTTTTGTACATTCCTATCTCATTCATATGTGTTCCACATAGATCATATAAAATAGATTCATTCATCATCATCATTTATTCCATGATAACATAATGTAGAATATATAGATTAATGTATATAATAAATATGTATACGTTCATACTGGTGAAAAAACATTGATAGAGAAATGGGCATGGTACTCACTACATGATGATTAGGCATGAAAAAAATCGCAGTGCAATTTCAGCAGCACACCATCATCACATGCGGTTCATAAAATTGGTTATTGAGAGAGAAAGTGAAATTTCAACATTTATACATTAAATGATATACAATGGGATCATTCATCATAATATCCGAAAATATAGAATTTATATTGAGTTCCATACTAGAAAATAAATTCTTGAATGGAAATGAAGAGAGAGAAATCCATTAAGAAATTTTTTTCATTATAATGCGTTTACATGGGAGGGATTAATTATAGTGAAAAATGTATATCACTATAAAAAAAAATAATTGAATAATTTTAGAGGTGAGAAACATAACTAATAATTTTTAATTAAAAAATATATGTTATTACAATATAATAAAACATGGACAAAAATGAGAAAGGAAGGTAAGGGAGGATCCCTTCCTTGGATGTGTGATCCCAAAATCCTGTGAAAGGCTAATTGGGTGCTGGAGAGTCCCTGGGGATGACTATAGGGATTGGAGATCATATTTAAGATGAAATTATTGGAGTTTTAGGGAAGTAGAATGGTTTCTTGGGTGTGTTTATATAGGAATAGAGGGTGAATTCTTTATTATTTTGATTTTGGACACTACACAGTAAAATATTAAAAACAATAAACCAATTGTTTTTTCACATGGATATAATAAAATAGGTGTTTAAAAAATTATATTATATATCCATAGTCTAAATATATTAAAATATTTCCATTTATTCAGTGAAGGTGAGTCACACTCTCTTAAAAATGAATTTAAAATAATAAAATTTATTATACATTTTAGGGGATTCACTAAGGAATTAAAAAATAATTCAAATAAACTTAAAAATATATTATTATAAATTAATAAATGTTTCTAGATCTATATACCCTTTATATTATTTTATTACATCACTAATGGGTCATTATGATGTCATAAAACACATTATATATTTATAGGGTATTTAATTTTTACCAAAATATTTCAATGTCTACCAAAATTATGAAAAATTCATTGTTGGATAATTTTGAAATCCTAAATAAAAAAATAATATTAATTTTATCTAAACAATTTTTTATATTTTTGAATTTTTTATTTTACAATAAAAATAGTCATTTATTGAAAATTGAAGGGGTTTTAGAAAAACAGTATTCAGACATTAATAGAAATTACAATTGACTTCATAAATACTATACGATAACTTATATATAAAAAGAAAAATTAAATAATAATATTTTTTTAAAACATAAATCCCAAAAATAAATTAATTCATCAAAATATATTTATAATTGAATTTAAAAATTAACCAAAAAGATATGGCATGGGATTTTCCAAGAATTAAGCTACATTAGGTGATGCTACATGATTTATGTGATCAGACAAAACCATTAGGGTGTAACCCTCTTATTAGGACAACTCATGGGTCTTGTACCAATAGATGAGACCCCCTGACCAGTTAGGGTATTGGTCTTTAATTTATCCCAAGATTGGAGCCCAACATATAAGATTTTTAAGGTTTCATCTATCCATTTATCGAGTGGAACCCACTTTTTACATCATGGAATGGGAACTCTATCTATATAGTGGACCCCACCCCCCATAAAATGGCAAGGACCCTCTATATATAAATGAGGGGAACACTCATACTATGATAGAAATTCAATACCGAATAAATAGAGTCGATACCCTCCTAAAAGTCTATGGAATCTATCATCCAACCATTTATTAAGTGGAATCCTTTTATCATATCCTGGCATGGGTCCTCAATCTATATATATTTTCACCTATACTATGTTTTATAGTGACAAGGTGTGTCTCAACTGTGTTATTCATTATACAGATATGAGATATTTTTGGGATCATTATATAAAACCATTTGTACATATAAATGACTCTTTAACTTGGATGATTTATGATATAGGGATCCCATTTAACTATTTTATAGGTTTCATTTATTAGTATATATCATTATTGATGGTATTAATTTATATTTTTATTGGTTGATATTTCTACTCCAATCAACATTTCTCTTTAAATTTAATCAACATTATGGGTATCCAATTAGAGATTTTTATAATCACTCTTTTATGGGATTGGGTTACAGGTGTTGTATCTTAGGAAGATGACGGAATAGTCATATGGGTCTATAGAAGATCATCGGAGATACTCTGGTGATTTTGGCTATATATGGTGGTCAAGGATTGTAGATCTACAGTTGTGATAAATCAATATTCAAATTTAAAATTTGTTCTAAATATGGAAAAATTTATAGATGCACATGTATTTCCTCTATTAATTTTATGATTACATTTTTAAACTCTATTTTTTTCCCAATATGTTATTACATGTGTGCATTTAATATAGATTATATGGTATTCTAATTTTCTTCCTATTCACTACTTCATGAATAAGATTTTTTTTTGTGAAGATAGGTACTTATTCAATGACCTATCATTTTAGTTATAAATTTTGGTGCTGTTTTGAAACCCCTAGACTATGGATTTTGGCTTGGGGGGTAGTTTCAACTTAGCCTTTCATAAGCATGGTAGGACCTAGTGGGTTGGGTCATGACATATTGGTATTAGAGGTGGATTGATATTAGGATGATGTTTTGAGTTTTTCCCACTTGTGATGCTTGAATAGGAACATTGGATAATAGTGTCAATGTTTATTGAGTGTGGATTTTAGGAAAGAGAACCCATTTTTTTGTGGCGGTCAATGTATTAATATATCAAGTATCTGACTATATGATTATTAAATCTTAATACTATGAAATTGGTTGTAAGAGGACATGGTAAATGAATCATATATGGTGGAGCCATTTATTTGTCCTCCAAAATTCATCTCTCCATATATATGCTAATTTTACAATGGTACATATTGATCACTCTTTAGATGTATCTATGAAGAACACCATCCATCTACTGATTCAAGATTTTAATGCTGATTAGAGGAGTAATGAAGAATATAACATCTGTGATATTTCTTCTAAGAATAGAATTTATTTTCACCCACACATACTAAGCATTATTTTTTTATCATCATAAAAGGTTTAGTATATGCACTAGAATAGTGAAAAATACGTGTTCTATCACTACATTACAATGAGGTTCCACTATGATAAATTTAACTAGGAATAGGAGTAATGGATCGAGTCTACGAAATAGTTTTTTAGTCATGTATGGGTCTATACTGACTGGATGGTTTCACTCCAAACAAATACTCTTCATTGAGCATTAGTTTCTTCTTATTGTACCATAGAATGAAAAACTTGTGATGAGTGTTTACTATGGGTATCAGAGATAGATATTTCCCTAGATTTTTTTTAAGATATACACCTTTTTTGGTGGTAGGGTACATGCATGTTCATATTTATTGAATATAAAACTCTTACAGGAATCCATTCAATGGTGGGCGTCAAAATAATACATATCTAGAATGATGTTGGGCATTAATAGGGACCACTGATGGAAATGGTTTGAGTGGATTCAATCATGATAGGAAGAGATAGATGTACCCAAATGACACGAGTTCATGTGGCATGAATTAAATCCATAATGAAGAGTTAGTGTTTTCCAATGTTGATAGTGTCATGGTGTTGTATACAAGTACCATTTCTTTATGTTTTTTTGGTAGTTGTTAGGATAATGTGTTAAATAAATCCCATATTGATGAGAATTGGTGTGTATGTGAGAGTATGATCATTCACGAAACTAGGCTTCTGAATAGGAGGTTTGAGTGTGTTTTTGAGGTATGACCTATTTCTCCACTACATTTTCTACAGTTTTTAGGACATAGTAATAATCCACATTTCAATGGACATATCCCATTTTCAAGAAACATTGATACTAGTAGAGTCCCTTTTCCTCTAACCATGTATTGAAGGCTCCTAAAACTAATATTATTTACCACATGTTTATGCCTTTGGTGTGACCTTACACTTTGAGGAGAGATATCATTACAAAAAAGAATTCATATTGTAAGTGAGGCCCAAAAATGATTATATATGTATGAAATATTCATCTGGAATCCGTGATCAATTTATTGATACCATTTAGTATGGTAGTCCTTTAGATTAGTGGAATTTAATTTTTCTTCTTGATGTGCAATGATTCCCTAGTAGAGCATGATCAGATAATTCACATGTGGTTACATCCAATTAATCATATAAATTGTATTAAAAATAGAGTAGTTGATATTATGATCTCTTAGACTCTAAACCAAATGATTTGTTATTATTATTTCTTTTATAAGGAAATTTTAGGGTTTTCTCCCCACCTTGAAATGGAACTCTTCATGGAAATGCACCATGGATGGCCACATGTTTGTGTTAGAATGTTAGAAGTCCTCATAGTGTTACAATGGGGTTAATAGAGGTATAAAATCATAAGACCTAGTAAATTCTCCTAGGATGCCTTGTGGTATTCTCCAAAGATGATTATGGGAGCAGAAGGTTAGCTGTGGATTCATGTCACTCAAACTAGGTGACTATAGAGCAGGAGTATACACCCCCCCAAAATGGATGTATTAATCTACTAGTGCGTTGGGGTGTTTTGTTTATTAGAGATGAACTCAAGATGGGTTATATCTAGCTCCTAGTCATATTTAAGACCATTCCAAAAATCGATTTCAAATATAACAGTGGTAATATTTTGTTGATGGTGATACCATTCGGTGTATTGTATTTTCCATCAGTATTATGATTCTTGAGAAACATGGTCCTTAAACCCTTTATGGGTGAGGACTTATTAGTATTCTTCAAAGGTACCATAGTTTCCTTGATGGATCAGTATTAGTATGTCATACACATTACAGATGCTTATAGACATGCTTTGAGAGTAATAGTATCATTGAGAACTCTCAAGGGATTAGTTAGGGAGTCAGAAAATTCATAGAGTAATTTCACAAAATAATAGCTTTTTTGACACCCCTTATGTAGAATAGTTATATTTTTAACTGAATTTTGTAGTTATAGAGATCCCTCATGATTTTTGGGTTGAGTTAATAATTTCATCAGTTTTTGAACTACTTGATAATATTGTAGAATATGATGTATATTGTGATTACATGGGATATATGATTTTCTACATGTGGATGAAAGGAAATAAGTTATTGGATATGGGTTGAGGAAGTTGAGACCACATGACCAGAACAATCAATGGCCCGACCTAGTTTTGGTAGAAATAATATTCTCTATTGGGATATCGAGGGACTCTATTCTATTAGAGAGCCTTGTTGTTTTCACCTACCATCATAGCAACAAATATTTATCCATGTAGTGTGACCTGATCCATTGATAGAGGAACTTGTTAGAGTCCCTATAAGACTATGACTTGGAGAAAGTATGTACTACTGGGATGGGAAACATGGTGAAAGATACCTATTTTAGGTTTTTCCATTCCCTTTTAGTGGAGTAGGTGTCTGATCAGTTAGCTTCATTTAATCTGAACCTGATAGAAGAGGAGGGTTAATTTTATATCTTGTTAATGGTGTTTATTCCTCCACACATTCAAAGATCCTAGGAGGCCCAATGTAGGGACATCGACTATTTGGTTCTCTATGGTCAGATATTGTCAATATATTCACTTGATGAAATATTTGAAATATGTAATGATGTCATATTTTTTATAGGATGAAAAATGGAAATAGTCAAGATACAAGAGTTAGTGATGAGCGAGTTTCACAACTCGCATTTTTCTTTACATCCTGTTATTGGAATAGTGTACCAATTTATTTAGTGTAATTTTTATGGGATTCCATGAGGTGGAACATGAACAAGTTCTTCGCTTAGTGCCTCACATGTTAGTAGGAGTATAATAAACACCATGTTTCAATATGATTATTGTACAATCACGAAATTATGGAGTATAAATGAGATTAAATATCTATGGAATAAATTACAAGGACTCAATGAATTGAAAAAGGCAATAATTCTATATAGTTGATAGATGACATAATTTTAATGTCAAATAAGATCCTTTCTATTAGGGTGTACAGTTCTATAGAGGGTTTTTATTATTTTTATATGTTGAAGTTGATACACATTCACGAGGTTCCCTTGATGACTATAACCAATTGCGATGTCATGTTAAAATCTTAGTTTTGGATAGTCATGCAAGTTTAATTCAGAACCCATGTGAGGATTAGTACACCCATTCAATTGTATGTTGATTGGTAGAACGAGCTTACTATCGCCGCCAAATATTATATACTAAGGGATTGTGTGGGAGAATTTAGTCCGGGAGAAAAACTATTATTGCGGTTCATCAGACTCTTCAAGATAATTAAGATGGTTTGTGAGGATAGATAGAGCTTTCTTTACCTCCACAGTTTGCAGAGGTTTGTGGTTTCTTCAATGTGTCAATGGTGAGAAGACATGTGAATAATCCTATGTATGTTATTCACTGGGAGAACATGTCATCAAGGATTGATCCACCATCACAAAAAAACATAATTATATTGAGTATTAGATGTATAATATCATGTGTAGATATATAATTCTATTGATTTTTGTTTTTTAGTAACATCATAGAATGAATGAGAGATCTTGGGAGTGGGAGATCAAGATGTAGGCTCAGTATCCTTTTATTTTTTTCTCAGATTTTCTATTCATGAATGAAATATATGATGGTAAGAATAAATTATAGACTATATTTTTTTCTAAGTATATGAAATATATGAAGGAATATTTTTGGGGTATGAACTGTGATGTTATTCGATTATTAGGCTGGGTGAGCCCAGAATTTATTTTATAATGATAATAAGTATATATTATATCATACCAAATAAGATTTTTAGAATGAATCAGATATAACCTAAATAGAGTTTTATATTAGAAATCAGATACCATTGTTTATTCCAGAGCATTATGTTTACCCTAGGCGTGACTGGAAATTTCTCAGCACCACACATTTGGTGGAGGTAGTCATTGGTGACCCATTTAACTAAAATAAGTAATAAAATTTAATTATTTTTTTAAACAACCAAGAACTAATGTATTATATTTACACCTCCTTATAAAACTTTTATATTTTTCATAATTTGAAATGAAATAATTGAGTGGAAATTTTTTTTCCTAAATAGGCTGATCGAGATTAGAGGATGAATAGAGACTAGGTCACGGTGATATGGTAGGAATAAAATAGACTATATAATCATCCTCGTCACTGTAAAACATGTTCTTCACCAAATATCAATCCATAAATGATTTTGAAATTATCATTTTTGGGATATTTACCATATGATTAATATATTTATCATTATCAGGAATTATAATTTGATCTACCTCAATTTAAATCTATAATAGGAGCCTATGTAATGAATTTCAGATTTTCACTCAAATTATCCTTATTGTTCCAGGTTTATAACCTAAACAACACCAATATATATTCATTGGAAATTAATTATTTTAAAATGGGGTTTTCAGCTTTATTTTAAATTCCCTTCATTGTTATTCACATTTATTTTTATTTCCCTATAGGGCAAGGGTTTAACATTTTTGGGTGGTTCTAATGTGATCAAACACTATAATTCCTAGGGGATTCACCTATGATTAGTGGTTTTGTGATTTGGTGATGGGTTTGGATTATTTTTGGGATGAAGAATATGATTCCGATGTATTTTGGTTTCGATATCAATCGACAAAGGGGGTGGTGTGCAGGGGTGCTTTGAGCATGAGGAGGAGACACACACTATGTACCATCCAGACTCTAACACACTATCGATTATGAAGGGAACCACATATACTAACACATTAATAGAAACATGGGTACATATATGATCACACATGAAGGCCCTTAGTGTAAGAGACATTCCATTTTTTATACTTACATTGTGTGTTGTACTACATATCAAGTGAGTTGTGTGTTAGCTAGGACACAGCTAGGTAGTAAGGAAAGGCCACATATCATTTAGGTCCCTAAATAGACTTTTATTTATTAATGAGTATTCCCCATCACATTTATCACTTATTTTTTTTATCAAATTTTGGACCAAGAGTGGCATATTTTGATTGTTTTACCTCATATCTCTTGATAGTGGACATCATTGTGACTTTTGAGATACATTTCATTGTGGTTCGAACATGGAACATTTTTAAGTGGTTCTAGTTGACATCATTAAAGATACATGGTCAACAGAGTGGAACCAACCTATTTAGATATGGAATTGGTCCTCTAATAACATAAGGGAAACCCCCTGATGGACTAGGTAGTGGGTCCCCTAACTATGCATTCAGTGGAACCCACCTACTAGGGAATGCATTTAATACACTATCCATTTATAGAGTTGAACCCTCCTAATATATCAAGGAATGGGTCATCTATTTTTATAGTGGATCCCCCCCGATAGACTAGGACATGTGCCCTCTTTCAATTTAATGAGTGGACTCTTCATGTTCAGATAGAGAAAGGGTTATCTCTCCATAGAGTGGAACCCCAACCCCCTTAATAGGATAGGGCGTAGGTACTCTATCTATCTATTGAGTGAATCCCAAATTTCATACTTGGGTATGAGTACTATATATATATATTTTGTTATAGTAAAAATATGTCAAATAGGGGAGAGCTATGGCTCCACATTGTTACTCTTCAAACTAACATGTGAGATATTATGCATCATTTATAGACCCATTTGTATGTGTTGGAAGAATATTTTTTTCGGATGGGCTGTGATATAGATGTCTACCTTCTATATAATTTTTTATTATATTTTCATATATATTTGTAGTTGGTCTCAATTTATCTCTTACTAAGGGATGAGTTATATACTTCAATCACATATTCAATTTATCCTCTATCATCTTGTGGGGAGTTCGAATGGGTGTATTTATACTGCAGCCTGCATTTACTTATCTGACACCTATTTTTACTTATGTAAGTTACATTTAGGTTAAAATTTATCATAAGGAGTGTAGGGGATATCTGTGTGAAATTCCAATGTAATGTGGTCAAGTCATCGAAATATAGAGATCAGATGTTTGCTCATTTTATTTTCTAGTTTTTTTCATGTTGGGGGATATTTTTTAGGTGGGCTTGTATTTTACCCTTTTCTATTTCTGATTACATTGGACTAATATTTTTTATTCCCTAGAAGTTATTATATGTATTAATATTTTCCTTCATGTTACAATATTTTTTTTCATTATTATGAACATATTTATGGAGATGGTTGGGTGAGAATGTATTAGTAAGTAGAAAAATGAATCCCATTTTAGTTATGAATTTTGACACTGGTCTCCACCACTTTTCTATGGAGGTAGGCTTAGAGTTGTAGCCTCATATCCTTCCTCTAAAAATCCAAGCCCTGATGGGTTAGGTCATGAGATTTAACCTAGTTCATATATGATTGAATTCTATTCAAATCCATCGTGATGGTTTCTAAAGAGTGTTTGAAATTACAAGATATATCCAAATGTATTTCAAAATAGTGCATGAATAAAGGCCAATTTTCATTGACTAAGTGATGATGGATTCCATGTAAATGTTTTCTTTTAGGGTTATTACCCTTAAGTATATCAATTTCAGAGTCATGTCAACATTTATTATCCAGAATGGTATAAAATTTCATAGAAACCACTCATTCTAAACTTCAATAAAATTATATGATATTTCCAAATACAAATACTTCTCCATGAAATTATCATTAGACATAACCATAGGTATATCACTATTTTTTTCTCATAATTACTTCAAATGGATAATGGAAAATTTTCTATGATACCAATTATAAAAAACTAATCATTTTATATATATCATCTCATGATTTTTAACATATTAATCTATTAATTAATTCCCGAAATATTGTAATTCCTAATTTTTTTTGATGACTAGTTTAATATTACATCAAATAGATCATTAAATAATGACCACATATATTATTATCCATAGTGAGCTCATAAATCCATTTGAGATCCAAAAACTGCATGGGTTAACATTTCGTATACTTGAACAAAAGTGGTGATATAAAAATACTAGTGATGGAATAAGCATGATAAAGAGATATAACATGTGTGTTAAAGGTATGAAAAATTACCATAAAAGTGAATTTTAATGAGTAATAAAATTGAAGTGTGATATAATTATATTTTATCACAAGATAAATATAGAATTGGAAATGTGATAGTAATATATGAAATGACATAAGGGAATGTAAATTATAACTACCTAGACAACATCACATGGTAGATATAGTCCAATAACAGATTATGTTTACTCTCAACTCCCATACATGACATATCATTATACTAATCTATATCTATTGAATTCGAGGGATGAATAATTCTAGTCCAACCTAAAACATTCATATATGTGAATTAATATATGTGAAATAGAATTAAATCAATCTTAATTAATAAAATATAAGAATTACCAATGTAACGATATGGGCTTTATATTTTTGTGTCGAAAAATTATCATAAGATCTTTTAGAAGGAATGATTTTGAAAAAAGTTATAATGAAAAGAATGAACATGTCAAAGAGATAATGATATATTTATAAATTTCAGAGCCATATAAATTTAATTTAGAAGAATTATATTTCATTTAAATGGGATATAATGTTATTTATAAATAATGTGTCCATAACCTTAATAAAAAGTTAAAGTAAGAGAAATGTATGATCTTGAGCTGGATTCATAACATGCATTCAATATCGTCCATAACAGTAAAACTATGTTAATTATTCAAATTGATATTATTTTTATTCATGATTTTCTATTCCATAAATTTTATCCATTTCCATGTTATATTTGATAACATTTTTATTCAGGTTCATAGAAGTTATTTTGATGATGCTCACCTCATATGTCCAAAATCACATTAAAAAGAAACCTACTGTCAAATATAATATTAATTAATTATTTAAATCATAATAATAATTGTTTTAACTATAAATTTTATTTATCAATTATAATTTTAAAACCAATAATTAATGATGGTTATAAAATATTAATATATTTATAATCATAGAGATGGTAGATTGTAGGAACACACGAGTAACATTTATATATCTCAATGATTATAATGGATAGAAGTGAAGATTTTTTTATAATTAAATAATTGAGATTATATAATAAATATCATATTATTTATCTAAACACACTTATACATACCATCCATGTGAATGGGTAATAAAATAAATCAATTATATTGCTTCATGATGTGGGAGTCTGTTGTACACCCGAACAAAGTTATCATTTTAAATGGATGGTAAATAAATACATTATATGATATATTAACTTTTATAGAAACATTAAAATGTCATTATTATCATATATGAATATTAAATACATCATTATGAAATGTTGTGAGTGATTATTGTGGATAAATAATTACATCAGTTCATCATTCCACAATCCTCCATAGACACGATCAACAATTTTGTTAACCATTTTTTTGTAGTTGATATAGATTAATGTTATAAAATTAATAGGAAAAAAATTAGTATACAAGATAAACATTATTTATTATATTATAATTATTTATGCTGTTTTTAAATAGTTTTATGAATAAATAAAACATGGATTCTGGAATAACAATGTTCCCTCTTCTTCGGACCACCACTTTAAAATTTTACCAATAACCTTCCAAGATAATAATTTAGATAAAACTAAGGAATCTAGGATGCGGTTCGGGAATTAAATTTGTTATTGGATAAGTTATTATTAAAATAAATGGGTCAATGAAGTGTTTAATGTAGAATATATGAGGTTTCTTTATTTCATTGAGTGGTGGTGTTCTTGTAAATACAAAGAACTATTCAATAACGATATGTTACTCTCACAACCAGTGCTGAAAGAAATTAAAAAATCAATGATTTGAGCATATCTAATTGTGACACATATTTCTCACATCCACAATAGAAAAATAATATAAAATTTTCTTCTTTACCACTAAGGATACTCAATTTATCACTATTAATTCATTAAACACAATAAATTTTTTTATATATATTTAACAAACAATTTTGGTGAAAAATTATGATGATCATATTATATAGTATAAATATTTTAAAATAAATATATATAATAATTATTTTAATATTAAATTCATAAAAATTGAAGAATTTAATTTTAAATTAACCCTATATGTTTGTCGAAAAGAATAGGTTTTTATGAAATCCATTTTTCTAGAATAATATATTGTTATATTACGTTAATTAAGATTAAAACAGTAAATGAATTTAAATTAGTATTTATAAAATTATAATATATAAATTTCAATTAAGTCAATTCTATGTAGAGTTTATTTTTAATTTGTTAAAATGGGGAAACATTATGAACTAAAATTATTTAAAGGAAAAAGTGTTTTAAAGTAGAACAATCAAGTTATATTAAACTAAAAGAAAAATTAACAAATTAGTTTTCAGCATCCACCACAACCCCCATAACTTGTATAATAAATCAGGTATTATACCTCAAACCTTTATATCTTATTCACTAAGTAAGTATCCTCAAACCATCATAACATATACACATTATACCTATTATAGTTCATAAGAAACAATATCAAGAATATAAGTGTGTGAAATAACCACAATACCTTACATACTATTACACATATATATGGGGATAACTTACCACCAATCATACTGGAATATGTACCTTCCAAGATGAGAGACCGAGGACAATATGGGAAGCCATCCAACCACCCCCCTTGGTTGCTGGAGAAAAAAACCCCTAGGTCTTAGAATATGAAGAGAGTCAGTTTCCCCAACTAATGCCAGTATAGACACAAAAAAGTACATAATATATTTTAGATCACAACCACACTATAGGGAAAAAATATTCATAGACAAAACTATATATAACATCTATCAGACCCCCTTATGCCGCTACTAAGACTAGATATCCTATAAGAACAAACCATTTAATGAGATTTATTAAATCATCATATCTGTTTTTATTAGTTTTACAATAATTATTAATTTTTTCCATTAATTAAAAATTATAATTTTATACATTTTTATTTCATTTGAATCAAATCAATGTTTCATGCCTTATCGGCATAACCAAACTGAGTCCACGGTTCCTCAAAAGCACAACCTTAGGATTGGGTCATACCAATATCATTTTACATGGGTACAATATCATTTATTCAATCATTTAATAACACCCTTATTAGTTTTTATTATTCCATGTATATTAAGAATCAATATTAACATCCAAGCATAAGGGGAACAACACGATGTGTAGATGGACTACCCATTGAGTCGTTTCCACCTGTAACAAGAGCATAGACCCATCTATCCTCGGGAATCTAATCCTAGAAGTAACATGTTATACCCTATTCCTCTTCAACTCTTTTTGAAGGAGGGTAAACAAGACCAGCTACCTCACATTTTAGGGAGAGTAAAATTGATAAATAAAAAATATATTCAACAAGAAACTACATCCACATAAATTGGTAATCCTAGCATTAATGAGTCACATTTTACCAAGTGTCCTCCCCATCACCTAAATTAATTAACTATAAAAAATCGCCACTCTAGGAATCGAATGATGCAACAACCACTGGACCTCCCAACCCCACATATCACAACTACCGTCTTTGATTACAACACATCACAAGCAGTAGGAAATAGAACTGAAACTAGGCTCTTGGACCTAAACAAGGCATCAAGTCTCTTTACAAAATGAGCTCTCACAACTCCAAGAATAACGCTCCTAGCCTTCACAAGAAATAGGGAAGCACAAAACACCACCAGACATTAACTTTTATCCATCAATCGGTTCATTTGTCCATCTAGAATTAACCGAATCATTATTCAAAGGTTCAATCTATGGGTAACCTAAGAAACAAGATATCACTGCTATTACAAACTAAATTAACATGTCTTTAATCCCATATCAACAAGAATCAATATGCATGTGGTTTATTTACCAATTTAACTAACCATAAACATCTGCATAAATTTGATTAATATAATATCTCATCAACATCAACAACTGGATTCATTTACATTCTTAATTATGGTTTTCAAATTAATTTACAATTAATTATAGATTTACATTCTTTACCAATTTCTATCTAAAATGACATGATAACCAAGAGGATAATAGATATCACAATATCTAGAGAATCAAGAGGCCACAAAATATGGTCGATACTAATAATTTAACGTAGCTTGATATTTATTATGTCTAATACATTATGATCCAGTAGGATAAATATTTCTATATCTACAATAACACATATTTATAAAAGAGATCAATGAATCCCATTTTTCCAAAGGAATATAATGTTATTTCCATGAGAATGGGCCAATACAACATAACACTAGCACCTATCCCACAATGACTGCATTATCCTAAGGATGTTGGGGCATGACCACATAATCCAACACCCCAGTAGTATCGATTAGAAACATAGAGATCATAGTCCATTACATCTCAAGGGGAATAATGAAGAAACAAATTGAAGAACTGAGAAGATGGAGGAATAACATACCTTATATTGTAGACTGGTCAACATTTCCTTGGTTCACCAAAATAGGTGGTGCACATATAGTAGGAAGAAACATCAAGGGAAAACGATCAAAGGCTTCTCCTTCGATCACACCACTCCTTTCGAAAAAAATGTCTTGGGGTGCCTCACACTGAGATAATGAGTATGGAATGAATGAATGGAAGGTCCCCAATTTGAAGTATTCGATCACAGATTATCTTGATTTGAAACATCATTGATTTTACATTAATGTGGATCACATTAAAATATGTGGTCTGACCAATTAAAAACCTTTAGATTATTATATATTAAAATATATGATTTATAGCCCTTGAAACATATTCAAACCCACTTAAATATAGAATTCAATTCATTTTACATCAGAAAATATGTAAAAAGGGATAAACTGGGAAATCTAGAAAAACATAAAAATTGGAAAAACTATTGGAAATGAATTACCATTCCTGAAAAAATGTAGCACCTACCATTAGATGTCTCACCATTCTGGAAACACTATATCACAGGCTGTTAGATGGGTCACTATTCTAGAGACACTGTAACACCTACTGTTAAGTGAATCACCATTCTTGAAGCACTATAACACCTCCCATTAGATAAATCACCATTCTAGAAACACTGCAGCACATACTATAAGATGTTTCACCATTCTTGAAGCACTATATAACCTACCATTAGATGAATCATCATTATGGAAACTCTGTATCACCTACTGTTTTATGACCCAACATTAGGGAGACATTGTACCACCTGCAGTTAGATGACACACCATTCTGGAAACACTATATCACCTACCGTTAGATGACTTTCCATTAAGGAAACAATGTAGCAGCTTCCATTTGATGTCTCAAAATTATGGAAATCTATTACACTATTTGATATGAATCACCATTATGAAAAAACTATTTACTGAACTAGAAATTTTGTAGTATGTTGGGGATAAGTCACCTTGACCTCCCAAAAAACCTCAAAGAGTGGATTTTAGTAAAGTAATGGAGAAGATAGGTCTGGGACATTACATAAGAAACCTCTCAAAAAATAATCAACCAAGTGAATACGAAACTAATCCAAAGAGGAATGAAGATGAAAGGTCTGAACAACCCCCTTCGAGATACCTCTCAAGGATCTACACCCCAAAGGTGATCAATAACTTCATCAATAGAACATCCTGAAACCACTTAAAACCTATTAACAACCCGAAGCCAATATCCGGGGGTGATACCACCCAAAAAAGAGAAATACACAACAAGTAATAAGAAAAATATATCTTGTAAATATTAAATGTCTACAACAAATACAAACATCATTACAAAAAAGCAATAAACATCAAATAACTCATGGTACTGAGCGAGTATTTTCAATTCATGATCCAGTGTACTCCAGTCCCACAACCATTCCCCAAAAAAACAATAACCAAGGGTATATATTGCTCATGAAACACATTCTCCTTGTGGTCCTAGATCTATACAACTCTCTTCTTGATGGTCGCATCATCGCCAACATCAATATATCACTAATTGAAAATGTGAGAATCATCTTGAAGATACCAAAAGTGCTAATACACATGAAAACATCATTTATCTTGATCATATATAGGGGAAGTGCTATAATATATGCCGAAGTTCCTACTCGTGCCAACACCTCGAAAGGCATAAAAAATTAGGAAAAAGAATACTCCCTTAACCAAACTTTCAAAGGCCTCTCCCTAAAAAATTAGGTCTCTCTAGACCCCTACCTCAAGATCTCACAACTGGGAATATTCAATTGAATTTACCAATGATAATGACACTATCATATGGAAAAAAATTCCTCTTCCAACAACATCTCTTATATCTAGATGTAATGATGAATGTTCTTTCATTGTCCTCTATGAATTTCCTGATTCAAGAACTGTATCAATACATGGATTTCTTCTTAGTGAATCAGTTATTAAATTCTATTTACAAGGTGTATAAAAGATTTCAATTTTATAATCCTGTAATAACTCCATCAATCAACACTATCAGAAGTTCATGTCATGTTGGTAGAATACATACCTCAATATTGTATGATCTGTGAAGACCAAAAATCACACCCCGAAAAGGTAATAGATTCAAAATATAAGGTAAAACACCTATTCTACCAACTCAAGATCTTTTATATAATAGATATGTCCAATGGGATGCAAATATCAGGACTCATAAGAAACGACTGATCTATGCTGTATCAGAATGTATGCCAACCCTAGATGTGAGGCATCATAGAAGACATCAAACATAAATTCCTATGTTGGAAGACAATGAATTGGAGCACCAACCAACTTATCCACCATGAACTCGATAGATTCTAGAAACTGATCAATTCTCATGAATACATGATCCTTCTTGGTAAAATATATCAATGGTGTATAAATATGAGAAAAATCGTATACAAAACTCCTGTAATATTCTGAGAGACCAAGGAAATGGTGCACTTATGCCACTATATTGGGGGATAACCAAGTCAAAACTTCTTCTATCTTTGATGGACCCACAACTACTCCGTACAAGGATACAACATTCCCCAAGAAATAAAATTTTTTATCCAAAAACTCACACTTTGACAACATCACAAACATATGCTGTCAACAAAGAACTCTTCAAATGACACATAGATGCCAAACATCCTCTTCCTCATACGTGGCGTACACACAGATTTCATTGATGAAACCCCCCAAGAACATATCGATGAACTCACAAAACACAACATTCATCAACCCCATAAGCATAGTTGGGGCATTCGTCACACCGAATGACATCACAAAAACTCGTAATGCCCATAATGACTAGAGAAAGTTGTCTTCATGATATCCTTATCTTCCACATGCATTTGAGAATACTCAAACCATATTTCGATCTTCGAGAACCACATTTGACTCTATAATTGATCATAAAATTCATCAATCCATGGAAGATGATCAATCCATGGATATGGATAGTGGTTCTTCACTATCACTATGTCTTAGCGACAATAATCGACACAGAACCTCAAATTTCCATTAGCCTTCTTCACAAACAGAACTAGTTCCCCCCATGGTGACACAACCAGATGAAAAAAAACATCACTACATCATTCCATTGAGATGTATGCATAGATCCTACAACTTATAAGGCATCATAATATATAGATACATGGAAATAAGAAAGACCCCTTGGTACATCTCAATCCCAAACTTGATCTCCCATCATGGTGGTAACACTACTCACTTTTCTTGAAAGACATCAGGGTACAATTCAAAAACCGTAGGAAAAACTGAATGCTAAAACATTGGTAAACTCAGCATCATCTCAACAATCAAATATTTCAAATAAGGAATATGAATCTGACCCATATGAGGTTCTCGCAAGCTAACAAACCCTACTAGTTTTCCATCAACATCAAAGAACACCACCACCCTCATGATGAAATACACAATATCCTACAATTAGTACAAACAAAACATGCTTAGGATGAAATCATATTGTTATATTTGTAAACATGGAAAATATCCCTAAGAGGGTTACTTCCCCAGAACTAGCTCACGTACTCTGCACACATCAAACAAGATAGCTTGACCACCAACTGGCATAGTGAGTAGTTAGAGAATTGGATGTCTATCCACCTCATGTACCATAGTGTGGAAAATGGAAGTTGATATGAAGGAGTATTTCTCTCTTGAATAAATAATAGAATAAACCCATGTTGAGAAAAAGGGTAACTCGAATGATGTCTGGATTACCTAGAGTTGGCCACTCTAAATAATGATGTTGTCCTCGACTGGCTCCATGACCTCTCTGATAATGATGATGACCACCACCACAGTTGTGCTCTTCTCTCTATGGACGAAGAGTGTCCCATGGATATTCTCTTCATTCCCAATATACTCACTTCTGATCCAATGATGATGCAACACGCTTCTAATACCGCATATGTAACTTCATCAACTGAGGAAACAGAAGCGGAACACCTGATGCATGATGAACGATCTGAAAGGAAGAGATCTCTCACTGCTGATGACCACATGATATATTGGAAAAACATGTTCCTCATCCCTTGGTATAGTACTGAGAGCTAATTCCACTAAATAAATGTGTTATTAAAGGTTGGGACCTACACCTGACAGAACATAAACTCTTCTACAATAAAAACCAAGACCCCCAGACCGCATCAATTCTTTGTGAGGAATCCTCAAGACTTTCCTCATATAATGATCCATTTTTTGATAACTTGTTCTTGATGTCATATTTCTCCCCAAAAACCTCATGATATATCTTTATCATAAATGGGGTGACCTCGGGCATGATCTATGGATTCAAATACTCTATAAAATTCCTCACACGAGCCTCCTCATTTGATAACAAGTCCAAATAATATTGTAAAAGGTTCCTGAAATGGATTCCAAACACTCCCACACTTGATCTTCCCTATCGAAGGGTAACCATCTCATGGAAACTAGAATCATTCATGGTCAAATAATGAAACTCGAATTTTAACTTGACTTAGAACTCCTCCCATGAGACTTTTGACTCCTCAGGATCACCGAGGTAGAAGAGCCACTAGTGACTTATTACTCCATGGAACATCCTCACAACCCACAACACCATGTTCTTCATCCGATCATGGATTGAGCAGGAAGTTATATCAACATCCTACAACCAGTCCTCCATGACTACATCTGAAATGGAGCCCTCAAACTTGTGCATACTCTTGCACAAAATCTCTTGATGTTCCCCATCCATGTGTCTTTGTCGTCAACCTCTAATATATGATGATCTGTGGGAGAAACATTCCATAAATCTTCTATGAAAACCTAAAGAGGACATTGACATAGATCCATACCTACAAAATAAAAATTAGTTAGAACTCCTAAACCAATAATATGGGAGAATATAAAAATAATTAATTATATTCTTTAATTTATTTTAGGTTAACCTATCCAAAGGTATACTCAGTAATACAAAGCCACAAAGAAGAATGATGTATGATCCTTTCCAAGGTATCTATCATACAACTAGCATCACATCATTTTGTACCCATTTGAAACAGAAAGGTTTGTTCCTAAGATAAAAAGTGGCCAAAAATACCTATGTATTACTGGTTTCTAGTGTTTATAGAACTTGTAAATCTTGGATGACACCATCGAACAACAATCCCTGGAAACCATACCTTTTCCTGACATAAAACTCCACTCTATCCCGCAAACTGACCTCTTATATTACTATATCATGACCCCTCCCCACAAATTGAACCCATCCTAGGCAGGTGATGTGAGAATGGAGATAACGACACCCATGTCCCCCCTCTAGTAGGCCCCGGGTTGGAGATTAGCACCATGATTATAGTAAACACATAAATTGGAGGCATTACCCTCTACAGGAACACATGAAAAGGGAAGATATAAGATAGAATCTGACAAAATAAAACACAAAATAAAATATAAAATAATCCCAAGTACATGTATGTAATGTCATGAATGATCTATGGCAACTTAAAGGGAAAATTGAAATTACCAAATAAATGTAAAACTGTAGTGACCACGAAGCACAAACAACTAATTTAAACCCAAAGGTAGTAGTAACCGACCATATCTCCAACCAAATCCTAGTGACATTAAAATAGTTTGTGTAAGTTGGGTGAGTATAACAGTATACATAGTAGGAACCTCCGCAGATCATCTCATGAAAATGTAATGAGAGCTTTCTAAAGAACAGTGAACAAGATGTTAATAAAAATCATCACCAAAAGAGGTGTGTTGTGTTTCTAGCCTCACCATTGATACTATCACCAAGTATCACATAGAAGAGTATATAATATAATAATTAATATGATGTGTACCCTGCAACCTCTTCCCCAATATTTTTCACTTTTCCCCAATGTCACACGTCATAACCCATCTCTCTCCAAAAGGCTGGCCCATAAACACCTAGGTGAGAACCACAACATGCACCTAGTACAACAAGAAGTATTTCCCGTAGACAACTAGGTGAAGAACCACACCATCCAAACAATTAGATGTAACCATGTAGTTTCCGGGAGCCACCACAGCTCAAATAACGTGTATAAAAAATCAGGTATTATACCACAAGCCATTATAGCCCATACGCTGAGTAAGGATCCAGAATTCATTAAAACCATTACATGTAATACACATAGTATTTCACGAGAATCTATATCTAGAATATAGGAGTGTTAAAGAAACACAAACCATTACATTCCTCTACAAATATATATGAGAATAACTAACCATCATGCATTCCATCACATGTAACAACCATGAGAAGGGAGTGGGGCCAAAGGGGGAAATCAACCATCCATCATCGCACTTGGATGTTAGGGAAATCTCCTCATAGCTCCGAATCAATGGGGGTTTGGTTTACCTAACCGAAAGCGATGGGTTTCATATAGAAACAAAAAATTACATGATATTATATTTCTCAAATTTCATAAACCAACCTGGGTAAAACCTTAAATGGTCACCCAATCCAGTCTCGGACATGGAACAAAGGGCATTTCAGATCCCCAAGGGCTGGAAACTACTGTCAGGAATATTTACAATATAAAAAAGAATGGCTTATCCCAACAAATAAACCATAACCAACAACAAAAAAACCAAATAGACCAATTTATAAATATAATTAAGATGAAATTTTTTTCACATAATATGAAAATTTACAGCACTTTCCCAAAACAACCAACCATCAAAGAGGAAAACACTATCTTTATGTTACCTCACCAGTCACTCAAAAACCCAATGACCACACATCACTCATGGAGACAAAACTCAAGTTGAATCCTTCACAACAGATAAAAATGAAAATAATAACAGTCGTGAGTATTAAAACATTGTAGTTTACCCAAATACTCTATTACCAATTCACATCTTTTATAATAAGAGAAACCTCAATTTAAATTTGGAACTACAATATATAAAAGTACAATTTTCTACTTGTCTACTCAAAAACAAAGTACAACTCATTTAGCTAATTCATTTACAAAACCAAATTCACTCAATTAGTGATACATTGGAATTTTTATGGGGGAAGTTATATTTACATTTTTTTCTTGCACAATAAGGATTGAACAATTTAACATAAAAATAGATTTCATAATCCATATTAAAACCACACATCACTTTCCAATAGAACACTAAAAATGAAAATCACTATGGTAGTAACACATAAGGGAAATATAAAATTATAATACAATTATACCAATCAACACTACACAAAACTTATACTAAGTAGACATAGGTGAACTTAAGAAATCAAGAATAATACAGAACACACTAGTATATGTGACTAATCCCAAAAGCATTCCCTACTCTATGGAATCACAATACCCAAACATCTGACTATCTCCCTACCTGCTTGGTTGAAGGGTATAATCCCATATAAATAAACCGAAGTATCCACCTTCTATTGGCCACTAGATAGTACAGTATCATAGACTAGCGAAACAAACGTTCTCAGAATTTTCTCTCAATAAGCTAGGTTCCCATGTCTTAGGTATTTATTGGGGTGAGCCAAACTATTCTAGATGATTATTAAATCACAAGTATATATAATAATATTACAACATGTGCATCACCCTGAGCTACCCTAAGGGACGATCTCAAATGAGAGAAAAAATGTATCCCAAGAGTCCAACCCGAGTAAGTATTATAATGGATAAAAAGAATTACTCACTGAGGACATATAATCCATTATATAAATATAAAATATAGTAGAATATTCCAAAGGTGGTTTCCATTAAAAAACATTCAATATTTACACAATGATTCCTAACATGCCTTTAAACACTATTCATGAAACCGATATTTTTCACTAGCACAAAATCCAAATTCTACTAATGATGTGTAAAGATACCATTTTCTACATAAAAAAATTGACAAATTATATCAAAATATTCAGATATAGATTCTAGGCAGAACCATTTCTATAAAAATTCCAAATGTGCCATTTATCAACAACAGGTGACAAAACACCTTAAAAATATTACATATTCATTATAAAAATGAAAAAATATTTTGAAACCCATTTAATGGCCTCAATATTTCATTTTTCACACTTACAACAATTTAATAAGTTAACAAAATTATTTTATAAGATATCTATCACATAAAAACCAATCGATAACATTACCTAAAATAAGGCATGTAATCATTAACAAAAGAACTTCTATTTTACAATCAAAAGGGTTTAATCCAAAATTTTCATGACATAAATTTATTTGAATTGATAAACCATTTTCTAAACATCACAAAAAGATTGTGAAGAATAATGTAACGTTTTAACAAGTACATGGTGTTCCCATTTAACCAAAATAACACTATTCATCAAGGAACGAGGCATAAACAACATTTTTTACACCAAATAAATTATCCAAAGGTTTCAAAAATTGATTAGAATATATATAAGCTGAGAAAAGAGATATGATTATGAAAATAAAATTATAATGGCATGTTTAATGGGCACATACCTCAAATCCATGTCACATCGATGACACACACATGAGAACCCACCCCTAGTGTTTAAAGCACCAATTTCTGTTATGTAGAACCCCAGATGAATAAACCCCCCATTTCAAAGAACTCGAGATACCATAATTAACCTAATATGGAAAATATATTTATAAGTGGAAGGTAAAATGGATGAAAATCAACGGAGAAAGAGAGAGGATCCCTATCCTTTGTTATTAGTGAAGAATCACTAAGAAACCATATAAAAATCAACTTGGAGGATCTTATAGGAGCCAAAATGATCTATTGGAGGCATGCAAGTTAGGGGATTTTCAGTAGGATGTCCAAGGGATACAAATCCACCGTAAAAGAATAATAGAAGCATAATATTCCCTTTCCCAAGTGAATTTCATGGTTAGATTTGACGGATTAACAAACCATGTGAAACCAGGAATTTAGCCACTGCCTAATGCTGGATGAGCTAGACAATTATGCTTCATGGTATATTAAATTGTGTGAAAACTGTGTGACCCCATGCGCACTTCATTCATGGTTATACCAATAGTGTTCCTTAATCATGAGACTTAGAAGAAGTCCCTTAAAACTACCATGTTGACCCCAAAACTCATCTAACTCAAGGGGATAAACCATCCAACAAACATACCATATAAAAATAATCCACAGGAATTGATAAAAATTCAATTTACAATCCACATCCACCTCCTAAAATCCATATAACAGAGGAAAAATAAAAATACAAAAGGAACAAATACCATAAAATTTTAAACTTTTCACTCTTGGATCCCATGAAAACAACTGAGAACCCTCCCTGAACTAAGGCCAATGATGCATATAAAAACCCGAGTGCGACAATTCTCCCCACAATTAATGTTCTCTTCACCTGGAAATCCATAATATATTCCATGATATTGATCAATTACTATGGATTCTATATGAACATGATTCATTATGTTAATACAAGGGCATATTGTCCATCATTAACAGAACTTAAGCATGTTACCAGATATAAGACTATAGTCCATAACCATGTTCCATTAACGAATGTAAAGATCAAGCCACCCCATTCATGACCATAAACCAAAAATATGCCCCTTCGCCCAATGAACCTAATGACCACCCAAACCAATGCGCTCTCACGAAATCCAATTATTATTGGGTAGGTCAGAATAGAGTCCCCAACATTTTAAAACAACTATCACTTGACAATTCCTTAAAAGAAATCTTTAAGAGACCCATAGTGGGTCTCCCCACCACAAAACAACACATACAACAACTAAATGAGAATTAAACATGAATTAGAACAAGTCCATTTATACATAGACATAAAAAAACTCTCCCACAATATCATACCAACCCAAGCTAATACGGACCCATGTTAAGGATAACACAATAAGAACATTTAAACTACCCACTCTTGAATGGAGGGAACATGAAATGACCCAAAACATCTCATATAGACCAAAAAATCCACTCCTTGGTGTGGAGAGTGAGGGGGCCCCATGAATGGACCACTAAAATGAAAGACACCAAATACCCATCACTCATCCCATAAAATTGGAAAAAACCAAAACTACAACAAATTCACAAGGGTGGCCCACCAAAGGGCACTGATCAGAAACCTTCATTTCAGAAAGCACATTCACAGACATTGGATGAGGGGTAGGTACACCATTATATTTTCCACTAGAAGGAATTTTCATGGTGAAAAATCACAATATAAATTTCCAAAATATCCTCACTACAATAGTGGAGTATAAAACATTACCTGTCATCCCACACCACAGATATTCATAACTATGTACTCTTTTGACATTGAGGCCTATGGATGGAGATATGATGGTTGAAGTAACTACAACCTTGAAATCAGGAGATTCTAATTCCAAATTAGAACTCATCCCCACAGTTCCACATAGGCCACCCAACACTCCCATATAGAAACCATAGAATATAACACACCATGAATATAACTTCCTTAAATATTCACATTTATCCTAAAAAGAAATCATATATAAAATATAGAATTCTTCCTCACTCTGAACGAAGAGAATAGTGGACAAGTAACACACTGAAACTCATCAACAATATAAGAGAACAACCACCACTAACTAATAGAATCACCATAATGGGGTGGAAATATTAATCAATACCAAAAATATCTTTAATCCCACAGATGGAATGAGACACCATTTAAAGTGGTGGAGATAAATTTAAAAATGAATCTTTAAGTTGATCAACTAGAAAACATTCCAATAGAGAACTATCCATAGAAACATAAGAACATATAACAAATCATTAGAACCCCAATGGGAAATACTAAAAATCCAAGCCACCTAAAGGATTCCATATTCGGACACAAAAATATTAACAATTCCAGATCACAAAAAATCATACTGAATAAAGAAAACTTCTAGATCATTGTAATTAATTGTCACAAAGCCAAATGTTTTCGAAAAACAAAAAATTTTCATCTTTAAAAACGTTTGAAAAACGAAACAACCAAGGTTGGTTTTCAAATTCACTAATGGTTATTAATCAAGTCCCACCCACATGCATATATCCATGCCCCCTAGTAATTTTTCCCTTGTTCCACAATAGGATCCCATTCAAACATCCACATACCACTATGAATGTCCGAACCCATGAACACACCAATGGTTAAAACAAAGAAACAAATTTTTTCATAAAAAAACCACTAACCAGATTTTTAAAACACGAACCTTCCAAAGTATCACTAACCACAAATCCAAAATGATTTTATGATTCCACAAAAAAACATATTATCAATCTTAAAAATAAAACCCCTCATATTCCCATAAAAATCCTTTTTAATTAATTCAATACATTTTCTATAAATTATACCATCCCATTTCATTAAAAAAATTGGTTAAGAAAAAATAATTTTATTATTAAAAGATAATTGAAGGTCAATCACACCTTATCCAAACATCTATTACCAAAAATCCAATATTTGGTTACTAAATTTCATATTCACTAAATCATTTCAATTCCTCTCCAAAATTACAATTTTGGAAAATCCATTTTTCCATTATCCTTCAAAAATTAAACTCCGATGATATAATATTATTACGTTCAAATGTCCAAAACTTTCATTAATAAACTACGAACATAATTCAAATACATTAGATCTAAAAAAAATTCCTCTTTCAATGAGGACCCAAATAATCTGACAAGGGGTATTAGTTTCCATGGGTTATTTGACCATATGGTTGGAGACCAACTTCAAAACACACCACTAACACAAAGAGCCTTCTAGAACCACTCCTACAACTCCATGTGGCTTATCAGGCCCTACATGCTCATAGAAATTATTGACCCAACTCCCCATGTGATATCCCGATCGCCAAAAAATCTCTAATGGCCAATGACACTAACCAAATCCAAAATCCAATGGATACTCAAGGATAAGAACAAAAATATATTTGTGACACTATTACCCAACCTACCTCTTCAGACCTACAAATCATACAATATCTAACTTGACATCCCCAAATATCAATGGTCACTCTGAAAAGAATGGTCCTCTATGATTAGACCATCTGTCAAACAGTTTTTTCTCAAATCAACCAGGGTCAACCCTGAATCGGTCATCCAAGCCAGTCCACGACAAGGCCCAAATAGGATTCCCAATCCCCAAAGGATGTCAAATAGTTCCATGAATCATAAGAGTATACAAGGGAATGATTTCTACTAATAAATAGACCATAAACTACAATATAATGAAACCAAAAATAACAATATATATATATATATAAAAGTTGAAAAAGTTTTATACATAATCATAATATTTAAAACTACATAATAAAACCAACCAGGCAAAATGAAAACACTATATCAATGTGACCTCGATGGTCAATGTCGAAAATAATGACCACATGTCACTCAAAGTGATCGAACAAAAATAGAAACTGACACAACAGATAAAGATTGAAAATAACTACAGGTGTGAGTATTTGTACTTCGTAGGCTAACCTGATATTTTATTCTCAATTCACTTCCTTTATAATAAAAGAAACAATAATTTCATGTTTGATCTATAATAAATAAAATTATTATTTTCTAATTTTTGAATAAAAAACAACGTACAACTAATTTACCTCAGTCATTTCTGAAAAAAATTCATCCTATTAGGGAGAAATTTTCATTTTCAAGGGAGAAGTGATGTTTACATTTTCAATGAACAAAAAAAAATTCTTTATAAATAGTTTCCATGTGTCATATTAAAACCACATATCACATTCTAATAAATATCATCATATGAAATTCACTATAGTAGTCACACAAAATGGCAATTAAAAATAAACATACAAGTATATCAATCAAAACATCATGAAACTAAGAATTAGTAAAATTAGGTGATCCGAGGAGATCAATAACAATCTATAATATACTCATACATTTGGATCATCATCAAGGAATTAAAAACAATATGAAATCATAAAACCCAACCATTAACCTATATGGTCTGGAGAAGGCCCCAATCTTGTATCATTAAACCCAAGTATCGACATTCTATGGGCCACTAGATAGTACAATAACCTAATCTAGTGAAACAAACGTTCTCATTATATTCTATCAATATTAAAGGTTCCCAAGTCTCATGTATTTTGTGGGTCTGATCCAACCTATATCCATCGATCATCAAATCACACATATATAAAATAATATTACGAAACATGCATCACCTCGATCCACTCCGAGGACTGAACTCATGCAAGACAATAAATATAACACAACATTCAAAATCAAGGATGTCTTATAATGGATCACAAGGATACCAAAGAGTGGAAATAAAATAAAATATATTCGAAAACAAGGCATGAGAATCATCCAAATGTTATTTTTGTAATAAACACTTTCAACATTTACACAATAATTCCAAACATGCCATTAAACAGAATCCACAAAACCAATATTTGTTAGTAAAAAAATACACATTATTATAGATATCTGTCAACACAACATTTTCAGTATAAAAACCTTGATAATTTACTTCAAAATATTCATATTACAGATCCATCGAATAATCATTTCTCTAATAATTCCATAATGAGCCATTTTTCGGTAACACATGCCTAAACACCTAAAAAACCAATACATGTTTTTTATTAAAAATAAAATCACTTTTTGAACCCATCCAATGGAATAAATATGTCATTTCACACACTAATAACACTTTAATAAATCCAAAGCAATCAGTTTATGTTTTATTTATCACATAAAATCCAAGGGACCACTTTATCGAAAACCAGGCAAGCAATCTTTAACAAAACAAATTTAACACTCGAAGGGGTATAAACACAAATTTTAAGGCTATAAATTTATTTAAATATATATACCATGTTCTAAAAATCACAAACCAATTGTGAAAAATAATTTAACTTTTTTACGAGTACTTGTTGCACCCAATTTAACCAAAATAATACTATTCATCAAGGAATGCAAAATAACCCCCATTTTTCACACTAAATAATTTTAAAAATGTGTTCAGAAAAAATATTTCCATATATATAAAGTGGGTAAATCAATAAAATTAAGAAACAATAATTTTAATGTAATTTTAAATGGGAGACCTACCTAAAATCCATGTCGCATCGATGACACACACCCAAGAACATGCCACTAGGGTTTCAAGAGACTATATCTATGAAGTAGAACCCCAGATGAAAAAAGACACCAATTTAACACCACTATAGATTCCCAATTCATCCAGACATGTAAAATAGGGTTATATGAGTATGGTAAAATGGAAAAAAATAAAAAGGAGAAAGAGATGAGAGCCATATTCTGTCGATCCAGGTGATGAATCACTAAGAAACCACATAAAACTCACCTTGGAGGAGCGTGGAGGAGCCAAAATTCTCCATATGAGGCATCCAAATTTGGGGTTGTTGAGTGGGGTGTCTAATGGATGAGAGTACTCATAAAAATGTGAAAATACTAAAATAACCATTCTAATGGTGGATTAAAAAGTTTGATCTAACAGTTTTACAAATCATTCGTAGACCTTGCAATTAGCTTATGGCTTGTGCATTATGGGTTGTAAACTTAAGCTTCATGGGTTTTTAAACTGTGAAAAACCGCATTACCCCTTCACAATTACATTATTGTTAAGCTAAACATGTACATTATCCATGGAACCTTGAAAAAGTCCCCAAAACTACCATTTTCACCCAAAAACTCATCTAACTATTTGGAAAAAACCATCCTACAAACATACCCCACAAAAGGATCCATTGTGAGTGTTAAAATAAAAATTTTCAAGCCACATAATCCTCATAAAATCCCTATGAAATAAGAAATATCCTAAAATAGAAAGAATGAATATCTGAAAAATTTAAACTTGTCACACTCGGTTCTTGGGAAAACAACTGAGAAAACTCTAAGAACTGGATCCAATGACGAATCAAAAAACCCAAGTGTGACATCACAACCACATGAAATGGAAAAACCATGTATTAGATAAAAAAACAACTAAAGTCTCATATAATCCCAGTAGGCACTTCAACGTGAAGATATATTATAAGCATAAAATTATTTAAAGAGTATTATTACATCATCTTATACCATTTTTTTGTTTTACAATAATTAAATATTTAACCATAAATAACCAATATCATTTTCCACATTTTGATTTAATTATCATCACATCAAATTTCCATTCCCTCTCAACATAACCAAACTAAGTACCATGTTCATCAAAAGCACAACCTCCACATTGAATCCCATCATGCTCCAACCCCATGGGTTCATCATCATTTATTAAATCATTTAATAACTCTATTTTCAATTTTCCACAATACCATATATTGTAATAGATAATTATAATCTACCAAGCACAAGGGGCTCAACATAGCTAGTAGATATACTACTCAGCCAATATTTTCCACTTACAGATGAAGCATAGACCCATCCACCCTCATGAAGCTAACCAGGGAAAGCCCCTGGAATACCTCCTTCGTCATTGCCTCTTTTTTAAGGAGGGTAAATAGGACCAGAATCCTCAAGAAGTAGGGAGATTAAAATAGAGAAATAAACAAGAGATTCAATAAGAAACCACTTCCACATCAACTGGAAGCCCTACTTCATCCCAGTCCATAATCCTAGATGTCCTCCTTGACACTACATACATAAACCAGTGAACCTCTCCACTCTAGCATCAACTACTATGATAATAAATGGGCCTCCCTGCCCCACATATCACAAAAGACATCTCGGATCCTAACACATTAAATGAAATAAAAATCAATAAAGAAACTGGGATCTTGAACCTAAATAATTGATCCAAGCATCACACAAAATGAGCTTTCATAGCTCTATGAATAAAGTTATTGGCCTTCATAAGAAATAGGGTAACTCATAATCACACTAATAAATATATTTTATCCAAAAACAGGTTCTTAAATCAGTCTTGAATTAACTAAATCATTATTTATAGGTTCCAACTAAGGGCATCCAAAATAAAATTCTATCATAACTATCACAAATTAATTTAAAACAATAATTTAAACAATTAATTTATCATGACATTAATTCCTTATCAACCAGAATCAACATGCCTATGGCCGATTAAGCATGTTAATTAAACTTGTAAATCGGTATCAATTTGAGTAATATGAAATTACAATAACAACCATACTCATTTACATGACTCTTTAACATTGGCCTATTAATTTACAATTAATTATGACATTAAATTATTATAAATATCTTTTATGAACAACATGATAAAAAATTAAACCATATATATCACACTATATATAAAATATAGTGGAAACAACATCTCTGATCAATTCAAATTGAGTAATTAGGTTTAATATTTATTATGTCCACTACATTGTGAAATAGTGGGTCAAACAATGCTAACTCTAAAAATTCTGGTAAATAGAATAGCGATACATGAATCCACTACCTTAGAAGGTTTCTAAAATTATTTTCATGATAACGAGCCAAAAATGGATCACAATCACCTCTCCCACAAAAATTTCATTCTATGGTGGACATCAGGACATGAATGCATCATCCAACATCCAATAAGTATCCATTTGAAACATGGAGATCATAGGATATTACATGGAATTCAGACACAAAAGAAAACAAATTATGGATCCCAGAAGAGGGAGGTTGAACATTCTTTATATTGAAGATGTGTTGATGCTTTCTGGTTCCACAGAAACATTGGGTGCACATGAAGTAGGAAAAGACATCAAGGAAAAATGATCCAAGGATTTGTGTTCGATCACACCATTGATATGGGGAAAAAGTCTTTGGGGCATCAGCCTGAAAGAAGAATAAGGAATGAAAGAATAGAGGGTGACCGACATTAAAGGATTAGATCTAAGACTGATGGGATATCAAATGGCATATAATTACCATTAATTTGTATCACATTAAACAATGTGGTTCGACCAATTAAAAACCTATAAATTTTTAGAATAACAAAATTATGATTTATTTCCCTAGAAATAGCTTTAAATTTACTTAAATAAGTAATTCAACTAATTTTACATCAATGAAATTAATCAAATGGTAAAAGTGGAAAATCTAGAAAAATATGGAAATTTGAAAACCAGTGGGAAAGGTATCATTATTCTAGAAACACAGTAGAACCTACCGTTAGATGTCTCACAATTCATGAAATAGTGTAGAACCTATCGCTAGATGACTCAATATTCAAGAAACACTATAACACCTACCATTAGAAGGCTCATTATGCAGGAAACACTGTAACACATTCCGCTTGATAACTAACTGTTCTGGTAAGATTATAGTACTTACCGTTAGATTTTTCACCATTTTCAAAAAACTGTATCATATGACGTTAGATGGATCAAAATTCTGGAAGCACTGTATCACCTACTATTAGATGACTCACTATTCTAGAAACATTGTAGAACCAATCATTTAATGATTCATAATCCAAGAAACATCACATAACCAACCATTAGATTTCTCGAAATTTTAAAAACACTGTTGAACCTACGGTTAGAAACCCCACCTTTCAAGAAAATTGAAAAACTTTTGGAAATGACTCACCTTTTGGGGAACACTATTCATAGAACTGGAAATTTGAAAAAATGTTGGGGATAAGTCAAAATGACCTCCAGGAACACCTTAAACACAATATTTAATAAATGAAATGGACTAGATATGATTGAGAAATTACAAACATTATATATAAATATTATATTAATGTATCAAACCATAATTAACTACAATTGGAAATGGGTTATATGATTATAGAAACATAATATTATGTTATTTAGATAAATAACGTGGATTGTATCAAAATAAAATTGGTAAGGATTAATAAAAGATAATTCCATAGATGTAAAATAAATTTCAAGATCATTGAAAGAAATCAAAAAAAAATGTGGAAGTACCTCTTTTTATATTAATATAAATATGAACAATGTTTTTTGGGAAAAAATATATCTTGGAAATGAAGCGCCATTGAGTGAAATAAATGTTTTGGGAAACGATATGATCACACTAATGAAAAACATTAAAATATTTATTCATAGAAAATTATTAATATAATCATTAAAGGAAAACATTATGTGTCACAATTAAATGTTACCTTCAAAAAGATCATGTGAGAATATTTTGAAAAAATAAATACTTATGAAAACATCCATACTGTACAATTTAAAATACCTATATAGTATCCGAATTAAATGTTTAATATATGATAAAACAAATGATCAAGAATGTAAAAAAAAATTATTTTATAAGGTTGTTATGTTAATATCATATCATAAAATGAGAAAAAAATTATTTATGAAACATGATATGAGAATTTCGATGGTCACCGAAGGTGACACATAGATGAATTTTAAAATACAATGTAATGTAATTGTAATATGGAGTATATGAAAGAGGAGGGAAACCATTATTAAAGTGGATATAAATAATTCCCATCAAAGATATAATTTTTTAAAAATAATTTAATGGATGTAAAATAATTTACTAAAAAATGTCATAACCACATAGGGGAATATAGAATTAAATGAAATAAAATAATTAGGTTGATGGAATGATGATTTAGAAAGAATTTCTTCCTTAGGAATTACAACCAAAATAAAAATTATTTGGAATTATCATGTTACCTAATTGATTTAATATAAAATTAAATAAAATGGGTGAGGAAGGAATAATATAATGTTTCTTCATTTTCCTTGAATTAAATTGAAAAATACAATAATTAGGGATTAATAAGAATATAACTTGTACATAATGAGTCACAATATGAAATATGTCCTTTCAAATCAAATCTGAGGAAAATAACACCTTACATTAATTATCAACATCCACTAACCACTAGAAACCCCTATAAAAAATCCTATCCTAATCCACTTTTTGATATACCTATTCATGTTAATATGATTTTGTAAAATTAATTTATAATATTTCTATACATATATTATAGTTTAGTATTATCATTATTCAATATTAGGTTTGATTAATCATGATCATCTTCAAGTGGTTTCCTATTAGTTTTATGATTCATAATTCATCTCCCAGAATTCTTGATTATTATACCATACAAGGTAAAAAAGTTTTGTTTTTGTTTTTATAAAAAATTTAATAATTTCACTTCAGTTGTATTTTAGTTATTATCTCGACGGTAGAGTTAGTGTAGAGCTTTATTGTAAATTTATAATGAATATATTTTGATTTATTAATAAATGAGAAAATAGTTTATATTAAATCTATAAAGAACCATTATTTAGTTATTAATTTCTAATCAGTTCCTTTAATGAAATTTGTATCATTATACATAAAGGCCATTGAACTGATCCAACAAGTTGTTGTCACAATCTATATGTGAGTATTCCCATAGAAGTGTTTCCTTTTTTATAATTCACAATATTATATGATTAAGAACATTATATATTTTTTATTATGGTGAATAATTATAATTGGAAATAAATATACAAATCAGTTAAATTTAAATTATTTTTGGACTTAAAAATATTTCATTTTCCACTTAGTATGTTCACTTTAACAGAATATTATTACAATGATCTATTAATCTAAAATTATTTATATATTTAAGATTTTATTTTCATATAATATATAACATTAGATAATATCATAACAATTATTAAAAAACATTTCAATAACCATCTTGTATGAGTGAATAAAATAAATGAATTATGTCTTTCATAGTGGTCGTTGTCTATTCACACCAATGAATGACATCATCCATTTATCAATTGAATGGGAGTGGAATGCATAATCATTAAATAATTCGTATTGTACTATATATATATATATATATTCAATACTGATGTAATTTAAAAATATTATTTGACTGGTCTTAGAAAAGGGTGGGTGAGACGAATAAAGAAATAAATATAAGTTCAATGAAATACATATATAAAAATTATGATATTCTCTAGAAGTATCTATAAAAGATGAAAGAAATTAGGAGTGATTAAGGCTGTAATGGGATAAAAAAATTATAGCAGATTTATACTATGTACAGTGGTCTTTATTTCATGGAAAATTAGAACTACAGGATGGCTTGAAGTTGGTTGATGTGAGAACCTCATTGAGTTGAAAAGTGGGGAAAATCATTAAAAAAATAATGTTATCTAATGTTTAGGAAATGGAATGATTTATATTTTCCCTAGTTATGTGTGTAAATTTTTTGACACAAATAAATATGATTTTTTAAAATAATAAAGTAATTAAAGATGTTTTAACAATTAATTTTATTTCATACATATTGATCAGCATTAGTCTTTCCATTTTAACACTTATAAATCACGATTAAAATATATCTGTGTAAATCAATATTTTATAATTAATATATGATTATGATTGTTACCATATTTATAAATGTTTAATATAAAATTTTAATCCATATAATCTTATTGAATTTATACATTTTAGAAAAGTAATGTTCAAATTAAAACATATATGGTGATGGAAACTATTTCTATAAAATAATGTTATATAAATCATGAAGTATTATTAATATTATATAACATATATTACCAATTCAATTACTATTAAAAATTTTAAAATAAATTTTTTTACACTTAAGATAAAATAGATCCATTTAATTAAAAAATACCCCATAATTGAAAATTTATATTTCCATTAAAAGATATATTTTACCATGTAATAAAAATTTAACTTAGTAACATAATATTAAGTCTCAAAATGATATTCACCCCACAAAAAATATGAAAATATTGCATAAAAGTATTAAAATCAATTTATTTGATTCAATTTTAGAAGTGATAGAAATACATTTGATGTATTTGGGCCTAGTGTATAAAATTTTATACATAAATAATTATCTTATAAGCATATAATAAATTCCTTATATACCTAATAATTAATAATGGTATATTGTTAACTTATTTTAAATATAAATATTATCAATACTATCATAGTAATCTATTATTTAACAATGGTATAATTATCTTCATCCCTCATGAAAATTAAATTTTAATGAAATTTTAGTTTTTTTCATAAAATGAATTAATTTATTATTTATTTATATTAAATGAATTTCATCAATTAATTACTATAAATAATAAAATTTATTTTAATTTTTTTTTTAATAATTTAATTCCTCTATTAATTACCACAAATTTAACAACAATATTTTGGAAATTATATAATATTCCATGATTCATTTAGTTGTACTACTACGAGAAGAGAAATCTTTTTAAATAATTAGGTTATAATAGAAAATTTAAATCTAAAATATTAATGTGTTAAAATGAGCCTTACATGTTTGAAAATAGATAACAATGTATAGGAAAGTGTTTATTCAAAAAAATTTATGGAATTATATCCCCAAGATGGAACTAATGTCTCTTATTCCCCTAAATTTGATATCCTTCACCATCATAATAGTATTAAAATAATAAATTATATTAAACAAATATGTAATGAACTAAGTCTCTACTTGCAGATCAATATAATATAAAATCAAAAGATATTCTCAACTAGATTTCTGAACATAAACAATGATCTGTGATAATATTTAATTAGATAGCTCAATATTATTAATCATAACATGAATACCATTTCAAACTACACTAGTTTTTCATTTTTAAGTATTCTAATTATTTCATCATAATAATTATATTTTAGAAATTTTGAAGACTCCTTTAACATTATTTTGATTATGTAATCATCATGTCTTCTTCTTATTTCTATATCAGAGGATTAATTTTCCTCTTCTGGAAGAATAATATTCTGTTAGATACTTAAATCATAAACCTCCAAAATAACAAATAATACATTAATTATACTTCAAATTCCTATCCATATATTGTATAGGTGTTTATGTGGATATTTTTATTTGTCAATTCATTATATATTTTCATGGAAAATATATTTACGATGTATATTCAATTTAAATAATCATATAAAAATCATTCACCTTCATTTTATTTTTCACCAATTATCTCCAAATCATTATTATTTAAGAAACTCACATGGGTGTGTCTATGATTTTCCATATATAATCATTTCTATTCGTATTAAATATCATCCCACCACTTCATTTCATTTTTATTTTTTAAATAAAACCTAAATATATCCTTATATTTTTGATTAAATAACATGGATTTTTTATATTCTTTCATATCATGGTCTACTATAAGATAATCAACATGATTAATTTACAATAAGACAATAGATGGATATTTAATTAATTCAACATGAGTGAAAGAGAATGTTTATATTTCAATATATATATATAACAACTAAATAAATTCACTTGAGTAGTATCTCACCTTCATACCTATTTTCTCACCATTTAATAAAACTTTGGTTCTTATTTATTCACTTCTGTACAGGTATATCATTATTATTGAATTAAATTAATTAGACAATAAAATTAATTTTAATCATTCAGAGTTTAGTTGACTTCAAAATATATAATATTAGGCTATTATCATGTATTTAAAAATATTATATACATATATATATATATTTCTTGGGATCAAAATGGTCATCATTCAATTAGCTTTTCATATGGATTAATAAATTATAAAAACTACATTTGTATTATATAAATGTCTCTATAAATCACTATTTCTTTGAACAAATAATTTTTTCAATTTGAGGGCAAGCTCCTTTGAAATTTTATTTATATAATATATTATTACATTATATTTTGAAATATTTTGAAAAAATATCTTCAGTCCACACATTATAAAAATCTATTTTTTAGTAGATATTTAATTTAAAAAATAGTTATATTTTTTAATATTTTTCTATCTAAAGTTTTAATAAGTTTTAATGAAACATTCCCAACGGGTTAGTGAAAAAAATTGTATATATAGAGAGGTGAATTAAAACTTTACTTCATCAATTAACACATATAAATTAATCATTTTCATATATAGGAAAGTATTACATAGAAAACATCATAGAAAATAAATATACACGGTGAATAAAATAACTGATTCAAAGGAACAAATTCAAACATAATGTTAAACATGTTGTAACATATATATGAGTTAATTAAAATATATATGTCCATTGAAAAATCATTTATATATAACATAATTATGAATATATTAACATTAAATACAATGAAATCTTAAAATAAACTATGTATATTTAAGGATCTGAAAGAACATTAAAAAATGATTTATAATTTATAAAATATTTTTAAAAGCATAAGCACAACAACAAGGACATTCAACATATTTAGCACTCATGTTTGTGTTCATAATGTGAAAAAACATCATAAATACTCTATGAATACTTATTCATGTCCATTTAACATCTGTGTGTTTTTAAAATCTAATTTTCGTATAAAAACACAATAAATGGATGAATTTTTATAATTCTAGGTTATCCTTTTTTTAATTCACATATTCAAGAATCCATGTAGACATATTCCGAAAATAGTTTCAATTTTTTATGTTAACATAACTAAAAAAACATCATCAATACTTTCAATGATTTTCCATAAATATATAATAATAAAATAATTTGGATTTATTAGTATCACATAGAGAATATAACATTTTTCTACACAGATAATTCAGGTGCATTATGAGTTTCATTGTTTGGGTGGATAGTAACTCATTATAATATACCTACAGTCATTAACTATGACTATTCTATATCATTTACAAACCAAAAATAAAACCAATAGTAATGAATATTAAATTGGTAATTCATCCCTGAATGTAGTATAGGGGGAATATATTTTCTTACTTTTTTCATAAGATAGACACCTTTCCATCTTATTTTTCATCTTGAAAAAACATACCAAATATATAATGGTATAAAATATACATTGAATACATTATGATATTTGATATTTTTTTATTTTTTGATGAGGGATTTATCATTTTATATGCATCAGCTTTCGTCTACATTTCTAATCTATTGATTATTTTTTCAGTCATGGTTTTTTTGAAAAGGACCTCATAAAATTTTCAAAAATTTTAGCTCCTAATGTCTCAAAAATATAAACTCATGAATAACACTAAATTTTTAATTTATTAATAACATCGATTTATTTGTTGATCTATTATTAAAAATAATTTGTATTGTTAAATTCAATATATTAAAAACATAGTAGGGGTTGGTTGAATTAATTTTGGTGACTTATTTCAAATTATAAATATTTTCAGACTCTTACATCAAAAAACAATTAGTACATGGATCACACTCAATTTTCCCTACTCATTATATATAGGTATGGATAACATAATAAGAATAAAATAATCCAAAAAATGATTACATAATAAGATTCACCTATATTAAGTGAGAAAACATACTGGGTATATGCTAATTTTTAACCCACATGCCCTCTAAATCTAATTTATTGTTAAAATGAATCACCAAAAATAGTATATTATTAAACCTAAATTATATTTACCATTTAATTATATTTCAATAAAAATATTTATCTTTCTAACATAAAACAATAATTTTCTGTAACATTATATTTCATGACATTCTTTTCTCCTTTTCAACATTTTATCAATATGTAATAGTATGTATTATTAGGACAAGTCATTTATGATCGCCTTGTTATTGAATATTAATCTCAAGTATTACATAGAAAAAATATGACCTTGTTGTATATAGATATTTTAGGATGATATTCAAAATTATACCGTATGTTTTAAAAAATCATATCTCTTAGTCCTATATAGGGATATAATTGGATGGAAACTATAGTCATTTCATTAGTTTCAAAATTGATAAATAGAAATGATCTTTTTTCTATATGATAGTCATATTACTTAATGTTGATGATTAATATATTTAGAATTGATATATATATTTAATTTAAAATAAAACAAAACAATATTATAATAGTGTTGGATTATTAGTCAATATTTCAACTATTATTATCTTTATAACCTCATGTGTAACCTAGATATATTTTTCATATTTAATTGTATGAATACCCATCTATCTTAGTCTTGTGAACTCTCATTAAATCACCTTTGATAATTTTTATAGTTCATACATTATTATCCATTATGTTAAATACATGAATATATGTATAGATGTGTCAATGTAATATTTATGAATATCATAAATTATTAAAAAAATAATATTTTTTTATAAATTTAACCGTAATATTGACCACATCAAAATTTGTCATTCCAAAAATTTTCCATAACCATTTCCAAAATCCTTCCTTAATTATCACAAAATATTCTTCATGAAACACCCACTAATACTAAATAAATTTAATTATATATATTTATATGTGTGTGAATCTGTCATAAAACCTTTCATGGTTTAAAGGAACATCTGTATGTATTGGGATTATATAGATCATTGAAAATGTCATCATGGAATCTTGGTCATGGCTTGAAGCATTAATTTAACTCATTCTAGATTATTTCTTAACATTAAAAACATAACACAATTTATTTATTAGTTTTGAGAAATTTCCCTTCATTTCACATAACCAAATGTACATATTATCACTGCATTATCACATCATATATAATAGAAGCATCATAGGATTATTTTTCATCAAAATATCACTTTGGGAATGGATTGTTTTTATTATGGTGTAACTGATTCATCATAATTATTCTTCACTAAACTTATATATTCACGAATAAAAAAAATCAAAATTAGTACTAGGATATCAAAACACAAAATATTGTCACCACGTAACTAAAAATAACCAATTTTTTAATTCCAAATTTAGAAGTTGCCATGGTATTTAATTTCATAAATAATAAATAAAGCATTTTTTGAATTTAATATTTATTTGAAAATTTAAATTCAAAACTTCCAATTTAAATATTGAAATCTCTAATTGGTAGAGTTATTAAATCCATTATCAAAAATATTCACTCTTAAAAATCATAGTGAGGTTTCTCCCTTACAAATTTTTATTATTTTTACCTGCCCTTATTTTTATAAATTTAGCAAATCTATTTTTATATTACATTAAAAATATAATATACTACAAATAAAAATAAACCATCATAAAAGAAATAAAAAATAAAACTCCTTATCGCAAAACATTAAAAAATGGATTTCATTATACTGGAATGATAATATATAAATTACTTCCAACACTCCACAAATGTGTCGAGGATTAATCACCAGAAAAAAAATTATTAGACAACATCATTATCACTCAATGAAATTTATTAAATTATAATCACCACTATCATGAATAAAAAAACATATTTTTATTCAATAAACATATAATAACAACATACAATTTGTTGGTTATCTCCATGAAACCTAATTTCCTACTCTGATTGGGAAAACTTGTTTCACTACAAAAAATTATAAGTATAACGAAATGATATTAAAATAACAATAGTAATGAAATAATTGAGAAAATAGGAACCAATTAAAATAATGATGAAACATACTAAAAAATACCATCATGAAAACTAGAATATTATAATATTATGTATAAAACCAATAAATAAAGAGGAAATGGGAACCAAAAACATCAAAGATTATGAAGCTAATTGATCCTCAATCACTTGAGTATCATGAATAACATATAAAAGAATTTTATTTGTAGACAATTTTTCTATATATATATTGTTCATAAAAGTTTCAAGGATATATTAAAATATATATAGTTGTATATAAAAAAAGAAGATAATTATTTCTGATGACAGCTTACGGTTGTTCAATACATTACCCCTGGGAAAAGGAACAAGTTGGTCGATGCATTAAGATGAAATTACTGTGATAAATTATATATAATGATGACCACTAAAGTTATAATATTTATAGATTTCAAAATAATGGATCGATAAATCATTATATAATTGGATAAATATTACATTTATCTAAAGAGTGTTCAATCCTCTATCATTGTTAAGAAAATGAAGATAATAAGGTAGATGTAGGGATATAAATGAAGGTGAAATATGACCATGAGTTCAACGAAAATTATATTTTAATTATTAGGTTTCTAATATATGTATATGTTTTTTCTACATCATATTTTATGGAGGTTATAGCTGAGGTTCAATGTTCATTGTCCTCTATTATGTTTGGATGTACAACGATGTATAGAGTACTGGAAGAGTGTTTCTGGTGGTACTATATGAAAAATGGTATTTTTAGAGTTTCTAACAGAGTGCATAGTATGTAAGAATGGTATGGGAAAGGAGAAAATTATAAGGGAACTTTACAATAATAACCCATGCTATAATGGAAATGGGAAAACATCACTATGGATATTTTTCATCAAAAGAACCACAATGTCTATAGTGGAGAACAATATATGGGTCATAATCATGATCCTTACAATTTCATCACACAAAATTGCTATAAGATAATATTTATATATATATAAACATGAATGAATAGAAATTAAGAATTTGGTGTTGTGTAAGGGAGAAAAAAAATAAATTGTATTGGATAAAAACCCATTGTTTAACAAGAATTTATAGAGAACCCTTCAAGAAGATCGTAATTCAGAGTTTAGTTTCAACAAAATATATCATTATTAGATATATGATCAGTATAAGATAAAAATTTAAAAACTGTTGGAAATGTTTATATCTTGTTAAATTTATTTAAAAGGCTATGGGTATCAATACCTTCTTCTATTTGACTTCTAATATAACATAATTTGTCACTCAAATAGGTATATTGATCTAATGAATCCATATATGGAAATAGATATAGTATTTCAATATAGTAGGATGATGATTTGGGAAGTTATATTTATGAATAAATGGTATATAATTTTTTATTCTTTCAACAACACATCTGGATACCTCATATTTAATAGAGAAAATTTTCTAACAATCTTCATAATGATCTAGAGATTGAATAGGGTAAAATATTTTATTATAAACAATTATACATGGAAGAATGTTTTGAGATTTAGGTAGAATGAAAATATTTTTTTTATGTATATTGATCTTTTAATGATAATTTTTTGAGTACAGTTGATTTATTATTTCTTAGAACTTACACCGACCCACTCTCAATATTAGGATGTATTCTATGTTTCAATCTTAAGGATTTGCATATATGATCCATCACATGAACATAAATTAGAAGATACACCATTGGATCATGATCATCATTATGAGAAAAAACTATTTAGATTATCTATATTAGATATAAAGTTCATTGTGACATGCCACTCTTGTGGTCTATGAATTTTTTGTGAAACCACAAATTTGAAGAAGCTATATGTGAACCTCAGGACATGATGAAGCAAAAGTATCACAATTTTTTTGTGTCCATGTGAATAATTTCTCATGATAAATTCAATTTATGTGGGTTATAATATAAGAACATTAAATCTTTTGATTGTTTTTTCCTTCCAATAAATTTAATTTCATCATTATATTATGTTATACATAACACATAAACTTAAGAAACCATGATACACTATTTCCATAATTGTTTAATGAAGACCATTACAATATTTCCATTGAACATGCTTGTATGTATTTGAATAAATAGATTTATAAAATCAAATATAATGGTATTAGATAATGAATTTATATTTAAAAATACATAATTTTTTTTGGTACTATATCTATATATAGTAGCAAATAATCTATCAAAAAACATTTTCATTTCATTCAATGAAAGTGTTTATAAAAGAAATTAATAATTATTTTATTTTATGAAATATATTTGGAAAAAATAATAATTTTTAATGTAATAATGTAAAAATTAGATTAGTATTAATAATTTATAATTAAATATAAATATTGAATTTTCATGTATTAGCTGATAATAATGACTTAATTAAAAAATGTATATTGGTTTAAAAAACATACAATGTATATTTTTTTGAGACATTTAAAAGTTAAATAAGAAAAATTATATTATAATATATCAAATGTATTTCATTATAATCAATTTAATATTGAATTATTATATGAAAACAATTTATACATATGAATATTGTGTCTACGTAAAACAGCTTTATTATCTCTTCTATGAGTTTAAATTTAAATTAAATTTTTGTTAGTATTTTAATTCAATATGTCTAAACTGATTCCATATTCATAATAATCCTAGTTAATGTAAATTTTAAAATGGGTTCACTAGGGGTTAAATTATGTAAATAATGGGTAAATGACATAAAAACATTACTTATTTTTATTTTAGAGAAATACTTTTACCTTATATCGTATACTCCTTTATAATGATCTTTTTTTGATCCTTGTGCCCTATATAAAATGTGGATAAATGTTTTTTTTTCAAGAACTCTATTTGTGTGTACTCCTCCACTTATAAAATGTATCCCTCTATAATATTTACTTTAGAGTGAAAAATACATTTGCTTCAACCCATAACTACCCCAATATTATCTAAATATAACTCTCTATTTTATAAAGGAATTATTTAGTTTAGGAAAGCCTCTTATGAACACTTTCGTTTAAAACCAAAGAAGGTTGTCTGAAAAAGAGTCATCTTCCTGAAATAAGAGTTATTTAATTATTTTTCATCCACATACTTTAAATAAAATCAAAATATAATTATTCAAAAAATATATATACCATATAGTGATATTTTAATTTTTAATGGAATAAATTGTATCCTTATCCTCCACCACTAAAAGGGATATGAAATCGGTGACAATGTCTACAATAGATTACCGATTCACAAAATGATGTAATTACTTTTCCTTTATTGCCTCTCTCAGATTGACATAATAAAGTATTTAATATATATATATATATATATATATTATATATTTATGATATTTTTTATTTATGTAATTATAACACAACATTAACATATTTACATTCTAATCTATTAAAAACAATGACATAAGTCGTGTGTTCGTGTGGACTACAATGTCAACAGTCTGAAGTGATATATTTTTCATTTTATTAATTCATGGATTGAAATACGAATATATTTTATTAAAATATATGCTATTAAAATGATTCTTGAAATATAAATTTATATTTCTCTTTATTTCATTCTATCCTTATAAGTAAAAGAAACTAGGTTTATGCAAACATAAGACCTTATTTCTCAATGATTGGTGTAAATATTTTTCTAATATATAAAATTTTCGGATAAATATAAAAAATTATATAGTTAGTATATATTATATTTAAATGAGTAATAATGTTACATATTATTGAATGACAATAAAATTACAAGTATCAAGTTACATAACCTGAAAATTCACGATAAAAAATAATTTATTCCTGAAATAGTGATTTTGAAGAATAATTAATAGTTAATGGGTGTTAAATTTTTATAATAAAATCATATATTGTATTATTTTTTTCTATATAGTTCTTTAATAAATATATAATAATCCTATATTTATTTTACATGTTGTTGGAATGTGTATGAAAACATTTGGTACTTGAGGTAAGGAATTTTCAACTCACGTTTATTTATATGGGCCACATGAAATATTTACCACTTGTTTCATGTGTGTAGTGCATATATTATCCATTATAGTCCTTTAAGAATCCTTTAATGATCATTATCTAGATATAAAGAACCAATAATGGTTATTAAAACTTTTAGATTATGAAAAATATGTTAGCAAAGTGGTAAATTATTCAGGATATGAAATAATTTTTATCAAGATTGTTTATTGTTATTCAACCAACAATTATATATTTATATATATATCTCTATTACTTTAGGAATTTACTTATCTTAAGATTTTTTTGGAGAATAAATTTTTTCATTTAATTTTCATCAATATAGGATCTGAGGATACTACAAGAATGTTTTTAAAAAAAAATCTTTACATATATTTTCATTCGAGAAAACATTTTCTTCCATATATTTATTTTCTAGAACTATAATAAATAATGATTATAACATTATAAAATGACTGTTTAATAAATATTCTACCCATTTTAACTTCTTTCAAAATGGTAGTCAAGTAATATTCCTATTATTTTCATAGAGAGGAATGGTTTACATGTTATATGAAACATTAATTTAATATATGTTTTAATGTAAACTGGATGACTGGTATTTTCCACCATCAGGATGACTCATTGAATAAATGATTCATTCAAATTTTTACAAGGATACATTGCATTATAATTTAATACTTTTTTATATTTTTAATATGTGTTTTCAATGTAAAATTTATATTTTCTTTATTAAATATTCCATTTGATCATTCATATATAATTTTTATTTTAATATGAATTATTTTGATGTCAGATATGTTTTACAAGGAATATGATCAAATGGTATTGTACATATTCTTTCACTGGATATTTTTTTGTATAATTATGAAATACATCTAAAACCCATTATTTTTTTATAGTTAGATAATGAAATGTTCGTAAAACAAGATTCATTTCCATTAGTTATTCGAAGATGAAATGTTTATGAAAACAATTTCATTTCAAGGGGTGTTATATAATTGATGTTTTATGATATTGTGGAAGCCATAAATATTACATTTTTATGTTATTTCAAGTAATTATATCTTTCTCCATATTATTGGGAAAATATTGATATATCATGAGATAAATAGGACTATAATGGGGAGTGATCCTAATTCAGTAACTAACATTGTCCACTATGATTATATTTGGAATCATCCTTAACTATAATGATTATTTTGGAAGGGAATTCATTCAAATCTGATAGACTTGTAAAATATCCATCACTTCAAATCTAATAATTTTATATGTTTTTATGTATTAGATAGATATATTTATTCTACCAAGGTTATGTTATAAAGGATCATGTTAATTGATTCTTTTATTATTCATGTCTTATGAACTACCATGATTTATGACATGACTTATGTTTATGATCTATGATATTCAAGGTATTGTTATAAAATTGCATGCACATGTTCAAATATATATGTGCCCTTGTTATGATGATATAAACCTTGTTTACCATTAAAGTTAATCTCTTCTAACAATTTTATATTTTTCATTTCCCTATATTTTTTAAAAAGGTATTATGATTGATATCTACAAAAATTGTTCTTGTAATGAAGAAAATATTGAGAGAAGATGCAGTTCAATTATTAACATGTCATTTATAAATCAATATTTCTAATTTCACTATACCAATTTGATTATTCAATGGATAGTAATGTAATTTAATCAATATTCATCTTTTATGACGTGATATTTATGAATAAATAGTGAGGTTAACAATACAATAAATTACAAAATATTTACCAGTACTCCTAAAAATGAATTTTTTTATAATAATAGATTGGATGATTCTATTAAATAATATCCCCAGTGAAACCTCAAAAACATTTGAGGATACTAAAATCATTGAAAATATAATTTACTAGAGGATTAGAAAAATCAATAAAAAATAAGAACGAATATAAATTAAATTTTGATATTTTTAAAAAATAAAAAATAAATTTTTTTATTATAAATATATAAAATTTAAAAAAAATTAAATTTATCAATAATTAAATATATACAATGGATCATATAATCAAAAATATATAAAATATAATGAAAAAAGTGATGATGAAAAAGAAATTGAAATTAATTATTTCAAAGCAATTTTAAAATAAAATAAAATAAAACACAAAATGGATATAAATAATGATAATATTAAGGATTACAACAACCATAAAATTATATTATAATAAATAATATGAATGAAATTTATTATAGACAAAAATGATGTTATATAGTCAGTTAGAAATACACACTTCATTTCTAGTGAATTATAAACAATTATGAAATTTGAACCGCTAAAATATATAGTGGATTATAAAATATATTATTTCTTTCACATAATTAATAATTAATTACCAATGATGAATATATGAAACTTTCAATCTCCTTCCTATTGTGATCATGGATAAGAAACCTTTAACTTTACTCTCAAAGATCATCAAAGAACATCAATTCCCTCAAAAATATCCATAATTATATTAGTAAATTTTAAGGAACATTATTCATATATATAATATAATAGTCAATTATATAAACTAATACACATATATCATATAGTTGTTATGTATTTTTATCTTTATCTAGTAGATCATTTTATTATTCTATAAGAAATTCATAATATTTATTTCCATCCAAGATTCTCATAATAATTTGATATCTGATATATAATTTAAATTATTGGAAATATTGATTTAAAATAAATTTTAATTTTCTAATTTTATTGGATATATCATATAGTAATGGTTTACATAAATGGATTCTATGATGATCAGGTTTCCTAAAATTTTTGAAGAGTTACATGTTATTTTTAAATAATAATTGTTTTTTGGTTCACCATTTGGGATCCATTTAAATTACATAAACTAATCAATAATATTTTATATTACTATTTTTATTGAATTTAAACACATTCAATATTATAATGGTTAATATATTACATCATCATTCAGGAAAAAGTTTGAACCTATGAAAAAATAACACGATATACTATGGAGTGAGTATCAATATATATTTAATTTATTATAATATTGATTTTTGAGAAGAATAGAAAAATTATTATAACATCATTATTATGGCGAGGTATATGTTATAAGATATTATACGTGTCACGACCCCCTCCCCACCAAGTTTACCCCTACAGGGCCGAAAATGTGAGAAGGGAGATAATGACCCCCGAGTCCCGCCTCTAGTAGGCCCTGGGATGGAGACTAGCACCGAGGGTATAGTAAACACACAATTGGGAGGCATTAACCTCTAAGAGAACACATGCAAATGAGAGAGATAAGATAGACACCAATCAACTCTGAATCAGAACTAGAATATAAATGAAATGCAAGTACACATATGAAATGTCAAGAAAAAGTACTACAACTAGATGGGAAAAACTACGAGTACCCAAAAGAAAGCAAAACAACAGCAACCACAAGCCCGAAAAACTCCTGCAACCCCAAGCTAGTAGAAACCAGCTTGATATCCAACCTTCTCCAAGTGACCTGAAAAACAGTTTATATATACCTAGGGTGAGTATAACAGTATACTCAGTAGGATCCTCCCAGAAGCCTCTTGTGCAAAATTAAAGAAAGCATACTAAAGCACAGTGAACAACAACTGAATCTAACTCATCACCTAAACAGGTATACTAAGTTCCCAACCTCACAATGGATACTCTCACAATGTAATACATACAAGAATATAGCATATAGTAACGAATATCAAGGGTACCACGCTACTACTTCCCCACTGGTCTCCCGCTTTTCCCAAACGTCGCGCGTCCTAAGCATCTCTCTCGAAAATCGCTTGCCTGTAGACACCTAGGTGAAGTGCCACAATATTCACCTCGTGCACCAAAAAGGCCTGCCCACCGACACCTGGGTGAAGCACCACACCATCTTCACAACCAAAAGTAACCAGGTATATTCTGGGAGCCACCAAATCCCATATAACGTGTATCATATGACGAGTATTATACCTCAATCCATTATATCCCATACACAGAGTAGGGATCCTCAATCTATCATAGCCTATATATGTTACACATATAGTAGTACATAGGAAAATATATCCTAAATATATGTGTGTTAAATAAAAACAATCCATTACAGCCCTCTACACACATATATGGAAAAACTAACCGTTGTGCCTCTTGGAACAAGTATCTACCAAGAGAATAGAGTGGGGCTAAAGGGGGTAGTCATCCATTCGTCCTCCCACCAGAATGTTGGGGAAAACACCCCCCAGGGCTCAGAATCCCTGGGGTGTCAGTTTCCCTTACTGACAGGGTGGAGTAGCATATAGAAACACAAAAGTATAGAATATATTATATCTCACGACCACACTATTGTCATTACCTAGTAATTGACACAACTACAGCTAACGTCTCTCACACTCTGGGCTGCTACTTCAAAGACTAGGTATCCTATAAGCACACAACCATTTGAAGATCTTTATTAGATTACATCATTCCCTTTTTATCAGTTCCACTATATGTTAATTAATTTTTGAAACAATAATTAACCATGAACAATTTAACATTAATATTCATTAGCATCACACCCAATATCCACTATACCTTTCAAATTACAACCTTTTCATTATGTTCCAGAAACTCCAACTGCATGAGTTAACACCATTTATTCAATTATTCATTACCGAATTACTTCCCATATTCCTAGGAATTCTAGAAAAGCATTCTATGCTACTAAAAATAAAGGGCTCAACATGGTGAGTAGATGTACTACCCGTCGAGTCTTTGCTGCCTTTAGCAAGAGCATAGACCCATTCTCCCATGAGAGGCTAAACACAGAAAAAACGTGGCATACCCCGTGTGTCTTAGCCTTTTTCAGAAGAAGGTTAAGCCTGACCAGATGCCTTGAGAAGTGGGGAAAAGTAAAGTAGAAAATCAAAAAAAAGAATCAACAGGGATTCAATAATCACATCCATCCCATTCCATCAACACTGGTGTCCTCCCCGACACTATCATGCATAAAACGATCTACGACCACCCCCATAAGTATCCATCCCTCAACATATCACAATAGCCACCCAGTCTCACATCACAGCACAAGAAGCAGGAAGAAACATCATAACAATAGGGATCTTGCCCCCCTTACATTCAAGAGGGTAACTCAAAACCCTTTTAGAAATTTCCAAACAAGCAGTTCTTTAATCCATCATGAATTAACAGATTTAATAAACATTGGTTCCAAATTTGTAAAACCTAATCATTAAGCTATCACAGATAAATAATCATGCTTACTACACTATTTTGATTAACATCAATGTATAATAAGAAACGGATTGTTTTTCATGCCTCTTTATCTTTAACCAACAGTTATTAAATAATCCCAGTTTACATTCCTTACCGATTTCCAACGAGAAAAAACAACTAAACAAAGAAAGCATAGATATCACACTATCAAGCAAAAGAAGAGGTAATATCATTATATATATATCAATTAATTTATCCAGTGAAAATATTTATTATTTTAATTATATTGTGATCTACTGGGATAAAATATGCTAATGATACAGTTCTACGTAAAAGAAAAGAGAATCACCGAATCCCCAATGTCTACAATTCTTGACGTTCTTTATCCACACAATGGGTCACAATCCTCCTCTTAAGACAACGACATCCACTGGAGGATTCCATGGTACGACAACACCAACCAACCTCCATGAAAGACCCATTAGAATCTTTGAGATAACATTGTATAATATGGAAGGGATAAACATGAGAAGATGATCCCCAAAGGAACGACGATAAAGCATACCTCATATGGAATATTGACCGACACAGCTCGGTTGCATCCAAAATAGAGCAGAACCAATCAGAGGTGCTTGGTTTGATTGTGAAACTGCTACAGGTGTCTCATAGCCGAGAACAAAGAGGAAGAACAAGGGAGGATGATATATTGCCCCTTTTTAAGATTTAATCGGGCGATGGTTTAAGATACGCTTAATTCCCCATTAAAAGCGTGTCACATTATCCCACATGGGTTGACCAAGAAAAAAAATACCTAGCTGTAGGGATAATTAATATAGGATTTATGGCATTTGAATTGGCCATAAAGTCCTTAAAATAAGGCTTTAAATGTATTTTACTTCAAAGGAAACTTCAATGGGGCGAAACTGCAGGAAGTTGGAAACAATGTTCATATACTCAAAATTTGGAAATGGAAGGAAAACGTCACCATTAGACCTCACCATTAGAGGTTACAAATAGACCTCACCATTTGAGGTTATCGATAGACCTCACCATTAGAGGATACCAATAGACCTCACCGTTAGAGGCTATTGATACACCTCACCATTAGAGGTTACCAATAGACCTCACCGTTAGTGGTTACCGATAGACTACACCATTCTGGAATCACTGTACACATACCGATATCGAAAAACTGTACAAGTCTACTAATCTGGAAACACTTTACAAGTATACCAATAGACCTCAGCGATAGAAACACTGTTCACTGAATCTCACAGATAGAAACATTGTTCACCTACTAATATTGTTCATAAAACTCGAAACACTGTACAAGTCTACCGATCTAGAAACAATTTACAAGTCTACCGATAGACCTCACCGATAGAAACATTGTTCACTGAACCTCACTGATAGAAACACTGTTCACATACTGATACTGTTCATAAAATTGGAAACAATGTTCACAGAACTGGAAATTTGGCAAAGTGTTGGGGATAAGTCACTTTGACCTCCCGAAACACCTACAACACCAAATTTTCACAATGTAATGGTATGGAGAGGTCCAAGACATTACATCAGATACCCTTTAAAACATTGACATCCTCGAGAATTCAAAACCTACCTAAAGAGACAAAAAAATGAAACTGGGTCCGAACAACCACCCATCGATATACCTCTCAAAAGAGAGAAAGCCATAAAAGGAACAAAAGAAGTTCATAAATAAAACATGAAAGGTCTAACCACGAAGGAAACATCTTTACATGAAAATAGTTAAAAATTAAACAAATCTGGGTACTGAGCATGTATCTGTGACTCACGCTCCCAGGTACTCTCCTCCATGCCACCTTGTTTCCACAAGACATGAAAAAAGGGGATAGAACGCCCATGAAACACCTTATCCTTGTAGTCTTGAATCTCCATTGTTCGCTCCTTGAAGGATGCATCATCATCAACATAGATCTCCCCCCAATAGATAATGTGAGATTCATCATGAAGATAATGATTGAGCTGTGATACATGGAAAACATCATGTATCCGAATCATATGAGGGGGAAGTGCTACTCGATATGCCACAGCTCCAACACGAGCTAACACCTCGAAAGGCCCAAAAAATAGAGGAGAAATCTTACATCCACAAGCAAACCATTGCTGACCACGACGAGGAATCACATTCAGAAACATAGGATCCACAAAACTAAATTGTAAGGGTCTCCTTATTTGATAGGCATATGATTTCTGATGATCTTACACTGTCTTCATCCTCTCATGAATCACCTCAACCATCTCTGTTGTATTCTGCACTAGTTCCGGTCTAAGAATTACTGACACTCTGACCCTAGTCCAGCACAATTAAGAATGGAAAGTCCAACCATACAAGGCTACAAACGGCGCCATACCAATGTTGGTGTGAAAACTATTATTTTATGGGAACTCCACCAAGGGCAGGTGCCTCATCCATGAACCTCAAAAGTCAAGAACCCAAGAGCGCAACATGTCATCAGGAGTCTGGATGGTTCGCTCTATCTGACCATCTGTTTGAGGATGAAAAGCAGTGCTAAGGAATAGTTGATAACTGAAAGCATGTTAAAGACCCCTCCACACCCTGCAGGTAAAATGAGGATCTATATCAGAAATGATCGTCTTAGGGGCTCCATGAAGTCTCACCAACTCCTCCAGATACTGCCTTGACAAAACTTCCACTGAGCTCGACTCCTTGATTTCTATGAAGTGGTCCGATTTTGTTAAACGATCCACTACCACCCAAATAGCATCATGTTTTCCCAGTGCTCAACGTAAACATGTAACAACGTCCATTGAGATGTCCTCCCACATCCAATGAGGAATATCTAATGGCTGGAGAAGACCACCAGGAACACAGTGTTCAGCCTTCACCCTCTGGCAGACTAAACATTGAGACACAAACTCCACAACCGCATGATTTACCCAAGGCCACCAAAACTGACTCCTCAAGGATTTTTAAATCTTGGTCACACCAGGATGTACTGCTAAAGGAGAACTATGGAACTCTTTGAGAACCGTCTCGCGCATCATCAAGGGAACAAAAAACCTTCCTTAGTACAACACTCTGTGTTGTTCATCCTCAGACCAACCATCAGGGGCCTCACCAAAAACAACTCGGTCTCTCCAGACCTCTACCTCAAGATCTCCCAACTGAGACTCTTCCACGTTTTTCATCAGGGATGATTGTACTATCATCTGAAAAAGATAACCTATACCCCGAACATCTCACGTATCAAAATGTAATGCTGACAGTTCTTCCATTAATCTCTAGGAATCACCAGATTCATGAACAGCTTCACTAAGTGACTTCCGTCTCAGGGAATCAGCTACAACATTCCTTTTCTAGGTATATATGATTATTCGAATTCGTATTCCGGCAAGAACTCCATCCACTGACGCAGTCGCAAGTTATAGTCCCACTGATAGAAAACATACCTCAAACTCTTTTGATCTATTAAAACCACAATGTGCTCACCAATGAGGTAATGTCTCCACAAATATAGAGCAAACACCACAGCTGCCAACTCAATATCATAGGTGGAATAGTTACGTTCATGGGGATGTAACTACTGAGACCCATAAGAAACAACTGACCTCCGCTGCATGAGGACACACCCTTAGCCTAGATGCGAAGCATCACAGAAAACATCAAACTGAACTCCCTCAACTGGAAGACAAAGAGCTAGAGAACTTACTAACTTCTCCTTTTGATACTCGAAATATTCCTGACACTGATCAGTCCATATGAATGCTTGATCCTTCCTGGTCAAAGCTATTAGAGGAGTCGAAACTCGTGAGGAATTGGCTACGAACCTCCTCTAGTATCCTGTGAGCCCACAGAAATTTCGCACCTCTAAAAATGTCGTGGGGACTGACCAAGACACAAATGCTTCAATCTTCGATCGAACCACAGCTACTCCCTGTTGGGAAACAACATTCCTTAAGAAACAGAGTTCTCTAGCCCAAAATTCACACTTCGACAACTTCCCGAACAACTGAATTTGGAAAAGAACTCCCAAAATGGCTCATAGATTATATGCATTCTCCAATTCAGATGTGGAGCACAGAAGGATTTCGTCGATGAAAACCACCACAAACTTGTCCAGGAATTCATGGAACACAACAATAATCAATCCCATGAACACAGCCGGAGCATTCATCACCCCGAACGACATTACAATGAACTCATAATGCCAATGATGGCAACAGAAAGCTGTCTTCGGGATATCGTCATCCTTTACACGCATCTGATGATATCTTGACATCAAGTCAATATTTGAGAACTAACTTGCACCCTTCAGTTGATCAAATAAATCATCAATCAGTGGAAGATGATAACGATTATTTATTGTCACTTTATTTAAGTGACGATAATCGACACACAACTGCAAACTACTGTTAGCCTTCTTCATGAAAAAACTTGTGCACCCCACGGTGACACACTTGGCCAAACAAAAACACACTGTAATAGACCATCAAGCTGCATACGTAGTCCTTGTAACTCATAAGGGTCTATCCTATAAGGATACATTGAGATAAGAGATGCTCCTGGCTATAGCTCGATCCCAAACTCAATCTCTCGTCGAGGGGGTAACGCTACAACCTCTTTGAGAAAGACATTAGGATACTCCTCTACGACCCTAGGAAACACCAACTAATGAGCCTCTGAAGAACTCAGCAACAACTCAGACATCATGGATGATAAGGTTGGAATACACCTATGACCCATCCGAGGATTGCGGTCACCAACAAAGACAGCTTACTCTCCATCTGCACCAGTGAAGCTTACCTTCTTCCCGAAGAAATCTATGATAGCCTGCACCGAATACAACCAATCCATGCTAAGTATGAAATCATATGGTTGTATTCGTAAACATAGGAAATCTCCCCAAGAGCAGTGCTGCCCCAACACTATCTCACAATCTCTACATACTTCAAACAAGTCGGATCGACCTCCAACCAGCGTAGTCAATTCCAAGGGCACTTGAATCCTCTCTACCTCAAATCCCAAAGCATGGAAAAGCGTAGGTGATATGAAGGAGTGTGTCACTATTGAATCAAAAAGGGTTACACCAAGGTAGAAAACAGACAAAGGGTACCTTGAACGACGTCTGGTTTGCCTGGGGCTAGAAACGCTAGAGCATGAAGCTAACCATGACCTCCTGCATGGCCTCTATGACACTGATGATGACCACCACCCTGACAACACTCTGCTCTTTGAGGATGAGGGGCATCATGGGGATGTCCTCTGCCCACCCCATCTACCCTCTGCTAATCTATAGCTGGTGCAACTGGCTGCTGCTGCCTCGAATAGAACTGCCTCAACTGAGGAACCTAGAGTGGAGTGCCTGGTGAACAATGACCGCTCTGAAAGGTCGGGCACTCTCAATGTTGATGACCATGACCACCATAAGAAAAATAGGCACTTGATCCCCTAGTATAGGCCTGAGAGTTGCTGCCTCTAGTGGAACGAGATGTGAATGGCTGGGACCTACCCCTAGGTGAATTGAAACAGTTCTGCTTGAAAACTAAGAACCATGAACCACTGCTCTGCTTCGTGGGGAATCATTCTGATTCCCCTCTCGTGATGATCCGGTCCTAGAAAAATTCCTCTCGACAACCTCTGCCCTCACCATCACCTTAAGATATTTCATCAGTATAAATGGGGTGACCTGGCGCTGGATCTCTCGATGCAAAGCCTCCTCAAAATGCCTTGCTCTGGAATCCTCATCTGGCAGTAGGTCGGAAGCATATCGTAGAATGTTTCTAAAATGAATTCCAAACTCTCAAACACTGGAAATCCCCTTTTGAAGGGTAAGAAGCTCCTTGTGACTCGATTCCATTGCAGTCGAAGAAAGAAACTCGACTCTAATCCTGTCTCGGAACTCCTCCCAAGAGATCGCTGACTCCTCACGATCCATGAGGAATAATAAGCACCACATCCTCGCATCTCCACACAACATTGTCACAACCAAGGACACCGAGTTCTCCTAACGAGCATGAATCGAACTGATGCCGATCTCGACCTCCTCTAACCGATCTTCCGTGACTGGATCTGAAACAGAGCCCTCATACATATGCAGACTATGGTGCTGAAACTCTTGAAGTGTCTTCCTCCATGTGTCATAGTCGTCAACCTCTACCCTGCGGCGTTCTGCTGAAACAGCATTCTAGACATTTTCTGAGCAAACCTGACAAGGACGTCGACCTGGAGCCATACCTATAAAATATGAAACCGTTACAGCTCCTAAACCTGGAATATGGAAGAATAAACATTAATTAATTTAATGTTTTATTTCATTCATTTTAGGTTAATCTATCCCAAGGTATACCCATTCAAACATAGGCACAAGAAGAATGATGCATGATCCTTTCCTAGGTCTCCACCCTGAAACTAGTATTACCTTATTTAGTATCCATTGTAAACTTAAAGGTCCGTACATCAGATCATAGGGGTCCCTAAACTCCTATGTCTCAGCCATTCTCTAGTGACTACCTCACTTGCTAAACATGAATGACACTGTTTCCCTACCAACACATGTATCCTCACTTGTGCCTAACTCCAAAATCCATCATATCCTTCCACTATACCTCTGATACCACTCTTTCACGACCCCCTCCCCTCAAAGTGTACCCCTCTTGGGCCGACAATGTGAAAAGGGAGATAATGACCCCCGAGTCCCGCCTCCAGTAGGCCCCGGGTTGGCGACTAGCACCGAGGGTATAGTAAACACATAGATGGGAGGCATTACCCTCTAAGATAACACATGCATAAGAGCGAGATAAGATAGACACCAATAAACTCTGAATCAGAACTAGAATATAAAATAAACCCAAGTACACATTTGAAATTTCAGGAAAAAAGTACTACAACTCGAAGGGAAAAACTACAAGTACCAAAAAGAAAGCAAAACAGCAGCAACCACAAGCCTGAACAGCTCCTAGAACCCCAAGCAAGTAGAAACCAGCTTGATCTGCAACCAGCTCCAAGTGACCTGAAAAAAAGTTTATATATACATAGGGTGAGTATAACAGTATACTCAGTAGGATCCTCCCCAAAGCCTCTCATGCAAAAGTAAAGAAGGCATACTAAAGCACAGTGAACAACAGGTGAAACTAACTCGTCACCTAAACAGGTATACTAAGTTCCCCACCTCACCATGGATACTCTCACCAAGTAACACATACATGAATATAGCGTATAGTAAAAAATATCATGGGTACCCTGCTACTACTTCCCCACTTGTTTGCTTCTTGGCCCCAACGTCGCACGTCCTAAGAATCTTTCTCCAAAAAGGCTTGCCCACAGACACCTGGGCGAAGCACCACAATATGCACCTCGTGCACCACAAAGGCCTATCCGTAGACACCTGGGTGAAGCACCACACCATCTATACAACCAAAAGTAACCAGGTATGTTCTGGGAGACACCACAGCCCACATAATGTGTATCATACGTCAGGTATTATACCTCAAGCCATTATAGCCTATACACCGAGTAGGGATCTACAAGCCATCATAGCCTACACTTGTTACACATATAGTAGTCCATAGGATACTATATCCAGAATATATGTGTGTGAAATAACCACAAGACATTACATCCCTCTACACACATATATGGGGAAACTAACCATAGTGTCTGTTGGAACAAGTATCTACCAATAGAAGAGAGCGGGGCCAAAGGGGGTAGTCAGCCATTCGTCCTCCCACTGGAATGTTGGGGAAAACACCCCCAGGGCTCAGAATCCCCGGGGTGTCAGTTTCCCTTACTAATAGGGTGGAGTAGCGTATAGAAACACAAAATGTAGAGAATATATTATATATCACAACCACACTATAGGAATTACCTAGTCTTAGACACAACTGCAGCTAAAGTCTCTCAGAGTCCATGCTACTACTTCTAATACTAGGTATCTTATAGACACACAACCATTTGAACTGCTTTATTGGATTACTTCATTTCCCTTTTTATCAGTTCCACTATAAGTTAATTAATTATTTAAACATTAATTAACCTTGAATAATTTAACATTAAACTTCTTTATCATCACACACAATATCCATTTTACCTTCCAAATTACAACCTTGTCATTCTGTTCTAGCAACTCCAACCCCATGAGTTAACCCCATTTATTCATTTATTCATTATGGAATTTCATTCCCATATTCCCAGGAATTCTAGAAAAGCATTCTATGATACTAAAAACAAAGGGCTCAACACTGTTAGTAGATGTACTACATGTCGAGTATTTTCCGCCTATAGTAAGAGAATAGACCCATTATCCCTTGATAGGATAAACACAGAAATCAAGTGGCATACCCCATGTGTCTTCGCCTCTTTTGGAAGAAGGGTAAGCAAGTCCAGCTGCCTTGAGTAGTGGGTAAACATAAAGCAGATAATCAACCCAAGAATCAACTAGCATCCAACAATCACATCCATCCCATTCCATCATCCCTGTTGTCCTCCCCGACACCGACATGCTTAAACTGATGCATCTCTCCACTCTAGGCATCATCTGCTGCCACCCCCAACAGTATCCATTCCTCCAAATATCACAATTTCCACCCTGGCTCACATCACAGCACAAGCAGTAGGAAACATCATCACAACAATAGGGCTCTTGGACCCTTAACAGTCAAGAGGGTAACTCAAGACCCTTTTAAAAATTATCAAAGAAGGGGTTCTTTAATCCATCATGAATTAACAGATTTCTTAAACATAGGTTCCAAATTTGGGAAACCTAATCAGTAAGCTATCATGGATAAATAATCATGCTTACCACACTAATTTGATTAACATAATAGTATAATAAGAAGAATATTATTTTTCATGCCTCTTTATCATTATCCATCATTTATTAACTAATCCCGGTTTATGTTTCTTACCGATTTCAATCGAGAACAAGCAGATAAATATAGAAAGTATAGATATCACACTATCAAGAAATAGAAGAGGCAATAACATTCAATAAATATCAATTTATTTATCCAATTCAAATATTTGTTATGTAAATATCATTGTGATCCACTAGGATAAAATATGCTAAAAATATAGTTTCACGTCATAGAAATGAGAAGCACCAAATCCCCTACCTCAACAATTCATGACATTCTTTATCCACACAGTGGGTCACAATCCTCCTCTCGAGACAACTACATCCACTGGAGGATGCCACAGTATGACAACACCAACCAAACCCAATGAAAAACCCATTAGAGTCTTGGAGATTACATGGTATAATATAGAAGGGTGAAACAAGAGAAGATGATCCCCAAAGGAACGACGATAAAACACACCTTATATGGAAGATTGACCGACACAGCTCGGTTGCATTCAAAATAGAGAGGAACCAATCAGAGGAGTGTGGTTTTATTTTTAAACTCTTACGGGTGTCTCATAGCCATGAACAATGAGGGAGAACAAGGGAGGATGATATCTTGTCCCTTTTGACGATTTAGTGGGGCGACAGTTTAAGATACGCTTAATTCTCCATTAAAAGCGGATCACATTATCCCACGCGGTTTGAAAAAGTAAAAACATCCCAAGTTATAGGGTTAATTAATATAGAATTTATTGCATTTGAATAGGCCATAAAGTCCTGCAAATAAGGCTTTAAATGTATTTTACGTCAAAGGAAACGTTAAAGGGGCGAAACTATAAAAAGATGGAAACACTATTCACATACTAAAAATTTGAAATGGAAATAAAAGGTCACCATTAGACTTCGCCGTTAGTGGTTAACTATAGACGTCACCATTATAGGTTACCGAAAGACCTCACCATTAGAGGTTACCGATATAACTCATCATTAGAGGCTATTGATACACCTCACTGTTAGAGGTTACTGATAGACCTCACCATTAGTGGTCACTGATAGACATCACCATTCTGGAAACACTGTACACCAACTGATATAGAAACCCTGTACAAGTCTACCAATCTGGAAACACTGTACACCTACTGATCTGGAAACACTGTACAAGGCTACCGATTTGGTAACACTATACAAGTCTACCAATATGGAAACAATGTACAAGTCCACCGATAGACCTCACCTATAGACCTCACTGATAGAAACATTCTTCACTGAACCTTATCGACAGAAACAATGTTCACCTAACGATATTATTCATAAAACTGAAAACACCGTACAAGTCTACCGATCTAGAAACAATGTACAATTCAACCGATCTAGAAAAATTGTACAAGCCTACCGATACACCTCACTGATAGACCGCAGTGATAGAAACACTGTTCATTGAACCTCACCGATAGAAACATTGTTCACCTGCCGATACTATTCACAAAACTGGAAACACTCTTCAGAGAACTGGAAATTTGGCAATGTGTTGGGGATAAGTCACCTTGACCTCCAGAAACACCTCCAACACCACATTTTCACAATTTAATGGACCGGAGTGGTCTGGGACATTACAATATCAGAACATAAAATTTATGTTAGTGATGAATTAGATACATATATTTATGGATTCACTCTTTCTAAAATTGGATCCTATAGAGTAATGGATTATTCCATCTTTCATCCGAGTAGATGATTTGAATATTTAATAAGGATTTATTATAGAGTATTGTGAAAATATATTCCAACTATAAACGATTGATATTTTTTGTTTCAAGTGAAAATAATATTGGTCCTTTTATAAGAGACTCTGAGTGGAACTTTAACAAATACTAATTCTTTAATGTGATTATAAATTATTTTATAAAAAGAACTTTTAGAATAATTTTACATAAACAAGATATAATACATCTATATGATGAAATATAATGTTTAAATATTGGTTGATGTATATTTTGGTAAATTAGAAAATAATTTAACATGTTTAACATCATTTTAGCTTTATATATGAAAAATAATATAAAAAAACAATTATTTGGAAAAAATGAAATAATGTGTCTCAGTTGATTTTTATTTGTTAAATTATTGATTAAAATTCATTATCTACATAAAAATTATTAATTTTCTTAAAATTTATTATATCCTAGAAAGACAAGACACACGAAATAATTTTTAATACTATATTTTATTAAAAAGTTCCAATATTATTATTCTATATTAAAAAAATAATTAAATGAATACAATTTAATTTTTAGTATATCTAAATACCAAAACTAATGAAATTATTACACCCACTATTCGAATGACTAGTTTTATATTGTATAATATATTATCTAATTTGAACATTTTTTAAATAATTAAATATTTTCTTACCATAATGCAAAAAAATTTCATTCTTTATACCTACTTATATAATTACTATATTTTTAGGTTATTTTAACTATTATTATAGAAAAATATTCAGTAATTTCCGTAAAAAATATTTATTGCTAAGAAATTGTACTCAAAATTACCTATTTATAATGAATAAATATTAAATAATTAGTATTTTCAAAAATTATTTGGTATTATTTAATACCATCAAAATAATAATAATAATAATAACATGTTTAATATATTTGGTATAATATATTATAAAAATATACCTATAATATACTCAATATACGTTTTTTATAAAACGATACCATGTAGTTACATATCCTAGGACGGTATATCCTTCCAAACAATTATAACTTCCCATATATCCAACTTTCACAGACCAAATAACCTTATATATGATAGTTTTTTTATTTATAAATATATAATTCAGCATGATACCATGATTAAATCATCAAATATAATTAATTCATATTAATGTTTTTTGTTTTATGACAACAATTCTTCATTTGTCAATACAATTTTAGTTGTTTCTATGATCATCAATGAAAACCCTAAGAATAATATTTTATTGCTAGTTTTATTTATATTGACATGTGTTTTAATCTCCTCAAATTTTTAGCAATCATATATTTTTATTTCATGATCATAATGTAATATTTTTATCTTGTAATGTAATAATTTATCTAGAAAATTTCAATTCTGGATGATTTTTCTTCAATGTTATGTGAGAATGAATCATTTAGAAAACATTATAGGATAAAAATTAGGGGTATTGAATTAAAAAAATTTAAAATGAATGAAACATAGAAATTTACATAATCAGATTAAAAGTCATCATTATACTTTTAACAAATTACATATTAAAGTACACATTTTTTTCATTAAATTTATGATTCCTCTAAAGAACATCAACCATGATAGTGTTCTTATTTGAAATTTTTTATCTATAACCAATAAACCCTATTGGTTGTTCCTCAAAATGGAGATCAGGATCTTGTAATTAATCTTACGAGCTATATAATTTTTATGGATTATATTTTTACTACTTATATTGTGATACAAGGAACCCATAGTGAAATTTTGAATAGATCACTTTTACTGAAAATTGATAATGTTTCATCCAAAGATAAATATATATTTTCAATGTTTAATATATGTTTTCCATAAAGTACCCTTCTAAATGAATAAAATATGAATATTCCATGATGATATTTGAACTAATTATTATTTTAAACAATAATATTAAACACTCATTTATTATTATTAGTGTAAATTTATTATAATATAATTTCTACATTGATATTTTATTAAGAATTTTAATATTCTCATAAATATTTTGAGTATGAAAGATATGAAATAGATTACTCATGACAATATCCCCAAAAAAATATTTAGTTTTTCCATCCTCCAATATTTATCCTCATATAGAGCTATTTTTATACTAGAATTGGTACTATAGATATTGGAAACACAATAATTGTAATATATTGTTCCCAATTTCAATAAATATCCATTGAATGTGATCTAATTAAATCAACCAGTGATTTAATGGTTCCTCTTTATTTACCGTAAGTTTGACAATTATAATTAGTAATAAAAATCTAATTATTTATTAATTTCTTATTAAATAATACTAAAAAATATAGACAATGATATAAAATATTAATAATATATAATGGAATGAGAAAATCTATGCAGACATACAATGTCCTTTTATATATCATTAGATACTTATTTAGCGTAAAAACCTCTCGAATAGAAATGAAAAATTGAAAATACATATGTAAAACAAAATAAACAAAAAATTTAATGTGTACACAAGATTTATTATGAATATTTATAATTAAATTAAAATTTATGTTCACCGATTTATAAATAGGTAAATGGAATTAGTACATCATAACAATTGACTTCTAAACATTAAATATAACTTGTTAAAGGATAGATGATAATGGTATGTACTATACAAAATATATCCCCTTTTTGTTCAATAAAAATTATATTATTATTTTGATAAAAATGTTTATTCAACAATAAAGGATAGGGAAAGGTGTGTATTGTTCTTCATCCATGGGATTCATATTAAAATATATATTTGAAGGGTCAGAAAACAATTTCATGGTTTTTTTAATTCCACCATTTTTATTATCCGGTTCTATCAAATTACATAACATCATTTTATTTAGTATCCCCTATATTACTCCTTGATAATTTTATGTATAGTTAGTTATGTTATAACTAGGAAATTATATTATTCCACTCTTTCTCAAATGATTTAAATGACCATTCTTTAGAGATCCCTGATAATATTGTCACATTCATTCATCACCATGGTAATTGGTTTATATTCCATTTAACATACAACATAAGAAATTGTTCTATTAATATGATGGTTATAATTTATTATACAATAATATTTCCAAGAAAACATGAACATGTTAGTTTGGAACATGTTTAATACCATCTATTTTACTAAATATATTAATCTCTTGTCGTCAGTGTATATGAATTAAATTAAAGCATAGAGATATTTCCATGATATATTTAATAAAATTATTACTAATTGGACCTCTATATCATGTATTTGTTAATTATTCTCTAGAACATTTAATGTAAATCAATCATTATCATAAAAAAATTGTTTTTGAATAAATAAACACCATTTTATGTTGTTTGGACGTCTAAAATATACAAAACAAATATATCCCTATATTATGGTGCTGTGAGTATAATTATTTTGAATAAAAATATATTATAAAAAAATAACCATATTCACATTAATTTAACTAGAATAACATTACATCCTTATATATTGAATTAATTACTAGATTAAAGAGTGATCGAAATTTTATTAGAATGAATTGATATTGTAATTAATCTTCATGAAAAAATATATATTTCTATCATAGTGGTTGTTCTAGATTTTTCATCGATCAACTCGATATCTGAACCACCCTTAGATATAACCTTGAATGATATTACATTAAAAAAGATGATTCAATTTATCTCTATAATACAACTTCTTTAATTTAGAATATATTTTTCATTTCCCATGATCATCATCATAATATTGAAATGGTCATTAAGAACTTCTGTTTTTATCAATTTTATGAAAATATATTCTAAAAAAGTTATAAAATTTTTATTGGCATAATCTATAGAGACTATATTTATGAAAACTATGATGATTATAGAAATAGTTATAATTATTATAGAAATATCATTATAATCATAATTTTATTATAATATATTCTTGCATTCCTATGATATCTCCTATATATTCCACTTAAAATATTAATTTATAAAAAAACATATTCACCTTTTATAGTTAGTAGGATAATTATTATATATTGAAAAATACATCAACATGGTAAAATTATAATTTTTCATTTTGGGAAACCATTATCATTATGAAAAAAAATTACAAGATACATTGAAACATCATATATCATAAACAATAGGATCAGTAGACCACATGATTGTTTGATGGAATATACGAAGCCCTTATCAAGATTCTTATAGATGTTATTATTTTATTTTTAAGAGTCAATACGTTAAATTTTATATGTTTCCTATGATAAATTCAAGGATTACCCAACATCATGATATTTTAGAAAAAACCATTAGGAAATAAATTGATATATATAGGAAAAATAAACTTATATTATTTATATATAATATTTTATAAAAATTGAGAAAATGTTCCCTGAATGTTGGTTAATTAAACACATATTGGGGATGTAATTTCCATAGGGTAAACATATCCACCAAATTACTGATCAATGATCATTGGTTAATTTTGGATTGGAAATGACAATTATATATACTAAAACATGATATTAACTCCATTAATATATTTCTTCTCCACACCCATAATCATATAAAATTTTGATAATCAAAGAAGAATAAGGTGTTTGAGTAGAATATTCCCAATAACTATAATCAAAGATAATTTATATATATGAAAAAATAATCATAAATAAATAATATTTTAATTATAATTCAGTTTGTAATCACGAGGTAATGATTTAATAGTCATACAGAATTTTCCCTGTATAAATTAATTTAAATATCTAGGCGCTCATGTAAGATTTTATTAATAATGAAAAATTATTTCACCATCCAAATATTATGATTCAATCTTATATCCCTTGAAAATTAATAAATTGATAACAAGTAATAAAAATATATATTAATAGAAAAATTTATAATAATTTATAACAAATCTTATTATTTTATAACATGTTAAACATTCAGATTATCCGTAAACACATTAGGAACCAACCTTGAAACATCTCGTACATTCTTGGATGATTTAGGTTAAATCCATTTACTATTAGTCCAAAATATCAATTAAATCTCACTACGGTACCAAATTAAATAACCTAACAATTACATCTATATCTAATACATCAGTAGACATCTGTATTGATTACAACTAATTTTAAATTTCACCATATAACCTCTTGGTATATTGTATTAGTAAATTTCTTGATACACATCTAATTTTATAATATGTTCTCAACAAATCAAAATTTTTTGTTTAAATATTATTTCTGCCTATACATGTTATACCAATTAATGTTACTATATAAATGGGTAGTGGAAATATAAGAAATGTGAGGGAAGTAGATATCTATGGTTGAGAGGGAACTTCTAGAAGTTGATAAAATTATTCTTTTATAAATATTATCAAATTATTTCAATGTAAAATTAGTGTTAAATTAATAAATAATATAATTATATATAAGATAATTCCCAAAAATATGTGAATCATAAAACTAAAATAAATTAAATCTACTAAAAATTTGATATTATATGTCATTTTAAACATATATCACCTCTTAAGTTGAATTATAGTCTAGTGAGATGATAAATGGTGAGAATAAATTTAAAAATAATAAATATATAGTGAATAATAAAATAATTTTTATTATAATATTATAATAATACACTATCAAATGATGAAGTTTTTGACTTTATAAATGTTGACTTCAAATTGTGATTTAATATTAAATCCTTACATTTTCTCATGACTTATGAAATAATTCCTCGACCTCATATATAATAAATATAAATTCAATTATTAATTATTATATGACCTCATTAAACTATAAAACCAATTATAATCATAACAAAAAATATTGTATTATACATACAATATATTTTTATTGTATATTTTCATCAAACCATTGTTAGTAATTTTTATTTTTTTCATACATGTTTTATAATGGTCCCATCGAGCCTTAAGCATTGATAAAAAATATATAACTCCTTTATTAATTAATTTACTTGAATTATTACTTTGTAGTGAATTATATAGTCCAATTTTCATTTGATTGAATCTTTCTATTTTTTATAATATTATCTACAATGTGTATGCTTTAGGTAATTTATAGTTAACAACATGTATATTTCTAATGACTATTGATTTTTATGTCACTATTATATAACTAAATTCATAATTAATTCCTCAATATCATATGTTACTAATAAGAATTTATTAATAATTATTTAGGATGAAAAAGTAAAAATTACATGAAATTATTATTTTATGCATATAAAATCCACATCAAATAAGAAATATTTAGGAATGAGTAAGTTTATAGAGTTATATTATATTAATATAATTTTAATAAAAAATAATTTCAATATAATTTCATTAAATTTACAATTTATATTTATAATCTTTTAATATTATATTTGGATTAATTGAATTTTTTAAAAACTACATACCTATATTTAGGAATTCCCACATTCTAAAACACATACTTCGACAATTAAAATTTTCCCTCATTCATTGAAGCTAATTCAAAAAATTAAAAACTAAGGAATTGTATAGGTATATTAAAGAAAATATTCTAGAGTTAGAAAATGGAATAGAATGGATTGATGACATTAGTGGTTATGAATATTTATAGGTGATTATGTGTTTAATACCTATATCAATTCATTCATTAAATCATTTTTAATATATTTTATGATAAAATGCAGTGATGGGTCATTTATACATACAAATATAAAATATAAAAATAATGATAGTGTTTTTTTGGAATTTAACACATACTTTAATAATTTACATGTTATTTCACTAATAATATGTTAAGTCAATTATTTCATAGGTATTATATTTCTTTCGAAAATATGAAATATATCCTATTATATTATTTTTATTCCCTAATTTTATATATTAATTATTTTTTTTTAAATTAAAATATCAAAATATAGTAAAGTTAATATTAAATATATAATGGGTAAATTATATATGTTTATTGGATATATTAATCTTAAATGTTTATGTTTATATTAAAATTAAATAAAAACTACTAATAAATATATAATTGGTGATTAATTATTAAAATCATTTAAATATATATTTCAATAATATATATACACAAATAAGGGAAATCTGTATTTTAAATAAGAAAATATAATATATTATCAAAATATTTTTTAAATTTAAAAATTTAAAATATTCAATGTGTAAAAGAATTGTTATTTTTAATATATATTTTTCATATATCCACTAGATAATTATAAAATATTATTATATATTCTCGTCAAAAGGAATAAGTATTATTTATAAGAAAATTGTAGTTTTAGGTGTTATATATTTCTATTTAAAATCACGATTTATAATAAATATAAATTTCCTTTTAAAATATTATCACCAGTTTTGAATTCACATGTTAAAAATTACCTTAATATTATTATTTTAAATTTCTCTAAGAAGTTTAATTTTCTAAAATATTTCGATAAAAAAATATTTTAATTTAAAATTTATTACATTTTAATGTAATTATTTGTTCCAAAATATATTTTTGATTTGTTTTAAAATATAATTAGTTCATTATGATTAAATTTAATCAAATGTTGGATTTTCAAATTAATATTTACTTAATTCTAGTATAAAAAAATTTAATATTTAAAGGTCATTTTTTTTGTAATACTATTTTTCATTACCATTTTTTCGTTTAATTATAATATAAAACATAGAAAATTATCTCTTTAATTTGGATTAATGGATTCAAAATTCTGAATTTGTGGTTCTAAATTTTGTAAATAGATCCATTTTATATTTATGTAATATGAATAGTTACATCAGTATTTTTTCCATTATATATGGTAAATTGAGTAATTATTGTTAAAAATAAATTTATAAGGACTCAGGAATGGCCCAAAAACATACATTACTCTTATTTTATGAGGATTTCCTATTCATATTGACCCAAATTTATAATATATGGTTTTTTATGAAATTATTATGAGATTATAACCTTTGTAATATTTAATGTAAGGAAATACCATACTTGTCGTGGTCTTCTTTTCAATAATTATAATATTTTTAAAATAGATATTAAAAGGGATTATATTTAGGTAAAAATATTAATTTTTTATATGAATAATTTATATTTATCATGAAAATTTATTTGTCATTATTAGTGAAATAAATAATAACATAAATTCTGACAAAACATTGATGAGGTAATTATTCAATTAATGAAAAAATATATAATATAATAATAAAATATTAAATGTAGAATAATATGAAATCCATATTTAAAAAATAATAATTATATATATATATGTGAGATATTATATAATTTTGAATTCATTTAAATAGAAAAATATTTTGTTTCTCTCAATTATTATTGTTAATTTAAATAAATAGTTCCAAAATTGACAACAATTATATTATTTAACAAATAACTTTTTAATATGTATATTAAACTTTATAAAATGATAAAATTTAAAAAAAATGAGCTATATATGGTTAATTACATAATTCATTGTAATTTTAGGCATTGTTATTCATTTTTCAGTAAAATTATTAACTCTCAAATTGTAGAAAAAATTAATATTAATATAATTATAAAAAAGGGATATTAAAGCATTAAAGAAAAATTTTAAGGGTTAAATTTGATATAAATATATGAAATTTGATTTTCTATATTTTTTATATCTTTTTTACGTTTTTCTTAATTCAATGGTTTTGATCAAATTTGGATGCCTAATATTGTTAGAGGAGTTTCACAAGTGTTGGAGGATTGATCGGAGATGAGTATATATGTTTTTAAAAAAGGAATCCAAGATAAATTGATAGTTGATCCCATGTGTGGTGGACTAAGGATTTATCCACAAGTTAATGGTATTATGAAAACATGGATCTTTGCCTTCAAAAAATTTCAATCCAAATGCAATTTTTGTAGAATTAAATAAAACATCTTGCACAAGATTTCCCAAAGAGTGTGAATGAACCATACGAGGTGCCATAGTGTATAGTGATGGGAACATGGTTGGCACATTTTTTTTCCAATCATTAGGTCAAACCTTGTGACCATGTTTTAAAGGTGTAAAGAGACTATTATCTCATTAATAACATTATATCCCTTATTTAATTTTTTCTTCTCCAACACACAACAATCCATTAGTTTGATGATCCTCTTTAATATTCGGCATATGCATTCTTGTTGAACTAGTGTATGGCCTCTTATTTAAGGGAATATCATCTCATTGGATACCTCTTAGAAAGTGACTCACTTATTATAATAATTTCATCATTTTCCATCATATATATGGAGCTATCATTGTGCAAGTTAATATTCATTATTTCCTAGGCATTCACTTATTTTTCATTTTTCATCTAATTCAGGCTGTGTTAGGAACAAATACTATATGAGAGTTACACAGAGGACTTATGGTAGGTGTTATAATTATTTTCCTTAAATTTATAGTTGTTTTATTCCCTTTTCAATTATTCTACATTTTGTACATTCAATAAATTGATTCTAAATTAGATAATTTCCTTGAATAAATTATTTTATCCCTAATAGGTTTCTTAAATAGTATCATGTGATTATTTGAGGTTGTAAATATAAAACAAGAAAACTTGTGAGATGTGATTATATATATTTGTCATTATATAACACCCCTTAGGTGTGTGTGGGATCTCCATCATAAGGGTTTCATTAATAAGTTGAATAATATATTAGGAGATGTTGTATGCCTCTAATTACACATGATTACTTATCATTAAAATGATTAAATGGGTTATATGTAAAACATGGAACGAATTAAATGATCTAATGTACAATTTGTTTTTATGATATGGTTTAATGAGATATTTTTTATTACGTTTGATTAAATGGAAATTTATACTCTATAGATCCAGCCTGTCAGGGCTTACATTTGATTACATGTATACTTCTACTACATGGATATAGATTAAATTAGATTCCAAGGACATTAATACACATATATCCAACATTCTTGTACCTTATTTGACATAAAATATGGACACATTACTTATGATACATCGAAGTATTTTCCATGTTTTATAAGGATATGCTCTATGGGATTGATGAGGATTATTTGTTCATTTAGTACATTGGATCTGGAAATTGTAGGTAGAACACCATATTTATGTAATCTGTTGATTTGGATGGATTGGGCATTTATACGATGGATTTTACCCATCAGTTTCAGACTTAGATTACTCAGCACAAGAAGATGTGGATATTTTATCATGCATTAATGTTGACCCATGTTATCGATTCTTAATCATAGATGGTAAACTAGAATGTATTACTCATTATTATTCAATTATATTATTATCTTACAATGAACATTGTTTCAAATTATACAGACAAACTGGATTTCTTATTGACATTCTTGGAAGTGTCATACTAAGTGTTATCTTAGAAACAATTCGGCCAACCATTGGGTATAGGGACAGACTTCATGGATCTAGGTTTGGACTAGGTAATGTTATTAATTTATGATCATTGATTGATAATTTCTTAGGATCAAGACAGAACATCACCAATTTATTCACAAGATGTTATCTAGAGATAGTTCTATTTAACTTCTATAATTTTGAGACATGTATTATAGTTGAAGTATATTTCCATGTTTTTGGAATTCTATATTGAGATATGATGTAAATAACATCTTTATACGACAATTCCTGTGATTGTTTAATTAATCATTTTTGGGATGTTTATTTACTCTCGAAACAGATTTATATTATTATTCTGCATATTTATTATCTTTTGATACAATTGAGTTACTGTTATTATGAGGGTATAGTGTCCCCACAATACCACCGAAGACAGTCACTTCTACATATCATCCTTAAGAATGCATGGATTCATGCTTGAGGCCATATGACCCCATTACTCAGTGCACAGTTTAGTAGATACTCATTCAAGATGATAAAATGTGGTGTTAGATGATTTCTTTATGTTGAATTCATCTTTTGTTTCAAAAGAAAATAGATGATAAATCAATTATAAATTGTTTATAAGATATTCATGAGAGTAAAAAACCCTTGTTTGGGGTAATTAAAGTGTTTTATGGAATGGTAAATTGTTGTTCAAAATTTTTCTACTTATCGAATATTTGATTATAGTGTGGGTGATGCACATGATATATGATGTAGTCATTGCTATGATTGAGGTGTTTCATTTTAGATGTATCCTAATATTGAAAGGAATAATTTCTCATGAATCATTTTAAGATACTTATAGGATTCACATTCCATGAATATGTCATGCCATAATAAATGCATTGCTTAACTGGATTAAATTTATTATGTGTTGATTCTATTATATTATTGTTACTAACTATCAATTTTTTAAAGGTATTGAGAAACATAATTGGTACAGAAATTCCCTATTATAACTAAAATTTCATTTCCCTAAATCGGATAAATTAGACACATTATGATGAAAAATATAGAACATTAAGTCATTGAACATCGGGTTCATGGGATGGAACATGTTATTTTTGGGATTAAATAGACTCTATAGTTAAATTTATAAGGTTTATGGAACATTATAAATTGGATTTTGTTATTCATATAATTCAAACATTTTGGTAAATTGTTTTATAAATGAGAATGAATATAAAATAAATTAAAATATAAAATGGAAATATATCATTTAAATAGAGTTTCCAATTACTACATGAATGGGTGTTTCCTTTACTATTACACTTGAAGGTCCATATACTAGGACCTATACAGTTAAACAAAGAGCATGAACTAGACTCATCAATCAGTGAGGAAAGTATGTAGTGATTTTGATGTTCATTAAGACTGTTTATATTTCCAAATACTCAATTGAGCAGTAGTTATAGGGAAATGGCTTTGTTATAGGATATCATGTACCTCCCCTCTATTTGTATCTATGATCTGGTTGTTACCAGGTCATTTTATGGGGTTTTCATTTTGAATTTGTAGTGATATGCCACAACTAAGGCCTTTAGTCAAGATCCAAGTGGGAGGGGATGACCATGATCTTGAGTGGTGGGACATAAGGCACCATTAAAAAATCTAGTAGTATTTTTTTATAAATCAACGGTTATTTCAAAAATGGGTGATGATGCCCAGTTAAAATAGAGTTTTCTATTCTTTATTAGACTATTCAGGGATCCCTGTTTCCTACCTCATCTATAGATGATATGAAACATGTGCTCTAGAAGAAAAAATCATCCTTTTCCTCATGGGATTGAGTTCAAGAATCTTTTGAGCTATGTTTGAGATTATTTTGTCAATTTTTGAGCACATGGAGGCTCATTCAAAGTATAGAGTCGATCATGATATGTTTATGAAGCAAGGATCCACTAATAACTAGTCATATGTTATTAAAATATGGGATAATCATTGATATATGGTTTGGAGGTTCTCCCAATATATCCATTACATATTCTTATTTCCTATGACTTTGAGATATGAATTTTCCAATCAGTTTATTCTTATTAAGATGGGTGCAATGACCATTATTATGTATTTAACACAAATTATAGATATTTTTTCATTGGGCTCATATATCATGATGATGATCCATCCATGGTGATATGATTAATGGAAGGTCTTGAGATTTCCTTTTGGTCACAAGTGAAAAGTTATATTTTAATAATAGAATTTATATATTGATTCAATCACAAATTACAATGTGTAAACAAAGAGAAGATGGGGGAATAGAATAGAGAATAAGATCCTCTCATCCCAATGGTTTGGGGAATACATTCATGAAGAAATATTTTGAGTTACCTCATAGTGGGAATACTATTTAGATTTTGGGAAATGGTAATTCTGTCTTCTATTAACAGTGTGAAAGGAGAGGGGAAATGAGGTGCTAGTTTTATAGAGACCCAATCTAGTGTGGAGCCTGCATAATAATGGGATCTGTTCAATGGTTCTTCATGAACTTCAATATTGTGTTTATTTAGAGTATTTTGACATTGAATCATGGTTTCCGAGTTGGATTCATATCTCTATTTTAGAAAATAATCTATAGTATTACATATTGTTTATACTAAGGAGGTAGTCATGTTTCATGGATCTTGACACCAGTTTCACCTTGATAGCAATGTGGGACTACATTGGGTAATCATTAAATTTGTAAATGCTATGATTAATGTTGCTTATATTTACTACATCCAATACTATAAGAGAAGAGTGTAGGTCCATCTATGATGCGAGGTATGATCCGATTAGCTTCTACTGTAGTATGATTCATTTTGTATACAAGGTTTTTAACATTATTTTATATATGTTCCTCTTGTGGGGAATATTTTGCTCGATGTTTAGTTTTTAGATAGTTTTATGACACTTTATAATCCATTGGGGATTCAACCGGAGAGTGTATGCAAGTGAAGAGAGTGCCCCTTGAGATAGGTGGGAATCACATTTTATGGAATGTATTCATCCTCGAGATGATAAGATTCTACATCATTATTAGAATATATTGGCTAGTTTCTAATCTTATATATATGGATTTATATCACATGAGGGTATCCATAACATCCCAAGAGGGAGGTATCTATATCTATAGGGGTGATTAGGATGTCCAGGATAGTGGAGATGTTCCATAGAATCATGGGATGGGTTGCATGATATTCATGATTTCTATCCTCTATCTGGATGATCGCTGAATTTGATAGGAAGAATTCACATCAGTAGTAGATCATATTAGGTATTTCTTATGAACAATTTTTCAGAATTACCTCATGAAGGAGACATGGGGTTCTCTGTTGATCTATTTCTAGTAGATTCACCAGTATCCATTCATACTTATACTATGTCTACTACTATATAATGGAACTCAAGAGAAAACTAGAATGTTTAGTTGAAAAGGGTTTTACACAACCCAAAACTTCTCTATGTGGTTCTTTAGTCATGATCTCCACAAAGGGGGATAGATCACTCAGTCTATGTATGGAGTTTTGAAAATTGAACCATTTATGGTAGAGAAATGTTATCCCATTATTCTAATATATGATCTCTTTAAACATCACTTAAGAGATCAATTCTTCGTTATTATTGATCTTTGTTCAAGTTATCACTAGTTATGTATTCAGAATATATACATTCCTCATACAATATTTTATAGAAGGTATGGTATATATAGGTATTTTGTTATGTTTGTTGGTCTTATGAATAAACTATTACCATTCATGGATTTGATTAATTTGAATATCCATTAATATTCCGAAACATTCATTGTGTTTTTCCAGATGAAATCTTGGTGTATTCTCAATCACAACATGATCATTCTAGATAAAATTACAACATTCTAAATATAGTGGTATATCCTAGGCTATATGTTAGTCTTTAATAATTATAGATTTTAAATAATAAGTTCACTTATTGTGTCACAATATCATATATAAAAGAGTATCTATGGACACAGAGAGGTTCAGTGTGGTAGTGTCTTTGGTGCAACCCAAAATTGATTTTAATATCCATTGTTTCATGGTTTTGGATGGTTATTAAATGAAAATCAGAAGAGAATTATCATTCTTATAAGCACCACATGAGTTATTGAAAAATAATTGTGTGATTTTTTAATGGTTAGATTATTAAAATTATTATGTTAAAAAACTAAAAAAGAGATTGACATCATTGAATGGCCTGATTCATATAGAGTTTTGAAGATTTCATATAGTTTACTCTTATCAATTTCGAATTTGTTTGGATGTTTTCCAGATGTAGTGTATAGAGACATGCAATACATGTATCTCTATTTCAGTCATCATAGAAGGAATTACCCAACGAATGATCTTGAGTTGGTAATCATGGTTCATGATATACATTGTAGGAGTCACTACTTACTGGGAGGGAGTTGTGTGGTGTTAATTGACCATAATAGACTTAATTACATATATAAATAGCATGAAATGAAACATAAAAATAGATAGTGGGTTTAATATATCCATTATTTTGATACTACATGCCCTAAAAGGAAAATTTAGTAGCTAATGATATGGTCTAGAAGACACATAAAAAGGCAGTTCATGATGCCTACAGTGAATGGATTATTTGGGACCTATTTCCATATATTCACTTGGAGGTCTGAGATATTTAGAAGAATAATTTTCACTCACATATGGTAATGAATTTCAATCTTCTGAGTAGCTTCAATATGAAATAATTGTTATATTGTGAAGGATTAGTGATTAGGGACCTTGTTGGACCATTGGAAAGGATCAAATTCTATGTGTAAGTGGTAGTTTTTGGGTTTTAGTATACATACTAGTGGAGATGATATGATAATTTAATGCCTCATCATGTGAAGTACATCCCATTGTTACAATGATAAATCATGAATTAAACTTTCAATACTCATGGATGGGGATCACACATGAAATAACTAGATAAGTCACTATGTTCTCCACCTATTAGAGAGTGAATGAGGAACACCACTGAGCAGGTGGTCTCTTAAAGTTGTTACCAATTTCTGAGTGGAATTAGAAAATAATTGAGATGGATTTCATAAACAGGATATGGAGGTCACCCCAAGGTAGTGATGTTGTATAGGTCCTTATAGATAGGCTGGAAAGGGTCACCCTCCTCCGACCTATTCAATAGACCTTCTCAGATAATGACCATGGGAGAAGTTATATTCACAAGGGTTTGTGCATTGATGTGTTTCTTCATAACATTTTTCAGATATGGATGCCCGGTTTATATATCTTATTTATTACATATTAAAGAGGTTGTTCGGTATACAATTTCTTTTGAGAAATACCTACCACCCTCACACTTATGGACAATAATATCACAATGTACAAGTTCAAGATTAAATGTATAAAGAATGTGTCATTGATTTTAGGGGGGACTTAGGAGAGGAATATACACATAGTTCTATTTTCATAAAAATATTCTAATATGAGACTATAAAAATGAAAACATACATGAATTTGTATAGTAAGACATACTTATCACCTCTTCATGGGATAAAGGAAAGAGAGGTAGTGCTTCTTAGACCATGTCTCATGCATCAGACTTTTCATCATGTCTAGTCAATTAGAAATCATATGAATAGTTAATAGACTAGACATATATACTATGTTGATCACCATTGAAAACATCAATATTTTGAGGTTGGGATCATTAATTATTTACATACCTCATAGAGGTTGGGGAAGAGACTGATTCAGATAGAGGGGTTTGATATCGCCATTATATTTCAGGCCTTTTGAGATACTATAGAGAGTTGGTTCAACATTATATCAATTTTAGTAATCTCCATGGTATCAATCCCTGATTAATGTAATTATTGTATCTCAAATACATCATTATCAATCATACCAAAATCATACTCTTTAGAAATATACAGATGATTGGATGGTATATTAATCCTTCATTAAGAATCCTTTATAACTTTATTAGTGGAAAAATATGTCCTTGGATGGTCAACTGATTTATTGTGAGTGATATATAATATTGAATGTGTATTCATAATGAAATTGGATAGTGAATCATAAGATCATAATCTATGTAGAGAGATCATTTCTGATGTTTTACCTCCATTAGAAGAGAAATTCAAGGATGAGTTTTTCTAATGTAAGGAGATTCTAAGATCCTCATTTTTTTTGGTATAGATATTTTTGGAATTCAGTTTAATTCCTTTGTTTTGAAAAAATGTTAATACTTAATGAGGTGATGAGAGTTTCAGGGGAGTCTAGATAATTTTCAGATACTTTTGGTTTGTTTTTTTGTAAAATGATGAATATTTTTTTTTAAAATCATGTAGATTGTGCTGTATAAAATAAGAAATCTATGTGTTGATGTGTAGGTATCTATCTATAGACACATGGTATGCTGAAATTTTATGCTGGGGATGCATACTTATGTTATCCACCCTCAATTTTTAATGGATAAAAATCAAAAGTTTTTTGCACAATATCCCAAACCATTCACGTGAATTGTGTGAGGTCCCTCATTGGACAGTGAAGGGAACACCATTGGTGCTTGGGTTGGAAAACCATGTGGCCAAAATGTTTGAACTAGTTTTAAAAGGGGAAAAATAAATAATTTTCCATGTTATCCTTATAAAAATTATCACATTTTCTACTTCTCCAAAACAAAGGAATCACTTGATTTGGATTCCACTTTTGATGTTACTCTAATGCTATTATGTCACTCCTATATCCAAAATCCAATTCAAGATCCGACCATCTCCTTGGATTCCTCTCATAAAGTTTTGAACCCCTTAAGATACTCTAATAAATTTTTATTATATTTAATGTAGTATTTTTAGAAAATATAATATCCTTTATTTACATCTTATTCATACAATCTTCATTGTTCATCTAATCAAGGATGAGCTAAGAGGCGATACTGGATGAGTATTCTACCTCAAACTTACAGCATGAGGTCTATACCCTTTACCTCAGTGTTTATTTATTTTATAAAATATTTCCATTTTTTTCATGTCAGACATTCAAAGAATTTATCCTATATAAATTATATTCATTGATTATATTATTTGATCATTGATCACTTTCGAACACAGTACCATGTTTTGGTTTGAGTTTTTCAAACCACATCCTATAACACATATGATTTGGGATTATGTATCATCACGATGATATACCACCACATTGGGTGTCTGTGAGCTCTCTATTATAGTAAGATCATTAATGAATTGAATGTGATAGTAGGGGTGGGTTTATTAATCGCTTATAATGTATTAAAATGTTATTAAAAGATTAAATGTCTTAAATTGAAAACATGTTTTGAGTTGAATGAAATCGTGGCTCCATTTTTAGTATAAAATGGGTTAACGATATGGTTATTATAACTTCAAATTCCATGGAAATTTCTACTCCTCATATTAGGCCCTTGGGGTCTTACATTGGATGACATAGACATTTCTATTATATATATCTAGATTTCATTAGATGGTATGGAAAATAAAACCCCACTGAAACAGCATAATTGGAACAACTTTCACATTTTTAATAGACATGCTCCTTAGTATACACTAAATTCATTATAGATATTTCTGTAGATATTCTCCATAAAGTTGATAAAGATTAATTGTTCAATTTATACGCAAGATTTGGTCCATGTAGGCCAAATACATGGTTACATGATAAAGATGATGGGGATTCATTGGACATTTATACCTTTTATCTAAACTATTGTATCTAATACTATATTAATCTTCAGATGATATAGTGGATGTTTTCACGTGGTTTAAAGGGGACTCCTTTTGGGTGAATGATCATTACTGATAAATTGTAAAAAACAACTCATGTTTATTCTTTTATATTTCAATTATTTGCAGAAAACTATTTCAGAATATACACACATACTGTGTTTCATTAGAAACATTGTTGCATGTGGCCTACTGCATGTTATATCTCAACCTATTTGGGAGGTTGTTGGATTTTGGTAAAAACTTAATGATTGTAGTTAGGGACTATGGAAGCACCAAATTTATGATAATTTATTGATCAATTATTAAAATTATGGGAGAAAAGTATTTTTCGATTCCATTCATGTTATTTAGAGATAAATATTTTTGGCATCTGCACTTTTGAGACTTACAGAATACTAGATGAATTATTCCATATATTTCCATTAGTTTTTATAAAATTATGACATAGATAATATTTTTATATGTTACTGCTTTGGTTATGTTTAGCACACATGTTTTCTAGAGTTATATTTACTAACGCAACTAATTTATATTATGGTTCCACTTATTTATCCACTTGAGATACCACTATGTTACTCTAATTATAAGTGTACAATATCCCCACTGTAAAAAATTACACTCTTTATATGAGTTACTATCCTCTTGTTTATGGTGAGGTATTGTTAGGTCTATGTGATCCACTGCCTTGAGGCAGCTTTTTATTCTTCTGGGGTCCAGACGTTACATTAAAAATGTCAAAAAATTATTTCATGAGATTACGTAGTGTAATCATCAACATAGATTCTAATATTTTCAATTTGGATCCATTTTGAAATAAAAAATAATTTATATTACATTAATATATTTATAAATTCCAATATGTCCCATCCCCTTAAATAAGAAAGGGAACCACTTCTTTTCATTTCATAACAATTAATCACCATTTGGTTTGGCCGAAACATCACCCATCCCTCCCTATAAAATATAACTTTTTATTGAGGCTGTATATTGGGCTGAATACCAATATTAATGGACTTAATCTGTTAAAAAATGTGAAAATTCAATGAAGAGATATTTTATTTTACAACAAATTGTTTTTTATTTTCATCATCCTGCATATAATATTCAACCGTGAAAAAATATAAACAATTGTAGCCGCTACAAAATGAGATTTTATTATTTAAATGTAATAACTTATTTCCACCACCAAAATCCAACAATTTGGAATGGAATTTAGTGTTTGTGGGTATGGTAGAATACAACCTCCCATACCAATCTAATTCGTTTTAAATAACCACATCTCATGTATGGTTATAATGATGGAATTAAATTTTATATTTGATTTTTTTGAAAAATTTATCAATATTTTGAAGATAACATATCATTTAATTCTTACCTATTACATTTACGTACAAATGAAAATGTCATTTGTGAATAAATGTGGACTAAAACATCCCCTATATGATGTGATCCATTTTTTATAACCACATCATATTGATTTTATAAAAAACAATAATTATTGAAATAATATGATATTTATTATATGATTACCATTATAGAAAGCTAAAATTATACATATCTTCATTACATAAATATCATTACAATTCAAATAATGGGGTTCAATCTCTATGTATTAAACTATATTAATTATCTAGAATATTTTTTTAAAAAGTAATTATCCCCCATTATTGATTTTAAATGTTTTTTAGAAAATTTCCCCCAGTCTTGTGTGATGGATATCAACTGTCATTTATGTGTAACAGGGTTCATCTAATATAATTCATTTATACTTCAAAAAATCATTAATTTTCACCATTAGTTTTATAAATTCCATTCAATATCACTTTATTAGTTATTTTTCAAGGATAACAAATCATCCACTTTACTCCAACATGGATCTATAGGCCATGTATTCCATATAGTTAATCTAACCATTAAATGTTTTTTGTATAGGAGATACACTAAATTAAATGGAACTATTTTGATTCATTCTAAATTTGTTCATTATTTCTTATAATAGATCACCTTTGGATCATGTCTCGTCTCTTCATGTAAAATTTTATAAAAATGAGTTGTAATTATGACCAAAACACCACTAAAGTAAAAAATATTCTATAAACAATGTCCTTCCAAAATAATTATATATCTACCTAAAAAATTGTGGTATTTTAATTTCAATATATCATAGTTGTTCCATCTATGGGGAAATGATATTCTTGTTTAAAATAATACACAATATTATATATTAGAGGATTTTCTTCTATTCATTAAGCTCCATACTGATCATAAATTGATTTTAGAACATGAATTTGTAGAGATAAATGATTTATTGGGTGATTAAAAGGGATATTAATTGGAATGCTTCCTTAGAAACCTTAATTATCCATCTTTTGATGACTCAAACATTGAACTTAATGGGATTATTGTAATATTTTCTAATATTGTACATGATGCTTTACTCTTCATAATATTTTTTTATGTTTTGGATTATTATTATTATTTTAGAGGTTATTTTTCATCATGATATTTTATAATCTTCTCTATTTCAACCACATTTATTTTTCAACATTTAATTGAAACTATTTCAACAAAATTATTCATTTCATAATCTATAATTTAATTAAAAAAATATTATTCTCATTTATGAGGTTTTTTTCTCAGCATGACATTATAATTAAATATTCCACATATAATATAATTTAATCATTAATTTTCATTATCTACACTTATAGACGTGTCAATCCATTTTTCCACAGGATCTATGAAATTAGTTTCATCTTATTATTATATGAATGTTTTAGAGTCTATATATTAATTATTTTTCTAATAACATATTCCATTACATTGAATAAATAAGTCTAGAATCAACCATATTTGGTTGAATGTTTTTATCCCTTACTCTATTTCATCTTCTAATTATTCTCATCATATGACTCTAGTTCAGTAGACTCTATGTTAGGATAATTTATATAAAATTTTCTAATTTCAATAAATTTTTTACAAAATGAAGAAAATTTACCTATTAATATAAATGTTTCATTAATGAATAATATTTATAAATGTGATAGTATTTTATTAAAATATACATCCTCATATTCAATATCAAATTCAAATGATTTGGAATTGTATGTATCATTGGTTTTGTGCTCTCTTATGGCCTCAAAATTCATATCATCATTGATATTATTCACAAAAAATATGATATTTAATATTTTATAAGAAATGGTAATTTTATGGCATTTATTAAGATAAATAATTATATTATATCCAAAGTAGATATAATATAGAAAACCCATTCAATAAATTATCTCATCATTTTTTTCAATTGTTAAATCATACATGTTTTCTCCAAAATATATAATATGAAGAAAAATAAAATTTTACCATTTAAATTATTCCTCATCATTTTATTCTTCAGAAGTATTTTCTTATTAAATTTTCTTCTCCAAAGTTTCAATTTTTCCTCTTGGATTTTGATGATGCATTTATAAATTAATTGCTATTTATCTCAAATTACCATTGACCTTTTTATTTTCATAAAAATTCAATAATATATTTCCAAATAAAGTACTGGTATTTTTTGATTTTCCATCAACATACATACATCTCTTAAAAATAAATTTCATAGTAGTTTTGTTAGAAATATGTTAGAATCCTTTAAATTAAATTCAAAGAGAAAAGAGATATATAAAATTGTTATTGTTATAATTATAATAGTCATTATAATTAAATATGGGGCCAAAAATTAATTTTATAGAGTTTATATTATCAATCAGTAGTTTATATTGTATCATGAAAATTAATTCTCTCACTAACACTAGATTATGTTACGAGGGAGGTGCTTCTATTTTGAGATGGGGGTCAAATCTGTAATGTTTTTTTATAAATTAATCTCTCTATTTAAATGAATAAATGTTGTGTAATTAGAATGGAATGCAATTTCTTTGTTACTCAAAAATTCATTAATACATTATAGGAAAATATCTTAGGAATACATTATCTTATCAAGAATTATATCTAATGTGTAATATTACTCTTTATAGTGGTGGATGATTCCCACCCCAACCACATATTCAATTCAATATAACCCCTAGTAAAATACTAATATAAATAATTACTATTATATCATACCGCGAATGTCATTACCCACACCTAACAATGAAGATTAATACTAAAATACAAAATATGATGAATAAAAAACATATTATCACTTGTAAAACCTTGTTTATTTAGAAATAATGAATTTATATTAGCCTCCAGAATATGAAAGTATGTATTACTCAATATGAAGTTATTAAAAATATTAACCAAATATTTTTAGACTCAATAATCAAATTTTTAATGACGAGAGATTAAAAAAATACTGAAAATTGAAGAATAAGTCCAGTTATCTTCAGACACTTTATTTTTTCTCTCTATGTCTCTCCCTATAAAATCTCTTCTATGTTTCAATAGTTTTCTCATTATCAAAACTCTAATTTCAATAAATAGTATTTTTCCTTTTTTGGTTTGCATTTAGGGATCCCTCGTGATCCTTACTCTATTTTGATGATTCAAATAGGTCACTCTCAATAATATTTAATATATATTATTACTTCCCCATGTTCTTCGTGATATTTGTAAAAGACTATATCTACATATAAGATAAAAAATTATTTTATAGAATATATAAATTGCCAATTAAAACTAATATTTATAATTATAATGTAATTAATGGAATGTAATAATTTTTGAATAGTAGGATGTCTAAAATGACTAAATAAAAAAATTACATAAGTTGAAATAGCTACATGACTATTAAGAAAAATGGGCTACATCATTCATATTGTATAACTCTGTATTAATGGTACTATTTTTGGTTTTCAATGGATTTAAATCGGGGTGATATCCTTAAAGAGAGGTGTTTGGAGAAAAAATACCATAGTACAAACAAGGAACATGTAATGAATTTTAGGAGAAATTCATTTTTAGACTTGATAAACTATGAATTGATCACTGAATGTAATATAATATATATTATTATACATATCTAAATTAGGGTTCTAGTAGAAAATTTAGTGGGGAATTTGGAAGTTGAATGGTTAGAAACTGGGATACCTAGGAGTTTTATCATAATAGAGGATCATTGTAACCACATTAGTGTAGGATATCTTTATGTCACTATATCTACAAATGGAGACAGAATATCATGACAAACTATGGTTGGCCTTCTATAAAGTTTTAGGATTTCACCATGATGGTATATTTTTAATAATTTTTAAAATATCTTATCTTCATCTATATTGTTGGGATCATTTTAATAGATGTTTTTGAGGTAACATCACTGGAAATCCAATATTTTGATATAAATGTTTTACTATTCATGTAGATTATAAATGAGATTTGGATGATCGACAATGACATATGTGGATGATATAAATTTTTATTGTGTATTGAGATCTATGTTATGATTATCTATCCTCATGTATGTTATTCAATAGGTAGTACTCACATTATGACCAAGTTGTAGAGATGATGATATATAAAAGTACACCATAATTTTTCATTAATTTTTTGTGACTTGTTTTTATGTAATATGAGTTATGTGTATCTGTATTTATTATGTTACTATAAGGCCCCAGCCTTAAAACTTATTTAATATTGAATTAAATTAATAATTCATATTGAGGATCTTTACATGATTTAGAGTTTTAGAGAATTAGGACATAACTATTGCATCTCAAAAGATTACAAAGTAGACACTTCTACAAAGTTTCCGTAAAATAAAAACTCTTAAAAAGAAATATATCTAGTTCCATGTTTTAGATAGAATGACTTTCCCTTTATCGCATCCATGACCCTATTCCACATTAAGTCCTCTGAAAAAAATTTCAAAAAAACATGGGGTGAGCATAAGAAGCTCAGTAAGGGATACACAAAGTATGAAAACTGTTTGTTTTTCAAAACCATAAGTAAGACATGTATAATTTATCAAAGTAATAATTTTCACCTTTATGAAGTAGAAAAAAACTTTTCACTGAATAAAAGATCATTACTTACGCTTTTAGAAACAAAATATTACCATAAAACCCATATAAAGAACACATAACATATAAAGGTAACTTGGGACAGAAACATACATAAATGGAATAACCATACGGTTGACTTCCACACATACTTAATGGAATAGCCATATGGCCGACTACCATACATACTTAATGGAATAGCCATATGACTGAGTTCCATATCCAATGCATTGGAGGTTATAACATAACCACCCGTCCTGGTATTCACGGCACCACCCGTCATATGTCCAAGTACCATTATAAAATCATAACACATAAAACAATTATAATGGAAAGAAAACATTTCCACATTTCAAGTACAATATATCACTAATATATATTTACATAACATATCCATTATCAAAACCATTTTCAATACCAAAAAGAAGTATATGGTATTTATTTACTTTTAAAAATATAGCGGATTGTTGAGGAAGCCAAAGATCAAATAATACTTGCAGCGGCGGGAAAGGGTCGTTGTCACCGCATACGTCAAAAGAAACATTCCTTTTTTTCATTTAGTAAAACGCTTCATAGAAAAATATTCCTTTTGAATAAACGTAAAAGTCAAAGGGATTTATACACCATATATAATAATGTTGTGTATAAAACAAAATATGCCTCAATGAAAGGAGATTGAGATGAAGTCCCTTACAAAGACGGTATCCTTTGATTGAGGATAAATCAATTACATAATTATATGTGACAAACGAATAAACCAAATATAAATGGATATTAAGTGTAAAAAAATCGGAGGTTATTCACACATATTCATAGAACGACATATTCAAGGAGTACAAGTTTATCCCAAAGAATCAAAATTGGGTTAAATAGTTCCCCTACAAAAATTTGACAGCCTAACGGCATCACACCAAAATTCAGAAAATGAGTTGATGAGAGATAAAAAGAGGTATCTCATCACTTGGACATAAAATTTATAGGAATAAGAATATATAAGAACATATCCCATCATAATAATATTAAAAGACCTAAAAAAAGTCTTTTACTATGTGGAGGGTGAATGGTTCCCTTACCGAATTGGGTTACTTCCTGACCGTACACCCCATGAAAGAAGTACTATACAACATTGATGTAAATACCCATAAACAAAATTATATTACACCAAGAGTAGAATATTGGGCAGTACATACACCGCTCGAAATAAAATGGTGGAAAATGTAGCATAAATCTCACAGGAATATAAGTGAGATGAAAAATCCCTTCTGAAAACTCTGCAGCCTAACGAAGCCACTTAAAACATCCAAAAATGGATTGATGAGATCAAATAGGGTATCTCATAATATTAACATAAAGTTTAAATTAAGAGTAATATAAAAGAACATCCCACAACATAACAAAGAGGATCTTAAAAGAAGTGACATAAAGGAGAGTACATAAAAATAGAGAGATTGGATCTCCTACGAAAATTCGACAGCCTAACGACGCCACTCCAAACCTCCAAAATGAATTGATGAGATAAAATAGAGCCTATCATCATAAGAACATATAATGTAAAGTAAAAGTAATATAAAAGAAAATCCCAATCATAAGAAAGATGAGTTTAAAAGGAATGACATAAAAGAGTGTACTTAAAAAGAGAGGGGTATGATCCCTTACGAAATTTCGGCAGCCTAACGACGCCACATAAAAATTATTAAAATGAATTGATGAGAGTAAGAGGGGGTATCTCATCATATTAAAATACAAATTAAATTATGGTTAATAAAAAAGAACATCCTCCAACATAATAACATGGTGTATAAATGAAATGACATAAAAGAGGGTACTTGAAAAGAAAGAGAGAGGTTAGATCCCTTACCCCGTGTCCGACATGACTCGATCGTTCATTAATCTCATGAATAATAAAATTGAGTTAATTTATACTTACTTAAGAACATTTTTCATGTTCATTATTCCTTTTATATCACTTATTACCGTGTTATGCACATTATGTAATCATTTAAGTTAATAACGGTCGTTTTGTCGATAATTGTTACTTGAGTCAAAAATAAACTCTTTATAATCACAAGTTTGTTCATGGGGTAAAATATCCATTATATCAATATTTATATTCATTATGTAGATATCATGTATATTATATATATTCATTATATACATAAATTTAAAATATTACATAATCATTTAGAGGTAAGAAATGAAATGCACAGATCATAGAGACGATAAGCTGTACGTATGCATGAACGCTACTTCCATTTCTATTTCATATTTAATGGAATTAAAACATAATTATACATAATAGTATTATAATTATAGTATGGTATCATATATAATATCATTAAATCTGTCCTTTATACGTACCACAGAAGGTATCATCGAATCAAATCACTTTGAGGGGGCGGTAGTCTGTACTTCCTAAGATGAAGATATCAAGTTTACCCATAATGGAAACCATAAAGGTATTCCATAAAAGAAAAATAAGAATCTTAAGGAAAACATAAACATATTATATATCATATATCAATATGGTGACATCTTAATGGCCACCTTTTAAAGTGTTGAAAGAATATTGAATAATGATCGTTTCGTGAGGCAGAAATTCACCATCCACAAAAACAGTACGTTCTTTTACCATTAGATGTAGGTGTGTGTAAGTGTATCTCGAATCATTCTTATAAAAACATCCTAGTATATGTAATATAATGGTGTTTTTACAAATTAAATTAATAAAAAGATTTTATGGGGTTGGAGAAGCAAACTAAAACAAAAGAGCACAAGTGAAGTAGTTACCTTAAAATCGGGTAACTCCATTTGGTTTGAACCAAAAGGGTTTCTTGAAGGGCTTCCTGCCTATGTTATGGATTCTAGGATGAGTATATTGATGTGGAGAGGCCAAATTATCAGAGATTGGATGAGACAATGGGTTGAGAGCTGTGGGTAAGGAGGTAGAGGTGGGGGGCTTTTATAAGAGGAGATGAGGGGCACTTTTGGAAAATCAAGAAAGGATACATTATTTTCAAAAGAGTTTCGGATTTTAAAGGTCCAAAATAGATATATTTCTAGGATAAGGTGATAAGGGTTATCAATCCACCCATTCAATTGGTTTTTGACATGTTTAGGTCTTAGATTTTACATTATCTTTTCATTTTATTTAAATCGTTAAATAATGAGGTAATCGCTGCATCACCATGATGTCATATATAATTTACATTATTTAATTACTAAAAACTAAAAAACAAAATACTTTGATGTAGAAAATCATTTTATCTTTCCAATGACTATTTATAGTCAAAAATCAGACTTGTATAACCCCATGTAAAAATTATTTTATTAAAACAATACATGTTTGTGTCATTTTTTACTTTGACTTTAAATAAAAGGTATTAATGTCATTATCTTACCCAAGTGGAACCATGGGGTCCCAAAAATAGTCCCATGGGTTGTGTTGGTCTTACATGACTCATCCAATAGGGTTATTACTAGTGTCAAGATATTTTCATTTTATTATAATATCATTTTTACCTTAAATCACACTAATTACCTTTAATCGTGATTAATAAAACTTTACAGTTACTTTTCATCAAAAATTATTTTCATCCCATTGAACCACATTTTAATTAATAATGAAAATATTTTATATATTTTTTTTTGAAATTTAAATCACAAAAGTAGTAAATTTCCATTTAAGCAGAAAATCAGTTTTTGTAACTACCACTTTGTGGTTTCACTATTCATTAAAAATTAAGGTTTTTCAGAAAAATACCAAAAATTAACGCTAAGCTATTTTTGATATTCCAAATTCAAAAATTATTTCTATTTTACCAAATTCATAACATAGAAGATTCATTAATTAAATTTATAATTAAATCCCACTGTCAAATCCAATAGCGTGTTTTTAAGAAACAATATCCATCAAAAGACTCACCCTCCTTTATGTCCAATCTCAAAGTGATATTAATTCCAATGGCCACCATTAGATTATATGGTAAAAATATATTCTAATTTCAATTTAAAACCAATTAAAAAGTTAATCAAACTATATAAATAAATTAGATTAAAATGAGGTTTTCAATTAAAATACAACACTTTTCACTATTCATTAAAAAATGAACATTATCAGAAAAATACCAAAAATTTACACAAAGTAAATTTTGATTTACCGATTCCAAAGAATAATTTTATTTTGTCAAATGAAACATATAATATTTTTAAAAGTATATTTAATAAGAATTTTCCATCGAAAGGCGATTAATCGACCTTTTAATGAATATTAGAAGATTTATGCTAAAAATTGGATTCATTTGCATTTTTAATCCTCTAACAATTATTGTAAAAAGTGAAAATATTTGACAAACATATATAATAATTTTTTAGTTAGTTATGTTCATTCCTGTCATTACAACGGCTAGGTGTTAACTACCATTTAAAATAAAATTATTTTATTATTAGAGTGCAACGTAAGATTTCAAAGGAACTCGTTGTTGCGTATTAGGTAAGCCATCATGCATAGCGTTCACTTTAAAGTAATATTAATATTTTATTCACAAATATGGATAAATATAAAAATGTAATATTCTTTATTTACCTGGGGTGTTACATCCTTCCACCATTTTGGGAATTGCGTCCTCGTAATTTTCAAATTGGGCTTGGAAACTTCATTGAAAGCCCCACATCAGAAAAAGGGTAAATTAAACTATCACATTAAAAGAAAGAAAGGGAAGTACAAAGGTCACCCGAGTTAACCTATACTAGGATTCCATGTATGAAAACATGGATATGGAAGAAAAAACAAAGGGTCATGTTCTGAGGGAGTGTGATAGAAAACATGTTTAGGAGAAAGTTAACCACCAGAAAATCAAAAACTTGTGATTGGTTAAACAGTATTGGATTCCCCAGTAAGAAAAGTTAATGGACACAATTTTTTTAGTTACTTTTCATTGAGGAATTAATTTTTGAGCTTAACTAAAACATAAGGAAACATACTTACTTGTCACGTTCACTTTCAACTTTTATTATATTTTTTACTCGAACTCATATTTTCTCCAAAAGATGAGTATTTAGGATGACTTGTTTACATTAAGAGAGATATAATAAACTTCTATAGAATCAAATAATCCACAAAAGAGAACTATATATTTCTCATGTCTTTAGACTTTATCCAAAACCAAAACCAAAAAGGTTAGTACAAGATCAGATAATCCAGAAAAGGATAACCCTTTATAAAAATAAAATCTATTGTTAATCTCCAATACTTGTCAAAAAAAACCCAAATCTCAACAAAGACCATTAGATAAACAATTTTTCTGTAAAATTATTCAATATAAACCAAACTAATACTGAAAACCAAATATTTGAAGGATTTAATCACATTGTCTTCCGAGGTACAAATTAACACTTATCTCCAAATAACATCAGTTGCTCTTAAAGTCTCATATTGAAAAGTAATTAACCTAATCACATATCCTCCATGATAGGTTGATAATTTCCCTAGGTAACCAAAAATAAACTTACTCTTAATTCATAAAATAATCTAACTATAAATAATAAGTCAAACTAATGAGGTACTTCACGTAGTTCAGTGGTAGGCAATAAATACCAGTTACACTTTGGTTGTGGGTTCGATTCCCGCAGCTTTGTCTGACGCGACGGGTTGTCACACGGTCTGTGTGTTGTCCTTTTTCAAAAACTATATAATTCTTAAAACATTCTACAAAAACGATATAAAATCTTCAAAAATAACCATAACATAATTTAACCTCAATTTTATCTCATTCCTTTCACTTTCTATCATAATATATAGTAACCCATAATTACCTCAAAAGTAAGGATCATATAAAAACAAATGGTTCTTTATAACTATGTCCACAAAAGAACAGATAACTATTCCTTGAATAAAATTTTCATATATCAAATATTAGGGTTTCACAAACAATAAAAAGTCATCTAATGTAACCCCATCATCAAAAGAGACTTAATACTATTAAGAATTTCACTATAACTCTTGAAACCCTTATATGTTGACTTCTTACTCATTCAATATTCTTCATGATCCATTAACCATTCATTTTCATCTTATTCTGAAATACTTCTCTCCTACAAACAAAATCATGAATCATATCCTAATATTCCAAAATAGGAAAACAAATGCTTAGAAATAATCCGTACCTTTGATTGGTCATTGTCAGTTTCTTCATCCTCAATTGGAATGGCATTAGGTATTGGTAAAAGAATATTTGTATGATCTTGGTGATCCCATTCCCGAAACTTCTTCATAGTACATGTGTTTTCATAATGACCATGCACACCACATTTAAAACATTCAATTGATCCCTCAGAATGAACCTCTTTCCCTTTCCTCGAGTCAATTGGATGGTTCATTTTTCCATGGCAGGTTCTTGCTTTATGACCTTTATTTCCACATCTATAGCATATTTCTGTCCCTTTGAAAAATTTTCCTAGTTGTTTCTTTCCACATCTTTGACAAATAAGTTTTTGAACGCACATACCTTTAATATTATTACCTGTAGTTCCGTAGGGATTAGTTTCTCACATATATGATGCCTTATAGAAATCACCAAGATTTAGGTCTTCAATCATGAATCCAGATAGTTGGTTGAGGATAAACACAAGAGTTCTCATTGCATCTACCATATCATTCAGTTTCTCGCTCAAAAAACTCTCATAGTTTCCTTCACATCCACTGTTACTTTGGTGCCTGCTAGATCCATCCATTAACTAAAAACAAAAAGGTCAATGTGAGTATATCAATAAAACCATCATGTACTAATGAAAAAGATAAACACTAATATTTACTTACTTATTCACTTTATCTAAAACTAGGACTCTTTCTGAAATCCTAACCATTATGGTAATGTCAATTATGCTTAGAGAATAACTTAACCTCTAAAGTTATCTAAACTGACCTTTGATACCAACTATAAGACCCCAACCTTAAAACTTACTTAATATTGAATTAAATGACTAATTCTCACTGAGGATCTTTTCATGGTTTATAGTTTTAGATAATTAGGACATAACTATTACATCTCAAAACATTACAAAGTAGACACTTCTACTAAGTTTCCATAAAATAGAAACTCTTAAAAAGAAACTTGTATAGTTCCATGTTTTAGATAGCATGACTTTCCCTTAATCCCATCCTTGAACCTTTTCCACATTAAGTCCTATGGAAAAAATTTCAAAAAAAACTTGGGGTGAGCATAAAAAGATCAGTAAGGGATACACAAAGAATAAAAACTGTTTGTTTTTCAAAACAATAAGTAAATCATGTATACTTTATCAAAGTAATACTTTTCACCTTTATGAATTAGTAAAAAACTCGACACTGAATAAAATATCATTACATACCCTTTTGTAACAAAAAGATTACCATAAAACCCATATAAATAACACAAAACATATAAAGGTAACATGGGACATAAACATACTTAAATGGAATAATCATACGGTCGACTTCCACACATACATAATGGAATAGCCATATGGCCGACTTCCATACATACTTAATGGACTAGCCATACATCCGACATCCATACCCAATGCATTGGAGGTTATAACGTAACTACCCATCCTGGTATTCACGGCACCACCCATCATATGTCTAAGTACCATTATAAAATCATAACACATAAAAAAATTATAAAGGAAAGAAAACATTTCCATATTTTAAGCACAATATATCACTAACATATATTGACATAATAAATATATTATCAAAACCATTTTCAATACAAAAAAGGAGTATATGGTATTTATTTACTTTTAAAAATATAATGGCTTGTTGAGGAAGCCAAAGATCAAATAATACTCGTGGAGGCAGAAAAGGGTCGTTGTAACCGCGTACGTTAAAACAAACATTCCTTTTTGTAGTTTAGTAAAACTATTTGTATGAAAAGAATAATATTGAATAAATGTAAAAGTCAAAGGGTTTTATACACCGTATAAAAGAATGTTGTGTATAAAACTAAATATGCCTCAATTAAAGAAGATTGAGACAAATTCCCTTACAAAGACGGTATCCTTGGATTAAGGATAAATCAATTACATAATTATGTGTGACAAACGAATACATCAAATATAAGTGGATATTAAGTGTAAAAAAATCAGTGGTTATTCACACATATTCATAGAATGACATATTCAAGGAGTACAAGTTTATCCCATAGAATCAAAATTGGGTTAAGAAGTTCCCTTGCAAAAATTTTACAGCCTAACGGCGTCACTTCAAAATTCAGAAAATGAGTTGATGAGAGATAAAAAGGGGTATCTCCTCACATGGACATAAAATTTATAGCAATAAGGATATATAAGAACATATCCCATCATAATAAGATTAAAAGACCTAAAAAAAGTCTTTTAAAAAGAGGAGGGTGAAAGGTTCCCTTACCGAATTGGGTAACTTCAAAAACATACACCCCATGAAAGAAGGACTATACAACATTGATGTAAATACCCATAAAAGATAGTATATTACACCAAGAGTAGAATAACTGGAAGTAAATACACCACTGAAAGGAAAATGGTGGAAAATGTAGCATAAATATCTCAGGAATAAAAGTGAGATGAAAATTCCCTTACGAAAACTCGGTAGTCTAATGACGCCACGTAAAACATTCAAAAATGGATTGATGAGATAAAATAGGGTCTCTCATCATATTAAAATAAAGTGTAAAGAAAGAAGGATATAAAAGAACATCCCCCAACATAACAAAAGAGGATCTTAAAATAAGTGACATAAAGGAGAGTGCTTAAAAAGAGAGAGATTGGATCTCTTACGAAAATTCGGCAGCCTAACAGTGCCACTCAAAAAATCCAAAATGAATTGATGACAGAAAATAAGGTCTCTCTTCATACGAACATAAAAAGTACAGTAAGGGTAATATAAAATAATATCCCAATCATAAGAAATATGAGCTTTAAATTAATGACATAAAAGAGTGTACTTAAAAAGAAAGAGAGGGGTAGGATCCCTTACAAAATATTGGCAGCCTAACGGTGCCACTTAAAAATTCTTAAAATGAATTTATGAGAGTAAGAGGGGGTATCTCATCATATGAAAAAAAAATTACAGTATGTTGAATATAAAATAACATCCTACAACATAATAACATGGGGTATAAATGAAATGACATAAAAGAGGGTACTTGAAAAGAACGAGAGAGGTGAGATCCCTTACCCCTTTTCCGACATGACTCGATCATTCATTAATCTCCAGAATAATAAACTTGAGTTTATTTATACTTAATTAAGAACCAGTGTCAAGTTCATAATTCCTTTTATATCACTTATTACCAAGTTATTCACATTATATAATCAATTAGTTAATAACGGTCGTTTTCCCGATACTTGGTACTTGAGCAAAAAAAATCCTTATAATCACAAGTTTGTTCATGGGGTAAAATATCAATAATATAGAGAATTATATTAATTATGTAGATATGATATATATAATATATATCCATTATATACATGCATTTATAATATTACATAATCATTTAGAGGTAAGAAATGAAATGCACCGTTAATGGAGACGGTAATCCGTACGTACGCATGAACGCTATTTCCATTTCTATTTCATATTTAATGGAATTAAAACGTAATGATAAATAATAGTATTATAATTACATTTTTGTATCATATATAGTATCATTATATCTATCCTTTATACACACTACATATGGTATTAACGAATCGAATCACATTGAGGGGGCGGTAGTACGCACTTCCTAAAATGAAGATATCGCGTTTACCCATAATGGAAACAGTAAAGGTATGACATAAATGAAAAATACAGAAGCTTAAGGAAAAAATAAACATATTATATATCATATATAAATATGGTGACATCTTAATGTCCACCTTTTAAGGTGTTAAAAGAATATTGAACAATCATCGTTTCGTGAGACAGAAATTCACCATCCACCGAAACATTTTGTTCTTTAACCATTAGATGTAGCTGTATGTAATTGTATCTTGAATCCTTATTATAACAACATCGTATTATATGGAATATACTGTTGTTGTTACAAAATAAATGAATAAAAAGAGTTTAGGGGGTTGGAGAAGCAAAATAAAACAAAAGAGCACAAGTGAAGACGTTACCTTAAAATCGGGCAACACCCTTTGGTTTGAACCAAAAGGGGTTCTTGAAGAGCTTCCAGCCTAAGGTAAGGATTCTAGGATGAGGAGAGGTATTTGGAGAGACAAAATTATCCAATCATGGCCTATCCAAAGGCTTGAGAGGTGTGGGTAAGGAGGTAGAGGTGGGGGCCTTTTATAAGAGGAGAGGAAGGGCACTCTTGGAAAGTCAAGAAAGGTTACATTATTTTGAAATGCGTTTCGGATTTTAAAGGTCCCACATAGATATATATCGAGGATAAGGTGATAAGGGTTCTAAATCCACCAATACAATAGGTTTTTGACTTGTTTTGGTCTTTAATTTGACATTATCATTTCATTTTATTTAAATCGTTAAATAATGAAGTAATCGATGCTTCATCATGATGTCATAAATAATTTACTTTATTGAATGACTAAATATTATAAACAAAATACTATGATGTAGGAAATATTTTTAGATTTTAAATGACTATTTATAGTCAAAAATGAGACTTGTAATACCCTCATGTAAGAATTTTTTTTATTAAAACAATACATGTTTGTGTGATTTTTACTTTTACATTAAATAAAAGGCATTAATGTCATTATCTTACCCAAGTGGCTCCATGGTGTCCCAAAAATCAACCCATGAGTTTATTTGGTCGTCCATGACTCATACTATAGGGTTAGGACAAGTTTCAAGATATTTTCATTTTATTATAATATCATTTTTACCTTAAATCACACTAATTACCTTTAATCGCGATTAATAAAACTTAAAAGTTACTTATCATAAAAAATTATTTTCATCCCATAGAACAAAATTTTACTTAATAATGAAAATAATTTATATTGGATTTTTGAAATTCAAATCACGGAAGTGGTAAAGTTCCATTGAAACGAAAAATCAGTTTTTATAACTACCACTTTGTGGTTTCACTATTCATAAAAAATTAAGGGTGTTCAGAAAAATACCAAAAATTCACCCTAAGATAATTTTGATATTCCGAATTCCAAAATGATGTCTATTTTACCAAATTCATAACATTGAAGTTTCATTAATTAATTTTATAATTAAATCCCGCTGTAAAATCAAATAGCATGTTTTTAAGAAACAATATCTATCAAAAGATTGTCACTCATTTATGTCCAATATCAAAGTGATATTAATTCCAATGACCACCATTGGATTAAATGGTAAAAATATATTCTAATTTCATGTTAAAACAAATTAAAAAGATAATCTAACTATATAAATTAATTATATTAAAATGTGGTTTTGAATTAAAATACAACACTTTTCAATATTCATTAAAAATGAACATTATCAGAAAAATACCAAAAATTTACACAAAGTAAATTTTGATTTCCAGATACCAAAGAATAATTTTATTTTTTCAAATGAAACATATAAAATTTTCAAAAGTATATTTAGAAAGGGTTTTCCATCAAAAGGAGGTCAATCGACCTTTTAAATAATATTAGATTATTTATGCTTAAAATTGGATTCATTATCATTTTTAATACTCTAACATTTATTGTAAAAAGTAAAAATATTTGACAAAAATATATAATAATTATGTAGTTAGTTCTGTTCATTCCCGTCATTACAACGGCTAGGTGTTAACTACCATTTAAAATAAAATTATTTTATTATTAGTGTGCAACGTAAGATTTCAAAGGAACTCGTTGTTGCGTATTGGGTAAGCCATCAAGCATAGAGTACCCTTTAACGTAGTATTAATATTTTATTCACAAATATGGATAAATATAAAAATGTCATATTCTTTATTTACCTGGGGTGTTACAGTAACAGTTGAGATTTATGAAATAGTTATAATTTTTTTCTATGTTTAATAGTATTTAGGATTAAAAGTATATGTGTAATTTTTTTTGGTATTTTAAAAATTGGGATTTATGATTTAGTCTATTACCATGAGTGTGTTGAGTAGCAAGTTTATGATGTTATCGGGTTGGTTACTCATGTGGGTGGGGGAGGGAAGTTTTAATTTTTGGAAATGGTTTTTATGACTGTATTTTCTATTTTTATAATGATTATAATTTTTTTTATATCATATCAATATTATTGGGTTATAATGATCATGAAACTCAAATTTTGGATAGGGTTAGTCAGTTTCATAGCTAGGGTTATCACATTGAATGGTTTTTATACAGTTGGGAAGTTGTGACAATATTTTTATTTGGGTGATAAAATATTAGTTTCTATTTGTATTCAAGATGTTTATTTATATATATTTTAGGATATATATTAGTTCATCAATGTATGGTGTATGTTTTCAATGCGTCATGTAAAGGACAGGGGAATCAATATTCTAGTAGATTCCCACCAGTACCTCATTGGGTAGACACTAGAGATACATTAGGAAGATTGGATATTACCTATTATATTTAAAGAATACTTTTTATACAATGTAACCCCATTTGAGCCACTATTATTCTAGTGGGCCCCTGATGATACATTGTGAACATTATACATTTAATAAAATTATTTTCATTTATTTATTTAATTTATTGGAATTTAAATGAAATGGAAAGAACGTATTCTTCTCCATTGACGTGGAATCATATCTATCATGTTATCCCCTCCTCCAAGATATTATTAAATATGATCTAGATTAATTTCTCAATCAGTCTAAAATGAGGGATTTTTCTAGGAATGGATCACATTGATTATAGTCTTATTTTTGTTTTTCTCGATTATCCATATGACTTAAAAATATATTATATGTTATTTTTTTCTCATGTATGATGATATCATCCACCTCATGTTAAATATGTATTTGAAATATAATAAGGACTTAAAAAGTATGAGTTATGTGGTTCCTTGATATATTTTTTCTATTTTTTCTTTATATTTCATGTTACATATGTTAATTCATAGGCTCATTTGTGTGGCATATAACATAATAACATGAAATTTAAATTATTCTTATGAGATACATAGTGGTAGTCTTAAGATGGTTTTGATGGGATATTTCATGTTTGTAATTTTTTTCATTTCTAGTGGCTCAATCCATTCATTCCATGTTCAAAATTTATGTAATGCGTTATATTAAAAGTAATGTTTTTTATAATATATTTCATTTTGTATAGAATGATTCACATTTTTTGTTCCAATAAAAATTATTCATACCAATATAACTAAATTCATTATATTCACTACATTGGTTGGAGATCAAAGATATCAATATGATTTTAATCAATAGGTTATTAGTGATTCCATTCATCAGGGAGTTCAGTATATTGGGGTTTTTGGGTACATAAATTGGACCATGAGTTGGAATTTAACACTGTATGATTGTTGTGATCCTATATATAAGAGTATTGTAGTGTGATGGTGTCATATTCCCTACATCATGGAATGTTTAAATAAGGTTATCTTATAAATAGGGTTATACTAATTTTTTTTCAAAATAAGTACTCAACCTCCCAAAATAGTTTTTTTTAATGGATATCGATACAAAATTTACCACCTCTAGATCAACATTAAAAATAATAATTAAAAATATAGATACAAAAATATATGTTGTGAAGTTAATGGAGTGTTTTTCCTTTTAAAAAAATTAAATTTATTCTACTAATGCTTTATCCATTGTATAAATAGTACCTTTTGAATACCATTCATTTTTCTAACATCATTTTTTATATAGATGAATGAATAAATTTGTTGTTATATGAATAAATTTAATGCAGATAAAATTTATATTTTGAATCATGGAATGGAATGATAGATTTATATATATTATTTATATTCCATGAAAATATAATGAATTTAATATCAAAAATTTATACAAATTAAAGGAATTTATTATTCAAATTATGATTATTATCGTCTATATAAATTCCTATTCACGTGGGATACGCTAAACCATTATGATGTTTTATTTTAATTTCTTATTTCATAATATATTTTTGGGATACGTATCACTATAAAAAAACAGAATAAATTTAGAAATAAAAATATTATGTAGAACATTATTAAAATTTAACTGAAAATTGGATACTTTTATTTCAATATACCATTCATAGATACACTATAAATGACCTTAATTATCCACTTATATAAAATGAATTTCTTATTAAATGATGCATTACAACATAAATTATCATTAATTCACCAGTTCATTTGTTTTATCCCACAAATATGGTTAATCATAGAGAATTATTGGCATTAATTAATAATGTTTATGGGATTATATATCATGGAATGAGGTATAATTTAGGGATATTTCTCATTATTATTAGTTGAATGGTTCAGAAATTATTTAATCATTGATATTTACAGTTTCCTCTATAATTTTACGAAATATTAATATAAAATAAATCATTGAATATTATTTTTATGTATGAGATCTGGTGAGAAAAAATGGATAAGAACTTTATGTGAGACATCCATATTTTTCCAAATAAAATTTATGAATTGTATTATAGGTTACTATATCGGGACATGATATTGAACTCACAATATAAAGAGTGACATGATAGAGAACATGAAATATTTGTTATATTTTGTGATTATAAATACTGAACATTAAAATAATAAATATAAAGCATTTAAAATAATATCTCCTCCCCACTAACTCTCAATTGAATAACAAATTATTATATATATTTATCTTATTCAAATATATTTAAATATGTATTTTTTGACTTTTTTATCATCCATTATTATATTTTTTAACAAAATCCTCTACACTCTATATATATTCTACCTATAAGCATAATAAAATATTTAATTGAAAATTTTATCATTGTTTATATTCCCTATGATGAATAATAATAATTTTACAGAACACCAAATGTAATATATGGGAGGTGGTATAGCTACCCTGAAATTCATTTTGATTATAGATATTTTATACTATTATTGGGGATGGTATGGGAAATTTACACATCAATATAACCATACATATTGAAATACAAAAATATATAGTAAATTGTTATTTCAATCTTATAGTATTGTAACATTCATTGATAATAAAATTTAGTTCATTTATTAACACAAAAATTATATTTTACTTGACATACACACTATATGTTTGAGTTATGAAATGATAGCTATTATAAATTATATTGATAGAAATTTGAATAATGTTGAACATATAACAAATAATTCCATCAATAAATTCAATTTTAATTAAAAAATAATTTTCTATTGAAAATTTAATTTTAAGAGTATATCATCCAAAAAGTGCTAGATTTTTAATGGCTATGGGTATTTGATATTCTAAAGGAATATATAAAACCTTCAAGTATTTCAATTTAATAAAATTTTAGAAATCATCTTTTATATAGTACGACCTGATTAAGTATATTTACATGAAGAAATATTTTTCCATTATATATTATAGAGGTGTGAAGTAAATTTTTGGTTGAATAGAAGATAACTGATAAAAAAATAATTGTTATGTATATAAATAATTATAAAAGATATTATTTCCTAAAAATATAACCACGGATCTTAGAAACCAGTTATTATTACTTTTATAAAAAGATTAGAAGGCTTTCCATGAATCATGAGATTATTTTTTGGAAAATAAAAATAGTTTCCACATAATTGATTACAAGACTCTCATCTCATAATGATCTTATATTGAAGTAATAATGTTCTACTAAATGATATTTTAAATGTTATAGAATGATTAAATTATATTGACAAAACCGAATTGATGAGATCAAAAATATATTTACTATGAATTGTAATTAATAAACACATATGGAAAATAGATAGAGAATATTCTCATTGATTTAAGTGATAGTAATAGAAAATGTGAATTTAAAAACTACTAATGATAATTGGAAGATATAAAATAATAAATTCATTTTCCAAAAAATATGTTCATAGTATAATTATTTTTAAATATTTAGAAACAATGCATTTAAATGGATGAAATTTAAAATTACTATTGAATAATCATAACCATATGATGTGAATGAATTTTATTATATGGGTAATTATAGGATACAACATATTATAAATTATTCAATATTTGATAACTATAACACAATATATAATAATAACTAATATTATTCCATGAAAGTGAATGGATAAATACAAAATAGAGTACAAACCTACTTTTAGAGAAATAAACAACTTAGTTTTCATGATATATGCATATAATTATCTTATGAGAACTATTAATATATATCATTGTATTTATACTCTAATACAGGGAATAATTTTTATGAAATTAGTGAAATCATAGTTACTAAAAATAATATGATTTATTATTTTATAAATATGAATTTAAACTCCCTATTATTTTTTATTCTGACACATTGTAGTAAAGATATAAACCTAAAAAATATCAATTACAATCATAGAAAAAACATCATGATGGGAAAATATAAATTTCCATACCCCAAATAAATTAATCCTAATGTGGTTTGTATAGATTTTAAAATATTTTGTTTACTATTTTAATTGAAAATAAAAATATTAGCATATACAACCTTTACGTTCTTAGACATTTTACGGAATATGAGTTCATTGGGGGGATATAAAATAATAATACTGAAAAATTGTCACTATATGATCAATGTTATGGAAAAAATATATTTTCAGAAGATTTTGAGAGACTAAAATAAAATCCAAATGAATGTGTCTTCATGGATTATAACCCAACTCCTCTATTTAATGAAATATATATTGATCTAGTTATGAGTATGAAAAAATATTTTCAAATTTTCATTAAATTTTTCTAGATGATTGTTTTTGAAATTTTTTAAAGTGATACCTATGAAATATACATTATATATAATTTTTTTGAACAAAATCATCACAAAAGATAGGATTGAGTAATATTTGACAATATTATTCTTTTGTTAGTACAATGTTTTCATTCATAAGAATACATAATAAATCAGAATGTATATAATATACTCTATGATTTTATATGAACTTTTCTTATAAGAATAATCCCATTAATCATTTATTTTTATGGAAGATTACTTTTAATTGGACATATATTTATAATCAACTTGTAATTAAAATATTTAATCCAATAATTTTTATTATATCGTTTTCTAATATATCACAAATATTAGAATTATGAATAATTTTTTAAATAGAGGATTGTGTTGGAAAAAATATTTTATATTAGATACTATTTGTTTTATAATTGGTTTCTAAAATAATGTTCTTAATTATATGGGGAATAAAAATATTTAATATAGAAGTTGAATTGAATGATCGACCCATGATAAAAAAAAATTTCTTTGTAGTGGACAAGAAGACTATGAATATATTTTATATTTGGAAAATATATTACAAATACTATGCTTAAATTTATTATATTTTTATTATATGTAATTTGGTCAAAATATGTCCATCTAATTGTAATTTTACAAGTTTAAATGTAACATTAACCCATATATATTTAGATTAACTCACATATAAAAATGTTTTATCTTTAATCACAAGAATTAATTTTTTCTATTTTACTATTAATTATGAAAAAATATTTTGTTGAACATATTTTATAATATTAATTATATTATTTCCAAATATGGTTTACATATTTTCATATTCAATTAAATAAAATTAGAAATTTAAAAGTAAAATTAAACATAAAGATATTATGAAAAAATCGTATCGAAAAGAGATAATTTTTATAAGTATAGAAATATTAAATATCAGAACTGAATAAAAAATTTATTCCAATTTACTAAATTAAATTTCCTATATTATAATTTAAGTAATATAACATTTAAAACAATTTTAAAAAAAGTATAAATTTTAAGTGCATTCAATGAAAAGGAAATATTCAGTAAAAACTACAACTTTTCACTCTTCTTTGAATAATTAATCGTGTTTGAAAATTAACAAAAATTATCTATATGATAATTTTCATTTTCGGATTTTAAAAATAAATATCATTATTTCATATAAATTATTCCAAAACTGAAAAAAATCATTATAATATTTTCTAAAATATGGAAGTAAAAATCATTTTTGATGGAAATTATACTTTGTTGCATATAAAGACATTATTAGAAAATATATTTTCTTTGAATGAAAACATTATACATATATTTAAAATAAATTTATTCATATTAATAACACCAAAATTAATAGAAAGGTTATAAAATACAAATTATAATAATATTATCTATATCATGGGTTGTTTGATCTTTCGATTGTCGGTATCACAATGTATCAATGATATTGGGATTATATTAATATATATATATATATATATATATATATATATATTAAAATATCATGGAGTTATAGTCTTCCCAACTTCAAAAAAGATTATCTTTTAAATATTAACATGCACTTGAACATCAAGGTGTTTTTTTGAAAATTCCTTTTATTAAAAATTGAATTCATCAAAATAGTTCAATAGAAATCAAATTAACAATGATGATGAGATATATGAATGTCATCAAGAATAAAATATAACTAGTATTATATGTAGGTGAACATTTACACTAATTTAAAATATATACATGTAAGAAAAAAATTAAAAATTATATTGATTGATGGAGATCATTTGTCACACAAAAATTAATTATCAATAGAACGTTAATGAAAAAATATAATTTAGTGACAATTTAAAATAAAATAGATTCATCATATTTGATGGAAGAAGGATATGTTTTTTATTTTAGTATCATTTCCATTGTATTTATGGATTAAATTAATACCATGCTAGACAAAACCATAAAATATATATAGATTTTTACCCTCAAGTTATGATTCAGTCAATTTTATCTTCATTTATTACTCGAAGTAAAGAGTATGAATGAATAATTATGTATTCCAAATAGATAAAAATTAATTTTTTCGGTCGTAAGATGTATAAAATTGTGAAAAATTCATAAATATGTCACTAATTGTATATCACAACTTCAATAATTTACATGAGTTACCCAAAAACAATTTATTAATCTCAAAACATCAACAGTAAATTTAGAAATACAACATAATACATTACATAACAATATATCATAAAATTATTCTATATAAAAACAATTTTATATTAATAAGAATAACATGTAGGCCAGAGGTAGGTGTTTCATCATTATTTCCCTATGGTTTTGTGTTCATGCACCTAGTCTATCCATATTTTATGGGTTGTCACTCAACATTCATGTTGTCAATTTTGAAGAACTATATTAATATTAATCTTTTGACGTTCCCAAAAATATGATGAATATCATTCAAATTAAAATAGTCCAAAAATAAATTTTAACCAAAAGAGAATTCTATACAACATATTCTTTTTCTAGTTAATAAAAAAATTATAATTTCATAAAATTACATTATATTCATTGATCATATTGAGTATAATGGTTTCCAACACCATTAATATTATATCAAAAAATTTGAAGGAATTATTCTTTAAAAAACAATGCAATAAAAATAGACTAAAAAATGGGATATATTTCTATAAATGTTTCAAAAATATCATAAATATTGATAAAATACGATTACTATTATCCTAAAATATGGTTGATTAATTCATCAAACATATGATCAACCAAAAACTCATATATCCTTTATGATATACATAACTCCTATGTCATTTATATTTGAATACATATAGGATTCCAAATATTAACACAATCTGTCTATATATAATTATTATTATAACCATAATATAATTAGTAAAAATAATTTTATAAAATAGATCATGAATCCAAATAATAATGATAATTTTTAAATTCAAATCAGTTATATTAATGTGATATGCTTGACATTGTTCCTTATATTAATTGGTTGTTTTTTCCATTGAACCTTCTAGAATTTTGTTTTCATTATTCCACATATATTTAATGTTATATGACTGAAAATTAAAAGTTTATTTCTTACTTTAGAATTCATGAGCATATTGGCCCTTCTCTACACACTGGAATCAAACTCAAATTTCATTTAGGAATATATCAGGATGATTTTTTCTACAATAACATGTGTAGTAAAATCATTCATTAACCTCATCCATTAATTGATTTTTTTCTCTTCCACTATCTTCTTCTCTTACATCCCTTTAAATCAATATCCATTGAGAATTATTTATTTATCATTATAGCACATGATATTATATTCTCATATAATGATAATATTTTAGAGCCTAGTTCCCTTACAATGATTACATTATGACCCAATAAAAAGTGGTCAATATTACTCTTTAGATTCCATATGTATCCCAAATAATTATTTTCAAGCCCAGTGATGTTTTCTTCATACATAAAAAAAGTTTCAACTTAAATTATATCATAGAATAAAATTGAATCTATCTATATTATCTTGTTTATCATTATGAAAATATTATTTGTATAATAGTAAATTAAAATGCACACACTATTTGTTTGTTATTTCCTAATAATTCTTAGTTCTTGGAATGAATGAGAAACATTGATCCAAATCATATTAGAGATGGTAAAATTCCTTGAAACTTTCTATTTTTTTCCAATTGTGATAAAAATCTCTTCTAAGGAATTTATTGATTACATAGATAAAAATGGTTTTTTAGTCTTATTTAATTTTGAAGTTTTCTGATTCATGATGTTTAATAACATTGTCACACCTACTTTGGGTAAAAATGATCCCTTATATGGTTATGGTTGTTACTCGTAACATGAGACATCTTTCCCCATATCATTAAAATTTGATTAGTTCTACTTGCAGATGAATCTCTAGATTCATTATTGTTCGGGGGAAGTAAATATCTAAATGGATTATGTACATAGATCCAGTTCCAATTCCCAAATATAGGCACCATTTTTAAGAAACATAATACTATATATTAGATCATAACATCATGAATAAGAATATATAATCCAAAAAACTTTTTAAACGCATAACATAAATTAAAAAATATGGGAATAGATAATATCACAAGCATAAACATGGAATATTTGGAAATAAATTCATGTTGTGAAATTTTTATCATATAAAATATACTTATAAAGAAAATGTTAATTAACCAAATATTATCCCTCTGGATTGTCAAAACATGTGGTTTGTAGGGACTATTTTCACACACCATGTGATGATCATGTAACATCATCATTTCATTGTCTATTGTTTTGAAATATATCTTATAATATGTTTTTAGATATGTGAAAATATGGGGTGTGATCTCGAGACATTGTGAGCTTGGAATTGATATTTTAAAATAATAAAATGAATTAATTTCTCACCAATTATGCTTTCTTAATGAATGTGGAAGAACTATATAATGGAGACTCATATAACAAATATGAGGCAATAATTGAGTATCTAATGTTTTCATCACCCTAGGAATGGAATAATGAATATTTTAATCAAGGTTTTGTCTTGGGATCCACTATGGTTAGATAAATAATTATATATATATATTTGATATAAATTAGTCTTTAAAAAACCTATAATCCTCTATAAATAACCTATTATGGAAAATTAATAGGGATGAATACATAACCCTGATAATTTAGTGAGTGTGTTTGAGGAGATTTTTGTAGGAAAATAATGGTTTTGAGGAATGGAGAAATTCCATATTGATCATCTATGCCATGTCATTTCATGGATCTCACCAACTATTATAGATCATTATCATTCTTCATTAGTTATTGTTCCCAACAACATGTAATACACATTATTTTTTATGGATTCAACTTATTTTTTATCCTATATTTAATGAGGATAAATTACACTAATAAGAATTTATTTATGAATCAATGGTTAATTTATGGGTGATTTTTGGGATTAATTCTTGGTTCTCCATTCTATTATCTAATGGTATCGAATTGATTCCAACCCAAATGTGGCTGATGATTGATCCCCATTTTTTGTTTTATTCTTTTCTCCATTATTTCATCAGATTATCATCCTAGGAATTTTTTTTTTCTTTGTGTTCGATGAATACCCACTATTTTATTATTATACAATCATTATATGAAACAATGGATTGATACTGTAAGTGTAGTTCATGATTGAAGGTGTGATTGAGGTGTAATTTTGGATGATGATAAAAGGTCCATCAGGTCAAATAAGAGGTTCCCATTTTTCCATGCTTGATATATTGTGAAATCAAGGGTGACGATGATGGTTTCTCAATTAGTTTGGAGTGCCGAAATTGGATCTATATCATATGAATGGATCTAGAAATATGAGATCAATGATCATTTAGGAGTATCATGGATGGATTGATGGATGATGGAACGATAGAGAATTCATTAATGAACTGTGGAATTAGAAATGTTTCATGGTAAATGGAATGTACTCTAGAAGAATACATGCATTGTCGACCAAGATGTGGTGCTACTGTTTTTGTGGGAAATTAAATATCACATGATTTGTGACATATGTCACATAAAATCTGTCCATTGTCTGTATTCTCAACATGTACATTAGGACTATATGGAAGGGTACACAGCCAAGCCAATGGTCCTAGCTTGGTACTCAAACACGACTATATATATGGGGGTGGAATAGAGTAGATTATAATGAATAGTTGTACACAGACATGATCTAATTAATATGAAGGGTCTCAAATGACCACTACTTGATGTATACCCATAGAGGACACAACTTGAATTTTTCTATTTTTAGGCCATGTTAGATTGTGACACAATGTTAGACCTTGGGTTGTAAAGACATGTTTTCTCCCATGACATGTTGTGTACTTCCTATTATATGGATTAGATACATTCATTTCTAATCATATATTTGTTTTAGTTACATTTGATACCCGATTATTTCCCATGAGGGTAAAATGTGGCATTATGCCCTTATATGAGGATTGTTTCAATCTCTAGTGGTTTAGTTTTAGATAATTTTTCATGTATCCTCCAATAGGACCAAGGTGGGATCATCATACATTCTTATATGGGGTTCATTTTATTTAAATTACCATCATTCAAAAGCATTAAATCTCCATATAATATTATAATCTTGTAGGTAACATGGATTCCCCTAATATTTTTAGTGTGAAATCTTACCTAGATGAATTGACCTTATAAGTTTGAGAGTGTACATATTTGGTTGGTGTTGATGATCACGATATCTTAAATGAGTGTTATCATTTTTATCATGTCTCATATAGTGGGAATTCATTCAATGAATCTTACATTAAAGCCTAGATTTGGGACATGTGGATGGTAGTATTGGTTGATTTATTTTGTGATAAATTTCCTTTTATATGTCTATATTGGTTATTTTTTTATCATTACATCCTTATTTCACTTTATCCATTATTAATTGTGATTTCATGGTGTCATTAAATGTATTTCTATACTCATGAATGCATGATATATCTCTACACATGTTTTATATTACACAATAGATACCAATTTTGATGGTTTCCAAGGAGGACATCGACTAGGCTGGTCATATTGACCTAGCTAATTTTTGGTGTTTACATGGGTAACATTTGACTGTTATCCCATCCATTTGAGTAGTTTGGACACTTTTAGAATTTATGGTTGTTTCTATCTTTGGATAATTTATAAATTTGAATAATTTTGTAATACTCTAATGCAGGGCAGATTTTATGTATGAATTTGTGTCATTTTCTATAACCCTCACACCATTTTATGGGCTTGGATATGTTTTCTTGTTTAATATTAATAATTTTATTTCCTCATATTTTATTAACACCCCATCATGACACCAGTTCCCAGCTCATGGACTATTGGGTGAAGGATTATGATAGTTAGAATTAACATATTGTAGGCCAGGTGGAATCTATTGGGTTGGGTGATGACTGAGTGGTATGAAATGAGTCAGTTATAAAATAGGACCAACATTACGATTGTCTGGATGTGAGGTTCGGTTTGATATTTATGGAAATAGTGTTAAACTGTTTCATGTTAATAATTCATCCTAGGGACTCCACTATTTTTGTGGTAACCATCATATCCATTAACATGGACTCCAATACCCTTCTTTTAGACTGGGTAAGATGTAGATATAATTTTAATAGATAACATTGGATGATGAATTATATAGGATTTTTTTGTTTACATTTCTTACTTGAGTTAGATTCCTAGAACACTTCATTGGTAGTGGTGATTGTTTTTTATGTTTTGGATACCTCAGTGAATACAAATAGATCAGATTATACTTTTTGATTATGATGATGATCCACATGGAGTCAATGATTTATTTTAGGGGACTATAAAGAATATTAAACTTCCATGAAGTTTCCTAGTTATGGAAACACCTGTTGATTATAATATAGAACTGAGATTATCAACCATGGTTCCGAGTTAGATAATAGAGATGCATGAGTTTCATAGGTAGAAAACACCAAGGTTAGGATGAATGTCAAAGATACATGTAGTTATGTAATGGATAGAGGTACTCAGCTATGTTCTTCACCACATGATGACAACTAAATATAATTTTTAAATCCTCTTATAGATTCATCTTCCAAACTCAATTAAAAAAATGGAAGAGTTTTGTGACTCAATCACATGAAAAGATAAAACTTCGCTTTTTAGATATTGGGTATCCATTTAGAGATTATTTCCATCCAGTAATATTTTTGAGCAGTTTGAATCTAGAAAAATCTACATTTATAGAAGGTAATTATGATTATGGAGAAGTGTTTACTGAGATTTACTAATCTCTCATAGTACAATTTGGATGTGTTGTGAGTTCAATGTTTTATGTAATGGCACATTGTGTACGGAAAACATCTAGATAATAGTGATTCCATAATTTCTATTTACATTTATACTTATGAAATAGTTTTTGTGAGGGATTTAGTAGTTGAGATATTACTATAAGATTATATGATTATAGTGGGAGATGGTTGTGGGAAAAAGGTGATGTATCATCGACAACTAATAGATGATGATTTTTATATGGATCAGGTATTGTCAAATGCTTTAGAATATGATCCCAGTACCATGAATCGTTGGATGTTGGCTCTCAAAATGGATCAATTCGGCCTTAGGGTGCTACTTCCCTTTTGATGGTAGGGGAAATTGTTCTCAAGATTATCCAACATGTCACACAAATGACTACGATAAAGTTGATATGCACATATAAGGAGATATTAGTACGAGCAGGGAGGTCCATAGGGTATAGGATGTGGTTGATGTGTTGGTAGAGTATCTTGAGATGGAAAGCAGGTTGACATATTTCTACCACAAACACCCCCATGTGGTTCATGACATTCACCTGGAGATGGACCTAGAAGAACGGGATGACTATATGATTTGCATCCCTACAATTCCAAGGATCCTAGAATTTTTATAGGTACACAATTTATAATTTCCACCTTAACTGTAGCATAGATAGACATAGGCATGAGGAACTATATACTTGTAACTTTAATAGATCAATAAATAGTGATTTTAGTTCCGGACTTAGCTTGACCCTTGCTCATTAAGAGTTTAACTATTAGAGATATAACAAGCAGAGACGTTTTTTTGATAGTGTGACCTCATGATTTAAGGTGAGATATTTTTATATGATATCTTTGTAGAAGTTATTATTTCATGACATGACCCAAAATAACCTAACTAGACTATGGTATGTCGACTAAGACTACACCTATAATATGTTAAATATATTATGGGATTGTGACTAGTGCCAAGTTAGAATATCACACAAATAGAAGGATTTATACTTATTACATATACACATTTATAAATCTTCAATCCCATGAAATGAAAACATTTTAATAACAACTAATACCATTGAATGAATAATATATATCCCACATCAACGTATAGAAAATTTATTGTAAGCGAAAATGGGGTAAATAATAGATGATCTGAAATCTAAAATGGATTCTAACCAACATAGATTAAGATGAAAACTATTAAAAGAAATTCCCAATAAAAAACATAGTCTATATACATCAAACTATTATATACCTTCTATAGGTCCTTTCAGGAAAGCATCAAATGGAATGTCTGCTGAATAAGACATGACATGTTCAGAAAAAACCCATTAGTGGGTGAGTATAGCAATACCTAGTAGGACATACTATAATCAATAATCCAAAATAATTAATATTATTAATCTTAATATAAGATATTATAAACATGATAAGAGACATGACCACAATAAAAATCCTAAATATTGACATAACATACAACCATTTTCAAAAGGCCTCAACCAGTACTACCAGTCACAAGAAACATCTCAATGTATCAAGGTAACACTTGTTCTAAAAATCATTCACTTCATAAGCCATCCTATCACTAATTATTTTTATACAATGGGTTTTGATCATTTGTAACCACCCAAGGTGTAGTTTCTAAATCTCTAAATACCTCATTATCTTGGAAGGGTATCTATCATAGGGATAAAGAGGGACACTATGACCCTTATTGTATCATAATTCTAGTTAGGGGATTTATTTCCTATCCATACTGGTCAAACTGATACCAAAATTCCAACCTTATAATGTTAGTGATTCCCATACTAGTCCCATAGGGTAGATACACACAACTCAATCTAAAAGTGAACTTGTATAGGGGATCAAAATCTTGAGATGAGGATGAAATTACACAATGTAACCTCATGGGAGAGGATGATGGTATCAAACTAAACTAAACCTAGTATATAAGTAGGATATAATGGTATCTATGATATATAAGGGGAATGATATGAAAAATATTGTGCGTAGAAGACAAGACATGTGAACCCTTGGTATGATCATGTATCGTTTTGTCACACAGAATGTAATTGTCCACATACATGATGTTTCCAATCATAGAACATGGTGTGTAGAGGTTTCTTAGATCTCCAACCATTCCATTTTACATGGCCGCGTACTTCATGTTTTTTCCATGTACATGTGGGAATTCCTGTGTACATGGATCATCCCATATACCCTTTTTGATTCCAAGTACACGTTTTATCCTTTTTACTCCATCTGTTCCATTTTATCCGAGGGTACAAATCATGTAACACATGTCACATATAGTATGCTATTTTCTTCTCTTTGGAAACCCTACCGATACATCCATGGGGTCTCAGAAGGATTGTGTCTCCATATTACTTCAAATGTGATATGAGATTTTCATAATCCCTATATTCATTCTTCATGATATCTAATTGTGATTATGATTCATTACACCATCACAACTTATTAAAATCTGACTATAAAATCTGATCAGAAAAACCAGCACCACATAGCACCGTCACCACACATGTCATCCGATATGAATAAGAATTCCTCAAAACCGTCCAATGTATCAATATTAATTCTCCACCATTGTTGAACCTTAAAAAGACCCTTGGTTTCAAACCGTGACTATAGTATCAATCTACTTCCCTGAAGAACAATCACTTAATAATCTGATACTGGGTATTCATCAAACCTTAGACAAATAAATTTCTTCTAATTAACATATAAAAAATATAATGAAAATGTATGAAATGACAAATAATACATGAGACTCATCTATCTTTGGGTTGTCAAGGATTCATTGATATTAGAAGAAAAAATGAAGAGAAAATATATAATCAAATAAATACACCCTAAATAAAAACCTCAATGTGAAAATGAATTCTTATTATGTGAATTGACTTATTCTTAACATGGGATAAACAAACTAGTTGATTCCATATAATTAAAATTTAATGCCTCTTGTTCTGATCAACCATTTATGAATAATGATTACTCATTATAGTAATTGGTGAGTTCCAAAGATTCTATATTCATAGATGATACTAATGGTATAAATCCAATTATCATAAATTGTTTTCATATTCTAATGATATCATCCAATGTTCTCTTTAAATTATATGGGTAATGAATATGACCATATGAATTGACCATACTTGTGTATTAATAGAAGATTCTAGTTTTTTTTATTTATTATTATTTTAAATAAATTATATATTTATTGAGTTATTTAATCTCCCATGATAAAACCTAGTACAAACATCAGACACAGCTATGGTTAACATCATTCCGAGAATAAAACCCATTTTACATACTAAACAAAAAAATCATATTTTTTATCTAATCCACAATTGTATTCATATTCCAATTTTTAATGAAAAATGCACACAGTGGATATTAATACATTTACCATTAATAAAATAGAAATTTTGGTATTATCGAATTAGAAATCACCTTCCATATAAGATCATGGATTGAAATATTTTATGTGGAATATTTTGAAGCATTAGATGGAAAAAAGTTATTTCATTTTTTTTAAATCATGGATTTTCATCTGAAAAAGATAAAACTAATACCAAAAATGATGTGGTTATTGAGATAAATTTTTTGTATCTCTCTTCCTTGTGATATCTGGAAAAATCTTGTACCACCACATGACAAGCACCAAGTGAATTGATTGCCCATTGTGGATCTTCTCCCAACAATCCATGTTCTCCATCAAGTACTTTGCAATGGAATCTCCAAAATTGATGTCCATATCACCTTAGATGATAACATTTTATGGGAAATACACATGCCACCTAACATGAGACAGATGATTCAAATTGTGTACCCAGTCTACCTCTGCTGTTTTTAGCCCTGAATTAAAACACCTCATTTAATCTACATAGTTTCAATAATGGGCCGTTTGATATTAGAGATAACATGCCACCACTTCCAAATATTACTAATAAACAAAAATTTCATACCCATAAGAACAGATATAATACATCCCTCTAAATATAAAGGCCTTTGTCATGGGTATTCATAAGACATCTAATGGATCTATGTTTTCCATATATTCACTTGAATAAACTTCACCTTCTATGTCATGGAAGAAACTAACTCTAGGACAACTAGTGATGGATCACCTATATTAGTCCAACAGAGTCGTGACCTATAGGGTCGACTACACAAGGACTCAAATAGTGTTCTACAGATGATGAATTGGTAAATCAATTTTTATACAGAAAAGAACATTGGTAGGAGATCATTCCAAAAGAGGAAAAATTATAACATCCATGGATGAAGAATGTCCTCCAAAACCTAAATGGACCACTCAAACTGGTCATTTGTCTGGGGGAAAACCATTATACTCAAATTCAATGCAGTTATAAAACCCTACGGACATGAACTATATTATATTTATGTGAAGTGATAATCATCATATGAAATTATCATAAAGTAAACTCCTAGGGTATGGAATATCTTCAACACATAATGGAGTGTAAATATATCTACTAAAATATTCTATAAAAAATATAAGAAGTTGTTTGTCTTAGTATGTTAGGCAAAAATCACCCAAATAATATCACATCCATTAGAAGTAGGTGGAAACCACATCATTAAATATACATACACACCATCTCCATTCAACTCTAGAACTTCAAGGAGATGAAATAAACCAATTAGAACATTATTATTTCCATACACCTAATGAAAATTGAGTATACAAAACACAAAATCATATATATTTTTCTTCATTCTTGGGTACCGAAAATAATGTCAAATGTATATTTTCATCATTACATCACCAATAAATACCACCAGATGGGATGTATGAAAATACCTCATCACCATATCTTACAATATATATTTTATAGTCACCAATCATATAAAATGGATTATGTGCTCCCTAACTTTAGAAAACACTTTAGGAAAACATAAAATTAATAACAATGTACATAATGTCTCATAGTTAGATCATTCATGATGTTCCTACAAAACATGTCGTAGAAGTGGATTGGTACTAGAAAACGAATTTATGTGTGATACACTATATGTTTCCTCTAAAAAATACAATGGGTATAACTACACCAAATCCTGGACCAAAAATGAAAGAACTATTACCTATTGAGATATTCTACTACCACATTCCCCTTCCCAAATGTATCATCTATCATGAATTCATAATCGTATATGAACATTACTCATTGACTCAGTCATAATTTAGGAACCTTTTTAGAGAATATATCCTTGATACACCTGTTCTTATAGTAGTTTACAACCCACTCACCCATATGTTAGTTTTTATATATATTTTGTTGGAATATAACCACAATAATCACAATAACATGGGTGTTGTAGTTTTTATCATGGGGTATAAAATATTAATAAATTTAATTAATAATATAATACATATACATTGGAAAATATCACATCACATCCTTAGTGACTCATAGAAGATTACGTACTCGAACCACTGTTCTAGAAATATCGATCTTTAGATGCTCTTCAAACTCATCCACGACTATAAAAAAATAATTCTAAAACATCCCTATAAAAAATAGTGGATTTCCTTTATTATTAGATTTATTCAAATGTGAAAATAACTTAGAGAAATTATTCATGATTCTCATGTAGTATTAGAACATCTTAATGAATCTATGTACATCATTAAATTTCATTTTTCTATTCCCATATAACACTACCATAAACATAACTAGGTACACTATTACACCAAAAATATGGATGACATGTCCACGAATGTGGACATCCCAAATAAAAAAATAACACTTTGAGAGACTCCCATAATGTTGGTGTGGTCAATGTATTTCCAGGACCATCTCCAAGTTCTTCTCATGCGTCTCCATAGAAACTAAGTACAATAAGATATCATTGATGAAGACCACAATAAACCAATCAAATAATTGATCAATGATCAGGTTCATGAATCCTATGAACTCTTTTAAGGCATTATATCTTCCAAAAGGGATCAATGATTCCCCATTGTGACCATAGTAATTTCTAAATGTCATATTTGGTTTGTCCTCATCCTATAAGCATTGTTAGAAAAAACATTATTTTTTATCAATCTTCACAAACCATCAACCCCTATTAGCTAATCCAAGAGGTTATTGATTCATATTATATGTTACTTATTTTTCACTGTCACCTAGATTAGGTATTTATAATCCATACACAACCTCAAGTAGTCATAAACGTTCTTGGAAAACAACATGCGGGATATCATGTGGGAGATGTTTTGTCTCACAATGTAGTTCTTTTAGAATCCATCCAACTGAACACCCATCTATTGGAATTTAGAAGAATCCATTAGATACCATATTATAGATATATAGTATATAAATTATGTAAATTAATATATAAATACATCTCTAAATGGGTATGTAAGTCTAAAATATCATTAGGAATGACTTCTTCATACTCTAACACCAATATAGGGGACTAAAATCCCATAACATTCACCTCTCCAAGAGTTGTACGTGAAAATTATTGAATAATTAGTTGTTTTACTATATTTACGATCCCATAATGCTCTTCTTAGGTTTAACTCTCACATGTGAAGGAAAAAATTCATTCTTCGATATTGATACAGCAAATCAGCCACTAGAGATAATTAATATGGGCATGAAATATAGATAGTGAATCCCTATCAAAGATGTTTTCCTAAGGCCTCATAACTACAATAATCAGAACACATTTGATTATCTCCCCTAAAGAATCATTTCACACTATCATAAGTCATTTTTTAGTATTGATTAACCTCTTTTTCAAGTCTCCATGCATTGGGTCATATCCTAGTATCAATCGTAGTTTGTATGGTTAAAAATAAAGATGTATAAGGGGATTACATTATGGTTCCAATTTAAATAAGTAATTCATGTATGGTAGAAAATCCATAGAATGTACCTATATCAATCCTATGATCCTTGAGGGTATATGAATACAATTTTTCCACTTTTTACCTCCACCAAAAACCATATCCCTTTGATTGAAACCAAAAACATTTGGTGGTGGTGGAAATAAGTAAAATTTCATTCTACTTCCTACTTCTCTACTAACTACATGAACACATTCTCCTCCAAACATTCCTCTCTAATACATACTCTTTCTATTTTTTGGTGGTGTATCAACTTTATTTCTATCATCTATGAGGAGGGTTGTATTATATCAATATATATGTTCTAGATAATCCCAATAAAATCTATACACCTTCTTAGTAATATTTATTATGTCCCATAATCCATAAATCTACAAAACCCAATCCTATGATTGTCTTATAAAACATTTCACACACTGTAATCATTTAAAAAAATTTCATCTACCAAAAACCAATATCATACCTCTTATGTGCCCACTGCTAGCATCCACTATAGACATATTATCTTCCACGAATATATTAACTATAATTACCAACTCATGTACTCTAGAAATGGGTGGTATGAAAATATATATCCCTTTATCCCTAATATATATGAATGAGAACCACTATATTTATATTACCTAATGAATATATCCAACATTATATCCAAATATATCTAGGAATGGTCCATAAATGTCACCAAATACTCCACCATGGTTATTAATCACCTATGTACATCCATAAGATCCTGAATTCATACTGATCAAAAAAAGGATAGATTGATATTCAGCCTAATGATAAAATTCAATAATGATTATGATGGTGTTCTCCTAAAAATTTATTGAGTAATGAGAAAATACCATCACCCAATAAATCCCTGATGAAAACTCATATTGATGAAATCTATCTAATCGATAGTTTTCATAATGAAGAGGAAAACATTGGTGACATCATCTAGAATTTTTTCATAAACTCGGGGTACTAGATCCCCATGAAACCATTTCATGATACATATCTAGTGATAATCAATGACCATTACAATTAATACTATCTACTACTCATCAAGTGGTGGAATAATTTGAAAACCATCAGGAGTTAGTATATTTTGTACATTCCCCTATTCAAAACCCATATCAATCGATATAAAATACAAATGACTGCATAGTGAAATAATTGATGGCTCTCTTCATGGAGGAAAGATAAAATAAATAAGATATAATATGGTCAATGAGTATAACATGGGAGCCAGGCCATGTATGATATTCAAACCACATATAATTCCTATATAATTCATGATGCATTTTTTCCGAATAAAATGTGTCTATATTATCCAATTCATCATGAAGATTATCATATTTAGGGTGAATGGATATGTTAGCAGTGACAACAACACTATAATAAATATCTTAAATAACTAACCTAAAAAACTTTATCACTATTTTCATAAAACCTAAACCAATCCTTAGAAATTGAAAATAGTAACTATATTACTATGGTAGAACCTACTCATTTGATAACACACATTCATGATTCAACACATGTGTTCTCTCTAGTATGGGGATAATCTATGTCTAACTACCACATTTCAATATATAATAGGCTAGTAATGGAAACAAGTGTCATGTAGGCATATCACCCAAATGGAAGAATTAACCTATGTACATGTACATATGGGAACATATAATGGAAAAACAATTATAATAAGGGAAAAATAAATGTTATTAATGCATGAATGAAATAAATACCAATTTAGAAATTGAAAAAGGTTATATATGTGATAAAGGGGGGGGGGGGATACCGTGCCAATAAATTAAAATAGAGTGCAACGTTCCCAAAATGTGGGAACTAATATCAAAGGAAATGCCCGATTTGTATCTTGGTCTATTTAGTCTAGACTAAAATCCACATACTAATGTTACTCTTAGGACACTATAAAATTTAATTTCATCTATATAATTCATTAAAATGAACAATAAATTCCCATACAAGGTAATGTTTCAAAATAATAAGTTAGACACCACGAAATAACTAAGAACAAAGCATTAGGAGTAGTCATCTGAACATAAGATTTGACAAGAATAAAACACTCACAGACCTAATATACACCCAGATATACATATATTAGACAAATCACCTCAAATGGTCTGAACCAGTAATACCAGCAACAATATACATCTCAATGATTTAATTTAACTCTCATTCAAGGACTAACTAATAAACAATCGAAGATATAACAAAAATATCTTCTAATAGGTCATGATACTAAATCCATTCCCATTAAGTACTAGCCATGTATACAATGAAATCATAATCTAGGTAGGAGACCACACCCATGTTAACTATAAGACAAAATTTACCATACATATCACATTATATATAATTATTTGACACCCAATACACAGTGTTTATGATGATACCCTGAACCCGAACTAAAAATGATAGATGATCCCAGCCTAGTACCATAGGGGAATACACCAAATTCAATTTGAAACTAAACCAAATGAGAGGATCAAAATTCTATGATGATGAAGAAATGATGAATTGTACCCCCATGTGAAAGGACCAAATTATCTCAGTCAAATGAACCTTATAAACATCGAGGAGTTGAATTTATAGAATCCATCTTCAAAAATATACACATCATGTACATGGTGTTCAATAGTTATCTTTCTAACCCTAGTTCTACCCATTTATCAATGTCTCACCTGGAATGTAATTATCTAAACACATGACATGTGATATAAGAAGACACAAAATTTAGAGTTCAAGAGTCTCTATACCCATTCTATTTATTTATGCTTATGTACATCAGTCTATTCCCATATACATGGTGTTGTTTTGATGTGCACAACTCAGCTATTATTCCCTGCATAATATTTATTTCATGGATTAAACCATTTACTCCATCCTTTCATGTGTACCTAATAGTATACGATGAGCTGCTGGTTTAGGTCACAAACCATGTGACACATGTCAGAAAATGTGTGACAATATCATCTCTACAAATCCATAGCTTAATATCACAGGTTTCCCACAATTTTTTATCTCAATATTACATAAATTATAATGTGGTATTTGTAGAAACATGTGGTTCTATATCATCATCTCAAGATTATTCAGTTTCTAAAGAAAATCACACATTGATATCTCAGATATATAGGTTGACCAACCCTTCCATAAGAACATTCTATAATTTTGCTGTCAAATCTAATCCCAAAAGACCATGGCTACATCATTCCATCATTACATTAATTGTACTAGATAAACATAAACCTAAAATCTTCCATAATATACCCCCATTCCTCCTATAATTTCAAAACATGGTCCCCTACTCGAAAAAAATTATTACCCACCATATTGATCAACTGCACAGAGGAATAGTCATGGAATGAAAGTTTACTAGGTATTCATCGTACCCTCGTAGAAAAAAATTGTAGAAAAATATTTTTAAATGAAATGGGGGATAATATATAAAACCGGTAAATGTAGAACATTACTCTTTTATGTCGGAGATTTTCAAAATTCTATTATTTTATGATGGTGGATTAAGAACCCAAAATAAATACAAAAAATAAAACATAAATCATCCAGTGCTGTGTGAATATATTCTTATTATAGAATTCATCTCTTTTAGATTCATGATAAAAATAGAATGAATCATCATAAACCAAACATCATACCTTGATTTTAAATCAAGCAATGATGATGAATAACCCTGTATCTTATTCATTAATAATATCTGCAGACTCTATATCCATATATGATCTATGTGGTAACTATCAGTTCCAATGATATATATTTTTCCACAAATGATCACCTATAATTCTCTATCTCAAAGAATATGGTTCTTTAGATAACCATGTCAATTTTCCATAGTAGTCTATTTCGAGTGAAATCTAGTTTTTAGGATTCAATTAATCAAATTAATTAATTAATTATTTATTTATTTTACCTCCCATGATGGTGCTAATTCCGAACACCCAATAGAAATAAGTTATTATTGCACCTAGGGTAAAACCCACATTATGAACAAAATAATTGTGTTATAATTACAATCTAGTCCACTATTCTATAGTCATTACACTTTTTAAGGATACTTATCTACATGTTATATTAATACATTTAATATTTTTAAAATTTCAATTTCAGGACCATTGGACTATGTGATAGTGCACCATTTTAGCTCATGGATCCGAAAATATAAATTGATTTATTTCAAAGAATTTCAGGTAAATATTCATATTTTATATAAAATGGATTATGATTTCATATTAAGTATGGATTTTTTATCCTATAATAATTCCCATGATGACAATTTGAGGTAGTGAATGTGATGTGTCCACAAAGACATATCATATTTTTCCTTCAAATGTGAGAATAAAACCCATGAAAATCATGATGGGATCTTGATTAAGAGAATAGATATGATTACTCACAAATTGTGTTATATTTCATTTAGAAGAGTGGACTCTATGGGATTTTAGTTCTCTGATGTAATGGAATATAATTCAGACATCATTCTAGAGGAATTATTTATGTTTCCTCCCCATCATGAGACATAATATTTTATTGAACAAAACCCATGGATGACACACATATCTATTCGATCTTGTCAGATTGATATAGATGAAACTTGATAGTTCAAAATGATTTTGGAGTAATTTAGTATCAATGAATTTTTGAGACCTAAATGTTCCCATGGGAATCCCCCATGTTTACTTTGGTAAAAAGTTGGGAAGGATCATGAGGTTGGTGGGGGATTATCATCCCCAAATGTTGGTGTTCCTGAATAATAAGTATCCGTAACTAAGGATTGATGGCCTCTTTTATCAAATGATATAGTCATGACGAGTCATTAAGATAGACATCATATCAATCTATAACCATATGTGAGCTTAGTACTAGGATTAAGTGATGATGAGATTAAAAGGTAATTATAGACACATTCAGTACATGGTCATTCTTTTGGTGTGAAGAACGCACTAGTAGTGTTCATGATTCCCATGATCTAGATAAATTATCCATTATTATACTTATATGTTATTGTATTTATTTATTATATACTTCTGTAATTAATATCTAAGGAGGAGTACAAGAGAAACTTGACGATGGTACTAGATATACTTAGAGAGGACCAATATTATAGAAAGAACTCATAATGTCAGTTATAGATTCCATAATCCAAAATTATGGAAAATTTCATCTCTAAATATGGTATAGAAGTGGATCATGTGATTGTTGAACCATTATTTTCATGGGAAGGTCCCATGAGTGTGAAGGAGGTATAGAGACTCAAGGGGTTTTTAGGTTACAATGGGAGATTCTTGGTAAATTTAACTGGCATATCATAATCATTGAATACAATGACCACAAAAGGGAGCTTAGTTTCAGGATGGAGATGACCAAAAAAAAATTTAGGAGTTATGGTAGGGATTGATGTGAAACCCACATCCTGAGATTTAGGGAGCTGTGTTTCATGTATTACGTGTTCTATGATTCATTTAGGCCTGAACAAGGTTGTTCTCTAAAATATAGGTACCTAGTGATTGGCTACGGGTTATGGAATTTGAGGCTTCATGAGAAAAACAATGAACCCCATCATATTAAGTTTGTAATTATAGTATTATTTATGAATTTGTGGAAAAATTACCTTATGGGAGAGTGGTTTATCATCTACTCTATCCAAAAGAGTATCATTTATATATTATTTTAGAAGGTTCTTAAATTGAGATATAGGGGATAAAAATAATAAGTCCAATATTATGAATTTGATATTATCTATTCTCTAGTTAAGGGGAAAATTATAGTAGATACTCCCAGTAGAAAATTATTATCATAGTTGTTTACGTTGGCTTCATAGTAGTTATCCTTCTTACATTTTTACTTAGTTGACAATGATTTTACCACATAAATATAATTGTTAGTTGTCACCACAATACATATATAACATATTAGGGAAAATTCACATGAATATATTAACTATTGAACGTTATATAAACATATTTCCACTTGATACTAACTGCATGGACATTAAAATGGTGGAGGTAACATCATCATTTTCAAATGATGGACTATGGTACCAATTATATTGTGTTTGGAGGTGATGTGGTTGATTTATGCATCCAAATTTTAAGTACATCCTAGTGTTTTTATGATGTATTAGTACCTATGATGTCCTTTATGGTAGAAATTAATAAATAAAGGTTTTGTATTATTTTTCTCTCTTTCACTAACTCGTCTGAAACTGATTAATGAGGAATGGGTTCTAATGGGTATAACACTACCACAAGTGGTTCTAGATAAGATGATGGATTGGATATAAGTGTACTTCAGGATTGGTTTACAACATATATCCAGAGTATATGATTTAATATTTTTTAATGCAGACCAAATCTCTAATTTGTCCCACTTCCCAGCTATGCATGATAATATTTAATTAAATATCATAGGGTGCCTTTACATACTGGATATATTAAATATTTATATAGTTTATACTCGAATAATTTTTAACTATGATTCTCACTTGATTTCAGAGTAATGGAGAGAATTTAATGAGTAATTTTAGACTCTACTATGATTGAGAATGGGGTTTCACTCTAGTGATGGTGGTCATACTTATTTTACTATTCAGGTCTAGAAGATATGATTTTTGATTTCGTGGTTTATTTTAGCAAATTTTTAGCGGATAAAATAATCTTGGTGGAGTTTTAATTCAACAATAGCTACAATTAAACCATCAGAAAGACACCATATGGGGAAATACATAAGAGACCCCACAGGTCAACACTATGTCTGACTTATCTAGGTGATTTATAACTCATGGTATTAGAGTTGGCGTGAGTCCCAAAATACAAGGGTCATATAATTAAACAATGCATGGGAACTAAACAGAGCTATCAAAAGTTCTACGTGGACCAATGAAAGTGGAATTTAGTGTTAAAGGAGGAATAAAATGTGTTCCTAAGGATCTCACAAAAATTAGAATAACATGGATTTATCAATGTGTTAAAGTTACCTTTAAGTTTCATTATCCCTTCCAAGATATTTTTCATAATATGCAAAGTGGTTGATCTTAGGGAGATACCGTTATAGTTAAATAGAGTACATAATGGATTAAAAATGTTGCATCTAAGGAGGAAACAACATGTACCATAACTAATTATCGACTGGGGTAAAGTGGACATTGAGTATGAATCCACTATTATGATGTACCTATTAGGGATAAAGGATCTAACAGAGAAGATATTTTGTGGGAGTCTAATTCCATTTGTGTGTGTCTGATGGCAGCACCTGATTATTACATAGAGTACATATGAGTAGTTTAAAAAGATGCCTTAGTTCCCACAACATTTTGAGTAGTGTTTTCCTCATATCAGGATGAAATTATATAAGGTGTTGATAATGATACTTCTCCTTTTTAGTTTACATCTTCAAAAATATTTCATGTAATATTTCTAGAGCCAAGAACTAAGACATTGGGAAATTCGAAAGGTCTATTAGTGCGGATTTGAAAATAAAAAAAGTTTAATATATTAATATCCCACACATTTATTATTTTGAAAATGGGAATAACTCTTCAATGAAGGAAGTGATGAGAAATAAGAAGTCATTATTGAGTTTTGAATGTGGGTTTTATCATATCCATGCAATATACCTTAGGTATGTTAGGTTTTTGCATTTGGTGCCATCATGGGTGGATAAATAAATAAATAAATAAATAAATTCAATAAAATTTCAATAAATTCAAAAATCATAGAATCCTCTGTAAATATGTCGTTATGTTTTATTCTAACATTTTTATGCATAACCATAATAATATTGACATTTAATTAGATGAGATCATTTGTGGGTGTCAACAGATTGTAGGATTATATCAATACCTCGATGTGGATTATAGATAATTAGTTTAGGTGATGAGTTATCTATGAGTTTCATTATCCCTTCCCATATAATACACATTGTCATAAATATGGCATAAAACATTACCCACATCCATAGTTAGACACTGTATGTGACATCCTCTACGTGTCGACGAAAAAGAGGTAGTGTCATGAACCATCACATCTCATCAACTACGATCTTATAGACATCATGTATGGAGATAAAATTATGATGTAAATATATATATTAAAAATCAGATGTAGAATATCACTTATGTGTAACTAATTCCCTCAGTGCATGTCTCATGGTAGCACGAGAACATTTATGAGAATACCAGGTAGTTAGAGACCAAGATATGATATCAGTACCCACATATTTTTTAGTATTTACTTTATCATTTTTGGTATTAAAATAAATAATTGTTGGATAATGAGACATATATGTTTTTTAATGTAAATAATTGAAATATATCATGTAATATTTTTAGAGATAAGAACTAAGATTATGGGAAACTCTGAGGCCTTCTATACTAGGAACTGATAATTTAAATAAATAAAATTATTAATATCACATAGTGACATATTTTATAATAAATTTGAATAAAAAAAATATATTATAATATTGGAATACTGATTCTTTTTTGATTTAAAAACATTCATTTCACCAATGGTGTGACATAATATTTATACATGTCATGTGTTCCTCTTCAGTTCCATCATTATTGGATATAAAATAAATTTGTTAATTGTATAATTTTATACTAAAACCTATAATCATTTATAAATTCACTTCCATAGAAATTTTTTAATTTTATATACTTATCCTAGATAATTGAGATAGAGCATTCAAAGAGATCATAGAAAAATAAAAATGTATTAGATTCTTTGATTGATATCAAAGGGATTTTATACACCAATGGTGTTTGGGGATCTCTATAATGACTAAAATGTAGATGAAATTGATCCAAAATCATGGTAGAAAAATTGATATGTATGGATGCATCCCATTCTAAATACACTTATGAACAAAGATTATTTACAATAACTGTAATTTATTCTCGTACAGACAGATGATTCATGTTCTATTTATTTTATTATTCCTTTATTTATCATTTTTTTATTATAAAAAAAATATATTGAGTGTACCCTATACATGGTTGTAGTTTGTTTCTCACATTTTGATTTATTATTATCTATTATGTTTCTCTTCAAACTTATAATGTGAAATGAATTTTGTTCAGGGTTTGATGAATACCTGACATCAAATCATTGTCTTACCATTCTATTTTGATCAAGATTGATATCGTGGTTATGGTTCGAGATATGGGTTGAAATAAATGTGAGATGATAGAAGATAATATTTGTTTAAATGGATCATATCCAAGGACCTCATTATTCTATGTTTTATATGTGGTTATTTCCATAGTGATAATGATGTTTTCTTGATTAGATAAAATGGGACGAATTAAATCTACGATAATGGAAAAGATTAGCCAGACTTGATATATGATGACTAGAGAGAATAAGAGTTTGATAGAAGGATGAATTCATGGGAAATGTCTTATGGGGGAACAAAATATTCTATAAAATACCATGGTATTACTATTACATTCCTGAAGATGACATGCCATGGGGACCCAATTGTGTAGATCTGGTTTCCATGGAAAATTAAATCTCATATGCCATGTGACACGTGTCACACACCGTGTGCCCCATGGATAGTTGATCAGTGTGTACTATGGGAGAACATGAGCATGCACATATCTAGGAACACTTTAAATGGTAGAGTACAAGGGCACAAACTATTACTCAGACATGACTAGGTACACGAGTTATGCCCAATGTATATAGGCACAACTAGGTGTACATGGGACTAAGATTATAGAATAAGGAAATGTTTAGCCAACTCTATATTCCATGTACCTCGAGATATCGCACCTTGTATTTAGAGATTAACATACCATGTGAGACATTGATACTCTAGTAGAAATGGGGCTAGAAAAAAATTCAATGTTCATCTAGTAACACATTGTAATTCCTATGATGTGGATTGGATACCATTATCTTATTAGTGAAAACTAGTTTTATCTTAGTGAAATACATTTTTCTTTAATTGTGAGGGAATAGTGTGGAATTATTTCATCATTATAATAATGTAATCCCATCTACGGGTTTAGTTTTAAATAGTGTTTGATGTAAACCCTTGTTGGATGTATAACCGTGTTGGACCAAGGTCAGATCCTATATCATTCCTCGAATGGTAATTTAGTATTATTGTGACCACCATAAAAGGGATTCAATCCCCAATATAGTACCTTCATATAGGGGGGTTCATGGTGTCCCCCAGTATCCCTAAACATGATCCCCTACCAGGATAATGAGATCTTATAGCATTCGTTGAATATAACTTTGGTGGGGACTGATGATCATAACATGTTTTATGGGTTTCATTAGCGATATCTTTTCCTCTGTAATGAGTACACACAAAATAATTAATACATTGAATCCTAGAGCAGTATCCCTTGGATAAAATTATTAGTTAATACATTTTTATTCTAGTTATATTTAATTTTTAAATATGGTATATTGTAAATTTTTAGGATATAACTACTCTTGAGGCTTTATTATTGCTGAATTTGGGGTGATCCACTATGAAATTTTATACACGCCTCTTCTTGGGATCTTAGCACTCAATAATCTATTATGTAGATTATATAACATCGTATGTATTTCTAGGTGGACCAGTACCAGGTAGAGTATAGTGATCTAGAATGACATAGGTTTTTACCTAGTATTTCATTTGACAATTTCTTCCTCGTTCTCTACCAGTTGGACTTCCTTTCATTTTTTATTATGCTTTTATTTATACCCATTTCCTATTTCAATAATTCTATCATACTCTAATGTGAGAGGGATACTATACATAATTTAGGTTTAGTGTTTTATCTTTTTATGATTTTATGTTCTTGTTTATGTCGTTTTGTGTAAATGGACTTAGACTAATTTCTACGATATGTGTTATATTACTACTTATCTCTGGTAAACATCCCATGGACCATTGGTGGTAGGCATTGGGAAGTCACACTCATCTTACTTCTAGGAATTCAACACACACTTTTTTTGGACATTAAAAATATATTCAATGACTAATGTAACCATTTCAGGGTTATTACCTCTAGGTAAATCTTTTCTAGAACCACATCAACATGTTGAATCCATATAGTTATGAATTGCATGGAACTCCAAAATATCTATAACATACAAAACTATTATGAGGTAATCATATAATTAGAATTAACCTAAAATTAAATCATATATTTATGTTATTTAATATTTATTTTCTTAAATCGCATTCACATGGTTTCTACTATACATCATGTAACTCCATTTATAAATACCCAGATCCCAGTATCCAAGATTCGATGGTCATGTTATTACATTTTCACAAGTTACAATTTTTGAAATCCAAATGACTTTAATATTATTATAGTTTTGAAATATATATATATATATATATATATTTCCCTCATTATACTTTGAAAAAATTAAAAAAAAAATGTTATTATATAACACCATAATTTCCTCAATAAAATACCTTCATATAAGTTATAATAAACATCCTTCAGTCTTGGTAAAAGGAAACAAAAGGGGGGGATCTAATGATCAGTATGGGAATATATATATATATAAATAAATTTTCAATAAAATGAACATAAAGAATAATATATTATGAATAAAAAATGATAAAAATAATTCCATGAAAATAATCAAATCATCTTGAAACATATCCAGGAATATTCTATTTAACCGAATAATCACATGGAAGTCACTAATTAATCTCATAATGATGAAATTAATTATTTTTTACATTATAACTATAAAATTAATGGATCAATAATAGTCTATATATATAAATATATGTGACCATGGCTAAAAACTCAAGCTAGTTTGTCATATTAGTCCTACAAATTTTATGGTTGGTTATATTAGAATATTTTCTTCACAGTCCATGTCAAATGAATTCAAAATATTTAAAGGGTGAAAATAATTAATATAAATATTTCAATATAAAAAATATCATGAAAAATGAAAATAAATTCCTTATCCAAAAAACATAATTAATAAACATTTTACAGTAATTTGATGAATGATTTCAAAAAAGGACATCCCAAGTCAGAGTGATCATAATACATCTAGAGAAATAATATTTTTTTTATTAAATTACATAATATTACTAGTGGTTCATGTATTAAATTATTTATTTTTTCATTAAAGAATATAAATTAAATAAATATTCCATCCAAAATATTCTTGATGGAAAAATCCTTTTCACATTGAAAACATCTTTCAAAAAAATTACAGACAATTAACAAAAAAATTTCATTAAAAATATCCATGGAATATATCAATAAAATTTCTAAATAATTTTGTTCTAATTAATGAAATTATTTTTAAAAAATTTGTATAGCTTGAGAAACATTCTTATCAAACTATTGAAAATGAATTAAAAAGTTCCTCATTCGAAAAAGGACAATTAGTAGCCTTTCGAACAATTTATATAAAAATTATATCATTTTTAAAAAATTCATAAACAAATAATTTGGATAATTTTCATAGATGTTTTAATATATATTTGGATTTCAAAGATGTGGATGAAAAAATGTTTTCAAATGAAGATATACATATTGTGGGGTTTGATTATAATCATTATTTTATCCTATTTTAGTCTTAATGAGAGTGAAAATTTAAGGATAACATAAATAAATCTTAAATAACCATAGGTTAATAAAAAGGATGATTTTAATAATATATATAATATAAAATTTAATCATTATAAATTTTATCATGAACAATCATGATAAACGATGATATTGCAACGTAAACCATTTCTACATCAATATCTTCTTAATAAAAAAACAATAACTGAAAGTGTAAAATAAAACATTAAATACCATGTTTTCAAAGTGATTCATGATATTAAATATACAAATAGAATTATATATTCCCCAAAAATTAACTACATGGTGAATTTGGCATGCGTTTCTAGAAAATAAAAGTGACATAAGAAATCCTTACCTCATGTATGATTGCATTTATACTTGTCTACAACATATTTATAAATAATATATATTTATTATAAATATATTATAGATCCATAAATGAATATTTTACACAATATTTAATTTACATACGGTCTTTTATGGCCATTATAATCATTTCATTGATAAAATTGTGGTTCTGGGTGATAGTTGCTTTGAATTTCATGAATGTTATTAATCAGTAATTTAAATCATTTTTCATTAATAGTGGTAACATATTATTTATATTGGTAATATAGATATAAATATAGTATATAATAATTATATAACTATTTATTGAATTTCATAAAAGATAGTTATGGGGAAATTAGTTATACCATTTATGGAGGTGGTGGGCCATACAAATGCTTTGAACATTTATTCTTTTTTTCCCAAATATCAAATGTATAAAAGGTAAATAATATTTTACCATACCGAAAAAATTATGTTATTAGATATTTCACATTTATTCTTTTAATATATCTTAATTTCCATCCATGTCAAAAATAAATTAAAAACATTTCCCATCACCACTTGGACGTGATATTCCCCAAGAATTCATGATAATTGTTATTATTTTTGAAAGGGGTTTAAGGTAACAAGGTATTTGTGACATAATACTTAAATAAGTATATTTATATCATATATTTTATATATCATCATTATATCCATCATTAAATCCTACTGTGAAATGTGGTGATGGAAAAACGATTTCATTGGTTGTAGTGACCTGACCACAGTATCTTAGAGGAGGTGTCTACATTGTTACATTTTAATAAGATACAAGTAATCACAAAATAAAGGACCAAATTGTTTAGTAGTCCTTATAAACTATATATATAATTTAAATCACAATAAATTATAACATATAAAATACAAAGTAAATTTTCAATAAGAATTCCATTATTCCCCGTTGTGTATCCCTATATATGGGTAAAAAACTACTATTTCTATAAAGTGAAAAATAAATCCAAAGAATGTGGTGAGATGAGATGCTTAGTAAGGGTAATTATAAAATGAAAGAATATAATTAATAATGAAAAACATTATTTACAGGTATATAATCAAACCATGTTCTATTTAATGAATAACTTGTGCTTAATATTGTAGTATTAAAATATGATCAAATAATTCAATATAAATAATCACATGATAATGATACTTCTCTATGAATATTTAATATAATAATATCAAGGAATATCATTAACTGAATTCAAAATGATAAAATGACTATTTATGTGTATCTAAAATATACCATCGAGGATTTAGAAAACGATCGAATTCCATCCCATATTATATACATGAAATATAATACCATTTAGAGATGTTCTAGTAAATCTTTATAAATGTGTAAGTCTATGTAAAAATAGAATCTAGTTTATCTAATGAGACCTAAAAATTCATCGGTGGTATGTAGAAGTCCCCTCACATCAAATAAATGCTCCAAAAAATTATTCATTTAAAATGGGTGAAACATAATCTACCAATACATTTGTATTTAAATAATCATATTAAATTTAATTACATCAGTAAATCAATAAACATAATCATTAATCATCAAGAGTATAATTAATCATATAAACATTGTACTATATGTCATGCTAAACATAAAATAATTAGGGAAACAATAAGGATGGTATCATTAAACTATATCCTAGTTAAATAATATTTATCTTCATGGAATGACTAATTATATTGAATATTATATTTAAATATCAAATGTACATTTTTTCCTGATAATTTCCATTAACTAAAAATAGTCCATTTTTATTTGAAAACTAGAAAATTCTAAATATATTATCAAAATAAATTTCATTGAAAATAACATTTAACTAGTATGAATTATTATTTTATTAAAAAAATATTTCATTAATAAAACTTTTTGAAAATTAATGTTATTCTTTAAAAAATTGGCATTCATGATTGGACATAATTACATACATGCTCTGTGTGTTAAAAAAACATTACATTTTCATTGTAAAATAAGTAAAGAAAATCCTTGTTCAAAAATTTATAATAATATTTTCATAAACAAGTTTTTTATAATTATAAACCCGGGTAAAATTTATTTAATAAATCATATGTATAATTATCAAAAAAATTGACAGTATTTAAGTATAATTTGGTTTTGGATTGTAAAATACTTTTGATCGAAGCGACGAATAAAGTTGGCTTTTCATAAAAACAATTCTTATCTATTTATGTAAACAAAGTTCTAAAATTGTATTATATCATGAAAATGTTCCGGAAAAATCATATTTGAATAAAATGGATTAAATTTTTGATAGAAATATCATATAATTATGCAAATGATGGCATAGACAAAAACATTCGTGAATGAATATGATATTTTGACATTAAACATTACAACATTGGTAAATTTTATATCATAAAACCCATAAATGAAATAGAATTAAATAAAAATTTAAATAACATGAAAATAAATAAATTCATGATATTACATAAAAATGTATTATATATAAACAGAAAAAAAGAACTACTTGGTGACTATTGTGCATGACGAATTTATATAAATGTGAAATGAGAATCAATTACCTAAATTCCATATCTCCACATATTCTCTTTATATCCATGAATAATAAATTTTTGTTAATTATTTATCTTATCAAAAACATTTTAATATTAATTATTTATTTTGTTTATCTTTTTATCATGTTATATATGAAAATACAGTCAATTAAATTTACCTAAGATGTTATGATTATATTTGGATTAGTTTTCAAATATTACATCAGTAGGTTGATAGTGAAAAAAATTGTTACTCTTTAAAAATATCCAGAATAATAATATATAAATAATCATCATATTTATACATATAATATAACATTAAAACCAATAATTATATGTGCTAATGGAAAAATTAATTACCTTACAATCATAGAGATGATAAGATATATGTACGAATGAGTAACATTTTAGTTTTTCAATTATTATTATAGAAAGTTCATTAATTCTTTATCATTAAATAATGATAATAATATCATATATATACCATATAATTTCAATAAATATACTAATATATAACATCCATGTGTTGTGGTGATGAAAATAGAGTCGCATCACTTATTGAAAGTGGTAGTGAACATGTACATGGGTGACATTATCATTTTTAGTGTAAGAAATAATATGATATCTTATCATTAGGAATAATATATATGTTAATAATATAATAATAATTTCATTTATAGATCATATACCTATTAAATTCATCATTATTACCTTCCATGAAAATCATTAGTGAAGGATGAATTACATCGCTTTGTGTGGAGGTAGTTCACCGTATGCACAAGTGACGTTATCAAATATCATACTCAATGGAATTTTAAATTTCTATATTTGATATTGTGAGTAAATTAGTATAATTATTTCATAAATACAATATATATATATTTTATATCTATCATCACACCCATCCACGAATGGTGCTAATGAAAAAAGGAATGAAATAGGTCCATGAGAAAGTTGTCCAATGTACACATTAATGATGATAACATAACCGTTTTGTTAGAAGTGGATTTGGTTATAGGTCATTTAAATGAAAAAATATCAATATATTTTTCATTAATATGTTTTTATATAGACATCTTTTAATAAAAATTTAAGGACATGGAGTAGATAGTAATATATCATCGCTCGTTGGAGAATGTTACATCTTCCATGGTTATCTTCATTATATTTTCCCCAAATCATTTCTAGGTTAGATATATACCAAAAATAAGGCTTCTAATAATATATGTGGTATGTTTAGATGTTAATTTCCTGGTTAAGGGCTGAATTTTTTTTTTCTAAATTTGTGCGGAATAAGAGAGGGGTGGCATTTTAAAAGTCAGGCGAGTGATACATGTGTAATATTTTGAATGAAAAAGGTGTACACAAATTCATCATATGAAAAAATGGATTAAATATATTATTATCTATAATAATTCATAATAACATCTAAATAAATCCATAAAATGTGTTTTATATTTTTTTTAGTTCATTTTAATCCTTAACTTTTTTATTTTTATATGATAGTGAATCAAATTTTATATTAACTGTGGAAAATAATTTTTCCAAGTTGAAAACTTAATTATGGTCAAAATAATATTTGACCATTTTAGAAGATATAAATAATTCTGATTCAATATAAATAATCCATTTTTCAAAATTAAATAATAATAAGTGTAAAAAAATATAAATTAATTTTTCCCACAAATTCGATGACAATAATGATTTTGAAATGGAATATATTAAACCATTTTCAATATTTTTTTAAAACAATAAATATGAAAATTAATTAAATGAAATAAATTTTATTATTTTTATATAATTAAACTAATTTTATTTTAAATACGTTTAAAAATATAATATATTTTTCTAATTTAAATGATGTTATTGTTTTCAATTAAAAATTAGTATTTGTTCTTATTCATCAAAAAAGTAAATTTTCATAAAAATACTATAAATGAACCCTAATATAATTTCAATACATTTATTTAAAAAATGTCTTTAATTATATCCAAATTAATTTTATAAATGTTTCAAAATAAAATTTTAAATTATGTATGAAAATATTGGCTACACCTTCTTTTAGAAAAATGCAGTTTTAAAGAGAACATTTAATTGTCATTAAATCTGTTTTAATTATATTTGTATTAGTGGAAAACCATAATATTAATAATTTCGATAGTACTATTAATAATAAAATTTAATTGTTATTTTATAATTTTATAATATATTACTGTTCATTAAGGCTTAGGGATGTCTGTTCTACAAGTTATCAAAAATATTAATTTTAAATTAATATATTTTGTTTGTTATTTAAGCTCTTTTTGAATGTGACATACACTATTAAAAATAAATTTTAAAAAAATATGGGGTTTATTTTATCCATAGAAAATAATTAAACCATATATTAAAAATGATCTTGTAAGTCAAGGTTTTAGTATATTTAAACACCATTATTGATAAACTATCATCATTGAAGGGGTAAATAAATATCTTATTAATATGATAGAAAGTGGGGTATACAGTTAAAATGGAATAAAATAAAACATTGTTTATATATATAATAACATTGGGGTATAGTGATCATATATAAATTTAAGAGAAGCATAAAAAATTATAGAGTGTGATTGAGGTCCTTGATCACAAGATAATGGATGATTAATGGAAATTTAAGGACTTAAAAATCATAAAACTATAATATTAAAAATAAAATTGGTTCAATATAAATTAAGTTATTTATATAGTATTTTTAATCAAAATTAACTTCATATAGTTAATGAACTTCTTTAAAATATAAAATGATAATATATGAAAAAAAGTATTTGATATTTGTTTTTCATATGCACAATTTCTTATTTTGGTTGTGCTTCAAGCATTTTACGCTTCTTTTATTACTATATGAAATGAAAATTCATGATGGATTTTTTTTCTTAAATAGATAATGATTATATTTATTATCTCTTAATATCCACAATATAATGAGAATTTATTCCTTTAATATGTGTTTATTATAATAAAAATATTCATATGAAAGGTAATATAATAAGAATAAGTGCTCATATAGTGAAGTAATAAATTCATCTCTATAGGTATGTCAAATGTATGATTTAAACCATTTCATAAATGGTTAACCATTTGATACTTTTAGTATATTAAGATCTAAAACATTAAATTATGGTTTACCAAATTAAAAATATGATCACATCGTTAATCCATACAACATGAAGTATCTCTTAATCTTCATAAACCAACCACATGAATTACATCATCATGAATTTTCCTAAAACATTGTATTAACAAGAAATTATCCTAAAACCTCACTAAAAAAAATACATAATATTTTATATATGAAAATCATATATTATTGGATATAATTTTTAATCAAAGAATTCAATAAATTCAATCAATGAAAACAGAAACAATTTTGAGGAAAAATCATTAATTAGTTATAAGGATGTCAGTAATATCCAATTTATATAATCCATATCAATAATATCATTATTTAAATATCATAATCTCAATTAGGAGAAACAATTGTGTGATATCATTCCCAAATCATTTATATTAAAAGAGCATCAAATTTCAACTGAATAATTTTTCTTGGTTATCAGTACAATTCAACATATGCTTTTAAATATTTACTGAATAATTACATGAGTAAAATAAATTTACATTATTTTAATTTAATTAATATAATACTTTTTAAACACACACACAGAGACACAGATATATATATATATGACTCAGATATATAAAAATATTAATCATTAAAAAATATCTATATTAATAGCATTAGGTTTACCTAGACCACATGTTTCCTTTTTTGGTATTTTCCTTGAAGCATCAAGAATTCAACAGCATAGTGCCACAAATATTTACAGAGGAATAATTTTACATTGGAATATTAATTCTTACTATTTTATTCACAATCATGTTGGATTTTTTTCAACACCGGAAGAATAATAATTTTCTTTTTTTACAAATGTATCAATATATTTCGTCCCAAAAGAATCAGATATTGAAAATTCATTATTCCATTCTTCCCATTATTTATTTTTATCCTCTATAATCTTATTATCTTTATTTCCAATGAATTCCTAAGTCATGGAAAATTATTTCACTTTAATTATTGGAATTCAAAATATTTAATCACATCATTACAATGTTAGGGAGACTAGTTCCCTTCATAATATTGCCCAGTTCTAATCAATGGATGGTCAATGATTCAATTTGGGTTATGTAGGAGGTCTAAAACATTCCTTGATAACCTTATAAATTTTAATTCATTAATAAAAACATATTCATCTCCTTTCTATCTAATACTCAATAACTATCTTTCCATAATCGCTCATTGATAATGAGGAAAATATTTTTCCCAAAAGATTACCTTGAAATTTTTCTACTCGAAGGTATTTATTTCCCTGTACATAAATATGTTTTAATATAAATCCACAATTGATTAATATCTCTATAGATATGATAAACATTCATGAAATTTTTTAGCCTTTCTCAATATGATTTTGTGATAAATATCATCTCTTCGGAAATGATCAATTTTTTATCCATGAATGGATTCATAATCCCATTTAATGATGAAGTTTTATACTACATAAAGTGGTATAAAATGATTACACCTCATTGTGGATAAACAAACGTTTCCAGAATTAATGGTTATTACTGATAAACTGAGTCAGTTTCACTCATATACTTTTAATTTCAGTAGTTTCAGGTGAATATCCCGCTACAATATCAATATCATTCAATGGTGGAAAATCCATACATAAATAAAGTGCATTAACACTAGTATGATTTCCTATGTTATGATTCATTTTTTAAATATGTAATATAAAATAATATATCAAACCATCATTAGACGTTATTAGTAATCCCTAAACTAGTGAAACACTTTATATAAATTATAAATTCTATGAATATCTAATATCAAAATCATAAAAAAGTTTTCATTTTTATTTTTTTTAAATAGGTTGATGACATGAACTGGTTTCCCAGTTCATGCCCCCCAAAGGAATTTATTAAAAATAAAATGTATGCAGTACAGACTCGAGGTGTAATGAATTTACACCAGCGGGGAATAAAAGAGGATACAAGTAAATGACAAAGAAAAACCAGAGGAAAATTTCAGGTCTTCAGAATGTGAACACTGTTGGGATTCTTCCATTTGAGACTCCATTACAGCATCCAAGTGCTTCCTAATGTTTCAGCAGGTTCACAATACAGTCATCCTGCATGATGTTCCATTCCATCCTGAACTCTTCATCAAAAGTTTGGAGCCTCCCTCAAGCATCACCGAGACATGCTCCAGTTTCATAGAAACATCATCCACCTCCATAGATCAAAGAAGCAAAGCATGATGGAAGAAAAAGATATAACAATTCAGTACTATAGGGATCAGGGTTAGCAGAGTCGTTCCTTCGATCAGAGCAAAACCAGTATGAAGAGAATCAGATTGGCAGAAGGTGCAACCAGAATAAATATAGAAAGTTTCAGTACAAATTTCCATCAAAGTAAGCTGATCTCTTTAGAGGAATACCATCCTCTTCAGGTGAAATCATTAATTGTAACATGCAGGAATATGATTCTTGTAAAACTTCATATGATGAGGAACTTCTGCGTAAAGTAGTCACACTACTTTTCAGAAGCCCAGAGACTTGCTTTATGTATTGAGAACTGGCTCTCCAGCATTGCCTGGAAAGAAAACATGGGTTTCACCTAATCCAAGCTGCAATTGTACTAAAAGAGGATTCAGAACAGTTCACCAAATAAAAGCTCATAATGGCAAAAACCAAACATCAACCAAAGTGAGTATAGGCAATCCCATGGTCTAGTAAGCAGAGAACATTCAAAACAGACTGAGAACTCCTTATAAATTCAGTAACCAAGTAAGAAGATAAACAGAAATTCATGATATGATCATTTAATATCTGGAGCATAAAGCATATGATTCATCCTTGGGTTGCTTCAAAAGCTCTGCAGCACAGCAGATCCATTGAAATGCAAAATAGGCAGCAAAGAGATCAGAAATGAGCAGTGAAACTAAAATTTCAGAATTGAAAGCAGGTCCATTGGAAGCAAAAAAGAATGCATTTTCTTCATCTGTCTCTAAGAGTCTTCAAAAAATCTAGTGAAGAAATTTTTAATATTTTCAAAAATGAAAATTGAAATTTCAGATATCATTCTGAAATGAAATAAAAGAATTCTAGACAGCCAAAATATAACTTCTCAGAGTGTGAAACCGCCAAAACCATCAACCTCCAGGGAGACCAAATCAACCAAAAAGAAAAAACCATTGAAAATCATATAGCCAGCCATATGCTAAAACAACCGCCAGGGCCTCAAGAAGTGTCTGAGTTAGAACAGTCAGAATAATCTGGCAGGGGCTCAAGAGGGACTGGTTGTGGAGGTTCCTCTAGGCCAGGACTTCTGGCCGCAAAAGATCTTGTGATGATAGATCTCTCATAATTGACGCTGCCTCTATGTTTTCTTGTTTTCTTGGGGGTACGAGTGATGAAACCATCCGAATCCATGATGACTTTTTTACCTTTTCGATCATTCAAATGAAAATCCACCCCATCCTAGGGCTAGAGAGACTCATCTGTATGTCTATCTTTGTAAATCAAATGACCCTCAGAAATTGAGACTTCCTTCATGTTAGGGTGTGTGATATAATTAATTTCAGCTTCATGATTTTCTTGCTGCTTGGTAACTGAAAGAACTTCATTAACAAAATCTAAAAGTTGATAGCTAGTTACTTGAGAATTCAAACCTCCCTTTTCTCCTTCATCACTTTCCTTGATAACACAATTAAAGGGTTTTTTGATATCCTTAACCACATGATATACTTCTTTACTAACTAAATTAGAGGGGCCAACAAGGCTTTCTTGATTATATTTACACTTTTCTATCCAATAAGGTTTAAAGATTTTAGGATGGTCATTGCCTTTACCACAATTGCTTGAAGGGTGCCCCAATCTGAAGCACTTAGAGCAGTAGTCTGGAAATCTTTCATACATAATATCTTGAGAAAATCCCAAATTTCCAGATTGAATCCAAATGCTGGATGGAAGATGTTGTGAAACATCTAACTAAATACAAATCCTAGCAATTGATGGTCTTGTAATCATTTTTTTTCCACATCTAATTTTAGTGGAGTTGCAATAAGCTTTGCAATGTGGAACAGTGCGACCTGCATAAACAGGTGAAGGGGTAACTCTGGGAAGCTCACCCAGATTGGAACAATGGGGGATTCAGTATAAGAATCAAAATCCGGAGTCCACTTGAGAATTTTCAAAGAATAACCTCCGAAGGACCATGACCTCTTGACCCAAAGCCTGTAATATTCCTCCTTAGATGATAACCGAAAAATAATGTGAGAAGGGTTCAGGAGACCGAGCTGAAAACCCGTAAAGCCTATCACCTCAAGGGATAAGCGAAGATACTTCAAAGATGGCCTTCAATTTAAGAATCTACCAACCAAAACAAATCTTAAATCAGAAGAAATCATATTTACCTCCCTTGTTGAGAATGAAATTGCAGGTTGCCCACGATGTCGAAAGGGTTTAGGGAAAATCTGGATTTCCGAAATCACATCAGCTTGAGCAGAATGCTCATCTCTTGATTTCCCAGCTACTACATCTACGATGGATCGGGAATTTTCCCTAGGGTTTGCATCTCACGCCAGGTTCTTCGGGAACTCTCCACGGGTCTCCATCACATGGAATTTGGTCTATACAATAATATTTTATAGAGATTCTATATTGTTCATAAAAAAGTTTTCATTGGGGATATCAATATTATTTCAATAAATAATATTGGTTTGAAAATAATATGTGAATTATCCTAATAATATTCCTTAGACCTGTCACATCAGGTGTTTTTTGAGGTCTACTTTTATGCAATCTGTGATGTTTGGGTTTATCCCAATGTTCTATTTTTTGAGTTATCACCCCTAGGTACCTCAGTTCTAGAACAATATCCAATTATAGTATCTTCATGTGGATGTATGTAAATGAAAAAAAATTAATCTATTTCTTAATAAAAATTTAGTATGTTCTTATATTATTATCACCAAATATTAATATTGGTTTATTTTTCCAAATTGATATTTTTCAAAATCCAATTCCAAACATTTCTACTAGAAATTATCTTATGATATTTGTAGTACCCCAAACCAAGTATCCACGTGAAGGTGGATACATTATACATTTTTATAATATACAAGAAATCACAACTTGAAGGACCAAATCATTTATTATTCTTGGTAAACATGATACTTTAAAAATTCACATTTAATTTTAAAACCTAAAATACAAAAAAAAAATCATTGAGAAATTTTTTATTCCCCATATTGTATCGCTGCATATCAATCAAAAAATACTTCTCCGTATTATGGAGAAAATATATCAAATTTAATGGGTGATATCAGAGTCTTTGTAAGGGTAAGTGCATAATGGAAGTTATGAATAAGTAGTAATAATCAGTATGAGGAGATAAATAAATGAAACAGATTCCGTATAGTCAATAAATTGAGTATAATATTTAATTAATTAAATATAAACAAATAATCTCTCATAAAAAATCACATGATCTTGAATCAAGTCTAGGGATATCCATACAAATTAAATTATCACGTCGAATATCAATAAGAAAATACATAATGATTGAAAGCATAATTCTAGACATCAAAAAAATTAAATCAAGGATTATAATATCGTATATATCACAAAAGGGGATTTTCCCATGAAAAATAATAACATTAAGGATATTACCTAGAAACCTATATAAATGTGTAATGCATTGTCCAAATCTATATATTTTTGGATTCATGAGACTTACGGATGCATCAAGGGGCTATAACTATCCCATATAGTCAGGTAAAAGGTCTAATGAATTCCACATATAAAGTGTATAAACATAATCAATAGAAAAAATTATATAAAAACTACCATATAAAATTTAAATACATTCCCATGTCATAAAACATAATAATAAAATTTTTAGAGTAAAATGAATGTTTTCAACCTAGTACACCCCCAGTCAAACAGATCATAAACCATCGTGAATAATAATAAGGACTATATCATTGGAGTATGTACCCCTTAAATATTATGTAACATTAATGAACATATTAATTTATGAATTTTTCATAGATCGCTTGAATAATATCATGAATAAAATAACCCTGCTTTGAAAATCACCATTTTATTTTAAAACTATAAAATTTGAAAAAATGAAAATCCTATTCAATAAAAATATCATTTAATACACTTGGAATTCTAGAATATTAGGAATATTTTTTTTTCAAAATATATCCTTTTAAACTCAAAAAAGAATCATCAAATTAATTATGATCATGATGGTGGGTAATGATGTACATGTTGTAGAAGTTAAAACAAACATTTCTGTTGAACTGTTAAAAGGGTAGAAAAGTGCTCATTCATAAATATATAAAATGATTCATATATAAAAGTTTTATAAAAATTTGAAAATGGGTAAAAATGTCTGTAATAAATTTTTTATTGAGTGATAATGAATTTTTGAAAACATTTTATGAAATAATTGTTTTAATAAAACAAGATTTTCTACCTAAGAGTGAAATAAAGTTGAATTTCATGAAAATATATTTTTAATAATTTTAATTACCAAAGTAAATTTTATTACTATATATTAATAAATTAATTATTAACTAGATTAAAAAATATATATATTTTTTCAGGATATAAATATAAAAAAATTCTCACATTGTATTCTTAATAAAACATTCATGAATAATGATTAGATTTTGAAATCAACCATTTCTAATTTAGTAACATATTTTATCATAAATCCCATGAAATAAATAAAAATAAATGTAACATGAAATACCATGAATATAATTTAATTCATAATATAACATAAAAAATGTATAAACACCATTAAAAAAATTCAATGTGGTTTATGTCTCATTGATGTAGATATGAGATGAGAAACCATTATCTTGAGTCTCACTCATCACATTAATTAATTATTCATCATGAATAATATACGTATGATAATAATTTACTTATATAATTTCTATTTTATTTATAATATTCAATTTAAATAACTTATTACTATGATATATAAGGTTATATAGTCAATTAATTTTTTTCATATTTATCAATGATATTTGACTTATGTGTCAAAAATGACATTTGGGGGTTACCTATTGTTCAAGAGTATATTATTTCATAATATATTGAATAATAATAGTTAATTAATTATCAAATATATATATTATTATTTTGAAACATACATGAATCATGCTAATGAAAAATGAAATAGGATACAGTCGTGGAGATGAAATACCATGCATATGAATAATAAAAATATCTATTTTTCAACGATGATTTTGGAAAGATAAAATTTAAAATTTTATATTTCCATAATATATATATTATAATCTTATATATTATATTATTTACTAAAATTTAATAATATAAATCATCTATGTGGTGTGTTGATGGAAACAGTGTCAGAACACTTCGTGAAGGTGGAAGTTCACACGTACACATTCGACACAATCATTTTTTAGTGTAAGAGGAAACAATATATTATAATTAAAAATGACTAAAATTCATGGAATGTTATTACAGTTTAATTTATATCACAGATAATAGTAAATTTTAACTTTATCACCTTAAATGATATTAGTTCGCGAATGACATGTCACATTACTTTGGGAGGTGTTAGTCTGTCGTATACATGAGTGATGTTGTTGTATCCCAGACAAAATGAATTGTAAAAATGTTATATATTATTTAAAAGTACATAGGTATAATTTTGTTATAGATAATATATATATATATAGATAATTTTTATCCATCATCATATCTTACTGTTGGAGGTGGTAAGGGGAAATGAATGTCATCGGTAGCTGAGCCAATAGTTTATTGTACACACAAAAGATGATTTCATAAACAAGTTGATAGGAAACGGGGTAGTATTGTGTCTTGCAAGTAACATAAAAATTATTTTTATATTTAATATAGATATACTATTATATCATCATGGTTTAGTAATAATCTATTTAGGGGGTGGAAGAATTAAAATAAAAAAACCTGTTGAAGAACCTAACCTGTTCTTCTAGTATCCTCCATAGGTTTTCGTCGAAGCCTTCCTATGTATGATTTGGGAACAAAATAATACATATTTTGTGATAGAATGGAATTTGGGAAGTTATTTCAAAATTTAATATCTTATCTATTTGGTTTTAATTTTTTTATAAGAGATTATATTTGGTGGTCTCTGATAAGTGAGTTGTGTGGAACACTTGTAATATTTTGATTAAAAAACATAGAACCACGTTTTTCATATGAAAAATGGTCAACTATTCATTTTTATATATCCTTATACATGATAAGGTAATAATATATATATCCAATATATTTTGGAACACTTTTTATGTCTTTTTGACTCTTAAGAGTTTAGTTTAACCACCAGTAAATCATCTTTTTTTCTTGATCACAATATCAAATTTATTCATTTTTTATTATTAATTAGAGTCAAATATTTATTTTACCACATTATAAAATATACGTTATTCTTATTATAAATATTTATTAGTTTTTTCCTAAATTTTATTCATATATATATATTGTTAATTTAAAATTAATCTGGAATATGTGACGAGAAAGTTGGTTTTATAATGGAAAATCATCAAAAGATTAAAATGTTTTTATACAACAATTGAAAATGAAATTGATTCCATTTACCAAATTTAATATATTTTATATGTAACTGATGTAATTTCACAGTAAACCAAATTTTGAAAAAAAATTAATTTTAAATAAAAATTTAATCGAAAATGCAGTTTTCAATTAAAATTTTATATTTTTCGTTATCCCTGAAAAAAATGAAACTACTTATAAAAATACCCAAAAATCACAGAAGGTTAATTTTCATTTGTTGATATAAAGAATAGATATCATTTTTTAAAATAAATTTTCAAAAAAATCAAAAAAAAAATTGATATTTTATTCCCAAACTATTACTAAACCATTCTTTAAAAACAATAAATAAGTTAAAAAATTTTATTATTCTTTGAATTGATTATAATGATCTTTTTAATAAATATAAAATAATAAATTTTATAATTTATTTAGTCCAATTCACACCCACATATTTAATGGTTATATAAAAACGGTATACTATAATTTTGTTCTTTTCATCTCAGGTAGCATGTTTTGCAATCTATCGAATAGAATAAATTTAAATAAATATATTTCATTTGATTTTAAAACACAGTGTTCTATATCATATACCAAATATAAAAATATTATTTTAGAATCTAGTGGTTTTACGTCTGTTTGTGAGGTTATATTCTATTATACGCATAGTCGAAGGTTTTGTTTCCCATTTGATGGAAGATGTGTCAAACATAGGTTATTATATCAAATTAATAATAATATATATATATACATGATATATATTAGTATTACTTTTAAATTAGTTTGTGGATATATGTAGTGGTAAGGTGAGGAAATAAATAATGATTCATGATTATGGAAATTTACTAGTCATTATAATTCCTATTATGGAATATAATGAATATCATCATAAATCAGATGTATGATCAAAATAAGGCCTCTCTAATATGTAGAGTGATGTATGTAAGATATTTTCGTAGGTAGTGCATGAATGGTAAGGTTTTGTGAGTATGGAGAGAATAGGCGATGGGGTGGAAATTTATAAGTAGCAGAAGAGACAAACATAGATTATTTATATTCAATTAAGAGATGAAATTTATTTTAACATGATATAATTCTCCAAAATATCTCATTATCAATCCATGTATGTGATAATGTTAAAAAATGCATATCTAATTTAAATTAGAAATTTTCTTATGTCATTTTAACAATTTTTTTACCCCTTGGTATACCCATTTTATCCTTAACCAAAGTAATTAGTTATTTTTTTAACATTATATTTTGTCCAAAATATAAGTAGTACATATAATATAACATTAATTACTTTTATTCAAAATATAGAATCCATTTTTATAAATTTCATTCCTTGAAGAGGTATCATTTAATTTAAAATTAATCCCGTCAACTCGATGAAATAGCAGTTTTCAGAAGAATTTTTTTCATATGTATCGAATGATTTAATATCTAAATTAAAGAATAAATTTATTTCAATGAAAAAAATGTATTTATTATAATATATTTTAATTTATATCACATTTATACTAAATGAAAATAAATAGCTAACTTCTAAATTATTTGAATGAAAATGATTTTTTTAATAAAACACATATATTTTTTATTAATAGAAAATTATAGTTTTTTATAATATTATGAAGGAATAAATCTTATATAGTTTTGAAATTATTACTTAAAATATATTTTTCATATTTAAGAAAATATCTCACAATGTGGAAAAAATTAACAATATTGTTTTCCCGTAGAGTGTTATAAAAATCATTTTTGATGAAAAATGTATTTTGATTAATATGAAGACTTTTGTAGAAAATAAATTTTATTTATCTAAAACCATTTTACATATTATTAAAATATGTTTATTACTAATCATACAACTAGTTTTAAAAGTTATATGATATTGGTAACATATAAATAATATTATTTATATCGCGGTTTATTTGAAATACAGGTTTCCTGTATTAAAAATTCTAAAAGATATAATTTATATTATATATATATACATATTTATTACATAATGTCTTAGTGAGTGTTTTGGTACCGAAATTTGTTCCCTAAGATAAGTTGAGTAAGGCCCCGACCCTCTCAAATAAAATTTAATCTCAACAAGCCCAAATTTCATAATAGGGGTTTGCCACATAAAGCTCCCACGTGATACTCATCTGCAATATAAACACATGAGGTGTTGAAGGAACTCCCATTAGTCTGATTCCCTCTATGACTGCACCATGAATGATTGAGGAAGACTTCTAAGTCTAATTCCCTCCACAACTACAAAAATCCATATGTAAGAACTCCCATGGATCTGATTCCCGACACGACCAGACAATGAAGAATGATAGACTACTCTATGAGTCTAAAAGATCCAGTCCTGTCCATGAATCCCTTTTATCCATCATTGAATGGAACTAATCATAAAATTCCCCATTTCCTAAAAATATGTCCCCCCAATCAAACAGAATATAAATCTAACTATTCAATTTCATAGAATGAATTTCGCGAAGCACTTGATCACTTTAATCCAGATAAAAAAATGGATCTCTCAAGTTACAGGAGCTTCACAATCCACCTATTCCCTTATTCTTATTTTCTCATTCCAAACGTTGGGATACCTTATAGGTGGGCGTGAACCCTTCATGAAATAAAGAGTCCCTTTGAGTCACTTAGGTTTTTAAGAAGCTTTAATTTATCTGAAATCACTCTTCTATTGATTTGAGGCTCCATACTAATGTAATGGACCTATTCTTTGTAAAACAATTTCCTTCATTATGCCATAATTCTCTACAAAGCATTATATCTTAGAGGATCCCATCTCAAAGAAGCCCATTTCTTCATTATACCATCTTCAATTTGGTCATCGATGCTTGTTCATTGTTATAACATGGTCCCTCATGTGCTGTTCCATGTTGATTTCCCCTGCCTTTTTATTTTCCTTATAAGTACTCAAAGGGATTTTTATTTTCAGCATAGCGATGCTAACATGGTCCCCATGACTGACCACTACTCTTAAACCACCCATCTCGCATTTCATTCTTCATGCACCATCTAAAGGTTCATCACATACAACTGTATAATTATTTTGGGTTATGGAATGAGTCAACCCTATCTGAGCTACATGATGTTAAACATCCATTCCCAATAATCATTATCACATAATGTTAAACTATAGTAACATCCCATTCAATGTACATGGGGTGTCTTACTTTAGGTAGCTCTAGTGTGTAATGCCCAATCCATCCCTCATTGACAATCCTCTTATGAAATCACCATATTGTCTACTACTTTCTCTTATTTCCCACATTGATTAGGACTGACATGGGATTAGAGGTCAATAGTAAATGTGATAACCATATTTTGGGTAGCTCTAGTGTATAATCCCTACACCATATATCACTAAGGCACCTCTCATGATGTGATCATCTAGTTTATTGGTTCCTCTAGGTGCTCACACTAAGCTTTAATCAACTAGGATTATTGGTTAGCTATGACCATGAAACACTTCTTTAGGGAATGCCTACTGGAGTAAGCCTCATACATCTCAGTTTCATACTCTATTGGTTTTGATAACAATATTCTAAAAATTTTACGTAGGAAGAATCCATGAATACAAATCCCAACCAATTGAAAACTATGGTGATCAATCCTATGGATGTACCATCAGGATGTGACAACTTATATTTATGGCACAAATCCCTCGGATCCACCCTTAATGGGTGTGTTGATCTATCTGACCCCACTTCATCTTCTATAAATCTTGGTTATCTTATGGTGTAATCCCCAAACCATAATCCCGAATTATGTGTACCTTGACTATCAGGCACTATGATATGTGGAATCCTCCGCAAGGTTTAATCTCATCATCTATTCTCATCTTGATCTTTACCTCAAGTCATTAAGTCATAGGAGGATCATGCCCCAACCTAATGATTATACTACTTTCTGGTCCCAATCCATGTGCTCCATTTTCATGGGACACCACCTTTGGTGTCTCATCACCACATCCAAACTAAAAGGACATTGATTCCTATTTAGTGGGATACGTAAGATGCCTTCTCTGGTTCATGTCCATCACCCATCACACTCCATCAACTACATCTAATCCATGTTCACACATTCTCAATATCAATCCTAAATATTACATGGGCCACAGTATCCATGTGAGATCATACAATCAATTTTAGATAGCATTGTGCATAATCACCATTCACATCACTGTTACTCCCAGATGTACATGGGAATTAGAATTTAATAATTCCCACACAATCCGTATTCGTCCAACCAAGAGAAATCATTTTAGGATTGGAAGTCTCAGTTCATAAGCCCCAAACCACCCCTTATAACTATGTGGATTTTGATCTCTACCTTCGGAATTTGGTACATAAGTATTCTATCTAATGATCAATCTCAACCAATGGTAATCCTTGGTGTTCCCTTTAGATGGGTCTACCTTCTAGCTCCACAATCAGTGGTGTCCAGATCAACCTTCATAGTGTTAATCATTCCCTTTATGGGGCATTCCATCCTAGGTTCATCCTCATTGGGAATTACAATATTTATATTTTTTAAACATCTAGTATATCCATTATTTCGATGTACCAATATTATCCAGCTTGGAAAGTGTTCAAATCAAACCATTAGGTCTCCACAAGCCATAAAACTCATGACCCTCTACCTGTGATAGATGTTAAAATCACAGCATACCCTATGTTATAAATGGGATTACTGATGAAAATTTCAGAAGTTATTCAACCAATATAAAATACTCCAGGGTCAATGGAGGATGCCTCATATTGCTGCACCCTTGAGAATATTTCCTACGAGGAATAATACAAATGTTCTAATGTTCCAGCACCCAGACATGCCATCAATGCCTAACATGACTACCCTCTTAAATGAATGTTACTACCTTGAAGAGACCCCCTGGAATTTCTATAATGAAGCTGTGTAATTAAATAAAATATACTAATAGATGGTACTGGGAATGATTTTCATGAATAACATCATAATATTTAAAGGAGACCCGGATTAGGCGATGAGTTCTAAGGAGGAATCCATGGAATGAGGAATCAAAATCCCAGAATCATGTTTCGATCAAGGAGTAAAAATATTTGAAAAATGAATGAATGTATCCTACCTTTGGAAATCTAGAATATGGGGTGAAATTAATCATTAGCGAACTCCCACAAACAAAAGTGGTGTTCCGTGGTGGAATGCGTCAGAAACAGAAATCGTTAACCTAACGTGAACATCATGTCCTCAATATTGGTATTAGTAACATTTTATAAATAAATAGATATTCCTTTCACTAGATCATGCTAGCTGGCATTAGGGGTCACCATGATAATAGAGGGAAATGCATGGAACTCACTAGATACTGGGGATGTGAATCGTTGGGTTGTAGGATATACAAAATATTCATGTGGATCACTATTTCCATCAATGTATTGCTGGATAGTGCTGGCGTATTGTGAATTTAATTCATGATATCTATACTGACAACTGAATCTTCAGGACTCCATGACTTGAGTCATTACCACCAACTCTAGACTCCCATGACCCATATCACCCTCATAGATTGTATATAGGAGGGTGATAGATGGCCTTGTACCCTACTACGAGTGGGATGGGATCATTTTCATGATTGAAGTATCCCAACAAGACCCCTTGGCTTATATACATCACCATCAGCACTTCCCCCAAGGGCCATGTTGGGAGACAATACTACCCACTCCCATATCCATCTACTTTGGGAGTCTCTCCTCGGAGTGATCATATGACTCACTACCCTATGTAGATGGGGTAAACGATATCCAAGTCATCTGGACATGAAAACCATTTGGCACCTTCCCAGGAGGGATCCCACTGGACCACATCAACACCAATAACAATCAGTCTCTCAAGATAATGAATAGGTGATCTACACCCGATGATCTACTAGCCCTGGTCTGGGTAACCAGATGTAAACTTCGTTCCCAAGCATAGGAAGATTCCCATCAGGGGGCAGTATCATCTACAAATCCAATAACCCATGCCACCCTCAGTGAATTCCATCATATACCTACTACAATATAGCATGAAATCATCAATTCCCAATCAGGATCGAGACCTCAACCACCCCACAGGCGGGCTAGGTTTACTCATTCAATCACTGACACATCCATCAACTGTTATGGGATAACACATAATTTTGAGATTCTATATGAAGGCCCTAACCATACCATATATAGCCATGGTGGAGTTCCTCCCCACTCTTGAAACCATTAAAGGGGAGGTATTTCAAACTTCATTAATAGCCAACTCAGTGGACCTCCCCATGTCTAGCATCATTATTACGAATGTTCTTATTCTAATACCACTTTTAAAAAGTGTGTTGGTCATACCTATTCCACAAGAAGATAACATGAATTTCCTCCCCATTTTCTTACCAGCTTTAGTGGAAGTACTCCCAACTCCAGTACTCAAAACCGCAGAGTTCCTCCGCACAAATCATGTAACTCGTACAAATTAACTCCTGTGTAACTAAGCCCTCTACATGAAGGTCCTACCCATGTCATTTTTATATTTTCCTAGGTTCTCCTTGTACATCAGATATGTAAAAAATAGGTCATCCCTATTCTTATACCTAAAATGATGTTCCTCCAGATGTCCTCAATGATTTAAGTATAGGTATTCCCTTTTACATCCGCACCCGGAGTAGAGGTCATAAATACTCTCAAAATAGTTCGATTGATGTTCCTCCCTACATTAATGAAAATAAATATAGAGGTACTCTTCATGTCACAAATAACTCAATTTTTGGTCGTCCATGATTTAACACCAGCCTGCATAGACGTCCTCACCGTGAAAAATATTTACCATATCCTAAAGAGTCATCTAAGGGTAGAAATATAAATTGTCACGACTGATAGAAGCACTCCAAGAAAAACCATATTGTTGTTAATATAGTTCTATTCTCAGATTCTGAGGATGAATGTGAATCAACGATGGAACCTTCACCATGACCCTTTGTATAAAGATCCAAGAATAAGAACGTCGTGTGAGTTTTTTCATACATGAATTTGATGTACATCATATCCATAAATCCCTTTTCAGATACAAAATGGGAGAAAAAAATATATATATCTTGATGGTCTTTCCATGTAGTCCTTTCGGTCATCATAAGTTCCATTCTCTACCATAGTATGAGAACAAAGAGTGTTATTCTAGGGAATGATAGACGGTGAGAACCCTTGTGATTCTCACCAACATTTGACTCCATGGAACCCGAGGTGGTGGTTAATACCCGATCCTATATGGACATGATAATATGGTTGGAAACACTTCTATGAAAAGACATAGTAAGAGGTGATCAGTCAACATTCATCGCATTTTCTTCTCCAACCAGTCCACCACCACAAAAATCCACTTTAATACTATCACAATTCATCAGTCTTCCCAGATTGAAGTGTTTGGAAATCAAGAGTCTGATCCCAATTAATAGTAAAAAATCATGTGGTTAACTCTAGATCCTAAACAATTTTCCTAGATTTTTTTCATGATACCTACTCACAGGTTTGACATTCAAGAGTTCCCCACCAAAGATGAGGTTATTTTTTTCAGAAAATATAGGCAGCACATTTATTCCTCTATAGTTATCAGTTGACCTATCCAAAGATCAATCATCATTATGAAGACACCTATAAGTAGTGAATCATAATTAGGATATAATCGTTTCCTAGGTCTTAGCACCCCACGTCACCCAAATATAACTGGAAAATTCGACATCGATGGGTTCAAATAATTATTGTGATCTAAATATTGATTGAGGAGTCATTAAAAATGTGATGATCTATGGTTGGGGGCACATAATAAACATCACATCCGTCCCATCTCATGATAGCTAGGTTTATATTCTGATAGTGACATATGAATCTGGGCCTAGTCAAGGTGAATTTGGATGAGATCGGCACACTAAAGGAGAGGGACGTTGTTGACACTCCATTCCATCAGAGAGTCTAAAAATATGACAATGGGAATCCATTAAAAAGGAAATGGGAAATATACCTGATGAAAAGTCAATATTTTCAAAGGCATGATTTTTTGGTCACCTTAGCCTAGCCAAAACTCTTTCATCACAAAACCTACTTGTGTGCCCCCATATATCGCGCAACCCACTTGTGTGCCGCCATATGTCGAGCATCATACTTGGATGCCCATTGAAATTTCTCCTAGGGTTCAATATTTTCCTATAAATAGACCCTTGGGGGCCTCAATTTTACGGACAAATTTTCCTTGATGCCAAATTGCTGCTCTGGTCGCACTAGTACTTTTCCACTATCTTCAGAAACATTCAAGGTATTTTTTCAACACCATGAGTGTAGGATTTAAGACAGTATTGTTGGACATAAGTCTATTTAGTTTTTGAAAACCATAACACTTGTGCACCTAAAGCGCCCAACCTCCCGAAATTAGTAATACTTGGTCGCTGCCCATTCCTCTCATATGAACATAAGAGCCCGACATTTGGGATCAACAATGAATAAGCTTGAAGGATTGATCACGGTCTTGCACATGTATTAACATACAAGTTTTTCTTCGCTTAAGTGAACATCAGGTCACCCAAGTGTACTTGTGCACCCATACAAGCACATCCTTACCTACATGGGTGCACCTATTTGATTATCATACTCTCTTTAGTCTATAATCAATAAATCCTTCCTCAAAGAAATTGTAGGAATGGATTCTTCTTCCTCGACTCCCTTGTATGAAAAGAATTTTGATGATACCTCTACAAAAACCTCCTAAATTATCAATCCTTTGGGAAAGTCACATCGGTGTGTCTTGTATTTGTTTTAGTTTTACCATAGTTAGAGGATTCCCACATTTGTTTCAAAATGGGGTTAGCGTTCATGATGTTTCTGTGGGCTTTTATATACACAGTCACCTGAAACTCTCTCCCAGGAACAGTGTTGAGAAGTTCCAAGTTTTGAGAATAAGGGTTTGGTCCCCATCCTCTCCCTTCCCAAAGAGACGGAAACATAAAATTTCTTGTTGGGATGGTATGGTTCACAAGTACTTTTCTCCATTTAAATAAAAGAGAATTATCCCTCCCTTACCAGGATTAATTCTTGGGAAACCATCAAGGTATAATCCCCTAACCTTCTTCTATTTTTTCCTTGCATTGGAACCTTGTCCATTGTGACAAAAATAGAGGGAAGGATTTTCACCTCACCCTCTTCCCAGGTCGCCTTGCCCTTATCAACTATCGCCACCGTAGTCTCGCCCTCTTCCACAAGTGTAGAGGGAAAAAATTGAAAGTGCAAGTGTCATTGTGGAATCATTAACATAAACTTTATTCTCACCCCGAGAATGATTCACATGGGCTTAAATATTTTTTATGATAACCAAATTTACAAAATCACTCACTGTAATGAACTATTAGAACTCTGATTCAAATTAAAACTAGGATACGTAGGAAGCCCTTTCATGGACCGAGCACACTGGAAATCCTCTAAAAAAATCCAACCCTAAATCCCTTAATCTGGGAATCCTCCTCAAGAATAATCCCCAAATTAAACCCCCCAAATCACCCAGGCATCCTTTTAATAATGTAATCCCAAAATGATTTATCTCAATGCACCATTCTCTCCTATGAGACTTGTTAAAATACGCGGGATTTGATTCTCATCCACATGGGATACATATAAATCCTCCTTGAGGTTCAATGCGAAAAATCCATATCAACCCTGTTATTATTGGGCATTATTCCCAGCATGGTCTAATCTAACATGGAAATCCATATCCTTTCCAAGTTCCTTGGGATACATTAACATAAGTATCACAACAAATACTGACTAAACATATTCAGCTAAGATTCCCAAACTACTTAGAATTAATATTTACGGCTAGGAAATTATCACAAGTCCTTAAAAGGTATGAAGTGTCCAATTATGTGGAATCAAACAATGAGGGTTCTAATTTATTTTATAAGGAAATGTTGGTAGCCCATTTTATGGACATGATCCCAAGATCAAACAAAACCTTTGTCTCCTTGGATGACAATAAATTCCAGAGTTCCCTGCTAAGTGGCTTAAAAACCAATATCTCCATTATGATGACTAAATGAGTCTTGAAATAGAATATTAGAGGATACTATTGATGGAGAATCTCGAATATAAACAGATATCTCCGTTGATGAAGAACCATGAATGTATACTGAGGATTTTGAATTTTTCACCTGATAATAAGTGATAGAAAATTCTAAGGGAAACTTCTTCCATACTTGGTGAGTTAATAAGGATTCATGAAAATATCTTAAATTTATAAATAGAGTATCAGAGTGGACAATAATTCCCTTCAAAATGTTGGATGATTCTGACCTACCATCCTCTCGACCAATTCACATTCAGAAGTATCATAAAGTTTATACATAATGAACGTCTACCTTGGGAAAGAAGGACTATTTTTAGATATTGAACTGTTGGAATTTTCTAGTTCCATAAATAAATCCCATTGAAACCACCTAGAATTAGTGATTATTAAAACTAGAATACAAGTTTTAAGGAACTACAAAACAAAAATGGTGAACCTGGTGTGAATCCTTAAACATGTTGTTAATGTTTCCATACTATTAGTCCCTATCAATTGATAAAGTAAGGATATAAAAACTAATCAATCATTCTTTTATCCATCTAAAAATATTTTTCTTTAAAAGAGTTTAATATTGTTTCATGTGTTTCTCAGAATTCCCTTCACTCCAAAATGAATTTCTTCAAAACAACATCTGTGAACATCCTAACCACTGCAAAAGGTGGATCCCCGTCCACATGAAGAACATCATCACCAACCCAGCATCTTAAACACTGGGACTCTAATGTGATGGTGAAGGAATATCATAGACCCAGTACAATCCCGACTATGGAGGCTGCCTGTCAGGACCTCCAGGTCAATAACAATCCTCGATCATCAGGCCAACGATGAACAATGATCAAGAAAGAGATGGTTCCAACCACCGTATTCAACCGTTTTAGGTCCATATCCATAGAACTCAATACTAAATCCCTCCCATTCTAAAGTTATGTGAATATAGTGGTCACTCGAGGCCTAAATTCAGGAATCCATGAGTCCTTTCTAAGGTCTTCCACTAGCAATTACCTCCAGAATCAGGCGGTACTGAACCCCCAACATAATAGGGTTATTTTTTTAGACGTTTGTCCTAGGTCTCTTAGACCAGGGCACACAAGAAGAAATTCCGAGAACATTGTACAGTCCAAAGGGAGTAGGTTATTATCTCTAAACCTTCTGGAGAATACAATCAACCTAACTTGACGACCAACAACGTACAAGCATATCCACGCGTCCAACCAAATTTCGCTACCCTGTAGACTCATCCAATAGAAACCCATCAATCCCACTAGATAAACCATGTGTAGTAACGTGAAAAAAAACATACACCTTCTTAAAAGTTATCATTAAATTATCATGATCATCTGACAGCATTTAAAGAATCACTTCAATCCAATGTGGTGGAAACTGGTAAACAAAAACATACACCTATTTACAATCAGCAATTCTGTCAGTAGTTTTGTCTGGATGTATTGAAATAATTTCATCAACCATACATGATGGGAAATAGCCATTAGGCACATACTTCTTATAATGTTCATCATGTATGCCAACAGTCTCATTTGGAAGCACCCGAAGAAGTTAGTCAAAAATCTTCGACGAAAAATCTGGTTAAAACCCAACTATCTTCCCACATACATGAGTACTATCCATATTCATTGATAGGAAAAAGATGAAAAGAGCAGGCACATACACCTACTCCAGATATGGAATGGATTTATTTTCTATTTCAAGTCTTTGATTTTACCAAAAATATCCTATAAATTGTGAAAGGGAAAACAGAAATCCCTGCCCATATTCTGGAAGAGTTCCAGGACAGTATAACAACAAATTAGAAGTATCAGGGAAACAGACACATAAATCTATCCCCACACAAGATATGACACATCGATATGCCATCACAGAGCTGATACATAACTCTACTATGGTCTTGGAGGGCCATGGGGCATACTCCCCCATATCATATAGACAACAAGATCAGGAATATTCACCCTTTCTAATTGGATATAATCGGTCTGTTATGGTAACCACTCCAAGGTAGCCTCATAAACCTACCCATGATAAAAAATTTTCTAAAGAAGTGACCCAAATAAGTATATGAAAACATATTAGAACAATTTTCACCATGAAAATTTTAAAATTCAAGAGTTAATCCATTATTTGACTCTTCTTAATGTTGGAGTTCTTGAAGCCCTCAGCCATTTAACTGTTGTAGCTCAAGATCCTACCCTAACATTACCAAATTATGAGAGTGGTAGTAGTAATTATGAAGATACTCATTGTACACTTCATCTTGAAGGATTGCATCATTAAAATTTGGACAACATAGAATGCCAATATATGGATTAGAGCCACGAAAATCCTCTGTGTGGCCAGAAGACCAATGATCCAGAAGAAATATCCCTTGATGTAATCCATAAAGTTGATCCTCCCAATGATTTCATTCACTATGAAATTCCTCTCCATTGTATTATTTTGAAATTCCATAAAAATTCTATAATCGACAATGTATAAATGAGAAATCCCTCCAATCTCAAGGTACTCGAAAACACACAGCCAGTCATGTGTGATGCCTTTTCATTGACAGGTGAAACAATTTATCATCTAGAAGACATATTAAGAGAACATTCATTCTCTGAACCTCCCATGGGTCATTTTTCTTCTAATACATATAATCCACTTTGGTCAGACCAAGTGTTGAAACCTTTTGTGAATTATGATAAAGATGTGTTAAATAGGAAGAAACAATTAGCTAAGGGGGAAGTACCAGTCATTTTCTCTCTATTGGAAAATTCTCATTATAACATTACATAATTGATTATAGAGGATTGTATTCCTAATTTTTGCCTCAATTTATGGAATACTCTTCGTCATTTGAAAACTAAAATATTACCAAATTATGAGTATCAAAATAATATACATAAAATAGATGGTCTACAATTCCAAATTGACACAGTGTCTCTCTTAGATTCTCAACATACAAAGGATGAAAAAATAGGGAACCCTTCAGAGTGCATGCCTCAACACTCTAAAGAGGCTAGACTAGTTTATTTATAATTCTTAATCAAGTGTTAATATTTGAGGAGGGGGTCTACATGGAGAATTTCATTTCACTACACTCTAATATCAAAAAAGTCCTCCAAAAGTGGTCTCATGCAATGTTATTTACCATGGATGTCCCCAATAAATAGATTTTGTATGTAATCGAACTTACGCTCAAGAACAATCCTCACCTAGCTCTCCTTAGAGTTAGGCCAAATGAAAAGAAGTTGTTGAGTTACATTTACATCAACCATCTGAGAATCATGAGTAGGTGTACCACTTATAGGATTTCATGCATCAGAAAATTCAAATATTTGAAATAGAAATGTGATAATATGAAACTTGTGATTTGAGTGGTTATTGGAAAATGAACCCAAATAATATCTGAACCAAAATTTGAAAAATTAGAAGAGAATTTGCCTGAATTTCAGCCATAGAAGTTCAACAATCACCCCATCATACAAGGCCGGGGGATCATTTAACTAAACATTTATATTCATTAAATCATGTTCAATGATTTGAGGAAGAAGAACAAGAACAGCTGCAACATGAAAGACTGGGGGCTTTTACACATATGCAATCCCCTATTCAATGTAATTCAATTTTTTTCTGATTAGGGAAGAATCCACAAGAAAAGTTTACAATTGAACAATCCATGTATTCCCTTCAAGTTATTTTCCTCCAAGATATTCTCGGAAATGTATCTTATAAAAGAATAGAGTCACAGGGAAGATACAAAGGGAGACAATATTACAAAAATTCTAACATAATGTCATCAATGGATTATGCGTCACTCAATGTTACTAAAACCATTATAAAATATCTATCAGATAATGTGTCCAGTTTAAGTGAAATAGGAGATAAAGTTATTTTCAATAATATGGTACACACTGAGGAACATTAAGAAGGTGTACATACAGGAAATTAGAGGCTTACCCCGAATCTAGGTATGCCTTCAAATAACCAAAACCCTCCTCTCTGAAAAGCATCTAACAAGGGGAATTAAAAAAGTCAGATTGAATCTCACTTTTCCACTAGAGAAGATCATTTTCTTTCACATGAAGAGATAATTGCACAGTAAGAAGGGGAAATGAAGTAGTTGAAAAGAATCAATAGGGAGTTACTTCAAAGTAGCATTTATGCTAGACGTACTCCCCATGCAAGTCTTGAAAATTAAAATCCTATAGGATCTCCTTAGAAAACAGGATTAGTATTAATAAATGATGTGGATATTGAATTCCCTCCACTGTGTACAAAATCAAGGAATGATGAGGTGCATCCTGATAGGAATGTTCTCATGGGTTATTCAAGGAAAATATCAACATCACTATCAGTGGTTTTGTTGGTTGTTTCACCAGCTCATGCTCTAGTTTCTGTACCTTCATTGGTTCTAGCTCATCTGAATGTTCCCAAAATTCTTATTAACTCAATGGAGGCATTAACAGCTTGATTGGAAGTTATGCAGGAATGACATGCACCAGTTCAGCTGGAAAAGTGAGCTTTCCTGGAATGGGTGGATACAATTCCTCCCTCACAAAATTTTGTGAGTACCACATTCCCAATAATTAATTGTTCGGGAGATACAGAAAAATACAAAACAAAGTTTTTTTCTCATTGTGATCCCATGATGGGTACCTCTCAACAAAAAGAATTAGTATTGTATATGTGTTTTATGCAGTCATTATAGGGACTGGGCTTTGTCTGGTATAAAAGTTTACAGTCTCAATTAATTACTGGATGGGAATATCTCCATAAAAAATCCATTATTCAAATCAGATCAACCCTACCAATGAAGACAATTTTTTATATTACTAATGATAAATAAAGGAGGAATGATGGATTTTCAGATTTTATTGTGTGGTGGAAAGGATTAACTTATTCGTAAGTCTAGAACTCCCTCATGAAGAATTAATACCAATCTCTGTAGCAAATTTGCATGATGAGTTATGCACAACATTAATCCCTATGAAATACACATTAGGGTTTTGATACCTAAATTCATCAAATCAACAGATAGAATACTCTATTATAGAAACTATGGGTAAAAATATTGTAATTACACCAGCTCTATGGATGAAGATAGTATAGGCAGAAGCTGCTACAGTTACACTCAAGCAGGCTCTTGTATCTGCTTCTTCTTCAAGACCTTTGTCAAACTGAATGGTTCCGCCTCCTGAGCCCCAATAGAAATGACTACCTAGTAAATATGTTCAATGATATCCAATGATAAAATAGATTGAGGAAGTAAAGAACATTGTTTTTTCATTCAAGAAGGAACGGGTTCCTAGTTACATTATCTCATCTCTAGAAAACAATTTTGTTCAGTTTCCAAGGCTGAAAAACCAAATAAAGATGAAGATGAAGATCTTCTAAAGTATTTTCCCTTTCAACAGATGTCGGGGCATCCCATCAGGAGTGTTTTTTTTCAAATATATCCTAAAAATATGGTAGAATATGGACATGTGAAACTGAAAATTTCATTATTTGATGTATCATGTGTAAATTATTTACTCCAGAGGAAGAGGGAGAATGGCATGAATTCAAAAGAAATTTTTTTAATAAATATGATGACAGAATAATCAAGAATTTGATCAAATGGACTCATGTCATTTTACACACATAGTTCAAGCAACCTATTCTGTCTTCTTCCACTTTAACTACAATAAAACAATCTTATTCAAGAAGTCATTCCACAAATAAGAGAATTGATCATACGGATAAAGAGAAGTCAAATGATGATGAGGTCTCATTATGGCCAAAGTTGTCCATATCCCTAGCACATTTCATGCCATCTATTTCAAAAATACAGGCATTGCCCTACCAAATTGCACAACCAAAATTAACCTTTCAAGAAGAATATTTTTTAGATTAAGAAATGATCTTTTGTTATATTAATGTAATCCATTTAACGAATCCTTATGCCAATGGTGATTCTGATTATAGAGATCCTGAATTCCTTATACTTAATTGGGGTACTAAAGGAAGAGGTCAAGGTACAGTATACTATGGAAGATGTGGGAATTCTAGAAATCACTATTTTAAAACAACCCCTGCTTGAACCATATATGTGGAAAAACCTTGTGGGAGTGCCCTTCTATGGGCTCAACAAGAAGAAGGAGTTTCTTCTAGGAAAAAAAATTTCGGTTATGAAACAATTATTGTGGAAGACCAATTAGAAGATATACCATCTTCTTCTTCGCAAGTGAATAGAACTAGTCGGTCTAATCTACCAAATCCGAGAGTTTTTCTAGCTTCTTCTCCAACACAGAATACGTCTATATCAAATGTATCAATTTCCAAAGCACCTACAAAACCACATCTCCATGCTGGGAAACACAGACCCTTGGACCAAAAGTATGATGTCATGAAACAATTGGACCATGTACCAGCCATGTTATTAATTATGGAAGATTTGAATCTGTCAAATGATATTCAAGATGCACTCATTGAGGCTTCATCAAGTCCTCAATTGTTTGAAACCGATGCCACTGCTGTTGAGGTTTAACGTATATAGAATGATCTAGTTGAATTTTTGGTTGTCATATCTATTACAGATGAAGATGAATATGATATTTTACATGGACATATCATACCCTTGTAGTTTCTTGGAATGATCAATGACAAAGGCATCTAACGAGCCTTCATTGATAATGGATCTAGTCAACCTCATTCTTCTTCATACACTTCATTGATTGGGCCTGATTGAGTATTATTTATCTCCTTCCACATTATTGTTACAAGGATACGATAATAAAGACCAAGAACCACTGGGCAAGATTACACTCAGATCTCATTTTGGAAATCTTTTTTCTAATTTAGATTTCAAGGTTGTTCATCTGGACATATCCTTCAACATTCTTTCCTGGAAGACCTTCACTATATTAACATATAGCCATAAATTCTTCATACAAACAATGTCTTAATTACTATTTCAATGGTCAGATCGGGAAAATATATGGTGAAAAGGATCCATTCAAAACATTTAAATCTCAATACATTGAGTTAGTGTTTCATCACACATAAATAACGAAGTCCAAGACAATGTAAATAACTAGAGTTAATACTCCAAATGGATTAGAAAAAATATCATCAAATCCATTACTAAATTTGAGTATAGATTATGTGCTACAAATCAATCAAATTTAAAGGGTAAAACAAAATATAAGAACATTACTAAATCTTTCATAATGTCAATTATGGAAACTGATTCTGATAGCATGGGAGAAACTGTTGATCAACTGAGTAGTGATGGAAACTTAAATAAGGATGTCTTCATTTAATCCAATGAACTATAGAAAACCTCTAGTTCTTCAATCAATATAGAATATATTTTTAAAATTAATGATAATGACAATTATGTTATTTCTCCATTCATCATATACACATTATTACCCCAGGAAGACCCTTCGTCATTAGTAGGGTCTGATTTGGTGGCTCTTCTTCAGGATGCTCAAATACTGACACCTCCTCTAACATTGGGTGTTTTTATTTCTAATATACTATGCACAAGGAAATAGAATAGGTAACTCGTAATGACGAAAAAGAAGAATATCTTATGTATGATCCTCTGAAATTTGAGGAAAGTGTCTCTACCATAATGTATTAGCTCCGAGAAATAAATCTGGGAAGAGAAGAAGATCCACGCCCAACTCTAATTAGTGCGTACATGACCTCTGAAGATCAAGAGGTGTATAGTTTATTTCTAATGCAAAAATGAGATATATTTTCTTGGAATTATATATAAATTAACGGTCTTAATCTTGATATAGCCACACATCATTTGGTTTTTCAAGAAGAAAATCGTGGATTCATGCGGGAAGCAAGAAGAACACACCTAAATCATGCCTCTAAAATTGATGATGAAGTTGATAAGTTTATGTAATATAACATTGTTAGGTAATTTCAATATCCAAAATGGTTAGCCAATATTTTCCTAGTGAAATAGAAGAATGGGAAAATTAGATTATATAATGATTTCACGGATCTTAACACTCATTGTCTTAAAGATGATTTTTCAGTTCAAATTACTGAGATTTTTATTGACGCAACAACTGGCTATGAATATTTTTCCATCATGGATGGATACTCTTGGTATAATCAATTATTATAGACCTAGAGGATGAAGAATCTATAGACTTTAGAGCCCCTTAAGGTGTGTTTATGTATAGGGTAATTACCATTGGATTAAAGAATTCAGGCGCAACATATCAATATGTCATGCATCATATATTCAAACCATTCTTCGGGATGTCTATTGAATGTTACGTGGAAAATTTTGTGGTCAAATACAGACAATATTCCAATAAGATAGCTGATTTGGGGACTATATTCCATAAAAATTGAAAAACAGTTGGAAGACAAACCCCTTGAAACCTTCTATTTGGGTAACCTTAGAAATGTTCCTTAGATTCATTGTACACCATCATAGTATCGAAGATGATTATGAGAAAACAAAATCAGTCCTTGGAATGTCACCAACTCAAAATTTGAATTAATTAAAAAGACTGTAATGGCATTTGGCCTATATTCCATGATTTATCACTAATTTGGTTGGAAAATTATTACCCTTCACCAGATTAATGATGAAGGGAGTCTTTTATTAGTGGATTGAAGACTGCCAAGGATTATTTTATTCTCTCAAGAAATATCTCTTGAGACTACCAGTATTAATGCCGCTTATTGAAGGAAGACCACATATTCTCTATGTGACAGATTTTGAGTGATCATTAGGTTTTTTCCTTGCCCAACTGAATGATACCGGGAATGAAAAGAGTTTTTACTATCTCATTCAAACAATGCATGATGCAGAAACTCGACACTCAAGTATTGAATGGTGATTCCTCGAATTATCTTCATAGTTCAGAAATTGATGCATTACCTACAACATCATGAGGTCCAATTGATGTCTCTCAATGACCCTCTTAAATTTATCCTTAGTCGTCGTATGATTAATGGGCATCTGGCACAGTGGGAGGTTATTCAACAATAGTTTGATATACAGTTTATGCCTCAAAAGGCAATAAGAATCCATGTTCTAGCCAATTTCCATATGGAGCATCCATATCCGGAAGATACATCATTAAATACTGAACTTCATGATGAATAATAGTTCTCTATTTAGGATAATTACCAAACATTGGAAATGAACTGTTATGGAACTCTTATATGTCCAACAGTGATGAGAATAGAAAACCCTAAACTCAACAAAGATGGGTAAGGAATTGTTTTATTTCCCCAAAAAAGGCCGTGTTGCCTTATTCCTTCCTATGGTTAGAAGGTGGTACCAATAATGAGGAAGAATATTAGGCTCTCATCACGTGTTTGGAATTTCCCCTTCATGTTCCAATGAATCACTTAAAGGTAAAAGGTGATTCAAAATTGGTAATCATATAAATTAATAGGGAATATTCTATCTGAAAAGAAGAGTTAATCCCATTGTGTGATTATGTCTGAGGGTTAATGGTTGAATTTACCTCAGATCTAAAATTTTATTATGTCCCATGATCAAAAAATTCCTATAAAGATGCATTGGGAAATTCCGCTACAGCCTTGGAAGATCGAAATTGGGATGAAACAACCATTATCATAAACCATCGTCATGTGGTGTCAACCTTTTTCAAACACGAATGGAGGAAATTAATGAAATTAGACATATTTCTGAACCATATGGTCATAACATAGGATGGAGGACATTAATTATGTAATATCTTCAAAATGATGTACTTTTAGTGAATAATTCCGAAAAAGAAACGATCTGGTGACGAGGAGCCAATTTTACACTTTATGATAGTCTATACGACCTAAAGATCCTTTAAAAGTGAGGATTTGATGAAATCCTAGTCATATGTATTTATGGAGAAGAGACACCATCTATCCTAAAAGACGTACATTCAGTAGTATTGGGTGCTCACCAATACAGGTATAGACTCTCTGACTAGATCTAAAGGCTTGGATACTTTTGGCCTACTATAAAGTAGGATTGTACATATTTCATTATAAAATGTCATCCCTACCAAGTGAATGCCAACATCATTTATAAAACCATGAAGATTCTATCTATAGGTAAATACTCCTATCCATTTGCAACATGGGGAATTGATGTAGTAGGACCGTATCCACCAGCCATGAATAAGCAATTCAAATATAACCTTACTACTACTAAATTCTTTTCTAAATGGGTTGAGGAAATACCTCTCAATGTAGTCAGAGCCAAATGCATTGTTAGTTTTGTCAAAATTAATATCATCACCATATTTGGTTTCCCTCATACTATTTTGACAGACAATGGAACCAATTTGTTTCTTCTGAGGTACAAAATTTGTATCAGGAACATAATATTAAATCCAACCATTCATCTCGCTATAATGCAGCGGCCAATGGACAGATAGAGGCCTTCAATAAGACCCATTCAAATAAACTCTAGAATATGGTTTATAAAGATAATAAATAATCTCCTGATAAACTTTTGAATTCTTCATGGGATTATTGGACCACTACCTGTACTGCCACCAAAGAAACTCCTTATTCATTTGTATATGGAACTGAAGTAGTTTTTCTAATTGGAATGCAATCTCTTTCACTCAGATTTGCAATCTGTGATCAGTTGCCTACATATGAGAGGTATCAGAAATGGTTCAGTGAACTGGAACAATTAGATGAGAAAATATTTCATACGTTTCATCATTTATAAATCTATTACGAAAGAATAGCACGATATTTTAGAAAAACCATCACCTCCATTCATTTCTTCAAGGAGAGTTCGTGTGGGTCTTTAGGACTCCAATAATACCTAGGAAGAAGCCTCCAAATCTTGTGACAAAGTGGGAAGGACCTTATTCTATACATAAGGTATATTAAAATGGAGCTTATTCCTAAATCTAAATGGATGGAGTGCTTATTACAACTCCAACCAATGTGAGATTCTTAAAGAAATGATTTTGTAGTTAAACACATCATCCTCACTGCAAAACATAAAATTGTACAATATAATTTCATCACTACAAGACGTAAAACTAAACAATACCATGTAATTATTGCAAGAAATAAAAATACATATCCCCATGTCCTAGTTGCAAGAGATTAAACTATATAACAACCATATGCTTCCATGATGCATGATGTTAAAATACATAGAATATTCACCCTTGTCTCATGACATTAAACATCATGAAAGGATTTCTCCTCATTATATGACAATAAACTATCTAACAAACATTTTCTCTATTTAAAATTTTATTCTTCTATAGGAAAACATCATTGAAAACATTGCTACTCCTTAGTAACACATGAGTCCCCCGCTCTCCTATTTCTGAGTCAGACCTGCATAGAGACCTTATTTCAATAACTACATGTTGCTTGATTCTCATTTTCAACGAGACGCATTAGGAGGCCTAAATCTCAAATTTTAGGCCCAGCCGCAAATAAAAAATATTTTCATTACTTTTAACTCCTGTATATGAATTATATATATACAAAATATTTCCTTAATATATTGATTTGGTATATATAAAATTTTACTCCTTAAGATTAACTATTCTCTCAGAACGTGTCAATACCGCCATTCTTTGTGAGAAACTCCTTCAGTATTAGGAATAATTGTTTATTGAACTACATATGGCTTTATTCTCATATATTTGAGGTACATAAAAACGCATATATCTCCAATATTTGTCCCAGTCATGATAAAAAAACCCCTTATTCGTTGTACAAGAATTAGACCTACATAGGGAATGTTTTAAGAAGTATTTATGACTTGATTGTTTCCCCAGTATGAAATATAGTGACATATGGGATTTATCCCCTATTCAAGTTACAATATATACTTTTTTATACATTGGTTCATCTTTGTCCTTACCACATGATGTTAAACTGCATGGAAATTTAACACCCCTATTCTTCATTTTATCACCCTTTCTTTGAAAAAGAATCCCTTACTAATCATTTTTTTCACACTCAGCATTGCTCACATGGGCTTAGGAATTGGGTAAAAGGATTATTTCTATAAATAAGGTGTTTCAAATTAGTATGGGGTTATTAATGTCCAAAATTCATGACCTAAAATGGCACAGTATAATTTCCTCATTTCATGACTTAAAACTACACATCACAACATAAATTTAGAGGAAATAAATAAAGTCTCCATTTTACATATGAGTCAGATCTATGTAATGGACCTCAAACTAATGACCAATATTGATTCAAATATTTTTATTTTGCAATGCGTGATATCCAATTACATATTTCACACTTTTAATCATGAATATTTCTATATCATTATATTATTTCTTACGGTTTCTGGTGATAAAGTTTCTAATATTTATGAACTCTATTTCTTGACTGTTCAATACGATCCCTTAGGCGGCCTTGCATAAATTGCATACATAACAGGATTTTCAACCAAAATATGCAACTATTTAGCTATGTACCATATTCCATAGTTGGGCCTACAAAACACAACCCCCATAATGGGGTTGCCAAAAAATGGTAACTTCATTATTGGTTATAGAATCTTTATTCCTTTCAATCAGTGATGATAATATGAAATATTATGTATTTTAATATTGTCATTTAGGTATACTTTTCCCATTATTATTTTTATTGATCTTAAAGACTCAAGACCAAGGTTTACACATTTCCCTTACCATTTGATCAATGAAATATGAAATAACCTTGGAATCACATGGCCATAAATCATATATTGTTTCCATTTCTGGTCCTAGTTGTATAACCTAAAACTACAGACATCATAACATTTATTTTTGGGTCAGACCTTCGTAAAAGTATTATTCCTCCGATTATTTGGAAATCTTGGTTATAAATAACATTTCTATATTCATGTACCATTATCCATAAACAAAACTCTGTGCTTCAGAAAATATTAATCCCCATAAGCTTTCTTCGGCATTTGGCAGTAGAATGTCAGATTTTTGACATCTATTTTTATTTATTGTGGATAACATTCCCTTAGGTGGCCATGCATAAGTTACCTATATTGTAACGCCCCGACCCTAGTTACCCAGTGTCGGTGCATTATTACATAACATTGGAATGATCACAAGAAAGATCAAATCTCAAAAGACCGATTGGTTTAGTAGCCATGGAAACATTAGATATATTCATAAGTTTTACATTACATCATAAAATGAAAAACTACTACAACAACATAATATCTCCATAATTCACACTCATATACCCACATAATATCCCTGCAGGTCATTCATAATTTACTTCTTCACTTCCTGGGAAAAATAAAACATAGAAAAGGGGTGAGCTCAAATGCCCAGTAAAGATAACAATATAGTGGAAACTTTCATAAATAAGAATAAACATTTAAGGCAATGTATAACTAAAACAAAAGCCTTTCAAACTTGAACTTTCAACTTTTTATGGCATAAATAAAATGAAATAATGCCATTTACTCATTCACATGGATATTCTACTAGTCAAATAATCACATGCAAAATCACTAACCACTTTCATAATGTTGGAATGCATAATGCTAGAATATCATAACCACATAGCCAAGGCCTCGTGCCAAGACTACAAATAAGATTTTGTCAAGGCCTTGTGCCAAGACACTAGTTTGTCTCATGAGACCTACCGATTCATCGAGGAGCTATAGCGGGCTCCACCTGTCACATATTAAGTCCAATGCATTCCCATATGAAAAGGTTTAAACATAATATAAACATTCGTATTAAAACTAGCATACGAAATGTCAATACATTCACCATAAACTATGAATGGTATAAAAATAGAACATCCATAGTCAAACATATCACAAAACCTTCAATACAATATAGAAGTTTTGTATCATAATAAACCAACTTCAGATAAGCGTAAAATCCATAAAAGGATGTTGACATAGATGAAATCAAAACTATTTGAGAGAAATTTATCTTTTTTTGAATCATTTAAAAGTCACACATTTATAAAGGAAGTAATTAAAAAGAGAATTTTAAATCAAAGTGTCCCATACCACTTTGAAACTTTTGAAAGGAATTAACATTTTAAAAACATTCATGTCCATATAAATAAATCCTTAAAAACCATTTTGAAGACATGGACATTAATTAAAAATATTTAGAAAGATAAATCTTTAAAACATTTAAAATTATGATTTTGATAAAGAGTACCCTTCCAAAATTCTTAAAATATTCATTTTGAAATAATTTAAAAGTCACATAATTATAAAATAAAACATTTACTTTGAAAATATCCTTGTAATATTGTAAGGGAAGCTTTTAAAATTTTATAATGGTGGTAAATAGCCACAGCCGCCGTATAAGTTAAAAGAACATTCTTACCTTAATTTTGTCGAAAAGGTTAAAAATCACCTTGTTTGGAAAACGATGGAAAGATTCCTTTATAAAACTCTTATAAAAATTCAAACAAGGGTATAAATTACTTTAACTCATATCTTAGTAAATAGTAAAAATGTTTTGGAATTTATTTTTAAGAAACATGGATGTGGATGATAAAGAGATCCCAGTAGATTATTAGATATAAACAATCTCGGATAATGACGAGATTGTGACATAAACCCTTAACTTTTACTTTTCCTTGGTTGGGGTAGGTTAACTTCCTGTATAATGGTGAAATAATTTTTATTAAATTATACAAGAATCATATACATTAATATGATATCATATATGATTTTTAATATTGATTTGATAATAATATCTTAGTATTATCGTTGTTTCGGGTGTTAACTTGCTTGTTTTCTTTTGTATGTTTTGTTACGTAAGACATGTATGTAAAGGATAGGTTGTATATTATTCATATCCAAGAATGATATAAAGTCCTTAAACATCATTTTTTAAATCATCAAATGATATTTATACCTGAATGGATACGATGGAGAATGAATCTCATCGCGTTCGTGGAGACGGTAGTCCGTACGTACGCACGAGCGACAATATCATTCTTTTGATATTAAAATTATATATAAATGGATGGTATATCATATATACAGAATAATTAACATGTTATATTTATTATTTACATGAGTTACATATCATTATTATACCCATCCATATAATAATATATTGAATAACAATTACACCACGACGTGGAGACGGTAAGCCGTACGTACGCACGTATGGTGACATGTTATTCAAAGGGTGGATAGAATACTGAATATGGTTGTAAAATATTTATAATAACATCACAATATATATATATGATACTGGAGTTATTATTTTAGAATGGTAACAACAAAGAAAGAAGAAGTGGAAGAAGAAATGAACTTGGAAAAGCGTGGTGAAATCATTACCTCTTCTTCGGGTTCTTCCTTTTGATTTGATCAAAAGGGCTCCTTAGGTTGGCTTTCTGATCAAACTAAGGCCTATAGGTTGTAGTGAGGGAAGTTGGGAGAGTATTTGGGCAGAGTTTAGCTGAACCAAAAGGCTTTGAAGGTGTGAAGAAATGAGAAGGAGGAGTGCCCTTTTATAAGAGGGGTGAGGGGCACCTTTGGAAAAGCTAGAAATATTAATTTATAATAAATTTATATTCGGTTTCTAATGGCTCAAAAGTTGACTATTCAAAGGTTAAGTTGGGGATGGGTAGAAAACAACTCATCCAATAGAATTTAGATAGGTTTGGGTACTTATATTAACCTTATATTTAAGTATTAACTCTAAGTTAATTAGTTTCACTTTTACAATGTCTCTTTGTATTTCGATATAATATGGTTAATAAACAAACTATATACATCCAAGAGACCCCCAAGTGGTCCATTAATGATGAACATATCATTATATAAGTCTCTTGGCCGAACCTTAGATTTTTAGGAATTTAATATCAATTTATAATATAATATTTGTTTTAAGAACTCTTTTATGTCAATTTTGACACTATTCAATAGTTGATTTTTTTGAAACTTATAACAGATTTATTACTTCGAATAATGTAAATTAAATAAATCCTAATATATTATATTATCCTTGAAAATTAGTTTAATTCATTAAAAGTTTCATATTATAATTATTTGGGTATTTATAATATCAATTATTTTAATTTTTCACAATTTTAGTAATTACTGAATCATCATTGTGTCATAAATAAAATAAATTATTTAATGTCTAAAAATTATAAATAAAATATCATTATTTAGGAAATCTTTTTATATTTCTAATGAATATTTATAATATAAAATCCAACATATATAACCTTATGTAATAATTGTTTTTCTAAAAGATATATGCTTGTGTCATTTTTGTATTCATTTTAACTTAATTAAAATAAAGTGTCCCTATCAACTACAAGTGGCACCATGGGGTCCCCAAATCGACCCAAAGATGCCTATGGTCGAACAAGTATCAACCAATAAGGCTAGGACACGTTTTAGGGTAATTTAGTATTATTATAATATTATTTTTTAACCCTTATTTACCAGATTTACCCTTAACCATGGTAAATAAAATATTTACCACGGTAATTATTCAAAATGTATAAAAATAAAAGTTACATATTTACACATTTTGGAAATCCTGAATCCAAATATGGAATCCATTTTTCTAAATTCAAAACACAGAAGTATCAGAAATTAATTTAAAATTAATTCCCGCGGTCAAAACAAAAAGCGTGTTTTTAAGAGATAATAACTATCAAAAGATTGACACTTGTTTATGTTCGGTTTAATTGTAAAATTATGTCCAATGACCAACATTATATTAAATGGTAAAAATATATTCTAAATATACTTTAAAACAACTCAAATTCACAATTTATCACTATTAATTATTTTGATTAAAAAAGTTGTTTTTAATTAAAATTTAGTAATTTTCACTATTCATCAAAATATGAAAGTTATCCGAAAAGTACCAAAATTTCACCTTAGGCTAAAATAGATATTCCGAATCCAAAAAAGAAGTCCATTTTGAAATATAAAATATATATAATTTCAAAAATTAGGTATTACTATTCATAACGGCTAGTTTGATCGGTTGTGGTGTGTGTTAAAACTCGAAGTTGCGTACAACACACGCTACTGTTTTATTCAAAGGAAAGCGTACCGTGGAAGCTTGGAATGTTTTATTTTAAATTTTTTTTTGATGTCCCCATTTAGTCAAAAAGTTTAAAATAATTTATTTAAAAAGGGTTCACTATTAAAAGTTGGTAAAACTGCAATACTGAAAATGAATTTGTTCTTACATTATGTCTAAGATCTCATAATATGGATTATAAAATTATAAGGATTATATAATGTTTAAAATTTAGTTAATACTATTCGTAACCTCTTTTGAACGGCTTGTTTGGTAAGTCATGGTGCGCTTGAACTCGGTGTTGCGTGTAGTGCAAGTTATTGAATTATTTTGAAGAAATAACACACTATGAAATCTTGGGGTGTTACATATATAACAATTCTTTCAGTAAAAAGATGACACTATTCAGTTATGCCACATATGACCTAGTTTTCCCTACATAAAAAAGCCCCATAACAGGTTTTTCATGTAATGGTAACATTATTCTTGGGAAATATTTCCTCTAATTCTTTTACCCATTTTCCCATATCATTCCTCAGTTCTAGAAATTCAATAATCATAGTTTTCAATTTTACCTTCCTTACCTAAATATGATAGTATATTTACAAACATATTATTAATAAATTATGAGACTTTAATACCTTTGGTCAAAGCTAATGACCATATATTAAAGCCACCAAATGACCACAATGAATGACATAAAACTGAACAGTACCAATGTCCTCCCCGTATGACTTAAAACTGCACAATATGATATTATAAATTCCCATTTCTGATAAATCATATGCATTCTTTATACAACAAATTTGTATAGAAATGGTTTTCCTATCCATGACATATCTCAGTGTAAAATAGCCCTTTCATTTTAAAAATTCCTTTCCTTGAAAAAACCACCCACTATGGACTTCAGTCACCCAAATCTTATTTTCCCATGTCTATCAGTAGAAAAACATTAAATTCCAAAAGATCTCATTTTCTTGACTATGTATTACATTCCCTTAGTTGTCCTTGTATAAGTTTCCTAGATAATGGGCCTACCAGTCAGAAGATGACACAATTTGGCTAGCAGTATATTCCCCATAAGGCCCTGCATTATACAACCCCCATAACAGTTTGTAAAAACAATTTTAACATCGTTCATAGAAGAAAATCCCCTTTATATTGATAGAGGATTTAAATTTTGTGACCATAAAAATCAGGCCTCAAGATTCCCCTTGGAAATATTTATAGAATAATTAAATAAATTCTCATCCACATAGTCTTGTTTGGGATCTAATTTTAAAATTTATGGTCAAATATATTAGACATTAAATACTATCCCTTTATAGTCCAACATAAAGGATTCTAAACTACTAAAAGACATGGTACTCAATAGATTGAGAACCCAAGAAGGGAACTCTAAAAAAATTTCAATTCCTTGCTCACTAAACAAACCTTATTGGTTGATTTAGGTAATATTGAGCAATAAAAATTCAAGAGAAACCTAGTTTTTGGTGTTGTCCATATAACCCTATCAAAAATAAAACTATGCTTTCTAGGATTAATTGCATAGGAAAAACAAAATCATTTAATGAATGTAAAATAACACATATATTATTGAAAAAAAAATACTTTTCATTCATAATAATTTTCACAAAGAAGAATCCAAAAATTGGAGACTCTCTCTAATAAAAAAATCTGCAATTATAAAAGTCTTCTAAATAATTCCTCATTTGTTTGAATTCCTCCTGATCCCCGTCAATTTCCTATTTAATCTCTTTTATTTGACCAGCCTTTCTCAATTCAGCATGATGAAGTCCTCCTCTAGCATCTTCAATGAATTTTGCATCATCCTTATGGATTTTTCATAATGAGGTATGAATCTGGTCACACTCCCCTGTAATGTTATCCTACTATTGTTGGTGTCACAGCTGCTGAATAGTCTTTTATTTAATTATCTTCATCAATTTATTCAATATTACAGTATGATTAATTTTACCCTGTGATAGTGCTATTTGGGACTCACCAATATTTATTTTCAATTTGGCTATTTTCAAGTCTTGTTGATGACTTTTCACTTGCTCCCTCCTCTAAATAATGTATTTCACCGTAGTATGAATTTAACGGTGTTCAAAATTTCAAAATCCAGCATGATAATGAGAGATTAATGTCATGGAATTTTTCAAGGTAGTTACTCAAGGGGCATATCAGATATTATCTTCCAGATGTATTTCTATTCTTTGTGAAGAGAAAGGCGAAGAGCCTTCATAAGTTATGGGTCTGATTCATAATCACTTTTATAAGGAGGGGTATATTTTGGGACTATTGCACTGAATGAACTGCATTGTTATGTTCCTTTTTAACAATGGGTTCTCCACCTTCCAATGTTGTTTGGGCTGATGTAGAGGCTTCACCTCTAGACCTATCAATTAAAATTGATATCCCTATATGGTAAACCAGGAATTATGGTTATGATTAGATTCAAGAGACAAAAAAAGTGAATGTAATCGCAATATCAATATCTCTTACCCAACAATTGGTCATTTGATTGAAAAGAAACCTCCCCACTGTTATTAATAATAGAATTTTTTTTTATGTCTCTAGACGAAGAGTTATGTCTTTAATATGATAAGGATTTTCAGAGTGAATCTCAGGAAGACCTGCTATCTCACGATCCACCTGAGAAAATATCTCCGCAATGGTTGGGTTGATGTTAATATCAATAATTCATCCAAGTACCATTGTGGAAATAGTTTCTTTTGATGGAACTGCATATTTCAATCAACCATTTTTAGTTGGTTAAACATAAGATGATTAATCTGACGAATAGCAAGAACTCACATCCATATTATTCTATACAAGGAACTCTTAAATCATATAAATCATTTTACATATTAAAATGTGTTAATAGTTATTCATAATGACATGCCAAGGTTCACCATTTCATCTAGTGATATTGCAGATCCTAGTTTAGTTTCACCTGTGGGAGAACATGGCATGGTTACTTTGTAACCTTCCTTTAGAAACCATTGACCCTGAGTAGCTTCTTCTGCAACAACTATGGGTTCAATGTTAGTTGTTTCTAGATGTTCTAGATTATGTGATTAACCTCAGATTATCACAAAATGGATGTTATCTATTGTAAAATTTGATGCCTTATGCAATATTATTGATTTACCAAAAGTTTCTTCTCCTCTGAATGTAGGAATTGGAGCAGTTCTGGTAACAAATGTTGCTTTCTTTGGCTTCAATGCCTCTTTAGGAACCACTAGATTTGCAAGAATTTTTTTCTCCGCAGTAGCACCATCTATAGTTCATTGAATCTTATCAGTAGTTTCTTTCAATGAAGAAACATAATAAACCCCTGTAATCCTAAAAAGAATAAACACCTTTTCATGAATAACGAATAAAATTCATGATTATCAGGGAGACTAACAAATACTAATAATTCTCATAACCATGACCTTATTTCATTGGGGATTTACCTTTTTTGGAGGACTTTCATCCTCATCAATAAAGGAATGTATAAGATATTTCAGTACCCTATCTATTTCCTCTTCCCTGGCATGTTGGCCCGGAGATATTTATCTTGATTCATGGGGTGATCCGGTAGCTCCAAGAGAAGTTCATCCAGGGATATACTATGGTGATGAACATTATTTTTCATTCCTCTACCAAACTTTATGTTATGATGATATTACAACTAAGTAACAATGATTTTACTAAATTTGAGGTTGCAAAATGGAAGATAATTTGAGAGAACGGAAACTTACATCCTCAGGATCTACAAAGTCACGCTACTATTTATCTAATGAAGGATTAATCTCTTCGATGGTACCAAAATCCATAATTTCCATTACCCGATTTGTAATATGAATTTATTCATCATTGGAATATTTGAGAATTTCTAGCTCTCAAATGTATGTCCTCACCGCATTAGGATTATCCTTAAAAATAATGTCTGAAGAAGCCTACAAATACCCTACTCCTAGAATATGCAATCCTTCACACAGATTCATCAACATGGTTTTAGCATCAAACTACATCTTATTCCACTTTGGAATAGCCTCTGATCATATATTTTCAGAATGAATGTATGAGGGTACTGAGAAAGATTCTAAAACATTGGACATGAGTTTCTTCCTAGCATCCACAGTCACAGATGAGGGATTAGAAAATAGAACTCTTCGCTCTTTAGAATGATGGAAAATATATTTTCATGATACGACTTCAGTAAGGATTAGTGGTGTGGTTCTCTTAATTCTGACTTGAGGGTAATATCTTCCAAAAGGTATCTATGGTGAATTTGGAGCATCGTCACCTCCACCCTCTGATTCATGAAATTCAGACCCCGATGATGAATAATTATCTTCCAAATGATGGGGTTCTTTCCTGCTACTTTTATTTATCCCCACCCAATGGACAACATGATTTAATACTCCTTTAGGGAAAGATGAAACCCAGTTTTCGGCATACTATATAGTCAATCTTGTTACTACATCAGCAGCGGGTAAGATAAATACTACCCCAGTATTCAATGTAGATGTCAACAACCGTAGTTATCGGGAAACCATTGGGTGTTTCTCCAATCTGACATGAACATGAGGGGGTACAATATTCTATTGTAGAAATTTTAATTGGTGTGAAAATATATAATGGTCATAGGCCACACATATGATTTATCTATCGATTCTGGTGGCCAACATGCCATCTCTATAAGCCAGTATATATTCCCTCAATTCCAAACTAGTAATACCATCATCAATGAATCACACTGTAGGAGAATTCCAATAAAAATTGAAATGGAACGCTTTATGAATGCTCAACCTAGCCTTGATTTCATAAGCATTCAAAGATGAGAGATAAATACCAAAAATGGCCTGAATAGATTTTCATAAAGAACATCCAAAAACCTGAACTCTACTTTGTACATAATATGTTATAATGTGAGTAGCATTCCATCCCCACAACACTTGGGAATGGACCTGTTATTCTAAAGGGAGACTTCCCTTTGAAAATATGCTGCAAACTCCTATGAATCTTGGCCAAAACAAGAGTAGCCCACCCTACCATCCTTTTCTTCACCAGCTTAGCTGTAATAACAAAGGTTTATAGCCTCATGCCTCCATTAGAGTCTTAGAATGGTAAAAAATACATACTGATCCACATGGCCAAGAAAACTTCTAGACGTGTCTTTGAAATAATTTTTTGGATTTATTTCATGTTGCCATTTATCGAATTCTCTTTTCTCTAATGTTGTCCAAAAAGTGTCAGGAGTTCCTCTCTTCTCTTCCCATGGATAGCTAGTCAGACAGGTGTAAGTTAGACCCTTTTTCTTATTCTTTATTAAATATATTTCTATCCATTCTTCCGTATGAATATATCACCTGGTGCATGTAATTGTGGTGATTGAATAATTAATTTTGATTAATATTTTCATCAAATCATTAACCAAATATGGTGTCTTCTTCGAATCATTCCATGTCACATAGGGAGGAATAAACTCATCAAACATGTCTCCAAGGATTGGAGCTCCATGAATCTTGTAAACATCACACAAGCTGATACCCACCACTCTATGTGTTAAATTAAATGAATTAGTCAACTGGCTCCATTGAATTAATAATTCCAACAAGAAATCAACATTCCAATACACATAAAAAGTGTGGTGAAGATTTGCACTCCGTGAGCTGAAAATTTGGAAGTAGCAAGACATTTTGTGGAAATGAAGTAGTTATATATAAGCGACACATAACACCCAGTGCACCAAAATCATACGGATTACAGACTTGTGCAACCATTTTTACTTGAGCACCAATACTTTCACACCACAGTACCCTTTTCTTTATCCTTCCTTACATTACCTCTTTATAGGATCATATTTTCATTTGAGATCCAATTCTGAGGGGGGGGGGGGTGGATTTTTTTGACACTCCATTCCATCAAAGATCTAAAAATAAGACAAATGGAATCCATTAGAATAAAAATGGTAAAAATAGATGAAGATAAATATATATTTTCAATGGAATGAGTTTTTTGTCACCATAGCCTAACCAAAACTCTTTCAGTGCACAACCTACTTGTGCACCCCCATAAGTCGCGCAACCCACTTGAGTGCCCCCAAATGTCACACAGCCTACTTGTGCACCCATTTCATTTTCTCCCAGTGTCTAATATTTTCTTATAAATAGGCCATTGGGGGCCTTATTTGTATATATGAATTTTCCATGAAGGCCAATTTCTACTCTGGTCACCCTAGTACGTCACCACAATCTTCTGAAATATTAAATGTAGTTTTTAAACACCTTGATCAAATGATTTAATGGTGTAAAATTGAACTTAATTCCTTTTTGTGTTATAAAACCATAACAATTTCACGCCTAAAGTGCCAAACCTCTCCAAATCAGAAATAATTGTGCGCCGCCCATTTCTATCATATGGTCTTGAGCGCCCCAGTTCTGGGATGACCTATGAATACTATTTAAGGCTTGAGAAATGTCCCACCCAAGTATCAACATACTTGTTATTCATTTCTTAATTGAACATCAGGTCGTCCAAGTGTACTTGAACACCCATACATGTGCACCCTTACCTTCTTGGGTTCCCCTTATTGATTTACTTAGTCTCTTTAGTCTATAAGCCATCAAGCCTTCCTCAATTCCAATCATAGAAAGGATTATCCTTCTATGGGCCCATTGTATGAAAGGTATTCTGTTGAGACCTCCAGTAAAACCTCTTATCTTAACAATACGTTGAGAAAGGCTCATCATCATGTCTCTTATTTGGGTTTTTACTTCCATATTCAAAGGATTCCCATATTTGTTTCACAATGGGGATAGTGTTAATGGAGTGTTTGTGGGTTTGTATATCCACATTCACATGGAACATTCTCCCAGAAATAGTTTTCGTAAGTTACCGGTTCTGAGAATAAGGGTTTGGGCCCCTAACTCACCCTTCTCAGAGCTGGAAAATTCAAATTTCTGGTATGGAAGCTATGGTTCAAACCTACTTTTCATCTTTTTGAAATAAATGAGTTGTCTCCCTCATCTACGGGGATCAATTCAAGGGCAACCATCCTGGTATAATCCTCAAACCTTCATCCATTTTTCCATCCATTGGAACCTTGAGCAATGTTAAGAGAACAGAGGGAAGGCTTGTCACCTCACCCTCTTCCCTGGCCACCCTGCCTTTTCAACCATCTCCACTGTAGGCTCTCCCTCTTCCACCAGTGAAAAAAATTGAATGTGCAAGTATCATTGTTTAATCATTTACATCATCTTGTTTCTGACACCAAACTTGAATCACGTGGGATTAGATATTTGTGGTGATTACATGGCGTAAACAAACACACACTGTAATAAACTACGAGAACTCTAATTCCAGTTCAAACCAGGATACTTAAGAAGCCCTTTCAGTGCGTGAGGTCACTTGATATAATCTCGTGAAATACGTCCCTAATTATCTAAATTTGGGCATCCTTCTTAGAATTATGCCCCCAATTATACCCCCAAATCACCAAGGCATCCTTTTTAGGAAGTAAGCCAAAAACTATTTCTCTAAAAAGATAATTATCTCCTATGAGACTTATTGAACTATGTGGGCTTTGATTCTCATCCCTCTATGATACATAGGTTGGATTCTTGAAGATCAAACTCAAAACTCCAAATCAAACCTATTATTCATTGTCCTTATTCCCAACAGGGTATACTCATACTTGGAAACCCATATCCTTTCCTTGTTCATTGATATGCTTTCAGATAAGTCCCACACCAAACATTAACTATGCATCTTTCTCTTAGATGTCAATACCACATGTCATTAAACTATACGGCTAGGTCCTTATCACATGACCTTAAATGGTATTATGTGTCCCATTAAATGGCACTGTACTATGAGGGTTCTAATTTATTTTACAAGGATACATAGGTAGACCATTTTCTAGGCACAATCCCAAGATAAAACCAAATATTCAGGTCCCTAGTCAACAATATATTCCAAAGTGCCCCGATGAGTGTCTTAAAAACTAGTATCATCATAATGATTATTAAATAATCTTGAAATAATATATTAGAAGATACCATTTATAGATAATATCAAATACATATGGATATCTCTATTAATGAAGATCCTTGATTACATACTGATGATTCTAAATTTTACACCTCTTAATAAGTTATTGCAAATCCCAAGGGAAACTTATTCCATACATGGTGAATTAATAAGGATTCATTAAAATATCTTAAATTAATAAAGAGGGTCCTAGAGTAGGAAATAATTTCCCTCAAAAGGGTGTGATGTGTCCGACCTCCCATCCTATCAAACAATGTATGTTCTTAAGTATTCTAAAGATTAAAATTAATGAAATCCAACCATTGGAAAGCATGTCCATGTTTAGATAAAGACCTTTTTGATGTTTATGGATCCATAAATAAATCTAATGGAAATCTCTTGCAATCAATGATTCTAAAAACTATAATACACGTTTCAAGGAACTAAAAAATATAGACTGAAATAGGTTCTGAAGAAGAGGACCCACCCACTGGGTAGTGCAGCATTAGGCAGACTCTCATACAGGTATTGAAATTTTGATATCAATGCAGGTGCATGGCCTTAGAGAATCCTTCATCTCGTTTTTTATTAGTAATAAAAATAAATGTCAGGATCACATCCGGATCTCCAAGGTGTATGACCCAAATGATACTGTTCAATATACAATGGTTGACATGGCTACAGATGCATTACTCCAACAGTTAGTGGAGAGACAAAAGTTCATTGAGAACTATTTTCCAAGAATCTTGTAGAATGGTGTCCAAACTAAGATGAACCTCTAAACAATCATATCCATCCTCTTGTGGGATAACAAGGGGAACAGAAGTCTTTCCCATACATCTGCACCCAAATGATCTCGATAATATTGTGAATCCCAACAAGGTTGATGCTAGAGTCTATGGTAAACGACTGTGGTACCTATTGTTGAACCCTCCTAGGCATCATGATAACCCATGGGGTCCAGATCAAGAGGCTTCATAAGATGTTTCATAGATCATCCCACATGCCACTGCATAGGCTATTACACTGGCCTCACCATGAGCGGTTGAGCCTACCTATCATGTTGAAGATCCTTATAACATATTGGTGGTCAACAATCCTCACACAGATATAAATACCTTCCATGGAGATGTGATGGCCACTCTCATCACCTAACTTTATGAACTTGAGAAATAGAAGTAAGAAATCCCACCTGATGGTAATCTGTTTTCTGTATGGGTGTACAGCATCCAAAGAACTCTTGATTTCTCAGAATACAACTCTCTCATTCAAGGGGATGGGTGACCTCTATATCATCTGACCCTATTTATTTCAATATGTGGACCCTTGCTAGGGACTCCAACATGGCATGGAGCCACCACGATCCAGTGTTATGTACATACATTGGAAGGACCTACGTTTTTCCTTTTACAACCAGTTACCCATTGGGTATATAACTAGTTGGGATGTTTTTCTGAGGTAGCTTCCTTACCAGTTCAGATCCAATATGTGAAATAAATGTATTTCAGATATCTTCATGTAACAAATGACTAGATGAACGATTAACCTAGTTTTTCACCAATTTGAATGGCCCCATGTATTCAATCGACATGTAAACTAAAAAGGAAGAGCTACAGAAGATTTTCAAGGGGAACGATAAGATAAAGTTGGTTTACTCTATCATCCAATATAATTTTCAATTAGGATATATTGATTTCCCTGAAAAGCATCATCTCAAAGATGAATCCTTGTAGAAAACTAATCATTCATGATAGTTTCCTCCTACATATCCTGAATGAGGAGATCCCAATACATAGGCTGCTGAAGTCACATAGATAGAGGCCTATATAGCAGTAGAAATTTTACCAAAAGAGCCTCATCCTCATCCATAGCCTCACTATGATCACATCATTAGGGAAAACATCAAGATCATATTTCCTTCCAGTAGAACATGTAGAAACCACCCCATCCAACAATACCAACTAGGTGAGAAAATCAGGCTCCAAACCCTCATCACGGTTAAACTCCTAGACTTCCCTTCCCATAGAGTAGAAACCATACCAACGAATTTAATGGTTCCTATATTCCTAGATACTTTGGAAGTTCTATGGATCAAGGAATTCTGATGAAACCAGAATTCGAGAAACACATGGAGGTAGATCTCACTAATCACACTGACTACATCCCTTATCCCAAAATCCATGGAAATCCCATCAGGAACTTCTATGTGTTCAAGGTCTGACTATAAGATCAAGTAGATAACAATGTGGTCAGATTTTTCCCTTCCCCAATGTAGGTGTAAAGCATCTCTAAATTCCCTAACAATGATATAAAAGGTGTATTGAATCAAGTATCCAGTGGTGGGTCTTATTAGTATGATGATTGGTTGGATCATAGTTATGTCTCTTCCACTCATTGTAAAATTAAAGCCCATTTTAATCAGCTTGTGTACTGGGTGATCACTTTCCCTTATATCCATACTTCCACTATAATTACTTCCTAGCATTCTTCTTCTCTAAAGAGTAGCATTCGACGATAAAAGGGAAATAAAATACCACTAAAAGTGTCATATCCATCTATCACCCTAAGATATTTAATGCATCTAGTGATGGTAATTTCCCCTATTTTTTCGTCATTGGATGAATACTATTATGATGACCCAAATTATGCATCCACTAATACCGTTTAGCTTTTGGATTCATATATAATATCCCTGATGTCGGGATATGTTAGTCAAGTCCTCTTAATGTCCATGGATGATGTCATCGTCAAAGGGGACACTGATATAAGAACTATTTGAATAACTGGGAATGTCATTCAAGTCATGTTGGGAATACTACTAAGACTATATAGTAGGCTCTACGTGGATCCCAAAAGGCACATAACTCTAATCTTTTCTTGTCATATTTACTATCATATTCATTTATGTTACCTGACTAGGATGATCTTCCATGACCATATGATGAGAAGCTAGGCTCTACTGTGTGTAGAAATCATCTGTCCGATGGTCAAATATTATTAATTTTTCATTGTTATTCTAGTTAGTTGAAGGATATTCCATGCACTATCCATGATCCATTAGTCTAGAAATCAATACCCATCATACCTCTTGATAAAGAGAAACCTCCTCAAGAAAAATGGGTTCACCTGGCACAAAAATATGAAGCTCTTAAGAACATTCTCATCATTCATACATATCTCTTAATTCTCGAGTCCCTACATCTGTAAGAAGTTCTATTAGAAGCCCTTGAAAAGGCCTTGAAGATCCCCCTCCAGTTGGAGATATCGGTGGAAGCCATAGAGGACTTCAATTCTAATGGATTTGAGATAGAATATTGAAAAACTGTCATCTCATTTGGGGGAGAATATGATTGTTCTCCTATATTGGGAAAAACTATCTGCTGTAAATCACTAGAAAGTTGAATAGAGTGAATGTTATTTAGTGTCCCATCCACATAGGTTATAGGATCAATCTCATCCCTATCTAGGAACTATAAAATATGGTATTCCCTAAATAATCGCTGAGCCTCTCTAGACAGAAGATTAAATGTTATGATAGGATATAGAAAATGCTATGTGGAAGAATTGGCCTACTAACCAAATTAAGTGGCCATATTGCAAGGAAAAAATTTATGGTTGTCTTAAAGGAATCCTTCTATAATGTGCTGATGGGTAGAACCTAGCTGAAAATTAATGGAGTAGTCCCCTTATCATATCACCAATGAATCAAGTACACCCTCAACGGTCGAGTGAGAGTACACAAAGGCGATACATCTCTTTTTTACTCTTGTGAAGCCCACTATTTGGCTAACAAATATTAAAATATCAGAGAAAATTAGTTCATACAAATGATTTTGAGTAAACAATAACTATGGTTGACCCACGGAAAGACATGGATGATTCTTTCACCCATATGATTCAATAGAAGGAGGCCACATTGATAGACATGGGACATTTTTTCATTTCCGATATGAGGGGATGATGCGATCCTATGTACATGGAATGTTGGAAGATTTCCTCATACTCCTACACAAGACATGCTAGATTTATACTGGAGCCTTTACCCCATTGAAGAATCATCATGTTCACCCGATGGATAAAGTTGTATTCCATAATTACATGTTTCACTGAGTTGGGTTGAGTCAACATAGACTGACCCACCACTACTTCTTTTAAAATATCAAGTGTGGGACCCTCGGTCAATGACCTGATGGAATTAGGTAAAAAACATTTTTTGGAATTATTTCAATAGTGTAGATGTCTCCTTATAAGGATTCCAGCAATATGGAAGATGGAACTATTATTTATCAAGTTTTTGTGAACGTAGAATAATTTCTTCCTGCTATTGATCCTCCCATATCGGATGATAAGGAGGATTTTTTACATGCTATTCCCGTATTGAAAGAGGGGTACTCTACCATCATTGTTGAGCTAGTACATGTGAGTCTTTTCACTAAGATTGATGTGTGGCCAACATTGATCGGTATAGCCAGGCATGTAGAAGAGAATCCATAGTATGTGGTATTCCTAAAGCAACATCGTGAAGTTTTCTCTTAGGTATTTGATGACATGTCAGGGATAGATCCTTAGGTTTACATCCACCATCTTAGTCTCCTGGTGAGTCATTTCTTGTTCATGTATCCTACCTGGAAGATGCATCCATCCAAAGGTGATGTGGTAGGGTCCAAATATGATAAAATCAACAAATCCAACATCATATAAGATGTGCAATACCCCCAGTGGCTATCCAACATAATTACTATTAAGAAGAAGAATAGAAAGATTAGATTCTGTAAAATCTTTTTGGATCTTAACAACTACTATTTGAAAGATGAATTTCCCCAACTAGGGATAATGTTTTTTTGACACCACACCAATGCTCATGGATGTCTCCATCCATTATGGGTATTCCAAAAATAATCATATCTGAATTAACCCTGAAGATAAATATTCCACCTCATTCCGAGCACCATAAGGTATTTTATACTATTATTGAATTCCTTAATATCTGATAAATATCATATCCATCTAACAGCATTAAACACCACTTCTTCTAGCCAGTCCTCTGTATGCTTGTGGAATACAACATGGATGATTCATTGGTAAAATCCCACAAATGCCAGGAACATCTCAGGGGCCTTGAGAAAGTGTTCATCTTCCTTCGCTCTCGGTAATTGAAGATGAACTCCTTGAAGTGATGTTTTTAGGGTAGCCTCTAGGAAGTTTCTCACCTGTGTTTCCAAATACATAGTATTTGAGTTCGACCCATAAAAGAACCAAGATATCATTTATATGACTAATCAGTGAAAAATAAATGTGTTATAAGGCTTTAATGGTGACTTATATTATATACACAGATTCATAAAAAATATTGTCGGCAACTGTAATACATATTTTATTCTAATAAGGAGAGGTTTTGTCTATCTATGGGATGAATAGTTCCATAACACCTCTCACTAAATTTTATTATGTAGAAGTTGTGGTACTACATGTATCATCATGAGATACATCTTGTTTTCCTTATGGATCCGCTAAAGTAAATTCTTAACCACATGATGTTGACATTACATCTAGATTATTGAGAAGTAATCCATAATTTGATCCAGATCACGTTTTTTCTGCATATGGATGTCAAATAAAAGGTGTTTGTAGACATCTAGGCAGCACATCCTACCCATGTAGTGAATTCTATGGATATTGATTTTTAAGATGAGTCTATTATTTTAGTGGAACAGGTCACGACATGTTAAAAGATTAATTTTGATGGTGCCTCCTGGTGTCCAAATAGTAAAATTCTCAATGATACCAGATTCAACAGGGTAGGCAAGTGTGTTATCATTATCATTCCTACACAAGTTGTTCTTATTATTCATTATTGTTATCAGAAGCATAAACAAAAAATGAGGTAGTGTATTAGGATCTCATAACTAGTATTGCGATAAATATTTAGATTTTTTTTCTCCGACAAACATGTGAAATGTGACTCCATGATACTCCTCAAGAAGGTCAATGTTGAAAATATCTGGAGGAAGATAGATCCTATAACCTTCCGTAACCATGATCACTATCTTATGGACTAGTATACTTATTATCTAGAGGATGAGAATATTCCCTAATCACATAATGGTCCAGATGATTCCCTGGACAGTCTATCCACATCTCTTTTAGAGCCGTACATGGATGATCTATTTATCAAGGTGGCAGATCAAAGAGTCATCACCCATATCTATCCAGACAATGATGAAAATCAGAATGTAAACTCCCTTACTTCCATCTATTCCACCTCTAGTATTTCAAACACACCTCTAGTTGTGGAAGCATCCTACTGGACCAAAACATTAATCGAGTATCACTAGTAGGGATCACTCCCATAGGATAGTGAAGAATGTGAGGGAATCTATCAGTGTGCATTTTAGTTAAACCTCAAGAGTGGTCCCAACCTCAAAAATTCTATTCAAATTTGGTTTTAATAGAATAACCCTCTATTATATTCAAGTATATGAAATTATTAACGAGATTCATGAAGTAAATTCTAGGTCCAATGCTGCTCACCATGCTGGGATAAAGCTCTCTGATGAGATTCGAAGGCTGGGATACTTTTGGACCACTATGGTGTATGACTGTATCTAGTCCACAAAGAGGTTACACGCATGTAATAACAATGATCACTTCATGAGTTGAATTACAAATCCCCTCCTCAATAAATATTTCTCTTGGATATTTTTAGTCTAGGAACTCAATGTCATTAGACCATGTCCACCAACAGCAACTGACCCGAGTCATTTCATCCTAACAACAATGGATTTATTTTCCTGTGGGAAGAAGAAATTTATATTAAAGAAGTCATGTCCTGGTCTATAGTTTAATTCATGATATCAAAAGTTATTCATCGATTAAGAGTTCTTGATTCCATTCTCGCGGACAACAACAATAAAAATTGGGTAGTTGAGATCAAGAAAACTTATTCCAAATAACGAATCTGGTCCAACCATACTTCTCACATCTATGTTAAAGGAAATGGATAGATTGAAGGCGTCAACAAACCCCTCTAAAACATTTTACATAAGATGGAGGGTCATAATAAGAGAAATTTTCTAGAAAATCTCTCCAATTCTCTCTCATATTATTATATGATGACTCAGAATTCCACCAAAGTGACTTTGTATTCCTTGGTTTATGGATCAAAGGAGGTACTACCTATCTATATTGTATTTACATCACATTAAAATTGTATATGTTATTGTAAAATGGTATACAATGTAACATAAATATATCTATCTAAAATAGAAGACATTGACATGAATATGTTATGGGCCTTTAAAAATCTAGAGTGGCACTAAAACAAGACATCCAGATCATCCAACATGAAATTTCATCTCCACTCTATCCTTCAAGGTGACATATTATCGGATCTTAGAATTCAATGATACCTTTCTAAATATCACCAATGTTGGATCCGAAATCAGAAGGACCTCATATCATCCATTTATTCTATCAAAAGAGTGCATAATATTTTTTCAGCGTTTTTGGTGAGGGAATCACTCCCCCCACTAATTTATTTTTTGGCAATAATTAATTTAAATAAATATTCATTTCCATTCTCACATGATGATAAAATACTAATTCTTTAATGAAATATGATAAAATGGAAGACGAATAGTCATTTATACAATCCCATAGAAGGATATTGGAATATAATCCATACCACATGATGTTAGACTATAAAGAATTCAGATAACTATGTCTGATGTGATTCACATCCTTATGGGATACCTAGCGTCACCCAACCACTTCATTTTTGTTCCCATATATATACATTTCAAGAATATTTTCATCCCCATCCATGAAATTATGTTGGTTCATTCTAGCTAAAAGGACTACCTATCATTGATGGACCTTTATGGACGATCATAAAATGAATGTGTTGAATTTTCCTTACTGCACGATGTTAAACTACACAGATTTTAGATAACTACATGCATAGTGATTTCCATTATTTTGGGATATGTAGAGATTACCAAACACATATTATATGGGCCCAGCCAAATACTATTACAATTCCTTTTCCACAATCCAAAGGATGCTAAAATATTTTCTCATTATATATGATGTTAAACTGTGCCACCATTATCATTACACAATGATAAAATATGATGCATTGTCTTTTACATAGGATTTTTAACCATACCGATGCATCCTGGCGTCAAGATGTTAAAACATTACATCATTGATAGTCCTTTATATATGACCTCAAAATTCAAGTACCCTTAGTATTGTCTATATGATGATAAAATACCCAACACTACGATGTCTTTATAAGAGAAAACATTTTCTACTTGAATCGGTGTCATTCCATGCCATTATTAAGAAATATGTCTGACATGATTCATATCATCATGAGATATGTAGGATTGACTAGAAGTCTTTTCTTTGGTCCCATCAATAGGCTCAAACCTATGTCTCTTTGTCATGAGTGTCATATGGAAATTCATGGTGTGGCTTACATGCCCCTTGGGTATAACAATCCTGATAAAAATTTCACATTTAAACAATATTTATTACATTATATTTAACCTAAAACAACCTAGAATATCATGAGATTTAGTTTCTTTTAAAATTACTTGGATTACATAACAACATAAACATTGAAGAACTACATCATTGTTTAAAACATCATTTACATGATCAAAACATTCCTTCAAACATAACACTACATGCGATATTTTGAGGACATACATAAGAAATGGTTGAGATAAAAACCCTATTAAGGGAGTGAAATATAATAATATGATGAAAAGAATAAATGTTAGATAATAGTCATATTTATGGAGAATAAAATTTACATGAACAACAAGGAATGATATTACATGATAATCATGACATGGGAAATGTGGTAACAACATAAAACAATTTATCACAATCATAAGTCAAGGATAAACCATCCAAGATGTCAAGGTGGAAAAAGTACAATAGAGTAACTAGGTAAAACCCCTTCTCCAAAATTAAATATCATGATACTAACAATTACAAATGCATTGTAGTGATAAATAACACTGATCTCACATTTCACTTTCATTTTAGTCTTATGTTTAAGTGTGACACATAGATCAAGCATGTTGGATTCATTATTTGTCAAAATTTATTCAATGAAAAATGCGCGTGGAATGAATATATGTAATTCTAAAATAAAATAATAATATTTGTATAAAGGTGAATACCCATGGTAGAAAATGGTCATGGAATTCACTGCAAAATTCTTATAGAATGGAAAACTACGGTGCAATTTCAGCTGCATAACAATGACACAAAAATATCATAAAAAGGGGTTATAAAAGAAAAAGTTGTATATAATCATTTATATATGAAATGGTATTTAATATTGAGATGTAAATTAAATTTCATAACATATTGAATTGGAAAAAGAAGGAGTGACGTAATCATGAAATGTGAAGTAAGATGATAAAGGAAAGAACCCATACTGGAATGTGTGACTCAAAAGTCTTGGGAGGGGATTCATGAATTGCTGGGACTGACGTTGGTGGACTCTAGGGATAGGAGTGGTTAGTTTGGAAGTTCCCTATATAGTTTTAGTTAATTGAAAATGGGGCTTGTGAAAGTCTATATATGGAATCGATGGATTTATGTATTATATAAATTTTGCGCTCAACGTAATAAAATATCCAAATACACAAACCATCCCATGGGGTTTTAGAATTATATATGAAAAATGGGATTCATTTAAATTATTTTATAAGGACAGGTGCTGAACTTATTAAAATGTTATCCTTTGTGATGTAGAAGTGAGTCACATTATTAAAGAAATGATTTTAAAATAGTAAAGCATATTTTATATATTGGAGGATCCATAATGGATTTATAAAATAAATAAAATAAACATAAAATCAAATTATTTTAATGATAAAATATATATTTCTCTTCTTATACTATTTATATTACATATTACATCAATCTTTCATCGTTATTATGTCATAAAACACTTGGTGTATTTATATAGTGTTTAATTTTATCTCATAAATTTCATTATCTCATAAAATTATTAAAAAATGATCATTAGATAATTAAAAAATACTAATTCCAAAAATAATATTAATTTTATCTATTTTTTATAAATATGTGAATTTTTACTTTGGGAATAAAATCATCATTTATTGATAATGATGGGTTTTAAACAATATCATTTTTTGGAAACCGTAAAAAATTTAATTTTCACTTATTTAAAATTATATGATCATATATATGTGATAGAAACTATTAAATAATAATATTGTATTAAAATATTATTTATTTAAAAAATAGATTAATTCATAGATTCATTAATTGAGATTGAATGCTAACCTATAATACCATTTGTGCTTTAAAAAATCATTTACAAAATAAAAATAATAGGTTTAAAATATTTTACTTATTTCGTAAAAATATATAAATACTCAAATTTATATGTTCTTCATACACATCACATTAATACACCAGCATTAACCCCATGTGCGAGGTGTGTGATGGTGGAATTTTCATGGGATCATTAGACGAACATGGTTTTGGCCTTGATATCGATGAGATGGAAATTCACCCTTAAACAGTTTCACTCATGATTATGTTTTTGGAACTTGTCTTGGGATTTGTCAAGATAAAATACCATAATTTATACCTCCATAGAATGATATGATAAATGGGCATCATATGGTATGATCCAACTAGTTGAGGTCATCACATCCTTTTTCTGTTTCAACAATATTTGATAAAACCCTATATATATAATAGTCATGTGATCACTTTTCAATGACTATATTATCAACAGTGATGATATATAACATTCATCTATATACAACTAGATATAATATAACAAAACATGTCGTTGTGTTTTCTTTAACCAAAAAAAATTTAATTAAATCACAATGTGGATGTTTATTCATAACAGTCTAGGTCATTACATTGGGTCCCAATTAACCACATGTTACATTATAGTTCTAAACTACACATATCCACATCAGAAGTTTCTTCAAATGGTCTTAATTCTAAAACATTAAACTAAGAGTCATATTTTCTTTACCGCATGATGCTAAACTACATAGAATTCCATGTTCTATCCCAATAACTTTACACTCTGTGTGGGGTTTCCATGGAGATGTATCATGTAGAGTGAGCCTACTTGTACATAATTCACATCTTGTTGTTCCTACCACTTTAAAAAAATTTCTTGATTCCAAATTTCTTTATATTCTATAAATCACCATTTAAAACTGTGTATGAGTGTTGTACAATGTTGGGCCTTCTTCTCCCTCATTCATGTCAGATTTCTTTATGGTGTCTCACATCATATCTCTCCATAAAAAGACAGATTCGCTTTTGGGATGCATCTCCCTCTTTAGTTAATGTCCCAGTTTCAAGATTATAAACTACATAAAAACTAAAAATTAATTTTTGAGAGGATATAACCCCATTGCATCTTACCATCATCCATTCCATATTCCAGAAGTACACGTGGCTTTATTACCATCCTTTTGGGATACGTTGAGACACTTGAATATCATGTATTCATGATCAGCAATAGGATGACAAACCATTCAACCCCATGGGTCCATATTACCTTTGAGGGTGTGTGGCATAATGGGAATCTCCTTGGTCCAATTTCATGTCAGGTTATTTTTCGTATCACACACCTCCCTTTTGGGATGCATCCCTCTCTTAAATTTATTTGTTTCATGAAAACAAACTATGTAACAATTATTCCTTACCAAATGACGTTAGAAAACAGTGATATATACCAAGAACACAATGTTAAACTAGGAACCTATGTTCCATACTATATGTACCAAATCCAAAATGATATGGTCCAAGATATATGACATTAAAATGTTTTCAAAACTTTGGACCATTACCTCGAGATCCACGATGGTCATTGGTTCCACTCAGAAACTAAATTGTTGAAGCTAACTCTGATCCTTCCAATGGTTGTTCCACACTGAAAATATTTAACATGTTGCAGTGTGAGACCTAGCGTGTTGGATTCTATAGGGATATTAACCAAATCTATTTTCACTCTTTATGAAACCCCTTAAATAGACCCCCATCCTAATCCATGTCTATAAGGACCCCCTAATGGTTTGGATATGACACATCAGATCACCTAATATCTTGTGCTAATTCCTAAGAGGACATTAGACGACATTTCAAGTCTGGTCTCAGTTTTCAAAGATGGTCAGTGGTCGAACCTCATTTGTATGTCCACATACCTGCTAACACAATATTGTTGTGTTGTTTCTGATGTGTCTGTAGTTATCCATAGTTCCCAAGGCACCCTCATTGTGTTCTAGTTATAAATTTTTTGATTCACACATTCCACATCTTTATGTTATGGTGGATATCAAACACCCCTGGTGTTTCCCATCCATGCATTTGTGCACGTTGGGTGATAATTTTAGAGTATTTAGGACATTCCCAACCTGTATTATCATTCCATTGCTGTGTTCTCCCATTATATAGAAATCCTAACATCACCCTTTGTTTCCATAACTAATCATGAATCATATGGGATTATGAGTATTGATAGGGTTTTTACTGATATATATAAGCTTCACAACTATATCCTCAAAACACAATGACCATAATCTATGATCCTTCAATCCAATAAATATTACCTTAAACTATTTACAATACCAATATCATTTATTTAAGGATTAGTTTGTTCTTATCATTAAAATTATCTATTATGCTAGAGAATTAGTCTTATGGTGTCACTTTTTATATAGAAACTTCCATGACCCATTTCCTCACAGAGATGCTTTAGTGGTTTAGATTTCCACAATCTTTCCCATACAAAATTCCCATTAATGGTGATGGTCTCATGCCACTTCAACTGACCTCCCATCATTGGAGAAAGACCTACTAGATTTTTGGTGGAAAATAGAACGTCATGTGTTTTGAATATGGTCAAAAATCGATTATGTACTTATACGCCTCACTCCTGAAAGTTGAAGTTGTGGATACTATGTCGGGAACGTTGTTATAAATGATCCAACTGAACAGTCACCCCTTATATAATACAAACCTCAAATGTTTTTACTTACATCATTCCCACTACTCTATTTTCTAGTGGGACTCCAACACACTAAGTGTTTCTCCTCTGTGAATCCGCACACATCGAGTGAGAAGGTAATTATCTTAGGAAGCACCATATCAACGTATTACATATCCTTCATTTTTCACATTTAGATATGGTGTAAAAATAAAAACATCTCTCATTTTCTCCCACATCAATCATAGATCATGTGGGATTGGGAGTATTGGTATGGTTTTTGCCCACATATAGGATTTTTATAATCTTATGGTTCAGTCAAAGTGACCTTAAATTAATATCCCAATGAACAAAACACTAAGTCCTTAATCATGGATCTATATTTTTCAAATGCTATGACCATAAAATAAATCCTATCTATGGTTTTCTTGAGTATATGTGGTGTGGTGTGGGCCTTTTTTGGATCATTCACATCATGATCATTTTTCTGTGCCATGTACTTCCTCTATGGGATACCAATTTTCCCATTGTATAATATTTTAATGACAATAAACAGTGTAACATTTCATCTATACCACATGAAATTAATATGGATGGATCAGTCCATTCATCTGACCCTAAATTGTGGCAGCATCATCCTAGATACATGAAAACATTGGCACAATAATGTGGTGTTGTTGCCTCGATGGAAATCACCCTTTTAATTGATAATCTACCATTCCTAATTTGAAGACCTATAGGAAAATTGATTCCTATAGTTACACTTGGAATCTCTATCATGATCTAAACAATAAAAAATATTTAAAAGAAATTCAAATGAACAAATAATAAATATCTAATTATCCCTATCATTTTATATGAGTCATACCTACACTAGGAAATTTATCATTTAGAACTGTGTGGGTCTATATTTTCCATTTTATTTGATACATAGGGTTTCATGAATCATCGATCTCATATCAAAATGAAACATAAATTCCCAATTTCATATTAGTTTTCATCCTTACTACATGATGTTAGACTACATGGAATTAACGATTCAAATATGGACTAATTCCCATTATTGTACGATACATAGTGACACCTAGAAACTTCATATTTGGGCCTAGAAACGATCTACATCATACCTCCATCCCCTTGGAATCGACCATTGTCCAATCTATATGAACGAAAATGTCTCCATTTCATCTTGAGGAATCTAGTGGACCCATGTGATCTATTGGACACTATTCAAAGTGGGGTTTACCTTTTTTATATATCAAATATAACCATGGGATGATCATTCATTCTTATAGTACATATTTCATGAATTTAAAATATATACATGCTTCTTTAGGAATTATTATGTAGTGCGTGTCATACCCCCATGGGTCCTCATTCATGTTGTCTTTGTTATGCCACCACATTACACAAATTCCACTTATAATGTTATCCCCATGCTCCAATATCTATGACCCTAAAGTAGACACACATGTTCTAGAATAATGAAATTATATGTGAAGGCCACTTTTGGGATATGTTGTGTTGTGTGGTAATCTTTGGTTCTCATTCACATCAGGTCTATCAAGACAGTAAAAAATATGTACCCATTTGAGACTCATCATTGGTCTGAACTCTATGAACATAAAATAAGAACCCATCACCCTCAATGCATGAAAATAAACTATAACCATACCCTAGTATCATTTCGGATGCACCATTACAATTATGGGATGATCCAACTTATTTTTCAGAAAGGATTACCACCACTAGTGTTCATCTATAACTATGATCTGATTCAAGAACTATGTACAACTTAATTCCCATATTTATGGGATATGTAGTGAAGCCAAAAAAATTATTCTCAGGACCATCAATAAGTTCATCAATCTTTTTGGGCTATTCGGCCTCAGTTATGGACCAAACATTATAACCATAAAAAAGATACACACTATGATATTTTTCCTCTTACCATATATAACATTTTCTTCCTTCCCATATCTTCCATGATACTTGTGTGGTGTGAATTCCTCCTTTATCCATTTCAAGTTGGATTTATTTCCTCTTTATTCCACACAAATATTCTAGAAGGGGACATCTCCATAGTCTATGAAACACCAATATAAATTTTTTTTCCAGGGTCCAAGAAGTATGACCTTAAAATATGTTCAACGTCCTATCTAAACGACATTAAATAATGACACATGTTTCGATCCCATGGAATTAAATAGTTCCATGCATCATCCTCATTGTACGGCACTAAAATTTGTTTTCGTCTTCCTTACATGCACGCTATGAAACTACAATGAATAATAGTCTTCACATGAGAGGTCTTCTTCCATGATGTTGGTTATTCTCCACATTGTTTACATCATTAGATATATCTCAACATCTGAGATGAAGGTCCCCAGAATGATGGGATTTATGTTTGTTCAGAATAATTCTCCTATAATAATGTTCTCTATCTTACAGTGGTGTAACATTAAGAGTGTGGTAATCCTTTAGAAAATTCTATAACTATGTTATGATGATTTTTATATTTCTTTTTTTGGATATTCATCCCCTTGACATCCTAATGGAACCCCTAATGGCCTAGTATCATTCCACATCGACTAGCCTACCATCCTAGGACAACACATCAGAAGTCGTTGGGAAACGATCTGAGTTAGGTCCCATGTTTTGAACATGTTCAGAAGTTGGCCATAATTTTTTATCCCAGTTATATGCTAGTGGTGTGGATACTATGTTTCAAACATGGTCAGTATTTAACCCATACTGACATTCCATATATCATGTGTTCTGAACATGGGGATTTGGATTCACAATATTCATTTCCTTTTGTTCTGATCGAGTTGAACACCCAAGGAATTATCCCACTCATGCACATCCACATAAAGGAAAAAAATGGTTGTTTCAGTATCCATGTCCTCCAGTCAGCATCTCTAGATCCAAACAATTTTGGTGGTCGGTAAAAAATAGAAAAACATGAGTATTCAATGATTATTTTAGACTCTCATACACATTGAATGATTATGTGGCCTTCTATTATTTCCCACACCGGTCATAACCCATGAGATCTCAGGGACTTATCATTGGTTATATCATAGATATGTCAAATTATGATAATTTAAGAATGTAATAATGGTTGCATGAATGAAATACAAAAAAAAAATAAGTATTTATAATGTTCTTGAAAAAATAACCCTTATGGATTCACCCATTCGATGAAGCACTTCCTATTCTGCATCTTATGGAGTGTGGCTTCCAGAACCTACAGTCACTACCTAAGAATCCTTTCTAATTTGATTTCTTTTGGATATATCACATCATCCCTGATCAGAACCCTTTCACACTAAACCTAAAGATAATCCATTTGACAAGATAGTTTTGTCAACTTATCATTGGATTTCATTAGTAGGAATCTTTATGTTGAGACTAGTTCTGATATAGTGGTATCAAATTATTAGCCTTCATTCATCTTCCCTTCTATATGTTAAATCTCATGGTCATCATCCTGAATATTTGAAGTGCTGATAGGATTATCCTGATTTCAAGCGGCCTCTAGATGGAGTATTCTTTCCTATATTTTAGCCTGGACGTAGTCCCAAATCAGCTAGTACAGACCTCACACATCCACCAATCCTATCCACAGATTGCATAGGAAGTGGATTAGTGATCCAATCTAGGATATCCATTGTGTTTTTGAAGTATTGTTTATTAATCTCTTTACCAACATCCATGCACGAAGTCATGTAGACTGGCTATCCTCGAACGAATCAGAATCAAACTCTTCCAGCTCATTTGGATCACCAGGGTCATGCACTAGAAATGTGGTTACGAATTCAACTATATGATCCTTATATAGAATCATGTCAGATGGGTCAGGCTCCATATCATTAGTTTTATTTTCATCATGTGATACCATGATTATATGGATGTTCCTTTCATCCTTTATTTCCTCCCCTAGTGACGTCGCCACAATCACCATTTATTATTCACTAAATTCCATGTTCTGGTTTTCTCATGTGCCTGGCTTCACATGGACTAGTACCCATTTCATGAGTGGATCCATGGAAAATATAATCATTATTAATTTTAGAAAACCTTACACAATGTGGATTGATCACATAGAGATCATATCAGTCAATACGGTCAAGTAAGTAACAAATACAACTATTCTAGTATGTGAATATACCAAGGTTAAGAATTGGTTTCTCATGATCATATATTTTCATCTTTGGGATACCAAAGAGTGATCACCTGTACACAACATAGGGCTAAGGGGACTCTGGGTAGAGTGTTCATGCCTCTTAGATTCCGTCCATCCAACCAACTTCTTTTATGTTGGGAAAAAACATCATAACCTACCTCTCCGTATTAGTCATATATTCATCCACATAAGAGTGACCTTCTTATTCAATATTCTCTAGTATGGAATAGATGAGATTCACAGAATATAGGAAAAGAATGTGAATGGTGATAACACAGTGAAATGAGGTAAATATTACATAAAAAGATTAAACAAATCCCTCCAATTATGTGTCCCATAAGGCTACTATATTTCTTTCCTCCAGAAAAGATACCTTCCATGATATGTACTCAACGTCCTCCTATGGGATTACTTCATTATTTTCACCCACACCCCACCTCGATACATCTTATCCATCAGACCAGGGGAATTCTTAATCTTTCTAATTCCCTAATAGAACCGGGGATAGAGGTCATGTATTGTAGCATCTATACTCAATCTATCATTGGTTGTGTAGTGCATCGATAATGAACTAGGTCCTATAATTCCACCCATAATTTCTCCCCCTATTCATAGGATTTGAGGAATCCTCGCTTATCGAATTAGATCATTTCCTATTATATCCCAAACATATTTAGATGATCTAACATGTTATCAGTGTGAAGGAACTGTCTAAAGGTATCTCGAGTTTTCTAAGCCTCATGATATACTGCCTCATTAAGAATCTCCACAAGGTAAAATTTCTTCATAGGATCTTGGTTAGGTATGATGCAAAACACACTTATGGATCCCCCTTCTTCTAAGGTTTTATTGACTGAAAGAAATTTATCTAGTACATTTTTCAACTTATTTAGTCACCAATCGAAGTAGATTATTGGACCATCAACATTATTGTTTATGTTTCATCACCATGTTGTGAATCAACCCTTCCCTCATGAGGCATTCTCATCATCATTCGACCTCATCATAGTGGTAGAGGGGCCACTCCATCATTGGCCTCATTTTTAAGCTACTTCAACATTTCCCCCAGATGGGTAGCTTCATATCTCTTTGCATTTGTATAAATTAGTTTGAATGCATAAGTGGTTGGTGGAAGTTCATTCTACATTTTTCTATCCTCACATGTGACCATGATCTAGTGCTGGCTCATCATGCGTGGGTAATCTTCATAGTGTACTACCAATTACACCTTCATGGTTAGCCTCTATACATGTTGTACAGTTCAAATATCTGCTCTTAGTCCACCCACACCACCATCTATACACATATAATCGTGAAGAGATATAACACCCACTATGTATTTACTCTTATATCGTTTGTTATTCCTCCATCAATAGAGGGACTGGGTGAATGATGAATTGTTCTAATCGCCCAATCTTTCTCTACACCGCCATCGAGGCCATCCTAAATGGGAATATCTCCCCATTATATTCCAAATCATTGGAAGAATGTTTATCTTTTGAGGGGAGATGGGATTTAGATATTCTTATCCTCCCATGTGTGCTGCTACCCTAATATAAAAATGTGATAAATATCACACATGCATGACATATTCTTCCCCTCGCTGATATTCTAGAGAACCTCAAACATCTTCGACAACACTGAGATCCCCAGATTGATTTGTTTTCAATTTTACAGCATCTCTCCCATGATTACCATGCTTATAGGAACACCAATATGTTCATATATCTCTAAAAGTATCAACCCATAGAAGAGTGCTTAAATGAATCTGTCCAGCCTGACTATTGGTCTCTGCTTATATCCGATGTTGTACCTATTCAACTTCCATTGAATATCCACTAGAATATTCTATTAACAGGGAAATTTTTATTTATGGGGTCCTCTCAAATAGTTATAATTACATTTGGACATCTTTTGGGTCTCTCCTCCCTATCAACCAACACCTCCAATGAGAAGATCAAAAAACAGAGAAACCATTTCTCAATGTGAACATGTCATATCATCTGATTTTCATTTTTTTACAAAGTAGATTTATTAGTTCCTTTTATAGACCTAGTATCTGGTCTTCATCATCCCAATCATTATACATAGTAAAAAATCATCATACATGTCCCCCAATAATCAGGATTCCAAAAATATGATGGAGAACAGAAGAGATGATGTTGACCTCCCAATAGTGAAGATGACATGTTTTGGTGTCTAATGGCTATAGACTCAATAGCTCTAGAATGATACCATGTGGTTGAAGTTATGGAACTGGGAATCCCATTCCACTTCATATAGAACTACTCACTTCATCACTATCCTAAAATCTATATAGGAGGCACAATCCATGTAGTCCTAGGCCCAAACCTCTATGAAGATTCCACCTGGATGAAAATTTAAATAATCTTCCAGACCTTCTAAAGTTTACCAAGACCTTCCATGATGATTGTTTTATATTGTGGTGGATACACTTATTCCTCCATTGGATTCATGAAAACTTGTTGAGATGGTTGTAGAGGAAATCAGTAGGGAAGGTCCTATGGTTCATCCCGGAGTTCCATTCACTAGCCATATACCACTATTATTTACCTAGTGTACCTCTAAAACAGTTAGCTAGTTCACCCATTCTATCCATTAGGATAAAGACAAAATCTCTTAGACCGAAACTACATAAAAACATCCCCCTGTATAAGGGATAGTACTGAGAAGATTCTGACCTCAACTCGAGTAGGGATTTGTTGTTTGAATGGCTCCAAACATACTCCCAAGTCATGTTGTTTTTATCAATTTCATTTCATTGGGAAACATACATAAGGACCTCTCATATAGCTTCATATGAATCAATATTATCTAATAAAAAGTTTATTTTTTTTGTAATATTCATGAAGACCCCATGAAATGTCCATTTTCAGTGGTATGGATCGTGACCTGTCCCAGTCTGTATGTGAGTCGCAACTTTTTAACAGATCGCGATGCCCTAGTTCAATGAGTAGGTATTCGCAAAGAACAAGACTATTAAAGACAATACATGAAGACATGTTCCTGGGGCATATGGATTCACAAATAGAGAGATCATAAGAATTTGTTTGAAGAGATCCAATATAGATAATGGCCCCCTCATGAATTTTTTATAGATGGTTTCAAATCCAGCTTCACAATAGCATATTCGCTATGTGCACTTGCCAGTGTAATCTCATATGCATGCTCTAGGCATCATCATCATGATTCATCTTCGTGATCATCCATGTTATTTGGATATTGAACCTCAACATCTAACCCTCCTTTTGAATTAATCTCCCATTCTTAGGAGGGTCATTTTTTCTTTATGAAATCCCTCCTCGAGATAATTTGAGTAATCCCAAACCAGTTGGGTTGGAATTCAATTTCAACAGGCGCATATATAATCAAATGGGTATTCCTCAACAATATCCCACACAAATCCCCTCCACATAGTAAAAATGTGAGTGGTTTATGGAACATTTGTGTGTCTGAAGTCCTCCATGACCATGTCACACTATATGAGGGAACTATTGTTTTTCTGACACCCCCCATGATCATGCTTACCCAAATGATGGAACTCCCGTGAGTCTAACATGCTCCACAACCTTGTTGAAAAAATTTAGGGACTAATCCACTTTTCTAAAGGATCTACTCATATTTTTGATACCCATTTTGTACTTCACACCCCGCCAATAAACATCCCATTATCCATTTCCTATAAATATTTATTTCATCCCCACCCACCTCAAAGGGAAAGTTACTAGACCTCTTAGAATCTAGAATCTCATTTGAAAAAGCTCCCAAAAAAATTGAAACTGGCCCAAAAAATGATCACCCAAGGTACTTGAGCATCACATTCTACATGTTCCCTTCCTCTTATTTTCCCCTGTTAATGGAATAGATACATTTCTTTAATTTTTATGCCCATCATGAAAGAAGAAACCCCTTTTGGTATCATGAGGATTTATTAAGCATGAATCCTTCTCAAATAACTCTTATATTGAGTCGGGGATCCATGCTCTGTCTTGGGACCATTTCTTGATGAGTCTATTTCATTGTGAAGCCAAGGTTATTTGTTAATTATCAGAGCTTCATGAATCCCCTCTCAATAAAGCCCCATGCTTCATGATACCCTCATCCACGTAGACATGTAGGCTTGTGTGTAGTGATTTCATTGTCGCTCATGTGGTGTTTCATTTTGATCTACAGTAACATTTTTTTTCATAGATTCACTGATGATTTTTTATTTTTTGAATTATTATACTAACATGGACCCCACGAATGCCCACTCCTCCACCCCCTCCCATATGTAATTTCTTAGGTCATGAACCATCCAAAGGTGCACAAATATAGCAATCTATGTCCAGGTGGTATGGAATATGTCCTCCTAGTCGAATATGCTGGGTGTTAAACTATTGAGGACCATCATCCCCATCACATGACATTAAAATTTAGTCTTTCCCCATGAAATACACATGTGGTGTCTCCCTTCGAGAAGACCCAATAAGTAAGCCCCACACCATCCCCCACTGACACATATCTTGAAACACAACTGTCTGGTCTACTTATTCCTCTGGTTTCTCACATTTAGTATGAATCATGCGGTCCTGGAGGTTAATAATTTACATGACACCATTATTCCAGGTAGCTCCAGTTCATAATACCTATACCACCCCGCGCTGACACACCTCTTATGATGTGATTGTCTGGTCTGCTACTTCTTATTTTTTATCACACTGAGGAGGAGTCAAGTGGGATTTGAGGTTAGTAGTGACCATGACACCATTATTCTGGGTATCCCTCCTCAAGAAAGACCCAAGCCCCTAACTTCTAAAATACATTTGTTTTGATCCCTCTATTCTAAAAAGGGAACATAGGAAGCCTCGATGATGTCTAATCCCAACCAAGGGTAAACTCTTCTGCTCCCTCCAAGGTATATACCATAAGTATATATCATATTCCCTTTCTATAAAACATTTACCAAATATATCCTCCATACATGTTCTAATATGTCCTAAATAACTTCTTCTTCTATTCGTATGGTGTATCTTAGTTCGTATGGCTCAAATATACATCATGAACTATGTGAAATTTGATTCATAGCCACTGGGATACAAAGGAATTGTCCCGAATGTTCAAGCTTATCCTCTATTCCCATCCCAGTCTTTCCCTCGAGACACTTTGTCTCGAGAGGATCCATCTCGAACCTATTGATCATACATCATTTGGGTCCCCATCCATGTTTTCCATTGTCATTGGTCCCCTCTTTTGTTTTCTAATCACCCTATCTGATCTATGTGGACTTCGATTCCCTGCCACAAGGATACATAGGAAGCCTCCAAAGGTTCATTCCCTACACCCTTCACACTCCATCCATTCTATCTACTCCACTTTGACAGATCCTCTATATCCTTCCTCATTCTTTCTAGAAAAACCACATACATTTGAGATCATTCCATCCAATTGGGTTGTCTTAGTGTGTAATACCCAACCACATCACCTATAGAACTATTATCTCATGGGTAGTCTCAGTGTGTATGACTGACATAATCCATATTCATTATACTTAGACCAATCCCCTTGGGATGGGAACTCTTATTGTGTATACCACAAACCACCCCTTCATATATAGTTGTTTTTACCACTATATTCCAAATACGCTAGGAAAAAATCCAACCCTATGTTCAATAACACACAAGAGTAAACATTTATCCCCCTTCATTGGGTTATATGTCCTTGTTCAACCCACAGTGAGGTCTACATCAGCCATCAAGGTGACAAAACTTACCTTTATGAGACATTCTATCCTGGATTTATCCTCATTAGGTGTTCTAATCATTCCATCTTGTAAACCATTTGGGTGAACCATCCTTAGGATATAATCATATGATCCACCACCATATGTGTTATGATTATTCAGTTCTATCTCTACAAGACGTTACACTAACAACCCTTTGTCTCCACAATATGTTAAAATCGTGGCCTTCATCGTGTTGCACACATGATGTCCAAGGAAAACCTCAGAAGACAAGACTCAGACATACAATACTCCATGATCATTATCTGAATAATTGGGTGTATTCACCCTTGAGAATACTTATTATGAGAAATAATATAGGTGTTCTAATATTCCAGTGCCTAGACATGCCAACAATTTCTAAGATGACTACTCTCATAACTGAATGCTGAAACCCAAACTAGATCCCTTCGAATATATAGATAGAAGTTGGTAAATTAACCGACATCAAAAAACAGAGGGATTCGAGAAATATTTTCACAAGAAAAAATTAATATTTAAGGGAGAATCATACAAGGAATTGAATCTTATAAAGGAATCCACGAAAAGAGGGACCAAAATCCCATCATACCATTTCTATCAAAAAGAAAAAATCTTTAAAGAAGTGATGAATTCCAATCACCATTGGAAAGAGGGAACATGGGGTAAAAAATACGACCAGTGAATGAACAGACACTCAATTAGAACACCCTGATAGAAAGACATTAAAAATAGTGTTACAAATAATGAGAAGCTCAGTATTCTTTTTAATGCACCAAGGTAGGAGACACAAGATACTGTATCATTTATGTCAACTTGTATACCGATCTGTTATAAGTATTCTAATCCACTACTTTGTATGAAATGAATCAATTTTATTCAAATATTACATTTAGTTCTTCAGTTCTAATTCAATTAGAATAATTTTTTTGTAGTCTAAAAATTGAAATGTGATGACAGTCAATGTTGGACTCTTATTAAGAACAAGAGGCATGATGAAGAAATAAAATTTATTTAATTAGGGAAATTAAGTGGGTATTATTCAATAAATATTTTATTATAACCATATGTATTTATATATAAATGTACTTTTGGAATCAGAAATATTAGGATGACGAATCTATTGGATCATATGAAGAAAACATTGCAAATAATTAATGGTATGCTATGGAATTATAATTTAACATATAATGAAAAATTAATAAAATAGATAGAAACATAAAATCATTCATTTTAATTTAATTATATATAAAATACCATGGAAACTATGAATAAATCGTTCAATGTTCACTAAAATAATAAATGGAGAGTGGTGAACCTATCTATTTTTCTGGTTATTTCCAAAATAAGGGAAAATTTGAGATCTGTGAAAAAGTATATAGAAAATCCCATGGTGGAATGAAATATCTACCATAGAAATGCTATTAATTATTTGAAATGAATGATGGGAATTATCTTAATGGTAATTATAAATTCTTCAATTTTGGTAGGGATGACCATCAAGTGAGTGAATTTAAATAGGGGAATAAATTTTTGGAATATGAAATAGTGGATATGAATTATTTAAGAAATGAATTTTAATATTTCTTATTCATTGATATTGTCTATTATTTCATTAAAAATAATAAACCAAGAGATGTTGAAGATGTAATGAATAAAAAACCCCTTTGAACAAGAATTTAAATAATTTTTTTACTATAAATGAAGTGAGTTAAGAGAATGATGTGGATAAAGGCACACATACCATATATTATAAACCTAAATATAATTTATTTTGTTGTGGTTATTATAATGAGTTTATATATGATTAATTTTAAATCTTTTTAACAAATCCTTTTCAATAGTTATATGATAAGTCGGAATAATAAAACCCTTATTGAATTATTATCCCACATTAGGTCTAAAACTCTTCTATAATAATTTTTTTTCGGATTTTGATTCCTAAAAATAACGTGGTTCTTTATCTATTTATATTTTATGTTATTTGAGTATTGGTTTATCCATTATTATATAAGTCCAAATCTTATTTCTGTAGAAGGGAATTCAATTTGCATATACCAAATCAGTCACATGTTCTATAAAATTTCATGTATGATCATAAAAACAAATGGAATTCACTTTATTATGTATGTATTACATTATATCCTGGATGAAATATATCTCAGTTGGTAAGGGAGAAACTGAACATTTATTATATCAGTATTTGTCATCATTATATAGATTTTGTTCATGAAGTCAATCCTAGTCTTCCACCAAATCATGATTTGGGGTCTGAATAGAACTTGTAACTAGTTCTATATCTACTTCAATGAATATATTTATAATGAATCCAAATGTGGTAATGAAATTATTGGAGTAATGATTATAAAATCATGATAAAAGATTCATATATCCTAGTGCATCACAAGTAGGTGCATCTATTATTTCTTATTATGACGTTTTATGGGTTAAAAAATTATTTAATTTATTATAAATATCATAAATATATTAATGTAATTAACAAATATATTATACCATGTAATGATTACTTTTTTGAAGAACTATATGGATATCAATACTTTTAAACCAGTAGACATTGTTCAAGATATCATCATTCAATGGTCATGTAAGTGGATATACAGAATAAAATTAAATGTATTACGTATTATAAATTATAATTTATAATTATTTTGTTTGGACATAATATTTACCTCATTACCATCATGGATAAAATTTATATAGTTTCTAGATGCATCAATCATTATTTATTGATATCCTTTATGTACACTTTTTTATATATTCGTAGGGAAAGAAAAATCATGAAGATTTTTTGATGTTGGTGATGGTGTCCCTGTTGTATGAGGAATATTGCTTAAAATATTGAAAGTGAAATTTTTTATCAATAAATATTTTCATTCATAGGATCGTTAATATCATTCAACGGTTTATTAATATATCATTATTAGATATAATTTATTTAAAAATTTATTACATAGTCATAATTACTTATATCAATATGCTTTGAAAGTTGGATATATATTTCCAAATGATTGGGAAAAAAATTTCATGGAAATTAAATCCACAATAAATGTGGAAATGAGAGGTATTTATTTTCCTATAAATTATTTTCATGTCTAGAATATTTCCATGAGTTGAAGAAAATTATGATCACTTAACTTGTTCTCACACAACAATGTAGTGGAGTAGCATTTTTGATCTATTTCAAATCCTTGAAGAAGGGGTTTGATTATACTTGTAGTATATTATGGTGATAGATTATACATCATAATAATTTAAATATTTTATAAAATATACCCAAAAATTACTTTTAATATGGGATTATTAATTTTTCCATTGATGATATGGATGATTTAACTTAATGAGGAGACTTCAAGTGCAATTTAATTTGGATTTGAAATTTAGTATGAAATATCATACTCATACAAATGGTTAACCAGATAGGATAATAAATACCCATTATATTATATATATATATATTATTCTATTTATTTAGAATATTATGATGGTGACCACCTAACTATAATCTAGATTTCATTCACCAATAGATTTCACTGAAGTATTTAAATAGTTCCTTAAAAAACCTAAACTGTAGACACTACATTACACTGATGTTTTGTGACAAAGTTATAGAAATAAATAAATTTAGATGTTATCTTGTAAGGGAAATGGTTGATATATTTTTTGGTTCCAAAAATCTTTTCATGCAGGGATAAAATTATACAATGAATTTGGTAATGGAAAAAATTAGGGAAAATTTGGTAAAACATTCATGAATACAATACTGATAGGGGGCTAGGCCCTCATAAAAAACATGCAATATAGACCACCACTCCACAGGGAATCCCCAAAGAAAATCATTAATGGTACATGGATTCATTATTGATTTCATAAGACATTCCCCATCCCCCAAAAATAAAAAACACATGGTTTTTGTGTGAGGATAGAGACCCCCCTCCTGGGAAGGACCATCCCTTGCAAATGCTAAGTCATTTGCGAGTGAGGATTGTATTTTACTTACCCCATGAACTGTTGTTTCGGAGCCTATGTGTCCTTCATGGGAAGTCAAAAACACATTCCTCATATCCCTCCATGATCGGTCATAACGGTATTGAGTTTCACGTATCCTCTATAAAAACCATATGAGGGGATATGAAAAAATGGGATCTCAAAGAATCATAAATAATGGTAATTGTAAGATTGTTTTAGATACCTAAATTATGATTAGGTAACTAATACACATAACATAAAAGAGTGAAAATAATAATTTACCCAATCATTGAGAAAAACACCCTTTGTAGATGCCATTTATGGAAGATAACGTGCATGGCCTCATTGTGGACCATCATCTGTGGTAGTGAGAAGATACATAGAGGAGTCCCTTCCCTATATTGAAAGATTCTATAAAGGATGAACTCTAGCCCAAAAATAGTAATTTTATGTTGGTGGAACCCATTCCTGGAAAGAAGAATTTTGATGTCGAAAACTTATCAGTCGTATATAATTTTAACATCTGTGGAACCCAGACCAACATTTCCTATCACTATATTTGTCGAACCTAGTACAACAGAATAATTACTATGTTTCTAGAACCCAGAACTATGTAGAAAGACACTACAGAGACAGAAACCCACCCCTTATAGTAATACACAATGCGGAATGGGGAATACAATGATATAAATATCTCCCACTCACACATATCTTTATTGAGGTACCATCCAGACCTATCCTAGAACCTCCATGGAAAACGCTCATATAATTCTTCATCAAAACATTTTATATAAATATACAAGTCTTCGGTTGGAACACTTTCATGGAATCCATCAAATTCCCCTCCTACTGTGACCTAATTTGTATGATCAAACCAGTTGTCATCTTAGTGTTCTATCTTGATCATACATACCCATGGTAAATGAGGTTCTATTTATGACCTCCTTAACATTAGGGTTCGTAAAAATTCCATCGTGTATGCGTTACCATGGTAACAAGGGGCATGGCCTTGGAGGTACTCACAAGGACATCCAAATTCCATGAAATGAGGGAGAGGATTGTGATTTCCTTTCCCGTTAAGGTGTAGATCATTATACTCAACTATTCCCTCTGAACTAGTCAAGGGAATCCTCTATATATTCAATCGCAAACCTATAAAGGGAATACCTCTTAGGGAATACCCCTATTGTTTCATGTTAGATGTGACACTCTTTACCTTATTCACCTACCCTAGTTCAAAACACATAGTCTATATGATTATCAGAGATACAAAAATAAGATGGGTTTTGGGAACCTAAATACAATTTACCTCTCCTTTTGGTCCCAAGAAGCATACACCAGTGGCAAAAATCTGACTGTATTATTATTTGGATCTATAACCTTCTCTTTTTTCTCACACCGAGCATGACCCACACAAGCATAGAGGATGGTATGGTTCAATAAATCTTCATCATATAAATTCTTTGGTCTATAAAACCTGTATAAGTACCAACCATTTCACTATGACACAACCATTTGGGCCTCCTTCAATGAAATTCCCAACCATACCAATTTAGTTGGGAATCATCCTAGTTGTTATCCCCAAAACCATGTCACTATCCTCTCAATAGGTCAATATTCTCCAAGAGAAAATCCATGAATGTTTATTATTCCTAATAAAGAAAACATAGGCATACTCCAAAGGTGTAATCACTTGACAACTACCCAAAATTTGGGGTATTTTGTTATTAACCAACTAAAACACATAGGAATCTTCCCTATGTTTCAAGCACAACACCTCTAATTTAACTTGAAAATTTCTATGTTCTATATTGGGTAGGTCCGCATCCCACTCAGAGAGGCATATTCAATTTGAACCATTCAGTCAACCTTGTTATTTGGCCATATATGTGGAAAAATATTACCCCCACCCATATACCACATTTCTTATAGTTCCATCCATCCATTTTTACGTATGTCCTACAACAGATATTTAGTATTAAACATATACATGGGGATCCTTAATACATGATGATAAAATACACGGTTTGGTCCTTAAAACATGATCATAAAAGGGAATATGTGTCTGATTATGTGGAACTAAAGTACAATTGTTATTATTATCTTCACAAGGATATCTAGGAATACCATTATACGGGTTCAATCTAGAAATTAAAACAGATATCATCTCCCTAGATAGAGATATGTTTCAGAGTTCCCCAATGTGTTGATTAAAACTTTAAACATAATAATAAATTACCATAGAATATACAATTCATCAAAAAAATGAATACCATTAATGGATAATCATAGATACATACAAATATCACCATTGATGATGAACCACAGTTACATACAGATGATTCTATATTCCCTTAATTACATTAATTAATTTTTAGAAGAAGGAGAACAAACATTATACTTGGGAATGATTAGAAAATTCTGGAATATGTCTTAAATAAATAAGATACTCCCAATTTACATAATAACTCCACCCTTGAAGATTGTTATGAGATTGACCTCCCATATACTTGACCAATATGAGTTTTTATGTAACATTGGATATGTTCGCCAAATGAAACTGCCTTTGTAAATTATGTCCATGGGTTTTCAAAGATGTATGATCCATTGAGAGATTCGATATCATTAAACAGTACATGTTGGTGGCCTTTGAAAAAAGGTGGGCATGATGGGACAAATCAGACAATATTCAAACCCACATAATATAGATTTGATGTGCAAAAAATTACATATCTGTCCTTTAAAAACAAAAATAGATAAACAGAACTGATGTAATTTGACTATAAAATCTTCTTCCCAATATTAAAAGGATATACTTCCAAGTTATCATCATATAATTTTAATCTCAAAAAATTGTTTATCACAAACATTTCCATCATAAAAAATGATGAAACTAAAATGAATCCTTAACCATGATGACCACATAACCTATATGTCAAGACATGTGTTCCCCCAAAATAAAAGTGAGACACATATTAAAATCATTTATTCACATTATTGTCTATTGATATGAAACATTTATGATTTTTTAGTTCTACTATTGTTCACATATATTGATGGTTCTCTTCATAATGACCCTATTTTGTATAAATGGACTGTCACTTGTTCTTAAGGATCTGTGCATCATCTATATTCAAATATTTGTCCTCAACCAAATAGGGGATTCCATTTCCCACCCATCATCTTGAAAAATTGGTATAAAATTCATATTAATTGGAGTACAATTAAAAATGTACACTCAAAACCATGAAGTCAGCCCAATAGGACGGTTATCTCATGAAAATATGCCTTTAATTTTCTCAATGATTGTTGGCATCCCAGAACCAAATGAATCCAAATGTAGTCTCGAACTATTTTGGGATGATGTACTGGGAACGCGATATCATGTTTCTCTTCAACCATTAAGTGGCTAATGAAGTCATCACCAATGACTTTAACCCAACAACACATGGGTCCCACTATAGGGCTTTTTCAAGAAATCATTACAAAAAATATCGCATTGACCAGTATGCTGACATAGAAGAGTACACTACCTTATGGACCCTAACCTATGTCATCTGGACATCAGACCGCCCATTTTTGGCTGAAGAGGGTGACAATCAAATAATCTGGAATCTGCTTTCATCCATGTTCCTGCTAAAAATGTATGATAGTATAATATTATGGAACAAACCTCTGATAAGATTCAATTCCTAACCCAAGAATCTAAATCCTTTCAGTCCAATGCTATAAAAACCCACAAGTATATGGAAATACTAACTCACTCATATGAAGCACATCAGAAAAAGAATGAGTAAAAAAATTGGAAGATTAAAATAATTTGATATACATAAAAAATATTTTAGGTTTGATACGGTGTCAAATTAGAATATGTGAATCCAAAGTCACAAATATATGTATCTTTAATAAAATAATTATGAAAACTTTAGGCATGTGTGAATCTATGCTTAATCATTTGAATAATGCATGTCAAATATGGTGGAAAATAGAAGAAATAATTACATACCTCATCTATAAACAACATGTAGACTCATTTTACTATCCCAACACTGAAATGGTTCTATATAATAATTATTGATATGAATTTTTCTCAAGTCATCCTAGAAATTATGGAAGAAAATACATCAATCTATGACCATAATCTGTAATCCTTCCATGAAAAAAACTAACTAATAGAAATAGGTAGGAGTTGGGACCCTAATGCATCCTCATCAGGTAAGTTTACTCATCCATACAACGTGATGATCAATTAAAAGAAGACATTCATCCCCCCATCTATGATGTTCTTTAAATATATTCCCCAAAAAATGGAAAACTAGGTTAGGCCGGAATAAATATTCTAATTGGGATTATTGGTCCATTTTAGGGTCCCCTCATGGTCTGGCATATATCCCTGCTAAAATTATAAAAACACAACTTTATACTCTGATAGGATTCTGGGATTCTCCTAAACCTACCCAAATATATGGTAATAATTATTCACAGTATATGATTCTATAATCCCATTAGAGAGAAAAAAAATTCTAACATTGGGTAGATAGAAATTATGATGTAGGATCATGAATATGTTCTATTACAAACGAGAGTTCATAGGGCCATCAAAAATCTATCAATGGTAACCAATTATCCTGCCAAACCATTACCCAATTACAAAAGTTTCAGTATCAGTCATGAATATCCTCCTTAAAAAACCATTACAAGAATCTCTAGATTCCCTCTATAGAATGATCACCATTAAATCATTCATTATGGGAATATTTAGAATGATCATGAGAGCACATTTCATGATGAGTTCAATGAAATCCTTCCTCATGGGTAAAAAGGTCAATTAATTATAAATTCATCCATTTACCAAACCAAATAACACTGGGCCATAATATTATGAGGCCCTTGAAAATAAAGATACATTCATTTTTTACACTCAATATTTGATAAAAACACCCCTTATCAATCATAAGATGATCTAAGAAAACAATAATCCGTCAAACCACCCCTAGACCGCTATTGTTCCTAGGATATATCTATTATCCTAGATTCATACAAGAAAATATTCTTGAAGTTTCCATGATGGCCAAACTAGGTAGAGGAATATCTGAATGAAGAACATAAAAATACAAGAAGATAATCAGCAGGGGATAATTTAGGAATATTTTTTTTTCTATCAACCACTTCTCAGCTCGACATTCTATATGCTTTTTTTAAAAAACACATAAATAACATATTTGATTTTGTGTAATAATATCTTACACATATAGGTAATGTTTATTCCTTATGATTATTAGGAAGACCATGTTAGAGATTCACAATAAAATGGGCATGGAAGCACTTTTGATTGCATGAAATACATGATCAATGGGGTAACAAAAATATCTTCAACATGGATTCCTAAATTCATTTCACATGTTATGTTTTCAAGTTATTGATGCCCCGCTTGGTGTTCATATATGTGTGTAGGTCAAAAATTGTTATTTTTATTTGATCCCATTAAATAGTGAAAATAAATCTAATATAGACATCCATAGGATCATTCCATTATCCATGGAAACTAACTGAAAATATCCCCACTCAGAAAATATGAATAACTGAGTAAGAATAAGACTAGAGTAAGTCTCAAAAATACTAAAGAACAATGATAGAAATAAATAATGAACTCTTGAATCAAAAAAACTTATTATATCATGGAAGATTTGTTTTAGTGAAGTGAGACTAATAAACATGTACTACTGATGTACATAAAAAAAGTTGAAATGACATACATACCCAATATTACAAAAGAACAATTCTCAAACTAGGATGTGAAGGATTAAGACAGTAGTGGGAGTAAAATCAGCTAAAATATTATGATATCACCTATATCATGTAAAGTGGGGTTCATTTTTAATACCAAACCCCCCATAAAATCCACAAAATCGGACCAATGCATGACAATGGATTAGTTGGAGAAACAACAGCTTATAGGGCTGGTAGTTTAACATCCACCCCATTGTTAATGGAAATCATTTCTGTCCCAATTTAGAAGAACGCCAAGGAATGATGTCTCCAAAGTCTTCATGTCTCTCAAACCTCATCCCCCAGAAGTTACATGTACAACATGGTTTTATAGAGGTTCCCTCATATCCACTCTTTTCAATGAACCTGAAAGACGATTCAGAAAAGGGAGGACATTTTGCAATAAAGGGCACCAATTATCCTTATACTAGTTAACATCTAATATGATGACTATAATTAAATATGTATTTGTGAAAATAATAGGTTTCTTACTTTTTGAAATTGTTTATTATGGACCAAATATTGAGGAGAAGGGAGAGGATGGTTCCATCTGAAACACTTTCTACAATGATGAAAATGGAGGAGGTTTGAACATCTTGAACTAGACAATTTCTCTAAAAATGGGGATTCCCTAGAAAAATTCATTGCAACCTCCCCTACAAATAGACATAAAATAAAAGGGTAAAATATAAGTTTTAAATAACACTCCACTCAAAGATTTTATAATCCTTATATATAAACGAAGGCTTCATCAACATGGGGAAGAAATTAAGGATTTGAGAAGAATCAACATGGAAATGCTCTGCACAAATATTCTTATAGGGTATGTTCCATGAGATGATCCTTAGGCCACACTTCCAAATAATGATCCTCAGAAAATTGGTTTCATTTTAGAGATTGAAGAAGCACCAGTACTTCTCCTCAATTCCATTCTTAGTCCTTCAGTTTACATGTCCATGATTATGGACATATTAGAATATATCCATCCAATTTTAAAAACCTATAAAGGATTCATAAAACCAAAAAATGATTTCTCCCACATTCTGTTGGAATCAAAATATGTTGAGCCATTATTTTAGACTCATTTAATTAACAACATTTTTTATATTCATGTTCAAACAATATTCATAAAATGGAATATCAATACCCAAAAATATTTTGCAGCTAATTTGTATTGTATGTTGGAACAACATAAACTAGTACAACTAGAAGAAAAACCATACACTGAATGGGTAACTAACACCCCACCCATTCAAATTTCATTATGACACTTTTCTGATTTTCAATGTCTCATGGGACTGTGAAAAACATAAGATGAACTTTATCTCTCTTTGGGATAACATTATTGGAATTCCAATTCTATAAGTGCTAGTGAAAATCAAGTGATTCATGAAAACCCTATAAGGGATAGCCTTTTATGGAACACCACTATTCCAACATAGTCAATGACAAGATGTAAAGACTCTGGAGGAAGAATCTATTTAAATTCAATTCATTGTAGTAATGAACAATAATTATGGAACACTTGAATTTTATTCAATGGGGGAACGATAGGGTATCAGATTACATTTCTATATATAAGGGACTAACATACTCTTTAATACTACAACATCTGTATGGATATTTGATTTATATTTTCAAAGGTTACATTCCTAATGTGTTGTGATGTAAACTCATTTAGGTGAGATATATGGACCGATTTGGGTATCTCACAACAATTTCTCTATAAATGGATGATTCTATACAGTAGAATATTCTAAAGACCCAAATTATTTCATCATCCCCAAAAAATAGAATGAAAATTTTGGAGGTTTCATTTGTTACAGTTTTTCCAGCCCCTGTACTGACTCCAACTCCAAACCCTTAACAATATCATGCAGAACCCCCCGAGATTCAGCAATAGCATCTCCTTTTTCAAGATGAGTCATGGGGCCCATGAATAAAAAATTTAGTGAGTGAAGTAATAAAGTTTATTAGTTTCGAGATGAGATAAATTTTGAATACTTTATAGTTTCTATAGATAATGAATTAATATGTCTGCCAGATCCTAGGAGGCCTAACCAAGTGGGTGTCAATGGCTGACCATATCATTTCCCCTTTCATTGGATAATTTGAAAACCATTCAAGAATAATTAATTTCCCAGTATATCCTACAAAACTTGTAGATTTTGGGAAATTCATGTTGGGAACTTCACTAGAACAGGTTGTGTATGTTTTCACTACTACTACCAATGAAGGAAGTGAATGGAAAAACAATTTGGGAAAGGAATGAAATTTTTTTATTAGATTACATAAAACAAAATCATTAAAACTCATGGAATCTTAAGATAATATATGAAAAAACCAACTATGCCCACACTGCTTCCCTTATGAAAAAACAGAAAACATAATCACCACATTTTTCATGAATCTAGTAATCCACAAAAATATATAGCAAAATGTTAGGTCATCTAACAAAAAAATATGAACTTGTAATGAGGATAAAATATTATTTGACTCTATTTGAAATTATGCATTTGGTCGTAATAAATTGGTCACTACCCCCCCCCCATTGGTATTACTTGAAGTGGTTGATAAAATAGAAACCTCATTAAGAGAGAATTAATATTTGTATCCATTAATATCATTTATCTATTGGTAAAATTTTCTGATGATTACTTTGGCTATGTACCTGAGTTCCACATGTTTGATTTGGGAACCATAGGTAGTGTATGGAAGCAAAAATGGTATTGCGGAGGATTTAGTCATGGTGAAATCTATAATTTTAGATGTGTCCCTACTGAAGATGTCAGTTTGGACAAAACGCATCGATGAGAACATTAGTGAGTCCAACAGGAACAAGGAAATTCCCCATAAAATAGAAAAATAACCCTGACCAAATCATTCTAGATTTTCAATCAGAAGTGGAATAGGTGTCCAGTATCCCTATAAAAGAAGTCATTCCTATTTGGCCAAACCCACCAAAAATATGATACATGTAAATTATTTCTTCTAAAATATATGAAATCTATGTCACTCATTAAATGCACTAAAACTCTAAGGAATGTAAATCCCCAACTCGGAATCATAAAACTTTACAAAAAATTCAAGAAATCCTGAACAAATTAACCATGGTGTTTTCCACAATGTCAATACTGGATTCCCCGAGTTTGTTAAATGTTATAAGAGAAGCACTCATAGAGTCTTCGATAATCCCTCTAGAGTTTGAATCCAAGGTCACCACTACCTTGGTTTATTAGACAGAGACTGTATATGTAGAATTCCATGAAGTGATTTCCATTATATGTAGTGATAAATAAGTCATTTTATAGTGACACATCATACTCTCATACATGTATGGATGCATAAATTTCATGAATGTTTAGTAGGATTTAATTTTCAATGGGTAAAGATTTAATATCATTTTATTACCCACACTCCACCACCTAGGCTATAAGAAGGATAATATAGTTCATTACTCCATAAAATTATTGGGATACAGAATATGTGACCAAATGAATCTTTACTAAATCATTCTCATGGTAATGTTCAGATACCCCATATCTGACTTATAATTTCTACTCAATAAGTTTGTTTTGATTTTCAATTCCACACTGTGAAGGAACTGGTTCTATTAGCATGTAGTGATCGAGACATCACACAATCAATGCATCACGTACTTCATTAATGGTAAAAAGGGATACACGAAAATGATATGTCCCATTTAGAATCCTATAATTTTCATCGTATTGAGACATTATTAAATCAGAGGGAATAAATGAAACCCATGATGTATGGTTATTCCTAGGTCACCATCATGAAAATAATATAAATTACCATGAATGAACCATTAAAACATCCTGGATATGGGTATTTTTATTCATCAATTCAGATGAGTGAATAACCTGAAATTATAGCACATATTTATCAACTTTATGATACTAGTAAAAATAAATGATCCCAAAAGTGGTGAAAATTACATTGATATCCCAGATAGTGGTAAAATCTCAAATGAAAATTTCCACATTCCATCCCATAATCTATGAGAATTATTACCTCTTCAGCTGTTTCAAATGAGGTTTTCATTTCCCTAACGGAATGTGTAGATACTCATTCTATGTCTCTTGTCACTCCTTTAGTGCTTCAAAGTTACCACATATGTTTATATTGGTTAGAATAAGGCTATTCATCTTACTAATATCAAATAATTATCCCCACTTTTACACCATGAAAATATTATCTCATTACTTTTTCACCCTATAGAATAAGAGGAAGGATGTGAAGAAGAGGTGGAGGAGTAGGAATACCTCAGAGACACCCCTCAATTATTTCAGAAGGTTGTTTCTACACCATTTATGAAATAATAGAAATAAACATTGATAATGAGGAGGACCCATAGACCAATTTGAAAAGTGATGCATTATTTTTCGATGAACATGAGGTATATAACTTTTTTCTGAAGTAACATCGGGATATGTTCACATTGAACTACATAGAAATACCATTCCTCAATCCTGAGGTGAACACCCATCACAATGGCCTACCAAAAGGCCACTAGGGAAATATGATATCATCTTGAAGGACACATCCAACTCAATCTGAAAAATTGACTCTAAATATGACTTCATATCCTACGACAACTCCATTATAGAGTTACAATACCCAAAATTGAGGGAAAATATCACCCCATACCCTTCAAGAGAAATAATGGGAAAATAAGTGTCTTCATTTATTTTAGAGATATAATATGAAAATACTTGAAAATTGGTTTCCCTGTCCTGATTACAGTGTTACAGATGTATAAAAAAATCCATTTATAAATTCCCCTCCCTCATGGGTGACTATTAGGGGTATATTTAGATCTAAACGGACTGAGAAAATGAAGAATACACTTCCACCAGGGACCCACATATATATTTTTTCTATCATGAATTTGTCTCTTGTCTTAAAAACATCCATAACTACATACTAGAGCACCATGAATCAAATCTTCAAATGTTTCATGGGGATTTTTTTAATTCTAATTAGAGTATTTTTGGATAAATATCGATATCATACAACTACCTATTTGATCATGAGTTTTTATTCCACTAACTAAGGCAACACATCATGAAAATGAACCACTAGAAATGAGGTTTAAAGGAAACTATAGAGAATTTCCCTAGATTCTTCATTCAATATTGTCACATTGATGTTTACTCTTTGAATATAAAGGTTATGATTAGAATTTAACCTCCATAAAATGACAAATATTTTAGAGTAATTGAAGTAAATTTATTTTATATTTGACACATAATAGCCATAATTCAAGGTATATGTTACCCCTACAATTATATAATGAAATTGGGAGTTAATATTAGTGGACTAACAACTATCTAGAAGAACATGATAGTATCATAAAATATCTCATGACCCCACTAGTGATAATTCTTTTTTTCAAAGAGAGACTTCTCATCTTATATGTGGAATCCCTAGAAAAATCAATGGGTGTGTTCAATACAAAAAATAAGAAAACTAAAATAAAAAATTACTTTATCTTCTCAACTAAACCATGATTATTTTTGGGACTCATTAATCAGATATCAAGAATATATATTTGGTGTTTATATTTGACGTTAATAATTTATGGAATTACCTGCAAAATTATAATATCCATTTGAGCTCTCATAGTAAATTTCTAAAATATACTCTCTTCCATTCTGATGTTGACAGTATGTTTTTCATGTTGGGTTTCCATACTGCAAAATTTTAACATTCAGTTCATGACTATGAATGAAATGTAAGGCTATGATTTAGTATATTTCCTTGTAGAGAATCCCTTGAAAAAAATGATGCCACTAGATATTGAACTTCATGAAAATATATAACTTTTCTTTTAGAGGATCCATATATATGGGATATGTATTATGAAGCTGCACTCAGAAGCCCAACATGGATGAGAATAGAAGTCCCCAAGCTCAATAATGTTGGAATGGGGATCATTATCATTTATACAGTAAAGTGAGTCCTACAATACTCATTGAAATTGACATAAGGATGTATGAAAATGTAAGTAGAATAAAAATTTCTCATTATAGGGTCATAGATGGGAAATCATGTACAATTAAACCAATTGAAGATAAAATGTGATTCAAAATTAGACACCATGAAAGTAAACATTGATTATTCCATAAAACAAAAATGTATAATCTACCTAGTAGACCTTGTCTAATGACTATTAGTGGAAATACCTTTGTATATGACATTAGAACATGTATTATGCTCAAGAATTTCATAGCCTGATGCCTTAGCAAATATAGAATTGACTCCAGTTGATTCAGTCTATGAGGAAATAACCATTATCATTGTACACTTCTGGATGGTCTCAACATTTTCTTAAACAATATTGGAAGAAATAAATGAATCTAGTGACATAACCACACCAAATGATCCCACCAATGGATTTATGGAACTCATTAAGGACTAACTTCAATAAATAATACATGAGAAACATAACCGAAATTTTGATTGAGGTATGGAAAGGGTTATTCATGAATTGATGATATAGAAAAATAAATTTTTTTGAAGGGTGTTATATATATATATAGGTTATACCATATTTTAAAATATTTTCACATTGAGTTAGTTTAATATATGAAAAAGTATATAGTTATATTTTATTAGTGATTATTAATTATAGATACCCAATATTTATGTACATATAGAATATATAAATTTAAATCATTTGAAGGGAGATAATAATATATTTATGAGATGAAAATTCAACCATACATCCATATGATCTGTGTATGTGTCTCAACAATCATAGACATGAAAAAAAACTATAGGATGATTCCAATAGTTCACCATTATGTATTAATATTTTATTTAAGAAGACAATTATCGATCAAAAATTGTATTTTGGGCATTTTCCTTTTAAAAGGGACATTTCTGAATATGTATCTTCATGCTTTGTATGTGCTGAAGATAATTTTAGTAGATATAAGTCATTGTGTTTTTGAATTATATTAACCAAACTTGATTAGAAACTAGAAATCATTACCATCTATTTCACATTATAAATCCACAAAATATAAATAGAATAATATAATTTTGGATGTAATCAATATCTTATTAAATTAATTTCATTTCATTATGACAGTGTATTATTCCTTACTATATGAAATTTCACATATATACTTCAAGGAAGTGTTATGGAATCATAGAGTACCATATTTTAATATATCTGATTAGTGATATATGATTATAATTATCACTAAATATCATCCATAATAAATATGTTTAATATGATATGAACATTCAAATCCTAAAAAATATGTTGATAAAATGATTAAGGTATTTAAATGGTGGTTTTGGTCAACACCAAAGTCTTATTGAGTTTTCATGAAATGAATGTATTCTATCAATTATTATGATGGACGTTTATAAATCAAAATATAAATGGAATTATAGAAATCGAACTTTTTAAGATAAATTAAGATAAATAAGGGTAATATTAAAGAATATGGATTAAAAATTGGATGATAAGGTTAAATATATTCATGATTACCATAGGAAATCATATAATAAACATAAAAACTATTTTTGAAATTATCACCATGATATAGAGTTCAATTTTGGTGAAATGTATTACTATGAATATATCCATGGAAGATGGTTATGGGATTAGAAAAAATGGAAAGTTGATCATAAAATATATATATCCTCTAAAATTATTGATCATTATCAGATTGTTATGTATCACGTAAATCTTTTACTAAATATCTCTCAAATTAAGTATTTTTTCAATGAATACCCCATGAGGGTTTACATCCATAAATATTTACATTCACTAACCCCCTAGTTTATACAACATGAAAAATATTCAATTATAAGGAAAAATTGACGGGAATTCGCAATCAAAGGGAGAATGTGTTTTAGAAAAATTTAACTGACATGGTCAATGAATTTTGGTAAAGACATAAATTTGATGAAGCTACATTGTAAATTTAGAATGTTATGAGGAATAATATGTCATTGGTTATATGTATTATAGTGAATAAAATTTAATGGTAAAATTATAATAATTTTCGAAGAATTTAACATCATTTTATTATTCGTAACATTCAAATCTAAATAAAACCGGTTTTTCTGAATGAATTCATTACCTGGAACACCTAATTTAAATTGTAAGGACCCAAATATAAAAAATATATATTCTAGTTAATTTTACTAGAATTAATTTCCATTATATCTCGACTACATTTTAGGTATACTATTTTATTGAATTATTAAAAACTCCAATACATTACATGTGAAAACCTCTATATAGTATACATTTATTCCATAAAAAATGTATTTAAAATAAAAAACTATTTCATTTCATGACAAATTTTTCCAATTTTATACATGAAAACATTCTCATTCTTACTCTCTATTAAATAAAAATATTTTTTGTAAAATTTTGGATGAGAAAAATTCCTAATAAAGGATATAAAAATAAAAATAATGAAATCATCCATCCATAAATACTTATACTAATATTTATTTTAATAATATAATTTTTCATACCTAATAAATAAACCTTTCATTCAAAAAAATTCAATAAAAAATTTCATAAGAGAAAAAAAATTCAAAATAAAAACAAATAATGGTTAGATTTTAACATTCAACCATAAACCAAAATCTCTAATTTTACATTATAAAATTTTATTTTTCATATTAAATCCATTTTGAGCATTTGTAAATCATAAAGCTAAATTATTTCATCATTTTCATGTCATTTTTACATATTCTATAGCTCTCTCAACATTATAGGGAGTAACCAACCCAATTAAGTATGGAAGAACAATTATAATATCATTCAAAATCTCTTAGGAGAATCCTAATTTATTGACTCCATATATTTACCAAATTTATTGTAGTTCTATGAGGCAGTCACCTTCCAATAGTTTAAAATGGAACCACACATCCTAATAAACAATTCACAATAGGCATTACTTATTAATAACAAATAAATCATTCATAAAAACCATTCTTAATGAAAAAACATATCCCATTTGAAATATCCCTTCTTTTTAAAAAATTTCACACTTAAATAGGAAATGATTTTGTTTGAAAAAAATATTTAATCATATAGTGGAATAATAAAAAATATAGAATAATTAATGTGTGTGTTTCCCTCAGAATTCAGGGATGACATCCTGGATGGAGGATTCAAACATTCTGATCGGTTTCTAACGGGTTTGTTTGTAGAACTGGAAACAGCCAATGATTCCACATCCATTTGGACCTACTTTCCAAAGGTAGGTGCTCATTAGCTTGTGGACTGATGAGGCTTAGGAATTTGCATTGGTCGAGAGGATGGGAGGTCGGACTCATTACACCTTTTTGAGTGGAATTATTGTCTATTTCGAGACTCTCTTTATAGATTTAAGTTATGTTCGTGAATCTTTATTACATTACCAAGTATAAAATGATCTTTTCCTTCAGTTTTGACAATCAATTATTAAATATGTAAGAAATTTAGAGAATCTTTTATATGTATTCGAGGTTCTTCATCAATAGAGAATCATCTGTATCTATTTAGAGATTCTTGGTCAATAATATCCTTCAATACATTTATATAAAAGTCTCTTGGTCATTATGATGACCAGGATGGTTTTAAAGCCACTCAGTGGGGCACTTGAAGTTTATTGTCATTCAGAAGGACATGGATTATTTCAGAGTTGGGATCGAACCCGTAGACGGGCTACCTACATATCCTTTGTTTTTGGAAAAGGAATCAGAACCCATGTAGTTCGAGTAAGGGAGTATGATCTTTATGATTGATGGCTCAAAAAAGGATTTCTTAATTAATTTTACACTCTAAGCTCACGTGAGTCATGCTCAGTGTGAGAAACTAGAGGTATTGGTAATAAAATAGACAATTGGGCCATGAAAGATGTAATCATAAGAAATTGTTTGGGGCTTATGTATGTATTACTGCCCAGATAAGAGAAGATTAGGATTTACATTAGGGAGAAAATCCATGAACAGGGTCCATAAAGGTATATGTGCTTCATGGTGATTTGAATACTCTAATTTGGGACTTATTCCTGAAAAGGAAGCCCTGATTAGGAGAGGATTGATAATTGGGTGTTACTCCTAAGAAGGAATCCCAGATCAAAAGTAAATTAGGACTGGTTAAGAGAAATTAAGGTACATGGGGCTTACTCCTGAATAGGAAGACGATGCTTATGACTGGAACTTATTTCTGAAGAGGAAGCCCAGGTTAGGGGAATTGGGGCTTACTCTTGAAAAGGAACCCCAAAATTATGACTGGGACTTATTCCTGAAAAGGAAGCCCAGGTTAAGGATTAAGGTTTGGGGGTTACTCCTGAGGAGGATGCCCAGATTTGGGAACTTTAAGAATTTGGGGCTTACTCCTGAGGAGGATGCCAATTATTGGAGGATTTAGGACAAGGGATTATTCCTGAAAAGGAGACCCAGGTTAAGGATATAAAGGATGAGGTTGAATGAATGAACTCTCAATCTTTAGTGACATAAAGATATGTAAATCACTAGGTTTTGAGATATATTCCACCGAATCCCTTTCTGATAAGGAAGTCAAATCAAGAAATAATGCCATAAATGGATTTGAAGAGTGTCTTGAAGACTGAATCATGAATAGGAAAGGGGTAATGGATTAAGAGTGGTAAAATGGGCAAGAAGGGCACTCAAAAAAGGTAGGGGGGCACGCAAGTCTAGGAAGGCGCGCAGGTACTACGTGGGCGCGCAAGTATTGGTCGTGCAGGTTTACCTGCGCGACAAGTATAGGGTACTTGCGCGGTGTTCATCCAACATTGTAATATTTGAGAAACTCCTCATTAAGGCCTTTAGAATCCTCTTATGGTTCTTCCAGAAAAGGGACACGCAAGTTCTATTGAAGGAGTAAGGCGGTGCGCATGTGTGGCCACTTCCCTAAAGGGATGGCCACTCAGGCATGCAAGTGTTGATGAGTTTCAACACTTAGGTCTTTCTCCCTCTCTTTAGATCTTCCGTTCTAGGTAAGAAATTACCTTAGAAGTGTTCCGGAAGCTTTGAGAAAAGACTTGGGCGTCGGGAGCTTAGATCCGTGTTTCTGGAAAAAAATTCCTCCCTCGAATGGGGGGCCCACAAGGTCTATTTATTGGCAGAAGAAGACCACGGGCGGTTACCATTTATGTCGCGCAAGTTACTTGCGCGCCAAAGTGCGTCTCGCAAGTCCACTTGCGCGATGATGAGGAAACTTGCGCGGCCTATGGGAAAAGTTCTCCTTGTTCATCCCTTTGTCGATTTTTGATGTTTTCTTCAAAGGTCAAACCATTTTAATCTCAGATCTTCCCCTTTTACAATCTTTATATTCTGTGAAGAAAGGAGCGTCAACAAAATTCCCCCCTCAGAGTTGGATCCGGAAAGAAACAGAGGATTTGAATCCGAGGAAATCGAATACATCCAAAGGAATAGGTGGTGCGCAAGTGTTCATTGTGCAGAAGGCAGCACACAAGTGTGTGCCGCACAGGTCTTCAGCGAAATGGGTGCGTTGCACAGGTAGGCCCCCTGGTCTATAAATACGTGGCCTCACCTCCATACAAAAAATTCGGATTTCTGGACTTCAAAACTCTCGAGCTCTCGTTGCGTAGGTTATCTTAACCGCGCAGGTTGCTCTATTTTCTGGTGTTTCCTTGATTGTGCACTGTTGTCAAGGTATCTTGACTTGTGCGGTGATACCTACGCAACAAATACTTGTGCGGCATATGCATACTTGCACGCCAAGTTTTAGACTTTCGCGTCTTAATGCCTTTTCCGTTTTTATTGAATTCTTTCACAAATTATATGAAAAATAAACCCATTTAAGAGTTAGTTTATTCAGCTTTTGTGAAAATTCAATGGCTCTTAAGGGAATTAAAATGGCTGATGAACTGTCTAGAAAGCAGATTGATGACATGATGAACATCATTGGCCATGATTATTATGATATCTGTGACAACACTCTCCCAGATTTGGTTATTTACTTGATTAAATATCATCTTAATTTCCCACAGAGCATCTACCTGCCTCTATATGGTCATGATAATCTGCAAGGAATCAATGTTCCAGATGCAATGAACTATATGCCTGAAATGCAGCTACACTGCTACTCCTCTATTTCGGTTATGATGTGCATTAAGAGCAACAACAATGGTGTGAACATTCAAATTCTTCCTCCATGTCATTTTCTAGCAGATATGAAAATTGAAAACCCCTGGGATGAAATGTTTTCCGCTGTCAGTAGGTGGAGAGAAGACAAACATGGTATTAGAGTAATATCTGAAAATAGTACTCTCTCCAAATGGCTCTTTACTTCCAATTCTCCATTCTCAAATCCATGTATCCATCTTCAAAGTCTCTTGGACAGAAACAGGGTCACTGTTTGATTATCAGAAAATTTTCTCAAACCGCACTCAAGAACATCCTTTTACAACTGTTCCAGGAAGATCTAGTATTACTGCATCTCTTATTGTATCCAGTTGAATGAATGAATTCCAAGTGATTGCTGATGAATCTTGAGGTGCCGTAAATCAAATGAAGAGTTATGTTGAATGCCTCTTGTAATTCTTGTAAAAGAGAAGAGACTCCAGTCTATGGATGTCCTTCTAACTCTTGTGCATCAATGAAAAACACTTTCACCATAACTCATTTGTACCTGCATTCTCTTTTGCTACATGCTTTAGATTTTACCTAAGCCAATGGGCCTAGTAAGCATAGTTTGATTTTTACTACGATTATTATAAATAACCCTACAAACATTGAACCTTTTAATTGCTCAATATTACCAAAATCATACAAAAATGTATATTTAGTGAGCTGGAACTTGACTTTTATTCAGAGTTCCTTTGTCTTTTGTGGGCAGTTTAAAGTCATGCATGCCAGATATAAAGAGGAAAATGTTTAAGGTCGACATAGCTTTGACCAAAATTGATTAAAATTGATTCAATTCCTTGAAAATGTATCTGAAAACATATTACCATACTAATGTATGAGAGAAAATATGTAAAATATGGCTTAAGAATATTTGAATCTGAGGAATGATATAAAAAAGAGCTAAAAGGAATCAAAAGAAGTAGTTTCCAAGAATGAAGTTACCATCATTTGACAAACCCATTAGGGGGTTGAATTATACAGGGCCACCTTAGGGCATTGGCTGCATGGTCAAACAAATAGCATTTTTTGGCTAACAAGTTTGTTATGTAGACTGTTTATGCAAGGCCACCTATGGGGACATGCTGCATAGTCAGGCAAAAGAACTCTAAAAAATTTACTTTCCTAGTGTTAAAAGCCAATGAATGTTTATGGAGATTCATATTTTCCAAAGTATAGAGTTTGTTGTATAGAATGAGGTACTTGAATATGGAGAAGATATTTCCAGACAAGATTATCGATGAACTGGATGAATATCACTCCTACGAAGGTCTGACCCGAATGTAGGCAAAGAGAATATGGAGAGTGTAAACCATAGACTTGAATACTTTCAGATCATGAAAAAGGACATGGGACAAATATGTTAAGGATGGATATTTTTTGGCAGATCCCTATATACCGTCATTTAAGACAAATAATGACAAAAGAGGCATTCTTCCCAAGAATGAAGTTACCATTATCCAAACAACATGTTAGGGGGTTGAATTATGCAGGGCCACCTTAGGGAATTGGCTGCATAGTCAAATAAATAGTATCTTTCGGCTGACAAGTCTGTTATGTGGACTGTTTATGCAAGGCCGCCTATGGGCATGTGCTGCATAGTCAGGAAAAATAATTATCAGAAGTTTGACATTTTTGTGACTAAAAGTCATGAAAATGGTTATGATGATCTGAAAATATTTAAGGTTAGGATTATGACACATAAAGATGGGTATTGTCCAATGTATAAAGAGATACATAGGTCAATGATAACCATAATCATGTTGTGGCTGGGTCCTGAATTGAAATTTTGAACTTCACTATGTATCTCATAAGACTGAGAATCAAGCCATATGTAGTTCTTGAAGTGTAGTTTAACGTCGTGTAGGACGAATGTATGAGAGATCTTAGTTTAGGGTCATAGAGTTCGGACCATAATAATGAATACACAGTGTGTGTTTTCATGAGGACTTTTTAGCCAAGGGACTGAAAATTAAATTTGGGGTTAGGCCCAAAAGACTTGGGGCTGGATTCGAGGGATACTCGAACATTACTACATATCCCATAAGGATGGGAATCAATCCCATGTAGTTCTAAGTATATCCTTTGTACAAATTTTGTTCGTACATGTGAAGGGTGAAAGGGGACTTTAGTACAATGATGGTTTAACCCGAGATAAAAAGTTTAGGCATTACCATGTATGTACATAGTCTTTTGAAATGAAAAATGATTGAAAAATCATTGTAAATAATGGTTCCCTCTCAAATGAGGAAATCAAATAGTATTGTAGTTTATTGTCGTACCGGACAAAAGTTTTGTATAGTTTAAAATCTTATAACAAGGGCGAAAGTGAATCAAATGTAATGATATTGATTCTAAGGGTTGTTTCACAAATCAACATTGTATGAGATGAAGGTGAACTGAAGTGAAGAGATTGTTTTTTTTGGGCATGAACCTTGGGAGGTTGCCTACGTACCAAGCCTGGAAGGCAAGGATCAAAATCCACATAGTTCAATTAAAGAATAAATTAATGATTAAATTATTCATAGGGACAATGACCTAAAAAATGATGTTGTTGGGACTTATACATGCTTAGCGGCCCAAAGAGAGTGTAATGGTTGAGTTTTTCTCTAAGATCACGTGAGTCATACTCGGTGTGAGAAACAAGAGGTAACAACAACATTAACGATGCATAGTTTAATGTCATGTAGGACATATAAAGAGTCTATGTAGTTTAAAGTCTTGCAGTTAGGACTATTGGTGCTACACAGTTTAATGTCATGTAGCAGGGACAAAATACAGTTTAATGTCATGTAGGATGTATCAAGGACATTATGTATAGTTTAGCGTCATGTAATTAGGAGGATGGGGACAATACAGTTTAACGTCATTTTGGACAAAAAGGGGAATGCACAGTTTAATGTCATGAAATAAGGACATAATAACACACCATTTACGTCATGTTGGACGCATTGGGGATTTTTTCTACAGTTTAGTGTTATGTTGGACAAAAGGGGGAATAGTTTAAGGTCATATAAATGGACCGTGGATGGTGCATTTTAATGTCATGCTGGACATAAGTATAGTTTAAGGTCATACAAGTCCTTTGATGATTATGTAGTTTAATGTCTTTCTATACGTAAGGGACTTTCAAATAGTTTAGGGTCATATGCATGGACCATGGATGGTGCAGTTTAATGTCATACAGGACCATGGTGTAGTTTAAGGTCATACAGGACCTTTTAGGGAACTTTTTCACAGTTTAACATTGTGTGGGATGAAGTTGCAGTTTAATGTCATATTGGACCATTGCTGTATAGTTTAACGTCGTATACCAAGGACGAACTGGTGCCGCACAGTTTAGTGTCATGTTACGGGGACATCTTGTGAATAGTTTAAGTTCATACTGGACCAAAGAGGAGTTTAAGGTCATACTGGACCATAGCTGTATAGTTTAACGTCGTATACCAAGGACGAACTGGTGCTGCATAGTTTAATGTCATGTTTCAGGGACAATACAGTTTAATGTCATGTTGGATGAAAGGGGGAGTTTAAGGACATACTGGACCATTGCTATATAGTTTAACGTCATATAGAAAGGACGAACTGGTGTCGCACAGTTTAGTGTCATGTTGCGGGGACATTACTGTTTAACGTCATGTTGGACGAAAGGTGGAGTTTAAGGTCATACTGGACCATTGCTGTATAGTTTAACGTCATATAGCAAGGACGAACTGGTGCCGCACAGTTTAGTGTCATGTTGCGGGGACATCTTGTGAATACTTTGTAGTTTATACAAAATACTTCTTCAAAAATCTGGCATTAGTTGGAGTAGTAATGAGTTCTCCATCCATCGAGATTAATGAATAAGCTCCATTGGAGTAGACCCTATGTATTGAATAAGGTCCTTCCCATTTTGGCTCAATCTTGGGAGGTTTATTTCCTGGTATCATTGGAGTTCTGAGAACTAATTCCAATTCTCCCTGAATGAATGAACGAAGAAAAACTTTTTTGTTAAAAGCTCGTGCTATTCGATTCTGAAATATTTGCACGTGGTGAAAAGTGTACTATCTTTTCTCATCTAACCATTCCAATTAATTCAATCGCTTTTGGGATTTCTCATCTGTAGATAACTGATCACAAATGGCTACTCTGAGTGAGGGCAATTGAACTTCAATTGGCAAGACTGCTTCCGTTCCATATACCAATGAATATGGAGATGACCACGTTGCATTGCGGGTGGTAGTTCGATAATCCCATAAATCATGAATGAGTTTATCAGGCCATGACCTCTTCTCTTTATCCACCATCTTTTGTAGTATATTTGAAAGAGTCTTGTTAAAGGCTTCTATTTGGCCACTAGCCTCCGCATGATACCGAGATGAATGGTTGGATTTAATGTTGTATTCTTGATACAATTTCTTCACCTCGGAAAAATAGAAGTTGGTGCCGTTGTCCGTCAATATGGTATGAGGGACACCAAATCTTGTAATGATGTTAGACTTGATGAAGCTAACAATGCATTTAGAACTGACTTCTTTAAGAGGTACTGCCTCTGCCCATTTGGAAATAAAATTAGTAGAAGTAAGAATGTACTTAAACTGCTTGGCCGTAGCTGAAGGGTAAGGTCCCACCACATCCATTCCCCATGTAGCAAATGGCCACAAGTGTTTTTCTGTATGAAGAAACTCTAGAGGTTGATGATTGAATTTGGCATGTACATGGCATGAATGAAACTTCTTTGTGAAATTAACACAACCTTGTATCATTGAAGGCCAAAAGTATCCAAGCCCTCGAATTTGATCAGACAATCTATGTCCAAACTAGTGGGCACCACAGACTCCTGCATGAGCTTCGTTCATGACAACCATTTTCTCTTCACTATCAATGCATCTGAAGAGAACTCCATCAAAACCACGTTTGTAGAGAATTTTATCTAAGTGGTTTGGGCTATCATAAAGAGTAAAATTGACCACACGTCGCTGGATTTGTTCTTTCTCAGCTCTATCAGGTGGAAGTGTTCCATTTTGAAGGTATTCCCTAATAGGTGACATCCATCCTGTAGTATGACCATACGGTTCAGGAATGGGACTAATTTCATTAATTTCCTCTGTTCTGGCTTGAACATAAGGTGAAATTTCATGAAGGTGGGCAATACTGATGGTTGTCTCGTCCCGATTTGGATCTTCTAGAGCTGTGGCTATATTAGCCAGCGCATCAGCTTGAGCATTTTGTAATCTTGGGACATAAGAAAATGTCATTTCTGAAGGGAATTCCGCTATTAACTCTCTGACGTAATCATACAAAGGGATTAATTCTTCTTTTATGATGACATAATCCCCATTGACATGTTTGATTACCAAGTCTGAATCACCCTTCACCTTTAAGTGATTCACTTGTGCTTGATGCGCTAACTCCAAGCCTGTGATAAGAGCTTGGTATTCGGCTTCATTATTGGTACCACCTTCCCACAATAAAAAGGAATAAGGTAACAATGCCTTATCTAGAGAAATGATCGCAATTCCTAAACCAACTTTTTTGAATTTAGGATTTTCCATTTTCTTCCCTGTTGGACTTCTGGAAGCACCATCAAAATACATTTCCCATGTTTGAGGACTCTCTTGATTAGAGAAAACTTCCTCATCAGGGAGTTCAATATCTGAAGACGTGTCTTCCAATGAATGATGTTCAGCCAGGAAATCAGGCAGATCTTGGACTTTTATCGCCTTTTGAGACATATACTGAATGTCGAACTACTTCAAAATAACTTCGGACCTTGCTAGACGTCCTGTAAGCATTGGACGACTAAGGATGAATTTGAGCCGATTATTGTGAGATACCAATTGGACATTGTGATGTTGCGGGTAGTGCCTCAGTTTCTGAATTGAAAAGATTAATGCTAGGAAGCACTTCTCAATACTTGAATACTGGGTTTCTGCTTCAAGCATAGTTCTACTGAGATAGTAGATGTTATTTTCATTCACAGAATCATTCTTTTGAGCAAGAAAGGCACCCAATGATCACTCTAGAGCTGTCACATAGAGGATATGTGGTCTTCCATCAACAGGTGGCATGAGTACCGGTGGACTCAAGAGGTATTTCTTGAGAACATCAAACGCTTCTTAACATTCTTTAGTCCACTGGTAAGTGACTCCTTTTTTCATTAATTTGGTAAAGGGTAAACTTTTTCCTGCCAAATTGGCGATGAAACGCCAAATATAGGCTAAGTGTCCTTGAAGTACTCTTAATTATTTCAAATAATGAGGAGGTGACATACCAAGGATTGACTTGGCCTTCTCAGGATCGACTTCAATACCATGATGGCATAAAATAAAGCCGAGAAATTTTCCTGAGGTTACCCCAAAAGCACATGTTACGGGGTTCATCTTGAAATTATGTTGTCGAAGCTTGTGGAATATGACTTCCAAATCTGCCATGTGATTAGAAGGTTGTTTGTATTTAACCACCAAATCATCTACATAGCATTTAACAAACTTCCCTAAGAAAGGTTTGAAGATACGATGCATGTCGCGTTGATATGTTGCACCTTCATTCTTTAAATCAAAGGGAATCACCCGGTAACTAAACACACCTTGAGGGGCTCTGAAGGCTGTGGATTCCTCATATTTTGGGGCCATTCGGATCTGATTATATCCGAAATATCCATCCATGAAGGAAAGTACTTCATAACTAGCTATCAAATCAATTAAGAGTTCTGTAATCGGAACTGGGATATCATCTTTAGGACAATACCAATTAAGATCTCTGAAATCGATGCAAACCCTAATTTTTCGTTCTTCTTTTTTACAGGGACAATATTAGCCATCCACTTTGGATACTGAAATTCTTTGACGAAGTTAGGTTTGATCAGCTTATCCACTTCAGATTCAATTTTGGAAGCATAAGTTGGGTGTGTTCTTCTCGCGGCTTGCTTAAATCCTTGATGTTCTTTTGGTAAACCCAAATGATGAGTAGCAACATCAGGATCAAGCCCAGGAATTTCTGTATAGTTCCAAGTAAAAATATCTTTATCTTTCTTTAGAAAAGAAATATACATCTCTTTCTCTTCAAGGGTCATGGCCGAACTAATTAAAGTGGGGCGTGGATCTTTCTCTGTACCCAGATTTATTTCTCTGAGTTCATCCATAGTGGTAGAGATAACCTCTTCAAATGCTGGAGGAGCATATCTAAGATCTTCCTCTTCCTCTTCATCATGTGCTATTTCTTCCGTTTCTACTTACATAGTAGACGACAAAACGAAATTTTCATGATCAGAAGAGATGTCAAAATTTGCACATTTTGAAGAAGAAGCATCCATTTCCGACCCTATTGATGATAAAGGGTCTTCTTTGGGAAATCAAGAGGAGATTATGGATTGAGAATCGATATCATTATTCACCTCCGATGTTGCTATAACTTCTTCTAGACTGATTGGCGAAGTATAGACCTGTTGGATTTCAGCAGATGAAATGAAAATGTCACCACTTGTGCTTTCATCACTGTTTGGTAGGTTACCAATTTCTCCCATGTTGTTTGGCTCGATTTCCATAATTGACATTATGGATCATTCCATCAGAGTATTTTGATATGGGCCTATTTTGTCAATTTGAATGATAGGTAACACATAATCTGTACTCACATGTGTAAATGGATTGACTGGAATCTTCTCCAAACCATATGGAGCATTAACTTTGGTAATTTCCTTTATTTTTGATTTCTCTCTTCCCTTCATGTGATAAAATTCCACCTCAATGTACTGAGACTCACATGTCTTCAACGGGGCCTTATCAACATACAGTGTTCCAACTTGACCATTGAAACAATATTTGAGACATTTATGGTATGAGGAAGGGATAGTCGCATGCTGATGTAGCGAGGGTCTTCCAAGTAAGGCGTTGAAAGCTGAGTCTTGATCAAAAATCATTAAATCCAAATTGGATACAAGATCTCCAAACCGAGTTCTAAGTGTAACTTCGCCCAGCGGTTCTTGTTCATTTTTATCATTTCCTTGTAACATCTTGGTAGAAGGAGATAAATAAGATTCTGTGATGCCCAATCGACGAAGTGTACGAATGGGCATGAGGATGACTCTTGAACCATTGTCAATGAAAGCTCTTCGGATATCTACACCACTGAATTTTCCAGATAAGTACAAAGGTTTTATGTGCCCATGCACAACATCATCTTCATCTTTATCAGTAAATGATATCACTGCATGGAATTCTGCAGGATTATTCTCTATGTGATAGACTTCAGCTGCAGCAATTTAAGCTTCAAACTCCTGAGTACTTGACAATGCTTCGTTGAGTGCTTCCTGAAGAGCTTTTGATAGATTCAAAGCATCCAGAATTGATAACTTGTCTGGTACTTGGGCCAAGTGTTTAACTATATCATACTTTTGATCTAGAGGTCTGCGTTCCCCAACAAGAATATGCGGTTCAGCAGGTACCTTGGAAGCAGATGCTTTGGAAGCTGATGCATCTTATATTGGGATAGAAGTTGGAAGCATCCTTGGTTTTGGAAGATTAGACCGATTAGGTCCATTTACTTTCTGAGATAAAGAAGATGGAACCTTCAATCGGTCTTACAAAATAACTATGCCAAGACTGAGTTGGCTATTGGTAGAAGAACTTGCTTGTTCTTTTTGAACTCGCTGAAGGGCTCTACCATGAGTTTCTGCTGCATACATAGTGCTAGCAAGGGTAGAATTGGAGTAGTGGCTTCGGAAAGATCCATGTCTTCCCCTGTATCCTGAACCTCTTGAACTTCCTCGGATTCCATTATTTGATACAGGGAATTCAGGCTCATCAAAATTGAAATTACGACTGGAATACAGATCTGTTAATTGAATCATATTAACAGAACCGAAGATTAACTCTTCGTCTGATAAAGACTCTACCTGATTAGCCTGTTTAGGCTCTGCCGTTTGATGGGGCGGTGCCCGTGGCTTTGAAGTAGATGGCATAAAGTCTGTCAGAGTCAAAGACAATTTAAGCTTTGATACATACTCATCTTCTTCTGATTCTTTTTCCTTCATTGAATCAAACCGTTTCTTTGAGGACTTTCCCTCTGACGAAGAGGGTTTTACCGCAATATTCATGGAAGAAGAGACAATTGTTTTCTGTAATTGTGTTTGCAAAATGGCATGAGTCCTATTTATTGTCTTTCTGACCATCAAATCATCATACTTCTGTGCATTTCTGCTTTTGACTTATTTCCATTCACTTTCCTCTTCTGGAACTGTAGCAGTAACACATGCTACCTGAGTCGAAGAACCATTCAACTTGACTTGTCCCAAGTCGACCATCTCTTACAGGAGGTCTTTGAAGACAAAACACTCCTAGATAGGATGACCCAACATTTGATGAAAGGGAAAATAATTGGGACAGTCTTCATCTCCTTCCTTGTTTGGCCTCTTGGGAATTGGTAATTGAACCAAATTATTTTCCAGAGCTGAAATGAAGTAACCAGGAACTTACTCATTTCGAAAACAGTATTTTTACTCTTCAAATCCTCAAATTGTTTTTTTTCGTTGATCTCTTTGATCAATTGGATGAAATGACCTTTGATGTTGGCATTCAGGAGGTGGAGCCCTTCGAGAATATGAAGGTTTTGAAGTATAAATAGGTACAAGCGCTTGTTTAAGTATAACTATAGCAGTTTCCTCTTTACCCATTCTCCTTCCTGGAGCTGATGGAATTACACGAGATTTAGCCTTAGCCTGTATAAGGGAATATTCAATCTGCTGAGCGATTGAAGTAAGGTCATGAAACCCTCCTGTGTATTTCATAGGGATCAATGGCGTGAGTAATTCATCACGCAAAGTTTCCTCACAGATTGGCAACAGCTCCTCCTGAGGGAGTGCTAAACTTAGGGAATATGTTAATCCCTTCCAGAGAGAAATGAAATCAGAGACTCTTTCATTCTCCCTTTGCTTGCAGTTTGTAATATCGAAAACTGTCGTTTTTGGAAAAGTTGAGCTGAACTCAAGAAGGAATTTTTGGCGTAGATCCTCCCATTCGATGATTGACCGGGATTTCAAGTTTATATACCAGACAAAAGATGGTCCTTGCAAGGTTCGCACGAAGCATCTTAGTTTCACTGCTTCTTGCTACTCTGGAGTTCCCATCATAGGATCACAACAAGACACATAATGTGTCAAATGTTGTCCAGGGTCGCCTGATCCATTGAAAGTAGGGAAAACAGGGTTTCCAAAACTGGATGGAGGAGAAATTGAATCTATCCAATCAGGGTAATATTTCTTTTCTGGATGAACATGCACCCATTTCCCTTCCATAGTTTCTAACCGAGCTGTTAATGACTCAATAGTAGTTATTAACTTTTTAGAAACATCCGGTTGAATTTGGTCTTGGGTAGGTGTAATGAATGGAGCTTGGACAGATGTGGTTGTTGGTGCTGCAACTGATTGTAGCCTGCCAACCGTTGTTGCGCTTGACCCGGAGGATTAGACCTCTAAGGGTGTACTAATAAAGGAGGATATTCCTGATCCATCTCAGTAGCTGCAACAAATTCCTTCGGCTGTCGGACTCCAGCATTTTTAAGAAGAAGACTACACTGAAGTAGTTCTGCATTCAACCTTCTTAATTCTTTCATTTCTTCCTCCTGTTGTGCAAACTTTTTCCCTAATGAAAGCGATTGACCTTCTCCAGAGGAAGGATATGTAACCTGATTCTTTCCCCTCCCTTTGTTGGATACTTTTTGGATATAGGGAAGTGGATTACCTAGGTTCTGAGTAATCCTTTGACATCGTGTATGCACACCATCTTCATTTGTATCGGTGCGTAATATTTTCTTGAGCAGGACGCTCTTCATCTGAGTCCCCTGAGTGATCCTCCTCTGGTGAATTAGCAACAACGACATTGATGACATTGATTGATGCATAATGCATCGCATCCCTTCTATCAACATTTCTGTGATATTGTCTTCTTTCATGTCTTTGATAAGAAATTTCCTTTTGTTGATTCAATTTTTTAGGAACTTCTTGAAGATCTATAACTTTCAGGGAATTTCCTGATAATTTGGCTCTTCATTACTCTTGGGGCTTCTTCCCCAATCGGGAAAAGACCGAAATTCTCTAAGGAGGGGATTGATGTTTTGAAAGAGTCCCCACTCTCGTGAACTGGGGATGTTCCTGCTGTTTCTGCTCAACTCCTCGAATCCCATTTGTTGACTCTGAGGGTTGGGTTAAAAGAGTCTCCAGTCTGACAAGTTGGGTGGCTCTTGACATTCTATGTCTGAGACCTTCTTAAAATCTCTCTTGATCTTGCGAACCTTAGTTCGGAAATTAGTTGGATGCATTAACATGTATCCACTTTTATCACCTGGTTCAACATACCATTGGATGATTTCCAAAACTTCTGTCATTTGATGATGGGTTTTCTCCATACGAGAGGCTTGTGCTATATTCTCGCCTGCTTGATGTAAGAGAAATTCAACAACATGTTCTCTATATACTTGATTTTGAGAGGAACTAGTTGAAGCCTGTTCTTGAGAAAGCTTTTTATTACAAACAAAGCCCATTGACTATGGCCGGCCATGGGCAATAACATTGCATGACACTATTTTCAGTGGGTTTTGCTGACTAGAAAGCACTGTGAAATGTAGTGCTCCGTGAACAACCCATCCTCTGATATGAACACCAGATGGGGCATTGGCAATTAACCGACGCAATTTTCTTAGTTCGCCAAGGCATGAACATTAAAGGGTTCTCTGCTGCTTTGGAGCCTTCGGATACCGAGAGACTGATAGAGATGCCAAATCAATCTGACGTTGTAGCCCTTCTATTATCTTAAGATGATTTTCATATTCATCATAAGATAATACCTTCTTCTTCAATTGAAAAAGTGTTTTCCTTATTTTGAGATGAATATCATGGACTCCATCTTCCGTCAACATCTTTGGAATATCATACTGGGAGTCAGCCAAAGGCCAAAACATGTCTGGTACCTCACTTTTCGCCAGTTTTTTCCTCATGTTCAGCATTTCCTCTTCATCATTAAATGAAGATTCTTCTACCTGTTTTGACTAGAGTTGGTGTTTCCTTGTTGCTTCATTGGATTCAACAAGATTGGTAGAGAGATCATTGATCAAACTAGAAGATGCATGACTTAGGGGTGGTTCAGAGAATGGCCTACACCCTGGGCTATCTTCTGATTGAGATAGTATTTCACTTGCTAGCGATAAAGCATCAGACATGACTGGTTACGCATTTGCAAATTCCTCAAGATAAGAGGGATTTCATGGGACTACATTGTCTACTGGAGTATTTTCCAGGGAATGTGAATCACTATTGCGGAGAGGACTTTCACAGAAAAATTCATCATCATGGGGAGGACCACCATAATGGGTTATAGCAAAAGATGAGATCTCTTGGTCCTTGGTCTTCTGACCACACCGAGGGTTCATATGGCTCTCATATGAATAAAAAACATCATGATTGACCAAATTTTCATGATGCAATCCTTCATGAGGAAGTGTCTGTTGAAGACCTTCGGAATTAATGTTCCCGTTATTGGGAACTGAGGGAGTAGAATCTTGAATTCCAACAGATAAATGTCTGGGGGATTTAAGAACTCCAGCATCGAGCAAGGCCTTGTTACAGATTGGACTTTGATCTCCTCACTTTTCTAGGAAGATCTTTTTCTTAGATTCCTTCTTACTCACTTTGGAAGCCACTTGTGGATGAAAGTGGTTGCTCTAAGCAGGTGTATGTGCCTGATCAGGAAAGATGGTCATGTTAGGCTGACGATCTTCATTCAAATTAGGCGTTTGTGCCTGACTTGGTTGTCCGTATGATATGGGGGAGTATGCCCCATAACCCTCTTGAACTGGAACAGATGTTTGTGTCTATTTCGGAGTGAATCGTTGATGTGTCACTCCACTGCTAGGGATAGATTTATGTGTCTTTCCCTGAGGTGATGCTGAAGCTTTTATGATATCCTGGCAAGCATCCAGAATACGAGCAGGAATTTGCTTCTACTCTTTCACCATTGACAAAATAAGATTGGTGACTTCAACTTCCAGAACGGGGATATACATCCATTCCGGGCTTGGAGTAGGTGTATGTGCCTGCTCCTGTCCTCCTTTTCATGTCAGTGAATCCTGATAGTACTCAAGTGTGGGGGCATGGAGTTGAGTCTGCCTCCTGTTTGTCATTGGAGCTTTCTGACTGACTTCTCCGTGTGCTACCAAGCGAGACTGTTGGTAAGCTTGATTAGTATGAGAAGGTGTATGTGCCTGCTGATTGCACTTCGCCAAACGCGGTTGACGAGATCCATCATATGTAGTCAGGTGAGCCTGCTGACTAACTAATGATGTATATGCAGCTATTTGTTCCTGTATATAGTACTCCACTAGAATTGCTTGGCAAGATTGGCGTGATGCTTCCAGATGAGTCTATTGGACAGCGGAATTAAAATGGGTAGGTGTATTTGCCTGCTCTTTGTTCGCCACCATGTTAGGTTAGTGGACTTCTCCAGAGATGGCAGGGATGTGAACATGCCCATTGTTAACCGGATTACACCTATGGCTGTTCTTCTTGCCTGTTCGGGTTCGAGGAACCTGAGCCGAACGCCTCGAGTCGGTACCCACATCATGTTGAGGGAGCACTACCACACGAGTCTATTGACGATTGTTGATGGGAGCCCTCGGGAAGGACTCCTGTCTTTTTGAATTAAGGTCCTGAGGGAACTGCTCATTCACTTCCTCATAGTAATGGAGCGAATGGAAATTTCCTTCCGGGGATAACGACCCGAAACGGTTGGAGATGGTAATCAGCACCGCCTGCCTCTTGATCACTGGTCGTCGTTGTCCAGATGACCTATGTGAGTTGTTCACTTGGAGGGCCTGTCGGGAAGCCTCCAGAGTTGGGATGGTACCGTGTTGATGGTACTCCTTAACTACCGCGTTTGATACCCAGCATTGAAGATGCTGAGTAGGTGATGTCATCCTCAAGGCGGATGATGATCCAGTAGGAATATCAGCAGTGGTATTTGCAGCAGTAGTATTTACAAGTGTGAATTTGAGAGCAGCCATTATGGAAATACAGAAGATCTTGGAAAAGAGAGCCAGTTTGATATAACAGATATAATCAAGATAAATTCAGCCACTTCATCTTTTGGATGAGCACACATGTCAATTATTGTTTTTGTTTTCCCTCTTATAGGAGCTTAAAAAATAGGAAAACATCATTTTAATTTGGTTAAGGATTCACGTCAGGTTCACCATTTTTTTTCCCTCGGAATTCGGGGATGACCTCCTGGATGGTAGATTCAAACCTTCCGATCGGTTTCTAACAGGTTTTTTCGTAGAACCGGAAACATCCAATGATTCCACATCCATTTGGACCTACTTTCCAAAGGTAGGCGCTCATTAGCTTGTTGACTGGTGAGGCATAGGAATTTTCATTGGTCGAGAGGATGGGAGGTCGGACTCATCACACCTTTTTGAGGGTAATTATTGTCTCTTCCGGGACTCTCTTTATAGATTTAAGTTATGTTTGTGAATCCTTATTACATTACCAAGTATAAAATGAGCTTTTCCATCAGTTTGGACAGTCAATGATTAAATATGTAAGAAATTTATAGAATCTTTTATATGAAATCGTGGTTCTTAATCAATAGAAAATCATCTGTATATATTCAGAGATTCTTGGTCAATGGTATCCTTCAAAACATTTATATAAAAGTCTCTTGTTCATTATGATGACCAGGCTGGTTTTAAAGCCACTCAGTGGGGCACATGAAGTTTATTGTCATTCAGAAGGACATGGATTATTTCAGAGTTGGGATTGAACACGTAGATGGGCTACCTACGTATCCTTTGTTTTGGAAAAGGAATCAGAACCCACGTAGTTCGAGTAAGGGAGTATGATGTTTATGATTGATGGCTCAAAGAAGGATGTCATAATTACTTTTACTCTCAAAACTCACGTGATTCATGCTCGGTGTGAGAAACAAGAGGTATTGGTAATAAAATAGACAATTGGGCCATGAAAGATGTAATCATAAGAAATGGTTTGGGGCTTATTTATGTATGAATGCCCAAATAAATGATGATTATGATTTACTTTAGGGAGAAAATCTAGGAATAGGGTCCATGAAGGTATATGTGCTTCATGGAGATTTGAATACTCTAATTTGGGACTTATTCCTGAAAAGGAAGCCCAGATTAGGAGAGGATTGATAATTGGGTTTTAATCCGGAGAAGGAATCTAAGATCAAATGTAAATTAAGGCTGGTTAATTGAAATTAAGGGACTTGGGGCTTACTCCTGAAAAGGAAGCCCAAGATTATGGCTGGGACTTATTTCTGAATAGGAAGCCCAGGTTAGGGGAATTGGGGATTACTCCTGAAAAGGAAGCCCAAAATTAGGACTAGGACTTATTCCTGAAAAGGAAGCCCAGGTTAAGGATTAAGGTTTGGGACTTACTCTTCAGGAGGATGCCCAGATTTGGGAAATTTAAGAATTTGGGGCTTACTCCTGAGGAGGATGCCCAAGTTTGGAGGATTTAGGACTGGGGATTATTCCTAAAAAGGATACCTAGGTTAAGGATTTAAATAATTAGGTTGAATGAATGAACACTCAATCTTTAGTGATATAAAGATATGTAAATCACTAGGTTTTGAGAGATATTCCACCAAATTCCTTTCAGATAAGGAAGTAAAATCAAGAAATCATGCCATAAATGGCTTTGAAGAGTGTCTTGAAGACTGAATCCTAAATAGGAAAGGGGTAATGGCTCAAGAGGGGTAAAATGGGCAAGAAGGGCACTCAAAAAAGGTAGGGGGCGCATGTCATGGATGGCGCGCAGGTACTACGTGGGCGTGCAAGTATTGGTCGTGCAGGTTTACCTGCGCAACATGTATAGGGTACTTGCGCGGTGTTCAACCAGCATTGTAATATTTGAGTGACTCTTCATTAAGGCCTTTAGAATCCTCTGATGGTTCTTCCAGAAAAGGGACGCGCAAGTTCTATTGAAGGAGTAAGGCGGCGCGCAAGTGTGGCCACTTCCCTTAAAGGCTGGCCACTCAAGCGCGCAAGTGTTGATGAGTTTCAAAACTTAGGCCTTTCTCCCTCTCTTTAGATCTTCCGTTCTAGGTAAGAAATTACCTTAGAAGTGTTCCGGAAGCTTTGAGAAAAGACTTGGGCGTCGGGAGCTTAGATCCGAGTTTCTAGAAAAAAATTCCTCCCTCGAATGGGGGGCCCACTGGGTCTATTTATAGCCAGGAGAAGACCCCGGGCGGTTACCATTTATGTCGCGCAAGTCACTTGCGCGCCAAAGTGCATCACACAAGTCCACTTTCGCGGTAATGAGGAAGCTTGCGCGGCCTATGGGCAAAGATCTCCTTGTTCATCCCATTGTCGATTTTTGATGTTTTCTTCAATGGTCGAACCATTTTAATCTCAGATCTTCCACTTTTACAATCATTAGATTCTGTGACGAAAGGAGCGTCAACAGTGGGAAAATATTCTCATGACATATAAGTGAAAAAATAATTCCTTAAAAAACATTTAAATAGTATGTATATGTATTTTTTAAAATAATTCTCCTTAGCTTTTTCCTAACTCATTATAATCAATTATTATCATACTGAATAATACAAATATGTTACTTTAAACTTCATTATTAAATTTATTAGGTTTATTTTTACTTTATTATCACTTATTAACATGTTATATACAATTACATAATTATATAATTTCTCATATATTGTTTTGATGATATTTGGAACTTAAGTCTAGGCAGATATTGGTGGGTGACTATGGTCAAATAGATAATTTTACTATAATTTCCAAAGTAATATTAAATACATGATTATAATTCCTCAAATCAATAACTCTTTTAAATTGAACCATTATATAAGGTTAAAAAATTAACTATGTTATAATCATTTAGATGATAGGTCATATGTATGAATGAGTAAAACATTCATTTTTCAATTATTGTTATAGAAAGAAGGTAATTATCATTTTATAATTAAATAAATATCAAAATATAATTTATATAATATATTTTTATTAAATGCTTTTATATTTAATCATGGTGAAATGTTGATGAAAATCGAATTACATAACTTCACGCTGTTGATAGTTCAAACATACACATGAAGGACATTATCATTTTTAAGTGAATGAAATTTTAAAAATGGAAGTGATAAATTATATATTAAAAATTTTAATATTATATTGAATATAATATATACAAAAGTTATTTCATCATTATAACCATCCCATAGAGATGGTGGTGGAAAGAAAATTACACTAGTTCATGATGTGGTATTCCGTTGTACCAATAAATGATTATTATTTCACATTTCACTGATGTGGATATGAGTATAGTACATTACCCTACTATAATTACATATATGTATATATAGGATAAAAAGGAAGCTCTTTTATAATGGTTGAGTAAGGATGTACTCATCATTAGTTATAAAAAAACTAAACATTCAAATAAAAAGAATACCACATATTTGAAAATATCCCATTTAATAATACCGAAAGACTACTATTTATTGAAGTATGTATAAACCAAGACCTATAAAATGTGGGGAGGGGCTCAAGGAAAGGGTTAATGTAGGGCTCAGCCCAACCAAATTGGTTCTTAAGTGGATGAAATGTGAATAATGTATGCCCTTTTTTAATTTAGGTGAGGATAATTTTTTCCATTTCTCAAAAGATTATTTATATTAAATTCATTTCTATCCAAATAAAACCAAATCCCATCGATTAAATTATAATAAAATATATATTTCTTAATAACATAAATAAATATATTTTATAAAAGATTCCATCTTATTTTATACATTATCATTTCGGTTTACCCTTAGTAGACCTATTATAATTTTAACTCTGAAAAAAAAATAATTTTAAAAGGTTATTATTTGTACTTATATGATGTCAATTGGACCAGAGATGGTCATTTTATGTCATTTAAGGCTATTGAATAAAATATTTTACTTTTTGAAAATATTTTTGTAATTTTAAAATAATTTAATAATATATTAATCTAATAAATTATCATTATTCTCTAATTTTATAAAATTTTATAACATTAAAATTTAAATCATATAGATAAAAAGTATATTTTGGAAAAACTAATTAGTATATATTGAATTTCTCATGTTAATAAAATAAAATTATAGTATTATATTAATTACCTCAATTTTTTTATATTATTAATATCATTTATTTTACTTTTCCATTAACCAAATAATTATTGCATCATTGTAGGTTAATCCATTAAGGCTAATATTTATTTAATAAAAAAAATTAAGTAAATTAAAATCATGAAGATAAATATTTTATATGTAAAAAAACTGTTCATTGATATTCATTTTTTTAAAGACCTGTAAATTTCAAGGATAATTTTTTCTTAAATTCATTGGGATTTTACAAGTACGCAGTTTCTGATGGCACCTGATTCCGAGGCCCGATGTGGCCAGAATCAATTTGTGAAGTTTTTCATGGGTACGTTCACTGAACGAATGAGTGGGTTTCTCTATCTTTTGAACTGGTGCTCGAAATTAAAATCTGAGGGCACCAATAGAATCAAAGCACTGGTAATTTCTTAAGAGGACCTTTATCGAATATGCGTCTGCTTAGGAGGAGTTGTTAAAAAATGTGGATTAAATGAAAAGTAAAATGAAATTGTGTTACAATTTTATTTCTTTTTCTAAAGTGTTTTTAATCTACATGGGTACTTTAGGATGGGATCCACTAACATCCTAATTACCCATGTGAGGATAAATTTGTGTTGGGGCCCGCATGAGCCCCAACCCTTCACATTCCCTTAAACCCCTTAAACCCCCCATTTAAACTCCTTATATTTAATTACGTGACTTCTCCTCTTACACTTTATAAATTCCAACACATATTAATTTAATTAATTGATACTCTACAATTAATTGAGCTATGTGTTTGAATTTTGAAATTTAAATTCATGGAATGAATTAATAAAATAAGGGGAGACCTTATTTTATTTGGTTAGTTTTGTTGTGTGAGAGAATTTGGGGAGAGAGCTCTATTCTCTTTTGAAGAACTTCATCTTCAACAAAGAACGCCAACTCTCCGACGAAGAATGTCAACCCGGTGGCCGGATTTCTTTATCCTCTTCTTCCCTCGCGATAAGGGAGGATACACCGACGTGACGGAAACGACGCCATCATCCATGATGCTTGACAATCGCGGACATACTTCGAGGTAGGGCTTATCTTCATTCAATGTTTTATTTATCGACATATGTTGATTAAATATTTGGCAGCTTGATATCATCATAATGGGAGGATATCAGACCAAACAAACATGGTGGATCCTCCTCCCCTTATCCTTTTAATCTTCATTAATCATTGTGGCGAAGGCGGCGCATAGCCATTGCACCGCGCGGGAAGGAAGAGGACCGCGACCGAAGAGGGCCGCGACGAAGGTGCGCAGCGTCGTCGTGCCGCTCCTGTGAGGCCGAAGGAGGACGAGGCCAGTAGCGGGCCGCAGTGGAGGGGCGTAGTGACGTCGCGCCGTGCCGTTTGGGCATGAGCCTCCATAGTCTTCAAAGGGGCGGCCGGTAGAGCCGGCCCCAAATGCTCCAGGAGAAGGGACCGTTGCGGGTCCCGCGGCGGTTCAACCGGTCGGCCATAAAGGCCGGCCATTTTTTGAGAAAAACCGGGGGGTCGTAACCCCCTGACCCTAAATTAGGTCAGCCCCACCGGGGGCCTCCCATTCAAAAACATGGGGGTGGTGCCCCCTTTGCACCCCGCTCGGCCGAAAGCCGAGCCGTGACCGGCTTCCGAGCCGGGCCGCAGGCCTCGCCTGGCTGGGCCGCCCGCACTGGGCTGGGCTGCCAGCACCAAGCCAGGCCTCCATCACCGGCCCAGGCCATGCCCAATCGGGCTGGACTGGGACCCGGGTCAGGTCGACCTCGTTCAACCCGACCCGTTGGGCATTGGGTCGGGTCGGACCAGGCCCAGCCCCCCTATTTTCAGACCAGGTTTTTCAAACACCCATATCTTGGGCTACATACCTCCGATCGATGCACCGTCAGTAGAGTTGGGATCCTTGGATCGATATGATCTTTTCGGTATATTAAACCTGAGGTTTCAGCGATTTTTGGGTACGACCGGCTTGGTTCGAACCTGAAACCAACCAGGCCCTTAGAGCGAAAACGCTTATAACATAACGACCAGATGTCCGAATGACATGCCGTAAATCTTGTTGTATTCCTTTTAGTTAGAAAGTTCTTTTGGATTACTACACTTTAGGTTTGGATGCAGTTGGAGTACGGCCAGGTTGGATTTATGTAAAAAACCAACCAGGCCCCCGGAACGGAAAAGCCAGTATCTCTCAGACTGGGCAACTGATTGACGCGTCGTCTATCACGTTGAGTTCCTATTGATGAGATGGAACTTTGTGATACATCCTCTCTGGACGTAGTGAGAGTTGATGTATCGAACCCCTTGCCTCATGGATAGGACCCTCCCAGAATCGAGCGTGCTATATGCGGGAACCCTAGAGCTGGCTGCGACAGCTACGACGATGGCGAATGTACATGGATCCAACGTGGTTTCGGTAGTGATGGAGACTCTACATGGATCCTACGTGGGTTCTCTAGCGAGGAAGACTATACTTAGATCCTCTGTGGGTTCGGCATCGATGAGGGCTGTACTAGGATCCTACGTGGGTTTGGCAGTGATCGTTACAGTACTTGGATCCTACGTGGGTTCGACAGTGATGACTTCTGCAGTTGGATCCTACATGAGTTCAACAGAGGTGATGATTCAGAGGCTACATCTAATCATCTCCACCCCTCTTCGTGAGTAGTATACATGTGTGAGCTGAGTCTTATCTTTAAATCATTATCTTCAATATGATTTTATTGCTTTCCTGTGTGGACTGAGTTGTGCTTTCCGGTGTGGACTGGGTTGTACTTGGCCTCATGAGCTTGACCCAAACTGGAATTGATGACTTAGGTATATGTATGGGAATATACCTAAGTAGGGTTAGTTGATACTTCGTGTTTGTATCCTTTCTTTGTGGTTTATCCTTTGTGGATTCTGGGAGACCTTGAGGGGTCTCGGGGTCCCTACTGAGTATCGTATACTCACCCCTACACGGGCCATGCCCGCACTACATTTTGTTGGTTGTAGATGATGGATAGTGCGGATCGTGGTTGAGGCTTGTGCAGCAGGATGGTACACGGAGGTTGTCTATCGGGCAGGATGTACACGGAGTAGATGGGCGGACCCCAAGAGCTGAGGAGACCATCTGTACCCACCCTTCAGGTGGGATAGACAGAGGAAGACTTGGTGGTTGCTGATTTACTTTACTTCTGATGTAATTTCTTTTCAATTGTACTATACTTTCAGTTGGGTTAGTATTCTGGCCCATTTAATTTTCAGCACATACTTTTGTACTCAGTTTAAATAGTGTTTACTTCAACTTGTGTACTTTGTGGTCTATGTTTTCTTATATAAAGTCAATACCTTCAATTTTTGGCAGGATTTACGCCTTTGGTGCTAGTTGCCTACCCCTGGCCTATGGAGGGTGGGCATGGGGTAGTCACGGCACGGACCCCGAGGACGGGTCGTGACAATTTTAATCAGAGGAGTCGGTTCTACAATATAACTTAGGACTCTGATAATTTCATCTATGTGAAACAATATTATTTAGAGTCTTGAGTGTGGTTATCAGTCCATGGAGTCCAGTGTTGGTGCGGCGGCCGATGTATCCATACACCAGGACCCTGACTTTTGATTTTCAACTCAGTACACAAAAACATTGATTACATGTGTGTTTCAAAAGTTTTCTTTGTGATTACTTTGTGTCAACTCACCAGGTATAATATATTAACCGTGGTGCACCTGTTTCTTTTCAGGATGGCCCCACGACGGCAGCCATCTAGGGTTTCAAGCATTGTGCGAGATGGCAGCCCACTGAGCGATGAGGCCTCGATGCAGGGCCCAATTACAGCGGATGCACCGGCGGTACCTCTACCCATCAAGCCACTGATGCCGCCGGCCGTAGCAGCTGAGAGTTCACGTCACCTGAGTGCACTGCACGAGATTCAGAATTATAGACTACCCAGCTTCCACGGGGAGATGGACCCTCAAGCAGCTGAGGACTGGCTGGAGGCTATTTTCTAAGTCTTCATATTGGTAGGGACACTAGCAGACCTCATGGTGATCCTTGCGGAGAGTCTCTTACACACAGCATCAGGTAGATGGTGGAGCCAGATGCTCCAGGTTCACGACGAGGAATCATTACTTTGGATAGACTTCGAGAGCCTCTTCCGCTTAGAGTTTGTTCCAGCCACCCTCCGTGCGTTGCACATCCAAGAGTTACTACAGTTGTGGCAGGGCAGCATGATAGTATCCCAGTACTTAGTGATATTTACTGATCTCTCACACTACTCCAAGGACATGGTACATGACCCATTCGTCTGGGCCCAGACCTTCGAGTGGGGACTGAGGCCTGAGATCAGATCTTTGATGATCTCCCGTAGCATTCTGACACATGAAGGAGTACTGGAGCGAGCACTTCTTGGGGAGAGATTTCATGCTGAGCCTACACCAGCAGTGAGGCCTACTGTAGGGTGACACGTAGAGGATTCTTATGTAGCCGACATTAGATACATGATACAGAGGTCCAAGCAGACCTGAACATCAAGTAGGCGACCTCATGATACTGGTTCGGAGGTGCACATGCAGGAGAGCCAATCATTCACGAGGCAGGCAGTGCTATGCATGCGGTGGGCAGGGCCACATGGCTCGTGACTGCCCGACCCGCCATGTGGAGGAGCAACAGATGGTTGAGGGACCACCCAGGTAGAGGCATAGGTTCGACCGATGCGGTCCGCAGGGAGAAGGCGGATGAGGCGGAGGAGCTGTCTAAGCATCAGTTGGTGGACGACGCTTCGAGGCACTACCACCACCACCACCACCAGGAGGTCCACCCCGACCCCATGGAGCTGGAGGATAGAGGCAGGCTCAGCTTCATGTAATGGAGGCCTATAACCACGACACACCTGAGATGATTCGAGGTACTATATGTGTCTACACCACCCTTGCTGAAGTTCCTATAGACACAGGAACGAGTCATTATTTTATTGTTGTTTCCCTTATTTGGAGCTCGGAGATTCCAATGGAGCTGTTGATTCCATCCTTATGGATAGAGACTCCAACGGGAGCCAACTCTATGATTACACACTGGTTTTGGTAGTGTGAGATTACTCTAGGAGGCAATAACTTCAGCTGGGAACTTCTTGTAGCGGCGTTGAGGCCTTACGACGTCATCTTGGGCATGGATTGGTTATCTACATTCCATGCTCAGATCGACTGTATTAGGTGCAAGGTGCTATGTGTCCGCACCAATGGGAGTATGTTCACCTTCACCGATGAGAAGGGAGCCTTTGTAGTGCAGGATAGACTCACGCAGAGGAGAGGACAGTCGATCACCCATCAGTTGGCTAGTCTCATCCTTGGATAAGTTAATGGGGGAGTTTGAGTTTTCCTGTTTTGGTGGATCAGTATGCGGACGTTTTTCGTGATGACGTTCCAGGGATACCTCCTCCCAGAGAGGTAGATTTCTATATTAACCTGTTCCCCAGGACAACCCCGATATCTACTCCAGCATATCGGATTGCTCCCGCTGAGCTTCATGAGCTATGGGTACAACTAGATGACTTGCAGGGAAAGGGATTCATCCGACCCAGTGTTTCACCCTGGGCTTCCCCAATTTTGTTCGCCAAGAAGGTGGAAAGGATATTACAACTATGTTTCGACTACCGTCTCCTGAACTAGGTGACCCTGAAGAACAAGTATCCACTTCTGAGTATTGATGACCTCTTCGATCAGCTCAAGGGAGCACAATGGTTCTCTAAGATAGACCTCAGGTCAGGCTATCATCAGCTCAGAGTTCGAGATGAGGATGTGCAGAAGATGGACTTCATGTGTTGGTATGTCCACTATGAGTTCTTAGTTATTCCTTCATCAGAACCAAAGCTCCATCTGTCTTCATGAGTCTCATGAACAGGATCTTCCAGCCTTACCTCGATCAGTTTGTCGTAGTCTTCATCGATGAAATTTTGATTTACTCGACTTCTGAGGAGGAGCATGCCTACCACTTTCGGGTTGTACTGGACTCACTCTGAGAGCACTAGCTTTATGGTATGCTCTTGAAGTGTCAGTTCTGGATTCAAGAGGTCCACTTCTTGGGGCACGTCATCTCTGAGGCGGAAGTTGCGGTGGATCCAGCGAAGATCGAGGAAATGCTAGCTTTGGAGCCACCCAGGAGTGTGACGGAGGTGCGGAGTTTCAAAGGTTTGGCTGGGTACTATTGGAGATTTATGCCAGACTTTTCCTGAGTTTCAGCACCACTTTCATCTTTGACGAATAAGGGGAAACCCTTCGTGTGGTCAGATAGATGTCACTAGAGCTTCCAGGTGCTGAGACAGAGATTGACCAGTGCACCCATATTGAGGCTACCGCAGGAGGGTGTAGGGTACATAGTTTACTGCGATTATCGGGGACCAGACATGGGTGTGTCCGGATGTAAGAGTGGGCAGTGATCACCTATGGTTCATGACAGTTGAGGTAGCACGAGTAGAACTAAGCTACCCATGACCTAGAGATAGCAGCAATGGTCTTCTCCTTGAAGATGTGGAAAAACTATCTGATGGGCGAGGGATTTACAGTCTACTCTGCCCACCAGAGTCTTAGGTACACCTTCTCGCAGAAGGACGTGAACCTGAGATAGCGATGATGGCCCGAGTTCCACCAAGACTATGACTTTGAGATAGGCCATACTCTTGGGAAGTGAAAAGTAGTAGCTGATGCTCTCAGCAAGAGATCATGCATTCAACTACATGGAGAGGCGACAGAGAAGCTAGCCATATTGCAAGTATCATTCATGGATAGAGATGGGGTAGTATTTCTTCAGTCACTCAAAGTAACTCCTCTATTATATCAACAGGTCAGATAGGCACAACATGGGAATGTTGACTGTGAGACGTAACGTGCATAGATATCCACAGTACAGGATCCTGATGGATATTATATAGGAGGATAGCACGTCATCCTTTTCAGAGGATGTACCATGGTACCAGTTTCATTACAAGAGAAGGTGCTGAGAGAGATTCATACATCCCCATTAGAGGTACATCCAGGAGTAGATAATATGTACCGAGATCTCAGACGACAGCACTAGTGGCCAGCTATGAAGTAGGCTATGGCAGAGATCGTTTCACGATGCCTCACCTTCTAACAGGTGAAGGCGGAGCACCAGGTACTAGTCAGATTAGTACATCACTTAAAGGTCCCTGAGTGGAAGTGGGATGAGATATCTATGTATTTCATGATGGTACTTCCTCGTACTTCCAGAGGACATGACTCCATCTAGGTGATCATCGACTGACTCACTAAGTTGGTCCACTTCATACCTATCAGAGAGCAGGGCTCAGTGGAGAGCTTGGGATGCCTCTACATTCAAGAGATCTTATGGATTCATGGTGTGCCATATTCTATCATCTCCGATCAAGATGATCTCTTTACTTCTTGGCTTTGGATGGGGTTGTAGGAGGCTTTTGGGATGCATCTACGGCTAAGAACCACCTTTCACGCTCAGACGGATGGCTAGATGGAGAGGACCATTCAGACTCACGAGGACATGCTTCGTGCATGTGTCCTCGACTTTGGTCACAACTGGGAGGATCACCTACCTCTTATGGAGTTTTCATAAAACAAAAACTACCACTCCACCATCGGGATGGAACCATATGAGGAATTGTACGACTTACCATGCAGATCACCTCTCTGAAGGACAGACCCTGGTGAGTCAGCACTTGTAGGACCAGAGATGGTCTAGGCCCTGATGGAGAAGGTGCAGATCATCCAGGAGCGGATGAGGACTGTCCAGAGCCGACAGAAGGCCTATGCTGATAGTAGGCGGAGACCACTAGAGTTAGAGGATGGAAACCATGTTTTCTTATGGGTCTCAACTCGACGTGGATTACGGAGATTTGGCCGGGGCGGAAAGTTATCTCCGTGCTTCATCAGACCATTCCAGGTTCTCAGCAGGATAGGCGAGATGGCTTATCGCCAGGCTCTTCCACTTCAGTTGCACCGGGTGCACGATGTCTTCCACACATCTCATATGAGGAGATACTTGGACGACCCAACACATATCATTGATCATGGGGAGATGGACATCGATGAAGGGGAGACATTTGCGGAGGTTTCGGTGGAGATCAAGGATCGATAAGATCGGGCCCTACATGGATGGTCGATTCCTCTAGTGCACATCAGGTGGTAGCATTGGAACATTCAAGAGAGCACATGGGAGCGGTAGGGCCAGATGCATGCACAATACCCTCATTTGTTTCCCTAGTTTATGATGTAGCTTTATGTGGATGTATAGTCCTGAGGTGGGAGTAATGTAAAGACCTGTAAATTTCACGGAAAATTTTTTCTTAAATTATTTTGGATTTTATGAGTACGCATTTTCCTAGGGTACCTGATTCTGAGGCCCGGTGTGCTCGGAATCAATTTCCGAAGATTAGCTCAGGTACGTTCAATGAAAAAACGAGAGGGGTTTTCTATCTTTTGAAACGGTGCTCAGAATTGAAATCTGAGGAAACGGATGGAATCGTAGTGCTGTTAATATCATAAGAGGTCTTTTAATGAAGATGCGTCTGCTCGGGAGGAGTTGTTAACAAATGTGGATTAAATGAGAAGAAAAATAAAATTGTGTCACAATTTTATTTGTTTTTATAAAGTGTTATTAATCTACTTGGGTAAGTTAGGATGGGATCCACTAACATCCTAACTACACATGTGAGGATAAATGTGGCGTGGGGCCCGCACGAGCCCCAACCCTTCACATTCCATTAAACCCCTTAAACCCGCCATTTTAACTCCTTGTATTTAATTAAGTTACATATCCTTTTCCAATTTATTAATGCCAACACCCATTAATTTAATTTATGTAACCTCTTCAATTAATTGAGTTATGTGATTGAATTTTGAAAGTTAAATGCATGACATCAATTAATAAAATAAGGGGAGACCTTATTTTATTTGGTTATTTTTGTTGTGTGAAGGAATTTGGTGAGAGAGCTCTATTATCTTTTGAATAACTTCATTTTCAACGAAGAACGCAAACTCTCCGACGAAGAACGTTGAACCGGTGGAATGATTTCATCATCCTTTTATTCCTCCTCGACAAGGGAGGAGACACCGATGATGACGGATGCGACTCCATTGTCTGCGACGCTTGAAAACTGAAGACTTCCTTCGAGGTAGGGTTTATCTTTGATCAAAGTTTTATTTATCTAACTTAATTGATTAAATATGTGGCCTCTTGATATCATCATAACAGGAGGAGATTGGACCGCAAAAACCTGGCCGATCCTCCTCCCATTATCTTGTTAATCTTTGTTGATCATTGTGGCGAAGGACCCGCTGTGTCATTGCACCACGTGGGAACGAAGAGGACCGCGGCGGAGCGGGCTGCGACGACGGTGCACGGTGTCGTTGCGCTGCGCCAGTGAGGCCGAAAGAGACCACGGTGGCCTTCAAAGGGGCGGCCGGCAGAGCCGGCCGCCAGCGATCTAGGATGGGGGACCCTCTTGGGTCCCACGACGGTTGAACCGGCTGGCCATAAAGGCCGGCCATTTTTCTTGAAAAAATGGGGGGTTGTAACCCCCCGACCATCAATTAGGGCGGACACTAACAGGGGCCTACATTTAGGAAACAAGGTTGAGACGCCCCCTTCTCACCCTTCTCGGCTGAAAGCCGAGCCGCGGCCGCCTTTCGAGCCGAGCCGCAGGCCTTGCCGGGTCGGGCTGCCCGCGCCGGTTCGGGCAGCCAGCGCCGGGCCGGGCCACAAGCGCCGGGCCGGGCCACCAGCGCCGGGCCGGGCTGCGCCAGGCAGGCCGGGCCATGCCCAATTAGGCCATAACCAGACCCGGGTCAGTTCTACCTGGTTCGGGCCGACCCAGGGGGTATTGGGTCTGGTCGGACTGGGCCCAGACCCCCTGTTTTCGGACCAAGTTAATTCAAACACCTATATCTTGGGCTATGAACCTCCGATCGACTCACTGTCCGTTGCGTTGGGATTCTTGGATTGAGACGGTTGCTTAGGTATATTACAATCTCAGTTTTGTCAATGTTTGGGTATGGTCGGGTTGGTTCGAACTTGAAAGCAACCTAGCCCTTGGAGCGGAAATGCTTATAACTTAACGACCAGATGTCTGAAATACATGTCGTCATTCAAGTTGTATTCATCATAGTGAGACGGTAATTTTAGATTACTCCACTCGAGGTTTGGACACAGGAGGAGTATGGCCGGGTTGGTTTTAGATTAAAAACCAACCGGGCCCCTGGAACGGAAAATCCATTATCTCTCAGACCGGGTGACCGATTGACGTGCCGTCTGTCGCATTGAGTTCCTATAGACGAGAGAGAACTTTGTGATACATCAACTCTGGACTTCGTGAAATTTAATTTATCGACTCCCTTGGATCGTGGAGTAGACCCTCACGGAATTGAGTGTGCTGTGTGCGAGAACCCTAGAGTTGGCTGTGACTGTGACGATGATGGAAACTGTACTTGGATCCTACATCGGTTCGGCAGTCATGGCAACTGTACTTGGATCCTATGTGGGTTCAGGAGCAAGGATGACTATACTTGGATCCTATGTGGGTTTGGCAGCGATGATGACTGTACTAGGATCCTACGTGGGTGTAGCAGTGATGGTTACAGTATTTGGATCCTACGTGGGTTCGGCTGCGACGAATTCTGTACTTGGATCCTATGTGGGTTCGGCAGAGGATATGATTCGTAGGCAACATCTAATCATCTCCACCCCTCTTCGTGAGTAGTATACCTATGTGAGATGAGTCTTGACTTTCAATCATTATATTCGATATGATTGCCTTGATTTTTTGTGTGGACTGAGTTGTGATTTCTTGTGTGGACTGGGTTGTACTTGGGCTCGTGAGCTAGAGCCGAACTGAAATTGATGACTTAGGTATGTGTATGGGCATATAACTAAGTAGGGTTTGTTGATACATCGTGTTTTTATCCTTTATTTTTGGTTTATCCATTGTGGATTATGGGAGAACTTCAGGAATCTCGGGGTCCCTACTGAGTATCATATACTCAACCATGCAAGGGCCATGCCTGCACTATGTTGTGTTGGTTGCAGATGATAGACAGCGCTGATTGTGGTTGAAGCTTGTGGAGAAGGATGGTACCCGGAGGTGGACTATCAGGCGGGACGTACACGGAGCAGACGAACGGACCTGAGGAGCTTAGGAGACCATCTTTAACCACCCTTTAGGTGGGATAACCAGAGGATGAATCGGTGGTTGCTGATTTACTTACTGCTGCTGTACTTTCTTTTCAGCTATACTGTACTTTTAGTTGGGTTTGTATTCTAGCCCATTTACTTTTCAGCACTTACTTTTGTACTCAGTTTACTTAGTTTTTAATTCAGCATGTGTACTCCGTGGTGTATGTTTTCCTATATAAAGGCAATGCCTTCCCTTTTTATCAGGATGTACGCCTTTGGTTCTAGTCGCTAGCTCCTGGCCTATAGAGGGAGGGCTTGGGGACGTCACGACATGGGCCCTGAGGACATGTCGTGACAATTTTGTATGGATTAACATATATTAAAAATGTTATAGTTATTAGAAACCATATTTTTACATATTTAGATATTCTTAAAACAAAATACTATAATGAACATAATGTGTTCCAAAGGGATCCAAATTGTCATAAATTCAACACATGGATGATATTGGTAAAAAATCACCCATCCAATAAACTTTATTAAAGTGTTATGTTAATTTACTAATCAATATCATATTATTTTTATTCTAAATCACGTCAATTGCCCTTAATCGTTGTAATAAAAAAATAATAAGTGTACTTTTCATCATATAAAAAAATATAATAAATATATTTAATTAATTTTAATTGTGTTATTCCAAATATAGAATCCATTTTTCAAAATTTGAAATGTGTAAGATGGATAATTTAAACAAAAACAAGTTGAAAAAACGTAACAATATATGTTTTCTTATAAAATGGATACCATTATATATAAAATAGGTTTACAATAAATTTAAATTATAAAATTTATTTTAAACCCCGCAATTGATTTTTTATATGAAAAATATATAATAAATTTAATTAATGTAATCAAAAATATAAATTTAACTTTTGAATAAATTAATGTTTTCAAATGAAAACAAGTATTTTTCATTATTCATTAAGAAATTAATATTTTTTAAAACTATCAAATATCAGTCAAAATAAAAAATTTAATTTAGGAATATAATTATAGAACACAAAAAATTATATGAAATTATCTTACTTTTACATAATATTATTTTATTAAATTATTACCCATTAAATTTTAAGATATAATTAAGATATTTATAATGAATTTAGATATTTAATTCCAGAATGAAAAAATTATACTGTTTATAAATGGGTTGTTACAATCTTCCCCACACCCTTTTGTAATTTAATCCTCGAAATTTTAATTCACTTATTAAACATTGAAGGATTCCTTTCCTATATTGAATTATCAGAATCCAATGTTTCTTCTTCAACCTTAAGGGTTCTCCACAAAATTATAAATTGGTGATTTAAATTGTTCCTCAATACTTGATATATGTTGTCAAGAATATTAACAAGTTAGTTCTCAAAATAAAGGTTATCTTCCAGGTGAAAAAATCAATTCGCAAAACATGTGATGAATATGGAATAGTTCCCCTTTAAATCGAATCATGAAAAAATTGTACCTGAGATAAACATGGATGGAATTATACATGGTATGATGCTGATCCATCTTTCTTTAGGACATAATACGATCTAATGAACCATGTAAATTGATTTCCCTTTTTACCAAAATGATGAAAACTCATCCATAGAGAAATTTTAATGAATAAAAGATCACCTACCTTAAGGAAAAGGTCCATCCCAATTTTAAATGCATAAATTTTCAACATTCTCTAATATTTTCACCTGTGTTAATGGATCATTGTCTCTTTCTCATCCACATAATCTACTAATTTAGTTCCTATAAAATTATATTTACCTAAATAAACAATGAATTCAGGACTTCAACACCAAATTCCACATAATTCTTTAAGTGTTACAATTAGTGTATGGTAATTAAAATTTTTTTATTATAAAACTCAACTAAGGAAAATTATTAATCCATACATTACTCGTGATCCACTGAACATTCCCAAGGAATATCCTACAATATTTGATTTAATTTTCACATTTTTTCCATCATATTGATGATGAAAAAGGAGTGATGAATTTTAATTAAATACCCATTGACATCTAAATTCCATTCCAAAAATTATAAGTTAACCTGTATTCAGGGTATGATAGAGTGAAAAGAGGAACTCTGTGTGATCAGACTACCTTATTGGGGTATAACCGAGAATGTTTATCTAGAAACCAAATATATCGAATAAGAATAAAATTTGATAAATTATTTAGTCTATCAATAATAACACAAATTACATTGTTAACTCAATATGTATTTGGTTGTCCCAGCACAAAATCAAGGGATATATTTCTCCATTTCCACCTTGGTATTGGTAAATTCTAAAGCACCACCTTTAGTAACTATCATTCTGTTATTAACATGTAAAACATTTCATGGTGAAGTTAGAAATACCTCAATTCATTTTGTCCAACTAATATTACTCCCAAATATCTATCCACATCATAGTACTACAATGATAAAAAAAATTGAGATATATGATATTAATATAACAATTACCTGATCAGTCATAAATAAAAAGGAACAAATGATCTACTTAAAAATATTAGTACACATTCTTTATCAACATTAAATTTTGGATTCCTACCATTTTTAAACAATTCAATGTTTTTCTGTAACTCAATGAATACATTCTCAACATTCATAATTATGTTGGATAGAGATGGTTACACATTCACTAAAAACAAAATAGAAGAATTTATTACAAAAACATATCTCCTAAGTAATTATAATATCATTAATAAAAGGATCATTCACTACACATAACATGGTTAAAAATGTATGATGTATTTATTTTAAGGAATCCTTTGTTGAGTTAGAAGGTACACTTCGGAATTTTTTATTCCTTTGGTTTTTTAATTCACAAACTCTTTCATAAATACATGATTACAAAATTATTATATCCAAAGTCTTTTAGAATGTTTTTCTAGAAAATATAATAATTTACAATACAAAGAATTTGTACTAAAGTATTCATGAATTTATAATTAAATTTGGAATTACAAATTTCATAATGAGTGTTTATAAGATAATCATTGAATTCACCTTTATTAGATTAAATTTAATTCTATATGTATTGTCTTTTATATTGAAAATGTATTTATAATCAGACTGGTATCAAAACCAATAATCACTGGATTCATATTCTTGAAGATGATCCAAATGAAAACTATAAGGAAGTCCATCGAGCTAAATATGTTTAAATTTTGAATATATAAAATGTATTTCTATCTTAATTTATAATCTATTACACTATGAATTTTTAAAATCAATAAGATGTTTGAAAATTTGTTATCATATAGCCATTGATGTACCAACTATCCAAGCCATTGTGAAAAACTCAATGAAATATGAACGGTGGGAAGGAAATATGACTATGGGATGATCATTTATAAATAACTAGTCATTTTATGAGTCTGAGTAGTGGTTACCATGTTGCTGATTCATTTTTCATTTAGTCACTTTTATAGGAGCTATGAATATTACAAAGTGTGAAATTCTTGTTCTTATTTTTTTATATGTTCACAAGAGTTTTACATTCTTAAGGGAATATTGTCATGTTATCCCGAAAATAGTTATACGGCATTATAAATCATTTTTTCGATATGCGATTACAATCAAGGGACTATATAGATAGAAAGAAAGATAATTAGATCATTGTATTGATATAGTGATTGAAGGGATAAAAAGATAGAGTCGATCCATTGGATCAAGGGGTTCTTTGGATATGGAATAAATTAAATTTAATAATCATATAAATATATTTCCTTGTTGAGAAAATACATACCATCCAGTATGTAAAAAAATACACATTTAGTAATGGTTTGTGGGAACCTTACTCTTATTGTTAAAATGATTTATAAATTTTGATAGGTTTATGTCATTTTTACTCTATTATATCAATTTGATTACATATTTCATAACAGTATTAATATCTAATAAGATTTTTTATAATTAATTTACCAAAATGTATCTTAATATGATGAATTATGATCTATTAATCAGATCTTATATGAATTTTATCTATCGAATTTTTAGTAATTGAATCTTATATAATTAAAATTATCTTAGAATGATATAAATGTATCCATTATGATTACTATCTATTCATATTCATTGGGAATATATATTTTTATCTCGGGAATGTTTAAATCATCATGATTATTATAATTATGTAATAAAACTAAGGGACCTGTATGAATCCGATCTATATACATAATTGTGTTTGTGAAAGGTTTTAGTCTACACTCTTTTAAACTAGTTGTTCTTAAATATAAAATTCCCCTGTATTGTAATAAATCCATCACAAATAAATTATTTTGATTTTATTACCTATATATCTCATATTTTTATGCTGAAATTAGTATTAGTGATTGTTTCTCTAATTAAATACTTGTTATGTTTCTACTAAATTTAATTTTTCTTGTTTTTCATTTTTTTGATGAACATTTGTTGATAAAACATTAATAGACTAATGTGTCTTTGGAGAAGAATTTTTATTTATTTTATGATGGCTTGATTAAATATTGTATATATATATATATACAACCTCTATCCAAAGAGACATTATATTTTTTATAGAACTAATAACATATATTGGAGAGACTGAATGAAGACTACTTTAATCAACACATGAGTTTACAATTTTATGATGCTTCCTTGAAATTATAATATTCACAAAAAATAAGCTACATCAATCACCAATCAATAAATTTAATTTTATCAACATGATTATAGATTCAGAAACACATTTCTTATCCCAATGACTATAACTATATACATTCAGATATCATTTTTGGAAGCTCTAAATAGTATTTGGAAAAAGATATAAGTTTCATCTTTTTTTACATTTATGGTTTCTTTAACCATAAGGGAAATATTAAGAGATGAATATATTGATATAAAATTTTTACCTAGAGAATACATTTTTAAGATGGATAAAAAGTTTTATGACTATTATTAATAGTTTATAATCTATTAGAGGAAGAGGAATATATGATTATATTTTTATAGAGAAGTTAATTTATATCATGCATAATGAATGGTAGTCTTCGATTTTAGTAGTCGATGATAGAAGGATATTGAAAAATATTACTCTTTAATATCATAATGGAAACGTTATGAATTATTAAGGTACATTGAAAAGAGATTCTGAAATTAGGATTACATAAAAATGTGGTGTTTCATTTGCTAAAACATCTACCTTACCTCGTAATGTTCAGTCGATAGAGAAAGTAGTCAAATAATCTAGAAATAAAAAAATATCTATATATAATTATACTCATGTCTATCATAATTTTCATAAAATGAACTAGATTATCTTTCTCTGAGGATGAACATGTTCATTGGTAATAAATATTTCTCTTAACAATACAAGAATGTTATAAAGGAAATAAGGGATAAAAATATTCTGATGTTACTTATTATAAAGGCAATAAAGATGGATATATCAGTTATATTAACCAATGATAGAAAGGAATGATTGAAAAGAAAATAATTATAAAAGGAATCAGAAAATTTTTTACATGTAAAATGGAAAGAAATCCCTCAATGTTAAAGATCCATTGAGTTCAACTGGAGTAAATTCCTCAAATAATTATTCTGACAATAATAGTTTCATATAGTGTAACATTGGTATTATTTCCAAAGTTCCTATATAAAATTTTTGTTTGATAACGAAGTAAAACATTGCTAAAAACATTAAAAATTTATCTTTAAATGCCAATTATCTAGATGAGAAGGACTCAATATTTTATGAGGAAGAATTTTCATTAGAAAAAGATAATAACCTTCATCCATATGAAGATTTATGTCATATTTCTAATAATCTTTGAAATTTAAATTGGAACGTTAGTAAAAACATGATAAGTATAATTGAAGAATAGTTGTTTTAACGTTGTAAATATCATTTATCTCTAATGATCATGATAAATTTATTTTTCAAAAAGATAATATTTTTTAATATTTATAAAAAACCATTAAAAAAATTAGATTACAAATAGTTTTCTTAAAATAAGTACAAAACATTCTAATAAAGAGGATAAGTATGCTGTTTTAAAACAGAAATTCGAAATTTCAACCATAAAGATACCTTATTCAAACATTACAACTGGTAATGAAAAATTTTAAAATAATTATTAACAAATTCATCATCATAGTAATAATTACGAAATATTGTTTAATCATACAATCTTATTTTCTATAACAATTTTTGTTATCCAAAAAGAGAACCCTTTTCTAATGAAGGTCAATGTGGTCAAAATGGGAAGATTAATTTTTAATTACTTATTTATAATACATATATTTAAATAATGATTATATTTATAAAAAAATGTGGATTAATAAAATTTGGTTTATTGATGATATTGGCCTCAATAAGGTTTGGGTTTCCATAGTCTCATGTTTTTATTTTCGCTGAAAGAATAAATTCATCATAAAAATGAATAATTAGTAAATGGATAATGGCTATTCTAGACACATGAATGGTAAAAATTATTATTTTCAAAAATATAATCATGATTAAATGTGGAAATATTTTCTTTGAAGATAAATATTAAGGATTAATTGTTAGTATATGTAACATTATTTTTTTTGGTGAATCTTTAACATCAAATGTATTATTTGTTAAGGGAATAAGAATATAATTTTATGCATAAGTCAATTATGTAATGAAGGTTACCTTGTAAAGTTTTGAAATGATAAATATGTAGTATAAAATTTCATGGATAAATACATTCTTTCTACCAATCGGCATGATAATGCTAATAAACATTACATAGAAGGCCGTAAGAGCCAATAATTATATTTCCTTAGTACAATGTAAGATCAATCTCATTTATAGAATAGAAACATAGGACATTATAACCTTAAAATATTAGGTATGTCATCTAATAAAAGGCTTATTGGGGATATATTGTAACTATATTTGATTCTTAAAAATTCTAAAACCCTTATCAATATAGTAAGAAAAATAATTGATGTTTTAAATCTATTAGTTAACTCTCAACTACTGATTATTTATTGTTTGGTTGTATGAATTTATATAGTCATACGCAAAATAGGTGTATTGGGGGAAAATTCAATGTGTTTGTCTTGTTTGATTTTTATAGTATACACAAATGGGATTATTTCTGTAGAAAAAAATATGATGAATTTTTATTTCAAAACATTGCAAACTAAAGTGAAAAAATAATAAAAACCTTCCCGTGATTACTATTCTGAGTGATCATGGTGGAGAATTTTTTAATTATGTTTTTGACAAATTTTTTTGTAAAAATGTTATAAAATATTACTTTTTAGATAGTATGTCTCCTTAGAAAAATGGTGTTGTTGGATTAAGAAATCATAATCTTCGATAAATAAAAAGAACTATGTTAATTGAATACATAATTACTAAACATTGTTGGGTTTAAGTGGTTAGTACAACATGATATACTATAAATCCGGTTTTAATTCATAATTTTATTAATAAAACTCATTTTGAATTTTGGACTAGTAGGAATCCAAAGGATTCTTAAATAATAGTTTTTGGGTTAAAATTATTCATCTTGAATAAGAAATACAACTTATATAAATTTTCACTAAAATCTAATGAAGAAATTTTTTTAGGTTTGTCCACTACTTTTAAGGAATTTAGTGTTTTTCATTGAAATTATTGTATTATTAGGGAAATAGTATAAGTGAAATTTGATAAATGTGATCCTTTTGTTTCCAAATAAATACCAACAAGCATCCTCAAAATTTATTTAAAAATAATAATTTTTAAACTATGTTAGAAAATTAATCTTATAAGGAAAGTACTGAAGAAATAGTTTATAAATTATTTACCTAGGAATATTGGTTACCTTATGTTGATGAATTATTATTTCAAAGAATTAATAACTTAGTTCTTTCATAGGAATCATCATAGCGGTAATATTATTGGTGATGTTGATCAACCTATTAGGACAATACATTCGGAAAGTAATGAAATGAAACAACTTTATTTCAATTCCTAATTGAGCCTGATATCCCTAATGAGGTATTAGGTGATGAGAATTGGATTAAATTTCAATAATATGTTCTAAATTAATTCGAGGAGAACAATGTCTAGAATCCTGTTAATCAACATAAAAAACTTCTATAATTGCTGTATATTGGGTTTTTAAAAAAAATGTGATGAAAATTTTATTTCTATTATAATTAATGAATGAATTTTTGATAAGGGTTATAATCATGATGAAGTCATGGATTATTAATAATCATATGCACTAGTAGCTAGACTGGTTACTACTAGTTTTTTACTATCCATTGAACTATACTTTTATTTTAATATTTTTCAAATGGATGTGTAGGTTACTATAATTAACATATATATTCAGGAGGAAGTATCAATTGAAATCTCCCAATATTTGAGAATAAAAAACATCATGAATTGGTTTATAAACATACCAAATCTTTATATAGACATAAATAAGATCTGGAATCCTTGTGTGATAGGTTAAAAATATTTTTGTTACAAAAAACATTTGTTATGAGATTTGTACATCCAAGCCTTTTTATAAAAAATGTTAATTTTTTTAAAATGTTTCCAAATTATTTTGATCAAATTATATTCAGATAAACTGAGAAATCATTAACAGAATCCATTTTGAATCATATGAAATTTTAGTTTGAGATGAGTACGATGGGTAACTAAACATTTTTTCTTGGTTTTAAAATTTATTAAAAACTAGAATACACAAATATATCGGAACATGAGTATATAATTTTTTTTATTTAAATGAATGAATATGATAATAAAAAATTATTAGTACTCATTTATGTACCACAAATACACTTCTTCTTGATGTGTTTGGGAAACTAGTTCATCCAAAAACATTTCGACTTAGGATAGGATGTTTACATTACTTAACAATTTTTCATCCTAACATAATGTTTTATGCATTATTATGTGGAAGATATCAATTAATTATAAAAGAGTTCATCCTTAAAAATGTACAACTAATTTTTTATTATCTTAACTGAACTATGAATTTATGAGTTTTCTATTCTTCTTGAAATGATTTTAAAATAAAATGTTTTTATAAATGAGGACACTGGTAGATGTAGAATAGATTGAAATACTATGTGATGAACATATAATTTTTAAAAGATTCATTAGTTTCATGGCTATATATGAAACAACACCTAATAGAAATGTCCACTACTGATGATGAATATATGGTAGCTGGAAGATGTCATGTTCAAATGTTGTGGATACGACACACTCTCTCTAATTATGGCATGAGTTTTTCTAAAAATCAAATAATATGTTGTAACACCAGTGACATTGCTTTAAGGATGAATCATACACATCACTTTGATGAAGAACACAATGATATTAGGCGTCTATTTCATATAGATCACAAACATATAGGAGATATCATTTAATAATTAATTGGAATGAAAGATCAACTTTCTAATATTTTTAAAAATATTTTGTCTTCCGATGTATTTGAATACATTTAACAAATACTGGGAATAATCAATGTAATGTGATATTTTATATATACTTCTTATTTAAACATATTTTTATATTACTTTACTCATTTAAATTGGGGGACTATATATGTTATATTTTTTTTAAATATTTTATATTTTCAAAATTTTAGTTTTCTTAAATTTTTATAATAATGACGTTTCAAACTCATGTTTCTTTAAAAATGTTTTTCATTTATTATTACTTGAAGGATGATAATATTCATAAATTATAGAAATTTCCTAAACTCATGTCTTCACAAACCTATTGGACTCATTTTTTTTAAAAGTATTTATTCTTTAAAATCATATTCTATTTTAACTCTAAAAACTATTTTACATTTTATTCAAAAAAAATTAAATTTAAGATATAATTTTAAAAAAAATATATCATACCTAGTCCCTTATATCTATTGTAATATAATCAGTTAAAAAATTTTAGGAATAAAATGTTATTCATACCGATAACAGTTGTCAAATTTGAAGGTATTCTTCTTATCTTTATTCATTGTACTATTTCATTAGAATTTTTTATCAATGTTGTTGTTATATTTATTTTAGTTGTATTAAAAACATAAATTTTTTCATTTTTATTCACGATAAATATGATAAATGTATTTATATCCTCAAGAGTTCAAAATTTCACAATTTTTTTTCAAAATATTTTCATACGTCTGATCACCTGAGGTTTGATCTGAACCATTTGATCCTTCTAGAATTTGAACTAACACATCCATTTAATATATAAAGGGGTTACTACCTATGTGACACATCGAAAATCTCAATATATTGTGTTGAAGTTCTTCTACCATTATAGTATCCATGTCTGATATGTTCTTATTTCTTTGTGTCTAAATCAATAGATTCTTCTTATAAGTCGATGCCCTCTATTATGGATTACAAGGAGTGGTCTATTTATGGAGAAATGTTAGTTGATAAATATTATTATGAAAAGTATTAATCTAACCTGAAAAAGATTATGGAATACCTATGATGGGAATATATTTTCTCATAAAACATCGATGTGAATTTTGATCATATTTATTATGATATTGTTTAGAGTTTTGATAAATCTATTATATTTTATATTGATAATGAAAAAAAGCATCATGTTTCTTGATATATGAAAAAGTTTAAAAATGATATATAATAAGGCCTCTAGTATGCTAAAAATACCATAATTTTGAGAATTTTTTTTATCTTCTCATATGTTATTAGAAAAAAATGTCTCTTTTTATAAAAAGATGGTTGATGATTCCATGTTTGATTATTTTGAAAAATATGGGAAGGTGACTAATATGAAACATAATAATAGGGTTGTTTTGATATGGATGGAAGGGTTCTTGATTTTAAAAAAGGGGATCATTACACCATATAGTTTTCTGATATTTTAATTCTATATTATATTGTGAATATGAAAAAATTGATCTTATGGTATTCATATTTCTCAATATTCACAATATATTGAACAAATTAATTAAGTATCAAATAATTTGTTTCCAACCATTTTAGGAGTGTTAATTACGGAGATCATGAAATATATTGACATTGAAAATAAGTCACCTTTGAAAAATATTAAAATCATATTCCTCACTGAGGATACTATAATAAGTTAGATATTTTCTTTGGATTCAGAATAACATAAGTTTTTTTGAATCCTAATACTCATGCATCAGATGATTAATCTCATATAAAATCTATAACGGTTATTAATTAGAAGAAAAATAAAATTTATCATGATAATAATGGAAATAAAAGGCCTCAAAAACATAAGAAACATAAGTTAGTCCTATATGAAGTAATGGATGAATATACTTAACGAATTTCTAAATAAAATAATGTGATCCCTAAATTATACTCGACAAAATAGAGGCCTTTTCATTATGAATTCATGGTTTCATAGCCCTATAAAAACTATCAAAGGAATATAAACAAAAAAATAAACATCAAGGTGCTATAATTGCTGATTCAATATTGAAAATATTTTAGGCAACCTCAAAAAATGTTTTTACTTCATCATCAAATTGATAATCCTATTCTTTATGCCATATTGTATTTTCAAGAATCATATTTTGTTCATTCAGAATCTTCCCTATAAGATAAACGGGAATGAATGTTTTTGTTGAGGAATCAATACCTCCTCATGTTCATGAAAAAGAATCAATGTTGGTCCTAGTTGATAGGGTTTATTCAAGAATAAATGAATAGATCTATGAGAAGTTTATTAAATCAATATTATTAAATGTTGTAGGAATTTATACATTATTCAATGTGGGGGATTAAAAAAAAGATAATATATAGAAGCCTATACTGAGGAAGAAGTACGCACTAATGTCGATTAAGATAAAAAAGATGATGATAAAATGCGGATAAATTTTATGACGATCAAGATAATGAGGATGAAAAAAATGAAAAAGATGAAGATGTCAAATATGAAATAATTTTTTGAGAACATCATAGGAATAATCATCATATTTTCCATATAAGGTTGATCAAAAATATAAATCTGGTAGTTCAAAGATGAAAAAATCAATAGAGATAGAAGTTGATAATTCATCATAAAAATATGAGATAGATCTAAATTCAAAATTAGATGGGGACAAAGCTAACATTGATGATGAAGAAATAATTAAAATTTATAATGGGATGGAATTATGTTAAAGAGTTTAAAAACATTTTCAATAAAAAAAGATAAGTCGAATGGAAAAATTAGTAATGTTCAATCCAATCAACCTCAAATTATTGACTTTGATTTTCCAGACTAAGTTAATACGATTAATGTGAAAAGAGTTTATTTTATAATATAGGATATAAATATATTTTAAATAACAATCCCATAATTTCAAATACTAGAAGCCAGAGTGGGTTTGTATTCATGAGAATAAAATTACAAAATTGGAATATATCAAAAGTTTATAAAATTGGGTGATTCGTAAAGATGATAATCCCAATGTTCTTTATGAAAGTACTGCAGCTCCCAAAAGTCATGAAATAATGTGGTGAAATAGTCTCACAATAATTATTATGATGTAATATTACATGAAAAAACAACTAAATATATGATGAATATTTAGAATGAATCATCAATATCCTCTAATGTGTTATTCAAATGTATTTCGGATGGGGTAAAATATGGGGATTTGTTCAAGAATAAAAAAAAATCTCATGTTTTTAAATGGAAACATGATTTTTGATAGTTCACATGATACGTCACATCGATCTAAAACCTCCTACCAAATAGTATTATTTAATATTTTAGTTATCAATTATCCATTAAAATAGTGGGAATGGAAAATGTTAAGTTAATTATTAATATATGGATTAGACTTGTTTATATAATGATTCATTGGTTACCAAATAATATTGAAATGAATCAGAAAACCCATTGACTACAAGGGATGTGTTTTTAAGTAAAAATATTTACATGTGAGTACTTATTATTATAAAATAATAAAATCACACCTTTTGGATTATATTAATGAAATATAACTTAAATAAATTGTTTTTAATTCGTCCTATATATTTTTTATTCATTATATTGAACCAAATTAATCTTTATGGACAAAAAGAATTATTTTTCATTAAAATAAATTTTTACAGCCTTTAGATGGATAAAAATTTTCAAATGTTGTTTTCTTCACCTTTATATGATATATTAGACAGAATAAAACTTCTTATTTGGAATCAGTACACAAAAACTCACTTTGGTTATTTTTTTGGTAATATTCTGATAAAAATATCATTTTAATGAATAATGAATAAATGCTGTATTTTAATTCAAAACTTCCTTTTTGACTAATATAATTATATTTTTAAATTATAATTTGTTATTTTTAGGGAATAATTAGTTGAATTTTTTATCATCTAATACAATTTTGTCCATTAGATGTAATTTCCCATTTAAATTTGATATATACACATGTTAATCTTCTGATGTTTTTACATTTTAAAAAAAAACTTCCTCAGCCCATTAATGAGATTAATATTAAATTTATTTTATTCAATTTTTGAATTGAATTTTCCAAATGTATAGATATAGTTGAAATAATATTAAAAAATTTACATAACATGATCAAAACTATTTTTGGTGAAATGTATATTTAATATTTTATTTACCATAGTTAAATTTAAATAAGGTCATTAATGGTATAAATAACAATATAATAATATAAAAATATTATAAAAATTGTCAGAATATTGTTGTATGAGTTATGGTTGATCTAGAAAATCCTTGGGATGAAAAGTTTGCATTTGGAAGTCACTTGGGTGTGATTATTAGATTTATAACATTAATGTTAAAGTAGAGGCAAAGATGTAACAATCATTTCTCTTATCACTAAAATAATAATAATTTTGGGTTATATACATGATCTCTTAGACTTTAAACAGTCATTAGAAATGTAAAAATATAAACTACATTTTGTAAATTTATTAATAATTTTTACGAAACAAATAAGTAAATTTAATTATGACACAGTGATGTCGAATTAATAGATTTATTTATTAATGAATCAAATAAATGATAAAATAAATATTAATATAAACATTATATGACATAATTTTTCAATTAACAAATTTTCCTGTTGACTATGAAATGTTATAAGTCTCTTAAAATGTTTTTTTCTAATTTATCTCACTATTTAGATTTTAGTTAAATACAATAGAACTAAAAGTGTAAAAATTGACATAATTGATATTTTATAAAAATAATAATTTAATAAATTATAAGAAAATTAATAAAATTTAATATCCCAAAGTGTCTACAATATGGTATAAATTTTCATTAAATTTACAATTATTGGATATTAATTCCATATAATAAATGTTTATAGCCTCTTAATATTTAAAATTTTGTTACCATAATAAAAAATAAAGGAGAATAATTAAGGGTAAACCGAAATGATATGGTTTAAAATAAATTCAATACATATATAACAATTATTGGATCAGAGGTTTCAGTAATATCCTCTTATTATTTTTCACATATCCTATGATAGATTGATTTGGATTAAATTTATAATAAGTTAATTTTTTTAGAGTTTCCCAGGGTACCTCTCTCCTCTCATATAAAAGGAACCCACTATTCTCTAATAACCACATTTCATGAATAATTTGTTTTAGCCATGATATACCCAAAACCCTTCTTAAAATACCTATCCACACTATAGAGTCCTTTTGTTAGGAATAAATCCTTTTTAGATCTGGTAATGTTTTCTTATAATGGTGATCAATTGAAGAAGTCATATCGTTTTTTAAGTGTTTATTTTTTATTTATTCTTCCACATACATTATATCTTATTCTTCTAAGATGAAATAATAACTATAGTATCCAAAAAAATAATGATATTTTATTATTTTAATATCATCATCAAAATCCATCCCCAATTTCATCAAATTGTTAATGAACAATTCATTAATGTGAATGGAGGACTTCCAACTTGTGAACCGATATAGTTCATTTTTCATTAATGTCTATAAAGAATTATTATCATAATGAAATAAATGTTTATATTTGATATAAAGGAATTATTTATAATTTTTAATGAATAAAATTACATTTATTTTTTTATTTTACATGCACAAGAAAATGATAACGTCTTTCGTGCGTCCGTGTGAACTATCAACTCCACGAAGCGATATGAATCAATTTTTTAACCAAATTACTTTTATAATATATATAAATATATTTAAATTATGATTATGATTTTAATAATATTATGAACATTTTTTATGATATAATAATAATTTAATTGATTTCATAATGGTATATGAAAAATTGTAAACGTTCCTCATTCACACCTATGGCCTATCACCTCCATGGTTTTAAAATTATTCATTTTTCAAGACCATAATTAATGGTTTGATATAAAAAAGTATGATTAATGTATAAATGTGATGAATAGTAAATGAATACTATTTTGGAGATGATGTACTTTTACCCACGTGGACAATTTACATCAAAACAAGTTCATTTTCAACACATGTTCTGAATATTGAAAAAACGTCTGATATGATCATTAATATTTATTTAACATTTTTTAACATAGTAATAAGTGAAAATAAAATAATAATACACTTCAAAAATGTTATTATCCAATTTTTAATTAGCTTCTTCTTTTTATTTATTAATATAATGATTTTTTATGATGATACGGGCTCAAGGTAAAGGTATTCTTTCACTCAAAACATAATTTTAATGTTTTCATGATTTATTCATATGAATATTTTTTTTAATTTTCTTGTTCACAAATTGATTTTATGGATATTTTATTGAAGTAAATGTTTTAAGATGATAATTTTATAATTTCATTTAAAAGTTTCAAAGTGGTATTGGACACTTTGATTCAAAAATCTATTTATTAAATGGGTTAAATAGTTTGGGAAATAGATTCAATATTTATATATCTTGAAATGGATTATTGTGATTGATGGGTGAAATGTTGATTATTTTAATACATTATGTGTTATGATTATATAATGTTAGTTGGACATTTCAAATATTGTTACATGATTAACCAATGATGGTTGGTTCCATTATAAATTAAGGGAGGGCGATCCATGATATCTCTCCAATGCATTGTGTAAGGAGATGGAGTATAACGATAAGGTTTCGTCTAAGAGATTTTGGGAATATACTCTGATTGGTATTCCAAAATGTAACCATGATGGTTACCCCCAATTTATCTATGAAAACTACAATGTAATTATGATATATATTCCACAAGTTACATATTATGTTTTATGATATCTATCATGTTTTATAAAAATCACATGATTTCTCGAGGAATGATAAAGATTATATGTCTAATTGGTGAAAAGTAAGTTTTTTTGAAAAAAATCATGATTTAAAAATATTCACGGACTATCAGTTTCATTCCTTATTTTATATCCCTTACTGATTATCTTATGCTCATCCCACATTTTTGAAATATTTTCCATATGGTATAAGGATGGTTAAGAGTATAAAAGATATCAAGATGAATGGTATGAGTATTTTTATCATGAAAATAAAATAATTTTTTATTTTAATTAGTCTACTTTTGTGAAAAAATGTATAGTTAGTATCAGTTTTCATTGTAATATTTGAGATGTTATGTAATAATTATAGCCTAATTCTCTAAACATTAAACCATAAAATATCCTCATTGTTATTTATTGTAATTGTTTTATTAAAACATATGATAATGAAATATAGAATCATAAGGACTTATAGTTGGTATCAAAATAATTTTTTAGTCAACATTAGGGATTATGATTTTTGGTTAAACATATGGTAAGATTATATGTCTATTATTTTGGTTAAATCATTATTCTATACCTTTTTTTGATAATGGTATTTCAGTTACAAATGGAAGGAGGTGGATCTAAAAACAACCTTCTTACCACTTTCAGATGACATACATGAAATAATTATTTTAATGTTATGTCCGAATGATTCTGAAACATTTTCTAACATACTACTCACTTACAAGAAGTTGATTGAGATATCAAAAACCACCTCTATTACTTGATACCATCGTGTATTGTGGATTTTTTTAATAAAATCTTATTTTGTAAATACCCTTATATTTTCCCAAAAATATAAATATTATCAATTAATTTTTTGACTGTTTACCTTATCACAAGATTATGAAGCATATTATGATTCTAAATACCCGTTGAAGAAAGAGATTATTGTCAACCAATTTATATTTTATTTTAAAATATAGTATTTAAGAACATAGATATGGTATTTTAAAAGGACCATTGATTTAAAGTTTCAACTGAAATGTTGTGTAAAATATTTATAAAAATATGTCATAAAATATGTTTTGAAATTATATATCATACAAGATTATTTTCCAAAAATATTTCTCTATGATTACCCAAACAACTAAATATGTACAAGGTGTATTTGGACCAGGGATGAATGTGACATTAAATAATCTCTAAATAATTATTTCAATGAATGTACCCTATATCTACATGAACAAAATGATAATGAAACAAGGAAGACACCCTAAATAAAAAACAATGTTTTTTCTTCTGGGAATAGTTTTCTTAAATTGTATAGATGTGAAATAAAAAAAATTAAATATATATTAGTCTTTATGATTTATGATGTTGAGGTATTTATGAGTTGGGAAACAAATTAGAGGTATAAGAAAACCATTGAGGATAAAACATGTTATTGTTATTTTTAACAACATTATCATATTGTTGAAATCCTATAAAAATTATATAGTTTTAAAAAAAGGACAACCTATAAGAAGAGTGACAACATGTCGCATTAGGAAAGGATCTGGGAATTGATCTTCCAACAAAAATTGGGCAAGGCTTCATCACCAACCACTATTATACATAAAGGCACAGGTTCATTGGACTTTTTATTTGTAGTAAAACGATTTAAGGGATTGAGAAATTTTTTTTCGTACTAATGTTTTTCAAATTTATATCCATAGTATTTGAACACTTATTTGGGGAAAAATTGATAAATATTATTTTGGATGATGTTCAATATTTTCGGAACCCTATATGACTAAGTTAAATAGAATATTATGATTTTTAATTGAAAATTAATGATTGAATTTTTATATTTGAGTTATCTATGTTTTTATGGGGGACTTATGGTGATTCGGGTTATTTATTGAAATGATTATCCTATATTGAAAATTATGTTATTATGTTAATTTTTTTGAATGAGACACTAACAGTCATTGATGTTAGTTGGAGATAAATGTTAAAATTTGTCATAGAATACTATTTGATCCAGTAATTCTGAATTGTGTGTTTCATCTTATACATTCAACATCAAATTTTTATTCAAGAAGAAAACAAAGGAACAAACAAAGAAGACAAGAAACAAAACAAGAGACACGAAACATGGGCACACATGACTAGTGTGGCCTAAAGTCATGTAAAAAAAGAGAATCTCCCCTAATAAAATTAACCTTCTTAGGTTTCATGAAATTAATCTAAAGGTGTCAAGTAATGTTGGAGCACGAGATCTCGATGTATGAAATAGGATCCACAACTTTGTTCCCCTCTCACCATGTGTTGGTCACCTTAAAATTGTGGAGGAGTGTTTGGAATTTCCTTACCATGTAAGATACTGATCAAGGTATATGTCCCTTACAATTGAATTTGGAGGTCAAAAGTAGTCATTATTATTATAAAGGGTTATTTATTTTGTGGTATTTTATTATCTTACCTAACAATATTTGTTTTGGTTAATGTTTAATGATAGGAGAAATGTATAGTTAATATTTTGTTGATTATGTGATTCTATTGTAGTTGATTCATCTTGAATACTCGTCATTGGGAGAAAAAGATGAGTTTGTGGTGTAGATTGACAAAAGGATGAAACTATACTACTCATGTAAAAATGTTTTCTTATGTTCTAAATATTGGAAGTAAATGAATTAATTAACACTATTAAAAGGATCTTAACACCCAAAAGTTATCTATTTACATTTTTTCAATGGTAATTTTAACCATAACATATATATGGTTTTGTGATGGGTATCAGTAGAATGATTATGTTCTCTATCACTCTGTATTAGTCTTCGAGAGTATGTTATATCATTTATGTCCATTTTTTCTTATGTATAGTTTTATTAGGTGTTATCTTAGGCATCCTTTATAATTTCGTTTCATTCTTTTAAAGTTGAAGATTTATAAATACCTTTTCCGATGTTGGAATATAAGAACTATATTTTGAATATTAATACCTTAGTTATTGTTCCATAATTCAAATTTATAGGATGTAATTTATAGGGAGTGGAATGTAAAATGATGAATTTTTTAATGTAAACACCGCGTTCGACAACATACTTGATATGCCACATTGAGCTTAAAACACTAAATATTATTATTTAATATTGTAGTTATCACCCAGACATTAAAATATAGGGAATGCACAATGTTAAATGGATTATAAAATATTTTTTACACATGTTTATATAATGATTCATTGGTTTCCAAATTTGCAAGCAATGAAAGTAAAAACCAATTGAATATAAAGGTTATAATTTTATGAAAAACTATTAAATTTTATATAACATTGATTATAAAATAATAAAATCACACTTCGTAAATTATAGTAATGATTTATAAATTATATATATTGTTTAAAATTAATCCTATGTATTTTTTTAGATAATATATATGAAAAAATTAAATATAATGAATAACCATATTATTTTACTAAAAATGTAGTTTTACTGTAATTTGATGGAGAACCATTTTTAAATATTGTTTATTTTCCCTTTCATATTTTATATTTGAAAATATAAATTTATTCTTTAAAATTGGGACATCAAAATACAATGTGGTTGTATTAATTTGGTTTATCTGAGAAAATTATTTTTTTAATGAATAGTGAAAGAAAACAACATTTTAATTCAAAGCTGTATTTTCTCTTTATTTGAAAATATTTTTAGATCATCTATTTACATGGTATTAAGGTATAATTAGATTTTGTTTTTATCATTTAATCTAATGTATGAAATTGGATGTAATTTCACTGTTAAATTGGATATAAACACATGGAAATATTTTGATGGTTTTTACTTTTTGAAAACCCATTTCTATAATCTTTTATCGAGATTAAGATTAAATTAATATTTTTATCTCTTTTTGATTTAATTATAAAAAATTTAGACACTTGAATTTGATAAATACAAATTTTTTTATCTAATAGTATGTAAATAATATTAGGAGTATAGTAACTTTAGTATTTTATATAACAAAGTTAAAGGTAAATTTAGTAATTGAATATAAAAATAATATTATAAAAATATAAAACTATCCTAACACTTGACCAAATATTATTTTATTAGTTTTTGCTGACTAAGAAAATCATTGGGTCAAAATTGGGGCCTTTGGAATCCACATGGGTGTGATTATGTCATTTATAACATTTAATTTAAAGTAAAGGAAAAAATGTAAAAATCATGTCTCTTCTTACATAAAAAAATTAATATGGGGTTATATAAGTGATATATTAAACAATAATTAATAAATATAAATAAAAAAATATCAACTATATAATGGTAATTTTGTTATATTTTTTAGGAAATAAATAATTTAATTTATTTTGGACACAATGATAATGAAAACATAAATAAATTAATAAAAGAATATAAAAAATAATATTATAAATATCAAAATAATAAAAAGTTTAGGCAATGAATTAAATACATGAATTTTTAGGCTTCTTTGACTTTTTAGTCTGTTAAATGGTTTTTTTCATTATCTCTCTATTTGGGTTTTATTTAAATTCAATGAATTGAATTATCTAAAAATTAACATAATTGATATTTTATAAAAAAAATAATTCATTAAATTATTTAAAAATCATAAAACTATTTTCAATAAAAAAGTGACTATTTTAATTATAATATTACATTATTTTCCAAATTATAATAAATCCACCCCACATAAGTAAAATTTATAACCTCTTCATATTTTTAATCTATTACCAAAATTAAAATTGAAAGAGATTAATTTTCTGAAAACAAAAAAGATATTATTTAAAATCAAATAAATGCATGTCTAAAAATTATTTTATGATTGGATATCGAAATATATACTTATTAAATTCTTTATTTCTTATGTTGGAGTCATTTGGATTAAAAAATTAATTTATATTAATCAAAATTGTTTAGGGTTTCCAACGGTGCCCCTCCCCTCTCTTATAAAAAGGTACCCACTATTCTCTAATACTCACTCTTCATGAACAAATTTTTCAGCTAATTTCTACCCAAAACCCTTTCGAGAATCCCTTCCCACTTTATTGAATCCTTATATTTGGAATAACACACTTCTTTGAGATGTTAATGTGTTCTTCAAATGTGATCAACCGAAAAGGAAGTATCGTTTTTAAGGGTTTCCTTTTTATTTCTTTTTCCAGTTCCATTAAATACTATTATTCTATGATGAAAAAATAAATGCAGAATCATAAATATACCTAGATGTTATTATATTAATATTATTACTAAAACACATTTTCAATATCATCAAATAAGAAATGAACATTTCATTTGTGTGTACAGGGGGATACCGCCTCACGAAATGATATAGTTATTTTTTCATTACTGTGTTTCCAGAATGTTTAAAATATAGAAATAACTATTTAATAATTATATTAATTTAATTTTTTTCATTTTAAAATAACAATATTTCAAAAATGTTCATACATTCCATGAACATAAAAATGATAACGTCGTTTGTCTGTAGGTGTGTACTATTGCCTCCACGAAACAATGTGAATCATTTTAATTCCAAAAATTCCTATTTTTCTTTGCATATGTATATTAAAATAATTTTTATTATGTTATTATATTATGATAATTCAGTAAAGATAAAATAATAATTAATTTATTTCCATAATTATAATTGAAAAATGGAAAATGTTACTCATGGGTATGTATGTCCCACCATCTTGCTGATTATAACGTTTTTTATTTTTCATAACCATAATTAATGGGTTGATTAACAATTTATGACTAATTTATATATTATATTATTACTCAATTAATACTATTATTGATATTATGTACTTATTAACACAAGTTACAATTGTATCATAACATCTCATTTTCAACTAAAGAGCTTAATATCTACAAAATATCTGATATGAACAAAAATAATTTTGTATGATTTATAACATGATAGTAAGTGATAAAAAGGAATAATAAAATTTAAAAAGAATATCCTAAAGGTAAATTTATCCTATGTTTATTAATTAAAAATATAATATCTTTACATGATGAGATGGACTCAATGTAAGTGAAATTTTATCTCAAAACATTATTTTTATGTTTTGATGACTTATTCTTAAAAATATTTCTATTTATTGTCCATGATTTCAAAATGATATTATGGATTTATTTACATGGACACATATTTTTTAAAATTTTAATTATAATTTATTTATAGAATTGTCAATGTGGTATGGGACACTTTGATTCTAAAATCACTTTATTTAATGTTTAAAATAGTTTTGGAAATGGATTGAATATTTCAATTTACAGAAATGATTTATTGGGATTGATTAGTGAAATGTTGATAATTGTAATATTTTATGTGTTAGTATTTTTTAATGATACATGGAAATTTAGATGATGGTTACATGATAAACCATAGAGGTGTGGTTACATGACAAAATAAATATTGTCGGTTCCATGATAAATTGAGGGTGGGTGAGCCTGTGATAACTCTAAAATTCATTGGGTAATGAGATAGTGTTAAATGATAAGGTTTCATCTAAGATATTTATAAAATATAATGTGATGGGTAGTCCAAAATGTAACCACGAAGTTTACTACTTTTGTTTTTATGAAATCTACAATGTATTTATGATATGGATGCCAAAATATACATTTATGTTTTATGATTTCTATAATTTTTTAAGGAATAATATGATTTCCTGAGGTAAGCTAAACAATTTCTGTTTTCTAGGTGAGAGTTAAGATGTTGTGAAAAAGTTTTAATGATTTTTAAAAAATCATGGAAAAATGGTTTCATTACTTATTGTATATACCTTTATGTGATGTTTGTGTTCATCCCATATTTTTGAAATTTTTTCCATAGTTTATAAGGATAGATAAGAGGATGGAAGAAATCAAGATAAATTTTTAGAAGATTTTTAACAAGGAAAAGAAATCATGGATTATTTAAAGGAGTTTTATTTTGTGAAAAATGAATATTGAGTACAAGTGTAGACTTTGTAATATATGGGATGTTATTTAATAATTATGGAATAATTATCTTAAACTCTAAACATGAAAAGATACTCATTGACAAAGAAATTAAATTATATATTAAAACTCAATATAATGAAATTTATATTGTTTGGTCCTTATAGTCGGTATGAAAGAAAAGGTTTAGACATAATTTGGGATTAAAATATTTAGGTAAAAAATATAATATGATTATATGGCTATTTTTTGGTTAAATAATTATTCTATAAATTTTTTTGACCACGAAAACTTTTTTACAAATGGTAAGAGGGGGGTCTAAAACAAAAATCTTATTTATTACTAATGAATTTCATGAAATAATTTTTTCATGTTATTGTTCGGATGATTCTGAAACGATTTATAACATAAAATACACTTGAAATTAGTTGTTTGAGATCTCAAAAACCAACATAATGCCACAATACCATCTTGGATCATCGGTTTTTTAATCAAATATTATTTTCTCTTTATTGTCATATTTTCAGAAAGGATAAATATTATCAAGGAATTTTTAGATATTTTATGTTCTCACAATATTATGAAGCATATTATGATTTTGAAGAAGCTACTGAGGAAAGAAGAATTTATTAATCATATTTATATTTAATTTTAAAATATAATCATTCAGAACATATCTATGGTATATTAAAATGTCCATTGATAAAAATATAAAACTCAAATTCGGTCCGATTTTTTTAAAAGAAACATCCATCTAATGCTTTGAAATTATATGTCATAAAAGATTATTTTTCAGAACTATTTCTACATAAACACCCATATAACGAAAGTTATACAAGTTGTATTTGGAAAAGGAATTAAGTGATATTCAATTATTTAATTGAACAAGGCTGTGTGAATCGAACACACAACATATGTGAGATAAGGATTTATCACCTACCACTATCATAAATTAAGTCCCTGGAAAGAAATAATGTTTTATTTTTTAACTAGTGTATAGAATATGAATAATTTGTTTTTGTTGAACTTATGTTTTATTAAATGGATATCTTGGTATTGGAAAATGATTTGGGGGTTAAGTGATAAATAATATTTTGGATGTTGTTCACTATTTTGAGAGACATATAAAATTAATGTAAATAGAATAACATGGGATTTGTTTGACACTTATTGTCCGAATTATTATTTTTGAGGAATATACATTTTTATTATGGACTTGTGGTGATTTGGGATGTTTATGGAAATGAAAAACCTATCTTTAGGAATATATGATTAGGTTAATTAGATTTTGGTATGAGACAATAAGTGTGGTTGATATTATTTGGAGAAAAATTTTAAATTTATGTTGGAGGACTATCTGATCACATCATATTGAATTTTTTGATTCAATCTGAGTTATGATTATTTTTATGGATTTCTATAATAGTTATTTATTTAATTGTCTATGTTGAACTTTTGGTTTTATTATTGAATTTCATAGAATAAAAAAAGTATTTAATCATATAAAGGATTATTATTTTGGGATATTATATTATCCTATCATAACTATATTTGTTTTTGATAATTTTTCAAGATAATTGAAATGGATATTTTATCTTATGTGGATTATGTTATTATATAAAATTTGATTCATCTTGAATACTCATAAATTCAATAAAAATATAATAATATGGTGGAAATTTAATTAAAGATATAACAAAATTTGTCAAGTAATTATGTTTCGTTATGTTATCAATCTAGTATATAAATTAATTCCTCAAATCTAATTAAAGGATCTTGAAACCAAAATGTTATATGTTTAAATTTCTTAGTGGTATTTTGACTCATCACATATATCTGGTTTTATGATGATAAATTTACAATTATTATGTTCTCAATCACTCAATATTATGCATTTAGAGTTAGTTTTATCATCCATGTCCTTATTTTCTTACGTGGAATAATATTATGTGTTATCTTATGTGACCTACGTACTGTCCTTTTATTCATTTAAAGTGGATTTTTTATAAACAATTTTTTGATGTTTGAATGAAATATATGTATTTTAAAAATTCATACCTTAGTTACTAACTACAAATTGAAGTTTTGAAGATGAAATTTCTAAAGAGGGTATAGAATGTAATATCCTATGTTTGTAAATGGAAACACAATGTTAGATAGCGAAAATTATATTTCATATCAATCATTAAAAAAATATTATTATTTAATATGGTATTTATCTTGTAGCCATTAAAATAGAGATAATTAATAGTGTTCAAATAATTAGGAAAATATGGTAGACACATGTTTATATAGTTATTAATAGGTTACCAAATTAATTAGAAATGAAACTAAAAACCAATTGAATATTAAAGATGTGATTTTATGAAAAAAACACTTCTATGTGAATAATTGTGAGTATAAAATAATAATGTAACAATTTTTTGATTATATTAATGAAATATAAATACATTATAACATTAAAAATTCATACTATGTATTTTCTATACAATATTTAAGAACAAATTCAGTTTTATAGATAAAAGGAATGTTTTTCAAATAATGGATTTTTACAACCTCTTGATGGAGAACCATTTTTAAATTTAATTTTTTCAAATTTATATGTTATATTTGATTATAAAATTATTATTTGGAATAGGGGCATCAAAATTCTCTTTGGTTGGTTTTTTGGAATTTTTCTGATAAAATTCATATTTTAATAAATAGTAAAAAAATAATGTATTCTAAATCAAAAAGTACCTTTTGATCAATTTTAATTGTATTTTTATTTTATAATTTAATTGGTTTTAAGATATAATTATATATATTTTTTTATAACTTTTTCCAATTTTATAAATCGGAAGTAATTTCTCATATAAATTAGATATAAACACATGTTAATCTTTTGATAGTTTTTTCTTTTTAAAAACATGTTTCTTAAATCTGTCAATGGGATTGACATTAAATTATTATTATTCATTGTTGATAATTTAATTTCTAAAAACAAACATACATGATTATAATATGTAAGACAATTTTGATTGAATCAGATCAAAATATTATTTGGTGAATAGTAACTTCAATATTTTACTTACAATGTGTAAAGATAAATTGGGTAATTAAAGGTAAATGTAAGAATATAATAATATAAAAATACTTTAAAACTTGTACTATTATTATTTAATGTGTTTTTTCTGACAAAAACATCATTGGGTGGAATTGGTGGCCTTTTATATCCACTTGTCACAGTGTATGACTATTATAACATTTAGTTTAATTTAATGGAAAAATGCCATAATCATTTGCCTTCTTAATAAAAAAATTTAATATTGGTTTATATATGTGATGTCTTTGATTATAAGTAGTCAATAAATGTATAAAATTATTACCTACATCATGGTAATTTATTTAATGTTTTTAATATTTAAATAATTAAATTTAATTATGACACAATGGTGATGATATAAAAGACATATTAATTAAAGGATCAAATAAAAGATATTATAAATATTAAAATATTAATTATATGATATAATTTATGACGTAAATGAATTATCTTTGTGATTATGACATTATATAATTCCATTCAATGTTTTTTGGTAAAATATATCACTCTAAACTGATTTTATTTAAATTCAATGAAGTAAATAGTATTAAAAATTAACATAATGGATATTTTAAAATAATAATAATTTATTAATTTATTTCAAAATCCTAAAAATATTTTAGTATACCAATGGAACTATGATAAGGTATAAGAGTTTATTAGTACTCCAATTACAAGAAATTCACCCAATACAAGTAAAATTTATAGCCTCTTAATATTTAAAATGTTGTTTCCAAAACTAAAATTAATAGAAAATAAATAAGGTTAAACTGAAAAGATAAGGTTTAAATATATATATATATATGTTTAAAAAAATATGGATGAGGAGATTTTTGAGTATCCTAATATTATATTCTACATATCTCATGTTGGTGTCATTTGGAATAAAAAATTCATTTATATTAATTTAAATCTATTAGTGTTTTCAAGGTGTCGCCTCTCCAATATAAAGGTACCCACTCATCTCTAATAATTGCACTTCAAGAAACATTTTGTTTGTCAATGATATAAATAAAACAATCATATAATCCCTCTAATAATTCTTGAAGATTTATATTCATAATAACATATTTCTTATAGGTGTTAAGGTTTTCATTAAAAGTGATCAACTAAAAAAGAGGGATCACTTTTTTAGTTGTTTTTGTATTATTTATACTTCCACATCCTTTAAATCTTCTCATTATAAAATTAAACAACGAATACAGTATCCAAAATATAATTATATGTTATTATTTAAATATCATCAATAAAATCCGTCTCCAAGTATATTAAATAAGAAATGAACATTTCGTTCATGTGTACGCCGGACTACCACATCGCTAACCGATATAGTTCTTTTTTCAATAACATCTATAAAGGCTTGTTATAATGATGGAATAAATGATTATATATTATATTCAGTAAATATTTATTTTTATTGATGAAAAATATTACAATTATGTTCTTACCTTCAATGAATTTAAAAATGATAATTTTGTTCGTGCATACGTGTGAACTATCACTTCCACGAAACAATATGAATAATTTTTATTCACCACAGTGCATGTAAGATATACATAAGTATATGTAAATTATTATGATCATGTAAATAATATTATTATAATTCAGTAAATATACAATAATTATTAACTTATTTTCATATTGATTAATGAAAAATGGAAAATGTTAGTAATGCATATGTATGACCTACAATCTACATGATTATAACATTGTTCATTTTTCATAAACATAAATAATTGTTTGATATAAAAAATTATTATTATTGAATGTATTTTATAATTATTTAATGAATACTATTTTGGAGATTATGTACTTATGACCGCATTTAAAATTTACATCATAAGATGTTCATTTTTGACTCATGTACCAAATATCGACAAAACCTCCAATATGAACTTATATAATTATATATGTTTTATAACATGTTGATAAGTGATAAAAAAGTAATATTGAACTTGAAAAAAGTTATAATTAAAGTATAAATTAACCAAAGATTATTATTTATAAATATACAGATTGTACATAATGAGTCGAATCCAAGGTGAGGTACTTTTTTACAAAAAACCTTATCTTAATGTTCTAAGGAATTATTATTATAAATTTATCAATTTAATGTATATTATATTAAAATTAATTTATTGATTTATTTATATGGTAAAAAATATTTTATAATGATAATTGTCAAATTTCGTTGAAAAGATACAAAGTGTTATGGGAAATTGTGATTCAAATATCTCTTTATTAATTTTTATAAATGGTTTTGGAAGTGGTTGAAAATTTCAAATATCATGAAATTATTTTCAATGAGGTAATATGATGATGTAAAATAATTAACATACATATAAAAACTGTTACACTTCTATAAAAATCCACCTTTTCAAAACCCTTTATTACTATTACAAAAAAGTATTAACCTAAAAAAAGACTTCTAGAATACGAGGATAGATTATATGAATTTATTTGCGAAGGGATAAGTTGATCCAAATTGGTTCTTATTTTTTTAGAAATTGGATGAAGGTGTTCCCTTTTATAATTGAGTTGAGTGGATCTTTTTAAATTTTTTAAATTTTACATTATATTAAATTTACATTAAATATGAATACCAAAAAAAATCCTTTGAAACAAATATAATAAATTTTAAGTTTTTAATATCATAAATAAATATATTTTTTTATCAATTTTGGTCTTATTTTATGTCGTATACTTTTGATTAATTCTTAGTGATCTTATTTTAATATTAACAATGATAAAAAAATATATTAATATTAAAATGTTGCAATTTATACTTATATGGTTTGAATTGTTCCCAAAATGACTCATTTATGACATTTAATACCATATAAAAATTAATTTATAATTTAATAAATTTATAATCCCATTAAATATCATTTTATTCATATGTGAAATTATTCGTTACATTGAAATTATAAACATCAATAAAAATAGTATAATTCAGAATATATATTTTCTTAATGATAAAATATGTCAAATTATTCTATAAAATTTACATATTGTTATATTTATAATAAATTATATTTCCTTTAATAGTTTTAATATATTTTCATTTATTATTCATAGAAATTTAATAATTACTAGATCATTATTGTGTTACCCTTTAAGGTGTTTATTTCACTCTTAATTTTTTTTATAAATTTGTTCTGATGATAATGATAAATATTTTAGATTTCATTATTTTATTTGGGGATGAACTGTGATGACCCAGACCCCCCCCCTTGGTCCCTTCCTTTGCCAAAATCCGGATCCTTGAGGGGTACCGATCGGTGAGGCCGATCGGTGGGACCGATCGGTGAGCCCGATCGGTGAGACCAATCGGTGACACCGATCGGTGAGACCGGCCGACGTCGCCCGGCCTTGCCAAGTTGTTCCAGTAACGTTCCTTTTTCGCAAATATGGTTTTAAACCCTATTCTGCCTTGTTAAAAATATCCTGGAAATCCGAAACGCGCACAAAGGTTTTAATTAAATGCTTCATTAATTCATGGGTCGGTTTAAACCACTCAGCACCATTAATGATGAGTCAAGCAGCGTGGTCAACCCACGACTTCCACGTCTTACGCGGTTCGGCGTTTTTTATCTCAACCGTTCCCGGCTCTTATAAATTAAGGGTTAAGCCGTGGTTTTCCCCCTTCTTCGATCGTGGCTCTTCTGGTGCATCGGGACCGCCGCATCGTTATCCGTAAAGTTCCACGCCCCCGGCCTAAGCGTCGATCATCTATCAACAAGTAGTGAATTTCTTTCGTCTCTCACTTCTGTGTATCATGCGGGGCGGGCGTTACTCTTGTCCTTATGGAATGGGTTGAACCAAACCTAAATGAAGATAATAAACAGCGTTCTAAAGAAAAAGGGGGGAAGGGGTTGTTATCATTGCTTATGCTTTATCTTGTGCTTATCCTTTTGATTAGTGCTGGTTTATGTTCTTCTGGAAATTGAGGCCGTTGGTGGTCGTTGTATGTGCGCTGATGAATCCCTTCGTGATGTTTTAAATGGGTTGCGGAAATTGTGAACTCCTACTGTGAAATTGGTTAATCACATATATCTGGCTGAATAATTTAAAGCACCAGGATCGGCCCTTCTGTGATAACTCCCAGTTAGAACACACGGAATTTGAAATCATGGGGTGTGTTAAATATTTTAAATCTGAAAATCCCTGACTTGTGTTGGTAGTGGTTGTTGGTTGTTTTCCCTTCGGTCCGTTTGCTGGAAATGTGGGAGGGGATGGGATCCCCCGTTCTTTTTATACTCTCGGTGGCTGTGTGAATTTGGGGGATGGGATCTCCTGTTGGTATGGTTTCAGTGGTTGTGAGTTTTTATCAAAAATTGGGGAGAGATCCTCTGTTGGTAGAACCGGGTGTGAGTGTTTTGGTTGATCTATGCTTTGACGCTTTCCTTTGTTATGCTTATGGTAGTTGCCCAGTAGTGCTTAAAATTAATTGAACATTTCGACTGAACGTGAAACAAGAATGGGACAAATGGTTTTGTGGGCAAGGGTCGTGAATATGACTCGGACGCTGTGGTGTTGTGTTCTGTAGGTTGGCTAGGAAAACCTAAGTTTTGGGTGAGTGTTTGTTACCTATATCTATACTTGTAGCTTTGTGTTTCTTATTCGCGCCCCACCCAAGTTGAGCACTTAGTGCCGAACACCCCCATTTATGGGGGAAGGGTGTTTTTCCCAACACTATACTTAGTGGCTGGTTATTAGCTCCTTTTCTGCTCCCTTTCCCGGATAGCCCATGTATCTTCGGGCATGCTGTGATGGCCTGAAGTCCATTATTAGCCCAAGAACCTCCGGGCGGGGTGTTGTGGTGGTTAGCCAGGTGTGTGCGACAAGTGGTTTCCCAAGTGTCTTCGGGATGAGGCCCAGGTGTCTTCGGGCGTGGCAGTGGTTGTTCTGACCTAGGTGTTTGCAGGCAAGGTTACATGTAACAGTTGTGGCCCAGGTGTGTGCGGGCGGGATTCGGCAGTGGGACTGCGTGTGGTTGTGGCCCAGGTGTGTGCGGGCGGGTGTGGCAGTGGGACTGCGGTGAGAATGGCCGGATTGGTCCGATGCGTAGGATGTCTCAATAACCAGTGTGAAAGTGGCGCGGGGTACCCAAACATCGATGTGCTCTTATATATATATTACTTGATCTGCGTTATTTGGGGAGTGAGCCTTGGTGAGGCCTGGGATGGATAGTTTGCCTTGTTAGTTGTTTGGTTCACTCTTTTCTCACGGGACTTTAGTACGTTCCCCCACTTGTGCACGAGAGTCTTGGTTTTCCCTACTGAGTGTACTTGTATGCTCACCCTATATTTACTTTCAGGTTTCCAGGAGGACTACCAGGGCTGCGCGGGACCCTATTAGTCGGACAGTTGGAGTTGTCGTTGTTGTCGTACCTTTGCATTCTTTTGGTATTGTACTTGAGAGCTTTCTTTTTCTTTTGTACTTGTACCTTGTTGTAAATTGTTTAAACATGCATGTGGGAATGGTTTATTTTTGGCTTTACTTTTCCTTCTACCTTGGTGTTGTTGGGTTTTCTCCTCCTTATCTTTCGATCCTATAAAATAAAAAGGGTAATGCCTTCCATTTGCGAGAATTTCCTATACCCTTGGTGCTAGTCGCCACTCCGGAACCTATTGAAGGCGGGTTTCGGGGGTCATTATCTCTCCTTCAACTTAAAGAAGGAGGGGCCTGGCAACCTGCTGACCCTTCCCTCCTTTTGGTGAAGGCGGGTCGTGACAGAATGGTATCAGAGGTGATGGTTGAGAGATAGGACGGAGTCTGGAGTTAGGCATAGTGAGGATTGCATGGGGTGGTAAGGCAACTGTGTTGGGTGACCTTGGAGCGTGAATTAGGCCAGGGAAGACCGGCTAGGTCACGGGATTTTAGGGCCCCCCGTGATCCGATGCAAGGACTCTGGACCTACCGAATGACCAAGTGAGGCCACACTGATTGCAGGGTAGAGACCCTAGGAAAGGTACATGCATCATAAAAGACTTGTGTTCTTATGTTTCTGGGATGTCTTGGGAAATTAAGAATAAATTAAATCTTAATAAGTTTTAAGAACGATTTTCTTTGCACTACTGGGCTTAGGCATTCCTTGTTTACCTTGCAGCTATGGAACCTGGAAGGCGACCACGTGTGGTACAGACGATCGAGACCCCTGAGACTACTTTGGCCAATCGGCAGAGAGCTGATCGAGAGGAAGAGGACGACCAGTGGCAGAAGACTCTTCGAGCCTTCCAACGACAGGCCCTCGAGAAGTATGAGGGCAGCACCTCCGATATGAAGACGGAAGGCTGGCTAGAGGAGTTAGTTATAGCCTTCGGCTTGATTCGGGCCCCGACCGAATACTGGGTTCCTTTGGCTGTTATCCAGATGCGAGGAGCGGCACGTCAGTGGTGGATGCTTCACCTGGGGAATAGGAAAGAGTCTGAGGTTGCTTGGGCGGATTTCGAGAAGGAGTTCCGGGCGGAGTTCCTCTCCTCGACGATGAAGGCGGAGAAGAGGCAGGAGCTACTCTCCCTCCAGCAGGGGAGCATTTCTGTGAGGGAACTTGGAATCAAGTTCAAGGACCTCCTACGTTTTGCTCCGGACCTCTTTCCCGATGAGGAATCTCGGGCAAGACGTTTGGAGGAGGCGCTCCGACCCTCCCTCCAGTATGCTGTTACCCCCTTTACCCTTCCGACATACTTAGAGGTCCAGAAGAAGGCCGAAGTGGTGGAAAGGATTCACGCTCTAGGCGGACTGTCACGAGAAGGGATCCAGCTGGGACCATCGAAGGGGAAGGCCGTCAGCACCAGGCCTCCAGCATCGGGACCCTCCAGGTTCCGACCCGCAGGGAGCAGACCGCAGCAGTTTCGGTTTCAATCCCCTGGCCCACGTTCTTTCCCTTCAGGCTCGGGACCACGGTGCTTCATCTGCGGAAGCCCTGGACATCTCCAGAGTCAGTGCCACGATCGAGTGCAGTACAGTAGTGGCAGTCATCCCCAGCATCCGCCGCAGCAGCAGTTTCCAGCCAGATCCTTCCAGCAGCAGCAGCAGGGACAGCAAGCTCCCGCTCCTCCGCAGGCAGGCGTTGGAGGAGGAGGCCGACCTCAGGGCGCTCCCCAGGGACCTCGACCAGGGCGTGGTCGGGGAGGTGGCCGACAGCCGAGGGGCAGGGGAGCTGTGCGTGGACAGCTACAAGCCGCAGAGGCAACGGTTCCAGCAGGGTCAGAAGTTGTTCGAGGTACGATCAATGTGTTTAGCACTCTTGATTATGCTTTGTTCGATACTGGAGCTTCGCACTCCTTTGTTGCACCCAGTCTAGCCCGTGCCTTGGGTCTAGATGCCGAGAGACTTTTAGTTCCCCTGGTGTTGAGCACATCAGTTGGAGGTCAGACCGACTTGCTGTTCATTTGTCGGGGATGTAGACTGATGTTAGGGCCACATCAGTCAGTTAGGGATCTTCTTCTGCTACAGATTCAGCCGTACGATGTCATCCTAGGCATCGACTGGCTATTTTCTGTGTGCGCCGTCATCGACTGTTTCCGAAGGAGGGTGGAGTTCTCAGCTTTGGACGGCCAGCGTGTTACCTTCACCGGCGAGTGGATCAGTCCGAAGGGAAACAGTAGGGAGGAACCTCTCCTCTCCTTGTTGACCGAGCAGAAAGTGGAGTCAGTAGATGCTGAGATGGTGGAGGTGCCAGAGATCGTCCGCGAGTTTATGGACGTCTTTCCTGAGGAGGTGACGACTCTACCCCCTCGACGCGATATCGAGTTCGGGATAGACCTACAACCAGACGCTCGTCCGATCTCGATGGCTCCTTATCGGATGGCACCTTCGGAGCTACGAGAGTTGCGGATACAGATTGACGATCTGATGAAGAGGGGTTATATCCGACTGAGTGCGTCGCCATGGGGCGCTCCAGTCTTGTTTGCAAGGAAGGCGGATGGTGGCCTCAGGTTGTGCATCGATTACAGGAGGCTGAATCAGGTAACGATCAAGAATCGCTACCCTCTTCCGAGGATAGATGATATTTTCGACCAGCTGAAGGGGGCAGGATGGTTCTCGAAGATCGACCTGCGATCCGGGTACCACCAGCTGAGGGTGAAGGATAGCGACGTTCCGAAGACGGCATTCAGGTGCAGGTATGGGCACTTCGAGTTCGTGGTCATGCCCTTTGGTGTTACGAACGCCCCAGCCGTGTTCATGGGGCTTATGAACTCCATCTTTCGGGAGTACCTGGATCAGTTTGTGGTGGTATTCATCGACGATATCCTGATCTATTCAAGGTCAGAAGAGGACCATGCGGAGCACCTGAGGACAGTTTTGGAGGTCCTCCGACAGCACCAGCTCTATGGGAAGTTTTCAAGGTGAAAGTTCTGGGCACGAGAAGTGCACTTCCTCGGGCACGTAGTGTCTGAGCAGGGAGTAGCAGTCGACCCATCAAAGGTCGAGGCAGTTGTTTCTTGGGCAGCACCCAAGAATGTGGCGGATGTTCGGAGTTTCCTCGGACTGGCAGGCTACTACCAGAGATTCGTACCCAACTTCTCCTGGGTAGCAGCCCCTTTGACAGCTTTTACCAAGAAGGACCAGGTTTTCATGTGGAGCGAGCAGTGTGAGTCATCCTTCAGCTACCTAAAAGAAAAACTGGTTAGTGCCCCAGTGTTGAGATTACCAGAAGAAGGGATGGCCTATGAGGTGTTCTATGATGCTTCAGGACAGGGCCTGGGGTGTGTATTGATGCAGCGACAAGGGGTGATCTCTTACGGGTCCAGGCAGCTACGCCCCCATGAGCGGAACTATGCCACCCATGATTTGGAGCTTACAGCGGTAGTGTTTGCATTGAAGCTGTGGTGACATTACCTCTTTGGGGAGCGCTTTGTGGTCTTCACCGATCACAAAAGCTTGCGCTATATCTTCTCCCAGCGTGATTTGAACTTGCGACAGCGGAGGTGGGTCGAGCTTTTCCAAGACTACGACTTTGAGATCTCATACACTGAAGGTAAGGGAAACGTTGTGGCTGATGCCCTGAGCAGGAAGCCGCATCATGAGGTGGTTCGGGAATCTGCTGATGCTTGGAAGGCGATGGGGGAGTTTGCTGCCTTGCACTTGGATGCAAGGGTGGAAGGTACTAGAGGCTGTTTGTTTCAGATGACGGTACAATCCTCTTTGTTGCAGCAAGTGGAAGAGTCTCAGTGGGGAGACCCTGAGGTGGAAGTGTTGCGGGATCGTGTCGATCAGGGGAACGCTCCGGAAGGATGGTCGGAGGACAGCCGACATCGGATTCTCTTTCATGGGAGGTTGTTTTTTCCAGAGGTGATGCGTGATGAAGTCCTTCGTGAGTTCCATAGATCATCCTTGGCAGTACATCCGGGTGTTTTGAAAATGTACCAAGGCCTGAGGGGACAGTTTTGGTGGCCTGGGGTGAAACGGGCAGTGGCAGAGTTCGTGGCTAAATGCCGGGTGTGTCAGCAGGTGAAGGCTGAACACCGTGTTCCTGGTGGTCTGTTGCATCCTCTAGATGTTCCCGAGTGGAAGTGGGACGACGTCTCGATGGACTTCGTCACGGGACTACCCAGAACTCAGGGCGGGCATGATGCTATCTGGGTAGTGGTGGATCGATTGACAAAATCTGCTCACTTCTTGGCTATCAAAGAGTCAGGACCCGTGAGTACCTTAGCACAGAGGTACGTGGATGAGGTGGTGCGTTTGCATGGAGTTCCAAAAACCATCGTCTCAGATCGGGACACTCGGTTCACCTCACGAGTCTGGAAGGGGTTACAACATGCTTTTGGCACCCAGCTACGCCTTAGCACTGCTTTTCACCCTCAGACTGATGGACAGACAGAGCGGACTATCCAGACATTGGAGGACATGCTGCGAGCATGTGTTCTGGATTTCGGAGGATCATGGGTACGACACTTGCCTTTAGTAGAGTTTGCCTACAACAACAGTTTTCACTCTACCATCGGCATGGCTCTTTTTGAGGCTTTGTATGGAAGACCATGTCGTTCACCCTTATTCTGGGCAGAGGTTGGTGAGACTGGTACTCTTGGACCAGAAGTAGTGCAGAGCACCACGGAGAAAGTCCAGCTAGTGCGGGAGAGGATGAAAGCAGCTCAGGATCGGCAGAAATCTTATGCTGATCGTCGGAGGAGGCCCCTGAAGTTCGAGGTGGGAGATCATGTGTTTTTGAAGGTTTCCCCTCGACAGGGGAAGCAGAGTTTCGGAAAGGGGAGAAAGCTCTCCCCTAGGTTCATCGGACCTTTCGAGGTGCTGAGGCGAGTTAGCGAGGTAGCATATCAGCTGGCCCTACCACCTCAGTTGGAGAGGGTCCATGACGTCTTCCATGTCTCCCAGCTTCGTCAGTACATACACGATGACTCTCATGTCATCAACTGGGGAGAGCTAGATGTGGGAGGAGACGCGACCTTCAAGGAACGACCAGTCAGAATCGAGGATCGCAAGGGGAAAGTGCTCCGTGGACGAACCGTCGGCCTGGTTCGTGTGTTGTGGAGACATGGCGGCCTCGAAGAGAGTACGTGGGAGAGGGAAGCACAGATGCGTGCCCAATACCCCGAGTTGTTCTGAGCTTTGAACCTTTGGTGCCTGTTGTGACAGAGCGTTTGACCTTTTTGGCTATGAAGTGTACTAATTCCTTTCCTCGGTTATGTGTGGAAAGCCCCGGCTAAAGGGAAGGGGGAACCCGACCCCTAATCAAGACGCATTAAGGTGGATGCGATTAAACCCGTGCGGACGAGTCAGTGCCGCCCAAAGCGGATAATATCTTGACATGGGGGAGGTGAACTCTCCAAACCCACATGACCAGGCGGTTTGGCGTGGTATGTTGCTTGGTTCTTGGTAGGGGAGTGTTTTTAGAGCAGGGGTTCACTCCTAAGAGGTATCTTTCATAGGTGGTTGTTTGGACCCTCTCTTTCCTTCTGGTTTGTTTTGATTCTCGGGGACGAGAATCGTTTAAGAGGTATCTGATGTGATGACCCAGACCCCCCCCTTGGTCCCTTCCTTTTCCAAAATCCGGATCCTTGAGGGGTACCGATCGGTGAGGCCGATCGGTGGGACCGATCGGTGAGACCGATCGGTGACACGGATCGGTGACACTGGCCGACGTCGCCCGGCCTTGCCAAGTTGTTCCAGTAACGTTCCTTTTTTGCAAATAGGGTTTTAAACCCTATTCTACCTTGTTAAAAATATCTTGGAAATCCGAAACGCGCACAAAGGTTTTAATTAAATTCTTCATTAATTCATGGGTCGGTTTAAACCACTCAGCACCATTAATGATGAGTCAAGCAGCGTGGTCAACCCACGACTTCCACGTCTTACGCGGTTCGGCGTTTTTTATCTCAACCGTTCCCGGCTCTTATAAATCAAGGGTTAAGCCGTGGTTTTCCCCCTTCTTCGATCGTGGCTCTTCTGGTGCATCGGGACCACCGCATCGTTATCCGTAAAGATCCGCGCCCCCGGCCTAAGCGTCGATCATCTATCAACAAGTAGGGAATTTCTTTCGTCTCTCACTTCTGTTTATCATGCGGGGCGGGCGTTACTCTTTTCCTTATGGAATGGGTTGAACCAAACCTAAATGAAGATAATAAATAGAGTTCTAAAGAAAAAGGGGGGAAGGGGTTGTGATCGTTGCTTATGCTTTATCTTGTGCTTATCCTTTTGATTTGTGCTCGTTTATGTTCTTCTGGAAATTGAGGCCGTTGGTGGTCGTTGTATGTGCGCTGATGAATCCCTTCATGATGTTTTAAATGGCTTGCGGAAATTGTGAACTCCTACTGTGAAATTGGTTAATCACGTATATCTAGCTGAATAATTGAAAGCACCGGGATCGGCCCTTCTGTGATAACTCCCGGTTAGAACACACGGAATTTGAAATCATGGGGTGTGTTAAATCTTTTAAATCTGAAAATCCCTGACTTGTGTTGGTAGTGGTTGTTGGTTGTTTTCCCTTCGGGCCGTTTGCTGGAAATGTGGGAGGGGATGGGATCCCCCATTCTTTTTATACTCTCGGTGGCTGTGTGAATTTGGGGGATGGGATCTCCTGTTGGTATGGTTTCAGTGGTTGTGAGTTTTTATCACAAATTGGGGAGAGATCCTCTGTTGGTAGAACCGGGTGTGAGTGTTTTGGTTGATCTATGCTTTGACGCTTTCCTTGGTTATGCTTATGGTAGTTTACCAGTAGTGCTTAAAATTAATTGAACATTTCGACTGAACGTGAAACAAGAATGGGTCAAATAGTTTTGTGGGCAAGGGTCGTGAATATGACTCGGACGCTGTGGTGTTGTGTTCTGTAGGTTGGCTAGGAAAACCTAAGTTTTCGGTGAGTGTTTGTTACCTATATCTATACTTGTAGCTTTGTGTTTCTTATTCGCGCCCCACCCAAGTTGAGCACATAGTTCCTAACACCCCCATTTATGGGGGAAGGGTGTTTTTCCCAACACTATACTTAGTGGCTGGTTATTAGCTCCTTTTCTGCTCCCTTTCCCGGATAGCCCAAGTATCTTCGGGCAGGCTGTGATGGCCTGAATTCCATTATTAGCCCAAGCACCTCCGGGCGGGGTGTTGTGGTGGTTGGCCAGGTGTGTGCGGCAAGTGGTTTCCCAAGTGTCTTCGGGATGAGGCCCAGGTGTCTTCGGGCGTGGCAGTGGTTGTTCTGGCCTAGGTGTTTGCAGGCAAGGTTACATGTGACAGTTGTGGCCCAGGTGTCTGCGGGCGGGATTCGGCAGTGGGACTGCGTTTGGTTGTGGCCCAGGTGTGTGCGGGCGGGTGTGGCAGTGGGACTGCGGTGAGAATGGCGGGATTGGTCCGATGCGTAGGATGTCTCAATAACCAGTGGGAAAGTGGCGCGGGGTACCCAAACATCGATGTGCTCTTATATATATATTACTTGATCTGTGTTATTTGGGGAGTGAGCCTTGGTGAGGCCTGGGATGGATAGTTTGCCTTGTTAGTTGTTTGGTTCACTCTTTTCTCACGGGACTTTAGTACGTTCCCCCACTTGTGCACGTGAGTCTTGGTTTTCCCTACTGAGTGTACTTGTATGCTCACCCTATGTTTACTTTCAGGTTTCCAGGAGGACTACCAGGGCTGCGCGGGACCCTATTAGTTGGACAGTTGGAGTTGTCGTTGTTGTCGTACCTTTGCTTTCTTTTGGTATTGTACTTGAGAGCTTTCTTTTTCTTTTGTACTTGTACCTTGTTGTAAATTGTTTAAACATGCATGTGGGAATGGTTTATTTTTGGCTTTACTTTTCCTTCTACCTTGGTGTTGTTGGGTTTTCTCCTCCTTATCTTTCGATCCTATAAAATAAAAAGGGTAATGCCTTCCATTTGCGAGAATTTCCTATACCCTTGGTGCTAGTCGCCACTCCGGGACCTATTGAAGGCGGGTTTCGGGGGTCATTATCTCTCCTTCAACTTAAAGAAGGAGGGGCCTGGCAACCTGCTGACCCTTCCCTCCTTTTGGTGAAGGCGGGTCGTGACATGAACATATCTTATGGTTGAACACATATTAAAATTGTTGTATTAATTAAAAGTTATAGTGTAACAAGTTTGACGCTTCATAACATAAAATACAATAAGGGATGTAATGTCAATCAAGTGGATCCAAAAGGTTATAAATTCGAACCATGAATGATTTTTGTTGAATATTACTCATTTATACATTATTTTACATGTTTTTTGGTAATTTACTAATTCTTATCATATTATTTTTACCAATAATTACCTCTCATACACTTAAAAGTCATTATAAAAATTACAATGTTTATTGTTTTTATTTTCTAAAAATAAAAGGAAACTATATACTAAATTTAGGAATTACAATTCCATATAATGAATAAACTTTTCAATATTTAAATCACATAACTTTTAGAATTTAATTTTAAAATAATTTGGAATACATTTGTCAAAAACCATATTTAATGAAAAAGGCTTTTTTTCAATATCATATGTTTCTATTCTGAAATTAACTATGAATTTAATTCTAATTTCATAAATCAAATTACCTAAAATCCAAATTAACTAATAAAATTTAAAAAATAATCTAAATATTGATTTTTCCTTTTACATAAAATATATTTTTCAAAATAAATAATATTATTTTTCACTATTTATTTAATATATATATTTATCATAAAATTCTCAAAAATAATTCTTAAGATGAATTATTAGGTTATAATTTAAATAATTGAACTAAATTCTTCCAATTAAAATTATATAATACTAAATTAAGAAATAATATGAATAAAACATTTCATATTATAGTTTTATTAATTATTTAACTTTTTTATAAGGAATTCTACTATTTAATTCTGTAATTAATAAATATTATACTATGTGTACCTATGTTGTTACATAAATGAACTATGACGCACCATTTAAATGTTATTATTTAATGTGTACCCATTGGATTAGAGTAAATTAATAAAACTAACTTAATTTTGAAAAAAAGTATTTAAAAATATATAAAATAATTTTTTTTGTAATCAATTTGTTTAAATGAGAATAAAAAAATTTATATGTAAAATCAGTTTTTCTTTAAAATAGCTATTATTCCAGTAGTATTTTATTTATAATAAATTATATTAATCACTAAAAATGATTAATTTAAAAAGTAATTTATAGATTATATATTTCCTAATATGTATTAATTTAAATATTATGGTGTTTAATATGAATGGTATTCATATTAATCATTTTTTATCATTTGAAATGCATTAAAAAATAGTTTTTATTCCATATTACGTGATTATTTAAAACATAAATTTTTATTCATATGGTAATTTTATAATTTCTTTTGGAATCCATATTTTTAATCTTTATAGTTAATATATATTAATATTTTCATACTTTTTTTACATCATAAGGTATATTAAAAGTGGAAAATATTTTCCACCTAAGAAGAACTTTTAAAAATTAGATAATATTATAGAGAATGCCTTTGAAATATCTATAAATTATATCTTTATTAAATTATATGAGTATAATTTAAAAAAATATAGATATATATATTTATCAAGTAAACCATTTAATTTCATTTCTTTTTTAGGAATTTTGGAATTCAATAATGAGATTTATGAAGGAAATGTATATTTTATTCAAATTAAATATGAAATTATTTGTATTAACATTCAATGGTTTGGATGGAATGTCCAACTCATTTTGTTTTAGGATCTTAATGTTTAAAAACCATGATTATTATGATTATATTAATAATAATTTTAATGGAAACTACTTTTTTAATTTATATCAATGTAAATTTTTATATAGCTAAATCAGTTGTTTTCTTAAACATTGTTTTTCATGAATTTTTAGTTCTTATAATTAATTTCATTCCATCCACATATAAAAAATTAATATGATAAAATGAATTTAAAATTTAGAAAAATAATTTTAAAATATGGTTAGAAAGCCGTATTTGATTTTAAATATAATTTTTTAAAGATTGTAAAAATTTATGTTATACCAAATGTGGTTAAAATGAAATTAATGTTGTTAAAATAGGAGGGAATTATTAAAATTGAAACAAAATTTCTCTTAATGTTATTGTATGAGTTTATGTTAACCATATCAGGTCTTTAATTCATATTTTTAGGTTCCTTTGTTCCAATCGCATGATTATGATATATATTTATTTTCGTCATTAAATTATATCCATGTTCCCCTTTTCCCTTATCTATAAAAGGGAACCTTCTATCCTACATTATTCATAATTATTAAGTTGTTATGTTTTTCAATAAACTTCCATATTACCACAACATATTCATATAAAATGTCACATAGAATATTTTATTTCCATAATACCTTCATCTTTAAGATTAATGTATAAGAAAAATTAGTTTTATCCATGAAGAGTGGGATCAATCATGAATGTGGGAAGTTAAGATGTGAAGTAATAAAATTATATTACAATTTCATTTCATTTTTGTGTAATATATTCTATATTGAACATAAAAAATATTATACATGTATAATAATATATGCTATACCTATTTTATTCTTTTATGGTTTTTATTTTAATTTTATGTAATAGTTCCATTTTGTTCACTTGGGGACTAAAAATTACTCGGGAAATGATTTGTTGAAAAAATTTATTTTATATTTTTTTGGAATATTTTTATCCATATTTATATTTTCATTATAATAATTTCATGATTTTTTTAAAAACATATTAAACTTATTCATTAAATTAATTTATATAAATTTTTTAGATTTTAGCTATTTTTTAATGTAATAATATTTTTATTTTATGAAAAAGATATTATTTTACCAATTCTTTTAGAGGATTTTTTTAATTTTACTAAATGGGGTTATTTCACAAAAACTTGAATAATATTTCACATTAATCATTTATTATAGTATTCCATGGTTTTTCACATGAAATATGTTTTTCATAATATTTACTAAAATTTTCAAATCAAAATAATTAATTTTAAAATAAAAATTGTATTTTCCCTAGAAAATATTGTAGTGATATTTTATTTTTATTTTCCACAATGAAAATATAATTTTATGTTTCATATGTTTATGTACAAACCTAATCCAATTATTCAATCATTATTCATTATCCCGAATGTAATTGATTACAATGAATAAATATTGATGAATCCCATTTCATTTTCCATGGATTTTCTATGATGAAATGACGAATATTGTCACGATATTGTAGAATCAATTTTTATGCATTATGAATCTTTCAATGTAGTATATGTTATAGCCTTATAATACACTATATGATTTAATAATGATATCCAATTGGAGATTATGAAAAGTGTGGGCATTATTTGGAATATCAATGATCACATTCTTCTACATGAGTATAATATATTCTAGTCATGATAACAATATTATGCATGTGAATTATTGTAAATGTATTTGATAACATTATGATGTGTGGGATTGATTTATTATATATATTCTTAGAATATTTTCTTTATGATTGTGAATTTTAGTGTTATAATTTTGATTAGTGAGTATTATTTCTTCTATCAATGTTCATTAGACTATGTGTGAACTTGATTAAAAATAAATATTGTGAAAACATTATGTACTATTGTGATTATAATACTTCATGACAATATTACTAGTCTGGAATGATTATTAAAACTTTTATAGACTTATTAATAACTATTCTAGATGTGATCTGAGTTTTATTTTTAGGTATTAATATGTTCATGTTATATTTATTTCTAGTTTCATAACATGAACCTGAATTTTCATCATACCAATATGATGAAAATTATCTTTTACAACTAATATCACCCATTCTTAGCCATATTGTGCAACTCATCTCACACTTTATTACATGTTTCTTCAATACTTTTTTCTTGGAAGTTTATCAGTATGGTATATCAATAATGATACTAAAATGACGTTATTTTTTGGACGATTTTGAGATTTTTTTGAAATATTTATATTATGAATATATTCTTTAATTTTATTGGAGAGGACTTCTCTGGTACATTCCTATGCAAAAATCTAGTGTTTGAGGTGTTCTGTTGGTCAAGGTGACCAATCACCAACACTTTTCCAATTATTTCATTTGGTGACCAGTTTCAATGGTAGACCGCTGTGAATAGTTCCAACGATAGCCACATATGAACAGTAAAATGGTAGGCTTATGTGAACAATGCAACAATATCCATATGTGAACAATCCAACAGCAGGCATATGTGAATAGTGCAATGTTAGACTTATTTGAACAGTGCGATGGTAGCCTAATGTGAGGTTCTAATGGTAGCCTCTATTTATTTTCAAAATTTTGGGTTCATGAATTGTGTTTCTAGAATAGTGAGGATCAAACAGTAGCCTCTATTTCCTTGGCAAAATTTTGAGGAAATGAATAGTGTTTCTATAACTGTAAGGTTACAATGGTAGAATCTATTTCCTTTACCAAATTTAGAGTTCATGAATAGTTTTTCCAGAACAGTGAGGTTCCAACGGTAACCTCGATTTCCTTTGTCAAAATTTGAGTTCATGAATAGTTTTTCTATAATAGTTTGGTTCTGACGGTAGCCTTTATTTCCTTTTCCAAATTTTTAGATCTTGAACTATGTTTATTGAACAATGAGGCCTGAATAGTGGACTCTATTTCCTTTTCCAAATTTTGAGTTTGTGAAAAGTGTTTCCAGAACAGTGATGATCCAATGATAGCCTCTATTTCCTTTTCAAAATTTAGAGTTCATAAACAGTGTTTCCAGGATAGTGAGGTTCCAATGGTAGTCTATATTTCCTTTTCCAAATTCTGAGTTCATGAATAGTGTTTCCAGAATGGTGAGGTTCCACCATTACCCTCTATTTCCATTCCAAATTTAATGTTTGGTGTATAATGTTTCCAGCTTCTTACAGTTCACCACATTAACGATTCCTTTGACGTGAAATGCATTTAAAGCCTCATTTTAAGGACTCAAAGACAGATTCAAAGGCCATAAATCCAATATTAATATTCCAATGGATCATGATGATTTTACTTGTTCAAACATCATGGTTTACTGTGATCCGATTTTAATAGAAATTCCAGGGTATCCTAAAATTCTTCTCCATTAAATCATCAAAGGGGAAGAGATATTTTCCTCCCTTGTTCTTCCTCTTTTTTCTTGGGTGTGAAATGCTCAAACCATTCATTAATTCCCATATTATTTGTGTGGTTATACATTTTTCCTTGGATTGGTTTCCCTTGAATTTCATTTTGCTGCAAGTGCGCCCAATATTTTTGGTACAACCATGCATTATCGATTAATCTTCAATATATGTATGATCTATCATAATTATTTAGTTTTCATCTCCTTCTATTTCTCTTTTTCAAATTTATGTAATATTATATCCATGTTTTAATTGGACTTTTCATGGGTGTTGACCAGTGTTTTTTTGTCTCTACATCCTCGGGTGGATACAATTGTCATGGGAGAGGAGATCATAATCAGTGGTGTGGATCATTCTGGTATAAAGAACATCAAGAACCATTTGAGGTAGGGGATTCGTTGATTCTCTTTTATTTTACATTCAACTCTAATGTTATCATGTTCTATCCTAGTATATCACATTGGCATTCACATATTAAATAATTTAGCTGGATAAGTAAATTTATATCGATCATATGTTATTGCCTCTTTTTTTCTAGATAGTGTGATGTCTATTTTTCTTTATTAGATTTTCATTCATGATGGAATGTGATAATGAACATAAAGCTGGAATTAGTTGATAATTTATTGGCTAAAGGCAAAGAGGCATGAAAATGAATTTGGTTATTGTTGTTGTAATTCGATGTTAATTAAATTGATGCAGTAAACATGTTTAATCAATTTTAAATAGCATACTATTTTTCAAATAAAATATTGGAACCTAAAAATTATAAATGGGTTTTTCCAAGAAATATTAAAGAAGGGTTTTTTGATAAATGATAATTCCTTGTAGGGTTCTGAGTCACCCTCTTGCTTGTTTAAGGGACTAGAGCCCAATTATAATGATTGTTTTCCAACTTCTTGTGTTGTGAGGTGTGCCTGGAAGGCTAGTGTGATATGTTTGTACAGGGAGGCCTTTTGGTTGTTGTAGTAGTTGACACCTAGAGTGGAGATATGCATTGGTTTCTGAATGTGCGTGTTGGAGAGGACACTAGAGATGATAGAATGTGTTGGATGTGAATATTTGGATGTTTGTTGTTCCCTGTTATTTTTTATCTTCCTTAATTTTACCACTTCTCAAGGAAACTAGTTTTCTTAACCTCCTTCCAAAAGGGGAAAATGCACGACGTATGTGACGTGATTTCTGTGTTTAGAAATCTATGGGAGGATGGGTCTATGCTCTTGCTATATGTGGAAAAGACTGGATAGGTAGTTCATCTACTCACCATGTTGAACCCCCTTCTATTTAATAACTTATAATGTTTTTCTAGAATTTCAAGGAATATTGGGAAGTAATAATTTTGTTAATAAATGATTGAATAAATGTGGTTATAACATGGGATTGTATCTTATTGGAACACAATGTTGAGGTTGCAATTTAAAGGAACAATGGGTTTTGGGTGTGATTCTAATGAAATGTAATATAGAAATTTTCAATTGTTAATTAAAGATTAAATAATTAATGAATGAAATTTTCAACAGATAAAAAGTGAATGAAAGAATGTAATCAAGATCCCTAATTGGATGTGTGCTTATATGATACATAGTCTTAGAAGTTGTATATGGGTGTCCGAGATAAGTTAGTTGTAGTTGATTCTAGGACTAGTTTATGTCCATAGATTGGTTGTTAGATATAGTATATTCTGTACTTTTTTGTGTTTCTATACACTATTCCACCCTGTCAGTTAGGGAATGTGACACCTTGAGGATTCTGAGCCCTGGTGGTGTTTTCTGCAACATTGTGGTGGGAGGATGGATGCCTGACTACCACCTTTGGCCTCGATCTCTTCTCTTGGTAGTCACTTTTACTGGTAGGCATAATGATTATTTTTCCCCATATATATGTGTAGAGGGGTGTAATGGATTGTGGTTATACCTACACATAAATTCAAGATATAGTTACCTATTGAAAACTATAGGCATAATGTGTATAGGTAGTGATGGATTGAGGATCCTTAATCAGTGTGTGGGATGTAATGGATTGAGGTATAATGCAAGTCATTTGATACACATTATGAGAGATGTGGTGGATCCCAAAATCTACCCAATTACATTGCATACGTGGATGTACTGTTTTTTTTGCATGAGATTCATGTTGTGGTGCATCTCTAAAGTGTCTGAGAGAAATTGTTTTTGGAGAGAGAAGTTTAGGATGTGTGACATTGGTGAAAAGAGGAAAACCAGTGGTAAAGTAGTAGTGGGTTACCCTTGATCTTCTTTATTATATTATATAATCTTTTATGTGATAATTTTTGAGAGTATCCATGGTGAGGCTGGGAACATAATATACCTATCTACGTGATGAGTTAGTTTCATTTTTGTTCACTTGATTTATCATGAATTAATTACTTTTGCACGAGTGGCTCTAGGGAGGATCCAACTATGTATACTATTATACTCACCCTATATCTATTTAAACTGTTTTTCTAGTCACATGGTGTAGGTTGGAGATCCAGCTAGTTTCTAATAGATTGGGGTTGCATGAGCTATCTGGGATTGTAGTTGCTGCTTTTTTTACATTCCCTTGGTAGATGTTAGTTTTCTCCTTTTAGTTGTAGTAGTTTATATTGACATTACATATGTGTACATAGAATTTCTTTTATATTTATGTTTGATTTGGAGTGGGTTGGTCTTTTTCTAATCTCTATCTTTTTCATGTTCTCTATTTGTGGGAAATACCACCCATTTGTGTGTTTATAATACCCTTGGTGCTAGTCGCTAACCCAGGACCTACTAGAGGCAGGACTCAGGGTTCACTATCTCCCTTCTCAAGTTGCCAGCCCAGGAGGGTTACAACTTGTGGCGAGAGGGTTATAAAAGAGAGGTATTAGAGTTCTAGTTGAGGTATATGATGGAGTTTGGTGTTCAGCACTAGTGAGGTTGCATAGAATGGTAGGAAAACGGTTTCTGTCATGTTTATCAAGTGATGTAAACACTGGACAGCAGCTGAGACATAGGAGTTTAAGGACCCATTTGATCTGATGAAAATACCTTTATGATTATAATGGCTAATAAATGAGGTGATAGTAGTTATAGGGTAAAGACCTAGGAATTTATCTTGCATCATTATTCTTTGTGCTTGTGTTTGAATGGGAAGACTATGGGATAAGTTAACCTAAAATGAATAAAAGAAAACATTTAATAAATTAATGTTGAGTGTTCCATGTTCCATGTTTAGGATAATTAAATGTTCATCACTTTATATGTATATCTCTAGGTCGACGTCATCATTAGGACCACATAGAAGATGTCTAGTAGGATGGTCCAATATATCTCCTTAGGGAAGAGGTCGGTGACAATTACACTTGGAGGATGACACTCCGAGAGTTCTTGCTCCATAGTCTACAGAAGTATGAGGGATCCGTTTCAGATGCAGTCATAGAAGACTAGTTTGAGGAGGTATAGATAAGATTTAGTTCAATCCTTGTTTAGAAGGAGAACTGTGTGTCCATGGTTGTGATTAATTTGAATGAAGCACTAAAGCAGTGGTGGTTCTTGTTCAACGAGGATCGTGAGGATTCATCGATCTCATGGGAAGAGTTTTGAGATATGTTTAGTGACGAGTTTATTTCCTCATTCATGAAGGCACCCAGTTGGTAAGAGATTATTTCCATTCGATAGGGGCGATATTGTGTGCGAGATTTTGGAATATTTTTCAGGTACCTTTTACGATATGCTTCAGAACAGTTTCCAGATGAGGAGGCTAGGGAGAGGCATTTTGAGGAGGCTTTGCATTCATAGATCTAGTGCTAGGTCACCCCATTTTTGAAAAAAGAAATATCTGGATGTGGTAGAAATGGTAGAGGTCTTAGAGAGCACATTGGATTGAACTGAATCGTCATTATAGGGGATTCAACGTGATTCCTAACAAAGTAGATATGTGGTCAGAGATTCTCCATTTTTGGGGTAAAGAGTTTATGTTCGTTTGGGGGTAGGTCTCAGCCCTCTGCATCTCATTTCCCTTAGGGAAACTCCTCTCAGCCCTATAGAAAGGTATTAAGTTCTTTTTACTTATGGTGGTTGAGGACATCCGTAGTGAAGGTGCCTGACCTTTCAGAGCAATCATCGTACCCCAGGTGTTCCGCTCTCAATTCCTCTGTTGAGGTAGTTCCAGTCGAGGATTCCACAGAAGGTTTCAATGCAATTAGATCAGTAAAGGGTGGATGTTGAAGGAATAGGATATCCCCATTACACTCTCCATATACATAGAGTAGAGCGCGACCATGGTGGTGGTCATCATCAGCGTCAGAGAGGTCGTGGAGGAGGTCGTGGTCAGATTTATGCTTTAGCATTTCCTGCTCCAGGCAAGCCAGATGTCATTAGAGGTATGCATTTTTTGTTTTATACCATGTTTTATTCCTTGTTTGATTCAGGAGCGACACAATCCCTCATATCAACTTCCCATGAACAATCTTTGGGCCTTAAAATAGGGAGGCTTCTAGTGCCCTTGGCATTGACTACGCCAGTTTTAGGTCGAGATGACCTATTTGAAGTATGTAGAGACTATGATCTTGTGCTAAGGAAAAACCTCCCTTTGGGAGATTTCCTATGATTACAGATAGAACCATATTATGTAATCCTTACCATGGATTGGTTGTATTTAGTTTCATCTTTTATGGATTGATTCAGGATGAAGGTTGTGTTCTTTAATGTGGATGGAGAGCCAGTGGTGTTTGTTAGCGAGTGAGACCCTCAGATGAGTCAGAGGTGTGTTCCATCCTCATCTTCCAAGATGGTTGATCAGATGCTATGTTCTTTAAAGGATTGGAAGTGTGTGTTTACCAGGGGTTATATAAGATTACCCTGATGCCTTTTCAGAAGAGGTTGTAACATTACCCCCATGATGAGAGATATAGATTAGGATCGAGCTAAAACAAAGAGCGTCTCATATCTCTATATCTCCCCATATAATGGACCATTCAATGTTATGAGATATATATATATATATATATTGATGGTCCGTTAAAATGTAGTTTTATTCGGCCTAGTTTTTCACCGTGGGGTGCACAAGTTTTGTTCATGAAGAAGCCGAACAATAGATTGTTGTTGTATATCATTTATCATTACATAGACGAAGTGATGATGAAGAATCATTATCCTCCTCCATGGATGGATGATTTATTCTATCAACTGAAGCGTGCAAGTTGGTTATCAAAGATCAACTTGCGGTCAAGATATCATCAGATGCATGTGAGGGATGAGGATATCCATAATACTACATTTCATTGTCATCATGGGAATTATGACTTCGTCGTGGTGTTGTTAGGTGTGACGAAAGATCCAGATGTGTTCATGGGATTGATGAATGTTGTGTTCCGTGAGTTCCCGGATATGTTCATGGTGGTATTCATCGATGAAATCCTTCTGTACTCCATGTCAGAAGAGGATCATTCAATGCACATACACACGGTTTTGGGAGTTATTCATCAACATCAATTGTTCAAGAAGTTTTCAAAGTGTGATTTTTGGGCTCGAGAAGTTTGTTTCATAGGGCATGTTGTGTCACATCAGGGAGTAGTTGTGGATCCATCGAATATATAAGTAGTTGTGTATTGGGAATCCCCTAAGATAGTAGTATAGGTGCAAAGATTCCTTAGAATATAGGATACTATAAGAGGTCCATTACTAATTTCACTCAATTTGTGACTCCTCTATCAGCATTGACCAGGAATGATCTAGTGTTAATGTTAACTGATTAGTGTTAAGAATCATATGTGTATCTGAAAGAGAAGTTAGTAAGTGCTGTAATTATTTTTCATCAAGAAGAGGGAGTATAGATTGAATTTTTTATGATGCTTCACATCTGGGGTTAGGATGTGCTCTTATTCAATAAAGATCAGTTTTTTCTTATGGGTATCAGCTGTTGCATCATCATGAATATAACTACACCATCAATGATCATGAGTTGGAATATGAAGTGTTTTCTATGAATTTGTGGAGACATTAACTCATTGGAGATTTTTTTTTGGTTTTCACCGATGATAAGAGAATGTGGTATGTTTTCTCCCAACATGACTAAAACATGCGACAACATCGATTGATGGAGTTCATACAGTAATAAGACTTTTAAATATCATAAACCTCTAGAATGTGGAATGTTGAATCTAATGTGGTGAGTAAGAAGTCGTGTAGTGATACATTGTGTGAATCTGGGGATTCCTAAAGAGTTATGGAAGAACAACTGGAATTACATCTTGATGTGGGAGAAGTTGGGGGTAGAGGTTTTCTATTTCAGATGACGGTGCATTCAAATCTGGTGAAGTAGGTGGAAGAGCCCTAGTAGGGGAATCTTGAGGTGGAGGTCAGCAGTGACAGAGTTTTTTGTTGTGAGGCCCCTGATGGTTGGTCTGAGTATGAATAAAATTGAGAGTTGTATCACCAAAGGATATTTGTTCTATTGGAGATGTGCGACACGATTCTCTGAGAGTTCCAAGGTTCTCCTTTAGTGGTATAACCTGTAATTTTATGATTTTCTAAGCCTTAAGGAGTTAGTTTTGGTGGAATCTGTTGAATCCTGAGATTGCAGAGTTTTTTTATCAATGTTTGTTCTTCTAGAAGGTGAAATCCAAAAATCATGTTCTTGGTAGTTTTCTTCAGCCATTAGATGTTCCTTAGTGGAAGTGGTCAAACATCTCAATGGACTATGATACAAGTTTACCTCGAGCTCGGGGAGAAAATGACACTATTTGGATGGTATTGGATCTTTTATAAAAATCAACCCACTTCATAATGATCAATAAGATAAGCTCAATGGATGTTTTTTTGAGGTAGTATATGGAGGAGGTGGTGAGACATCATGGAGTCTCATGGAAAATCATTTATGATGGAGATCCTTATTTTACCTCCAGGGTGCGGAGAGGTCTCCATCATACATTTGGTTCTTAGCAATTCCTTAGCACTGCTTTTCATCCACAAAAAAATGATTAGACATAGCGAACCATCCAAACTCTTGAAGACATGTTACGATCGTGGGTCTTGGATTTTGGATGATTGTGGTTAAGGCACTTACCCTTGGTGGAGTTTTATTATAAAAATTGTTATTACCCCAACATAGGTATGGTGACATTTTAGGCATTTTTTGGATGAAATTTACATTCTATGTTGTGTTGGACTAGGGTCAGAGATTCAATAATTATCATACCAGAACTAGTGATGAATACAATAGATATGGTTCAGGTGGTTTTTGAGAGGATGAAGACAACATGGGATCATCAGAAATCTTATGATGATTTATGGAGGAAACCATTAGAGTATGATTTTGGTGATCATGTGTTTCTTAATGTCAATCCCCGTCATGGGCAGCAAATGATTGGTCGTGGGAGTAAGCTTTCTCCTTGATTGGTTGGGCCTTTCGGGGAGTTGGCTTGTGTTGGAGTTGTGGCATATCGATTCGCACTTCCCCCCATAGATGAGCCAAAAAATGATGCTTTCTATGCATAACAACTTCTTTTTTATCTTCATGATTACTCTCACATCATCTATTAGGGAGAGAACGTTGCTGACTATGATGCGACCATTGAGGACCGACCTGTGGAGATGAAAGAACATAAAGAGAAGATGTTGGGCATGGGTTTTATACCCTTGGATCTTGTCATGTGGCTACAAAATGGTGTGGAGAAGAGTACCTGGGAATGTGAGAAGAATATATGTGCTTAGTACCACAAATTTTTTTATGTTTAACTATTTTCATGTTAAAAAAATATATGCTTTCTTTCTGGTTATAGACCCTATGTATTTATAAATTGGCTTTCTTTTGTTGATTCTAATTTCTTGATCTCTTTTGAGAGGTATCAAAATGGGTGGTTGTTCAGGCCTCTTTCGGTTTACCTTTAGGAGGGTTTCGAATTCTCAAGGGAAACAATGTATTGAGAGGTATCTGATGTAATGGTTAGGACCTATCTTATCCATTCCTATGTGAAAATATAGAGTTTGGGGTGTTCTAGTGCTCAATGTAACTTATCCACAAAACATTTCCAAATTTCCAATTTGGTGAACAGTTCTAATGGTAGACCTCTATGATCAGTTCCAATAGTAGCCTTGTGAACAGTTCCATTGGTAGGCTTATGTGAACAGTGCAATAGTAGACTTATTTGAATAGTCCTACGATAAGATTATGTGAATAGTGAAATAGTTTCCTTATGCGAAAAGTGAAACCACAGCCTTATGTGAGGTTCAAATGGTAGCCACTATTTCCATTGCTAAATATTGTGTTCATGAACAATGTTTCATGAACCGTGAGGTTCCAATGGTAGCCAATATTTCCTTTTCCAAATTTTGAGTTCATGAAATGTGTTTCTAGAACGGTTAGGTTCAAACGATTCCCTCTATTTCCTTTGCCTAATTTTTTTTCATGACCATTGTTTGCAGAACTGTGAGGTTCCAACCATAGACTCTATTTCCTTTTCCAAATTTTGAGTTCATGAATAGTGTTTCTAGAATGGTGAGGTTCCAATGGTAGAATCAATTTACATTACCAAATTATGTGTTCATGAAAATCCATTCTATAATGGTGAGGTTTCAAAGGTAGCCGCAATCTCCATTGCCAAATTTTGAGTTCATGAACAATTTTTTCAAAATGGGGAGGTTCCAACGGTAACGTCTATTTCATTTACCAAATATTGAGTTTATGTATAGTTTTTCTAGAACTGTGAGGATCCAGTGGTAGCCCTTATTTCCTATGACAACTTTTGAGTTCCTGAACATTGCTTCTATAATGGTGAGGTTCTAGCGGTAGCCTCTATTTCTTTTTCTAAATTTCATGTTCATGAACAGTGTTTCTAGAATGGTGAGGATCCAACGGTAGCCTCTATTTTCTTTTCCAAAATTAGTGTTTGGTGTATAGTGTTTCTAGCTTTCTATAATTTCACCCCTTTGACATTTCCTTTGATGTAAAAAGGATTTAAAGCCTCATTTGATGGACTCTAAGGCTGATTCAAGGGCAATAAATCATATACTAATTTTCTTAATGCTCGATATTCTTTTACTTGGTCAAACCCCATGGTTTAATCGATCATATTTTAATGGAAAATACATTTATCTTAATATTCTAATCCATTATATCTTCAGAATGGACAAGATATATTCTCAATTATTTTTCCTCATTGTTATCCCGTGTGAGACTATCAAACCTTTCATTCCATCCTGTAAGAGTTGTTTGGTCAAACATTCCTCCTTATATTGGTTACCCGTGAAATTGTTTTTGATGCATGTGCACCATCTATTTTTGGTACAATCAAGTTTTATCAATCAATATTCAATATAAGGTATGATCTATTGCGATTATTTTAGGTTCATCTCATTCTGTTTCTCCATTCCCTTTTTAAGGAATGATATCTCCATGTTCCTAATGGACTTTTCTAGTGTTTTGAATGGTGTGGTGGTGTCTCCGCATCCCCAGGTCGATACATTTGTCACATGAGAGGATATCATAATCAATTGTGTGTCTCTTCCTTGTATAAATAACATCACAAAATGTTGGAGGTAGGGGATTCATTGATTCTGTTTTCTTTTATATGAACTATAGGGTTAAAATGTTTTATCCCACTATATCACAATGGAATTGAAATATTAAATATTTGAACCCGAAAAATAAATTTATATCGATCATTTGTTATTGCATCTTTTTTTGCTAGATTGTGTGATATATATGCATGATTTTTTGGATTTTCATTCTTTATAAAAATTGGTAATGAATGTAGAGATGTAATTAATTGGTACTTCTTTAGATAAAGATAAAGAAGATTGTAAACGAATCTGGTTATTGTTGTTGTTTTAATTTGATGCTAATCAAATTTATGCAGTAAACATGTTTAATAAATTTATGATGGATTACTGTTTAGGTTTCCCGAATTTGGAAGCATTGAATAATTAATTTTTTAATCCAAGATGCATTAAAAAATTGGGTGTTTGATAAAAGATAATTTCTTGTAGGCTTTAGAGTTACCCTCTCTCTCATTTAAGGTCCAAGTCCCCAATTGATATGAATTTTTCCCTCCAGTTTTTGTTGTGACGTGAGATTGGAAGTATATTGTTATATGTGGGGGTAGGGAGGCCTATTGGTTAGGAAAGTACTTGATGCCTAGAGTTGCAAGATGCATTGGTTTATGCATGTGCGTGTTGGGGAGGACACTAGAGATAATAGAATGGGTTGGATGTGAATGTTTGGATTCTTTTCGTTCCATGTTGGTTTCTTATCTTCCATACATTCCCCAATTCTCAATGTAGATGGTTTTTTTACCCTCATTCCAAAAGGGGTGAAGATGTGTGGGGTATGCCTTGTGCTTTCTATGTTTATCTCCCTGAGGGAGGATGTGTCTATTCTCTTGATATAGGTAGAAAAGACTCCACAGGTAGTTCATATACTCATCGTGTTGAGCACCATTGTGTTTAATAGCATAGTGTGTTTTTCTAGAATTACTGGGAATATGGGAAGATAATAATGTTGTTAACAACTGATTGAATAAATGAGGTTAACCAATGGGATTGGAGCTTACTAGGACAGAATGTCGATGTTGAAATTTAAAGGAATAATGGACATTGGGTTCAATGATAATGAAATATAACGTTGAAATTGTTAACAGCTAAATAATGTTTAAAGAATTAATTAAATTAAAGTGAAACTAATAAAAATAAAATGAAGGAATGTAATTAAGCACTCGAAATGGTTGTGTTTTTATAGGATACCTAGTCTTTGATGTGGTTCTTGGGATTCAGAGAGATGTTAGCTTTAGTTGTGTCTAAGATTAGGTTATGCCCATAGTGTGGTTATGAGCTATTGTATATTTTTTACTTTTTGTGTTTCTATATGCTACTCCACCGCATCAGTTAGGGAAACTAGAACCTCGGAGAATCTAATCATAGATGGAGTTTTCCCCAAAATTTTGATGGGAGGATGGATGGATGACTTCCCCCTTTGGCCCCGCTCTCTTCTAATGGAATATACTTGTGCTGGTAGGCACAACGATTAGTTTTCCCCATATATGGGTGTGGAAGGATGTAATGGCTTTTGTTTATTCACACAAATATTCTCGATATAGTTACTTGTGGGATACTATAGGCGAAACGTGTAATACCCCCGAGATTTTATGATAATTATTCTTTTTATTTTATTTGATTTCATGTAGTTTATGCTACACCAAGATTATCGTGTGCTATACGCAACACCGTATTAGCTTGCAGTATACACAACACTATTCTTAGATTGTGTTACACACAATTTCAAGTTAGTTTGATAATAGTCATTATAAGAAACATTGAGTGTATATATATATATATATTCAAAGTATAAATGAAAAATGGTTGGATTATATTATAACGAAACAATAAAGGAGTCTTGTACAACATGCAACCCTGACTTGGCTTTCATTACACGCAATCACGACCTTCCTCGATAGCGTGTGTCTTTTGCAATACCGGGTTTCACTAAACAACGATATATTATTATAATATTATAAACTAGTCATTATGGATAGTATTACCTTAATTTTGAATCTTATAACATTATAATTCATCATACAAATTTTCTAGAATGAGGTATGGAAACAAAATTAGTTTTTCGGATAAAAGAAGTATTTTTAAAAAAATGCAGTTTTTCCACCTTTTGATGGTGCACCCATTTTAAATCAAGTTTTTTGACATTTTTATAAGTTCAATTTAACAAAATAAAATTATTCTTTGGAATCAGGATATGAATATTTACTTTGGATAAAATTTTCATATTATTCTGATAACTTTCATATTTTAATGAATAGTAAAAACACGTTATATTTTAATTAAAAACAACTTTTTTCATTGTAAGAATTTATATGGTTAGATTATATTCTTATTTGTTTTTAATGTGTAATTAGAATATATATTTACCATTTAATACAATGTTGGACATTGGAATTAATTTCACATTGAAATTAGATTTAAACAAGTGATGATATTTTGATAGTTATTGTTTCTTAAAAACACGCTATTTTTTTTGATAACGGGAATTAATTTTAAAATTAATAAATGCAACAACTATGTTTTGAATATGTAAAAATAGACATCACTTTTGAATTCGGAATATCAAAAATAGCTTAGGCTGAAGTTTTCGTATTTTTCTGAAAAACATCAATTTTTGATGAATAGTGAAACACTCAGTTTTTGGTTAAAACTGACGTTTTATTTAAATAATTATTTATTTTATTTAAATTTACTTTAGGTCAAAATATATACATAATAATTATATAAGTTCAATGAAATTCATTGGAATCATTTTTTAATAATTTTAGATTTATAAAAATTGTATTGAACTTTTCACCGTCTTTTACCCACCTCCTTGGAGCTTTTGAAATTGGTCATAAAACATAATTTTACGACTTCAGTGAGTTTCATTTCGAAAATACAAGAGACACGGTTAATATCAAGGAGTAAAATGTGGTCCAAATAGATAAAATTAATTTTTTTGTGAATAGTAACATTTTATTTTTATTTACCACGGTTAAAGGTAAATAGGGTAATTCAAGGTTCAAAGAATATTATAAAAATTCAAAATTACTTTAACACTTGTCCAAAATTTATTGGATGAGTAATGGACGACCATGGGCATCCTAGGGTCGATTTTAGGACCCCATGGAGCCACTTATGAAAGACAATGACACATTCGATTAATTAATTTATTGTAAAAACAAAATTGGCATTAACAAAAATATTTTAGTAATTAATTTTTATAAGGGGCTATATAAATCATATTTTCGACTATAAATATTTATTGGAAATATAAAAATATTTCCTACATGTTGTAATTTTTTTTAGTTTTTAGAAATCAAATAAATTAAATTATTTATGACCCAATAATGATGTAGTATTTACCTCATTAATAAATGATTTAAGTAAATAAGATTATAATGATTGAAATATTATCCAAAACATGTCTAATTCTGATTAGATGATTATATCTCGACCATGAGTCATCTTATCTTCAACTATAATGATTTTTGGACCATTATAAACTGAATATCATTATATTATAAAATAATAATTTCACTCTTTCCTAAAGAGCCCCTCCTCTACCTTATAAAAGGATACCATTTCTATCCAATTCCTCACACCTCTCAAGCCATTTGGATCATCTAAAATCTCCCCAATTAAGCTCTCTACATCCCTCTCCTCCCCCTTGAATCCTTAAATTAGGAATAAGGCACTCAAAGAAGTCCTTTTGTTTCAATCCAAAGGAAGTTGCCCAAATTAAAGGAGGTTTGGATACGTACGAAGCATATCAGACCTAAGGTAAGGGACAACTTTTCCAATATCGTTTTTACCCGAGATTGCTTTTTCGTAAGTATTTACTGGGCTTATATTTATTCTCCAGGTCCCTGTTTTTTTAAAATGGTTTCATGTATTTTAAAATTCCATTTTACCCACTTTTGAATTTTACTACATGGTATTTAAGGGATATTTCTTTTGTTTATGTTATGAAGCACTTTTTGACTTTTCCAAAAAAAGTACGAGAAGAATGTTTTATTAACTTATATGGCATGAAAGTATTTTTACGGTTTTATAAAGCCTTATTTTCATGAAGCTTCCTCTAAATGATTTCATGACTATTTTCAACAAAACGCTTTTCTTTTAAAAATGCATGACATTTTGTGAAATTTAAATTATTTCAAAGTAGAAATGATATTTTCTTCCAGAATTCATTTCAAGTGTTTTATCAAAACCATTTTCCATCTCAGATGCCATTATTTCATATGTGTATGATTCATGTATAATGTCTCTATGATTTTAATGGTTTCACTTTTCTTCTTATTAAATTATATACATTTCTTTTATATGGATTGTGTGATGATGGGATGATGTTTATGAAACCCATTTTATTCGTTGGGTTATTATGAATGATGTATGTTTATTTTGTGGCACAAGTAAGAATTATTTCATTATGATATGGGTGGGACCGATATCTCCCTCCAATGCATAGGGTAAAGATTTATATCTCATGAGATAGACATGGCTGAAATGACAAGTAAATCCAGTTCAGTAATACAGGGCTGGAACGTCAAGTAAACCCGGTTCAGTAAGGGACATTGACCAATAAGATTGTCTTGGCAGCAATGCCTTGGCTACTATGGAAATAATATCATGTGCTTAATGTTTTTCCACAAATACATGTTTTATTCCAATGTTATTTTATCATGATTTATGTTCCATTATGATCTATTCCTTATGTACTTCCATGTTTTATGTAGTTTCTCAAGATTTTGAGGTTTAAACATTTTGTTCATTCTTTTAAATCCAAATGTATTTGGTATGTTTTATTTTTTCCATGAATTCTCTTACTGATCATTTGAGCTCACCCTTTTTATATTTTCCTTTCCCCCATGATTAAAATAAAGATTTTAGGTAAGGAAACAAAAAGTAGAAGATCGTTATGAGAGATGTTGAAGATCTTTCAACATGATTAAAAGTTTATATTCCAAGTTTCCAAAGACACCAAACTATTAAGATCCTTTAGTGTTTGTTTTTATTATGCATTAAGTATTCCACAAAAGTAATATAATGTCTATATACGTCGAGATTTGGGTCTCTATACTTGGTATCAGAGGAAAGGTTTAGTTAACCTTTGGAAACTAGGATGAGAAAACTTTAGTGAGATCCCTAGAGATATTTCTAAGGTATTTCTAGGGATGTCCCTAAGGTTAAGTATAAGTATAGGTTATAGTCCTAGAATTATGGTAAAGATCTTAGAATTGAACCTACGATGTTAGATATTAAAGTTACTCCCACTTTATTATGTTGTCTTACCTATCATGATTTTTCCTCTCACACTATTCTTTTTGGGTTTTAGAAAATGGATGGAAATAGGAAGATTCACGATAATAAATAATATGATGAACAATGGAATGATATTCTTCATGATCAAGCATTTGAAATGGGATTTAGAAGGCGAAACAACGTTATTATGCCTAATTAGCAATCTCATAATTTGATCAATAATCTTATCTTTGATAAGTTTCCTTACTCAGCTAATAAGAGAAAGATGGAGTTTCATGATGATCATAAAGGAATGAAAGTTCAATTTCCCTCATGTAAGTCATGTGTGGAGAGGAATCAAGGAGAATGTTTCAAAGGAACTGGAAGATGCTTTGGGTGTGGAAAAGAAGGACACAAATCTAGTAATTGTAAAGGAAAAGGTTTGGTTAACACCATGGATAAGGATAATGGTATTACTAAGACATCAACAATGGTTAATTGTTTTAAATGTGGAAATGTATGGGCATTATGCAAACCAATTCCCTAAGGGATGGTCTCATGAAGATAATCAGCATGGTTGTATTGGTAGTATTTATGTTGATGACGATGGAGAGACTACGAATGATATGTGAGGTGAAATAATTGTTCAAGTTCGATCAATGGGTTAAGAAGGTAGTGGAATGATTTATGTTTATCAATAGTTATGTTGTATAGGTAATGTTACTGTGGAATGAAGAAAAAATCTTAGGAATGTCACATTGTTGCCTTTTCTTAAGTTTTGAATGTATATGATGAATGGTACCGGTAACCATGAAAGGTTATTCAGATATTTTTGGAAAGAACCTAATATGCGCATAAAGAAGTGCTGAGGAGATAATCAAATGCTTGATAGTATTAATGAACTAATTAATTATATAAGGAAAATGTGATATCATGGTTTGAGTATATATAATTTTTGGGATTTTGGTATGTGGAAAGATTTAACTTTTGACAGCATTCATGTTTTCACTAAGGTTCATTGGGTTTTCATTTTTCAACAGAATACATGATTAAGGTATTCACATGATTGGAATGTGATCAAAAAGATATATGAGGGATAAATGATGGTATTCAAATTCTTGTTATATGACCTTTTTAGTAATCATTCTCTTTATACTATGAGTTTCGCAAGAAGTATTTTGGATAAGCCTAAATATTCGAATGGATTATGTTGAACAAAAGTTATTATTGTTTAAGTCTAGAATTTTTTTTTGATATTATTGATAGAATTTTAATATAGTACAGTTTTAGAAAAATGACAACCCATAGGACGGGCGACAACCCGTCGTGTCAGACAAAGATGCGAGAATCGAACCCAAAACCAAAGTGCGACAAGCCTTTATCGCCTACCACTAGCCTACAAGAAGTCACTGGTTCGTATAAACTAGTTTTATTTTATTAAGCGCTATGATAGCTGAAGTATAAGTGCATTTTAGCAACCATATATGATTAATATCATCATATAAGGACTTCTGAATATTTAATAAATTGTGCTAAACCTTTTGCGATAGATTCTGCTAACACTTCATGGAAGACAAATTTAACTTCATTTATTTAAGAGATGACGTGGAAATTGTTCCAGGCACAAGCAACGGTGAGATGATACCGAAATAAAGTAAGTATTTCTTCTAATTCAAATTCTTCAACTTTAGGGAAATGATATTGAAAACAAAAAAATTTTGTCGTAGTGCTCTCATATCTGATGAATCGGATGGTACCTTAGATCATCACAAATTTACGGCTTTGTGATGGTTGGATTTTTCATAACCATGTCCTCTACCACTCTTCATCAAAAGTTGATGGTTATATTTCTCTTCCATATCCATATTTTCACCTATGTTCTCCCATATGGAAACCCAGTGATTAGTTAATTTGGGTAACCGTTACGTTTCATACTTTAGTTTTTAAAGTCAAGTTTTGGTATTCTTTTTTAAGATGTGGGTTTCTATGAAAGAAACTTTCAAGTAGAAAACCATTTATAACCCCGATGAATTTCGAGGGAGAAATTCATTTTAAGGGGGTAGAATGTAACACCCTAAGATTTTATGATAAGTATTCATTTTAATTTATTTGATGTCATGTTGTTGATGCTACACCAAGATTATCATGTGCTATATGAAACATCGTATTAGCTTGCAGTATACACAACACTATTCTTAGATTGGGTTACACACAATTTCAAGTTCATTTGATAATAGTCATTCTACGCAACATTGAGTGTATATATATATATTCAATGTATGAATGAAAAATTGTTGGATTTTGTTATAAAAAAACAACAATGGAGTATTGTACAACACAAAAACCTGACTTGGCTTTCATTACACACAATCGCGACCTTCCTCGATATCCTATGTAGTATGCAATACTGGGTTTCACTAGACAACAATATATTATTATAATATAATAAACTAGCCATTATGAATATTATTAACTGAATTTTTAATTTTATAACATTATAATTGATCTTGCAAATTTTCTAGAATGAGGAATGAAAACAAAATCAGTTTTTCAGAGAAAAGAAGTATTTTTCAAAAAATGTAGTTTTACCGCCCTTTGATGGCGCACCGATTTTAAATCTATTTTTTGACATGTTTATAAGTTCAATTTTAAAAAATAAAATTATTCTTTTGAATCAAGATATAAATATTTACTTTGGATAAAACATTCATGTTATTCTGATAACTTTCTGGTTTTAATAAATAGTAAAAACACGCTATATTTTAATTAAAAACAACTTTTTTCATTTCAATAATTTATAGGGTTAGATTATCTTTGTAATTGGCTTTAATGTGTAATTATAATATATTTTTATCATTTAATCCAATGTTAGTCATTGGAATTAATTTCACTCTGAAATTGGACATAAACAAGTGATGATCGTTTGATAGTTATTATTTCTTAAAAACATGCTATATGTTTTGATAACGGGAATTAATTTTAAAATTAATGAATTCCACTTATATTTTTTGAATTTGATAAAATAAAAATAATTTTTGAATTCAGAATATCAAATATAGCTTAAGCTGATTTTTTGGAATTTTTCTGAAAAACTTCAATTTTTGATGAATAGTGAATACACAGAGTTTTTGGTTAAAATCAACTTTTTATTTAAATAATCATTTATCTGATTTAAATTTATTTTAGGTAAAAATAGATACATAATACTTATATATGTTCAATGAAATTCATTGGAATCATTTTATAATAATTTTAGATTTATAAAAATTGTATTGAACCTTTCACCGTCTTTTACCAACCACCTATGAGCATTTTCAATTGTTCATAAAACATAATTTTACCACTTATGTGAGTTGAATTTTTCAAATATGAGAGACACGGTTAATATAGAGGAGTAAAATGTGGTTCAATAAGATAAAAATAATTTTTGGTGAATAGTAACTTTTTACTTTTATTTACCACGGTTAAAGGTAAATAGGGCAATTCAATGTTAAATGAATATTATAATAATTCATAATTACCTTAACACTTGTCCAATCCTTATTGGATGAGTAATGGCAGACCATGGGAATCCTTGGGTCGATTTTGGGACCCCATGGAGCCACTTATGAAAGACAATGACACGTTAGATTAATTAATTTAATGTAAATACAAAATTGGCATTAACAAAAATCGTTTAGTAATTAATTTTTATAAGAGTGTATATAAATTAGCTTTTCGACTGTAAAAATTCATTGGGAAGATAAAAGGATTTCCTATATGTAGGTATTTGTTTTATAATTTTTAGAAATCAAATAAATTAAATTATTTATGACATAATAATGATGGAGTATTTACCTCATTAATAAATTATTTAAATAAATAAGATCATAATGAAAAAATATTATCCAAAACATGATCAATTCTGATTGGATGATTATATATCGACCATGAGTCATTTTATCATTAACTATAATGATTTTTGGACCATTATAAATCGAATATAATTATATTATAAAATAATATTTTCACTCTTTCCTGAAGAGCCCCTCTTCTCCCTTATAAAAGGAGACCAGTTCTATCCAATTCCTCACACATCTCAAGCCATTTGTCTTGTCCAAAATCTTCCCAATTAAGCTCTCTACATCCCTATCCTCCCCCTTGAAGCCTTACATTAGGCCAAAGGCACTCCAATATGTCCTTTTGGTTCAATCCAAAGGAAGTTACCCAAATTAAAGGAGGTTCGGATACATACGAAGCATATCAGACCTAAGGTAAGGGACAACATTTCGAATCTCGTTTTTACCCGAGATTATTTATTCGAAAGTATTTACTGCGGTTATATTTATAATCAATGTCCATGTTTTCTAAAAATTGTTTCAAGTATTTTTAATGTCAGTTTCACCCACTTTTGAATTTTACTACATGGTTAGTAAGGAATCTTTCTTTTGTTTACGTTAAGAGAGACTATTTTACTTTTTCGGCAAAAGTAAGAGAAAATTGTTTTTTATCTTATACGACACGAAAGGATTTTTACTTTTTTATAAAGACTTATTTTCGTGAAGCTTCCTCAAAAATATTTCATGACTATTTTCAAAAAAATCCTATTCTTTTAAAGATGCATGACATTTTGTGAAAAGGAAATGATTATAAAGAAGAAAGGATATTTTCCTCGAGAATTCATTTCAAGTGTTTTATCAAATCCATTTTCCATCTAAGATGACATTATTTCATATGTGTATGTTTAAAATATAATGTCTCTATAATTTACATGGTTTCACTTTTCTTATTATGAAATGATATTCATTTCTTTTATATGGATTGTGTGATGATGGGATGATGTTTATGAAACACATTTCATTCGTTGTGTTATTATGAATAATGTATGTTTATTTTGTTGCACAAGTAAGAATTATTTCATTATGAGATGGGTGGGACCTATATCTCCCTCCAATGCATTGGGTAATGATTTATATTTCATGAGATAGACATGGGTGAAATGGAAAGTAAATCTGGTTCCGTAATACAGGGCTGGAACGGCATGTAATCCCAGTTCAGTAAGGGACTTTGTCCACTAAGATGGTCTTGGCAGCAATTCCCTGGTTATTATGGAAAACATATCATGTCCTTAATGTTTTTCCACAAATACATATTTTATTCCCATGATATTTTATCATGATTTATGTTCCATTATGATCTATGACTTATGTACTTCCATGTTTTATTTTGTTGCTCAAAATTTTGATGTTTAAACATTTTTTTTCATGTTTTTAAGTTCAAATGTATACGGTATGTTTTATTTTATCCATGAATACCCTTAATGATAATTTGAGCTCACCCTTTTGATGTTTTCCCCCCATGATTAAAAGAAAGGTTTTAGTTAAGGAAACAAAAAGTGGAAGATCGTTATGGGAGATGTTGAAGATCTTTCAACATGATTAGAAGTTTATATTCCACATTTTAGAAGACACTAAACTATTACGGTCCTTGAGTGTTAGTTTTTATTATGTATTAAGTATTTCAAAAAAGTAATGTAATGTCCATCTACGTCGAGCATTGGGTCTCTACCAAACATGTATAGGTTATGATGGCTTGAGGATCCTTACTTGTTTTGTGGGTTTTAATGGCTTGAGGTATAATGTCTGACGTCTAGTACACATTATGCGAGATATGGTGGGTCCCAAAAACTACTTGGTTACTTTGATAATGTGAATGTGGTGTTTTTTATACCTGATGTCCATGTTGTGGTGCTTTGCCCAGGTGTCTATGAGAAATCCTTTTTGGAGAGACATGCTTACTACGTGTGATGTTAGGAAAAGCAGAAAACCAGTGGGGAAGTAGTAGTAGTGTACCCTTGATACTCTTTATTATATTATATACTCTTGTATATTATACTTGTGAGAGTATCCACGGTGAGGCTAGGAATTTTGAATAATTATTTAGGTGATGAGTTAGTTTCACCTGTTGTTTTCTGTGATTTTGCATGCTTCATTTACTTTTGAATGAGAGGATCTAGGTGGGATCCTACTGAATATAATGTTATACTCACCTGATGTCTATATAAACATTTTTTCAGGTCACATTGAGAAGGTTGAATATCCAGCTTGTTTCTACTTGAATGGTGTTGCAGGAGATGATTGGGATTGTGTTTGTTGCTATTTTTACTTTCCTTTGGTACATGTTATTTTTTCCCATTGAGTAGTAGTAGTTTTTTATGACATTAAATATGTTTACATGGGATTTATTTTATCTTACTATCTGAGTTAGAGTTAGTTGGTGTCTATCCTATTTATCTCTTTCGTATGTGTTCTCTTATAGGGTAATGCCTCCCATTTTTGTGTTTATTATACCCTTGTTACAAGTCACCAACCCGAGGCCTACTGAAGGTGGGTCTCGGGGGTCACAATCTCCCTTCACAAATTGTTGGCCCATGAAGGGTTCACCTTCTATAGAGGGGGTCATGACACTAATGACATTAATCCATTATGATCCACGAGAATAAAATAATTGTGATATATATTTAAATTTCATAAATAATGGTGTAATATTTATGTAAATTGTGAATGGGTATTTATTGGAAGACATGTTCCTATCATAATTAATACACTGAGATATAATATTTTGAAGGATATTGTGGATATCTTCTACGTGTACACTGATAATATACTATATATATAGAGAATATATTAATGATATACCAAATTACTAATTCACAAAGTGCACCATTTTATTCATTAAAAATTATAGCGGTCTCACAAACATAACATGTTTATATACAAATCATTTTGGAGAACGTCTATCCCCCAATGGAATTCATTAGATGCATCACAAACAATAAAATGGTTACACCAATGTCAATATACCAATAATCCCCTATGTTATCCAAATATTACACTCTATGATCATCCAGTGACATATACTCAATGATCATCATTTATTATTTACAATCTTTTCCGAAAAAATCATTTAATTACCACATTATCCTTCTATGATTCCCCTTAAATATTTTAAGAAAAATATATATCACTAGCATTTAGAAGAATCTATCAGTATTCACTTCAATTGATATAATAATCTCCAAGTAATGATTGGGAAATATAAAAAAATTGGGGCTATAATATTGAGGAAACCGTTACTAATTCTTATTTAACAAATATCTTATTAGAGATGATCTATTAATTTTGGGAACTTTTCATGACTCAATCATATTGGGTCATGATCAATATAATCAAAAAATAATTTCTACCATTATATAATATTTAAAAAACACTACCCTTATTAACCAAATCTAGGTGTTCAAATAATTACATTAGTACAAGATGAAAGGGATATCTATACCCAATATCAATCACATTAGTAGTTCTGATGTTCTAGATAAAATCATTAATATCATATTGTATTCAAAAAAATAATATTATTATCAAAAAACAATTCTCCCCTTCTTGATATTAAATATTATATACATCGTAATATCATAGGGATAAGAAAACATAATATGGGTGAGCACTATTTCTTAGTAAGTGTTACATACAATGGATTCTATATCGAATAAAAAAGTAATAATAAATATGGAAAAGTAAATAACTAAGAATCAAATTCCATCTACTCAGTAACACTTTCATTAAAGTAATCCATTTATGATAGTGATTTTGAATTCATGTAGACAATAATAACTAAATACATAGTGAAAGAAATTTATAATATTATATATATAATTATATTAGAAAACGTGATATTTATTCCATCAAATCTGGGTACCTTGATATCTTAATTAATCGGTAGGTATACAGAAGTAGATCATATTATTTTTTCAATAGTTTTGTCTCCTCAGACCTATTAAAGCATCCAGTAAATATTTATAACTAGTCTCCAACCTTCACCACATTCCATATTCATTCATCATATATTTAATTGTTTATTTAATTCAAATATAATCTATCTCATTAATATTTTTTTATTTTGAGTAAATAATATTGATTATAAACATTTCTATAGTCCATTAAACTGATTTAAATGTAAAACAACTCCTCATAAAACTGATATATTTATTACACAATTATCATATACATGATGCCAATATTATTGATATTTAAGAAAAATAAAATTTCCAACGTTCTCAAAAAAATTTCTATTTTAATATAAATTTAACTACCACAATGTTTGGAATTGATATTTCAATAAAATCAATTCATCATAAATATGTATTTCATAATATTGTATTTTAATTTTGAGATGTTGCTGTGAATTATTAAATCTTATTTCAGGAGGATTCTAAATTTTTTTAAACTATTCAAAATGTAAATGAATAGATAAATATTTGATAAATGGTTATGGTGGTAGGAATAACGTTTAATGTTTTATAATTTTAAATGAACTATTCTACTTAATGTATTCTAAATTAATATTTGAAATATATTTTTAAAAATCATATTGAATAATTACATTTAAAATTATAAATAAGTCAATAATTTATTAAATTTAATTTCTAAATATTTTGAGTGAATAATGTTTTCATTTGTCAAATATTGTCTCAAAATATAAACATGGCTGAAAAATATACCCTTTTAAAAGAGAAACAACATCGAAATATAATTTTAAAATATCCAGGATTCATCCAGTATCCATAGAAAAAAATATTAAAAATATCCAAAAACTCTTTAAATATACATAAAAATAGAAAAAATATGGATTTTATAAAAAATATATTGCAATTATTCTAATAATCAAAATAATTGGAATAAAAATGAATTATAAAATTGAATATTGCCTCTTTTGTGACATTCAAATTATATCTCTGTGGAAGTGATAAGTGGAAATTAAAACATAATAATAATTAATAAATTGATATTTATACTGAATACATCACTATGGATGCATATACACCACACACAAATAAATAGGTAAATAATACCAAATAGTTCTCAACGATGTTGAAATTTAGATGACATCATTTATCATATGTTAAACTAGCCTCATATGTTTTCTTATAAACCATATATAATACAATTAAATTTATTATAATTATTTATAAAACCATTAGTAATATTTATTTTATAATATTCAATCCATTTAGTATATTTTTCCACAATTTTGTTAAAATTTCTTATTATCTTCTTTTTGTTTATTAATAGTTGTGTTTTTTTGTATGTTTTAATTCTAGTCTCATTACATACATCATTATCATGATTAAATTATCTCAAAAATGTTAATAATTATAACATCACAAAATTTAATAGATATATATATATTTGTGTGTGTGTGTGTATCATCGTCTATTGAATATATATATTGAAAAATTAATTACAAAGTTCATGGAGATGGTAAGCCATTCATATGATGGTCTGTTATTTTCACTTATTGACAGATGGAATGAATTCATAGTAAATATTAATTAACAATTTAAAGATCATTATTATAACATATATTTCTTATAAGTTCATTATATCTAATATTTAACCACATATCTAAATTGAAAATGAAAAATGTGTTGCATTGCTTTGGTGGAGGTGAAAATCAACATGTACGCCTGATCAATGTTATTGACATTCAAATGATGAGAAATTAAGAATTAATAAATGATATTATAGGTCAAAGGCCTCAATTATGTCATAAATATCATATATATTACTTAAATTATTAATAATAACTATACATATGTGGTAGCGATGAAACAAAATTTAATTAGTTTGTGAGGTGGTAGAACTTCATATCCATTGGAGATTGTTTTGTTACACATTCTTTGTGTAAAGAGAGGGATAAATTTATTCCATAAATAATAATACATTTTATTATATGGAATATAATTTTGATATTTTTTTCCTTTTTTGGAAATAATCTATAGTTATAACATATGATGTAAAAACAGAATGATATTGGTTAAGATGGTTACTTTCAACTAGAGAATCCTCCTTTGAATCCCTTATTAGAGACAATAGGGTGATACTTATGGGAAGAATAGAAACAATTAAATTTTCATAAGTATTTGGGATATAAAATTCGGTAGGGTTGTTAGATATGTTTGGCCCAAAATAGTGTATGAATTACATAAAATGGGTTCCCATATATAATATATTTGATGGCCATGCATGAAATTTATTTAAATATTTAAGTAATATGAACTATTTTCACTTAAAACTATATTAAAGTTGATATAATTGTAATATGAGATTATTATTAGATTATATCATCTCATTTAATAAAAATTTCACATTAGTTTGTAATTTTCTCACCCTACTTTAATTGTTTAATCCCCCATTAACCCTTTGGACAATTACTTATTCACTATAAAATCAAATGAACATAAAATAAAATTAAAATTATATAATACATGGAAATTAGATTATCTTTTGAAAAAATATTATACCACATTAATTCATTTATTTATTATTATCAATAATATAATGTAATTTTATTACCAAAAAATATCATTAATTCCACTTTTAAAATTACTCATTTAATTTGACTTTGAAAACATGATGAAAATATTTGAATTATAATATAATCCTTTTAAACATCACTAATATTTTTTTTACCATTCTATAAAATTCACGGAATATAATAATTAATATATATTTTTTTTAATGCTTTCAAAATCTTTTATTTTATTTTTATATTATTGAAATAAATGATGTATCGGTGTTGCATATAATTTTAATGAAAATATTTTATATATAAACATAAAAATATTTTATCATGATACAAAAAATCCATTCATATTTAACAAAACCATTTATAACTGAACATAAGTTACCTTTATCCCCCAAAAAATTATTAAAAATATTTCCATGTAATAGAGAGGTATTTTGACATTAACAAATACTAAATTATAATAATTTTAATAATAAAATATAAATGGATAAAAAGATCATATTTTGGATTTCTGTAGGATTATTTGTGAGATAGAGTCACCAAATTAAATAAAAGAATATTTTTGGATATATTTTGAATTCCTTATCACATTATCTGTATCTTTAGTTACTTGATTAACCCTTAACCAACGTGATAAATTTTTCCATGGTTACTATTTATAATTCGAGTAAATTAAACGTATAAATTTAGCCATAAGTTAACATCCTGATTTTTAATATGAAATCAATTTTATAATATTAAAATATTATATATTACATAAATTTAATTAAAAATTATTGAACAAAATACATTAAAAAATATTTTCTTTCAAAATACATTTATAAGAAAATATAATGAAATGATGATCCTATTCTAAAAAATATATATCAATTATCACATTAAAAAAAAATATAAAATAAAATTGATTTTTTAAATTACATTATGCAAATAAATTAAATAAATTCTCAGTAAAATTGTAATTTTTAATATTCAATGAAAAACATTCTTTTCTAGAAAATCCAAAAAATTTAACGTGTAATAACACTGAAAAGATGAATTCTAATAAAATAAAATGTAAAAATAATAACATTTAAAAAGCTTTTCATGTTTAAATTATACTTTTTTTTAATGTAAATCAGGATATAAAATATATATATTTTAAATTATATATTTCATAATATCTCCTACAGTTACATTTTAACACCTTATAATAATTTCAGTCTAAATATTCCATCAAAATGTTATAGATATATAAGTATAATTTTTAATCATTACATCTTTATAAACCCATATAGCATCTTCAGCCATATGGTTTTACCATAATAAATTTACTATATGAGTGGTCTTATTTCATAGAATATTCTCTACATGATCCAAAATTTCCACCAACTATTGTTAACAAGTCAAATATTTATATAGTGGTACAACCTCTGAGTTCATTATTTTTGAATTATAGGTTTTTTACTTCCACATGAGTTTTACAAAGAACACATCATGAACTTGGGAGATATTTGAAAGATCTAACAAGTGAAATTCTACCATCTAGATTAGAAGAAGAATTATAAATGGATCATTATACATTTGGTTCAATATTATATTATTTAAAAATATCCCAACCTTATACTGAGGATATAATTTCAGGAATACGTCAACACCAAATTCAAACTCAAGATCTCACTATCTAGTTTCAAAATCACTTTTTCACTATGTTTCAGACATCTGTTGTTGAGTATATTTAATCTCCTATGAAATTTCCTTAGTTAGATCTGGTCTTAATAACATTAAATATTAAAAATCATATGAACATGTTCAAATTCTATAATTTCTTCTATAAGTTACCTCATATTGTACCAAATTAATGATGGCTTAGAATCTATTATTAAAAAAAATAAAAAATGAAGTTTTTGATCCAAACAAACAATGAAATTTATAATGAATGTTCTCAAAATTATGTCCCCAGTTTGAATAGTCCACTCAAAATGACATTTTTTATGTATAGGATATCAAATAAAGAAACTCAATTATTTCACTTGATAATTTAAAATAATTATATACAACATCGAGGTAAACCATAGATCCTAAACATATGCGATTGATAATGGAATGTTATGAAATATCTTAACTTCCTTAATCTATGTAATATTAGGCCAACCAAGAGATAAATTTTCTCAAACAGTAATAAAATTACCTGATTTCACAATTAGGTCAACTTCATCCAAAATATAATTGTTCAATTTTTATTATTTGGTGATTTCAATGATCAAAATACCTGGTGATTTATATCACATTTCCTTATTATATGAGAAATAGTTAAAACATACAATATCACATATTTCATTCACAATAAACATACAAAGACACCATAAACCAATATATATAACATAAAATTTCCAATTTCATGTAATCGCACCGGAACTATTCATTAATATCTCCATATATAATTTTATATACAAGATAAATATATAATTATGAATTACTAGATTCATCAATTTCCTCCTTTATCAACTGTGGTATTTATGGGACACATAATTATTTTTATTCCCTTATCATTCAAACATGATCGTTATTGAACTCTAGAAAATTTCACAGAGTTTATAGTTCCACATATTCTATATATACCTTCATAATCATCTCATGTATCGATAAATAAATATTTGTATAAGATAGATATGATCTATCACTCTTCTAAAATATTATAGGATTAAACAAATTTAATTGAATAAAATTTGTATCTATTTCAATCCTTATTATGATAATACAACCATGATCTTTTTACTCGGAGCATATTCCACCATGTTCCCTTTCATTCCGTTGAAATGTATTGGGGAATCATAATCATTGATTAACTCCGACCCTCACATTTATTTGTTATTCCAATTATTTTTTAAACACATTAATTAATATTTTGTGATTAATATATATATATATATATCAGACTATTCACTAGACATATAATTCCATTATATAAAAAATGTAAATATTACTACTGCTAGCTCCAAATCAAGAGTCTGGAAATTTTTATCATGAATTTTAAATTAGATAAATGTATATGATATCACCATTTCATTCTTCTAGAGTATGCATCTGAATCTCATATAAAATTCATAATTAAAGATCATTAACCCTTAACCCCTATAGGGTCATATAACCAAAGGTGCTCTCGACAACCAACAATTTTGTTAATTAAAATAATAGTCACACTCATCATTCCTTATGAACATAATACTTTACTATTTCAATTTTGTGAGGGTATTTGATAGTTATGATAAATCTCTCAAAAAATTTTGGTAGTGTAAAAATAACTCAAGAAAACTACATTTCTAGGATACCGAAGATGTTCTAAGACATTTCTCAAGGAAAAATGTCATTTAATGATCACAAAATACACCTTCACATGAGATTATATTACCCAAAATGAAAAATTATTATAAAAACATTCACACTTGGTATAAATAGCATATATATTTTCATTCCTCGGTGTCTTCATCAAAATTATCAAATAGTCTATATATTATACCATCCATTTTGAATATATCATAATATTATTTATAAAGTATACTAATAATTCATCAAGGTGATACATATAAAAATAAAATCATTAAATCCCTTAATATTGTAGGATCATTGGAATGTAAAAATGTATTTAAAATATCTTCATAATGACCATAACTCATATGATGTTTGTCAAAGTTAGATTCACCTAATTAACCTTTAGATAATGATTTCCAAATATATGATAGATAATTGTTAAATATTTAGATACTCAATATTTATTATAGATGTTGTCGATATGTTGTAGAGGAAATTATACCCAAATTTGTTTTTTCATCTTCAAGATAACAATTGAATAATAAAAATATCTCATCCTTGTTCATAGATCATTAATAGGTGAACCCTATAGTGAAGAAATTTGAAAAATTAATCCATTTTATAGATATTACTTTATAATATTAATTAGATACAATAACTAAATAGTGAAAATTTATTCTAAGACTCTAAAATACTATTAGAATGAGGTATGAGTTCAACTGAAAAATGAACATGCCAATTCATGCAAAGATGAGGAAATTATGCAATAAATTCATCAAAAAAATATTAAAAAGTAGGAATATCATCATTGTTTACTTTCTCTCTAACCATATGAGATAAATACCCCTCATGAAGAGTTAGTAAAACCCATATGTATTTTTTAATTTTAATGCAGATTTTAATTTCATGCACAAACAAAACATTAAATATTTCTAGATTAAAATATTAAACTTAACACCCATTCCTAAACCATTGACATTATATCTATACTAAGATAACTAACCCATGATTAAACATAAAAATATAAACTTGAGGAACCATATATTGATTTAATGTAATCACATTCCTACAAGCATCTTTTATATACATTGTATAGACTTGAGATATGATCATTATACCATAATAATTTTATTTCCAACTCACGAAATAATCATTGAGGTGGTTATATGGTACCCATGTATTATTCTATTGATATATATGATTGGTAATGAAGAAAATCTAATGTAACATTTATTATTAATTTGTGGATAATAATTTTACATTCCACCATATATATTGGGACATTCACTTTGGTATTATTAATTCTAGATTTTTTTCCTTCCCATGTTGGCTTCGTTTGAGGTATGTTACCTTGAATCTTGGGATATTTATTTAAATTATTTTCCAATTCTTTATAATTAAATAATTTATATAATTGTTTCTTTTTTCCAATACATTTATTATATAGATGGCCGTAATATCCAAACATGTATCAAAATACAATGCATTTTCAAAATTTCCGGGGTTTTTTTATTCCAATCATTTTAAATTATCATAATTGCTTCATTCCCTTAATATTATTTGAATTTTTTTATTTTTCATGGACTTCAAAAACTATCTTCTTCAATTATTTTCTCCTAAAAATAAATGAACATGAAAATTACTTCTCTTTTCCAAATGGAATTTGATACTAAATAATCATATAATGATTTTTATAATAATATTGTCTTTCATAGACAAAATCTGTCCATATGTGAAATAGTGATGAATTATTTTTGGATTAGGATTGTTCTGCATATTCTTCCTAGATATGCATATAAATTTTTCATTATAATCAAACTCTCTATCTTCTCCGATCATCACTATTGTAATGATCTTTCTCTCCACTTTGTCGAACTCTACTCAATAGAAGTGGTTCTTGAAGAATATCAAATTAAAAGTTAATTATTCTAATTTTTCCATTTCATCGGCCTCTATAGGGTACATCATAAATGAAATCTATTAATCAAAATCTATCATAAAATAATACATATCTATATTTCTCATATAACAATAATCAAAACCCAAATATAGGAATATATTTTTGAGATATTAAATCCATTGTAAATTTTCCAATGAGATATTAAATCCATTAATATATTACTTATTTCCCTCTGATTTAATCTGAAATATTTGAATCACACTATAAAACAATTGATTAATTCATTTGGGAAAGGATATTTGTTATGACTATATTATCCTTCCCAAATATGACTATAATAATCTATGTACCAACACTATAAGTATTGCATTTATCTGTAGAGATCCATACATTTTCTAAATTTGTTAATCCCATTTTATATAATACTTTCCATCAATAATAAATGATGCACAAATAGTCATATTATAACAATCATTATTATTTTACCCCTCAATCTCATTGTGAATTCGACCATGCTCGAGTTCCTTATTACATGAAAAAATGTGTTTTATAATCACAGAGATTAAATTCCACTGACTGGATATAGAATATATGGTATGATATGATTTTCATTGAGCCCCCAAATGAGAGCAAAATATAATTAATTACCACATTTTTATATGGAGTGTTTTTATAGTGCAACCCACTAGTCATATCCCCTTCTCTCCATGTGAACAGGAACACTATTGTGCTCCACTAATCTCAGAAAAAGTGAAAATAAGCCATAGTTGATTAAATTCTATTTCCAAGCAAAGGATTTTGTCACAAACTTATATTTTAAATCTGGGACCCACTAAGAGTTGATTGTAACATATACACATGTTTAAAAGTCCATTTTTTTAGTTGAGTGGAACCTAATGGTAGTTCCCAAAACTCTATGTGGGAACTGATGAAGGTTAGAGTTCCATTATACATAGAAACTATGTGTTAAACGAACATGGTAGTTCAAAAACATTTCCTAGCTGGGGAACATGCAACAATATCTTGTGTTGTTTAAATCCCCCTTTTGGGAGGCTTGCATATCCCATACACTACTATTTCTGTTATTCTTTTTATTAGTGGTTACCACATCATAACACTACATTAACGATAGTGATTAAAACCTCATTTTTATTACGCTACTATAGAAGTACTAGAGTATAAATGTATAGGTAGGAATTTGTATCACCAAGAACACTATAGTGGTGGCTGGCACTAAAGACTGAATTATAGAGACCTTTGTACTATATAAGGTAGTGTAGAATCCTTTGTTCTAAAAGATAACCACTCAAAGAACATAATTTGGGGGAAACACCTATTTTTTTAGGGACATGTAATGGGATTTTAAGCTACTGGACCAACGATCTGGTCAATTGTATTTAATTCCCACTAGGCCTATGAGATATTTAATCAGTTTCCTCTATTTTTAATTTTGTGGCATGGACCCTTTCCCATAATGTGTACCCCTCTTTGGCCTAAAATAATAGAAACGAGATAATGTGCCATGAGTTCCACCTGGAGTAGGCCCCAGGTTGGAAACTCGGATCGACGGTATATCAAACACACAGATAAGAGGTATTACTCTCTAAGAGAAAACATACAGAAGGGAGAGATACGACAAAGACCAATTAACTCCTTTATATACTACAATATAATAGAAATACGAAGTAAATATATACAATTTCAAGAAAAACTACTACAATTAAAATGTAAAACATCACATACCAATAAAATGTAAAATGACAGCAACCAAGAAGACAAAAGAGGTCCTTAAAAAACCCCCAAGCTAGTAGTAACGACACTAATATCTAAATTTATCAATGTGATAGGAGAAATAGTTATATAAAATATGGTGAGTATAAAATAATACTCATATGGATCCACCTCAAAGCCTCTCATGAAAAATTAATTACATCAGGATAAATAACAGTGAACAATAGGTGAAAATAACTCGTAACCGAAACAGGTATACTATTTTCCTAGCCTCACCATAACTACTCTCACCAAGTATCACATACTATACTATATTATATAATAAAGATAAATTGGTTATCCCACTACCACTTCCCCACTTTTATTCTACTTTTCCCCAAAGTCACTTGTCTTAATAATCTCATTCCAAAATGGGATTCCCACATAAACATGGGAAAATCCCCAAAACATACACCATGTGCAACTCACCACACAACCACACAACTAAAAGTAGACATATAGTTTTTGGGATCCATCAAAACATTCATATGATGTATCATAATTAGGAAATTATATCTATAAAGCCCCAGAAATAAACATTACTTAATCTTGAGTTATTACAAGATTACACATTGAGGATCTTTTCAGGTTTAGAGTTTTAGAGAATTAGATCATAAAACAGGCATTACACGCCACATTTAAACAAAGTGGTTACATAAAATATAGTATTAATTTTTTACCATCAACGAAAACATATTTAAAATTAAACATTGATTCGTTCATGACAATTCCTTGACACTATAATCATATCATGTACCCTTCCCTTAACATGTGAAAAACATTTCAAAAACTTGGGCTGAGCATAAAAAGCTCAGTAAGAGATATAAAAATATGTAAAGGAATCATGAGTGCATGTATACATAAGAATCAATGAAATCATACCCTACTCATAAAACATAAGCACTTTAACATACCTCATAAAATCATGAATAAATCAGAGAAATCAAAAGACATAAAGGTAACTTGAGACATTCATAACATTCTTACGTAGGGAGTAACCCTCTTGGTTACATTTGGAATACCCATCACAGTATATTCCATAAATCTATTCGGAGAAACCTCAACGTTTAACCCAATCGCGTTACCCAATGCATTGGAGATCTATATCCGGCTCACCTGCCCTTAGTTTATCATGGAACCATCCGTCTTCATAATAATTCCCAAGAACCATAACATAATTGTATCACATAAAACATGCATAAAGGAAACATAACATTTCCACTTTTCAATCACATGATATCAATACAACACATTGATATAAAACATTATGAAAACCATTTTCAATATCAAAATAAATGAAAAGTAAAACATGGTATTTATTTTTCTTTAAAAAAAGGTTTTGCTTTTAGAGGAAGCTGAAACTCAAATAATGGTCACAGAGGCGGAGAAGTCGTTTTCGCCGCATACATACAACAGAAACATTACCTTTTTCGTTTAGTAAAACTCTTCATATAAAAAGATTCCTTTTGGATAAAAGTAAAAGTCATAGGGGTTTATACACCGTATAAAATAAAGTTGTGTATAAAATTAAATATCCCTCAATTAAAGGAGATTGAGATGAAGTCCCATACCTCGGGTCCGACTTGACTCGATCGTTCATTACTGTCCTGAATAATAAACATGAGTTAATTTCTACATGCATAAGAACCTTTTTTAAGTTCATTATTCCTTTTATATCACTTATTACCATGTCATGAACACTATGTAATTATTTAAGTTAATAACGGTCATTTTATTGATCATTGGTACTTGAGTCAAAAATAAACTCTTTATAATTACAAGTTCTTCATGTATTCATTATATCCAGATTTATACTCATGATGTAGATATCATATATATCATATATATCCAGTATGTGCATGCATTTATAATATTACATTACATTTAGAGGTATGAAATGAAATGCATCGTTCATGGAGACGGTAAGCCATACGTACGCTTGAACGCTACTTTCATTTCAATTTCGTATTTTATGGAATGGAATAATAATGATATAAAGGTATATTATAATTACATTATATTATCATAATAAATATAATTAATTACATCCTTTATACATCCCACATATGGCATTAACGAATCAAATCACTTTGAGGGGGCGGTAATCCGTACTTCCTAAAATGAAGATATCGCGTTTACCCATAATGGAAACCATAAAGGTATTCCATAAATAAAAAATACAGAAGCTTAAGTAAAACATAAACATATTATATATTATATATAAATATAGTTTCATCTTAATGGCCACCTTTTAAGGTGTTAAAAGAATATTGAACAATCATCGTTTCGTGAGGTAGAAATTCGCCATCCACGGAAACAGTATGTTCTTTAACCATTAGATGTAGGTGTGTCTAAGTGTAGCTAGAATATTTTTTATAAAAACATCCTAGTATATTTAAGATACTGGTTTTGTTACAAAATAAATTAATAAAAGGAGTTTAGAGGGTTGGAGAAGCAAAATAAAACATAAGAACACAAGAGAAAACACTACCTTTAAAACGGGCAACTCTATTTGATTTGAGCACAAAGGCTTCCTTGGGAAGACTTCTACCCAAAGTGAGGCTTCTAAGAGTAATAGAGGGATTTGAAGAGACAAAATGGGCAGGGTTTGGCCGATCCAAAGGCTTTGGATGTATTGGTAAGGTAGTAGAGGTGGGGGCCTTTTATAAGAGGAGAGGAGGGGCAATCTTGGAATGTAAAGAAATGTTACTTTATTTTAAAATGATATTCAGATTTAAAAGGTCCCACATTGATATAATTCGAGGATAAGGTGATAAAGGTCCTAAATATAAACATCCATTAGGTTTTTGACACGTTTAGGTTTTATATTTTACATTATCTTTTCATTTTATTTATATTGTTAAATAATGAGGTAATCGCTGCATCATCATGGTGTCATAAATAATTTAATTTTTTTAATGTCTAAAAATTATAAAAAAATATCATGATGTAGGAATTTATTTTATCTTTCTAATGAATATTTATAGTAAAAAATTTGACTTTTATAACCACATTTGAAAAATGTTTTAGTAAAACAACTCATGTTTGTGACATTTTTACTTTTACATTAAATAAAAAGATATTAATGTCATTTTCCTACCAAAGTGGCTCCATGGGGTCCCCAAGTTGACCCATGGATTTTCTGGGTCGGCCATGAAACATCCAATAAGTGTAGTACATGTGTCAAGTTCATTTAATATTTTTAAAACATAATTCTTACCTTAAATTAGACTAATTACCTCAAATCACGGTTAAAAACATAAAAGTTACTATTCACCAAAAAAATTATTTTAATCCCATTGAACCACATTTTACTTCTTAATGACAACCATTTATGTTGGATTTTTTAAATTCAAAACACAGAGGTGTTAAATTTTCATTTAAACGAAAAATCTGTTTTTTTAAGTACCACTTAGAGGTTTCACTATTCATCAAAAATTGATCTTTTTCAAAAAAAATACCAAAACTTCACCCTAAGATATATTTGATATTCCGAATTCAAAAATGATGTCTATTTTACAAATTTCAAAATATATAAGTTACATTAATTAATTTAGTAATTAATTCCTGCTATCAGAGCAAATAACGTGTTTTTATGAAACAATAAGTATAAAAAGATTGACACTAGATTAAGTCCAATTTCATAGTGAAATTGATTCAAATGACCACCATTGGATTAAATTGTAAAAATATATTCTAATTTTACTTTAAAACCAATTCAAAATATAATCTAATCATATAAATAAATTATATTAAAAAGTGGTTTTGAATTAAAATACAACATTTTTCACTATTCATTAAAAATGAACTTTATCGTAAAAATACCAAAAAATCACACAAAGTAAATTTTGATGTCCCAATAATAAAGAATAAGATTACTTTGACAAACATAGCTTATAAAATTGTAAAAAGATAGATTTAAAAATGGTTTTACATTAAAAGGAAGTAAAATAATCTTTTATAAATATTAGTGTATTCCATGCTTAAGATTGGATTTATTTTTATTTTAAGCCTCTAAAACACTATCTAATTAATTAATAGACATAGATAAAAATATATATTATTCATTACTTAAAAGGGATGTTATATCCATCCCCACTTTAGAAAATTGTGTCCCCACTATTTATTTACTTATCGAATAAGTGGGGGGTATTTATCCCTCATTGCATTTTCAGATTCCCATGTTGCCTCTTCAAACATGTGGTTTTTCCACAAAACCTTTACCGGATGAATCACCTTATTCTATAACACTTTCTCCCTGTGGTCAAGAATCTGGATAGTTTGTTCCTCGTAAGGTAGGTTCTCTTCCATCTGAACTACCTCTAGACTCAAAACATGAGATGGATCATGCATGTACTTTCTCAGCATCGAAACATGAAAAACATTGTGTACCTGAGATAAACTCGGAGGTAAAGCCACTCGGTATGCAACTGATCCAACTCTCTCTAGAATTTCATATGGTCCAATGAACCTTGGACTCACCTTTCCTTTCGTACCAAATCGCAGTACACTTTTCCATGGTGATACTTTGAGAAAAACATGATCACCTACCTCAAAAGAGAGATCCTTCCTCCTATTGTCTGCATAACTCTTCTGCCTGCTCTGAGCTGTTCTCATGTGTTTCTATATCAGTTGATCTTTTTCTACCATCTCCTCTACCAATTCTGGTCCCATCAGCTTCCTTTCACCCACTTCATCCCAAAAATCTGGAGTTCGACACCGCTTCCCATATAACGCCTCAAATGGTTCCATCTGTATACTAGAATAAAAACTGCTATTATAAGAAAACTCAACCAAAGAATGATGTTGGTCTTAACTTCCCTGATAATCCATTAAACAAGAAAGTAGAATATCTTCCAATGTTTGAATTGTTTTTTATGACTGCCCATCTGATTGAGGATGGAAAGATGTACTAAAATTTAATTCAATTCCCAACGACTTATGAAGGCCTTTCCAAAAGTTAGAAGTAAACATGGGATCATGATCAGATACAATGGAGAGAGGAACTCCATGTAACCTAGCTATCTCTTTAAGATACAAACGGGAAAGTTGATCTAGGGAAAAATTATCTCGTATGTCAAGGAAATTAGCAGATTTAGTCAAGCGATAAACAATAACCCAGATTGCACTATTACCTCGAGGTGTATTCGACAATCCCACAACAAAGTCCATGGATATATTCTCCCACTTCCATTCTGGTACTGGTAAAGGTTGAAGAATCCCTTTCGGTAACTGCGGCTCTGCTTTATCCTGATGACAAGTCAAACAATTCACTGTAAAATCAGCAATATCTCTTTTCATTCCATCCCACTAGTAATACTTCTGCAGATATCTGTACATCATTGTACTGCCAGGATGAACTGAAAACGGATAATTATGAGCTTCACATAACAAATCTCTCTTCAACTGTGAATCAAAAGGCACACACAATCTCTTCCCAAATCTCAATACAAAATCATTATCAATGATGAATTCAGGAAACTTACCCTTCTGAACCAGCTCTACCTTTTTCTGCAACTCACTATCTAGCTTCTGTGCTTGCTTGATTCTGTCTGATAGTTAAGATTTCACTGAAACCTGAATCAAAACAGAAGAACATCCTGCACCAAAAACATCTATTCAAAAGTTCATCATAGCCTTAACCAAAGGATCACGTTTCAAACGCAACATTGTTAATGAAGAATTACTTTTTCGACTCAAAGCATCAGCCAATTTATTTGCTTTTCCCGGATGGTAATGAATTATATAATCATAATCCTTCATTAATTCTTGACATCTCCTCTTTCTCACGTTCAATTATTTCTGAGTGAATATATACTTTAAACGTTTTTGATCGGTATATATTTCACACTTTACTCCATTCAAATGATGCCTCCAAATTTTTAGAGAGAAAACTATAGTAGCTAATTCCAAATCATGTGTAAGGTAATTTATCTCATGATTTTTCAGCTGTCGTGAAGCATAAGCAATTACCTGATCATTATGCATTAGGACGCAACAATGTCCTTTCAATGAAGCATCACTGTAGATAACAAACTCCCCATTCTTGGAAGGTAGTGCCAAAACTGGAGCATTCACTAATCTTCTTTTCAGTTCCTGAAATAAATCATCACATTCTTTTGTACAAATAAACTTAACACCCATCTGAGTTAGCTTAGTCATTGGACTAGATAACCCTGAAAAATTTCTAACAAACCATCGATAATAGCCTCCCAAACCAAGGAAACTACGAATCTCTGTTACATTTGTGGGTCTTGGCCATTCTTCAATAACCTTTGTATTTTCAGGATCAACAGTTATCCCATCTTTAGAAACAATGTGACTAAGAAAAGATATTTGTTGCAACCAAAACTCACACTTTATGAATTTCCCATTCAATTTCTTTTATTTTATGGTTTGAAAAATAACCCTTAAATGTCTTTCACGCTCCTCTTTACTTTTAGAAAACACCAAAATATCATCAATAAAACCCACCACAAACATATCCAAGAACTCATGGAAAATTATATTAATTAAGTCCATGAATATAGAAGGTTCATTGGTTAGCCCAAAAGGCATTACTAAAAATTCATAATGGCCATATCTTGTACGAAACGCAGTCTTCGGAACATCTACTTCCTTTACCTTCAGCTGATGGTACCCCGATCTCAAGTCAATCTTTGAAAAATAATGAGCTCCCTGGAGCTGATCAAACAAATCATCGATATGAAGCAAAGGATATTTGTTCTTAACAGCGATGTTATTCAAGGCTCTATAATCAATGCATAGTCTCATTGAACCATCTTTATTTTTAACAAATAAAACAGGAGCACCCCATGGTGATGTGTTAGGTAGAATGAATCCTTTCTCTAATAAATCATGCAATTTCTCCTTCAACTCTAAAAGTTCAATTTGAGCCATTCGTTAAGGGGGTTTTGAAATTGGCTTGGAATCAGGAATTAAGTCAACAGTAAACTCAACTTCCTGATCTGATATTATTCCAGGCAACTCATCAAGAAAAACATCAGAATACTCATTTACCATTGGCACATAATTAATCTGAACCATTCCATTGTTTTCAAAAATGTGTGCAAGGTAACATTCATTTCCATATTTTACAAGTTTCTCAGCCTCTTGATATGTTATCAACAGTAAGGGTTCATTATTTTACACAAACTGAAAGTATTTCTGAAAAGAAACTTTTTTATCTCTACAGTCAATCTTAGCATGGTAAATAGAGATCCAATCCATACCCAGGATTACATCAAACTCTACTAGAGGTAAAACAATAAGGTTCGCAAGTAGGTTCTTTCCACAGATAAGGATAGGAAGATTCTAATAAATTATTTTTTCCTCAACATTTCCCCCAGGTGTTTTTACCAAAAGTTCAGAAGTCATTTCTTGAGATGGTATTCCCATTTTACTAGAAAATGTTTTCAGAGATGAAAGAATGTGTAGACCCTGAATCAAACAACACACTGGCATAATCTGAAAAAACAAAAAAAAAGTACCTGATACAACTTCATTTGATGGCCCAATATCTGCTGAAGTAGTTGCAAATTATTTCACCACCCCTTTTTGCTTATAGTCTAACTGCTTCCCATCACTTGATCTCTTTGTCAGACACTCATTTGCATAGTAACCCATCTCATTGCACTTAAAACAATTCACTAACTGTAAATCAAATTTGGTCTTACCATCACCTCGATATTTTTCAGTGCAATCACGAGCCTTATGTCCCATCTTACCACATCGGTAGCACATTCCAGAATTCAGCAGACATTCCCCAACATGCCTTTTACCGCATTTTTCACAAACCGGAAACTCGGTTTTCATACCATCAGACTTTTTTGAAGAATTCTTTCCTTTCTCCTGCCACCTCAGTCTCTTCTTCTGTTGGTTTTTATAGAACACTTGATCATCGGTAAACACCATTTACACCTACTTAGCACATCAAACAAGCTTTTCATAACTTTTGAACTCACGAGAAGTTAATGCCCTTCTATATTTTGGCTTTAATCCTGAGTAAAAAATGATTGATTTTACTATCAAGGTCTCAGATAAAATTTGGAGCATACCTTGCCAATCGAGTGAACCTCTCTTCATAGGCAGTCATTGAGTCTTCTTCTTTCCTCAATTCCAGGAATTGTTTTTCCATACTAAGTCAAATAACCTTAGGAAAATACTTCTCAAGAAACATAAATTTAAATTCATCCCAGTCGATAGAATCAATCTCATCAGCATCCCTGACATTTTTAACAATCGACCACCACTGATTTTCTTCACCCTCCAAATGGTAAATAGAAAGACCAACCTTTTGATTTTCTGAACACCCCATGACATCAAAAATCTTATCTTGTGCTTTAATCCAACCTTCAACTATCATGTGGTCAGATGATCCTCTAAATGATGGGGGATGTTGCCTCATGAAATGTTCCACCACTGACATGTTCATCTGTGGTTGATCTAGAAGATCTCGTGCCTAGATACCGCCACCATTTATTGCTTGAGTCAACTGTGCCATTACTGCAACAAATTGTTCAGTTCCAATTCAGACCAACTCAGGATGCTGATTCGGAAGGTTATTTCCTTCTGTATTCCTTCCTAGCACTACTTCCCTATTTCCTCTGTGGAAAACCATTCTGAACAAACATGTCTTAGATGAGGCAACATAGTAATCTTTAAAAGCTATATCATTTCAATTTGACCATAAAAAAATATTTTTGGATAATCATTTAATAGAATTCTAACTCCTAAAGTTATCTAAACCGACCTCTGATACCAACTATAAGACCCTGGACTTAAACATTACTTAATCTTGAGTTATTACAAGATTACAGATTGAGGATCTTTTCAGGTTTAGAGTTTTAGAGAATTAGATCATAAAACTTGCATTACACTCTACATTTAAACAAAGTGGTTACATAAAAGATAGTATTCATTTTTCTCATCAACAGAAACATATTTAAAATAAAACATGGATTCTTTTTTGACAATTCCTTGACACTATCATCATATCATGTACCCTTCCCTTGACCTGTGAAAAACATTTTAAAAACATGGGATAATCATAAAAAGCTCAGTAAGGGAAATAAAAATATGGAAAGGGAACATGAGTACATGTATATATAAGAATCAATGAAATCATACTCTACTCATTAAACATAAGAACTTTTACATACCTCATCAAATCATGAATAAATCAGAGAAATCATAAGACATAAAGGTAACTTGAGGCATTCATAACATTCTTACGTTGGGAGTAACCCACTTGGTTACGTTTGGAATACCCATCATAGTATATTCCCTAAATCTCTTCGGAGAAACCTAAACGTTTAACCCCTTCACGTTACCCAATTCATTGGAGAGCTATATCGGGCTCACTGCCCTTAGTTTATCACGAAACCACCCGTCTTCAAAATAATGCCCAAGAACCATAGCATAATCGTATCACATACAACATTCATAAAGGAAACATACCATTTCCACTTTTCAATCACAAGATATCAATACAACACATTGATATAAAACATTATGAAAACCATTTTCAATACCAAAATAAAAGAAAAATAAAACATGGTATTTATTTTTATTTTAATAAAAAGGTATGACTTGTAGATAAAGCCGAAACTCAAATAATGGTCACGGTGGCAGAGAAGTAGTTATCGCCACATATGTACGAAAAAAACATTCCCTTTTGTCATTTAGTAAAATGCTTCGTATAAAAAGATTCCTTTTGGATAAACATAAAAGTAAAAGGGGTTTATACACCATATAAAAGAAAGTTGTGTATAAAACGAAATATGCCTCATTGAAAGGAGATTGAGACGAAGTCCTATACCTCGGGTCCGACTTGACTCGATCGTTCTTTAAAGTCCTGAATAATAAACTTGAGTTAATTTTTACTTGCATAAGAACCTTTTTCAAGTTCATTATTCTTTTTATATCACTTATTACCATGTCATGAACACTATGTAATTATTTAAGTTAATAACGGTCATTTTATCGATCATTGGTACTTGAGTCAAAAATGAAATCTTTATAATTACAATTTTTTCATGTATCCATTATATCCAGAGTTATAATCATGATTTAGATATCATATATATCATATATATCCAGTATATACATGAATTTATAATATTACATAACATTTAGAGGTAAGAAATGAAATGCACCGTTCATGGAGACGGTAAGCCGTACGTACGCTTGAACGCTACTTTCATTTCAATTTCATATTTTATGGAATGGAATCATAATGATATAAAGGTATATTATAATTCCTATATAATATCATATATAATATCATTAATTACATCCTTTATACATCCCACATATGGAATTAATGAATCAAATCACTTTGAGGGGCGGTAGTCCGCACATCCTAAAATGAAGATATCGCGTTTACACATAATGGAAACCATAAATGTATGCCATAAATGAAAAATACAGAAGCTTAAGTAAAACATAAAAATATTATATATAATATATAAATATAGTTTCATCTTAATGGCCACCTTTTATGGTGTTAAAAGAATATTGAACAATCATCGTTTGGTGAGGAAGAAATTCACCATCCACGGAAACAGTATGTTCTTTAACCATTAGATGTAGTTGTGTCTAAGTGTAGCTCGAATAATTCGTTTAAAAACATCCTAGTATAAGGAAGATATTGTTTTTGTTACAAAAGAAATTAATAAAAAGTGTTTATAGGGTTGGAGAAGCAAAATAAAACATAAGAAGACAAGAGAAAACACTACCTTTAAAATGGCTAACTCTTTTTGATTTGAGCTCAAAGGATTCCATGGGAAGACTTCTGCCCAATGTGAGGCTTATAAGAGTAAGAGAGGGATGTGGAGAGACAAAATGGGTAGGGGTTGGACGAGCCAAAGGCTTTGGATGTGTGGGTAAGGTAGAAGAGGTGGGGGCCTTTTATAAGAGGAGAGGAGGGATACTCTTGGAATGTAAAGAAATGTTACTTTATTTTAAAATGAGATTCTTATTTAAAAGGTCCCACATTGATATAATTCAAGGATATGGTGATAAGGGTCCTAAATATACCCATCCAATATGTTTTTGACAAGTTTAGGTCTTATATTTTACATTATCTTTTCATATTATTTAAATCGTTAAATAATGAGGTAATCGCTGTATCATCATGGTGTCATAAATAATTTAATTTATTTAATGTCTAAAAATTATAAAAAAAATATCATGATGTATGAAATCATTTTAAATTTCTAATTAATATTTATAGTAAAAAATATGACTTTTATAACTCCATTTAAAAATTGTTTTAGTAAAACAACTCATGTTTGTGACATTTTTAATTTTACATTAAATAAAAAGATATTAATGTCATTTCCTTCCAAAGTGTCTCCATGGGGTCCCCAAGTTGACCCATGGATTTTCTTGGCCGTCCATGAAACATCCCATAAGGGTAGGACATGTGTCATGTTCATTTCATATTTTTAAAACATTTTTCTTACCTTAAATTACACTAATTACCTCTAATCACGATTAAAAACCTAAATGTTACTATTCACCAAAAAATTATTTTAATACCATTGAAACATATTTTACTTCTTAATGAAAACCATGTATATCGGATTTTTGAAATTCAAAACACATAGGTGGTAAAATTTCCTTTAAACGAAAAATCCGTTTTTTTATGTACCACTTAGTGGTTTCACTATTCATCAAAAATTGAAGTTTTTCAGAAAAATACCAAAACTTCACCCTAAGCTATATTTGATATTCCGAATCCAAAAATGATGTATATTTTACAAAATTCAAAACATATAAGTTACATTAATTAATTTAATAATTAATTCCCGATGTGAGAGCAAATAATGTGTATTTATGAAACAATAAGTATCAAAAGATTGACACTAGTATAAGTCCAATTTCAAAGTGAAATTGATTACAATGACCACCATTGGATTAAATGGTAAAAATATATCCTATTTTTACTTTAAAACCAATTAAAAAGATAATCTAATCATATAAATAAATTATATTAAAAAGAGTTTTTGAATTAAAATACAACATTTTTCACTATTCATTAAAAAAATTTACTTTATCGGAAAAATACCAAAAATTCACAAAAAGTAAATTTTGATGTCCCAATCATAAATAATAAGTTTATTTTGAAAAATATAGCTTATAAAATTGTCAAAAGATATATTTAAAAATTGTTTGCCATTAAAAGGCAGTAAAACAATCTTTTAAAAATATTAGTGTATTCCATGCATAAGATTGGATTTATCTTCATTTTACGACTATAAAACACTATCTAAATCATTAATTGACATAGATAAAAATATCTGTTATTCAATACTTACATGGGATGTTACAATATCTCATTCCATTAAAAACCTTATATAGAGTAAGGATATTCAAGCCATCACATCCTATACATGTTACACAAATAGTAGTCCATAAGAAACTATATAATGAATATATGTTTGTGAAAGAACCACAATCCATTACATCCCTCTACACACATATTTTTGGAAAACTATAATCCATACATAACAACACAAATAAATATTAATATAAGAGAGTAGGGCCAAAGGTGTAGTCATCAATCCATCCTCCCACTCAGGTGTTTCTGAAAACAACCCCCAGGGATCAGAATCACTGGGGTGTCAGTTTCATTAATTGACAAGGTGGAGTTCTATATAGAAATAAAAAAGTACAAAATAAAATATAGTTCACAAACATGGTATGGGAATAAACTAGTCTTATAATCAACTATAGACAACTTTTCTTAGGCACTTGGATGCCACAACTAAGCATAGGTATCCTATTAGAACACGACCATTTAATGATCTATATTATGTTAAATCATCCCTTTTCATCAATTTCACATTATCTTAATTAATTATTTAAACAATAATTAAATGTTGACAATTCCACAATAAATTCCATTATTATTTAAAAAATGATTCATTCCCTCTAGACATAACCAAATCGAGTTCACAGATTCTCCGAAACACAACCCCATAATTATGTCACAACAATCTCTAACCCCATGGCTTGTGAAATTATTCATTTATTTGATAAAAAATTAAAACATTCCATATTTCCATATTTATGGAATTATAGGAAAAATAATAAATTAACAAAAACAAGTAGATCAATACTGTGAGTAGGTTAACAACCTATCGATTCTTTTCATCTTATAGTAGGAGCATAGAACCATCAATCCTTGATACGATAAACATGGAAAAATGTGGAATACCACGTGAATATTTTCTTATTTTGAAAGAAGTGTAAGAAATACCATCTATCTCAACCAGTGGGTAAACTAATGCTGATAAACCAACAAATGATTCAACTAGTTTCTAATTTTATCTAAATGGGTAAGTATATCTTCAACTTGTTCCATCATCTATGGTGTCCTCTCCGAAACCCATATACATAAACAAAATCATCTATCAACTTTAGGTGTCAACTTCTTCTACAACAACCTAGCCTCCCAACCCCATGTACCACAACATCCCTCCAGGATCATCCGTCCCACGCCGAAATCACATACGAGCCTCCCTTCCCCCACAACCACCAATCTTATATCTAGATCACATAACAAGCAGCATGAACAAACAAAACAATGAGCCCCCATACCTAAACAAGGAATCTAATCGTCACATAATAAAATATATCATGACTCTAATGCATAAGGCCCCAAACCTGTATAATAAATAAAGAATCTCAGTAAAAATAAAGAATTTTATTTAACACTCTAAAAATTATTATTTCTTCTTGAATTAACTAATTCATTATACATATATTCCATCTACGGGAAACCAAAACAACAAGCTATCAGATGATATAACTAAATTAATTAAACAATTAATTTTACATTCCTTTAATCCTTTATCAATAGGCATCAAAATTCTTCAATTTCATCAACCCACTCCTTTAATCATTTATATTCAAAACAATTTGGATAACATATAATTATGACAACAACAACCAGATTATTAAACATTGTTCTTAATATTTTAGCCAATTAACTGTCAATTAATTCTGGATTTAATTTGTTTAACCATTTACATTATGAAAAAAATAATTAATAAATCATAGATATCACACTATTTTCCAAATCAAGAGGCAAAACATTATCACTGTATAAAGCGATAACATTACTATGTTATCTATATCAAATATATTATATGGTTCGTATAATTATTTTAACAATTTCATTGATATACAAGGAGATAAATAATGGTAACTCTACAACCTCATGTAAATAAATATATAATAATTAAATCCCATTCCTCAGAAGATAATTATAGTTCAATATAAGGAAATGGATCAATGAAAAATGTCACAATTTCATCTCTTTTAAGACATGAATCCACCTAAGAAAGACATGACATAGTTGCACCAACAAACACCAATGAAAACCTCATTAGAAACATGGAGATCATGCACCATCACACATAAAATATAAATATGAGGAAATAGATTGATGAAACCTCATGAATGAAGGTAGATCATTGCTTATATTAAAGATGGATCAATGAAACCTCAAGAACAGAGGTAGATCATACATAATACTAATGATGGATCACAACAGATCAATGTAAAGAGATATAGATCGTTCCATGATGAAGGAATACCCCAAACAATGAGAAGAGGGTCGTTGTGTCCCTTGGGGTTATGATATTTTAATCAATGGGTTGGTCTACACTCGAAATATATTTATTTTGGGAAACAGATTTGTCTAATGAGACCATTATACACGTTAAAGATCTATATATAACTAGGTCAACCAGTCACATCATGTCAAATTAATTCTGTATTGGTTGAATGATCATTTTTAATCATTAATAATATTCCTAATAAAAATATCAGTATATAGTAATGAAAATGAATTAGTAATATTTCTATTTTTCATTAGAAATATTTTAAAAAGATATATCATATATAGAAATCATATAGACAATAAGAAATAATCATATCAATAATGAAAATAATAGGGATATTTCATTGATATGTACTGTCTAATGATTATAAAATATATAATGTTTTAGTAAAATGATAATTAATATAAAATTATTAATAGATAAAATAATATAATAAATTCATTAATAATATTGTATTTTCTAAAAAATAGTATCATTTTTATAATTGAATGTAAAATAATAAAATATATTTCAATAAATATGTTTCATTTGGGAAAAATATAACACTTATAGATGAATCTATAAATCGTGAAACAATTTTTCCAGTTAGAAAATACGTTAATGTCGTATACATTTTAATGAACCACTCCTTTATATTTCATCTAAAATAATGTTAAAAATGGCCAAATAAGATAAAATTAAAAGAGTGAAAAAAAAAATATATATAAAGGTTAAAATGAAATTTTATTAAAAAATATTTTCTAATGAATAAATATGAGTTCTGCAATATAATATTTGAAAATACTAACTTGTAAGAAATGTACACTCAATAAAAAAAATTATGATCATTTTTTATATTGAATACTTATTTTTTTAATTTATGTTAAAATAAATAATAGTTAGAATAAAATATTGGAACATTTTATATATAAATATTAATAGAAAAAATATTTTATTTATTTTGATTAGATGATAATATTTCTTCAATAAAAATTGTAGGAATCTTAATAAATTAAGAAGTAAAATAAATCCTTACTTCATTGGTAACATATAAATTGAATCCCCTTTAATGGGTACACATTAAATGAAAAATTATTCATCATTATTTTATATATATTATTTTTTAATTAATTAAATGGGTTTTACACAAACTATAAAAAATAAAATAGTTATATAAATGACAAAATTTCTTAATAGAGCAGAAAATTAAAAAAAAAATCCATTACCTGAAGCTAGATATTATTTATTTTTACTCCAATATCCAACATAATAAATTTTAATTTATTAAAATTTAATAATATATTTATATTCATATATAAATAATATTAAAAATGATACTATTATAAACATCATCCATTTTTTGTTACGAATCATTTATTATTATCAATATATCTCTTGTTAATGACTTTGTTTACCATGTTTTTTTAGATATAATAGTCTGTGTTATTGAATCCATCTTATGGTTCCATTATATCTAGATTTTTATTCGAGATATTTTAATTATATATGTTGAATAAATATATATTTAGATTCATCCATTAAATATAGATATAGAAATATTAATTTTACCATTTGTGGAGACATTAGGTTTTCAATATGCATGAACACTGTTATAAATTTTTGACTGACTAGATGAAAAAATTCTAAATAATATTTAACTATTATGCTTTCATTTTTAAGTCATAAATATTTTACATATACATTAAATATATACTTATTACAATTTGTGTAATATATAAATGAATAATGATTTATATCCCATCATAGAGGTGGTTGTTCATATATATGCTTGAGGGACAATATAATCGTCCAAAGGATTTTATAATAATAAGTTTTATAAGATATAATAATTAAAGTTAAATTAATTTATAAATATAGTAAAAATTAATAGTTTCTTGATTATCATGGGCCTTTTAGGTGGTGATGGAAAATAAATTACATTATTTCACAAGGTGGTAGATCACCATTCACACACAATGGGTTTGATACCCATTTTGTGGAAAAGCAAACAAATTAATAATATGAAATAAACAAAATAATATTCTAGTTTATGGAACACATTAATTTATTATATTTTATTTTTTAATCTAAACATTATAATGGTAAAATATGAATAATAATAAAGAGTGATCTAGTTTAAGAAAATTCCAATCTATTATGGAAACCTCATTTGAATCAATTATTATGTAATATATAGTTTCTATAATGGTAAGAACAATATATATTTTATATGTCTACGGTTACTACGAATAAGACATGATAGATTCTAGTTTATTTATATGCGATAATTATGGTTAAATAAAAGAGAGAGGGGGTTTCCTTTTATACGTGAGAGGTGGGGAATTATTATATATCATACAATACTAAATTAATTTAAATTATTTTATTTCAAATTTCGTAGAATTGATAATATTTAAATGTTATATGTGTATGAGTATATATCATATCACTAAGTAATAATTCGGAAATTTTAGGTAATATTTTCATACTTATCTTATTATATTGACAACTTATTAACCATTTTAACAATTAATGTGATAACAATGTATTTTACATTATTAGTGCCATTAAAATTACCTTAAAATATTTATTTTCTTGTAAATTAACATAAAATTTTATTTTGACCATATCATATTCCCCATTTAAAATTTCATGGTGTCTATTATTTTTATATAGTGTATTAATTTTAGTTTTTATAAAATATCATTAATTTTTTTTTTGTGAGTAATCATTTTTGTTGACATTAAAAACAAGATGTAAGAGATGGATTATAAATATCATCTCTAAAAGTATCCTTAATATAGTATTTATTTCTATAAATTCATTGAAGAAAATAATTAATAACTACATTATAAAATTTAATTTTGTGAAATAATTTCATTTATTTTACTAATAATTGAATAAATGTTGTGTTTGTGTTGTGTTAAAATTTAATTTAAATATTACTTAAATTAAAAAATTACAATGAAAATAAAATAATTTTTTAAATAAAATATAAAAAATTTAACCGAAAATCAATTGGTTTCATTGTTATAACAAAATATTAAATAGATTAGAATCACCATAGTGTCATTTTTTTTATTTTTTTCATAAATATAATTAAGGTCAAAAAAATAATAATTTAAAAAATGATATATTTTATGATGTCAAAATGATAATGGAAAATATTATACTCATAAAAATGAATAGTGTTATGTTTTGGAAATATTATAATTTATTTACTGAATTATTTTTCTCTTTCAATTAACAAATTTACCTTTTACCAAGGTGATAACTTTTACCATGATTACTATTTACAATTCCAAAAAGTTAAAGGGAACTGTGTAAAAAATATAGAATATCATATATCATATATTGAATATTGTTATTATATTCATTTTCTATATTTAAATTAAGATAATTTTAAAATAATCTTGTCAAATGAAATGAATATCAATCATCAAGAAAGCTGTGTTTTACGACAAACTACTCTCTCAAATAACAAATATATTAAATTAACATCCTATATAAAATAAAATTGATATTATATTAAATAAATCTGGAATATGATATATAATGGACCTTTTTAAAATTCATTATGTAATAAAATGAAATTATACATTTAGAAAAAAATATTATTCATTGAAAAAAAATATTTTCATAAAAAACTGATAATTTCAAACTATGATTATATAAAAAAGTTGAATTAAAAAATTATTTGATCATCCTATAGTCTATTATATTTTTTCTTTATACATTATTTGATATATTGTTTGCGTGTAAGGGAAGACATACGTGAAATTTCTTTTAATAGAAATATTTTATAAAATAATTAGAATATAGAAAAGTCAATTGTTATATTTCTCCAAAATTATCCTATACTATGGAATCATCATCATCATGGGAAAAATCACCTCACTTTCAGAAATCATATATTAAAATACAACAGTTTTCATAATCATGGAATTATAGTAAATCATAATATATTCTTCCTATAAACCATCACCCATTGGGAAATTATTTATTTTCCTGAATCAATTAGGGATGTGTATAATTTCCATTAAGGCTATTTTATAGCATTAAAAATTTCCATAATATTATCTTGTATAATTTTTTATACCCAAATATTACATTTCCTGATATGAAACATACTATTGTGGAATAATAAATTGAAATTTACTATTTTATATCCATGCCATTTTTAGAATTTCACATAAATGTTGTTGTTTATATCATAGAATATTATTCTATAAATCAAGTTGTGGTTTAGAATATTATAATGTGTATTGATCAATATATAATAGTAAAACCATATAAACCATCCCTAAACTCCATTGTAATAGTTAATCATGATTTAATGAGTATCATTAAAAGTATATCAGCATGAGATTTTAATATATTAATATTATGATTGATATATTACATGAAAGGCAATGATAACTCTAAAAAACATGGATATTCTATTAAAACATATTAATTACAACCTAGACATTAAATTTGAGGGTACATATATTAATTTTTTAGGAAAATAATTTCTAAATATTTAAGAGGATGAAAATATATTATTATGTGTGGACTCAATTTTTAGTAATATCTTTACATGTTTGAAAACTATATTTTCCTTTAAAAACGATTTTATTTATTTTCAAGAGAGAGTAATTTAGTTAATATATTCAAATTATAATAATAAAATTGTAAAAAATTAAATAACTATTTGACATCATCATCACTAAATCAGCCAGGGCTGAAATTTTGGTATTTTTCTAAAAGGCATGACTTTTTAGTGAATAATTAAGAATGCCCATTTTTTGCAAAAAAATATCATTACTATTTAATGAAATAAGTGAATTAAATTTCATATTATTAGTAGTATTTTTTATTAATATAACATATTAATTATTTTGATGGATCTAATATATGTTTTTTTACATTCAATCATAATTATACCTGATTTAAAAATATTATTAATTTTAGTATTAGAAAGATATTTTTTCTAAATATATTCTTTATGTTAATAATTATTCTACATATTAAGTAATTAAAATAACTCAAATTGGGTAATTATTAAAATGAAATGTATATATAATATATCCAAATATAATAATTGATATTTATAGAATCATAATACTAGTAAGAGAGAACATAATGACATCTTATTCTTGAAAATTATATTTTATAATAAACTATTTGACAACAATTTTTTCTTATTTAGTTTTCAATTAAATTAATCAAAAATTAATTTTATAAAATATATTTTATATTTTTTAACATAATTATAAATAATATTCAATAATTTAAACATAATTATTTTCATAATGAAGATTAAAACAATTAAAAAAAATAACCAAAGTGAAAGGGTTAATCGGGTGAACCTAGGCTAAAACTAATTCATAAGGCCCAAAATTTTCTACTAAATTATTATTGGCTGAATTTATTTATCTCTTTATCATAAAAGTAAATATATTTAATTATATATGGTTAACATGTCCAAAAACTGGCTTATTTAATAATGAATTTAATGAAAAAAAATCACTCTCTTTCTTATAAATATAATGTATAAGATCATATTGGGAAAAAATAATCTATGAGTGAATATTAGATGTAATTTTCGAATTTATTAAATTATTTTAATGATGGTAATTAAATTTAAATTTCAGGGATTATATAGTTACCCTAAATTCTTATACAAAATTTATATAGTGCTTTTACATACAATGGAAAACACATGATAAATGACTCAAAAAATATAAAAAATAATGTATCTGAGTTGAGTTAGGATTAAAAAGGGATTTTATAGTTAATAATGCTCTATTATTTATGGTGAAACATATTATAATAAAAATTCAATAATATTGAAATTTATATAAAGAAAAAATATATTAATATTGTTAAAAATGACATTAATTATGTTTTATGTTAAATAATATTATATTAAATTATTCCAAATATGAAAAATAATAAAAGAATAATTTTATAAAAAACAATTCTGAAATATGAATAATTCTCCATTCATTAACATATTTTTATCAAATATAAAAAATTATAACCCTTTTACATAGAACAAATGTTTTTATGGATAATGTTAAGACTGATATACATGGTGTTAAACAATGAGATAAGGTATCACTTCAAATTAATAATTTATTACTCCAATTAGATAGATAAATTTAAACCTCATCCTATCCCAAAATCTAATACCTCTCAGTTTGGATGTAATTGAATTTAATTTAACCTTATTATAATATGATATTATAAAGAACTATAAAAGTGGACCTCCATTAACATATCAACGGGAACCTCATTTTCTCTTTTCATTCACAATAAATTACTTATTTATATATTCCATAAAATATCCAAATATTTTATTTCATTAGAGAAAAATTTTAGAGAGAAATTTTTCTATTATCAAACATACATTATATAAATGATTTAGGTTTACACTAAATTTTTTTTTCTAGAAATTGTATTGCATTCTCAACATAGCATTTTAGGAAATATATTAGAGGATCTATTTTTTATTTGTGTTGATTATTTACATTTGATAAGACACTTTATTATGATGAGGTATATATTTCTTATTAGTTTAACAATAGGGATAATTTGATAAAAATGATATTTTTAGAGATTTAATAAGAAGGTTGTTATATCACCTTTTAGTTTGGAACATTATTTTATATTGGGGTGATTTAGGTTTATGGTTATGTATTTAAAAAATATTATATGTTGAATCTTTGATGATTGTTTTGATGTAAAATGTATTATTTCTATATATGGTAGTTCATACAATATTGTCAATATCACAAATTGTTGTAACCATTTCATTTTTGGGTAATATTTAAAAATATTAGGAATAAATAATATTTTGGGACTATATGATCTAATTAAGGTTATTTGTAGTTTATCAGGAATGAAAAATTCATATAGGATATCCATCTCTTTTTGTAACAGATGATGTGGAGATTAATCAAAACACAATCAAAGGACGAAATTTTTTCTTACAAAATATAAATTTAACCATTATATATCATTATGTTTATTTTTTGTATTTTAATGTAATTATTCAACAATAAGAAATGGATAATGATTATTTCTTTCTTTATTATATTTTAATTATAATTTATTGATTTTCTTTTCACCCATCATAGTTTTATAGATTTTAGGTTGTTCACTTTCTCCAGATCATGTTCAATATCTCTCTATATTATATTAGTAACATTATTTTTATCCTCTATTACTATATTATGACATCCCATTAATGTAATAATATTGGGAAACATTGTTTTTTATTATAGATAACCATCATATTTCACTTTCCCTCTTATAACAAGGATGTATTATTGAACCTTATAGAATTTCGGTTTTCAATAATAGAATTGTAAATTATCAACCACTTGAATTATATCATATGTTCTATTTAAATGGTTATAATTTTTTTTGGTGGGGAGAATGTAACACCTCATGATTTTTATAGAATAATATTATGTTTGATAACATACTTGACCCACTACAATAATCCCAAATGAACTATGATATACAATTTAATTATGATTTTTATAACCATGACATTAAAATTGAATTTAATAACAGGAATTACTAATTCTAAAAAGTAATAAATAAAAATTTTATATCATGAATTTATATTGGTTTTATTGATCTATTATTTAGTATTTCCTTTAAATGATATCTAATTTTTTTCTTCATTTTTTTGAGAAAATTATATATTTAATTTATACCAATTTGATATTTTAAAAAATACATGATATTATTTTATGATATAAGAATTTCAAAATTTTAAATGGGATGATGTATTGTTATCTTTATAAAATTAATGATTTTTTAGTTAATAGTAATATATATATCTTTCTAAAACATTACTTTTGGTCAAAAAATTTGTTAATTTAATTGACCCAATATGATTTTAATTTAAATTTAATTTAACAAAATTAATAAATAGTTTTAGTTTATATAATTAATCAAATTAAATCATCATTATATCATATTTTATTGCAACTTTAATTTCACATGTTAAGATACATTTCCCATAGAAATTACATTTTGTGTTTAATGAGTCAACATTTTAAATAATTAAAATAATCAATAATTAAAATTTTAAAATTAAATATATATATATATATATATATATATATATATAATACTTATTTAAATGTATTTAATAATTATTTCATTTCATAGAGTAAATGTATGGCAATCTAATACAAGAAAAATAAAGTTCATGAAAAATAAAATTTCAAAAAGTTTTATAGGTTCACTTTTATAATAAATTCTACAATTTCGATGAATTTAATTTTGATAACATTTAAAAAAAATTTGTATTTATGATATGTAATACTAGGAAATAAAGTGAATACAATTTTTGGTCATGATTAGTATTGAAAAAAATAAAATATAATCACCACCCGTAAAAGATTAATCATGTTAAACTAGGTTACAAATAAGTAATAAGCATATAATTTATGAACATAAATATTAATGTATTAAGTTATTTTGACACTAATAACCTTATTCTATAGATTCAATTATTTATGGGACACTTTTCCATGATCATGAATTGTAATACAATTACATTCAAGCAAATGTTAAAAGGTGACTCTCAATCCTTTGATTATATATTGTGTGTTAATAAGAGCGAAAATAATTTTTGAATAAATATTTAAGAATATATTGAGTATAATAAAATTATTTTTTTAGGTTAAATTATTTTTATATTTTGTTGATTATTTAGTTACCTTAAACACTTATACAATGCAAACATATTTCTTGCACAATTTTACAATAAAGGTAAATGATTTATAAAAAATTAAAACCGTTGGATTTGGGATATTTGCATTATTATGAAATACTATTATAGTTAGAATTGATTTATTATATATGTTTAAATTAATTATATTTAAAATTCACTATTATCATCATACAAATAATTTCCAAATAAATGAATAATGTGAACAATAACATAAATTATATTTTAAGATAAATATTAATTTTAAATTATTTAAAAATCAGAAAACTTATTAATAGGAACAATATGATTATAAATGTTCTAAAAGTTAATCCTTATTCTATTTATGATCAATTTTTTATTTAAAATATAAAATTAGAACCCTTTTATTTTAAAAAATATGTTATAGTGAATAAGGTGGAAGCAGAATTACCAGGAGGTTATATTAATTTATAAGGTTTAGTTTCTAACTTAAAATGTGTAAATTATATTTTATTGAAATATTTAAACCCTTTACATTCCCAAAATACAATCCATGTCCCATTTGAATTATTTTAATTGAATATGATATTATTATAATTGAATGTTTTATAGAATTCAAAATAATCCCAAACCCTTTAATATCAAATGGAATCTCCCCTAGTCATTTCAACAAACCTCTAGTAGAAAATTAATTATAAAATCCCTACCATACCAAACATCCCATATATTAGTGTCCTTTATTTATTATAATTAAATTATCGTTGGTTTTTTTGTATAAACTCAAAGAGTTGGTCTAATGAAGTGGTATCTTTGTAAACCGAGATAATTTTTATTATTTATTCATCCACCTCCATAAAATATTATTTAACCAATATGATATTATAAAATAATTGTCAAAAGTATGTTGAATTTTTTTATTTTAGTGTCACACACTAAATCGATATCATCTCCCTTCAAATAGAAAATGAAATTTGGTTCTTGTGTACGGTGGACTACCATCTCAGGAACCAATGTAATATGTTTTCCTTCACCATCACTCATGTATGGTAATAATGATGTATTTAATATATATATATATATATATATATATTATTGTGTCTGTGTGATGTTAATGAAACATTTTACAGTCTATAAAAAAAATTAAAATATATAATTTCCTCCATTTTCATTAAATTGAAAATTGTAATTTTGTTTATGCTTTTGTGTGGATTACAACCTCCATATAGAAAGAATATTTATTTTTCATTTATACTTCACATGAATGAAATATACAACTGAATTTAATTAAATAATAAAATAATATTTATAAAATAAAAAATATGGGATTAGAAAAAAATTTGTTTTTTCCATCATGATTATTGAATAATAGAAATATTAGTGATATGTTTGTATGGATTACTGTCTAAATGATTTTAACTAATTTATTTTTTTTAAAAAATGTTTCATTATTTTAATAAAATGTATTATAGATATATATATGTGATATATATTTCATTATTATTATTCTTCAAATTCATTAACATTGACCAATTTTAATATAGTCAAACTAGTAATGTATTTTTAGACATATGAACTGAATATCGTCAAAACATCTGACTTGAACATAATATATTTCTTAATAATTATAAAATTGTAAACAATAAAAAATAAAAATGATAACGGTCATATCAAATTAACTTCAATTTATTTATTACTCAATAATATATAGAATTATTGGTGAGTTGGACTTTAAGTATTAGATTTAATCTCAATTTACATTAATTAATGTTTATTTTTTTATACACCTAATTTTTTGTACATGTTGTATACACTTCCCTATAAAATATTATCGCATAAATTATTTATAAATCATGTTATTATATGTTTAACCTAAATTCATTTCACCCATACGTATTTTAATTTAATGTTACCAAGTGGAAAATTGATTCATAACTAAATTTTATTTGGGTTATATTACTTATTATTTGAATTTGATAATAACGTATAGTGGGTATAATGAAATTATATTATATTATTTTTTATTTTATCAATTTTTTGGGATTTACATTAGATATATATATTACTAATTATTTTATTAATTCTAAATTCAATTGAATGATATATGTAATATATTTATTCTTAATTTCCACTTCATTAAGACATTCTTAGTATTATACACCAATTTGTTCTTATGACATGTTTCATATCACCATTTGATATTATATATCGTGAATATAATTTTATAAATATTAATTATTGTTTCATTTGAAGTCATTTATTTCAATGGTTTTTTATTCAATTGTTACGGATGTGGTGGATTATACCACAATCCCACCCTTTTAAGGATTACTAATATTTAAGTCTCCTTTGGGGAAATGATTTTATCAATATACCTTAACTTTATTTCTCCTATGGAAATTTCAAGAAATTATTATTCTACATTTAATTTTACACTCTTTATGTACTGAAAACATACAAATCATGTTTTTAATGAAAATCATCATTTTCAGGTAAGTTAGGAATCTTTTCATTCAACATCAATATTGTCCCAAAAATTATTTCAATAGTATTAGAAGAATTATAAAATGATATTTCTAGATATTTTTACAGATGAATGAATTTTTATGAATGGTTTTCAAAAATTCTTATTTTCATTTTTGGAATAATGTACATTATTAATTTTTTTTCAAAATTTAGAAATGAATATTTGTTTTAACATACTCAGAATGAACTGAATTTTTACACTATCAAGAAAAAAAATTCATCATATATTACATTACATATTGAAGTGGTTTATATAAAATAATTTATTTCTTAATTTTTCTTTAATTTTTTAGTTTGAAAAAATTATTTTTAATGTTAAAAATTTATTTTCCAAAAAACTATTTTTTATGATATTTTTATGGTATTATTATTCCAAAACGATGACACCCCTTTAATTTACTCATGTCTTGATAAGAATATATTGTAATGATAATGTAATTATTATATTTTTAAAAATGTACATCATTAAAAAATATCGTTCTTTTTCATGAAATATATTTGATTGACATGGGATATTTTTATATTCCATATTATTTACTCAAAAAAGACATTTATTGAAAGTAGATAGTGTTTATGAATTATTTTAAACTTTTTTAAAGGTGAAATGCATTAGGCATGCTATGAAAATATGGACCCAAATCATATAAACCCTCAATGAATCAAAATTAACCATGTTATATTTTACTATGATTGAGTTAAATATTTTTCTAGTTTATACCTACCTAAAAAATAGCTATATAAGAATGGGGATTTTTTATTATAGGTAGCATGATTTCTGAAATCATGATTTTAGATATTATTCATTTACATTAATGATATTCAGTAATAATTAGTCATGATATTAATTCATTTATATTGTCAATTGATTCATTTGGTTCTCCTGTTGTTGGTAAAAGAAAATTTATTTTTAGTTTTTTACATTTCCATATTAATTATTCTTTATTTACTTATGATATCTTCCATTTTACATAACCCTTTATCATCAATTGAGTCATCCCATAATATTCCTTCTTCCCCTATGATATGAGGAATGCGTAATATCCCCGAGTCCAGAAACCAAAATCCAATCTTCTAATTTATAATAATATAATAAATATAGGGGTTCAAATCATTTACTACCATTCAATTTAGTTTTCATGGAGAACTAGATACTTACATGATACCCATTTTTCATTATAGATAAAATATGAAAAAATTATTAAAAATTATCAAAATCATTGAAACTCATTCAATGATGGAATCTTCATATCATATAGAATGGATAGAAGGGTGAAATAAAATTATCGGTAAGGGTTACAAACAAATTAATCTTTTTGGAATTAGTAATTCGTAATCAAAATGGTGTGGTTAAATAATGAACACAAATTCCATTTAAATAATAAGTCGAACACAAATTGCATCCATGGATAATTTGAAGGAAAAAATATTATGAATAATAATAATTAATTTATAATGGAATTGATCAATATTGTGCTTTATGATGTCAAACATCATTAAATATATACCATTAAAACATATCACAAGAAAATTTTAAATTATGTTTAAAAAGATTATGATATCTCAATCTTATTTTTCTTGAAAGAGATACTAATGAATTGATGAGATATTTAATTTGGGTCCACTACCATTACATAATGTCCAAAACATTCCTTATATATCAAATTATCATTTTATTAAATGAAAAATATACCACATTAACCAAAATTTATATTGAGTAATGGGTACAAATTTATATATATTTCCTCAGTTAAATAAATTACATTCAATGTGAACACCATCTGTTAAAAATTGATATTCCTTTGGAAATAATTATATCCACTATAGAATAAATATATACTTAATATAATTGTAATTACTAATAAAAAATTATCACATCAAATATATTTTATCAATATAATATTAATTACCAAAGAAAAAATCAAGAGATGAGAGGTGATATATAGTTAATTAGGAATATTGTTTTTTCAGTAGACTCACGTCATTTGGATGAATAATTATAATGGTAGTGAAATATTAACAAATAATTTAAAAATTATTTTTGTTTTTAAAACCACTAAAAATATGTTTAGTAGATTTTTTTTATAAATGGTTACCATTGTTGGGATGTCCATTTTCATAGTATACATTAAGAAATAAATACCAATAGAAGTCTTGAACAAAACAGAAATTTAAAAATTGATATATAAATATTCCATTAAAAAATTAAAAACAAATTTACCATAAGATTAACAAAAATATAATTTATATATATTATTTTTTTAAGTAAGTGTCAAAAAATGGGGATGATTAAAAAGTTATCTTATTAAAAATATATAATTGGTTTTTTATTTTAATTTTACAATTTATTGATTCATGTTATAATGATAAGAAAATATTAATTAAAATTTTTAAAATCTATAAATATTTTTTTTTATATTATAATAATTGGATCATATGAATAATAATTGATAATATTCATTAGAAGAAATTAGTATAATATTCTAATTAATGTATGATTTTAAAATATTTTCTTCTATATTTTGGTAAAATTCAAATTATAAAACCCTCATAGAATAGACATTAATTTATACACAATCATCATGAATAAATATTTTTTTATGATAAAAATAGAATATCATATGCATAAACAACATATAAAATAGAATTTTTTTATATTAACAAATATTTTAAAACTGAATGCAAATTGAGACAAAGTTCATTAACTCACACTTCATTTAGTTTGAATGAAAATTTATTTTCAGTATACTTGTGTAATGTATGTGATTAATTGATAATAGAACCATATTCATATTTATAATATCATATACTTTCTTTTAATAACATCTTACCAGTAATTCAATAACAATGATTAATTAATACAATTATTTATAATGTTAATTTCCATGTTTTTACTAGAATTTTTTTCTATTATATATTCATTTCATGGATATTGGATTTAATTCGTCAATATGTAAAATTATATTAATGTTATAGATATCATATTTATTAATTTTATATATTTTTATATCCATTCATGAGTTTGGACTTGAAATATTAATTGATCTTTTCTTTGAGATGAATGGTCATATGTACATATGTGTAATGATATAATTCCATTTAATTGTTGAAAGGGTAATGTAAATGATGATATATTAATTTAAATAAATAATTTAACGTCTTATACATCATATATATTATTACTCCTATCATTATTTTTATCTATGGAAGTCATTGATGGAAGAAATTACATCGATTCGCGAGGTGGTAGACCATTGAACAAAGGGCGATCCATTTGTTTCCCATTTGATAGAAAAGAAGATGGATATATATTTGGAAATAAATTTCATAATTTCATATTATATGTTATATTGTTTTTATAATAATGTATGAGTTAATACACAATTGAAATATGTAGAAGAAGAAACAAAAATTAATGAGACCTGTTAAGATGGCTACCTTCTCCTAGAGTAACCTCAAATGGAATTAATATTTAAGACACCAGGATTAAAATATTTGGAATACATAATCTATATAGTGTGATTGAAAATCTTTGGGAGATATATTTATATTTTTGGTAGATCTAAAGGGATTAAATAGTTTTAAGAATATTGGGGTGTGATTTCTCTTATATAATTATAGGGGAGTTAAATTTTAGATAAGTCTCAATACTATTCAATAATGGGACGTAACTCTAACCCAATATTTCTCTAAGATATAAAAAACTGCATTTTATGTAATTTATGGTTTATACACAAAAAACAAAAGATAGAAATAATCATTTATTAACCATGGTATCCCCTTATCTTTTATGTATTCTTTTAACATTTTGGATTTTTCAAGGGTAATTTTTCTTTAAACATGGTAATAAATACTTTAATAATATAGTCAATTGATCCTTATTATATAATTTCATCCCATATATCCTAAATATTAAATCCATATTTTAAAATATGAAGTCATTATATTTGGAATATTTTTTTGACAGATGTTTTTGTAACTCGAAAAAAACATTTTTAAGATTAACCACATATCTTATTTTTTACTATTTACTCTATTAATTATTAAAAAAACATTTATTGAGATTTTTAAATAATATTATTAATTTTGATTCCAAATATGGATAAAATATTTATAAATATAATTCACAGAAGTGGATTAATTTATTTTAAAATTAAACTGTCAAATCAGGTTGAAAACAGGTTTTCATGTAATTCATTTTTCCTGTATAGGATGAAATTATATAAAACTTTTCACAAGTAGTATTCAAATGAAGGAAATAAATTATAATAGTTAGATATAAAGTATATAATTTTCACTTAATTCATTCAATGATTATTATTTTATTAATTAATTAAAAAGGATATTTATTAGGCCTTTTAAAACTAATAACTTCATAAAAATGTAAAATTTCCATGAAAAATATTTCATCTTACCTAAAAGTTTTACTATAATTATTTCTGTGAAATTGATATAGAATATGTTTTAAATTATAAAAATTATTATCAACTATTATAAAAAATGGAAGTAAAATTTAAATATTTATTTTCTATTATTAAAAAACATGTGTTTCAAATTGAAAATTCTTTAAATTCATCTAGGTTTATGTTGACCTTGAATTGTTCAAAATAGTGTTTAATCCAATCAATATAAATTTTTTTTATATGGAATACTAAATTAGGAACTGTTTTTTATTTTTATTAAAACCCAATGTTTACTTACTATGAATTATATTCGGGTGTTACATTCATTCCTCCTACAAAAATATCATCTATTTAATTTTCATAGATATTACATCCTAAGAAAAAAATTGTTTCTTATCTTCATATCATCATATTTTTTCATGCGTTGAACAAAAATTTATGATTTATGAAGAGTGAATTTACATGTTCATTTATACAATTTTAATACACATTATCTATAATATCATGAATTTATATCGGGTTTTCATAGAATAATAAACTGTGATAATGTTATATTTCATCATAGGTGTACACATGTGATGGGTTGGACATGTGAATATTTAGAAATCATATATTGAACAAATAATGTAATTTAAATATTCTTGGTTTTGTGTTAATACTATATTGTATAGCTCCAATACATTCGAAATTTTCAAAGGCTTTGAGGTACCTGGGGAAAAATTTTTGTTCTATCTAGCTATATGACTTAATTCAATAAAAATACTTTTAAAACAAAACTATCACCACCTTGACCTTCCAAAAAAGTCCTAAATATTTTAATTTAAATTTTTTTATTCAGAGAGTTTTGTTAATTTTTACCTCAATAATAATTTATTTTTCAATGGATTGTTATATATTATGGAGGCCTATATGTTTCATTTCACCAAAAAAATACCAAAAATATTCGAGTAAGAATTATTTTTTCATATATTTATTTTTAAGATACTATATAAATACATTAATTGGAGAAATTATTATAGGAAAAATTTTAAAAAAAATAAAATTCTAATACCATTATAATATAATATGATCAAACTAAATATGTCTTCTAATGTTTGAATAGTATTTTCAGATTTTCGATCAATTTGATATTGTAAGACATGATAAAATGATTTATTATATCATGATATTTCTGAAGACCCCACTTGTATTTCAATGTAAAATTTCAATAAAAACCATAAACAATAAAAAAAATGTAAACCATTAATTCTTATAACGTCATTAAAATATATCGTTTGAGGAAATTAAGAAGTAATTCATTTGTTATAGTAATAAAAATATTATATTTTGTGAAGCGATAAAAAATAAACCATATTAATTCATTAAATATAGGAGTCTCTTGTAGTAATCTGGAAATTTCCATATTAATTTTTTTCCATTACCACTGAGTTATAAGAATATCTTTCAGGACTCCTCTAGTTGTTGACTCTCCACCTTTGACTATTCACAAAGAAATAATATGAATACATAAACCTCATTTTCTCACTTTATATGTAACAAGATATTTCTTTCCTGAAATACATATATGTAAGAACCCTGATCTTCATTTCAGGTATGTTTTCATTCTTCTTGAGTTTTTTAGGAAAATAAAATTATCTTGACATTTTTGAAGTACATGCTAGGTACTTTAGGAGTACATATCATGTACTCAGTTACTGTGTGTAGTCATGTGCTCACCGTGTTGTGTCCATGCTCACGGATGTGTGTGATGACTTGGAGACCACCTAAATGTGGGGGATAGTAAAGGAAAGTACACGCCGTGTACTTATGAAGTACACAACATGTACTTCCTTCTTTTCACTAAACGCACCGGGGTTGCCTCTAATGGAGAGAAAGGCCTTCCTCTAGGCCTGATTCATCCGAGAGCTCTCGTACGTCCGTGATGTTTCCCCAAACTCCCAATTGAGCATCTGATCTCTGATACGACCACTATAGAATGCATTGGGATCCCTTGGTAAGATCTTCATTCTTATAGAGATTTGTTTCCAAATTCCTCCTCTTTCAAGAGTCACCTTTTGTTGAATGTATTAGACTTTTTTTAGATTAATGATGTTCTTGGGAGATTAAAGGCTTGAGGATCACGTATAACTGTCTCCCAATATTGAGGTAGGTGTTTTGTGCCTTTCCGTTGAAATTATTCGAGGGATATGTGAAAATATTTCTAGTACCCTTGAACGGGGTATTTCATATTTACTATTTTATTACTGTTAATTTCTAGCTATGCTGGTATGATGGAGTACTGGTTGATTGAATATGAATAGGGTTAATTTCTATTCATCGAAGTGTTTTCCCATGCATGTATTTTTTATCACTATTTGGTCTTACTTAACATATTAGGTTTCCTTGTTTGTTTCACATGCCTAGTATTATAGGACAAAGTGTTTTGTTATTTGACATATAGTTATGCTGTAGATAGTTAGCCAAGTAGTTCTTTAGGTTTACTTTGTACTTATTGAATTGCTATGTTTGATTGACTTAGACAGGGATTTAAGAACCTGGTGTAGTATACTGTAGGGAGAATTGATGTAAGGTCTTCTCCAGAGTGTCTGTTTTTACTATTATGATACGAGACCAGGGGGAATTGACATAAGTGCTTCCTCATAGTGTCTGTAGTTACTCGACCAGGGCCACATGGGGAATGACATGTAAGGGCTTCCCTAGAGCACATTTAGTTACCGGTACAAGAATATAAGAGGAATTGACGATGATTGCTTCCTCAGAGAGTCTATGCTTAAGCTAAACCAGTGGAGTTAGACTATGTGTATTTCCCAGAGGATAGATTGTAGTTATTTGGTTTAACCAGAGTGGTTAGGCTACGAGTACATCCCGAAGGGTTACCATTATTTTTAGATACATTATTTTGTTTTTTTCTTAAACCAGAGGGGTTAGGCTGTGAGTACTCCGAGAGGGTTACCAGCTAGGATTAGCTACTTACTTGAGATGTGGAATTGACTGGATTGAAACTATGGAATTATTACTACTTTGTACTCACTTGTTTACTACTTTCTTTACATATTACCTACTATATATTAATTTACTATTAGAAACATATCTCGTGGTGGTTTCCTACTAGGGTTTAGTCTCACACCCTCTTTGGGTCATGCTTTTGGGCCCAAACAGATTATATTTTTGTTTGTATAGATAAGGGAAAGCACCCTTCTACGTCAGGTACTTGGCAGCTTTGGAGTGGGAGAAAATGGGACCATGCTATGGCTTGCAATGATGAAAAGATGTTTACTTGTTTGTCTTTTTTACCTTTGATTAGTACTATAATCTGCATTATGAATTTTTTTGATATTCTCCTAGACATATGTATCATGCATCATCTTATATTTGTGCACCAGTTGTTATTAATTTGAGTCTTTCTCTTTTTACTTTTGTTATGGTACTTTTGTTTCTTCCACTATTTCTATTGATTTTCTTTTTTTGTGTTACTCTGCCAAGGCGGTCATAGATTCCCCATTATCACAAACAATTCCCTTGCTGCTATCCAACAGCCTCTGGCATTTAGGAAAATACGCTCGAGGCCATGTGACCGATGGGGTACGGGGCTCCTCTGGGTGGCTTCCAGAACAAGGACATTACAAAGTGGTATGAGAGGAATTATTTTCTTCTTGGATTAATATTTGGATCTTATAGCCAGGGATAGGAAGGAATAGTTACTTTTTAATAAGTTTTTCTCAAGAGTAGCTGACCTATATAAAGGGAAAATCCAATCTACCTCATTATTGAAATTTTCTTGTTTTAGAAAATATTATTGTTGATTTGATTTCACCTTGAGTGATTCACATGTTTTGTGTAGTTATTGTTGATGTTATTGAAGTTCTATTTCTGTCGCATCCCGATGAAATGAGGGTATGCTATCTCACACATCATATTGGAACCTGTTACAAATCATATGTCATGCATTGTTGACAGTCCATTTAGGGTGCATTAGCGATTGCATGTTGTAGTGATAGATGTTGTGCTAGATATGTCTGCTGTTGTGATAGATGCCTTGGTAGAATAATTTCTTTTGAAAAGGTATCTCTTGGTGTAAGGATTGTTTGAATGAACACCAAAATTTGGTTCAAGAGGTGTTATAGGACCTCATGAATCAGAATTTGGTCAATAATTGCCTTGTATCCTTGTATATGACATGTATAAGATTCCATTCTTTGATTTGTGGGAAGTATAGGCACTCATAGATCAGAATATGGAACATTCAATGTTCGTTTCAGTGTTTTTATGGGTTCTGGAGTAGTTTCTGAGGCTTATTGTCCCTAGAAACCGAGAATACATGGCATATAATCTTGAATACATTCCATGTGTTCTTTTGTTCGGGAAGAAACTGTTTCTCATAAGTGCACGTTGTGTACCGTATGTACATGCAGTGTAGTCTCTAACCGTGTCACATGATATGTGGGAAGAAACATAGGGTTGGGACATCTTGGTAGAACATGTCGTCTGTCAGATTTTCATGATGTGTAGTAGAACCGTGTATCCGGCCATGTAGCGCGCAACACGGGTCAGTTTAATCTTCTTTTACTTGCCGTGTCTGGTATAACACACGGTGTATTTGTAACTGTGTGACTACCTTTGTATCTAACAACACAGGCAGTTGAAACCTTAGTAGTACACATTATGTGAATCTGGAACACACCGTGTAGTGTGATCCAGGTATCTAGTCGGGTGACTAACAACACGGGTCGGTGAAGCTCCACTAGTACACACAGTGTCTGTAATGAACATGTTGTCCAGTATTGTTCTAGTAGATATATGTGGATTATCCATCTATAAGAACTTGGTAAGGGGAAGAAGTGTCAAGTACATGCCATGTGTTTGGACAACAAGTCTTGCGTTTGGGGTGTTACATGACCAGTTGGGGTAGGAGTACATTCCATGTGAAAGCCTTCAAGAAACACGCTATTTAGACATTATACATGCCATGTATTTATGTTTTGGAAAACATGAATGATTTTTTTCTCCTATTCCATTATTTTATGTCGATGTTTTCAGTTCATTATAATATTGGTCTAAGGTGTGAACTTGACGTTGCAAGGTCATGCCACTGAGACGTCCTCCGATTTTATGCCATTTATAGGGAAACAATCAGACACAATACATGGCTGATTTAGGACTCCAAACAGATCCTCCAGTTGTCCCATTCTTCATAAGCGGGTGCTGATTCACAGTCCCGAGAGTGCTTTATAAGGTTTATGAAGACCTTCTGAGGAGTACCGCATCATGCCCGATCTATGGCAGTGCTAATGTGGGTCTTTCAGCAGCAACAACCTCCCACTTTCACTAGGGAAGGAGGACCTCAGGCTGTAGAGTCATGGTTAGAAGCCATGCTTTCTATCATCGATCATCTAGTGACACCTCTAGAGAGGAGGTCGAAACATTCTACATATATTCATTGGGATTCCACCAGGAGATGGTGGTATGTGATCTCATAGGTGGGACATGAGCAGGTTATGGCTTGGGATGAGATCTATTGTACCTTCTACGAGTACATCTATTTGGAGACTTTGATGGTCGATCGAGCCTGAGAGTTCATGAATCTGTAGAAGTTTACACTTTTAGTTATGGGGTATTCCTCTCACTTCACTGATTGCCAGTGCTTCACACCTATTCCAGGAGGTGATGAGTTATTACTGGAAGATATGTTTGAGGATGGTCTGAGGCATGAAATCCGATCACCAGGGAATATCTTTAGTTTGATGTCTATCACTTATATAGTCAACCAGTCACTGATCATTGATCTTAATCTGAGGGATTCTAGAGTTGTGAGTAGTGGGGTTCGACACCCGGAGTTTTATTCCCTCATACTGACAGTAGGAAGCACCGTAGGACTTCATCGAATAGTGATCCAAATAGGCGAGATACTTCTTATGGTAGCCATGTGGTGTGCTTCTTTTATAGGAATAGTGGACACCCAAGGTCGCATTTCCTGAGAGAACTAGTGGAGTTCCGATATTATGGAAAGATGGGTCATCTTCAGCGCTTCTGTCTAATCTTCTCACTAGCAGCTGGCGATAAGGTGTCTTTCATGACTTCACGTTCAGGGGCAGTGCCACTAATTACTCATAAGTTAGGTAACAAGTATTCTTCTTACCATTCAGGCTGAGGAGGAGGTTGTGGATGGGGTAGCCAATCTCCATGCATTCAGCAACAACATGGTGGACAAGCTCAGACTGGTCAGGCAGGGTCACATGGTCACAGTTTATGATAGACTTTTTAGTGGAGTAGACCTAGAAAAAGTAGGATCCCAAACACTCTACAGTTCGAGGTAAGATTTTAGTTGCCTCCATTTTAGCTTCTTCACTTTTTGATACAGGGGATTCCCATAGCTTTATAACTATTTCTATTGTAGAGAGCATTGGGATCTGTATCATTTTTTCTGTTTTTATCATGAAGTTAGACAATATGTTGGGGGCTAGAATGGCTAGTGTACGTCAGTGTAAGGAGTTACCTCTTGAGGTTGGTCGGTGTCACTTCTCATGGGACCTTTATGTCTTGATGAAGACAATCTATGATGTAATTCTCAGAATGGACTGGTTAGTTCCCTTCCGGGCTGTTGTCGATTTTAATCATTGTAGGTTGTGTTTTGCATCACCAGAAGGTCAATCATTTCTTCATAAGGGATAATAGGATATACCGGAGAGCAGAGCGAGACCTGAGCAACATGGTTTGGGAGGAGTTACAACTCATACGGCTAGTTTTTATCTGGATGACCAGAGGACATCACAAATAGACTTCCACTAGTGGTGGATCATTTTGGGGATGTCTTTCTCGATGAATTTATGGTTTTCATCTGGATTGAGAGGTGGAATTTTCTATTGAACTTCTTCCAAGAGGGGAACTATTGTACATTCCTATTTATAGGATGGATACTCCAAAGGCACATGAGCTTAAGATACAGCTAGAGGAGTTGTAGTCAAAGGGTTCTATCTAACCAAATACTTCACAATTGGGTTCTCATATCTTGTTTGTGAAGAAGGTGGGCAGTGCTCTCTGACTTTGTCTGGATTATCGGAAGCTGAACTAGTCGAAGGTCCAGAACTGATACCTGTTTCCCAGGATTGGTGGTCTATTTGATCAACTTTGTGGATCCCAAATGTTCTTGAATATTGACATGAGAACTGTTTACCATCAGTTTCACATTAGACAATCTGATATACCTCTTGCAGCCTTTCAGAGTAGGTATTGTCTATACAAGTATATGGTTATGTTGTTCAGTCTCACTGACTCGCCTATGATTTTCATTGCTCTGATGAACCGAGTGTTCCATCCATACATGGATTCTTTTGTGGTTGTTTTCATGGACAATATATTGATGTAATCTCACACTTGATATGACCATGCTACCCATCTTGAGATTGTTATCAATACACTAAGAGAGAATCAGTTATATGCTAAGCTCTCCAAATTCCACATTTGGATGGACCAGATTCACTTGATGGGTCATATTATCTCAGAGATAAGAGTATCAGTAGAACTACAGAATGTGAGAGCTATAGTTTCCTAGGATAATACAAAGAATGTCTTTGAGTTATGAAGTTTTTTAAGGATGGATGGATACTACATGAATTTTATACAAGACTTTTCATGCTTAGCAGCACCGCTGACTGTTCTGACTAAGAATGGTGCAAGGTTCTTGTGGTCAGATTCTTATGAGTCTGCCTTTCAGGAGCTGAAAGGGAGGTTGACATAAGCACTAATACTAGTATTACCAGATCTAGGAAAGGGCTATACTATTTACTGTGATGCTACATGTATCAGTCTGGGGGTCGTGTATATATAGGGGGAAGGAGTCCTTGTGTATGGGTCATGGAAGTTGAGGCCACATGAGAGAAACTACCCGATGTGGGATCTTGAGTTGGCAGTAGTTTTCCAGGACTTATGTAGTTGGATACATTATCTGTTGGGAGAGCATTCATTTTTTTTCACTGACCAAAAAAGTCATAAATATATCTTCACTCAGCATGACTTGAATTTGAGGCAATGATGGTGGGTTGAGTATCTTCAGTCCTTTGACATTAAGAATAGCTATGCACCTGTAAAATTCAATGCAGTAGCTGATGCGTTGAGCAGGAGGAGTTAGATACAGGTAGTTCAGGAGGCCAATAATGAGTGGATGCTTATGGATATTTTCTCACGAATGCATTTGGAGGCGCATGATAGACAAGATCAGACATTTCTATCTTTTATAGTTGTTACCTCTACTCTTCTTGATCGATTGCGAATGAGGATGCTATGAGATTATGAAGGAATAGTCATACCAGAAAGCATGTTAGGGGAGGACCATATTCTTTGATGGACCATAGCCGGGGATGAGATCTTTCATTTTATAGGCACGTATGGTTCTTAGTAGACATATGTGAAGAGATGATGCATGACTTTCATTCCACAGTTTTGGCAGTTCATCCTGATGTCACCAAGATGTATCATGATCTACTCCATCAGTATTGGTTTCCATGTATAAAGAGAGATGTGGATGGTTTTCCATGAGGTTTTCTACCTGTCAGTAGTTGAAGGTGGAGCCTCAGCGACCAGAAGGTCTTTTGCATTAGTTTCCATTCCCGAGTGGATGTGGAATGATTTCGTGATGGATTTTATTATAGGTTTTATGAGGTCACCATGAGGGAATGGTGAAGGATGGGTTGTAATTGATAGACTCACGATGGTTGCTTACTTATTTCCAATCATGGAGACCTTCAGGAGATGGGAATATTGTACATCCATGAGATGTTATATATGCATGGGGTTCTATACACCATTGTGTCAGACAGAGAAACAAATTTTACTTCTCAGGTTTGGAAGGGGCATCATAAGGCATTGGGTACACAGGTACTTTTGAGTACAGCTTACCATCCTCAAATAGATGGTCAGACTGAGCGTACGATTTAGTTGATTGAGTACATGATTCGAGCTTTCATACTAGATTTTGGGGGTTATTGGGAAAATCACATACCTCTTGTGGAGTTTTCATACAATAATAGTTTTCAAGAAACAAATCATATGGCACCTTATGAGGCTTTGTATGGTAGGCCATGCCGATCACCTTTATGTTTGCTGGTGGCAAGAGAGGCAGCTATGCTGGGACCTCATCTTTTTCAGCAGTCCATAGAGTAGATAGAGTTGATTTGGAATAGGATGACTACTACATAGTCTCAAAATAAGTCTTATGATAATCAATAGAGATGACCACTGGACATTTAGTTTGGGGATAAGGTTTTTCTGTGTGTCACACCGAGGATGGGACATAGGAGGATTATGAGACAGGGTGAAGTTTAACAGAGGTACGTCGGCCCATTTTTGGTTTTTGATAGAGTTTGGACGATTGGATATTGGTTTCAGTTACCTTAGAGGTACCAGACTATGGACGACATTTTCCATGTTTCTCAGCTTCGACGTTAATTCTCAGACCTGCATCTTCCTTTCCAACCAAAGGAATTCGAGTTGGAGGTGGATGCATCGTTCGATGAGAATTCTATTCAGATTTTTTATCTATGTATGAAGGTTCTCTATGGTTTTTTTCCTCTGGTATGGGTGCTATGGAAGCACAAGTGAGTATGGGATGAGAATTGGGAGAGGGAGGTCAATGTATGATCTCTGTGGCTGGAGCTGTTTTGTGATTCTTTTCTACGTCCCCTTGCTAGGAAAATTAAGGGATGAATTTCTTTAAGGGGGATGTTTGGAAGAACCCAGATCTTATCCTTAGGTATGTTTTCCTTTTTCTAGTGATTTTGAGAAAAAAATCAATTTATGGTAATTTTTTAACTACACGCCATGTAATTTAAGAGTACACGTCATGTTCTCAGTTACCACGAGTAGCCATGTGCTAGTCGTGTAGTGGCCGTGAACACAGTCCTACGTGGTGACGTGGAGACTGCCTAATGCGAGGGCTGTTAAAGGAAATTACACACCATGTACTTCTGATGTACGTGCCGTGTACATTATTTTTTTCATTAAACACATCGGTGTCGCGTCGGAAGGACAAAAAGGCCTTCTTCTAGGTCTGGTTCATCTGAGAGCTCCCACACGACTAAGATATTTCCTCGAGCCCCTAATCGAGCAACTGATCTCTGATACGACCACAGTCAATTGCATTAAGATCACCTTGGTAATATCTTCCTTCTTCTATAACTTCATTACCCAATTGTTCCTCTTTCATGAGTTATCTTTCATTGAATGTTTTTGACGTTTTTGTAGATTTAAGGTGTTTTTTGGTGATTCAGTCCATGATTTTTACATATAAAAATATCCTAATGCTGAGGTAGGTGGTTTCTTCATATCTGTTGAATGTATTTGAGTGATATGTCAAAATTTGTTCAATACCCGTGATTGAGGTATTTCATGTTTACTATTTTAGCCATGTTAATTTTATTCTATGCTTGTATGCTTGAGAAGAGGTTGATTGAATATGAATGGGGTTAATTGCTATTCTTTGATGTGTTTTCCCATGAATGTTTTGTTTATGACCATTTGGTCCTTCTTAGCTAGTGAGGCTACCTTTTTTGTTTCCCCTGCCTAGTATATTAGGAAGGATTTTTTGTTATCTAACATGCTGTTATGATGTATATTGTTATCCATGTAGTTATTGAGGTTTACTTTGGCCATATTGCATTGCTATGCTGGATTGACTTACACAGGGTTGTGGAAACCTGGTGTAGTAGACCACAGGCAGAATAGATATAAGGGATTATCCAATGTTTCAGTTTTAACTATTACGATGTTATACAATAAGGGGAATTGACGTAATTTCCTCTTCAGAGTGTCTGTAGTTCCTCAATGAGGGAAACAGGTGGAATGTGACGTAAGTGCTCCCCCAGAGTACCTTTAGTTACCGATACTAGACTAATGGAGGAATTAACTATGAGTACTTCTTCATAGAGTGTATGCATAAGCTAAACTAGAGGGTTTAGACTGTGTCTACTTACTAGAGGGTTTCTTGTACTTGTTTGGTTAAACTAGAGGGGTTAGGCTGTGAGTACTTCTCAGAGATTTACCATTGTGTTTAGCTTCTTTATTTTGTTGATTGGTTGAACAATAAGTGCTTGGATCTGAGTATTCCCAGAGGGTTACCTGATTTGATTAGCTTCTTACTCGATATGTGGAATTGAATGATTTGAAAATGTGTAATTGTAATTGGTGAGTACTTCCTTTTTTATTTCGTTCTTTACTTATTACATGCCATATATTCACTGACTGTTAGGCATAGATCACATTGTTGTTGCCTACTGGGATTTAGTCTCACACCATATTTGGTCCATGATTTTGGGCCTAAACTGATTATATATTTGTAGATATATATAAGGTCCATCTCCCTCTACTTCAGGTACTTTACTATTTGGGATCTAAAGAGCATTGGACCAAGCTATGGCTTGCGATACTAAGGAATTGATTAATTTTTTTCTTTTGTTCTTTGGATTAGATATGTAATCAGAATTGTGACTTGTTTGGAATTTTTCTTAGTCATATTTATAGTGCATCATCATATATATGTGCTCCCTTTGTTATTACTTCTAGTCTTATGATGTTTAATTTTGTTGTGGTACTATTGAAGCTTCCACTATTGCCATTGATTTACTTATGATGCGTTACTCTGCCAATGAGTTCATAGTTTCCCCACTATCATACCCAATTTCTTCACTACTATTTGGCAGCGTCTAAAGTTCGGGGAAATGTTCTTGAGGACATGTGAGTAGCTGGGTACGGGGCACCTCTAAGTGGATTCTGGAACTGGGACATTACAGTATACATATTTTTTATACAATGATGTATAGGGAAAATCAATATGTAAACACCATTGATAAATTCAATTTTACACTAAGGTATATCTAGAATTCATAATATCATTCAAAAATTTGGATCACTATTTTAATAATTAATGTCTACCAAATTCCTACCATTCATATCATTAATTATAATATGAATATCCAAATCTTTTTATTTTTAACAGTTTGAATTTTAAAATAAATATTATTTCTTATTCATTTTAAAAGCTACGGATCTCCCCCATTCCTTTGTAATTCACATTATATTGTTTATTTAATCATAGATTGTCATGAATTTTCCCCCAGATCCCGTGTCGTAACTACCCCAAGCCCGCCTTCCATAGGCCAGGGGCTGGCGACTAGCACCAAAGGCGTAAATCCCCATAACTGGGAAGGCATTGCCTTTCTAAACGTAAACACAACCATATTACAAGCCGAAGCAATCACTAAGTAATAAGTAAATAGAGAAAGTGTTGAAAGTACAAATGGGCCGGAATACAAGCCCAACAGATAGGTACAACTACAACTGAAAGTAAATTACAACAGAAAAGAAAAACAGCTGAAAGATAACACACGACTCTTGGATTGTCCACCATGGATCCTACCTGAATGTTAGGTACAGATGTCCTCCTTAGCACTACACGTCCGATCATCCGTCCATCTGTCTCCTCTAGGAACCGACTCGTCGTGAGATCTACCTCCAGGTACCCTCCAGTCCTCGAATGATCAACCTCTGTCAGTGTTGTCCTTCATCTTCATCCAACATAACGAGGTGCGGGAATAGCCCGTGCAGTGGTGAGTGTAACAATACTCAGTAGGGACACCGAGACCCTCATGGTCTCTCTAAATCCAACAAGGTTAACCACAAGATGAATCTCAACAAATAACCCTTACTTAGGTATAAGCCCATACTTATACCTATGTTATCAAGTAACCCATCTCATTCTTGAGGAAACACAAAGGCTATGAAATAAACGGATAACCAATACGTAGATATATTCCCATACATATACCTAAGTTATCAAGTGACCCATCTCAATCATGAGGTAAAGAAAATGGTCATAGACTCAGCTCAAACATGGATTTTATCCATGAAAATGAAACCACGACTACTGGAGAACTTCTCCTCTATCGAGTACAGTGGGCCTGCCGCTACATCTAAGTGCATCCCACTAACCTTGGACTGCTGAAGTAATCCACCTATCGAGTACTGTGGGCCTTCCGCTGCAACCAAGTACATCCCACCATGGGTCTGCCGCTACAACTAAGCGCACCCCCTCATATCCTACAGAGTTACTCCTTCTGTCGAGTACTGCGGGTATGCCGCTACAACCAAGCGCACTTCCACCATGGGTCTTCCGCTACAACTAATTTCACCCCACTGGGCTATCCGAATCACTCTGAGTCGATCGATCAGTAGTCGTCAAGTCTCAGTCAGCTACTATGTCTCTACACTCTGCTAGCTCGTCTCCGGGAGGGTCCGCTCCACGAGCTACTATCGATACTCTATGTATCAAAAGTCCCAAGAATTAGTATCTCAAAGGACCACCTCGTCATAGAGGTCTCAAAGAAATAGACGACGAGTCAATCGGGCGCCCGGTCTGTGAGTTATTAGACTTTTCGTCCCAGGGGCCCTGTTGGTTTCGTGTACGAACCAACACGACCGCATCTCAACTGTACCCTGAACTCTCAAAGGGTATACCCATGGGGACCATTTCCTTACGTGATCACCAACGCCGCTGATGGTTCGTCAAATAGACGTATGGTCTGAAAGTTATCAGCTTTTCCGTTCCAGGGGCCCGGTTAGATTTTGAGTACAATCCAACCCGGCTACTATCCAACTGCAAGAAAAACATAGGCGAAGTATGCCAGAACTTTCGTCTCATAAAGAAGAATCTAACAGAGTCGACAACACGTCAATCAGACGTCCAGAGCTCAAGATATAAGCATTTCCGCTCCGAGGGCCCGGTTGGTTTCGTATCCGAACAAACCCTTCCATACACAAAGTTCTCCTAAACCTTGAGTGTAATATACCGAAACGACCATCTTGATCCAAGGATCGCATATCAGCTGACGCTACGTCGATCGGAGATCCGTAGCCCATGTTATGGGAAAAAGACCAGAAGAGGTCTGAAAATGGGGTTTCGGGCCCAGACCGACCCCGCCCGAGACCCCTGGGTCGGCCCGAACCAGGTCTGGGTCTGGCCCGCTTGGGCGCTGCCCGGCCTGGATAGCCCGGCCCGGCATGCTGGCGGGCCGTTGGCCAGTTCGGTGTAACAGAGTTGGACGGTCAAGGGGACGGGGGGGGGGGGGGGGGGGGGGCGAGGCGGATGCCCCCATGTTCAAAAAAAAGGTGCCCCCCCCCCACATGGGGGCCGCTGCTGTTCGGCCAGCCGGGGGTTAAGAACCCCCGACTTCTCCCCTGACCGGCCGGCCCGCTCCGGCCGGCCGGCTGCTGCCACCATAGGAGCGGTTGGTCCCGTCCCCCTACTCTGACGCCGATGGCTGGAAATCGGCCACCACTCCCTGCTCTGTCGTGGCCTAAGGCCGTGGCCAAAGCCCGTCCAGTGCGGCGCGACGACGCCGCTCCCCTCCACCGTGGACCCACTCCATCCGCGGTGTTTTCGTGATTCTCCAGCGCGGCGCGACGGCGCCGCATCCTTCTTCGACTTGAAGGCACGAAGAGACGGCACAGTGGCTTGTTCGACTTCAACGGCGTGGCACGACGGCGTCGCGCTTCTTCGCCATTTCTCATAGATTCCGCGTGGTGCAACAGCACCGCGCCGCCTTACATGTGCCGCAAAAAAATCAAACAAACAAGGGGGAGGAGGTTCGGCCATGTTAATGTGGTCCGAACTCCTTTCGTTATTGCGATATCTGGGGGCTCAATTTGAAAAGAAGAATGGCGACAGAAGTAATCACGAACAAACAATTAAAATAATCCCCCACCTCGAGCGTAGTTGAACGAAGGCTCATTGTGGAATTGCACGTCGCGGAAGGAGGCATTGTGGAAGGAGGTTCTATACACGTTGAAGAAGATTATCCGAGGAGGAACGATGTCTCCCTTCCTTTGATATAGGAAGAAGGAACGAAAGAAAGTACGTCGGGTCATCGATCACCGAGGAGGGCATCTCTCACCGTCGTCCGCCGTCAGAGGTCTGCGTTCTTCACGTTCTTCATCGAGGAAGAAGAACTTCAATACCTTGAGAAAATTCTCCCTGGCCTTCACGCACAACGAACCCCTTAATAAAATAATACTTGTCTTATTTTATTAACACACAAGCCAAACGTCTTTGAAATTTAAAATTGATTTTATCAATTAATTGAATTAATTGAAACGTTTAAATAGCCCAAATTAAAAGAGGTGTATCATAACAGATAAAAGCAAGGGTTGACTTTCATTTAAAAGGGGGGTGCGGTTGCATTACCTTATTAAAGGAGGGGGGTTGAAGAAATGAATAGGTGGGTATCGTGTGGGCCCCACCCAAAAAATATCCTACCTAGTGGAGTAGGATATAGTGGGTCCCACTCCAACAACTTAGCTTAGGTGAAAATAAAATAAAATTAGTTGCACCATGTTATTTTATTCATTTACTTAACCCAGAATTTTATGTGCCACACCCAAGCAAACAAAACTCCAGAAAATGTGTTTCTAAGAAATTATCGGTGCTGCGATTCCATCGGTGTCCTTAGATTTTGATTCCGATCACTAGTTCAAAAGTTAGGAAAACCCGCTCGTTCATTCACTGAAGGTACCCGAGCTAAACTTCAGAAAATGGTTCCGGGCACTCCGGGCCTTGGAATTCGGTGTTTTCAGAAACAGCGTACTCTTAAAATACCAATGAAAATTAAGAAAAACATTTCCTTGAAATTGTTGAGTCTTTACATTACTCCCACCTCAGGGCTTTAAGTCTTCGTAAAGCATTAACACAAACAAGGGAGACAAAAGCGGTACTGAGCACGCATCTGAGCCTTCCGCTCCCAGGTGCTCCCCTGGAGGTTCATGTGTTTCCAGTGAAAGCGCAACTGAGGAAACGATCGTTCACCTAGGACCTTCTCTTGTCAATCCTCGATCTCTACTCGAATCTCTGCCCATGTCACCCTGTCATCGACATCCAACTCCATGAGGTCGATGATTTTTGAAGGATCACGCACGTATATCCTCAGCCGAGGTACGTAGATGATTTCATGCACCTGATGCAACTGAGGTGGAATGGTCAAGCGGTAAACCACCTCGCCTACCCTATTGAGGACCTGGAAGGGTCTGATGAAGCGCGGAGATAACTTGTCGCCTCATCCAAAACTCCATAATTCCACGTCGAGGTGAGACCCGTAAAAAAAAGTGGTCACCATCCGCAATCTCTAGTGGTCTCTGCCTGTTGTCAGCATAAGGCTTCTGTCGGCTCTGAGCTATCCTCATCCGCTCTTGGATGACCTGTACCTTCCCTGTCATGGCCTGGACCATCAATGGTTCCACAAGAGCTGCTATGATTTATTATTTTCAGATATGAGAAATATGGTCTCATCCCCTGGATGAACCACGTTCTTTTCCTAATACAGTCAATCCGGACATGAATGATGTATTCATGCCATGTACGAACTCATAATGCCTCGATGTTTACTACCAAGATATCCAATCGTCACTCTCACCTCTAAGGGTTGAGTCACACTGTCGGCATGAGTGTGTGGTCACTGAGTCTCCTCTAGTAGGTATCTCAATGTGAGGGTCTAGTCAACGGTTTTTAAACCAGAACCTCTTAGTAACAACAAAAAGGAAGGAAACAAATGTCACAAAGGTAAGTGTCTTTTTATTATTGCAACTCATAGTACAAAGAAACAAATGAGACAACAATAAGGAACTAGAAGTACGAAGAACAAAAGGAAACCACTAGTTCCACTCCTGTCCACTTGCTTCAAGAGCCCCGTAGTCGTATGCTTCTGCTGCCTGAATCTGAGCTCTCCAATATCCACCTGTTCCCTGCGGTCGGGGTGGACCTCTTGGTAAGTCCCTCTCCACCCCGGGTACCTCGCACACACGATCATGCGTCATGCGGTCAACCACCTGTAGGTTTGGTCCACTTGGACCTCTGCGTCATCTGTCTACTGCCCGCCGTAGAAGACTCTACCGCATGACAGATAGTGGTGGGCCCTGCTGCTAGAGACTGCTCAGCAAGGAAACTCTCCACTAAGAGGTCTCGCTCCAACACCCCTGTCTGCGTCAGGATGCTGTGTGAAACAACAAAAGCTCTAATCTCTCGCCTGAGCCCCTGCTCGAAGGTTCAGTCCCTGAAGAACGGGTCTCGTACCATATATGCGGAGTAGCGCAAGAGTACTGTGAACCTTACTGAGTACTGCGGCACCATCATGCTTCCCTGTTGTAGAGGCATCAGCTCCTGTATACGCACCGCTCGAAGGGTGGATAGTACAAACTCTTCTCGGAATAGGCTCTCGAAGTCTGCCCAGAGAAGTGTCGCCTCGTCAGGCATCTGAAGCATCAGGCTACACAATCTGCCTGTTGCTTCCTGAAGAATGCTGGCACCAAGGATCACCATGATGTCTGTTGGCATCCCCACTAGCTTGAATTCTTTCACCCCAGCCTCCAGCCAATCCTCAGCCGCCTGTGGGTCCGTCTCTCCCCTGAACCCGGGTGGCCTCTGGCATTGGAACTTGTGCAGTGCCCTCAAGCGATGTGAACCCTCTGCTGCTGGGGATGGTTGCATCGGTGGCCCAATGGGTATTTGTACTACTGGTGCCTCCGCTGGTGCCTCAACTAGGATAGGGACCTGTACTGAGGCCACGTCGATCGGCGGGCTGTCAGTACGTACAACTCTCGGGGCTCTAGCTGGTCGTCCGCGGGGAGGCATCCTGAAAGTAAAAAACATGACACGGTCAAGTGATTTATACCTGGTGAGCTGACCTAGTTTGAGCAGACTTTTAAAACTTTTCGAAACACAAATTCAATCAGTGTTTTCGTGCCCAAAGTCAGAAATTAGATGTTAGGGTCCTGGTGTATGGATACGGCAGCCGCCCGCACCAACACTGGACTCCCTGAACTGAAAACAACACTTGGTACCCTATGCACTATTGTTTCACAGAAAACAAAAATATCAAAGTTACAAGTTCTGCGGTAAAACCAACTCCTCTGATACCAATTTGTCATGACCCTTCTCTGGGGGCCGTGTCGTAACTACCCCAAGCCTGCCTTCCATAGGCCAGGGGATGGCGACTAGAACCAAAGGCGTAAATCCCCATAACTGGGAAGGCATTTCCTTTCTAAACGTAAACACAACCAGAGTACAAGCGGAAGCAATCACTAAGTAAGCAGTAAACAACGAAAGCGCTGAATTTTCAAGGGGGTAGGAATACAAGCCAAACAGATAGGTACAACTACAACTGAAAGTAAAGTACTACAGAAAAGACAAATAGCTGGAAGATAACACATGGCTCCTGGATCGTCCACCACGAATCCTACCTGAAAGGTAGGTACATATGTCCTCCTCATCACTCCATGTCCGATCGTCGGTCCGTCTCTCTCTTTCGGGTACCGAATCGTCGTGAGATTTACCTCTGAGTACCGACTCGTCTTGAGATCTACCTACAAGTACCGTCCCGTCCTCAGACGCTCGGACTCCATCAGTGTTGTCCATCATATGCATCCGACACAATGAGGTACGGGCATAGCCCGTGCAGGGGTGAGTATAACAATACTCAGTAGGGACCCCAGGACCCTCAAGGTCTCTATAAATCCAACAAGGCTAACCACAAGCAAAATGTCAACAAATAACCCTTACATTGGTATAAGCCCATACTTAAACCTAAGTTATCAAGTAACCAATCTCATTCATGAGGAAACACAAAGGTTATGAAATAAATGGATAACCACTACATAGATATTTTCCCATACATATACCAAAGTTATCAAGTGACCCATCTCAATCATGAGGTAAACACAATGGTCATAGACTCAGCTCAAACCAAGATTTTATTCATGAAAACAAAACCACGGCTGCTGGAGAATTCCTCCTCTGTCGAGTACAGTGTGCCTGCCTCTACAACCACGCGCATCCCACTAACCTTGGACTGCTGAAGTACTCCACCTGTCGAGTACTGTGGGCCTGCTGCTGCAACCAAGCACATCCCACCATGGGTCTGCCGCTACAACCAAGCACACCCCCTCATAGCCTACAGATGTACTCCTTCTGTCGAGTACCACGGGTCTGCCGCTACAACCAATCGCACCACCATCGTGGGTCTGCCGCTACAACAATGTGAACCCCACTGGGCTATCAGAATCACTCTGAGTCGATCGATCAGTAGTTTTCAAGTCTCACTGGGCCTTATTCAATCACTGAACGTACCTAAGCTAAACATTGGAAAATGATTCCGGGCACACCGGGCCTCGGAATCAGGTGCCGTCAAAAACTGCGTACTCATAAAATCCCAAAGAAAATGAAGAAAAAATTTTCCTTGACATTTCTGGGTCTTTACATAGATAATTTTATTCCCATCAACACACATAAGTCTTAAAACTCCTTTATTTTTCATGAATAATGCATCATCACCCATATTATATTTCACGGGGTTGTAGTGTATGGGGAAATAATAATATGTGGGTTTATCAATCCATATAATTTTCCTCATGTATATCTCATTCTATAAAGAAGAATAATTTTAAACTATTATAACCAATGTATATTTTACATATTTTAAGATATATATACTAATTCCACACCTTCAAAACAATGATCATTGGTAAAAACTCAAGACAATGGGTTTCATGGTTTCAATAATGTGTATTTTATTTTCCTATTAAATATGAATAACATTATCATTTATTAATAAAGTCACAATAGAGTACCTTCTATGATGCATCACTATATATTAAAAACGCCATCAATATTTATGGATGAAACAATTTGGGGCATTGACCAATATCATAATCAATTATTCAAAACATTTATGAAATTTCTCTTCCAAAATAAACATAAAACATGTACATGTATTCTTGTAAGAAAAATCCAACTAGGAATTATTTTTGAAATCATTGATTGTTACCTACAAAACCAATGAAAATATGATCCTTACTTTTTATTAGTGTTTCCTTTTACAGAATTATTTTTTCATCATTGAATCAACTAAGAATGCATCTTTAGGGAATATATAGATATGAAAAAAATCATCATGAATCTAGAAATCACACCTTCTAAATTTTTCATAACACTATTTTCATCTATGATTTTAAGATTTATCTATAAGTGACTATCATTGTCCATATAGTTCATAGAATATACTAATATATCATTAATTAATTACATAAAAAATCATGATTATATAACTTGATGTTATATTTCATTATAATAATAAGAACTAGTTGGAAATTAGTAAACCAAATAAAATTAGTGTAAAATAATAATATTTATTATTCATTAAGAATGTTTTCTTAAGAATGTCTTCATACTCTACAAGGAATTTATGATACCCAAAAAAGGTAAATGTCAGAAAAACATTGACCTCTCTGTAGTTCATGAACAACATCATCGATATGAGGGAATATATAACTGATATTTATCATAATAGAATTGGTTTTCCTATAATTAATTCATAGACACATGGGTCCATATCTCTTCATAGTGAGTAGAACATGGGATAACCATGGTAAAACATAACGTAAAATAAACTCCTTATAAAAAAAATTATATGTTTTTCTTCAACGTGACTTATTATAAAGTACTCATTCTATATGGAGTCTTTTATATAAGTCAGGCGGCAGTGATTAAATTTAAAAAAAGGCTTTCCAATCTTTGGGATGTCTACGTAAATCCATATAAAATACATCAATGATGTATATAACCAATATTAATGTACATGGACATTGCATTTATTTTTCAAAATATTTAATACATCACACAAAAAAATGCCCAAAGACCATATTACTTTAGTGTCTTTGGAGAATCAGAACAAAATATTCTTTTCACAGTGAACGATCTTCAACATCTACCATAAATATATTCCCCTTTTTATCCATCCTAAAATCATTCATTATATCCTGGGGAAAAAAATAAAAAGGGTGAGCTCAAATTCTCAGTAAGGTTAAACATGGAGAACATTAAACAAACCATACAGAATGGAATGTAAAAACAAGATCGTAATGTTTAAACATCAAAATGTTTAGTCATGAAATAAATCTTGGTAGTTTGTAAGGCATAGATCATAATGGAATATTAACAATGATATAATATAATTGGTGTAAAACATGTAACTATGGGAAATAAACAAGAACATAATATGATTTTTTATATTAGCAAAGGAATTTCTACCAAGACAATCATATTGAACAAAGTCCATTACTAAACTAGGTTTACATGTCGGTCCAACCATATATTACTGAACCAGATTTACATTTCATTTCAGTTAGGACTATGTCATGATATATAATTCTTTACCCAATTCATTTTAGGGAGATAGAATCCCACATCATCTCATAATGAAATCATTCTTACATATTCCACAAAAACATAAACCATTCATCATATCATATCCAAAGAAATAATATGGTCTTCTAAAACATAATTCGATCATAAAATAATCCATATATAATATCATTCCACCATTAACACAATAAAATCATACTAATAATTGGTATATAAGTCTATGCTTTTTCAATTACTATTATTTGAGTTGGAAAATAATTTTGATAAAATATATTAACATAATTCCAGAGAAAATTATCCTTTATTTTTTATAATAGTATTATTTTCTCAAAATGGACTGAAATTTTAAAAGAAAACAAATTAGTTGAAAATAAACATGAAATAGTGTAGAATAAGCTTCATGGAAATAAAGATTAATGAAAATGAAAAAAATCCATTCATAACATATGATTTTAAAAAAACATTCTTCTTGTACTTTACTAGAAAAGTAAGAAAGCATGTCATGTGGTAATCATGTGAATGATTCATCCATTCTATGTAGTTAAATTTAAAAATTCTTTAAAATGAAATTAAATATAAATATAAATATAATAATCATTTTATGATGACATTATTTGAAAACATATGCATGGATGATAAAAATATCCGCAGTAAATACTTACATATAAACAATAATGGATAATATTGAGATTTCAAAGTTATCCATTACCTTAGGTGTGATTTCTTCACAATCAAAACCGATAGGTAACCATGGCATCAAATAATTAGAAACAAAATATAGGTTTCTATCATATTCAATAACCCATGGGTCAACATATCACAAATAATTCTAAATTTTCTCCTAGGTATATCTCATAGTCAATCCCCAAAGGTAAAATACCACAACATGGCTCTCATGGTATTGTGTAAATTAACATTGAAACCCGCACAGTTTCCCTTGTCCAAGGCTCACATGGTACATTGGAAAAATAACATTCATATCATAACAAGAAAACACATGTAATCTTTAACAACTACATGGCTAACATTATCAGGTATAACACATTATTTTCATATAATCAATCAAGCCCCATCCAAAAGATTCATGCAATGGATGTAAGGTACACCTCATAAGCAACATGCACCAAATGGCTATAAATAATCAATCAAGGGAACACATTGATGGGGTGTCCTATAATAAGATATATACACTTATGCATAAGTAATGAACCTTTTTTAATCGAAAAAAACATAGTAGGTATTACACTTTGTCACATTCTAAAATATGAAGTTCCCTAATCCTGGTTATTTCACACATTAGGAATATATAATCCAAAGACAATCAACAAATGGCACAAACGACCTACCTTGATGCTGTACAATCAACACTGTTAAACTCAAGCCCTGGAATCATCATATAATGATGTAAAAATACTAAAAGGGTATAATAGTTCAACATTAAATAACCCACGAGGGTAGAGGAATCAGGATTATAGGCTCTAGGTGATGTGTGAACTCACAAGTCAGAAACCATCGCAACTAGCAACGTCTCAATCAGAGCTCAGACAGAGAACCGGGTGGAGTTCAATTTTAATCACCATTGTTTCACTCTCTTATATGAAAAAATTGGAGAAGAACGGTGTTATGGATGTGAGACATAACATTATACCAATTTTTTCAAGTAAAAAAGAAATGTACATGGAAGGTTCATATGTTGTACACGCCGGCTATTAGCCCTAACTAGCTCCCACTTTAGGAGGACTTTTGGGTCACCTACACGGCCATGTACCTGGCTGTTACATGTAAATTTCATGACTATACATGGAAACCATCTACAGGGTGTGTTTTATGAGTACACGGAGTGTACTATGAATAATTCCATTTCATCGTTTTTACTCAAAATAGAATAGAAATAAAAATCTATACCTGAAAATGAATATCTGGGTTCCTACCAACTACCCCCTTAAAGAAATTATTTCCCAAAATTTAACTTCCAATGGTTGTGAAGAGGAAATACAAAACAAATCTAGACATTGTGATCGTACGTCAAACTATTTCTCCCAATTCACCCCATATACTTGTCTGTGCTGCCATAACATTCGCACCGAAAGAAATAGCAAGCCATGGATAACCATTGTTTTGCGATCCAAAATCTAAATAGGGTTCTCCTTGATAGATGCTTCCACATCCAACTAAACCTCCTTGAGTTTGAGAACATCATATGGGTGTGAAAAGTGACGTCATAGCTAAGAAACATGAAAGACGTAGTCTAAATCCAAGTACCAATGAGGGAACTGCATCTAATAGAAAACTGGTCTGACTCTCTCTAAAACCTCAAACGACCTGATGTTACTCAGTGAAATCTTTCCATATCTCATAATCCTCTTGTTTCACTACCTCGCTGTGACACCTAATAAAAACAAATCACTTACATCGAAATCCAATGGTTGTCTCTGTGGATCAACATAATAATTTTGGTGAGATTGTGAAGTAGAGATCATCTTCTGAATTAGAAGCACCTTCATAGTTGTCTCCTTGACAAAAATATGTCCCAACATAGTTGACTCTACTATCTAAATCTGACATGGGGGTGATCAAAAAGGCCAACTGTACAATGCATCATAATGTTCAATCCGAATCCTTTCCTAAAATCAATTATTAGAGAAAAACTACACTACGGTAACATGTCTCTCCCAATAAACCCCAAAATCCAGGAAGCATGTTCAATGCATGTCCTCCAATACAATAATTGTGTGCTCGGACTGGCCGTCTATCTGGTGATTTTAATCCACACTCAAATGTACCTCTGTACCGAAATCCATATATATTCCCTACCAAACACAAGAAGAAGACCAGGAATCCCTGTCTGAAATGATAGAGTCTGGAACCCTATGAAAACTTAAAATGTATTGTATGTACATCATTCCATGCTCATAAACATAGATTGCTTCCATGGTTGGTATTAATTGTGAAAATTTCATGAGTCTATCGACAATAACCCAAACCACATCATTTCCTCAGGGAGCCCTCGGTAAACCCAACATGAAATCCATCATGAACTCCTTCCACATCCACTCATGAATGGGTGGCTATTTTAAAATCCCATCGAATGGTTGATGCTCCGCCTTCACCTACCGATAGTTTGAACATATCATAAAAAAATAGATACATCCCTCTTAATACCTGGGGACCAACACTGATATTGTAGATCTTGATACATCATGGTGACACATGGATGAACATCACAAACTAAGGCTTTAAAGTCTTGCATAAAACCCTCGCATATGTCTGATGACACCCATATGCTCCCATGTAAATTCAATACCACATTGTCTCATATGGTCCACCTAGGATTATGCTCATCTTATAACAAAACCTCTCAATGGACTTTCCCTTCAGAATAAAATAGTTGCATCATTCGCCCTAAGACTTGTAGTGTAGTGGTAATGGCTATATAAGAAATAAAAGTCCACCCCTTATATTGTGATCCTCCAAATTAATCTCATAGAATAGATCTATAAGCTTCCACTCTCTATTGGTCCCCTGAACTGCATGTATCTGAGTCCCCCTACTCAATGCATCTGCCACTATGTTGCCTTCCACAGGCATGTAGGTAAGCCCATAGTCAATAGTCATAAGGTACTAAACCCACCTTCATAGTCAGAAATTTAAATCTCACTGAGTAAAGACATACTTGAGGCATTGTGGTTAGTGTATAATAAAAAATTCATTCCTTAAATATAATGTCTCATATAGAGAAAATCATGTACTATAGAATCCAAATCTAGATCATGCTTTGGGTAATTCTTCAAATTCAGCCTTACCATCCGAATCTTGTACACAATGACTCCTTCCCCTACACAATCACTACTCCCAACATGATTCCAAATGTATAAAAAATAGTGTAACTCTTTCCCAAATCTAGAAAAAGTAGTATCAGTGCTAAAACCAATCTCTCTTGCATCTCATAAAAGGATGAATCATATGAATCTATCCCTGATGACTTTTCACCATTTTTAGTTTAGCTTATCAATGTCACTGATAAGCATGAAAAGTCTAGAATAAAGTATATATAGTAACCAGGCAATGACTGAAATCTTTGTACATCAAATATGTTCTTCAGCTGATCCAAGGAAAACACTACTCTAACGTTCTCCGGATCTATTGATACTCATATCACTGAGATAACATGACCCATAAAGTGAATCTAGTCTATCCAAAAGTTGAATTTTGAGAGCATATCTTATAAGTGATTCTCTATCAGTGTACCATATATGATCTCAATATGAATGGAATGATCATGTTGAGTGTGAGAGTACCCGAAGACATCATCCAAGAAGACTACAACAAAAATATCCAAGTTAGGATAGAACAACCGGTTCAACAGTGCCATTAAAATTTCAGGTGCATTCGTGGGAGATAATGACAAAACCAAATACTCAAATAGACCATATCTTATTTTAAATTATACAAGAGGTATATATTATGGTCTAACACACAACTGCTCATATCGGGATCTCAAGTAAGTCTTCATAAATTCCCAGGATTCTCAAAGCTGATCAATTAGTTCATCAATCCTCTGAAAGGGATATCTATTCTTAACATCCATGTAGTTAATCTACATATAATCCACTTATAGTCTGAGTCAACAGTCTGCCTTATTCATGAAAAGGAGAGGCAAACCCAAAGGATAATTACAAGCTCTAATGAAACCCTTTTCGTGTAACTCCTCTAAATTCTTCTTCACCTAATGTAGCTCTGCTTTATCCATTCTATAAGGAGGAATGGACATTGGTGCTTCATTTTTCACAAGATTAAAAGACTAATATACCACTATCTTTAGAGTTAAACCTGAAAAGATAGTTGGAAATACATATTCAAAACGATCCACTAATAGAGGAATGTCCATATATAAAGTCTCATAGACATGTAGATATAAACTAACAATATGGTATGTAATTCCTCAAATCCCATGATTCTCAAGTCCATCTCTACTCACCTGAACATCCCATTCCTCTTTTTGTATAAAAGACCCTCCCTCTAGTGAAACAAAACTCACCCTGAAGTGATAGAAGTCAACAAAGGCCTAGAATGAGACCAACTAGTCCATTTCGAGAAATAGATTGAAGCTTGTCCTCTCTAATGAATAATGTTTTTATAAGAATTGAAAACCACCATACTCAAGGGGGAACCCCATGCAGTGACTTAAACCGGTCTTCCTAATCCCTAATGAATTTTTTAGTTTCATAACATCATCATAAGTAAAGATGAAAGGCCCAAGGCTCTCCATAATGAAAACAAATATGTAACTATGGGAAGCCCCTATATAAAATATAGTATAAGATAAAATAGTGGAAATTTGAATCATGACACTAAAAATAGGGGTTTCAGGATACTATTTTTTTGGGGGCTATTCCACCGCAAAATTCTGAAATTTACCATGGCCTTTCACCACTATCGGACAACCCTGAGCTTATCCACCCTACAATCACAGAAAATATATTGCATGACTACCACAACCATGACCACCTCCTTGACCTGAATGAACATACGAAATCCAGTTCCCTGAATGAGGATAAATAAATGGTCTTATTCCTTAATGTGGAGTCATAATAGATCCCCTATCATGAGATGGACGTGTGAAAAATTGGAAAAATTCTGAATATGACTCATCATGCCACAAGATAAGCATTTAAATAGGTCTCTCAGGAGCTACAATATCATGTATCCACTCTCCTCGCAATCGTAGAACATCCACTAACTACCAGTAGATGCATTGCAACCACTGGAATCACTACACCAAGCCTGCATGTGGAACATCTTGCAATCAAACGAAGGAGTACCAACCCTGGTTACTGAATGGACTTGGATCACAACATCTAACTCTCTTAGATTGAACTCAGTAATCTGTTCCTAGTTCATTATAGTCATCACCAAGTTCTACTTGTAAACATTCACATTTGTTCAGTTTTCTTACTTAAGACCATCCTCAAATCTAATAGACGGTGATAACTTGTCTCCACCCAAAAAAGTTTCAAGGTGATGGAGCTCTGTAAATCTAGAAGACTAATTGATCAATGAATGATCACCCTTCTCCCAATGCGTGAACTCTTAGGCTAGATCGACCCTTAACGTCTTGGGGTAGAAGTAATCATAGAAGGTCCTCTAAAACTCTTACAAAGCCATATCCCATTGACATCCGGCCTGTAAAACAACATCCCATCATATCTTGGTAGAATCATATTTTATGTACATAACATGCTTCCTGACCCTCTTTGGATGCATCTGTAGATGATCAAATATAGCAAGCATAGACTCCAACAACAAAATTACAACATGTGGTCTTACATCCCCTCACCCGGTGGGGGGATTCTACTACTTGAAAAATGGCATCAACTCTTCCATTGTTAGGGTATGATATGATGCTCCCTGGAAAGTCTGCATCATCCTCATAAATGTTTTCTAGAACATTTCACCAGCAACAACATATCGTATGAATGTTGGTTTCATTATAGTAACAACAGGAGGATCTTTTGGTAGTCCTTGATCTACAATTTTTTGTGTCTAATCATCTCCATGTACCTGGCATACAACATGATGATGTATTGGGGTCATGAATTTCTATGATGAACAGTACGAATCAGTGCAAATTTTCATGGATAGAAACAGACAAGATCAAGAAAGGAATATGAGAAGAAAGAATTTATGTTTCAAAAATGTGTGTTATATGGTGTGTAGAACCACTACATGTTGTGTTCCATTAATCCTAGAACACGAGAATGTACCTCTGCCGACCAGGTCATGTAACACCCCTTACACACGACATCTTCATCCAAAGACACAGTGTGTAAATAAATTTCTTTCCCTCAGGCCTAGATTCATCTACACAGCTAGAACAATCAGGCTCTCTCCTAGCATAATACTACACAACATGTTCGCCATAGATATGAAATTTACTACATATGTTATAACAACCCATGTCACTAGTCACACGATCAAATACATGGTCTTTACATCACAAAATATACTCCTAGTACACGATGTGTTCAACCAAGATTTTATCTTCCCCATGTCTCTGCTCAATCAATTAGTCACATAGTTAATGTCTATATAGTGTGAACATTTGGAAAATGACGTGTACTTATGTAAATATTTTTCTTCCATAACCAAAGAACGCACGGTGTGTGTTCATAACATCACACACCATTTAATCAGGGATTCTAGATAGCAGGCCTCTGTAACATATCCAGAAATGTAAAAATATTAAATTTTGTCCAATTCAGGACAAATTTCATCCTCTGAAATCCTATACTCCCCACTAATAAACATTTGAAATCGTTTTTCATATCATAACATAACGAAATTAAATTAAATTTCAAACATGATCCACCATATTCCGATCCAACAGCCCCCATAACAGCTCTAGGAAAATTGTTTGGAATCCATACAAATGAAAAACTACATATTCCAATACCCTATCAAAATAGTGTGTATTCTATCATGTCATATTTTACAACAACATGCATATCTATCATAATGTCTATCAAAATATCATATAATAAATAATGAATCCTAAATGTAATGATAAGAATGAATGACATGTAATATCTTGAATGTGCATATGTGATGAATGAGATGGAATACCCTCATCTCATCAGGTTGAAACAGAAATAGAACCACAATTATATCAATAATAATTGAAGAAAACTTTTTTTTTTCACCCAATGGTGAAATCAAATCAATTATAACAATTTCTAAACCAGGTAATATTTAAATATTTTAGGTGACATGGATTTTCATTGTACAAAGGATAGATACTCTAGGGAACAATTTATTACCAACTGGGTATTTATTTTTATCCATGTATATATTCTCCAAATAGTAAGACAATGAAATAAAAAGAATCCTCCTCTAATATCACATTGTATTCTCTCAATTGATGGTACGACCCAAAGGTGCCCCATACATGGTTGGAGATATGGCCTTAAGTAGATTTTTGCAAACGCCATAGGCTGCTAACAAGAAGCGAGGTACATGGGTTTGATAGTGGGAAATGTATTCCCTCATTGATAGTGTATTCATAGAGGAATAACAAATAATAACAATAGTGGAAGCAATAATAACATGCAACATGCATAAACAATGAAAGAATGATTATAATAAAACAACTAGAGAATATATATATATATATATGTTTCATGTCACTTGTTTCTATGAATTCTTCCAAACAAGTCACAATGCTGGAAATACAATACTAAACCAATTTACAGAAAATCATTAAAATCCAATAGCATCACATACCCTTTTTAGTCTCATACTCTCCATCTCCAACAACAATCAAGTACCCGATGAAGAAGGACCCTTTACCTTATCTATACCTACAAACATATAATCTATTTGGGTCCAAAAGCATGACCTAAATAGGGTGTGAGAATATTCCAAATAAGTAACCACAAAAATATCTTTTCTTAACAATTACTAAACATATATTTAGTAGTAAATATAAATAAATGATGCAATAAACTAGTAGGAACTCAAAAGTAAAAAATCCTATATTTTTCAACTACATTTATTTTCATTTATTAATTATTCATTGTGTTGAGTAATCATTATTGGGATCTATCCTATGATATCTATCCCTTCATGTAATATTAACAATAAATGTCTGAAACAACCATCTAAATGATGAATTATGTTTGAGTCCATGCTTTTTCATTGGCTTGGAGACTTGCTATAAACATTAAAATATTCACAACAACCCATTGGAAAATTTCTCACTATATAAGACACTTGGTTTAACAATGAACTAATCCATTACAAATGACAAAATGGGAATCTCTTATTGTTAATACCCCTTGGTTAACATGGAATCAATAAATTATAAACTACCATTGGTTAGCTCTCACGATCAATACCCACTGAGTCAACATTGCAGAAAAAATCATAAACGACATCCTATGTAACTCTCACAGAAAATAAACCTAGGTCATAGTATACACCAAGTCTCTCACGATATTGGGTAAATAAACATGGAAACCCTCAAAGTTTTACTAGTTCAAGGCTCTCAAAGTCCTTTAAAAAAACAATGTGCATATCATAAAAATGTATCACAGGAAATCTATAACTACAACATGTATAATATTCATAATAATAACACATGAAATTCATTTAATCAATCAAACTCCATCCTTAAAAATGTAAATCATGCAAACGTGGTACACCTTATAGGCAACCTTCACTGAGAATCCCTAAATATTAAATCAAGGGAACACCCAGATGGGGTGTCCCATAATAATGTATAAATTATTTGGCATAAGTAATCAACCTTTAATAATTAAACAAACAATAAAACATATTAAACATGGTCTAATTACAAAAATGCAATAACCTAAACATGGGTAATCTTCACATTAAGAATATAAAATCCAAATGAAGTCAACGAAAGTCCCTAACCACCTACCTTTGTGTCGTGAGATCAACACTCTTGAACATCGGCCGTTGAATCTACCTAGACATATGTAGATTTACACAAGAGTAAAATCTGTCAAACTTGAATCACCTACAAGAGAAGTGAAATTAGGAAAAGTGGATCTAGGGAAATAAGTAACTCATCAGTGAGAATCTAATACAACTAGTGTCATCTTAATAGGTGCTTGGACGGAGAACCTGGAGGAGCTCAATGTTCTTCAGCATTCTGCTGATCTCATGTTTGAAAAATGGGGAGAAGAAGAGTGTTTTGTAAGTGAGACATGATCACAAAACGATTTATCAAATAAAGAGAAAAGTAGAAGGCATGTTCATTTAATTTACACACCTTGTACTAGTCTCAGCTAGACCCCACTTTAGGAATTCTTCCAAGTCACATACATGGCCATGTACTCAGCCATTACACAGCCAGTGCATGGCTGTACGCAGTAACTGGGTAGATGGTGTGTACTTAGGATTACACGATGTGTACTTAGAAAATTTAAATTTCTTCATTTTCTTCAAAACCACCCAGAATAATTATATATACATGAATATTAATAACTTGGTTCATACAGTAATGATTAACTTAGTTTATCAATATAAATACCCTTTTTATTCACATTTTTTTAGACAATTTACATTTTACGTATTCAAAATATTTTTTATAATATTAAAATATATGATTGATTCATATTTATATAATTAGATTGAATAAAATATTATTGAAATAATTTTAACTTAAAACACATTTAAAACAAAATGTACCTTACATTCAATAAAAAAAAGTATTTTTTGAAAAAAACAATATTTGTCACACTTCAATAGAAAATCAATATTTTTGGAAAATTATCAAAAAATTATCCTAAGATTAATATAATATGTTGATATTAAAAATTAATTTCATTTCATCATATATAATTTTTAAATATTCAAAATTTTAAAATTATTATTTATCTAAAAAAAATCAATAAATTATTTTCTTCATGATAATGTTTATTTATTAATAAAAAAATCATAAAAAATATTGACTAATTATTTTATAAACAGTGATAAATGCATACACATTGAGTAAGAAATTTATATATGTATATATATATCATAAAATAATTAATTATATTCATAGAAATAAATATAATGGCTAGGTTATAATGCTCATATTTAAATAATAATATTTCATGTTTTGATTATGAAAAAAGATGTGTGTAATGTAAAATAACAATGTAGTAGATTTTAATTGAAAATGTCATTTCATAACATATTAGGGTGATATATTCATCCCCCATTAATAAATACATTCCTTATAATATAATTTTTTTGAGGAAAATAATTGTTTTAAATTTGAAAATTCACTAATTTAGACCCCCACAGAAAAAAATGGTAACTAAAACATACACTTTATAATAGATCATGGGAAATATGAAATTAATATAGAATAAAAAATGAGAAAAATGAAAGGGAATACATTAGTGCGAAGTGAGAATATGGACTTGGGTGTGAACACTAACTACAAAGTAGTATTAATGAGTTATAGACAAATAGTGATGTGATAGTTAACCATAAAAAATGTACTTTTCTGATGGGTTAAATGACCATTAATTTATTGGCATTAAAATAAAACCAATAATTATTTATTTCAATGGTGTTTTCCAATTCCAGGGACTATTCTATTACCTAATTCTAAAACTTTATAAAACAAACATACATTATATCTTTACATACCATAATAATAGTTCCACCCATAAGTTACACTTTGAACAGTTTCCACTTAAACTCTAACGATTAGAAATGCATATTTGTGAAGATTTTTTTCATTCTTGAAATATTTCTAATGAATCATTAGACACATTAGTAATTAATTTTTCCTTTAAATATTTACCAAAAATAAAATTGTTAAAAAATATTATCCAATACCATAAATAATAATTTATTCTCAAATAGTCATATCCAAATTTAATCATGTTCAATTACCTATTTTTTTAACCTTATGACTTCGCCAAAATATATCTGACCATATTTGAATCCCCCAAGACAAAATAAAATATTTTTCCCTAGAAAATATTATTTGATAAATAAGGTATCATAAAAAGTAATGTAATACCTTGATCCCATATAATAATAATTAGAATATATATAAAATTAACCTTATTCCATATATCCCTTTAATCTAAACAGCAGTAAAATCCTTCAGAAATTGTTTTTTCATCATGTCTCTAACCATGTTAACAGTAACGAACACTACTCCCAATAAATTTGAAATGAAATTATTATCTTTATCCCAAATATAGATAATTAAATCAATTTTAATGAAATATACATGATTTTCATCCCATTCATTATAAAATCATCAATAATATCATAATTATACAAAATCACATTTCTCTGCAGTTAGTACTACAATGCCAGAGTGGAACTATTATAGGAGAAGTTCAGACACATTGAGTTCACGATCCAAACCATGTTAACCGAACGACCCCCATAAAAGCCCCACCATCACACACCTTACTCTGAGGGTGCATGCTAGCGTAATAAAGTGATATGTATCAAGACCCTATAATTACGAGTATGTACATTATTTTTTATGGAATAGTTAATATACTTTCACTATATTAATTTAAACATGTAAATGATATTCCTAACATAAATAATATTTTTGGTTAATTTTATAATTCAATTCAGAAATCTATTTTTAAAGAAATAAAATATTTGGAAAGTAAATAATATATTAAGAAAATATTATTATTAAATTACAATTAATAAATTTTAATGGTCATATTATTTTTATGAAATCAAAAGTAATATTTATTAAGGTTTAAAATCAATTTTCTCGAGAATTCCATCAACTTTCAATTATTCTATGTTTTTATTTTAAAATTAAAAATTAAAAAATTTATAAAATTATATAGATAAAATAAATATTATTTTTTGAATCAGGATGTTAAAATGATCCAGTAGTTAATTTTTCATAATTTTCCAAGACTATCAAATTACCTGGTAAAAATTAAATATCGTACAAATATATAATGTGTTTAATGACATAATAATATACCCATTGAGATTTAATAAATACTATTAAAGTTATATTCATACATATATATATTTACTTTAAAATAATTTATTTTTAGGTTTGTTTTATTTATTTTATAAAGACCCAGTGAATCCTCCCAGACAAAAAAATTATTTTATGATTTTAAAATCATTTCCTTGAAAGTGTGACTCACCATCACATAAGAAAGGGAAAATTTTTAATATATTCTTACTATATCTTTATAAAATAACATATAACACTCCTATTTTCCAAAAACTATGGACTGGTTTATGGTTTATAATATTTTAGTTCCTAGTTTCGAAAATAAAAATAATAAGGAATTCCCCATCATTCCTATATAAACATAACAAAGAACCCAATTCAATTCACTGAATATCTTGAATATCATCCACACTATACCTCTTCTACCAAAATACCTAATTAGGTGGCCAAAATCACCCATGAATACTCCCCCAAGTCTTTGAGGTCACATTTCCATGTAAGGGATTATCACCTTCCTCTCCTCCTATTAATTTAAGAACCGTGTTTGAAATTTGACTTTATAATTTCAATTGGTTATATTTTACATCATTTTATAATAAATTAAATACTATCCTTTTTATATTATTTCAATGTGGGATCATTTTTTCTACCCCATTTGGATATTTAGTTAAGGTGTTACAATGTCGAAATTCTCTAAGGGTTCCTTCCATTCTCATTTTTTTACATGTTTCCTAACATTATTACAACATTTTATATTCATTTATAAATGATGAGGAATGTTTTCACAAATCCCATAATATATTTATTATTGTTGTATAATGGTAGACCCCTTTCACTCTCATTAATCCCTATAAAGTACACCTGTAAAAATGCCAAAATTTCATATGAGTTATTCCATTTCCCATCTTCTTAATGTTGGGATATTGTGATTCAACTTCTATTTCCAAATTCTTTATATTGGAACATGTATTTATATTGACATATTACTTATAATTTCATGTATAAATTATGAGATACCACTTTACCTATCATCAAACCATTTTACAATTTGGTATTTGACGTTGTCATGCTGCTAAAATTGTACTAAGATTTTCCGTGCCAAAATCATTATGTAGTCAATACGACACCCATATCTCTATCAATGATATTCAACTTTATATACATATACTTTTTGATTGAGGAAGTACATTTATGTATTTGATGTTTCATGACCATGTAATAATGTATTATGTTTAATAAATCCATGTTATATTATATATAAAGAAGACATAAGCATAAGATTGAAATGTTCATGAAGGGTGTACCCTGATATCACTCTAATGCATTGGGTAATGTTTAGTATCATGATATGTCATGTTGTGAAAAGGGTTTATTTGATTAATTTAAAGGAATTGTTTCCACCATGTTGGGATATGGTTTTACCTCATTCCTTTATGTTAATAATGTGGTATTTTAAGTTGTATCCATATTTCAATGTTATGATAATAATGCAATATCATGACTTTTGGTTCATGTTTCTCTTATGATACATTGATGTTCATATTACCTAACTTGTATTTTATTTTTCATGTAATGAGTTTTTTACTCCCTTACTATTCTTTATTGCACAATATATTCTTATTTATGTCCTCATGTTATCCGATGCATTACTATGTATGATGGAATATTGTGGTCATATAAATGATGTTTTTCAATAAAGATGCGTATTTCATGTTTTAAGATGTTATGTAATGTTCCCAATCACAAAATAAACTATAACTATCAATACTATATATTGTATTAGTTGAATATTTATGTAATAAACCATGTTTAAATGTTTATAAAAGGGAATGGTTGCCATAGTTTGTTTCAGAGGATTGGTTTAGTTATTTTTTGGACGAGGATTAGAAAAATATAGGTATAGACTTAGGGATAAGACTATGTATAAGAAACTAATCCCTAAAATTTTGTGATTATAGAGTAAGTGGTTTATCAAGAACATTCATCCCTGTTTAGGTTATAACAAGTAGAGGTGGCTCTATTACAAAATTATCTAGGGATAATAGCCAAAAAACCACATTAAGCTATACCAAAACAGGAACCGGTACACAGAAATGGGCCTTACTACACATCTGATTTGAAACTCTCAGGGGATATGCATTATTAAATTCATAAACATAGTATGAAACATTATTAAAGAAACAAAAAAACCATAAGAATATACACTATGAGTTAGATCATGGATAACACATATTGAATCTTATATATTCATAAGTTTATGGGTTAAATGTAATTGAAATGTCATCCCTTCAATGTAATTGGATTCCCTGTTAAACATTTAACTATTTAATTGAACCATTTATAATTTCTCATTTATTCTAGACAATGGGATGAAATTTGAGGAATCTTGTGAAAAACCAATATGACGGGGGATTTGATACATTTCAAAATTAGATTCCCAATTAGATGGGAGCTCAATGTTGACATATCGTTATTTTTCCAAACCCGCTATCAAAAATCATGTTTAACTATTTGAAATTCATTGATCTCCCGAATAAAATACATGAACAGAAAGATAAAATGTCATTAAATTCCATCTTATAATGGTGATAAGGAAAATAATACCCAATTTAAATCATGCAACAAGTGTTGAATGTGACACAAAGGATAATATCACCAAGGGACCATGAGATGCTTTAAATATTGAAAGAAATTGCATAATGTATACAATTCCCATTGAAAATGGATAATATGATGGATATTGGAAAAGTACAATATTAGGAATCATAAATAATTATACATCACAAATATGGAGAAGTTGGGAATTATTCAAGACAATTCTCTATTGTAAGGACCGAAAAGGCAGATGAGCATCATCAATCTCCATGATCAAGGAGAAAAAGAAGTCAAATGATATGATGGATAATGATTAATGATTTACATGTATCCACTACATAGATGTTGTATATGTCATAATTTATTTCATTTCATTACCTATTATAATATCTTTTTGGTTTTCTAAGAATGTTGTGTCCCCACAAGAAATGATATTAAATCTATTGGGAAAATATAAATAAGTATTTTATCATATGTTGATGTTTGTAGGAATGTTCTTATTGAAATTTTTATAATAAATCATGGGGTGTAATTGGAAGAAAAATGAAAAATTAATATATTATTCTTCTAGTTGATTGATTTTCATGATAAATACTAGCCCACGAATGATATGGAGTTAGCAGTTATGATATTTGCATTAGAAATTTAACAGTATTATCACATTGGGAAGCTGTGTGAATTATATATAGATATCAAAAGTATCAAATATATAATCACCAATAAAGAGCTAAATATTCCCCAATTAATATTTTAATATCACATCACATATTATGACTTATTGATACATTATCACTCAGGGAAAGTGAAAAAGAATACGCATGATCTAAGATGAAAGGACCCAGTGATTCTATTATTAATGTGAATTGAAAAGTATCCAATATTCATAGATTTTAGGAAGTTGGTAATGGAAATAATAATGAAGTGATCCTCATAAATAATTTCAGAAATGATCTGACAAAAGACTCTTCAAGATACTTTATATGAATCTAAAAAATATCATGTGGGAATTCAAAATATTGTGGAAGCTATCAGAAAATGTAAATCCCCAGATTTAAATATTAATGAAGAAGTAATTATGATATTTGTATGAAGAATATTTTTTCCATAAAATCTTTAGTTATGGAAACATCATTTGGATGATACACATTATTCTAATTTATACATTCACACATCATACACAAAGATGTATCAAGTTATATGGTATCACTTTTGATTGGAAAACATGAAGAAAGAGATAGTTGAATATACATAAATGTGCCTAGAATGTCAGAAAGTGAGGGGCGAGAAGTAGAAGACTACGGGGATGATGCAAGCATTAAATATACCAACACTAAAATGGGAAAAATATCACCATGGACTTTTTCACCAGACATACAAAGGCATCCAAGGGAAAAAATGATATCTAGGTTATGGTGGATTATCTTATAAATCCTACCAACATCATTTAAATTCAAGAGGATTTCTCATTGATCAAAACACATGGATATACATCAAATAAGTATTGATACTACATAGATTACAATTATATATTTTGTATGATCAAGATGCAAGATTCACCTCTAGGTTCTGGAAGATTCTCAAATACACCTTGAACACCGAGTGAACATCATCATGACCTATCACCCTCAAACTGAGGGCATAATTGAGAATACTCTCCAGAAACATGAGTAATTATTTATAGAATTCTAAATAATCTTCAACAGTTTATGGTATTAACATCTTCTTTTGGTGGAGTTCCCTTACAATAGCAATTTCCACTCAAACATCCCAATGTCACCTTAAGATGCCCTTTATGAGATGTTTTACAAAATATTGACCTATTGGGATGATGTTGGGGAACAAAAACATCTGGTCTAGTAATGGTGGATAAGGTTAAGACCATCCATTAGAACATTTATTCAACCTAGATTCAACAAAATATCTATGCTAACAATCGTCGATGAGACCTATATTTTGTTGTTGGAGATATGTTATTATTTCAAATATCTCCATGTAAAAGTGTTATGGTATTTGGGGAGAGTATAAGTCTTATTCCAATGTACTTTATCCCTTCTGAGATCCATGATCGCATTAGAGTAGTGGTATATTGACTACCACTGACACCAAAACTTTCTCAAGCACATGATATATTCTATTTATCACATTTAAGGAATTACATATCAGAACTATCAAATAAACTCAATCCATAGGTGGTACCAAAGGAGAATGACCTATATTATTAACATAATATGGTGAAGATCTTAGATCATACAGAAAAATTTCTATCAAATAATATGATGCTACCTGTCAATTTTTGGCGGTGAAACCATAAGTTTGAACAAAAACCGTGGGAACCAAAATAATAATGAAGCCAAGATACCGTCATCTATTTTCATTTTTTAAAAGGAAATTTCAAGGGAAATTTTTCAAAAGGGGGAAAGTTTTTAATCACCCAAAAATTTTTGAATACAATTCCCTTTGTTCAAATCAAAAATCATATGGATATATAAAGAACATGCACTCTTTTAGTTTTATTATATGTAGTTTGGTTTAAATGGTAGCTTAGAATCCTTATCTTCGCTAACTGAACTTATGAACGTTGATCACATTACTATTATAACTATAGGGTTCTAAAAAATTCTTTTATCACATATAACGGATTTTATGACCACAACTAATATGATCATACCGTACGAATCTCATTTATTAGAGAATCCAAGGGAAATAATATTTTTTGGATTTTCCCTAGACCAATCCCAATATAATATCCAATAAATTATGAATTATAGAAATCATTTACAAGAGATGTTCAAGCTTACCGAGATCAGGACCCAATCCTTGTTCACCAAAAAACAACACGAAAGCCCTACTATTGCAAATCTTACACTTAGGGTTCCTTCTATAGTAACAATGGGATATGTATTAATATCTATAATTATGAGTATTTACATTCTTATAATATAATAATGAATATACATTCATTCTATAAATTGTACCATTTACATTATTTTTGGCGCACAAATAGTATTTTTTGTTAATATTAATATTCAATTGAGAAATATATATTGATTAATTTATGGATTTTTCAAATGAACAATAATTTAGTTAAAATTCTATTTTAAATTACTTGTATTAAATATTAATGATCGAATAATTTTTAAGATGTCAAAATTAACTTTTATTATGGTTTGAAAACTATTTTTTCCAAAACCTATCAATTTTAAATAAATGTTTGTTTTTATTTTAAAATTAAAAATAAAAATAATTATGAAATTATTGAGATAAAATGATTATTATTTTTTTGAATCCGGACATCAAAATTATCCAATGGTGAATATTTTATGATTTTCAGAGATAGTCGAATTTTTTGGTTAAAATTAAATATTGAATAAATATATAATGTTTATAATGACATTATAATGAACCAATTATGATGAAATAATATACTAAAAAAGGTATCTTTGGGAAAAAAATTCCCTTTAAAATGATATAATTTTTGGTTTATTTGATTTATTTTATAAATCCCAGGTGAATCCTCCAAGATATATAAAATATTTTATGATTTTAAAATCAGTTATTTGAATGTGGACTAACATCCACATAATAATGGTAAATATTAAAATATATTAGGCTCTTAGGCATTTAAAATAATTTATACCAATCCTATATTCAAGAAATCCTTGAACAATCCAAGGAATGTTTTGCGGTTTTGAATATTTTATTATGTTGTGTTGAAAACAAAAATATTAACGAATTCCCACACCATTCATATATAAAACCACCATAGATCCCGATTCTATTCACCAAAAATCATTAAATCTAATCATACCTCTAAACCTTCCCCCTGTCACCCTCCTGATATGCCCCCAAGATTCCAAGAAGCCTCTCCCATGCCTTTGGGATCACATTTCCATTCAAGGGATTCTCCCCTTTCTCTCTATCATTCAATTCCAGAATCATGTTCGAAGATTTAATTTTTTATTTCAATGGGTTATACTATCTGCCTTTTTTAATAAATTACATACATTCCCATTAATTTATTTTCAATCAGGGATCATTTATCATCCCCCATTTGGACCCTTACCTTTTTCCTTACTATGCTAAAATTTCGTAAGGGTTCCTTCCATTCTAAATTTCATCCATGTTTCCTTATATTGTCACACTATTTTTTTAGAATTGATGGGATATGTTTTTTTACCTCTACCATACTAAAATTACGATTTCATAATGATTTATACCCCTTTATCTCCCATTAATATCTCCCATGTACACCTGTTACCATGAATAAATTTGGTAAGAGTTATTCCATTTATCCTCTTTCTTTAAGTTTCTTTATTATGTTACACCTTCTATTTCAAAATTACTTATGTTGGGGCATGTATTTAACTGACCTCTATACTGTCCATTTCGTGTAAAAAATAATAAATTCTCAGTTCTCTAGCATCAACCCATTTTACGAATTTCTATTTGACGTCATTATGCTACTGAAATTGCACCACGACATTACATTCCAAAGTCATTGTGTAGTTAATATCATACCCATTTCTCTATCAAGGATATTCACCTTTACAAACATATACTTTTGATTGATGACATACATTTAATTATTCCACATTCCTTGATCATAGAATAGATGGTGATGTTGAATGAATCGATGTTATATGCTCTAGGTGGCACACTTAAGAAAGATATTGAAACAATTATCAAAAGTGCGCCCAGATATCACTCCAATGCATTGGGTAATTTTCAGTACCATGATACATCATGTTGGCACGAAAATTACCTACTTTATCTGTAGTAATTTTACCAACCAAGTTGAGATAGGGGTTTACTTGTTTCTATTATGTTATTGAGGCATTGTTTTATCTTGTTTCCATATTTCAATGATAGGATAATTTTGATATATCCTTCCTTTATGTTCATGTTTCACTTATTATCCATTGATATTCATATTTCCTAACACGAATTTCATTATTAATGTTATGTGTTGTTTACTCCCTTACTAGGATTTATAGCTCACCCATTTTATATGCATTCCCTCATGTTATCCAATTCAATTATATATTTAAAAGAATATTATGGTCATGATATGTAAGTTTTCAATAAAGATGTGTATTTCATATTTTATGTTGTTATGTAATGTTCTAATTTCCCAACTACACTAGACCTCTATATCTAATGAGTTATATTACGTTAAGCATTATTTATTAAACCATTATTCAATATAGAATAATGATAATAATTTTTATAAGTACAACCAAAAATACAATATCAAATCCTTAAAGAAAAATACATTATTAAGATCCTTGGATTCTTCATGATTTTTCTGTAACCTTAATATCATAGAAAAAAATAAATATAGATTCCAAACAAATAGACACATTAATAATTACACTTCCTAAAAAAACATTTTCCTAGGACTCAACATCTTATTTACAAATACAATTTTTCTAAAATGTGAAATTGAATCAAATATTATGATTTATCAATATAAATTTAATCACACTTCTTAATTTTATCAAAATAAATACTATTCAGAAAACCCATACCTTTCATAGGGAGACTATTATTGTCTTAAATTATGTTCACAAAAATTTTCTTTTATCTTAAACAATTACTTTTTTTATCTTTTTTTCCATACTGAAAACATATTCTTAATTGACTGTTAAATTCAATTGAGTTATTTTTTCCTTATTATCTATATATAGAAAAATGGTCTATATTATTGTGTAGTCTCCACACCTGGACTATCAGAACACTCTATCCCTCCATTATTTTGTGAGTCTGGGAGTTTCGGTATGGTTAAGGTTGAAAAAAACACTACTATATTAATAATAGAATTTTGTTTGTCATTGTCACATTTAACATCACAATAAATGTAAACCATGTTCTTTTGGATTTAATAATTAACTCAAACTAAATTCCATTGTGTTAACAAAAATGAAATTAGTGATACCGACATGATCATAAAAATTATTTAATAGGATTTATAAATCATGATGCCTTATCTAAGATTTATAATACCTTAGTATTAGAATAAAATATGAATAATAATCACTATTAAAATAATTTATATTGTATTATAATGGAAAATTTAATTAACCCAACAATATCCTCCAAGAGTTTCAAACTAGTTTTTCCTTAAGGGCACAATCACTATGAACATCAATGATGGTCGAGATATACTTGACCAAACCATATCGTGGTTATTACCCAATGATGAATATTTTCCCAAAACCACATACATAGGGATGTTTGTAATTTGAAAACAGAAAGTATCTTTCTTAATAATGAATTAGGATGCTATCATATTCATAGAGATATCTATATGGTCCTTTTTAATGTTATCACATCATAGTTCCTAAATATTAACTTATACATTCTTTGAAAAAAATAGAGACCAACACATTTCATAAATTGGTGTCATATAATATTATATATACAATAATATATAACATAATTATTCATGCTATAATAAAATAGTTCTCCTGCCAATAAAAATTTGGATGAATAAAAAAATTTGTTTAGAGAATAAATACATCATCTCCCACTATGTTCTTCATAACAAGTACCCATTATGACATATCTAACCAAATTCCAATATTAATAAAATGAGGAATGAAATACTAATAAATAGTGATTACATATGTTTATTAATGGTATATAATGGAGATATCATGATTATATGAGCATAACATGAATGTATTAGTATAACAATGTGAAAATATTGTTTGGAAATTAAAACAATTTAGATCATATATCAAAATAATGATCATGAATTAAATCATTATAGTTCATAATACAAGAATAAAAAAGTAGTCAAAGGAAGTGATCAATTTTATAAAATATTTGAAATAATATATAATTGTATGGATTACACATAATAATATAAAGCATTTACTTATAATAAAATGATCATTTTCCAGACTATCTTAGTAGAATGAATTCACCCCCTGAAAACTATAGTATTCAAGGTTCAGTCACAAGAAAATCATACTAGACAATGTACATTACTGAACTGTGTTCAATTTCCATTCAATTAATTCTAGTCTCATGAGATATTAATCATTAAAAAAATCAATTGGAGGGAGGTGTATATGTCATACATCAATTATTAAAATATATATATATATGTTCCAACAGATAAGAAAATATTAATTTAATCATCACCCAAGAAAATAAATTTGTGTGATCAAAATTTCATCATTTATTAACATTTTTAAATAAAATTGGATTTAGTAATTGTTCATCATATCATCAAAATTGAACCTTAGGAAAAGTGGAAGGTTTCATAAAAATATTCTCATCATGAAAATAAACAATATAGAGAAGCCCTAGTGATCAAATCCATATGTAATTTTAAAATAAAGAATGAGTGAAAATGCCTATCACAGGGCTTGGAAATAAATTATTTTTCTAGAGTAGAAGTGTGTTTGACCAGGGTCATATGACTTCGGAATTTTCTCAATTTTTTCACCTATATAATCAATTTCACTAAAAAAAATATTTTTTAATATTTCTTATTTTATCAAAAAATCATAATTCTTTTTCAGTTTTGATTGTTTTATAAATAAATTAAATGAAATAAAATATTAAAATTCAAACTAAACATACATGAACTGATAAAGGGAATGAGTTATGGAATAAATAACTTGTTTTTTGGTTTGATTTTGGCATTAATATTTGTTCTCAATAATTTTATTTTATTTCACTTATGTAATATAAACAAAAAATCTAATTTTGAATTGATATTTTTCGTATTTCAAAATTTTGGAATATTTATGTGCCTTATAAATATCAATTTTTTAACCTCTTATAATCTATTTTAATTACACTCATTCATTGAGTGTGTTTTGTATTTTAGGACAAAGCACCATCGATGCCATTTCATCCATTGATTACTTGTACTCCATCATCTCAAGAGTTTTTCAAGGAGGTGGTGGAAAATTTATTTAAAAGATAAAATTCAAATATTTTGTTTTAGGTCATTGGGGGAATTATAAACACTCATTTATTATACTGACATCTACCATAATACTAAAATAAATATTATGAAAAATTCATGATCACCAATAATATTTTAATGAAAAATACTATATTCACTTTATAAAACACAAGTCTAAAAACATTTAAAATCATTTAATGTTTCACACTATAATCTATTTTTACACCGTTATATAATGAAAAAAAATAAATTATCTCATTTATAAAAAACTATGTCATAGTGTATTACATATTTCTGTTAAAATTTACATTATTAGTTATCATGATAAATTTAAATTTTTGGAAGAAATGTAATATTGGTAAAATTAATGGTAATTATAATGATTATGGAGAAATATATTTTTGAAAATGATTTTTTTAATATTATGTAATTCATATATAATTAATTAAATGTATATAATTTATGTTATAACTCTATAATTATTTTAAACCTATATAGAGTTACTTAAATATCATTAAACAGTAAATCTATTCTATATAATATTAAGCACGTGTGATGGATAAATACATTTTTTTTAAAAGAGTTTTTTAATATAATAAATAATTTAATTATAAATAATATTTTTTAATATATATTTTAAAACACAATCAATGGTGAATTAAGTTATTATAAGATCCTGAATATTTTTAGAGTTATCGTGAGAGAAATTTCAAGTACATTTTTTTGATATTAAGTACCTTGGATTGGAGTTATGCCTTGTGGAGCTTTTGGGTGAAGTTCTGGGAACAATTTATGAAAAATGGGTTTCCCATGATCAGTGAATGATTAAATAAAGTTGTTTTCCCAAACCCAAGTAACCATGAAATGCTATATAGTATGGGTTGCACAGTTGGCACACTAGTTACCCTTAAAATACTCCCCTTCCTATACAACCATGCACCTGTTTTCTTTTCACCCTATACCTATTGTTTAATCCCACAATCCCCTAAAACACCTTTTATTTTACAAACTCTTGATAATAGTTTTTTTTCAATGATCTCGATGTTATTCGGAGGGGTTCCATGGTCTTCTAACAACTTTTTATCAAGAATCTATGACCAAATTTATGATCTATTTTTTCATGGTATGTTGATATAATACTGATGCATATCTCATTCATTCATCTCTCTTTACCAGATTTGTTGGTGGATTTTTTTCTTTTTCTTTATTTAGATATAAATCTAATTGGTTAGATCTATATACCAAATTATAGATATAAATATATATATTTATATTATCTTGATATCCTTCATCTTGATTAAAGTATTTTTATTCGAATCTAATATTTATATCATTGTGATACACTGATTTTTTAGAGTTCCATTGGAGGAAAGTCCATCAATGAATTGAGGTATTTGGTCTAACTTCTAATTTTGATAGCCACTGATTAAATGTGTGTAATAAAAATTATTGAATTTATATCATTAATTGTAAACGAATTCCAAATAATGGGTTAATTAGGCTGAACAATTGATTTATCAAAAATCTATAGAGGTAAATGATTAATTGAGGAATTAATCACGAGGATGCGACAATGTGATATTAGAGAATTAATTTGGGGAAATAGATTTTGAGAGTTAGGGGGTGTAATCTAGATAAATAATAGTGGGAATAATTTTAATAAATTAAAATGGACTGATTTATATAATTAATCATGAATAAATTATGTTCCTAGATAGCATGCTATAAATAATTAATGGAGAAATTAATTATAAAGAGTTGAGATTAAGAATGAGATAAATAATTTTCGAAAATTATTTATGGGATATTAATTATCAAATTGATTAGTTAATTGATGAATTAATTAATGGGATAGGTGTACTTAATAAATTAGGGGTTTCAATTAATGATTTTGATGTATTAATCTATTTTTTTAATTAGTAAATGAATTTATGTGTATGATAAATTATGAATTAATTATGTTTTAAAGACTGATAACATGGTCATTTTAAATTCAGAAGTATTTATTAAAAATGGCCTTTGTACTTATAAGTAAAGGAATGGAAACATGGTCATTCAAATGACAAGTATAAATGGTAACATGGTTATTGTACTTATTTTTAAAATAATGGGAACATGTTCATTCTATTGAGAGGTATAAATGGAAACATAGTCAACCTAATTATGAATTTTTTTGGCTAACATTGGAATTTATGTGTTGATTTATAGAATGGTAATAATGGTACATTGATATATGGCCGCACGTGAGAATATTTCGAACTCTAATATGATTTGAATTAGGTATTGAGATATCATATGACCTTTAGATAATTTGTGATATGGAATGAGTCAAAATAGATATTAATATATGATATTACAAATGGAACACTTCGATATCCATCATGAAATGAAGGTAGTATATTGGTACAGGTATCCTGGGGATCCATAGAGACAATATGATTAAATAAATTATAAATGATAAAGAGAAAACAATTTTTTATTTCGTATCTTATTACCTTTATAGAACTTATTATACTATATTTTGACTGGAATTATTTTAGACCCCATTAGTTGTGGAAATTGGGATTAACTCACACCACACATGGGTTAATAGATAGGTAGTGGAATATACATTATTATTACCTGAAAAATTAAGGGGAGGGACCTGTATTAGATTACCGATTTGGGGATGGTTCTTTGATGAGGCAAGCAGACAAGGTGTGGGTCCTACTTTTTTTAGATAGTTTCTTTCTTTTTCAGTTTTGTTTTTAGAAACATTGAATCATATATTAGTATAGCATGATTTCCCTTTTATTTTAATATTGTATATGTTATTTTTTTATCTTATGAAATTTGTATTTTTTGATCAAATATTCTTATAGATATGTTCATCTATTTATTTAGGTGATTTACTGTGATTAAAGATGTTATATTCTCCACAATAGTTACTTAATAGCCTGTCACTACTTGTTGATAGTCTCTAGTGTATAGGGAGGCACACCTAATGTCATGTGACAAACTAAATCAGTGCACCATAATGTGCCTCTTGGGTAAGAATGTTACAAATTAGTACCTGATGGACAATTTTAATTATTATTCTTTTGTTGTTCTATTTGGGGAATGGTATAAATAATATTTGAAAGAATTATGGCTTGGTAATGAGCATGTTAATGGTGGTTGAATCCCATTTATGAGGTAAAACCCAATTAATCTATGTGGGAATATTGTTATTACTGATTTCTGTTACATTTTAATATTATTTCACCTTGGGTGAAATTTTTTTCGTGTGATGGGATTATTACTTGTGAGAATTGTTTAGAATTGATTTTAGGCTTGGAATGTCAATAGAGCTGAGTTTACATGCATCATTATAGTCTCTAACATATATGGTTACATACATTACTTTAGGCATGCAAGGGAAAACATGTTATGGGTATAATGTTGAAAATGAACTATTTTCCTTGTTTGTGAGATTAAAATGAAAAAATTGGGCCTAACAAGATTTGAAAAATGTTTTAAATATATTTTCCAATGAGAATAGTTGGGTATCTATGGAAAAACACGATTTTGATTGTGTGTTAATACTTATTAACCAAAACCTATTTGTAATATGGTTAATAATTGTGATAGTTCCTCAGTTTGACTATGTAAAGAGTGGTAGGGAAAAGAAATATTGCTACCTATAGTGATTATTCATCTTAAATTGATGTTTTAATGGGTTTTAATGAGATCTAAGACATTTGTTCGACATTTTAGGGAATATTCATCTATGATTATTATTGGAGGGATGAATGAGGGGATAGATAGTAATGGTCTCCTAGTAAGGGAACATTAGGTACCGATGGTTCTAGATGAAGATGAATGGGAAATTATTCGGGATAACATTTCTCACTTCAAGAAATTAATGGAAAGAGACACAGGGTTAGATGTGAAAAAATGTTTTTGTCGACAAGGGAGTTTTATTTGCAGCACCCTCAGACTTTTTTTGGATAGGGAGGACTATAGGGAGATGAATTAAGGATTGAGTCCATAGAGAACAAACATGTCCATTTGAAGACTTCAGAAGAGAGGAGGTACAATAGGGATGAGTATGTGATATGGGTATCAACATTGCACTTGTGGGAAATTCTGGCGTGAACTGGAGAAACTAATGGTATGTTATGGAATGACTTAATGCAGATGTTCAGGGAGAAATTCAACCTAGAGACACTGAGAAAATAGAAAGGTGCATAGTTCATGAATCTACCCCAGGGGAGCATGTCTATGATAGATTATGTTGGACACTTCATAAATCTACAATTATTTTTTGCAAAATTAGTATGATATGAGGTAGGAACATCGAAATGTTTTCAATACAGACATAATTATGAGATTAAGTCCCAATTCAATATTTTTCTTTTAAATATGTTTGTATAATTGTTGTATAAGGACCTCATATATAAATGGAAATTGAGTGAGTCTACTAGTACAATAAAGGGAGTTGTTATTTTATGATCATGATTTGTGACTTCCAAGAGAAGGAAGTGTCATTACGACAACATTAACCAGGGAAGTGGGAAGAAGAGTATACAGATAGGAGGATAACATGGAATAGAACATAATGAGGTGAACTTTCATTAGTGTGATAGGAACGGACACTATCTTTGACATTATCCTTGACAAATCTGCGTTGTCAATATTGTGGCATGATGGTAAACCTAGAGATGTTATGATGTTCTTAGTGACAAACAAGTGTTGCGGGAGATGCTAAGGAAAGTAAGATTGTTGGAAGGGGGTTATCTACACTATTGTTCTAGTATCCCGATTTCTACTAGCCTTGGCGGTATAGGAAGGGTACGTGGTGATACAAGGGTAGAGTTCCCATATCAAAAGAGTTTTTTCTACTTAGGGGAGTCAGACATCATCATAGGGAAGAGTGGTTAGATAGTTACATGTATTGCACCCTACAGTTGTAGAGAGTGAGACTAGACCATTAATAGTAATCATTAGTATTCTAGTATATTAATCATTACATAATGCCTTATTTGATACTGGTTCCTCTCATTCATTTATATTTAAAAAATGTTATTTGATTGATCCTAGATGTGGAGTTTATGAGGGGAGTAATTATAATTGATACAATATAGGGATCACATTCTAAAAACATCAATCTTTTGAAGGTGTGTCCACAAGAGTTTAGTGAATATATTTTTCTATAGGATCTCTATATTCTTGATATTATATGCTTGGACCTGATTTTGTGTATGGACTAGCTAGTGACATACTGAGCCAAAAAAAATATTGTTACCATAATAGATTGATGCCTATATCTTTTAATGGTCACCTGTACCTTCACTGTGGAGACTACGGAATCCATGCGGGAAAAGGATTGAAAATTTCCCAGAAACATGGAGTGATCACAACCAATGTTTCTAGTATATTCCTTGATAATGAGGGTTATAAGAATGATTTTATCCAAACAGTAGTATAACATTTCAGAACACCTTTTCTTAATAATAATCAGGGCTACAAACTATGAGAGATGTGGAATTTATAATTCATTTAATGCTAGAGACTGAGCCCATTTCTATTCCACCATATAGAATGGAACCGAGTGAACATCAAGAGCCCAAGATTCAATTGGGGGAATTTGGGGATAAGGTACATATCCAACCAATTACATCATTTTAGGGATCACCAATATTTTTGGAAATGATGTTCGATGGAATTTTTTGATTTCATGTCGATTTCTAGATCTTTAACAAAATGACTGTAAAGAAGTGACATCATCTTCCACATATCAATGATTGTTTTGACCTTTTGATGGGAGATTATGTATTCTTAGAGATCAATTTTAGATCAAGGTATCATTAGGTGAGATTTCATATTTCTAATATATTAAGGACTACATTCTAGAGTATGAATGAACTTCATGAGTATTCATAATGCCATATAGGATGAAAAAATAATGAATAGTGTTTCTAGGATCGATGAAAAAATTATCTCACCGATATATATATAATCTCATGGTTGTGTTTTTGGATGAAATCATTGTGTACTACATGATCCATGATGTTCATTCCCCAATATATTAATATCTTCTTTAGTACACTAAGAGAGAATCATTTATATTCCAAGACACCTAAGATTCAGTTTTTGATTGAATATGAAAATTTTGTGGGGGTCATCATCTCAGGGTAAGGAGTGTTAGTTATCCAAGAGAATATTTAGGTAGTTGTTTCTTGGGAGCATCCCATGAATGTTTTCGATATCCAAGACATCCTAGGGTTTGTCGAACAATACAAGAGATTCATTTGAGACATTTTATGATTGGAAGATCCACTTTTGGGCTTGAGAAAGATGGGGATAAAGATTTAATTGAATGAATAATGTTAGAATTTATTTCATATATTGAAGAATAATTTTATTATGATTGCATTTTTGCTCCTACTTGAGTTAGGTGATGAGTACACGATTTATTTTGATGATTTTGGGATAAGAATCGGAGTTGTGCTGATGCAGGGAGATCAAGACGTGGCATATGGGTCTTAGATGTTGGGACCTCATGAATGGAACTACCATATGCACAAAATATAGTTCTAAAAGATGGTTATTCTCTTATGTTTTTGAGAAAATTACTTTAGTTAAAAATGTTTTCAATTTATACAGATCACAAGATCCATATGTACATCTTTTCTCAACTTGATTTGATTCATCGTCATTAGATATGGGTATAATATATGTAGTCATTTGATTTTGAACTAGAATATAACCCTAGAATGTAAAATAGTGTGGCTGATTACATGAATAAGAATATTATGTCTTAGATTGTTTAGTATTTGATTTTATATTGGAAGATGATTAATTTTTTGGAAAAAACTCATTCAGTGGTTAATGAAAGTAATGAGAAGATGACTATGGTTATAGTTGTAGTAGATTCTACCCTTTTTAGATGGATGATTGACTAAATGTATGAGGACCTAGAGTGCTTGGACATAAGGGAAAACATTGAAGGTGAGGAGTCACCTTAGGTATAGTTGATAAATGAGGATGGGTTCATCTATATTAATAATTGTGTTTTTATACCTTTAAGAATAATATATGAGCTCATGTGATAATTTCATGCCTCAAAGTGGGAAGTGCATCCAGGTTTGATGAAAATGTACCTTAACCTATACAGAATGTTCTGGTTTCCAGGTATAAAATAAGAGATAATATTCATTGTTACAAGATTCATCACCTATCAGTAGGTGATGATAGAGCATCAATGACATAGAGGTTTACTATAACCGTGGCCTATTCTAGAATCGATGTATGATGGCCTAACAGTGTAATTTTTGGTGGGTCTTTAAATTATTCTTAGGAATAACAAACCCATTAGGTTTATTGTGGATAGAATAAAAAAGGGATCACATTTGTTAACTATAAGGGAATCCTTTATAGTACAATAGTTGGAAAAAATATATGTTCATGAGATAGTTCATCTCCATGGTGTTCCACTGAATATTTATTCCAAATGTGAGTCATAATCTACATCATGATTCTAGAGGGGATTGTATTAATTTCATAGATGGTAGGATTTTTTGAGTAGATATATGGGAAGTTAAACCATACTATATAGGTGCTTTAAGATATGGTGTAGCCTCGTGTTCTTTGTTGCAGTTGGTGGCCTAGAACCAACTATTTTGTACTTTATTTTTTAATAAAAGCCTTATCACATCTTTATTGTTCTTCTGTGTGACAATGTATTGGATAATTTCCAAAGGATAGCTGTTACAATAATGGGTCATAGAGGATCCCTTCTATGATGAGACCCCAGAAGTGCCATAACACTGTTCTTGAATATATATTATATGATCAGATGATATTATTTGAGGGACACAATTAATATAGTCCATTAGGGGTGAGGACTCAGAAAACATTAAGGCACTATCTCATGGTGTGCGCCCTTGGTAATATCCATGAGGATATTATAAGAACGAGACCCTCTAGTAGGAAATCCACATTTCATAGTGTCATTGGATGTTCCTATCTGTGGATGTGTGCATTGGTTCTTAGAATTTAAGATTATTATTAATGGGTATTAAAAATCGCGCACTTAGATGTATTGATGAAAATTGTGACGAAACACTGTTCGTAGCGAGGTAGGATACGTTGGGTGCGTCACGAGTAATACCGCATTAATATATAATAAGATAATGGATTTGTACCTTCTATTCCACAAGAGAAGTAGATATCTCAGGCATTTTGATGGAATTGATAAAGCCTATATAAATCCATGGTTGTGGTATGGTATGGGCGGGTTCAATTCTGGAAAGTCATGAAAGATTAATCGAGCACATAGGTTGATGGCACTAGAAAGAAACCCGCTTGATTAGAGATATCATGAAAAAGGGATTATATTACACAGTAAACGTTCTTCGGAGGTGAAACATCATTTCAACATTAACTTATTTATCTATGGGTGCCTTCGCGTGTTGCTAGATGCTAACCCTGGATATTAGACAAGCTCCACCTAATGCCACAGAGAAAGAGGCCTAGAGGGCTACACACTAATTGTGTCCATTTATCTCAGTTAAATATTTATTTAACGAGTTAAATAAATATTATTCCCGACTGTGGTTTAATAATTACATAAGAATTTCTAATCGCATTTATGTCGACAGTAGTTATTTGAGAGAATATATTGTGGGAGAAATAATATATTTATTAGCGAGTAATGCAATTACATTTATTTAATAAATAAATAGCCATTACTCAAGGTCTAATAAATCTGAAGGAGGAGATAAAGAAAAATGGAAAAATAAATGTACATCGAGTGTATATTAAATATACATGACATGTAGTTTTATGGAAAATGAGTGCACGATGTGTATTAATGATTACACATCGTTTAGTTTTCCAGTAAGTATTTTAAGGATATAATATTGTTTATTAATTGATATTAATTGTAATCATGGTGGGCACATGTCAAGGAATTAATAATTCGACATGGGTGTTTCAATAAGAGTTAATAAAATAAATAAAACACGTAACACATTTATTTATTGTCATAACTCTGTAAACCTCAATACTGGTTATAAATATCCTCACAACCCCAACACATTTCCATCGATCATTGTGCACACCAATTCTGGATAATTCTTTCAAGGCTAAAATAACTCCTTCCTCCAAGAACGCTCTCAAGACCGAGAGACCGAGGCGATCGAAGGCGGACATCGCAAGCAAAGGTTCTTCCATGCTAGCACCCAGTGATCCCTTTGTCCATGTCCGAATATACGTGGCACACGTGTGGATCACCGCTAGAGGAATCCTACACTTGGTTTCTATGATGCAACAACAGATCATAGGATCGTGACCGGAGACATTAACGAAGAAAGTATTCCACCGAGGTAATTCTTGTGAATTAATCAAATTAATTATAACCAACATATGATGATCATATTTATATGGTTCTGGGATTCCATCTTATGTTTTTCATTCCTCGTTCTATGCTGAAGATTCAGCGTTTTACATCATGACGGATAACGGATTGAATGTTGTTTAACGTTAAAATTATAGTTGGTCAAACCCTCCAATGTGCTTCCACTGTGCCCGTAACCTACAAGTGGTATCAGAGATATCATATCGTTGATTATAATTATTTAGTTTTTAATTTATCTTTTATGCATTTAATAATTTAGTTGTTTCAATTCTTGTTTAATCGTTCTGGATATATGAATCTCAAGATCTGTTCTTCCTCCCTCGGTTCTTGTTCACCTCACAGAAACAAATTTTTATATTTATTTTGATTAAAATAAAATAGAGGAACTCATCCGGAGGAACCAAATGTTTCCTTCTATTCAACACTAGAATACACAGTGTGTATTCAGAAGTACACGCTTTGTAGTCTAGGTTCAATGAATTGACTGATCCACTAAATCAAGCCATTTATTGGAGTATAACTATGTCATTTATGACACCATGTGTTGACCAGGAACAAGTGGAACACGGTTTATGGATTACACACCGTGTGGCCCAACTAAACACGACGTGTAGTCCCTTTGGGTTTGGGTTGGACCGTGTACCTCGTACATGGATTTCCCGAATTGAAACCGTGTAACGCGGAACCTACATGGCATGTGTCCCACTGTACACGCTGTGTACTCCAAAAATTTCTGAAGTACATTAACACGCCCTTTCCCCAGACTGGTACTTCAGATGGACGGTGAAGAAAAAGTACAATCCGTGTAGTCGGAACTACATGTCGTGTACTCACCCAAATTAATCATATTTATTAAAATTTATTATTATATTATACAAACCCTTGAGATGTGTACCATGGTGCAGGAGTAAAGCTGAGGCACAACACATGATAGGTGTTTTATATATATGTGTTTAGTTTAACATCTGCGTAATGAACGTGAATTCACTAGGTTTCCTCCAAGGTACAAGTTACATACAAGGATAATTTTAAATGAATTTATTTGTTTTAAATTATTATGGATGACAATCTCAAGGATGTTCATAAAACGGTTTAAGATAAAAGGATTGATTAACTAAAGTTAATTAATTGATTCGTGCATGATTTATCTTAAACAAAAATGATTAATGAATTGAATGACAGTTTTATTTATGAGTAAATATCATTGCATATATGGATGATCATGAGCTAGAACAAGACCTTTGTATGTGAATGGTTTCTTTTAATTTATTTATTTAAATTAAATTTTTTGGACTGCAAGCCATCTCCTCATTAATATGTAGGGCATGCGCGCCCAAGGATTAATTTATGTAAAACCCCTTTTTACCACTCACCTGTGTGTGAGATAAATTCATATGTAATGGATGAAGCTCCCAAGCTAGTGGAGGTGGCTCAAGTCAGGAGCCACGGTGAAACCAGTCCATGGAGAGACAAAGGTGGATAGGTGGAAAGCTATAAACACGATCCCGAAAGGTTCAAGGTGTTTATCCCCTTCATATTTGGTTAGTTTATCAACCTCTAGATAACCTAAACAATATAAAAAACTAATTATCATACCATTTATTTTATTTCTGTCAGTTTCATGGTTTATTTATTTTGGGTTTGTTGTCATGATCACACAATTAAGGAAATAAATGAGCATAAAAGATGGAACTAAAATAAAACCTTCTTATACGTAAATATTATCATAGACATGGTCAATCAATGAATTATATCCCAATTAATATTAACACGCAGGTAATAAAAGATAATAAATTGAAAATTTACGTATCAGGATAAAATCCTTCAAAAGAAATATTAAGTCAGTATAGCCTTCCATAATCTTTGTTATAATCGAACCACAGTTCAAAGTGCTTGACCAACCCTAGTTGGATTGCTTTCAATTATTAGGGAACTATATTTCAATGTTTTGTGTTGACTTTACTTGTATCGCATCAAGGGTTGATTTCCATAGTAGGACTTGGTGTGACCAAGAGGAAAATGTTGAGGAAATTCAATATAAAAGGATTTTAGGATTGGGGAGTCCACTCAGCGGATCAAGGAGATGCGAGTTAATGTAGTTATCATTTGGAATGGATACCTAAAACCCTTCAAGTTGCTTGACCAACCCTAGTTTGGTTAATGTGAAGGGAAATATGGATCCTTTCTACTAGAATATTCAGGCAACAGAATATTCCGAACTCAATGGTGAGGGCTATTGGATTTTGATAAAATAGTGGGAGACTAAAAAGTATTAATTTATTTATTTGTATCAGTTTTGTAATAAAGTGATAAACCTTGGCTCATCTTAATTTGTATAAATGACAAGAAAATGACATCAAACATATCATTGTGAACCATACTCGAGAAGGAAAACCTTCTCACTGGCACCAATTTCCAAGAATGGAAGAGGTGTTTACACGTCATCCTTCACCACATAAGGAAATTGTATGGGCTGGAAGAGCCTATTCCAGTTGTGCCTGGGAAAGAGGCCAGTGATGAGGAATTATCTCTCTATATGAAACACATGGATGATGCCACAGATATCCAGTGTTTCATGCTATCGACCATGTCCAATGAGCTCTTGAAGCATCATGAAAACATGGATTCATATTGCATGATGTCTCACATTTTGGATATCTACCAAGAGAAGGCGAGATAGGAGAGGTATGAGATCTCCAATGCTTTGTTTACAATTGTGCTCAGAGATTATGCACTAGCTGGGCCCCATGTAGTCTAGCTCATTGTCTACATTGAACGACTAGACATCTTAGGGATTCAATTCCCGAATTACTTGCATACAGATCTCATCATATCATCACTGCACTATACCTTCTCTAGATTTATTGTCAATTATAACATGAGCGGTAATGAGAATAGTCGACCAGAGCTTCTGACCTAGATTCACCAAGTAGACAAGGAAATGGGGCGTGAAAAACCCGCAGTCCTTATAGTGAACATGAAAAGGAAGGACAAGGAAATGGGGATAAAGACTTATAAACTATCTAAAGCCCCTGTGCATCGTCCCTCCAAGAAGGGGAATATATAGAGGCAGGGCAAGGAACGGGAGGCGGTGTGTTTTTCATGTGGAAAGAAAGGCCACTGGAAGAGAAACTGCACCCAGAAGCATGGGGACACTAATGGTGTGTTCGTTATCGAGTGTAATCTTTCTATTTATACACATTGGGTATTAGATACAGCTTGTGGGATCACATCTGTATTCAAATACAAGAACCAAGTAGAGTTAGAAAGATCACAAGAGGAGAGGTTGATCTTCGAGCTGCCAATGGTTCAAGGATGACTGCATTTTCTATTAGCAATTACAACCTCTCATTTCCGACTAGGATGATTTTATATTTAAGTAACTATTATTATGTGCCTAATGTTACCAAGAACATAATTTATGTATCTTGTTTGGATATGGATGGATTTATTTTCACGTTTAGAAATAAGGGTCGTCTCTATTATAAGAACAACGTATGTTATGGTATGGCACATTTAAATAATGGTTTGTATGTATTAAATTATGAAAACCACTTTTTGGAAATTGATAACGAAACAAACTCACATGACTCATACATCACCCAGTTGTGGCATCACTGTCTCGGTCATGTAAACGATAAGCACTTGACAAAGCTCTACCAAGATTGATATTTAGACTCTACTGATCTAAAACCACTTGATAGATGTCACGCTTGTTTACAATGTAAAATGACCAAGACGGCTTTTGGTGGACACGGTGAAAGGTCCATAGAGCTTCTAGGATTGGAACACATAGATATGCGTGGACCATGTCCAGTAGAACCTAGAGGTTGATATTCTTACTTCATTACTGTTACTGATGATTTGAGTAGATGTGGCTATGTCTACATAATGAGGTATAAGTCAGAGGCTTAGATAAATTTAAGGAATTCAAGAATGAAGTAGAGAATCATCTTGGTAAGAAGATAAAGAAGCATCAATCGGATCGAGGTGGAGAATATCTGAAACAAGAGTTCATCGATCTTCTATGGGAGTATGGGATTCTATCGCAGCTCAATCTTACTTATACACCACTGTGTAATGGTGTTAGTGAAAGGAGGAATCACCCCTTTATGGACATGTTGAGGTCAATGATGAGTCATGCAGATCCTCCATTATCCTTTTGAGGATATGCATTACAAACTGCGGCATATACATTAAAACGAGTACCAAATAAGGCATAAAATGGAATTCACACTGAGTTATGGAATGGAAAGAAACCCATTTTGTCGCACACAAGTATATGGGGATGCGAGGCATTTGTTAAGGCCTCCTCAAGCACCAAACTAGCACCACGGGGCACAAGGTGTATCTTTATAGGAAATCCCAAAGAAACTAAAAGATATTACCTATGTAACCCTCAAGACAAGAATGTGATAGACTCCAGTAAAGTCGTCATTCATGAGAGGGAGCCATCCTCAAAAAGGATAGTGACAGCAAGATTGACTTCGACGAATTTGATGCTCAAGATACACAGAAGTTGGTATAGTAACATGTTCCACAGGTCCCAGTGGAAGAGGTTCTAGAAACACAAGTACTGTGTAGGAGCTCAAGAGAGGTAAGGGAACTAGAGAAATTGGGTTTCCTAGTCACCGAGGATGGTGAATCGTTATTGTTGGACAATGATGAACCTCGCTCCTACATGGAAGTAGTAGAAAGGTCAAGAGCTGTAAGATGGCTAGAAGCTATGAATTCTGAGATGGATTCCCTGTATCAGAACCAATTTTGGGTTCTGGTCGATGAGCCAGTTGATGTAAAGCATGTTGGATACAAAGGGAAATTCAAGAGAAAGATGGACATGGAAGGTCATTTTAGCACCTATAAACCAAGGCTAGTGGATAAAGGGATCAGACAACATCAAGGACATGAGTATGATGAAACCTTCTCGCCAGTTTCCATGTTTAAATCCATAAGAATCATACTTGCCATACCAACTCACCATGACTACGTGATGTGGAAAGTGGATGTGAAAACAAAATTCCATAACAGGAAACTTCAAGAAGATGTCTATCTGACACAACCAGAAGGGTTTGTTACACCAGGTGAAGCCAAATGGGTCTACAAATTGCAGAAATCAATTTAGGGATTCAATCAAGAATTCAGGTCATGGAACATTCGATTTGATGAATCCATAACGGAATTTGGTTTCATTGAGAACAAATGTGAGCCATGTGTTTATAAAAGGTTTAATGGTAATGTGATTGTTATCCTAGTAGAACATGTTGATGACATATTGCTTATTGGAAACAATATACCAGTCATACAGTCAGTTAAGGACTGGTTGAACAAGTGTATCTCCCTGAAGGACTTGGGTGAAGCAGCCTACATTCCAAGCATCAAGATCATTCGTGATAGAACCAAGAGGCTAGTTGGACTAAGTCAGAGTACATACATTGACCAGATAATAAAGAGATTTAGTATGGAATAATCCAAGAGGGGATTGGTTCCATTTTCACATGGACTACATCATTCTAAGAAAATGTGTCCTCGGACACAGCAAGAGAAAGATAGAATGTGTATGATCCCATATACATCGGCTACATGATCCATCATGTATGCCATGTTATGTACCAGAATTGATGTTGCTTATGCACTGAGCATGGTAGGCAGATATCAAGAAGATCCAATAGAACAACATTGGACTGCTATTAAGACTATCCATACGTATCTGAGAAGAACTAAGGATATTTTCCTCGTATATGGAGGAGATGAGGAGCTTGAAATTAGAGGGTACGATGATGATAGTTTTCAGACAGATCTGAATGATTTGAAGTCACAATCTGGACATGTTTTCTGTCTCAATGGAGGAGCTGTGAGCTGGAAGAGTTCAGAGCATCCAGTTGTCGCTGATTATATAGTGGAGTCTGAATATATATCATCTTCTAATGCATCCATGGAAGCCATCTAGATTTAGAACATTGTCCGGGAGCTTGATGTGTTTCCTAGCAGTAAAGATCACATTACATTGTATTGTGATAATACTGCATTGGCGGCTCTTGCAAAAGAACCAAGGTCACATCAACAGAAAAATCACATACTCCGGAAGTATCACCTCTTGAGGGATTTATATCAAAGGGGTGAAGTTGCAGTGAGCAGAGCTTCCACAGAAGAGAACGTGGTGGAACCCATGACTAAAGTCATATCTCAGCAGAAGCATGAATATCATGTGAGAGCTAGCAGGGTAAAGGTTGTTAGTAGTTGGATCTAGTCCAAGTGGGATTCTGTTGGAGTTGGTGGCCTAGAACCAACTATTTTGTACTTTATTCATTAATAAAATCCTTATCACATCTTGATTATTCTTCTGCGTGGCAATTCATTTGATAATGTCTTAAGGATAGTTGTTTCATTAAAGGGTCATAGTGGATCCCTGCTATGATGAGAACACAGAAGTGCCATAACACTGTTCTTGAATATATGTTCTATGACTGGATGATATTATTTTAGGGACACAAATAATACATGCCATTAGGGGTGAGGACCCATAAAACTTTGAGGGGCCATCTCGTGGTGTGCGCACTTGGTAATATCCAGGAGGATATTATGAGAAAGACACCCACCGGTAGGAAATCCTCATTTCATACTATCATTGGATGTTCCTATCTTTGGACGTGTGTATTGGTGCTTATACTTTAAGATTATTATTAATGGGTATTAAAACTCTCACACTTATATTTGTTGACGAAAACTGTGATGACATAGTGTTCTCAGCGAGGTAGGATACGTTGGGTGTGTCACAAGTAATACCGAATTAATAGATAATGAGATAAAGGATTTATCCCTTCAGTTCCACAACGGAAGTAGATATATGAGGCCCTTTGATGGAATTGATATAGCCTAAAAAAATCCATGGCCACGGTAAGGTATTGGCGGGTTCAATTTCAGAAACTCAATGAAAGAATAATTGAGCACATGGGTTGATGGCACTAGAATGAAAGCCTCTTGATTAGAGATATCGAGACAGAAAGATTGTATTACATAGTAAACTTTTGTACGAGGTGACACATCATTGCGGTGTTAACTTATTTCACTATGGTTGCCTTGGAGTGTTTCAAGATGCTATCCTTAGACTTTAGGCAGGCTCTGCCTAATGACACTAAGAAAGAGGCCTATAGGGTCACACATTATGTGTGTCCATGTGTCTCAGTTAAATATTAATTTAACAAGTTAAATAATGATTATTCCCGACTCTGGTTTAATAATTATATAAGAATGGATAATCGCATTTATTTCCACACTAGATATTCAAGAGAATATATTGTGGGTGAACTAATATATTTATTAGCGAGTAATCCAGTTACATTTATTTAAGAAATAAATAGCCATTACTCAAGGTCTAATAAATGTGAAGGAGGAGATAATGAAAAATGGAAAAATAAAAGTACACGTTGTGTGTATTAAATATACACGCTGTGTAGTTTTGTGGAAAATGAGTACATGCTTTGTATTATTGATTACATTCCGTCTAGTTTTCTAGTCTGGATCATGAGGATATAATATTGTTTATTAAATGATATTAATTATAATCAACATGGGCACATTTCAAGGAATTAATAATTAGACCTCGGGGTTTCAATAAGAGTTAATGAAATAAATAAAACGCGTAACGCGTTTATTTATTGTCATAACTCTATAAAACTCAAACCTATTTATAAATATCCTCACAACCCAAAGACTATTCCATCGATTTTTGTGCACAAAAATTTTGGAGAATTCTTTCAAGGATGAAAGAACTCCTTCCCCCAAGAATGCTCTCAAGACCGAGAGACCAAGGCGATCGAAGGCAGACATTGTGAGCAAAGGTTCTTCCACACCAGCACCTGGAGATCCCTTCGGTGACCTTTGGTGATACGTGGCACACATGTGGATCACCGCTAGAGGAATCCTACACATGGATTCTACGACACAACGATGGATAACAGGATCATGACTGAAGACATCAACGAAGAAATAATTCCACCGAGTTATTTCTTATGAATTAATAAAATAAATTATAACCAACATATGATGATCCAATTTCTATGGTTCCAGGATTACCTCTTTAGTTTTTCATTCCTCATTCTATTCCGAAGATTTGGTATTTTCAATCATGACGGATCTCAGATTGAACATTGTTTAACGTTAAAATTAATGTTGGGAAAACCCTCCAACGTGCTTCCGCTGCGCCCGGAACCTACATTTATGACTCTATTGTGTCTTATGAGTAGCACTTGTATTCAATGGAATTTTCCTATAAGAATATTTATTACGAAATAATAAATATGGAACCATAATAGACTCTCTATAGTATACCATGTAGATCATTTTTATTCAATATGGAAGTAGGTGAGTTAGAGTTTTTGGGACTGTGTTTCATTCAAGAGACATCAGACTAGGTGCAATTGATTCAAAAATGTATGTATACAACTCAGAGTAAGAAAAAGTCATACGATGATAGATGAAGATGACCCCTGGAGTTTGCGGAGGGTGATCATGTGTTCCTTTAGTTGTCACCTATGTTGGGTCACTATAGGATATAGAGGCAGTGTAAGCTGGTGAAATAGTTTTTTGGATCATTTGAGGTAGTTGAGAGAATATGTCTTGTGTCATACTGATTGGATCTTCAATAGAAAAAAATTATATGAATGAGTTCTTAAATGTGTCACAACTACGAAGCTATAAACATTTCTCTTATAATTCAATCGATGTAGATGAGGTGGACATTGAGATGTAGGCATCCTTTGAGGAGCATATGATACGTGTGTTGGGATGCAGGGAGAATGTGTCACGAGTAAAGACTATGATGATTATTCATGTGTCATGGTAACATGGACGTGTGAAACAGGAAACTTGGGAAGGGGCAGGAGATGTGAGGGCTCAATGGAATGATCTTTTTGGCTTAGAATCATGGAAAAAATTGATTTTATAGCTTATGTAAGAGTTGTTATATGGTGGGGAGATAGAAAGATCCCAAACTTTTCTGGTGTTATATCAGGTGAAATTTTGTGAAATTTTTGTTTCTTTAAGTATGTTTGATAGTAGTTATAACATGGGCTGAATTTGGGTGAATTTTTTATAAAATATTATGGAAAATGGGGGTGTGCATTGTTCGCTCGCAGTTAGAGAAAACTGTGTACCGAAACCCAGGTAATGGTGAAACCTGGAGAATTAATTTGGTGATATTGATTCTGAAAACTTGATAATTAATCAAGGGATTAATTGAGAGATACTGAATTTTCATCATTGAGAAATTTATTTTGAATTATTTATTATTGTTGAATGTTTGATCTAGAAAATTAATAGTGAAATTAATTATAAATAGTTAAGATTTCAAATGAGATAATTGAATATAGAAAATTAATTATTGGATATGAATTGTGTTATTGATTAAGTAATTGATTGATAAATTAATGGTATTAGAATAATTAATTAAATGGAAGATTAAAAAGATGATATATAAATATACTTATCTAATTTTTGAATTTGTTATAAAATTGAGGTCGATTATCAATTAGGATTTAAATATGTGGGCATGACTGGGAACATAGTCACTATAAATTCTGATGTATAAATGGTAACATGGTGATTGTAATTGTTGGTAAAGGAATGCGAATGTGGTCATTCAAATGAGTAGTATAAAAGGTAACATTGACATTGTACTTATGAGTAAAATAATTTTATATTAGTCATTATATTGAGAATTAAGAATTGTAACACGTTAAACATAATTTGGAATTTTTTATTGGTGAATTTGGAATTTATGTGTGAATTTAACGAATGGTAATAAAGGCACTACATGGTATATATAGACATGATAAATACTTTGAACTCTATCTTGAGTCGAAACAGGTACTGAGATATCACATCACCTTTGAATACCTCGATATCTGGAATGAGTTGAAGAAAGTATTAATATATGACATGACCTATCGAGTACATCATGCCCGGGAACGAGCTATAACCGGTATAGAGGTACGGTTATCCCTGGGAAACATGTAGTTAATATTATTAAATAAAAATATATGATATTGTCATAATTGTTTTTTCACGTATCATGTTTATTAATATATAGAACTACTTACACTATATTTTGACTGTAATTGTTTTAGACATCATTTGTGGGGGCCTACGAAGTTGTTATCACACCCTACATGGGCTTCCTAATCAGTACATGAATAGGTTCTATTGTTTCACAAAAAGATAAGGGTATGGACCCAATGTTAAATTACTGGTTTGGGGTTGGAAAATAGATGAGGGGACCATATGTGGTTTAAGATCCTATTGGGTGTCATTAGTGTATTTATTTTTAGTTATGTTTTTGGAACATTGACTCATATCATGGCATATCTTGTTTTCCCATTTAGTTGAACATTTAATTTTCTATTTTGGTTATCTTTGGACAAAGGAATTTCTCTTGTTATATATTCTTATACATTTGTTTATCTAGTTATGCCCTTGTTTTACTCAGATAATAGATGGTACAGTCTCCCCATGACTGACTTACAAAATCCTTACTGTGGTTCAGCAGCCTCAGTAATGTGGTGAGGCACATCTAGGTTCATGTGACCAATTGGCATTGAGCACCATTGTGTGGATCCAATGTTGAAATGCTAAAAGTTGTTTTAGTAATAATTTTTTTTAATATGGGCAAATATTATTTTTAAATAATATTTATACTATGTAGAGAAAAAATAGTTACATTGGTAAAAATAACATATTTTGAGATGTTGAACCCTGTTATAAAATACTATAATATTTTCCTTATATGTATAGAAAGAAATGGTTTATTATTTCTCACCCCAATACCAACTGAAATTATAATATTTCAAAATTAATTATAGAGTAATGATATGATATAATTGTAATGGGAATTCCTAAAACTACCATTTTCATCACATGTAAATGATGATTACTTCCTCCCAGCAGGGACTCACACCCCATTTTATTAAAACATTAAACTCATACCATAATACCTCTTTAAGAGTTATTTTTTTCATCTATATGTCCATTGTGTCTAGTACTGGTATTAAGACAATATTTTCCATGATGATGTAAAAGTGAATATCATTCCCCCATGAATGTATTACTGTAATCCTAATATTTAATCTAAAATCCACATCTATTAAATATATTATATAAAAGCATAATAAAAATATATTCTCTTTTAAAAATAGATCCCATTATATTAATTTAATTACTGTTATTTATTCCTCTCTATCCATATAAAAAAATAAAGGATTATTAGTGTGTTTCCCAGACAACATGTTCCACAAGGTGACATATTCTGGTTTTCATCGCCATCATTCATGGTTGGTCAGAAGATTATTAATGGTTAATAAATAACATTTTTCAATAGTGAAACTATAAATATTAAATTTACAAAATTATCATTTCCTATCAATCCCTATCATTCTGTGATAAATTGTAACATTAATCTATCATATTTTCAAACAACAACTTCAACAAGCAATGTGTTTCATTAATCATCACAACATATAATGTATTAAAATATAAATATAATTATTATATAAAATGTAGTCCCATAAAACAGATAATATTTCATTTGGTGTGAAATTATTAAAATCATTTTTACCTTGGTAGACATATAGAAGGAGTTCTAAAACATTGATTGTATAACCTCAAGAGAAAAACATAATTAAGAGGACATGAATATAATTAAATAATTTATATTGGTTAAATTAACACGTAATATTATATATATATGATTAAGGATAAAAAATAGGTATTTAATTAACATAACATAAGTCATCATGATTCTACAATCAATTGAAGAGTGAATCAAGGCCAATTTAAAGGTCGGAATCTTAATCACTCTTGATTGAGGCATGCTTTGATGTTGTTCACTAACTTTTATTTTTAATTTCTATGTAGCTCCCCCATTACCAATATTATTATAAATTTTTTCCTTGTTTGTATAATTCAGTTAAATTCATTATCATCATTGTTTTGTGATAGAATTTATTTTTACCCTAAAATATAGGGGTTCTTTATATAATCAATATACATTCTTGAGTAATAATTTTTTATATTTTTTATTTATTTCCTTTAATATGTTATAACAAATTTATGTCATATTCCAAATAGTGAATATCAAAATATTCCATAATTATGTGTTTAAATACATCTAAAAATGTCACTATTATAAAAATTACCCATATATTCTTCAAAACATTTCCTACTCTTAGCATATAATCTCCCTTCCTACCAATATTATCTTTTTTAGTTAAAAAATAATTATGGTTTATATCGTCATACATACATAATTATTTTATAACCTATCTAAAATGAAGTTTCCTAATCCAATATTCCATTATATTATTTAATTGAAAATGTTATTTACGTATTTCATTTTATATTGGGTTATTTGAAACTTTTTTACCTCCTTGAGGACTTCCTAGTTATACATTTTTAATCCTTTTTATCCTATTTATAAAAAATCATTCCCATATTCCACATCAACTTTATTATAAATTTATATTTCGTATTTACCTATTAAAATATTTCAATAATTTTAAGGGGTACACAAGGTTCTAGTTCACCTTTAAATTACCCATTTTATATAAGACTTATTTATGGAATCATTTCTATTTCATGTATCATGTCAAATAATCAACTCTATCATATGATTTCCATCAATTAATTAATCCCAAAACCCTTATTATTTTATAGAAAACTCTATTTAATGATTTCTAATTTTATTGAAACTAATATGTTGTTTCCATATTTATAATGATACTTTACTATATTCATGATGCTTTACATATTTGTACGATTTTTATTCCTTTTATATTCTTGATCCCCATCATGTATTATACGGATATCGAAAGTCTATGATCAAAATAAAATATTATTCTTAAAATATGAACATAAATATTATTTAATAATATCTTATATTGAGATTTCTTATTATTTATCCATCTATTATTCAATGAATCACAGTTATTGAAATATCTCTATTCTTACGAGTTTCTGTATCCCTCGGGAATTGGGGATGATCTCCTTGATTTAAGATTCAAACATTCCAAGCGGTTTCTAACGGGTTGGTTTGTAGAACTGGAAACATCCAATGATTACAAATCCATATGAACATACATTCCAAAGGTAGGCGCTCATTAGTTATGGACTGATGAGGCTTAAAAATTTTCATTGGTTGAGAGGATGGGAAGTCAGACTCATCACTCGTTTTTAGGGGAATTATTGTCTACTCCGGGACTCTCATTATAAATTTAAGTTATGTTTTTGAATCCTTATTACATTACCAAGTATAAAATGAGTTTTTCATTTAGATCTGACAATCAATGATTGTTATGTAGGAAATTTAGAGAATATTTTATATGTATTCGAGGTTCTTCATTGATAAAGAATCATTTGTATTTGTTAGAGATTTTTAGTCAATGGTATCCTTTGATACATAAAAGTCTCTTGGTCATTATTATGACCATACTGGTTTTAAAGCCACTCAGTGGGGCACTTGAAGTTTATTGACATTCAGAAGGACATGGATTATTTCAAAGTTGGGATCGTAACCGCAGATGGGCTGCCTACGTATCCTTTATTTTGGAAAAGAATTCAGAACTCACGTTGTTCAAGTAAGGGAGTATTATGTTTATTATTGATGGATCAAAGAAAGATGTCATAATTACTTTTATACTCTAAGCTCACGTGAGGCATGGTCGGTGTGAGAAACAAGAGGTATTGGTAAAACCAGACAATTTTGACATGAAAGATGCAATCATAAGAAATGATGTTGGGCTTATGTATGTATGACTTCCCAAATAGATGAAGATTAGGATTTACATCACGAAAGAAATCTAGGAACATTGTCCATAAAGGTATATGTACTTTATAGAGATTTGGATACTCTAATTTGGGGCTTACTCTTGAAAAGGAGGCACAAATTAGGAGGGAACATATGATTGGGTTTTACTCCTGAGAAGTAGATCCAGATCAAAAAGTAAATTAGGACTGGTAAAGAGAGATTAAGGCTGGGGCTTACTACAGAGAAGAAGGCCCAGGTTAAGGGACATTAAAAATTAAGGGACTTGGGGCTTACTCCTGAAAAGGATTCCCATATTTGAGACTAGGTCTTACTCCTGAAAAGGAAGCCAAGGAAAAGAGAATTATGGTTGGGGCTTACTCCTAAGGAGGATTCCCATATTTGTGATCTTTGAGACTGGGGCTTACTCCAGGAAAGGAAACCCAGGTTATAGAGGACTTGGGGCTTACTCCTAAAGCGTATGCCCAGAATTAATGGGAATTATGACCGGGACTTACTCTTGAAAAGTGGGCCTAGGCTAATGAGGACTTGGGGCTTACTCATAAGGAGGATGCCTAGATTGGAGAATTATGACTGGGGATTATTCCGGAAAAGGAGGCCCATGTTAAGGGGTTCTCTCATCTTAAAGGATGAAGTTGAATGAATGAAATCTCAATCTTTAGTGACATAAAGATGTGTAAATCACTAGGTTTTGAGAAATATTCAAAGGAGTTCCTTTAAGATAAGGAATTCATATCAAGAAATCATGCCATAAATAGATTTAAAGAGTGTCTTGAAGACTGAATGTAGAATAGGAGAGGTGGAATGGCATAAGAGGGGTGATATGGACAAGAAGGGAACCCAAAAAGGTAGGGGCGTGTAAGTCCTGACAGGCGCACAGGTACTTCGTGGGCACACAAGTCCTGGTTGCGCAGGTATTCTTGTGAGACACATGAGTACTTGCGCGATTGTTAACCAGTAAGGTAACACTTTGGTGATCCTTGATCAAAGCCTTAAGAATTTTCCTGAGGTACTTCCAGAAGAGAGCCGCACAAGTTTTGGTGAAGGAGTAGGGCGGCGCGCAAGTATGTGCATTTCAATTAAGGATAAAACACCTTAGGCGTGAAAGTGTTAGTGAATTCTAACACGTAGACCATACAACTCTTGTCTAGACCTTCCATTCTAGGTAAAGAATTACCCTAGAAGTGTTCGGAAGACCTGAATAAGAGACTTGGTTGTTAGAGATCTATATCTGAATTCTAGAAAAATTCCCCTCAAATGGGGGGCTCATTGGGGGTATTTATAGGCTGGAGAAGACCTCGGGTGGTTATCAACTAGGGCGCGCAAGTGACTTGCACGACCAACTTTGGCGCGCAAGTGTACTTTCACGAACATTGAGGCACGCAAGTCTATTTGCGTGAACATTGTAGAACTTGCGCGACCCTTGCGCAATGTTCTTCTTATTCCTTGTTTTGTCAATTATTTTGATATTTTTCCAAATGTTGAATTACATTGAGATATGATATTCCCCTTTTCTAATCATTAGACTCTGTGACGAAAGGAGCTCAACAAAAGTCCCCCCCCAGTGTTGGATCCGAATGAAAATAGGATTTTCCTCTTAGGGAAAAAAGAGAAACCAGGGGTCTTTGTGGTTATTGGCAGTTTAGAGTCATGCATGTTAGACATAAAAATGGCTAATGTTTAAGGTCGAAATAGCTTTGACCGAATGAATTATAATTGACTCAATTCCTTGACAATTCATCTGAAAACATATTACCATACTGAAGTATGAGGGAAAATATGTAAACTATGACTTAAGAATATTTGAATCTGAGGAATGATATGAAAAAGATCTAAAAAGGCATTAGAAGAAGTAGTTCCCAAGAATGAAGTTACCATTATTTAACAAACCCGTTAGGGGGTTGATTTATGCAAGGCCACCTAAGGGCATTGACTGCATAGTCAAATAAATAGCATCTTTTGGATGACAGGTCCATTATGTAAAATACTTATTGAAGTCCACCTAAGGGCATGTCCTGTATAGTCAGGAAAAAGAACTCAAAAAAATTTACTTTCCTAGTGCTAAAAGCCGGTGAATGTTTATGGGGATTCAAATTTTCCAAAGTATAGAGTTTGCTGTATGGAAAGAGGTACTTGAATATGGAGAAGATATTTCCAAACAGGATTATCGGAGAACTAGATGGATATCACTCCTACAAAGGTCGAACCCAAACATAGGGAAGGAGAATATAAACCATAGACTTGAATACTTTCAGATCATGAAAAAGGATCTGGGAAAAATATGTTAAGGATGGCTATTTTTGCGGATCCGTATATATTGTAATATAAGACAAATAAGGACAAAAGAGGCTGTCTTACAAAGAATGAAGTTACTAGTATTCGAAAAACCCGTTAGGGGGTTGAATTACGCAGGGACACCTAAGGGCATTGGCTGCATAGTCAAATAATAGTATCTTATGGCTGAAAAATTTGTTATGTATACTACTTATGCAAGGCCACCTAAGGGAACATGCTGCATAGTCAGGCAAAAAAACTCTCAGAAGTTTGACATTTTTGTGACTAGAAGTCAAGAAAAGGGTTATGAAGATCTGAAAATATTTGAGGTTGGGATTATGACACATAAAGATGGGTATTTTTCAATGTATGCAGAGATACAAAGATCAATGGTAACCATAATCATGTTGTGACTCGGTCCGGAATAGAAATGTTGGACTTCACTACGCATCCCATAAAGATGGGAATCAAGCCATACATAGTTCTTGAACTAGATTTTAACATCGTGTGGGACAAAAGGATTGGAGATCATAGTTTAGGTTCATAGAGCTTGGACCATTATAATAAATACACAGTGTATGCTTTCATGGGGACTTTTTAGCCAAGGGACTGAAAGTGGAATTTGGGGTTAGGCCCAAAAGGCTTGGGGCTAGATTTGAGGGACACTCGAACGTTCCTAAGTATCCCATATGGATGGGAATCAAGCCCACGTAGTTGTAGAAATACCCTTTGTACAGATTTGGTTCATACATGCAAAGGGTGGAAGCGGACTTTAGTGCAATGATGGTTTAACCCAAGATAAAAGGTTCAGGTATTGCCATGTATGCACGTAGTCTTTGAGATGAAACATGATTGAAAACCAATGTAAGTAATGATTACCTCTCAGGTGAGGGAATCAAAGAATATTGTATTTTATTGTCATACTGGACAAATGTGTTGTATAGTTTAACGTCATATAACAAGGACGAAAGTGAACCAATGTAAAGATATTGATTCTAGAGGCGGTTTCATGAATCAAAATCGTATGAGATGGAGGTGAACCGATCTGAAGAGATTGGTTTTGGGCTTGAACATTGGGCGGTTTCCTATGTACCCAGCCTAGAAGGTAAAGATCAAAGTCCGCGTAGTTCAATTAAATAATGAATTAGTGATCAAGTTGTCCATTGGGACAACGACCTAAAAAATTGTGTTGGGACTTACACATGGTTAGTAGCCCAGAGAGAGTGTTATGGTTGAAGTTTTATCTAAGCTCACATGAGGTATACTCGGTGTGAGAAACAAGAGGTAGCAACAACCCTAATGATGAACAATTTAATGTCATGTAGGACATATTAAAGGACATTCGGTACAGTTTAGCATCATGTAGTTAGGACGATGGTGAAAATATAGTTTAATGTCATGTTGGACAAAACGAGGACTGTTCAGTTTAATGTCATGCAGTGAGGACAATAGAGTACACCATTTAACATCAGGTTGGATGTATTAGGGACTTTTTCACAGTTTAATGTCATGCTAGAAAAAAGGGAGGATACAGTTTAGCATCATGTTGGATGTCAGTGCGAATAGTTTAAGGTCGTATGCGTGGACTGTTGGTCATACAGTTTATCATCTTGCTGGACATAAGGGACTTCTATACAATTTAACATTATATAGCAAGGACGATGAAGGGGGGAACAGTTTAACGTCATGTTAGATGAAAGTGAAAATAGTTTAAGGTCGTATGCAAGGACCATGGATGTTTATGCAATTTAACATCTTGCTGGACGTGATGAGCAATTTTAATTTCATTCCGGACAATGGTGCAGTTTAAGGTCATACCGGACCAAGGTGCTGTTTAAGGTCATACTAGACCATGGTGCAGTTTAAGGTCATACTGGACCATGGTGTAGTTTAAGGTCATACTGGACCATGGTTCAGTTTATGGTCATACTGGACCATTGGTTATGCATTTTGTGTCTATACAAAATACTTCTTAAAAAATCTGGTATTGGTTGGAGTATTGAAGAGTTCTACATCCATCGAGATTAATGAATAAGCTCCATTAGGGTAGACTCTATGTATTGAGTAAGGTCCTTACCATTTTGGCCCTTTCTTGGGAGGTTTATTTCCTGTTATCATTGGTGTTTTGAGAACGAATACCAATTCTCCCTGAGTGAATGAACGAAGATGAACTTTTTTGTTGAAAGCTCTTGCTATTCGATTTTGATAGACTTCCAAGTGTTGAAAAGTGCACAATCATTTATCATCTAACTGTTCCAATTCATTAAATCTCTTTTGATATTGTTCGTCTGTAGATTACTAATCACAAATGGCTACTCTGATCAAGGGTAGATGAACATCAATAGGCAAGACTGCTTCCGTTCTATATACCAGTGAATATGGAGTTGACCGCATTGCAGTGCGGTTGGTAGTCCGATAAGACCACAAAACCTGAAAGAGTTTATCAGGCCATGAATTCTTATCTTTATCCACCATCTTTTTCAGTATATTAGAAAGAGTCTTGTTGAAGGCTTCTATCTGGCCATTGGCCGCTGCATGATACCGAGATGAATGATTGGATTTGATGTTGTGTTCTTGATACAACTTCTCCACCTCGGATGAACAAATGTTGGTGCCATTGTCTGTCAATATGGTATGAGGGACATCAAATCTAGTAATGATGTTATACTTGATTAAGGTATCAACGCATTTAGAACCAACTTCCTTGAGAGGTACGACCTCTGACCATTTGGAAAATAAATCAGTAGCAGTAAGAATATACTTAAACTGTTTGGCCGTCGCTGAAGGGTAAGGTCCCATCACATCCATTCCCCATGTGGAAAATGGCCACGAGTATTTAGTTGTATGATGAAACTCTAGAGGATGATGAATGAAGTTGGAAAGTACTTGGAATGAATGAAAATTCTTTGTGAAATCAACACAATCTTGTATCATTGAAGCCCAAAAGTATACAAGCCTTCGAATCTGATCAGACATTCTATATCCAGACTGGTGGGAACCACAGACTCTTGCATGCCCTTCATTCATGACAGCCATTGTCTCTTCACCATCGATGCATCTAAAGAGAATTTCATCAAAACCACATTTGTAGAGAATTTTCTCTAAGTGATTTGGGCTAACATAAAGATTAAAATTGACCACACGTCACCAGATTTGTTATTTCTCGGCTCTATCAGGTGGAAGTGTTCCATTTTGAAGGTATTCCCTGATAGGTGACATCCATCATGTAGTATGACCATAATGTTCAAGAATGGGACTAATTTCATTAATTTCCTCTATTTTGGATCGAACATAAGGTGAAATTGCATGAATGTGGGCAATACTGATGGTTGTCTCATCTCGATTTGGATCTGCCAAAGTTGTGGCTATATTAGCTAGTGCACCAGCATGAGCATTTTTTGATCTTGGGACATAAGAAAATGTCGGTTACTAAGGTAATTATTCCATTAACTCTCTGTCGTAATCATACAAAGGGATTGATTATTCTTTTTTGATGGAATAGTCCCCATTGACTTGTTTGATTACCAGGTCTGGATCACCTTTAACCTTTAAGTGATTCACTTGGGCTTGAAGTGCCAATTCCATGCCTACGATGAGAGCTTGGTATTCTTCTTCATTATTGGTTCCACCTTCCCACAATAATAAAGAATTAGGTAATACTGCCTTTTCTGGAGAAATGAGAACAATTCCTAAGCAAAATTTTTTGAATTTAGGATTTTCCATTTTCCTCCCTATTGGACTTCTGGAAGCACCATCAAAATACATTTCCAATGCCTGAGGAATTTCTTCAATAAAGAGGACTTCCTCATCAGGGAGTTCAATATCTGAAGATGTAGCTTCCACAAAAGGGTGTTCAGCCAGTAAATCAGCCAGAGCTTGGCCCTTTATTTCCATTTGAGACACATACTGAATGTTGAATTGCTTCAAAATAACTACCCACCATTCCAGATTTCCTGTAAGCATTGGACGACTAAGGATGAATTTGAGCGGGTTATTGCGAGATACCAATTAGACCTCGTTATGTTGCAGGTAGTGTCTCAACATCTGAACTGAAACTATTAATGCCTGGAAGCACTTATCAATACTTGAATACCGGGTTTCGGCTTCAAGCATAGTCCTAATGAGGTAGTAGAGTCTATTTTTATTGCTAGAATCATTCTTCTGAGTAATAAAGGCACCCAATGATCACTCTAAGGCTGTCACGTAAAGAATAAGTGGCCTTCCTTCAATAGGTGGCATAAGTACCGGTGGGCTCAAGAGGTATTTCCTTAGAATATCGAATTCTTCTTGACATTCTTCAGTCCACTCGTATGTGACTCCCTTCTTCATCAATTTGGTGAACGGTAAACATTTTCCTGCCAAATTGGAGATGAAACACCGAATATTGGATAAGTGTCCTTTAAGTCCTCTTAATTATTTCGAATTTCGAGGAAGTGACATACCAAGGATTGACTTTGTCATCTCAGGATCGACTTCAATACCACAATGGCGTACAAAAAAGCTGAGAAATTTTCCTGAGGTTACCCCAAAAGCACATTTTAAGGGTTTCATCTTCAAATTATGTTGTCGAAGCATGCAGAATATGAATTCAAAATCAGCCAAGTGATTAGAACTTTGTTTGGATTTGACCACCAAATCATCCACATAGCATTCAGCAAACTTCCTTAAAATGGGTTTGATGATATGATGCATGTCACACTGATATGTTGCACCTTCATTATTTAAGCCAAAGAGCATTACCCGGTAGGAAAACACACCCAAATAGGCTCTGAAGGATGTGTATTCCTCATCTTCTGAAGCCATTCTGATATGATTATATCCATAATATCCATCCATAAAGGAAAGTTCTTCATAGAAAGCTGTTGCATCAATTAATAGTTCTGTAATCGGAACTGGGAAATCATCCTTAGGACAATGCCGATTAAGATCTCTGAAATCGATGCAAACTCTAATTTGTCCATTCTTCTTCTTCACAGGGAAAATATTATCCAACCACTTGGGATATTGAACTTCTCTGATGAAGTTTTCTTTGATAATATTATCCCCTTCAGCTGCAATTTTGGAAGCATAAGTTGGGTGTGTTCTTCTCCCGGCTTTCTTAAATCCTCAATGTTATTATGGAAAAACAAAATGATGAGTAGCAACATCAGGATCAAGCATGGTAATTTCTGTATAGTTCCAAGAAAATATATCTCTATTTTTCTTTAGAAAGGAAATATACATCTCTTGCTCTACAAGAGTCATAGCTGCATTGATTAAAGTGGGGCGTGGATCTTCTTTTGTACCCAGATTTATTTCTCTAAGTTCATCCACGGTGGTAGAGATACCCTCTTTAAATGCTGGAGGAGAATCTCTGAGATCATCCACTTCTTTTTCTTCATGTGTTATTTCTTCCATTTCTACATTAATAGCATATGATAAAGAAGAATTTCATTGATCAGAAGAGATGTTAGAATTTGAACATCTTGAAAAAGAAGCGTCCATTTCTGACCCGATTGATGATGAACGGTATTCCATGGGTAACAAAGTGGAGATGATGGATTGAGAATCAACATAATTGTTCACCTCTGATGTTTCTATAACTTCTTCTGGCCCGATTGGTGAAGTATAGACTTGTTGGATTTCTGCAGATGAAATGAAGATGTAACGATATGGGCTTTCATCACTACTTGGTGGGTTACCAATTTCTCCCATGTTGTTTGGCTCGATTTCCATAATTGACATTGTGGATCTTTCAATAAGAGTATTTTGATTTGGGTCTATCCTGTCAATTTGACTAATAGGAAACACATAATTTGTACTCACATGCGCAAATGGATTTATTGGAATCTTTTCCAAACCATATGGAGCATTAACTTTGGTAAGCTCCCTTGTTGTTGATTTATCCTTTCCCATCATGTGATCAAATTCTGCCTCAATGTATTGAGACTCACATGTCTTGAACGAGGCCTTATCACCATACAATGTCCCAACTTCACCATCGAAAAAATACATGAGACATTGATGGTATGATGAAGGGATAGCCGCATGTTGATGTAAACAGGGTATTCTAAGCTAGATGTTGAAGGCTGAATCTTGATCAATAACCATGAAATCTAAATTGGATACAAGATCTCCAAAATGAGTTTTGAGTGTAAATTCGCCCAGTTGTTCTTGTTCAATTTTATCATATCCTTGTAACATCATGGTAGAAGGAGATAAATCAGATTCCTTGAGGCCCAATCGCTGAAGTGTACGAATGGGCCTGAGGTTGACTCTTGAACCGTAATCAATGAAAGCTCTTAGGAAATCTACGCCATTGAACTTTCCACGTAAGTACAAAGGTCTAATATTTCCATGCACAACATCACCTTCATCTTCATCCGTAAAAGATATTACTTCATGGAATTCTGCATGATTATTCTCTATGTTATAGACTTCACCTGCAACAATTTCAGTTTCAAACTCCTGAGGTCTTGAAAAAGCTTCAATGAGTGCTTCCCGAAGATCATTTGATAAATTCAAAGCATCTAGAATTAATAACATGGCCGATACGTGGGCCAGGTGTTTCAATACATCATACTTTTGATCTAGAGGTTTTCATTTCCCAACAAGAACATGTGGTTTAGCAGGTGCCTTGGAATCAGATGCTTTAGAAGTTGATGCATCTTGTATCGGGATAGGAGTTGGAAATTTTCCTAGTTTTTATAGATTAGAAAGATTAGATCCATTTACTTGCTGAGAGGAAGAGGATGAATCCTTCAACTGTTCTTCCAGAATAACTGTGCCAGGACTGAATTTTCTATTGGTAGAAGAACTTGCTTGTTCTTGTTGAGCTCCCTGATGGGCTCTACCATGAGTTTCTGATGTATACACTGTTCTAGCTGGGGTAGAATTAGAATAATAACTTCTGAACGATCCACGTCTTCCCCTATATCATGAACCTCTGGAACATCCTTTGATTCCTTTATTTGATATATGGAATTTGGCCTCATCATAATCGAAACTGCAACTGGCATATGGATCTAATAATTGAATCATATTAACAGAACCGAAAATTAACTCTTCATTCGATGAAGACTCTGTCTGACTAGCCAATTTATGCTGGGCTGTTTGATGAGGAGGTTCTCGTTGCTTTGAAGTAGATGGCATGAAATCTGCCAGAGTCAAAGATAGCTTAGGCTTTGACACATACTCATCTTCTTTTGATTGTTACTCCTTGGAATTGTGCCATTTCATTGAAGATTTTCCCTCTGATGAAGAGGGTTTTGCTGCGGCATTCATGAAAGAAGGCACAATTGGTTTCTTCAATTGTGTTCACAAAATAGCATGAGTTCAGTTGATCGTCTTTCTAAACATCCGATCATCATATTTCTGTGCATTTTTTTTACTTCTTGCCACTCACCTTCCTCCACTGGAACTGTAGCAGTAACACATGCTACCTGAGCTGAAGAATATTTTAGTTTGACTTTTCCGAGTCGACCATATTTTTTAGGAGGTCCTTGATGACAAAACACTACTAGATGGGATGCCCCAACACTTGATGAAATGGGAAATAATTGGGATGGTCTTCATCTCCTACCTTGTTTGGACTTATGGGCCTTGGTAATTGAACCAGATTATTTTCTAGAGCCAAAATGAAATATCCATTAACTTTTTCATTTCTGAAAGAGTAAACTTTTTTCTTCAACTCATCAAATTCTTTCCATCATTGATCTCTTTGATCGTCTTGATGAAATGAAATTTGTTGTTGATGCTCAAGAGGTGGATCCCTTCGAGGGGATGATGGTTTTGAGGTAGAAGCAGGTACAAATGCTTGTTTAAGAATAACTGTAGCAGTCTCTGCTTTACCCATTATCCTTCCTAGATCCGATTGAATTACATGAGATTTAGCCTCAGTCTGTATAATAGAATCTTCAATCTGTTGAGCGATTGAAGAAAGGTCTCGAATCCCTCCTGCGTATTTCACAGGGATCAGTGGTGTGCGTAATTCGTCACATAGATTTTCCACACATACTGGCAACCGTTCCTCTTGAGGGAGTGCTAAGATCAGGGAATATGTTAATCCCTTCCAGTGAGCAATGAAATAAAAGACTCTTTATTTCTCACTTTTATTACTGTTTTTAAGATCTCAAACTGTTGTCTTTGGAATGGTTGAGATGAATTGAAGAAGAAATAGTTGACGGAGATCTTACCATCTGGAAATTGACCGGGATTTCAAGCTTGTGTAATAGAAAAAGGTAGGTCCTTGCATGGTTCTCATGAAGCATATGAGTTTCACTGCTTCTTTCTATTCCGGAGTTCCCATCATAGGATCGCAACAAGACACGTAATGCGTCAAATGCTATTCAGGATCGCCTGATCCATTGAAAATAGGATATACAGGGTTCTCAAAACTTGATGGGGGAGAGACTGAATCTACCCATTCAGGGTAAGATCTCATTTCTTGTTGAACTTGTGCATGATTCTCTTCCATAATCTCTAACCGAGCTATTAATGACTCAATGGTATTTATTAACTTTTGAGAATCTTCCGGTTGAACATTGACTTGGGCAGGTGCAATGACTGGAGTTTGAACAGGTATGGAAGTTGGTGCGGCAACTGATGGTAGCACTGCCAACTATTGTTGCACATGACCCGTAGGATTAGTCCTGTGAGGGTGTACTAATAGAGTAGGATATTCTTGATCCATCTCAGTAGCTGCAACAAATTCCCTTGGCTAACTGACTCCATCATGTTTAGGAAGAATACTACCATCAAGTAGTTCTGCATTCAACCTCATCAATCCTGTCATCTCTTCCTCCTGTTGTGCAAACCTTTGCTCTAGTGAGAGTGATTGGACTTCCCTAGAGGAAGTGTATGTAACCTTATTCTTTCCCTTTCCCTTGTTTGATTCCTTTCGGAGAGGGGGAAGTGGGTTACTTGAAAGATTACCTAGGATCTGAGTAATCCTTTGATTTCGTGTACGCACACCTTCTTCATTTGTGTCTGTGCGTACATCTTCTTGAGCAGGAACCTCTTCATCTGAATCCCCTGAGTGAGCCTCATCTGGTGGATCAACAACAACGACATTGATGAAATTGATTGATGCATAATGCATTGCATACCTCCTATCAGCATTGCTGCGATATTGTCTGATTCAATGTCTTTGATGAGACATTGCCTTTTAATAATTCGATCCCTCAGGAACATCTTGATAAACTGTAATTTGGAGACATTATCCGGATAATTTAGCTCTTCATTCCTCTTGAGGCTTCTTCCCCAATCGAGAAAAGACCTAATTTAGCTGAGGAGGGGATTGATGATTTGAAAAAGTCCCCAGTTCGGTGGACTGGGGCTGTTCCTGCTGCCTTTTCTCAACTCCAGGAATCCTATTTGTTGATTCTGAGGGTTGGTTTAAAAGTGTCCCCAGTCTGGTGAGCTGGGGTGGCTCTTGACATGCTATGTCTGAGACTTTCTGAAAATCTCTTCTGATCTTGCAAACCATGGTCTGGAAATTATCTGGATGCATCAACCTACATCCACTTTTATCACCCGACTCGAAAGACCATTGGATGATTTCTGACACTTATGTCACTTGATGATGTGCTTGCTCCATACGAGAGGCATGTTCCATATTCTCGTTTTCTTGATGAAAGAGTAATTCAACAACTTGTTCTCTGTATTCTTGATTTTGAGAGGAACTAATTGAAGCCTTTTCTTGGGATAGATTTTGATTACAAACAAAGCCTAGAATTCGTGGTCGTCCATGGGCAATAATATTGCATGAGACCATTTTCTGCGGGTATTGTTGACTGGAGAGCACTGTGAAATGCAGTTCTCCATGAACACCCCATCCTCTGACATGAATACTAGATGGGGCATTGGCAATTAACTGGAGAAAACTTCTTAGTGCACGAAGGGATGAATGTTGTAGGGCTCTCTGCTACGTTTCAGCCTTCGGATATTGAGAGACTGATAAAGATGCCAAGTCAATTTGATGTTATAACCCTTCTATTATTATAACATGATTTTTATATTCATCATAAGATAATACCTTCTTCTTCAATGGAAAAAGAGTTTTCCATATGTTGAGATGAATATCATGAATTCCATCTTCTATCAACATCTCTGGAATGTCATACTGAGAGTCATCTAGAGGACAAAACATGACAGGCACATCACATTTCACCAGTTGTTTTCTAATGTTCAGCATTTCCTCTTTATCATTCAATAAAGATTCTTCTACCTGATTTTATCAGAGCTAGTGCTTCTTTGTTGCTTCATTGTATTCAATAGGATTGTTAGAGAAATAACTGATCAAACTAAAAATGAATGACTTAGGGGTGGTTTGGAGAATGACCTACACCCTGGGCTATCTTCCGATTGAGAAAATATTTCACCTGATAGATATGATGCATCAGACATGACTGGTTTCATATTTTCAAGTGCCTCAAGATAGGAGTGATTTCTCATTACTACATTGTACAGTAGATAATTTTCCGGGAAATGTGCATCACTCCCGTGGAGAGGAATTTCGCAGAAAAATTCATCATCATGGGGAGGACCACCATGGTGGGTTACAACAAAAGATGATGTCTCTTTCTCTTTGGTCTTCTGACCACACAGAGGGTTCCTGTGGCTCTCATCTGAAGATGAAACTTCAAGATCGACCAAATTGTCATGAAGCAAGCCTTCATGAGGAAGTGTCTATTGAAGACCTTTGGAATTAATTTCCCACTATTGGGAAATGAGGGAGTAGAATCTTGAATTCCAACAGATAGCTATCTGAGGGCTTCATGTACTCATGCATCGAGAAAGGACTTTTTATAGATTAGCTCTTGATATCTTGACTGTGCTGGGCGGGTCTTCTTATTATATTCATTCTTACTTTCCTTGGAATCCACTTCTTGACGAAAGTGGCCGCTCTGAGCAGGTGTATGTGACTGATCATGAGAGATGGCCAGGTTAGGCTGATGATCCCCTCTCAAATCCGGAGTATGTTCCTAACTTGGTTGTCCGTATGATATGGAGGAGTACGCCCCACAACCCTCTTGGAATGAAACAGATGTGTGTTTTTGTTCTAGAATGAACTGTTGATGTGTCACTCCACTAGTAGGGATATATTTGTGTGTATTTCCCTGAGATGTTGCTGAAGCTGTTATAATATCCTGGAAAGGATCCAGAATATGAGCAGGGATTTGTTTCGGCTCTTTCACCAATGATAGAATATGATTGGTTACTTCAGCTGCCGGAATGGGGATATACGTCCATTTCATGCTTGGAGTAGGCGTATGTGCCTGCTCCCGGTCCTCCTTTTCCTATCAGTGAATCCTGACATTACTCAAGTGTGGGGGAAAAAGTTGAGATTGCCTCCTGTTTTTTACTAGTACTTTCTGACTGACTTCTCCGAATGCTACCAAGCGAGACTATTGGTAGGCTTGATAAGTACTAGCATGTGTATGTGTCTGCTGATTGCACTTCGCCGAACGTGGTTGATGAGATCCAACATATGTAGTCAAACGAGCCTTCTGAATAGCTGATGATGTATAAACAAGTGTATGTTCCTACCTGTAATACTCCGCCGGAATAGCCTGATGGGATTGGCGTGATGCTGCCAGATGAGTTTGCTGGACAGCGGAATTAAAACAGGAAGGTGTGTGTGCCCGCTCGTTGCGTTCCACCAAGTTTGGTTGGTGGACTTCCTTGAAAATGGCAGAGATGAGAACCAGTTCACTGTTAACAAGATTTCTCCCCTGATGATTCTTCTTGCCTTCTCGGGTTCGAGGAACATGAGCCGAATGCCTAGAGTCGGTACCCTCATCATGGTGAGGTAACACTTCCGCACGAGTCTGGTGGTGATTGATGGTGGGAGACCTCGGGAAGGACTCCTGTATGCTTGAATTAAGGCCCTGAGGGACCTGTTCATTCACCTCCCCAGAATAAGGGAGCGAATGGTGATTGTGTTCCAGGGATAACGACCCGAAATGTTTGGAGATGGGGGATAGAACCACCTGCTTCTTGATCACTGGTTGTCATTGTCCGGACGACCGGTGTGAGTTGTTCACTTGGAGGGCTTGTCGGGCAGCCTCTATAGTTAGAATGGTACCGTGTTGATGGTACTCCTTAACCAGTGCATTTGATACCCAGTGCTGAAGATGCTGATTTGGTGATTTCATCCTCAGAGCAGATGACAATCTAGCAGGAGTAGCAGCAGTGGAATTCAAAGCAGTGGTATTCACAGGTGTGAACTTGGGAGCATCCATTTATTAGAATGCAGAAAATAATGGAAATAGAAAATTAGGACTGGTTAAGAGAGATTAAGGCTAGGGCATACTCCGGAGAAGAAGGCCCAGGTTAAGGAACTTGAAAAATTAAGGGACTTGGGGATTACTTCTGAAGAGGATGCCCATATTTGAGACAGGGGATTACTCATGAAAAGGAAGCTCAGGTTAATAGAATTATGGTTGGGGCTTACTCCTAAGGAGGATTCCCATATTTGTGAACTTTGAGACTGGGGAATACTCTAGAAAAGGAAGCCCATGTTATAGAGGACTTGGGGCTTACTCCTAAGGAGTATTCCCAAAATTAATGGTAATTATGACTGGGACTTACTCTTGAAATGTGGGCCCAAGATAATGATGAATTGGGGCTTACTCCTAAAGAGGATGCCCAAATTTGAGAATTATGACTGGGGATTATTCCTGAAAAGGAGTCCCATGTTAAGGGGTTCTCTCATCTTAAAGGATGAGGTTGAATGAATGAAAACTCAATCTTTAGTAACATAAAGATGTGTAAATCACAAGGTTTTGAGAAATATTCAAAGGAGTTCCTTTCATATAAGGAAGTCAAATCAAGAAATCATGCCATAAATGTCTTTGAAGAGTGTCTTGAAGATTGAATCTTGAATAGTAGAGGTGGAATGGCATAAGAGGGGTGAAATGGACAGGAAGGGGACCCAAAAAGGCAGGGGCGCACAAGTCCTGGTAGGCGCACTGGTACTGCATGGGCGCACAAGTCATGGTCACGCAGGTATACCTTCACGACACATGGGTACATGAGTTATTGTTAAACAGTAAGGTAACACTTGGGTGATCCTTGATCAAAGCCTTACGAATTATTCTGAGGTACTTCCAGAGGAGAGGCGCACATGTTTTGGTGAAGGAGTAGGGCGGCGCACAAGTATGTTCATTTCCATTAAGGGTAAAACACCTTAGGTGAAAAAGTGTTAGTGAATTCTAACACTTAGACCTTACTCCTCTTATCTAGACCTTCTATTCTAGGTAAAGAATTTCCTTAGAACTGTTCAAAAGACCTGAAGAAGAGACTTGGGTGTTCAGAGCTCTATATCTTAATTTTGGGAAAATTCCCCTCAAATTGGGGGCCCACCGGGTGTATTTATATGCTGGAGAAGACTCCGGGTGGTTATCACCTAGGGCGCGCAAGTGAATTGCATGACCAACTTCGGCACGCATGTGTACCTACACGACCATTGAGGAGAACAAGTCTACATGCGCGACCATTGTAGAACTTGCATGACCCTTGCGCAATGTTCTTATTTTTCCTTCGTTTGTCAATTTTTTTGGTATTTGTCCAAATGTTGAATTACTTTGAGCTAAGAGATTCCCCTTTTCTAATCTTTAGAATCTGTGAAGAAAGGAGCATCAACAATTTCCTGATTCTTATTAATAATGAATGGCGTTTTTCACCATGTTGACCAAATTTTTATTATTATAATTTATGTTATTCGTTTTGATAGAATTATATATTAATAAAATTCAATTAATATAGATTTATATATTATGTTATGTCATGTATGGGTTTATGGAATTATCCAAATATATTATGTGTTTTTATCTAATATTTTTCAGGTAATGGTGATCGATCCCAGTCCACATAACTCATTGTCTACTTTATGCTGATTTTCATGGAGGTAACCCCTGAAATATGTTTATATTGTCATATTATATGTTCCTACCATATATTCTAGGATTTCATGAGAATATGAATTCATTTATTTATTTCATTATTCAATTTATATAATCATTCTAACTATGGCATTATGTTTCCCATATTGACATTAATGTTATGATTCATTGAAAGGTTTGATCCATTATTGGGATATATGGCTCCCATATTTCCTTACACATTTCCCCAAGCGGATGATATGTAGTTTTTGAATGACTATTAGAGATATAAGAACTACCTCTTTCATTAAACAATGATGATGTTCTCATGTTTTAAATAATTTATTTATATACATAATCTTCAATGGACACTAGATATTATGATCATTGGGCATTAATATTTTAAATAGGAATATGAAAATTTAAAAAATAAAATTTCGTATGCCTTGGGTTAGTAAAAATATTTTTATGTTTAGGGATAATAAATTTTTTTGATCATGTTTAAAGAAAATTAGTTAAATCCATATGGATACAGCTAAGTATTTCATAATATCTTGGATTTTTTAAGAATATTTCAGTATATGGTATTCAAAATTATAGAGTCTTATATAAGATATTATATGTGAATATAGGCAATTGAATATTTGTTTCAATGGTTAATTACCATGAAAAATGAATTAATGAGTTTTAATTCAATCATCACCAGGTACACAACAAAGAGTGAACACTACCCAACATGTTGATCATGCAATGGGGTTATAATTTTGTTAATCATATTTATTTTTAGAATAAGAATGATGATCTGACTACATAGTTACAATGAATGACATGATTAGATGAATACGATAACACTGATAAAATTTATATAGGATAAACCGAGATAGATACATCTTAATCTAATAAAATTATAAGATAAAGTGATGATTTAAAAGGGTAAAATGTTTTAAAAATGAATCCATTTTATGTAATTTATTATGATAATACCCCTATGATGTTGAATATTTTTAAACAAATAATAAACTATTTTTTCAGTGGTTCATTGAACAGAACGAAACTATGTTAACTCTAGGTGAGTGAGATATTTCGATGGTTACCACATCATTTAAACCATTAGAATTATAATTGGAATTCGAAAACTACTGATTTTTTCAAATAAACTATCATGATATATAATAAAAAATGTAACCATTAAGGAAATCATTATAAGGCCAAAGATTACAAATATGGACACTTGTGAAAATATAGGAAATGAAGATGATGAAAGACTGATTTTCCAACCTCCAATGTGATAAAAATATAGGAATAATCACTAAGTGAATTTTCCCAAAGGAACATGAACATGATTTTATTATAGAAGTGGGGTGATCAAGAATTGATGTGTCAGTGGATAATAAATAGTTCAGTTACTGTTTGGAGTTTGGAAAAAATGATTCCAAAACCAGCTGTAACAGGAAACGATTTGTTTCTTTAAAAAACATCTATTATCTATGTTGATTCCCATGTCGGATTACTAATATAGATTATTATAATTAAAAACATACACGACCAAAAATAAAATGAAATTACTATGCATGAACAACTCATAAGGTGGATACTAATATTTAAGGTATTAATACCCTCTATTCTCTATTTGAATATGTCATGGAGGAATGTGATCCTAGAAACAGTTGGAAATCGAATATGATTTCTAAGAATATTAAATATGTAAAATGATTATTTCACTATTGATGAACACATCTTGTTATATAAATATTTTATTCAATGTTGATGTAAATGAGAATGTGCTTTATGATAATTATAATCTATTTTCTTTGGATCAATTTAATGTTAATCTATAAAAAGGATGATTAACTATACATAGAAATATATATATTCAATATTGATAACTAATTTCATATCAACGTATTATAACATACTAAAAGATTATTATGAACACTTTTTCTAAAGAAATTTTAATATGTTGGTCTCGATACCATATTCAATCTCTTGGTTCAAATAGTTGGAGAATAATTAAAGATTACAAAAAATATCATTATAATCATAATGTTATGTTTTTTTATTTTTCTAAGGTTGATATCACAATAGAAATTATATATTGATTAACATCAATATACAAGAAAAAATAGATATTTTAATTACTATGTATTAGAGAAATGTACGAGGATGATGTTTATTTATTGAGGGGGAATGTAACGAAATAGGTTATTAAAAAAATATTTATTCCATAATATATATATTTATAATTCAATAAATTTTTTCACATTTTAACGGATTTCAAATAAATTATGAATTATGTTATAGATGATATGAGTTAAACTAGTAACATTTTATTCCATCATATTAAATATTTGGAATTGATGAAAAATAAATTAAAATTTTTAACCCGTTGATTATTAATGATAGTAAACTGGGAAATTCCATAAAAGGGATTGAATTTAATGGAGTCATAAAATGGAAAATAATAAAATTTTCAAGACTTTGAGATATATTGGATCATCATCGCCATTGATGTTCACTGGCATCCAATAATAACCTATAATGAAGATGATCATCATGAACTGAGATATAATATTATCATATCCTAAATGAGAATAACTAAAATCAGATCTCTCAATGGAATATATTTATATATAAATTATGTTTTCATAGAATATGTTTGTTGAAGATATGTCAATTAAAAATATTGTGGTTTTAATTATAGTCGATGAAAAAATGGTTTCTTTAAATATGGGCATGGTTGATATATTCGTTATATATACATGTAATTCATTTGTTAAATTAATATATATTTTTTTAAAAAAATATAACTCATATTCAATTGAAAAAATAAAATTAATAATATATATATATATTTACCTGATAAGTGAAAATCATAAAATAATAATTATTAAAATATTATTAAATTTATATAAAGTATTTAAAAAACTATTTCAATACTAATGAAGAAAAAATTATAATTTTTATAATACAAATAATTATTTAATGTTTCTTATTAATTCATATTTACTAGAAAAATAAAAAATATTTAGATGAAATATTTTAAATATTTTATTAAATTTTCTGAAGAGAAATAAAATTAATACTCTTAATAAATATGTTATATTAAAAATATATTTATAATAAAGAAATTATAAAAAGATTCAAATTAATATTAAGAATACCTAATGATTAGAAACACCATTTTTCAACAAAATAATTTTTTATTTCTAAATAAAATATTTAATTTAAAATATAAATAAACTTTTTCATATTATTTTTTATTAATGTTTTTTTAAAATCAATTAATAAAATTATTTTAGTATGTATTTCTGATATTTTTCTGTAATAATCTATTTTAGTTGATTTATAGAAACTCCAATTTTTATAAAATAGTTTATTTATTAATATAATAATGAATCAAATGCTTAAAATCCCATTTATATATATAAAAAATAAATTTAATATGTGACATAAATATTTTAAAATAAATATACTATACTTTAAAAATTAAGATTATGTTTTTAAACACTGATGTAATATTTAAAACTATAAACTATTTTTAATAGTTTATAATTATAACAACAAATTACCCCTTTTAAAATAAAAAATAATAATATTTATAACATATTTAAAAGAAAAATTTCATATATAGTTATCATGTTCAGTAACATTTTCAATAATATTAATAATATTTATAATATTAATGATAAATAATATGATAGTGCATAGTTTTTTAAAATTGATGTCTTTCTTAATATATTTTAATTATACAAAAATAAATTCAATTAAACCAATTAACATTATTAATCTAATTTTATGTCTAAACATATATATAATTATAATAACACTAATCCAATCAGAAATAAATACTAAACAAGATTAAGAATACATAATTGTTAAAAGTGAAATTGCAACAATAAATATTTTCATATATTATATTTTTAAATTTAAAATATAATGTATTCATATTATTAAATAGATATATTAATGTATTTTATATTTTGGAACTATAAGTTAATATTTGATAAAATTGGTAACCTTATTTTTTATTAAATAAAATATAAATTACATAGTTGAATACAATTTACCAAAGTAAAAATCTAAATGTTAAAATGAAAATATCTTATGTTAATGCTCTAGAAGCTTATTTAAAACATTTCTAGAAATTAATTATCTTATCTTTATCAATCCAATACCACCCACAACATATTATTACCATGATTTGGAGTTATTTTCCATTGAATAATGTATTTAGATCAAGGAAGTGTAAATTATATTCCCAAAATTAAATTTTTAATAACATATAAAATATGATGAATTATATACCGACATGACTACACATACCAATTGATTTAAATTTAAACATTTCCCAAATTATACCCCCTATAATAAATTATTTCATATATATAAAGAAATGTTCTATCTAAATTATATTAAGCAATTATTTTCCAAGATGATCTCCAAGAAAATATATTGTCTCCAACATAACTATTACCTTATTTGAAATCATTTCTCCTTACTCTCCCACATTATAATATATTATGTCCCTGAAAATAAAATTTTAAAAGAATCACTATTACACATATATTTTGCTATATAAATTTAATAAAAACCATTTTTTATAGTCCATCCACTATGAAAAAAAGGTTAGTTTGTATGTTGCTAGGAAAACGTCCACTATGAAGAAAAATAATCAATAATTAGTCACTACCATTCATAGTTTGTAAAAAGGAAAAAAATAAGAATTATAATCATTATATATATTATATATCTATGATTATGATATGTAATAATTACGATTTCCATTCATTAAAACTAATTCAATGATAAATTTAAAATGATTAATTCATATTTATGAATTACCATATCCACGAGTAATGAGATTCAGTTTTAAACACCACCCATCATGGATATATTTATAAATTAATTATTACCAAAAAAATTGAATAATAAAAAATTGTATATTTTAGATACTATAAAATTATTTTACAATGATTTTGACAAAATTAAAAATATAAAAGTAGTTATATAAAAATAAACTCAACAAAATCATTTAAATGATGTAGCATTGAAAACCATATTATAATTATATATAATATAATTTTTTATATACCAATTCATATCAAAAATATTTTAATAAGGCTAAGTAGTAGCTATTTAAGAATGAAAATTTTCTTTTTCGTGAATTTAAGTAAATCTGATGAATGAATTAAGACAATAGTTTAAATTTTTCATTTTAATCACCATTTATTGAGGAATGTTTTTACATTATGAATAATTTCTCATTTTTATAGGCTAATTAATTTTTCCATAAAAATATAATATTATTAATTATTTTTAACATGGAATACCCAATTCCATTCATTCTAATCAATTAGGTGGGATATCACTTATGTATTTTCTAATATATAATGGGACATTCATAACAAAATCTACATTTATTTGTTCTAATTATATTCCTAGATAATCACATTTCATCTAACATATTATACTATATATATTTATTTGGAGAATAAATATTGATTAAAATAATCCATGATAATTATATCTATTTTTCTTGATAATTTAACTGTAGTGACCTCAACCTTATAAATTTAGAGCTAGTGTCTTACTTTATTACATTATAATAAGATATAAGGAATCATACCCATAAAGATCGAACAGATTAGTAGTATTGGTAAACTAGATACAAATATTATTCCTATATTTACTAACTAAATGGAATGTAGGCCAATATTTTTATTGATTTTATGATAAAACCTCTTTTAAGGGTAAAGGGGAGGGGGACCAAGACATAAAGGACATAGAGACATAAAACAAATATAAAAATCTAAGGGGATACAACCCTGAACAAGACTACGTAGAAGAAAACCTTCCTAGCATCATCATCATTAAGGACCACCTCCATTAGAGCATGGCTACTTAGAAATTTGTCACATGAAAAAATGAAAGGTCCCGATATCGATGGCAGCTCTATACCTGCTCAATCATCCAAATCTAGAAACGATGCATGGTGAAGGAAACCATATATATCTTCCTCTGATGCAATTCCAAGTAGACTATCTGGGTTCCATAGCATGAAGCAATCCATGTCACCACAAAAAAATTATCATCCTCAGCGAGACTAGCTACACCCCAAAAGACATCATGATACCACCACAGAGTCCATGAAGTCATTCCAAGGTACATGAGATAAATCCATCATCACCAAGGACTGTAAAAAACAACATAATTCTAAGGGAACACCACTGATGGGGGAATCTGGGTCGTTCTAAATCAAAAACACAACTATGGACATAGATACTATCCAATCAGACCATAGATAAACTCTCCCCAGGATCCAACGTAGGCTACTTTTATGTCTAGGATATCAATGTAAAAAGCCAGACAGAATGCTCTAAAACCACCAAAATCACATATAACTGAAAAATATCCAGAATCCAAAATACAAAAAAATGCAAAAACACATAGAGATAAAACCAAAATCCAACCCCATCTAGGGAAATATGGTCCAAAAATCATGCTGCATTGAACACTCACTAAAGGCGTATTCAGGTTGCAAGGAATCACCGATTCGAAATTACCCCAACGATGCCGAAGACCGAGACACGACAAATCAAGTAACCACATAGATCCATGTTATTGACAGAATACGTGAGCCACCCAAGACGAACACCGAATCATCACATCAACTTCTTCGATGAGATAATGTGGCATCATGCTAAGGAAAGAACACCACCAAGAAGTGTCAACGTTGTGAACAGGATCCCAAGCCCAGCCGAGACTAGACGCATTGCACTAAAGTTAGACGATTCCCATGTTGGGCCGCAATAGATGGAGCCACGAGCCGATCGAGGCCGGAGGGGGAAGGGAATGAGAAAGCAATGGAAAACCTAGCCAATGTAGGAGATTAAAAGACGCCAATCAATGGCTCATTTCACTCATAAATTATTCATATGTTAAATCTGAAAACAAATATAAACACATAATTTTTATAGGATATAAATTATTCCAATTTTCATATCCATCCATATCAATCATAATACACTAGAGAAGTTCCTGGGAATGAAATAAAAATAATATAGAGATCAAATTATTATCATAGGTTCAGTATAGTGTAAGTTATTATGAATAAATAATAATTATCTACATTGAAATGTAAATATATAAACACAAATTCGATAGATTATAATAAATTTTGAAAGGTAAAAATTTTAAAAACCATTTTATTTAATCTAAACACTATGAATGAAATTATTCTAGATATAATGTCATTATAAAAAGATCATTAATAACTAGATAAGGGATATTATATAAGGAAAGGAAAATAATATAAAACCCATGCCAATGAATAAATAAAAAAATGTAAAAACCATTTAGAGATAATTCCACTTTAAAAATATCATTTTTAATAATAAATGAATTCATAATGCAAGAAATAATTAATTATTGGACATCAGGTTTGTAAGAAAATGATACCCATAATAAAAATACTTTTCACAAGACACTTTAATCTATACATAGAAACCAATTTAATGATACCTTATAGATTATAATCATAATACTACAACTTTGTAAGTTTTATATATATAATTATACCCCAATCATATCATCTTGTCCAAATAATTCCTCATATACACAAACAGATATATATATATATATATATATATATCCAATAATCGATTGAAATAATTACCATTATATCTTAACAATATATATATGTACTAGAGAATGAATATAGACTATCAATATTTCCCCATTCAGTCTAATAAAATTCATTGTAAAACACAATAGTTTGTATTGAGATATAATTTAAAAAGAAAGTATATCTAGGATAATAATATTTATATATAGGTATATTTTAATTTCCAATGATCATAGGAAAGTGAATAATTGATGGGAATGTTTATTACAACACAAATGATTCATGTAAGTGATTTTCAATATTATCTATAGTTCAAATAATCATAAACCATGCTGTGTTAGAATAAGTATGTTATTAATACATCATATCTCAAGAACATTATATTTAAAATAAAGGGGTTTTTTATTAATATAAATACCATAAAGAGATACTTAATAAAACTAATGTGGAAAATAAATTTTTATTATGAAAAATAAATTTTAAAACTAAAAAATCAGAAAAAAACATGAAAAAATATTTATTTATAAATATTCATTGAAAAATTTTAATTTATATGTAATTTATTGAGTGGTAATGATAAAATTAAAGTTCATACATTCCATATATGTTAAAATAAAAATTCATTTCAATTATAAAATAAAATACTAATGGATTTTTTTGAAATATAAATTATGAAAACATTAATTTTTATTTAAAGTGAAAAATTAGTAAATATAATTTAAATAACTATTTTTGAAAATTGTTATAGTAATTTAAAAAAATTATAAGATTTTTTTGGAAAATAAAATACTTCTAACAAAAGAGTGAAATGAAATAGGATTAAAAAAAGCATTTCTCAATTATTTTAAGTAAATTAGTGTGGCAAAAATCGTATGATTACAAGGAAATAACATGAATAACTAGAGGATAATAAAATCAAATGAGTTAATATTATAATAATAAAATAATTTCTGTCAATTTAAATTCATGTATAAATAATACTGATTAAACTGTGATTGTGAAATAATCTATTGTAATGACAAAAAAATTGAAGTGAAAATTTAGAAAAGAGAAAAATTTGTGATCCAATTTTAATTTCACATGGAAAAATTGAACATAAAAAATAATATAATAAAAATAATTACAAATATTGACCATTAATATTAATAGAGAATAATGAAGTAATATAACTCAATGAAAATAAATTTAATTATGATGTTTTTTTATCAATATTAATCATTCATTTCAATTAACAATGGATTACATAAGTCAAATTAAAACATAAACTACCATAAATTATTATGGAATCTTGATATTATTACTTAAATTTTACTTATATAAACCATTGAAAATAAATATGTTGAATAACATTATAGTATTCCTCAATGATAAAAAAGTGAGAAGAAGTCCCTCACTATTAGTATGACATGTCTCATATGTTCATTATCATCAAAAATAAGAAACATATGTCTTATTATTTACCAAATAAATGACCAATTGGAAGTTTAACACTCCATTTATTTATCTTATAAACATTTTATATAAAAATACATAATCAATTATATTTATTTCGGATGTTTTGATGATATCTGACTTAAGTGTCAAATATTATGTCTTTAGGTTGAATACTGGTCAAAGTAGTCATTATTTCATCATGAAGAAAAGAATAATCAATAAACTATTATAATATTTATACATAAACTATAAATTTAATACCAAAATTTAAAAATAGATTTGATAAATGAAGTATGTTACCATCTTTTGGAAGGTTGACTGCACATTTGCATGAGTAATGATTACATTTTTTAAAACATATTTATATAAAATTAGTACGAAATATTTTATCATTTATTAATTATAATAACATCATAAATACAATATAAATCCTATAATATTTCTTATATATTTCATCCATGTGGTTTAGTGTGAAAAATAGAGTAGCATATCTTTATGATAGCGGTAGTCCATACACATGCTGACGACATTATCATCTTACAACGACTAAAAATGTAAGAACAAAAATTATTTATTATATTTTTAGAATGATAAATATTTCATTAATATCATATATATTTTATTTATATTGCATATATTTATTAAATATATCCTTATACTATCTATGTATCATTTTAGTGAAAAAAGGAATCATATCTCTTTGTAATACGGTAGTCCACCATACACATGAGTGATGTCAACATATCCCCTATGATATGGAATGTAAAAATTTATATATTAAATAATCTATAAATATGTATAATTATATTAAAATATCATATATAATATTTAAATCTATCGTCATACCCTACTGCGAGACATGTTTCTGCAAAACGCACCACATTAGTTCATGAGTTGGTAGTCCACTGTACACATGGGCAACATTATAATTTCCCATTTGATATTAGGGTATATATAAATTTGCAATTACATTATCATAATAAATTCTTGTTATATTTTATATACCATTATAGTCATTTAATAAAAAACGAATAATATTTGAATGATACTGATGAAAAAATATTACAAAAATTCATAGTTAAAACTTTTACCTCGTATTTGGAAACCTCTTATTGATTATACCTAATTTTATCTAATAATGGATTATGAAAAACCTTAGTATTATTGGATTATACATTATATTATAGGATGTTATTTTCAAAAGTATTTTTTATTAAAAGTGTTTTATGGTATTAATATGATATGAGAGGTGGCCGCCTTTTATAAGTGTGGTGAGTGGAAAATTTGAAAATTTGGAATATACAATTATATACACATGTATAAAACATGAAAAGGGGTAAAAGTTAGTATTATTTATCTTTATATATGATAAGGTCAAAATATGCCAAAATATATATTTTAGATAAGTTTTTTGGTCATTTTAACCTTTATTCTTTTAGTTTTACCCTGGGTAAATACATTTATACAATAACCAACAAAAATTATTTATAACTATTATCACTATACATTACAGTCCAAAAATAATTTTTTCATTTTTTAAAAAAAAATATGAAATTTAAAAATATGGAATCTACTTTAATATAAGAAATTCACAAAATTGGGAAAAATAAATTAAAATGAGAACACACAGATATGATGAAAAATAGTGTTTTCAGAAATAAATTAACATGAGAATGAGTGTTTCTAATATTAAAAATAAATAGGAAATTGACTCCAAAGACTGAATTTTTTGAGAGTATGTACATGTGAATTGAAAAATAAAATCAACCTTTACATGAATTTATTAAAACTAAATATCATACAATGATTACAAGATGTGTAATAATCATCAAAAAACTAATCATTAACTAAGAATGAAAAAAAGAGTTAACATATAAATTCTCATCATAAAGAATCAAATCAACACCACCAATTTTTATATCATCATATACTAATCTAATATGTCTTTTATAATGCATTATTTATGGACCCAGTTAAAATTTTAAGCATTTACTAGTGTACAACTGTCAAGCCTATTAAAATATTAACCTTTTTAGTGGATTCCCAGTAATTGAAAATATAATATTTAAAAAATTACACTGAAAGATATTGATCCAACAATAAATTATACATTTAAGACTGACTTGCATAATTAATGGATACCCCTTATCCCCATTTAATTAAAAATACACCATTAAAACTAGACAAGGGGCATTAAAGACATACTACCATGAACATCATCTAAGGATCTTATGAAAAAACTATGAAAAAGTATCTAATGTCCCTAAAATGAAAATTGGTTGATCTGGATCAACTAGCACCACAAATATGATCTTATGAAAATTTATTATTATCTCATAACCATCATGATATAAAAACCACTAAACATCCCATTGAATCAATTTATAGAAGAGAAAAAAACAATTGAAAAACTAGACAGTAAATTATTCCCAAAAATATCCAAAATTCAAATAGGGTGAAGATATCCATATATAAAATCTAGCAGGGAATTTTGAAATCATATTAATGGAATCAAATGGTCATCATGAAGAAAAATATACATTAAAAAATCCAACAAAACAAGCCATAAATATTCATATAAAATTCATCTTAGTATGAGAATTAGATGGGGTGAAAATGTATAAGAGGAATGATTCCAAAAAGCCAGATTAACATGTAAAAATGAATCAATGGTTTGATCTATGGAATAGGAAACATCATAAAACCAACAAACTCACTAGTAAAAGTGCACACACCAAAACAATTACCAAAAAACTATAATCGGAACAACCATTGGATTTGAAGAAAAAAGATCATATATGATAGAAGTAGACCAAAATGTAAAACACTAGGACCTATAAATCCAAAATTCTATCAAATAATGATACATAAATATAAATAAATTGAATAAAATTTAAAACAATGGAGTCCATGGGACATTAAAAAAACCGAATTAAAATAACCACTAATGAGGCATTGAAAAAATAATAAAGTTACATATGGGAAATTAGAAAAATAATAAGTTTTATGGAGGGTCCTTGAAATTAAAATCAATATTTTTATTAAATTATTGAACCATCATAATGAACATTTCGTTTTATATTGGGTGGCATGTATCTCAGATATTTCACCAATAATTTCTTTTTTAAAAATATTTCAACACTCTCTTCTATCCATGATTCCAATTCAGTACCCACATCATCCATAGATTTATATTTATCCTTATCTATATAGGATATTCTCATAGTAATTTTTAATTCCATTCAAATTTTCTACATCAGGGGACTCCATGGGATGCATAGAAACCATCATATGGGGGGGGGATTACATTTTTTTCACTTAAAAGTGCCCTGAAAAAATCCATTCAAATAATTTTATATCAAGGATTGAGTAATCATTTACATTATGAGTCATTTTTAAGTTCATATTAATGTGCCCATATTAATCAATAATTAGTTTTTAATCTTTTATAACACTCAACTTGAATTATGCTTCAACAATATGGCATTATTCCTTATTGTCATCCTGCAAGGATTCCATATAGACTAAGTGGGTAAATAACCTAAATAATAATACTTATATTATTATAAAACTATAAAAAATTAAAAATGTAAATTATAATTTAAAATTGTATGTAATTTGAGTTAAAATGCAGTTTTAAAATAAAAGGAAATATTTATCAATATTCCACAAAAAATCAATCTTTTAAAAAAAATCCTAAATATTAATACTATAATAATTTTCTATTGTTATTTAAAAATTGATATTACTTTTAACATATATATTTCCCAAAATGTCAAAAAAATAATTTTAACATAGTTTTTCTAGAAGTTCCCTGAGTACATTTTTTTAAAAAATAGTGTCTACAAAAAAATTCTTTTTCTCTCAAATGATTTTTATATTATTTATAATCAATCGATATCATTTAAATTTATTTTATACATATATAAATAATTTAGTTCATACTATTAATAACCACCAATTTTATGATATAGTTATAATAGAATACTCTATTAATGTGTATCGATACTTGGGGATACATTTTCCACAAGCTAGTAAAGAGATTAAATATGTAGAAATATATTTCATGGGTTGTCTAAGATCTGTGTTGCATGACTAATATGATAGAAAATATATATTTATTATTTTATAATGTACGAATATTTTATTCTCCAAAACATAAATAAATTGTGTCATTGGAATTTTATATTTCTATTGAAAAATGTTTTTGTCGTTTTGGAAAATTATATTATTGAATCCCCAGATCATAAAAAGGATAAAAAACATCCTATAAATAAGAGATTAATAATGTAAAAATGAAATGATGAATTTCACATTACAATGATTCTAATTAGAATAACAATAGTCTAAAGTTATGATATGAAAGTTGAAGAAAAGGGTATATAATTACAGAAAATGATAGAGGTCATTGATAACAAGAATGTGAATGGTCAAATGAATGTTATGGACATAAAAAATAAAAAATCATAACAATAAAAACGAATCTTTTTTTAATTGATATGATGGAAATATAATATATTTATTTTCAGGATCCTTTTACTACAAATAAAGGATTATTTTACTCTATAAAAATATAAAGACACATAATTACTAGATTCAATATTATTTCACAATAACAATTAAATTAATTTTTTTGTCTTATATCAATTTATAAATCATCAAATAATCTATGTAATAAATGACCAAAATCAAATTTCTTATTCATTAGGAACAAAACACAATTAATAAATAATCATAATATATAGACAAGAGAAATATGTTTTGAAATTTTATAGTACCTATTTTAAATAACCAATATTGTTATAAAAAGTACTCTATTATGATACATTAATCACTAAATATCAACAATAACTACATAGGGTAATAATTAACATTTATTTCAAGTATTTTATGTAAATACACTGAAATATTAATTAAAACATCATGTAACCCTATGGTAGGATTTAAAACCTTATCATCATTTGGTTCAGGTTTTAAGCACAACTACCTTTTCAAAATTAAATGAGTTGTGATTTTTATAAAACGATTTTAATATAAATCTTATGAAATTAAAACAATTTGATGGCGCATAATCTACAACACTAAATTTATTGATAAATCATAATGGTTTCTAATACAATTAATCAAAATTTGAAAATGTAATGAAATTCAACAATAATTTACTAATTTATGTACTTAAACAATTAGTTTCATTCCCATAAATTTTTTCGAAAAACATACACAATCATCCAAGATCTAATCACATATAAACTAAAAAGTATTTTTAAACATTCCACATGTGATTAATTATTAAATAATTAAGTCATGGTGTTACACATAACACAATTTTTTATGATGAAATATATTCTATTGAATTCTAAATATCCCTCATATGTTTCAGGATTCATATACTGAAAATAAAATTGGTATAAATAAATATAAAATTTAACTCTTGAATCATGATACCTAAATACATCATCATTTTTATTTCATGTAAGATCCTTCATCAATTGAGGGGATAACCTATAGAATAACTAATTGACGTAGATAAGTCACATTCTTACCATAATGAAGATAATGAATTATAAATACATCCCTAGGATGATATTTCTCTCCATCCTTCGTAATCATCAATTTTTGTCAGCAACTCCCTATATTATGTGCTTATTTTCCATAGATATTTTTTATCATTCCACATAGACACTTTACTAGGGATATCATAACTAATTTCATATGTGATGGAAGTTGATCCATATTTACTCTATTGTAACCACCACTTCTGCTCTTAGAAAATAAAATACTGAAATTGATTGGAGAGTATGCTTGTTCTTTATGGTATGAATTTGTAAATCATATTTCGGGATAACTGATTAGGGTTGATCATAATATATCATACTACTCACATTATCGCATCTGGTTTTTCATTGTTAATGAATATTTATTCATGTTAAATTTTATCTTGGTAACATCATGATAAATCCATTAACTAAAACAAAAAATCATAATGTGATGAACAAAAATAATAACATCAAAAGCATATAATCATTTATATGATGTAGAAATCAGAAAAACATATTTTATATGTAAGATGATTTTGGATTATTTTAGGTCATTTGTCCCATCACTATTAATTATAGATAACTACCATTTTGTATTTACTAATATTTAGGAATTAAATAGTAATTTTACAATAAAATGGATTCAATATCTAGCAGAGTATACAACAAATAATAATTTGTATCTCTGAAATCATAGGTTTCACACAAAACTATGTTATACCAAAAATTAATATATTATTATCATTGTTATATTATGTTGGTTTTTTCTCCTATAAATTGTATTAGAGTGAATTAATTATACTAAATATATTATGTTGATTCAGGTTTATTTTTTATTTTAACATTCATTCAGTTAAAAATATTATTTAATGTGATTCAATGAATACATAATAAAATAATTATCCTAAATATACTGGATTTTTTATGATATTGGTTTTACCTACACTTATACACACATCCATCTAATGGGTGACAAATTTATAGTTCTTGTGTATGGATAACTACCGTATAATGAAATGTTGGTGTTCATTTCTTTACCACATTTCAGGGTTAGGAATTATGATGGAAACACTATTTATATATGATATATGATATATAGATATATATATGTATATATTTTATTTATTAAATTTTTATTATTTTATTAATCATACATCTATACATTCCATTTTCAGAAAATACGATAACACCGTTTATAGAAGTGTGGACTAATGCCTACTCAAAGGAATGTGATATGTTCACACACTACACTAAAAAAATTAATTATGACATTAATAAAATATATGTTATGTGAATAAAATATATATGATATTAATGATATAATTAAAATTATATAAATATAACAAATCATTTTTATTAACACTTTTGTGGACACTAAAAATGGGATAATGTGGTTCATGGACATGTGGACTACTGCCTCCTCGAAGCAACGAAATTTTTTTACATCACTAGAAATTTATATAAAAGTATATATGAGTAACTAATATGATATATATGATATAATTATCAAATTGGATATATAATTAATTAATTAACATGCTGATATACCAATAATTGAAAAATTAAAATGTTACTCATGCTTACGTACAATCTGTAGTCTCTGTGATTGAGAAATGTTTCCATTTTCATATCAGTATTTCATTATTGGTTATAAAACAATAATTTAGGTATAGAAATTATTTGTATATTAGGATTATTATAAGGTAAATTTTCATATGAAATACCCTTTGACCATTATTGACCAAACAATGATGCTAAGACACTTAAAATGAATATTGTCAAAACACCTGATGAAGTCTAAATTGATTAAATAGTCGTATACAACACTAAAATAAGTTAAATAAAAACAAAAAAATAATAAATTTGTTCTAAATAATGTATATAATTAATATAAATTTATTATTCATGATTTTAAGTACACATGAGACCAATCATACCCAAGGTATGAGATTTTGTCTAAATCCCATTCTTTATAGGCATTTCATGATTTTATGAAACATTACACTTTTATAAGGTGTACATACAGCCCATTTTACATTATATATCCATATTTTATCAATTATAATTTTCATTAATTTTCTATTTAATTTCGTTCTTTCAATTAGATAATGATTTAAATTTCTCATGTTGTATAAGAGACATTTAATGTTTAAAGATGTTATCCTCTCGTCATGTGAATATTCTTGATATTATTTTTCATATTTAATTTATTTAGCCATAAAAAAGGGTTATAAAGTTTAGTATATATGAATATATATCATTCATTCATATATTTTATAAAATTAATAATTTTAGCATCTTTATATGGAATGTTTTGAAAAACAATAAAAGGAATGTTCTACTCTTAATTTAAACAGTGACGATGACTTTTCTATCGATATGAAAAAAAATTACATTCAATTTTCATTGTAATATTTAATATTTTATAAATAAAAATCCTTATATTTATTTTTATTGTTTAATTTTTTTATTGAAAATGGTTTTTTAAAATTGATTTATTATTCCAATATCTCGAATTATTTTTTATCATTTTAAATGAAATTTTATGTGTGAATGGTTGAGAATTGAAATCATTTATGTTTTTTATAATATCAATTTGAAATGGAAATTATATGAATGCTTCCATAATATTAATATTATGTGGGGTTCGATGATAAAATTGTAATGGGGGGTCCATAATATCCCTAAAATGCATTGGTATGGAAGTCATCTATATGGATATTTCTTTCATAAGAGTGCCATGTATGGAAGTTGGTTGTATGGTTATTCCCTTTATAAGAGTGATAAGTATAATTATCATCAATATGACCTTCACATATATTCCATGCTTATCATGGGGTTTATGGTAATATTTTGATTAAAAAATGTTTGAAATGTGGTTATTATCAAAGGAAACTAATTACTACATATCAAGGTGAAAATTATTTCTTTTTTATAATGTTATTTGCGTTTAAATTTTTATCAATAGACTATTGTTTTCATTATCATATCCCTTTCTAATATTTTTATGATTATCCAAAAAAAATTAATGCATTTCATAGGAATTGTTGATAAATAAGGGATTCGAAGAACTCATGTTGATGATCATTAATATTTTTCATAAAAGAGATCATGTTTACCTTTTAAAACTTCTATACTATGGAAAAAATAAATACTGATCAAAAGGGTCCACATTTTATTATATGGTATTTTTAGGGAAGAGTTATGGACATATAATATAACCATATACTCCTAAAAATATCCTTAATGTGAAATAATGTAAAATTATAGACATAAATCCGGATTGTGAAATGTTTTAATGTTGGGTTCTTATAAATGATATCAAATGAAAGGATTATACAATATTACAGTTTAGGATATCATTCATAGCAAGAACATAGAATATTTTATTATCTATTATGTTAAAATGATATATCTTCTTTTGATTACCATGTTTCTTCATTTGATGTTCGTTGCTTCATAATGGATTTGAATATTGGAAACAAAGAATCAATAGTGGGAAGGAATCAAGAGTAAAATATCATTCTAAGTCAGCATCAAGATATAGTTGGAATCAAAAACTGATATTTGATGCAATGATGGATAAGATCACTTAGATGATTAATGGTGGATTTTTCTCATAAAAAAGATAAAATATATCAACCATAGATGAATATAACAATATTGTAACATTTTATGTATCAAAATAAACCATCAATTAGAGGATCAGCATTCCCCATCATAAATGAAGGATGTATTAAATCCAATGAAACAAAATTCAATGTAAAGGGTTGTTTAGATCACCACAAGACAACCATTGGCATTTATCATTTTTAAGATGAATCCAATTAGTATTGGTTAGTGTTTAAGAATATCTTGGAAAGTAAATAGATTTATTCCTTGGAAATAGAGGAATGATAGAATATTTGTATTGATAAATATTTTTCTATGGCTGTTTGAATTAGGCTGGAAAATAAATTATTGCACAAGAGACCAAAAGAGGACAATTCAGTGTATTTATTTAATGAAAATGTCACATGACCAATTAGGTATGTCCCAATTTTAATCTAATCAATTTATAGTAAGATAAATAGGTTTTAATCAGGATTGAAGCCAATATATATAAGAGGATTGGATTATATTGAGTTTAAGAGATATGAGACACATATTTGATATAATGAGAAGGTACAAATAGAGTTTTTAATTTTATTGTGTCCCATTAAAAAGGAATAACATGAGGTCCAGTATATATAAAATTAGAAATAATTCATCATTGATGTTTAAAGGCAGGACATGAAAATTAACAACCTATGATAAGTGGGGAAAAACAATCCTCGAGAATTTCTTTCAATTTATGGAAAGTGATTATAATTTGGTAATATATGTCATATGATTTGTGACTATAACGAACAGGATTAGACATGAAATTAAAAGGTAATGGTTAGATGTTTTAGTTGTAATGAGTTGAGTCGTTATGCTAATGTGTGTCCAAAGTGGAATACCAGGGGTGGAAGGTAGAAATATTAAAACAATGGTGTGGAAAATTCATTTTCAACTACTATAGTTCATGTTTGGGGTTCTAATGAAGTGGTGACAGGTATGCTACTTGTTTATTTGAATTATTCCAAAAATATTTTTTATTCTGGATTTTCAAATTTATTCATTTCAAATGAATTTTATTTAAAATATTGATATCAAGTCCTCACCATAAGATAAAAGTTTTGGAAAAAACACTTGGATGAAGTATTAGAGAAACCTAGATTTATAATAACATTCCTGATAAAAAAAATATAGACAGTCATTCCCAAAAAACATGAGGAATTTAATATAGTGTATTTTGATATCATTTTGGTTTTGGATTGGATTTCATGTCATCATACTAAAATATATTTAAAATCAACGAGTTTTTATTAAATGATTTCATACGACCGAAAACATACCAAGAAGCTCATAAATTGATGAAATAGTTATATGAATGTTATCTTGGTCATGTTTTTTAAAAGAGATAAATGGTTTCATTAGTGACATAATGGTACTAATTGTATTTATGGATTTTTATATGGATTAATTTCCGTGTATTGTTCCTGAATGGGAAATATAATTTACTATTGATTTAGTTTCTACTACTTAGAATATTTATAAACCACCTTATATAGTGCTTCAATTAGAACTAGTGGAAATAAAAAGATAGTTTCATGAATTTATTAATAATTTTTTCTTTCATCCTAGAACATCATCACGAAGTTCCCCTATTTTATTTTTGAAAAATAAAGATGGTTCTATAAGACATTAAATTGATTATAGATCCCTAAATAACAGCAATATTATGAAAATGTATCCCTTAAGTCATATTAATTATTTTTCTGAATAAATATAGGTAGATAAGTATTTTTTAGTATTGATCTAATAATTTAGGGCCATCAGCTGTTGTTTACGGAGCAAGAAATTTCAAAGATAACATTTTACATGAGATATGGGCATTATGACTCTATAGTTATTCCATTGGTGTTATTTAATGCACCTTCATTGTTAATCAATACTACCAATAAATTATTCAATTTTTTGGATCATTTTACGGTTTATTTTCTGGATGTTAGTTTTTTATATTATGAAATCTATGTGGAGTATGAATGGAACTTAAGGATTATTTTGAAAAAGTTAAAAATTGAAATGAATTTTAATGTTTAGTAGGAGTTAATTTTTATTTAAAAATAATAATTCCGTGAAAATATTGATTCTAAAGATGTAATAGATGATTATGCTTCTAGAAAAATTAGTTGAAGAGAGTCCAAGACTTACCAATGGCTTTGAGAGTTGTTGTTTTATTATTTTAGCAGGTTATTACCAAACTATCCTTGAAAAAATATCCAATTTATTTAAATCAATGACTAATTTTACATAAAATTTGGTTAATATTATCTTGATAGGATAATTTTATGTTTTGTAGAATTGAAAAGAGGAGTGGAAAATTCTCTTGTTTATTCAATACCTTCTATAAATGATGAATTTTTCATCTGCATTGATTCATTATTTTAAAAGCCATGGTTTTGAGTTGATACAATAGAATATGTAAATTTCTTATGATTCATGTTAATTAAAAAATCATTCGTTATATTAACTTAAACATGATTTTTCATTACCTTATTATTTTTTTATTAATATATTTGAAGAATCATTTCTATTGAGTAATGTGTGGAATATATATTGATCATAATGTTTTTAAGTATATATTCACTCATAATTTTCTGAACATGAGACAAAGAATATGGACGGAACTAATCAATGATAATGATTTTTTATTTCATTATCAACATGGAAAACAAAATAAGGTGGTTGATGCTTTGTTTCCAAAAAATTAATTTAGTAATCACCATGTTACATTTAGAACGTGACCCCTTGGATAATGTGTTTATGAACATTTTCCATGATGTTTTTAATATACAGATATTATTTCTTTGGTTTATCTTTTTAGCGTAGTTTACTTTTTCATAAAAAATTAATATATATGGGAAGGGTGATGAATATTATACTGAAAATGTAGAATTATTTATGAATGGTATGTTTCATGATTTTAATATTGATAAAGAATGTGTTTTACAATTTGGGAAAAGATTTTTTTATCTTGGGATTCATAATTGGGGAATGAGTTTTTGTCTGAAGCTTATAGTTCTTTATTTTCTATTAATTTAGGTAGCACTAAAATGTTTATTTATAATCAACAGTATTTATGGTGGGATGTAATGAATTGATATATCAATGAATTTACCATCAATTGTTTCACATGTCAATTTATTAACAAATAGAAATAGTTATCAAAGGGGATGTTTCATCCTTTTCTTGTGCCAGAGTGGAAATAGAAGAATATATCAATGGATTTCATGGTGGTATTTTCAAATACATCTCACAGTAATAATACAATGTGGGTTTTTAATGATCGAAAAACTAAATATTTAAATTTCCTTCCCTTTTTAGATATAATGTCTTTAGATCTGTTTTTAGACTATAAATTAAATAGACTATGAGGTCACATGGAGTTCCTCCATCAATTTTATTAGACCACGATCCCAATTAAACATCCAATTTTTAGAAGGGAAATCCGATGTTGTTTGGAACTGAATTAAATTTCAATAAAAATTTTGATCCTTAATCCGATAAACAGTCTATGTAGATGATTCAGACCATAGAATATATAATTCATTCTTTATTAATGAATTACTAGGGATGTTGTGATCAACATATTTCTATAGTGTATTTTTCATAGAATTATAGTTTTCATTTTAATATATTGATTGAATATCTCATGGAATTATATTGAATGAGGTGTTAAAATCAATTTTTGGGATGATGTAGCAGAAAAAAATATTAATGGACTAGAGATTGTACAGGAAATAATAAGGAAATTTATTTTGATTCAATGAATCATGAGTATAGCTAATAGAAGGAAGATGAGTTACGCAGATAACCGAAGAAAATATTTATCTCTCATTGAAGGCTATTGTGTATATGTAAAATTTTCTCAATAGAAAAGTGTGATCTATTTTGGTATGAAGGGGTAGTTGAGTAAACATTTCATTAGACCATTTTATATCCTGGAGTGTGATGAAATAGTATCCTACTGATTAGCCTTACATCTGAATTTTTTCTTAGGTACACAATATCTTCCATGTTTCAATGTTCGGAAATTATGTACAAACACTACTACAAAACTATAACTTAAATGTTTTTGAAATGGCCTTCATAAGCATTATAAAATATCTAACTACATGAGAGAGGAAAAAATAAAATTTATTTTATCATCATTGAAAATTAACAAGTAATGGGGAATTTTATCATTGCTAAAAAACAAACTGATACACGATAATTTTATCACTTCTTTGAAAAGTGCTGATAAATCAACCATTTATCAGTGATTTAATTTAGCATAGAAGAAGGAAACATTTATCAATGCTTATAACAACACTGATAAAGATTATTGTAATTGTTTATTTAAAATATCTAATAAGGGATTCCTTTATAAATTCTTATAAAATCCCTGATAAAGGATTTTTTATCAGTTATTTTAAAATTGATGATAAATATTTGGTTTATTTGTGCTTTTAAATCACTGATAAATGGCCATATTGTAGTGTGTTGTAATAGCACCCCACAACACAACTATGAAGTGTGGTAACAACACACCATACCACTAGAAACACACCAAATATAAGTAATAATATGTACCAATACTAAATTTAAATTAAATTAAATTTTCAACACAAACACAGATAAAAAATCTATATTATAGACATTTCAAACATAGGTTTATACAATTACAGAAATAAAAATTAATACAAACGTTCAAAAACATATATGTTTCATTATCTTTTAATCCTGACCCAACTCATGAAATTTAAAAACAAACCATACCTTCTCATGAAAAATAATGCACCTATATATGAAAATAAAACTTATTTTAGTAATTATATAATGAACAAAATTAACAGAAAATGATTGTTTTACTAAAATTGAAGTCAATTTTTATAAAAAACATGAAATTGGATTCATACCAATCACACTATGAGTTCTATTGTGCTACATACTATTAAAACATTTCCCAAATTACATGTGTATAATTTTCCTAATGTGTCAATTAAATTTGAAAGTGTTTTCTCGGTTTTGAGTACGTCACTTCTTAATTTTAATAAAATTTCATTTTATTGAAACATGCACTTTTAAATCATTCTGATAAAATAATGTATCAATTAAATGTGAAATAGATTCCTAAATTTCACAAATTACATATTATTCTTTTTATTAAGTTATTATGAAAATCTGAGAATGTTTAATCAGTTTCTAGTGAGTGACACTTTTTGAACTAAATTGTCAATTTTAAATTGATAACATACACATTGAGTCATACCGACCATTTTCTATAATGTATTTTGGTGAAAATTATTACTACCCATCATAAATTACTGATGGGTCGTTTTTGTAAAGTATCAAGACAATATTGAAGTGTTTTCTCAGTTTTTTGTAAAACATTTTTCCATTTTACTTATATTGATGAAAAATTTAAATAAAAAGATACACTTTGACTCATACCAGTAACACTATACATCTGATTGAGGTGTTGTAGATTATTTCACAACCCAATTAACTTGTGGATCATTTTCCTAATGCTTAAATTCAATATGCATGTGTTTTTCATATTGGAGTATTTCACTAGTCTTCTTTACTATAATTTCATTTTAAAAATGATAAATGAACTTTGAATCATAATGTCACATTGTGTATTAGATTGAGGTGCAGATGATTCCAAAACATTAAAAAAGACTTATGGTTTTTCTATAATTTATTTAAAAAAAGTTAATGAATTTACTTGGTTTTGAGTAGGTTAGTGGGACTTTTTACTATAATTGATTATAGTTTAAAAAAAGGACACACTTTGAGTCATACCGGTCACACCATGATTTGAATAATATGCGAATGATTTTCACATGTCCCAAATGATATTTGGATTTAGATCCCTAACAATATGAATGTGTTTTAAATGTTTTGAGTACATCACTTGACTTCTTTACTAAAATGTAATTTTAAAAATGAAACTTGTACTTTGACTCATATCGATCTTCTTATGTATCAGATTGATGTGAGAGAAATTACTACACATCCCAAAAAATTTAATAATTGATGCCTTAATTTATAAAAAACTCTAAACAAATTTTCTATGTTTTCAGTGAGTAATACTCTATAAAGTCAAATGTCAGTTTTAAACTGATAACGGAAAAATTGGGTTATATAGGAACATCATATATCATATTAAGTTTTGGATTATCCCAACACATCAAAAATGACTAATAGGTCATAAAGTAAATTATCAAAATAATCCGAATATTTTAGCTTAGTTTTGATTATGTTAATTTTCATTTTTATTTAAAATAAAGTCAATTTTAAATTGAAATATGTACATAGTGTCATACCAGTCACATCATCTATCAGATTGAGGTAGGAATGATTTTTACACATACTATAGTCTTAAAAAAATCCATACTGTTAATGTTACGATGGTTTCAATTGAGTTTCTCTGTTGAACTACAAGCACTGCATGGGATGCTTTAAATAAACCACATCAACTCGAAATAAATAATACACTTGCATAAAAAAAATTATTATGAGCAATGAAAAACAGAAATAAATTAAATATAAATTTTAAATAATTACTTAATTATAAGGAAAATGATTTTACTATGAAAATATCAAGATTACCTATATGATTGAGTAGTGGAGGGAAATTTAAGGAAATTGATAAGTGTCAACACTACAGGGATGAATGGTTTTCTGAGAGAAGAAGTTTCAGAAAATTTTGGTACATAAATAATTGAATAATGGAAGGATATCCCCAACTCAAACTAAAGAATACACTTGTATAAGAAAACTATTATTATATGAGTAATAAAAAATGAAATTAATCATAAATAAGAAAAAATACATTAATTATATAGAATATGATTTTACTGTGAAAACATAAATATTATCTTTTTAATTGGGTAGAGGAAGCATCATTTCTCTCCCTAAAAAGGCAGTAGAGGAAATATGAATGAACGTGATAAATGAAACATTACAGGGGCATGAAGGGTTTAATGGGGAAGTAGTTTGTGTATATTTTGGTTTAGAAAGGATTTTAATATGAACATATCACACTAACTTGACCAAAATTATCTAAATTTATAAGAAAAAAATATTAAGTGAGTAAAAATAAAATGAAATTAATTAAACATAAATATAAAATAGTATAATAAATCTATGAAAAAAATATTTTAATGTTAAAACATCAATATTTCATCTATAAATGGGAAAAGGCATCATCATTTCTCTTACTATAATGTTTGTAGAGGTTACATGAAAAGAATTAATAAAAGATCCACTATAGGGGTGAAAACTTTATGAGGAAGAAAAATCTGTGGATTTTTTGGTGAAAAAGGCATGAAAGATTGATAGAGAACCCCAAATCAAACAAATGAATCAACTTGTATAAGAGAAAAAATATTATTTTAGTAACACTAATAAAATTAAACATAAATATAAAACAATACATTAATTAAATTGATAATGATTTTACTGTAGAAAAATCAGGATTACATATATGATTGAGAAGAGAAAACAAAATTATGATTCTTTCTAAGGCATGAAACATGAAAATAAGTAATATAAAATAAATAAACTCATCTTGGATTAATTAAAATAATATCAGTATTCAGTAATATAATTTTTTAATAAAATAGATAAAGTATATCATATCATTACATTTACATATTTCGAAAGGGTTTTGTTTATTATATTTTGTTATTCTGAGTGATTGGTAATATAATAATGTGGACATGAATTATATAAATTAGTAGTAAAAAAATTAATATAGATTCTTTTAATCAAGTAGATGAAATATAATATTATTAGGAGAATCATAACACATTAAAAACAGATTTACCTATTCATTGAACCCTGTTTCAATATTTAAAAGGATTCAAGGAGTTGGTACCCCTATAGAGAATCCAAATCCCCTATTTGTGTTCCAAAATAGTGGACAAGAAATTTTCTTCAATGGGATGAACAAGAACTGATTATGATGTCCCAATGAAAGGGTTATCCATGATTAAAATATCATCTAACTGAACATTTGTTTTAGTCACTAGTAGGAAAACCGAATAATTCATGTTTTTGGATTAGAGACATAAAATACTTTCATTGTTTGTGATTCCATTTTCAATTGATCGTATTTTCCCCCTTATATACCAAAATACAAATTCACAAAGACAATTTCATCAACATTGACTCCGTTGATATGGTCAATCCATTTTTAATGGTAAATAAGAACTTGAAATTCTATATAATCCCACATGTATATATATTCAATAATGAAAAAATATGAAATATTTGTACATAGTGGATTTCTATCCTTGGAACAAGATATGTGCCTCACTTCACCTACAATAGTAACACCACAGTTCTTCACCCTTCTAAAGTTATCACATTCTATTATATTGAATATATTAAAATTGATTAAATAAACTATGAATGATATACCATTTTCATGTGGTCATATATTTTTCCATTGATGTTGTTAGCTAATTGAATTCAGATTTTCACATAAATATTTTTAAAATTTGTTCTCGGTTCCATCCTATAAACTACTGATTAAATATATTTGATCTCCATACATCTTCCCTTGATGGATTCAAATATCTAAGAATTTATTTGTGGGATTCAATGTATGGATCAAAATTATCTTTATTATTTAATATATAATGATACACATTCTCCCACTCTTTCAAGGTAGTTATTACAACATCTCTTATTGAAATCCCTTCACACATAAGGTTTTCATTGAGATGAGTCATTGGAAGATCACTAATTTAATCATATAGTGAGTAATCATTATAGAATTAAATAACACCATAAATAATATATTGTTCTACAATAAAACATTATGGATTACTCAAATCCTTGATATACCATTTAAAAGTCTTCAAATACTATTCAATTGGGTATATCCATCTGTAATGGAAAGGACAATATAGTTGATCCTCTCTCACTATGGTAACTATCTGAGAGATGATTATATAAAATGTTGATTGTAGGAAAAAATCAATAACTCACATAATATTATTGTAATGTCATTATTCGTGAGGGGTAGCATCGTCCGGTCTACAACTTCACTGCATATGGATTGCACAATGAAGTGGATTTTGGATGATGTATATTGTACATTTTGAGTCTAAATGTAATGGAAAGAATAAATCATTAAATCTTACATCAAAACAAAAACTTATTGAGATTTTAGTCCTTGTAAATTTATATTGTCATTAACACGACATTATTGACAATGTATGAATACACATGTGGATCTTTTACTCTAGTAAAGAAAGGTAAAAATTGAAACTTTTCATGTCTGGATAGTGTGTATGCTACTAAAGGATTAAAATTTGTCCTATTATCATTCACCAATGAAAACTCTACCCTTATCCCAATTTCATTCATGTCGAACCTAGCCTTTATTCTTCATTCTTATTTTCATCAAAATTTAGTAAAGATCCGATAATACTATTAAATAAATTTTTTTCTACATGAATTACATCAATGAATTCTCAAAAATACAAATAATTCTAACACATTAATTCAATAGAAATTGATATCTTAATCAAATAAAATATTTTATGGTTTTTTTGAAAATTCCTTACTTTAAAAGGAATCAATTTTGTATCTTTTTTGTATCAGTGATCTCCAATTACTCGAGATGGTGTTTTACATTGTTTTATATTCCCCATCACAAGTTGTTTTCTAGTTTTAGTTTTTATGTCGTCGAGCTAAATTTTTTGGATCTCTTAAAAACAAAGTCTCTAAGTAATGTCACAACTGAATTTAGTATGATATTTTTTTCACAAATGGGACACCCCAATAATCTATAAATTTTAATTTTTGATTAACTTTATTAGTGGAGATGTCATTTATTATTCCATAAAGCATATACCTCAATGATAATTCTTCACTTTTATTAGCATCATATATTGTAACATTTTATCCCACATAAATTTTAGGTATTTTATCAATTGATCCAAATAGACATCAATATCATTACTGAGTTTCTTTGGTCCATATATAAGTACATCCAATATAATATATCTTTTCTTAATTCATAACCAATGTGGAAAGCTATAATTTTCCAATGTGAAGGGCCATGCACTATGAGAACTATGTTATGCACAAAAAAGATTTATTCGGTGTGTATATAATGAAAGATAAAAGTCTCATGGATCATCTCCAAAATTAGAAAACTCGAAATCCGTTTTCTTCCACTGAAGTGGATATACTAGATGACAAAGGTTCCCATATTTAATTCTTGTACATGCATATCCTATTAATTATAAGGCCCCAGCCTTAAACCTTACTTAATCTTGAGTTATTACAAGATTACACATTGAGGATCTTTTCAGGTTTATAGTTTTAGAGAATTAGATCATGAAACATGCATTACATTCCATATTTAGAAAAAGTGGTTACATGAAAGACAATATTCATTCTTCCCATCAACGGAAACATATTTAAAATAAAACATGAATTCTTTCTTGACACATCCTTGACACTGTCATCACATCATGTACCCTTCCCTTTACCTGTGAAAAACATTTCAAAAACTTGGGATGAGCATAAAAATCTTAGTAAGGGATATAAAAATATGGAAAAAAATCATGAGTACATGTATACATATGAATGAAATCATACTTTACCCATAAAACATAGGCACTTTAACATACCTCAGAAAATCATAGAAATCATATGACATAAAGGTAACTTGAGGCATTCATAACATTCTTACGTAGGGAGTAACCCTCTTGGTTACGTTTGGAATACCCATCACAGTATATTCCCTAAATCTCTTCGGAGAAACCTTAACGTTTCACTCCTTCGCGTTATCCAATGCATTGGAGAGCTATATCGGGCTCACCCGCCCTTAGTTTATCACGGAACCACCCATTTTCATAACAATGCCCAAGAACCATAACATAAACGTATCACATAAAACATGCATAAAGGAATCATAACATTTCCATATTTCAATCACAATATAACATTTTATTATATTGAAATAATGAATCCATTCAAAAAGAAACCATTTCCAAAACCATTTAAAACATTTAATAAAGAGATTTTTGAATCAAAGTGTCCCATACCACCTTAAAGCTTAAAATTTTAAACCATTTATATCCATATAAATAAATCCTTAAAACCATTTTGAAAACATGGATATTAATAAGAACAAATAATTAAAACATTTAAAACGATATTTTGGTTAAAGGGGTTTTACCAAAATTAGAGACACTTGAAAACAATAATTGAGGAATAACATTTAGTCAGAACTTTATAATATCATGAGAATAAATGGATTCATGATATAATACTCCAAAGGACAGTATATACACCATATAAGAGTGAATTGGTGCATAACAACAATGAACCCTCAATAGAAATGACAAATGTGATGAAATCCCTTATAAAGAAGGTATCCTTAAATTAAGGTCAAATCAATCTCAAAAATATGTGTGACAAATATAAATACACCCAATATAAGTGGATATTAAGTGTAAAACATTAAAAGGTCATTCACACATATTCAATGGATGACAGATTCAATGACTACACGTTGAACCCAAAGAAATCGAAATTGGGTTAAAATGTTCCCTTGACAGCCCAACGACATCACATCAAAATGGGTTGATGAGAGATAAAAAGTGTATCTCATCACTTGGACATAAAATTTACATCAATAAGGATATATGAGAACATATCCCAATATAATAATATATAAATTAAAAGACCCATCAAAAGATGTCTTTTAAAAAAGAGGAGGGTGAAAGGTTCCCTTACCGACTTGGCTATCTTTCAAAACATACACCCCATGAAAGAAGGACAATAGATCATTGATGTAAATACTCATAAATGAAAGTATATTACACAAAGAGTAGATTAATGGACATTACATACACCACTCAATGGAATTTGTGGCAAATGTTGCATAAATATCACGGGAATAAAAGTGAGGTGAAAAATCCCTTACGAAAACTCGGCAGCCTAACGACGCCACATAAAACTTCCGAATATGGATTTATGAGATCAAATAGGGTATCCCATCACATTACAATAAAATTTACAGCAAGAGGAATATAAAAGAACATCCCCCAACATTACAAAGGGGATCTTAAAAGAAGTGACATAAAGGAGAGTACTTAAAAAGAAAGAGAGAGGTTAGATCTCTTACGAAAGTTCGGCAGCCTAACGGCGCCACTCAAAACTTCCAAAATGTATTGATGAGAGAGAATAGGGTCTCTAATCACATGAACATAAAAATTAAAGTAAGTGTAATATAAAAGAACATCCCAATAACAAGAAAGATGAGCTTTAAAAGGAATGATATAAAAGTGTGTACTTAAAAAGAAAGAGAGGAGTAGGATCCCTTACCTCGGGTCCGACTTGACTCGATCGTTCTTTAATCTCCTAAATAATAAACTTGAGTTAATTTCGACTTCCTTAAGAAACTTTTTCAATTTCATTATTCCTTTTATATCACTTATTACCATGTCATAAACATTATTTAATCATTTAACTTAATAATATTTGTTTTACCGATATTTGGTTCTTAAGTCGAAAGTGGACTTCTTACAATTACATGTTGTTCGTGTGGCCAAATGTTTATTATATCCAGAACTGTATTCATGATGTAGATATCATATATGTCATATATATCCAGTAAATGAATGCATTTATAACATTACATAATCATTTCTATGTAAGAAATGAAATGCACCGTTCATGGAGACGGTAAGCCGTACGTACGCATGAACGCTACTTTCATTTCTATTTCGTATTTTATAGAATGGAATAATAATTATATAAAGGTATATTATAATTCCAGTATAATATCATGTATAATATCATATTTACATCCTTTATACGTCCCACATATGGTATTTAACGAATCAAATCACTTTGAGGGGGCGGTCCCACATATGGTATTTAACGAATCAAATCACTTTGAGGGGGCGGTAGTCTGCACTTCCTTAAATGGCGTATACCCATAATGGAACCCATAAAGGTAAGACACAAATGAAAAATACAGAATCATAAGTAAAACAAAAACATATTATATATCATATATAAAAACATTGACATCATAATGGCCACCTTTGAAGGTGTTAAATGAGTATTGAACAATCATCGTTTCGGGAGGCAGAATATCGCCATCCACAGAAACCGTATGTTATTTAACCATTTGATGTAGTTTTTGGAGACTGTAGCTCGAATAAATCTTATAAAAACATCCTAGTATATTGAATATACTGGTGTTGTTACAAAATAAGTATATAAAAAGAGTTTAGGGGGTTGGAGAAGCAATATAAAACAAAAGAACATGAGAGAATGAATTACCGTTAAAAGTGCAACTCCTATTGATTTGATCCTAAAGGCTTCCTTTTAAAGGATTCTTCCCAAAGGGAATCCTCTAGGATGAGGAGAGGGATGTGGAGAGAGTAAATGGGCAGGGTTTGGATGAGCCAAAGGCTTGAGGAGTGTCTGAAATGACGTAGAGGTGGGGACCTTTTATAAGAGGAGAGGAGGGGCACTTTTGGAAAGTAAGAAATATTACTTTATTTGAAAATGATTATCGGTTTTAAAAGGTCCCAAATTGATATAATTAGTGGATATGGTGTTAAGGGTTCGCAATCCACCCATCCAATAAGTTTTGGACATGTGTAGTTCATATATGTTACATTATCTTTCCATTTTATTTTAATCGTTAAATAATGATGTCATCACTGCATCATTATGTTGTCATAAATAATTTAATTTATTTAGTGTCTAAAAATTATAAAAAAAATACTATGATGTAGTAAATCTTTTTAGCTTTCCAATTAATATTTATAATCAAACATATGATCTTTATAACCCCATGTAAAAATTGTTTTCGTAAAACATATTATGTTTGTGTCATTTTTACTTTTACATTAAATAAAAAGTTATTTATGTCATTTCCCAACCAAAGTGGCTCCATGGGGTCCCCAAGTTGACCCGTGGCTTGTCTTGGTCGGCCATTAAACAAACAATGATGGTAGGACATGTGTAAAGCTCATCTTATTTTATTAAAGCATTATTTTTACCTTAAACTACACTAATTACCACTAATCGCGATTAAAAACTTAATAAGTTACTATTCACCAAAAAATTATTTTTATCCAATTGAACCACATTTTACTTCTTAATGACAACCATGTATGTTGGATTTTTGAAATTCAAAACACAAATATGGAAAAAGTTCATTTAAACGGAAAAATCAGTTTTTTATAAGTACCACTTAGTGGTTTCACTATTCATCAAAAATTGATGTTTTTCAGAAAAATCCAAAAAATTCACAATAAGCTATATTTGATATTCCGAATTCAAAAATAAAGTCTATTTTAGAAAATTCAAAACATATAAGTCAGATTAATTAATTTAATAATTAATTCCCGCTGTCAAAGCAAATAGCGTGTTTTTATGAAACAATAAGTATCAAAATATTGACACTAGATTAAGTCCAATTTCAAAGTGAAATTGATTCCAATGACCACCATTGGATTAAATGGTAAAAATATATTATAATTCCACTTCAAAACCAATTCAAAAGATAATCTAATAAATTATATTAAAAAGAGGTTTTGAATTAAAATACAACATTTTACACTATTCATTAAAAAAATGAACTTTATCGGAAAGATACCAAAAATTTACACAAAGTAAATTTTGATGTCCCGATTCTAAATAAGAGTTTTATTTAGTCCAAAAGAATGTTTAAGAGTGAAAAAAACTATATTTAATGATGGTTCAACATCAAAAGGTGATAACCGAACCTTTAGGGAAAACTAGGGCATATACGCCTAAAATTGAATTATTTCCGTATTTTAAGCCTTTATCTTTTATTGGATAAATGTAAAAACATTTAAAAACATATATAATCATATTTTAGTTATTTCTATCCATTCCCGCCAACACAACGGCTACATGTTAACTACCATTTAAAATAATATTATTTTATTATTAGAGTGCAATGTAAGATTCCCAAGAAACTCGTTGTTGCGTATTGGGTACGCCATCGAGCATAGCATCCCCTTTAAAGTAATATTAATGTTTGATTAAAAAATATGGGTAAATATAAAGATGTCATATTCTTTATTTACCTGGGGTGTTACATCCTTCCCCCATTTCTGGAATTGCGTCCTCACAATTTTAAAATTGGGCTTGGAAACATCCTTGAAAGTCCCACAATGGAACAAGAGTCGGTAAAACAATCACTTTAAAATAAAGAACGATAAGTACAAAGGTCACCCGAGTTAACCCATAATATAATTCCGTGTAGGAAAACATGGACATGGAAGAAAGAGAAAAGGGTCATGTTCTGATGGAGAGTGATAGAAAACATGTTTAGGAGAAAGTTAACCATGAGAAAATCACAAACTTTTGATGGGTTAAACGGTATTCGATTCCCCAGTAGGAAAAGTTAATAGACAATGTTTTTGTTTTAAGCTACTTTTTATTAAGAAATTTATTCATAAGGAAACATAATCACTTATCATGTTGACTTTCAACTTTTACTAGATTCCTTAATCAAACTCATATTTTTTCCAAAAGACGAGTATTTAGGGAGACTTGTTCGCATTAAGAGTATTATAATCAACTTCTAGCGAATCAACTAATCCAAAAAAAGGAACTATACAATTTCCATGTCTTCAAAACTTAACCAAAACTAAAACCATAAATGTTACTACAAGATCAGATAATCCAGAAAAAGATAACCCTTTAAAAAGAAAATCTATGCTTAATCTCCAAAATTTGTTCAACAAAACCCAAAGTTCAACGAAGACCATTAGATAAACAATTTGTCCATAAAATCCTTCATAGTAAACCAAACTAAGATTGAAACCCAAATATTTGAAGGATTTAGTCACATAGTCTTCCAAGTTAAATCGTAACATTTATCTCCAAACAACATCAGTCGCTCCTAAAGCCTCGCATTGAAAAGTAATTATCCTAATCACATATCCTCCATGATAGGTTAATCATTTTCTAAAATAACCCAAAATCAACTTACTCTAAATTCATAAAATCATATAACTAGAAAGAATTAGTCAAACTAACCAGGGACTTCACGTAGTCCAGTGGTAGGCGATAAATACCAGTCGCACTTTGGTTGTGGGTTCGATTCCCGCAGCTTTGTCCGATGCGACGGGTTGTCACACGGTCTGCGTGTTGTCCTTTTTCCAAAACTATATAATTCTTAAAACATTCCCCAAAATGAGATAAAATCTTCAATGATGATTATAACATCTTTTAACCTCAAGTTTATCTCATGCCTTTCATTTTCCATCATAACATATAATAACCCATGATTACCTCAAAAGTAAGGATCATATAAACCCAAATGGTTCTTTCTAACTATGTCCACAAAAGAAAAGATAACTATTCCTTGAATAAAATTTGCCTATATTAAACATCATGGTTACACATAATATAAAAAGTCTTCTAATGTAACCCCATCATCAAAAGAGACTTAATACTCTTAAGAATTTCACCATAACTCTTTTAGCCCTTATATGTTGACATCCTACTCATTCAACATTCTTCATGATCCATTATCCATTCCTTTCCAACTTATTCTGAAATACCTCTTTGCTACAAACAAAATCATGAATCATATCCTAAGACTCCAAAATAGGAAAACAATAGTCATGAAATAGTACATACCTTTGATTGGTCATTGTCAGTTTCTTCATCCTCAATCGGAATGACATTAGGTATTGGTAAACGAATATTGGTACGCTCTTGGTGATCCCATTCACGAAACTTCTTCATAGGACATGTGTTTCCATAATGACCATGAACACCACATTTAAAACATTCAATTGATCCCTCAGAAAGAACTTCTTTCCCTTTCCTCGAGTCAACTGGATGCTTCCTTTTTCCATTGTAGGTTATTGCTTTATGACCCTCATTTCCACATCTATAGAATATTTCTGTCCCTTTGAAACATTTTCCTAGGTGTTTCTTTCCACATCTTTGACACATAGGTTTTTGAACACACTTACCTTTATGATTATTACCTGTACTTCCGTAGGGATTTTTTTCTTGCATATATGATGCCTTAGAGAAATCTCCAAGGTTTAGGTGGTCAATCATGACTCCAGATAGTTGGTTGAGGATAATCACAAGAGTTCTCATTGCAGATCCCATATCATTCAGTTTCATTCTCAAAAAACTGTCACAGTTTCCTTCACATCCACTGTTACTTTGGTGCCTGCTAGATCCAGCCATGTACTAAAACCAAAAAGGTCAGTGTGAGTATATCAACAAAACCATCATGTACTAATGAGGAAGATAAACACTAAGATACACTTACTCATTCACTTTATCTAAAACTAGGACTCTTTCTGAAATCCTAACCATTATGGTAATGCCACATATGCTTAAAGAATACCCTAACCTCTAAAGTTATCTAAACCGACCTCTGATACCAACTATAAGGCCCCATCCTTAAACCTTACTTAATCTTGAGTTATTACAAGATTACACATTGAGGATCCTTTCAGGTTTAGAGTTTTAGAGAATTAGATCATGAAACGTGCATTATATTCCATATTTAGACAAAGTGGTTACATGAGAGAAAGTATTCATTCTTCCCATCAACGGAAACATATTTAAAATAAAACATGGATTCTTTCTTGACACATCCTTGACACTGTCATCACATCATGTACCCTTCCCTTGACCTGTGAAAAACATTTCAAAAACTTGGGATGAGTATAAAAAGCTCAGTAAGGGTTATAAAAATATGGAAAGGAATCATGAGTACATGTATACATAAGAATGAAATCATACTTTACCCATAAAACATAGTCACTTTAACATACCTCAGAAAATCATAGAAATCATATGACATAAAGGTAACTTGAGGCATTCATAACATTCTTACGTATGGAGTAACCCTCTTGGTTGCATTTGGAATACCCATCATAGTATATTCCCTAAATCTCTTCGGAGAAACCTTAACGTTTCACTCCTTCGCGTTACCCAATGCATTGGAGAGCTATATCGGGCTCACCCGCCCTTAGTTTATCACAGAACCACCCGTTTTCATAACAATTCCCAAGAACCATAACATAAACGTATCACATAAAACATAAATAAAGGAAACATAACATTTCCACATTTCAATCACAATATAACATTTTAGTATATTGAAACAATGAATCCATTCAAAAAGAAACCATTTCCAAAACCATTTAAAACATTTAATAAAGAGATTTTTGAATCAAAGTGTCCCATACCACCTTAAAGCATAAAATTTTAAACCATTAATATCCATATAAATAAATCCTTAAAACCATTTTGAAAACATGGATATTAATAAGAACAAATAATTAAAACATTTAAAACGATATTTTGGTTAAAGGGGTTTTACCAAAATTAGAGACACTTGAATACAATAATTGAGGAATAACATTTAGTCAGAACTTTATAATATCATGAGAAAAAATGGATTCACGATATAATACTCCAAAGGACAGTATATACACTATATAAGAGTGAATTGGTTCATAAAAACAATGAACCCTCGATAGAAATGTCCAATGTGATGAAATCCCTTATAAAGAAGGTATCCATAAATTAAGGACAAATCAATCTCAAAAATATGTGTGAAAATATAAATACACCCAATATAAGTGGATATTAAGTGTAAAACAATAAATGTTCATTCACACATATTCAATGGAAGACATATTCAATGACTACATGTTGAACCCAAAGAAATCGAAATTGGGTTAAAAAGTTCCCTTGACAGCCCAACGACATCACATCAAAATGAGTTGATGAGAGATAAAAAGTGTATCTCATCACTTGGACATGAAATTTACATCAATAAGGATATATTAGAACATATCCCAATATAACAATATATAAATTAAAAGACCCAACAAAAGAAGTCTTTTAAAAAAGAGGAGGGTGAAAGGTTCCCTTACCGACTTGGGTATCTTTCAAAACATACACCCCATGAAAGAAAGACAATAGATCATTGATGTAAATACTCATAAATGAAAGTATATTACACAAAGAGTAGAATAATGGACAGTACATACACCACTCAATGGAATTTCTGGCAAATGTAGCATAAATCTCACGAGAATAAAAGTGAGGTGAAAAATCCCTTACGAAAACTCGGCAGCCTAACGGCGCCACATAAAACATCCGAATATGGATTGATGAGATCAAATAGGATATCCCATCACATTACAATAAAATGTACAGAAAGAGTAATATAAAATAACAACCCCCAACATTACAAAGAGGATCTTAAAAGAAGTGACATAAAGGAGAGTACTTAAAAAGAAAGAAAGAGGTTAGATCTCTTACGAAAGTTTGGCAGCCTAACGGCGCCACTCAAAACTTCCAAAATGGATTGATGAGAGAGAATAGGGTATCTCATCACATGAAAATAAAAATTACATAAAGTGTAATATAAAATATCATCCCAATAACAAGAGAGATGATATTTAAAAGGAATGATATAAAAGTGTGTACTTAAAAAGAAAGAGAGGAGTAGGATCCCTTACCCTGGGTCCGACTTGACTCGATCGTTCTTTAATCTCCTGAATAATAAACTTGAGTTAATTTATACTTCCTTAAGAACCGTTTTCAAGTTCATTATTCCTTTTATATCACTTATTACCATGTCATAAACATTATGTAACCATTTAAGTTAATAATATTGTTTTGCCGATATTTGGTTCTTAAGTCGAAAGTGGACTTCTTACAATTACATGTTGTTCGTGTGGACAAATGTTTATTATATCCAGAACTGTATTCATGATGTAGATATCATATATGTCATATATATCCAGTACATTCATGCATTTATAACATTACATAATCATTTATAGGTATGAAATGAAATGCACCGTTCATGGAGACGGTAAGCCGTACGTACGCATGAACGCTACTTTCATTTCTATTTCGTATATTATAGAATGGAATAATAATGATATAAAGTTATATTATAATTCCAGTATAATATCATGTATAATATCATAGTTCCATTCTTTATACGTCCCACATATGGTATTTAACGAATCAAATCACTTTGAGGGGGCGGTAGTCCGCACTTCCTTAAATGGAGATATCGCGTATACACATAATGGAAGCCATAATGGTAAGGCACAAATGAAAAATACAGAAGCATAAGTAAAACATAAACATATTATATATCATATATAAAAGCAGTGACATCATAATGGCCACATTTGAAGGTGTTAAATGAGTATTGAACAATCATTGTTTCGGGTGGAAGAATTTCGCCATCCACGGAAACCGTATGTTATTTAACCATTTGATGTAGTTGTGTGAGAGTGTAGCTCTAATAAATCTTATAACAACATCCTATTATATTGAATATACTGGTGTTTTTACAAAAGAAGTAAATAAAAAGAGTTTAGGGGGTTGGAGAAGCAATATAAAACAAAAGAACATGAGAGAATGAATTACCTTTAAAAGTGAAGCTCCTTTTGATGTGAGCCTAAAGGCTTCCTTTGAAAGGATTCTGCCCAAAGGGAATCCTCTAGGATGAGGACAGTGATGTGGAGAGAGTAAATGGGAAGGGGTTGGCCGAGCCAAAGGCTTGAGGAGTGTGTGAAATGAGGTAGAGGTGGGGGCCTTTTATAAGAGGAGAGGAGGGGCACTTTTGGAAAGTAAGAAATATTACTTTATTTGAAAATGTGTTTCTGTTCTAAAAGGTCCCACATTGATATAATTCGTGGCTAAGGTGATACGTTTTCGAAATCAACCCATCCAATAAGTTTTGGACATGAATAGTTTATAGATTTTACATTATCTTTCCATTTTATTTTAATCGTTAAATAATGATGTCATCGCTGCATCATTATGATGTCATAAATAATTTAATTTATTTAGTGTCTAAAAATTATAAAAAAAAATACTATGATGTAGGAAATTATTTTAGCTTTCCAATGACTATTTATAATAAAAAATCTCGTCTTTATAACCCCATGTAAAAATTGTTTTCGTAAAACATATTATGTTTGTGTCATTTTTACTTTTACATTAAATAAAAGGTTATTTATGTCATTTCCCAACCAAAGTGGCTCCATGGGGTCCCCATGTTGACCCATGGCTTGTCTTGGTCGGCCATAAAACAACCAATGAGGGTAGGACATGTGTCAATCTAATCTTATTTTATTAAAGCATTATTTTTACCTTAAACTACACTAATTACCACTAATCGCGATTAAAAACTTAATAAGTTACTATTCACCAAAAAAAATTTAATCCCATTAAACCACATTTTACTTCCTAATGAAAACCATGTATGTCGGATTTTTGAAATTCAAAACACAAAGATAGAAAAATTTCATTTAAACGGAAAAATCAGTTTTTTATAAGTACCACTTAGTGGTTTCACTATTCATCAAAAATTGAAGTTTTTCAGAAAAATCCCAAAAATTCACCATAAGCTATATTTGATATTCCGAATTCAAAAATAAAGTCTATTTTACAAAATTTAAAACATATAAGTCAGATTAATTAATTTAATAATTAATTCCCACTGTCAAAGCAAATAGCGTGTTTTTATGAAACAATAAGTATCAAAAGATTGACACTAGTTTAAGTCCAATTTCAAAGGGAAATTGATTCCAATGACCACCATTGGATTAAATGGTAAAAATATATTATATTTCCACTGCAAAACCAATTCAAAAGATAATCTAATAAATTAGATTAAAAAGAGGTTTTGAATTAAAATACAACATTTTACACTATTCATTAAAAAAATGAACTTTATCGGAAAGATACCAAAAATTTACACAAAGTAAATTTTGATGTCCCGGTTCTTAAAAAGAATTTTATTTAGTACAAAATAATGTTTAAGAGTGAACAAAACTATATTTAATGATGGTTCAACATCAAAAGGTGATAAGTGAACCTTTAGAGAAAACTAGGGCATATACGCCTAAAATTGAATTCTTTCCGTATTTTAAGCCTTTAGCTTTTATTGGATAAATGTAAAAACATTTAAAAACATATATAATCATATTTTAGTTATTTCTATCCATTCCCACCAACACAACGGCTACATGTTAACTACCATTTAACATAATATTATTTTATTATTAGAGTGCAATGTAAGATTCCCAAGAAACTCGTTGTTGCGTATTGGGTACGCCATCGAGCATAGCATCCCCTTTAAAGTAATATTAATGTTTGATTCAAAAATATGGGTAAATATAAAGATGTAATATTCTTTATTTACCTGGGGTGTTACATTAATTGTCTCACGGTATCCTAATATCCATATAGTCCCCTAAACTATGAAATGATATGAATGTACAAAAAATATTTCAAAGGACTTGAATAATTATTCATTTATCATCTTGAACCTTGATTAGAGAATTTTATGAGTGATACATCATCCTTGAAAAATAATATGCCATCATTTGAACCATATTTTAATTTTTATTGATAATTCCCATTAAATGTAACATTATTTTAGCATCATATGTTCAACAAGGTAATTTATTTTCTTCCGGTAGCATATATTTCATAATACCATGTAGTTTTGTAAATTTGGTGTCGCTCAATATGATGCCAGCTTTCAAATTAAATAACACCAATACAAGTGAACATATTTTTTATTTAGTACAAATGCTATACAATAGTTTCTTGGAATAGATATTTAACACCTCAAACAATGTTTTCCAATCATGATTGTCATCTTTAATTTACATTTCCATTTATTTAATGAAATATCTATCATTATATACAATGTTATTTTTATAAATTTATCCATAAAACAATAATGTCATCCTATGTGATGTCCATATTCATTTTTCCCCTTGATTAGTAAAATATTTATAACATTGATATATTCTCAGAGAAATCAAATGTTCTTCCAACTCATCCGGATTAATTTATCTATAATAAAAAAATCGTATACATAGAAAGAGGATTTTTTAAGGGTCATGTACTTGATCTATTGAAAACAAGATGAACTATTTAACTCAATCATCATATTAATTTTTTAAATCATTAGAATGCATCTATTTTTAGTTTATATCTATACTATTGATTGCATAAAAGAAAAATTTTATATAATATACAATTAAATACACATAATGTATTAATTCAAAAATTTGACTGATATATACAATTATAATATGGGAAGCTAAAAATTTTATTATTTAAATGAAATTTTGTATGTTGAAGAAAATGGGAAGTTGAAGTTATGACAAAAATTTCTCCACATAAAATATTTCTTAATTACCTTAAACAAATAAAATAATAATATATTCAATTAAAGAGTAATAAAAAAACTCAAATATGATAAACAAGAATAATAAACACTCATTTAATCAACTAGATCATTGTTTTCATGGATTGAGAAATAACGTTAATGATAAAATTGGGAGAACTATCATAATTTTTGTAGAATATTGGCCTTTTTTCATGAAAGGAATAAATCATGGTTTGAGGGGATTAATACTTATGTGAATGGAAATATGAATCACTTATAATTAAATATAAGAGAATATATATATTCCATATCCTACAATAATGGATGTTGGGATATGAATTTTTTTGGAGATATAAATAATCATTAATAACATCACAATTAGAAACCATGAAAATGTAAAAAAATATTATCTGATTTTTGTATAGAATGAAATTTTTCCTAACTAAATCACTTTCGTCTTGATATATATTAGAGAATGGGAATATCATATCTAGTGAGAACTTCTAGAATCAATACAGACATTAAGACATTATATTATACAATTAATAGATGCTAAATTCGTTGGAATCACTTATATATGATTATTAACAACCTAGAGAGAGTGAGGGTGATAAAGATGCATAAAAAAGGCACACAGGGGATGCATCATATTTCTAATGAATCATTATATTTGATATGTCATTGATCTGATGCAATATAGGGCAAGGATGGATACACTAATTTGAATTATCTTGAAGAATAGGATAATTAGAGGGAGATAAAGGAAGATAATAAATGAAATTATCACTAAAATTTAATGGTAAAAACTTAATGATGGATAATGTACTGACCCTATCTTAAATTAGGTGAACAACACTAGGTAAAATCATCATATGACCTCAGACACATCTTAAAGTCACTAAAGGATGGTTTAAACAATTGTTGTAAAAACCCATAAATGGGAGTTGGTCCACTTCACCGAAATAGAAACAATTAGTAGTATATGTTGAAAAAAACTGAATCTTTAACTTTGGGGTCAATAGGAATATAGACCAAAAATATTTATTACACAATATAGGCATACATGTTAGAAAAAAATTAGAAATAAATGAGGAAAAAGCTATATAGACACACATAAATGTCCCATATAATAACTCACTTATATTCTATAAGAAATATCAAATGGATAAAAAAGGATATTAAAAAATAATGTGAACTAAAGGAAAATTATTGATTCAAAAATTGAAGGCTTGATGTCATAAAACCTCATGTTCTTAACTGGGGATAACCCCTTTCAATATTCTCCATAATAAAAATAAGGACCATAGTGAATTATAATAGTAAGATTATCCTATGTAACTTATGACCATAATGGAACATTCGTTATTCCTCTAACATGGTTCATGAAAAATAGAACATGAAGCTACATATCCACAGAGGTATCTATGAATGGTTTTAGAATATATATATTCATTAGAGAACAACAAATGTACCTTAAATTAATAGTAAATAAAAAAATATACATGAAAATTTATACTCAATAATATACATATGTGAAAAAATAATTTATTGATAACAAATAAAACATAACTGTAGAATATAATAAAATCCATGGTTCTATGTCAGATATAACCAATAACTCCATATATCGAGTCGGTCTAGAAATCGGTATTCAATCAATCAATGGATCATAAAAAATTATGATGTTTATAAATAAAAATAAAAAGAGTGTATAATAACCATACCACTACTAACGAAATCATAGAAAAGAATTAAAAAATGAAACCAAAAATAAAAAATAAAAATTGGAAGTCATACATCGCTAATTTGATGAATATATGAGGCCCTCTTTTGACACCCTACCTATAATCAGACAAGGGTTGTCGGATGAGATGTTCGACCAACTGGAGGTAGTCGAGGTGTGTTATTCAAGCATCGATTCACTGAGGAGGAACAACGGCATCTAGTGGCTACCATGAAATGCTTCTAATATAGCGATAGGTTTGCAAATTGTTAGAATTTTTATGAATATTTGGACACATTTATCAATTCTTAAATAATATGCACTGATAAAATGACACTTTTTCATCACTAAATTTATAGCGCTATTAAATATTCAATTTATCAGTACTTTATTTAGAACTAAATAGCCTCATATTTATCAGTACTAAAGTCATAGTGCTGATAAATATTCAATTTATCATTGCTTTATTTAGAACTGATAAAGCCTCATCTTTATCAACGTGAAAGAAATGCTGATAATGATACTTTTATTAGTTTTATTTACATAACCACCGATAAAGGATTCATAATTATTATTAAAAATAAAAAATTATAAATATTTATATATTCATAATAAATATATATAATTATAAATACAGTTAATATATTCCTTTTTCAATATATTTATTATAATATTATAACTATTTATTTAAAAATATAGATTTTTTTAAAAAAATTAATAGTTATATACCTATATATGTATATAATTATACATATATATATAATATACATATAAATATATTTAATATTTTTTTAAGTTATTTAATTTTATAAAAAATATAATAATTTTTTAAATTAATATAATTATTTATTTATATTTATATAAATACTTTCAAAAAATGTTTATATTTATTTATAATTATAAATATATAAGTGTATGAATATATTAAATATACATTGATAAATATATTTATTTATAATTTTTTTTATAGTTTTTTTATTATAATTAATGAATATCTTATGTAGAGTGAATATATATTATTTAATATATTAATCATATTTATATAAATTAATATATATCTATATATTTATTATGTACATTTTAATAACAATAATTAGCATAACTATCTAACTAATAATTTTATTAACACTTAATAATGTATACATAATTTATTCTTTTTTATGAATAAATATGAAATTAATAAAATAATTAATATTTTTTTAATAATTTTTTTATTATATAATTTTATTTATTCTTTCCTTTTTCAGTGGTAAAAATAAAACACTAATAAAGGATACACATTATCGGTGCTAAACATAAATCGCAGAAAAATGTTCCCTTTATTAGTACTGATAAAATGATAAATTTATCAATGTATTATTTAGGATTAATAATGATTCCATTTATCATTCATTTTTTAGCACTAATAAAGACCCAAACTATTAAACTAGACAATTATAGTAGTTCAGACTCATCTCATGTTTCAAGCACTAGAGAGGTTTAGTTGGAAGACAATCTTTATTATGAGGAACAACCAGTTTAGATTCTTGACCATTGAGTGAATGTGCTGGGAAATAAGGTAATTCAACTGGGTAATGTATTATGCAAAAAACCATATTTTTTAAGGGGAAATATGGAAATCTGAAAATAATATGAGGAAAAAATATCCCCACTTATTTGATAATTGAAAAAAATAAAAGGAAAAATATTCTAAAAGTGGGGAAGGATATAACATCCCATGTAATTATATAATATGACATTTTAATTTTTTTTAATATTTAAGAATTAGGTAATAATTTTACCTTAAAAGTGGATATATATCTAATAGCACACACAACACATGACAATGAGTTTCTCAGAAATATTTGGTTGCACGCAAGACAGATTTATACTAAAAAATATATAGTTAATATTTTCATTTTATGTTGTAGTTATCTACATGTTTTATATCAGTGGGAATGAGTAGGATTAAATTTATTATTATCACAAATTTTAATTAATTATTTAAATTCCGTCCAAAATTTTTTATAGCCATAAAATAAGAATAGGTAAAATATTTAGCATAAAAAGTTCTATATTTTTAAAATGCAGGATTAATACCTTTTACTAGGGAACCAATTTAAAATCCTATTTTTGTAAATTTTATTGATTTTATATGTCAACATAAAACATAATTTTTTTAATATGACCGTAAAAACTAGGATACATTTATTTTTTGTTTATTTCTATAATATTTCATTTTTTAATAAATATTAAAAATAATAAATTTTAAATATAAATTTATTTTCCCTCTAAATTTTTTTAGTCATAAATTATATTCTAAAATTGTTCTAAAATTTAATTGTATCATTTTTTATCAGTTAACCATGTTTAGGTCAATGGAAAATGTTTCACAATGAAATTGAATATAAAAACATAGAAATATTTTGAACCATTGAACATTAAAAATCCACCACCACATCCCGTCAGTGGGATTAAATTTAAATTAATATCTACTACATATTATATAATAATATAGAAAAATTAACTCCGTATTTGGAATTCTATATACAAACTAATTTTTAATAAGTTTATATTTTTTTAGCATTAAATACTTATGAAATTGAATAAAAATAATTATGATAATTAAGGAAAAAAACTAGCTTAATAGTGGACTAACCATTAATAATAAGCTCCCAAATGAACTTGAAACATGTCCAAATAAATTTCTATGGACATATTTTAACCCTATCATCCATTGCAGTGGTTTTGGAACATCATTGGATACATTTAGCATAGGGGGAACATGGGTGGTATTCATTTTTAAAAATTTAGTTGAGTACCACCCCTCCACCACTATGAAATGGCACCACCCCCACTTCCTCTCCCTTATCGAGCCACATTGTCTTGACAAATAAATAATAAAATTTCACCTAAACATCCGTACAAAAATTTTATAAGCCTCACCTTTGTCATAAATCCATTTATAAAATCCCTTTGGTTCAAACCAATAAGAGTTACCCAAATAAGATGAAACACCCTTCCTCAAGCACTTTTATTTTATTTTCATGATCCACATCCAAAAATACTATTATTACATTAATAAAAAATAGCGTCATTACATTCAATATAATATAATTTTTTTATGATAAGAGTTTTCCCTAAAATTTCACACACATCTATCTAATGCTTAATGAACATACTATTCCTATATACGGTAAAATACCACCTCCGGAAATCATGTTATCTTTTTCTCTACAATGTTTCATGGTTTTGAAATATGATGTTAACACTATTGATATATTATATATAAAGTATTTTAACCAATACCTACCCCCAATGTGTACCCCTACCTGGACATGAATTTGACAATTGATATAGTGACCCTCAAGACCCACCTCCAGTAGGCATTGTGTTGCAGACTATCAGGGAGGGAGTTATAAACACACAAATGAGATGCATTAACCTCTAAGAGAACATGTGAAAAAGAGATAGATAAGATGAAATCCAACCCACTCATACTCATACTAAAATATAAAAAATTAACAAGTACACATATGTAATTTCATTCAAATACTACTCCAAATGAATGGGAATACTACAAGTACCAAAAGAAAGTAAAAACAACAATGACCACAGAGCCCAAAGAGTTACTGTGACCCCAATATAGAAGCAGCCAGCCGGATCTTCAACCTACTTCAAGTGACCTAAACGGTATTTTTGATATACGTAGGGTGTGTATAAAAGTATTCTCAGTAGAATACTCCCAAGAACCTATCCTTAAAAAATAAATAAATAAAGCTAAATCACCGTGAACAACAAGTGAAACTAACTCATCACATTAAGAAGTATACTATGTTCCCAACATTACCTTGGATTCTCTAACCATATATCGAATAAAAGAGTATATAATACAATAATGGATACCAAGAATAACATAAAACCACTTCCCCTATGGTTTTTCACTTTTCCCAAACATTGCATGCCCTAAGTATTTCTCCCCAAAAAGGCTTTCCCACAAAATCCTAGTCGAATAACCACAATACGAACCTTGTGTCACAAAAACACTACGTCCACAAAACCATGGTAACCCGTTTTTTATTATAGAAGCCACCAAAGCTCTCATAATGTGTATAATACATCGAGAATTATATCACAATCCATTATAGCCCGTACTCTGAGTAAGGATCCTCAATCCACTACAGCCTATACAGGTTTCTCCTTTAGTAGACCTTTTGAAACCATATCCAGAATATTCATGTGTGAATAACCACTAGCCATTACATCCCTCTACTCAAATATATGAGAAAAAATAACTAATTCTTCTACCATCACATTTATCTTCCAACAGTATAGAGTTGGGCCAAAGGGCTTAGTCCTCCATCCATCCACCATCTGAATGTTAGGGAAAACAACCTCCAGGGTCAAAATCCCCAGGGTGTTATTTCTTTAACAGATTAGAAGGGGTAGCGTATATTAACACAAAAATAAAATGATATAATATAGCTCACAGCAACACCTAGGGAATAACAAGGTCTTATACTCAACTATAGCTGACCAAAGATTCATTCCCTCCAGGAAAAACTAAACCACATCCACAACGTCTCTAAAATTTTATTTTGTCATTGCATCCCATTAATCTCCATCACCATGGGATAACATCATTTATTCAATCATTTATTAATATCATTATTACATTCCCAGATTCCCAACATTTCTAGAAAAACATTATATACAACTAAAAACTAGGGGGATTAACCTAATGAGTAGAAGAACTACCCGTCATGTTTTTTCCACCTATATGAGGAAAATAAACTCATTCTACCACAAGAATATAAACACGGAATCCAGGAGGCATACCCCACGGGTCATCTCCCCTTTGTGGAATAAGGGGACGCTAGTCTATCTACCTTGATAAGTGGGGAAATTAAAGAATATAAACAACCAATAATATTCAGAATACATCAAATCAATCATATCTATCCCGATTCATCATCTCAGGTGTCCTCCCCAACTCCCACATGCATAAAATAATTAATCTCTCTACTCTTGGTATTCACTGCTACCCTAACCAATGTCGTGCATTACTCCACATATCACATCATCCATACAAACTCACATCACAATACAAGAAGTACGAAGAAAACATCAATCCAACTTGGCTCTATGAACATAAACAAGGCATTCAACCTTCATGCGCAATGAGATCTCAAGGCTCCCTTGCAGAAGGCACATAGCCTTACAAGAAAGTGGGTGTCTCAGATCCCTATAAGATATTATCTTTTGTCAAACAACCTATTTATTAATCCATTTTAATTAATTAATTAATTATTAGAAGGTTTAAAATATTGGAAACCTAAACACCAAGATATCATAGATATGACAAATAATTAAAAAATTTTACTACATAAATTTGATTAAAATCAAATTACAACAACAACAATAAACAAATTCATGTGCATGCCTCTTTATCATTATCCATTTTATTATCAATTAATTATGTATTTATGTTTTTTAATAATTAAATTAAGAAAATCATGCTAACAAGAAAATCATAGATATCACACTATCTATAAAATCAATAGGCTAACCATTAGCATGATGTAGAGTGACAACATGTAATCAAACCAATTCATTTAATCCAGTTATAATATTTTATTAGGTAAATTCCATTACGATCTAAAGGGATAAATCATGATAACACTATGTTGTAACATAAATTATTTGGTATGTAATGAATATTCTACCTCAAAAGGGTTTTTACATTCTTCGCTCGAAAACGTATCAAAGTAGACGATCACAATCTCATTCCTCGCATCACCTGTATCCAACTAAGGATGTCCCGACACAACTACATCAAAAAAACCAAAAAAAATTCCCTTATAACAATGGAGATCAAACACCATAGCATGGAAAGGAGAAATTAGAGGATAAAGACTGATGAAAACAAAAGAAAAGAGGTATCTCTTACCTCATATTGAAGATGGATTAATGAAAGGTAGAAGGGAACCAATCCAAGAAGAAGTAATCCCCAAATGCAGAATGGGGAGGGATCCATAACACCCCAAACATTTTATGGTATACATTCTAAAATAAATTCTATTGATAGACTATACTTCATAAAGAACTAATACTATATGGAACATAACATCGTTATTTATAGGATATAGTTATAATGTATCCATTAAACATAAATTTTTCAGTTCTGTGATTGGATGTTTGAAAATCGGACATACATGGTTTTGGTCACGGTGATATTTAGAGTCTGATTGAATTAACATAATTTTGGTGAATAGTAACCTACACTTTTGAATAGTAACCCAACCATATGAATAATATCTTAAACTTATGAATAGTAATATTACTCTTATTATTAATATCCATACACATTAATGTATAAATAAATTTAATCACCTTGAAAATAATGATTAATATTTTAAGTGTTTGTATTTTTCGATTAAATAATTATTAAGATTAAAAATTAAATTTATCCTATTTAGAAAATTATTTTTAAAAAATAGAGTTCATTTTTTAATTATACATGTCGAAAAATGGTTTCGGTTAATATTTGGGATTTTTCTGAAATACTTGAATTTTTTTTGAATTGTAAAATACATTATGTTATCGTATAAATACATTAAAAATTAAATTAACTATTCCTAGCATCACGAGTAATAATAGAAACCAAGTCTCTAATTCACAAAATGTCATTACTATTATTGGTAAAGGAATACTCACTATTATTTTCTTTAGAAGAAATTATAAATTAATGATTATAATATTAAGAAAACACTCCCCCTCCACTACATAAACCACCCTCACTCACTCTTCCTCCCACACCACTCAAGCCTCATGACAAGACTAAATTCTACTTCAATAGCTCCCTAAACACATCCCCCACATCAATTACCTTTTGGGATCACTAAATGGCCAAAATCAAATGTCTTAAGAAGTTTCTCAAAGAAGAGTACTCAAGAGGAGAACCTCTCTTCTTTTTTCATTCAATTCATTTTACAAGTTATATTATTTTGTTCTCCCTTCTCATATAAGAGAATAAAAATTCCATGATAATTACACTACCTTAAATGTACTGGATATTCATTTTTATAATGGAATATTTCATTATAATCTCTTTTTTACTCTATTTATTCTATAAATGAAAACACCATCCATCATGAGTTAATTTATCACTCTCAAGGAAGACGAGTTTTCAATTTGAATTACTATCTTCTAGACTAGACAAGAAACCTTTCCATCAGTTTAACCAGATCATTATATATTTATTTTATCAAATTTAATGTTCTATTATCCTTTCACCGTCATAATATGTAATAATAATACAAAACATGTTCATTGCACACAAAACCGCCATGCCAAATCCAAGCGTTTATCATTAACTCATCGAATGAGTCATCCTTATGGTATAAAAAAGAATAATTATAATATAATTTATATATCTAAAATTTCATTAATAAGATATATTAATTATTTGGGATGTTTAACCCCATTTCAAATGAACTTCCATTCCTGAATACTAGTTAATGAATCATTAAAACCAATGAATAAAATGCTTCCAAAACAATAAAATTGATCCTCATAGACCCATAAAAAGGGAAATGAATGAACCTAATCAGGTTACACATAATAAATTAAAGGTAAAGGATGTTATTTAATTATTAATTAATGAAGCTAAATTTTATTTTTCATTTCATTAAAAACAACAAATAACACACTCGAGCATAAGGTTAGGGATATCTTAACTCAATTTCCATTAGTTGAGTTAAACATCAATGTCATTGGTTTCAAATTTTCCAAGAATATGTGTGAATGAAAAATGATTGTTTTATTCTGTATATCCACTTATATTTTTTGGGATTATGATTTTTACACATAATTAGGTCATGGATTTGCCATCAATATAATGATGTGTTCTTGGTCCGGGATCCTCTCCCTCACTTTTATTCAAGAATCCACTATATATTGTGTCCTTTTTTTTAATTCCAAATGATGGGATATGTTTTTGAACAACCCCCATAAATCCCTTATGATATATATATATAATTGGTTACCCCTTTACCTTGGATTAATCCCTCACATGAACACTCATTACTATGCTGAAATGATTGTAAGGGGTTTTCTCATCTCACTTTAATCTCTATGAAATTTCCATTGTTCACCACTTATTTCTTGTATGTGGTGTATGTGTCGTACCATTATTCATATATTATAATTATATCAATTATATTCATCATATTAAATGATTAATTTTATGGTTATTATGTTTTGGTCGTGTGATTCGACAAATTACATTGTGGTAAGCGATATTGTCTCAACATCTATTTCGTTGTGACTAACATTCTATTGTGCAACTAATAATACTTATATTGTGTACCCACTACCAATTTCAGATCACTTTTAATATTGAATTATATTTCTATTAAATACTCATATTCTAATATCATGTATATGTTTATTGTTGAAGCTGTATACCATTTTACACACGATGTTTATTTGGAATGTTGTTTTAACTGTGGAAATATTGATGAATATGTATCCTCAACTATATAAATATATTAAAAAGGAATATTGATTTTGTATTAAATAAATGAATAATGAATTATTGTACAAGAAAAAGTGGGTGGGGCCATCTATAACCCCTCAATGCATCAACAGATCTCATGAGACAATCCGTTTGACGACAAACCCTTCGAGCTTTTTTCTATAAATCAGACGGGGTTCTAACCACTGAACTGAACCATTTTAACGGTATTATGTTGTCATTATCCAGATAAATGATGTAAAATTAAGAATAATTCTATTTAATCATTATCATTTATTACTATCCATGAGGTTTTCATTGTTAAAAAATCTATGGATATAGGTTTATTCAAAATTTATTAATGGCATGTGTTTTTCATTTAATCACCAATCCATTTAGAATATGAAATTTTGTTCATGATTTAGTTAATTTTGATTAATTATTACACTATAATTAACCCTTAATAATCATTTGATCCACACCTTTCATTTTTTTACCATCAACAAGTTATGAAGAGGAGATAAATTATTGACTTCTAGTGGATGATGTTTTTAGTTTTAGTTATGTATTGTATTTTGTTTCCTTTCCCAATATTGTATAAGTTATATCATGGTATATTGCTTCTTCAAGACTACTAAACTGATCATTCCTTTGGATTTTAATCATTCTAACCATGTCAATGTACTTAGTAATGTAGCAGCTCTAGCCTAGAGGGTTCAGGGTTTTACAGTTGATATTAGAGGAAGTTTAGTAGGACCCATGGAAACTAGACAAGAAAATATAGATTAGGGAACAAATCCCTAAGGTGGTATTTAAGTAACAAAAATACAATAACATCCTTCTATTTTGGTAAGGAATATATTATGTTGATCTTTCTGTTAAATAGATCTTCTCTAGATACAAACGGGTAGAGGTGGCTCCGGCACGGATGTGCATAGGATTGAAAACAATGACAAAGAGTATCATGCTTGACCTGACGTATCCTGGTACATGGCAATGTGCCTTTATTTACTGTTAGTATTGAAACTCCTAGGTTATATTCTCAAGATAATTCTCATTTTCATAAAATCCATTATGATGAATATTAATGTAAAGTTTTTCCCAGAGAAACCACGTCTATGAGAATAGCTATGCATAGGTTTTAAATTTATGATATGTAATTTTTTAGTCATGATTATAAATATTGATTCATAACATAATCTAGTGTATGCCATTATATAAAAAATGGATCCTAATAGAAGAAGGAGAATAAATACTCATGGAGAATGTAAGGATTTCACCACTGATCTTGTCAACACAGTCAATGTTGTAGTAGATCAGATCATAACAATATTAGGGCAACATACTAAAGTTGTGACGTATAACGATGATACACCTGTGTTGAATTCTTTCATACGGTAGAAGACCCCATATTTTAGTGGAACTACTAATCCAGTGTAAGATGATAAGTGGTCAATACCCTTCATAATATATTCATGGAAATATGATGCAATGATAATGAAATGGCAGTGTTGGCAGTGTATTGTCAAAAAATTGGAGCTGATCAATGGTGGTCCTTGATCCAGAATACCATGGTGGAAGAAGAGATAGAAGATATGTAAAGGGGGAATTTTAAGGTAATATTCATTGAAAAATATTTTCCTTGTGATAAGCAAACCAAAATGAAGATGAAATTCTTGGTGTAAGACATATATTAAATACTCCCAATAGATTGGCCACTACAAAATTAGTGATTCTAATGAAAAAACTATAAGAGTTGAGTGAAAAATGATTTACATAACCTACGTTTTCTCTATAAGGATCCCCAATCCTCTTTTTCATGAATAATGCTGGATCCATGAGTATATTCATTTATTATAGGGAAATCAATGATATTACAGTAAAGAATAAGTATCCCCTACCAAGTATAGATGATTTATTTGATCAAAATTTGGGAGCACAATACATTTCGAATAATGAACATTGATCTGGATATTATCATCTATGTGGGAGGAAGGAATATATTCCAATGATAGAGTTTGGATATTGGTATGAGCATTATGAGTTTACAGTGTCGCCTTTTGGATAGACTGATGAACCATCTGTTTTTCTGGATTTAATGAATATAGTTTTAATGGAATATATTGATAACATTGTTATGGTATTTATCGATGATATCTAAGTATACTCCAACATCTATGATGACCATGAAAATCACTTGTGAAACATTATGAAAACTAATAGATGAAATTAATTATATGTGATATTTGGAAAGTTAGAATTATGGATTCAATCAGTTTCTTTTATAGGTAATATTGTCTCTATATATGGAATCTTTATTGATCCAGTGATGACAATGGGAATCCACGAATATTCCACACCGGCAAACATAACTGAGGTATGCGATTTTACTGGCTTAGAAGGTTATTATCAGCGTTTTGTTCAGAATTTCACCCGACTAGATAACCTACTAACCAAGCACACACGTAAAGTGGTTAAGATTGTATGGATGAATGAATGTACAGAATGCATTGAGTAATTGAATAGAAGATTGGTCAATGCTCCAATTCTGACTATTCCATCTAGAAATACTGGATTAGTGATATACAGTGATGCCTCAATGAATGGGTGGGGTTGCGTCCTTATGAAAAATGATAATGTTATTGCTTAAGCATCAATGAAGTTGAAGACTCATGAGAAGAATTTTCTAACTCATAATCTTTAGTTAGAAAACATAATATTTTCTCTAAAAATATAGATACACTTTCTTTATGGTGAAGAATGTGAGAAATACACAGATCACAATAGTTTTAAATATATTTTCACACCAAATGAACTCAACATGAGGCAAATGAGATGGCTTGAGTTACTAAAATATTATGATTTTTCAATACACTCCCACCCCTTAAAGGAAAATAAGGAGGAAGATGCATTAAGATGGAAAGATCATGGAATCCTTAATCAAATGAGGATTGAGAGAGATCCTATATATTTGGTTATACTAAAAGTGGATATGTAAATTGCTGAGGAAGGGGAAACAATATTCCACTTTCAAATGATTGTTAAACCATATTTACTGGAAAAGAAAAAAAGCAGTCAATCTTATAGTGAGAATCTGTATAAGAAAATTAATTCTAAATTTTATAGGATATTGGGAGACTTTGTGTATGAAGGACTATTGAATTTTTTGAAGACGTTATGCATTCAATCATTACGCAAGATAAAAAGGGAACTATTATATGATGGTCATAGCTCAAATTTCTCTATACACAAGGGTATCACAAATATATATTAAGATCTGAAGGAATAATTGTGGTGGGATAATATGAAGTGATAAATTGCTGACTATTTGTCAAGGTGACTAGTTCGTCAATAAGTGTAGGCAGAGAGATAACATCCTATAGGGGTTATTAAACCTCAACCTATTCTTTTGAGTAATTGGGATGACATTACGATGTATTTTGTACCTTGACTGACAAGGACACCTAGAAGGAATGGTGTAATATGGGTAATTTTTGATCGTCTCAAAAAAGCAGCACATTTCCTTGATATAAGAGAATATTTACACTTATGCAGTTGGAAAGGCTTTATATTAATGAAGTTTTAATAATTCATCATGTACCACTATCAATTGTGTCGGTTCAAGATACCAATATTACATAAAAAATTCTACAGATGTCTCTAGATGTATTTGTATAATGAGCATCATATGAGTACTTCTTATCCCCCCAATACCAACAGATAGTCTAAACAGGCTAGTCAAACTCTAGAGGACATGATTAGATCATGCTCCCTTGAAATTAAAGGTATGTGGGATCAATAATTTACTTGGGTGGAATTTTCCAACAATAATAGTTTCCATTCAAGAATTCAAACGGCTCCATATGAAGCATTATATTGAAAGATATGTTGAACACTAACTTGTTGCGACAAAGTTGGTGAGATAAAACTTATATTCATGAATCATATTGAAGAGACATCAGAAAAGGTGAAGATAATCCAAACCCGTACTGAAGTATCATAAAGAAGGAAAAAGAGTGATGCTGACAATCGGAGAAAGATTTGGAATCCCAAGTACATCTGACCATTAGAAAATATGGAAAGGATCAGAGTTGTAGTATTCAATTTAGTAATATCGACAAGTCTCTTCATTGTTCATGATGTGTTCCTTGTTTCATTTTTGAATAAATACAAGCCAAAACCAACTCATGTACTCACCTATGAAGAAGTATAACTCGAACCCTATTAGTAATACTATGAAGAGCCTATAATGATTCTTGACACAAGGGAGTGGGTATAGAGAAATCAGATAACTCATCTAATAATGGTTCTTTGGAGAAACCCAAATATGAAGGATGCAACATGGGAATGAGATGATGTTATGAAGAAGAACCACCGACATCTTTTTGGTTGTCTTCATACTTGAAATTTCTATGACGAAATTTATGATGGAGGGAATAATGTAATACCCCAAACATTTCATGGTATGATCTGTTAAAAAAATTCTATTCATAGCTTGTATTTCATAAAGTAGTGAGACTTTATGGGACAATACATAGCTGTTTACAAGATTATAACCTTGCCAATAAACATAAATTTTATAGTTACGTTATATGGATTTTGAAAATCTGACATATACGGTTTTGTTTAGGGAGATATTTAGACTCAGATAGAATTAACATTATTTGTAATGAATAGTAACCTACCCTTATGAATAGTATACTACCAGTATGAATAGTAACACACATTCATAAATAGTAATATGCCTCTTATGAATAGTATCCATACCCATGAATGTATAAATAAATGCAGGCACCATAAAAATCAAGATAAATATTTGATGTATTTTTTATTTTTCAATTAAATAATGATTTAAATTAGAAATTAAATTTATTATATTTAAACAATTTATTTGAAATATGGAGTTAATTTTTGGATTCCAATGTTGAGAAATGGTTATGGTGAATTTTTAGGATTTTTCGAAAATACTTGAATTTTTAGGAATAGTAAAATACATTAACTTACCTTATAGATATATTAAAAATAAAATTTTGTTTTCCTAGAATCATGAGTCATGCAAGAATCCAAATATCAAACTCACATGATATTACTACTATTAATGGTAATGTAAAACTAAATATTTCTTGTATTAAGAAGAAATAAAAAATTAATGCTTATAATATTTGAAACCTCTCCTCCGGTCTACCATATATACCACCCCTCACCCATTCTTCCTCCCACACCACTCAAGCTTCAAGACATGCATAAATTTTTCTCAAATATCTACCTAACCTCCTCTCCCATGTCGAATACCAGATGGTCTCACCAATGGATAAAATCAATGGTCATTATGAGTTTATTAAAGAGGAGTTCTCAAAAGATGGTCCTCTCTTTATTTTTCTTCAAATTCCTTTTACAAGGTGCATTATGTTGTTCACTCTTCTCACCTCACCTCATAAAAATGACATGATAATTAATGTACTCTACATGTTCTGGATTTTCATTATTCTAATAGAATATTTCATTATAATATCTCATTTTCCTCTCCTTTTATATTATAAATGCTAACACCGTTCGAAATGTGTTAATTTATCACACACAAGAAAAAAAGGTTTTTAATTTTCATTACTTTATTAAAGGCTAGTAATGAAACCTTCTAAATGGTTGAAACCGATCATTATATGTGTATTTTATCGTGATTAATTTTTTGGAATCCTTACCCACTAATAATATGGAATAATAATACAAAAAAATACATTGTGCACAAAATTTCCAAGCCAAATCCAAGCATTTATCATTTACTCATCGAATGAGTCATCCTCATGGTATATAACCAGAATAATTAAAAAATAATTTATATCTCTATAATTAAATTAATAATAAATTTTAATGATTTCGGATGTTTGAACACATTTTAAATGAACATCCATTGATTAATAAAAGTAAATGAAACATCAAAACCAAGGAAGAAAATGCTTCTAAAACAATAAAATAGAATATTTTAAACCCATAAAAAGGGCAATGAATGAAGCTAATAAGGATATAATAAATCAATTACATGTATATTTGGTTATGGAATTATTAATTAATGAAGATAAAATTTATTATTCATGTCATTAAAACAATCTAAGAACACACTCGAGCATAAGTTATGGGATATCTTAACTCACTTTCCATTCGTTGAGTTAAACATCAATGTCCTTGGGTTTGTATTTTCCAAGAATACATGTGAATGAATGATTAATTATTATTCTATATATCCACATCTATTTTGGGGGTTCTTGTTTTTAAAACATAATTATATCATTGATTTTTCTTCAATGTAATGATACGTTCTTGGTAAGGGATCATCTCTCTCACTTTTATTCAAGAATCCACCCTATGTTGTGTCCTTTTATTTTTAAATCCTAATGATGGGGTACATTTTCGCTCCTCCCCCATACCACCCTTATGATATATAAATAATGTTATACCCATTTACCTCTCATTAATCCTACACAATAACACCCGTTACTATGCTTAATTGTTTCGAAAGGGTTTTCTCATCTCACTTTCATTTCCATGAGATTTCCATTTTTCCTACTTATTTCTTGTATGTGATGTATGCGTACTTCCATTTATTATATAATATCATTATTAACATTAAATTAATTGTATTAAATGATTAATTTTATAGTTACTATGTTTTGGTCATATGACTCGACTGATTACATTGTGGTAAAGGACATTGTCTCAACTTCCATTTTGTTGTGACTAACTTTTTATTCTACACCTAATAATCCTTATATGGTGTATCAATTTCCCATTTGAGATCACTTTTCATTTGAAATAATATTTATAATAAATATCCATTTTATAATATCTTTTATATGTTTTTTTTATAAACCATATTGCATTTCACTTACGATGTTTATTTAGAATGTGGTTTTAACTGTGGAAATATTTACGAATTTGTATCCTCTACTCTATACGGATATTTAGAAGGCATATTTATCTTGATTTAAATAAATTTATAAAGAATTATTTGGATATGAAATGGAGGTTGGGACCACTATATCCCCTCAATTCATCAAATGGTCCCGCGAGATAATCAGTTTGGCGACAAACCCCAGAAGTTTGTTTCAAAAAATCAGACGGATTTTTACCCACAGAACTAAACCATTTTAACAGTATTATGGTATCATGTAACAGGTACATGAAGTCTAATTAATAATAAATCTTTTTATTCATTATCAGTTATTACTATACATGATGTTTTTACTGTGACAAAATAAATGGATATAGGTTCATTGTCAATTTTTTAACGGCATGTGTTTTTCATTTATTCACCATTCCATATTGACTCTAACATGTATTTGATGATTTTTTTACTTGTACTAAAGAATTAAATATCATTTGAAATGTGATTAAACATCCAAAATAACTAATATATCATATTAATGTCATTATATGTATATAAATTATTTTATAATGATTCTGGTTATATACCATAAAGACGACTTGTTTGATGAGATAATGACAAATACTTGGATTCAGATTCACGGTTTTGTGAGAAATGAACTTATTTTGTATTATTATTGCATATTTTGAGTGTGTAATGATTCTAGAACATTAAAAAAGATAAAATACATATATTATGATCTTTTTAAATCATTTGAAATGTTTCATGACCAATCATGTATAGAGTAATGCAAATTGAAAAACCCGTCTTTCATGAACGTGATAAATTAACACATCTCAGACGGTGTTTGCATTTATATTATAAAAGGATGGGAAAAGAAGGATTTTAATTAAAAATTAAATTAGAATAATGAATCTCCAATACATTTATAGTACTAGAATTATCTTGTCATTTGGATGAGGTGAGGTGATAAAAGAGAGCAAAATAATGGAACTTTTAGAAGGAGTTTAATGAAAAATAATGGGAGGTTCACCTCTTGAGTACTCCTCTTTGAGAAACTCTTTAATACCTTTGATTTTGGCCTCTGTGTGAGACCATTAGGTATTGGACGTGTTGGAGGAGGTTAGGGAGATATCTGAGTAGAATTTAGGCAACTTATGAAGATTTATTGGTGTGGGAGTTAGAGAGGGTGAGGGTGGTTCATATAGTAGAGGGGAGGAGAGTTTTAATAAAATTTTAATAATTACATTATTGTTTCATCTTAAGAAAATAAATAGTGACTCTTCCTTGACTGAGAATAGTAATAAGATCTTGTGAGTTTGATATTTGGTTGACTACATCACTCATTATATTAGGAATATTTTATTTAATATGCAATGTATTTATACGGTAACATAATGTATTTTACTATTCACAATACATTCAAGTATTTCAGAAAAATCACAAAATTTTTCCCGTACAATTATTCAACATGTAGAATCAGAAATTGAACTCCATTTTACAAAAATAATTTTTTAAATAAGATAAATTTAATATGAAAATTCTAATGATTATTTAATCAAAAAATACAAACACATAAAATATTCATCTTAATTTTTAAGGTGCCTAAATATATTTATACATTCATCATTATGTAAACTATTCATAAGAGTCATATTAATATTTATAATGTTATGTTATAATTCAAATATCTAGGTTACTATCCACTAAAAAATCATGTTAATTCTATCAGAATCTAAATATTACCCTGAACACAACCGTGTATGTCAAATTTTTAAAATTCAAATCATAGAACTAGCAAATATACCTTTAATGTCTATGTAATGAATATATCTTATAAAAAAACAAGTTTTGTTATATAGAGTCTCAATTATTTATGAAATATAAGCTATGAATAGAATTTATTTAATAGAGAATTCCAAAAAATGTTTGGGGTGATACAACATCCGATTTGTCTGGGGTCGAGAGGGTTTTCGTTCAAGCTGTAGGGTTTGAAAAAACCGAGAGACTCTTGTGTCTATAAAACACCCATAAGGGGGGAAGCACAAGAATTGTACCTCCTTGTCACTCTGCATATCTCCTTGGGGTGACTTATTATGAAGAACATATCTCCTAGGTTCTTGGTTTAATTTATCCTAAATTCGAACGGTACACATCAGGTCCCACTTGGTTTGGTCATGTACCCCCATGTTTCCAGTGTCTTGTGACTGAAATTTTCCAGACATCCTCCATGCCTTCTGTAGGAACCATGATTTTTCGAAGAACAGAAATGGTTGTTCCATCTGGATCTAATTCTATAAATCAGATACCTCTCAATAAATTATTGTCATCAAGAATCCAAAACCAACATAGAGAGGAAATAGAAAAGGGTTCTAAACAACCACCCATCAAGATTCCCCTAAAAAGTGATAATGGGAAAAAAAGAAAAAAATAAATCCCTCTCATAACAATCAAATGTCTATATCCACAAAGAGGACATCATTACCTGAAAAGTGATAAACATCAAAAAATAGGATACTGAGCATATATATACAACTAATGTTCCAACGTTCTCTCCTCTATTCCACCACGTCACAAGAAGACATGATCCTAGGGGATAACACACCCATGAAACCCCTTTTATTCGTGGTCTAGGATATCTATATGTCGCTCCTCAATGAACACATGGTCGTTAAATTCAATCTCACCCCAATTGATTATGTGCGAGTCATCACAATGGAAATGATGTAGCTATGACACATGAAAAACATAGTGTATCTGGATCATCAATGGGAAAAGTGAAATATGGTATTCAACAGCTCAAACATAATCCAACACCTCAAAAGGACCAAAAAACTAGGTAGACAACCTACTCCCACTACCAATCCTTCACTTCCCACGATGGGGAGTCAGCATTAGTGACATGAGATCACCAAAATCAAACAACATAGTTCTCCTCCTTTGACCGACACATTATTTTTCATGATACTAGGGCACATTCATCCTCTAATGAATTATATAAACCACCTCTGTATTGTTCTACACTAGTTCCAGTTTATGAATTTCTAACTCCTCATCCCTAGTCTAGCACAACTGAGAACAGAAAAGTCATCCATAGAATGCTACAAATAGATCCTCAAAAATGGTGAAGTGAAAACTATTTTCTTAAGTGAACTCCACCAAGGGTATTTTCCTAATCCAAGAATCTAAAAAATTATATACACTATAGCACAACATGCTAGATGAAAGAGAAATATTGATCCCAAAACATGCATTTAGACAACTTCACAAACATATATTATTGATGAAGAGCTCTGAAAATGGCATGAAGATGCTCTGCATGCTCCTCCTAAAACAACGATTATACAAATATTTCATTGATAAGAACCATGATGATTTTATGTAGGTGCTCACAAAATATTGTTTACATCAATCCAATGAACACAGCCTGATAATGTTTTACACTGAACAACATCACACCAACCTCGTAATGCCTATGATGACAACAAAAAAGAAGCCTTCGGGATATCCTTAACCTTCACACACAAATGATGATATCCTGATAGCATGTTGATCATTGAGAACCAAATTTTACCCTTCATTTGATCGATTAAATCATCAATCCATGGAAGATGATAGTGATTCGTCACAATCAATTTGTTTAAGAGATGGCAATCGATACACAACCATAAACATCTTTGATCCATCTTCACAAAGAAAAATTGTGTACCCCATGGTGACACAATCGGCCAAACAAAACCACACATTAATAGACTATTGAGTTTTATACACAGTTCTTGTAACTCAGTAGGGTCCATCACATATAGAGACATAGAGATAAGATATTCTCCCAGTTGTAGCTCGATCCCAAACTTGATCTCTCGTTGAGTGGGTAATGCTAAAACCTCGTCTAGAAAGATATCAGGGTACTCTTATACAACCATGGAAAATAAAAACTATTGGATGTTCTAGGAAATCATCCTCAACTCGTCCATATATACTAGCAAGGATGGAACATGCCACTGACCCATCTGAGGGTCTCTCTCTCAAACAAACACCTTTGTCTTTCCACGAGCATCGAAGAACACCACCTTTATCTGGAAGAAATCTACGATAGCCTAAAATGAATAAAACAAATCCATGTCAAGGAAAACAAAATATGGTGGTATCTATAAACATATAAAATCTCCCCATGAATGGTGCTTCCCAAGCACTAGCTAACAGTTTCTACCTACTTCAAACATATTATCTCGGTCTTCAGCCAGCATATTGAAATCGAAAGGAAATTGAAGCCTCTATAACTAAAGTCCCAATGAATAGAAACTATGATTTTATATGACAATTTTCATCAATCATGAATCAATCATGGAATACACCCAAGTATAAAAAATGAAATAGGTACCTCAAATGACATCTAGATCACCTTGCACTGGTAACGCTAAAGCTTTAAGATGGCCACGACTTCCTCCACAACCTCTCTTACCCTGATAATGACCACCACCACATCCATAATCTAATCTTAGAGGATATGGAATGTTAAGGAGTAATCCTATACCTTCCCCATATTCTCTCTATAAATCCAATTCTCATCCAACATATTGCATCTTCCTCGGCTAGAACATCCTCAATGGAAGAACCTAGAGTAGAAAACCTAGTGCACAATGACCACTCGTTATGTTTTGGAACTCTCAAGGATGATTAAATCGTCCACCACTTGAAAAATAAGTTATTGATCCCTTTACATAGGCCTGAGAGCTGTCACACCATGAGAAATGAGATGTTGATGGATGAGACTTACCCTAGCCGAACAAAAACACTTATACCCTAAAAACTGGGGACCCCAGACAACAGATCTTCTTCTTGAAGAATCACGATGACTCCCCTATAGTAAAGGTTCAGTTCTGGATAAAGTACTCTCGATGATATATTCACTCTCCTGTACCTCAAAATATTTCTTTAAAATAAACAGGGTGACTTAGAACTAGATATCTAGATACAAAGCCTCCTCAAAAGGCCATGTCCTAGAATCCTCATCTGGAACGAGGTCCAAAGTATATTGTAAATGAATCTGAAATAGATTCCAAACTCTTGCAACCTGGATTTCCCCTATAGAATGTGAAGAAAATCCTAGAGACTAGACACCTTCATGGTCGATGAAGGAAACTTAACTATGAACATGTCTCAAAACTCCTCCCTTGAGATCAATAACTCCTCACTATCTCCGAGGAACAAGAACCACCACTGCCTCACTATTCCATGAAACATTGTCACTACTAAATATAACAAAAGCTCCTTCCCTGAATGGATCAAATTTAAGGTAATCTGAACCTCTACTAAACATTCTTATGTGACTATATCTGAAATGGATCCCTCATACATCTATGTAATCGGGCACTAAAACTATCGGAGTGTCCTCCACTATTCGTCGTCAACCTCTTCCCTGTGGCGATCTACTAGCACAGTCTATTGGAAATATTCCTAAAAATCCTAATGAATACGTCGACCTAGATCCATACCTGCAAAATAAAAAACAGTTAGAGATCCTAAACCTGTGATATGGATGTCTGAATATCAATTAATTAATTCTTTTCTTTTTTTCATTTTAGATTAGCATATCCCAAGATCAACCCATTCAAACATAGGCATAATGAAGAATGATGAATGATCCTATCCTAGGTCTCTATCATGCAACCAGTGTCACATTTTTGAGTGGGTGATATAAACATAATGGTCTATTCATCATATCACATGGGCCCCAAATGCCTATGTCTCAAACGTCTCTAGTGTGTAATGTAGTTGCTAAACATAACTGAACATATTTCTCTACCAACCCATGTATCCTCACATGGGCCTAACACCATACTCCATAATATCCCTAAAATGGCTCTAATACCACATTTTCATGACCCCCTCCACACACGGTGTACCCCTCCTAGGCGATCATTGTGAGAAAGGAAATAGTGACCCCCCTGAGTCCCAACTCCAGAAGGCCATGGTATGGTGACTTGAATTGAGGGTATAATAAACCGAAAATCATTAGGCATTACCCTCTAATGGAACACATGAAAAAGAGAGTTATAATATAGACATAAACCAACTACAAATCAGACTGCAATATGGAAGAAAACCCATGTACAGATATGTAATTCCATGTAAAAACTACTAAAATTTATGGGAAAATTGTATGTACAAAATGAAAGTAAAAAAACAACAGTGACCATGAAGCCCAGATAGATCATGTAAACCCATTCTAGTAGTAACCATCCTGATCTCCAACTTTATCTAAGTGACCTAAAACAATGTTTAGGTTTATGTAGTGGAGTATAATAGTATACCCAGTAGGATCCTTCCTAGATCCTCTCAAGAAAAAGTAATGAACGGTGCTAAAGAACTATGAAAAACAAGTGAAACTTACTCATCACCTAAATAGGTATACTATTTTCTAAAAACTTCCATGGAAACTCTCAACAAGTATTGAATAAAATTTTATATAACATAATAAAGGTTATAAAGGGCACCCTACTATGACTTCCCCACTGGTTTCCCACATTCTCCTATCATAACATGACCTAAGAGTCTCTCTCTAATAAGGCTTTCCCCCAGACAGCTGGGAGAAGCACCAAAATAATCACCTTGTGCAACACAACCACTACATCCACGTAACCAAGGAAACCAGGTAGTTTCCTTGGGCCACCAAAACTCACATAATGTTTATCATATGTAGTGAATCATATCAGAAGCCATTACAACCCATAGACCGAGTAAGTATCCTCAATCCATAACAGCCTATACCTATTACTCATATAGTAGTCTATACGAAACTATATCCATAATATAAGTGTTTTTGAATATAAAAAATCCATTACACCCTTCTAAATACATATATGGGGAAAAATAACCGCTATGCTTACCATCACAAGAAACTACCATGAGAGGAGAGTGGGGCTGAGGGTTGTTGTCATTCATCCACCCTTCCACTGGAATGTTGGGGAGAACACCCAAAGTGATTAGAATCCCTTGGTTAAAGGATTCTCTAATTGACAAGGACATATAGCATATAGAAACACGAAATTTAAATGATATAATATAGCTGAAAACCACACTATTGTCATAACCTAGTCATAGACTCAACTATAGGTATTGTCTCTCAAACTCTTGTCTTCCACTGATAATATTAGGTATACTATCTTCACAAAACCATTTAATGATAATTATTACATTATATAATTAAAATTATATTAGTTTTACTTTATGTTAATTAATAATTTAAACATTAATTATACATTAATTAACTCTTATTAATTTCACATTAAACAACAATAGCATCACACCAAAATTCAATGCCCTCCAGGACTAACCAAACCAAGTCCGTAACTTCTCAGAAATATTACCTCATTATTTCATCTTAGAAAGCTACATCCCCATAGGATAATATCATTTATTCAGTAATTTATTAATATAATTATTATTTTCTCATATTCGAAGGAATTATAGATTAATATTCTAGGATACTAAACATAGGGGTGCTCAACTCGGTGAGTATATGAACTACCTGTAATTTCTTTTCCACCTATAGTCGAAGAGTAGACCTATCCTCCCTGAAGAAGCTAAAAATGAAAATGAAAATGCATACCCTACGTGTCTTTATACTTTTTTGGATGGAGGGTAAGCAAGACTATCTACCTTGAGCGATGGGGAATGTAATGAAGATAAATAATTAAAAGATTTATCAAAGGTCCAATAATAAATATCCAACCCATTTCTTCATCTCCAGTGTCCTCACCAATTCATCATCTATGATTTCACATAAATAATTAGAGGAGAAATGAATATCCTACCTCAAAAGCTTTCAGAAGATCTCCTCTTAGGAATGTATCAAAGCAATAGATCACGATCGCCTTCCCCACAACAAATGCATCCTCCTGAGGATGTCGCAGCACAAACGCATCAACAACCACAAAAAAAAAAACTACCTTATAACCATGGAGATCAACCTCCATATGATGTTAAGGATAAATAAGACAATACATACTGATGAATACCAATGAATTAAGGTTGATCATACCATGGATTGAAGACAAATTAAAGAAAGGTTGTAGGGAACTGATTTAAGAATGAGGAATCCACATACATTGAAGATGGAGGTTTCCTGGTCTTTTGGGGTCAAGAAGGTGTGTGATCAAGCTGTAGGGTTTGAAAACATGAGAGGATGGGTTTTTTTAAGACAACTAGTGGTGGGGTAGTACATGACTGATACCTCCTCATTATGTCGCATTATACCTTAAGGTGCCTTATGCCAAAAAACACGCCACCTCAGTGCTTTGTTTTATTTTTCTGAATCCTAAATTGTACACATCGAGTCCCCCTAGGTCACGTCCTATACCCCCCTTATTTCTATCTCCTCACGAATGAACTCCTTCAGACTTCCTCTGAGCCTTCTTCAAGAACCACGGTCATCAAAAAAATTCAAATTGTCAACCCACACAGATCCGAGACCTTACATATTTATTATTTATTTATGATTATAATAACATTTTATAACACATCTCATTATCTATTTCATTTCATGTAAATAAGATAACATCATATGTTGATGTGTGGACTACCGCCTCCTAAAAGCAATGTGATATGTTAACAGACTACATGGAACACATTATTGATGGGTTGAATTAGATATATACGGAGTAAATAATATATATATGATATTTATTAAATTATTACATGTCAATAAATATAACACATCATTTTATTTAACACTTTAACGCACATTGAAAAAGGTGATAATGTCTTTCATGGATTTGTGGACTACCACCTCCATGAAGCGATGTGATTACTTTTACATGACAATAATTATATATATAAGTATAAATGATTAAATAATAAGGTATATATTTTATAATTATATTTTAGGAAAGTTAAATTGTTACTTACCTTCTTTCCATAATGATCATTGATAAATGAGATCATTACTCATGTGTGCAAATGACCAACCATGTCCATGATTGTAATATCAGTTCATTTTTCATATCCATTTTATTATTTATTCTAAATTATTAATTTATGTATGGATATGATATTTATTTCTATATTATTATTATTATTATGTTTATATAGTGACAACTTTGACCAAAATTGACCTATCAATGTCGTTTTGAAAAATAAACATAATATTATCAAAACATCCTACAAAATATAAACTTTATATGGAGTTTTATTCAATACTATAATAAGTTGAATAAATGTAAAAATGAACATGAAATAGGTTAAAGTGAATTTATATAATTAATATCAGTTTATTATTTCAGATCTTAAAGACACACAAGACTAGGCAGACCCAAGATAAGGGATTTTGACTCAATCTCCATTCATCGAGGCATTTGTTAATTGTATGCACATATATACATTTGTAATGTGTATATCCATTCACTTTGAAATTATTTATCATTATTATTTAAATTATCATGTTATTTTATGTTTTGTATAATTTTATTCATTCATTCATATTGTGATTTAAATGTCTAAATTTGTATGAGACACATTGAATGATTAAAGATGAAATCTTATATTATATATATATATATTATAGATATTGTTTTTCATATTTATTTTATATGGATTTAAAAAGAGTAATAAAATATATTTTATGTATATTTTTAATTTCATTAAAATATATTTACCAATGAATCTTTTTATTGGAATAATTCCTTTTGAGAAATGAAAAAAGGAATGTCTTATTCTCAACATACACGATGTTAACAGATTTTTCCACTAACATTGGAATTATAATAACTTTTGATTCTTTTTCAATATTAAATGTTTTATTAATTGAAAATCATTGTTTTCTTTTTGGTCATTTTTTTTATTAAAATGAGATTTTAAATGGATTTATTATTCCAATATCATGAAATGTTTTCTTGTGATTGAAAATGAAATTTTGTTAAGGAAATGTTTAAAATTGAATTCTTTTATGGGATATTATTATATAAATTCTACTTCAAAATTTTATGGGTCATTTCATAATAACTTAATGATTGAGGTTCAATGATAAACCAATGATGGGTGGGTCTGTGATATCTCTCGAATGAATTGGCTATGGATATCGGTCGTATGGTTCATTCATTTGTAATAGTGACATGTATGGATGTCGACCATATAGGTACTCCATTTATAAGAGTGAAAATTATAATGTTGTTCCAATTTACCATAATATATTTTCTATTCTTTCTATTCTGACTTTATATTAATTTTTATATTATAAAAATTTATTATGTTATATTATTATCAAATGAATGTATTAGCAACATTTCGTGGGAAAAATTATTACTTTTTAGTAAAGTTTCATGGATTTTATTTCATATAAATGGTCTAAAAGATTAACTTTTTTATATAACTTATGTAACACCCCAGGTAAATAAAGAATATGACATTTTATTATTTATCCAAATTTGTGAATAAAATATTAATATGACTATAAAGGGGACGCTATGCTCGATGGTGTACCCAACACACAACAATGAGTTTCATTGAAATCTTACGTTGCACTCTAATAATAAAATAATATTTTTTTAAATGGTAGTTAACATGTAGTCATTGTATTGGCAGGAATGGATATAAATAACTAAAATATGATTATGTATGTTTTTAAATGTTTTTACATTTATCCAATAAAAGATAAAGGCTTAAAATATGGAAAGAATTCAATTTTAGGCGTATATGCCCTAGTTTTCACTAAAGGTTCACTTATCGCCTTTTGATGGAGAACCGTCATTAAATATAGTTTTGTTCACTCTTATAAATTCTATTGGACCAAATAAAACTCTTCTTAAGAATCGGGACATCAAAATTTACTTTGTGTAAATTTTTGGTATCTTTCCGATAATGTTCATTTTTTTTAATGACTATTGTAAACTGTTGTATTTTAATTCAAAAACTCTTTTTAATCTAATTTAATTATATGATTAGATTATATTTTTAATTGGTTTTAAAGTGAAATTAGAAAATATTTTTACCATTAAATCCAATAGTGGTCGTTGGAATTGATTTCACTTCGAAATCAGACTTAAACTAGTAAAAATCTTTTGATACTTATTGTTTTATAAAAACACGCTATTTGCTCTGACAGCGGGAATTAATTATTAAATTAATTAATGTGACTAATATGTTTTGAATTTTGTAAAACGGACTTCATTTTTGAATTTGGAATATCAAATATAGCTTAGGGTGATGTTTTGGTATTTTTCTGAAAAACACAAATTTTTGATGAATAGTGAAACCACTAAGTGGTAATCAAGAAAACTGATTTTTCAGTTAAATGAAAGTTTACCACTAATGTGTATTGAATTTTGAAAATCTGACATACATGGTTGTCATTATGAAGTAAAATGTGGTTCAATGGGATAAAAATAATTTTTTGATGAATAGTAACTTATTAAGTTCTTAATCGCGATTAGTGGTAATTAGGGTAGTTTAAGGTATAAATAATGCTTTAATAATATGAAATGACCTAGACACATGTACCAACCTTATTGGTTGTGTCATGGCCGACCAAGACAAGCCATGGGTCAACTTGGGGACCCCATGGATCCTCTTTGGTTGGGAAATGACATAAATAACATTTTATTTAATGTAAAAGTAAAATTGACACAAACATGATATGTTTTACTAAAACAACTTTTAAGTGGGGTTATACAAGTCATAATTTTGATTATAAATATTCATTGGAAATCGAAAACGATTTCCTACATCATAGTATTTTTTTTTATAATTTTTAGACATTGAATAAATTAAATTATTTATGACATAATAATGATGCAGCGATGACATCATTATTTGACGATTTAAATAAAATGGAAAGATAATGTACAATCTATGAACTACACATGTCCAAAACTTATTGGATGAGTGGATTTCGAAGCCTTATCACATTATCCACGAATTATATCAATGTGGGACCTTTTGAAACCGAAACACATTTTCAAATAAAGTAATATTTCTTTAATTTCCAAAAGTGCCCCTCCTCTCTTCTTATAAAAGGCCCCCACCTCTACCTCATTTAACACACTCCTCAAGCCTTTGGCTCGGCCAACCCCTGCCCATTTACTCTCTCCACATCCCTATCCTCATCCTAGAGGATTCCCTTTGGGAAGAATCCTTTCAAAGGAAGCCTTTAGGCTCAAATCCAAAGGAGTTACACTTTTAAAGGTAATTCATTCTCTCATGTTCATTTGTTTTATTTTGCTTCTCCAACCCCCTAAACTCTTTTTATTTACTTATTTTGTAACAACACCAGTATCTTCAATATACTAGTATGTTTTTATAATATTTATTCGAGCTACACTCTCACACAACTACATCAAATGGTTAAAGAACATACGGTTTCCGTGGATGGTGAAATTCTGCCTCCCGAAACGATGATTGTTCAATACTCATTTAACACCTTCAAAGGTGGCCATTATGATGTCACTATTTTTATATATGATATATAATATGTTTATGTTTTATTTATGCTTCTGTATTTTTCATTTTTGTCTTACCTTTATGGCTTCCATTATGGGTATACGCGATATCTTCATTTAAGGAAGTGCGGACTACCGCCCCCTCAAAGTGATTTGATTCGTTAAATACCATATGTGGGATGTATAAAGGATGGAAATATGATATTATATATGATATTATACTGGAATTATAATATACCTTTATATCATTATTATTCCATTCTATAAAATACGAAATATAAATGAAAGTAGCGTTCATGCGTACGTACGGCTTACCGTCTCCATGAACGGTGCATTTCATTTCTTACCTCTAAATGATTATGTAATGTTATAAATGCATGCATTTACTGGATATATATGACATATATGATATCTACATAATTAATACAATTCTGGATATAATAAACCTTTGACCACACGAACAACATGTAATTGTAAGAAGTCCACTTTCGACTTAAGAACCAAATATCGACAAAACAAACATGATTAACTTAAATGATTAAATAATGTTTATAACATGGTAATATGTTATATAAAAGGAATAATGAACTTTAAAAAGGTTCTTATGGAAGTATAAATTAACTCAAGTTTATTATTCAGGAGATTAAAGAACGATCGAGTCAAGTCGGACCCGAGGTAAGGGATCCTACAACTCTCTTTCTTTTAAAGTACACTCTTTTATGTCATTTCTTTTAAGCTCATCTTTCTTATGATTGGGATGTTATTTTATATTACTACTACTGTAATTTTCATGTTCATGTGATGAGAGACCCTATTCTCTCTCATCAATCCATTTTGGAAGTTTTGAGTGGCGTCGTTAGGCTGTCGAACTTTCGTAAGAGATCTAACCTCTCTCTTTCTTTTTACGTACTCTCCTTTATGTCACTTCTTTTAAGCTCCTCTTTGTAATGTTGCGGGATGTTCATTTATATTCCTCTTGCTGTAAATTTTATTTTAATGTGATGATATAACCCATTTGATCTCATCAATCCATATTCGGAAGTTTTATGTGGCGCCGTTAGGCTGCCGAGTTTTCATAAGGTATTTTCATCTCACTTTTATTCCCGTGATATTTATGATACATTTGCCACAAATTCCATTGAGTGGTGTATTTACTGCCCATTATTCTAATATTTGTGTAATATACTTTCATTTATGAGTATTTACATCAATGGTCTATTTTCCTTCTTTCATGGGGTGTATGTTTTGAAAGATATCCAAGTCGGTAAGGGAACCTTTCACCCTCCTTTTTTTTAAAAGACTTCTTTTGTTGGGTCTTTTAATTTACTTATTTTTATGTTGGGATATGTTCTCATATATCCTTATTGATGTAAATTTTATGTCCAAGTGATGAGATACACTTTTTATCTCTCATCAAATCATTTTGATGTGATGCCGTTAGGCTGTCAAGGGAACTTTTTAACCCAATTTCGATTTCTTTGGGTTCAACTTGTAGTCATTGAATATGTCACCCATTGAATATGTGTGAATGACATTTTATTGTTTTACACTTAATATCCACTTATATTGGGTGTATATATATTTTTCACACATATTTTTGAGATTTATCTGTCGTTAATTTAAGGATACCTTCTTTATAAGGGATTTCGTCACATTTGACATTTCTATTGAGGGTTCATTGTTGTTATGCATCAATTCACTCTTATATGGTGTATATACTGTCATTTGGAGTATTATGTCATGAATCCTTTTATTCTCATGATATTATAATGTTCTGACTAAATGTTATTCCTCGATTATTGTATTCAAGTGTCTCTAATTTTGGTAAAACCCCTTTAACCAAAATATTGTTTTAAATGTTTTAATTATTTGTTCTTATTAATATCCAAGTTTTCAAAATGGTTTTAAGGATTTATTTATATGGATATTAATGGTTTAAAATGTTAAAAGCTTCAAAGTGGTATGGGACACTTTGATTCAAAAATCTCTTTATTAAACGTTTTAAATGGTTTTGGAAATGGTCTCTTTTTTAATGGATTCATTATTTCAATATCCTAAAATGTTATATTGTGATTGAAATGTGGAAATGTTATGTTTCATTTATTCATGTTTATGTGATACGATTATGTTATGGTTCTTGGGCATTGTTATGAAGAATGGGTGGTTCCGTGATAAACTAAGGGCGGGTGAGCCCGATATAGCTCTCCAATGCATTGGGTAACGCGAAGGAGTGAAACGTTAAGGTTTCTCCGATGAGATTTAGGGAATATACTGTGATGGGTATTCCAAACGTAACCAAGAGGGTTAGTCCCTATGTAAGAATGTTATGAATCCCTCAAGTTACCTTTATGTCTTATGTTTTCTATGATTTATTCTTGATTTGATATGCCTATGTTTTATGGGTAAAGTATGATTTCATTCTTATGTATATATGAACTCATGTTTCCTTTCCATATTTTTATAACCCTTACTGAGCTTTTTATGCTCATCCCAAGTTTTTGAAATGTTTTTCACAGGTCAAGGGAAAGGTACATGATGTGACGATAGTGTCAAGTATGTGTCAAGAAAGAATCCGTGTTTTATTTTAAATAGGTTTCCATTGATGGGAAGAATGAATATTGTCTTTTACGTAACCACCTTGTTTAAATGTGGAATATAATGCAAGTTTCATGATCTAATTCTCTAAAACTCTAAACCTGAAAAGATCCGCAATGTGTAATCTTGTAATAACTCATGTTTAAGTAAGGTTTAAGGCTGGGGCTTTATAACTTACTAACATTTTTTTTGATTATCCAATGTTTTTAAGGGTTTTTAGCTGACCTAAAGATGATTATTGGATAATAGAAATTATTTTTTACAGTTGTGAAGAGTTTTCAAATAATAGATCATATTGTTTTGAAATGTTTTATATAATGGAAAAAATGGGCACTAATAGGAAGTGACCACATTGTATTTTATTGTTTTGTTATATATGATTTGTTTCCAAAATCTCTAAAACTCCAATAATTAAAATATACACAATGTGGAGGAAAATAAATTTATCTACTTAAATGAAGATTATGTAATGTTTTATTTATGGGTCTTTATATCATTTACTATCACCATCTATTCAAATACAACATAATGGTTTGTAAAAAAATTGAATTACCCAAAGAATATCCTCCAGGATTTTTAAACTATGTGTATAGTAAGGCCTTTTTTTGGAACCATGTGATTATAAAATCATTCCCAATAACCAATTTTATGAGTCATTACCCTAAAAAACATTTATATGTGGTCTATGTCTACTTGTATAATCCATAAATTAATGTATTTCTAGGAAAACCCGCATAATTTCATCCATAAAAAACATAAGGATGCTCTTCAATAATAATACTAAAATTATGTCAAAGGGTTGTGTTCTTCCATATATTTATTCCAAACTTTTGTTCCCAAGGCTTCACAAATTTTTTTTATAAAACCCACTATTGTTTCCCAAAACATAGTAACCCGAATCCAATGTATTTCATTATAGAATTGGATTAAAGTGTATTTAGTCATATACTTAAGGATATAATAGCTTGTTAGTACTAGTAAAATAAATACCAACAATATTCTAATATTACATTTGAATTTATATATTATTACATTTTTGTTTCATTATTTACTTTTTCATAAACATCCATATCAATCATAGTAAACTTCATGGATTCGTGGGAAATAAAAAATTAAGGATGATCATGAATTCATAACAAGGGATAAGTAAAAAAAAGATATCTTTAGTCAATAAATATTCATAGAATAAAATGTTAAATAAAATAAAAATCATTCCATTTAAATAACTTTACTGCAAGTATTATAATGGAATAATAAATTTGATACGGTAAATAACTGAAAACACTGGTCATTTAATCAATAAAAAAATGAATGAAAAAAATACAAATATAATATCATTACAATAATCTCATGGAAAATAAAATAATTAATAATAAATATGCATATGTAAATAAGTGAAAACACATGAAATTTTATAACTAATATGAGAATTAAATATATCCAGAGATAATATCATAATGAAAATCTCATGGATATTAGGATATGTTATAAAAAATATAGAAAGGTAAATGTTTGCACACACATTCTATTTAATCAAAAAACCTTGAATAAAATGAATATAATGGTAACATAATTGTGAAAATGTCATGTATAATAATTAGAAAAGGATTAATGAAAGAAAATTACCGATTATTAGACGTCAAGTTTTTTGGAATATAATAACTCAATAGTGAATGCTTTTCAAAAGACAGTTTAAACTATATGTAGAAACTCATTTAGTGATAGCTTATAGATTCTACTCATTATTATATCACTAGATTGAAGTTATATTAATAACTAGGACCCATAATATCTACATGTATATATAATTCCAAATATAACGAATAATATATTAAATTCAGGATCAATATTCAATATTATTAAAAACATTATTAAACTAGAAGTATAGATTATCAACATTTTAAAGTCAATATAATTAGTTTCAATGTGAAATAATATATATATATATGTGAGATAATGATTCATAGAGAACAATAATTACAATAATTAATATGAATATTTGTGGGATATCTAATCCCAATTTATCATTAGAAGGTGTGTAATTTAAGAAAAAGTTATTGACTATAAAAATATAAAAATAAAGTGAGTCTCAATACTATACCATATCAAAATAATCATAAAATATACAAAGGAATAAAGTGTAAGGTATCGAATAAAACATCCCTGATCGATATATGTAAAATAAAGAATTTTTGTTTCAGATGAATAAAAATACCATAAAATTTTCTTTAAAATACTCTTAATGAAAATATCATTTTCAATTTAAAAATTATCTTTTACAAATTTAATTTCATAATTAATTTTTTAAATAAATTTTATTTTAAAATATATTCTAAGACTTATAATGGAAGCCTTAAAACATTTAGTTCTCATGATAGAAGGAAATTTTATATAGGTTGTTAATGTTATAATAATGATTCCATTCACATATTTTATAAAATTATAAAGGGTAATGTTTGAAAAATTATATGAATATTATATTAAATTTTATTATTAAAATGTATAACATGTTAAAAAATTTATTTCATAAATCACATGGAAATGATTATAAAATTTTTAAATAATTTTTAGATAGCATTTTCTTTGAAATACTACTGGATATATGTCCGAATAGACAAATGAAGTCCTCTTTTGATAAAAATATTTCTCAAATATTTTATATAAAAAGGAGTATCAAAATGGTAGTATAAATTTAAAATATCCTAAATAAATATTAGATAAAAAATTTATTGTTTTAATAATCTAATGATCAAAAAATTTCCATTAATTTAAATTTATATATAAATAGTTCCGATTGAAATGAGAATGTAAAATAAATACCTACAAAGATCATAATTATCTAATGAGAATTAATAAATAAAAATATTTTGTTTCTCCAATTTATATGAAAATATAACTTATTGAAATTAAAAATAATATAATAAAAGTTATATATAAAAATAATATTATAATACTAATGGAAAATGTATATGTAATAAAATACAATAAAAATAAATTTAGTTATGAAATAATTTTCCACATGGTAACATTAATGTGAAATACCATTGGTATAAATAATTGAAACATGAAATTAAAATAAAGTGTATTATAAATTATCCATGATATTACATTCTATATGTGCAGTATATACATTCGATGAATGAAATTAGAATCATAAAATTTCTATATTCATCAATGAAGAAAAATTTAGACAAAGCCTTTTACCAAAAGCATGACTTGTGACATTCATTTTTCATCACCCTGAAAAAAAATTATTAAAATTGTTTACATTATTAATAAATGTATTCTGGTTTTTTATTAATTTTATTTAAATTTTACCTATTTAATATACAATTACGTAATAAATTATGTTAATTTTTGGCGTGCTGATGATATACGACATATGTGTAAAAAATAGCTTTGTGGTGTGGAATATTATTCCAGGTGGTTATTATTTTACCATATATAAAATAATAGTCATGAAATAATTATCATATTTATACAAAAATTATACTTTTAAGACCAAACAAGAATTATTTTCTAAAAAATAAATTATGTTATGATCATGAGGAAGGAAGCTCATAAATACAGATGAGTAACATTTCCATTTCTAAAAGATCATTATGTAAAAGAGTTAAGTAATATTTTATCATTCAAAAAATATCATGAAGTCATAAATACCATATTATTTCACAAAATATTTTTATATATTTCATCAATGTGGCATGAGGATGAACAGAGAGTCTCATCTATTCGAGAATGTGGTAGTCGACACTTATATGAAGAACGTTATCCTCTTTCAGTGAGTGAAATCTTACATAGTAAAATGTTGTATTATATTTAAAGATACATAAATGTGATATTAATATAATATTTTTATATTTTATAAAATATATATTCATTTATTTTATACTTACTAATTCCATTAAAAGAGTTAGTAAAAATTTAATCATCTTGCATACCGAGGTGGTAGTTTTACATACACATGATCGATGATATTTTATCCTTGGTAGAGTAGAAAGAAAAAAATTTATATATATACTATATAGTTAAGCCATAAGTAAAACGTTGTGATAACTATCATTTATACACATTATATCCATCATTATACCAATCCATGATTGGTTTTTCTTGAAGATGTGTCACATCAATTATTGCGGTGATAGTCAACCCTATACCTGAAAGACATTATCATTTCCTATTTTAGATAATAAGATATACGTTTAGATAATTCCATTTTCATAATAACAACTCAGTAGATTTCAAATACATATTTTCTTAAAAAATAAAAAATTAAAAGGATTTTATGTTGGTGTAATGAGAAAAAACTGTAGTTGGGATTTTTACATCGACTCAACCCACTACATTTGGATTATACCTACTATATTCTAGTAATGGATTTATAAATATAAAATTTCGACTATAAATAGGGATTTATGTTAAAATGTGATTTCGTTTGTTCTTGTATTATCCATAATGGTATTATGGTTTGAAGAAGAGATTACAGGAGTGTCCTTATATATGTTAGGTGAGTGTCACACTTATAATTTTTTAAAAGGGAAAGGTGGAACCACTTTTATAATAAGATAAAAGATCCATAATGTGTAAGTTATAAAGTATGAATAAAACCATCCAATTTAATTTAGATAACTATTTAGGTCACTTTTACCCTTATCTTTTTTATTGTATCCCTTAGTAAACTCCTTATAACCTCTTTTGTGGTAAATAAATTTACTACTTTCATTATTTATTATAGGAAAAAATTAATTTGACCTTATTGAATAAAATATTTTATAATAGTTTAAAATATGTAATCAATTTTACCAAATTAAATTCACATAAGTGGAATGTTAAATTTTAATAACAACACATAGACATAATGAAAATGTGGGGTTTGGAGAAGAAAATTCTCATAAATATGGTAGCTTTTTATATAAGCATTCAATAAAAAATAGATTTAAATTACCAAAATTATTTTTAATATAAAAAAATATGACATATGTAGTTTTTAAATTAATTTAAAATAAAATTTATAGTCGTAAATATTTTATTTGAAAAGGCAGTTCTCTAATAAAGTGTAGTATTTTCTACAATTATATTAAAAATTATTCAATTCATAAAAATAGAAAAAGAACAATCCAATATAATTTCAAAAGTACAGATTTCAAACATGATGTTCATTTTGTAAAATATTTTTATAAATAGTTTAAAAATTATTTTAACAAAAGTTTTCTTGAATCGATTATAGTGTTTTCTTAAGAAAATTATTTTCATAAAAAATAATATTTTTTCCACCAAATATGTCTTATTTTATTTCAATTAAATATATATTAAATTATTTTATTGTATATCACAATAAAGCATATAATTTTAATTATTAAGTTAGTTCAATTAATACCCATCATATTATTGGATAATTTGTAAGGGTATATATAGAGACCCTGACTCTAACATGTTATAGCCACTGTCTACATTATTAATGTGTCATAAGATATAAGGAATCACCCCCAAAATGGTCAAATATTTTATTAGGCTCATTAAAATATAACTATACATGATTCGTAAATTACATTTTCATACATAAATTAAAAATAGAAATTTCATTGGGAATAATATTATTCACACTATAATATCATTTTTATCAAATAATTTACTCTTCATGGAATCCTTATAAAATGGAAAAATAATGTTGAGCTCAAATGATTATTATGGTTTCATAATAATGGATGATATCAGTAATCAATAATATGAATCATCATGGAACTATATTTTACATAGAAAAAGTGCAATATAAATAACTTTAATGTCATGGTAAGATAAGGGATAATCATCAAAAGAATTTAAATAACTGAAAAAACATTCCATTTAATCAATGAGCTGAAAATTAAATGCATCAATAAATAATATGATAGATAAAATATCATGTATAATTATAACATAATCTATATAACGTAATTTCTTAATTATCATATATCATGTTTCCTAGGAACATGATACTGTTACATTAAAGATATATCATAAGAATGTTTCTTGAAAAATTTAAATACTGATTCAGTATTAAAAAAAATTCACTATTTTCTGGAACGTTAACAATAATTTCTAAACAACTAGATAAAATTTACTTGGGTTTTTTCCAATGGATTTTGTTTCACGAGACCAAACGGAACATTGAGGGACATTCATTAACCTATCCAAAATTTCATTCATGGCAAAAAAATTCCTTATATATCTAATAACAAATTAAATTTACAAGCATTGATCATTATCATAACGTATTAGTATTTTGTAATGGATATGTATTTATCATTAGTTAAAATAATTAAATCCAAAGTAAACATGATTAATAATAATGTTCTCTTTTCATATAAATAATCATATCCATCACAAAATAAAATAGATATCTATGATAAATGTATTTTCTAAGGAATAAAGACCATAATAATGTGATAATATCAAGATAATGTTTAATTTCACAAAATAAATTGACTTTGGGAAATAAAATTTACCACTTGGTAATTTTGATATCAAATAACTTTTGATTAAATAAAAAATAGGGAGCCAAAAAATAAAATAAATAATGAATTTATTTTGATGTTATTTTTCAAAGGGGGATTATATAGACCATATAAAATATAATTGGCACTGAATACCCAATAAGAATAAATGAAATTTTAACTGTGATGAAGTCTAATTCCACATGATTCCATTTTTTTAATATTATATAACATCTTATGTGTTTGTTCTAAAAACACAATTAACTTACCGCAATATTATATTAATATTTATAATATCATATATTATTCTTTTAGAACATGTTATCCCCATTTTATTGATAATATTTCATTATTTTTATTATTTCAGGTGTTAATTTCCCTATTTTATCATGTTTGTATTTTTAGGAAACATCTAGTTCTATAACATATTATACTCTTATATAATATATAAAATAATAAAAAATTAAATATGTATCATTTTTATACATAAATCATAATTTTAAAACCAACCAACAATTATGGTTATGAAAAATGATGTTTGTTATTATCATAGGGACGGTAGGCAGTACCTACACAAGGGTCAACTTTCGATTTTCAAATGATCATTTTAAAAATATGATAAGTAATATATAAACATTAAATAATTATAATATATCATTTATACCATATAATATAATAATATATATATGGCATCCATGTTCTGTGGTGATGAAAACTATGTCACATCACATCGTTAGCGTGTTTGTCAACACATACATCAATCATGTTCCTATCTCTAGGGAAATAAAAATAAAAATATATTATAATTATATAATGATAAATATTTCATGAATATCAAAATTATTTCATTTATATAACATATAATAATTTACCTTTTCTTTACAACCAACCGTGTGAAGATTTATTGAACGAAAAATCACATCATTTCGCAATGTGGTTTTCCGCTGTAGACACTAGCGATGTAATCGTATATCCAACATAATGGATATCATAGATAAATATATTATATAATGAACGTAAATGTATTGTTATGTTATAAATAATATATTTATAATGTAGATACATCATGATAAATATCCATTAGAGGTGTAAATGGAAAAACCAATGACATTGCATCATGAGATGGTAGTTTTTCATAAAAAAAAATGATTATTCAATAATAAATTTGATAGAAGTTCAAATGATATTAGTTCATGAACTTATTATATCAACATAAATGTATATGGAATAATATGATATTATTATATGATCATAGTTTATTAAAAATTAAAGAGGTGGACAAAGAAGTAAAATAATGATGATTTGAAAATCATTTCCTCTTCATTGGGTATCCTTCTTGTTATTTCACTATATAAATCAAAGGATTGATTTGTGACAATGATATGGAAACAATTATGAGATTATTGTAGTTATAAACTGATATGTGAAGGTTTTTTGTGATAATAATTTCTTAAGAGGTGTGATGAATTGAAGTATATTAGTTCTCTTTAATAGTTTCCGAGTAGTGGAATTCTTCTAAATACCAAAATGTATTGGCTAATTAGTGGCCAATAATACATGATGTGTCTATTATTTTAATTAATAAAGTGTGTATGGATTATATGGTCTAGTAATACCTAAAACACACAATAAAACACATGTTTTACACATTTTGTACTTATCATTCATGGTTCACATCTTTTACCATATTGTATTTTCTTAAAATTTACTAGTTTTCAAACATTGTTTATTTATCCATTAAGACTAAATTAATGTGAAAAATATTATTCTATTTGATCACACTATATTTATATTATAATTTTTTTTTAAAAAAAATACTATGTTATATAATGATAAAAAAAACTGCATTAGTCTTAATTGCAATGACATGATTTTTCGTATTTAGGGTAAAATATATTAACCATAAAAGTATAAATTTTCTATTAGTATGACATATATTATAAATTTATTATCATTTACAGATCACTTGTCATAATATAGTACTATGTATTTTTTTAAAATCTTTTAATAAATTATATTTTTTATAAAATATTATTAATGTTGATTTTTTTAATATATTAGGGTTACGCTAGTGTAACATGATATTTTCATCTAAAAATTTAAATTTACAGAATAATTCTCTAAATTTAATTCACTTAAAATATTTTCACTACCCATTTTATGTTAATTTTTATAACCCATTTTTAGTAAAAAAATTTATGTTATTTGATATTATTATAATTTTTTTTCAAATTCATTTCATCCAATTTAATAGTTAGGATATAAATATTATAATATTTAATAATATTTTAACACTATATTATTGTTTGAAAAAACGTGTCTTGTATATAATAAAATATATAGAATAAACTTGTTATTGTGCATATATAAAATTTAAATTCAGTTTTTGTTGTAACTTAATATAAATGTACTCTTATGTGTAATACACCATTTTTAAGAAAATGGATTTAATTAAAAAATATATATTTTAATGTCCATGGGTTTATATCATCACCTATGTTTTGTATAGAGTGTCACATATGAGATCAAATACAATTTTTTATTTTATAATTTTATGGTGTTAATGTTTTCCAACCATAAATAAATTTCATTATCATAAATTTTTTTAGTAATAAAATGATGCAATTTGGAATTTCTATTATTAAAAATATTACATTGTAAAAGGGTTAAAAAAACATTCCTTTAATAATGGATAAAATGTATGAACATGTGTCATATGGAATAACACATAAATAGGGATCCATGTAACAGAAAATTTGTTGAAATTGAAGATATAGATATAGAGGAAAATAATATATAATTATTGAGACAGACTAATGTCATTGATAAGAAGAAATTTAATGATCAAATCAATGCTAAGGTCCTCAAAATAATAAATCAATAATTTCTTAAAAGGCTGTGATATTTTTCATATAAGAAAGTAATAAGATAATTTTTTTTTTCAGAATCCTTTTCCCAATAACAAACAGTGATTTTTAATGTGAAATATAATGATTTATATTTACTTGAAATGTTTCAATATTACAAGAACAATTTCATCCTATGGTTGTTCCTCGATTAACTTCCTGTAAATCCCTTACTTGATCGAATTAATAAAAATTTTAATAACTAATTACTGAAGCACTAAAATTAACATGAAATAGATAATAATGATAAAAATGTATTTAAATATATATATTAAAATATGATAAAAATAATTTGTTGGAAATCCAAGATATAAAATATATCATTTAATAAAATATATTTACTATGATTTCAAATACAATATAATTTTTTATAAATCCTAATAGTCATATATTACTATTATTACAATTTCATTAATGATAACATTAGCAGTAAGTATATAAATATATTTAAAATCATTTCTATAAGTTATAAAGGATGAATTCTTGAAAACAAATTCCTTTAAAAGATACACCTGCAAAATATTTCTCCAAAATATCTTTAATATTAGTAGACTCCCATCACATAAAACCAAAAAAAGGTTTTATGGCTTTGAAAATATGAAAAATATTAAATTATTTACCGAAGATGTAATATGTACCTCATCTATTAATTAATAAATATATGATTATAACATAATCTGAAGATAAATTATAATTCTTATAACCAAAATACCATTGGTAAAAATATTTCTATAATTTATTTATTTTTAAATCTGAATTCATAAATTCTTCTTATATATTATTTTCTCATAGGTCTGTAAATTATTTATGGTTTATCCTATGGGAATAATTGTCATCATGGATTCAAATATTTCATAATAAACACAAATAAATATTTTAATTATACTAATCATGTCCCTCAAATGTGGAAAACAAGGTTTATTGTAAGGTCCATTATCATGCAATGGGTGGTGATAAGGTCATGCCAAATGAACCATTTTTGGTGTAGTTACACCGAGGAACTTCTGTATGAGAACCACATCAAAATGTAATTTCCAGATATAGATGTATTTCTAATAAAAATTACATAATTTTAAAATTACAAAACCATTATCTTGTTATTCAATATATATCATCAACTAACATCAGAGGGTTATGTTCTATAATCATTGTTTTCTTAATTTTTTTCTTTAGTATTCTATTAAAATTGCATTGATAAAACTATAGAGACCTCAAGGCCATCAATCTGGAGCCATTGTTTTCTTTATTACAATGGACTGTTATATAAGGAATCACATCCTAATGGACTGATAAATTTAGTAGTATTGGTAAATTAGATAAATTCCATATTCCTAAATATAATATGAATAAAAAATTTAATCATTTCTTTTATAATAATTTTATTACCACTAGAATACCCATTATTATAAATTATTCAACTCATTATGGAATCCTAGAGATGGGAAACAAAATAAGATTTTAAAATATTATGAGTAATGGTTTAGTACTGTAGAAGCTATTAGGAAGAAATAAATATAATCAATATTTGAATGATAATGACTAAACACACATTCCATTTATATTACTGAACTATTATGCCAAGATTATTAAGAATTATTATGGAATAGAAAAAACTCAATAAATATTCCATTTAATTAATAGAATGATAATGAAATGCATCCATATATAATATCATTGACGAAATTTAATGGGTAATTAAAGTTTATTATGGATAAAGGAAATGATTGATTATCATATTTTATATTTTCCACGAAAATTAAACCATTACTATTAGAAAAATTCAAATGACAGTTTAAGAAATACTAGGTACATATTTTTTTGACAACTATATATGTACTATAACAACCATTGATAAGAATTTTTAAAAAAAATTGTTACTAATTCATATAGATTATCCAAATGATTTTGACTTTTGTGGAACTTTAATGCACCATAGTGATTTTATGAAATTTTCTACAAAAATTATATTTTATGTATAACAAATGCATCATATATCAAATAATCTATTTTATTCACAATCAACGTTCCTTAGGATAATGTATTTATATTATATAATTGATAATGATTTATCCTTATTTCTCTGATAATAAAAAAATAAAAGTAAAGATTGTATGTAAAAATATATTTGGTTTAGCCAAAATTAATATATATAACAAAATTATATGAATATCTATGAGAAATTTAATTTCTGAAGAAAAATGGTCACGAAAAATATTTTTTTCATGACAAAGTTAATAATCACAAAAAATGGATATATTCAATAAATTTTACAACATATTAATTTTATAGTCATATACTATTGTATGAAATTATAAATAATGAAACAAAAAATACAATGAGTAATTATGGATCATGGTATTAAACTTCAATGTCGAATTAAATACACAACATAAAATTTAAATGGTTAATTATAACAAATTAGACTTAATGAAATGTAAATTGAGATGAAATACAGTACCTTAAGCTTTTTTAAGATTGAAAATTCACTAACCTCTTTTATATTTTTTTAAAAATAATAATTTACTTTCTCAAAAAACATAATGATTTTAATAGTTAAATAAATGATACATTTATATCATATTAACACTGATTCATTAATAATCATTCATTAATTTCATTGTTTCTTTGGTTAATTGCCTTGTTTTCTCATGTGTGTTTCGTTATTAATGATTTTGTTCATTCACATATTTTATATTTATATCATTTCAAAAAAAAATATTCATAATATAATTATGATATTTAAATATCAATTATTATTTTATAACAAATCATAAATTATGGTTCTAAAAAACGAAGTACACTATGATCATGGAGACGGTAGACAATACATATGCATGAGTAACACTCACATTTTCCAATGATCATTATAGAAATAAGGTAAGTCGTATATAATAATTAAATAATGATTATAATTTCATATATAACATATAATGTATTTTATATATAATTGATGTGGTGTGGTGATGAAATGAGATTCACATCATTTCATTAAGGTGGTTATCTACAAGCACACAAACAATTTTATCATCCTTAAGTATTTGAAATGGAACGGAATAAAATGTTTTATATTATCCATATATAATGATAAATATGACATGAATCTCATAAATATTTCATTTATATCACTTATTTTTATTAATTTTGTCTTCATGACCATCCATGTGAAACGATAGGGAAATAAGAATCACATCGCTTCATGTGGTGGTAGTCCATCGTAAACATGTGGGATGTTATTTTATCGCCTATGAAGTGTAAGTATTATAAATATATATATGATATAATTAATACATATGTTAATATATGTTTTAATTATTATATATATACTTTGAATCCATCATCATATTTATTATTTATAGGATGATATTGAAAAACAAAAGATATTAGTTTGAGATGTAGTAGTATGTCATACACACAAATGATAATTTCGTAACACATTTGATAACATTGGAGTTATTTTTTATTCATTACATTAATCTGACATTTCCATATTACATAAATTATAATTGTGTTATTATGCAATCATGGGTTGATAAAAACATATGTAGGTATAGAAAGAAGAAAAATAATGATGCTAGTGGGATAAATTTACCTCTTCTTTCGTTATATTCCTTAGGCCGGAATAAAATCCTTAAAAGGATTAATTTCATACCAAAATATGTCTTATAGGATGATATTATGTATGTTTTAAAGGTATTTGGTTAGTTTTTTATAGTTAATTTGGTTTTATATGTCTAAATAATTAAGGGGAGTGTGTTCCCTCTTATAGGTGAGTAAGAGTGCATTCTTATAAATACCGAAAACTATTCACCATTTGGAGGAATATTGTTGAACTCTATGTTTTAGGTACCAAATCCTTGTTATTGTCTTTTTATGGGTATAATGTTATTGGGTATGGTTTGGGATTGTTTTGAGTGATTTTTTGAAGGTTTTGGGGATTTTCAAAGGGTTCATGTTTTCAGAATGATTTGGGAAAAGTATGTAGCATCTATAGTAAAATGTGAACAATGTGGTGGGGGGCTTAGAGAGTTTTCACGTTTAAGGTTCATGTTATAAAAAAATGTTCATCCTTCCAAGGTAAATCACGATACTTGAGACTTTAGGATCTCAAAATTTGTCCCATTGTTTTTCTAACTGCATGGGATAACTGTGTGAGGTACACACTTAATCCAGTAGCAGGCATAGAGATTGCATATGATTTTTCTAACAGTGTGTCTAATCATCCACAATTTAAAAAGTCTGTTTTTTAAAATGTATCAAGTGTGATTTTACACTAAAACTACCATTTGAGCTGCATTTTGACCCTTACATGGAGTTTCTTCTTTAATATGGTTAGGGAACCTCTCACTCCCAACTTAGAAGAGATTCAAAGTGTTTTAATAGTTGTTTGAATCCAAATCATCCTTGGTATGTCTTTTTTCTTGATATTTTCATTGTTTTTCTTAGATCATCTCTACACTCTATCATGGTTTCTTAGATCTATATATATTACAGATATATATAGAGGGTTTTTGTTTGCAATAATTTTTATATATGGCCTTGTTGATGTTTTTGGATGGAATAGTGGACGATCGTTTGGGGTTTTCACCCAGATTTAAAGAGTGTTTGTAAATTTTTTTTATTTGACCAAAACCCTACATATATTTGGATCCAATCTCTATACCTATTTCTAGAACATGAAGGATTTTATTTTTAATTAATTTTTTTTCTTGATATTAACTGTTATATGTATGTACTTAGCTTCGTTTGAAAATGTTTAGGGTTAGTTTGTTGATTTTTTTTGGAAATGGGATATTATTGTGAAATATGATTTGATGCTTGATTTTAAAATGATGATTTTAAAAATAAAAATTTTATTTTATTTATATAATTGGTTTGTGACAATTGATTTCAATAAAAAATTAGATTTGTTGAAATGATGTTAGGCATAAATGGGTGCAAATGTTTTTGGACTAATTGGTTGAATTGTTTTGACATAGATGTGACTTATGGGAATTTTTAGTAATTGGTTGATTTATTGAAATTTTGTTTTTAGGACTTCTGGGAAATATTTTTTTGTCTTATAGGGTTATGATTTGTTTGAAATTGTTGGCTATCATGGGTTTTAATATATTTGTTGACATAGTTTGGCTAAATATTGATTTCAATGCTTATTTATAATGCCATTAATAATGGGTTAGACGGAATGGATAATAGACCTTAAATACCACTATCAATGATTGGAATGATGTGTGATATACAACAAAAAAAGGAGATGGGGGTATGGATGTGAAGTTCCACTATCAGTGGTAGCACTGAGCGTGGGTGGTTGTGTTATTTGTATGGTTGATATATGTGTGAGGTCAGGCGAGATGAATTGGGTTACACCAACAAGAAATGGGAAAATGGGTAATGACCTATTTTATTTCATTTCATTTTAATGGTTTTGTTTTATTTAAATGTTGTGTTAAAGATGTGTTCGGCTATTTGAAAATTGTTTAACTATTTTAATGGTTTTATTTAAGATCTATTATATAAATATGATAACTTGTTCTATAATAGTGGTCTGAGTAGGAAAGTCATTTGGGGAAATCTTATTGAGTATTATTACTCAAACATTCATGGGAAATTTTGTGTTTTTTAGTTGTTTTATTCTAAGACACAAGTAAGGGGAAAGAATATCATCTTTTTTTTGTTCATTATAATTCTAGGGAGGTATTGTGGCATTTGAGTTTGGAACTTGTTGTGGAGCTATAGAGATATATCTTGAGTCCCTGATTTTTTGTCAATGTATTCATCCACTGTAGTACTATGATTCTTAATTTATGGTTGTTGTTTATTATTATCTTTTATAATTGTATCATTGTTATACATTCTTAACATGGATTATGTAATGGTTTTTGGTAGTGGAATATTTGGTTGGATGTTTATATTCTATAGGGAAAATCGTCCCCCAATCATTCATGAATCAATCAATGTTTATTTCTACCATTTGGATCCATGGTGATGTCACTTAAGGATTATTATTGTTTCACTACCTTCTCAGGACATTGATAAGGGGTGAGACTTTACAATTGATATCATTTTGGATGGTCTTTTGGAATCGTTTTTCTATCATGGATTAGGTATTCATTATTGGATTATTCCATTATTTGGGATAGTAAAAAGGAGTAGGATTTTCCAAACATTAAATTTATAGATTAAAAATATGTTGCTATAAATTTTATTCATAAATTCATCTTACCAGGGTTCTGGGTACATTTGTGTTTTGGAAATACATATAGGAATTGAAGCCCCATTATAAGGGGTTTAGCTAATGATATGATCTTGGAATGTCTTAAATAAATTAATTTCCACTAGGATTTCATATCTAATTTATATTGTTCTATTCATTTTTTGATTTTCAAAAAATATGAAATTAATTTCAAATTTGAGAATTTAAAAGAAACTGGTTTTGTTATATTGTAAATTGATTGATTTTCAAAACATGTTGGATTTTTTAAAAATTGATAAACATAGGAAATATTCAATATTTTGAATGTATGTTGGTAATAATTTAAATCTAATCAAATTTATAGTTATAAGCTTCATTATCTTGAGAATCGGAGTTATGTTGGTTAATCTGTTGATAAGAATGGAACCCATTAGGCATCGTAGAGACTAAATAGAGTATGATTCTTAAAAAATGGATTCTCCTAAGAACTAGGTAAACCAAAAGTTTTTTAGAGCATTGTTGAATCCATTTAGGATTCATAAAGTTGGAATAAAATGGATCAGATAAGGTATGAGGATCATTAGTCTTAGTTTCGGTAGCCGAATCCACCCATATTTTAGGGTGATTCAGAACTAGAAAGGGTGGAGGCATGGATACACAAGTTGAATTGAATATTAGATTTTCATGGAACACTAATAGAGTTAATGTAAATTTACATATGTACAAGTTATAAGACCTTTTATGTCATTTGTGAGAGTTATAGTTCTAGGCATGAGCGGACTATGGTATGATAAGGGAAGATTAGGAGGAATTTTTATAAAAAAGATAATACCCTCACACATTTATAATTTAGTGAACAATGTATTTATTCAACATGAAGCAGGAGAGTGTTGATAGAATATGCAGATAAATTCATTAATTTAGATCAATTTTAACAAGATGTTTCTTCCAATAATTTATTGATGGTGAAATCTATTAAATCAATTCTGAGGAAGGAAATTCATTTGAAAATTTTTGTGCTATGTATAAGGAATTCTAAATTGATGGTAAATAGAGAATTAGTGACTGAAATAGATATATTTGGGTTACTAGTAGAGAAAACATGTTGACACCCACAAGAAACAGTGGGAACTCTAAAGTGGGGAGAAAGCAAAAAATATACACATATTTACATAGAGGGATTGTGGCTTAGAATTAGTCCGCAAGATCAGTGAATATTCCCCTTAATTTTAGGCATACGATTTTATTTTTTCAATGTGTCACTCTAAGACACATGAAGAGAGAATGTACATCATAACCTAGATCATGTCATAATTTAAACCAAATGGGACATCTTCAGTGTTGTTACCATAATTCGTTGAGGTCATTAATCCATGACACATTGAAGGGGTCATAGGCCTCTCATGCTTCCATGGTATGTGGTAAATAACATACCCCTAATCATAATAATACAGTTATCCTTGGGGATTATAGAAACACAATGAATCCTAGGAAAGGGCAGTTTAAGTCTGGTAATAATGAGAAAAGTGTGTCCAGTAAGCAGGTTTTTGGAGCTAATAATGTTGTGATTGATGATAAACCTAGAATATCACTGGGGTGATGTAAAATTATATTTAATGCATCCTTCATTTCAGCATTTTTTTGATATAGGTCCATTTCATTCTGTCATTTATTCTCATGTTCTTGACTTTATGGGTTTAAATTTGGAAATGATGATTTCTATTTTGAAACAGAAAACATCTATGGGTCCAAGAGAATGTTTATCCTTTTGTGTAGAAACATTCATTTAAATTTAAATGGGGGTTGAGTTGATATGGTACTTCTCAAGGCATGAGATGTATTTTTATGATATAATCTTGTGTGTGGATTAGTTAATGATGTTTAAGGCCCACATTCACTGTAACAAAAGAACTACTAGATTTATTACTAATGATGGAATCTAGAATATTTATATAGTAGAGAAGAAGGTAAAGTTCGGTAAATGGAATTGGTTGCATAGATAGTTGGGATAATTTCATATTATTCATAGGATATTTATTCTGAATCAATATAAGAGATTAGGGGAAGCAGTCTTCTATTAATTTTTAACAAGTTTCTATATGACATTCCCAAAGATTAATCAATGATTCCTTCCATGATTGATGTTGAATTTACAATTGATATCCTCTTATTGAATAGTAATTTATCACATACATATTACTAGATTGAATTTTAAGAAATTATAGAATTCAATGTGATTTTTGATGCGCTAAAAAAGGGTTCATCCAAATAGGATCATTTCTGTAGGTAGCAACTGTCTTGCTCATAAAAAATGCATATGGAATGATCTTGCTTCATGCGTGTTATCGTAAGAATTACCATGTTAGTATAAAGAATCAATATCCACTATAAAAAAATTGATGATATTTTACCAGTTGAGGGAGATCAGTGGTTCACCAAAGATGACTTGCAATAAGGATATCTTCATTTGTGGGAATGAAAGGAGGATATTCTAAAAACATTCTTTAAGAGTAGATATGAACATTATGAGTATGTGGTTATTCCTATCAGTCGTAAATATGCACCAAAAACCTTCATGAAAATAATGAATTATATATTTCTGATATATTTGGATTCTTTCATTGTGGATTCCTTGGATAATATATTGGTGTATTCACAGAAAAGGGTTGAGCATGAGAAACAATTATCAACAGTGTTGGGAATCTTGAAGAAACATTTCTTCTATGAAAAATTATAAATGGGTGAATTATATATATAAGTGGAATGTTTTATTGGTTGTGTTATTTCTTAGAAAGGAGTTTCAGTGGATCCATAGACGATAAGGTGAGTTATTTCATAGAAACCTCCAATGAATGACTTAGAGATATGATGTTTCCTGGGACTAGAGGATTTGTACCAACACATAATTCATGACATCTCATGATTATATTCAACAATAACATCTTCAATAAGAAATAATGTTCCATTTTAGTTGAATGAATAATGCAATAAGTCTGTTAAGGAGGTTATTTATTGCTTTACATGAACACCAATCCTGGTTTTCCAAGAAACGACGAATGGGTATGTGGTGTATTGTGATATATCATCATCTAGGCTAGGAGTGTTTTTAGGAATGGTTTCATGTTGGTGTATATGGATCACCATTGTTGAGGATTAAAGATAAGAACTACCCAACAAATTATTTGGAGTTAGAGGTTGTGGTGTTTGCATTGAGAACATGTTGTCATTATCCCTTCATTGAGATATTAATAGAATTTTCTGTTCATTAGACCATGAAGAATATTTTCTCAAAATGATATTTCAATTTGATGAAAAAATATGGATTAATTACTTCGGGTCGTTTGGCTATAAATTAATATACACACTCATTAAAGGAAATTTGGTGGCATATGAATTAAGTAATAAGTCATATGTTTGGATTCAAAAGTAATCTTCAGATCAGTGGAAGTTGATATCGGTCCAAGAAGAAATGAATTTTTAATGTCACATTCGAGTTCATGTAGTAGTATTCATTCTGGATTCATTGTTTTCTAATTGGGATGTATTATTTAAAGAGGCGAAGGTTTTGGATTCAGAATGTGTGGATATGATGTAGAAACACAGTGATGGGGAGACCATTGAGGGATTGAAACTAGATGGAAATTCGATTTTGTGATTTTAGAATTGAATGGTTGTATATGTGTCTTGTCCAAAACAAAATCTTAGTTCATATCATCATTAGAGATGGGTGACCCTCCATGGAATTTAGAATATGTATAAGGTGTTGAAACTGATGATTTGTTGGGTGGTTATAAAAATTAATGTGGATTAATTGGTATCATGATTCTTTACGTGTTATCAATTCAAGACAGAGAATCAATGACTTATAGGAATGTTGCATTCATTACCTATCCCTATGTGGAAATATGAGTATATATCATTGGATTTTGTTACATGCCACCCGAGAATAGTTGAAAAGAATGATTCCATATTGAATGTAGTGGATCAACATACAGTGTTAGTTCATTTTATCCATATTCATGAATCTCATAGTGTAGATTATTTGAAAAAAATAAACATTCTAGAGGTGGTATAGAGGAAAATTATTCAACTTTGGATTATATTAGATAAAGATGAAAGGTTCAAGTATCATTTTTTGAAATACTTTCAAAAAGACATTTCGATTCAGTTGAATATTACTACGGGATATCATCCCTAGATTGATGGAAAATCCAAGCAGAAGATACAAATGATAGAAAACATGTTGAGGTCTTGTGTGATGAATTTTGGTGGCTCTCGGAAGAATCTCTTACCAATGGAAGAGTTCTTGTATAATAATAGTTATCAATCCTCAATACATATGGCTTCGTTTGAAGCATTGTATGGGTTTCCATGTCATTCTCCAATTTAATGTGTGGAAACGGTTGAGCATTTGATGGTTGGACTGAGCCGTGTACAGGTGAATATGGAGATGATTATGTTGATCAATATGAGAATGGAGACAAGTGTGATTCATCAGAGATGATATGTTTATCAATATCTATGACTGCTGTCTTTCGATAAGAGTGATCATGTTTTCTTGGGAATATATCATAGGCATTAACATTATCATTTGGGAATTTTTTGGAAAATAATATCTAAGAAATATTTTTCATTTTCAGATACATGGGCAAGATGTAGAAGTCAAATATTAGTTTTTATACAAACCATATTTTAGTACGGTTTATAACATATTTCATGTATCCCAGTTTATGAAGAATCAGCCATATTATAACCATGTCATTCAATGTTATCAAGTCGCGATAAAGCTGCATTCTTTGTTGGTGCACATGCCAGTGCTGATTTTTGATGGGATAGAGAATGTATTGTTTTCGAAAATACTCAGTATAGTTTTGATTGTGTTGAATCATAGACAGATTAAGGAGGAGACATGGGAATGGGGGAATGAAACGGTTGATAAATGGCCCGATATCATTTGGGAATATGATGGTTTTATACATTTTGAGGATTGGAATGACAGTGGTGGGGAGAATGTAGCACCCTCAAATTGAGTTATGTAACCATTATTTATGTTTATCTACGTGTATAGTGTGGTTCGATAACATTTGGGAGGTTTTTGAGGGTTTTTTTATGATTGTGGGGGTTTTCTAAGGGTTCACTATTTGAGAACATTTTGCAAAAAAACATATAATTTCTCCAAGAAACATTGCATAGTGCGATGGAGGGATCAGAGATTGTGCACAGTTAAGGAACCCAATTTACAATATCAGGTGGCCTCCCCCGGGAAATCGTGCTACATTCAATAGTGGGATTTTACATAGTTACGGAATGAGTTTTCTAACAATGTGGCATATCCAATTGGGGTACAATGTTAAGGCTATAAAAGAAACATGGTGAGAAAAATGTTTTCATAAAAGTGCAGCTAACTATGCATGGTTTAAAATGTGAGTTATTTCAAAATAGATCTCATGAAAGTTTAACCCCAAATCCCCATTTTATCCAAATTTCTACCCTCACTCAGTATTAATTCTACTTCGAGGTTAGTAAACTTCTCCAATACATTTTAGAAGTGATTCAAAGGGGTTTCATTGTGGTTTGAAGCCTAATATTTTTTGTTATGTATAACTTCAATGTAATTACATTTTTTTTCCAATGGATAATCTCCCTAATATTTCGGTTTCTTAGATCGCGTTTTGTTAAATATACATATAGTTTTGTTGTTACCAATAATGGTTAGACTTGTCCTTGTTGATTTATTGGGAAGGGTGATAGGGTGGGTTTCTAGAGTTTTCACAGATATTTTGATATTGTTTGGGATGTTGGTCAATTTCACCAAATCCCTAGATGTATGTGGATTTAATATCTACTAATATTTATTGAATGTGATTGATTAAATTTTCAATTAATTGTTTTATTGTTATTGATGGTAAAATTTATTTGTGCAGATAGGTTGGAACCCCTATGATGATTATTTGTTGATATTTTGTGGAAATGAGATATTGATGTGAAATATTCTAATTTTATGGATTTTAAAATGTTAATTTTATTAATTTATTTCTTGTATAGATTTTTCTAATTGGACTGTGATAATGTTTTTCAATAAAAATGTTGATTTTTTTAAATTATATTTATCAAAAAATCGGTGAAAAATGTTTTGGAATAATTCATCAAATGTTTTTGAAAAAGATTTTCATTTTGGAAATTTTAAATAACTGGATAATGGAACTGATAATGTTTTTGAACCTACTCATGGAAATGTTCATTTGAATATTGGGTTATTTTGGTTTGGAAATTGTAGGATTTCATAGATTTTTGAAAATATTTCATGATATTGTTTGGGTAAATTTTTATTTGTTGTTTGTTAGATTAAGACGTTAATCATGGGTTAAAAAAGATAGATAGTGGATGGGAAGTGTCACCATCATTGAATTGGAATGTGTCATGAATTAAGAATATAGAAATTGTATGAGGTATGGATATAAAGTTCAACCATCAATGGTATCACTGATCTCAAGTGGGTGGGTTATGTGATTGGATGAGATATTTTTGCAGTCACGTGAGATGAACTCATGAATTCCCTCTCATACTCCAGATAGTACCAAATAATAGAAATGGTTTACATAGTTTTCATGGTGAGACTATATCCTCATTATCAAAGAAAAACAATAGTGGAAATATATAAAAAAAAATTAATGGAAAAAATAACTGGAATAATTTCATAACCAATATAGACTAGTATCACACAATTAACTAAAACATGAAAACAATTTCTAAAAAATGATCTACATATGTGATTCTATATATGTGTCATATATCAAATGAAAAACCAAAAAAATTAACTAGAAACTTATAAGTAGGTTCTAGAATCATTTCTGGTTCCTTCATCAATGCTCCATCCCAATATAATCCCTTTAACATAGGAATCTTTCCATTATCTTTTCTATAAAATAGATATATTATTTGTGTACTAATCATGAATACCGAGTATGTTGTTAGTACATTTAAAAAGTACACCACCAATGGTGTCAGAAACAATATCCAATATATAATAGTTTATGGAGATGTGTCAGGAATAAAATATAATAATTAAGGTAAATAGTTTACACATAAAATTATTCATTAATATAACCACAAAATTACAGTTGGTTCATGAGTATAACCAAACAATCCAAACATACTTTATCTTAATCCAGTGTCAGAACCATCCCTGATGGGATATCACATTTGATTTAGTCATGGGTTTCCATTAAGAAATTCATTTATGTTATATGATTCTAAAATGGGGATATAGAGTAGTAGTCTGTCACCGTAATGGAATTTGAAGCAGTAGTCCAAATTTTTTTCAATTTTTTTAAAAGGTGGTGCCTTGGTCAAAGTCCAAAGCACAAAAGTTAATATAAAAACAATGAATTTCCTTATTATAAAATATTGTATTCATTTACAATCACAATAATAAAGGTGAAGTAATTTAATAAGATGTTCCTCCAACCACGTGCTGACATGGTTGACTCCCATGTTTGTAAGACCATCTTCTACCTTGTTGTCTTAATGAAAGTCATGCTTAATAATTTAGTTTAATTCCATGAGTGAATGAAGAAAGTCCATCCATCTTGTTGTAAGAGGCCACGCAAGGTGCATCACACCATTCCAAATGGATTGGATGATTGTGATTGAGTCACATTCAATCCATAAGTTTTTCCATCCATGTTCCTTGGGTAAGGTGATAGCATAGATCACACTCATCACTTTGGCCTCTAGATCCGAGGAGATTCCACAAGAACAATAAAAACATACAAAAATCTTCTTGGAGTTATTTTTAAAACTGTTTCCACAACCCTAAAGATCCTAGTTGCCATTAAAAGAACCATTAATATTAAATTTGATCTTGTATGGGAGCAGATCTTTCCAAAACACTTCAAAAGTTCATATAGGTTGAGCATAAATTCCATTAACCTCAAGACACTGTAGTATCTTTAAGTCCCCCACTCTGTTGTTACAATAAACCTTTTGTATCAAAGCATCTTCTTGAATAGAAATGAGGATCCTCTTCTGTCCTACATGTAAGCTAAGTAAGTAATTGTTTTGAATAATAGAATTCCTATCATATCAGAGTACATGTAGAAGTTCAACAACAACCGTTGCAAAAAGGATCTCGAGTTTTTGAGAGTCATTAAGATCCTCACTACATTGTTGCTGAGATTTGATTGAATCATTAAGTTACTATCTGCACTCAGAAAGATCAAGCACATAATTCCACAAAGCAGTAGCAGTAACACAAGGGAGAAAAATATGGTTAATATCTTCATGATTCATGTCACAAAGATGACATTTAGAGCATCGTAGGATTCCAAAATACTAAAGGAAAATGTCGGTGGGAATCCTATTGTATGAAATATTCTAAATCAGAGTGATTCTTGAAGGTTTTAACCATTATTTATCAAAAACAATTATCCAAATTAGTGTGTATTCAAAATTAATAATATTGAGATTGTATAAAGTTGTAGAGTCTAGAATTCCATTATAAAAAGGTTCCAATTTCAAATATTCATTTTTCTAGAATAAACAATTTTTAAATAATGAATTAAATCATTATTATAGACCATAATGCTATCATCTTGTTTTTATTATATTATCACACCCTATGTGTCAATATCAATTTCATAAACCATTAATCTATCGATTCTATAATCCCATTATTCACAAATTTTATTTTCACATAACCATCCAGCTTCTTTATGAAAAGAATATATAAATAAATTAATTAATTCAATTTTTAACCCAATTTTAGAATGTGGTAACTGAAATAACATAATTACAAACACACAATTATTATCATGATATATGGTATTTTAGATATATTTTACGTACCTCATAATTTTTGGTAGACATTATCCCAAAAAATCCAAAAATTTAAGTGATTTGAAAGAAAACACATTGTTGTGGAAGATATAGAAACAAAACTATGTTCAAGATTATATGAGAATAGCCATAAAAGCATATGTCTAAACCCAATACCAATGAAGTAATAATAATTCCTCTTTATCTGGAAAGATAGTAGGGGAATAGAGATATAGGGAACCAAATGAATAAGGAATATTATTTTATAGAGGAGAAAATCTGTGGATTGAATCATCAATTCCACTAAAATCTTGTTTGAGGAGCCTTATAACTCTACTTGAAAATTTAAAATTCTTATGAAATAGGATAGGTCCAATACAGGGTGAATATGGTATAATAATGGAGTGTTCAATCTGTTTTTATAAATACACATAGGATAAAAGACTAGCACATACAATTTAATGAATGTGGAAAAATGTTTGTAAAATTATGGCCCCGAACCATTTTCTCCCATTATTTGGGTCCACAATTACTACTAGTTGGGTGAATGGTTTGTAATACCATTTAAAAATAAGAAATCCCACTCCGGTTGATGGTGCACAGTCTGCCGGTGGTGATCTCATAGTTTCGTAGAAATGATCAACAATAGTGAACATCCAAAAATCCCTTAAAAACATCCAAAATAGACCTAAAAATCCAAAGAAAAATCTCAAAAAATCTGGGATATAAACTATGTTAAATGAATAACATGAAATGAGAATAAGGTATCTACATAAATATTAGGATCTTATAAAATCACAATCTTGTAATAGCTCATCATTGAGCAGTGTACCAAATAATCTATAATATTCTCGGGTAAAATGATCGAGACACTATGCTCATATATCTACATCTCTCTACCATGTTTTCTATGGAATAGTTCAATGATTCTAGAGTAATAAACTAATCAGTATATCCATTCCCCACAAAACATTCTCATTATGACCCACAATATAAATCTAATGATCAAAAAATGATGCATCAGCCTAAATCTCAACAACATCAACATCGATCATATATGAAGGTATGACATGATTACTCCAAATCTATTACACATGGAAACATATTTAATATACTTATACGTCTATAAATGATTTATATAGTTTTCCCCCAACCTGATTCTCTTCAGAATCATAGATTTACTAAAATTTTTGGTCTCTAATATTCCCTGTATCCAAATCTTATGTTGCCTAAATCAAGGTGTCTCCCAATGGAATACATGGCCACACAATGTAAAATGTAGGGGTCAATTATATTGATCACCATAAAAGATCATTAAACTCTTGTACATATTCATATATTTTAGAATCATCTAAACCTTCTCCAATGTTTCATAAAAAAGACTCATTCCCAACAATTCTAACTGAAATGACTCTATCCATCATATACTAGATCTTCATGACATATCCTATATACCCATATGTGGTTCCTTCTAAATAGTTTCCTAAATATATTTTTCAAAGGAAAAATCAACTACTTCAATGTGCTTAACCAAAGAACCAACAAATCCTATGAAACATTCCCATTTCATATCATCTAATAACTAAATTTTATTTTCTAACTTCTTATATGTATATAGAAATAAATCCATACACCAAAATACCTTCTAACCAAGAGCCTTCTTCAAGTCTCGCCATAAGAGAGAATATAAACATGAGTCATAGCCTGAATCTATTATTAGTGGCACCCTATGTGGATAAGCTCTTTATTGATTGTGAATGTCCTCCAACTAGTCCTCTAATAATGTATCTTGAATAAGAAATAAATGCACAAACATCTTTATTAGGACTATAATCAGCCATATATCGTCATTCATCAGAGGCATCCTCAAATACAATACCCACATCCCATGGTAAAATCATTTAAATTCCATTATATAATGGGTAATTGTTCTAGTAAACCACCAAGTTATTAGTACCCATACTTTAGTTATTGAAAATTATAACAACATTTATGAACACTACACTATCCTATTAAATTCATGGCCATCAACACTGCTAAAATAGGAATCATTCATTTTTGGAAAAACACGTACATCATCACCTCATGAATACATGTAGAAAAAATACATGGTACTAGAAAAAAAGATATTATCATCATATATAATCTAATATTAAGGCGACTCCCCACATTCGATTCCTTCCAACTAGGCCGAACACTCAAAACCCGCATTCTACCTCTCCCAGATCTAACTTTGAAGTGTGTATTCCACTGTTTCTGATAAGAGATACATCTGGTCCTGGACATTACGAACAACAATATTCATATCATCAAACGAATTCATCATCGTCATCATATAAATAGACCGTTGAACTACTTTATATGGGGTCTTTCTATTTCAAAATGTTATAAATATTATTTCCCTTATTAGGTGTATATACCATCTCAAAATCAAAAGAAATCACATACAAAGACAATATTTTATTCTAGAGATGAATGTATATTAATGAAAAAATATACATTAATGTATTGTGATCAATATATATAGTCATCCTATTCCCCAATATATAATGGAACCAACAATTCATGGCATAAACAGCCACATCTAACTCAAGGTCATGTTTATGGTAGTTCTGTTCGTGTGGCTTCAACTGCTGTGATTCATATGACACAACTCATTATCTTTTCCTTATAAATTTTCAATGTCCTATCTATGGTGAAACAAAATTATAATCATCCTTATATATGTGTAGGATCATGATATGTGTTGTGGTCAACCAATTATTCATTTCGTGGAACAAATTACAACATTCTCTAGACCATTCAGACATTATTCCCTTCTTAGTCAGGCCCAAAATTGGGGATGACATGCTGGAAAATTCCTTGATTAACCACTAATTATATCCTACCAAACCTAAAAAATTACGGATATCAAAAACATTATTAGTCTTATCCCAATAAACAACTACCTAAACACTCTTTGGATCCACTGAAAAACCTTCCATTGAGATTATATGATCCAAACAATATACCTGATGGATCTAGAATTGATAGTTATACATCATGGATAATAGATGATGATCACTCTGTGTACTCAAGATGAATTTTAGATTTTGGGTGTGATCATCCTGATTCATGTATTAAAACAATATTTCATTCAAAAAATATTAAAAAATGATCTATTTATGGAAGAAAGATTTAGTTCATCAATGCCATAAAAATATTATCTATATTCTTTAGTGTAAATATCATCAAGAAAACTCGTATAATCCATAACTACATATGAAAATAGACTTCGGTATATAAAAAGGGCTTAATCATTACTAAAGATACCAAATCCTCATATAAATATTGTAAAATCCCATGTTCCACATAACTGTTCAATATGATCATCCATACAGAGATGAGGATATCATTTGTTAATTATCATTAGATTAAACTTCTAAAAATAAACACATGTATGAGATGTACCATTCTCCTTCCATGAAAATAATAATGGATTTCCCCAATGAACTCATACTCAATCAAAATAATTCCATTATCTATAAACACTTATATATGATGCTTATGTTCTTGATGATCTATTTTTTTAATTTTTCAAGGTTGAATAGAAACTGGCCCAGCTCCAAGCAAGAGATCAATCATAAACTCAACATCTCTCTTACGTGGTAGTATTGAAAATTATTCTAAAAACCCTTCCTATAACTTTCCCACTATGGGTTGAAATATATAATTATTCACAACCACATTATCCAATAATATACTTGAAACCTAGGTGGTGAGTTCCACTAGTTGTTGTTGAATTGGACCTTTATGGAAATCCTAAATATTCCACTCTTAATTTTGATAATTTCTATCTCCCTCAGTAGATGTAAAGGATAGTCTCATTTGATAACAATCTATTAGGGAGCAGTATGCTACTTACCTGTCCATACCCAAAACCATGTCAAATAATCCAATGTTATGTATTAAAAGATACTAAAAAAAATGATACTACCCAAATTTGAGATAACACCCCTTACATAAACAGAGGTCTCTTGACCATACTCCAAAATGTGAATCAATCATCATAACCGACCTCACATGATCTACGGTTATACTCAAACTATTTACAATTCATGTCAATATAATATATATAGAGGGTAAAATATTAAATTTGTCAATAGAAATCATAGAATATACAAGAATATTACATCTAACCATTGATATTCCATTATCGCTATCCATAATTGAAGGATACACTAAATGCAACTGTCCTCACCAACTTCCTTGTGTTTCGTCCTGATTACTCTGAGATACACCACTTATTTGAAATTGTTTCTCTTTCCCAGAAGTAAAACTTCCACTACCTTCACTTCCATGTTCAGTTAAACTCCATATTGGAGAATAATAATCCCTCTTTGTGTTCAAGATCTACCTATATCATCTATTACTACCCAAAGGTAATTATTTTCACAAATAAATCTATATGTGACCCATAATTTGAAAAAATAGACATAGTACTTGTTGTCATGGAAACAAAGAATAAACATTTCCTGACCTACAATGATAGTGGTATTATATATAGTTTCTACTATGACTAACATATCCTTATCCTTGGATGCTCATCTTTCCATCTCCCTAGATTAAATTCTCACATAAAACCTTGTTAATCATTGATTATAAACCTTCTATACATATATTGGAAACCAACCTCATTTCATTTGATACCTCCTTCAGGCTCCTCTCATAAAAAAAACATAATTACCTAAATCATAAAACTTCTTCAGAATAAATATGTAAACATGGGACATAATGTCACATTAAATCTCATCATGGAAATGAATTAATATTGTAGCCTCATCTACAACAAGAATTGAATGGTAAAAATAAAATAATGTGAATAAACTGACATAGTCCATCATATACATACTCCCATATGTCAACTTAAAAAAAATCATCTTACCTCTCCTACCTGAGCATCTCTGGGTAACAGTGCTCTAGGATCTTATCCTAGAAGTTCATTAACTCCAAATCCTAGATCTATTCATCCTACGTCAGAATGTCTCATCAATTATTATCCTTTCCATGTAATATATAAGATTTCATAATGACTATATATTAATTAGGACTATACAAATGGTCAAGGATATAATGTATAGAATCAATACATTATTCGTCTACCTTGATACCACCCTTATTGTTGAATATTGGATAATGCTCTAACTAAAACTCAAAAGTGAAGATATACGTCTTTTTCACACCCCTTTGTTGTTCTATTTCCATAATCATCTTATTCTTAGTCAATTTCACCAGGAAATTCTCTCCAGAGCCCTGACACATAACTATCACAGCCTTAAGTACCCCTACTAGGGGAAACGTTCTAACCTTATACACTTTCCATTATATCAACAAGAATCATTATAGTGTCATAATTATATAATTCAAAAAATATATCATAGGGAAGATAACATAATACTAAAACAATTATATAATCTTGATTAACATAAATTGAAAACAAGTAATCCCCCATACATTGCCACACTATTAAATATGATGAACTGACACAACCCTTAACCATCTTTCATCAATGACATGGTTAATAAGTGAAGAACACTTCCATTAATGATGTTTCCCAATAGGAATTCATTTTACCATTATATTTTTCCACACTTAGAGATATTTAATATTTAAAATGTTGTATTAGGTATGTTCTCATTAAATTTAAACAGTCAATTGAAAATCATTTCATATTAACAACTCACCCAAAACCTACAATTTTTTGAATGCCTTTAATAGTGAATGTCTTAATAAATTATGAGATACTAGAATGATGCATGATTAAAAATATTCAATCCATACAATAATATGTGTAAAATATCTGAAAAAATAAAAACACACAACAAGTACAACACCTTCGCTGAAAGAACAGAGTAGTTTAAATACATTAGAAGTATATATCTCACCCTAGGTTCATGGGATTACATCAAACATGGGATATAAATTCCCATGAATGATCTCTTAAAAAAGGCCTCACACATACTATTCTTCTATCTACCATTCTCAAATATAAAGAAATTGAATGAAAATAAAACACCTTTCATGCCAAATTGTAACATCCCATCCCAAATTCCACATACTGATTCTCGATTTGGATGGTCACATAACCTTAGGGATCTCTCCCTAAACTCCAAATTCTAGAAACTAGTAGAGAATATTTACAGTGATATCATAGAGATATTATACCCTATTTATAGAAGTCTCAAAATATAAGAAATTAAAAAAAAATACTACTGATGATAAATGATAACCATAATAATACCATAATCAATACAGACCAGTATTCCATCATAATCCCTAATAAGAAAATATATCCCAACCAAATATATAAATATATCTTTCCATATATGTTTCAAGTTTAAAATAAAAAACCAAAATAGAAAAAATATTTTTTTTGACTAGGTCCTAAAATTATGTATGGTTCCCACATCCATGCTTCCTCAAAATTTATTTCTTCTAATATAGTTACCTTTCCATTATAATGTCCTACAAACATTAAGTTTATTCAGGTACCAATAACCAATACTTAATAGGGTGTAAGTACAACTCAATTGCCCATCATGATTGGTGTATTAAAAAATATCTACAATATAATAGTGTATGATGTTTTATCAATAATAAAATCAAATAACTATAGTAAACAATATATACATTAAATGATTCATTAATTTAAATACATAACATCCCTAGGTTCAGGATGACATCCAAAACTTAAATACCTACATCATCCTATTCTAGATCTTGAATCTCCCCTAAGTAGATATATCCTTAAATTCCATTATGGGTTCCCATTAATAAATTTATTTCAATAATATCATTCAAATAATGATGTAATAGGGATGTATTATGAAATCATGTGTCTATTTAGAGGATCATTCTCAATCTCACAACTCAATGATCACATATAATACCTTAATTTATTGGGGTCCTGTGGTGAATTTCTAGAACTCCAGGGTTATTTCGAGAAATAGTCCATATCCCACAACTATGTCACCGATATTATATCATAGGGTTCAATATTTTCCACCATTAAACATCAAATATTATAATTAATTATTTAACACATTTCAAATATTCATTTATCAATAAAGATAATTTTAAAATTCATTAAATAAATAATTTTGAACACCTCCTGGGTGGATACAAATTTCAACCATATAGGTACACCCCATCAGACACTATCAATTTCATAAACCATTAATCAATAAATTTTATAATACCATTATTCACCCATTTAAAATCCATATATCCCATTAATTTCATTACCACATGGGAAAATAAATCAATTAATTAATTCAATTCAGAACTGAACTTATAAAAAATGGAAACAGAAATATCACAATTATATATACAGAATATTATTCAATAATATTTGATTTCACATTTATATCATAATCGTAAAGGTTATTTATGTATTTTCACAAAACCATAATCCGTCATATTTTAGAATATTGATAAAAATACCAATGGCATAAGAGATGTATGGAAAAAATAAAACAATAATATCAAATAGGACAAAACATTAAAAAGCATGATCAAAACCTACCACAAATAGAGGAAAACTATTCCTCTTCATCTGGAATGCGAGACAGGAGACAGAGGTAGACTGGATGCGAGATAATTGAATGTTAAATAAATAACATTCCTTAGTGGAGATGATACATAGATCATATATTTCATTCATAAATAATGGGGTTTGAGGAGACTAGCAATATTCTTAGGTGATTCTAAATTTGAAAAAAATAGTTTAGCATTGATCAAGGTTGAATATTTTTTAATAGTGCTGGGTTAGGTATTTTGTTATAATTTTTAGGGGGATTATAAACTCAGGAGTATAGTTTCCAATATGAGGTGTATGGTTTGGAAGATTTCCGCCCCTAGCCATATTTCACCACTGTTTTGCTGAAAACTTATTACATGATGACGGACCATTATGAAAATCAAGGCAACGATCATGATAACAACCTATATTTGAGGGTGAATGGTTTTCTTGGGGGTTTGGTTTTGGAAAATCATGCACCAATGGTGAAATTCCAAATTTTAATCCACAAACAAGAAAAATTCACTTGAAGTCACATATTACATGCCTCTTTTTGTGTTTGGTAATAATAGGGTAATGAAATGGCTAATAATGAGTAAAATGAATCTATAGAAATGATTTGATCTCATAAAGAGTCCTTTGGATTGCTATTATTGATATCACTATAGCCTTGGATGGTACCTTGGAACATTATTTTATTGTTTCCGATATACTTGAAATTGGTTTTTTATATTATAATCAATATAATTTTTATCATCATTATAGATACCTATGGGTTAAGAAGTGAAATCATTGAATCTATCTTTTTATTCATGTATTACATTTTGAAATAAATATAGTTGTTTTCCACCATATTGTACATCATCCTATGAGTACCTAATGAATAATACTAAGAAGATTCGATGAACATATAATCTAAAATGTTGTAGACATACATAGGTTACTTACTCCTTAGTGATATGACCAATATTGTATCACTGATGGGCATATTTATATTCAAAAAACTCTTATAAATTTTTTATATTAACAACCATATTTCTATACCAAGATGATATAATTATTCATTTATATATAATATAATTTTAAAATCACTATAAATGTTATCATAATAAAATTGATTATAATTATAAAATTCTTCACTAATATATAAAGATTCTAATTATGGTAATAAACATGTTAGAGTTCTTCTCACATAATCATATGATGTATAAATGGATTAGGGAGGATTATAATCTATTGCCAATATTTTAATATTAATGAAAATCCAAATTAACTTATAATTCCCACATTAGTTTAGGATGTTTTTTAATTTAAATATGTTAGATATTTCAGGGATAATTGTTGTGTGATCATTTGAATTCTCATGTGGAATAACATAAAATAATACTGAAGATAATATCGTAAGGTGAATATAGAGAATAAAATAAAATTTTAGAGAAGTGATCAAATATAGTATAACAATTTTCAGAATTCCCATTAAGGTGTACCTTCCATATCCTATGAGTTTGTACATCTCCAGCCATCCCTAGAGACCTTATCCAATAATTACATGTTATTATCGATCAGACTATCCCTTTTATATTATAGACTATAGTAAAATCGTATAAAAATATGGGTTTTATTCATGTTAATATTCTTTACCATTCTTGTGAGTATAGTAGTTGTTTAATATAATTTGGAAATAAACAATACCATGGAAATAGCATTTAAAAAATATAGATTTGAAATATAAACAACTATGATAAGACCCATTGATCTTAATCATACTTGAAATCATCCTCATCTATGATTAAATAAATTTTATCATCCCATTGGGCATCATCAATTTCCCACTGTGCAACATGAATATTATAATTTAGAATTCTCAAAGAACCTAAAAAAATTTGGTAATTAATATTTTTTAGTGGGGAAACATAATGGGGAGTTTTTAATGAATAATTTTCATTTTAGGAACATAGAAAAAAAGTACTGATATTTTCAAGGGAGATAATTAGTAATGATACAATGTTTCTTTTGGAATGATGTTTTGTTGCATGCTAGGTTTAGTGATGTTATACTTTTTTCCTAGGGTATTATTGTAATATGTCTTAAATAATATCTATATATGTAATTATTTATCAAAGTATCCATGATTTGGTACCCTTCACTAATTTAATATTCCCAAAATTCATATAGTCAATTAATTTTTTGATTAAATATATAGGTAAGCAGAAACATTATTTAAACAAAACAACTATGGATTTACTAATGATTGTACAAAATTAATGTGTATTATTTGGAACAATAAAATTATGATCATGAAATCAGAAAATAATTATCATGAAATTAAAAATTGAATAAATTTTTAATTTTATATAAAATATGATCAAAATGAAAAATTAATTTAAAGGAAGTTTATTCAATTTAAACCCTCCACCTGTGATCACACCACCTGACATAGAGAAACTACCCCATCATGCTCATCACGAGGTTGAGTGATGACATGGATAAATATTAGGGATGAATGGTATTGGTATGAGGAAACCTCAACTAAGAATTTTTTCATCAGTCCATATATTTTGTATCTTGTATCCAATATTGTTTTTAGTGTTAGATCGTTACCATAAGAAATAGGAGTTTCTATAATCCAAAAATACATATGGATTAAAATTATTAGTTATATTTTGGTTCAAGTAATGACTGTAGTTCATGACATGAACGGTTTAGTTTCACATATGTAAATATGAATTTTAAAAAAACTTCAATGATAAATGATTTCAATTGTTTGACTCAGCTTGGTTTATTCTACTCTATTGGTGAAATCATTTTTTGAGTATAATTTCTAGTATTGATTTATTCTCTGAAGCTTTATGAAATGTGTAAATCATCACATTATAGTATATATGGGTGAATATTACATGGATAAATTCTTAATAAATTTCCTAAAAACTATGATATTTCTAGGTATTCCGCATGATATTTATGTTTTCTAACATTATTCATTATATTAAACATCTACCTATCCTCTCAGTTTGGTTTTCTCGAGAACATAAATTTGGTCACCTCTCTGATCATGTAAAATATATTCATGATATAAATAATGAAGTTACAGTGTAGCATGCTTTGTTTAAATATGTTTAATCAAATATGATCTCAAATAACATCTCTTCGACAACACATTTCATTTAATTTATTTTCATGAATATAATCTTGAACCATTTAGTTATAATTTCCCATTTTCTATTAATCAATATATTTATCCACAAATGAATCAAACAATACCTATCAAAAATAATTTCATTTAAATTTCAAAGGTAATTGATTATTTATACCAAAAAATATATACATGAAATATATGTACAATTGATTTATTTTAATTCCTAGCCATTATAAAACAATTCATATATTTTCCATGTTTTTAATCTATAACAATTTTTTTAAATAATTATGAAATAAAATAATTTTATGTGTTGGATCACTATACAATTGATGTGTACAACAACTCTATTTTTATTCAAATTATGATTTAGTGTAGAAATTGATTCTGAGATCTCTAATTCACATTCAATCATATTATTTATTAATTGATGATTCATCATAATGTTCTACATTCTGATATGATGGTGAATATTTTTTATCAATTTTATGGATCTTTTGTTTTCATACATGACTAAAATAAAATTAATTTGGTTATATTTATTATTTTCAGGAATTTATTTTACCTCTATGATTTTATAAAATTATTTATTGGAAAAATATATTAATCATTAATATTAATAAATAAAATGAAATATTTCATTCTGAATAGCCCCAAAATACACAATACTAGAATATATAATGAACAACACGATGTTAATTTGATTCCATCCATTGAATAAATCCAATCTATATAGGTAAATATCATTAACTCCAAATATGATTTTTAACTGATAATCATTTTTATATCTATCAAAAATATGATATAAAATAATCTATTATACTATATATATTGACAAGTAGGAATCAATTTATTAGTACACATATCTATTAAGATAAATATCCTCCAACTAATTTGTATATATTTGATAACATCATTCAGTTTTATATCATTACTTACTTAAAAAACATAGTGAAAGTAAATGTAGTTGTTATTGTCCTGGAATCTTCCTTTCCAAAACAACTGATCATCCATTTAAATTTTTAGATTCAAAAATAAATATTCCATTACATTTTACTATTATAAAAAAACCACAAAAAATTTAAATTATCTAATTATAACCTTTCAAAAAGTATACATAATGATTTTAATAAAAATATTTTTTTATGATTCATTTGGTCAATTAGGAATTATATAATCAGTATAATTCATCATTATAGATCATTGATAATTCTCTGTTTTTTTAGTGATGGGAATATACCCCACCTCAAAAAAACACTGATTTTTAATATTATTATATATTTTGGAATATCACTCTCTTCATGGTTGGATGATATTATAAAATAATAATAAAATTGGAAATCATATATTTCATCATATTTCCCAAGAAAACCACTCAGTTTCAAAATATATTTCAAAACATATAGAAATAAGAAATTAAATTATATGTTCATATCTATGTGGAATAACATGAATCAGAAGTTAATTACGTAGGGTAAGAAAGGTTGAATTATCTCAAGACCCAGAAAAAATTCAAATTATCAATCTATATTTATAAATTTTCCAATTATATGATTCTCAAAATCATACCTCTTTATTTATATAAACATCATGATTTCTGTTTTTCATTATAATTTTCAAATTATTTAATTATAATAACCCCTTATTATTATCCACTGATGATAATCAATATTTATGTAAATATTATAGTCAACTCCAACTCCAAAAGAATAGATATTATAGATATTAATATATTATCAAATATCAGGAGCATTGTTGTTGACTAAGTAAATAAAATTAAGTATAATAATAGAAAACAATTATTTTTTCCTCTTGAACAAGAAAAACATTTATTTTTACAATATTCACAAATTTTTCAAAACAACACACAATGAATTTCTATGATAATGTATATATGGAATAACATGAATCCTAATTAAATTTATTAGGATAGAAATTTTTTTTAATAATTTTGACCCACACCATTAAATGTAACACCTCATCTACATTAATCATTTAAATTTTTAAATACCACATATAATTAGCCGATAACTTTTTCTGAACTTCATTTTTATCTTCACAATATTTTTTTTACAAAATCAATTCGGTTTAGTGGAAATTAAAATATCTGAACTATAGACTAATTTATATGTATTAATTAATTTAGATTTAATAAATAAAAAAATATATTCATTATATTAAAAATTCATATTTAGTTTTCTCCTCATAATTCATTGGATCTTCCTATTCTATGAATTATGATTTTTAATGTTCTCATTAATCATTATTATACTGGTTTTTTAATATTCCCAGTGATGTCATATTCAGTGATTCAAACCTAAAATATTGAAATCTTTTCATTCGATGTTGTTACGTAAATGACATCATCATGGATTAGATATTTACAGTCCATTTTAAATAAATGTAATCACCACTATTTTTTATTTTTATACCCCTTTTTTAAAAAATATTAATTTCTTTTAGAAATATGACACATTTTTTCAACATTCACACCATGTATTTCAAATATTTTTCATACATTTTATATAATCAATTTTATGATATAAACCATGATTATTACCATTATTAAATATCTTTATATCTCTAATATTAAAACATATATTGTTATATTACCATATTCATAATAAACCATATTTTTCTAATGTCTTGAATTGATTTTAGTGTGGGATACATCCCACACAACTTCTCATATAGTTTCATATCTACTTCTAGGAACAAAAATTCATTTTTTTCTTTTATAGTTAAATAAAAATATATTACATCATAATATCATTATGATAAATATTATTTAATAAATTTTATCTATAAAAATCTTTTTATGATCAAATTTTATTTAATAGTTAGACTATATTATTATGTATCACTCAAAATTGAAAAATTGTGTCTAAGACCATGTTTTGGATATAATATTCATTTGAATTATTGTTAAATTCAATTACACTATAGTTACAGAACATTAAAATATTTTCCCCTAGAACCATCCTCACGATTATTTGACAAAGAGTCCTAAAATTTAATTGTTCGATATTATATATAATAAATATCATAAATTTTATTATTCATTCGTCAAAAATTAAATGTACAAAATATATATTTCTATCAATTTATGTGGATGATATGTTTCTACATATATGAACCTTTATTAATTCATTAATAAATATGGGTTATTTTTCATTTACTTGTCTATTGTTTGATTGATTTTCCCCTTCATGAATCATGACATATAGGATTATGATCATGAGTAATAATTTGGATATTGATGGATCCATAATATTTCACCAACCCATCCATTTTATTTTTTTCTAATATGGATGAGTATTTCCTTCCAAACCTGGGTCATATCATTTTTAGAATAAATACATATCCAACAATCAACTAATGCAGTATATATTTTCTATAATTAGATTTCATTGAATTTACCAATAAATTTATCCCATGTATACATATCATGTATTACTAGTGAAATTAATTTATATGACTAATTAAAATATGTTTAGTAATCCTATAATATTTGGAAGAAGAAATTCAACATACCATACATCTATACTCTTTATTTTTTCTCTAATGTTGTATTTTCGGGAGCAATCATTATTTCCCAAAATATAGACCACATCTTTATCCAACATATTTTTTTTAATAGCTCATTATTTACCATTACGTGGGAAATATATACACCTAAAAAGATAGAAAAAGATAAAAAAACAATTATTTTCTCAAAGATGCCTAAAATATTTCCCTTCTCATATATTCCTTTATGAATAGGTGAATGATGAGTTACTTCATTGGGTGTTGAATATATTCATTCTACTATGAAATATGATATCATTATTTATTATTGTGATATTTAAAATTTATTTAAAAATTTTATCCATCATTTTAGTGCTTCTATCTAATGAAAATTTCCTTACATATTCACCTTTATTTCCATCACTTATTTCACGATTTAAAATTTATAGAATAGTGTCCAATCCATTAGTAGAAAATTATATTAAAATTAAAAAAATAGTATATTGATTTATAAAATTTTTGTTTTTAAAATACGTGACTATTTTATATATAACACATGAATTGAATATGTAAAATATTTCCACCAAAAGTGAAATAATATAATGTTATATTTTTATATTTTATATTTTTATATTATTTTAGCCTTTTTATGATAGTTTACTCAACCTTGTAAATATTCATATAAGGATTGAATAATATTACAATTTAATCTACCATCACTAGTTTATTGTTACATTCAACACAACAAAAAAATTTCAATAAAGTCCAATACATGATATTCATTTTCACTCCTCATTCATATTATATAAATTTAAATATACCACAATGACCTTATACATAACCTATAATTTCTAGTTTACTGATGTGATATTGGGAGATGAGATCAATTCTTTATATTCAATCATTCAGTGTAAACTAATAATTTATACCTCAATTTTATTTCATAATGAATAAATATTGGAGAAAATTTATAGATATCTTCTAGTTGATGGATTGGTCTTGAATAATATGTCCCATTATTAAAAAATTCTAATGGTGAACTACCATTACCATTATGGATGAAAATTTTAGATCCCATAATAGAAATAGATAATGGGATATCATCACATTCATCGATGGATTCATGCATGGAGTTCATTGTCCTATATGTGTCTCCTTTATAGATATATGTCTTGTTACACAATATAATTATTGGTTTAATATTCATATTTAAATAGTTTTATCTGAAAGACTAATTTCATAATAGGGTTTTCACCTATGACAAGAGGTAATTATTATGTTTATAATATTGGGTATCTAGAAATATCATTCTCATAAGAGATGAGGGTAACATTTGTACAAGGTATAAAGTGTATCCATTAAAAAACCATATTAATAACATGGACACAATTAGGAAACATATTTTCCATTTGTATGGAGTAATTAGATCATAACATAGATAATAATGTGATTGTCACATATGGTGGCTTCCATTTTTCGTATATAATGCATCAAACATTAAGGGTAGTGAGTGAATTATTCATTTCACATATAGATACATTAGTAAATAATCTAGAAAATCATTTCCTAATCAAATAAGGTAATAAAATTGAATTATTTTAAAAGTAAATATTATAGTTTTCACTTGATCTCTATAAATGATTCACATTATCACCACATATTGATTCACACGATCATAACATAAGTTAGAATCATTTCAATATCACTAATGTAGGGAAATAATAGAATAGATGATTTTCATAATTATTCTAATGCTCTCATTCACCTAATAAATTTAACTAGGTTTGTATTTGTGATCTATAAAGTAGGATTATAGTATTTTATACAACTGAGGGTATGGATACATTTAAAATCTATTGTGTTGATGATTATCATACTCAATTTTCCCATATTGGACCATACATAAACCAAAATCATATAGAGACACTCAAAATTTATATTTTTAGGGGGATTCTTCTAGTTTACAATCTATTGTGAATAATAAATGATTTAGTATCAATTGGAGGGACGTTTACTATATAAAATCATAAAATATTGGTAGAGAAAATGTATAGTGTATTTCAGTGATTCAAAAATTAGGTGAGACATTCTATTTGTAGGGTAAGTAATTTAGTATAATACAGAATTGTAACATCCAAGGTAAATAAATAATATTACGTTATAATTTTTATCAATATTTGTGAATAAAAAGTTAATACTACTTTAAAGGGAATGCTTTGGTCAATGGCGTACCCAATACGCAATAATGAGTTTTTTTTTGGAAATCATACGTTGCACACTAATAATATAATAATATTATAATAGTTAACGCCTAGCCATTGTAATAGAGGGAATGAATATAAATAACTAAAAAATGATTACATATGTTTGTTAAATATTTTTACATTTATCCAATAAATTATAGAGGCTTAAAATGCAAATGAATCCAATTTTAAGCATAAATATTCTAATATTCTTTAAAAGTTCGATTAACCACCTTTTGATAGATAACCCTTTTTAAATATAATTTTGAAAATTTTATATGTTTTATTTGACAAAATAAAATCCTTCTTTAGAATCGGGACATCAAAATTTACTTTGTGTAATTTTTTGATATTTTTGTGATAAAGTTCATTTTTTAATGATTAGTGAAAAATGTTGTATTTTAATTCATAACCTATTTTTAATCTAATTTATTCATATGATTAGATTATCTTTTTTATTGGTTTCAAGGTAAAATTAGAATAATTTTTTACCATTTAATCATATAGTGGTCATGGGAATTAATTTCACATTGAAATTGGACTTAAACTCGTGTCAATCTTTTAATAGATATTGTTTCTTAAAAACACGCTATTTGTTTTAACAGTGGGAATTAATTATTATATTAATTAATTCAACTTATGTGTTTTGAATTTTGTAAAATATACATAATTTTATAATTCGGAATATCAAATATAGATTAGGGTGAATTTTTGGTATTTTTTCTAAAAAACATCAATTTTTAATGAATAGTGAAACCACTATGTGGTAGTTTAAAAACTGATTTTTTCATTTAAATGAAACTTTACCACTTCTGTGATTTTAATTTCAAAAATCCTACATTCATGGATATCATTTGGATGTAAAATGTGGTTCAATGGGATTAAAATAATTTTTTTGCTGAATAGTAACTTTTATGTTTTATTAATCGCGATTAGAGGTAATTAGTGTAATTTAAGGTAAAGATATTGTTATGAAAAAAGAAATGATCTTGACACATGTCCTACCTTTATTTAATTATTCATGGACGACCAAGAAAATCCATGGTTCAACTTGAGGACCCCATGGAGAAACTTTGGTTGGAAAATGACAATAATAACTTTTTATTGAATGTTAAAATTAAAATGTCACAAACAATTATTTTTTTACTACAAAATTTTTACATGGGGTTATACAAGTCATATTTTTGACTATAAATATTAATTATAAAGATAAAATTATTTCCTACATTATGATATTTTTTTAATAATTTTTATACATTAAATAAATTTGTTTATTAATGACACTGTTATGATGTCGTGATTACCTCATAAACGAACGATTTAAATAAAATGAGAAGATAGGGTGAAATAAAAGTCTTACACATGTAAAAAACCTATTTTATGGGTGTATTTCGTAATCTTATCACCTTATCCTTGAAATATATTCTTTTGGGACCTTTAAAATCCAAAAATCATTTTATAATAAAGTAATATTTTATAACTTTCCAAGAGTGCCCATCATCTTCTCTTATTAAAGGCCCCCTCCTCTACCACCTTACCCACACCTCTCAAGCCTTTGGCTTGGCCAACCCCTACCCATTTAATCTCTCCAAATACCTCTATTGATCATTTAATCCTCACCTTTGGAATAATTATCTTCAAGAAACCCATTTGGTTCAAACCAAGAGGAGTTACCCGATTTAAAGGTAATGTCTTCACTTTTGTTCTTTTGTTTTATTTTTTTCTCCAAACCCCTAAACTATTTTTATTTATTTCTTTTGTAACAACAACAGTATCCTAAATATACTAGGGTGTTTTTACGTGATGTATTCAAGCTAAACTTGCACACACCTCTGACTAATGGTTAAAGAACATACTCTTTCTATGGATGGAGAATTACTACTTCATGAAACGATGATTGTTCAATCTTAACTTAACAACTTTCATGGTAGCCATTATGATGTAACTGTATTTTATATATGATATATAAGGTATTTATGTTTCCCATATTCTTCTTTATTTTATATTTAAAACATATATTTATTCTTTTCATGTGGTGCAAATGCGATAATTTCATACGAGGAAGTGTGGACTACAGCCCCCTCAAGTGATATGAATCGTTCATGCAATACATGGAATGTATAAATAATGAAATTAATGAACTTATGCGACCTATAAAACATATATATTATACTCTAACTATAATATATATATATATATATATCTTAGTTTTTTTAATTCCATTAATATGTCAAAGAAATGAAAGTAGCGTTCATGCGTACATACGGCCTACCGTCTCCATGAATGGTGCATTTCATTTCTTTTTATCTCCAAATTTTATGGAATAGAATAAAATTATTATGTACTGTGTATATATTATATTTAAATCATTAATACTATTATGGATATGATTTACTTATAACTACATGGACAATCATTTTCAAACAAGTTCACTTTTGACTCATGTACCAAACATCGACAAAAACGTCGGATATGAACTCAAATTATTAACCAATTATTATAACATTATAATATGTCAGATGAAATGAATAATAATCTTTAAAGTAGGAAATTAAGCAATTATAAATTGACCAAAGTTTATTATTCTGGAATATAAATAAACGAACAAGACAAGTCGGACATGAGGTAAGGGATCTTACCCCTCTCTTTCTTTTTAAGTACACTCTTTTGTGTCATTCCATTTAAGCTCATCTTTCTTATGATTGGAATGTTCTTTTATATTAATCTTGCTGTTATTTTTATTTTCATATGATTAGAGACCCTATTTTCTCTCATCAATCCATTTTGGATGTTTTGATTGGCGTCGTTAGGCTGCAAAATTTTCATAAGGGATCCTACCTATCTCTTTATTTTTATGTACTCTTTTTATGTAACTTAATTTAAGCTCTTATTTCCTATGTTGGGGGGATGTTCATTTATATTAATCTTACTGTAAATGTTATGTTAATATAATGAGAGACCCTATTTTTTTCATCAATCCATTTTTGGACGTTTTATGTGGCGCCGTTATGCTGCCGAATTTTCATAAGGGGAATTTTATCTCTCTTTTTTTATTCCAGTGAGATTCATGCTACATTGGCCATTATTTCCTTTTTTGGGGTGTATTAAATGCCCATTATTTTAATATTTTTATAATATAATCTCATTTAGTGGTAGTTACATATTCATTGTATGACCCTTCTTTCATGGGGTGTATGTTTCGATAGTTGCCCAAATCGGTAAGGGATCCTTTCACACTCCTCTTTTTAAGAAGACTTATTTTGTTATGTCTTTTAATTTAAATCTTTTGATGTTGGGATATGTTATTCTCTATCCTTATTTGTGTAAATTTTATGTCCAAGTTATGAGATACCATTATCTCTCTCATCATCTAATTTATTTAATTTTAATGTGACGTCGTTAGGCTGACGAATTTTACCAAGGGAACTTTTTAACCAAATTTCGATTTATTTGGGATCAACATGTAGTTATTGAATATTTAATCCATTTAATATGTGTGAATGACCTATGATTTTTTTACACTTAATATCCACTTATATTGGGTTTATGTATTTTTGTCGCACATAATTTTGAGATTGATTTATCCTTAATTTAAGGATACCTTCTTTATATGGGATTTCATCTCATTTTACATTTCTATTGAGACTTCATTGTTGTTATGCACAAATTCACTCTTATATATTTTATATACTTTCCTTTGGAATATTATATCATGAATCCATTTATTCTTATGATATTATAAAATTCTGATTAAATGTTATTCCTCAATTATTGTATTCAAGTGTCTCTAATTTTGGTAAAAACCCTTTAACTAAAATATCGATTTAAATGTTTTAATGATTTGTTCTTATTAATATCCATGTTTTCAAAATGGTTTTAAGGATTTATTTATATGGATATTAATGGTTTAAAATGTTAAAATCTTCAATGTTCTATGGGACACTTTGTGTCAAAAATATCATTATTAAATGTTTTAAATGGTTTTGAAAATGGTTTTTTTGAATGGATTCATTTTTTCAATATCTTAAAATGTTATTTTTTATTGCAACGTGGTAATGTAATCTTTCCATTATTCATAAGTTATGTGTTATGATTATGATATGTTTCTTGGGCATTTTTTATGAAGACAGGTGGTTCTGTGATATACTAAGGGCGAGTGAGCCCGATATAGCTCTCCAATGCATTGGGTAACGCGATGGGGTTAAATTTTAAGGTTTCTTCGAAGATATTTAGGGAATATACTATGATGGGTATTCCAAACGTTACCTTGAGGGTCACTCCCTTTAAGAATGTTATGAATGCCTCAAGTTACCTTTATATCTTATGATTTCTATGAGTTATTCGTAAATCTTATGATTTCGTGATGTTTTGTAAATTGCCTATGTTTTATGAGTAAAGTAAGATTTCATTGATTATTATGTATACATGGAATAATGTTTTCTTTCCGTATTGTTATAACCCTTACTGATCTTTTTATGCTCATCCCAAGTTTTTTGAAATGTTTTTCACAGGACATAAAGTTGAATAGGGTCAAGGTTGGGATCAAGGAAATGTCAGGTTGTCTAAAACAAGGAACTAAACATGACTCTTTTGTTCAAGAGTTTTTATTTTTGTGAAAAAATGGAAGCTGAGTAGATGTGTCTACTTTGTAATCATTGAGATGTAATAGTTATGTCCTAATTCTATAAAACTCTAAACCTGAAAAGATCCTCAATGTGAATTATTCATTTAATTCAATAATAAGTAATGTTTAAGGCTGGGTCCTTATAGTTGTTATTAAAGGAAGGATTATATAACTTTAGAGGTTAGGGTATTCTCTAAGCATAAGTGACATTACCATAATGGTTAGGATTTCAGAAAGAGTCCAAGTTTTAGATAAAGTGAATGAGTAAGTATATCATAGTGTTAATCTTCCTCATTAGTGGGTGTTGGTTTTGTTGATATACTCACACTGACTTTTTTGGTTTTAGTAAATGGATGGATCTAGCAGGAACCAAAGTGACAATGGGTTTGAAGGAAACTGTTGTGGTTCTCTGATTAAGAGATTGGATGAAATGGGGGATTCAATGAGAAATCTTTTGGTTATTCTAAACAGACTATCAAGGAGTCATGATCAACCACTTGAACCTTGGTGAGTTCTCTAATGCATCAAGTATGAGATGACCAACTCAATGTGGAAGTTCAGGTAATAATTATAAAGGTAACCATTAAGGTTTATATGATCCTTTTGAGGTAATTATGGGTTACTATATGTTATGATGGAATATGAATGACAGGAGATAAACTTGAGGTTAAATTATGTTATGGTTATTTTTGATGATTTTACCAATTTTTGGGGAATGTTATAAGAGTTATATAGATTTGTAAAAAGGACAACATGCAGACCGTGTGACAACACATCGCGTCGAACAAAGTTGTGGGAACCGAACCCACAACCAAAGTGCGACTGGTATTTATCGCCTACCACTGGACTACGTGAAGTCCCTAGTTAGTTTTACTAATTATTTTTATTTAGATGATTTTAGGAATCAATAGTAAGTTTATTTTGGGTTATCTATGGAAATGATTAACCAATCATGGAGGATATGTGATTAGGTTATTTACTTTTCTGTATGAGACTTTAAGAGAAACTGATGTTATTTGGAGATAAATGTTAATTTGTACTATGGGAGACTATGTGATTAAATCCTTTAAATATTTGGGTTTCAATCTTGGTAGGGTTTACTTTGAATAATTTGATGGAAAAATTGTTTACTGAATGGTCTTCTTTGATCTTGGGGTTTTGTTTGACAAATTTTGGAGATTAGGAGTAGTTTTTCTTTTTGTAAAAAAAATATATTTTTTGGGTATTATCTGATCTTTTACTAAACATTTTGGTTTGGTTTTTGTTGAGATATTAAGATATGGGAAATATATAGTTTGATTTTGTGGATTAGGTGATTCTCAAGAGGTTGATTATAGTACCCTTAATGCAAACAAGTCTTCCTAAATACACTTCTTTTGGAGGAAATATGGGTTTGATTAAGGAATATAGTAAAAGTTGAAAGTTTACGTGACAATTAAGTATGTGTCATTATGATTTAGTTAAGCTCAAAAATAAATTCCTCAATTAAGAGTAACTTAAAACAAAAATGTTGTCTGTTAGCTTTTCATACAGGGGAATCAAATACCGTTTAACCCATCACAAGTTTGTTATTTTCTTGTGGTTACCTTTCTCTTAGACATGTTTACTATCACTATCCATCAGAACACAACACATTGTTTTCTCCTCCATATCCATATTTTCATACATTGAGTCCAATTATGGGTTAACTCGGGTGACCTTTGTACTTCTCTCACTTTTATTAAAATGATAGTTTTACTTACTCTTGTTCTGATGTGGGACTGTCAATGGAGTTTCCAAACCCAATTTTGAAGTTGTGACGACATAATTCCCAAAAGGGGGAAGGATGTAACACACAAGGTAAATAAATAATATTACAGTATAATGTTTATCAATTTTTGTGAATAAAAAGTTAATACTACCTTAAAGTGAATGCTATGCTCGATGGCGTACCAAATACACAATAACGAGTTTCTTTGAAATCTTTCGTTGCACACTAATAATGTTATAATATTATAATAGTTAACGCCTAGCCATTTTAATGGCGGAAATGAATATAAATAACTAAAAAATTATTACATATGTTTGTTAAATTTGTTTACATTTATCCAATAAATGATAGAGGCTTAAAATTCAAATGAATCCAATTTTAAGCATAAATCTTCTAATATTCTCAAAAAGGTCGATTAACCGCCTTTTGATAGAGAACCCTTTTTAAATATACTTTGGAAAATTTTATATGTTGTATTTGACAAAATAAATTCCTTCTTTAGTATCGGGACTTCAAAATTTACTTTGTGTAAATTTTTGATATTTTTCTGATAAAGTTCATTTTTTAATGAATAGTGAAAAATGTTGTATTTTAATTCAAAAACTATTTTTAATCAAATTTATTTATATGATTAGATTATCTATTGAATTGTATTTAAAGTGAAATTATAATATATGTTTTCAATTTAATCCAATATTGGTCATTGGAATTAATTTCACTTTGAAATTAGACTTAAACTAGTGTCAATCTTTTAATAGATATTGTTTCTTAAAAACACGCTATTTGTTTTGACGGCGGGAATTAATTATTAAATTAATTAATGAAACATATATTTTTTGAATTTTTTAAAATATACATCATTTTTTAATTCATAATATCAAATATATCTTAGGGTGAATTTTTGGTATTTTTGTGAAAATTCAATTTTTGATGAATAGTGAAACCACTAAGTGGTAGTTTAAAAACTGATTTTTCGTTTAAATGAAACATTACCACTTCTGTGATTTGAATTCCGAAAATCCGACATACATGGTGGTCATTAGGATGTAAAATTTGGTTCAATGGGACTAAAATAATTTTTTTGGTGAATAGTAACTTTTAACTTTTATTAATCGCGATTAGAGGTAATTAGTGTAATTTAAGGTAAAGATAATGTTATAATAAAATGAAATGTCCTTGAAACATTTCCTACCCTTATTGGATGAGTCATGGCCGACTGAGACAATCAATGGTTCAACTTGGGGACCCCATAAAGCCACTTTGGTAGGAAAATGACAATAATAACTTTTTATTTAAAGTTAAAATTAAAATGTCAGAAACATGTATTGTTTTACTAAAACAATTTTTAATGTGGTTATACAAGTCATATTTTTGATGATAAATATTCATTAGAAATATAAAATGATTTCCTATATCATGATATTTTTTTATAGTTTTTAGACATTAAATAAATTATTTTATTTATGACACTGTGACGATCCATTGAGTACCTCATAAATGAACGATTTAAATAAAATGAAAATATAGGGTGAAATCTAAGTCTTACACTTGTAAAAAACCTATTTTATGGGTTTATTTAGAAACCTTATCACCTTATCCTAGAAATATATCCTTTTGGGAAATTTAAAATCCTAAAATCATTTTATAATAATGTAATATTTTATAACTTTCCAAGAGTGCCCATCCTCTTCTCTTATAAAAGGCCCCCACCTCTACCACCTTACCCACACATCTCAATCCTTTGGCTCGGCCAAACCCTACCCATTTCATCTCTACACATCCCTCTATTCATTATTGAAGCCTCAACATTGGCAGAATTCTCTTCAAAAAACACTTTTGGTTCAAACCAAGAGGAGTTACCCGATTTAAAGGTAATGTCTTCACCTGTGTTATTTTGCTTTATTTTGCTTCTCCAAGCCCCTAAACTCTTTTTATTTAATTATTTTGTAACAAAAATAGTATATTCAATATACTAGGATGTTTTTATGTGATTTATTCGAGCTAAACTTACACACACCTCCGTCTAATGGTTAAATAACATACTGTTTCTATCAATGGCGAATTACTATCTCAGGAAACGATGATTGTTAAATCTTCTCTTAACACCTTTCATGGTGGACATTATGATGTAACTGTATTTTATGTATGATATATATTGTATTTATGTTTTCCATATGCTTTTGTATTTTATATTTAAAACATACCTTTATTCTTTGCATGTTGTGAAAATGTGATAATTTCGTACGAGGAAGTGTGGACTACCACCCCCTCAAGTGATGTGAATCATTCATGCAATACATGGAATGTATAAATAATGAAATTAATGAACATATGCGACCTATAAAACAAATATATTATACAGGAATTATAATATATATATATCTGTTAGTATTTCTTAATTCCATTAATATGTCAATGAAATGAAAGTAGCGTTCATGCATACGTACGGCAGGTGAGAATGTTTTTTAACCTTTTCGACAGAATTAAGATAAGAATGTTTTTTAACTTATATGGCGGGTGTGGCTATTTTCCTCCGTTATAAAATCTTTTAAGCTTCCCTTACAATCTTATACAAATATTTTCAATGAAAATTTTTTATTTTTGAAATATATGACTCCTAAATGATTTTAAAATAAAATAGATATTTCTCTAAAAAGAGTTTGGATTTCATCTATGTCAACATCCTTTGATGGATTTTACGCTTATTTGAAGTTGATTTATTATGAAACAAAACTTCTATATTGTATTGAAGGTTTTTTGAAATGTTAGACTGTGGATGTGTTATACCATTCATGGTTTATGGATGAAGTATTTACATTTCGTATGCTAGTTTTAATACGAATGTTTATGTTATGTTTAAACATTTTTATATGGGAATGCATTGGACTTAATATGTGATGGGTGGAGCTCGCTATAGCTCATCGATGCATCGGTAGGTCTCACAAGGCAATCTAGTGTCTTGGCACAAGGCCTTGACAAAATATTATTTGTAGTCTTGGAACGAGGCCTTGGCTATGTGGTTATGATAGTCTGGCATTATGCATTCCATCATTATGAAAGTGGTTATTGATATTGCATGTGATTATTTGATTAGTATAATATCAAAGTGAATAAGTAAATGGCATTATTTCAATTTATTTTTTCCATACTATGTTTATGTTCATGTTTAAAAGGCTTTTGTTTTAGTTATACATTTCCTTAAATGTTTATTCTTAATTATGAAAGTTTCCGCTATATTGTTATCCTTACTGGGCATTTGAGCTCACACCTTTTCTATGTTTTATTTTTCCCAGGATGTGAAGAAGTAAATTATGAATGGCCTGCAGGGATATTATGAAGGGATAATAGTGTGGACTATGGAGACAATATGTTGTTGTAGTAGTTTTTCAATTTATGATGTAATGTAAAACATTATGTAATAATGCACTGACTCTGGTTTATTGGGGTTAGGGCGTTACAGTTGGTTTCATAGGAAGTTTAGTATAAACCATGGAAACTAGATTTAGATAAACACTGATTAGAGCACATAGACCTAAGATGGACTTTGAGGATTAGTATAGAAGGACTTCCTAGAATTTTGGTAATGTAGCTATTTTCTGAGTTTTCTGAGAAATACATATCTATCTAGATACGAGCAGGTAGAGGCAGATCTGGCACAGAATTCCTAGGGGTGAAACCTGAAAACATCGCTTTGAGTTGACTCAAACGGGAACTGGTGCACGACAACGGGCCTTGCTACACTCTTAGTTACGACACTCCCGGGGGATATGCTTAGGATAACTCTCATTTTCCTTACAAATTATTATGAAGGGTTTATGAGTATATACTTCCTCAACAAAAACATTTTTATGATTATGGATTATATCCATAAATAGTTCAATTTATATTAAGTGTTTTATAAGTATGGAATTATGTATTTTGATTCATAAACTGATCAAGTTTATGCCGGTGTTTTGAAATGGGGCCTTGTGGAAAAAATGGAAATCGTATCAATGCACGCAATCCATGTAGGGATTGACCACCAGCTAAAGATAATTATTGTGGAGGTGGTGATGCAACTGGTGCCGATTATCTAATCACCATACTGGGACAACTCACTCAGGTTATGAATAATAACCTTACCCGTATGGAGAACCCTGATCCGCAACGCAGATGATCAATGTTAGATCGCTTCATGAGGCAACAACCACCAACATTCAACGGGAGTACAAATCCATTTGTAGCTGAGCAATGGATAAGTTCCCTAGAGAAAATATTTCAGTCTTTGGAGAGTAGTGAAGTGGAAAAAGTTATCATGGCAGTTTACCGCCTCACTGGAGATACTGATCAATGGTGGTCATTGATTCAAAACACGAAGGAAGATGATGAAGTATCAAATATGGAATGGAGGGAGTTTAAAGATATGTTTTTAGAAAAATACATTCCTCGTGACCATCGAGAAGATATGGAAAGGCAATTTATGAGTCTGAGACAAAAGGAGGATGAGAATGTCACAATGTATGAGGATAACATTACAAGGTTATCAAGGTATACTGGAGATTATATATGTAACCCAAGAAGTAATATTGATCATTTCTTTGATAGGTTAAAACCATTTATCCGTCGAGAATTAGTCTCACAATCCTTCTCATCGTACGAAGACATTGTCTCATTTGCTATCAAGACAGAAAAGGAATTATCTAAGTAATATGACTTTAAAGCAATGTAAGAGAAGAAGATATCTATTGATCAATATGGGAATGGAAATAATGGGAAGAAGGGAAAGGTTGAATATCCGTCCTATGATATATGCGGTAAGAAACACCCCGGTACTTTCTTGAAGGTAATGGGTGTCTGTTACAAGTGTGGTGAGAAAGGACACCAAGCTCGTGAATGAAAAGGGAAGAAGGAAGCTACCAATGTTCAATGCTACAATTGAAGGGATATGGGATATTATGAAAATGAATTTCCTAATCGTTAGGGGAACTTACATCAGAAAATTACAAGGGAACAAGGCCAAGCTTATGCTATCACTACTACTGAGGTAGAAGCTCCGAAAGACGAGGTGGCAGGTAATTTAATGGTTTCCCCAAGTTTATCAAATTCATTATTTGATTTTAGATCATCACATTGTTTCATATCTTCCCAGTTTGCTATGAAAATTAGATATTTCCAATTTTATTTATCAAGGGAGTTGTCAGTTAAAACTCCTAAGGGATGTATCATTGCAATAATGTTTTGTGAATCAGTCCCCATTAGAGCACATGAATGTTCTTTATCTGTTGATCTCATCGTCATACCTATTATTGAGTTTGATATAATCCTTAGTATGGATTTTCTTTTGGACTATGATCCAAATATTTATTGTAAGAAGAAGGAGGTTATGATTTTTGATGATGATGAAAAGGACACCTTATCTTTAGAGAAGAATCATCACCACCTAATTCTTATCTAGATCCACCCCCAGTAGCTCTACTAAATACAATTATTTGGGAGGAAGAGAATGAAATTACTATGGGTGAGGAAAGGAATGTTCAAATAGAGGATGTACCTATTGTAAAAGAATATGTAGATGTATTTCCAAAAGATTTACCTGGACATCCTCCAGAATGAGAAGTTGAGTTTTCCATTGATTTAATTCCTAGATCAAGGCCTATATCAAAGACCCCATATATAATGGCCACTGTAGAATTAGTTGAACTAAAGAAACAACTAGATTAATTTAGTAATAAGGTATTTATTCACCCTAGTGTTTCTCCATGGGGAGCCCCTGTTCTTTTTGTTAAAAAGAATAATGGATCTATGAGGTTATGTATCGACTATAGGGAGATCAATGCCATAACAATAAAGAACATGTATCCCCTACCTCGCATTGATGATTTATTTGACCAACTGCATGGAGCTCAATACTTTTCAAAGATTGACCTTCGATCTGGATACCATCAGTTGTGTGTAAAGAAGGAAGACATTCTGAAGACAGCATTTCGAACCAGGTATGGGCATTACGAGTTTATGGTAATGCCTTTTGGATTGACTAATGCAGCCTCTGTATTCATGGATCTGATGAATAAAGTTTTCAAGAAATATCTCGATGAATTTGTGGTGGTATTTATTGATGATATCTTGGTATACTCTAAAAGATATGAAGATCAGGAAAGTCCCTTGCGTATTATCCTGAAGACTCTGAGAAGACATGAATTATATGGGAAGTTTAGAAAATGTGAATTTTGGCTTCATGAGATTTCTTTTCATGGCCATATATTCTCTAAAGATGGAATCTCTGTTGATCCATCTAAGACCACGACAATCCAAGAATGGCCAACACCTACGAGTATAACTGAGGTACACAGTTTTATAGGTTTGGCAGGTTATTATCGACGTTTCGTCCAAAATTTTTCCCAATTGGCAAATCCATTAACGAAGCTCACACGTAAAGGGGTTAAATTTGTTTGGAAAAAAGAGTGTGAAGAATGTTTCAAAGAACTGAAGAGAAGATTAGTCAATGCTCCTATATTGACTCTACCATCTGGGAATGATGGGTCTGTTATTTATAGTGATGCATCGAAGAAAGGACTTGGTTGTGTCCTTATGCAGAATGATAGGGTTATTGCCTATGCATCACGATAGTTGATAATTCATGAGAAAAACTATCCTACTCATGATATTGAGTTAGCAGCTGTGATCTTTGCTTTGAAGATATGTAGTCACTACCTCTATGGTGTAAAATGTGAGATTTATACTGATCACAAGAGTTTGAAGTATATTTTCTCACAAAAAGAACTCAACATGAGGCAAAGTAGATGGCTTGAATTACTCAAGGATTATGATTGTACGATACACTACAAACTGGGGAAAGCAAAAAAGGTGGAAGATGCTTTGAGCAGAAAAGATCATGGAGTTTTGAACAATATTATAATTTAAAGGGATCCAATTTTCATGGATCTAGTGAAGATGGACATGGGAATAACCAGGGAAGGTGAAACATCAATTCTTTTTCAAATGGTTTCCAAAACATCTTTACTAGAAGGTATTAAGAGATCTGAGACAGATGATGAATAATTTCAAAAGAATATTAAATCAATGAATGATGGGAGATTGAGAGACTTTGTGTGTGAAGATGGAATTTTGAAATTTGGGAAGAGACTTTGTGTTCCCGATATACCTGATCTAAAAAGGGAATTTCTAGATGATGCTCATAGTTCCAATTTCCCTATACACCCTAGGAGCACCAAAATGTATAGAGATTTGAAGGTACATTTCTGGTGGGACAACATGAGGAGGGAGATTGCTGATTTTGTGTCAAGATGTATGGTTTGTCAATAAGTGAAAGCTGGAAGGCAATAGCCTGGAGGGTTCATGCAACCTCTTCCCATACCGGAGTGGAAATGGGACAATTTTATGATGGAATTTTTCATGGGGCTACCAAAGACTCATAGAAGGAACGATGCAATATGGGTCATTATTGATTATCTTAAAAAGTCAACACATTTTCTTACTATAAGAGAAGATCTACCACTAGAACATCTAGCATGACTATATATTAATAAAGTTGTGAGACTTCATGGAGTACCCCTATCAATTGTTTCTGATCGTGATCCCTGTTTTACTTAAAGATTCTGGAAAAGTCTTCAGAAATCCTTGGATACTGAACTTCATTTGAGCACTGTCTACCACCCTCGAACAGATGGACAATCAGAACGAACTATTAAAACCTTAGAAGACATGTTGAGATCCGGCTCACTTGACTTTAAGGGTATGTGGGATCAATATTAACCTCTGGTAGAATTTTCCTATAACAATAGCTTCCATTCGAGTATTCATATGGCACCATATGAAGCGTTATACTGAAAGACATGTCACACACCAACCTGTTGGGATGATGTTGGTGAAAGAGAACTCGTAGGCTCAGAACTGGTGGAGGAAATGATGGAAAAGGTGAAGGTAATCCAAAATCACATCAAAGCAGCTCAAAGTAGGCAGAAGAGCTATGCCGATAATCGAAGGAAGGATTTGGAATTTCAAGTCGGTGATCAAGTTTTCCTGAAGGTACCTCCATGGAAGGGAGTCATACATTTTGGTAAGAAAGGTAAATTGAGTCCCAGGTACATCGGACCTTTCGAAATTCTAGAACGAATTGGGGTTGTAGCTTACCGATTGGCAATGCTGCCATGTCTCTCCAATGTTCACGATGTGTTCCACGTATCTCTATTGAGGAAATAAATGCCTGGCCCAACACATGTATCAACTATGAGGAATTATAACTGGAACCCGATCTGTCTTATTGTGAAGAGCCCGTCAGGATTCTTGATACGAGAGAACAAGTACTGAGAAACCGGATGACTCTTCTGGTAAAATTCTTGTGGAGAAACCATAAGATGGAAGAGGCAACGTGGGAACCTGAGTAAATTATGATGATGAACCACCCGAGTCTTTTCATGCGGTAGTATTCTAGAAATTTCGAGGATGAAATTATTTTAAGGAGGGGAGAATGTAACACCCCAAGCTTCTACGGTACGCTTCTCTTGGAATAATGCGATAGCGTGTGTTGTACGCAACATCAAGTTCTACCACACCACAACCAATCAAACAAGCCGTTATGAATAGTAATACCTACTTTTTGAAATTATATATATTTTATATTCTCAAAATGGACTTCATTTTTTGATTCAGAATATCAAAATTATCCTAAGTTGATTTTTTGGTATTTTTCTTAGAACTTCCAATTTTTATGAATAGTGAAAATAATTAAAAACAACTTTTTTAATCAGAGTAATTTATAGTGAGATATTATATTATTTAGTGGTTTTAAAGTATAATTAGAATATATTTTTACCATTTTATCCAATGGTGTTCATTAGAATTAATTTCACATTGAAATTGGGCACAAACAATTGTCAATGTTTTGAGATATATTGTTTCATAATAATACACTATTTGTTGTAACAGCGGAAATTAATTATAAAATTAATTAATACAACTTATATGTTTGGAATTTTTTAATATAGACATCAATTTTGAATTCAGAATATCAATTATATCTTAGGGTGAAATTTTGGCATTGTTCAGAAAAACTTCAATTTTTGATGAATAGTGAAACCACTAAGTGGTAGTTAAAAAACTGATTTTTTTCATAAAACATAATTTTACCACTTCTGTGATTGGAATTTTGAAAATCCGAGAGACACATTTAATATAAAGGATTAAAATGTGGTTCAATGAGATGAAACTATTTTTTGGTGAATAGTAACTTTTTACTTTTATATACCATAGTTAAAAGTAAATAGGGTAATTAAGGATAAAAATGATATTAATATTACCCTAACACATGCCCTAATACTATTGGACAAGAGTATCTCGACCAAAATCAACCTTAGGAATAAAATATTATCATTTAGGTCCGCTTGTATTAGATTAGTACATTTATTATTATTTAATTCAAAGAAGAGTTAAAAGAGTTAAAATCAAAGATTATTTACTGAAACATTTTTAATATAGAGTTATAAATAAGATAAATTCGATTGTAAATATTAATTTGAAAGCTAAAAATATGTCATACATAACTATATTTTATTTATAATTTTTAGACATTATGTAATTTATTTTATTTTTTTCACAATGATGATGCAGTAATTACAATAATAGTGAAAATTTAAAATAATTGATATTATAAATACCCAAATGAATATAATTTGAGTCTTTTAATGAATTAAACTAATTTTCTAGGATAATATGACATATTATTATTGATTTAATTTACTGTTTTCGAACTAATCATTCTGTTATGATTTTCACAAAAATCAATTTTCCAAATAGTGCCAAAATTGACATAAAAGAGTTTTTAAAACAAATATTATATTATTAATTGATATTAAATTCCTAAAAATCTACGTTTCGGCCAAGAGACAAATATCATGATAGGTGTATCATTAATGGACCACTTTGGGGTATCTTAGAGGTATATCGTATGTGTATTAACTATATAATATAAAAATACAAAGTGACATGGTAAGTGTCAAACTAATTAACTAAGAGTTAAAACTAAAAGATATGGTTAATATAATGACCCAAACCTGTCTAAATCATATTGGTTGAGTATTTTTTGACCCATACCTACCTTAAACTTTAAATAATCCACTTTGGATCCATTAGAAACCGAATATGAATTTATTATATAATAATATTTCTAGCTTTTCCAAAGGTGCCCCTCACCCCCTTATAAAAGGGCACTCTCTCTTCTCATTAACTCACACCTTCAAAGCTTTCTGGATAGGACAAAATCTGCCCAAATACTCTCTCAACATCACTAAATTCATCGTACAGGCCTTCCTTTAGTCATAAAGCCATTCTATGATCCTTTTTGATCAAATCAAATGGACGAACCCCAAGAAGAGGTAATGATTTCACCACCCTTTTCCAAGTTCCTTTCTTCTTCCACTTCTTCCTTCTTTGTTATTACGATTCTAAAATAATGAATCCATTAACTCCTATATACTGTAATATGATTATAAATATGGTACAACCATATTAAGTATTATATCCATCCTTTGAATGACATGTCACCATACGTGCATACGTACGGCTTACCGACTCCACGTCGTGGTGTAATTGTTATTCAATAAATTATTATTTGGATGGGTATAATAATGATGTGTAATTCATTTAAATAATAAATATAACATGATAATGATTCTTTATATATGATATAACATACAATTATATATTATTTTAATATCAACAGAATGATATTGTCGCTCGTGCGTACGTACGGACTACCATCTCCCCGAACATGATAAGATTAATTCTCCATCGTATCCATTCAAGTATAATTCTCATTTGATGATTAATAATAGTATATAAGGACTTGATATCATTCTGGATATGATTACGATACAACCTATCCGTGGCAAACACATCTTATATAACAAAACATATAAAATAAAATGAGTAAGTTAACACCCGAAACAATGATAATACTAAGATATTATTAACAAATCAATGTTAAAAGATCATATATGATATCATATTAATATATATGATTCTTGTATAATTTAATAACAATTATTTAAAAATTATACAGGAGGTTAACCTACCCCCAACCAAGGAAATGTTCAAGGTAAGGGTTTATTTTTCAATCTCTTCATTATCTAAGATGTTTATACGTAATAATCTACTAGGATCTCTTTATCATCCACATCCATGTTTCTTAAAAATGTATATCAAAACATTTTTACTATTTACAATAATATGGGTTAAAGTAATTTATACCCTTGTTTGACATTTTATAAGTGGTTTATAGAGGAATCTTTCCGTCGTTTTCCAAACAAAGTTCTTTTTTAACTTTTTCTACAGAATTAAGGTAAGAATGTTTTTTTAACTTATACGGCGGGTGTGTCTATTTTCCGCCGTTATAAAATCTTCAAAGATTCCCTTACAATCTTATAAGAATATTTTCAAAGAAAATGTTTTATTTTAGAAATATATGACTCTTAAATGATTTCAAAATAAACGAGATATTCCTCTAAAAAGAGTTATGATTTTATCTATGTCAACATCCTTTGAGGGATTTTACTCTTATTTGAAGTTGATTTATTATGAAACAAAACTTCTATATTGTATTGAAGGTTTTCTGATATGTTTGACTGTGGATGTGTTATCTCATTCGTGGATGAAGTATTTACATTTCTTATGCTAGTTTTAATATGAATTTTTATGTTATGTTTAATCCTTTTCATATGGGAATCCATTGGACTTAATATGTGATGGGTGCAGCCCGATATAGCTCCTCGATGCATCGATAGGTCTCACGAGACAAACCAGTGTCTTGGCACATGGCCTTGACAAAATATTATTTATAGTCTTGGCATGAGGCCCTGTCTATGTGGTTATGATAGTTTGGCATTATACATTCCATCATTATAAAAGTGGTTATTGATATTGCATGTGATTATTCTATTAGTAGAATATCCATGTGAATAAGTAAATGGAATTATTTTATTTTATTTTTTCCATACTATGTTGAAGTTCAAGTTTAAAAGGATTTTGTTTTAGTTATACATTTCCTTAAATGTTTATTATTATTTATGAAAGATTCCGCAATTTTGTTATTCTTACTGGGAATTTGAGCTCAACCCTTTTCTATGTTTTATTTTTCCCAGGATGTGAAGAAGTAAATTATGAATAACCTGGAGAGATATTATGAGGGGTTAATAGTGTGGACTATGGAGACAATATGTTGTTGTAGTAGTTTTTCACTTTATGATGTAATGTAAATCATTATGAATATATCTAGTGTTTCCAAGGCTACTAAACCAATCGGTATTTTGAGATTTGATCTTTCTTGTGATCATACCAATATTATGTAATAATGCACCGACTCTGGGTAACTGGGGTTAGGGCGTTACAACACTCTTCAATTAAAATGACTTATTTGGTTATGTCTTTTAATTTACATCATTTTATGATGGGATATGTTATTCTATATCCTTATTGATGTAAATTATATTTCCAAGTTATGAGATACCATTTTCTCTCTCATCAACTGATTTTATGAATTTTAAAGTGACGCTATTAGGCTGTTGAATTTTACCAAGGGAACTTTTTAACCCAATTTCGATTTCTTTGGGTTCAACATGTAGTTATTGAATATTTCATCCTTTGAATACATGTGAATGAACTATTATTGTTTTACACTTAATATCCACTTATATTGGGTGTATTTATATTTTACACACATAATTTTGAGATTGATTTATCCTTAATTTAAGGATACCTTCTTTATAAGGGATTTCATTACATTTTACATTTCTATTGAGACTTCATTGTTGTTATGAAACAATTTACTGTTATATGGTGTATATACTGTCCTTTCGTATATTATAGCATGAATCCATTTATTCTCATGATATTATAAAATCCTGATTAAATGTTATTCCTTAATTATTGTATTCAAGTGTCTCTAATTTTGTTAAAAAAACCCTTTAACTAAAATATCTCTTTAAATGTTTTAATGATTTTTTCTTATTAATATCCATGTTTTCAAAATGATTTTAAGGATTTATTTGTATGGTTATTAATGGTTTTAAATGTTAAAATCTTAAATGTTGAATGGGACACTTTGATTAAAAAATATCTTTATTAAATGTTTTAAATGGTTTTGAGAATGGTTTTTTGAATGGATTCATTATTTTAATATCTTAAAATGTTATATTGTTATTGAAACATGGGAATGTTATATTTCCTTTATGGTTAAGTTATGTGCTATGATTATGTTACTGTTCATGGGCATTGTTTATGAAGATGGGTGGTTCCGTGATAAACTAAGGGCGGGTGAGCCCGATATAGCTCTCCAATGTATTGGGTAACGCGAAGGGGTTAAATGTTAAGGTTTTTTAGAAGATATTTAGGGAATATACTATGATGGGTATTCCAAACATAACCATGAGGGTCACTCCCTATGTAAGAATGTTATGAATGCCTCAAGTTACCTTTATGTATTATGATTTCTACGAGTTATTCGTAAATCTTATGATTTCATGAGGTATGTTAAATTGATTATGTTTTATGAGTAAAGTAAGATTTCATTGATTCTTATGTATACATGGACTAATGTTTTCGTTCCGTATTTTTATAACCCTTACTGAGCATTTTATGGTCATCCCAAGTTTTTTGAAATGTTTTTACCGGGACATAAAGTTGAATAGGCTCAAGGTTGGGATCAAGGAAATGTCTGGCTTTCTAAAATAAGGAACTAGACATGAATATTTTGTTCAAGAGTTTTTATTTTTGTCAAAAAAAATTAAGCTGAGTAGATGTGTCTACTTTGTAATCTTTGAGATGTAATAGTTATGTCCTAACACTCTAAAACTCTAAACCTGAAAAGATCCTCAATGTGAATTATTCATTTAATTCAATATTAAGTAATGTTTAAGGCTGGGTCCTTATAATAATGGTGATCTATATTTGGGGTTGTTATGACTTTGTGATAGTATAATTGTTGTGGGATGTGAGTTTTAGTTAAATTTCTGTCATAATATGAATTTTAACAATGCAATCCACTTTTATGATATGTAACTAGGTTTTCTGGGTTTTAGTTCTTAATAATTAAGAAGCGTTCTACATACTCTACTAGGTAGAATGAAACTAAAACCATTTAGTCAATGTTGGTAGTTTATAGTCAGGATGACATACCACACCAGGATGTTTAATGTCATATGGTAAGGATAAATACAAAAATAAATGTGTCAAGAAACATAACTTTTGTGGAATATGTTTTGGGTAACTACTAGGGTAAAAATCACATTTGATGCTCATACAATTATAATTAGAAACTAACATAAATAATAAGTGGCCATATGTATGCATTCTATACATATCATGGTGGTCATATATCATGAAAATAACATAAGGATTATCATATTGGTTTCACATGAGGCATCCAATACTAATATCATAGGCAATCCCATGCATGTAATATATGGTAAGTCTATAGTTTAACATCTTTTGTTGAGGATGTGTTCATGTAATTTAATGACATGTTACTTGAAAATTGTTCTTTGCAATTTAAATTATTCCATACTGGGTATGGTTTTAGGGAATATACATTTTAGTAGTCAAAGGGATACTGAGGTTTAGGACTATTATGTATGTGATTTTCATTTTTGTACATCCAAGGTGTTTCTATGGTGTTGTGGAGGTATGATAGGGGTTTATACCTGTGTGTTTATTAGTGTAGAAGGGAAAATATCATGCTCACAATATTTTGTATATTATGCATTAAATACATTTTTAACACTAGGAATCATTTCTATTTCAATCTAGTATTGATATGACTATCACATAGGGTAAGGTCGTAGTTCAATTTCATATTTGGAGGCTGTATCATCAAAGTGTAATTTCATGTAAATATGATGTTTTCATTTAGTTAATCATTATGTTACACTAAAATCATGTTATTCTATTTAATGTCTTATAATGAATATGTTTTAGGGGATTATGATTTAATGTATTGATTAATTTTTTGTATGAGAGAGTATAAGTCTTTAGAGATGTTTAATTAACTTAATATGGGGGTGGTGGTAAGTTTCCCATGATCAAGCCATTGTTAGGGATACTTTATATAATGAATTTTTGATTTTTTCAGAAAAAAAGTACAAAATTTTCCAATTTAAGGTGACATGAAATGGGTAGAACATGAGTGTGCTAATTCATTGGAGGATAAATCACAAAGATTGTCTACCACATTCTTGGTGAAACTATAATGGAAGAAAGGCTCTAAGAATCTAATTATGAATATTGATTTATCATGAGTGTTCTAATGTTTAATGGATATGGGTACCATGAGAGGTCAATTACTATACATTTATTTTTATAAAATACAGGCATTGAATGGTTTACCATAATACAATATCATGTAACATTGAATCTAAAATGACTAATGTTATGTGATCCATATACTCTATAACAACTATGTTGCATGGATAGTCATCAGATAGTTGTACCAAATAGTAATAGTTGTGTTGATATCAAATTTTTGAGTAAAATTGAAATCATTTAAAATTTGTTTCCATTTATGAATGTTTCATGATGTGATCTCCAATATATTCAATTAATATTTTTGAGCTTTTTATTTTTTCTGTATAATTCTCCCTCATATTGAAATCCATATGATTTTTTACTTGTGTGAATTAAATAAAGTGATTGATTTTTGACATGTGATATTTTCATTTATAATTTTATACGCTTTTCAATAAAAATGGATGGAATACACCATTTGAATGCATATCAACTCACATAAGGAACTAGCTAACACAAAACCTACATGATTATGAAGTATTTATTAGATCACACTAGTTTGGGGAATCATTCTATTTCTAGAGTCCATTTCATGAAACATGAATTTTATGAAATTCATGACATTTCAATTATGATCTATATTGGATATCTTGGGAACATTTAGAATTTTATATTTTCATTCCTATGTAATTTATTGATTGATAGTTTCATATGTTCCATGACATGCTAATAATATTCTTGTAGGAATACCATGGAATGAAATAATTTCCTAAATATTATGTAGTATACTCATATTGGTTTTGGGACACATATTGAACCCCAAAATAGTCTTTCAATTCTGAAAATTTTTCAATAACAATAATAAAAAATATATAGATGGAGGGTTGAATTCAAAGGAACATGCTCAATGATACGAAATATCTCCTCATTTGATGCTACTTTTATATATATTTTAGACTAAATTGATTACATATTGAAACCCTAATGGTAACTAGCGGTGAACCAATATAGATATTATACCATTTATGTTAGACAATAAAACTATCATTTTGAAAAAATGGTCCATTACACAACCCTCTAAATCTTTTAAATCATGAAATTAAAAATATTTTTCTATAAACTAATTCAGGATTATCTATTTTCTCTAAACAGACCAAACTGTCCCTTCATAATAAAAATAATTTACAATTTTCGGTAATTTTTTTTCAAATAGTAAGACTTGCACCGGACATGTCCTAGTTGGATAAACAATAATTATCCATTATTAATAACAATTGATAATTTTTTTAATAGAACACTAAATCTAATGATAATGTGACCAAAACTAATGTTTCATAAAGGAGGATGTAAATGATATTATATGATATTTATATTCCATAGGACAACAGGGTTATATCAGTGAGAAATGAAATTACAAGGATACTGACACAGGTATAATGGAAATATATGGTAACAAACTGATTCATTCTCTATATCTTGTCCCAAATTTATGATATTTTTCTATGATGTATATGTTTATACTCAAATTAAATGGTTTTCATTCCCTGAAGATATCTATAGGTGGTATTTGATCTAATTTATTCATGCACTTATGGAGTAGAATACAATAATATCTCACACACCCAACAAGGATCTCAATACCATTGTTAGTGATTTTAGGGAAAATTTAATATCACATCATTGATATTATACAATTGTAAATGAAATAAAATATTACAAATGGTTTGTATTTTATTATTAATTATATTTGTGATCAAGGTAAATTTAATAGATCCATTAAAATTTGTTGTGATAAAGAGATGTGTAATGTAGTTCTATATTTCAATATATGGAATTGTACGATACAAGTGTGTAAAACACAAATCTATGTCAACTGTAATCTAGATGTACTTTTTGAGATACTATTAAGGTTTTATACATGCACAAATACCTCCACCCATCACCAATGTAAAATGGGGATCATACTATTTTATCATTACCAAATTATTAGTATTCTGACATGATGGTATTTTTTTTTATAAAAAATCCTCCTAGTAAACTATACATGGGGGTTCGTGTTGATTAGAAATCATTGAATACAAATACATTTTAGGATACATCAATGGAGTTTTTGTGACATAAAATAGTCCTTTATTAATATTACTCATTTAATAATTCTCTTGGAATCATCATGAACACGAATGTGGGATTAATATTAGGACTACCAAAGAAATACATGGCCATATAAAAAACATTAATAAATTGATTTGTTGGATCACTCTTGAAGATTTTAAGTATATAAAATATTAGTATAACAAAAAATATTATAATCATTTAATTAGATAAATTATGTTCCATGTATTCATTATGAGTAGGTGTATAGTTCACTTTATGGTACCTTATTTGAGTTTACTACTCTGTTCCTTTATGATGAAATTTATTTTACTTCTTCAATACTTTAAAAAATCAATAATCCTATGATTTCTAGGTTATATGGCTATCTTGGGACCATTATAATAAGTTTTATTACTCAAATCATCTATAAATCATTACAATTTTAAAATGTATGGGTCACCACTAACATTAGAATATATGACTTCATAAGCACCATTACCCATAAAAAAACTAGTATAATACCTATTTTCCTCGTCATCACTTGGGAACACCAAATGTCTATCAGTATAGCAGGGGTGGTAACATATATTATCAGCATTGAAAACATTATCATCTGATCAATCCTTTCTTTATATGAAAAATTGAATTACAAAAGGAAGGTGTAAATTGAATTGTGATTATTGTTGTAGTCGTTTTTAGGTGAGGTATTATTTTCATGAATAGATGACAAGGTTTAATGTTAGATATATACTCCATCAAAATTCTCCCATAATTTTTGACACATCTAATAGAGTTAATCATTATTATAAAAGGATGGGTTTTTCTAAATCGAATACCATGTTCATATGCCAGAAATAGTATATGCTCACCTAAGTGGGATATAAGGAAACAATTAAGCTTCCACAATTCAGATTCATTTTCCGCATTATATATATATAAATACATGATTGTTTTTTGAATGTTTATTCAAATGATGGGAGCATGCAGGTTTCCATAAAGGAAGTCACACCCCAAAAATTCTTAAAATGTATCTTTCATTCGATACCGTGTATGACACTAAAAACAAAATATATAAAGGAATATAACCACTAGAGTCATTATATTATATATAATATTTTAATTAAATTTATTATATTCTCTAACATAAATTATGAATAATGATAATTTAGCTTACATTATATGAAATAATTAATTTCTTCAATGGATTGCATTATACAAATCACCAGGACTTACTGAACAACAATGTATTAATAAAATATTATTATCTCAAAAAAAATTATAAAACCCAGTTTTTAAATTAATTTTTATGATCATGATTAACTAAAATATGAATATATATAGAGTGAACTAATATAAAATAAATTTTTTGGTTGCCAATTAATTGTAAATGAATTTAAAAACATGTTGAATATAATGGAATTGTTTTTATACTCACAAAGGTTTATTATCCTAATATTTAAAATTAAGTACTATTATTTAATTATTTTAATAAAATTTATATATTATATATTCAATAAAAAATTATATTCATACAATATATTTTATAAGTATATGTTATGTATAAATTAAGTTTTTGCAAGAAATTGTATTTTTTTTGAAAAAAGAATATTTTCCATCATATCACGGCACACTAGTTTTAGAACCAAAATATTCCAAATTTATAAATTTATTTTTTCCAAAATAATATTATGTTTTTCAGTATGAATTTAAATATTCACTTATAGTGAATTTTGTTTCTTGTTTGTGATGAATATTGTTTCAATAAATATTGAATAATATTATATTTTAATTGAAAATATACATTTCATGTAAAAAATTTATATTTTAAAAATATATGTTAAATTTTTTTAAGTATATTGAGTTTTATTATACATTAATTAAATCCTTTTATTTAATTATTATCAAATTCCCGTTGAAATTGATAAAAATTATTTCAAAACTATGAACATTTTCACTTCAAAAATTTGGTTTCTCCTTCCATCTGTAGGATTATATTTCAACAAATGTACTTCAATTATGTGATTATAATTTGTTAAAAATATATTATATATTTTTAAATGGAATAAATAATAATTTCTAGTAATATCAACTTAGTTTTGTTTAACAAAAATATTAGAGAATGTAGTTAAAATTAATTACAACAAATGAGGTAAAATTAATCATAAAAAAGGACCAAACATTAGTCTTATGCTCCAAATTTACCTAGAAACATGTCCAAAAGATATTTTTATTACATATTTAGACAATATAATCCATTTTATCTAATTTTTTTCATTATTTTAGGTGAATTATGTAGGGGAGGCCTCTCAATTGTGTTTATCTTTTTATATTTACAAGAATACAACTTCTCCCCCACTTTAAAAAGGCACTCATTCATCTCACTTCATCAAAATAGTCAATAAATTTTTATCATACATAATATAACTGAATAAGATCCTAATATACCTCCCCTAATAATATAATCCTCACTTTGGGTTTAAATAAAATGAAATAATTTTTTTGGTACAATCCAAAAGGAGTAACCTAAATAAGACGAAATATCATTCAAAGATAACTCACATTCCATTTACATATATACCACTACACATTATTTAATATCATTATTATATAATAACCTCAATATCATAAATAAAATTATATTATTTTATGCTAATATTTATATCTCCACTTTTACAGATATCCATTTAATGGAATACACAATAATTTTCTATGTGTAAGACGGGCATCTACCTCGCGAACCGATGTTGTTCATTCTACCATTTACTAAATTTAAAAGATTATATTAATGATATATTTATTGTTTATATTTGATATATAATATTTATAATGTATTAATGAGTATTTAATTATTATATAACTCATACCTTCATTCTTCCCATTTTGTGGGAACCCGATAACATCGTTTGTGGACGTGTGGACTACCACCTCCTCAAAGTTGTGTGATTCATTCAAACATTACACAAAATGTATTAATAATGGTTTGAATAAAAAATATTTAAAATATATTGAATAATTATAATAAATTAATTACAATATAAATATATAGAATTTACTTTTCATTCATTTGAATATCACAAATAAATGGATGTAACTTTTATGTGTACATATATCCTAAAATATCCATGAATGGTGTATTTAATTTGTGATCTCACAATATTTTGGATTGTTACAAATAAATATATAATGAATTTCTATGTTAATTAAATAATTTGTTTAAAATATCTATATTATAAACATATTATCAAAAATATAATAAAACAAAATAAAGTTATAACATACTAAAAAAACTCGGAAACTAACACCTGAAATATTAAAAATAGTGAATATTTTTTAAAAATATGGGAAATTAAATATCATTATAAAATAATATATAATATTTTAATTGTATTATGGTTCTTTTATACATAAATAACATTATTTAATCCATTGTGCATATGTTTAAATGGAATTCACCCAAAAAATCACACACAAGATGAATTCTTTTTTCTCAATTTCACTTCATTATGGTGTATTGAAATGTCATGAACCTATTTTCTTATATATGGTGTCAATACAAACCCTTTTTCATTTTATACCATGAATAAATATTTATTCATGGAATTTTGAATTTCAATTTTATTTATTTCATCTACTAGGATTTGATCTTATAGTTAACAATTGGTAATGGAATTTTATAAATCAATTCCATTTATTGGGTTATATTATATCCTCATAGTAATTTATATTATATGATTATATTTATCATAATTTGAATATATATTGATTTATTTAAAATTATTTTATGTATATTTACATTTTATACACATAAATTTTTCATTACATAAATATCAAATTAATGTTATAATCATTTATGGGCTTATTTTACAATCTATTTTTAATTGAGATTAATTATTTATGAAATAAAATTTAAGAATTTATACAAACATTTTTCATTAAATCCATTAATATTATTCTACTTGGGTAATTCATGATTATTTTTAGGTACTAATACCATTTTTTAATTTTTGGGACATATAATGTTTATAAATATTTTAATAAACCTGACTTCTTTTCCCTCATTAATTGGAGAACGTTTTTTCTTATAAAACTCATTTTTTATAAATATGTATTCCAAAATGTTTCTAAACTTTTCATATGATTTTTTATTTTCCCTCTACACAATGTGTTCCACTACGGGGAAAGAAATGTGAGTAGCGATACAGTGACACATGACTCCCACATCCAGTAGGCCCCGTGTTAGTGACTTGCACTAAGGGTATTGTAAGCACAAAAATGGGAGGAATTAACCTATATAAGAACTCATGTGAAAGAGAGAGATAAGATAGACACTAAAAAACATCATAATAGAAAAAAATTATAAACTAAATCAAAAATACATGAATGTAATGATTTATGAAAACTACAATAACTGAAAGAGAAATCTGTAAGTACCAAAAGAATGTAAAATGGTAGCGACCACGAATCCCATACAACTCCTACAAACACAAGCTATTAGTAATCAGCCTGATCACCAACTTTCTCCATGTGACATGAAATTTTTTTTATATATTCATTGGTTGAGTATAATAGTATACATGGTAGGATCCTCTCCGGAGCCTGTCATGAAATAGTAAAGAAATTATTCTTATGCACAGTAAACAAAAAATTGTATCTAATACATCAACTAAATGAGTATATTATATTCAATACTCAGCACGTTTAATCAAATCAATAATCACATAAAATATTATAAAATATATTAATGAATATCATGGGTACACTGCTATCACATCCCAAATGGTTTTCCTCTTTGCCACAACTTTGCACATCTGAAACATCTCTCTCCCAAAAGGATTCCCAGAAAACACTTGGCCGATTCACCACAACATGAACCATGTGAAACACAACCACCATATCCATGAATCCATGTTAACTAGGTAGTTTCTATGATCCACTATAAATATCGTAACACGTTTCATACATCGGGTGTTATACATCAACCCATTACAGCTCGTACACTGAGTAAGGATCATCAAGACATCATAGCCTATAAACTTTACACCTATAATATTCCACAAGAAATTATATCCAAAAATATACTTGTATGAATTACCAAAAACACTTAGATATCTATTTTTTTATTTTTTCCAATGTTTTCATCCATCTGTTTTGGAGGACGCGCAACTATTTCCCTTCATTCTCACTTTCCAATGGCAGCTGACATCTAATACTTACTCAAGGAAATTTTATCCTAGATTGAAATGGGACGATGGGATTTCGGTTCCTGTTTCTATGGATTCCTCCTAAGAACTCATTTCCTAGTCGGGGTCACCATTATAGACATAAGATGTTGTTCATGAAACTCTTTTCAGTTCCATGTCTTCATGGATACCGATTAATTTTCATGCTTCTTTCAGGACATTCCAAGTGGTCCATCCAAGACAAAAACCATCAGTCGGGAGAGTAGTCAAGTTGGACATTGCTGGCATGTCCACATGCAGGATCACTAGCGCATCTTGGATTCTTCCCCTTATGATACGACTTCTCAATGGAATGGAATCCTAAGTCATCCCATGTTGAATGCGGGGAATTTTATGTCATTGGAATGTCTATGATATTTTCCTCAGCTTTATATGTTTAACAGAGGGTACACTGCAATATTTACATCTAGCGGTGATAGATGAGACTGATTGGAACACAGATAATAGTGGATCAGATTGGTAAAACCTGATGACGGTACATGGATTCTGGGGATAACATGTGGTTAATTACATGACTACTTCTAGGAGCAGTGAGAAAGCGGGTGACCTAATCTCACCGGGATTTGGCGGGCTGATTAAGAATCAAGATGGATATAGATTATTGAGATTGGATATAGAGTAATATGGTACCAACATATTGATTAAGGTGATATTAGCATTGATCCTTCAAAATACCTCCTACATATCGCATGGAAGGGAATAAATTTCCCCATTGTTCGGTGGGGTGATAAGGCACCTAAGTAAGAGGCTTGTAAGAATGGACCCATGGATGGGAACCAGAGGAAGTGGAACCTCCATGTTAGGGAATGACCTTCCCAAAACAATAGTCTCGATGGAAATACAAGGATGAAACAAGGGTGATGGGCTTAAACATCATGGTGGCACCTTACGTATCCCCAATGTTGGGAATCAAAGTTCATGTAGTTCAAAATGGAGCATAGAATATGCGTACGTGAAAAGAAAAATGACATGATGATATTCATGGGCTTATGCATGGTTCGCAGCCCGGGTCGGTCCGATGCTTGATGGGATTACCAGAGATGTGGGTCCCTATGAAGGGGACTACAAAGGGTTACCATTGATTGGGGATGAAAATGGCTGAACATTGGTTGGGGAACGCAGTAGCTCATCATCGGTTGGGGAACACATCCTCTTATAGTTGTTTGGGGAACAAAAAGGCTTACCTTTGGTTGGGGAACACAACGGCCTATAGTCGATTGGGGAACAAAATGGCATACCATTGGTTGGGGGTTCATAATGAATTACCATTGACTCGGGAACAAAACGGATTACCGTTGGTTGGGGTTCACAATGGCTTACTATTGACTGGGGTTGGACCTCATGGAGGCTTCCAATGTATTTTGTGTTGGAAGGATCAAAGCCCACATAGTTCGAATGGTTGCAATTTAACATTATATGGAAGAAATGTGAACTGACATGAAATTGTAGGAAAAATTAGGTGTTGGGATTGATCCTTTGGGAGACTTCCTATTTACCTTATCATAGAAAGTCTCAAAGTCCATGTAGTGCTAAATCGAGGATACAGTTTAACATCATGCGGGATGATTGAACAGATATAAAGGGGGTAGGGAAAAGTAGTTTTTGGGTTTCAACATAATGTAGGCATCCTATATACCTTTCCATGTCATGTATCAAATTCCACATAGTTTGGGATAGAGGATACAGTTTAAAGTCATGTGGGATGAGTGAACTGATTTTAAGGGGGTAGGGAAAAGTAGGTTTTGGGATTGAACCTCATATTGGATTCCTACGTACTTTACCTAGGAGTCAAGGATCAAATTCCAAGTATTTTGGAGTGATGGATACAATTTAACATCATATTGGATAAGTGAACAGACATGAAGGAGGTCAGGACAAGTAGGTGTTCGGCTTAAACCACAGGGTGGATTCCTATGTACGTTGCCTTGGAGACAAGGATAAAAGTCCCCATAGTTTGAAATGGAGTATATATTTTAATTTAATTTGTTACAATTGAACTGATGTGTAGGGGGGTGCGACATGTCGGTGTTAGGCTTGAACCATAGAAAGGTTTCCCATGTACCTTTCATTGAAGGAAAGGATGAAAGACCACATAGTTCAGCATGATTTGGGGATTACATGCTAAGGAATCCCATATAGGATGCCTTTCTCAATTCTAACTCTAATCCCATGTGAGTCATGCTCTATGTGAGAAATAAAAGGTAGCAAAGACCAGATGATCATGTCATGAATGTTGTGTCTGTGGGGAGTGGAATGGGTCTTACATGTGGTCAGTGGCCCAAATAGGAGATAGTGTCTTATTCATGTTTAGTGGGCTTGGGAGGTAAAGATTGGGACTTAAATTAGGATGAACACTCAGTGGAGAAAAATCCCATGGGGAAGGGAAATGATAAAACGGTCTTTGTGCCCATCTCTCCTTTGGTTTTTGAGATCTAAGAAGAGATGGGGAGTAGAGATTCTACCTCTTTCAAGAAAGTATAGGGGCTTATACAAGTATATTTTCTCTACCCAATGGATGGATAGCACTCCCAAAAAGATTATCTCATTCCATTTGAGAAATATATGACTCTCGTATAGATGAGCGGGTGTAGAGAATGTCTAATACCAGGCGCCCCGTGTGTATTGTAGAGGGAAAGGCCACGGTTTAATATCTTGTACTGAGGAAGACAGCTCATAGTAGTTTAACTTCCTATAGCTCCTACAAGGCAGGTTCACTCCCCACCACTATGACATATATAACTACCATGAATCAACCCTTAGTGAATGAAATTCATTGGAAATTCCATGGCGTAGGGGGTGTTGTAGAGTGATTTATTGGGGGGGCATGTTGCAAGAATAATGGATGTGTGAGCGCTATTGGAAGATGTTTTTCATGAAAGCGGATGAGGTATGAGTGAAATTAAAAGAACGTGATTTCAACATGCTATGAAATAAAGATATCGAGTGAGGGTCATGCCCTAGGGGTTTTGGACAAAGGTGGACCCCTAGGATACTTGTCGAAAAGTTCGGTACATGAAAGTCATCATTTCCCTGCTAAATTGTGTTTTATGCACTAAAGAGATGGTTTGAATTCTTTATCCCCAGAGGGGTGGGGGTGACCTTCTATTTATATTGATCAGAATCTGAGAGGTTCCAAAGGAATTTCACCTGCTGGGAAAACCCTACCTATCAGTTGGCCCCATGAGACATTCCTTGCAGTGCATAGAATTCTTCTGGGCGTGTAAATGATCACGCCATTATGGCAGATTGACATGCACTTATCCAATTTTCCTTGCAACCATCAGTCCAATCGTGTACCCATTTGATCAGGTGAACTCTACCTTATGTTTTCCAAAAAAAATTACTCAAGGACTTCGGTGGATTTCAGTACATTTTGTAGGCTAAAAATTCCCCCCACCGAATCAGATCTACGAGGCGGAGAGGATCTCAGATTATGAGGGAAATGCTGCCACCCCAATCCTCAATGAGGGTTGTGTAAAAAAATAGCACAAGTGGCACACAATTTTTTTCACCTATTTGGAGAACCCCATTCACACCTATAAAAACACTCTAGTGTCCCATGGTTCGTACATGATTTCTAGCATGAGAAGCTCTGAAAATGCCATGTGTGTAAATCTCATTATCCATTGTGTTGAATTTGATCTGGCATTTGCAGAATTCCTTGACATAGGTCACAATTTTTCACACAGAGCGCACTTTCCATGAGGATATCATTAATTTCCCACCGATTTGTTTTTTGCATGCATCTCTCAGTTTTTTCATCCATCCGCCTATTTTTTTCAGATATTACCAAAAAAGATGGTTCCTGATCAGGGTGATGCTGTGAGAGAAGCTATGTATGATGCTCATATGGCTGAAATTTTTGAAAACCATGTATATTATAGTTCCAAATAATTTATATCTGAAAAACAAGCTCTCTTTAATATGCTGACCCAAGCCCTAAAGGATTATGTGATATCTTAAAACCTATCGATTTGAGATTTCATTATATTAGAAGAGATAGTGGTGCCATGATTTGATGTCAATACACCTCAATCATGGGTGACGCACGAGGATGATCATCTATATACAACGTCACAAAAAATGGCCATCCTGCTACAGAAACAAGAAATATTTCCATCTATGTCCATAATCCAAGGAACAATACTATCTTAGCGAGCGAGCTGGTCACCAAGGAATATCTGGCCAATTATGAATGTACCTTTTGAAAGAGCATCATCAAGGGGACAAAGGGCAGGTTAAAAGACATATATCTAGGGTCTTGAGGCAATTTCACAACTTAGTGGGCCACGGTGTATCGTGTATGCCAATCATGTGGTTAGTTCAGAGAAGAATTTTGGCACATTTGGCTATTCAAGGTGGTGTGGATGTCGTAGTACTATTTCATCTGCCTACAAGAACTCATTCTGAATCTATTTACCTGATGGTCCTCTTATACCGACACATTTCATATTCATCAAGGGGGGGTTGGGGTTAGTCATTGGGATGTTAACTGCATCGAGAGTATCCCTCTGGATGGGCATCAGTATGATGAGTTCCTTCCCACCGATAATATCTGGGGGGACAGGTCAAAGACTCCATTCCTTACATGGAATTTTCTAAAGCTGGACAAGGCGAGGCATTCGGTCAAGGACTTTGTGAAAGACATTTTATATTTAAAGTGGTACAACATATTCTTGAAGAAATACTCAAATGTAAAGATTTTGGGGAAAGGAAATCGGTTTCTAAAATTTGCGTAGAGGAGAAAGAGCGGGTCATATTGGATGATTAGATAGGTGGGGGAATATCGATCATGGGGCTTCGGTGTGTACGAAAGATCAGAGTATAAAGTTTGTTATTCTAGATTTATTGCAAGGTTTTTTAGCAGGAGGCTACTTCCATTAATGGTGACAAGGATGCGAGTCTTCCCATCAACATTAGTTATGGTCAACATCATTGTATCCAATCAAGAAGTTTAACCTAGGGGTCCCTGTGCTATCTTGACGATATGCCATTCTTGGATGTATTTCGAGAGGGGAATCACCAAGGAGTAGTATTGGACCTATCAAAATATTTCATGGTTGGATCATGGCTCACTATGGTGGGTACACGTTTCCAAATTCCATTCTTCTCTCAGGTAACAGTCGGCGACCTTCCCTGATAAACATTGTCAGGTTCATGATTCTGATGCTAAATGAATAGGGGATAAGGATCAGGAATGTAAATCACACCAATTTTACCATTAGTCTATTCCCCACCCCAGCTGGAATGATGATAGATTAGAATAAGGATACACTAGAGCAAAGAGAATAATTGCAGAGCATTGGAGGTGGAGTTCTTATAGCCCACGTTGATGGGAAGATTCTTTGTGAGCCCTATGTTCCATCAAGGTTTTCCAAATAGTTTAGATGCCTCTAGATGATTCTGAAGTAGGTTCATATAGATGAATAAGGGGAAAAGATCTTTGCATTCTTCATCAAATGTGTCTTATGTTCAAAACATACGCCTCTGGTAGGTTAATAACCTTTTCCCCCATAGAAGGTGATGCTTGCCTCTCCATAAAACATGTTGATCATTGGGTGGAAGCATATACGTAAGGGATCCTGTGGAAGCGAGTTTTAATGCTCAAGGTGACGAGAGTGGAACCTATGAGGCAACAGAGCAGAAAGGCACTGTAGGGGAGGAGAGGCCAAAAACTAGTCGGACAGCCAGGTCAGTATAGGCTGGAGCTTCAGTAGCAAGGACAACACCTGGTGCGGCCAAACCCCCATCATCCAGTGGGAGAGGGTTTTGTCAACACACTCATGGAGCATCCATGGAGCATCCTAGGAAGTACATAAGGTATATGTTTCAACATTCTATGGATTCAATCTTCCCAGCGTTGTTGATAAGAAAGTTGACCCTATGTCGGTCAATGAGTAACAAATCACTTTGGAAAAAATATATTGAGATGGAATCCTGCTACCATAAGATGGATTGATTTAGATCGATGACAGGGTGAAATTTCATCATCTACATGCATATTTTACGATCATGGATGCATATATACACTAGAAGGGTCAATGTGAGGAACCAAATATCTTGGTGAAGGTAATGCTCGACAAGGATCATGATCCAAAAATAATGTTGTATAATGATGATGAAGGGGATGAGGAGACAGATGGAAATGTGTTAGAAGAATAATAGTAACAAGAATAAAAATAATAAATTGGGGAAGCTGAAGAGGAGTTTGGAGGTAGAGGGTTTCAGTGGAGAGCCATCCAAGGGATTCCTCAGGAGAGCAGAGTGACTGCTGGCTCTAACCTAGAAATAGCTAAGGTACTCGAGGTATCCCTCAAATTTTATCCTAGATTTCCTCTTTTAATCATTTATAATAAGCAATCTGATTTTTCAGCATTTTCCAAAGCATATCGTCGTGGTTCAGGAATATCCCTCTAAGGGGGATGAGGATGCACTGATAGAGAAAGGTGGGGAGATGACACCCATTATTGAAGTGAAAATCAGTGAAGGATCTTCAATAGTGACAGCTCATCCAGGGACTAAAAATCCAGAGACTGCTGTGTTGAGCTATTATATGTTTCATTCCTAATATGCACTCATCTTTCATCAGAGAGCTTAGCTAACTAGGGCATTCGTTATTTGTTAAGTAATCATGATATTGGAGGCTCGACGGGCCTTTAAATTTTGATCTTCCATAGAGAACCTGATAACTACTGAACCAACCCAATCTGAACCCACTTCTCATACCATGTTTGCCCCAGCACCGGGTGAGCATAGGGTTGTGGACACCAGCAACATCACCGCCAGTGAGGGAACTAAATTATGTAGGAGAAAATTGTTGAAACAGATATGTGTGAGGAAGGTCACCCACATATTGAATAACTTAACCCCTTGGGAGAAATTCAATAGGGAGACCTTGCCAATGATCTTATGGTTTCTTTCCTAGAATATCATCCTGCAGACCCTAAGGAGATGGATGATTTCGATCCTAAAGTAGTTGAAAAAGTCATATGACCTAGAACAAGTGGTGGAAGTGTATTTTGAAGATCTTAAAACCTCCCATAGTAGAATTGGTGCCTCTAATAGGACTACAGAACACCTAGGATCGCCTTCTCTACACCAGAGGGGTGGACGCTCATCAACTTCACACACTGATCAAAGATTACATGGAATAGAAAGTGCAGGAGAGCAGCCAAGGTCTCACTATCATCTAGTACCAGAATAGATCCGTGAGAATACTGATGTTCTTTGAGGATGAGAGAGATGTTTGGAACCATGAATGACAAGAAATTTAGCATGCCATATTTGTTGCAGACCAATCCAAGACTATCGAGCAGTTGAACCCCTAGTTGGCCGAAGCCTAGGAGATAGAAGCACAAGAAAAACATATAATGGCTGGGTTTCATGCTGATTAGGAGAAAATACAGATCAATGATAATGAGATTAACTCCATATATACTAATGAATAGAGGGAGATCAAGGAGTGGGAAGTAGTCCTAGTGGATACAAGACTAAAGGTGGTAGCACTGGAGCAATCCATCAAAGGGACTGATTCATAAGGGTCATGTTTTGTCAAATCCTATAATACATTTCTCCATTAGTTTTCCTATCTTGAACATAATGAATGGAATTATTATCTTCTTTCTGTTTTATTTGGATTATCACATCTTAATCAAAACTATGGAGTTACCAGCAATCAATCACTATGCTTGCATGTATCGTGCCCGATGTGGTAAACATGGGATGGTCACATATCTACATAATATGAATATGAGAGTGCCAAACAATATTCAGGAATCCGGGGTATAAATGACCAATCTGGGCTTCCAAAAATAAAAAGAGAGTCCAGACATGAGATTGATGTTCTTAGAATAGATGTGTTGTTGTTTTATTAATGTACTCTAGTGAACAATTTGAGTTACGCTAGGGGCATTAGAATCAATCCAAACAAAGGGAGATGAGAAGTGTAAATCCAAATAACCCCAAACATCTATCCTTTTGGGGGTGGTGTGATAATTAAGGATGACTACTGACTATGTTCGAAATACAACATCATTATTACGATAGCCAGAAATAGGGATGAAAAATGTGGGCTCACCACTGATCATGTTTGAAACATAGAGCCTGAAACAAAATACCATCCACTAGCCTTCCAAAAAATTGAAATAGAAGAGAAGGTGGCAACTAGCCAAGAATTTATACCATTATGGGAGTTCTTTTAAAAGTAAAATAGAATGAGGTTCCGGATAGAAGACATGAAATGCATGGAGGGTGGAGTGATGGGTTGTTCTAATGGAGTCCAACACTCATGAGATTACGCCACTGTGGTGAAAAAAAATTAGGTGATCGCATCACTATGATAAGGGGTCCAACTTACGTCTGATAAAGACCGCTCTAGTAAGGACCTTGAATTATCTATAGTTTCACGTCATACCAATAAGAATGCTAAAAATTTAGTTTAATCGTCGTGTGGTGAGGAGAGTGCACATAGTTTTAATGTCATACTGTATAGACCATGATCGAGGTTGAGGGGACATAATGGTTAATGACCCTAGGGATAGGCATGAGGCAAAAGGATTGGGTGTAGGTATATATACCATAAGGATGAGAATTATGCCAAACATAGTTCTGAGATTTTAGTTTAACATCATGTGGGATGAAAGGAATGCATGGTTTAGGTACAGCAGGACACATGCTACCAAAACCACTAAGCTCACTTGAGTCATGCTCAAAGTGGGAAACAAGGAGTAGGGGTGGGATTTTCCTAGTATAGGAGGTCTCACATTTGGGACAGTAGAATGGTAGGTGAATGAAATCACAAAATTATTTGCAGCTTAATTAATTCACATATATGTGCGGATGTGTAAAAATGATTGTACTGGAATGTGACTTGAACATTACGGAGTGGAATGATGTGAATCATGGAACATGAAATCTAGCTCATAATTATGGTGTTGTAGATATAAGGGAAAGCTAATGACCGTGTAAAAAATCATCAGTTTCGTGTTTTCCTAGAATGGGGATACAAAATTGGGGTTTGACCGCTGGCTACATTCAAAACATGGGACCTGTAGCAAATGTATTCGAGGTCCTTATGGGTATGTTCCCCAAATAGTAGGTGAGCCAATGTTGCATGAGACTAGACCCTAAATGGGTCCCTTTTAGTCCTAGAAGGGTATGTGGAACAAAATAGAGAGCTTATTATGTGATCTTGTGAAATGAAACAATATCAATAAAAAAATTCCACACGTTGGGCTTTTTTCCACAACACATTTGAGTATGACAATAAGATGTATCAAATTGAGGTTGTCAAATTCCTTTCTAATGAAAAGAAACTTGGGGTTGTAGGCCCCTAACCTAAGGATGTATATTGGACCATTAATTTGAGTCCTTGTATAATGGATTTACCATAGGTTGGCGTAGTAGTTGAACCCAATGTTTAGTTCCCATAGGTTTATATTAGTTTAATGTCATTAAACATGGAACAGGTTGGGAATATACTAGGAAGAAACATAGTGCGGTGGTTGCAAAACCTGATGTGAATGAGAACCCATAATGAGTTCACCAAAGCACATGCTTCCTAGGTTGTTAGGGACATGGGGCTGAACAAGGGGCATAGTTTAGGATTCCTTGGGTAGGACCTGTAGATATAATGTCTTGGCATTCCTACGTATCCCATGAGTATGGGAATCAAGCCATACAGAGTATTGAAAAATGACACGTAGTTTCGTGTTATATGACAAGGATTTCAGGGTCATTTTTTTGAAGGTATTAGATCTAATACCCGCGAGAGAAAGGAGGGAGGGAGACACATGGAGATTTAATTGCAAAACCTAGCATGAATGAGGATGGTAGAAGTCCATATCACACTATTTGTTCCCCGATGTAGTTTTAGGTCAATGGGATGAAAATGATTGTTGGGCTGGGCCTAAGGAAAAGGTCCCAAGCATTCCTAAATACCCCATTAAAATATTAATAATTCCATACATTGTTATAGTTGTGGAATTATTGGGTACCAATTCCAGGGACAATACGTTCGGGCAGGTTTGGCCCACACACCAAAAAAAAGTGGCATTTGATCGACCTTGATTGTTCTTTAGAATGGACGTGTATTTGTGTTATTTTGTTAAGTGATAAACCTAATACTGAGAATATAGGTGTTTCTACAAGAATGAATCCATAATAAGGTATTGAAAATGATATGGTGGATAACCTCTACCAAACATTATGTCCCCTCCAGTGAGTACATCACTATGCGGTGCTGTTTTTTGTCGTGTGGCCAGGAAGTTAATTTCATTATATGGGGTAGTACGATAGGTCCAAACAATAAATTTTTTCTTCTTCTAAAAAGTAAATAATTGTTTAAAGACACGTGAGACGAGAACACATAGTTTAGAGTCACATTCCATGACATTTATAGTAGAAACTATGTTTTAGGAGTAATTTTCATGGTCTGATAAATCATACTCGATGTGAATGAGGAAGATGTACACACCACACCACCCACAATTCTGGGAAGAAACCTTAGGAAAAGGGTATAGAAAAGGTCAAATCATATAGGGTGTAACCCTGAACGATGTGCCTGGGTGTTCCTACGTATGACATGAGGATATCTGGAAAGAAATATGTAGTTCCAAGGATGACATTTAAGGTCATACAGCAAGGATGAGATCTAGCAGAGACTAGCTCTTAAAAGTGTGTATGTGGTGTAGCTATTGAATGCCCCACATGAATGAGGAAATAATCCCCCACACGCCACACCGTTAAATCCTATGAAATTCACGTCCAAAAGGATGAACAAAAGAGGTAATTAGTAGAACATGATATGGACCCAAAGATGAGATGACCATGTGTTCCTACGTATCCCATGTGGATGGGAATCAATCTATATGTAGTTCCAAGGTATGTGGTTTTTATGCCTTGTGGAAAAGACATAGAAATACCTTAGATTAACATCTTAGAGCTCATAACATTGAGAAGTGAGACTTTTACAAGGGGGTAAAATCCTTGACCTAATCCCTAAGCTCACGTGAACTATGATCGATGTGGGGAACACAGGTGGAGAAGGGATTTTAAAGCCATGGAATACACACAAATGGGAAATCCGAGATGTGATCCAAATTACGCCCCATAGTGGATTTTTCCTCCAAACATGAAAATGTGAACTGCAGGATTGTACCAAGAGTTTCAAAATTCAATATGGACATGATGGATTGGAAGAAATGTGAATCATGCAGCCATTATTTAGGGTTGTATGGGGTTAGTGTGATGATTAAGGATAACTGTTGACCATATTCGAAACACAATGTCCAGATCATGTGACCAAAAATGGTTACATCAAATTAGTGTGGACTACTGAACATATTCAAAATGTGGTACATGTATTCATTTGTTATTCAAAATTCTCAAGGTTGTTAGCCCAAGATGGTATGAGAGAAATGAGGCCAAGCATCCATGCCATTCGAGGGTCATTTAGAATGGGAAATATGATGAAAAACTAAATGATGGGGAATATAAAGCATGAGGATAGGCGATTACATGCTTATGTAGAATCCAATACTCTAGGTCCAAAACCAGAGTGCTCCTGTGGACATTGGTGATACTATAAAGAGGGTTGAGGGGCCCAACTTAAGAGCACCAGGATAAAAAATATGAGTATGGAACAAGGGTATGAAGAGAAATCAGAAGAATGAGGTACATGGCATGGTTGTTACAAACCCGAAGTGAATGAGGAGATAAGCCCATCCCACCCCATATACCCCTATCCTGGAAAAACTCAGTCCAGGGGGCTAGGAAGAAAATGTGGATTCTATGAATTGGGGGTGTACCTGAAAGAAAGATGTTCAGATAGTCCTACAAATCCCATAAGGATGATAATCATTCCACATGATGATCTGGGGGATGTTGTGTTGTTTTAAATCATGTGTCAAGGACACAGGATGGGCAATATATCTTGACGAGGGATGTATACAACATGGTGGGTAACCCGACGTGAATGAGAACATAATCCCATACCACACCATACAATCCTAAATGAGATCATGAGCCATTGGGGAAAAAAGGATGAGGGATCCCAATGGGATGTCCTAGCCAGTTTGCAGTTTATGCCTTGCAGTGATGACGATGGTGATCTTAGATTATGGTCATAGGGCTCGTACCATAGATACATGTCCCTTTATGTGAGTCTTTCCATACCAAAGATCCTAAGCCCATGTGAGAAATGACCGGTGTGGGAAAATGGAACAATACAAGTTTCTCCCCAGAATATAAGGGTATGAAAAAGGGAGGAAAAGATCAGGCATGATCATCCTTGACCAAACAAACACTCATACTCGAGGCAGACTGATTTTGAAAGGGATAAGAGAGAAAAATGAATCATTTCACCCAATATTTGGGACATATGGGGTGGTGCCAAAGATGGAGGATGGTTGTTGAACATGTTTGAAACACAACATTCATATCTTGTGACCTGAAATGGGAACAACAAATGAACGTCGAATTCTGACCGTATTCACATCATATGAAATTTATCATTTTTTTTTTGATATCCTTGTGGATGTTAGCATGAAATTGCAGGAGAGCCCCATATCCTAGAATCAATGTCGTTCATGGGACCTTTTAGTAGTGAAAGATGATGATGACCCAAATAAATGAGATTTTTGAATCATGAATATACCTGGATAGTTTAATGTCATGCGGGATAGTGAAAGTGGCGGAGATCTATAGGGAGAGGGATAAATGGTGTTTTCATGATGAACTCATTGAGGATTAGGGAAAAGGCCTACACCACACAATATCTATTGGCCCATAGGGAGATCATGATGTTTGGGGCTGGGCCTGTAGACAAAATGTATGGGTGTTTCTATGTATCCCAGTAGGATGGGAATCAAGCCATACATAGTCATGAATGGGCCATGATGTATAAATTCATAAGGTGAGGACATGGGAGGATAGATGAATGATGAGGGGAATAGGTTTTGATCATTGTAATCCCGACCTAAGTGGGGGCCAAATAATCCAATATTACACCATGAAGAATCCACCAAGAGAACTACATTTAGGTGATAGTCAAAGAAATGATTTTGGGGATGGACTTTAAGACAAGGTGTCTGACCATTCTTATATATCCCATGAGGATGGGAATCAGTCCATACATAGTTCTTGAATGTGTAGTTTAACTTATTGTTGGAAAATGGATATGGGGATATATTAATTTACGGTTTTAGAGATTATACCATAATGGTATTTATTCCGCTCGAAGTTTAACATCTTGCAGGATGAGTGATGAGTAGATTTATGTATTTTATCTTGGACAAATCACACACTTTAGCATTATGTGGTCATGAAGGAACAATTAAAGTTCATTTGGGGCCATATTGATCATAGTTTATGGTCGTAGAGCTCAAATACTTTTACTATGTATCGTCATGTGGGATGGAAAATTAGTTTAATTTCATACAGTATATAGATGTTTTAGGTCATGTAAGAACCTCTCTTACTCAGGTAAATTATTTCTTGATGAATTTGAAATTTTTGGGAGGATTTATATGCTCTCTATCCAAGGTAACCAGGGAGTATGCACCGTTAGGGTAAAATGTGGGAATGATTTAATGACCTTCCCAGTTGGGTTCCATCTTTGGTGGTTTCCGACCAGGAATCATTGGTGTTATCATTGCTAACACTAGATAAAACTACAATAAATAGAAAAGGAAAACTCTCTTGTTAATATATCTATCTTTCTTGTTCTGATACCTTTCCAGATTGTGCAGGGCTTGAAAAATGTTCTTGTCGAGTGATTCCAATTCAACCAAATGGATTTCAGCAGCCTTATCTGGTGTTTTTTGATCATATATATTAGTGTGTAATGAGGGAAATTGAATCTCTATGGGAAATAGGACCTATGTTCCATCCACAAAAGAATATGCAGTCAACTGTGTAGAATTGCAAGTCGTTGTCTGAGAGTCCTAGAGGGTGTTTTGGAGCTGGTTCGGCCAACTCTTCTTGTTTTGGTCAACCATTTTCTATAGGATGTTTGAGAGGGTTTTGTTGAACACCTCAATCTGACCATTTACTTTTTCATGATAGTGGGTTGTATAGTTATAATGGATGTTTTACATGGCGTAAAATTTCATAGAATTGATTGGCTGGAATTTTCTTTCTTTATCGTTGAGGATGGTTTGAAGGAATCCAAATCAGTAGATGATGTTGGATCAAAAAAAATTATCGATTGAATGGGTATTATACTCCTTGAGAAGAATTGCCTCTGCCCACAAGGAAATTAAACATTTAGCAGTCAGGGTGAACATGCATTGGAGAACTGTCACCAATGGATATGGTCCAACAACATTGATTCCCCAGACAGCAAAGGGATAAGAGTAGCTGGTAGTGTAGAAAGTCATTGGCGACCATTGCACAATGTTATCATGTAATTGTCAAGCATGGAACCTCTTGGAAAATTTGATGTAGTCACGGATAATGGAGGGCCAAAAATACCCCACCCTTGACATATGGTGAGAGAGGTGTAGCCAGGTCTGTTGAGCCCAACAAAAACCATCGTGATCCTCCTCCATGACCTTAGAGATATCACCACCTTGAATGCAATGGATTATAACCCCTTCAATCCCATGCTTGTAGAAGATATTCTCATTACAGGGACCACTCTCGGGGTAAACTGTAATGCGTGACACCGAATTCATTCGTGCTTGGCTCGATCTTTCTAGAGATTACAATGTTGGAGGCAATAAATAAAGGGGGTCCTCTAGTTAGGTTTCACTTCTAGAATTGCATTAGGGGGGCTTGGGGGTCCTGAAATTGAGGCACCATCATTATGGTGGATTACATGTGGGCTATCGTCATCATATTATGTGATGGGTTAGATGATTCTTTGGTGTGCCACATGAATATTCAAATCATACATATCAGGCTCTGCAAGTGATGAAGCTCGGCTATCCAAGGTTTTGGAATAACCATTTTCAGATCTACGGACATGGGTAACTTTTATCCAGGAATTGAATTGGGTCATCAGCTGGCGAGTACATTCCAATAGTGGTACAAATACTGACATTCTAATGACATAGTCACCGTTGATCTACTTAATGACTACTTCCTAGTCTCCTTTTACATGAAAGTGGGGAACATCAATCTTGAGTCCCAACTATAGGGTTGTGTAGAGATCCTAGTACTCTGCCTCATTGTTGGAACAAACTTATGAAAAAAATGAATATAAAAGAATGGATTGTTCTAGGGTTATTATGACAATACCTAGGCCTACTTTGTTGAGTCCGGGGTCATTGAGCCTTCTCCCATCATAACTTTAGGAGGCACTTTCAACCAGAACTTTTCAACATGGAATGGCTTGGTATACTGAGAGGATTGCCTCATCTAGAAAATCAATGACCAGATGCAGGTCTATGGGAGCTGTATGGTTGGAAAGGAATTCTACAAATGCTTTCCCCTTAATAGAATTATGTGAGAAAAACCTGATGTCAAAATACTGGAGGACCACTACCCACCGAGCTAGATGCCCTGTCAACATGGGGAATTTCATGATTTACTATAGCGTATCCACATAAAACTCTTGTTATTCCTCATGGTGCTGCAAGTAATGACTCATGTTATGAACTGTGAATACAAGCACAAGTCAATGCTTCTTAATAGGGGAGTATCTAGTTTCCGTATCGAGGAGTATGCAGTTGAGATAGTAGATATTATTCTATGTTCCTTCATTATTCTTCTAGGTGATAAGGGCACCGATAGATCATTCAGGGGATGTCTAAAGGACCAATGACTTTCTAAAAATAAGTGGCATAAGGACTGGAGGCTCCAACAAGAATTGTTTGGTTTCCTCAGAAGCAGACTGAAATTCCTCATCACACTGTTAGACAATACCATTCTTCATGAGGCAAGAAACTGACTTGCACATGCCAGTAAAATTTACAATGAATCAGCGTATGTATGCCAAGTTTCCTTGAAAGCCTCAAAGCCCCCGAATGTTTATCAGAGGATACATCTGATGGATGTCTGTTATCTTCTTCTGATCAATATCATTGCCTCCATATCTAACAATGAAGCTGAGAAACTATTTGGAGGTGACCCCAAAGGCACACTTCAAGGGGTTTATATTTAAATAGAGATAATGGAGGGAGCCGAACAATTTATCAAGATATTTTTGAAGGTCCTGATGCTATATAGATTTTTCCAACAAGTCATCCATGTAGCATTACACCAATTTTTGATGGACCAGATTAAATATATGGTGCATGGAATGCTGATATGTGGATCCTACATTCATTAGACCAATGGGCATTACCGGGTAATTAAAAACACCTTGTGCTGCCCTAAAGAATTTAGACTCTTCATCCTTTTTTCTATTTAGTTCTGGTTATACCGAAAATACCCATCCCCGAAGAAGAGGGCATGAAACCTAATTGTGAAGTCAATCAATAGTTCGGTCATATGATGGGGGAAAATATCCTTCGTAAAGTGATAGTCAAGATCCCAAAAGTCAACGAAGAACCTTATTTGTCTGTTATTCTTCTTGAAATGCATAATGATGGATAACCTTCTGTGGTACTGGACCTTCATGATGAATTAGGATCTAATGAGCTTATCAAATTCATCCTAAATCTTGACACCGTGAGAAGGATGCATCTTCTAGGGAGGATGTTTGATCCAATGATGATTTTCATGGAGACAGAGGTAGTGGGTGTCTACCTAGTGATCTTGTCCTAGTATTTATTCATAACACTAGTATTATACATCACAATGATGCTTTAGAAAGTCAACATATTGATTTTTCTCTTCGATAGGTATAAAGGCATAGATCAATGTGGGTTTCAGATGTGTCCCGCTATCAAGGTTTACCGGTACTAGTTCATCGACAGTGGTGAAAATTCCCTCTTCTAAGGTAGTGGGGGGGGGGGGTACATCTTCCAAATCATCTCCATCACTTATTTAGGAGGGATCCTTGGTGGGAGGAGGTTCCTATTTGTCAACAGATCCCAATGGGAAGCATGTGCTAGCCTAAGTGGGAAACCCTTCCCAATGGATCCAATAAATGTGGCACTCTCACAGGGGTATTTTCTTGTCAAGGATCTCTAGCTCATTCTCCCCCTTTGATAAATCAGCAATGTTAACTGCAACTCTACCTAGTGGAATATCCTCAATATATCCTAAAAAATTGAGATGGTCCCAGATATAACTGAAATGGTGTGCAACATACTTGTAATTGAACGTGGTGGAAGCCTCCTTGATAATTCACGAGAACACATTAAAGCTCTGAACGAATCATTACTGGAGGGTCTGGTGGTGACCAGGTGACTTAGGGCTCTGGGCTAGAGGGATCACGTCCAAGTATACTATAAAAAATTACTATTAAATATCATCAATGTGGGATTGACTATTTGGGTACACCACTCACTGATAACATAGACATAAATGTGTCTCCCAAAGGGTTTGGTGAAAGCAAGTGACTTCCTCATAGGAAAGCAATTCAGGTGCACTGAGGTTTGCATTCGCAATTGTCTGGAACATAATTATGAAATGATCTACTGCAAGGATGTCTAAAAGGATTCATGGCTCAGACATGGGATTTTACCCTTGGTTGTCCTACTCATCTACTAGGGGTGGCATCAGGACCATCAATGGAAATGAAGCAGACTGGTGAGATGGTAGGCCGACTGACGGAGAATACCACAAATGAGCTCACAAGCCACCACATCTCGGTCACTCCAATGATTAATGTGATGATTGAACCACTACATCTCAGTAAGATGTTTTGGAAACCATGGATTCAGATGTACGGGCTACAGTCACTGATGGTGTTCCATGATGATGTTCATCCTTTACTAGTCCCTAGAATAACTTTTCAAGATCTCTGGTTCAGGTTGAGAAATAACATGTTGGTGTTATAGAGTAATTCATGTCCAGGCCCTCAGAAAAATCCAAATAATTTTCTTGTATGTATATGTGGAGGGTGTTGGGAATCCTGTGAACTTCAAATTATATAAAGATGAGGCTAATACTCCTAATTCCTCTCTCGGTACTCTAGACAGAGGATCGAGGTGAGGAATCCATTACATAATCTCATTATGTCTTGAATATGATAATTAGATGGGCTTAATTATTTGTTTGAATCTTCTAAGTATACTTTTTATGGTATCGATGACCTGCTATCTTGCACTGGGTTGGCTCTTTGGAAAAGGGTAGATTTTTTACTCTAGGTGGACCTTCGTCCGAATTGATGCTTGGGCAGAGATTAATTTATATAGACTATTTTGTGGAGTGAGGATAACCTTGACATATGTCAAAGGTAACATGGGGATGACATTCATGTCCACTGGCTGACGCATAGAGGGGGTCTCCACCTAATGTAAGGGAGTGGGTAGACCTCCTCTTGAGTTGGTGGGAGCATGGGTAGGGCCTCCAGAATTATTTACATTTATGGTCATGGTATGAGGAGGTTCCTCATACTAGATGATCTGAACACGGTTAGGAATTTCATGTTGGGTTCCCATGAAGTGAGGAAAAATCCGCTTCCCTTATTGCTGGTATGAGGTGGAACTTCATCAGATGTTGTAAGGACATGGGGCAGTCTCCCCTACTGACAGTTGATTGGATGGGAAGCATCTTCACATTGGTGACCTATGACGGGAGGAACAACTCCATACATAAGGTCATGGGTGTTGGAGTGGCTTCCGTAATGGGTTTCAAGGTAGTGGGGATGACCATCACTCGGATTGAAGGATGAATTGGGAGGACCTACATGCCGAGATTTTGAGCATGGAGGGCCCTCACACTCATTGATGATAATATGGGTATGACATCCACAGTATATTTCATTATCACGGTCAGCCCGTGATGAACACCACCTGTTCCAGCTACCCGGATAGTCTGCCCAGCTAGCTTGTGGAGTGGTTGGATCCATGATCCGTGTCAGGCGTATGAGTACCCCTACTCAGCATAAACATGGGAATGATGGAAAGCATTAGTGGTGGAACAATCAATGATTTCTGCTGATGTGGAAGCCCCTCAGTGGCCGTCCTCCTCACCCCGCACCCAACACTGACACCAGGTTTACTAGTCCGGGGCTAGGCGTGCAGGTGAATAACTTACCTGCTCCTCTTCTTGCAGGGTTAGGTGGTGATACTAACACGAACTAGTTTTATCACCCTATGGGATACCCTAGAATGGGATTCTAGTTTGTTTTACCCGCACATCCCTCGCATCATTGGTGTATGAGAGGGAGTCATTGAAGCGTTCGGGGGTGATTCTTTCAAAACGATTATACATTGTAGTGGGGAGAAGTGGATCCCTACGTAGTCCTTGGGGGTTGGTGGTGATGAGGAGTATAATCCACTAAGTCATAACATGAATATTACGGGTTTGGGTAATCCCATCCTCATCGTATCGTCAAACGAGGTCATTAATTACCCTTCTCTCAATGATTTCAGATGGGGAGATGGGGTGTAAGAACCCAAGTGATGTGGTTGTGGAGGATTCCATAGAGAAGATGAAGCCACGTCAGATTGTCACATAAATGGTTCCCCTACCCCTACGTCAGTGGGTGGTAAGTGATTGGTTTCCAGTCATGATAAATTGGGTCCTAAAGCGTAGGGAGATTTTTTCATGACCCGTCCCTTGGGGCCTGTGACATGACTACAACAATCCCACCTTGCATAAGATAGGGGTTGGAGACTAGAACTAAAAAGGTGTATCCCTAAATTGGGAAGGAATTTTATTTATACATGTACAAACACACGGTCCAAGAACATAACAATATACCACTATGAAGTAAACCTATATTAGTAAAAGTTTGCACTAAATGTAAAGGGTTTGGAATAAAATCCCTGCTGAAAGATACAACTACAACAGATAATAATAAACAAATATAGGGATCATCAACCAAAGAATCCAACCTAAAGGGTAGGTATATCTTGTCACCACAGCTCTCTACGTCAACTCTTACGACCGTCCACCATAAGGTCATAGCTCCCCGAGTCTCAATCAAGGTGGCTCGTATTCACCACAAGACACAACAATGTGTGGGTGAAGCCTATGCGGGTGTGAGTATAATAACACCCAGTATGGACCCCAAGCCCCCCGAAGGTCTCTTATAATTCGACAAAGGAAAATCTCAATGCATGATCTCAATCAAAAAGAAAAAAGAAAAAGACTAAGCTCAAACTAGTTGTTTCTAAAATAAAAAATAATAGATGATTTTTCATAAATCTAGGTCATCTTATTTTGTTATGAAGTACTATTGATGAACCACACGTTATTGTTAGGTACTGGCCCCATTGAACCACAAAAGATTCAAACCGCCCTGGATTGATAGGTATTAACCCCTGCTGACCCACTCATGATCTGACCCACCTAGTATTGATAGGTACTAACCCCTGCTGACCCACACAGGATTTGACCCACCAAGGATCACTATGCGTTGACCCACACTGGATCACTAAGCGCTGGCCCACTTAGGGTGTGTATGCGCTGACCCAAAAAGGATCGATGAGCACTGACCGACATAGGATTTGACCCACACCGGGTCGGTATTCACTGACCTACACGAGATTCCTGGGCGATGACCCACACATGATCTGACCCACACCAGATCAATATGTAATAACAATTGCATGATCTTCCTTCAATATCCACCTCATAGCCGGACACTATATTCTCACACAAAGCACACTAGATTTCAAGATAATATTTCCTCAATCCATTAATTGTATTTCAACTGGCACGATATCCCACAAAAAAATAACCCGATGATCTTTCATGTCATAAGGGTCCTCACACAACAGATGGCATATCAAATATGACGCCTGGTCTGATAGTTTTAGGTATGTTAGGGCCGAGGGTATTGTAGGATTCAGGTACCATCCCACCCGCCCGTACTCCAATAGTTTACAAAATATAGGTGGATTATCTATAAAGGACTATCTTGTTCCAAGGATTCCAACCTCATATATGGTTCATCAAATGGACATCTGGTTTGAAAGATACAACCTTTTATGTGTATATAGGCCGAAGAGTGTTTGGATCCAGTCTAACCGACCTGTCTTGGTCTGGCCGACCCAGGCTGCCCTAACATGGGCCAATGTGACCTAGTTCGGGTCACCCTGACTCATTCCATGTTCTACCCAGCCAGACCCGAGTGGTCTTGGTCATGGGTTCGGCCTATTAGGCTGTGGACCGGCCTGACCATCTTTGGCTGGGCACTTCCCATCGGGCATCCCGAATTGAAGGCTTGTGCAGTCCTCCTGCTAGGCGACCTACGCGGAGGGGGGTCACTCTCCCCTTCCTGAACGGCGTAAAAGCTGTTTGGATTTTATGTAAACGGAAGAGCCATGTGGTGCCACCTCGGCAAGAAATGGGACCTAGGGGATGCGGGTCCCTTCATCAAGGGGTGGGGGTCCCCTTTACCACAAGGCATGGGTCCCCTTCCTTGAAGCCTCATCCCGCAGCGCATGATGACATGCCGCTCTCCACCAATGTGGTCCGACGAGGCCATCCAAACCGTCATTTCACCACGACACCATGAGACGCCACCCATACACCACAGACGATAGGTTTCGGCCACCACTCTAATCCACCGACACTGGTCATTGGCACCTCCGCATTGATGACACGCCTTGGATTCTTCCACATGTCTCCAGTGATGCTCCAAACCTTCATTTTCACTCTCGTCTAAGCATACAGTCCTCCCGAGATGTCTTCATCACTGTGTGCCCCCCTGATTTTAATGTTTTGTCATGTAAATAAATGAACCCCCAAAGAACGAAATAAAATAACAATGTGGCGAAGGGTCCTGCATTGTTCGTTTAGCCCACACCCTCCGTGTTAGTATCACAACAAGCGAGAGTAATTGATTCTGCATAGATAAACTTTATTACATTCGTGTTTCAACAATCCTTTCATGAATGAGGGAAATAAAAATTCACATGAATTTAAAAAAACCCCTACCCCGAGAATCGTTTTAGGTGTCACAGTTGTTGCGGGAGAAGAGTCCACGTAGGATTATGCCGCCAACATTCACTGATAGAGGATCATTGATTCCAATTATTTTATCCTCCTTCAGTAGAAGTTGCCGCAATAATTCCCCAGAGGAACTCACTTGATGAAGTTGTGTCAAGAAACCCAACACGACCTCCATTTAAATAGTAGGTGAGGGTGAGTAATTCTACTAAAAGGAATAATGATGTTCATTAATGAGTTTTTAATTAATGAACCGTTTAATTCCAAATGGTGTGGTTATGTAACTAGTGAGTCAAGCCAATAATGTCTTGACAATCCATCGGTCCCACCACCGCGACACAATAGAAAGTTGGAAAATAAAATAAAAAATTTTATATTCTTTAATTATTAATTTAAAAGTTGTAAAAACATTCTTCTTCACCTGACCAACTACGGTCGATGTAAAGTCTCCCTTAAGAGAATCCTTACATTGCAGATTCAACAATACCCTCATATTTTTAATCTGATCATTGGTTCAAAATATAGAAAATGCTACCCACGTGTTTACTGAACATACCTTTAAAATGTTCAGAATTCTTTTCCAGGCACACCAGGCCTCAGAATCAAGAATCTTCAATTTTTGCAGTCTCTTAATAATCCCAAATAATTTAAAAAAATAATTATATTTCTTTTAAATGTCTTTAAATTCTCCCACCATAGATATTTTCATCACCTAAAGGTACAACAAAAATAGGGGAACATGTGGTGATACTAAGAACATATCTGAGTCTACAAATAAAATGTGCTCTCCTAGAAATGTTTTCACTTCATATGAACTGAAACCAGAGAAATCGACCGACCACACAAGAACCACTAATGTCAATCCTTATTCTTGACTAGAAACACTGCCAATGTTGCACCATTATCGATGCCTATCTCACCCCAGTCTATAACATGTGATGGATAGTGCACATATTTCCTACACTACGACATGTGGAAAGAAATATTCACCTAGGGAATCTGTTGGGGAAGTGGTATATGGTACACCACCTCGCCTACTCTGATGAGGAACTATAATGGTCTGATAAACCTCGATGATAGCTTGCTGCCCTGACCAATCCTCTATAATATTCTTCATGGTGAGACCCATAGGAATACATGGTATCTTTCCATGAAACTTCAAGGGTCTCTGTCTCCTGTCAGCATAAGACATCTACCTTCTCTGTGAAGTCTTCATCTGCTCTTTGATAATCCGCCTCTTCTCTATGGTATCCTATACCAACATTGGACCCACATGTGCTAACTACCCTGGGTCTTTCCAGCATAGATTTCATTTTCATGGTCCCCATACATCGCCTCTAATGAAGCCATGCTGAATGTGGAGTGATAACTGTTGTTTTAAGAGAACTCCCCCAACAGCAGGTGGTACTATCAACTATTGAAAAAACAAGGAAAAAATCATTCAGAATGCCCTCAAGATTCGGTATGTTCCTCTCTATCTGAACATTTGTCTATGGGTGAAAGGTGGTGCTCAAGAATAGGTTTTCATGAATGCCTCCTGAAATCCCTTCCCCTAGCGGGGTGTAAAATGAGCATTGCGATTTAAGATCATCATCGATGGAACCCCATGTAGTCATAAAATCTCATGTACGTAAAGACGTCCCATGATCTCTACATAACCCAACTCCTAGATTGGTAGGAAGTGGACCAACTTGGTGAGTTGGTCAATGATCACCACAATGGAAATGTGCCACTGGGGAATGCGTGGTTTCCCTTTCACAAAGTCCATGGAGATACTATCCACTTCCACTCTGGTACCTCTAGTGGGTTGTCTAATCCTGTGGGTACCTGATTCTCAACATTCACTTGATGGCGAGTGAGGCAACATGATACGAACTCCACCACCACTTTTTTCATTCTTTGCATCCAGTTCTGACATCGGAGGTCCTGGTACATCATCTCCACTTAAGAATGTACTGCCAAAGGGGATGTGTGGAACTCCATCAATGCCTCCTCTTGACCCATTACTGGTACCATAGTGATTCCTCTGTAGAGAATTAAAACTATCTACTATATCACCTCACTCCAAAACTATAGACTAGACCTCCTACTGAGTGTGTCTGCAACAAAATTCCCATTCCGAAGAGTTTAACTATCACAAAGTTGTATTATTGGAGGAACTCTAGCCATCTTCATTGTCTTCGTTTTAGGTCCTTATGAGAGTAGTTATAACTAAGAATATTGGGATTATAGTAAAAAATAAAATGTTCCCCCATCATGTATTTCTGCCACATCTTCAGCCATATACTACTACTGATAACTCCAGGTCATAGGTAGCGTAGTTCTTATCATGTTGTACCAACTTCTATGAGAATTATAAGATCACCACTCACTCCTGCATCTGGACACAACCTAGTCAAGTCCCTGGTGATTCGCAGTACACTACATACCCTACACCCTCTTCTGGTATCCTCATGATGGGGCGCTAGTCATTCTCTGTCTCAGCTCATGAAAAGTCTACTGGTATCTCTCTTTGTACATGAAGGGCGATCTCTTCTTTTCCTAATTTGACAAGGCTTCAACAAATCTGGAAAATTTGGCTAGGAATCTTCAGTGGTACCCAGCCAATCCCATGAAACTATGCACCTCATTCACATACCTGGGTGGATCCCAAGCAACTATTGCCTCAATATTTTTCAGATCCACTAAAACTCCATCCTCAGAGATAATGTTCCCTAGGAATTGGACTTCCTGTATCGATAAATTTCACCTTTATAGTTTACCATAAATCTGGTTTTCTTAGAGTGTATCGAGAACTATCTATTGGTTCGGGGCGGGCTCCTCATCCAACGCCAAGTGTATCAAGATGTCGTCAATGAAGACCACCATGATGCTATCGAGGTATGGCTAGAAGATCCTATTCATGAGCCCCATAAAAACATCCGTAGCATTGGTCACACTAACATGAATCCCCAAGAACTCATAATGATCATACTAACATCTGAATTCTATCTTTGGTATGTCTTCATCCCATACCCTATGATGGTGATAGCCTGATATGATGTCAATCTTCAAAAACCATCGATCTCTTAACAGCTGGTTGAAGAGATCATCAATCCCCAAGAGTGGATACTTGTTCTTAATGGTCGCCTAGATCAGGTGCCGATATTCCACACAAATCCTTTGAGTCCCATCTAATTTCGTGGTGAAAAAAATCAGGGATTCCCCTAGAGAAACATTGGGCCTTATGAACACCTTCCCCTACAAGTCCCCTAACTATACCTGCAACTCGCGAAGCTCTGTGGGGGACATCTGATATGATTTCGTAGATATCGATTCCATCCCAATGTACAGTTCTATGTATAATTCTACCTCTTTATGAGGTGGTAATCCCAAAATACCATCATGAATGACATCAGCATACTGGTCCACCACTACATTATAAATCAGAAACCTCACGTCAACAGCTCTAAGGGTATGTCTATCCAAATGATGGTCGATCTGTTCCACCCTCATTTGAGTAAGTCCATAATTTGCTACAAATTTCCCCTCTTTTATAGTGATGGTAAACCCGGTCCCATCCTCACAGACACACTACACGTTGCGCCTTAAATTGTCAATCTAGGCATGGACCATGGATAACCTGTCCATACCCATGATGACATTATAAGGGCTCGACGCCGCTACTAATAGTTCTCATCCAAATCTCTCTCCTACAAGATTGAGCTCACGTAGTCTGCACCATTGTGTAATAATTAAATCTTCTCGTGTAGGTGTCTCTAATCACAATGATAAAGCCAACGTATCCTTCAGAATCTCTAAGATCCGAACGAGTACTATGGAAATAAAAGAGTGACTGGAACCTATGTCTATAAGAACTGTTGCTAGGGTGTAATAGACACATATATTACCTCTAATTATCTATGGAGTTCTGTGGTCATAGGCTTATGCTACCTGATGTAGAGCTTTCCCCTATGGACCAGCTCTCTATGGTCGGGGTAGACCATTTGGGAGTGGTGGTGGTAGAACTTGAAAATTCCATCCACCTCTTACTGCACAACCTTCTCCTATGCCAAATCTAACGCCATGTGGACTTACTCACTTGAACCTCAAATGCTACCTCAATGGTCCCTCTACCATCTGTTGATCATCGGTATGGTTGGTCGAGCAGTTGTTAGCTATGGGGCCTTGCCCACCGCACCTGAAGCATTGTCTGCTCCTCTGCTGGCCTCCTCCACCTATTGAGCACTACACCTATAAACCTAAATAACAGGGTAGTCCTTGGAATGTCTAGACCACCTGGAACTATCTGTCATATTCCTACAGCCTCTTCTAGATGACTCAAATACTTGTCGTCTGGTGGTGGATCTCACCATCTGTTCCTTCTCAACAGACAAGCGCTCCACCAATAATGTTTTCTTGAGCACTCCATCCTACGTCAAGATATTAAGAGATATCATCGACACTATGATCATTTTCCAGAGTCCCTTCTCAATGTCCTATTCTCTAAGGAAAGTGTCTCACACCATTTCTGTAGATTAGTGTGAGAGGTTAGTGAATCTCCCCAAGTATTGGGCCACTGATAGGCTACCCTGTTGTAAGTGCATCAGCTCCTGGATATGTAATGAACTTAAAGTCACCGGTACAAAATCCAGCCTGAAGAGGTACTCAAAGTCCGGCTACAGGAGTGTTTCATCTTCATGGGTAAAGGGTGTCCAAATAGACCATCTTCCAGTTGTGTGCTAGAAGAGGCTAGTAGTTAGGATCACCATCTGATCAGTTAGAGTCTCAACTATAAGAAACTCACGTTTAACACCCTCCAGCCATTCCTCAGCTTCTTGAGGATCTTTCTCACCTTGAAAACTCAAAGTCCTATTTCTTTTTAACTAATGCAATGTGCTCAGTTGGAAGGAATGGTATTTCGGTGGGGCTGGTGGAAACTGCTTCCCTCTTCATGGTGGTGCTGCTAGTACACCACCTGAAGGATCCAACATAGTAAGATGGTCCTACACCAAAAATGATTGCTCGATGGGCCATCATCATGTTCTATCTATGGAATCTCAAATGGATTTATATGTGGTGTAATCTTGAAAGAAACAGGTGTGCCACATTCAATGAGTTATACTTGGTGGGCTGAATCAAAAGATCAAACATAAAACATTTCCAAAACTCCCACAATTAGTGTTTTAATGCACTGAGTCGGAAATCAGAATTCAGGGTCCTAGTGTATGGATATGTTTGCCCCGGAACCAAAAATGGACATCCTAAACTGAAAAAGACACTCAAAAAACATAAAACAATTGATTCATTGGGAATATCAGGTTCCTAGTTCTTCGGTAGAACTAACTCCACTAATTAAAATTTGTCATGACCCGTCCCTCAGGGCTCGTGCCATTAGTACCCCAAGCCCAACATCCAAAGGATAGGGATTGGAAACTAGAACAAGAATGGTCTATCCCTAAATTGGGAAGGCATTGCCTTTAAAACATTACAAACACACAGTCCCAGAACATAACAAGGTGCATCCTTGAAGTAAAATTGCAGTAGTTTTAGTGCGTAGTGAAAGTAAAAGGGTCGGAATACAATCCCAACTGAAATATACAACTACGATAGAAAATAGTAAACATCTACTGGGATCATCCACCAAGGATCCTACTTGAGGGGTAGGTACATCTCGTCTCCACAACTCTCCACGTCAAGCGTCAACATGATCGCATAACGATTCTCTATTCAAATCCACCCATACGCTGCTGTTTCAAACTGGTTTTGTAATGAATATTCCAAATGTAATATTAAATATAAATTTATTATTTTATCAATGAATTAATTTTTATCACCATTTAATAGTGAAATTTTAGTTGTTTTGGTGTTTACATTATAGGAGGAGGTGATTTGGAGAGCCAGTGATGGAACTCAATCCAAATTGAAAAAACTCCATGAGAGCCCAAGCATTCATTTGGACAATTATTTGAAATTTGGATAATATTTGCACCCAATTAGGTTTAAAATTTGTGTATGAGTTCAAAAAATGCAACAAATTTATTTATAATAACATTGATCCCACATCATCCACATGGAGGCCCATTATAGGCCAACATTGTGAAGAAGTTCTGGATGGGCCAAATTTGACCATCCTTCTCTATTTGGACTATAAATTGGACCTCAGGTATCTAATTGGGCTGATTCTACCTCTATTGGATGGATATCCCGAAGCCCCAACGTTCTACCAAATTTCATGTAATTTTCACACGTTTTGTTTAGTCACCAATAAGAATACATATGGAGTAAAACATATTTCCTGAATAGTCACCTAAACATTTAGATACGTGACCACTTTATGTGGAAATATTGATGTAGTTTCCTTAAAAATAAATCCTCCCCCTCATTATATATGTGGAACAACAAGGGGTGGATGTTTGTAGAATTGGAGAGATCTCCTCATAAATTTAATTTCCCTTCTCCCTCATGTACTTATAAGCCTCTTAGGGATCAATTTGGGTGGTGTTCCTTGTTGTAATCATGAGATGCACTCTTGTTATCTATTAATGTAATTGAGTTAGATGTTTTTTATCAATTGTTATTCAATTAATCATTCTTAATTTTTGTTTATTATGGTATGATTAAATACAATTAAAAGGAACATGAAAATTATTTCTTATATTTATAACATGGATATTGTGATGATTTGAGTACGGTTGCCTCTTTTCTCACCCCATTCCTTCCATGAGTGTGAAAATTGATTATATCAGTTGATAAAATTTAAAAGATCTTAACCATGAATATGAATTTTCTTTTCATGTGTATTATTTTATCATTGACACAAATATGGTCATATCGTCATATTGTTTATGTGATTCCTTGATTGAGTTCTATTTTTTACATCGATTCATGTTTGTTAATTTTGAGTGGTCTCCGAAAATCAATGTCGTTGATTAATAAAATCCAAGGTGGTAACCTAGAAAGAACTCAAATACAATAATTTTTTTTATAAATCATGGAATCAATTATCCTTACCTTTCTCCTAAGAGAGATGACTGATTGATAATTAATAGAAACTTAACCAAGTTGATCATGATTTCCCAAATCAGTTTATCTTAATTGAAATCTAACGTAAATTTCAGTTTAAAACAAAAACCATGTTTTATAAAACCTAATATCCATTTTAGTATCCTAATTAAAACATCATATTAAAATTAATTATCTTAGTATATATTTAGAGATGACCTATGGATGCTGCTATAATGTAGAAATTCTAGTTAATAATAAACAACTAATTATACGTGCTCGACAACACAAATAAATTTTGGAACTTTTGCTGGGGATCCAAGATCAATCTCTTTATTTTCAATTTATTTATTTATTTTACATCTTAATCAGTAATCCATCAAATACCCCACCACATTTTTATGTTTTTCTTTTGGTTTTCTATTTCTATTTTTGGTTGTTTGTGTGTGTTCTATCTCTATCTCTTATTCTCTATGTATATAATTCTATATTATAACATTCTATTATCCTTTAACCCTTATTATATGATATTATCCATATTAAATCATAATAAAAAACGTTCAGAACTTATTTTCATGACCCGATCTGAAAAAATGCTTAAATCTGAACCTGAAATTGAAAAGATACGTTACAAGAAAAATCAAGGAATGTAGGGATGTTATATCATTTAACACTAAGGAAACCCTTATGGAACATCAAGTTTTCATAAACAAATCAAATATTTAACTCAATAATAACTAAGAAAACTTGGCTACAAATAATCCAACCTTAAAATAAATAACCACCCCACATATGGGGTACCAACATACATACATCCAATATCACAATGATGCGGCCAATGTTGAGCTATGATCTGTCCACATCCACCAACTTCGTAAATTACATGGTCTTCCTAGTTATGACCCTCATAAACACCTCAAGGATTTTCATATAGTTTGCTCCACCATGAAACCCCAAAATGTCTCTATGTACTTAATTATGTATAGGTACGTCCCTTTCTCCAATAATGGTGTAGTTAAATATTGGATATAATATTTGACTACCAAAATTGGATGTTGGAAGGACCTGAAAATACCATGTTTATAGAATTTCTTCCCTACCTCCCAATCATGATCAATTAAGAATGAAAATTGTTTTATTAGGCCATCACAAGGAGAGACCCTTCATGAATAATGGGAGAGATTCAAACAACTCTGCTCATGTTTCCCCCACCACTATATTAGTGAATATTTATTAATCCAATACTTCTATGAGGGAATTATCCCCATGGATTGTGGAATGATTGATGCAACAACAGGTGGTTCCATGGTTGATAAAACACGTTCATCCAGTCATGACTTAATAACAAACATGGATCAAAATGCAGAACAATTTGGTACCCGATCTATTTCACCAACTCAAGGAGTTCATGAGGTAAGACATCAATCTCCAGAACGAAAGGAAGATAAAAAGATTTGTGAGTTGCATAACATTCTATGGAAAAAAGCTCAAGAATAAGGAAACTGACAATATCCTTCTATTCCATTAAATTGTGGTATTTGTTCTCCCAATACCCCTTGAGGTTATGAAACACCCTATTAAAGAGTACTCCACTATTCATGACTATTCCATGGATGTTCTCCCAAACGATGCACACACCCAATTATTTCCTCAACCCATAATGTGATTCATTTTCCCCTTCTTTATCCTTCAATGATTTCAGTTTTGATTCATGTTTTGACTGTGTTGTGGGTTTTGAAAAGTTTAAATCATGTGCTTTAATTGATGAGTGTGTTCATTCTAATGTACCCATGTTCGTCGATGATTCTGCATATCTCATTTCAAGTGATTCTCTCTCCTTAGAAAATAAACATGTGTATATAGATAGTTTCATAGACCAAAATTAACCTAATAACCCTACCTCAATTCAAAAACTACTACTGTTGAAACATAAAAAACATCTATCTAATTTAAAATATGCATATCGTGATGGTATTGACTAATTTCCTATCATTATTGCTAATAACATCTCTCCAAAAAAGGAATTGAAACTACTAAACTTTTTAAGAGAGTGTAGAAATGAAATAGGATGTACATTGGCTGATATTATTTAAATTATCCCATCTATATGTATGAACTATATACTTTCGGATGATGAGGCTATGCTCATACGACAATCTCACCGCTGCTTAAATCCAACTCTCCAAGAAGATGAAAAATTGGTAGTCAGTAAATTACATGTTGCATGGATCATTTAATCTATATTTTAAAGTAAATGGGTTATCCCAGTGAAAATTGTGATTAAGAATATGAATAACCATTGTGTTAAATAAATGTAATGAATTGGTTCCAACACGTGTGAAAAATAGTTGGGGAGTCTGTATTGACTACTGTCAACTAAATCAAGCCACACAATAGGACCACATTTCCCTATGTTTCATTGACCAAATGTTAAAACAATTGGTTGGAATGTCTTATTAGGGTTTTATTTTATGCCTATTTGGGTTATTTCCAAATCCATATAGCCCCCGAGGATTAAGAAAAGATAATATTTACCTGTCCATTCAACGCATTTGAATGCAGAAGGATGTAATTTTGTCTATATAATGCTCTTATTACTTCTTAGATATGTATATTTAGTATTTTTTGACTACCATGAGTGTTTTATGGAAGTATTTATCGATGATTTCATGGAATATAGTTCTTCTTTTGATAATTGATTTGATAACCTAGGTTCTGTCCTCGACTACTGCATTGTAAAAGATCATGTCTTAAATTATGTGAAATTTCATTTTAGGATTGAGTGAGGGATAGTTCATGGGCGTGTCATTTAAAATAAGTTAATTCAATTTGATAACTATATTATTTAATTAAGTTCGTCCCTTCCATATTAAAAATCTGTTTGTGAGGTACGATCGTTCTTGGGTCATGCTGGTTTTTACCTGCCAATTCATAAAAAGCATTATTAAGATCACACTTCCATTTTCCCAATTATTACAAAATGATTCTGATTTTTGGTTTGATAAAAATTGTAAAGATGAATTCAATTCACTAAAAAGGAGTCTCACATCACCTCGCATCATCCAAACACAAATGTGGGATCTCCCCTTCGAACTTATGTGTGATGCATCTATAATTTTAGTTGGGGCAGTTTTATCACAAAGTGTTGAGAAGGCTCCTCATGTCATTGTGTATACCTTGAGTACCCTTGACCCTGCCCAGGTAAAGTACATATCCAATGAAAAATAACTATTTTCAATTGTGTATTCCTTAGAAAAAATTCTTTAATATCTTCTTAGGTCAGATGTGATTCTGTTTTCAGACCATTATTCCCTTCGATTTCTCCTAAAGAAACCTGATGCTAAGCCCTGCCTCATACGGTTGATGCGTCTCCTCCAAGAGTTTATACATGAGATTAGAGATAAGAGGGGGTAAAAAATGTTGTAGATAACTGTATTAGAAGTACTTCTTCACCACTAGACAACCATGTGGACACATCCCTACCCATTAAAGAATTATTCCTTCATGATAACCATTGTGATGTTATGGACCATACCCCATGATATGAAGACAATGTGAGTTTTCTTTCACCTTATAGGGTTCCAAAATATTTTTACACTTCCCAACCCTAGAGACTTAAACATGACTTAATACGGTAAATTATTGATGTCCCATATTTATGGAGAATTATTGGTGACCATGTAATTCGTTGGTGTGTCCCTAACCATAAGGTCACCCCTGTTATGACCTTCTGTCACACTTAAGATTGTGGGGGACACATTGGCTCTCAATGAATCTCTTGAAAGTTCATTCACTCCAAACATTATTTTCCTACATTTTATTGGGATACCTTTTGATTTTTCAACTTCTTTTTTCATTATCAATTCAAATGGATTGTCTCCAAGAAGAATAAAATGCCCTGACACCCCATGCAATTCTATGAAATTTTTAATGCATTGGGAATTGACATCATAGGGCCTTTTCCAAATTCATTTGGATTCATGTACTTTATGTTAGATGTGTACTAGGTGTCGAAATGGGTGGAAGGAAAAGCTACTAGGACTGATGACTCATGAGTTGTTGTTGATTTTGGGAGGTAATAAATTTTTAGTTGGTTTTGTTTTCCTAGATTAATCATTAGTGATCACAGATCCCATTATTGAAATCACAACATAAAGTATTTTTTCATAAGAATGGGTTTTATCATAAAGTATCCACTTCATATCAACACCAAAGTAATGGACAAGTAGAAATATCAAATCAATAAGTTAATTGAATCTTGGAAAAAATGGTACAACCCAAAAGGAAAGATTGGGGTTTACTCTTGGATGATGCACATTGGGCATACCATACAACTTTTAAAACCCCAGTCGTAATTTCACCATATAGAATTGTATTTGAAAAATATTGTAACCTACTAGTGTAGGAATAAAACCATACATATTTGGATGTTAAACAATGTAATATTAATCTTTCAGATGCAGGAGAGCATTGGAAGTTGCTGATTCAAGAGTTATATGAAATTAGACATGATGCATATTAGAACTCCTGAATATGTAAAGAGAAGAAAAAGACTATCAATGGTAGAATCATTCATCAGTATAAGTTCCATATTGGTGAGAATTTTCTCATGTACAATTCCAGGCTAAATCCCCACCCTAGCATGTTTCGTTCTCAATGGACCAGTCCTTATATTGTTACTAATCTTTACCCTTTTAGTGTAATATAGATTTTTCAAGAGATTTTTGGATGAATCCTTACAGAAAATGTGAAACAACCTAAGTACATATATGAGGATTTAAAAACAATTATGGGGGATGAAATCCACCTTCTAGAAGAAATATACCAGTGAAACATATGATGTTTTATCTTTCTCACATTCTCAATTATTTCAGTGAAGACACTGCACATTCAAGGTGGGGGGGGGGGGGGGTGGGGGAGTTAGGGGGTGGATTCTTTCCTAGGTTCATTAGAATCTTAATTTTTATTCTTCCCTTTTTCACATTCTTTATAATATTTTCACATTTCCTTATATTGTCATTTTCATTATGTTTTTCATTGAATTTCTTATTTTTTCTATTTTTCACCTTCTTTAGGGTATTTTTTACTTCCCCCAACATATGGTCACCAAATCATGAAACTTACTAAAAATGCATGTTGAAATTTTTTATTCCATGTTGTTTTAACATTTTATGAAACCTTTCTCTATTATATAATGAATATTATTATGAATTTAACATCATGGAGTGATTTTTAGTGAATTGGTTTTCTATCATTGATATAAATGGTTTTATCTATGTGATATTATTGAGATGTTTGAAACCCATTGGGTGAGTATTTTTTTGGAAAACTATTTCAATAATATATCCACACATGTGTTTACTAAACCACAAAGATTTAATATTTCTTACATAATAGTAGGTAAATATATGTTAGGTTAATATTTTTGTGCTTAAAATTATATTTCCATATCTTCGTTCCTTATCCGATTTGTTCATTACTATACCGGATTGACCTATGCATGTGTACCTAATAACCGACTATTGTACACGCTCAAAAAAACTTTTTTTGTGTGTTGGTCATGTCAAAAACCAATACTCTTCGATATTTGATCTGGTTATAACTATTAAAATTTGTGCTGTGAGGAGATCAGACAAGGGTCGAGTGATGATTGTGATATTTGTTCCAAATAAAAATTATGAAAAAAAACAAAAATAATAAATGAGCAGAGTGATAAAATATGAAACATATGGAGATATCTTGGTTGGGATATTATGGTTTGACTTTTTGTAATGCTTGAGTGAGTGGTTCTTGAAATATGCTCTCAAAGTATCCATTTTAGGTTCGGTGGACAAAATAATTGGTGGTGAATAATGATAAAATAATTTGTATTTATTAGATAAAATGTTGAATGAGTAGCATGTAATGGTATTAAAACACACACCAAGGGAGATTTAGTGTCATAGTTGAATTTTTAATTCCTTGATCAATTTGGTATCATGAATCTCTTTGAATTTCATTGTGATATTATTTTTGAGACATCTTTTTTCTTTTTCTCAAAGAAGAGCTCCTTGGTGTGGTTTTTTCATCGATCACATTAATTTAATGAATTTAAATTTCCTCAAATATTAATTCTTCGTCATGTAGGGAATATATTCATGCATCATTTTCTGGAAATGTTTCGTTGCCCAGGAGTGGAAATGTTTAGGTGTGGGGGTGTGATCGCATAGAGATTAACTATTCAAATCCACCCCAACACCGCTATTTTAAATGGGTTTTGTAATAATTATTAAAAATATAATAATAAATTTAACTTCATATTTGAATCAATGAATATATTTTTATCACTATTTAATGGGGATAGTTTACATTTTTTGGTATTTACATTGTAGGAGGAGGTGATTTACATAGCCCATGATTGAATTCAAAAAACAATGGGCCAAACTATGCGAGATCCCAAGCATGCATGTGGACAATTATTTGTAATGAGGATAATTTGTTAATCCCATTGGGATAAAAATTTGTGTACGAGTTGAAAACAATGTGGGCTACATTATTTAAGAATATCATTAATCGCAAATCATCCACATGGAGGCCCAAAATAGGCACACCATGTTATGAAATTCTTGGTGGGCCAGATTGGACAACCCTTCTATTTTTGGGCAATATATCGGACCATGGAGTTCTATTTGGGCTGATTCCACCTCCATTGAATAGGTAAATCAAATTCGGAACTCTCCATCAAATTGTAAGTCATTTTCACACGTTTTGTTAAGTAAACCAGCCTTATTAATATGTAGTAAATAATATACCTTGAATAGTTACCTAGCCCTTTAAATACATGACCACTTTATGTGGAAATATTGATCTAATTTCCCATAAAATAACTCCTACCCCTTCGTTATATGTGTGAAATGAAAAGGTTGGAGGTTAGTTGATTTGGAGAGTTGTATTATACATTTTTATTTTTCTTCTTCCTCATGTACTTCTATGCCACATAGTGATCAATTCGTAGTGTGTTCCTTGTTGTAATCCTGAGCTCCACGTTAGTAATCTTCGTAAGGTAATTGATTTCAAGTTTTTTGTAAATCATTCTTCATTTCTACCTTAATAATTTTTTTATTCTAGTATTATAAAATAAAAATAAAAGGATCAATAATCCTCTTGGTTTCATGCATATCCCGGATCTTATGATTTTTTGAGTGTGGTTTCCTTTTTTCCCACCCCTTTAGTTTCATTAGTGTGCAAACGGATTATGTAGGTTGATAAACACTAAGAGCATGAACCCAAGAACATGCATGTTTATGTATTGTGGAATATTTTTCCATTGTCACAAATATGGTTATATCATCACATTTTTGATGTGATGTCTTGATTGAGTTCAGTTTTTACATCGATTTATGTTTGTGGATTTTGAGCGGTCACCGTTAATCAATATCATTGAACGATCAAATCATAGTTGGTAACCTATTAAAAACTCACCTACCATAAAGGAATCAATGTTTTTAAATTAAGGAATAAATGATCCCACCCTTTCCCTTGAGAGCGTTGACAGATTGAGCATCAGGGGACACTTACCTGGGATGATTACGATTTATCCAATTAGTTTCTCCACATAGTAATATAATTCCAATATATGGCATTAAAAGCAACAAAATACAAATTTTGATAAAACCCCTTTTCTCTTTTAGTTTCATAATCAGAACATCCATTTAAAATTAATGATCTAATACTTCATCGAGAGACAAACTAGGGTTGCAGCTATATTGTAGATACTCTAGTTAAAAATAAACAACTAATTTGACACCCTCAACAACGTGATCACACCATTATCCACATTCAGGTCCTAACTCCTCGAGTCTCGATCAAGGATGGCCATCATCTGCAAAAGTAAAAACAAGGTGCTGGCAAAGCCCATGTAGGGGTGAGTATAAGAATACATAGTAGGGACCATGAGACCACCGATGGTCTCTCAGAATTGCACAATGGGAAATCCCAAAATATGATCTTAATAAAAAATCACAAAGAAAAATATTCAACTCAAAATAGGTATAAATTAAGTACAAGAGTACTGATAATTAATCATAAAGCTAAATCATTTTATTCTGTTAAGAGGCACTATTTCTGAACCACGCATGATCATTAAGTAGTAACCCCCAATGACGCACACATGATCCAACCCAGGTAGGATCGATAAGTATTAACCATGATGACCCACATAGGATCCAACCCACCTAGTATCGATAGGTACTAACACCCACTGGCCCACAAAGGATTTGACAAAAATAGGATGAATATGCATCGTCCCACATTGGATCATTGAGCGCTGACCCACAACGGATCTGACCCACAGAGGATCGGTATCGGCATACCCACATAGGATTGCTGAGAGCTGACCAACATGTGATGTGACCTACATTGGATCGGTATGCACTGACCCACACATGATTATTGAGTGTTGAACCATATATGATTTTACCCACATAGGATTGATAGGTAGTAACTTCCACAAGATCTGCCTCCAATCTCCACCCCACAGCCGGCCACTGGATTCCTGCACAAAGCACACTTGATTCCTAATAAAATCCGCTTCTCAATCCATCAGTCATATTTCAACAAGCATAAAGTCCCATGAATATGTATCCTGATGATTTTTTATGTCATTATGGTCCCAACTCAATAGATGGTGTGCTAATCGGATGCTTGGTCTGAGAGTTATAGACATTTTAGTGTTGAGGGCCTCGTTGGATTTGGGTACGATCCAACCAGGGAATACAATAAAATTCTAAAAAACACTAGTGCAGTATCTCAAAAAAAATATATTATTCCATGGATTCCAACACCGCAAACGGTTCATCAAACAGACATCTGGTTTGAATGATACGACCCTTTATGTGTATTTGGGCCGGCTCGACCCGGTCTGGGTCCGACCCAGGTCCGACCTAGCCCGTCCTGAACCGTCTGGCCCGGAATGAGTGGGTTGGGCCATGAGTTCATCGCACTAGGCCACATACTATCCCAAAACACTTCTGATGGGCGCAGTATGCCGGGTAGCCCGACCAGAAGGCTAGCACGGTTAGACAGCCGTGTGACCCGCGTGGAGGGGGGTCACTCCCCCCTTCCCAAACAGAATAAAAGCATTTGTTATATTATATAACCATTTTTTCCATGTAGTACCACCTTGGCTGGAAGCAGGAATCATGAGGCATGGGTCCCCCTCACTGTGGGCACCTATCATGGCGTGCCACGACGCTCCTCCCTCTGCCAATGCAGTCAACCAAAGGTTGGGCGGTCCTTGGTACTATCTCGGTGCAATTCAGTGCCACCCTTCAACTATAGCTGGTGGTTTCTAGCTACTTCCCTCTTCCACCTGTGTGGGTATCCAGGTCCTCTAAGGTGGTGTCATGTCGATGCTTCTTCTAAGGGGCTCTGATGACACTCTAGAGCACCATTTTCACTCTCGTCTGCACATAAGGGCCTCCCAGGATGCTTCCATCACTACGTTCCACCTAATTTCAAGGCTCTTTATTGTTGAGAAATATACCCCCGAAGAACATAAATAATTACCAACGCCATGGGGGGTCCGTGCCTTTTTCGTTTGGCCTACACCATCCTCGTTAGGATTACAACAAGTAGGAGTAATTGATTCAAAATCGATAAACCGCATTACTTCCATGTTTCAAAATTCCATTGATGACTAAGGAAAGAAACAATTCAAATGAATTAAACAAAACCCCTTCCTCGAGAATCATTGGAGGTGGCATGGTTGTGGTGGGAGAAGAGTTCTCATGTGATGAAGTCACCGGGATACATCGATCCCCAATCGTTTCCGCCCAATCTTTTTTCCTCTTTCAGTGTATGTTTCCACAGTACATTGTTAGATGTTCCTTGCTTGATGATGTTGTGTCAACAACCCCAACACAAGCTCCATTTAAATAGAGGGATAGGGTGAGTAAAACATTTGAAAAAATAATGTGGTTCATTAATGTTTTTTCAATTAATGAACCTCTTAATTCCCAATGGTGTGGTTACACAACTGAAGAGTCAAGACATTAAATGTATTGAAATAAAATCATTCCCACCACCACCACCCAACATGAATTAGGATAATAAAATAAAAATAATTAGGTTATTTTATTTTATTATTTAAAATTCAATAAATTTTACTTTTTCACTCAACTAACTACGGTTGAAGTTAATCCCCCCTTAAGTGAATCTCAGTGCTACAGATTTAGCAGTGAAATTATATTTTTTATTCAAGCATGGGTTCAAAAGATAGATAATAATACACATACATTTACTGAAAGTACCTTTACAATAAGAAAAATTCGGTTTTAGTCACACCAGGCCTCGAAATGAAGCACCGTCAATTTTCACCGACTCGTAATAATCCGTAATAATTAAAAAAAATTATATGTAATTTATGGGTCTTTGTAGATTTAACCATTACTAATGAATGAAGGAATGTGATGTCCAGTGCCCCAATGCAATTTCATCTTCCATTGTTGGTAATAAGATCCTTGCTAACAATGGCAGAGACTAGGATGTCCAACATTCAACAACCCCAATATCTGGAGAGTTTCACGACATTCCTACCTTTTTCATGGTGGGACCTGGGACAAGATACATATATCTAATGACACACTAATCCACTTATTTGTTTAGTGTTAAAAATATCTATAATAAGGAGAAGTATTTCACGTCGGGTTCACCATTTAAATATCTGATGAATTCATTAGGGAATGAGTCCATCTATTCTGTACGATGCACAACTCATTCCCTAGATTCACACATTACATATGAGGGGGGAATTTATCGTTGACTCATGGATATTTCTTACATGATCAAATTAGGATGGTGATATGTCAGTTTCCCTTTCAATTGATTCTTCCTTAATACTCATTTCCTAGTGTGGATATCCCTCATAGACATAAGACATTGTTTTTGAAGCTCATCCCAGTTCCATGTCTTCATGGATTCCAGTTATTTACACTGATTCTTTCAGTACATTCCAAGGGGTGTTTCCCTGGTTAATATATTCGATCGGGGGTGTAGTCACGTTGCACATCGCTAACATTTATAGGCACTGAATCATTAGGGCATATGGGTTTCTTCACCTTATGATAGGGCTTATAAAGGGAACAGATGCCTGATTAATCCTACATTAAATGTTGGGAATTATATTCTATATTCATTTATTTGAGGTTTTCCTCAGCTTCCCATGCTTATCACAGGTTATGCCAAGAGTTTCATGTCTAGTTGAGATAGATCATAATGATTGGGAATATACATAAGAGTGTATCATAGGGGTGAAAGCCCAGGACGGGACAACGATGATGGGGCTCACAAATGGTTATTTACTTGATTACTACTCAGAATAGCGAGAAATAGGGATACATGATCTCTCAGGGATGTGGTGGATCAGGTAAGAATCAGTATGGATATGGATTATTGAGAGTTGATGGACAATGTGATGGGACTGACATGAAGATGACTTGGACATTGGGCATGAGCCAGGAAGAGACCTCCTACATATCCCTATGATAGGGATTCTATGTCCACGTTGTTCAGTTGGGAGATGGGTAACATGGGGAAGAAACATGTGAGAATGGATGCATGGATGGGACATGGAAGAAGTGGGACCTCCGGGTTGGGTCATGACGTTCCTGAAATGCATAGGCTGGAGGGAAGGACCAGGATGAAACATGGGTGATGTGCTTGAACCTTAGGGAGGCCTCTTACTTTTCCCTAAGTCAGGGAATCAATTTCCATTTAGTTTAAGATGCGGTATTGAATCTAAGGGCTTGTAGAGGATGTTATCCCGATGATATACAAGGGCATACGCATGGTTATAAGCCAGGGTGGGTCTGACGATCGAGGGGCTAACTAGAGATTTGTGTCTCAGTGATGGGGATTATAACTTCTTACCATTGATTGGGGACTATAATGTGTTACCGTGTATTGGGGAACATAACGACTCACAGTCAGTTGGGGAACACAATGACTTTCCATTGGTTTGGAACTACAACATCTTAATTTTGATTGCCAAACACAATGGATTACAGTCGGTTGTAGAACAAAATGGATTATCGTTGGTGGAGGAAGACAATTGCTTAACGTTGGTTGGGGTTCATAAAAGATTACCAATGTTTGGGGAACACTATAAATTATCGTCGGTCAGGATTAGTAATGTCTTGATGTTGATTGGGGTTGGACCACATGGAGGATTTCTACGTACCTTTTCATGGAAATGATCAAATTCCATGTAGTTCGAATGGGTATATTTTAACATCTTGTGTGACAAAGGTGAACCGATGTGAAGGGGTCGGAACAAGAAAGTGTTGGGCGTTAACCTCACAGAGGATTCCTACTTACCATTACTTGAAAAGGATAAATTTCCACATAGTTTGGAATAGAGGATATAGTTTAATGTCATGTGGGATCAGTGGACCGAATTGAAGGGGGTTGAGGCAAGTACATGTTGTGCATGAACCTCATGGAGGATTTCGTCGTACCTTGTAATTGTAAGGGTCAAAGTCCATATAGTTTGGGATAGAGGAAACAGTTCAATGTCATGTAGTATGAGTGAACCTATGTGATGGGGGTCGGTACAAGTAGGTGTTGGGCATGAATCTGAGGGAAGCTTCATATGTACCTTTCCTAGGAGGTAAGGATCAAATTCCACGTACTTTAGAATGATGGATAAAATTTAACATCCTGAGGGATGAGTGAACTGACGTGAAGGGGGTCATGACAAGTAGATGTTGGGATTAAACCTCATAGATGATTCCTACACACCTTTCCTTGAAGATAAGGATCAAATTCCATGTGGTTCTTGATAGAGGATACAATTTAACGTTATATGGGATGTGTGAACCGATGTGAAGAATGTCAGGACAAGTAGGTGTTGGTCTTGAACCTCAGGGAGACTTCCTAGGTACCTTGTATAATAGGAAAGGATAAAAGTTCACGTATTTCGGTATGATTTGAGGCTTACATGATATGGTAGCCTATAAAGGAATCCATGGTCAATGATTACTCAATGCCCATGTGAGTCATGTTTTATGTGAGAAACAGGAGGCAGAAAATACCTAACGATCATGTTGTGAAAGGTGTATCTGTAAGAATTGGAATGGGGAATACACATGGTTAGAGGACCAAAGACGAAACAGTGGATTATGAGTGGTTAGTGGCCTAGGGATATGATATTGGGAATTACTCTAGGATAAAGGTATGATAGAGACAGAGCCTATGGGGAGAGGGATAGGATAAAAAATGTCCCTATGTCCATGTTTCCTCTAGTATTTGGCATCGATGAAGAGAGTAGGAGAATACACGCTACCTCTCGCAAGAATGGTTTGGGGCTTACACTAGGATGGTTACCCTTCCCCACGGATAGATGCCGCTATAGAAAAAAAGATCACATTCCATGTAAGTAAGATCTCAATCCCGTGGAGATGAGCGGGAGAAGATAATGTCGGACATGGGGCGCCCCTGGGTACTGCACGGGTGGAGAATTTTAACGTCATGTGTTGAGGATGATGGCTCTTGTTTGTTTAACTTCTTACAGTTCAAACGAGGTGGGATCACTCCAAAACCCTATGACTTATATAACTAGTACACATTAACCTTTTGTGATGCAAAGGAACATGAAATTCCATGGCATTGGGTTGTTGTGGTGTAATCTGTTGCGGGGCCAATGTTAGTGTGGATTTGTGATGAAGCAATCCGCATTAGCGTTCCTATGCGATTAATAATAATTCTAAGAAATGGAACATAATGCACTACCCAATGGACCTTGACGTCACTTCGTAGAATCCTAGATGGCCATATGGGATAATAATTCATCAGACAAGGGTGATGCATATTAGAGGAGCTCTGCCATGGTGTCGTAGGGTAGGGATGACACATGGAGCATGCAAGGCGGGTGGAATGTGTGAAAAACAAGGGATTCACATGCAATGGGAATGAAAATTGGAAAATTTACGCACAATAGGATTGTTTGAGAAGATAAAGGACGCATTCATACAATAGTAAGAGGTTTTAGATGCAAGCGGCTAAGTTTTTTGCACAAGTAAACAGACTTTATCGCAACTGGCGAAGAATTAAAGGAACTTGGTGAGGGTCAAGCCCAAGGGGTTTCAGGTGATTAAAGACCCCTGGGAAACATGTACCCAAACATTCGGTACCTAGAAGTCATCTTTTGTGTGCGGAAACGTGTTTTCCATGCTAGAGAGACTGTTCAAATTCATTATCCCCGAAGGGGTGGGGTTCCCTTCAATTTATTGGCGATCAGAAGTCATGAGGTGCGTGTGGAATTTGGCATGCGTGGATAACCCAACCCATCAATCGGTCGTTTGGTACATTGTACAGGGCACACAAAAAACTTTTGGGTGCATAAATATTTGCACTATTGGCACAACATTATGTGCACTTCTCTGATTTTCCATGCAACCTATCATCCTGTCCCAAACTAGTTCACTTAGTTGAACACTTCATTCAGTTTTCCTAAAATGTTGGCCCGAGGCCTTCGACAAATTTCGATAGCTACAATACATGTACAAACATATATGGGGAATATTAACGGTATTGCATAACATCACACGTAACTACCATGATAAGTGATAAGTTACAAATAGGGTAGTCAACTATCCATCCTCCCATCAGGATGTTGGGGAAAACACACCACATGGATCAAAATCCTCAGGGTGTCCATTTCTATAACAGGATGGGTGGGTTAGCCTATAGAAACACAAAAGGTAAGGAATATAATATAATTCACAACCATAGAGTGGGAATAAATTATTTTTATACTCAACTACAGCCAATGTCTCCCAGACACCCAATTATAACTGTTGTGACTAGGTATCCTATAAGTTCACAACCATTTAAGGAGCTACATTAAATTACATTATCCATTTTTATCAATTTAACTTAAAACTAATTAATTATGTAAAAATTAATTATCCAATATCATCTCCAAATTACATTTCATTAACATCAAAACCATGATCCATGCCCACTAGGCATAATCAATCCAATTCCAATGTTCCTTCAAAGGTAACCTCGTCATTTAATAGTAGTAAGTAACATCCCCATGGGTTAAAACCGTTTATTCAATAATTTATGTAAAACATTATCACTTTATCTGATTTCCAGAAATTATATAAATTCATTATATTCTTCCAAACACAAGGGGATCAACAAGATGAGAAGATGAACTACATGTCTTGCCTTTGCTAGCTATAGTTGGAGCATGGTACCATTCACCCTCGAGAATATAAACATGGAATATATGTGGCATACCCCACATTAATTTTCCTCTTTCAGAAGGTGGGTATGAAAGACCATCTAAATTAAGTATATGGGAATGTAAAACAGATAAATAAAATTAAGATTCAACATGAATCCAACATTTAAATCATACATGTTTTTCATCCCCATTGTCCTCCCTGAGACCCTCATAAATAAATTGATGCATATCATTGCTCTAGTTGTTAACTACTTACACCATAACCACTATGACTCCCTACACTGACATTACATAACATCCTTCCTGGATCAGCTATCCCAGTCTCTCACAACAACATAAGCATCAGGAAATAGACAACATTGAAACTGGTCTCTTGGCAATAGAAACAGAATTCAGTCTTCACCCACAATGAGCACTCACAGCTCAAACGAATAAGACTCTTAGCCTTTAATGAAGAAGGGTAACTCAGAACCCTTAAAGGCATATTCGTTACCCCAATACTATATATTTAAACAATATCAAATAAATCAATTCATTTAAACATTCATAACCACATCCATTTGATTATCATAAAATTAAAACAGATACTAGATTCATTTACATGATTCTTTATCTTTGACGTATTAATTTTAAATTAATTTCCTCTTTATGTGCATTACCAACTCCATCAAGAATAACACGCTAAAAATCAAAGCATAGCTACATCAAGATCATGAAATCAAGAGGAAAACAATTATCACTTTATAATGAAATAAAATATGATCGATTCCAATTATTTAATGTCGTTAAAATATTTATTATTTCAATTTCCATGGGATACAGTGGGTTAATACTTGATAAATCTATGACTAAATAAATAGAATTGAGGAGCCATGAATCCTTTGCCTCAAAATAATTCAGATGTTCTTTTCATGAGAACGTGCCAACAGAAAATATTATGATATCCTGTCCAAAAATGATTGTACTCACCCAAGGATACCACAAAACTACCACATCAATAATCACAAAATAATGGCACATTAGAAACATGGAGATCACATGACATTACATTGAATTTATAATAGGAGTAAATAAATCGAAGAACCAACAAGAATAGATGTAGAGTGTACCTTCTATTGAAGAAGGATCGACACATGATACATGAACTAAGATAAAGGAACATTTGAAGGGAAAACTCAGTTGAAGTCTACAACACAATCACACGTCTCTTCAGAAAATAAAGGACTTGGGAGTCAACTACCATGTTAATCTAGATGGAAGAACACAGTGGAATGTATCTCACCCTATTGAAAATTTAAATGGAACATTGTTTTGGATATAGTTTATATTTTCCATTAAAGTCAGGTCTCCTCAAGACTATTTCGATTGAAAAAGTAAAGGAACCCAAGCACTGTGGAATATTTAAATAAGATTCATGAGATTAAATTATCCCTTAAATCCATCAAAATAAGGATTTGAACGTGTTTTATGTTAAAGAAAGTTTTTAGCGGGAGAAATTGTAGGAAATTGGAAACAATATTCACCTGTTGAACTACAGACACTGTAGAACATATTGACCAATGAAGATGAATCACCAACACCAACATATGAAGTTGACTCCCTGAAAGATAAAACGACTCACCGATACTGATAGATTAAGATGACTCCCCGACACTGACATATGATGGTGACTTAGTAACACTTAAAGATGAATATGACTCAACAACACTTATATATGAAGAATACTAACCGACAACGGTAGATGAAGATGAATCACTGAACCCGATATATGATGATGACACACAGACATGTGAAGATGAATAACAAACACTGGTAGATGAATATGAATCACCAACATTGATAGATAATGATGAATCACCGACACCGATAGATTAAGATGAATCACCGACATCCATAGATGACGATGACACACCGATAGATGAATCATTGATAGTTGAAGATGATTCATCGATGTATGACTAACTGACAGTGGTAGATTACAGATCGACTGGTGACTTGACAATAGATTATGATGACACATTTATAGTTGATGATGACTCACTGAGAGACTGTTCACATCTGCCTCACAATTAACATTGTTCACATATATCACACTAAAAGAACCATTTATATATCTGTAAACACAGTTCACATATCTATATATTTAAAAAAAGTGTTGGGAATAAGTCTCCATGACCTCCTTGAACACCTAAAACACATGATTTAAACTAAGGAATGGAAGTGATAGGTCCACGAAAATACATCAGATACCTCTGAAAACATTATCGCACCTGTGAATAAAAAAACCTAGAAAGGATATAAGAAAAAATGTCTGAATGGCCATTCTTTGAGATACCTCTCAAGGCTCCCACTGCCAAAGGAGCTCAAACACTTCATCAAAGGAATAATGAAAAATAATAAGAAAACTGAAATTATCTTCTAACTACTCCCCTAGGGGAAAGACCTCCTAAAAGAGAGATAGACACAACATGAAACTAGATAAGACAACTCATATACAGGAATGACCTACAATCCCTAGACGAATATCAATACAAGAAAAGTGATAAAAATCAAACAAATTTGGTTACTAATCATGTATTTGGGACTCACGTTCCAAAATACTATCCCTCATTCCACCTTTCCACCACAATACACAAACCATGGTAACAACATGCCTGTGAAACAACTTCTCTATTTGGTCCTTATTCTCTATAGGATACTCCTAAATTGTTGTATCATCATAAAAATCTATCCCTCCCCAATCGACGATGTTAGAGTCATCATAAAGATAATGTTAGATCTTCAAAATGTGGAAATCATAGTGTGTATTTCTCATCTATGGGGGATGTGTTACTCGATATTCCACAAATCCAAAAAATTAAATAACCTCGAATGTCCCAAATAAATGGGGAGAGACATTACTCCCATATCCAAGCCTTATCTTCCCATGGTGGGGAGTAACATTGATAAAAAATTGATCCCCAATGTAAAACTCTTAAGGTCTCCTACAGTGATCGGAATAGGACATATGGAGTTCTTGCACTTCCAGAAACCTATCATGAATCATCTAAACCATCACTCTCATATTCTATACTAGTTTCAACAATAGAATTATTGACTTTTCAACTCCAATCTAGAAAAAATGAGAAAAACAAGGCTTTCCATAGAAGGATTGAAATAGTTCCACACTGATGGAGTTGAAACTATTGCTTTAAAAGAACTGTAAAAAGTGTGAGTGCCTCATCCATGAACATATAAATTCAAGGACACATAGAGTGAAACATTTCTTCAAGAGTCTAAATTTTACATTCTGTCTAATAGTTTTTTTCTTTTAAAAATTATGGTTAAGGTACAGTTGTGAACCAATAGCATACTGGAGACCTCTCCACACACTGGAGGTAAATTGATGATCTTGATTGGAAATTATCTTCCTCAGAAATATGTGGAGTCACACCACATTTTCTAGATACTTCCTTGACAAAACATCCACTGAACTCGAATCCTTGAACCCTATACTGTGGGATTATTTCGTTAAATGATCCAATGGCACTCATATGGTGTCATAGCCTCCCTGATCTAGAGGAAAACCAGTAACAATTTCCATCGATATGTCCTCCCACTTCCACTAAGGAACATCTAATGTCTAGATAAAACCACTAGAAATATGGAGCTCGGCCTTCACCTTCGGGAAGACCAATCTTCTGGAAACAAACTCTCCATCCATAAGGGGACTTGCTACAAACAACTTGGTCTCTCCTAAACTCTACCTCCAGATCTTCTGGACACAAACTCTACCTGGAAGAAACACCCGGTTTTGTTCATCCTCAGACCATCCATAAGGGGACTTGCTACAAACAACTTGGTCTCTCCTGAACTCTACCTCCAGATCCCCTTACTGGGTCTCTTCTACATTCTTCATGATACATAACTACACCATCATTATGAAATGATATATATACCCCCAACTCCTCCCATATCAATATGTGATGTTGATAGTTCATCCATACTCTCCATGAATCACCTGATTCACACAATACATCACTATGAAACATCCTAATTTGCGCATCAGCTACAACATTCCCCTTGCCAAGTGTAGGACGCATTAAAAATTTGTAATCCAATAATTACTCCATCCACTGATGTTGATGTATGTTCGTGCTTATATAGGAGATGACATGCCTCTGGAATTTATGATCGACCAAGACCACAAAGCGCTTTCAGATTAGGTAATGTATCCATAACTTTAGGGAAAACAAAATTTCTACCCAATCTATATCGTTTTTGTCATTGATACTCTCATGGGGATGTAACTACTAAGAACCATAATAAATGACCATAATCTGTAGCATCAGAAGACATACTAACCCTAGACATGAAGCATCATAGAAAATGCTAAAATAAATACCTTCTTCTGGTAGAAAATGAACTAGAGCACTGACCAACTTCATATTCAAATACTCAAAAGACGTCTAACATTGATCAGTCCACACGAATTCATAATACTTTCTAGAAAAAAATATCAGAGGATTATTAAACTGAGGGAAATTGACTACGAACCTCATGTAATAGCTTACAAGACTAAGGAAACAAGACACATATTCCACAGTCTAAGGCACTTCATAAGACAAAACTGATTCTATCTTATAAATATCCACATATACTCATTTATATAATTCAAAAATCCTCAAGAAATGGTACTATCATGCCAAAAACTCAATCTTCAAAAACATCTTGGTCATCATTTTTTGATAAATGACTCCCAAAACTGCTTAAAGATGTTCTTCATGCTCATCCATATATGCAAAGTACACAAGGATGTCATCAGTAAAGACCACCAAGAACTAATACATAAGCTCATTGAAGAAAATAGTCACAAATACATTGATTATACAAGGGTAATTCTACAAACAAAACAACATAACAATGAAATCATAATTCCTATGATGACAATGGAAACCAGTATCTAGGATATTGTCTTCCTTCACATGCATCTGATCATATCCTTACCACAAATAAATCATCAAAACCCAATGTTCACCCTTTAGTTGATCGAATAAATCATCAATACACAAAATATGATATTATTTCTTTACATTCACTTTGTTAATGTGATTATAATAAATACACCATAAAAAACTGATGTCAATTTTCTTCATGAAATAAACCGGTGCACCCCCCCGGTGACGCACATGGATGAATAAAACTGCACTGAAAAAGTCTATCAAGAATTATAAGCTAATATCCAAACAAATAATGTTCCATTTTATATAGAGACATTGATATATGAGACTCTAATTATTGTATCATGATCTCAAATGCAATCTCTTGTAGAGGGGTTAATGCTACAAACAATTTTGGAAAGACATCAAGGTACTCTTCCAGGACCCTGGGAAATGACCAATACTGAACCTCTGATGAAATCATAATGAACTCATCCATTAAGGATGTCAAGTACTAAACATTACTATGACCAATACTAGTGTCTCACTGACAAACAAACACTACCGGATCTCAATTATCATCAAATAACCCCACCTATATCTGGAGTAAATCCACGATATCATGCACCAAATATATCCAAACCATGCCTAGGATGACATAATATGGCTATATCCATAAACACGGGAAATCTATTCATGAGCGGTGATGTCCCAATAGTAGCTCACAATCTCTACATACATTAAATAAGATCACTTGACCACCAACTAGCAAATTCAATGCCAATGGAACTTGATGTTTCTCTACAACATGTCCCAAAGCATGGAAAGGGGAAGGAGATGTTCATGGGTGTGTCTTTCCAGAATCAATCGAGCATAAACCCAAGTAGAAAACATGTAAAGGGACCCTCCAAAAACATATGTCTCACCTAGAATTCGAAATTCTAAATCGTGAAGCTGACTAATTCCTACTCCACAACCTCTCTAAGCATGACGATGATCACAACAATAGGCTGACCCTACTCTCTGAGGATGTGGAGTGTCCCAGGGCTATAATATGCTTGGCCAATTTCCTCTCTATAGATCCAAATATGGTGAAAACTACTACTGATGCCGAGACTGAAACTTTCTAAATGAAGGAACTTGATGCGGAAAACCTTCCACACACAGACTTCTTTGAAATGTTGTGCACTCTTAAAGCTAATGACCTTGACCACCAAATAAAAAAGAAGTGCCTCATACATTGGAATAAAAATAAAATTAATTGGTCCAAGAGAAATGATATAATGAGGGATTAAACAAAGCCCATGCCAAACATAAACTCTTATTCCTGAAAACCGGGAGTCCCAAACTAGAGATCTTCTTTTTTAGGAATCCTAATGATGTCTCTTTCATGATGATCTAGTTCTGGATAATGTTCTCTCAACGATCAATTCCATTGCCCTCATATCAATATATGTATTTTTTATAAACTATGTGACCTAGTGTTGGATATCTGGACACAAACCCACCTCAAAATTCCTCACCCTAGTCTCCTCATCTGGTAATAGACTTATGAATATCATAGAAGGTTCCTGAAATGGATTCCATACTCTCGCACACTAAAGCACCCCTATAGAAGGGTAAAAAGATCCTACAGACTGTCCACCATTATGGTCGAATGGAGAAACTCAACTCTGAACTATTCATGGAACTCCTCACATGAGACTGTTAAATCCTCATGATCCAAGTGGAATAAAAACCCCCACTTCCTCGCATCCCCACAAAACACCATCAAAAACAACGACTCTTATTACTCTTTCAAGAACCGATTGTTATGAATGCTACCTCAACCTCCTCCAACCAATATTCTTGGAATTAATGTGATGTGAATTCCCCATATTTATGCATACTCTAACACTAAAACTCTCTGATTTTCCTCTAACTATCATTGTCTTCAACCTATACTATTTGGAGATTTTCTAGCATAGCCTACTGAATATCTTTTGTGTGAACCATATGATGACGTTTTCCAGGATCCATACCTTTAAAAAAATATTTAGAGAACCTTAAATTTGAATATTGAATCAGAAATGATAATTATTTAATTGTTTTCTTTTAATAATTTATGGATAAAATATCCTAAGGTCCCCACATTCATGCACTTGATCAAAGAATAATAATGACTGATCCTTTCCAATGTCTCCACACTGGAATATTTATAAGATCATTTAGTAACCACTTTAATATTTATGTTCCATTCATCTAGATCACATGGGGCCCTAAATAACTATGTCATATCCAGTATCGAGTGATTATAATACATGTTAAACTTGACTACCACCGTTTCCCAACCAACCCATGTAACATCAAATGTTCCTAAATTCAAACCCCATACTAACCCTCAACCATACCTCTGATACCACTCTGTCGTCATCCCCTCCCAACAATGTGTACCCCTATAGGGATGAAAATGTTAGAAGGGAGATAGTGACACACATTCTCAGCTTCTATCAGGCCCTGGTTTTGTGACTAGAATATTATAGACACAGAAATGGTCGGTATTTACCTCCAAGAGAATACATACAAAAGAGATAGATAAAATAAACACCAACCAACTCATGCGTAGACAACAATTAAAGACATGTACCAAATATATATATATATACGTAATTTCATTAAAAACAACTAATACTGAAAGGGAAAACCACAAGTACTAAATTAAAGTCAAAGGGAAACGACTATGAAGCTCGAACAAGTCCTGCGACCCCAATCTAGTAGTAACCGTCATGATCTCCAACTTACTCCAAGTGACCTGAGAAATACGTTATATATGCATAGGGTGATTATAACAGTATACTCATTACATTCCTCCTTGGTGCCTCTCATACAAGAGTACAGAAATCATGCTAAAGCATAGTGAACAACATGTGAATCTAACTGATCACCTAAATAGGTATACTATGTTCCCAGCCTCACCATGGAAACTCTCACAAGGTATCACATAAAAAAGTGTATAATATAATGAATAATTTCAATGGTTCCCCACTACCACTTCCCCACTATTTTTTCACATTTTCTCAATGTCTCACTTCCTAAATGTCTCTCACCAAAAATGTTTTCTCATAGACACCTGGATGAATAACCACAACGTGCACTTTGTGAAACACAACAACCATGTCCTTGTAACCATGTTAACATGGTTTTCTCGAGATCCACCATAGATCTCAAAACTATTATCATTCATCGGGTATTATAACCTAATCCATTACAACCCATGAATCTATTAATGATCCTCAATCCATCGCAACCTATACACTTTTACCCCTATATTAGCCCATAAGAAAATATAAACAGAATGTATCTGTGAAAATAATCACAATCCATTATAACCCTATATACTAATAAATGGGGAAAACTAATAGTTGGGCCTACCAGCATAAGTAACTACCAAGAGAAGAGAGTGGATCAAAAGGGGGTATTCATCCATCCATCCTACCATCTTGATGTTGTGGAAGATACCCTAGAGATCAGAATCTGTGGGGTGTTAGTTTGCCAAACCGATAGGGTGGAGTTTTATATTGAAACACAAATGTAAAGAATATAATATAGCTCACAACCACACTATGTGAATATCCTATTGAAAGACTCAACTATAGCTAACGTCTCTCAGAATCCAGGCTTCCACTGATAAGACTAGGAAACCAATAAGCACACAACAAGTAAAGGATATAGATCAATTTACTTTATCACTTTTTAACAGTTAAACATTAAATTAATTAATTTTTTAACCATTAATTAACAATTATAATATTCACATTACATTTATTTAGAATTACAACCATGATCCATGCTGTTTGGGAATAACCAAACCATGTATAAATTTCCTTCAAAAGTAACCACAACATTGCATTCCAGTAAGCTCCATCCCCATGGGTTAACATCATTTAATCAATCATTTATTAATAAAATTATAAGTTTTCAATATTCCCAAGAATCCTATACAAACATTATATGTTTCAAAACATATGGGGATCAATAGAGTGACTCTATGAACTACCCATCAAGTCTTTTTCACATATAGCTAGAGTATAGGCCCATCCACCCTAGAAAGAGAAACACCTAAAGAACGTGGTATACCCAGTATGTATTTAAATATTCTTGAATGTGGATAAACAAGACCATATACCTTAAGACATTGGGAAATTAATATAAATAAACAAACAAAAATATTCAACAAGTATCCAAGAATCACATCCAACCAGTTTCATCATCTCTGAGGTCTTCCATGAAACTCACAATCAAAAAATGATGCTTCTCGCCTCACTAGGTTTCAACTACTTCCACCACAAATATTGAGACTCCCTTCCCCAACATACCAAAAAAATCCCCTAGGACCAACCAATCCATTCTAAAAAACATAAACACTAAGAAACCAACAATATATAAATTGTGATCATGGCCATAAAAAATGGATTCAACCTTGAAACACAATTAGCACTCACAACTCCAATGAATAAGTTGTGTGGCCATTAAAAATTAAGGGTAACTAAAAAATATTCAAGGAATTATTTGTATTGAACAAATTATTTTATATTCCATATTAAATTAACATATTGAATGAAACATACATAACTACATCAATTTGATTATCATCAAAGTACAATAAAAACAAGAATCATTTACTTGACTCTTAATATTCAAAAAATTAATTAATAAATAATTATAGATTTATATAATTACCAATTACATCTATAATGACATGATATGAAGAAGATCATAGGTATCACATGATCAATAAATCAATAAGAAAACTGTTTTCATAGTATTAATAAATAACATACGATCGATTCCAATTATTTAAACCGATTCAAATATTTATTACTATTATTCCATTTTGTTCTTAAGGGCTGAAACATGCTAACTCTACAATTTCATGTAAATATAATAGAGAATCCATGAATCCCCTACCTCAATGTCATTATGATTTTATTTTCATGAGAACATTCCAACAAAATAGATTATGATCACCTCTCCCACAACAACTACATCCAAATGAGGATGTCGTGACACAACCACATCAATAAACACCCAAGAAAGGTACATGAGAAACATGAAGATGAAATGTCACCGTGTGGAAAACATAACATGGGGAAATAGATTGAAGAACCCACATGAACTGATATAGAACACACCTTCTATTGAATATGGATCGACACTTACAGTTTTCACCAAAATAGGGGCGCATTGGAAGGTAAAACGTGGTTTAAGGATATATCATAATCACACGTCTCCTCATGAAATAATTGTCTGGGGAGTCTTGTACCTTGACAAAAAATATAGAAGAGAAACACAGAATGTGTGTCTCACATTTAAAAATCTAAATGTATTAGTGGTTTATATAAATTATAGATTTTACATTGATAGAGGATCTCTTCATGACTACGTGGTTTGATCAAGTAAAAGACACATACCCTTAATAATATTATAATAGAATATATGGGCTGTGAATCGGCCTTAAATACATTAAAACAAATCACTGAATGAATTTTTTTCAAAGAAAATATTAAATAGGTGAAACTGTAGGAAGATAGAACATTGTTCACTAGTTAATCTAGAAACACTGTATCATCTACTGAGACATGAAGACAACTCGCTGACGCCGACAAATGAAGATGATTCACTGACAAATGAAGATGACTCACAGATACTAACAAATGATGATGACTCTCTAACTCTTATAGATAGAGATGACTCACTGACACTGATAGTTGATGATGAATCATTGACACCGATAGATGAAGTTGTCAGCAACAGTAATAGATGAACATGAATCACCTAAAGATGAAAATGAATCACCGCCCCCAAAAAAATATTGACAACCCTCTAGAACCAATAGATGAAGATGACTCCCTGACATAGATAGATAAAGATGACTCACTGACACCAACATATTATGTTGCCTCACTAAAAAAACCCCACCTATAGTTGAAGAAGACTCACTGAAAGATGACTTGTTGATTGTTGAAGATAACTCACTGAAAGTTTATGATGACTCACCAATAGATGACTCACAAAAATTTGACGATGAATCACCAACATTTGATGATGACTCAATGACATCTCTATTCAAAAAACTAGAATATTAGTTCATTGAACTAAAAATTGGGAAATTTTTGGGAATAAGTGACATTGACCTCCTCGGACAACAGAAACATGATATTTCATCAAAGGAATAGTCCAGGAAGGTCTTATCCATTCAATGATTCATTAATGAAATTATAACCTCTTCATTCTTTTATAAATATTTTAAATGGAATCTTATTTTCTTTTTGAATATAAGGGAATTTTCAAACTTTTATACATTACAAAATAAATGTTCTATTTATCTTTATGGAATGTATGAAATTACGCTCCATCCATTCATTGAGGCCTCTTTCACATTTTTAGAATATTATTTTTAATGAATATGTTTCATAAAATTGATTTAAAAAGTAAATCTATTTTGATAATGATTTTCCAAAATAAAATGGTCTTTTCCTAATTAATGTTTTGAAGGAATTTTATGGTATTTCAGTTCATCAACAACAAAAACCCTTTATCCTAACTCCACATTGCATATCACAATTGGATTCCTTCATTATACTTCTTCTAGACGGTTTAGGATTTCATTGACTAATGATAGTATTTACTTTCAACAACTAGATTACATTTTTAGTCACATTAAAATAATAATTTTCCTACGATAATATTAAATTAAACTACCACTAATTATCCATATCATTTAATATTTTTTGTTTATTGCCTAAACCATGTACCATTTTTACATATACTGTTTACTTTGATTGTAATCTGATTTAATTGGGGGATATCGATAAATACATATCCTTTTCTCAATATAAATATTTGATCAGACATATTTTTAGGAAATGAATTTATTATTTGAAATATGTGGAATTCATTAGAAATAAATTACATGAGTTTGGGACCTGTTAATGCAGTCCCCTCAATGCAACAGTATCCTCACTGGAAAAATTCATTTGGTAGAAAACCCTTTTTGTTTGTTTCCTAGATGTTTTAAAATATCTTGTGAATATTCTTGACAGTATATTTTTGTTTGTACAAGAACAATACTCTTTTACACAATATGTTTTAAACTAACTTGAGGATAACTATTGACAGTAAATGTATCCTATTCATAAAAAATATGACATCCGATTGGTAATCAATTCCATATTCAGTATTATGTTATTATTATCAATGATATTTTTTCCTTGAAATTATATATCATTCAATTTAATTCTATATTCATGGATTAAATGGAATGTGTTTCCCTTATTTACATTTCGACATTGATAATGAACACCCTTCTAATTTTAATTATTATATAAAAGTATGTTTAGTTAATTAAATTTCCATTTTGATTATTCAATTTCATCAATATTTATTGATTATATTTCTGCATTTTTAGTTATTTAACATTACATATTGATTACATACCCCTTTAGTTTATTGATTCCATGGCATGTGTGTTTAGTTTTATACCATTCCATACTGATGATGCTAATTGATTCACTATTTATTACAATATATTTAATTCTTACTAAGAAATTTAACTCTCCCTAATTTTATTTCATTTCCCAGGAATCCAATAAGTGTACTATGAAAACATATGTAAGGATATCCTAAGTGGGGAAAAAGTTATCGTTAAAAAATTATTTTTTAATTAGGGTATTCATTTGTAATGAATGAATTGTCATTGTATCAAGTTTACCAGGACTACTAAACTCTTCTATCCTTTCTGATTTGATTTCCTTTTTTATCATGATAATTTAATGGTAGTAGAAACAAACATTTGGATTCTTGGATCCAGATTGAAACTATTGTTTTAATGAATTCTTTATAGAAACTTGTGGGAAACTAGATGTAGAAAACATATATTAGGGAACATAACCATAAGATATAATTTCCAGACCATAAGATAATAACATATATTTTTGTTTTCAAAATAGGTATGGATACCATCATAGGATTATTATACTAAGACTTTTTATATAATCTAAGTCTTAAAAATATTTTTTTCGGTATTATGGGATGAAAGACTACCAAATATTATTGATATTTTTGATGAAATATAGATTAATATAACTCATTATTGTAGTACATTTTTCATTTTAGAGACATTAGTTTAAAGGAATTGATAACATTTATTGTTATTATTATCATAAATGGAATTGTAATAATTGTAAAATTATGATATTTGGCTTTGAAACAAATATGTTTTATAGAAAATCATAACAAACATGTTATTAAATTATTAAATTTAAATTATTCAAATCATGTTTATTGTGGAAATCGTATTAATAGGTTTTTATAAATAGGGCAACCTATATGCGGGAAGGGCTTGAAGCCATGATCGATTGATGATAAGGGTTTGACACCAACCACTGACATATGCGATGTCCTAGTTAATTTGTAACTATTTTTTGTAAAAAATTGGTAAAATAAATATTAATAATTAACTAGTAGAGTTGTAATTTATATTACAATATTAATTTAATAACTATATTTTTTTTTGAGATAACTTATAGAAAATTGGAAATAGTTTTCACTCTTTCATTTGAATTATTATCATTTAAAAGTTAGTTTTTTTCATGAGGAATCGATATTAAATTTTTTTATCCATTTATTGAAGTAATGGATGATTTTTAAATTAATCAATGGTAAAACAAGGAAGGAATTTTATTTTATAAAACATAAAAAATTCATGTACATATATTTTCTTAAATTCATAAAAAATAATTTAATTACATGAATTTATGAAAATGAAAAAAAATATTTATATTACATTATTTTATGTTTAAGCAGTGTTCTTTTAAATCGTCAAAGTTTTTTTATTTAATGTAGTCAACATTACACTTATCATTAACTTGTTTTTGATGAATTACCACAATAACCCATATACATGTTAATTATTTTCCTCAATTCATTTATCTCCACCTTCCAATAATGTTCTCCTAATTAAATACATTATTATAAGTTATTATACATTTAATATGTAATTACAATTCTCTCTTATTAAGAGGATATTTTACCAAATCTTTTTATGATGTGGGAATAAATTTTTTTTTGAAATATCAAACCATAGATTTTTGATATCGAGTTTAATATGTGAGTTCATAATTGAATTAATGTGGGGAGAATGTAACAACTCTAAAATTCTAAATGATTATCTTTTATTTGATAGAGTGTATGAAATGAAACATCAAATGATGAAAAGAATAGAACCTATAAAAAATTTATGGTATATTTAACATAATAAATAATTTTTATTTATTATATATCATTAAATACTGATTTATATTATGTTACATACAAAAACGAGTTTTTTTAGTGGCTTACATTACACGTAAGTCTGTGTTTTATGAAACAACAATGTACAATTTAATTATTATTATTTTTTATAATTGATATAACCTAGATGTTAAATTATCAATTAATAATTGGATAAAATATAATATTATTATAATTTAAAAAAAATATAAAAAAATTAATTGGTTACTAATCAAGTATTAATAAAGTTAGAAACTAGTTGATTATAAATGAAATGTTTTTATACTATCAAAGGTTTGTTATCCCTATAAATAAAAATAATAATAATAGTGAATGAAATTAATGATATATATATATATATATTATTCCACCAAATATTTTTATATCCATGTAATATACTTTATAATAATAAGATAAGAATAAGTCCATTTTTTGTTTGAAAATTTAGTTTTTTATAAAAAAACTATTTATCCTACTATCAAAAGTGCACTCATTTTAAATTTTTTCCACATTTAGAAATTTTCATTTTAAATATTAATATAGTTTTTTAGATTGTAATATAAAATTTACATTATGTTGAAATTTTGATATTTTTCAAAGAAGTTTCATTTTTGGATGAATTGTAAAACATACAAGATTTTAATTGAAAACTTACTGTAACACCCGAGCTTCCACGATACGCTTCTCATTCAATAATGCAATAGCTTGCATTGTACGCAACTTCGAGTTCTAAAACACCGCGACTAATCAAAGTAGCCGTTATGAATAGTAATAACCACTTTTTAAAATTATAGAAATTTTATATTTCAAAATGGACTTCATTTTTGGATTCGGAATATCGAAATTAGCCTATGTTGAATTTTTGGTATTTTTCTGAGAACTTCTAATTTATATGAATAGTGAAAAATACGTTAAAACAACTTTTTTAATAAATTTAATTTATTGTGATAAATTATACTATTTAGTGGTTTTAAGGTATAATTAGAATATATTTTTACCATTTTATCCAATGGTGGTCATTATAATTAATTTATCATTGAAATTGAACATAAACAATTGCCAATCTTTTGATATAAATTGTTTCTTAAAAACACGCTATTTGTCGTAACAGCGGGAATTAATTATAAAATTAATTAATGCAACTTATATTTTTGGAATTTTGTAAAATAGACATCATTTTTGAATTCGGAATATCAATTATAGCTTAGGGTGAAATTTTGGCCTTGTTCTGAAAAACTTCAATTTTTGATGAATAGTGAAACCACTAAGTGGTAGTTAAATAACTGATTTTTCGTTTAAATGAAATATTACCACTTCTGTGATTTGATTTTCAAAAATCCGACATACATGGTTGTCATTAAGAAGTAAAATTTGGTTCAATGAGATTAAAATAATTTTTGGTGAATAATAACTTTTAAGTTCTTAATCGCGATTAGAGGTAATTAGTGTAGTTTAAGGTAAAAATAATGTTTTAATAATATGAGATGAGCTTTAAACTTGTCCTACTCCTATTGGATGAGTCATGGCCGACCAAGACAACCCATTGGTCAACTTGGGGACCCCATGGAGCCACTTTGGTTGGAAAATGACATTAATATATATTTATTTAATGTTAAAATTAAATTGACACAAACATGAGTTAGTTTACTAAAATAGTTTTTAAGTGGGGTTACACAAGTCAAAATTTTGACTATAAATATTCATTAGAAAGATAAAATGATTTCCTACATCATATTATTTTTTTATAATTTTTAGACATTAAATAAATTAAATTATTTATGACATCATTATGATGCAGCGATGACCTCATTATTTAACGATTTAAATAAAATGAGAAGATAATGCAAACTCCAAGGATTACACTTGTCCAAAGCCTATTGGATGAGGAGATTTCGAAACCTTATCACCTTATCCTCGAATTATATAAGTGTGGGACCTTTAGAATCCGAAAATCATTGTGAAATAATGTAACATTTCAATCTTTCCAAAAGTGCCCCTCCTCTCCACTTATAAAAGGCCCCCACCTCTCCCACCTCATTTACACTTTCAAGCCATTTGGCTCGGCCACACTCTGCCCAAATACTCTCCCAACTTCCCCCCCCCCTTACTCCCAGAATCCTCACTTTGGGCAGAACTCTTCCCAAGGAAGCCTTTGGCTCAAATCAAAAAGAGTTACCCGATTTTGAGGTAATGTCTTTTCTAATGTTGTTTTGTATTATTTTTCTTCTCCAACCCCCTAACTCTTTTTATTCATTTCTTTTGTAACATCAAAAGTATCCTCAATATACTAGGATGTTGTTATAAGAAGGATTCTAGCTACACTTACACACACCTACATCTAATGGTTAAAGAACATACAGTTTCTGTGGATGGCGAATTTCTGCCTCACGAAACGATGATTGTTCAACACTCATATAACACCTTCAAAGGTGGCCATTAAGATGTCACTATTTTTATATATGATATATAATATGTTTATGTTTTACTTATGCTTCTGTATTTCTCATTTATGGCATACTTTATGATTTCCATTATGGGTAATACGCGATAATTTCATTTTAGGAAGTGCGGACTACCGCCCCCTCAAAGTGATTTGAATCGTTAATGCCATATGTGGGATGTATAAAGGATGGAGTAAATGGTATTATACACTATATTATACTGGAATTATATTATACATTTATATCATTATGATTTTGTTCCATTAAATATGAAATTGAAATGAAAGTAGCGTTCATGCGTACGTACGGCTTACCGTCTCCATGAACGGTGCATTTCATTTCTTACCTCTAAATGTTACGTAATATTATGAATGAATGTATATAATGGATATATATGATATATATGATATCTAAATCATGAATATAATTCTGGATATAATTTATATTTCGCCACATGAACAACTTGTAATTATAAGAAGGTTATTGTTGACACAAGTACCAAAGATCGACAAAACGACCGTTATTAACTTAAATAATTACATAACGTTCATAACATTGTAATAAGTGATATAAAACGGATAATGAAATTGAAAATGGTTCTTAATAAGGTAGATATTAAATCTAGTTTATTATTCAGGAGGTTAAAGAACGGTTGAGTCAAGTCGGACATGAGGTAAGGGAACTTCTTAACCCAACATCCATTCTTTGGGTTAATCTCCTACTTTCAAATTATGTCATGATGTTATTATGTCCTATTTTGTATTTTTATTTTCTTTATGTGTACCTATAATGAATACACATAATAGATCTATTTTATTTTAAAAATTATTTTTTAAGGACTTCGTCTCAATCTCCTTTCATTGAGGCATATTTGGTTTTATACATAATTTCTTTTATACGGTGTATAAACCCCTTTGACTTTTACGTTTATTCAAAAGGAATATTTTTTATACGAAGCATTTACTAAACGACAAAAGGGAATGTTTTTGTCATACGTGTGCGGCGACAATGACTTCTCTGCCACCGTGACCACTATTTGAGTTTCGACTTCCTCAACAAGCCATCACTTTTTTTTAATGAAAAATAAATACAAAGTTTTAACTTTCTTTTATTTTGGTATTGAAAATTGTTTTGAAAGCGTTTTTATTATATCAATGTGTTGTATTGAAATTTTGTGATTGAAATGTGGAAATATTATGTTTCATTTATGCATGTTTCATGTGATACGATTATGTTATGGTTTATGATATGTTTAAACCTATTCATATGAGGAATACATTGGACTTATTAAGTGACGGGTGGAGCCCTCTATAGCTCCTCGATGCATCGGCAGGTCTCATGAGACAAACTAGTGTCTTGGCACGAGGCCTTGACAAAATCTTATTTGTGGTCTTGGCACGAGGCCTTGACTACGTGGTTATGATAGTCTGGCATTATGCATTCCATCATTATGAAAGTGGTTATTGATATTGCATGTGATTATTCAACCAGTAGAATATCCATGTGAATAAGTAAATGGCATTATATCATTTTACTTTTTCCATATTATGTTGAAGTTCATGTTTAAAAGGCTTTTGTTTTAGTTATACATTGCCTTAAATGTTAATGTTTATTTATGAATGCTTCCGCATTATTGTTATCCTTACTGAGCATCTGAGCTCACCCCTTTCAATGTTTTAATATTTTCCATGATGTGAAGAAGTATTTTATGAATGACCTGCAGGGATAGTCAGAAGAGGATATGAGTGTGGACTATGGAGACTTTGTTATTGTAGTTTTTCACTTTATGATGTAATGTAACATTTACGAATGTATCTAGTTTTTCCAAGGCTACTAAACTAATCGGTCTTTCGAGACTTGATCTTTTGTGATCATGACAATGTTACGAAGTAATGCACCGACTCTGGGTAGCTGGGGTCGGGGCGTTACAGTTGGTATCAGAGGCAGTTTAGTACTATCCTTGGAAGCTAGATTTAGATAAACTCTGATTAGAGCACATAGCCCAAAGATAGACTTTGAGGATTAGTATAGAAGAACTTCCTATAATTTTGTTATTGTAGAGATTTTGTGAGTTTTCCGATCAATACATCCCTGTCTGGATACGAGCAGGTAGAGGCGGCTCTGGAACAGATGTACCTAGGGGTAAAACCCGAAAACACCGCTTTGAGCTAGACTCGAACGGGAACTGGTGCACCACAACGGGCCTTGCTGTACTCTTGGTTACGACACTCCCGGGGGATATGCTTAGGATAATTCTCATTTTCTTTACAAACCACTATGAAGGGTTATGAGTACATACTTCCTCAAAGAAAACATTTTTATGATTATGGATTATATCCATAAATTGTTCAATTTATGTTAAGTGTTTTATAAGTATGGGATTATGTATTTTGATTCATAAACTAATCTAGTTTATTCCATTGTTTAGAAATGGCGCCTAGTGGAAGGAATGGAAACCGTATCAATACAAGAACTCCGTGTAGGGATTTCCCTCCTGCTCAAGATAATTATTGTGGATCTAGAGATACAACTAGTGCTGATCAACTTATTACCATACTGGGACAACTCACTCGGGTTATGAATAATAACCTTACTCGTATGGAGCACCCTGATCCGCAACGTGGAGGATCAATGTTAGATCGATTCATGAGGCAACAACCACCAACGTTCAATGGGAGTACAAATACCTTAGTAGCCGAGCAATGGATAAATTCCCTAGAGAAAATATTTCAGGCTTTGGGGAGCAGTGAAAGGGAAAAAGTTATCATGGCAGTTTACCGCCTCACTGGAGATGCCGATCAGTGGTGGTCGCTGATTCAAAACAAAAAGGAAGATGATGACGTATCGAATATGGAATGGTGGGAGTTCAAAGAGCTTTTCTTAGAAAAATATTTTCCTCGTGACCATCGAGCAGATATGGAAAGGCAATTTCTAAGTTTGAGGCAGAAGGAGGATGAGAATGTCGCAAAGTATGAGGCTAACTTTACAAGGTTAGCGAGGCATGATGCCGATTATATACGTAACCCAAAGAGTAAGATTGATCGTTTCTTTGATGGGTTAAAACCATTTCTCCGACGAGGTTTGGTATCACAATCCTTCTCATCATACGAAGATATTGTCTCGTGTGCTATCAAGACAGAAAAGGAATTCTCTAAGTCTTATGACAACAAAGTAAATCAAGAGAAGAAGAGAACGGTGGAACAAGAGACAGATAAAGGGAAAAAGGGAAAGAAGGATTTTCCAGTATGTGATAATTGTGGGAAGAATCACCCTGGTACTTGCCTAAAAGGAATGGGAGTTTGTTATAAATGTGGAGAAAAGGGTCACCAGGCTCGTGATTGCAAGGGAAAGAAAGAGGCTATCAAAGTTGAATGCTACAATTGTAGAGAAATGGGTCATTATGCAAATGAATGTCCTAAGCGTCAGGGAAACTTACCTCAGAAAAGGCCAAGGGATCAAGGACAATCTTATGCTGTTACTAAAGTTGAAGCAGAATAACTAATGTATTGGTGCTTTTGGACTCATGGATTATATTCTGGTTATTAGAATAATGTGATATATATATATAAGGATTGTACTGCAGTACTTGTTGATTTCAGTAAGGTTTTAATATGATTAAGGTAATCATATTTTTAGTATGTGACAATAAGAGAAACTTTTCCTTGTTTGGGGAATCTGATGTTACAATTGATTTTGGAATTTAGAGACCTTTTAGAGAAAGTCTGGACGGAGGTATTTTGGATAACTATTAAGGTTGGAATGGATTAAGTTGAACCATGGATAGTATTGTTTAAGGATAAAGAATTTCTGAAGAATATTTTTGGAATATTATAATACTATAGTTTTAGGAAAAGGACAACCTGCAGGGTGGGGAATAACCCGTCGCATCGGACAAAGCTGCAGGAATCGAACCCACAACCATAGTGCGACAAGACTTTATTTCCTACCACTAGCCTACAGGAAGTCCCTGGTTATTACAAAATAGTTTTACTAATCTAAATGGTATGTGTTAACATTTTGAACCTTATACAATTAGAACAAATTGAATATTTTTGAGTTCCATTACCATTTGGAGTAAAAGTTGGGTTTGTGGTAAAAATTTATTAACGAATGAAAGTATACATAACAAGTATGTATATTCCCTTACGTTCTTAGTAAATCTCCTAAATAAATTCCTCAACATTATAAAAGGTAACTTAAAACAAAAATGTTGTCGGTTAACTTTTCCAACTGGGGATTCAATGACCGTTTAACCAATCACAAGTTTGTGATTTTCTTGTGGTTAAACTTTCTCCTAATCCTGTTTTCTATAACTCTCCATCAGACCTTGATGGTTTGTTTCTCCTCCATATCCATATTTTCATATAATCCTAGAATGGGCTATATCGGGTGACCTTTGTACTTATCTTGCTTTCTTTTAATGTTATATATTTATTAACCTTATTTCTGATGTGGGTTTTCCTCAAAGTTATTTTCTCTTTTCAACCTTTTATTTTCAAAGAAAAATTTCAAATTGCGAGGATGCAATTTATTGAAGGAGGGGAGAATGTAACACCCCGAGCTTCCACGATACGCTTCTCATTCAATAATGCAACAGCTTGCATTGTACGCAACTTCGAGTTCTAAAACACCGCGACTAATCAAAGTAGTAGTTATGAATAGTAATAACCACTTTTTAAAATTATAGAAATTTTATATTTCAAAATGGACTTCATTTTTGGATTCGGAATATCGAAATTATCCTATGTTGAATTTTTGGTATTTTTCTGAGAACTTCTAATTTTTATGAATAGTGAAAAATACTTTAAAACAACTTTTTAATTAATTTAATTTATTGTGATAAATTATACTATTTAGTGGTTTTAAGGTATAATTAGAATATATTTTTACCATTTTATCCAATGGTGGTCATTATAATTAATTTAACATTGAAATTGAACATAAACAATTGCCAATCTTTTGATATAAATTGTTTCTTAAAAACACGCTATTTGTCGTAACAGAGGGAATTAATTATAAAATTAATTAATGCAACTTATAATTTTTGGAATTTTTTAAAATAGACATCATTTTTGAATTCGGAATATCAATTATAGCATAGGGTGAAATTTTGGCCTTGTTCTGAAAAACTTCAATTTTTGATGAATAGTGAATCCACTAAGTGGTAGTTAAATAACTGATTTTTCGTTTAAATGAAATATTACCACTTCTGTGATTTGATTTTCAAAAATCCGACATACATGGTTGTCATTAAGAAGTAAAATGTTGTTCAATGAGATTAAAATAATTTTTGGTGAATAATAACTTTTAAGTTCTTAATCGCGATTAGAGGTAATTAGTGTAGTTTAAGGTAAAAATAATGTTTTAATAATATGAGATGAGCTTTAAACTTGTCCTACTCCTATTGTATGAGTCATGGCCGACCACGAAAACCCATGGGTCAACTTGGGGACCCCATGGAGCCACTTTGGTTGGAAAATGACATTAATATATATTTATTTAATGTTAAAATTAAATTGACACAAACATGAGTTAGTTTACTAAACCAGTTTTTAAGTGGGGTTAAACAAGTCCAAATTTTTACTATAAATATTCATTAGAAAGATAAAAATATTTCCTACATCATAGTATTTTTTTATAAATTTTAGACATTAAATAAATTAAATTATTTATGACATCATTATGATGCAGCGATGACCTCATTATTTAACGTTTTAAATAAAATGAGAAGATAATGCAAACTCCAAGGCTTACACTTGTCCAAAGCCTATTGGATGAGGCGATTTCGAAACCTTATCACCTTATCCTCGAATTATATAATTGTGGGACCTTTAGAATCCGAAAAGCATTGTGAAATAATGTAACATTTCAATCTTTCCAAAAGTGCCCCTCCTCTCCACTTATAAAAGGCCCCCACCTCTCCCACCTCATTTACACTTTCAAGCCATTTGGCTCGGCCAAACTCTTCCCAAATACTCTCCTAACTTCCCCCTCTTACTCCCAGAAGCCTCAATTTGGGCAGAACGCTTCCCAAGGAATCCTCTGGCTCAAATCAAAAAGAGTTACCCGATTTTGAGGTAATGTATTTTCTAATGTTGTTTTGTTTTATTTTTCTTCTCCAACCCCCTAACTATTTTTATTCATTTCTTTTGCAACAACACCAGTATTCTAAATATACTAGGATGTTGTTATAAGAAGGATTAGAGCTACACTTACACACACCTACATCTAATGGTTAAAGAACATACGGTTTCTGTGGATGGCGAATTTCTGCCTCACGAAACGATGATTGTTCAACACTCATATAACACCTTCAAAGGTGGCCATTAAGATGTAACTATTTTTATATATGATATATAATATGTTTATTTTTTACTTATGCTTCTGTATTTCTCATTTATGGCATACTTTATGATTTCCATTATGGGTAAAACGAGATAATTTCATTTTAGGAAGTGCGGACTACCGCCCCCTCAAAGTGATTTGAATCGTTAATGCCATATGTGGGATGTATAAAGGATGGAGTAAATTGTATTATACACTATATTATACTGGAATTATATTATAAATTTATATCATTATGATTTTGTTCCATTAAATATGAAATTGAAATGAAAGTAGCGTTCATGCGTACGTACGGCTTACCGTCTCCATGAACAGTGCATTTCATTTCTTACCTCTAAATGTTACGTAATATTATGAATGAATGTATATACTGTATATATATGATATATATGATATCTAAATCATGAATATAATTCTGGATATAATGTATATTTCACCACATGAACAACTTGTAATTATAATAAGGTTATTGTTGACACATGTACCAAAGATCAACAAAACGACCGTTATTAACTTAAATAATTACATAACGTTCATAACATTGTAATAAGTGATATAAAACGGATAATGAAATTGAAAATGGTTCTTAATAAGGTAGATATTAACTCTTGTTTATTATTCAGGAGGTTAAAGAACGGTTGAGTCAAGTCGGACATGAGGTAAGGGAACTTCTTAACCCAACATCCATTCTTTGGGTTAATATCCTACTTTCAAATTATGTCATGATGTTATTATGTCCTATTTTGTATTTTTATTTTCTTTATGTGTACCTATAATGAATACACATAATATATCTATTTTATTTTAAAAATTATCTTTTTAAGGACTTCGTCTCAATCTCCTTTCATTGAGGCATATTTGGTTTTATACATAATTTCTTTTATACGGTGTATAAACCCCTTTGACTTTTACGTTTATTCAAAAGGAATATTTTTTATACGAAGCGTTTACTAAACGACAAAAGGGAATGTTTTTGTCATACGTATGCGGCGACAACGACTTCTCCGCCGCCGTGACCACTATTTGAGTTTCGGCTTCCTCAACAAGCCATCACTTTTTTGTAATGAAAAATAAATACAAAGTTTTAACTTTCTTTTATTTTGGTATTGAAAATGGTTTTGAAAGCGTTTTTATTATATCAATGTGTTGTATTGAAATTTTGTGATTGAAATGTGGAAATATTATGTTTCATTTATGCATGCTTCATCTGATACGATTATGTTATGGTTTATGATATGTTTAAACCTATTCATATGAGGAATGCATGTGACTTATTAAGTGATGGGTGGAGCCCGCTATAGCTCCTCGATGCATCGGCAGGTCTCATGAGACAAACTAGTGTCTTGGCACGAGGCCTTGACAAAATCTTATTTGTGGTCTAGGAATGAGGCCTTGACTATGTGGTTATGATAGTCTGGCATTATGCATTCCATCATTGTGAAAGTGGTTATTGATATTGCATGTGATTATTCAACCAGTAGAATATCCATGTGAATAAGTAAATGGCATTATCTCATTTTACTTTTGCCATATTATGTTGAAGTTCATGTTTAAATGGCTTTTGTTTTAGTTATACATTGCCTTAAATGTTAATGTTTATTTATGAAAGCTTCCGCATTATTATTATCCTTACTGAGCATCTGAGCTCACCCCTTTCAATGTTTTAATATTTTCCAGGATGTGAAGAAGTATTTTATGAATGACCTGCAGGGATAGTCAGAAGAGGATATGAGTGTGGAATATGGAGACTTTGTTATTTTATTTTTTCACTTTATGATGTAATTTAATGTTTACGAATGTATCTAGTTTTTCCAAGATTACTAAACTAATCGGTCTTTCGAGACTTGATCTTTTGTGATCATGCCAATGTTACGAAGTAATGCACCGACTCTCGGTAGCTGGGGTCGGGGCATTACACTTACTTTTTGTCTTAATATGTTATATTTTAATAATTTTTTTAACTTATTTTTATTTCAGTTGTTAATTAATTTATTTAATTTAGGTAATTTTAATAAATTTCAAATTTTAGTTGAATATTAAACATTTTTATTCTTTTGAACATTCTTACATTAAAAACCTGATTAGTCATCCCGTCTAAATAATTAATTTTAAATTAATTTATGGAACTTATGTAATTGGAATTTTGAAATAATAATTCCAAATTTTTAATCATAATAATTTATATTTTAAATTAATATCTAATTTTTTCACAAATATATTTGTGAAATTAATTAATATTATTTACAATGATTGACAAAATATTAATCTTTATAATGGACTAAACCTTAATCATTTGTTCCAAATGATATATACACTTTCCTTAAATCCATTTTATGACCATATTTCGACCATAGACCCCCTTTTATCATATTTCGATAATTATTGGAGGATGATGATGTTTTGTAAACCTATCAATACTGTTTACCTTTTAATATTTACAGAATGGCCCTTCTCTTCCACTATAACAAGGCATTCACCCCTACCACTTATTTACAAATATCAATACATTTTGCCTCCTAATTTTCTACCCATATAAGCTCCCAATATCCCTCTAATAATTATATAATAACAAATTTCGTAATAGATAAATCCAATAAAATATTGTTGTATATTCTAAAAGGAGTTATCGGAATAAAAAGCAACGTTCTTCATCGACTACTCAGGATTCATTTTATTATACATGATATTATTTCATTGTATATATTAATTATATAATAATATTAATATATTAAATATTATGATATTTTTATGCTAATATTTCCAACAATACTTTCACACACATCCCTCAAATGGGATACACAATCTTTGATCATGTGTACAGGGTACTACCGCCTCGTGAAGTGATATTGTTCATTATTCAATTTACCACCATTAATGGATGGAAATTATGAAAAATTTGTATTTTATTTATGATAAATATTGTATTTATAGTTTTCATATTATTATTTTATTATTATACAAGTCATACATTCATCCTATCGATTTTTTGGATTAATATAACATCTTTTGTGGATGGGTGGACTACCACCTCCTCAAAATGATGTGATTCATTCACACTTTACCTACAATGTGTTAAGAATAGTTTTATTAAATGCTTGTAAACTATATGACATAAGTATGAAAATTTAACTATTAGATACATATATATGTATATATAATTTAATTTTAATTATTTCGAATATTTAAATGAATTTAATGTAGCATTCATGTGTACGTACAACCTACCATCTCCATGAATCGTGCATATCATTTATGATATCAAAATATTGTTGATTATTCAAAATGAAAATATAATAAATATATATTATAATTAAATCATTGTTTAAAGTTTGGTTATTATGATATTATTATCCATATAAGAATAGAAAATGAAACCAGTCAAAACATACTAAAAAACTGGGCAATAAAAACATGAAATAGTGAAAATATAGAAATACTTATAATAAAATGGTACTAAAATATTATAATTTTTTAATATATGTTATTATATTTATATATATGAGTATGGATCAATTATAAATTAATAACATTCTTAAAAACATTATACATGATGTTAAAGGAAGTTCTTTTAAAAAGGAAATACCCTGTATGTGATTTTTTCTCAATTACATTTCGTTGAGATATATTATATTATTATGAAGATAAGTTCTTTTATATAGTGTATATTAATCAACATTAACATTTAACATCATCATTAATTAATTATTCTTTGTATTTTTAGTTTCAATTTGAATCATTTCTTTTATGTGTATTCGATATTAAAGATAACATGTGGTATGGATATTTGAAAAAACAATTCCTTTCATTGTGTTATATTACATCCCCATTATCATTAAAATTATATGATTATGTGTATGATGGTATTTAATATCTTTTGATGTGTTTACACTTATTTGTTACCGAATTTTTTTGAGATACAAAATCCATTTAATGATTTATTTTCTCTTAATGTTATGGTAAGTTTAAAATGAATTTTTATCAACATCATTCTAATCAATATGTTTTATTATTTAAAATAAATTTAATGATTTTATATAAAATAGTTCATTAAAACATTCCATTTTTATATCATATGGTCATTGATGATCTTTTTCACATAATAGTAACAATTTTCCACTCTATGTTACCTAAAATGTTTTTTAAAATTCATTTTTATGAAACACAGCTTCTTTTATAACTTCAATAAAAGAACCTATATTCTAATAAAACCTTTTTTTCTATCATTTTTTTCCAAAATCTCTTTAACCATTTCTTAATGATTTAATGCAGAAATTTTGACCTTTTTTAAAAAAAAAATTAGAGGAATATTCATGTCGCATCCTAAACACAAAACTTTCTTAACACTTTTACTTGGGAAAAGGTATGCCCTTTTACATTTTATGACTTGTAATGAATTACCAACTATTATTTTCCTTGAATATTCTTCTTCAGGTTTAAAAATTTAATATTTAATGAAAATAGTATGTAAATGTTATTTTAAAATAAAATATATTAGAAAATATTATTTTTAAATGAAAATATTCTTTTACACATGAACATTTTAAAGATATTTTTAAAGTATATATATTCATCAATTCCAATAACACATTATTCTTACACAACTTGAGATAAATTTTAATGATATTATCCTTATCATTCAATTGGAAGGACTATGATTTATTTAACCAATGATATTATTTAAAGTCACTACCAGGATTCCACTATTATTCCACATAAAATATTAATTTTTGTATCATCATTGAAAATTAAATTTCACCTAATTATTCATATCATTTATCATAGATTGTTTTACTAAATAAATCATAAACCATTTTTACATATAGTTTTTTACTTTGAATGTTATTTTAATTACTTGTGAATTGATGATAAATTTTTATCCTTTACTCAATAATGATATTTGAGAAGGAAAATTATTTTTGAATTAAATCAATTAATTAACATTTGGGAATTTCTTAAGACATGAACTAAATGGGTTGGGAACAATTTAATTCAAGCCTCAAGTTGAATTATAAGTCCCATAAGATGAATTTTATTGGTGAAAACCACTTCATGTTTGTTCCTAAGCTGTTTAAAACATTCTAATAAAATGTCCTGACAAAAGATTTATGTTTTTATAAACCAAATTGTCTTGTTCCCATTATGTATAAAACTATATTGAAGATAGACCATAATGGTATATGTATCATTTAATTAGAAACATAAAATATGGTAATTAAGAATTTACTTCATTCAATATTCATTTTTTAGTATCCATGATATTTGTTTATTTTATTATATATATATATTAATTTTATTTTTAGTTAATTTAAAAAATGGAATAATTTTCAGTTATTTACATTTCTATATTGTTTAGAAGCATCATTCTCAGTTTATTTATTAGATGATAATTGTGTTTATTTATTATACTTTCCATATTTTTTAGAAAATTCTTTTTCAGTTTACTTATTATATGAAATGTGTGTTTAGTTATTTATTTTTACGCACTATTTATGCAAAATGACATAGTTTTTTGATTACATGGAATCATTTTTATTTTATTTACGTTTCCATATTGAATTTTCTCATTGATTAATTTATATTTTAGTTGTACATTACCCTTAATAAAAAATTCATCTCAACTATATTACTTTTCCTCCCCAAGGAAACCAAATTCTTTATTAATAACTATATTCTAGGATATACTATTTGGGAATAATCTTATCCATGAAAAAAAATTATGTTGTAATTAATGTATTTATTTGTAATAAAGGAATCATTTTTATATCTGATTTATGGGGAATACCGAACACTTTATCCCTTCATGAATATATTTCCTTTCAATAATTCCAAAATAATGGTTTAGTCACTAGATATATGCTTCTGGGTTAGGTACTTCAAATGGAATTTTAAAAGTTAGGAAAGAGGGATTTTACAGAGGTAGAAGTATATAATGATGGAGCTGAGGGGTCAGTCACTTGTCATCCATGTGGGGACTATATTTGTCATGCATTTTGATGTATGTGTCCCCATATGAGGTGATCTTATGATAAATTCGATATATCTAATGAATGATTATTAATGTTATAAATTTTATTGGTAAATATATTTATTATATGGTATAAGTGTAAGAATACATACTTTAATAAGTGATATGTGAGTTTCGTGACCCATCGGGGTTATGTCACCCCAAGTAATAGTTGTAGAGGAGGATCCCATGTGATGGAATTCAGTTATAGTTCATCATTAATTACATTCATAAAATCTAAAATGTCTCTTGTGAGAGGTTTTAGTACATCATGTTGATAGATTCCCCTACATGGTAGAAGGGAGATGGGAACCCCTACACTAACCAAGTGAATGATATAGTCCTTGGAGATCAAAAGTGGGATTGAATATTAATGTGTCTAACCAAGTGGAATTGACTCATAATGATGAGTAAAAATAGTCTAGAAATATCATCTTCTAGGGAAACACCACCCAAAAGTGATGTCCCTTGGATTGTGAAAATTGTTGTTAGAAGATGACTTAACCGATATCTGTTTTAATATGAGATGTATTTTATTGTTTGTTTAATGAGTAAAATATACTTCAACTATTGGTAACTTTCATATTATAATCTATGTGAGAAAATGTAAGATAAGATAAGGAAACCTATATTGGGAGTGTATAAGGTGACTTCAAGAATGATATAGAAAATATATCTAGGGCCATCCTTGAGAAATAAAGCACATAAAAAATAAAGAAACCAATGATAAAGTCTACCTGCTCCCATATCCTCTTAGTAATATACATGGGGCCCTATGCATGTGTTTTGGTGGTGGCTCAATCCAAAATAGAGTAATTATATCCAAGGAGGATGACTATCAAAACCCCAATATACACTAGGTGAATCCCAATCTACTTATATCTAATAATTATCTATCAATGATGTTTTAATGGAATTTATAATAACTCAACCACATTACTTATTGAATTAAAAATAGAACACATAATTAGGTGACCTAGTGATATATGTTGGTGTGCCAACCATAGAAGTGTGGTATATATGGTTAGAAAATACTTTTTAGTTTCTAGAACTAATTGAATTATCTAGGGTTGTGATTTCCCATAATATAGTGGTTTTGTGACATTATGAAAATAAATAAATTGAATCTTCTAAATCTAATCTATTTTTTAAAATTTCACCTTTTTCTATCATTTTCATTATTACTAGTTTAATAAATGGATTCATTGCAATGGTCCTTTAGAATTCACCCCACCATAAGAAAATGTTTCCATATAGTCTTGGGTCACTTTTCCCCACCATATAGAAAAAATATATATATATTTTTCTGATAAATATTTTATCAGTGTTCGAAAAAAATCCTATTCCAGGATGGGTGGATTTGTCTCTACGGAGTTACCTTATTAGAGAATTCTAACACCTGTCTATGAAGAGGTTATAATCAACCCATAGGTTATTCACAAATTGAGACATGAATTTATCGCCCAATTTTTGTTCTATAAATTTATTAAATCAAAAGGATTACAATATAATCTCCAAGTGTAATGCATTCTCACCAACCCAAAAGTGAGAGAAAAACATGGTGATATACCAAATAAGTTCAAACACATCAAGAAACATGTGCATCAACTCCAAGCAGGCTCCATGAATTATGGGACCATGCTAGAAAGGTCATGAAATAAGAGAAGAGGGCCATGACATGTGAGAAGAGAAGCACTGGTCCATGATGATCAGTTAGAATGATTATACTCCTGCGCCAGCCTCTTGATGAATAGACATTGTTTGATATCAAGATAAGTCTTCGCAGAAATTTCACCATTTTGGAGCCATTGATAAGACAACTTGTCTCTTTGTGCCAATAGAGATTCCAAATTATCATGCACCCCCTCATCACCCTGGTCCGCATACATCACCACTGGGTGAGAGACAACTTTTAGTTTAACGTTAGGAGGTGCAATAGGGGGAGAAACCTCAATTTGTGAATAAGCATCTGTATCCATTGATCTGAAGGCCCCAAAGGTGCTTGTTCTCTAGTCAACGAAGTTTGTCGAGGTTGTAGTTGTAGTGCCCTCCTTTTTAAAAGTATCAAGAGACATTGTGACAATTGTTCGTTCCAGTTGAGAGTAGTCTCTACGTTTCCTCATTTTTTTTGCGGTTGGGAGTAATGAATCCATCCACATTCCTTATTTGAATTTTCCCTTTTTAAGAGGTTGATTGTAGGAAGTCTTCTTTAATTTGGAAAGTTTTCTTGTTAGCCTCCAGCAAGGAAGTGCTTTGTGCTATGTATGTGTCCATATTAGATGGAGCAGGTGCATTCTTACCTTCCTCCTTAATAGTTTCATTCTATGGCTGACCTTTTTTAGTATTTTCAACATCTTTGAGAGTCTCAGAAAAGGGGACCTTAGTTCTAGAGGTTCTAACAATCACCAATGATCATTTTCAAGCTGCTAAGTCCATATTAATCTTACCCTTCGCAACCCAGGTCAATCGAGTAAGTGGGAGAGTTGCCTTACGACATCCACTTGAAAAATGTCCAAGATTAGAGCATTCCGAAATATAAGAAGGCAAGAATTCATAAAAAACCTCTTGTATGAATCCATGGAAGACATTTTGAATCCATATTTGATTTGGAATAGGGTTAGATGCATCAATTTCAGTATAAATTATAGAAACTGAAGGTATAGAATGTTTTTTGTTCCCATGTCTATCTTCATTAAGGAGCCTAGCAGACCGACAATCAGAAATAGGGACACATGCTTAAATAGATGAATCAGTAAACCAAGGAAACTAATCCAAAAATGGGAAATAAGTGAGTCAATGTTAGGATCAAAATTAGGATTCCATTTCAATACATTCATTGAGAATCCACCAAAAACCCACGTTCTCTTCACCCAAAACCTATTATATTCCTTCTCATATGAAAACAAAAAAATGATGTTGGAGGAATTAAGAAGACCAACTTGAAATCTAACTAACCCTATTGATTCAAGATATTTCCTCAAAAAATTCAATGAAGGCCGATGCCGGAAATTTTTTCCCACCAACACGAAACGGAAATCCTTGGAATGAATATTTACCTCATTGGAAGAAAAAGAAATCACCAAATGATCATCATGCAGAAAAGTTTTTGGAGAAACTCACAGATCCACATCCGTATCTCCACCCCTATCAGATGGCTCGTTAGCCTATCTAGAGTTCCCAACAGCAACATCTGCGAAAGAATGAGTATCGGCCCCAAGGGGATGTTGGATATTAAATTTAGTGAAGTTGTATCCATTGATGAGTGGTCAAGAATGTTTTATCTTCACCTAAAAACAGTTCATTTACCCTAATTTATGATACTATAAATTGAACCACTGTACCAGTACATGTAACTATTCTCATTTAACATCTATCTGGTTGATTCTGGGTCAAACATCAATATGGATAATCAAGTGGTCTAATTTATATAATTCGGGATATTATGAAACTATATCACAAAAACCCCATTCGTATATTTAGCGGGATTTATTTGATACCCTACACATAAAATATTGAATCTTGGGATAAGTGGTGTAAACTAATTTTCGCACCATAGGTTGTCCAAAGATATCTTGGATGACATGTTGTATCCTATGAAAAAAATATGATATTTCCATGTAGAAGAATAATTATAAGCTTTTCAAGGGGAATTAAGAGTTTTATAATGACAATATCATAGTTAGTAAACCAGTACTGATAATATAAGGTAATATTCATTTCCAAATTTGATTTCATCATCCAACTTATGTTGAATTTGGTGGTGGTCATAGTAGACACGGTTCGTGGTATAGATTTGGAGTTGGACTCCAACTAAGAATAAATAATATTATATGTTTCGTAAAATGGGGTTTTTCCAAAAGATATCAAAGATCTAGTAGATAAATATAGGAGTTTATAATCCCTTGGATCCACTCATCCTTGGATATTAGATCTAGTGAATAATGTATCATTATTAGTGGAATGATTATATTTATACTAATTATGGAGTTTCGGTAAAGTGTGCATGACCTTCAACATATTTCTAATGTATAATTGATAATTTATATTGTAAATTCTTGTACTTTTTGTTAAAAATGATCATATTAATAAAAAACATAAAATAAATATAAAATCTTTGATAATCCATGATCTGTGTTAGAAAAATAAAGATGAATAGATGACGATTCAATTACGTGAGATTTTTCATTGGGAGGATTTTTTGGGATTTGAATATTGTAATGATCACTATGGGGGACTGGTAAATATATTTGAATGTAGATGGTATGTCCCCACAATTTTATTTCCTTACCAATTTTCAAGGCACACAATTGAATAACACCATGGATGTTAGGAATCCACTTGTGAAAAGGGAATATTGAGTAAGGTAAATATTCTCCTCATAATGTTATATGGATGGTTGAAGGAGGTAGGTGGGTTGATAGTAACCGTTGACTATTTTATACTTATATAATTTTTTTTGAAGAAGTCTCATCTTGTAAATGTATCATTTATTTAATGTGATCCAATATAGATCATGTACTTTGACTATATGGTGTTCCTTTCTGTAAAAAGGATGACCCATCTTATGCATGTACCCTTAATAGGATTGGAACTAATTTTGGTCTTTTTTCATCATCATAAGGATTCCCATTAAACAATAGATATGGATTTTTATCCAAATAATATAATGATATATAACTCCTCAAAAATATATAACACATATTTATTGATGAATATTCATTTACTAACATAAGGATCCATGTTAGAGTCATATATTTAATTTGTATTTGTAATCATTCATACAAAAACTACAGTTTCATAAGTGAATTACATCATATACCATGGTGTTATTTATAATCAGATCCTTTGTTAAAAATATCACACATAATAAATTTCATTATTAACTAGTGAAATGAAACACATTAAAGGATGAGATCCGATGATCAGTGGTAAAAAAGGAAAAAATCAACATTAATTTTGCACTATGATTTTAGAACCCAATAATAACATTTGAAAGAAACACCATGCATATCGTATATAAACATGATTATTTATAGAAATCACAATTGTTCTGAAAAAATTCATAATCAAAAATTCAATTAAATAATACATTAGAAAAGAAAATTGGTATTTATATATATATGTGTAGAATATATATATTCATGTGAACTCGTATGTCAATTTTCCCCTAAATAAAATTAATAAAATGTTAGTATTAAGATAACTAACCATGTAAATACTCCATTCTTATGATATAATCCCATGTTCTTTCTTTTGGGATTGATATAACCTCCCAATTACCCTTATTTTTTGTTTGTTTTAACGTTACATAAACTCCCATTTTAATAATATTGATACCATGTTGTGTAAACATCATTTTTTTGAATGGAAACAATTACATGTACCATGTGTTTTGTTCTTGATATATCATCATGTTTATGTACTTTTTTAATAATGGGATAACATCCCGTGAAAAATATTTTTTTGAGATCAGTACAAACTCTCATATATCCTTCATGATCATAGATGATTATCATTACTCATTGAATTGATGGGAGTTGGAGAACCCAAAAATCACATTACCCAGACATTTTTTATTTTATAAGTTGAAAACATATTCACAATATCATATTAATTCCAAAGGAAACTAATTTTAAAAAATTATTCATATTATTAACCATAGAAATTAAATGGTATTCTTCATAATTTAATCTTTTCATCATAGCATGCACCATGGAAATGGAAATGTATTCATAAAAATGTTTTCACCGTAATCATAAACTATTTAGAAGAAAAAAGAAGTTGGTACTATTTGATCATACCACCATTAAAACATAATAAACACCAATGTTTTTTTATCATTGTAAATTCGAAACAATATAAATATAACATTAAAAAAATTTAAGAAAATATTTTTTTTAAATTCAATCAATAAAATAAAAATATTTATGAAAAATTACTAAAAATATATTGTTTTAAAATGACAATGGAAAATTATAGAAGAGGTTTCTCAACTCGACCCTATGTGGCCCATGCCAAAACTACACAATCCTATCTCTAATTGGCCATGGTATATTGACAAACACCAAGAAGGAATATCACATATTTGGGAGTAAATTTCTTGTGGAATATATTCACATGAACCCACAAACACCTCTATGAAAAAATGATGATAATGAAAATTTGGAAAATAATATGAATGAATACATATGTGCCAAAATAGAGTACAATAAAAGTATTGAAAGTGAAAACGGAATTAAAAACACCTATCAGAAACTATAAAATGATTTCAACCTGCTCAGATGGAGGGGATCATATTTAAAAGCAACCTTCAAAACGATCCTCGACCCACCTTCACTAAACACCTCAGTTGGACTAGCTCCCTATGATATTCTTTCCATGGTTCCTCTAGTACTTCCTCAAATGGATGATGGTGTACACATGATTTAAATCATGTTGGAAAATCCCATCCAGGTTTGATTATAAAAATACATAGTTAGATCCCCACACACACAAAAATAATACGGTGGAACCAAAATAAAATAGTCTTCTCAATATAAGAAGAGGGAACCTAATGGAGAGAGAAACACCATCATTAACCATACCCTGGTAAGAAATAACAATAAGATCATTCCAAAATGGGTTTCATCCTATATGTGTTACAACACTATAAGAAACTCCGGATTTACCTAGATATGCTTGTACAATACTACATGGTTCATGTGGTTTTTAACTCATATCTAGATATGTGATTCATATAAATGCACTAAAGGTAACACCCAATGAGGAGACCACACTCCAAGAGATTATCCATCCTAGATGACACTAATTTCGGAGATATTTTTTACTAGGGATTAACCACACCATTACTGATGGTACATCAGAGAAACACACTTCATTGGGAATAACCTACAAGGTTAACTCATGTTCCTAGCACCAGAGCTCCTTCTGTTACAATCCTTCACCATGTGTAGGGATGTGAGAACTCAGGTGGAGATTCCTATACCTCACCACTTCACATAGAATGTGGATTACTACTCAAGGATATGCACCACATTCATCCTCTATATCAATAAGAAATGGATGGACACACAACATTAAATTTTACTGTAGTTTAGGGAGTATTATCTCTTATAAAACCCATGAAACCTCTATCATTACTATGTGGATTGACCCACATCTCAATATGTCAAAGGCGAACCAATTCTATACTAAATATCACACAACACTATTGGTTGGACTCTCTTCTAATAACTATGCTAAATAACTGATGGAGTTATGAAATCAATAGAGGACCCTCTCTAAAGGGATAATTGAATATGGGGGAGTAATACTCCATAGATGAGGACCCATAAACTTGTATGAGAGTGGAGTGCCACTCATTGGATAGAGGACCAACACCCTCCTATAACATTGGATAAAATCACTATGTATATAGAACCCACACCTTAATAAGATATGGCAGTAACATTATACAATAATGATAATTATGGGGTCCCACACCCACACACAATAAGCGTGTACTAACCCTTGGCTAAATAAATTACTTCTTAGTATGACAAGAGAGTACAAAATCAACTGGAATTACACGTATGGAGGACCCACACCCTGAAAAAACATTGGATTTAAAACACTTAGGATGGAGGACCTCCACCCTATCACTATAGGTGAGCACCCACTCCAAATATACGTAAAACTAAAACATCCACAACCATAAAAAATATGGGAGTATTGAATCCATAGGTAGAGGACCGACACAATATCCCAATAGAAGAGTACTTACTCTATATGGTCATGAAGTATGGTGGGAACACACACTGGTACGACATGGGCACAAATTTTTTAACTACACAAATGATATTGGGAACCGCACCCTCATCCAACAAGGGAGTGCCATTAGTATGAGAACCAGAACCCATGACATGCATATTCTTATATCTATCCAAGAAGAGAGATAAGAGAAACATTTTCATGGATTCCACATTGAAGTACTCGTCTCATAATCTCTCTCAAATAAACAAAGAGATCTACAACACCTATAAAGGTCCAATGAATGGAGTGTAATTCAAGTCATATCTCATATCACAACACTACCATGGGTAAGATAACTCACACCCAGATACAACTATGGGATCACCTCTCTATCTGTTTGAGGGGTCAGGGAGACCCATATCCTAATGTGATAGGGATGGGTGTCGACACCGATGTTAACCTAGTGATCTACCCTGATCATTTACAATGGTTAGGCACCACTAATATAGTTTTTTTCTAAATTAAATAAACATCCCATCTTATAAGATTCTATAGAGTACTCCATTACATTCAATATGGAAAAATTCTAGGATAATATACTAAAGATACTAGATATGAGTTCTAGAGAAGGATATACCAAAGTATTATGATTTCAAAAAGATGCCAATAAAAATGCACAACATGCATTATGGAATATATGACTTGTGAACCCACCTGGGAACCTAGTCATGTTCACCGTTTTCATTGCTCATCTATTAATGTATACAAACAGTAAGTGTAAATACCCAACATGGTGTGTCCTTCCACACCAGAATCTTGGTAGTTTGTTTCCTCGACATGGATCTGCCATTCGTGCTTTACACATGGATTGTACCTCTGGGTACATGAAATGACAATGATTAATTGGAACATAGAATTTTCGATTTTTTGTTCCCATGTTTAAAACCCTGTTTCCAGGTAATTTTGGGCATGTTTTTCCTCAAGTCCATGTATTATCACATAAATTATATAGCCACATCCCATGGCCAAATGAAATTAGGCCACTACACTATTTTTAACCCCATTACACTATTTAAAGTCCCAAAATATATTATTCTATACATGGTAATGACCCACTATTTTTATCACTATATTACATACTTTGTAGAAGGGAATTACGATAGGAATGTCTATGCGAGTTTCCCAAATCACACATGTTTTCCCTAAAACATGACGAGAGACCTATAAAGTATCTATTGAAGTCATAAAATGTATATGAATCCTTAAAACGGATAACTAAGGTGTTTAGTACTTAATGTTAAATCCTTGTAACTCGTTGGAGGAATGAAAAAAATTTTGTTCTAGAATTATAATGGGAACTTGTTTCTCCTCGACTTGATGACAATGTGTGCTAAGAATTGAAATTGACAACACGTCATCAATTTGACTAGCCTTGGTTTCATCCTTAATCTAATGTGGTAGATGAGTTCAACACTTACTAATTGTTTTTTTTGAAAAATATAGGATAGGGGAGGGTTTTTTTATATTTATTAATTATGTTTTCCATTTATTAATAATTTAATACTCGACACCCAACTTACTCACACTCGGTTTCACACTGGATAGATACAATTTTATGTCGCATCTAGAGTAAACATAAAAATTTTAAGTCGATTGCAGTCTTTTAATTTCAATATAGTATTCCTATAATGTGTTAATACATTTTTATTAAGAAACATCTCACATGAAGATTAGATATAATTTATATTGTTTATATAACTGTGATGAGGCTCTTTGGGTCTTGGAATCATAGGAAAAATTAGTTCCTGGCTTCCAAACTATTCCTAGATATATTCTGAAGTCTTACTGGTCAAAATGAAATTAATTAAATTTTCATCACCTTAGGGATTTAAATTTCCCAAAAATAAATTCTATGAATAAGTGGTAGAAAATGCTCTCTCTGCTAGAACTCTCTAGCTAGTGAGCTCACTAAGGGCTCATGTGCTTCAAAAAAACAAACAATCAGGGGAACCACCAATGCTAGGACACTAACATATTCTTCCCAAACAAAGTCAATATTTAGTGGAAATAAAAAAAGTCTCCTTGGTTGTGATAGGTATAAAAAACACCTCCCACCACAGTCCATTTGAATTCTTAGGGTTTATCTTTACACCACCTCGCTAACCAGATGTAGATACACACATGACTCTATAGTTAACTTCCACCCCAGTATGATCAAAATGATGAACTCCTCAAGAATCATTCAATCACTGTTTATGTTGATCATGGAAAGGTGAAAAATAAAAATAAAGGGATGTCCAAGTAGAAAAATTTCTCTTTACCATACCCATCATCTATGAACCTACAACTAAAACACAACTCACTAAACTGGAAACAACACCACATCGAATAGTGGTATCCCACAAATGTATGGATGGTTGGAAACCAACCCAAAGAATGAAAATATCATAGGGTCTAACTATTCAATTATATAGAGGTTATATGAATGTATCACCATACACCAGGAATATTGACCATAAGAGTCTAGCCAAAAATATCCACTAGAAATGTCTCGAACTTATCCAAATCTATAGAAAACAACCTCACATTGAACAAACAATTATTGGGAAATTTTACACCACACCTCAACACCATTCTCCTTGGTTGGAAGTCACATTCCCTCAATTTTTTGATCACGTTACTAATACTAGTTTTGGGGGGGAAATGGTCCATTTTATTGTGAGTTCAATGTTATAACCAATATCACCCACATTGTGTTCTATCGATGACCCCCATCACCCAAATTAATCCTTGAACAAAATGTGCATTAAAAAATATAACCTCATAACATTGTGTAACAATTACTACTGAAGAATTTATACTATACGGAAAGAATAAAACTATTCATTCTCTATGTTTCAGGGTTAAAGGACTCTACCGCCTTATCTTTCCATGCCCTTATAAAATAACATCCTCACCATTGTGTTGACCACTTGTGTGTGGTGGTGGAAACACCTGAAACCACATTCCACCTACCCTTTCTATCAAGACTACACATCCTTGTATCCCATCAAGAGTAACTCCCCTAACAAAATTCTTCCCCAAAAAATGTGGATCATGAACTTAATCACTCTCACTAGCATGATGAGTCATAAAATCTCTAGCATGATTTCCTCATCCATTGTTTTTGAAACAATGCCTATCCTATAAAAAACTAGGTCTCCAATGTGTATCCTATTCTAAAATTCCACATGCATGATTTTGGTAATGGGTTCTTCTCCAACATTGTGATCCTATATTCTATCTTCTTTTATATATCATAGATGTATTATCTTCATTAAAACCAGTACGGATAACATAAACTTGTCCCTCCTCTAGGATGCTCTGTACTACCATATCTCACTCCAGTACCCCCACATAAGACGGACATAACTAAGAAACCACAGATGAATGAAATTATCTATAGAGACAATTTTCAAAGGTTTTATATTTGATGAAGGTGTCTCCAATTATATCTAAGGTGTTACGTGATAGGTCTTTGAACCTCAATGAGTACTCTGCCACAGTCATGCTATGCTACTAAAGCCATAGAAGCTCCATGATACAAACAGATCTCAACATGTATTGGTAAAACTATTACCTTAAGAGTACCCCAAAATCCACATATGTGAGTGTCACCTCATAGTGTTTTTAATCACTAGACTCCACCATCAACCAACCAATACATTTAGAAGGATATCCACCCGTACAACCGACTTTTATAGAGGTTTTCTCAATAGGTGGAAAAAACCTATGACTACCTCAATATAATCATCAGCAACATGGGGGTTTGGATCAGACTAATACCTTAGTGGACAATTGATATTTAACTAATATAGTGCATTTTATCCGTATGAATCCTTATATTGATATTAAGACACAACTGGCTGCTCAAAAATTGGTGGCTCATTTTTTATACCGCCCAAAGGTACCGCATCAGAACTGGTTCCCTCCAATGGATCTTCATTACGAGGAGAATATTTATCAAAATGACATTATAGAACATTGTTTAGATACAGTTACAACAGAATCTTAATGATAAATTCAAGATTCACCATGGATAATGAGTATATCTAGAACTTACTCAAGAAGGAAAATGCACCCACAACCAAAGCCTATATGAAGCACATACCATTTTTTTTCTGTGAGAAGTTTTCTAATGTATTGATCCAAATTTGTTTTTATCAAAGTCCTAATGAATAAAAATTTCGGACATTGCACCAAATCTAGAACATATATCTTGAGATCCGAACTCAAAACAACCTAGAATTATCCCTATGAAAACCAAACTAAGATGATGACATTGCAGTCCAAAAGTGGTACCTACTCTCAAACTACTCGGTCATGACCCATCCCCATGAGATCTGACCCACATCTCCCCATGACTATCTCAAATTTTCAAAGGCCTCAGGACAAACAATGAGAATCCATATCAAACAGATGGGCCAACTTTACGTATGATACTTATATGCATGAACCCACAGATCCATCAATAAAATATTTAAGAGATATAGAATGAGGGAAACTAAAATGCATGCACCCATATATCCCCAACCAGAGTACAAAAAATGTAGTGAAAGAATAATATGTGAAAAAATATCCTAATGACTATAAACCACCCATACTATAAAAAATATATGATAATTACAAAAAATGGTAGGAAATATCTTCAATATAATTGTAGTAAACATCTCACTTGGTCTTAATCACAATGCCCACCCTAGCTAGAGTCCTCTAGGAACACTTTCAAAAGGAATTTTTTCTACAGAATACACAACATATTAAATAAATACCTTATATGGGTGAGTATAATAATACTCAGTAGAAACAATAAAACCCTAAAAAGAAATGGTTTAAACTAAAATCGAATAGTATGCTCATCCTATCAAGGGAACCCAATCTATAGTGAAACTCCATCTCAAACCATCCTTTTCTAAACATGATTATTTTGGTTTTCCATAATGGGTGTTAACCAAGGAACATAAAAAAACCGAAAGTAATCCCAGAACCACCCATATATGCTTGTATCAAACTCATAATCTCATGAGGTCTCAACCTCTTTTCAAGATACCTGATTCCAATTAAGGCTCTAAAGGTAACACCCGACCAAAAGAAAAAAATCCATGATATCTTCAATTCAAGATAGATTCCTTATGAGATATACACTATATCTGGTAAAATATTTCTATTATTTCTAGTACACTTAAGTGAACGCATTCTGTGTGGAATAAACTTCAATGTAAAACTCAAGTGCAGAGCCCTAGGGGTACTGTCAAAACAAACCTACCCTCGGTATAAGGCAGTGAGTGACCATGAAGAGAATATCACCCACCACCACTACACATGGTAGATGGTGTGATTCTCTAAACTATGCACTACATCATCATCTTTATCGATAGAGTAAAGAGGGACCCACACCTCACCACTACCCCATAGTCTAGGGAGTATTATCTCCTAACAAACCTCTGCGACTACTATCGCTCTTATGTGTAGTGACCCACACCACTACCCATCAAGGGATAACTAACTCTTATTTAAGAATGTCATGTAACTAGTTTAGGGGATCAAACCTCATTACTATAGCCAATATATAAGGTAGATACATCTCTACTAGAGTTTCTAATCTCCATCTCTAGTCGAATATGGGGGAGTAATACTACATTGATGAGGACCCAAACCCTGGTAAGACAGGGGTGTACCATCCAAATGATAGAGGACCCACACCTTAATGTGATGGGGGATTAAAATTATATAGATAGAGGTAGTGAACCCTGATACGATAGTGGAGTGACACTCTACAAGAATTTCGTCTATAGGGGACAAACACACTAACACAGCCGGGTAGTACTGACCCCAAGCTAGAGGACCCACCCCCTAGAATGATAGTGGAATAATAATGGTTTCAGGATAACACATATAGAGGACCTACACACTTGAACAATATAGGATTATGAATCAGAGGATATAGGACATGTACCCCAACACGATAAAAATTACTCATTCTATATATACATCACATATGGAAGACCCACACCATTAAATGTAATGGGGGTACTGACACCATGGATAGAGAACCCACACCCTACTAATCAAGAAAAACATTGCTTGAAAATATCTTGATTGATGAGTATATTATTGGTGAGATAGATCATCAAGTGGATTGCTTATTTTTTTAATGGTTTAAATGCATATTTAAATGAGCATAAAAGTAGTTAATTGAATTGTATATGAGGCATGATAAGAATATATTTTTAATTGAATCTATTTTTTACCTTTATAGAATTTTCTCATGTTACTATATCATTTACATTCATGATTAATTGAATTTCACCCTTTGAAAGATATTGTCTCCTTTAATTAGATGTTGAGATTTTATTGAGGGTAAGAAAATGACTATGTATGGGGGTGTTTGATGCCCCCAATTTGTGTATAAATTTCCACATATATTATTAAGAACATGTATTCAGAAAATAACTACTAATTAGTGGGAAAATACTTTCATTTTTGTGATATTTTTTGTTTTTAGGTGATTTCTAGGAAAAAACACAAACAGGGGGGAAAATGAGCTCAATTTATAAATACACAGTGTGTACATATATAAAAACCATTTATATTCAGACTCAGAAATAGATTGGCAGGAAATTTACATTACCATGTTACTAAAATCATGTACTCTCCATGTAATAAAACTAAACACTATGTATAGTATTATAGAAGTGGTTGGTGGTTGTAAAGATGTCTACATGCCCATGTGGCCTACTAACATGGAAACATCATGTACATAATCTATACATCATGTCTTACCTTCTAGAAATGTTTGGTGGCTGAATAAAGAGAGTACACGCCATTTATAGCAGTGCTACATGTTGTGTATACCCACCTACATGGTGGCATTGTTTTCATTTTCAAAGACACCGTGTTTGGACACCTACCGGAGAAGAAAAATATGACAAAAGTGCGTTCACAAAGGTATACGGTGTGTAATTTTTTCATATTCCATGTACTTTTATTTTCTATAAATAGAGGCCTTGGCCTCCAGTTCAAGAAGTGGAATTCGGGGTGAAGGTCCAACAGAAAGAAGCCCTTCTATTTTGCTTCCATCATTCAACTACTTCGCCATTCTACCATTCTAACAAAGGTCCAATCTCCCCTCGATGATTTGGTGATGATCACATTAGGTATTGAGGGTTATATTTTTATCATTTCTTCTATGTGTAATTAATTACCCAGTATGTAGGGGATGTGGGAGATGATAGATTTTTAATTTTGTTTAGTTTATCTGAATTTGTTTGTTCTATTAACCTATTCTTATTATTCTTCAAACACTTCTTTTTAAAAATGAAAATTCTGCGCCAGACCAAGGGAGGAATTTTCAAGTATTCAAAATAAGAATAACGATAAATAATTTCATGACCATTAGAAGTACTTATCAACTCAAAAAATGTACTAAGACAAATAATGAATTGTGAAACACTGACTAATAGACCAAAGAGTGGGTTTCCATAGCTCTAAACATATGTTTACTAGACCAAGGATACCTTGTTACAAATTGAAACCCATAGTGTTGGGTTATTTTGAACAACACTACCTCATAAGCAATTTGGATTAAGAAACAACCTCTTATAAATCCACAACACCAATCCCTTTCCCCCTTATTTTCATCAAAACCAATTTCCCATATTTTCTTTTATCTGTTAGTAATTTGCTAAAGAAATTTAAATCCAATTATGTTTCTATTCATACATTAATAATCAACTCTAAATTTAGTACCCTTCACTAGGAAAAAAATTCAAACAGGTTAATCAAGAAAAAAATAACTTCTTTTTTCCCTATGGATTGACCCCTTGATGGTACTATACTCATTGGGGTAAAATAATTTGGTACACTGATAACATAACTTCGGTAAAATGACTCACCACATAATTTATAGAATATGCTTTGTTATTAATATTCTAGGTGAAAAATTCATTTCCAAATAAAAACTAGAGACTCAAAAATATATGGGCTTGTTAGATTCCTTTCAGATATCCTAAAAACCAACCACAAATAATAGTATCCTTTCATATTTCTCATGCACTTTATCCTCCAAGACATTAAACCATGAGGGGATAAAATTTCCACCTAAGAGAACATGGATATCCATCCCAATGAGGATGCAAAAGTCCATCCATTTAAATATATCTCAATCCCATTAATATAATAAATTCAAGGAAAACTGTTATCATGGAGCCTTAAATCATGTGAACATAAAAGATATGGAAAATCCCATAGGATACACCCGTCTTCTGTTGGGATGAAGCGATTTTATGAATTCTATACATGGATGTTCAATTTAATAGGAAGAATGTTTCACTATAAAATACCACCCCATGCATCATGACATGTATACAGATATAACACATTATGCTAATACATCTAAAATAATGATCTACGATCAGAGTTGATGTATATGAGCATGACTGAATTAGTAGAAAGTGAAATTCCAAGTAAAAAATGAGGGTGTTATGGGTTGATAATATCTCGAATGAGGGTAAGGAAGCAATATTCATATGAAAAATAAATGTTAATCATTGGAAATCCGAGAAATCGTAGCACGTTCCACCACGTAGTTATAATTACTTTATATAATCCTACTTCACCATAAAATCCATCGCGAGTGTTACTGAATGGTGTGAGTATGCTGACTTATAGAATCCAATATCCTAGAGCGTCAACCGCCCATGCCGGCTGATTATGTCCCATGTATCATAGAGATTAAATTTTTCCATAATCTCTTTCCTTCAACAAAATAAAAATTTAATTAATCATGAAGGAAATTCATGGTTTTCTCTAAACCTAATAGATTACTTCCGCCCTCATCCACCTCAGGGGACATACAATTAGTTGAGACCCATTGGTTTCTACCTTCCTCATGTTCTCCCCAAATGAACATGACCATGATTATATGATATTTTTCAGAACCATCTGACATATGTTGAGGGATGAAAAAACATTCATGAGAATTGTGGAATGTACATTATCCTCCAATTTAATACATCCACTAATTTAAAGAAATATATTCCTATAGTTATCAATAAATTAGGTGACCATGTCAATAAGGTTTTAAAATCTATTTCTACATACCTTACTTAGAGAGTTCTGTGATTATAAATAATTCATTTGAAACCGTATTACAGATAATCTTAGTTTCTCCTAAATCCTCAGACTACTTCCGATTGAGCATGATTATGTCATGAAAATAGATAATGTTCCATGATTGATGATTTTACCTATCCACTTTTTGTAAACACATATAATCTAGTTGATTTCTTGTATAGACCTATTTCTATAATTACTAAATATGAATATATAATCCACAAAATAATGATGAATGAGATCAGTGATGTTTGGCCTAAAATAGAATGGATAAACCCATCCAGCATCATTATTTTTAATACAATATCTACTAAAGGAATCTTGAAGCATAATGTGTACACTATTGGAAAAAGGATCACCCTACCTTAGTCCCCTACCCACTTTGCAGAAGCTATATATTTTTCCCATGAAGGTGACTGAGAACCACAGGGATCCAATACATATAATTAAAAGAACAATAACCTATTTAGTTAATCTCATACCCAAAATGATCCAATAATTAGATTCCACTCATCCATATCATAGTATTTATCCATATCAATATTGATATTAATTTTATAACCTCTGAATTTATTGTTGATATCATTGACCATTTCATGGGCCAACGAAATTGTAGTATGATTGGACATGCATTATATGAATCCTTATTGTTCACCATAGATCCAATAATGGAGATGGACCAAAAGATTTATATTTAGATAAACATTAAGGATTTTTTAGGTGATGTTTCATATATTAATTTTCATAAACTGTTTCCTAGATGATGGTTCATTAACTTTGGTAATAAGAAATAATCATGCACCATGTGAAACTATGGGTATGATTCCTCCCCATATGTATTGTAGAATGATTTCAACCAAATTAATCATAGTAATGTGAAAGGATAAAAGGTATAAAATTCTTCGAAACCAAAATGATAAGGGTAACTCATAAGATTAAGGTAAATGAAGCCCCATTATATTTCCTACTCTCCCGGAATTTTCACTACAAAGTCATTAAGGAAATATGAGATAACATGATAAACGAAGTCAAAATGAGATTTCATCCCATGTGGTTATTAATTCTGTATAAAAATATTATAATCCTCTTATAAGAAAAAAATTAGATTCATCTCTACAATGAAACACTTGAGGATCATTATGGAATGAACCATCCTCCAGAAAGATATTTGGAACATTATACCGCCTCCTCTCCTTAATGAATTCTAGAATGAATGAACTGTTATTTTCTCTTTCATTTAACCATCTCACTCTTCAATGATTACTATAAAAACATTTCTATTCTAGAAGAAATTCATCCAAGAGGTTCATTAATCTAATAATTTTTATGAACATATGGTCTTCCAATTAGGAATCCATCCTTTTTTCAACAAGATCAATAATATCTTTAAGACAATCCATATTTAAGGAATGTGAATGATTATTAATATCCAAGATACCATTATTATCTATCATGTTCCCTAGATTTTTATTAAATCCAACCCATGATTTATAATGCATGTAATTATCCCAATAAGCACATACCACCCTTTGATAAGATGGGCCATCCTACCATATGATTCAAAAGAATAAACAATATCACAACCAACTCCGCTACATGTGTGGATATTAATTATATGATAATGGTTGATATTTATCGAACTTATTTCTCCTCTGTAATATCTGATAGAAAGAGATGACGCATACATTTGTGAAGCATCAGTCAATCCCAAACCATGTAGAATAGATCTATTTCTATTTATAACAAAAAATGTAATATTACCTTGAACAAATTATGTCTGAGATAATATTATGGGAAAAAACTCCACAATTGATTTTAAATATTTTATAGGATACAACATGCCTATAATCTTCTCCAATGGTTCCAATTTGGTTATTAAATACCCTCCTCTGATCTATATAATATCTCGGAAATTAAAAATGTAATATCATTCAAGAGAAACTCCCTCTACCTCACATCAAATTTGGAATAAAAATGATATGTATAAAAACATTATTAGAACTTAATTTCATGGAAATATGAACATTGGAAATACCCATTAACTAGATGGAAATACTTTTTCCCCAAAAAATCTTGATATGTTGATTTTTCATCTCTCAATGCATACAATTATGAATCCCAATCATAAAATAAATTTCAAATATTTTTTAAAGATTATTTATGACCACAAGGACATCAACTTCATTAATATTATTATAGAATATCATAGAAGTAAGGTAATTAGTATTCACTTAGGGTCCTTGCCCCCTAAATTGTAGATAATGAAGTGGAACATTGAAACTGAAGGAACTTGTATTTGGACCCCAACATTAACAGACACATAGATTGATGTGAGGATGATGCATGCTCCTTTTTTAATAAACATTGGTATATGATCTAATAGGATACATAGAGAGTAATAATTTACACATCAGGATCCACATGTGATAATGAACTGAATCTATTTTTATGCTGAATAAAGTGGAGAATGGTAGCTTATGGCCACTAGGGATAAGACCCATAAAACTAATATATTCATTTCACTTATGTCATAATGAACTGAAGAAATTTTCAATATGAAAAAGAGTCATTATAAAGTATTGGGGGTCTCCATAGAGGAGGCCTAAAGTTATTTCATGATCGTTTATATTGACACAAACTAGATTCTTAGTAACAGAATAGGATTTCACCATCTCTAGCATGAGAGTTTGATAACTCTAATGACCATGCACCATGAAAATACTTATAAGAAGCTATATATGGTATAAAAACATAATCTCAGTTCATGAAATCTTTTTCTCAAAAGGTAACTTCCCTATATATACTGATTTTGGCTTCTTCAGGAGGGAGGCTTTGTTAGAAGGGAGTACTTTTGTGGGTTTCAACTTCAACTGAATGAGAACTATATTTCATAAGAGAGGATCATGTATCTTCCAACATCATTAAAGTAGCGAAAGAATCGTTAGATTGATGCTTACGGTATATTGGTAGATAATGAAATTGAATATTTCAATATTTAAAAACTAAACTGGTTAACATTAGACCAAAGTATGCCCAAAAAAAATTTCAACATAATAACTATGATAAATATGTTATTGGAGAATGTGAGATATTGGAAATGAAATAAAAATGAATCCAAGTAGCCCATATTTTTTCATGGGTGTCATTTTTCATGCATATTTGTTTCTCCCCAAGCTTCCATCCATTTTGAGTGCATTTAATGTTCTTCTTTCATCAAAAGTGATACATGTTGTTTTGGGTCTATATATCGATGCAATTGTAGTCCGTGAAAATTTGAAATAAAAATCATGAAATCATTTCTTGAATTTCTTTCCAATTTCATCCTCTCATATTTATCACCTTTTATATCCAACAAAATGCTATCAAAGGTCACAATTCCAAGGAATCATCCATTTTTCAAGTCTTTTATTCTTTTAAAATTTCTATTATATTCATAGAATATCCTAAGTTGTCTATTGAAAACTATTAATGGTTTTGCATCCAAATGAATGCATTGTTCGGATCACAAGAATTATGGTAGATCGTCACCAATAGTTATGAATTACCCTCTTTGGAGGAAGAATCTCACTTCAAAAATAATGAAAAATAGATCTAAAAAATAAATAGAGGAAATCCATCAAGACTTTGTTACTCATATATCAAGGGATATATGAATCAACAGTCAAAAAGATTTTTGAAGCAACTTTAATCAAGAAATCATGGGATACGCTTTGTAACACCTTTAAGGGAATCAATCAAGTGAAGTGGGTATGTATTCAAACATTAAGAGTCGAAAATGAAGTGGAACACATGTTAGAAGGAGAGAGTATATCAAACTACTTCTCATGATTTATTATTAATGATAAAAATTTAAAAAGGAACTGTGAACAATTTGACGACATTGTATTTATTGATAAATCAATTCGATCTCTAACATAGAATATTTATCATGTAGTTGTGGAAATCTATGAATCAATTAATTTGTATAAACTTTCCATTGACGAACTAATGGGGTTGTTGCAAGTGCATGAGTAATGAATGAAAAAGAATATGGGTTCAACACTAGATATTTTCTTAGAGTCCATGTTGAATCTATAAGAATAAAATAATACATAACTATAATGATTCAGTTATTGTGCAAGAGTAAGAGGTCATGTATATCATAAAATCTATCAACCAAATGAAAAAAATTACTAGTTCCCATAAAAGATGAAATGGTTGAGGAAAATTCATGTGTGGTCATGGAAACACAAGGAATGTAAGATGGCATAATTGAAAAAAGTTGGTCATTATACCTCGTTGTGTTGGACGAATATAGATCATGATGAATGATCCAACTATGCCAAAGCATCTCACCATGAAGAAGAAAGAATCACACTCTTCCTTAAACAATAAAAGTAATTTGAATGGTCTGATTTGTGGTATCTTGAAAGGGATTCAAGAAACCACATCAGTCGTAACAAGGAATTGTTCTTGTAAGTAACATAAGAATTTTGTGGTGATGTTAGATGTGACAACTCATCAATGTTACCCATGATTTGAAAAGTTAAAATCAATATCTATCTGAAGAATGGTGAGTCGAATTAAATTTCTAATATATATTATATACAAATCCGGAAATATAATATCATCATTCCCAACCAACTCCTTGAGAAGGGGTATCTCATATAATAGGAAGTCTCTTATTTATCTATATGATATGCTCATATGGGACTAGTTTCTGAAGTCCCAATGGAAATAAATTTCATATTTCAGGTTCATATTAACATATAGCATGAGGTGTGTCTATTGGGACTCTAGATTATTGACTCATGGATATAAAAACTCCACATTGGTCATCATCATTTTAGTGGTGTTAAACTTATATACTCACCATGAATGGTATGTGGATTGATGGAGAATGATGTTCCCAATCATGTGTGTAAGGAATGTACCTTCAGTAAGAAAAAAAGGAACTCCTCCCCCAAATGGAGCATCAAAAAGAGAAAATAAACCACTTTATTTGCTTCATACTAATATTTTTGGACCATTAGAAACACTGTCACATGGAGGTAATACGTAATTTATTACCCTAATTTATGATTTTAGTATAAAGCATTGGGTGTATTGTATCAAAGAAGAATATTATATTTTTTCTATATTTAATATTTTAAAAGATAGTGTTGAAGCTGAATGTGGTCAAAAAATAAATGTACTCAAATTTGAATGAGGTGTATATTACAATTGAAATACATTTCAATATTTTTTCAGGGGACATGAAATCAGGTAACAACACACTATAGCCTACATGCAATAGATGAATGGAATTACGCAGTTGAATAACCGCACCATCCTCAATATGATAAGGATCATGCTGAAGGATAAGGGTATTCCAAAGAGAATTTGGATAGATGTAGTGGCTTATAAAGCCTACCTACTCAGTCTATTTATAATGAACCGTGTCGTAAAAATGACTCCACAAGAGGCATGGACCGGAAAAAAATAGATCGTAGTGTGCCTAAGAATCATTGGGTGTGTTTCCTATGATCATGTTCTAGAAGTTAGAATATATAATCTTGATGATAGTGGTGAAATGTGAAACTTCATCAACAACAGTGAAGAGTACACATTCAAGAATCTCTACAATCCACTGACAAATAATTTAGTTGTGAGTAGGGATGTGGCCTTTAGTGAGAAAAAATATTGGAAATGGATTGATGATGTATCAAACAGTGATATTCTAGTTGAACTAGATTATCTAGAGGAAAGACATGATCATCAAAAGAAAACTCCTGCAACACATTCCATGAGTGAATTGTTAGTGCATAAGAGTCTAGGATGACTTTCCCTCACTCTTGAAAGCACTACATCATGTCAAAATATTTCCTGCCCATACTCACTAATGGTTACAATAAAGATAACAAATTTGAGTGACATCTATCAGAATACCTAAGAGGTAAATCTTTTTTGGATGTATGCATAACATGAGCCTCTAACGTTTTAGGAATCTATAAGAGAAGATTGTTGGATAATTTTAATGGAAGAATAAATTACTTCATTAGAGAAAAGTGACACATGGTAGAGGACAACAATTCCTAATTGTCAGAAGTGAATCAACATCAAATTGTTGTAAGTGATTAAGAAACCCGAGGATGGAGAGATGAATTGATACAATGAAAGGCTTGAAGAAAAGGGGTAAAAACAAAAGTACATGGATGACTATGAAGAAGTATTTACACCTGTTCTCTCCTTGAAAATATGAGGATGATTATCTCCCTTTCTTTTCATCACATGATGATTATCTACCTACAGTATGTGATGTTTGAATTCCTGATGGGAATTCTATAGGAGGAGGTCTATGTTGACCAGCCATAAGATAATTTTTTATTCAAGGGGAGTATGTTAAGGTCTATTGTCTAAGGAAAGATCACTATGGGATGAAGCATGCTCGACGTTATTTGAATGAATTTATCGACAACTATCATATAGAGAACATATTCTCCCAATATCCATATGAGCATACAGTTTACATAAAGATGAATTATAATGGAGAAATAATAATTTCATGCTTGTATGTTGATTATTTTTTATTTATTGGGAATAGTAGACTGATGTTGATGAATTCAAGGAGCCCTGTTTAAGGAGTTTGAGATGACTGATGAAGGTCTCATGTCATTTTTTCTTTTTTTTAAAGTAAAGAAAAAACATGGAAGTAACTATATATCTATGAAGATGTATTCCAAGGAGTTACATGAATTGTTCATGATAGCCAACAACAACACTGTAAAAACTCTTATAGAAACTGGAGTAAAACTAAAAAAATATGGAGAATGAAGAAGAATTGAAACTAATTTATTCATGAATCTGATTGGAAGCTTGAGTTTTATCATAATAATAAGGCTAGATAGTGGATATTGTGTTGGTATAAAATGCATATAAATGGAGTCACCAAAATAGTCACATTGTCTCGTAGAAAAACAAATCCTTAGATACATCAACAAAATGGTAGATATTTGTCTTTCTTCCATAAAATGAAGGAGATAATCTATATGGATACATAAATAGTGATTGAAGATGTGACCAAAATGAATGAAAAATAACCCCTGGGAGTGTATTTTTTTAGATTGACTGAATTCACATGGAATTCTAGGAAGCAGGGTGTGGTCACATTGTCCACATTTGAAGAAGAGTACATGGTAGAATCATCTACTATATTTGATGGAATATGGTTGAGAAATATACTAAAGTTGATTAATCACCTACATAATGGCCCCACAGTGATATATGTTGATAACAAGTCTACAATTGAACATTCCAAAAAATCTGATGTTGCATGGAGGAAACAAACATATTGACACCTGCTCTAATTTTCAGAGAGATCATGTGAAGTAGAAAACGATAATATTGGAATATTGTAATAATTTAGAACAAGTGGCAGATACTTTCACAAATTCATTTCCAACAAATGCATTAAAAAATATAAAATTGATTCTTGGGATGATGCAAGTTTTAAATTGAAGGGGATTGTTTGAAATAAAAACCAAAAGGAGTCCAAACAGCTCGTCTTTTTTCATTCACACCATTTTCCATGAATCTTTTTCCCTTGTGTCCATTTATTTTAATTGAAATTTATGTTTTTTATAATTTATAAAGGATTCTAGTTATTTTGGGCCTATATATTGATGCAATTATAGTCCGTGAAAAATGTGAAAAACAAAGCATGAAATCATTTGTTGCATTATGTGAAAATTTCTACATATCATATTTCATGGATTGTACAACCACCATGGGATAAATATGTATCCATGAAATTTTTTTCCTTTCCCAAATTTTGAATTTTAAGAGTTTAGTCATCTTGAAACGTGATGGATACAACCATACCACCAATAATTTATAAGAATATATTATTGGAAAAGGAAATAGGGATTCTCTCATGGTTGATCAATAGCACCGATTAAGATGAATTACTATTGAAATTTGATTCCATCGACCACCTGATGAGGTTGAAGACCCATTTTCCAAAAAAAATTGAACCATGTTTATTCCTTCATGATTTCTTCACTGTAGTCTTGAACTACATGGAAGCCCTTGTAATAGAGATTCAACACTCGGTTCATATATGGAATTATCCATCACGTGAAACAAATTAGAGGAAGGGAAGTTTGTTAGTGTCTACTATAAACCTTTTTTCCATCATCCACTAGTGTATTTCAAATGAATATTTAAATGATTATAAAATAAATTCAATTTATGGTCATTCATCTACCAAATCTACCCAAAAACACATCATGATGAATATATATAATCTGATTGGGGTGATTTTTCCCAGAAAACACATGCAAAAACACATCATTTAAGGTAATAAATTTTAGAGGTATCTTTGTTGGACATGTAGGAGATGCATGTGACGGATCTAAATCCTGAGTGGAATGATATTGATTGAGGGGTTGATGGGAAGAAGCGTCCACTAGGGGATCAGTGCTGACAGATCTGGTGAGGGCTAAGACGCATGAACAAGAAAAGGGTTAGCAGTGGGAGGTATACAAGGACAAGGAAGTGTAGCTAAGGATGGGAGTTATGATTCTTGGAGGTCCAGAGCATGGAACATAGATGGAGAAGTTGGAAATCTTGTTGGTGAATCAGTAATGTTCTCAAGAGGTATACCAATTATCAAAATTGTTGGAATTTTTTTTTTGAAACTGTCATTTAATTTTATAATTTTCATTAACTTAAATGCAGTATTTTTTTAATGGTGTCTTGACCAAAAGGACAAGATAAATTTATTATTGGAGGGATAGATTACAATAGCCTAATATAAGGCCTTTTATTACAATCATTTTTAACAAAATGAATCACATAATATAAACTATAATTAAAAAATGTGAGATCTTTGTTGATGTCATTATTGGTGAGCCTAACTTCCATAGGTTTAGCTTCCTAGTAAACATGAGTGATGATGTAATTTTATTTCAAAAGAGATGTTATACACACTATCCATTGAGATTTTAGATTCAAAGAACGATGTATAACCATGGTTCTATTAGCTTGGACTATGAAAATAGAGTCTCTTTCCAAACAAATGTTATTCATTCCTTTAAGCTGAAAAAATTCGATTGTATGAATAACATTGAACATTTTTTCCTCAAGAGAGGAATAGATTTAACATGTTCTATAAAAAAACTGAGAACATTAACGGTATGATCTCTATATATAAAAAAACAACCATACAGTACTGGGTTACCCTTCCATTCCTCTTAAACATCAATCTTAATCAATATTTGGAATGGGACCTACCAAAATACTTTAAGATGGCCCCACTGCTGCATGTATTTTCCAAGAACTCCAAATTTCCAAAATAACAAGAAATCATGTAATGTGTTGAAGCAGTGACCCAGTTGAAGGATGGTCACCTCCTTTTTTAAAAATATTTTTTGTTAATGAGAAGACTACTTTCAGAATCCCTATTAGCCATGTGATATATAATTAGAGGTCATCAAGAGAAATTTTACTACTTTGATGATGTAGAATGTAGCTGGAATTTGATCTACAGAGCGGCCTGCACTGTTGTATAGAACTGTAATTGAGGAGCAATATCAGTGCAGTCTTGTAGATGCATTTCAAAAATAACCTTCATGGAAATCCATAGAGTTGATATAGTGTCACGTGATAGGAAAATATGTTATATGTCCTCCCTGTGTTGGTGGCATAACATGCCTTTTGAAATTAAGGCAAACCCATGAGTATGGAGACAATCCTTAGTGTGTAATTTATGATGATCTGGTCTCTAGATTAATGTATGTATGGAAGGTCTGATCCAATTATTTTCATAACATTTATTCTAAAAAATATCATTGGTAGTTTCAAAATTGAATCAATAATATGATTTATATTCCATAATTCCATTCTAAGCAGGCTCCCAAATTAAAGAATCCTTGGTAGGAGAAAAGGTATAGTTGTTGAAGAGGTTGGCATGATTCCTAGATATCTCTATATTGGTAAGGGTAAAGAACTCATAAATAGAAATATCTATATCCAAAGGGTTATTCAGCATATCAACTGAATAAATAAAATGGTTCCCTATCAAATTTTCAATCCATAAATTCAATGAAGGCTCCCTATAAGTAATCCATCTTGAATGAGACAAAATATTGGCAAAAGCAGATTTGATGGCCGATAAAATAGAGGCGTCCATATAAACTGTGCGGCTGTTTTTTAAATTTTTAATGAATTGATCTCATAGTAATTTTAGATCCATAAAATCACTATTTAGAAGGTTCCATGTGAAATAGGAATGAAGGGATTCATTGAATAATTTTTGGTTTTTTATTACGAGGCCTCCTTTTGCTATGGGATGGAAACATTTTCTCTAAGAAATAGTTGTTAATTTCCTTTCAATAATGTTCTCACTCCAAAAAAAATATTTATACAGACATTGCGATGAGTGGGAAGAGAGGCATGAAATTTATAAAACATGAATGAATGAACCAATTTGGAAATAATAGTGTACTTAAACAGACGTATTCTACCTTCCATTGAGAGATGCATTCCCTTCCATAAAGAAATATGCTTATTGATGTGATCATTTTTTTAAAAAATATTTTTCTTTATACCTCAACGGGAAATGTGGAACCCCATGATATTTCATGAATATAGATCCTTCTTTTATTTCAAGTTCTAATTGGATTTGAGATATCCAAGTAGATGGAATGTTCCTTCCAATATAAATAAAATATTTGTTCTTGTTTATGTCCCACCTTGAAACCTCTTCATAGTGGATTATATCCATTGTTAGATGTTTTATATTCTACAAACCACCATGCATAAAATGAATCATGTTTTACACATATACTATATGAGTAGGAGTATCCATGTTTCGAGAGTATGAGATAGGCTTTAGTAAAATATGATCCCTCAATTGGGTGAGGAGTCAGTTCAAGTAGTCATCAGTTATAACAGAGAGGATGGAAATGAAAGGGTCACCTATCTGGAATCCCTTGGAAAATTGGATGATTCCGATTATAGATACATTAATAATAACAAAAATATAGGAAGACTCAAAAAAAAGTTTAACCACTTCCAAAAAAGTGTATTTGAATCCAATGTTTTGATGCAATTAAAATATGATGCTCAAATCCTTGGTGTCAATAGATTTTCTGATATCCAACTTTAGGGAAATACATCCTCCTCTATGAGGATTGTTTATGAGTATAACACCTTTTAAGGCCATGTTGATATACTATTGGATTGTTCAACCTTGCACAAAACAAAACTTTTTTTAGGAAATAATCTATTGAGACATTTTGGTATGAAGGTTAGCCTGGATTTTGGAGATAATCTTATAGCTAGTTTTGATGAAAGAAATCATTCTGAAAAGATGGATCTCAGATTTATTTTCATCCTTGGGGTATTAGAATAATAATAAATAATATTAATTTAACTTAACATATGTATTATTTTTTATACTCTATTATATTAAGTAAATTTAGATCATCTTTATACCATATTTTTATATAATTTTATATTTAGGGTTTAAAACAATTATTTTTATAAAACTACATTGATGTTCATAATGAGTTTATATTTTAATTAATTATAATAACCTACAATGATGACTAATTTCAATGAAATATATAAATTAAATTAATATAAATATTAATTTATATTCCTTTAATTATGATTAATTTTCATGTAGTAAATATACATTCCTCTTATTATCTAGAAATGTGTTTCCTGGAAACAAATTTTATGACAATCCCAAGGGATTAATATTACATTAAATTATTCTCAAAACATAAATTGAATTTGATAAAATTATAATTCAAATTTGGAATCAAAAAAAACTTTTATATAATATAGATAATGTAATTTTTAATCTAAATTAATATTGAACACAATTTACCGTTGTAAAAAATTATTGAGGAATAAGTGAGTAATCATATATTTAATGATGATGAAATGTTTGAAACATGTTTGTTCTAAATTATAGAGATGTGGGTCAAACCAATATCTTATATTCTCTTCTCCCATGTTTTTGAAAAACTTCTCTTGATAATGACTTCCCATTATTTAATTGTTTTTGTTATTTTGAGGAATGCCAGTCCTCAACCATTACAATGGGGAACCCCCGCTTCCCTCTATTACAAACATAAAAAAAAACCATTATTTTTTCCATTACCTACAAATATAAATTTTATATTCCACAAAACTAATCCTAGAATTAATATATTTATTAGAAAACCTATATTGGAAGGCATTTGTTTTAATCTTAAAGACATAATCCAAAGAAGAGGTAACATTATTCCCAGATCATCCAAGTTTTATATCTTATTCAGCCTCCTACAAATAGTAATAAAACAAGATAATTTAATGACATTATTAAATATTATGTTAATATATTTTATTATGTTAATGGAATATTTTAAATCCATCTCCACTCCTATCAAATGGGAAACGAGATTATTGATCATGTAAATGGTGTACTATAGAATCCAAAAACTATGTAATTCATTCTCCATCATCACCAAACAATGATGACAATAGTTATATATTTAATGTTTATATGTGATATTCATGATGTAGTAACCATTATTGAAATGTAATATGTCCTATAACTGCATACCTTAGAATGTAATGAAACTGATAACTTTTTTTCTTACGAACAGTGGACTATCACTTTGTGATGTTATGTGACTACTTTTTTTATTGCCACATCCCATAGATGGTATATGTAACAATATTTAACTAAATAATATTATATTGTTTATATAAATATTATTCTATAAATATAAAATAACACTTACTTTATTAACATCATGATAGTTGATAAATTATAATGTTACTCAAGAATATGTATAGTCTACTATCTCTATGATTTTACAGTTGATAATTTTTCATAAAAAATACATCATGTTTAGATTTAACTATATAATATTATGAGTAGGAAAATTTTTATTATTATTAATATTCTAAAGATGGATAATTTATTATCTCTATGTACATAATAAACATACTAATTTGATTCTTTACAATTGAGTTGAGAATCATCAAAATGTCCGAACTGATCCTAAAAGATAATTAAATTTTTTTATGACATTGTAATAATGAAAATAAATGAAATAATAACTATGAAAATTTTTATTAAGAATATAACTTATTATGATATGTTTATTATATAATATTACGGAGAATGCATTTGAAAAATATGGTTCATGGTAAGGGATCTCTCTAAACAACACTTTTCTTTGGGTTATGGTAAATTATTCTCTAATTCACTTTGTATAACTATTTAATTATATGAAATAATTATAAATTACGTATATATTTATCTTACATATATAAATTTCTCATTCACTCTTACCCTAATGCGGTAACACATGTCTTATGACCATTTCTGAAATGCTTTATTTATGAAATTACTTTTTATTAGGTTACGAGACATGATTATAAAACCCATTTATCTCCATGTATAAATATTATGTTTATATTATATGATTAATTTCATTATGTGGGAAAAATAAGTATTTACATAATATTAATGTTATGGGTGGGCCTATAATTATATATCCCTACAATGGATAGTGTACTATTTTATTCTTATAAGACTTCACATATTGTAATATGGATTTAATCTAATCCATTATATTTCTCTATCTACTATGTGATGTTGTCGTGGAAGTTATCCGTTATTTATATTTATGTCACTATTTATGTTAATATCACATTTAATATTCTTATATAACCTTATGATACAATTTCCAATAATCATGGTTCTATTTGATTACTCATGTACAATGTTTTTATGATATCATTTTATTTCCTTGACCCACATGTTATGCCTCCTAATAATTTTTTCCTTTATTGAGATTTTGCGTTACATAATGTATTTCATAGGATATACCACACAATTTTGGGATCAAGAATGTATTTTATAAATCATTTTGTATTTTAAAATAATTAATACATGTTTTAACATTCATTTTATATTACATTTATGTAGTCTTATAAAATTACTAGACCACACAATCATTGGGGTTGTACTTATTGGATATTTATGATTGAAAATATTGAAATTATATGTGGAAATGTATTAGGTAATAATAATCTCTAGCATCAATTACTTTTCAACCACCGTATCATTGGTGGTATTCATTGGCATGAAGACCGATGATTGGATATCAAGTGAATTCCCCAATCTAAAACATTTGAGCCTTCATCATTCTCCTGTGCCAAAAATAACTGATTCAACTAAAATCCCTCATTCTCTAGCGCCAATACAACTGAGTACCACCATATTTTTCTTTATCATTCATGATTAATGAAGAAACACTAAAAATTGAGGGAATTAGATGTCTCTATGAATTAAAATATCCTTTCAATTTTCCCTAACTAATCCTTGAATTCTTGAGGATGATTCCTTTTATTGAATGATTGTGTTTTCTGAAAACGAAACTATTAGGATTGATACTTGTCATCATCCCATTGAGGATCAACATACATCACATAAAAGAGGGTATTCAATAAACCTTGGTCAATAAATGGGGCCATGAAAACAACTATATTAATTATATTATGATCATCTAGAGGGTTTCCCCATCGAGGATTATCAAATGGTCCCTCATAAGGAACCACATGATGTTTAATGGGGGAATGTAACTAAATAACATCAAACAAAGAGACAAAATAACATGATATGCAACAAAAATATATATTGGAAAATAATAGGGGTAATTAAGAATTATAAAAAGTCATAAAAATAATTTTATTATGATTACAACACTCTAAATCAAAAATGTCATGTTTCCTAAACACATGTGGTAATATAAGAATCCCTGTGACTTGAGATGGTAAGGAAGTCACTCACAACATACCCTTAATTCATCATATCCCTATATCCAATATACTAAGACTTATAAAACACTGAACATATAATGAAACTACAAGAACCATAATTTAATACATAATTTCATGAAACAACCAATATAACCCAACTATCCATAACATTAATCGGTATACAACAATGCACGATGGATGTTCCTAGTCCCTACAAGAATATCACAAGTTCGTAGGAATCAATACCTACCATTGGGAATAGTTACTAAATAATGGAACATAAAAATAAAAAATAGATAAAGGATAAGATAGTGTGAATGTAAAAGGTTGTAGTATAGAAGATATGAATGTAAGGGAGAACAAGTGTCAAGCTCACAAAAATAAACTCATGTAAAATTTAAGAATTAACTCAGACAATATGATACTTATATTCATAACAAAACTAAAAAAACATGATACTAGGGAAACTAGAACCCACCATGTGTTATATTTCCTTTACAACCATCATACCAAACAAGATCAATATACTCCAAAAGGTGCATATAGGGTTTGAGACAAAAATGCTAGATGGATCCCCACATGCGTTCCATTAAAAACATAAATTTACCCAATGTTTATCATTTAAACAATGATAATGAATGAAATTCAATATTACATAGTTCAATATAATACATGTAGGTTCTCCTTAAAAAACACTAACACAACCTAGTTTTATATGGATTTCTTGAGAAACCCAAATATACATATCAATGATAACCACCAGAATAAATTTCATAAAGGATGACATCATGTCTCGGAATGTAAGGATTCCCATATAGTTTTAATTGAAAGGTATGCCACCTAGTTTTCCCAAAAATATGTTAAAAATTCAAGAGGTATGGATCTTTCTTTCAAAATATGACCCTTTCTTCAACTAAGGTATCATCATGCACACAATACCCTAGAAGAACAGATCTAGTTAGAAATTGTTTATCCACATGGATGTATATATTACTAATCATTGATCATAATAATGTTTAATATATAAAAATTATCAAATTTAAAATTAATCCTTGATAAATATATTTCATGATTTTGAACCAATTCAATTAACCACAACAATATTAAAGTCTATTGTTATTATAATGTCAAAATTTTTGTTTTCCAAGAATCTAGAATCCAATTTCAATATATTATGAATGCATGCTCTATGTATCAAATACATATAATGAAACCACCTGCATTGGGACATAAGGTAAATCAATAGTCCCATTGAGTAACTACCCGTTACGTACTGGGGATCCAATTAATATTGTAAGGGTCTAAGAAATCATGGTTTATTAATGATTTCATACCAAAATATTGTATTCCAAATGAATTACATACAATAATATTTCCTTAACAACTCAAATAAAGTATTGTAGATCTAAACAAGAGTCCAAAATTAAAAAAAATATTTAATAGAAATAAAAATATAAAGTTGAATCCATAAATATCCTAGAGTTATAATAGTTAATCTATATATATACACTAGAGTGACCTAAATATGAAATAGATAAATTTCCAAAATAGTTAAAGACATAAAAAAGTAGGATGACAACATAAATATGAAATTTTATATTCCATGGAATTGAGTTGGGTTGGTAAATGATATCTAATGAAAAGAACTATGTTTGAGTGGATAATTTTACAAATGATTAATGATGATTAGTAAATTAAAAATATTTTTTTTGACATAAAATTGTTATAATACCCTTACATTCTTTTCCCAAAATGGATCCACATGCCAGATGGAAACTCTCCATTACTATCATGGTGTTCCACTAGATATATGGTAGTACCATAATACTATTTGGTGTGTTCCAATATAATATTACACCACTACAACCCCATTATATATCTCATTGCTATTTTTTAATTCCATAGAAATAGGTGACATCAACCGTTAATCTAATATCCCTCATAAAAAATCTTATGTGAATCTTACAACCTTATTATCTATAGGGTTGAGTTCACACTCCACCAACTTTTCATGAAACACATATAGCCCATAATATAAATTAAATTAAACTAGAACCAAGTAGTGATCAATTAAAAATAAGAATAGTCCAATATGAGTAGATGCTAGTATATAAAATGAACGTTAGTATGATACAAATAATATATTCATGAACATAACAGCAATCATATGTTTCACTATTTAGGTATTTTTTAGGTAATATGAAATATGTTTGGTTGAGGTTATGAATACATAATTTAATAACCATGGGGTTATTTTAATGGATATATATATGTAATAGAGAGAATCCAAATGTTTTTTACAAATTAATCATTTTGTAATTAACCATAAAATTACATCCATGACTGGATTAATAATAGTTGATATGGATGTGACATAGATTCACCTTGGTTTAACAAATGGGAATAATCTTTTTGGAATATAAACTCATTCCTCACTCTTGTTCATGATGACAAGGATTACAATTGTACACCCAGAAGGGCAGACCCAGATTGGGGATATTTTGTAAATAAAAATATATTTTCATGTAATTATGAAGGATTTATTATGTTAGGTAATTGAATTTATTTTAAAATAAATATAAAGAAACTTCTATTATTTGGTGTTTCATTTAGAAATACCAAAAAGATAGTAATATTGAAGAATACATTATTTTTTGGATAAATTTTTAATTTTATTATCTTACATAAGTATTCTTATGGTGTTCTCTAGTCGATGTTAACCCATTTGTTAATGTTTGAAGCTCGGAGGAATTAACATAACAATTAATTATATTAGAAATGTTGGTATTTTCTCAATGAAAATCTTATTCAGATATGGAATTAAGTAAGATACATTTTTATTATTCCAAATCATCTATCAAATAATTAGGATCTTCAATTTAAACATATTTAAATTCCCAAAAAAACAAATTAAGAGAAGCATAGAGTCTCAGGATGACATAGGTGATAAATATGGTGAAGAAAATAATGTTTAATTTAATTATAGTTATAATGAATATGTAAATAAACTTCTAGGGAATGGTATTAATGTAATTGTAGGATAATTCATCTGGGTAAAAAGTTAGAATTGATGAAAATGTTATTGATGAAAAGAAAATCCATCAGTTTCCATGAGAATATGGAAATGATTAATATCATAGTTCTACTAGAAATATCAAAGTAAAAAAATCAAAACATCCTATTTTCAACCTACATTTATGATATCCTTAAATAATTATATTGTTTAGTAATAAAAAATATAATGTATTCACATTTGTTAAAGTTGAGAATGTGACATGATGCTATTATAAATTATATAATTTAATTTTAAAAACAATGATTTCAATAATATTCTTCACATGTTACACCGAACAGAAATGAATCAATAAACTATTTTTAAGAATTATAATGTAGTCGCTAAATTTTTGGAAAAATAAAAATTTCACCGAATAATGAAATATAGGTATAAATAATAGTAAATTTAATTTTTAATAGATATTAATTCATAAAAACATTTACTGAATCTAAATAAAAAAAATAAATCCATTTACATCTAAAAATATATTTTCATAAAAATTTACTCTTCATACTCTATGAATATTATTATATTATGAATAAATTTTTTTAAAGGTTTTTTACTGATATTATATAAAATAAAAAAATTTAGTATTCACAAAATATTTTTTAAATTTAGATTTAAATATTAATTTTTTAATTAATTTTACATTCTTTGTGAAATTTTTTTATGTGTTATACATGCTTATGTTAAAATTCAAATTTATCACTTTTCAAATATGAATCATATAAAATTATTAGAATGATTTTAATCATAATTTTAAAAAATGTGTAGTGACATTAATTTCTATATTAGTGGTAAACTTATGTTACAGAGATGAATAAAAGTTATATGTGTAAAATTGTTATTTTTAAATGAATGATACACTTCAGAATATATATTTTAAAATGTTGTGGATATATTTAAAATAAAGACACTCAGAATATGTTCATAAATTTATATAACTAAATGATAAATCATTATTTTGTTAATGAATTTAAAATAATATTTTGAACATAAAAGGTATAAAACAACATTTTATATTATATGTAATTTTGACACAATATATGTGCTAATATAAAAGTAAATTTTATTATATATAGATATTTATATAGATTAAATATAATTTAAAATCATTTTCATTACATAAATATTTTGAAACAATTTCCTTACAAATATTTTGTTAATAAAATAATTATTATGTTTAAACATTAGTCATGAATAATTATTGATAGAATGAAAAATAGAAAATGTGAAAAAGTTACAAAATAAGTTTCAAACATAGACAATTGAGAATAGCATTGTTAGGTTGAAAATGCATAATTATATGTATGAGCAGTATTTCCCCACCAAAATCACCCAACAATAATGATGTTCTACACATTACCATTACCTAACATTCATTTCCCATCATTTTATTCTATTTTAATACTATAAAAGGATTCCACCAATTTCATTCTAAAACTATGGTTCAAAATTCCAATGAAAAGTTAAAAAATTACTTCTTCAAGAGTACCTCTAAACATTTAACACCCACCAACTTCAAAAATGTTTCCCTATTCCATTATTAATAATATATAATTTAAGTGAATATTAACATTATGAATGTATATATTACATATTGTTTTACTTTATTTTATTTTCCATCTCATCCATACTCCTCATAAATCATTAAAAGATTATTTACACAAATGAAGTAGTAAAAATAATTTTATTAAATGTTATAAAAATTATTTTTACAACTATTTATTATAAATTATATATTATCTTAAGACATTATATGATTAATATCATGTAAAAATGTAATTATAAACCACAACAAATAGGACGATATTATATAACCACTAAAATTTTTCCACAGAATTAATAGCTAAAATAAGACAAAACTGAATTCAGAAATATTTCTGGAAATAAAAATACAATTCATTATTGATGCTAAAGATTTCATGAATTAAAATACTTTAGTTAAATAACTATTTATACTTATTTATAATTTATAGTTTAACTATTAAAAAATTGAAAATCTATATAAAATTAAATATAGAATTGCTAAAATATTGGTGAAATTTTGAATATTTTAAGACTAATTTTATTATTAGTTGATTGGAAAAATGAATATATTTTAAAAAAAAATTATAACTCTTTATTTTCCTATTGAAAAAATATTCATTATTAATTATTTATATAAAAGTCAGATTCTAAAAATTTATAATTTTCAATTGAAAAAAAAATTATATTATATTTTTTCAAGTCATTATTTGATTATGGTGAATTTTTTTATACTTTTCAAAAGTACTATATTTTTGTGTTATTAGTGAAAAATATTGTGTTTACGTAAATTTAAACTTTTACAAGATATTAATTATGTAATAAAATCATATAATTTTATAAACCCATAAAAATGATCACATGTTTTTTAATAGAGTAATATTATAATTTTTTAAATATCATTCTAAAATTATAATCCCTCTATTTATCAATTTAGTAACCGAAGTAATATTTTTCAAAAGAATAAATTATATTTATATTTTCAATTAATTAAATATTTTCAAAATATTCAGTTGCTATTTTTTATGAATTACCCATATATTTAATATTTTTATATCAAATCAATTTTCATTACTATGACCAAATAAGTTGATAATTGTATCCAAAAAAATAAATTTTGTTGACAAAAAAATGACATTTTTTAAAATATGGGTTCTCTGCATATTATATGTACTAATGTTAAAATTAAATTTATTAAAAAAATTTCATTTTATCTAATAAATTTTTTTCATATTTTGAATCATTAAGTAAATATATGTAATATGAGATATATCATTTTTTCCATAAAAAGTAAATCACAATGGTAAAAAATAGTTACAACAATGAATACAAAAAATTTTACATATGACAATTATAATATAAATGGAATTAAATGTCTTTTAAAACATGTATTAAAATTAACAAAAGAGGTGTTATAAACCATATGTAATCATTAAAAGAATAATTTCTTATTTTGTGATCAATGTAAAATTTTAAACGAGTTCTATTTTTTATTAATATGAATTTTTTTTAAAAGTTCATTCTCTCCAATTAGAAAAAGATCACATCTCAACCCCATCAATATAACTCAGAAATGTGGATTAGTATTAAAAAAATAACCTTATTATAACCCCTAAAATCTTTGTTCACTCTGTTATTCTTCTTCTCAAAACTGATTAGACTATGTTCTCCATTTCCAATGATTCATATAAGGAAAAACTCGATCCTCAACTTGAGAACTAATTTTACCATGTATCATTCCTTTTTTAATATTAATTTTACAAAAAACAAATATCTCAATCAAATAAAATTATAGAGTCATGATTTTATTTCTATGTTTCATTATTTTAATGTCATACCAATTAACCACCACCCCCCTTTCCATTATGGAAAACAGAAATCCAATTTGAGCATGTGTGAAAACTAAAAACACCATAAAGAGTTATGTTCCACTATATTTAATCAAATTACATGGATTATGTTATTGAATATTATGAAAATTCATTATTATATTTTTTTAATATTTTATATTTTTAAATTATTAGATAAAATATTCATTTTGTTAAATATATGGACATTATAACCATCAACCATGCATTAATTTATACTATTCCAAAATAAAATGATTAATATTAATTTCATTATTTTTTATTACCTAAATTCATGGATATTAATTAGATTATTATTAATGTAAAAATAAAATATTTATGAAATTACAATTGTTTTTTTAATAAAAATTTAATAACAAATTGACAATATGGGTAACAAATAAACATGGTAAATTTAACAGTTAAAAAACATTTCTAAGAGAAAAAAATTATTTCTTCACACTATGTAATATATTCATAAATATATATTCTTGTTATTATTACAATTTTAAAAACTAATATATCATAATAATAAACATTATAAAGGAAAATATTATTCTTATTTTATGATATTACAACTAGGGGTGTCAATGGACTAGGTTTGGTCTGGGGTGATTTTGCACCCTACTTAAAAAACATTATTAGGTTTTTTTTGGTTGGGTTAAGTCCATTTTTTGTGTAATGATACAAATACACCCGACCCATTATGGGTCATGCTGTGTTGAGTCAGGTTGTTCATGTTAGAAAAAAACTGAGTTCATTAATAAAAAAATTATTGAAGTAATTTACTAAATTAAAGCAGAAATAATAATTAAAGAATACATTTATTTCCAAATGATATGTAAATATATTGTAAAAAAAATTATGTAAGAAATTTTATTGAAAAACATTTATGGTATATTTCTTTTATATAATGTTATATTTCAATATATCAAATTTTTTATAACATAATGCAACAAGATATAATAGGAATATAATATTATATAATGAAAATATAATGTTTAATAATGTGAAAATTATTAAAATGTACCATCAATATAGTACCAATATATTGTAATTAATTTTAATATTAATATTTATATCAACATTATAAAACATTATTTTTATTTTTCTTATTATGAAATGTTGTAAGTCAAAATTAATTCAACATAACTAAATACTATTTAATATAAAATATAAAAAATTAGTGAAAAATAATTATCGATTATTATTTATGTTTAATATTATTTTCAAATAAATTGAAATTAAAATTTTCATTTATTTTATATATACTAATTGTATTATTGGTCAGGTTTTTTGGCTTAGAATTGTGAAAACTCATGACCTGACCAAAAACCGCCACAACCAGACCAAAATTTATTCTCCCAATCACACCATGCAGGTTACTAGACCCCACCATGTTTACTAAGGTTGGATTGGGTCTAGTCTATTTTTTGAAAACACTAATTTCAACTAAATAAATTTTGAATCATAGATTAATTATAGTACATCCTTATTTGTGGTTGTTTAAATGTAGACAAAAACATTCATATAAATATATATCCTGAATTACATTGATATTTAAATTATTATTAGTTATATTATATTTAAAATTAAATAATGATTTGAATTTAGTTATGGAAAATAATAATTATTATAAAAATAAATACTTAAGATACCAAACTCCCTTCATTGAAGATAACCAAAACAATAATATTATTGGTTTCATCAATAATGATCTTAAAAAAAACTCCCATAGAATAAAATATAAAGGTTATAAATAATTTTGGAATATAATGTTTCTGTTTGTAAGTTCTATGAATGATGAAATTTAATTGTTAACTGATAAAAAATAATTATATTAAAAAGATAATATAAAATGATATATATTAATTACTCCTTCTTTTAAAAAAATTAATAAATAACATTAACTCATATATTAAATAATTATAAATTATTTTAATAAAATTTATAGATTTGAAATCGTTTCTTAATTAGTTGATTGTGATATGTATTTTTTTTAAATATGTTAAGGAAAATTTTAATTGTAAAATAATTATATGAAGGTTTTTCAATATAATAAGTTGATTTTTTGTAGTTATCAACATCCTTATTAAAACACTATTTTACATGAGTGATTTTTTACTATTTATAGATTTATTATTATTTCATTTAATTATTATTTTATAGAATTAAATAATCATTCCATATACTTCCATTATCAAGTGATACTTACTTTGATGATTATATTTCTTGTATGAATTCATTCACAGAAATTTTAATTCATTAATACATGATTCAATTATAAACCATGCTTTCTATCATACTTTTTACATAATGAGATTTTATTTTATTTATCCATTATATTATGATTATTCATGGTATTTAACGATGAGTATGGAATTCTATTCTGTAGGGTGTTTTGATTCTAATTTCACTAATGTTATAAGTGTTATTGGTATCAATATACATTTTCATGAGACACAATTGATAATAGAAATAGTATTTTCATGTTATATGATATATAAAATTGACAATTTTCATTAAGTAAAATGCATAGATATTATATTATTATATTTTAATTTTACTATAATTATATTTCTATTTGTTATTTACAACTACCATATTATCATGGTATCTCAATTTTTTATTCATTGAGATATGATTCATATTAACCACTTTTTTTCTTATTGTGGGGAATATATTTGTTATGGATTTACCTAAAAAAACTTGTAATATTTTATTTTATGGGTATTGAATTATAGATATCCATACCATCCATTATCTAATCAAATAATCTATATTTATAGGAATAATTTTCCATCCACTATGTTTCCATTGTGAGTAGTATATATTTCATTTTATGATTGACTGGTTTTCAAATATATTTTATATATTGATTGATTATGGCAATTTTTGAATAAATGTAACAAACCATTCATTGTATAGTGTAATAATGAGGGGATGTAAAATAGAAATATATTTTATTTATATATTATGGAAAAAATTAAATCTATATACTTATTATCACAATAGGGATATTTATCGATTATGAAGGAATATATATTATGTATTTTATTTCATATTAATACATTATAAGATTAATAAATTGGAGAAAAATATAGATTTGTGAGACAGTTAATAACTCCTCTTTCTATTTTTAGGTCTCATAAAAAAATATCTAGTATTGTTTTGTATACATTAAGATAATAAAATATTTCCAAAACATGTGGATTGTACGGTATAATCATGATATATAATATCATAATTCCATTTTATGGGGAAGAAAATTAGTCATTTTATAGTTTATTTTGAATATTCGGTTGTTTTTATTGTCCTGGATGACTATATTATTTATAATCATCGTGTTCAAACATATGGATATAGATTGTTATTACCATTAATATCATTTTTTGATCATTTTATCTTAACCATACTAATGTTCATATTTCCCCATGTTATAAATAAACTTATTACAGATGATATTTATCCATGAATATATTTTTTTGATTTTGTTTGTATATTTTTAATAAATTATACAAAACAAATAGTTTCTTATATAGTGATATTATTTTCATTTGATGAGATAAACATGTGCTTTGTTAGAAATTTTTTTTCCAATCTTTAAAAAACTATAATCCTTCAGGGTCTTTTTAATATACATCACAAATTATTTTTTGTAATATTATAACTATAGATGGTTAATTATTGGTCACTTTGGATTGTTTAAATGTATGTTTATAATGATGGTGTTTACTCACATCAGTTTTATATGTACGAGTCTAGGGTGCTACTATTTTTATTAAATGATTATTTAGATAACATCATGGGATTTTATGATAGTTGAGGATAATATTAATCTTGATTATTAATGGATGATAAAAATATCACATGTATAGATATCTATTTTTTATTTGATGTAATATATAGTATTTTAGGAATTATTATAATGAAAAATTACTTAAAATCATTCATAATACCTTGGGATAATTATAAGTGCCTTATAACATACCAATATTTTGTTAAATTAGAGTTTATGTAATCCCATATGAAATTAAATCACCCTCTAGATACTATTATGGTTAAAGGCTCTGGGCATATTTTCTTATGGGTAGTCACACTGATTATGGTGGAATGTGTATAGAATAAATTTTCACCTGGTGTTTGATATAGAGGCATGTATATAAAATATTATTGGAAAATTCCATATATTATTATTTAGTTAACTAAATTATATAAAAAATATTTTTGAAGGATTATAGTATGATGTTAATTTAAATAGTACAAAAAATTGAATAGTCAAATGACCAAAGAAAACCAATGACTGAATAGAGGGAGTAATTGGTTTAACTAAGGGATGGATATTCTAGAAATTTATCATTCATTATGTATGTAATATATTTTTTTATGATATTTAAATTTTGTAAATTATCTTCAATATGTTACTTTTAGTATTTTGTGGAAGTATTATCAAGATGATGGAGCTATGAATGGTTTGTATCTGGAATCCACAATATATTATAACATAAAAAGGAGAATATATAAATGATTTATAATATTAGAATATTTTAATTATGATGGACATGGTGTGTTTCATTTTCTATCCTAAGGTATAGAGGTTTATTTTTTAATAAAAATTAAATTAGGATACACGTATCTATTTTAAAATAATGTTTCATTTTTTGATGGTATTATTATGTATTCCAAATGTTATGAAGATTAGGTGAAAAATATAAGTGTTGTACTTCAGCAGTTTTTCATTAAATGTTTATAAAAATTTATAAAATTATAAAAATTAAATTACAAATTATTTTTTGAATATATCATATTTTTTATAAGGAGGCACTAAATTACAAATGAATGGGGGATTTATAAATCCTATTTTTACGAACTCAAGATGTTGATATACTAATGGGATGATTGATTTTTTTGAAAATTCATATTGATATTTTTAATGACTTGTGGACTAATAATTTATTTAATATATTTTTTTAAATATCACCCAAATTTTTGGCTTCTTTTTTTTATTGGCATTTGTTTGATCATATAACCTAGTGAATAATAGAAAATCAGGGTTCAAGATCATGTTAATTTCTAGAATTATAAATGGATTATTTGTTGATTATTGTGTTAGTGAATGATATTCATTTGGGGAGGTACATTTTTTGGAATGTATGATTATGTTGTATATATAAAGGAGTATTTTATTATATGATGAATTAATTATGATTAAATAATGATAATCAACTTAATCAAGCCAAATAGTGTATGGTAGAAGACATAATAAATTTCATATTATATATGATAAATATTTTAATAATATTGTCATATACTTGGTCAAGGACTAATATTTCAAATTAAGTAGAGGAAATTTAATTATGGGTGTAGAATGAACACAAAAATATACTAACATATATATTCATTAAAGAGCAAATTTTTTTGATAAAGAGTGATAAATACAACATTGACCCAAAAACCCATTGTAATATATATATAACTATTTAAATAATTCCATTTGGTTTTTGTGAAAAAAAATATAAATGAATAATTTATGCAATATATTGATAAATGAAAAGAAATTTCATTATCCATGATAATAAATTGAGTAAAAACAATTACTGCCAAATAATTAATTCTAAAAATTAATGAGTATAATTGTAAATTTAAAAGAAAATTAATTTTTATCTGAAACTAAATATAATAAGGATAAAATATATTTTTCAAAAAAATAATATGTTAAAATAATTGTGAATCTATTTATAGTATACGAAAATAATTATCATTTAAATAAATTTAATTAAACTGTTTTCTATAAAAATTGAACTCGTTATATTATTTTTAATTATTGAATAAATACATTTTTAATTTTTTATTCTAAATTTGATAAAATTAACATAATTTTTTGAAAAAACATATCAATGTTAATTTAATTTATATTCCTGGGGTTTTCTATAAATTTTCTTTTTTAGATGAATAGTTCAAAATACGGTTTTGACCAAAACTAAATCTTTTTTGAATTTATCATTATATAAGAAATACTAGAAGTTTAAAATACATTTCAATTTCAAAATTATTTATTTACATACTAAGGAAATACATTTTGAGTACAATCTTATAATTATAAATACTATGCTTTTTATTTTATGAATTTAAGTTATATTTTCCAATAACTGAAACAATTTTTTTCTTCACTTTTTTTGTAATTTATAATTTAGTAAAAATATATTTTTTTATTGATATGAAATATATAATAGACATAATTTTTTAAAAAATAATTCAATTTTATTTATGAAAATAAAATTACGGTGATAGTTTTATCCGACACATAAATTTTATTCTCTAAAGTACACTTTATCAAAAAAAACATGTCTTCATGAGTTACAAGTGTTGTTGTTAAAATTTACTTTTTCTTAAAAATAAAAAATTTATAAATTAATAATTATTTCAAAGTTTCCTTCATTAGGTAATAATAATGTAATGTGTTCTATCTTCATTTTGGTATAAAATGTAAATTATTGATATATATACTTGTTATAATAGTAAAAATTTCAAAATTTTAACATTTTGTGTTTGAAAGAAATAAAAATTCTGAAAAGATATGTAAAAATTAATGGATGGGAGATTATGGAGCATATATCAGCCCTTAATAAATTATTTTTGATTTTTCATGCACGTAACATGATAAACAAGTTCGATATTTATATAAATATGAAATAATTTCTAAAATTACATTCCCACAAAAAATAAAATGGGCCTCTAACAACCCATACATTATGACTATTTTTTTTATTTCTTTATAAACCATTAACCTTAATCCATCCCATATAATATTATTTCTAACTTTTTATATTCCCATCTCTAGTGTTTGGCCAAATTCTTCTATTTCTAATGAGTACACCAGTAGAAAACCCAATTCATTTAAGTGATTACTAATTTTTCAAAATATATATTTGTTTCTAAATTACAATTTCATTTATGTATTTATATTCAAATAATATTAAATAATAAATTTTGTTTAGTAAATATTATAAATATAAGGGACTAACAATAATACACGTTTCCACTTTTTTATGCATAAATTAAAAAGAATTTGTTCTTTTTTCAACACTACTACCCCTATGAAATGAAATGTTCTCTTTTCCTTATCCACCTTACAAGGATGTGCATAATTATTAATATAAAAATAATAATTAAATTTTTATATATTTCATATTGTGACATGATAAAACATTTTATAAATTTATCCCATTGTTTGGAAAATGAAAACATCTACCATTTATACATGGAGGTTACCGCCTCTAAGGAATGATTAGTTTCATTTATCATTCATTAATAATAATAAAAATTTCATTAATGTTCAATTGAATGGATTTAATGGATATTTGTTTTTATATATAATATATTAGTGTTATGTTATGTTAAATTGGACATTATATAAAAATCAAGGGTAGTGGCCAACCATAGTAAATTCAACTATCCAAGGACCATTTAAAGGGGTGGATATTAATTCATTACACTACTTCATAACTTCCAAAATATTATATAATTTTGATAATTATTTTTAATATTGATAAATAATACTAATAAACACTTAATATGGCCATTATTTTTCTTGTATAATTATATTACAACTATGTTATATCATAATCTTTAATTAATTATAGTGTGTGCATTTTTTTGGACGGATTGACCAAATACATGAACAATGCTTTAAATGTATTTCATTGATTACTTACTGAATTTAGTATCTATTAATACATTATAAAAATAGTTAAATAAAAATCTCATGATGTTTATAAAATGAAAAATTAATATTAACATCAATAAATTCGATAGAGACATTTTTTCATTAAAAATAAACAATAAATGTACAAAGGTTATATAATATAAATGGATCATATCAAAATATCCTGTATAATGAAATAATAAAATTATAAGTAATTATAAAAAATATAGTAATTTTTATGATCTATTAAGGATGAACATTGGGAGAATAATATAGAACAACATTAGTGTTGTGAGACAACATCAAAATGATCAAGATTACTCACACAAGAAATGAAAAATAGATTATAATAAATTAATACAAAACTATAGAATATCCATAAATGCTAATTATTGATGATTATATATTATAAAATTATATTCAAATAGGTTATTAAAAAAGTTGTTTTTTATACTATAGTTTTTAACACATTTTTACTAAAAAAGATTATCTTACGGGGTTTGGAAAACTCTATTTTACTATCATCGAGTTAGAAAAATTATTATTAAAATTATACTATTAATTGTATGATTTATTACATTAAATGAATAAATTTTATTCAATTTACTCCTTTATTTTTTTTGGGTTTCAATATTCTTTCATGTAATCTAATTTTAAAATGATTCCAACATTAATTAAAATGTTACATACAGGGGTTTGTTTTCTCAAACATGAATTCCTTGAGACATGAATATATTATACTACATGATTTAGATTTTTCTTAGATCTTACTAAGATTAAAATTTATATATTTAATTTTAATATATTTAAATTTCATGATATTCCTTTGAGGTTATTTTTATTCATAATATATCTCTATATTAAGGGGTTTTATATATTGTTTTTCATTATTATATGACTGTTGTTCATAATTTTTTAACTTAATATTATTTATTTATTGGTAATGGGTTACCAAATAAATTGTATAATGCTATTTTTTTTATGATAATTTAAAATCATGGAGGTCCATCAAAAACATTATCTTTCAAAATCCACTTATTTTTCTGGTTTAATTTTTTTTTAATATCTTTATTTTGTAAACAGATAATATTGTCATCCTTTCATTGATGGTTGTTAAAATGGTGTACATATGTTTATTAATTAGGTAAATTATATCTCAACCATTTAACTTTTTTTAATATTGTTTATTTATGGTTTTATTCATTGGAAGCTACTCCATTTATTGACTGGGGATATATTAACCATCTATATACATGTTATTTAAATTCATATGTTTATTTAATTATAATGATGATTTGTTATATACTTTATAAAATTTTCAAGAAATTTTATGATGAATAAATTTAAAATATTTATTCTTATGTGGTTAAAATAATGTCCCCTTTATAGATAGCTCACTCTCACGTGACAAACAATCATGGGTATTTTCATGTATGCAAACCTTGAATAGAAAAAATCCTAAATAATTAGATTTGACGATAACATTAGAATGCATAATGTCATGATGTATTTTTTTAGGTAATTGAATTGCATATATTAATTTTTAATTTTAATATATCTTAAAATATATATTTTTATCCAAGTATTTATTTATTGATATATCAACAAAGGATATGTTATTTTTAAATTTTCTAATACTTATTTAATTATTTGGATTATGTGTTGATGATACATTATTTTTGATCATCTTATTGTCATTTATGATCCTAGGGTATTATTAATTATGTTGATCATTAATATGATATTTTGCCACCATTTCTTATATTTACATTTCTACAGACTATAATGAAATTTGATACACATTATGTTCCAAATACAACAACTAGCGCGAAGAATTTTCTAGGAGATGTTAAACACATAATATAGATGAAACTATGTTTATGTAGTAAAAAAATATCCATTTTCAATGATATACATATTGAATTTTAGAAAAATATTTTTCAAATCACATAAAAACCCTAAACAAAAATGATTATTTGAATGCAACTCAATATTCATTCTCAATATTGTAATTTTTTATATTTTATGTTTTCTACCTTTGGTTCATTTAAAATTTTATATTTAATAATGGTGTTGATTCAAAATAGGGTCAACAGTGTTATTCCAAGTACTCACAATTATCTATTCCACTCTAATTAAATAAAAAAATTAATCCATTTCCAACACACATGTTGAGACCATCAACACCATGGATAAAATGTTTGTTTCTCATAAATAACAATCCTTGATTATTACAGAAATGGTTTTACCAAATTGATATTTTTTAAGACACAATTTATATTCTAGAAATATATATATTATGAAATAAATATATAATATTATCATTATGTGGAAATCTTAAAACAATCCAACTAAAACGATCATACCATGTGTAAAAGTGATTTTTTTAAAATTGATTCCTTCTTTTTAATTTAAAATTGGGATCCTCGAGCTACTAGATTGGGATCTATATTTTTACCCCATAAAAATGATGAACTCAATCACCCATGTTTGGAAATATGTATGTGGAATGAGATTCTTCTTGTTCCACCTAAAAATATTTTTAGAAATTTCATTGGATTTTGGAGTATTCATTAGAATGGATAAATAAACTAAGAAATAATTGTATGATAACTTTTCTAGGATTCAGTTTGATGCTGATCTAGGCTCCCCTTTGGTTAATTCCATTTTGTTTACAAGTAATGGAAACAAATTTGATCTACTGGTGGAATATTCAAAATCGTCTAACATTTATAAAGCATTAAACTAATTAAGTCACAATTATGTTAACTTTCATTAAAGGATGGTCTATAGTTTTCGTGGGTTTATAGGTTACTTGGTTGATTTTTCATCAAAAATAAATATGGTTCTAAATCTAATGTTGGGGTGGTTGTTGTTGAATCCAACCATCATCTATTGAGGGCCCCTATTTCCTACGGTATTTAAGAAGAACATTCATAGATTCCCTCTATTAATTATGTGGTCATAAAGTATTCTAGATCTACACATGTTGTTGACTCTAAAATTTTAGAGGCTAAGATTTGTGATAATAAAAATGAGAACCAGGTTGGTGATGAGAATGTTGGTTTTCTAGTGGAACCCCCCAATAGTTCTGATTTTTGGAGGAGATTGAAAAGGATATCCAAATTGATGGGGATAGGGATCTTATCAATGAACATGATTTTATTTCCATTAATATGAAGTGTATGGATAAGTTGTCCCCTCTATCAATTTCAAGGATAAGGGATATGGTTTAGGTTACCACATGAAATTATTTTTTTGGGCTTGATCTAGATGAGGATTCACCTATTAGATATATTTGTATTGAAGTTGAGGTCACCTTTATGGGCATTGAGACAGCTAATGTTTATGCGAAGACCATCCTGAATATTTTTTAGTTGGTGAGGAATGATCTGGAAGGGGCTTGGGAATATCCTATGACTTGGAGGTAGAATCATCATACAAAAAAATATCATTTGAGGACATGGATAGAAGGACTAGGTTGCAGCATGAGGGAATGTTTGAGGTACATCTTCCAAAACTCAACACAACCTAAGGAATGTGAAGATTAAGGAGAAATTTATTTCAATTCTCAATAAAAAGAACCTTTATACAATGTAGTATTTATCCGATGATATTGGAGATCCTTTTTAGGATTTTTAGTATGATTATGGTGACTTGTGAAATTTTGTTTCTTTCTTTGGATGAGTTTTTTCTGTTTGTTTTTCTCCATCATTTTTCTAATGTGTTTGCTGTGAATTACATTTAATTTTAAAAAATGTTCATATTATTTGGATTCTAGAAATTCCTATTTCATTATAAATAGAGAATAAAATTTTACTTATGAAATAAAATTATATATATTTAAAAAATTAATACCTTTTATGATTTTGGATTTATGAACATGAGATAATGAATGGATTCCCACAAAACATTTTCCAAACCATTTAAAAAAATCAATTTTACTCACAACTTATAGTGAAAATATTTCATTTCAAAGTAAAATACATGTATTGAGAAATTATTAATATTTTTTATACATATTTATTTATATGAGATGTTTTTTAAAATAGGTAATAATGATTGTCATATTTTATATAAGGGATTCAATCAACATATTAGATTCTCGGAATTGTGTAATGAGTATATTTTCTAGATTTTTTAGGTTGAATTATATTATTACTTGTCTCATTATATCATTATTATTTTATTAATAATTTGTAATGAAATATTTTTAAAATATATTTCAATGGATAAAAGAATAAAAATCTTATTCTCTTTTTTTCCAAATTATTTTGATTCCAGGAGTTAAAAATGCTTCATGGTATCATGATTACTCAAAATATAATTTCATTGATATATATTTAATCATATAATTTTTTTATTATATTTGATATATTTAACTACAAAAAAATATATTTTATGATACACTCTCATTCTAACATTTCATATTGAATTTTTAATTTATATAATTTAAAATGAGAAAATTCTATAAAAAATATATATCATTGTTGATAATGATTCAAATCCACATAAATCAATATTTCAATTACATATAAAAACGTTCCATATAAAAAACATTATAGATATATTTTAAAACATAGTTATTTATTTTAACATATTATCTACATTTTCCTTTCTCTTATTTTTAAGATGGATATTTCACTACACAATTTCTGATGCGAGGTTTTAATAATTATATATTAAAATAATGAATTATTTTTCTTAAATGGTTATTTTATTACCTTCTAATATTTACATCCATTGGAGAGTGTTTATTTAATCTTAAATGATCAATTATTGATAGTTTCTTTTTACAAAAAATGTTTTAAGAATTTTGACACCACCTTTCTTAAAATAAAATTTGGATGCTACCCAGAAATCATTATTTTAATATATTTTTAGTAATGTTTTATTATAATGACATGGATTTCCTATGGTTTTATTTTTTAAAATTAATTGGGTAAATTATGAGGCTAAGCGTTGAGACAAGGTATGGTGATAAGGCTCAGTGTACCTGGAACATATAATTGAATTGTGTTTAGTTTTTTTAGTGGTTTTTATTTAAAAACTAGAATGAAATTTTAATGAATTCTAGGATCCAAAATATGAGGTCAAAATTATGTTTTAAATGAATACGAGACCAAACTATTTTTTCTGCACGTAGAGGATGAAAGATAGTTTTTGGATTTAAACGTCATTGAATTATTTAATAAAAATATTTTATTTTACGGTCACTTGTTTTCTTTTAGGTATGGACTATTTTTAGGAAATATTCGTTATTAAATAATCATGGAAATCCTACCAAGAAATGATACATCAATTCCTTCAATTAATGATGGTGGAAAGGATAATCAATAATGATGAACCTCAGATTCGACAGATTGAGCAGATTACGAATCCTTTCACCTGTATAGTGGAGGAAAACATCAATAACAATAATGAATTCTATATTAATCAATGATCTTTCCAAAATTCTAGGTTTGGTGTTTGATCTCAATTTTATTACCTTTCTCGCCTTATATTCGAACAAAAAACATGGTCCAACCAACAAAATAAGTTAATCTATGGTTCATCCATTCTTGTGGTATGGATAAATAAATTCAGAGTTTTGAATGGGGATTAGATATGTGTGTTGATTTGTTCTTCATGATCCATATGACATGAATGGGTCAAGTATGACATGAAAAATTCCATGATTTGTTAATTGGGTATTCTTATGCATTTTTCCCTTTCCCCAAATCTTTATGCATTCCAAATTCATCGCAAAATATGAACAGGTGATCATTTTGCCTTCAATTCGGGGCGCAATGATCTGAGACCGAGGATGGGAAAACACAACGATGTCATAGAGGTGTGATAAAATGGAACAATTGTAATCTCCTAAGGCAGCGAATTAGGATGACATTGGGTGTGGTTGATGAGACTAGGTTTCAATGGAGTGCGATTTGGAGAGCGGGCTTTCGGTAGGGTGGCTGGAGGCAGATGCAGCATGCGGCCCGATTAGAGGATAGGTTCTACAAGCGGTGAAAGGAGGACGGGATGCGGAAGGGGATTCTTTTTGTGGTGTAGGATAGACTCTGTGGGATCCCATAGTGGTGGAGGCTACTTGCATTGACCAGGGGACACAGTTGGAGGTCACAGTGGAGAGATGAGGCATGGCTCACAGATGTATTCGAGGTACCTGTGTTGGTGAGGTTGCGGTGTATGTAGAGGAGGTGGGACGACTGCTTGAAATGCACAAGGGTGCTAGTCGCCAGCCCCTGGCCAGTCAGAGGTAGGCATGGGGTAGTCACAACATGAGGACCTCTATATGGGTAGTGATATATTAGTATCATAGGAGGTTAGTTCTAATTAAGGACAGAGATTCCGTGAGTTTGGTTTGGGGAAACAATGTTGAGTGTTTCGAGTTCAACATTCAGGAATGTGAATCCAGTGTTTTTGTGGTGGCCAATGTTTACATACATCATGAATTTGAATTCTGTTTTTTGAGTTAGTACATGAAAATTAATGTTTTCGGGAAAACAATAGTACATGAATCATATAGTATTTGTGTGTGTTCTCATGTCCTTCAGTCAGCTCACTAGGTATAATATATTGACTATGGTACTTCTTAATATATTTCAGGACTCCCCTCCGCAAACAAACAACCATACATGATTATGTTATGTGATCATGATTATGATTTTCCACGATATGAGGTATTAGTACAGAGTCAGGTACCAGAGATAATCCCTACATTAGTAATAGGACCTCTGGGTGGTTTACCAGCACAACCAATTGAGGATGCAGCCAGGATGAGTGTGTTTCATGAGTTACAGAGGCAACAACCTCTTATGTTTCAGGGTGAGATAGACCACCTGGTACCTAAGGATTTGTTATAGGTAGTTACTCAACTATTCTTGACATTTAAAGATACCATCTGACAAGATGGTAGTCCTAGCCCAGAGTTTTCTAAATGTAGCAGTGGGGCGATGGTGGAGTTTAGTGACCAAGACACATGATGAAGTGACTCTCTCTAGGGAAGAAATCAAGAAAATATTTAGGGGTGATTTCATTCTAGATAGGTAATGATCTGTGCACATATATGAGCTCTTACATCTGCATCAGGTCAGTCAGAATGTGGCTGAGTACTCAGCCGGGTTTACTGATCTTTCTCACTACACCATGAACATTGTGAAAGACCCATTCTTTTGGTATTAGACCATCAATCATGGAATACATTGGGAGATCAGGGCATCCATAATATCCTAAATAATCCCAATATATGTTTGGGTACTGGAGCTATCTTTTCTTGTAGAGTCCTTTCCGTCAGAGTAATCTAAAATAGTGGGAGCTACTAGCAGGCACCCGGCAGCCAAGTCTTCAGCGGTAGGTAACCGGCAGTATACATAGGGACCTAAGTGGGTCAAAAACACTAAGGGGTTACCCTAGGATGTGCGATCAGTAGATTTCGGATCCTAGGGGAGATATATTATACTCAATGACAGTTTTTGTTACTCGTATGGCAATTAGGGATATCTAGCATGATATTACAAACTCCATTGTACAGACGATCCGAAGATGGTCGAGGGACCTCCGCGGAAGAAGAAGAGTCATAAGAAAATTTATTATCAAAATATTTAGATGTAGAAGATGATTATTTAGGGTAGATGGAGGCTGGTAGAGGTTTGATGTATTACCACCACCACCCTGAGGTGGTCCACCATGGGCTAAGGGGGGTGGTGGATAGAGATGCGTCCAGCTACAGTTGATGGAGGCATTTGACCCTAGTTCTATATTTATGATTATAGGTAAAATCTTTATCCTTTACACCTAATATGTTGTTTATATAGAACCATTTTCCTGTAATTATTTTCTTTTCAAGATATTTGTTTTAGTTATCAAGATTCTGGATCAACCATTGACTCAACCATTACAATTAGAGACTCATAAAGGAGGGGATTCAATGTTCACACATTGGTGATAATAGTGTTACCTTACTCAAGGATGAAATATTTTCTACTGGGATCTCATGGTAGTGGCATCAAGGCTTTATGATATTATTCTTGGTATAGACTAGTTATCCATAATCCATGCCCAGATTGATTGTTTTTTTCATAGAGTGTGGTATGTCAATGGTGATGGGACTTGATTTTCCCTTATTGTTGAAAAGGAAATATATTCATCATGGGATAAATTTAATCATATAACGGTGTAACTGATTACTTATCAGTCTTTTAGTTTGACCCCTAGTGCAGTGGATGATATGATTCCACAGTTTCTTGAAATGTTGGAGGAGTATGAGAATGTATTTCCTAATGATGTCCCTGGATTTCCTCATTAAAATAACGTTATATTCTTTTTTGATATGTACCTTGATAATAAATTTATATCTACACCTTAATATTGTATGTCTCTCGTGGATCTTCATGATTTGAGGGTATTACTGGAGGACTTGTAGAAGATGGGCTTTGTGAGACCCATTTTTCACCCTGGGCTGCCCCAATTTTTTTTTTAAGATGAAAGATGGGAGTATGATGTTATTTGTGGAAATATGTTGCCTAAATCAGGTGACCGTGAAGAAATACTATCCACTTCCAAGGATCGATGACCACCTCAATCAGTTGAAGGGAGCGAGGTGGTTATCAAAGATTCACCTGATGTCTGGTTATCATCATCATCATGTACAGGGTAATAATGTATAGAAAGGAACCATCAGATGTCAGTGTGGACACTACGGGTACATGGTGATGTTGTTTTCCATTATGAATTCCCAAGTAGTGTTCATGGGAAACATGACCATGATCATCCAGCCTTATTTAGACCAATTCATGGTGTTCTTCATTGATGACATCCTGGTGTACTCAGTGTCTGAGGAGGAGCATGTGATAGACATGAGGACAGTCCTAGACACAATTTGAGAGATACCGATAAATGGGAATCTCTTAAAGAGTATGTTCTTGATTCAAGAAGTACAATTTTTCGGACACGCAATTTCAGAGGATGGAGTTTCATTGGATTAATAGATGATTGAGGAGGTTCTTACTAGGGATCCACCAGTTAGTGTTACTGAGGTTTCTATTTTCATTGGTTTTGTTGGGTACTATAGGAGGGTTTTACTCGAAATTTCTATAGAAGTATCACCCTTTATGTATTTGAAATGTAAGAGGTAAACTTTTGTGTTGATAAAGAAGTGGATGTATTGATTTTAGTAGATAAGGTAGTGGTTGAAGAGTGTTCCCATATTGAGACTACCATAGGATGGCATCGAGTATGTAGTTTTATGTGATGCATCAGGGACCAGGATTTCTTGTTTCCAGATTTAGGGGAGAGAGGATATTTCTAATAGGTAGGGTAGTTTAGAAAACTTGTACAGAACAATGTGACCCATGATCTTGAGCTAGTGATGGTAGTATTTTCAATGAAGATGTAGTGACACATTGTAATGCGTATGTAGTTTTCCATCTAACCTGATTAATAGAGTCTCAATTATATCTCATCTCAGAAGGATGTGAACATAAGGTACTTAATATGGATAGTGTTCCTCCAGGAATATGACTTTGAGATTTTATATAATCTTGGGAAGGGGAATATAGGGACATATTCTCTTAGAAGGAGGTCCAACTTTTAGTTCTTGAGATATGCATTCGAGCAGTTGTCCACATTAAATATATCCTTTGTGGATGTAGATGGAGAAAAATAACTCCAGTCGATGTTTTTCACCAATCCTTTACTATATAAATTCCAGGAGGCATAGTTTGGTGATATCAAATCTAAGACTAACAAGCTCATGTGTCCACATGAAATTCCTCTAATTAATATTCAATAGGTGGGGAGAATGTAGTTCATTTAAAAGGGAACACAGTTATACCAGTTCCATTAAGGGAGGATGTTCTAAGGTAATTCCAAACACCCCCTTTGGACATATATCCGGTTGTGGTGAAGATGTACTAGGACCTCCAACATCCATTCTGGTGGCCTAGTATGAAGAGGGTTGTGGCATAGTTTGTTTTTTAATTCCTCACTTGATATAAAGTGAAGGTTAGACACCAAGTTCTAGCAGGGCATAACCCAAATCCTTAAGGTTCCAGAGTGGAAGTGGGATGGGATACCGATAGAATTCATGATAGGTTTACAACATATGAACATGGTACATTATACCATTTGGGTGTTCATTTAAATACTCTCCATGTTGGCCCATTTCCTACCTATCTGAGAGAAAATTTCAGTCGAGATCTTGGGAGGTCCCTACATGCATGATATAGTCCGACATCATGGTGTTCCATTAATGATCATTTCATACCATGATGATAATCTAACATCCCAACTATGGAAATGATTTTAGTATGATTTTGGAACTTTGTTTCACTTGAGCACAACATTTCATCTCTGTATGGATTGAAAATATGGATATTTCTATTGAGTTTGTAGAGTACACGCTACATTCTTTCATCCTACACTTTCACCATCATTGGGGGGATCACCTACCTCTATTAGATTTTTCTTAAAAAAATCATACCACACCACCAAAGGTATGTAATCTTTTGGGGACTTTTATAGGAGACCATGTAGGTCACCACTCTGCAGGACGGACCCCATAGAGTTAGCACTCATGTGTCCGGAGTTGGTATGATCTATCGTTGAGAAGGTGTGAATAATCCAAAAGAAAATTATTGATATTTGTATAGGGATGAATGTTATCTCTAAGATGCATCATCCATTTTCAAATTCTATGTATAGATGATAAGGTGGTGTACCACCTAACTCTACTCCCACAGTTTCACTAGGTGAATGATTTCTTCCACATCTCGCAGCATTGGAAGTACGTTATTGATCCATTTAACATCGTCTAGTTGGGTGGGATGGACCTTGATGATGTGGTAAATTCTATATAGTACCCATTGGAGACTGAGGATCATCAAGATAGGATCCTTTATGGGTGATTTATTTCTATATTTCTTTCCTAGTTGAAGCACGAGAATCTCAAAGAAAGCACTTGGGAGCTGGAGGCTCAGATTTACAATCAGTACCCTTGCCTTTTTGTTATGTAGCCTATGTCTTGGATTTCTGGGATTTAAATACATATGGTGGGTAGAATATAATGACTCTCATTTTCATCAGTTTTATTTTGATAATTTGATTGGGAATATATCAAGACTATGTGATGAGACGGCTTGTGGTTCCAAGGCCCAGTGTTCTGGAAATAGTTCTTTTAATTATGTTTAGTTTTTAGTAATGTGTGTGGGATTTTTTCCCTTAATACCATTAATAACATATAAACGAGTTCACAAATATGAAATAAGAGGGCACCATTGTATTTGGTTAAGTGATTTTACCATAGGGGGCCCAACCTCGACCGACGCGATTCAAGGTTGAATGTTAGTTTTTTGATGTAATCATCCTTAAAATATATAATAATAATAATTTATTTGAGGTTATGTTGGTTTCTTTTAAGTTTGAACTATTTTCAAGAATCATGGTTTATTATATAAACCTAAGAATACATTGATGCAAGGAGATCTAGATTCCTCCAATGATTGCTAGCAGATTGAAAAATCACGAATGAAGATCCACATATTTGATGGATTGAGTAAATTGAGAATCATTGCCCCTGTAGAGTAGAGGAACTCACCGATGATGTAAGTGAAGTATATCCTTATCAACAATCAATCCAAACCTCAAGCTAGGTTCTTGGATCTATTTGTGATTTTATTTCCCCTCATATATTCCTACAACGAGCATGGACTAACCCACGGACTACATGATCTGTATTTCATCCGTTATTGTGGGATAGAAAACTAATTCTAGGTCAAGATCTATTCTTTGGGTATTCATGGGAATTTGTCTCTTTCCCCAAACCATTCTATGTTCCTTGTTCTTCACAAAATAAGAATTGATGGTTATTTCACCATAGATTCATGGTGAAATGATATAATACAAAATATCTAACACCAAAATGATATCATAAAGGTGTGATGGTGAATTCACAAAATATATTTCTTGAGGCAGTGATTTATGGCAACACCCGGGGTAGTGGCCTGGTCCGGATTTTTATAGAGCTTGAATCGGACAACAGGACACTGGAAGGGAGGCTAGTGGTGGAGGTTCCATATAGCCTGTTGGGAGGTCGGGATCCATGTGGGGCTAAATGAAGATGACTTTGGGGGGGGGGATTGCGGTGGAGCATGAGGACAAGTTTCGTGATTGGGTAGCATGGTAGGAAGAAGAAGAGGTTATCTGGGACGAGACTAAGATCTATGCCTAATGAACCGATTGTGCCAAGGAAGCGGGCATGGAGAGGAGGTGGACTCGCTAGATGAAACATGGAACAATGCCACATTGAATGGATAAGAACAGTGTAACAGAACAGCACATGTGGCACCCAATACCGACGAGTATGTAGCAGGCTAGACCATATGTGTCATGCCGATTTGGGCTGGACCAGATATGACCACAATGGTTCAGGTCTTCTGGGATAGTTCAGGTCGGCCAGACCAGGTCGGGTCAACCGGACCTGGTCAGGTATGGTGTGGTGGGTCATCTTAGACCTAGACCAGACCTGGGTGTTATATTTTTTAAAAAATAGTAACATCTTTCCAACCTTGTGTCTTTTTGATGAGTCGTTTACATCATTGGGACATGTCCTACAAGTTATTATTTTGAGATACATTATGTGGGATTACGTAGATGTATGAAAATTACATATTTTTAAGAGTATGTTTTCCTAGAACAAGTTCTCTATGAGTAGAATCTTATAGCTAGCTAGGATACTGGATGTCAATATGAATTTGGGGATACATGAATTATTGACACTTTGTGAGTTATCAATAATCCACGTATTATTGACAGTCTGTGTGTTAACGACATTCCATGTGTTATCGACATTCCATGTGTTATCGATACACTTTGTGTTATCATAAATATGTGTGTTATTTACACTCCATGTGTTACTGATATTGGGTGTTCTATGGAAGACCTCTAGTAATCTTGTTTCGATGTTGTAGACGAATACCTATGTGAGATATCTACACATAGTGTGTTTTCATTGTTGTATACCTTGTATTTTATCATAGAATAATTTGGGTCTTTTGTATTTGTATACATCATGTATTTCTTTATAGTATACATCATGTATTTCTTTATAGTATACATCATGTATTCATTTGTGTTGTACTTAATGTATTTCTTAGCGGCATTTCATTATTGTTTCAGGATGTCCTACTAACTATTGTTTTACTCAAACCTCTGTGGGAGTTTCAAACACAAGTCATGTCTTCTGAAAATGATTGATGCTTTTATAGATTTCCAGGTGGTCTTAGTCTTGGTGGTTCTTATAGTGATTAGACAGAAGTGGTGTGCTCTTACAGAATTAGATAACTATCCAACATCGACCCTTCTAGTAGTTTTTTTAATATATTTGTTCTGTAACCTATTCAATCACATTGATAGAATTTTCTTTTGTTAGGCTTGTATTATGGCCTTATTTACTTCTTGTTGTTCCTACTATCGTACACGGTGGTTTGTATCATAGTGTATGCATGAATTATCTACATAGGGTTTTTATATTTCATCATTTTGGGTTTGTAGATGTGTGCGTGTGTATATGAACTTATGAAATTCCTTCCAATTGTGGGATATACCTACTTTGTGTTGGTTAGTAACCCATAGCCTATCATAGGTTGGACTGGGTTAGTTATGACACAGGACCCACTAGGATGATTTTTGACATTTCAAAAATATTTTGTATTCTTTTCATCAATGTTTACACAACCTTTCTACATTTAAACCAATACATCCAATGATTTTTCTTTTGAATGTTTATAAATATTCATCAAAATAAATCTATTTCAAAATGATTCCGAAATAATAGGTGGTATTTCTTATATTTTTAATATGATATACCAATGGACAATGAAGAGTTATTATATATATATTCTTATATCTCCTATTAATTATTATAATATTCTCTTATTTTACAATATACCATCATTATCAAAATGAATTGTGCACAAGTTGTGTATTATAATGTGACCCATTTTTTTATTGGGTTTATTATTATTTGATAGAAACATATAGGATTTCATTATGTGTCAAAAATAAGGTTTCTCAAATGATGGGTGATCCAAATTGCACAAAAATTATTTTGGTTCTGAAATAATCTACAGCATTAACATGTTCATGATACCATAGCTTGATATCTTGGAAGTATTTTATAATACCTTTTTTTGAAACCTTTAAAAAAACAAAACATGGTGATTCTATAATGATTTTTGTAATGAATAAATCTATATAAGTTGAAGGTTAATTATTCTAATAATTCATTACATTGTAATATTTATGATACATTGGTTAAAAAAACTTATTAATTTTTTTTATGAAACATTACTAGTGATCTTTATTGATATACTAACAAATCTCTAAAATTTATATGGATGAAGAAAACTATGTTATTCCACTTGTATATATGTTCATGTAATACCTAATGTACATATCAACCAATTATTAAGAAAATATAATTATCTTAAACCCCATTTTATACCGATTATTTTTTTTGAAATCATTTTTACCTCATTCATTGCATCTAATATTGCATAGTCCATATGTTTCCATTTATACAAGATTTACCAAAAAGTAATACATAATATATGTTAAGAAGAATATTATGCATGTATAATTTGTGACATATTATTATCACTTGTTGTGTATTAGTATTTACTTTCTATATTTGGTAAAATATCCAATAGTTTAGAAATTATTGTGGGTTTTTAGTTACGTTTTTGTTAAAAATCATTAATAAATAATCCTAAAGGGTATAATTAATGTAAATGAAGTAATTATTTTTATATTCTAAATAATTTAAGTGCTCAAATCCATGGGGTGTCATACTATTGGTATACCGAATGAACACACTGTGAATCTGGGACTATATTGTGATGTTCATGGAAGAATTCCCATATTTTTATAGCAAGAGAATACCTGTGAGAAATTATTATGCATTTTCATGATGAGACTGTATGTATTTAATTTATTCACATACCATTTTAGTTAGAGATTTATTATAAAGGTTATTCTATTACATGGGATGTGGTTACTAATATTGTAAAGTTGTAGGGTTGTATAGATTAAAAATAATCATTGTGTTCTTGTGTGTTTTTGTATTTCATTCTTTGGGTTGTGGAATTAAGAAATTGAAAAAGAATATTGTGGAGGGGGGGGGGGTGGAGGATTTAGTTACGAAAATAATTCATAAAATAATATTGAAAATATATTCTCCTAATAATCTAAGTGGTCGACCAACCCATGGGCACTGCAAATTGTATTATAAGAACATCCATATACCACAAAAGGGATCCCACAAGACTATTAATATCAACTTTAATCAATGAAGTAAATATTATAGATTTTTCAAAATGGGTCACAAAAAAATTTTGCTTTTACTCTTATGAAATTAAATGTTTCTTTTAGGATAAGACATTGAGGAAGAAAAATTATATTGTTGAAAATAAATAAAAAATAATATAGAAAAATAGAAGGATCTTCACCATCCTCAAATCAAAAACTGAGGCTTGTGAATATATTTTGAATCTATTAACATGTATCTTATTTCTGATTGACTTACAAGAAATGGAATGTGTTGTGAGAAATAAATAGTTCTATATTTCTAGTATCATGTAGTTTATAATTTAATGATTATCTAATTTGAAGAAATATTTTATATACATGCTTTTCTCATTGAACTATTAGATAATAAATAATATATTGTGGAATAATATGATACAATAATGTATTAAGTAGCTATGGAGGAAGGAGACAGCAACAAATGCCCCAAATTATTGTGAAGAATGAATGAAAATGTGTCCCTTTAAAATAAATGACATTTTTAATAAATTTAATACCTAGAAGGAAATATTTGTGATACATTGTTTTTGATGTTTTCTTCTTTTAATCTACTATATGAATAAGAAAATACATATAAACTCACAATGAATGTAAAATAAGAGTATAAAAATTTATAATCCAGGAGAGTAAATGATCATCAATTTTTACCGTAAGATATTTTCAGAATTCATGGAAAATAATTATATGATTAATATGAGGGGTTGATAGATAAGAATTTTTTTAAGAGAAAAATAATTTCCCCAATATTGATTTTTTAGAGATTCAGTTCATGATAAAAAGTATCAAATCAACTAGGACCCAATCATTCCAATGAATAAATAAGGGAGAAACCTCCTATTAAATTTTTAGGATGTATTTTCACCAAAAATGGACTCAAAAAATAGTATAATGATATTGAAAAAATTAAAAGGATAATGTAACCAATTATCATTGATTACATTATCACATGTTGATGAACAATATGTGCCCATTAAATCTATTTTCTATATATAATCATAAAACAATACCAATTTAATTGAAAAGTTTGTTGAAATAAATACAAGAAAACCCAAAAATATATTATATATTCATTTCAAAAATTCCAAAAAAAATTGTTTCACTCTAAGTTTTTAAAAAATGATTTCTGAAACAAGCCACCAATTTCATGGAGGTGAAGAAAAAAATATGGATGGAACAACAATTTTATCTAATGAAATTATGGAATTTATGAAATTTATTAACATATAGAGTATAGTAGAATCAATGGGAAAACATTTTTATTTGAAAAAATATTCACAACAACAAAATTCATTTAATTAATAAAAATTTGATTACATTGATTATTTTTTGTGAAAGTTTAAACATGTTTTTTTAGTTATATGAATATTGTTGGTAAGTAACATCCATGACTTTATCTTAAATTGATGTTAGAAAATGTACACATTTTCTAATAAAAAATCATAAATATGAATATTCTACATTGGGGATGAAACTAGGGATGGTAGATGATAAGACTACCATGAGGTGCGTGAATAAGGATGAAAACTAGGGGATTCAAAATTGGATGATTCTTGTGTTGTGTTAATATATATATATATATATTCATCGATTAATTCATGATGGTCATGAATGTTTAAGATAATGGGAGAAGTCCAAAACCAAATAGATAATCCATACAAAATAAATATACAATGATGGTATCAATGGTTGAAAAACTGAAGAACAAATTGAAAGTGTATCACAATTTTATGATAATGGTGCTTATAAAAAATGTGTGCAATGTGAAAAATAATTTATCCATTGAGACAAAATATGTTTATCCTAGAATAATTGGTAAAATTAGTTCATAATATTAAATAATAGTGAATTAAATAATCTAATAGAAAATAAGTATGTTGTGAGTCGAGTGACAAAAAAAGAAATGATGGAAGAGATTTACACTTCTAATATATTGAATATAAATCTATATCAAAAAGATTAATCTCTAAATAATGATCTAGTTGAAATAAATAAATTTAACTTTCATTACAGAGTGGAAAATATTATTAAAGCTATTATAAAATCTGAAAATGAAAAAAAAATCCATGATTCCCCAATAGTTTCATATTTGGAATGCGAATAATGTAGTATTCATGAAGAAAATAGAGAATTTTATAATAGTGGAGATAAGGACACATCGATGGAGAAATAATACTCATTAAAATTTATATAAAATAAAATCAATGGATAATTAACTAAATTTCCATAATTTTGTTGTTGTTCATTTAATTGGGAATTAATAAATGAAATGGAATAATGTCACTCATCAAGGTCAAATAATATATTATTTTATATCACACATAAAATTTTATATAGATTCCATGGAGTAAATACATAACCATGAAATATGTAGTAATTATATTAAAATGGTATTTCATAGAGGGATTATGTAATAGAAGAATACGCTACACAATGTTTATATCTTTCACATATATCTATAATCTCGATAGCCTTAAAAAATAATGATTTTTAAGGTATGATCATTGCTTTCCTAATATTTTTCATTTTATAGTTGAAATATTATTAGTGGAGTTTATTTTTAAATATAAATTTAGAACAAAAAAATAGCAATAATGTTATAAGGTTTTTTTCACTGAGTTTATGTTGATTCAGATTCACAAGAATACATATAAATATCCTTAATGAAATGAATTTTAGTTAGCTATAAAATTTACATATTTTTATACGAATACTTTACCCTTATTTAATATATCTATTATATTATACCCCGAACCACTCCATATATAAGTTTACATGAAATTGTTAAGGGAAAGTCATGGAAACTAATGGTGCCTTCTCCCTCCCATGAAATTGGATGATTAAATATTGTAAATATGTCTACAAGAATGTTGGTGAAGAAGAATACTTCCCATAAACTATATATTTCATTAAGTGGGAGAAAAAAATTACTCATAGAATTTGTTATAAATTAGGGATATAACAGAAACATTGTTCAAATATTTAATTGCATACTAAAAAATATTTCATGAAGTAGAGTTTTATATACTCAAATTGGTTCGAAATATATTGATTCTATTAGTATTTAATAAAATTTATAAAAATTGGAACTATATTTTAGCTTAATATCAGTGAGGAGAGTGTATCTAACTATCCAAAGGAATAGTTGGACTACCATTAATTATAAATAAATGATAAAAAATGATATTTATATATGAATAATATATAACCCCATGATAGTTTTAATTGGTCTTAATATAATAATAGTAAAAGTAATAATTATGGTTTTCTAATTTGTTATAAAATACCTTTTTAATCTTCATGTGAGGTTTAATATATGGATGATCAATATTGCGAGTTAGAAAGTAAAAATATATTCTAGAAAATTCAAGAAACCCATTCTAGTTTGTTAAAATTAATTACTACTGAAATTATTGATTAACAACACTAGGGAAATGAATCATATTTTTTTTCATAACATTGTTTTTTAAGTTAGTGATGTTTTTGATATACTAATACATGAGTGTCTAATATAATTAAATTGATTAGATTTTTTTAAAGTGTTTAATATGGTTTAATAAATTCTCAATGTTTTTAGTGATTTTTAATGGATAAAACTAGTACGATTATTTGAGGTTTCCTATTGATAAACTTTATCTATATCAATTTGGTGAAGATTTTTTATTTAAGTTAATTTAGTAGTTAATCTTAAACTATTAATATGTAAATTTTAAAATTCATATTTATTAATGTGGACCTATGTTTATTTATATATATATATATATATATATATTATATATTTTTATTTTTCATCAGCATATGGGTGAAAATGACTAGTGAATAATTAAATGATCCATATATACGAGTTACTAGGAGAATCATAAGTATTATTATACCCTGAATATCTATCAAAACGACTCTAATTTTGTGTCATAAAAACTATTCATATATTTCATTCAATTATTTTTCAAATTTATGAATTCCAGCATTAAAAATATGTTAATATTTCATTATTTCATCTTTGAATAAAAAATTAGACTATGAAGTTTTCATGAAATTTATTTATATATTATAACATCAAATAAATAACATGATACAATCACTAAATTTTATAGTAAGTAATATTGTAATTCAAAAATAATTAGGCCAAACGATGTAATATTTTTTATTTTGTAGTCTAAAAAGAACTTCAATAATTGATTAATTATGATGGAAAAAACATTGGACGTTTTTAGTTATATTCATAAGTTTTATAATATTCTGATCATTGTTTTACCTCTAATACTATATTAATATTTAATAATATCATTTAAATAATATTTTTAATGATTATATTTAGTTTTCTAATGTAATGGTGATGATGTTTTATTAAATTTTGAGATTTCTTGTGGTTACTGAATCTCCCAAACATATTTTTTATTCAAGGATAAGGAAATTATTATGAATTTAATATTATATAGTTGATATAGATAAAACTATAATATATATATATATATATGTTATCCTAGATGTTCTTTACTTGAATTGAGTAAGTATAGACATGTTTTTTTTACTATAATTAATATAGTTTCAATATATTTTATTGGAATATCTATTAATTTGAGAGAGATAAATTCAATCATATTTTTTATGAAATAAGATTTTATACTCATAGGAAACTAATAAATTTAAATTATATAATATGATAAGATGTTTTTTAGTATTAATAAAATTTATTAGTTGATGAAAATGATATCTAATATAATATGGTGTTCTTAAATTATATTGATAAAGAGGTCATTGGAGAAGATATATAATTTGGTGGGGCATGACCATGAGATTTTTCAGATTAGACACACTCCCAAATGTATTTTCATTATAGTAAATATAATAAGAACTGCAAAATAATGAGTATCCACTAGTATATTTGTTCAATAATTGGATAAAAAAATAAAATCGATGTTATATGTTTTATATGGTTCTAGGGGGAATTAATATTTTATACAAGAGGTTAGAACACTAAAAAATATATTAATGTTATCAAATCTGAATAAATAATATGAATTTGAACATCACTCTAAAATATTTTAACTATGTCAGTGATGTGAGAAGAAGAAAGAATGAATGACAGACATTCTACTTATTATGCATGTTTTTATTAATGGAGTAAATAATTTCTATGTTTTAGGTGTTTTATGGATTATATACGATCCCAAGATATAATATTATATCAAGAAGTATATATTATAATATCTATTAAATATCAATTAATTTTAGTCTTATGTGGATACTTGTGTTACTATATTTATATTCATGAAATTTTATAAATTGAAAAATATACTATTTAAAATGAAGATTCAATATAATTGATAGAGAAAAGTCATATTCTTAGAAGTGAATTACATCAACAAAGGTATCTAGATGAAACACGTTCCTAAAAAAGTTGAGATGATGTGTAACCTATGATACGCGAAGTATAAATGAAGATCATAGTTTTACTTTCTTGGTACTTTATAAAACAATATTTATAAGTACATTAAAAGGATGGTAAGATTATTTTTGTGTTATTTGGTCATGTGTATGTATATTGATATTATATTTGTATGTCTAAATCTATAAAAAATAATTAAATATTGATTATAGTTGAGTGACCTTGATTGGAGGGAATGAACATCATGTAATGGATTTTTCTTCTAGGTATGGAATTTGTAAATTATTTTGTATTTGTTAATTATTTCTTAAATTATATATGTTAGGATATAAGAATAAATTTCTATAGTATATAGAGTCAGATTTATATATGACATTAAATTGAATATATTAATTCATATTAGAAATAAGACTAATGACTCCCCACACTTCGTGGGCCACCAACCCCTATGAACGTCACTGATGAATATATATCTAGTATAAAAGGAGAATATAACTCTATAATATCCTCAATTGAAAGGATGTAAAATTTATTTACATAATGTAATTGAAAATTATTTCATGACGAAAAGGTAACTCATATTTATTATGAACATATTATGAGAGAAGAAAAAATCTCTTATGGGAAATATCATAGATTAATTAATTCACATGATTAATCAATTAATTAAATAATATATTTCTTCCATTAATATAAATAATATATAGTCACTTTGTTATATTAATTTTTTTATTCGGTAAAATAATATCTATATAGTTAATTTTTAGTTCCATGGGATGTATAATTATTTATTTCAATGAGTTTACATGCACAAATTGATATAAAAAATTTGATCCTTACAAATCTTAACTTGTTTTCCTAATGGACGGTTACCAATATTTATAAATGAGTGGTTTAATAAAATCCATAATAAAGAAAATTCCTACAAAATAATTTTTGAAAATACCCATTCAATTAAAGTATTAATCTTCACGAATTATGATAAAATATGTATCCATGATAATAATATTAGTTTTATTAATTTAATGTTAAGATAATAAAATTATACAAGATGATAACATTGAAAGAATATAAAATAAATTTGTGAAGAGAATATGAGATTTTGTTATTATGGAAAAAAATTATTGATATGAATTCTTTCAATTTTATCTAATAGTAGAAAACATGTAGGATTCCCAGGTTGAGTCATTAATAGTATTTATCTGAATACAATATTTTAATATGAGATATAATCATGATAATTTCAATAAAATACCGTGATTTACATTAATTATGTTCTTCAAATCATCTAATGGAAAATCAATTTATTTCTTAATATAAAATATACAATCCATCTAATGAAATTATGAATTTAATTATTCTAGTTTCATTCAAAAATAATTTTCAAAATAAAAATATTTATCTTGAAAGGTAATGAAAAATAAAAAAAACTCACTAATAATATGATTTAATCCCTTAAATACAACAATATATTAAAATTCAACTCTCATGAATATTTTTAACAATACGGTTACATGGTATTCATAATGAACCAATTATAATATCTATTACTAATACCCTTGTTTTAAATGAATTCCAGAACATTTCCCATCCAAATTAGAGATGGAATGGAACAAAAAAACCTAATATAATGAAGTATGTATTTCAATCAATGTTATTACACATGAGTACGTTTAGTCTAATTAAATGTTGTCAAAATGTGATGACACATGTAATTTTGATTTTTTTGGGTGAGATAAGTAATAATGATGTATGTCTATTAAATGACTTCATTATATTATTACCACCACAACATGATATTTTAACGAATTTGATCCTTGTTTTAGTCCCTCTATGATATATATATTTTAAAATTGGATGTGAAATTATTTAAGGTTTTCCCATTGTGTGAGTTAAAAATGGTTTATCTATATACATGGGAACACTCAACCATATTTCCCTAACTAAGGAGTAAAGCTTTTCCCTGTTGTTATAATAAATATTTCTTTTATTATATATATATTGGGAATGAAAAGTGATAAATAATTATGAATGTGAATAATGAATTTCGGTAGGTGGATTAAATATTCCAAAATTTATGCTAATCAAATTTTCAAAATGAACTAATTATTTATTTCCCAGATATTTTTTTGATAATGATATCTATAAAGATTAATTGATGGAGAAGCATTTCCTTGGGGAGGGGGGTATTTGGTATGTGTCTATAATCATTTATTTCATTAAAATATTGATTTTTTTAAAATTTTATTAAAATAAGTATTTTAAGGGTATAATTGAATATTCTATGATACATATATCCGATCAAAAAAATTAAATTAAGGCAAACAATAAATTGATCAATTAAATAATAAATTGATATTGAGTTATTGAGATTGGTTATGAAATTCTATATTCCAAATATATTTTAAAATTTCTAATATAAGTGTTGAGATGAGTGGAGAGATATTGCTATGTAAAATATTAATTTATTATGTTAAAAAATCATCTAGATAATATAATAAAATTATCTCAAAAACATTTATTATGTGTTATATGTACATATTAGGTTTATGGACAATTTAGTTTTCTAAATTGTTCAAAAAAATTAATAAAACAATAATGGATAACAAAAACATAGTGTAATACTCTAAGGAAATTTTTTACAACGAAAATACATCATCATATATATAGTGTCAATTAATTTTGTAGACAATATATAAGATAGAAAAATGAAGTTAAATGTTACATAAAGATATGAATTTTTATATTGGTATTGATAACAATTACAATGGGAGAAATATTGAACCCAAATATTAGACAAAAATATTTATTGTTGATTACTATGAATTCAATAAGCATAATGATGAAATGAAATAAATAAGAACATATTCGATGTAGTTCACAGTTCCTATGTGGGTTTATCTGAGGAATTATAATATTTTCCCATTAATGTGTAATTATACATCTTGATAAAATAATGAATGAGGATTAATAATAAATATTGATGGCTTAAATATATGTATTATAAATATTCATATTAAAATGGACCTTTTACAAAGTAAATAAATTATTATTTATTCATATGAAAATGAATCACATTGGATAGCCTACTAGATGATATTTTTTATGCATAATCATATGTTTAATTGATGAATTTTATGGATCCATACCATTTAATTTGAAAAATTTGATCATTAAAACACTATAAATAATATCAAAACTCTAGGTATGTTAAATCTATACTTTTATTTATTAAATATGATTACCAATGTTGAATGATAAAAAGAATGAATAAATTTGAAATATAATATTTGTTTTTTGAAACTACATCTATATGTTATGTATCATTGTATTGTACCTACTCATTTTTAATGAACTTAAATATTTTGAAATTGAGTTTGTGGATGGATCATTTAAATTATCACATTACTATGTATAATATTAATAATTTTTTGGATGTATTCATATATTTAAGGAAGTAGATTTTATGTTATTCAAATGAAATTTTTGTTGCTTGAGTTTATTGGTGATATATAGAGTTGAACCTAGAATGATTGATCAATATATTTCAATTTAAAAAATGTATTATGATATGTAATAGTTTCCAAACAATATATATAATAATAACACATTATAACATAACTAAAAATTACATGTTATTTTACGTTGAAATATGAAATTTATTCATCAGATAATGAATTTATTGTTGTCCCATGTTGTCTTAACCTATGCTGTGTAAAATAATTCTACTATGATGAAATTGAATAAGGATATTTCACATTCTCGTAGATAATTTAAATTGAATGATATAAATATGATTTTAAGATATTATAAAATAATTGAGTGAAAACATACAAACAACACTATGGTATATAAGAAAAATAAATAATTATCTGGTGGTCTTCTAAGATAAAAAATTATAAAATAGTTGATTGACGCTATTATATGTTTCATTAAATATTGATTAAATTATGTCCATCTATGTGTGGAAATATAGCAAGCCCAAAACATCTCTAAGATATATATGAGTAAATAATTATTATGTTATCGTCATTAGTAATCCAAAAAAGGATGATATAATTTTATTTCAATAATATCCACAATATAGAACAATATTGATTTAAAACTCATTTTATAATTAAGTGATAAATTAGATTGGATATGAAATTTATGGAAAATATATAAAATAAATATTTAGGGAGTGGATAATGTATACATTAATGAAATGAATCATATTTTAGATAACCTCTCTGAATTTATGGATTTCAGGTTCTTTTTCACAATTGGATTACTGATATGTTAATAAATTGTTTCGGATTTTATGTAGGAGTTGGTTGAAGAATAAACAAAAGGAAATGTGTGTTATGTGGTTGGAAAATTAGTGGTATTTTTATAGGTAAAAATTTCTATAATTTTATCAATAAACCATTTGATAATGAATAAGTAAAAACTTTTCCCTTGAAGGTTCATACAATTTTTAAGTAAACTTAATATTGGATATATAATTATTTCAATAACTCCCTCAGACTCACATTTAATAGTATTATTTAATGATATTTTTTGAAAATATCCATTCATTATACTAATTTACATTATTTAACATGTTTTTTCTATCTATAAATATTTTTATTCTTAAAAATTACACTTAATTAATAATTTAATCATGATGATTCAAAATATTAACTAAATTATTTTCAGACAGAATTTTAAAAAGTGATGAAAAATAAATTTAACATATTAATGTACATCATAAAAAAATTAGTAAATATTTTTTTGAATAATCTGATTTTATTTTTATAACTACACTAAAATATTCATGAGATGAATGTTAATTTAACTTTTAATATATATATATATATATTAAATTTAATAAAGATTAAATTTTATTTTTTATTTTATATTTTTAAGATAAAATTAGAATATGTGCATAAACAAATTTTAATGAATTATATATCTTTTTTTAATTAAAAATATCTTATTCATAAATCCATAAAAGTGATTTTCCATTTAGTAATAATAAATTTAATTTCAATAATATTGTTACAAAAATAACATTTATAATTTATTTAAATTCATTTTCAAATGTTAATTTTTTTGATAAATTAACTATATTTAATAAATATAAAAATTAAGGTACATAAATCAGTTATTACATTAATAATTACATTGTTATTTCATCCAAGAAGGTATATTAAAATCCATAAACTGCACATCATAATTCATGTGTGTGTGATAAGAAATAGTGTCTAACACCAGTAAGGATTCATATTGCATAGATATCATAGTGATTTCCATGATCATGATTATATCTTAATGTGTATTTCAATCATGTTGTATTTTTTACGTTTATGTGGGATTTTTTATGTGAACCCCATCATTTTTTCAAAATCATTTCTATTCTAATATATATGATCCTCAAAAGTAATACACCTCTACATGATTATTTTTTACATATAATACATCGATTTAATAACTTTGTAAATGGGCATATTTTAATAAGATGAAACTTATAAATTATGATAATATTTATACAGTTGGTATTAAAAACCTTAAATCCCCAATATTCATATATTCCTAAAGTATATGTAATCCAAATGACTAAGTAATTTAAATATTGATGATACATCACAATATATATCCAATTAAAATTGATCAAAATTATACATCTCATTATCCCATTTTTATTTTAATAATGTTTATCATGATTCAGGCTTTTTTTTATTCTAGAGTTTTTAGTAGTTGTAATATCCATAAGGAATTTAGGTATTTGTTATATTTAAATGTTTTAATGTTTTTTTATTTGTGTCTTTATTATATTTTTAATTTTTATATTAATGTATAATTTAGCTATCATGTAGTTTATTTTATTTTGTATTGTAATTGTACATAGTAATGTAATAGTTTACTATTAATTTTGGACCAAGGTCACAACGGAGATAATTTTTCATACCGTTAAATTATTTATAAAATTATATGATTTGTTTTTTATCATCTTCCATGAAAAAATCAATGTCACCATTGAAATGACTTTAATAAAATAATAGTATAGTATAATATTTTTGTCTTATTATTGAATTTGGTCCACCCATAATGTACTAAAATAACGACATTTAAATAGAATATTGATCATATTGAGTCCCGAACTAGTTATTCATTGATTTTAGAACCTAATATATGAATATTAATTATAAAACATAACATCAAAATCTATAATCATTGAGGTTTCATCTCATTGTAAAGTTGGATACGCGAACAGTAACTTTATAAGTGACGTAAATCTGAAACATGATATTATACATAACTAGAACCAATTTTAGATATATTATTTAAATAACACTCTTCATAACTCCTAGAAATAAAAAATAAGAATGGGTGAGCTATGATTCTCTATTTGGGTAAACAAAAGATGTATAAAAAAACATGAAAATAAGGGTACAAAAACATGATAATTCCAATTCTAAATTATACCATGCATACCATAGAAAATAATAATATGGAATGCCTTAATTCACAGTAGTTCATATGACATGTATTGTAAAGGAATCAAATTAAATAATCATTGAGATTTGAAAATTTGTAAAGTAAAATCTTCTATGGCATACAATATGGTTAGAAACATTTATATCAAGGCTACCCACCAAGTCATTCAAAACATTTTAGAAGAAGGATAACCACCCATCTACCTACATCAGGCTTGGATAAGCTCCAATTATCCATCTTTTGTTTTTGGGATAACCTCTCATGCTGCCACTTTTTTAACACATGGGATATCTTTTAGTATACTATATTTTTTTCTTATTTGGGATAACAACTGGTGTTCCCTTAGGGAAAATATATCATAAATATTTACTAAATTCATTTGAATGAATTATAATTTCATTCCACTAAACACATAAAAAATCATACACATGTGTTTCAGAAAATCGTAAAAAAAATTATCACATTCATACCCATGAAAATGAAATCATTTTCTTAACATTTGACCATTTCATAACCCATATAAAAGAAAAAACCTTCATAAACAATGAATCACTTACTCATTGAATAACCAAAAGAAAATATTTTTTTATAAACATCTTCTTAACATTACCATAATACATTATGGAAAATAATAATTTTGGTATCATTGGATCATACCCCATTAGATCATATATAAGATAAATTATTTTTTTCATTGATGAAAATAATATAAATTTCTAGATCATTCAAATTGTTCTTCAAAAAAAAATACAATTTTAATTGTGTACCAACATATCCAAAATATGAATATTTTAAAATTAATATTGAAAAAAAATTATTTTTTTAAAAAAATCATGTTACCTTCTAATGAAATCATTAAATCATTTACCGCTATAGATGGAATAAAATCTATATGTGTTTTACACAATAGAAACATATTCCTTTAACATTCCTGGTAAAAAGTAAAATTCCCTCATAATAAAAATAACAACAAGATTAATTTTATACCACGTGTCAAAAAGGATAAAATTATTAAAATGGATTTAAAAATAATTTTTAATATTTAAATCACGTTTATATATTGTTAAAAAATATGTACATGGAAGGGAATGTATTTTTACCAATTAAAGAAATAATGTTGATTGTCTATAAATATATTCTTCCATAATAATTATTTCAAAAAGAGTGGAAACATTAATGAAAACATGTATTATCCAAGAATTATTATAGGATATAAAAATTAAAGTGTTTCTTGTGAGATAGATCATAATATGTTATCATTTAATCTTAAGCATAAATAATCCAATTAAACAATGAAACTAGAACATAATACCCTTACAATTTTGAAAAACATTCAAATCATATAATATTGAAATATAGATTAATATATTTATACTATTATCCCTCTAAACATAATTATTACCATCATGGATAAATTATTAGTATTAATATACAAAACCAAAATGAAATAAGTGGTGAATATGGCATGTTTCTCAGAGGAGTAAAAGTGAGACCAAAATTCCACACAACATCTTGAACTTCATTCATACTTGTTCGTAGCCCATATATAATATATATAGTTTAATTATAAGTATGTTATAGAAATTTATTCATATATATCATAATATTTGTTATTTACTTATTAAATTTTACAAAAACACGGTTGACACATATTTATTAAAATCACTATTCGGGGTGATTACTGCTTTGCTTTTCATGTTTGTTTTTGTAAAGTAGTATTGATGCAATTACAATGATTAGGGATACATCACCTCTTGAATTTTATTCATGATATAAATATAATCTATATTAATTATATAGGTATTTATAATTATCCTCAAATGTTATACTTATATTAATGAATTACACCGTTCATAGAGACCGTAGGACATATGTCTTGTTGACCATTTTTTTAAATTTTCAACATATTGAATGCAATATAGGTAAATATTAAATCAATATTTGAGAATCAATTTTATAACATTTATATACTGATAATTCATTTTATATTCCTTTATTAATATCAATGTATTAGTAAAATTAAGTATATATAACATCACTATGTGATAGCGATAGTCCCCATATATGCTTGAGCGAGATTACAATTTTCCAACAATTAGGAAGGTAAGACCATATGTGTGATTTTATAATTACAGAAGTATATTTATTTCATAAATGTCATTAATATAAATTAAATCAATAAATATATTGATCTATTTTTTAATTTATGGGAAATTTATTAAATTGATTTGAGAGGAGGTCGTTCATGGTATACATGATCGACAATATATGTTCACATTTGATTGAAGATGTACTGTATATTGGTAATGAAATTAAAATAATGAAATATAATAACATAGAATATACTGGTGTTGTTATTTCAAAATATTTTATGAATATTATAAGGATTTTAAGAATAAATATAAATTCAATTTCATAAGAATAACACATCTTTTTCAAACAACCACAAAAAGTTTCTCGCCAAATTATCTCTCAAAGTGTTTTTAATATATAAAAGGAAAATAATATCTGTTTTGAGAAATATGTAATTTTTATTGGAAGGTTTTTCCTAAAAAATGCTCACTGTGTTTGTAGAGGATAGGATATGTGATATCCCTTTATAGGTGGGTAAGTTATTTCGTAAGGAAACGTCCAAATATAATAAAAATTGCTAAACTCATTTGGATGAAAAATATTCCAAAAAGGAAATATATTAGTAGATTGGATAATATATGCAAAAAAGTTATCATGTTAATTATATATTTAATGCATTAATTTTCAAATAGAAAATAATAATTTATTTTAACCCCCAACTAAATCCTTTTAAGATTAACCTCGATAATTAATATTAATGGGTTTTCATTATTTTGACTATTCATTATGACTATAACTTATGTTTTAAATATTAATTATTAATATTTAATATGATATAAAATATGAAATAAATTTTATAAAATTAAATTCTTATTTTTCTTAATTTATTTTAATATTTATCTCACTTACATGATGAAATAATAGTTTTCCAAAGATGATGTTTTCATAAGTATAAAATGTTTTATATTCCAATTGAACATAAAAAATTTAAAATTAATTAAAATGGATTAATAATAATATAATATAATTAATTAAATAGTTAAAATTATTTTATAATAAATTGCATATTTATAAATACATTTAAAGGAAATACACTATTAAATAAAAGTTTTTTTCACTACTAATAAAATTAAATACTTTTAGTAAATTATAAAATAATTACGCTAAATTAATTTTCTGAATTTGATTTCATGAAAGGATTTCATTATATCTAATTATTTTTCAAATTTTTTTTTGAAAATTCATTTTGAAATAATTTTACAAAACAAGATGAAACTTCATTTTAGAATAAATACAGTTTTATGAATAAAAATAGTTTAATTCACAACCCATGTGTAGAAAAATTCATATATGAATGATAATAAATTTGAATTAATATATATAATAATAATTTAATTAAAATAATTCATAAATTGAGGAAAATTTAATTTATTGTGATATAAACACATTTTCTATGTAAGAAAAAAAAAATTGAAAATTTAAATTTTACTCCCAAAAGATTTATTTTATTTCAAATAAACAGAATACTAAATAATATATGTAGTATTTTACACCATATGTATCTAATAAAATATATTTTTATGTTCCTAACATCCAATTTATCCATGAAGATATAATGGGATACTATAATATGATTTTTTAAAACATAGTGTTGTGTGTAATAAATGTTATCAAGGTAGTTAAATTTATAACAAATCTTATTTTATAATATATAAAGGTGTTACATTATTATGTTGTTAAAATTAATTTCACCCTCTAAATTACACTAGTACAATCTTAGAAATTGAAGACACTTCGGCCTCGTCGTATCCTCAAGTTTCATTGTGGCATCCACTAATTTTATGTTTCATCATTAAAAATTATATATGTGAGTTTTCAATATTCATTACAATTTCTATTTACAATCCTGAGTCTATACCAACTATTATCAATAATATATAACTTACTATAGTATTAATACCTCATATTTCAGAACATTTCATGGTCTAGGTATCTACTTATTTATGATATATATAAAGAATACATCATTTAATTGATAGAGTTTTGGTTTCAATTCATGATGATAATAAACCATCTATAATCCATAAATAATCATGAGTGGAGAAATATATATAAGGATAAATGTTCCGTTATTTCCTAACAAATGACTAAAATTTATATTTATATTTTATTTTCTAATATATGCTTTTATAGATTAGCGATAACGTACATACCAAGAGGGGATCCAAAAAAACAACTACAACCAAGGTAAAAATTCAAAATTAAAAAATAACGCCACATTTAATAATAAATATTAATGATCTATCACATCACCCTATCGCCATCCATCATCATTAGAAATTTTCATCCATTAATACATCATCATTAGCATCCATCCACGAAGAAAATTGATCTCTAAAGATCATCAAAAACCATCAAACTCAACGTAAAAAATCCCACTTCACCACTTCACCTTCTTCCCACAAAAAAATAAGATATAATAATACTGTGAATATAGATATGATGAGAATGAACATCCCTATGGTACCATCAAGGGGAACCCGATGGCCCCCACCATATCCAATCATGAAAAAAAAATTATTATCAAAAAAAAAGATACACCACTGAACACAAATAATCATATCAAACAAAGATAACATGAAAAAAACCATCATTGAAAGAATGGGGACAAAAACATAATTAACCAATCTATCATTAGGGGACGTGTTATTTGATCCCTACCAACCACTGAACCATAACTCCCAAAAATTCAATGTCACCACCACACCAGATATGATAAGTGGAGAAGTAGTGGAAAGTGAGTTCATATCAATGATAAGTAATTCGAGGAAATAAAATGATGATAATCATTGATTTGGAATAAAACTAGGATCCATGAAATCCAACGAAAACCGGTCTAGGTAGCTTCATGAGGCTCATCGACTACTGAGTTGTGAAACCCAAATCCTATTTAAATGATATATCCAAATCTGAACTAGGGTGGTGTTTTGAAATGTTAGGGAAGAGTTTTGGAAAGTGATTTTGATATAAATAATATCCAATGGCGATCATCAATACCCCAAGAGCATGATAAGAAAACCACATCAACCCTAAAGAAAAAACCATAGCACATCTAAGTATTGTTAATGGAAAAATACTAGAGAATACAAGAGGAGGTGAGGAAAGAGATAATAGAAAGAATGATGGTGCTCATATACGTCATAAACTCTAAAGTGACGGGTTTCAAGACTAAACCATAGGTGGAGACATAGATGAGAGGAGAAATACATAGAAATTTGTTACCACCAAAATCAAATTTCATATTTCAGTAATTATGTGTAGTATAATATTTATGTTGATATAGAGATTCATTGATGATTTTATAGATAAATATAATGTTTTCATCCCCTTAAATTTTTTTATGGTTTCGATAAATTTCATTCAATAAATTAATCCTATAATGACTAATTTAATCATTTCATTTCATAGATGCCCTCATAAAGATCCATTTAAATTATTGAGTGAATGCTATTTTGTAAGAAAATTAAATTATAGGATGGTCTTTGTACCAACATACCATAAAATCTATAGAACTTGATCCTAGAATATATCATATGTTGTTAATGGTTCCCTCAAAGAGAACATTTCTCTGACAATGATATATATTTCTAAAACTCAAATCTATATCAATTTATTGCTGATCATCTTACTAGAACATGAAGGTATATATTAGATCCCAATGAAATACACTTTAATGTGGTACTCCATGAAACAATACATCTTCATTATAATATATCCTAGAATCATGATCTCTTGTGAAATACACTCTGATGAAAATTTTGTCTAGTGACTTTTTATTTAAATATACTAAAAATAAAAGAAAATTATGGGAATTAGTCAGTTTGGGGAGTCCAAAAACTAAATCAATGGTTATTTTCTCCCATTTCCATTCTTGTATGGGTAATAATTGTAACATACCAATAGAATATCTTCAATCAAACATAGATTTCTGATATTCCAATAATTGGGATACATAATATACAATAACACCCTTTATGTTGCACAACCATACATAAAATTTAAAATCTCTAAAAATCAGTGTACATTCAGGATGAATAGAGAATGAGGATCTATGAGCCTCCTAAAATAGATACTTATTCACATATTGTATGAACAACATTTAAATAAAGTTACTATAAATTATAATTATATCTAAATCAAGGATAAATATAATGATATTTTTTCCATATTTTAAAGATCATTGTCAGGAGTCTCTTCCTCAAAAATCATCACATGTATTAATGTATGATTTTTTATAAATAGAAGGATTCACCACTTGATTCAATATTTCTAGATCTACCATTTTAAAAATTTAAAATATTTGATCTATTAATCTAAATAATAGATTACTTGACAAGAATCTTTCAACTCATGTCATCATCTACCTTTTTTTCTTTTTCAAGGTGGAAATGTATTATGAAGACTTAATCATTATTAAGTTCCTTACCATCTTGTAATGTAATTTTTCTATTTCATATCTGTGAATAAAATATCATAATTTTATTATAGGTATATTTTAAAAAAAGTTCATTATACAAATAATGCCTCCATAAATTCAATAAAATAATTACTATATCTACCTCTGAATCAGGAGTTGGTTAATTTTTCTTAATAACATTTCATTTTAATAAAGCATAATCTATCACCATATCATTCATCCTAATAAAAAATCCCAATCCATTCCTCGATAAATAACTATATATTATAAATCCATATCTATTATAGGGTAATGTAAGAACATGTGCACTAAAAACTCATCTCATGAGTTCATTTAATTTTTATTCGCATTAATTTCCAAAGTGGAATTATATCCCTTTTGATATTACATTATTATTATAACATACATTCCTTAAACCAATTTCCTAATTTTTTGGTAATATCTATCCAAACAATGAAAAATACAGATCTTAGCCATAGTGGATGGTCTGGGATAATGTTCAATACCTTCGACCATTAATGTGTTCATAGATATACCTTCCCTTGGGATTATATGAAAAAAAATATACATTTTGTATCCTTAAAATTGAATGTTGAATGATTTTAGGTAGAAATATAAGTATAAAATAATATTTAGTTAAATTATATAGTCAATATCACCATTATCATTTTTTTAACCACATAGAAAACACATGTTAACAATAAATGCGCTAAGTAACATTTGATGACTTTAATAATCATCATTATCCAAAATTAATTTGACCTCATTATTGGTTTTTAAAAACTATTATACAAAATATGGAATTAATTTTATCAATTTCATTTCATTTAATTTTCATAATATAATATAAAATTAAACTCACAGATGTGATGAAAAAACTTTTCCAAAGAAAACATTTTCATATATAAGCTGAACAAACAATTGATTCCAATTAACAAAATTGTGTTAATACATATATAAATTAACTAATGTTACTTTTAATATAGTATAAAAAAATTGAATGAATAATTTCAATTAGATAAAAAGATAAAAGTGTAACATGAAAAAAATGGATGTCCAAGGATAAATTATCACTGTATGTCCGAAAGTATTCATCACATGCACTTAACGCCCACTTGAATTCTTCACCATTAGGAAATTATGAAGGAGCTATGAATTATATTTTTTTAGAACAACATGACTTAAATATGGGTTGGGGTTTGGTAGAGGAAATTTTTATAATATAATAAATATTCATGGATTTGGAGGTGTGAGGACAAGGGGTGGTGAGGGGTGGTATTTACAGTGGAAGAGATGTGTGTTTCTTCAAAATTTTATTAATATGTTTATTATTTTGGCTCAAGAATATAAATATATAGATAATTACCACTAAATATTTTAAAATAAATAATTATGTGTCCAAATTATTGGCATACATCTGCCATATATCATTTATGGCTCAATAATTCATGTATTTTTTATATACCATAAATTGTCGTGTTTCACTGTTCACCGAATAAATAAATTATTTCTGAAATATACAAAAAACTCAACCTAACATTTCTTAAAATGTAGAATTAAAAAATGGTCTTTATTTTAGGAAAATAAATTTCAATATTTGAAAATTTTAATTTTTAAATAAATTCATCATTTACTTAAAAATGCATATTTTAATATTATAAAAATCTATTTGACACTTTGATAAATTAAGTAATCCCTCAAAAAAATATCCTATAATTATAAGAAAAGAAATATTAATTTATAATTCTATTTTATGAAAAATAAATTTCATTTTTCATATTTATATTAATTATGAAATTTAAAAGAAATCCACCAAAATACCAACAATTAATTTATCATTTTTAAAACATTTATTTACTTATTATATGATAAAAATATATTATATTTTCATCACTAAGATTACTAAATTTTATATATACTTTCATAGGTCAAGTGAAAATTCTATTAGTTATACTACTATTCTTCATGACCACATTACTATTACAACAGTCATATTTAATAGTATATTATAGTTTAAAACTCGATGTTGTGGGAGTGTAAACTATTGAAGATGTTAACTTTTAAAATTTATATACCATAAAATCTTGGTTTATTACAAACCACGTAATCTATTAAATTTATACCATGACAAAAAAATAAATATTAAGAGATTCCATTTTACATTATTTGATCATATCAAGAGTGATTATATGAAGCCACAAATAATATTTCACAACTGTATTTAGATATGATATCATTGTCATTTTATTCATAGAATTACTAAATTAGCTAATATAAACAAACATAATGTAGGTCTAAAATATTATAAGTTACTGAAATAATCACATAATAGTAATTCTCATCCATAGAACTGAATGTGTGATGGTGATTTTAGGTAAACCCCAAACACTCAGAGATGTAACTATAATATGAATGACAAGAACATAAAGAAGCGAGTAAGAAGTTTTATTGTGTTGATATGTAAATCATAGAATTTTAAATAGGCCCTTTTAATGTATTTTGTAACATCATACTTAACTCAACTCTTATGAATGTTCATTTTGATACTAGTGAATCCCACTCATTTATTTATTTATAATAAATTATTCTATATTCGATGTATGTAGATATTATTCCATATGTCATGAGAATTTAAACACCACTTGATCAGTGAGAGTGTATGGGATTTAAATGAAAGGATTATTTTGTAGCATTTGAAAAAGCCTAGCATGATTGGGATATTTCATTTAAAGGCCTATATTTCATCAACTATATGATGGAAATGGATTGGTAAATTACGGTCTATGATGATATCACTCATTATATGTGATAGGAAATGTTTACATCTATAAATGGTACAATGAATATTTATAATGGTTTCTGTAATTCGAATCATGTAAAAGTAGTAATATTATCACCAATATTTGTAACTATATGTTTTTATACTGAATTAGTCACTTTTATGACTAATGAAATAATTTTGGATTTATATTTTACTAAAATTGTGGATAAATTTTCAATAATTCATCCTAAACATATAAATGATTTATTACGTAAATGGGATGTGAAATTTTTTTTTTGATCTTTTTAAAGACATAAATTCTATTTCACTTTACAATATTTCTTAGATAAAATTGAATTGAAAATGTTGGAAATTTATTATGATGATTTATAATATAAATTCTAGGAACGTTGTTTTGGGATCCACTAGTTCTTTTTGTAATGAATTTGAGTGGTTTGATTCATCTTTGTCATGAATTTTATAAATTGAAACACGATATGATTAAATACTGAAATTCACTACATTTTATTGATGATTATTATTTATCAATTTTATAGAGATAATGGTTCTTTAATATTGATCTACTCAAAGGTATCACAATATATATTTTAATAAATATGATATTCAGAAATTTTCTTTGGGTAGCCATTACTATCATTATGAATAATTGTTCATTCACATTGGTCTTACCAGTAAAATTGTGGTTTTCTATCCATTGATGAATTATGGATTTTAGTAGTATATTGACCATTTATTTTTTAAGTGTGTTGAATATTTTTTTCTGTATTCTTATACACACAAGGAACATCAACAATATTTATAAATTTGGTTCATTATATTTTGAGAAACACAATTTTATGGTAAATTTACTTGATGTGATTTTAATATATTTGATTTTTCCTCCTTCCTTTTAATTTTAATTAGAGGATTATGAGTATACCCTAAAACAATATAATCTATATATTGACTTAAAATTTATGTATTTTATTTACAAATATTTATAGGCCTATCATGTTATTATCATAACTTTTCTCAGAGATTCCAACATCTATAATCTCTTATAAGAAAACTCAAGAAAACCATAACGTTATTCCATTGTTTTGAGGCTCCTAAAAAATACATTTTGGATTTCACACAAATTTCTATTTTCAAAAAAATTAGTCTTTGTCCAAATAATGTGAGAGGATGCGTGGTTTTTTGAAGGCATCTAGATTTGGAACTAGTTGTGCTAACATTTAAAGAAATTATATGGAATCTTATAGGCCATGATAGTTCATATTTCATTAGATGAATTATATGACCCATAAAAAGTACATTACTATGGAATTATATTATTTTAATATATGGTTCCATTATCCATTTGTGGAGTAGTTCATTTTCATTATAGACCATAATAAATTGAAACTAATACTTGTTCTAATTATATTTTGATCTGAAACAAATATTAAGGATGTATTATCTCTAGGTATTTCACAATAATTTTTATTATAAACCTAGATAATATAATTATATGTATTATGAAGATATATAAAGATCATAAAATCAATTATAAAATTATGATCATGATCAATAATAGGTTATAAATATGCTTGATGATATGAACTTGTATTTCAATGGTCATAATAAAGATGACATTTTCTATCAGGTGCCCCTTATTCCTCACATGATTGAAAATGTATAGGATTATTATAGATTAGAATCTATTTTAATTTCATATACATGAAATCAAAATAGTGGGGAGAACATTGATATTTGGAAATAATATTATAACACTATGTTTCATTTTCATGGTCAACATTTTGTTCCACAATATAATCATTAAAAATATCACTATGAATTAAAAACTCAAAATGTGGTCTTAATCCAAGGATAATAATGGTTTATATGGTGTGATAAACTCATATATTATGGGATGGTTTGAAAATGAATTTTCTAGAGTATGTCTTAAGATGCATTAATCCTTAACAGATCATCGATGGACACTAACAACCATAAAGTTTGTTAAAATATGTACCTCCCAAATATTTAAATATGATAATTTATTAAGGGTGTTTTTTTAAAATCTCATGAGGAAATTTTTGGATAACCTTTACTATATGAGTGGATTTATATTATCCCAAGAGATAAGATGAAATTATCACTATTCATTAATATAATTTTATAGAAAACCTGGGATAACTCTTTACCCCTAGAATTAATAATGTTAGATTGAGTACCATTATTTATCATCTCCGAAAAAGATACCAATTTTATTTTCTAGATTTAGAGATCATTAAAGAATGATTTGGTTAACTAATTGACCATGACCACAACTTTTTATCCTGAACATTACAAATAACATGAATGGGAGATCCAATATTAGAATATATTATCTAAAAATATATTATATAAATTGAAGGCTCATGGGAAGATAACATACCATTATTAGATCTATTATACATTAACAGTTATCATAAATTGATATATGTGGATTCATTTAGTGTATTTTACTGATATAATTTGTTGTATCCAATTTTTTGGGTATGGACTAGATAATCATAGTTCTTGTAACATAAATTGGTTCAATAGATACAAATAAAATTAAAATGATCATGAAAATATTGATGTAAATTTAATGTAATAAAAAATATTTTGTGTATAAATATCATAAACCATTATAATTTCATATTGGATATCATGTAGTCTTTAAAGTCTTCCTTTTTATAGGGAATTCAAATTTTACAAAGTCCTGAAAATTTTATCCTCATTAAATGGGATATTTGGAAATATCTAAATTAAATAACGATGTGTAAATTCCATTGAATATATCTAAATGATTTTCTACCTAAACAATGTATTTTTATATCTCAATTGAGTATGTTTCATCCTAATCATGACCAATTTAATTAATGGGATCATGGTTATCATGCACCTGATGCTAAATTGCTACATGTCCCACTACAGATTATGGAATGACTAGAGAATGTTTTATATTTAAAATTATTATTTAGGTGTATCATTAATGGAAAAAAATTTAGACTCTGAATGGTAAATTATTTTGAGAATAATTTATTTTGGCTCAAAATTTTCAAAAACAGATGATATATTAATCTCTCTATGGATGTAAATATTAATTTATTGGAGAATTTGAAACCATAAGTATCATATTATATTCCATTTTCTTATTTATATTCTGTATATATTAAAATGAGTTTTATTTAGTTAGTTAATAAATTTTATAGGGGAGTTCTGGAATGGTTTTACAAGTGAAATGTTTAATAATTCTTAGGGGAAACTATGATACTTATCTTGGAAACTATAATGAATAATCTATAAGCCACAATTAACATGCATGGTTGGACCATGTTTTGGATAAACCATAATCATAGGAAGGGATATTGTGAATGGGGAAAAAAATAAAAATTTATTTTCCCAATATATCTTGTCAAATAATGTATGTGGGTGGTTCAAAGATTTTATCGTGCACCTGATTACATCATAATTTCCCAAACTGTGGATCACAACCATATGATTTCTATATGATATTATGATTATTTTAGTTTAACTATGATTTTTTCCAGGAAACACCCATGGGTCTTCTCCTCATATAGGTTCATTAACTATTCTCCTTCTATAATTATTTATATGTTAGAGTAGGATCCATAGAATGAGGTTTTGTGTTATTTATGATAACTTTTATTTATTGGTTTTAATATTAATATACTCATTTTCTAGTCTTGGTATTTATTTTATATAACATAGAATATAAAATGTATAAACTATAGTTGTCATACAAAATTCTTATCACGGTTCTCCATTATAATGAGAAACAATAATTTCCATGATTATATTCTTAATTATATATTATAAAGCTAGATGAAATCATTTGAGTGACGCAAATTATACAGTCTATCTAGGGTAAATACCCATTGGACTTTGATGCATATTATTATGGTGTATTCACTATCTAATATCTAATTTTGGATATTATGAGAATGTTAATTTAAAGTAAAAAATCAACATTCATATTTATCATCAGATGTTTTTATCTAAACATGTGTGTATTGATCCATAGAATTTAATATTTTTATTATTGATTATTATGAATTGTATACTTCAATGTATTGAGGGAAAATGTGCATCCATATGTCCTTATTGTAGTTATATACATTGATTGTTTCATAATCAAAAATTCATTAATGAGTAATGTGACAATAGATTAGTCCCTTTTGTTATTTAATAGAATTTTCTATCTTAGGACCTTTGATTGATATGATACAACCTAAATGTATTCATGGCCATAGTGTTCAATATGAATGTTAGACATCCAAAACATCAATGATACATCACCCACATTGGATGATGGTATGAGCATCCTCCCCTTTTGATTATATATATCATTATGAAGGGATTATTTTACACAATAAGCATCTTTATGAGGTATTATGACATTGTGGAATTCACCTCTTTACCTATGGGTAATTAGTCATGTTTTTAAATGATAACTGTGTACATTATGATTCTTTTTTTTAACTCCACTATGAATGGGCTTATATTTTCACACACTAGGTGTAGAAAGAATATATTTTTTATTAATATATTATTATTTGTTACTTAACAAGTTGAATACATATTTTTTCCTTGTGAGGTGTAATAATTATTCATGTTTCATTAATCATGTATAATTGGTTAAAAGATATTAAAGAGGATATTATTTGATCATAATATTGAATAAATATTTATTATATATTTAGTGAATATTGTATTTATTTATTTATTAAAGAATAATGAAGCGATAATTAATTAATAAAAAACAGTCACTATTCAAGGATTTATAAATACTATGGTGGAATGAAAGACATAGTTACATGTTCATGGTGAGATATAATATATATTGAATATTATTTTAATATATAGTATTTAATATAATTTACGAGTTTATAACATGTTAAAAAATATTATTATTATTTTAATTATATAAATGGGGTTAAAAAGGTGTAAAATAAATAATAAAGTGAACATGGGAAATTAATTTTTTCTAACCATTATGGTATATATACCTAATTATATTATTTTTCTAGAGAGATGTTAAATTTAATTTTTTGTGAACAATGAAATCCATATAATCATCTTGAATCAATTGAATTATCCCATCTCTATGAATTCTCTCGTGAACATAGTGTAATCTTCCTCGACTTCCTACTCTCAAGTCAATGTAGATCAAATTAAATAACTTTACAACAATCCTCAGGGTGACAAAAGTTTATGAGAAAACGTGATAAGATCTATCGTTATTTCCAATTGAGATTCTTATGGTGACATCTGGATATTTTTGGAACATATGTGGATCACTTCTAGATGGATTCTATTCTTGATTACTAAAATCCAAAGATAGTTCACCATAGACCCATTTTCATATCCTTTAGTGAAGAAATAATTTCTCACAAGTTAAATATGTATTGTTTAAATTAAATACAAATAACATGTAACAAGGTTGTGGTTCAGTTCTATAATTTTTTCAATTGGCTGTATTGATCGACTCAATTCCATTAATCATGATGGTTATCATTGTGTAAATCTCATAGTGATCATTTATCATGTAAAAAAATTATGGCATGACCCATATGACGTTTTTCATATAACCAAAATCTATATCAAAGATGATACTTTCTATATAGAATATAATGTTAATGATTCTATGTGTGTTTGATCCCCAAATGAAAGATAAGTGTCTACTTTCTATCATCTTGTTTTGAAATTATCATCTCTTCTCACCAAGAACCATATATTTAATCTATTATGGATATATATATATATATGATCTTCAAAGTGTTCTGATGGTATATTTATTGGAGTTATTGATAGAAGATGTTCTTTTTTCACGGATCTAGATTTTTCCATTTATTCATTCATAAATTTCATCTCTCATTGATAGGTACATATCTTCTCTCCCACAACAATACTAAGGAACATAATTTATTATATCTTACTAAATATATATTTATTTTTCATCCGGTAAAATAATTAATATATATTTATAATAATATATTTTGTTCTATTACTTTAAAAATTATTTATTTTAAATAATGAATGACGATCATTTTCAAAAAAACAAGATGGAATTGAGGTGTTAAAAGATAATTTAATCATTATGTTTGTATAGATTCAATTATATGTGTTAATTGGGATGTATAATGGTTTGGAAATACATTAATCAATGAGTTAAATATTATAGTTTTGATGTAATATCATAAATTGGGGTCACCGAAGTGACAACATGTAAATGGACAACTAAACACTCACATGTATATAGAGGTCCTTGCATTATGAATATGCTTGTTTGTTAACATGAGATTGTTATCCAAAGTGGTAACGAATTGATTTATTATATGTTTAATGGTTTATTATATTTAATTCATTTATAGATTTGATATATTGTACTAACATATTTCTTTTCAAAGTGGGGTATGTGGGAGATATTTTTGGGTAAGGATATTTGGTAAGATTTCACATCCCTTCATTTGAAAATTGGTGTATATGTATACTTCTTTCCTCATGAGAAAGATAAATGAATGGTATCAAACAACCTTAGCGGATCATCATAATGATTATTCTTTGGGACAATGTTTGAAATTGGTGTATTCATTTCAGATTCATTTATGTTATGCCGGTTTTGATTTAATACAATGATACAACCTTTTTATTTCATGAGTCTTATGTTAAAATTTTTATCTTACACAATAATATAGTAACAGTTATTACACACATGAATCATATAGTATTTTAGGCTATTTTTCTTTTATCCTGTAAGGATATGGTTGTGCATAATCAAAAACTATCGCACACAAATTTAATAATCTCATTAAATTTATTACCATCATTTGATGTCATGGGGATATCACCTTAGGTTAATATAACCTTTCACCTAGACTAAGGAAATGGGTGGGTCTATGATTCTATAATCCACTATCTATGAAATCTGGAAAGCAATTATTTATTATTCTCATAATTATGTTTGGTTAATGTTTCCACCATTTATTGATAACAATCACCTCAATGTCTCAATATATCTCTTATAGAACATTTTTATATTTAGGTCAATATATATATACATATATAATTCCAAATTAATAAAATAATGAACTATTGAAATTTTTTCATGAAAATATATCTCTAAAATTAAAAAAAATTATTTGAATTTCTCCAATCTATTTTAGCTATTCAGACCCAAACAATATTTATTGTACATATTTTATATATCAATGAATTAGAATTTACCAGCTAAAAATACCATGTTATATCTAATTTATAGTTAAGAAATATTTTTTTATCTAATGAACAATTGATTTATCATAACATTACATAGGTTTCATATTTTATATTATTATCACCCTGATATAATCATTATCATAATTATACTTATCCTCTGTAAATAACTCTATTATTGAAATAATCACCATGTATACAATGGTCATCTAATTATTTTCAATTATTTTCACTTTAATTTAATTTTAAATAATAGTTATAAGTTTATAAAGTTTTACAAAAGTATAACCTCCCACGAAATGTCTAATTATAGGTATTAATATCTCCATCTTTACTTATACCACTCAAAACAATGGGTTTTCAAATGGTCTTTATAATATTGATAGACAATCTTATTCCTTACAATACATTTTTTTTCCAAAACACTTCATTAAGCCAAATAGTTCGATAATACTTGAAATCAAACTTAAAGGAGAAGAATAATAATGTACATTTTAAAATGAATGTAAATCCATAATTAATTTGAAATATAATATGTTTTATCCTCCATTATAAAATATTTCACTATATTAAATACCAACATAAATGTTAATTCACATTTTCCAAATTAAATCACATCTAAAATTCAATAATTCCAAATATGAATTTATATATATAATGATTATTCAAATCTTTACAACAACAATGAATTTTATCATTACACATTGTATGATTTCCCAACCATTGAAGAATAATACCAAATAGAAATTATAATCCCTAATTTAATCAAATAACTAAATATATTGTAGTATCCTATCATTTATTATGCATTACTTTTTATATTAAATAACGAAAATTCAATTAGAATTTATATGATTCAAAACCAACACATAAAATAAAAAAAATAATCCACTAAATACATTTCTAATAATTAAACCATTCACAAAGAAGTAAATTATTTTCTATAGACTACTTTATCCATTAAAACATATATTTTCGAGAAAATCAGACAACATTTACTAATAGTTTCATTTTATTACTCCCATCATTTTTGTTCCATAAATATATAAAATCAAAATTTTCAAATATGAAAACAATTAAATGAAATGATATTATATTTTACAAAATATTATTATAATCCATCTTATGAATTACTTCCATATGAGAATGAAATAACATAAGAAATAATGAAATTTTTTAACAGAATACAAAAAATTAAATATAAATATTAAAATATTGAGATCAGCTTCTTTATCATTTTCCCTAACAATTGTACCACCAATTATTATAATAAATTGAAATATAAATATTAGAAATAATATTATAATGTTGAAAATTAAATAAAATAATATGGTGGATAAAATTTAGGGAATTATCAAGGAAATATGTATAAGGGTAATATGTACTATTAACATTATTTATCCATTACTAATAACAAAAAGTATTAGGAATTCATATAACCAATGGGAATAGAGAAAAAAAAGTAATTAACATACAATAAATTTTATGAATTAATAATTATTTCTAAATAACACCTTAAAAATTTATAATAAATACATAATATCTAATGTATATATATAAGTATTTATTCATTTGTTAAATAGTATAAATAAAAAAATACCAAATATCTATATCTATGCAATATGATTTTTCTGTATTATAATATATTTTTATTAAAAAGTAAAATATGATAAATTTATATATATATATTATAAAATGGATTTCATTTATTGAATTAGTTATTATTCTGGAATGACAGATTTCCATAAAATTAAAAGTATATATTATTTAATAAAATAAATATTACAAAATTATGGAGAAAGAATTATAAAACTATCCATGAAAGTTGGAAGAGAGATCATAATGTACATTAATTATAGAAGTGAATTATAATAAAATTTCCATTTATTTTCCAATCAATTGACCAAAAAATACCTCACGACATCTATGTGTGATGATGAAATTCATGGACATCAGAGTATCTATGAATTATATATGTTTATTTTTAATCTTCTTCACAGGATGAATAATTCCATTTCTAATATTCCCACAATAGTAGTTGAGTCACATTCAAGACATAAGTTGAATCATACTCACTAATTCACCATTTCAGATTATTTTAGAATATGAAGATTCACATCTTAAAGTGCTACAACTATACAATCTGGACCATAGGGAAATCCCGTTGTATCACCATTGTGATTGAAATTATGTATGTATATAAAAAAATCTAAGAAAACATTATTTATGGGAGGGAATAATGAATGACTTTGGAAAACTATAGAAATGGTATAATATTGTTATTTTGTAAATATTATGTAGAATATTTTTAAAAATAATAATATATTTCAACTGTTGAAGGAATTAAATCCTCCAGTATTTTAATTTTTGACATTGTCGTATTAATAATGATCCCTCATTTAAATTACTTACTGAAAATTTTAAAATTTGCCTCTCGATCTCATTTATAAATGTATTCCCCATCTATCAATATCAATATAAAATATCTATGTTTGTTCCTTAATTTATATATGTACATATTCCCTTAGAAAAGATATATTCTATGTTGGTTTGAATTTTGTACGATGAAATAGTCCTAGGTTATTCATTATGAGGGAACTGATAAATTTAAGGAGAGAACATAGCAAATTATATATCTTGTAATTATATATCCTCTTCAACTACTCATTCACATTTACTCTTTCAAATAATATTTCGATACACTAAGGATGATATATAAACATCAGTATAAATATATAAAAATTAAATTAATATAATAATACTCAATTGTCTCAATAATTTTTTGATTCTATATTCGTGATAGGTTTGGTTCAACTACTTACTTTACTGATGTTTTAAAATCTATAAAATCATATACATAGATGATAATAAAAGGAAATAAAATGGGAACATTATTTATACAGATTTTATTAATATTTTGATTATAGATTTTTAATATTGAGTAAAATATTTACATCAATATAATTTTATTCATTATTATCAATAGTTTTTTGTAAAAAATTTATTTTCTTGCTCAAGAACAACATTTTTACCTTCTATTGAATTATTAGTTAAATATATAGATCATAAAATTTCAAAAAATTTATTACCTAGACTAATATTTGAAGTGTCAACATTTAATTAATGACTGAATATCAATATTAATACACAAAAACTAATAAATAATAGACAAAACATATAAAATTAGATAATCTAATTACTTTATAACATATTATAAAATGATTAATAATAAGACATAATTTATTAATGTAAAATATTTGGGTTATAAATAATGTCACAAGAATGGATTATTATTGTTATGTTTATTATACAGTAGGATTATGTGAATTGATATTATTAATGTGTAATGATAAGGGTTTTTCTTTGAATATCACTATGAAATAGAGATTTTATTTTAATATATTCTCATCATTATAATTATATCTTCCATTTCATAAATTAATATTTTATTTTATTTTTCTCGTATATCTATTTTGAGAAAATAGCACAATATTTTAATTTCTAATAAAGATGATTATAATTTAAATTATAATTACATTGACATTGTTGTTGGTAATATATCTCCGTCAAATAATAAGTATTTATATTTTTTATGATTATAATTATTTCAATGTCAATAATTGTATATCGTAACATTATATTGAATTTATCTTACTTATAAATGTGTAATATGAATATTATTACTTATACTGTGTAATGTTTCTCATAAATTGTTTTCACTCATTATTTTGCCTCATAGTTTTCATTGAATTCATTTAATTTCATTGTTTATAAATTTATCAAAGTAATATTTCTTTAATTTATCATTTAATGAAGAACAGTTTATTTATAAATTATATCTCTATAAATGATATAAAGATGAAGCTGATGTATCCTTTTATTGAAAAAAGTTATATTTTTCTGAAAAATTGTTTTATATGGGGTTGTATTCCTTAATGGTTATTTTATTTCATTTTAGATATTTTTATTTAGAGTAATATATATGTTCTCATTTGATAGTTTTATTTTATAACTTATGAACATTTTTTAATGTAATTATAATTTGTTTATGAGGTATATTTATGTAATGATCAATTTATAAATTCTTTTATGTTTCCTATGAATATATATATATATATATATATATATATTGTACTAGATGTAAATTTTAATCTATAACCTCAAATGAATTGCGTAACGCATGATATAACATCATATGTATCATTATTTGATATATGATGTTATTTTAGTCTATACTAGTATGTACTATGTTATTATCTTAATTATGATGGACTGGGTAGTGAGACTCAATTTATCGTATTATTTTCAGAAGAACTCAGTTTTTTCTATAAAAGATTTTGAAATATTCTTGACATTATTCTAGAGCATCGCCTTCAAATGGCCTGTGATTTCGAGCCCCGGTGTGGCCAGAATTAAATTTTCAGTGCATTCACACCGAGAACACCAAATAAATTGGATAAATCCTAAATGGTTATCCGGATCAGAAATCTGAGTAAACTGATTGGTCCGAAATGGGGTTTTTACCCCTAGAATGACATAAAACATGTCGGCGCGGGACGTTGGGACCCATCGCCCATTAGCAGAACATGAAATGAATAAATTAATTGATTAATTTATTTGTTTAATGGATAAACTCAGGTATCTCTTAAATGGTAGCTCGGAATAGAAAAACAAGGGCACTGTTGAGTCCAAAATGTGTTGTTTACCCTATGAGGGGTGTAACCTTCGCGGGCGCGTGCCTTCTATGAAAAATGCCACCATGGGCATTTTCGTAATTTAGCAGCCTTACACTTTATGTTTTTTAACTTTTTAATGAGGTCTCGGAATAAAATTTTGAGACCTCTGTTGTGCTCGAGAGGTGGTTTTTACCCTAGGAGGGGCTTAATCTCGACCCCGTCGGGGGTTTTGGATGCGGGTGTTTTTAGGAGTCGAGTTTTTAATCAAAAGATCTTAATTATTTAAACTATTCTCTCCCTCTCCCCCATCCTCATTTCCACCCCTGGTGAAACCCCCTCACCCTCAACCTCCTCTCCTCTTCCACCACCTCCTCCTTCCTCCCAATCAAGGTGGAAGCGACAACGGCGGGGTGTAGATCGACGATGAAGCTATGGGCTACGCCTAACAAGGTAGGTGGTCATTGTTTTCAGTTTTTAAATCTTGAACCCCTCTTTTAATCCCAATTATAGTGTCAAGAAATTGTTTGATCTTCGAAAAAAGCCCAATTATGCGTAGTACATTTTCCAAGCTTTCCATCACCTATTTCAGTTTGTAAATCCGAGTTCCGACGACTTTGAAACCGTCCACCGAAGATTGATGGTTTTAAGGGTGTTTTCCAGTGGTTTTTGAGTTTTTCCGACCCGATTTTGGGGTTCCAGCGGCGGCCCGGTGAGCATAAGGCGGCTCCTTCTGGCGGTTCGGCAGAGCGGTGGTTGGAGGCGACATCAGCGAGGAGTTCGGTTGAAGGCTCCAGGCATGGTGGCACGGGCTCCCTTCAGTGGAGGTGGTCGGGCGAGCAGTGTCGGCATGATTGGGGAGGCTAGGCATGTGGTGTCGGCAGTCGGGTGAACAAAGGTCACGGCGCGCGACCCAGCAGGGGGAGAAAGACCAGCGTCCCGCGGGTCTTCATGCAGCGGGATGACCAGCCACGAGGTCTGACCTACGCATGTACCGTGGGTCCACGGCCAGCCCACGTGGCTGAGCCGCGGGCCGGCGCTGCGATTTGGGCTGGCTGGCGCGGGTCGGGCCAGAACGGGCGGACCAGCTGGTCTAGGCCGGTCCAGTCCAAGGGGCTCGCCCCCTTTGACTTCGGACACCCGTAATTCTCACTACAGGAGTCGGTTTTGCATTCCATCAGCGACAGTGTACTTTAGGCATCGAGACGAATCTTTTGAGATGGCTTTGGAGTTTTTAACTCCCGAAACGGAGGGCCTCAGTGGCGCGACACGCAATTATGTCGTTTGGCGCTTTTCTCGGGGGTTCTTGTTTTGGATGGTGTGGACACATCTGATGTCTGTTTTGAGCGCCATCAGTGGCATTGTAACCCTGGCATTATTCCAGAGTATTCTAGTTTGGTTTCGGGAATTGAAGCTGGTGTTGATGCATGGTCCCCACATCCCATCTTTCGAGCTGTACGCAGATTTTTTTAACTTTTTCATCGGACGTCCATTCGGGGCGTGCGAGTATTCGATATTTGGGTTTTTTTTTGAGGTCATTGCAATGGCGAAATCTGCCCGCATTAATTATGCATGGTGGGGGGGCCTCGGAATGGTCATTTTGGGAGTTGGCGGTGATTTCTAGCTTTATCTCCAGGTGTCTGTTTTGGAAAAGTGAATAGTCCAACTTATGTACTTTTCTGAGAGGATCGCAACGGTGTGATCCTTTGGTAGGGCTTCGAGACCACGATGTAGGTCTCACACAGCACCTCTCATGTTCGGTTTGTCTGAACGCATCATTTTCTCCAGATGTCTATTCCACTCAAGTGAGCAGTCCATTTAACATGTTTTCTCTATGTGATCAGAATGGTGCGATGCACCGGACTTTTTTCGGGGCTGAGGCTTGGTACCATGGGACACCATTCGGGCGCAAAGTGGTGTTGGTGATTTTTTCGTCGGATATCCATTTGAGGCGATTAAATAGTCTATCTCGCATGTTTTTACACGAGGATTACAATGATACGAACTGTTTGGATGTGAGGAGCCTCATTCAAGACCTCATTTAATTATGGAAGCATGAAAGGTGTATCAGTGGTGGTTCATCCTATGGGGATTGAAGGGAACCCTTGGTGTGTGATTGCATGCACTCCCGAGTGAGTGAAGTAAATGTTTGATGAGATGTAGTTGGTTGTGCCTGGGCCGATGAGGTGGAAAGTTGGAGTTGTTACATTTACGCCCTTCGCATGAACGTTGGATGCCATGAGCATGATAGCCTTTGGGATGGAAACGTGGTATACTCTGGGAGTATATGGGACCTCTTTGAGGTACATATGGTCATTTGTACCTTAGAACGTTTGTGCAGTTGGTTGGAGTTGACATGGGGCCACACGTCGTGTGGGACCCATGTGTGTGTCGTGTTCTGCTTTGCGTACCCTTGACCTCTCACAACGTAGAGGGTTCCTCTATTCTCATTTGTTTAACCAACTGGGTTGATTGGTTTTCCCCTGGTTCTGTTCTCTTTTGTTTGACCAGCAGGGTTGAGTGGTTTCCCCCTTGTTATGTTCTCATTTGTTTGACTAGTAGGGTTGAGTGGTTTTCCCATGGTTCTGTTTTCGATGGATTGGACGGCAGAGTTGCTTCGTGTTCCCTGATAGAGTTCTTCTGGATTCAGTGTGACCAACACATTACCCGGACACTGATCCTCTACCTCGGAGGTTGTTTCCAGGAGGTCTGACCAGGATTTTTTTTCCAGCAGGTCTGTCTAGGAGGATGTTTCCAGCAGGGCTGGCCGGTGAGGTACCATCTAGTAGGGATGGCCAGTGGGGTACCATCCGGAAGGGGTGGCCAGTTGTACCATCCAGCAGGGATGGACAGAGTGGTACCATCCAGCAGGGATAGCCAGTGGGTTACCATCCAGTAGGGATGTCCAGTACAGTGGTGTTCACTGAGTAGTACCATCCAGTAGGGATGGCTAGAGCGGTTCCGGTTTTACCTCTAATGGGGCTTGGAAGTGGTCACCGATGCTGGATTTACCACCAGTTGGGCTGGGAAGTGGTCCCTGATGATGGATCTGAGCCTCCCTCTAGAAGATTACCCTTTTACGGGACTGGGCATTGGGACTCATTGACGACTTTAGCCAGGTCTCCCCCCAGTGGATTACCCTTTTACAGGACTGGGCAGTGTAGCACCCGTCGACTTTTGTTGGGTCTCCCGCCAGTGGGAACCCGTCGACTTCCAGGGATTTCCCTCTAGCAGGGCTGGGCATGGGGTCGCATGTCGACTTGAAGAGACCTATCGACTACGTGGTAGTTACGAGGTGTGGTTTTATGATCCTCAGTACTCTCAAGTACGAGGGGCGCTTTCCCCATAGAGACGTGTCCATGCGACGCGACCTAAAACCGTGCAGGAAAGTCATTGCCTCGTGAAGTGGATAGTGTCAAGGTGCGGTGATTTGTACCCCTTGACATGCAGTTTGGGGTAGAAGTGAGGGATGTTGGGCATCGATGTTGTTTACTTCTGGGACAGTTGGATACTCAAATTCTTGGGCTGAGCTACAGGATGGAGATCCCCATACGATCTTGTTCAGGTTTCTTGACCGAGCATATATATATGTATACCTTGTTCCAGTTTTCAATTCTTGGGTTTTGGTTACTATCCTTTAAAGAGAGGTGATAACGTGTGGGGTATTCCACATGATTTTGGTTCCTAGATTCTAATGGTTGGACGAGTATACCCTCCTGCTATAGGTAGCGACGACTCAATGAGAAGTTTATCTACTCACCTTTTCGAGCTCCTTATGTTTGGAAGAGTCTACTTCCTTCCTCTTGTTGGGTTGAGTTGTAATCTCGATTGTACTCCTTTACTTTTCCATTTCTGATCTACTGCTCACTCTTTAGTATCTCTTTTTTTCTCACTCAATCCTTCAGGGCATCCTACTGAGTATTTTTATACTCACCCCTGCTTTGGTTTTTCCCGTACTTTGTGTGCCCTTTCAGACTATGGACAGGTGCATCGTGACTTCAACAGAGCATAGGAGATCAGAAACTTGGACTGCATGTGGTGGTCAGATTCAGGTCCCAGGTGGGGGACCCTTCCAACTGTTTTTCTTTTGTTTATGTATTTCTGGGTTGTGGCACCTTTTCTGGTTGGGCGTGTGTTTACCCATTTCCTTTTTCAGTTTACCTTCAGCTCTCGCATTGTACTATTTAGAGGTCAATACACTTTGTGGATTATTTATAGCAGTTGGTACTTTACTTTTCCTTTTACTCTGCATTTCTGCATTGAGTGGGTTGTGTGTGTGTACAGGTACTTGGGAAAAGGCATCCCCGAGTTGTTTAGCCTTCGGCGCTAGTCGGCAGCCCCTGGCCTATGGAGGTAGGCTTGGGGTAGTTGTGGCTCGAGCCCGGGTTGGGTCAGTTTTTGAAAGAGTCATATCAGAGGTGGTTTGTGTCACATAAAAGACATATATTAAATGTATTATTCATTTAATTTACATCTTTTCTTTGTGTTGGGGGTTTCCCTAGGTTTTAGGGAGGAATATATGAGTATTCATGAATTGGGCCAAGCCGTGAGCCCAATTCTAGATTAAAAAATAAATTTTGTATCTTTTATAACTTTTTCATTTTTCAACCTTTTTCATCTATTCGAATTACTACTTGACCTCCCCTAACCTATTAACACCACCAAGGTAATTGGGAGCTTTTAGAAATCCATAACCATGGTTTATTTGGGTTTTTATCTAAGGGGTTGGGCCTGCCCGAAATCTCAATTCCTGTTTTAAAAAATAAATTTTGATAATGTTATAACTAATTCAATTTTTGGGATTTTTCTGTGTTTCCAAGTCTCTCCCAAGACCAATTAACCCAGCCGCGCATAAAAGCTCTCTCCCCCCTCTTTGGAGCTCAGGTTAATCACGATTTTGTGCCGATCTTCATATGCATCCTCAAATCACCCAGATTTGAAGAGGTAAAGTATTTCTTTCATAACTCTCTCAATTCTCAAGAGTTTTCCTCTATTCTAGTTCCTAATTGATCTAATATGTCTTTTTTGAACGAACCTTAAATTTTGTCTCTTTTAAATTTCATCTACTGGTGTTTTGGAGTGATTACTTCAAGATACTTCAAGTAAATGAGCCCTTTTCTTTCCTCTTCCAAACTAATTTGGGTTTCATTCATTGTTCTTAGGGTTTCATTGGTTATCATTGAGTTTCATAATTTCTAGAAACTAGGTTTTCGAACCTAGGGTTTAACGTTGGGCTTTTTTGGACAATTTTTGTGGTTTTAGGTTTGATCTAGGTCTCTCTTGGTGCGGCAGGGGTGCGATTTGATTTTTGCATGGAGATTCAAGGGGTTTTGTTACTTTGGTAGGTGATTCCAATGTCTGTGCAATTTTTGTGAATTATATTTCTATGTTCATGGTACCTTAATGTTTATTTTACTTAAATGTTTCTTTAAAAATTGGTTTTAGTTGCATTTATAATGAAAATGAATTTTATGTTCGAATTTTTGGTGAAATTGGGGGTTTTTCATTCAAATATATTATTGGTTCATTTTGGGCTGACCTATAAATACTTAGTTGATTTTATTGAACTTTATTAGGAATAAAAATCATGTTTTAAATGTTTATACTTTTTTTGTTGTTGTTGTGAATGTTTTTTTAAAGGGTTTTTGGGAAGCCATTGGGCATTAAGTTCCATGTTTGTGTGAAAATGGTGGTTTTTAAAAGATATAACTTCTTGGTTCACATTGGGCTTCCCCATAACTGAATTGATGGCTTAATTAAATGGTATTTAACTGAAATTTTATTTTAATTAATTACAAGTGTTCACATAGTGTGCAAAGTTGATATCTTAAAGAGATTTGGGTGCAAAACAATGTGGTGTTTTGAGAGGTTGTTTTATTGAAAATAAGATTATTTTAATGTGTGTTTTAAATGTTATAAAATGTGTGTAGCTACTGTACTATTTTTTTGTGACCTGTAGTAATATTTTATATGCAAAATTATGTGTTTTGTTTTCTGAAATTGTTTGAGCACAAAAGGGGAATCCCAGGTACCTAGATAGGGCGGATTTGTACTAGTACGGCTAGTGGATTGGATGAGTTTTGTCTCTGTTCCACTTAGAATTTGGATAACGACAACTCTAACTAAACTATGTGGATGATTACTGGGGACCACTAGGTTATGGGTATGTTCCATACTATTTGCTCGTGCATGAGAACAGATTTTTCTATTGTTACTCTACACTGTGGTACGAGGTACATAGGGTCCGAGACAACCTAGTGCTTAGGGGTGTTCTCGATTTTGATGCTCATTGTATTTGTGGTGTTTGACCTTGTTATGGAGTGTTCTTGGAAGTAATTTATAGAAGATCACATGTCTATTTATTGTCATAACCTTCGGAAATTCTCATATTGAAAACTGTTTTCATTTGAAAGTTGCATTTCTTTGAATTTTAACATTGTTTCAAGTTGTGTATTAAAATTGCTTGTTTTGTTCACATTGTATTGCATGTTCTTTGGAATCATATGGTGGTATCCTATTGGTCTTAGGCTCACACCCTACTTACACCCGTTGGGTGTTAGTATACCTTCTTATACTTGACTCAGGTAAAGGGAAGGCTAAGGGTGATGGCAGTTCAGGGTTTTAGTCCCCATCGTTGGGGCGGAGTTGCGGAGAAGGCTTGCAGATGATGACCCCCTTGTCATGTGGAGTCCATGGGTATGTCTTTATGTTGTCATTATTTGTTTTTAGTCCACTTGTAGTGTCTTTAAACACATGTATTCAGATCTGGTTTTGTTATTAATTGTTTACCATGAAAATTTAAGATTCTAATAATTGATTTTTTTTTTTATGATTTATGATTTAATACTCCGGTAAATTGTTCCCAAACCCGATTTGTTTGATACCCGGGAACTTGTTCCAGGATATGGAGAAATGGAACACCCTTCGGGTCATGTCACAGACCGGATTTTGTGCCGGTTTTGGTGGAGACCAGATTCGGTTTGTGACAAAATGGTATCAGAAGAGGTTCGCTCCTTGGGTCATGTTATTTGGGGAAGAGTCAGCATAGTCTGGAGTTAGGATTTTTGCGACTTGAAATTTCAGTCATGGGTAGTGTGCCTGTCCAGCACACCTCATGAATAGATTCAATTCACCATGGGATGTATGGATTTATTTGAGTCATTTGGTTTTCTTGGTTTAATGATGACTATGGGAAATGAAAAAAGAGTTTGGAGAATAATCTCAGTGAGCTCTCAGGGCCTAGAAAGCTATGTGGATCCGAGGATATTTCCCTAGAATACTCTATGTGATGGTGAAGTGATTGGAATATGGCTACCAGCCATATGTCCAAGTCACCCACCGAAACTAGTTTCCTCTCACATTGTCTTGTGTCTCTTTGTTTTGGAATCTTGGAAACTTGGATTTTTTAAGCAAAAAAAATGACTTCACTTTAAGAAGTGTGAATTCTTGTGATGTTATTTTCTAGTAAAGTGAAAATGGTTTTTTTTAAAGTCTATAAATGAAATTTCAGAATTATTTCAAAAGGGTAAATTATGTGTTTACACCTCTTTTGAAATAATGAATGATGTTAATTGGGGTTTTGAAAATATGTTTCTAGTGGAATTTTTTTTAACCATGGAAAAGAGTTTTAGATTGAATTAAGTGTTCTAGAATTTTTTGTGGGGGTTGAAGATGGATTTTGGGTTTGGTGACTACTGAACATATGAAAAAAGAAATTATGAACATTTAGAGACTTGTCTTGAAATGATAAGAGTTGAGTTCATAATTAAATGGAGATTTATGAAATGGTGTTTTTCATGAAATTAGAAGTGTTTTGAAATGGGTTGAAATGTTTTGAAACAATTGTGAATGGCATGAATATGTGCTTTTATTGAATTATGCATTCTTTTCTAAATTGGTTTGTGTGATGAAAAATTGGGTGTTGATATTATGGTTACTGTTTTTGAGAAAAAAAATTGTGGTTAAAAGTTTGATTTTAAAAATAACAAAGGTTTGATTTTTGGTATTTGGTATTCTCAATGGTGACCACATGAATAGGTTTATTTGGGAATAGGGATGGATAGGAGGTGGGTTCCCAGTGATTCATGTAAACATGCATGTGTGTGGCTCATGAGATACCACCGGTAAATGCGCAACTGACCAACACTATTTTTTTTAAATAATTTTTTTGAAGGAAACTGTTGTGTTTTGATCATGTATGTTTGGGATGTATGGATTATGTGTTTTTGGGATTATTATTGTGGGATGTTTCGAGTTCAATAACCCCTCTTTTTTGAAAGATGTTTTGGATTTGTGTTTCATTGATATGTTGGAATTAATTGTTGGTCAGTGGTCTCTTTTGAGGAAAAGTTTGGGAGGCCAATGTGGTGGCTCCCCTCATGTGTTCGGTTTAGTTTTGTGGTCTGTTGTGACCAAATGACCATATTTGTTGGGTCCTTGGGTTTTTCTGTAGGCTAGGGTATGCCCCCATAAAGTGTTAATGTATGATTAATGTTTGGCGTATGGTGATTTACCGTTGGATGATCCTTCAGTTGATCAATATAATGATTTTATTCTTGAGGTTTGGAGATTGAGTTTACCCCACATCTTATTTAATTATGTGGATCCCTCTATAGTGGGAGAGTGTTTTTGGGAGGTTTAAATAGACCTTAGTTTCTTATTCTTCTTAATTGGTCGAAGGTCAATGTAGTTCAGGGTTGTCAATGTAGAATGATGTCTTAAAGGGCCTCTGGGTCTTTTGTTAGTCTCATTGAAGAAAGAGTTCATGTTAGGCCACCAGTGTGCAAGATCTGGAAAATAGTGGCTATTATGGACACTTGCTGGAATCATGTGTTGGTTGGGACTCAGTACAAGGTCCCACTCCTTGTTTTTTCTTTTATCCATAATGGTCATGTTCGGTGACGCCATTCGGTGTCATGAGTTCAATTGACTATAAGGGCGAAGATTGTGCAATTTTATGAGAGTAACTATTTTTTTGGATGTGTGTCTCCCTATAGGAAATTCAAAATCCTATGACCTAGAGTAATGTGTTTCTATATGTCCTTTTATTCCGCTGTTTAGCATCTGAAGAAAAAAAGGGGATATGTGTGTGCATCCTCTAAGTTCTTGTTTTGGTAAAATGATGGGTTGGGGAAAAGTGGGTTTGAAGTGTTTCATGTCTCAATGAGACCATCTAAGATTACAGTATAATTATTTTTGGCACTGGAAGAAGATGTTCATTTTAGGGGTTTCCAAATCCTAACTGCGAGGCTAAAGATGCTTCAATCCATTGAGCTCCTGCCATAGGCCCCGGAGAGAAGCTGGTGCGTATTTAGGGGAAATCCTAGAGTCGTTCACAATTTTGGTCAATGTCATATCCTCAATATGAATGATATGAATATTTTAAACCTCTAGTGTCGTCGTCTTGTTACAATTTCTCAAATTTGGTGGAAACATGTGTGATTACCTTCTTCCTATGTCATACCCTGAGTTGATTTGTTTTCCTATTTGGGTTCCCTTGTGTTTTTAGAGAAAAGTTTAAAATTTGGGTTAAGCAGGTTAAAGTGCCTAGTTTGTGCATGGTTATCAGTAACTGTGTACCAACCTAGGGGGCCATGTAATAAGAGACTGTAGATACCGGATGGTCTTCGCACGTCCATGATCATTGGCCAAGGAAACTGTGTGAAGTTTCCTCTTTGGACAAAATGATCCGCATAGTTAACTCATGGTTTCCCAAACCGTGTGAACCAACCGTGCGACCATGCCAACTCCTTAAAATTATGTTGTTCTTTTTGTTGTTATCCCATAATAGTTAGTTAATAATTTTGGGTTTTGTTTTGGGTATACCCACAATGGATATCAGGTATGTTTCATTGGATGAATTCTGATATTAATCCACCCATAATGCGGGGAAGTCTGTTTGAAGGCCACCTGTTAGTGTCTTTATTTTGTCTTAAGTAAAGTTATGTTCGTTATTATGGTGGGGAGACCCATCATGGGTATCATGTTTGTTCTCTTAGAAAAGTAATAGTGTTATTTTAACCTTTATGATGGGGATATCATTCGTTCCTTCCCTAATTGTTATCCTTATTCTGTCGTAGAAATTGAGTTGTCCCTAGTGGTGGGATGTCCAGATTGGGTCACACCGTACTAGTGACTCAGTTTTCTCCTTGTTTTATTCTAGGTAGGAGGTAGTATTGTTCAAGTATATCTATCTAAAAAAATTACTTGGGTAAATTTGGGGTTGGAGAACACCCAATGGTTTTGTTTACGTAATGTTGTGGTAGCATTATTCGAGTTCGTTGTTCTTTTCAAGTGGATTGCCTGAGCGTCGTCTTGTAGTGTTTGAGGAGTTTGGTATTGGGATGTGTTTTGAATTTGTTTCATAATTTTATGTAAGTGGTGGTTTTTTTTTTATAGTATTATCTTCCTTTGTTTGATCAACTGGAGATTTTCTTCCTTTTTGAAGCGGGTGAAAACGTGGCAAGGAAGTCTGTCTTGGTCTATCGTTTGGGATTTACTTTTGCATCTGGTCTTGTTGTTGCATTCAGGGGGTGGAATGATTTATGGTGGGGATAATAGTCACATAAAAGACATATTTTAAAGTTATTTTTCATTTAATTTACATCCTTTCTTTGTTTTGGGGGTTTCCCTAGGTTTTAGGGAGGAATAGATGAGTATTCATGAATTGGGCCAAACCGTGAGCCCAATTCCAGATTAAAAAATAAATTTTTTATCTTTTATAATGTTTTCATTTTTCAACATTTGTCATCCAATCAAATTCCAACTTGACCTCCCCTAACCTATTAACACCACCAAGGTAATTTGGAGCTTTTAGAAATCCATGACCAGGGTTTATTTGGGTTTTATCTAAGGGGTTGGGCCTGCCCGAAAGCCCAATTCCTATTTTAAAAATAAATTTGGATTATGTTTTATATAATTCAATTTTTGGGATTTTTCGGTGATTCTAAGTCTTACCCAAGACCAATTAAGCCATCCGGGCGTCTGATCTCTCTCCCGCCTCTTTGGAGCTCTGGTTAATCTCTATTTTGTGCCGAACTTCATAGGCTTCCTCAAATCTCCCAGATTTGAAGAGGTAAAGTATATCTTTCATTACTCTCTCAATTCTCAATATTTTTCCTCCATTCCAGTTCTTAATTGACCTAATATATTTTTTTCGAATGAAAGATAAATTTTGACTCTTTTAAATTTCATCTACTGGTGTTTTGGAGTGATTACTTCAAGATACTTCAGGTAAATGAGCCCTTTTCTTTCCTCTTCCAAACTACTTTGGGTTTCATTCATTGTTCTTAGTGTTTCTTTGGTTATCATTGAGTTTCATAAAGTCCAGAAACTAGGTTATAGAACCTAGGGTCTAACATTGGGCTTTCTTGTCCAATTTTTGTGGTTTTAGGTTTGATCTAGGTCTCTCTTGGTGCGGCGGGGGTGCGATTTGATTTTCGCATGGAGATTCAGGGGTTTTTGTTACTTTGGTTGGTGACTCCATTGTGTGTGCTATTTTTGTGAATTATCTATCTGAATTAATGGTTCCTTAATTTTTATTTCACTTGATTTTTTTTGTAAAAATTGGTTATAGTTTCATTTATAATGAAAATGAATTTTATGTTCCAATTTTTGGTGAAATTGGGGGTTTTCATTCAAATATTTTATTGGTTCATTTGGGGCTGACCTATAAATACATAGTTCATTTTATTGAACTGTATTAGGACTAAAAATCATGTTTTGAATGTTTATTCTTTTTTTTGTTGCTGTGAAAGTTTGTTTAAATGGTGTTTGGGACGAAAATGGGCTTTAAGTGCCATGTTTGTGTGAAAATGGTGGTTTTTAAAAGATATAACTTATTGGTTCACATTGGGCTACCCCATAACATAATTATTAGTTTACATAAATTCTATTGAACTAAAATTTTGTTTTAAATACTTACAAGTGTTCACATAGTTTGAAATTTGGCTATCTTAAAGAGCTTTGGGTGCAAAACAATGTGGTGTTTTGAGAGGTTGTTTTATTGAAAATAAAATTATTTTATTGTGTGTTTTATATGGTATAAAATTTGTGTAGCTACTTCACTATTTTTTTGTGACCAGTAGTGATTTTTTATATGAAGAAGTATGTGTGTTGTTTGCTGAAATTGTTTGAGCACAGAAGGGGAAACCCGGGTACCTAGGTGGGACGGATTTGTACTAGTACGGCTAGTGGATCAGATGGGTTTTGTCCCTGTTCCACTTAGAATTTGGATAACAAAAACTCTAACTAAACTTTGTGGATGATGACTGGGGACCACTAGATTATGGGTATGTTCCCTACCAGTGTTTTGTGCACAAGAATGGATTTTTCTATGGTTACTCTACACTGAGGTACGAGGTACATAGGTCCCGAGACCACCTAGTGCTTAGGGGTGCTCCTGATTTTGATTCTCATTGGATTTGTGGTATTTAACATTGTCTTGGGGTGTTTTGGAAGTACATTACATTATCTCACATGTCTATTTAATGTGCTAACATTCTGAAATTCTCGTATTGAAAACTTTTTTCATTTGAAAGTAGCATTTCTTTGAATTTTAACACTGTTTCACGTTGTGTATTAAAACTGCTTGTTTTGTTCACATTTTATTGCATGCCCTTTGGAATCATCTGGTGGTATCGTATTGGGATTTAGATCACACCCTACATACACCCCTTTTGTGTAAGTAGACCTACTTATGCTTGACTTGGGTAAAGGGAAGGCTAAGGGTGATGGCGGTTCGGGGTATTAGTCCCCGTCATTGGGGCGGTGTTGTGGAGAAGGCTTGCGGGTGATGACCCCCTATCTTGTGGAGTCCATGGGGATGTCATTATATTGTCATTATTTGTTTTTAAATCACTTGTAGTGTCTTTAAACACATGTATTCAGATCTGGTTTTGTTAAGAATTGTTTAGCATGAAAATTTCAGATTCTAATAATTGATTTTTTTTATGATTTATGATTTCATACTTGGCTAAATTGTTCCCAATCAAATTTTTTTTGATAACTGGGCACTTATGATAGTCCTTGGGGATAGGGAACGCCCTTCGTGTCGTGTCACGGGCTGGATTTGGTGCCGGTTTTGGCGGCGACCAGATTCTGTTCGTGACAGTTCGTTCCTTGGGACATTGTTCGGACATCCCAAAAATGGGATTGGTTGGGATCTAGGGAAACAGTTTCAATGTGACTCGAGAGGGGCTATCAGGATAGGGAGTCTAGTGATGGTGCGACGACCAACGTATCCATTTACCAGGACCTTGATAACCTATTTTTTGACTCGGAATGCTGAGACACTTGTTGCAGGTAAAAATTGGATTGTGCATCACATAGGATTGAGTGTTGGCTATCCTTCTTGAGTCAGCTCCCCATTGTTGTTACTGCTATATACATATATGCTCATCTGATCACGAAACTCCTTGATAATATTCAGGATGTCTTTGTGAAGACAGTCCGCCAGGATACCAGCTTTGGTTCGTGACGATGACCCTGTGAGCTACGATGCCTCATTATAGGACCCGTCATGGGATTCCCTTTCTTCGGGTGGGCCGGAAGTATCACCCCCACCTGGTGAGAAGCAGACAGTTTCAGCAGAGCAGACTGAGCATGAGCGCAGGTTGAGCGCACTCCGTGAGTTCCAATGACCGAGACCGCTGAGGTTTAGTGGTGAGATAGACCCTCAGGCAGTAGAGGTTTGTCTAGAGACAGTAGTGTGCCTCTTCGAGCTTGTGCAGATGCCGACAGATCTTATGGTGTCTTTGGCCGCACACCTTTTCCACGGAGCATCTTGGCATTGGTGGAGTTAGGTGACTCAGTTTCTTGACAAGTCTTCATTTTCGTGGGGTGACTTTCAGTTGTTGTTTCCTGAGGAGTTTTTCCCCTCCTACTTACGCTTCGTTCGGATTCAGGATCTCCTGCAGTTTCAGTAGAGAGGGATGACGGTGGACAAGTACGTGTCTAGTTTCACAGACCATGCATGCTTTTACCCGGACTTGGTCCATGATGGCAACTTCCGAGCACGGAAGTCTGAGAAGGGTCTCCACCGAGAGATTCGTGCTATCATAGTACCCTTGTGCATTCCCACTTATGTCTGGGTGCTAGAGATGTCGTTGGTGACAGAGAGATTCCTGTCATGCTTTAAAGTTGGAAGTGGCAGTGGGAGCGACAGAGCCGAGATGTTTGCTGCAGCTAGCAGGCGTTAGTAGACAAAACCTCGATGCAGCTGGCTTTTTGATAACCAGACTCATGGGCTTGGTCGTACACCAGAGTGGTACCAGAGGGCACCAAGGCAGCCCTAGGAAATTCAGTGCTATTCTTGTAACAGGAAAGGTCACTTGGAATGGTATTGACCGACTAGGAATGTGAAGAATATTGGGAAGGCAGTAGGTGGACCACCACAACAGAGGCAGTGCCGTGATCAGAGTAGGACCTAGAGAGGATGTGCTAGCAAAGGAGAGGGGGAAAGTGGTAGTGGGGGATGACATCATGAGGTCTTCCCATGACCACAAGGTGGTCCACGTCAGGCTCTGGGAGCTGACAGTTGAGACCATGGACATCAACGAGCTTTGGATGTCTACGATCCTACGGAGCATGTGGTGGCTAGAGGTACGCTCTATATCACTTCTAATTTTTGCAGTATAATTGTTATACTCTGTGTGTGAAATTTTTTTCTCCCTACTCCTTGTTTGAGTTGTTACCAGAGCGGCGCGGGGTGTCGGTGTAACCCTGTGTTGGTAAATTGGAAGGCGTAGAACCTTTTCCATTAGTTGATAGTGTCAACTACATTGCTTTACAAGCATGTAAGAGATTCGTAGTTTCGAGACATCGACTGTGAAACCTTGCGTAACCATATATCCATGGGTGTTTCACCATATGGACATTCTGAAGGAGGGAATAAACGGGCTTTGTCCCAGGTCCAAACGATTATTCCAGATGTGGCGTGCGATGTAGGGGTCCAGTCGTGGAGTTGAGCTTCCCACGAGAGCCTTTGGGCCATTTGAGACCGTGAAAAGGGATGGCGAGGTTCCCTACCGTCTTTCCCAAACCCCAATGTCTGGAGTGGGTTCATGACATATCTCACATGGCTTACCTGAGGGGATGTGTGTGTACTCCTATAGAAGTCATCAGTAAGGGCAGACCTCACTTGAACAGATCACACCCTTTGGTCTGTGTGCGGTGATGCGGGACTGTGCAGGAGTTCTTTTGGGTACGGGGGAGCCAGGTGTGGGCATAGTACCCTAAGACGTTCCATGGTTTTGCTTTTCGGGGAAGAAAATCATGAAGGAGGGAATGATGTAATAACCAGGTTTATTCTATAAATGACTTTGGAATATTCTTGATGATATTCTAGAGAATCGCCTTTAGACGGCCTGCGATTCTGAGCCTCAGTGTGGTGGGAATTAAATATTCAGGGCATTCATACTGAGAACACAAAATAAATTGGATAACTCCTAAATGGTGATCCAGATCAGAAATCTGAGTGTATGGATGGGTACGAAGTGGTGTTTTTAACCCAGGAATGACATAAAATATGTCAGCGCGGGATGCTGGGACCCCTCTCCAGTTATTGGAGCATTAAACGGATAAATAAATTTATTAATTTATTCGTTTAATGGTTAAACTCAAGTATCACTTAACTGGTAGCTCAGACTGGAAAACCGAGGGCACCATTGAGTCTGAAACGTTCCGTTCACCCTAGGAGGGGTGTAACTTTCATAGGTGCGGGCCATCTGTGAAAAATGCCACCAGGGGAATTTTAGTAATTTAGCAGCCTCAGATGTTAGGTTTTATTACTTTCAAACGAGACCTCGGATTAAAATTCTGAGACCTCTGTTGTGCTCGGGGGGTGGTTTTTACCCTATGAGGGGATTAATCTCGACCATGTTAGGGGTTTTGGACGCGGGAGTTTCCAGTGGTCGAGTTTTTAATTAAAAGAGTTTAATTATTTAAACTCATCTCTCCCTCTCCCCCATCCTCATTTCCAACCCCTGATGAAACCCCCTCACCCACAACATCCTCTCCTCTTCCACCACCTCCTCCTCCCTCCCAATCAAGGTGGAAGCGATAATGGTGGGGTGTGTATCGACGGCGAAGCTCCGGGCTATGCCCAACAAGGTAGGTGGCTGTTGTTTTCAACTTTGAAATCCCAAACCCCTCTTTGAATCCCAGTTATAGCATCAAGACGTTGTTTGATCTTTGAACAATGTCCGTGTATGTGTAGTACTTCATCTGAGCTTTCTATCACCTATTTCAGTTTGTAAATCCGAGTTCCGAGGAGCTCGCAAACATCCGCCGAAGATCAACGGGTTTAAGGGTGTTTTCCGGTGGTTTTTAACTTTTTCCAGCCGGATTTGGGGGTTCCGGTGGTATTCCAGCGAGCGTGAGGTGGCGGTGGCTCCTTCAGACGGTTTGGCAAAGTGGCAATCGGCAACAGCTTCAACGGGGCGGTCTTCTACGGGCACCAGGAGTAGTGGCGCGAGATCCCTTCAGCGGAGGTGGTAATTTGAGTGGCAGCGGTGCGAACGGGGAGGCCAGGTGAGCGGCGTCAGCGCTAGGCTGGACCAGGGTCGCGGCGCGCGACCCCGTGGGGGGACAAAGACCCGCGTCCCGCGGGTCTTCACGCGACGGGATGACCGGCCATAGGGGTCATTCTACACATGGACCGTGGGTCCACGGCAGGCCCGCGTGGCTGAGTCGCAGGCCGGCCCAGAACGGGCGGACCGGCCGGTCTAGTCCAAGGGGCTCGCCCCCTTCGACTTAGAAAACCCATGATTCTCTCTACGGCTGTCTGTTTTGCATGATGTCTATGACAGTGTATTTCAGGCACCAAGACGAATCTTTTAAGATGGTTTTGGGGGTTTTAACTCCCAAAATTGGGGTCTCTGTGGCACGACACTCCTTTAAGTGGTTTAGCGCTTTTCTCAGGGGTTCTTGTTTTGGACGACGTGGACACATTTGATGTCCGTTTTGAGCGCCGTCAGTGGAATTGCGACCCTAGCGTTAAGCTGGAGGTTTTTAGTGTGGTTTCAGGCGTTGAAGCTAGCATTGATGCATGGGCCCCACGGGCCGTCTTTCGAGCTATACGCATCTTTTTGTAACTTTTTCATCGAATGTCCGTTTGGGACGTGTGACTAGTAGATTTTTGGGGGTTTTTCTGAGGGCATTACAATGTTACAATCCGCCCTCTTTAATTAATCACGGTGGTGCAAGCCCCGTAAGGGATGTTTTGGGAGTTCGTGGTGATTTCCAGCTTTATCACCGGGTGTCCATTTTGGACAAGTGAATAGTACAAATTGTGTACTTTTCTAGAAGGATCTCAATGGTGTGATTCATTGGCAGCACTTCAGGACCGGGATGCGGGTCCCATCTAGCACTGCTCATGTTCGTTATGTCGGAATGCATCATTTTCTTTGGATATCCATTGCACTCAAGTGATCAGTCCTTTTGACATAGTTTCCCGAGGGTATTGTAATGGTGTGATGCGCCCGACTATTTTTGGGGCCTAGCCTCGGGACCACGGGATGTCGTTCAGGCGTATAGTGGTGTTGGTGACTGTTCCGTCGGATATCCGTTTTAGGTGAGTAAATAGTCTATCTCGCAAGTTTTTCCGTGAGGATTACAACGATACGAACCATTTGGATGTGAGGAGCCTCATTCGAGACATCATTTAAATGTGGAATCATGAAAGGAGTTCCGATGGTGGTTCTTCATGCGGGGTTTGAAGGTAACCCTCGCTGTGTGATCGTGTGCACTCCCATGTGAGTGAAGTAAATGTTTGAAGATATATATTAGTTCGTGCCTAGGCCGATGAGGTGGAAAGTTTGTGTTTTTATGTTTACACCCTTCTCTTTGATGTTGGGTTCCATGTGCATGATAGCCTTTGGGCTGAAAACGTGGTATACTCTAAGAGTATATGGGAACACTTGGAGTTACATGTGGTTGTTTTTACCTGAGAACCATTGTGCGCCTTGTTGGAGTTGAATTGAGGCCACAGGTCATGTGGGCCCCATTTTCATTCCGTGTTCAGCTTTGCGTAGCCTTGACCTCTCATGATGTAGAGTTTCCCTCTGTTCTTGTTTGTTTGACCAGCATGGTTGAGTGGTTTTACCCTAGTTCTATTCTCGTTTTTTTTTACCAGCAGGGTTGATTAGTTTTCCCCCTAGTTCTGTTCTTGTTTGTTTGGCCAGTAGGGTTGAGTGGTTTTCCCCTAGTTCTGTTCTCGATGGTTTGGCTGGCAGAGTTGCTTCGTGATCCCTGGTAGAGATCTAGTGTATTTGGTGTGACCAACACATTACTCAGGCAGTGATCCTCTACCCAGGAGGTTGGTTCCAGTAGGTCTGACCAGGAGGTTGTTTCCAACAGGTCTGGCCAGAAGGTTGTTTCCAGCAGGGCTGACCGGTGAGGTACCATCTAGGAGGGATGGCCAGTGGGGTACCATCCAGTAGGGGTGGCCAGTTGTACAATCTTGTAGGGATGTCCAGAGCGGTACCATTGATCAGGGATGGCCAGTGGGTTACCATCTAGCTGGGATGGCCAGTACAGTGGTGTTCACCGAGCAGTACCATCCAGTAGGGAAGGCCAGAGCGGTTCCAGGTTTACCTCCAGCGGGGCTGGGAAGTGGTCCCAGATGCCGGGTCTACCTCCAGTTGGGCTGGGAAGAGGTCCTCGATGACGGTTCCGAGCCTCCCTCCAGTGGATTACCCATTAATGGGACCAGGCATTGGGACTCGTCGACAACTTTATCCGGGTCTCCCTCCAGTGGATTACCCTTTTATGGGACTCGGAAGTGTGGCTCCTGTCGAATTTTTCCAGGTCTCCCTCCAGTGGAAACCCAACGACTTCTAGGGATTTCCCTCCAGCAGGACTGGGCAGGGGGTCACCAATCGACTTGAGGAGACCTCTCCACTACGGGGTAGTGACGAGGTGCGGTTTGATGTTCCACAGAACTCTCAAGTATGAGGGGCGCTTTCCCTACTAAGACGTGTCCTTGCAATGCAACCTAAAACCGTGCGGGCGAGTCAGTGCCGCCCAAAGCGGATAGTGTCAAGGTGCATTGATTTGAGCCCCTTGACTTGCGGTTTGGGGATGTCGTGTGGGATGATGGGCATAGATGGTGTTTACTTCTTGGACTGTTGGCTACTCACTTTCTTGGGCTGATCAACGGGATGGAGATCCCATTATGATCTTGTTCGGGCTTCTTAATAGAGCATATATATATACCCTGTTCTAGTACCCAATTCTTGCGATTTGGTTACTCCCCATCTAGGAGAGACGAAGACGCGAGGGGCATTCCAAGTGCTTTCTGTTTATAGCTTCTTGTTGTTGGACGTGTCTACTCTCCTGCTATAGGTAGAGAAGACTCTATGAGAAGTTCTTCTTATAACCATTTCAAACTCCTTGTGTTTGGACGAGTCTACTTTCTTCCTCTTGTTGGGTTGAGTTGTACTCTTTACTGAACACTCGGTTGTACTCCTTTAATTTCCCCTATCTGATCAACTGCTCACTCTTCGGTATCTCCTTTGATGCTCCCTTCAGCCTTCGGGGCATCTTACTGAGTATTTTTATACTCACCCCTTCTTGGGCTTTTCCCACACTTGGTGTGCCCTTGCGGGTGACGAACAGATGGATCGTGACTTCAGCAGAGCTTAGGAGATCGGGAGCTTGGACCGCGTATAGTGGTCGGAGTCGGGTTCCAGGTGGGGTACCCTTCCAGCTTTTTTTCTTTTGTTTACCTATTGTTGGGTTGTGGCACCTTTTCTGGTTGGGCGTGTGTTTTCCCCTTTTCTTTTTAATTTTACCTTCAGCACTCGCTTTGTACTGTTTAGAGGTCGATTCACTTTTTGGTTTATTTATAGCTATTGGTACATTACTTTTCCTTTTACTCTGCACTTCTGCATTGAGTGGGATGCATGTGTGTGTACAGGTACTTAGGCAATGGCCTCCCCGAGTTTTTTAGCCTTCAGCACTAGTCTCCAGGCCCAGGCCAATGGAGGCGGGCTTAGGGTAGTTGCAGCTCGAGCCCAGGTAGGGTCGGTTCATGACAATTTTCTATCATTATCTATGTCCCATATCCAATATATCATATATCATTCCTATAGATCATTTTATATAAAATAAAAAATCCATATGTTTGGATTCATTATTATGTTTTATATTTCATCATTTATTGATTATGATTTCATTTTATATTATTAAAATATAACATGATGTTCCCAATACATCATGTAGTAACCTGGTGGGGGGGATTATTGTTTCCCTTTTCACTAAATTGTCATATCCTTTTATTTCTTCTATTAATCATCAATCCATTAGCTCAGTTTATATATATTGTTAAATTTTTACACTTCTATCACTTATCAATATATAAAAAATGATAATTATAAAGGGAAAATATCATATATATTTTTTAATGGTTTGATCCCAATGTGGGTATATTCACTTTTCAGGTATAATTTCATGTATAAGCCAAAAAATTAAATATTTTAAAATGTGAGTACTAATGGGTGAGAAGATATCATTCTTAACTCAACACTTACACTAATAACTACTCTATAGTGGTGAACATAGGGAATGATCAATATCCTTTTTCCAATGGAAACCATTGTATCCCAATAAATGATTTTATGTTTTAATTAGAATAGATCCCTCTAATATATAGTCTCTTGACTATATTTTAATACTGGATTCCACAAAAGTAAATATTTTACATTGTAAATCCATATACAAGATCACCATTATACTATTAGATGATATTGTATCAACTAGTCACATCATCACCTTCACTTATATTCCTCTAGATATAATAGATAATAAATTCTTATATCATAAATAGTGGTTCATATATCTCAACTCAAACTCAATTATCATGGATTTACTTCCGATGAATGGTAGAAAACATTGAATGTATATAATACATTCTACAAAAATAACATCTTATTATTATAATATAGATATATAAGATATAGATACTCCACTATAGAATCTTTTATTTGTAACAACCCATACCCGAATAGCCACCTGAACAGTGCTAAACGGGTCGGGTGTTACTACCTTTGGCACACATCCCCGAACGCCAACGGCTGCGGACTAGCAGTGACGGTCAAATAGGTATTGTGGGGAGGCTATGCCCTCTCGGAGGATAATAATGGTACTGGTCCGAGTATGATAATAAATATGCAGTTGAATAAATGACTTAGCATGCTCGAATTAGACCCTCAGAGTGGGAGCACATTCAATATCGATAAACAGCAAAATCATTAAATATAAACAACAACAGCGAAAAGTAAACAAGACAATGTGATGATTACTGGTAACTACTACCGAATAAAAATTCATGCATCCAAACTAGGTCATACATATCCATATATATATATGGGGTTCCAATGGCTAACCAAATTTAGCTACATAACATGTAAGGATGTTGATACAGAAAGGAAGCCAAAAATAATAATCTCTAGTTAGGAAAGACATCAAGGTCCACACCATCTCCATGAAACAACTAATGCAGCCCAACTCCCGATGTTGGCCTCTTTCCTGCAAGTAAATCCATAATGTCTATATGTGTCCAGAAGGACCCATTCAGGATATGAGATGAATCTTAGTAGAATACCACCCTACGGTGTGTACCTAATATAAGTGTTTAACCAGAAATACAGTTATAAGGCAATAAGTAAATAGTAAAATGCACACAAACAATCACAAACACCACTGGTGATCAGCAGCCATCATGGAGTGTAAGCTGCTTCAAGAAAATACTAGAATCTGCGTCATGTAACCTGAAACCGTGTGCCCCTTATCACCGCATGTCTCAAGTACCGACATCCCAAAGTCACACCCAAGAAATAGTAGAACGGAAGAATAGTGATTCATGTCCTAAAATAAGTAACTGGAGGTACAATGATGTCTTCCCTTAGTTAAAGTAACCGGAGGGATAGCGATGTCTGCCCTCAAATAATGCAAGCAGAGGGACAACAATGTCTTCCCTCAAATAATGTAACCAGAGGAACAGTGATATCTTCTATAAATAATGGCGACCCTCTTCCCCCAACCCGATAGCCTCAATGCTATCCCTTGAAGGCTCCTCACCTTCCATGTGGCTTCCAATGACAAGCACCCCAAAACCAATAGTACCTAAATTGAAACTAACGGGGGCCTTTACCCACATGAGTAGCCAAAACCACCACATCACGAAGTCTCTATGTATACACACCACTCAAAGTTATGGGTGAGCAGTAATCACCAAAGTAAGTTCCAAAGACACAACCTCTCTGACTCCTCATTCCCCTACGACCAGGCCTCTCAGGTCGGATGGCCTTTCCATCCATGTAACTCTGGCCATGCCCAACCTGACAGTTCCCCTGCATCACGACAACGTCCATGATTCCAAATACCATGGTCAGAAGCACCCAATATAACCCAACCCAATCCCAACTGTGATCAGCAACACTCAAGAATATTCAGGCCATGGCCAACACAACCAAAAGAGTTCCAGCATATGGAATTCAACAATTACATATATCACACATCTAAACATGTTACATAAACAGGAAAAACAATCTGAACACTTGAATTTTCACTAAGCCAATGGTTATCACACACCATCATTGAGGTCTTGAATTCCTCTAAACTACGTAATCATGCTTTACCATATTAAAAATACCAGTTCTAAACAAAGTAGACCGATTATAACCATTTTGGAACCCCCATCCAAAATTCCCAAAATGATCAAAGGCCACTCGCCCAGCCTCGCTCAAACAAAATAATAAAAAGGGCATTCTCAAAAGCATTACATGTGTCTAATTAGAAATTTAATACATAATAGCAGCTAAATTAGGGTCTCTCTTAAAATACACAAATACACGCTTTAATCCACGCCAGCCAAAGGTCTAAGAAAAAATGAAAGAATGTATGCACCACCTACCTGATACTCATAGACATAGGCACGTCTGATATCATGATCCAATTCGAAGCTGATCTTCATAGATTTAAGTTTCTGTCAAATCCCAGAAATTCCACTCAGATGGATACTATGTCATGTGAGGTAATGGATCCAGAGTGGAACAAGATGCATTGGTTCAGCCTGGCTATTGCAATCTCGTAGCCACTAACGGATTGAAGAACTGTTGTCATATGTACATTATAGGGGAATGTGTGTTCTTTGGGTTTTCTGAATGGAGCTTTTCTGAATACGGGGAACAAGAAGATCGGTTTTGTAATAAGACCTGATGCAATTTCATTTAAGCGAATAAAAAAATACATGTCATGTATTTAAGGACTACACACCTTGTAGTCAAATTGTCTGTACTTCGACTTATGAAGGGTATCCACATGGCTTGGACGTGCCACACTGGTTGACACATGGATTGAACATAGTCGGTACACAGAAGAGAGGATACACGACATGTCAGGAAGAACTACATTCCATGTAGTCGGAAATTCATACATGATCATCACACGGGATGTACTCAGTGAGCACACAGCCGGTACATGCAGAACCCATACACGGTGTGTACTTTAGAGTACCCGGTGGGTAATTTGGAAATTTCCAGAACATCCATATTTTCCTAGTTTTCTCAGAAATAAGACAAAAAATAAAACATGGTTGGGATTTGGACCCGTTCTAGAAACTCGGGTTCTTACAATCTCCCCACCGTAAGATAGCTCATCCCCGAGCTATCAAATGAAACCTGGAGATGGAACATAACATACCAGTCTGATCAAGGTACCCTGAATTACCCTGGTCTCAAAGGTTTTGGCTAAATTCACCAAGGGACTCCCCACAATAGGAATTCCCTAACTCGGTCTCAACCCTAAAAAAAATCAACAAAGCTCATGTTCACTAACCTATTTTCAGTCTCATGTTCCTCTCATGACACATCATCACCCATGTGCCTCATTAGTGTTCCCTTCTTGTTTCAGACACCAAAAACATCTCAAACATTTCATCGGTGTCCGCCTCCATGATGTCTTGGATCCTATGGATGCTAAAAATGAACCTGGTGCCTAGCACCTCAAGTTACATGCATCCTTGATTCCCTGATGCCCACGAAACCTCAAGTAACCCCAATCCTCAATGCCCCGATGCCACACATATCATATATATATATATATATGTATATATCATTCCCCTAATATGGCGCCAATACCACTGACCAATATATAGTCAGTCCACATAAATCATGTGCACCTCGTGCACTCAAAAAGGACATGCCTCAAAAGTTCATGCCAAAAATAAACAAGAATGTAATGACCAAACTCACAGTGTACCTCTAACTGTTGTCAGCTCATCAGCCTACTCAGAACCTGGCATCTCCATGGACTGCACCTAGCATGGAGTATGGCTTCCTGATGCCTGACCTCCCTACGGGGTTGTTCTTGTCACTAGCCACTGACCCCTCTGTTTGGTCCCTCTGTCTCTGTCACATCCTCCGCATGCAATTGAAAATTGGATTCCATCTCTTCGTACCGAACCCAATCCAACTCCATATGCCACTATCTATCCTGGTACATGCCTACTAGATGTCTGAGAAGGGTTCCAGAATAATCTCTTAAGATTCCCAACCTATCCACATGCCCGACACTCCTTTGGATTCCTATTTTACAGAGTCCAAACATGTCCTGGATGTCCACACTAAATGAAAATCACTGATGAAGTGCTATGAGGTTGTCTAGCTGAGTCCTTGTCCTTATTTCCCTGCTGGATCTCCTCATATCCTCACTTCCTACTATCTACGCCATCACCTGATGCTCTCGCCCGACCAACCTGGGGCCTATTCCTCGAGTTTCCCTCTACTATAAGAGTCTGATTTACAACCTCTTAGAATGAACCCATCCTGAAGATAATCACTTGTAATAAAATGTAGTGTCGTATGACATACTCAAAGCACCTAACCCTTTCTGCATCATTTCTTAACATACTATGTGAAAAGAGAGACAACTCAGTAAATGTAGTTTCATATTCCATGACAGACATGTCTCCCAGGTGAAGGCTCAAGAACTCACGAGCTCTATCTTACCTCAGTGTATCTGGGTAAAAGTTCTCGAAAAACATATCCTCGAATTCATTCCATTCTAGTCCCCTATTCTTTGGATCTTGAACCTCTACATCCCACCAGTACTTTGCTGGTCCTTACAACATGTATGTCAATAGCTTGACCCACCACCTAGTAGGTTTCTCGAGCAGCTCAATGATCATCTACATGCTCTCTATCGAGTTCTCAGCTACCTGTTGACCACCCTCACACTGAAAAAGCTATGGCTGCGACGACTGGAACTCCCACATTAGATATTCCACAGATGGCTTTATACCATGCACACCTCTCTCAATCCTTTGCAAGAAACGTATGAGGTTTGCTCAGAGGTGCTCATCAAGACATGGTACAGACACTGCCAAACCCTACTATTGTCATTCATGCATAGGATCCTAGACCTGTTCTTGTCCCTGAGCCTTTTCCAGCGATGTATGCTCTTCCTGCACCAGGTCCTAAACCGGACCCTGCTCCTGCGGCACTGTACCATCTCCCACCTGACGGTCCATCTGAGTTTACCAAAAGAAACCTACTAAATACCATAAATGGGCAGACATCCCATATATATATATAACAATATATATTCAATGAATATATGGAAAACTATAAAGAGGTATCATAAAACAATTACCCTTACTCCCCCATATCGCAACTCATGCCCACGACATCCCCACCTCATGGCCTCCTTACCTGTCCTCAACAGAGCCCATTATCAAAAGTACTTCGGGCCTTGCCCGTCCTGACAACCAACGTTGCCTCAGACTAATGACCGAGTCACCCATTACTGATGAGAAAAGTCACCTCATCAAAAGTACATGCCTGCTCGTACAAGAGACAGACCCAAATACCTTTTCACATGCAATTCTATAAATATATGTAGCATGGAATAACACATTAAAATCAACAAGAAATTATATAAAGAATTTCACCTATTCCCATTTCAAATCATTCAAATAATGGGAATATAATATTATTCACATGGAATTATCACTTCCCAAAGCATACATGGAATTATGAAAATGAAATACCCTAGAAATGTTCCAATCAAAATCCAATCAAACGGCCATGTAATACCTGGCCAAGGTCAAATTTTCCCTTACCGCACCGGGTCAGGGTTCACATTTCAAAATCAATAACATCAAACACCAAATAAGCCATCGATGTTGAAATCATATAAAATGTAATCTCATCAAAAATCAAACAATAATTCCCACACATGGAAACTCGGTCCATCCCTCGTACCTGGGGCTGCAAGCACCGAAGAACTAGCTAGAAACCCAGTTCTAGTCACATAATATCTCTAGTATACCATATCCAATATAGTAAAACCTGTAGTAATAAAAAGAGAAGTCTCAATCTCATTAGTATCCAATGAAACACTGCAACTAAATCCATGTCATGAACTCCCATGACACCACTTTCTAACGACCCAGACCCAAACAGCCACCCAAGTAGTGGAAAACTGGCAGGGTGTTACTACCTTAGGCGCATATCACCGAACGTAAAAGGTCTCCGAAAAGAATAAAGGGTCTTATATGTATAGTGGGGAGGCTATACATTCTCGTAGGATAATAATGGTACTAGTCCGAGTATAATAATAAATATTAAGTGGAATATATGACTCACCAGACTCGAACTAGACTTATAGAGTGGAAGCACATTCAATATCAATAATCAAAAGAATCAATAAATATAAACAACAACATGGGAAAGTAAATAGGACAGCATACTGATTTCTTGTAACTAATACTGAACAACAAAACATGCATCCAATGCAGGTCATACATATCAACATATATATATATATATTAAGGGAACCAGTGGCTGAAAAACTATATCAACATAAAAAGTAAGCATGTTGATAGAGCAAAGGAAGAAAAACAAAATAATCTCTAGGTAGCCAAGACCTCAAGGTCTAAACCACCTCCATGCAAAAGATAATGTAGTCCAGCTCCTGAAGATGGCCTCTTTCCTGCATGTAAATCCATAAATTCTACATGCATCATGAAGGGACCGTGTAGGGTGTGAGATGAATCTCAGCTGGATACCACATAATAGTGAATGACTAATATAAGCATTAAAGTGGGAATGTAGTTTTAAGGAAAATAGTAAACAATACGATGCACAAAATCAAACAAAACTACACTAGTGCTCAGCAACCATAATGGATTGTCACCTGCTTTGGCCAACGTCGAAATCTCTATCATGTAACCCGACACCATGTTCCACCTGACATCACTTGTCTCAAGTACTGATGTCCCCCGATAGGATACCTAAGAAATAGTATCTCAATGGAAAAGTGATTCCTTTCCTCAAATAATTAACCATAGGGAAAATGATGTCTTCCCTTAAAAAAGTAACTGGAGGGTCAATGAGGTCCTCCCTCAAATAATGTAATTCGAGGGACAGAGATGTCTACCCTCAAGTAATGTAACCATAGGGACAACGATGTATTCCCTCAAAAAACAGTGAGCCTCTTCCCCCAACATGATAGCCTCAATGCTATCCCCTGAGGGATCCTCACCTTCCATGTGGATTCCTACAGAATGCACCCCCAAACCAAAAGTACCTAAACCACAACTAATGGGGGCCTCTACCCACATGATTGGTCAAAACCACCTAATCATGGAGTCACTCTGTGTTCACACTACTCAATGTTCCGGGTGAGTGGTAATCACCAAATTCAGTTCCCAAGCCACAACCTCTCTGACACCTCGTGCCCCTAGGGTCGTGCTTCTCAAGTCTGATGGCCTTTCCATCCAAGTTACTCAGTCCATGCCCAACCTAACAGTCACCCTGCCTCAAGACAACATCCATGACGCCCAATCCTATGGTCAGAAACACCCAATGTAACCTGACTCATACCCAACATATGATTAGAATCACTCAAGAATATTCAGGCCATTCCCAACATAACCCAGAGAGTTATAGAATATTCAATTCATCCATTATATATATAACACATCTAAACAAGTCACATAAATTGGAAAAACAATCTAAATAGTTGAATTTTCAGCAACCCAATAGTTATTACATATCAGAAATTAGGTCGTTAATGCCTATAAACACCGTAATCATGCCTTACTAGATTATACATACCAGTTCTAAGAAAAACAAACCAATTATAACCATTTTGGAATCCCCATACAAAATTCCCTAAAATTGAAATGGTCCATCTCCCAGCCTCGCTCAAACAAAACAGGAAAAAGAGCATACCCAAAGGCATTCCACAGGTTTAATAAGAAATTTAATACACAATAGAAGATAAATTAGGGTCCCTATGAAGATACTGAAAAACTCGATTTATGATGCGCCACCCAAAGGTCTGCAAAAATAAAAATGAATATAAACAACTAACTAAGAATCATAGACATTGGAATGTCTGATATCGAGCTCCAATTCTTATCTGATCATCATAAATTTATGTTTCCATCAAATCTTGGCAATTCCACTCAGATGGAAACTAAAAAATGTGAGGCAATGGATCAAGAACAGAACAGGGTGTGCAGGTTTTTCCTTGCTGTTGCGATCTCGCATCAACTGGCAGATTGAAGAACGGGCGTCAGCAGAATATTATAGGGCTATGTTTGTTCTTGGTGTATTCGGAACAGATCTATTCTGAAGATAGTGAAGAAGAATATATTTTTCATAATAAGACTTTATGCTCATTCATTTATGTGAATAAAAAAATTATACACCATTTATTTAAGGACTAAAAGCCATTTAGTGGTCTTGTTCGTACTCCGACTTAAGAAGGGTACCCACACGACTTGGATGCACCAAATAGGTTGACACACAGCTTGAACATTGATATTACACAAAAGGGAGGATACAAGACATATCGAGAAACACTACATGTAGTGTTGTTGGAAATTCCTTCACATTCATCACACGACTTGAACTCATCGAGCACAGAGACGGTACAAGCATAACCCTTACATGACATGTACTTTAGAGTACACAACGTGTAATCTGGAAATATCAAGAACATCCATATTTTCCCAGTTTTCTCAGATTCAAGACAAAAATTCAAACAGAGTTGTTATTTTGACACATTCTAAAAACTCGGGTTCTTACATTATTCATTATTCATATTTATTATTTTATAATTCTTTTAATCATCCATCTAAATAATTTTCTATAATTTATTGACATGATGTGAATATAAATCTCACATTCATCAATATTTTATTCATATTTAAACTATAATAATATATTCATCTTCCATTTATATGGTCTCCTATACATAACATCGTTAATTTTTTACTATTTATATGTAATCTTATTATAAGTTTTGTTTTTTTCATAAAAGAATCATTTATTTCAATACATAATATACTCAGTTGTATCCTATATAAGGTTCATGTTTCAAAAATTAATATATATATTCTCTAATAAATTATCTATTTATCCAATGATTAAAATTAATATAAATGTCATATTTATAAAATAGAGAGGGAACCTTGAATATTTCAATAGTCATGTTCTTTTGAAAACATGTTAAGGAATATTCTCAATAAAACCCTCTATTTTTTCTAAATGAATAATTTATAACATTAATTTTTATATCAAAAAATATAATTCCAATAATTTATTATTTAACTATCCACTTAATATTGTTTGAATCACATATTATTCATGTTACCTTTGTTTAAAGAACTATGAAAAAATTAAAATCATCTCTCATTAATCACTAGCGATTTAATATTATAAAAAAACTGATAATCCATACATATGAAATTTCATATGTATCATAATTTTATGCATCGATAATTTCTATATTATTAACATTGTTATAATATTACATATTAATAAAAATATTTTGAATCATTTTTTTGTTACTCATATGTATCAATGTAATTTTTTTTTCATTTCCAATTATATGCATCATGTATGTGGTTCTCATACGTGTTGGAAACATGATATCTTTCATAATTTTAATCATTGTTTTCATATTTATATAGTTTATATCATTTTCTTCATCAAAATAAAACCATTATGTTTTTATGTCTTTTTACCATTGTCGTATTCCTATTTGAGATTCAATAAAAAAATATTCTAATTTATCATGTGAATATTATATATGCCATGGAATTCCATTCCTATGACATATTTAAATTCAAACATTGTTAGCTCCACCAGGTCAAATACCGTGAGAGGGGGTGAATTAGGGTATAAAAGATTATTACAACAACCACTTTTTGGTCATGTTTCATTGTTAAACAAATCGCGCTTCAATCTCCTACCCATTACAGAGTATGAACAAATCATAAAGAAAGAACATGACACAATATTTTTATAGGGTTCACCCTCAATGGACAATGTCGAAGAAGCATACACTGACAATGTGATGATATACCAAATCCAATATAAGCACACTGATATTTACAATGTTTGAAGATGACTCATTTTCTATCTTGGTTTACAACTAATCACAATATGAATGCTCACTGCTCTCTCAACTGATGTCTTCTCACTACTACATCTGAAGATCCACTCACAGTTGATAGAATTGTATGTCCTTTCATTAACTCTAATGAATGTATCCTCCACCATATGTAGATTCTCTATATATGTCCATCTTTCATCAACAGATGAATACTAATTTTCTTCTGCAGACTGGGAAATAACTTTTAAAATACTTTATCAAAACAAACTCCCTACGTGAAGTTCCCTACTTCAAAAATCTCAATCTAGGATACATGATGTAAACCGCCATTCATGAACCTCACTATTTTGTAGAGCCTAAACTGTCCTTCACGAAGCTATTTCCTTTTCATGAAGCTTACATAGGATTCAAGAATCACACTTCATTATAAAATCTCAACTAGCCATTGTAGCATTCCTTCATTTCAAAAATATCAATAATCCTTTTGAATTCCCGTACATTTATGGATCTCACTAACATCGCAATCATCATTCGCTATTCAAGAGAGATATTATTTTTTTAGTCTCTCAACTCTTCTCAAGTTTGTAGAGGCCTATTTATTTGTTTTTTTGAAAGACTCTTTAACATTTTATACGATGTCAGCCAATTTCATAGAGCACTAATGTTTCCTTCAAAATGATGTCTATTTCACGAATCTTGAAGGATATTCTATGGATCTCAATGTTCTTTGTAATGGTGGAGCATTCCATAAAATCCTTTGCACTGCCACAATTCTCTTCACCTCTTCCATTCGTGATGCTTTTTGTAATTGTAGATATCATCATCAAAATTATTTGATCCTTTGTGAAACACTACTCAAGAATACCATCATTTTGAAACTCATCCCTTTTCCATATTTAGATGAGTTCATTGAGGAAATACACAATTTGTGATGCTCACCTGACTACAATGTTTGGACCCAAAATTTTTGGCAAACATATGAAAACAACACCAACTTGTATCTATCCTATTTGTACCACATCCTGATCTTCCTTTTTTTGTCATGGTTCGTTGTCAACACAAGATCTCACCAATATTTACGGAACTCAACAATTCAACATAGAAAAATTATTTTTCAACAAACACAATCAAGACAAAAATGGTTCAATGATACCTTGCGGTATTTTTTACCAACAAACATGATTTATCATAAATATTAATGTTTGATCATTTAATTTTTTCATTATATGTATGATTTAGAAATTATATCATAAATAGTCACTTCCATTGGAAAATAATCCTCTATATATTAATTAGTAAAATGTATCATTCATATATAAATAAACAACTAGTATGAAATTTTATTATATATATTAAAATAATTCACATATTCAATTGTAATAAAAATATATAGTGGAATATTAAACCCATTTCAGTAGTCATAATTCATAAGGATTTTTTGAAATTTCATTATACTCCTTACATACTTCAATTATCTATCAATTAATCTCACATGATTACGACATGATCTTCCAAAGATCACTACATATAATATTTATATCATTTAGAGGATATTTATTCCCATGTGTGGTGATACAAGTAAAACATTTATATAGTACACATCATTTGACATGGAAATTTATAACTTCAGACTATTAACAACCTCCACCCCCCAAATACCTAGTGGAAAACTATATTTATAAAATAGTTGAATAAAAAACATATTCAAAATATCCCATAAGTATTATCCTCACCTAATACAAATTTGAAACATTATAAAAACCTGGGTCCTGGTGATAGCATAGACACCCAACCTTAATATTGTTGTCTGGTCCCGGCCCGCAAAGTACCACCAGTTGCCCCAAAAACATGTGGTCCCCACCCTAGGGCCCACCCATGTGCATGAATGTGTCATCTGACTAAGGATAGTCCCCACAAGCCAACGCATGTCCTTTCCAGTGTGCTTTGTCTTCACTCACACACACCCTGAGAAACTTCCCAGAAGGTCACCAATCCTGAACACTACTCCAGGACAAGTATGCTTAATTGTGAAATTCAAATCAGGCAGACCCCCGAAAAGAAAGGTGCATCATGTTGACAAGAGTCATATCATTTATTCATTAAACCATTTATCATTTTGGTCGTTAAAATCACCCCCACCCCTTTAGAGCACAACATCCTCATTGTGGGCCCTACATCTCAACTCAGGCTGTGCACTGAACTTCAGGCTGGGTACCCCCTCTCATACAAAATGTGACAACTGGGTCCCGATGAAAGCACATACACCCCACCTTTACATGGTTGTCGGGTCCAAGCCCGCCTGGTACCACCAGTTGCCCCGTAGACAAGTGGTCCCCACCCAAGGGCCCTCCCACATACCCGAACATGTAATCTAACTAATGAAAGTCCCCACAAGCCAACACATGTCCTTTGCAGTGTGCTTTGTCCTCCCTCACACACACCCCGAGAAACTTCCCAGAAGGTCACCCGTCCTGATCACTACTCCAGGTCAAGCATGCATAGTTGCGAAGTTCTAACCAGGAAGACTCTCGAAAAGATAGGTGAACCTTTTTGACACGAGTCATATCATTTAGTTATTTAACCATTTATCATTCAGGTGTTTTACAACAAGAGTTTTATGTTTTTGAAAACATGAGTAAATATTTTGGAGCTATGAAAAAATAGGCGTAATATATACGATTTCCTATGATGATGTTTATATCAAATACCATATTGTCATTGAGGGAAGTGTTTTATTAGGTTTTCAGTTCAAACTCTGTTCTTTAAAACATAGTGAACATATTCGCTAATGGGATTGATTTCACCACACATTACATGAAAAATATAATAACATGAAATTTAAAGAATTGAAAAATTCATTGGATAGTTTTATAGGACCCAGACAAGTAACATTTATTATCATAGATAAGTGAGGTAGAATTACCTAAAACAACTATATTTAATTTCATATTTATTATCTTATGTAATGAAAAAAGACTCATGAAATTTTCCAGTATAAAAAATAATATTCCAACAATTGAATGAAAGTTAATTGGATTATAGGGTTTTATTCTCATTGAATAATTAGATGAATTACATAATGTTGACATCGATAGAAAAAACAATGCAGAATAATAGAAATTTATCTCGACAAAGGAAACAAAATAATGTTTATGGTTTCTATATGATTATATAATTTTTTTTTAAATGGGTAGAGAAATCTATAACTATATCTATATCAATATCAATATACAAAGTAAAGAAGGATTGTTTCAGCTAACGTGCCACAAAACCATGCATCCATGTCACCAAAATTCCCCATTCCCACCCTCCAAACCCAAAAATAGCTACTGTGATCCCAACACTGATCGGGATTTTCCATTTCTATTCACTCCCTCCCCCATTTCACCCCATCGATTTCTTTATCCCTCCTCTAGAATTCTCACATCCCTCCCCAATTCTGCTCTCATGCTCCCCTCCCCTCCCCTCCCCTCCCTAAAACCCATCTCCAATCCTGACTCCACTTGAGCGTGATCCACCTTCATCTCCTCTGACTTCAACTCCTCTTATTACAGCTCCTCCGATTTTTGCTCCTCCAATTTCAGCTCCTCCAACAACCCATGGAATTCTCCATCCACTCGAGCGGTCGATCTAGGGTTTCCACTATAGGTACTCATTGTCATTTTTCATATCAATCAACTAATTTCTTACCTTCTCTCTTTCATAGACGGTTTTACCCAGATTTTCATCCCGCTCATGCTTTATCTCTGAATTCCCTCCACCGCCACATGTATTTTCCTCAGAAACATTATTTCCTCAAATGAACCCATACGCTCCACCAAAATCTTTGATCCCTTCCTCGAATCCCCTATCATCTAAACTGTTTTCTCTGTCCTCAAAACCCAAGCTTAGTGGGTTAAGGAAATTCTTATTACAAACAAATACACTCACTAAAACAATATGTCATCTCGTGGCACCCAATATCAACCATAGACTCATCCATCTCCCGACTAAATTAATTTTCTCTTTTAATCATCCCTATAACATTAATCTTGTAGTTTAACTATATCTTATTTGAATATTAAAAAATTGTTCTTTGTGTATATGCATACTATAAATATAGAATAACAACTATTCATTTTGAAATTTAATGTGTATTATATTCTCTAATCCCTATAGTGTTCTTTTCAGTTGCACTAATTTTTTCACTTAATTTGGATTTTCTTCACAATCTTCACTATTCAAATTTATAACTTATATAATCCAATATATCTGATTTTTTTCTATATTCATTAAAATTTTGGTTTCTTTAATACTATATCATTGTGTATTATGTTTACTAAATATTTCTCATCAGCTTCCAGTCCTAATTCTACTCAGCTAATGTTACTTATTTTATAATTTTTATCATCATGTGATAGTTCTAAAGATATCTTTTATCTAACCTAATTTTCATTTTCATACCTTTTTAATATAATCCATAATTTTTCAATAATGATATTATATATGACATATTTTTCAATACGTTCATGGTTTGGATTTCATGAGTTGTTTTCACATCAAGAAACAAGTATTTATATCAGAAGGTGTTGGTTCAAATGAAGTATATGCCTTGGAAATCTACACTTCTTTCTATGTAACCTTATTCAGCTGAATAATATTATTATTATCTTGACATTCATCTATCTATATACTATATTCAATAAGGAAATTCATGTCTAGGAAAGTGGGATATAACTCTGAGTATATGTTGGAGCATTTAATGTTAGAAACCACAATTGACATTTATCCTGGTTTTATATGCAACTGCATGCTGGATTTTTCAATACATTTGTTCTCTAGGGGAAAATTACTAATATTTTTTTTCATCAAGCATGGATTTAAATGGGATGGCACTCTCAAAGACTGGTATAAATTTACTCTTCATACAGATAAAAAAATATATCTTTGTGTGTATTCATACTATAAATATAGAATAAAAACTGTTCATTTTCAAGTTTAATGTGTATTATATTCTCCAATACCTATAGTGTTATTTTTAGTTTCAGTAATTTTTTATCTTTATTTGGATTTTTTTTACAATCTAATCTATTCAAATTTATAACTTATACAATCCATTATATTTGATTTTTTTCTATATGAATTAAATTTTTGGTTTCTTTAATACTATATCTTTGGGAATTATGTTTAATAAATATCTCTCATGAGCTTCCAATACTAATTATGCTCAGCCAATGTAACTTAATTTTTAATTTTTATCATCATTTGATAGTTCTAAAGATATCTTATATCTAACTTAATATTCATGTTCATAAATTTTTAATATAAACCTGATGTTTTCAATAATGATATTATATATGACATATTTATCGATACATGCATTGTTTGGATTTCATGAGTTGTGTTCAAATCGAGGAACAAGTATTTCTATTGGAAGGTATCGGTTTAGAAGAAGTTTGTACCATAGAAATCTTTACTTCTTTCTATGTAAGCTTATTCAACTGGATAATCTAATTATTATCTTGACATTCATCTATCTCTATGCTATATTCAATAATGCAATTCATGTCTGGGAAATTTGGATAGAACTCTGAGTATAAGTTTGATCGTTTTATGTTTGAATCCACAATTGAAATTGTTCCCGGAATTATTGTAACCGCCTACAGGAGTTTTCAATACATTTGTCCTCTGCGGGAATGTTACTATGATTTTTTCTTCATTCATGGATTTTAATGGGATGGCACTCTCGATGATGGGTAGAAATTTACTCTTCATGCAGATTGAACCATTTCCATATGCATATAGTATATGGTTTGTTTTCCATCATAACAGCTCTCTACAATTAATTTACGATTTTATTTATTCCATTTAATATAATTTGTGGATGATGTCTCACTATTATACATAAAGTTATGTTCTTTAATTTCATATTTTTTTAGATTATAATTGATTCAGTGATTTATTCATGACTGTGTAAATTAATCCATATATTTTTTTATTCATATATGTTGAAATTTATCTCTTTCACATTATGGTATGTTCTCCTCGTTCCATTTAGGTACTGTTTAATTAACCTATTTGAGAAGTAATGAAAGGGTTTTTGTTGCATAATTTTGTATTTTTATTGATGTTGTTTTAGTGTTTTATTCAACACTATGTCAATTTATACATCTATTTTTAGATTCATAGATGCTAAAATGGGGGTCATTGACATTATGGTATGTTCTTATCATGCGATTTAGGCACTGTTTAATTAACCTATTTGAGTAATAATGATATGTTTTTTGTTACATCATTATGTAACTTTATTGACATTGTTTCTGGGATCTATTTGTTCATATATATTTAATATAAAAAATCATAATCTACTTCTCTGTTAATCACTAATAAAATTTTTAAATTGGAATATATTGGTATATATTTTTTATACATCTATTTGTGTTTTATTTTATATTTCACTTTATATTGCACTTTATATTAGTTCATGTTGTACTGAAATTTCAGTTTACATTATTTTTTTTATTGCTATTTCAATATAACTTCATATTGTAGTTTATATTGAATTTTATATTGCAATACCATTTTTTGAGATTGCATTTACCTTGTGGATTATATTATGATGCATGTTGTTTCTTTATGAAGAATGCAATTTCCTTCTGGATGCATTAATTATCATGTATGCTCATTTGTGAGTTTGGTTGATACATTTTATTTCTATATTTCTAGTGATTATTATTTTTTCTTCCATATATATAGTTCCTTCAGTTGGTTTTATTTGTACTTCATGAAACCAACTCAATTTATCACATCCAATGGTTTGGTTATTTACATGAAACTTCTATTTTCTTTGTAGTTTTTAATAACCTATAGAAATTAATTACTTCAAAGGTTTTCACCAAAGTGTTTTTAACAGAATTCTTATGATGCATGCTTTTATGTGTCTCTTGAGTCTTGTTTATGCAGTGTCTCATTTGATGGCCTTAATAGGTTACTACAATAGGTGGGACTCCAACAATATCAGTACATTGTTTCTGCATTATGATTAATCCAGCACAACTATTCAGGTTTGTAAAAATTATTATCATAATAAAAATAACGACTATAGTCATTTTTTAGAAGTGTTTTAAAACTACTTTTTATTTTGAATTATGTTTTTCTATAAGGAAAATACCTAGACCAACATTATGGAATGAAAAATATAATTAGGAAAGAATATGTTTCCTAGATTTAGGTGATAAATAAAATTCAATGTGACATGTAATGTATGAAATTAATTTTTGTCATAATATTTGATTTGTAGTAACATTACTTCTCTATGTTCTCATATGTTAACCACGTAATCATTTTTACCAAACTCTTTTCTGATTCCAATGCTTAAAAGGATTCACTAAGAACTACACTATCACATTCATGTTAAATTTGAAACAATTGACTGAATTTTTTAGCTGTAATTGAAAGGTAATACTATAGTTTGATCATTTAATTTATTTTCATATTTTATTTCTACATTATGTTTTTCAGTAAAAATTGTATTAGACTATTGTTTACATATGGGTTAATGAAATATGTTTACCCTATTTTCTAAATGATCCTCTTTCATGGATACTGCATGACATATGTTCCCTATTTATTTGTTTTTTATGATCCATATAGTGTTCAAAACATCATGCTCGGGTGTTTACTTCACATATCAGTTCATCATGTTTCAACATCTACTTTATGGATGTTTTATTTTCCTAATTGACCTATTTTCTACCAAAGAGTGACAAAAATGTCTTTTTTTGCAGAGGATGTCCACCTTTTGGCTAGGTATTTTTCCAACTGTTAATCTAATTCCATCCATCATTGTCTCTAAAATAGATCACTTGATTTCCATGAACTGGTAGAATAGATGGAAGAGACTATGTTTGGAAATTTTTTTAAGGTCTAGATAAACAGGATAAACCAAAAATTTCTGGGAAAGTTTTCACTGCTCATCAAATATTAAGAGATAACGATTCAAAGCATCCACATATTTGTAGCCATTTACACAAGTAGGTAGATGTGTGATTTATATTTTAATGTTCGATATCTTCTCCCCTCTTGCTTGATTGTGGGAATCTTGTTTCTTTTAAAAATGAATCATCTTTTCACTCATGTTGCTCAATTTTTTAGTTTAACAACTTCCAAAATATTTCTTATATGAATTTCTTGATGATGAATTTGGGAAATGTGACTTAGTAAATGACACTATGAAGATGGGAAAAGAAGAATCCTTCTCTTCTGATGAACCACTAAAATGCCCGATTAGACTGATCGATGGTGTAAAATTTGTTAGAAAAGATGATGGTGATGTAACTGATCTCTCAATGTGACAGTGGATGACAGCATACCTGGTATCTACTTCAAGGGATGGCATGGTATTCACTTTACCTTTGTTTATATCTTCAGGTCACTGTTGGTTATATTTAAAGCTAGTATATGCATATAGATTTTATTTCATCCATTTCCAGTGTTAATGATGTGCCTATCCCAAATGTGTGTAATATATATTCTTAATGTTGCTTTAATTACCCAAATAACTTTCTTGTCCTGGTTTCACATATCCATCTCTAATGTCTGTATTAAATTGTTGATGTTAAAAGTTCATTGTATTTTTTGATCGAGATTTTATAATTTCAAGTAGCAAGTTATTTGTTCACCATTCATGCCCAGGCCCTGTTCCTATATTATTATAGTATTAAAATTGGGTTTGAATTATACCTTTATTAGCAGTATTACATACATAGAAATAATTTGAAGTCAACACTCGTATAGTTGAATAATGTAACGACAAGTATACAGTGGTTCAAATAGATGACATCATAGAGGATCTCATCAAAGATCTGAATAAAGATGAGGTAGATGCGTAATACAGTGGTTACAAGGAGGAGTTAGCAGGAAGAAACATATTCCATTTAATTTCACTAAATTTAGTGATTATAGGTTTCTAAAGGTAAAATTTTTTGAATTATGGGACATAAATCATATGTTTTATTTACATATATTATAACATAAAATTTACAATCCTATCTTTCTTTATATATTGATGATGATACTTAATATTTGAATAGGTTAATATCTTCTATAGTATATTGATGAAGCTTTATCTCTATGTTCTATTGATTTGTATTCTCCAACTTTAATAAGTGATATTGAAAGATATCTTTGTTGATTAAATATTATTAGTTTTTCAGATGGTGTTATACTCTACTTTAAAACAAAGTGCGCTTTATTTTTGTTATATAACTCAATTTTTAACCGTTTTATCATTGTTTGAATGCATTTGATATAAATATATATATATATATATATATCATGTTTTCCATTAGCAGAAATACATTTTTGGTATAGACCACCTTTTACTTCTTTAAATAGTTTTCTCCATTTCCATTTTCATAGAGCATTTAAACATTCCTTGAGATGCCAATTTAGCATGCAAAACTTATGCCTTCATATAGGAATATTTAGCTTTTCTAATTAATATTAATTTTTTTTAAAGTCACACACCTTGTTTTGAAAAAATTCATACAATTTATTACATATGCATCAGAAAGTGAATTTTTAATAATAATATAATTTCTATATATTTGAAATTTTTATGGGTTGGCATTCTCATGTCTCTATAACATTTCACAAACATGTTTCCTTCATAACATGTAGAAGACCTACTTTAATTAATGAAGATGTTTAAATTTGTATGTTTCAGTATTATAGTATGGTATACTAGGATTACACTTCATATGTTGTGGGGTAAAACAAATGTATGATCATTCTATCATAAACATTCCTCCATGGATTTATGTGAAAAATACACTCTTCTATTTTCTATGATTAAAAAATAAATTTTGATGAATATCATGGTGTATGTACTAATGTCACTATTTTATTTGGTTTCTTCTTATTTCTTTTGAATTAAAATTCATTATTTTGATTATGTAAATTCCGGTATTCTTATTTAAAACATTTTTTTCTCTGTAGAAAAGTGTGCTCCATGATTTTGAAGATGGATATTTGTACAGTGTGACATAATTTTTGGTTGAAATCCTACTACTTCATCTTACATTTAATGATTGGTACACTTCAAAAAATATAAACATTAGTACTTATGTTGTATATTTTTAATTTCTAATATCCATTTTAATGTTATTTTCATTCAGGTATATAAATTCTCCATTCTGAAAATATTATTTTATTCTTTATATATTCAAATATATTTTTTCAAATGTATTTATCCAAAAAAATCTACTATCATACCGATATATCTATATTTTATACAATTGTATTCTAAAATCAAGTATCACTATTTTTTAAAATTTCAATATATTGAATATTTCTGTTCTTTTTTATTTTTATATATACTCAAATATGTTTTCTTAATATTCTCTATCATGAATTTTTATGTTTTATTTAGAACAGTGTTGGTATGCTTGTGTTTCATTTTCTTTATATATTCTCATATATTCTCCAATATTTTTTCAATATTCTCCTATGTATTTTCCTATGTTATTTCCTTTTCTTTATTTTAATTATATGTTTTCAACTCTATATTTTGTCTAATTGTATTCCAATATTAAGTATCACTATTTTTTTCAATATATTAAAAATTCATGTTCTTTATTAACTTTGAAATATAATTTTTTCTTCTTGAATATAAACATTGAAAGTATTGTTGTGCGAATGCACAGGTGAATACTAGTTTTCTTATAATAGAAGGAAAATATAGAGGGGAATATTCTCATATAATAGTGAAGAATAAGGCATTAGAATTATAAATAATGAATCATTTAAAAACAATATTTAATAAAAACTCTGTAAAAAGGTCAAATTTGTTAGAGTGATACCATATAAAAAACATTAAAAGATGATTACTTTTATAACAGGACACATTATCATTTATAATGATCTTATGGATCAATGATTTAGAAATTTGAAATTGTATTTATTAATGTAATAAATTTAATCAAGGATAAATAATATTAACAACCAAATAGAAGATGTAATGTACATATTGCATACAGGAATCTCCTTAAGTTAATTATTAAAAAATAAATGAATTAGTATGGGGAGATTTATAACAAATGAAAAACTATAGGTGTTCAAAATAAAGGTTGTTTTATATATAATGTCATTAAATTTCAAAAAATGACAATAAAAAATTTAAAATCAAATTGGAAAGAAACTTCATATATATTAATGAAGAATTGCATGGAATCACAATAAAAACATGTATTAAAAATAAAACCATATTAAAAAAATTATAAAAACATTGATATGCATTTCATTTTAGGTTAATTAATTCCATTCAATCACAATGTATATATTATTTTAAAAAAAAATTTTCCACCATTAGATGTTAGTAATTATAAATTATTATGTATGTGTTTGTTAATCGAAATGATGAACCCTATTCATTAATATACTTTTCATTATGACTATATTAAAATATAAATTTCTATAATTTTGTTTCAATGATTTATTGAATCATTGTTTCATTTTATGGAAGATATGGGTACAGTTCAAGATAATGGAATCCACGATAATTTTTTATTTTAATTTATCAATATCAAAGTATTACATTACAATTATCGTAAATCATTTTGTAATCCATATTGGAATAATATTCATAAAATATGTGTATAAATATATCTCAATAATATAATTTGTATTAATCAAATATATAATATAAGAATTTATATAATTTGGTGGTTATAATTTCATACGACAGTAATAGAGGGGGTAGTCTTGGCATAATAATAACAATGTTTTCATTTTTTGAAAGATTTGGAGTAATGGAAAATATTTATTACATAATGATAAATAGTTTAGAAATATAATCATACTAATGTAATATTATATGTGTTTTATGAATATATTTTAAAATTTTAGTATAATAATATATTATTATATATTAGTTATGTTCATTACCTCTACCTTTGGATGTCCTGTCTTAGATAAAACATTAAAGAAAAATGAATTAGTCTTTTAATGAGTATAATACTTATATATGGTGTAATCAGGGAATTTTTAATTTCCTGAAGAAATTATTTGGTCAAAAAAGAATCAATGTAGAGTATATGTGGGGGGGTGAATGGAATATTTTATATATAGGAATGGTGACATAAATATAAATACATGTAACATTATATTAATAGAAAGTATCCTTCAATGAAAAGTGGTTCCAATGTGAATAGTAAAATATATTGTATTATTATTTTATGATAAACCTTTAATACATAAAAATATTGGTTAATGTTTTTGATATTTTAGTTCATTCCCATATAAATTAAATCTGTTTACACTAATTTACAATTATATCAATAACACATTTTGTACTTCGGTAACATAATTTCATAATAGATATTTTCACATATGTGATTTAATATTAATTATATAAATATTAATATGAAATACATTGGATAATTTTAAACTTATAAATGTGATAAAAAATAATTTAAATTTAATAATGGTCTAACACATAAAAACACTTTAAGAGAAAAATAACAAAGCATCTAAAATTTAAAATATAAATTTTTAAATAAGATATAATAATTTTAGACATAATATTTTTCTTAATAATTAATAATTTTTTTTGGAAAACTACATCATAAATAATTTTTTTTTAATTTATGACAACATAAGTTCATAATATTAAAAAAAATTTAAGAAATGTATTTTTTTACTCTAACGAGTAAATTAATTATTTTAGGTAAATCCCAAAAAATTAATGCATTCATAATATTTTACTATTTTTAAAATATATGTCTGTCTTATAAATATTAAACTAAAATATATTATAATTTAACATATAAATGGATACAGAAAAGAAAATTTTAAACTATTTTCCAATAAAAAAAGATTTTAATTAATAACTATTATTATTCTCATTTTTTGAAATTAATAATTTTATAATTTGTTTTATATTATCCATATTAAAAAATATATTTTTTCAACATGAAACAAAAACATATTTATTTTCATAAAAAATTATATTTCTTAAAATGGTAATTTTTAAGGGAAATTGTTTTTTTCAATGAATGATCCTATATGCTATTTAAGAGAACTAATTAATTCTTATCTATCCATTATTAGTAAAAGTAGTCTATTTTTATTCAATTTTGATTTAATAATGAAAATAATTATATTTATTCATATCAAGTCAATAAATATATTATCAAGTCTCTAAATATTACTTATAAAAAGATCTAAATAAAAAAGAATCCATGTTCAGTTTGGTTTATTGTTTCATGTGGAACAATTTATTATGTTATGTATTAATTAATGGTAAAAAAATTATAAAATTATGGAATGTTATGTCCGACCACAATAATATAATATGATCCTAAAATTTTATATTCCTTGGAATGAAACAAGTGAGGCTATTATTCTATCATTATATCCACGGGATCCCCCACTACATCATATATTACATTATTTATCTGCATAATAAATTCCATGTGAGTGGCCTCATTCCATAAAAAAATAAAACTTGAATCCAAATACTTCAATTGTTGTACATCATATGTGAGTTACTTAACTAGTTTTACAATATTAAAGTTCATTAAATGAAATGGATTGGGTATTTAATTCCAAGAAAACAAGTGGAACATATCATATAGCTTACATAGGGTAGGTGGAAGCACTGAGTTGTTAGATAAATCCCCATTACAATAATGTATATATAATAGCTTAGTGTGTCTACATATTCACATTCCATTCTATAGAAATATAATAATTCTTATCCAAGTAGATGTTATGTTACACAATTTTACATACACATTCGACACAAATTTTTGGATTATTATCACCATATATTTTCTTTTATCATTCCACCAATTTCATATATTGTATATTGGTATCATCCATCTCTATTATTATTTTGAAATAATAAGATCCCAATAGTTCCATTTCTTCGCATCCATCCATATATATTTTAGTTCTATATATCTTCATATATGGATCTTTGTGTGGATTCATTCAAATATGAAAGTGGAAACAATAATTTTATATGAATTCATGTATAGGAAGATGTTGATTCTAATATATTTTTATTCCATTAAGTAAGGTCTCAACATATTCTCAAAATATTGAATATTCCTTACAAATTGGATCTTAGTGTTAGGATGATAACTAATGTTGACTTTCAACTCAATATATACTTATTGTTGAAGAAATCCCAAAAGTATATATTTTAATTAGTGATATTGATAAAATAAACATAAATTTTGTACCCTATGTAGAATTACCACATACATTATATATATCATTTAAAATTGATGATGTTGGAAATAATTTCGAATGGATATGACATATATTGTGATTTTTTTTTCAGGGATGAAGCATCCATTTATTATTAAATATATAATCGATTTTATATTCAATATAACACAAATAAGAAGTAATTATTATATTTAGATTCCTATGGTAGTGTCACGACCTATCCCCCAGGGCTCATGTCGTGACTACCCCAAGATCGCCTTCCAAAGGTCAAGGGTTGGAGACTAGCACCAAAAGGTGTATTCCATAAAACTGGTAAGGCATTTCTTTTATAACCTATAAACACATGCAACCAAGTACACAGCGAGATATGAACACCATTAAAACTATATTGAAAAAATGTGCTTAATGTAAGAGGGGATGAAATACAAGCCCAACAGTATAGGTACAAGTAAAACTGAAATACAATACAACTGAAGAAAGAGAAAGATAGCTATTGGCTCGTCCTTTTATATTCCAACCTGAAGGGTAGGTATAGATCGGCTCCTAAACACTCCATGTTCACCTGTATCCCCTGGGTACTAACACACCCTGTGGTCCACCTCTGGGAACCATCCAGTCCTGGTACCCTCAGCCTCGATCAACGTTGTACGTTGTATGAACCAAACATAGCACGGTGTGGGAATAGGCTGTACTTGGGGGAGTATAACGATACTCAGTAGGGACCCTGCGACCCTCATGGTCTCACAAAATCCAAAAATGATAAACCAAAATTCATGAAATAAACTGACAACCCTATATAGTTTTATTCCCATACATATACCTATGTAATAATGTATAACTATCTCAACCATGAGGAAAACATAGAGTCTTACTCAAAGCCCAAAGCTCAACCATTCCAAAAAGTAAGGAATACCACAACGGTAAGTACCACACAAGTACACCACACATATAAATACCACCAAGGTATTACCACAAAAGAAAGTACCAAACATGTACGAACTCAGCAAACACTAGGTATAACTTAGGTACAATAGTTGAGATTATTATATGTAACAACTGAATCATCTTATTCTATTATGAGGCACTGAAGCTGACCCACACAGGATCACTCGGTGCTGACCCACAGAGGAGGGCTAGGTTCTGACCCAGATAGGATTTCTCAGTGCTGACCCGCACAGGAACACTCAGTGAGGACCCACACAAGATCCCTAGGTGCAGACCCACACAAGATCACTCGGTGTTGACCCACATAGGATCACTCGTTGCTGACCCACAGAGGATCACTCGGTGCTGACCCACATAGGATCGCTCGGTGCTGACCCACATAGGATCGCTCGGTGCTCAACCATACAGGATCACTCGGTGCTGACCCTCAAAGGATTTCTAGGTGCTCACCCACACAGGATCGCACAGTGCTGACCCACATAGGATCACTATTCATTCTTCATGTCACACCCAGCTACTGGGATCCCGCACTAGGCTTGATCGTCTCTGGGAGGATCCACTACTCAAGCCACTGGACGACACTCCGACTTCCAAGAAGCCCCACGAAGATTTATCACAAAGGACCACCATGTCAAAGGGGTCTCAATTTAATATACATTGCGTCAATCAGATTCCTGGTCTATGAGTTATTAGCATTTTAGTCCCAAGGGCCTGGTTGGATTCGTCCCTGATCTAACCAACCATACTCCAACTTTATCCAAATCTCCAGTGGGGTATACCAAAGGGATTTTCTCACTCCATTTTTTCTGGAACTGCAGAAGGTTTTTCCAATAGAAGTCTTGTGAAATGTTATGGACAAAACAGTGAAATGTTCAATGTTGGCCTGGGTTTGGTCCGACCCAGTTGGACTGACTGAGCCCGACTTGGCATGGGCTGACCCAGCCTGATTCGGGTCTACCCAGACCGTTGGGTCTGGCCCACGATGGGTGGCACGGAGGCTGCGAGGATCGCACGAGGCCTTGGGGCGGCGAGGCCATGGGATGGTGACGGCCACGGGCAAGGGAGTCTGGGGACGGTGCGAAGCCACAGGGTGGCGTGAGCCACGGGCAGCGCAGGGTTGCAGGGCGGTGAGGACGGGGGGAGGCATGAGGCCAAGGGGCGGTGGAGGCCGTGGACTGCGTGGGGTTGTGAAGTGGAGGAGGTCGCGTGGCGGTAGAGGCCACTGGTGGCGCGGTGGCCGCGGGGTGGCATTGTTGCACCGACGCCTTCGTCATGGCCAAAAGTTGGGGCGGCTGCCGTTTTCATGCCCCACCACGTTTTTTTTTCATTCTCCTCCATCGTGAATTATAAAACATTTATACACAAGATTTGCGAAGAAGCCGAGCCATGTTTGTTTGGACCACACTCTCCACGTTAGAGTGGTAGCAAGGGCCTATAATCTCTACCATATTTTACAATGAGTTCGCAAGAATGGGTATGGGGAAGAAATTCAAACAACCAACCTAAAACCTCCCGCAATTATTATTCCCAGACCCGAAAAAGAAATCAGCGGCGGATCAACTAGTTAGATAGTCTATCTGCATTCTTTATTTTAGAAGGTAATAACATGGGAATATAAAATCATACACAACTAAACCACTACCAAGTTTGTTTGTTGGCGTCAACGAGGAGGTATGTATGGTGATTGACTGAAGAATTCCCACATTGGAGGATATCCTAAGGTTGAAGTCAAAGTCATGTGTTGGTGTTCTTCATTGGAGGAGAATATTCCTCCAAGTGTAGGGCGTCGAGACACTTCACCAGCGCTTCATCGCTTGGTGAAGCCATCACAAATCCTCCTCCAAAGCTCCATTTAAATAGGAGAGGGGTGAGGTAAGTAATGACCGTGGAATTTATGATGTTTCATTTATTATGAACTTTCTCAAAATTCCAACGACGCTGTAACTTAAAATTTAAAAAATTTTTAATCCAACTAATTTACATTGGTGCAATTAATTGGGAGGATTCCAAGGGGATCCCCCATATTTTAGTGGGGTTTGGGTTGTCCCCACCTCTTTAAAAACCACATGGGAGGTTTTAGTTTAGGTGGTCCCTATATGTAAACCATCCACATGGGAGGTTTTAACAAAAAGTAATATTAAATAAAAGTATAATTTATTTTATTTCTATTTCCACGAAAAACCCAAATTTTATCTTTCACCCTCGACCTACTGCGGTCGAGGTGAAGGTCCCCATAAATGAATACCGGAATTGAGAGTTCAACGGTACACTCAGATTTTAATTCTGAGCACCGGTTCGAAAGTTACAAAAACCCACGTGCACATTTACTGAACGTACCCGAAAAAAAGTTCTGAAATTCATTCCGAGCACTCCGGGCATCGGAATCACGTGCCGTCGATTTTCACAGACTCATAAAATTTCCATATAAAAATAGTAAAAATTACATGGAATTTCATGGTCTTTAAATTCTCCCCACCTTAGGGCATTGCTCCCCCATAAGCCACAACTCAATCTAAGGGAACAAGTGGGGGTACTAAGCACGCATCTGAGCCTCCTGCTTCCATGTGCTCTGGTAGAGGTTCTTATTCTGCCAACGAATGTGCACAAAAGGTATTTATTTCCCATGAAGGACATACTCCTATCGATCCTAAATATCCACTAAAAACTATAAAAACTCCACCCCATCGTCGATGTCCATCTCACCATGGTCGATGTCATGATAAGGGTCATGTGCATATTTTCTCAACTAGAATATGTGGAAGACATTGTGCACCCAGTGAAACAGAGGTGGAAGAGCTAAGCAGTATTCCACCACTCCAACTCTATTGGGGACCTGAAAAAGTCCGATGAACCTCAGAGATATCTTTCCCCTTGGCCAAATCTTTGTAAAACTCATCAGGCAGAGACCCTTAAAAAGACATGATCCCCATCATGGAACTCAATCGGTCTCCATCTCCTGTCATTATAAGACATATGCATGCTCTGTGCAGTGTTTATCTACTCTTGGATGATTTGAACATTCATTGTGGTAGCCCGTACCATCTTTGGTCCCACTAGTGGTTACTCCCCTAGGTCAGTCCAGCATAAAGGTTATCTGCAAGGTCACCCGTATAATGCATCAAAAGGTTCCATCCCAATGGTGTAGTGATAGATGTTGTTTTATGAAAACTCCACCAAACGCAAGTAATCCTCCCAGTAGCAACCGAAGTCGAGGATGCAAGAACGTAGCATGTCCTCGAGGGTCTGAATGGTCCGCTCATTCTGACCATCCATCTGAAGACAAAAGGTGGTCCTCAAATGAAGCTTCATCCTGAATGCCTCATGCAACCCATTCTATAGCCGGGAAGTAAAATTTTCATCATGGTCGGAGATAATCGTTGAGGGTAATCTATGTAGCTGCATATTCTCCTGCACATATGGGCTTCCCAATCCCTCTGTTGAAACCTACTATCTGATCAGTAGTAAGTGGGCCGGCATAGTGTGTCGGTCGATGATCACCCAAATAGAGTCATGACCTCTGGATGCATGTGGAAGTCCTATCACGTAGTCCACGGATATGCCATCCCACTTCTACTCTGGGACCTCTAGAGGATGAACCATGCCTGCTAGTACCTGATGCTTCGCCTTCACTTACTGACATGTGAGGCATCGAGATACAAACTATAATACTTCTTTCTTCATCCCTGAACACCAATGCAATTGTTGGAGGTCCTGGTACATCTTTTCCACTTTTGGATGTACCGCTAGAGGGGACGTGTGGAAATCTATCAACACATCCTCTTGAAGTGACACTAGTACCATGGTACGTCCTCTGAAGAGGATGATATCCTCCCCACCTTCAGAAAATCTATCAGGTGCATGCCCTGTTGATATCTGAGCACATCGTGTCTCATAGTCAGTGTCCCCGTGTTGCGCCTTACTAACTCACTGAATAAGTGGGGGAGTGATTATAAGAGACTAGAGGAATGTTGATCTATCTCGGTCGACAAAGAATATATACAAAGTGGACAACTGATATGTCGCCTAACCTAGAATCTGTATACCAGATCTTCTACATAGTACATATGCTACAATGTTCCCCTTCCCTAGAATATGGACTATCTCGAAGGCATAGTTCGGGAGGAACTCAAGACAACGTCGCTATCTATAGTTCATGTCCATGTGAGAGAAGATATACCTAATACTCTTGTGATTAGAGTACACCGAACAATTCTCACCCATCAGATACTGTCAACACATCTTTATGGAAAATACCACTTCTTCTACCTCCAAGTCATGGGTATTGTAGTTCTTCTCATGCAGTATCAGCAGTCAAGAACCATATACGATCATCACTATCTCCTACATCATGACACATCCGAGCCTAATCCTTGATGTGTCGCAATAGACTATGTACCCCACGCCATCCTCTAGAAGCCTCAAGATGGGGGATTAAGTCAGCCTCTACCTCAGCTCTTGAAAACTCTGATGGCATCTCTCTGACCACATGAAGGGTTTCCCCATCTTCGTCAAAACTGAAAGTGGTGCTGCCACTCTGGAGAAATCTGGCACAAACCTCTGGTAGTATCCAGTCAAAACCAATAAAATTTGTACCTCCATCACCCTCTTGGGTGGATACCAAGCAAGAACTTCCTCACTCTTCATTGGATCCACCGCAACTCTAGCCTCCGATATCAAATGTCCCAAAAAGTGAACCTCTCTGATCAAAAACTGAAACTTTGAGAGCTTAACATAAAGATAGTGCACTTGGAGTGTGTCCCATACTACTTGAAAATGGTAGGCATGCTCTTCTTCAGTAGTATATTAGATCAGAATGTCTTGGATGAAGACTAATACAAAGCGATCAAGGTATGGCTGAATAATCGTGTTCATGAGTTCCATGAACACTGCGGGATCACTGGTCATGCCGAATGGCATAACCAAGAACTCATAGTGGTTGTACATACATATTAAAGACGTCTTCTGCACATCCTCGTCTCGTACTCTGTGTTGGTGACAGTCTGATCTGAGTTCTATCTTCAAGAACCAACATGCTCCCTTAAGCTTGTCAAAGCGGTCGTTAATCCTCAGGAGTGGGTACTTGGTCTTCACAGTCACCTGATTCAGGCATCGATAATGAACACAATGCCTCAAGCTCCGATATGCCTTCATGGAGAACAGAATCAGGGTTTCCCATGGTGAAACATTGGTCCGAATGAATCCCTTCCCCTACAAGTCCTCTAGTTGTAACTACATCTCACAAAGATTAACAGGAGCCATCTGATACATTGGTGTAGATATCAGTGTCATCCCAGGGTACAAGTCAATGTAAAAGTCCGTCTCTCTATTGCAAGGTAGACCCAAAACATCATCAGGGAAGAAATACGTGTAGTGGTCCACCATAATAGGATAACTTGGATTCTCTACATCATATGCAACGAGGGTAAGGCAAACCAACTGATGACTGATTGGGTGCACTCTCCTCCGGAGAAGTCCATCCTGTGGTGCAAGGGATCCCTTCTCACCAGGGAAAGTAAATATGGTACGATCCGTGTAGACACACCGCACATTGCGCCTAATACAGTCAATATTAGCATTTAATATAGATAACCAGTCCATAACCAAGATGAAATCTTAAGGCCTCAAAGCCACTACTATGATATCCTAGCTGATGCTCTCGCCTCCTAGAGTAAGCTCGCACTACCGGCACCAATGCATAATCATATAATCCTCTTTTGAAAGAGTCTGTAGCTATAAGAATCAAGCAAATAGCTTCGTCAGAATCTCCGAGCTCCGAACGAGGGTAGTGGAAATAAAAGAATTATTGGAACTTGTGGGTATAAGTACTGCAACTAAGGTTGAGTAGACATAGATCGTACCTTGTATCATCTCCAGAGCGCCGTGATCATAGGCCTCAGCTGCCTGGAGATGAGCTCGCCCAGGTCCTCCTGCTCCCTTTTGTCTGGGCGGACCGCCTGGTGGTGGTGGCGGTAACATCTTGAATCATCACCCACCGCCAGTAGCACGTCCAGCTCCTCTGCCACGTCCTCCTTCTCCCTACGAACCACCTTAGTCGAACTTGTATCTCTGTCAGGGCGGTCCTTTGATCGTTTTCTGATTATCCATATGATGGGTTGGATAGTAATGATCAATGGGGCCATGCCCTCCACATGCGTAATAGTTCCCTCTCCTAAAATAACTGGCTCTATCTCGGGTGCCCCGCACAACCGACCCTGAATCCAGCGGTCATCCACCTATATGTCTGGTCCTCTTGGAACTCTGTGACATCTGTCTATTGCTAGAAGTAGAAGACTACGCTATGTGACTTCTCATGGTGGGACTCGCTGCTGGTGACTGATCAGCAAGAAAACTATCCACTAAGAGGGATCGATCTAACACCCCTGCCTGCGTCGGGATGCTGAGAGAAATAATTGAAACCCTGATCTCTCGCCTGAGTCCCTGCTCAAAGGTCTGAGTCCTGAAGAATGGGTCCTGCACCATATCAGGGTAGTAACATGAGAGGTCGGTGAACCTCACTAAATATTGAGTCACATTCATGTTTCCCAGCAGCAGAAAAAGAATCTTTTGTATGTGCACTATGAGAAGATTCATTGGGACAAACTCTACCTGAAACAGGATCCCAAAGTCTTCCCAGAGAAGCATCACGTCATTGTGAACATTGAGCATCAAGATCCACCATCTACCTGCTACTACTTATAGAAGGATGGTGGCAAAGATCACTATGAGATTAGCTGGTGTCCCTACCAGTCGAAAAACTCTCACCATGACCACCAACAAATCCTCAATCGCTTGTGGGTCTATCTCTCCCTTGAACCTTGGTGGCCTCTGGCGCTGGAACTTGGGTAACGCGCTCAAGAAGCATACACCCTCTGCTTCTAGGGCTGGTGGAATCAATTGCCCAATGGGTAATGGTACCACTGGTGCCTCTGCTGGTGCCTCTACTAGAAGAGGGCCCTACACCAAGGCCTCATCCCTCGGAGGGATATCAGTTCATACAATACATGGAACCCTAGTTGGCTGTCTGCATGGAGGAATCATGTAAAGAAACAGGTGCACCATGGTAACAAAGCTATACCTACTGAGCTGTCTCAAAGAGATCACAACGAAACCTATTCAAAACACACACGCAATTAGTGTTTTCGTGCATTAAGTCAGAAATCAGATGTTAGGGTCCTGGTGTACGGATACGCCAGCCACCACACTAGCACTGGAAACCCTAATCTGATAACCACACTCACTACACTTAAAACTATTTCCATTGGAAAGAATGATAAGAGTCTTATGCTCTACGGTATAACTAACTCCTTTGATACCAATTTTTCATGACCCATCCCTCGGGTCCTGTGTCGTGACTACCCCAATCCCACCTTCCATAGGTCAGGGGCTGGCGACTAGCACCGAAAGTTGTATTCCCTAAAACTGGGATGGCATTGCTTTTATAACCTCTAAACACATGAAACCAAGCACAAAGTGGGATTTTAACTCAAGTAAAATTGTATAGAAAAAAGAGTTCATCATGTAAGAGGGGCTGGAATATAAGACCAACACTAAATGTACAAGTACAAATGAAATAAAATATAATTGAATAAATAGAAAGATAGCTACTTGTCCTTACTTCATGATTCTTACCTGAAGGGTAGGTACAGATTGGCTCTTCAACACTCCATGACCACCCATCTCCCTTGCGTGCTAACACGCAGTATAGTCCATATCCAGGCACCATCCTATCCTTATACCCTCATCCTAGATCAACGCTGCGTGTCGTCTACACCAAACCCAAAAAGCTGCGGGCATAGCCCATGCATGGGTGAGTATAACAACACTCAGTAGGGACCCCAAGACCCTCATGGTCTCAAAAAATCCACAAAGGATAAACCAAAATTCCTGAAATCAAACAACAACCATACTTAGTATATTCTCATACATATACTTAAGAAATCATGTATACCCATCTCAACCTTGATGAAAATATAGAGTCCAACTCAAAGACCAATGCTCAACCATTCCATAGAAGAGGGAATACAATGATGGTATGTACCACACAAGTGTGCCACATAGAAAAATACCACCAAGGTATTACCACGACGGAAAGTACCACACAGGTACGAACTCAGCTTACACCATGTATAACAGAGGTATAGTAGTAGAGATGATTATATGTAAATACTGAATCATATTACTCTATTATGAGGCACTACTACTAACCCACACAAGATCGCTCTGTGCTGACCCATAAAAGATAACTTGGTGCTCTCCCACATTGGGTTGGTCAGTGCTGACCCACACAAGATCGCTTGGTGATGACCCACACAGGATCACTCAGTGTTGACCCACACAAGATCGCTAGGTGCTCACCCACACAGGATCATTCGGTGCTGACCCACATAGGATCGCTCAGTGCTGACCCACACACGATCGCTCGTTGCTGACCCACACAGGATCGCTTGGTGTTGACCCACATAGGATCGCTAGGTTTTGAACCACAGAGGATTGATCGGTACTGACCCACACAGGATTGTTATTAATTCTTCATGTCAAATCCAACTATTGGGTTCCCTTAGTAGGATTTATCCTCTCTTTAAGGGTTCGCACCAAAAGCCACTAGTCAAGAATCCAACTACCAAGAAGTCCCAAGAAGAAGTATCTCAAAGGCCCGCCTTGTCATAGGGGTCTCAACACAACAGACGGTGCATCAATAAAACATCAGGTCTATAAGTTATTAGCCTCTTAGTCTTGAGGGTTCAATTGGATTCGTGATTGATGCAACCCCAACAAACTCTAACTTTATCCAAAACTCTTTTGGGGGTATACAAAAGGGACCATCTCTCTCCATAGTTTCCGGTGTCATAGACGGTTCATCAAACGGACGTCTGGTTCCAAAGTCATGGACAAAAGATTGTAAATTGTGAAGTTGACCCGGGTCTAGGCCGACCCACCCCGACCGCGCCCACACCTCCTAGGCCAACCTGACCCGAGTCAGGTCGACCCGGACCGCTGGGTCAGGCCTAGCCTACATTGGGCGGCACTGTCGTGGGGGACCTGAGGCCGCGGAGGGCTATGAGGCCGTGGGATGGTGAGGGCCATGGGTGGCGGAGGACATGGACGGTGTGAAGCCACGGAGTGGCCGAGGCCATGGGCGGTGTCGTGTCGTTGGGCGGCGAGTCCACTGTGCGGCGCGAGGCCGAGGAAAGCGCGCAACCTTGGGGAAGTGGAGGTCGTTTGTGGCATGGGGGCCATGGGATGGTGCCATTGTGTTTCTGCCTTCGTCACAACTGGCGGTGGTGCCGGCCGCCATTATCTTTCCCCACCGAAGTTAGTTTCCATCCTCCTCCATCTCGATGAACACAACAATTAAACAAAATATTTAGGGAGAGGTCGGGCCATGTTTTTTTGGCCCACACTCTCCATTTTAGAGTGGTAGAAAGAGGAAATAATATCTTTCAGATTCTATGATGAGTTATCAATAACAGGTAAGGTGAAGAAATTCAAACAACCACTTTACAACCTCTGGCAATGATTATTCCCAAACCCGCAAAAGAAATCATGCGTGGATCAACTAGTTAGAGACTTGATTTGTGTTCTTTGTTTTAGAAGGGAAGAACATTGGAATATAAAATCATACACAACTAAAACCCTACCTCATTATTTTGTTGACATCGATGAGGAACAGAGAACAGTCATCGATTGAAGACCTCCCATGTTGGAGGATGTCCTGAAGAAGAAGTCGATGTTGTGTGTCGGTGTATTTAATTGAAGGAAAATAATCCACCAAGTGTATGGTATCGTAGAACTTTACCAAATATTCGTTGCTTAGTGATGTCGTCCCAAATCCTCCTCCGATTCTACAATTAAATAGGAGAATGGGGAGGTAAGTAATGATCATGGAATTTATGACAGTACATTTATTAGGATCCTTCCACAAATCCAACAACGCTGTTACTTAATATTTAAAAATTCAAGACAATTAATTTACATTGGTGAAATTAATTGGGAGGATTCCAATGGGATTCCCCACATTTAAGAGGGGTTTGGGTGGTCCCCACCTCTTTGACAACCACATGGGAGGTTTCAGTTCAAGTGGTCCCCACATTTAAACCATCCACATGAGAGATTTCATAAATGAAAAATGAAATAAAAGATTATTTTATTTTATTTCAATTTCTATGAAAAACCCAAATTCTATATTTCACCCTCGACCTACTTCTGTTGAGGTAAATGTCCCTTTAAGTGAATACAAGTGCTGCGAGTTCAATGGTGCCCTCAGATTTTAATTTTGAGCACTGGTTCAAATATTACAAAAACATGATCTCATGTTTTCTGAACGTACCTGAAAAAAAGTCTAGAAATTCATTCTAGGCACTCCGAGCCTCGGAATCACACGCCGTCAATTTTCACGAACTCTTTAAATTCCCGTATAATAAATACAAATACATGGAATTTAAAAGTCTTTACAGGTAGGATGATAAAAAAATACATAGTTATGTTTTAACATTTCCATACTAGTTTATCTAATTGTTGTAAAATCCACATATACTTTTGATAATCTACCATAATATTCAAACATACCATGAATAAACATATATACTCTAAAATATCCACTTTTAGTACATCCCAGAAAACATTTTTCTGATGATATATATATATATATATATATGACTGCATTTTAGATTGATAATGATGAGCTATATGTATCATCAAACAATTCATTCTTCAATAATTGTTTGTAAGGGACATATATTGATCCCCAAGACCATAAAACACTTCCATTGTCATTATTAATATCTTAATACATATTTTGTTTTCTAGTATATTTCTATCAATATTATTGGCCTCTTTTATCAATTAATATATTATTTATTAAAAAATATAAAATGAAATGTATGATTTAAACCCATAAACATTGATTTCAACTTAAATTTATTGAATGAAAAGGAATATCGGGTCCCAGAAAATAAATTTTATTGATAAGATGGCATGTCCTATTCTATTGAGATTATCTTATTCAATTATTTACTATCTTGGATGGTTTTTTATTAAATAATAATAAATAATTGTTCACTCTAACTATCTTTTTTGAGTATGTTCAACTCCTACAATGTGATTATAAATATTATTATTTTATGATTGGTATATATATTTATAAATATATAAATATTTGTTTACAAAATTTATGTAATACCAAAAAATATTTAATTTAAAACTACATTCCACTAGATCTTTCATGGTCCCCTCACCTTAAATATTCCCCTCTTGGGATGGAAAGGAAGAAAGTGAGATAATGACACCTATGTACTTCCTCTAGTAGTCTCTAAGGTGGCGACCAATACGAAAGGTGTAAAAATATCAAAAAAAATAGATCCATTATTATTTTAAAAGAAATAGGATTTGTAGAAAATATGTATCAACCAAAAAAGAACACCAGTGTATATATAAAAGAATTACAAAATCCATCCCACATGCATGTTTAAAATAAAACATATAAAATGTAATAAAACTCAAATGTAATTTCCCAATGTTAAAAATAATTAGTGCTACAACAATTTTCCAAAAGTCCTTGCTAGTAACGTCTAAAACAATCCACAAAATCCTATTAGAAACCTAAGAGTATTTTATATAAATAGGTTTACCATGCAAGTATACTCGGTCGGAAAACCAAAGTCTCTCATGCCCAAGTGATATAATCATACTAATGCCACTATGAGAAAACATCAGAACCATACATCACCTAAGAAGTAATACTAACCATACCCACCTCATGGAGGAATGCTCTCCATGTAAGGAAAGTCATGTCTTTTAATATAGTAATAAAATTGATTATAGGGTACCCCACACCACTTCCCACTGATTTAGATGCTTGTCTAATAGAAAATGCACTAGCACACCCACCCCTTCCAAAACATCGATATCACAACCTGTTTACACACACCTGGTCCCCAAAAACCATAACCTCATCCCAACACTAAGGCCATGAGTAACAAGGCATATCATCCCATAGACACCATGAATAGATAAAAAATCTCATACCAACGAAAAATAGGAAATAACTCGCTTTCACAAACCTGGGCCCCACAAACCACATCTTTCTTTAATAATCTTGGGATATTGCTTCCTTGAATAATGTTCAGGGAAGAGTGGGTGGCCAACAATCCATGAAACCACTAGGTTGTTAGGGATACACACCCTCCCCCATGATTATGGGGGTGTTTTACACATAGTTCTCATCTAGGGTGGGACCAAAGTAAATTCACGTATATATAGATACAATACCAAACACTCTTGCCCAACGTATGGGTTCTCACCCAAAAAACCATCTGAAAGTACCACCTTTTCTGCTTCATCTAAATGCATAACAAAACAGCCATTCAAAAACTCAAATTATTCTCCTTGAGAATTCATTTATCAATTTTTCATTAATTATTAATGAAATCATTTATTCAATCCATCAATACCTTGTAAAATTCTAGGAACAACATAAAACAAGACACACAGGAAAGTCACACTGACGAATAAAAACCAATGTATATTATCCCATCAAATTCATATCTATTTAACACCCAAACAAACTATTTACATCATTAATTTTCAAATAAATCATTCCCCATCCATTCTATCAACAGATAAAACCCCCAACTCATAGCCGCACCCAGCAACACAACACCGTACAACCCAATCACAACCCTGATGTACAACACTTCCCATATATTCCTAATCAATCAATCTATCATCCTGAGATTACATTACACCTTCTGAACCACCCCATATCCCAAATCCATACACACAACATGAATACAATAAAAGTCATAAAACCTGACACATAGAACTCCACTTCACAAACCAAGTCACGACATATTCATATATAACAGGGCATTCATCACTAAATTTAAACTTTTCAATTGAGGGGTTATCACATAAATAGATTCATCTTAGGTATTCCATTTATTATCCGAGTGTTGGTGGTTAATATATTCTTCAAAATAGTGGTTCAATAGGAAATAAAAATCATGTAACCCAAAATCAATTCAGGTTAAAAAATCATCCCCAACATCCATTATTTACAATGGGTAGATAGCCTTTGAATTCACAATTTCTATCAAAATTACAATATAATAGTATGATCATATGTCACTTTACCCTGCCCTTGGTTATTTATTTGAAACTGAATACATTTTCTTTATTGAATTTGGATTCTTACATAATCACATGGATACGTTTTTTCACCCACCACACATGATTCACAATTGATAGAGACAAAGGGAAACCTACTTGGAAGAAGAAGTGATCAACTATTCCTTATTAAATTAAGTAAGGTGGGTGCATGAAGTTAGAAATTCACCCAGGGAAAACAATATTGAAAAGGTATGTGACACCCCACTCTTCCATTTTATGTTTCCCTTTGAATAATAAAATGGATTGTATTGTATGCAACTTCGAGTTCAAACACACCACAACCAATAAATCTAGACAATATGAATAGTAATACCCACATTTTGAAATTTTATCAAATTTATCATTCTAAATTAACTTCATTTTTTGGTTCAGAATATCTAAATTAGCTTAGGGTGAATTTTTGGTATTTTTATAAAAACTTTTAATTTTTTATGAATAGTGAAAAACACTGAGTTATTGTTCAAATCCTGCTTTTTATTTAAATAATTATCTATTATATTTAAATTTATTTTAGGTTAAAATAGATACATTATACCTATATATGTTCAATGTAATTCATTGGAGTCAGTTTATAATAATTTTAGATATATAAAAATTTCATTCAAATTTTTACCGTCTTTTACCCACCTCCTAGGAGCATGTCCCAATTTGTATAAAACATAATTTTACTGCTTCTGTGTGTTGAATTTAAAAAATCAAAGAGAAAAGTTTGATATCAGTAAGTAAATTTTCACTCAATAAGATGAAAATAATTTTTTTGTGAATAGTACATTTTTACTTTTATTTACCACTATTAATAATAATTAGGGTAATTAAGGGTAAAAATGATATTATTATTACTCTAACACCAGTAATAATTCTATTGGATATGTTTAACTTAACCAAAAACAACCTTAGAAATAAAATTTGATCCATTAGGTTCACATGGATTAGATTAGGACATTTATTATTATTTAATTCAAAGAAGAGTTTAAAGTGTTAAAATCAACATTTAATAACTAAATAATTTTTGACATAGGGTTATACATAAGATTAATTCTACTATAAATATTCATTAGAAAGATAAAATTATTTACTACATAATTTTAATTTCTTTATAATTTCTTTACCTTAAATACTAAATTTATTTATGACACAATGATGATGTAATTACATTATTAATGAAATATCAAAATAATTGATATTATAAATACCCAAAAATTGTAATTTTTCAATTTTTATGAATTAAAATAATTGTATAGGTTTATATGACTTGTTAGTTTGATTAAAAGGATTTTTCTAGATGTAATTGTGCTGTTATGAATTTATAAAAAACAAAATACCAAATAGTGTCAAAATTGACATAAAAGCATTTTTAAACCAATTATTATATTATTAATTGTTATTCTATTCCAAAAAATCTAAGGTTTTCCCAAATGGATTAAATAATATTATATATGTAATTAATGAACCACTTGGGGTTATCTTTGATGTTAATATTATGTTTATTAACCATATAATATAAAAATACAAAGTGACGTGGTAAATGTCTAACTATTTAACTAAGAGTTAAATCTAAAAGATAAGGTAAATATAGTAACCTAAACCTATCTAAAACCTATTTTTTAAGTTGATTTCGACCCATCCCTACATTATCCTTTAAATAATTCATTTTTTAACCGTTATAAACCAAACATGATTTTATTATAAAATAATATTTCAATATTTTCCTAAGGTACCCCTCACCCCTCCTATAAAAGGGCACTTTTCCTTCTCTAAAATTCACACCATTAAATCCTTTTGGCTTGGACTAACCCAGCCCAAATATCCTAAAGGTTTTCCTCCCTTTATCCAAGAGGCCTTAGTTTGATCAGAAAGTCAACCTATGGATCCCATTTGATCAATTCAAAAGGAAGAACCTCAAAAAGTGGTAATTATCCCACCACCTCTTTCAAGTTATTTTATTCATCCACATCCTCTTTATTGGATGTTTAAATTATAAAATAATAAATCTAGTGTCTTCTATATACTTTGATTTTATTATAAAAATGTTACAACCATGCTTATTATGTTATCCATCCTATAAATAACATGTGACCATACGTGCGTACGTACGGCTTACCGTCTCCACGCCGTGGTGTAGTTGTTATTCAATACATTATTATTTGGATGGGTATAATAATATTTTATAATTGATATAAATAATAGATATAACATGTTAATGATTTTTTATATATGATATACCATCCATTTACTTACTATTTTAATCAAAAAAGAATGATATTGTCGCTCGTGCTTACGTATGGATTACCATCTCCATAAACGTGATGAGATTCATTCCTCATCATAATCATTGAAGAATAATTTTCATGTGATTATTAAAAATAATATTTAACGAACTTTATATCATTATGGATATTAATCAAATACACTCTATCCATAATAATCGTGTCTTACTTAACTAAACATATAAAGGAAAATGAATCAGTTAACCACCGAAATGATAATACTACTAAAATATTGTTAAAAAATCAATATTGGAAGATAATATATGATATAATAATAACATATATGGTTCCTGTATAATTTAATAACGATTATTTCTCCATTATACAAGAGTTTAACCTACCCTCGACCATGTAAAAGTATAAGGTATGGGGTTTCTTATCTCACTTTTAATTCTATGATATTTCCATTGTTCACCACTTATTTCATGTGGTGTATTGTGTACATCTATTTGATATATATATTAACATGATTCTCATTATATTCATGGTATTATGTGAATGATTTTGTGGTTATTAACTATTGTTCATACGACTCAATTGATAACAATGTGGTAAGGGTTAATTTCACAATCTCTTTATTATCCAAGGTTGTTTTTACGTATGTATCTATTGGGACCTCTTTATCATCCACATCCATTACTCTTAAAAATGTATTCCAAAACATTTGGTATTATTTACTAGACTATGGGTTAAATTAATTTATTCCCTTGTTTGACTTTTTATAAAGGGTTTTAAAGGAATCTTTCTGTCATTTTCAAAACAAGGTACCTTATGACATTTTCTACAAAATTAAGGTATGAATGTTATTTATCTTATATAGTGGGCGCGGCTATTTTCTATCATTATAACATCATTGAAGCAACCCTTACAAGATTATATGAATATTTTCAAAATAAATTTTTTCTTAGATAATTTTATGAATTATAAATTATTTCAATATAGAAATAGATATTTCCCTATAAAAGGTTTTGATTCCATCTATGTCAACATCCATTGATGTATTTTAAGTTTATTTGAAGTTGATTTATTATGATACAAAACTCTCATATTGTATTGAAGTTTTTTTTTTGATATGTTTGAATATGGATGTGTTATTTTTATACCATTCGTGTTTTATGGATAATATATGGACATTTCATATGCTGGTTTTAATACGAATGTTTGTGTTATGTTTAAACCTTTTCATATGAGGAATGCATTGGACTTAGTAAGTGACGGGCAGATCCCACTATAGCGTGTTGATGTATTGGTAGGTCTCATGAAACAAATTTGTTTCTTGGCACAAGGCCTTGAAAAATCTTATTAGTAGTCTGGGCACATGGCCTTGACTATGTGGTTATGAAGTCTGGCATTATACATTCCATCATTATGAAAGTGGCTATTGATATTTCATGTTATTATTCGACTAGTAGAATATCCATGTGTATAAGTAAATGGAATAATTTTATTTTATCTTTGATATATTATTCGAAAGATCATGTTTTAAAGGGATTTTGTTCTAGTCTTACATTACCATAAATGACTATTCTTATTTATGAATGTTTCTGATATATTGTTATCCTTACAGAGTATCTCAGCTCAACCTTTTATATGTTTTATTTTTTCCAGGATTCGAACAAGTATATTATGATTGACCTACAGGGATAGTGTAAGGGATATGAGTGTGGACTATGGAGAATATGTTGTTTTAGTATTTCATTTTATAATGAAATGTAAAACATATGAATGTATCTAGTATTTTTTAGGCTACTAAACAAATCGGTCTTTTGAGACTTCATCTTTTGTGATCACGCCAATGTTATGTAATAATGCACCGACTTTGGGTAAATCGGTTCAGGGTGTTACAGTTGGTATCAAAGGATGTTTAGTACAAACCTTTGAAGCCAAATTTAGAAAAACATTTATTAGATCACATTATACTAATATAGACGTTGATGATTAGTATAGAAGAACTTCCTAAAGTTTTGGTGCTGTAGAGATTTTGTGATTTTTCCAAGAAATTCATCCCTATCTATATACGAGCAAGTAGAGGAAGCTTTGGCATAGATTTACCTATGGGTAAAACCCAAAAACACCACATTGAGTTAGTCTTGAACGGGAACTGGTGCACGACCATGGGCCTTTCTGCACTCTTGGTTACGACACACCCTGAGGATATTCTTAGGATAATCCACATTTTTATTAGAAACCATTATGAAGTATTTACGAGTATATAACTCCTCAAAGAAAACATTTTTTATTATTATGGATTATATCCATGAACTGTTTAATTTATGATAAGTATGTTATAAGTTTGGAATTATATATTTCAATTCAAAAACTAATATAGTGTATGCCATTGATTAGAAATGGCGCCTAGTGGAAGGAATGGAAATTGTATCAACGCATGTACTCCATGTAGAGATTTCCCTCCTACTCAAGATAATTATAGTAGAGATGGTGATACAACTAGTGCTGATCATCTTATCTTCATACTGTGACAACTCACTCAGGTTATGAATAATAACCTTTCCCGTATGAAGCACCCTAATCCACAACACAGAGGATCAAGGATAGACCTCTTTATGGGGAAACAACCACCAATATTCAATCGGAGTAAAAATAAATTGGTAGGTGAAAATGGATAAGTTCCATATAGATAGTATTTCATGCTTTGGGGAGTAGCGAAAAGGAAAAAGTTTTCATGGAATTTTATCACCTCATGGGGGATGCAGATCAATGATGGTCATTGATAAAAAACACAAAGGCATCAGAATATTTAACAAATATGTAATTAATGGAGTTTAAAGAGAGTTTCATAGAAAAATATTTTCCTCATGACCATCGAGTGGATATGGAAAGGAAATTTTTGTGTTGGAAACAAAAGGAGGCCGAGAATGTCGCAAAATATGAGGCTAAATTTACAAGCTTATAAAGTCATGTTACAGATTGTATATGTATCCCAAGAAGTAAGATCGATCATTTCTTTGATGGGAGAAAACCATTTCTCCATCGACCATTAGTCTCAAAATCCTTCTCATCAGATGATGATATTGTCTAATGTGCTATCAAGATATAAAAATAATTCTCTACGTCATACAAATTTAAATCAAAGTAAGAGGAGAAGAGATCTACTGAACACTCTGGAAATATAAATAAGGGGAATAAGGGAAAAGTTGAATATCCATCCTATAGTAAATGTGGCAAGAAACACCTAGGTACTTGCCTGAAAGGAATGGGAGTCTATTACAAGTTTGGTGAAAAAGGCCACCAAGCTCGTGATTACAAAGGTATGAAAGAGGACATCAATGTTGAATGCTACAATTGTAGAGAAAAATGGCATTATGAAAATAAAAGTCATACATGTTAGGGAAACTTACCTCTGAAAAAGACAAGGGATCAAGGCCAAGATTATGCAATAACTAATACTGAGGTTGAAGCTCTGAAATATGTGGTGGCAGGTAACTTAATGGTTTCCTCAAGTTTATCCAATGATTTATTTGATTCTATATTGTTGCATTATTTCATATCTTCTTAGTTTGCTAGGAAAATTAGATATTTTCAATTTGACTTAACAAGGGAGTTGTTAGTCAAAACACCTAAGGGAAGTATCATTGCAACAATGTTTTCTGAATCATTTCCCATTAGGGCATATACATGTTCTTTATCTTCTGATCTCATTGTCATACCCATGATTGAATTTGATATAATTCTCGGAATGGATTGTCTATCAGACCATGATGTGAAAATTTATTGTAATAATAAGAAGGTTACAATTTTCAATAATGATAAATAGTGCCTTATCATTAGAGAAGAAACATCACCACCTCATTCTTATCTAGATCCACCCCCAGTAGCTCAACTAAATTAAATTACTGTGGATGAAGACAACGAAATATCTATGGGTGAGGATTCGAATTTTCAAATATAGGACATACCTATTGTGTAAGAATATGTTGATGCGTTTCTAGTATATTTACCCAGACATCCTCAAGAATAAAAAATTGAGTTTTCCATTGATTTAATTACTGGTTCAAGGCCCATATCGAAGACCCCTTATAGAATGAACAATGTGGAATTAGTGGATCTAAGGAAACAACTAGAGGGATTGAGTAATAATGGATTCATTCACCCTAGTGTTTCTCCATGGGGATCCCCAGTTCTTTTTGTTAAGAAGAAAGATGGATCTATTAGGCAGTACATTGACTAAAGGGAGACCAATGCTATAACAATAAACAACAATTATCCCCTAACTCGCATTGATGATTTATTCAACCAACTTCATGGAGCACAATATTTTTTGAAGATTGACCTTCAATCTTAATATCATCAATTTTGTGTGAAAAATGAAGACATTTCAAAAACTACATTTTGAACTAGGTATGGACATCACGAGTTATAGTAATTCCTTTTGAATTGACTAATTCACCCTCCGTTTTCATGGATCTAATGAATAGTGTTCTCAAGGAAAATCAGGACGAATTTATAGTGGTGTTTATTGATAATATCTTGGTATATTCCAAAAGATATGAAGATCATGAAAATCACTTGAACATTATCCTAAAGGCTATTAGAATAAATGAATTATATGGTAAATTTAGCAAGTGTGAATTATGGATTTAGAAGAGTTCTTTTCTTGGCCATATTGTCTCCAAGTATAGAATCTCTGTTGATCCTTCAAAGACCATGGAAATCCAAGAATGGCCAGCTCCGATGAGTATAACTGAGGTACGCAGTTTTATTGGTTTAGCAGGTTATTATCGATGTTTCTTCTAGAATTTTTCCTGGTTGTCTAACCCATTAACAAATCTCACATGTAAAGAGGTTAAATTTGTTTTGAAGATAGAGTGTGACGAATGTATTGAAGAACTGAAGAGAATATTAGTCAACTCTCCTATCTTGACACTACCATTAGGGAATGATGGGTTTGTTATTTATAGTGATGCTTCAATGAAAGGACCTGATTTTGTCATTATGCCGAATGATAGAGTTATTTCCTATGCCTCAGAACATCTAAAAATTCATGATCCTAACTATCCTACTCATGATCTTGAGTAATCATTTGTAATATCTTCTTTGATGATATAGAGACATTATCAATATGGTGAAAAATGTGAGATATACGCCGATCACAATATTTTGAAGTATATTTTCTCACGGAAGGAACCTAATATTAGAAAAAGGAGATGTCTTGAACTACTCAATGATTATGATTTCACAATACACTACCACCCGAGGAAGGCATATAAGGTGGCAGATTCTTTGAGCAGAAAGGATCATGGAGTTTTCAACAAGATAAGAGTTGAAAGGGATAATATTTTCATGGATCTTGTAAAAATGGATATGAGAATAATCATGGAAGGTGAAACATAAATACATATTCAAATGGTTACCAAACCATCATTACTATAAAGGAAAAAATGTTCTTAGGCTGATGATGATGAGTTTCAAAAGAAAATTAATGCTGTGAATGGTGGGAGATTGATTGACTTTATATATGAAGATGGAATTTTGAAAATTACGAAGAGGATTTGTGTTCCTAACTACCTGATCTAAAAAGGGAATTGTTGGATGATGCTCATAGATCTAATTTGTTTATACACCCTAGTAGCACTAAGATGTTGAGAGACATGAAGGAGCATTTTTTGTGGTACAACATGTAGAGGGAGATTGTTGATTTTGTGTCACGATGTATGGTATGTCAAAAATTGAAATCATTAATGCAACAGCCTGGAAGAGTCATGAAACCTCTTCCCGTAATTGAGTGAAAATGGGATAATATGACGATGGAAATTTTCATGGGGCTACGAAAGACACCTAGAAGGAATGATACAATATGGGTCATTATTGATCTTTTTACCTGGTCAATACATTTTATTTCTTTAAGAGAAGATTTACCACATGAACGTTTATCAAGACTATATATTAATGAATTTCTAAGACTCCATGGTGTACCCATATCGATTGTTTCTGATTGTGATCCCAGTTTTACATTAACATTCTGGAAAAGCCTTCAGAAGACCCTGGATACTGGACTTCGTTTGAGCACTGCCTATCACCCTCAAACCAATGGACAATCAGATCGGACTATTCAAACCTTAGAAGAAATGTTTAGATCTTTCTCACTTGACATTCAAGGTATATGGGATCAATATTTACCTCTGGTAGAATTTTATTATAACAATATATTTCAGTAAAGTATTCAGATGGAACCATATATAGTGTTATGTGGAAAGAGATGTCGCACACCAAATATTTGGTATGATGTTGGTGAAATAAAACTCGTAGGCCCAAAAATTGTTGAGGAAACAATGGAAAAGGTGATGGTTATCCAAAACCACAACAAAATAGCACAAAGTAGGCAGAAGAGATATGCCAATAACCGAAGGTAATATTTGGAATTTCAGGTAGTGATCATGTTTTCTTGAAGGAATATCCATGGAAGGGAATTATACGATTTGGTAAGAAGGTTAAACTAAGTCCTAGGTACATCAGACCATTCGAAATTCTAGAACGAATTGTGGATGTATCTTACCAGTTGGTAATGCCACCAAGTCTCTCCAATGTTCACGATGTATTCCATGTATCACTATTGATAAAATACATGCATGACCCAGCGCATGTACTCACCTATGAGGAAATTGAACTGGAACATGATCTGTCTTATTGTGAAGAGCCTGTCAAAATTCATGATACCAGAAAACATGTGCTAAGAAACCGGATGACTCGTCTAACAAAAGTTCTATGGAGAAACCATAAGATGGAAGAGGAAATATGGGAACCCAAGGAATATATGATTAAGAAACACACTAATCTTTACATGTATTAATATTCTAGAAATTTTTAGGACTAAATTATTTGATGGAGGGGAGAATGTAACCCCCCTAGCTTCCACATTACGTTTCCCTTTGAATAATAAAATGGCTTGTGTGGTACGCAACTTAGAGTTCAAACACATGACAACCAATTAAACATTCCATTATGTATAGTAATACCCAATTTTTAAAATTTTATCAATTTTATCTTTTAAAATTCACTTCATTTTTTGGTTCAGAATATTGAAATTAGCTTAGGGTGAATTTTTGGTATTTTTCTGAATACATTCAATTTTGATGAATAGTAAAAATACTGGGTTATTATTAATACCTGAAATTTTGTTTAAATCATTATTTATTTTATTTAAATTTATTTTAGGTCAAAATAGATACATAATACACTTATAATTTCAATTTAATTTGTTGTAGTCATTTTATAATAATTTTAGATATATATAAATTTCATTGACATTTTTACCGTCTTTTACCCACCTCATAGGAGCATTTTCCAATTTGTATAAAATTTAATTTTACCACTTCTTTGAGTTTAATTTCAAAAATCCGAGAGACACAGATGATATTAGTAAGTAAAATGTGGTTCAATAATATGAAAATAATTTTTGGTGAATAGTAACTTTTTACTTTTATTTACCGCGGTTAAAAGTAAATAGGGTAATTAAAGGTAAAAATGATATTATTATTACCCTGAAACATGTCCTAATTCTATTGGATAAATGTAGTTCGACCAAATTTTTTTTTGGGAATAATATATTATCCTTTAGGTCCACTTGGATAACATTATGACATTTATTATTATTTAATTAAAAGAAAAGTTGAAAGTGTTGAAATCAAAGTTTAATAACTAAACCATTTTTAATATAGGGTTATACATAAGATAAATTCAACTATAAGTATTAATTTTAATGATAATAATATTTCCTACATAAAGGTAATTTATTTTTAATTTTTAGACCTTAATTAATTTAATTTATTAACGACATAATGATGATGCATTATGACCTTATTAATGAAATATTAGAATAATTGATATTATAAATACCCAAATAAATGTAATTTGAGACTTTTTATGAATTCCACTAATTTTATAGGTTAATATGACATGTTAGGGTTCATTAAATTAATTATTTCAAAGTAATAATGCTGTTATGAATTTAGAAAAAACAAAATACAAAATAGTGTCAAAATTGACACAAAATAGTTTTTAAAACCAATATTGTATTATTAATTGGTATTCTATTCATAACAGTCTAAGTATCATCCAAAGGATTAAATACTATTATACATGTCATTAATGAACCACTTGAGGTTCGTTTGGAAGTATATAGTAATTTTATTAACTATATTATATAAAAATACAAGGAGACATGGTAAATGTCAAACTATTTAACTATGACTGAAATCTTAAAGATAAGGTAAATATAGTGAACCAAACCTGTCAAAAACTTTTTTGTTGAGTGTTTATTGACCCATCCCCACCTTATACTTTAAATAATTCATTTTGGAGCCATTATAACCCGATCATGATTTTATTATTAAATAATATTTCAATCTTTTCATAAGGTGCCCCTCACCCCTCTTATAAAAGGTCACTTACCCTTTTCTCTAATTAACACCTTCATAGCCATTTAGATCTTATAGACCCTATCCAAATATACTCTCCAATATACTTAATTCATTTTAGAGGCCTTAGTGTGATCAGAAAGCCAACCTAAGGTTCCCTTTTGATCAAATCAAAAGGAAGAACCTGAAGAAGAGTTAAATATCTCACCACCTATTTCAAGTTATTTTATTCTTCAACAATCCCTTTCTTTGTTGTTTCCATTATAAAATAATAACTGCAATATCTTCTATATATTGTTATGTTGTAATAAAAATGTTACAACCATATTAATTATGTTATCCATCCTATGAATAACATGTCACGATACGTGCGTACGTACGGCTTACCGTCTCCACGTCGTGGTGTACTTGTTATTCAATACATTATTTTTTGGATGGGTACAATAATGATGTATAATTTATGTAAATAATAGATACATCTTGTTAAATATTCTTTATATATGATATACACTCCATTAACCTATGATTTTATTTACAAATGAATGATATTGTCGCTCGTGCGTACGTACTAATTAACATCTCCACAAACGTCATGAGATTCATTCCCCGTCATAACCATTCAAGCATAATTTTCATGTGAGGAATAAGAATAATATTTAAAGAACATAATAACATTATTGATATGAATCAAATAAACTCTATCCCTATCAATCATGGCTTACATAACTAATTATATAAAGAAAAATGAATCAGTTAACCACCGAAACGATGATACTACTAAAATATCATTAACAAATCAATATTGGAAGATCATATATGATATCACATTAATGTATATGGTTCTGGTATAATTTAGTAACAATTATTTCACCATTATAAATTGGTTTAACCTACCCTCAGCTTAGGAAAAGTACAAGGTAAGGGGTTTCTTATCGCATTTTTAATTCCGTGAGATTTCCATTGTTTGCCCCTTATTGTATGTGGTGTATTGTGTACTACAGTTTGATATATATATTATCCTCATTATCTTTATATTCATTCTATTTTTAACACCCCAATATTTCATATTATGTACTTCTTCAAAAAAATTAAATAACTTGAACTACACGTAACACCGACTTCAAGCACACCATGTCTTACCAAAAAAGTTGTTCAAAAGAGGTTATGAATAGTATTAACTAAATTTTGAACCTTATATAATCCTTATAATTTTAGAATCCATATTATGAGTTTCTTAGATATAATTTGAGAACAAATTCCTTTTTTCAGATAAAAGAAGTATTTTTCAAAAATGATCTTTTACCAACTTTAATAGTGAACCCTTTTTAAATCAAATATTTTAAACTTTTATATATTCAATTTGACTAAAAAATTTATTCTTTATAATGGGGACATAAAAAAATTTACCATGTAACACCTCATGCTTCCACGGTACGCTTCTCTATGAATAATACAGTAGAGTGTGTTGTACAGTACTTTGAGTACTAACACACACTACAACCAATCAAACTAGCCTTAATGGATAGTAATAACTAGTTTTCAAAATTTTATAAATTTTATCTCTCAAAATGGACTTCATTTTTTGATTCGTAATATCAAAATTAGCTTAGGGTGAAATTTTGGTACTTTTCGGATAACTTTCATATTTTGATGAATAGTGAAAATTACTAAATTTTAATTAAAAACAACTTTTTTAATTGAAATAATTAATACTGATAAATTATTAATTTCAGTGGTTTTAAAGTATATTTTGAATATATTTTTACCATTTAATACAATTTTGGTCATTGGATGTAATTTCACATTTAAACCATACATAAACAAGTGTCAATCTTTTGATAGTTATTATCTCTTAAAAAACGCTATTTGTTTTGATGACGGGAATTAATTTTTAAATTAATTAATGAAAATGATATGTTCTGAATTTGTTAAAATAGGCATAATTTTTGAATTCATAATATCAAATATAGTTTAGGCCTAATTTTTGGTATTTTTCTGGAAACTTTCATTTTTTGATCAATAGTGAAACCACTAAGTGGTAGTTAAAAAAGTGAATTTTTCATAGAACATAACTTTATCATTTCTGTGAGTGGAATTTCGAAAATATGAGAGACACGGTTAATATCAAGGAGTAATATTTGGTTTAATGAGATGAAAATAATTTTCGGTGAATAGTATCTTTTTTCTTTTATTTACCACGGTTAAAAGTAAATAGGGTAATTAAGGGTAAAAATGATATTAATATTACCCTACCACATGTCCTAATTATATTTTATATGTGTATCTCGACCAGAAACAACCTGAGGAATAAAACATTATCATTTAGGTCCACTTGGATTAGATTTGGACATTTATTATTATTTAATTCAAAGAAGAGTTAAAAGAGTTAAAATCAAAGTTTATTTACTTAGACATTTTTGATATAGGGTTATACAGAAGATAAATTCGATTGTAAATATTAATTAGAAATATAAAGATATTTCCTACATAATGATATTTTATTTATAATTTTTAGACATTATATAATTTAATTTATTTATGACACGATGATGATGCAGTAATTATCATAATAGTGAATAAATTAAAATAATTGATATTATAAATACCCAAATAAATATAATTTGAGAATTTTCATTAATTGAACTAATTTTCTAGGTTAATATGACATTTTAGGTTTTACTTAATTAACTTAGTTCGAAGTAATTATTCTGTTATGATTTTTACAAAAATCAATTATTGAATTGTGTGAAAATTGACATAAAAGAGTTTTTAAAGATAATATTATATTATTAATTGATATTAAATTCCTCAAAAATATAAGGTTCATCCAAGAGACTTATATCATGATAGATGTATCATTAATGGACCACTTGGGGGTCTTTTGGATGTATATAGTAAGTTCAGTAACCATATAATATAAAAAAACAAAGAGACATTGTAAAAGTGAAACTAATTAACTAAGAGTTAATACTTAATGATAAGGTTAATATAGTAACCCAAACCTATCTAAATCCTTTTGGATAAGTGATTTTCGACCTATCCCCACATTAACCTTTATATAATCCACTTTTGAGCCATTATAAACCGAATATGAATTTATTATAAAATAATATTTATAGCTTTTCCAAAGGTAACCCTCACCCCTCTTATAAAAGGTCACTCCCCCTTCTCATTAATTCACACATTCAAAGCCTTTTTGTTCAGCCAAACCCTGCCCAAATACTCTCTCAACATCCCTCACTACATACTAGTGGCATTAGTTCGATCCTAAAGCCAACATAAGGACCCATTTTGATCAAATCAAAAGGAAGAACCCGAAGAAGAGGTAATGTTTTCACCACCCTTTTTCAAATTAATTTATTCTTCAACATCTTCTTTATTTGTTATTCCCATTCTAAAATAATGAATCCCGTATCTCCTATATAATGTAATATTATTATAAATATGGTCAACCATATTCATTATTCTATCCCTCCTTTTAATGACATGTCATCATACGTGGGTACGTACGGCTTATCGTCTCCACGTCGTGGTGTAATTTTTATTCAATATATTATTATTTGGATGGGTATAATAATGATTTTTAATTCATGTAAATAATAATTATAACATGATAATGATTCTGTATATATGATATACCATCCAATTATATATTATTTTAATATCAAAAGAATGATATTGTCGCTCGTGCGTACGTCCGGACTACCGTCTCCACGAACGCGATGAGATTCATTCTCCATCGTATCCATTCAAATATAATTCTCATTTGATGATTAAAAATAATATTTAAGGACTTCATATAATTCAGGATATGAATAAGATACAACCTATCCATGTCAAACATGGCTTACATAAGAAAACATATAAAAGAAAACGAGTAAGTTAACACCCGAAACGACGATAATTCTAAAATATTATTAACAAAGTAATGTTAAATGATCATATATGATATCATATTAATATATATGATTCTTTTATAATTTAATAAAAATTATTTCACAATTATAAATGAGGTTAACCTAACCTCAACCAAGGAAAAGTACAATGTAAGGTATTATTTCGCAATCTCTTCATTATTCGAGGTTGTTTATACGTAATAATCTATTGGGATATCTTTATCATCCACATCCATGTTTCTTAAAAATGTATTTCAAAATATTCTTTCTATTTTACAGAATATGGGTTAAAGTCATTTTTACCCTTGTTTGACTTTTTATAATAATTTTATAAAGGAATCTTTCTGTCGTTTTCCAAACAAGGTGATTTTTAACCTTTTCGACAGAATTATGTTAAGAATGTTTTTTAACTTATACGGCAGGTGCGGCTATTTTACCCCGTTATAAAATTTTTGAAGCTTCCCTTACAATATTATAAGGATATTTCCAAAGTAAATGTTTTATTTTATAATTATGTGACTTTTAAATGATTTCAAAATGAATATTTTAAGAATTTATGAAAGGTACTCTTTATCAAAATCAGAATTTTAAATGTTTTAAAGATTTATCTTTCTAAATCTTTTTAATTAATGTCCATGTTTTCAAAATGATTTTAAGGATTTATTTATATGTACATGAATGTTTTGAAATGATATTTCCTTTCAAATGTTTCATTGTGGTATGGGACACTTGGATTCAAAAAGCCCTTTTAAAATTACTTCCTTTATAAATGTGTGACTTCTCATTGATTTCGAGAAAAGAGATATTTCTCTCAAATAGTTTTGATTTTATCCATGTAAACATCCTTTGTTGGATTTTATGCTTATTTGAGGTTGATTTATTATGATACAAAGCTTTTTTATTGTATTGAAGATTTTGTGATATGTTTTACTGTGGATGTGTTATTTTTATACCATTCATGGTTTATGGAGAAATTATTGACATTTCGTATGCTTGTTTTAATATGAATGTTTATTCTATGTTGAATCCTTTTCATTTGCGAATGCATTGGACTTAGTAAGTCATGTGTGGAGCCCGCTATAGCTCCTCGATGCATCGGTAGGTCTCATGAGACAAACTAGTGTCTTGGCACAAGGCCTTGACAAAATCTTATTTTTAGTCTTGGAACGAGGCCTTGTCTATGTGGTTATGATAGTCTAGAATTATGCATTCCATCATTATGAAAGTGGTTATTGATATTGCATGTGATTATTTGATTTGTAGAATATCCATGTGAATAAATAAATGGAATTATTTCGCTGTATTTTTTCCATACTATGTTGAAGTTTAAGTTTAAAAGGCTTTTGTTTTAGTTATACATTGCCTTAAATGTGTATGCTTATTTATGAAAGTCTCTACTGTATTGCTTACCCTTACGGAGAGTTTGAGCTCACCCCGTTCAATGTTTTATTTTTTTCCTAGGATTCCAAGAAGTATATTGTGATTGATATGCAGGGTTAAGACAATGGAATAATGGCATTCATAAAGGATTATTTATGTTGTTTTGTATGTTATGAAGTGTAATGTAAAATTCATGTATATAATATATTTTCCAAGACTAGTAAACTAATCGGTCCTTTGGGACTTGATTCCTTGTAATCATGCCAATGTATTAAAATAATGCATCGAATCTGGGTAATTGGGGTTGGGGCGTTACAGTTGGTATCAAAGGAAGTTTATCAATAACCATGGAAACTAGATTTAGATAAACATTGATTAGAGAACATAGCCCTAAGATAGACTTTGAGTATTAGTATAGAAGAACTTACTACAATTTTGGTATTGTAGAGATTTTATTAGTTTTCCGAGCAATACATCACTGTCTGGATAAGAGCAGGTAAAGGCGGCTTTGGCACAGATGTACCTAGGGGTAAAACCAGAAAACACCACTTTGAGCTAGACTCGAACGGGAACTGGTGCACGACAATGGGCCTTTCTTCACTCTTGGTTACAACACTCCCGGGGGGATATGCTTAGGATAATTCTCATTTTCATTACAAACCACTATGAAGGGTTTATGAGTATATACTTCCTCAATGGAGACATTTTTATGATTATGGATTATATCCATAAACTATTTAATTTATGTTATGTGTTTTACCTGTTTGGGATTGGTTATTTTTATTCATAAACTAATCAAGTGTATTCCATTGTTTAGAAATGGCCCCCAGTAGAAGGAATGAGAACTCCAGCAATGCACATGATCCAAAGAGAAAGAAATATCATATATTTCGTGGTCTTAAACCAGAATTTATAAGAGAAATAGTCTCCCATGTATTATCATCATATGAAGAAATAATATCATTTGTTGATAAGATAAATAAAGAGTTTACTAAGTCCTATGGATTTGAAGGGAAGCAAGAGAAGAAAATGATGAAAGAGGGAAAGATGGATAAAGGGAAGAGGGAAAAGAAGAATTTTCTCATATTTGATAACTGTGGGAAGAAACACCCTGGAACTTTCCTGAAAGGAATGGGAGTTTGTTATAAGTGTGGAGGAAAAGGGCACAAAGTACGTGACAGAAAGGGTATGAAAATGGTTTCAACCATTCAATGCTTCATTTGCAAGGAGTTTGGACACTACGTGAACCTATGTCCAAATTATCAGACTATTTTGCAAATGATGCTATTGGATAATAATCAAGTTATGATACTACCACAGATGAATAGGAATGAATAGTGTTCTTAAGTTGTTAATTTATAATTATTTTATTTAAGTGTTCTATCAATAAAGTTTTGGAAATAAATTAGGATTGTACTGCAGTACTATTTAATTAAGGATTTGAGATTTTATGGTACTATGAAAAGAGACTCTACAGTGAGTTAAATGTTTTTTGGAAATTACATGGTTGAAGGAAAGCTAAAACATAATATGGTCCTAATATTGAGGAAGTGATTTTGGAATAAGAGATGGTTGATTTTGGTAATTCAGGATGTTGCGGTGTTGTGAAAGAATATATGAGGAAGGCATTCACACGTTATTACCTAGAAAAAAGGATCCTCATTATGTTTAACTTCCTTGTAAATTTTGGACTGTGAGTTTGGATAATAGTATTTTGGATAAGTCTAATGGTTGGAATGGATTAAGTTTGAAAGGTTATTTTTTTTGGATTTTTATAAAAGGACAACACGCTGACCGTGTGACGACCCGTCGTGTCGGAAAAAGCTATGGGAATCGAACCCACAACCATAGTGTAATTGGGATTTATCGCCTACCATTGTGCTACATGAAGTTCCTGGATGTTATAATGTCGTTTCTTTACATAAAGGGTCTGATATGTGAATTATAAATTCTTTATATTTGGAACCCTATACGAGTAGGATAAATAGAGTATTTTTTAGTTGTATTATGTTTTGGGGTGAAAGATGAGTTTGTGGTAGAAATTTATTAATGGATAAAACTCTAATTATAAAGTAAGTATATCTCCTTATGATCTTAGCCAATATCATAAATAAATTCCTCAACACTAAGAAAAGGAACTTAGAACAAAAATCTTGTCCTAGATGGTACCTTAGATCATCACTAATTTATGGATATGGGATTGTTGGCCTTTTCATATCCATGTTCTCTACCACTCTACATCATATAATTTATGGTTAGATTTTTCTTCCATATCCATATTTTCTTACATGGAACCCTAGTATGTTTTATTTTCGGTAATGTTCATACTTTCCACTATTTATTTTAAATAGAGGCCTCATTAATTCATTTTTCGATGTGGGATTTCAACTAAGATATTTTGAAACGTAAAAGATGTGTTTTCCTAATACCTTATGTTTTGTTGAACCGATGGTATTTTAAATCATCATATATTGATGAATTTAAGGACCTCAATTTTAACCTTGTTTGTGATTGATGACCTCAATCACTACCTATAAATATTTACGTTTTCCTCCAATTATATGCCTATAATTTCCACCAATGTCCTCCTAATCGAGATCATAATTTTGTGGTGACCATTTCATTTCTCTTTGCATCTTATTAAGACTAAATTTTATTAACCCAATTTCTGATGTGGGTTTTCCTACAAAGATATTTTCTATATTAAACCTTTGGTTTTTGAAGAACATTTTCAAATTGTGAGGATGCAATTTATTGAAGTAGGGGAGAATGTAACACCCAAAGATTTCATAGTATGTACTTTTTCAAAACAATTCAATAACTTGCACTACACATAACACTGATTTCAAGCGCACCATGACTTACCAAAAAAGTCATTCAAAAGAGATTATGAATAGTATTAACTAAATTTTGAACCTTATATAATCCTTGTAATTTTAGAATCCATATTATGAGTTTCTTATACATAATGTAATAACAAATTCCTTTTTTCGGATAAAAGAAGTATTTTTCAAAAATGCACTTTTACCAACTTTAATAGTGAACCCTTTTTAAATCCAATATTTTAAACTTTTATATATTCAATTTGGCTAAATAAATTTATTCTTTAGAATGGGGACATAAAAAAATTTACAATTCAACACCCCAAGCTTCCACGGTATGCTTCTCTTTGAATAATATAGTAGCGTGTGTTGTAGGAAACTTTGAGTTCTAACACAAACAACAACAAATCAAACTAGCCGTAATGAATAGTAATACCGACTTTTTAAAATGTTTTAAATTTTATCTCTCAAAATGGACTTCATTTTTGGATTCGTAATATCGAAATTATCTTAGGGTGAAATTTTGGTACTTTTCGGATAACTTTCATATTTTGATGAATAGTGAAAATTACTAAATTTTAATTAAAAACAACTTTTTTAATCGAAATAATAACTATTGATAAATTATCAATTTGAGTGGTTTGAATGTATATTTAGAATATATTTTTACCATTTAATACAATTTTGGTCATTGGATGTAATTTCACATTTAAACCAGACATAAACATGTGTCAATCTTTTGATAGTTATTATCTCTTAAAAAACGCTATTTGTTTTGACGACGGTAGTTAATTTTTAAATTAATTAATGAAACTGATATGTCATGAATTTATTAAAATAGACATCATTTTTTAATTCATAATATCAAATATATCTTAGGCCTAATTTTTGGTATTTTTCTGGAAACATTCATTTTTTGATGAATAGTGAAACCAGTAAGTGGTAGTTAAAAAACTAAATTTTTCATAAAACATAATTTTACCATTTCTGTGAGTGTAATTTCAAAAATACGAGAGACACGGTTAATATCAAGGAGTAAAATTTGGTTTAATGAGATGAAAATAATTTTTGGTGAATAGTATCTTTTTCTTTTATTTACCACGGTTAAAAGTAAATAGGGTAATTAAGGGTAAAAATGATATTAATATTACCCTACCACATGCCCTAATTCTATTGGACAAGTGTATCTCAACCAGAAACAACCTTAGGAATAAATTATTATCATTTATTTCCACTTGGATTAAATTAGGACATTTATTATTATTTAATTCAATGAAGAGTTAAAAGAGTTAAAATAAAAGTTTATTTATTAAAACATTTTTAATATAGGGTTATACATAAGAAATATTCGATTGAAAATATTCATTAGAAATATAAACAGATTTACTACATAATGATATTTTATTTATAATTTTTAGATATTAAATAATTTAATTTATTTATGACACAATGATGATGCAGTAATTACTATAATAGTGAACAAATTAAAATAATTGATATTATAAATAACCAAATAAATATAATTTCAGACTTTTAATGAATTGAACTAATTTTCATGGTTAATATGACATGTTAGGATTTACTTAATTAACTGTTTTCTAAGTAATCATTCTGTTATGATTTTTACAAAAATCAATTATTGAATATTGTCAAAATTTACATAAAAGAGTTTTTAAAACAAATATTTTATTATTAATTGATATTAAATTCCTAAAAATCTAAGGATCGGCCAAAGACTTATATCATGATAGGTGTATCATTAATGGATCACTTGGTGGTCTCTTGGATGTATATAGTATGTTTATTAACCATATAATATAAAAATACAAGAGACATTGTAAATGTGAAACTAATTAACTAATAGTTAATAATTAAAGATAAGGTTAATATAGTAACCCAAACCTGTCTAAATCCTATTGGTTAAGTGTTTTTCGACCTATCCCCACCTTAACCTTTAAATAATATACTTTGGAGCCATTTGAAACTGAATACGAATTTATTATAAAATAATATTTCTAGCTTTTCCAAAGGTGTCCCTCACCCCTCTTATAAAAAGGCACTCCCCCTTCTCATTAATTGACACCTTCAAAGCCTTTTGGTTCAGCCAAACCCTACCCAAATACTCTCTCAACTTCACTCACTACATCTTAGAGGCCTTAGTTTGACCCGAAAGCCAACCTAAGGAGCCCTTTTGATCAAATCAGCCCGAAGAACAGGTAATGTTTTCACCACCCCTTTTCAAATTCATTTCTTCTTCAACTTCTTCTTTCTTTGTTATTCCCATTATAAAATAATGAATCCAGTATCTCCTATATAATGAAAATATTATTATAAATATGTTACTACCATATTCAGTATTCTATCCATCCTTTGAATGACATGTCACCATACGTGCATACGTACGGCTTACCGTCTCCACGTCGTGGTGTAATTGTTATTCAATATATTATTATTTGGATGGGTATAATAATGAGTTTTAATTCATGTAAATAATAAATATAACATGATAATTATTCTGTATATATGATATACCAACCAATTAAATTTTATTTTAATATCAAAAGAATGATATTGTCGCTCGTGCGTACTTACGGACTACCGTCTCCACGAACGCGATGAGATTCATTCTCCATCATATCCATTCAGGTATAATTCTCATTTTATGATTGAAAATAATATTTAAGGACTTGATATAATTCTGGATTTGAATAAGAAACAACCTATCCATGATAAACACGGCTTACATAACAAAACATATAAAAGAAAATGAGTAAGTTAACACATGAAACGACGATAATTCTAAAATATTATTAACAAAGTAATGTTAAAAGATAATATATGATATCATATTAATATATATGATTCTTGTATAATTTAATAACAATTATTTCACCATTATACAGGAGGTTAACCTACCGTCAACCAATTAAAAGTACAAGGTAAGGTTTTATTTCGCAATCTCTTCATTATTCTAGGTTGTTTATACGTAATAATCTACTTGGATATCTTTATCATCGACATCCATGTTTCTTAAAAATGTATTTAAAAACATTCTTACTATTTTACCGAATATGGGTTAAAGTCATTTATACCCTTTTTTGACTTTTTATAAAAAGTTTATAACGGAATCTTTCTGTCGTATTCCAAACAAGGTGCTTTTTAACCTTTTTGACAGAATTAAGGTAAGATTGTTTTTTTTAACATATACGGCAGGTGCGGCTATTTTTCCACCGTTATAAAAATTTTGAAGCTTCCCTTACAAGATTATAAGGATATTTTCAAAGTAAATGTTTTATTTTTTAATTATGTGACTTCTAAATTATTTTTAAATGAATATTTTAAGAATTTCTGAAAGGTACTCTTTATCAAAATTAGAATTTTAAATATTGTAAAGATTTATCTTTCAAAATATTTTTAATTAATGTCCATGTTTTCAAAATGATTTTAAGGATTTATTTATATGTACATTATTGTTTTCAAATGATATTTCTTTTAAAAATTTTCAATGTGGTATGGGACACTTTGATTCAAAAATCTCTTTTAAATGACTTCCTTTGTAAATGTGTGACTTTTCAATGATTTTGAGAAAAGTGATATTTCTCTCAAATAGTTTTGATTTAATCTATGTCAACATCCATTGATGGATTTTAAGCTTATTTGAGGTTGATTTATTATGATACTAAACTTTTGTATTATATTGAAATTTTTTTGATATGTTTTACTGTGGATGTGTTATTTTTATACCATTCATGGTTTATGGAGAAATTATTGACATTTCGTATGATATTTTTAATACGAATGATTATGTTATATTTAAACCTTTTCATTTGGGAATTCATTGGACTTAGTAACTGACGGGTGGAGCCCGCTATAGCTCCATGATGCATCGGTTGGTCTCATGAGACAAACTAGTGTCTTGGCACAAGGCCTTGACAAAATCTTATCTGTACTCTTGGCACGAGGCCTTGGCTATGTGGTTATGATAGTCTGCATTATGCATTCCATCATTATGAAAGTGGTTATTGATATTGCATGTGATTATTCAATTAGTAGAATATCCATGTGAATAAGTAAATGGAATTAATTCATTGTATTTTTGCCATACTATGTTGAAGTTTAAGTTTAAATGGCTTTTTTTAGATATACATTGCCTTAAATGTTTATGCTTATTTATGAAAGTCTCCACGGTATTGCTTAACCTTACGGAGCATTTGAGATCACCCCTTTCTATGTATTATTTTTTCTTCGGGATTCCAAGAAGTATATTGTGATTGATATGCAGGGTTAAGACAAGGGAATAATGTCATTCATAAAAGATTATTTATGTTGTTTTGTATATTATGAAGTGTAATGTAACATTCATCTTTGTAATCTATTTTCCAAGATTACTAAACTAATCGGTCCTTTGGGACTTTATTCCTTGTAATCATGCAAATGTATTAAAATAATGCACCAACTCTGGGTAATTGGGGTCAGGGCCTTATAACATTATGTGAATTATTTGGTGTTTATTAACTATTGGTCATAAGACTCTATTGATTACAAGGTTGTAGGGGTTAATTTAACAATCTCTTTATTATCTGAGGTTGTTTTTACGTAAATATCTAATGGGATATCATTATCATCCACATCCATGTTTCTTAAAAATATATTCTAAAAAATTTGTAATATTAACTATTCTATGGGTTAAAGTCATTTATACAGTTGTTTGAATTTTTATAAATGGGTTGAAAGGAATCGTTCCATCATTTTCCAAACAAGGTACCTTATGACCTTTTTGAAAAAAATAAGGTAATCTTGTTTTTTAACTTCTACAGTGTCTGCGGCTATTTTCTATCGTTATAACATCGTCAAAGCTTCTCTTACAATCTTATATTAAAATTTTATAAATAAATGTTTTCTTTTATAATTATATTACTTTTAAATAATTTGAAAATAGAAAGAGATATTTATTTAAAAATGTTTTTGATTTCATATATGTCAACATCCATTGATGTATTTTAAGTTTATTTGAAGTTGATTTATTATGATACAAAACATTCATATTGTATTGATATTTTTGTGATATTTTTTACTGGGGATGATTTATATTTATACAATTCATGGTTTATGGATAATGTATTTACATTTCTTATACAAGTTTTAATACGAATGTTTCTGTTAAGTTTAAACCTTTTCATATGAGGAATTCATTGGACATAGTAAGTGACGGGTGGAGCCTGATATAGCTCCTAGATGCATCGCTAAGTCTAATGAGACAATCTCGTGTCTTGGAACAAGGCATTGACAAAATATTATTAGTCATATTGGCACAAGTCCTTGATTATGTGGTAATAAAGTCTAGCATTATGCATTCCATCCTTATGAAAGTGGCTATTGATATTGCATGTGATATTCGACAAGTAGAATATCCATGTGAATAAGTAAATGGATTTTTTTTTCTATATTATTATAAAATTGAAGTTTAAAAGTCTTTTGTTATAGTCTTACGTTGCCTTAAATATTTATTCTTATTTATAAAAGTTTCTTCTATATTGTTATCCTTACTAAGCATCGGAGCTCACCCCTTCTTGTGTTTTATTTTTCCCATGATGCAAAGAATTATATTATGACTGACCTGCAGGGATAGTATAAGGGATATTAGTGTGGCCTATAGAGCCTATGTTGTTTTAGTTTTTCATTTAATAATGTAATGTTAAACTTATGAATGTATCTAGTATTTATAAGGCTACTAAACAAATCAGTCTTTCGAGGCTTGATCTTTTGTGATCATGCCAATGTTATGTAATAATTCATTGACTCTGTGTAACTAGGGTCGGGGTGTTAGAAGGTAAATCAAAGTGCACAACTCCTTAGGGAATAATTGTTCTAGGTTCCTCATACCAAGGGAAAAAAGAATAAAGGAAAACAACAGACGATAAATCAACCATTGGAAAAACTAAACATAGGGGTAGTTAAGATGAACTGCTGATTTTCCATTAATATCGAATCCATTCATGATTATGTGATTTGACTAAATAAATACCCTAGTATATCAAGAAATTAAATACATGACTCATAGCACAAGAAACGTCCCTAGAACCACTTAAATGTGGTGTTAAACTCATTTTTTATCAAAACATACGTAAAAAGGGAAAAATGGGAAAATTTGGAATAAAATTGAAATTTTGTTGGCATGACACATCATTATCTGTGTCACAATGACATGTCAAAAGTATGAGTCACCTTGTTGACTCACTGATGTGATTTACTAGTGCAAGTCACCATTTGGAGAGCTATCAGTTCGAGTCACCATTTGGCGAGCTTCTGGTGTGATTCATCATTACAAGTCACCCTCTAGAGCTACCCTTGAAAACGGCCATTGAGAGTCATTTTCTTAAGTCTCCATAGGGATCTACCATTGTGAGTCGCCATCCAGACTCACCTTTCTAATCCAACTTCATGACGGACCTTTCCCAACTCACCGTTCTGATTCACTGTCCTGACTCACAATTGGATATCTTGAGAAACTCAGAATTTTTAAATTGATGAAATAAGTCACCTTGACGTCCCAGAACACTTCAAACACTAGATATTCACAAATTAATTTAATGAAGAGGTACATTTCATTACATTATATACCTATCATAATATTCTCACCCTCGACAATTTCAAACCAAAACTAGAAGAGAAAAGGTTTTCTGAATAACCACCCAACGAGATACCAATGGGGGATCCCACTATACATGTAATACCGCTAACAACCAAACACATGAATGTCAAAATATAAACCACCCAATGTTGTTTAAAAGCTTGAGTGAAAACCTTCTTATCAATGAACACATCCTCTAACATAAGTTAACCCAAATAACTATAAGGCATGCCACACAACCACAAAAACCACAAATTCCAAACATGCGAACTAGGGAATTCCATCCTCCATGTCAATGTACTATCCCTTCTAAGTGTTAATAACTCACCGACATGTGTTTTATCTCATTTCAATTAATGTTTCTTTATTAGGAATCAAGTCCTCCACTCTTCACACATCTTTACATTATCTCAAATTGCTCCACCAATATATAATTCCAAGGGAAACCAACACATTTCATAAAAACTAGGTCGAAACATTACATTTTAAAACAAAAATGAACCTGGTAAAACTGAAAAAAAAACATTGGGTATTGGGAAAAAATATATATTTATCACCCATAAGTACTCTCCTCAAGACTACCATGCTTCCACAGTACACAAACCAATATAAGTGTCCATACTTGTATCACCTTAACTAGAAGATCATATGTCTCTATAGGTCCAACCCCATGTGTCGTGTCTTCCAAGATATGCATATCTCCCCAGTCAAGGACATGAAAGTTATCCTAAAGATACTGATGATGTTTAGTGATGTGGAAGACGTCATGGATTCTTAAAATTTGTGGTAGAAATTCCAGCTTGTGTGCTACTTCAACTACTCATCCCATCACATTGAAGGGTTCTACAAACTTGGGAGAAATCATGCTCGCTCTTTCGAACCTTTTTTGCCTACATTAAGGTGAAACATTCAAGAACAAGTGCTCCAACCCTCGACCTCGAAAGACCTCCTCCAATTATCAAAATAAGACTTTTCTGGTCTTACTCCACTTTAATCCTCTGATGACTGAGTTGGAATTTCTTGGTCATGCTTTTTAATACCTCAGGACCAGGAATAATAGAATCTCTAACCAATTTTCAAAACTAATGTGAATGACATGGTCTTCTGCAAAATGATTCAAAAGGATCCATGTCAATGAAAATGTTAGAGCTATTATTATAACCAAACTCCACCAAGAGAATATTTCATACCCAAGATCCAGAAAAGTCCAAGACACATTCTGTGATATATCATCCTATATCTATATAGACAATTATATTTTCATATCTATCATAGGTTTAAAAAAAGTGTTGAGGGGTAAATAGGTGTCAAATTCATGTTGTAGTCCCACCCATTCCCAATTTGTATCCATGCATCCTGATATGAGATAATGGATCTTCGAACTCCATTAAATTGTACCACCTCATCCACCAACCTATTGGAAAATGAATCCACTACACTCGACTCCTAGATCAATAACAAGTTATCCAACTTCATCTGTAGATACGCTACTAACCATATAACATAATCTCCACCCAATTCCCAGGTTACCCCCATGATGAAATTCATTGATATTTCATACCACATCAATAATGTGAGATCTAAAGAATGCAATAGGCCACTGGGAACATAGTGCTCAGACCTCACCTGATCGCACACTAAGCACTTTTCCACAAACTCAGCCACTACTCGTTTCATCTTGGTTGACAAAAAAGGCATCCTCAAGACACAACACATCTTATAAATTCTGATGTGTACCGGTAAAGGGAATTAATGTAACTCACGAATGACACCCTTATGCATCACCACATGATAAAACATCCTTCCATGGAATGAAATATGATTTTGAACATCCTCCAACCATCCCTCTGGAGCATCACCATGTTCAATGCAATCATGACTCACCACTACCTCTAAGACACCCCATTGATATTCCTCCACCTATTGAATTAGTGAATATTGCACCATCATATATAACAAATATCCTATATCGTTGTCCACACTTGCATATTATTTCAAGGATTCCAACTCCTCAATTGCTTTCCAAGCATCCACGGATTCCTAAAAACATCCTTATGAAACTTTATCCAAAAAGAATCATCCATGAAATTTCCCTTTCATGGGGTGTAGGATATCTAAAAATTCCATTCCTATAAAAACTAAATCCACCTATGCTTCTATATATTTTTAAAACATTGTGAAAATATATACCTCAAACCCTTGTGATCTGTGATAACCAAAATGTTATCCCAAATGAGGTAATATCTGCATAAAATCAATGAAATCACAACCACTATTAGATCTAGATCATTGGTGGAATAGTGAAACTCATGACTAAGTATCTACTTAGACCCACTAGAGATCACTACCCACAGTTGCATCAAGATGAATCCCAAGACTATAAGGGAATAATCACAAAAGACTTCAAACATCACTCATTCCTTATTTAACTAGAGCATTGAATCACCGAAAAACATCCCACTAAGGTAACATAATGCTGCCTATAACTCATAAATCCATATAAATAATTGTTACCATATATTAAGAGTTTTTTATGGGGTTAAAACTTGGGAGAAATCAGGTACAAACCTCCAAAAATAGCATGAAAGACCCAGAAAACTATGAAATTATTCCACACTCTTGGGTGCTACCCAATAAAAAACTTCTTGAAACTTCAACGAGTCAACTGAAACATCCTAATAAGATAAAACATTCCCATGGAAGTAAACATCTCAAGTCTAAAACATGAATGTGGGTAACATTCCATAGAGCTATTGGAGTTGAAGGACATGCAACACAGTCCTGATTTTTTTGGGATTCTCCTCCTATGTCTTCGAGAATATCAAGATTTCATCAATGAATATGACAATAAACAGGTCTAGGAACTCACAAAATATAGTGTTCAAAATCTCCATAAACACAACTGGTGCATTCATAACACAGAACAACATGACTATGAACTCGAAGTAATTATACCTACATCCGAAAGAAGTCTTCAAGATAACCCTCATTCTCCCTCAACTGGTGATATAAAGAGTACATATCGACCATAGAAACAAAAATCTCCATTTTAAACTGGTAAAAAAGATCATTTATCCTTGTATGGTTTTAACAATTCATAACTGTCACCTGATTCAGACTCTGGTAGTCTATGCCCAAAATCAGACTACTATTTTCCTTCTTTGCAAACAACACTGTAGAACACCGCAATGACACACTAGGCTATATAAATAACAACTTCATCAGGTCAATAATCTAAGTCATAAAATGACACAACTATGACAGTTTCATCCAATAAATTTCCATCGTAATCAGAGAAGCATTATGCTACTTGTCTATCCCAAACTCAACATCATGTCGAGGGGGTAGCATAAAAACCTACTTGGGGAAAACATCCTGGGAATCCCTAAAAACTATTGGAACCTCCAACATACCAATTTTTATTGATTTTAATGAAATCTTAGCCAATAAGGTGTTAAGATTATCCATATGTCAAATGCCCACCTAACAGATCCTGTCACTAACGAAAACCTTGAGTTGAAAATCCATATTTGAAGACACACCTCTCCTCCAGAATAATTAGATTATATTATGTATGGAATTCAACCATTTTATAAGTAGGCTGACATATTATAGTCCCATATGTAATAAGAACAGATCATCATGGGACTGTTGTAGTCCCATCATTAGTCTACATCCCTGGCACACATCAAAAAAGTTGGTCTAAAATCTGACTGGTGTACACAACACAAGGTGAACGAGAAGCCTCTCTATATTTAGTTATAGATAATGGGCTAGAGTATGTGAGAAAAATAAGAAGTGATAATGTCCTAAATAAAACAATGCATAAGAATTATTACTAAATAAGATGATTGCATCTCTCATAATCTTTGGACCTACCAATACAACTACCTCTATTGTGTGTAAATGACCACACCCATAGCTTATAAGTCTCTACTAAAGACTGAATCCATGACCATGCATGGGATGAGGTCCCATCAGAGAATACTAAGGTTAACCCCTTCCTGATCAATCTATCATAGGAATAGAAAAACCTTATTGTCCCTGCTTCTGAAATTCCATGACTTGTAAGAACTATTGAGGCTAGCGTTGAACATATCCTCCTCCACCAAATTGAGATTATGAATCCACTGTGAAATGAATATAAATGTTTCCATGAACCCCACAAAAGAAATACCTCAACCCAAATCCCAAAGAAAGAGAATGGGATCCATTGGACCTAGAAGAATAAAAGAAACTATTGAGGTCGACTCCCTATCTGTCAAAATCTTAGTGGTCCCGGTCCCTGGAACCTACTACTGACAACCCTTCCCCTTAATGTCTTCTTCTAGATCACTCCTCATGTTAGACTTCCTCACGAGTGTATCTGCTTGATTACCTCCTCTTTCTTCTGAACCTATAGATAAGTTGGAAAAGAAAATGAGTAAAAACATAGTGGATAGAAGGGTGGAGGGCCTCATCAAGCCATCTCACATAAGATTCCTCATCCAGAAATTGATATGGGGTGATGCAAAGTAGATCCTTTAAATTGATACCATGTTCCCACATTGACATAATCCCCTGATAAAGAGAGAGTAACTCCATCATTTTCTCATCCATCATAGTGGGTGAATGTAACTCTACGTGAAACTCTTTCAGAAAGTATACCCACAACACGTCGACATCTTTCCTCTTCCCTAGATAAATCATCCACTATTGATGTGTAGCTCCACACATCAGAATAACCACCAAAGGAACCAAGAACTCTTTTGGAACCCAGACAAACCATAGGTTATCTCTAGCTCCTCAAGACAGCTCTCCAACTACATGTCGTAACAACTACCCTCATATTTTCCCTAGGTGCACCACCAGAAGGTGAATACATCTTTCATCTACTGGTCTTCCTCTACAACTGGATCAAACCTCTACAGATCAACCATATTGGCCTACTGAGCCTCATCCGCCCGAGACACAAGTGGAAAATTCCCTTGTTCCATAGCTAAAAGGAAAAAATTTAATTACATATCTCGAGTAGTATTGAAGTATATTTAATATTGATTTTAATTTTTTATTTCCATCCAATCCCATTTTACTTTCCCTAAACAAACCAACTCATAAAAGAATATAAGTCTTTATGATGCATGTACTTTTACAAGGTATCTACCATACAAATGGTTTAGCCTCACATGGTTTTTCATTAGGCTCAGTTTCCTTGTATTGGATCATTGGGGGCCATAAAATCCCATGTATTAATGAGGCTTTTCTTGCCTATGTCATGAACCAAGTTCACTGGACAATGTTTCCCTACCATCCCATGAAATCATCTTTATTCCTAACTCCAACCCCCATCCTATATATCAACCATCACCTCTGATAAAATTCTCTCATGACCCCATCCCTCCAAAGATATCCATCATGAGTTATCAATGAATAAAAGGATTTAATGACCCCCAAGTCTTTCCTCCAGTAAGACACAGGGTAGTGACAAACACCAACGCTATTCAAATATCTATAAATGAGAGGCATTGAAATTTTTAAATAAATGAGATTGGGAGATAAGATGTATCAACCTCCAAAGAATATAAATAAATATTTAAAATAAGATATGATCTATCCCAAATTCAGGTTTAAAATAAAATTGTTACAATTAAATAAAACTCCAAAATAAGTACCCAATGTAGAACTAGGCAGTGACACAACAACTATCCAAAAGTCCAAGCTATTAAGGTCCATCACAGTCCTTGTAATCCTCCTGGAAACTTGAAAGATATTAATATACATTGGCTGACCATATGTGTATACTTTGTATGAAATAAAAAGTCTCTCATGAAAAATTGAGAGAATAATAATAATGGACCTATGATAAAACAATAGAACCACACAAACCCTAAGAAGGTATACTAACCATGCCCAGCTCAACAAGGAATGTTCACCACGTAACACAAGTCAAGTAATTTAATATACTTAGAACATAGATGATAGTGTACCCCACGCCACTTCCCATTGGTTTTTCTTATCTTTGATAATGGAAAACATCCATGCTCTCCCACCTCTTCCAAAAGAACCAGATAACAACCAACCCACACACACATAGGCCTCACAAACCACAACTTCATTCCATCACTAAGGCCATGATCCACATCACATCTCATCCCAAATACACCTAGTAAATCACAATACACCTAGGCCCCACAAACCACAACCTACCGACAGAATCCTGGGCTACTGCTTCTAGGAAGAATGAGGAGGAAAGAGATGGTGGATATCCATCCATCCTCCCACTTTAATATTTGGGAAGGAAACCCTCCCCCATGACAATGGGGGTTTTTGGAACATATCTGTCAACTATGGTGGGGTCAATATAGAAATAATAAAGTAAATAACATTAAATATCAATATAATACCAAAGACTATTTTCCAACCTATGGGTTCTCAAACAAGAAACCATCTCACAAACCCACCTTTTCTGCTACCTAAAAATTATAAACCACACAACTAGCCACAAACAAAAAACATTACACCATGAAATTATCCTTTATCATTAAACTAATCATTTATTTATTATATATATAACTTGGAAACTACTAGGAACATCATACAACAATCCACACAGAATATTCACATATAGAAAAAAACCCCATGGTAAACTAACCCACTTCACCTTTCTCTCAATTAAACACACATGCCAACCACTACCATCATCATTATTAAATTTCATCCTACCTAATCCATCCTCTAAATAAAGGTAGCCCCCAACTTACATCCACAACCAATTACCTATCTCGGTAAAACCAGATCGAAAACCACTGGTATTACACATCACATCAATTCCACAAACAATAAATCTATAAACCTATGATTTTGTTACAACTTTTCAACCACACCACATCAAACATGCTTTCCCAAAACCCTATTTCAACACAATTCAGAAAAAAAAACCAAATGCATCACACTACCTCACGAAACATGGAAAAAAATATTCATATTTAACAAGGCATTCCTCACTCAATTTCAACTATTTAATTATGGGGTTATCATAAAAACTATTTGATCCTTGAGGATCCATTTATTAGCCGAGTTAATGTTGTAAAAATTATTCATAAGATTGGTTTTTCATGAAACAATAAATGGGTAACCCATATTCTATTCATTTTAAAAACAAATACCCCTGACTTCCATGATATTTAGTTTGTTGTTATCCCATACAATTCACAATATTGACCAAAATATCAATAAAATAGTATGATCATATAGCACCTTCCCTAGCCCTTGTTCATTGATTTGAAACCGATTAGATTTTATTTATTGAATTTGGATTCAACTATAACTACATACAGACATTCCTAAACCAAACCTATATGATGAGCAACTAAGAGACACAATAGAAAAACTACATGGAAGAAGAAGTGATCAACACTTCCTTATCGTGCCAAAGCAAGGGGTACGCATGCAACAGGAAAATCCTCCAAGTAAAACAAGATCAAAAATATACAATACAACAAAAGACTCCTCATATAAGAATGGTTCGTGGAGGAGTGTACCAAAGGTAATCAACAAGGAAAAATAAGGGTGGAAGATATATCATCCTTTGAAAAAAACTATTTCTAGGGGTGGTTATGATATGCTTGGGATTTTCTATTAATATTGGGTCTAGTAAGGATTATGTGCTTGGACTAATTAAAATCCCTCAGACTCCTAGGAAATTAAATATATGAATCATAGCACTTTAATGGGATCCAAACCCCCTTATATATGATATTAAAATCAATTTTTTTGTCAAAACTTACATAAATAGGGTAAAATTGGAAAAACAACATGAAAAACTATTTGGATGACTCACCATTAGGAGAGTCACCATTGTGAGTTATTGGTGTGGGTTAATAGTATGATTCACTGGTGGGAGTCACCGATGCAAGTCACCAGTGAGAGTCACCATTTGGAGAGGTACTAGTGGGAGTCACCATTTGGTGAGATACCAGGTCAAGTCACCATCGTGAGTCATCACCACGAGCTACCATTGTGAGCTACAATTATCAGCACCATCATGAGTCACCATCATGAGATATAGTTGGGGGTAACCACCATGACTCGCCATTCTAACCCATCACCCTTACTCGCCATTCCTAACTCACTGTTGTGTCTCACCATCCTCACTCACTGTGGAAGGAATTAAAAAAGTGGAAATTTTGAACCGTGTTAAAATAAGCCACATTGACCTCCCAGAACACATCAAACACTAGATTTTCACCATGACTTATACTAGAGATTTTTTGGCCATTACAAGATCCAAATCATGTATCATTTTATTTTTCTCATTGGGGTTCAGTTGACATTAACCATTCGAAATTACATTATTGTATTACATCGGGATACTTCTCATGCCCATATTTGAAGCATCATTATATATGAAAACCAATTATGCATTAAGCAATATTTTTTTTATAGCTATTGTGACCAATAAATTAATAACATCTTCATGGAATTTAATAAATTCTTTTTTCATTGAAACTGCACCACCAAACATGTTCTATTTATTTCTATATGTAACAGTAGTAAAACATTTTTCATGAGGAGTTAATGATATCTATAGAAAATAAATCCAATTTTTATTTTCTCCATACAAATTCCAACCATGAGTCCCTCAATACATTTTATTATAAACAATATAATATATTTCACTACCAAATAAAATTATTCCTTGAAATGTTATCAAGTTACTGGTTGCTTTGTGATATGAGATGACAAACACTTATAAAATAGATATTGGATTAATGTAGAGAGTTATATAATACATTCTACATAACTTATAATCCTAGAACCATAAGGGTAACTTGATCTAAATAAAATATATTCTGACAAATGTTGATGAATGAATAGTTTTTAACAGTTGATGGAATCATACAACCACTGGTTATTTCACCAATAATTATATATTCAAGTATTTATGTGGAGAATCCACATTAATAAAAATATTCATAATATTACTGAATTTTTAAATCCATTATAAATAAGATATTATTGATATTATAGTTAATAATAGGTGTGAATTTTTCCAAAATAACCTCATTTCCCACATTAGTATTAGTTATTTCATTAGCTCATGCTTTTTTCCATTGGTCTATATAGTTTCCCAATCCTATATTAATATTATACCTAGGATTGGATAATTGATTTACATATATAAAAAATTATTATATTTGAATCATTAAAATATGAGTGGTGTATTTAATATAACATTATTTTTCTAATATTTTTTTACTATCATCTTCACTACTCCCTGATAATAAATATATTTATGTCCAACAATCTAAAATATTATTAGAATAATGGTACTTTTAATGATATTTCCACTGAGAAACAAGTTATATGTTATAGAAGATTATAGTTTAATTTTCATACATAATTCTATTTATCATACATGCTTCCATGAAACTACAATTTTTTTCTATATAAAATTAAATGTGAATTACAAGGGTCTCTATTTTCATTTTCAATAATATGTACTTATTAAAAAAATATTATACTAAATGATGAATCTAATAGTTGTTTGCATTTGAGGAATTCATTTTTTTATCTAAAGAATCAATCAATATTTCTTTTAGATTCAATAATAAATAATGATGTATACCTTGTGATTCTTTTGAATTTATCCCAAGAATATTTATTAATTTTTTTTATTGGGGTAAAATAATTATCAGTATATCTTCATGGGAATAGTTCATGAAAAATATTTTGTGGTTAATATTTTCTTTACTTCTTAAAATCCCATTGTGAAACCAATTTTAATCACCATCATATTCTTAATTTTGTTCTACTATTGTTCATCCTTTTCCTCAAAATAATACACAGCTACAAACCCCATATCATTGTCTGGGAACTATATAACAAATGGCCTCTAAATAACATAGATCAATTACATATTAATTTTTGGGATATAAGACACACTAATGGATTTTATAAATTACATCATGAATTAATTTGTTATAAACTCTCCTCTTACTTGGTGAATTCGAGAGAACATTAATGTATACACTACTTCTCATTACTTGAGTAAGTTGGGTTATCATTTTTCTATGATTATTTTCTTTAATGTTGATCTCATTTGGATTATCATTGGGTAATTCATTGCACTATTTATCACAACCATTCAATATTTGGTTCTTATTATTTTATTCCATTTACTATAATAAATGAATAATAAATATGACAGTACATATTTTCATGTGATTATAAAAAAGGAAACCGGTTTACATAAATTGGACATACTAAAATGTCATAGATACCCAAAAATATGATTTTGTGTGATTTAATCTAGATATTATATTGTAAAATGACTATTAGGTTCTCAAACCCAAATTTTTATATATTACAAGATCAAAAATACATTTATATTAATTATAAAGATCCATAAATTGATTCTGGATGTTCTAAACAATATCCCACTTTAGTGTTAAACTATGTGTGTAGTGTGGCCAACATGTTTTCCATTATGTGATAAATTTTTAAAAATTCAATATAACATTTGATGGGTTATTAAATAAATATTAATCGTATCTATATCATGTATAATATTTTTTTTTGTCTGGAATTTAATGTTATTTATAGGATTCAACAGAATCAAAATCATACGAAAACATTTCAAATATTATCTATTATTTAGTATGTTTCATTTAGTTATTCACTAATATTATCTAGTCCAAAAAAATATTTTTTTACTAATCCTATAATAATGGAAGTTAAAAAAGTGATAAATATAATTATTATACCTAATCTCACATTATTAATCATTATAACAAATAATAAATCACACACTCAATCTAATGGAATAAGTTTCCTTGGAGTCTAATTTAATAAGGAACGTATATTTAACATTTGTCAATATATCCTACACAAAACATACCCACTTGATACCCTATTTGGGAAATAAAACATAATACATTTCCTAATATCGTAGGGGATGAAAACTTATTAAAGGGTGTTCCTGGATACACATTAAATTAAATTATATGGTTATCAGATGAATCTCATTACAAAACATAATATGGTCATTTGTGTATGATAACATAATCATTATGGATGGAATAAAATAAGATAATAAAACATAAAAAAAAAATGAGTCATGGAACAATTGAGTGACAATAATATAATTAAAGAGTAATTATTTTATGAGAAGATGAGTTTATTGTCTTGTGGTATGAAAAACACCCAATAAGAATGTGAATGAGTACTGATATTTTGGAACATACATCAGAATTAAATATTAATTATTATGTGATATACTTTTTTTAATGAAAATATTCTTATTATATATAGTTTCTTATATGGAATTAGGCTCAATCCATATTTCCATAAACATTATAAAATGTGTCTGAAGTGGGATTGGGTTCAATCCCAATTCCTATAAACATAAAATATCTAAAGATATAAATAATATACAAATTAATTGGTGTGTTTAATTGGACCATCATAATTATTAACAATAACTATAAATATTTTTTCAATAAAATCATGAATATAATTATATTTAATTATGTCTTTATTTAAACTTGAGAACCAACACATATTTGGTGAAAACCATTAAAACATAATCAATATTAACCTTGATAATTAATGTGGATGGTATAATTATAAATTTTTCCAATTGAATAATGACAAAAATTTAGAGGCTCTTGGATAAGTAATACTAGTATAAAAGAACTAAATTTTTTTAGAATAATTAAGAGGAAATAATTTTTTTATTTTTTTATAACCTATAATAATAAAATCTATAAAACAAATTTAACTAAAATATCCATGTAAAATAGGGAAATATGAAGAGGATGTTTATTATTTAAAAATTATGAAATGTGTGGGAAACATTTTTATAATTGGAAAAATTTAAATCAACATTAATATCATATTTTTTAATGAATTTCATTGTTTTTTTGGAAGGATTCCATAATGAAAATATAAAAGGTGGATTCCTTATTTAATGAAAAAAATAAAATTTTATAGACCCATAATAAATGAAACAATTATACGTGTTGATATCTATGAAATAGAATAAAATATATAAATATGGTGGTAAATGGTCTTTGATTAAAATTATGAGGTAATGTCTTGTTTTTATAATCATAACTTTGAAAAAATATTGGATCATAAGTGAAATAAAATCGTAGGAGAAAATTTAAAATATTTGAAAAAATATAAGAGTATAAAATATCAGTAATTATAGAGGTAATATTTATTCAATTTCACTAGATGAATATTCATCATAATAATAACGACTTTTAAATGATATTTGAAGGATAAACCATTCATTTTACCCTTCAACTCCATTAAATAACATTAAATAGTAAGATGATAAAAAAAATTATAACTTATTTTAAGAAAATTATACAAGTTTATGATTTTTGTTATTAATTTATAATTATTCAATGCACATGTATTTTTTAGTTGGTTTTTTTTTCATTATTCACTGTTAGAAATACAGATTAGTGTGAAGATTTTTTATAATGGAGAAATTATACCAATTATTTGAGACCAGATTAATTATTTCCATATAATAAAAAAAATTCAATCATTTTTCTTCAATGATTAATTCATTATCATTTTAATTTGGGTAGATAATTGGTTTTATTTATGATAATATGATCATATTTCATGTTTTAGTGTAATTTATCATTACAAATATATGTCATTAGAATAATTATTAATTTCTATGTCTTCATTTTATGAGAATATTAATAAAATATATTTCTATTTAATATAAAATATATTTATAAAATTAATTTTTTGAAAAGAAATATAATTTGATGATGAAAAATAAAATATGTAGCTCATGGAGGCATGTGTCCAAAATTAAAAATGGTGAAGTTTTCATTTCTCAAAAGGATGAGATGATGGTATAAAATGGTTATTCAATCAAAATAATAAATTTTATGTGAATTTTTTTATATTTTTAATTATGATTTTAAGGTTAGTAATCATTTCAAATCTATATAATAAGAAATTATTAACATATCATGGTTAATAATGTACATTTTCTTTTATATGTATCCTCTTATAATAAATATTATATAACAATGAATTAGTCTTCTAGTGAGAACAATACCCCAAGGTTATATGAGAAAAAATAAACAAGATACCAAATAATTATATGGATCCATTAAAATTATTATGATTTTAGAAAAAGTGTTGTGTTTAAGGGAATATATTATAAGATAGAGTGGTGGTTATTTTGAAAACTCAAAAAACATTATATTATAGGAATTTCCCATTAAAAGGATTATAGACCATAAGTTCAAGATAATAGAGGGCGTATGACGTATGGTGGAGCCACATATCATCCAATTAAATAAAATAAACTTTTTTAGAAACATTTTTTTGTTACCAATTAATTTTTCTATTTCCCAATAATTTACATTCACCACATAAACCCAATTTTTCCGTTGAAACTTATTTTAATAAATACAAATTAAATTTACCCTATAACCAATTATAGATATTCTAAATCCTAATATGGGAAAATTTATATTATATTAATCTTCTAATTTTAATAATAATTAATTATTATATAATTAATATATATCCTATAAAACTAGTTTTAGAAAATATAAAAAATAAACACCAAAATATAAAACATAGTTTTCTAATTCTAACAAAAATAATTAATCTATATATTAAGATAATATATGAATATCTTGTCATGCAAAAGAATTCATAAATAAATATATAATTCCTATATTATGTTGATTTCATAAAATTCATCTACTTTATAAGAAAAAATTTTACTTAATTCAATTCAAACAAATCATTATAAAAAACACTAAAATTTCTCATAATTTAATATTTTCATGTATATTCCAAATAAGAAATTAATTTTTTGAAATTTAAAATTAAAATATTCTAGAATATAACAATTATAAGGAAGTCTAATATAATTTAAAAAATGATGTTATTACAGAATGAATTTTAAAATTTTAATAATTCGTATTGTTATTTCCTTTTAATTAATAATCAACATTGATTTATCCTATTATTCATATTAAAAATTTATTATTTATCATTTAACCATAATATATTTTTTTTAAATTAAAATACAGAGTTCATATAAATTTAATTGTTGTTATGATAAATTTTTAACTCTAAAAATTATTTAAATTAATTTATCATAACAAATTAAATTTATTAAATAAATTAGTATTAAAAATGACAGTTATTTTTTCCAATACATAGATTTTATATATATTTTTACTCATATTTATAGACATGAATTGAAAACCTATAATATAATAAATATATTTAACACTAATAAATTTATCCTGATAAATTTTAAGATGATTAATTTTTATTTTTTTCTGGTGAAAAATTATATTCAATGAAATCATTTTTTAAATGGCTAATATAAAGTAATATTATAGGATTTTCCAAAATTTGAATCTAGTTATGCCTATGTGGTCTTATATAAATACATGATATAAATTGTATTCATCTGTAGTTGTTGAAAAATTTCCAGCACTATTACAAAATTCTCAGACTCGTAATTTACCAAATCAAAATGATTATAAACTACTAAAAATTACCTTAACATTTTTATAATATTATTTCGTATTATTTTTTGAATTTATAAAAGGAATTAAAATACATGAGTACCCATATATGATTACATGAATAAAAATAAACAACCTCAACACTTATTATGATCCTCAAGTCATCATCATAATTTTCTTTTTCAATGATTACAATAGTTTTACATAGGGTTGCATTTTCACCTGAGTCAACTACAATCTACAATACATAATTATTCTTATTTAATAAAATATCCTCATGATTTCCGGAAAAATAATTTGAATTTAATAAATAACATATTGGAGACACTTCATTCTCCTTCCATACACACTTTCCAAGGATTACTATTAAAATAATCTGTAAAATATAGAGATTAGTGTGTTGTTTTTTAAAAACAGACATCGTTATTCTAGCCAATTTTTAAAGGAATAAATTTCATTATAATTATTTTTAACATACTAATTTAAATTCCCTAACATATCAAATGTAAGTAAATATTAATATAAGTGAATAAGAGGAACTCTACAATGCATATCATACCTTTAATCTTCCATATTCATTGGGATCCTACTCCATAACATAACACATATTGAACGATCAATTTTTTCATTGACAACAAATCGAATCATCATGATATATTAGGATCTTCAATCACCAATTTTATTTTTTTTGAATACACTTAACCAGACATAAATATTACTATTAATATATCATTAATAGTTCTCCTTTTTGTAAAAACATTTTGAAAATAAATAGGAATTATCAATTATAAAGGAATGGAATAATAATTTTTGACTATAATCATAAATGAATTTTTATCTCCCTTAACTTCATAAATCATATTCCACATGACATAAGGATGTGATGAAATCTCCCTCATCAACAATCCATTAATAAATCAACACTTATTAAATATGTATTATTTGTATGAATAAAATAGATTATATACTATAGATAATAATGATATCCATAAAATTTTTATGCATGTAATACCAAATACAAATACCAATTTTTAATGTCCATTGAAGAAGTTTTAACAAAGAACAAATGCATTTATATTCTAAAAATTAACAAAGTTCATGTTAAAGAATGGGTCTCAATATTTTTAACTAAACATATTTACCAATAAAAAATAGAAATTAATCCAAGATAAGAATGTGTATATTGCTCTTCATTAATAAACCTTAACATTTCTATTTATTTTCATCATTTAACATGAGAATTAATAATTATGGTTGTCTTGTCATCTTCCCAACTAACACTCAAGGGATAAGGTTCAACACTCTTCGTCATTGCAAACCTATATCCTCAATTATAGTAGGTGAACATTAAATTTTAAATAAACTATACTAAAATTCAAATTTTTATATATCATTCCCCCAAAATTATAATTTTATGTGATTAATATAAGTTTTTATATTACTTGGTGTAATTTTACATAGAATGAATTTTTGATATTTTACCTTTCAAATATGATTTAATGAAAAATAAAAAAATATACTAGTAAAAAACTAAATTTTTTTTAAATATTACACTGTAATTATTGGTGTATATATTTATTTATTAAATATTGATTTTATTTGAATAATTATAAGATATTTTATTAATAAATTATATTTAATTTCTTAACATATAGAAAATATTTAAAAAATTATATATTCATTATATTTTAGTATTTTAAAATTATATTTATAGATGAGTAATTTAAATTAAATTCATATAATATATATATATATATAAATATAATAATCTGAATAAATATAATTATTATTACTTTTTGTATTGTTCATATAATATCATATTATAATTAAAAATTTCATTTTTATAGAAAGTGTTTTCTAACAGGTTTTTTGTGTTTATTTTTAAAAAACAATTCTACCATTAATGTGATTTTAATTTAGTAGAATGAATTACGTATGTAGAATAAAAATATTTAATATTAGTGATTAAAATCAACTTGTGTTTTAGTCAAATTTACTTATAAAAATATAAACCATAAATAATACTGTTAAAGTTAAAATGAGGTATTGTAAGAATCAAGCCCATATATGAAAAAAAATTCCAACAAAATTGATTTTTTTTTATGAAAAATAGGATTTCATATTTAGAATTAGTGTGCCAAAAATATAGAAAATGTTTAATATTATTTTATTCTTACCATATTAATTACCTAGGATATATAACTAATTACCATAGTGAAAACAATAATTAAAAATTTAATTAAACATTGATAATAAATTAATAACTTATTTAAAATGGGATTATTTTTATGTTTTGGATGAGTGGATCAACCTTAATGTACCTATACTACATTATTACTCAATTATTTTAGGAACCATTGATGAGAATGACTTCCCATTGTTGAATAGTTTTGGGTATTTACAAAAATTCCATTCCAACACAAAGATAAAAGGGAACACCTTCCACTCACAAATTTACACATCTCAAGCCCTTGAAATTAACGAAAACCTCCCAAAATCACTAATAATAACCCACATCCACATTAATAATCTTTTATTCTAGAAAAAGGAAAACCATGTGGTCTATTAGATGTTATCTAAAGAGGTGTTATGTAAGGAAGGTATTCTTTATAAAGAAACTCTCTCTCATCCATTATCCATTTACAACCATAATTTAGGTTATAAAATTTAAAATTTGATAAACAATTATTTCCACCACATGCATATATTTTATTGTCTTCATTTCTTAATATTTTACCTCTTCTATCTTTATAAAATGTGAAATAAATCTGTTGTTCATGTGTTTGGAAGACTACAGCCTCACGAACAAATGTATTTTCTCCATCATCAACTGACATTGATAGTAATAATAATTACAATAATGAACATATATCAGAAATATGAATTAATAATAATTTTCAAAAAAATAATATAACCTTGACCACCTTACCGTTTTACTAATTAATGGTACCATGTCATCTCCCTTTCGTACGTACATCTTATAATCTCTATGATGCAATGTGATTTATTTTCCTTTTCCAACATTCAAGAATGGTAATAAATATATATTTAATGAGTAAATATGATATTTTTTACATTGGTAGAAATCTAGATATGATATATTGATATATTATACACATTAAATATAACATTTAGTTAAAACATTCACATGAATACATGGCAATTAAAACTTGAAATAGTGGAAATAATGAAATATTATTATCAAAAAGGTAGTAAAATATTAAAATATTTATTTTTTAAATTAATAAAATTATTAGAAACAATATAACTGATTTTAATTAACATTAAATTAAATTTATTTGTGAGGTAAGATATTTATTCTCAATATACATTTCATTTAGACATATTTGTTAATATGTACCAATTAACATTTATGTGATGTAATTACTACCCATTTATTGTATTTAAAATGAATAAATATTTATTCGTGATGGATAATGATTCAATTTGTGTTTATTAATTAAAGGGGTTACAATTTTAAAATTACAAGAGGTAGGAATCTATTTTATTATCACACATTCTATTAGGATTAATTTTATATTGGATGGTGGATTATTACAATTTATCCATCACATGAACAAATGATTTTATTATAATCTAAATATTTAATCGGTTCCATATTTTGGTCAACCTTTTCCTCTCTTTAGTAATTGAATCATGTTAAGACATTTTAGTAATAAAAATAGATTTTATTTCACCTAAAATCATATATATTTTTCTTCAGTGTCAATGTTTTTTATATTTGATTTAAAAAATGTTATTTATTTTCTCATGTTATTTTTCATGTAAATTTCATAGTATACATGGAATTTTAAAATTTAATGAAATGAATTTTTTTTTAAATTCTAAAAATGGTCAATTTTTACAAAAAACCTAAATGAATATTTTTTAACGTGTATAATGATAATAAAATTCCCATTCATCATAAATTTTTCAAAAATCGTTTTTATTTCTACTCATATTAAATTTTGTTACAAGGAAAAAAAATTATATGACTTATTATTATTAATATATTTCTCTTAACTACCCCCTATTATGAAAATGGACATTATTTTATTAAAAAAATATATAATACTAATAAACTGATGGGCTCCTCTCATCTCTAGTTTAATTTTGGGATTATGGACATTCTATTTAGAAAATAAAATTTTTATGATCACTTTTCTTTGAAAATTACATATATATTAAATATAAATATATTAATTTTATCCTCGATATGAATGTAATCTAAAATATATATTATTTATATATATGATGTCTACTTTTAATGTAATTTGATTAACTGTAGAAATATGAACAAATTTGTAATCTTTAAAAAATCTAAAAAAAGAGCTGAAGAATTTTTTTCACGAAATAAATTAATCATTTGATATATGATAAATAGTATTGAAATACAGTGAGGGCTGGATCCCAAATTTATATTGCCTCTCAATGAATCAGTGGGTCTCAAGAGACGAATTAGTTATCCAAATTAATGTTATTTTTACCCATAGTTTCAGATTTTCATTTTGATGGACATGTTAGTGTAAATATCATGATGTCTGAGATCAAGAAATAAAATATAATGAATTTCCATGCGAATCCAATTATTATAATATATAAGAATATTTCATTAATTTTATCCTTGTATGTACTTTGTGATCATGTTATTAATAAAACATAATGAGTGTTTAGTTATTTAATTTTCATTATTGATTATGCATTATGAAATTATGGAATTAATGTTATTAATTAAATGTAATATTTGTTATTTTATTTCCCTTTCCATATTGGTTATATAAAATTTATTAATGATATATTCTTCAATATGTAACCGTTAATGAGGTTTTTAAATCACCCTTATTTTATTTCATTTTACTAGGACATGTTGAAGAAATATTTGAATGAGTTAAAGGATACATATTTTTTTCGTTACTATGTTTAATATTTTATAACAATTGTTAAATCAATATCATGTTTGTATATAGTAGTTTAAGACTAATAAAATTATTTTTAACTTGTTATTCTACCCCTTCTATCTATGATATTTTTATAAATTTACCAATAACTATGAGTTATTAGAGTTGATTTAGTTATTGTTCATATTATAGATATTTTAATAAAATCTTATTCAACTAAATTAATAAAAATTTTGATAAAGGAACATTATCCTATGGATTTTATTGTTGATAAATCCACAAAAACATCCAATGTTTTTTAAGGTATATATAATGTTTATATTCTCAAAAATTCATGCCTACGTGGATACTATAAATATATATTGTTCTCGAACTGTTGTACCATGGGGAAGTAATTTTTAAATTGGAGCTTTTGGGTTTTACTCGATCATAACCTGTTGCAGGAAAACAAGCCTTACAAATTACCTAGTTGTAAACTATTGGGCTATGGTCATAAGATAATTTATCTTTCCATTACAATCCATTGTAATGGTTTTTAAAATTATGATATTTGTAAATTAACCACTTATATAAGTTTGAGATTACTAATTCAAAAATTTATTATATATGTTAAGTGTGATAATTGATATATATTTATACATTATGATTTGAAATTAAATATTTTATATCAAAATCTATAATATTAAAATTTTGAAAATGATACCTACAAAACGAATGGGAATAAATACTCACTAAAAATATATATATTTACTTACAATAAGTATTTGAATAGAGAATCTAAAATATATATTAGAGAAGTTTAATTATGTTTTGTGAAATAAAATTTCTTAAATGAATGAAATTTTTATTCCAAAACATTGTCCCCATATGTAATATTTATTAATATAATAGAACCCCCATAATTTAGTAGTATTATTAATTCAATAGTAGATCCACAATAAATTATGTCCCATGAAAAATATTTTTGTCCTTGAGATGGGATAAAAAAAGGAGAATATTCTATATGTATACTATCTCAAAAGAGATAAAAATAAATGATTTCATTTTCCAATAATAGTATGGGAAGAAGGAATATATGAGATGGATGAATGTATTTAAATAATAAAATAACTTATAAATATTTTCCTCATGAGAAATATATTAAAATAAATACAATTTTCCTTATCAAAATTTAAAAAGGAAGAAGAATTTTTTTTTGTAATATAATTCCACCTAAAGAATATTTCCAAGGTATTATATATAATGTATAAACAATAAATATTGAAATATTGATCATTTAATTGAATTTTATTTGAGAATTATTTGAAGGAAAAATTTTTCTTATAATTTTTTAACATTTCATTAAATAATTTTATAATCCATTAAAAAAGGGAAATAATTTTTTTTATCCAATGTAATCATGTAAAATCAAGGGAATAAGTGATCCTCTAGAGACTAAGATAAATGTAATTCATCAATGAATATGATGATGAATAAAAAAATAGTCATCATGTGATAAAATGGGAAAGAAACATCATATTAAATTCTCGAAGGGCTTGGGTTATTTATAACTACTGTGATTAGGGTAATTTAGATAATAAATGATAGTGAAGAATCATATAAAATATGATGACTAAATAGGAAGTATATTTTATTCTCGGTCATAACACTCTTTTATATTAGGATTTTTCAAGAAAAATAGATATTACCCTATAAAAATAATAAGGTTTGTTGACTTGAATCTCCAAGTGATGTACACACTAAAACATGGATGTGCCATATAGTGAAAATTATGACACATAAACCTCTTCTATTTATAGAATTTACTATAATAATTATGGCTGATTAAATATAATCCATGTAATGGAATGAACAAAAAATATATGATGGAATTTGGTTTTTTAGGATATTTAAATTATGACTCATGATGTAGATGTGTAATTATCCATCTTTAGAGAAGAGTCTGTATCATCTGAGTCATTCCTAGAACTATGTCAAGTAGATATTTTAAATGAGATTATTGGGAATTAAGTTCAAAAAAAATTAGTAGATGGAGAAGGAAAATCATTAAATTTATAATGTACATATTTTATAAGAATACATTTATTTATTAATTAAGTAAATACATTGAAATCTACCGAACTATGAATTTTATTTTTAAATATATTTAATCCATAAACACTACCTCTATCAAAGCCACCCTATAGAATATATCCTGTGGAATTAATCGTTCATGGAATCATATAGTTTTCTTGTGTGATAAGATATTTGTTATCTCTAGTGTTTCACACTTGGGATCCCCTTTCCTCTTATTTAAGAATAAATATGGTTCAATAAAATTGTTAATTGATTATAGGGAAATTAATGCAATTTCAATAAATCCTAATATCCAGTGACTAGAATTAAATTATTAATTTATAAAAATAAGACTTATAAATATTTAAAATATTGACAATAGTTATGGTTATTTTAAATTTTTATTAAATATGCAATATATTTTAAATCAATTATTTTGAAAGAGGTATTGGAATTAAAAATTTATTTTAATTCTATTTTTATTAAAAATTTACCCCTCTTTCTTTATGAATCTAATTGATAAAGCATTCAAATAATATATTGATAATTAAATTGAGTTATGAATTTATGTTATTTTGGGGTACTCTATGTGATAAAAAGATTATGAGAATCAATTATCTATCATTCATGATACTATTGAAAGAAAAGGTCATTATGGAAATATTAGCATGTGTGAATTGTATATTTAAGAAGATTCGTTTCTTTTCTCTATTGTCTCTAGGAATAGAATTTCCTTTGATCATGTTAATATAAAGGTATTTATATAATATAATACACCAAATAACATAATCAACTTATTTAGTTTCTTTTTTTGAGATAGTAACTATCGATGATTCATTCAAAAAGTTTCTAGTTTTGTTAGTCGATTATGGAATCATACATGTAATGGATTTATGATCACATAGAAAACATAATGTGAATAGAATTTCTAATAATATAATATGATATTATAATTTACTCTAGTATTGAACCTACCATTAGGTGATGATGTTTTCTTGATATATAGTAATTCATCGAGGAATGTACTATTATGGTCCTTCTAAAAAATGATAATGTTATTTCATATACTTCAACTAAGATAAATATTCGACAACATAAATTCCCAACCCATGATCTTTAGTTGTAAGTTGTAATAATTTAATTAATTATAATTAGTAATTATCTATATGGATAATGATTTGAAAAATTCACATTCTATAGAATCCTAAAATACATATTTTTTAACAAAAGACCGCAAAATTTTAAAATTGAGATGGCTCGTGCTACTCAAGGAATACTATTTCTCAATAAAGTACCACCCAGGGGTAGAAAATATAGAATCTAAAGAAGTTATAAGGATCATGGTGTTATAACACAAAAGTGGATTGGGAGGGATTGTATGTTCTTGTATCCAGCACAAATGGATATGTGAATAATTATTTAATTGGAGATATCACCCCTTATTCAAATGATTTGAAAATAATATTTATTAAAAAATAAAAATTTCCCTCAATTGGATTTTGAGAAATTTCAAAAGGAAATTAATGGTGTGAATGTTGATAAGTTTGAATAATTCATTTATGAACTTGGAATTTTGAAATTTTTAATGATATTATATGTTCTATGTATACCTAGTTTAAAAATAGAATTGTTGGATTACCCTCATAGATCGAATTTCTCTATACACTTTAGTAGAAGAAATATGTACAAGGATTTTAGGTAATATTTTGCTTGGTTTGACATGATGAGGGTATTTTTTATCATGTATCAAGTTTCTTATTTTGACAATAGGTGGTGGATGATACATAGTGTATGAGATTATTCCAAAAGCCTCTTAATAATCCTATGCTAAAATGGGATGACATTACTATGGAAATTATCATAAGGCTAACAATGTGTCATATATGGGAAGATTAAATATGGTTTATAATTGATAAACTAATTGAATACATAGATTTATTTTCAATAATATATTATTTAACTTATGAAAGCATTACAAGGATCTATATTAATGAGATTGTAAGACTTCATGAAACAACTCTTTCAATTATTTCTGGTAAAGATACCGATTTCACATCGATATCTATGAAGATTCTTCTTAAGTATCTTTATTTTAGGATTTATTGGAGCACCTCCTACCATTCTAATATAGATGTATAGATTTATTGGATGACTAAAAAAATGGAATACATGTTGAGGTAATGGAAACATGACTTAAATGTTATTTGGTAATATTATTTACCTTTTTTATAGTTATATATAACAATATTTTACATTAATGTATTCATATGGAATCCTATAAAGAATTATATGGTATAAATATCATACAAAAATATGTTAGGATGATGTTTGTGAAATGAAATATATACGCCCATTACATACTATGGGTAAAAGGAAAATGGTAAATATTATTCAATGTTATATTAAAGAACCAAAATGTAGGAAAATATTTATATAGATAACCAGGGGAATAATTTTGTATTTTCTTGTGGTAGATATAATTTTTTTATTGTACTTAAATGGAAGGGTGTCATAAAGCTTGTTTGGAAGGTAAAATTGAGATACAATAATTTTAAACCCTTTTAAATATTGGATCATATTGGATATTTAGATTAATATGTGGAAATTATTCTAACACAATCTAGAGTACATGATGTGTTCCATATCTTATTTTTATGTGTGTACATTAAATACCCAACACATGTTCTCACCTATGATGAAATTGTATTAAAACCAGGTCTATCTTGCTGTGAAGATCCAATTTATCCATACTCATTCCCATGTAGTGGTCATTCCACCTAATGATATATTTTATTGAAAGAGTTCGGGATAGTTTTTTCTAGAATGTTTTTTAGTCGAAGAAATACCAAAATTCTTATTAAGATAGTCTGGTGAAACCCATTGTGTCAGGAGGTGTCAATCTACATAGCTTAAAGAAGGCCATTCAGGCTCTTCAGGGTAGACTTGCATGGAAAATCATTGAATGTAAGTCATTTTGATCTTGGTTTAGGGGAGGGAGGTATGGGTTTGATTGGAGGAGATGGGGAGGGAACTGAAGTTTTCTTTCAAGGATTTCTAAATGAATATGTGAATCATTGGAGTCCGTGGAGGATACAGATGGGTGGGTTGTTGGCTATGGTGACACCTAATTCTGGAAGATAACTAGTTAGGGGATGAGTGGCTCTTCTTCCAAGGGATACCAGTTCCTGACATATCTTTTATCTAGGCAAGCAGCCATGAATTTTTCATCGATTCAATTCTCGACCATGAGCAGAAGAATATTTTGGATATAATTTATTTAGGATTGGATCAAGACAGCTATGATTTTTTGGGCTCAACATTGGGGGGATTCAACAGAAATGAGTTTCGGAAAGGTATTTGTGGGTTATGTTATTATAAGTCGTTTCTTCTAGGCATTGAATGAAAATTATTTTGATGGAATTAATTTTCCCTATTTGGAGAGTGAGGAATTATAATGTCCCATATGATTATAATGTTCAATGAAGAGGGGTAAGCATGTGCTCTCAGTTCTTTTGTTGTGAAAGGCCGAAGGGGTAGACCCTTTTGCACATGTTCTTTATGGGAGATTGGGATGGACACATTTATTCCTTAGTTTCTCGGTATATTGGCCTCTACCTTCATGCGAAATATAAAGATGAGTTCTTGGAGGCCTATGTTTGTGAGGTGGATGCAACCAGTAGTAACATCTATAACTATTCATCCTTGATAAAAGGGATTTTTTGGGTATTGTGGGAGGTTAGGAACTCGAAGATGAATGGCGGGGAGCTCTTCTAGTCTGGGGACAGATCCACTTGGCTCTTCTGGTGGCTACGTTTTGATCACTCCAATGTTGTAGGGGATGTTTGGACCTTCTTAATCATCTATTACCAATCTCATGGAGGGGCTTTCAAAGGGTATTAAATCCAATTAGGGTATTCTGGGAATGATGGAAATATTTCATGTAGGGGGTTATGCTGAACATCGATTACTATAGTGCACAGGGTGTCATGCATGGGGGGAGGCTATGTATGTGATTTCTACAGAATGGTCTAGTTAGGCTTTATGATTTACATGTCCCTGGATGTGCAGTGGGAGAATAATTCAGGGATCTCCATTATGAGCTTAGTTTGTCTGTCATTTATGGCCCCAATGATTGCTTTGTTGTGAAAGACTCATTTCTGCTGAAGGGTCTTATCGAACTGGGCAAGGAAACACACTAGGATCCTTAATACATCATTCAGGACTAAAACGGGTGGATCTGGGATAGGGTGGATTTTGGACATGCAATTAGGGAATATAATATGGGGCATATGGTCAGTCCAGTCATGATGATGTAGAGAATAGCTTTGTGATTATTCATAACTTTGTCTCCCTTCCCTCATGTTATAAGGTCACGGTTTCTACTGATTCCTTGTGGCTTCATCACATCCAAACCACGTGACTACCCTTTTGATTGTATTGTAGTTTTTTTCCAAAAAAACAAAAAATGGTAGTTATAAAAAAATCATAAAGGATCTTATAATAAATAATAAAATGGAGAATCAGCAAGGGATCTAGTGGTTTTTATGAATAATTATCACCCTAATACGTTTATAAAGTAACACCCTTGTAAATTATGAGGTTCAAATTTTTAGAGGATAGAAAAATGTAACAACTAAGCTTCAATTATAAGTAATTGAACATTATAATTTAAGAAATATATAATAAAATAAAAATTTAAATATATTGTGGAATGAAATTATACTTATACTGGATGAATAATAAATTTTAACATAGTTTCTCAAAATAATCCTTGAATAATTTTTTGAAATTGTTTCTCTCGCTGTCGTCTTCTTCTCCCCACTATGGCTCAGATTCCTGTCGACGCTTTGGGATGGTGGATTTGTGGCATGAGATGTCTCCTGAGGAGACATCGTCTCGAACAAACGGAGATTTCATTGTTCTCTGGCCTTCTTTACACCCTGCCCTTCGAGTAGGTCGTGGATTTCATGGCGGAGCAGTGTTGGTCTAAGGCTTGAGTTTTCTGCTGTTGCGGTGTGGAACCCGACATGATTTCGTGGTCTAGTTGCGTTGGAGGGATCTAGTCACAGTGTATGGTTTTGAGGGCAGAGATGAGTTTGTGGTTCAGCTTTGTACTGCTGCGGGGTGCTAGGGCTTCGAGCTTCGGGTGGTGGCCATCCTCAACCACGACAACTTGGGGGTAGTCGATTCGGCCTCCGATGTCGACCATCCTCATCTGTGATGGCTTGGGAGTAGACAGTTCAGCTTCATGTGGCATACTCCATTCTTCGACTTCGTTTCAGGTAGTGCGATGGCGTGGGGTCAGTTCTGTTTCTTCCGGACATATCCAGACTTGCGATTCAGAATTGTGTGGATGAGTGTTTGGGAAGGAATCGGAGCAGCGACAGCATCACGGCGGTGTGATGGGATGATTCTGGCTATTGTCTTGGTGGTGTCTATCAACGGCCTGCATTGGTAGCTGGTATGATAGATGCCATGGAAGCGACTAGGGTTTCCCTGTGGTATTTTTTTTTGGGCCATGGCCATTTGGAATTCATTTTCGGGCTATTTTCATTTTGAACTGTGTATTTCTTGACTTTTGTCTCTTGAACCTATGGTTGTTTTCCTCTATCCTTCAGGCATGTAATGGGTTACCCTTTCCAAGTTAAAAAAAGGCTTTTTTTATTTTCTTTTAATAAATATGGCTCTGCCCTAAGCTTTCCGAGTAATATATGATCTCTATAATGTAAAAAAATGAGTATTTTTTCAATTTTTTTTAAACCAATTTTCTTTAAAATATGAATAATTTATATTCATATTAATTAATTATAATAATATTCAATGATGGATTATTTAAACATAATATATATTTAATATATCTAAATACATGTTACTATTCTTCAGTTACATATGAATACCATTATTAAAACCATTATACAGGTGGAAAATCTGTGTTAAACTAATAGGAAGTGTGAGGTGTGCTATTTTCCCCCAATTTCTATTTCATTTAGTCATATTCATTAATACATAAATATTAGCTTTTATATGGAGTATATACCACTCATTTGATATATTTAATATGAATAAATATTTCTTCATAATGCATAATAATCCAATTCATGATTATTCATTCGTCTATTAAAATTTAAAAATTACCAATGTGATATGGATCTTATTTACAATATCAATTTGAATTTGGGGTTTCTTTTACTTTAATTGAAATAATAATATCATTTATATTACATAATTTCAAATATTTTCATATCATAATTTTTTATAGGAAATTCCATATTTTCTTCAAAATATCCCACTCATTTTATATGAATTAATAAATATTATCTTAAAATTTAAACTTGATTTTATTTCTCTTTAAATCAAATATATTTTTCATCATTAGCCATGTTTTTCAATTTTTCTATAAAAAATACATTTATTTAATCTAGTTATTTATCAATGTCTTTTTTTATTCATGTGAAATAAAAATGGTTTTAAATGAATATTTATATTATTTTCCATATGTGAAATTTTCAATAATAATTCAAAAGGAATGATTTTTAATGTACACACTGATAATGGACTTCCCCCTCCCTTATACATTTTATGAAATTTTGTATCTTCTATAATTTTTAAATGGTTTGAAAAATAAAAAAAATTATTTTAATTCCAATTAAAATATTTCACTTTCATTCCCCAAATTCATTCCATTGAAATAATTTTATTATACAAAACTATATTACTAATGAAATGATCATTACCTTTTATCAGTTGGTTAATTTTGTGATTAGTAAAATTATTTTGATAGATTCAATTTATTATGATCATTTTTCATTTGGAAATAAATTTATATTAAATATCTATATTCCTTATATCATTATTATTATTATTTCCTAAACCATATACAAATTTTATAGATGTTTTTCAATTTGACAGTTTTATGGTTAACTAGGTATATAATGAGAAATCTTTTTTATTTACAAAATAACAAAATTGGTTGATAAGAAATATTGAATAGCAATTAATTTGACAATTTCATAAATGAGTATTTAATTTTAAATGGGTTTATTTGTAGGGGACATAATTACATATCCCTTAGTATCTATATTTTGTCACATGAGACAAACCATATGGACCAGTGAAAGTGGGTTTACCCATAGATTAAAATTGTGCTCTAAAAGTGGGTGATAATATAGTTATCATGATGTATGACGTCATGACGTCAATATATTAATCATTTTCTTGAGAATTACATTATTATTATCCCTGATATTATTTCATTGATATTATCCATGGATGCATTAGGTGTTAATGTTATTTGTAAAATGAAAGGTTTCTTTTATAATTTGTCTTTCGATATTGATTAAAATTTATTTAATTTCATAGTAATGTTATTTATTAAATATAATTTTTGTTCACTTATTCAAATATCTATTTTGATTATAAGTTATTCATTCAATATATATTATGTTTTATAGATACCTTAGTGGTCATTTTACCTCACACTTCTTTTGTATAATTTCTCCAATAAATTAAGATGAATTTATTTATTGAGTTCATAGATACTAAATGTTTTCCATCAGAATGATTTATATTTTATACCTTATTTTTAATGAATATCATTTATATATATCTATCCAAAAATACTAAAATGTTTCATCCTTATGTATTTTACCCCTTGTATATATGCCATTTCAATAATATAACCATTGACACTAGGTTAATGGAGTTGGGGTGTCTATAATCTTTATTATTCATCCAAAAATTCAACATGAGGAATATTTGTATAATATCAACATAATTATTTAATAGAGTAAATATGATGAAAATTATTGTTTTCAGTGATCTATAACTATCTTGGATGAATATTTCTTAGAACATTCATATGGATCATCCCAACCATGCATCAAATTATAGTCAATGTACATTATCTCTAATGAAAATATATGTGAATACTGTTTGTCAATAATTTAACATAAATATATATAAATGGTTGATATTTTTTTCCCTTCCGGCATTTTCTTCCTTAATTAACTTCATTATTGGGATTAATATTTATTCTATAATTTCTGTTAATCTAAATAAGAATCATGGGAATCATCCTCTTATTACTTCTTTACACCACTAAATTTTGATTTACATTTTTTTTAGAATATACCACCATGGAATTTTCTACTCATATAGATAGATTCAAATTTTTCTAAATATCGTCTTTTATATCCCCCAATTTCATATACATGATTTTTTGTTGATGAATTGGGGGTCAATAACATGTTTATCTTCTGTTTCAGGAAGGGACTTAGCATTTTTGGCATGTTTTGGGTGAATTTATTATGGTGTACAATTTATAAAAATTTTAATCCATCACTAGGAGACCCTGCAATGGATGGAAGTTGTTACTGGGTAAGAACATAGGTTTTCCAACCCATGTGAGATCCTAGAGGAAATAGTGTAACAAAAAACTGAGGGAATATCAGGGTTATCAAATGGTTTTTATAACTATGTGATCCCACCATGAGTGGGGTTTCATTGTGAAAATCACAACAAAAGGTTACCATGTGATTTTACAAACAATGTGTCTTAACTATGTATCATATTTTTTTCACCTTAATGTATTTGGATATAATCCAAATTATAAACCCTAACCCTTTATAATACACTAATATCATAATATCAAAAATTAATTTTTCTTCATAGGCCTAAGACATGATACTTATTGATCTATATTTCTCAGAATCAAAGATATCGTTCATTATATATTTCATTATATTTCAAGATTGAAATTTTTAAAATAAATTGTTTGTTATAATGAATCGAACAAGGTTCTTCATCAGATCTTAAATTATTACATTATTTTCATTGTTTTACCCAACCATTGATAGGTAGTTGTCCTCTCTCTAATAACATTTCAATTAGGACATGATCTATTTGTATTTATTAAATATTATGATTGATATTATTTTACAATCCTTGTTTCATTCATGACTAAAATCATATTTAATTTTATGTCCTTAAAATTTTCAGAAATTCGATTGATTTCAAGAAAATAACACTTTGGACATGATTTTTTTATGTTGTTTCAAAATTGTTTAATTGCTTTTATATATAGAAGTTGATGATGAAATGTTATAATAATGATTTTTTTAATTTGTAATTGTGTTTCATGTTTTTCTGAATACATGGTTGACTTTTAATCATTTTTTCGATGTGGTCGTATTTAATGGGGTTGAGCCACTCAGGAACATGTATTTAACCCTTGATAAGGGGAGAGTTACATTGGAGAACATAAACGTCAGTCAACATGCGATGAATTTTTGAATATAAAATAGACTACTCAAGAGTGTAGAATAGTCACATGGTAATGAATGGTTTAGGGTTTGTGGAGTTAGGTTATGGGAATTCAAATTAATGAGAAATTTATTAATGGCCTTGTTTAATTTTTTCACCTAGAAAAAATTTCTAATTTTGTAATAATTTATTAATCTTATTTTAATGTATTTATTATAAAATTTACTACAATATTTTATCTTTGTGGCATGAGGTTGGTAGTAATTGTTAAAATATTATAGATTGTATACTCACCCCCAAAGCTGGAGGTTCAGTGAATTTTAATATTTCATCTATTGGGACATAGGTAAATTAAAGGTATATAGGTTCTATATTTAAGCTTTTTGATAACATGGGTGAGGCATGAGGAGTTCAATATTGGAGTTGAATTTATGTGCGATGCCTTTTTGTAATAGTCTATTTTTCAATTGTATTTTTTTATATTTCTTTTTTATTATAACTCTAATATTTTTTTTAATGTTTAGTATACATTAGTTCTATTTTTTTTTTATTATTGAAATTTTTAATTGAATTTTCATTTTTTTATGTTTAATTTCATAATTGAAAATCATCCCCAAAATTCTTTGAATCCCATAGAATTCACTTCCATACTTTGGTGTCTTAGGATTATCTCCTATGGAAATGTAACACCATTTCCACTTATCACTGTAATTAGGAGTTGTGAGATATTAAAAATGGTATTTTTCACGGTCTGTATGTCTGTATTTTTTAGAAAATATGGAATTATTCTTATTAATCCCATGTGTAGGGTTGGTAAAATGGGGATATGATTATATTAACATCAGGTAAGTGGTAAAAATAGGTGTATCTGAAATAATTATAAAAAACATCAAGATACCATAGTTTTTTGGATCTTAAGTGTTTTAAGAAACTTCTAGCAGAGCATTCATCTCATCATCATGAGTTTATCTAATGATAATTCTATTTAATGCATGGATAAGAAGACATAAAACTATTCATTTATCATTTTTTGATTAATGGTTCATTAAATGGTTTAAAATGATTATTTTTTGGAAATAAATGGAATTTATTAATTTATAATAACAAAGAATTAGTATTTTAAAAAATGATAAAAATGTTGAAAATGTTTGTATTATTGAAATGGATGAATATGATATTCTATGATTTGTAAAATTAATATTTCTTTACCTTTGGTTTCAAATTAGTGGAATAAAATGGTGTTTTTTTATTATTTAGATTATAACTTGGTAGACATCATAGATATCGGCCAAAATAGGATTGTGGAAAATTGTTTGAACCTAAACAAAATGTGTACCACCAGTTGGACCAAATCATTTTAATTATTTTAGTTTTTGATTAAATTTTTCTGAATTGATGATCCTTGATAATTTTATCATTTGGTTTAGTTACAAAATAAGAACCTACACGTTATTCTGGGGATTCCCAATAGGAAAAATTGGATGTCTAGAAGAATAGGAATGAATGAATCATTGATTTCTAAGGGACAAAAGAAAAGTTTAAATTAGAGTTTTTAATGTATATGATAGAGGATATAGAATTATAATGATGGGATTTTGTTAATTAGTCTAAATATTACAATATAATAACCTATGTGGATTTTTTGTAATTGTTTAATGAGAATTTCTATACTCAAAACATTAAAAGTTTTAGAATAATATATTTAATTATCTTGAAATTGGACAATATCTACGTATCAAAGTATAAAAAAAATTATTAATTTATTCCTCTTACAAATTGGTATTTCGTTATGTGAGTCCTTTTAGTAATGGGTTTTTTATTTGGGGTTGTGATTTTAGATTCACTCAAATATATTCATTCATTTTATTAATGATTAAAAAAACGGTTAACAGAATTATTATGGAATAAAGGGATATCATAAGAAATATTGTTTCTTAGAGATTGTTTATTCATATTCAAATTTTTGGAACTATAATCCAAGAAATATATTGAAGTATCACACATACATTTAGAGTGGTGGGATATCTCAAAATTAGAAAACATGATTAGTATATCTTCCTCCGCAACCAAAATTTTGTAAGGATGTTTTCAATGTATCTCTTTTAATAAAAGTAATTGATATTCTAGGATACCACAATGAACATTTCACAATAGTAATCATATGGTACATAATTAGTTATATTTTCACAGTTCTCTATGGTCTGGGGCTGGATACACATCTCACGGTTCCTTAACATTTAATACTTATAAGGGATGAGTTTTGAAGAATAATTTATTCATTCAATGTTGAGAAAACAAAGGAGATTCTAGGAACACCATGATTCCACCACCAATTAAAAATCAACTTGTTAATAAAGTGAAAATCAAAGTGATTATGAAATTTTATAGATAAAGGAGAGTGATCACAGGTTTATAGTTGGATCATTTTACTGTAATAAATATAATTTATTTGAATTCTACCTTTATGCGATCTTTTTGTGTTATGGGTTTGTCCATCTCATTTATTATATCATGTGTTCTTAATCATTATTATTTTCATGTTGATATGTTACCTTATGTTTTGAACATTAACATCCACTTGTAATGACATATCATGAACCCTTTATGTATAAATCATATAATATAAATATAAATTGGTATTAGTTTCTTATGGACCCCATTTTAAATGAGATAGATGTGTCTTGCATGATTATTTCTATGTATAGGTTTACCTTGTTCAACACATACCTCACACTTCTTTCCTAAAATACTAAAATCACATCTCTTTAGGGAATCAAGAATCACTTCAAGGGACATTATGATATAATGGATAATATAGTAGGATTCTGGAACCAGTGGGGGAATCATCTCTTGTCATTTGAATTTGATTACTGTGTAATCTATGGATGACATCATAAATGAATATTTTCAAAAAAACAACAATTTCCTTATTTTTTTTGAACATTTCTTGCACTTTCCACCCAAAATAAGAATGTGGTATTGTGATTGATATCCTATTAAGTACTAGTTCAATTTAACATTGAAATTTTATGATGGATACAACCTAAATTGATTAACTCTATGATCATCATGAAGAGTTAAAATTTAAGGGGATCATTTTACCAAAAACATATTTATGAGAAGCACCATTGTTTTTGTCAAAAAATGTTGACATATTACTTATGATTTATTTGGATTATCCTAATACTAACAAGGTTATAATAATGAATATTTTTCATATTTTTCATATTGATTACCTATTTTATCAATCAATGGGATTCATATGGATCAATAAAATTCACATTCTTTCATTGTATAACTAACATAGAGTTCAGAATGATAATGTTCCAAAGAGAGCCATCAGAATCAGATATTTCCATTAAAATTATGTTATTTTACCTTTTAGTCTTATAAATGTACCATCTATATTTATATAATTAATGAATTTATTTTTTCAAGGTATCCAGATTCTTTTATGGTGGTGTTTTTAAGATTATTCTGATGTATTCTATGAAAAAATAGATCATAAGAAACGTCTTTCTAGAGTGTTATGAATACTCCATAAGCATCACATTTATTATGACTTATCATTTTGTGATTTTTGGATAAAAAGGCTTCATATCCATGAAAATAAAATTTATGAAAAAATGTGTATATAAAAATCCAAAAATGATATAACCTATTATCATATCAAAACCACTGAATAGTTTTTTTAGATACATGGCTTCCTCATATTATATGGATGCTATAGTCTCTTGGATCATGATTTTGAATGTCCGGCATCACCATTTACATCTTTAATGAGGTAACATGTTCCATTATAATGGAATGATTAATTCTATATATCCATTAATGAACATATTTTTAGACTCCAATCATCACATTTCCTGCAATTTATAGAGTTTTTACAGGTCTATGTAGTCTATTGTGATGCATTGGTTTCTGGGTTGTGATGTCTTCTCATGTATGGATAACTTGTTATTTCATACGGCTCAAAAAAGTTACACATGCATGATAAAAACTACCCAAAATATAATATGGAATAAGATTCTATAGACCATTATTTGAGGACATGGAATAATTATTAATTTGTTGAAAACTTAAAAATGTTTATGGATTATATAACTTTTAACCACATTTTAACACAATGGGGTTTGAATTTAATGTAGGATAAATGGATAGATTATCATTATTTTATTGAAATTTAAATAATGTATAAACCAGGTAAAGGTAACATTTACGATGATGCATTGAGCAGGAATTCATATCTTATGTTTCTTAATGACATGTTGGAATGGTTGTAACTAAATTTATACAAATCGATGATGCATCAAGATTGATTGTACCAAGGTGACATAGTAATTTTCTTTCTGGTTTATCAGCCACATGATTTTTATGATAATGTAATAAAATAAAAATCAACAGATATATAATTTGTTACAATGAATAATGAACTCAATGGTGGATAGACCATTTAGGGATTGAGGTTAAATTAAGGAATAAAGCTATAGTTTTGAGATTGGGTGGTTCTAATGTTATATTTTCAAGAAAACATCTTTATTCCTACAACCATTTGAGATTGGTTGTCCATTAATGAATTTATATAATTTAAAAAAGTGTTCAAATTGTATTATTTGTTGGCTTGAAAAGAGTTATAGAAGATTTTGTTCTCATGATTTATTATGTGTTAGTAGGTCAAGAAAAGGAATCGGCATCCATCAGATCTGTTGAAGTATTTACTGATTCCCTACTAGAAACAGAAAGAGATAACCATGTATTTTGTAATCGAAATAATGATTACAGTTTGGTTACCCAATTCTATATGGTTTATTATGTATTTTATCACAAATTATTCTCACATAATCCCTATTTTTAAAATAATTAATGATCATGACTTTTCCAAAATCTATATTTTTTGGAATTGAAATGGTAAACGGTGTTTTTACCTAGATTGTATTTGATCAAGACCCAGGGTTTACAATTTATTTTTTTATTCCATTTAGAATTACCATAAAACCTAGTTGAAAATCATCATGTATTAAAATATTCAAATCCATGGTAATTTAAAAGGGCAAACCAAATATAGGTAGACATTCATAGAGAAAGTTTGATGGATTTTAGTTACTCGTGTTAGGGTCATATAACTATTTTTAAGTTATAATCTAGTAACACTCATCATTACTTAATAAATATCGTGTCATTTAAATTATTTTACTTGTGTTGTTTTTATTCTCCCATATTTTTTGGGTAGAAAAAGGTGAGACATCCATGATTTTACACATCCTTGTAAAATAATGACATAAAAGATTAAATTGTTATAAATAATGATGTAAGTGAAATCTTGTAGTAATAAATTCCCTATGGATCATCCTTGATGACTATTATCATTTGAGGTGACTGATCATTTCTTCTTGAGAATATCTCTAATACTTGGTAGTCATAGTTTTGAAAAGAAAATAATGGGTTCTCTATGCTACATAGGCCCCAATAGAAATATTTGAATTAGTTGGTAAGGTGGAACATCAGTTGGGTATTCATCCAAGGATCATTTTAGTGACCAACTATTTCATATATCTATGTTAATAAAGTACCATCATACTCCTTACAATATTATATGTTGTGATCATATTGACCTAGAGACAAATGATATGTTGATTTGTGTGATATTTCGGATTATGGTGTGAAAATAGAATATCTTTCACTAGAAAATCATTTTTCTACTACGGGTTTAATGGAAAATTGTTCATATTCATAAATAGACATGGGTGTATGGAAAGGAAATAATAGAATATGTTCCCAAAAACTTTCACGAAAATATTAGGTTTCAACATTATAAAGATAGAATGACTAATGGTGAGGAGAATGTAGTTCCCCCAATTTTTGGACCATGACCCTATAATGATTTATTTGGTTTCTATATAATATTTGGGTTATTCTCCATTATTTTCGTAGGTGTTTTGGTATTTTTTGGGGGAATTAATATAGGTTCAAATTTTTTCACCATGTATATAAAACCGTGTGAGGGATAACAATGGTCACTAAATAGATGTTTTGTGGCCACATCGTTTGACCAAAAAGTTTTATTTATAGAGGAATAATGTATGTTTTAATATATAGAGATAACAAATGGATATAGTATTTATATCCATGTGATCCAACTGTGAGAGGGGTTTTTATGACTCAATATCACTAAGTTGTTGGCATGAAATATGATAAAATGTGAACCATGAAGACATCTCCCCAATGTTTTTGGATCTAATCCAAATATAATCCCCCTAACCCACATTAATCATATATTATATCAAAATTTTGAATTCATTTCACTCAATAGTCCTAATATATGGTCACACACTGATCCAAAAGAGATTCATGTGCTAATAATAGTGTGTTGGAGACTAATCTTAATGGATATGTACACAGTATTCCTTATTATTCCAATATCCACTATTCTTATCTCTCTTTGTAAAATATATTTAGACAACAATAAATAGATCCAATTTGTGTGAAATCAATTTAGATAATATTTTCTTTGATATAATGAAGGGAACATGGGTTATTATTGGATATATTAGTATAATGTGTCATTTTTCATTCTCACTAACTATTGGGTGGTAGGTGGATTCTCTACCATCTCAAAATGAATTAGAAGAGTGATTATTTATCTTAAATGATTTTTTTCTTGAAAATTATGTACAATAATTGTGTCACCCTTGATAAATATCTAGTTCTCGGTCACAACATCAAAAATTTTAGAAATTAGATGTATTTTTGGTACACCCACACCAGTTAGAATTTTAAAATGTAATTTTCAAATTATAGGATTTTCTTGATACACACATATTATTGATTAATTCTTTAAAAAATAATTTGGTTTTATGAGAAATTTATTTTCAGGTATTTGGTCATACATGGTTTGCATGAGTTCATTTCTTCTACTTAACCTTGAATAAGTGGAATGTTCCATTTGAGAACAAGTAAATTACCCTGTATATTGTGCATGTTCTATTGGGAAACCTTCACATTGGTCAAAATGTGAGGACATTGTGGAATGATAAGAGACACTCATGATTATGTAACTATAACTTGGGCATGATAGTGTGTGTGTCTGTATGATTGTGTGGTTACATTGTTATGGGCATGCCAAATTAATGAGAAATATTTTAATTGTTTTTTTTTCAAATAACATGTTGATGGTTTTAGTATATATTTTTTAAACCACTATTAAAATATTTTATTGAAATTCTTATTGTATTTTTTCCCCTAGTTGAGTGAGTTAGGGAGTATCTAGGAAAATCCTATATATTTTTTACTCACCCCATGCTTATGAACTTCAGTTATTCTTATGATGTCATACATGGGGACACATGTAATAGAAACATATATAATTTATTTAGTATGAATATTATAACCATGGGAAAGGCATTAAGAGTTAGATCCTAGAGATGATTGAGATTAGTTTGTCTCGTTGAAATAGTCATATTTTTATTTGAAATTTTTTTATCGTTTATTTCCATTTTAACACTTATACAATTTTTATTATTCATTATTCCTTGAATTTATTATTTTATTCATGCATCATATATTAGTTTATATGGATATATAATGTTGGTTTGTTTTTTTATTTTTAATGGATAAATAATCCCCCAACATTCATCGAATCCCATGGAATATATTAGTAGACTATTTTGTCTTGGGGATATCACTAAACACCAGGTAGCACCACCACATATTCTCAAGAAAGTAAAGAAGACCACGATTCTAAACATCATGTGATGGTATGATAACCAAATATATTATTATGATATTATCATCATTCTTTTAACTCCAATAAAAATACATATGAACTCCTATGACATCAAATTTTCTATCCACTTATCAAATTCTATTTATTTAATTAAAATTATTTAATTCACATTAAAAATAATTTATTGGTCAATCTCAATCATTTATCCATTTCAAAATTATATGGAATAAATATTTTGTATTCTCTAAAATAATTGTTATTATATGTTGTCCATTCACAAGGATACCATATAATAAACTCTACTATACAAATTCTCTTCTTTTATTGATGGGTAAAATCCATTTTCCATTAAATTATCTTTATTATATTCATAACAACTACATGATTTCTTTTTCCTTTTCAATGGCATGATCCATTATAAAACAACATATCTCAAAAAAAATTATTATAAATTTATCACATCTGTCATTTGTATATATTTTTTAACATATTTGTTTTTCATATTTCATAAGGAACACATACCTATTTTATTTACTTGGTTTATTGAATATTGTGTTATTTTATTTCAAATAAACTCTTGTGGAAATTCTTGGAATGAATAAATTAATAGTAATGATTACTATATCATGTATTGTTTCAATTCATACAATAAACATCCATGAAACTAAATATTTTCATCATATAAAAATTATCTCCCAAAGTCCTCTATAACTTTTCAACTGCTCAAAATGATTTATCTAAATTATATATCTATACACCCATAGCCATAGACTTCATTAATTTAAAAAAATATTTATAATCTTTTTAATATTAAATATAATTTCTTGCAATAATACTATAATAAAAATCTATAAAATATCATTATTATTAAACTAGTTTTCAAATATTCTAATTATACGGTATGGCATGTTTTGTAAAATAAGTCATTAAATCCAAGTACATTTATGTATAATTTTTTACTACATGTGATAATATCCCTGGTTTATTAATTTTTGTGTTTCTGGTCATTTTTGTGCACTCATGTTTGGTAATTTTTCTATTTGAATCATATATTAACAGTTTAAAAATATTACGAGTTAAAAAAAATTCTAGGACAAAAATTTAAAATTCATTTAGTGTTTAATGAATACATAAATGGATGATTTTATGATCTTAATTCAATAATTATGAATCTTATATAAGGATATAACCTATTATAAAGTATTATTGACTATATTTCCTAACTTTATTTTATGGGAAGTCATAGCCTATGTGATTTATTTATTTTTTGTTTTATATTATAGTTCCATACACATCATCATTAGTTTTTCTTTCTCATCCTCAGTTGATATTTTTTTTTACCATTCACAATATATCATAAAAATATGATCACTAAAAATAATATTTATTTCATGTAAATATTATGATGTAGTTTAACACATTTATGTTTTATATTTAACTTTTGATTAATGAAATAAATTTTAGATTAAATGGCATGTGTATATTCCCCTCAGATCATCTTAATCATATTAACAACAAAAATTATCTCTAAATAATATTCACCTAGGGAAGAAATTTCATTAATACATATGAATGATTCTTCTTTGGATTTATCTAGCTGTGTGATGATATTGAGAATGTGAATTTTGTTTCCGGTTTCTTTCTACATATCATCAAATCACATTTACAGTTGTTGTTTACCATAATATATTTTTTTCATAAATAAAAAAAATATCAATGAACGTTTAACATTGATCTTTATTCAAGTAATATTTATCATTAATTTTAAGATATTCACATTATTAAATTGACTCATAATCATGAAAAAATTAGAAGAATTATTATAGAGGATCATTTCAAATTGATTATATATTTCAAAAATCACTTTGATTATCATCTAGTTGTAGTGAATAATATTTCATCATTAAAATATTTATTGCTCTTATTTACTCAGTTTTTTCATTATATTATTTTTTTTAAATCCACCATGTTTTTATAAAGTTGGATGGGAAAAATATTTTCAATCCCAGGTGATACTGATAGTTCTGAATTTTTATATCATATTTGTCGATGAAAAAACTATGAGAGAAAATATATCCAAACGAATGAATACTATATTATCTCTTATATTAATTATAGTGTTCTACATAATGAGAGAACTTATTAGTGTGAAGTGAAGTAGTGTTACCCTTTTTAGAAAATTATTATACTTTTCATTCTCAAAATATAATATATCATCCTCTAACATCTTTATGATGTGTGGATATATTTATGATCTCCAAACACACACCACCAGATATAATGAATAAAATAAAAATGGTATAACAACAAAGATCATTTTAATATGGTTTGATCCCTCTTGGGGAATTTACTCATTTTATTTTTCCATAATGGGTCTAAGAAACATATTATTATTAGTGCATAAATGTAATTAAAATGGATTACAAGATATCATCCCTAACTAAAAAAATATTGTTGATTTTTCCGTAAAATAAACTCTCTATATTTTTAATAGCCACACTGCTAGAAAAATCATTATCATGAAATAGTTGAGGTTTGGAAATGTATCTACTGGATCCTTCTATTTCATTCTACACCTTCTAGTTTTTTATACTTTCTTATTATAGTTTATAATGAATCCCTCATAAATTCCAAAACAATATACCTAGAATTATATAGTATGAATATAAATAATAAAGTTATGTATTTATCAAAATCAATTTTTTTAACACTAATAGGTTATTTTTATTTTTATCAAGCATGATGGTCTATGTATCGAATGTACAACTATATCACCAATGTTTTAAAATGATAATGAATGATAAAGAGAATAATATAAAAACTTTCCACCATACCTATAATATCTTAGGTAAATAAAGAAATATGATATTCTCATATATTGGTGAATTAAATATTAATTTTACTTTAAAGGGGTTGTTATGTTCGATGGTGTACCTCCTACGCAACAACGAAATTCTTTGAAATCTTATGTTTCACACTAACAATATAATATTATTATTTTAAATGGTAGTTAATGCCTTGTTGTTGTATTAGAATTAATGGATAGAACAAACAACAATATGATTATACATGTTTGTTAAATGTTTTTACATTTATCCCATAAAAGTTATAGGCTTAAAATTTGAATGAACTCAATTTTAAGCATAATTTAGTTTGAAAGGTTGATTTACCGCCTTTTGATAGAGAACTCTATTTAAATATACTTTTGGTCACTTTTATTTGTTCTATTTGACGAAATAAAATTCTTATTTAAAATCGGGAGACCAAAATTTTCTTTGGTTAATTTTTTGGTATTATGCTGATAAAATTAATTTTTAATTAATAGTGAAATATATTGTATATTAATTCCAATATACTTTTTAATATAATTTATTTATATTTTTATATTATATTTTTAATTGGATTTAAAAGGTAATTAGTTTATATTTTCACCATTTAATCCAATGGTAGTCATTTAAATTTATTTCACTTTGAATTTGGACATAAAAAATTGTCAATCTTTTGATAGATATTATTTCTTAAAAATACGTTATTTGTTTGGAGAATGTGAATTAATTTTATTTTATTTAATCCAAATTATATTTTTTGAATTATGTAAAATAGACATCTTATTTTAATTCAGAATATAAAATATAGCATAAACTGAATTTTTGGTATTTTTCTGAAAAACATCAATTTTTTTGAATAGTGAAACCACTAAGTAGTTGTTAAAATATTGACTTTTTCATTTAAATGAAATTTTACCATTTTTTATTAATTTAATTTTGAAAATAAAACATAAATGGTTGTTATTAGTAAGTAAAATTTTGTTCAATTAGATGAAAATAATTTTTGGTGAATAGTAACTTTTGACTTTTATTTACTGTAGGTAAAGGTAAATTGGGTAATTTAATGTGAAAAGAATATCACAATAATACAAAATTACCTTAACACTTATCTTGTCCATATTTTATGAGTCATCAACGACCATGGGAAACCTTTGGTCTATTTCAGGACCCCAGGGAGCCACTTAAGAGTGATAATGACACTTCCTTTTAATTAACATAAAATAAAGACAAAAATGACAAAAACAAATATCTTTTATTAAATTAATTTTTATATTGGGTTATATAGGTTATCATTTGAACTATAAATATTATTTGGAAAGATAAAAATATTTCTGACATTTTGGTATTTTTTTATAATTTTTAGATATTATATAAATTAAATTATTTATGATACAATAATGATGCAATGTTTACCCCCATTAATAAACGATTTAAATGAATAAGATTATAAAGATTAAAATAATATCCAAAACCAGTCCAATTTTTATTAGATTATTTTATTTCAACCACGATTCATCTTATCATTGAATTTAAATATTTTTGGACCTTTCTAAAATTAAAATCATTATATAATAAAATAATAATTCCTCACTTTCCTAAAGTGCCCCTCCCCCTCCCCCTTATAAAAATCTCTCACATCTAACACATTAATCACACCTCTCAAGAGCCTTGGCTCATCCATACTCCATCCAATAAATCTATTTACATCCCTATCCTCCTCTTAAAAGCCTTAAATTAGGCATAAGGCACTTCATGAAGTCCATTTGGTTAAAACCAAAGAGATTTACCTGAATTAATGGTAACAGTTTCTCATAAATTCTTTTGTTTTATTTTGACTTATTTTACTTCACCAACACTCTAAAATCTTTTTATTACTTTATTTTATAATAGAATATGTATCCTAAATATAAGAGGTTGTTTTTATGTGAAGTATTCGAACTATACTTACACACACCTCCATCTAATGGGTAAAGAACATATTGTTTCTGTGGGTGACAAACTAACTCCTCACGAAATGATGATTGTTCAATTATCTCCCACAACCTCTCATAGTGGCCATTCTTATAGAACTATATTTATATATGATATAAATTATTTTTATGTTTTCTTTATGCTTATGTATTTTCATTTTAGAGCACACCTTTATGGTTTCCGTTATGTGTAAACGCGATAATTTCTTTTGAGTAAGTGCAGTCTACTGCCCCCTCAAAGTGATATAACTCGCTAATTCCATATGTGGGACCCATAAAGGATGGATTTAATGAAATTATATACGATATTATACAGTAATTATAATATATTTATGTATCATTAAGTTTCCATTCAATTACAATACAAAATTGAAATGGAAGTAGCGTTCATGTGTACGTACGACTTACTATCTACATGAACGGTGCTTTTCATATCTTATCTGCAAATATTATGTACTATTATAAATAAATGTGTATACAAGATATATATGATATATATGATATCTAAATCATGAATATCATTCTGGATATAATGAAATTTTGACCACAATAACATCTCTTAATTATAAGAAGTCCATTTTTGACTAAGTGACAAATATCAAGAAAGACGACCAATATTAACTTAAATGATTACATAATGTTTATAACATGATTATAGGTGATTTTAAAGGAATTATAAACTTCAAAATGGTTATTAACAATGTATAAATTATCTTTTTTAATTATTTAAGAGATTAAAGAACAAACAAGTCATGTTGGACACGAGGTAAGGGACCCCAACTCAATCTCCATTCATTGAGGAATAATTTGTATTATACACAAATTTATTTTATACAGTGTATAAAAACCTTTTACTTTTCATTTAATTCAAAGGGAATATTTTTCTATAGGGTGATTTACTAAACGACCATAAAAAATGTCTCAATGTAAGAGGTGACAATGACCTTTCCGTTGTCGCAAGTATTATTTGATATTTGGCTTCCTTAACAAGCAATAATTTTTTTAAAAATGAAAATAAAAACCATATACTCTTTTACATATTTTGGTATTGAAAATGATATTGATAATGGATTTTTTCATGTCAATAAATTTAAATGCATATTGTGATTGAAATGTTGAAATGATATCTATCCTTTATAATTTCTTAGTTTTTATGAATTTATAATGGTACTTGGACATTTTACAGGTGATAACGTGATAAAAAAAATGATGGGTGGTTCTGTGATAAACCAAGATGGGTGGTTATGTTATAACCTCCAATGCATTGGGTATGGAAGTAGGCCTTATACCTATTCCATTTAGTGATATGTAAGGAAGTCAGTCATATGGTTATTCTATTTAAGTATGGTTAATTCCCAATTTACCTTTATATGTTATGTGTTATTTATATGGGATTTATGGTAATATTTTGGTTACAAAAGGGTATGCAATGATATTTTATTCAATGAAAAGTATTTACTACTTCATAAAAGTGAAATTTGTTGCTTATGAAAAACTATTCATTGTTTACTTATCATTTTGAAAAACATACAGTTTTCTTTCTTTATGTATCCCTTACTATGATTTTTATGCTCATCCCATGTTTTTGAAATGTTTTTCATATAACATAAAATAGAATAGAGTCATGTATGGGATCATAGAAAATTCATCCTATCGAAAACATGGAACTAGAATTGTCTCTTTTTTCAAGAATTTTTATTTTGTGAAAAATATCGAAACTGAATAAAAGTGTATAATTTGTAACATTTTGGATCTAATGTAATAGTTATGACCAAATTCTCTAAAACTCTAAATCATAAAAGATCCTCCATGTGAATTATTAACTTAATTCCATAATATGCAATGTTTAAAGCTAGGTCATTATAATTGGTATCAATGGTCGATTTAGAAAACATTAGGAGTTTGGTTATTGTTAAATTAATATCAATAAATTAATTTATATTAATATTTAAAGGATATATCATTAACATATTTCGATGTTTCTTCACCTAAGATATTTCTGTGTTCAAAAAAAAATTTCGTAGAGGGAACAAGGAAGCTATGTTGGGACAACAGGAGGAAGACAACCTTCCAAACCAGCAACCTGAGATGGTCGGAATCGGAACCAAATAGTTTGTTGCAGTGATGGAATACTTGAATCAGGCTATAAATGGTGGTGGTATCCATGCATGAGATCATCCAGATCAACAACAGCGGAATATGGTAGTATTAGAGCATTTCATACGGAAAAATCACCCTTAATTCAAGGGATTGTCTGACCCTAGTCAAGAAGAAGGTTCGATTGAAGCACTGGAAAATATTTTTAATGTCATGGGGTCTTTATAACATCAAATGATTATTCTTTCTATTTACCGTTTTGAAGGTGAAGCTGATTAGTTGTGCTTGATAATTAAAAATATCAGGGATAGTGGGGAGATTGATTCCCTTCATTGGGATGAATTCAAAGGTATGTTTTATGACAAATATTTAGCAAAGGTGGTTCTTCTAAGGTTAGAAAAATAATTCCTAGAATTGAGGCAGGATGATAACTTAGGGGATGCTTATAAAGCATAATTCACTCGACTGTCAAGGTATGATCAAAATTTTATACGAGATATTGATAGTAAAATAAACCATTTTTACTCAAGATTGAAGCCAAATTATTGAAGATAATTAGCCTCTCGTGAGTTCAAAAGTTATGAAATACTTGTTCGATGTGCAGAGAAGGTGAAAATGGAATTTTCCGATAATCTGGTTTTCTTTTAAAAACAATTGAATAAGTGGTCATGTTGGTAGACAAATAGAAATAATTTATCAAAGAATCGTGGAGGTAAGAAAACTAAATATCCATCTTGTGAAAAGTGTGGCAAAAACAATCCTACTAAATTTTTATAAAAGCCATGAAAATGCTTCATTGTGGTATGTATGGTCATAATTCTTCTAATTTTAAGGAAGATGATCAAGCAGGAAATGAAAATCTTGTGGTAATATCTTTTAAGTGCAATAAAATGAGTCATTATGCAAATGAGTGTCTAACGAAGAAATCAACTGAGGGAAAACAGCTAGACTATAAGCAGAAAGGGGTGGTGAAATCCTTTGCAACAACTTAAGAAAATTTTGTGCCATCATATGATGTAGTGTCAGGTAAAAAAAAATTTGTTCAGATTATGCCAAAGTGTTGTTTGATTCAGGGACTACACATTCTTTCATTTCTGAGAATTTTTCTAGTAAATTTGAATTTCTATATCAAGATATAAATCCTGAACATATGGTAAAAACACCTAGAGGAAATTTTGAGACAAAAAAATTATAATAACCTTCTTTTCCTTGTCTGCAGAAATAATCTACCTACAAAACTAATTTTTTATCCTCTAGTAGAGTTTGATGTTATTTTTAGCATGGATTGTCGATCTGTTTATCATGCTAAGATTAATTGCAGAGATAAAGAGGTTTCTTTTTAGAAAGATATTCAGTTTTTGTACAAGAATGAATCCTTAATTTTGATAACATATCAGGAAGTTGAGAAACTATTAAAAGATGAAAATAAATGTTTCCTTGAACATATTGTTGAGACTAAATGAACAGTTAATATTAATTTTGTTCTTATTGTAAATGAGTACCTTGATGTTTTTTCTGACGATTTTCCTGGTATTATACCTGATCGAGAAGTTTAATTTACTATTGACTTAGTTCTTGATGCTTAGCCAATTTTAAAACCCCCTTATAGAATGGATCAAATTGAACATTTAGAGTTAAAGAAGAAATTACAAGTGTTATTGGATAAAGGTTTCATTCGAACGCGCACATCACCATGGGGTGCTCATGTCTTATTCGTTAAAAATAAAGATGGTTCTATGAGACTTTTCATTTATTATAAATCATTGAATAACATCAATGTTAAGAAAAAGTATCCTTTACCACATATCAATGTTTTGTTTGATCCACTCTTGGGATCTTAGTATTATTCTAATATTGACTTCTGGTTGGGGTATCATCAGTGGAAGGTTATAGAAGAAGACATTCCAAAGACCGTGTTTTATACTAGATATGGCCATTATTAATTTTTAGTTATTCCATTTGGTTTAACCAATACACATACTATATTCATGGATCATATAAATAGAATATTCCATGAGTTCTTGGATAAGATTGCGGTTGTGTTGATTGATGATATTTTGGTTTATTATAAAAGTTAAGAGGATCATGAGAATCATTTAAGGGGTTTCTTGCAAACCTTAAAAAATATACTATTTGGGAAATTCAGCAAGTGTGAGTTTTGGTTACAACAAATTTCTTTCCTTGGCCACATTGTTTCAATAAATGGAATAACTATTGATCATGTTAAAACAAAATTTGTTGAAGAACGGTCAAGGCCCACAAATATAATTGAGATCCATAGTTTTATTGGTTTGGCAATTTATTAATGGAGGTTTTTTGAAAATTTTACACGGTTATCTAGTCCCATGACTATGTTAACTCAAAAATGTGTTAAGTTTGTTTGGAAAAAAGAATCTGATGACTGTTTTCAAGAATTGAAAAGTAAATTGTTGAATGCTCCAGTTTTGGCACTACCTTCAAGAAATGGTAAGTTTTTTATTTATAGTGACGCTTCATTGGAAGGACTTGGATGTGTCCTTATACAGAATGATTAGGTAATTTCTTAATCTTCACGTCAGTTAAAACCTCGTGAGTTTAATTACCCTACACATGATTTGCAATTAGATACTATTTTTTTTTATTTAGAAATTTGGAGGAATCATTTTTATGGTGTAAAATGTGAAATTTATACTGACCACAAAAGTTTGAAGTATATATTCATTAATAAAGAATAATACATGAGACAGAGGAAATGGTGGGAATTAATTAAATATTATGATTTCATGATCCATTACCATATGTGAGAAGAAAATAAAGTGGATGATGCTTTGAGTGAAAAAAGTAACCCTTCATCAACCATGCTACATTTATATTGAGATCCTTTGGTTTTGGATTTGAAGAAATTTGGAATAGAAGTTTTTTGTTCAATAAATTACTTTGTTTTATTTTCAGGTGTCAGTGGAATCATCTCTATCATTCAGAATTAATCAAGCACAGAAAAAAGATGTTGAGATATAGAAAAAGGTAGAGTTGTTTCGGAATGGTATGTTGCCTGAATTTAACATTGATAATAATTGTGTTTTGAGGTTTGTGAAAATATTATGTGTTCCTTGTGATTCACAGTTGAAGAATCAGTTTTTATGTGATGCTCATAGTTCCCCGTTTTCAGTTCATCCAAGCAGTTCTAAGATGTACAAGGATCTTGAGGAGTATTACTGGTGAGATAGAATATAAAGATATATTGCTGATTTTACTGTGAAGGGTTTGACTTGCCAACAGTTTAAAGTAGAGCAGAAGCTACCGAAAGGGATTATTTTGTATTTACCAGTGCCAAAGTGGAAATGGGAAAATATATCCATGGACTTCGTTGTGGAATTACCAAAGTCATCTTGAGGTAACAATTCAATATGGGTTATTGTTGATCGACAAACTAAATCTTCCCATTTCCTTCCAATTCGAGATACTTTTTCTCGAGATAAAATTTATCGGTTTCATGTGAAAGATATAATCAGGATTCACTATGTTCCCCTATCCATTATATCTGATCGTGATCCCAGGTTTACATCTAACTTTTAGAATGGCCTTCAGAAGTCATTGGGTACATAATTCAACTTTAGTACAGCTTTTCATCCAAAATCAAATGGGTCGTTAGAATGAACAATTCAGACCATTGAGGATATGCTATGTGCGTGTTCAAAAGATTACCAAGGAATTTGGGGCCAACATATTTCTTTCTTTGAATTTTCTTATAATAATATTTTTCATTCCAGTTTACAAGTGGCTCCATTTGAGGAATTATATGGGAACTGGTGTCGAACTCATTCTTTTTGGGATGAAGTAGTTGAAATAATGTTTATGGGAATAGAATTGGTAGAATATATGGAAGAAAAAATTCAGTTTTTTAAGAAGCATGTGAGAACAGCTCAGAGCAGGCAGAAAAGTTACACAGATAATAGGTTGAAGGATATTTCTTTTGAGGTAAGTGACAGTGTCTTTCTCAAAGTTTCTTCATGGAAATGTGTGACGTGTTTTGGTGAGAAGGGAAAAATGAGTCCAAGGATCATTGGACCAAATATAATACTAGAGAAAGTTGGATCAATTGTGTACGGAGTGGATTTACCTCTATGTTTATCCCTAGTACTCCATGTTTTTCATGTTTGAATGTTGATAAAGTATATGCCAGATCAATCTCATATTTTGAGCCTAGAGGTAGTTCAGTTGGAAGATAATCTATCTTATGAGGAACAACCAATCCAGATTCTTGACTATAGAGAGCATGTGATAGGGAATAAGGTAATTCACTAGGTAAAGGTTTTTTGAAAAAACAATATGGTTTAAGAGGAAACGTGGGAATCTGAAAAATCTATCAGGGATAAATACCCACGATTATTAAATAAGTGAATAAAATTGCGAGGATACATTTTCAAAAAGGGGGGGAAGGATGTAAAATCATAGGTAAATAAGGAAATATGATATTCTTATATATTTTGAATTAAATAATAATTTTACTTTAAAGGGGTTTCTATGTTCAATGGAGTACCCGATACGCAACAATGGGTTTCTTTGAAATATTACTTTGCACACTGACAATATAATATTATTATTTTAAACGGTAGTTAACACCTAGATGTTGTTTAGACGGTAATGAACATAACTAATAACAATATGATTATACATTTTTTTTAATTTTTTTACATTTATCCAATTAAAGTTAGAGGCTTAAAATGTGAATGAATTTAATTTTAATAATAATTTATATTTACGAGGCGGATTTACCGCCTTTTGATGGTGAACCCTCTTTAAATATAGTTTGTACACTTTTATGTGTTATATTTGACCAAATAAAATTCTTCTTTATAATTGGGACTTCCAAATTTACTTTGGGTAATTTTTTGGTATTTTTATGATAAAATTTATTTTTATATGAATAGTTAAAAATAATGTATTGTAATTTAAATCTATTTTTAATCTAATTTATTTTTATGGTTAGATTATATTTTTAATTGGTTTTAAAGTATAATTAGATTATTATTTTACCATATAATCCAATGTTGCTCATTTTAATTAATTTCACTTTGAAATTGGACATAAACAAGTGCCAATCTTTTGATAGATATTGTTTCTTGAAAACACGCTATTTGTTTTGACAATGGGAATTAAATTTAAATTAATAAATCTAGATTTTATGTTTTTAATATTTTTAAATAGACATCATTTTTGAATTCATAATATCAAATATATCTTAGGCTAAATTTTTGTTATTTTTCTGAAAAACATCAATTTTTTATGAATAGTGAAACCACTGAGTAGTACTTAAAAACTGACTATTTCATTTAAATGAAAATTCACCACTTCTATGAATTGAATTTTGAAAATCAGAAATACATGGTATTTAATAGTAAGTACAATATGGTTTAATAAGATGAAAATTATTTTTTGTGAATATTATCTTTTGACTTTTATTTACCGCGGTTAAATTTAAATGGTTTAATTCAATGTAAAAAGAATATCATAATAATATAAAATTACCTTAAACTTGTCCTAACCGTATTGGATAATTCATGGCCAACATTCAGAATACATGGGTCTATTTTTGGACCCCATGGATCCACTTAAGAGGGATAATGACACTTTATTTTAAGTAACATAAAGTAAAGACAAAAATGTCATAAACAAATGTATTTTAGTAAATTAATTTTTACATATCGTTATATAAGTTATATTTTCGACTATATATATTATATTAAAAACTAAAATTATTTCTAAAATTAATTTATTTTTTAAAAAAAATTAGACATCAAATAAATTAAATTATTTATTACATAATAATGATTCAATTTTTACCTCATTAATAAATTATTTAAATTAATAAGATTATAAAGATAACATACTATCCAAAACCTGTCCAATTCTAATTGTATTATTTTATTTCCTTCATGAGTCATCATAACTATTATCTTAATTAGTTTTGGACCTTTAGAAACCAAAAATCATTATATAATAAAATAATAATTCCACACTTTCCTAAAGATCCCCTCCACCCCTTATAAAAATACTTCACCTCTAACTCATTACTCACACCTATCAAGCATCTTTGATAATCAGAACTCTACACAAATAAAATCCCTATATCCCTGTCCTCCTCTTAGAAGTATTACTATAGTAATAAGGCACATCAAGAAGGCCTTTTGGAAAAAAACAACGGGAGTTAATCGATTTAAAGGTAAACGTTTATCTCAAATTCTTTTGTTTTATTTTGTTTTATTTTGTTTTATTTTACTTCCCCAACCCCCTAAAAATTTTTAATCCTTTATTTTATAACAATAGCTATATCCTCAATATAATATTTTTCTATAATGAAATATGTTTGAACTACACTTACATACACCACCAACTAATGGGTAAACGAATACTATTTTTTATGGCAAACTAACACCTCATGAAACGATGATTGTTCAATTATCTCCTACCACCTCTCATGGTGGCCATTAGAATTGATATATATTTATATATGATATATATTATGTTAATTTTTTCTTTATTCTTTTGTATTTTTTTATATCACACCTTTATTGATTCCATTATGAGTAAACACAATAATTTTATTTGAGGAAATGCAGACTACCGCCCCCTCAAAGTGATATGACTCGTTAATGCAATATGTGGAACGTATAAAGGATGGAGTTAATTAAATTATATATTATATAATATGGGAATTATAATATACTTATTTATCATTATGGTTCCATCACATTACAATAAAAAATATAAATGAAAGTAGCGTTCATGCGTAAGTACTGCTTACCGTCTCCACGAACGGTGCATTTAATTTTTTATCTCCAAATGTTATGTAATATAATAAATAAAAGTATATACGGGATATATAAGATATATATGATATATAAATCATGAATATTATTCTGGATATAATGAACTATTGACTACATGAAGAACTGGAATTATAAGATGTCCATTTTTGACTCAAGTACCAAATATCGACAAAACGACCATTGTTAACTTAAATGATTACATAATGTTTATAACATGGTAATAAGTGATTTAAAATGAATGATAAACTTTAAAAAGGTTATTAAAAAAGTTTAAATTAACATTATTTTATTATTCAAGAGATTAAAGAACGAATGGGTCAAGTCGAACATGAGGTAAGGTAGTTCGTCTCAATCTCCTTTCATTGAGGCATAATTTCTTTTATACATGAGTTTCTTTTAAATGGTCTAAAAAAACTTTTACTTTTCATTTCATTCAAAGAGAATCTTTTTATGTGATTCTATTTACTAAATGACAAAAAATAATGTGTTAATGTAAGCAGTGACAACAACCTTTCCATCGCCGTGAGTATTTTTTTTATATTTTGCTTCCTTAACAAGATGTAATGTTTTTAAAAAGGAAAATAAATACAATATTATCTATTATGTATTTTGGTATTGAAAATGATTTTGATAATGTATTTTTTGTTATGTCAATATATTTAAATGATATATTTTGATGTAAATGAGTAAATATTATCTTTTCTTTATAATTTTCATATGTGTTATGATTTTATATTGTTACACTGACATTTGATGGGTGGTTACCTGATAAACCAAATGACAGGTGGTGTCCTGATAAATCAGGATGGGTGGTGACATTATAACCACCAATGCATTAGGTATGGAAGTCGACCATATAGATATTCCATTTAGTGATATGGGTGGATTTCAACTGTATGGTTATTTCCTTTAAGTAAGTTTATGTCCCAAGTAACCTTTATATTTTATGTGTACTTTATATGGGTTTTATGGTAATATTTTTGTTATAATAGGGTAAGCAATTATCTTTTATTCATTGAAGAGTATTTAACAATTAATAAAGGTGTAAAGTATAACTTATGATAAAGTATTCAAGGTTTACTTGTTGTTTGGAAAAACTAACAGTTTTCCTTCTTTGTGTATCCCATACTGAGATTTTTATGCTCATCAAAACTATTTGAAATGTTTTTCATAGGACAATAAGTGGAATTGGGTGAACGATGGGATTAAGGAACATTCATCCTGCCTAAAACACTGAACTGTAAATGACACTTTTCTTCAAGAATTTTTCTTTCGTGAAAAATATGGGAACTCTGTAGAAGTGTCTACTTTGTATCTTTTAGGATGTAATGTAACAGTTATGGCCTAATTCTCTAAAATACTAAACATAAAAATATCCTCAATGTGAATTATTATCTTAATTCAAGAATATGAAATGTTTAAGTTTGGGTTCGTATAATACCATAATCACTTATTATATTAGGATATTGAAATATGATAGAGTAATATATTGCATCTACTTCCACTTCACCATCATTCCACTTTTTCTCATTTCATTTTATCAAATCCTACATTCTTAATACATTTTTATTACCTTGTGATATTATCAAGAATTAATTACAATCAACATGTCATTCCCCTTTTTTTACTCATATTCATTTCCACTTATCCATCATAAAATATATTATTCTCTAAAAAATATATTCTTATTTCTTCTTTGATAAATAATTATCTCTTAGTATTAACATATCAATACTTCAATATACACAGTTTCTATGTTAGAAATTATATTAAGTAGTATCTAGTATTTTGATATTCTCTCCCAATTTACAATTATGAATATCTTTTCCTTCATTAATTTATATAAAACCACGTTAATATATTTATATAACATGAATATAGAATAAATCCCCTTTAATATTAGTGACATTATTCTCTATGAATTGTTATTATGTAATATTCATGAGAAAATAGATCAATAGTTTTTCTCTTCAATATGTATTTAGTATATTCCATTTCTGATCCAAAAATTATCATATAAAAATTATCATATTTTATTATCAATAGATCCTAACTAAAATCAATTCATAATAACCCTCTCTTGTTTTTTAATTTGATGAAAAACACAGCATCATCAAATAGTGAAATTTAGTGTCCCTACAATTCTAAAAAACAGAAAAATGGTATGTAAAAAATAACATTTATATTGATCATTATAATTTTAACATAGAAAATATTTCACATTAGATGTATCTATGTATCAACTAATGTCTTATGTTCCATCATGAATTTAATCATATATGTAAACAATACATTTTTACCTTTTTTAAATCATATCCATCCACATGGTCACAATCCTTAGAATTGAGAGAGGAACCCTTTTTCATTTTTTTTCAATTATCATATCCCAATAGTAATTATATTCCATATATTATAAATATATAATGAAAACACATGTTGTTTTCTCCTTTACATAATTTCTAGATGCATCTCCCCCAAATAAATTATGAATTCTCTAGTACGTAGTTTATATCATTATCTTACTTTGTCATTTTATATATTTTTGAATGAATTTGAAATATTTTAATAATTCATATAATATATAGCACAAAATTTTATTTTTACTACAATTTAACATAAAATAATTTTATAATTTCTTCTCCTATACAAAAATATTCTATAGTTTTCAGTATTACGAACAATTATTCATCGAGAAAAATTTAATTATTCTAACTCAATCTCAAATCTATTCTGACATATAATAGATGCTAATAAACTACTATTACATAGTGACCATTAAATATAATTAAATTACTAAAAAATAACACATTATCTTTTGAACCCATCTACACATCTAACATAGCTCAATTTTTACATGTTTAATATCATGTGAGCTAGAATTATTCATTGAAATCTCTCGCTACTTTTTTTCATATGAACTAAAGGGATTTTAATTATACATTGCCCACCTAACACGTATTAAATATTATTTGGAGCATATATTTTCATTATATTCCTCCATTTCTTTTAAAATAATATTAATATTACTCGAAAATTCTCCATATCATTCATTAGAATTCAAATTCCTACCAAAAAATTTACAATGGAAAAAACATATAATGGATTCAAAGTCTTTTCAAAATAATTCCATATCATTCATATGTATATGTTCCCAACATTTTCAATTTAAATAATACTATACTACCTCGAAACATCTCGTTATTATAAAATATACATTTAAATAATATTATATGTTTATTATGGATTCTCTTAAACATGGTTACCTAAGGATGGAATATAACCATAATCCACCCCAATTATCCTCAATGATTTATTCTTATACAATCCAAACTCCAATATATAATAAATTTAATTAATTTTCAAATCATGATGTATATGTTTTAGAATGTTCAACATCCTTCAATTAACTCTTTTGTATTCTGGTTTATATCATTTATACAGTCATTTAATATATAGGGTATTTTCAATGAATTGGTATCTTATTTCTCTTCCATTTTCAAGGAAAACATATTATTCATATTTTTTGTAAAATTTAAAATGATTTTCAATAATATATCATTCGTTTGAAATTTTCTGTATATGGGTCTCATAGGAACATAATGTTTCAACTCATAACATTAAAACACATTATTTATTCACTAGAACATCGATCAATAATAATGTATCAAAAGTTTAATTATTAATTGAAATCATATATATTCATTATAATGCATCAGAAAATTTACCATTATTATTTTATTATACCCACATATACATTTAATTCTAATTTATGATTTCCACTACAAACTCTTATATTTTCTATTTTATATATCTATAATTTGTTTATCATTAATAAGAATCTAATATATTGTTTTATAATATTTATATCCCCTAGTATATAAAAGATAATATTAATGAATATATTAATATAATATAATCCATTTGAATGGATCTATTGATGAACTATACAATACATTGTATAAGAAGTTGTTTATTTAGTTAATCTAAGAAGTTAATAATCATATTTTCTATAGTGGTGTGATGTATTTTGATATGTAATGGAGATATATGTTAAATTATGTATTATTTATTTATTTTATTATCACATTTTAATATTTGAAGATTCATGTGGTGATTATATATTTTTAAATATTATGATATCAATTTTATTTATAATATATAAGGAAACATGGTAATAGATTAAATATTACTTATTTTCAGTATCATATGATTATTTACAATAGATATTAACTCTTTTATATCTACAATAATTGTATTTTTAGTAAATTATTGGAATATGAATCTTATAGGTAAATTTTTGCTTTTATTTCATTCATGAACTTCAAATATCTTGTTTTGGATTGTCTTATAATATCATTCATATCTATGAATATTATAAAATAAATTAACACTCTATCTGATTGATTTTATATTTAAATAACAATTATATCTTATAATAATTTGTTTCTTGAATACCATATATACAACTCATCTCAAAAATAGTACTGTTGGAATATGATTCTTGAAAATAATATTCTTCTCAATTTGTTCAAATGTATTTCACATTGAGAATGGATTAGAAAACACAAATTTAATCTCTTATATTTTTTTATAAAAGGTAAATCAAGATTCATATCCAAACTATCCTATGATCATATATTAGTGAGACATTGATAATGAACTCCTGATATATGTTACTTATCCTATAAGGGTCATTATACATAATATCAAAGCTTTTTATAAAAAACTATTGTGATGAAAATCAATATTGATGATATACTAATTGTGAATGAATATATTGATGTATTTTATAATTATGTTACATGGTCTTTATATAATTAAATTTTTCAGTTATATACTGAACACATAAAGTATAATTCTACTATTTCGTAGAGTTTATAAAGATGATTCATATTGAATTAGATAATATAAAGAATAATCACAATGAAAATATGGATGTTGAATTTATATTCCCATACAATAAAATATTGGGTGCACTAGCTCCATTTGTTATGAATAGAGATATATCAATGTGTATTTACATTGACTATCACAGACAAAAATATATCATGATCAATTTAAACTATTAACAACCACATATTGATTTCGTGTTCATTAAAATTAATGGGGTACAATACATCTAAGATTCTAAATATTGATCGACATATGACCAATTAATGGATAAATAAAGCATATTCCATAAAAATACATATATATAAGAAATTATCAATTTGAATTTACAGTGATGTTGTTCAAACAATGAAGTTCTCCAAATATAATATTTTATTTTTGGAAAAGATAATACATATATTACCTTGAAACATTTCTTTTAGTCTCACAATAATGGTGGAATCATTGGAATTTTAATGATATAGGTGATTCGAGAATGTCCTTGACTAACCACTATAATATATATATATTGTTACATCTAACTAATAAATTGATATAGATACATTAATGAGAAATTTAACATGGTCATCATGTCCACTTATCTAATTAACGTGAAATTTAATTATATTTCGATTGATATATAATGTGAACAATCTAATAAAATTTACCATTTTCAAAAATAATTTATGATCATTTTTTCATTACATTTGGAATTAATTTAGAAAATATAGAGAAAAAAGTGGTTTAATGATCCATGCTAGAAGGTATGAAATAATCAATTCCACATAAGGTGAATTCTAATGCAATTCAAAATTCTATAATAATTATGAATGGTCATGTGAGAAACAAAAATGGAGGAGGAATAATGTAGAGTTCACAAAAATCTATAAATTTTATTAATGTATTTTTATGTTTGAAAAAATATATCAACATTATTTTTATAACTATGTAGCATAGGGGAAAAAAATTATTCCAATATATGTATTGTTTATCTTTTTCCATGTAATTAGATATATTTCATGAAGAGATTAAACTGATTATTATGATATAAAATAATATTATGCGGAGTAGTATCCAATAAATTTTTCTTTAATTAGTATTAAATTTCCTCATTTAAATTCTTCAGTTGATATCCCAATTTAATTATATGATTTTATTTATAGAGAAGTTCATACATGAATAATTGTCGATGAATTTCATCCCATTTGAGGGTATAAGTTAAATAAGGGATGAACAATGACGTGTTCTCTCCTAGAATATTTTTTATTTTCACAAAATTAAGTATTGGGGATAACCTAGGTTATCTCACTTGAGGGTACTTATTATCTATCCCTCTATATTCCATTTCACTTATTGTTATTTTTTAATTTTATTTTATAAAAATAGTGTTTGGGGGTTTTTATTGTGATGTCTAAATATAATAATAAAACTGATAAAATATTTTCTTAAATTAATAAAATAATTAGATGTAATCCATCTAAACTATCACATCATTTTTCCTTAATCTATCTTAATTATATTTAAATACGTTTAATTATCATACCATAGTATTTTCAACCCATAAAACCTATACAAGTTACCAAGATCACTACGATATATGAGAATGAATCCAATGTTATCTTTCAAACATCTAGTCTGGTCACACTTTATTGAATATTATCAAAAATCTATCAAATAAGAAGTTTCTAGTGATTGATGGACTTACATCCTATAAATGAGAAATACATAGTATTGGGGATTAGATATTAAAACAATAATTATATCACATATTGATTATATTTTTAAATTAGTTATTATTTCTAATGATTCAGGAAATACCAAATTCGAGGTCAAGGTTTCCATCATGGAAATTCCATAATAATTAAATAATAATAATTTATCATACCATTTGAATAATATTATTCACATAGAAATTATAAAACTAAGTAGTGGTGTATAAATTAGATCAGCAATGATTGATAACTATTCTTCTATGGGTGGATATATCCCTATAAATACTATTAATATTAGATATTGATTCCATAGGTAAGATTCAATCATTTCCCCAGTCATACCCTTTGAGAAAACAATAAAAATAAACAAAAAACTATAAATAGAATAATATAGTTGTTTTATTGAACAATTATGGATATCTTAAAAATATATATATTATAAACAAAAAAAATATGCTAGACGGAGCCTTATGGGATGATATTCAGTCCACAAGACTTTCATATTTCAAATAATTACATTGGTGGAATATAACAAACATATATTAGAAAACCCTATAAGAGACAAAAGAAAACCTATTTATTAATTAAAAATGAATTTAAATATTATAGAGAGTTTTATGATTTCAAATCATATGAAATGTACTTCTAAAACTCTACCTCCAAGCATCACTCATCCTTAAGATGAGTTTTTATTCAATATCACTTGTGAACCTATTATAACTATTACTAAATGATATTATAAAAAAATTATTCCTTTATAATTTATCAAATATTTCAACAGAATATAGTCTCAGATGGAATGTTTTAGTTAAAAATGGTCTATAATGAATTATTTTGTCGGATCAAATTCAACATATAACTAATTTCTTCTTCAATATCCTAAAATATATGGTCTAGAAAACATGTCCTTAAAACATAAAACAAAATTATTGTATAATATGTATAAAATATTTCATTATCAATCCCAAACCATTGATTAGTTTATTAAAAAAATAGTTTTTTAAAAAGGGAAAAAATTCCCATTAAATTCTAAAATATTTATTCCAAATTTATTTTCCAGTTATAAAATTTAATAAAGATCATTGATGGGTTATTATATAATTTATTTATATATATATATATATATATTAATTAATATAATATTTTATCAACACTTCCACCCATTATATTTTAAGGATATAGGAAATATAAAATAAATATAAAAGCTTCTAAAATATATGAATTATAGAATTTTCTATGATTTTTTTTACAATATATAAGTTCTAATACCAATTATTAAACAATTAAATTATTTATTTTTTCACATATATAATTTTTTTTGACTCAAACAACCATCAATTATCCAATAACAAAACAACATAAATAAATGGCCACACAATCATTAATATAATTAAATATAAATTAGATATATTTTCATAAAATAAAATATCATATAGCTCCCCATACTTATGAATAATATATTCTATTCACATAGTTTGAAGTAAAAAATGATTTCAATCAAATGTATATTTTCAAACTAAATATATTTTTTATGCTTTGGTGGGTAAAAACATTTAAAATTTTATGTTACAAAATATGAGGATAAATTATTAAATATTATATCATAAATATTCAAATGAAAAAATTCTATATTTTCCTCATTCAAATACCACAAAGAATTTATACTAAAAACCTTTTTTTTGAAATGATCCTTCTTTAAAAATGAATGAAATGAAAGATTAATTTATAATTCCCATATTTTATTTTCTCTATATTTTTTTCAAATCTACTTTTTAATATTATTTTAAATTATATTGAAATAAAGTGTGTGAATGAAACTTCATTTAATAAATTTATTAATTCAATCTGATAACCATCATATTAATTTTTTTAATGTTTTTCTGAAAAAATGATGATGAATATTATGTAAAATGAATAATAATTACTACCTATTTCAATCCTTCCACCTTCCTGAATAGTGTCACAATCCTCAAACGACCAATAACAACATGATTTCCCATTTAAAAACTCAAAAAACACCTCCCCAAAACCAAATCCTTAAATATTCATACTTAAATTATATGACTAATGTTTGGAAATAAGAAACATTATTTAATGTAAATAATACAATATTGAAAATCATTTCCTTTATGGGAATGAAATTGTATGATATACAATTTACGTCTCTAGTTAAAAATATGGATTTTAATATAAATACATATATCATATTATAAGTATTAAATGAATACTCTATCCATTGATGAGAAATTATAACATGTTTTCGATCTTAGTAAATTTCTATGATTCTCTCTTTAAATTAAGAGTATTGACATGAAAATGTAAAATTGGATTTTGAAAAACCCTTTGGAAAATAAAAAATATTTTATATAATTTATTAGTGCTATTGACTTCTATATTATGTCAAAATATTGAAAATATTTGGAAAATCATGTTGCAATAAAAAATTTGATATCAACAATAAATTAAAATTATATCATAAAACTATTTCGAAATTAAATAAATAATTTATATTTAATTATATAAATTAGAATAATTAATAAAAAATAAATTATTCTTCATCTTATTGATTTTATTTATACACTGAATTATGAATTTCTTGATACAAAAAAATAAAAAATTAAGAATTTAAGAAAAAATTAGTAAACTATAAATTACAATAATGATACCATTAGTTTATCCCTTGAGCGACATATAATTTATAATTCACATAGTATGATTGATGTGTGATCTAACCCAATCTATATGAGTATAGGGTTTCTTTGGTAGTATATTTCACACATTATCTATTTGGATAACATTATGTCAGTACCAAAAATGGATACCCCTATAATAAAAGACAAATATTCCCACACAAAGAATATGAAGAGGAATGAACTAATAATTTAGGAAATAGAATATAAGTATAAGTTTATCCTAGTAAACATTTTTTCCCTTATATTAATTGTAATAAATTTTATAGTAGATAAAATAATATCACAATTATCCAACTAACTTATTAAAAAAAATTTCCACCACCCCTTCCGATGTTTCTCTAGTTACACCATGTTTTGTTTTCAAAATATAAGAATATATATTAAAGGAATATGGAAAATATTTTATCATTTCCATTTCATAATTATAAAAAAAATTGATTTTAATATACATGATTCCTTTTATTTTAATCCACTTTTAGGTCAACATCACATGTCCCTAAAACATCTTCATCTTCTAAATCCACCACCATTTCTCTTATGTGGTAATATATTCATAACCTTTATCATCACTCTAATTAAATTTCATTGGTATGGTTATTCAAAAAATATAATGGTATTGAGGTATCATTTTTAGAATTTTAATATTAAAATTAAAATATATCTAATTAAAAAATCACCATTTAATTTGCAATCTCCCACTTTTGGTTCATTAACTATTGCTCCTAGGAATATTTTAGAATTATATACGATATAATTGTGGGTTTTCAAAGTTTCCACATATATGTTGTATTCATTTAAATTATGTGGGTTGAAATTTTTTTACCCCATTACCAACTTTTAAAAGAAATCTAGAAATTATTACTTTTTATGCTAATTAATTTTGGCTTTAATTAATTGTTTTATGAGATCTTCCATTTTGACCTCTTTTGGATTAAGAAATATTTTATCTCTATTATAGTATTAAATTTTCTCTCAAATATACTTTGAAAATAGATGTATATTTACACTTTTGGCAGGTTGTGAAGTTACTTGTAGAGTCTAGTGAGTTCAGACCGTGCTAAAATATGAATGTTTTTGAAAATTTTCTATTAATGGATGGGTCAGTTTAAAAACCAATATTTTTCTTGATGATATGCATGTTAGGAACATTTAATGTATTGATATTGGTCTTTTATAAAGGATCAAAAAGTTTCACAGGTGGTTTGATAGATTTCTACAGCATCTTTTTGAGAGAAAGGGAGGTTTTTAAGGACCTATAGAGGGAGCCCAATTTGTGCACGACCTGTTAAATCATGCTGCATGTTTTAGGTAACCATCTTACATGATTATTGGGATAGAGTTTCTCACATGGTTTTCACTTGGTTAGGAAACCATGCAGGTTATACCATGTGAAGTGATTATTTTATAAAAAAAGGATTCCACACAGTGGGCACCTGGTTTTCCAAACCATTCTGGTTAAACCAGGTGGAAAAGTCTGTTTAAATAATTTTATTTTTTTTAATTTTATTTTGTAAATATAAATTTAATTAAATGAGTTTAATTGGTGATTTTATTTGAATACATTTTTTTGTGGGGATTTAATTAAATTATGATGAATTAAATATTTTATTTAATCAAATTTCATTAAAAGGAATTTAATTAAATGAAGCTGAAATGGGGAATTTATTTATTAAAAATCAGTTTAAATGAATTTAATTAAAAGATGTGTAAATGGCGAGTTTGGGGTTTATAAAATAAGTTTAATATGAATGAGTAATAATAATAACATAATGGTTATTATTATTATATTAATTATTATAATTAACATATTGATTTATTATTCATAGATATGATTAATAGAGGAATGTGCACCCCACCACTTCTCCCCCTACGTGTGTTATGATGCACCAGGTTGTATCCCCCCACTAGGGAGGCGCGCCACCCCATCTCCCAGTGACACCTCGCACCCCCTATCTCCTCCTGGTTTATTCACAGATCTTGTCCATCTTGACATGGTATGGGATTCTCTATTTGTTTCATTCTTCACATCGGCCATTTTAGCACCCAGTCTCCCAGTTTCCATTAGGACGAAGCCCTATTTTCGGGTTTATTTTAGTTTCTTCAATTCATTCAATTCTTGGTTGTGAATATGATGTCTTGGGAGCATTGGTTCGTATAACAAATATGGTTGCCAATGGAAAGGCAGTACAGCTTGATTTGGTCCACTGTTTTCATAATCAGGTAAGGCTATATACCTATTAATTTGATTTCCATTCCTTAAATTTGATGCATAATGTTTATATGTGTATTTGTTAATTTATTGGGTGTGTTTTGGTACTCTCCGAACTAATTCTGGGTGATGATATTGTTTTTCGGGTATTGGGATCAATTCCATGTACGTGTAACCATTAATGTTGAAGTGTGAGTAAACGAGCAGGTTGAGGTTTGAGATAAAAAGAACTGGCTTGGAAAATTCTTTGAAGTAGAGTTTTCAACATTGAATAATTGATCAAATGCAGTATTTAATTACTTTTAGTTTTTGAAAAAATTGACTAAAATTTCTGAATGAATTGATAGTTCGGTTAAATGGTTATTATATTACAAAATCATGTTTTTTAAATAAAAACCCTCTAGCAGAGGTGTGCTGCATTCAAGATAAGAACATAGTGGTTAGAACAATTTGTTTCATTAGCTTATGGATATGAATTATCCATTGACTTCTAAGTTAGAAGAAGCTATTTAAATAATATTAATATGATTTTCTTATCTAGGAGACAAATTTCCTCCATTACATGCTGATGCACATTTGTTAATTGATAGTTATGAGTTATTGAGTGGGATATATTGGGATAATTAATTTTAAATTAATTATGGGTTTGAAATTATAATGTAAATAATTAATTTTTGGATTAATTGTTTTATATTGAATTGGAAAGGTTTAGATAATTAATTATGAATTAAATATGTACATTCGATAATATAATCTAGATAATTAATTTTGAGATTACTTATGAAAATATGAGATTATAATTGGATAATTGTTTTTGGAAAATTAATTAATGAATATGAATTATGATATTGATAAATTAAGTGATTAATTAATTAATGGTTTAATGAACTTAGATAATTTTTGAGGTAAATAATAAATTAGAATTTTATAACTAATTTTTGAATTAGTAATTGTATTGGGTTAGATCATTAATTGGTCAATTAATTTTTTTATAACAAATTGGAACACGACCAATTTAAGATTGTAAGTACAAATGGTAACATAGTCATCACACTTACGATTAAAGGGAATGGGAAAAAGATCATTCTAAATTGATAAGTACAAATGGTTAACATGTTTATCAGTAAAGATAGTGGGAACATGGTCATTATATTAAGACGTATAAATTGTAACATGGTCATTAGACTTATGATTAATGAGATTGGGAACATGGTCGTTCTATTAAAGAGTATGCATGGAAACATAGTTATATTACTTATGTTTTTGACTTTGGTATCTTTGGAAATTTGGATTATAAATGTGAAATTAAGGAATATAAATTACAACACTCTGATTTATGGCCTCACATGAGAATATTCGAACTCTGGCATCATTCGAATCAGGTATTGAGATACGATATCGCCTTTGAATACAATAGAATATAAAATTCTCTGAATAAGGAATTTTGAATTAATATCTTCTTTATATACTTTAGATTCAGGCATGAGTTGAAGAATATATTGATATATGATTTCACCTTTATTATTTTGGAATATTGCACGAGTCAAATAATGTATTAAGATGTCATATTTTCTAGGGAGCTCTTCATGCTCTAGAATGATAAAAAATTTGTATTGTGGTATGACTATTTATGGGAACCCTAGTGTTAAGAAATAAATAAATTAAAAATATTATATAATGTGATAAATACTTAATTATACATATATATGTGTGTTGTCCCTATTTAGACTCTTGTTTTGGCTATGGTACAAAGTTGTTATTATCGTCATGTGTCCCTTTGAATCCTAGATGGGTTGATGGTTATTTATTCAATTCTGTTTTTGATTTGACATACCTACACTGTTTTTTATTATATTTAATTGTCTAGAATGAGATAGAAAATTAGTGGACCCATCGTACTGAGATTTATATCTCAAACCCTATTTAGGCTGCCATTTCCGAAGGGTACCAGAGAAAACATTCATGTTCTAAGAACCTTAAACATTATTCGTATAGTTTGTTCTACCTATGAGTTAAGAGAAAAGGATCGAGAGGAAGCTCAGGATTCTCATAGAGATATCCCTTTAGGAATTGATTTGTCACTTTATTTTTATACTAAGATGTAAATCATTCTATTTTGTTTACATCTTTATCAAATTTATTACAATGACATGCATGCATTGTATAAACTAGCATTGAACATTTTCTATTTTCATTTTATATTGGCATTTTCTTCCACTATTATCATCTCTTATATATTGTTATATTGTTTTAAAAACACTAATAATAGCGTATAGTCTCCCCACTGAATATCCTTACACCCTCACTGCTAGTCAGTATCCTTTGTCACACCGGGAGGCACGATTGATGTTAGGTGGTGACCGGTTTGGATACCGGTTCAGGATGTTACAAATTTGTATCTAATGTCCAATTTTCATTATTTTTTTACTTTGTCTTTATATTTTGTGTTTGTAGACCAGAGACTATGAATGTTTTGGTGATCAGTTTATATTTGTTCTTAGGACGGACCACCCCAGGTATGGGGAATGGCCATGTTACTAGGGTTGGGAATTGATTTTTATGCAATTTTTTATTACAATTGATATGAATTCACCTTGGGTGAGTGGTGTATTTACCTCTTCTTATTGATTTTTTAATTTTAGAAACATTCTTTTTTCAGATATGGAAAGGAAGATGGATTACTTTCATCATATAGTTACTTAGAAATTTGCATTCCATTCATATGAAATTTCAGGTAGTTGTATTAGCAGGATTCCTTCTAATTTTTAATGTGTTCCTTGGGAGGAATTACATGTTTTGATTATAATTATCAGGAATACTTATATAACATGTTTATATGATCATTTTCCATGTTGTCTCTATTATTATCACGTTTTTCTATTATTTCATGCTTATGTTTATTTTAAAAGGTTGGGTCCAAAGCCTCAATTTTTTAATTAAAGCAAAGTCCTCTTTAGATGGGGTAGAGGGAGACCCATTACATAGCCCGAAGGCCCAAAGCCAAGTAACCTAAATACAAGACATGAAAGCCCATTAAATGGCCCAAAGAACCCCTTAGTGAATAGTACTGATACAGTACCCGCACTGCCATAGAACCTGATACAGTATAGTCGCCGCTATAGTACCTGTTACAGTCCCTCCAGTGCTACAGTGTGGCCGCTGCAACAATTCCACCACTTCTATAGTACTACTACAGTACCCCAGAAATTATTCCCTGCCAGGATTTGATCTTACGTCTCTTGGATGCCTAGTAGGATCCTGTACAACTAGAGTACAGGCTCGTTGACTTATTTCATGCTTATGTGCTATATCATGTTTTAGTGTTATTTCATATGATTATAGTTAGAGTTGTTTTGATGTGTAAATGTCTTCATGTGTGGAAATTGATCAGTTGTGATTATGACATGAGAATGTATTAGTTATAAGGTCTATGGGAACCTTATAACTAGGAAAAAGGGTAACCCTTGTAATCTCACTATTGAAAAAATGGCTGATAAAGATAAAATGTTAAATGAATTTTTATTTCATTAAATTGGATCCAAATTCCACATATAAAGTGTATTAAATATTTATGGATTGGTATATGGCCACTCATATGATTTGTGGGGTTTTTGTTTTAAATAACCAGTATTGGAATAAATTGGACCCTCGGAGGTTAACTTTTTAGTAAAAAATAGATTTAGATACTAAATTGTATTTTAATAATGAAATGGCACAAATTCTTAAATGTTAAATACGATTTTTGATATAGAATTAATTTTTTTCTGGTGGGGTATTGATTGAAACCCATGTTCTATGTTGTGAAATAGTACTTGTGGGTTTCTTATAATTCATTCAAATGTTTAATGGTTGAAATTTATTAACAAAATCAATAAAATAAAGTGGATATTTTTAGCCCATTTTTCTCTTTTTCCATGGATAATAGATAGTGTTGATGATTATTCTTTGTATGATATTATCCAGTGGTAGGTAGAACCCTTAGAGATTGAGATTCCTTATTTATACAATGATATTTTTATATTGGTGCTCTTTGGGTGTCATTATCTATATTAATTCATTTGGGTTTTTAATGACACACTTTTTTGGATGGGTTCTCATTTTACCTTATCATTTAAAAAGTAGATAGTCATTAGAAAATGCTTGGCTCAGCAGTTTAAATGACTTGGTATGTAGCCATCCGTGTTATGGTTGTTTGAGATGATGTACTACTGTTTTTTGTGAAAATAAGTAGTATGTGTTGACATAATTAGTGCCATAAAGTGTTTGAAGATGTAAAAACCCAATTGAGTTTGGTGATATGGTGGATGATTTTGATGATATACACATTAAATAGTGGGTGGTAATTTTTGGGATGTTAAGTTATATTCATTCAACTAATCAAAATGAATTTCGGGACTTCGGTTTTTTTGACACACCGGTCAATTTAAATTTTCATCATTCAAGAAAGATGTGTTGAGGTGGTTATCATGGTACCTAAAACATCACACGTTCAAGGTGTTTCAGAACTAGTGCATTTATAGAATACTATTATATTATTTTGATAACATAGACATTCTTAAAGTGGGTAGTTTCACATGAGTTTTGGTGTACGAGTTGGTTATTTCACAGAATCACAACTTCAATAAGGTTAAAGTTGTACAAAAACTGTTTGAAACTCCATTATTTTTTTGATGAGTTTTGCTATTTATGTTTTAAAAAATGAGGATGTATTGGGTTATATAGGAATCAATGTTTGGTTGATGGAGAATTGGTAGGTGAAGCCGATATGATTGAATGGAGTCTATTGGTAAGAGTTTAACTGATCTTCTTGGTAACCTGGTTTTTCTCTTAGTGTACTCTTCCGAAAGAAATGAGCATGTCCCCTATCCTGACCTCATCATTGAAACAATAATATAGTGTATATCTTATTCCTCTATAAAGTTTTAAAATTCATTTAGATGGATAAGTGTTTTCCATTTGATTTTTACACAAGATGCGTTGTTCTTTGGGTTAAACCTATATTCATGCGGGAGTATGAAAATTTTAAAATAGACTAGTGATTTCTTTACTTGGGAATGTCTCTAGAGGTAATGTATGTCCATTGGTTCATATATGGTTGGTGATAGAATTTATTTAAATGCACATCACTGGTTTAAGGGAGAGTGTCAATTTTAGGGTTGGAGATGTCTTTCAAGGAAAGGGGTGTGGTTTGAGTATGATGTTAAATGATAAGACTATTGGTGGAAGCTTCCATTGAGAAGATAGACAAGGAGATTATTATGGGATCATGTCTCTAGTTATGTGGACTTGGTTAAATTCCACTTCAATGTTTGTGTTAGATTTTGAGATTTGGAATTGGATATTAATGGATTAAGAAATTGGGCTTGTGAAATGGTTAAAGGATCGTTCGTTTTTTGGGAACGCAACACATCCATTCAAACGATACTTCATGGCCTTGGTGGGTAAGTTATTGTATTGGTAGGTCTCGATGGATTCTCAGGGACGAGATGTTTTTATGTGTGGTAGATTGTAGTGTCTCATTTTTTTCAATTTGGATAAAATACGAAAGATTTTATACTCTTCATTTACAAGATGAGAAGGTTTTGAAACCATGATTTTGGTTGATGATCTGTGATATGGGACCATTTAATTTGTTGATATCAGGCTTGGGTAAAGGCTTGATGATTTTCTTAGGTTTTTTTTGGATTTCGGGAGCATCGGACTACAAAAAAGGTTGTGTTTTAAGGACCTATAGAGGGTGCAAGGCTGGCATACATCCTATTAAACCATGTATCCTACTACATATAATCGTGTGACTTAATTCTGGGTTATAGAGGTGCTCACATGGTTTTCACACTTTTCGGAAAACCGCATGGGGTAGACTATACAATGTGAGGTTATTAGATATAGGGTTTCGTATGGTTGGCACAAATGTCTCCAAACACTGTGGGTTAAATAGTGCAGGTATGTTTTTTTAAAGAATTAATTTTATAAAATTAAATTCAATGTTAATATAAATTTCAATAAATTTGAGTAATTAGTGAGTTATATTTATTTAAATTTAGTTTGAGCGAACATAATTAAATGATGATGAATTGGAGAATTTATTTAATTTAATAATTTTGGATGTAATTTAATTAAATGATTTTGAAATAGATAATTTATTTAATTAATTTCATTTTAAATGAATTTAGTTAAATGACCTGTAAATGGGGACATTGAGGTTTATCAAAGTAATGTAATATTAAAGGGTAATAATAATAATATAATGGTTATTATTACTATTATACTAATTATTATAATTAATTTATGGTTTTATTATTATTATATAGGATTAATAGAGGGAGGATCACCCCATTTATCTGCCAATGTGACACACCAGGTAGCAACCACCTTCTATTGAGAAATGTCACCCATTCTCCCAGCTCCTCTTCACATGCCCCTCTCCTCCTAGTTTCATCAAAAATCTTGATCTGTATCGACAAGGTAAGGCCCTCTCCATGTGTTTCATTTTTCACATCGTCCAATATGGTTCTCTGTTACCCAATTTCAGTTAGCTCGAAACCCTTGGTTCATGCTTCATTCGGTTTCTTTAATTATTCCAATTATATGTAGTGTAGATGATGTCTTGGGACACATTGGTACACATTACGATGAACTACACTAAAGTTGAAGTGGTTTAACATGATATGGTTCACTACCATCATATTTAGGTATGGTAATATAGCTGTTAATTGGTTTCACACCCCTTAAATTAAATTTTTATAGTTTATATGAGATGAAGTAAATTAATTGCATGTGTCTTGGTACTCACCACACAAATATATGGTGCTGATATTATTGATAGTGTGTTGTGATCAATTTCATGCATGCACATGCACTATTTTGGAAGTACATGTGCATGAGCGGGTTGCAGTTTCAGTTAGAATACAATGGCTTGGCCAATTTATTGAGGTTGGGTTATCAACATAGCTTAATTGATCAAATATAGTTGTTGATTATTTATCCTGGATGATAAATTTTACTACAATTTATAGAATGAATTGATATTTGTGTAAAATTTTTATTAGATTACAAAATCATGGGTTTTTTATAAAACCCCACAGATGAAGGGGGGTTGCCTTCAAGCTAAAAACATAGTGACTAGACTAATAGGTTTTATTAGCATTATGATATTCATTTTCCTATTCTTTCCTTGTTAGTGGGAAGTTTTTATATTGAGGTAATATTTTTTTCTTCTTTGGGAAGTCTATTTCATCCTTCACATGTTGATTCCCTTGGGTTAATTGATAATTATGAGTTATTATGTGGGATATATTGATACAATTAATTTTGAATTAATTGTGTGCCTTGAGATTATTATATAGATAATTAATCGATAGATTTATTATGATAAATTGAATATGCTAAGATGGTATAATTAATTATAAATTAAATATGTTCCATTGATAATATGATCTAGATAAATAATTGTAGGATTAATTATGAAATGTTAATATTATAATGATATAATTATTCCTGGAATATTGATTTTGGATTTTTAATAGTGATAGTGATTAATTATTTGATGAATTAATTAATGGTTTAAAGAACTTAATTAATTTTTGAGTTAACTAATGGAATGGATGTGTTTAAAAAATTATTGAATAAGTAATGGTATTGGAATGGATAATTAATTTGTAGGTTAATTATGTGATAAATAATTGGAACACAGTCATTCTAAATTGATAAGTACAATTGTTAACAACGTCATCCTACATACGAGTAAAGAGAATGGGAACATGATCATTCTAAATTGAGAAATCCAAATGGTTACATGGTCATCATACTTATAAGTAAATATAATGGGAACATGTTCATTATAGTTATACGTATAAATGATAACACATTCATTATGATGATGAGTAATGAGAATGGGAACATTGTCATTCTATTGAGGAGTAAGCGTGGTAACATGGTCATCTTACATACTTTTTTTTATTTTTGAATCCATGGAATAGTGCATTATAAATATAAAATTAAAGTATATAAGTAATTACACTATACATTATTGGATCACATGATAATATTCAAGCTCTAGAATTAAGAGAATCAGGTATTGAGATATGGTATCACCTTTGAATACTTCAGACACAAACATTAGACGAAGAAGGCATTATGATGTAATATCATCTCTACATACTCCGGAGTCAGGCATGAGATGAAACAAGTATTGAGATATGATGTAATCATTAATATTTCAGAGACTTTAATGAGATGAAGCACTTATAAATATTTCATATTACCTAGGTAATTCCTTTGGCTCTTGTATGAGAAGAAGTTAGTATTGAGGTAATAGTATGCCCGGGAACCATGGAGTTAAGAAATGAGTAAATAAAAAATATTAAAAATGTGATAAATAGTTCATTTTACATTATTTATATATATGTGTTCCCTATTCAGACATTTATTTCGGCTATGGGATCAAGCTGGTATCGTCGTTAGGTGTCCCTTTAGAACCTGGATGGGTGGTTGGTTATTTATTCAATTATTTTATTTCTTCGATATACATGCACACTATTTTGTAATATTTAATTGTCTAGATTGATCTTGAAATCCCGTGGTCCCGGAAAACATATATTTATATCTCATAGCCTATTTGGTCTACCATTGAACTGGCGTACCTGAGTAGACATTCTTGTTCTCAAGACCGTGGACTTCATTGTTATTGTTTGTTGTACCTAGGAGTTTGAAGAAAAGAACCGATCAGAATCTCAGGATGCTCGTGGAGATCTCCGATAGGGATTTTAGTATATAATTTATTAATGAAATGATATTTATATCATGTTTTTTTACTTTTTGATACATTTATCACAATGACATTCATGCATTGTATAAACTGAAATTGACCATTTTCATTATTTATTTGATATTATAATTTCGTTCCACTTTGGTCATCTATTTATATATTATTATACTACTATGAAAAATATGTTATGAGGGTATAGTCTCCCTGCCTACTAACCTTACACCATCACTGCTAGTCGGTATCCTCTAGAATATAGGGAGATGTTCTTGATGTCATGTTGAGATCGGTTCTGCTATCAGTTCATTGGTTAGCTGGGTTGGGATATTCAATTCATCCTGATTAATTTTTTAGATATTATTTTAAAAATATTAACAATAGATAAATTTATTCAATGTTAAAATAAATAAAAATTTATTTACTAAGATCCTTAAAAGGATCAATTTTATGATAATTTTTGTGCAAGCTCTCAAACACCTGGATATTTTTACTAAGTGAAAATTTAGGTCTATCATATAGTGTTTCTATTGAGTATCATTAGTATGAAATAAATAATATTTTAATTTATGTTAAAATATTTTTTATAGTATAAATTTCAATGAATAAAAAAACATGGGAGGATTTGGGGAGTGACATGGAACAAAATCATGAGAATATAGAAAAAAAATATTTAAATCCACTAAAATGAAAATATATAATTCATATAATATTACTCTTCATTATTCATTAAACATAATCCTCTATATTTAAATAAATTTAATTGGTATTCCAAAATATTTTGAGCCCTCAAAAAATATATAAATTATAATAATAAAAAATAATGAATAAAATGATCCCAATGGTGATATCATTCATTCTAATCACATCACTATACTTTGATGACAGTCCAAAATATAACTAGTATATAATTGAAAATTATAGAGCAATATTTGAATAATTCCTAATAAATATGTCTCTTTAATATATTTATATCTTAATTTACCATGGTTAGGTCATATCCAAGTTTTGGCTTCCCATCAAAGTAGTTACCCTTGTTTTAGCTCATGGGTTGTAGCCCTTATAAAATGAGCACTCAAATTGAGAAATTCATTGTAGCCCATACCATGAGGGGAACCTATATATAGTTCTAGTTATATTGTATCATAGAATACCTTTATAAATATTATGAACTATATCACTCTTATGGGGATCATTTTACTTCAAAACTGCACTTATCAAAAAATTTATTAATATAAAACCCTTCTATATACCCATGTTCCACTAGTGTTTATATATCAACCCTCAAAATGAAATTTATTTTGTTAGTGATTATAATTATACCATAAAATTCTATATCATGTTGATTCATTTTTTAAATTTTTTATTTTCCATTCATATTCAGACAGAGCCAGCCTTATATTAAAATTTTCAATCACTCATGATTCAAATAAATTTAATCTCAATTAAGTGATAAAAATTTATATCTTTATTTTTGACCACATATTGAAATAAAATATATTAAGTTATAATAAATTATATCAACTATGAAAAATAATATAACACCAATTAGTAGAATTTTAATCTTATAGATGATTGACGTAAAATAAATTATTAGAAGGGTAAAGTACAATCTTCTCTAAACTCATACATTCCATAAAGAAAATAAAATAACACATTTAAATAAAAAATACGTTACATTCAAATGATTGATGGAATTAAATAAATTTAAAAAAAGGAAAAAACTCACGATATACATTAAAAAAGATATCTAGTCCACTAGAATTCATTATTTAGAGTGGTGAAAATAAACCACCATCTTTGTACACAGCCTTATAAATCCTTGATAAAATAATAAAACAGATATAGTGGGTAATTCATGTATTTAAAATGTAAACAACATTATATAAAAAATTATTCATTGAAAAATAACTATAATATGGTCTAATTTCCCATAAATATTCCATGAAAAAAATGTATGGTCATATCTATTATGAGGTACATGCCTCATTATTTTTATGTATGAGTATTTTTGTTTCTATAATTAATCCCTTGTTTTGGGTTAGACAAAATCACTATATGTATTATGAATTTAAATAGGAATGGAATAAAATTTCAAAATATATGAATTAGTTAATATCATTAATGGTTAATTCATAATGTGAATTATTCTAGGAAGATTTCATGAAATTAAATAATGTGTTAAAGGAGTATTCTATGAGGAATGGATTTCATAACATGATATTTAGTTCATTATAGGAACTATTTTTGGGGATTTTATGTTTATGACACTTATTTTCATTCATATATGGAAACTAAATGATTCAACACATTTAAATATTAGTTTACTTTTTAATGGGGTTGCATCCAGAAGTTGTTTTAGTTATGACACCAAGAAATTCTCCCATTTCTCATTCTCTTGTTCCTTAAATAATATCCCTCATGTCTGATATTTTTCTAGTTCTCTTCATCGAAAACAAAGTTTTATTTTCATACGGTTGTATAAATCATAGATAATGAAGTAAGGCCTCTCATGTATTCTTATCATCAATTTTTTATAGATTTTACATGAGGATGACCCAATATCTGGATAGAAGACACTTGGTTTTAGAATGATTTCTTATATAAACATATTTTTATTATTCTTCAATGATGGATATGAATGGGAATCACACTTTAACCTCAGTTATTGATGATATTATTTATCTTCTCTATATTTAAGGTTTGTGGTCTAGAAAAACATTCTAATCTCGGTTTAATTTTTCTTTTATGTTCAATAAGTGTGATAAGGTTTTATAATCTTGTGTGTGGCCCAACCAAATGTGATATAATGTCTGGAAAAAATAAAAATTCAAGAATATTTAGTTAGAAATTCATTTTCGTTTACTAAATAAGAACTCTTTGATTTATTATATTTTAGTATTAAGTCATCACCATTATATAACTAATTATTACAACACATTCTAGACACTTCCAAATAGAATCCTTTTTTTCAGAAAACAAATTAAGAACTGTTTTCCATATCATCAAACATCTTCATTATATTTTTCATAGTATAATTAATCCACTAATCGTCCTTAAAAAAATTAATGAAATTTTAAAAGGTGTTTTTAGAAAAACAATTCATTAAGGGACGCTAAAGTAAAGACAAAAACTATTTGTCTATGAAAAAATATAAAAAATTCTTTTTGAAAATAATTTTTTTTTTCAAAATAATATTTCTATTATCGATTAAATCAACATCACTAAACACATATTTTAATAAATAAAATAAGAATAAATTTAAAAGGAATTGTAAATACAAATTTTTTCATTAATATATTGAAAATCATGTGAAAACTTGATAAAAATTTATAATTTTCTCCCATAAGTGGTAGAATATGTTTTCCATAAAAAATTACCATGTCACACACCTATTTTAAATAACAATATTTTAATAAAATACATGGAAATAAGATATGAATCATAAAGTTATCATGAGTAATATGTTTCATATATCACTTAAATATAGAATAACCATTACATTTATAAATGTAACAACCATCATGATTAATAATATAATAACATTTAGATTTATAAATAATCCTTATGGTTACTAGTAGACTGTTCATTAGGTTCAATATCCACCGTAAATCATACTGAATTCATTTTATTGATATCACAAACCCACCACTCATTCATTTATAAATGAACCAACAATCTTCCAATAAATTATTCAATAACAATAAAATAATCCAAAAACATAAAATCCAGTAGTTCTAAAATTTTTTTTAGAACCCATAAGAAAACATTTCTACATATTGATATATTCCATTCTATTAAAACACAATTATTAAATTGAAATTATAAGAACCAAGGTAATGAATTATTTTCATTTATAAATACATTAATATTTTTACAATAGTAAAAAATTAAATTACATTTTTTTATTTTCATAAAACCCATTGATGATATGAAAATTAATATTGAACATTACTTTTGTCATTTCTAAATATAGTAAAAACATTTTGTATAACATAAATAAAAATTATTCATTTTGAATACCATTGAATCAAATTAAAGAGTGAAATAAATTTTAATTTATAACTATATAATTTATATACAGATACATCTATAAACTATTTTTTTAATATGGTGATATAAGATAAAATGAGTTTTAAGGGAAACATTAAAATTGATTTTTAACGAAATGTCATTATCTTGATCCTGGCTCATCACAAACATTATTTATCTTCATGAATAATTAACATGTATTAATTATTAACTTTTTAAAGAAACATTTTCACTTTTATATTTTATATTAATTTTATTTATTACCATTCTATATTCAAATACTTATTTAGTATCATTTATGTTTGAGGTTTTGATGATATTATGCTCATAAGTTTGAAACGAAATTGATAAGTTGACTATGTCAATGAAGTAATTATATCATTACCCCCACAATAATAATCATTACATAATTTTAATTTTTTATAAGGAAATTATTCTATTAATAAAAAACATTAATTATGGTTATGAAAAATTAATTATGTGATAGTCATTGATAATGTATTATATACATACAAAGGATTGAAATTTCCATTATTAAATGACAATGATGGAAAGAATGTAATTATTATTTTATCTTTATAGAATAATAATTATATGCTAAATTTTATATTATTAATTTATATATACTCATATATATAATTTATGTGATGTGGGAATAAAAATTGAATCACATATCTTTGTGGAGGTGTTACTCCAAGTGAATACACAAACAACGTTATCATTTTCATTGAAGGAATAGTTTAAAAAATAGATGATTTATTATTTCCCCAAAATTATAAATATAACAAGAATATAATATATATATATATATATATATATATATTAAATTCATCATTAAAACTATATGTGACAGGTGATGATATGAAACAAATTACAATTGTTTGTGAGGAGGTAGTCTTTGGTACACATAAACGATGGTTTCATTTTCCATTTGATGGGAGAGTATATGGATTTTGTCTTTTATAGAAAAATAATAAAATTATAGTATATGAAATAATCTATTTTTATTATTTTATTCTATTTTTATGTGGTGGAATATGAAATAAAATTAAACATATTGATTAAGAAACTTACCTCTTCATCATAAGACCTTTTAAGGTTTAAACTAATGCATTATTATGATCATTTTCAAATCGAACCAATGAAACTAGAACATGGGTATTGATGTCTGTAAGGGATTTTTTCTGGGGAAATTTTGGAATTTTATAAAGTATTAAATTAATATAAATAGATTTTCATGTTCAAATGGATATAAAAATATATAATTTGACTATAATAAAAGGATGAGTCTAGATCATATCTTAATGAAAAATAGGGAATTTTTAGGTTTTTTCTATCCTTATATTCTATTTTTACCCTTGTAATCATTTTTTCACAATTATTGCAGTATTAATGCTATTAAAATTTAGGGGATAAAAATATAAAATAAAAATAAGAGTGTGTCTCAAAGAGATTTTGGATTGTATTTTCAACTATTTTCAATTCATTGAGGTAAATATAATATTTTTATGATTTCTTTGTCATTTAATAAAACATTATTTAGTATAAGACATCAATAATGTTAATTTTCACATTATTCATACAGTTTGACTTTAAAAAATCTACAAAAATATAGAATTGAAATATATACAATCAATACATCCCGTAAATGTTTTATAATCTATAAAATTTGTGCAATACTGTAATTTACAAAAATTAAATAATTTTTATATTTTTTAAAATTTTTTTTAAAATTTTTTTTACTTAAATAATTACTCCATAAATGTTGTGTAAGTAGTTAATGAATATATTTCATCACTACAAACTAGAAATGAATTTCCATGATGAAAAAACATTATCCTAAATTTAGATATTTATATATACACATGTTTTCTTATAATCCCAATGTCAAAAGTTTAATTATTACAAAATAAAGGGATTGTTATTTCTATCTTTCCCTTAGATAATTTTGTAAATAAGTAATAGTCACACCCATATAGAAATATTTCATATATGAGAATCATTTATTATTTTAAAGGAACTTTACTAGTCTAATAAAATTATTTCATGTGTTATGATTACATTTTAGGCCTTATAGAATAATTTTACCCAAAATTAAACCATATTACATTTACCAATGTAACAAATATTTATTAAGGTTAGTAATCATAATATCCAAAAATTAAAGGGACCTATATACCTAATTTTACATTTTTATTAAATATATAAATCAGATTTTCTATATTCATTAGACATAATTGGTAGAAACTATTTTTAAATAACACTAGTCAAATGTGAAAAAAAAATAGTTTTCAAAAGTAATAAATTTCTATAAATAATATTTTTTACCAAAAAATACATGTATTAAAATCAATCATAATACTATAATGGTATTATTGGAAATTAATTGGAATCAATTATTCTTTAACAATAATCTAATATATATTATTAGTATGTAAATTATTTAAAATAAAATATATTCATCAATAAAGAATAATAATTTCACTACTCATTGAGAAGTTAATAATTATAAAAAATATCAAAAATTCCCAGAAATCTAATTTTGACAAGAAGATTGAATAATTATATCCTTATTGTAAAGTAACATTTAAATTTATTTTATAAATTCATTAAATTTTCAACTCACAAAATCAAACAAATATCATTTTCAATGAAATTGTATTTGTGATACATAAAATAACATTACTAAAAAATTAATTATTACATAAACCTTAATCAATAAATATGTATTGATAAAGAACATTTTATATATATTAAATAATGTTGTTAATACTATTCATACCTAATAATTCAATGGAATGGGTATAAAATACACAATTAAATAATATTATTTCATCGTTTATTTAAGCTGGGTGTTGTTTTTCTTATATAGTATCTAACATAATGTCGTTAAATTAAAATATTGGTGTGTTATATTCACCCCCCCCCCCCCGCCCCACCACCACCACCATATTTATAAATATTATCATCCATTTGTGAACATTATATTGGTTATAAAAGGGTTAATATTTCAAAAATCAATACTTGAAATCTCATATCATAAAAAATCCTAAATTTTTTTTTTCAGAGAAGTCAGAAAGGGACATATAAATGATATTTGGATTAACATATAACATGGTTTAAAAATAGAAGAACAATGATTATATTTAAATATATGGATAGAGAAGAATATAATACCACTCAAATATTTAAATATAGTGATAGATATCATTGATCACAAGAAGTTTAATGCTATTCAAAATGTTAATGAACAAAAACAAATTATCTAAAATGTTGTGAAAAGTCCATAAATATATCAAAAGTAAATGTAATAGAATGTTATTTTCATTTAATTATCCATCATTAATAGATTATAATTTCATTCATCATATTTATTAATAATAGAAGTAATAATATTTACATGATATGTAAAATTTTGTCCTTCAATCAATTTCACCCATAATCTCATCTTCTTCTCAAAACATTGATTAATCATGATGAATATATATTTGTCTGGAAGAACAAAAAAAAATTTCTAATGTGTGACATAATTACACAAAGGTTCACAAATTATAACTTCAATCTGAAGACTTTATAAAAAATGGTTTTCATAGGATAAGATTCTTACAAAAATGTATAATCATCAACTAATGATACATAAAATTAATCATGAAATCCAAAAAAAATAAACATAATTTTTAATATATATCATTCGATAAATAAATACACTTGATGTTCCAAACCATGTTGAGATCCAAACAATCAAAATAATTTTTTTAAATACCATGTTAAATTATACAATTATCTATAAAAACATTATTCACTGTTAATATATCATACCGAATAATTTTATCGCCTAATCATTTAAAACCTAATAAATGATAATCATTTTCATAAATTACATGAATCACTGTTTCTCTACATTAAAATCATATATTGATCAAAAATATTGCATAACATTTTTTACTAAAATAGAATCCCATTATTATATTTTAAATATAATCATATATTGTTCCCAAAATAGCACAGTTCATCAAAAATATCATTAATAACCAAATCTATATTCAATATTGTTGTTATCATTTATAAAAAAAAAATCTTTATTTAGAACATCATTATCATAATTCATTGTAACCAATACATCGTGTCAACTAGTATTAGTTTATTCACCATTATCAACATTTGAGTTTTGGTTGAAGACCATTTACCTTAATGTATTTTAAATGTTTTTCTTTTTACTAAATTCTTATAACATATCCATATATAATAAAAAAACATAAAAATAACCCTAATATTTAATTCTTATATAAAAGACTAATATTTATCGACACCATTAATCATATTTCCAATAAATATAATAGAATTCATCATCAAATAAATATTATTTTAAGAAATATACTCATAATTTTTATATATACCTCAATTATCTATTAATAATCAATATAGGTCTCTAAAGAATAATCACATTTTCACTATGGAACTCTTTAAAGGTTTCAATTAAATTTAAAATATTATCAAAATTTTGATTTCATGTATTCTTAATGAATATTATATTAGTGATTCATTATTTTCATAATATTTATTATATTTAAAAATATCATTGATAATGTATTAGTACAATATAATTATGAAAACTGAATATATGATCACATTATTCATTCCATTTTATTGTAAATATTTTATCATTTATTCTGAAACTTGTTTATTAATCCATCATTCTAGTAACTAATGATATGAATTATGTCATTATGATTCATCAACATCCAACCAATAATGTTTCATTATTATATAATAAATAAATATTTGAATACTATAATAAAGAATCATTTTCTTTCTTTATGCTTTTATATCATTATTGTGTTCAATTTTGATGTCTATATCTTCAGAAAATAAATAGATATATCATTGGTTATGTTTCTCTTACTAAATGACATGGATGAGTTGATATTTTTAAATAAAATAAAACAAATACCATGATATATGGAAATTTTATAAAAAATCTAATTTTTTTGATAGATCAATTAGTTTCATATAGGTGATTTATAAGTTAAAAATAATTTCAAAATAAATTGATTGATATTTTTCCATGATAATGATGATTATAATTTATTCACTAGATAAAAAGGCTATGTTAGATCATACACCTTTAATCATTATAAAAGATCATTAATAATCTAAAAGCAACATCAATAAAACATAAAATTAATAATGGTTTGTTAAAATAAAATTTCTCCTTATTAAGAAAATACCCACAAAGATCATATAATACGTTAACCTTGGAGTCCTAAAAATTAACCTAATTAACAAGAACATTATTGAATTTCTTATTGTTAATGATTCTCTAATACATTTACGGTTACAACCTAAAAAATGTAATGTTATTATTCAGATTTAATCATTTTTATTTAACTAATGTGTTACATATACCTCCACTCAATAAAATTTCTTATAAAATATCATAAATCTCTATAAAATACCAAAAAATAAACCTTTAAAAAATAATATTTATTTGAATTTGTGATAAAAATTATATGTTTTAAAAAATATGGTATCCATAACTCCAAATTTTACCCCTTATAAAAACATCTTAATATCCAAAGTTATCTAAAACCATCTCGGATACTAACTATAAAGACGAACCCTTCATCCACAAATATTCTAGTTTATTAATAATATAATTAATTTTTATTAATTATTAAATATATTTTTAATTTTATAGTTTTATGAAACTGGTTTATGACCCTTAGATAAATTTTTATAACATCAAAAAATGATCATTTCATCTTAGTATCCCTTTTTCAAAAAAAAATAATTTTTATTATATAACAAGTTTTCTATTTATGAAACATCTTCCAAATTTTCATCTTAACCTCAGACATATCTAATTTCATATATAATCCTTTTGAAAGTTATTTTAAAATTTAATATGAGAATTGAAATATGATTAAGGTACATAAAATAGATGAAATAAATCATTATTCCATGAATACTTACAAAAAATAAAAATAAACCTACAGTATAAAATAAACCATTTCTAACTCATGAATTCAACTTATCTTCGCAAATCATTTCATTAAACAATTAGTAATAAATTTAAAAGTAATAATAAACTTATAATTGTTTATTAAAATAATTATAATTTTATGAAAACATAAAAAAATGGTTATACCTTTCACCCTTAAGAAGTTTCATATACATTTCATTAATGATAATCTCATTAATACAATTTGTAAATCATATTATTTCCAAAAAACATATCATGAATATATAAATAATATATATATCTTGAGACAACATTTTTTTACCAATCATACATATTTAATAACACTAATAGTGATTAATTGAATAACATTCATCATTACAGATAGAATAACCTTCATGGTAACAAATAACATTCCCTAATAAATGTGTAATAACCCTCGTCGTTAACATACTACATAAATCATACCTAAATAGTAATATGTCTAAAACAGAACCACATATACATGGATTATTATGGAACCACACATCCTCATAAATAGTTCTCAATAACTAAATCATAATCATAACAAATTAAACCATGAAGTTCACAACTCATTCTTGTCACATATAATAAGTAATTTCTAGTTATTAATATATCATGTTCGGTTAAAATCCAATTTTTAAATATAAATTTCATAGATAAATTAAGAAATGGGGTTTCCATTGGAAAAAAAATTAGAATATAATTAAGTATATAAAAATCATTTTAATGGTGGGAATGTCCATAGACTCCATAATCTTTATAATAGAAAACTCATTTTGTCTTTTAAAAGGAGAGACAGAAATACTATATAAAATATGTAAGAAAATAATTACTCTAAAAATTTGAATAAAATTAAATAATTTACTTTAATTTAATTTATGTTTCATTTATTTTCTACTAGAAACATCCCCAAAATAATTTAACAAATATACACCACTTATGAATGAGTTTTTATGGATACATTAAATGAGGATTTTCTAAAGAAAGTCACTTACCTTGAGTCTGACCCACCCTGTTTGATCAGTATCATCCTAAATAATGAAAATTTGTTAATTATTTAATTTATTATGAATATTTTTGAAATTTAATTTATTTATTTTATTTTATTTATTCATAGGTTATATACAATGAAATTAAAATGTATGTCTATGTTTTCCATTTTAATGACATTCGGGTCATCAGTCTAAAATGTCTTTGATAGGATAAATACTAGAAATGTGGTTATTATACTATAATACCAAGAATAATAAATATTATTTAATGACGTTTTTTATAGAAAAATTATATTTTTTAAAGTAATCCATGTAATATGGTTATGAAAAATTAACTACGTTACAATCACGGAGATGGTATATTATACATACGTATGAGTCACATTTTGATTATTGAGTGACTAAGATAATAAAAAGGAAAGTATTATCATATCTTTACAAAATTAACACTATGTCATATATAAGCCATTATTTCTTTAGATATAAGTAAATATATCTTCCATATGATGTGGTGAGGAAAAAAATCGCATCGCTTCATTGGTGTTGTTGTCCTCATATAAGAACTGCAACGTTATCAATTTTTAATGAATAACATATTAAAAAAATATATTATTTTTTGAATATATCCTTAATATAATTTATATAAATTTTATCTATCTTTATAACCACCATTGAAAGGTGGTGATGAAAAATAAATTACATCAGTTTGTGAGGTAGAACACCACCATAAACCTAAATGATGGGTTCATTTCTTATTTGATGGGAGACGATATAGATGTAGGTCATAAAATTAATATTATATAATCTTGGTATAAGGAATATACTAGTGATAAAATTGATATTGTTTGAAGAATGATTTAAGGTGGTAAAAAATTAAATAAAATGAGAACTCATTATTAACATTACTATATTTTCTTCAGACAAGATGCCCTTTGACATTAGAGTAATGTGAAGCTATTTGAATTTTATAAATTATAAAATGAATAAAAATTAATTTTCATTTTCATTTATCATTAGATTAATAATATTATTGACACTACTTAAAAAATAACAAAAAATATAGACAATCTTTGGATATTTTTTATCATGAAGAATGGTTCAAATAGTATAGAAGAAAAATCCACAATACTCCTACAGATCTTCACACTAGAGTAGATTCACTAGCCTACGCAAAGGAGTTGTGAGGCCGACCTACGCGATCGAACTACGTAGCATAGCTCTGCGCCCGAAGATGTTTTGGGAATCTCTGTGGAATATCTTCATGGTAAAGCTATGCGAAGCACCTGTGCCAGCCAACATTTCTTCGACCAGGCCTATCCATTCCTATAAATAGAACCCTTGGGCTCCCCATTTCCGGATTGAAAAAAAGTGAAAGACTCTCTGAAGATCCCATTGCGTAGCTCATTCACCTAGATCCCTCAAATTGTCTCAGGAATCTCTCTAAACCATAGGAGAAGAGATGATTAAATGAGATAGGGATGTTTTGAGGTTCTTCACATTCTTTAGTCAACATCCACACCATTACATCGTACCTGCATGTTGCGCCTACACGGTACACCTATGCGCCGTACCTCTGTGTTACACATACACGATACACCTGTGTGCCGAACCTACATGGTTTACCTACATAGTACATCTCCGTAGTGAACCAAGGTGGAATACTTGAACAGGGGACCTATGCAACCTACTCAAATACCCTTTAAATATCCATTAATGGCAGGATCTCCTTCCTTGGTTCCCTTATCTGAAAGGGACTAAGTTGAAACCTCAACAAAAACCTATTGACTTTTCAAACCTTTGGGAAAGGCACATCAGCATGTCTCCTATTTGGATTTGTATATCCACAGTCATAGGTTTCCCACATTTTCTTCATAGTGGGGTTAGGATTCATGGGAAGTTTTGGGTTTGTATATCCACAGTCACATGGAATTTTCTCCTAGAAACATTATTGCGAAGTTCCCTGTTTGGGGAAGGGTTGTTTCTCTGGAGACTCCTTTCTCAAAGAGATGACCCGGGATCTCAGGTTTCTAGTAGGGAGGGTCTGGTTCACTTATTTCTTTTCCATGGAAGCATAAGAGAAGTCTCCATCCTCTAACAGGACCAATTTCAGGGTAGCCATCCAGGTATATGTTCCTCACCTTCACCCCTTCTTCCTTACATTGGACCATTGTCTACCCTTTTAGACGGTCGACACACCCTCTTCCATCATCATCGAGGAAATTTTTGAGAGCGTAAAGTTTCATTGTTAAATCTCTCACATCCTATTGTTTCTCACACCGAGCATGACTCACGTGGGCATAGAGATACATGATGGTTACAATATGTGCACAAACACTCATCAAGGAACTATGAGAACTATAATTCCTTTTTAAATCAGGATAATTAGGAATCTCTTTTAGATCCTGAGCTCACCAGATATCCACTTTTGGAATCTAACCCTAATTCCCCTGATTTGGGCATCCTCCTTAGGAAATAAGCCCCAAATTCAATCCGAAAATCACCAAGGCATCCTTTTTAGGAAGTAAGCCCAAACTCATCTATCTTAGAGAACCATAATCTTCTATAAGACACATAAAATTATGTGGGATTTGATTCCCATCCATATGGGATACGTAGGAATCATTTTTGAGGTTCAAACCCAATACATCAAATAAACCCTGTTCTCCTTGGGCCATATTCTTAATAGGGTCTGACCCAACTTGGAAACTCGTATCCATTCCAAGTTCCTTAGGCTGCTTCAGCATAAGTTCCACACTAATATTCAACTAAGAACTTATCTCTTAGAGGTCCTTATCACATGACCCTAAAATGTATTATGTGTCCCATTTTGTGGCACTGAACTACGAGGGTTCTGATTCCATTCACAAGGATGCATAGGTAGCCCATTTAATGGGAATGATCCCAAAATCAAACCAAACTTTTGTATCCTAGGATGAAAATTAATTATACAGTTCCCCATTAATTGGATTAAAGATAAATATCATCACAATGATGATTAAAATAATCTACAATCAGTATATTAGAGGATACCATTGATGGAAAAACTCGAATACATACGGATATTTCCATTAATGAAGAACCTATAATACATAATAAGGATTCTAAAATATTACACATGTTAATAAGTGATTAAAAATTCCAAGGGATACGTATAATATACTTGGTGAATTAATATGGATTCATAAAAATACTTTAATTTTACAATGAGATCCCCAGAGTAGACAATAATTCCTCCCAAAAAAGGTGTGATGAGTTCGACTTCCCATCCTCTCGACCGATGCACTTTCATAAGTTTCGTAAAGATCAAAACATAATGAACCCCTACCATTGGAATGTAGGTCCTATTTTGGATAACGAACTGTTGGAAGTTTCTAGTTACATTAATAAATCCAATGGAAAACACCTGGAAACAATCATTCTTCAATCTAGAACACAGTTTTCAAGGAACTACGAAAAAATAATGGTGAACCTGACGTGAATACATAACCAAGTTAATAATGTTACAAAAATGTTAGGCACCTATAAATTAATAAAGGAAGGCTAGAAAAAAGAATCAATCAAGTTTGTATCAATCTGAAAATATTTTGCTTTAATAATTTTTTTCATTGTTCATAGTTTTCTATAAAACTCCCTTCAAACCAAAGAATGAATTTCTCCAAGACAACATCTAGGAACTTCCCGGCAGCTGCTCAAGCTAGATATCCATCCACATGAAGGATGTTATCATTAACCAAGTATCCTCAATGCTGGGTCCCAAATGTGCTGGTGAAGGAATATCTCCAGCACAGTACAATACCAGCATTGGAGGCTTCTCGACAGGCCCTCCAGGTCAGCAATAATCCTCGAGAATCTGGCCAACAAAGACCAATGGTAAAGAAGCAAATGGTTCCAACCACCATCTCCAACCATTTTGGGAATTTATCCCCATAATTTAACAGTAAATATCTCCCATACTACTAGTAGGTGGATCAAGAGGTCACTCAAGGCCTCAATTAAAGAATGCATGAGTCTTTCCTGAGGAATCCCACCAGAAATCGCTGCCAGTATCATGCGGTAGTGTATCCCCAACATGATGGGGGTCTTGCCTCTGGAAGTTTGGTCTAGGTCTCTTAGAACCGGGAAAGAAAGAAGAACTTCCAGGGACAACATTTGGTCAATAGAGAGCAGGTTCTCACCTCTTCCACTTCTGAAGACGACCATCGGCCAAAGTTGATGACAAACAATGAGTGGGCACATACACCCGTCCTTTTTAATTTTTCTACTCAGCAGTCTTGTCTGATAGCAACAAACCAATCCCACCAGATAAACCTAGTGGACTATCATGAACAACCACATAAACCCGCTCACAAGTTATCATCCATTTATCATGCTCATCTGACAGCATTTAAAGAGGCCCACCAATCTAATATGTTTGAAACTAGTAAACAAAAACATACACCTGTTTACAATCAACAATTATGTCAGTAGTTTCATCTGCCAGTATTGAAGATATCCCATCAACTATACTAGATGGAAAACAGCCATCATGCACATACACATGCTGATGTTCATCAAACCTACCAATATTCTCGTTTGGTAACACTCGGAGAAGTCAGTCGGAATTCTCTGATGAAAAATTTAAGGCAGACCCAACTCTCTGCCCCCATTCATGAGTACTGTCAATATCCATTGATCGGAAAAGGAGGACATGAGAAAGCACATACACCTAATCTAGATATGAAGTGGACGTATATTCCTGTTCCGGATTTTGAAGCCACCAAACACATCTTATAAATGGTGAAGGGGCAGATGCATATACCTGCCCATATTCTAGAAGCATGCCAGTATATTTTAACTACTTCAGCAGTACCTGGGAACATATATATAAATCTCTCCCAACATAGAGGGTAACACTTTATTATGTCATCTCGGAGTAAATACATACCTCTGTTCTAGTCCAGAGGGGTCATGGGGAATTTTCCACTATATCATATAGACAACAGGATGGGTAAAATACACCCTTTCCAATTGTAGTTAATTAGTCCGTTCTGATTACTATTTCAAGGTAGGAACATACACCTTCCCATTATAACCACTTCTCCCAACAGGTTTTCCCAAATAAGTATAATAGAACATCCAAAAAGAAATATCACCAAATACCAATGGAAAATCAAGAGTGAAGCTATTATTTAGCTCCTATTAATTCTGGAGTTCTGGAAGCCATCATACATTTATTTATTTCTAATCAAGATCATACCCTCTCATTACCATGTTTTGGGAGAGGTAGTTGTAATTCTGAGTTTTCTCACTGGAAACTTCATCATGAAGGCATGCTTCATGAATATTCGGTCAATCCAGAGTGTCTATCTTTGGATGAGAGCCATGGAAACCCTCCATGTGGACAGAAGACCAAGGAGAAAGAAGATTTATCCCTTGCTATATTCAATCGTGGTGATCCTCTCCACCATGGCATTCACTGCAAAAATCCTCTCCGCAGTAGTTTTTCTCATTGTCAAAAGAAATCCATAATTGACTATGTTGCAAAAAAAAATTCTATACTATCTCGAGGAACTTGCAAACTCAAGGATAGTCATTTCTAATGCCTTCTCATTTATGGGTGAAACACTTTCTTAGTCAGAATACATCTTAAGTGAACAATCATTCTCTGGAACTATCTTGGTTTATTTTTCTTCTAATGAAGAGAATCCACTTTGGTCAGACCAAGTGGAGATACCTCCAGTGAAAGATGATGAAGACATGTTAAGCATAAGAAAACAATTAGCTAAAGGAGAAATACATTTCATGTTCTGGTCTTCACCAAGTTCTAAATTTGATATTCCAGAATTGATGATAGAAGATTGCATTCAAGACAGTCGTCTCAACTTATGAAAAACTCCTAGTAATTTGAAAACAAAAGTATTACAATATGATGAATATAAAAATCATATAAATGTAATATAAGGGTTATAACACCAAATTGGCATGGAATCTCTTTCAGTTTCCCAACATCCAATGGATGAAAAACAACATAGAACCCTTTAGCGTGCATGTCTCAATGTTCTGAAGAGGCTACACCAATTAATTTCTGATTCTCCATATAATGTTCGCATCATAGGATAAGGTTCATATGGATTATTTCATTTCAATGCACTCCAAGATCAGAAATGTCTTCAAAAAGTAGTCTCATGCAATGTTATTTCTGAGGCCCGACCTCAATCAATAGGTTTTGTATGTAATAAAATGTATGATCAAGAACAGTAATCAACCCATTCTCATCAGAATTAGGACCAAAGAAAAGAATTTGTTGAGTTAATTATACATCAAGCCTCTGAGAATCATAATAAATAATCCCATTTAAAGGATGTCATGAATTAGAGGATGTAAATTTCTGAAATAACACTTCGATCTTCTGAAACAGATGATTTATATAATTTTAGAATGATGCCCCTAGCTATGGTCCGAACCAAAATCCAAAAAATTAGAAGAGCAGTTGCATGAATTTCAGCTATTGCAGTTCATGAATCACCCCAGCTTTCCAGGCTGGGGGATCATTCAATGCAACATTCAAATTCATTAAACAATGTTCAACGATTTGAAGAAGATAAAAAATATCATCCTCAGCCTGCAAGGATGGGGTCCTTTTCGCAATTTCAATCCCCTCCTCAATAGAAATCAGTTTTCTCCCGATTCGGGAATAATCCACAAGCGTACATCTGAACTATCCAATGATTCCCTTCATGTTACTGTCTACCAAGCAGTTCCAGGGAATATTTCTTATAGGAGAATGGAGAATTGTGAATGACCAAAAGGGAGATGAGCTACCAAAAAAACTGATAGAATGCCATCAATTCATTACGAGTCAGTTAATATTATCAATACTATTGAATAATATCCTCTAGAAAAGAAGTCCAATTCAGCAGAGTCAGAATATGAATTTATTGTTCACAATATAGTGCACACTAAGGAAAATTAAGAAGGTGTGCGTACCCGAAATCAGAGGCTTACCCAGAATCTAGGTATGTCATCAAATAACCAACTCCCCCTCTACAAAAGGAATCTAACACGGGGAAAGGAAAAAATTAAGATTGCACCTCACTTATCAAATAGAGAGGTTAAATCTCTTTCACTTGAAGAGATATTTTAAAATCACTACGAGGAAATGAAGGAGTTGAAAAGAATCAATATAGAATTTCTTCGAAATAGCATTGCTGCTAGACATACTCACCAGACAAATCCTCAACTTGCAAATCCTGTAGGAGATCCTCAGTAGAGGGGATTTTTAGTAAATATAGATGTGGATAATGAATTCCCTCCATTGGGTACACAATCAATACAGGATCATATACATCCTTATAGACATATTTCCATGGGTTATCCAAGATAGATATCAGCACCACTATCAGTGGTCTTACCGTTCATTACACCAGCTCAAGTTCCAGCTGAAAAACATGCACAGAATCCAGCTCATGGGGATATTCCTCAAATACTTTTGAATACAATTGAGTCATTATCCACTTGGTTGGAGGCTATGGAGTAACGATATGCACTAATTTAGCCAGAAAAGAGGGATTACCCTAAATGGGTGGATGTAATCTGTCCCCCACCAAATATTTTGAATACCACATTCCCAATTTTTGATGGATCAGGAGATTATGAACAACACTTAACACATTTTATTTTTTGTTGTGATCCTATGATGAGAACTTCTAAACAACAAAGGGAAGTTAATCAAAGGTGTTTTTTTTAGTCATTACAAGGACCCGCTTTTTTTTATTGTATACAAGTTTGAAATCTCAAAAAATTACGGGGTGAGAAGATCTCCGTCAAAAATTTCTACTTCAATTTAGCTCAACATTACCAAATATGATAGTTTTCTATATTACCAATTGTAAAAAAAGGTAAAATTAAAGAGTTTCAGATTTCATTGCTTTCGAGAAGGGATTAATATATTATTTAAGCTTAGCACTCCCTCAAGAAGAGTTGCTTCCAATCTGGGTGGAAAATCTGCGTGATGAATTATGCACACCATTGATCCTTGTAAAATACACAGGAATCTATTATAGAAAATAAGGCTAAAACTCATGTAATTCCATCAGTTCTTGGAAGGATAATAGGAAAAGAAGAAGCTTCTATAGTTACACTCAAATAGGAACCTGTACCTACTTCTACATCAAGACCTTCATCATACCAAAGGGCTCTACATACTGATCATCAGCAGCAATGACCACCTCATCAAGATGATAAAAGAGATCAAAAGAGAAAATAGTTTGAGTAATTAAAGAATAAAATATATTCTTTATGTATTGATCAAGTTCTCGGCTACTTCATCTCAGCCATAGAAAACTATTTGTTTTAGTTTCCAAATTTGAATAATCCAAATAAAGATGGAGATGAAGATCATCCGAATTATTATCCCTTTCCTCAGGTGTTGGGACACCCCATTCAAGAGTTCATTGTTTTTAAAACCTTATTCAAAAGATGGTAGACTCTGGACAAGTAAAATTTAAATGTTCATCAGCTCAAGTAGCTTGTGTTACTACCCCAAATCCGGAGGAAGAGGGAGAATGAAAAGAGGTTAAAAGTAAAAATGTGAAAAAATATAATGATTGGATGATCAAGAAAATGATCAACTAGTCTGAAGTTGTTTTATGAACACAGTTGAAACAACCAATTTTGTCTTATACCACTACTGCCACCGAAAAAACATCTTTATCAAAAGTTCTTTCCTCCTAAAAACAAAGTTTACATAAAGATAAATAGTAGTCAGAAAATGATGATCCTATGTCAAGACCAAAGTTCTCCTTAATCATGGATGATTTTATGCCATCTGTTTCAAAATTATGGGCACCGCCCTTCCATGTGGTACAACCAGAAGTAACCTATCAGGAATAATCCTCATCAGAGGAAGAATCGATATTTGGTTCCATTAATGTTATCCATTTAACAAATCATTATGGAAATGGTGATTCTAATTTTTTTGAGCTGGAATTCCTTGTGCCTAATTGGGGAACTAAATTAAGATTCCAAGGTTGAGGATACAAGGTAAGACATGTGAATTCCAGAAACCATCATTTTAACTATACCCTTGCTCAAACCATATGTGCGGTAGAAACTCATGGAAGAGACATTTTGCGATCTCAACATGAACAAGGAGTTACTTCCATGAAAAACAAGTCTAATTCTGGAACAATTATTTTGGATAAAAAATTAGAAGCTACACCATCTTATTCATAGTAGATGAATAGACATAATCAGTCCAATTTAACAATGTCAGGGGTATTTCCCACTTTTGTTTCAAAACAGAATACATCTACAACAAAAGCATCAACTTTCAACGCACCTGCAAAACCTCATCTCCATACTGGGAAACACAGACCTTTGGAAAAAAAGTATGATGTCTTGAAACAATTTTACAAAGTACCAGCCATGTTATCAAATTTTTATTCTTTCAATCTGTCAAAATATTTTCAAGAATCACTCATTAAGGCCTTGTTATGTGCTCATGAATTTGAAACTGAAGTTACTACTTTTGAGGTTTATCTTATAGAGAATGACTCTACATAATGTAATAGAGTCAAATATTTTACAGATGAAGATGAAGACTATGTGGTACATGGACACATTAGACCTCTGCATCTCTCTGGAAAGGTCAATGACATGGATATACAATGAGACTTCATTGATAATGGATCCATGGTCATCCTCATTCCCATTCATACACTTCATCAAATGGGCCTGACTGAATCTGACTTATCTCCTTCGAAATTAAGGTAGCAAGGATATAACAAGAATAAATAAGAACCTCTGGGTGAATTTACACTCAAAACTCAGTTTGGAGATCTTGTGTCTAATTATGATTTCATGTTTGTTCGTTATGACACATCCTTCAATATTCTATTTAGAAGGCCTTGGTTGCATCAACATGTAGCCATACCTTCATCATACTACTTGTGTCTGCAATATTGTTTCAATGGTAAAAATGAAACATTGTATGGGGACAAGGATCCATTAAAAATATGTGAATCTCAATACATTGAGGTAGAGTTTTACCACACAAAAGGAATAAAGTCCATGACTAAGTAGATAACCAGAGTTAATGCTCTAAATGGACTGGAAAATATCCATGAAAATTCATTCATGAATTTGATTAAAGATTATGTGTTACCCCTCAATCAGGATTAAAGGGTAAAACCAAATCCATACCCTCATCCAATAATTCCCATAAAGTCAATTATGGAAATTGAGCAGGATAACATGGTAGAAATTATTGATACACCACGAAATGATGGAACCTTGAATAGAGATGTTTTTTATTTCATCTATTGAACTACAATAATTTTCTACTTCATCAATCATAATAGAATAAATTGTAGCAATATTAGAGGGAGGAAAAGATGTTGTTTCTCAATCCATCAATCCTTCTTTACCACAGGAAGACCCTTCATCATCAGTAGGGTCAGAATTGGTGGATTTTTATTTGAGATGTTCAAATATTGACTCCCCCCCTATAGTGACCGCATCCTTTTACATAAAAAAAATTCACGATTTTAAGAATAATTAATCATCAGAGTACAAGCCAAGGATTGTTAAGTCTAGTGTCTTGCAAGACTCGGTACATATAACATAAAACATGGGCAAAAAACTGCTTTATTTAATGTCCATAATGATCTCCTAACTTCCTCTGAGCACTTACATATTCATAGGGTACCCTGGGGAACACATGAACAAATGGATGAGCTGAAAATCCCGATAAGGTAATGAACATAATGATGCATCTCAAGAACATGAGTTATGAGGCATGACATAATGATATCCAAAGCATGAAACTTAAAAATCATTTAATATAAGCATGGGATCATATTAAAATGGAATCATATAAATATGGAAGAATCATAAAACAATACTTTAGTAAGGGTCAAGGCTAACCGCCAATCCCATTTCCCATTTCAGTACGGGTCAAGGCTAACCTCCAATCCCGTTTCACATCGCATCTCACGAGACTTATCCTTACCCAATGCATTGGAGTTCTATATGGGTTCACCCATCTCAAAATTTTCATGAATATTCTTGCCACATAAATATTATTATCACATAAATCTTCTTTCCACATGATTAATCATACATAATCAATTGTTCATAGACATAAGGTTACCCATGGAGAGAATTGGGTACCACAATCATGTCCTAAAGCATAACCAATGACTGTATCATGAAATTGTCCATGAAAGAAAGGGATTAGAACTTACATGGAATTTAATAAAGTAAATTAGGAATAAAACATGGTAGGTGGTAACAAATAGAATTGACATCACATAAGAAATGTTTTTGAGAGACATTAGAATTAAAACATTTCTATGTGGTTTTAACAAAAATACTTTAGAGATTTTAAAATAGTAAAGAAGAAATTATTTTATATCAAACCAGATTTGAACCAAGAAGGTTTTTATAATAAAAAATAATGAATTTACAAAGACAATGGTGTTTTAAAATTGAAGATAGAGTGCACTTGAAATTGGGTAAATGTTCGGGAAGTTCCTTTAAAATGAGTGTGCTTATTGGGAAGTATTGAGGACAGATTCACTTAAAATCATGTATATCCCCGAAAGAGAATGAGAGAAGGATATTGTAACATGAATTTGGAGCTTATAAACATAATTTTGAAGTTCTAAAAGAAATTACAACAACATTTTGGTAAAAAGAAAGATAGAGCAACCTGATGGAATAAAGGAAGTTTGGGTATAATCCATCACGGTTTATTGGCATGGTATCAGGTGTAACTAAGAGGGATTTATGAGAGAGATAAGGGCTTTCTAATCACTTATAAAACATTAGGGAAGTATGGGGAAGGTGTATAAGCATATCTCATCACTTGGTATTACACAAAAAGGCAATTCATAGAGAACCATCTTGATTAAGAGTGAAAAGGGGAGGATCCCTTCTGTTAAATCTGTTCGTGTTCTCCACTTGTTATTAACGACCTGAATAAACAAATTTGGATTATTAATTAATAAGTCCAGAACCACTTATATATTTGATATATTTATTATAACCCTTTTTAGTTCATTCAAATAATTTTTGATTAGTTACGAGGTTCAATTTAATTGTTTGGGCTCGTTTATTTACTTGGATTTAAAAGATCGGGTCACTTATATTCAAGTTTGGATTATATTCTAGATGAAAGTGGTTTTCCAGAATTTAAGTTATATTCTTTAGTTCATATCTAAAAGATTACATGTTTTTAATTTTAATTAGGTTATTTCGATTGAAGTCCAATTATTATATATATAACCATTGTGATATCTATTTTGGTTAATCGGCGGATTTGATTACAAAGAATGTGTTTCTCTTTATAACATAATTCCATTTATACCAAAGGATTATAGAACCAAAAATAGGATATATTAAATATATAATAATTTGGTTCAACTATAACACAAATGGTTTCATGAATAGAATTAATGATAATAATATAAATTGATAAACTATTGTCCTTGAATGTGCCAAATTAGCACATCTCAAACAATGCTTTCATTTATTTCAAATAAAAGGGAGAGGAAAGGGGAGAAGATAATGAAATATACCACTAGCATGTAGAAATTACAATAAATTTATGTTACTGGATTTTATCATACTATTATAGTGATGGGAGGTGAGGAAAGAAATAAAAAAGAAAAGAACTAAAAAGAAAAGAAGAAATTGGGAAGAAGAATTTACCTCTTTAGACTTCTTCCTTTGAGAACCTCTTAAGTGGAAAGGTTTTGGTATTTTGAGGAGGCTGAGGGCTTTTGGACGTCAGGGAGGATCTTGGGGAGAGATTTGGGCAGAATAATTGCAAGTCACAATGCTAGATAGGAGTGGAGAGAAGGGGGAGTGAAGGGGGGGTTTATAGTGGAGGAGAGGAGGGATTTTATTATATTATTATCATTAATTTATTATTTCTTCACCAAAAAAGGAATAGTAAGTATTCCATGACCTAGAATAGTAAATGGGTGATGTGAATTTGAACCATGGGTGGTGACATCTACCATGATGCTAGGAATAGTCTATTTAGCTTATAATGAATATATACGGTAAATATCGTATTTTACTATTCATCATAAAATCAAGTATTTTAGAAAAATCCCAAAATTTCACCCTCACCATTCTTCTACGTGTAGAATCCAAAAATGTAGTCCATTTTTCAAAAATAATTTTCTAAATATGATTATTTTAATATTGAATTAAAATTACAATTTAGTATGAAAACCAGTTTTAAAACATTCATTAACTTATTCTAAAATATATGTATATTGTACTTCCAACATGAATATTATTTTTTACCTATCATAGGTTATGTTACTATTCATTAGGTTATATCACTATTCATAAGGGTATGTTACTATTCATAAGGGTAGGTTACTATTCACCAAAAATTATTTTTTTATTATCGGACTCCAAATAACTTACTGATTACAACCGTGTATGCCAGATTTTGAAATTCCAAACACATAAGTGATGAAATTATTTTTAAAGGTCACTTATCACTTAGTAGTTCATTATGTTGGGTTTTCAAGTGATTTTATGACATACATATGAGAAGGGAATTTCCATTGAAAACATTGGGTCGTTACATTCTTCCCCCCTTATGAAATTTCACCCTCAAAATTTCATTTTAAATTCTAATCCAAAAAAAGGTGTATGTACTTTTACTTCATTTCTTCCTCTAATTCCAATGTTTCCTCTTCGTACTTATGGTTTCTCCATAGTACCTTGAACAGATGAGTAGTCTTGTTGGGTAGAACTTTGTCTCTACGATCCAAGATCTTCACTGGCTTCTCCTCGTATGAGAGATCATCCTCTAACTATGCCACCTCTAAAGAGAGTACATGTGAAGGGTCTAGAATGTACTTCCTTAAGAGTGATACATGAAAGACATCATTTACATTAAACATGGTAGGTGGAAGTTCCAGTCAAAAGGCCACATCTCCAACTCGATCAAGGATCTTGTAGGGGCCGATGTAACTTGGAATTAACTTTCATTTCTTCTCAAACCTCATGACCTTCTTCCATAGGGATATACATATAAATACCATGTCTCCAACTTTGAACTCAATGTCTCATCGACAGTTATCTGCATAACTCTTTTTTAGACTTTGGGATGCCTTGATATGCTGCTGAATGGTTTTCACCTTCTCCACCATTTCTTCAACCATTTCAGGTCCTAGCATCTTATGCTCACTGACTTCATCCCAACATGTTGGTGTTCTGCACCTTTTTATATAAAGGTCTTCATATGGTTCCATTCAGATACTCAAGTGTAAATTATTGTTTTAGGAGAATTCAACCAGTGGAAGATGTTGGTCCCATCCTCCATGGAATTCCATTGAACACTCTTTCAACATGTCTTCCAATGTCTGAATAGTTTGCTCAGATTGGCCATCAGTTTGAGGATGATAAGCCGTACTGAAGATCAATTCAGTGCTCAGAGCATTTAGGAGACTTTTCCAGAACTTCAAGGTGAATCTTGGATCACGATCAGATGCAATAGATAGTTGTACTCCATGCAGCCTTACCACTTCTTTGATGTAAATCACTTCATGTTGATCCAATGAGAAGTCCTCTCAAACCGCGATAAAGTGAGATTTCTTCGTAAGATGATCCACAACAACCCATGTAGCATTGTTTTCTCTAGATGTCTTAAGAAGTCTAGTGACAAAGTCCATGGTAATGCTCTCCCACTTCCATGTTGGTATGGGTAGTGGATGCATCATTCCCTTATACTTTTTTCTCTCATCCTTCACTTGCTGACAAATGAGGCACTTTGATGTATATTTGGTAATATCCCTTTTCATATTGTACCACCAACAGTTTTCACAGAGATATCGATACATATTTGTGCTCCCTGGGTGAATAGAGAAGGTCGAGCTATGTGCACAATTCAATAGTTCCTTCTTTATCTCTAGATCATATGGTATACATAATCATGTCCCAAATCTTAAAACTTTTTCCTTGTCAATTTTGAAATGAGTGGATTTCCCATTTTTAACAGCTTCCACCCTTTTCTGAATTTCCAAATCCTTTCATTGAGCATCTTTATTTTCTCCAAGAGGGATGGTTGAGAAATAATTTGATAAAGGATTGTCGATGTTCCTCCCTTAATGATTCCCATGACTATCCTTTGCAAATATAAGAAGATTAGATAGTTTTCAATTCTCATCATTGATAAAGATGCAGGATCCTTTCTACTTAGAGCATCCTCCACCTTGTTTGCCTTACCACAATGGTAGTGGATTGAGCATTAATAATCCTTAATGAGCTCTATCTGTATTTACTGGCACATATTAAGCTCTTTATGTGTGAATCTATATTTCAGACTCTTGTGGTCAGTATATATCTCACATTTTTTCCAATAGAGATAATACCGCCAGATTTTCAATGCACAGAACACAGCCGCCAAATCCAAATCAGTCCTGGGATAGTATTTCTCATGTATTTTCTGCTGCCTTGAGTCATAGGCTATCACTTTATCATTCTGAATTATCACACATCCTAAGTATTTCAGAGAACCATCACTATACCCCACAATGAGTTCTCTACTTGAAGGGTGTGTGAGTACCGGCATAGTGAGAAGCCTCTTTTTCAACTCCTTGAAATAGTCTTCACATTAATGTGTCTAGAAAAACTTTACTCCCTTTTGTGTCATCTTGGTCATTGGGTTTGACAATCAAGAAAAGTTCTTCAAAAATCATCGATAATACCAATCTAGACCTTAAAAGTTATAGATCTCCATTACAAAAGATGGCCTCGGCCACTCTTCAATTGCCTTCCTCTGGGAGGGGTCCACAGATATCCCTTTCCTGGTGATAACAAGCCCCAATAATGATACTTCCTCCATCCATAACTCATATTTACTATACTTTTCATACAACATTTCCCTTCACAGATTCTATAACACATTTTCCAAATGCTCCTCATGTTCCTCCTTGCTCTTGGAGCATTTCATAATATCATCAATAATGACCACCAAAAATTTATTGACGTAATCTCTATAGACTCTATTCATTAAATCCATAAAAATTGTTGGAGCATTAGTGAGTCCGAAGGGAATCACTATGAACTCATAGTGTCCATACCTCGTTCGAAAGGAAGCCTTTGGAATATCTTCCTTCCTCGCCTTTAGTTGGTGATATGCCGACTGAAGGTCCACCATAGATAAATAACTAGTCCCACAAAGCTGATCGAACAAGTCATCTATCCTTGTAATGGGATATTTGTTCTTTATAGTGATTTTATTAAGCTCACGATAATCAATGTAGAGGCGCATTGATCCATCCTTCTTCCTGATGAATAGGACTGGAGCACCCCATGGTGAAGCACTCGGGCGTATAAAACCCTTCTCCATATTCTCCTGTAACTTCTTCTTCAGCTCTTCTAGCTCTACAGTGGCCATTCTGTAAGGTGTCTTTATGATTGGTAGAGATCCAGGGATAAGTTCAGTTGAGAACTCAACCTCTCGGACAGGAGGAATACCAAGCAACTCTTCGGGGAATATATTAGTGTAATCCTTCACTATGGGCATGTCTTCAAGAGTGATTCTATCCTTTTCCCCAATAATATGAGATAGACATGCTTTCTCACAAGGAAGCAATATCCAAAATTGAGACAAAGATTCTACAAGAGACTCGTCATCCAACTTACACTTGTAATGAATCATAGGATTCTTCGAGATGTGAAAAGTGATCTCCCTTTCCCAAAAATTGATTTTGGCCTTGTACAAAGATAGTTAATCCATGCCCAAGATAGCGTGGAACTCCACTAAAGAAAGTATGAAAAGATTTTCGGCGAGGTTCAGTCCACAAACATTAACAGGGAAGGAGTTATAAACCAGGGATGCAATAATTTCCCCATTTTTTGTTCTCACAGATAACATTTCCTCCAAATTTTGATGTGTTGTTTTAATAGTCCTAATAAACTTGCATGATATGAAAGAATGAATAGAACCAAAATCAAATAGTACATTCTATATTCTTGAATGAATAACAATCATACTTGTCACCACATCGTTTTCCTCCTCCACCTCAGCAGTGGTGATAGAATAAGCCCGTCCTTGTTGCCTTGGAGGTTGTTGCTAATGGCCTCTGACTACCCCTTGCATAGGGAAATTGTTTGCATAATGCCCAAGATCCTTTCAGTTGTAACACTACACAGTAGAGTGAGTGTTGATCTGATCCTTCCTTTCTTCTTCAATATTAGCGGGATTTTTCATATCCCTTTGGCAGTTCGTGGCCAAATGAGCAAACTTTCTGCATTGGAAGAAATTCTTTGTTCCCTTGAGACAGTCACCAAGATGCTTCTTCCCACAATTTTAGCAGAGGGGAATGTGAGGCTTCTTTCCATCATGGGATTTTTTTGATGAACCACCCATGTTATTCTCCATTTTCTGCTTCTTGTCACTAGGCCCATGTGACCACTGAGAGTCTCCAATCTACATTTCAACCTTGAGGGCACAACAAACAATATCCTCATAGCTATCGAAGTCCTGAATCATCAACACTTTTTGTAGACTCGACATTAGTCCACTAAAGAAGCAATCCACCTTACTTTTGGAGTTCACGACAAAGCTAGAGTCTTACATTGCATGCCTTGTAAAGTTATCTTCATACGCCCTGATGGACTCATCTTCCTTCTTCAGGAGTCTAAGGAACTCTCTTTCCATCATGAGATGGAGGGTTCGAGGAAAATATTTGCTGAAAAACATCCTCTTGAATTTCTCCCATTCTATGGAATCAATTTCATATTGGGACTTCGTATTCCTGATCAGTGTCCACCACTGATCAGCTTCCCCGTCAGAACGATAGACTTCCAGTATAACTTTCTCTTCTTCTGAGCACTGGAGGATAGAGAAAATCTTATCAATGGAGTTAATCCATTGTTCTGTGAGGAGGGGATCGGAAGACCCACTAAACCTGGGAGGCCCTTTCTGCATAAAGGATTCTACGACAACGTTCTCTTTCCTATGAGGAGGGGGATCTTCCACCTGATTAAAGTTATTATTCATAACTCAATCTATCTGAGCAAGTACTGCCTTGAATATTTGAGAACCAACTTATGTCACATCATGCATGTCATTAGGGTAATCATCACATTGCTTATTACATTGGTTGTTGGAACGTGTTCTTCTATTTACATCCATTAACTAATAAAAAGAAATTATAATTAGAGGTCTTGAATACTTATTTATTGAGGGTAAAAAGAAACATTGAACATAAAAATTTGAACATATAAAGAATAAGTATATCCTGACTTGTGATTCCTTAGGTTTATATCTATGTTATCCTCGATCTATTTCATAACTTATATTCTTATGGGCTTTTTGTTGTCCCTTAATAATGGTTTTTACTATGCTCATTAATCTACCAAAGCATATACCCTAGGAGTGTCATAACCAAGAGTGCAGTAGGCCCATTATTGTGCACCATTTCTCGTTTGACTGTAGCTCAAGGAGGTGTTTTTGGGTTTTACCTCTAGATACATCTGTGCCAGAGCCGCCTCTACCATCTCATATCCAGACGGGGAAGTATTTTCTTGATAAACCACTTACTCTATACTCACCAAAATTTATGACTATTTTCTTATACTTAGTCTCATACTTAAGTTTCTCACTAAGGTTCTCTATTCCTAATCTCCAAAAATAACTAGACCATCCACTGATACTAACTATAGAGACCCGAGCCTTTTACATAAAACATTTCATGATTTTAAGCATAATTAATCATCAGAGTACACGCCAAGGATCATTATGTTTAGTTTCTTTGAAGACTAGGTACATATAACATAAAACATGGTCTAAAAAACTTCTTTATTTAATCTCCATAATGAGCTCCTAACTTCCTTTGAGCCCTTACATATGCATAGGGTACCCTGGGGAACACATGAACAAAGGGATGAGCTAAAAAGCCCAGTAAGGGAATGAACATAAGGATACATCTAAATCACATGAGTTAGGAGGCATGACATAATTATATCCAATTCATAAAACATGTAAAATCATTTAATATAATCAGGGGATCATATAAACATGGATTCATATGAATATGGAAGAATCATAAAACATTTTTTTAGTATGGGTCAAAGATAACTGCCAATCCCGTTTCACATCGCATCTCCTGAGACATATCCTTACCTAATGCATTGGAGCGCTATCTGGGCACACCCATCTCAACATTTTCATGAATATTATTTCAACATAAATATTCTTACCACACAAATCTTCTTTCCACATGAATAATCATACATAATCAATTGTTCAAAAACATAATGTTACCCATGGAGTGATTTGGGTACCACAATCATGACATAAAGCATAACCAATGAGTGTATCATGAAAGAGTCCATGAAATAAAGGGATTAGAACTGACATGGACATTCATAAGATAATTTAGGAATTAAACATGGTGTGTTGTAACAAATACAAGTGACATTACATAAAAAAATGTATTTGAGAGAAACATGCATTAAAACATTTTTGTGTGGTTTTAAGAAAAATACTATAGAGCTTTTAAAATATTAAAGAAGACATTCTTTTATATAAATCCAGATTTGGACCAAGAAGGTTTTCATAATAAAAAATAATTAATTTATAAAGACAATGGTGTTTTAAAACAGAAGATAGAGTTCAATTGAAATTTGGTAAAAGTTCGGAAAGTTCCTTTAAAACGAGTGTGCTTATTGGGAAGTATCAAGGAGAGGTTCACTTTAAAGAATCTATATCAATGAAAGGGAATGAAATATGGATCTTGGAAAATAAATTTGGAGCATATAAACATAATTTTTACATTCTAAAAGAATAGACAACAACATTTTTGTAAAAAGAAATATAGAGCAACCAAAAGGAATAAAGGAAGTTCGGGTATAACCCATCATTGTTTATTGTCATGGTATCGAGTGATACTAATAGGGCTTGATGAGAGAGATATGGGGTTTCTCATCACTTATAAAACATTATTTCAGTATGGAGAAGGTGTATAAACATATCCCATCACTCGGTATTACACAAATGTCATAGCATAGAGAACCGTCTTGATTAAGAGTGAAAACGGGAGGATCCCTTACCTTAAATCTATTGGTGTTCTCCAATTTTTATTAACGTCCTGAATAAACAAATTTCGATTATTAATTAACAAGTCCAGAACCTCTTCTATATTAAATTTATTTATTATAACCCTTTTATAGTTCCTTCAATTCCTTTTTGATTAGTTACAAGGTTCAATTTAATTGTTCAGGCTCGTTTGTTTACTTGGCTTTGAAATATCAGTTCACTTATATTCAAGTTTGGATTATATGCAAGAGTAATGTGGTTTTCCAAAATTTAAGTTATATTATTTAGTTCATATCCAGCAGATTACATGGTTTTAGTTTTAATTAGGATAATTAGAGTGAAGTCGAATTATTATATATATAACCATAGTGATAACTATTTTTGTTAATCGGTGGATTTGATTACAAAGAATGTGTTTTTATTTATAACATAATTCCATTAGTACCAAAGGATTACAGAAAAAAATAGGATATATTACATATATATTAAATTGGTTCAACCATAGCACAAATGGTTTCATAGCCATAATTAAGTACAATAATAGAAATTGATAAAACGTTGTCCTTGAATGTGCTAAATTAGCACATCTCAAACGGTGCTTTCATTTATTTCAAATAAAAGGGTGGGGAAAGGAGAGAGGATAATTAAATATACCACTAGCATGAAAACATTATTGTACATGTATTTTACTAGATTTTATCAAACTTTTACGGTTATGGGAGGTGAGGAGTGAAATAAAATAGAAAATAACTTAAAAGAAAAGAAGAAATTTGGAAGAGGAATTTACCTCTTGAGAATTCATCCTTTGAGAACCTATTAAGTGGAGAGGTTTTGGTATTTTGAGGATGCTGAGAGATTTTGGAAGTGGTGGAGGACCTTGGGGAGATATTTGGGATGAATAATTCTAAGGCACAATGCTTGAGAGGAGTGGAGAGAAGAGGGAGTGGAGGGGGGGTTTTATAGTGGTGGAGAGGAGGGATTTCATAATATTATAATCATTAATTTATTATTTCTTCACAAGAAAAGGAGTAGTAAGTATTCCATGACCAAAAAATAGTTAATGGGTCATTTTAATTCGAACCATGGGTGGTGACATCATCCATGATGCTAGGAATAGTCAATTTAGCTTATAATGTATATATACGGTAAATTCTCGTATTTTACTATTCAGCAAAAAATCAAATATTTCAGAAAAATCCCAAAATTTCACCCTAACCATTTTTCGACGTGTAGAATCCAAAAATGAAGTACATTTTTCCAAAAAAAATTCTTAATATGATTATTTTAATATTTAATTAAAATAACAATTTAGTATGAAAACCAGTTTTAAAACATTCTTTAACTTATTCTAAAATATAGGTATATTGTACTTCCAACATGAATATTATTTTTATACTATCAAAGGTGATTTTACTATTCATTAGGGTATATCACTATTCATAAGGGTATTTTACTATTATTAGGGTAGGTTAATAGTCCCCAAAAATTGTTTTTTCTTATCAGACTCCAAATAAATTACTGATTAAAACTGTGTATGCCGGATTTTCAAAATTACATACACAAAAGTGATGAAATTATGTTTAAAGGTCACTTAGCACATAGTGGTTCATTATGCTAAGTTTTCAAGTGATTTTATGACATACTTATGAGAAGTGAATTTCCATTGAAAAACATTGGTTCATTACATCCCCTAATTTTGGGAGTTTTTCCGTGTCATCTACCATGAAAATGGAAACAGAAGAGGTAACTCATAATGAAGAAGAAGAAGAGGAAAATCTCGGTGACGCTCATCCAGAATTTGAAGATGGTGTTTCTACCACCGTGGATGAACTCAGAGAAAAAAAATCTAGGTATAGGGGAAGATCCATGCCCCACCTGAATTAGTGAGGCCATGAACTATGAGGAGCAAGAGGTGTATACTTTCCTTCTAAAGAAAAATCAAGATTTATTTTTTTTGGAATTATACAGAAATTATGGGTCTTAATCATGATGTATCCACCCATAATTTGTGTTCTCCAGAAGAACATCATTGGTTCAAGAAAGCAGCAAGTAGAACAATCCCAAATCATGCCTCTAAAATTGAAGATGAAGTTGATAAGCTTATAAAGGCTATCATTATCAGGGAAGTTCAGTATCCAAAATAAATTGCCCATATTGTCTTAGTGAAAAAGAATAATGGGAAAATTAGAGTCTGAATTGATTTCAGAGATCTTAACCGGCATAATCCTAAAGATGATTTTCCAACACCAATTATAGAACTTCTTATTTATGCAATGACAGGACATGAAGCTCTTTCCTTCATGTATGGATATTCTCGATATAATAAAATTAAAATGGCCCAAGAGGATGAAGAATTTACAGCCTTTAGAGCTCCTAAAGGTTTGTTTTTCTATCGGGTAATGCCCTTTGGCTTAATAATGCAGGCATGACATACCCACGTGCCATGCACCATATATTCAAACCCTTCTTAGGGAAATTTGTTGAATGTTATGTGGATGATTCGGAAGTCAAATCCAAACAAAGTTCCAATAACTATTGTAATTTGAAAACCGTATTTCACAAACTTGGGAAACATAATTTGAGGATGAAACTCTTAAAATTTTCATTCAGGGTAACCTTAAGAAAATTCCTTGACTTCATTGTACAAAATTGTGGTATCTAAGTTGATCCTGAAAAAATAATATCAATCCTTGGTATGTCACCTCATAGAAATTTGAAATAATTGAGAGGAAATCAAGGACACTTGGCCTGTAATTATTGCTTTATCTTCATTTTGGAAGGAAAATGTTTACCTTTCACCAGATTAATGAAGAAAGGAGTCACTTATCAATGGACTGAGGATTTAAAAGAAGCATATGATATACTCAAGAAATATCTCTGGAGTCCACCAGTATTGATGCCACCTTTTGATGGAAGACCACTCATTCTTTACGTGACAACTTTAGAGCGATCATTAGGTGTTTTCCTCACCCAAAAGAGTGATGTTGTAAATGAAAACATCCTTTATTATCTTAGTCGCACTATGATTGATGTAGAAACTCGGTATTCAAGTATTCAGAAGTGCTGCCTAGAATTAATCTTTGCTGTTCAAAAATTGATACATTACCTGTAACATCATGAGGTCCAATTGGTATCTATTAATAACACGATCAAATTTATCATCAGTCATCCTACGCTTACAGGATGTCTAGCATGGTGGTCGGTTGTATTGGAACAGTTTGATATCATGTTTGTTCCTCAAAAGGGAATAAAACCCCATGCTCTGGATGATTTCCTTGCTGAGAACCCATATGTAGAAGACACATTATTTAATACTGATCTTCCTAATAAAGAATTCTTATCAATTTAAGATAATTCCCAAACATGGGAAATGTATTTTGATGGATCTTCTAGATGTCTAACAGGGAAGAGACTAGAAAATACTAAACTCAACAAGGTTGGATTTTGAATATTCTTTATTTCCCCAAAAAATGCATAATTTCTTTATTATTTCCTATTATCGGAAGGGGGTACCAAAAATGAAGCAGAATATCATGCTATCATCGTAGCTTTGGAATAGGCCCTTCAGGTGAAAATGGATAATTTAAATGTAAAAGGAGATTTAGAATTTGTAATCAAACAAATCAACGGAGAATATTATATCAGAAAAGAAGATTTAATCCTTTTATGTGATTACGTTGGAGAGTTTATGAAGGAATTTCCCTCAGAGCGGACATTGTCCTATGTCCCACAATCACAAAATTCCCAAATAGATGCACTGGCTAATGCAACTACAGCCTTGGAAAATCCCAATCAGGATGAGACATTTATCAGTGTTACCCACCTTCGTGTAGTCTTTCCTTTTTTTTAAACCTGAATGGATAAAATTAATGAAATTTTACTTATTTATGAACCATATTGTCATACCATGGGATGGAGAACATCCATCATGGAATATCTTTAAAATGGGGTACTTCCACCAAATAAGGCTGGGAAGGAGAAGATCTGGCGATGAGTGACTAATTTTACTATTTATGATAGTCTATACCAACAAAAGAACCTTTACAAGTGAGGCTTTGATGGAATTCTCTTCAGAAGTATTGAGGGAGAAGAGACAGCAGCTGTCCTTAAAGAAGTTCATTCAGGAGCATGTGGTTCCCACCAATCATGGAATAGTCTCTCTGATCATATCCAAATGCATGAATAGTTTTGGTATTCAATAACCCAGGATTATACAGACTTCACTAAAAAAATAATCCTAGTAATGTACATGCCAACTTCATTCATCAACCCCCAGAGTTTCTATATACAGCTAGATACTCCTGGAAATTTTCCACATGAGGAATGGATGTAGTAGGGCCTTATCTTCTTTCCACGATTAAGCAGTTCAAGTATATTCTCACTGCTACTGATTTATTCTATATGAGGGCTGAGGCAATACCTCTCAAGGAAGTCGAAGCTAAAATCATTGTTAGTTTTGTTAAAACTAATATCAACACCAGATGTTTCATCCATCGTACTATTTTGACAGAAAATGGAACCAATTTTTGTTCTACTGAAGTAAAAAAGGTTGTATTAGGAATATAATATCAAATATAACCATTCATCTCACTATCATGTGGCAGTCAGTTGACAGATAGCGGCTTTCAACAAAACCCTATCAAATATACTTCTGAAGATCATGGATAAAGATAAAAAATCATCGCCTGATAATCTTTCGAATGCTTTATGGGCCCACCAGACAACTACAGGTACTGCTACCCAAGCAACTACTTTTTCATTGCTATATGGAACTGAAGTGGTTTTGCTAATTGAAATAAAATTTCCTTCACTTAGAATTTCAATATGTGATTAGTTGTCTATTGATGAAAGATATCATAACTACTTTAATGATTTGGAATGATTATATGATAAAATATTGCATACTTGGATTCATCTAGAAGTCTATCAGAATAGAATAGCGTGAGATTTTAATAAGAAGGATTACCATCGTTCATTCCTTCATGGAGAATTGGTATTTTTCCTTGTGAATCCAATGATACCAGGAAAGAAACCTCCAAAACATGAACCAAAATTGGAAATTCCTTATTCTATACATAAGGAATATTAAAATGGAGCCTATGCTTTAATATCATTTGATGGAGAGCTCCTTAAATCTCTAACCAATGCGATATTTTTTAAAAATAACATCTGTAATTATACCATAGTCCTCACTATATGAATTTAAACTGCATCGTACCATGTCCTCGCTACAAGACATAAAACTGCATAGCCCCATGTCCTTCTTGCAAGACATTAAACTATATAACAACCATAAGCGTCCATGTTGCATGACATTAAAGTGCATAGTATCTTCATACTTGTTTCATGACATTAAATTGCATTGCATCATATGTACAACTAATGTTTTCTCTATTTAACGTTAGAATAATCCATAAGAAAAAGTCATTAATATCAACACTACTTCTAAGTTGTACATTAGTCCCTATATTTCCTATGTTGGAGTCATATTTTCATAGAGACCAAGTTTCAAGAACTATGTATGGCTTGATTCCCATTTTCAATGAGATTCGTAGAGAAGCCTAAATCTCCAATTCTAGGCCCAGACAAAATCACACAATCTTATTATTTTCATTTCTCCTCTAGTATATGAATCAGATCTATAAAGAGTGTCTCCTTACGATATATGAATTGGCCCCTATACCATTTTATGTCTTAAGAGTTATTGTTCCCTCAAAACATATCAAAATCACCCATTCCACATGTCAAACTTACCATGAGGAATGATTCTTTAAAAAACAACGTATGGCTTGATTCTCATTTATTTGGAGACACATAAAGAGAACTATATCTCCAATCTTGGGCCCAACCATAATAAAAAACCCCTTTTTCTTGTATAAAAATCAAAACTGCATAGGGAATATTTTAAAAAACATAGCGTATGACTTGATTCTTTCCCCAACAAGACACATAGTGACCCTTGGGTTTCATCCCATAATATCGTTATAGTATATATTTCCTTTCATATCAATTCATTGTCATCCTTAACACATGAAGTTACACTGAATGAAAATCTAATACCCCTATTCTTCATTTTAATCACCTTTGTATTATAAAAGAAACCCTTACTGATCCTCATTTCTCACACTGAGCATAGATCACGTGGGATTAGGAATTGAGTAAATGGATTCTTTATATAAGGTGTGTTATTTTCTTATAGGGTTTATAAGGGCCTTAATGCAGGACTTAAAAAATCATAGTATAATGTCCTCATTTCATGACTTAAAACTGCACATCACCATATTCATTCAATGGAAACAAATAAAGTATCCATTTAACATATAAGTCAGATCTATGTAAAGGACATAAAACTCATGATAAATATTGATTCAAATATTTCTCATAAACATTGAACATAAACCCTTTCCCACATTTCACACTCTTAATCTTGAATATTTCTAGATTCCCATAATCTTCCTTATGGTTTCTGGTGATAGAGTTTCTAATATTTAAGATCTCTTTTTCCTAACAATGCATGTAACGACCAAATATTTTTGAATAGTATATTAACTTACTCTTATTGATTTAATAATATGTTAATGGTTAATGCAGAAAGAGGAGTCGATGGATTCATCCAGTAGACTCAACCCTTATGAATCCCACTTATCAGAGCTTGGGAAGGAGGTAGCATCTGTGGGCTTCGCTTTGGACCAAGCCCAAGCCGAACTCCAGCGTGTCAAGAATGAATGGAAACGCCTACAGGAGAAGTTCAAGTTAGTAGAGATTACTACTAGGGCAATGTTATCTGAGCCTCCCTCAGATTCTCTCACCATATCACACCTTACACTTAGGTCGTATGCCGGTGTTATAAGGGGCTATGTGACGAGACCCTAGTTTCCTTGTGTTATCCTTTCGGGTGAATAAATTGATATTTCTTACTTTAGTGATGTTTAAGAAATTTCAAATGTCTAGATAATTTTAGAATGTATTTTATTGATGAATTTTGAAAAAGGGATATTTCAAAATATTTATGTAAACCCTAAATAACTAATGATGTGTAATGATTCTCAAAAAATAGTCTTCTACGAAAGTGTTCAGTAAGGAATTTGGAGTCTAATAAGATCAACTTAATTTTTGATGAATAGTAAATTATGAATAGTGATTTTATGCTTAGGATTAGTAATGTGACCAAATGGATTAGTAATTTCACTCAAAGAAAGTTTTAATATAATTTAGACACCTAGATTAAGTAATGTGATTCAATAAAATGGGTAAATAACGGTTTCATAAATTATTATTCAAGTATTGGTTTTTTCGGATGAATAGTGTTTTTTAATTAAAAATTTAATTAAAAATATTTAGAAAATTATTTTTATAAAAATGTCTTTATTTTTGAACTCAGAGCATCAATATTATGTTATGGTAATTTTTGGGGATTTTTCTGAAAAACTGAATTTTCGGTGAATAGTGTATTTATTTAAAAATAAAATTAAAAATATTTAGAAAACTATTTTTATAAAATGGTGTTCATTTTTTGAAATCATAGCATTGATATTTGGTTAATGTGAAATTTTGGGATTTTTTCTGAGAAAGTTGAATTTTCAGTGAATAGTAAAAATACAGTTTTAGGTTTTCGATATGTTTAATGACATCATAATGGTGTCATGATGATGTCATGAGATCTTTTGAGGTTTGGCCAGCCAAGGGTGATGAATTATTGTTTTGGGGGCCCCATGTGGCCTAACTCCATGATAAATGCCAAGGGAGAGCACATGGGTTTGAGAAAAGCACATGTGAGGTGTCCCTTGGCCATTAATGCTTTGTCCCCTCACTTTCCCTATAAATACCCACCCTTTCCTCCTTTAGTTTTCACTCCCAACTCTACCCCAACGAAGTTCTGGTCTTCTTACCTTCCAAAGAGTCCTCCCAAGGTGCCCCCAAGCCCTCAAGGTCCAATCCTTTGAGTTTCAAGAGTCATGTTTTAAGGTAAGGGATCTGACCCCTCTCTTTCTTTTCATGTAATCTCTTTTATGTCATTCCTTTTATGCTCCATGTTTTTATGTGAGAGGATGTTCTTTTATATTCCTCTTACTGCCCTTTCTAGTTTATATGTTTATAGATCCCCTCTTACTCTCATCATTTCGTTTTAGGAAAGTTTAAGTGACGCCGTTAGGCTGTCGAATTTTTAAGGGATTCTTTCACCCTTCTCATTTTTCAAGTTCGATTTTCATGTCAAGTCTTTCAAGTTCCTTTTTATTATTCTGTGGTATGATATCTATATCTATCATACTGATCTCTTATGATAATATGATGAGGGACCCTATTTGATCTTGTCAACTTTTTTTAATTGAAGTTTAAGTGACGCCGTTCGGCTGCCGAATTTTCATAAGAGAAATCTAATTTTTGTTTTCCTTCCATGTTTTTCATTTCAAATGGTATGTCCTTAAAATTTCATTACCATGTCCATATATCCTTCTTATTCTGTCCCTTTACTGTTTTATGGATCATTTATGAGTGGGTGACCCATGTCCCCTCTCTTTTCAATATTTTCTAAAACCCTGAAACATGGTCGTTATGCTGCAGAATTCTCGTCTCAAAATGCCTCTCCCTCTTTTCTCAAAATTATTTTATGTTATAAAGTGAATACTCAAAGCTCTTATTTCTACAAGGGTATTCACATATATATCAAAATTTTCCATTTTAAATTCTGGGATTTACATACATGAGACCCACTTTCCCTTTCCGTGGGTTTAAAGTGACGTAAGGATCATGTCTTTAAAGCAGTTTTTTAAACGTTATGATTATGAAATGAAACCCATTTATTTTATGCTATATGGGTTATTTATGAAATTTTTGATGATTATATATGTGGCTCACATGATAATAAAGGCATATTTAAGGGTGCGCCCTGATAGCGCTCCAATGCATTGGGTAATGATGTAACCACTAGAGATTACAATTTTCATGATACCTTGGTGAATAACCTTGGTAATTTTCAAATGACACCTTGGGGATGGACCTTGGTGATATGTTCATGATTGTCTATGTTAAATGATGTGGCCACATCTTCAAGTTATGAAAAATGTTGTTTTTATTATGAAATGCCTCATGATTTCTTTCTCATGCCTTAGAGTTCTTTTCATTATCTTATTGAAGTATATCAAGTTCACATGTAAAATGTTCCTCTTGTTTCCCTTACTGGGCCTCCTGCTCACCCTTTCTTTTGATGTATGTCCCCAGGTTATGAGATGCCGTAATGAACCTAGGATGAACTTAAGGAGAAGCCTTTCAACTGTTTAAGAAGAATGCTTTATGTTTCTTTCATGTATTTTGTTCCTGGTTTCCAAGACACTAGACCTTAAAGATCCTCAGTTTTGTGTAATGAAATGAACGTTTATGTTATAAAAAGGCGGGATGCTATAGTTGGTATCAAAGGATGGTTTAGTTATTTGTGGAAAGTAGGATATAAAAACTTTAGGAAGAACCCTATAGAAAAGTTTAAATATAGGAAAACTTCCTGGTATTTTGGTAAGTATTGAGTAAGTGGTTTATCAAACAAATACATCTTTGTCTGGATACGAGCAGGTAGAGGCGGATCTGGCACAGATTTACATAGGGGTAAAACCCGAAAACACCGCTTTGAGCTAGACTCGAACGGAAACTGGTGCACAATAATGGTCCTTGCTGCACTCTTGGTTACGACACTCTCGAGGGATATGTTTGGTTAATCACAAGATTTTTATGAATCATTATAAAGGAATTATAGAGAAGTATAATTGTCTAAGCATGAAGTCTTAGTTAAAAGATTCATAAATGAAATAAGTTTCTCACTAAGGTTTTATTCTTTTAGAAAATGGCGGGCAATAGGAGAAACCATGCCGATGGTGACCGCAATGCACCATGTGCTGACGACCCTCCGATGGAAGCCGGAATGGAAACATTCATGCGAATGATGAACCAACTGACTCAAGTTATGAGTAATAACTTGAATCAAGTTGAGAGGCCGAACTCACCATGAAGGGAACAACTTTCTGTTGAGTCCTTCATGCGTCAACGACCACCAACATTCAGTGGATCTACTAACCCATTGGTTGCGGAACAATGGATAAGCTCCATTGAAAAGGTCTTTTCTGTACTTCATTGCTCGGAACAAGAAAAAGTCACCCTTGCTGTTTACCGCCTAGAGGGAGAAGCTGATCAGTGGTGGTAACTGATCAAAAACATGAAGCCATGAGGAGAGATGGAAGCTATGGAGTGGGAAGAATTTCGGGGAATTTTCTTTAACAAGTATTTCCCTCGTTCCATGAGAACGAAAATGGAGAAAGAGTTTCTCGAGCTGAAGCAGAAGGAGAACGAATCTGTCGGAAGCTATGAGATGAACTTCACAAGGCTTTCCCGTTATACCTCATGCTTTGTCACGGACCATAATGGGAAGGTTGATAGATTCTTTGGTGGACTACGACCTCATCTACAGAAGAATCTAGCCAACAGGGACTACGATAGCTATGAAGAAATAGTTCGAAGTTCTATGAATGTTGAACTAGAGTTTGGGGAGACACAGTGGTCTCACAAATCTAATGAGAAGAAGAGTACTCTAGAACCGAGCCTGGGAAGAAGTTTTGATCAGGAAAGAGGTGGAAAGCATATGCAACATGCCACATGCAATAAATGTGGGAAGAAGCATTCGGGGAACTGATTGATCGGAAGTGGTAAGTGTTATAGGTGTGGAAAAGAAGGCCATATTTCTCGGAATTGTCGTAGTGATGTGAAGCCTCAACTTCCCAACACTAACGACAGAGGAAAGATGGTTCTAGCCCTACCCGAAGTCACATGCTTCAAGTGTGGACAGCTTGGGCACTTTTCTAATCAATGTCCAAATCCGAGGGCAGTGGAGGGGAATCACCATCAACCTCAGCAGAGGCCAAGGGAGCAAGGTCATGCTTTCGCTATCGCAACAACTGAAGTTGAAGTTCCAAACGATGTGGTAGCAGGTACTCTTGTCGTCCTCTCAAAACTAGAAAGTGCTTTATTTGATTCTAGTTCTACGCATTCCTTTATTTCTTCCAAGTTTACAAAGAATATAGAATCAATCCCCGAATTGCTTGAGGTAGAGTTGTCAGTCAAGACTCCAAGTGGGATTATCCATGCATCAATAGTGTTTAGAGACTCTAGTGTTTACTTTAGTGAGCACAATCTTATCGCAAATCTTGTAGTCATTCCCATGTTGGAATTCGACATTATACTAGGGATGGACTGGCTCTCAAAGTATAATGCTAAGATCAAATGCAGAAGTAAGGAAATATCAGTAGTCTTGAATGAACGACCTACAGTTATCTTCCGAGGAGAGATATCCCGAACCGATCCCTATCTAGAAGCACCTCCTATAGCTTTCTTTATGGAGTTAATCAGTGATAAGGAAGAAGGGAAAGGGAGCATACAAATTGAAGATTTTCCGATTGTTCAGGAATACATGGATGTATTTCCTGAGGAGTTACCTGGACCTCCCCCGGAAAGAGAGGTAGAGTTCTCCATTGAAATCGTACCTGGGTCTCAACCGATATCAAAGACTCCGTATAGAATGGTAAATGTGGAGCTAGAAGAGCTAAAGAAACAACTCCAAGACTTGTTGGAGAAGGGGTTTATCCGACAGAGTGTGTCTCCTTGGGGAGCACCAGTTCTCTTTGTGAAGAAGAAGGATGGATCAATAAGTCTATGCATTGATTATAGAGAATTGAATGGGATCACAGTGAAGAACAGATATCCTCTTCCAAGAATTGATGATTTATTTGACCAACTTCGTGGGGCTCAATTCTTCTCTAAGATTGACCTTCGATCTGGTTATCATCAACTGAGGGTGAAGAAGGAAGATATTCCTAAAACTGCCTTCCGATCAAGATATGGGCATTATGAGTTTACTGTTATGCCCTTCGGCTTGACTAATGCTCCTGCTATTTTCATGGATTTGAGGAATAGAGTCTTTAAGGACTACCTTGATAACTTTGTGGTAGTTTTTATTGATGATATTTTGATATATTCAAAAAGTCGTGAGGAACATGAAGATCATCTGAGGGTTATTTTGAAAACTCTACGGAAGGAGAGGCTCTTTGGGAAGTTCAGCAAGTGTGAGTTTTGGTTACAACAGGTGTCTTTCTTGGGGCACATCGTAACCAATGAAGTAATCTCGGTTGACCCTGCAAAGACAATGGTTGTGGAGGAGTGGCCTCAACCCACAATAGTAACTGAGATTCGTAGTTTCCTTGGTTTAGTGGGATATTATAGGAGTTTTGTGAAAAAAATTTCACGGCTTTCTAATCCACTAACCAAGTTGACTCGAAAAGGGGTTAAGTTCATCTGGACAAAGGAATGTGAGGAAAGTTTCCAAGAGCTAAAGAAGAGATTGGTTACTGCACTTGTGTTAACACTACCCTCTATCGGAGAAGGATTCGTTATTTTTAGCGATGCATCTCTGAAAGGGCTTGGGTGCGTCCTCATGCAAAATGAAAAGGTAATTGCTTATGCATCTCGACAGTTGAAGATTCATGAGCAGAATTATCCTACGCATGATCTAGAGCTGGCGGCAGTTGTTTTTGCTCTAAAGATATGGAGGAAATATCTTTATGGGGAGAAATGTGATATATACACTGACCACCAAAGTCTAAAGTATATTTTCACACAGAAAGAATTGAACATGAGACAAAGGAGATGGTTGGAGCTTATTAAAGACTATGATTTTTCAATACACTATCACCCTGGAAGAGAAAACAAAGTCGCGGATGCATTAAGCAGGAAAGATCCTGTTGTCCTGGCAACAATGAGGATCTTAGGAGATCCCTTGATTAAAGATCTAGTAAAAATGGACATGGGAATTATAAGGAAAGGGACATCATCAACCCTATCCCAAATGATTTCTCAACCATCATTACTAGAGAAGATCAAGAAGGCTCAAAAAGAATATCCTTTGCTGGAGGAGAAGTTCGAGGATGTAAAGGATGGGAAGTTCCCTGATTTCAATATTGATCAAGAAGGTGTATTGAAATTTCATACAAGACTATGTGTTCCATCTATTCCGGAGATAAAGAAAGAACTGATGGATGAAGCTCATATCTCTACTTTCTCTATTCATCCGGGAAGCACTAAGATGTATAGAGACCTTCGTGATCATTATTGGTGGGATAACATGAAGAGGGAGATTGCCGATTACACTACAAGGTGCCTGGTGTGTCAGCAAGTAAAGGAAGAAAGACAACTTCCTAAGGGGGTATTACAACCGCTACCCATACCAGTATGGAAGTGGGATAATATCACCATGGACTTTGTAACTGGTCTCCCAAAAACATCCAAAGGAAACAATGCGATATGGGTTATTGTGGACCGTCTCACCAAGACAGCCCATTTTATCTCTATTCGGGAAGATTTCTCTCTGGATCAGCTTTCCAAGATATACGCGAAGGAAGTGGTAAAGCTGCATGGGGTACCACTATCAGTCGTATCTGATCGTGACCCAAGATTCACATCAAAATTCTGGAGAAGTCTTCAACTTGCTCTGAATACTGAATTGAATTTTAGTACGGCCTATCATCCTCAAACTGATGGCCAATCTGAAAGGACTATTCAGACACTCGAAGACATGTTGAGATTATGCTCAATGGAATTTAAAGGTGGATGGGATCAACACCTCCCATTAGTGGAGTTCTCCTATAACAACAGCTTCCATGCGAGTATTCAGATGGCACCCTATGAAGCTCTGTATGGAAAGCGGTGTAGAACTCCTACTTGTTGAGATGAAACTGGTGAGAGGAAGCTTCTTGGGCCTGATCTTGTGCAAGAAATGACAGAACAGGTTCATGCCATCCAACAACACATAAAGGCTACTCAGAGTCGGCAGAAGAGCTATGCTGACAATCGTCGAAGGGACTTGGAGTTTGGTGTTGGCGACAAAGTCTTCCTTCGAATTTCTCCATGGAAGAGAGTCATGCGGTATGGGAAGAAAGGGAAGCTCAGCCCTAGGTACATTGGCCCCTATGAAATCCTTGATCGCATAGGAGCAGTGGCCTATCGTCTAGAACTTCCACCGAACCTAGCTCAAGTTCATGATGTCTTCCATGTATCTCTCTTGAGGAAGTACATACCCGACCCTTCGCATGTACTGAACCCAGATGTGGTACAACTGGAACATGACCTCTCTTATGAGGAGCAGCTAATGGAGATCTTGGACCGTAGAGACAAGGTTCTACGAAACAAGACTACCCACCTTGTGAAAGTGTTGTGGAGGAATCATAAGTATGAAGAAGTGACTTGGGAGCCTGAGGAAACAGTGAAGCAAAAGTACCCTCACCTTTACGACTAGGCCTCAAGAATAAATTTCGGGGACGAAATTTCTTAAGGGGGGAAGAATGTAACGACCAAATCTTTTTGAATAGTATATTAACTTACTCTTATTAATTTAATAAGATGTTAATGGTTAATGCAGAAAGAGGAGTCGATGGCTTCATCCAGTAGACTCAACCCTTATGAATCCCACTTATCAGAGCTTGGGAAGGAGGTAGCATCTGTGGGCTTCGCTTTGGACCAAGCCCAAGCCGAACTACAGCGTGTCAAGCATGAACGGAAATGCCTACGGGAGAAGTTCAAGTTAGTAGAGATTACTACTAGGGCAATGTTATCTGAGCCTCCCTCAGATTCTCTCACCATAGCACACCTTACACTTAGGTCTTATGCCGATGTTATAAGGGGCTATGTGACGAGGCCCTAGTTTCCTCGTGTAATCCTTTCGGGTGAATAAATTGAGATTTCTTCCATTAGTGATGTTTGTGAAATTTCAAATGTCTAGATAATTTTAGAATGTATTTTATTGATGAATTTTGAAAAAGGGATATTTCAAAATATTTATGTAAACCCTAAATAACTAATGATGTGTAATGATTCTCCAAAAATGGTCTTCTACAAAAGTGTTCAGTAAGGAATTTGGAGTCTAATAAGATCAACTTAATTTTTGATGAATAGTAAATTATGAATAGTGATTTTATGCTTAGGATTAGTAATGTGACCAAATGGATTAGTAATTTCACTCAAAGAAAGTTTTAATATAATTTACACACCTAGATTAAGTAATGTGATTCAATAAAATGGGTAAATAACAGTTTCATAAATTATTATTCAAGTATTAGTTTTTTCGGATGAATAGTGTTTTTTAATTAAAAATTTAATTAAAAATAATTAGAAAATTATTTTTATAAAAATGACTTTATTTTTGAACTCAGAGCATCAATATTATCTTATGGTAATTTTTAGGGATTTTTCTGAAAAAATGAATTTTCGGTGAATAGTGTATTTATTTAAAAATAAAATTAAAAATATTTAGAAAATTATTTTTATAAAATGGATTTCATTTTTGAAATCATAGCATTTATATTTGGTTAATGTGAAATTTTGGGATTTTTTCTGAGAAAGTTGAATTTTCAGTGAATAGTAAAAATACAGTTTTAGGGTTTCAGTGTGTTTAATGACATCATAACGGTGTCATGATGATGTCATGAGATCTTTTGAGGGTTGGCCGGACAAGGGTGATGAATTATTGTTTGGGGGGCCCCATGTGGCCTAACTCCATGATAAATGCCAAGGGAGAGCACATGGGTTTGAGAAAAGCACATGTGAGGTGTCCCTTGGCCTTTAATGCTTTGTCCCCTCACTTTCCCTATAAATACCCACCCTTTCCTCCTTTAGTTTTCACTCCCAACTCTCCCCCAACTATGTTCTGGTCTTCTTCCCTTCCAAAGAGTCCTCCCAAGGTGCCCCCAAGCCCTCAAGGTCCAATCCTTTTAGTTTCAAGAGTCACGTTTTAAGGTAAGGGATCTGACCCCTCTCTTTCTTTTCATGTAATCTCTTTTATGTCATTCCTTTTATGCTCCATGTTTTTATGTGAAAGGATGTTCTTTTATATTCCTCTTACTTCCCTTTCATGGTTATATGATGAGAGATCCCCTCTTACTCTCATCATTTCGTTTTATGAAAGTTTAAGTGACGCCGTTAGGCTGCCGAATTTTTAAGGGATTCTTTCACCCTTCTCATTTTTCAAGTTCGATTTTCATGTCATGTCTTTCAAGTTCCTTTTTATTATGATGGGGTATGATCTCTATATCTATCATACTGATATCTTATGATCATATGATGAGGGACCCTATTTTATCTTGTCAATTTTATTATTGAAGTATAAGTGACGACGTTAGGCTGCCGAATTTTCATAAGAGAAATCTAATTTTTGTCTTCCTTCCATGTTTTTCATTTCAAATGGTATGTCCTTCAAATTTCATTACCATGTCCATATATCCTTCTTATTCTGTCCCTTTACTGTTTTATGGATCATTTATTAGTGGGTGACCCATTTCCCCTCTCTTTTCAATATTTTCTAAAACCCCGAAACATGGCCGTTATGCTGCAGAATTCTCGTCTCAAAATGCCTCTCCCTCTTTTCTCAAAATTATTTTATGTTATAAAGTGAATACTCAAAGATCTTATTTCTACAAGGGTATTCAAATATATATCAAAATGTTCCATTTTAAATTCTGGGATTTACATACATGAGACCCACTTTCCCTTTCCGTGGGTTTAAAGTGACGTAAGGATCATGTCTTTAAAGCAGTTTTTTAAACGTTATGATTATGAAATGAAACCCATTTATTTTATGCTATATGGGTTATTTATGAAATGTTTGATGATGATATATGTGGCTCACATGATAATAAAGTCAAATTTAAGGGTGCTCCCTGATAGCGCTCCAATGCATTGGGTAATGATGTAACCACTAGAGATTACAATTTTCACGATACCTTGGTGAATAACCTTGGTAATTTTCAAATGACACCTTGGGGATGGACCTTGGTGATATGTTCATGATTGTCTATGTTAAATGATGTTGCCACATCTTCAAGTTATGAAAAATGTTGTTTTTATTATGAAATTCCTCATGATTTCTTTCTCATGCCTTAGAGTTCTTTTCATGTTCTTATTAAAGTATATCATGTTCACATGTAAAATGTTCCTCTTGTTTCCCTTACTGGGCCTCCTGCTCACCCTTTCTTTTGATGTATGTCCCCGGGTTATGAGATGCCGTAATAAACCTAGGATGAACTTAAGGAGAAGCCTTTCAAGTTTTTAAGAAGAATTTTTTATGTTGCTTTCATGTATTTTGTTCCTGGTTTCCAAGACACTAGTCCTTAAAGATCCTCAGTTTTGTGTAATGAAATGAAAGTTTATGTTATAAAATTGCGGGATGCTATAATGCAGCACGTTCCCTTAGGCGGCCTTACATATGTTTCCTACATAACAGGTATATTTTCCCAAAGATTCCATTATTTGGCTGTGTAGCATGTTCCCCAGTTGGCCCTGCATAATACAACCCTCATATTTTGGTTGTCAAATAATCATAATTTTGTTCTTGGTTATATTAACTTTGACCCCTTCAAACTTAGAGGACAATATATAAGATTATATATTTTAAAATATTCATTCAATTATACTTATCCCCTTATCTTTCTCACAATCTGAAAATCTTCAAGACTATGGTTTACACATTTCCTTCACCATGTGTTTGATGAACTAGGGAATAACTTTGAAATCACTTGGCCACATATCATATACTTTTTCCATTTCTTGTCATAGTTGTATGATGTAAAACTACAAAACACATATCTTTTACGTTTGGGTCATATCTTCCTAAAAGTGTTATTCTTCCAATTCTTTGGACCCTCTTGGTTGGAAATACCCTTTCCATATTTACGTACCTTTCTCGATATTCCAAACCCTATGTTTTGGAAAATCTGAATCTCCATAAACTTTCTTCGACTTTTAGCAATAGAACATCAAACTTCTAAGAGCTCTTTTTCATGACTATGTAGCATGTGCCCTTAGGTTGCCTTTCTTATGTTGCCTACATAATAGGCCTATTAGTCAAATGAGACCACTATTTGGCTATGCAGTATATGCCTTAGTTGGCCCTATATAATACAACCCCCATTACGAGTTTGTATTTTAATGGTAACTTTGTTCCTAGAAGAGACTTCCTGTAATTCTTCTAGCCCTTTTCCCATACCATTTCTCAGTTTTAGAAATACTCAAATCATAGTATACAATTTTCACTTTCATACCTGAGTATGATAGTATATTTCCAGACAAATTATCAAGAAATTGGGAGAGTTTTGTACTTATGGTCGGAGCTAAAGACCTTAAATTAAAGCCACACAATTTCCTCACTCTAAGACTTAAAATTTCACAGTACCAATGTCCTCACTGCATGACATAAAACTGCACAGTACCAATGTCCTCACTGTATAAATTAAAACTTCATAGTATGATATCATAAATTTCCATTCCTGATAAATTTATAACAATTACTCATAAACTATATTTGTTTAAAAATGGTTTTCCTATTCATGAATTATGTTGATCAGAAAAGCCTTTTTCATTCTTAAAATTCATTTCCTTTGAAAAAACACCTACTGTGGTCATAAGTCATCGAAATCTTATTTCCCTCAATCTATCAATATAAAATTTTATATTCCTAACAAAATATTTTGCTTGACTATGTAGCATGTGCCATTAGGTGGCCTTTCATAAGTTGCCTATATAACAGGCATGTCTATAAATAGGTACCACTATTTGGATATACAGCATATTCCCCTGTTGACCCTAGATAACACGGACCCCATAATGGGTTTGTTAAATAATGGTAACATCATTGATAGGAAATAAACCACTTATATTGATATAGTTTTATATTTAGTGACCATAAAAATATCATGACTTAAGATTCACCTTGGAAATGTTTAAAGAATATTAAAGAAATTCTTAAGAAAAAATTGGGATCTAATTTCAAAATTTATTGTCAAAGCGATATTTGACCTTAAATATCATCCATATATTGTATAACATGCATGACTTTAAATTTAAAACAACAAGCATAAAGAAATGATTGATGTTTTTTATGATTAAAAAAATTTTCTTTCATTCATATGAAAATAGATGTCTATCCTCAAAATAGAGCCCCTCTATCATGTTTCAGAATAAACTCCTAACATGAATTTTCAATTTTTGGGTCTCTTTATAAGCTCTATTAGCTGATTGTTGAAGTTTAGATTGTAGAGAAACTCCAGCCTCCTCTACCTAACGAATTTCTTCCTAAGATGTTGAAATAGCCGTAATCCCCACTAATTGGGTTTCTATTAATGTCATATTCAATTATTCAAGCTTGTTATGAATAGAATCCAGTTGTTTTTAAAGAGATAATAACTCCTTCGTGGCTTCTTTGATTTGTTGGCTAATCTCGAGTGATTTCTTGTTATGATTTTCCTCCGCCTCAATTACTGTAGCTTGAAATTTCCCAATATTGATGCCTCATTTAGCCTCTTAAAAATATTGTCGAAGCTTATGATTTTGCTCCCATCGGTGAATAGTCTCTTTCAAGGTATCATAGAGTGGATGATAATTAAATCTTCCAAATCACAATATGCAGAATAATGCAGGGAGTTTTGAAAAATGGGAAGACAATTAATCTAAAGGCTTTCTAGAAATTATTCTCTAGATATGCTTCCATATCTTCTTGTGTGCCATAACAAGAGAATATTTCATCTCTAAGTTTCAATATCTTTCATTAATAAGAGGTAAAATGTACTCTGGAAACAAGTCACTTAAAGAGATGCCTTATTCTGCTTCTCTTGGGATATTAGAAGCTTCACCTTCTGATCTAGGAGCTGATAACCCTAAATGCTAAATCAAGATCATTATTAGATTCAAAAAGAGGAAGAAGATATGATTCATATAGCTGATTATATTTACCCAATAATAAGTCAACTAATTGATTATATTCATCCCCTATATTATCAACTCCAGTATTTTGAGCAGGTGTTTCTTGAGAAGGTTCATTTCCTTGAATTTGTTCAGTTATGAAATTTAAAGACTCTGGAACATCTCTTGATGAAGGATCCTCTTTAAGTATTTATCCATCCCTAGCAGAAGGATAAAGTGGAAAACCCTGTTTCTAAAGAGACTTTGCGACATTTTCTACAGATAAAGCTTCATAAGGTGAATTTTGATGTAAAGAATCCTATGGAAGAACAAATTATGTGTGGAAAATGAAAGAATAGGGACTTACTCCAATGCAATTCCTCATTAAAATCCCAAACTCATTGATGGAACCTCGAATATCAATATTAGGATTTAGGTTGTCCATCATTTTTGTGTATATGGCCTGAAATGTTACAGCATCCTCGCCATTTAAGATATCCAAAAAATGATGGATGATGCCCCAATTGGCTTCGCTGAAATTTTTTTCCATTGACTCTTCATTTGGTATACCAGCATCAGATCATTCTGGGTTTGGGTTAACATCAACATTGTTTTTAGAATGAACTGGATCTTATTTCCTTTCTTTTAAAGTAATAGGAATATCAGTATTGATTATTTTTAGGATCCTTTGAAAAAATAAACTAGGGAATTTATTTAATCTTACCAAGTATTTCCTCTCTCTCAATAGAACCAAGAGTAGTTATAGCTGAAACCTTTGTTGATTTATCTACTAAAATTGCAGATTCGTCAACATGAACCTGGGTTTCCTCTAGGGATTCTTTTTATGGTCTTGAAGCATCATCTCTTAATCTTTTGAGAGTGGATAGAGACATAGATCCTACAAGAGGATAAAACATGGTTACCAGAATATATTTAGCAAGTGGTATGCCCTAAGAATCGTATAAAAACATACTCTATCGGCGAACACTTCGAATCAATCTCATTACTCTCTTTCATTTTTCTTCAAAATCTTGGTGAGAGATTGAAACACTCCTCTTAGCAGGGGAAACATGAGGTAATGGTTGAGGATTACCAGTCTGCATTACCCCATTCATGATTTTTCTCCTGGAGAATGTTTTGGCGACCTGGGAGGATAATTTGTCTCATTGATAGGAGAGCCTGCAAAACCATACATCAGTGATTCCAGAATTGGTCCAGATATTACTTCTCTAAATTCAAGCTGCATAAATATATTTTCATCAAGATTAATGATGATAAATGATAAAGAAGATTTGAGAAAAAAGAAAGAGGGAAAACTTTCTCAGTATTAACATAAATATCCCATTCCCACTCAGAGTCAATAATTACCCCTTCACAGACACCTAAGTAAAGCATATGAGATACTCATTTATAGGTTGGGATTTTTTCATCGGTTTCAAACATAAAAAACTCCAAATCTATAATATACTTCTTTACTTCAGCTATGTTATTGTCTAGATTGCAATCAGAAGGTGCATTAATGTCACCAATATCTTGTATTCGAATTCCATCATGGAGGAATGCCCATGAGTCCCTAAGATCACTGGTTATACTTTCCCATTGATGAATTGATAAAGGTCACACGTAATTCAATCATGGTATGGTTGACTATGTAAGGGAAGCTTCACCTTCTGATTGGTATGTTTCTTCAGACATCCATTCTTCAAAAAGTTCTACATATGGATTTGGGACCGTTTTTTTGATGGCCATGAATAGATTATCTTGGCATTGGAGGTATTACTTCTCTATCCTTGGCCTTCTTAGTGTACTTCCTACGAAGAAGTTTTGAGGGCTTTGAAACCTATGAAACATTTGTATCATCTCTGTCCTTGGATTTCTTGCCACAATTTCTACGTGCAACATTCATTGTAGCTTCCACTCGATATATTCCTTTTGATAGATTCCCTTGGGTATATGAAGAATCCTAAGCCTTGGCATACCCACCTTCTAATCTGATTGATGCAACTGGTGGAGGTAATGAAATTGAAAATTTGGATACCTCTAAAGCTATTAGAATCCATAATTTCAACACTACCATTCGATGTTTCTCATGTCTGACATATGTGTGTGGAAAAGTGCTTGATTGTTGAAGACATCTGAATTAACGAGCAAACCTATAGGGGACATAAGCCTAGTAGATAATTTCACCATCAATCCAGGTTGATAATACGCCATCCCTAAATGCCATCATATATGATCTCAGCTCATAATTCTTTTCTTTACCAACATCAATAAATGTTCCAGTTTGTGGGTCACAAAACTAAAAGAATCTGAATTCCCATGTGAAATTTAATGCCTTCAGCACCACATCAGGACTTAAAACTAGGGGAGGAATACCATAAAAATTCTGTAAAAATAGATTGAATGGACCCTTGGGAACTCTAACTGAATTCAACACAGAGTATGAAGAAAAGTGTGCTGCAATCCCGCCCCACAACACTTGGAATGGCCCTAAAATCCTAAATTGATCCTTCCCATTCTATAAATGCAGTACGAGATGGTAAATCTATGCTATTATAGGAGTTTCTATACCAATATACTTCCCCTATACCAATTTAGATGCAATCGCAAAAGTCCCTGATCTTACACCACCTTCATATTCATGGACTGGAAGAAAATAAACACTTAGCCACATAGAAAGGAAGGCAGCTAAACTTACTTTTTCATCTATATCCGGTTCAACTTTATATACCCAGTGATTTTAATCACCTCTTTCTTGTGTTGTCCAATATGTGCCTAAACTACTAGGGTTATCTATAGATGTACAAACAATAGGATGTCCACGGGTTAGTCCTTTCTCTGTTGTTGGTTCTAATAAGGATTCCATCCACAGTCTTGCATGGATATCTTTCTTATCCTTGTATAAGTTCCTTATTATCTTAAGAAAAACATGGTCTAGCATTGGTGTTCTGGTAACATCACCCCATGTTGTAGCAGGTGGGATGACTTCATCCTACATTTCTCCAAGAATGGGAATTCTAGCTATTTGGTAAATGTCCAAGAGACTAATATCAACTTCACCATGCGTAAAATGAGAGGAATTCAATTTTGGACTCCATCTACTCTGTAATTCATAAAAGAATTCATTTTTTTCAGCATAATTTTTCACCATCCAGACAGCTTCGTAAATATGAAAATCTGATAACTATTTTCTGAATTTTTCACAAGTCCAACATACCCAGAATTCCCACATCCACTCAGGTTTTACACCCCCACTAGAACGAATGTCCCAATATCCTTTCCAACCATTATATTGATCTTTTTGAGAAGCCTGATAAGTGGAATCATAACAATGTGGTCTTGTCTCTACAAAATGATCTTTAATATCGGAAGTGCAGTCACCGTGATGAAGGATGAAACTAATAGGGACCATGCCTTCATGTATTAGAACCCCCCTTGAACTATTATTTATGTTGTTACAGTAGTAATACTGAAGAAACCAATTCTTTGGAAAGTACTTATTAATATATAGAACATGGGCGTCTTGCAAAATCCCATTCCCATATAGGGGTAAGTAAGGAATTTGTGGATAGTCATGCTGGTACAGAATTAGACCCTTCCATATCCCAGGAAGAGTACTCTCAACATTGTTATAATAGTCTGGCCAGACGATCTTCATCATTTCATTTTGGCGAGCCCTAGCTTCTTTAGTATGGGATATAAAATGAGTCATTCATTCCATCAAAAACTGAATTTCCAAACATCCATGTTATATTTTAAAGAATAAAGTTAAAAAAGATGGTAAAGGACACTATTTTTGTATGTCATTCGATAAGGTCCCTAGATGAGGTCAATCGCTTAGGCCTTTCGACAAGGATCCTAGCAGAACTCCATCGTTGAAGTCTTTTTTTGTAGCTCCATTGTGTACATAATTTTACCTTGAATAAATATCAGGAGAATTATGCAAGAGCACAATGTGTTGCACCTGGACAAATGAGCTACGCAATGAGAGATCTAAATTTCGGAGAAAAGCACAGGTGAAGAAAAGAGCGCAAAAGGTTGAGACCTATTTATAGGAAACAAAAGATGTAAGAGTCATGACTGCGTGTTGTACCTTCACGAAATACCTATTTAAAGAACTTACATGACAAAACTGGACTATTAGGTAATCATCCTTATTTTTTTCTTAGACATTCACCTCAGGACTTGACCCTCTTTGAATATTTCGGATCCAAACATGAGGGGGGGCATTAGTGGACACTACTTATGAAAATAAACAAAAAGTTAGGAAATATTTGGATATTTTTTAACCTGAAGCAAGGTTCAAATAGTACAAAGGAAAATACCCAACACTCCTAGAGAGCTTCCCACTAGAGTAGCTTCATAGGCCTACGTAAAGGAGTCGCACGACCGACCTAAGCAATATACCTACATGACATAGATCCACACCCGAAGATGTTTTGGGAACCTGAGCAGAATACCATCACGGTAGAGCTGAGCGAAGCACCTGCGTGAGCAAACATTCCTTTAACCAGGCTCATCCGTGCATATAAAAAGGAGCCCCTTGGCCCCCCATTTCAAGACTGAAAAAAGTGAAAGACTCTTTGAAGCTCCCATTTCGTAGATCTTTTTCCTATATCCCTCAAATTGTCTCAGGTAGCACACTAATACATGGGAGAATAGATAATTAAATGAGATGGGCATGTTTTGAAGTTCCTCACATTCTTCAGTCTACATCCACACATGTGTGTCGTACCTCTACACTAAACCTACGTGGTACACCTGCATGATGTTCCTCAGCACTGCACCGATGTAGTACACTTGTGCCCCGCACCTACACGGTTTACCTACACGGTACATCTACATGGGGTACTTATATGGCATACATGTGTCAGGGACCTATGCGACCAACTCAAATACCCCTTTAAAAAATCCATTCATGGAAGGGTATCTTCTTACTTGGATACCTTATCTGAATGGGACTAAGTTGAAACCTCCACCAAAACATCTTTACTTGTCAAACCTTTGGGAAACTCACATTAGGGTGTCTTCTATTTTGGTTTGTATTTACGTAGTCAAAGTTTTCCAACATTTTTTCACAATAGGATTAGGATTCATGGGATATTTGTGGGTTTGTATATCCACAGTCACATGGTCTTTTCTCCTAGAAACAGTCTTGGGAAGTTCCTAGTTTAGAATAGGGTTGGGTCTCTGGCCTCTCCTTTCAAAAAGAGATAACTTGAGATCCGAGGTTTCTGGTAGGGAGGGTATGGTTCACTTATTTATTTTCCATGGAAGCATAGAAGAAGTTTTCCTCCTATTCCAGCAAAAATTTCAGGGAATCCTTCCTAGTATAATCCCCTCATCTTCACCCCTTGTTCCTTACATTAGACCCATTTCCAATGTAAAGAGAATAGAGGGGAGGTCTGTCACCTCGCCCTCTTCCACGGTCGATGCACCCTCTTCCATTACCATGGAGAATTTTTTTTAAAGTGTAATGTGTCATTGTTGAATCTTTCACACCCTCTTGTTTCTCACACCGAGCTTGACTCACGTGGGCTTAAAGATATGTGATGGTTACAACATGTACACAAACAATCAGAAAGGAACTACGAGAATTATAATTCCTGTTCAATTCAGGATACGTAGGAAGATCTTTCAAAGCCCGAGCTCACTAGATATCCTCCTCAGGAATCCAACCCTAATTCCCTCGATTTGGGCATCCTTCTTAGGAAATAAGCCCCAAATTCAATCCTCAAATAATCAAGGCATCCTTTTCAAAAGGTAATCCCAAAATCACTTATCTTATTGGACCATTATCTTCTATGCGACACATTGAACTATGGGGTCTTTGATTCCCATCCCTATGGGATACGTTGGAAGCCTCATTGTGGTTCAAACCCAAAACTTCAAATCAACCTTGTTCTCCTTGGGCCACTTTCCCAATTGGGTCTGACCCTATATGGAAACTCATATCCTTTCCAAGTTCCTCAGGCTACTTCAGCATAAGTCCCCCACTAAGTTTAAACTATGATCCTTCCGCTTAGAGGTCCTTATTACATATCCTTAAAAGGTATGAATTGTCACAATCATTGGCATCGAACTATAAGGGTTATGATTCCTTTCACAAGGATACGTAGGTGGCCTATTTTATTGGAACGATCCCAAATTCAAACAAAACATTTGTCTTCCTGGATGAAAAACAATTATAGAGTACCCCATTGAGTGGCTTAAAAACAAATATCATCACAATGATGATTAAAAGAATATCTAATCAGTATATTATAGGATACCATTGATGGAAAACCTCGAATACATACGGATATTTCCATTAATGAAGAACACTGAATACATACTAATGATTCTAAAATTTTAAACATGTTAATAAGTGATTGAAAATTGCAAGGGATACTTATGATATACTTTGTGAAATAATAAGGATTCATGAAAATATTTTAATTTTACAAAGAGAGACCCAGAGTAAAAAATAATTCCCCCTAAAAAAGGTGTTACGAGTCCAACTTCCATTCCTCTCGACCAATTCACGTTCTTAAGATTCATAAAGTTCAAGACTTAATGAACTCCTACCTTTAGAAAGCAGGTCCTCTTTTGGATAATGAACTATTTGATGTTTCTAGTTCCATGAATAAATCCAATGGAAACAACCTAGAAATAGTGATTATTAAATCTAGAACATAGGTTTCAAGGAACTAAGAAAAAAATATATTAGGATAATATATGAAATATTCATAATACTCACATCTCATAAAATGTTGATATATTTAATAAATTTATTCACTCTTACCATGTTCCAATAACACTTGTTTAACCTTATAAAAAATTACCTCAATATTAATGAATTTATTCATTAAGGGTCATGAAAGTAACTATAAAAGGAAAAAGTGGATGATAAAAGTACCATGGATGTTATTATAGACCATATCCTATTAAAATTTCAGAATATAATGTTTATATCATTTTTATATCGTTTTTTAGAATGAGAACTTTCCCTAGAGAAAAAATCACCTTTATTAAATAAAATGAAAATTACATGTGTATAGATTTTGAATTTTTTTACAATATTATTTTTATAAAACAAGGAGATCATCATGAACATCATCCTTCCAAGTAAACTCACTGATCATCACCCCTTTGTCAGCATGTCGATAAAGAATGAAATTTTCCTCATTAAATACATATGTAGTGTTGTAATTAATGGACACCAAGGATTACATGTAATAAATATAACTGGATGTAAGATTCCAGGATATGTGAATTGTTCCATCTCTAATGGCTTGCACCATAGTGGTTGGGTATCATTATATCCACATGTTGTACTATCATTTCTATCGTATAACCTCGACCAAATTGGTGATCTTGAGTATCTCAGCATCTTTATATGTATCAACATTTTATTTTAGATAATTAAATACCCATTCATTGTTTCTATAATCTCTAAATATACAACCATACCTAGAAGGGCCTCGATTACCTCTTTAAGATCCATTCATGTTGAATTTTACACATCTTGGAAAATGATATACACATATGATTTCCAAGGTACCACAGGGAGGGTGATACTTATATGTTACTATAAATCATTTAAGAATAGTAAAATCATGTAAAGAGCTGTCAGAAAATCCATATTGAGTTGTTTTTTACCCTTTTACATGTATTGTAAAAACTTAAACCTAAATATCCTAGAGCTAGTTTCTTACATTATTACATTGGTTTAATAAAATAAAAAAATTTATCCTAAAAGAACTAATTATTTATTCTATTTGAAAAAAACATATACACACATATGTTTTTCATAACAAAATTAATGGAAAAAACATATCAACACAATTGAAAACAACCTTAACATCATAGATTGTCCCTGCAGCTCATTCATAATATACACCTTCACATCCTGGGAAAAAATAAATAACAAGAAAGGGGGGAGCTCAAAGATAATTATGGGTAAGAAATACTAATGAACCTATCATAAAAATAAATTGTAAGGCAAGGTGAGTATCTAAAAACACCTTTTATAAAGACATAAAATTGAAAATACTATGGTATGAATCAAAGGTAACAAAAATAATGCAATATAAATAATCACATGAGAATAAATTTTAATGATGGATATTCTACTATTCAAATAGTCACATTGATTATCAATTACATATATCAAAATGATGGAATTAATACTATTGGAGATATAAACATACCGTTGTGGAATTGTTCAAGATATACGAAAATAAAGGGTTAAGGCCTCTGCCAAATTTCAATACGGTTTCTCACATGAGACCTAAAACTGCATCGATAGAATGTTATAGACCCTCCAATAAATTGATAAATACATTTATTTCCTAGTATTAATTGGGTGAAACATAAACAGTAAACACATATGATATGTAAATAAAATTTCTCAGTAAGTAAACATAATCACTAACCATTCTGAGTAATAGGGGGAATTGTATCAGTATTGCACATCCATAGTCAAAACAATCATAAAACATTGAATAAAATTGTTATATTCTATCCTATAAAACAAATCCCAATTAATCATATTGTTAAACAATGGGTTTTGAAACTTATGAAAATGCTTAAATAAAATCATCAAGTAATTATTAAGGGTAATACCCTTTTTACTTTGTAAGGAAAATTTACATTGGAAAACTAATTTCTATTTTTCATAAAAATAGATTTTATACTTGAATATCCCAGAATGGAAAAGGGAATGAGAATAAAATTATATTTTAGTCATAAATTATGTCTAACATGTCAATATAGTTTATAAGAAACATTTATATAGTTCCACTTCAGTGTGGATTAATAACAAATATATACGATTTTTTAAAATATTAGAATTCAAAATTGTTTGTATAAAACTAGATATAAAAAATATTATTCTTCATGGAAAAAATATTTATTTTCTTAAATAATGGTGTATTAAAATAGATTATATATGGTACATGAAAAGGGGTAAGAAATCGTGAACTTCCCTTTAATCTGTCTTACTCAATTGGAAGAATTGAAAACAGAACCTTATAAGTTATGTGTTTTCACATAAAATAAATTTGATCTTATTTTGATACATTATTTAGGATAATATAATAAATATTTATAAGAATTATATAAAAATGGATAATTCTTACATTAGGGTAAAGAGAGATAAATCATAACCTAAATGAAAAATGGATGTTTAAGAAGAAACTCATAACTTATTTATGAATGTTTTCTGAACATGATCTTAATTTCCAAGATAATGAAATTAGATTCATTAATAATTTAATTCATATCCTATTTGAAAAGAATTTGATTTATTGTAATTTTACTATGTTCATTTAGGAATTTGTTATGAGTTATAAGATTCAATGTATGGAATGTTCATTTCCTTGATTTTTAGGATTGGTTCACTACTATACATGTACAAAAACTCATGTAAAATGGAAAATGTTATGAAAAATTGAAATTATATATTATTTTTTCCCAGATATGAGGATAATTAATTAGAAAAAACATTAATGATAACCGTTTAAATTACATTGGAATTTTTTAAATCGTCACAAAATAGTTGTGTCTTTTGAATTAATATTATGTATAGAAAATGGTTACAAAACACTAAATAATATTTATTACATATACTAAAGTCAATGTGAATTAGAAAAAAATTACTATATTTTGTGGATTAATTGAAAAACAAAAACATGTCGTCCATAAATGTGGTAAATCGGCACCTCTGAGACGATATTTTCATTTTTAGACTAAAAAGGGGAAGAGAAGAAAATTGATGATTGATATAACCTTAACATAAACAAATTATACTATATAAAATATGCTATATTTATCATTGTAATTTTTATAGGGTAAAATATTGAAGGATAATAAAATAAAATAAAATTAAAGAGGGTGAGAGAGAGATAATGTTTTACCTCTTTAGTGTCGCCTCCTTGAGAACCTTCTTACGAAATTTGGAAATGGAATTTTTGTAAGATCAATAAGAAAATAATGTGGTGAATAGTTTGGGAGTAGAAATGTTATTTATATAAGAAGGTTTCAATTATTTTGATGTGTGAGGAGAAGGGGTGGGGAGGGTGGTGTTTATATTAGAGGGGAGGGTTATTTTTTAATAATATTAATCATTAGTTTATTATTTTGGATCGATACATTTAATAGTTTGGATTCCCATTAATAATTACAATAAATAGATATGGATAGTTAAATATTATATTCCTCACAACATAAATGTCTCATAAAATAGTGTATTTAACTTTTAATTTATATATACCGTAAATTACTCTATTTCACTATTTTCCAAAATATCAACTATTTTAGAATAATCCAAAAAAATCACCATTTCCATTTATTGATGTGTAAAATATAAAAATATAATGAATTTTATGAAAATATATTTCTAAATATTATAAATTTAAATTTTTATTATTATTATATTTTATTTATTATATATTCATATTAAGATAATAAATAAATTTATAACACTTTGAAAAATTAATTAAAATCTTGTAAATTTTGGTATAATCATTAGAAAACAAAATATTAATACATTAATCTATTTTATGAAAATAATTTATTTGAAATCATTATATTAATTATAAATGTTTAAATAAAAAATCTTTCTTCATAAAATTTTCAATATTTAATTTATCCTTTTAAAATAATTTATTTATTTATTTCATTATATAAATACATTATATTTTCATTCACAAGATACTTAAATTTTATGTGTAATTTCATTGGTGAACTATCAATTCTATTGGACATATTACATTTCATAATGGTCATATTTCTATTCCAATTGTCATATTTTATAGTATATTACAGTTTTGAAATAGATGTTAAATGAAGCATAAAATATCAAATATGATAAAGTTTAAAATAAACATATGATAAAATCTTGGGGAGTTACATTCTCTCCTCATTCAAAATGTTTTTTCCTCAAAATTTAATTAAATTCACCTCATAAACATATTTGGGTATTTCTTTATCATAAATTTCATCAGTTACCACATCCCCTCTTAAATTTTATAATTTTCACAATGTAACATTACCATATAAGTCATTATATTCCTCAATACAAATTCTTTAGAATCTAGAATTTGTATAGGATCTTCTAAATAATATAAATCAGATTCTAATTCTATCCAAATTGAGGACATCACTTGGGTCTAGTATGTAATTCTTTAACAAAGATATGTATAACACATTAAGTAATTTAGAAGTTCTAGGTGTAATTGCTAAATAATAAGCCACGTATTTTATTATATCTAGAATTACAAAATTTATAATGTACATATGGCTCAAATTCCCTTTATTTCCTAATATTGTAACACACTTCTATGAATATTCCTTCATGTATATATGGGCTCTCACTAGAAACTCCAAATCCTTCCTCTAGTCATCAACATAGCTCTTTTTTATACCTTTTTATTCTTTATTATGTTTCTTAATATTGTTTACCTTTTTTGTTTTTCCCTCCCCAAGTTATGGGGATATAAGCTTCCATTCACTGAATTCATCCCAACATGTTGGTGAAGAAAATTTATTTCCATATAACACTTTATACAGTGCCATTTGAATACTTTAATTGAAACTATTATTGACAGAAAACACTACCAATGGTAAAAAATGATCCCAAATACCTTGAATGTCAAGTGAGTAGGACCTCATCATGTCTTATAAAGATGAGTTATCCTTTCTAACTACCAATCAGTTTGTGGGTGATAAGAATTGCTCAAATGAAGATCAGAATTTATAGAAATTGACAAAAGTTACCTTTTTTAGAAGTATATCATGGATCATGATCATAAAAAATAGAAATAGGTCCACCATGAAGTGATAAAACATCTTAAATATATATTCTTACAAGACACTCCAATGGAAAATCCACCCTTATATCAAGGAAATGTAAAGATTTGGTAATTGGTCAATAATTTCCAATTTTCTATAATTATTTATTTTAGCCTTCTATAATCCAATGATAAAATCTATAGTAATTTCATACCATTTCCATGCAGTAATAAGAATGAGTTTCATGAATCATATACAATGTTTTCTTTCAGCCTTTAGGAGTTGACAAACAAAAAAACCATGATATATAATTATCAATTTCCGGCTTCATATTATCCCATCCAAACATTTTCCATAAAATCACTATACATATTGGTGATACCATGGTGTATATAGAAATTTTAGATATGAGAATCATCCAATAATTATCTTTTTATCTCTGGTATTGAGGGAACACATATCCTTTTCCCAAATTTAAAAATTACATCTTCCAATATACCATCATTCATAGCTATAAGTTTATTTTTAAAAATCTCATCATCCAAATGATAATTATTTATATTTTATAATAATGGTGGTTTAGAATCCATATATAAAATTAGTGATTTTTAACCCTCCTTGATAATTTTCATATCCATATTTATTATATCTATGTACAAAGGATCGTCATCAATCTTCATTTTAATATGAACATTATGATCCTTCTTATTAATGTATCTACTACCATATTTTTCTTCCCTAGGTGCTAATGTGTTGAACAACTATAATACTTTAGCATATTGAGATATATCCTTTAGATCATTTTGTACACTTCCTGTGAAAAGATACATGTCAAATTATTTTTATATATACATATCTCACATCTTTAACCATATACATAGTTTATATAATCATCAGAGAAAATATAATAGCTACTAACTCAATATCATGAGTTTAATAGTTATTTTCATGAGTTTTTAACTGCCCTAAATAATATAAAATATATCCATCATTCTATGTATGTACACATCCAATCCCTTTATTTGATTCATCGAAATAAATTAAAAATCCAACATTTCCCACTGATTGATTCGTGGTTAGAAGATTCACTAAGATCATCTTCAATTTTACATAAAATTCATCAAATTCTATTTTGCATTTGAACATAAACCCATTTTGAGCATGCGTGGTTAATAGGTTAGCTAATAGAAATTTTTACTAAACAAAAAAACTGATAGTAACCTAATAAACCATTGAAATTTTATACATTGGTTAGGTTGCTTTGTTATTCCACTCCCAGTGTCATTGAATTTTCAAGATCAACTGATATTCCAACCTTGAAAAAAATATGGATAATTAAATCTAGAATTCACACATGTTAAACATCTCATATGACCCATTTCTTATAAGATTATATATAATAATCCATAATTGGTTCTCAAGGTCCTCATATCAATTATTGTACACCAAAATAATATCAAATATTGTACAAAAAAATCAACATATTCCTTGAAAACTCTATTCATTAAATTAATAAAAATATTGGGTACATTTATCAGTCCAAATGGAATTACTATAAAATCATAATTTTTGTTCCTTTTTATAAATTTTATCTTTATAATATTATCCTTATTTAACTGAAATTATTAATATCTAAAAAGGTGGCCAATAATTGAAAAATATTGAGCTTTAGGATGGTGATCAAAAAATTCATCTACATTAGGTATAGGATACTTGTTATTTATTGTATTAGAATTGACTTTTATATAGTAAATGTACATCATCATTGATCCTTCCTTATTCCTGACAAAGATAATTGGGGCTCACCAAGGTCAAACACTTGGTCATATAATTCTCTTACCACAGAATTACTCTATTTTTTCTGTTTATTAACTCCATCGTGGCAATTCTATTTGAAATCACTGATAGTGGTCTTGCATCAATGATTAAATAAAATAATACTCAACTTCCTACTATATAGGATGTCAAGGTAAATTCTTATGAAATACAGAAATGTATTCATGTACAATAGGTTCATCCTAAATTTTAAAATTTATTTCCTCAATCTAAGATGATTTTTCCTCTTCCTTGCCAATAATTTCATTTATATGATCTACCAGAGGTGGATAAAAATATAAATCAGATGATGAAGTATCCCCTCTAGAGACAAAAATTTATATATAATTATCATGATTTACAATTTTATTCTCTTTTCAATTAATTTATGAATTTTACTATAAAATCCATTCTATATAATGGATTATATAAAATATAAACAATAGGAATGACATCAAATTCCATAATTAAAGAACATTTATGTGTAATAAAAGGAACTGGTCGATATATATTTGTCACTATAAATATTCTACTATGAGTATTCAATGAAATTTCTATAGTTATGGTGAATTAGAAATATCTAATTTTTATAAAAAAAATTAGGGAGTATATAATAGAATTTGATGACCCTTATTCAAATAAATCTTTAGATAAATTTATAGATATTAGTAAAGTGCCAACCACCATATAATTAAGAACTTCAACCTCACCTATTGTGACTAAAATAATCCATGCCTTGTTCCCTTGGCCTTTTCTAGAAATTTTTTTCTTGAAACATCATATAATAATTTTTATAGTGTCTGGTCTCCATATAATTATAGCACTAAACATGGGTATATATTTTTCATTCCCTTGAAATCATGACCATGATGACCTTTATCACCACACTTGAAAAAATCTCCATTTCCTTTTAAGTTGGAACTAGGGTGATTCCTTCCATAAGTATTTCACGTTATAAAATTCATTTTCTTAATCCATCCATTTATCCATTATTTTCTTCACCACACTATTATTCTCTTTATTCCCCTATAATTAATATGAATTGGAGAGTTATTTATCTATCTAGATATCACATGAGACTATATGATTTTGTGAAAAGAATGTTTGGGAAACCATATCCCTTTAGATGAATGGTTTCAACATAATAGATAATAGATCAATCTTGATCATTCTAATACATAGGTAATCTATAGCATGACTTTATAACCATATAATGTAGTCTCTATTGTTAGTAATTTTTTCCATCTTCTTTTAGACTCACAGAAAAGAATTTTCCCTCAATATATACTATGTGTTATTGTGGAAAATATTTTTCCAATAAATTTTCCTTAAAATACTTCAATTATATATTTGTAACTTATTCTTCCTCCTTTGTGTCTTGAATTAATGAAAACAATTGACCAACATCTCCGGAGAGATGATAAATTTCCATGAAGACCATCTCTCATTTGTTACTTAAAAAATTGAGAAATTTCTCCTCCACTGATCTTATCCATTTCATAGCTACAAATAGTTTTTTTGCCCGATTGAATGCTGGTGGTTGTTTTCTTATGAATTAGTCTAATATTTTTCCACTGCATTGTGGATCAGGTTGTTCTATTTGGTTATGTTTATTGATCATAACGATGGTTAGTTTTCCCATTATAGTTGTAAGTTTCTTATCTCAAGTTCTAGATCCCACTCCTACATTATTGTCCTGCGTAGGTGGGAAATACCTACATGGGATATGAGTCTCGTTAATATATCTATTACCTCAACTAGGATCCATTTCAAAACATTGGAAAACCCAATATTATGATATGAATAGTAGTTTATAATTTCAAACTATCAAAACACATAAAATGAATTGAAAATTTATATACTGTTAATATCATAATCATAAATATGTTTTATTAGTGAGTATATTTATATTTAAATCCTTAATTGAGGTTTCTATAGAAAACTCAAATTATCATAATCATATCTCATGGGAGTTTCAACCTACGTGTGCATTAAGTCATTGTCATGTACCAGGTTATATCGAGTCAGGCTCGAATCAACTTTTTGAAGTGTTACCCGTAGCTACATTTGTTCCAGAACTATATCTACTTGTAGTATAAAAAATAAGAAAGTATTTATTAGAATTCCCACATTATATCTACCTTAACTAAATTCTGGGATGCATATATATGCTTATCCTCAATGTCTATCTTAGGGTAATGTCCCCTAACCAATAATTTCTAAGCATAGTTTCCAACGATTCTAATAAAGAGCCAACAAAACCAACTATAAAGAACCCGACCGTATTAGTCCCTAGACGGCCACTTACGTTGTTACATTTTTTTAATAAGAAAGGCATTAATAACCCAAAGTACTTAGTAGTTTATTTTAATTGGAAAACCAACATAAATTTTACATTACTACTTCAATTTAAAAATAACAAACAAACCCTTTGGGAAATATTCTCATACTACTATATTATCCATGAAATTAATTCATAATATAAATCGTCACATCCTAATGAAAAAATAATAAAGGGTTAATCTCATATTCTCATTAAGGATAAGAAATGTAGTGGAAGTTATCATTAACATAAAAAATAATTTAAGGTGAATGCCTAATAGATCATTTAATTTAATCATCAACTTGAACATAATATGGCCGGAATAGAAGATGATAAAAATAATTCTATATAAATAATCAATTGATAATAAAACATAAACATATATATATATACTAGTTGACTAATCACATGTATTAGAAATTAATTATATCATAATATTGCAATTCATATTGTTGGACATCTGAACATACCATTCTAACCTCATCCATGAAATATAAAAAAATGTGTAAGGCCTCGACCAAATTATAATCTAGTTTGTCTTATGAGACCAACCAATGCATCGAGGCGATATAGTGGGCCCCAAAAATCACTTATTAAATCCATTTAATCCATCATATGAATGGGTAAAACAAAACAACAAATACTATATGAAATTTAAATAACTTTCCGCAATCTGTAAACATAATCCCTAACCATTTTTAAGTAATAGGGCGAATGTTATCAGGATAGAAAATCTACAGTCAAACTGATCATAATCCATTTCATAAAATATGGTAGATTATATAATAAAATTATAATCCTAATTAATCATATGATTTAAAAATGGGGTTCTAAATAAGTAAAAATACTATAATAAAATCATTGTGTAATTATTGAGATTAGTACCCACTTTATATTGAAAAGAAGAGTTCTTTTGCAAATATAATTTTTATTTATAATAAAATGAAATTGTAGACATGTATATACATTAAAGTAAATATAAAGGATAAAAAAATTATTTTTAAGTTATAATTTTTCTCCAAAATGTAAAAATAGTTTTTAGGAAACATTAGAATTGGTCCACTTAAGTACGAGTTAACAGAAAATCTAAAAGATTATTTAATATAAAAGAAGTCATAATTTATTTTATAAAACACTAAATTAAAAAAGTTAGTTTTTTATTAAAAAGTGTGATTTTGTAAAATTATTGTGTCTTTAAATATATTATATATTATACTTGAAAATGGGTAATAAATTAGAAAGTTCCATTTAATTGGGCTTTCATAATGGAAAGAATTGAAAAGGGAACCTTTTAAAACGTGTATTTCTCAATAAAATAAAATAAATGATCTAGATAGATGATTTTGGAACATATAAAAATACTTTATAATATTTATATAATGTTAAATATTATTTAAATTGGGGTAAATAGAGATAAGTTGTAACCGAAAAGAAAAATGGAGGTTCGGGGAGAAATCCTTACCCTATGTCTGATTATCATCTTCACATGAACATAATGTCTTATATAATGAAATTAGATTCATTAACAACATTATCTATAACCTATTAAAAATATATTTTATTTATTATAATTATATTAAGTTCATTTTTTTCATTTTTTGTGACATATATCATTTAATGTCATCATTCAGGAGTGTTCGTTTCCCTTGTTTTCATGATTGGTTCACTTGTATACATGTACAAAAGATCATGTAAAATAGAAATATTTATCAAAAATTAAAATTATATGTTATTAATGAAATTATAGGAGAATTTATGGTATTATATATCATTTTTTTCATATATTAGGTTGATTCATTAGATAAAACTTTAAAAATTATCATTAAGATTATTTTAGAATTTTTTTTGAAAATCACAAATTCGTTTTATATTATGAATTAATATTATGTATATATATTAGTTAAAAAATTTAATAAGTTGTATAAAATATATTAAAGTCGTGTTTAAAAATTAAATTTTTTTATGACCATCCATGATGTCATAATTGGAAAACGAGAACCCATCGTCCATACTGGCAGTAAATCTACATCTCAGAAACAATATTTTTAGTTTTGAATAAAAAGTGGAAGAATAAATAATTCATGGATGATATAACATTAAAATAATATAATTATAGTATATTAAATACATTGTATTTATCACGTCCCTTTGGATAGCGTATGTGATGGAAGGATAGTAAAATAAATGAAATTGAAAGAGAGAGGGAGAGAGAGAGAGAAGGTTTTACCTCCTGAGTGTCACCTCTATGAGAGTCTCCGTAATAGAATTTGAGAAGGTATTCTAGTAAGAATAAGAAAAACATAATGTGGGGGATAGTAATGGGAGGTTAAATGGGTATAATATAAGAAATAAGAATGGATTCATATTTTTTTGAAAAGTGGTGGTGAGGGATGGTAATTATAGTGGAGGGGATGGGTTTTTTTATTATTTTAATCATTAGTTTATTATTTTGGCTCAAGATAATGAATAGTTTTTATTCCCATGACTAAATAAAGTAAAGAGATAATGAAAGGTCAATATTATGGTTTTTACCACATCAATTAATAGTTTATTCAACTTGTCATGTATATATACTTTAAATTATTGTATTAAACTATTCACCAAAATACCTACTATTTTAAAAAAAATCAAAAGAATCACCATAAACTTTTTTCGACATGAGGATTTCAAAAATGGGATCTTTTTAATGAAATTAATTTCATAAATATGGTAAATTTTAATTTTAATTAAAATAATCGTATATTCAAAAAATATCATTTTTTAAATTACAACCAATTATATAACACTTTGAATAGTTAATTAATGTCTTATAAAGTAATATTATAATCTTTAGACAACAAAATATTAATCAATGAATATATTTTATGAAAATAAAATTTCTTTTAATACATTATATTAATTATAAAATTTTCAATAAGTTTATTTGTTTAACAAAAATACCAACACATAATTAATCATTTTTAAAACATATATTTACTTATTCCATGATATTAATATATTATATTTTAATTCATAAGAAAGATAAAATTTATGTATACCTTAATTGAAGAAGTCACTATTATATTTTTCATATTACTATTCCTAAGGGTTACATTACTATTTCAATGGCCACATTTAATATAATATTACAGTTTGAATCTCGATGTTTCATGAATTAAAAACTATTAATGATTTTGAATTTTAAAAGAAATATACCAAAAAACATTGTGGTTTTATAATAAAATTACGTGAAATAAAGGTTTGGAGATAGAATGGAACCCCTTCATTAAAAAACATGATGCATATGCTCTATAAAATATGAATAACATCCAAATAAGTCATGAGTCGTATATTTTTGAGCTACTTTGAAATATACATATGAATTTAGGCTTCCAGACAATTGATAATAATGATTAAATGTGGGAAATGAACATAGGACATGTATTCTACTTTTGTACATAGATTAGAATCTATTACACAACATAGAAATAGTTGATTCATATCGTCACTATATTGGTTTCATAAGACACATTTTGAGCAGATACTAATACAAACTATTTACAAGAACTCATCTGTAGGTAACTTTGAGTGAAACGCTCTCTAGGAAAGTTTAATACTATGAGGGAGAATCAAAGGATTTTTTAGATTATTCCCCAATTTTTAGTTTGATCCAAAATTAAAGTAAACTAGAAGGATTTTGATGAAAATATTCCATTGGTTTCATGCTCCCAAATAAGTATCTAATCCCAGTCCTTGAAATTGTAATTAGGGATAACCTCTATCATCTAAGAAGGATGGGTATCAGTAGATACCAACGTTTTCTCTATAATCTAAATCCTAATATCAGATGTTATGTAATTTCATACTAAACTAGAATTAAGATGATATCTATTAAATTCATCAATCAAAAAATGGAGAGAAAATTAATGCTTTCAATCCAATGAGAATCAATTAGGATTGGGGAATATGATTTAATTAAGGAATACTGGGTGGAGGATTCCACCTATTTGACCTATAAGATTCTATCTTACCTGTAAATATTTCTATTAGAATAATAATAGGTTAATAATTCTCATTGATAAACCTCCTCATAAAAATATCTTATATGACCTTATTGATTTTTCTAGGACTCTAATTTCCCGGCACACCACAGTCAACTGGTTGATGACATTTTTTCTATGGGACGGTGAAAATTATTCTTGGAATGATACTTCAACTCCAACTAAAATCCTTTACATAGATGATAACACTTATCAATAGAGAAACCATCCAGATATAAACCATAAAATAATAAAGGGATTTTTATACAATAGTGGCTTTAACATTACTAATTCTACCTTTCATTAAGAAAATTTTTCCTTTACATGTGGAATGATGGTTCCCAATATGGCACAAAATATGAGAAAAATGACTATGTCGATGTTTTACCCAAAATATGGGGACCCATGGTAAATTAAAGGAAGATCACCTTCTCTAATCCCTAATATATTGATGATTCTTTCCCTCCTAGCTTCAAGTAACATTTATTTTTTTTTCTATATAATTAAAAAATTACTACGTAATAGTTCTATAAAATATTTATATAATTATATTATAAAAACAAATTATAAATGAATTACAATGATAACAAAAAAATATTTACCCTCAAAATAAATATTTATAATTTATTGTACCATTTTTTTTACCATTATTTCAAAAGTATATATAATAAAAAAAGAGAAGGAATTTTTTTTCTTCTCATTATATAAATTTTTCAAATAGTCATAATGATAGCCAAATGGAATCAAATGTTCAAATATTTTATTAATCTAAAATTATAGATTAATGTTACTCCTCAAATAAAATTATATTGGGTGTTATGTTTACTTTTTAGTCTGTTTCAAATTATGATTACCGTTAATTAAACTATTTTACCATTACAATGGGCATTTTTTTATTCTTCTATTCATAGTAAACAAAAATAAAAGATAACTATATAAAAAATATATACTTATTGCTTATAAATAAGATATAAATTTCTGTAGATTTAAAAAAATGATTTTTAATAATATAATTTAAATTTAAACTAGTAAAACATGATGAAAATCTATTTTTGGAAAAATAGATTTTTAGGTATAAATATTTTTATAGAAAATGATAGTATAAAAATCATTCCACATACTATGGTTGGAATATTTTTTTCTAAATGAACTAATTACCATTTCAATCTACTATAATGAATAATATTACATTGTAAATACATAAAAATAATATATATTTATCCATAAAAGAAAAAAAAATTATAAATAATCAATAAAACTCAATATTTTCAAAAAACTATCATAATTTTTCTATTATATTTATTATTGTGTAATTTTATAAATGATAAGATTTTTATAAGTCTATATTTAAAAAATTTGTAGAAAATAATTATATCTCCCACTCAATGAAGGAAACATCATTCATTTTTGAAAAAAAACTTGTGTAGAAAATGAATTTTTTAAAACTATAGTGATTATTTCTTATGAATTAATCAAAAAAAATTTTAATTAACTATTTATATATATCATTATGTGATTAATTATATTCATCCCACAAATCCAATGACTAGGTTATAAGGGTAACATTTATATAACAAGATTTCATGGTTCTTTTAATATATGTGTTGCATGTCATATATTATTTTGACTATAATGTACTTCTATTAGAATTAATTTATGTTACTTTTGTAACCCACTATTTCCATGAAATATATTATCGTTGAAGTCCTTAGTATCCCATTGGGTTTGTTGGTGTTGAAACCATCACTTACGGAATTTTGAGATGTGTACTAACCCTTGAGCATATGATAATTTACAATATATTAATGGGTAAATCTAAATAACATGAAATTTGAATAATATGGTGTGTGTGATAAATAGATTCAGAAATTATCACATGAAATGAAATTGATATAATGGAATTTAAATTTATTTGTCATGATAATATGATAAAATATGTATATATTGGAATGAAAATGGTATATGAGAGATATTGTTACCGGAAATGGAATTGTTAAAGTTGTTTTTATAATTATTGAAATGGATTTATGGAATGTCATTGTTGAAAAAAGGTAATTTTGTTTAATTGGGAAATGTGGAATGTTGGTTTAATTGAAATTGTTGAATCATGCTCCATAATTATTAATTTTAAATTCATTTTTATAATTAGATATAAAATATAGTGGGATGTCTTCTCTAGATGTAGGTATCCCTTTCATGGGATTTGGTACTAGCTCCTTTGATAATTTTTCTATTTTAATGGTCTTTGTCCCTGAAAGAATTGAAGAGGGTCAAACATGCAAATTTACATAGAGCAATGTATGATATATTTAATTTTTTCCTTTAGTTTTTTATACCTTGAGAATATGTAAGTTTCTCTATATTGGGAAATAACATTGGCCCCATTATTGTATGTTTTTTTCATTGGGGTGGTCTTGTGCCGTTGGAATAGGTAAATAGCTCAAGTGTGAGATTTCTCATTAATCCCGGAATTTTTTGGAAACACGATGTCAAATTGAGTAATAAATGGTTACTTGAGACATGATATGGGGCATTTATCTTAGTATTTATAATCTACCAATAGCATATGTTATCCTCCTACAGAAAAGGATCTAGTACTGGACATAGATTAGTGGCATCTTATCGAATAAGGTTTTAAATACAAGAGGTTTAAAATTTAATTATGAGGATCTTCATGTTTAATTTATATAATAAATTAATCTATGAATAATTAACCTATTAATCATACAATTTTACTAACATTTTAAATAACACTATATTTCATAAACATTTTCTTCTAGCTTACATATTTGTACTCACTACCTTTTTTGGTTCCATATGGTACCTTGGATGAAAGCATGAATGGATACGTGGAAAATGGAATGAGGCCCTATGATTGAATGATTACATAATGTATGTGATTATTCAATGTATAAGGGATTTCATAATGGTTTCAAAATGAGTTTTTGGAGACTATTATTATGAGTTTGTTAAGAGGTTTACTTTTTTGACATTAGTATGACATTTAGATTCACATACATTATGTTATGATATTTTTAATTATTATTTGGATTATTTGTTATTTATTTATGTCTGATATGGTTTAGTTATGCATACTTATCTACTGGTTGGTTTTTTACCCTTGCCTATATAATTATTTTAGATATTAGTACTCTGTTAAATGGGTATAGTCTCCCCCAATATATCCAAAATTCCCTCTCTATATGTTATAATCATCTTATGTCATGACCCGTCCCCCGAGGCCCATGTTGTGACTTCCCCTAACCCCCCGTCTATAGGCCTGGGGCTGCAGACTTGCACTAAATGCATGAATCCCTAAAACTAGGAAGGAATTGCCTTTATAACCTGAAAACGCACACAATAGAGTACAAGCTAGAAGTAAATCACTAAGTAAAACTGAATAACAAGTGTAATGAAAGTAAATGGGGGCCGGAAATACAAGACCAACTGAAAAGTAAAAGGAAATGGAAAGTAAAACTGAAGAAAATAAAAACCTTCATTGGGTCTTCCTCTGAGGTTCCCACCAGTAGGGTAGGTGCGGATCGACTCCTTAGCACTCCATGTCCGTCTGTCTCCTCCGTGTATCGTCACTCCGTATAGTCCACCTCCAGTACCATCTGGTCCTGGTGCTCTCAGCCTCAGTCAGCGATGTCTTTCGTATGTATCCAACACAACGAGGTGCGTTCATAATCCATGTTGGGGTGAGTATAACGATACTCAGTAGGGGCCATGAGAACCTCAAGGTCTCACAAAATCTAACAAGGATAAACTTAAAGGTATGAAATTGATAGTTAATCCCACTTAGGTATATTCTCATACATATACCTTAGTTATCATGTAATCCATCTCAATCATTTGGAAAACACAAAATTTACCGACTCAGCTCACACTGTTATACAACTTTTGTAGAGAGTTAGAGATGATTAGATGTATCCACTAAATAATCTATTCTATCCAATCCATGTAGGATCTTGTACAGAAATCAGAACTGTTGAACCCTCACAGGATCCCGGAATAGTAGTCAGAGCTGTCGAACCCAAACAGGATACTGGAAGAGTAGTCAGAACTGTCGAACCCACATAGGATCTAGGAACAGTTGTCAGAGTTGTCAAACCCACATAGTATCCAGGAAGAGTATTCAGAGCTGTCGAACCCACATAGGATCCATCAACAGAAGTTAGGGTTGTCGAACCCACATAGGATCCACGAACAGTAGTCATAGAGAAGCCAGCCACAGGGTTTCGGCACAAGCACAATTGAATCCAGGAGGGTCCACAACTCAAGACAAGTTTCGATACATCAATCACCATGAAGTCCCTTGAAGAAAATAACTTGAAGGTTCGCCTTGTCAAAGGGGTCTCAAAGCAACAGACGGTGCGTCAATCGGACGCCCGGTCTAAGAGTTATTAGTCTTTTGGTCTCGGGGTCCCGGTTAGATTCTTGCACGATCCAACCGGGCCGTATCTCAACTATACCCCAAAATCCAGGGGGGGTATACTTTAAGTGACGGTCGAGCCCAATGATTTCCAGCGCCGATGACTATTCGTCAAACGGACGTCTGGTGGAAAATATATGGCCGAAGAAAGTAAAGGGGTCGCAGTGGGCCCGGGTCCGATCCGACACTGTCGGACCGACCAGGCCTAAATTAGTCAGAGCCGACCCATTGGGTTCATCCTGGCCACTAGGCCCAGCTTGGCCTAGCAGGCTGCGAGAAGAGTGAGGGCGCAGACCAGTCGTGAGGCCGCGGACCGGCCACGGGTCGGTGTAAAGGCAGTTCGTCCCAGAGGCGCCACGTAGGACGTGGAGGACCAGAATGGCTAGGCGTGTGTGCGACAAGGCTCGGGCCAGAGGGCCGAGGCCAGTTCAGCCGGCGCTACGAGGGGCATGGATCGGATGGCTCGACCCAGAAGGTCTAGGCCAGTTTGGCCAGTGCCGCTAGGTGCGTGGATCATGTGTTTTGTCCTTGACGGCTGAGGCTAGGAGGTCGGGCCTGCGTGTCCGGGAGGCGGTCAGGCAAGCTGACGGGTGGCTAGGTAGGCCAGCGGGCAAATGAGAAGTGGTCGTGCAGGCTGGCGGGCGGCCAGGAGGTGGTCGGCAGTAGGATGACGGGCGGCTGGGAGGCGGCCAGGCTGGCCAGTGGGGGCTCGGCAGGGTCCATTTTGGTCAGTTCCACGAGGGGCGTGGCTCGGGTGGTGCAGGTCATAGAGGCCGCAGGTTGCGCGGCCTTTTTATTTTTTGCCTTTGTCGCCTTGTCATTTCATCACCATACCGAAGGACATCCTAAAATAGATCGACGGAGGGTGTCGGGCCATGTTAGTTTGGCCCCCACCCTCCACATTTAGGTTGATAGCAATTGATCGTTTAGAATGAACCACAAGAATCCACCTACAAAATGGAAGCATCCTCATTCTTTGTTTTGAAGGAAGGGAAGAACATGGAACATAAATGAAATTAAACCCCTATCTTTGTTCATTGTTCGACGATGAAGTTGCGGGAAGAAGATGGTGTTGTCGTCGTTCGTCGCGTCTGCCATGCACTTCCAATCCAGGCTCCTCCATCAGTTCGTTGATGATGATGAAGAGGGAAGATCAGTAAAAGATGTCACATTTTGAAGGGGGGTTCCAAGGAAGAAAGTCGAAAATGCTCCATGCTGGCATTCTTCATTGGAAGAACACATTCTTAGTTCTTCATTATTCGTTGGTGAGAGTTTTTATCCCTAAGCTTTCTCTCTTCTGCCGTGTTCTACCAAATTGAGAATGACATGCCAATATAACAGATTAAGTTATCAATTATTTTGTTGGAAACAATTCAAAAAGCCAATTGATTAAAGTGGGTGGAACAATTAAATGTTAGAGGGGTTGGAACATTTAATTGGAATGTGTGTTGGAACAATTAATTGGGTAGAGGAGGACAAGTGGCTCCCCTCATTTATGAGGGAGTTAATTGGTGTTCTCATTTAACTGGGGGGTTTTGTCCTGGGTGGTCCAAATGCCATAACCTCTCATAGGAGGTTAGGTTCAGGTAGGACCCACCACCATAACCTCTCATGGGTGGTTAAGTTGTGGTGGTCCCCACCTCCAACTTTTACATGGAGGCTTTAACCAACAAAATAAAAATAAAGCTACACAACTTTATTTTTATTAAATTCATTCACTTAAAACCCAAAAACTATATTTTATTCTCAACCCACTATCATTGAGGTAAAAGTCTCTTTAAGAGAATACTGGAGATGTAGGTTCAACGGTGCCCCTGGATTTCAATTTCGAGCACCAGTTCAAATGTTATAAAACGCCGCTCGTGCGTTTATTGAACGTACCCGAAAAAAGATTGGAAAATTATTATCAGTCACCCTCAACCCACGTCGATCGAGGTTAGGCTCTAACTAAATTAATCACACCCCAAAGAACCCAATGTTACTCTTGGATTTTCTAACCGAGTTACCTTTTATAAGTTATGAATTTTACAGTAAAATATTTTTCACTTAATTATTTTATTTGCGGCCAAAAAATAACATTCTATGGTCGCCCGCGCTGGCCAATGTTAGTGTATGCATAATGAAAGCATACCCTCATGAGTTCAATGGTGGTATCTGATTTTTAATCTGAGATACCTTTTGTGAGTTATAATCATTTAAAAAATAAAATAATTTATATAATTATTTTATTTACGATTATGCCATTTTTGGGTTTTCTCAGAGGAGGCCCGCGCCGACTAATCTTAAGTCACACCTAGGGTAATCCCACCATTTCGAGCGCAAAGGTGCCCCTAGATTTCTAATTCAAATGACCGTTTAATATTTGTTCCACTTTTTTAGGAAAACAGATTATGAGCGTTAACTTGAGGTCAACAAAACATTGACCGATCATTACGGGCACTCCGGGCACTCCAGGCCTTGGAATCATACGATTTCAAATTTCATAGACTCGTAAAATTCCCATATATTTAAAAACAATATTTCGAACTTCTGGGTCATTAAATTCTTCCCACCTCAGGGCTCTACGTCCTCATAATCCAAAACTCATAACTAAGGGAAAAAGTGGAGGTACTTAGGAAACATTTGAGTCTCCCGCTCCCAAGTGCTCTCCTGATGGTTCCCATGATGCCAATGAACACACACCAGAGATATCAACCCCCCTCGAAGGACCCATTCCTATCAATCCTTCAATATCTACTAGGACCTCCATAAAAGTCACCCCATCGTCAACGTCAATCGCTCCAAGGTCAATGATGTGGGAAGGTTCATGCACATATCTCCTCAACTGGGATACGTTGAAGACGTCCTGCACCTGATGCAATTGAGGTGGAAGAGATAAGGGGTATTCCACCTCACCAACTCTGTTGAGTACCTGACAACGGCGTCTTGGACCCGACGATGGTTTTGTGCTGAAGAGCTCCATGGACGTTCAACCTGCTCTTACCCCAAGTTCTTGCACGCCTCTCTGAGTTGGATCTGACGCAATGGTAACTAAATGGTTTTGGGATTGTGGTTCAAGGTTCAAAGGGCTTCAAGGTGCTGCCATAGTTGGGACTTGTGGATTCGGTTTTATTTTGATGTTGCTTTGGTGTTCGGTTTTGGTTTCTCTTGGTAGTGATTATGGTTTTTTTTGTTCAATTGTCTCTGGATTTCTGATGCAGTTGTGTCTCGTTGTCGATGATTATGATGTTGGATGTTGGATGCAATGATGCTTTTTTAGCGTTTTATGCGGCTTGGGGTGGTGGACACTGGTGTCGAGGTGACAGAAAGGTGATACGTATGATGGTAAGGATGTATAGTACTAATTTCAGCTGGTATCTTTGGTCAACTCATGGGATTTACGATGATTCGGTTTATTTTGAATTTTGAATCAGGTTTCATGCTACTGTCATGGCGGGGTGAATGGTTTTTTAGAATTTGGATTTTGTAATGTGTATTTTGTAAGGCTTGATGTGGAAGGATGATTCTGTTGGTTCCCACTTACCCTTAAAAGTGGTTCTTTAATAAAATAAAAAAATAGACTCTGTTGAGGACCTGAAAGGGTCTGATTAATCTAGAAGATTACATGTCACCTCAGTCAAATCTCCATAAACCTCATCGAGGTGAGACCCATAGAATGACGTGGTCACCATCCTCGAACTCCAGAGGTATCCATCTCTTAATAGCATACGACTTCTTCCTACTATGTACAGTCTTCTTCCGCTCTTCAATGATCTGCACCTTCTCTGTGGTAGCCTATACCATCTCTGGTCCCATGAGTACTAACTCCCCTAGGACAGTCCAGCACAGAGGTTATCTGAAAGGTCAACCACATAATGCCTCAAAAGGTTCCATAACAATGGTGGAGTGATATCAGTTGATGTATGAAAACTCCACTGAAGGTAAGTGATCCTCCATGATGCGACCGAAGTCGAGTACATAAGCACGTGGCATATCCTCGAGGGTATGAATGGTCTGCTCGTTCTGACCATCCATATGAGGATAGAAGGCGGTTCTCAGACAAAGCTGCATCTTGAAAGCCTCCTAAAACCCCTTCCATAGCTGGGAAGTAAATTGTATGTCACGATTGGAGACAATCATTGAAGGTACTCCATGTAGCTGCACAATCTGTAAGGACCCGACCCCAGTTTCCTAGAGTCGGTGCCTTATTTGATCATGTTGGCATACATACAAGGAATAAAAATCTCGAAGCACTGAGCATTTTAGTATTATTAGAAACAAGTTACATACATAAGTTCCAATTTACATATGGAAAGTAAAAAACAACAGTAAATTATTCCATAAGAAACATCATGTCTCTTAGATTATTCTTGCATGTCATTCATAAATTACTTATTCATATCTTGAGAAAATGAAACATAAGAAAGGGTGAGATCAAAATCTCAGTAAGAGTAAGAAATATAGTGGAAGATAATATAAAAATTATACATGGTGAATAATTTAAAACACGTGACATTAATAATAAACATGAATATATTATGGCACGAAAATGATCTGAGAAAATAATGCCATTATAAAACATAATCATGGGTATTCTACTAGTCGAATAACCACATGAAATTTCAATTAATAGCTTCATAATGAGGTAAGTGCATATGTCGAACATTCTGAATAATTTTTTCATGGCCTTAGCCAAGACATCTAGTGATTAAGGCCTCAAAAAAATTTATATCTCATTGGGAAAGGCCTCGGGGAATTCCATGTATATTTGTCTCATGAAGCCTACCGATGCATCGAGGGGCTATAGCAGGCCCCACCCATCACATAATAAGTCCAATTCATTCCTCTTATTTGTGGGGATAAACATAAATAATATATACATTCATATTGAAACTATTATATGAAATGTAACTAACATTCTCCAATCATTAAACATAAAACACTAACCATTCAGAATAATATAGTGAATGGTTTTAGGATAGATCATCCAAAATAAAGTTAGTAATAAAACATTAAGTAAAATATGGTATATGACTTGATAAATGATTAAACCCAATAATACCATGGAATCAACAAGAGTGTTTAATTAGACAAAAACACTCTTATAAAATCATTCAGAAATTCTTGAGATAAATACTGTTTTATTTTGAAAAGAAGAGTTCATTTGGAAAAATAATTGCATAAAACCAGAAGTGAAGTAAGATATTATTTTCCTAATAAAACTAGTGTTTTTAGAAGAAATTTTTTTTTCCAAAAACATATTATATATTTCCCTTGAATATAGATATGAATTTGAGAAATTCCCTTGTATCAGGCTCGTATTTTTGGAAACTGTTTTGAGAGCTTATTTTAAAACATGTAACTATCCAGAAATTAGGGAAGTATTTTGGTTGGTTTACATATATAAAATACTCACACATAATTTATGAGTAGTACATAACAATACATAAGAATTGCATCGAGGAAATTAGACAATAAAATTAACCTGAATGAAAATGGAAGTTCAGGTGAAAAACCCTTACCTTAACTCCAAATGTGTTCCTCTCTTGTACATAAGCTCCTAGAATATGAAATTATACTTGTTAATAAATTATTTCAGAAACTATTAGACATGTATTTAGTTTACCATAATTTTTGTTAGTTCATTTATGTCTTTATTGATAAGTTATTGTATTGAATTTCGTTGTTCTGGGGTGTTTGTTTCTTTTATTTTCATATTCGGTTCACTTGTTTTTATGTAATAAATTTCATGTGGAATGGTTATAAATCTCCAGTATTGGAATTATGTATTATTAATGAACATAAATAATTGATAATGTTCATTTCTATCATTTGGTTACATGGAAGGATGATGAATCATTATATGACAACCACATCGATTATTTGGCGGTATTTGGAATATTATGAACTAGTTTGGTGATATAACTTAATTATATGTACATATTCTGGTTAATTAATATTAATTAGGTTATAAAACATATATTATAGTCTGTTTCAACCATGAATATGGTTTCATGACCATTAATGAAGACGAAATTGAAGAACGAAGCTTCATCGTCCACGGAGGTTATAAATCAGAACCTCATGGACGTCGATTTTGTTTATAAAATAAAAGAGAGGGAGTAAGAATATTTATGATGGTTCTTCCATTAAAATGATATAAATCCAATATATAGATTTTACTGGAGTTATAATGATAATTTGGATTGAGGAGGTGAGTAGAGGATAACAAAAGAAGATAAATTGAAATGAAACCAAATGAAAAAGAAGGGTACTTTACCTCTTGAAATAACCTCCTTGAGAAACTCTTTAAGGGAAGGGGTTTTGGTCTTTTGGAAAGACCAAAATCTTATTGGACGTGGGGAGAGACTAGGGAAGGGAATTCGGAATAACATTGAGGAGATTAAAGGCATCGAGGAGTGAAGAGAAGAGGTAGTGGTGGGGTGTTTTATAGTGGAGGACAGGAGTAAAATTTTGAATATTTAATTCATTATTTTATTATTTCCCTCAAGACAACCAATAGTATGGTTTCATGTGACCCCTAATAGTAATAATGGCATGTGAGTTCGAACCAAGTGGGATTAAATCATCCTTGCATCACATATGATGCAGTAAATCAAGTATTTAGCATTTATCGTTTTTTTCGTATTTTACTATTCATCAAAAATTCTAGAATTTCAGAAAAATCCCAAAAATTCACCCATACCATTTTTCGATGTGTAGAATTAAAAATTGATGTCCATTTTTGAAAAATAATTTTCTAAATATTATTAATTTAACTTTTAAATAAAATCATACTTAATTCAAAAATTAACAGTTCTAATTCTACAACTACATCTTTATCACAATGAAAAATTAACCATGATGTTATTATATTCTAGCGTTATGAAAATAAAATAATAATAAAATTAAATATTCATTAGGGTCATATTACTATTCATATTACTATTCATAAGGGTATGTTACTATTCACTAAAAAATCAAGTTTGTTCGATCAGACTCTAAATGACTTACTGAACACAACTCTAGATGATCATTTTTTGAAATTCAAAACATAGAAGAGGAAAAGTTGTGTTTTAATGGCTATATTATAAAATTTCATTCTATATTTATTTTCCAAAACATGGGGTGTTAAATAATCTCCTGCACATAGAGGCATCTCAAGCTCTCTATTGAACCCTACTCTCTAATTGGTAGGAAGTGGGGCGACTTGGTGAGTCGGTAGACAATTTCCCATACCGAGTCATGACCCCTATATTTACGTGGAAGTCCTGTCACGAAGTCCATGGATATCTCATCCCACTTCTACTATGGGTCCTCTAAAGGCAGAACCAAGCCTACTGGTACCTGATGCTCCGCCTTCACTTACTGACAAGTGAGGCACCGAGAGACAAACTCTGCAATTGATTTCTTCTATCCTAGCCACCAGTGTTGTCATGGGTGTTCCTGCTACATCTTCGCCACTCGTGGTTGTACAGCTAGAGGGGATGTGTGGAACTCCCTCAACACTTCCTCTTGAAGTGACACTGGTACCATGGTATGTCCCCTAAGGAGAATGACATGCTCCCCACCATTAGAAAATCCATCATGTGCATGTCCTGTGGATATCTGAGCACGTCGTGTCTCGTAGTCAGTATCTTCGTGTTGCACCTCCCTGACTCGCTAATGGACTGGGGGAGTGACTATAAGTGACTGAAGGAAAGATGATACTTCTTTATCCACAAAGGGTATCTTTCAAGGGGATGGCTTCTCTATTCCCTCACTCAGAAAATGCAAGCCAAACCTCCAGCTGAGTTCGTCTACTACCATGTTCCCCTTCTCAGGAGAATAGACTATATCAAAGTCAACTTCTGCTTCCACGAGGGTGAGGTTGGAAGAATCACGAGTAATTGGTTGCACCCTCCTTTGTAGGAGTTTATCCAATTCATCTTGGGTTTCCTTTTTCTCTAACCAAGGAAAACCCCAATACAATGTTGTAGATAAACCACAACCACTTTGCCTAATATAGTCAATATGAGTGTGAATTGTGGATGACAATTCCAAACTCAATGTAACGTCGTAAGGCCTCGATGCTTCCACTAAGAGGTTCCAACTGAAACTCTCATCTCAAAGGTCAGATCACACCATTGGAGTAAGTGTGATCATCGTGTCTCCTCCCTAAGGTATCTCCAGACGTGAGGGCCAAGTCAATAGTTTAACCAGAATCTCTAGGTCCTAGAGAAGATTCTTTGAAAGAAGGAATGATTGGTACCTATGTCTATTGATACGGTATCTAGTAGTAGACATAGACCGTACCTCGAATCATTCTTAGAGCCCTAGGGTCACACTCCTTGAACGCATGTAGCTACTCTCTTCCCCCCATCCACCAGTTCCCTGAGACTGGTGGGGACCAAAAAGGGGGGTGGTTGTAACATGTTGAAATGTACACCACCACATGTTTCTCCCCTAGCTCATCTTCCATGTACGAATCCCTGTAGATTCATCTGTCCCTAACACTTCTTCTTCTCGAAACATTTTTACACACCCAAGTCTCTTAGACCGGTGCCAGTTTCCTGCTTTCCCACGACTAACATTCATTGGTTGTATCTGCTCAGCCATGGAATATTCCACCACAAAGGTTCTCCTTAGAACCCTAACACAAGTAGGAATGCATATACAAATAGTTATATCTCAAATGTCCCTAAATTCACCTCGCTCAGATGTCTGAGCTCTGAAGCACTAATCATGTCGTATTCATCGAGTACCAGGAATGATCGGTAGGCCTCGATGAATACTCAGCTACCGACATGTCATCCTACCAAAGCTATAGAAGCTCTAGAGAACTCTCAGCCACCTCCTCAAACCAGTCCACAACCGCCTGTGAGTCGGCTCGCCTCGGAACTTGAGGGGTATCTAATGTTGAATCACGTGTAAGGCACTAAACCTATAAGTGTCCATTACCGGTTCCACTGGTTGTAATTGCAGATCAATGGGTAGTGATATAGCTAACACAGTACACGAACGTACTATCTCGAGTAATGGTCTACATACGGAAGTCTTATCACTAAGTGGACCATCCTCTTGGTAACTCACTGAAAAAGACTAGTAGCTAAGATTACCGTTTGCTCTACTGGTGTCTCAACTAGATGAGAAACTCTAGAAACCACCTCCAGCCAGCCCTCAATTACATCAGAAACTATCTCGACTCTAAACCTCAGAGGCCTATACTGCTGGAACTCGTGCAACGTGATCAGTCAACATCCACCGTCCTCCAGTGCGGCTAGCGGTATCTGCTTCCCAACGACTGGTGGTTATTCTAGTACACCACCCGAAGGTGCCAACATAGTAAGAGGGCCCGGCACCGGATCCTTGTCACTTGGTGGTCTATCAGTGTATACAACTCATAGAACTCTAACTGGCTATCTGCGTGGAGGTATTTTGAAAGAAACAGATACGACATGGTCATAATATTATACCTGGTGAGCTGACCTGTTGAGCTGAATTAAGAAATCACAAAGTAAACACACACGCAATAAGTGTTTTTGTGAACTGTGTCGGAAATCAGAAGTCAGGGTCCTGGTGTTTGGATACGTCGGCCGCCGCACGAAAACTAGACTCCCAAGACTTAGAACCACACTAACTACACTTAACACTATTTCTTCATAGAAAAGAAAGATCAGAGACCTAGGTTCTATGGTAGAACCGACTCCTATGATACCAATTTCTAATATCCCATCCCTCGGGGCCCGTGCTATGACTACCCCAAGCCAGCCCCTGGCCTATGGATGGAGGGATTGGGCTAGTCACGACATGGGTAACATGGGACGGGTCGTGAAATATTATTTATTTATAAGTGGTATTAAGGTATCATATTGACATGACTCATTCACACAAGGAAGAAATGGATTCTGAATGATACAAAGTTATATTAGGTCCCAGTACTTTTCTATTACTTTTCTATTTAGAAAAGGTAGATAGGATACTAGTATACGTCTTTATATTGTAATGACATCATGCATGGGAGATTCAAACCTATTAATGGGTGACTGAAAAAAGTGTATATGGATAACGTTTTTATTCATAATGATAATATTGCTGTTGAAATATTAATTTACCATGAGTGATGAACTAATTGTGTGGTGTAACCATTTTATGAGGTTTCACTCCTGGTAATGTATAACATGAGGTGAATATTCATGCATCATGGTATAAATGTTATTAAATATGATTAATTTTATTTTCCATGTAATAGATTGTTTTTCTCATGTGATATATTTTTCTATTTAAAAAATGAAATGAAATCCCATGATATACATCATTAAAATGAAAAAATGGAATTATTTTTCATACAAATTCCCATTATAATCAATTTTTGGGGTAACCTTGTGTCATCAGTCCATCATTGTTATCTTTATATTCCAAGTACCATATTATTTTCTTCATATTAACTTATGAATGGGTTAAACCTTTAATGTCATAGGTTTTAAACATAGTAATGATAGATCAGGGGTTAATACTTAGTGGATTGAACTATCACCCATGAGTTAGGTACTGTGTTTTGAATCCCAGTAACTGGGAGATTCTCTTCCTATATAGGATCATTTTAACTGATCGATTTTATGTTCATTGTAACTTATTTTTTGAAAAATTTGATGGAGAGTGTGTCAAGATTCAATGGTCTATAGACAATTGGAAAATAACAATATTTAAGAAAATAGTAGTGGTCTTTTCCTTCTTTGGATCCCATGCTGCAAGATACATCATACTGTTTATTGATAATTACCTGATAAACTATTTATAGAAATGTGGTGATGTAACTATTTATAATGATTCTAGTTCTATACATGAATCTAAAATTTATAGTGATATCATTTCACCAATTACATAGTTTCATATTAACCCCTTGAGTTAGCACCCTATTTTTTAGAGAATCTCTTAGGGCCTTGTAGCCTAAACTTAAGGTAGGAGGAGATTCTTCTTTGGTGGAAGAAGCATTCATCATTTTATTGGAGTAACCATGTGATTTCACACCATATTTTTTATCTAAAGGTACTACCATGGTTCATCATAGTATATTATAAGAGGGAATTATCTATCCTGGTCATAATTCATAAACCTCACATGGGATGTTAAAGATCGTAATTCACATTATAAATGGATTCATAAATTTAGTGATTTTTTTAAAGGTACCCAAGTGTGAGTAGTTATTTATACATTTTTAATAATCAGTCAAAAATTTATATTCACAGTTTTTTATTTCATTTGTTGATGGTATACTATAGGGAAGGGTAGACACTAATAATAAATATCAATTGAAAATATGTGCACTCCTATAGTGGGAATCACTGACATCGTAATGTGTGAATGACCTTTCTTATTTGAAGGGTAGTGTCCCATGAAATATTGTTTTTGTAATGATTTAGGTGGACCTCATTCAATATTTATTTCTTAAAGATCTAACCAACATAGAACATAAGTGGTAGATTGTGTTCACAATGGATTTCATGCTGACTATGGTCCATTTTACATCCCTCCTTCTAGTATGGAACAATATTAGAAATGGGAGATGATAGTCATGGTGGAAAGTCTACAAAATAAGGGACTCAAATAGACATGTTCTTTAATGTGGGAGTCTCCCAGGATTCTATTCAATAAGGATGACTGAGATTTGTCTCATGTGTGAATTATTAGTGTTTTAACAATATTGTGTTCAACAAACAGTATCCACTTACAAGCATTTATGATCTATTCAATCAACCAAGTAGTTTCAATAATTTAATCTTTGATTTTCTTTGAGTTAAGGGTAGCGTCAGCTAATGGTCAGACTATCTGACTTACCTCAGATTTCTTTAAAAAGCATGTGTGGATTTTATGAAATTATAGGGAAGTTGTGTTTCCAAATTAACACATTAGTAGGATTCATTTCCTTGATGAATGAAATCCTTATATAAATTTTTAGATCGGGGTGTGGTGGAATTCATCAATGTCATCTCTTTGTGGTCCTAGTATATAGATTATAATGAAAATTATCATAACACCTTATTGAGAACACTTAGAGAACATGTTCAATAATCCCAACAATCCAAATATCTCAATTAGGTCAAAAAGTGTATTTCATAGGTTATGTTATCTCTATGTTTGTATTTGTAGTTGACCTAAAGAATATGAATGGAATATTATCTTTTCAATGTACCATGAAATTATTCTATATTCATGTAATTTTGTGTCTAGCTATTTATAATAGGAGTTCCACCTCATAAATATCCTCTTTGGAAACACTGGTTAAGGTATTGACCAATAAATGGATGATGATTTTTTGTTCATATGATTTAATGGTTTCTTTCTAGGATTTGATAGATAGGGTTTCATAGGAACATATATTCACCTTACATGATATGGATAAATAATACATTATATACATGGAAGCATTAAGATTCATAATTAGAGGTGTTATGATATATAACGATAGAGTATTTTTTATGGATTAAGACAGTTGAGACTATAATTGAGGAATTAAGCTATATATGAACTAAATTATTCTACAGTGGTAAATTTCCAGATATTCTAGAGGAATTATCCCCAAAATTATATGTTTTCTTATTTTTGGACCTCAAGAGCCTTAGTTACATATTTTCACAAAATCTATTAGTATAGAATATGAGTAATGTATTCGCAGTCATTAGAAATTTAGTTTCAAGGAAATCTAGTTAAGGGAAATGTTTTTTATATGAATTATACATGGATTCAAAAACATAAGAAGTTTAGGTTTCTTGTGAAAAGTAAAAACTGATAAAACACTTTTTAAAAATGATTATTTATATTCAAGATCTTATGGGAGATAAACAATATCATAAACATGAAATGATCCTATACTCATAGACCAGATCAATAGATAACAATTTTATGATCTGCTGGGGATATAACAAAGGAAAATAATATATGATTATGTTTCACCATAGAGATGGTCTATTGGCAGTGTTGATGTTCATCATAACCATGTTCGTGCATGGGTTACTATGTTATTTTATAAGGATCCAAAGATAGAATTCCAAGAATAAAAATGGGTGATGCGCTCATTACTGGATATAATATATCTTGATCCACCAAGGTATGAGTGGTTATCATGGATGATTATTGAGTTAGTGTGATTTTTTGTATATTTTATCACCTATTAATAAGTTAACATATAGTATTATATGCCTACTGGTTTATTGCATAACTTATAAAATATTAGGGTGGTTGATGGATTACGTCACCCTGGACATCATAACAGAATTAGTAAGGAAGACATGAAAAACTGATTTAGTTTGGGTGATCATATATTAATGTATGATTTCTTACCACTTCATTCTTATGAGAGATGTAATTGATGTTCATGATATAGGTAGTATCAATTTATAGTAGATAACTCAATTTTATAGTGTTCCAAATATAATCCTTTATAATTGAGACATTATATCAAATAAATACTATTTCAAGGCCTTGATAATGTACATGGATAACATGATTTTTTAGAAAATAATATTACCAACAAACTGATGGCCAATCTACATAGACTATTATTATTTTATAGGATATGTTATGAGCACATGACATAGATTTTAGTCATTTTTAGTTTTTAAATTTGGAACTCATATATTTCACTTATTGAAATAGACTCAATGTATCAATGGAAAAGTCTCTATTAAAGATTTATATATAATCTTCTATCATTCATGTATTTCCTTGTTATAGGAAAGTGATTTAGTGCTTGTTTTTTCATGTAAAATGTAAGATATTTTATAAAAAGTTATATAAATTAAAATGTTGTTGGTTACCATTGAAATCCAGTAGAAATATAATGATGATGATTGGAGAATAATTAATTAATACAAGGTAACCATAAGATTTCTCTTTAAGTGTTACATATGATGGGGTAACACTATGTAACGTCCCCAACCCGGAAGCCACGGAACGGGTGCTCCAAGTTGGGTGGTTACATAACCTTAAGCGTTCCTCCCTGTACGCCAAAGGCTTCCGACTAGCAGCGGGGGTCTATATAGTCAAGTGGGGAGACTATACCCTTATTTATCAGATTAAGACACAACAGAATAACCAAATTGCGGAAAACCATAACCAATAAACAAGGACCATGTATAAAAACATTTCTAACAGTAAATATTCCATGTCATGCTAAAAGTGAAAAAGTGAACAAGAGCCCCAAAATAAAGACAACGGGAAAAATCCCCAAAATAGTCTCGACTCCAAGTCTGGATCCTCCACCATGTGCTACCCATGCCACTCACTATCTAGAAAGGACCCTTTCCCTTCACCTGACCTGCAAAACTGAAGTCTGCTTAGGTACCCAACGGCGGCCCAATCAGGGTGTGAGTACAACTCAGTAGGCCACCACCAATGGTGTCTACAAAATATCCAGTATAAACAGGTAGTGCATGCAAAAGGGGATGAATGATAAATGACAAGAAATTAATTAGGGTTCCATTAAAAAATTCAAAGCAAATCCATTACCACTTCTGTTACCATTCATTTCACAACAATTACCATTACTTACCATTTCATCACATTTACATTGGTTAATCACATTCATCATGTTACATGGGTCTAAGTCCAACAACCACATGCAATAGGGTAAACACAATTTTATCCTATCTCACTAGGAATAACCCCTCATAGCAACCATATCCTCACCTCTAAGCCACAGTCTGGGTGGATGTAACCATTAGGAGAATAGACTCTCAGTCCCCTTTCCTAACCCATGCATTTAGGGTAGAGTTTAGAGCCTAGGTCTTAGCTCAACCCGTGGTCGTACATCCTCATGTCATACCCCACTCTACGAATCCATGTGCACATGCTTATATATATTTAACTGTCAACCATCCAAACATTGCCCATCGACAAACACTATTAAAAACAACCCACATGGGAATTCACATTATGCCTTAACCCATTAACACATTACCACTTCACATCATTTAAACATTCACTAAATTACCATGTGTTATGCCTATCTCACTAAGCATTCAATCCTAGATCCATAACCTATCCCATTCTGGTCTTTAATCAATTTACACATTAACCCATTTAACCCATTCATCATTTCAATGAATTAACCATTCATCCATTTCAATTAACCCTTTGGTTATTACCAAGTCTTGGTGCATCACTAACTTCTATTCTAAGTTCAACCAATCATGCCAACATGTTTATCAAGGGATCTACAATTCAATACAACAAGTCACTTGTCTAATGTCAATCCCTAAACCCGGGAAAAGCCGGCACATCCCATGGATGGTCAAATTAGGTCAAGTCAATCCCAACACATCCCACGGGGATTTTGGGGGTTCCCTTTTTCCATTTTAATAATCATTAAAACCAAGCATGCCATGGTTATTCAAAACCTAACCAAGGGAAACAAGAACACAAGTAAACATGTAAAAAACCCTAAATAACCATGGGATATAACCTGTAGACCACCTACCTCGAAACCATAGTTGAACGCACTCCCTATCCAGTCCATAGACGTCGATACAACCAACCTTTGAAGCTTTAACCTGAAACACACCCAAAAGATGGGTTTTTAGAGCTTCGTAACGAGATGGAGAGAAGTTACTAACCCTAAACCAAAAAGATAAGCAAGGATGAGGTTAGCCTTACCCAAATCTTTGATCTGCAACCAACTGCAAAAAAAATGCCTTAGAATCAAAGGAGTTTGATCTATTGAAGTCCTTGGGAGGTTTGGTTTGGGCCTAATGTGAAGATAGGAGGAAGAGAGGAAAATCTCGAGTGGGGTTTAAAAAGCCTGATGTGGAAATTTTGTAAATTTTCTCAACATTAAGTGGTCGCACGGTTTGGAAAACCGTGTGCATGCCACTCCCCATAGGAGGAGGCGTCACACGGTTTAGCCGCACAGTTTGGAAAATTTTGTACAAACTATGCGCTCTCTTCTGTCCATAGGAGGGATGGTCACACAGTTTCACCTGGGCAGGCCGTCGGGTTTAGCTGACCTTGCACAGGTCGTGCGCCTTGGTCTGCTTTTCCAAGACTTCCCTTCTTCCATGCCCCGAGCCCCCGAAACACCCCCAAGGCCTCTCACACTTTCAAGAAACCTTTTAAAGTACCAAAATCAAGGGTTTAACCCGGAACACAATAAAACATACCTTTCCAAAAACCGGGATCTTACACGCTAAATCTATATGCATCAAAAACTAGAATATAGGCTCATCATGTCTTTCGAGGGAATGAAACGGTTTGGTCAGGTGGCATATTTATTTTTACTTTCATAATTATACATTTCCATTAATAATGTGACTCACATGTCACAATTTCATATAAACACCTTAACCATTATCACATGATAGATGATGATGATGTTGTTCTAGATACCGATGTTTTTTTAAGGATAATGTATGTTATTTCATGTACAATATTGTGAAAAAATTATGATGAATGATACATCCACTAGTGAGATTGTTGAGGGAACATGGGAATTTTCAGGATGAGAAATAAGGGTGAGATTCTAATATGTCATCATAGAAACATATATTGTTTATTGAAACCTCTATGTAATGCATTTTAGAATAGATTGATGGAAGTCACTTATATGGTTTGGATGTTATAATATCTCTTATTTTCACTAGTACATTGCTCATTATTTTTTTCATTTTAATTATAATAGGATTCCATTCGTTCATGTTTTTAGATATTGTTCATATTGTTGAATGGGAAAATAGAGGTAATGATAATGTATTTATACCAGAACTAATTCAAAATTTGAATGATTAATTAATAATGTGAAATATTAAAGAATATTCCATGCATTTAACTTAAATAATGAAAGTTATTATCTAAGAATAATCAGCTCATGATGTGAGATTAGGAACACTAAATGAATTCATTTTCTAATTTTAAGTCGAGGCTACCTATTATTTAACATATATAGAAACTAAAATATTATAAATGGGAAACATTGATTCTGGTAATTTGTTATGTTATGCCATTAAAATTTATCAATACATTTTCTCCATAATTATCCTAATCCTAATTCTATATTCACTATAATACATCCCCTTTCTTATGTGAATATTTATGTTCTCTTCATCAGAGAAAGTTTTTTTTAAAAAATAAATGGGTAATCAGACGATTATATTGAAGGTATGGATTTCGGTTCTTCCTCTAACTCTTGGTTCACTAGTTTTCTATTGGGTAGAACCCTATATTGAGATTTTTGAACATGAATTTTGGATTGATTTATTATTCAGATATAATTTAATCTAAATTCAATGATGGAATGAAATGAGGAACATAGATATTACATGGTTAATAAATTTATTCATCTCTTATGATTTTGATATAGAAAGACTATAATAACTCCTAACATCTATATTATTCCTTATGTATGTGAAATAAGTGTGACTATTTAAAAACACTATGTGACCGGCCCAACCAAATGGTTAATAATCTATTTCAGTGAAATCTAACTTCTTAATCCACAATTGGATCCTGATGCATCGGTTGGTACTAGGACCTAGACTTGTGTAATTTTAAGTTCCTTCCTACCCTTAATAAAACGATACATTTTAAATTGGTATTTGTTTAATTTTATTATCATAGAATAGGCATAACTTGGTATATGTGGTAACTGACAAGAGTGAGTAACACATATCATGGAAATCATATTTGGCATGTAATTTTCTATATAATAATAATATAATAAAATACATGTATTAGTTCTGGTGAATGGTAATTGGTCTATATTTTTATATGATATGGATTTTATATAATTGTTTTGATAAATGGTTATGTGGTTTCATTGGATGTGAATTTTAATAATTTTTTATGATAGTAAATTAACTAATTTGGATTGTTTTCTAATTTTTAATTCATTAAATCTTATTGAATTGTTTCGAATTTGTAAAATATTTATTATAATATGAATTCAAATGAGTTTTAATTCCCTCTCATCCCATAAGTGTCCCATGTTGGGGAACATTCACTGGTTCCATTGATACTTTTTCCAAAGGAATGGTCTTGGGAACATGGAATGTATAAGTTGTTGTATTATGACAATTAACAAATAAACTTGTATGAAATGATTATTATTGTTTACATTCATTATATTGTTCCATGGGAACATATAATTCACTATATAATGGGAATTCAAAACAGTTCCTGTATGATATGGTTAATTTTTTCCATTACATTTTCATTCACCTTATGAACACGTAAATTGAAATAGAATGGGAATTAATATATATACTTGTATTCGTTGGTTACATGATGCTTTAGGGGGAGATAAATGGTACTTGTGAGATGATATGAGATATTAAAAATATATAGGATAATATTACAAATACATGTGTGATATTTTATGAGTGGGAGGATCCACCACATTATATTTATTTTTAGCATAAATCATAAGCAAGATTGATATAATCTTTATGTAAATATGGAAATTTTTGGAATAATTATTTTTGTTCAACATTTTCATAGGAATTTCTTCCCCCATTTATAATTATAGATAATGAACTATTTATTTTGGATGGATTATTTAGATATTATGGGTGTTGCACTACTAAGTTTTAATCACACCATATTCAAGTGACATTTTGTATGTGGGAGGAATTCATGGATGCATGTATGTAAAATGAAAATGAGTATATTTTTTTGATTGATTACATGTTGGATGAGATTGGATAATGTAGACAGGACCAGATATGGGGACTGAGACTAGGGTTTTGTAGACTTTTATAATGAGTTTATTCTGAATATTACTTGTCTTTCTTAAGCGCAACATTTTGGTTGGAATACATAATTTCTTTTCAATATTTATTGTTATTAATTTTATTTATGAATATTTATCAATGTCTTGTTTGGTATGGTTATGTATACATGTATACTATATTATTTTATTGTCTTCTCATCTTATTTTTTTCTAATATTTTATCATTTTTCAAGTGCTTATAGTCTTCAAACAAAATTTCATTCACCCTCAATACTAGTGAGAAGCCACTATTATATAAGGAGGCACACATGGGGTATCATAATGATCATACTCCGTCATCTAAGGGAGACCCATTATAGGGATGTTACAAAGTAGCTATCACTCTTATTAAATGACCTATATGAAATTGATTCCTTTAATATTTTTCAAAATATCATCCAAATCTATGAAAATACAAAAATAATATAGCCAATATTTTAAGGTAAGTTCCAATATATCAAAATCACTCTAACTCCACATTAATGGGGAATTATCAATGATCACATAAGGGATCTAAACAAAAATTCAAAATAAAAACAGTGTCATAATTTATTTCTAAAAAAACTCAAAACATTTATGTTTAAATTCAAACCACATATTTTTTTTTGAAAAAAATATTAATGGTTTAAATATGTGGACATATTAGATAATTCACAAGGATTCCAAATTCATCTCCCAAATTATCATTTAACACAAATCTTTTAATAATTCTCATTGTGTAAAAATTATAAATAGTATTTACACAAATTGTTATGCGGAAAAATCATGGATTATATATAGACATAAAATATTATTATTTAAAATGAATCTACATATCATGAAAGTGTTAGAATTTTAAAATAATGAGTTATTTTGATCACATTATACCATCCATTAAAAGAGGATAATATTTTTTATTATGGACGATATATTGATAATATAATGAAATGATAAAAATAACCTGAATGGGGTGAAATATTCAAGGTTATAAATGTATTTTATTTAGATATTGTGTTGATTCTATTTTATAATATATAAAAAATATGTTCGAATAATCCCATTAATATTAATTATAATTTTCAAACAAATAATGTTTTATTTTTAATATATATTATCTCTAAAATATTTAACATTTTGTGATAGAGAAATTATGGGGGACTTTAATTCAAATAAATTATTATAGATGAAAGCTATCATAAGTAATATATTACTGTTAACTGAGACACAATTAATACTATTTCTAATGGTATTTCTTAAATATTTTATGCCATAAATTATTTTTGAAGGATATTTTATTCCATATCAAATAATTATTCACTGTGGAATGGATATTCCTTAAAAAAAATTAATTTTAATGGATTTAAATTTCAAACACGGTTAATTTTTTACCACAACTACTTATTAAGGAATATAATTTCCATCACCTATAACAATTTTTAACAGAGACATATTTGAAAAACATATAATTTAGAAATAAAACCAAAAATATTAAATTATAAAAATAAAAAAACATGGATTCACTATAAAATAAAAAACTAAAATATAGCCTAAAAACAACGTCATGTATAAATATTATTAAATTTAAATTGGGTGTGGGGATGAACTACAATAGTTTATAGGGAATTAACTCCTATAAGTATAGAAAAATATATCCAAAAACCACATGTGAGAAATCAAATATACAACATTATCTCTCTAAGATGTTTATCTTACTATCATCACATCTCTTCCTGATCATTAGACAATATCTATATAACATCACAATAATCTATTAGCCACAACACTAACTTCGTAGTAGTAATTGATGATAAAAGTGATACTCTATTTGAGATATAAAATTCACTATAGAAGTTCTATAACAACTATCAGGAGTGAATCATTAACCAATACAAATCATCTGACCTTATTGAATGGCACTTTTTATCACCTGTATACAAGTTGACTCCTAAAAACATAACTCACATGAGCACTCGTCTCCACAATCTACCTTGTCTAAACAACCAAATTTTCATGAAACCCATATCTCATATGTACCATAAAGCTGTATGAAGATATATTTAGATGATAATATATATATATATATATATTACATTATTTTAAAAAACAATAAAACAATAAAATACAAAATATATTGGAGTGAATCAATAATATTCTATCAAAAATAACAGTGTATGTCCTCGAGTACACCTCCAACTCAATAATGTTTGGATCAGTAAAATATTGTATATATTTAGACAATACATTTATTAATATATATATATATATATATATATTTATTAAAAAATATTATGTATGAAATAAAAATAATGAAACCAAAAACTATAGCTCACTCCTTAATGCGTGATTTCCCACTTTCCCAGATTCTAGTGACTATAACCATACACCATCTATAATGTCTCTCAAATCATGTAAGTGCTCATTCCCCCACATTCCTAAGTGGCATAATAATTAGGTCGACAAAGCTAAAAATATGGCTCAAATATTTACTCAAATCATCTCTCCATATCTCTCTTATAAATGACTTTGTAAAACTGATATAAAATATTTTTCATACTACATTAGCATATATAAATAATAGAGACTCTCGACCTAAAAAAAATAGGTAACCATAAAATATAACAAACATAAGATAATTTTTATCTATAAAATTTATCAATTTAAATTAAAATAATTTTTTTTATGTAATAAATAATGTTCAATGATTTGGGAATGTAGCATTATAAAATATAGAGCTCCTTACACCAATAAAGTAGAAAAATATATCCTAAAATAGAACTAACATTACCAACAAATATGTTATAAAAATTATAAGAAAACGAATAATCAGTGACATATATAATGAATAAAATAAATTACATAACATGTAAATAAAATTCATTTTTGAACCTACTTCCTTCAATGAGGATCAATGTAAATAGATGGAGGTCACTCTACCACTTGATTTCTAATCATCGAATGCAAGACGCCCCTACCTCCCCAAATATCTCATATTATGCCAATACCCTTATATATCGAATAAAAGAGATTGCCTTTATAAAATATATCTTTAGTCAGGTAACGATTCATGTTATCAAAATTCTAAGCCATCAAATGAATATAATTAAATATAAAACAAATATTCAATTTTAAGGAATAAATGTAAAATTTACAATAATTTCGTATAATATATAAAATTTTAATTTTTTTATAATCATTTCACTGAATTATTTATTAATTATACTAAATAGTGATATATTTATGATAATATTTAATAATTTTTACTAAATTTTTTTAATATTTATTGCAATTTACAACAATTAATAATTATTATTCTAAATTTGTAGTAATGTATTATAATTTTCAACAGTTTTTACAATTTAAGGACATTTATTACAAAAATATTAACATATAAACACTTTATAGTAAATTATCATAGTTGATACAAATTTTTATTTAATTATAATATGTTTTATTAATTTTTATCTATTTTTAATATTTTTAATATATATTTATTTTAATAGTAGATTCTTAAAGACATCAAAAACCATTCCCTATTTTTTGATAACTTATACGAGTAACAGAAATGTATATGATAATTATTTTTAATTTATAATATTTTATATCAATTTTAGATATTTTATATAAATTTATTTTTTTATTGTTAATTTATACTAATATTTATTAATTTATAATATTTTTTTAGTAATTAATACTAATTTATACTAATATTTTTTATTCATAACAATTTATAATAATTTTAACTAAATTTTATTAATTAATAAAAGTTTGTATTAAAATACTATTTTTATTAATTTTATAATATTTATATTAAATTCTATAAATTTATTTAATATATATCATTTATAAATAATTTATTTTCATTCATCACATTCTTTTGAAATATAATAATTAGTGGAAGGATTAAAAATTTTAAAATAATTATTAATAATTTATAGTAATTATTAATAATTTTTAACAATTTTTATTAATTTATAATAATTTATACCAAAAATTATTTTTTATCATATTTTATGATAATTTATACAAATTTTAACAAATTTATAAAAAATTTATCATTGAAAATAATTATTAGTAAATTTGAAGTAATTTAAATTTATTTATAATATGTTTATATAATTTATTATATTTTTTATTAATTTGTCATAATATATGATGCATTCTATTTATTAAACTTAGTTGAAATTGAATTATAATAATTATTAATGATTTATAACAATTTTTAGTAATTATATTCAATTTATTGAAAATTTTATCTAATTATAAAACACATTAGCAATTTGTGATAATTTATAATAATGGATGGTGGCATTATGATAGATTACAATAACATAAAATAATATTTATTTATCTATATAAATATTTATGAAATAAATAAAATTATTACTTTTTTATACTTTTTAATCCTAAACTAATGAAATTTTTAAACATTTAAAATATATATTAGAAATTCATGTTATTTTTAATATATCTAATTTTTTATTGCCTTATAATAATTTTAAAAAATATTTATTAATTTATCTTAATTTATAATATTTTAAATTATTTATTATAATATTAAACTTATATTATTAGTTTTATAATATTTTTTATCAATGTATAATAATTTTCATTAATAATATATAAATTTCAAAATTAATTTTTCTTCTTTCATACAAATATTTTATTAATTATACTAAATAGTGACATATTGATAATAATTTATACTAAATTATACTAAATTATATTCAATTTTAGTAATGTATACTAGTATTTTACATAATATAAAAATTAAAAATTTATATCAATAGATTTACATTCAATGAAAAAGGTAATAATAATTAAAATAAATTAATGAACATATTTAAATTGTTACCTTGAAGATTCAAAAACTGTTCTCAGATAATGAGATAATAAGATGTGTTATATAATATTGAGAGTATGAGGTTTGGGAGTGAAATGGTGGGGTGGGGGTCTATTTAATGTCAATTTATTTTATAAACAACTATATGTGATAGACATTCCAATCAACAAATGTTACGACCCAAACATTTCTCTATTAAAATTTCTCTTGATCTAATTAAACTTATTATTATAAAAAATTGTTATATAAAATATGCCATCCCATGGTTTTATGCTTTTGGATTTCAAAATACCGTTAAGGATTGTTACCATTGCTAATATAGTCGTTCAATAGTGATCACATGGTTAGTATAAATATAGGTCTTTAACAAATCCAGTTTACTCAGTCAAAGGATGCGATGACCTCATCTTGTAGACTTTCCCCCTATGAAGCCCATTTGTCGGAGCATGGAAAGGAGGTGGAGACGTTGGGCTTCACTCTTGACCAAGCCCAATCCGAGCTTGAACACGTTATGTTTGAGCAAAACTGCCTATGGGAGAAGTGGAAGTAGATAGAGATTATCACTCGAGCGATGTTATCCGAGCCGCCTGAAAAGTCTGTCACCATCAAAAACCTTACCCTATGGTATTAAGTGAGTTATATAAGGGGTTATGTAACAATAACATAGCACTATGATTATGTGCATTATTTTTGTATATAATAAATAATATATATTCATTTTATTATTGTGACATTGTAAATAGTTTTTGAATCAAAAATAGTATTTATAGTTAATATTAAACTAAGAAATATATTTTAAAAAATTATTGGATTTTTGAATTAAAAAATATTTTGATAAAATATTATTATTATTAAATTAATTTTTTATGTATAAAGGATCGTATAATTTTTATGAATACAGTTGTAATTTTTATTATGGTTTGAAAGTTGTTTTTGTCGAAACCCATGAATTTTCGGTAAATATCAGTTTTTATATTAAAAGTAAAAATTCACATATTTAATAAATTATTTGGATAAAATTAATATTATTTTTGGAATCATGATGTCGAAATTGTCCATTGCTGAATTTTTCATAATTTTCAGAGATAATAGAATTTTTGTGTAAAAATTAAATACATTTTAAATATATAATCTGTTTTATGACATCATATTGACCCAATAGTGATGTAATAAAATACTATGTTCGGCCTATATTTGTATTAACATTAATATAATGTGATTTTTGGTTTGTTTTATTTATTTTACAAAGCCTTAGTAGAGCCTTCAAGGCTTATAAAACATTTTAGCTTTTTAAATTGTATTACTTGAGAGTGTGACTCAAGTCTAATTAAGCAACCCAATTATTTAAGAAGTATAGAAATAGGACATATATAATATTGGTTTCCACTCCCCATTGGAAAATAAAATGGTCAAAAACCATGATCTGGTTTGTGGTTTTGATTAGTTTAATGTGAGGTGTCCCAAACATAAATAATAATGAATTCCCTGTCCTTTCCTATATAAACCCACCAAAGATCCCACTTCCTCTTCACTCAAAGCCTTTGGAGTTCATCCAACATCTTTATTCCTCTCTATATAATCCTCCCAAGGTGCCCTAAGCTCCCAATAAGCCTCTATCAAGCCTCTTCCACGCCAATGGAGTCACACTTCCAAGTATGTTATTTTTTCCTTTTTTTGCGCAAAATTTCATTATATTATTATTCCATTTTATATTTAATTAAAAATGTTGGGGTATGATTTAGAACCTATCCCATACTTCTATATTTATTCTTGAATTATGAGTGGCTCCTTTTCTCTCTCATTAAGGCCTCTCATGTACACCTGTTACCATGCCAAAATTCTGTAAGGTATTTCTCTCTCCTCAATTATATTCATGCAATTCATTTATATTATACATCTTAATTCCATTCCATATGTTGGTATATTATGTGACAGGATTCCATTACTGTACATTTAATGTATAAATAAGGGCATACCCCTTTCACCCTCATTAACCAATTTTTTGAATTTCTATTTGACATTGTTATGCTGCCGGAATTACACCAAAATTTCCATTCCAAAATCATTGTGTAGTAAATACCATACCCACTCCTCTCTCAAGGGTATTCAACTTTATGTACATGTTCTTGTTGATTGGGGAATGAAATTTATGTATTTCATATCTCTTATTCTTGGAATGAATTATGATGTTAATGAATCCATGTTGTATGATCTATGTGGCACACTTATGCATGAAATGAAATGATTGTGAAGGGTGTGCCCAAATAGCGTTCCAATGCATTGGGTAAGTTGTAGTATCATGATATGTCATGTGCACTGGGTGTTGACTCAAGATAATACAAGTCAAATGAGGTTATTATCATTATTTATGTTTAACTAGGGTTTACTCATTCTCCATGTGCAATGAACCATAGCTCATGTAAATTCCAGGTTAAGTGTTGTTGCTACATCTCCATGTTATGATTATCATGCTTTATCATGACTTTATGTTCATGTTTATCTTGTGCTCCATTTATATTAATATTTTATAAAATATATTTTATTCCTCATGTTATGCCATGTTTATTCCCATACTGAGCTTTATAGCTCACCCCTTTCTTAGGTATTTCCTCAAGTTATCCAATCCATTGTTAAGTACAAAGGAATGTTGTAGTCATGCAATGAAAGTTTTCAATAAAGATTTTGTATTTCAGTTTTTAAGTTGTAATTTAAGGATCATAATCTCTAAAGATACTATACCGCTCGATATTTTATATTGTATCAAGTGAAGGTTTTAGGTAATAAATTATGTTTTAGTTTGAAATAAAATCTTGGTTGTAATAGTTGGTATCAAAGGATACGTCTAGTAATTTTTTTGATTAGAATTAGAAAAAATTAATGAAATCCTTAGGGATAAGAATAATAATAATAATAATAACATCCCTAAATTTTGGTGAGTATTGAGTAAGTGTTTTATCATGAAAATGCATCCCTGTCTGGATATGAGTAGGTAGAGGTGGCTCTGGCATAAATGTACCAAGGAGTGAAAACTCCGACAAGGAGTTTTGGGCTTGACCCAGGATATCCTCGTACACAAAAATGGGCCTTGATGCACTCTTGGTTATGACACTCCCAGGGGATATGGTTTGGTAAATTCAAAAACATATTATGAACCATTATTAAGGGAATTAATAAATTCCTCTAATAATATATGTTAGGAAGTAGATAATGGATAATATATATTAAAGCCAACATATTCATATGTTATTGAAATAAAATATGTTTATAATTAATCTATTTTTGTCCCTGAATTATCCTTTATGTGTTTCCCATATCATTCCATTTATTCCATCCAATAGCGTGTAATAGGAGGACTTGGGCTAACAACCAATGTAAAGACCTATGTGATGACTGTTTTAATGTGATGCCCAATCTGATGAGAGTAGGAATCAAAAACTTTGTCACGATACACTCTAATTTAACTCAATAATTGAATAGAAACATGGTTCAAGTAGAATGTTCAACCCCCCCCCCCCCCCCCCCGCCCCCCGCCCAAGAAAGAATAAGTTTCTATTGAGAGCTTCATTAGACAAAGGCCTCCTACTTTTAATGGATCATCTGATCCCTCAATCGCCGAACAATGGATTAACTCCATTGAAAAGATCTTCTCCACCATTCAATGTTACGAACAAGAGATGGTTCTTCTGAAAGATTACCTAAAGGAGGGTAAATATGATCAATGGGGGAAATTGAGAAAAAATATGAAGCCTGATGAGGAGATCCAGGCATTGGAATGGAAATATTTCTAGAAAATGTTTTGGATAAATATTTTCCTCGCACCCTTCGTCTTAGGATAGAAAGAGACTTTTTTTCCTTAAGAAAAAAAAAGACGATGAATCAATCAGAGCATACAAAGAAAACCTCATGAAGCATGCACGCTATGCCTCCAGTATTTTAGTTACCCCCTAATGCAAGGTTGATTGAAACCTACCATGTGGAAGGCCTTGGCGATCTGTGACTTTGGCAGCTATGATGAAATTTTTATATTTTCCCACAAGGTTGAAATGATGATTAGAGAATCTCAGGGTTATCATGGGGATATGAATCATAATGTGGAAATCAATTCTAGTTGTCCAATGGATAAATCAAATAGTGTGAAGAAAATCCATCACCACACTTACCAAAGGTTAGGAAAAGAAGCACCCCAAATATTTCATTAAGGGTATGAGGAAATGAATTAGGTGTGGAAGAGAAGGGAACCTAACTGTTAACTATTGAAAAGAAAATCCTATGGCAGCAACAGAGGAGAGGAACACTCTCATCGATCCTCATTGCATTGTTCATTTCTTCGACTATAAAAAAACCAGGCATCTTGAAATCAGCTCCCTTATCCAAGGGTTTTCAGAGGTAATAAACAACCTTCAAGGCAGAAAGCGTGAGATTTTTCCATCACTACCACCGATGTGAACCCCAAAAATTAAGTGGTTATATGTACATTAGTTGTTCATTCATAATTAGATAACATTCTTTTTTAATCTTTTTCTATAAATTATTTTATATCCTAAAATTTTAGTAAAACAGTCCCCATGTCACCACAAGATGTCGGTGAGTATGATAAATGGAAGAATCATTTCATCTCATGAATATCACTCCTTCCCTATCATAATTAGTTGATTGAACTTCCTGAAGAAGCTTATCATACACCCTCTGGTGGAATTTTATTCAATTCTTGAAATGAAATAGATTTCCTTATAACGAGATAACATAAATTGTCGTGAGATGGAAATCACTCCCCATATGGATAATCGACCCCCGATTCTGTACAAGTGAAAGGAGGAAGTTGAATCTTATATAGTACCATCATCTCAAGCATGGATATTAATTCTTTACATGCTTTCGTATGTATCTTAGATGATTGAGTCTAAGGAGGAAAACATCTTTGAAGACATTCCAATTATGAGAGAATTCACTGAAGTGTTTCCCATGGAATTTACTTTTCATTATACTATAATAGATGTTGAATTCTTGATTGAGCTTATACCTGGGGCATGGCCAATATACAAGACTCTATTTGGAATGGCTTTTGTGGGGCCTGAGGAGATGAAGAAAAAACTATATGAGAATCTTGAAAAAGGGTTTATACGCCCAAGTGCTTCACCATGGTGTGAACCAGTCCTCTTTATCCAGAAGATGGATGGGTCAATGGGACTTTTCATTGATTGTTGTGATATCAAAAAAATCACTATAAAGAACAAGTATCCTCTTCCATGAATTGGTGACTTGTTTGAGCATTTGTGTGGAGCAGAATACATCTCCAAGGTATATTTTCAATCGGGATATTATTAAGAAAGGGTAAAGAAGGAAGATATCCCTAAGACTACTTTTTAGACAAGATACATGAACTATGGGTTCACAGTAAAGCATTTCGGACACACTAATGCTCTAGAAATCTTCATGTACTTGATTAATAGAGTCTTAATGATTACGTCGACACATTTGTGGAAGTCATTATAGATTATATTCTAATGTACTCCAAATCCAATGAGGATCATGAGGAGTATCTAAGAAGTATACTAGAGACCATGTGAAAGGATAAGATCTATGAAAAGTACAAAAAGTGTAAGTTCTAGTAGATGGAGGTCTCATTCTTGGGTCATATCATTAGAAGCAATGAGATATCTTCAGATCCCTCCAAGAAAACTGCAATTGAGTGTTGGCTAAGACCATCATCGGTAACAGATATCCGTAGTTTCTTGGGGTTCGCTGGATATTATCGCTGATTCATGAGAAAGTTATCCTGATTTTCTAACCCTCTTAACAAGATAACTCATAAGGGAGTCAGGTTTTCTTGGATTTAGGAATGCAAAGAAAGCATCAAATAGTTAAAAAGGAAGCTTATAACTGCACTCAGGATCATATTACCCACAAGTGGTGAAATATTTGTGATATTTATTGATTCTTAAATGAAGGGCATGGGTTGTGTGTTGATGAAAAATGACAATTCCATTGCCTATTAATCAAGGCAATTGAAAGTTCATGAACCAGACTATCCAACACATTATCTGTATTTGGATGTAGTGATCGTCACTTTAAAAATATTTCTGCTTTATCTATTTGGGGAGAAGTGTGAAATATATAAGGACCAGAGAATCCTCAAGTATATATTCACAAAGAAATAGTTGAAAATGATCCAGCAAAGACGGTTAGAACTGATCAATGTCTATGAATTCTCAATCCATTACCACCATGGGAAAGATAACAAGGTGGCGAATTCTCTAAGTAGAAGTGAGCCAACAATTCTATCATTGATGAGAATTGAAAGGGATCCAATCTTCTAATAATTCATGAATATGGACGTGGGAATCATAAATAAGAGACCATCATAAATCCTTTCACAAATTATTTCTCAAAAACCTCTTTTGGAAAAGTTAAAGGATGATGTGGTAATTCAGAATAAAGTGGAAGCTATCAGAAAAGGGAAATCCTCAGAGTTTGTGGTTGACAAGGATTGAATTTTGAGATTTGGGTCATGATTATGTGTAACATTGGATCTAGAAATAAATAAGGATCTCTTGAATGACTCGCATATCTCAACATTATCTATTAACCTAGAGACTATAAATATGTATTGAGATCTCTGAGAAAACTTATGGTGGGACAATAAGAAAAGGGAGATTACTGAATATGCAGAAAATATCCTGGTATGTTAGCATGTGAAGGCTGAGAGGTGAATTTCTAATGGGACGATTCAACCACTACCCATACCAACATTGAAGTGGGATAAAATTACTATTTACTTTGTCACTATACATCCAATGATTTCTAGAGGAAAAAATGTTATATGAGTCTTTGTAGATCTTCTTATGAATACAACTCACATTATCACGATTCGGGATGATTACTCATCGGATCACCTAGAATGGATATATATCAGGCATGTGGTAAGGATTCATGGAGTACCACTATCTATTTTATCCGATCGAGATCTAAAATTCACCTTTATGTTTTGGAAGAGTCTTCAAAATGATCTAAGAACATAATTGAACGTTATTATGGTCTATCAACCTCAAACTAATAGGTAGTTTGACAGAAATATTCAGAAACTGGAAGATATGTTAAGGTCATGTTCTATGGACTTCAAAGGAGGATGGGACCATCATCTTCCACTTTAAGTTCATGATATGTTGACATCAAATGAGGATGGGACCATCATCTTACACTAGTTTCCTTGTCCTACAATAATAGTTTCCACTCGATCATCTGAATGGCACCATATAAAGCTCTTTGTGGGTAAAGGTTCAAAAAACTGATGTGTTGGGATAAAGTCAGTGGAAGTTACCTTGTTGAGAGTTTAAATGGACAAAGAAATGGTGGAGAAGGTGAAAACCATTCTACAGCATATCAAGGCATCCCAAAGTCGTCAGAAGAGATACACAGATAATCATCGACAAGAACTTGAGTTCAATGTTGGAGAAATGGTATTTATACGCATATCTCTTTGGAAGAAGATCATGATGTTTGGAAAATATGGAAATTAAGTCCTAGGTACATCATCCCCTTCGAGATTCTTGATCGTGTCAGGGTTATGGCCTATCGACTAGCACTTCCACCTACCATGGCCAATGTACGTGATTTCATTGATGTATACCTCTTATGAAAGAACATACCAGACCCTTCACATGTACTCTCTTCAGATTTATTATAGTTAGAGGATGATCATTCCTATGAAGAGCAACCAGTGAAGATCATAGATCGTAGAGAAAACATTCTTCATAATAAGACAATGTCCCTTGTCAAGGTGTTGTGGTGCAACCCCAAGTTTGAAGATGCAATGTGGGAAATAGAGGAAGTGATGAAGCAGACCTACCCAGATCTAATTTAGTGTGGTAAAAGTAAATTTTGCGGGAAAAGTTTCTTAAGGGGGAAGAATGTAATAACCCAAACTTTTATTAATGAAAATTCCTCTTGATCTAATTAAATGTCTTATTATAAAAAATGGTTATATAAAATATGAACTCCCTTGGTTTTATGTTTTTGGATTTCAAAATACCATTAATGATTTCTACCATTCCTAATATAGCCATTGAACAGTGATCCCTAGATAAGTATAATTATAGGGCTTTAACAAATCCAATTTACTCTTAGAAAGAATGTGATGCACTCATCCAGTAGAATTTCCCTGTATGAAGCCCATTTGTCAGAGCTTGGAAAAGAGGTGGTGTAATTGGGATTCAATCTTGACCAATCTGAATATAAGCTTGAATACATTATGCTCAAGAGGAACTATCTATTGGGAGAAGTGTAATTTGATAGAGATTACCACTCAAGCAATGTTATCCGAGCCTCCCCAAGAGTTTGTCACCGTCGCTCACATTACCCTTCTGTCTTAAACAGGTGTTATAAGGGGTTATGTATCTAGGCCATAGCACTATGATTATGTGCATTATTTTTTTATATAATAAATAATATACATTCATTTATTTATGGTTATATTGTAAAATGTTCTTAAAGCACAGGTAGTATTCTTAGTTAATAAACATTAAGAAATATTTTTTGATAAGTTAATGGATTTTTAATTAAATAATATTTTAATAAAATTCTATTATTATTAAATTAATTTTTCTTATGAATATATTACTGTATAATTTTATGAATAAAATTGTAATTTTTATTAATTTTTGAAAACTGTTTTTGTCAAAACCCCATGAATTTTTGATAAATATCATTTTTTAATTTAAAATTGAAAATTCACATATTTTTAAATTTATTTGGATAAAAATAATATTATTTTTGGAAATATGAAATCCAAATTATCCAAAGGTGATTTTTTCATAATTTTCTGATAAATTTAATTTTTCGGTATGAATTCAATAACGTTTAAATATATAATGTGTTTTATGACATCAAAATGACCCAACAGTCATGTAATAAAATTTTAATTTCGTCCAATATATGCTTCACCATTAAAATAAGGTGAGTTTCGGTTTTTTTGATTTACTTTACAAATCCTTAGTGGAACCTTCAAGACTTATAAAACATTTTAGCTTTTTAAATGTTTTCCCTTGAGAGTTTGACTCACCTCCACAAAAGCAACACTATTATTTTAAGAAGTTCGGTCAATGGCCTTATAAAATATTTTTTTTCCACTGATAATTATAAAATCCCATTGAAAAAAACCATGGTCTGGTTTTTATTTTTTATTATTTTAAAATGAGGTGTCTCAAACCTAAATAATAAAGCATTCCCACTCTTTTATTATATAAACCCACCCAAGATCCAACATCCTCTTCACTCAAAGCCTTTGGTGTTCATCCATACTCTACCCTCTATGTAGAATCATTCCATGGTTCCCCAAGCTCTCAATAATCCTTTCTCAGGCCTTTCCCATGCCTTTGTAATCACACTTCCAAGTAAGGGATTTCTTTCTTTTTATTTTTTTCCAAAATTCATTATGTTGTTATGCATTTTTTTATTCAATAAAAAATTTTATGGTATGATTTTTCACCTCTCCCATACTATCGTATTAATGTTTTAATGATGAGATACCTCTTTTCACTCTCATTAATTCATCCCATGTACACTCATTACCATGCCGATATTCTCTAAGGAATTTATCTCTCCTCATTTACATTCATTCAATTATTTTATATTATACATCTAAATTCCATTATATATGTTGGTTTATTATGTACCTTGATTCTCTTACTATCCATTTAATATATAAATGATAAGAGAACCATTTCATAGTAATCAACCCAGTTTATGAATTTTTATTTGACGTTGTTATGCTGCCAAAATTACACCAAAATTTCAATGCCTAAATCATAGTGTTGTGAATACCATACCCAATCCTCTATCAAGTGTATTCACCATTATTCACATTTTCTTTTTTATTGGGGACAAAAATTTATTTATTCCATATCTCTTATTCATTTAATGAATTATGATGTTAATTAATCCATGTTTTATGATCTATGTGGCACACTTATACATGAAATGAAATGATTATGAAGGATTCACCCTAATAGTTCTCCAATGCATTGGGTAAATTATAGTGTTAGGATATGTCATGTGAAATGGGTGTTGGCTCGTGGTAATTCAAGTGTAACGAGGGTTTACTCGATCTTCAAGAGAAATGAGGGTTTACTCATGCTACATGTGTAATGTTCCTTAGATCATGCTAATTCCAATTTATGTGCGGTTGCCACATCTCCATGTTATGATTTTCATGATTTATCAGGCCTTTATGTTAAAATTTCTCTTTTTCTCCATTTATATGCCTATTGTTTAACATGTATTGTATTCCTGATGTTATTTTCTATTTATTTCCTTACTAGGATTTATATCTCACCCCTTTCTTATGTATGTCCTCATGTTATCCCATGCAATGTTAAGTACGAAGAAATGTTGTAGTCATGTAAATGATTTCTTCAATAAAGATGTTGTATATCATGTTTTAAGTTGTTATTTAATGATCCTAATCCCCAAAACACTAGACCTATCATTCTTTTAGGTTCTATAATGTAAATTTTTTATGTAATAAACTATGATAAAGTGTGAAATAAAAGTAGGGTAGTTATAAAAATGATTATGACCATCACCTTTTTTATAGATATTTATGATCAACCGCATATTTGTGATTTAATTTTGAAATTAAATACTGATCTATCCTAAATTATTTCTAACCAAAATTAATTCCAATCCATCTAGAAATTAATTTTATGGAACTAATCTCACAAATAACCCTTCCAAAATTCCATTTGTGATAGATCCATATGAAATAATTTTGTTTCACCAATCCATCATATGTATTCTGACATTGATGGTATTTTGGGTAGATTTAAAATAATAAATCATCGTGGTTATTTACAACGGATCAGTGAAAAAATAAAATTATATGACAACTCTTTATGATATATAAGTATATTCATCACAAATAACATATTCCCACCACATTGAATGCATGGGAACCCAAGCCTTTGTGGCAGAATATACTTTTTGTCCTAAAGACACTATGAATATTATTCAATGCGATGGAATTTATTGTAAATTTCAAAAAACAAGGTTTGACAACCATTTTGTGATAGAATTTTAGTCTTTCATAAATAAATCCTCACAAAATATTAATTTTAGAATATTATGTAAATTAATTATTCTATCATGCTTTATAAAATGAGGATTGATTACATATAAATAATGTTGATTAATTTATTTCTCATCTCTTTAAGATATGTTCTTCCAAAATTCTCTCAAATGAAAAAAAATTATATTAAAAAAAGTGGGAGAAGATAAATTATCAATCATTATTGAACTATTATTAGAGTATAGCATTCCATGACTCACAAAAGGTTGTATATATTGAAATTGTGCATGAGATAATTGGAAACCTATTGAGAACCTACTTGTTTTGATTTACTAAGGGTATTAAAGAGATTTTTTCATTGATAGAAAATATAATGTTTATGATTGAAGGCATAAATTGACTTCAATGATTATTATTGTATCCATTTTCCTCGTATATAGTTATCAATATCAATATGTACAACTTTAAAATCATTATGGGTGGCAATGAAAAACTATAATAATAATGTTGTTCATCCTTATGATATTTTCATGATGAAATATTTGTGTAGAGGCAATATTACAATTGTAGTGGTAATATAATTAGAATAGTGAAAAACAATTTTTTCAAAATATATCATTTTGTACATAGGAATTGTCCAAATATACATCTAAAATGTAACATATGGTGAGATCTTGGTCATTGTCTATTATTCCAGATGATGGAAGGTAATGTGATTCCAGATGTATTATGAGTAAATGTTGGAAATATATTTTGTATGATATTGATAATTAGTGTTGGATATTTTTTTAGAGATGTTATTAGTTTGAAATTCTAAGGTAGGTGATTAAATTGAATCAATTGAAATATATGATTATTGATTAATGTACTGTCCACTAATAATCAAGGTGATTTTATGGAAATTGTCAAAAAATTTATGATTGGATTTTGATGGCTGAATTTTTTTGAATTTATCTTATTATACCAGTGTCATTATGGAAGGACTACTTCAGAATACGTACATCACATATATGATATTTATTTTTGAATGAAGTAAATTTATGTAGTTGGAATAAATTTGTGTTCTTTAAAGAATATAAATGATTTATATGCATATATAGAAGTAAAGTATTTGTAAGAGTATATTTGTAACTGTTAGATGGATTATTAAAATTTTATAACAAAAATTAGAGAATTGGTTACATAATACAATAGTTTAGAAATAAATTATATAATTTGTTTTTACATAAACTAACATGAAGAATTATTTGATGAGAACATGAAATACAATTTTACCAATGTCTGAAAATTGAAAAATGAAAAATAAATACTAGATGAGTATGATCTTAAAAAACAATTTCATGATACAAAATTTCTAAAAAATATGAAAACTAATGATAATGTATATATTGAAAATGTATATTATGATGGTATTTTTAGATCCATTGAAATTATGAATGTTTTAGAGATATAATAAAGTAAATAATGTTTTAGATTTTGTTAAGGTCCGGATGACTGTTGAAAATAACTATTGATAATGAAAATGTGGATGTCCAGAAGAGCTAGAAGAACCAGAATTAGTTTTTTTTCTAAATTATGATAAAGACATGAAGTGGTTTCATGAGTATAATTATTGAGAACAAAAATGTTGAAAACATATATTTAGCATAAAATAAAGGAGAGGTCTATAATGAGTTGTGTAGGAATCTCTAGATGAAGTTGTGTGTTAATGTAAAAAGGTATCAATACGGTAAACATTACAATACATTATATGGGGATGAAAAGTTCAGTTTCAATGTGAGGAAACATTGTGTATAATTTCCAATACAAAACCCCAAAAATATATAAGAAGTATAAGATTATATAAGATGATCCAAATGAAAATCAATTATACAAAAATTGTTTTTATAACATCATGTTAAAAAAAATTATGAATAACATGATGAGTTAATGTATAGATTATTATTATATAAATATATTCCTCAAAAAAATCTGAATCTCATGTCATGATTCATGTTAATTTTTTGGGAATATACTATGGAATAACAAAAATAACTTATTATATATTTTTATTAGAGAAGTATAATCATTACGATTTGATAAATAAGATTGATTATGAATTAAATGAAATTTTTTATTAATTATTAATGTGATAAATCCAAATGAAAATAACCAATTCAGGTAATTAAACATTTATGAATGATTTATACTCATAATATGTATAATAGAAGGTGATATGGGTAAATTAATAGAATGATGAGAGAATTCTAAGACATACGGAAACCGTAAAAAAAATTTATAAGATCATTTCCTTCATAAAGGATTTGATTGTATGACCTAAAATATATTATGGTTTATATATTTCTAGAAATAAAGTAAGATAATTGAATATGACACTGTGTAAATCCAATGGTTCAAAAGAATAGTTGATTTCAAACTAGAGATATTTTACAAGAATTATTTTTTAGAGGATTCTAAAAATGTGATTTGATACCTTTATATATATTAATGAAATAATAAATCATATCGTAATAAAACAACTTATATATATTTTTGTTCCATTATTATTCATTTTAATGATTTGGATGAAAATATAACTATGAATATTAGTGATTATTTTCTTTCAAAAGTAGAAAAAGTCCATTAATTGGGAAAAAATGCATTTTATTTTTCTAATATAAAACCCTTGATCATATAGATTATCTCTTTAATTAGAAATGTATGAGTTCCCATTTTATATTTATATAATTCATTGTATTCTACCCATTGGGAGATAATAAATTATTTTGAAAGTGGTTTTAGGGTAATGGATAATAGCTTTTTTTAAATGAGCCCAATTTTTAATATATGTGTAACAAATAAGTCTGATTATCAACCTGAAAAAAGAAAAAATTTATTCACCCATATTTTTTTAACTCCATTTTAAATATATCTTATGATGTTGTCTCATTAATTTTTATCATTGAATAGTTCTGTTTTTATTTGATGAATCCTTTGAGATGCATTAATCAGAATAAATTTATAGGTTCATGTTAATAAATTGAATATAATTTAGTAAGTTTTCACTCACATTGATTCACTCCATCCTCATATATTCATTAGATGAACCATTTAGGAACTTCAATAATTATTAGTTCATAGTGTCTTCCATGTGTGGATTGTTTTTACTAATAAATATTTCATTTATTATTTGAAATTCATGTCTTTTCTTCAATGTCCATTTTATAATTATAAATACATTTATTAAATTTTATTATAATTATTTTATATAAAATCATTACAAAATTCTTTATGAATATCCATAGTAAATATAATAGAATATAAATAATCATTTCTCATATGGTTATGAAAAACCAACATGGGTGAGGGATGCATATCGAAAGAATTTAATAGAGGTGAAATCAAGTAATATATATTTATAATATATATTAGTTTATAATTACACAATTTTTTAATTATTATTTTACTGTATAACTATTTTATTGAAAAAGGAAAAATGGGATTTTATTTTAAAGGTCACCGTTTTTTGTAATTTCAATTTAAGATAGTGTAATTGCTTATGAAAATGGTCTAATGGGAGGTTTTTTTTAATATGTCATCTTATATGAAAATAAATATTGATAATAACATCAATATTTTCTCATAGATGATTATAAACATAATTTTAATGTTAGTTTATTACAATGTAATCAATAATAATAAACTGAAAGGTGAAATTGAAATGTAGTCTCTACATTATAGTTTTTTGTCATAAAAATAGTTTAATAAGAGGTTTTGGGTGATCCATAATTAATATTATATACAAATAGAATTACTAATTTTATTATATAATTATATCATAATAATAATACTAGTATGATGAAAATATTTTAAGGAAAATTGTCATAATTAACAATAGAGAATGAGACTTGGAAGTCGTGCCCTACTCATTGAGACAAAACCTCAAGAGGGAGATCCAATCCTCTAAAAGAGGGTATATTTGCTACCCCCATAGCATAAATATTATTGAATTTGATTATAGAGATGTATTTGGATAGATCATTGTAAATAGAAATAATTTAGGACGTGTTGATAATGGGGTTGAGGATAAGTGTTTATATTCCCATGGGGAGATTAATTACTTTTAAATAATTATTAATTAATTAATATATTGATCTAATGAATTTTTATAATGTTAATTCAGATTAAATTCATTGGTTAATGTGAAATATTATTGTTTAATTTACATAAAAAATACATCAAAACAAAAAGGAATATTAAAAACACAAAAATTAAAGTTCATAATATAGGGAGTTTTTATAATTAAACAAAATAGAATTTAGTCAACAAAATCTAGAATATATGATTAGAAATTCAAATTACTAATTATAAATTAAACATCATACTCTTTAAAAATATTTTATGAAAAAAATATTAATAAATACTTTAGTTATATTTATATTATGATTATTTATTAGTCATAAAAAAGTATAGTTTTTACTATTCACAAATAAATCAACATTTACCAAATAATGGTAAAAAAACCGAACATTTTTTTTTATTAGCTCAAATTTTATTCTTTTTTTTAAATTACAACTATAAATTCTTGAATTTTAACATTTATAGTATATAAAGTAATACAAATAAAAATAATGTATTTAGAATAAAATCTACTTCTTCTATTATGTGAGACTACATGTTTATTAATGATTTAAATGTAAATAACATTTAAGTGATAATTAAATATTCGGAAACATAAATAAATATATTTCATTAATCCAATATTACAATTAAAAATTTTATGCTCATAAATACATATTATATAAATTAGTGTGGGTATGATTAACATAATATAGTATGGTTATAGAGTTGACATGATAAAACTTCTACCATTCAAAGGACTACATCATCAAAATATAATAATGATTTTTTTACAATAATATAATATAAATATGAGGAATACAATTTCACAATAAAAATATTAAATAAAATATATTGTTATTTTTTGTAGAAATAATATCATTCAATGTTATAAATTTATATATTTAGATTACTAAAACATATACATATATTATTAAAAAAATAATGTATAAATTATTTGAACTATTAATTAAATTAAAAATGAATGATAAAATTTAATTTTGTTTAATATTAGTATTTAAAATATTGTTTTATAATATAAATCATATAAGATTTCATATTCAATTAAATTCAAATGTTATATGTCATGATTTTATGATAATATAAACATATATGCCCCATATTTGACAATTATATTAAAATTTCTGAATTAAAATTTAAATGTTTATACGATAATAGATCTATTTAAACAATTAGTATAGTCCTAAAATGAAACTATATGTGTAAAATTAACCAATAAAACTATAGTACTAGTCAAATGATGATAGTGCTATGTTGTATTTTTTTCAATGGTTTGTGGAAAAGAAAACATGTATGTATACAGAGGTGATGTTTCATATAGGTTTTCTAGATGAAGATTACTCAAATGTATGTACTCTCAAAGGAGAGTATACAAGAATACTATAAGGGCAATATATTGAACTACAGATAGAGGTAATGATTAATATGGTATTTTTAAAGAATAGTACACAAGATGAAAATATTCTGTATGGGGAATGATATGAAGAAGGTAATATGTATATGTAACATATACTTATAGGATATAATCATATTTAATAAAGACATGTGATTTTGTTAGGCTAATAGATTAAAAACAAATACACCTAATTATTTATATCCAAAAAAAACCACAAATAGTCAACATATTTTAGAGTTGAAGAAGTACATGTTAAAAATGTTTTATTGATATTAAGGATGTGTTAAATAATTTATAACTATATGATGAAACAACATAATAAGGGTAAATTCCTTAAATATGGAAAAGTAATCTGGTGGGTCACATGTAATGACCAGTTTTTCATTAAACGGAAAATTATTTAACAATTTGAATTTTTTTGATCGACTTTATTTATAGGTTAAATTGGTCATCTTCCACTATAATATGGTCCTTAATTATTTTTCATACCACTATGTCAGTACAGGCATAGGGTGTTTACCCATGGTTAAGAGTTTTTTGGAATTATAAGTAATTCAAATTTTAGTGGAATAATTAAAAATTAATATTTAATTAATTGAATTTTAGTATATTTGAATAGGTTTGTTCAGTTATATGATTTTAATGGAGAATCATATTGAGATTCTATCTCCTCCATTAAATAATGAATAATTTTTTTCCTTGGTGGGACATAAACTCTTATTGGGTGTTGGGACCGGTCTGGTCCCCATTTTTTTCTCTTATTTTATTCCTCTTCACTATTTATTGTATTTTTCTTTTTTATATTATCATTCATTCCATAATGGGATGAATCCTATATGAATCCAATAAATTAGAGGTCAATGACGAGTGATAATGATATATTGTGAAAGAGAGGAACCACTATGGATCTTGAGAGAATCTAGATTGTCGTATGGTAGCCCTAGTTGTGGAAAAGGTAGCAGATTATAAAGATTCAACTTAAAGGGTGAATGATTTTAATTTTTCAAAAAATTACTGTAAATTAACATTTTTCATGTTTTCAAACACTTATATGAATTATTATGACACCATGAGGGTCAATCTATATCAGTCTAAGGGGAACGGGGTTTCTCGCTGATTTGACAGTTTTTTGTTCAAAAATACAAATTACATAGTGTGTAGTTCAAGAGAAATTACTAGTTTTATTATTGATATGAAAAGATGGTATTTTTAGAAGTGAATTCCACGTATAGGGCATATGAATCATGTATTGTTACTCATTTTGGTAACTGGATACATTTTCAGACAACCCGTGTAGTGGAACATGGTTGTGTAGAAGTACATGACCAAACCCTAGGATGGTCACATGTTGTGTATAATACTTTTCCGTGTAGAATTCAGGGCTAGCTAACCTATTTCGGGTACTCGTCCAGACCCATTTTTGGTCATATTCTATGTTGAAGTACAGGTCGATGATATATACATGTCCAAGCCTTGTAAGGTACACTAGAAATTTCCCCATGTAGGGTGAAAGTACAAGACTTACACGTTATTTACATTAGTTTTACACACCATGTATAGAAGTATTGTACTCCCATGAGGGTAATAGATGGAACATGCCATGTACCACGGTATACACAATGTGTACTTATCCCATGCTCCCCTTTGAGGTTTTTTCTTATCATTACACACATGAGTTAGAATTGCACATAAGTGTAGTCCATTTTCAAAAATATCTATGTAGATCATGATGGAGATACTCTTGAGGGGACTTATGGACTATAGGTATGAATTTTTTTGTTTTTAATACACAAATAGGTTCTAACTCTAGTAGTCAAACTTAGCTATTTAATGATATGGTTACCCCATTGATCTATGATGAGGCATGGTTAATCTATATTAACTAATCCTTCGTAGTTCTTCCTTTTAAGATTCATTTATTGTGAGATGTGTCCATATGGATTGGATAATCTTCAATTAACTGTTTATAAGGGTCCCTTATAGAATAACTCTAATTGAGTTTTATCTAAGAGGGCTCAAAGTTGGATTCCTCTATCTTATCAATTTTGTCAAAGGCCCCATGTGGGGTTCCATTTCTTACAAGATGAACTAGAGAATCCCATATATGATCCCTCTACCTACATACTCTTTTCGAGGATCCCATGTTGGTTTCCGATGTCTTATCACAGTAATTATGTGTCATAGTTATGATACCTTTTTAGATGTTTCGTTCTAAGGGTCTCTTATATAATGCCTATGTTTTCTACAATCAAGGGTCCCATGCATGATTATTCCTCTTACCGTCACTAAAAATGATCCTATAGATGATGTATTCATTAAAGTGTAGACCTCTAGGTTCCCATATAGGATTCCTCTAAGGAATTACAATATGAGGAACCCTATAGGAGTCCTATAGATTGACCAAACCTAAGCTAGTACTTCAGTTTTTTGGGTAAATATGGTAGTGGGGGTCACTATATAACATTTCCTCTCGCCATGTTATGGTATTAATGGTGTATTTAAGAATTTGGACATACTAACTCTTATATTTATTCATTCACAACATTATTGATTATGTATCTATGATTTCCATAGGTTCTTCATGATATTTGGAGATAATCTTGGCTTGGTGTGAATTTCTTAATTGGGTCGCCAATGTTTCTTCCTAAAACCCTACATCTATTCCATTTATTTTTTTGTATTATTATTGGGGTTCCTAGGTGTAAATTTGGGTTCCTATAAAATGGTCCCCTACTATTTAAATATTGTTTTATCATTACACCCTAACGTACTTCTTGGGGTCCCAATTTTTAAGACATGAGTGATACTGGGATTCCTATGTCGGAATTACGTGGATGGAATCATAGGATGGATGAATTTTTATATACTCCTTCAGTGATGCATGGATTTACATGTAGGAATTTTGTGGATGAAATCATTGGCTATATAAATTTATATTCATTCCTAGAGTATTACTTGTGATTCCCATGCAGTAATTCCTTGGATGGGTATAGAGGGAAGATGATTATATTTTTTTACAAGAGATACTTGGATTCCCATGTAATAATTCCTTGGAAATATTCATACGGTGGATGATTATATATTCCTTTAGTGATAGTTGGATTCCCATTATGAAATTCATTTAATGGACTCATAGGGATGATGGATTATATATGCCTTCTGTGATAATTGGATTTCTATGTATGAATTCCTAGTACATACATAGAGGGTAGATGAATTGTGTTATAATAGGAGTGATACTTTGATTCCCATGTGGGAATTCCTTTTACAAACTCATATAGAAAATGTATTATTTAGGTCTTGTTTACATTTATTTATGCATTCATTTTTTACATACATCTATTCCTGGTTAATTTATATAAATTAATTTTTCATCTATATGATTATTATTAGGTACATGACATCATTCAATTTAGTGATTGGAAGTCAGTACGAGTGAACCCAGGGTTAGGAAATTTATCCCCCTATGGTGACTAAGTTTTCCCAAATACATTTCTAGCACTGTAGAATATAGGTATTTTCTATTGGGATTATAGACCTCGGGGACAATATAAATCTACATGGATTGAGTGGTATAACATCCCTCTCAATTCCTTTTTTTATTGTTTTCCAAATTATCTGCATTTTAGAACCTAGGATTACTACTATTTAATGTTGTTTTTTTTCAATATACATTTGTATATACATATTTATGTATACATATTTATTGGAATATATATATGCCTATATATATATACACACAAGAAGACACATTTCTCATTTTATCGGGATTATAGACCCACGGATCGATTGTAGTTTCATGTTACTTATTTTTTAATGATATTAAGTTGTTCCTTAGATAGACTAATCATTTTTCAGGGAAGTTAACTTCTGATACTAGATTTCTAAGGTCAATGTTGGGGAGGCATAATTAGATTATTTATATTCTATATATATACAATTCTAATTAGTGAAATCATTATCTCTTCTTTTTTAGGATAATATTTGATGCATTTTGGATTGGGATTAGGCTTATATTATCATGACTAAGTTAGGCTTCCTGATTGAAATCCTTTATTCTGGATGGAGTCAGTCGACATTATCTTGGAGACTATGTTTGTGGTTTGGATCCGAGTTAGTAACATAGATCTATACATTTTTTACAGTTCATTTAATTACTCCATTGTATGTATGGTCATCTCATTGGGTGACTAGTTTTGTGTGAATGGTATGGATTTTTTTTTAATTTTATAGCATTTCATTTATTATTAAAGAATAATTAAAGTAATTTTATTTATTTTTTTTCACTCTATTTATTCACTCCTACGATTATGTCTAGTTATTGTCATTATTTTCCACTCTTATATCAGGGAATAATATTTCCATAGAAACACCCTAGGCCCTCCATACCAGTTGGAAGCCAATATCATATAGAGAGGCACACTTGAGGGATTTTGGAAACCAAGCACAGATCCCCGGATTACTGAATATAGATCAAAACATAATGATGTTGTATCAGAGGTGTTTCTTATCATACTATATTACTATTTTGGATATTCTACATATTAGTATTAGAAATTTTTCAGATCATTTGATGGATATCAAGACAGTGTTTAATGAAATCTTGTTCGGATTAGAAGTCTTTGTATCCAATGTTATGGGATTGTTTTTCATGATATGGAATTTTATTATTTATATGACATTTAATTATAAAAACCCATGTGATAAGAGTATTTTATGATTAATTGATTGTTTATGGCTCTTTTCAATCAGCATGAATCCAATGACTGGATTTTAATCTTGTCTAAAAAAGTTAAGAGGCATCTTATGCATGATATTTAAAATTTATGATTCATATGTTATATCCATTCTAGTGTGTGATTGTGCTGATGATAGGTGTCTGTTGTTGAAAATTTTACTAAAAAATAAATGTATTTTCCCATATTTGTTTTCGGTGTTATTCAAAACAATTGGTATGTATTGAATATATATATTTCATTCGGATGGATGGTGGTGTGGATCTATGTTGAGTCAATTGGTGGTGTGGTAGATGAGTCAATACAAATGCACATGAAAATGTGTGACATTACTAGGTCCACAAAGAATACGATTCTTCTTTGTTATACCCTTATTATTATATTTTTTATATCTTTTGGTTATATAATTTTTTAGTAAAAATATATACAATGTTCTCCTACGTAGTGTAGAATGTAGTTCTACTAAACTAGACTTCATTTGTGGTTATATAAATGGATCACAGAGTAAATTTCTTATAGGTATCAATAAATTTCTCATTATGTAGTCATTGAGGGGGGTATATCCTTATACATATTCATGGTATATTTTTATTCAATATCACTACTACATTCATATCTAGACCTCCATGTAATAATTTCATATGAGGATGCTTGGAGAGATTGGGCCCCTATATTCCATGTTAGTAGTTTTGACCATCATAGGCTATTCTTATAATTACCTACCATAGAAATTTTTGACATTTGGGCAAGGTGGTTTGACCTAGTTACCTTATTATGAAACATTTTAGGTAGGGATATGTTGGATACCTGGGGAACCATAGTTACAACTTGGACCCTTATTGGTCAGAATTTCATTTAATAGATGTCAAATTTCATGAGAATATATTATGGGTTTAGAGATTTATCATTATAAAATAATCTTAATTAGTTATGGACGTATGGTAGGTGGTAGGGTTTTAAAATATATTCATCTTTATGCCCTTGTATTTTTATGAGGAACAGTGGTTTCTATGGTATCAATACTGGATTCAATATGTATGACTATTTTGCATCCTATCCCCATTAACTGGTGTTTCATATATTACTAATGTAGTCAGATCATGGGTAGTGACTGCGTTGTCGAACACGTCAAATTAGTTGTTTAATTTTGACTAGAATTTCTGCAGTATAGCAGCAACCCTAGGTCGTCTCTCGACAGAGCCTTAGATCATTAATTCTAAAATGTTCTTCTGATTATGAAATTAAAAATGGAAATGAGGTTTTATAATACTTGGGTTTGAGGATTAAAGATGACAATAGAAAATAGAAGCTATAAAACAAAGTAGAGATTAACAAAATTAATTAAGCGTGATCAACCCAGGGTACTCGTATGATGTTTATCCTTCATCGCTTCATGATATAAGGTTATGATCTTTTAATCCCTTGTTTGTAACACCTAGAACTAGAATTTTACTATGTTTACACTAGGATACCTCCTAGGGTTCAGTCAAAAACACACAATGATTCACCGGACACCGCCAATGATTGAATGAATTGTGTTTGACTTCATAACCAAAACTCACCAAGGCAACACACGAAAAACTCGATGCACTGTCCAGATTTGTGTGTTATTTCTTTGTGATACCATGAAATAAATGTATATGTCCTTGACAGTACTTGTGTGAGTTCAATTTACCAATATAAACCACACAAACACTGTAATTGAAAGGGGGAAAGAAAGTGGTGAACGGTGTGTGAAACATCACATGAATGGGTACCCCCAAACATGATCATATGAGTTGAGCATGACATACCAGTACATAACTCAATAAAATAAGAATAGAGGATGATTAAAAACAACACAACAATCTGGAATTTAAAATATCATTCAAATAATACAAACATGAAGCTCGGGATGTACATCACATTCCTCCCCGGGTGATCACAAGGGGTTTAGAAACCCGTGGGAGAGGAGGAAGCGAAAGATGTTGGGGTAGAACATCCCATAGCCTCCATAACCTCTAGGTATGTTTAGAAGACTCCTTGGGGACTCCAAAATGGCAGAACCTTTCCTCTTGGCCGAACTTCCAAATGGGGAGCCCAAGGTGTCATTTTATAGGAAAATTGGAAGGTGGTTTTAGGCACACAGATTTCATCAATCCACTTGCACGACGCGTTTCGGCCTTCAGACAGTCTTATCTCACTTTGGAGAAAATAGAAAAGTTGTATCCCTACCTCTTGACTTTCTCCACCGAATGTGTGTAACCCTTTGGATAACTACATCTCAAGATATTGATAAAATACAGAACACTGCATTTGACTTGGTCCAAATTCGGTGGCTTGGACAGATCAGTTCGGATGGGCCCCATAGAAGCCGAATCATCATTGGGTTCCTTAATATGAAATGTCTCCTATTACGTTTTGGACAGTCCCACAAAAGTTCAGCCCATTTGGAGGCACGGATTTCATGTACTATGCAAAACAGTGGACAGATGTCCATGGATCCATACAACTTTGGCCCATTTTTCTTCAACTTCATCAAAGGTCATCCAAATCACCTTCACCTACATTGAAACAATAAAAACAAGTAACATTGCCCATTATAATATTTATTAACATTAATTGATTTATTCAAAAATTAAGTGCAATTTATTATTATATTTGGAATATTCATTACAAAACTAGTTTAAAACTGCGGTGTAAGGGTGGAATAAAACAGCGAATCGTGGTACGATCACACCCCCACACCTAAACATTTGCACTCCTGGGCAGAGTAACATATCCAAATACAATGATTCATATATATATATTGCCAACATCCGGAATATTTATCATTTTAGTAAATTTTATTTAAAGTAATGTTATCAATGCACGAACCACACCAAGGAGTTCTTCCTAGTGAAAATAGAATAAGATGTCTCATAAATCATATCATAGAGAAATTCAAAAAGATTCATAATATCCAATTGAGAAAGGAATTCAGAAGTAAACCATGACACTAAATCTCCATCTGTGTGTGTGAAAACCATTACATGCTATTCTTTCTACTTGCTATCCAATAAATAAATGTTATTTTAACATTTTTCAGCTTAAATGATTTTGTCACCGAACCTGTCCTACATCCTTTGCAATCATATTTCAAGACCCACTCATTTATGCATTCCCAAAAGTCAAACCATAAGCTCCCGACCTAGATATCCCCATATGTTGCACATTTCATCACTCCCCTCATTTATTATATTTTTTTTGAAGATGCAATTGGAACAAATCTCACACTCATCTCTCAACCCTTGTTTGATCTCCTCACGACACTAATTGAAATAGTTATAACAAGATCAATGGTTGAGGAAGAGTGGTTTTTGACCTGCCCAAGACAAAAAAAATTTTTTTTTGAGGGCGTACAACAGTCGGACATTAGGTACACATGCATAGGTCAATCTGGTACAGTAATGAAACAGATCGGATAAGGAATGAACGTATGGAAATATCATTTAAAGCTGAAAAATATTAACCCAACATATATTTACCTTATATTAAGTGAGAAATAATCACACTTTTTGGTTTGGTGAAAAAAAATTTGTGGAGATATTAGTGACACATTTTTCCCAAGAACTACTCACACAAAGGGCAACAATCATCTCAAAGGCTTTACATGGATACAACCATTTATATCATTGACAGAAAACAAATTCACTAAAAATCACTCCTTGATGGTAAACTCATACACTTTCTCTTTCTAGCCTTCGTTATGGTATTTTTACTTTCCCCACATTATGGTCGCCACATCATGGAATTTCGAAATTGTTGATGGGGAAAAATAAAAATACCATAAAGAAGGCCAGAAAGAGAAAACAAAAGGAGAAAAAGATGAAAAATCCTAACTAACCCAGGAATGTATCCACCCCCCACACCTATAATGTGCAGTGTCCTCACTGAAATAATTGAAAATGTGAAAAGGAAGGATAAAACCTGGTGTGTTTTATTGGTATGATGCGTCGAGAAGGTGGATTTCTTCCACCGGATTATTTGGAAAATCCTCATAGAAGTGTTTATGTTGCTTCCCATTGGCAGTAAGACTTCGTCCACTCTGCTCATGCAAAACCTGTATTGCACCAAAAGGGTAAACATTAGTAACAGTATAAGAACCGAGCCATCGGGAACGAAGCTTACCTGGGTGGAGCATAAGCCTGGAATTGTACATGAGGACCTTCTCACCAATATGGAACATCCGCTGGTGAATCATGCTATCATGAATAGCCTTTGTCTTCTCTTTATAGATTGGGGAGTTCTCATATGCATCACGTCGAATTTCTTCCAACTCTTGAATCTGCAGCTTTCTTTCCTCACCTGTATCTGAAAGGTTCATAATACATTGTTTAATAGCCCAATATGCACGGTGTTCTACCTCCACCGGGAGGTGACAAGATTATCCAAACACAATCCTATATGGTGACATTCCGATCGGTGTTTTAAAAGTAGTATGGTACGCCCAAAGTGCATCATCCAAGCGCAAACTCCAATCATTCCTATTCGGTTGTACCATTTTCTCCAAGATTCGCTTAACTTCCCGATTTGAAATTTCTGATTTTCCATTAGTTTGGGGATGATATGATGTGGAGACTTTATGAACAACCCCATACTTACGAAGCAAGTTTTTCATGTTACAATTGCAAAAATGTGAACCCTAATCACTAATGATGAATCTTGGTAGACCAAGCCTACTGAAAATCTGGGACCTCACAAAATCAACAACAACTCGAGAGTAATCGATCCTGGTGGCCTTTTCTTCCACCCATTTAGATACATAGTCAACAGCCAATAAGATGTATACAAAGCCAAATGAATTTGGAAAAGGCCCCATGAAGTCAATTCCCCATGCATCGAAGATCTCACAAAATAACATGGGCTGTTGGGGCATTTCGTTCCTCCTGGAGATATTCCTTGTGAATTGACATCGAGTACATGATTTACAAAACCTATGGGCATCTCTATACAATGTTGGACAATATAATCTGGAGTCAAGGACCTTTCGAGCTATAGGTTGAGATCCAATGTGGCCCCCACATGCCAAGGTGTGGAAGAAGGTCAAAACAGAGGTGAACTCATGGTCAAGGACACACCTACAAACAACCTGGTCACTACAAATTCTCCACAAGTATGTGTCATCCCAAATGTACCATCGAGAGTCATCTTTAAGTCTCTGGGATTGTGAAGTGATAAAATCAGTGGGGACCCTAGATGTTTCTAGAAAATTCACAATGTCTGCATACCAGGGGGTAAGGTCCACAACATCACAAAGGTTCTCATGAGGGAAGAATTCTCCAATGGGTAGGGGTGAGTCAACATGATGGTCCAATGGTGGGGAAATCCTACTAACGTGGTCAGCTACAACATTCTCCACTCCTCTATTATCTCTAATCTCAAGGTCAAACTCTTGGAGGAGGAGCATCCACCGAATGAGGAGGGGCTTGGCTTCAGGTTTCTTTAGGAGGAAACGAAGGGCAACATGGTCAGGAAACACAATCACTTTTGACCCAAGAAGATATGAACGGAATTTTTCTAAGGCAAACACAATAGAAAGGAGTTTTTTTTCTGTGGTTGTGTAGTTTACCTGGGCAGGGTCAAGGGTACGCGAGGCATACACAATGACATGAGAAGCCTTTTCAACCCTTTGTGATAAAACTACCCCAACTTCAAAGTTAGAGGCATCACACATAAGCTCGAAGGGGAGATCCCACCTTGGTGGTTGGATTATGGGAGGTGATGTGAGACTCTTTTTTAGTGAATTGAATGCATCCTTCTGTATGAAAATGTGCCAAATGGACAAGTAAATGTTGTCTTTTCTTGATCCTCAGGGGCTATATGGATTTGGAAATAACCCGAATAGCCATCAAGGAAACAATAATGAGACTTACCGGCCAATCGTTCTAACATTTGGTCAATGAAAGGTAAAGGAAAGTGGTCCTTCCGTGAAGCATGATTCAGTCGACGGTAGTCAATACAGACTCACCAACTATTTTGCACACGCATTGGAACCAATTCATTCCTTTCATTTGACACAACTGTTATTCCTGTTTTTTTAGCCACAATTTGTACTGGACTAACCCATTTGCTATCAGATATAGGATAAAATGATCCCTGCAGCAAGTAATTTACTGACTTCCAATTTTACCACTTCAAGGAGAGTGGGATTCAACCAGCGTTGAGATTGTCTTATGGGCTTAGCCTCATCATACAAAAGTATATGGTGCATACAAATAGATGGGATAATCCCAGGAATATCAGCCAATGTCCATCCTATTGCCTTTTTACACTCTCTCAAAAGTTTGAGAAGATTCAATTCCTGTTGTGGAGAGAGGTTATTGGCAATAATGACGGGAAATTGGTCAATACCCTCAAGATATGCATATTTTAAATTAGAAGGAAGTTGTTTAAGTTCAAACACCGGTTGTTTCTGGATTGAGGGAGGGGATTTAGGGGGAGTGAGGTCCCTGAAACTATCTATCTGCTCATGTTTATTCTCAAAGGAAAGAGAATCTATTGAAATGAGATTTTCAGAATCATCGATAGTCATGGGTACCTCAGAATAAACACACTCATCAATTAAAGCACGGAATTTACATTTTTCTGAACCCACACAACATTCAAAAGAAGAACCAAAACTCAAATCATCAAAGGGTGAAGAAAACAAAAAAGAATCAGAGTTTGGGGTGAGGAGAGAATTGTGTATGTGTGCATCGTTTGAGAGCACTTCCATCGAATAGACAGGAAGAGTGGAGTGCTCTTCAACGGGGTGTTTCATAGCCTCAAGTATGTTAAAACTTACCTTTTCTCCTCTGAATTCCATGGACAGCATACCATTTTGAACCTTGATGATCGTCTTTGCTGTTTTTAGGAATGGCCTCCCTAGTATGAGAGGGGCATGTCCTTGGGTTCGGGTATATTCCATCTTAAGAATGTAGAAATCAACGGGGAAGATGAAATTCTTCACTCTAACAAGGAAATCCTCAATCACTCCTTTTGGATGTGTTGTACTCCGATTGGAAAGTTGCACAACGATTCCTGTTGGTTGAAGCTCTCCAGCCTGTAAAGAAGTGTACACGGAGTGAGGCATTACATTAATGGAAGCACCTAAATCTAGCATAGAATCAGAAAAGAAGTTCTCCCCTATGGTACAAGGTATGGTGAATGTGCCGGGATCCTTGCATTTGGTTGGAATTACTGGTTGAATCAAGGCTGAGACATTCCTTCCCAGGTTGAGTCTCTCATTCCCCTTCAGCCTTCGTCGATGGGTGCAAAGCTCTTTAAGAAATTTGGCATAACGGGGAATTTGCTTGACTACATCCAACAAGGTAATATTAACTTGAACTTTTTTAAATGTATCCATTATTTCATTGTCAATCTCATTATCAAAGTTTTTCTTAGATTTAGAGAGACTTTGAGGGAAAGGAAGAGGAATGGATTTTTCATTTGAATCATCAATGACTATTGGATTACCATTTTTGTCTTGTTTTTCTTTACATGAAGTTTTTGAGGGTTGGGAAAGAGAGTTTTCATGAGGGGGACATACCTACTGTGTTGAATAAGTAGAAGGAGAAACTTATTTACCACTACGAAGTGTAACTACCCATACATTACCTTTGTCCTTTGGATTGGCAATGGGTTGGGATGGTATTTGTCCAGAACCTTGCATCTTAAGCTCACCGATGGTGTTTTCCAATTGCCCCACTTGGGTTCGTAGGTCTTGAATAGCTGATTGTGTGGTCTGTTGGAACTGAAGGTTCTGGGTTGCCATTTGTTTTACCATATCCTCGAGGCTTGGTTCAGATTTGGGAGGAGGAGGAGAATGATTGTTTTGAGAAGTTGAAGGATACGAAGGTTTCATACCTTGGCCTTGTTGATACCAATTTTGCTTTGGGTAGCATGAGTTTCCTCCTTGTCGGTATTGGGGTTGTGCTTGCCACCCTGGATTTGGATTTGGCCTGAATTGTTCTTGCTTGAAGGGAGGCGCTTGTTGGAATGGATGCCCTGGGAACACAGCTGCACAGGACTCAGATGAATCTTGAAGTTGTGGGCACTGGTCAGAAAAATGAGTGTTATCTGAACAAATCCCACAATGTAATGGAATAGAAGTAGAGAGTGAGTTACCTTGTTCTTGAGCTAATTTCCTTAAAACGGTATACATCTCATCATGTTTAGTATCTAACTTTTGTTCTAGGGCTGAATGACTTACCTCATGAACTCCTCGGGTTGGTGCAATAGCTCGTGTACCAAATTGTTGTGCATTTTGAGCCATGTTGGCTATTAAGTCACGAGCGGCAGAAGGAGTTTTGTCAACTAGGGCACCACCAGCCGCAACATCAATCATTCCACGATCCATGGGGATAAGTCCCTCATAGAAGTATTGAATTAAAAGTTGTTCACTAATCTGGTGGTGGGGGCAGCTTGAGCAAAGTCTTTTGAATCTCTCCCAGTATTCATGAAGGGTCTCTCCTTGCGATTGCCTAATTCCATAAATTTATTTCCTAATTGATGCAGTTCGGGAGGCAGGGAAGAAATTCTCTAGAAAAAGTCTTTTTTAGGTTATTCCATCCCCCAATTGTGGAAGGCAAATAGTATAGCCAATATTTGGCTACACCATCAAGGGAGAAAGGGAAGGCCCCAAACTTAATGAGGTCCTCAGACACATTTTGGGGTTTCATGGTGGAGCACACTATGTGAAACTCTTTTAGATGTTTGTGAGGGTCCTCTTCGGGAAGACCGTGGAATTTTGGAAGAAGGTGGATGAGACCTGATCTAAGCTCAAAGTTGGCTGCTTCCTCAGGATATTGGATGTACGCAGGTTGGTACTCCACATCAGGGGTAGTAAGTTCTTTTAAAGTTTGATTATTTGCAGCCATGTTTTCTTGGGTTTGATTAGGTTCAATTTTGGGTTGGTTTAGAACCACTTGAGGTTCCAAATGGGGTTCCACAATGTTAGTTTATTGACCTTCTCTAGATGCCCTGATTTGTGTGTGATGTGACTTTTCAATTTCAGGATCAAATTCAAGTAGTGTTCCTTTACCAGATCTTGTCATGCAACAATGATGTCCAGTTTGATTGATTGATTGTTTGTTTTGTTTTTTTATTTAAGATGGATAAAAGAGAAACTTAATAAGGTTTAAATAAGAATATAATTTTATAATATAGAATTAGAGAGGGAGATGTGGAAGAAGAGAGAGAGAGAGAGAGAGATAAAGAACACACCAAAAAAACAACCAAAAATAAAGACAAAACCCAAAACAAAAAACAATCAAATGGTTGTGGGGTATTTAAAGGACTAATAATTAATAAGTAAAACAAATAAATAAAATAAAATAAAGAAAAAAATGATCTTGGCTCCCCGGAAACGGCGCCAAAATTTGACCGCATTGTCGAACGCGTCAAATTATTTGTTTAATTTTGACTAGAATTTCTGCAGTATAGCAGCAACCCTAGGTCGTCTCTCGACGGAGCCTTAGATCATTAATTCTAAAATGTGGTTCTGATTATGAAATTAAAAAGGGAAATGGGGTTTTATAATACTTGGGTTTGATGATTAAATATGACAATAGAAAATAGAAGCTATAAAACAAAGTATAGATTAACAAAATTAATTAAGCGTGATCCACACAGGGTACTCGTATGATGTTTATCCTTCATCGATTCACGATATAAGGTTATGATCTTTTAATAACTGGTTTGTAACACCTAGAACTATAATTTTACTGAGTTTATACTAGGATACCTTCTAGGGTTCAGTCAAAAACACACAATGATTCACTGGACACCGCCGATGATTGAATGAATTGTGTTTGACTTCATAACCAAAACTCACCAAGGCAACACACGAAAAACTCGATGAACTGTCCAGATTTGTGTGATATTTCTTTGTGATACCATGACATAAATGTACATGGCCTTGAAAGTACTTGTGTGAGTTCAATTTACCAGTATAAACCACACAAACACTGCAATTGAAAGGGGTAAAGAAAGTGGTGAACGGTGTGTGAAACATCCCTTGAATGGGTACCCCCAAACATGATCATATGAGTTGAGCATGACATACCAGTACATAACTCAATAAAATAAGAATAGAGGATGATTAAAAACAACACAACAATATCGAATTTAAAATATCATTCAAATATTACAAACATGAAGCTCGGGATGTACATCACATTCCTCCCTGGGTGATCACAAGGGGTTTAGAAACCCATGGGAGAGGAAGAAGAGAAAGATGTTGGGGTAGAACTTCCCATAGCCTCAAGAACCTCTAGGTATGTTGAGAAGACTCCTTGGGGACTCGAAAATGGCAGTACCTTGCCTCTTGGACGAACTTCCAAATGGGGAGCCCAAGGTGCCATTTTATAGGAAAATTGGAAGGTGGTTTTAGGCACTCAGATTTCATCAATCCACGTACACGATTCGTTTCGGCCTTCAGACAGTCTTATATCGCTTTGGAGAAAATAGGAAAGTTGTATCCCTACCTCTTTACTATCTCCACCGAACTTTTGGAACCCTTTGGATAACTTCAGCTCAAGAGATTGATAAACTACAGAACACCGCATTTGACATGGTCCAAATTCGGTGTCTTGGACAGATCAGTTCGGATGGGCCCAATAGAAGCCGAATCAGCATTGGGTTCCTTAATATGAAATGTAGCCTATTAGGTTTTGGAAAGGACCACAAACTTTCAGCCCATTTGGATGCACGGATTTCGTGTAATATGCAAAACAGTGGACAGATGTCCATGGATCCCTGCAACTTTGGCCCATTTTTCTTCCACTTCATCGAAGGCCCTCCAAATCACCTCCACCTACATTGAAACAATAAAAACAAGTAACATTTCCCATTATAATATTTATTAACATTAATTGATTTATTCAAACATTAAGTGCAATTTATTATTATATTTGGAATATTCATTACAAAACTAGTATAAAACTGCGGTGTAAGGGTGGAATAAAACAGTGAATCGTGGTACGATCAGGTAGACTCTCATGAATGAAATGATTCTATATAACAAGTATTCATTTAAATAAATTTTTTCATAGTTGAGGTAGAATGTTTTATATAGGATTTCCAAGGGTGAATCGGGATTGGTTTTAATAACATGTCATATTGAAATATTGTATTGGTTTTGGCAGTAGACAAAAAATGGGAGTATGATTTAAGTGATGATGGTATGCCATAGATTTGAGTGGTTTGATTTAAATTATAAATCATCAAGAAACCTTGTGCAAGTTAAGACACATGATTTCAGGGACATTATTCATTCAGGGTTTCTCAAGATATATTATGAATTGACAAATGTATCTCTATCTTAGAGGAAACATTATAAACCTATCAGGTACTATAAGATGGTTGACCTATGTTTTAAAATGAACACACATTTTAAAATGATGTGGTGTCAAGAATCATTTAATTTAAAGTAAAACTCAATTGATTTTAGTGTGTCTCTCGATAGATATAAATGTTTTTTATATTAAATAAGAGTGTACTCTGATTATTGATGATCATGCTCTATCTTGATAATGTATTCTGTATAATGAAATTTAATTGGCTCTATGTTGATATTTTTTTTTATTTTCAAATATCATTCCTAGATTAGTTATGAAGCCTTTGGAGGTTGTGTCCAAGGAGTGTTATGAGGTAAACCATATTGTGGGTAGCACACCACTGACAATTTATGGGTTTATACCCTCGTTTCAATTGAAATTCATCATTTTCCAAGGTCCATTGAGAATGGAGTTTCATTATTAGATGAAGACAAGTGTATTCCTATGGTGGTGAGTGCATGGTCATTCATATTTAAATGTATTATGTATAGGGGATAGCTACTAATGTTGTGACACTAGCTGTTGGATATGAAAAATAACATTGTTTCAATGATTATTGGGATATGAGTATGGGTATTAGATTTTTCATCATATCTTTAAGAAGTGATAATGTTTATAGTGGATAGGCTATAATTTCTAGTGTTTTCTTGATCATAAATTTATTTAGAAAATAGATTATTTTCAATTTGAATATTATCAGGGATAAAAATAAAATCTACTATAGTATATAATCTCATGAAACTTTTATAACCAATCTATTTGACCCAAAATATGGTTTTTATCCAAGGGAAGGAGTTTTTTAAAATTATGATCTATTTTAAATTTAGTATAATATATAATATATATTATTTAACTAATTAAATTTTAATTTATTCACATGGGTATGTTCATATGTATATTTTGAATGGATATTTATATTGAGAATATATATTCACTATTGATTCCATAATGTAGAGTTTTTCAAAGGCATGGGCATAATCTTATGTTGGGCATCTGGGTCAGGTCGAGCACTATTTTATTTTCTTATAATTTATTACTTTTCATACTTTTATGTTATTTTCATTACCTAATATGATTTGAATTCCATCATAGACATTATCCTTCACAATACGAAAATATAACATCAATAGGGATATATATAATGAGATAGGGGATGTGAGGTGGCTCTGAAGAGCTCAAGATGAGCTGGATTGTCAAGTGATACCTGTGGAAAGTGGAAACGGACGTTGATTTTTCATATTCCACCCAAAGGTAGTTTTCTATATTATTTTCTTATAAATCCATATATATTTACAATTTCCATGTTTCAAACCCCTTTTTTACTTCTTAGGACCCCTTGAGGGCCGATCTATAGCTCTTGGGAAGAAAATGAGATTTTATGCCGATTTGAGTGTTTCCCATTAAAAAATTTATATCTCGTGATATATAGTTCAAAATAAAGTTTCATTTGTTATCCTAATTCATGTGTGAAAGTATTTTTATAATTACAGTTCATGTATATGGTATACATGTTGTGTACTGGTACATGGTCCTGTAGCTAGGTACATCGCCAGACAACCCATGTTGGGGGACATGGCCATGTTGAAGTACATGGCTAGACCATGGGTGGTTTATATGACATGTATAAGAACATGGATAGGAAGAATACATGGAAAAATACCCAGTTTCGTTTTCATAGAAAACAATCCATGTCTGTCACCTGACATCTTGATATACATAGATATGCTATATACATGTCCACTCCTTGTTTGGTACACAGGATGGTACCTCATATTTTGTACACACTGCATATGACTTAAAAGCTATATAAAATTGTTTTACATTCAATTTCTGGTGTGAGTGAATACCCATGTGGAGATAATATCGTACACACCATATACCAGGGTATAAATGTTGTGTATTGAACGCTGACTATATTTTTAGTGAATTTTATATATTTTACACCCAAGAATCATACCTAGACACATGAGTCAACAATTTTGATCATTTGTTTCGGTAGATCGTGATGGTACAACCCTTGTTGTGATGTGAGGAATTCTAGATGATGTTAGAATTGTTATCACAAATATATAGGTTTTATCTCTGGTATTCAACTCATATATCTCAACCAATGGATCACATTGATCTAACATGAACCATGAGTTATCTCTTTTGATTGACGCATCATATATCAATATTTGAAGAAGTGTCCCAAGTGGGATGTGACCATATAACCTTGGATGTTGGGGGATTAATTATTTCTAAGGATCCCATATAGATTTCTTCTTATTATATCTCGACCAAGAGGATCCCATATAGAATGATTTTATATTATCATTATAATTAAGACCCCCTATGAGATTAATTATCATTAATTATAACCTAGATAATCCCTTGTATGATCCATATACCTATTATTTTATTCCAAGGATCTATATAGGAGGCCACTTTATTATCTCTTTTAATGTGGGTCCCATGTATAACTCATTTTCCTATAAATCATTCTGATGGTCCAATGTAGGATTCCTCTATTTACTACCTTCTATGATCCAATGTAGGATTTCTCTATTCAAATTTATTGCATAGGATCATGAGTAGGATTCCATTTAATATATGTTGGCATCATGGATCTCAATTAGGATTCCACTACAACATTATGACATGAGGGACCCTTTGGGTACCCCGATGTTTTACCTACCTTGACCTAGTATGTCGTGTTTGGGTAGATATGGAAGCGTGTAACCCCATAGAACATGTTCCAATGCTGTATGGACATGTATCTATGGATGTAGTAGTGGGTTTAGGCTTTCGACCAACATCACTATTTTTCTTTCTATTCACATGGTTATTAATGATGTTGCTTTGATATCCATAGGTTCTTCCTAGAAATTGGATTACAATTCTGATGTGGTGATACATTATTTTTTAGGGTTCCTAGAATTACTTCGTTTGACCTAACATCTAAAACATTTATTTTATTTTTATGGTGTTGGTGTGTCGAGACATACTTCATGGGACGTGGATAATGAGACCATTATAATTTACTATTATTATATCATCATACCAATATGCACTTCCAAAGTTCTAGATTGAATATACCTTGAGTGATAATTAGATTCTTGTGTAGTAATTCCATTAATATACGCATAGGGTGGCCAAATTTATATGTATTCCATTAGTGATAAATAGATTAACATGTAGTAATTCCTTTGACTGACACATAGGATAGATGATTTTATATGCACATCTGGAGTTATAAATGGATTCCCATGTATAAATCCTTTTGATGGACATAAAGGTAAGATGGATATATTATTTGTGGAGTTATACTTGTATTACAAAGTATAAATTCCTTAGACTGATTCATTGGGATGATGAATATATATGCCTTGAGTGATATATGGATTTGCATGCATAAATTCCATTTAAAGACTAATATATATGATGTAGTATATATACCATTATAGATTCTTTGATTCCCACGTAGGAATACATTGGATGGACTCCATTGGAATATTAATTATATAATTTCAGTATTAGAATATGGATTCCCATATAGTAATTCAATGAATGGACTCCTAGGTATAACAATTTATTTTATTATTTTATCATTTTAAATGAATTCCTTGGTTACATAACTGAGGTACCAGTTTATTTATACAATGTAATTTTCTTTCATGAGGATATTCCATCATTACAAGGAATCCTTTATAATTGTGATAAAAGGGAGAATGGGTTATCCTGAGGTTAGGAAATATAACCCCCTATGGTGACATGTCCTTCTTGGAGGCATTTTAGTGATGGAAAAAAGAGTCTATTGTCGATTTGAATCACATTTAAAGACTCAAGTTTTTTTATTTTGAAATTTGATCAAAAATATAAATTTGTGTTTTTGTGTCCTCAAGAGGAGTAAAACATTCATTTTATATAGAAAATGGTGTTAGATAATTTTTTGAACACTTCATTGGTCTCAAAACAGGGTGTTTACCCAGGGAAAGATGTTCTGTGGAATTTTGAGCAGTTCAGATTTTGGGAGAGTATTTCATATTTAATACATCAAATATTAAATTATTTTTAATATTTTGGGTGACTGTATATTTTAAAGGGATTATAGGGTTGAGATTCTGGAACTATGATTGAGTCCATAATGGGTGGTTTCCTAGAAGATTTATTAACTCGTTTTAGGTTCCTGGACTTAAGGAGATTATTAAATTGTTATTTATTTAATTAATTTAATTATCTAATTTAATTTATAAAACAACCCCCACATTTGGGGTTTCCATGAACCTTAGATGGGATGAGGGGATTTTCACTATGTGGAATGGAGGAACCAAGAGGATTAGTGGGAGTATATTTCATCATTTGTCATCTATATCATAGATCATAACCAGATCGAGGTGCAGTAGCTTATAGGAGAGGATTTGTACCATAAGTACTGGAATTTATGCCACATGGTAGGAAGGTATTGACATTAATTCTATAATAACTATAAATTAGTTTTTTTATATGTTAATGCCTTATTATTATTTCTAAGGACCCCATAGAGATTTATATATGTTAATTTGGGGGGAAATTGGAGTTTCTAGAGGTTTTCAAGGGTTTCTCATTTGGAAACTCCAACTACATGGAATTTGATTCTAATAACACTCACCATATGTCCTTATTTGGAGAATACACTCTTTTTAGATGAAAATTCCTTGTAATTTAAGTACACACTATTTATTAGTATATATCCATGTGTTGGACATATGAAAGTACATGGAAAATGATTTTTTGAATGTACACATCATGTATGTTGGGTACACGCCATGTAGTAGTACACATATAGAACCCTTGTCTCGATACCCTTTTAAAAGTGAATGGATAGGTGTATAGTTGAAATTACATTTCTTGTACTAAAAAATACATGTCCTATACCTTTTCTAGCTTGGAATATTAGGGAGTCTTGTGCCCTGGAAGTCAGAATTGGACTTGTGAGTAGGGAATTCTGAGCATTTTTTCCACATATATCATGATGGTTGGATCTTATCAACATAAAGAGGTTGTATGGATGGTTTTCAGAAAAAAAAATTACTTTTTTAGGAGTATTTTCTTTATTTTTGGATTCACAATACACTATTGGGTTGGTATGAAAGCTATGAGACCTGGGTTAGGGTTCCGAACTAATTTTTTGTTCATGCCTGAGCATTCCAAGGTGCTTTTCTTAAGGTTACATGGATGAGTCCTATAAGATGGGATTTGATCAGTATATCAAGGAAGATCTTGGTCTTTTCATATATATCAGAACTATTGGGTTGATGTTAAAGTAGTTGGGGAATAGGTCATATACTATAGGATCAAAGAGGATGGAAGCTTTGGGGATCGGTTGACATCATAGGGTGGGGTTATGGTTTGGTTCTGTTGTGTTTTTTATTTTAGTCTAATGAAATATTGAGGGTTCCTATGGTGAGATATTTTCTAGTTAAGTTATACATTGATGTTGTGTTTGGATGGTGAGATTTTTCATATCGCCTGGTTTTTCTTTTTTATAAAATATTGTCATGTTTTTTATAAAGGATAAATTTGAGGACATTGAGGTCCGATCAAAGATGTCTCAAGTTTCAAGGATTGGATTTAGAGTTTGGTTATTCCCATGGTTTGGATAGAATATCTCTGCTTGAGTGCTAGTTTGGATATTCCAAGGTCGATTTCCTCTATTTATGTGTGGACTTGAAGGTTCAAGTGTGTTCTTCACTGAAAAAAATACCTTGAGAGGATTTGTGTTCTTTTTTTGTTTGGATGAGGGTGTTCTAAGGGACCCTATATAATATATCAACTAATGAGGCTGATATATAAAATGATGATATTGACTTATATATTTCCCATATTATGATTTAGGTCATAGATGTTGAGACTTGGATAATTCCCATGGGGAGATTTGGTATGGCAATGTTTCCACATTCTGGAACATGTTTTAATGGCATGAGTACCGATAGATGAGATATTTCTTGATAAAATCCATAGGTATCATTTAGAATATTTGGTGTTGATATTATTAGACATGTGGATGTTGGTATGGTTAGTATAGTATGGATTAGGTGTCATATGGAGGCACTAGATGAAAATAATATAATTTTTTGCTACATTCCAAACTGATGTTAAATGAATTAATGGTATACTAGGTGGATATAAGGTGGAATTATTCTATGCATCCATAGGTTGACTATTGGACTGAGGTTATAGGAATGTTTTTTTTACGATTGATTATAGTATATGTTAGGTCACATGTATTTGGTATGGTGTTGTATAAGAGGATATGGGAACATGAGGTGTACTGAAAACAACTTGTTAACCAGAATATTTGAACACTAATTGTATAATTCATGGTTAGATTAAGAATGAGGCTCTAGGAAATTATGGCATGTCAGGTTAAATGGGATGTAGGGCTGATTCGCCTTCTCCATGGGTTGGGAAAGACTATTTCTGTAGGAAGACAAGGTTACTAGGGACTGGGATTGGTGTTATAGAGTTATGATGTTATGGTTTTATATGATTTATGTGTTAGGTGACACACAAGTTGTTTGGATTTTGTGTTTTACAATTGATTTTAGGCACTGGGCCCATTGGTGATATGCCTATGATTTGTTTTTGAATCATGGCCTGTAGAGGCAAGAGAATTCTCAAGAATCATGATAAGCACATAGAATCCCCATGTTTTAGGTCTTCTTGTGTGTGATTTTATAGATTTCATTCTTATGTTAGGTTGTGTGGATCTACAGTGAGATCCTTGATTGTGGGGAGACTAGTTTGTTAGCTCTGTATGTTTAGTATGGTATAGGTGTAGCAACGTTGGACCCATCATAGATGATTTTTTAAATTTTTTGTATGCACGGGTCCACCATAGAGTGGTCTGATGTGTATATCCTCAAAGAAGGAAGATACCCTTATTGGAGGTGGTTCATTAGTATTTGATTCCCTATATTGTGGGATTATATAAATGGGTGTGTATTCATTCTGATATCATGTGTTTATTAAATTGGTTCATGTGATTCACTATCAGTTATTACATTATATGATTTGGATTAGAACTTGTTGGATGGGACCAGTGGTTTGATGTGAGAATTGATCGTAATTCCTATGTGGGAGATCCTAGTGCACCTTTGACGTGACTATAGATTAGGGAGTCAGTGTTGTTTGAATTTTGTAGGTAACTAATGATAGGGGTTGGATGAGTTATGGGTCCTTTTTGGGTAGTTGATTCATTAATGGATACTTTGAAATATTGTAAATGGTGCACAAGGGGTTTATATATGATTTTGGTTTAGGATTTTTGGATTCCATCTTTCGAAATAATGAACTTTTTTCTAGTGTTTACACCAAGTGGTTTGTTTTGAGAGGGGATGGTTTTTTTAGGTGCCTATACCAATTTTGTTTGGGTGAGTGGAGTGTGGGAGATTTTATTTGGATTGGGAGAATAGGAAGTGCTCGAGTTTTATGGTTAGGGAATGTGATACGAATTTCATGAGAGGTGACACACTAGAGTCATATTTCGTTTATTAGTTGGGTTACACAAGGTCGCATAACTATTTTGTTGTATTGGAACTTTGAACACGTGAGCGCTGGTGACTTGTTGTATCAATTGGATGGTGATTTAGATGATATACGAGTATACATTCGGTGTTAATATGTTGGGTAGAAATGGATGATTGGGATGATAATTGTTCCTGGTTTTATGATATTCTTACGGTCATGGTGACTGGTTCCCTTTGTATAGAACTGTTATGTTCTATAATGGATAAGTATGTGGTGGCGTTCTTTGGGGAAATATTATAATTCATGTAGTTTATATACAATAATTACCTATATATTGATATAATCATGACTATTCTAAGTGGGAAAAAATTTTATTCCATGCTATAGAAATATTTCCTTGGGTTTATAAGGACCCTCTTGGGGGGTTTGTGCCCATGGAGTGGTGTGTGTGAAACTATATAATGGGGAGAGAACAATAAGTTTTCTATGGGTGTGGTCCATATGGTGGATCAGATATTTATGAATACCATGGGTTATGTTCTCATATGCCATGAATGGGAGTTATTATATATATTTTTGGCATACTGGTGAAGTGATATGGCCATTCCCATCTATAGGGTTTGGTGGTTATTGGGTCAATGGATGGGGGAAATATATTTTGTTATAAGATAATGATAAGGATACTCTTATGGTGGGGAGTACCATATAGGTTATGGTGGTGTGACCCTTGGGTAGGTAGTGTCAAGTATGTAGTGAGGACCATGTCGAGTTCATTTTTTGCCTGCTTAGGATGTGTTTCTAAAGGTTAATTACATGATGGGAATCATTGTGGATTAGAATCGGTAGATGTGGGTAGAGTTCTAGGGTGGAGTCCAATATGATATTTATAAAAAAGATTTAAATTAAGCAGTGACTTTTCAATGTGGACGGGTATGGGTATGAACTGTACTATATGTTTTTATATGGTGGAAAGTGGTGGCTCTCCCTTTTTATGGGTAATACACCATATCATAGGAGTTAAACAAAGGAATTTAGTTGGTGTCTCTGTGTAGGGCATGATGAGTTTACGTTGATTTGAAAACAAATTTGGGTCAATATTTGTTGTTGGAAGGCCGTCTAACCTTATCAAGGATGACAAGGTTAATGGTGGGGAGATTGTAGATACCAGAGGTTCACAGATTTTTGAAATTTGAGATGATATTTAAATTTATTTTCTCAAATTTTCAAGAGGAGTAAAATGGTCATTTTACCCTCTATAATTGCTTCTAATATTTTTTTGACAACTCAATTGTTCCTAAAATACTTTTTTACCCTAGGATCGGATATTGATAGAATTATGAGTATTTTGATTTTCTGAATAATATTTTCAATTTAATTAATTAAATATTAAATTATTTGTTCTATTTTAGGTTATTTTATATTTTTATTAGAGCATAAAATTTAGATTTTGACCCCACAGTTGAGTCCAATATAATTATTTTTTACTTTTTATGGTATTAACTCACTTCGGATTCTATTAATCATGACCACATTTAAATAGGTGATTAATTAATTAATTAAATTAAGAAAACACCCCCCCACACACACACACATTTGGGTTTCCATGAAAGGAATAAGGGGATATGAGCTTATCCTTACACATGATAGCTTCACCAAGTAACAAATATAGAATATATGCTACCAGACATCATCCATGGTGTAGGTGAGGAATGGATTAAGGTCTACAATCTCCCCGGAGCATATTTGGACCTGAATCTTTGGTCATTATGACACGAGGTAGTCCAGTTTTTTATTTTTACTCTGTGTTAATCATAGATTAGTATTTTATGTTTTATATCATTATTTTGGTTACTAATGACCCTATGAGGGTAGATATATGCTTATTTTGGGGGGGAAATGGATTTTGGAGATTTATAGGGCTTCCCTTGAAAAATTAGACCACCTGATGTGTACATATAAGAAAAAATTCCATGTGTTATTCTTATCCTGGGATGATAGAATTTTCAGAAGTACATACACTTTACATGATGCACACACCATGTACATTAAGTACACAACATGTATTAGTACATGGACTTGTTACTAACCATATGAAAATTTACATATGAAGATTTTTGAGGGAAATTAAGTTCCATGTACTTTTCATACATGACATGTAGTAGTACATAAGTAAGAAAAAACGTTGATCATGCCATGTAAGAGTACATTTCCATGTGGATATTTGATGGTACAGTCTGTGTACTTGAAAGTAAACACAATGTACATTTTCCATCAAGATGTTTTTGGGTGTGCGGTGCCCTCGAAAATAGAATTGGACTTCTGAGTAGTCCATTCTGAGAATTTTTTATTTTATATTATGAAGGAGGTATCTTTTCAACATATAAGGGTCATAATGATGGGTTTTTTTATAAAAATTTAGTTATTTATTACGATATCCTTGAGATTTCAATTCTGAAACCTCTAGTAGGTTGGGCTATGAACTAAGAAAACTGGGTGAGGGTTGTGAGATTATTCTTTAGTCTTTATTGAGTAATCCATGGTGTTTTGTTTGAGGATTATTTTATTAATTCCATTATATGGAATTTGTGGAGTATCTCTTAGAAGATCTTGGTTTATACTTGTATATCAGTACTAGTGGATTGAAGTAATTGTTGTCTAGTTTTATGTCTAATGTTTTACTATCATGGTCTATGGAGAATTTGGTGCTTGGTTGACTACATAGGGTGGTGGTTATGGCTGAATTCCATTGTGTTTTTGAGTTGAGTTTGATGGACTATTGTGAATTCCCACGGTGGGATGGTTTCTGGTTAAGTTATCATTGAATTTTGGGGTAGGATGTTGAGGTTTTAAAGTTTTAATGGGATTTGTTATAGATTTAACTGTTGGATCTTTACTGATCAAGGATCGATTTTATGCAATTGAGGGCTACTCGGTGACATTTCTTGGGATAGGTCATAGTCGAAGTGTTCGTTTGTTACCAGATTTTGGAGATTATTTCTCTACTTGAGTTCCAGTTTTGACTATCCAATGAGGTATGTATCTATTTTTGTGTGAATATAGAGGGTCGGGTTCTTGCTCTATTGATAAAAAGACCCCGAGTGGGTGAGTGTGATTATTTAGTTTTATTTTGGGTGTTCCGAGGGACTTATGATAATGTATGTGGTGATGGAGCTCATATGTTTCTTTCTGAGATGGACATATATCCATTTAGGTTTTACTTTGTGGTGGTTGGGACTTGGATTACACCAAATGGGATGATCTAAAATGGTTAGGTTTCCACAATATGGGACCTATTTTAATGGTAACAGCTATGATATTTGAGATAGTTAGACATATTTTTCATATGTTTCATTCCAAATATCCAGGATGGATATTTTTTGAAATGAGGCTCTTTGTAAGCTTAGTATACTCTGGATTAGGTTTTTGAAAAAATCTATATACATAGAGAGTATACTTTATTGATTTGGAATCAAACAAATGTTATTGGAATTAATGGTATACCATCTTGATAGATGGTGGAATGGTTCTCCACGTCCATGGTTGGAGTGATGGATTGAGGTTCTGTGTATGTTTTTTATATAATTGAGTATAGTATATGATACGTCCCATGTATGTGGTATGGTGATTAACATGAGGATCTATGAACCAAAGGTAAACTATATATATGGAGTTAAACTGAGGATCGAAGCACCGATAGTATACTTCAGGGTTAGAGTAACGATTATGTCTCTATGTAATGATGTCTTGGAATGTACAATAAGAAGTTGGAATGATGTTTCTTCTATTTGGTCTTATCTAGACTAATTATTTCATCACAAATTATGTAATGTACATATGGTTGTTAGATGGAGGTTCGGAGAACTATTACTATGTTTTGTTATGGGTATGATAATCATGATAGACTATATCGGTTCTGTTGGTTTTGATATATGGTATTAGTATTGGGCTGTTGATCTAGGAATTATTTTTTATGATACATGATATAAATGATAGATTGATAGTTTGGTATTGGTAGTACTTTTGTGGTAGCTGGGGTAGTTGTTTCAAAGTTCTATGTATGAGACAATGTTAGGGTTATGAGGAAACAGTAGGGGATTCCTTATATTAGTATCTTATATGATAGGACTATATTAGGATTGGTTCTCTGTATTGTTTTGTTAAGTTGTGGCTACCAAGGATATGGATCCCCCATGTTATTTTAGAATTACAATCATTTAAATGTGCTCTTCAACACATTGGAATATTCTAAAGATGGTCTATTTAATCAAGGACTTGGCCATAAGTATCAATGGGTTGTTTTATTTATATTTAGTTCTAGTTATGGTTTGATCAAGATGAGTATATTCCATGATCATGAAATTATAGAAACCATTATAGGTTCATCATTGTGGTGGCCTACTGAGATTTTTCTCAACCCATATACATGAAACTCGGTGTACGTGTAGACCTTATGTTTTAGTTTAGGTTGACCATATATGCATTATAGGTAGGAAAGAGGCCTAGTATTCTATGGTAGGGAGAGATTCTCATGTAGATTCAACTAGTTGGGATGGATAATCTTGACAAGGTACTAAATATTGAGTTTATTTTTTGTACTGGAGTTGGCAGTATGACCTACTGTCTTTACATTTAAATAATTTATTTTCCATGTATAATTGGACCAGTTGGTGATCATTAAGGATTTCATGACAATGATTTTTGTAACCTTATTTTATTTTATTTTATTTTATTTTATTTCAGTTATAATTTTAGTTTATTTATTCTCATAAATTACACCATTGTGTATGACATCTAGTTATTTACATCTAGTTTTAAATTATGGTATGGGTCTATAGTCTCCTAATATATCTATATTATACCCATACTTCTTGTTGGAAGAATCAAGAGTATGAGGAGGCATGCTTGAGGACTTTTGATAATCTAGCCTAGGGAACCAGTTTAATGGCTACCAGGCCGAGATGTTACATTAGATACCCATGGATGGGCTTAATTATATACATCTTGAGTGGTATGACATCCAGTTAAGTCCCCATTTTTAGGATGTCCAGATGATCAATATTAATGATCCATGGTTCACTATTATTGATTAATGTTATTTCCAATATACACATTTATATACATATGTATATTTAATTTAATATACATATTCACACATGTATAAATATAAATATATATACATGATGGAACATTTTGTAGTTATGTGAGATTATAGACACATGGATCAACATTGGTTTTATATTATTTATTTTACTTTTGATATTCATTTATGACTTAACTTGTATGGTCATATTTCAGGATCATTCACTTATGATATCATATTTATAGGTTTATCTTCAATGTGGATGACTGATATTATTTATATACCATGTATATTCCCTTTAATATGTGGGAAGATCTTGTCCCCACATTTCAAGTTTAGAAAATATAAAAAATAGATAGGGATGATCCCCAAAGATTCATGATAAATAGAAGAAAACCATGGGGATTCCATTGATTGATTTGAGTCATTTATGCAGTGTCTTAGATACAAAGTATGTGTACTGGATTGGAGATAGTAGAAAATACTTGAACATTTATTTCAGTTTCTTCTTGTAATATGTTATATGAATCGTCGACCCAATGGGTACCCATTTTTGTACATATGACATGATTTTTTGTGATTTTATATCATTTCATTTATTATTAAATCTTGTTTTTATCTATTTATTTATTTATTCGACACTCTATTTTTACTTCATTGATGATATCTAGTTATTTATATTGTTTTCTACTCTTACATGATGAAATAGTATCTTCATGGACACACCCAAGTCCCTAAATTCTAGTCAGCAGCCACTACTGTATGGATATGTGTGCTTTAGCCCATATGCAGAATCAGTTTTGGGAATTGTATTTGTTTCATCTAGATCAAGATGTTTTTGCAATCATATAATATGCACTATTAAAATTATGTTGAATAATCTATGGAATATTTTTTTATAGAGAACATAGATAAATACAAACTATATAAATATTCAAAATCAAAAAATGAATTTTTTGAAGTTGAACCATGTAGGATTTTTTTATGATGTCTATGAATATTTTCACAATAGTTGATGTAGCTTGGGGATTATGTTATTGAAAGGGGATTTCATAGAATCTAGAGCCACATATGTTCATAGAGGTATCAAGTCATAAGATGTTATTTTGTTCATCCATTGAAATAACATCACTTTGGAAAAATATATAATGTGATCCATAATATATTTAAATTTAAAAATATATATCATTTGAATATTATTATGAATTTAAAGAATCGTGATTTTTTCTAGTTTTCTAATGGTGGAGTAATGGAAAAAAGAGATATAAATAATGAAAATGTGGATGAGAGAAATCACAATCGTAAGAAATTTTCATAACCGATTCTATATAAAGGATAAATAAAGTATCATTAAAAGATAAATATTCAAACAAAGGAACCATGTGTTGAGAATGAGTAAATCCAATGTGATAATCATTATTAAAAGAACATGGTGTGGCTAAATTATTATATAAGAATATCCGTTTTAAATGAAATCTAAGAGCAAATTAAATTCTATATAAATTCAAACATTTTGATCATGAAGATTTGGATTTCCAATGGTCATAATTTATGAAACAATGTTCATGATTTAAAATGATATATTAAGAATAATTGAATGATTATTAATACATTTTCTTCATGGGATTTGATGAAGTCAACTCATTGTATCAACATTATGATATTAATGGTCTTAAATACATCTATTTATTTATATGAGATTTCTAATTAAAACCCTTGGATTTACTATATATAATAATAGGAACATTTGCAATATTAAGTGAGAACATAATTTGAGTTTTTTTATAATATAAAATAGAATATTGGGGAGATCAAAAAATTATAAATTAGATGAGGTAGTTTGGACAACTAGATCCATGGAATGATATAAAGGGTTGAACATTAGATGATCATAACATGATGTTTTAATGCAGTGTGAGTTCCTTAGATTTATAGGTCCATTATTATGAGGTCCTGACTAAATATATGAAGAAACATACAGATGTTACATATTTTTAAGTCCATGGTATTAAGATTCCAAGAAGAAAAAGATTTTGGTTGTTGAAATTTGAAATTTCAGGATAACATTTCTCTAGATGAATATTGATAGGGTTGGAATGCATATTGAGTAAAACTAATGATAGAAGGTAGTAGAAAAAATTATCATTAGGATTTTTAGATAGATTAATCAAATTCTCATTTTTCATTATAAATAATTCCAATGAAAAAGTATTTTATGTGTAGTATATATAACCACTTGCTGAAGTTGATTAATTGATGGGATGTATAACTAATAAACATTATTTTGTGAGATGTATGTTGAGGGGTACGAGTGATTCCTTCCCACAACACATCTAATATATGAGGGATACTATGTATTAGTATTGTTTTGGGGTGTTTAACCTATATTTCATGGAGTAGTCCATTATGATAGGCCTTTTCAATTTATATTTTTAATGTTTTATTTGTTTTATAACATAATGTAACAGTGGTTATGGTAATACTATATAGATATAGACATCTTAACCGATAAAAGTGTTTAAATCAACATCTCAAAAAGAATGGTATATATTGATTATAGATGGAAAAAATTTGGTTACTCTTGATACACTCTTCTATTGGTGACTACATAATCCTATAGGAATCACAATTACAAAAAGATGTATATTTACTTATCAATATATCTATAGTTAGTGTATTCCCATTTATTTTTTTCTATTTTTTAAGATTATATTTTTAATTAATAAAAAACTTATTTTTAATCTGAATAATATATTAAGATAAAATGCTCAAATGTTTTGAAAAGTACTCCTAACTTAAAATTAACATAAGTTACTCTAGGTTATGAAAATATTGATATATCATCCATAAAATTGAACATTTATAAGAATATTTAAGCTCATAATCTAATGATGAAATTGACTTGAGATCAACTATAGTAGGATCCCACACTAGCATTTGTTAATGTGTGTAAAAAACATTCATAACAAGAAATATTTTATTTTTTGGATGGTTTTGAGTCATTTTGATATGTTGATGTACTCAATACTAACTTAAAGGATCATGTGAAGAGTGTTCGAATTTATGTTATCTCATGTATATATTTATTCATTACGGTACCTTATAAAGAAAAATAATAAATAGAGTAAGAATTTTCGTTATTCAAGAATGAATTATTGATGAAGTCTTGAAGGTGAAACACTCTCACTAAACTAGCATAAGTAATGTATTAGAATTTATTTCATTCCTATGAAAATTTTAAAATTAATAAGGAATAATAAAAATGGTTTCAATATGAAAATGTTATTTTAAAAGATAATTGTAAAATAAATATTGAATGATTTATAAGAAAATGAATATATCAATACAACTTAGTTGAAGATTAAATTTTGATACATTGAATTATCTTGAAAATTCATTAAATGAAGAATTTTAGAAGCATGATGAATGGGTTATGAAATTGAATGGTGAATGTGACCAAAAATAATAGTCAATTAAATTATGAAAAAAATTATGAATCAAATGAATCATTTGAAAGAAATAAAATATAATGAATTTGAAATATTTTAAATTGAATCCTGACTAAAATTAAAACAAATATGAACTACCCAAGTTGCTAAAGAAATTATTACATCCAAAAACATTAATACATATGGAAAGATTAGAAATTGAGCATCAAAAATTTACATTTGGATATATTGATTGAAACGGTAAACCTATGATATGAAAAATTTCCAAGAACATGTATATATTTTTGTTGTGAGTAAATTTTGGTGAAAAACGTTGTCGGGAAACTCCCATATCCTATGAATGTGTTTATCAAAAAATAAAAAAAATGTATGTCCCAAAATTGTTTTCTAAAATTAAATTTTAATATCTCAAATAAAAAATATTTTAATGAAATACACACTAGAAAACTAAAAATTAAATAGATGAAACCATGGTATATTGGATACTATTGGATATTTGGAATGATTAGATGTGTGGGTATCAATTGATGATATAATACTAGAAGGTATTGAAATCTATGAAGGAGTTATTTTGTGCAGTAAAATTTTAAACTTGATTTAATACGCCCTACACTAACAAAAGAAGAAAAACATGCAGAATTATATTTTATAAAAACATAATAAATATTTTCTTGGAATATTTAGATGAATTAGCAATAGTATATACTATTTAAATTATACCCTGTACTACTAAATGATGAATAATAGAAAGAGGCTACGAAATATGGTGGAAAATAAAAATTTAGTTAAACATAATCTTATGCTTTGTGGAAAGGATGATCTCAATAAGATAACATTTCAAGATTTCATACCTAATAAATGATAATAATAATACGAAAAAATGGATCCTTTGTGTATTATTTTAATATCATTAATAATGTTTATCTTAATGGATGAGATCATAAGTATGAATGTTAATAAATCCATGAAATAAAAAATTTGATTGGAATTGTGTAATTCATCATCGATGAAGAAGTTTTTGTACACTATATGCTAGATCTAAATATTAACTTCAAAATACAGTTTGGAAGATCAAATTTGGGAAGGAAGACTCAAAAATTGAATGAAAATTATGCTAGGATAAAACAAGTTGGCATATAAAAATTACACATGATTTGGAAGATGAAACCTGTTATGAATGAATCATCTTAGTGGAATAAGTGATGAATACATATTTTGAAGGTGTTTGAGATTATACGGAAAACAATTGGGGATGGAAAAAGGATTGAATCGTCAAAAAGAGTAACTCTTGTGATCTCCTAGATGATGATAAGAATACATCGCTATAAAAAGTGAAAATAGATGTTAATCGAAAAAAATCCATATTTCCCATGGAGATAAATTCTTCAAGAAACAAGGTTGAAAGCATGACGAATAAATGAGATAATGTAAAAAAGATTTTTCACGATGAGAATCATTTCTCACTAATAGTTATCTAATTAACGAAAAATTAATATCTAATATATTACCTCATATGTTCTATATATCATACATTTAAAATAAAATTAATTGTGACATAATTTTATGCGACCATTTATAACACCATGATGATTTACAAGTAAATATAATAAAATTTATGAAACAATGGGTCTCTATGTAACTACACTTTTTTAAAATATTAGTTATAACCTAGACATTAAACTAATATATGTTTCTTCTATGTTTTGAAAATTTAAAAATGAACAAACACATTTTTGATCAGTAAGATATTTAGAGTCTAATAGAATCAAATTAATTTTGGGTCAATAGTAACTTACCATTATGAATAGTAATGCTACCTTTATGAATAGTAACACGACTCTTATGAATCTTGAATTGGATAAATAAATAGTAACTTAACCCATGATGGTATGTATCTTTTATGTGAAAATATGATCATAGTATAAGTGTTGGTATTTTTGTAAGTCAAAAAAATTTAATTACAATTTTATGATTAATTTAATAATTTAAATGAAAATGCATATTCATAAAATTTAATCAAAAATTATTTTTATTAGATTTTCCTATGGTTAAAATTTAATTTAATTATACCTTGATTAATTTTTCATGGTGTTATAAAACTAGTTATAGTTTTAAAATTATTATATTTAGAAGAAATTATGATTATATTTTGAAAATTAAACTTCTCTAATTTAGAAAAAAAATGGAGTTTATTTTTTGAAGTTTACACTTCAAAAAATTGTTCAGGTAATTTTTTGGGACTTTTCTTAAATAAATGAATTTTTGGTTAATAGTGAAATGTGATAATGTACCATACATATACATTATATGTTAAATTTAATATTTATAGAATCATGGATTATTTACTCACCCTTTATTTGAGATCAAATTCTCTTTTTACTATTTTCGTCATATGAATCAAGACTATTCATAGTCTTGAGCCAAAGTAATAAACTAATTATTAAAATAATGTAAAAACCATCCTCTCCTCCTCTATAAATACCACCCCAAACCCACTCTTCCTATCACAACTCTCAAGATTTGATAATTCTCTGAATTTTAACCAATACTTTTCCAAAAGATCATCCACACATACATGACCTTCTAGTCTCACCAAAAGGACAAAAGTAAAGGCCTTATTGAGGATCTCAAAGAGAATAGATCAAGAGGTAAACCCATGTTTCATTTCATTTTATTTTATTTTAAATTGTTTTTATTTTGTTATACTCTCTCCATATCCCCTTATCCAAGAGGAATGAAAGATCTAGTATCATATAAATACTATAATTTTTCCATGTTTATGGATAAATTCATTATTATTCTTCTTCTCCTCTCCCTATCATTCAAAAAATAAAAAAAATCTTCTTTAATGTGTGGATTTACAAACATCGTGGATGATGTATTTTTAATTTCCAATATATATTGCAAAGATGGTTATAAATACATTTTAATGGTTGAAAAGGATTTTAATGTGTATGTTATAACTAATTTTTCATTCTATAATTAACATATATACATAATAATAAGTTAAATAAGTGAAACATGTTCTGGATTACAGAAGAACCACCAAAATGATCTAAATGAATATCATTAATGTTTTATCTAATGATTCATCACAATATATATAAAAAAAATTTATGGAATCACATAATGTTCTAGAAACATGTTAATATTATTTCTTTCCACTTCTAGATTTTCTCTTCCATTCAACAAGAAAATCCATTATGAAATGACAATGGAAACCATGTAAAGAACTCACATGAAACAAAGGAATGAGCAATGTATTATTAGATAATGGGTGGAATGATGTTATAAAATGGTTATCTAATGTGCTATAAACATGAATATATTTCTGTAAAATATTAATAACAATCCTTATATAATTATACTTGAGTTTTATGCTCATTTAATGTAATAAAACCCCTTGGTAAGGGAATTTATAACAGAATTTCCATTCTTTGGGTTATCCTTCTACTCAATTTCTTTTTTCATACTAAAATAATTTGTGAAATTAATTTCTATTATATTTTGATTTCGTTTGTGGATTTATATTGAATATATATACTCACTTAATTTTATTAATTCTTTACTCAATGATATGGTATATGTAAGGGACCCTTCGTTAAAAATCATTTTTTAAATTTCAATTTTCAAAAAATTCAAAAGGAATGATTTTACGCAATTATTAATGTTTTATGATAAAGTTATGGTTCTTGGAAATTGTTTATGATGAATGGTGGGACTTATATCTTCTTCCAATTCCTTGGGTTTGTGTATGTTAGAGGTCAACCGAATGGTTACTTGACGTGTTTTTGTGAAGATTACAACATAAGGTAGTCATGAGAGTTACATTATAAGGTAGTCGTGATAGTTAAAAATTATAAGGTAGTTGTGAGGATTACAATATTAATTAATTAATGCCCCATGTTACCATTATTGTTCTATTTATTTCTTCAATATAAATATAAAGTTTCCCATAGTTAGTATATGATACTTTTTGGATGAGATGTATGTCTTTGTGAAACGAATTTAATATGTTTATAAGTATTCATGTACTAATGGTTTCTATCGGTATTTCTATATCTATTAAAGATATTTTTTTCACATCTCGTGTTTCAAAAAATTCATAGTGATTAATTATGGGTGATAGAAAAGGATAATCCAAGAAGAATGTTCTAAGTACCCTCAAAAATGGATTTCATGTTTTTTAAAAAATTATTTTTATTTTGAAAAAAATGGATATTGATTTAGTTGTACCCACTTGTTATGATTTAGGTTTGATATGTATGATTTGTTTCTAATGTTTTTGAAACACTAACTAAAAATATATTTGGTAGTGTAAATGGATAATCCTAAAATAATTTACTAGATTATATAATGTTTAATGCTGGGTCCTTATAGTTGGTTTCAAATCATAGATTACATAACATTGTGGGCTAGGATGATGTTAATAGAATACCATAATTTTCTTTTACGTGTGTATGTTGAAGTGGAATATAATTTTATGATTATCATGCATATTAATCTAAGATATATCTGTTCATAATGGTTTTCCGCAGAAGAAATAGGGACTCTAAAGTTGTAAGAAATAGAGAGTCTTATATATTTATGAATATGCAACCTATAATGGTATGGATTGGAAACAAGTTGTTTGTGATATTAATGGATCAGATGATGCAGGAAATAAATGGTGGTGGAATCTATGTATTAATAAAAACAAGAGATACAAAAAAATAACATAATGATAGTTAAAAACTTTATGAGGAAACACCCACATTCTTTCAGTGGATCTTCTGACCTAGTGATTGATAAAGGATGGATTAAAGCCCTCAGAAATATAGTCTAGGTCATGGGGTTTTTAGATAATAAAAGGGTTAGTCTTTCCATTTTTTTATTGAAGGTTATGCTGACAAGTGGTTCCCAATGGTCAAAAATATTAGTTTTAGAGAGGATATAGATGCCTTAGAATGGGATGAATTTAAAAATATTTTCCCTAAAAAATATTATCCAAAGGTTTTTTAACATAGGATGGAAAATAAATTCCTTGAATTAAAGAAAAATGAAAAGGATTTAGTGGCTGTTTATAAAGAAAAAATCTCCCAATTGGAAAGGTACACTCCAAATCTTATTCGAGGCCTTGATAGAGAAATCACCCATTTTTCCTCAGGATTGAAACCAAGATATCGAAGGACATTAGCTTCTAGTGAAATAAAAAGTTATGAGAATCCTATCAAATTTGCTAAGAGGGTAGAAATGGGTTTTTCATATTATCATGAGTACTTTAACAATATGAAGAATATTATATATAGAGAGAAGGAGATGGTTAAATATTAGTAAAATAAATCCAAAACAAGGAAGTGTTTTAGATATCATATGTTTGGACATATAGACTGATATTTTAATAAAAATGATATAAATATTAATCTGGATAAGAAAACTATAAAGTGTTTTAAATGTTGTGATATAGGTAATATTAAAAATACTTTCCCAAAGAAATATTTGAATGATGGAATACATCCAAAATATTTGCAGAAAGGTGTAGTGATATCCTTTTCCACTACATCTACAGATGTCAGGCCATCCAATGAAGTAGTATCCGTTACATTGTATGTTTACTCATATTTTTCTAATGTCTTGTATGATATGGTTTTACACATTCCATTATTTCTAAGATATTTTCTGTTAAATTGTAAATTTCCCCTCTGGAAATGAAATTGGAAGATGCAATTAAAACTCCATGGGAAAATATTACTAAAAATGGCGTTATAAGAATCTTCCTATTGTTATATGTGGAAATACATATCCTTCAAACATAATTATTTTTCCATAGTAATGTTTAATGTCATTATGGGTATGGATATTCATTCTGTTTATTATTCTAAGATTGATTGAAATACTAAATAAGTTGTTTTTTTAAATAATTTATGTCTAAATATATGAATGAAACCATACAATTGATAATATATTAGGAAAATGAGAAACTATTAAAATATGGAAATAAATTTTTCCTTCCTCTTATAGTTGAAAAAAATGAACTATTAAGATTAATGATGGGTTGGAGGTAAATGAATACTAAGATAATTTTTATGATGAGTTTCCCAGTGTAATACCTAATGAAAAATTTTTATTTACCATTGAATCAGTTCTTAATTCTACGTTATTTTCAGAACCCATTTATTGAATAGATCAAGTGGATATTATTGAATTGAAAAATCCCTTGCTAGAGTTTATTGATAATGGTTTCATTCATCATATCACTTCACCATGGGGTGCTCCTATTTAGTTCGTCAAAAAGAAAGATAGTTCTATGATACATTTCACTATTTATATATATATATTAATAACATAAATTTTGAGAATATGAATAATTTTACATATATCGATGACCTATTTAATCAACTCTTGGGAGCACAGTATTTTTCCAAGATTGACATGAGATCTAGATACCATAAACTAAATTTGAAGGAGGATCACACCCCAGAAACATATTATTGTACTAGATATTGGAATTATTAGTTTGTTTTCATGCCCTTTAGTTCAAAAAATTATCTTCCCATATACATGGATCTTACGATTATAACATTCTATGAATATTTCAACAAGTTTTTTGATGTTTTTATGAAATTTTGGTCTTTCCAAAAAGTTGTGGTGATCCGGAAAAAAATTGGAGGATTTTCTTATAAACTCCCAAATATACTAAGTTATATGAAAAATTTAGAAAATATTATTTTTTGTTGTAATTGATTTACTTTTATGGGCACATTGTAAATGAATAAGTAATAGTTGCTGATCCTTCCAAAAAATATGGTTGATGAATGACCAGGACCTATAAATGTTACCAATATTCATATTTTTCTTGTATTAAAATGTTATTACCTATGGTTTGTTAAAAAATCTTCATAGTTATACACCAAATAACTAAGTTAACATGAAAAGGGGTAAAATTTATTCAAAAAGAATAATATGTTTTTTTCATTATGGGGACTGAATAAGAGTTTGGTAAATAATCAATTTTTGGTCTTACATTCTAGAAATGGTGAGTTTTTCAACTACAGTTATGCTTCATTAATGGGACTTGGTTGTATTCTGATGTATAATAATCATTTAATTGCTTATGCTTCAAGAAAAATGAAACCTTATGAGTTAAATTATCCCACACATTATTTTGAATAATCATGTATGTTTTCTCTTTAAAAATTAAGAGGCATACTTTATATGGATCCAAATGTGAATTATATATTGACCACAAAAAAATGAAGTATATATTCACTAAGAAGGAATTAAACACGATGTAGATAATATAGATTTAATTAGTAATGGATTATGATTTCACAGTCAATTATCATCCTAGAAAAGAAAAAAATGTTTTTGATTCCTTGAGTAAGATACATCATGCATCATAAACCATGTCACATTTGGAACAATACTCTATTATTAATGATATGATGAATTTGGGCATGGATGTTGTTGTTGTAAGATATTCCTCTATTTTGTTTCAGGTGTTAGTGCAATCATCTCTATCTAAAAGAATTAATCATGCAGAGAATGAAAATTATTAGTTGTAGGAACCATAGAATTGGTAAAAAATGGTTTGTTTATATAATTTAATGTTGATAAATATTTTCTTTTGAGATATGGAAAAATATTGTGTGTTCCTTGTGATTCCCAGATGAAGTAATAATTTTTGTGTGAATCTCATAGTCCCTTATTTTCATGTCATCCTTGATGTACAAAAATGTATAGAGACATTTAGAGGTGTTCTTTGTGGGAAGGAATAAAAAAAGATATTATAGATTTTACAATGAAATTTTGGTCATGTCAATAGGTTAAAAAAGAGTGACAACTACCCAAGGAGATGCTTCAACCTTTTCTAGTACCCGAGTGGAAATGGGATAATATATCCTTGGAATTTGTGGTGGACTACCAAATACGTTATGAGGTGACAATGTGATTTGGTTTATTATGGATTGGATGACTAAATCCACACATTTCCATCCTATTCAAGATATTGTGTCTTTGTATCATCTTTCTTGAATATACCACAAATCGAATTTCAGGTTACATGGAATTCTTCATTCCATTGTATTTGTATGTGATCTTATGTGCACTTATATCTGATGGAATGTGGTTATGAATTCATTGGGAAACAAATTAAATTTCATTACTACTATTTGGCCTCAATCTGATTGATAGACCGAGAGAACAATTCAAACATTAGAGGTTATTCTTCGATAGTCATCAATGGACTACCATAGAAGATGGGATTAATATATTTCTTTAGTGTGTTTTTCTTATAATTGTATTTTTCATTATAGTATACATATGGAAACTTTTGAGGCAATGAATGGGAAGTGGTGTCAAAATATAGCATTTTTTTATTAATTAGGGGAATCGAAGTTGATGGGACAAGCATTTGTAGCGGAAGTGGATGATAAATAGAAGATGATCATGTAATATAAGAGTAAAACACAGATCAGGAAGAATAGTTCTACATATGACAGGAGGGTAGACTTTTATTTTGAGATAAGTGACATTGTTTTTCTTAAAATCACACCATGGAAAAGTGTTGGGCATTTTAGTAAGAAAGGAAAGTGAATTCTACAGTTCATTAGACCTTATTAAATCCTGAAGAGAGTTGGACCACTCACCTAACGAGTAGATTTATCTCTAATTTAATCTCAAGTACTCAATTTTTTTCATGATTCTATGTTGACAAAGTATGTGTGGGATTTATCTCAGATTTTGATCCCAGAATTTGTTCGTCTTGAAGAAAACCTTTCTTATAAAGAGAAACTCATCCAGATTGTTGATTGAAGAGAGAAAGTATTATTGAATTACGTAATCCACCATGTAAAGGTTTTTTTGGATAAACCACATATTTTATAAAGAAACATGGGAATATGAAAATTCTATAAAGAAAGGTACCATCAATTTTTTAATAAGTAAATAAAAAAGTGTGAGGAATAAATTTCTAGAAGGTGGGCAGAATGAAACACCCTAATGATTTACAAATAAATTTAATGTAATTTATGAAACACTTAGTATATACATAAAGACACGTTGTTTTTAGGATATAGTTATAACCTAGCCATTAAAATATATTTTTCTTCTTCTAGGTTTTGAATTCCATAAAACGGACATACACGGTGGCGATCAGAAATATATTTAGAGTCTGATAGGATCAAATTAATTTTTTGTGAATAGAATCTTACCCATATGAATATTAATGTCACAATTGTAAATATTAATATGACTCTTATGAATATTAAATTACAAAAATAAATATTAACCTCACCCATGAGTGTATAAATAAAATTTAGGAATCATAAAAGTGATAATATGATCATATTATAAGTGTTAAAATTTTTATAAAACTTAAATATTTAACTACAATTTTATGATTACATTAAAATTTTAATTTAAAATGTATTTTCACAAAATATAATCATAATTTACTAGTAATTTATTTTCTAAATGTAATAATAAAATTTATGATACTTTGATTTAATTTTTCAATGTGTTATAAATTCAGTTATAGTTTGATATTTTTTAATAAATTATAATTTTATTTCAAAATTACATATCTCATATTTAGATAATAAGTTAAAAAAATGAATTCATTTTTTAACTCGACACGTTGAAAAATGTTTTGGGTGAATTTTTGATATTATCCTGAAATACAAGAATTTTTTGTGAATAGGGAAATATGGTAATTTACCTTATATTTACATTATATATTAAATTCACTATTCCTAGAATCCTAGCTAGTGTAATCATCCTTATTTCAAAATCACATTCTCTATTAATTGTTTTACTCACAAGAATCAAGACAATTCATAGTCTTGATCCAAAATAATAGACTAATTATTAAAATGCTGGAAAAACCCTCCTCTCCTATACTATAAATACCACAACTAAGTCCCACTTCCTCACAAAACTCTCAAGATTTTATAATTTTTTAACTACATCCTAATAATAATTCCAAGTATATTTAACAGTTTATAGACCTAACATTCTCACAAAAATTAAATAAGCAAAGTCAATAAGAATGATATCAAGGAGAATAGATCAAGAGGTAAAAATCCACATTAATTTTCTTTTATTTTTTTCAATTATTTTTCAATTATTATACTATATTCACCTCCACATATCCTACAAGCATTAAGTAACCAATATCATTTATATATATATATTAATTTTATCATGTGTCTATAAAATTAAATCAACATACTTATACTCCTCTCCCTCTCATTCTAAAAATAAAAACATCATCAGTGATGTGTCGATTTACCAGTATCATGGACGATGTGTTTTCAATTTATTTTACAACCTTAAAATTTTGATATAAAACCATTTTTATTATTGAAACATATTTTAATTTTTATTATATAACTTCTTTTATGTTCTGTAATTAACATATATACATTATATGAAGTTATATAAATGAATCTAGTTTGGGATTTTTGAAGAAATTCCAAAATTATCTTCATGAATATCATTAATGTTTCATCTAATGATTCATCATAATATATGAAAACAAATTGAATTATGGTATAATATAATATTATAGAAAAATATTAATACTATTCCATTCTAATTATGGATTTTCTCATCCTTTTGATAAGAAACTCTACAACAAACTGACCATGGGAACCATGTAAAGAATGCACCAAAAATAATTGAAAAAACAATGTATTAATTGTAAATGGGTGAAATAATGTTATAAAATGATCATATAAGATGATATAAACATGAATATGATTCTTAAAAATATTAATAACTCTCTTTCAACCATTATAAAGGAGGATCAAACACATTTGATGTAAGACGATCCCGAGGTAAGGGAATTCATAACTCAATTTCCATTCATTGGGTTATCCTTCTATGTAATTGCTTTTGTCATGCTAAAATTATTTGTGAAATAAATTTATAAAATATTATGTTCTATTTTGTGGGTTTGTAATGTTTATATATATGAATTTAATTTTATTATTACTTGACTCATTGATATTGTATATTTAAGGGACTCTTCTTTAAAAATCCTTCTTTAAATTTCTATTTTTACATAATACAAAAGGAGTGTTTTTAGGAAATTATTCATATTTTATGATAGTTTTAAATTTTCTGGACATTATTTATAATGAATTTTGAGACATATATCTACCTAAAATACATTGGTTATTTGTAAGTTGGAGTTCGTTCATATGGTTACTCCATGTGAAACTGTGATGGTTACACTATAAAGTAGTCGTGAGGGATACAATGAAAGGTATCTATGAGGGATAAAATTCATAAGGAATTAGTGATGGATACAATATTAATTCCACAAGATACCCTTATAATTTTATTTATGTTTTTATATTCTTTTTATTTATTACAAAACATTGATTAGACCTTGAATAAAAATATTTATTTCCTAAATAAATATCATAGCATTGCTCGATAATAACTATATTATTTAGCTAACAACATATTATCTCGAATAACTAGTGTCGAAATAAATGTGATCGGTCATCCTTGAATAAATATTAAACCAGAATCTGGAATAATATTTATTCAGCTTGTATAATTAATATTTAACTAAGATACATGGAGACACATACTGTTTGGCCCTCTAGGCCCCTTTCTCAGTAGAATTAGGTGGGGCCTACCTGAAGTCCAAGGATTGAGTCTAGCAACATGTCAATCCAAACATAGAGAGACATGATAATTCCTCAATGACGTGTCACCTCCTACAAAGGCATTTCGTGTAATGTAATACATTTGTCTCAATATCTAAAATCATGCAGGTTGTATGCTAGTGTCATCAACCCATGTACTTGATTATTCATTCTTTGACTTTCAACAATTGATCTTGCATAATCCTTACAATGGCCATGGACCTATTTAGGCTATATCAATTTAATTAAAGGGCCTGACATATCTACTTCCATTATAGAACAGAAGGGATAAATCCTTTCTTGCATCATATATTATTGTTCTATTACTCATGATGCACCCAACATATCCAACCTCACTACAAAAAGTGTGTTGTCAAAGTTTTCATCAATACATCTAGGTGTGTGAGTTGTAATACCCATTAATAATAATCTTAAATTCTAAGGACCAATACACACATCTGAAAATAGAAATAAACAATGACACTCTGAAATGTGGATTTATTACTGGTGAGTCCGTTCTCATAATATCCTCCTAGATATTACCAGTGGTGCACACCGTGATAAGGTTCCATAAAATTTTATGAGTCCACACCCCTAATAGACTGTATTATTTTTGTCCCTCATATAACATCATCTGGACATAGAACATATATTCAAGCACATTGTTAGGGCACTTCTAGGTTCCCATCATAGCAGGGAAATTCTGTGACCCTTTAATGCAACAACTATCCTTAGGACATTATCACATGTATTGACCCACATAAGAAAAATCAAGATATGATAAGGTGTTTACTAATTAAAATTGTACAATGTAGTTGGATCTTGGCCAAAAAAGCTAAGAGACTCCCACTTGAACTAGATACTACTACTAACAACCTTTAACCTGTTATCTCTCACATGATATTCATGCTTCTGTTGATGTAGGACTTTGGTCATGGGGTCTGTCACATTCTCTTCTATGGACAATATGCTCACTACAACTTCACCAATTTGATAAAAATTCCTCAAGAGGTGATACATTAAGAGTATATTCTTTGTCTGTTGATGTGACCTTGGTTCTTTTTTAAGATCTTCCACTGTAGTATTATCAAAATACAATGTGAAATGATCTTTACTACTAGAAACCACATCATGCTCTTAGAAAAATTTCAAGATCCAGATGGCTTCCTTGGGTATATCTGATGCTGCTATATGTTCAAAATATATTATAGAATCTGTGGAAACTGGTTACTTTGAACTCCTCTAGATTACAGCTCCTCCATTGAGAAAGAAAACATATCCAGATTGCAAATTTATATCATTATAATCTTTCTGAAAACCGGCATCATCATACCATTTGATGACAAGCTCCTCATCTCCTCCATATACTAGGATCATATCCTTAGTTCTTCTCATAAAATTAAGGATAGTCTTAACAATAATCCAATATTGTTTTCCGATAACTGCTTGATATATTCCTACCAGGCTTTGTGCATAGGAAACATCAAGCCAAAAACATAACATGTCATACATGATGGATCCTATAGCTAAAGTGTATGGGATCTTACTCATTATATCTTTCTCCCATTGTTTCTGAGGAAAACTTTTAATAGAAATATATAGGCCATGTGAAACTGGGACCAATCCCCTCTTGCATTGTTCCATACTAGATCTCTTAAGTATTTGGTCAATGTATTAACCTAGACTTAGTCCAAGAAGCCTCTTGGATCTATCACGGATGATCTTGATCCCTAGAATGTAGGTTGCTTCACCCAACTCCTTCATTGATAAACACTTGTTCAACTAGTCCTAATCTGACTATAATACTGGTACATCATTTCTAATAAGTAATATTTCTACAATATGTAATAATAGGACAATGAACGCATTCCCATTAAGCTACGTATAAACCCAAGGCTGACATTCGTTCTTAATGAAACCAAATTACTTTATGGCTTCATCAAATAAAATATTCCATGACCTGGAAGCTTTCCTTAATCCATGAATGGATTTTTGCAACTTTTATGCCTACTTGGCTTCACGTGGTGTCACAAACACTTCTAGTTGCTTCATATATCCATCTTCATGAAGGTTCTTGTTAAGGAATGCTATTTTGACATCCATCTTCCAAATTTCATAGTCATGATATACTGCTAGGTCGAGTATGAATCTTTTGGATTTAAACATGTCAACTTGCAAGAAGGTTTCATTATAGTCAATTCCTTTATACTATCTGAATCCTTTATCCACTACCATTGATTTATAGGTGATAACTTCACCTTCCATGTCCAGTTTCCTCTTGAATACCCATTTTCACCCAACTGGTTTTACATCAACTATCTCATCTACCAAAAACAATACATGGTATTGATACATGGAATCCTTCTCAGAATTCATAGATTCTAGCCATGTTGTAGCTTCTTGATATTTCTATTGCTTCCATGTAGCAGAGATGTTCATAATTTTCTAATAATAATGATTCACCATTCTCAGTGATTAGGAAATTAATTATATCTGGTTACCTTACCTCTCTTGATCTAATACACAATACTTGTGTTTCTGGAAACTCTTTCTTGGGGACCTGTGAAACTTGATCTTGTACCAAATCTTGTGTATCTTGAGAATCAACTTCATCAATGTCAATCATTCTCCCATTATCCTTTTTGAGGATTTTCTCCCTCTAAAAAAAGATGTCTTGTTAGGATATGGTGACTTTTTTGTCTGAAGTGTTATATAGGTAATATCCTTTCGTTTCCTTGGGATATCCTATAAAGATACACTTCATGAACCATGGTGCTAGTTTGTTGCCTGACAAGGCCTTAACAAATTCTTCTCATACCCATACAGGTGTGTGAGACAAAATGGGTTTTTTTCATTCCATATCATTGAGGTAAATCCATTTTCCTCCTTAGTTGGTACTTAGTTTAATGTGTATGTTGCAGTATGTAATGCATATCACCAAAAGGATAATGGGAGATCTACATGACTCATCATTGATCTCACCATGTCCAACAATGTATGGTTACTCTTTTCACTAACACCATTCCACATTGGTGTATTAGGTGGAGTGAGCTGAGATAGAATCCCATATTCCCATAAAATATTGATGAACTCTTCGTTTAGATATTCTCTACCTCGATCGGATCGAAGTTTCATTATCTTCTTACCAATCTGATTCTATACATCATTCATGAATTCCATAAATTTCTCTAAGGAATATAACTTTTACCTCATTAAGTATACATAACCATATTTACTCAAATCATTAGAAAAAGTAATAATGTAATAATATCCACCTCCAAATTCTACTAGAAATGGTCTACACACATTAGTGTAAACCTATCCTAGAAGCTCTTTGGCCCTTTCACCCTATCCACAGAAAGGTGGCTTGGTCATTTTACCTTGTAAACAAGCATGAAATCTATCAAGTGGTATTAGCTCAGTAGAGTCTAAATAATCATATTGACAGAACTTTGTCAAGCACTTCTCATTTACATGAATGATACGGTGTTTCTAAAGTTGGCTGATGTGTGAGTCATGTTTGTTTTTTCGTTATCGATTTCCAATACTTGGTTTTCTTAATTTAATGCATAAAAATCGTTATTTAAATTTTCCACAACATAACATATGTTTTTCTTATAAAATAAAAAACCTTTATTTCTAAATTGGAAAATAAATCTATCCATATCCAAACAAGATATAGAAATTATGTTCTTGGTAACACTTGGCACATTATAATAGTTACTGAACACCAAAATAATTCCAGTTATCAATGAGAGATGGTGATTTCCAATTGCCAATGTAGCTCGCCTTGTGCCATTGGTAGCTCAATGATCCACCTATTCTATGGAAATATTTCTAAATCCACTTGGTCCCTATATTTGAATATAGTTATGATCCCCAAAAGCTGTATCTAATACCCAATGTGTTGATATGTAATGATTACACTCGATAAAAAATGAACCATTAGCTTCCCCATGATTCTAGGTGCAGTTCATCTTCTAGTGTCCTTTCTAGCAATAAGAAAAACATACTAACTCCCATTACATTCCCTTACTCTAGATCTTCCCCTTCTTGGATGGATGGTGCTCAGTGGATTTATACAGTTTATGAATCCTTGGCCCCTTTTCCATGTCCTCCTTTTTCTTATTCACCAGAAAGACTATGAGTTTATCATTCCCAATGTCCTTATCTACTAGGAGAATTATGTTCAGAAGTTCTAATAGTCTCTTCTCATTGTTTATCATGTTATAGTTGAAAATAAAGCTAGAGAAGATCTTGCACAGTGATGATAGGATGAGATTTGTACACAACTCATCCATGAAATTAATCCCTAAGATGTTCAGGCATTCAATGTATCCAATAATCTTGACTACATTAGGCCCATATGGTGTATAATCCCCATGCTTAGATATAAACAATGTGTTATAGATGTCATATCTCTCCTATATTGCCTTCTCTTGATTGAGATACTTAAGTTGAGACCTCATTTATACGTGTCCTTGTTTTCATGTTGATTCAAGAGCTCATTAGATATGGCCAATAGCATAAACATTGGAAATTTATGGAATCATCCATAAGTTTTATATAGAGAGATAGTTCTTTTTCACTAGTCTTTTTCTAGGTGCAAATGGAATAGGCTCATCTGACACGTACAATTTCTTCATGTGGTGAAGGATGATGCATAAACACCTCTTCCATTCCTTGAAATTAGTGCCGATGAGAAGGTTTTTTCTATCAATTATGGTTTTTAATGATATGTGGGAACTCATTTTTAATTTTTTTTTTATAAAAATTAATATTATTAAGGGTTTAGTACTTTATTATGATAAAAACTAATACAAATAAATAAATTATTATGTACTAGTCTCCCACTATTTAATCGAAATCCAATAGCCCTCACCAATGACTTCAGAATATTCTGTTGCCTTAACATTCTAGTTGCAAGGATATATATTTTCATTTTCATTGCCCTAACTAGTGTTGTTCAAGAAACTTGAAGGGTTTTAGTGGGAAGGATCTATATTTCCTTTGTTGTGTGGACTCCCCAATCCTGAAACCCTTTTGGATTTCCTTAACCTTTGCCTCTTCGTTACACCAGACCCTGCTGTGGAAGTCAAACCTTGTTGTGAACCAATCCATGTCAACCCAAAACCTTGAATTAAAATTCCTTGATAATTGAAAGCACCCCAACTCGGGTTGGTCAAGTACATTGAACTATAGTTCGATTCTAACCAAGATTATGGAAGGCTATACCAACGCAATATTTCATTGAGGTATTTTATCCTTATACAAAATTTTCGATTTTATTATATTTGATTACATTCTTTTTAATATTATATTGGATGTACATAAGTTATTATCCATGTCTAAGATTAAATTTATGCATAATCCCGTCTTATTTAGGTTCCATCTTACAAGCATTTTTACATATTAATTATGTGATCGTGACAACACACCCAAAATAAATAAACCATACAACTGACCAAAATAAAATAAACTTTATGATCACCAGATTGTTCTTTTTTTATTTTATCTAGAGGTTGATAATCTAACACAAGTCCTAGGGTAAAAACACAATGAACCTTTTTGTTTCGTGTTTATAGCTTTGCACCTTTCCACCTTTGTATCTTCTTGGATTGGTTTCACCTTGGCTACTAACTTGAGATGTGTCCACTAGATTGGGAGCCCCATCTATTACATATTCTTTTATCTCACACATATGTGAGGATTAAAATGGGGTTTTACATAAAAATCCTTGGGCCCGTAGGCCCTACATATTAAAGAGGAAAAGGGTTGCAAGATAACAAATTTAATTTAAATTAATTAATTAAAATAAACCACTCACATACAAAGATCTTGGTATAGATAATTATAATCAATACATGCAATGATATTTAGGCATAAATAAATCTGGAATTCAATTCTTTAATTGTTCTTGTTTAAGATAAATCACGCTCGAATTAATTAATTATCTTTAATAAATCAATCCTATTATCTTAAACTCATTTTTCAATTTCCTTGAGAATATCATCCATATTAATTTTAAAAAAATAAATTCATTTGAAATTATCTTTGTATGTAACATGTACCTTGGAGGAAACCTAGTGAATTCCCATTCATAACTACCCAATGAATAGAAATGAACAGTACACATATGCTAAATTAAAAACATATATATATAACACCAATCACATATTCTGCTTCATCTTTTCGCCTACAATATGGTACATGTATCAAGGGAATGTATAATATAATAATAAAATATAAAAAATATGCATATTTTGGATGAGTACAGAACATGTAGTTCAGACTACATGTTGTGTACTTTTGGTTAACGGTCATCCAAAGTACATGCCCGATGACATGTCGTATAGATGTACATAAAAAATCTTTGAAGTACAGGGCATGTTCATTGGGGAACAAGTAGTGTAGTATCCTCATTACACAGCTTCCAGCCAGAAAAGCCTTTTTTAGGGTACACGGTCTAACCCTAACCTGAAGGGACTACACAACATGCTTAGTTGGCCACACGGTGTATAATCTGGAAACCGTGAACCACCTATTCCTGGTCAACACACATAGTCTTAAAGACTTAGGATCCAATGACATGACCCGGTTATACGGACCATCTCGGTACTTGTAACCTATACTACATGGAATATACTATCGAATACACAATGTGTATTTTGGTTTTGTATGTCCAAGAAGCTTTGGCACCTCCTTATGAGATCGGTCGAACATTTATTTTTTATTTAAATAATACGAGTCATCTAATAAAAGTCAAGGTGGTCTAAAATGATGAATCCCTAAAGCGTCCCCATGTTTTACACCAATACATTCTTGGGGTAGATTCCCCAATCTCAAGAATACTACCAATGGATAATCAAGACTACACCCCCAAGAGAGATCATTTGCAGTAAAGTTGGCCACCCAATGAATATATCGAACCCACAACCATTTCCACTTTCCAAGGAACAACCCTGAAAAATGAAATTTAATCTCCAAGGATACTCAAATTTCCCTTGTAGAACCTGAATCAGTACATCTGAGTCTGATTCCACTTCCTAGACTAGAAATGGTAACCTTATGCATAGAATAACTCCCACTAGCAATGCCCGACCCTCTGTTCCCAATGAGCTTCCTGGTCCATGAATGCTGCTTAAGGATAATAACATTGACCCACATCTTCCCACACTATCCCTCCTCCCCTCATTAGTCCATTCATGCATGAACTTTCCACAATGATTTATAATCCATTATCCGAAGGGTTCCATCTTACTCGGCCTCCCTGTAACCTCGGATGACCCACCAGTCTGATAATAGAGTTACGGAACATAGTATAGTTCCCCCCCCCCCACTTCAACAATGAACTTGATTCACGTAGAAGACCATTCATTTTCACCATAAGAATAGAACTTGAATACCAGCCGTCCCATCATACTATATTTCATGCCTCCCACAGTGACAAAAATATCGAGATAACTGTGATGCTGTGAACCTAATTTTTCATCACGTTCTATTCATCTCTTGAGAACCAGCCCTCAAAAAACTCCTATAAGGAATTGAAATCAGCATTGTACTTAACCCATCTATCCTTGTTATACTACATACATCACGCCCATTCCCCCATTATGAACAAGTGAAGAATCTACTTTTTATGAGGAATATCACCGCAGTAGCACTGAAAGAAGAGGAATAGATCTTGAGATTCATATTTAAAAGAACAGTTAAATTGAATTTAAACAAATAAATTTTTAAATTCTTAAATAACCAACAAAAAAATAATTATAATCAATGATATGACTACTATGATACCACATGAAGGTTCCGGGCATAGTGGAAGTATGTTGGGAAATATACCCAACTTCAATTTTTTCGTTAATGACTTTTAATCTGAGATCTTTCAAGATATTAAAATTTTGGATCTTCGAAATAGAATGAAGAATGAACAAAAATAATGGATTCCCATAACCCTATAGAGGATCATCATATATTGGATATATCTAATTTAATTAAATGATAAGAATTACCTTGATGGTATTCTCTCTCTGTTGATTTTCTTATCACAATCTGATAGGATTCATTGTTTCATCATAGATTCCAAGTGTAGGATCCCTCAATCGGTGATCCACATGTACTAAACATATCTCTAGACATCACTGAATTTATCTCCAATTGGTAGGATAAAAGAGCCTTCGCTTGAGATGTCATCCTATGACCACCTTGATCTGATGGAGAAGGATCTCTCTCTCATATCTTAAGAGCGTTCTTAGAAGAAAAGAATTCTCTCTTGGCTTGAGAGCCTTCTATAGATCCATTGTGAACAACCTATCAATATAGATAGACTAACGCGAATTATATAATTGGGATTTTGATTACATAGAATTATAAAATAAATTAATTAACCGGAATCATTTATTCATTTCATTTAAATCATTTTAATAAACCATGTCTAATAATAACTGTTGACTATTATTTTTACTTGACATGCGCCCAGCAAATTTCACCTAATATTATTTAATTAAAAAATAATATTATTTCTCATAACTTCCCAGAAAAAAATAAATGGTGTGTATATTAATATACATGGTGTGTACTTTTGTTTTTCCATTCCCTTTATTTCCAACACCATATTAATTATACCTTGAATAATGGCTATTTATTTCATAAATAAATATCCCTGCATTACTCGTGAATAAATATATTATTTTGCAAAAAATTGTAATGCCCTGACCCCAGTTACCTAGAGTCGGTGCATTATTACATAACATTGGCATGATCACAAGAAGGATCAAATCTCGAAATACCGATTGGTTTAGTAGCCTTGGAAACACTAGATATATTCATAAAGTTTTACATTACATAATAAAGTGAAAAACTACTAAAAACGTATTGTCTCCATAGTCCACACTATTATCCCCCCATAATATCCCTGCAGGTCATTCATAATTTACTTCTTCACATCCTGGAAAAAATAAAACATAGAAAAGGGGTGACCTCAAATGCCCAGTAAGGATAACAATGTAGCAGAAACTTTCATAAATAAGAATAAACATTTAAGGAAATGTATAACTAAAACAAAATCCTTTTAAACTTGAACTTCAACATAGTATGGAAAAAATAAAATGAAATAATTCCATTTACTTATTCACATGGATATTCAACTAATCTAATAATCACATGCAATATCAATAACCACTTTCAGAATGATGGAATGCATAATGCCAGACTATCATAACCACATAGCCAAGGCCTCATGCCAAGACTACAAATAAGATTTTTCCAAGGCCTTGTGCCAAGGAACTAGTTTGTCTCATGAGAACTACTGATGCATCGAGGAGCTATAGCAGGCTCCACCCGTCACATATTACGTCTGATTCATTCCCATACGAAAAGGTTTAAACATAACATAAACATTCGTATTAAAACTAGCATACGAAATGTAAATACATCATACATAAACCAATCATTTTATAAAAATAACACATACATAGTAAAACATATCACAAAACCTTCAATATAGAAGTTTTGTATCATAATAAATCAACATCAAATAAGCATAAAATTCATCAAAGGATGTTGACATAGATGAAATCAAAACTCTTTTTAGAGAAATATCTCTTTCTATTTTGAAATAATTTAAGAGTCATATATTTATAAAATAAAACATTTTCTTTTAAAATATTCTTATAAGATTGTATGGGAAGCTTCGAAGATTTTATAACGATAGAAAATAGTCGCACCCGCCGTATAAGTTAAAAAAACATTCTTACCTTAATTCTGCTGAAAAGGTTAAAAGCATCTTGTTTGGAAAACGACAGAAAGATTCCTTTATAAACCTCTTATAAAAAGTCAAAAAAGGGTATAAATGACTTTAACCCATATTCTTGTAAATAGTAAAAATGTTTTGAAATACATTTTTAAGAAAAATGGATGTGGATGATAAAGAGATCCCAGTAGATTCTTACGTATAAACAACCTCGGATAATGAAGAGATTGCAAAATAAACCTTACCTTCTACTTTTCCTTGGTTGGGGGTAGGTTAACCTCCTGTATAATGGTGAAATAATTGTTATTAAATTATTCAAGAATCATATACATTAATATTATATCATATATGATCTTTTAACTTGCTTTGTTAATAATATCTTAGTATTATCGTTGTTTTGGGTGTTAACTTACACATTTTATTTTATATGTTTTGTTACGTAAGCCATGTTTTTCATGGATAGGTTATATCTTAATCATATCCAGAATTATATCAAGTCCTTAGATACTATTATTAATCATCAAATGAGAATTATACTTGAATGGATATGATGGAGAATGAATCTTATCACGTTCGTGGAGACGGTAGTCCGTACGTACGCACGAGCGACAATATCATTCTTTTGATCTTAAAATAATATATAATTGGATGGTATATCATATATAAAGAATAATTATCATGTTATATTTATTATTTACATTAATTAAACATCATTATTATACCCATCTAAATAATAATATATTGAATAATAATTACACCATGACGTGGAGACGGTAAGCCGTACGTACGCACGTATGGTGACATGTTATTCAAAGGATTGATATAATACTGAATATTGTTGTGCCATATTTATAATAATATTAAAGTATATGGGAGATACTTGATTCATTACTTTATAATGAGAAAAACAAAGAAAGAAGAAGTGGAAGAAGAAATGAATTTGAAAAAAGGTGGTGAAAACATTACCTCTTCTTCAGGTTCTTCATTTTGATTTGATCAAAAGGGCTCCTTATGTTGGCTTTATGACTAAAGGAAGGCCTCTAAGATTATATGAGGGAAGTTTATAGAGTATTTGGGTAGAGGTTTGACGATCCAAAAGGCTTTGAAGGTGTGAGTTAATGAGAAGGGAGAGTACCCTTTTATAAGAGGGGTGAGGGGCACCTTTGGAAAAGCAAGATATATTATTTTATAATAAATTCATATTCGGTTTCTAATGTATCCAAAGTGTATTATTTAAAGGTTAAGGTGGGTATGGGTCGAAAACCACTCAACCAATAGGATTTAGACAGGTTTGGGTCATTATATTAACCTTATTTTTTAGTTTTAACTCTTAGTTAATTGGTTTGACACTTACCGTGTCACTCTGTATTTTTATATTATATAGTTTATAAACTTAATATATACCTCCAAGAGACCCCCAAGTGGTCCATTAATGATACAACTATCATGATATAAGTCTCTTGGCCAAACCTTAGTTGTTTAGGAATTTAATATCAATTAGTAATATAATATTTGTTTTAAAAACTTTTTTATGTCAATTTTAACACTATTTGGAAAATAGATTGTTGTGAAACTCATAACAGAATGATTAGTTCGAAAAAAGTAAATTAAATCAATCCTAATATGTCATATTATCCTATAAAATTAGTGTAATTTATTAACAGTCTCAAATTATATTTATTGGTGTATTTATAATATCAATTATTTTAATGTTTCACTATTATGGTAATTACTGCATCATCATTGTGTCATAAATAAATTAAATCATTTAGTGTCTAAAATTTATAAATAAAATATCATTATGTAGGAAATATTTTTATATTTCTAATGAATATTTACAATCGAATTTATCTTATGTATAACCCTATATTAAAAATGTTTTAGTAAATAAACTTTGATTTTAACTCTTTTAAATTTTCTTTGAATTAAATAATAATAAATGTCCTAATCTAATCCAAGTGGACCTAAATGATAATTTTTTATTCCTAAGGTTGATTTCGGTCGAGATACACTTGTCCAATAGAATTAGGACATGTGTTAGGGTAATATTAATATCATTTTAACCCTTAATTACTCTATTTACTTTTAACTGTGGTAAATAAAAGTAAAAAGTTACTATTCACCAAAAATTATTTTCATCTCATTGAACCACATTTTACTCCTTGATATTAACCGTGTCTCTCGGATTTTCTAAATTCCAATCACAGAAGTGGTAAAATTATGTTTTATGAAAAATTCAGTTTTTTAACTACCACTTAGTGGTTTCACTATTCATCAAAAATTGATGTTTTTCTAAACAATGCCCAAATTTCACCCTAATCTATAATTGTTATTCGGAATTCAAAAATGCTGTCAATTCTAAAAAATTCCAAACATATAAGTTTCATTAATTAATTTTATTATTAATTCCCGTTATTACAACAAATTGCGTGTTTTTAAGAAACAATATATATCAAAAGATTGAAAATTGTTTAAGTACAATTTCAAAGTGAAATTAATTATAATGAACACCATTGGATAAAATGGTAAAAATATATTCTAGTTATACTTTAAAACCACTAAATAATATAATTTATCACTATAAATTATTTTGATTAAAAAAGTTGTTTTTAAGTATTTTCACTATTCATAAAAATTGGAAGTTCTCAGAAAAATACCAAAAATTCAAATTAGGATAATATCGATATTCTGAATCCAAAATTGAAGTCCATTCTGAAATATAAAATATATATAATTTCAAAAAGTAGGTATTACTATTCATAACGGCTAGTTTGATTGGTTGTGGTGTGTTAGAAGTCGATGTTGCGTACAACACACGCTATCACATTATTCAAAGAGAAGCATACTGTAGAAGCTTGGGGTGTTACATTCTCCCCTCCTTCAAATAATTTCGTCCTAGAAATATGTAGAATACTACTGCATGAAAAGACCCGGGTGGTTCTTCATCATAATTTCCTCAGGTTCCCACGTTCCCTCTTCCATCGTATGGTTTCTCCACAAGACTTTTACCAGACGAGTCGTCCGGTTTCTCAGTACTTGTTCTCTCGTATCAAGAATCTTGGCAGGCTAATCGCAATAAGACAGATCGGCTTCCATTTCTAATTCTCATAGGTAAGTATATGTGTCAGTTCAGGCATGTATTTCCTCAATAGAGATATGTGGAACACATCGTGAACTTTGGAGAGACTTGGCGGCATTGCCAATCGGTAAGCTACAGCCCCAATTCATTCTAGAATTTCAAAAGGTTTGATGTACCTGGGACTCAATTTACCTTTCTTACCAAAACTTATGACTCCCTTCCATGGAGATATCTTCAGGAAAACATAATCACCGACTTGAAATTTCAAATCCTTCCTTCGATTATAGGCATAGCTCTTCTGCCTACTTTGAGCTGGTTTGATGTGATTTTGGATTACCTTCACCTTTTCCATCGTTTCCTACACCAGTTCTAGGCCTACAAGTTTTCTTTCACCAACATCATCCCAACAGGTTGGTGTGTGGCATCTCTTTCTATATAACACTTCATATGGTGCGATATGAATACTCGAATGGAAGCTATTGTTATAGGAAAATTCTACCAGAGGTAAATATTGATCCCACATACCCTAAAAGTCAAGTGAGAAGGATCTCAACATGTCTTCTAAGGTTTGAATAGTTCGTTCTGATTGTCCATCAGTTTGAGGGTGGTAGGCAGTGCTCAAATGAAGTTCAGTATCCAAGGATTTCTGAAGACTTTTCCAGAATCTTGAATTAAAATGGGGATCATGATCAGAAACAATCGATAGGGGTACCCCATGAAGTCTCACAACTTCATTAATATATAGTCTTGAAAGACGTTCATGTGGCAGATCTTCTCTTATAGTAAGAAAATGTGCTGACTTGGTAAGACGATCAACAATGACCCATATTGCATCGTTCCTTCTAGGAGTCTTTGGTAGCCCCATGACAAAGTCCATCATAATATTGTCCCATTTCCACTCCGGTAAGGGAAGAGGATTCATGACTCCTCCAGGCTGTTGGGTTCCAGCATTCACTTGTTGACAAACCATACATCTTGACACAAAATCAGCAATATCCCTCTTCATGTTGTCCCACCAACGTTGTTCCTTCAAATCTCTATACATTATTGTGCACCCAGGGTGTATCGAGAAATTGGAACTATGAGAATCATCCAGCAATTCCCTTTTTAGATCAGGTATATCGGGAAAACAAAGTCTCTTACTGAATTTCAAAATTCCATCTTCATACACAAAGTCTCTCAATCTCCCACCATTCACATCTTTAATCTTCTTTTTAAATTCTTCATCATCGGTCTGAGAACTCTTAATCCTTTCTAGTAAAGATTTTTTGGCAACCATTTGAAAAAGAATTGATGTTTCACCTTCCCTGGTTATTCCCATGTCCATCTTCACTAGATCCATGAAAATTGGATCCCTTTCAATTCTCATATTGTTCAAAACTCCATGGTGTTTTCTGCTCAAAGCATCTGCAACCTTGTTTGCCTTCCCCGGGTGGTAGTGTATCGTGCAATCATAATCCTTGAGTAATTCAAGCCATCTCCTTTGCCTCATGTTGAGTTCTTTTTTTTGTGAAAATATACTTGAAACTCTTGTGATCAGTATAAATCTAACATTTTTCACCATAGAGGTAGTGCCTCCATATCTTCAAAGAAAATATCATAGCTGATAACTTGAGATCATGAGTAGGATAGTTTTTCTCATGAATTTTAAAATTTCTTGATGCATAGGCAATAACCCTATCATTCTGCATAAGGACACAACCAAGTCCTTTCTTTGATGCATCACTATAAATAACGAACCCATCATTCCATAATGGTAGAATCAATATAAAAGCACTGACTAATATTCTCTTCAGTTATTCAAAATATTATTTACACACTTTTTTCCAAACAAATTTAACCCCTTTACGTGTGAGCTTTGTTAATGGGTTAGCCAACCGGGGAAAATTCTGGATGAAACATCGATAATAACCTGCTAAACCAATAAAAATGCGTACCTCAATTATACTTGTAGGTGCTGGCCATTCTTGGATTGCCTTGGTCTTAGAAGGATCCACAGAGATTCCATCTTTAGAGACAATATGGCCAAAAAAAGAAATCTCCTGACGCCAGAATTCACACATGCTAAACTTCCAATATAATTCATGTCTTCTCAGAGTCTTGAGGACAATGCGCAAATGATTTCATGATCATCGTAGCTTTTGGAGTATACCAAGATATCATCAATAAATAACACCACAAATTCATCGAGATATTCCTTGAAAACTCTATTCATCAGATCCATGAATACAAAGGGTGCATTAGTCAATCCAAAAGGCATTACAGTAAACTCGTAATGCCCATACCTGGTTCGAAATTCTGTCATTGGAATGTCTTCCTTATTTACACACAACTGATGGTATCCAGATCGAAGGTCAATCTTTAAAAAGTATTGAGCTCCATGAAGTTGGTCAAATAAATCATCAATGCGAGGTAGGGGATACTTGTTCTTTATTTTTATAGCATTGATCTCCATATAGTTGATACATAACCTCATAGATCCATATTTATTTTAAACAAAAAGAACAGGGGCTCCCCATGGAGAAACACTAGGGAGAATAAATCCCTTATTACTCAATTCCTCTAGTTGTTTCTTTTGTTCAACTAATTGTATAGTTTCCATTCTATAAGGGGTCTTCAATATAGGCCTTGATCTGGGAATTAAATCAATGGAAAACTCAACTTCTCGTTCTGGAGGATGCCAAGGTAAATCGTCCGGAAACACATCAACATATTCTTTAACAATAGGTACATCTTCTATTTGAATATTCCTTTCCTCACCCACTGTAATTTCATCCTCTTCCCCCCCAATAATTGAATTTAGTTGATCTACTGGGGGTGGATCTAGATAAGAATTAGGTGGTGATGCTTCTATTCTAAATATAAGGTGTTCCTTATCATCATCATCAAAAATTGTAACCTCATTCTTCTTACAATAAATATTCACATCATAGTCCGAAAGACAATCCATACTGAGGGTTATATCAAACTCAATCATAGTTATGACGATGAGATCAGCAGATAAAGAACATTTATGTGCTCTAATGGGGACTGATTCACAAAACTTTGTTGCAATGATACTTCCCTTAGGATTTTTAACAAACAACTCCCTTGTTAAATCAAATTTGAAATATCTAATTTTCTTAGAAAACTGGGAAGATATGAAACAATGTGATGATCCAGAATCAAATAATGCATCTGATAAACATGAGGAAACCATTAAATTACATGCCACCATGTCTTTCGGAGCTTCTACCTCAGCAGTAGTGATAGCATAAGCTTGGCCTTGATCCCTTGTTATTTTCTAAGGTATGTTACCCTGACTCTTAGAACAATCATTTAAATAATGTCCCATCTCCCAGAAATTGTATCACTGAAAATTGGTAGCTTCCTTCATCCCTTTGCAATCATGAGCTTGGTGGCCTTTTTCACCACACTTGTAACAGACACCAATTCCCTTCAAGCAAGTACTGCGGTGTTTATTCCCACATTTACAACAGGATGGATATCTAACCTTTCCCTTCTTCTCCTTATTTCTATTCCCAGATTGATCAGTAGATCTCTTCTTCTCTTACTTTCCTTTAAAGTAATAAGACTTATAGAATTCATTTTCTGTCTTTATAGCACATGAGAAAGTGTCTTCATACAAAGAGAAGGATTGTGAGACTAATGATCGACGGAGAAATGGTTTTAACCCATCAAAGAAATGATCACTAATACTTCTTGGGTTATGTATATAATCTCCAGCATACCTTGCTAACCTTGTAAAGTTAGCCTCCTACTTTGCGACATTCTCATCCTCCTTTTGTCTCAGACTCAGAAATTTCCTTTCCATATCTGCTCAATGGTCACGAGGAAAGTTTTTTTCTAAAAACAGATGCTTGAACTCCCTCCATTCCATATTTGATACATCATCATCTTCCTTAATGTTTTGAATCAATGACCACCATTGATCAGAATCTCCAGTGAGGTGGTAAACTGCCATGATAACTTTTTCCATTTCACTACTCCCCAAAGCCTGAAATATTTTCTCTAGGGAACTTATACATTGCTTAGATACTAATGTATTTGTACTCCCAGTGAATGATTGTGGTTACTTCCACATGAAGCGATCTAACATTGATCCTCCACGCTGCGGATCAGGGTGCTCCATACAAGTAAAGTTTTTATTCATAACTTGAGTGAGTTGTCTGAGTATGGTGATTAGCTGATCGGCACCAGTTGCATCACCAGCTCCACTATAATTATCTTCAGCAGGAGGGAAATCCCTACATGGAGTTCCTATATTGATATGGTTTCGATTTCTTCCACTAGGCACCATTTCTAAACAATGGAATAAACTAGATCAGTTTATGAATCAAAATACATAATTCCACACTTATAAAACACTTAACATAAATTGAACTATTTATGGATATTATCCATAATCATAAAAATGATTTATTTGAGGAAGTATATACTCATAAACCCTTCATAATGATTTGTAGAGAAAATGAGAGTTATCTTAAGCATATCCCCAAGGAGTGTCGTAACCAAGAGTTCAGCAAGGCCCGTTTTTGTGCACCAGTTCTCGTTCGAGTCTAGCTCAAAGCGGTGTTTTCGGGTTTTACCCCTAGGTACATCTGTGCCAGAGCCGCCTCTTCTTGATCATATCCAAACAGGGATGTATTTCTCGGAAAACTCAGAAAATCTCTACAATACCAAAATTCTAGGAAGTTCTTCTATACTAATCCTCAAAGTCCATATTAGGTCTATGTGCTCTAATCAGAGTTTGTCTAAATCTAGCTTCCAAGGTTTGTACTAAACTTCCTCTGATACCAACTCTAACACCCCGACCCCAGTTACCTAGAGTCGGTGCATTATTACATAACATTGGCATGATCACAAGAAAGATCAAATCTTGATAGATCGATTGGTTTAGTAGCCTTGGAAACAATAGATATATTCATAAAGTTTTACATTACATCATAAAGTGAAAAAACTACTACAACAACATATTGTCTCCATAGTCCACACTATTATCCCCTCATAATATCCCTGCAGGTCATTCATAATTTACTTCTTCACATCCTGGGAAAAATAAAACATAGAAAAGGGTTGATCTCAAATGCCCAGTAAGGATAGCAATATAGCGAAAACTGTCATGAATAAGAATAAACATTTAAGGCAATGTATAACTAAAACAAAATCCTTTTAAAATTTAACTTCAACATAGTATGGAAAAAATAAAATGAAATAATGTCATTTACTTCTTCACATAGATATTCTACTAAGCAAATAATCACATGCAATATCAATAACCACTTTTAATATGATGGAATGCATAATTCCAAACTATCATAACCACATAGCCAAGGCCTAGTGCCAAGACTACAAATAAGATTTTTCCAAGGCCTTGTTCCAAGACACTAGTTTGTCTCATGAGACCTACCGATGCATCGAGGAGCTATAGCGGGATCCACACGTCACATATTAAGTCCAATGCATTCCCATATGAAAAGGTTTAAACATAACATAAACATTTGTATTAAAACTAGCATAAAAAATGTAAATTCATTATTTATAAATCATGAATGGTATAAAAATAACACATCCACAGTCAAACATATCAAAAAACCTTCAATACAATATAAAAGTTTTGTATCATAATAACTCAACTTCAAATAAGCGTAAAATCCATCAAAGGATGTTGACATAGATGAAATCAAAACTCTTTTTAGAGAAATATCTCTTTCTATTATGAAATCATTTAAGAGTTATATATTTAAAAAATAAAACATTTTCGTTGAAAATATTTTTATAATATTGTAAGGGAATCTTCGAAGATTTTATAACAGTGGTAAATAGCCACACCCGCCATATAAGTTAAAAAAACATTCTTACCTTAATTCTGCCGAAAAGGTTAAAAGCACCTTGTTTGGAAAACGACAGAGACATTCCTTTATAAACCTCTTATAAAAAGTCAAACAAGGGTATAAATGACTTTAACCCATATTCTTGTAAATAGTAAAAAAGTTTTGAAATACATTTTTAAAAATCATGGATGTGGATGATAAAGAGATCCCAATAGATTCTTATATATAAACAACCTCGGATAATAAAGAGATTGCGAAATAAACCTTACCTTGTACTTTTCCTTGGTTGGGGGTAGATTAACCTCCTGTATAATGGTGAAATAATTGTTATTAAATTATTCAGGAATCATATACATTAATATGATATCATATATGATCTTTTAACATTGCTTTGCTAATAATATCTTAGTATTATCGTTGTTTCGAGTGTTGACTTACTCGTTTTCTTTTATATGTTTTGTTACGTAAGCCATGTTTTTCATGGATAGGTTGTATCTTAATCATATCCAGAATGAAATCAAGTCCTTAGATATGATTATTAATCATCAAATGAGAATTATACTTGAATGGATACGTTGGAGAATGAATCTTATCACGTTCGTGGAGACGGTAGTCCGTACGTACACACGGGCGACAATATCATTATTTTGATATTAAAATAATATATAATTGGATGTTATATCATATAGACAGAATCATTATCATGTTATATTTATTTTTTACATGAATTACACATCATTATTATACCCATCCAAATAATAATATATTTAATAACAATTACACCACAACGTGGAGATGGTAAGCCGTACGTACGCACGTATGGTGACATGTTTTTCAAAGGATGAATATAATACTGAATTTGGTTGTGACATAGTTATAATAATAATAAATTATATATCAGATACTGGATTCATTATTTTAGAATGGGAAAAAAATAAAGAAGAAGTGGAAGAAGAAATGAATTTGAAAAAGGCTTGTGAAAACAATACCTCTTCTTTGGGTTCTTCCTTTTGATTTGATCAAAAGGGCTCCTTAAGTTGGATTTCTGACTAAAGGAAGGCCTCTAGGATGAATTGAAGGATGTTTAGAGAGTATTTGGACAGAGTTTGGCCGAGCCAAAAGGCTTTTAAGGTGTGAGTTAATGAGAAGGGAGAGTTCCCTTTTATAAGAGGGGTGTGGGGCACCTTTGGAAAAGCTAGAAATATTATTTTATAATAAATTCATATTCGGTTTTTAATGGATCTAAAGTTTATTATTTAAAGTTTAAGGTGGGGATGGGTCTAAAAACACTCAACCAATAAGATTTAGACAGATTTGGGTTATTATATTAACCTTATCTTTTAGTTTTAACTCTTAGTTAATAAGTTTGACAATTACCATGTCACTTTTTATTTTTATATTATATTGTTAATAAACTTACTATATACCTCCAAGAGACCCCCAATTGGTCCATTAATGATACACCTATAATGATATAAGTCTCTTGGGGGAACCTTAGATTTTTGGGATTTTAATATCAATTATTAATATAATATTTGTTTTAAAAACTCTTTTATGTCAATTTTGACACTATTTGGAAAATTGATTTTTTGAAAATCATAATAGAATGATTAGTTAAAAAAAAGAAAATTAAATCAATCATAATATTTTATATTATCCTAGAAAATTATTGTAATTCATTAAAGTCTCAAATTATATTTATTTGGGTATTTATAATCTCAATTATTTAATTTTCACTATTATGGTAATTACTGCATCATCATTGTGTCATAAATAAATTAGATTATTTAATTTCTAAAAATTATAAATAAAATACAATTATGTAGGAAATCTTCTTATCTTTCTAATTAATATTTACAATCTAATTTATCTTATGTATAACCCTATAATAAAAATGTTTTATTAATTAAACTTTGATTTTAACTCTTTTAACTCTTCTTTAAATTAAATAATAATAAATGTCCTAATCTAATCCAAGTGGACCTAAATGATAATATTTTATTCCTAAGGTTGTTTTTTTGGGGATATACACTTTTCCAATAGAATTGGGACATGTGTTAGGGTAATATTAATATCATTTGTACCCTTAATTACCCTATTTACTTTTAACCGTGGTAAATAAAAGTAAAAAGTTACTATTCACCAAAAACTATTTTCATCTAATTGAACCACATTTTACTCCTTGATATTAACCGTGTCTCTCTGATTTTCAAAATTCCAATCACAGAAGCGGTAAAATTAAGTTTTATGAAAAATTCAGTTTTTTAACTACCACTTAGTGGTTTCACTATTAATCAAAAATTAAAGTTTTTCTGAATAATGCCAAAATTTCACCCTAGGCTATAATTGATATTCCGAATTCAAAAATGATTTCTATTTTACAAAATTACAAACATATAAGTTTCATTAATTAATTTTATAATTAATTCCCGCTGTTACAACAAATAGCGTGTTTTTAAGAAACAATATATATCAAAAGATTGACAATTGTTTATGTCCAATTTCAAAGTGAAATTAATTATAATGAACACCATTGGATAAAATGGTAAAAATATATTCTAATTATACTTTAAAGCAACTAAATAATATAATTTATCACTATAAGTTATTTTGATTAAAAAAGTTGATTTTAATTATTTTCACTATTCATAAAAATTGGAAGTTCTCATAAAAATTCCACAAATTCAACTTAGGATATTTTTGATATTCTAAATCCAAAAATGAAGTCCATTTTGAAATATAAAATATATATAATTTCAAAAAGTAGGTATTACTATTCATAATGGCTAGTTTGATTGGTTGTGTTTTGTTAGAACTCGATGTTGCGTACAACACACGCTATCACATTATTAAAAGAGAAGCGTACTGTAGAAACTTGGGGTGTTAAAAAAATATATTCTCTCAAATAACTAGTGTCGAAATATATGTGATCTTACATCCTTGTATAATTATTAATCCCCAATCAGGAATAATATTTATTCAACTTTTTATATTAATATTTAACTGAGATACTTGGACAGAAATAGTGTGTGACCCTCTAGGCCTTTTTCTCAGTGGCATTAGGCTGAACCTACCTATTGTACAAGTTTGTCATATAGAAACATGACAAGGAACCAATTGAGAAATAATTTAATGCCAAAATGGCGTGTCACCACATACAAATTCTTACCGTGTAATGTAATCCCTTTGTCTCGAAATCAAGAATCAAGCGGGTTGTACACTAGTGAAATCAACCCATGTACTCGATTATTCTTTCTTTGAGTTTCTAGAATTAAACTCACCCATTCCTTACCATGGCCATGTATTTATTTAGGCTATATCAAATCCATCAAAGGCCTTGAGATGTCAACTTTCATTATGGAGTATAAGGGGAAAATCCTTTCCCACATTACTTATTAATGTTGTATTACTCATGATAGACCCAAATATCCTTCATCGATGAGAACAGCGTGTCGTCACAGTTTTTTTCAATACATATAAGTGCATGAGTTTAAATACCCTTTTATAATAATCTTAAATTATAAGGACCAATACACACATCCGTAGATAGGTTCATCAAACGACAATATAAAATGTGTATTCCTTACTGGTGGGTCTCGTTATCATAATATCCTCTTGGATATTACCAAGGCCGCACACCATGAGAAGGTGCCTCTAAATTTTATGAGTACTCAACCCTAATGGCTTGTATTATTTGTGTCCCTAAAATAACATCATCTATCTATATAACATATATTCAATACCATTGTTATGTCACATTCAGTTTCTGGTCATATCAGAGATATGCTATGACCCATTAATGCAACAAATATCCCTAAGACATTATCACATGCATATAAATCATAAGAACAATCAAGATGTGATAATGTATTTATTAATGGATAAAGTATAATGTAGTTGGTTTTAGGCCACAAACTCCAGCAGTTATGTGGGATAAAAATCATAAGGCATTAGTTAGTGTTACAAAATTACGTAATTAATTCACCAAGATACCCATATGGTTTTATTTATGTTTTATATGGAAATACCATGTTTCAAAAGTATGTATATGATTCTTTACGGGTAATAAGTATGTCTTTGTGAAAATTATTTCATATATTAATAATTATTCACGTACTAATGGTTTCTCTCCTTCTTTTTGTATCCCTTATTAAACTTATTCTCCTCATCCCATGTTTTAAAATGTTTTTTTATAGGTTTTAATGATGGGTAAGAAAAAATTATAATCCATTATTAATGTTTTTTATTATATTAATGAAAATATTTGATTGTTTTTATAAATTCTTTTGTATGATGAAAAAATGGATATTGTATTAGTTGTACCCAATTTTTATGCATGTGGGTTGATATGTATGAATTGTGTCCTAAAATTCTAAAAATCTAAACTTAAATAGGTATTTTTAATGTAAAAGTTAAGTCCTAAAGAAAATTACTATATTATGTAATTTTTATGGTCGGGTCCTTATAACCTTAATGTCAAGATGAAGGTCATTATTCTTGAGTTATTATATGATGATGTAAAACATTCATCTTACGGACAACCATGTTTTACAAAATTTACCTTGAGGGAAATTATTTGATTCAAGAAGGTGATCTAGATATTTATAATAAGGTGAATTGATGTTGTTATCATGTGTATGGTATATTTTATTTACACTCTCATCCTCACACGAGAACAAATGTTTAAATTTAAATGTTGGAAAATTTATTTTGCGATGATAATGAATTATTTTCAAATCATGGATTTTTGGGTTAATTTTATTTCACCATTTTGTTGATATGGATATAGATGAGTAAGTTGAATAAAAATATGATGATATTTTCCAAAAAATAATGTTTTCTAAAAAATTAAATCACTGTTTAAATTATATGGAAATCATTAACACCCGAGTTAATCCCTATTGTTTTCCTCATCGTTCATGGCTCGCATAGACATAGACTTTGTTGATTTATGACTTATTAAATATAAAACTGATGATATCTTTCTCTTTTGAAATTGATATGTAATATAAGGAAAATATAAAAGAATAAAATCATTTTATAAAGATCCTCCCACAGTAATTGTGCCAAGAAGGGGAATTCAAAAATCATATCATTAAGTGGTATGAAAAATGATTATCATGTATTATATTTTAAGAATAATGAGATAAAATATATAATTATTTTATTATTAATAAGGGGGGGAAAGAATAATTTAATTTGAAGAGAAATACTAATTGATTATAAATATAATTGGGAAGATGGTTATACTCATAAGAATTGATTATATTATATTGTAGTTTTTTATATATTTTGTGTAATGAAAATTAGAATGTGTAAATAAAAGAAATTTATTATATTTTCTTGGGGTAAAGTTATATAAAAGTACACACAATAATTTTTTTCTAATAAGAATCCACAAATAGATTACTTTAGATCTATCACCATAAAAATATAGTATTCTTTAGAAGGTGTTGGAAGAGAATGAATTGGTCCTCTACATTTATTTTAGTCACTACATCAGCCACATATTTTTTAATATCCATGGGTAGATTCAAAAATATTATGTTATAATAAATATCATTTAATGATATCGTTAGACAAAGAATAAAATTAGTAGAATTAAAATCTTCATGAACCTATTGATTATAATCATCTTCTTGGTTAGAAAGAACTACTCCAATATCATCATCATATTTTAACTAAACACCATATTCTCGATAATGTGGGTCACCTTATCATTATCATCATTATTCATTAAGGAATGAATAATAAATGTCTTTGACAAAAAAATGTGATTTGTGAATTGGATTTTATAGTAATAAAAATAAGAAATAACTGAATCTAATGTCAAGTATAATCCATTCAACCAGCCATCTTTAACTGTTGGGTTGTCTTGAAAGGCCACATAGAGGATTGTATAATTGTGTAGGATATATAGTTATGTAGTTTAATTTCTTCAATTATTATGTTATCCTAAAAATTAGGAGGGTTGATCTATTCTTTTTCCTTAACCTCCACTCGATGGAATTTCATAATGTAGTGTGATAATTCTATGAAGACCTTTTCCAAGACATCTATAATTGGATACTTTTCGTCTTATTTAAGGCCCCCATTGAACTTTTTAAATATATATTCAATATAAGTATTCATTGAAATCATTATTATTATTTTTTCATAAAAATAGAATTTTTGAAATGAATAATTAACAGGTTTAAATTAAATGAATTTCATTTATTAATTTGGTTAAAATTTATGGTAATCAATTATTTTTTCGGAAAACTATTTTATCTATTTGATGAACATACATAGAAACATAAAAAAAAATTATATGTGGTATTTTTCATGAATTTCACATAAATAAATATTTATTTTTTAATGAATGAAATATTGTGTAATGATATTGTCGATCTCTTAGGTGGCCACTTCTATATGTTATTCTTCTTATTTTGTTAATAACAGTTATCTAAAATATAGTAAAATGGGGGATTTTATAAAATATTGATTATATTGATTTATATATATAATATATTTAAAAAATTAATCAAAAACTATGAAAGAATGTTAGTACGAAGAATGTAGTTACTTATAGGAGTTAATTAGGATACTATAATTATATATAAAAATATTTATCCTTGCTATTTTTTTTTCATTTTTAGAATAACCATGCCACTTGACACCCTCGCATTTGAATTTTTATTTTCTCTAAAGGAACCTCTCCATTAAGGATAGTCTCCCTAAAATCACCATAATAATGATAAATCTACCATCATTATAAAATAGTATTATAATGAAATAGATAAATAATGATTAATGAAAAGAAGAAAGAAATGGAAGTGAAATATGGAGGAACCCTATACCAAAGTAGATTTCACTACTATTGAAATTTTCAGAGTAATTTTTTTTATTTAAGTTAAATGATCTCTAATAATACTTAACTCCCCCCAACCAAAGTCAAGAATATTTCAAAATAATCATCTTGTTGAGAGGGAATAGAGTTGGAGAACATAGACAATATAGTAGAGTAAAGTGAAATGTGGTGAACGAATGAAAATAGTATATTAAATTTAAGGCAGAGGTATCCAGGGGATGGTGGGTGTGGCTCAAGAGTTGATAGAGGATGTGAACAAGAAGTTGGTGGGGGTAAATATTATTTTACAGGTGGCTATGAAGATGTAGAATAACAAACTTTAATGGAGCTTTATTATTCGAGTCATAAGGGAGCTCAGATTCCATGAATAGGTTTATGATTTATTATTCTATTTTTTCTCCTCACCATGGATTTAAATTTACCTCCTAGGAAATGGGTTTGTATTTTTTAAGAATGTGACAGGTTTGAGAAAAGGGTTTCCTTTTTCTCCCACCCTATTTCTCATTACTCAGGAGGCTCTATCCCAAAATCATAAATGTGGCCTACTGGACCGGAGGTTCCTGCCTTATATCTCACAGGCCTCAGATGGATCCAATTCCCACCTGATGTTTTTTGATTACATTATTATTTTTATTAATGGTAAGAGGATGTATTTGGTTAATTTCATGAGGATTGTGGAGGTCTATCTAATCTGAGTGGCAAGAAAATTAAGGGCAGGAAGTGCAACGTCTTTATTTCTACTAAATGCTCAAGGAGGAGGGCTCAGGGAATATAAGAAATTTTCGAAGTGAAATAGAAAAGTCTTCCAATATTATATCTCGGGGACCCCATCTCTAATGTATAGGTGAAAAATGTCTTATTTGAGGACATGATTAATTTAATGGCTGGAAAGATGTTTAACTGGAAAAACTAATAACTTTCCTTTGGGGGGCGGGTGTCTCTGATTAATAGTGTGGTCTCTTCGATTCCAATGCATGTATTATCTATCATCAACCCTCTTATGGGAATTATTTATGGCATGGAGATGATCATGAATAGATTAATTGGGGATTCCAATGATACAGGCAAGTCACATTGGGCTTCATGGAATCGTTTGGTGAATCAGGTTGAGGAAGGAGGTTTTGGTCTGAATGAACTAAATGTTACCATGTAATCCATGTTGTCCCAGTTTGATTTCTATTTCTTTGAGGGGAATTAGATGTGGTCCAAAACACTAAGAATAAAATATGGTAATCATTGGGAGGATTAAGATATAAGGAAACTATCCAGGTTGTAGAAAATAGTGGTGTATCATCTGGATAACCTGTAGGGTTTTTCTATATGGGTGGTTGGTTGTGGGGAGGTCAACCTTTGGATGGATAATTGTCTTAGAGAGAAGCTATTTTTTCTAGGATTTACTAGACAAGATATATTTTTGAGGGAGTCTTTTCAGCATCCCAGGTTGATGGAGGCTATTACCATCCTAGAACAGAAGAAGCTTCTCCAAGAAATTGTCCTCTTAGAGGATCAAGGCCGCTTCTGCTTTACTGAGGCAAGATTTGGGGTCTTTAATAGTCATGACATTTGTGGATTGGTTAATTTAGATGGAAGCCAGGATGAATGGGGTGAGCGGATGTGGTGTAAGGAACTACCTTCGAAGATGAGTTTTCTTGTATGAAGAGCTAGAAATCAGGCCTTCCTCATAGAGGATAACATCCAGAAAAAGGGTATACAAAGGGAATCCCGGTGTCACTATTTCACCAATACCCAAGTAGAATAGATAGTCCACTTATTCATTGATAGTTAATGTGTGTGATGCCTCTGGTCTATCTCAAATAAATGAGTTAACTACAGGTATTCATACAGCTCGCAACAAGAGTTTTTTGAGGGGTGGTTTTTGGGAGAGGAGCAGAATGGATTGGAGTCCAAGTCCCACTGCACTAGTGTAGTCTCAGTTTTTTTTACTATAAGGGAGGGATGAAATAAAACTAGAGGGGAGGTTCAGCCTATGTGTTCTCTCCTTCATCTGAGATTTAAGGGTTTTCATTATGATTTATATTCTCTATTAAAGGGGGGAAATTATGCAGTGGTCTCCAGTCCTGGGTATGGAATTGTGGCTCGGTCGAGGCTTCAAGGAGGTTGGGTAAGGTGGAAGCCTTCAAATAATGGCATGAAACTTAATAGGTATGATTAGTTAACTAATGTAATGATGTGTGGGGGAGGTCTAGGGCAGGATTGCAGTGGTTCAGTTTTAATGGACTTTAGTAGAATCCATGGTCTGAGGAATTTTCTATGAGAAGAGGTACGAGCGTTGCATAGCGGTGTTATGTTACAAAAAAGGTTATTGTTGGAAATTTTGGAAGTGGAATAGGATTTTGAAATTCATATTTTGGCCCTCCCATAGAAATGTGAAGTTCCTCGGTGTTAGAATTACCTCATATGTGGTTGTTTGGTGGAGTTTTCTAATGAATGTTTGCTTTGACATATTCCTAGGGAGGCCAACATCGATGCAGATGCTCTTTCTCAGTGGTGTAGTCAGGATGACCCATTCGTGGTTTTCTTTAGGATGGGATCATTACCTTAAGTGTATACTGGTATTATGATGGGTGATTCCTTGGGGCCCCATATTTTTAGATTTCCTTGAATGCTTATCCTATAAAGAACATATTTTTGAATAAAAAATAAATGTTCTGTTAGGTATTACATATATATCGGCATGGGTGGAAGAAAACCTTTTTTCTTTTCCATATAAATTAGTTTCATGTTGCGGATATTAAATGGGTGAATATTAAAATATTTTCAAAATGAAATTTGTTCCAAAATATATATTGAATTCAAACATACAGTTTTATATTCTTTTTCATTATATGGATTATGCTATGGAAGAATTCTTAATGAAAATATTTATTTCTATATATATCACCTAGATTCAATTTAATGAATTTTCATTGGTTTTCTAAATAAATTAAAGGAAAAATAATGGAATTTGGTCTCGTTTGAATATTTTACCCAGATAATTTTCTTTATACCTTCAAATTTTTAACCTATTTTATAATATTTTTATGGAGTAATTTTTAACAAATTGATGGTAAAATTTCAAAGCTGTAAGATTCATTTGATTCTCATGAACTGATTGGTCATGATTTTCTAAAATAATATATTCAGAAAAAATATGTGCCTAAAGTTTTATGAAATTATCCAAATAATGTTTTCTGACATTGTATAAATTTCAGGCCAATTCAAGTAGAATAGAGAATTCATAAAAAAAATTAAAATGGAAGGACCCATCCAGTCAGATCCTCAACAAACATGAATACATGTCCACTTATCACTAATAAACAAAATGAACTAGAATTTATTATCTTACAAATATATATATATATATTATTTTATAATCTAAAAAAACTCAAAAAATATTAACAATGTAATATTTTGTTAAAAAAATCTACAATGGACTAAAAATAATATAAACAGATATTTTCATCGTATTCAAAAATTCAAATAAAACTATTTAAAATAATAATAATATCATCATTGCCAATAAAATTTTAAAATGGTGGGATTTTATCATTCACTTAAAAAATAATAAAATATTAATTTTAGAGTTTCATAAAATGTATTTAAATATCTAAATCTATTTGAAGCATTTCTCAAATTTTTTGCAATACATACCCCAATATCATACGGTTGTAGAAGAATACATTAATGTAATCCCCTCATATAGTCAAGTGATTATAGTAGGGGTATATAAGACTCATGATCCATTTGAACATAAAACGTTTTTTAGTATATGTTGAAGCCCATGTATATTAATGGTTTTGATGTTTCTCTGGTTTCATAAGTTACTCAAGAGAAGTTCTTATGAAGACCCAAACATTAATCAATACAATTTTTCAATTATTATTATTATTTTATATAGTATAAAACACACACATAGAATATATATGAAAATAAAAACATTGTTCTCAAGATTAATAGTGGAGGATGTGATATTTATAGACATTATGGAAATTATACTGATTTAAGAGTAACATGACCATTTGAAGAGTAACATGGCAATTAGGAATAATAATTCAGACAATAGAATAGTAAACTCACCAATGAAAGTATAAATAAGATTTTGGAAATATATAAAAGATAATATGATGTAATTATAAGAAATTATAAGTAAATACCTTTTTTTAAAACTGATAAACTAAGTGCTGGTATTTCTGTAAAACAGAAACATTTATTTAAAATTTTATAATTAATTAAATTATTTGAAAGAAAAATAATTTTCATGAAATAGAATCAAAAATTAAATTTTTTTTTCATATTATTATAATAGAATTTTATGAGACCATAATTAATAATAATAAGTTTCATAAAATTTTTTATTAGGGTATATTTTTGATATTTTTTTAAAAGAGATGAATTTTTTGGTGAATATTGAGATATGGTAATTTACATTATTTAACAAATAGATAAAATATTGAGATATATATGATGTATATTTTATGTAAGACAAAATTGTAACACCCTAAGAATTTCAAATATTTTCATTTCTAAATAAATTTAATTTTGTTCCTTTATTTCTCTTTACACAACATTATATTAAGATTTAAATAAACCTAATAATGATTTTTCTTGTGTTAAATGTAAGACCCAGTTATACAGAACAATATCATATTGAGATAATATTATTATTTAATATCATAAATAACATAGCCATTAAATTAGCATTTATGAATAGTATTAACAAATTTTTTAATTCCATATATTACATATAATATTATCATTCATCTAACATATTTTCTAGACATGAGTTTTGAAAAAATTCAATTTTTCTGATAAAAGAAGTATTTTTCAAAAAAATTGAAATTTTGCAACCTTTTAATGGAGAACACATTTTAAATACAATATTTGTCAGTTAAAAATATTAAATTTGAAAAGATAAACTTCTTCATTTGAATTTTAATATAAAAATTCACATTGTTTAATTTTTTGATATTTTTCTAATAAGTTTCATGTTTCGATTAATAATGAAAAATAATAATTTTAATTGAAAATATCTTATTTCATCAAAATAATATATAGTGTTAAACTATAAATATGATTGGTTTTAAAATATAAACAGATTAAATTTTAAAAATTTAATATAATTTTTCATTGAATTATTTTTACATTAAAATTGGATATAAACACATGTCAATATTTTGATTGTTTTTAGTTTTAAAAACCTATTTTCTGTTTCCATCAATGGGTTTAATTCTAAACAAATAACTACAATTATTTTGTTTAATATTTCAAAAAATGGATTCCATATTTTTAATTAGTGTGTCCAAATCATATTATTATATTTCTTTTATTTTTTGGGATATTATGAATAGTAACTATGGTAAAACAATTTAACACTATTGAAGGTAAATCGGGTAATTTAGGTAAAAAAATAAAATGATAAGAACAATAAAATTACCCTAACACCTGCCAAAATTCTATTGGATGAGTAAAAATCTACAGTTAATACCTATGGATCGGAATTGACTCACTTAATGGACTTATTTCCAGGAAATTGATATAAATATTATTATAATAAATAAACTTACATGAATGTGACAAAATGATACCCTATTATTTATTATAAGTATAATAATTCTAATTTAATAATAAACATGATAAAATATCAATAATAAATATTCTCCATAAATATAATGAAATTATATACATAACGAAAATTTATTTAGATCTTTAGAGATTAAATAATTATAAAAATACTAACACAAAAGTGATATAATAGTTATTTTATTATAAGAAATATCTAATAAATGATATAAAAATATCAAAAGAAATATAATTTAAATTTTTAAAGAAATACATGAATTTTATAGTGAAATATGACATATTATAATTCTATTAAATTTTTTTTGAAGATAACAACCTGTTTGGATTTTATTTAAAGTGAAATAAATTAATATTGTCAAAAGATTAACTATTTATATTTAATAAAAACTATACTTTATTGAATTATTTAAAATTTTTGAAATACATTAAAAATAGAAAATTATTATTATTATGTCTAAAATGTCCTAAAATATCTTGTTATGTAAATTAGATACCATATAAGTAAAAAAATAACCTTTTAATGTTTGAAATTTTATTACCACAATTAAAATGAAATATATTAATTTAGGGTAATTAAAAATTATAAGGATTAAAATAATACATAAAGGTGCACTAGAATTTTTGGATGATGAATATTTGAACCTTATCAAAATAAGAATATTATTAGTTGTTTTATGGACTTTATACCTTGATAATAAATTATATATTATTTAAATCAAAGATACTTACAAAATATCACTATCTTGTATTTTAATATCATTAATGTGTCCACAATGGGAAAAATTGAAGCTATGAATGAATATAAATGTATATTTTTATATGAATCAAATAATTTTAATTAAATAAATTTATTTGTAATTTTTATAAGTTATATCATTACATTAAAAGTCTTTTCAATTCTAAAACAATATATTTTTAATTAACATAAAAATTGTATAAATGATTTTAATAATATTAATTTTCATATATTTTGAATTAGTTAATGTGTGTAAAAAAATTCATATAACTATAATATATATTATATATGTTTTAAATCATTATATTAGACTTAATACTTTCTATTAATAAATTTAACATCAAAATAAATAAATAGTATTAAATTTGGAAATAATGATATCTTACTGAATTAATATATTATTAAATTATTTCAAAAATAAAAAAATGATAAATAATAACAAGGGGATAGTATATGGTCTATAATTTATAATAATTTTCATTTATGTGATATTTTTAAGTCTTTGGATCTAGAATGGACTTGTTATAGTTTAATATTTTGAGAGTTTCCCAAAGTGACACTCCTCTCTCTTATGAAAGTGTACATGTCCTTCTCTTTTATTAACACCTCTAAACCAATTTTTTCCATCAAAAACCTAATCAATTATGCTCCCAATTTACCTCAATTAATTCAAGTGTCCTTAGATTGGTAATAAATCCAACATATGAATTCCTTTGGTGCAAATAAAAAGGAGACACTCGAAGAAAAGGTAATTCTGTTACCAATTCAATTAATTTTTTATTATTATTCTAAAACCTATTCCTATGTTATTTAAATACTAAAGATATAACTACAATACCATATATCTTATTATTTATTATTATTATTATGGGACAACCATATTCCTCCTTTTATCCATCCCATGAATAACAATATATCCATGCATGCGTACGTATGACTTGTCGTCTCCACGTCATGGTGTAATTGTTTATTCAACACTACCCTATTTAGATGTGTATAAAGACTATTATAATGGATATAAATAATAAATGTTAAATTATATTGATTCTGTATAATTAATATCTAATCCAATTCCGTACCATTTAACAATTGAGGGAATGATACCATCGCTTGTGCGCACATATGGCCAACCGTCTCCACTATGCAATGAGATTCATTCTCCATGTTAACATATAAATAATGATTATAAAATTAATAATATGAGAAAATATAAGGTTTATGAATATAATATCATTTTGTATTTGAAAAAAAAATATTCTATTCATAATAAAAGTGACTTATTCAACAAAACATGCATAGAAATGAAGCAATTAACACCTGAAACAATTGTAATACCAAAATATTATTAACAAAAAGATATCATAAGATCACATATGATATAATAAATAGTGATATGGACATATTATAATTTTATAACATTATTTAGAAATTATACATGATGTTAACACACTCTCGACTGAAAAAAATTACAATGTAAGGGTTAATTTCGCAATCTCTTTATTATTTGAAATTTCATTTATATAGGAATTTACTAGGATATATTTATCATATATGTCCATGATTCATAAAAAATATATTTCAAAAATTCTAAATATTTTTTACAATTGTTTAATTAAACTCACAGTGAAGTTCAATTTCACAAAATGATTCTTTTTTTGTTTTCCTTACGACGAATTGTGTTTGACATTTTTGACAAAGAATTGGAAGAATATTATTCTAAACATATACGACATGAGCGGCTTCTTCCGATATTTTGATACCTTAACCATTTAATGATTATATTACAAGATTATAGGGTCATTTTCATAATAATTGTTTTCTTTTATGATTGTGAATCCTTTAAATTATTTCATTGTAAAAGAAAGGTTATTTATCTCAAAAAAATTAAAAGTTTTTATTTTAGTATTTTTATCTATGTCAATATTCATTTTTGTATCATATTCTAGAATTAGGATGATCTTTTAAGAAATCATTTACCATATTTTATTGAATAGATTATGAACATTTGATTGTGGATATGATTTTTAAATACCATTATTTATTTATGGTTAGATTATTAATATTTTTTTGAGTTTTTAATACTAATGATTATGTTGTTTATGTTTCCCCATTTTCATATGAGGAATGTATTAGACTTATTAAGTGATGGGTGGGGCCCAATATAGACCCTCGATGCATCAGGATGTATCATGTGGAACAATTAGTTGGTGAAAACCCTACACATTTGTTATCTACGCTATTTAACAACGTAAGGATGATAGATCTAGATAAAAATGAGATGGGTTTATACCCACATACTTAGACTTTCATGAGGATAGATCTTCATAGTAGCTATCTTGAGGATATATCTTGATTATACAGATATCTGACAATATACATTCCCTCAGTATGATATTATTTATCCCTATTACAAGTTAGTATTCGACTAGTATAAAATATATGTACATGATTAATTAAATTTATTTGATTTATTCTTTCCATTTTAAGATACATTTTATGTTTAAAAGGCTTCGGTTTAATTTTTATACCTCGCATTAAAATTTACTGCTTATTTGAGATAGGTTATACTATATTGTTTATCTTTACTGGGAATCCTCTCTCTCTTTGTTCTTTTGTTTTATTTTACCAGGAATCTATGAAGTGTATTATGATTGATATGAAGGGTCAAACTAGAAGAATAAATGAATTCTCAAAGAATTATCTATGTTTCATATTATGTTTTCAATTATAATGTAAATTTCATGTATGTAGTCTATTTTACAATACTACTAAACCAATAAATCCTCTAGTATTTGATTCCTTATAATCATTACAATGTTTTACAATAATGAACCAACTATTGGATTTTGGGGGTTGGGGCGTTACAGTTGGTATCAAATAAATATTAGAAACAAACTTGGTAATTAAATTCAGAAAACATAGATTAGAAAACATAATCATATGAATGACATTAACGATAGGTCAAAGTATATGATATCATCATTATGATTTTTTATTGTATAACCAAGTTCAATCACATATATATATGGATTGAGAAGCAGATGGAATCATTTAGATATCTTATAAATGATTCTTGATGAGAATATCACTATGATTTATGTTCCTCATTATGTGCATTGAGTTTTATTAATTGTTAGAATATGTAAGGTCATATATCCAATGGTTATTCTACTAATGATGAAGATATTAAAAAAGTTAAATGAAATGATGATGGTATTATGGAATATGATGTTGATGCTTAGTTAACGGTTTAAGAGTGAAGTGGATTGATTAAGCTTATTTTGTATTTATATTTAATAATTACTTCATCATTGGTTCTATAGTTATAGCAATCATGAGATATGTAACTATTGTATTGTATTACATCTTCATCAAGGATTTGGAAGTATAAATTACTTTATTATAGTTTTAAGGTTATAGTAGAATATGACAATAAGAGCTACATAATGTTTTTTTGAGAATATAATGTATCTTGGAAATGTAGATGCCTTTTTGGAAAATGAATTTTGATGGATGAATTTTGGTTTAGTCATAAGACTGTGATGGGTTAAGTTGAAAATTGGATTCCATTTTTTTATTTTTACGTATGATTTATTGGAAATTATATGCTAACCTTTTTGGTTTTAGAAAACATTTAATTGTTTAATGAAATACACATGGACCGTACGATTTGTTAAAAGAGATTCATAAACAAAGAATCATCTTGAATATTCATCTTGAGGTGAAATAAATTAAGTAAAAATTGATCAAATCATAAATAATGAATAGTATTTATCGAATCATGTATGTCTACTCGATTTCTCCTTTGGATACTAAAATTATCCCACAAATCTAGGAAAGAGTATCTATAAAAATGAGTTATCCTAATACCTTAATTTTGGTTGAACTGATGAAATTTTAAATCATCATAGATTTTTGGATTTGTAACCCTCATTTTTCCATTGATTATTCACTTGTATATAATTGATGTCCTCAATCACTCGCTATTAATATTTAATTTTTTTCCATGTACGTATCTCTACACACCAATAATTTTATCTTGTTGGAAAGTTTAATTTTTTGTTGATCATCACATTTCCCTTTCACTATTATTAAGAGTATATTTTATTAACCCTATTTTTTATGTTGGTTTTCCAAATTAGTATTTTTTTAGAGTTATATTATTATTTCCTAAGTGAAATTTCAAATTGAGATGACATAATTTATTAATGGATGGGAGAATGTGACACCAGAAAATTTAACAAGATTTTTATTGATAAATAAATTTTATTTAGTTTCTTCGTTACTTTTTATGGAACAAAATTGTATTCTTATGCGACAAAAAAATTAATTTTCTTGCGTTACATGCGGGGCCCTATTTTGTCGAACAATAATATATTAATAAAATATTATTATTATAAATATTATATAACCTAGTTTTTAAATTAGAGTTTATTTAAAGTATTATCCAGTTTTTAATTTTATATTTTATTTAAAATAATAGAATTTATCTTTTTTATTTTCTACAAATTTAATATTAAAATATTCAATTTCTATAATAAAAAAAGAATTTTTGCAAATAAATGCAGTTTTGACGACTTTTAATGGTGTACTAATTTTAAATCCAATGTTTGAAACTATTATAATTTAAATTTGATAAAATAAACTAATTATTTGAAATATTAATATCAAAAATTACTTTGGTTCAATTTTTTGTATTTTTCTAATAAATTTCATGTTTTGATGAATAGTGAAAATACTAAATTTTAATTGAAAACAACTTTTTCATCAAAATAATTTGTACTGTTAAATTATATATTTTACTAGATTTAAAGTATATTTATATTAAATTTTTATCAGTTAATATAATGATCATCATTGGCATTATTTTCACATTAAAATGGTATATAAACACATTTCAATCTTTTTATGGTTTTTACTTGTAAAAAAACTCGTTTTATTATTCCATCAATGAGATTAATTTTAAATTAATTACTGAAACTTATGTGTTTTAAATTTTGAAAAATATATTACATTTTTTGAATTAGTGGATCCTAATTATTTTAATATATTACTATTACTTTTTTGATATTATAAATAGTAACTATGATAATTTTTATATTACAAGGTTAACTATAAATTAGGTAATTTAGGTAAAAAATAATATGATAAGGACAATACAATTATCATAAAACCTTCCAAAATCCTATTTCAATAGTATAAATCTTCCCTTAATACCTACAGATCAGACGTAAGTCATTTAATAAACTTATTTCCATGAAAATGATATAAATATTCTTCATATAAAAGGAAGAGACATGAAAGTGACACAATGTCTCTATCTTATTTCTTATTATTATAATATTTTGAATTTAAGGATAAACATGATCAAACATCAATAATAATAATTCACTAGAAATATAATGAAATTTTTTAAATCATTTAAATTTATTTACAATTTTTAGAGATTAAATAATTAGAGTACAAATAGAAGAGCGACACATTAATTATTTTGTTAAAAGAATTATCAAATAAATGATATGGAAAATTTTATAATAAATATAATTTTAATTAACTAGGGGACTCCATGAAATTTATGGGTGAATATGACATATTATATGTCTGGTAAGTGTTTTTTTCTATGTTATCATTCTATTTGGATTTTATTTAATGTTAAAGAAATGAATAGTATAAAAATTTGCACTATTGATATTTTATAAAAATAATAATTCATTAAATTTTTTTAAAATAAAAAAAATTGTAATTATAATATTATTATTATATGGTGTAAAATTTAATAAATTTTTTATTTATGGACTATTTAAACCCTTTAAGAAAAAATTTATAACCATTTCTTATTTGAAATTTAATTACCACAATTAAAATTAAATAGATTAGTTAAGGGTAAATCAAACTTATAAGGTTTAAAATTAAATAAAAACATGTCAAAAAATTATTGGATGAAGAATATTCGATCCTTAACACATTAATATCAATTTTGAGTTGTATTATTGAAATATGTTTTTAAAGATGAATTATATATTATTTAAGTAAAAATTAGTTACCAAAATTTCATTATCTTGTACTTTAATATATTTTATGTGTCCATATAGAACCAAAATGAAGATATGAATGAATATAAATGTATCTTTTTATTTAAATTAAATATTTTTCATTAAATAAATTTATTGTTATTTTTTTGAACTTATATGATTACGTTTAAATTCTTTTCATTTCTAAAACAATATTTATTTAATTAAAAAATATAATAAAAGATTTTATTAATTTTAATTTTGATATATTCTGATTTATTTAATATTTCTAACAATATTACAATATCTATAAAATATATAATATATTTTTTTAAACATTATATTATAATTATCACTCTTTCTTTCTATATTTTAATTCAAATTAAATGAATAGTAATAAATTTGGAAATAATGATTTCTTATTGAATTAATTTGTTATTAAATTTTTTAAAAATCAAAAAAATGTTAACTATTTATAAGGGTATATAATATGGTCTAAAATTTATTCTAATTTTCATTTATAAGATATTTCTATGTTTTTTGATTTATAATAGTCCTGTTATAGTTTAATATTTTAAGAGTTTCCAAAATTTCCCCTCCCCTCTCTTATAAAAGGGCACATGTCGCACTCTTTTATTCAAACCTATAAATTCCATTTTATCTTCCAAACCCAGCCCACTTATCCTCATAAATTCTTTAATTTCATCATAGAGTATATACATTTTTCAGAAATCTACCCTAAGTTGTCCTTTTATGCAAATCAAAATGAGACACTAGAAGAAGAGGTAATTGTTTTACCAATTCAATTCAATTTATTTTCTTCTTCTACTTCATCTTCATATTTTATTTCCATAAAAAAGTAATAAATATAGTATCATATATATTTTTTGATGTCATAGTGATTATGGAACATCCATATTCTTCTTTTTATCTATCCAACAAATCATAATATCACCATGTCTGGGTTTGTACGGCTTATCATCGTCACATCATGGTGTAATTTATTAATCAACACTAAATTATTTGTATGGGTATAATTATGGTTATAATAGAAATAAATAATGATTTTTAAATTAAAAGGATTTTTCTATTATTAATATACAATCCAATTCGATTCCATTTAACTATTAATAGAATGATACTGTCGCTCGTGTGTACGTACGGACTACAATCTCCATAATACGATAAGATTCAATCTCCATGTTAAACATTAAAGAATGATTATAAAATTAATATGATGAGTAAATATATTTTTTATGAACATAACATAATTATGGATATGAATAAAATATGTTATATTAATAAAAAACATGACTTACACGATAAAACATGAATATGAAAATGAAGAAGTTAACAACAAAAACAATGGTAATACTAATATATTACTGACAAAAATATTAAATAGGATCATATATGACATCATAAATATAGATATGGAACTAGAATAATTTAATAACATGATATAACCATTATATGGGATGTTAACACACCCTTGACTAAAAGAATGTACATGGTAACATTTAATTTTGAAATCACTTTATTATCAAGGATTTATAAACTCTTCTTGATGGTTGGATTCGATCGGGGTTTCTTCCATGATTCTTATGGTGGTTCTGATGTTTGTGGTCCTTGGTCTAGTCAAATTTCATGCCTCCCAGATTAGGCGTGTCCACACCAAACTCTACTCTGGCCTCCTATTTCTTCATACCAAGCCAGGTCAGCTTGGTTCATTGGAGCTTGGTGAGGTTTTGGGATTGTGCTATTTGAACTACGGCTGCTGATTCATGAGGTGTGACCTAGAAGATTGTGGTCGTGTGGAGCCTGTTTTGGTGTGTCTAATTTTATCTATTTTTTCTGGTATTCATGATCAATTCATGATGTTGGTGATTCTTTTTAGAAGGATTTCTCCTTTGGTGGCTCATTTGTTCATAGTGGTGATGGCAGTTTGCGATTCAGTATTTTCATTGTTTAGAAAAGTTATGCAGTTGAGACATGGTCTTGTCCATGTTGTTAAATAGGTTGATGGATGATAATGATGACTATTATGAATGGTGTGAATATCAAGGTGGCCCGCATCCCATGATGACTTTTTCATATTTTGATTTAGATATGGTTTTTTAATTTCATTATGTAGGTGTATAATGGTTTATTACTATCTTGTTTTTGTTTTGGTGAATGAAACTTTGGAATGGTGGAGTTTGTGTGGTTCCCACTCATTCATAAAACTGGGTTTAAATCCAAAAATGAAAAAAAAAATATTTGGAGGACAAGAAGAATATGTTTAAGCATATAATAATTAAGTGGATTTTTCCACTATTGTGGTACCTTAATGTTTTAAAGCTTGTCTTACAATATTATAGTGTTATTTTCAAAATAAATGTATACTTCACTAATATTGGAAATTTTAAATAATTTTAATGTAAAAAAATGGTTATTTATCTTGAGATATTTTAATTATTTTTATTATAGTATTTTAAACTATGTCAATATCCATTTATGGATCTTATTATTGATTGAGGTTGATCATTTATAATATCAATTACCATATTTTATGTAATGGTTTATGAACCGTTTGATTATAGATGTAATATTTATATAACATTCTTGGATTATGGTTAAAGTATTCATATTTAATATACTAGTTTTTAATAAGAATTATTATGTTTTTTATGTTTCATTTTTTATATGAGGAATTTATTAGACTTAGTAAGTGATTGGATGGTCACACAATAGCCCCTCGATTCATCCGTAGGCCTCAGGAGGTGAAATTAGTTGACAACAAAGCATTTGTGTTTTTTAAAGATTTTTATCACTGTCCACAGGATAAATCATGACAAATATCAGATGGGTTTCTCCGCCCTAACTTGAAATTTCATGGGGATAGATCTTGACAGTATCTATCATGAGGATATATCTTGACAGTTCAGACATCTGACGTTATGCATTCCCATATTTTGGTATTATTTATTGATATTAAAAGTGATTATTCAACTATAATAATATTCTTGTGAATGTTTAAAAGGAATTATTAAATTTATTCTTTCAATATTATGATGAATATTATATTTAAAATGCTTGTGTTTTAGTTTTATACCATTCCTTAATTTTTAATAATTATTTATGATAGATTTTTCTATATTTTTTACCCTTACTGAGTATCTGAGCTCACCCTTTTCTTATGTTTTATTTTACTAGGATACCATAATTTTATTTATAATGGATTTTTAGGGTTTATATAGGACAATAATAGTGTTCTAAAAGAGTTATATGTGTATCATATTATGATTTAAATTATAATATAATGTTAATGTATATAATCTTTTTTCCAAGACTATTAATATATTCAGTCCTTCATTATTTGATTCCATATAATCATGCCATCAATTACAATAACACATTGACTCCGAGATTCTATGGTCGGGGAGTTACAAAAAATCTAAAACTCTCATTCATTTTTTTAATATATTTAGTGATAAGGGTAAAACTATTCATAGTCTCAATCCAAAATAATAATCTAATGAAGAATAATAAGAGAACACCCATCTCCTCCCATATACATATAACCCATCACAACCTCTTCTCCTCACACCTTACAAGTTTTGAGTCTTGATGAAATTCTACTCAGTACCCCTCCTATCTCCCTTCCCCACATTCTGGATCCTTTTTTATCTGCCAAATACAAAACCAAGTTTCCCTAAGATGTTCTCACATAGAATAATTCAATAGGTAAAACCCTCTATCATTTTATTTTAAGTTCATTTCAATTGATTTTATTTTTTTCTATAATAACCACCCCTATCCAAGTGGCATTATAAATTTATTATATTATATATACTATAATTTTATTATGTTAGTGTAGCAATCCCTCACCAATCCTCTTCTCTTTTCCCTTTTATTCTAAAAATGGAAACATCATTCTTGAGGTGTTGATTTATCTCCTTCGATGATGAAAATTTTAACATTTCAATGATCACCTTCAAGGCTGGTCATAAAACCATTATAATGGTTAAAACATATTTTAAAATTTATTTTATAAACATTTTTATGTTTTAGAACTAACATATATACATAATATTAAATAATAGAAAAACTAGTTCGTGATGATCGAAAAACCAACAATCTAAATTAATTTAAATGATAATCATTAACCTTTTATTTAATGAATCATAATCTTATATTGAAAAATATATAAGACTATTAAAACTAAGTAAATTTTATAAATATTATACAATTTCAATTTTTTATTTTTATTCTCATTTTCCATGATCATCCATACATATATACAAGTGAACTAATCATGAAAACCAAGAAAAAGAACACTACCGAAGAATGAAATTGAACTATATACCTCATCATAAAGGACATAAAAGAAATTAATAAAATTATAATCAATCAGAAACATTTAGAAGTTGTTATTTTTTTATTTATTAATGAATATAAATTTATTAATCATGATATTAAAGTAAAGAAATCATTATGAAATAAGGTAAATGTATTCATCAACCTAATTTCATTTCTTTGGGTTATTCTTATTTCATGAAAAAATTATGTAATAATGTTCTTTTAATATTCCTAAAATATAATTTCTTTGTTATTAACTTTTATTTTTTGGGATATACATATTTCTAATCAGGATTTATGACAAGTAAAAATATTTTACAAACGAACTATTTCTTAAAAAACATAACACCAATCCTCTTAAGATTGATTCTTATTCAATAAAATGTGATGATTCTTATTCCAAATATTTTTCCCCATTTTCAGAATACCAATGTTTATTAATGAATTAATAATTTATTAAATAAATCTCATTCCTTTAAATGGATTATTTTCTATCAATGATAGATATTTGTTTTATGTGTCAAGTATGATTGTGAAAATTTTATGATGTGATGAGTGTGCATAGAATTATATAGTTCCTTAATATGTTGGTTAATTTGATGTATCCAATGAGATCATTTTAAATATGCATGAATATGATTCTAGACTTGTTCACAATGATAATGTTACTAATATTCTCATATTTTATGAGTGAACAAGATGTTAACTTTGTTTACAACTATGTGTGGTAATTGGGAACTAAAACATGATGTTTCATTTTTATCCATTTCGACAATCCATTAATTTACCTAATTATTCCTATCAAGATTATGATGATTATACCATGATTATGTTATGATAAATATTATTATTTTCACGAATGTTATATTGATTCATGTTTCTTTCGTTCCTCTAGATTGAATATTAGCTTAACTGTTTCTTTTATGTATATCCATTAGTAATTACTTATACAAAAAAGTAGATTATGGACACTAAGAAGATAGAAAAGAAAGAATAAAATAATTACGATGTTTTATTATGTAAATTTTATGTATGATCTTAATTTTCCCTAGATAGTAAACCATTAGACCCTAGTTTTGTAACACTATTCATTTTGTATTTTAAAATCATGTAAAGTTAAAGTAAGAAAAAGAAAGGTCACTAGAGATGGAATTAGATCCTGGTTTAGTTAATTTGGTAATTTGTATTATAGAACACTAGAAAAGACCATTATTATGAGACTATGTATATGTAAGTTCCCAAGATTCTTTATTTTAGAAGAAAATTAAAAATAGGTGTCCTATAAGATATTATTTTAGAGTTAATATCATGAAGGAATAAATTATTTATTCATGACTTAATGACTTATGTTTTGATCAAACCATTTTTATTTTATAAAATGTTTAGAACAAGGATAAACGAGGACAACAACCCATGTGAGGGATAATGCAGTGAATTCCCAAATGAATTTTACAATTCATTGGGAAGCCGATTTCAGAATTTCATAGACATGATTACCTATATATCTTAGTCTATGAAAAATTACATGAATATTGGGGAACATTCTATTTCCCCTAATAGGTATAAATTGGTTATCAAGTCTTTTATATAGTAATAAACACCGAAATTTTGTGGATCTTATTATCCACTAGTCATATAATAGTGTGTCAACTCAATGCAGAAGATAATTTTAGTGCTTTGCTAATCTAAAACAGAGAATTTGACTCTAAAAATTTATAGTTTAGAAGAAAAGGATTACCAATGGTGTGCATTAATTATGAACACCAATCAAAATGATGAAATCATAGAGATGGAGTGGGAAGACATTAATAAAAAACATCTAGAAATTCGTTTCTTTCTTAATATTCAGAAAAATATAGAGTGAGAATTCATAGAGCTGAAAAAAAAGTGAATCTATCACACATTACAAAGAAAATTTCACAAGTCTTTCATGGTATGCCTTGAGTTTTGTTATCAAAAATTATATCAAAATAGATATATTCTTTATTGTTTTAAAACTATAATTTCTAAAGGCTCTGGAAATTATATTATCTTGGTGCTATGACGAAGTTGTTCAAAATTCCCTCAAACATTAAATGATGTCTAGAGAACGGTATCATGTCTAAGTAGATAAGAAATTAAAGATTAATTTTCAAGCTATAGGATCAAATGGAAAAAAGGTGGAAAGAAAACTCCACCCTTAACATGTCAAAAACATGGGAATAATCATCATGGTAATTTTCTCAAAGGAATGGAGATATTATTCTAGTGTGGAAGAAAAGACAACCCATCTCATGAATGTGAGAGTGACATGAAGAATTTGGAAAATTTAATGGAAACAATGAGAGCATCAATAATTATTCAATTCTTTAACTATAGGGATCAAAGGAACTATAAAAAAGCACTAAACCTCATGTACTTGATGTTATTTAACTTCATCAGCCACAATATACAAATGAGAAGTGGAAGGATTATTCCATCACAACTGCTAAAGTGTAGAAAAAAATGATGTCAGAGAAGGAACACTTCTTATTCACTCAAGAATGGAAAAAAATTATTATTTGATTCTGGTTCTATACATTTTCTTTTATCCTAAAATTAATCTACAAAAAATTAATTGTATACATGATACCTTGAGTTAGATATATCCATAAAAACACGTTTTTGATGGATCATTGCATCCAAAGTGTTTGAATCTTCTCTTGTAGGTGAATGTTGGAAGATTCTACCATAAAATCTCATGATACCTCCCTTGGAAAAAAAATCATTTTATACTAGGGTTAGATTGTCACTCCTAGTATATTGATCACATCAACTATCAGAAAAGAGAAATTTATTTTCAAATTTTGACCCATCCTACAATCCTATAAAAAATCAATGATGATCAGGAATATCATTTGGAAATTTCTTTAATAGTGTGGGTGTTGATTCCTTGTGAGGAGGCATACCTTAATTGAATATATGGGTAAAAGGATGTTATCTACATAGTGAAAATTTTCATTGTGAGGGAATATAATAATTTATTTTCAAAAGATTTACTCAGACATCCCCTAGATCATGATGAATAGTTATCAATAGAACTTGTACCTAGAGCCCCTACTATCTCAAAATTCCCCTTTACGATAGCTCCTATCAAACTGAAGGAGTTAAAGAAGTAGACGTAATTGAACCTGGAAAAAGGGTTCATACGCCTTAGTGTATCACCATGGGTTGAAACAGTGCTATTTGTTAATAAGAATTATAGATCAAAGAGACTGTGTATCATTTATCGATAACTCGACAAGATCACCATAAAGATCTAGTATCTTCTTCTATATATTAATGAGTTGTTTAATCAACTACAATGATATCTAAAATTTTAAAAGGTGGCTCTTAATTATAGATATCATCAACTAAAATTTAATCAGGAAGTTATTCAGAAGACATCTTTTTTTATAAGGTGACGGCACTATGAGTTTCTAGTGATTCCATTCAAAAAAATATTAATTCTCCGATTGTCATCATGGATTTGTTAAATAGGGTGTTTATAAAATTACTTGAAAAACTTTGTAGTGTTTATTGATCGTATTTTCCTATACTCTATATGAAATTAAGAACATGAATAACATCTAAGGATTTTGTTGGAGACATTAAATAATGAAAAATTACATTCCAAGTTCAAAAAGTGTGACGTTTTGATGAAACAAGTCATATTCATGAGACACGTTATCACCAACAGGGGAATTTTTGTGGACCCATCAAAAATTACAATTGAGGAAGGGATTGGACACTCTAGTGTCATGTAAATATACTGTTCTTATAGATTAGAAGGGTAATACTGTTGTTTTTGAGATATTTCCCATGATTTGTTATCCCACTATATAAGTTAACAAGGAATGAGGTAAAGTATGTCTTCATGGAAGAATATAAGGAAATATTTGAGAAAATAAATAAGTGGTTGATAAAAACACATGTACTCTCATTACCAATTAATTTAAAATGATTTTGATATGCATCAAGTATTCGAAGAATGTATTTGGTTGTGTAAGTATGAAAATTTATAAGTGATAGCCTACACCTCATAGCACTTGAAGATCCATGAGTTGAACTACCCATCCCATGATCTAGATATAGAAGCTATGATTTATGCCTTCAAAATATAGAATCCCTATCTCTATGGTGAAAAATGTGACATTTATACTGATATAAAGTTTCCAAAGTAAATATTCACTAAGATGGAAAGAAAAATGCATCGAAGGATATGGTTAAATCTAATTAAGGACAAAATTTTATATATTTATTGTCATCCTATAAAGGAAAACAAGGTATATGATTCTCTTAGTAGAAAATAATCTTCTACTATATCGATAATGAAAATTGAGAAAGACCCTATCATCATGGATATACAAAATATTAATTTGGTAATGAAACATAAGTGAATAAATCCAACCATGTGCCAATAATTTCACCACCCTCTATCCAAAAGAAGACTATGGAGGAATAAATGGATGATACGGAGCAAAAAAAGAAAATGAAAAAAGTAAAAGAATGGAAGAAATAAGAGTTTCATATCAATGATGATTGTTTTATAATGATTAGATTAAGGGGCTTTGTGCCTTCATCACATGAGAAAAATAAGTAGCTATTAGATAAAGAACATATCTCAATTTTCTTCAGGAATCTTGGGGGTACGAAGATGTACCATGATATTTGAGAACATGTATGGTGGGGATACATGAAGAATAAGACTGTGGAGTATATCTCAAGGTGCTTAATATGTCTACAAGTTATGGAAGAGAGAATAAATTCCAAAGTGATGATGTAACAATTTTCTATTACCAAATGGAAATATAATAATTACACTATGGACTTCGTCACTGGTCTCTTAAAGGAATCCAAAGTAAACAATGTGATATATCTTGTGGTGGATTAACTCACCAACCTTATTAACATTATTATTATTTTTGAATATCTCTCAATTGAAAAAATTTCCAAAATATATGTGAATAATGATGTTTGGATGCATGGGGTTCCACTTTAGATTTTATATGTTCATGACACAAGGTTCACATATAAGTTATGAAGATGTCCTCAACATGGTTTGAGTACTGAATTTTATTTTAGCATTACCTATCACCCCCAATCTGATGTCCAGTCTGAAAGGACTATTCAGACACTCAAAGACATACTAGGATCATAATCAATGGAATTAAAAGGTGTATGGGGTTAGAATATCTCATTTTATGAGTTTCCATATGAAATTATATTCCACTATAGTATTTAGATGGCTATATATGATGCTCTATAAGGAAAGTGAAGTAGAAATATAACCTATTTGGATGAAGTTGAGGAATGAAAAATAATTTGACTTGATCCTATTCTAGAGATGGAATAGAAGGTTAAATCCATACAATAACACATAAAATATTCCTCGATTCATAAAATATATACCTTTATAATCATAGAAGAGGATTTTATTTTAATTTTGGAGATAAATTATTCTTTAAAACATCCCCTAGTAAGTTAGTTATGCAATTTAGAATAAAACGAATGTTAAGAACAAGGTATAGGGGACCCTTTAACATCTTGGTCTACAAAGGATCAGTGGACTTTTAGGTTTTAATCCCACTATATTAGGCTCAAATTCATTAAATTACCCATGTATCTCTCCTAAGGAAGTCTGTACTAGATCCCTCACATGTATTGAACTCAGAGGTGGTACAGTTGGAACATGATATCATGTATGAGTAGTATCTGATAAATATTATAGATTGGAGAGATAAGGTTATATAAATAAGAATACCCACCCTAACAGAGTGTTGTTGAGGATCAATAAGTATAAAAAGGATAATTGTAATGTGGAGGAAAAAATGAAGGATAAATACCCTCACCCTTTATGTAAAATAAAATTTCAAAGGTGAAATTTCAAAAGCGTGGAAGAATTTAATGACCCAAACTTTTATCAATGGAATTTTTCCCTTCATATAATTTTTATAAAATTTAAAAAAGATATACATAGAATATATATCAAAATGAAAACATTATTCTTATAAATTTAATGTGAAATAAGTTATATTTATAGAATCTAAAAAACATATACTGATGGAATTATAATTTTACCATTGTAATAGTAACATGGGAATTAGGAATACTAATCCATCAAAAAAATATTACCCCCACCAATGATAGTTTAAATAATATTTTTGAATCTTATAAATGATAATACGATATAATTATATCATTGTATACGTATATAAATGTTTTAAAAATGATAAAGTAAGTGTTTGTGGTTTTGGAAGGCATAATTATTTATTTAAATTATTTTATTAATATAATTATATCAATAAAATTTATTTTCATTAAAAAAATTCATAAATTATTATTTTTATCTTATAATTATAATATAATTTTATGAGACATTAGTTATTCTTTTTATGTGTTATAAAATTAGTTATAATTTCTAAATCATAATTTTTTGAATAAATTATGTTTTTAATGAAAAATTAAACATCGTATATTTGGAAAATTATATTTATAAAATTGAGTTCATTTTTTAATTCAATGTGTTGAAAAATGTTTGGGGTTAATTTTTGGGATTTTTCTAATTTTTTTGAATTTTTGGTGAATAATGAATACATTAATATATGGTATTTAGAAAATACCTGAATTATTGAGTAATATATGATGTATGGATAATATAATACAATACTTTCATAATTTCCTTATATATTTAATATATTTATTGATAATTTTTTCACTATTCTAAATATTGATCCAAAATAATAAACTACTAAATAAAATAATCTCAAAACACCTCTCTCCTTCCCTATAAATACCACCTCTCCCCACCTCTTCTCCCCGCACCATCCAATAATTGAATATCTTCCAAATTATGTGCAATACTCTTAAAATTTTCCTACCCCATGTTCAGGATTCTATTGTCTAAAAAATTCCAAACCTAATTTCTCTAAGGACGTTCTCGGGGAGAAGAATCCAAGATTCCCAATCATCTTTTAATTTCTTTTACTTTCATTTAAAATTATTTTCTTTTATTATTATATTCTCTAATAAACTTATCAAACAGGAATAATAACTCCATTATATTATATTTACTATATTTGTTTTATTTTATTGGAATAATTCATCATCAAACCTCTCCTCCTATCCCTTTTATTATAAAAATGAAAACATTATCTTTGTGGTGTTTATTTATCACCTTAGAGGATGAGAAGCTTTAATTTTCCTTTAATAACATCAAGGATGGTCATAAAAGAATTAAATTTGTAAAAGATATTATAAAATTTATTCTATAACCTTATTTATGTTCTGGAACTAACATATATACATAATATTTAATAAAAATCTAGTCTATGATGATTGAAAAACTACCAAATTAATCAAAGGATTATAATTATTATTTTATATAATGGATCATCCTTATATATGGAAACAAAAAAAATATAAAATACCACTTAAGCATTTTTATATATCGCAATAAAATATAATTTAAATTTTTTATAATTATTTTCATTTTTCATGGTCTTCCATATATATATATAAGGGAACCGATCATGAAAAGTAAGAAAATAAACAATCTTGAACAATGAAATTAAACTCTATGACTCATCATAATGGACATAAAATAACTTCATAAAGTTATACTGAATAAAATACATATATAATAGGTTATTTATTTAGTAATCAAAAAATTTTATTTTATTATCCAGGATAATAAATTGAAAAAAGCATACTGACATATGGTAAGGGGATTATCAAACACAATTTCCTTTCTTTGGGATATTCCAATTTCAATCCAAATTAATTTGGGTATGTTATTTTAATATTCCTACAATATTATTTCATTGATATTTCCTTTTCATTAATGGGATATATATTATTATAATATGGTTTTATGAAAAATAAATCTATTTTCCAATAGAACTCTTCATTCCAAAACACATCATGACTTCTCTTTAGATTGTTTCCTCATCGCTCATGTCTGATGATTATTATAAAAATATGTATTTACCTTTTTGAATCCCATTTATTATTAATGAATGTATTATTTATGAAATGGAAATTATTCCTTTAAAAGGGTTATTTTATTTCCACATATGATATATGTTCTATTTGTCAAGTATGATTATGTAAATATTGTGATGTGACGGGTGCACTTGGAATTATGTAGTGCTCCAATGCATTGGTTAATGTTATTTATCTCCTGAGATAATGTTCAATATGTATGAACATGATGGTCTCTTTATTCACAATTATTATGTTTTGATTATGTACATATGTTATGCATGAAAATAATTATATATTTTTTCACAACTATTTTTGGTCTTTGACCAATGGGAAATGTTGTTTCATTTTTATTCTTTCAACAATCAATTTCATTGTCTAATGATTACACTTATGATTATGATTATGATACCCTAATTATGTTATGATAATTATGATTGTAATAAACTATGTAATATTGATTCATGTTTTTATCTATCATATTAATGGGATATTATCTCACCCCATTTATTAATGTATATCCTCAGATAATTAATTATATTAAAGAGTTCACAAGTTAAATAAGGAATCCATAGAATAAGGAATTAAATAATGTTAATGTTTAAGTATGTAAATGATTTGTATGGTCCTACTTTTCCTAGGACAATAAACCTTTGGATCCTGACTTTAAAACACTATTATTTGTTTATCTTTAAAATTATGTAATAGTCATGTCATAAAAAGAAGGTTCGCTATAGTTCTGGGTGTATCATATCGCCCAAAGTGGGAAATTGGGGCTACCTATATCCATTTATGTTGTGACCATATAGTTCATGGACTAAAATAGCGTAAAATAGTAGAGAATATCTTCCATAATAAATCATGATGATAATCTATTAGACACACCCTGAGTGACTTATATTTAATTTAAAAAAAAGAAAAAGGGAAAATAGGAAGGGGAATTCCATTTTCTCGAGGGAGAAATAGTCAAATGCCTCTGATCTTGCATTAGGTTTTCTTGAGGTTCCTCTCTAATTAATTATTGTTTCATGGATTCTTTCAACGTAGGTTGTATCCTTGGGTATATATTAAACTCCATCATCTTCATTATTTCATTTCATTCTCTCTTTTGAGTTATTACGTTGTATATGTCCATTATGCCCAATTACAAGGTATTTTTTCTAATTTTTATATTTTAGAAATTTTAAGGTGAACCAAATGGTAATTTTTGACGAGTATGTAAAAATAGGTCTATCATTGTCAGTTTCTATCAATATATTTATTATATATGTGTTATATTATTTATAATAGTTGGGCACAAGTTGGGTGTTCCTGGAGTGCCAATTTTATAATTGTTTTATATTATTTTTTTCCTCTTAGATTAAAAAGTGTAACCCCATTCATCAAAAAAACCTTTTTTCCAATACTATAGAAAATTATTCAAATGGGATTTTTTTTATTTTTTGTTAGCTTGGTACCATTTAAATTATTTTATAAAAGTGATACTATGTTTTATTTGGTTCCATTGGAATGTTTCGGCTAGTGGCCATATGATTACGGTTGATATTATTCACTATTAGTGAGAAGAATTGTATTGTAATGTTCAGTAGGATGGTGATAACCAAAGAAAATAGTTTGGGGGGGATTGGTTTTCATGTGGTTAAATATGCTCACTGTGGGTGGGGACTGAATTTTTTTGGTGACTGCGGCTCATCATGGTTTTCTGAAAATTTCATTGGGGTCTTGGGCTCATGGAATATGGGTCTAGTTTTGTGGTGGTGACAAATAATTATAGTTGGAAGTATTCATATATTTTTTGTAAAAGGGGATAAGAATTCTCATTAATATATTAGAGGTTCTTAACATAACAGTCCATCTGTTATGGTGTGTGAGACCATCAGGTGGTAGTTAAGTCTCATTGCTATGTTAGGACCGATAGGATGGGACTATTGAAGTATGATTATCGTTTTTCCGTAGGATATTGGGATTCTAAGAAAATGGTGAAGTGATGAGTGAATTTTTTAGGGACTTATGACATGACATGTGGTTATGTTACCATGAAATCAGAGCAACATGACTATGCTACATGGAGATGTAGTTAGGTAGTGACCTGTTTTATACATAGGGAGGTTTGGAACATGATGTTTTTGGTTATGAGAATTATTTTAGGGGTGAGATTTCTTCCCAAGTGAAATAATTTGGATTCATCATTACACTATAACATTGGTTAAATATGGAAATTCACTCTTATGGAAGATGAGAAAGTATTTATAATGTTATGTGATGGGTGTGAGTTTTTTTGGTATATTTATAATTTTATATACATGGTTATATGTATAAATGTATACTCGGGACACTAATGGTGGTTAACTACTATGTTCACACTCACACCCTACCTAGGCCATTAAAGCTCTATGTGGGTATTATAGGATAGATTAAATGTAAAGTAACATTTTTATGGTCTTGATCATTTTCATAAGGGATGTGTTGAGGCATCACAAGATGGATTAATTGGTTTTTGGAAGACAAACCATGTGACTCCTTGGTGTCTATTTGGGTTTTTTTGTAGTTTTACTTATTTAAATAAATGATCACCCAAAGTATTATCTTATTCTATTGTGTATGGATATAAATAAATATACATATTTACTAGTATATATATATATATTATGTGTAATATTAACTCATTTCTACTATTGTTTAATATTTTGTTCTCTTAGTTTAATTTAGTGCTTTTTCAATGTTTTTATAATAATCCATATTTTTAATATTATCAGAACTGTTTATAGTCTCTACCCTATCACCCAATATATCTATTATATCAAGAGGAATCCTTTGAAATAATAGGGAGTTCCTCAGGTCATTTGTTTCACTATTCAAGTCACATTTTCAATATCCTTTGGTGGAACATGATGAAAATGAATTATAATGTCAAAATTATTAGTTTTATAAGGTTGTGTAAAAAATATGATGCATGAATTTGTTTTATCATAAATGTGTGATGATAAAGAGGAACCATAGGAGGTTAGTTATAAAGTTGTAATAATGTTTATCTAATTTCATTGTGCTATTCAATTAAGGTTATTTAATGTTTTTTTTATTTGGGTTATGGAATATTGGACCCTAGGAATGTTTTTGAACGTGGGATAGAGGTTTTTTTTTAATTTAGTTTCCACCTACATGAACTGAAGACGAAGTTACAATGCAAAAAAAATATATTTTTATTATGAAAATTCATATTATAGATGAGTTATTTTTTTAGATTATATTTTATTGTATATTATTTATTTTTATTAGGATTTTTTTCCAAGGAAAAAAGGAGACTATCCATCAATCATTATTAGAACTATTGAGGACATGATTTACATGACTTATGGTGGTTACATCATTGAAAAATTAATAATATAAAGGTTTCACCTATTTATTGTGATAAAAAAGGACTAAATTTTGTCCCCACATAATCTCATAATGGATCTCCACTTAGTTACCCTATGGAGTGTTAGTTGTTTTGTAATAGAAAATTCATTGTATTTTTATTATAATAAATCCACGTGGATAATGGTTTATATCAACGAAATGATTTTCTAATTAAAACTAATTTCTTTTTTATATAACATGGGAATAGAGACCCATACAACTGAATCCACGTATGCTTTATTTTCCCATGTAGGATAGTCAAAACTTGAAATTTTTATATATTTTCCCCTTAAAGGGTTTATGTTCAATCTTATATAAATTAATTATTGTTTGGTAACACTTGAATTGGATTACAATTACAACATATAGAGCATGTTACACTAAAAGCAAGAATTTACATCCCATATTAATAAACTTTTATTTTAATGGATTAAACCTTTTAGTTTGATGATATAATTACATTCCACCATAATTAAATAATTGGGGACATATTAATTAAATGGGTTAGGTTTCTTGATGAGTCAACAACATGATAAATAGTGTCTGATTTTATAAAATTTTGGAGGTATTGTATACTGCCACTTGAGGGGTGTGATCCCAGATGTGGTTGGGATATAATCTTATGGGTGTGAGTTCTATGTGGTTCTTATCACTTATATGGGTTGGAAAGGACCCATTCGGTCATTTGACATGTTACATGGGTTTGTAATGGAAGAATAAGAGTGGTGAGAAGCAATTATTATTATTGATGTCCCTATTTTCTATATCTAGACTAATATATTGGGGTTGGACATATAATATGGTTTTTTGGAAAATTCCACCAAGAAGTACCCCCATGGATCTTGAAGGGGGAGATATATGGTACATTAAGGTCATGCATAAGATGTATCCCTTAGGGTTGTCATTCCACTTGAGTATAAGAGGGTTTCTATGAGGTATGAAGGACATCCCTATAAAGAAACAGTTTTTTGTCATGGATAAATGATATACATATGTAGAAATTAGTGTAGTACATTCCGAGAATTAATAGTGGATCTATAGGTTCTAATCCTTCCATGGAATATCTAATGTGTAAGATTTAGTTATTTCTACCTATATAATTTTAGGATGAGCATGGGCCACATATAGAATATATTTGGATTAGGTCCGTGAAAAATATTTTTTATCAGGTCTAGAAACACATAGAAAAGAGGGTAATGTTGGACATATATATTTTATAGGGAATGAAGAAGAACTAGAATTATGTAAAGACACATACATCAAGGTATGATGAAATGATTTTTATATTCCATGAGACTATATTATTAGTGCATGTCTTTCTATAAAATATAATTGTGGATTTTTTTGTGATATTAGGAGTGATCAGTAGAAGATATATTAATTAGGGAGTATGTTATGAGGATCAAGTATTGGTTTCTTTATTTTACTAACTATGGAAAGTGTTGAAATCACCAGAGTGATAAAATTCATGGATTGTTTTAGAATTTTATTAGGGGTTAAATAATAATCTTCGGATTGACCAATTTCATGTATGTAGTAAATAATGAAATTGTATCCAAGGGGGGATGATGGATAATACAATTCCATTATTGAAAATTTATTTATGAGAGATATGATGTGGGTCTCTAAAAATATATAAGTGAGGTCGTGAGGAGACATAGTAGAACAGTCTGACTAGAGACATGGGCAGCACACATATGAGTGGTTCTTCTAATGTAAATGTTTTATATGGGTATCCTAGTAATAATTAGGCTTGGTGTGATTAGACTCCAATGGAGTTTTATGAATATGGAAATGTGAATCATTTGTAGAGGTTTGTCGAAATATTACTTAGATAGATGGGATTTAGGGACTAGTTCAATCAAATAGATCTTAAGAAGGATTCAGAGCTGTACCATGAGCTAGTAGCTATGATATGACTACATGTATTGATAATGTAATAGAAATATTTATACATAAATTGGATGCAGTGGTGGGTAGTTGTTACAGTTTCACATAGTTCACATAATATTTATAGTTGATTTTTAGGCTACAAAAAAATGTTCAGAGGACAGGTTTTGAGCATGCATGATATTTGATGATAGTCAAATATATTCCAATAGGGTGGTTGTGTCCTTCTAGTTTCATTATAGATATTGTGTCACAAGTTTAATTCTTTGTGTTTTAATTTTTAAGTATTTTTTGATATGGTATTATTGGTAAAAGTGTATTTCTAATAGGGGATTCAGTGGAATCATTGAACATTGGTGGGAATCAAGTGTGATGCACACCTTTAGGAATTAGTTGTGATGTATGATAGTTACAGGAATAAATTCTGATACAGAACATTACTGTTGTCATGTGAGATGAAAATATAAAATTATAATTGTATGAGATTAACTAATGATGGTATATGATGGTTGTGATGTTCATATTCAGAATTTTGGTTTGTGAGGAACTATCATAATATGAGGAATAATATCTGAAATCTATCAGGTAGGTGATTCCTAAGGTGACCAATTCCATGAAAGAAGTTTTCCTGTTGAGTGAGTTATTTGGTTTTTCCAGGTTATTGGGAGTGATATCGGTGTTCTAAATTAAATCTCATGGTATGGTAAATTGAATAGTGGGATGTATCGGATGAGTGAAAGATAGATTCAACTTAGGTCCAAATAGCTTAGTGATGTGTTGTGGCTAGCTGGAGATATTATAAGACACCAAATATCATTGTATTCAATGAAATGATTAAATGAGGAAGAGACCCAGATAAATTAAGTTTTTTCAAGTTTCTTAGGGTTCAGTAGTGGATATATGGGTGCTCTAGCTGACTCATATATCCCAAAGGGTGAAATTGTTATGATCTATATCCATAAACTTCTTGAACATATAGTTCATTCTACTAACTAGTAATATCATGGAGATCCCAAATTCTATGATAAATCTTGGTGTGAGCCTATTTCTCATGAAGTGAAGCATTTATATATAAAAATAATGAATTAAAATAAAAATTGAAAAAATGGTGGGGGTGGCCATTTTGGCCATTTAGAAGTAGTGACACTGCTCTCTTGAATATAAATTTTTATTATGCCACATTAAGGAAAAAAATGGGAAACCAAGGTTCACAAAATAGGGGTACCGCTACATGCTGAAATAGCTTACAAACTTATTAAAAATGATACTAAGATTATTAGAATTATATAGTCTATATAATTCCTAGTGCAATGTACTAACCTGAGTGTCCGGATCCACGCTGATGAGATCTTCAAGGTGAGTAGTCATTATGTCCACAGTCTATATGAATTCCTCCGAATTTATTTTACCTTGGTTGAAGCCACGAGCTAGGATTCGGTCTTGTTTGTCTAACCACTCCTCTTGGACCTCCTTGGAATCAACTCGCAACCTTATTTCATAAATACATTAAATATCCTTTTTTGGAGTGTTTTACCTGACCTCTTTTTAAATCATTTCTTCCCTGTAATGTAGGATGAGCTTCAAGCACTCCCCATCTTCTTCCTCAGCTATTCCTGTTCTCCCTCTTTGTTCTCCACCATCCCCATTCTGAGAGGTCTTGCTTTCCTTTCTTCCACCTTTCTTAACTGACATAGTTTCCATTGGTTTTTTCAAGTGTAAATAATTATTGTGTCCCTTTGGTTTTTTCACCTTGATCACTATACATTTCCCTGAGTCTCTATTTCCTTTTTTCCCTTTCTTCCTTCTAGGACTATAAATACCTTTCCCTGGAATTATTTCCAGACTGTCTACATATAATTGGCTGTAACTGCCATCACCGGAATCCTCTACCTCTTGATTCAGTGTTGGTTCTTGAACATACAAACCTTTAAAGCAGTCGCCCAACTCGACTACTGACCCTTCTTTGGGTGGACTCATCCTGACCAACGCCTTCGCCTTTTTGGGTTCCAGACCATTCTTCTTACCCATTCTCATAGTCTTCAGGTGGGAAGGGGTTTTTGAAGTGGATGTTTTTGGGTCCAATGGAACCAATACACTCACCTCTCCCTACCTCACTTGTACCTTAAATGAAACTGCAGCAGGTGCATCCTGGAAAGAAGTTCAAGAAGACTCGACCTCCGCTCTGATTACGTCCCTAGTGTTCACTTCCTTTTCCCCAGGGGGAGCACTGACTTAGATTTCTAAGTCATTGAAGCAAGGTTGTCCAGGGATCTATCCCCCATTTTCACCTGGATCCATCAACTAGATGTGTATACCCAGGTCCTTCTTCAAACGATTATAAACATCTCCCACCTTCGGATTCTCACTCGGCCTTTTTATCCTTGCCCATGGGAGCCGAATGAGAAGTCACCCCTTGGTTCTCCACCAATGCAGCAGTATTTGTGTCGACTTTGCATTGCAATCTAGAAACATCCTCTCCCATCTCTGGTTGAACATCAGCAGCCTTGCTGACTGCAATCGCCTCACCCTTCATTGGAAAGGGGGTGTATTTTTGAACCCAACTAAAAGGCTATGACAGCATATAGAAGCCTCATATACTACTCAACAATAACCAAAATAGAAATGGGTCCAATGTTTGTAACATACCATTTTATGCCAGTGAAGCTCGCCCTCGATCTCAATGGTGATAGCCTCCAATGGGCCTTTAGATAGATCAGATTCAACACATATCCTAGGAGCGACTGGATGAAAAATAGCCTTGGTACGAGCATCCGAATAGAGGTAGTGGCCTAGAATATTACTTATCAGTCGAAGGGTGGTCTGGTTCTGGAATGGTAGAGGTAGTCCCTGTAGATTTATCCAGAGCATTGTGGGTGGAGGGTCGCGCTTTAGATGGAAATTTAAGGACCACCGGAATAGAGAAAACCTAGCTCCCTCCATATAGCACCGAGAAAAGGCACAAGCATAAATCAAGTCTTCTTCATTTGAGAAATGGACCAGGATGTGTCTTGTATCTTAAAGGCCAATAATCGCGTGATCCAGTAACTTCCATAAAGAAAACACAAACCGGTTGAATGCATCAAGAGATGGTCAAATCTTTCCAAATAGGGAAACCAAAGTGAGATTCAGTAGAGCAGAAGTTTCCATGAACTCTAGAGGAGAAATAGGTACTGAGAGCACACCATTCATGAAGGATTTCATCTTGGGGATTATTTCAATTGGAGGAAATGGGGGAGGGAGGATAGAGGGAGAAGCTGAAACTCCCCTCCCTATCCGAAGTGGGTCGAGGAGGGGAGGCAGCACCGTGTCCAAGCCCTACTCCAATAGAAAAAGGGGGAATGAGAGTGAAGTTCCAGTCAATAGTATATTTTTAGTGACACCCCTCTCATCTATAATTTAGGTTACCTAAGGGACTTACTAAATAATACATGATATTGGTTTTATTCATCAATGTAATTAGTTAGGGGTAATAATAAAATGACATCTTTCTTCTTCTCTAATTACAGTCTCTCTCTATCTCTTATGGTATTGTTAGATTTACGATCGTTGGGCCTTGTTTTATGTGATTTTGACATTTTTCTTATTTCCATCATCTAAATCCAAAATGAAGTATGGTGATAAAAAATTCAGAGACTAACAATCTAAGGTAATTCATTATTATATTTCCCTTAATTATATGTGTTTTATGTGATGTGTAATAATTGGGTTTGAGTTGGTTGGTGATGGTGTGATAAGCTTTTTTTTCTTTTATTTTATATTTTTATTAGAAGGATGTGATGGGTATCCTACTACATGAAATGGTGAATATGATATGTGTAAGGAAAAGTATAAAATAAACTGTATTTTGTAATTTTTGGCATGCTAATGATGACTATGGTATGTTATAATACTGATCCCATTGTGTGTTTGGTTCTATGGGAATTATTTGGATATTTTATGTGTGATTATGTGTGATTTTAATATCAGGAAGTGATTATATTTGGTTCTTCAGGTTGATATTGAATGTGATAACCAATGTTGTAGTTGGGAGACATGGTTCTCAGGTGGTGGTGAAGGTTTGTCGAATGAGTGTACTATAATTTTTTTCATGAAAGATATTCAATGTGATTGGTTGATATTGTCATTTGGGTTATGTGAACATATGACAAGGGCTTAGTGAGGACTTCTTGACCACTCATTGTGGGTGGATTCATTAATAGATATAGTGGAATAGTGGATGGTAATGACGATTATTAAAAATGAGGTTCTCATTCTAGAAGGATATAATTAATTTTCTGTAATACACCAAGATGGGAGAGGAAGCACACTATAATGTTTTGGCTGATGGGACTCAACTATGTTAATATGGTATCCCCATCCCATGGAACATCATGATAACGAGATGATAGTGATCGAATGAGTAGAAGTATGAGGGACTTTGGACATTCATTTTGGACATTCCATTGGGATTCTAGATTAAATTAACGGTTCTTTGTAGAGTTGTAGAAAGGTGGTGACATTTTTTTATGAAGTGATTGTTCGAATGTGATTTCATTTTTTATTTAAATGGTTATATGATAGAGGGTTATCCCATTAGGACATAATGTAAGTGAATCATTCCACTCCAGTATTGAAAAAGGCCTTTAAATTTTATCTTGGGGCTTCTAAAAACAATTGTTGTGGATTTTATATTATGTGTGTGATTTAATTTTTTGTATACTCTTGTATATATATGAATTTAGTCTGGGGAAACCTTTAGTGATAAATTACTATATTCATATTCACACCATATACTAGCCCTTGGGTACTATATAGATCATATATGTTTGAGTACATGTACGATAGTAGGACCCTTTTATAGACCTTAGTGATAAGGAATTTGAAGAGGGTTCATGAGATAGATAATGTGGATTCAAGAAAATGAATTGTGGGATTCCTCGGTATCGAGGTAGATTTATTTTTGTGTAATTTTTCTTATATACCTATAAGATCATTACATGGGAAACACTATTCAATTGGGTATGGATTTCATGAAAGATATAAATAATCTAGTTGATATATGTTTATTAGGTGTACTTTGGCTTGGTACAACTATTACATTATATTTCATTCATTGAGTATGATTTAATTCGCTGATAGTGTGGTTGCTATTATTATTATGTATATGATTATCACCAGAGGGTATAGTACCTCCAATATTTTCTAATAAACCCTCACTGCTAGTTATAATAATTTGTAATAGAGGTAGGAATGCATATGGTCACATGGTGAACTTATCCAGAGCAAAGTTTTTGTAGTCCCTAGGGGAAGGGCATGAAAGGCTCTCAACACACATTAGTATCATTCTCATCACATGAATTAAGAGGCTTAAAAAATGATGAGTAAATCAATATGGAAGTAAAAGTGTAATTTGTTTTAATTTAGAAATCAAGAAGAAAATCCTCATGGGGGATATGAAAACTAAATAATTGAATATATATATATTATTATATCCTTCATGTTCAGTCATTTGGCCTATCTCAATTATAATAAAAACCAATGAGTATGATCATATTATTTCCCCCATCAACATATATAGGATTTAAAATAATATTTAAAAAACATCCTTAGAGAAGGAAAATGATGCTACTTCTATGCATATTCAAGTTGATCATTGTAATATTCATATAGAATCCATGGACCAGGCCCATATCCATGTTCCTTACCTTGAGATTCATTAGTCTATCTATGTTGAAACCGAGGAGTTATACTATATTCAAACACCTACCTATAAATACCTTTAAAATATATTAATGGTTATCAAGAATCTATTTTCTATTCCTATTTAATCTCAATAAGGCAACTGATACATTTCAATGAAAATCTTAAATTAAAACTATATTCCTACTCACACTCATAACGGTTCTCAATATATTTTAATGGAATCATAAAATCATGCTTATATCTCTTCTCTTTACCATAAATACCATCATTATATTCTAAAATCCACATAATAGTACAATAAAATACATTTTTCTATAGAAAATAGTTATTATAATTTTAAAATTACATTTAAAGACTCACATAGGATGGATCCCACACATCAGGGTCGTTTTTTACACTTTAGGTACCCAATTATGATATGTGATTAATCGTAGTTTAGTGGAGGACATCCAAATTGATGAACATTCAAGGGAAATATATAATACTTGTGTATGATTATATACACACATCTTTCAATGGTTCTATTCTTGTTGTTCATCAACATATTTATATTGTAGCTTATGAATCTTCTAGCTCTTCATTAATAACATAATTCATCTATAGTCATGAAGTTTGTCATTGTAATATGTTTAACATGTTGTCTAAAGAAAATTAATATTTCATAAATCATGGAGTTAATCCCAATGATATTTAATATGTGAAATAACATGGTATTATCAATTGTATTAAGATAATCCACATTGGTTTTACTCCCTGTGATATGAAAAGAAAAGGTCATCCACTGTTAAATCTATTTCTAGATATTTTGGGGACCTACTCATTGTATATTTTACACACATTCACCAAGTAGAAATACAAGTAGTGAAAGTTGTTTTCATCCTAAATAGTCATCCTGAAATAAAAAATAATAGAGGTCCTACCTATGAATCTCACATTGAAGTATCACCTTATAGTAGTTCATTTTACTCAAAAAATATTCCTTCCCATAGAGAATAAACTATGATCTATTAATTATAAATAAAGTAAATTGAATATTCATGGATATATATAAAAAGAACCTCATCATATAGTGGAATATTATATAATTTTAATTATATTTTTATTTTAATATCATTATTTATACCTCCTTCCGGCCATGTGCCTTTGATTCAATTTAGGATATTATAAAGTGTTTAAAATAACTTTTTATATAATTGGAAAAAAAATTCCACTATGGTGGGATATTTTCAATTAATCCATTTATGAGGAATAGAATAATTACACAGCCATGTGGAATGATTTTTTTATTCATAATATAATAATAATATATTATCTCATAACCAATATATAGAATAATATAACATAAAAATTGATTGATAATTTCAGGACAGCAATTATTTAGAAAATAAGGGAGACTCTATATCTAATATACACTAAATAACATAATAAACTAGAGTATTCTGGAGATATAAATGTAAAAATTGATATCTAATACTATTTCAAAATTTCCTCCTTTAATGTCACCTAGAACCGTATGTTGGGTAAGCATCAGAAGTGTGTCCAGTTTTCATACCATGATATTGTAATGTAATATACCTATATATTCATTGAGGCCCCTAATGGTGTAAATTTAAATGTGTCAGGAAAATATAAACCTCCACATTTTCCCTTATAAAAGGAAAACATAGATATTTATAAAATTATACAACATATTTCATTAGAACATGCCATGTAATGGGTCCTTGATTGGTATACCAACCCAATGATGTCTGCTATATTATATTGACAGAAACATCAAAATTTTCAACAGAATAGATTTTTTTCAAATAATTAAGACTTAAATAGAAAGATTTTTAGTCTGGATACCTATGAATGTTAATTTTATATTGGTTTTAATTAATGAGTGGTTACTCGTATGTTTGGGAGTGTATTGTATAATGTACGGGTGTATATGTAACAAAAATATTTCATTTTTAGACCATTCATGGTATGAACATTATGATCACACTATTATTGTATCAGAGATAGAGGTATGTTTCCTAATCATTCGTAGTTCACATCATGAATATTCACTCACACTAGAAACTTTTTGCAGCTGGTTTTTTTAAAATAAAAATAAAAATGATGATGGACCCCATTATTTGGTTTTGGTCGAGTCTGTGCATACATGGGGACCTTGTAATTGATCAGTCCCCCTATCATCCATTCATTCCACCACTTCTCGGAAATATATTTTGAGATATATTTTTTAGCATTCTAAGTTATGTTAATCCAGAGTTTCCATCCACTCTTCTTACCATTCATAACCTTATGATTTTTTCATTGTTAGATTTCGTATCTTGTTGATTTCCACTCCAAGATAGAGGATATCACACTTGTTGATGTGTTTTTTTAATAAAGGAACACATGAAAATATGTTTACAAAGTGTCCCGCGTCATTTAATTGAAATAACAAATAAGTTTGTATTTTATAGGTTTTATTTCCAAAATATTCTAAAATTAAATATTTAAATAGGTTTTTAAATTGGTTCTTTCATGTGGATTAGTTTTTCATGCATATCAATAGTCGACAACACATTGTTTTTTCCAAGGTTTGGAAAGGGGATAAACCCCAATGAGTATCAGAAAATTATTTGTGAGTAATTTAAATTTAATATTAAATTATAATTTTTTTGTTTGGTTATTATTTTTTATTAGAATGATGTCGCTACCCCAAAGCTTTGAGAGGGATCACTGGCCAATTATAAACTCTAATTGATCCTAGTGAGGGGTACATTAGATATTTTTTCTAGGTGGACACTATTATATAATTCCAAATTCATTTCATTTTATAAATTTTATTACTGTATAATTGGACATATTTAGGAATGAGTATTATGAACTCATGGTTTTACAATTCATAATAATAGGGCAGAACAAATCCTTTCATAATGAGACTATTTTCACTTTATCGCCTTGTTTAATTTTGGGATCACATAATAACTATTTCCATAGGGGTGATGGTATCAATTAGTTTCTCATGAGGTGTTTTATAGGTTTGTTGAAACGGGTGACCTTTGGAATGGGTTTTTTTTGCATTCCTAGTGCATGTGGTAAATCATGGAAAGCATGGGTCCAATTGATGATGTTTGAAACAACCTTATATCATCTAAGGGAGTAGAAGAACCCTGATATGGGGTGAGATTATTTCATAGTTACTATCTAACAGAACTCCTTTCAGTGACTTTTATCATGACATGTTTCATAGATAAATGAGTTATTCAGGACATGGAATCATGTTTATGAAGATGTTTTCATATGATTTGGACCCCACCAGTTGATTCTGGAGTTGATATGAGACTATATGATGGGTGGTCACCAAAGGGTGATTATTATTTTATATAATTGATGAGCAGAGATTGAGAATTATTAGAATGACCCTAGTAAATTCCAATATGAGAGAGATGAAATAAACTATGACACTAGATCCTATATATGTATTTGTATAGGATGTGATGAGTTGATGAGGTGTGTGGTGGGTTGTAGATCTTTATGGACTACCCATTTCCATGTTAGACTATGGATTGTGTTGGGGGAGAGGTCCATGATGACATTCCATGATATGACTGATATTTATTGAATAGGTTTCCATGAGTCAGATTCCATAATTTTCATGATGTATTGGATTAACATGAGTGAGATAGTGTATTATGTTACCAATTGGATCATTGACTGTGACACATGATGGTTTGTAACACACAAATATTTTTATAAAATATGTTCTTTAAATAATATTAATTCATTAGTATCTTGTATTGCACGTAATCATGAGTTTAAATAAACCATGAGATTCCCTTAGTATAAAATTATTATTATAGCCAATATATTATTTCTGCACGAATAAGTATAACAAACATATGAAAATTCATTGTGAATTCATTGGCAATCAATTATTTATGAAAAATTAAAATTAATTAAATATTTTTATTTTTGAGTTAATTACTATTGGTAACTAAATTAATGAGATATATATGTTATATACTTGATAAAATATTTTTTGATATTCATCCAATGCCTATTTTTTTCAAAGGGTATTAATAAACCCTATTTGATATATAAAAACCTATATTTTTTAAAAGTGTAATTTTACACATGTGCATGGAGAACCACATTAAAATAAATATTTTGACATGTAGAAAATTTTTATATGAAAACAAGAAAATTTTATTTTTAATAATGATATAAAATTTTACATTGGATGAATTTATGATATTACATTGATAACTTTTAAGTATTTAAGAATAGTAAAAACACTAAATTTTATGTGAATACAAATGTTTTCATCTAAATAATATATACAATTATATTGTGATATTTAATAGATTTAAAATACTAATATAATATATTTTTACCATTCTATATAATGTATTTCATGATAATAAGTTTTACACTGAATTCAGATATAAAAACATTTCAATCTTATGAAAAGTTTTATGTTTTAAAACTCATTCTCTCAATATGGAAATCGGAATAATTTTAAATTAATGACTGAAACTTTTGTGTTTTATATTTTGAGAAATTGATTGCATATATGGAAGAACTAGTTCCCTATAATGTAAATAGAATTATTTTATTTTTGGGCATTATGAATAGTAACTTCTTTAATATTTATTAATATAGTAAACGGGTAAAAAGTGTAATTAAGTGTAAGAATAATATTACAAAATTACCCAGAGTCGTGGATTAATATCATTATATGAGTGTGTTTTGATCTAAATCATACTTGGGTCTAAATTTTATCTATTTGAATCCACTTGGATGAGACAAGGAAATTTATTTTATTTTATTAAAATAAAAGTTAAATATATCTCACTAAAATTTTAATAAATAAATCATTATTAATATAAGGTTATACTAAATATAATTAATATTATAAATAATCATTTAAAAAATTTAATGCTCCCTTTTATTAGGGACATTTAATTGTAATTTTATGGAAATAAATAATTACCTTAATAGCTTATACATTAATGATGTAGAAATTATTTAATTAACAAAAGAACAATAATATAGTTTTTTAAATAATAATAACCATTAAAAGATCCAAAAACTTTACCAAATTTTATTGGTCGAGTATATATTGACCATAATCATCCAAGGGCCGAGTTATGGACCATTTGGATCCTTATTGATAGTATTATGACACTTATATTAATTTATTTAATGTGATGTTTAATTTTCCAACTTCATAATTTAAGAAGTATAACATTTTTATTATTGGATTTTCCAAATATTAAATTCAAATAAAAGAATTATTTGAAAATATTTCATATTTATCTAATTCATATTGTTTTATTTTTAATTTTTATTCAATAAATAAACATGTTAAATAATTAAACAAAATTGTTGTAGTAATTATTTTATTGAAAGAAATATCAAATAAATGTTTTTAAAAATTTACATAAAAATATAATTTGGGCTAATTAACATGTATAATAAATTTTATAGTTTTACAGGATCTCATAGTAATATAATAAAATAGTTGGTATGATGCAATCCTGTTATATAAATATTTTTAATAATCAATGAATTGAATAGTGTCAAAATTGATATAATTGATTATTTATCAAAAATATTGTATTATTAAATTATTTAAAAATACTTAAATTTTTTTTAAAATATTTAATAATTATTTTATGTAAGAAAATGATCTAATTTATTTATTTATGATCTATTTTACATCAAAAAATTAAAATTTTTACCCTTTAATATGGAATTATTTGTTACCCTAGTTGAAAATTAGATAGAATGACTAAGCGTTAATTAAAAAGATATGTTTCAAATTGATAGAAAAAATTATAATTTTTTTTTGATGATATTACAACCCTATCTCATCTAATATTATAAATTTGTACATTTTAGTGGATATTGGGTAGGGTTTGATTTTATTATATGTTTTTATTTATGGAGTTTCCAAAATATCAGCACGCCTCCATTATAAAAGGGAACCTCCTCACTCACCTCTTCACATAAATTTGATCCCAAAAGATAGTTCGTACTATACCCTTTTTTCTTAATTAACTTCCCTAATTACATTATATAAGTTCTGGTCATCTTTAAAGGAAAACACTAGTGCTCTAGGCAGATATTTAGAGGAAGCACATCGAGGAAGAGGTAATCTTTTCTGCTGATTCTTTCATACATATTTCTTATTCTACTTCCACTTCATTAGTTTATTAATTATAAATTAATAAAATTAGTATAACTCATATAATGATATTTTTTTATAATTATTACACAACCAACATCCAACTTCTATCCATCCTACAAAAAACAAAATCACCACCTATGCGTATGTACGACTTACCATCTCCACACTGTAGTATAATCTATTTTTCACCACCACCTTACATGGATGGGTATAATAATGTAAATAATCACTAAATATTATTATTATAACCTGGTAATAATTATTAAATATTATACACCATCCACTTCAATAGCATTCAATAATTATAGGAATGATATCATCTCTTGGGCGTACTTACGACCTACGGTCTCCACGATGTGATTTGATTCATTCTACATAATCTTCATTAATCCAAATTTATTTAAATTAATGTAATGAATAAATATGATATATGTTTTTATAATATCATTATTTAAATTATATATCTATACTCTATGATGTGTAACATGAACTTATCTAAAAAAACTTGCATAAGTATATATAGTAGTTAATATATGAATAATGAGTGAGAATGAAATATTACTAAAAATAAAAATTATAAAATGATCATATATGATATCATAGAAATGACTATGATTTAATAATAAGTCAATAACATCATATAAATCTTTATATAGGTGGTTCAGATGTGTACAAATTATATCAGATATTAGGTGAGGGATAATATCACAATAACATTATTATCCAAGATAGTTTATATGTATGTATTTACTGGGTTATATTTATCACCCAAATCAATGTTTTGAAAATATGTAATATTATTTATATTCATATCCATTTTTTTAAAGTCAATTTTACCCATTGGTAAAATAATTTTAAATGGTATGAATAGAATATTTTTTCTTTATGGTATGGTGTACTATTTGATTTTCCTAAAAAAGTATAAGAAGAATTTTTTTTAACATATAAAGAATTAATTGATTTTTATGGATTTCTGATGCATTATTTCAATTCATATGACCTTACAATTTTTCATGTTATATTTCAAAGAAATTATTTTACTATAAAATTACATGTCGTTTTGAGAAAAAAACAATTTTGAAGAAGAAAGTATATTTTCCTCAATAATTAATTCCATGTGTCATATCAAATCTACATTGCATATAAGATGAAATACTTTAAATAGGGATATGTTTATATTCCTATTAATATTATTTTTTATGTGTTTATGATGTAATTTAATTTATTAAATCTATTTGTTTTTATGGATTATGTTATGATGGATTAATGTTTAAGATACCCATTTTTTCCTTGGGTTATGCTCTGATGATTGATTTATGTATTTATGGAACATATAATAATGATTTCAGTATGAGATGGGTGTGACCTATATATCCCTCTAATGAATTGGGTAATGATTTATATCTCATGAGATATAAATGAATGTAATGATAAGAAAATCATATTCATTAATACAGGGCTGGAATAGCATGCAAACCCAGTTTAGTATTGGTCGTCATCTGCTATGATGGTCTTGGAAATGATCCTAGAATAATATGAAAGGATTTTAAATGCTTATGTGTATGACATAAAACTTCATATCTTGTGTTATGATTATTGGTATTATGACCATTTATTCTTATGAACTTTTATCCCATGACATGATATCACGAGCTTCCACATGTAGGATAAGACTTTCAAATGTTATGTTCTTATGTCATATGACTATTATATGACTGATATTTCCCTTGTTTACCCTTATTATTAATTTGATCTCTGTAACACCCCAAGCTTCTACAGTACACTTCTCTTTGAATAATGTGATAGCGTGTGTTGTACGCAACACTGAGTTCTAACACACCATAACCAATCAAACTAGCCATTATGAATAGTAATACCTACTTTTTGAAATTATATATATTTTATATTTCAAAATGGACTTCACTTTTGGATTTTGAAGATCGAATTTATCCTAAGGTGAAATTTTGGTACTTTTCGGATAACTTTAATATTTTGATGAACAGTGAAAATTACTAAATTTTAATTAAAAACAACATTTTTAATCAAAATAATTATTAGTGATAAATTATGAATTTGAGTGGTTTTAAAGTATATTTAGAATATATTTTTACCATTTAATATAATGTTTTTCATTGGACATAATTTTTACAATTAAACCGAACATAAACGAGTATCAATCTTTTGATAGTTATTATCTCTTAAAAACACGCTTTTTGTTTTGACAGCGGGAATTAATTTTAAATTATTTTCTACTACTTCTGTGTTTTGAATTTAGAAAAATGGATTCCATATTTGGAATCAGGATTTTCAAATTTTTTAAATAGGTAAATTTTATTTTTAGACATTTTGAATAATTACTGCGGTAAATATTTTATTTACCATGGTTAAGGGTAAATCCAGTAAATAAGGGTTAAAAAATAATATTATAATAATAATAAATTACCCTAAAACGTGTCCTAGCTTTATTGGTTGATACATGTTCCACCATAGGCATCTTGGGGTTGATTTCGGGACCCCATGGTGCCACTTGTAGGTGATAGGGACACTTAATTTTAATTAAGTTAAAATAAGTACAAAAATGACACAAGCATATATCATTTAGAAAAACAATTTTTACATAGGGTTATATATGTTGGATTTTCGACTTCAAATATTAATTAGAAAGATAAAAATATTTTCTACATAATTATATTTTATTTATAATTTTTATACATTAAATAATTTAATTTATTTATGACACAATGATGATTCAGTAATTACTATAATAGTGAAAAATTAAAATAATTGATATTATAAATACCCAAATAAATATAATTTGAGACTTTTAATGAATTAAAATAATTTTATAGGATAATTCGACATATTAGTATTGATTTAATTAACTTTTTTTGAAGTAATAATTCTTTTACGAGTTTCACAAATATCAACTATTGAATAGTGTCAAAATTGACATAAAAGAGTTTTTAAAACAAATATTATATTATTAATTGATATTAAATTCCTAAAAATCTAAGGTTCGGCCAAGAGACTTATATCATGATATTTATATCATTAATGGACCACTTGGGGGGTCTCTTGGATGTATATGGTAAGTTTATTAACCATATAATATAAAAATACAAAGAGACATTGTAAAAGTGAAACTAATTAAATTAGAGTTAATACTTAAAGATAAGGTTAATATAAGTACCCAAACCTGTATAAATTATATTGGTTGAATTCTTTTCAACCTATCCCCACCTTTACCTTTTAATAATCAACTTTGGAGCCATTATAAACTGAATATGAATTTATTATAAACTAATATTTCTAGCTTTTCCAAAGGTGCCCCTCACCCCTATTGTAAAAGGGAACTCCTCCTTCTCTTCTATTCACACTTTGAAAGTCTTTTAGTTCGGCAAAACTCTGCCCAAATACTCTCACAACTTCCCTCACTACAACCTAGAGGCCTTAGTTTGATCAGAAATCCAACCTAAGGAGCCCTTTTTATCAAATCAAAAGGAAGAGCCCGAAGAATAGGTAATAATTTCACAACCCTTTTCCAAGTTCCTTTCTTCTTCCACTTCTTCTTCCTTTTTTGTTACCATTCTAAAATAATAACTCCAGTATCAAATATATACTTTGATATTATTATAAATATGGTAAAACCATATTCAGTATTCTATCCACCCTTTTAATACCATCTCACTATACGTGCGTACGTACGGCTTACCGTCTCCACGTCGTGGTGTAATTGTTATTCAATATATTATTATTAGGATGGGTATAATAATGATGTGTAAATCATGTAAATAATAAATATAACATGTTAATGAATCTGTATATATGATATACCATCCATTTATATATTATTTTAATATCAAAAGATTGATATTGTCGCTCGTGCGTACGTACGGACTACCGTCTCCACGAACGCGATGCGATTCATTCTCCATCGTATCCATTCAAGTATAATTATCATTTGATGATTTAAAAATAATTTTTAAGGACTTGATATCATTATGTATATGAATAATATAGAACCTATCCATGACAAACATGGCTTATGAAACAAAACATATAAAAGAAAATGAGTAAGTTAACTCCCAAAATGACAATAATACTAAGATATTATTAACAATGCAATGATAAAAGATCATATATGATATCATATAAATGTATATGATTATTTTATAATTTAATAACAATTATTTAACTATTATAAAGGATGTTAACCTACCCCATCCAAGGAAAAGTACAAGGTAAGGGTTATTTCACAATCTCTTCATTATCCGAGGTTGTTTATACGTAATAATCTACAGGGATCTCTTTATCATCCACATCCATGTTTCTTAAAAATGTATTACAAAACATTTTTACTATTTACTAGAATATGAGTTAAAGTCATTTATACCCTTTTTGATTTTTATAAGTGGTTTATAAAGGAATCTTTCCGTCATTTTCAAAACAATGTCCTTTTTATCCTTTTCGACAGAATTAATGTAAGAATGTTTTTTTTAACTTATACGGCGTGTGCGGCTATTTTCCGCCGTTACAAAATCTTCAAAGCTTCCCTTACAAGATTATAAGAATATTTTCAAAGAAAATGTTTTATTTTATAAATATATGACTCGTAAATGATTTCAAAAATAAAAAGAGATATTTCTCTAAAAAGAGTTTTGATTTCATCTATGTCAACATCCTTTGTTGGATTTTACGCTTATGTGAAGTTGATTTTTTATGATACAAACTTATATGTTGTATTGAAGGTTTTGTGATATGTTTGACTATGGATGTGCTATTTTTATACCATTCATGGTTTATGGTGAAAGTATTGACATTTCTTATTCTAGTTTTAATACGAATGTTTATGTTTTGTTTAAACCATTTCATATGGGAATGCATTGGACTTAATATGTGACGGGTGGAGCCCGCTATAGCTCCTCGATGCATCAGTAGGTCTCATGATACAAACTAGTGTCTTGGCACAAGGTCTTGACAAAATCTTATTTGTAGTCTTGGCATGAGGCCTTGGCTATGTGGTTATGATAGTCTGGCATTATGCATTCCATCATTATAAAAGTGGTTATTGATATTCCATGTGATTATTCGATTAATAGAATATCCATGTGAATAAGTAAATGGAATTATTTCATTTTACTTTTTCCATACTATGTTTAAATTCAAGTTTAAAAGGATTTTGTTTTAGTTATAAATTTCCTTAAATGTTTATTCTTATTTTGGAATGTTTCCGCTATATTGTTATCCTTACTGGGCATTTGAGCTCACCCCTTTTCTATGTTTTATTTTTCCCAGGATGTGAAGAAGTAAGTTATTAATGACCTGCAGGGATATTATGAGGGGATAATAGTGTGGAATATGGAGACATTATGTTGTTGTAGTATTTTTTTCATTTTATGATGTAATGTAAAACTTTATGAATATATCTATTGTTTCCAAGGCTACTAAACCAATCGGTCTTTCGAGATTTTGATCTTTCTTATGATCATGCCAATGTTATGTAATAATGCACTAACTCTGGGTAACTGGGGTCGGGGCATTATAGTTGGTATCAGAGAAAGTTTAGTACAAACCTTGGAAGCTAGATTTATATAAACACTGATTAGAGCACATAGACCTAAGATGAACTTTGAGGATTAGTATAGAATAACTTCCTAGAATTTTGGTATTGGAATGATTTTGTGAGTTTTCCGAGCAATACATCCCTGTCTGGATACGAGCAGGTAGTGGTGGCTCTGGAACAGATGTACCTAGGGGTAAAACCCGAAAACACCGCTTTGAGCTAGACTCGAACGGGAACTGGTGCACGACAACGGGCCTTGCAGCACTCTTGGTTACGACACTCCCGGGGGATATGCTTGGGATAACTCTCATTTTCTTTACAAATCATTATGAATGGTTTATGAGTATATACTTCCTCAAAGAAAACATTTTTATGATTATGGATTATATCAATAAATAGTTCTATTTATGTTAAGTGTTTTATAAGTATGGGATTATGTATTTTGATTCATAAACTGATCTAGTTTTTGCCATTTTTTATAAATGGCGCCTAGTGGAAGAAATGAAAACCAAATAAATGCACGCACTCCATGTAGGGATTTCCCTCCTGCTCAAGATAATTATAGTGGAGCTGGTGATGCAACTACTGCCGATCAGCTAATCACCAGACTGGGACAGCTCACTCAGGTTATGAATAATAACATTACCCGTATGAAGCACCCTAATCCACAGCGGGAGGATCAATGTTAGATCGATTAATGAGGCAACGACGACAAACGTTCAATGGGAGTAAAAATCCCTTAGTAGCTGAGCAATGGATATTTTCCCTAGAAAAAAATATTTTAGGCTTTGGGGAGTAGTGAAAGGGAAAAAGTTATCATGACAGTTTACCGTCTCACTGGAGATGCTGATCAATGGTGGTCATTGATTCGAAACAAAAAGGAAGATGATGAAGTATCAAATATGGAATGGATAGAGTTCAAAGATCTGTTTTTAGACAAATACTTTCCTCACGACCATCGAGCAGATATGGAAAGGCAATTTCTGAGTCTAAGACAAAAGGAGGATGAGAATGTCACAAAGTATGAGGCTAACTTTACAAGGTTAGAAAGGTATGCTGGAGATTATATACGTAATCCAAGAAGTAAGATTGATCATTTCTTTGATGGTTTAAAACCATTTCACCATCGAGCATTAGTCTCACAATCATTTTCGTCGTACGAAGACATTGTCTCATGTGCTATCAAGACCGAAAAGGAATTCTCTAAGTCTTATGACTTTAAATCAATGCAGGAGAAGAAGAGACCTGCTGATCAATCTGGGAATGGAAATAAGGGGAAGAATGGAAAGGTTGAATATCCATCATGTGGTAAATGCGGGAAGAAACACCCTGGTACTTGCTTGAAGGGAATGGGAGTCTGTTACAAGTGCGGTGAAAAAGGCCACCAAGCTCGTGATTGCAAGGGGAAGAAGGAAGCTACCAATTTTCAGTGCTACAATTGCAGGGAGATGGGGCATTATTCAAATGAATGTCCTAAGAGTCAGGAGAACTTACCTCAGAAAAGGCCAAGGGATCAAGGCCAAGCTTATGATATCACTACTACTGAGGTAGAAGCTCCGAAAGACGTGCTTATAGGTAATTTAATGGTTTCCTCAAGTTTAGAAAGTGTATTATTTGATTCTGGATCATCACATTGTTTCATATCTTCCCAGTTTTCTAAGAAAATTAGATATTTCCAATTTTATTTAACAAGGGAGTTGTCAGTTAAAACTCCTAAGGGAAGTATCATTGCAACAATGTTTTGTGAATCAGTCCCCATTAGAGCACATAAATGTTCTTTATCTGCTGATCTCATCGTCATACCTATGATTGAGTTTGATATAATCCTCGGTATGGACTGGCTTTCAAACTATGATGCGAAGATTTGTTGTAAGAAGAAATAGGTTAATATTCTTGATGATGATGATAAGAAACACCTTATCTTTAGAGCAGAATCGTCACCACCTAATTCTTATCTAGATCCACCCCCACTAGCTCAACTAAATTTAATTATTGGGGAGGAAGAGAATGAAATAACTATGTGTTAGGAAAGTAATGTTCAAATAGAGGATATACATGTTGTGAAAGAATTTTTAGATGTATTTCCGGAAGATTTACCTGGACCTCCTCCAGAACGAGAAGTTGAGTTTTCCATTGATTTAATTCCTGGATCAAGGCCTATATCAAAGACCCCTTATAGAATGGCCACTGTAGAATTAGTTGAACTAATGAAACAACTAGAGGAATTGAGTAATAAGGGATTTATTCGCCCTAGTGTTTCCCCATGGGGAGCCCCTGTTCTTTTTGTTAAAAAAAAGATGGATCTATGAGGTTATGTGTCGACTACAGGGAGATCGATGCTATAACAATAAAAAACACGTATACCCTACCTCGAATTGATGATTTATTTGGCCAAATTCATGGAGCTCAATACTTTTCAAAGATTTACCTTCGATATGGATACCATCAGTTGTGTGTGAAGAAGGAAGACATTCCGAAGACAGCATTTCGATCCAGGTACGGGCATTACGAGTTTACTCTAATGCCTTTTCGATTGAATAATGCACCCTCTATATTCATGGATCTGATGAATAGAGTTTTCAAGGAGTATCTCAATAAATTTGTGGTGGTATTTATTGATGATATCTTAGTATACTAAAAAATCTATGAAGATCATGAAAATCACTTGCGCATTATCTTGAAGACTCTGAGAAGGAATGAATTATATTGGATGTTTAGCAAGTGTGAATTCTGGCTTCAGGAGATTTATTTTCATGTCCATATTGTCTCTAAAGATGGAATCTCTGTTGATCCTTCTAGGACCAAGGAAATCCAAGAATGGCCAGCACCTACGAATATAACTGAGGTACGTAGTTTTATTGGTTTTGCAGGTTATTATCGACGTTTCGTCCAGAATATTGCCCAATTGGCTAACCCGTTAACGAAGCTCACACGTAAAGGGGTTAAATTTGTTTGGACAAAAGAGTGTGAAGAATGTTTTGAAGAAATGAAGAGAAGATTAGTCAATGCTCCTATATTTACTCTACCACCGGGGAATGATGAGTTCGTTATTTATAGTGATGCATCGAAGAAAGGACTTGGTTGTTTCCTTATGCAGAATGATAGGGTTATTTCCTATACATCATGATAGTTTAAAATTCATGAACAAAACTATCCTACTCATGATCTCGAGTTAGCAGCTATGATCTTTGCTTTGAAGATATGGAGGCACTGCCTCTATGGTGAAAAATGTGAGATTTATACTGATCACAAGAGTTGGAAGTATATTTTCTCACAAAAAGAACTCAACATGAGGCAAAGGAGATGGCTTGAATTACTCAAGGATTATGATTGCACGATACACTACCACCCGGGGAAGGCAAACAAGGTGGCAGATGCTTTGAGAAGAAAAGAACATGGAGTTTTGAACGTGATGAGAATTTAAAGGGATCCAATTTTGATGGATCTAGTGAATATGGACATGGGAATAACCAGGGAAGGTGAAACATCAATGATTTTTCAAATTCTTTCCAAACCATCTTTACTAGAAAGGATTAATAGTTCTTAGACTGATGATGAAGAATTTCAAATGAATATTAAAGCTGTGAATGATGGGAGATTGAGAGACTTTGTGTATGAAGATGGAATTTTGAAATTTGGGAAGAGACTTTGTGTTCCCAATATACCTGATCTAAAAAAGGAATTGCTGGATGATGCTCATAGTTCCAATTTCATTATACACCCTGGGAGCACCAAAATATATAGAGATTTGAAGGAACATTTTTGGTGGGACAACATGAAGAGGGAGATTGCTGATTTTGTGTCAAGATGTATGGTTTGTCAACAAGTGAAAGCTGGAAGGCAACACCCTGGAGGAGTCATGCAACCTCTTCCCATACCAGAGTGGAAATGGGACAATATTACGATGGACTTTGTCATGGGGCTACCAAAGACTCCTAGAAGGAATGATGCAATATGGTTTATTGTTGATCGTCTTACCAAGTCAGCACATTTTCTTGCTATAAGAGAAGATATACCACTAGAACGTCTAGTAATACTATATATTAATGAAGTTGTGAGACTTCATGAAGTACCCCTATCAATTGTTTCTGATCGTGATCCTCGTTTTACTTCAAGATTCTAGAAATGTCTTCAGAAATCCCTGGATACTGAACTTCATTTGAGTACTGCTTACCACCCTTAGACAGATGGACAATCAGAACGAACTATTCAAACCTTAGAAGACATGTTGAGATCTTGCTCACTTGACTTTCAGGGTATGTGGGATCAGTGTTTACCTCTGATAGAATTTTCCTATAACAATAGCTTCCATTCGAGTATTCAGATGGCACCATATGAAGCGTTATACGGAAAGAGATGTCGTACACCCACCTGTTTGGATGATGTTGGTGAAAGAAAACTTGTAGGTCCAGAACTGGTGGAGGAAACGATGAAAAAGGTGAAGGTAATCCAAAATCACATCAAAGCAGCTCAAAGTAGGCAGAAGAGCTATGCCAATAATCGAAGGAAGGATTTGGAATTTCAAGTCGGTGATCATGTTTTTCTGAAGGTATCTCCATGGAAGGGAGTCATACGTTTTGGTAAGAAAGGTAAATTGAGTCCCAGGTACATCGGACCTTTCAAAATTCTAGAATGAATTGGGGATGTAGCTTACCGATCGGCAATGTCACCAAGTCTCTCCCAAGTGCACATGTGTTCCACGTATCTCTGTTGAGGAAATACATGCCTGACCCAACGCATGTACTCACCTATGAGGAGTTAAAACTAGAACCCTATCTGTCTTATTGTGATGAGCCCATCAGGATTGTTTATACGAGAGAACAAGTACTGAGAAACCGGACGACGCGTCTGGTAAATGTTTTGTGGAGAAACCATAAGATGGAAGAGGCAACGTGGGAACCCGAGGAACTTATGATGAAGAACCACCTGAGTCTTTTCATGTGATAAGTATTCTAGAAATTTCTAGGACAAAATTATTTGAAGGAGGGTAGAATTGAACACCTCAAGCTTCTAGGATACGCTTATCTATGAATAATGTGATAGCGTGTGTTGTACACAACACCGAGTTCTAACACACCATAACCAATCAAACTAGCCGTTATGAATAGTAATACCTACTTTTTGAAATTATATATATTTTATATTTCAAAATGGACTTCATTTTTGGATTCGGAATATCAAATTTAGCCAAAGGTGAAATTTTGGTACTTTTCGAATAACTTTAATATTTTGATGAATAGTGAAAATTACTAAATTTTAATTAAAAACACCTTTTTTAATCAAAATAATTAATAGTGATAAATTATGAATTTGAGTGTTTTAAAAGTATATTTAGAAATTATTTTTACCGTTTAATATAATTTCCATCATTGGACATAATTTTACAATTAAACTGAACATAAACAAGTGTCAATCTTTTGATAGTTATTATCTCTTAAAAACACGCTTTTTATTTGACAGCGGGAATTAATTTTAAATTAATTTCTACCACTTCTATGTTTTGAATTTAGAAAAATGGATTCCATATTTGGAATCAGTATTTTAATATTGTGTAAATAGGTAACTTTTATTTTTAGACATTTTGAATAATTACTGCGGTAAATATTTTATTTACCATGCTTAAGGGTAAATCCGGTAAATAAGGGTTAAAAAATAATATTATAATAATACTAAATTACCCTAAAACGTGTCCTAGCTTTATTGGTTGATACATGTTCGACCATAGGAATCTTTGGGTCGATTTTGGGACCCCATGGTGCCACTTGTAGGTGATAGGGACACTTAATTTTAATTAAGTTAAAATAAGTACAAAAATGACACAAGCATATATCTTTTAGAAAAACAATTTTTACATAGGGTTATATATGTTTGCTTTTCGACTATAAATATTCATTAGAAAGATAAAATGATTTCCTACATAAGGATAGTTTATTTATAATTTTTAGACATTAAATAATGTAATTTATATATGACACAATGATGATGCAGTAGTTACTATAATAGTGAAAAATTAAACTAATTGATATTATAAATACCCAAATAAATATAATTTGAGACTTTTAATGAATTAAAATAATTTTATAGGATAATATGATATATTAGGATTGATTTAAGTAACTTTTTTTGAAGTAATAATTCTGTTATGAGTTTCAAAAATATCAACTATTGAATAGTGTCAAAATTGACATAAAAGTGTTTTTAAAACAAATATTATATTATTAATTGATATTAAATTCCTAAAAATCTAAGGTTCGGCCAAGAGACTTATATCATGATATTTGTATCATTAATGAACCACTTGGGGGTCTTTTGGATGTATATGGTAAGTTTATTAACCATATAATTTAAAAATACAAAGAGACATTGTAAAAGTGAAACTAATTAACTTAGAGTTAATACTTAAAGATAAGGTTAATATAATTACCCAAACCTATCTAAATTATATTGTTTGAATTATTTTCAACATATACCCACCTTAACCTTTTAATAATCAACTTTTGAGACATTAGAAACTGAATACGAATTTAGTATAAACTAATATTTCTAACTTTTCCAAAGGTGCCCCACACCCCTCTTATAAAAGGGCACTCCTCCTTCTCTTTTCTTCACACCTTCAAAGCCTTTTGGATCAGCCAAAATCTGCCCAAATACTCTACCAACTTCCCTACATACAACCTAGAGGCCTTATTTTGAACAGAAAGCCAACCTAAGAACCCCTTTTTATCAAATCAAAAGGAAGATCCCAAAGAAGAGGTAATAATTTCACCACCCTTTTCCACGTTCCTTTATTCTTCCACTTCTTCTTCCTTTGTTTTTACCATTATAAAATAATAACTCCAGTATCATATATATACTGTGATGTTATTATAAATATGGTACAACCATATTCAGTATTCTATCCACCCTTCGAATAACATGTCACCATACGTGCGTACGTACGGCTTACCGTCTCCACGTCGTGGTGTAATTGTTATTCAATATATTATTATTTTGATGGGTATAATAATGATGTGTAAATCAAGTAAATAATAAATATAACATGTTAATTATTCTGTATATAGGATATACCATCAATTTATATATTATTTTAATATCAAAAGAATGATAGTGTCCCTCGTGTGTACGTACAGACTACCGTCTCCACGAACGCGATGTGATTCATTCTTCATCGTATCCATTCAAGTATAATTATCATTTGATTATTTAAAAATAATGTTTAAGGACTTTATAGAATTCTTTATATGAAGAATATACAACCTATCCATGAAAAACATGGCTTATGTAACAAAACATATAAAAGAAAACGAGTAAGTTAACACCCGAAATGACAATAATACTAAGATATTATTAAAAATGCAATGTTAAAAGATCATATATGATATCATATGAATGTATATTATTATTGTATAATTTAATAACAATTATTTCACTATTATACTTGAGGTTAACCTACCCCATCCATGGAAAATTACAAGGTATGGGTTATTTCACAATCTCTTCATTATCCGAGGTTGTTTATACGTAATAATCTACTGGGATCTCTTTATCATCCACATCCATGTTTCTTAAAAATGTATTTCAAAACATTTTTACTATTTACTAGAATATGAGTTAAAGTCATTTATAAACTTTTTGACTTTTATAAGTGGTTTATAAAGGAATCTTTCTGTCGTTTTCAAAACAAGTTCCTTTTTAACCTTTTCGACAGAATTAAGGTAAGAATGATTTTTTTAACTTATACGGCGGGTGCGGCTATTTTCTGCTGTTATAAAATCTTCAAATCTTCCCTTACAAGCTTATAAGAATATTTTCAAAGAAAATGTTTTATTTTATAAATATATGACTCTTAAATGATTTTAAAAATAAAAAGAGATATTTCTCTAAAAAGAGTTTTGATTTCATCTATGTCAACATCCTTTGTTGGATTTTACGCTTATGTGAAGTTGATTTATTAGGATACAAACTTCTATGTTGTATTGAAGATTTTTTGATATGTTTGACTGTGGATATTCTATTTTTATACCATTCATGGTTTATGGTGAAAGTATTGACATTTCGTATGCTAGTTTTAATACGAATTTTTATGTTATGTTTAAACCTTTTCATATGGGAATGCATTGGACTTAATATGTGACGGGTGGAGCCCGGTATAGCTCCTCGATGCATTGGTAGGTCTCATGAGACAAACTAGTGTCTTGGCACAAGGTCTTGACAAAATCTTATTTGTAGTCTTGGCACGAGGCCTTGGCTATGTGGTTATGATAGTCTGGCATTATGCATTCCATCATTATGAAAGTGGTTATTGATATTGCATGTGATTATTCGATTAGTAGAATATCCATGTGAATAAGTAAATGGAATTATTTCATTTTACTTTTGCCATAATATGTTGAAATTCAAGTTGAAAAGGATTTTGTTTTAGTTATAAATTGCCTTAAATGTTTATGCTTATTTTGGAATGTTTCTGCTGTATTGTTATCCTTACTGGGCATTTGAGCTCACCCTTTTTCTATTTTTTATTTTTCCCAGGATGTGAATAAGTAAGTTATGAATGACCTGTAGGGATATTATGAGGGGATAATAGTGTGGACTATGGAGACATTATGTTATTGTAGTAGTTTTTCATTTTATGATGTAATGTAAAACTTTATGAATATATCTAGTGTTTCAAAGGCTACTAAACCAATCGGTCATTCGAGATTTGATCTTTCTTGTGATCATGCCAATGTTATGTAATAATGCACTGACTCAGGGTAACTAGGGTCGGGGCGTTACAATCTCACCTTTTTATATATATTTTTCCCAAGTACATGAATATGTTTTTTATGTAAGATATGTCAAAAAGTACTCTAGTTATGAAGAAATAAGTTGAAGACAACATAGATGTTTTATGAAATAGTTGTTTATGTTTCCGAGTTTCTAAAAACATTATACCTATATATTCATATCATGTACTTATTATATTTTTTAATTAATACTCATCAATTTGAAATTTATATCAATGTAAGTAAATTATGGTTCGTTATAGTTGGTATCAGATGAAAGTTATAGTCAACCATTCGAAACTAGGAGAAACAAGACTTAGTAAGAACCCTATGGATATTTATATGTATAGGTTACAATACTGTTGTTTTAGAAATGACCGTGAATAACTTAGGATAAAACCTAAAGTTTCTTTAATTGAAATTTTATTTTTTATTATGTGGTTTTTCGATTATGACTAATGACTCTCGCACAATAATTCTTAGTTTTATTCAATGGATGGAACTCAAAGGAAACGCATTAAAGATTAATATGATGGGAAATGAAATGATTTTCCTCCAAAGAAACCAAATGTTTTGGTAGCTAAAATGAAATATCCTAATGATAAGCTCACACAACCTTATCAATCTATGAATCATGGATGAATTCTAAATGATAAAAGTACGGAGAAAATTTATGTTGAGTCCTTAATGAGGTAGTGTCCACCATCTCTTAGTGGTTATTATTATCCATTAGTGGATGAACACTGTATTAGTTCCATTGAAAAGTTATTTTCAATTATAAAATGATCTTAACATGATAAATTCGTCTTAGCAGTCTATCATTTGGAAGGTGAATCTAATCAATGGTGGAATCTTATCAAGAATAAAAGGAAAAGTGGGAAAATTGGTTCCATGGAATGGGTTGAGTTCAAAAACATATTTTTCAACAAGTAATTTACTATAATTATTTGATCAAATATAGAGAATGAGTTTCTTGAACTTTAGAAAAAGGGATTATGAATCCTTTGGAACCTATGAAGAAACTTTTACAAGACTCTTAGGGTACATTTCTAGAATTTTTATGCCACCTGAGAGTAAAATTGATCAATTCATTAGTGTCTTAAAACCTAGTCTTCGAACGGTATTAGCCATAAGTGAATTTAATAGATGTGGTGGAATTGTTTTATGTTCTTTAAAATTCTAGATGGATAATATAGTAACCCATCAATCCTATGGGTTTGATAAGAAGAGAAAAATGGAATTCAAAGGAAAATATAATGACCACACTGAGAAGAAGATGAGTTTTACCTTATGCTCAATGTGTGGAAAGAAACATGGAGGAAATTGTATTGAAGGAACTAGTAAATGTTTTATGTATGGAAAAGAAGTTCATCGGGTAGTTGAATACTGAGGTGAGGGGAAAAAGATGTCTACTGATTCGAACATAGAAAAAGATACATAGAATTCACCTTCTACACTTCAATGCTACAAGTGCAATGAAATGTGTAATTATGCCAATAAATGCCCCATTCCAAGGGTTATTGATTATGATAAATGTCAGAAAACTCTTAAGGCCTATGAAAAAGGAATGTAACATGAAATCACTATCAGCAATGTGGAGTAAAATAATGATGTGGTGAAAGGTACACTTACCATCCACTGTAAAGTAGAAAATTTTTTATTTGATTATGGATCCTCACAAACTATTATTTGTAAGGAATTTAATAATTTTATATCTATATTACCTCAACAATTATATATTTAGTTTGCTATGACAGCTCCTAATAGAATGACAGTTGCATCAAAATTATAAATTGTTCTCTGTTTGATTTTTGTGGGAATGTGCAAACTAAAAATCTTGTCATACATTTTATAGTATAATTCGATGAGATTCGTGGCATGGATTGGATTTCTCAATATAAATATAATATTAATTTCCATGGAAGGTATGTCTCATTTTATACTTCAGATTAATATATGATCATCTATTGATGCAATGATATATATAACCATCCAATAATTTTTTTTCAATATTATGGGTCCTGATGTAACAACCCGAATCTGGAGCCCCTCTACTGGTGCCCCATTCCCGATTCGCCGCATGACCTCAAGAGAATTTCCCCAAACTCCAGAGGCTTCCGAATAACAGCGAGGGCCTTGGTAAGTTATTGGAGAAACTATACCCTCATTTGGTAAGGTATACAAGAAAAGAAAAAATAGTAAATAGCGGAAGCAGTAAACAATATGCAACAATTGAAATCAAATAGCGGAAGCAATGAATATATCGTAATGATGATAATGATGCAGCAGGTACAACTTTATAAGGAAATCAGAAAACACAACAACATTATGAAGTACAGCTAAAAAAAAGTATAAAATAAAAACAAAGTAAAATCCTCAGCATCGCAAGCCATGGCTCGGTCCCATGCTCTCCAACTCCAGTGCAATCAAGAACTTGAACTAGAAGGGAGCTTTTCCCTTATCTATACCTTCATCAATATAGTCTTCTTAGGCCCAAAGCATGGCCCAGATAGGGTGTGAGATACAATCCTAGTAGGCAATAACCCTATGATTTGTGCCTAATAGTCAATGAATACAAGTCAAGTAAGAGAGCATGATGCAGTAAACATCAAATCACACAACATCTACAATCCACAGTTCTAACATATAAAGTACACAATTAAACAACCAGCAACAAGAAGAAAACAGGTAACCCTCTAGGTTTCCCTCACAGCCTAACCCCTATGGTTCAACCTACAAGTACTAGAAACCATCTAAGAGGTACACACTGTCTCACCCATTTGGTTCAGATAAGAGTAGACTTTCTGAGGAAGCACTCATTGTCAATTCCCCCTTATAGTCTCGTATCGTGCTAATGGCTTTCGGGGGAAGCACTCAACATCTCATTCCCCATATGGCCTGCGTCGAGGAACTACAGACTCTATTGAGAAGCACTCATCGTCAATTCCCCCTTCTGGTCTCGCATCGTATTAAAAGATACTCTGGAGAATCCCTTATGTCCATTCTCCTTATGGTCTACTATACTAGGTTCTGACCATCCTGTGTGTAAATAAAACATGCTCAGTGAGAGTGCATCGTCCATGTAAACCTCAAGAACTACTTGGATATAAATATAAGGCTCATCAGCATAACAAAGCAACAGTTCCACTATCCTACAAATAGGCATGGAAACTGGAAAATTCCAAAAAGGAAGAAAAAGAATAGAAAACATCTAGAGTATAGTAAAAACTACCAGAAACATAGGTAAAACACCTACTCTAGTAATCAAGCAATGAAGGCAATACAACAAGGGAAAAATAGAAAAACAAAATACCCCGTTCAAGGGTATTGGTGGAATTTGAACAAAATACTCATCGAATTTCTACATAAAGGCACAAACCACCTACCTTGATCCAAGGAGATCGATATACGTGAACAGTGAAGACAGATTCTCCTTTGAACATCGTAAATCTGAGAAAACGTTTGAAACACATAAACTACGATATCTTGAAAAAGAGGAGGAATTGGAAAACAAGGCTCAAGTATAAGGAAGAACTCACCTCTGTGATTCCAATTCAATCGACCGTGCTCGAATCGGAGAACAGACAGAGAGGTGGGAGCTCATTGAAGATTTTTGGATCCTCAGTGATCTCAGACGAATGGGACCTGGAAGAAGACACTTCTATGCGTCAGGCGCGACCCCGGTCCATTTAATGAAAACAAAAAGTACACGATGTTTACTTTTAAAGTACATGGCATGTAGTGGGTTTTTCCGTAGTCTGCCAAAATCGTCCACCATGTCACCCCTACACACCGTGTGTGTGGCCCGGGCACGGCCAGCACACGACTTCAAGCCGGAGAAGAGTACACAGCGTGTAATCAGAAAGTACACGGTGTGTACATCAAAAATTTCTAAAAAGTTTATTTTTCTCAAAAACTCCAGAAAAAGGAAATGCATACCTGAAATGAAGATCCGGGTTCTTACAAACATCCCCCCTTAAAGAAATTCTTCCCCGAATTTCCATAGAGATGTGTAGAAGAAGATACCCAGAACAGCTCTGGCCACTGCGATCGTACATCGGCCTCCCTCTCCTAGGTCTCATACTAGACTCACCCATGCTTCCATAGCACCCATACAAGAGGGACAGACCGCCCATGGAGAACCTTCATACTGTGATCGAAAATCCAGATGGGATGCTTCTCAAATGATGCATCCACTTCAAACTCAACTTCCTTAGGTTGAAAGTCATGAGACGGGTCTGAAAATTAATGTTGGAGCTGAGAGACGTGGAAGAATTCATGCATGGTCTGGTACCTCTGGGGTAGCTACAATTGATAGGCGATCGGCCTAACTCTCTCCAAAACCTCAAACGGCCCGACGTACCGTGGTGAAAGCTTACCCTGCCTCTAAATCCTTTTGTGTCCCAACCTCAGTGGAACACATAGTAAAACCTGATCCCCAACCGCAAACTCAAGAGGTAAAGCATGCATCCCTATCTAAAACAATAGAGTGTGTAACTCCATGCAGTCGAACGATCTCTCTGATGTAAAGTCTTCTCAGACCATCGACAGTGAAGGTCTCCTTGATCGGAAAGATGTGAGAAACCTTCATGAGCCTGTCGACGACAACCCAAACAGCATCGTTCCCTTGAGGGGACCTCGGAAACCCGGTCACGAAGTCAATCGCAACATCATTCCACTTCCACTCCGGAATAGGTAACTGCTGCAAAAGGTTCGCTGGTCGCTGATGCTCTACTTTAACCTGCTGACAAGTAGAACATATCGTGACAAAACCAGAAACATCTTTCTTCATACCTGGCCACCAGTACTGGAGATGAAGATCCTGATACATCTTGGTGATGCCAGGATGTGCTATCCAAATAGAGGAATGAAAGTCCCACATGAGCTCCTCGCGTATGTCAGCTGGCACCCATACGCGTCCATGGAAATGTAAGATCTCATCCTCGCCCACTTTTCATCTAGGAAGAGAGTCCAATCCTGATATACTATCCCACAGAACTAAGACTTCTGAGTCTGATAGTTTCCTCATTCGTACCCGATCAAGTCATGTAGAGGTAACAACTACATAATATAGGAAGGTCTATCCCTATCTATCGTGCACCTCCAGATGCATCTCAGAGAACATAGACATAAGCTACCACTCACTGCTTGCCTCTTGAACTGCCTAAATCTGAGTTCTCCTGCTCAACACATCTGCCAATGCATTTCCCTTTCCTGGCATATAGGCAAGCTCAAAATTGAAAGACTGAAGATACTCGACCCACCTGCGCTGCCTCAGATTCAGATCACGCTGAGTGAAGATATACTTGAGACTCTTGTGGTCGGTGAAGACCACAAAGCACTCTCCCAGAAGATAGTTTCTCCAACAGCGTAAGTCATGAACAATAACTTCCAACATCAGATCGTGCGTAGGGTAGTTCCTCTCATGTGGTCTCAACTGCCGAGACCCATATGCAACAACTCCTTCTCCCTGCATAAGCACAGCGCCTAGTCTAATACCTGAAGAATCACAATAGAAAGTATAGCTCTTTCCTGGCTCTGGCAAGACTAGTATCGGTGCCGACGTCATCTTCCCTTCAGCACCTGAAAGGCTGACTCACACGAATCTGACCATAAGAACTTCGCCCCCTTCTTGGTCAAACCTTTCAATGTTGCTGCTAGACATGAGAAGTCCTAAATGAAGCATCTGTAGTATCCATCCATCCCTAGGAAAATCCGTACCTCAAAAAAGTTTTTCGGCTGCTCCCAGGAAACTAGAGCTCTCACTTTCTTTGGGTCCAAAGATACTCCTACCTCTGAGATGACATAACCCAAGAAGTGAATATGTTCCATCCAAAAGTGGCACTTTGAGAGTTTATCATAGACTCGATGCTCTCTCAGTATATTCAGAACGATCTCAAGATGGGTGGAATGGTCGTGTCGAGTGTGAGAGTACACCAAGATATCATCCATGAAGACCACGACGAAAGATTACAAGAAAAGATGTAACACTCGGTTCATCAGTTCCATGAAAACTGCAAGCGCGTTCGTGAGACCGAACGGCATGACGGTATACTCGTATAGACCAAACCTACTCCTGAAGGCCGTCAGAGGTATATCTGATGGTCTAACGTGCAACTAATGAAAACCAAACCTCAAGTCCATCTTCTAGAACACTCGGCCTCCTCAAAGCTGATCAAAGAGGTCATCGATCCTCGGAAAGGGATATCAGTTCCTGACCGTCAACTGGTTCAGCTTCTGATAATCCACACAAAGCCGAAGGGTATCATCTTCCTTCTTCACAAAAAGGATAGGTGGACCCCAAGGAGAAGTACTGGGTTGGATGAAACCCTTTGCCAGTAACTCCTCCAACTGCTTCTTGAGCTCCTGCAACTCATGTGTAGCCATCCTATAAGGAGGAATGGACACTAGTGCTCCTCTTGGTAGGATATCAATAGAAAATTATACCTCATGCTCTGGAGGCAAACCCGAAAATTCCTCTGGAAAGACGTCTCTGAAACAATACACCACTGGAGGAAATTCCAACTGCGAAGTCCAATGATCATACAGATAAAGACTAGAAATCTGGGCTATCACCCTTCCTAGCCCATGATGCTTGAGTCCTGCTCGACTCGCCTAAACATCCCATTCGCCCCTATAAAGAAAATATTCTCCCTCTGGTGAAACGAAACTCACTCTGTAGTGATAATAGTCGATGACTGCCTGGTAGCGAACCAACCAGTCCATCTCGGGGATGCAATCATAGCATGTCATCTCTAGTACATAGAGATCCCATAAGAAACGATACCTTTCAACCTTGAGAGGGAACTCTATACACTGACATACACTATATTTCCTTGTCCCCAAAGGTGTGTCTAGTGTTAACGACTCGGCAGAAGAAAAGACACAGAGCCCAATTCTCTCCATAGTAGAAATAGAGATAAAACTATGCGTAGCACCAGTATAGAAAATAGGTGAAGATAAAACTAAGACTACTAAAATCGTACCTCGAACTATAGAAGGGCCGGGATCCTGCTCCTGATAGGTCTACTCCACTGCGAAAGACTGGCCTTCATCACGGCCCTTCACCCTTGGCTGACCACTCTGAGCTAATCCACCTTACTGGTGATGAGGAACTGGTGCATGACCGCCACGGCCTCAACCTCCACCTCAGCCCGAACTGTCAGAAGAACTCCAGTTCCTCGACTGGTGAGAAACTGGTGGTGCTACTCCTAAACGAGCAGTCATTGAAGAACCCCAGTCACCAGATGCTGGTGAGAAAATCTGGAAGAAATGTTGAACGTGAACCACCTTTCCATAAGAACGGCACTCCACGGGGTCTCTCTGGCACTACGGCCTTGTGTGCCCTGACTGGCCACACTGGTAGCATACCACCTGGCTGCCTGACGATGCATATCACTTCCTCGGATCACCGCATGTAGCCTCTCTATGGCACTTCTTGCTATCATCTAGAGGACAACTAGCTCTATAAGCAGAACCACCCTGGCTCGCAGCTCCGGAGTCTCTCAGATTGCGCTTCGCAATCAGTGCCTGGTTGACGATGGAAGTGATGGATATCAACTGGAAGATATTAACCTGGGACCAGATATCCCGCCTGAGACCATCCTTGAACATCCTTGCAAAAAACTCCCCACTCCCTTTTTAGAGGGGTGTGAAACACTGCATCTCGGTGAAATGAGAGGAATAATCCATGATAGAAAGAGTACCCTGCTCTAAGCTCATGAACTCCCGGGCTCGATCGGCCCTCAGGGTTTCCAGGTAGAAGTAGTCATAAAAGACACGCTGAAACTCCTCCAAACCCATAACCTATTGGTGACCCGCGTATGAGATCACGTCCCACCACCTCTTGGTGGAGTCTTGTAGCATATATGTATCGAGGTTGACCTGCCTCTCGGGGGGTGTCTTCAGATGATCAATGATGGTCAACATGGATTCCAGCCATGACTCTACAGCCTGAGGTCTTCCTTCTCCTAAGAATGTGGGAGGATGGTGCTTTTGAAAAACCTGCATCTAGTCTACCATAGTCGAGGTAGGATGAGGTGCTCCCTGAAAGGTCTGTATCATCCTCATAAAACCATCCTTGAACTGTGCATCAGTTCCTGCAACTGGTACGACAGCCGGTGACAAGGCTGGCCCGACTGGAGGATCGGCAGGAAGTCCCTGATCAGCCATATCTAGCGTCTGATCACAGCCTAACGACAAACATACAACTGGAGGACGTGTCGGAGGCATTGCTATGAAAGATCAAAAGTACAACTTTGATCAGAAAAACAACTACAGAGAGCACAGGAGTAAAAAACGGGAATAGGGGAAGGAAAACACACATGTTTACAGAACACGACTACACGGAGTGTATAAAAACTACACGGCGTGTCTTCTTAAGCCACTGACATGGGCGTGTACCCCTGCCATACATGTCATGTAACACCTCAAACTACACGGCGTGTTGACACCACACACGGCGTGTTCTTGAAAACTATTCCCCTGGCCGGGTCTCTTGACACGGCTAACCCACACGGTCCGACTTAACCCGAGACTACACGGCGTGTTCTGAACAAACACGAAGTGTACTAGACAAGGCTTCAGCATCCCATGTAGTTAAATGCACGTTCTTCTACACTGCTGGACCTTACACGGAGTTTTCCGAACAAACACAGCGTGTATAAGTGAAGGTAAAACTGTCCCTTATTGTTCGTGACATGGCCTGGTGCCTGAACAAGATGACACGGCGTGTTCTGAAAAAAAACACGGCCTGTCTAAGAGAAGGTGACGTCGACCCGTTTTGTTCGTGACACAGTCAGGTACCTAGACGGGACTACACGTCATATTCCTTTACAACACAGCATGTTATACTCAAGATTCCTCGACCCGTGTTGTTAGTGACACAGCCGGGTACATGGCTCCAAACTACACGGCGTGTACCAACCGTACACGGCGTGTTCCTGAAGTTATTTTTAAGAAAGTGTGTCCCTTCTCACACGGTCAGTGACACGATCTAAAAACTACATGGAGTGTATCCAAAAAGTACATGCTGTGTATTCTGGGTTTTTCTGGGTAGTAGCTCAGAAACTGCACAGATGCCCATAAAACACAGAAAACAAGGCAGAGAGGTGCCAAATTATGATTTTTGGGGGCCCATACTCCCCGCTAATCTAAACTTGGCGTTTATTTAAATCAAAGTATGAAACAAAAAATCCTCTTACAAGGATTCAGAGATTCTATCAAACCTCTATCACAACAGCATGCATAATCTACACAAGGTCTATCACAACAGCATGCAGTCGCTAATACACCCTAGATGACATGGAAAAAATGCATGGCATGTGATTTCTAAAAGTGCCTATATGATGTATGAGATGGAATACCCTCATCTCATCGGGTTGCGATATAAATAGAACCGAAATAGTCAAGACAGTAACAACACAAGGCATGTGGATCACTCTAGGTGAAATCATATCAATAGTAAATCTCAAAACCAGAAAACTACAATAAACAAGGTAGTATGGTTTTTCCCTGTACACGGGTTAGCTACTCCCGAGCATAGCTTAATACCAAATACCGAATCCATCCTATACCTGGATAAAGGCCCCAAACAGTAATTCAAGAGAAAAGAATATCCTCTGATACCACTTTGTAACGACCTGAATCTGGAGCCCCTCCATTGGTTCCACGTGCCCAGTTCACCACATGACCTCAAGTGCATTTCCCCAAATGCCAGAGGCTGCCGACTAGCAGCGAGGGCCTTGGTAAGTTATTGGGGGAAACTATGCCCTCATTTGATAAGGTATATAACAAAAGAAATAATGGTAAATAGAGGAAGAAGTAAACAATATGAAACAACTGAAATCAAACACCAGAAGCAATGAATATATAGTAATGATGATAATGATGCAGCAGCTACAAGTTTCTATGGAAAGTAGAAAACACAACAACGTGCTGAAGTACAACTGAAAAACAAAGTGCAAAAGAAAATCAAAGTAAACTCCTCAGAATCGCAAGCCACGACTCGGTCCCATGCTCTCCAACTCCAGTGCAATCAAGAACCTGAAGTAGAAGGGTGCTTGCCCTTATCTATACCTGCAACAACATAGTCTGATTGGGCCCAAATCGTGGCCCAAATAGGGTGTGAGATACAATCCCAGTAGGAAATCACCCAAATATTTGTGCCTAATAGTCAATGAATACAAGGAACATAAGAGGGCAGGAAGCAGTAAACACCAAATCACACAACAACTACAATCCACAGTTCTAACATATAAAGTACACAAGTAAACAACCAGCAACAAGAAGAAAATAGGTAACCCTATGGGTAGCTCTCACAGCCAAACCCCTATGGTTAAACATACAAGTACTAGAAACCCTCTAGGAGGCACACACAGTCTCACCCCTCTGGTTCAGCTAAGAGTATACTTTCTGAGGAAGCACTCATCGTCAATTCCCCCTATAGTCTCGTATCATGCTAAAGGCTCTCTGCGGAAGCAGTCAACATCTCATTCCCCCTATGACCCGTATCGAGGAACTACAGACTCTCTGAGGAAGCACGTAACGTCCCGGACCCGGGTGCCTCGCAACGGGTGTCCCGAGCCCGGTTTTCCACGTGACCTCAAGCGCATTTCCACAAACGCCAGAGGCTACCAACTAGCAGCGAGGGCCTAGGTCTGATAGTGGGGAAACTATGCCCTCATTTGTCAAAGTGTAACGCAGCAGAATACAAAATAAACATACAACGACAACGGAAGTAGTAAACATACACAACTGAAATAAACTACAGTAGTGGATATAACCAACAGTATATAAGTGATGATGCTACATGTTTCAAGTTCTAAGAAAATAGCCAGAACATGTTATACATCAATACAGTACAACAAAATACAAGGAACAGAAAAACAATCAAAACAGCTGGAAGCGGCATCGCGAGCCTAGGATCGGTCCCATGCCCTCCTACTCCTCGGTAATAGTGAAGTACCTGTATAGGTACTCTTTCCCCTATCTACACCTACAGAAACGTAATCTGTTTGGGACGGAAAGCGTGACCCAAACAGGGTGTGAGAAATATATCTCAGTAGGCACCCACCAAAGGCCCATGCCCAATTGCGTCTAAGCATGCAAAAACAGTGTGAAATAGTAAAATGCAATAATGTATTCAGTACTGACAAGTAACTAACTTAACAATTAAATTTCAATTTTATTATTCATTTAATTCATTATGTACTAGAAATCACCACAGTGCATATCTAAACAAACAGTCCACGTCCTCAGACAAGAAAAACCTTACCCTCAGGTAAGCAGAATCCAACCCGCAGGTATAGCCCTTAAGCGTAACAGAAATTTCCCTCAGGCATACGAAGTGTCACCCTCAGGCATAAAAGTCAAGCCCTCAGGCATGAAAGGTTTCCCTCAGGTGAAATAACTACATCCCTCGGGCTAAATAGTGTAGTGACCTTAGGCAAATCACAACAATGCCCTCAGGCTAAATAGGTAACTGGTCCATGGCCAACATATTAAAAAGTAGTAAACAAGTAATTACTCTCAAGAAAATTTGACAAGTACTACTTTAAAGGCATACCCTCGGGTATCCTGGCCAAATGGCTAAACAGTGGAACGCACCCCCGGGGTGGTTCCAGATCCAAGCAATGATACCAACCAGCATTTTATTATCACAATTTAATCACCTATGCAATTCTTGGAATTAAGTATAGAAACGGTCTTAGCCTCACGACACCCCAACATGGGTTCGTGGCATGAAAACTCACGACAGTTGGAAAAATAACACAAAGACACTTACCAAAAATGCTAACGAACGTTATACCCGAACACCGACTCCAGAAATGCCCAATAACAGCGTAGATCTGATGAAGAACAAAACCCATTCCAACGTAAATAACATTCCCTCAAGAAATAATTGGTAAGAACTATACCAGAAGAGGATATGGCTTACCCGTGCGGTTCCAACGAGATCGTCTAAAGCTGAATCGGATTCTAGACGAACACTTGGAAGATCTTCAAAGTTTCGTCCATCCTCTTTGGCTCCAAAACGACTCAAATGCCTCCTCTACCAAATGTGGAGGCTACTGCCTGTTTTAATCCGAAAAAACAAAGTAAACGGCATGTACTTCTGAGTACACGGTGTGTACTTTCTTCATTTAACTATTCATTTGGCAGCACCACCACATTTTTCAGCCGTCGACATGAGTACACGGCATGTACTCTCGAGTACATGGCGTGTACTGTCGCCCAGCTGGCAGCTACTCCATCTCCTTACTGCTTAGGCCTACCGACTGACTATAGGGCGTGTAAGGTACCACTACACGGCGTGTAGTCGGTTCCTACACCCTTTGTCACCGGTATCGCTACACGCCCTGTGTACCCATCCCACACGGCCAAAATTACACTGCATGTGGAAAATTACATGGCGTGTAGTTTCAAAATTCAGGATTTTTCCCCATTTTCCATATTTTCTCAAAAACACTTAAGGAAAAAGAAAAAGAAGAAGCTTGTACCTCAAAACTAAGAACTGGGTTCTTACAAACTTCTCCCCTTATAGCAATTCGTCCCCAAATTTCCCTTCCAAGGGTATCAAAGATAAAGCTAGGAACAGCTCTGGCCACTGAGCACGTACATCAGCCTGCCGCTCCAAGGTCTTGTCCTGCACTCGGCCATACTGCCATAGCACCCGTAAGAGAGGAACTGACCAGCCTCGGAGAACCTTTGTGCTCCTGTCAACGATACGGATCGGATTCTCCTCAATGTACGCATAATACTGAAGCTCAACCTCCTTAGGGTGAAAGGTGTGAGATGGGTCTGTATGGTAGTGATGCAACTGAGACATGTGGAAGAATTCTTGCATGGCTCGGTACCGCTGCAGTAACTGCAACCGATAGGCAACTAGCCCGACTCTCTCCAGAATCTCGAATGGTCCCACATACCTCGGTGAAAGCTTACCCTATCTTCTAATTCGCTTGTGTCCCAGCCTCAGCAAAACATGCATGAAAACCTGATTCCCGACCATGAACTCCAAAGGTCATCTGCGGCGATCAGCATAAGATTTCTAACGAGACTGCGTGGTAGACATCTGCTTCTGAATCAACTGGACCTACTCAAATGTCTCCTGCATGAGTTGTGGCCCTAGTAAAGATTCCTCACATGCCTCTAACCAGCACAAAGGTGATCGGAATGGCCTACCATATAAATCCTCATAAGGTGCCTTCTCAATAGTCTCTTGGAATCTATTGTTGTAGGAAAACACAACTAATGGTATATGCTTCTCCCAAGATCCCCCAAAGTCTATGACACATGTGTGCAGCTTTTCCTCTAGCACCTGTATCGTTCGCTCTGACTGGCCATCTGTCTGAGGGTGGTATGCTATGCTCAGAAGCACCTGAGTACCTAGTGCCCTCTGAAAACTCTTCCAGAAACAAGACGTAAATCGGGTGTCCCTATCAGAAATGATAGAACGAGGGACCCCATGAAGACGTACGATCTATTGGATGTACAACCTTCTGATCTCATCAACATCGAAGATCTCCTTGATCGGCAAGAAGTGATCTACCTTTGTGAGTCGGTGCACAAAAACCCACACGGTGTCATTGCCACGAGGTGACCTCGACAATCCCATCAAGAAATACATCACGACATCATCCCATTTCCACTCCGGAATGGGTAACTGCTGTAACAGGACAGCAGGTCTCTGATGCTCCACCTTCACATGCTGACAGCTGGAACATCTTGTAACAAACCTAACTACATCCCACTTCATACCCAGCCACCAGTACTGACGTCTTAAGTCTCGGTAGATCTTGGTAACCCCGCGATGAACTGCCCAAACCGAAGCATGAAACTCCCGAATCAGCTCCTCGTATCTATCCACTGGAACCTATACACGTCCATGCAAACGCAAAACCTCATCATCGCCAATCGTCCACCCGGGAGGAGGTTCCTCACTTGACACCGACTCTCGTAGAACTAGGCCTTCCGAATCAGATAGCTGCCTCATCCTCACTTTGTCCAGAAGGGTAGAAGTCATAGCTAATGAGGGAAGATAAGTCTGCCCCTGACTGTCATGCACCTCCAGATGCATCTCAGATAACAAAGAAATAAGATCCCACTCACCACTGGCCTCTTGCACTGCCTGTATTTGAGTCTTCCTACTCAGTGCATCAGCTACTGCATTACCTTTACCATGTGTGTAGGTAAGATCAAAATAAAAGGACTGTAGGTACTCAACCCACCTTCTTTGCCTCAGATTCAGGTCATAATGAGTAAAGATTTTCATGAGGCTTTTGTGGTCAAGGAAACCCAAAAAATGCTCTCCCAATTGATAATGTCTCTAATTGCACAACTCATGAACAACTACAACCATCTCAAGATCATGAGTCGCGTAATTCCTCTCATGTGGCCTCAAATGCTGAGACCCATGCGCAACAACTCGGTCTCCCTGCATCAACACTACTCCCAGCCCATTACCAGATGCGTCAGAGTAAACTGTATAGCTCTTTCCCTACTCTGGGAGTATTAGGATCGGTTTTGATGTCAACCTTCCCTTCAAGTCCTGAAAAGATGCCTCACAAGCTTCTGAACAAACGAACTTCACACCCTTCTTAGTCAGACCTGTCAACGGTGCTTCTAAGCAAGAGAAGTCTTGTATGAAGCTTCTGTAGTAACCATCCAGCCCTATGAAACTCAATATCTCAAACACGTTCTTAGGATTCTCCCATGAAACTACTTCTCTCACCTTCTCTGGGTCTACTTCAATTCCTTCCTCTGAGATGATATAACCCAGAAAGTGAATCTGGTCCATCCAATAGTGGCACTTTGAGAGCTTAGCATACATCCAATGCTCTCTCAGTGTACTCTATATGATCTCAAGATGGGTGGCATGGTCTTGTCGAGTGCGAGAGTACACCAAGATGTCTTCCACGAATACTACCACAAAAGAATCGAGATACGGATGGAACACACGATTCATCAGATCCATGAAAACTATTGGTGCATTTTTTAGTCCGAACGACATAACCAAATACTTGTACAAACTATATCTGCTCTGAAAAGCTGTAAGCAGTATATCCGATGGTTTCACGCGCAGCTGATGATATCCAGATCTCAAGTAAATATTCGTGAACACTTTTTCTCCACAAAGCTGATCATACAGATCATCAATCCTTGGCAAGGGATATCGGTTCTTAACCGTCAACTGGTTCAGCTTCCGATAATCCACGCAAAGTCTAAGGGTACCGTCTGCCTTCTTCGCAAAAAGGACCGGAGAACCCTAAGGAGAAGTACTGGGTCGGATAAATCCCTTTTCCTGTAACTCCTCTAACTTCCTCTTGAGATCCTAAAACTCAGGCGTGGACATCCTATAAGGGGGAATGGACACCGGTGTTTCTCCTGGAATGAGATCAATAGATAAATCCACCTCTCGCACATGAGGTAGACCTGAAAAGTCATCCGGAAAGACATCCCTGAAGTGATCAACCAGTGGAGGGAAATCTGTCTGACAAGTCCCCTGATCATCGAGATACAAGATCGCAATCTAGGATGTGACTCCACCTCACCCATGATGCTCTGGTCTTGTTCGACTTGCCTAAACATCCCACTATCCCTTGTATATAAACTCTCCGCCATCTTGTGACGTGAAACACACCCTACGACGACGGCAGTCTACAAAGGCTCAGAAAGGAACCAACCAGTCCATCCCGAGAATGATATCATAGCTTGTCATCTCTAAGACATAGAGGCCCTAAAGGATGTGAAACCCTCTAACCTCAAGGGGGCACTCCTTGCAATGATGCACACCAGCCATTCTGGTTCCCAACGGATTGTCTAGTGTCATGATATCAGAAGAAGTAGAAACACAGCTCCCAAGGCTATCCACAACGGGTACAGATATGAAACTATATGTATAACCCGTATAAAAAAGATCTGAAGATATGATAGAAGCTACTAGAATAGTACCTCTAACCATAGAAGGTCTGTGATTCTACTCCCGCTAGGTCTATTGCACTGCATATGTCTGCCCAGTGCCGTGGCCCTAGGACACTGGCTGGCTACCCTGAGTTGTCACGCCCTGCTACCTCTGCGATCCTGGTGTCTGGCTACCACGGCCATGACCACCATCTCTTCCTACACGCCCAGACGCATTCTAGTTCCCTGACAAGTATGAAGCCACTTGTCCTACTCCCGCATGCGGAGTCTGCACAGAACCCCTCCCACTAGACGCTGGTGGAAATTCCCTGCAAAATCGCTACAGATGACCCATCTCACAGAAAGCTCGACACTCCACTATGTCACATGGACACTGTAGTCTCTTGTGCCCCTCTCTTCCACACTGTTAGCACCTAATTGGGCCACCTGAAGATGCTACCTGGATGGTACTGCCACCCTGAGAGAAGTACATCTGTCTCTTCCTCTTACCAGTAGAAATAATACCAGTGACTGGTGCTGAACTGCCCTAGCCCACACCACTCGATTCTCGCAGGTTCCTCATAGTAATCAGTTACTGGTTCACGATAGAATGTACTGAAGGTAACCTGAAAATATTTACCAGTGCTTGGATGTCATACCGAAGACCATCCTCAAAAAATCTGTCTCTCAACATCTCATCACCCACCAGCACGTGTGCAAAACGCTGATGCTCTGTAAAACGAGCAGAATATTCCATCACCAACATGGCGCCCTGATGAAGATTAATGAAATCTCGAGCTCTATCTTCCCTCATAATCTCAGGAAAGAAGAAGTCATAGAAGACTTTCTGAAAATCTTTCCACGCCATGTCCCTGTGATGCTCTATCTGGGTGGTAAAATCCCACCCCCTCTTGGAAGAATCACACAGCATGTAAGTCGCGAGCTTGACCCTCCGCCCTGGAGGCGTCTCAAGATGCTCGAAAATAGTTTGCATCGACCCCAGCCAAGACTCTGCAGCTTGTGGTCTGCCATCTCCTGAAAACGTAGGTGGATGCTGCTACTGAAAGATACGCGTTAGCTCATCCATAGATGTAGCAGCCTGCGGTGCTCCCTGAAAGGTCTGCATGAACCGCATAAAGCCCTCATGGAACTGCAACTCTATTCCTGTGTCTGGTATAGCATCTTGCGCCGCATCTGGCTCTACATGAGGATCAACTGGTAGCCCATGGCCCACTATCTCCAGAGTATAATCGTCGCCACTCTCCTGGCGAACAACTCACGGTATTCTAGGCGGCATGACACTACAAGGTCAAAAGAACGCCTCAGATTCAAGATTTTTATGATCGAATAGCGAAGTAACAACAAAGGAAATAAGATGAAGAAGGCATTCAAAATTTTCAAAACAAGACTACACGGCGTGTACAAGGACTACACAGTGTGTACATGACTTCCTTTCCCCTGCCCGGGTCCTTCTACACAGCTATGCCACACAGCTTCCGTCAAAAAAAAAACTACACAGAGTGTAAATAATCTACACGGCGTGTATGGTGTTATTTCCCAACTGCCCGTGTCGCTTGTGACACGGCCGACTACGCGGCTTGACACTACACAGTGTGTTACACCAGCACAGGGCGTGTACACCATCCCGTTTCCCAGCCACACGGCTAACTCCACATGGTATGTCCTCGGACAAGACTACACAGCGTGTCCCACAGGTACACGGCGTGTTTAAGGAGAGGTGACACTGGCCCATGTTGTTCGTTAAACAGTCGAGTCCCCAGTTCATACTACACGGCGCGTTCATCATTGACACTGTGTGTTCTGTATAGGAGTTCATTGACCCGTATTGTTAGCTACATGGCCAGACTCCGGGTTAACACTAAACGGCGTGTACTAAAGCTACACAGCATGTTCTCTCCACGATCTTCCCTTCCCCGTGTCGTCGGCAACACGGTTTGTGACACGGGAAGAGACTACCCGGCGTGTACTCAGGGTACATGGCGTGTAATAAAAAATTTTATTTTTCTTCCCGAACAAGTGAACATAAACGGAGTATAGATAAATACTACACGGTGTGTATGCTGGGTTTCCGGTCAGTATGCCTCAGAAACTTCTTCAAAACCCATAAAATACCGTAAAACAATACCTAAGTGTCAAATTCTAACCCGTGGGGGTCCATACTCCCCACCAATCAATGTTTGACATCTTATATGTGTTATAACCAATAAACAGTCAATGATCCACCAAATTCCGGTCAATGGGGGCCCATACTCCCCAAAAACCAATTTCCGGCGTCCATTCTATAAACAAGCTCAAACAAGAATACCATATCACAAGGCAGGTATTTATCAAGAAGCTATCACAACAGCATGCCTTCATGGCACAACAACTATCACAACAACATGAAATTTTTAAAGCACCGACATGGCATGGAAACTATGAATGGCATGTGATTTCTAGCATGTGCCTATATGATGCATGAGATGGAATACCCTCATCTCATCAGGTTGCAACTACATAGAACCCATAGATAAAATATAAACTGCACAATCTCAAATTGAGTCACCCAACGGTGAAAACATATCAACTGTAAAATTTTCAATCTCAAAAGTATTTCAAAATATGAGGTAAACTGGATTTTCCCTATATACAGGTTAGTTATGCCTGGGCACAGCTTATTGCCAACTACCGTTCGTCCTATCCCTAACTACGGCTCCAAATAGTAAGTCAAAGAAAAGAACCGCCTCTGATACCACTTTGTATCATCCCGGACCCAGGTTCCTCGCAACGGGTTCCCCAAGCCCGGTTCTCCACGTGACCTCAAGCGCATTTCCCCAAACGCTAGAGGCTGCCGACTAGCAGCGAGGGCCCAGGTCTGATAGTGCAGAAACTATGCCCTAATTTGTCAAAGTGTAGCGCAGTGGAATACAAAATAAACATACAACGACAGCAGAAATAGTAAACATACACAACTGAAATAAACTACAGTAGTGGATATAACCAACAGTATATAAGTGATGATGCTACATGTTTCAAGTACTAAGAAAACAGCCAGAACATTTCATACATCAATACAGTACAAAAAAATACAGAGTACAACAAAACAAGAAATACAGCTGGTAGCGGCATCGCGAGCCTAGGCTCGGTCCCATGCCCTCCTACTTCTCAGAAACAGTCAAGTAGCTGTATAGGGACTCTTTCCCCTATCTACACCTGCAGCAATGTATTCTGTTTGGGACGAAAAGCGTGACCCAAATAGGGTGTGAGAAATATATCTCAGTAGGCACCCACCAAAGGCTCGTGCCCAACTGCGTGTAATCATGAAACAACAGTACGAAATAGTAAAAGGAAATAAAGTAAGAAGTACTGACAGGTAACTAACTTAATAATTAAATTTCCATTTTATTATTCATTTAAATCATTATATATTAGAAATCACCACACTGCATTTCTAAACAAACAGTCCACGTCCTCAGACAAGAAAAACCTTACCCTCGGGTAAGCAGAATCCAACCCACGGGTATAGCCCTCTGGCGTAACAGAAATTTCTCTCAGGTGTACGAAGTGTTTCCCTCAGGCACAGAAGTGAAGCCCCCATGCACGAAAGGTTGCCCTAAGGTGAAATAACTACAACCCTCGGGCTAAATAGTGTAGTGCCCTCAGGCTAATCACAATAATGCCCTCAGGATAAACAGGTAATCGGGCCATGCCCAACATATTAACAAGTAGTAAACAAGAAATTCTTCTAAAGGATATTCTACAATTACTAATTTAGATGCATACCCTCGGGTATCCTGGACAAACGGCTAAACAGTGGAACACACCCCCGGGGTGGTTCCGGATCCAAGCAACGATCCCAACCAGCATTTTATTATCACAATTTAATCACCTATGAAATTCTAGGAATTAAGTATAGCAACAGCCTCAGCCGCACGACACCCCAACATGGGTTCGTGGCGCAAAAATGCACAAAAACGCATGACAGTTGGAAAAATAACACAAAGCCACCTACCAAAAACGCCAACAAACGTTATACCCGAACACCAACTCTAGAAACGCCCAAGAACAGCATAGATCTGACGAAGAAAAAAACCCATTCAAATGTAAATAACATTCCCTCAGGAAATAATTGGTACGAACGGTACCAGAAGAGGAGAGGGCATACCCGTGCGGTTCCAACGAGATCGTCCGAAGCTGATTCGGATTCTAGATGAACACCCGGCTGATCTTCAAAGGTTTGTTCGTCCTCTTTGGCTCCCAAACGGCTCAAATGCCTCCTCTTCCAAATGAGTAGGCTACTTCCTATTTTAAGCCGAAAAAACAAAGTACACGACATGTACTTCTGAGTAAACTGCGTGTACTTTCTTCATTTAACTGTTCATTTGGCGGCACCGCCACACTGTGTAGCCGTCGACATGAGTACATAGCATGTACTCTCAAGTACACACCGTTTACTATTGCCCAGCTGGCGGCTACTCCACTGCCTTACTGTTTAGGCCTGCTGACTGACTACACAGCATGTAAGGTACCACTACACGGCATGTAGTCGGTTCCTACACCCTTCGTCGTCGGCATGGCGACACGCCCCGTGTACCCATCCCACATGGCCAAAAGTACACGACGTGTGGAAATGTACACGGCGTGTAGTTTCAAAATTCAGGATTTTTCCCCATATTCCATATTTTTTTAAAAACACTTAAGGAAAAGGAAAAAGAAGAAGCTCGTACCTCAAAACTAAGAATCGGGTTCTTTCAAAGCACTCATTCTCAATTCCCCCTATGGTCTCACATCATATTAAAATACACTCTTGAGAATCCCTTACTTCTATTATCCATATGGTCTACTACACTAGGTTCTCACAGTCTGATGTGTAAATAAAACATGCCCAGCGCGCGTGCATCGTCTATGTAACCCTCAAGAACTACTTGGCTATCAATATAAGGCTCATCAGCATAACAAAGCAACAGTTCCACTATCTTACAACTAGGCATGGAAACTGGAAAAGCCCAAACAGGCAGAACATGCATAGAAAACATCCATAGGATAGTAAAAACTACCATAAACACAGGAAAAACACCTACTCTAGTAATCCAACATAGCAGGCAATACAACAAGGGAAAAACAGGAACACACAATACCCTGTTCATGGGTACTGGTGGAATTGGCACAAAATAATCACCGAATTTCTACAGAAAGGCACAAACCACCTACCTTTATCCAAGGAGATCGATATTTGTGAACAGCGAAGACAGATTCTCCTTAGAACGTCATAGATCTGAGAAAACGTCTGAAACACATACACCATGATATCTTGAAAAAGAGGAGGAATTGGAAAACAATGCTCAATCGGAAGGAAGAACTCACCACTGTGATTCCAATGCAATAGACCATGCTTGAATGAGAGAACATATGGAGAGAGAGGAGCTCGTTGATGATTCGCAGATCCTTGGTGCTCTTGGATGAACAGGACCTAGAAGAAGACGCTTCTGTGTGTCAGGCATGACCCCAGTCCGTTTAATGAAAAAAAATAAAAGTACACAACGTGTACTTTTAAAGTACATGGCGTGTAGTGGGTCTTTTTGTACTCTACCAAAATCGGCCTCCATGTCACCCCTATGCACCGTTTGTGTGGCCCGAGCATGGCCAGCACGCGGCTTCAAGCTGGAGAAGAGTACACAGCGTGTGCTAAGAAAGTACACGGCGTGTACTTCGAAAATTTCCAGAATGTTTATTTTTCTCAAAAACTCCAGAAAATGGAAAGGAATTCCTAAAATGAAGATCTGGGTTCTTACACCTGATTCTTATAAAAGAATATTATTTATCCCAAATGGATAGAGAAAACTCATGATTATGAATACACCCATTGTACGGGAGTGGGATGATGCCTTTTACAAGGAATTTCTAGTTATTCCACCTAATCGTGAAGTTGATTTTTCAATAGATGTCATATTTCATGCTATACCTACTTCAAATACACCTTATATAATGACCCTAATTGTGTAGCACAAATTTAAGAATCAACTCCAAGAGAATTTGGATAAGGGCTCATACACCATAGTGTGTCTCCTTGGGGAGAACCAATTATATTTGTTAAAATCGAGGATATATCAATAAGACATTGAATTGATTATCAAAAACATAAAAAGATAACTATCAAGATTAAATATTCTCTTCCCCTCATTGATGACTTATTCGACTAACTATGTCGAGGTCAATAATTTTCAAAGATTGATCTTCATTCAGGATATCATAAAATGGGTTCAATAAAGAGGATGTACCAAAGATAGATTTATATACAAATTATGGAAAATATGAATTTATAATGGTTCTTTTTGGTATTACTAATTCCCCTACTATAATCATGGATCTAATGAATAGTGTATTTAGAGACTCTCTTGAAAAGTTTTGGTAGAATTTATAGATAATATTTTTTTTTATTTGAAGAGAAAGAAATAACATGGAGACCAATTTAGAATTTTATTGAAGACCCTGATAAAGGATAAGATTTATGTAATATTTACCATGTTCGAATTCAGGCTTTAGAGTGTTCTATTTTTGGGTCAAATAATTTCTGGAGTTGGGAAATATGTCGGTCCATAAAAAATGGAAGTTAGTGAAAGACGGCTGAGGCCAAAAATGGTAAATGAGATCTGAAGTTTTCTTGGTTTCGATAAAAATTATCAAACTTTTGTGAAATATTTTTTACAAATATCTAATCTACTCACCAAGTTGACTTGGAAAGGAGTTATGTGTGTATTGATGGAGGAGAGTGAAGAAAATTTCAAAGAGCTAAAAAGAAGGTTTTCCCGTGAACCAGTGCTCACACTACCTTGTAGTAGATAAAGGTCTGTGACCTATAGTGATTAATCCAAGAGTGGGATGAGATGTGTTCTCATGAAAAATGACATATTTATAGATATGCCTCATGATAGTTAAAAATATATGAGAAAAATATCCCAATTGAAGTTTTGGAGTTAGCTATGGTAATAGTAGCATTTAATATATGAAGGTATTATCTATGTGATGAAAGATGTGATATTTATACTGATCATAAAAGTTTAAAGTATATTTTCACACAAAATGATATAAATATTTTCCAAATAAGATGGTTTGAGTTGAGTAAATATAATGACCACTCAATACATTACCACCCTGGGAAGGAAAATAAGGTGGCATATGCTTTGAGTCGACAAGACCATGTTGTCCTATACATTATTAAGATCACAAAATATAAAATCTTTATGGATTTTTAAAGGGTGGATCTTGAAATATTAAAGTAATGGGGAAATATTTTCTTTCTAAAATTAATGTTCAATGAAATGTACAAGTAAAGATTAAGGAGACTCATAAAAAAGATGTTGAGCTAAACAATTACTGAGTCAATAAGGTTTCCTTATAACTTTTACATTCTTCTTTGTCTTTAGAATAAAAAAGCATTATCTTAAGGAAAATTATTTTTTCTTAAGGATTATTTTAATAAGGAATATTTCCATTGTCTAAGGAAAATTTCAATTCCCTATGTGAATTTTTGTCGTTTCCTATGTTTTCATTATTTATATTATACTCTCTCTAAATCTAACTCATTTTATTCCTAAGTCTAAAAGTTTATTTCATAACTAAAAACTCAGAATATTATAATTCCTTCAATATAGAGTATTCTTTTTTTAGACTCCAAATACTTTGAAATTCGGGTTCTAAATTCTCTGTATTTTAGGTTCTGAATTCTCTGAAATTCAGGTTCCAAATTCTATGAAATTCAGGATCCAAATTCTCTAAAATTTAGGTTCTGAATTTTCTGAAATTCAGTTTCCAAATTCTCTGAAAACAAGACTCTAAATTCTCTGAAATTCAAACTCCAAATTCTCTGAAATTAAAACTCTTAATTCCTTAGAATTTAGACAATAAATTTTTTTAAATTTGGACTTCGAATTCCTTAAAATTCTGACTCTAAATTCCTCTGAATCCGGACTCCGAATTATTTATAATTCAGTCTCTAAATTCCTTAAAATTCAGATTCTGAACTCATGGTAACTCAAACTCGAAATTCTTAGAATTCAGGTATCAAACTCATTGGAAAGAAGAATCGAAATATCCATGTCTTACAGACTCCAAAGGTTTATTTGGTTAGACTACAAGTTCCATTTTTACATAGACTTCAAAAAATAGATTTGGTTATGAAATTTCTTTTTTCAGTACGCTTTTTATAAAACGATTTCCTAAAATCAGTTTCAAACTAACTATTGTTTGAATGACATGTGTATAGTTCCCTCCACGATTCATGGAAAAATATGACTGTTGGAGGATGGAGCTAACCATGGGAGATGTTTTTATAAATAGAAGTTCATTTTAAGGATCCCATTATCGATAATCATTGTTACATCACTCTAGCGATTTCATTTTTCTACAGTGATTTCATGATAGAGAGAGAATCTCATTCTTTGTGCGGATTTGAACATTTTGTTCAAATAGCTTCATGAGACTCTGATTGTTGCTGAGTACAATCAGGGGATTCTGTGGATAAGAAGATAGAGGTGGTTACTACCATAGTGTTCGAGGACTTTCAGATATTAGAAGATAGAGGTAGGGACTACCTTAAAGATCAAGGTCTTGTAGGGATAACAAGATAGATTCTGATATTCCTATAAAGGGTTTATCCTAGAGTGGATTTGATAGAATTTATTAAAAGTATAAATCAAGGTACCTTTATCCAAGGTTGGTTGATACCCTACTATTTAGGTTAAGAGATTTCATAATTGTTACTTATTTTGTTTCATGTTTATTTCCGATACATATTGAAAAAGGATGAATGTATAACTTTCTTATACTTTCATGTAATTTTATATACTTTGAAAACTAATATTCTATATGCTTTAAGGTAGAATCTATCCCCTGTAAACTTTCTTTAAGATTCATTTCTGGAACCATATTTCTAGAATTTAGAATGTTTTATTATTAGAACAGGAAGAGGAATTGTGAATTTACCTTCCTTAAATTTGTTAAACATAGTTTTCATTATAGTTAAAAAAGGTAGTTTTTGAACATACCATTCACCCCCCATCCTGTAATTGAGAATCTACAACATTATTTTGATCCTACATTTGGTATTTGTGGAGTTCTATGAATTACTTATATTCATATATTATTTTTCTGGAACATGTTTTCTTTGTTATAAATTTACCAAGACTAAATTTTCCTTTGGGGTTTATTTTTGTTTACAAACATTTTCTATTAACAAATTTCATCGAAAGATATTTTCTTATAAAATGATAGGAATTAATGTTGGTCAGATTGAAAATATAAATCCTACTAGACCACCTATATTGGATGGGAATGATTAGGAGTATTGGATAGATCATATGAAGGATTTTGTTATCAATACTTGAGTAGAGAACTTTTTCTGGCTTACTCTCGATAACAAAATTCCAGAAAGGAAGTCAAAACCCTTACCTATCTAGAAAAGTATAGAATATCAAATAAATTACAAGGTATATAATTATTTGTTGTGTTCCATGACCATGAATATATATATAGTTATATTTCTTTATGTGAAGCTGTAAATTGTATCTGGAAGAAATTAGAAGTTACACATTTTCGTACATCTAAATTGATTGAGAGTAGAATAGTTAGGCCTAGAGAAGAATATCATGGATTTCTATTTCCATATGGAGAACTAGTTTTTAAGGTACAACAAAGGTTTATGAAAATTGTAAAAATCATACAATCTATAGGAGAAAAATGTTTAGATGATGAAGCTCTTGTGGAAAATATTAGAGATATCATGCCTAATGACTGGGAATCTAAGATAACAGCTATTGATGAGAATAGAAAAGTGTCTCAAATTACACATGATGAGCTTTTTTTAACTCTTCTTAAACATGAGATAATAATGAAAATAGATGCTAATATAAATAATAAGAAAAATGTTAATTTATATCTAGCCTTTATAACTACTAACTTCAAGACTCTGAAAAGAGTTACAAGATCTATGTCCAAAAAATTCCACGTTTTATCTATATATATTGAATGTGAATATTCTGAAAATTAGATAGCTATTATTTATTGAAGGATGAAAAAGATAGTTGGAAAGAAAGACTTTTATTATAGATATAAGAAGAAATAAAGAAAAGACATGAAAGGCTCGAAAGTCACTTGTTATGAATGCAAAAGACAAGGGCACATCAGGCCGGATTTTCTTATGCCTAAGAAAACTAATAGAAAGGAAAATCATTCTGAGAGGAATTGAAAGAAGTATTAAAATGAAAAAACTAATAATGTTTTGAAATCCCATGACACATGTAGTTCTAGTGGTGGTGACACTTCTAATGAATCATCAGAGTATGAATCTTCTGAACATAAAAATCATAGTCTATTAGCCAATATACCCATTGAAAATCATTGTCTTATAGCCAAGGTACACAATGCTGAATCTATCACTAATGTATCTTTGAATTCAAATTATAATAATGATAAATATTATAAATCTTTAAATGATGTGTATTCCTCCTCAGAAGATAATACATTAAATTCTTATGAAGAAGTATATTGGTTTTATAAAATTCTTGAGAATAAAAATAATAAACTGAAGAAAAATATTGATAAAGAAAATTTAAGATTATCTATTCTAACCAAAAAAGTATCATATATTTATAAATATTGTGATAAGAAATTTTTTGATATTAAAATTATTTCCAAAAATCATTATGAATATAATTATGAGAAAGATAAACTTTTTAAATATTTTGAAAATGTAATTTCTCAGAAAAATATTTTAAAGGAAAACTATAGTTCTAAAACTAATGTTTTTTAGGATGAAAACATGGTTAAAAAACTAATGTCATAAATATTTTCCTGGATGAAGTGTTTTTCATACTTCACATCTGGTAATGAAAACATTGACATGATGTATTCCCAAATTCATCCTATAAGGAATTGTTCTGGATTTGATTATACATATTCTAATCTAGTTTTCAATAATAACAATTTTTTTCCTCAAAGTGCACCATACTTCATTAAATTTCAGTATGTTGTATATTGGGAAAATAATGTTTCCTAAAATAAAACCCATTCTTTAGGTTTTCATAAAGCTTATTTTTTTTAAGAAAATATGGATGCCTAAAATTTTGCATTCTAAAGTTTCCAGATCCACGAATGATTGGATTCTTAAAGTCTAACTCTTTTATTTTCAAGAAAATAAATAATGTACCAACAAAAATACATGGTAAATGTAGAGTGGATGTTCCCAGAAAGTTATTGGTAACAAAAACTTCATAGAAAATATTATCTAGATGAAATGAGGAAAAGTAACATTCAGAGATAATGCTTAGGGAGAAACTGTTGGTTTATGTAACAATGTACTTCTTGTAAAAACATTGATTTCAAATGTTTTATTTGTTAAGGGTATTAAGCACAAACTAATTAGTATAAGTCAATTATGTGATGAAGGTTACCTTGTGAATTATAGGAATGATAAATGCTTAGTACACAATTCCTAGGAAAATTTTAAACTTTATGCCCATAGGAAAGTGAATGTATTCACGCTAAACATAGAAGACATTAGGAGATAAAATCTACTTTGCCTTAGTGATAAAGAAGATCTATCTTGGTTATGGAATAGAGTGTTAGTACATTATAACCTTAAAAACTGACTAGTGATCAACTAGAGATTTTATTTTATTCTTAAAAATATTTTGATCATTGTTAATTTGGAAAACAACATAAATCAATTTTTAAATCAATTAGTGAAGTCTCAAAATCTTATGCATTAAAGTATGTACATATGGATCTTTTAGGTCTAACATAAACTGGAAGCATTGGAGTAAACTATTATTTATTTTTATTAGTTGATGATTACACTATATTTACATGGGTCTATTTTCTAAAAAATAAATCTGAACCTTTTTCTTATTTTATAATTTTTAGATCCCAAGATCAAAATTAGAAAACCTTCAATTGATAACTATTATTAGTAATCATGGAGAATAATTTCAAAATTCTGATTTTGAAACATTTTTTAGTAAAAAATTAATTACTCATAACTTATCAGCTCCAAGACTCCTCAATAAAACAGTGTTGTTGAAAAATGATATCAAATTCTTCAGAAGATAACTAGAACCATGTTGAGAGAAAATTCTATATAAAAACACATCTAGGATAAAGCTGTATGTACATATTTTTGTACTATAAATCTAGTTTTTATTAGTCCTTTTCTTAACAAAACCCCTTACGAATTGTGTAATTGTAGAAAAACTATAGATTCTTACTTAAAATTATTTGATTGAAATGTATTAATGATGAATGTTAAAGATAATTTACATAAATTAAAACCCAAATTTGATGAAGGAATTTTTCCAGGCTACTTCACAACTTCTAAGGATTATAGAGTTTTTAATAAAAACACTGGTACTATTGAAGAAATAGTGCATGTTAAATTTGATGAAACTGGTCATTTTGTTTTTAAACAACCTCAACCTTCAATATCGAATGTGTTTTCAAAAACTGATTTCCAACCCTTAATAGAAGATCCTTCTGATAAAAAAATGTTAATGAAAATATTTCTGAAGCATTTACCCCAGATGATTTCCTACCATATGTTGATGAACAGGTTTTACAAAACCCAAATCTGTTGTTTCTTAAGAATCATCCTAGTGATAGTATTATTTGTGATGAAAATCAACCTTTAAGGACTAGAAGTTCCTTGATAAATGAATTAGAACTTCTTGAATTTTTTTCCCAATCAGAACCAAAAAAGCATTAATGATGTTTTGGGTGATGAATATTGGAATAAAGCCATGAAAGATGAGATAAATGAATTCGAAAGGAATATGGTCTAGACCATGGTAGAAAGACTGAAGGAAGCATCTGTTACTAGATTAAAATGGGTCTTTAGGAATAAATGTGATGAAAATGGATTCATTGTAATAAATAGTTCTAGATTAGTTGCTAAAGGCTATAATCAACAAGAAGTAATATATTATGAATAAAATTATTCTCCAGTAGCTGGAGTTGAATCTATTCTTATTTTACATGACTTTACCGCATTCTTTAATTTCAAAAAAATTCAGATAGAGTTAAATTGTGCATTACTTAATGGATATGTTCAAGAGGACGTTTTTTTTTGAAAAAACTCCTGGTTTTGAAGATACAATACATCCTAAACATTTTTCAAACATAGAAAAGCATTATATGGACATAAACAATCCCCTAGAGCCTAGTATATTTCTTTCATGGTTTTTGTTCCAAAACCATTATGTTAAGGGAACTATTGATCCAACCATTTTTATAAAGAAAGATAATAAAAATGTAAGTATTTTTCAAATTTATGTTGATGACATTATATTTTGTTCAACCTAGCAATCCTTAAATAATTCGTTTGCGAATCTAATGAAATATGAGTTTTAAATGAGTATGACTGGTGAGTTAACATTCATCCTAGGTTTTAAAATCACTCAAAACCAGAAAGAACTTATATATCTCAATATAACTATATTAAATATCTTCTTAAGAAGTTTTGATATGACAACAGTAAAAGTATAAGTACTACAATCGGTACCTCAAATTCTCTTAATCTAGATGAAGCTGGGAAACCAGTAGATCACATATTATTTATAGGTATGATAGGAAGTTTACTATACTTGAGATATTTTCATCCAGCCTTAATGATTTCAGTATGATTATGTACTTGATATAAATATAATCTAAATGAATCTCATTTAAATGTAGTGGAATGATTTTTTTCTATTTAAATGGAACCAGGGATTTAGGACTCTTTTATACTTCTAGAAATGATTTTGATTTAAAATGTTTTTCAGATGCTGACTTTAGTGGGTGTATAATTGATAATAGAATTCCATCTCAAACGTTTCTTTTCCTAGGAGATTCATTAGTTTTTTGTTTATACAAAAAGAAACACTTAGTAGAACTTTTCACTACTGAAGCTGAATATGTAGCAGCTAGAAGTTGTTGTGCTCAAGTCTTGTGGATACAACACACACTCAAAGACTATGTATTGAGTTTTTATTAAAACACAAATATTGTGTGATAATAATAGTTCCATTTCCATAAGAAAAAAATCATTCACGTCACTCCCATGAAAAACACATAGATATTAGGCATCACTTTATTAGGGATCATGTACAAAAAGACGATATCATTCTCTATTTTATAGGAATGAAAAACAATTTGCTGATAATTTCAAAAAACCATCACCATCAGATTGATTTGAATACATTAAACAAAATTAAAGAATGATAACCTTAAGGTAAAATTCTATATTAACTTCTTGTTGAATCCTATCTCTTTACATTATGTAACTTTTTTTCATAGGTGGAGTACATTTTTCTGTTAATCAAAAAAATTGGTATCAAATTCTTTTCATGAATATTTTTTTTTCATAATCATTTTTTTTTCTGAATCAAATTTTACTAGTAATAAAAAAAATTAGTAATGTATTTCTTTTTAATTAAAATATTTTGTAATCTAAATTTTTCATATTCAAATTTTTTTAATAATAGTTTTTTTCTTTGGAACCCGAAATCCTAGAGTTCAAAATTTTTCTTCATAAGGAATTTTTCTAGAATCAAATGTTCTTCAAGAAATATTTTCATTCATTAATGATAATTTTCCTAACAATGTAGAAGTTATGTTTCCTTACTTAAATTTTTGTAATCAAATTTTACATGTTGGTATTTTCTTCTTTTTTTAACCAAATTTTTCAGATTAACTTTTCCTTAAATTTGAATATTTTATCTTAAAAAAAATTAAAAGATTGAAACCTACCAAAATCCATCATCAGATTTTATCACAACTGTCAGATCAAATCAAACTTATTTAACCCATTTGATCCTTTTGGGAATATTAACTGTCACCCCAAATGCCTATATAAAGTCCCCCGATGGTTGTCCCATATCAATTATCAAGATTTGGCGTGCTGAAAATCAACAACTTTAATTAAGGCTGCTTTTGAATTTTCTAGTTTCCTCAAATCAGAATTTCTTTGAAAGCATCCTAGTAAAAGAAAATATCTTTTATAAAGTAAATTTGTGAATGGAATATCTACAAAAAAATGTTATTAAATCTGAATTTATTTGACAAATATTATTCCTTAATTTCAGTGAATTTCATGTTGAATGGATGGGAAAGTCTGTGTGTATCAAAACCAAGGGGACAAGATCTGGTGTATCCATAGTTGCTGGTAGAATTTTATGAGACCGTAATTTTTTCTTCAAGATAGAAAAGATAGGTTTTCTTTTAAGATTCATGGGGAAAATATTAGCTATATTTTAGTATGGATTCTAATATCATTGAAATTCTTTATGAGGGAGAAGCTGAATTCTGTACCCACAAGATTCTAGATGTTTTAGGATGTTTTGATAAACAGAAGGCTATAGAGTGACACAGTTTATCAAAATTAAAGACATCAAAAATCAACCATATTTCAATGAACCTCGAGATCATAGATTTATGGGTTCAGGTATTTCTCATTCCAAGAAAAGGGGATAAAGATACCTTGAAGAATAGTGATATTAATGTTTTGGATTTTCTGGTGAATCTCAAAAAGGTTAATCGGGTGAAGTATGTCTTGAATATAGTTATAAATATCCATAATGGTACTCCAAAATCTCAGATCATTATGTATCTAGATATTCTATCCAAGACCATAGTCCTTTATCTAGAATCGTTAAAAATTCCATGTAGTCCAAAGCCAAATAATTTCAAGTTTATGTTGCTGAGTGATGATATGCTCAAAAGTATAAAGATTGGTTTTAACAAAAAGTACAGAGAGTTTTATAAATTATCTGAAAGTAAAATTTAATCTTTATCTAGGAAACCAAAAGTTTCTAAGACTTCCCTAAAAGGTGGGAAGAAAATAAAGGTGAAGGAACCCGAATTGAAAGAAAAAACTCCTTCAGTTCAGGAAACTCAATCCGCACCACCAAAATCAAAGAAGAAAAATACATATCCAGATGAATTTGTTTTCAAGTGGAGATAAGATAAGAAGAATAGGAAGGATGGGGATCTTAGTTTTTTCTTGTAACCTGGTGAAGAAAATTATTTAAAGATTAAGGCTTCCAAGGAATTTGAGAAGCAATAAAAAGAGAAGAAGAAAAATAAGAAAATGTATGAAGCCAGGATTATTCAATCTCTTCTCAAGGCTAATGAGAAAGCTTCTGATTAGTTTCATGTTCCAAAAAAATTTCTCAATGAAAAATTACCCATAGAGATACTGGTAAATATGATGCTCATTTTAGAACCTGATGAAGAAAAAAAATTGTGAAAGCAGAAGAAGTGGAAGGTGAAGAGGAAGGAAGTGATGATAAATATGATATGATAAGGCAGGATGATTAATACCATTAGAAGGAGAGTCCTTCTGATTAATTGTTGATCCAGACATCTCAAACTAAATATTCAAAACTTGTTACCCCAGGAAAAGAGTAAGAGGGTCAAGAAGAAGTAAACTAACCAAAAGAAGAAGAGAGTAGCAATCATGAATTGGTTCAACAAGATGACCTTGTGGAAGATGCCGAGAAAAAAATATTGAGAAATAAAAAATACTTCAACTATTATATAGTGAACACGAATCTCAAAAAGAAACTAAGACCATTATGAGAACTGATAAGGGAAAACTGGTGTAGGTTGATACACTAAGTAAAGTCATGGTAGAAAAGAAAGATGTTGGTGGTTCTTAAAAGAGAAAAGATGAAGAGATAGAGATAGAATCTTCACCAACAATAGAATTTGATTCAGTATCATCATATATATGACATGACTTTGTGGTAAAATATCTGAAGAAGTTGGTTGGTACCATTAATTATTTTTTGAGTATAAACTGGAGGTTCCAGATGCCTCAACACTCATTTAAGTAGAAATCATATTTTGTTTCCATGTTAATAGATAAGTTAATCAGGCTTGAGGCCAATTTCAAATCTTTTTTACATTGGTTATGATGCACATAAGAGGTCATGCAAGGAAAGTACTAAATGTTATAAGATAAAAATTGAAGATTTATGAATATTTGATGACATTCAAGAAAATGTCAATAATTTTTTTATATCGAAGTTGTCAAGATCAATGATCATACATCAAGTTTCAATGAGAAGCTCAATCTTGAACAAACACTTCGGAAGTAGGAAGTCAATGATCTTAATGAGAAAACATAATTCAGTTGCTTTGAATCTAAGGAGGGATAGGGATCACAGAATTGAGTTTGAAGAAAATATTAGTAATCAAGAAGAACATTTTAAGACTCAAGAAGAAATTCATAAGGCTTAGGAAGATAAGATCCAAGCCTTGGAGAAGAAAAATTATGATCCAGATCAGCTGCTCAAGAATTTTGAAGAGGATCATAAAATTCTTAAAAAGATGAATACCATTTCCATGAATCTTATTCCAAAGGAAAAATGGGGTTGATATTTTTCCTTAACTCTGATATTTTGTTGAATTTCCTTCTTTGTATAAATTCATTCAATCGCAATAGAATTTTGGTTGTTCTACATATGTTTTGTTGTATAGTACAAATATTGTAGGTACTATATTATTATTTTTTAACATTCCCTTTATTTATTTTTTAATATCACAAAGTGGGAGAAAAGGTATATAAAAATAATACTAAGTAAAGAAGACAATGCTCTAATTAATGGGGAGTCTATCTAAGGAAAATGATTCTCAAAGAAGTTTTTCTTATAAATGTAAAATGAAAATTTCTTTAAGAATGTAAAGAATATGATCCTTCGGTATTTCAAAACCTATGGGGTATTTAGTCGTATTCACCATGATTCGTAACTAAAGGGAGATAATTTTTTATTTTATGTTCATAAATAAAAAACATAGTCCATATATTCATTTTCATTTGGATGTTTTTTATTTCTGAAAAGGGGGAGATTGTTGATTCAATAAGGTTTCCTTATAACTTTTCCATTCTTATATGTTTTGAAAATCACAAAAAAATATCTTAAGAAAAATTATATTTTCCCTAAGGATTATTTTCATAAGGAAAATTTCAAATCTCTAATGAAATTTTCCATTCTCTAAGTAAATTTTTATCTTTATCTATGTTTTCATTGTTCATTTTATATTCTATATAAATATAACTCATTTTATCCAAATGTCTAAAATTTGGTTTCATAACTAAATCCTAAGAACATTATAATTCTTTGAATATAGAGTATTCTATTTTCAATCTCTGAATTTTATTAAAAATTCAGTTTCTAAATTTTCTGAAATTCAGGTTTTGAATTCTCTAAAATTCTGGTTCTGAATTCTCGGAGATTTAGGTTCTGAATTCTTTGAAATTCAGACTCTGAACAATCTATAATTCCAACTTTGAATTATCTAAAATTCAAACTCTGAATTCTCTAAAATTTGGACTCCAAATTATTTATAATTCAAACTCCAAATTCTTGGAAATTCAGACTCTGAATTCTTTTAAATTATGACTCCAAATTCCCCTGAATTAATACTTTGAATTCCTCAAAATTCATACTCTGAATTCCTCAAAATTCCGATTTTGAATTCAAGGGAATTCATACTCCAAAATTATTAGAATTCTGGTTTCAAATTATTTAGAAAATAGAAAATGAATATACTTGTCTTATAAACTCCAAATGTTTATTTGGTTAGACTCTGAATTCAATTTTTCTTTAGACTCTGAAAAAAATAGATTTTCATAAGAAATGTCTTTTTTCCTAACACTTCTTATGAAACGATGTCGTAAACTCTGTTTCTAACTAACCATTGTTTGAGTGACACATGTATTTGTCTCTCTATGATTTGAGGATGAGTATAACCATTGGGGGAAGGAGTCGACCATTAGAGAAGTGACTATAAATAGAAAATCATTTTAATGAACTCATTATTGAGAATCATTGATCCCTCACTCTAGTGATTTCATGCTACTAAAGTGATTTCTAGAGAGATAGACTCTCATTATTTCTTTGGTTCTGAACATCTTCTTTAGATAGCTTCATGCAACGTCAATTGTTGTTGAGTACAATCGAGGGCTTTCATGGATAGGAAAAAAGAGGTGCTGGCCACCTTAATGATTGAGGAATTTTGGGGATAGGATGAAAGTGGTTTTGACTAACATAAAGATAGAGAGATTGCAGGGATAGAAAGATAGATTCTGATATTCTTATCGGGGGATTATCTTGGTGAGGGTAAGATATAATTTCTTGAATGTATAAATCAAGGGACCTTTATCCAGGGTTGTTGGATACCCTACTATTTGGGTTAAAATATTTCATACATGTTACTTGTTTTGTTTCAAGTTTATTTCTTCTACATTTTGATAAAGGAAGAAATTATAACATTCTTTTACTTTTCTTAATTTTATATACTTCGATATGTAAGATTATATACGCTTTAAGGTAGAACATTTTTTTGTAAAATTTCCAAAAGATTCATTTCTGGATCCATATTTCCATAATTTAGCATGTTTGTTATGTAGAACTAATAGATTCTTTGTGAATTTACCTTTTTAGCATTATTAAGCATAGTTTTCCTTAAGGATAAAAACAAATGTTTTTCAACTAAAAATTCACCCACCTCTTGTATTTGAGCATCTACAAGATTATTTCAATCCTAGAAAAAGAAGGTGATAAATGTTCCTTAATTCAACCTTGATTGTGATGGAATAATTATTAGGAATCAGGATTTTATTCCTCCTATACAAGAATTAATGTAGGATATATTTTATGAGACTCATAGTTCTTCATTCTCTAGTCACCCTGAAAGCACAATGAAGAGTATTTTTGGTCAGATGGCATGAAAAGAGATTTTATCGAATATGTATCTCGTTGCTAGGTTTGTTAGCATGTTAATGCTAAGAGACATAAGTTTAAGGGGATGTTACAACCATTACACTTACCAGAATAGAAATGGGAAAACATAACTATGTACTTTGTTATTGGACTTCCAAAAAACATCCAAAGGAAATAATTTTATATGGGTTATAGATGATCGCCTTATGAAGTCATCCCACTACATTTCTATTAGAGAGGATTTCTCTCTTGGTCAGCATTCAAGGATATATTTGAAGGATGTGGTCAAATTGCATGGAGTACCACTTTAAATTATATCGGATTATGATCTGAATCTTAACACAATGTTATGAGGAATTATTCAACTTTATCTGGAAACAGTGTTTTGTTTCATCACTAATTATCATCTTTAGATAGATAGTCAACCTGAGAGGAAATTTCCAACTTTGTAAGACATGTTTAGAGTTTCATATATGGATTTCAAATGTGGTATTGATCATGACCTACCTTTGGTGGAATTTTCATAAAAATTTATCTTTCAATCCAGTATTTAGATGTCTCCTTATGAATCCCTATATGGAAGGGAATGAAGAACATGAACTTTTTAGGATGGATTTGGGGAAATAAATCTATTAGGACTTGATCTTGTTGATAAAATGGATGAAATGGTCAGATCTATTTAACAACACATAATAGAATCCTATAGTCGAAAAAAATGCTATGTTGATAACCGAGGAAAATTAAAAGTGTTTGAAGTGATAAATATGTGGTTTCTAAGCATATCTCTATGGAATTGAATAATGATATTTTTAAAGAAAAGAAAGATTATCCCTAAGTATATCAGTCCTTTTGAAATTATAGATCATGTTAGGAAGGTTTCTTACCAATTAGGACTTCCATAGAATCTCTCTCATGTTCCTAATGTGTTCCATGTATCTCTACTAGAATGTACATACCTAATCCTTCAAATTTACTAAACTCAAAAGTCGTACCACTAGAGAAAAATCATTCTTATGAAGAACAACTGATATATATTCTAGTTTCTAGTAATAAAGTTCTATGAAACAAGACCACTCTCTTGGTTAGAGTTTTATGGTGGAACCCCCAATGTGGAGAAGCGACGTGGGAACTTGAGGATATGATGAGGGAGAGTTATCCTTATCTATTTTTGTTTTTTCAAGTGATTATTTATGGGGTGAAATTCAGTTTAAGCGTGGTAGAATGTAACACCTCGATGATTTTATGAAGTATTTTATTTAAATAATTTTAATTATTAAGTAGAATTAATTTCATGAAATAGTGAGTTTAAACAGACCACCAGACTCCCTTAGTATAAAATTTACCTTTTATCTTAACTACTAGGTTTACTGAAATAAGTATAAATAACATTTGAAAATTCATTTGGAATTTGATGGCTATCAAATATTTATGAAAAATATAATTCAATTCGATATTTTTATTTTTTTACTGAATTGCTATTGGTTATTAAATTAATGATATATATAAATTTTATATACTTAAAAATATATTTTTCATATTCATCCTATCAATATTTTATTCAATGTGTATGAATAAACCCTATTTCATGTAAAAAAAACCTCATTTTTTTAAAAGGCTGGTTTTACACCATTGCATGGTGAAAACCTTTTAAATTAATATTTTTAATCGTTAATAAAGTTTATATGATGACCTAAACATGTTATTTTGAATAATGATATAAAAATTTACTTTGGATGAATTTATGAAAGATTTCTGATAACTTTCAGGTTTTGATGAATAGTAAAAATACACTAAATTTTATGTGAAAACAACTTTATTCATCAAAATAATGTATAAGGTAAAATTATAATATTGAATATATATGAAGTACAAATATAATATACTTTTATCATTCAATATATTTTATTTCATGATAATTAATTTTACATTGAATTCAAATTTAAATAAAATCAATCTTTTGTAATGTTTTATCTTTTAAAACACTTTCTCTCTTTCCGACAATAGAATAATTTTAAAATAATTACTGAAACCTATGAATTTTTAATTTGAAAAAATGGATTCCATATTTGGAATAAGAGGTTCAAAATTATGTAAATATATATTTTTTGGCATTATGAATAGTAACTTTTTAAATTTTTATTAATATGGTAAACAGGTAAATCGGGTAATTAAGGGTAAGAATCTTATTATAAAATTATCCAAACACTTGTATTAATATCATCGGATGATTTTTTTCGATCTGAATCATCCTTGGGACAAAATTGTATTTATTTTAATCCACTTGGATGATATGAGGAAATTTTTTTAATTTTATTTTATGAAAAGTTAAATATGTCTCAATACAATTTTAATAACTAAATCAATATTAATATAATTTTATACTAAAGATAGTTTAGATTATAAATATTCATTTAAAATATAATTTTTTTTCTTTATCATTGTAATTTATTTGTAATTTTAAGAAAATAAATAATTACCTTAACATATTATAAATTAATGATGCTGAAATTATTTAATTGATAAAAGAACAATAATATAGTTTTTAACAATAATACCCATTAAAATATCCAAAAACCTAATCAAATATTATTGTTCTAGTACATATCGACCATAATAATCCAATAGTCAATTTATGGTCCATTTGGAGCCTTATAGAGGGGATTATGACACATATATTATTTTAATTTATTTGATGTTTAATTTTCCACCTTAATAATTTAATAAGTATATCATTTTAAATATCAGATTCTCCAGACTTGAAATTATACTAAAAGTATTCTTCTAAAATATTTCATATATATCTTCCTCATAGAATTTTATTTTTAATTTTTATTCAACATATAATCATATTAAATAATTACACAAAACTATTGTAATAATTATATTATTAAAATAAATATCAAAGAAATTGTATTAAAAATATTAATGAAAAATATCATTTTGGAAAATTAACATAAATAATATATTTTATAGATGACCCTAATATCCTTGTAATGTAATAAAATTGTTTTTTAGAACTAATATTATTATATTATTATTTTAAAAATCAATGAATTGAATAGTGTCAAAATTGAAACTATTGATTATTTATCAAAATATTATTTTATTAAATTATTTAAAAATCCGTAAAAGATTTTTTAAAAAATATATGAATTATGATATGGTTGAATATGATATTATTTTTTTATATATGGTATATTTTAAATCAAATAATTAAATTTTTCACTCTTTAATATTTACTTATTTTTTACCCTAGTTAAGAATTAGATAGAATGACTAAGTGTTAATTAAAAAGAAAACTTTTAATTTGATCGAAATAATTGAAAAAAATTTATTTTTTAATCGTTTTACAAATCATTGTCATATAATATTTTAAATTGAGACATTTTTTTTGTTTTTTGGTGTGGTTTGATATTACAATATATTATTATTTATAGAGTTTCCAAAAATTCTCCTCACATCAATTATAAAAGAGCACCTCCTCCATCACCAATTCACAATAATTTGAGCCCTAAAGCTCATAAAAACCCTTCACTTTTTCCTTATTAACATACCTAATAACATTATACATGTCCTTTTCATCTTTAAAGACCAACTCTAGCTCCCTATGAAGAGATTTAGAGGAAGCGCATCAAAGAATAGTTAATCTCTTCTACTGATTCATTAAAAAAATCTTTCTTCTTATACTTCCTCTTCATTATTTTATTCATTATAAATTAATAACATCAGTAAAAATTATATACTTATAGGTTATTATTATTATGAATCTACCACCATCCACATTATATCCATCCTATGAAAAATGAAATCACCACTCGTGTGTATATATGGTTTGCCATCTCCATAGTGTGGTGTAATATGTTTTTCACCACCACCTTACATCGATGGGTATAATAATTCAAATAATAACTATATTTATTATTATTATAACATTATACTAATTCTTATAAATTATACACCATCCACTTCACTACCATTCTTCAATTATGGGAATGATATCATCACTAATGCGTATGTACATTCTATCATCTCCATAATGTGATGTGATTCATTTTATATGATCTTCATTAAACCATGATTATATAAATGAATGTAGTGAATAAATATGATATATATTATACTAATATCATTATTTAAATTTTATAACTATAACTTAAGAAGAGGAACATGAACTTATCTGAAAAAATAGGCATAAGAACTTAAAGCAGCTAATATTCGAATAACAAGTGACAATAAAATATTACTAACAACCAAATGATAATGTGAACATATATGATATCATAGAAATGAATATGATTCTATAATAAGTCAATAAAATCATTTAAATTATTATATAGGATGTTCAAAAATGTACAAAGGTTGTTAGACCTAAGGTAAGAGATAATTTCTCAATCACATTTCTATCCGAGATTGTTTATATATAAGTATTTAAAATGGAAAATTTATCACCCATATTCATGTTTTGTAAATAGTTAATATTATTTCTATTCAAAAAAATGTTTTTAAATCCAGTTTTATCTATTGGTGAATTTTTATTAAATTTTAAGAAAGGAATATTTTTTTCATTTTTGGTATAATGTACTTTTTGATTTTTCAGAAAAAGTATGAGAAGGATGTTTTTTAAATTATACGGGATGAATGGGTTTTTACAGTTTCATAATGCCTTATTCCCCTAAAGATTCAATTACAATTTCCATGTTTATTTTCAATGAAATTATCTTCTTCTAAAATTGCATGGGGTTTAGAGAGAATAGAATGTGTTTGAAGAAGAAAGGAAATTTTCCTCAATAATTAATTTCATGTGTTATATCAAAACAACTTTCCGTGTAAGATGAACTTATTTAAATATGGTTATTTTTATGTTCTTATTATTATTATTATTATTAATTTGTTTCTATAATATAATTATATTTATTAAATCCATTTTTTTATAATGACTATGATATAATGGATTGATGTTTAAGAAACCCATTTTATTACATGGGTTGTCCTATGATGAATGTTTTTTTATTTTTGTCACACGTAATACTGATTTCATTATAAGATGGGTTGGAATTATATATACCTCCAACAAATTGGGTAAGAATTTATATATAAGGGGAAATACATGATTGGAACAATAAGTAAATCTGGTTCAATAATATCTGGCTATAACAACATGTAAACCCGGTTCAGTAATGGACATTGTCTGCTATGATGGTCTCAGAAATGAGCCTTGACTAATATAAAATAATTTTCTATGCTTATTCATATGACAAAAAACATCATATCTTATTTTATGATTATTTTAATTATGACCATTAATTCTTTTTATCTGTTATCCCATGAAATGATATCAGGATCTTTCATGTGTAGGAAAAGACTTTCAAATGTTATGTTTTTATGTCTTATGATTATGATGTGATTGATATTTCCATTATTTACACTTACAATGTATTTGAGCTCACCATTTAATATGTTTCTCTTCCCCAGGTCATGAAGAAGGGTATTATGTAAGATATGTCACAAATTAGTCTAGATATGATGAAATAAGCTGGAGATAATGTAGATGTTTTATGAATCAGTTGTTAATGTTTCCGAGTTTCTAAAGACACTATACATATATGGTCATATCATGGATTTATTATATTATTAATGAATACACATTGATATTGAATTAATATCAATGTATATAATGTATTGTTCATTATATTTGTTATCAGAGGAAAGGTATAGTTATCCATTGGAAACTAGAATAAATAATCCTTATTATGAACCCTTAGGATTTGTCTATGTATAGGTTACAAACCAACTACTTTAGAAATAACCTTGAATAACCTAGGATAAAACCTAAAGTTTCTTAAATTGATTTTTTTTTATTATGTGGTTTTCCCATTATGATTAGTGTCTCCCACACTATGCTTATTAGTTTTATTCAATGGATGAAACCCAAAGGAACTGTGTTAAATCTGAATATGACAAGAAATTTTTTGATTTTCTTCCTGAGAAACCAAAGGTTATTGGAGATGGAATGAATAATCATAAATCTATGCTCAGACAAATTTCTAAATATTTGAATCCTGCATTACTTTCAAATGAGAAAATAAGGGAGAAACATTTCATAGAGTCCTTCATGTGGAAAAATCCACATTCTTTCACCGGGTATTCTGGTCCATCAATATCTGAACAATGTATTAGTACCATTGAAATGATATTGTCAGGTCTAAAATGTTCTGAACATGATAAATTCATCTTATCATTTTGTCTTTTGGAAGGTGAAGCTAATAAATGGTGGAATCTTATCAAGAATAAAATTAAAAGAGATGAAATTGAGTTTATGGAATGTGATGAGTTCAAGAACATATTTTTCAATATGTAAATTACTCTCATTATTTGATCATAGATGGAGAAAGAGTTTCTTAAACTCAAGAAAAAGGATGTAGTATCATTTGGAACCTATGAAAAAAACCTTTACAAGACTTGTAAGGTATTCTTATTGAATTATTATCCAACCTGGGAGTAAAATTGATTGATTCTTTATTGGCATAAAACCATGTCTTTAAAGGGAATTATCTATAAGGGACATTAATAGACTTGACAAAAAAATTTGATGTGCTCTCATAGTTGGGATGGAAAATGGAGTAACCCATCAATCATATGGTGTTGATAAGATTATAAAATTGGAATTCAAAGAAAAATATAAAGACCACACTGAAAAGAATATGATCTTTCCCTTATGATAAAAGTGTGAAAAGAGATATGGAGGAAACATTATTAAAGGGTCTAGTAAATTTCATAAGTGTTGAAAAGAAGGTCATTGGGTAGTTGAGTGACGAAGTGATTAGAAAAAGATTTCTAATAATGCATACAGAGAAAATAATTCACAGAATGCACCTCTTACACTTTAATTCTACAGGTGAAAAGAAATTTGCAATTATGTCAATCAATGCCCTAATCCAAGGGTTATTGATGATGATCATCTTCAAGAAACTCTTAAGGAAAAAGAAAAAGTAAAGTAACATGAAATCACTATCGATGATGTGGATTATGATAATAAAGTGGTGAAAGATACACTCACCATCCACTCTAAAGTAGAAAATTTTTTATTTGATTATGGATCCACCCAATCTATTATTTATGAATAATATTCTAATAGTATCTTTGAATTACCTCAACAATTAGAAGTTGAGTTAGCTGTGACAAATCCTAATGGAACAACAGTCGCATCAAAATTTATAATTCTTCTATGATTGATGTTTGTGGTAATATGATTCCTTTAAATTTTTTAATCCATCCAATAGTGGAATTTTATGTGATTCATGGCATGTATTAGATTTCTATATATTGAGATCATATCGATTTCAAAGGAAGGGATGTCGCATTTAATATTCTAGATCAATCAATGACCATTTATTGATGCAAGGATGAATATATCCTTCTAATAAAAATTTCTTCAACATTATGGGTATTGATTCCAATAAATTAAAGTTATTTATCTCAAATGGATGGGGAGAAACTTTTGATTAATAATAAACCCATTGTAAGATAGTATGATGATTTCTTTTCAGAGGAATTTTTATGTCTTCCATCCAATAATAATGTTAGTTTTTCAATAGAACTCATATCATGCGCTATGCCTATTTAAAATACACCTTATCGAATGGCCCAAATTGGGTTGCAGGAATTAAAGAAGAAACTCCAAGTGAATCTTGATAAGGGATTCATAGGCCCTAGTGTATCACATTGTGGATAACCTATCTTGTTTTTTAAGAAGAAAGATGAATTAATGAGACATTTCATTGATTATAGAGAACTTAACAAGATCACTATCAAGAAAAAATATTATCTTCCCCACATTGATTACTTATTCAACCAACTACATGGATCTCAATGCTTTTCCAAGATCGGTTAATTAAGGATATCATCAATTAAGGTCCAATAAGGATGATACACAAAATATATAATTTTTTACCAGGTATGGACACTATTAATTTGTAGTGATACCTTTTGGTATAACAAATTACCATTATATCTTCAGGGATCTAATGAATAAAATCATTAAATACAATCTTGACTATTGTTTGGCTGTATTTATAAACAATATTCTTGTCTATCAGAAGATCTAGAATGAACATGAAAACCACATGAGAATTGTACTGAAGACCCCGTGAAAAGGGAATATTTATGTAAAATTTATCATGTATGAATTTTGGATTCATACATGTTTCATTTTTTGGTCACATAATCTCAACATATGGGATATATATGTATCTATCAAAATTAAGATATTGTTAAAGTTGTTCAAGACAATAATTGGTAACTAGGATCCAAACATTTCTTGGTTTGGATGGATATTATTGGCATTTTGTGAAATATTTATCATGATTATCTAATCCACTCACCGTCTTAACTCGGAAAAGAGTTATTTTTGTATGGGTAGAGGAGAGGGAATAATATTTTAAAGTTATAAAAGGAAGGTTATCTAGTGTACATGTTCCCAATGTACCTTATAGTCAAGAAAGGATTGTGACCTATAATGATTCATGTAAGAAAGGGATGAAATGACTTCTCAATGAAAATGATTTTTTGATAGATAATGCCTCACTGTAGTTGAAAATCCATGAGAAAAATTACCCAACTCATTTTTCAGATTTAGCTATGGTAATTGTTGAATTATCTTTGTGGTAAAAGGTGTTATATTTATACTGATAAAAAATTTGTCTATTTTCACACCGAATGAGATGAATATGTGCCAAATGAAATGGTTAGAGTTTATTAATGATTATGAATTCACAATAAATTACCACCCTATGAAATCGAATAAGGTGGCATATTCTTTGAGTCATCAAGACCATGTTTTTGTATATATGATGAGGATCACAAAAGATCCAATATTTATGGATTTTCAATAGAAGGATTTTGAATTATTAAAGAATGGGGGTAATCTTATCTTTCTCAAATGAATGTTCTAAAAAAGGTACAAGGGAAGATTAAGGAGGAATAGGAGAAAGATATAGAGATAAAAAAGGCGAGAAATGTTCCTGAATTCAACATTGATTGTGATAGAATAATAAGTATTTGGAATCAGGTGTGTATTACTCCCATAAAATAATTAAAGAAGGATCTATTTGATGAGGCTCATAGTTAGTCATTCTCTATTCACCCTAGAAGGAAAAAATTTATATAGGTACTAGAAAGAGTATATTTTGTTGGATGGCTTGAAAAGAGATGTTTTTTAATATTTATCTTGATTCTTGGTTTTTCAACAAGTTAAAGCTGAGAGACAAAAGTCTTAGGAGATGTTACTAACATTACCCATGTTGGAATGTAAATGGAAGAACAAAACTATGGAATTTGTCATTAGACTTCCCAAATCATCAAAGGAAATAATTATATCTAGGTTATAGTTGATCTCCTTATAAATTCATCACACATTATTGCTATTACAGATGATTTACCTCTTGATCAGATATCTGGGATATATGTAAAGGAAGTGGTAAGATATTGTGGAGTACCAATTTAAATTATATCTTATTGGGATCTGATGTTTACATCGTTTTTTTGGGGAAGTCTTTAGCATGTTCTGGATACATTGTTATGTTTCATCACATCTTATCATACATAGATAGATGGTCAATTTGGTAAGACAATTAGAACTCTAAAATTAATGTTATGATTTTTATTTATAGATTTACAATGTGGTTTTGATAAAAACCTACCTTTGGAGGAATTTTTATAAAATAGTATCTTTCATTGTAGTATTCAGAAGGATCCTTATGAATCCCTCTATGGAAATAAATGTAGAACACTAACTATGTATGATGAATTTGGGGAAATAAAGCTATTGAGACCAGATCTTGTCTATATAATGGAAGAAAAGGTCAGATCTACTCAATAACACATAAGAGAATCATAGAATTGAAAAAAAAAGTTATGTGTATAACTAAATAAAAGACCTACAATTTGAATTTTTTTATAAGATGTTTCTACAAATATGTACATGGTAGACAATAATGAGATTTCAAAAAAAGTTAAATATGAGCCCAAGGTATATCTGTCCTTTTGAAATTATGGATTGTGTTGGGAAGGTAGCTTAACAATTGGAACGACCACCAATTATATCTCAAGATCATGATGTGTTCCATGTATCACTCATAAGAATGTACATACCTGATCCTTCACATGTACTAAACTCAAAATTCATACTATTGGAAATAAGTCTTTCTTTATAAAGAACAACCGATGGAGATTCTGGATCGTAGCGAAAAAGATCTATGAAACAAGATCACTTGCATTGTTAATGTTTTATTGTTGAAACACCAATTTTAGAAAGCTACATGGGAACATGAGGATATGATGAGGGATAGGTATACTTAGATATTTGTTTCCATGTGATAAATTTCGAGTGTGATACTCAGTTTAAGGGTGGTTGAATGTAATATCTGGATGTTTTTAGGAAATATTTTCTTTAAATAATTTTAATTATTTAGTAGGATTAATTTCTCAAAAATGTGAGTTTAAACAAACCACAATACTCCCTTAGTATAAAATTAATTTCTTAGACTAGTTATTAGGTTTGTAGAAATAAGTATAATTAACTTTTGGAAATGCATTGTCAATTCATTGGATATCAATTATTTATGAAAATATAAATCAATTCAATAATTGTATTTTTGAGTTATTACTATTGGTAATAAATTTAATGATTTATATATTTTATATAATTAAAAATATATTTTTTATATTCAACCCATGTGTATTTTATTCAAATAGTATGAATAAACCCAATCTGATGTATAAAACATGTATTTTTTGGAAAGAGTGATTTTATGCCTTTATATGCAGAACCCCTATTAAATTTAGATTTTGACACATTAATAAATTTTTCTGAAAAAATAAACATTTTCATTCAAATGAGGACATAGAAATTTACTTCAGATGAATTTCTGATATTTTTCTAAAAAAATTCACATTTTGATGAATAGATAAAATAAAGTAAATTTTATGTGAAAACAACATTTTTCATAAAAATACCTTATATTTTTAAATTATAATATTGAATTTTTTTAATGATTAAATAGAAAATATTATTATCATTCTATATAATGTATGACATTATAAATAATTTTACATTGAATTCAAATTTAAGACATTTTAATCTTTTGTAAGGGTTTAACTTATAAAACTCGTTCTCTCTTTTCAAAAATGTGTATAATTTTAAATTAATTAATGAAAATTATGTGTTTTGAATTTTGAAAAATGGATTCCATATTTTAAATCAGTGGTTAAGATTTAATTAAATAGATGTATTTTATTTTTGGGAAATAGGAATAGTAACATTGGTAATTTTTATTAATATGGTAAAAGAAAAAACCTGGTAACTAAGGGTAAGAATCCTATTATTAAATTACCCTAACACTAGCCTTAATATCATTGGATTATTTTTTTACCTAAATCATACTTTCTTCAAAAAATGGTTTCCATTTGAATCCACTTGAATGATATTAGGACATTTAATTTATTATATTTAATGAAAAATTAAATATGACTCACTGAAATTTAAATAACTAAATAATTTTTAATATAATGATATAATAATGATAATTTCTATTATAAATAATCATTTGAAAGAAAATATTTGATCCTTTATAAATGATGTTTATTTTTAATTTTTAGTAAATAAATATTTACCTTAATATCTTATAAAATAACGGTGCATAAATTATTTAATTCATGAAAAATCAATAATATGATTTTTATTAAAATAATAATACCCATTAAAAGATCCAAAATCTTGACCAAATATTTTTTTTTCAACTATATATCATCCATAATAATATAATGGTTGTGTTATGTAACATTTGGAGCATTATAGAATGGATTATGACACATATATTATTTTATTTTAAGTGATGTTAATGTTCTCACCATCATAATTTAATAAGTATAAAATTTAAAATATTGAATTTTCTTGAAGATAAATTCGACTAAAAGTATTTTTATGAAATATAGTATATTTATATTGATCATATTATTTTATTTTAAATTTTTATTCAACAAATTATCATATTAAATAATTACACAAAACTGTTGTAGTAATTATTTTATTATGATAAATATCAAATAAACGTTATTAATAATTTGAATGTAAATATAATTTTTGGTAATTATAATCTCTAATGAATTTTTTTGATGACCTCGATCTCCTAGAAATATAATTAAATAGTTTTTTTGAAGTTATCTAGTAGTTTTAATATTTTTAAAAATCAATTAATTGAATAGTGTCAAAATTGTTACTATTGAATGTTTGTTAAAATAATATTTAATTTAATTATTTAAAAATAATTGAAAAAGTAAAAAAACGTTTATAATTATGATATGGTATAAAATAATATAATTTATTTATTTATAGTCTATTTTACATCAAATAAGTAAATATTTCACCCATTAATATTGAATTATTTGTTACCCTAGTTATATATAAAATAGAATAACTAAGTATTAATTAAAAAGATAAGGTTTAAATTGATATAAATACATGTCAAAAATTAATTTCTTGATGATATTACAACCCAATATCATCTCATTTTTTAAATTGGGGCATTTTGGCGGTTTTTTGGTAGGGTTTTATTTTGTTATAAATTATTATTTTGGGAGTTTCGAAAAGTTCCCCTCACCTAAATTATAAAAGAGAACCTCATCCCTCACCTCTTCACTTAACTTTTAGCCTTAAATATCAGACATCCCATACCTTATTCCTTATAAAATTTTATATTTACATTCTATAGGTTCCTGTAATATTCATAGACAAACTCTTTTTCTCTAAGAAGAGATTTAGAGGAAGCACATCGAGGAAGCGGTAATCTTTTCTACCGATTCTTCCTAACTTCTTTCTTCATATACTTCCACTTAATTAGTTGTTTCATTATAAAGTAATAAAATCATTATCACTCATGTACTTATTATTCATTATAATTATGAAACAACCCTATTCCACCTTCTATCCATTCTACAATAAACAAAATCACCATGCGTGTGTATGTATATATTACAGTCTCCACGCCGTGGTGTAAAATGTTTTTCACCGCCACCTTACTTGGATGGGTGTAATGATGGAAATAATAACTATTTATTATTATTATAACATTATAATAATTCTTAAATAATATATACCATCTACTTCAATACCATTCAACAATAATGGGAATGATATCATCGCTTGTGCATATATAAGACCTACCATCTCCACGATGTGATGCGATTCATTGTACACTATATTTATTTAACAATGATTATATACAAGAATGTAATGAATAAATATGATATATACTATAATAATATCATTCTATAAATGATATTACTATAATCTACGAACTAGAACATTAAATTATCTAACAAAACTTGCATAAGAACATAATGAAGTTAATTTCCGAATAATGAGTGATAATGAGCTGTTACTGACAAAAGGATGATATCATGATCATATATGGTATTGTAGAAATGACAAGGCTTCTGTAATAAGTAAATAACATAATTTATATCATTATATAGGTGTTTTGGATAGATAAAATGGATATCATACCTAAGTTAATAGCTAATTTCACAATCATATTTTTATAAAGGTTGTTTATACGTAACTATTTACATTGATATATTTATCATCCACCTCCATGTTTCATAAATATATAATATTATTTATATTCTTGTAAAAAAATATAAAGTCAATTTTACCCATTGGTGAATTTTTATTAAATGGTATTAAATGAATATTTTTTGGTTTTTCTACGATGTACTTTTTAACTTTCCAAAAAATGTATGAGAAGAATGTTTTTTAACTTATACATCATGAATGGATCTTTAAAATTTCATGATTCCTTATTTCTATAAATATCCCCTTACATGTTTTGAAAGATTTTTATTATAAACCCTTTTATTTTAAAATTACATGGTGTTTTGAGAAAACAAAAGATGTTTGAGGAAGAAAGGATATATTCCCCTAGAATTAATTTCATGTTTTATATCAAAACTACTTTCCATATAAGATTAAATTATTTATATAGGGTTATGTTTCTATTCCTATGAAAAATATTATTTTATTGTGTTTATGATACAATGGTATTTATTAAATCTAATTTATTTACAAGGATTTTGTTATGATGGAATTATATTTAAAAAAACTTTTTTCTTCCTTATGTTAGGATATGATGAATGATTTATAGTTTTTTGCCACACATAAGATTGATTTCAAAATGAGATGGGTGGGACCTATATCTAACTCCAAATAATTGGGTAAACATTTATTTAAAATGAGATATACATGAAAAGAATGAAAACTAAATTTGGTTCAGTAGTACGTGGCTAGAATGAAAAGTAAATCCAGTTCAGTAATAGACTTTGTCTACTATAATGGTCTGGGAAAGGTGCCTTGACTAATATGAAATTATTTTCTCTTCTTATGTGTATTCCACAAAACACACATCTTCTGTTATGACATTTGGGATTATGACCATTAATTCTTTTTAACCTTTATACCATGGCATGAAATCATGATCTTTCATATTCAGGATAAGACATTTAAATGTTTTATTATTATGTATTATGATTATGATATGATTTACATTTCCCTTTCTTTACCATACTAATCATCTGAACTCTACCTTTCATATGTTTCTTTTCCCCATGTCCTAAAAAATGGAATTACATAAAATATGTCTATAAGGAGTCTCGTTATGAAGAAATAAGTGGGATACAATATAGATGTTTTATGAACCAATTTTTTATGTTTCTAGTTTCTAGTGACACTATACCTATATGGTCTTGTCTTTTATTTATTATATTTTGTAATGAATATAATTAAATTTTGATGTAATTTCAATGTATGTAAAGTATGGGTCGTTATATGGTTATTCCACACCATTAGTTAGATAGATGTTTTTGGAATTCCAAGATTATGATTGCTAGATTCATTAATATAATAATAAGACTATCAATGGGTTATTTGGTATCCCAGATGGCAAGATATGGGGTATATGGATTTAACATTCCTTGAGTTAGAATGTATCAATTGAGCCTTTGATGTGACACCTACCTATTAAGAGTGTATGGTTTTGATTCTTAGAACAAGACATTACATCTAGGGAGCAATGGTTCGGACATAGATTAATATATAAACTAACTCGTTGGGAATTTTAAAATAAATTTATTATGAGGTGATGAGTGGGTTATGAAATTGGGGTGAAACAGAAATGGTTAGGCACTATGGTGTCTTTTCAAGAAAATGATGTCCTGATTTGTGTGAGTTTCTTATAAAGTTACATGTAATGCTAGATAGTGAACTAATTCTCAACAACCATTCATATTTAGGTATTCATTTTTAACATTAATTGTCATGTATATGAAGGATTATATTATTTGTGTTTGTTGTGACCTTACTAAGTTATATAAATACATCATATAAAGTTACCACAGTGAACATAAAAAAATGATATTTTATTTTAGTTTATTGCATGAGTCTTATAGTGGATCATGATTATACATCTCAAGGGTATTAGAATATTTGGTTAAGACTAGAATATATCTCTTGGAATAGTGTTTTTATTATTTTCATCGATTATTTTATATATGGGTTCGCCAGAGTTGGTGATCAGTGAGTGTTTTGTGTGACATAATAATTTTTATATAACTTTGATTTTTTTATTCAGTATCTTATAATTACATTTACCATTTTTGACACATAGTAATTTTTAATTGTATTTATGACTCTTGTTTGAGTTAATAATCCCACAATTGTTTGGATTACACACTAGATTATTATTGTTATCCTTTGACCTAAGGTTTGGTGGGATTGAGGATCGAGGGAATCATCAACCCGTGAAAATTGAGTTTATCCAAGCATAGTGTTTTATATTCAACATATTAAGGTTATTTTATTCATTAAAATTCAACCATTCATAATGGTTGTAAGATGGATACTCAATAGTAACAATACAATGACAGAATCTATCATTGGGATTTCAAAAAGGTGAAACCAGACTCTAATTTAAGTAAAACCATACAACCATATAGAAACCATCATTGAGAAGCATCCCTAAACATAAAAAAATTATTTATCCATATAATTATATAATAGAGGATTAAATAATTATTATGTTCAAGGTTGAATCTAACTCAAAAATCATACATGAGAAACCCCATCCCATAAGACTGAGTAAATGTAATAACCACCACTATACATGGGATAACAAAAAAGATATTGGATCCAAGAAATAGTTATATAAAAGAAAAATACACCATAGACCATAGGGTTGGGGGTATGTTTCCCTCCAAATTCTATAAATAAAAAATCCTCCGTTTTATGAGGAACTTTAGAGGGATTACCCTCTAGATTTTTTCCCTGTAGGCCCTATTCTCATTATAATGAGCATGCATAGTTATATACTATAGATAATCTCGTTGGATCACATTCCATAAACAACATCAAATAGAACATCAGGGAGATGAATAGTGATATCTCAATATCAAAATTAATTTCTTCAAAGGGAGTACCTATGATCGAGAGTCTCATCTCAAGGAATCTATAAAAATGTTCTATAAGAGAGTTTTGTGTCATGGAGGATTAGGATTTGTAAAATATATACATATTAAAAGGATGATAAATCCACTTATAGTTATTGTGATTATTTATATATTATCTTATGATTCATATATGTATATGATATTGAACTCAACACTACGGATAATATAGAGTGTGGTAGTAACATCGAAGAGTGAAAAGAAGATGAATAGGTCTAAAATTTTATTTTAACTAAAATATGTAAAGATAAAGTGTTTAAATAATAGAATAATAATTATTAGTAACTATGAAGTAATATAATTATTTTCTATCAGCCATAATGATTGCCTCAACCAAGGTTAAATGGAATTTCACTACTATATCCTCGCATTTATAAGAAGAATCCAATACTGTAAATACTAAATTGGGTATTTTATAATATAATATAAAGATTTAGAAACTAAATTGTCTCATTATCCAAATACCCAGAGAATGTATCATGCCTATTTAGAAGTACCATTTCAAGACTAATATATCCACTATAACAAATCCCACCCAACAATAGGGGATTAATTGATTAGAATGATAAAAATATGGCCATACAACAAACTAGGGGCCCATAAATCAAATCTGACTAACTGGAGTGGCTAAAAACAATCAAAAATACCATACCCTATAGAAAACCCATCTAAATTTCATGTTATCTAACCAAGGATGAGTCGAAAAAAATATGAAAAATAATTATTTTTTTGGAAACACTCTATAGTTCCACTCATCACCACTTCTATGTATCCATCTTAAAGAGAAACATAAATTTAACTATAGGACTCCGTAAAGAAAATATCAACTCAAATGGAATCCATGGGAGCCAATACATAATTATGAAACCAAATAGTAAAGTGTTCACTAAATTAGTACATATAGAATTAACCAAGAAAACTTTCTAGTATAATATAGTCATAATATCATATGGAATGATATATCTAGAGAATTATATTATGGCATTTGAATCCCAATATTTTCCATTGATGGAAATGTATGAAAATTATGATGATTTGAAAATTTTATATTTTAAAAAACCCAAAAGGGAAAATCATTCGATCATTATTTATACTATTCATCTTAGGTAATAAATCATTGATAAGATATTAAATGGAAAATAATTTTATATTTTTACTCTATACTAAGGAAAAAAATTATTTCTTGGAATATAATATTACATAATGTGTGAGAATGGTATGGTTCCAGACATTACCATGTGTGGGGAAATAATGAACTATTCATTGTATTAATATCACCCATAAGGAAATTATTTGATATATTTATATATAATTTTTGTGATGAGTGGAAAAAATAACATATTTCATGATAATACCTTGGAAGTTTCATAAAATCTATATTGGTCACACTTTTAGAGGAATATTTTTTAAGTACAATATATATATGTCTTACACAACCCTATTAATAGAAATGAATCAATTTAGTAGTGTATAAACTATTAATATCAATTTTAAATCAACAAAATTATCAGTTTTAATTCCTAATCCCACTCAAAATCACATTGTCCCTCTCTTTAAAAATAATTTGTAATAATAGTGCCCTTTTAATGATGACAGGAAGGATAATGATCATCCAAAATTAGAGGACTCTGTAAATATGGCTGAATCCTTCCAAAATGAACATGTCCCATATTTTTTAATTGAGTTTTTACATAAATCACATGATCAAACTATTAGAGTTCCAAACAACTAAAGGTTAGTTTGAAATAATGTTCCAATTTCTACCTTCAGTAAGAGTTTAATGGGAATATTATCCTCTAATTCTTCATGTTCATGTATATAATATATGAGTTAGTTGAAAACATATTAGTTAATAAGGGAAAAAACATTCCATATGTTCCGTGTATATTCACCAACTCAATCAATATGTAAAGGGAGTGATTCGATATTCTATAGTGGAATATATATAAATTTAAATATGGGATAACTAGGTAATTGGACAATTATATACAAAACATAATAAAGTCCAAACATAATAATCCTATATTGACCAATGTTCCAAATGAGATGTCAGAGATGATGTCATAGTCACTAATGTATTCTATGATATAATGAATCATTCATCAACTAATGAATGACTGTAAAGCATAATCCACTACAAAATAAATGAATGTGAAGGCTCTATAGAATAGTTTACCCCCATCATTATGAGGATAAGAACCACCACACCAATTAGAACATTAATCAACTTAAATTCTATAATATATCTCTATAAATATCATCCAATTAAAATAAAAATTACTTTATTATCATAACTAAAAATAACATAGATTCCTAAACCATAATCTAGGATATGGGTGGGGACATAGAGTAGTTCATGGTGGACCCTAATAATGAGGAATACTTTTTAAAAAAGATATAAACAAACATGAAACCCAAATATAGTCACTCAAACATTATTAATAATAACATTGATCTAATCAATAATACCTCAATCTCATTTACATTCAATAACATATACATATCATCTTATTGATATGTATTTGTCTAGTAAGCATTTTAGTGCAAAAAATATAGTTGAACCCAAAATAAACAGTAAAATAGCATCCCCAAAATTTAGTCTAGGGGAAAAGTTTATAATAATTTCATCTTCAAAAATAAATCCCCATGTTTGATTGTATCCTCAATGAAGGATGAATTAAAATCTTGTATATAATGATTTAATTAACAATAATATCATCATTTTCATGTAAACTTTATAAATTTTTTGTTCCCATCACTATTTTATTGATCATATATATTTCCTTATTTTCACATTATATCCCCACTATATTGTGGATAAGTTTATTGTATTAAAGTCATATCAGGTAGAGAATGTATCTACTAAATCCCATATGGTTATTTCATTTTAGATATTGGCCATAAATCTTCTTAAATGGTAGTAACTAGTCACTTATACACATATGAAAAAAATGAAATTAATAAAATTTATTGATCCCTAGTAGACAATGGTTATAGGATCCATGTATTATAACTCAGATCCCTCTGGTGGTTGATATAGGTTTTAGAATACTCAATTCCCTATAAAATGATGATTCATGGCCACTCCATTCAAAAAAATGGCCCGTTAAATTGTTCATTTTAACCCAAATTTATGATCTCAATTCCTAGTTCTTGTTTTTGTTGGTCTAATGAAAAAAAAAATTTAACTAATTTTTGTCCTTACCATTATTTTTTATTCACATATTAGTATCTTTTTAACGATAAATACCTAAATTAATATATTTATTGATAATTCAAGTTAAATAATAGTATATATCAAACATAAATTCATGTGATTATTAGAATATATGAACATGGTTTTAATAATTATTGGGAAGTATAATATATTAAATATCCCATTTATGATTACTACCCATAATTGATTTGAATTGGATCATATCAATCCATACAGTTAACTATGTGAAGAAATTACATTTCCATGGACTAAATTATATTGACAACTCCCTATATTTGGAGTCTTAAGGTAATATGGGTAATATTGGATAGTGATTAAAAATATAGTATAACATTTCTACCATATGATGGTTAGGAAGACATTTATAATGAGGAGAAATAACTAATAGGGTTGAATACATCAATATAGTCCAAGATGATAAAACTTACCCTGAGTATAATTAATCAATTTAATATCTAAAAGATATTATTACAATGTGGAGAAGTCTCATAAAGTAAATATAATTGTATCTATAGTGAATAGAATGTCTTAAATTAATATTCTATTATATTCTCACGGTATATATTTCATCAGAAAAAAAAATCCATTTAGGATAAGGATTTAATTCTAAAAATAATGCATCATATTATCTTATTAATTGTATTATGTAACTCATTATTCTACTAGAAATAAAAGTGTGCAGGATAAAAAAGATAACAGTGATAATATTATATCAATCTACTATTGTATTTCATCCACAATTGGTGAACTAAGATGACATAATCTATTCATAGAGTAAGATCATTGGACTATATTGATTATAACAACCATGACCCATGAGGAATAAAACATTTATATGTGTCCTTTATAAAAAAACATGACATATTTTTGAATGAAACCATAATTAAATTCATAGATTTGATCCATATTCTTCTAGAAAATATATGGGACATCAAGATAACCCCCTTGATTGTTTACTAGACAATGATGAGAATTCATATAACACATGAAACCATAGTTAAATTATTTTTCAACAATATAATTGTGATTAATAACTTCTCAAAAGTCCTAGAAATGATTTCATTTTATAATATAAGTATCAAAAACAAAAAAAAAAATCAACTTTTTTATTAAATATAGGGATCTCCACAAAATTATCTTGAGGATGATTTACCATTAATGATGATCAGTTTAGTGATCAATGTTGAATCCATAATTAAGTACATTCACTTCATGGATAGCTATATTTAACGAAATCATTTCTGAATGGCCTTTGATGATAAATATTTATCCACATATAGTACCCCCCGTGAGGTATAATATTACCATGAAATTATAATTAGAAAAAAGTAAAATGGAGACACAATATATTGTGCTATGAATTGAATCATAAAACCAGGTATGGGGAATAAAACAGTGTGAAATGTATACGGTTTAGTGGTTATGTCTTAAAAATATTATCATTATATCCCTGGTAATGAAATATATTTCAAAAAACAAAGGAAACATAACATGAAGATGAATCACCTAAGATTCAATTTCCTATTAAGGTGATGATAATTCCAAATATTCATGGTACTCTATATTGACAAAGAATTCAACATTAAAATTATCAATAATAGACAAAAAATATATCCTTTTTGATTCATTGATATTTAATGAACTTTTAATTAAAAAATTTTATCAGAAACATCACAGAAAACTGTTCTAGATAGTGTTATCCTTGAAAATTTTTGATGAGGAAAGGTGTCATGTATTCTTGGGATAATAATTTTTCTAGGGAATTCAATGATCTTGTGCAAAATATTTTGTATCATTTGATCATTAAGATTTTTGTAAAATGTAAGCCTCTAATCATCTCTATAGATGCTTGGAATGATATCTTTTAACCCTCCTTAAATATAATACTGATAAAATGATTTTAAATAAACTCTAAATATTTGAGAAAAAATGTTTGATGATTGGAGTTTATATTTTTTACATTAAAAAGAGATAACATAAACTAGTATGTTCAGTATGAAAATTGGGATACTATTTTAATCACCAGGACACTTATCTCATCTCATATGATAATATAGTAAATTATATCATGATACCTCAAATTGTTACTAAGAATATTTGTAGATGGGATGTCATTCTATATCTGATTGAATTTTATTTCCCATCCTATATTGTGATCATAGGAAATTCATTATATGATTTCCTTGAAATACACCATATCATTGATTAGAAACTAATGGGAATGAAGAACCTCATTGAATATGTTCTTTTCAATTGAAAAATAATCAAATAAAAAGAGATTTAATTTGAACATGTCATAAGATGACCAATATGAATAGGGATAGAAAACCAAAAACTCAACTAGGTAATCATAGGAAATGTGTTCATATCATTAGAAAAAGTTTTTATATCATATTTTGTTTTATATCTTGAAGGATACACTAACAATGAGGTAGAATAACATTCCAACATTTTTTATATGAATTATCCTACAAGATACTAGCGGTAGAACTAAATATCAAGGATGATTCAGAGATGGTAATCAATAAAATCATTAAAATGATACCAATATAAAAAATTATATTCCTATGAATGATTACATATGAGGAATGATTGATGATTTTTTTAAGATATAAAACTATCCTATATCACAAAATTGAAGAAATTCCATCTATATTCCAAGGATAATCTAGATATATCCTTTACATAACCATGTTATAATGAGATATTATTTTTGAAAAACATTGTTGGGAAGTCACTCAATTCACCAGTAGTGATAGGGATGAAATATGTGAGTTCAAAACCAACCATTAACATGTATAGACTATGATTTCATTGAATAATATAAAAATTATATATATGTTTACTATAAAAATATAATTAATAAAATGGGATTTATCCACAGAACCAGTCCTAGAAAAAATAGATACACCGTGGGATATAATATTTTCCCATTATAATGTCCAAGATTTAAAACAAGATATTAAGGATGGAGGATTATATGGAGTCCTTTATAGATACATTAAATGATGGAATTTTATTATTTTTCTTGTGCTTCCCCCTAGCGAGGAACTATGATTACTCGTAAAATTTAGATGAACTGATACTCATCATCATCTATGATATAGGAATTCATCAAATTCATCATGATTTCATATTATTATAATATATATGATGAATTAATCCATTTAATGAAATATTTTATTACCACATTCAATATTAATTCTTATTTTCCATTTGTGGAATTGATTTAATGGGGTCATATCCCCTAGTGGCTACTAGACATTTCAAGTAATTCCCCTATTTAATTGAAATATTCTAGAAATAATCCACAGTTATTTACCTAAACCAATTCAAAATGGTTGATATAATAAATTTTAATAATTCTATTTTTATCTCTATATTTTTTATCCCATGTATAATATTATTTTATAATGACACTGATTTTTTCAATCAAATATTTGATGTTGTATGAGGAAAACAATACCAAGTCCCACCATTCATCCAGTTGTCGTGTTGCAGTGAGATAATTGATATTGTTCTTACAAAACTCTCTCTAATATACTATAGAAGTTTGTGGAGAAATAAAATACATCTTGGATATACAATATACAATATTCCTTGGGATCTACCTCTATTAAGAAGTGTATTTCCACACAGGTCACCCTGTATTAACTTGTGTACAAGATTGAGGAAATTTTATTCATAATTAATTAAATTTAATAACATAATTTTTCATATGAGTAAAAAAATATACATTAATAGTCTCCTTTATCAATTTAAAAATTACTTTAACTTTATGGGAAAATTGAATAGATGTTTAGAAACCTAGACTTCCATCGAAATCAATTGATGTGGGCATTCAATAAAGAAAATAACCTCCCATTTTTTATCTATGGGTAACTAGTTTTAACTCCATTAACTACCTTGATACTTGGGTAAAAAAATGAAATGTCTCTAGTTTGATATACCTAACGTAAGGCATATGGTATCGTTGAACAAATCATATTCCAAGGTTAGAATTTATAGAGGGCATTTCACACCTACCACTAATGAATTGATTCTCAATGTTTAACTTTCAAAATTTCATGTTAGGTTAAGAATTATAGTGATACAATAATTTTTTCTGAAGATCCTAAGGAAACTTCGCCTAAGACCCCAAAATAAATGACATCCAATTCCTAGATTTATGTGAATAAAATTTATAGCACATATTTATTCTACATTATACTAAATTAAATGGAATAAAATATATAACCTAATAGATTAAACACAATAGGTAAAATCATATCACATTAAAATAAACTCTTTAAGGAACCCTATTTAATGGATCCTGAAATCACAAATTCCCCCATGTAAATGAATGATAAACATATGGTATTTCCTTCAATATTATTTTATGGTTAATGAAATATTATCATACTATGATTTTATTCTTCACATAACAAATTACTAATATTCCATTATATGAAAATAATTTTTCCTTATACCTTTTTTCCTGGGTAATGTAATGATTTGTGTATCTTTTATCATAGAAAAAACAACATTTTCATCTCTATGCAAAACCTCACCTAATTTAAAAATAATATACTAGAAAATATCATGCTTTCATATGAGAATACAATACAAAAGGATCATCTTAGTTTATCTTGGTTTTGAAAAATTATTAATGTTTGGTTTCCTATATCCCTTCACTAAAAATAAAATCCATTATCTCATTGATCATGATTCATATATTTAAAGGTAAATTTAATCTCATAACTCTATGTAGAAATATGTTTATTATAATTGAAAATATAGAAACACCATATGGTCTTAACCCATGTGTAACCCCAAATATGGGAAAAGTTTCAACCTATATATCTTATTTACTTATCATTCTAATTCATGATTGGAATTATAGAATATAATTACCGAAATCTTATGTAATGAATCTCAAACATTATATACTATATAGTGCCAATGAGCTTCATCTACTTCTAATCGAATACTTATGTTATTATTCCCTCATTATGGAACATTATTTTCATTGATTTTATTCATTTTATAATATCTAGTTATTCTTAGACATCTCAACCCTTTTCCTTCCTCAATATCTTATACAATAAACAAATGCATATCAATCCTACATATTCATGTTAGGCCCATTATAACAAATTAACATTGGGATATAGCAATTATGATTTTATCCTTATACATGAGTTTAATCTATATATATGTATGAATCCATATAATTATGTCTAAATTGATTCTAGTTATCTCAGGATATGTTTTTAAACATGAATATTTCCTCTCAATAAAAGTAATAAATATTTATAAAATTCAATTCTCTCTCCAGTTATGTGTTATTTTTAATTCATGAAGGGTTTTCCTATATTAGAACTCGTGGTGGAGTGACATATCATTTAGTAAGAATATTAATGCCTTGATTCATGTTACAAATTGAGTACTAGTTTTCTCAAATATGTGGTCTTATATACTTTCCTCATTCAAATTGAGTGGTTTTTCCCATATTCCTAATTTCACATTTAGCATGGGAGTATTCATAAACATTGGTTAAAAATATCCCTAATCCCAATACATGTCATAAGGAATTCTATCAAATATATAAAACTATAGTTACCTTCCACTACAAATCAATATTATAAAACTATACAAATTTCCATTGATGGTCAATTCATTATGAATATAAACTATATGGGTCCGTGGTGTAAATTTTATGACCCTAAATTGAGTAAAACGATACACAATGGTATGTTAGGTTCAAATACTATAATGGTATGCCTGATAAAAAGTTGACTCTCAAATAAATAATACATTCCCTTCTATGGAATATGAAAAAAATAGTGTATAACTTGAAAAATAAAGAAATATTTTAGGGATTAAAAAATTTCCAAATAAAAATTCATGTTTTGATAACTTGACACATTGGTCTTTAAAAAATAGTGATAAATTATTATTTACCCCACCATGTATCATTTTCCCCCAAAGGTAAATAGATATGTAGAGAAAAATTCATGAAATAATATAAGTAAACTTCTCCAATTATCAAGACCTTATACTATAGAAATATTGTATAATATACAATTTCACTAAGAATGTCTTTTGTATATAGTGGATTCAACTTTCAAGTACTTATATGCGTATTGAATATCTAATATCTATAATATATATATCATATCATCATTATTTGAGTTATCAAAATAGTTACATGGCTATTGGTTCAAACTTAATTTTTCACCTCAATGACACAATAGCTCTAAAATAATATTTCTGTATCCAAATCCATCACACCAATTAGTTGTATGTTTCATCCTCATTGGAAGTTCCACTAACCCCTTATTCCATAAATAAAAATTCCATGGAACCTATCATTTGAATTTATATAAGTGGTTACCCTTTTCTCATTTATATTATACCATCATTTCACAATTCAAAATCTCAATTTATCATTTTAACATTTAATTATAAATCTTTTCATGTTGATAAAAATTCACTTGATGAATCACATGATTGAATTGTACCCATTTCCTATAAATTATTATGAAATATTTTCTTACACACAATAAAATTCATAGATCACATGTTCTATGAAAAATTAAATTTTAAGAGTCAAAAAATCATCATGGAAACTATACAAGAACAGTTCTTGTAATGATTTAATTTAATCATGATATGTAGTAAATAACTTGTATATTTTCATTATTTTAGCTATAAAATGTTATCCCCACTCCATTGTATACTAAGGGTATTATTTATTTTGGATTTTTATTATTTATTATCCCTAAAGAGTGACAGAACCATTCAATTTTCCCTTATGTATGACTCGGATCCACACAAAACAACCACATAAGATATATGTGTCATGTTATTCCTATTACCCTATTATATATAGTGATTTTTAGATATCATTTATCATTCCCAATATCAAATTATATCACCCTCAAACCATTCTATCATCTTGGATTCTATGATGTCACTACTTTCATCATGTTTTCTACATGTCATTGTCACTAAGATAGAGGAATCTCATATTTATTTAATGGTATAAATCCATAAAATCCCTCTAAATGATGGTTATTATCGAATTTCAATAATACACCTGACATTTAAGTCTATGTAATATGATGTTAAAAATTGTGACCTATAGTCCACCATGAAATTACATCAAAAGACCTAACATGGAACATTTTATATGAAATTCGTTTCCTTACCTTAAGTCCATTTTCAAGTATGGTAAGATGAAATATAGTTTTTTCTAAAAACCCACAATAGGAAAAAATACCTCCATTATAATGAATTATATTATAATTCATGGGCTTATATTTAATACTTTACGTCTCTCCCAAGCAATAAACTGTAAAACTATCTTGGTTATACCAATTGAAACAAATATGGATTTTCTTTTACACTATAATATATAAAATTAACACCCTGAAATTTTAAAAGAACTCTACATTCCAAATCAAATTTAACACGCAACATAGTGTTTAATCGAATAGAGATATAATATTAAAATATTACTATATAAACATGATTTATGTTAACCTAGATGTTAAAATGTTGTGTATAAATATTATTAAATTATTTATTAATTAAAAATAAAATTTCTATATAAGTTTAATGATACATACTAAATAAGAACAAAACATTTAATAATGATATTTTATTGAACAAAAAAACATTTCCATGAAAAATAATTTTTATTCTTTTTTGGGAGAATTCATTATAATTAATTTATGGGAAATTTTAACATTTTATTATAGAGATAGAAAATTATTTTTTAAATCTTTAAATAACAATTTACTCACTATATTTTTTTTATTTTTTAGAAAGTATTTATTTTTTAGTGAATAATCAAAATCAATCCAAATAATGTAAAATTATCATTTCATTTTAATAAATTAGAAAAATAAAAAGCATTATTATTATTTTGATTATATTTCAATCTAACATAAATTATGATTTAGTTATATTTAATCCAATTAATTATATATGATTCAAATTTAACTTCATTTTTATATAATCTTATCTATATGTATAAATATAAATGTTTTGAAAAACTAAAATATAGTGGATAATGTATCTTCATTTTTATTATTAAATAAAACCCAAAAATGGATGATTTAAATGAAATGGATAGATTATTCATATAAAATTATTAACATAAATTAATATAATGAATATTAAAATTAATATATTTAACATAAAATCACATTTCTTTTGAAAAATGGATTTTATTCTGAAAACCTTTTTCATTGCACAAGAGAGTTTTATTTTAAATTAAATTGAACCACTTATATTATTAGAATTTGAAGAAAATTACTCAATTTATTGAATAAGAATAGTATTATTTGTATTATAATTTTATGTGAATTTTTTTGATAATTAGTTGTACAGATTGTGAAAAAAATTAGATACTCTTGTAAAAAAAACTAAAATATTAAAATTGAGTAAAATTACAGGTAAATGGTACAAATTTTTTAAAATATGATTCCATTTAGTGGTTTATTTTTTTATAAGACATAAAACTCTTTAAAACCATTATTTTTATATCCTAGAGGAGCTTTCCTCAAGAGAGACATCCCATTATTGATAAATTTCAGTATTTAAAAAAAATACTCTCCCCTATTTTAAAATAGAATCCATCCCCACTTGTATTAAAACCCCTATTAAAAACATAATGAAAGAGCATCTTCCCTATATTGACGGGGTAATACATGCCTTATGTTAATCTCTCAAATTCCTTTATTTGGAAATTTCCCATGATTATGAAATGAGATAAGATTATGAAAAACATTTTCATTCCATGGTAATTCAAATGTTTATTAATTATAAGTTATGTCATTATGTATCACACATATTCATGTAAATGATAATAATATGATGGTGAGAATATAATTAAATATAAATATAATTACTGGGATAATTATTTTTTCCGATGACAATTCATGTATGGGGTTATGGATTGAACATAATCAATTATAGGACATTGTTCATTATGTGATGTTATTGTATTGGTATGCCTTGATTTTTGTTTATGTCATATTTTATGTTGTTTAAGAAAATTTATATGATTCCATGATCATAAGATACTATGTTTTTTATGTAATTATCATATATTATTACTCTTTTTCGTCCCATTTTTTGATATAATGTTATACTTTTTAGTCACAATTTATACTTATCATGTTTGTTCTATTTCTAGGATTTTTATATATCATCATTATTTTATATATTTATTATGTTATTATATGTATTTTAGGGGATAAAATGGATTTATGAGATTAAATATGGATAATAAAATAAAGAAATAGTGTTTTATAGTCTATTTATTTCTTATGAACATAATATTAAAAATAAAGTAAGCGTCATGATCATTGGGAATTATTTAATTGTTTTTTGTGTTAAAAAACATGTAATTATATGTGTAAAAAGGTTGGTTAAATATATATGGTATTAGAGAAATTTTATTTTTTAACTTTTAAAAAATGATTCTAAATATTTATTAATAACCATATGTATAATTGTAGGTATATTTTCAAGTACAAACAAATATCCCAGAATTTTTGGGACGGATAGAGTGAGTTCTTACAAATAAATTAAATCCCTATATATATAATAAAGGGGGATGTGGCTCTAGAATATTTGTACTAAGGGGTAATAACTATGGATAGGGAACATTGAGAAGGACTCTATAATCACTAGGTGTATGAAAATATGCCATCTATCACACCTGGTTTGATACTTCTGAGGTATATTCTTTAAAAGATCTGAAAATATTTATGAACCATTATAAAGGACATAAATAATTTATCATGTTATATAACCTAATAGAAAACTTTTCCATTTTTAACTTGAATGGAACCTAGAGGTTCACAATTCAATATATAATTATCATGTATATGTTATTCCACCCATTTTTATAAAAATACCATTTATAAATTTATTAGTTGATGAATTGTAATCTTGTATTTTTTCTTTTCGTTAATGGTGGGAAATATTAGAAAACACGCCAACAACCAATATGATAAGAAAATTAATGATTTTACTAATTAGATTACAACCCTAATGTGAATAGTATTTAGAAAACATTTTATCAATCCAAAATGATATATATTAAATTACAACTAATAAATAGAACATAGTGGATTTCCCAAATACATCAAAGAAGAGAATTATAGTTTCTCGTGTAATTTAAAATTGTTAAAGATGTACTTAAAATAATATTAAATTTCCTATTTGTAAGAAATAAAGTTATAGAAACCGTGTAAGAAACCATAAAGAAAATAATTGATGATTTATATGTGGAAATTAAATAATACAAAAGATAATAGTCAAAGAAAAATAATGATTATGGTAAACAAGATTCAGGAAAAAATTAAAGCTAAGGCTCCCCTAACAGTTTGATGTCATCATTTTTAGGAATATGGTAATTATCCAAGTTACTGCATTAATCAAATAATTAGTTTTTAAGGGACTATTTTATGATAATAATTTTTGTGGAATTATATAAGTTTTTAGGTCTTCTAATTAGATAATAATGTTATATACATTTTTTTTTAATGGTATTCGAGTTCTGAGAAACACAAAACATTATAGATTGTATAGAAATAAATTTTGTAAAAGGATTTTTAAGAATATTTTTAATTTAACTAAATACATAAAAAAGGTGATTTGATGGGATGGAGATACTATATTCAAAAAAATATGGAGGAAGTGAAGTTTACTAATATGTGATTGAATTTAAGGTAATTAAAAAGAATATTGATTATTTAATTTTGTGGTAGAAAATAAGTTGTATAGATGAATTTATTGGTTAATAAATATTTTGATAGTTATTGTTATTTCTTGTATGTTCATAATATTTTTCAGAAAATTTTATTAATTATAAATGTATGGTTTTATAAAAAGAAAATCATGTATGTGAGGAAACAACCCATCAGATCTAGTAAGGCGGTGGGGCTTTCCCCACCACCAAAGGCTGAAAAGTGTATATGTATACCATTTCCCTATGATATTTCCTTATTTTTGTTAAATTATTTATAAAGAATCAATTTTTTTTGGAAAATATTGTTTTTATTTTGGTAAACAAGTTACAGGATCAAATCTATTTTTGATTTTTTAAGGATTTTTCTTTGATTAATTATATTTTTGGAATCATTTTTAGGTTAACACATATAAATAACCATTATGTTTAACATAATGTATTATTATTAAATAATTATATTATTTTTTGTAGATATAAGTTGAAGGGTATGAGATAATCATTAATATTAGATCCATATTTTATGTTTATGTTGTTGAGGTTCTTTTGGATATATGGAAATTTATGAAAATAAATATCTATGATAAACCGTTGTTTTTATTATTGAATTTTAAAGTTTAAAATAATCATACTTATTGTGGGTATTAGATGAATTTTTGGTAACCATTTTGGTATTAATACAGACAGGATGATATCATGTTACACTTATATGTATATTTTGATCTGTTAAAAGTAATTTACATTTCTACACCAATACTATATTGGATATTCAATCCTTATAGTAATAGATAAAGAATAAAATTAATTAAGCACAAACAAATAATGAAATCATTATTATGAAATGGAAATATATCTAGAATTCATATTTTTTATTTTTCTTAATCATTTTTGTACAATAATTCCTCAATTATAGTAAATGTTCTTGAAATAAAATGTTCATCACATTACCATCATATATATTGAATCAATGGACTTGTAACTCATCACATATATAAGATTTTTTTAACACTCTCTTATTAATTCAGATTCTTGATATCAATTATCTCTATCAATATACATTATTATTTACTCTTTCTTCCATGTATAAATTTCCACTTTTCACTGAGGTTCTCTTACTAAGAGACCAAGATCTATGTTATTCTAGATAACCATTATATTACCCTTTCCCTCTTTTAAGATAAATGTTAATTAAAACTGTTTATGATGTGGTTTTTTACAAAAGAAAATTTTCATATTATAAACCCATGATTACTAAGAAAATGTTATGATTTGCAGGAACCAATTTTATAAGTTGTTATAATGTAATACGCTTAGATTTTAAATGAATATAATTATTGATAGTTTCTTCCACATAGAAATGAGTATAAACGAACCATGACATTATATGAAAATATTACTATATATCAACGAATAGATGTTCAATACATTTCTATGTTTAATTTTTTTGTCTTAATAATAAAATGTGCATGAAATTCTTATATAATCTTATTTATAAACACTTAGATAAAAATAAACTTTTAATAATGTTATATAACTCTATCAAAAAAATGTTTACTTTAAAAATGATTTTAAATCTTTTTTCTGTCAAAATATTAGAATTAATTTATATATGTTATAAGAAGTTTTATTTTCTAAAATTAATGTTATTTTTTTATTCAACATATCAAAATTTACTTCAGGTCTAAATTTGATATTTTCAAAAAATATTTATTTTCAAGTGAATAGTGAAAATTATCGTTTTTATAATGTCATTCCATTTTAATAAATAAATAAATATTATAGTACAATTATTTTTTTAATTTAAAATTATTATAATTCTTGATTATTTTTATGAAATACAAAAAATTCTGTTAAATCATATTTATGAAATAATTTGTTATATGTTTAATCTTAGGATTAAAAATTAATATTTATAAAAACAATTTTAATGATCATAATGTTTATCCTATTTAATTAAACAAATAAACACTAAATAGGATATAAATAGATGTAATAAAAGTATTATAAATCTCTGATTATTCTTTTAAATTCATATAATTAATATTACTAGTCATATAGTTATTGAAAAATGACTTTATCATTTAAAAATACATTTTTTGGAAAAGTACTTTTTCATCATGATTATCTATATTATTTTAAAATGAAATTATACCATTTATATGATTTGAATTTGATTAAATGTATTATAACTATTTAATTAGTATAATTTATAATATATTACATGTTAAACTAAATTTTTCATCATAATGAATAGTAAAAACATTAAAAAACTACTTTCTTTGGTAAGACGTTATAATGGTCAATGTGAGTATACTTATTTGTAATGGGGATGAAATTTTTAAAACATAGTTATATCTAGTGGTGGAGGTGTATATCTACCATATAAATCCTCTAATACATTATTTTTAATATTTTGAGTCACATGGATTGTGATTTATTTCCTATTATTGTATAGTGTATAGTATTTAAAAAACTTTCACCCCTCCTTAATTATAAAATGGCACCACATCCATAAATTATTCACTCATATCATGCCATAGTCCTCAACCAAACACTACAAAACTATATCCCAAAAATTATTATCCATATTGTACATACTTGAATACTTTTAAAAGACCATCCTTAGGGACATCAACAATATATCCAAAGGAGGTTCTTCTATGTAATGGTAGTCATGTCCACTAGATTACTTCCTTCCAATTTTTCTTTTTCAGTGATCATTTATGTTTTAAAATTTAAAACATAATTAAACTAGTATATACTATATACTAAAATTTCATGATGTCTATTTAATAACCAGCACTCATATCCTCATCTATTAAATAGGAAACGAATCCACAATTTGTGTGTGCGAAGGACTGTAGGATCACAAACTTGCCTAATTAGTTATCCAAAATAGCTTATCAAGAAAATTCATGAAGATGGATTTAATATTAAAATATGATATTCATGAAATATTAATCATTATGAAAAAATTTTATATCATATATTTTATTATTATACCATCCATTGAAAACATATATCATCGTTTGTGTGTACGGTGGACTACCTCCTCATGAGGAATTATGTTTCATTTATTATTATCGTATAACATGGAACATGAATGTAAGTGTATTGAAAGAAATAATATGACATATAATACATTATTATAATTATGTAAAGATAAAATTACACTTTCTTCCTTCCATCAGGATCATTAAATAATAGAAATGTTACTCAAGTGTATATATGGTCAACCATAAACATGATTGTAATGAAGATCATTTTAAATAATAATACAACATGTATGGTTTTAAAATTATATTTTATGCATAAATATTAAAATAATTTCATGATTATTATTCTAGAAAAGATTGTACTATAATCCATTTAACTATTTTCAACACATCGATTCCTTTTTAAATTATGTTATTAGAATCACCAAAACACTTTACATGGATATTACTTATTAAATTGTTAAATATCTCATTAAAATAATGGATTTGAATACATTTTTTTATAAGAAATTAAACATATAAAATATTTATAATAAATCAAAAAATTTATATAAGTTTATTACATATAAGATAATGTATATACATGAAAATTTTGTACTCAGGGTCCGGGTATCATCTCAAAACATCCTTAATTAAGAAACATGTTCGTATATAAATGTAATTTCTGCTAAATGGTGTAATAATACCCCTTTTAAAATTATATCAGCAATATATAAAAAATTATGATATTATAAGTTATAATTTATTTATGTCATTAGTGGGATTTTTTATTCATATTTTACCAAACCATTATGGTTTTATATTTCTATAAAATTTTGATCAGTAATGCTCATGATTGATTTTTTATTATAGGGAATTATTTGATAATAGTATAATAAAAGTCTTTCATTTTATTCACTATTTTTTATAACTGAAATTATTTTTTAATAGTACTAATTTCCACCCATGTTACTTAAAATTATTAGAAATTATTTTTCCAAAAATCATACATCATTTTTGACTTTGGTTAGAAAGTATTTTTCTTGCATATATGTGTTTTCTAAAATAAATAATGATAAAAATTAACATTATCCTAATGAATTATTAAATAAAATTTTACCCATGATAGATATTTTTTTAAAATGTTTTTAATGTAATATTCTTTCATTTTCCAAATAAGGGATTTTATAAACTAGTTAAAACATTGTAAAAGGACTGTTTTTAAACTTTTCTAAAATGTACAGAGTCACATGCCTTCATGAATAACAAATTTCTTGAAGGTTACTTTATAAGATTCCAGGTTTACGTTTTCTAATGATAAAAGGCATATAATGTTTTTTAAAATTTTATGTTTTAATGTTGTTTCATCTATGTTAAAACGTATTTTTCTAAATGAGTATGACATTTAATATTTTAAATAAAATTTTTTCAATAATAAAACCTTTTGATATTAATGATTTATTAATAATTATGTATATATTTTGATCACATATATTCCTAGAATATTCTAGCTTAGGTTGAGTAATTAATACATACCATATAATCTTATCTCGAATGAGTTCATTATGAAACTTCCTTTGGTTATGATATAAGTCTTGATTATCCAACCAATTTTTGGTTTCATATGTAATAATTATGTATATTCATTATAATTGATTTCATTTTTTTGATCACCTATTCATGTAAATTTTATGAATGTGTTTGGTGGGCCTTCAATTATATATCTCCCTAATGAATTTGGTAATGCTTTAGTCAAATGAGAAGTCATGTATGAGTTTGGGGAGTTAACCTAGTCTATAATAGAACTCTATCCACCATTTTTTGTTATCTCAAAAGTTAGCCTTCACTATGTTTATGTAATGTTTTATTTTCATGCAAAATTTTATTATGATTCTATGAACTTATGCTACACTATCATTTTTTTAATTATACCATTTTGTTAATCTTGATCCTTCAATTTTTTGATATCGTGTAATAAATTTGACTCATATGTTGTGATTCCTTACCATTTTTATTATCTTACTAATACTTTTTATCTCAACCTTATATTTTTATGTATTTTTTAGGTTATAATTCATTTTTTCATGAGATGAAATAGATTTTTCTTCTCATAATGGGGAAAAAATAAAGAAGTTTTTTTTTATATTTTATTGTTATGTCTTGTGATCCCTATCTTCCATAAACACTAGGGCTCACATTGGTTAAATTGTAATTAATTGATATTTATTTTAAAAAACATATATTTATATTTATTCCAGGCTTAGGTCATAATATAAAATACATTGTATGATAATTAATGTTGAATTTGTTTTAATTATCATACGATACATAGTGTCATATTATTAATATATTTCAAACCAAAAAATAGAAAATTATTCATTTCCACTGCCTATTTTATATGCTATAATAGTCCTATATTAGTTATCATTGGATTTGACTGTTTCCATAAAATCTTAAATATAATATTCCATACTCCCACATCATTCCAAAAGTTCTTCAACCACCATAAATATTTCACATTTTTTAGTAAATATAATATTCATCAAATAAAGGATACCTATATATGCTAGTGATTTATTTGATTCAATTTATATCATAACAAGGAGAGTCACGTAACATCTTGGGGAGAAGGTCCTCTAACCCAACATTCCCCTGAGAACACTATAATAATATCCTTAATATAAATTTTTTCAATGGTAACCCCCAGTAAGTTAGTCCTATTTCATAACATCTAGATTTCAATACCTCTAGTTATCATTTACATTATATTCAATCCATATTTAATAGGATCTTTAACAATCCTAATTTTTAAGCACTACTTGGGTTATACAAACATCACAATATTCGAACATTAACTACCAATATAAACTTTATGTGTACTTATGAATATATATATATATATATTCATGGTGTAAATCCACCATACATTCATGGTTATCCATTCCTCTATATCTGACACCAAACATCATAATTAATGTTTTGATAAAAGATGTGAGATCTTTAAATATAGAAAATACTTATCTAGGAATTATGATTATTGACTATATATAATTTCCCATGATTATATTAATACTATAATTGGAATTTCATTCATGAGGGGCTTATATTACCACTGTTACTTTGAGTACTACCTCATCATTTGTTCATCGTTGTCGGACCTTAAGCACCAACCTCGCATATCTGACTTGCATGAACTCAATCATTGAAGGGAATTATATAAACTACTCACTATTTTGAAGAAACATGATTGGAATATTTAGAATAATCGGAATCTCCTCTCAATATTAAATCAATATACATATAAAGGGAAAAATATAAATTGTTTCAGAAATTTAAAAATGTTAGAAAACTTTTTATGTTGAAAACTAATAAAGGGTTTCGTGTAAAATTATTTATTACCAACTTATATGGTGTTTCCACTTTAAAGATTAAAAAAATTAGGTCAAATAAAATAGAAACAATATAATTCTATTTGGGAATATTATACAACCATTGAAAAATTAATGTGGTTCTTATTGTGTCTGAATACCCAAGAAAAATAATATCTCTAATTTATTACTTACATAGTGTATAGAAATAATAATGTGAAATATACCATGGTGTAATTTTAAGTTACTTGAGCTGTTTAAAATATTAGAAATTCATTAGAAAAACCCAGTTTATTAATTTCATAATGTTGGGTCAATCAATTATATTATATACAAATAGACTAACCATATATTGTAGTGATGGTATATATGGGACTATTTGTATCATTTATATATCCATCAATATGAAAATGTTTATGTTTATATAATCCAAATAAAAAATCTAGCGTATGGTGATCGTATATAAGAAACCATACTCTATCCTCTTGTATGAATATAGTAATAAATGATTCAGGGGAAAAGTATCCTCAAACATTTCCTTATGATTTCACTTTGACATATAGTGATTGTAAATGTGCTTCCATATTTGCACACCTATATCCATCTAAGTGATATTTTTTAAGAGACGAAGGATTGACTCATAAATTTCACCCATATCTATAGTATATATAATTTATGAAATAACTAATTAATTCTCACAAAATGTAAACTCTTTTTAGTCATATTACAATTATCTTTTTCAATTTCTCAGACATGAAAAGATTGATATTTAAAAGAATTTAAAAAGTATATGTAATTTCAATTTTTAAACACAAAACTCATTAAACAACATTGATAAAAACTAATACGGTCATCCATAATTTTTAGTATCTCTATTTTATCACATACATGGGGAAAATTAAATGATATAATATTACATGTCATGCTAGAGTAACTATCAATGTTATATAATTAATGGCTGGAAGCAGCTTAACTGGCGTAGTATATTATACATCTTCATTCGGTTATTGTGTAACTACCCATGAATAAATATCCATCCCTGAATTTTATACATAAATGGGTAGTTTTTAATGTTCCTATATCACTTCATTGATTATAGAAAACCATCTTCAGAGTATGATATTAATTTCATTTCATTTGTGACATTATATTAATGGGTATCATAAACTTCAACATGATCAGTAGATTCAAGAAGTGTTTTTTCCTATGTCCCATAGAGATGACGAATGGTTAATTATATCAAAGCATTAACTATATTAAACACATTAAATTTCAAATAGTAGTAACCAATTTCACACTATAATTCAATTCAAGGTAATCAGTACCTCTATATATCAAAGTGGAAATCCAATATTAGAGTTTAGGTAATTATTGAACAATCTAATTGGGAATGGTATCATAAATCATATAGTGATATTCCTCTAAAAAATATATATTTTCATTTGATCAAATGAAATAAAATTGGGGTCTAATTTTCAAAACATAAATTTTATAAAAATATAGTAACGTTAAATTTCACTCATAGGTGGTTGAAAATGAATATATCCCATTTAACTTTGCACTGTATATTATCAATTCCACATGACTCGTATGGAATGAGAAATCCAAAATAACACCTTTATGAGCTTTTGTAGTCTATGGAATGGATAGTATAATTAACATCATGAATATTAGAGCCACTAAACATTGTGATATAAGGGAAAATAAAAAATAATGGTTACCCACAATCATTAAAAGATGTTATAAATTCCTTGAATATTGTCACATTATCATATAATGAAAATGGATGTAAGTAACATGGTGGTTTATCCTCTGGTTGATTCACAGGTTCATTGAAAACCTACACTCTAGGAAAATCATGACTAGTTTCTTAGTGGGATATATATACTAGAAAACATTGATTAATATTTTTGGTATGAAATGTTAAAATTTTAGAATTATTATCCGTCTATAAGGAACACACTTAATTTTATAACATATGATTCAAGATAATTGTCCTGAATTTAAAAATAAATAGGTTTAACTACTAGGAATGAATAAATAGATATATTGGTTGATATATTTAGGTTGATATCTTAATAGATATTCCTTGGGGAATAAGCCGCTAACATATTAGTAAGGATCCCTTCATGGAGTTCATAGGTTACATTCTTTTCAACATATAGAATAAATGATTCTATATACCGAGAAATGATATTATAGTCAGTTGATCAATTATTATTTTATTGTAATGGTGAATGAAGAGACAAATATATAGACACACAATTTTGAATGATGGGCTTGTGAATATTTTGGGAACCAACACCGATGCAAGATCCCACATGAAAATTTAATTATATAGGTACTCCATATGAATAGATAATTATAGTAGCACCAGAAACATTCCATGAAGTTTTAGGATCACCACATTGGGATATAAAATCATGAAATTATAAACTACATCATTGAACCTATCACCGAAGTACACACTAGGTCCAAACTACATCCCTCCATCCGAATACACCCAAAATGTTATGGGTGATTTATCACCTATAGAACCCAAAAAGATTAAAAATGATTTGATGATGAAATTTATGAAAACATGTTATCATTATGTTTTAAAATACTCCTTATATTTCTTGGGAGATATATAACCATCCTATTCCTTGTTATCAATTTTCCTTACCTCAGAAAGACCATCAAAAAAATATCTTACCTAATTTTCATCCCCATTCTCATTTTTTATTGGTTATATTATAATAATCACTAATAATATGTATAGTGTTCCAGACTCGAGTAAATGAACAATACCTTTAATACATTGAATTTTTTCTTCCAACTATCTTTGAGTATTCAAATATTATATTTTAGTTGGTGTGGTTAACATACAAAACTCCATAAATACAACAAAATCCACAATGATTCCATCCATAATCTCTTTGATAGATGAATTTATTTATCGTGAATCCAATTCCCATTATGATTTTTCTAAAATGTAGTTCATTTGGGATGGGATATTGAAGAGATTATCCACAAATTGATGAAATATAATCAATATGTTTCACCCATTTCCCTCTTATTTTAGAAAATATATGGTTTTTTTCTGAAATCATCTTTCGAGTGATTTATTCGAATATAGGATACATTTTCACTTCTACATGTTTAATCATTGGAAGACTAGTGAACTAACCCACCATGTCGACCAAATTTCTTATGTGTATGAACTAATACATTCCTCTATATATTAATTTGAAATAATTACATTGACATCAATTAATGGGTAGGAAATATGAACATTATCCACAAATATTGTGAAATTTAACTAGAATTGACATGAAATTATGGGAGGTTATCGAATTATCATTCTTTGAGGTGGGGTTGTACAGTTTTTATATTCTAAATGACACTATTCAAATAATTTATAGGGTGAATACTCTATGTATTTATTCTCCCCATTGATTATCGACACTTGAATTCTCTTAGATAATGATATTATGTAATGACATTAAAAAAGTATTACTATGAAATTTTTAGTATTGATGCTACTTAGGACATGGTATAACCAAAAAATAAATTGTTTTAGTGCTTTATTATGTTTCTCATATCATAGTCATCAATTGGGTTTGTTATTACTCTAATGATAGTCTTGAGGAAGATTTTTAACATTTAATATGAAATTATTTTCTCATTGATAAACTTGTACACTCTCATACAAGATTCAAAACAATCCTATAATATAAAAATGGTAATAACATTTCTGAATTTTCTATTCCCTTATAAATAAAAAAAATATGGAATTTCTCATCCAAGATACATGACTCCAAATTAATCTCCCATCCACTTTTCAGTTGAGATTCATTCATGAATTAGCCAACCAATAACCAGGATTGTGATTCATCCTCTGAGAAGATAATTCCATTAATGAAAATTATCCAAAAAGTATTCAATGAAAACCAATATAATATCATTGATGGTAAACATCCATACCTACATGGTGTGATAACCCTACTCTAAAATTTATATGTATTTTTAATAAATACAATGTTTTTTTTGGGGTAAAAATAATTAAAGATTGGTTTTCCATAGTTCTTGTTCACTTTGAGTGACTAAGTGTTAATCCATGGAGATGAAGGGGATATTGATTTAGGGGTTAAAATCATCACCTATAAAATTCCTTTCATAATTGAATATAACTATTTTGAATGGGTAGGGGGAGTGGCGTCCCATAAATATTATCCCATAAAGACAATGAAGGGAAAAATTCCCAGATATATCAAATATACTAATATACTTGATGATTAGGATCACATCCTATTGGATTTTTAAATGCACACTTTGTATCATATTAAATGTGATCATCTCAAAGATTCTTTTATAGATCAAAATTCAGTTAAATTTTCAATAATATTAGGAAAACATCTATAAAAACAAAAAAAATCAAATATTCCTACAAAAATAAGCTCTTGCATGAACTCCATGCTACTTTGGGATATACACATGGGGAAACCCCTATCTATAATGAAGGAATCTATGATGAGAAGATATCACCTCAAATAAAAATCCAATATCTATTATGTAGTGGACTACAAAAAAATATGTGAATAAATATAGAACATGAACTCTAAGATGTGTCTTACTTATTTTGTATGTGGAGGAATATAACAAAAGATATAGCCACACAACTTTTCATCCTCACTAATGAACTTTCCTTTCACAAAAATTTTGTAATAGACTGGTTTATGATAATGGTTCTTTCATATCATTTGATGATTCCCTAATTGGTTTATAGGAATTAGTGAATCAATTAGTAAGCTAAATAATAATATTGGTCACCTCTATGTTAAAATATAATCCCAATGGACAAGACCTATTTTCTCTGAGAGTAATAACTATCACCAATAGAGGTGATTATATTGACCTTCTTCAATGTAGAGAATAATCACTATTATAATCATAATAGTTTAGTGTTATGTTCCGTAGTTGTCTCAGAAATTTATAAATATAATTAAATATTATAATGGGGCATATTGAAGATAAGAAAAAAAATTAAAAGAACCTTCATGATAAAATTATGCAATGTAGATTCCATAAATAAAATGTAAATAGTATGACATTGCATAAATACCTTCTAATTTAGAAATATAGATTTATTTTCTAAGAGGCTAAATAAAATGATTAATTTTCAATGTGTTTGTCTCCTTGGTAGATTCATCCTTGAGAATTTATCCCAAAAACTCACAAATTGATAAATACATCTCAAATAAGAAATGCATCGAAAAATTAAAACTATAAAAAAAGTCCCAATATAACCAAGATATAATGATGGGGAACCTTATGAAAAAAATGTAGACTATGATTATTATTCTGTATTCAATTGAGGATTCAATACAAATCATTTTGATAAGATCCAATTTGGATTTTGGGAAATATTTTTACACTCATAATTGAACTATTTGCAGGATCCCTATACACACACACACACACATATATATATATATATAGTGCCCATAAACACATTATTTATAAATTAGACTCGATGAAAACATTATCTTAAATGAATTAATTATCTCATAATTACATTATTTAAGGAAAATAATGCATTCTATTAATTCTTATTACATTTTCTCTTTAGATATTAAGATAATTAGGAAAATTCATAAACTAGAAAAGAACATGTGTTTATAAACAAATGGAATATTATTTACAATGTAAACATAAATATTTAGTCCATAATAAGTATTCAAAATATCCTCAAATCCACTACACGTGCTATTATTTTACACATATCATGTTTATTAACATTATTTATAACAAAGGGAAATTGATTCATAATAAGGGGTAGGACCAAATAACAAATTAGGGAAAACATACATATGAGGATATAAGGGAATAAACATAAAAAATATTATAGTCTGAATAATTAAACATAATAATATATAGTCAAGTAAATCATATAGAAAAAATATATTATTTAATAAAATTGAAAATATATAGATTGCAAGGATAACAATAACTGATTCATGGGGATGAAATTCATAACAAATGGATATATTTCCTTTACTATCAAGCCCTTATCCATAACATCATAATTTCCATTAAGACATTTGTTAGAAATTTTTATGAATTAATAATTCATACACCAAATACCTAAACATGATTGTCTCCGTAAATGATCATCTCAGTTGAGGGGATATGTATTTCTAGGCCCCAACTATCATATTTTTATAAATAATTCATTATATGAGATAATGAGCACACAATTCATAATATAAATATCTAATAGTCATCAATATAGAAATAATATCATATATAATGCCAATAATTTTCCATATGTATATAAAACAAATAATATGATTGTAACATATCCATATGAAAGATAATGATGGTTAAATAATACATGGTCAACTTTCATATATAATCAGTGAACATAAATTTCACAATTTCAAATACATGTATTTTCAATAGTTTCCCAATAAATAAATGGAATTTATTTCTATTTCACCATCCCATAATCTAAAACTGTATACAGTCAAGGTATAAAAATATATCAATTAATCCTTTAATCTTTTGATATATGGAATCAATGTGATCATTATGAATTCAATGAAATGGAAAAAATGGGATTTAAAAATGAGAGGCATAAAGAAATTTAAATCTTATTCAAATTTTATGGTTAGGAATGATAATATTCTTGGACTAATTTAAATGGTATCAGAGAAGAATTTATCGAGAATTTATATTTTTGATACCATTAATACCATGTTGAAAATGTTATATATATATATATATATATATATTAGTATATTAATAATTACTTGAAAATAACATGAGTGTAAATAATTTTTATTATTAAAATGAAAGTAGTAATGAAAAAATAAATGATCTTTAGAAAACATTTTTAACATTAATAAAAAATAAAAAATTATATATTTCATTATTAATTATCATTTTAAATTGTAAATTGAAACATTTTAATAAAAATTGTATAAAATAATCACTAATACTTTTTCCTTGAATATTACATAGCATAATATATAGTAAATGTGGAGACAAAAAATTTACTATTAATTGAATATTTTTTATGCATTGAAATTATTTTTATTATAAAATATTAATGTAATTATATTAAAATACCTTATTTTTATTAAAAATTAATTTTCCTAAATATTTTTCTAAAGTACCATTCTATAAATTAATAAGGATATATATCTCAATCAATAAAAATTATAATAAATTTAAAATGTTTTAACTCTTAGAAAAATAGATTTTATCTATCAATATACCCTACGGAAAACATAATACATACTACAAGAAATATTAGACGTTGATTTATGTGGTATAACTATAAATCCAAAGAAAAAATGAAATAATACCACATAAAAAATAAAGTTTATAATGAAACAACTTATATCAAAAAAGATGAGTGGAATGATCATAGCTCAGTGAATGACTGTATAGTTACAAAAAAACATTACTACTCGAGTAATAATTAAATCAATTTCCATCTAAAGAGAGAAGTATTATTTTCCTTAGTATATAAAATATAATAAAAAATATTATTAAAAACTATATCGATGGGAACCAAATAGTCAATACAAGGAAAACATAGTTCAAAAAATTAATCCTCTCTCAAAGAATCAAAATTTAGACCAATAGAATCATTATATTTTATTATTTTTTTCATGAATGAAATTAAACATCCTGTATAAAAAATATCTGTATCAATGTAAATTATTTTATAACGAGTAACATTAATTTTTTAATATTAATTTTTTTATAATCATCCTTTGTATGAATTATTTCTATTTAATACCTATCTTCAATGTCGATTTTATATAGTTTGATATTTCGTACATGTTTCATAAGAAAATTATTTATATATATTAATGCTAAAAATCATCATTAAATTATAATTTAAGTTAATATAATTGATTTTCCATAATTTTTAAAAAGTAATATTTTAAATATATGAAACTTTTTGTAACAATACCTAAAGATAAAACTGGTGATGATCATATTTTTATGGTTATTAAAGAACCAAAGGTGTTTACATAATTGTTTATTTTATAAATAATGTTAGGATTACAAAAATTAAACTTTAATATTTATATATTTAAACCATATTATAGAAATATTAATTTTACTATAGTCATCCATGATGAAAATATTTAAAAATTTCTTGTAAGAGGTTAAACCAGCAGATACATAAAGATTCCATGATTAATAGACAATTATGTGGTGGTTTATTTCTAATATAATTATAAAATTTGCATAATGATATTCTTTATTCTTTATTTTTTTGATATATTAGTATAATTATAAAATATAAGAAGAATTAATGGATTTCAAAAAATGATATAATATAAATAAAATGATTTTCATCTTACAGTTCTTTTTTAAATAATTGAATTAACGATGGTTGTCTGTTTTTTCACATTATTAATATGTTTTCAAAATTTTCATTAAACCCTAAAGATATCATAATAATAACATTTATGTATAAAATAATTCTCTTGACTATTAATTCACTATGTTGATGTAGAAAATGAAGTAAATAAATTGTTCCATGGTGTTGGTGGTCAACAAATATGAATTTTTGTTGATTTTGATTTTCCATAGAATTGGGAAGATGATAAATATGGTTCATCATTTTATAAAACAATATAGGATAAAAATATCATTATAATATAACAAATTACTTATTAAAACATACCAAGTATTTCATTGAATGAAAACATTTCTTGTTTTATTGTGGTGGTTATAGTCCGAACAACACCCAAATAACATTATCTTTTTTATTACGAGGGGCGGGGATATTTGGTTAATGATTATTACAATAAAAAATTAAAACTATTATATGAAAAATAAATTTTTACAATAAATGGATTATGTACTAGGAATATTAATTGTATGATAGAATGTAATTATGTTATGTAAAAAACTGTTACTCACATTTAGCACTTTGAGATCTCCCATGAGGATCCCCTAGAAATGGAAAACAAAGGATAAAGTATTTTTTCTAGAATATAAATTACTAATGATAATATCAAAATTGAAGATTGAATTTTATTCTTTTTGGGATGGAACCAAAGTAATAAATTTTGTTGAATGATTGTTGATATGACAATTTTATTATTGAGGTAGAGGGTATTTTTAGTAAATTCCAATAATTGTTAATAATGTGAAGTTTTCCTTAAATAATATCGACCAAAAATTATGATATAATTTTGTGATGAATATATGTGGTTTATCTAGGACTCAAAATCTTATTATGAATCTTTTTGTTTCATTTTTAATCTTTTTTTGGAGGTTAAACTATATTAACCCAAATTTAGTCATTCTACAATAACTAGTTTGTAACTATATACTTTATCCATTATAATGGAAAATAAAATATCCAATTTGAAATAATATTAACCTAATGATTCCATATTTTATATCCATTGAATCTGAAAAAAAATCATAAAAGGGATAAAAAAATTGATATAATAATTTTTTAATGTTATTAAAACAATTTTTTGAGGAAAATATTATATAGGATTAAAAATATATTATATTGGTTCATAAATTAGAATTTATATTTATAAAGTAATAATTTATCTTATCTAATGGATATCTCTAATAGAATATTTTTTCCATAACTACTATTTCATACTTACATACTAATAATTTCGTAAAATCATAAAAATTGTAAAAACTGTAGATTACACCACTCACTATAAATTCATAATTTCCATGAAAACCCCTTAAAATAATTTTAAGATGATATATAAATGAAAATCCAAAAAAGGTAATATATTTTATCAAATAATATTTTTATGCATTTGAAATTTAAAATTTCAATTAAAATATGATATATAAAAGAAAAATTGTAGGAAAATATCTTTTTTAGAATATTGACCATACTCATTCATTTTACCTATCATTTAATAATTAAATTATTATTGACCAATTATTCATATAAAATATGTTTTCATAATTAATCAAAATAGTAACAAAATTTAAATAAATAATAATTAAAATAAGTATTTAGAAAAAATACATATTTATACACAAAACTGTCACAATAGTTTTTTTAGATCTATAAATAGAATTTAATAGGTTTTAAATGTAACAATTATATTCCATTCAAAAAAATTTATATAAATTTGATACTCCTTTTGTTCCCATCAAATTGATGACTAAGTATTAATATCAATACTTAATATATATATATATATATGTATATATATATTAATCTAAATATATTGTGGTTGGGTTCAAGTAAAGTGTTTCATGGGACCTAAGAAATCATGGGATTATATTATAGGGTCTAATATTTCAGGTAGTTACATTCTAGACAAATAAATAAATTTCATCCTCACAATTGTAATTAGTAATTATTGGTGAATTTATTTTAGTGTAATCATAAAAACATTATAAGTTTGTTTTTAACATATAATATTAAATCTACCATAGTATCTTAAGAAACATTAATTAAATTATCTTGTTCTCAATAAATACTAATCAATCATATAATCAAATATTTTAGTATATAAATATTGTAATCATACATTATAAAAACACACCTTTTAGAAAAAATCTTAATCTTTAAGAAATTAAATTACAATGAAACCATATATTTTTATAGAAATTAATATTTTATTTATAACTCAAATTTCATAAAGATATAGTTCATATTTTTACACACTAGTGAGTAAATATCGTAATCCAAAAAATAAGCTAAAATTCATCCAAATTATCATGGATAAAATTTTCAATAAATCATTAAGAAAATTAAGCAATATCAATACTATCAAACAAATGTTTCACAAAATAAATTAACCCTTTTAAATGAAACATTTAAAATATTTTAAACTAAAGTGTTATCTATAAATTAATCATTTATTCAACAATAGATAACCCCAATAATATAAACCTTCCATAAAATCACATTTCAAAGATATTGATATATTTTATTATATTTTTACCAACCATTAAGGAAGAACTAATAGTGAATGATATTCCTACATAACAAATATATAACTAACCAATATTTACATACATTAATGTTACATAACTTATGTAGAATACTAAAAACATTACAAAAAAAGACACCCAAAGACCGTGTTAGTCTAGTGTATTAGGAAACACAAATACTGGTGCATAAGTGAGCTACATCATCTCCCATTGGGTACTTCTAGACTACAACCCTTGTTATGAACATCAAGCACAGTATGTATCTTCATAAACTAGGGGAAGTAAACATAGAAATGGGTGTTGTTAGATGCTAATTAAGTATAAACAAGGGATACATGTGTGCATAAACATGAGAAGTTATGTGTGATAATGTGATCAAAACATTTGAAGATAATACCCTTCATATCAAAGATTAAAAACCTGAATCATGGAATAAATCGTGACTGTTCATAATACATGAATGATAAAGAATTAAAGATTATAAGTCATGAAATCATAACATCATAATAAAACATGGAATTATAAAAAACACATAAGCTTATAATATGGTTTCCTTAGTTACCAAGGAATCATTTCCAATACAATATTATTACTATGGGTTCACTCCCCATACCACCTTGGATTTCATGGTCCACTCCCCTGGATATCCTAATAGAATGAGGTCACTATTAATACCATCTTGGTGTTCATGGTTCACTCTCATTGCCATCTAAGTAGTCAAGGTTCACTCTCAAGACCATCTTAGACTATCTCATGAGATATAAATCTTTACCCAAAGCATTGGAGGGAGAAATAGTTCCCCCATATCTCATTATTAAATCATACATAAATTTTCCAAAAATCATGAACATTATTCATAACAATACCAACAAAATGAAATGGTTATTATAAACATGTAATCATGTCATAACCTTTGTAAAACGTCATGTTTCATATTCATTCCACCATATACATAACCTGTGATAAGTTTTAGTTTTCATAATCATATAACCCATGAAATAGAAACAATTTTCATAAACATCATGAAATCAAAACATAAAACTTTTGGAGAGAAAATATAAATGTAAGCATAAAAAAATTTCCCCACAAAGGAATTAGTAATGCCAATGGATTTTATCTTATAATGGAAATAATTTTGAATGGTATTTTTTAAAAACATTTCTTGAGGAAAATACATTTATTATTTGAAAAAATATTTCTAAAACATAATACCTCTTAAAAATATTTTATTTTAATATAAAATTGAAAAATTATTATGTAATATTGAAAACATTTTTAAAAACTCTTTTCTTGAATCTTATAAAGATTCTTGTATACCATTTCAGAACTATTTTCCTTGAAAACTTATAAAAGTATCTTAGAACCCCATTTAGAACACAACACATATTAATGAGAAATCATAGAATGGATAGTAAATACCTAAAAATTAAATAATAATAATCCTAGAATAAATTCTTGAGTATTTATACACCACACAAAAGAAACAATTGGTGAACATGGCATGTATCTCACGGATATAAAAAGTGACATTAATTTCCCTTACCTTCTGTCTAGACTCTCTTAGTACAGAAAAAATATATCTACATAATAAATGTAACTTGATAATACACATTTTAGATAATAATATTCTTATATCTAATACCAAATATGGTTTTATTATGATCATGTATTAACCATTTGTTTACAATTCTATGTTAAGGTTGTAAGATCTGGACACATCAGATGTGTCGCAGTTGGGAGGGCCCAACTTTTCCTTTTCTGTAATGAATTACCAATTCAGGATCAATATGATGACAAAATAAAATATCCAAAGATTAAGATCAAAGATATAGAGAAAATAATAAAATGGTGTTGGATTATAGGGACAGGATCTTGCGCATCAGGTTTATAATTAATTTAAATAATTATTATAGAAATTATATACATGGTTCTTTAGTGATTTTTCATTGATGATCTTTGATCATCTAAAATGACCCTCTCATATTTTCTTTGTTGTTTTAATGAGAATCTAAAGTAGAATCCCTCTAGAGGTGATCCACACATGCTCTAATAGTCTCTGAAATATGCAACTCATTCTCTGGGTGCTAACACGACGAAGCAAATGTCTTGATTCAATGGTTCCTGATAACCCACTCTATGGACATGAATAAATTCTATCTTTCATTAAAGGGATAAAATAAAGGAGTTAAGGGAGAAAATGTTTGGCTAAAAAATTCTCAACCATCACTGATGTTTTTAACACTAGTTGTAATGACACAGTAGATGTACTTTTCAATTTAACGACATGGGGTTTTAGTTACAATATATAATATCGTAATCGCAATTATATAAATTTAAAACCTTATAGAAAACCCATGATACATAAAAACAATAACAGCACCATTATTCGTGGTGTGCTAACATGCACAAAATGGAATCTTAAATGAAATCTCGTGCAACAAAATGATAATAGTGTTATTATTATTTTTTCTTGTGATAACTACTTAAATAATTATTTACCATCTAAAAAATAATTATTTTAATACCAGATCATCCTTGGTTTGCTAGAACTCCAATTCTATTTATTGAACAGCTAAATAAATAAATAATTCATTATTCAATTAAATAAATATTTTATTTACAAACATCTAAATAAATATTTATTGAATTTTCAATGAAATAAATATATATAATTTAATTTATTTGATCATTTTAACTTGAATAAAATTATTCCATGGTCTTGATAATAATATTAGTTCCATCAATAATATTCAAATAGAATTTAATCAAGACCACAAGAAACACTTAGTCTGTGACCCTCTAGGATTATTTCTCATTGGCATTAGGCAGGCTTGCCTAAACTCCAAGAGTACCATCTTGTAATAGGTTAAGGAAACCAAGAGAAAGAACATAAATTCGTGATGAAAACATCAACATACAAATTCTCACTATATATTATAATTTCTTTTTGTCACAATATCTCATCAATCATGTTTCATAATAGTATCCTTAACCTATATGCTTGATACATCCTTTTCATGACTACCTGTAATAAACTCATCATTACACCATGGACATGGAATTTAGGTAGACTATTCTTTTTCAATAAAAGGGCTGAGATATCAACTTCCATAAATGGAAGGGAAAAATACTTCCTCAACTTATCAATTTATAACATGTAATTTGTGATGCACCTAACGCACCCAAATTCCCAACACCACATGGCATGATAGATTTAATCTGTAAATCTAAGTGTTTGAGACATGACACATATTAATGATAATATTAAAGTGTAATGATCGTTACACATGCTTGTAGAAAGAAATATCTGATAAAACCAAAACATACAAAATTTCTACTGGTAGGTCTGTTCTCATAATCTTCTATCTTGGAGATTACCAAGTGAGAACATAGTGCAAAAAAGTCTCATCTACCTACAAGTACTCACACCTGATGGTTTGTATACAATGTGTCCCATCATATTATGTCATCAAAGCATAGAAGAGTATTTAATAATATTATCATATCACTTCAAGGATCTCATTATAGTGAGGTAATTTTATGACCTTATTAATGTAACAAATACTATAGGACATTATTACAATATAGTAATGTAGAAAAATGAACAATATGTAATAACATGTTTCATATTTAAATATATTAAATATTCATATAATAAGAGTACAAAAAATTGGTTATAAGACACTAACCCCAAAAAAAAATTTACTTGGACTAGATCCAACTTACTAAGACATTTAGTTTCATATAACATACATTATGATCTTATTTCTGGTGAGTCAAGGATTTAATTAAGGGGTCTTCCATGTTGTCTTTCATAGAAATACTACTCACTGAAACATCACTTCTCTGAGGAAAATACATAAATATATTATACTCATAAATTATATGCTTCTTCCACTAATTTGCCCTTGGTTAATTTTGAAAGAGCCACCGCTGTAGATTTATCACAATAGAGTGTGATGGGATCTTTACTGCTAGGAACGAAACCAAAATCTTGGATGAAGCTCTATATCCAAATTGCTTCTTTAGCTGCCTCAAGAATCGAAGATATATTTAGACTCTTTTATAGAATATGCAACAACGCCTTTCTTTGAGCTCTTCAACCTCATAACACTTCTATTAAAAGTGAATATATATCTCGTTTGAGACTTCATGTCATCTTGATCAGTCTAGAAACTAGTATCTTCATATGCTATGATGTCTTGTTTTCATACCCTCTATAAACAAACAACATATCCTTAGTATGCCTCAGATACTTAAGGATAGTTTTGACTATCATCTGGTGATGGCCACCTGGATCCTCTTGTTATCTTCCTACCACACACAATGCATTGGATACATATAGCCTAGTACATTTCATATCATACATGACTGACCCAATCACTAATTCATATGGAATCCTTTATATTATCTTTCATTCCCCATTTGTCTGAGGCCACATTTTCTTAGAAAGATAAATTCAATGTGGCACTAGAAACAATCTTTTCTTGTATTGTTCCATACTAAATCTCTTTTGTATCTTGTTAATGTATGTACTTTGACTTTTTCCCAAAAAACTCTTGGTTCTATGACGATTGATCTTGATCCCAATATTATATAATACCTCACCCAAGTCCTTCATGGAGAATCATTTATTAAACCATTCCATAACAATCTGTACAAATGATATTTTGTTTCAAATAAGTAATATTTCATCAACATATACTATTAGGAAAACAACTACACTTCGACTAAACCATTTATAGAAATAAGGTTGACATTCATTCTTTATAAAACCAAATTCCATTATGGCTTCACCAAAATGAATGTTCCATGACCTAGATGCCTAATTTAATCCATAAATGGACTTTTTTAACTTTTATATCTTATTTGAATCAATTTGAGTCCTAAACCCATCAGTTTGTGTCATATAGACATCTTTCTGATGGTTACCTTTAAGGAAGGCTATTTTCAGATCGATTTTCCAAATATCATAGTCATGGTAAGTGGAAATGGCTAGTAGAGTTCTGATGTATTTTATCTTTTAAAATGGTGAAAAGGTTCTTTCGCATTCAATGCCTTAACATTTTTTAAACCCCTTTCCAACAAGATGTTTTTATAGGTACTAAATTTTCCTTCCATGCGTGGTTTCATCACGAATACCGATTTTCAACCAATATGATTTACATCTACTGGAAGATCAACCAAAATCCATATGTGGTTTTGATACATGGAATCAATTTCAAAATTCATGGCTTCTTGTAAGTTGGAAATGTATGTTCCACTTGCTACTTCCTTATAGATTATAGGACCATTATTATCAACTGATAATGAGTCACCATTCTTGGAACTAGAAAACCATACCGTTTTGGTTATTTATCCTCACTTTTACACCTAAACAGTATTTGTCTCTCAAGAATTGATCTTTCATCCATGGGGCTATATGGAAGTTTCTCATATAAATTTTTTTTTGTACTATGAGCCTCAACTTCATCAAAGTCTATCTCTCTCCCACTATCTCTTTTAGATATGTGATCTCTCTCAAATAATATGCCATGTCTTTCCACTATAACCTTTTTTTATAAGGGGGTGTTTATATAATATCCCCTTTTCTCTTTAGGGTAACCTAAAAAGGTACAATTTGTGCCTCGAGGTGTGATTTTGTTACCTAAACTGGCATTAACAAATATTTCACTTCCCCGTACTTGAAAATTATAAAACATTAATTTTATTCTACTCCAAATCTCATATGTAAAAACATTTATCAATTTAGTTGGTACTTGGTTTAGTATGTGTGTTGTTGTTTGTAATGTATAACCCCAAAAGGATAATAGAAAACTTTTATGCCGCATCATTGATTTCACTAAGTACAACAAGGTGTGGTTCCTCTTTTCTCTTATACCATTCCATTGGGGCTTGTCAGGAGGAGTGAGTTGGGATGGGATCCAAATCTATCATAAGTAATCAATGAAGTCTTGATTAAGATATTCTCTACCTCATTCTTAGCGGGGTTTCTTAGTATTCTTACTAAGATGGTTCTCAACCACATTCATGTATTCATTAAACTTAGCAAAGGAATCTGACTAATACCTCATTAAGTTTATATATCTATATCTACTAAAATCATCTATAAAAGTTATTAAGTATGATTACCCACCCCTTACATCAACTATAAATGTTTCACACACATTAGTAAAAATAATTCAAGAATATCTTTGTCTATTTCATCTTCTCCATTTAATGTGGATTTGTTTATTTTTCCTTGTAAACATTCATGACATACACCATGCAGTTTTAGTTTGAAAGAATCTAAATATCCATCTTGATGTAACTTTTCCAAGATTCTCTCATTTACATGACATGGATGATGATTCCAATGTTGGGTGTGGTATGGGTCAGGTGATGTAACTTTGTTATTTATTTTCATTCGTGAAACACACAGATTTCCATTCCCTTTCTTCTCTGTTGATCTTCCTTTTCTTGGAAGGACATGTAGAAGCTATGGAATTAAATCTCTTCATCATCCCTTTCTTCTATTTAACTATAATTATAAAAGTATTTTCATTCATCATGTCTTTTTAAACATGGATAAGGAGGATACGAAGATCAGATAGAGACTTATCAATGTTCTTCTTATTGGAATCCATAACAAAACTAGAGAATCTCAGAGAGATTGGTTAATGAATGAGATTGGTGCCAAAATCATAGGGGATTTTAAAACCTAGAACCTCAATGAACTCAATGTCTCAAATGATCTTGACTACATGAGTCCTATCTAAGGCACCCTCTACAAGATTACTTTGAAAATGTGCTTTGGATATCTCAAATTGTACATGTCTATCTCTGTCTTTGTAAAGACCACAGAGGTGATAAATCAAGTTATATTAATCCATGTTTTCTTAAGACTTCATCATTTCACTAGACATTGATGATAGCATTATACATTGAACATAAACCATGTCGTTCATATGTTTCTCATAGACTAGAAACTCTTCATCACTCACCTCTTGGGTAGGTGGATCAGGTAATGAGGACTCTAGTATGTAGGATTTACGTTCATGGTGTAAAATAACCCAAAGGCATCTAAACCAATCCTGGAAGTCATTATTGGTGAGGATGTTGTCCTTATACAGTATTGATCACATGGATAGTGTGGATGAAAATCTTTTCATTATTTTCTAGAATTGAAAGAGCATATTATTGGTAATTTATTTATTATAATTTTTTGAGAAATAATAAATTGATTTTATTTAGTATCCCGTTATTTTATCATGTCCCCGTGGTCATCACCATTGAACTTAAAATGTCTAGTTTCTAGAACGTTCTAGTTGAAATGATCCATAATCCCCTTAATATATTCCTAATAAGGGATGGTCATGATATTTAAAGGTATTTATGTAGGTATATATTTTCCAACCATGGGCCTATAGTTCCTTGATCCATTGAGTGGACTCCCCAATCCTGAAATCATGACATGGATTTCCTCTAAACTTGCCTCCAAATTTACACCAAGTCAAGAAGGAGAAACTCATGTTGATGTGAAATGGTTAAGTCAACATGAAAAATACATTATAGCTTCTTGTATAAATGTTAGTTTCCTAAAAAGGGTGGGTCAAACACATAGTTTTACTGATTCTTTCCCTTAATCCAGTAATAAAAGGCTTAGTCTAACTTAATATTTTATTGAGGGATTTTAATATCTTATGCATAAATTTTCTTATTATCATTATCACATGAAAGTTTATATTAATTTTAACTTACTTAAGTGATTGGTAATGTCTTGATAATATTTACACATAAGCCTAGTTTTTTCTTAGTTCTATATTGCATGCTTGTTTAATTCATTAACTATGTGATCGCGACAACACATGCATAATGATAAACCATGCAACTGACAGAATAAATAAAAAAAGTAAAGGGAATTATCATGAGATTTTATAATGGATATTTTATCTAAAAGATAAAAAATGACCCTAACCTATGGGATAAACAATTTGATCATTTTGGGTTCATTTTTATAGCTTTCCACCTCTCCAACTTTGTATTTATTGGGATTGGTTTCGTCTCTAATCTAGCTTGAACTGCCTCCATTATTTTAGGAGCTCCATCCATTAAATGTTCTTTTTAACTCAGACACAGGTGAGTGGTAAAATGGGGGTTTACATAAAGGAAACCATGGGCACATAGGACCTACATATTAATGATGGGCGATGGCACGTAGGCCAACAAATTAATTTAAATAAAATAAAAGGATACCAATCACATAAAAAGGTCTAGTCTAGCTCATGATCATCCACATACATGAAAAAAATTTAAGAATTTAATAAAAACTTTCTTTCAATTCTTTAATCTTTCTTATTTAGATAAATTGTTCTTGAATCGATTAATTATTATATTTAATTAATAAATCCTCTTATCTTAATCCTTTTTTGAATTTCCCATATATTATTATCCATATCCTTGGAGGTAACACAGTTAAACCCCATTCGAATATACATGATATGTAATTTTGAAAATTACACAAACATTAATGTGTAAATTATATATAATTAGGTAAAGTACACAGTGTGTAGATCCCACTTCATATAATGTACTTACATCACCATCTTATTCGAAGTACAAGCCTAGAGACTCTCCATGTGAGGTGTACTTCAGAAATAATGGATTATACAGCATATAAAGTGGGCCAAAAACTGTGTTGTATCTAGATTATATAGTTATCAATAATCTAGTCCATGTATGGGATTAATGTTTGGCCCTTGATGAAAAGGGACTACACATTGTTTCTTGGGGGAAACACGGCATGTAATCCGGCAGACCGTGTGATAGTTTATCTTGGTCCACACATAGTGTAAGAATTAACTACACTAGATGTCATTAAAGCACATGGATTGAGTAATTTCTGAATTACAACCAATGAATTGAACACAACTACATGGTGTGAACTTGGGACTACATGGTGGGTATGGATGATTACACAGCATGTAAATCGAAATACACGGTGTGTACTATCATGATACCTGTATAGAAAAAATCTACACCTCATGATGAGATCCTTGATTTAATTTTAATTAAAAAATTTCTCTTTTTTGTTAGATCTGTGGGAAATGATAAGTGAAGTAATAGATATCAAAATTAAAATTACAAGTATAATTAAATAGGAATTGGAAAACTAAATTATTAAAGAGTAATAATCAAGTAATTATTAAAATAATTATAAACAATGATGTGATTGCTCGGATACAACTTGAAGGATCCAGACGGAGTAGAAACATGGTGGTCGAGAGGGCCCAACATTGTCCTTTCCATAATCGATGACTAATCTGAGATCAATATTTCAATAAATGATAATATCCATGGATTATGGTCATAGTTCTAGAAAATCGATGAAAAGGGCACCAGATCCTAGAAAGGGGATATTGTGCATCATGTTTATAATTAATTTAAATAATTTATACATAAAATAAAGACATGGGTCTTCAATAATTTTTTCATTGATGGTCGTTGATCATCTAGAATGACCCTTTCAGATTTTCATCATTGTCCTCTTGATGATCCAAAGTAGAATCCCACTAGAGGTGATCCACACATGCTCCAATGATCCCCAATCTACACCACTCATTCTCCGAGATCCATCGTAGCGATGAAGATGTCTCGCATCAATCGTTCTTGATCACTTGTTCTTTGGTCTTGAAAAACATATCTCATTATTAAGAGGGAGATAAGATATGAGTCAAGAGAGAAATTTTTTGGATCAATAATTCGCTAACTCCATCAGTGTTTTGAACACCAGGCATAATGGAACGATAGATGTACATATCTATTTAATGAAATTTGGTTTTGGATAAAATATTAATCATATAACAACAATTAAATACATTCATAACCTTATAGAAATCACATGCTGCATACTATTAATAACAGCACCATTTTTCATAGTGTGCCAACTTGTGTAAAATAGAATCATAAATTAAATATCATGCCACATAATGATAACATTGTTATTATTATTTTTTCTTGTGCCAACTAGTTAAATAATTATTTACCATATTGAAAATAATTATTTTACAACCGGAATGGTCTTGGTCTGCTTGGACTCCACATCTATTTATTGGACACCTGAATAAATTAATAATTGTTTCTCTTAAATAAATATTTAAATTAAAAACTATTGAATAAATATTTATTAAATCTTCAATAGAATAAATATATTTTATATAATTTATGATATCATTTTAACATAAATAATATTATTCCATAGTCTTCAGAATAATATGTATTCCATTAATTAAATTCAAATAGAATTTAATCTGGAGCACAAGAAAAACATAGTGTGTGACCCTCTAGGATTCTTTCTCATTGTCATAAGCTGGGATTTCCTAAAGTCCAAGAGTACTATCTATAAATGGGAAAGTCCCCCAAGAGAAATAACTTAATGTCACAATGATGAAATCCACATATAAACTCTCTCTGTGTAATATAATAATTTTTTCATAATATATCATAAATCAAGTTTCATGATAGTGGCATCAACTAGTATGTTTGATATGTCATTGTTTGACTACCTGAAATAAACTTTTCATTACACCATGTCCATGACATTTTGGGAAATTATTCTATTTTAATCAATGGTCCTAGATATAAACTTCCAAAAATAGAAGGGAAAATCCTTCTTCAACTTATACATTAATATCATGTCATTCGTGATGCACCCAACGTATACTACTTCCCACTAATATATGGAATGAAAATTTTCATCATAAAATATAAGTGGAGGATTCATGACATGTATTAATGATAATCATAAAGTATAATGACCATTATACACACTCATATATAGGAATATCTAATGATACCAAAACATGGGAAATTTATATTGGCAGGTCTCTTCTCATAATCTCTTGTCTTCGAGATTACCATGTGTGAACTTCAGGAGAAGAAGTATCGTCTTATTATAAGTACTCACACTTGACGGTTTGAATTGAATGTTTTCCATCATAGTATATCATCCATCCACATACATATATTTGACAATGTTATCACAACACTTCAAGGACCTCATCAATTCAGGGAACTACTATAACCATATGAATGTTACAAATACTCTATGTCATTATTACATTATAGTCATGAAGAACACTAAAAAATATGTAATAAGATGTTTAATATTTAAATAAATTTAATATTAATGTAATAAAAGTGTAAACAATTGGTTATAGGACACCAACTCTAATAAAGGATTCAATTCTGGTAATATCCACTTTGTTTTTCGCATTTTCCTTAATTTTTTATATATTTTCTCCTTATACTTATATCATGATTTCCAGAATGTAAAACATGACTTTAATATAATTAATATTCACTTTATGTCTATTGTAATAATACATATAATATATATAATTATGAAACAAAATACAATTTTCATGGAGATGGTAGGTTGTACATACGTAAAAATCCTATTTCAGTTTAATTTTTGTGTTGAAAGAAATAATTAAAAGAAATATATATGTGTGTATATATATATATATGTTTATATATAATTATTAAAGTACCTTTATTATATTATATATGACATACATATTCACTAAAATCATCCTTAAAACATTCCATAAATTATTTTACCATCATAATTTCCATAATTATAGGTGGTAAAGGAAGAATGAATAATCATCCTTTAGTGAGGCGGTAGTTCATCGTACACATAAATAGTATGTTTGTTATGGATTAGATTGATGTGTTAGTAATTATAGTTAGAAAAAATATCATAAAAAAATCCTAATATATTTAGTCTACTTTTTTCATACAATCATGGAATACAAATATTTGATGGAGTGGATAATGAAAATAAAAGAATGGTCATTGAGGGAGGGTGTTGCCTCCTAATCGGGTATATCCTTTTGGTTTGCACCAAAGGAATTAATTGGAAGGATTTATGTCCAAGGGAGGCTTCAAATGGGAAGTTAGGGATGTTGGGGAGCTATTAGGGTTGATTTTTTCTGATCCTAAGTGTCTTGAGAGGTGTGAATAAGTTGGAGGGGAGGAGGCCTTTTATAATAGAGTTAGAGAGGCACTCTTGTAATATTTTGGAAAAGCGAAACCCCACCCATGTTTTTTTTGTTGAATGTGGATCCAATAATGGTCCAAACTATATAAAATGAATGATGTGGTATAAATATGTCCATCTAATGGATTTTTTATAATTTTATAGGTCGTTTTTGTGGTACTGTTATGGTTTACCCCTTATTAAGCTTAATATAACATTAATAGTTATAATTAATTTTAACTATTATCACTATTTTTTGATACAAAACTAATTTGACCTTATTAGTCATTATAGATTATTTTTATTCAAAATACTGAATTCATTTTTTAAAATTTGAAACACATAAGTGGAAAAAATTAATTTAAATATAATCTCACAAACGGGACGATGATGTGGGTTTTTAATGAAACAATGTTCAAAGGTTTGATATGTTTTGTAGTAAATTTAAAAGTATAAATTGATTCCAATGGCCTAAATTGATTTTATTTATAAAATTTTAATCTAGTTAAACATTAAAAAAACCTAAAACTTAATTTAAGTAGATAAATAAATTATTTTAAAAATCAGTTTATGGTTAAATTTTAGTATTTTTTACTATTCATTATAAAATAAAACATCCTAGAAAAATACAAAAAAATCACCCTAACCTAATTTTTTGATAATATTTTAGAAATAATTATTTTTAACACACAAAATTTATAAAAGTTCCAAAATTTGAATTTAATGTATGTTCTTCGTCAAAAGGATGTAAAAGCACATTAATAAAAATATAGGTTTTATGGGTAAAATTGGATTTGTTTTTATATTATGTATATCAAATCTATTGGATGAATATAAAAAATATTTTATTGAATATATAATATTTATATTACATTAATACCACTCACTACTTATAATGAATTTAATTTAATAGGATAAAATATATTTTGAGCATAAAAATTATTTTCTATAAACATATTCCATTTATATTTAATTTTTTCATTGTAACTAATTAATTCATTTTATCATTAGGGAAACCATTGGTATTAATAAGATAGTTATTATTATTCATAACTTCTAACTTAATAGTTAGGTTAAGTCATAATATATAATATTTTAATAATATTTTATGATTGGGAAAACCCAGTGTTGCATGTAAACTATGACAAGTTGATGCCATGTGAAAAGAATTATTTACTTAGTGCATTGAAAGACATTGATTAAAATTAATTAATTTTAAAAAACGTTCAAATTATCTCAGAGTGTTACATTATACCCCCTTAAAATTAATTTCTCCCTCGAAATTCATCATTCTCCTATATGAAAATAAGGATATTTCTGTTTCATCATATCCTCAAGTTCAAATATATCTTTCTCTAACTGGTGGATTCTCCAAAACTTATTGACCAGATGAGTGGGATTGTTTCATAGAAATTTTTTTGTACGATCTATAATTTCAACTGGTTTATCCACATAAAAATTATCGTACTTCTGCATTATGTCCTATAGGGTTAAGTAAATTTGAAGTTTTATGTTTGTACTTCCTTAGGAGAGATACATGGAATACATCATGGACATAAGATAGATTTGGAGTATGTGCCAAGAAATAGGATAACATCCCGATATAATCAAGAATCTAAAGGAGATCGATATACCTAGGTCTTAGTTTCCATTTCATTTTAAGTCTCATAAGATTCTTCTAGGGAGAGAGTCATAGAAACACCTTTTCAAAATCTTCAAATTATATATATCACTCATAGTTATCAGCGTACATTTCTTCAAACATTGAGATACCTTGATTTACTGGTGAATTTCTCTAACCTTCTCTACCAATTCATCCCCGATATTAGTTTCCAATATCTCTTTTTCTCTAAATTCATTCCAAAATATTCTAGATATTTATTTCTTCTAATAAAGGGCTTCATAAGGTTTAAACTGAATTTTTGAGTGAATGTTATTGTTGTCAGAAAAGTCAACAAGAGGAAGGTGTTTATGACAAAAAACTTTGACATCTAACAAAAAATATCTCAACATATCCTCAAAGGTTTAAATTTCTATTTCAAATTGAACATATTTTTTATTATGATAATCAGTGCACAAACTCAATTATGCATCAAGTACTTGTTGAATACTTCTCCATAATTTTGAGGAATACCATAGATCCTGATTAGATACAGTGGAATGTGGTACCCCCTATAGCCTTACCACTTCCTTAACATGTGTCTAGGAAATATGATCTAGATAGAAATATTCTCTAATAGCAATGAAGTGTGATGACATAGTATTGTCATCGACCACCACCCATATAGAACTAAACCCTTTTAGGTTTTGGGTAGTCCAAAAAAAATAGATAGTGATATCCCCCCACTTACATTTTGGTATGCGTAATTGATGAGACATCCCTTTAGACTTTTGTTCTTTTGGCCTTAACTTACTGTAATACCAACCACCGAGATACGATCTCTTTAATATCTATCTTCATTCCATCCCACTATAAATATTCTTCCAAATCCCTATACATCTTAGTTCTTCAAGGATGAATAGAGAATGAATAACTATGAGATTATTGTAATAGCTCCTTCCTCAAATCTAGTATGGAAGGAACATATACACATTTCCCCAACCATATCATTCCATCCTGATCAAAGTCAAACTTAGGAACATTTCTAACTTTCTTTTTCAACACTATATCTTCTATTTTCACCTCCTTACTCTTCACTCGGATAGAGGTTTGAGCATTCATTTTAGAAATATAATATTTTCCCATTTTTATGATTTATAGATATATCCTTTTCAAATTTGGAAATATTGGATCATTTTTTATCCAAATCATGGATAATCTATCACGATCCTTTATATGTAAATCATCGACTACCGTGTTACCTTTACTAGGGTGTTAATGTATTGATCAGTCATAATTTATTATTAGCTCCAGGAATATTATCCAAATCATGTTCAACTCCTTTTGTGTGAATATATATTTCATACTTTTAAGATCAATGAATATATCACACTTTTCTCCATAAAGATAATTCCATCATATCTTTAATGAAAAAATTACAGTTGCTAACTCCAAATTATGATTTTGGTAATTTTGATCACAAATATTCAATGTTGATGAGTAATTGGCTATAACCACACTATTTTTCATAATATCACATCCCAATACCATCATTGACACATAAATATAGAATACAAACCCTTCTCCTCTATAGGGTTATATAAGCACGGGGGCATTGACCAACCTTTTCTCCAGTTACTTGAACCTTTCCTAATATTCATATATCTAGAAGTACTTGAAAAAATTACAAGTTAACTTGGTCAGAGGATTTGATTGTCCTGAGAAATTCTCCAAAAATCATCAATAATATCCAGCTAAATAAATATATATATATATATTATTCATAGTGGTTAGTCTAGAACAACATTGAATAGCCCTCGTCTTTGATGGATCTACTATTATACCATCTCTTGAGATTATGTTACCAAAAAAATGTAACCTTTTGCAACCAAAATCCACACTTTGTAAATTTTTCCTATAGTTTATCCTTCAAAAGAGTCTTTAGTACAATTCTCAAGTGGTCTTCATACTCTTCCATTCGCTTTGAATAGATAAAGAATATAATCCATAAAGATTTCCATAAAAAGATTTAGGTAATCTCTAATGACAATATTAACTAAATCCATGAAGATAACAGGGGAATTAGTATGACCAAAAGAAATTACAATTTGTTCATGTCAAGACCCATCCCCGAGGCCCATGACATGACTACCCCATTCCCACCATCCATAGGCTAGGGGTTATCGACTAGCACTGAAAGGCATATTCCCTAAAACTAGGAAGGAATTTCCTTTATATTTTGTAAACACACTCAACTAAGCACTCATCAAGATACGAACACAAGTAAACTGTATAGAAAAAAAGCGCTGAAAGTAAAAGGAGCCAGAATAAAATCCCAACAGTAAAGGTACAAGTACAACTAGAAATAGAATACAACTAAATAAAGTGAAAGATAGCTACTGGGTCATCCTCCGAGGTTCCTACCTGAAGGGTAGGTACAGATTTCCTCCTCGTAACTCCACATCCTCCCGTCTCCTCTGCGTACCATCACGCAATATTATTCACCTCTGGGCACGGTCCAGTCCTGGTACACTCAGCCTTGATCTGCACTATTGGTCATCTTCACCAAACACAACAAGGTGCGGGTGAAGCCCGTACAGGGGAGAGTATAACGATACTCTGTAGAGACCCTGAGACCCTCAAGGTATCACAAAATCCACAAAGTATAAACCATAGAGTATGAAAACTGGTGACAACCCCACATAGGTATATTCCCATAAATATACCTATGTTATCAAATATTACCCATCTCATTAATGAGGAAACACAAGGCCCAACTCCTTAGCCAAAGTATAATTGTTCCACGAAGGAAAGATCACCACGATGGTAAGTACCACACTGGTATGCCACACAGAAGAATACCACAAGGGTAACACCACGAAGGTAAGTACCACAAACGTACGACACACAGAAGAATACCAAAAAGGTAAATACTCAACTCAAAAAAAGTTTTTCTTTAGTACAGTATTAGAGATGATTATATGTAACTACTAAATCATCTTACTTTGTTAAGAGGAAGACCCAAGTAGGAACCTAAATCATAATCAGACCCATATAGGATCGTAGTACATCGTCAGACCCACACAGGCTCCTAGTACAGCAAACCCACACATGATCCTAGTACATCGTCAGACCCACATGGATTCCTAGAGTGTATCCATCTGAAATCCTCAAATACAGACCCATGAAAGATCCCTTTCTCATGTTGCAGCCAGCAACTAGGTTCCCGCATTATGCTCTCTTGTCTCCGGGAGGGTCCTCTCTTCAATACAATGGTTGATATTCCAACTGACATGAAGTCCCATGAAGCATTATCTCAAAGTACTACCACATCATAGAGGTCTCAACGCAATAGACGGTGCGTTAATCGAACGCCTGGTCTGTAAGTTATTATCCTTTTTGTCCCGACGGCACGATTGGATTCATACTTGATCCAACCCGGCCGTACCCAAAATTTATCCAAATATCAAGTGTGGTATACCAAAAGGGATGTCTCTCTCCAAGTATTTTGGCGTCGTAGACGTTTCGTCAAACGGACGCTTTGTGCCAAAGTTACGGCCAAAAGAGTGAATATGGGTCGAAGTTGGTTTTGGTCCGGTCCAACACGGTCGAGCCGACCAGACCCGACCCTGTTTGGGTCGACAAGTCCCACTGGGTCCCGCCCGGCCTGTGTTGAAAGTCCCGGCCTGGCCGCATGCGGGGAGTAGTCACGCACCCCCTACTCTCAAACACCAAACAACTTCAGCCGTTCGGTCACCAACTAGCACTTGGGACCCATCGGTCCCTCTCGGTCCTGCTCGGGTGCCCTAACGACCGGCCCTTGGTCCTCCTGGAGGCACATCGTGCACCGCCCCTCTGTGGTTGGCCAATCTCTGATCACCTTCCACCATCCACCATGGTAGGCGGGTCACTACCCCTTGCTCTGACGGTGGCGCGTCGTGCACCGCCCCTCCGCGGCTTGTCGTACGCCAGCCGCCTTCTATCCACCGCCGCAACCGATGGGACATGGCTCATCTTCGGCAGCACAGTCGTTCCACTTCCTTGTTCGTGGCCATCTGTGGTGTCGGCCATCATTCTTGAGTCTCACTAGTGCCAATCACTGGCACAGGTTGCCATCTTCCACCATTGCAAAGAACGGAACAACACAACATGATTTGCAGAGGGGTTGGGCCATGTTTATTTGGCCCGCACCCTCCTCGCTAGAGTGGTAGAAAGCAGAATAGACGTTCATAATTCAATAAGGATGTCATGAACGGTGAAAAGGTATTAAAAATAACATTCCCTACCTCGAAGGTTTTTTGACGTCATGAGGATAGAAGGACGGATGTCAGTTTTTCGTTGTTGAAGACGTCCCACGTTGGAGGATGTCACGAGAAATGAGCTGAAGTCATTAATGAACTTCATCGTTCTTTTTTGGAGAAGTGTTTTTCATTGGGAGAGAATGATCCTACAAAGTTCTCACTTCCACCAATGGTTTCTCCAAGAAAAACAAGTGAGGATCCAAAAAAGAAAAATTAAGTTTATCATTTTAATTGTTGGCACGATTAATTGGATAAATTAATTAATGGTAGGTGGCATAATTAAAGTGAGGGGATTTAAAAAGTTATCTAAAATTAAAGGGGTGTTCAAGGGTCATGTGGTCCCCACCGTTTGAATTCAAATTCGGAGTTTTAGGTTTTGATTGTACCCACCTCCATAGCCACATAGAACATTCAAATTATAGGATAAAAATAAAATAAAAGTTATTCTATAATTTTATGTTAATTCCACGTAAAACACAAAACTAACTTTCACCCTCGACCAATTGTCATCAAGGTTAATGTCTCTATAAGAAAATACCAGTGTTGAAAGTTCAACGGTGTCCTCGAATATCAATTCTCAACACCTGTTCAAATGTTACAAAAACCCACTCACACGTTTACTAAACGTATCTGAAGAAAAGTTCAGAAATTCATTCCGGACACACCGGGCCTCAGAGTCACACACCATCAATTTTCATGGACTTATAAAATTTCCATATAATTAAAAAAATTAATGGAATTTCTAGGTATTTACATTCTAACCACCTCAAGGATTTGCATCCCCATAATCCGCAACACAAAAAATTGGAAAACAAGTGGGGGTAATGAGCACAAATCTGAGCCTCCCACTCCCATGTGCTCTCCAGGAGGTTCCCGTGATTCCAACAAAAGCGTACCATAGTTATAGATTGCCCATGAACTAATCACTCATGTTGATCCATAATCTCCACTAGAACCTCCGTAAACATCTCCCCATCATCAATGTCTAGCTCTTCATGGTCGATAAAGTGTGACGGGTCATTCACGTATCTCCTCAGCTGGGCTACGTGGAAGAGGTCGTGCACCCGGGACAATTGAGGTGGAAGATCCAAGCGGTAAGCCACCTTGCCAACTCTGCTAAGGATTTGGAAGGGTCCAATGAACCTCAGAGATAACTTTCTTCCCCAGCCAAATCCCCACAAACCTTGTAGAGGTGAGACCCGTAGAAGGACATGGTTATCATCCTCGAAGCCCAGAGGTCTCTATCTCCTATCGGCATAAGACTTCTGCTTTCTCTGTGCAGTCTTCATCTACTCCTGTATGATCTTCAACTTCTCTGTAGTATCCCTTACCATCTCTGGTCCCACTAGTGTTGACTCCCCTAGGTCATTGCAGCACAAACGTGACCTGTAAGGTAGGTTGTACAATGCCTCAAAAGGTGTCATCCTAATGGTGGAGTGGTAGCTATTGTTGTATGCAAATTCCACCAAAGGCAGGTGATTCTCCCAGTTTCGACCAAAGTCGAGGACACAAGCACACAACATGTCCTCGAGGGTCTGAATACTTTTCTTAGTCTGGTCATCCTTCTAAGGATATATGGCGGTGCTCAAACAAAGATGCATCCTAAAAGACTCCTGCAACCTCTTCCATAGCCTAGAAGTGAAACTTGTATCATTATTGGAGAGAATTGTTGAGGGTACTCCATGTATCCACACAATCTCCCACACATAGAGGCGTCCCAAGCTCTCTAATGAACCCTGCTCTATGATTGGTAGGATGTGGGCTGACTTGGTGAGTCAGTCGACGATCACCCAAATAGAATCATGACCCCTGGATGTACATGGTAGTATTGTCATGAAGCCCATGGATATCCCATCACACTTCCACTATGGGACCTCTAAAGGCTGAACTATTCCAGGTGGTACCTGATGCTCAACCGTCACTTGCTGATAAGTGAGGAACCGAGAGACAAACTATGCTACTGATTTCTTCATTCTTGGCCACCAGTGCTATCGTTGGAGATCCTGGTACATCTTCACAACTTCTGGATATACTGCAATAGGGGATGTGTGGAACTCCCTAAACACTTCCCCCTAAAGTGACACTGGTACCATTTTATGTCCTCTGAAGAGGATGAAATGCTCTCCACCTTCATAAAATCCATCGTTCGCATATCCTGTGGATATCTGAGCACACCGAGCCTCACAGTCAGTTTCCCATGTTGCGCCTCCCTGAATCGCTGAAGAAGTAGGGGAGTGAGTATATGAGACTGAAGAAAAGCTTCTCCATCTCAATGAACAAAGGATATCTGCAAAGCGGTCAGCTGCTCTGTTGCCCCACCTAGTAACTATATACCATATCTCCTCCTGAGTGCATATGCTACAACGTTCCCCTTCCCAGGATTATAGACTATCTCAAAGTCATAGTCCTAGAAGAACTCAAGCCAACGATGTTGTCTCGGGTTCAGTTCCTTCTAAGAGAAGATATACCTGAGACTCTTGTGATCCGAGTAGACTCTAAAACACTCTCCGATGAAGTAATTCCACCACATCTTCAAATTGATGACCACTGCTGCTAACTCTAGGTCATGGGTAGTGTAGTTCTTCTCATGTTGTCTCAGCTGTCGAGATCCATATGAGATCACTGCTCTCTCCTGCATCAGGACACATCTGAGCTCAGTCCCTAATGTTTTGCAGTAGACTACGTACGCTACAACCTCCTTTGATAGCCTCAAGATGGGGGCACTAGTCTGTCTCTGACTCAGCTCCTAAAAACTCTTCTGGAACCTCTCCAACCACATGAAGGGTTGTACTTTCTTTTTCAACTCTAATAAAGGTGCTGAAACTCTAGAGAAATCTGGCACAAATCTCCAGTATTATCCATCCAAACCCAAGAAACTTCGTACCTCCGTCACACTCCTGGGTGGATCCCAAGCAAGTACTGCCTCAATCTTCATTGGATCCACCGCAACTCTGGCCTCTAAGATGAAATTTCCCGAAAATCAAACCTCTCGGATCTAGGACTGGAACATAGAGAGTATAAAATAAAGCTGGTGCTCTCAGAGTGTGTCCAAAACTATTTGAAAATGATAGGCATGCTCCTTCTCTGTAGCCAAGTAGATCAGAATGTCATCGAGGAGGACTACTACAAAGCCATCAAGGTATGGTTGAAAGATCATGTTTATGAGTCCCATGAACACTACTAGAGAATTGGTCATGCTGAAGGCATGAGAAAAAAATTAATAACGGTTGTACCAACATCTGAAAGACATCTTTTGCACATCCTCATCCCATACTCTGAGCTGCTGATAGCCTACTCTGAGGTCTATCTTCAAAAACCTATGTGCTCCCTTCAACTAATCAAAGAGGTCATCAATCCTCGGAAGTGGGTACTTGTTCTTCATGGTCACCTAATTTAGGCACTGATCATCAACACAATGTCTCAAGTTCCCATCCACCTTCTTAGCGAACAAAATCGGGACTGCCCAAGGAGAAACACTGGGCCGGATGAATCCTTTTCCATGTAAGTCCTCCAGCTGTACCTGCAGCTCACGAAGCTCCATTGGAGCCATCCGATATACTTTTGAAGATATCATTGTCATCTTGGGGTAGAATTCAATATAAAAGTCCAACTTTACATGAGGAGGTTGACCCGGAACATCATCAGGGAAGACATCTGTGTACTGGCCCACCACTACAGGATAGCTCGGACTCTCTACATCAACCGATCTGAGGGTAAGGCTAGATAAATGATGTGTAATCAGTTTAACCCTCCTCCGAGTAAGTCCATCCTATGCTTAAAAGGTTCCCTTATCAATGGTGAAGGTAAACCTGGCCCCATCTATGTGGACATACCGCACTTTGTGCCTAATATAGTCAATCTGAGCATTGACTGTAGATAACTAGTCTGCACCCAAGATGGTGCCGTAAGGCCTCGATGCTCCTACAAGAAGATCACAATAGAAGCTCTCGCCACCTTGAGTAAGATCAAACTGCTGGAACCAGTGGGTAATCGTCGAATCTACTCTCGTAGGAGTCTCTAGCTGTATGGATCGAGCCAACGGCTCCGTCAGAATATCTGATCTCCGAATGAGGGCAGTGGAAATAAAAGAATGATTGGAACCTGTGTCTATAAGTACTGCAGCTAAGGTGGAGTAGACACAGATCATACCTCATATCATCTTTTTAGTGCCATGGTCGTAGGCCTCAGTTGCTTGGAGCTAAGCATGACCATGTCCACATGCTCCCTATGGTCGGGGTGAACCTCATGGTGGTGGTGGAGGTAACATCGTGAATCATCGCCCACCACCAACATCATAGAAAACTACTCTTCCACGTCTCCTGATCCCTATGAACTTCCTTGGTCGAACTTATGTCTCTACTTGGGCGGCCCTTCGATCATATGCTGATCATCCGTACGGATGGTCAAGTAGTCTCGGGCCATGTAACCCATCCCGGCGCATGTGAAACACTACCTGCTCCTCACATGTCTGGCTATATCTCATGTGCCCCCCATAACTGACCTAGAATCCTGGAGTCGTCCACCTGTGGGTATGGTCCTCTTGGACCTCTGAGACATCTTTCTTCTGCCAGCTGCAGAAGATTCCTAAAACTGATGCCGGGTGGTGGGTCTCCCTGTTGGTGACTACTCAAAAAGAAAACTCTCTACTAAGAGGTCTCTCACTAACACCCCTTCTTGTGTCGGGATGCTAAGAGAATTCATCGAGGCTCAGATCTCATGCCTGAGTCCCTGGTCGAAGGTTCGGGCTCTGAAGAATGGGTCCCACACCATATCAGTGGAGTAGCATGAGAGGTCAGTGAACCTCGTTGAGTACTGAGCCACAATCATGTTTCCCTGCTACAAACGAAGATTTTCCTGAATACGCACTACGCGAAGGGTCCCTGGGACAAACTCTTCCCAAAAAAGGATCTTGAAGTCTTCCCAGAGAAGCGTCACCTCATCATGAACTTGTATCATCAAGCACTACCATCTTCCTATTGTTGCCTGTAAAAGACTAGCAGCAAGGATCACTATGAAGTCAGCTGGTGTCCCTACCGGTCGGAAGACTGTCACCACAGCCTTCATCCAATCCTTAGCCACTTATGGGTCCATCTCTACCTTTAACCTAGGTGGACTCTGGTGTTGTAACTCGTGAAACACACTTAAGTGGCATTCACCCTCTGCTACTGGGGATGGTGGCATCAGTGGCCCAATGGGTAATGGTACCGCTGGTGCCTCCGCTGGTGCCTCTACTGTAAGAGGACCCTGCATTGAGGCCTCTTCACTCGGTGAGCAATCATCATGTACTATTCCTGAAACCTTAGTTGGCTATCTTCGTGGAGGCATCTTGAATAGAAACAGGTGTGCCACAGTCAATAATATATACCTAGTGAGCTGACTCAAAAGTTTCACAAGAAAAAATTTCAAAACACACATGTAATCAGTGTTTTCATGCACTGAGTCAGAAATCAGAAGTCAGAGTCCTGATGTATGGATATTTTGGTCGCCAAACCAACACTAGATTCCCTAAACTGATAACCACACTCACTACATTTAACACTATTTCTGTTAAAAGATCAGAGTCCAATGTTCTACGTTAGAACCGACTCCTCTGATACCAATTGGTCACGACCCATCCCCAAGGGCCCATGTTGTGACTACTCCAAGACTGCCTTCCATAGGCCAAGGGCTAGAGACTAGCACTGAAAGATGTATTCCCTAAAATAGGCAAGGCGTTGCATATTTATCCTGTAAAAACACTCAAACAAGCACACAAAAAGATACAAACCCAAGTAAACTATATAGTAAAAAGTGCGCTGAAAGTAAGAGGGGCCGTAATAGAATCCCAACAGTAAAGGTATAAGTACAAATAGAAATAAAATACAACTAAAGAAACTGATACATAGCTATTAGGTCATCCTCCGAGGTTCCTACATTAAGGGTAGGTAAATATTTCCTCCTCGTCACTCCATGTCCTCCCATCTCCTCTGTGTACTATCACGTCGTATGGTCCACCTCTAGGCACGGTCTAGTCCTAGTACCCTCAACCTCGATCAGTGATGTCTATCATCTACACCAAACACAACATGTTGCAGGCGAAGCCCGTGTAGGGGTGAGTATAATGATACTCAGTAGCGACCTTGAGTCCCTCAAGGTCTCACAAAATCCCCAAAAGGATAAACCACATAGCATGTAAATAGTGACAACCCAACTTAGGTATATGCCCATACATATACCTAAGTTATCAAATATTACCCATATCAGTCATGTGGAAACACAAGTCCCAAGTACTTAGCTAAATCACAACTGCTCCATGAAGGAAATATCACCACGATGGTAAATACCACACAAGTACGCCACATAGAAGAATGCCAAAAAGGTAAAGACTCATCTCACAACACGTATATCTTATGTACAGTAGTAGAAATGATTATATGTAACTATTTAATCATCTTACTCTGTTAATTGGTAGACCCACATAGGATAATAAATCATAATCAGACCCATATAAAATCATAGTACCTTGTCAGACCCACACAGGATCCCAGTACAGTAGACCAACACAGGATCCTAGTACATCGGCAGACCCACACTGGATCCTAGTACATCGTCATACCCACACAAGATCTTGGTACAGTAGACCCACATGGATTCCTAGAGTGGATCCAGGTGGAATCTTCAAATACAGACCCACAAAGGATCCCTTTATAATGTTACAGCCAGCTACAGGGTTCCCACACTATGTTGGCTTGTCTTCGGGAGGGTCTACTCCTCAACCACAGTTCAATACTCTAACTGCCACTAAGTCCCATGAAGAAGTATCCCAAATGATCTCCATGTCATATGGGTCTCAACGCAATAGACGATGCGTCAATCGGACTCCCGGTCTGTAAGTCGTTAGTCTTTTTGTCCCGAGGGCCCCATTGGATTCGTGCTCGATCCAACCCGACCACACCCCAAAATTATAAAAATCTCACGTTGGGTATACCAAAATAACCATCTTTCTCCAAGGATTCTGACGCAATAGACAGTTCATCCAACGGATGCCTGGTGCTAAAGTTATTTCCAAAAGAGAGAATATGGGTCGAAGTTGGTCTGGGTCCAGTATGACCCAGTCGGATCGACCTGACCCGACCCGACCTAGGTTGACCCAACCTGGTATGGGTCGATCTGGCCTGCGCTGGTGGCTCGGCCTGAACGGCCCTGCCTGGGTGGCCCGGCCTGGCAACATGCGGGGGGGGGGGGGGGGGGGGGTCGCATGCCTTCCCCCCCCCCCCCCCCCCCGCTCTCAATCACCGAACAAATTTGGTAGTTCGGTCGGTAGACAGAATGTGAGACCCATGGGTCCCACTTGGTCCTCCTCGCGGCGCGTCGTGTGCCACCCCTCCACGGTCGGATGATCGTCGGCTGCCTTCCGCCATCCGTCATGGCCAGGAGGGTTGCAGCCCCTTGCTCTAACGGTAGTGCGTCGTGCACCGCCCCACCACGACTGAATGTACGTCGGCCATCCTCTATTCACCACCATGGCTAACGGGTCATGGCTCATCTCTAGCGGTGCAGTCACACCACTGCCTTCGTCACGACTGGACGCGGTGTCGGTCATCGTTCCTGAGTCTAACTTGTTCCAATCACCAGCACCAGTCATCGTCTTCCATGATCGTGAAGAACGCAACAACACTGCAAGATTTTTGGATGGGTCGGGCCATGTTCGTTTGTCCGGCACTTTCTATGTTAGAGCATTAGCAAGAGACATATACGTTCTTAATTCAATAAGGATTTCAAGAATGGGGAAAAGGTATTCCAAAAAACATTCCCTACCTCTAAGGTTTGTTGATGTTGTGAGGAGGTAATGACGGATATCAGTTTGTCGTTGCTGAATACATCCCACATTGGAGGATGTCACGAGGAAGGAGACGAATTCGTTGGAGAACGTTGGCATTCTTCATTGGAGAAGTGTTCTTCGTTGGGATAGAATGATCCTTCAAAGTTCCCCCTTTCGCCAGTGGTTTCCCCCCAAAAAAACAAGTTAATAGCCGACAAAAATAAATTAAGTTTATCAATTTAATTGTTGGAACAATTAATTGGAAAAATTAATTAATGGTAGGTGGAATAATTAAAGTGAGAGGATTTCTAAAGTTATCTCCCATTAAAGGGGAGTTCAAGGGTCGGGTGGTGGCCACCCTTTGAATTCAAATTGGGATTTTCTAGTTTGGGTGGTCCCCACATCCATAACCCCATGGAACATTAAAATGGGAGGATAAAAATAAAATAAAATTTATTCTATAATTTAATTTTAATTCCACATAAAACACAAAAACTATCTTTCACCCTCGACCAACTATCGTCGAGGTGAAAGTCTCCTTAAGAGAATATCGGCGATGTAAGTTCAACGGTGTCCTTGGATTTCAATTTCGAGCGCCATTTTAAAAGTTACAAAAACCCACTCACATGTTTAGTGAACATACCTGAAGAAAATTTCAGAAATTCATTCCGAGCACACCGGTCCTCGGAATCACGCGCCGTCAATTTTTTCGGACTCATAAAATTACCATAAAATTAAATAAACACACATGGAATTTCTGGGTCATTATAGTTCATATTGTTCATACCTTTTATGAAATGTATTCTTGGGCATATCCTCCTTCTTATCCACTAATTGATGATATCCAAAATGAAGTTAAATCATGGAAAAGTAATGAGATCCATGATGTTGATCAAACACATCAATAATATGGGGAAGGGGATACTTTTTCATGATTGTGATTTTTTCAACTATCTATAGTCAATAGAGAGTCACGTAGACCAGTATTTCATTTTCCAAAAAAAGAATAGGTTCAACCCACATGAAACACTTTTCTGAATGAATCTCTTTTCAAGGTTTTCTTGGATATACTTCTTTAATTCCTACAACTCAATTGGAACCATCCAATAAAGAGTCTCTGAAATTTGTGTGTAACCCAGTATGAGTTCTTTTGACAACCCAACTTCACATTTTGGTGGAAGGCTATGAAAATCATCCAAAAAGACATCCAAAAATCCCGAACAATGGGAATTTCATGGATTTTTATTTTATCCCCAACCATTTGAGATAAAAGCCTTTATCAATGGTAATTTAGTCTCATACACTAGATGTAATCTCTGTAAGAAGTTCATACTTATCGTCAAATTGATGGATTATCATAGGAAGGTCTAAAAAATAAAACATAACTTCTCTTCCTTGAAATATGAGATTTATAAAAACAAATCAAATCCATGCATATGATGAAATCAAATTCAACCAAAGGGAGAAGTAAAAAAAATTTACAATGCACATTCCCAAAATTGTCAACCCGAGAGGAATCATAGACGTGGGATACAATAATCATATCGTTAGGGGTTTTTACTACTAATTACACATTTAATTATTTTGGTGGAATATTAAAACCCTTAAAAATTCATTAGATATGAAAGAGTGGGTATATCTAGAATCAAATAAGACATTGGAAGTTCTAGATTGGATTGTAATTGTACCTTTCACCATGTTGTTATCTCATCGCTCCTCAAAAATAAAAATTTCATGATATTTTTCTTTTCCCTCGTATTAAAAGGTTTTTGAAGTCTATCATCATCACCGGCCCTTGGTTTTGGTCACTTGTTATCATAACTCCCATTCTAATTTTACATAAAATAGTGGAACATGGCATGTGCATTCTGTGCAGCTTTCTCTCTATTATCACTATTAACTAACATCATCCCACCACTTTGATAATCAAATTCCTGATGTCCTTCCCTTCTACACATAAAACATTTATTAAACTCTTGAAGATAATTTCATTCATGTTTCTTCCCATGTATAGATAATAATGGAATTCTTATATCTATCTCTTCATGGTTTCAAATTTTACATTTAAACTCCATCTTTATTATCTTGTTCAAACGATGAGATTGATATGTGACTCCAATCTCTATTTCAGACATGATTTCAAAATTAAAAAATATATTAATAGGTACTAATGTCTATTAGTTACAATTCCCTTATGAGACTTGGATTTAATCCACTGAAGAACCTATCAACATTACTTTGAGGTTAAATAATAATCCATGTTCTTTACCTCGCAAGTCATGTGAAATTAGCCTTGTAGGTACCATTAGACTCATCATCCCTTTCCATTAAATTTAAAAACTCCTATACATATTGGCACAGTGAATATAATGAAATTACTTATTGAAAATTATGTTCTTTAACTTTTCCCATTCCATGGATTAAATTTCATCTTGATTCTTTATATTTTTCATTAGATTCCACCACCAGTCTTCTTTACCTTATAACCAATAAACAAACCATGTGACATTCTCAGTATCCAAACACTGGAGAATGGATAATATAATTTCAGTAGTATTGATCCATATTTCATTAACATGTGGATCAAAAGAGACTCTAAAATAAATTGGATGTCTCCTTATTAAAGACTTAACAAAATGGTGTTCCCCCTTTTATCATTGGGATGTCAATTATGATTCATAGCTTGAGAAAGCTGTGTGAGCATAGAAACAATATTTTTCTATCCAGCAACAATAGAATTTAGTTTATTAGGATGGATATCATTTCATTTTCCATCACAATCATAATTAATGTGGTTCCTTTGGCTTCTATCCATTGACTAAAATGAAAATCATATAGTAAGAAACAGTTATCACAATAAGGAACCAGATAATCATGAAAATGTCACATATAGTATGTCTAAGATATTAAATTTCCCTTAATCTATGAAACGATAGATTTATCATGGTTTATTCATATAAAAATTATTATTGAATTCATCATGATGGTTTATGAATATATTGTGAATTCGTGAAGCATATCCCCTAGGATTGTCAAATCAAGTGTGCAGTAGGGCCCATTGTTATGTACAAGTTTACACCGAGTCAGTATCAAGACATATTGTCAGAGTTGTTACCCCTAGGTACATCTATCCCAAATCCCAATCCAATTATAGTATCCAATCAAGGATGTATTTCTTGGAAACCACTCACTCTATTATTTAACAAAATTAAAAGAAATTGTTTCTATACTCTTACTTATCCTTCGACTTATCCTTAAAATTTTCCTTAGAGTTATCACATGGGTTTTCTCATCCTGGATTCCAATGTTTAACTACAAATATTCTCTGATACCAAATATAAATACCCAGTATTTACGTAGATTAACATTAAATAACCTTTGCATAATACTTAAAAATTTACAAAAATAGACACCCAAATACCATATTAGTATGGTGCCTTCATAAATATGGAAACATAAACACTAGTACATAATTGAGCTACATCATCTCTTTCTAGTTTTTTCGTGACAATAACCCTTAATAAAATCCAAAAAAAAATTATGTATCTTCATAAACTAGGGGAAGAAACCTAAAAAGGGGTGATCTCATATGTTTAGTAAGGGTAAACAAGGGAGACATGTAAGAATAAACATGATCATGGTAGTATGAGAATGTGATAAAAATATTTTAATATCATTCCCTACATATTAAAAGATCATAAATATGAGTCATAGAATAAATATTGGAATTTCATATGACATTAATCATAAGAAAAAAATAACATAAGACATGAAATCATGAAATAGTAATAAGACATGGAATTGTGGAAAACACAAAAGCATATGAAATGATTTTCATAATATCTTAAAGATCTCTACCAAGGCCATCTTAGTAGTATGAGTTCACTCCCCATACCAACTAGGTATTCATGGTTCACTCCCATGGTCATGTTAGTATCATGAGTTCACTCCTCATACCATCTTGGTCATCATGGTCACTCCCATGGACATCTTAGTAGTCAAGGTTCACTCGGAAGACTATCATAGTCTATATCATGAGATATAAATATTTTCCTAGTGAATTGGAGGGAGATATAGGTCCCACCTATATTATAATAAAATCTTACATACGTGTTCTGAAAAATCATAAAAAATATTCATAACATTACCCAAAAAATTAAATGGGTATTATAAACATGTAATCATATCATAACCTATACAAAAAGACATGTTTAATATTCATTTCATTATAAACATAACCTGTGAAAAGTAAAATGTTTCAAAATAATAAAATCCCCTTAAATAGAAATGGGTTTCATAAACATCATGACATCAAATCACAAACCATTTAGAGATATAATATAAATGGATACATTAAATCATTTCCCCATAAAGTCATGAGTATCACCGATGAATATTATCTTAGAAAGGAAGTATTTTTAAATGATCATTTTTTTTAAATTGAGGAAAATATATTTCTACCTTGGAAGATAATATTTAAAAAATAGAACCTCCTGAAAAATATTTTCCATTAAAATAAACATGAAACCATTTTTGTAAACTTTTTATTTGAAACTTATAAAAAAGCTTATAACTATTTCAAGCCCATTTTCTTTGAAAATTTATAAAAGTCTATTAAAACACATTTTAGAACATAAACCATATGAATGAAAAATAATATAATGGATATGTAAATACATATAAATTTATTAATAAGAATCAAAAAATATATTCATGAGTAGTATATACACCACACAAAATAAGATAGTGGATAACATGGAATGTATCTCGTGGAAAAATAAAGTGAGATGAAATTAAATTACCTTGTGTCTTGACTCTCTTCGTAATCATAAATTCTTACTATTTAATAAAGATAAATTTATTATACCTATTTTACCGAATAATATTTTTATATATAATACCATATATTATATTATCAATTTGTTAACAATTCTATGTTAACGTTTCACTTTGGGTAATATCCACTTTGTCTTACACTTGTGTCCTAATTTTTGTATCTATGGCCCTTATAGTTATATAACGATTTTAAAAATTTGAAAAATTATTTCAATATAATTTATATTCATTATATAGGTGTTATAATAATCCATATAATATAGATTAACGAAATGGGATACACCACTAATGGGGACGGTAGTCCGTACGTACAGATGAACGTTATTTCTATTTAATTTTCATGTTGAAAGAAAGAAGTAAAATACATATATGTATATATATTTATATATGTGTGTATATATATCATTATTATAGTAAATTTATTATATCATATTTGTCATATATATTCAGTAAACCCATCCATAATAAATTCTATATAGTGAATGAATGAATCACATCTCTTTGAGGGGGCAGTAGTCCACACTTCCTCAAAAAATTAATGTATTAACAAAAAAATGGAAAGTATAAATATATGTGTTGTAAAATAATTATAGATTATTAAATAAATAATAAATATAATAAATAATAATATATAAACATAGTTTCCATCCTAATGGTCAATGTGAGAGGTGGTACTGGAAAAAATGAACAATCATCATTTTGTGGTGTGGTAGTTCTCCTGACACATAAACAGTATGTTTATTACCAATTAGATGAAAATGTGTGTCAGTGTAGGTAAAAATATTAGCATAGGAATATCCTATTATATTTAGGATTCTAGTTTTCCAATAAACAAATTGAATAATAATATTTTAGGGAGTGGATAAAAAAATAAAAAAATGAGTTTTAGGGAGGGTGTTACCTCTTAATCGGGTAACTCATTTTGGTTTGCACCAGAGGGATTCCTTGGAATGCATTATTAGAAAGATAGGATTCAATTAAAAAGTGAAGAAAATTGATGATATATTTCTGTTGAATTTTTTTGATATTACATGGTTTAATTAGTGTGTTGAAGTGGGAGGATATGAGGCCTTTTATAAAGGAGGAGGAGTTTCACTCTTCTAATATTTGGGAAAAGGGAAACCCATCCCATGTTTTTTTATTGAATGTGGATCTAGTAGTGATAAAAAATATATAAAATGGAGGATAAGGTTGAATTATGTCCTTAAAATGGATTTTGGAAAAAAATTTAGGTCTTTCCAAGCCTTAATGTTATGGTTTAGTCATTTATTAAGCCTAATTTAACCTTAATCGTTGTAATTATTTTTAATTATGTTCACCAATATTTTTTGTTAAAAACTAATTTGAAATTATTATAAATTATAAATTATTATAATTCCAAATATGGAATCAATTTTTCCAAATCCAAAAAACATAAATTTCATAAATTAATTTAAATATAATCCCGTAGACATGAGGACAATGCAGGTTTTTAATGTAAAAATAGACCAAAGTTTTCTATGTTTTAATAGTCAATTTAAAAATGAAATTGGTTCCAATAAACTGAATTGGATTTATTGATAAAAATTTAACATAATTATAATTTTAATCCAAATTAAAATATAAAATTAATATAAAAATAAATTAGATGAAAAGACAGTTTGGGTTAAATTTCGTATTTTTTCATTATTCACCAAAACAAATGAAATATAACAAAAAAATACCAAAAATTCACACTGGACAAATTTTTATGTTTCTATTTAATTTTTTTTATTTTTACATATAAAATTTATTAAAGTACCAATATTTATATTTATCATAGGTTCTATATCAAAATGTGGTAAAATTTCCTTAAAAAATATAGGTTTTTATTTGTAAAAATGGGATTGTTCTTATTTTATTCCTAACAAATTTATAGGATGAATATCAAAAAAATTGATCGAATATAAAATGTACATATTAAATTAATTTCTATAATAAATTATAATTAATTGAATTTATTAGGATAATATATAATTAAGATAAAAAATATCTTTTTATAAAAATATTCCATTTTATTTAATTGGTTCATTGTAATTACTGATTTCATTTTATATTTATGAAAACAGTATGTTTTCTTAAGTGGTTTTGTAATATTCATAAAAACTAAATTAACATCTACATTACATCTTAATATATAACATTTTAAAAATATATTGGTTTTTAATAAAACTCGACATTGCATGTAATGTACACGAATCCAATGCTTGGTGAAATGAATGTTTAACATAATGCATTTAAAAACATCAATGAAATTTAATTAATTTGAAAAAAACAATTCCCAAAAAAATCAGGTTGTTACAACATAATCTTAATAATATTTAATATACAACATAATATTATTACTAAAAATCACTTACTAATGTCAATAGCTATGATATTCATGATTTGATTTCTATTAAAATATCAATTTCTCTACTTTAGGAAAGATAATAAAAATTGCCACTTCCATCATACAAATAATATACTAAAATTGTTAACCACATAAGTATTTTACCTTACTCAAGTATAATATATGTTTGTTTTTTCAGGTAGATATAATTTTCTACATTATCTTTAAGATCTGATTTTAACCAAATACTAAATCCAAAAATATTGTGATAATATCCTAAATATGAATATGGAAACAAAAATATGAATTTATTTCCTAATTAAAACATCATTTTTACCATATTAAATACTTAGATCAACCTATGACTCTCTATATTCAATATGTGGTCATCCATGTACATTTTTTTATTATTTTCTGTAATATAATTAGTTAACATCAAACATAAATTCATCATAATGGTGAGTAATGTTAATGTGAGTAATGAAAACATAACTCCTAAGTGTTTTAAAATGGTTTTTTAGTTATTAAAATTTATCATGCTCTAGGTGATAATAATTTTGATAAAAAAAACATCTATTTTAAGGGTTATTACCCCTAGGTAAATCTATGATATATCTATAATCAAATTGTACTATCCAGATAAGGATGTAATTTCTAGGATAACATAAAATATCTATTATTAAAAAACATCATGATGTTATACATTACAATGGCTAATTGGTTATATTTTTCCTTGGGTTTTTTAATATTTCTATTTTATCCCAATAACTAAAATATTAAATATTAATTCAACTATCCTAAATGGTTATCCATTCCATTAAAAATATGACCAAACAAAACTTATCTTGACATTAATTATCCTCAACTAATTTTCTATCCTATAAATTTATCTAAAATGTTATATTATATAAATTAAGTTTCCCTATACATATACTCCATGATATAGGTCACTCTTAAACACTTAAATTTTATAAATAATTTTAAGCCAAATATAGATTCCAAGACATAACATTCACCAAATTTATTGATGTAAAAAATATCAGATTACAAACACTCTCAATACATTTTTTATAGATATTAATATAAATTATAGAAATAAATAACTAATAATTCAAATTCCTCTCTCAATTAATGGTCTATTTTCCTAAAACTACAAAAAATGACTTAATCTATAATATGTTCTCATCATTTCCCACAAATGACATGGTCATGAAATTGTTATATTCATATCATGTGTAAAACTATTCATCATAAACAGGGTATTTGATGAAATAAAAATGGGTGAGATCAAATTATTTCTAATGGAATACAACAAAATGAAGAAATTATGGTGTAAAAATGGAACAAAGGTTATATTAGGATAAAGTAATCATTATAATTCAACAAACAACAGAAAGTAAGAGCTTTACAAATCAGTGTATTTCAATAAAATTTAAAAGATCACATGGGTAACAATAATTATATTCATTATAATTTAATCAACAAACCTGGTTATAATGATCACAAGGTTTATGAATTATCTGAGAAATCATTCCGAACATTAGGACCACATTAAATACAATATGCTGAACTGTGAAGGAATAAACCAAATTCCAAAACAACTTTTCCACATCGCACTTAGTAAATCATAGAGAGAATATAAATCATTGGATCACACCCATCACTTTTTTATGACTAATTCATTCATCATATCAAATATTTAGTGACAAATACATAATAATCTATTAAAATAATCATCCGTATTGAAATTAAAACACATAGAATGCCAATACATTTCACTATGTCAATAAAATGGTTAGCATTATTGAAACACATCTGAATAAATTTAGTGGATATTTAAACCAAACATAGTTTAATTTAAAAATAAATCAATAAATAGTTGTATCAAAATAAAAAATATATTTATTTTCAATAGTAACATAATCAATAAATTGTATATCTTTCTATGTATGAATACATAAATCTTACACCATTTGAAGTAAATGGTATATAGTTTTGTCATTAATTCCTGCAATCTATTGATGTTTCAAATCCTGGATAACTCCATTAAATCGATTAATTTTGAAATAGTTTATTCATAATTAAAATTAACTGATTGAAAATTTATTCATATTCACGGTGTATAGTTAAGAAAGAAAATGGGAATAATATTTCTAATAATTATCAAGGATGAATTTCATATAATTGATAAAGAAAAATAATGTGTATGGTTGAAAAATATATATACCCAATGTGAAATTGGAAACTAAAAATTATGTATAAATTCCCAAAAAAATCCTTGATAAATAATTTTTTGTACGATATCACATAATAATGGATCAAGAATCAAATTTTTGATACTACAAGTTCAATACCCCAAATTATTGTTATATATGTTTATTATTCGATAAATAATGAATCATATATCATAGTACTCTAAATACTTATTAATATGAAAAATAATGATGAGTTGAAAACAAGAAATAGATATAAAAATTTATTATTATATTGGATGTAAAATATAAACATACTTGTATTTTCCAAAAATTATCATTTGAGAGGTGTAGTGAATTTTTTTTAAATGATTAATTTCAAAATATAATCTCAAATAATTGATCTGAGAAAATGAAATATGTTTTAATATATTATATATAGATCTAAATTTTAAAATAAAATATGAAAGGAACATTTTTGATACATTGGAATTTACATTTTTTGAGAACAGACTATGTAACATTATAAATAAATCCTTATTTGAATTAAACCATTATATATCAAAAGGAGGATCATAAATTAACTTATAATAATATATTCAGTTCAGAGAATAAATGCATGGAAGAGTAATATTTTATATAAGACATTATAACTAAACAAAATGAGATTTTAGATTTTAGAATTCCTTATAGAAAATATACACCATAAGATAAGAAATATTTGACAGGTATTTATGTGATAGAAATGTAAATGTATTTGAAAAAGACAGTGAATGCCAAAAAATATGATCATGGATAAAAGAGTATGAATGTACTTGAAATAATATAAAGATAACCATTATATCTTAATGAATGAAGGTTGAGATTCATTAAATTCTTACTACATTGTTAAAAATTGAATCAATAGGCCTTAAAAGATGAAAATATGATTTCATTTCATATATCCCATGAAAAAATTTATGATAGAGACACATCCATGGGCATTTAATATAAAATTCATGGAAATTATATTGCACAAAATCTATGATGACCCGATTAAATTGAATTTAAAAAATGAAAACCCATAGTTTTATCCTGATCTCTATGAATGCACTCTAAACTATTGAAAAAAAATGGAATTCTTAACAACATGTTTTGGAACCATATTAATATATTTTTTAATTTTTTACATTCCATTTATAGTAATTATCTATATGAGTTATAGTTAGATATTAAATATTTTAAATATCATGTGTTTATAGTTTTTTCATATATATTAATTTCTAAAAAAAACTGTTTTGGTATCCCTTATTAATTCAATGGTTGACATTAAATGACAAATTAATGTATTATAATAGGTGTTCAGTGATATATCTAAAGATATAATTTCATTCCATTATATTTTTCGATTCAAAACATGAATATAAAATTGATAATGGTCATTTATTGGTGATTCTTAATGAAACAAAAATTATCTTATTAAATAATGATATTAATAATAATGTAAAATTTGTAAAATTATGTCGGTAGGTGGTTAACCCCCCCACCAAACATGAACATATAGTGATTAATTTTTTTAATATGGGGTTTTTAAAGTTGAGATATCAATTTAAAAAAACATAACAATAATATTTAGTGTTTACTATTGTGTTATATAATAATATGAATGATATAGACAAATAATTAAGGGATATGAAAATAGTACATAATACAAATAAAAATGATTTCAAATGGGATCTCTTTTTTAAAATTATTTAATTAACTATGCTCTTTTTTTTATCGTGTAATTAATTGTATTTTCAATAATATATATGAAAAAACTAATGATATCATAAACATCATATTTTTCCATTAAACCCATTCTCATGGCCTATCATGTAATGATGAAATGAAAATAAAAATAAAAATTAATTACTTCATGAAGGCTCTAGTCCACACATACTTATTGTTGGTGATTTTTTTCATTGGAATTGGGAAAATTAGTAACTTAATTTATCATTAATATTGTGAAATATGTCATAAATATCATTCATATGTATTTAATTTCCAATAAGGAACATCCAAATAAGTTTTGGAATGGGAAAATCATGTATCTTTATGGAACCATTAGTCTATACAATCAATCAATGGTGGTCTAGATTTTCATAATGGAAGTCAAGAAAGGTTTTTGATAATAATTACATATACACAATAATATTTACTATATAACCAATACTTATGTTATAATATTTGAATGATAAATAGATAATTCAATGGTATAATAGGATGTGCATATGTTTTTAAATATAGGGTATCAGATGTGGATAACTTTGATATTTCCTTGGAGGATTCATTAAAAAATAGATCTTATTAAAAAATATTGTCAATATAAGCTAAAAAAAGAAAAATATATTAAAGGGGGAGGAACAGGGGAAAGAATTTAGATGGAATTTATTCAGATTACCCATCCAGGATTCAAGTATCACTAAGTGGTTGAGGGTTTGAATTAGTTGTATCTTTTTCATTTATGTTTCCAAAGCTATGAAAAATCCTATGTCTCCTGTTTAATATATTTTTCCCTCCTGAAATAATATTAAAAATAAAAATCCATTGGAACACAAGAATTTACAAGGTTCACTACCTAACAAGAGTAGATAAATATTTGATATGGTTTGAAAATAATCCCATACCAAAAATTCCACTAGAAAACAAATCTTTTTGTTTTGAATATATAGAGTAGGATTTTCCTTTACACTCATATAGCACTATGTAAACATTCCAAAAATGTTTGTACTTATTCTTGTATAAAAGATGTAACATAGGTTTTGTAACAAAAATTTTACTGTGATTCATGATCGAATTCCACATATATGATATCTCAAAATAATTATCCAATTTTTACATAGAAGCTAGTAAGAACTTCCTGGACATCTTAATGATACTCAGTCTAATACCCCAGTCTAATTTCTATATACGATTTCTCACAACTAAAATCCCACTTTTCCACATACTTTTAGTATGAAAAATAAATTCATTCTCAAACTATTTTTATAAATTTTAATACATCCTTATTTCCTCTTAAATTGTTTTATATTCCTCCACGAACATCTTGCATCCTCTTTGTACCCAGTTTCTTCATGTGGCATGAGTGCTTCACGCATTGCCTTCCCTTCCTCAAACCATCTCTAATTTAAAAACAGTTGATGCCTCATGGACTGTTGATGCTTTGTGTGCCCTTTTTTCTTATGTAAAATTAAACCTGAAAACCGCTTCCATACATTGTCCCCATAAATAGTCTTCTTCATATAAATGATTCCCCATGAACTATTATCCATTACAAAATTCTCTGTCATGAACTTCTTCTCCTTCATGGAATTCTCCCTCACGGACTCTTTCATAATTACCTCAATTCTTCCAACAGTGATGATATATTATAATAAAATTTTCAACTTACTAATGACCTAATTATGGGTCTTTATATTGAAAAATAAGATCCATTAAAATCACAAATATGATTTACCTAAAACATTGATGTGGTACAACCTTTATTGTGAACTATTTTGTTATTCGGGTAAGGCCATAATCATATGCGGAGACTGTTGTCTTATGAAAATAGAATCCCTATGTGGAAGAATAAATAACAACCTCATTCCAAAAATTAATTGCCTCCCATGAACTAGAACCTTCTGAAAACTACAAGCCTCCCACGACCTGTTATCCCTATGCGGTTCATGTAGCATGCTTTAGGATCTTCATAGAATTTCTATGTGGAAATATTCTCTTTTACAATTTTCCTTCATCATTCCACGTACCTCCTATGTGGTCCACAAAATGTTCTTTGCGAGCTTAATTGTACAAAACCTTTCTATTCTATTAAAAAAACTCCCGATTTTGAGGCCCAAAATTGGTAAACACTGCGGAATGACACCAGCTTAAAATTCTGCTTTGAATACACCAAATATACTCATTTTCCATCATCTTTCCTTATAAACAATATAAAGGTTAGAAATCGTTAATGATTCAATCATATTATAATTAAATTCACTTTATTCGAAAATTACTTGATTTCTTCCATCACAAAACCCACCTGTCATGATGTTTTACCTTTGGTAGGTCACATTTAAAAATGTCAAATTTTATGGGGAAAGCATTTGAACTAAACTAAATTCTAGTAAAAGACATTATTTCCTAATCAAATGAAATTTCTTAAGATTTGTGAGTCTGATTTCATTATTAAGATGTTCATTCTGATCATTAACTTTTAAAAAGTGAGTTGACTTCAGTTATTCTAAATTTTACTTGAAAATAAAAGAAAATACCCAAAAATGATAATCATTCTTATCTGTTTGATCCTAAATAATTTTATTTCATTAGGTTAATTGAATGTGTGTTGAGGTATACTCTTTATAAGTTATAATGGGTCTTATTTTTGTATATACACATAACATTTTAATAATGGAAAGTCACAGTCACAGAATATAGTGACCCAATACTTATTTATATAATATTTCATGATTATTAATATTTATTCAAAAAAGTACAAGTTATTATAATCATTATAATGCATTGATTATTAGACACATAAACAGAAATATAATCATAAAAATAAAATATTATTAAAAAATTTCTTGTAATACTCTGAATTCATGTAGATCCTCTAAAATTTAATAAGATACCCTAAGGGTAATACAGAAGGAAATTTTTGTACTAGAAGGCATATTAATGAAGTAAACATGGTAATAAAGTATAACATGAGATTCAAGAGACAAAACATGATATCATAAGGAGAATTATTATATTAATTTAAACATATCATAAAAACCCAAATTTTAAGATCCTATAATAAAATAATATATGAATAAAATTTATGACACAAAATTATTAACATATGTCAAAAGTCACCCCCACGACCATCATTATTAAGAGAATAAATTCACATAGTGGGTTAGGTTTTCTCCCCATTCTTATAATAATGGTTTAAAATTTTCTATTGTTGATTTGGATCTCCTGCTAATCCCATACAAAATTTCTCTTGATATATAACATTGTTCCCAATACATTGGAGGTATATATAATCATTGGCCCACCCATCACCTCACATGGTTTTTTTAATGTAATTATTCATCCACAAAATTTACTTCCTAAAATTGAGACATTAACTATACCATTGTAGGGATATATAATTTATGGTCCATTGAAAAAAAATAAAAATCATACATATAAATGAAACATGAAAAAATGAAACCATATATAACTAATAAGCCTGATCAAACCAATGAAACGGATGTGGGCTTCAGAATTTTAATTCAAGGAACAACTAAAGGATTAATTGTAATTATTCCAAAGAGGATATTGAATTTAAATTATTTAAACATTCATATTTGAAATTGGTAAATATTTATATAAATTTTTTTAATTATTTAAAATTCAGGATTTTTTTGTAGAAGAATAAATAAAAATGAAACAACTGTGGTGGAAATTTACACAATAATTAAATTTTATTTTAAATAAGGAATATCCATATCTTTCACATAAAAACAATTGAACTAGTTGTGATATATATAAAATAATTTTAGTTTTTAGAATCTATTAATGGTTTAAAATCCATTGATGAGGTGATGATTTATATGATACAAGAATTGGTAATTATCTCTTAAATTCTGATTTCCTAAAAGATGTAATTTTATAACGAACTAAAAAAAATATCCCTAAAAAATAAAATTATATTTAACTATTTATATAATTAAGATACATATATTTATATATATGATATTTATGGGAGGATTATTTCATAAAATTGGGATAAATAAAGATAAAATTTAAGCAATAAGAAGTAAGCATGGTTCAAAAGATCGCTTAACTTATATTTAAATTCTATCATCACTTACACATTAAGTAATCAATATAAAAATTATGTTAATTATATATATATATAATATATCAATATTAATATATATGAAATTTTCTAATGTTAATTTATTTTCTTTTTATTTTCTTATTAAGATAGATTATACTTACGTCGGTGACTGAAGGGGTTTAAGTTAAATTTTTTTTAAAATTTTGGTTTGGTGCATGTGGTAAATGGTGTTATAGATTTATATAATAAATTATGTAATAATGGATGGTTTTTTTCAGGATAATTCCATTATATAAATACATAAATACTTTTAATGAATAACATATAAAAGAAAAATAATTTTAAATCACCCATCATTATTGAATTTAATATTATTAAAATTAATACAACTATTTCTTATTAATGACACATTTAAAATTATAAATAGTATTATTCTAAAATATTATTTTAGTTTGAAATACCATTTTTCCATTCTAAATACATTTTTAATTTCATCCATGTTAGGTGGTCATGGGATAAAACATTTTATTTCATCGATATGAAAGTTCTTATGTATGCCCCAAAAAACATTCTATTTATAAATGAGATGGGGTAGGGAATGAAATAATTATCATTTAATAATCATAATTTATTTATAAAAATCATATTATTAAATTAAAAATAATTTTATAACAAACCATTATATATGTTGATAAAAAATTAAACATGTCATTCACTGAGGTCGTAGTATGTATAAACACTTGAAGATGATTTTGTTATTCTCAATGGACTTATAGAAATTTATAAAATGGATATTCAATTATTAAAATAAAACCTACAGTTATTGAAAATTATAGTGGTATAACTCATTGAGTGATAGATGGGTTTTGAGATGTTTTGAATAAGAATATGATTATAAAGTCTTTTTTAGAGTATTTCATCTCCTATTGATATTCCACTATAGATAAATTTTTATGGCTCCATAAAATGGTCTATTGTTGAGACCAATGATTTATATTAATGGATATGGTGTTTAGTTTATAAAAAATTACATACTTTTATGGTTGAAATAATTGAAATTTGTGTCTTATTGGGAGGAGATGATCTCCTTTTCTATGTAACGAGTGTGGTATTTTTAAAAAAAAAATTGTTTCAATATTGCCAGTCTATTTTTTAGGGCCAAAGGCTACCAAAATTGAAAATTATTGTGTGGTGAAGTTTATAAGGTTTTTTTTTTGAAAATCATATATAATTAATGACAAAGATCAGCAGAATTACATGCACGAAGCCATGAAGGGAAATTGTCCAGCCAGAGCTGGTTAGTGTCGAATGGGCCTGAGGACGCTAGCTGATGGGCCACGTTGTACCCTTACCTTTTGGTAAAAGAGAAGGTGCACAATGAGAAATGTTGGATGCGTGAGATAATTCTCCTAACAATGGCGCCAAATGACTGGAGTCTGCCGTCGTTGTGATTGATAGCGTCGATAATAGAAAGACAGTCAGACTCAATGATGATGTCGCCCCATCCACATTCAATTGCAAGCATCATACCAGCAAGGATGGCCTTGGCTTCAGCGACCACAGGTTCCCATAATGTCTAATGTGGTTCATACATAGAAGAAAGGATTTTCCCTAAGTGATTTCAGGCAAGGAGGCCGAGGGAAACAAGCCCAGCTTTTGGAAGCGACGCGTCCGCATTGATCTTGAGAATACCTTCCATTGGGGGATTCCAGGGAACAGGAGGAGAGGGGGGAACCCGGTATAGAACATCCGTTGTGTCCTTCCCAACCTTCAATCTAAGAGGTATCACGATCAATCCAGAATTTGGGGGGTCTGTAGGCATGATGAAAAATAGCGTCGTTGCGCCGGACCCAAATAATTCAGGCCAGACTACAGAGTAAACCAACATCAGCCGGGGAGAGAGAGGAGTACCAACGCATCATAAATGTTTCATCATGTTCTATCCACATATCAAACGTTTAAACTAGTTTCACCTCATTTTCCCATAATGTGCTCACTCCCCTATCAACCTCAGTATCTAATTTTAGTGGACCAAACTAAAAATGAAATTAATTAATAATTTTAGCATGATAATTTAAAATATGAAAATAATTTAAAAAAATAATATTTCAATTATTTAGAGATATAAATTTTATTAAAATCACACATTAAGGCCTAATTAACATTTTTGAGTTCGACTTAATTTAAAGCTAAAAGAATATGTGTGTCATAAAATAATCAATATTTTTATTTTTTAAAAATAATTTTTTTTTACTAAAAGAAAGAAAATTAATTGTATATTAAGTGGATCAAAAATATAATTTTACCAAATTAATGTGTAATTAAATTGAAATTCCAAAAACAAAATTCATTAGAAATAATATATTGCAATTTTTATATAGTTAAACAGAGATATTATAAATTAAAAACAATATATTTAAATTTAATGAAACTAATCAGTAAAAATATATGTTATCAGTGAAAATGTTTTATAAAATTATATGTCTCCTTTATATATTGATAATGTGTTAGAATAACTTCTTTTGGAAAAATAGTCAATTTTCACGATTCATTTTATAAACGATTTTTTTAGAAAAAAAATTCTAACATAATATTCACCTTATCTACACAATAATGGAATTAATTTTTCTATTAAAATTATAAATTTGTGTTATATTTATTTAAAATTTCTAAATATATATTTTTTACAAAAAAAACATTTTGAAAAAAAAACAACATCAATTCTAAAATGTAAAATATGCGTTAGTAAACTAAAAAAAATTAAGAATAATAATTAACCATAAAAAGTAAATTTTTTCTCAAAAAAGGTTTTAATGAAAATCAAATTCATTTTTAGAATATAATATTTTCATAAGTTATTATTATTTATAAAAAATTTATTTCACAATATTCACAAAAAAATAAATATTTTTTCTAAAAAAACTTAATCTAATTTTGAAAATCTGAAATTATAATTACTTTTTAATTTCAATTTCCAGAATTGTTTTTATCATTTTTTTAATCATAAAATACAATGAAAATTATTTTAGAGAAAAATAACTTTTTATAATTAATACATTATTTTATTGTTATAATATATAAAATAGTAATAACCATTGAATGAATAAATCAAAATTATATTTCATTACATAATTATTTAAAAAAAAATAGAAATGGTTTTCTTTAATTACCTTTACAATGGAAAAAATGATAGATTCTTAAACATAATAATTAAATTAGAAATTTTTCATAAAATAAATTTTATATATAAATATGAAAATTAATATATTTCATAAGTCAATTACTATTATTGATGAATAATAATTATATTATTGTGATTAAACAATCGAATAATTTAACATTTCATTTTAGTTTGGAGTTTCATATGGATCTTTTTATAGAACATATTAGAAGTAATTATAAAAAAATACATAGTATGGTCTTAATTTTTAACATTTCCCACAAAAATAATTTGTGTCCTCACTATTTTAAAACTCATATGGTGGGAGTAATTTATATAGGGATATATTAATAGACCATACACCGGTATTTGATCATAGTTTGATTTATGATATGAAGTATTGATTACCTATAATAAATTTGATATGTCTCTGTGAAAAATGATATATTTCATTCCAAATAGAATTCTAAAACGAGATAAAGATATAAATATATCAGGTGTTACATGGCTCAATCATTAGAGATGTTTCATATACCATTTATGTAATTATTATACCACGAAACATTTTTTATTTATATCTCAACACTTAATATGTTAAATATTTCATGGAATATGATGTAAAAAATGTAGTCTGTAAAAAACACTATCAAACTTTATATCTATCATTTTAAAGTATTTTCCTTATTCCCCTGTGTTGGTTGGTTCTATTTGTCTACATTAACTATTGGATCGGTTTTTTGGGTTTCATAGTTCCCAAATTCATTATATCTAAGACATAGAAACTATAATGGATACTTATAAAAAAACATTATCTTCATTCATTATATCCTTCTTTTTTATCTTTCCTACTTTGATAGTAAGGTCCTAAGTCCACATGGATCAACCATTTTCATTTTTTTGATGGTTGAAGTGCTCAGAGGTGGATCGTAAAATGTTTAGAGATGTTAGGTTCACTAAAAGATAGAAATATTGGAATACACATTGTTAAATAGAATTACACAATGTGACATCATGTTTCCTAGGTTATTTCATGGTGTGAAATACATCAGGGTCAGAAAAATAAAATAAAGTGTTAAGTCTATGCGTTTTTAGAAGAACTTGACCTCGAGAGATTACACGACGTGAAAGGGGATTACCCGTCATGCAATTCCCTATCATGGTATGTTTTAAGTGTTCTCAAACTGCTCAGTTTTTTTTCAAAACCTATAGCTACAGCGGCTCTCCCTCAAACCTAGGTGACCCAACGAACCTATCTACAATGTTATGGGGATTTCTAAGTCTATGAATGATCCATATCTCCCTCCTTCGATCCTTAGTGATCTTTCTATTATATAAGGTATGATCTACCTTCTTTCTTGAGTTTTATTCAATCCATTTCCTTCTATTTCTCTTTACCATGTGTTGGAGTGTTATCTCTATTTTTCTAGTGGTGTTTCATTTATGGTTGATTGTTGTGGTTGTGATGTGGTGTCCTATGGTGGATTCAATTGTTGCGGGATAGGTGATCGTGATCTTTTTCTTTGATCCATTCATTTTTAAATAACGTCAATGACCTTTTTAGGTAGGGGATTCAATGCTTCTCTATTTACATACATGAAATTGTAGAGTTATCATGATTTGGCCTTCTAGATATCAATAAAATTGTCCTAATATTTATAAAAACTAGATTAAATAAGTTGGTATCCATTACATAGTGATGTTGATGTTTTATATCATGATAATGGTTTGCCTCTTGATTTTCTTCATAGTGGGATATCTTTTCCTTGATTGGTTATCATATTTTTCATTATAGAAATTGGTAAAGAATGTAAAGTTAGAATTAATTGATAATTAATTGGATAAAACATATAGAGGTGTTTTTAATGAATCTTTTTGTTTTTGTAGTAATTTATTGACATCAAGTTGATGTAGGTGAGAATGTTTAATTGATTTGTTTAATGAACCTGAAGCATGTTAATTATTGATGATAAAAGTTTTAAAGGAGTACAAATTAATTGTTTAGCTAATTTTTTGATATCTTTTGATATCTTGTTTCTCAGTTTGTCCATAGTTTGATCCTCTGAATAATGAATTAGTTAATTAAATATTGAATAAGAATCAATTGTGAGATAAAGTTAACATCATGTAGGGCCTGATTTTACCACCTACTTGTAGAGTATGAGTTCATGTTATTTGGATCCATGAGAAAATTTTGTGTGTGCACTCTGAAAGCCTGGATTTCGGGCCGAGATCCCTTTGATATATTGCTTCTTATGATGTGATCTTGATATGAGGCTTGTGGGTGTGGGGGGAGGGAGGCCTGGATGTGACGTGAGCCTGGGATGGACGATCATGGAAGAATATTATAGTATGTAGAGGTAGGGATGCTCAGTGGTTGTGGAATCATTTGACACATAGAGTGGATAGATGCATCATTTTATGCATTGGGGTGTTGGGGAGGACACTAAGGATGATATAACGGGTTAAAGATAGGATTACCAGTTGATGTGAAAGTGGTTTCTATCGAATATATTTTTTATTTATCTACTTTACCTTCCCCACTACTTGGGGAATAAAATATTTCTTAACCTCCATCCAAAAGAGGAGAAGATGTGCGGGGTATGCCATGTTCTTTCCATGTTTAGATTTTTGAGGATGGTTGGGTCTATGCTCCTGTTATATGGGTATAAGACTCGATGGTTAGCTCTTCTAATCACTATGTTGATCCCCTTATGTTTGGTAGAATATATTGATTTTCTAAAATTTCAAGGAATATGGAAAATGGAAATTCTGTGAAAATAAATGTATAAATGGTGTTTAACCCATGGGGTAAGAGATTTTTAAGATGCAGTGTTGAGGTTATTTTTCTGAGGAGTCGTGGGTTGGGTTTTGTTATGCCTAATGGGCATGGGACTTGGTTGTGATGATAATATAATGTGATGTGGAAAAGGATAATGGTTAGTTAATGGTTAAATATTTAATTAAAGTAGAGTGAAATTGATAAAAAATGATAATGTAACTTAATGTGACTCTTTAAATTGTTGTGTGATTATAGGATATCTAGTCTTAGCAGTGGCAACCTGGAGTTCGAGAGATATTTTCTTCAAATTATCCTATGACTTTGAGCCCATAGTGTGGTCGTGAGATACATTATATCCTGTAATTTTTTTTTTCGATATTCTACTCTGCCCTATAGATTAAGGAAACTGACACCCAAAGGATTCAAATCCCTGAGGGGTTTCCCCAACATCTTGATGGGAGTATGGATGGATGACTAACCCCTTTATCCCCACTTTATTCTCTTGGTAGTTACTTGTGCTAGTATGGACGGTGGTTAGCTTTTCCCATATATGTGTGTAGAGGAATGTAATGCCCTGTGGTTATTAACACAAATGTACTCTAGATATAGTTTCTTATGGACAACTAGAGGTGTAACATGTATAGGTTATGATGGCTTGAGGATCCAGGCTTAGGGTATGGGTTGGGATGGCTTGTGGTATAATACCTAATATATGATACATGTTATACGAGATGTGGTGGATCTCAAAAATTGTCGGGTTACTTTTGGATATATGGATGTGGTGGTTTTATTGCACGAGGTTCATATTGTGGTACTTTTCCCATTTTCTTCAGGCTAGCCTTTTTGGAGAGAGATGATCTGGACATGCAGCATTGGGCCAAAGTGGAAAACCAGTGGAGAATTGGTAGCAGGGTACCATTGATATTCATTATTTTATTATATACACTTTTATGTTATACTTGTTGAGAGTATCCATGGTGAGGTTGGGAATATAGTATACTTTGTGAGATGAAGAGTTAGTTTCACTTGTTGTTCATTGATCTTTATCATGATTTCTTTAAATTTTCATGAGAGGCTCAAGGGAGGATCCTATTATGTATACTATTATACTCACCCTAAATTATATAATTTTTTTTCAGGTAAGTTGGAGAAGGTTGTATATTAATAAGGGTACTACTAGCTTGTGGATTTTAGGAGCTATTTTGGATTTATGGGTGTTTATGTCTTTACCATTCCTTCAGTACTTGATGTTTTCCACTTTTAGTTTTAGTAGTTTTTCTTAACATTACATATGTGTACTTGGGACTTATTTTATATTGTATTTTGAGAAAAATTCAGTTGGTATTGGTCTTATTTATCTCTTTTTCATGTGTTCTCTTAGAGTGTAATGTCTCCAATATGTGTGTTTACACTACCCTCGGTGCTAGTCATCAACCCGAGGCCTACTAGAGGTGGGACTCAGGGGGTTCATTATCTCTCTTATCAGATTTACGGCTTAGTAGGGGTACACTTTGTGAGGAGAGGGTCATGAAATAATGGTATCAAATGTTTAGTTGAGAGATAGGATGTAGTTTGAAGTTAGGAAAAGATTAGGTTTCATGTGTTGGTAGGGAAACAGTGTCAGTTAAGTTCAAAAAGTGATGTGAACACTATAGACTAGAAAATACATAGGTATTTAGGGACCCTTTTGATTATATGGACAGACCATTAAGTTTATAGTGGGTACTAAATGACCTGATACCTTTTTCAAGGTAGAGACCTAGGAAAGGATTAGGAATCATTATTCTTTGTGGTTGTGTTTGAATGGGTAACCTGTTGGATAGGTTAGTATAAAATGAATAAAAGAAAACAATTAATTAATGATAAAGTCTTCCATATACATGCTTTAGGAGCTCTAAATATTTTTTCTTTTGCAGATATAGCTCTAGGTTGACCTCCTCATTAGGTTTGCATGGATGATGTAGATCTGGTTATGAAAGTATGTCATCATAGAGTATATGTTGATGGTGAAGACACTTTGAGGAGGACACACTAAGAGTTTCTACACTAGAGTATGAAGAAGTGCAAGGGATATATTTCATATGTAGTCATAGATGTCTAGTTAGAGGAGGTTTTGATAGCTATCTGTTAGATCTATGATTTAATGGAGAACTAGTTGTCATTGGTTGTGACAATGTAGTGCGGGGTAGTGAGGAATTGGTGGTTCCTATTCCTCAGGGATCATGTGGAGTCGGTAGTCTCGTGGGAGAAGTTTTGAGAGCAGTTCAGAGTGGAGTTTCATTTGGTGACCACGAATGTATCTAGTTTCCAGGAGTTTCTTACCCTTCAACAGGGGAGCTCCAGTGTGCAAGATTTCAGGATCTATTTCTAAAACCTTCTATGATATTATTCAAACCTATTTATAGATAAGGATGCCAGGGATAATTATTTTTAGGAGGCCTTATGTCCATATATCTAGTTACATGTCACCCCGTATATGCTGACTATATATCTCAAGGAGCTAACAAGGGAATAGGTCATCAAGAGAATGTTATTCAGAAGAAAATAATCATGAGATGGGAGTTATCATGATTCCTCATGAAGTGACGATGGGGTCTGGGAATCCTAGTTTTCAGTAAAGAAGTGTTTTCGTTCGGCTAGGGGTGGGTCCCAGCTCTCAATATAACATTTCTATGGGGGAGGTAGCTCTCAGCCCAATGATAATGGATCAATATATTTTTTCACTTATGGAGTATAAGTTCATCAGTGACATGAGTTCCCCACCATTCTGAGAAGTCAGTGTGTTCTAAGTGTTCCTCTCCAGGTTCCTCTGTTGAGGTAGTTTCATATGAGGCAATAGTAGCAGGTTTCACCATTTAGGATCAAGTGATAAAATATAGGGAAATTAGAAGACAACCCTAGAAGACTCCACGTACTCTAAGAGTAGAGTGTGGTTGTGGATGTGGTTTTCAGTAGGGTCAGAGAGGTCATGGAGTAGGTCATAGTCAACTTCTTGCATTACCGTTTCCAGCACCAGGAAAGCTAGATGTCGTTCGATCAACCCTTTAATTATTTTCTACATGGGGTGTATTCCTTGATTGATTCAAGAGAAACACACTCCTTCATACCACCTTCCCTTGTCCATGCCTTGGGACATGAGGTAGATAGTCTTCCAGGGCCCTTGGCTTTGAATATGCAAGTTGGAGGTCAAGCTGACTTGTTTGAAGTATGTAGAGACTGTAAGCTAGTGTTCAGGAAGAACCACTCTTGGGGATATTACCTATCTTTATAGATACACCCATAGGATTTCATCATCATCATTTTTTTTGTATTTAATATAGGCTATATTGGATTCCATCTGGAGGAAGGTGGTGTTCTTCGATGAGGATGGAGATCCAGCGGTGTTTGTTTTCCAGCGAGACCCTCTAATGGGTCAGAGGAATATTCCTTACTTATCAATCTTGATGGATAATATGATTTTGAGTTCATTAGAGGTTTAGAAGTTGGTGTTTCCAAGTGTTATAGAAGAGTACCCTGAAGTATTTCCAGTAGAGGATGTTGTGTTACCCCCTCAATGGGAGATCGAGTTTAGTATTCAACTACATCAACAAGTGTATACTATCTTGATGTCACCGTATAGGATAGAAACATTGTGAGTTGCAAGAGTTGCGTATATAGATCCATGTTATTTTTTGTGTGGTTTTGTTTGGCCAAGCATGTAACACTAGGGTGCACTAGTTTCGTTTGTGAAGAAGGATGGCATCAGTTTGTGATTGTGTATAAATTAACATCCCTTGAACCAAGTGATGGTGAAGAACCACAATTCTCTTCCATGGATTAATGATTTATTCGATCAACTTAACGGTGAAACTTGGTTCTTGACTATTAGTTTTCAATTAGGATATCATCATATGCACTTGAAGGATGATGATATCATGAAGACTAATTTGTGTTTTCATCCTCAGCATTAGGAGTTTGTTTTGATGAATTCTCTTGTTGTTTTCAACGGGTTAATAAATTCTGTGTTTAGTGATTTTCTATATAAGATCACAGTGGTCTTCATTTATGTTTTCATTTTATACTGCACATCCGAGGAGGAGTATTCCAAGCATCTTTATACAATTTTTGGAGTTCTTTATCAACATCAGATATTTGGGATGTTGTCGAAGTGCATGTTTTAAGATCAGGAAGTCCATTTCGTCTGGAATGTTATATCACATCAGGGAGTGTTTGTAGATCCTTCGAAGGTATAATCAGTTTTTTCTTGGTTATCCCTTAAGATAGTGGAAGAGGTTTGAAGTTTCCTTGGTCTTAGAGGCTATTATAAAATGTTTGTAGCCAATTTCTCTCAGTTTACGACTCCACTAAGAGCATTGACCTTGAAGGATCAGGCATTCCTGTTGAATGATCTGTGTCAAGAATATATTGAGTATCTAAAGGAAAAGTTTTCATTACTCCAGTTCGTTATCTCCTAGTATAAGGATTTCAATTTTATATTTTATATGATGCATCGAGTTGGGGGCTAGGATAAATTCTGATATAGAAATGATCTATTATTTCTTATGGGTCTCAACAGTTGAGACACCATAAAGGTAACTATGCCACCCACGATAACGAGTTGGAAGTTGTTTTGTTTTCCCTAAATTTGTGGAGAGATTACCTCATCAGAGAGAATTTTGTGGTTTTCACCGATCATAAGAGTCTAAGATATTTTTTCTCCCAACATGACATGAACTTGTGATAGCATCGGTGGATGGAATTCTTATAGGATTACAACATTGTAATTTCATATACACCTATAATGGGGAATGTTGTGGAGGACGTGTTGAGAATGATGTCATGTAGTTATGTAGTGTGTGAATCTGGTGATTCATGGATAGTGATGGAAGAACTTTTAGAATTACATCTGAACATGGGAGAAGTTGGGGTGTGTGTTATATTTTTTAGATGACGGGGAAGTCATCTATAGTGAAATAGGTAGAAGATTGCCAGTTATAGGTTATTTTGGTGGAGGTCTCGAGTAATCGACTTCTTGGTGGTGAGGCCCCTAATGGTTGCTCTGAGGATGAACAACACCATTTTTTGTTTCAGGAAAGGCTTTTAATTTCATTGGAATCACATGGTGTAGTTCTCTAAGAGATTCACAGTTCTCCCTTAGCAGTATGTCTTGGTGTGAAATTGAGGTACCGGGCCTTAAGGATTTGGTTTTAGTTTTCTGGTTTGAAGTGTACAGTCACAGAACTTGTGTCTTGATGTTCGGTCTTCTAGAAGGTGAATGTCGATCATTATATTCCCAATCGTTTTCTCCATCTGTTAGATGTTTCTTAGTGTAAGTGGGAGTACATGTCAATGGATTTTGTTACTAGTTTAACTCATGATCTGGGATTATATGAAGTTGTATGTATGGTAGTGGATCATTTGACGAAATCATCCCACATCATATAAATCATGTAGTTGATCTTAGTGGAGGTTTTGTTCAGGAAGTATCTGGATGAGGTGGTGAGACTCCACAGAGTCACAAGGATGATCATTTCCAATTGAGATCCTCATTTTACCTCTAGGATGTGGATAGGTCTCCATTAAGCTTTTTCTTCTTAAGTGTTCCTTATCACTTATTTCATCCATAAATGGATGGTCAGACAGAGTGGACCATCCGGACTCTTGAAGTCATGTTTCACTCGTATGCCCTAGATTTTAGAGGTTTTTGGATGTGGCACTTTCCCTTGGTAGTGATCTCTTACAACAATATTTTTCACTCTACCATTGGTATTTCACCATTTAAAGACTTTTTTGGATGAACTTTTTTTCTCCCTCATGATGGACTAAGGTCAGAGACTCAGTAATTATCAAGCCGAAACAGGTACAAAATATGATAGAGATAGTTCGGGTGGTTCATGAGAGGATGAAGGTTGCATAGGATCACCATAATTCCAATGATTATCATAGGGTGAGACCTTTAGAGTTTTACATTTAGTATCATGTGTTTCTAAAGGTGATTCCCCATTGTGCGAATCAAATTTTTTTTTACGAGAGTGATCTTTCGCCCCATTTTATTGTGTATTTTTAGGTGTTGGCTCGTGTTGGAGTCGTATCATACAAGATGAAACTTCCTCTACATGTGATCGAGATACATGATGTTTTACATGAGTCATAGTTATGTCATTGTCTTCATCATGACTCTCACATAAATGGTTGGGAAGAGATCGATGTTGATGCTGATGTGAGGTTCGAGGAGTGTCCTGTAGAGATCCAGGACTATAAGGAGAAGGTGCGGGGCAGGCATGCAATCCCCCTGGTTCGTGTCTTGCAGAAACATGGTGGCATTGAGGAGATTACTTGATAATGTGACTTGTAGATATATTCTTAGTACCCTGAGTTGTTTGATGTTTATTTATTCTCATATAACATTGTTCCATTGGTAGTTGTCGACCCTTTCTACTTATGGGATGGATTTATCTTGTTTCTTGTTGTGACATTCTCTCTTTTGAGAGGTATATCCCCTAGTATAGTGTTTAGGATATTTTTGCGGTTGTTAAATGGTTTTTCACTTGTTCTTTTAATGAGGTGGTGAGCCCATGTAGTGGAGAATGCTTTGAGAGGAATATTGTGGGGTGGTTATTCAGATGACCTTTATATGTTTACTCTCTGTATTTGTTTTGGATTCTGAAGGATGAGAATGTTTTGACTGGTATTTGATGTTAGGTAACATATCTGTATGGATCAATCATTTCCATGTTATTGAAGGTTGAATTGCTCAGAGGTGGATTAGAATAAGTTTGAAGATGTTCAGTTAAGTAAAATCTATAAGGAGGGGATTACACAGCGTGTAACACCTTTACATGACATCACATCATATTTCATGGGTTGTTTTATGGTGTGAAAGAAGAGTTCATGGTGTGAAATAATTCATGGTCTTAAAAATAATATAAAATTTTCAAGAAACATTTTTTTGGGGGAACTAGACCTCAAGGAATTATAGAATGTGAAAGAGGATGTCAATTAGTGTAATTCCCCAACTCTGTATGTTTTAATTTTTATTCAGCTGCTCAGTTTTCATCAAAACCTATGGAAGCATGGGCTCTCCCTCGACCCCCAAAGACCCAATGACCCTTTATTTAGTTATTTTCGGATTCCTTCATAAAGGAATGGTCCCTAGCTCCCTCCTTTAGTCTATAGTGATTAATCTTCGATATAAGGTATGATCCACCTCTATTCTTGAGGTTTCATCAATCAGTTCCCATCTGTTTCTCCTTCTATGTGATGGTGTGTGATATCCATAATTTTAATGGAGTTTTATTGGTGGTTTTTTGGTTCAGTTGTGTTTCGGCATCCTCAGTTGGATTCAGTTATTGTAGGAGAGGTGATCATGATCCATTTCATTGATTTGATCTTGAGCGAAAAATGTCAATAACCTTTTTAGGTAAGGGATTCAGTGATTCTCTATTTACTTATGTAAAATAGTAGATCCATCATTATTTGGCCCTTTGGGTCATAATAAAATTAACCAAATAATTATATGTACCAGATTAATGAAATTGGTATCAATCACATAACGATGTTGTTGTTTTATATCGTGATAACTATTTTATTATTGATTTTCTATATAGTGTGATATCTATACATTTCTTGGTTAGTATATTGTTCTTCATAAAAATTGGTAATTAATGTAAATCCATAATTAATTTATAATTAATTGGATAAAAGATAAATAGGCATGTTTAATGAATTTGGTTGTCGTTGTTGTAATTTGATGATAATAAAATTGATGCAAGTGAGCATGTTTAATTGAATTGGTTGATGAACCTAAATCATGTTGATTCTCATTGATAAAATATTTAAATTGATAATAAATTAATTGTTTAATTAATTTTGATATAGATTTTGATAGCTTTTTCCTAAGGTTGCATATAGTTGGAAAAGACTTGACGAGTATGGAAATGGGAGTGTTATTAAAATAAATTAAGAAATGATAGCATAGATTTATTTTATAGAATTCATGGGAATTGGAAATGGGAGTGTTATTAAAATAAATTAAGAAATGATATTTAACGTGTGAGGTTAGATCTTGATGGGATGGAGTGCTGAGTTTTTGTTTTTGAGGAGTTGTGGACTCAGTTTGGTTATTCTTCGAGGGCATGGAACTTGGTTGTGATGTGAATGGAATGTGAAGTGGAAAAGGATAATGGTTAAATAATGGTTAAATAATTAATTAATGTAAAGTGAAATTGATAAAAATGGATAAAGTAACTTAATTTATCTCCTTAAATGTAAGTGTTCATATATGATATCTTGTCTTAACCATGACAATCAGGACTCTATGAGATGTTAGTTGCAGACGAGTCTTAGACTAGGTTGTGCCCATATTATTGTTGTGATAAATATTATATCCTATAATTTTGTGTTTGGATATGCTAATCCACCATATCAATTAGGGAAAATAACACCCCAGGGATTCTGAACCAAATAGAGTGGGTTCCCCAACATCACAATGGGAGGATAGATGGATGACTACCCTTGTTGGCCCCGCTCTCTTATCTAGGTAATTACTTATGCTGGAATGCATAGAGGTCATTTTTTCCCATATATGTGTGTAGAGGGATGTAATAGATTTTGGTTATTCATACATATATATTCTGGATATATTTCCCTATGGACTTCTATAGGTGTATCGTGTATAGGTTTTTGTGGCTTAAGGTTCCTTACTCAGTGTATGGGTTGTGATGGCGTGAGGTATAATACCCAATGTATCATACACATTATATGATATGTGGTGGATCCTAGAAACTACCTGGTTATTATTTTTTGTGGACAAGGTGGTTTTGTTGCACGAGGTGTATTTTGTGGTTCTTCTCCTAGATGTCTTCAGGCATGCCTTTTTTGAGAGAGATGCTCAGGACGTGCGATGATGGGGAAACACAGCCAACCATTGGGGAAGAGGTAGCAGGGTAACCTTGATATTATGTATTATATTATATACTCTTGTTTTCGATACTTGGTGAGAGTAGACATGGTGAGGCTAGGAATGTAGTATACCTCATTAGTGATGAGTTAGTTTCACTTGTTGTCCACAGAGCATTAGAAAGATTTCATCACTTTTATACAAGAGGTTTCAGGGAGGATCCTACTGTGTATATTATTATGCTCACCCCGTGTTATGTAAACTATTTTTTAGGTCTGTTGGAGCATGCTGAAGATAAATCTAGTTACTTAAACCTTGTTTGTTTCAGGATCTGTTTGGGGTTCAAGGTCGGTGTCGTCTTTACCTTTCCTTTGGTACATGCAGTTTTTTCATTATAGTTGTAGTATTTTTTCAATAAATTACATGTGTGTACATGGGATTTCTTTTATATTATATTATGTGATTAAGTTGGTTTGTGTCTTTCATATCACTCTCTTTCTTATTTGTTCTCTTATACGGCAATGCCTCCAATCGATGTGTTTATTATACCCTTAGTTCTAGTCACAAACCCACATCAAATGGAGGTTGTACTCCGGGTTCATTATCTTTATTCTCACATTATCATCCCAGGAGGGGTACACTTTTTGGGGAAGGGTTCATGATATCAATATTGTTCCATCCTTTATAGAAGAATGTTTATCTTATGTTATTCTTGAGGTAGTTGCTTTACTTTTCCATCCCATATTATTGAAATGTAGGAAGTAGAATATTATATTCCTAATCCAATACATCACCTGAGTTCCCATGAGACACCATCCTTATCTTATTTAGTGGGTTATATATTTAAATTACGAAAATGTGGTTAATCAAACATTTCTATAGTTAGTTTGGCGTAGTCATAATGATTCTCAACCTATATCCCATATCAAATGGTTTGACATTTATAATATCATTGTATTCTCCCTCAAACCTATTTTTAACTCAGTTTATTTTTGTTCTAGCCATCATTACACTAAAATTGGATAAAATGATCAATGAAAAGTTATCATCATAAGATAATTATCCATGATAACTAAAGGGAATATTAACTAAAATTTGTCTCGTATTATAATACCATCATGTTAGGCTGTAATTATTTTTTTTAAGTTATTTAATTATTCATTTAACTTATATCATTTTGAGATCAAATTATATCATGTTATATTCAACTCCTATTAATCTTTATTTATCCGAGTTTTATTTATATAGATTTTTCATTGAATTCATAACCGAATCCATCAAAATTACAAAGGAATTATTCCTTCATAGTGGTTCATATATAGTTTATCATCAGCCAAAGGATATTCCCTAAGAGATTATACATCGACATCTAGTCCTTGTCTAACTCATTATGTATCTAAGTGATGATTACTAAAATGCTTATCCAAATCTTTTGGGATTGTTACTCCTTGGTGTAATTGTTCCACAAACCCACCAACTTTCATATATCTAGATATGGATATAATTTCATGCAAAACCACATATTAATTTTTTTTAAATCACAACGTATCCAAATATATATCTTTATACCTTATATTTATCTATAGAGTGTTCACTAATATTATCATACCCTAATATCCTATAGTAACTAGTAAATTATTTGATATTAGGTATAGATACCCAAGCCTTGAACACTTTTTATTTCATAGTACATAATATAATTTTCCCGAAAAAAACACAATCCAATGATCAATAGGTCTAGTGTATTTAGTCGACTGGATTTAAAAGTATATCATATTCAACATAAAAAATTATTTAATACTCTATGAAGTTCTCACAATTCATTTATATCTTTTTATAATGAATAGGATACTCTAGGGAAAATAAACAAGGAAAATGGTTCTCTTGAAAGCCCAGTTATGGGGTAAACAATGGAATAAAGAATAATAGGCCAGTCAAGATAAAAAACATGATTTCATATGTAGATTGATTTCAGTCAAAGGATTATGTAATTATTAAATATATAATAACATCATGTAATAATAGAATATGTGGAAATAATGTCAGAAACTATATAATTAACAAATGTCAAGGGTCACTACCGATACCATCTTCATAGAGTTGAATATTCCATATACAGGATTGTGTTCCCTCCCAATTTTCGTAATCATATTTGAAAAAGTACCACGGAGTATTAGGATCACTACCTAATACCATACATAAAAACTCATGATATATAAATCTTTACTGAATACATTGGAGGGCTATATAATTTCTACTGCACATGTCACAAAACATAGTGTACATATGCTAACTGCCTATGAAAAGTATATAATATCTCATCATATAGAAAAATAAAAAAATCATTATAGTTATTTATAATTTCAATCCCATTAATATCATTTTAAAAATCAAACATATCTTTACCGCATGTAGAAATGAAACCATACATAAAGAATAATCACAATCAAAATTCTTGAGGAGGAAGTGGGCTTCCAAATTTTTATTGAAGACATAACTAAAGACTAAATCAAGGTGATTATTTAAGGAATATGAAATTATAATATTTATAACATTGATTATTGAAAATTGGATATAGTTTTTCATCATGGAAAACAATTTTATAAAACTCATGGTAACGATCTGAATAGGAATGAAAAAAATGAACAACAATTGTGGGGTTTTATGAAATAAAAAATGGATAAAAATAGAAGAAAAGAATTTATTATTCTATAAAAAATGATAATTGATCCATGATGGTTTTCCATAAAATAAATATATTTTTATGAATATATTAATCATTTAATAATATTTTTACATGGGAAATTTTTTATAACCGATATTAAATGAGATGGTTTCTTCAAATTAGGTGTACTTTAAAGTGATAATTTACAATGGAATTAAAATAATTTATAATCATTAGAATATAAATTAGTTTTAAAAAGTTATATATATATATAAGGTTAATATATAGAAAAATAATATATTTTCAAGAGAATAAGATTCCATAAAAGGGAGAATATGAAATAGAACTTGTAACCAACAAGCAACAGTGGTGGTACAGAAGATCCCATAACTCATGTTTGAATGCTGTCAAAAACTACTATTAAATTCAAGAATAATTTATTTATTTTCAACAAACATTTACCCATGAACCTTATTCATATATATTTAATTTTTTAAGGTCTATTTAGTACCTTTTTTATTTATTTTTATTATATTCTTTTCTTATGTATGCTACTTAGGTTTGTTCTATTAGTTTATTAATTAAAATATTCCATTTTTTCCATGGTAAAATGCATTGTAAAATAAAATAATAAACTCCATAATTTTTTTCATTTATGTGAATTATTTTTCTGTCATAAAAATTGTTATTCAATTTCATAGGTTACCCCATAGTAGACCCACATTATGTAAATTTTCATTATAATTTCATTTAATAATGGTAATGTTACTACAATAATTTATTATTTATAATATATAGGAATTCATAATATCTCTATTTCCAAATATATTTTTTTTAGAATATCATTTTTGAATAATAAATATTTTTTTATAATAAAACATTTTAGGTAGTTTTGTAAAACAAAAAATGTTTTTTTGTTGAAGGTAGTCTGTATGTATGAACACATAAAATATTCTTTTTATATAGAATAAAACAGGGTATAAATTTTAATAATTATAATTTAATAATTATACACACGAGTTAGATATAATATTTGTTAATTTAATAATTTTTCTTAATAGTTCATTAATGCTTATGATGAAAAACCAAATATGTCATTTGTGGAGGCGATAGTACATGAACACATATAACGATGTTTTCATTTTTCTCAATGATTTTGTATAAGGTATAAAATTGATATTTCATTAGTATAATAAAAAATAAAAATAGAAAAAACCCAAGTTTTATCATACCATAAATGATATGGTTGTTTACGGGGTATGTATGAATAATAGGACTAGAAATGTTGGGTTGAGTGTATTAACTCAGCCTTGGAATATCTCTCTTGACTGAATCCTTATTAATCATTAGAATTGTATTTTTTGGACCAATAATTCAAGGTAATTGTGGTGTTTTTGATGAAAAAATAGGGTAGATCTGTGGTTGAAGTAATTGTTTGGAAATGATGGATATTTGGGGGGGATGTTATCTCCCCTTTTAAGTAATGTGATAGGCACTTTCTAAAATCTATTTTCTTTTCAATAATGGCCCAATATTATTCTAGGTTTAAGGATCAAAAATCAGCCAATAATGGTTTTAGGAATGGGATACATATGTTCCTTAATCTTCCATCCTATAGCATAATAGTTTTTCCCATATTCTAGAGACATGATCAAGGATTAAACCACTTTCTAATAATTTACCCTATCCATAATAACTTCACTCTCACCGTCGCATTCAATTTAATTTAGAGAAAATTAAAATTGACATTTTTTAATCAATTGAACATTATGATTTTGAAAAATGGAAATCATTTTGTAAAAAAATATATGATATATATAAATTAAATTTTGTGTTTTTTCAAATAATGTTAAAAACCATTTCTTAACAAAGTTCACATAAAACCAAAAATATACATGTGAGATAAAATTATCATTGTTTTTAATTTTATAGAAAGATATGGGTTTATTAAGACAAATAAATATTATCTGGAATTAAATTCAAAATAAAACCGAAATATAGAAAAAAAAATTAAGTAAATATAAAGAAGAAAAATTTTATTAGAATTTAAATATTAATTTTATATTATAAGAAAATACATTGGTTTTTATAAATTACTAAACTTTTCATTAAAATTTTTTAATTTAACCATCTATAAATATTTGATAAAAAATGGTTTTATATAATTCTATGTCTCACTTGTAAAAAAGATGAAAGAACAAGTTATTATTTTGGAAAAAAGTCATTTTCAGTATTCAAAAAAAAATTATTATTTTATAAAAATTAAAAAAAAATATTCTAGAAACATTTTTAAAATATGGGAATCCTCTTTAGAAGTATTCCCCAACCAATTCCCAAATGGGAATCCTCTTAAGGAGTAAGCCCCAAAAAATTCCAAAATGGGAATCCTCCTTAAGAGTAAACCCCAATCAATTCCCTAATGGGAATCATCATTAGGATTAAGCTCCAAACAATTTCAAAATGGGCATCCTCTTTAAGAGAAAGCCCCTACCAATTCCCAAATGGGCATCCTCCTTAGGAGTAAGCCCCAAACAATTCCAAAAAGGGCATCCATCCTAGTGTAAGCCCCTAACCATCATCCTCTCTTCCTTTCATTAGATCCTTATCCAATGTGAAGAGAACAGAGGGAGGGATCGTCGCCTCACCCTCTTCCTAGTTCGCCTTGACCTCGCTCACCCTGGCCACCGTTGGATCTCCATCCTCCACCAACATAGAAGTAAAAGTGTATGTTTCATTGTTGAATCTTTCACATCCTCTTGTTTCTCACATCCTATTTGTGTTATTTTTTGAAATATGTTTTCTTGTTTTTTTCCCCATGTTGTAATGCTTGAAATTGTGGTTATTTACCTTGTTAGTTATTCCATCATTGTATGGTTTTCTTTTAATATTTTATTAAAAGGGATTGTGGATGGTTTTTAAAGAATGAATAAAGGAAATCATGACTCTAAAGTGTTTTCAATGTATTTTAATAATGAGTTTAAAAATTGTTATCAAATGAGAAAATTTGGAATGTTTTTGTTGGCTAATTAAAAATGTTTTCAATGTGATTGTTTTCATTTAATGAATATCTTTGAAAAATAGTTTTAACACACTTTTATGTGTTACTATTTATTTGGTAAAACATTATAGGAAATTATATTTTCCAAATTTATTTCAAAATAGATTTTTAGGATGTCAAATAAAAGTATTATCATAGATTTATTAGATTTTTGTGACCTGGTGGGATTTTAGATCATGCCTATATTTATATGTTTAGGTTTGTTCTGGCTCGTTTTGCTTCATCTAGATCTTCTAAGAGGAATATATGGTTGGATGGTGACCCTAGTTTGACATATTTTGTGTGTTTTTTTTAAATATCAATATTTCAAAATCAATTAGGATGGATATGAATAACGAATGTATAGATTCTAATCGCATGACAAAAGAGTATGAAGATGTATTGAATGATTTCATCATGTTTGAAAAAGATCATGCATATGACCATTCTTATGTATTTTTCCTGTTTTTATGTTGTTTTTATTCAAGACTAATTATTCCAGAGGAGTTGTAATAATATTTGATCATTTAATGAATATATATATGTTATGAATTTTGGAATAAACATGGGGAAAAGGAGAATGTAGCTAGAGGATGGGATATAAATACATTTTATGGATCATCTAATATGATTTAAATTGTGGACAATGAACAATACCATATTGAAGATGTGATTAAATGTGTAAATAATGATGAAGATCATATTGTGGAAATGATAAGGACATTTGAAGATGAACTTCATGATTTTCCAAAATTGATTAAGAAGTTAAAGAGTTGTAAAAAAACATCATTGTATGCTGGTTTTACTAAACATGTATCATTTTATTCTATACTATAACTGTATAATTTAAATGTAGGAAATTGATGGAGTGATGCCAATATTACAGAACTGTTTTCACTCCTGAATGACATCCTCAGAGAAGAAAATTAGCTCCCTACCCAGACAGATGATGCCAAAAAAAATGTTATGCTTGGTGGGTCTGATCTTTGGAAGAATAAAAACTTTCCTGAATGACTGTATACAGTTTCTCATAGACCATGAATCACTTACAGAATACCCAAAGTGTGGTGATTCTTGATACATGAATGATGAATCCGGTCATATTAAAGTTGTAAGGTAATTTCCAATCATTATAAGGCATAAGAACCTATATGTAATTGAGAAGACTATAAGAAAATTGACATGGAATGAATATAAAAAAAATAAATAATGGTAACAACCCCATAAAGAAGACTATCCTTAGTGAAAGAGAATTGATCATGAGTATCCTGAATTTGTAAATGAGCTGAGAAACCTTCGTCTTTCATTATCTACAAATGCAGTGAATCATTTTTATTTTCAAGGTAACACTAATAGTACATTTCCATATATGTTGGAAAATTACATTTCACTATTCCCACGAATTTTTATGAAACATTAACCAAGATTTGTTTCTTATTAAATTCTATATGCAACAAGGTTATAGACATTGTGAAATTTTCAACTATAAAAAGGGAAATTATTGTCACATTATGTTAATTTGAAATATTATTCCCATCATCATTCTTTGATATTATGGTTCACATGATGGATCATTTTATGAGAGAGATTCGACTGTGTGGCCTTGTACCCTATAGATGGACGTACCCTACTAAAAGGTATATTAATATTTTGAAACTGTATATCAATCAATGAATTCAGCCAGAGGGTTGTATTACAGAGCGATATATTGTTTATTAATTCATTGAATTATGTACAGAATACTTGTTTAATGTTGAAAGAATCTTTCTACCTAAATAGAATCCCACCAGGCGGCTTGCAGGTGAAGGAATGTCTAGAATAGATATTGTCACAATATATATTTCTGATCAAGAGAAGGCATACCATTATGTTTTTCATAATAGTTTGGATCTTTCCCCACATGTTGAAACCCAAAAATATGTTCTTAGTAATTTGACACAATGAAGGGATAAAATATGGATATCAAATACACAAAATCAATAGTTTATATGATAGTTTCAGGAGCATATTTTGAAAGAGTCGGATGAAAATATGGATTCAATTTCAGAATGACATCGAGGGATATCCAGAGCACCAAGTGGGTATGTAATATATTATAATGGTTATGGAATTATTTGTTATAAATTCTATACAAATGAACATAATGAAGACTGTACAATAAAAAATAGTGGAGTTACACTTATGCCTGAAGGGATACATGTTTCAATTACTAACGACATAAATCCAATTTAGGTTAATATTTCATAATTTAGATTAATCAAAAAAATATGGGATTTGGATTAAACAATATTCCAAGTACCATTTTTTTAATGAAAGTGGGTTGATAATAGGAGTGCTGTTAAAATAGATGAATTGGGATTTTTGAAAGTGGATTTCAGTAATGAAGGTTAAAAAGACAAACCATTTATAATGGAATCATAGGAAGTACATATATTTTTCATAGCGGTCCCAATGTAGAAGGAAATTTTTATGTTAAATTAGACTACAATAAAAAAAATTTGGATAGTTGATTGAGGTATCGAATAACATCATCCTTAAAAAAAAGAGTGAGTTCAACAATCAGGTTATGTTTTTTTGTAATATAAATTGTGTTAGCTCATGTTATTATCTATTTGCTGCTACATTTATGTAATCTAAATTAAATGATAAACCACTAATATAGATAATATCTTTTGCACATACTGGTGCACCCAATCCAAAGGAACAATAAGTCTCTCAACCTACTGTTGCTCGCAGTGTAGAGGAACGATGACCTTAGGCATGTGATGGTGATACCAATCCTATGGAACAATAGGTTTTTCAACACAGTTTTTCTCCCAATGTATAGGTACAATGACCATATGAACATGCTGATTCTACTGATTCATAGGAATAAAATAATGACTATGGTGAATCCGAGGAAATGGCAGACAAAGAAGGACTGGTGATTCAGAAAAGAAGAGCATTATAGTTTTATAGTTTTATCAAAAATCTATAAGGAGAAAATAAAAATTATTAAATATGAGGTAAGATAGAATGTTCATAGGTAATATGTTAACCCCAACAAGGCCATGTTCAGTAGTTACATTTAAATCATCAATCGGCAACGTGTGTCGATTGATGACGATTTTTGGCACCATGTTGCGCCGCTGATTAATAAACTTATGTGGGAAGAGATTAGGATAAAATTATGGTATCATTTATTTATTTTAATAAAATAATAAAATAATAAAACATTGAGTTACTCTTAACCATCCATTATAGAGTGCATTTATAATAGATTAATCTCATATGAAATTTGTATTGATGCTTGATGGAAGCATTCATAGAGGATTTCACACAATTAAAATGAGATATCATCTTAAGGATGATAAAGGGAAAATAAATCTTCACTGACCACTTATGTATACATACCTAATAACCTAAGAATCATGGGATGTGTTTACTGGTTCTCATGTGGATGTGTCTGTTTAGGTACATTATGTATGGTAATATATTTTTGACAATAAATGTATTCATCACTTTGATTGAAATATTATTATTTATGAAACAACAACAAAGTGCTAAAAATATGGAATGGGAAGAAAACCCAATGTATCACTTCTGTAAAGCAATGACAGGGAACGCTTCACTTGAAAAAAATGGTAGGTATTTTAAATCTATCGTAATACTTTTATGTGATATGAAAGTATATCATAATCATTTTTCTCTCCTTATATGAATATTGATGAATTCAAATCCAAATTCACTTCCATCCCATGACATGTGTTATATAAGGAGTAACATGTAAATAAATATGGGATACTAATAGGTGATAACAAACAAAAAGTGTAGGAAACATGAGTAAGTATGACGTAATAAAAGATTTTTTTTTAAATCACAATTACATAAGAATGATTACTTATTTTTATATATTTTCTATCTAAAATATTCATATAAATCATCAACACTTGTACCATATTATCACATACTATTGGTGGACTTGAAGTGGAAATAACAGCATGACTGTGTTGGAGCTGTGTGTTTGGGGTGAAACCTAGAACATATTTTGAGAAACAAAACAAGGGGAGGATAAATGTGAATAAATAAAAGAGATGAAATCAATATTATCTACCCTTGACGAACAATTACATTATAATACTGAGTTGAAAATGTTATTGGGAGTAAGAAAAGAGTATAAATAACTCAAGAACAACCATTGCATTAAGATCCCACCACCACGAGCATTGAGGCTAGCTAATCCCCTCAAATATATTTCTTAGTTGAGGTAATTAATGTTCTAATAATTTTTTCTGTCAAATTGGAATCATAATGACACCAATAGCTTTCTATATACTGAAATTATATATGGTGAAAATTAATGTGATTTATATCTATCAACTCACACCCATCTCCTTAAAGTGAGGGTTGTGGTATTCAATATCGAAGTCAATAGTATACATAACAGAACACTTATAATAGGTCATGTGAGAGTGGAGATTAGTAGATCTCATAATCAAAGCATTGAGATACCTATTACACTTGATAACTTAAATATTAATATGGTCAACCAAGCTCTTGGAAAATTTGTTTCATGGTTTTCACGTCTTATAATAAAACATGTCGACAAATACGTATTCATTTCTAATTTATTTTTCAATTTAAACTTTTAAAAATTAATGAAAAAGGTCTGAACTGATGAATGTTGTTACAAAATGATAAAGGTAATGGAGTGAAATGAAATACTAACTCGAAAACATCTAAATGGTTGAACAACTGATCAAAAATATCTTCCAAAATCACCATTTCACCACCTGTTCAATGGCTGCATTTACTAATATATTTATTTCATTAAAATACAAAGTTACAAAATTGTAGTAATCATATAGTTGATTTTGATGTAAATATTTACAGAGAGTAAGGTACAGAGTACATGCTACAAAGAATGTAAATGAAAAAATCAACTATGAATGTCTTTGACCCTTATTTGTAAATGTATACATGAGGTATGTGTTTAAGACTTGATTTTCCAAAAGATGATATACTATGTTAATTATGACTAAATTGATTTCATATATTTGATATAAATATATATATCAAAACCAATTAAATGTATTTCCCTATGCAATAAAATTTGCACTCATTAGTCCTTATGACACAAAAATAGAACAAAACAAAACTGAATCCAAAAAATGGAAGGAATAGTGGAAGACTTAGTCAAATCATTTGAAAGAAAATATATAGATGGTAGATTCTTCTTAATACCAAAGATACAAGGGTAAAACACTAAAATTTAATCATATCAAATATATTTTCATTTTGTTCATTAATTATTAATTTTTGTGTTTTAAGAAACAGTGGATTCTCATTGTTGTTAATTTGGATAGTCCAACGAATTATTTCTTAGATCCAAAACATGGATATCAAAAAAATCGAAAACACATGATGGAATTTGTGAATAAGTAATACACAACATATAACTTTTTAGAACTAAACTTCAATTTATATAATTTATTTTATGTTTTAATGAGAATTTTTTATGATAGGGAGGTGTATCAATTTTGTAAAAAACACGGAATGGGGACATGAATTAAGCACAAGGACCCTTACAAGTTCTACAACTAGAAAAGTAACAAGGTATATATAATAATATTTCACTATCCAAACACATATCAAAAAATTAAATATTTTCCTAGCTATTTCTGCTATATCTGAAATAAACAAATGGAAATTATTGTGGTTATTATGTTTGTAAATTTATGAGGGAGATCATATTCTATCAACTAACTAGCATCCCTAATGATGTATTTTTGAAGATAATTTCTATTTCATTTAAAATATTTATTAATCCTTTGCGTATTCATATTCATCCAGTACTACAATTACTATCGAAAAGGCTCATATTCACTAGAATATATATATTTTCTTATAAATGAATTGGAATAATACTTGATTTTAGAATTCACTCTAATAACAAGAATATGTGACTTCTATAGAAGTAGTGGATATTTTTCACTACAAAGAACAGTATATTAGAAATGGTTTTTTAGAGGGGGTTATAAACAACCCCTTATATATTCATTTTATAGGGGTTTATGTACACCCCCCCCCCCCACAAATTATCAAATTTAGAGGGGGTTCACATCCCCCTATAAACTTTTTTGCATTATTTTTTTAATATTTGGATGGATTTGAAAGAAAATAATTTCAAAAGAACAACTAATTTAATAATTAGTGGTGCTATATATTTAGTTGGATTTCAGATGTTATATATATATATATATACAAATACATGTTATAAGGGGGTTTTAACCCACTATAATGCATGACATTATAGAGGGTGTTTTGAACCCACTGTAATGTATGACATTAGAGAGGGTTGTAACACCCTCTAAAAGATGAAATTAGAGGGGTTTCGGAACCGCCACTAATCTCTTAGATTAAAGGGGGTTTCGAACCCCTTTTAATTTATGAAGTTAGAGGGAGTTATAAATCCCTTTTATTTTAGGACATTATAGGGGGTTCTAAACACCCTCTAATTTAGGAAATCATAAGGGGTTTTGAACTCCCCCCCCCCCCACTAATTTATGAAGTTATAGGGACTTATGAACCCCCAACCATCTATGATATTAGAGGGGGATTTTAAACCCGCTCTAATTTAATAATCTAGAGGGGGTCATGAACCGCCACTAATCCATTTGATTAGAGGGTTTTTTTATCCCCACTTAATATTTATTTATTTTTTAAAATAATTCTCATATAAATTCATTTTTTACAATATGTGTGTGTGTGCATGTTTGTGTGTGTGTGTATATATATATATATATATTAATCACATTATATAAATGTATTTAAATGAATTATAATCATATATATATATATAAAGACATTATATAAATAATTTAAATAAATAATTATACATATAAACAAAAATTTATACATATATAAATATTTGTATACATAAAATAAATGTAATTCTAAATATATTTATTCAAATATATAAAATTTGTATATGGTTTTATAAATAAAATAAATTTATATTATGATTTATATATATATTAATCATATTATATAAATGTATTTAAATGAATTATAATCATATATATATATATATAAAGACATTATATAAATAATTTAAATGAATAATTATACATATAAACAAAAATGAAATAGTTCAACAATGTATACAACCATCATGAAATGATGAATTCCAATTAATTATTTAAATAATTTTTTCATCATTTTTTTTCTATTTGTTAGTTAGATTCCTTATAATGTTTATTTATTATTTATTTAGTTTTTTCATAGATCTTTAATCATTCCATTTATTTTTTTTCAAGCTTCCAACACTATATAGAGTCAATGTTCTTAACAGAAAAACATTCCTCATTGAAATATAGAATATTGGAGGAATCTCATGTACTCATTACAATGACTTCTCAAGATATGATGGTCACATGAACTTCCTCTTTTGTCCCCACTTTCAATAACGTTAAAGTTTTTTCGGTTATGAAAATCGAGTCAATATGCAGTATTGATAGTTTGAAAGATAATGGAAATTTAAATCATGATAACATTAATAGTTAAGGTTTTTATTGAGACATTGATACATATAAGAATCATCCAATCCTCAATCTGAAACACTGTGTGACTGGTATGACTCCCAGTTCTTCTTTCTATTAAAAATTGACATAAATTTTAATAAAAAATGCAATTGATGTACTCAAATCCAATAAAACCTATTCATATTATTTTGAAACTTTCAGAAAAAGGCCCATAGGTTATTTTCGATATGTATGAATCAACTGAACCTCAATATGATGCATGGTGTGACCATTATGACTAAAATCATGTGTATTTATTTAATGTTGAAATTAATTTTTTTAAAAAGAACAAATGAAATTGTAAAAACTAGTCAAACACCTTAATATTATTTTGATACATTAGGAAAACGACTCATAATTCATTTTTTATATGTAAGATTCATCCTAACCTTAATCTAATGCACTGTGTGGCCGATAAAACTCTAAGTGAGTCTATTTATTTAAAATATACATTAAATTTCATAAAAAAGAACTTGTGACATACTAAAAACAAATAAAAACCATTTGGATTGTTTTGATACATTAGGAAAACAATACATAAGTCTATTTGGATGTGTAGGACTAAACTGCACCTCAATATGATGCATGATGTGACCTATATGACAAAAAGTGTGTATTTATTTAAAACTGGAATTAGTTGTAGTAAAAAAGAACAAGTAATATACTGAAAACCAAGAAAACCCATTCTGATTGTTTTGATACATTAGGAAAATGATCTATATTTTACTTGTGATGTTTAGGAATCAACTAAATCTTAATATGATGCAGAGTGTGACTGGTATGACTAAAAGTGTGTCTACTTATTGAAAATAGACATTTTTTATTAAAAAGAACTAGTTAAATACTAAAAACTGAGAGAACACATTTAGATTTAACTTATACTATAGAAAAATGATCTATAAGTCATTTTTTATGTATAGGAATCAACCTCACCTCAATCTGATGCATGGTTCCCACTTTATAACTCTAAGTGTGTCAATTTACATAAAATTTACATTTATTTTTTAAAAAAGAACAAGTGATATACAAAAAACTGAGAAAACACATTCAGATTGCTTTGATAATTTTTAACAATGACCAATAAGTCATTTTCTATGGTTATGAATCATCCTTACCTCAATCTGAGGCGCAATCTTACCTATATAACTCTATGTGTGTCTATTTATTTAAAATAGACATTAATTTTTGTAAAATGATTAAGTGACATAATGAAACACAAGAAAATGCATTTTTATTAGTTTGATACTTTAGTGAAATGATACATATGTAATTTATGACATGCAGGAATCAACCCCACCTTAATATGATGTATATTGTGACTGGTAAAATTCCAAGTGTGTCTTCTTATTAGAAATTATCATTTATTTTACTAAAAATAACAAGTGACATACTAAAAACTAATAAAAATAATTTGGATTATTTTGATTCTTTTTAAAAATGATATATTATTCATTTTTGACATGTGGGAATAAACATCCCTTCAATATGATGCATGGTGTGACCGGTCTGACTAAAAGTGTTTTTATTTATTTAAAATTGATATTAATTTTAGTAAAAATAATAAGTGACAAACTAAAAACTGATAAAAATCTTTCATATTGTTTTGAAAATTTAGGAAGAAGAACTATATGTCATTTTTGTTGTGTACGAATCAATTTTACCTCAATCTAATGCACATTGTGACCTCTATAACTCTATGTGTGTCTATTTATTGAAAACAAAAATTAATTTTAGTAAAAAGAACAAGTGACATACGGAAAACTAAGGAAATGCACACAGATTGTTTCAATAATTTATGAAAATGATAAATATTTCATTTATGAAATTTATAAACAAATATCACCTCAATATTATTCATGGTGTGACTATTATAGTTCCATGTATGTGTATTTATTTGAAATTGACATTAATTTTAGTAAAAAGATCAAGTGAACTTCTGAAAACTAAGTAAAATCATATAGATTGTTTTTATTATTTAGGTAAAAGATATATAAGTCATGTATGAGCTGTTTGAATCAAATTCACCACAATCTGATGCACAGTGTGACTGCTATAACTCTAAGTGTGTCTATTCATTTTAAATTAACATTAATTTTAGTAAAAACAAAAATTGACATACTTAAAACTGAGAAAATAAATTTGTATTTTTTTGATACTTTAAAAAAATGATCCATAAAATATTTATGATGTGTAAGAATCAATAACACCTCAATATGATGCACATTGTGACAGATATAATTCCATGTTTGTATATTTATTTAAAATTTACATTAATTTTAGTTAAAATAACAAGTGACATACTAAAAATCTAGAAAACCCATTCATGTTAATTTTCTACATTATTAAAACGATCCATAAGAAATATTTTATGTTTTGGAATAAACCACACCTCAATATGATGCAATTTATGATGGTTATAACTAATAATAAGTCAATTTTTTTAAAATTTGATAGTAGTTTTAGTAAAAAGTACATGTGACATACTGAAAATTGAGAAAACACTTTTGTATTATTTTCATATGTTCGGATAATGATTCATAAGTCATTTTTAACATGTAGGAATCAACTATACAAAAATTGGATGAATAGTGTGATTGCTATAACTCTTAGTGTGTCTATTTATTTAAAATTGACATTAATTTTAGTAAAAATAAAGAGTGACATACTGAAAACCATGAAAAAAAATCAAAATGTTTTTATGATTTATTAAAATGATCTATAAGTACTTTTTAATGTGTAGGAATAATTCTTACCTCAATATGATGCACGGTGTGACCGTTATGAGTAAAAGTATGTGATTATTTAAAATTGACTTTAATTTTAGTAAAAAGAAAAAGGGATATAATGAAAAACAAGAAAACACATCCTGATAGTTTTGATACATTAGGAAAATAATTCATAAGCCATTTCTGACCTATATGAATCATCCTCACCTCAATATGATGCATGGTGTGACCGCTATAACTCTAAGTGCGTATATATTTAAAATTGACATTAATTTTAATAAAAAGAACAAGTAGCATACTGAAACCCTAGAAAACTTTTTCATATTATTTTGATATGTTAGGAAAATGATTCATACATCCTTTTATAGCGTGTAGGAATTAACCTCACTTAAATATAGTGCATTGTGTGACCGATATAACTCCATGTGTTTCTTTTTATTTTAAATTGACATTAATTTTAGCAAAAAGAACAAGCGACAAACTAAAAATCTAGAAAACACATTTAGATTGTTTTCATACATTATTAAAATGATCAATAAGTCATTTATGGTATGTAGGAGTCAATCACGTCTCAATATGATTCATATTGTAAATGGTATAATTCCAAATGTGTTTTTTTATTTTAAATTGACAGTAATTTTTATTAAAATGAACTAATGATGTACTAAAAACCAATCAAATGCATTGGGATTGTTTTGATACTTTTGAACAATAATATATAAGTCATTTTTTGACATGTAGGAGTCAACTAAACTTCAATATAATGCACAGTGTGACCAGTATAACAAAATTTTTTGTAAATTTATTTAAAATTGATATAAATTTTAGTAAAAAGAACAACTGACATTCTTAACATTAGATAATTAAAAATGTTATTATATAAAATGTTATTTAAAATGTATATAGTAGTGTTTTATTTTTATTAATTGTGTACAATTTATTTTAGTTAAATTATATATTTTTCATTTACATGTTATAGAGAGAATATGGCTATATTTCGACAATGTCATTATGTATTTGGGGGGAGACACACCACAGGGAGATGATGAATTTATGCAGACAAAGGGAAAAAATTTACATTGAGAATATTTGTACACTACCAATATATTTATATCAAACCAATTAGTACCATTGATACCTCCTAAACATGTGATACATTTGGGAATGAAATTGGAACTGAAATTTATAATTACTTTATGAATTCCTGTGTTGCGTGATGTTATTTAAAAAAATATTTATGTGATTTTTTAATAAATTTTATCTATGTTGTTATGGTAGCTTATTTTTTATAGGTTACAAGATTATTTCTTATTTGGGCATTCTGTTATATAAATAGTAAAATGTAACACGTTAGGTCTTTATTAGTGCTATTGAAAGAACTCACAAAGTGGTCATATTATAAGTTCTAAACAAGCACTAAAAAATGGTCTTTATAAATGCCTTTTTATGGTTCATAAAGAACCCCTTTATTAGTGCTATTTGAGCATGGGTAAAGGGGTCCACCCCATTAATATCACTGAGATTAATTGTTCATTTTTAGCACTGTTAAATGCATTTTAGTGCACTATTAAATGGAAATTCAATAGTATTCAAGGAGGATATGAATTGATCCATTGTGGTCATGTATCTTTGCCGATCTGTACATGTAAAATCCTATGAATTTTTAGAAATCATGTTATTTTTATGATAAAAATATATATATTTATAATTTTTAACAAATTTATATTGTTTAATGTGTGATATATCATGTCCATATAGGTTGCAAAATTATAGAGGGAGTTTGAATTATCTTTTTTGGTGGATGGCTTGTTTTGATAATTGATTCTAATGATGGGGTTCTGAGGAATCTTAAGTCTCAGATTTTTTTTTTTGTTATTTCTTAAGGATCAAGTAATGATATCCATGTTTGGGAGGCCATTTAAGGATAGTATTTGGACCTGGGGCCTCTAAAAATGAAGAAGTATCCTATTTTTGGGTGGTAATAGGGTATTTTTAACATGATATGTGTTCATGGGGAGTGTTGGAGGGGTTTAAGACAAGGAAATGGGGTTTAGGAGATTTAGTAAAAATTCACGGCATTAAGACAATCATCACTCAATGAAAAATTCCTAATATTTTTTATAAAAAGCAGGCTCAAACCCCATTTTCCTATCTAAATAATCTTAGATCACACGAGTATAACAGTTTAATTTCCCTTCATCCATTCACATGAAATTGATGTGATTACAAGTGATTAGATGATGTTTCCATTTATAATTTTCCACACCTCCTAGCCAATCCTCCTTTCACTTCTATGGGGCTTTTTTTATTGTTTAGTATATGGATAAAATATTTATCTCAGAGGAGGTAAGTGATATCAAAAATTTTTTATGGGGTTTTATTATATCCTAGGTCAAAGATATCTATAGAAAATTTATAGATATTACTATTAATTTTTTCCTAAAAAGGTTGTCAGTGATTGTTTTATTTATATTTTTTCCTTATTTTTAATTTTTTATTTATTAAATTAGTGCCTCCTAAAAAATATTTTTCATATGATGATTTTAGTGTTTTAATTATTTCCTTATGTATGCTTTCATATGTTTTTTCTAGAATAAAGTGTTCATTCAATGTGTTTCTCTTATTCTGGCCTATAATAAATTAAATTACTTGTTTAATTATAAATTCTATATTTGATTGATGTGGCTTGTTCAGGTTTGGTAATATCCTTGCATGGGATGGGGTTGGACGAAGAGTTTATAATGATAGTGTAAAGGTTATGTAAGAGATTATTTTATTTGGAAAATACAAATGGAAAAACACTTGGATGAGATAAGTGGTCCCTAATACTTGACCTATGGATAAATGGATGTTGTTCATGTAAATGTGCATGTGAAGAACCATTCATAGAATTAATTATCATGTTATAATTAAATTTATTAATTTAATTTTAATAGTAAAATTTAAATTATATTGGGGAAACCATATGAAACCCAAAGGATAAAGAGACCAGGTGTATAGGCCACTGTAGGCCTAGGGCACCGGGATGATGCCATGGATGTAACACCCCAGGTAAATAAAGAGTATGACATTTTCACATTTATCCATATTTGTGAATAAAATATTAATATGACTTTAAAGGGGATGCTATGCTCTATGGCATACCCAAAACGCAACAACGAGTTTCTTGGAAATCTTACATTGCACACTAATAATAAAATAATATTATTTTAAATAGTAGTTAACGTCTAGCCATTGTAATGGCGGGAATGAATAGAACTAACTACAAAATTATTATATATGTTTTTCAAATATTTTTACTTTTTACAATAAATGTTAGAGGATTAAAAATGAGAATGAATCAAATTTTAAGCGCAAACATTCTAATATTCTTTAAAAGGTCGATTAACCGCCTTTTGATGACGAACCTCTTTTAAATCCACTTTTTGAAAATTTTATGTGTTATATTTGACAAAATAAAATTCTACTTTAGAATCGGGAGATCAAAATTTACTTTGTGTAAATTTTTGGTATTTTTCCGAAAAAGGTCAATTTTTAATGAACAGTGAAAAATGTTGTATTTTAATTCAAAACCAATTTTTAATATAATTTATTTATATGATTAGATTATCTTTTGAATTTCTTTTAAAGTGAAATTAGAATATATTTTTACCATTTAATCCAATAGTGGTCGTTGGAATTAATTTCACTTTGAAATTGGACTTAAACTAGTGTCAATCTTTTGATACATATTGTTTCATAAAAACACGCTATTTGTTTTGACAGCGGGAATTAATTATTAAATTAATTAATGCAACTTATATGTTTTGTATTTTGTTAAATAGAAATCATTTTTTAATTCGGAATATCAAATATAGCTTAGGGTGAATTTTTGGTAATTTTCTAAAAAACTTCAATTTTTGATGAATAGTGAAACCACTAAGTGGTACATATAAAAACTGATTTTCCGTTTAAATGAAATTTTACTACCTTTGTGTTTTGAATTTCAAAAATCCAACATACATGGTTGTCATTAAGAAGTAAAATTTGGTTCAATGGGATTAAAATAATTTTTTGGTGAATAGTAACTTATTATGTTTTTAATCGCGATTAGAGGTAATTAGTGTAGTTTAAGGTAAGAATAATGTTTTAATAAAATTAAATGACCTAGACACATGTCCTACCCTCATTGGATGTATTAGGGCCGACCAAGACAATCCATGGGTCAACTTGCGGACCCCATGGAGCCATTTTGGTTGGAAAATGACATAAATACATTTTTATTTAATGATAAAGTAAAAATGACACAAACATGAGATATTTTACTAAAATAGTTATTACATGGGGTTATACAAGTCAGATGTCTTACTATAAATATTCATTGTAAATATAAAAAGATTTCCGACATCATAGTATTTTTTTTATAATTTTTAGACATTAAATAAATTAAATTATTTATGACATCATGATGATGCAGCGATGACCTCATTATTTAATTATTTAAATAAAATGGAAAGATAAGGTAACATCTAAGACCTAAACATGTCCAAACCAGTTGGATGTGTGTATTTCAAACCCTTATCACCTTATCCTCGAAACACATCAATGTGGGACCATTAAAATCTTAAACTCATTCTAAAATAAAGTAACATTTCTTTACTTTCCAAGAGTGCCCCTCCTCTCCTCTTATAAAAGGCCCCCACCTCTACCTCCTTACCCACACCTCTCAAGCCTTTGGCTCAGACAAACCCTGCCCATTTCATCTCCCCAAATCCCTCTATAACTCCTTGAATCCTTACTTTGGGCATAATCTTTTCCAAGGAAGCCTTTGAGCTCAAATCAAAGGAAGTTACCCGATTTAAAGGTAATGTCTTTACTTGTGTCCTTTTGTGTTATTTTGCTTCTCCAACCCCATAAACTCTTTTTATTCATTTATTTTGTAACAAATACAGTATCTTAAATATACTAGGATGTTTTTATAAGAATAATTAGAGTTACACTTACACACACCTACATCTAATGGTTAAAGAACATACTATTTCTGTGGATGGAAAATTTCTGCCTCCCGAAACGATGATTGTTCAACATTCTTTTAACACCTTCAAAGGTGGCCATTAAGATGTCACTATATATATATATATGATATATAATATGTTTATGTTTTCCTTAAGCTTCTGTATCTTTCATTTATGGCATACCTTTATGGTTTCCATTATGGGTAAACGCGATATCTTCATTTTAGGAAGTGCGGACTACCGCCCCCTCAAAGTGATTTCATTCGTTAATACCATATGTGGGATGTATAAACGATGGAATTAATGGTATTACATATGTTATACTACTGGAATTAAAATATACCTTTATATCTTTATTATTTCATTCAATTTAATACAAAAAAAAGAAATGAAAGTAGCGTTCATGCGTACGTACGGCTTACCGTCTCCATGAACGGTACATTTCATTTCTTATCTCCAAATATTATGTACTATTATAAGTACATATATATAAGGGATATATATGTAATATATTACATCTAAATTATGGGTATAATTCTGGAATTATAATATATATATCTCTCATTTTGTTTTAATTCCATTAATATGGCAGAAAAAATGAAAGTAGCGTTCATGCGTACGTACGGCCTACCGTCTCCATGAACGGTGCTTTTAATTTTTTATCTCCAAATGATATGGAATAGTATAAAACGAATATATATTGGATATATATGATATTTAAAACATAAATACTATTCTGGAGATGATGTACCTATAACTACATTGAAAATTCTTTTCCAACAAGCTCAATTTTTACTCATGTACTAAACATCGACAAAAACGTCTGATACGAACTCACTTTATTAACCAATTATTATAACATTATAATATGTGATATGAACTGAATAATAATATTTAAAGGAGTTCCTTAAGCAATTATAAATTGACCAAATTCTATTATTCAGGAGATTAAATAACGATCGAGTCATGTCGGACACGAGGTAAGGGATCCTACTCCTCTCTTTCTTTTTAAGTACAATCTTTTATTTCATTCCTTTTAAATCTCATATTTCTTGTTATTGGGATGTTATTTTATATTACTCTTACTATAATTTTTATGTTCATGTGATTAGAGACCCTATTCTCTCTCATCAATCCATTTTGGAAGTTTTGAGTGGCGCCATTAGGCTGCCGAATTTTCGTAAGAGATCCAACCTCTCTATTTCTTTTTAAGTACTCTCATTTATTTCATTTCTTTTAAGCCCATATTTCTTATGTTTGGGGATGTTCTTTTATATTCCTCATACTTTACTTTTTGTTTTAATATTATGGGAGACCCTATTTTATCTCATAAATCCATTTTTGGAAGTTTTAAGTGGCGTCGTTAGGCTGCTGAGTTTTCGTAAGGGATTTTTCATCTCACTTTTATTCCCGTGACATTTATTCTACGTTTGCCACTATTTACTTTGAGTGGTGTATGTACTGCCCATTATTATACACTTTGTGTATTATAATTTCATTTATGGGTATTTACATCTTCATTGTATGACCCTTCTTCCATGGGGTGTACTTTTCGAAAGTTACCCAACTCGGTAAGGGGACCTTTCACCCTCCTTTTTTTAAAAGACTTCTTTTGTTATGTCTTTTAATTCACATAATATTATGTTGGGATATGTTCTTATATATCCTTATTTATGTAAATTTTATGTCCAAGTGATGAGATCCCCTTTATCTCTCTCATCAACCCTTTTTGTAAAATTTTATGTGACGCCGTTAGGCTGTCGAAGTTTACCAAGGGAACTTCTTAACCCAATTTCAATTTCTTTGGGTTCAACATGTAGTTATTGAATATGTCATCCTTTGAATATGTGTGAATGACCTTTTATTGTTTTATACTTAATATCCACTTATATTGGGTGTATTTATATTTGTCACACATAATTATGAGATTGATTTATCCTTAATTTAAGGATACCTTCTTTATAATGGATTTCATCTCATTTTACATTTCTTTTGAGACTTCATTATTGTTATGCACCAATTCACTCTTATATGGTGTGTATATTGTCCTTGGACATATTATATCATGAATCCCTTTATTCTCATGATATTATAAAGTTCAGATTAAATGTTATTCCACAATTATTTGTATTCAAGAGTCTCTCATTTTGTTAAAAACTCTTTAACAAAAATATCATTTTAACTGTTTTAATGATTTATTATTCTAAATATTTATCTTTAATGTCCATGTTTTCAAAATGGTTTTCAGTATTTATTTATATGGAAATTAATGTTTTAAAATTCTAATTCCATTAAAAGCTTTAAAGTGGTATGGGACACTTTGATTCAAAAATCCCTTTTAAATGGTTTTTGAAAATGGATTGATTAATTCAATATATGGGAATTACTTATTGTGATTGAAAATGAAATGTTGTTATTGAAATGTTTATATTTTCAATATTTTATGTGTAATGATGGTACTTGGACATTTTACGGGTGGTTGCGTGATAAACCATATGACGGGTGGTGCCGTGAATACCAGGATGAGTTGTTACGTTATAACCTCCAATGAATTGGGTATAGAAGTTGGTCGTATGGCTATTCCATTAAGTATGTGTGCAAGTCGGCCATATGTCTATTCCATTAAGTATGTGTGGAAGTTGTCCGTATGGTTATTCCACTTAAGTATTTTTATGTCCCAAGTTACCTTTATATGTTATGTGATCTTTATATGGGTTTTATGGTAATCTTTTGGTTACAGAAGGGTAAGTAATGAACTTTTATTCAGTGAATAGTTTTTACTACTTCGAAAAGGTGAAAAGTATTACTTTGATAAAGTATACATGGTTTACTTGTTGTTTTGAAAAACTAACAATTTTCATTCTTTGTGTATCCCTTACTGAGCTTTTTTACGCTCATCCCAGGTTTTTGAATTGTTTTTTCACAGGACTTAACGTGGAATAGGGTCAAGGATGGGATCAAGGGAAAGTCATGCTACCTAAAACATGGATCTATACATGTTTATTTTTAAGATTTTTTATTTTATGGAAACTTAGAAGAAGTTTCTACTTTGTAATCTTTTGAGATGTAATAGTTATGTCCTAATTCTCTAAAACTCTAAACCTGAAAAGATCCTCAATGTGAATTATTCATTTAATTCAATATTAAGTAAGGTTTAAGGTTGGGGTATTCTAGTTGGTATCAAAGGTCGGTTTAGATAACTTTAGAAGTTAGGGTATCCTCTAAGCATAAGTGACATTACCATAATAGTTAGGATTTCAGAAAGAGTCCTAGTTTTAGATAAATTGAATGAGTAAGTATATATTAGTGTTTATCTTCCTCATTAGTACATGATGTTTTTGTTGATATACTCACACTAACATTTCTGTTTTTAGCGAATGGATGGATCTAGCAGGCACCAAAGAGACAACAGGTTTGAAGGAAACTGTGGTGGTTCTCTGATTAAGATACTAGATAAAATGGGGAATTCAATGAGGAAACTCGTGGTTGTTTTAAACCAACTATCAAGGAGTCATGATCAACCAATTGAACCTTGGTATGTTCTGTAATGCATCATGTACGAGATGACCAATCGATGTGCAAGTTCAGGTAATAATTATAAAGGTAACCATTAGAGTTTATATGATCCTTACTTTTGAGGTAATTATGGGTTATTATATGATATGCTAGAAAATGAAAGTCATGAGATAAACTTGAGGTTAAAATATGTTATGATCATTTTTGAAGATTTTATCTCGTTTTGGGGAATGTTTTAAAATTATATAGTTTTGGAAAAAGGACAACATGCAGACCGTGTGACAACCCGTCGCGTCGGACAAAGCTGCGGGAATCGAACCCACAACCAATGTGCGACTGGTATTTATCACCTACCACTGGACTACATGAAGTCCCTGGTTAGTTTGAATAATTCTTTTTAGTTAGATGATTTTAGGAATCAAGAGAAAGTTTATTTTGGATTATCTATGGAAATGATTAACCTATCAGGGATGATATGTGATTAGGTTAATTGCTTTTCAATACGAGACTTTAAGAGTAATTGATGTACCTTGGAAGACTATGCGACTAAATCCTTCAAATATTTGGGTTTCAATATTAGTTAGGCTTACATTGAAGTATTTTATGGACAATTTGTTTATTGAATGGTATTTGTTGAACTTTGGGTATTGTTTGATAAATTTTGGGGATTAAGAATATATTTTTTTTAAATGGATTATCCTTTCTGGGTATTATCTGATATTGTACTAACCTTTTTGGTTTTGGTTTTGGTTAAGGTCTAAAGTATGGGAAGTATATAGTTCTCTTTTGTGGATTAGGTGATTCTCTAGAAGTTGATCATAGTATTCTTAATGTGAATAAGTCTTCATAAATACTCATCTTTTGGGGAAAGTATGAGTTTGTGTAAGAAATCTAGTAAAAGTTGAAAGTCAACATGACAAGTATGTATGTTTCCTTAAGATGAAAAATAAATTCCTCAATGGAGAGTAACTTAAAACAAAATTGTTGTCTATTAACTTTTCCTACTAGGGAATCGAATACCGTTTAACCCATCACAAGTTTGTGATTCTCTTATGGTTAACTTTCTCCTAGACATGTTTACTATCACTCTCCATCAGAACATGACCCTTTGTTTTTTTCCTCCATGTCCATATTTTCATACTTGGAATCATAGTATGGGTTAACTCGGCTGACCTTTATACTTATCTTTCTTTATTTTAAAGTGATTGTTTTACTGACTCTTGTTCCGATGTGGGATTTTCAATGAAGTTTCCATGCCCAATTTTAAAATTGCGAGGACGCAATTCCCAAAAGGGGGGAAGGATGTAACACCCCAGGTAAATAAAGAGTATGAAATTTTCACATTTATCCATATTTGTGAATAAAATATTAATATGACTTTAAAGGGGACTCTATGCACGATGGCGTACCCAACACGCAACAACGAGTTTATTGGGAATCTTACGTTGCACTCTAATAATAAAATAATATTATTTTAAATAGTAGTTAACGACTAGCCGTTGTAATGGCGGGAATGAACAGAACTAACTAAAAAATGATTATATATTTTTCTCAAATATTTTTACTTTTTACAATAAATGTTAGAGGAATAAAAATGCGAATGAATCCAATTTTAAGCATAAACATTCTAATATTCTTTAAAAGGTCGATTAACCAACTTTTGATGGAGAACCTCTTTTAAATCCACTTTTTGACAATTTTATGTGTTATATTTGACAAAATAAAATTCTTCTTTAGAATCGGGACATAAAAATTTACTTTGTGTAATTTTTTGGTATTTTTCCTGAAAAGTTCAATTTTTAATGAATAGTGAAAAATGTTGTATTTTAATTCAAAACCCCTTTTTAATCTAATTTATTTATATGATTAGATTATCTTTTGAATAGGTTTTAAAGTGAAATTATAATATATTTTTACCATTTAATCCAATATTGGTCGTTGGATTTAATTTCACTTTGAAATCAGACTTAAACTAGTGTCAATCTTTTGATACATTTTGTTTCATAAAAACACGCTATTTGTTTTGACAGCGGGAATTAATTATTAAATTAATTAATGCAACTTATATTTTTTGAATTTTTTAAAATAGACATAATTTTTTAATTCGTAATATCAAATATAGCTTAGGGTGAATTTTTGGTAATTTTCTGAAAAACTTCAATTTTTGATGAATAGTGAAACCACTAAGTGATACTTATAAAAACTGATTTTCCGTTCAAATGAAATTTTGCCAACTTTGTGTTTTGAATTTAAAAAATCTGACATACATGGTTTTCATTAATAAGTGAAACATGGTTCAATGGGATTAAAATAATTTTTTGGTGAATAGTAACTTATTAAGTTTTTAATCGCATTTAGAGGTAATTAGTGTAGTTTAAGGTAAGAATAATGTTTTAATAAAATGAAATGACCTAGACACAAGTCCTACCCTCATTGGATGTGTCATGGCCGACCAATAAAATCCATGGGTAAACTTGGGGATCCCATGGAGCCACTTTGGTTGGAAAATGACATAAATACCTTTTTATTTAATGTTAAAGTAAAAATGACACAAACATGAGATATTTTACTAAAACAATTTTTACATGGGGTTATACAAGTCATATTTTTTACTATAAATATTAATTTGAAAGATAAAAAGATTTCCTACATCATAGTAGTTTTTTTTATAATTTTTATACATTAAATAAATTAAATTATTTATGACATCATGATGATGCAGCGATGACCTCATTATTTAACGATTTAAATAAAATGGAAAGATAATGTAATATCTAAGACCTGCACATGTCCAAAACCTATTGTATGGGTGGATTTCGAACCCTTATCACCTTATCCTCGAAAAACATCAATGTGGGACCATTAAAATACGAAACTCATTCTAAAATAAAGTAATATTTCTTTACATTCCAAGAGTGCCCCTCCTCTACTCTTATAAAAGGCCCCCACCTCTACCTCCTTACCCACACCTCTCAAGCCTTTGGCTCGGACAACCCCTAACCATTTCATCTCCCCAAATCCCTCTATAACTCCTTGAAGCCTCACTTTTGGCAGAATCCTTTCCAAGGAAGCCTTTGAGCTCAAATCAAAGGAAGTTACCCGATTTAAAGGTAATGTCTTTACTTGTGTTCTTTTGTTTTATTTTGATTCTCCAACCCCCTAAACTCTTTTTATTCAATTATTTTGTAACAAATACAGTATATTAAATATAATAGGATTTTGTTATAATAATTATTCGATCTACACTTACAAACACCTACATCTAATGGTAAAAGAACATACTGTTTCCGTGGATGGCAAATTTCTGCCTCCCGAAACGATGATTGTTCAACATTCTTTTAACAACTTCAAACGTGGCCATTAAGATGTAACTATATTTATATATGATATATAATATGTTTATGTTTTCCTTAATCTTCTTTATTTTTCATTTATGGCATACCTTTATGGTTTCCATTATGGGTAAACGCGATATCTTCATTTAAGGAAGTGCGGACTACCGCCCCCTCAAAGTGATTTGATTCGTTAATGCCATATATGGGACATATAAAGGATTAAATTAATGGTATTACATATGTTATCCTACTGGAATTATAATATACCTTTATATCTTTATTATTCCATTCAATTGAATACAAAAAAAATGAAAGTAGCGTTCATGCGTACGTACGGCTTACCGTCTCCATGAACGGTACATTTCATTTCTTATCTCCAAATGTTATGTACTATTATAAGTACATATATATAATGGATATATATGTAATATATTACATCTAAATTATGGGTATAATTCTGGAATTATAATATATATATCTCTCATTTTGTTTTAATTCCATTAATACGGAAAAAAAATGAAAGTAGCATTCATGCGTACGTACCGCCTACCGTCTCCACGAACGGTGCTTTTAATTTTTTTATCTCCAAATGATATAGAATAGTATAAAACGAATATATAATGGATATATATGATATTTAAAACATAAATACTATTATGTAGATGACGTACCTATAACTACATGGAAAATTCTTTTCCAACAAGCTCAATTTTTACTCATGTACTGAACATCGACAAAAACCTCTAATACGAACTCACTTTATTGACCAATTATTATAACATTATAATATGTGATATGAACTGAATAATAATATTTAAAGGAGGACCTTATGAAATTATAAATTGACCAAATTTTATTAGTCAGGATATTAAAGAACGATCGAGTCATGTCGGACACGAGGTAAGGGATCCTACTCCTCTCTTTCTTTTTAAGTACACTCTTTTATGTCATTCCTTTTAAAACTCGTCTTTCTTGTTATTGGGAAGTTCTTTTATATTACTCTTACTGTAATATTTATTTTCATGTGATGATAGACCCTATTCTCTCTCATAAATCCATTTTGGAAGTTTTGAGTGGCGCCGTTAGGCTGCCGAATTTTCGTAAGAGATCTAACCTCTCTATTTCTTTTTAAGTACTCTCATTTATGTCATTTATTTTAAGCCCATATTTCTTATGATTGGGGATGTTCTTTTATATTCCTCATACTTTACTTTTTATGTTCATATTATGGGAGACCCTATTTGATCTCATAAATCCATTTTTGGAAGTTTTAAGTGGCGTCGTTAGGCTGTCGAGTTTTCGTAAGGGATTTTTCATCTCACTTTTATTCCCGTGACATTTATGCTACGTTTGCCACTATTTCCTTTGAGTGTTGTATGTACTGCCCATTATTATACAATTTTTGTAGTATAATTACATTTATGGGTATTTAAATCTTCATTGTATGACCCTTCTTCCATGGGGTGTACTTTTCGAAAGTTACCCAACTCGGTAAGGGGACCTTTCACCCTCCTTTTTTTAAAGGACTTCTTTTGTTATATCTTTTAATTCACATACTATTAGGTTGGGATATGTTCTTCTATATCCTTATTCATGTAAATTTTATTTCCAAGTGATGAGATCCCCTTTGTCTCTCTCATCAACCCTTTTTGTAAAATTTTATGTGACGCCGTTAGGCTGTCGATTTTTACCAAGGGAACTTCTTATCCCAATTTCGATTTCTTTGGTTTCAACATGTAGTTATTGAATATGTCATCCTTTGAATATGTGTGAATGACCTTTGATTGTTTTAAACTTAATATCCACTTATATTGGGTGTATTTATATTTTTCACACATAATTTTGAGATTGATTTATCCTTAATTTAAGGATACCTTCTTTATAATGGATTTCATCTCATTTTACATTTCTTTTGAGACTTCATTGTTGTTATGAACAAATTCACTCTTATATGGTGTGTATATTGTCCTTTGACATATTATATCATGAATCCCTTTATTCTCATGATATTATAATGTTCGGATTAAATGGTATTCCGCAATTATTTGTATTCAAGAGTCTCTCATTTTGTTAAAAACTCTTTAACAAAAATATCGTTTTAAATGTTTTAAAGATTTATTATTCTAAATCTTTATCTTTAATGTCCATGTTTTCAAAATGGTTTTCAGTATTTATTTATTTGGAAATTAATGTTTTAAAATTCTAATTCCATTAAAATCTTCAAAGTGGTATGGGACACTTTGATTCAAAAATCCCTTTTAAATGGTTTTTTAAAATGGATTGATTAATTCAATATCTGGGAATTACTTATTGTGATTGAAAATGAAATGTTGTTATTGAAATGTTTATATTTTCAATATTTTATATGTAATGATGGTACTTGGACATTTTACGGGTGCTATGTGATAAACCATATGACGTGTGGTGCCGTGTATACCAGGACGGGTGGTTACGTTATAACCTCAAATGCATTGGGTATGGAAGTCGGCCGTATGGATATTCCATTAAGTATGTATGGAAGTCGGTCGTATGGTTATTCCATTAAGTATGTGTGGAAGTTGACCGTATGGTTATTCAACTTAAGTATGTTTGTGTCCCAAGTTACCTTTATATGTTATGTGATCTTTATATGGGTTTTATGATAATATTTTGGTTACAGAAGGGTAAGTAATGAACTTTTATTCAGTGAAGAGTTTTTACTACTTCAAAAAGGTGAAAAGTATTACTTTGATAAAGTATACATGGTTTACTTGTTGTTTTGAAAAACTAACAGTTTTCATTCTTTGTGTATCCCTTACTGATCTTTTTTATGCTCATCCCAGGTTTTTGAATTGTTTTTCACAGGACTTAACGTGGAATAGGGTCAAGGATGGGATCAAGGGAAAGTCATGCTAACTAAAACATGGAACTAGACATGTTTCTTTTTAAGAGTTTTTATTTTATGGAAACTTAGTATAAGTTTCTACTTTGTAATCTTTTGAGATGTAATAGTTATGTCATAATTCTCTAAAACTCTAAACCTGAAAAGATCCTCATTGTTAATTATTCATTTAATTCAATATTAAGTAAGGTTTAAGGTTGGGGTCTTATAATGGATGCTTATGGTTGTGGATTGAAACAAATATACTTAGATGTGGACACGACTAAGAGGGGGTGTTATGAGACCTCATGTGTAAAGCCCTAGTATATTGAGTGACGTACCTTGTGATATAATAATATTATGTGTATATACCACATGCAATGTGGACATGTTGGATGAGTATAATGGTGTAAGATCTCATCTTTTATCAGGAACATCTCTCTCTGGGTTTTTCTTAAACCATTTCATTCGATTATTCTTTCATTATGAAAGTTTGTCATTTGAATAAAAACGGTCTTGGGTTGCAAGGAAACTTGATAAGGACCAAAGAGTATCCCCAAGGAGAGAATTTATGGATAAAATGACTTAATGTTCAGGGATGTATGCTTTTTTGGGTTAATGTAGTTTGGGTACGAATGAGTTGAGTGTTTCATGGGTTCTTGGTGTGTTGAGAATCATTTGAAGATGTTTGTTTTGTTTGAAATGAAAATGGGATGAAAAATCAACTGTAAAAAATTTACACACCATGTAAATGGATTACACATCATGTAATTGTTTGAGGTTTTTAATAAAAAAATCTAAGGTGATGAGTTTTTTTGCATATTCTATTAAAAATAATTTACATGACGTGTAATAAATTTACACGTTGAGTAAATGCTTGACCTTATTTTTTAAACATGTTGTGTAGCTGAATTCACATATTTGTTTTCTAAAAATACCTTCATTCTGACCCTAGGGAATTCTTTATATGATTTTGGTGTGCCAACTTCCCATCAGGATATCCCGATTGTGAAATCAATCCCTCGTATATATTTTCGGTTAGGTTTCTTCCTTCTCTTCCAACTCCGCCAACTATTACAGTGAAATTCCTTGATTGATTGTGTTGTTGGGAACTTCTTTCCAATCATCCACATCTTCTTCCTCATAGGTTTTGGCCACTATAAGTTTTTTTTGATCGTCAGTTAAAGTTAGGGGTCTAAATTTTAACTCTATGGTTTGATAATTGTTGTGTTTATGCAATATTATAATGGAACCATCATTTCATGTACCCAAATTTATTAAAAAATGAATTGAATTATTCCTTGAAATCCTCTGGGTTTAAATGGATTTTTAACTACATCACGGCTTCCCATGGGGTGATTAAACCCTGATTATAATTGATTTAGAAAACATCTTAAAGTATGTTTATCATGACTTGTGACCTAAGGTTATAAAATCCCTAAATTGTGGGTAATAGAATATCGATATAATTGATAATTAAATTTCATGCGGCATATGAAATAATAATGGTAATTCATATAATTAACCATAAATAATTGTGATGTGATATTGTGCTTTATGTGATGTATGAAAGAGATGTTGTTTCATGTTGCAATCCTTTAATATCAGGCTCAGCCCTGGAACTTTCACACCTATATGTTGTAATGCTAAAATTGAGCGATCTCGGCCTAGTCTCATGTTGTAATTCTTATAGAGATCGGGCTATGCCCAGTCCCATGTTGTAATTATTAAAGGGATTCGTCTTGGATATTGCGATGATAGTAGGGATTTGACCCAAATAGATTATTGTGACAATATAATGGTTATTTGGTTATGGGTTAAATTGTCATAAAACATGTTTAGAGATATTCTGGAGTAGAGCCTAAGCTGGTTTTTTTGTATTTAATTAATTGTTAAATTAATTAATACACCTTTTTATCATTTTATTGTATATACTTCTTATCAATCAATTTTTTCATATACATTGTGATGTTACCTACTAAGTTATACTCACAACCTATGTGTTCTACTATTTTGTACCCGATCAAATTTTGTGGATGTAGGTTTGGACAAGGGAAATGGACTTTTCTATTGATTACCTATTTGAAAATAGTCTGGCGTTTGGAGATGGGACCAAAGTGAGGTTTGAGACCCAATACATTTATTGTTTTATTTCAGTCTCTTATTCTTTTCTTGTATTGTTATAGAATGAAATTAGTTAAATTCCATCATATCATTACATTATTCCATATTATTTATTTGATTATTTAGTTGGATTTTTTTCCTTCCAAAGTGTCTGAAATAATTATTTACATTCTATTATGATTTTTTTTCTAATACTATGAGAGAGTTTCAGATTGGGTGGCATTAAAAAGTGGTACCAAAGGATCGAGTTTTATTTTCTTTTTTCCTTACAGTTTGGGAATAATCAAAAGGAGACAAGGAAGTGTCTGGATCTGGTAATGTGCTTGTGTATGGGTGTATCTAACCCATGTATGGGGGGAATATGATTTCCTAGGGATGGAATTTCTATTGTGAAGTGTTCTTTTTATATTTTATGTTATTTAACCTTGGTTGATTGACATGTTATGTGAGGATATTGTTTTATGATTATTCTATTTTTGGAGATTTGTACTTGTGGCTCGGTATGGTTCAAGATGAGAATTCATGAATCATAATAGGAACATTGGGATATATTGACATGAGTTATTCATGATTGGGGAATATCTATTTTTTCACATGATACATACTTGCATGCAGAACAATGTCATGAGATGTATGTTTCACTGGAAAAATAAAATGAGTTGTCATTTCATGCTAAAATAATTTTAAGTGATGTATAGAGAGACTAGGAGTTAATGGTTCATAATTGTGGTCGCATATTTTAGGTTGGACTTGTTACTAGCCAGTTCGGAATTTTTTTTGGTTATCTTATATAGAAATTGCCTCTTCATCATCTTTGAATAGAGTGTCAAGAGAGTGAGAATTAGAATTCTCTTAACACATCTGAATAAGAGCTTACTATAGTTACTAATATGTATATGGATGTTCATCTACATGATAACTTATGGTGGGACATGTGATCAATGAAAAGGTAATCTATTTTTACTATTCCTTCATTGTATAAGATGATAATAGAGTTTCAGCTGCAGCACCCACCTTTTTTACTAGGGAATGGGGACCCTAGGTAGATGAGTTTTTTATTGAGTTAGTCTAGATGTTCTTCAAGTATCTCAAGACACCCTTGTATAGGATGGTAAAGATTACTTCATATATTTATCTTGGACCTTCTATTAGTTAATGGGTTATTATAAAGAAATTTTGGAGGCATGATGAGCTCTTTTGTAGTGACATTGAGGTAATGTTCTTGAGCCATTTTTATCCCAAGACCTTTTTTAGGGAAAATATCATAAGTTCATTCATCTGAAATAGGAGTATTTTTCAGTTTTGGACTATTCTAGATGTTTTACTAACCTATAGTGATTTAATCTATCTTTAGAAGCTGATAAGACCTCTATAGAGAGAAATTTCTTGGATGGGATTCAGTATTAGATATGGACACAAGTCAACATTTTTTGTTTAATGATCTTTGAATATGAGATGAATCAGACACCCATCATGTCACGACCCGTCCTCGGGGCCCATGCTGTGACTATCCCAAGCCCGCCTTCCATAGGCCAGGGGCTGGCGACTAGCACCAAGGTGTAAATCCTGGAAAAAGGGAAGGCATTGCCTTTGAAAAGTAAACAAGCACCACAGAGTAAGCAAGCGGAAAAGTAAACACTGTAACAAGCTGTGCTGAAAGTAAAGGGGGTCGGAAATACAAGCCCAACTGTAAAGTACAACTGAAGGAAAAAACCGCAACTGAAAGGAAAAGCCGCAGTGTCGAGCTGTCCTCTGGAAATCCCACCTGAAGGGTGGGTACAGATAGCCTCCACTGCTCCTCGGGTCCACCTGACCGCTCTGAGTACGTCCCGCCCAGTGGTCCACCTCCAGGTACCGTCCTGCTCCGCAAGCCTCCACCACGATCAGTGCTGTCTGTCGTCTGCAACCAACACAATGAAGTGAGGGCATAGCCCGTGCAGGGGTGAGTATAAGCTACTCAGTAGGGACCCCGAGACCCCTGAAGGTCTCCCAGAATCCACAAAGGAAAGACACAATTACGAAGTAACAACCGACACTGCTTAGGTATATGCCCATACATATACCTAAGTCATCAATTCTCATTCGGCTCCAACATCCAAGCCCAAGCACAACCCAGTCTACAAAGGAAAGAAAAACGTAAACCCACACAGGATAGCACAACACAAGATTTAGCTCACACAGTTATACTTATTCAAATGATGATAGAGATGATCAGATGTAGCCACTGATTTATCTAATCCGTCGAACCCATAAAGGATCAGAAGGTACTAACCCCCCTCAATGAAACACATACGATCGATCATGAAGTTGGACCCAAAGCTATTTGGAAACTCCTTCTCCATCAAGTACAGTGGTTATTCCGCTACAACCAACCACTCCTCCATCGTGGGTCTACCGCTACAACCAAGCGCTCCCATGTGCCGCTACAATCAAGTGCACCTCTGTCGTGGGTCTTCCGCTACAACCAAGCGCTCTCATGTTCTGCTACAACCAAGGGAACCTCTGTCGTGGGTCTGCCGCCACAACCAAGAGCTCCCCTATGTCGCTACAACCAAGCGCACCTCTATCGTGGGTCTGCTGCTACAACCATGCGCTACCCACTGGGCTATCTGTAACACACCGAGTCATTCGATCAGCATTCGTCAAATCTCAAACGGCTCTAGGGTTCCGCACACAGCATGCTCATTCTGGGAGGTTCCACTCCAGGAGCTAAAAGGTCGATGCATCAACTGACAAGCAATCCGAAGTTGATGTATCCCAAGGTGTACCGTAGTGGTCACTACCGAAAACATGGAGGTTTCCCGTACTATTCTTATCATCATCGCAGTCGAATCCACCGAGGATCTCTGTATAGTCTTCTTCGTCGAAGTCGCAGCCAGCACTAGGGTTCCCGCACACAGCAAGCTCGTTCGGGAGGGTCCGCTCCACGAGCCGAGAGGCTGATACATCAACTGACACAAAGTCCGAATTTGATGTATCCAAAAGTTCCATATCATCAACAGGAACTCAACGTCGCAGACGGCGCGTCAATCGGACATCCGGTCTGAGAGTTATTGGTTTTTTCGTTCCAGGGGCCCTGTTGGTTTTTAAGGAAAAACCAACCCGACCATACTCCAACTACGTCCAAACCTCGGGCAGAGTGATCCAAAAGATCTGTCTCACTTAGATGAATCCACCAAATCTAACGGCACGTCAATCGAACGTCCGTAGCTCAAGATATGAGTGTTTCCGCTTTGAGGGCCCAGTTGGTTTCGTGTACGAACCAACCTGGCCGAACCCAAAGTATTCCGAAACCTTGAGTGCGATATACCGAAATGACCATCTCAATCCAAGGATTGCGTTTCCGCTGACGGCGCGTCGTTTGGAGGCCCTTAGCTCAAGTTACGGGCAAAATACCGAAAATGGTCCGAAGACGGGGGGTCCGGGCCCGGGCTGACCCTGCCCGACCCACCTGGGTCGGCCGAACCGGGTCGACCCGACCCGGTCCCCCCCGGCCGGACCTGGTCCCACCTGGCCAGGGCTCGGCTCGGCCGCGCGGCTGAGCAGTTGGACGCCGCGGGGCGCCGCCCCCGCGGTTTGGAGGTGTTGCGGCCCCGCGTGGCGCTGCATTGGGTCAATCGGACGCGGCATGTCATCGCGTCCCGTGCGGGTGAGCCGGAACCGCGTGGCCGCGGGTCCGCTGGCCGTCGTCACCGCGGCTGAAGCCGCAATGGCTCTGTCCGGCGGCGCGCCGGGGCGCCGCCGGCCGCTTCCACGGGCCACCGGAGTTGTTCCGGTGGTCCGTTTTCCTTCTCGTCTGTGCCGTTGTTCTTCCCAGGTTCCGTTCTTCACTTCGGGATCATCAAAATGCCCTTGCATCACGTTTTGTCGTTGCTCGCCAAATCCGCACAACCACGAAGAACGGAAGAGTGTCGTCAGGCCGTGTTCTTTTGGCCCGCACCCCCCGCGTTAGTTAATAACAATGGGAGAATTTATTCAAGACATGAAACAACAATTTTAATAAATTAAAATTGTTCATATGAATCCGGATCTTTAATTTTTATGAAACGTTCATGGGAATATAGAATATTCACAACAACCCCTACCTCGTCAAGTTGTCGCCCGTGGGTTCTTCGCGGAATTGGTCGCCGCGGAAGGAGGCGATCGTCGCGTCATCGCGGTATCCGGTGTTGCGTCGACGAACTTTGAGGTCCAAGAAACAACAGATTTATTTTTTTAATAATTAAATCCGTGTATTGTTTTAAACCACAAAGAAGTTTTAAAAAAAGAATACCGAGATCTTTTACCTCAAACAGAAGATCGAAGATTTCGTCGTGGAGGGAGGAACGCCACAGAAGAACGTCGCGGGAGAGGAAACGTCGGCGTTGCGGCACACGGCGTCGCGTCGTCGATTTCCGCGGGTTCGGCATTCTTCGTCGGGGGCCGGCGTTCTTCGCATTCTTCGCGTTCTTCGGGTTCTACGCGTTCTTCGCGTTCTTTGCAAAGGAGGATGAATAACTCTTGGTTTCTGTCAAATCCTCTCAATGAACCTTTTTTCAGAAGTCGTTCGTTGGTCTTATTTTATTATTATGCCAACAAACGAAAAAGAGGTAAGTCACGACCCATTAATTCGTAGAATTAATTCAACAAAAGAAACTGCCCATTTGATTCACGAATAAAACCGCCCAATTAAATGGCGCGTTAAGAATTTAAGAAAACGCATCAGTTGACTTTCATAATGACGGGTTTTCGCGGGTGCGTTACTTAGCGGAAAAGAAACGGCGGGGCTCGTGCGGGCCCCACCTCACAAATATCCTACCAAGGGGGTAGGATATTTTTGGATAGCACCCTATCCATATCAACTTAGCTTAAGCCTCTTTAAGTGGCTTCAAGTGGCTTCCCAGTGGCTTAAGTGAAACAAAATAAAGTTTGTCGTACAATTATTTTATTTCTTAACTTTAAGCCCGAAAATTAAAAACCACACCTGAGAAATGCAACTCCGGAAGAGGCTATTCTAACAATTACCGGTGCTGCGATTTCATCGGTGCCCTCAGAGTTCGATTCCGAGCACTGGTTCAAAGGTTAGAAAAACTCGCTCGTTCGTTCACTGAACGTACCCGAGCCAAACTTCGGAAATTAATTCCGGGCACACCGGGCCTCGAAATCAAGCGCCGTCAGAAACTGTGTTCTTGTAAAATTCCAAAGAAAATTAAGAAAAAAATTTCCCTTGAAATTTACGGGTCTTTATATTACTCCCACCACAGGGCTTTACGTCCCCGTAAAGCGTCACAACAAACTTAGGGATACAAAGGCGGTACTGAGCACGCATCTGAGCCTCCAGCTCCCAAGTGCTCTCCTGGAGGTTCCCGAGCTGCCATCTGAAGCGCACTAGAGGAATCGATCATCCACGTAGGACCCACTGCTGTCAATCCTCGATCTCCACTGGGACCTCTGCCAAAGTCACCCCATCACCAAAGACTAGCTCTTCATGGTCAAAGATTGACGTTGGGTCGTGCACGTATCTCCTCTGCTGAGATACGTGGAAGACGTCGCACACCCGGCGCAACTGTGGTGGTAGAGCCAGGCGATAAGCCACTTTGACAATCCTGCTGAGGAACTGGAAGGGTCCGATGAAGCGTGGAGACAACTTGCTGCCTTGGCCAAATCTCTGTAATCCACATCAAGGTGAGACACGCAAGAGGATGTGATCGCCATCCTCAAACTCAAGTCGCCTCCGCCTCCTGTCAGCAAAAGACTTCTGCCGGCTCTGAACTATCCTCATCCGCTCCTGGATGACCTGGACCTTCTCTGTCGTGGCCTGGACCATCTCCGGTTCCACAAGAGCTGCTAAGATTTCTTCTTTGCCGATAAGAGAATTCTGGTCTCATCCCCTGGATGAACCACTTCCTTTGCCTAATACAGTCAATTTCGACATGGATGCTACTAATCCATACCAAGGATGACGTCGTAAGGCCTCGATGCTACTACCAAGAGATCCAACTGTTACTCTCGCCTCCAGGGGTTGAGTCACACTATCGGCATCAGTGTGTGGTAACTGGGCCTCCTCCAGTAGATGTCTCACAAGTGAGGGTCAAGTCAACAGTCTAAACCGGAACCTCTTAGTAACAACATAAAAGAGGACAGTAATGAAAAAATCACAAAGGTAAGCGTCTTTTTCTATTGCAGTTCATAATACAAAGACACTACACAACAACAACAAGGAAATAGAAGTACAAAGGGCGTATCCACTAGCTCCGCTCCTTTCCATATGCTCCCAGAGCTCCATGATCAAAGGCCCCAGCTGCCTAAAGCTAAGCCCTCGCATGTCCACCAACTCCCTGTGGTCGGAGTGGACCTCCTGTTGGTGGTGGTGGCAACACCCTGAAGCATCGTCCACCTCCAGCTGCACGGCCAGCTCCCCTGCCATGGCCACCTGCTCCTTGCGATCCGCCCTGATCGAACCTCTACCTCTGCCTGGGGGGTCCTTCGTTCATCTGCTGGTCATCCATATGGCGGGTTGGACAGTCACGAGCCATGTGACCAACCCCACCGCATGAGTAACACTATCCGCTCATGGCAAGTCGATGTCTACCCCGAGTGCCTCATGCAAACGATCCAGAGTCATGATGTCGACCACCTGTAGGTCTAGTCCTCTTGGACCCCTGCGTCATCTGTCTACTGCCCGCTGCAGAAGACTCTTCCGCATGCCGGAAATTGGTGGGTCCTGCTGCTGGAGACTACTCAGCAAGGAAACTCTCCACTAAGAGAGCTCGCTCCAACACTCCAGCCTGAGTCGGAATGTTGAGGGAGATCATCGAAGCCCTAATCTCGTGCCTCAGTCCCTGCTCGAAGGTTCGGGCCCGGAAGAACGGGTCCCGCACCATATCTGTGGAGTATCACGAGAGATCAGTAAACCTGGCCGCATACTGGGCTAATGTCATGCTGCCCTGCCGCAGCTGTAGTAGCTCCTGGATGCGCACCGCGCGGAGGGTGGCTGGGACGAACTCGGAGCAGAAGATGCTCTCAAAGTCCGTCCAGAGGAGAGATGCATCGTCATGCACCTGAAGCATCAAGCTCCACCATCGTCCCACTGCTGCATGAAGGAGGCTCGCTGCAAGGACCACCATAAGATCTACTGGTGTCCTCACTAATCTGAAAACCCGTACGACCGCCTCCAGCCAGACCTCGGCTTCCTGGGGGTCCGTCTCCCCGCGGAACCTGGGCGGTCGCTGGCGCTGGAACTCATGCAGTGCACTAAGGCGGCATACATCGTCAGCGGGTGGGTCTGGTAGAATCGGTGGCTCGGCAGGTATAGGTACCGCCGGTGCCTCAGCTGTCAAAGGGCCCTGTACCGAGTCCTTGATGCTCGGTGGGCTCTCGCCACGCACATCGCTCGGAACCCTAGTTGGCTGCCGTCGTGGGGCCATCCTGAAAAGGAAACAGGTGTGCCACAGTCAGAACAGTATACCTGGTGAGGTGACATAAAGTAATCACAAAGAAAACTTGAAACACACATGCAATCAATGTTTTCGTGCATTAAGTCGGAAATCAGAACTCAGGGTCCTGGTGTACGGATACGTCGGCCACCGCACCAACACTGGACTCCCTGGACTGATAACCACACCCAATACGCTAAACACCATTGCTTCACATAGAAAAAAGATCAGAGTCTGCGGTATAACCGACCACCTCTGATACCAATTTGTCACGACCCGTCCTCGGGGCCCGTGCCGTGACTACCCCAAGCCCGCCTTCCATAGGCCAGGGGCTGGCGACTAGCACCAAGGTGTAAATCCCGGAAAAAGGGAAGGCATTTCCTTTGAAAAGTAAAAAAGCACCACAGAGTAAGCAAGCGGAAAAGTAAACACTGTAACAAGCTGTGCTGAAAGTAAAGGGGGCCGGAAATACAAGCCCAACTGTAAAGTACAACTGAAGGAAAAAAACAGCAACTGAAAGGAAAATCCGCAGCGTCGAGCTATCCTTTGGAAATCCCACCTGAAGGGTGGGTACAGATAGCCTCCACAGCTCCTCAGGTCCACCTGATCTCTCCGAGTACATCCCGCCCAGTGGTCCACCTCCAGGTACCGTCCTGCTCCGCAAGCCTCCACCACGATCAGTGCTGTCTGTCGTCTGCAACCAACACAACGATGTGCGGGCATAGCCCCTGCAGGGGTGAGTATAAGCTACTCAGTAGGGACCCCGAGACCCCCGAAGGTCTCCCAGAATCCACAAAGGAAAGACACAATTACGAAGTAACAACCGACACTGCTTAGGTATATTCCCATACATATACCTAAGTAATCAATTCTCGTTCGGCTCCAACATTCGAGCCCAAGCACAACCCAGTCCACACAGGAAAGAAAAACGTAAACCCACACAAGATAGCACAACACAAGATTCAGCTCACATAGATATACTTCTTCAAATGAAGATAAAGATGATCAGATGTAGCCACTGATTTATCTAATCTGTCAGAACCGTAAAGGATCGGAAGGTACTAACCCCCCGCAATGACCCACATAGGATCGATCATGAAGTTGGACCCAAAGCTATTGGGAAACTCCTTCTCCATCAAATACAGTGGTTATGCCGCTACAACCAAGCGCTCCTCCGTCGTGGGTCTCCCGCTACAACCAAGCACTCCCATGTGCCGCTACAACCAAGCGCACCTCTGTCGTGGGTCTGCCGCCACAACCAAGCGCTCCCCTGTGCCGCTACAACCAAGCGCACCTCTGTCGTGGGTCTGCCGCCACAACCATGCGCTCCCCTGTGCCGCTACAACCAAGCGTACCTCTGTCGTGGGTCTGCCGCTACAACCAAGTGCTCCCCACTGGGATATCCATAACACACTGATTCATTCGATCAGCAGTCGTCAAATCTCAACCGGCTCTAGGGTTCCGCACACAGCATGATCGTTCCGGGAGGGTCCACTCCACGAGCTAAAAGGTCGATGCATCAACTGACATGCAGTCCGAAGTTGATGTATCCCAAGGTGTACCGTAGTGGTCACTGCCGAAAACACGGAGGCTTCCCGTACTGTTCTTATCATTGTTGTAGTCGAATCCACCGAGGATCTCTGTTTAGTCATCGTCGTTGAAGTCGCAGCCAGCACTAGGGTTCCCGCACACAGCAAGCTCGTTCGGGAGGGTCCGCTCCACGAGCCAAGAGGCTGATACATCAACTGACACAAAGTCTGAATTTGATGTATCCAAAAGTTCCGTATCGTCAACAGGAACTCAACGTCGCAGACGGCGCGTCAATCGGACGTCCGGTCTGAGAGTTATTGGCCTTTCGTTCCAGGGGCCCGGTTGGTTTTTAAGGCAAAACCAACCCGACCGTACTCCACCTGTGTCCAAACCTCAGGCGGAGTGAGCCAAAAGATCTGTCTCACTTAGAGGAATCCACCAAAGCTGACGACACGTCAATCGGATGTCCGTAGCTCAAGATATGAGCATTTCCACTCTGAGGGCCCGGTTGGTTTCGTGTACGAACCAACCTGGACGAATCCCAAATTATTCCGAAACCTTCAGTTCAATATACCGAAACGACCGTCTCGATCCAAGGATCGCGTTTCCGCTAACGGTGCATCGTTCGGAGGCCCGTAGCTCAAGTTATGGGCAAAAGACTAAAAATGGTCTGAAGACGGGGGGTCCGGGCCTGCACCGACCCGGCCCGACCCCCCCTGGGTCGGCCGAACCGGGTCGACCCGACCCTGTCCACCCTAGCCGGACCCGGTACGGCCCGGCCGGTCGGACTGGCCTGGCTCGGCTCGGCCGAGCGGCCGAGCAGCTGGGCGCCGCGGGGCGCCGCCCCCGCGGTTTGGAGGTGCCGCGGCCCCGCGTGGGGCCGCGTTGGTTCAATCGGACGCGGCATGTCGCCGCGTCCCTTGTGGGTGATCCGGACCCGCGCGGTCGCGGGTCCGCTGGCCGCTGCCGCCGCGGCTGAAGCCGCGGCGGCTCTGTTTGGCGGTGCGCCGGGGCGCCACTGCGCCGGCGACCCGTGCCGCCGGCCGCTTCCGCGGGCCACCGGAGTTTCTCCGGTGGTCCGTTTTCCTTCCCGTCTGCGTCATTGTTCCTCCCGGGTTCCATTCTTCACTGCGTGATCATCAAAACGCCCTTGCGTCGCGTTTTTTCGTCACTCGCCAAATCCGCACAAACACGAAGAATGACGGAGGGTCGTCGGGCCGTGTTCGTTTGGCCCGCACCCCCCGCGTTAGTTAATAACAACGGGAGAATTTATTCAACACATGAAACAACAATTTTAATAAATTAAAATTGTTCATATGAATCGGGCTCTTTAATTTTTAAGAAACGTTCACAGGAATATAAAATATTCACAACAACCCCTACCTCGTCAAGTTGTCGCTCGTGGGTTCTTCGCGGAATTGGTCGCCGCGGAAGGAGGCGATCGTCGCGTCATCGCGGTATCCGGCGTTGCGTCGACAAACTCCGACGTCCAAGAAACAACATATTTAATTTTTTAATAATTAAATCCGTTTGTTGTTTTAAACCACAAAGAAGTTTTAAAAAAAGAATACCGAGATCTCTTACCTCAAACAGAAGATCGGAGATTTCGTCTCGGAGGGAGGAACGCCACAGAAGAACGTCGCGGGAGAGGAAATGTCGGCGTTGCGGCACACGGCGTCGCGTCGTCTATTTCCGCGGGTTCAGCGTTCTTCGTCGGGGGTCGGCGTTCTTCGCGTTCTTCGCGTTCTTCGCGAAGGAGGATGAAGAACTCTTGGTTTCTGTCAAATCCTCTCAACGAACCTTTTTCCAGAAGTCGTTCGTTGGTCTTATTTTATTATTATGCCAACAAACAAAAAAGAGGTAAGTAACGACCCATTAATTCGTAGAATTAATTCAACGAAAGAAACTGCCCATTTAATTCACGAATAAAACCACCCAATTAAATGGCGCATTAAGAATTTAAGAAAACGCGTCAGTTGACTTTCATAATGACGGGTTTTCGCGGGTGCGTTACTTAGCGGAAAAGAAACGGCGGGGCTCGTGCGGGCCCCACCTCACAAATATCCTACCAAGGTGGTAGGATATTATTGGATAGCACCCTATCTGTATCAACATAGCTTAAGCCGCTTTAAGTGGCTTCAAGTGGCTTCCAAGTGGCTTAAGTGAAATAAAATAAAGTTTGTCGTACAATTATTTTATTTTTTTAACTTTAAGCCTGAAAATTAAAAACCACACCTGAGCAAACGCAACTCCGGAAGAGGCTTTTCTAAGCAATTACTGGCGCTGCGATTTCATCGGTGCCCTCAGAATTCGATTCCGAGCACCGGTTCAAAAGTTAGAAAAACTCGCTCGTTCGTTCACTGAACGTACCCGAGCCAAACTTCGGAAATTAATTCCAGGCACACCGGGCCTCGAAATCAGGCGCCATCAGAAACTACATTCTTGTAAAATTCCAAAGAAAATTATGAAAAAAAATTTCCTTGAAATTTATGGGTCTTTACACATCACGTAAGGGAATCTGAAAGATATCCCAAGAAGCGGCCAAAATATTTATCATAGTGATTTGGGAGTTCTTCATTGAGTGGTAAGAAAATTCATTATGATAATTTCATCCAATGTATTAGTGGGTGTAGGAGTTATGGCAGTGGATAACTATCTCAAGGTTGTGTTCCATTCCAGTGCTATCAATGTGGAATATTTGGCCACATGTTCCCATAGAGTCCTTATACTATCTTAGAGGGTCATATATATGGAATATTAGGTCGTATGTATAGGTTCTATGAGAAATTTCTATAGTAGACCAGGGGAAAAGGATAAGGGTAGGCCCCATAATCTGGAAGGGGCTCAGCTACCCCTCAATAGGTTAGTAGCTGGAGTTACACAGGACATTCCGGTCAAGGAAAGGGAAATGATACCCCATTATATGATCAATGGTACCAAGAATGGGATTTATCTTAGGTTAGTTATATTGGAGCCCAGAGTAGAGGGAAAATTTAGTTACAAATTCTATAGACTACACCAACTAACATGGATAAAGGATCATCTACCATAAAATGAATGATTTTTGTATCATCTACTATATCTTATATATTGTTTGATACATGGGAATCATATTATTTTATATTTTTTGTTTTATAAAATGGTTTGGGATTGAATATAGAATTCTTAGATTTTGTTTTAACCATTAACACATCATTGGGAGTGACGTCAGAGAATATCAAACTATGGAAGGAATTTTCTCTAGATTTTTGTGGATACAGTTTTATTTGCGTACCATTAATAATGGAAATGTCATGTTATGACTTGATTTGTTGTATGTATTAGTTAGTTTTATATCAGGTTCATATAAAATGTAAAATAAGGATAGTGACCTTCCTATATATATAATGAATCTACTATTTTCACCAGAGTGAGTTGCATCATTAGGTCGGTCGTGTGGGACCAATTCAGGGAAAATTGTATTGCATCACGAATCTGATTACCGGTTTTTCTCTCGATAATGGTGTAATGTTGTAAGATTCAATTACTATAGTGGTAGATCACTTTTAGGATATTTTCCCTGATGATTTCTATGTCTTACCACCCAATAGATAAATCAATTTCATGACCAAGTTGGTGTAGGAAGCAGAGCCAGATTCTATTCTACTTTACTGAATGACACTAGCAGTGCTTCGGGAGATGAATTTATTATTGTAAGAACTATAATATAAAGGTTTCATACATCCTAGAACATATCCCTTGGGTTCTCCAATTCTCTTCACTGAAAATTCTGATGGATCATTGATATTATGTGTGGATTATCGAAGGTTGAATCTAATAAAGGCCAGGAAATTGTATCGTCTTCCATGTATTGATGATATTTTTGATCATTTTCCAGGTTTTAAGATCTTATAAAATGTTGTATTGATATTAGGATGTCATATGTTAAGGTTGATACTATCTGACATACCTCTTACTTCTTTTTGGAGTAGGTATATCATTTATGAATTCATAGTGATATAGTTTGGGTTGACTGACACACTTGTGGTATTCATGGTCTTAATGAATAGGAGATTTTACCCTTTTCTATATCATCTTGTGATTTATTTTTTTAATGATATCATTGTGTACTCCCAATCATTTGAAAATCAATAAAAATATCTTGAAATATTATTGAGAACATTGAGAATGCTTCAACTTTACAACAAGCTTACCAAATGCAATTTCAAGTTTAATGAAGTGTACTTCTTGGGCCATGTCTTCTCCTAGGTAGGAATGTATGTGGTCCTAGAGAATGTTTCAGCCATGATATCTTTGGAATAGTCCATGAACGTGCTCAAAATTTAGAGAACTCTAGGTTTAGAAGCTTATTAAAGGCATTTTAACCTAGATTTATCCCATTTGTTAGTACCAATGTATGGGCAAACAAATAAATGGGTGAAGTTTGTTTGGTCTGATTCTTGTGGGATATCTTCTCAGTAGTTAAAGGGTAGGCTGACCTCATCACCTATCGTCACATTAGCTATTCTGGAAAAAGCATATAATGTGTACTGTGACGCATTTAAATTTCAACTCAGAGTCGTTTTTATGTAGGAGGATCGAGTGGTCTCTTATGGCTCTAGGAAACTGAGACTGCATGAGAGGAATTACCCTACTCATGATATAGAGGTATCGGTATTGGTACATTACCCAAGATGTTGGAGTCACTATCTCATAGGTGAGAGTTTTTTTGGCATACGTGGATCAAAGGAGCATTGAGTACATAATTTCACAGTGAGACCTGATCCTTTGACAGAGGAGGTGGGTTGAGTTTCTATAGTATTTTAACATGGGATTGAATTATAAAATGGGAAAGGGAAACTTAATTGGCGATTCATTCATAAAAATGTCACAGACAAGGGAATTACTGTATTTCTTTGATCAATGGTATATAATAACCATCTTTATAGACATGCATTAGGATGTTCATGAATCTCAAGGGTGATTAGCTTTGACGTCGATATCTATTATACCTTTCCTTTTGGACTGAATTATTTATAAGAATTTTTCTGATCCTGAGGGATTAGTAATGAGAAACAAATTATATGGTGGGAGACACCCTTAGGATTTTTTCATGGAAATGATAATTTTCGTCTTCTCCGTGGTCAAGTATGTGTTCCTACAGGCTTGTGTGAGGTTCTACTGAGAGAGTTTCATGCTTATATATGGGTGGTGCAACGTCGTTTAATAAGTATGTTTCATGATCTCTATAGATAGTATCACTGGCCAGGAATAAAGAAGGAGGTGAAATCTTTGTGGCTATATGTTTCACTTTTCACCAGGTGGAAGCCATGTATCAGAGGCCAGCTAGGATTTTGCAGCCTTTACCCATTCCAGAGTGGAAATGTGATGATTTTTAATTGATATTTTTACAAGAATACCCCAGATGAACCAAAATAATGATGTTCTATGGGTTGTTTTTGATTGAATGAATATGGTATCCAACATATTACTTATTAGGGAACCCCTCACAGTTGATGATATGGTAAATTTGTATGTGTGAGAGTTTTTATGGTTTCCTGGTGTTATGAGGAGTGTCATTTAATATATAGATCATCATTTCACATCACATTTCTAGAAGTCTCTATATAAAAGCCTTGGGATCAAGAGCCTATTTAATCACATGTTATCATCCAAAAACTAATGGTAAATGTGAGTAGCTTATTATGGTTTTGTAAATATGTTACAAGCCTATTTTTTGGATTTTCATGGTTCATAAGAGAAACATATGACACTCATGGAGTTATTATATAAAAATAGCTTCTAATAATCGATCCAATTTTCCCCTTATAAAAATTTGTATAAAATATATTGTATTTTGCCTCTTTTTTGGGTGTAGGTAGGTGAGTTAGCACTTGTTTGGCCTTGTATCATGTTGGATACATTAGAAAAGTTTTTTATCAGATATCGATTGGTAACCATGTATAGTATATAGAAATCATATACATACTATCATAGAAAACCTATGGGATTTGAGAATGGTTAGGATATTTTCATTTGGGTGTTTCCTATGGTGGGGAAATGATGCATTAGGAAATTGTGAAAGCAAGTACCCAAGTGTTTTGGGTGGTTCAAAATAGTGGAAAAGGTTGGTCTAGTGGCGTACCTTTTATCCCTTCCACTGTGCTACAGTTCCATTCATGACATGTTCCACGTGTCGTAGCTAAAAATATTTCATCTAGACACTTCCCATGTGATAGACATAACATGCATCGAGGTTTGAGATGATGCTTCCATTGAGGATCATCAGATGTAGGTTTTGGGTCGAAGTGAGAAATGTCTTCAGCTTAGGACTATACCATTGTTTCGTGTGTAGTGGTATCATGGGAGAGTTCAGGAGGAGTTCCAGGAGAGGGATTCTGATATATGAACATAATTCCCAAACTAGTTTGTTGTAAACTTACAATTATCTTAGAGTAGCTCGGGGATGACATGTTATAAGGTGGGTATTATGTAAGATCATGTATTTTTTAGGTATGTCTCTCTTTAAATATTGCATTAGTATTTTCTTTTTGTTTAGTATTCATCCATAAATTTTCTCGATTATATAAACACAGTCTTAGGTTTATGAAAAATTTGGAAATATTGGAATATATCTAAGAGAAGATATTAGTTGTATAAAATGACTAAATATTTAGAGATGTATGATTGTTTGGATTAATTGATTTTGTGTATGAATGGGTTGAGTGTTTCATGGTTTCTTGGTGATTCAAGAAACTTTATAAGAGGATTCATTTCATTAAAAGGATAATGGGATGAAATATCAACTACCAAACATTTACAAACCATGTAAAGGGATTACATGTCATATAATTGTTTGAGGGTTTTAATATATTATAACTGAGGAAATAGGGTTTTCAATGTATTCCATTAAAAAAATCTACATGACATGTAATAACAGTACATGATGTGTAAATGAAAAACCATATATTTTAAAAATGTTTTGCAGATGAATTCTTATTTTTTTAAGATGTATCTACTCTCTTCCTGACCCTACGGAATTATCCAGGTGATTTTGGGGTGCTAACTTCCCTTATGGACACGTCGGTTGTGCGATTAATCCCTGGTATGTATTTTCGGGTATGTTTCTTCCTTATCTTCCTTCTTATCCAATATTTTCCATGAAATCCCCTGACCAATTTCCTATTTAGGGTTGATCTTGATCATGTTTTGTCTAGGAACCTCTTTTCAATCATCCTAACCTTCTTTCTCTTTGTCATTGGACATTGTAATCATTTTTGGATCGTTGGTTAAAGGTATGTTGTCTAAGTATTAACACCATACTTTGATAATTTTCAATCTTATGTAATATTGTTATTTAACCATTGTTGTGTGTGCCCTAATTTTTTAACCAAATGAATGGAATTATTTCTGTAAGTCTTTATGTTTTAAATTTATTTTTAGCTAGCTCATGGTTTATCATGGGGTGAGAGAACCATGATTATAATTGAATATAAAAATGGATTAATGTATGTTTAGCATGACATGTGACCTAGGGTGATTTATTGTTATAAAATAATTTAATTGTGTCTTATTTATAATTTATATATTTTTAATCAATTTTGAATTAAATTTAATGTGGTATGCTAAAGATGAATGAAACTTCTCATAATTAACCACTGAGAATTGTGTTGTTATATTGGGATATCCATTCTATATGATAGGGATTGTGTTCCATGTTGTAATGATTATATACTAGACTCAATCTTATAAGTTTCACACTTATATGATGTAATTCTGATATTTAGTGGGATCGGCCCAGTCCTATGATGGGATTATTATAGAGAGATGGTTATGCCAATTACTATATAGTAATGCTTGTAGGGATTTATCCCAAATGCTGTAACGATTATAGGGTTTTGACCTAGATTTATTTTTTCTGACTATACCATGGTTATATGGTTGTGGATGGTATGGTCATATGACATGCTCAAAGATATTTAGGCATGAAGACAAAGTAGGATGATGTTGTATTTTTTTAATTGTAAGATTAATTAATACACCATCTTATCACATTTTTTGATACACTTCTTATCATTCTAGTTTTTATTATACATAGTGGTGTCAAACTAATGAGTTATATTTACACCATATTCGAGTATCTGTTTCGTACTTGATTAGATTTCATGGAATCTATATTTGACAATGGAAGAAGACATTGTTGTTCATTTCTTATTTGTGGATGGGCTGGACTTTGGATATGAGATCGATGTGGGGTTCTAGATTCTGGACATTGAGTCTTCTATATGAGTCTTATATCCTTTTTAATTTATTTCATAAGCATGACATTTAGTTACATTCCATTATGTCATTATTGAAGGACCCCATAACACCTAGAGAGGGGAGGGGTGAATCAGGATGTCAACATTTTATTTCTATCTCTTGGATAATTTTACCACATTGGTAGAAACCTGTTAAACCAATCTGAAGAGGAAGTGGATAAAATAAAAAATCACATGCAATGAAATGAGACAACAATTTTACTTGGTTCACCACTAAGGGCTATGTCCAAGGAGCATACACCAACAGTGTGTCGGTCATACCAAAAACCACTAATCATTACAAGTTGTGGATTACAAGAGTTTATCATAGTCACTATGTTTCATGTGAACTACCTTTACAGGTTTTTAGGGATATCACACTACATCCCTCGGATCACTTCCACTGACTCCCCCTTTCTCATAGTGATGAAGGAATCTTTACTCAGTTTAACGACTTGAAGGTCACTTCAATGGTTTAGAATTAGATCATGCATCCTCAAATCTAAATGGATTCTCTATTGAAGTCTCGTAATCACCTAAAAATGTAATTTCTTTTTCCGTACACTAATATGTTATGGAAATTAATTTTTCAAACTGATTTGGTCAATTTTATGATTCCATGGGTGTTATGCGTACTTTTTTTGTTTCCATGTACAACTAATAATTCCACGTACAATCTAGATGTTTTCATGTACCATCCAAATCCTCTGAAAACTATCCTTCTCCACATACTTCCCTTCTCGGTGTACTGATTCACTCCTCTATGCCCCATCCTGGTCCGCGTACAGCCCTGCTCGTCCACATACAGCAAGATCTTCTTGTGCAAACTGCACTCTCTTTCGTGAACTATTTTCTTTACATTGATGATTCTCTCTGTATACAGTCTTCTCCACTGCATACCACATAAAAATGCACTGAATTTATTCCAGATATTTTAATCTCCAATCTCATAACTCAACTAAAGGAATTATATGCGGACATGGATGGTTGTCGCTGGAACGGTCGGTGTCGGTGTTCTTCTCCTCACCAAATGGATTCATAATTCCCTACTGGTTTGTCCTCCAATGCTTTTGTTGCGTGTTTATGGCCTGATGGCTCTGCTTCTCCTTGTTTCCTCTGCCATTTCATTGTGCTCCTTCACACACGACCCCATCTTTGTTGGGTGTAATAGATTCCATGATGTTTTGGATTGTGTTGGTGTATTCGGTGAAGGCAGATATGTTGGGGGTTCTCTTTTGGCGTAGTGGTGTCTTTGTAGTGGTTCGATGCTTTTTCCATTGGTCATCCTCTGCCTTTATTTTGCTGTTTTTTTCTGGTTCTGTCATGTGTCTTCAATGGTGGATCCCCTTGAACACACTGTATTGCTTGTGGTTCTTCTTTTGGTTCTCACTTAGCCTCAAATTGATTTTTTTTAGGTTCTCACTCACCCATAAAGTGATATACTTGAAAATACAAAAAAAATGTTTGGCAGATTTACCCAAATTTTCAATTTGGGACAATATTCACTATAAAATGAACTCCATCTATGCACAATTAGCCTCCACCACTTAATTCAATCCACTGAACTATGAACCTTTATCGAGTACTATTAACCATCCATGTACCATATGTTTCTGGGTCCGCGTACTGCACCTCTTCACCACATACTATGACTGCAAACCAGTTTTAGCAGAATTTCGCATACTTCTTTCCTTCACCGCATATCACACACCTTCACTAGGTACCACGCGCCTTCACCACATACCATTTCTGCAAACTGTTTCCGAACTCTGGATTTTTTAGGCCCATGTTTTTGGAATACAATAGGAAATTGTTCCACCTTCAATAATGCTTTCATCCTCAAACCTATGACTTTATTCTTTTCTAACTCCCTAGTCATCCATGTGAGGATTGACAAAAAACACAAACCAACCACTATTATTAGAAATTATAATCCTTGGTTCTAACAATCTCCTCTTTTGGGTTTGTTGGAAATCTCCATATAAATTCATCGATGCACCTACCATGATCAAAACATGAACCTTGAATAACCAACTCAGCCATCACTCTAAGTCTATGTGAGAAGTTCTAGGGGTTGAAAGCAATAGACATTACATTAATTGAGTTCTCATCCTTTTCTTTTATCCCCCATAGTTTTATATTTGGCTTTTTCAAATATCCATCCTTCCCGTAACCAAAAACAAATAGACAATATCCATTGAAGTTATCCATTCTCCCCCTTTGGAAATAAATTCAATGAATCCAATCATGAATTTTGGAGTTAAAAAAACATGCTCACCCTGGATCGTATCCCCCCCATAAACCAGCATCATTTCCACAAATATATTAAAAATATTTAAAACAATTGGGGAGAGTGGAATCTCATAACCTCTTTATGCATTGGGAGGTGGCTGAACACTGAGGTTCAATCTATGGTTCTTAAACACAGACACTAACAGTGGCTTGGACATAATGTCAACCAATTTCTCATCATTTCCCACATTTTCCATTTTGATAAGTCCTTGTTTAGATTTTTCCTTAACGAAGTGATATCAGATATCAATATGTTTCGTACGAGAATTCTGAACAGGATTCTTCGTAAGATCAATTGTGCAATTTTTATCCTAGTAAATCACTATTGTTTGTTTCACCTCATCACTAATTTCACTCAGTTTCTGATTTATCTAAAGTAATTGAGTGCATTAATTGGTTGCAGTTATATATTTTTCTTTAGTAGTACTAAGTGAATTACTTTCTTGTTAATTTCTTTACCAACCCACATATTTCTTCCCAATATATAATGCTCCACCACTTTTATACTTTATGTCCACAAAATCTCCATCCCAGACAGTATCATAAAATGATGATAATTCACTATCTCTTCTTGCAGCAAAGTATAACCCATAATTATGTGTACCTTGAATGTATCTCATGATTCTTTTTTACTTCTGCCATATATTCTTCTTTCCGATTACTCTAAAAGAGGGACGTAAGGAGAGTTGAAAAGAAATTATTTTTCTGTGTTATTTTTAGGTATAGTAGGCTTCCAATGATTCTTATATACATGGTGGGATCAACATAATTCAATTATTCATGCTTTGTAATATTTGATCAAACTACAATCAGAGTCGAAATTGGTTTAGAATAATGCATATTGAATTTCTTCCATAGATCTCTTGCATACTTTTCTTGAGAAATGAAATTGTAATTCTTATTCTGAAGAACATGTAACCCTTAAATGTTTGTGAGTTCACCAACCATGGACATTTCAGATTATGATTTCATGTGATTGGAAAATTAATCCATTGATCCATGTTTGATTCCACCAAAAATAATATCATCCACATATACAAATACCCTGAACTTATCCTGTGGAGAGTTAATTACATAAAGATTGTGATCCATTCCTCTTTTATACTCATGTTTTCTCAAATAAAAGTCCAACCGAGAGTACCATTCCCATGGTGCCTATTTCTTTCCATAATCAATTTTATTTATTTTTCAAACCATCAATTCATCATTACCAAGAAAGAACCATATGGGTTGTTCAATGAATACTTCTTCTCCAAATTCTCCATTTAATAATTCTTCTTTAACATCCATTTGATACCCTTTATAACCTCTTTGGATTTACGTGGCAAGAAATTTCCCGATTGACACCAGTCTCTCTATGAGAGCAAATGTATCTTCAACATCAACACATCCATTTTTTGAATATCATTTATAGAACAAGTGCTCCTTATTTTTTATCACATTTCCTTTTTTTCAAATTTTTTCTTGAAAATACACATCGTACCAATCACATTATGATCTTTAGGTATTTTAACAAGATCCCATGTCTGATTTATGTCAATTAGGTCTAACATTTTATTCATTGCTTTGACCCATGACTCATCCTTTGTAGCCTCTTCAAATAAGGATTGTTCCAAAACTAATAGAAATAAAATTTTTGCATTATTCCCCCTTCATATTGTCTGTGTGGGTGAATTCGGATCCCTGATAATGTTGGACTACTCAAACTCTGCTCTTTTATTTCCCCCTTGGTGTTCGACTGAATTATCTCTAGTTATGGTTTCTCTTTCTGATTCTTCTTCAGAGTAAACATCATGATGTGACTCCAGTGAGTTTTTCACACCTTCCTCTACCTCTATATTATCAATTCTCCATGTTCACACTCTTCCTTATCTTCTATCATATTAGCATAATAATTCCTTAAAGCATTTGGGTTTTTTTTTCAATGATCTTTACATCACTGATTTCCAAATTCTGCTAAAATACTTACTGAAACCCTTGTAGGATTTTCTGTTCATTGAGTATCTAAGAAATATTTCTTTGTCTGAATTATCTCTATACTTCCCTTGAATTCCTTCATTTTTTTAGATAAAACAATTCCTTTTGAAAACATGAAATTATTTCAAAGAGGTATTCCTTCCATGCCACAATTCATATGGTGTATTTGTTTCACCCATATATATCCCTATTAGATTTTGAATATATATTGTAGCTTGTACTACCTCTTTCCAGTAATGTCAAGTAATATGACCTTAAATCATCATAGTTTTGCCAATGTTTTTTACCTATCGATTCTTACGCTCTATAAATCTATTTTGTTGTGGAGTTCTCATAGCTACCACCTCATTTTATATCTCGTGCTTCTCTAGGTAATTTTTAAATTTAATGGGCGTGTATTCCCCTCTATTTTTAGACTGTAGGACTTTGATTTTTCATCCATTATCATTCTTGGAAATTCATCGATAGGTTTTCAGGAAATCAATCACTTATCGCTTCCTGTCTATAACGATCACACATTCCATTTTACTATAATCATCTATTAAAAAACAAAGTACCTCTCTCCATGTGTTTTAGAAATATTTATCGGGCCATATAAATTTGTATGGATGAGGTCAGGGAGATTTAATTCTCTTTTCTTCTTTAGATGGTAGGAACTGTAGACCAGTTTCCCTCGTATTCAAGCATCACAGGTCATTTCTCATTCACGCTTCAGATTAGGGATATCTATGATTATATTAATCTTAGATATCTTTTTCATGCCTTTCTGATTAATGTTCCCCAATATCCAATGCCATATGTTTTTTTCCTCTCCAACTGTTAGGTAGAAGATGATCTCTTTGCTGTCAACCTGATATAACATGCCTTCTGTTCTACAGCCTTTAATGAGATAATTCCAAGACTTTCCTCTTATAGTGCATCCATTCTGATTGAATGTCATAATTACACCTGATTCATGAAGTTTACTCACACTAAGAAGATTTTGATGTAGACCTTGCATATACTGGAATTAAGTTTTCTTTCTCTCTCCATTATCTAGGTTAGTACTTCCACTTCCTTTTATCTTCAAATCACCATCGTAACTAAACCTCACTATTTCATTGACCTTTTTCCTAAAATTTCTTAATAGTTCTACATTACCCATCTTGTGGGATGAACATCCCCTATCAAGAATCTAGGAGTTGTTGTTCTCTGTAGATTTATGGGTTACTTCTTTAAAATAAGACTTTTCAATTTTCCTCTTTTCATTCCATGAGATATTGGATTGAGCATAGGACACCGATGGTCTTTCAATTCTATATTTTATGTATATGGGTTTTTTATATTCATATTATTCTTCCAGAGGAGAACACCTATTTGAAATAGAAACACTATCTATTTAAAGAGTATTGACTCATCTCTGAGCATTGAAAGAATCTCTCTTTTCATGCCTCTACCTATAATACACAGCTTTATGGACAAAGTTATAATAGTAAAAATAGTATCCATAGAAATTATTTCTTCTATAAGAATAAGGATATGAATATGTTCTCCATTGTTAAACTCCTAACTATTCCCCATTCATATAGCTCCTTGAATCTTCACATTATGACATGGTATATCCCAGATAGCCACATATCTAACACTTCACAATAGGAATTGTCTTATCACTTCTATTCCTCCTCTTTCCTACTTCATAAAAAATTAGTTTGACTTCCTATCATTTATGGAAACTCAAGGATGATATTCAGCTATCCTTTTAGTTTTATTTAAGGTTTTTTTTCCGAACTTCTGGTGGATTTTCTAAATGTTCAAATTTTATCTTTACCTTATTCTGGATCACTTTATTTATAGCATTTTATGTTTATTCATCACAACCAATTCCACTATTTCCTATGCATTTGGGTCTTTGATCACTCAAGATCTTTTCAACCCCATTAGAACCACGTTTTGATCTCTCTAGAAACATAGTATTTGTGAACCTTTCAAATTGTATTTTCTTCTTTGTTATTTTGAAATTGATTCACTTTTGAGTTTACTTCTCAGAATAACAACTTCTTCTTTAAGTCCATCAATGGTCTTTGACTTCTCCACTAGTCTCAAGGTAAGGTTATTTATGAACTTGGCTAGTTCTTCAATTATGAGTTTTAGTTCCACAACATCATCAATGATTTTAAGGATTGATGATTGCACTTTCACCAGTTCTTCCAGTGGTTCAATTTATTCCTCCATATTGTCAATATATTCTGATGATTCCACCACCATTTCTTTCCAATTATTACATCATGTATATTCAATATCAAGCTTACCAAAATCATACTTAAGTTACAACTTGGGATCAACATTAGTATTCAATTGATTATATGTATCTTTATCTATCAATGGTTCTGACTTTTCAATGGTATCCATCATGGAGGCTTGGTTTTCGGTCTTAAAATCTGGTTCTTCTTCCTCACAGAATTCATTATCAACGTCTTCCTCCACACATACAAAACTCTTCTTCTATATTCTATTTGAATATTTGAAGTTTCCCTTTTTGAATAATATTTTCTGAGGCTTCTCCATGTCTTCACCTTCTCTATCTTCATCAAGAATGTATCTTGAGAACTGAGAGGTTATGTTCCTAACTCTTCCACATCAAAAACAAGCCAGAGGTAGATTGCCTTATAACTTCCATGTTCCCTTCTTAAGATTATTGGAAATGAGAGAAAGTGTTTCATTTTCCTCATCATATTCATCACTATTGTATCCTTAAACATTTAGTCTAACCATCACTTTGAATCCCATTTCCTTGATCATATGATTCGTTGTATTTCTGTTTTGATTTTAATTTCATAAGTTGATAGATTGCTCAGAAGATCATCCACTAAGAGTTTGGAGAGATATATTTATTCAAGGGATGATGATTTTTCAATGTAAAGGGGTAGAATCCTTCTCATGATTTTATTAACTATGTCAATGTCTTTTAATTATTCCCCCCGGACCACGGATTCCTCCTATAACATCAGTAAATTGATTGAAGAAGGTGTTTTTATTCTCATAAGGGAGTATCTTCAGATCATCAATCATATTGTGTAGTACGTGATGTTTTTTCTCCTTCAATTTGATATATCCATAATATATATTCTTCAATTTATCCCACATTGACATGGTAGATTTGAAACTCATTGCATTTAGAGAAATCTGATCATAAAGTGCTGTAGTGAGTGCATTCTGTTCTTTTGCATCAGTATCAATCAATTTCCTATCTGTATCTGTCATCGATAGTCCTGTAGGATCAGTGACTTATATTCCCTGAATATTAGAAAATAATACTTCAATTCCAAGATACTTTAGGTGATATATCATCATGATTTTTCATATTTGAAAATTACATCCATCAATGAGGGGAACTCCCCTAACATTGACTACATTATCCATGATAAACAGATTCAACACTAGCAACCTTTACCCTCTGATACCACTTGAAGGACCCCAGAACACTCCGAGAGGGGAGGGGTGAATCAGGGTGTCAAATATTTAATTTAAACTTAATTATCTTTTTCTCACATTGGTATGAACCCATTAAAACTTTTTGAAGAGGAAGTGCAGAAAATAAGAAATGACATGAAAAGCAATGACACAACAATTTTACTTAGTTCACCACTAAGGTCTATATCCAAGGATCATATGATGAAAGTGCGCCGGTACTACCAAAAACCACTAATAATCACAAGTTATGTATTAAAAGAGTTTATAAAATTCACTATGTGTTAGGTGCACTGCCTTTACAAGGTTTTAGGGATAACACACTATTTCCCTCAAATCACTTGCACTGACTCTCCCTTTATCACAATGTTGGAAGAATCTTCACTCTGTTTAACGACTTGAAGGTCACTTAAATGGTTTATCCATAGATCATTCATCCTAAAATGTAAATTCATCATCTATTAAAGTCTCTTAATCACCTACAAATATAATTTATTTTTAGGTACACTGATATTTCATAGAAATAATTTCACAAACTGATTTGGTCAATTTTAGGATTCCTTGGGTTTTCTGCGTACTGTTGTTGTTTCTATGTACTGCTGTTGTTTCTGTGTACCAGCAAGAAATTTCAGTGTACCATCCAACTCCTCCGTGAACTATCCTTATATGCATACTTCCCTACTCCGCGTACTTCTCCACTCCTCCGCGTACCATCCTGCTCCGTGTTCTGCCATGCTTGGTCGCTTACTGTGAGAGCTTCCTATGTGAACCATGCTCTCTTCCATGAACTGTTTTCCTTACACAGATGAATCTCTCGGCATACTATCTTCTCCTCCATGTACTACTTCAAACTGCACTGAAGTTCTTCCCAAAATTTTAATCTCCAATCTCATCACATAACAAAGGGTATTACTTCTCATTAAATTGGAACATAACTCTGCAAATTTTGGTAATCTGATTTACCTGATTTTTCAATATGCAAAAATCTTCACTGTAAATAGTACTCCATCTGCATACTATTATCCTCCACTGCATACTTCAATCCTATAAACTGTGATCCTTTATCGCATATCGTAAACCTTCCACATATTGTATGTCTGTTGGTCCATGTACGACATCCCTTCATAGTATACCATTAGCGCGAACCATTTTCGCCAGCATTTCGCATCCCGCATGCCTTCACAAAATACCGCGCACCTTCAACACATACTGCGCGCCTTAACCACGTACCGTTTCTGTAAACCGTTACCAAAATATCGATATTTTAGGCCTAATTTTTTTTCAAACACTGGGAAACTGTTCCACCTTCAATACTATTTTTATCCTCAAACGTATGACCATATTCTTGTCAAACTTCATAGTCATCCATGTGAAAATTCCCAACAAACATAAATCAACCTCCATTATTAGCAAAAAGTAGCCTTGGTTCTAACTATTACATTATTCATTATTATTTATTGGATTACTCAAATATATTCATTGTTGACTTCTTTTATGTATTTACTTTTAATTTTATTATTCTATTATCATATGTTTCTACTTATATGACACTTCATACTAGGGGTTATAGTCTCCCCACTATACATTTCACACCCCGAATTCTGGTCAACAACCTCTTCTGTACGGGGAGGCACTCTTAAGATCTCATAATGAACCCTTTTTTCCATGTGAGAGTGTTCCAGATTAGGGTATATTACAATTTTCCTAGACTGAATCGGAACATAGAGATGGGCCTCGGGGTTTCTCTCAAGAATAATTCCAATTTATCCCACCATTGATGAATATAATTCTATTAAAAGACATTAGTGTTGTCAAAGGAAGGGATAACTTTTAAAAATTGGTTGTAGAACCCTATAGTCTAATTTTCATAAGGATATAGAGTGGGATTTCTTATCTGTAGCAATGATATAGGGAACTCTAGTGAATGTCCCAACATGCTATAACCCTGAGAGGGTGTATGTTGATATGGAAAGAGATTCTATTCAGTGTCAAAATGAAACTATACTAAATATGTAAGCCTGAGGGTAGTGGATGATTGTAATGGAGTTGGGAATTCACCCAAATCGTGTCATGTTGTTTTCTATTTTTATATGTTATTGTGATCCAATAGATTCTTGGGAATCGGCTATTTGGTCTATCACTATTATGATGGACATGAATACTCAGGAACCACTGGATGTGATGGATGATTCTAGGGGATTCCTAATATTTTTGAGATCATGTATTATATTATATTGGGGAGGGTTCCATGCACACCTAGCATCCAATGACTGGGTTAACATATTAGTTGATTCCTAAAGGTAGTAACCATAATCCTACATTGAAGCATGTGTGTCCATGTATATACAATTGTCTGGTATAAATGGGATTCCTATTATTTTATGATACCCTTGTAAATAAAAATTGTGACCAAGATTTAATTGGTTATGAAGTGCCCAGATCAGTGTGAATCACTGAGAGGGGGAGGGGGTGAATCAGTGATCCCTTAAAACTTTTTACTAATTGATTCTTTATCAATTAAACCTCTATGGCTGGTTAAAGCCTTGATCCACTCTTCTTGTATCTCTCAACCTTTCCCGAATGATGCAGTAATGAAAAGGCACAGGACACAAGGATTTACAAGGTTCGGCACCAAAGTCCTACATCCTTGCCATGCTCTCCCAGCATGGATTCTCCATTATAACCTGTTAAAATTACAATGGTCGATACAGAGTCCCACTGTATCTCTCCTGAGTCCCACAGGAGGGTCTTTATACTGCGTCCCACAGTGTTACCAGAGTCCCACTGGCCTGCTCCAGAATCCCACTGGAGACTTCTTCTCCCTGAGTCCCACAGGGTCTTCTCTTGGCTCCTCGAGTCACACGAGTAGCTCTTCTCCACTTTAAGTTCTTCAAGTATCCTCAGAAGCCTGGGATAAAGGCTGTTGGCCTTGCTCTTCTTCTGATCACTTGTGGTGAACAGGTCTTCTCGTCTTGCTCAGGATTTATCTCCTTCTTCTAAGGATGACCTGGCCTCTCTCCAATTACTGAATACTCAGACAATTGATATCTTTATCTTCGGTCTGGTCCAGTCTCAGTTCACATCAACTTCATGCACTGAGTGCATGGCATCTCTGTCTCTTCATGCAATGATTGCATGGCCTTCTCAATTCTTCAAGAACCACTGGTCTTGGACTCCTCAAATGCACACAAGCTGGTTTGGCTTTATTCACATGTGCATGTGCGTGCATGCATGCATGCACTCCCCTTCTTCTCTTCTTGGTGCAGTAAACCCTTAGAGGGTGTAATTCTTTTCAGCACACACCTACTTCTCAAACTTCACACACTTTAAGCAATTTGTCTACACACATAAATGTGTGTTCTTCTTTGTGTGTATGTCCTTCCTTTTCTTCTTCTAAGTGTATACACACTTCTTAGTGCACACACCTAGGTTCGGCCTTTACTTGTTTAGCACACACAATTTTTTCTTCGTTTTGCACTTAAAAGTGTGCACACACAAGGCTATGGCCTTTCACTTCCTTTGCACACAAGATTTATTCTTTTATTCTTCTTTGGTGCACACCCACTGCCACCTTCTTGTAATTGCACACACAACCCGAACCCCTACTGCCTCAAGTAAGCCATGCAAGAGGGTGCGGCCAATTCTTCTTCTACCACTGCCGCATAGGTCTTCAAGATGCACAATGGCACGCAAGGTGCGGCATATATTCACTTCTTGCCCGCTCAAGCACAAGGTACAAGAATCACTTGGCCGCGCAAGTGAAACCTCCTCGGGTGAAAGGTACGCAGGATCTCACTGCAAGGGGCAGCCGCGCAAGTGCGGGCTTTAACCGTGGGCGCGCAAGGTGCTTTCGGCCTCGGTTACTTCATGTCGCGCAAAAGAAAGACGCGCAGGGAACTCCTCAATTCTTCTTTTGCGCAAGAGGTGCGCAAAAGGAACACACGAAGCCAAGAATGGGTTCGGGCTGCTGTCGCGCAAGTGGTTTGCGCGGAGCTCCAAACTTCGTGAGGCACAGAGGCACACTCACGGGACTCTCTTCAAATTTTCAGCGCATCAGCAAGCAGCACCGAGGTCTCGGCCTCTCTTTAAATAGGCAGAGGCGGTGCCAGTCATCCGCGTGATCCAATATTTGAATCCCCAAAGTTTTCGGGTATTTCAAGATTCTGCAAATCTTGATATCTTCCTCTGTTTCACACGCGGGTTCTCCCTTTTTATTCGGGTTCCTCCACGTGCATGCGACTTAGAACGCATGCACGGACTTTGTCTCTTTTATCCCATGCAAAACACGAACCCTTCGTGGCCTCGGCAGCTTCTCTTGCCTCAGCCTCAACCGAAATCCTCCAAACATTGCATGCATGGTCATTTTTAGGCATGATCATATTCGTTAGGTCCAGACGAGCATGAGGGTGTCTTCGGCTTCGAGAGAGATGGTCGGAATCTCAAAAAACATGCTCGGGGAGCCACTGGTTCAGCGGAGGACGTCGGGTGGCACGGGGTGTCCTCGGTTCGAGCTCGAGGAAGGAGACGAGCTCTCGGCCGTCGGATGTGATGTTAAACGGCCAGGATCAGATCATCTCGTCGCGGATCAGATGAGCGGCTCGGATCGGGCGCGCGATGAGATGGACGGACAGAATTCATTCCCGGTGAATTTTCCGCGTCCCACATCGAAACGGGGCGCGGTTTTTCCGCGGTTTAATAACCAAGTGCTTCCGCCATATGCTCAGTTGAACTTCTCCCTCCACGGTGCCGCCCCGCACCGTGTTCTCCCTGCGGGCGCGCTCTGCGCCCACTCATGCTCCTGCGGGCGCGCTCCTAGCGCCCACTATGCACACTCGGGTGCGCTCATGCGCCCCTTCCGCGCTCCTCCGGGCGTGCCCCAGACGCCTAGCGGTGTCTTGGGTGCGTCCTGCCGCCCTGGTCTCGCCCCACAGGTTCCCCCTTGGGCGTGGCACCTTAGGCCCACATGTGCCTTGGGGTTGAACCCTCAAGGTGTCCACGGGCTGGCCAATTTTTTTGGCTAAGTCTTGAATAAGACTTTGTATAAAAACAAGTTTCTCCTCCATATAAAATATGCCAATTTCCAAGTGCCACTTCAAGCCTTCTTCCTTTCTTCTTCTTCTTAAGAATTCCATCATTTCTCCTCTCATATGATCTCTACTTAGGATATGGAATTCCCAAGGTTTCTTCTTAATCTTCTTCATCTCCTCTTCTATATGTGTTCAATACTTAGGAGGGACTTCTTCAACTGAATCTCATAAATCACACATGTTCTTCAACATTCTTCATTGATCTAATCAGAGATCAATTGGATCTTCTTCTGATTCACATGCACTAAGAGTTAGTACATGGACTTCTTTAATCCACTTCATCCACTTAGAAGTTGTGGATGGCTCTCTTTTCATCTCCTCATGCATTGTCAATACAATGCATGGTCTTCTAATCATGTTGTGACTTTGTATCCAATTGATACAAGTTCTTAGAACTTATAGAGCAGCTCAGCAATCGTCAGATGTACATGGAGAATGTTTCAACCATATTCTCCAATGCCACTTAGTGAATCTCCTAAGTGACATTCCTCTAAGTTCCATGGCCATTCTCCATTCTTTACCAACACCATCACAACCTTTGTCATTCACATCTTGACATTCCTTGACTTCCATTCATTCCAAGACAACTTCATGCCTCATTGACAACAAATGCAACACAGTGCACTTCAATCTCCCCCTTTGTATTTGTTGTCAATACACTCCTTCAGCACATATGAATGGGTCAATATGTGTGCCAATATTTTCTCCCCCTTATTGGCAATCAAATGCAAAGGTGTGGTGTGGTCCACTTTCAAAAATATCTCTTCCTCCCTTTGAATAGCATCTTCTTGAAAAACACTGAGAGAGGGATGATGTCACATGTTCTCTTTAGCAAAGAACCTTTAGTAAATCAACTCTAAGTCTACTTGGGCTAACCCGGTGTAGAAAACAAGAGTGATGTACCCAAGGTACTCAATGTTGTCCAAAATTCTCTACACATGTGAGATAATTCTTAGGGGTTTGAAATTTTTCAGATATAACAATGAATTTGCTCAATCGTGCACAACTTCACAAAACTCATTAGAAAGTTCAGGTGCAAAGATAAAGCTCCCCCTTTCAACCATTTGTATTCAATCAATACTCCCCCTTAATTGTCATGATGAATACAATTAAGAAACAAGGGATGAAAGTATGATTGGAATACCTTCACTTTTCTCAAGATGGTATTAATCTCAGAATCCCATCTTCTTCAGATTGGCTCCCCCTCAAGGGGTGCACTCCATTCTTTCCAAACCATCCTCCAGATGAGAATGATCATCATCTTCAATTCCCTGCAATGTTAGCACATGTATATACCAAGAGTATAAGGGAATAAGATGGAACCTCCTTGGTTCATCAATGTGAACAACAAGGTTGAGAAGATTCTCTCAACCGAGATGTCCCATTTTCACCATTCTTCACACTTGCACATTTGATCTTCATTGATGTTTGTGCTGGTGTGGTTCTCAAAACATCTTCATGTGAAACCTACTTCTTCCCTTTTGCTTTAGCAATTGCCAGAGCTTCATCTTCAACTCTTTGTAGTTCTCTGGCAAGTTGCAACTGATGTGGCCATATGACAAGTAAATCATTTGGAAGAGTGGCCTCAGTTTTGGAAGTTCCACATGGTTCTTTGGATGCTGCTAAGCTACCTCTCTTAGGCAACTTATTTTCAATCAATCCCTTCTTCTTCTGGATTGATTGTCTTCTGGAGTTCAGTCTGCTTCTATTTAGTTCCATGGCTTGTTCACAAAGATCCATGATGTGTCCTTTCTTTCCACAGTAGAAGCATTTCTTGGTGGTCCTTCTGGATGCATCACCCTTCTTGGATTTAGACTCCAAGGACTTCTTTTCCTTTTTCAAAACCTTCTTGGGAGCATCTTCAACTTTCTTCTTGCTTCCCAAGAATTCTTTATGAGCCAGGTTCAGTGATCTTCTCTTCTTTTGAGCTCTGGATACAGTTGGAGATTGACATGTATCTTTTTGGCCACTTTTGCAATCATCCCAGATGTTGTCAAGTAATCCAAATCTATTTGCAGTAAACAGATGTCTCTGGACCTGTGGATGCTGCTTCTTTTCTTCTGGCTTGCTCCCCCTTGGCATGGGCTTCCTTTGTGCTTTGACATTCAGTGGATTGTACCAACAATCCTTTGCACAATGCCCATACTTGTTACAACACCAAAATTCACCCACAAATCTTGACCTCTTGTGTACTTCTGATTGCTGGGTACTTTTCTTGACAAGTTGTGTTGTTTCAGGAGAGCTCTCTTTCTTCATTGTCTTCATCCATACTTGTTTGGAATTATTCTTCCATCCTGCACTTTTTGTGGAAACACAATTAGAAGAATCAGTACAAGATGGTATGGATGGTACCTTCTTTCTAGAAGATGTTGCACTTTTATTAGAGGATGTCTTTCTCTTAGAATCATCCTTCTCAAAGCTTACTTGAGTAGCAACATTTCTTCTTTCAGCTGACTGGGAGGATTCAGCTTTGGGTGATTGCAGATTTTTCAATATCACCTCTAGTTCGAAGCATTTCATATTGAGGGAGTTCTTCTCATCCTCAATAGTTCTTAGCCTTCCTTCCCAATTTTCTTTCATCTGTTCTAACTGGTCTTCATGCACCTGCTTCATTTCAAGCAATGAGTTGTCAAGCTCCTTCACCCTTTTGACTTTGTCTTCTAGTTGAGCATCTCTGACAACCATTGACACTTTGTGCCTCTTTTCCAGTGCATGGACAACATCTTTGACTATTATCATAAAGAATTCTTTCTCAGAAAGGCTTCTTTGCAATTCTTCAGCAGTGTCTTCATATCTTTCATTACAAAGAGATACTCTTTCATCTTTGGAATTTACCAGCTTTCTGAGAGTGTTGGTTATGCCAACCCTTTTAGACAATTGGACTTCCAGAGAATTGGCTTCATCTTCTAGCTGTAATTTTTCTTCTTGAAGATCAAGGAGGCCTGTAGCTATACACATTGCAACTTCCTTGGGGACTCTCTTCTGAAGATATTTGATTGCATTTAGAAGATCATTGTTTCTTGCATCTTCATCACAGCTAGAGCAGGCTTCATCAGAAGAATGATAAAAGGAATTGTCATCTGATGTGACTTTCACATTTCTTTCCATAGAAGGAGTTTCTCTGATTGCACCAGCCTTCTTCTTCATCTTCTTTGCCTGTTTCTTCATTCTGTTTTTTAGAGTCTTGGCAGATATCTCCATTTGAGGCTGTTCTTTCATTTCCTCAAATCTTCACTCCATATAGACTCTCTTGGATCTTTTAGAGGTAACCTCCCTCTGATACCAATTGAAGTGCCCAGATCAGTGTGAATCACTGAGAGGGGGAGGGGGTGAATCAGTGATCCCTTAAAACTTTTTACTAATTGATTCTTTATCAATTAAACCTCTATGGCTGGTTAAAGCCTCGATCCACTCTTCTTGTATCTCTCAACCTTTCCCGAATGATGCAGTAATGAAAAGGCACAGGACACAAGGATTTACAAAGTTCGGCACCAAAGGCCTACATCCTTGCCATACTCTCCCAGCATGGATTCTCCATTATAACCTGTTAAAATTACAATGGTCGATACAGAGTCCCACTGTATCTCTCCTGAGTCCCACAGGAGGGTCTTTATACTGCGTCCCACAGTGTTACCAGAGTCCCACTGGCCTGCTCCAGAATCCCACTGGAGACTTCTTCTCCCTGAGTCCCACAGGGTCTTCTCTTGGCTCCTCGAGTCACACGAGTAGCTCTTCTCCACTTTAAGTTCTTCAAGTATCCTCAGCAGCCTGGGATAAAGGCTGCTGGCCTTGCTCTTCTTCTGATCACTTGTGGTGAACAGGTCTTCTCGTCTTGCTCTGGATTTATCTCCTTCTTCTAAGGATGACCTGGCCTCTCTCCAATTACTGAATACTCAGACAATTGATATCTTTATCTTCGGTCTGGTCCAGTCTCAGTTCACATCAACTTCATGCACTGAGTGCATGGCATCTCTGTCTCTTCATGCAATGATTGCATGGCCTTCTCAATTCTTCAAGAAACACTGGTCTTGGACTCCTCAAATGCACACAAGCTGGTTTGGCTTTATTCACGTGTGCATGTGCGTGCATGCATGCATGCACTCCCCTTCTTCTCTTCTTGGTGCAGTAAACCCTTAGAGGGTGTAGTTCTTTTCAGCACACACCTACTTCTCAAACTTCACACACTTTAAGCAATTTGTCTACACACATAAATGTGTGTTCTTCTTTGTGTGGATGTCCTCCCTTTTCTTCTTCTAAGTGTATACACACTTCTTAGTGCACACACCTAGGTTTGGCCTTTACTTGTTTAGCACACACAATTTGTTCTTCGTTTTGCACATCAAAGTGTGCACACACAAGGCTATGGCCTTTCACTTCCTTTGCACACAAGATTTATTCTTTTATTCTTCTTTGGTGCACACCCACTGCCACCTTCTTGTAATTGCACACACAACCTGAACCCCTACTGCCTCAAGTAAGCCATGCAAGAGGGTGCGGCCAATTCTTCTTCTACCACTGCCGCATAGGTCTTCAAGATGCACAAGAGCACGCAAGGTGCGGCATATATTCACTTCTTGTCCGCGCAAGCACAAGGCACAAGAATCACTTGGTCGCGCAAGTGAAACCTCCTCGGGTGCAAGGTACGCAGGATCTCACTGCAAGGGGAAGCCGCGCAAGTGCGGGCTTCAACCGTGGGCGCGCAAGGTGCTTTCGACCTCGGGTACTTACTGTCGCGCAAAAGAAAGACGCGTAGGGAACTCCTCAATTCTTCTTTCGCGCAAGAGGTGCGCAAAAGGAACACACGAAGCCAAGAATGGCTTCGGGCTGCTGTCGCGCAAGTGGTTTGCGCAGAGCTCCAAACATCGTGAGGCACAGAGGCACACTCACGGGACTCTCTTCAAATTTTCAGCGCATCAGCAAGCAGCACCGAGGTCTCGGCCTCTCTTTAAATAGGAAGAGGCGGTGCCAGTCATCCGCGTGATCCAATATTTGAATCCCCGAAGTTTTCGGGTATTTCAAGATTCTGTAAATCTTGATATCTTCCTCTGTTTCACACGCGGGTTCTCCCTTTTTATTCGGGTTCCTCCACGTGCATGCGACTTAGAACGCATGCACGGACTTCGTCTCTTTTATCCCATGCAAAACACGAACCCTTCGTGGCCTCGGTAGCTTCTCTTGCCTCGGCCTCAACCGAAATCCTCCAAACATTGCATGCATGGTCATTTTTAGGCATGATCCTGTTCGTTAGGTCCAGACGAGCATGAGGGTGTCTTCGGCTTCGAGAGAGATGGCCGGAATCTCAAAAACCATGCTCGGGGAGCCACTGGTTCAGCGGAGGACGTCGGGTGGCATGGGGTGTCCTCGGTTCGAGCTTGAGGAAGGAGACGAGCTCTCGGCCGTCGGATGCGATGTTAAACGGCCAGGATCAGATCATCTCGCCGCGGATCAGATGAGCGGCTCGGATCGGGCGCGCGATGAGATGGACGGCCAGAATTCATTCCCGGTGAATTTTCCGCGTCCCACATCGAAACGGGGCGCGGTTTTTCCGCGGTTTAATAACCAAGCGCTGCCGCCATATGCTCAGTTGAACTTCTCCCTCCACGGTGCCGCCCCGCACCGTGTTCTCCCTGCGGGCGCGCTCTGCGCCCACTCATGCTCCTGCGGGCGCGCTCCTAGCGCCCACTATGCACACTCGGGTGCGCTCATGCGCCCCTGCCGCGCTCCTCCGGGCGTGCCCCAGACGCCTAGCGGTGTCTTGGGTGCGTCCTGCCGCCCTGGACTCGCCCCACGGGTTCCCCCTTGGGCGTGGCGCCTTAGGTCCACATGTGCCTTGGGGTTGAACCCTCAAGGTGTCCACGGGCTGGCCAATTTTTTTGGCTAAGTCTTGAATAAGACTTTGTATAAAAACAAGTTTCTCCTCCATATAAAATATGCCAATTGCCAAGTGCCACTTCAAGCCTTCTTCCTTTCTTCTTCTTCTTAAGAATTCCATCATTTCTCCTCTCATATGATCTCTACTTAGGATATGGAATTCCCAAGGTTTCTTCTTAATCTTCTTCATCTCCTCTTCTATATGTGTTCAATACTTAGGAGGGACTTCTTCAACTGAATCTCATAAATCACACATGTTCTTCAACATTCTTCATTGATCTAATCAGAGATCAATTGGATCTTCTTCTGATTCACATGCACTAAGAGTTAGTACATGGACTTCTTTAATCCACTTCATCCACTTAGAAGTTGTGGATGGCTCTCTTTTCATCTCCTCATGCATTGTCAATACAATGCATGGTCTTCTAATCATGTTGTGACTTTGTATCCAATTGATACAAGTTCTTAGAACTTATAGAGCAGCTCAGCAATCGTCAGATGTACATGGAGAATGTTTCAACCATATTCTCCAATTCCACTTAGTGAATCTCCTAAGTGACATTCCTCTAAGTTCCATGGCCATTCTCCATTCTTTACCAACACCATCACAACCTTTGTCATTCACATCTTGACATTCCTTGACTTCCATTCATTCCAAGACAACTTCATGCCTCATTGACAACAAATGCAACACAGTGCACTTCAGGTTATATGGGATACCATATGGGGATATATCCTTGACCATGTAGTTATGACATCTTAAGGGTAACTTTGCATCCCATTGATTGAAGCATATGATGCCCTTCTAAATCATGTGGATACACCCATGATGGTTCAGATGAGAAACCATGCGATATTGGGTTCCTTGGGGATTGGGCATGGGATACAGGGTGGTATTCGATTTTAACTTCATGTGTCTTCTAGGAATCAGTCATGATATGATGTATAAAATATTCTAGTGATTTAATCACATAGTAATTATCCATTGGCCTAATATTGAGAATGCTCTGGTACTACTATGGGGTTTAGCCAAAGGGCCTAAATACGAGAGATGACTGGTGACACCCACAGGTTTTCTAAAAATCATGATTTAGGTAATTTAATCGGATACATAATGGGTGGAAAAATGTTCCCTATGGTGATTTCCTTGACAAGAAACACTTTGGGACTCGTTAGTGTTGTTATTTTCAATTAGGGTATTGTTCCTTAGGATTGATAATGGTTATTGTGTGTTTTCTTAGTTTTATTTAAATATTCGTGGGGATGTTGGTTCACTGGTTATCATCAACATCCTGGAATGTTCATAGATATTCATACATATGGACAATGATAGTATTTTTTTTGGTTTTATGTTATCTTTTATCATAAATGATTTATTCATTATGAAAATGTCACATGAACATATCACTACACTATTAGTATAGAAAAGGACCACATCGGTGGTTCCTTACAAAGTTATATACTGACACCCTAATTAGGAAACCATTGTATTGGGGTAAATGAAAATTAATAATATAGATTTAGGTCCATGTTGGGTTGAGGATAAACATTACTTGAATGATAAGGATACCTCTGATAGTTTGGGGATTTGGATGAGGAATTGATTTGGCCACAGTAACATTACTTTTCTGTGAGCATCACAATACAATATTTTGTGATGTATTTTATTTTTTATATAATGTCATGTTTATTTTATTCCTGAATTCACTATCAATTAGTTATTTATATTATCAATGGTAACTAAGAAATAGGGGGTATTTTCTATCCATATTAACACTATTGGTATCCAACTCTAGTCATCAACCTCTAATATACGAGGAGGCTTTTCTATGGTCACATGGTTGTCTAGTCAAGTTACTATTTGGAGTGATCATGGGTTTGACATTACAATTTTTTATCATAGGTGTCTTTAGTTTTATTAGGATTTTGTATATAGAAACAATGATATATGTGAACGTATTAGATTTTTTGATGTATTAGGGTTAGTTTTTCATCAACACCATCACAGGTATGATATCCTCTCCACTAAAGATGGGATTAAGTTTGTAGATTTTTTATATTATGTTTTATATGATTTTCAATTTAGGTAAAATGCATTATTTTTTAAATTAATGATATTTTTTTTTGTTTTTTCACCTTTTTAATTTTGAAGGATAATAGTTATGATCGTTCACTACCAAAAAAAAGTTGATTAGAGGGGGTATTTTAAAAGGGGTTATGATTAACCCCTTTTAATCATTGAATTCAAAGGCGGTTCACAATCCCCTCTACTATTTTTATCATTATATTTTTAATATTTTGAAGGATTTTAGTGGTGGTGATGTCAAACCATATTCTAATTTAATAATTAGTGGTGTTATATGTTAAGTTTGATTTGATATGCACAAAATACATGTATATATATATATATAACATTTATTTGAATTTTATAGGCTATATATATTATATTAGTTTGGATTTTAAAGGCTATATATATAATGGAATTTTTGTTTTTAGAAGTAGTGGGGTACCACAACCTCTGATAATATCTTAAATTAGAGGGGGTATTGAACACCCTGTAATTTATGATATTAGCAAGGACTTTGAACCTCCACTAATTTAATACATTAGAGAGTGTTCATGAATTGTCTCTAATCACATAAATTAGAGGCAGTTTTGAACCCCCCTTGTAATTTAAGAGATTAGAGGGGGTTTTGACCCCCCTCTAATTTATGAATCAAGAGGGGGTTCAGGAACTATCACAAATCACTTAGATTAGATGGGTTTTGAACCCCAGCTAATTTATAAGGTTAGAGGGGGTTTAAAACCCCCTCTAGTTTAATATATTTGATGGGGTTCATAAATTACTGCTAATACCGTTGATTATAGGGGGTTTTGAACCCCTCTAATTCATTTTTTTTAAAATAAAACTCATAAAAATTCAAATTTTATAATATATGTGTCTGTGTGTGTGTGTCTATATTACATTAACACATTATATTAATGTATTTAACTACATTATAATCATATATACATAAATAAATTATATAAATACTTTAAATAAATATATATACATATAAACAAAAATGTATACATATATAAATATTATTATACATAATATAAATGTAATTGTAATTATATTTAAATAATACATAAAATTTATATATAGTTTTATAAAAAGTGTACATTTATATTTTTATTAATAGTATACATGTATCATTTTAAATACCTTTCTATGGTACATTTATTTATAAATACTTTTAAATTATATTTTGTATACAAATATATATTATAGACAAAATTAAATATACATATAAATATAAATATAAGTATAAATATTATAAAATTATATTATATATATTATATTATAAATATTTTGTTATATAAAAATATGTACATATTATATAATTATTTTAAAAATATTTTAGTATACCATATTAATTATTAATTAATTAGGTAAATATAAATATATCATTTAATTATATTATATATTTCTAATTATTTGAATGTATTGTATTTTTTATGTATATCTACATGTATACATGATATAAGATAAGTTTATATAATTACATATATAAATATATAATTTAAATGTATTTAACACAATATATGTGTTATATAAATCATAAAATATTTTAATCTATTGTATTTAGAACACCATCATATAATGTTTATAGTTTAAAAATAAGTATAATAATAATAATAATAAACTATTATTATTGTTACACATAGAGACATATATATAAATATATAAAAATAATTATTATATATATATATATTGTAATTATATTATATATATAAATATTATATAAATATATAACTACACACATGGAGAGACAAATAAAAATGTATTTATAAATGTATGTATAAATATATGTGTGTGTGTGTGTAAATATAATTAAATTTATATGTTATATAAACATAATATATATATATATTATAATCCTATGTATTATATATTCTCTAATATTTCTATATCAAATATTATATATATATATATATGTATATTATACACAAATATATATGTATGTATATATATATATTGTACACAAATATTATAAATGAATATATTATATTTTTTATATTTATATACACACACATATATATATATATCTAATATTTCTATATATATATATATATATATATATCTTATTATATATTATAAATGAAAGTTCAACTGGTAGAGGGTAAATGGAACGCATAGGTATTCTCTCAGTCCCTGTTTTTGAATCCCAGAAAGTGTATTTTCACCACCTGAGTGAGGATGTGGGGGACATGCGCTTGAGCTCTGCTCGTTAGGGGGGTGTCGAGAGCGGTGTCATGGGGTGTCTGCAGTGTGTGTCTTGGGGTGTCTGGGGGTATCTGGGCTTGCAGACGGGAACGATTTTGTTAGGGTTCCCTCATGTGGATGTATTGGTGTTGTATTAGGGTTTCCATTTTGGACGTCATGTGGGTGTTTGGGTGGGTATCTAGGGTGTGTGTCCTGGTATTTTGGTTTGTCCTTGTATGGATATCTTGGTGGTGTGTATGTTCTGTCAGGGTGGGTGTATGGGGGAGGGGCGGGGGGTTGTTCGAGAGGGGGGAAATTAAGAAAAAAGGGTTGTTTTGGTGTGGTTTTCTCGGTGGGAAAGAATTAATAAAATATTATTTATGGGAGTTTATAGGATAAACACCCCTAAACATTGTGTTAGAAATTAAATTAGGGGCGGTTCTAACACTAATACAATTCTTTTGTCTCTCTCCTAAATCAATTCCCTTTTTTTATTGAGGCTTTATACATTTTTATTTAACCTAAACTGATATCTTTAAATTTTCTCCTGGTGTCCTATTCTCTATAAAATAATAATCTTCCAATGTTATGTTTAATATCCTTCTCATCATTCCTCATTAACTTATTCTTGGATTTATATGTATTAGTTGTTTTATTTACTGGTATACATTCCATGGTATAAACACCATCATTCTTTACCTTCATCACAATCTATGGTGATTAATTGTTTTCCTTAGTACAAGAATTATAGATAGCGGGGTTATACCATTATTTATCATAGTAATTTCCACTAATATTTCAAACTCATTAAAATTATGAACGGGTTCAAATAAAATATTCAAGAATAGATTTTTCCTTTCTTTGTTATCTTCTTCACCTTAGTATGTTATCTCTTTTATTCGTATTTTCATAAATTTGATTTATTGATTTAATATCTTGTATATATCTAGATGTTGTAACAAAAATCAATAAACCATTACCTAGATATTTAGTAACACTAAAATCTTTTAATAACCTTGATCTTTTTACATTGGGTAAAGTTTTTAATGATTGAAACCCTCACTATTTTTTGGTGGAATTCCATTTTTTCCCTTGATATTTATAATGTTTTTTAATTAAAACCTATATAAATGTATAAAACATATTTAGCTCAAATAGATTCAAACCAGTTATGGAATACCTTTTTGTATGATCTAAAGGTGAATTCTTATCTAGATGATACATCACTTATTTTTCCACAACTATGAATCCACTTTCAGGGAAAATACATCTCAGATACTTGAGTGGTAACATTTTTCATCTCAAAAGATTAAGAAGGCATAAAGTTTTTAGTTTATAGAATCCTCAATCTTACTACCAACTCATGACTTTTTAGATTAAAGGAATTAATTTTTTATTCAGATGATCTAAATATATCTTCTCAATCAATCTTTATTTATTTTATAAATAAATATCAAGTTATTTTGTCCTTTTTTACTTAACTTCAGGTTTTTCACTTTTCACATCCTTAGTGACTTTATAACGCTTGTCCATTTTATGGAAAATATTATTTAAAATATACGTAAAAATTTATTTCACACGTAAATATCTTTATAATTATTCAACATCTTGATAAAATATTTCATTGAAAAGTGAGGCTTCTTCTTCATTGAATTTCAAAATCTTTTTGAGAGAGTTTTTGAAACATTTTTTCCTTATAAATGATTCATCCATTAAATAAAATTAAAATTCGAGTTGTGAATTCTCATAATGATGGATTTTAATAAATATAAATATATATTCTACTAATTAAATTATAATTTTATTCAAATAATCCTTAAAATTGAGATATAGGTATCCTATTGATATTATGAAATCACTATCACAACTTCAACTTGTCTCGTAAGAGGAATGAAAATGAACAGATTAAATTGAATAATATGTACCATTCTGACGACCTTCAGGTAATTGATTTTCATATTACTTCATTGAGATATTTATTAGCATAGTTCCCTCTTTCTAATTACTATTTTAAAGGTATTTAATTATACCTCTAAGTATATCTTCATTAGGATGGAAATCATGTTCCCCATAGGAGGAAATTATTTAAACATTTCATATATTCCCTACACTTTTCTCAAGGGAAAAACGTGGGGAAAATGAAAACATATCAAATAAACCCTTCTTCTTCTAATTCCAATGTCTATAGAAATCTAGATATACTTCAAAAGGAACATATGATTTGATACCAATTGAGATACCCAGTGGATCATAGATACATGTCTAATAGGGGGTTCAATCAAGTGTTATCTGATTTTACCAATTCCAAATTCAATAGGAAACTCTGACTCGATTTTGGAATTTAACCACTTCTTATAATTAAATATCATTGATCTATTTATTTTAACCTTAATTACAACACCACATGAAGTAATAAAGTATGGGTAAACATGATATATGGTATTAACAAGGTTCATCCACTTCATGGAAACATACTTCTTTCAATAATTGGAATGTCCAAGGAATAGATTCACTACAATAATATTATCCTAAATACAAGTGTATTTGGAAAGTTATCATCAAAAAACAATGCATCCCGATAGTTTTACTTTAGTAATTTCTTCTTCTTCTCTTAAATTAGATCAAAAAATTATTCAATATGTCTCTTAATCAACTAGATCTAATTTAATTCCACTCATAATAGTGTATTCTAATTCCATTATCTTGTTAAGAAATATTTGATAATCAGCCACTTCTAATAGCACAGTTCACATATATTCTTTAGTTCCTATTAACTAGATTCATCACTCACTGAGCTCTTGTAATATTCAAAATGTAGCAGTCATTTTCTATAATCAAATGCTCAACATCAATGACAATGTTATAAGAATGGTGTTGGTCTCTCCTCAATTTTCATCTCATAAAATCTTCTTCCCATCTTATACTCATTGATCTCATTGTAGAAAAATTACTCGATGATTTACTTATTAATTAGCTCTGATACCCAATTAATATTCACCTGAAAATAGGTATATCACTCTCACCTTCTTGTTTTTATTATTCAATATTGTTCTTCTAAATATCACAAAATACAACACAAAAACTCTCCATTTCTCAAGTCTCTTCAATTTAATCTGTTTATTATTTAACCATTTATACATATGTAACCCTAAAATATAATTATTCATTTGGGAATAAAAAATATCCTTAAAAACATCGGTTCCCATGATACATAATCAATATCCCAAAATTTTTTTCCTCATTTCAAATGGTTGTCGCTTAATAAATTATAGGAGTGACCTCTCTTGTTCCTTTTTCATTTTTTTTTCACTTTTCTCTCATCCAAATGAAAATTTCTAGATTTTATCAATATCCTAGATACTCTCCCAAAATCTCTTATTCAAATCATCTTCTTCTTTATCACTACTATAAGTTGATCGCTTTTTCTTCAACCTGAAGAAATATCCTATAGTGCTTACTCATCCTAAAAAATATTATATCACTTCTACAATAGGATTGAATCAATAATTTACTTAAAAAAACCTCCACACTCACTTAACTTCAATCTCCTTGGATGTATACTTATTATAAAACAAATAATATGTTTCTTGGTTTATCATGTTGTGTCTTGAAAGCTTTATAAAACACAAAAATAGACATTAAAATGATTTGAACACATGGATAAAAGATCTTCAAGAATCATATCCAATTAATATAAAGCATAGATCAATAAACTCTTTGGGATATTTATATAACTACAAACCAACACAAGTATCTTTATATTTATATTCATCTTTAATCACTAAATGATGATTTTCAAATATTTCATTTGAAAATATTCAAACAAAATTATCAGTGATCTCCTAATACTCCATTCACTCACCTCCATCAAATCATGGCATAGATCCTAGATCTTATAAGCATTATTATTTTTGGATTATGTAATAATAGTTCCCATATCTAAAGAAATCATTTACATTTCGATCTACAATATATCCACTGCTTTTTCCTTTAAATAATTATTTCTTTGATTCTTTTCACCAAACTTGGTATTCATAATCACATGATTTTCAACCTTATTAATACCTTATTAAATGATTTTGTGATGTTTAAATCCATGAGTTATAGGACAATAATCATCCCCTTAATCATAAACTTTAAATATTATATTTAGAATTATAAATTTTTTCTGGTTTATTTCTAACAATTTTGTTATGTATGGAATATTTATGCTCATCCAAAGGATTACATAATGAAATGAAGAATTATATTGGTAAAGATATATGTCTGACACTTTAAATACCTATATTGAAATACTTTAACTTAGTGAAAAATTCATATAGTTACGACCTCATCAATTTTTGGAAAACATATTAATTGATATGATTCATCCATGTCATACAAAAAAAAGTTTATAGTCTTGAATTTTTAATTTTTATCTTAAAAAAAATCATTCGATACACAGAAGTATTATTATAAATTCATATAATCTTATAGGAAATGTTATATATTCTCATATTGAGAAAAAAATTTAATGAACTCCAAAATTTTAAATTTATCAAATGCCTTGAAAATGATCTCAAATGTATTGAGGACTTATCCAAACATCTCAAAACTCTATAAAATTTATTTCTATATTTATTTAAATAACCTTAATCACAAAAAAAATTAATCGTTTCCAAATTACTTTGTCTATCTATCTCAAATTTGTTTATCATTATTTAAAAAAATTAAATATAATTATTCAATGTGTCAAGTCATACATTCAACCACCATATCTTCCTTCTAAATTCAATAATTCATCCCAAAATTTAACTCCATATTTAAAATCTGGTAATCATAACTTTCAATGATATTCACTATGGATAGAAATTACTATATTATAAAATATTATAGATATTTTTGGAATTATACCTTTTTCAAATGTCTTAAGTATATGAATACTACAACATTCAATCATTTAGAACACATCTTTCTAGGTGTAATATGGAATCCATTTACATATATCTTCATTACCTATGCATATATGGGAATACTATCTATATTATTATAAAACAATATATCTTAATTCACATTGAAAAAAAATACAATACATGTTTCATAAAATCCAAATTTACTTCTACATAAATGTAAAGTAACATGTTGTTGGAATTTTTACTATGATCCATATTAGAGAAGGATAACATTATAACTGGAATAAACTTACTAGAGTATCATAGGTTCTTTTGAATTATAATAATCATATAATATAAGTATTACACGCTGGATTCCTATGTTCTTAATGTTTTGGGTAATGAGGTTAGTGAGGATAAAATATCTCTCTACATGAAACACTTGTATAATGCGATAGATTTCCAATGTCTCATGTTGTCATCCATAACTTTTGAACTATAGATGCTACATGAGGAAATGGATTCATATAGTCATATTCATAACAATTATCTAGGGAACGAGATACAAGAGACATATGATATCTCCATGTAACTATTTAGATGAATTCTTAGATAGTCGACACTAAATGGGATTCATGTATTCCACATGATTGGCTACATGGATCTCATTCACATCTTGGGTTTTATCTCCCTAATGAGTTTCAAACATAACTCGTTTTTTTCACTACTATAGTGCTTCTCTAGTTTCATTATGAATTATAATATGAGTAATAGTTACAATTATCTATTGGAACTCATTATCATAATTAAATAATTAGATAAGGACATGATGTGTGAAAAACCTATGGTCCATATATTGAATAAAAGAAAGAAATGGGAAAATATTTCTAAGACTCACTACATGTATAAGGCTCTTCAATACCATCCTTACATAAATAGTAGTATCTAATGGTATAGGAACAAGATGTGGTATGTTTTTCTTGTGGAAAGAAGGTCCACTAGAAGAACTACACCCAATTAAAGAATAATTTGGAAGCTTTATGTTCATTCATTATCAAGTGAAATCAATCCATATATACATATTGGGCATTATGTAAAACATACCAAATGCAAGAAACAAGTATATTTAAAAATATTTTTAGAGGGTAGGTGAATCTTCAAGATTCAAACAATGAAAAACTAGTTTTCAATGTTATAAGAGACCGTCACCTCATGTTTCCAATGGGAAGGATCTTGTTTTTAATGAATTTTTATTATATATTTTTTGTGTCTTAACAAGATATTGATGGTTTAATTTTAATATTTGAAAATATAATTGATACTTTTACATAGATAGAATTTTTTAATGTATGAAACTTTTAATTAATGGTCTTTATTTATTAGATTTTGAAAACAAAGTGTTTTAAATTAATAATTATAAAGTTTGCAAGGATCATATCATACCTAGATTTGGAATCACTAACTGGGTCATGTAATTATAAAATACTTTATGAAGCACTATCAGTATAAATCTTTAAATTCTTTTGATCTAATGTCACTTGACAGATATTTCAGTTGATTACAAGGAAAAATGTATAAAGTACCTTTTGAAGAAAAGGATTAAACTGCTATAATTCATTTAAAATTTGTACACATTGATTTTTGCATACGTTTTCTACTAGAACATAGAGGTTGGTATTCTTACATCATTAATTTGACTAATGATTTTAGTGGTCAGGGATTTTTTTACTTAATAATTTATATGTATGAATACTTTGAAAAATTTAAGGACTTTAAGAATTAATTATAGAATCAATTTGTTTTGAAAATAAATAAGCTTTGACCTAATTGAGGTGTTTAGTATTTATACATGTCTTCATCGACAATATATGGGTGTTTGGGAATTTATCACAACTCACTCCTCCTTATAAAACATAGTGGAATAGTGTAAGGTAAATGATGAATTGTACCTTTCTTGACATAACGAGGTTCATGATGAGTCGTAAAAATATTCTATTTAACTTTTGGGTATTTGAATTATAGGATATAGTACCCAAAAAAATAGAGTTCCAACTATAGTGGTAAATTGAATACCATATAAATTAATTTAAGAAAAAAAATGTTGGTTGTCTCATACTCATGTATGGGGCTATGATGTGTATTTTAAAGCTATGTTAAAAAAATAGGACCTTACTTCATGGAGTGTATCTTTATTGGATAACCCAAGGAAATGAGGGGATATAATCTAAATGAAACCTCAAATTGGAATGTTTTTATGGCTATAAAATCTGTATTTATTGAGAGGGGGAACATAAACAAATGAAATATTGGGATCTTGATTGAATTAGATGAAGTTGATTCCCATAATTAATATTATTTGGAATGGGAATAAATTTAACTGATCCCTATATTTGATGTTTTTTCTATGAAATTATTACTATATAGGAGCACCAAATAGGTTAGGGATCCATAGAGGCATGGTTTTCTTGTCACTGAGTATGTTTACACATTATTGGATGATAATAACTATCCTATATCCAAAAAAGGTAGTTTATATCATAAAATACTGAATATGGAAAGAATCCATTAATTCAAAGATAGATTTCATATATAATAACAACGTATTGGTTTAAGTTGATCCCCGAGTTGATATTAATCCAATTGGTATAAAAATGGTATTCATGAGAAAACTAGTCATGGAAGTTAAAGATAGTGCTTATAAATCATAGATAGAAAGAAAATGGTTTAAAAAACATCATTGAATAGATTATTAATAACCATTCTATCTAGTTCTGTTGCATAAATCCATCAAAATTATACCTTCCATAACATATTTCCATGATTTTCAGGTTTGGAAGACGGATGTCAAGAAAGATTTATTAAATGATGACCACATTGAAATTGTCTAAATGAAAAAACTAGGATGTTTTGTCACTCCATAGAAATTAAATAATGCATGAAATTTATAGAGATCAATTTAGGGGTTGGTCCAATCATTCGGTTCAATGATCGTTTAGTTTGATTAATCCAAAAGAGAATTTAGTTTCATACTGAATGAATGCATAAAAATGTTTTCTATCCGTAGTGTAATTGTTTTCATAGTAGTATATATTGAGAAAATACTACTTATTTGAAACTTGATAGAAGACTCATAGTTAGTTATGGGATATTTGAACATGTTCATATCCATAAATCACTTAGGTGAAGCCGATAATATTTTCTGGATATAAATCATTATTGGTTGATATAAGAGTCTAATTATACTATGTAAATGTATGTATATTGATCGGATACTTATGAGATTTAATATGGAATAATCTAAGAGGGTAATGGGTTCAGTGTTGCATTATATATGTGTAAAGACTCGAAAAATTCAAGGGATTTATTTTTTCTTAATTTTATTTTGATTTTTACAAGAATGCAGTTTTCTGACGGCACCTGATTCTGAGGCCTGGTGTGCCCGGAATCATTTTCCTAAGTTTTGGCTCGGGTTCGTTAAGTGAACGGACGAGCGGGTTTTTCTAACTTTTAAACCGGTGCTCGGAATCGAATTATGAGGGCACCGATGGAATCACAGCGCCAGTATTTTCTTAGAAACACCTCTTCCGGAGTTGCGTTTGCTCGGGTGTGGTTTTTAATTTTTGGGCTTAAAGTTAAGAAATAAAATAAAGTGGTGCAACAACTTAATTTTTATTTCACTTAAAGCCACATAAAATCCACTTTAAGCTGCTTAAGCTGAGTTGAAGCGGATATGGTAGAACCCGAAATATCCTACCCTCCTGGTAGGATATTTGTGAGGTGGGGCCCGCATGAGCCCCGCCGTTTCTTTTCCGCTAAGTAATGCACCTGCGAAAACCCATCATTATGAAATTCAACTGACTTGTTTTCTTAAATTCTTAACTCACCAATTAATTGGGTGGTTTTATTCATTGAATTAATTCTATGAATTAATTTAATCGTTTCTTATCCTGTTTACAATCCATTGGCGTAATAATAAAACAAGACCAACGCGCGACATCTTGAGGATTGCTCGTTGAGAGGCTTTTGGCAGAAATATTGTGCCTTCATCCTCCTTCGCGAAGAACGCGAAGAACGCGAAGAACGCGAACAACGCGAACAACGCGAAGAACGCCGTCACCCTCGGAGATCGACGACGCTTCTTCCGAGACGTTCTTCCCCGCAATGATCTCCGATCACCAACAGCTTGAGGTAGGAGATTTCGGGTTTCTTCTTTTAAATCTCTTTGTGGGTTATAACAACATCATGGATTTAATTAATATAATTAAATCTATATGTTCTTGAACCTCGGAGTTCGTCGACGCGACACCGTTTTCCTCGACGACGCGACTCCCTTCCACGACGACGTGACGCCCTTCCGTGACGCGACGATCGCCTCCTTCCGCGGCGATCAATTCCGCGAAGAACGCGCGTGCGACGACATGACGAGGTAGGGGTTTGTTGTGAAATAATGTATATTCCCGTGATTGTTTTTTTAATGAAAAGAACCTGGTTTCATAAGAACAATTTTAATTTATTAAAATTGTTATTTGTTATGTTTTCATGTTTCGTTTATTTCTCCTGACTGTTATCATCTAACGCAAAGGGTGCGGGCCAAACAAACACGACCCGACAACCCTCTGCAGTTCTTCGTTGATGCGCGGATTGGCGGGCGATGACAAAACATGCCTCAGGGACAATCCGTTGTTTCCGCAGTGAAGAACGGGACCCGGGAGGAGTTTCGGCGCAGACGGGAAGGAAATCGGACCACCGGAGCAACTCCGGTGGCCCGCGGAACCCATCGGCGGCGCGGGTCGCCGGCGCGGCGGCGCCACGGCGCGACGCCGGACAGGGCCGCCGTGGCTGAATCCGCGGTGGCGGTGGCCAGCTGACCCGCGGCCGCACGGGTCCGGCATGCACGGGACGCGGCAAAGCCTCATCCGCTGTTTCCAGCGCGGCCCCACATGGGCCGCGACACTTTCATCCCGCGGGGGCAGCGCCCCGCGACTCCCTCGCTCGGCCGCTCGGCCGAGCTGAGCCGGGCCGGCCCAACCGGCCGGGTCGCGCCCTGGCCGGACCGGGCCGCGCCGAACTGGGTCCGACCTGGACCCGGGTCGGGTCGACCCAGTTCGGGCCGACCCAGGGGGTCGGGTCGGGTCGGTCCGGGCCCAGACCCCCCGTCTTCGGACTGTTTTCGGTCTTTTACCCGTATCCTGAGCTACGGGCCTCCGAAGGACGCGCTGTCAGCGGAGATGTGATCCTTGGATCGAGATGGTCATTTTGGTATATCGCACTCAAGGTTTCCGAATACTTTGGGTTCGGCCAGGTTGGTTCGTACACGAAACCAACCGGGCCCTCGGAGCGGAAACGCTCATATCTTGAGCTTCGGACGTCCGATCGACGTGTTGTCGACTTTGTTGAATTCCTCTAAGTGAGACAGATCTTTTGGCATACTCCGCCCGAGGTTTGGACGCAGGTGGAGTACGGTCGGGTTGGTTTTTCCTTAAAAACCAACCAGACCCCTGGGACGAAAAAGCCAATAACTCTCAGACCGGGCGTCCGATTGACGCACCGTCTGTGACGTTGAATTCCTGTTGACGATAAGGAACTTTTGGATACATCAACTCTGGACTTTGTGTCAGTTGATGTATCAGCCTCTCGGCTCGTGGAGCGGACCCTTCCGAACGAGCTTGTTGTGTGCGGGAACCCTAGAGCTGGTTGCGACAGCTACTGTAACAACGAAGACTATGCAGAGATCCTCAGTGGATTCGACGGCGATGACTACAGCACTCAGCAATCCTTTGTGGGTCAGTGCTACCGATCTTGTGTGGGTCTGATCCTGTGTGGGTCAGCGCTCAACGGTTCTGTGTGAGCCAGCGCCTACAGGTCCTGTGTGGGCCTGATCCTGTGTTGGTCTTTGTGGGGGTTAGTTACCTATCGATCCTTTGTGGGTCAGATCCTTTGTGGGTCATTGTAGGGGTTAGTACCTATCGATCCTTTTTGGGTCCGACGACTTAGATGGATCAGTGATCATCTCTATCGTCATTCGAAGAAGTATACCTGTGTGAGCTGAAACTCTGTTTTACTTTCCTTTGTGGATTGTGTTGTGCTATCCTATGTGTATTTACGTTATACTTTCCTTTGTGGATTCTGTTGAGCTATCCTGTGTGGATTTTACGTTTTTCTTTCATGTGTGGACTGGGTTGTACTTGAGCTCGGATGTTGGAGCCGAGCGAGAATTGATGACTTAGGTATATGTATGGGCATATACCTAAGCCGTGTCGGATGTTACTTCATGATTGTATCTTTCCTTTGTGGTTTATCCTTTGTGGAATCTGGGAGACCTTCGGGGGTCTTTGGGTCCCTACTGAGTAGCTTATACTCACCCCGGCACAGGCTATGCCCGCACTACGTTGTGTTGGTTGCAGACGACGGACACCGCTGATCGTGGTGGAGGCTTGCGGAGCAGGACGGTACCTGGAGGTGGACCACTGGGTGGGGTGTACTCAGAGTGGTAGGCTGGACCTGAGGAGTAGTGAAGGCTTTCTGTACCCACCCTTCAGGTGGGACTTCCAGAGGACGGCTCGACGCTGCGGCTTTTCTTTCAGTTGTTGTTTTTCCCCTTTCAGTTGTACTTTAGAGTTGGGCTTGTATTTCTGGCCCCCTTTACTTTTCCGCACTTACTGTTGTACTAGCTTTTACTTAGTGTTTAATTTTTCCGCTTTCTTACTCTGTAGTAATTGTTTACTTTTCAAAGGAAATGCCTTCCCTTTTTCCAGGATTTTACGCCTTGGTGCTAGTTGCTAGCCCCTGGCCTATGGAAGGCGGGCTTGGGGTAGTCACGGCACGGGCCCCGAGGACGGGTCGTGACAAATTGGTATCAGAGGCTGTCGGTTCTACCGCAGACTCTGATATTTATTCTATGTGAAGCAATAGTTTTTAGCGTATTGGATGTGGTTATCAGTCCAAGGATTCCAGTGTTGGTGCCGCGGCCGATGTATCCATACACCAGGACCCTGACTTCTGATTTCCGACTTAATGCACGAAAACATTGATTGCATGTGTGTTTCAAGTTTTCTTTGTGATTACTTTGTATCAGCTCACTAGGTATATTATTCTAACCATGGCGCACCTGTTTCCTTTTCAGGATGGCCCCACGACGGCAGCCAACTAGGGTTCTGAGATTTGTACGTGATGACAGCCCGCCGAGCGACGAGGCCTCGGTACAGGGCCCTTTGAGGGCAGAGGCACCGGCGGTACCTCTCCCACCGATCCACCGATGCTTCAAGCACCAGCCGCTGATGATGCACGTCGCCTCAGCGCACTGCATGAGTTCCAACGCTAGAGACCACCCTGGTTCCATGGGGAGACGGACCCCCAGGCAGCCGAGGACTGGCTGGAGGTAGTGGTACGAGTTTTCAGACTAGTGAGGACAACAACAGACATCATGGTGATCCTCGCAGCGAGCCTACTGCACGCAGCTGTAGGACGATGGTGGAGCTTGATGCTCCAGGTGCACGATGAGGCCTCTCTCATCTGGAAAGACTTCGAGGGCCTCTTCCGCTCAGAGTTCGTCCTGGCCACCCTCCGTGAGGTGTGCATCTAGGAGTTTCTTCAGCTGCGGCAGGGCAGCTTCACGGTTTCCCAGTACTCGGCGAGATTCACCGATCTCTCGCGCTACTCGACCGACATGGTACGGGACCCGTTCTTCCGGGACCGGACCTTTGAGCAGGGATTGATACACGAGATCAGGGCATCACTGATCTCCCTCAGCATCCCGACCTAGGCAGGAGTACTGGAGCGAGCCCTTTTGATCGAGAGCTTTCTTTCCGAGACTTCTCCAGCGGCGAGACCTACCGCGGGGCGGCACGTAGCAGAGTCTTCCGCAGCGGGTAGTCGACGGATGACTCAGGGGTCCAGGAAGACCATACCCTCATGCATACGGCCTCAGGACACTGGCTCACTAGTGCGGGGCACATAGCGCGAAGCCAGTCTTTCGAGAGGCAGGCAGTGCTACACTTGCGGCGGGCAGAGTCACATGGCTCGTGACTGCCCGACCCACCGTGCCGAGGAGCAGTAGACAGTTGAGGGGCCACCTAGGCAGAGGCAGAGGGTCGACTGTGGCGGTCCGCAGGGAGGAGGCGGACGAGGCAGAGGAGCTGGCCGAGCAACAGGTGGTGGGCGACGCTTTGAGGCTCTACCACCACCACCACAAGAAGGTCCACCCTGACCACAGGGAGCTGGCAGGCAGAGATAGGCACAGCTCCAGGCAGCGGAGGCCTATGACCACGGTGCGCCCGAGATGATTTGAGGTATGATTTGTGTCTATTCCACCCTTGCTGCAGTTCTTATAGACACAGGAGTGAGTCACTCTTTCATAGCTGCTTCCCTTATTCGGAGCTCGGATATTCCGACAGAGCCGTTGGCTCGATCCTTATGGCTAGAGACTCCTACGGGAGCAGACTCGACGATTACACACTGATGTCGGCAGTGTGAGCTTACTCTAGGAGGCGAGAGCTTCGGCTGGGATCTTCTTGTAGCGGTGTCGAGGCCTTACGACGTCATCTTGGGCATGGATTGGTTATCTAGAGTCCATGCACAGATTGACTGTATTAGGCGCAAGGTGCGATGTGTACGCAGCGACGGGAGTAGGTTCACCTTCACCGGTGAGAAGGGAGCCTTCGCAGCACAGGATGGACTTCCGCAGAGGAGAGGACATCCCATCACTCATCAGTTGGCTAGCCTCATCCTAGGAGCTGTTGATGTGCGAAGTCCTAGTTTTCCTGCAGGATGGATCAGTATGCCGACGTCTTTCCCGACGATGTTCTAGGGCTACCTCCTCGTAGAGAGGTAGACTTTCATATTGATATGTAACCTGGGACACCCCCGATATCCACTCCAGCATATCTGATGGCCCCCGCTGTTTTGAGAGCTACGGGTACAGTTGGAGGACTTGCAGGGAAAGGGTTTCATCCGACTCAGTGTTTCACCCTGGGCTTCACCATTTTTGTTCGCCAAGAAGGCAGACGGGAGCTTGCGACTTTGTGTAGATTATCGTCGCCTGAACCAGGTGATAGTGAGAAACAAGTATCCGCTACCGAAGATTGGTGACCTCTTCGATCAGCTCAAGGGAGCACGGTGGTTCTCGAAGATAGACCTCAGGTCAGGCTATCATCAGCTCAGAGTTCGGGACGAGGACGTGCAGAAATCGGCCTTTAGATGTCGGTATGGCCACTATGAGTTCTTGGTTATGCCATTCGGCGTAACCAATTCTCCAGCAGTGTTCATGGGCCTCATGAACAGGATCTTCTAGCCATACCTCGATCGATTTGTCGTCGTCTTCATCGATGACATTTTCATATACTCGACGACTGAGGAGGAGCACGCCTACCACTTGCGGGTTTTACTAGACACACTCCGAGAGCACCGGCTTTATGGAAAACTCTCAAAGTGTCAGTTCTGGATACGTGAGGTCCACTTCTTGGGGCACGTCATCTCTAAGGCGGGAGTTGTAGTGGATCCTGCGAAGATCGAGGCAGTGCTAGCTTGGGAGCCACCCAGGAGCGTGACAGAGGTACAGAGTTTCTTGGGACAAGCTGGATACTATCGGAGATTTGTGCCAGACTTCTCTAGAGTTGCGACACCACTATCATCTTTGACGAAGAAGGGGAAACCCTTTGTGTGGTCAGACAGATATCAGCAGAGCTTCTAGGAGCTGAGACAGAGATTGACCAGCGCACCTATCTTGAGGTTGCCTGAGGAGGGAGTAGGGTACGTAGTCTACTGTGATGCATCAGGGACCAGACTTAGATGTTTCCTGATGCAGGAGCGGGCATTGATCGCCTATAGATCACGTCAGTTGAGGCTACATGAGAATAACTACGCTATCCATGACCTGGAGTTAGCAGCAGTGGTCTTCGCTCTGAAGACATGGCGACACTATCTGATGGGCGAGCACTTTACAGTCTTTTGTGACCATCAGAGTCTGAGGTACATCTTCTCACAGAAGGACCTGAACTTGAGACACCGGCGATGGCTCGAGTTCCTCCAGGACCATGACTTTGAGATAGCCTATACTCCTGGGAAGGGGAACATGGTGGCCGATGCTCTCAGTAGGAGGACAGGCATTTAGCTACTTGAGGAGGTGATAGAGCAGCTAGCCGCTTTGTAGATATCCTTCGTGGATAGAGATGGAGCAGCCTTCCTCTAGTCTCTCATAGTCACCCCTCCACTACTGCAGTGGGTCAGAGAGGCACAGCGTGAGGACGCTGACTGTGAGACGCGGCGTGCACAGTTATCCTCAGGACAGGCACCTGATGGCTTCTCCATTGGATCAGAGCACGACATCCTTTTCAGAGGACGTACCTTGGTAGCAGTCGCTTTACGAGAGGAGGTGCTGAGAGAGTTTCACACTTCTCCTTTGGCGGTACATCCTGGAGTGGCGAAGATGTACCAGGACCTCAGACGACAGCACTGGTGGCCAGGCATGAAGAAGGTTGTGGCAGAGTTCATTTCTCGATGCCTCACCTGCCAGCAGGTGAAGGAAGAGCACCAGGTACCAGCATGCTTGGTACAGCCCTTGGAGGTCTCAGAGTTGAAGTGGGACGGGATATCTACGGACTTCGTGACTGGACTTCCACGCACTTCCAGAGGTCACGACTCCATCTGGGTGATTGTCGACCAACTCACCAAGTCGGCTCACTTCTTACCCATCAGAGAGCAGGGCTAAGTGGAGAGCTTGCGGCGTCTCTACATTCAGGAGATTGTACGGTTTCACAGTGTGCCATCATATATCCTCTCCGATCAAGATGCTCGCTTTGCTTCCCAGCTTTGGAAGGGGTTGCAGGAGACGTTTGGGACGCAGCTACATCTGAGCACCGCCTTTCACCCTCAGATGGATGGTCAGACGGAGAGGACCATTCAGACTCTCGAGGACACGCTCCGCGCATGTGTCCTCGACTTTGGCCGCAGCTGGGAGGACCAGTTACCCTTGGTGGAGTTTTCGTACAACAACAGCTACCACTCCACCATCGGGATGGCACCATACGAGGCGTTGTACGACAGACCTTGCAGATCTCCTTTGTGCTAGACAGACCCTGGGGAGTTAGCACTTGTGGGACCAGAGATGGTCCAGGCCATGATAGAGAAGGTCCAGGTCATCCAGGAGCGGATGAGGACAGCTCAGAGCCGGCAGAAGTCTTATGCTGACAGGAGGTGGAGGCCACTAGAGTTCGTGGATGGCGACCACGTCTTCTTGCGTGTCTTACCTCGATGTGGATTACGGAGATTTGGCCGAGGCGGAAAGTTGTCTCCACGCTTCATCAGACCATTCCAGGTCATCAGCAGGATTGGTGAGGTGGCTTATCGCCTGGATCTACCACCTCAGTTGCACCGGGTGCATGACGTCTTCCACGTATCCCAGCTGAGGAGATACGTGCACGACCCGACGCACATCATTGACCATGGGGAGCTAGACGTGGATGATGGGGCGACTTTTACGGAGGTCTCGGTGGAGATCGAGGATCGACAGGAGTGGGTCCTACGTGGAAGATCGATTCCTCTTGTGCGCATCAGATGGCAGCACAGGAACCTCTAGGAGAGAACTTGGGAGCGGAAGGCTCATATGCACGCTCAGTACACACATTTGTTTCCCTAGTTTATGATGTATCTTTACGGGGACGTAAAGCCCTGAGGTGGGAGTGATGTAAAGACCTGAAAAATTCAAGGAAATTTTTTTTTCTTAATTTTCTTTGGATTTTTATAAGAACGCAGTTTCTGACGACACCTGATTCTAAGGCCCGGTGTGCCCGAAATCATTTTCCGAAGTTTGGCTCGGGTACGTTCAGTGAACGGACGAGCGGGTTTTTCTAACTTTTTAACCGGTGCTCGGAATCGAATTATGAGGGCACCGATGGAATCGCAGTGCCGGTATTTTCTTAGAAACTCCTCTTCCGGAGTTGCGTTTTCTCGGGTGTGGTTTTTAATTTTTGGGCTTAAAGATAAGAAATAAAATAAAGTGGTGCGACAAATTAATTTTTATTTCACTTAAAGCCACTTAAAAGCCACTTTAAGCTGCTTAAGCTGAGTTGAAGCGGATAGGGTAGAACCCGAAATATCCTACCCTCCTCGTAGGATATTTGTGAGGTGGGGCCCACACGAGCCCCGCCATTTCTTTTCCGCTAAGTAACGCCCCCGCGAAAACCCGTCATTATGAAAGTCAACTGACGTGTTTTCTTAAATTCTTAACGCACCAATTAATTGGGTGGTTTTATTCGTTGAACTAATTCTATGAATTAATTTAATCATTTCTTAGCCTGTTTACAATCCGCTGGTGTAATAATAAAATAAGACCAACGCACGACATCTTGAGGATTGCTCGTTGAGAGGATTTTGGCAAAAATCTTGTGCCTTCATCCTCCTTCGTGAAGAACGCGAAGAACGCGAAGAACGCGAAGAACATGAAGAACGCGAAGAACGCCGTCACCCTCAGAGATCGACGATGCTTCTTCCAAGACGTTCTTCCCCGCAACGATCTCCGATCACCAACTGCTTGAAGTAGGAGATTTCGGGTTTCTTCTTTTAAATCTCTTTGTGGGTTATAACAACATCATGGATTTAATTATTAAATCTATATGTTCTTGAACCTCGGAGTTCGTCGACGCGACACCGTTTTCCGCGACGATGCGACGCCCTTCCGTGACGACGCGACGCCCTTCCGCGACACGACGATTTCCTCCTTCCGCGGCGATCAATTCCGTGAAGAACGCGCATGCGACGACTTGATGAGGTAGGGGTTTGTTGTGAAATAATTTATATTCCCGTGATTGTTTCTTTTAAATCAAAGAAAACGGTTTCATAAGAACAATTTTAATTTATTAAAATTGTTATTTGTTATGTTTTCATGTGTTGTTTATTTCTCTCGACTGTTATCATCTAACGCGGATGGTGCGGGCCAAACAAACACGGCCCGAAAACCCTCCGTGGTTCTTCTTTGATGCGCGGATTGGCGGGCGACGACAAAACATGCCGCAGGGATGATCCGTTGTTTCCGCAGTGAAGAACGAGACCCGGGAGGAGCTTCGGCGTAGACGGGAAGGAAATCGGACCACCGGAGCAACTCCGGTGGCCCGCGGAACCCACCGGCGGCCGGAGGTGGCGGCGCCCCGGCGCACTGCCGGACAGGGCCGCCGTGGCTGATGCCGCAGCAGTGGCGGCCAGCGGACCCGCGACCGCGTGGGTCCGGCACGCATGGGATGCGGCAAAGCCGCGTTCGCTGTTTCCAGCGCGGCCCCACGTGGGCCGCGGCACTTTCATCCCGCGGGGGCAGCGCCCCGCGGCTTCCTCGCTCAGACGCTCGGCCGAGCCGAGCCGGGCCGGCCCAACCGGCCGGGTCGCGCCCTGGTCAGACTGGGCCGACCCAGGGGGGGTCGGGCCGGGTCGGTCCGGGCCCAGACCCCCCGTCTTCGGACCATTTTTGGTCTTTTACCCTTATCCTGAGCTACGGGCCTCTGAATGACGCGCTTTCAGCGGAGATGCGATCCTTGGATCGAGATGGTCGTTTCAGTATATCGCACTTAAGGTTTCGGAATACTTTGGTTTCGGCCGGGTTGGTTCATACACGAAACTAACCGGGCCCTCGGAGTGGAAACACTCATATCTTGAGCTTCGGATGTCCGATCGATGTGTCGTTGACTTTGTTGAATTCCTCTAAGTGAGAAAGATCTTTTGGCATACTCCGCCCGAGGTTTGGACGCAGGTAGAGTATGGTCGGGTTGGTTTTGCCTTAAAAACCAACCGGACCCCTGGGACGATAAAGCCAATAACTCTCAGACCAGACGTCTGATTGACGCCGTCTGAGACGTTGAGTTCCTGTTGACGATACAGAACTTTTGGATACATCAACTCTGGACTATGTGTCAGTTGATGTATCAGCCTCTCGACTCATGGATCGGACCCTTCCGAACGAGCTTGCTATGTGCGGGAACCCTAGAGCTGGCTACGACTGCTACTGTGACAATGACGACTGTGCAGAGATCCTCAGTGGATTCGACGGTGATGACTACAACACTCAACGATCCTTTCTGGGTCAGTGCTACCGATCCTGTGTGGGTCCGATTCTGTGTGGGTCAGTGCTCAGCGGTTCTATGTGAGCCAGCGCCTGCAGGTCCTATGTGGGCCCGATCCTGTGTGGGTCTTTGCGGGGGTTAGTTACTTATCGATCCTTTGTGGGTCAGATCCTTTGTGGTTCATTGCGGGGGTTAGTACCTATCGATCCTTTGTGGGTCCGATGACTTAGATGGATCAGTGATCATCTCTATCTTTATTCGAAGAAGTATTCCTGTGTGAGTTGAAACACTGTTTTACTTTCCTTTGTGGATTGTGTTGTGCTATCCTGTGTGGATTTACGTTTTACTTTCCTTTGTGGATTGTGTTGAGCTGTCCTGTGTGGATTTTACATTTTTCTTTCCTGTGTGGACTGGGTTGTACTAGAGTTCAGATGTTGGAGCCGAGCAATAATTGATGACTTAGGTATATGTATGGGAATATACCTAAGCCGTGTCGGATGTTACTTCATGATTATATATTTCCTTTGTTGTTTATCCTTTGGGGATTCTGGGAGACCTTCGGGGGTATCGGGGTCCCTACTGAGTATCTTATACTCACCCCTTCACGGGTTATGCCCGCACTACGTTGTGTTGGTTGCAGACGACAGACAGCGCTGATCGTGGTGGAGGCTTGCGGAGCAGGACGGTACCTGGAGGTTGACCACTGGGCAGGGTGTACTCGGAGTGGTAGGCTGGACCCGAGGAGCAGTGGAGGCTTTCTGTACCCACCCTTCAGGTGGGACTTCCAGAGGATGGCTCGACGTTGTGGCTTTTCTTTCAGTTGCTGTTTTTCCCCTCTCAGTTTTACTTTACAGTTGGGCTTGTATTTCCGGCCCCCTTTACTTTTCTGCACTTACTGTTGTACCAGCTTTTACTTAGTGTTTACTTTTTCTTCTTGCTTACTCTGTAGTACTTGTTTACTTTCCAATGGCAATGCCTTCCCTTTTTCTGGGATTTTACGCCTTGGTGTTATTCGCCAGCCCCTGGCCAATGGAAGGTGGGCTTGGTGTAGTCACGGCACGGGCCCCGAGGACGGTTCATGACAATATGTCTCTCTATTAAAATGTTTCATTAGACATAATAACAGGGGGATGAGTAGGACCCCATATTCATCTGTGATAACATCTATCAGGGATTCCATGTTATATACTAGGTTTGATATTTCATAGGACTTTATCATGATGGGTATATATCAAGTCGATCAAGATGACTAGTTTTGGACTAATCTTAAGTCTATATTTAGCTATTTGAGGCATATTAAGGATATGTTCCTAGTGTAAGGAACAGGTTATGATAAATTAATTAGTAGATATATAGAAACTAGTATCTAGATGTACCAAAATAATATAAAATCAGGGTAAGTATATGTTTTTCTCTCACAAAAAAGGATCTGTGGCCAGGCAAATATCAGAGAAGGCTATTATCTTCAATTCTATAATGGATTCTAAGTATATCAAAGATTAATATATAGATAAATAAACTTTTTAGATACATAAATTTATCCAATATCTTGATATAATTTCTATCATTAATGATCAAATAACATTTTTTATGTTAATAAAGTAGTGATGGGTCCCATGAAGGATACAAGGTCACATAAAATGCAAAATCACATACTTCAGATGTATCAACTCTTGAAGAACATTTCTAATAAAGATTATTTCATTATCAGTAGAGTTTCTATAGAGGGGAACAAGGTGGTCCTATTGAATAAATCCTTATCTCACCATCATGAATATCACTTGAGAGTTAGTATATTACAAGTTGTTAACAGTTGGATCTAGTTAAACTGGGGGTCTACTTGGGTTGGTCCCCTAAAAAACAACCTTAAATCATTTGATTACTTATGTATTCATGATTTTGAATATTAATCAATATATTATCACATCTTAATGATTATTTACATGATATAAATGTACTAATGTATTAAGGGTACTTGTCTCACTGAACGGTCATAGGAGTTTCCCATAATAATTAAATCCTTTAAGAGATATGAAAATATTCATAAATAAATATTCTATAGAAGTTTGAGATCATATGACAAGTCATAGATGATACAATCTATCAGGGAAGGAGGTTGATAATAAATTTATATTTCAACTACTAGATTTTTCCCTTATTAATCTCTAAGAGTTGAGGTTATGGGAAAAGGCCACGCCCATAGTCAATACCTCAGTATAGGAGCAAGATATTGTAAAGGGTAGTATATTGATAACTTATTAAATTTGAGTAGAGTATTCCAAATAAAGAAATTGTACCCTCGATAATGTGAGGTTACATTATCCTGGACTCTACTATAACACTTATTTTTTTACACTATTTCTTCACATTATTTTATTCCTCACCACGTGGTAAAAAAAACAGGTATTCACTATGGAAATTGTGCCTCATGTTATGAGTATCAATATACCTCATAGGAAATGTGAGTATAATGGATTTAATTTTTTTCACATTCCATAACCATTAAATAATTCTAGTTATTTATAACATGATTTTATTAGAAATATAAATCTTTTTATTAATCTTGGCAATTTATTGGCTAGTACTATTCAAGGAAAATGTTTACTACTATGTGCGATGAGTAACTTTTATATCTATTAAAGGGGTTATTCAGTTATTCAATTAAAATTGGAATTGAATTTGAGATGACAAGGACCATTAGTAATAGAGTATGGGAGCATTTCATATTATTTGGAAGTGATCAACTTGGGGTATATGGAAGAAAATGATTATATAATTCTTCCTGACATAGTAGACCAATAGCCAAGAATCTTTCTATAAATATCTATTGACTACTTCCAAAAAGATAAGTGGGATTTTTTATCTACCAAGTTACATTAATGAATATAATTTCAATTACATCATATGTAATGACACTAAAATAATTATGAAAGTTGAAGTTATAACTAGAAAACTCGGAGATTAAGGGTTTTATATGTCCAATTATGTCTCCTTAGTCTACTCTTGTTATATTTGTTATGAAAATAAATCACACATTATAATGTTTTATAAATTATCATAATATGAATAATGCTATCATAAAAAATCAATATTATATTCATTAAATTGGTGATATATTCAATTAGTCAATTTGATATAAGGGTTTATCCAAAAATGATCTCTAATCCAAGAATGACTATCTTTGAGTCAAGAAATATGATTTCACTATAAGATATTTTAGAAGATTAAATGACCTATATGAATACATTTTTATGCCCTTTGTCCTCAAAAATTCACCCATAGTTTTCATGGTGTTGATGAATTTAATATTTCATAGATATTTGGACTCTTTAATTTTCAAATTCTTTAATAATACATAGTTTATTCTCACACAAATGAAAATCCTTAAAGAAACCTGAAGCTCATATTGAGTACATGAAGAGATAATGATCATTATGAAAATGTCTAAAAATGTGACTTCTAGATATATGAAGTAAAATTCATTTGGAACATAATCATGAAAAAAAGTATATAAATTAATATAAATAAAATTGAGGCCATCATTTATTAGAAACCACCTAAGAATGTCTTTGATATGTGGAATTTTTTGGGAATAGTATGCTATTATAGATTCTTTGTCCATGCTTTCTCGTATGTTTCTTCTCCTATAACTACATTGATAAGGATGGGTATTCCACTATACTGGAGCAATTATTTTTAGAAATATTTCAAGGAACTAAAGGCTTGTCTCATGTGTGAACCTATCATTATCTTTATATAGCTTTCTGTAGGATATGTTGTCATTTGTAATGCTTCCAGATCTATATTGAGGTATTTATTTATATAGCTATATCATTTCAGATCTTATCACTCTTGAAAATTAATGATACATGAGAATAACTATATAACCTAATATCTGGAAGTATCCACAATGGTCCTTACCTTTAAAACATGGTGTCTCTAACTAATTATGGAAAATTTCATAGTTTTTTTAATCACCAAATCATGAAACAAATCTTCTAAAAAAATAATTAGACCCGAGAAAATGATGTTATATCGAATATTTTTAGATACTAAAATATGACTCTTTGTAATAACTTGAGAAATTACATTTAGTGGGTAATGTATTAATTTTTAAATCATATTACAAAGTGGATAGACAAACCTAAGACTAATGGAAACTAATGGGTGTAATTGCTGACATGAACATGGAATGTATTAGGGAATACAATTTTTTGGTTATCATTAAGGACACCTTTTATCCTGAATTTCATAAACAATACAAAGAGGATCAACATTTATATCTTATTTGTCTTACAGTAAGGACAAAACTCAAAAATGGGGAGACTATTATTGGTTGAAAAAAAAGATGTTAATATGGTGTTGTACTTCTTGGATCGGATTTTAGTTCCCCCATCTTTCCAAGAAAAACTTATTTCTATTTATAATATTTTTAAGTGGGCTATACACTGGGGAATTTTGAAAATATATTGGGTAATGAATGAACATTTCATGATGTTGGTAATTAATCAAAATATGGTTGATTTTGTTATGATATGTCTCACCTATAAATAAGTGAATACTAAACATCAATAAGAAAACAACATGTTAGAGTTGTTTCCTATACCTGTATGGAATTAAGAAACTAATTTCCATGGACTTTATCACCTTCCAACCATGAATGTTTCAAAATCATAATGTTATATTGCTAATTTCGTACCAACATCCCATGTTCAAATACTTCATTCCAATCCAATAATATAATTTAGTGGATGATTTGGGAAATCTCTACAATTAAAAAGTTGTGAAATATTAAGGGGTATCATTTTCCATTGTCTCCACACATGAATCCTAATATACTTAATGATATTCTTCATATTTTCAATAAAACATTGGAAAAAAATTAAATATGGGTATTCCATGTCAACTAAAAATAGATGGATAGTTAGATCATTCCATCCGGACGTTGGAAGATATGCATAGGGTCTGTGTTTTGTATTTTTTGGGTTCATGGTAAGATCATTTTCCATTATTGAAGTTTAAATTCTACAATACTTTTCAGTAAATGACAAATATGTATCTTATTGAAGAATTATATATTCTCCCATGTTGATCACTACATTATGGGGTTGAAACTAGAAAAACATCACCAATTAGATTAAGCCTTGTCCATGATGAAATAGAGAATATACATATTATTAGTATATGAATAGATATGTCCCAAATTCATCAAATATCATCAATAGAAAATTATTATACATTGGTATCATTTTATTTAGGTGGCCCTAAAATCTAAAAAGTTTCCCTGAGATTAGGGCATCCGTATTTGGGCAAGGATGGTTAGTTATTTTCTTAATACATGGGACAAATCAAGATTCTTGAATTCATTGGTAATTTTTCTTACCAGTTGGAATTTCCCCCATAATTCAACATGATTCATAAAGTGTTTCATGTATCAAAAAAAATTAAAGTCCCAATACTAACCATAGAATTTATTGGGATCATTTTACCCTAGAAATAAACATTTCATTGATTCATACTCCAATTTGAATTATAGATAATCAATATAAAATCTTATGAGGAAGGAATATTCCCTTAGTAAAGGGTTGGTGGAAGAATTGATACATTTATGAGAAAACTGAGAAGGGTGAAATTTCATTTGTAAAAATGTTTTGAGAATTTCCAAGACACTACCAACCTCAACATTCTAATGACATAAATCGTAATGGTGGGGATAATATAACACACTTATTTTGATCTATATTCAAAATCTATTGTATATTTAGACATTATAAAGTTATGAGGGTTGGGATCGGATGTTTCAATAATTTTTTGAGATGTTTTTGAGTATGTTTAGAGGGTTCAAGGTTTATTTAAGGTTAAGGGAAACCATGTGATTTTTCTATGTAACTATGTGAACTAGAAGGGGACCCATGGTATGGTGTATATTAGGGCCATAATTTAGGAAAACCATGTTGTAACTTAAAATACTTGAGTCATGTTTTTCAATGATGATTCACATGGTTTTTAATGTTTTTACAAAGATTTTGGAAAAACCATGAAACCCTGGGTGTCAGCCCATAGCACTTTCATGGTAATTTCATTGATTTCCAAAGCGTATATCTAAACCATATGATGTGATTAATTAATTTTTATTTTTTAAAACAATTGATTTATATATTATAACCCTTATTAATATCCCAACGTATAAGGCTCTCAAACCTCAAGGATACATTGAGTGGATTGGTTGATTACCTTTTATATGGGGGAATATTTCACTGAATCTACTAGTATAGGATATAGGTAATCAATGGTATGTTTTTTGATTACCTCAATATCCTCCATTATCTACAAATTCTATTTTATAGGGAAACCTAATTTTGGGATTCCATGATAAAATATATGCTATATAATATACATTGACAAGATTTTGTGATGATTTATAAAAGTAGAGGTGAGGTGAATCCATATCTATAAGGTAACTAAATGAATCCTCAAAATGAACCCATTAGAGGTAGGTTTCTTCACTCCAAATTTGATATGTTTAGAACATAATGCATTTATATTTCTAAAATCTCTATATTATTTTGTAAATGTAAATTTTTGGAAAAATATAATTTGGAAAACATGTTGTGTTGTGGAATTAAAAATTAGGGGTGTGGATGATGACCTCAACATATAAGATAAAATTTACAAGTGATGTTTTGATGTACAAATAATTTTTGGGTATCAAAACATATCAAATACATTGGTGCATGAGTTTATGATTAATATTTTGGTCTTATTGGTTTAGACTGAAAAAATTATACAGATTTTGGGGAATACTAGATTATAGAAATGGGTGATGACATGTGTCTAGAGTTATGGGTACCGAGGAGGAGTATGGACTACTCAGAGGACTTGTTAGATAAGATACATTAATTAGGACCATTTATAGACATCTGAGCTTATGAAATGAGGGTCCTATATGGGGTGGGATACTTTCAAAATTTTATAAATATATCTTATTTTATTTTTCTTATTACCCTCTCTTGGTTTTCGTATATTATCATTATAAAAAACATATTATTGTCTTATTATAATGTGTGGGAAGCCTTTGGGATTTCCTACTGGGTTATAAACTCACCCCCTTTATATACACTTTTGTGCATATTTAATTTTTTTTACCATGATACAGGTAAGGGGAATATTTCATACATTTCTACTGGAGCATCATTATTTTTTATTAATTCTATATGGGAGTTTGATCTTAAACATTTGCTTTTAGATTTGTTTCCATAGTGCCACATCAATTCCCTAGATTTAATTATATCTTTGGAATTTTTAAACATACTATTGTATATTATATTGCTGCAAAATTGATCATTGTTTTATTATTCCACTAGGTTTAAGTTTGTTTTTATATCTATAATTGTGTTAGATTTATATTTTTTGATTGTCTATTATAGGATTTAGTATTTATGTATGGTGAAATCATATCTAGTGATTTGGTAATTCCCATGGAATTTATTTTAAACCCTTGGTTTCCAAATTACTTCACCTAAGGTTAGTGGTACATTGTTCCTTCTTAAATTAATGGTTCCTATAATGAGGTTACACAATTGGTCCCATTTATGGTGTTAAAAAACATTGATATATGTCCTCTTTCATAGTTCATTTATTCTTTTTTAACAGTGAGTATGGAACTCTTCTTTAATAGAACAATACTTATCAACACTAAAAGCGCATTTAGAAATCCATTTGTGTGCACTGAGAAAAAGGATTTCTATTACAATTAAAGAGTTTTAAAACATATTTAAATGTTAGTCATTCTAAAACAACTTTTATTAAAGTAATCTGAAAAACATTACTTAAACTATCTACCAAATATCCCTTTTATAAGGGTCTATTCATTTAAATTCTATAGGGATTGTATAATACACTTAAAACTAAAGTAGGGAAATAGAAATTTCATTTTTGTTTGTTCAGTATGTTAGAATCATTATTTAGGGTAATCTAGAATTCCTTCATATTATGTGATCATAGTTCCATCCAATAATGTTATAAAATTTCGGATTCTAGTGGGAATCAATTTTTAAAATGAAAAAAAATATACACGGATCATATGCATCGAGTGAACGGCCATTGGAAAACCCCAATTCCACTCTTATCAATTACCATATCCCATGATATGGTTGAACACTATGTCCCAATTATGACAAACCAACATTGATATCTTATTCCAATCAACCACCATCACAACCTCCACCCCATCATTATTAACCTAGCATCACAACACTCACCTTTATTTGAAAATATAGCCCCATTCCTATTTCTTCTAACTGTAAATTGTGAACACTCCAGACAAATTGTTTCATATAGGAAATCACTGGCATAGGTGTTGCAATAAAATGTGGTCATGACAATGAAGCTATGAAAACATGGTGTTGAAATGATGGGATAAATGCGACTTGTGGTTGTGTTGGTTAAGATGTGGGGAGGGGTTATAGATATTGATGGAAGGAAGAATTATGGGGAAGAGTTTCGAGGAAGGTGATGTCATGGGGTAAGAGGTTAGGAGAATATGGTAAGTAAATGATTGTTTTTTAATTATAAAAATTCCCATTACTATTTCATCATAAAAATTCCATTCATACCAAATATAATTTTGGTTTCCTTTAAAATTTTGTTTATAATTCTATCTCCATCTAAAATCATTCCATAAAACCAAACAAGGCCTTAAGTATTTTCAATTTGGGATTTAGGTTCCACTTTTAAAAAATTAAAATAATAATATATCATTGATAATGACACATAATTAATCTTACAAGATAATAATGTAAATAATGATAATAAATCAAAATAATATAATTAAAATAATTAAAAATTAACAATATATAATTATTTAATTAATAATAATAAATGTTATTAATAGTGATTAATAATAACAATGTAATTAGTAATTAATTAGTTTTAATTAATTTTAATCGATAATAATTAGCGATTCTTTAAAAAATGTATATTAATGAGATTAAGAGTTAATAATTGATTAGATAAATTATAATATTGTTAAGAATTATTATTATTAATGATAAATATAAATAATAATACAGTAAAAAATGAATAATAATTGATAATCATAATTAATAAATAATAATATAATTATTAATAGATATATGAAGAATATTACTTAATATTTCAATTAAAATATAAAAAAATAAAAACAAAAAATAAATTAAAAAATTAAAAGTATAATTAATTAAATACTTAATTAATCATTTTATTTTATGGCGTAAAAAATAAATAATAATTACTTGTATTATAATTAATTAATAATAATATTTAATAAATATAATTAATAATATAATTATTTAGTAATAAATGGTGTTTAGTAATATAATAATCATTATTTATTAGTTATATTATGAAAAAATTTAAGAAAAATTCCCCTTTGTGTGTTTTTGTGTCGTGTTTGTTATGAAAGTTGATGTAGAGACTTTTAAAGAGGTTAGTGATAAACTGAGGCATATGGTAATCTAGTGGAATTTTTAGAAGTTTTTATTCTAGAGAGAAGTCACACCACAACACCATAAATCACATCATAATAAGATTCACTTCAGATTAAATGTTGAGTTTCTGAAATAGTGTTTGTATCATGATGTAAGTGACAATTCAATAAGGGTTTTATGAAAGATTAAATCAAAACCTATATAAGGTGGGATTGTGGAAATATAATAATAACTCAACCTTGTTAGACATTAAATGATAATAGGTTACATCATAATGATTTATATAATTCTAAAAATAATATATGTTAGGAAAACCTATCTTGAAGGTGAATATGGAAGGTAATGGTTCACACAATAAATGTGTTCCCAATAATATTAGGTTCGTGGATATTTAGATATGGCAGTTTTTTTCATTATGGAAGATTATTGTCATGAAAAAGTTTTTATTGTATGATATTAAATAAAAAAATGTAATAATAAACATAGAGTAATCTGTGGGAATACATATCACATTAGATGTTATTGTTTCATGAATAGGAGGGGATAATATCAACTAATCTCCACAAAAATGAAGTTCATGCCATGAAGTGAAGCAAATTTCATGAATTTTTAAGTCAAAGTTATTTCATTTAGTTTTTATAATATGATATTATATAAATCAAAGCAATAAAACTCAAATGAAAATGGATTTTCATCATGAAGGAAGTGCTAATGTCTTAGTGATTTCAATCTTAAAAGAATCATAAATATATGTTTTCAAGTAAAATAATTCATTACTTCATGAAAGTAATTATCATGTTGTAACTTGGATAAGTCATGTAGATTATCTAGAATTAAAATTTATTATATTTTAGGGATTTTGTTTTACTAGATTTATTAAAGGTTGACCCAAATTTAAATGTTTTTTTATGGATTTTTATATACTAATTAAGTCATTTTAATGATCAATTGAAGGTGAAAGATTGAGATTATATCATGGTTGGAGAGATATATTTCTCTATAAAAGGGAAGGAGGTTCATAAATATAGAAGAGTAAAATACATATTTTTATTGGAAGTGATAGTAGAAGAAAGAAAAAGATACTCAAATTTAACTCACTATAAAATGATGTGGTTTCACCACTTAGATTATGTAAGAGCTGATTGATACATCCCTGATTTTGTAATATCAGTCTTTTTTTAAAGTTTGAGAATTTTTTTCTTAGAGGTGACGTGAGTTCTTAATTGAGTTAAGATGTTGTATTATCTACCCATTGAAGTTTATCAACCTATATGTGAATTTTTATCACTCTAAATTTTTATGGTATAAGTATTTCTCTGAGTGATCTTAGTATATTATCACATCACAATTGTATTATCCTTAGATTATCCTTGTCTGCATGAACCAAGTAAAAATTTATCTCTTATTTATTTACTTTCATTCTTTCTTTATATGTATATATATCATGAGGGAGAGTTGTTTTCCTATTAATTTTATAACTAGATCATTGAGAATTGTCATTTTAAAAAATCAATATACCCATATTCACCCCTCCTTCTACTATCTCATTTTATTTATCTTTTTTAGATAGAAAGTGGTATTATTGTGGTGGGTTTTTAGTAAAACATTCCTCTTGTAATCTATGGTAGTGATCACCAACCAAAAGTTAATTTTGATATTTGACAAATAATTTTTAAATTATGTAATAATTGGATGCAACACAGTTTCCAAACATTATTAATAGATTTTTATGATGATTTTATACATGAGATCTCAGTTGGGATGGAATGAATAGAATTACTAGACAAATACAAAGGGAAAAATTATTTCAATGCCAAAGGATCCAACATATTAATGGGATTCTTTTCCAACGAAATTTACACTAAGGTGGGTTTATTTAAATCCTCCCATTAAATATGTAATACAATTTTAAACATCTAGGTATGTGGTTCCAATGTATTTGAAGATAAATTATAGTTTTTATAGAACAAGTATTATGATTTTAGGAATTCCCAAAATAAACTTTTTAATTAATTATTTAATTAAATGAATTATATTATAGGGGAAATTCTTGGACCTGGATAATCCCGTAATGGGATCAGTATTTTAGAGATTAATATGAGAATATTTCCACTATGATTCAATGAAAGAGTCTTGATTCATAAAGTTGATTTTCTAATGGATGTCTCATTGGACAATATTAATTACACTATCATTGAATATTAAATGAGGAAAAATCACAATAAGTAATTGGAAAAGGATAATTCAGAAGAATTTTGATTCAATTAAAAAAGATCATTGCCTTAGAGGATGGTCATAAAGATATTAAATTCTTTGTGGAAATGTATTTCCTTTCATCAACTATTAAATTTCAAAAAAGTAAAATTCAAAATCAGGCTTCCAATTTCTTGCATTTAAAGAAATGGTTTGTCTCCTCACACATTGGAAGTTTTGATATGATGATTTATATCAATCACTCACAAACTAATCATCAAAAAATGTAAAAATAAATATTATTTCATTGTATAAATTTTATAAAAAACAAACTTATTTTAGAATAATTGGTTATATAAGAAGAAACTAGAGTAGAATAAATTGGGTATTTCTAAGAAATTAGTGAATATTTTCTTGTAATTATCATAGATAAACCATAAAAATCATATAATATTGTTTAAGATTTCAATATTTAAGAGAAGTTATACATAACTACTGAACTAGAATCTATTTTTGATGAAATTTTTTATTGAATATACAAAACAATGAAGTTAAAATAGTTATTCTTGATTCCCAAATTTATGTTTAATAATAATAAGAATATAAATCTATGTTAGATATTAAAATTGAATAGCTCAAATCTATAATTCCCAAAAACTCATAAAAAATGTTGTAAATATCACACTCAAAATAGAGCATGCTCATATTATCATTTTTTTACCAGTTCTATTAAATTTCGTATCAAAAGTTCTAATGATCTCAAGGGATAATCCATGGATATGAGATAACATCTCAATGACCAAGAGAGACTTCTTACTCCTGAGATGAAATTAATAATTTAGTGTGTGTGGGAATCCAAAAGAGTGAATGAGGAACACGAATATATGATAGAAAAGTTATATATATTTCTATAAGTGTGTAATTTTAAAAATAAGGTAAATGTAATAGTGATTGATTCATGTTCATAATCACCCACTCCTTATATGAATATTGATTTGGGTAACACACAAATGACCCATGAGGCCATTCATGGGATAGAAAATTTATATTGTGATGCACCATGAATTCAGTGTTATTATTTTTGAAATATGATACATACTCAATATGTATGATCTATATAAAACAATAATTTCAAGGAAAAATATTAAAAAACATACCCGGAGGAGTTTCTATGCTTTGTATATTTTTAATGTCCATTTCTTTTGGTGTGAAGTATTTGGCCATAAGTCTATAAATTTCCCATCTATAGCATAAATATATTTTCCAAATAAGGCCGAAAATGTGAAATATCAGTAGTTGGAAGAATAATCAATTGATATTACAATGAAAAAATAATTTACAGATTTTCAAGATGAGGTTTATCCAATGTAACTATAGGTTGAATGATCATATTCATCATTAAAAAAAGTTAAGTGGTAAACATATATCAATAAAAGAAAATTTGATAAGGTGATCATAGATGAAATTATTTTGAGTGAAATGGATGAAGATAGAGTATATATTCTTGATATTGGTTTCACATCCCATGTTAGAAGAAAAAAATATCTCATCACAACCCTCATGTACAAACAATATTCTGTTTTTTTTCTTGGAAATGATTAAGGGTAAAATATTTTTTACTCCAAAAATTTCTAAATTATAGGTAAATAATTGTGTCAAGTAAATGTCATTGTACCTAAAGTCCTCGATCATAATTTTGTAAGTGTAACACAATTATATGACTAAAAATGTTTTAGTAATTTCAATAAGAAGTCCTACTTTGTAAAATCATGTTAATATATTATTATAATGAAATAAATTCACTTAAAAGTAGAATCTATGCCATATAGTAAGAGAATAAAACATGTGGTAACTGACTATTGAAGAAGAGAACATGGTTTTTAATAAATTTCTTAGACACATGAGTTAAAATTACTTGGAATACTTGGTGAAGACTTAAGAAGTTTATTATATCCCCAATAATCCATGTTATCACACTCACATGTGTGATACTTATAAAAATGAAAAGATAATTTTGATGACATTCAAGTTGATGGATAAAAAATCAATAAAATTATTTTAGTTGGTTCATAAATGATTTTTTTGATCCATTATTATATAAAATAATGGATTAAAAATGGTTCTATGTTTTTTCATCAATTATTATGGTAGTATTATATGGATAATGGTGATATCTCATAAATCCAATGTGTTCAAGAGTGATACACATTTTCAAATATTAGAGAATAAAATACCTATACTGAAAGTTTAGAAATTCCATAATAGTAGTGGAATCTAATTTACCAACATTAAATAGTAATATTATCTTGGGAAGAATGAGATAAATCACTAAGATTCGGTATTGAGAACTCCTTAACAAAATGGGTTTATAAAGAGCTTGAACAAGATTATTACTAATATATCAAAAATAATGCTCAATGAAAAAGTCATAATTGATATATATTTGAAGGAAGTAGTATAAAAATCATTCTAAACATAGAATAAAACTTTTTTATATCTATACAACTAGAATCCACCTTAATATATGCGATAAGAGAAGAATATAACTCTTAAATATTTTTTGATTTTTTCAATCAATTGTTTTACCCTCAATAAAGGGTAACATAAAAATATTAAACCACATAGGGGAGAATGTTTATTTCTAATATCCCAAAATATAATGTAACAAAAATGGTACAATTCTACAAAAAATTATTAAAAGTGAATATTTCTTTATTATGGAACATCAAAATAATTCTCAAATTAGTGAGCAAATTTCTCGTTAAAAAGTAAATAAATAATGGAAGAATGTGATGTTGATGTGAGAAACCCAGGGGTATCACATGGAGCTAATGTCAATTTTGAAAAGGAAACTATTGTTGATGGAAATTAGTAATGTTCAACAATATCAAGGATGTTTAGAATCCATGATTAAATTAATATAGAAAACATCATTGGTGATTGAACAACTCATGTGGAGACTAGAAGAATGAAAAATATGAAACTAACATCATTTTTATATCTTATTGTGAAAGATAATATTGATGATTCCAAATATGAAAATAATATCATGGTGACTAATGACTATCTTGATCAAGTTAATAAGAATAAAATATAGTAAATTATTACATCTCCAAAATAAAAAAAAACTGTCAGAATAAATTGGGTATTCCATAACAAAATCAATAAAGATGGAATTATTATTCTGGAAAAGTATTGCTAGTATATAAGGGATATTCCATAATTTATAAAATTGATATCAATGTGATGTTTTCTCTAGAGGAATTAATATAAATTATTTGAATTTTCTTTTCCATTATAGTGTAAAAAGGATTCGTGGTGTTTCAAATGCACATTTTATCATCATTCCATAATGGATATCTTGATAAATAAGGGTATATTTTAAAATTAGATGTTTTTTTTATCAAGGAAGATGATATAAAGGAATAAAAGTTAAATATGGAATTTTGTGATTTGAAGAAAACAATGATGGCATGGAATTCTAGATTGATCAACACATGATAAATAATGGATTCCACAAAAAGGTATACATCAAAATATCCACATAAAAAAGGAAAAATGATCAAATAATTATGGTTCCCTGTTACATGGATGAAATAAATTTTGGATCATATGAAGCATAATTCATGTTTTTTACATAATTTATCATGTGTGAATTAAATATAATTTAATTTGATGAGTTAAGAATTATCATTAGAGTACAATTGATATAAGGAAGGTATGTAACATTTATTTCATAATCAAAATATTTCCATGACGTGTTAATGATATTGGGAATAGATAATTAAAGGGTGATGATGACTCCATTTGTAACCCTAATGAAGTAATCAAGTGATGAAAATGTGAAACTGGTTGCTGTGACGAGATTTAAGAAAATAATTGGAATTTTATTTCATCAAATAGTTCCACAAACTAACATTGTGTTTTAAACTTGTTAAGTTTCATGGTACATGTAATTTCCCAAGGAAATATTTTTTCTATAAAAAATAGAATTCATATTTCCTTATAATAAGAGTTATTTTCAGTCATTTTTTTTAAATGTTATAGAATGAGTTTTTTGGATTTAAACATGTAGATTTTTATCTTTCAATAGATCATTGAAAGTTAACATCAATCAGTGTGATATATCTTATAGTATTGTGTTTTTATTGGATAATAAATAAGAAAAAAATAATTTCTATTCTAATTTTGGATGTTTAATATATTGTATAAACTCAGGAATGTACTAAATCTCTAGGGACATAACAATAGTTGGATGATGTTGGAGTTATTGGATAATATACTAATTCAATCTAGTGTGAAAATAGAGTTTCATAAGTCATAATAAGAAAATATCTATCATTCGATGAAAAAGAACATCAAGATAAATTATCAAATCATCAAGGATATGTATGAAAAATGTGTAGTGAATTTGGGGTATATTTTAATTCAAAATATATTTATAGTGATCTTGATGAAGGTACTACCCAAGGATGATTTTAAGAAGTATCTTTTATCTCTTGGAGTCCAATCATTTAAATCTTACTATATGTCTTTGAAAAGGGACCCCCATTCAACATAGTATTTTCTATTTTTGGAATGGTGTTATTATTATTGTGGATACATCTTTTATGTTTCTAAACCTCTCTTATGAACATTCAAATAAGTTTCCTTTGGTTTTCTTTACAATGGGGATAAGTTTTATAATATTTGGAGATGTCGTATAGGTTGAAAAAGAGATAGTTATACCATGCTGAAAATAAAGATAGTTGAGATTGATTGAGAGCCTATTCATTGGTAGATTCTTGGTTTAATAGTGTAAAAGATAGTCTCGGTCTAAGGACTGTTTTCATGAGTAATATTTCATTTAATTATTTTTTCTCAAACAATATTGACTCATGTTATCTTAGAGTTGATAATTGATGATTCTTCGATACAATATTTGAAGGAAATTGGTTTTAAGTTGTATTTATAATTTTTGTTAAAGGATTTGACTAAAAATATAGTAAATATTCATTGAAGGGTTTTCATCAAAACTTATGGGGGGTTGATAGAAAAAATACCCTTAGAGTATTTTTGGGTTATATTTTTTGAAAACTTCATGGAAGTATTTCCAAAGAGGATAAATAAGTTTTAAAATTGTTATTATAAGTGTTGTGGGATAATCTAGAATAATTTCTATATGTTATTTCTATAGGAAAAACACACTATAGTGCAATTACCCAAGTCTTTATATGTATCAAATTCTTAAGTGAATTTGAATTTTTGGTTTTTATAGGGTTTTGTTTTGAGAAAAAAAACACAAATTTTGATTATGAGTGTTTTTACATCCATAAAATTTGTTTTTGGACGTGTTTTGAGTCTTAGTGGGTGACATGGATGTTTAGGTGGATATCATAAGAGTGGTATTGTGGCCAGGATACTGAAATTTTTAGTAGAAGTATATTCATGATAGGAAAGGTGAATTCACATTGTGAATGATGATTTGTCTAGAACATCCTAGCATTGATTGTGATATCGAGGAGAGGATCCACTAATAAATAGGATTCATATTGTGAACTGAGATTTCACTCCCTAAATGTGTAAATTAGAGGGGTTTCCCTTTTCCTAAAATTAGTTTCATTAAGTAAACCTCATATTCACACTATGAAACATGTTGGGTACCCAATTTTTTTAGGTTCCTTATACTAATTTGGTAGAATACCTTATTTTGGGAACCAAATACTTTTTCCTCTTTTATGGTACAAAAAATTAATAGGTTTATCCTTCTTTGACTCTTCTATTCTCCTATATTGGTGTGAATTTTACATAGGTGATTCAGAGGATTTTCATTGATTGTATTTGAGGTAAGCTCTTCATAATCTTCTTGCTTGTTATCCATATTCCATCAAATTTTATTTTATTTCTTTTTATTAGCATTTTCATAGATATATTTCTCTAGGGAATATAGAAATCATCTCTCCTGTTGGGTATTTCATGTGTCAATTATAAAGGATATCCTAGGAATATTAGACCAAGATTTCCTTTTTCATTTTCTATAAGGTAAGTTTCCCAGTGATTTTATTTTAGTTTTCTAGTTAATTTGTATGAAACTAGATATCTAATCAGTGATATAATTTTTTTATTTATTATTTCATATTCATATATTCATGTTAGGAGGGAAACACACACTATTTTTTTGGGGAATTGGTGTTGTGAGGTCACCTAATGAGTTTGGTGTCGATTATGTAATGTTTGGTTGTTAATTTTTAATTTAATAATTTTATGGTGTTTATTAATGAGATATCTACACATAAACATGGTGTGCGATGATAAGAGCCAAATATTTTTTATGGAACATCATTTGATTTATGTGGTCTTGAATTTTATAATCCTCTTGTTCTTTCAGTGATATTATGATTATATTACATCATCTGAATTCTATTTTAATATTTCATGATTATTTTACCTCACCATAAGGAAGAGATGAGATTGTGATAGCCTAATAGTCTACATAGACCACATAACAATCTAAATAGTTAGATTTTTTCACCCTGGTTAAACTAGTATTGGTGGCCCTCCTTATGGATTTCATAGTAATTTGAGTATTTTTATTGAACAAGAGTGTTCCTTTTAAAAATGACATTTTTAAAATACAATTGATTGAAAATGAATTTAAATTAAATTTGGTGATTTAATGATTTTTTTAAATGGATTTTATATATGTATGAGTTTTATATGTTAAGGATTTCTTATTAAATATTGGATGAGGTAACGACCTAAGTAATATAGAAAGGTGTGCCTTTTAAAATTATTTTTTGAAAAGGGGTTTTTTCTTAGTTTTCTATGGAAATATGAAATGGTCTTCTGAATTAATTTTTTTATGTTTGAACATGTTTAAGGGATTCACTATTTTTTAAAATCATGAGTTGTTTTATGTGCCCTTTTTATGTTTTTCATGTTTTCTATTTATCTCATGATGATTCGTGATGTGTGTGTAACCCTATGATAACTCTATTTTTACTATTAAAGTGATAGGTTTCTCCAGATAGATGTGACAGAAACCCTTGAGGGCTGATATAGGTATGGAATGCATTTGAGTGACCCTAGTGGAAACTCTATGTTTGAGACTAGGTCATGAGGGGCTAGTCTCCATTGATGAGTCGAGAGTTGTGGGAAGGTTTTCCTTCCATGGGTGTAAATGCATCCATGTTTATGATGATGTAATTGTGATATAAGAAGGATAATATTTTGAGAGATGATCTTGGGGATTATAATATCTAGGAGTGTGATTGAAATTGTAAGATCTACATGGGAGATATGAGATCCAAGGGTGCATGAAAGTCAGACCATACCACAAGTGATAACATAGTGGTTGTTGGAGGGGACTTTCCTTCAGTGAGAATGCTTGGTTTACCACATCGTAGGTGTGAAGGCATGGGTGTTTGGATGCTTGAGGACCTTAACCTGAGTGAGAAAGAGTTTTATAGGATATAAGATGTCCTTGATTGAGTAGGTTACTCAATTTTTCGTATGATGTGATGTGATACATGGATTATGGGCCTCCGATGAGTGATAAAGGATGGGTTGAGGCTTGTGGATAAATAATTGCACCCTATCCCTTTGGGTAGTGGGTGGGGGTTTGGATAAATCCCTACCCAGATTCTTTGGTTATGATTAAATAATTAGGTATGATTACACAATATGATACAACAAGGTGGATTCTAGAATAGAATTGAGTTAGGCACCCTTCAAATAGTGGAGCAAGGTGGATTCTGGAATAGGGATGGATAAAGTTAACCCAGGTGTGATGGTGGTATTGTTAAAATAAAAACCCATAATTTTGTAATAATATGTTTATTTTTTTTCTATGTTGGTGTATCACATAATAGTTACGACACCTTATTATATCTATTACAAGAATATCCACTTGATCATATTAGCTCTCCATATTTTCTAGGTATTGGGAATTTTTATTGGATCATTGTACTCTCCCTTTACACACATACACGACATGGGTTTCGATATTCATGGGAAAATATTTTAGTCTTCTCTTAGAACATAGTTATTTATTGAATTTTAACATGATATATAATACTATTAGGATTTTAAAGTCAATGAGCCAACCATAAGATTATGTGATTTCGTCAAGAGGATGTTGTGTTCACTTTTTAGTTATAGTTCATTATATACTGGATAGTGTGTTGTTTTCTTGATATCTGATTCCATATTGTATGTTTGTTCACTCTTTTATATAGATTAATCATATATATTATTTTACCACATTTTATTCTTGACTACGGGGACCAATGAGGCTCCTTATTTTGTGTATATAGGTTTTTGGTATGTTTTTCATACAATCGGGTCACTCAGAGTTTTTGATAGATTTAGGTATGGAACATGGTATTTTTTTCAGGTTATAGTCTCCCAATTACTATTTTAGGTCCTCAACACTGGTCTGTAGCCTCTACAATATGGGGAGTTTCACTAGAGGTTTTATAAAAACCCCTTTTCTTTTTCATTTGAATGATCCATGTCAAGGAATTAAAAACGATATTAGAGTAGCCATTGGGATGTGGTAGTGTAGTTAGATATGGGGTTAGGTTGTTGGGAATAAAAATTTAGATCAAGCATAGGCCTGGACAAAATGAATTTGTTTGAAAACCAAGTCACCAAGGGTATTTCAATTGTTGGTGTAGGAACTATAGGATGAGAGAGGTATTGGGTTAGACCAAGAATCCTATGTGGGATGGATGAGACTCAAGATGAGTAACAATACCTAGCTAGGAGGAATTGAGTTCTTCATGAATCATTATAGTGGAATTATTAGGACATTATACACACACCTATTGGTGGGTTTTAGCATGTTTCCTCATCAAAAAACATTATTAATTAAATAAAATTATAATATTAATTAGTATCTTCTTAAATATACTATTTGGTTGATTATATTGATATGAATACAAAGGTAATGTCTATTTGTTTCTAATTATTATTGTTAGTTTCCATAGGTAATGGTTTTGTAAAATTTTAAATTTTAATAAAAACCTGATTTCGAAAGTAAAATATGAGAGGTGGCATTAGGTGAGTCTGCAATGGGTTTTTATGTTAGTTTTACATGAAAAGGATTATCGAGGTGGTGGTTTTGTAGTGGATAGGATTTTATGGTTTTAATATAAATGTATGGATAATTGTATTTTAAATTTAGTTTTAAAATGGATTTGGAAGTTAGATCAGTTTTGGAAAATTGAAATGACTATGATGATGGTTTTTAGATTTTTATTTTGTTGAAAATAATTTTTCATTGATGAGTATTTAAAAAACAGGTGATTTGTGTGTGTCTATGTAAAATGATATGAATGGGGTTTTTAAAATAAAAAACTTGTACCATTTAAACCATGTTTTCATGGATTTTTTTTCTTGGCCTTAATTTTTGTGGATTTTTTAATTATTTTATTCAAATATGGGTCATGTTTATTTATGAATTCCATTTATAATTAGTGGGTGTAAAATTGTTTTTATTATGTGTTGGGTTAAATTTACTAGCACCAAAGTAGGATGAGATTCTTTTTTCAGTGGTTGAATGGGAGAGACCATGTTGTTGACTCTTGTGTTTAATGAATATACTGTGGATTTTTTCAAAGAGATGTGTTTGGAATGATTATGGGATGGATATTGATTTTGGGCTGGATTATCTAGATGTGTGTTGGTGGTTTCAAGGATTAGACCCCTTTGATGGGCATTTTAAGGATTTTATGGGTTTGATGGATAATTAACATATATTTTATATAGGTGATTTATATCAGGGGAGAGCCATTATATAAGATTGAAAAAAATTAGTGAAATAAATTAAAACGGAGAACCCTATGTATTAGTATGAATAAATAATTGAAAATTTAGTTTTTTGGGATTGATGTGTTCTGTTGAGGAGCATCTTGTTGTTTTGTAATCAAGGTTTAATTTTTGGGTTTAGGTAGGAGCAGGTGGTCACTTCTCATCATTATGAAAGTAAGATATGAGATTTTGGTGGTCGATATAGGGTGTTTATTTAGTGGTGTGATGATATGGACACTTCTATATTTTGTACATTTTTATTGGCTGAAGATGTATGACCCTTTTGGTAGATGGGTCTTAGGAGTGGTAAAATTGGTCAGTATATGGTTGAGAATGTTGTTGTGTGAATGGAAATTTAAAAACCAAATTTATGAACTTGGGTGTGGTGTTGGATAGAGTCTATGTGTTAGAAATTGGATCATAATGGAGGTGGAGTGGTCTAAAAATGAGTCATACTGGTGACACAATAATGATCGTGGGTAGAAAAGAATGGTTGGATGGATTGGTAGAGTCTCCAACTATGAAATTACACAAATATTCAAGTTTATTCTTCAGTTTAGGCATTTATAATTTTCATACTTCCTTTAGGTGTTAAGTTATCATGGAGAGGAAGGTTATAAAAAATCTATGGGAGATATTGATCATTTTTAAGAAAATATATCCATAGATTACATATTGGTTTTATTGTGTGCATATATATAAGGTATGGTTTATGTCACATTAGGACTCTCATTAAAGATATGATCGAGGTGTTTTGAGGATTGGTTTGATATTTTTGGATAACATCTAGTGTGTCTGGGCTTAGTGTTAAGAGTTACCCCAAAAAATTACATTCAGCTCTTGTAGATGAGAAACAATGAGTTAGACATTAATTAATGACCAATGAAGATCATAGTTAAAGGAAAGAGGAATAAAATATATTATTGAGGATAATAACTATTTTTTTGGGGAGTTTTTAACAACACACATAATTTTGGGTTGTGAATTCCAAGGGGAATTTGATTTTTTTATTTAGCGTGCGGTTCATTTTAATAATGAGGATTCAAATTTTTGGATTCCGTGTTTTTGGGCATCCATAAAATGTTTTATTGAATGTGGTTTGGGGACTTATATGTTCTTAAAGAGTTTTGGTTGATGTCGAAATAGTTTATGGGATGCATAGTTGAGAAAATATTTGTAGTAGGTTATTCATAGTGTGATGATTGGCGTTCACACCCTGAAAACCCATTTCAATGGTGCATGTAGGACATGAGTGTGATAACTCGGAGAGGGGATACTGTCTGGGATGATTCAAAGTGAGAACCCATAGTTCACACCATATAAGTGTCAATCAATGGGGTTTCCCAATTCTAGGATGTGAAATTTTATCATCAACCCCATGTTCATGTAATGATCCATGTATGGATAACTCTTCATTAAGGGGGTTTCAATTATATGGGTTCGTTTTTTGGAACCCCCTTAGGTTCCCATGTTTATAGTTGATAGAAGGAATAAGTGAATCCCTATTTGACTCTCATCATTCCCTATTATGATGTTTCATCAACCCACAATATTCAGATGTTTTTTCAAACTAATTTTGATGTAAGATACTTCCCTTATTATCTCATGTTCTCCCTCTTCCATCTCATATTTTTTTCAATTCATTTTCTTAGGGTTTTGGGAAGAAAAATTTATCATATCATAGTGAAATTTTCTCTCTTGATGGTGCTTTCATGTCCAGATTGTAGAGGAAATCTCAAGGGGAATAAATCATGTCAACATTCACCATTTTCTATAAGGTAACCTTCTGGATGAGTTGCTTTAATTTTTTTTGTAAAATTTAGATGAAATTGGATATTGAATAAATGTTTTAATTTGGGTATTTTTTTGTTTATTAGGTATAAGTGTGTGTCAGGAGGGTACCATACAATTTTTTTTTGTCTTGGCACTATGAGGTTACCTGGTGAGTTTTTCATCGATTATACCAATATGGGTAGTTGTATTTAATCAGGTAATTTAATAATTTTATGATTTTTATTGATGATATGGTTTCTTTTGGACTCATTGGAGGTCTATAAAAGCCTCATATTCTTTATAAAATCATAATTTGATGTAGGTTTCATTGAATTTTCTATGTTTTTTGTTCTTTTTTGATTTTATATTAATGTTTCATAATTTTTAAATTGTCTTTATATTTCATGATTGTGTGATCTCATTATAAGGATAGGATGGGGTTACATTGTCTTAATTGTAAAAATGGACTTCATAGATTTCTAAATGATTTAATGGCGGTGTCTTGGTAAAATGAGTATTGGTGGAACTCCTTATAGATTTCTTGTTTGATTAAGTGATATTTAAAGTACAATTTTTTTCCTTCTTAAAATTATTTTTTAAAGTATTGAATGAAATGTAATTTTAAAGAAGATGGATGATTTTAAGAATGTTTTTTGAAATTGAATTTAAAAACAAAATAGGGGTTTTAATAAATGATATTTGATTGGATTTTAATCTAGGGTCTCACATGAGTTAAATAGTATGAGGTTTCATTCCAAAATATTTGTAAAAAGAGATTTGAATTTTATTTTCAAAGCTAGTATAGAAGTGATTGGTTGGACTTATTTTGGTAAATTTTTCTATATGGGGTGATTTACAACTTTTTAAAGAACTATTTATTTTTATATCCAACTTACTTTTATTTTTTTGTATAATGTTTGATTCATTGTTATGTTTGTTTTGTGCTTAGCCCTATGAGAACTCTGTTTTGGTATCAAAGTGTTTGGTTTCTCAAAATTTATGTGATAGAACACCAAGATTATTTATATGGCTGATGGAAAGGGTTTAAGGGACCCTAATTGAAACATTTAATTATGTTATTTGGTCTTGATGGGATAGTGAAAAGTGATTATCTTGTGATATTTGAGATGGTATTTGTTCTTGGTGTGTAAATTCCGGTATTTGATTGATGTTTAAATTTTTATGTATGATTGATCAAGGTTTTTGAGAGGATTATGAGGCCTTGCCTCATAATGAATGATATGGAATTCGTAGTATCACTGTGGGTGACATGGAATCCTACTGTGTATAAAATTTGGTTCATACCTTGATTGAAAAGTTGGTGGATGTATGAACGTCATTTCCATAAGTGATAAGGTTTGGTTGAACAATTCTTGAGGGATAAGGAATGATTTAGTTAATGGTTAACGACTTGTCCTTGAGAGAAAATGCAAGGGTTGGGATAGTGGAAAGCCTTGAATGATCGGGCAGGTCAGGTTGTGATGTGATTTGATATATGAATGGAGGACCTAAAATATTTGAGAAGTTATGGGTTGAGGATTGTGGATGTATAATCATGCCTTGTCCCTTCGGGCAGTTGTTTGAGGTTTGGAAAAAAAACCCCACCCTAATTCTTTAGGTATGAGATGAGAATCAGGTATAATTTCATAAGATGATGAAGCATGGTGGATTCCATTATGGAATTTTTTTTTGATATCATACCAATTTTGTTACAATGAAGATTTTGAAAATGATTCAAAATAGGTTGGGTGTTCTCATTAGTACATAAAAACCTTATATGTATTGTTTTATGTGCATTTTGTGTTATATTTTAGGGTGGTTGTGTTTCATGGCCACAACTACACATTATTTTATTTCTTTAATTATTATATATCTGATCATGGTAGCACTTGATATTTATGAGACATCAGGGATACCTAATGGGTTATTTGACTCACCCCAACCACATATATTACTTGGGATTCAATGTGTGTGGATAGATATTTGTATTTTATATCAATAAATATGTATTTATTATAGTTAGATACATGGCGTAGTTCTAGTTTGTTATAAGGATGGAGGTCTCATAAGGACGATAATGTGGGATAGGTTAGAGTCAGGTGTATTTACTTTTTTGTTATGGTTTATCTTGTATAGTCCAATGTGAGATTTTATTTATATATGAATCCATGTTATCATCAAAAGCAGTATTTTGTATTGATTCCAATTTTATAAAATTTTACTCTATCCTATTCTATACTGTGTGGACTCGTGGTATCCTCATTTTGAGTCTTCCGATTTTTAGGATTCTTATTATATGGATTGGTCATGCTAATTTTTTATTTTATATTACACTATCAATTGGGATTTATTTTAGAGGAAATAATATATTCCTGAATCTTATAGAGTATGGGGAGTCACTCATGAGTTATTTTAGAATCCACCACTCACGAATTTTTTTGGTGATCCAAGTAAAGGTGTAACATAAAAAACAGTGGATCATGCCACATAATATTTCATATAAAATTATATTTTATGTATATGAATGTATAATTATTTTTATAATTTATTTAACCATGCTACAAGGGATTTTGAAAAGAATAAATTTCAAACTATATAATGAGAGATCAAGGATCCTTAGTAATAACTCAAAACTACTAAATATTAACTAATAATGCATAAAAATACAATTATTATTCAATTTATACTGGTAAAACACTATTTGAAGGCTATTATTGTGGTGAATGGTTCATGAAATGAAGGATTTTTCATGAATTTCATGTGTAGTTCTATGTGGATCTAGTTTTTCTTCACTATGGATGATGGGTTTCACGTCATGATAGGTCTTCTATGAGATTAAATTAAAATCCATGTAATAATAAACATGGATTACTAAAAGAGAAATTATACTATAGTAAAATATAATGTTCCATGTAGAATAGGGGTTGATATCTAGTGATTTCAATAGAAACAAAGTTCACATCATGAATTGAAGCTTATATAAAAAAGGGTTAAGTTAAATTTCATCCATGTAATTACACAATGTATTGAATGTATTTGTTTGATATATATAATGTAGAGGTGAATTTTTATTCATTATGAAGGGGGTATTCACACTGTGGTAATGTTGAAATTTTAGTATCTCAAATCTGGGTTTTTGAGTAAAGGAATACATTACACCATCAAGATGATGATCACATTGAAATAGGTAAAATTCAAGAAGAATTTCTAAAATTCAAAGTTTATATATTTTAGGTATTTTAGGTGACTAGAATTATTGAAGGTGGAATTGAAAATAAATGAATTTATTAGATGAAATTTTCAATCATAATTATGGTGGACTAAAGATAATTTAAATGTGAAAATGGAGATTCACTCATTGTTGGAGTGATATCACTCTCTAGAAAAAGGGAAGTGGTTTTATGAAAATAAAGGCAATAGAAATCAAGATCTATTCTAGAATGTAATGGAGAATAGAATAGAAGATTACACATGTTTATATCATAATAAATCAAAGGAGTTTTATCATGTGTAATGAGGAGATGATTGAGACATCATTGATGGTGAAATCATATTCTTGGTTCTTGAATATTGGGGTGTTTTCTATTTGAGGATCAAACATCTTACAAGGTGAGTGAGGGAATTTATTTATTTACATTTTTAAGGGATGTAGACACAGTTAGAGAGTATGATCACTCTAAATTTTAATGAACCATGAATTACACTAAGTTATTATATTAAATCAGCACATTGCTTTTGTATGATCCTTTGATTATCCCGATTGGGGTGAACAAAGTAAAAAAATAATTGTTTCAATATTTACATGGTATATCAGTACATATTTATCATGAAGATATGTAGTGAGTCCTACTAATTATGGAAAAAATCATTAGTAAGGTTCGTATGAAGAAATTGACATACCCTGATTCACCCCCATCAAGGTATTTACCCTTTTTGGGCAAAAAAATCTATTGTCAATTATTTATGTTATTATTAATTATTACTATTATTCATTTTATTCTTAATTATTAATTACATTCTAAATTATTAGTTATATAATTAATTATACTTATTAATTATAATAATTATCATTAATTAATAATTATATCATTAATTAATATTATTTATTTCATTATTATATATTATTATTCTTAATGTTATTATAGTTTATATTATTAATTATGATGTATTTTTTAGATTATGGAAGAAAATTCCCTTATTTTATTGAGAAACGAACCGCACCATTGACTTTTGATCCTTTGCATATATTTGTCTAATCAAATATATCAAGATAAATTAAAATTTCAAGGGTTAAAATGTCAATATTTACATCAAGAAATACAATTTACAACATAGGGGCCACTCTGTGAATCTAACACATCGATGTTTTAAAAAATACAATGTGTGATCGTGTATACAACAATCAACACCAAGGTTTAACAAACCATAAAATATTATTATTTCATGACTCTTATAACGTAGCAATTAAATTGTATGGTACGAATATAATTATCCAAATTATAAACAAATTACATCGATAAAAATTTATAGATAAATGCTCAATAAATAAGAACTCGAGTTTTATTAGTTATTATATTCTTCAAAATACAGTTCCTTCAAATATCTTTTTCATTTCATTCTATCAAAGAGTATTATAATTAATTTCAAGAACTTTTAGGAAATATATTGGATAAAAAAGACATCATTTTTTAAATCAATATATCATCATTATATTATGGCGATTTTCAAGGATTCTTCTAAAAAGTTTTCCTTTTCAGTGAATAGGGATTCGAGGGGAGGTGGGATGAGAGATACGGGACTTTCTCTCTCAAATTTTAAGCGCATCTAGGGTTTGGCATGGTGATTGGGGCGCCGTCAGGTGCGGACATTCTTCCTCAGGGTCGGTTCAAGGGCTACAGACATGCTGCAGTGAGGGGTGGTTTGAGCGGCACGAGTTTGGGTGCATCCAGACCCACGGTGGTGCTTCCTATTCTAGATGACAGTGTTAATGCGGCGATGGTCACTGATGTGGATGGCATGGGGGACCTGGTGGATGTGTCGTCTGGTGATGTGGGAGTGGCAGCGACCATTGCGGATGATGCAAGTGGTGGGCCGACGTCCGGTGCTGCGACGATGAATCGTGAGGGCAGAGACGATGCCCAATGTAAGGTGGTGATGCCTAGTGCCGAAGGCACGATTGTGACGGAGTTTAAACCCACTGGATTAGACTAGATACTTGGCTCGATGGCAGTGGATGTGCCTACTCCTATTGTGGGAAATGTGTGGCCTTCGTTGCTGGTGGATGGGAAGGATAGGGTAGCAGCTGAGTGCCCAAATCAAGAGGCCAAGAAATTTGATCTGAGTAAAAGATATTTTGCATAGTTTAAAGAAATTTCTTTGGAGCGAATGGTTAAGAATGGTGAAACTTCTCACTTGAAAGATAGTAGAGAAGAAATTCTTGACAGGTTCAAAAATTTTGAACACTCCATAATTGCTAGGCTTGTTCTTCACACTGAAGGAAAGCCTTGGAAGCTTGTTGATTTAGTTCAGAAGCTGACCTCAGTATGGGGTTTTTCTAGCTGGAGGTGCATTCCCTTAGGGTAGGGTTATTTTCATATCACGTTTCCATCAGAGGAACTAAAGAGAAGGGCTTGGGGGATTTTTCTCAATTGAGTTAATGTCAGGTATGTTATGCTTTCAAGAGTGGTATTTTTGCTTTAATCCTTTCACTATTAAAAACACCAAACCTCAAGTCTGGATCAAGATTATTGGCCTTAATTGGATATTGTGGAATCCTAAAATCTTATTTGATATTGTATCTACTATGGGGATCCCAATCAAGATGGATAAGAATACTGAGAATGTCAGATTTGGTCATTATGCTAGAGTTCTGCTCGAGGTTGATTTGAGCACTAGCTTGATCTATACTGTTGTTTTGTCAGCACTTGAGGATGATATTCCTCTAAAGGTGGAATATGAATGACTTGCTGAATTTTGTTCAGTGTGCCAAATGATTGGTCATGTCAAGGATAAATGCCACTAGTTTTTGGTTTGCTCATTTTTCTCCTACAAAGGGCACCCTGAAGCTTCTTGTAGAAAGAAATCGAGGATGTAGTTGTCACAAAATAAGGCGGACCCAATTTGTGTCACAAAACCCACTCTTGAAAAAGGTGATGTGTGGACTAGAGAGGGTGTGACCAAGGAGTTGACACAAGAGACTCATAGGTCAAGGGAGATGGACCCAAATATCCAAACAGATGAGGTCCATCTTGTGCCTTCAACGCAAAAATATGATCAGGCAATTGAAGGGCAACAAAATCTGTGTGATGGTGACATCTCAAGGATTCAGGAGGAAATCAATAAATTAAGGGAAACCAATGGGATCCCTGGATGGTGGGAGGACATCGAGGATGATTCCCGAAAAAACCGTCATATAGTGAGGTAGTATCCTAAGGGAAAGGTGTTGTTGTGGATGATGAAGGCCTTTAACTAGTTCCTAGGAAAGAGAGGCGGAGGAAAGACTATTCCTATCTCAACCCGACTATCATCACTAGGTCTCCTGGTCCCTTAGATGACTCTGATTGCTATGATGATTATGATGATGCGTGTCATTTTGAGTATGACTTGTGATGTTTTCTTGTTTATTTTGTCATGAGGGCATGATGCTTGTATGACCCCTTCCATCTCTTTCCTATACCTCTTTTATTATTTTAATAAGAGGGCTCTGCCCAAATCTTCTTTCTCTCTCTCTTTCCTTTTCAGTGAATAGTGAAAAAATACAGATTTTTGTTAAACTACCATTTCCATTCACTAATTAGTACCATTATTATTTAAATTTGATCTTAATCCTCCATTATTTAAAAACATTTTCATTAATTATAAATGAATCAGCTGTATACGTAGTTTTTTGTATAAGTTCATTTTTAGGCATAAAACCTATTTTTCTAAACACTGTTTATCATTGCGTTTTACACATTAATATTAAAAGATATTTATGTCACATATTAAAATTTAATTTAATGAAATTTAATTCATTTTTTATTCAAAATTTAAATTTATCATATTGATATTTTTTAATTTTTCTGAGGAAGTTAATATTTTGATGAATACTAAAGAAAGAATGTTTTTTATGAAATACGATATACTATATATTATATATATGAAATAAATATTGTTTAAAAAATAATTAAACCAATAGGATAAATAATTTATTATAAGAAATAAAAATACAAAAAAACAAATAATTTATAATTTATTTCATGATAAAAATGAAAATAATTTTCGATTCAAATGTAGTGCTTGCGCTACACTAGAAAAGTCAAATTTGATATTATAATGATAATAATAGAGAATTAAACATCTATTAATGAATTATGTAGTAAATTGTTTATATAAATAATTATTTTAATTTATTTTCTTAACATTTGAGTAATATAGAAAGAATCTTACCCAAATGATTAAGTTAGGCCCAAAAATTTAAAATGAAATATTAAATAAGTTTTCATGAGATAGATGAATATTTATATTTAATTAATATAAATGTTTATTTTGAAGTAAATTAATTTATTTTTATGATGGTAAATTTTTTTTATATTTTAGTGATTAAATAATTACCTTAAATTTGTATGCAACTCCGACGCAGTGCTTGTGAAAGCACTAGAAAAATAAAGTAAAGGATTTTAGAAACACAAAAAGTAATTAGGTTTGGGTGATTTATAATGTATGTGACAACGTGAAATGTTATAAATAAAATTCCCCTTTTTATTCAATTAAATTTATTATTATATAATGTGTTTATAGAAATCATATTCACTTCTTTTTTTATTATATCTAGTTGGATTTTAATGACCATTAAGTATATTTACCATTTCTAATGTAGCTATTGAATAGTGACCACAATATTAGTATAAATATAAGGTTTTAACAATTCCAATTGACACATCAAAATGAATTTATAGACACAACTGTTAGTATCATACCCTATTAATCTCATTTATCAGAGATTTTGAGGGAGATAACATTTCTGGTCTTTTGACATGACCAAACTCAAGATGATATCAAACAACATAAGCAAGAGTGAAACTGTTTATGAGATAAGTTCATGCTCATCGAGATCATTTCCCAAATCATATTTTCCGAACAGCACCATGAAAACTTTACAATCATTTATCTCACTCTTAGGTCGTATGATGGTGTATTAATTGAATATGTATCAAGACCTTATAAATTGGGATCTGTAAATTATATTGTATAAAATAGTGAATATATTTTAATAATATTATTGTTAGTTTGTAAAAGATTTTTTAAAGAACAAATTGTATTTTTGGTTAATATTAAAATAAAATTATTGAATTTATGAATTAATGGATTTTGGAAATAAAGAATAATTTAATAAAATATGTTTATTAAATAATTTTTATGAATTCAAATGTAATTTTTTATAAGGGTTTTAAAAATTGTTTTTGTCCAAAAACCTTGATTTTCAATAAATACCTATTTTTATTTTAAAAGTGAAAATTCACATATTAATAAAATTATATAGATAAAAACAATATTATTTTTGTAATCAGAACTTCAAAATTATCCAATGGTTATGTTTTCATAATTTTATGAAACAACCAAATTTCGAGGTAAAAATTAAATTCCTTATAAATATACCTTGTGTTTTATGACATCAAAATGACCAAAAAGTGATGTAATAAGTTATATAAATAGGATCCACAATCAAATATATGTTTATCATTTAAAATAATGTGATTTTCAGTTTATTTGATTTATTTTGTAATGCTATTATAAATCCTCAAAGACTTATAACATATTTTTTATTTTAAAATCATTTATTTAAGAGTGTCACCCACTTCCACATCTCCTATTCTAATATTTTAATAAATTCAGACCATGGAAATAAAAAATAATGTAAACCAATATTAATTTTTATAATCCATGGGAAATAACATGGGATGGTTTGTGGTTTTGGATATTTTATTAGGTAGAGTCCAATACTTAAATAATAACAAACCCCCCACCTTTCCTCTATAATCCCACCCAACCCCCAATTTTACTTCACTAAAACTCCTTATAGAATGTCAAAACCCTTCCCTCCACTCCATATTGTCCTCCCATGGTGACCCTAAGCTTTCAATAATCCACTTCAAAGCTTTTGGAGTCACACATTCAAGTAAGGGTTCTTTCCTTTCCCCTCTTTCATCAAGTTTCTTTATTATGTTATTCCTTGTTTTTAAAATTTTTTATATTGGTACATGTATTTACATTTCCTTATTAATTTTCATTTAATTTATAAATAATTAGAGACGTTTTATCTCTCAAAAATGCATTTTGATGAATTTTTATGTGATGTCGTTATGGTGTTAAAATTACAACATGATTTTCTATTCCAAAACAATTGTGAAGTTAATACCACACCCATTTTATATCAAGGGTATTCACATTTATACACATATACTTCTTTTATTTGGTACTTACACGTATTTATTCCACAATCCTTGATTGTGGAATAAATTAGGATGATGAATGAATCCAGGTTTATTGATCTATGTGGCAAACTTAATAATGATAATGAAATGAATGTGTCAGGTGTGCCCAGAATAATGTAGCACTCCAATGCATTGGGTAATGGTTATTATAATTATATGGCACATTGAGATAGGGGTTTTACCTGATTCCATTGTATAAATTTTTCCACCCTAATATTTTGGTGGGTTTATCCCTCACATATGTTTATGATGTAGTGTTCCAAGTTGTTTTCACATTTCCCATGTTATGATTATCATCATATATCTTGCTTTTTATTCATGTTTATTTTATGATCCATTAATATTCCTATTTACTAACATGTATTTAATTTTTCATGTTATTCATTTTTTATTCCCTTACTAGGATTTATATCTCGCCCCTTTCTTATATATGTCCTCATTTTATATCATTCAGTGCTAAATATGAAAGAATATTTTGATCATGTTAAATAAGTTATCAATAAAGACGTTGTTTTTCATGTTTTAGGTTTTTATGTAATGTAACATAATTCCAAAATACACTAGAACTATTGATATTTAAGGTTGTATTAATTGAAATGTTATGTAATAAATCATGTTTAAATGTGAAATATAGTTTAGGTTTTTTATAGTTGGTATCATAGGAAAAGATTAGATATTTTTGGGATTAGGATTAGAGAACGCTGGTGAAATCCTTAGGGATAAGAATATTTATAATGAAACATCCAGGAATTTTGGAAAGTAAATAGTATGTGGTTTGTTGATAAAATAAATCTATATCTAGATAATACATGTGGATTTCATTCTGGCATAGATTTACCTAGGAGTAACAACTCTGACAAGGTGTTCTAGGCCTGACTCTGGGTAACCTAGTACATAACAATGGGCCTTCCTATGCACCCAGATTGAAACTCCAAGGGGATATTCTTTGTAAAATTCATAATCTCATCATGAACCATTATTTGGGAAAATATCCCATAATAATATATATTAGTAAATATATCATGGATAACATAGATTGATGAAAATAAATTCATATGTTATGTAATAAATGTAATTTATAAGTTATCTCTTTATAGTCATTAGATTCCCCTTTATGTATTTAATAGTTTAAAAGTACTCATCCCTAATTCTATTTTGGATCATGTAAAAGTTTAGAACCAAAATAAAAAATTTAATGTTAGGGTTATCATCTATAGTTTTACGTATTCCTTCATATCATGAAACATTAGTATAATTATTCAAACACCACCATAAATCATGGAATTAGATAAGTTAGTGAAAATATAAAATGGGGAAATTATTTTATCCCAAGTATTTAAATCCTTCACTATCAACATTTATCGGATGAAATTCCCAGAGAACCTTGTCATGAAACATTTGGTGTAATTTGATGTAATTCTAGGAATGGATTACTGTTCCCTATATAGAGCCAACATAAATAGACACAATAATGAAATAACTCTTCGTATAGAGAATTAGCCCCAAATTTTGTACAAGTGTAAGGGAAATGATGTATATTATTTAGCACCATCATCTCAAGAATGGATATTAATTACCTATGAGATATTGTATCTTTCTAAAATTATTCACACTAGAGAATAAAAAATCCTCGGAGACATGCCTATTGTGATAGAATACGCTGATGTGTTTATGTGGAATTGTTTGGTCTTCATCCTAGCTGAGAGGTTGAGTTTTTAGTCGATTATATACCTATAGAATTTCAAATATCAAAGAAATTATATAGGATGTCTCTACTGGAACATTTTTAACTAAACAAAAACTATAAGATAATCTAGATAAATGTTTCATACGCCTAAGTGCTTCACCATGGGGTGCATCAGACATATTCATCGAGAATAAGTATGGGTCAATGTTCATTTGTATTGATTTTTTTGAGCTCAATAAGATCATGATAAAGAAAAAGTATCATTTTCAATATATTTATTACTTGGTAGATCAGAAATATGGAGTTTAATACTTCCCCACAGTGGATCTTCAATTGGGATATTTTAAGTTTAAAGAAGGAAGATATCCCTAAGACTTCTTTTCATATATGTTATGGGCACTATGAGTTCATAGTTATGTCTTTAGGGCACACTACTGCTCTAAAAATCATCATGGACTTGATTAATAGAGTCTTATAAGATTACCATGACAAATTTGGGGTATTATTTATAGAGGATATTATAATATATTCCAAAATAAAGGAGGAGTATGTAGAGAATTTGAACACTATGATAGAGTCCTTATGAAAGGAGAAGATTTATGTTAATCACAACAATTGTGAGTTTTGGTTGAAGTAAGTCTCTTTATTAAGACATATCATCATAGGAAATGGGATATATATGGACCCTTTAAAGATGGAAGAAATTAAAGGGTGGTCAAAGCCAACATATTTTATAGATATTCGTATTTTCCTTGGGTTACTTGGGTATTATTGTCGATTTGTGACAAATTTCTCATGTTTTTAAACCAATTTTCCATGATAAATCAGAAGGGAGTAAAATTTTCCATAAATTAAAAATGTGAAGAATTCTTCTTGGAGTTGAAAAGAAGGCTTATAACTTCCCATGTTCTCACACTACACACAAGTGTAAAACCTTTGTGGTATTCAGTGATGCTTCGAAGAATGTGTTAGGTTATTTATTAATGCAAAATGACAATGTCAGATCCTATGCTTTAAGGAATTTGAAAAATCAAGAGAAAAACCATCCCATGCATTAAATGGAGCTAGAATCTATTATAATTGATTTGAAAATATAGAGGCATTATCTCTATGGGTAGAAGTGTGAGATATATACTGATCACAAGAGTCTCAAATATATATTCACATATAAAGAGCTTAATATGACCCATTAATGATGGTTAGATCTCATAAAGGATTATGACAGCTCAATCCACTACCATCCCTAGAAAGCAAAAAAGTATTGGATTCTCTAAGTAGAAAGGATCCAATAATTAGTTCATCAATGAGTGTTTTGAAGGATGTGATCATCTTATATTTGATGAGGATGTACATAAGAATCATAAAGGAAGGAACATAATCAATCTTTTCACAAATTATTTCTCAAAAATATCTTTTTGAAATTTTAAAGGTTGATCAAAAAAGTGATATGGGAAATCAAAAGAAAGTGGATACTATAAGAAATGGTAAATCCTCAGATTTAAACTTTAATGAAGAATGAATTGTGATTTTTTGGTCAAGAATGTGTGATCCATCAAATCCTGAGATAAATAAGGAACTATTGGATGATGCACATAGTTTTAAGTTCTCCATTAATCCAAGAAATGCAAATATGTATCGAGATATCTGAGTGTAATATTGGTGGTATAATATGAATAAGTAGATCATTGATTACACATCAAAGTTCTTGGGATTCCGACAAGTGAAGGTTGAAAGGTATAATTCTAAGGGGATTATACAACCATTACTCGTACCAACTTGGAAATGGAAAAACATCACTATGGACATTATCACTAGACTTCAAAATAAATCCAATGGAAACAATGCTCTTTGGGTTGTTATGGATCATCTTAAAAATATTTCACACTTCATTATGATCTGAGAGGATTTCTCACTAGATCAACTGAAATAGATATACATCATAAAAGTGGTAATTCTGTAAGGAGTGCCACTATCAATTGTGGTCAACTGAGATATTAGATTAACCTATAAGTTTTGTAAAAGTCTCTAACATTCTCTAAAAACTTATATAAATTTCATTATATCCATTCAACCTCAAACTGATGACCAATCTAAGAAGAACATTCAGAAACGAGAAGACGTGCTAACAACATGTTATATGGACTTCAAAGGTGGATGGGACCAACATCTTTCTTTAATTGAGTTCTCTTACAAAAAAATTTTCTAATCGAGCATTATAATATCTACCTATAAAGCCATTTATGGGAATAACTGTAGAACACCAACATGTTTGGTTGATGTTGGGGACCAAAAACTACTAGGTCCTAAAATTGTTGAGTAAACGGTGGAGAAGGATAACACAATTCAGCCTCAAATCAAGCCTACTCAAAGTCGAAAAAATAACTATGATAACAGTCATTGAAGAGACCTAGAGTTTGATGTTGGAGAAATGGTATTCCTCTATATATCTGCATGGAAAAAAGTGATGGGATTTGGGATGAAGGGAAATATTATTCCAAGGTACATCAGTTGTTTTGAGATCCTTGATTGCATCCGATTACTGGAATATCAACTAGAACTCCCACCAAAACTATCTCAAGTACATGATGTATTCCATGTGACCCTCATGAGAATTTATATACCAGAATGCTCATATGTTCTCAATCTGGAGGTGGTACCGTTGGATAATGATCTTTCCTATGAAGAAAATATGATGAAAATCATATATCGTAGAGAAAATGTTCCATGAAATATGACAATGCCCCTCATCAAAGTGATGTGGAGAACCCAAAAGTTATATAAAGAAAAATGATAACTAGAGGCGGTGATAAATCAAGGTTAACCTCGTCTATTTTCATGTCGGAAAAGAAAGTTTTGAGAGAAACATTTCTAAATGGGGGATATTTTAACGAACAAAACTATTATAAATAAAATAACCCTTTTGATTCAACTTAATGTATTATAATATAATATGGATATAGAAAACACATGAGCTTGTTTTTTCTTATAATAAATTGGTTTATAATTAACATTAAGTATATATACCATTTTTTTATAGTCTTTGAATAGTGATCATAATATTAGTATAAATATAGAGTTTTAACAAATCCAATTGACACAGCCAAATGAAGTGACGGTCCCAACCAGTAAGATCATACCATTTAGATCCCATTTATCGGAGCATCTGATAGAAATAGAATTTTTTGGACTTCACCTTGGCCAAGACAAAGCTGATGTCGAATAACTTATGCATGAGGGAAACCATTTACAGGATAATTTCAAGCTTATCAAGATCACAACCTAGACCATGTTCGTTGAATGGCCCCATGAAAGTCCCACCATCACGCACCTCACTCATAGGGTGTATGCTGGTGTAATAAAGGTATAAGAATAAAGGCATTATCAATAGGAATATGTTCTTTATTTATTATAAAATAATGAATATATTTTAATCCTATTATTATAACATTTTAAAAAATTAAAGCATAATTTTTATTTTTGGTTGATAATGAAATTCAATTAATGAATTTAGGAATTAATGTATTTATTAAAAAAATATTATTATTTTAAAATATTATTATTAAATAGTGTTTATCAAATATAAATTATCATATAATTTTATGAATTCAAATGTAATTTTTTACTAGGGTTCAAAAAATGTTATTGTCAAAAACCTATCAATTTAAATAAATATATGTTTTTATTTTAAAAATGAAACCCAAGATATTTAGAAAATTATTTAGATAAAATTAATATTATTTTTGGAATTCAGATTTTTAAATTTTCTAATAGTGAATTTTTTATAATTTTATGAGACAGTCAAATTTCTAGTAAAAAATTAAATACCATAGAAATATACCTTGTATTTTCTGACATCACAATGAACCAACAGTGATGTATTAATTAATATAAATTGGATCTAATACCAAATATAAATTTTCCCTTTAAAATATTTTTATTTTAAATTTATTTAATTTATTTTTTAATGCCATTATGAATCATCCATGACTAATAATATATTTTATTATATTAAAATAATTTCATTAAAAGTGTGACTCACCTCCATATCATCAATGGTAATATTTTAATAATTTCGGCCCTAGGACTTAGAAAATAATGTAAAATACTCTAATTTTGAATAAACCATGAGAAAAAATTCATGGGATGGTTTGTGGTTTTAGATATTTTGTTATATAGAGTCCAAAACGTAAATAATAAAGAAACCCCAATCCTTTCCTATATAAACACAACTAATCCACCTTTTATCTTTATTATAACTTCTTTTATCACCTCCATATGCTTCCATATACTTCCTAGAGTACTTCCAAGGGACCCCCAATCATTCAAGAAACCCCTCCCAGGGCTTTGGATTCACACATTCAAGTAAGGGTTCTTTCCTTTCTCCTATTTCTTCAAGTTTCTTTATTATGTTACTCCTTATTTTTTCAATTCCTTTTATTAGAAAGTGTCTTTCCTTGTCCAAATTCCTATTCATTTCATATCTCAATGATTAGATACCCATTTCTCTCTCATAACCCATTTTATGTATTTTTATGAGACGTCGTTATGCTTATGAAATTGCACATTGATTTTTCATTCCAAAACCACTCTATATTTAATACCATGCCCATTTTCTATCATGGGTATTCACCTTTATACACATATACTTCATTGATTGGGGATTTACATGTATGTATTCAACACTCCTTGATTGAGGAATAAATTATAATGCTGAATGAATCCATATTTATTGATCTATGAGGAACAATTAAGTGTGAAAATGAAATAAACGTAACATGTGGGCTCAGAATTATATAATGCTCCAATGCATTGGGTAATGGTTAGTATCCATATTAATCATGATGCAGTAGGGGTTTTACCCAATTCCTTTATGGAACTTTTTCAACCATGATGTCTTGGTGGGTTTAAACTTGACCTATGTTTTTGATTTAGTGTTTTAAGTTGTTTTCATATATCTTATGTTATGATTATCATTATTTATCAAGACTTATTATTCATGTCCCTTTTATAATCCATCGATATGTGTATTGTCTAACATTTATGCCTTTTTAATCCCTTATTGGGATTTATAGATTATTCATTTCACATGTATGTCCTCATGTTACCCCATGTAGTGTTAAGTATGAAGGAATTTTATGATGATCTTAAAGAAGTACTAAATAAAGATGTTTTTTAATATTTTGGGTTGTTATGTAATGTACCTAGTTTCCCAAATACACTATACCTATCAATATTCTAGGTTGAATTAAGTGTATTTCTATATAATAAATCATGTTTAAATATGAAATGAAGAGAAGGGTTGTTATAGTGTAACACAAATTTTATAGATAAATATAAAAAATAATTGATGTTTGGAAGTTTTATATTCTAATTCATTTACATTTCATGTTGTTTTCAAATTCAAATTCCATTAATATCTCCGAAAATGACATTAACAATATTTTATAAAACATATTATTTTATTACATTACTTATAATTCCAAAATATCATATATTCAATGAATTTAGTGTAATAAGGCTTCAAATAAAACACATGATCCATTTATGGGTCATATTTTCTTTTATGGTGACATTATTGACACTTAATTTATATTAATTTAATTATTTATATAGTTTCAAGGATGCCCCTCCCTTAACTGATAACATAGAACCTTATATCTTTATTTATTCACAATTTATTATCCTTATACCTAAAATAATATCTTCTCTAATATCATCCTAAATTCCATCATCTCATTATATAGCTTATTTCCTTTCCTAAATACCACCCACTAATGGATTAAGAAGTAATTCAAAAGTAGTTTCTCAACAAAGAGGTAAAACTCTTAACCAAGTGTTTTTCATTTTATTTATTCTTCTAACTAATATATATCAAAGTTATCCATTGTAAAATAATTAAATAATTATATTCAATATATTAAATTTTTATTATAATGACATAGAAACAATTATCCACCTTCTTTCTATCCAATATAAAATGAAAATATCGCTCATGAATACGTACAACTTACCATCTTCACGTGGAGTTGCAATTTTTTCATCACAAATATATGAGGATGGATATTATGAACTTTTTAATGGTTTTATATGATATTTAATATATTACTATTGAATTAAAATATTATTTATACCACATTATTATTCTATCCACTGGAAAACAATAACATTGAACATATGTAGGTGTGGATTAGCACCTCTATGAAGAGATGTGTTAATATTTCATTTCTATTTTATATGGATGGAAATAACAATAGATTTAATATACATATATGATATATATGATAAAATAAATATTCTATAAAGTTGAATTACTATTTTCCTTTATTTTTTCCATCCATCAAAAACTAAAAACCGCGTTCATGCGTACGTATGACCTACTGTCTCATGAATAGTGTAATTGGTTTCTCTATCACTACCACTTTTAGATGAATATAAATATATGTATATATAATGAATATATATGATATTAATATCATGATTAAATTTTTTTATATGACTTAACAATGATCCACATAAAAGGATCTAGACTCCCAAACAGAAACATTCATGATAAGCGAAGCAGTTATCACATAGAACCACAATTTTAATAAAAAAATTATAACAAATAGAAAATAAAATGGTATAACAAAATAATATATTTTATTATATATATATATATATATATATGTGATTGTGGTTCTGTAATACATGTATAATATATCTAAATTTATTATACATGATTTTTGAATGCAAACGAAGCAAGAACATGCTTGTGTTGATGGATTTATTTATCAATCCCATTTTAATAAAGATTTTATATGGTTTAATTTACAATGATGGAATTATTTAATACAAATATAATAAATCCAATTTAATTTTAAAATACTCTATTTATTCATTTAATTTTATAGTAATCGTACAATTTTCCTTTCATTGGTAATTGAAATGACGAGGATTTTTATTGAGAAAAACGAGCTTTTTTTCCTCTTTGGTTAGGAATCTATTTCATCAATGTACATGTTTTGTTTAAAATATTTTAAATAATATTTTACTATTATATTATGAATATTTAATTTCATTTTTTTCTATGTTTTTTATAAAAATTATTCAAAGTAATATTTTTTGTTTTTTATAAATGATGTAATTTTAACTTTTTACCAAAAATGTGAAACTAGTCATTTTTTTAATGTATATGACTTGAACAGAATTTCCAATTTTCATGACCGCTCAACAATTTTAATATTGTTTTATAAATTTACTTTTTTATTTTTTTGAAAATCATTAATATTTTTAAAATATTTGGATTTTATATAAGTGGTTTTAAAATTAAGGGGGTATGTTCCTCAAGAAACATTCCAATTAGTCATTTAAGTTAATTTTAATCGATGATGACATCTTTTGATGTTACTTATGTTTAATTGGGGATATGATTCTATGATACCATTCTTATTATTTCTCTAGATAGTTAATTTTAATGATGATGAGATGTTTACAGATTCCATTTTATTTTCCTCATTTTATGTTATGATGTAATGTTAATTTTTTCCATGATCTCATGGAATACATATTAATGGATTAGGATCATATGATGGATTTTTATGCTATACCCCTCCAATGCATTCAGTAAATATGGATATTGTAACACCCTGAACCTAGTTACCCAGATTTGGTGCATTATTACATAACATTGGCATGATCACAAGAGATCATGTTTTAAAAGAACGATTGGTTTAGTAGCCTTAGATGTACTAGAAACATACCTATGTTTTACATTAGATCATGAAATAAAACAACAAAAACATTTTGTTCCCTTTAAATACACTCATATGACATAGTCTATCCCTATAGGTCAATCATAATATACTTTTTAACATCTTGGGAAAAAGAAAACACATGAAAGGGGAGAGCTCAGATGCTCAGTAAGGATAGAAATATAGAGGAAACTATCATAAAACTGAAAATACATTTAAGGAAATGTATAAAACTAAAACACAAGACTTATAAATGTATACATTCTCATAATATGGAAATTATAAATCAAATAATTCCATTTAAATATTAACATGGATATTCTACTAGTCGAATAATCACATGTAATATCAATAGCTAATTTCATAATGATGGAATGTAGAATGTTGGACATCATAAAAACATAGTTAAGGCCTCATGAAAAGACTAAAAATAATATTTCATCAAGGCCTTGTACCAAGAAACTAGTATGTATAATGAGACCAACCGATGCATCGAGGATCTATAGCATGATCCACCCGTCACTTACTAATTCCAATGCATTCCTTATTTGAAAAGATTGAAACATAACATAAACATTCGTATTAAAACATGCATAATAAATGTTAATATTTTAACAATAAATCATGAATGGTATAAAAATAACACATCCACAGTTAAAAATATCACAAAAACTTTAATACAATATAGAATATTGTATCACAATAAATCCACTTCAAACAAGTGTAAAATCCATCAAAGAATGTTGACATAGATGAAATCAAAACTATTTGAGAGAAATATCTCTTTCTATTATGAAATCATTTAAAAGTCACATATTATAAAAGAAAAATTTTATTTTGAAAATATTATTATAATATTGTAAGGAAAATTTTGAAGGTGATATTATGGCAGAATATAGCTGCACCCACCGTATAAGTTAAAAAACATTCTTATCTTAATTTGACGAAAAAGTTCATGAATTACCTTGTTTGGAAAACAACAGAAAGATTCCTTTCAAAACATTTTATAAAAATTAAAACAAGGATATAAATTAATTTAACCCATATAAAAGAAAATAGAAAAAGAAATTTCAAATACATTGTTAAGAAACACCGATGTGGATGATAAATAGGTCCCTATAGATACTCACGTATAAACAACCTCGGATAATAAAGAGATTGTAAAATTAACCCTTACCTTGTACTTTTACATGGTCGAGGGTAAGTTTACCTCCTGTGTAATAGTTAAATCATTATTATTAAATTTTACAAGAACCATATGCATAAATAGGATATTTTATATGATCTTCTAATATTGTTTTTTAATAATATTTCTATAGTATCATTGTTTCGGGTGTTAACTGATTCGTTTTACTTTATATTTTTTGATACATAAGTCTTTTTTTATGGATAGGATGTATTTTATTATTATCCATAATTATATTAAGTTATTAAAAAATATTTATATTCATAAAATGAAAATTATTGTTGAAAGGTTATGATGGGGAATGAATCCCATCGCTTTCATGGAGATGGTAATCTGTATATATGCACGAGCAATAAACCCATTTTATTGATAGTGAAATCATATATAATTGGATATATATCATATATAAAGAATAATTAAAATGTTATATTTATTATTTACGTCAATTATACCCATTATTATATCCATCCAAATAATAAAGTGTTTAATAACACACTACACCCCGACGTGGAATGAAAAGTCGTACGTACACACCTATGGTGACTTTGTCATTTGTAGGATGGATAGAATAATGAATATGGTGTTAAAATATTAATAATAACATTGTAGTACGTATTAGGTACTGGAGTTATTATTTTTTTTATGGAAACAACAAAGAAAGGAAGTGGAAGAAGAAAATAACATTGAAAGAGGTAATGAAATTATTACCTCTTCTATGGGTGCTTCCTTTTAATTTGATCAGAAGGGATCCTTAGTTCGGCTTTATGATCAATGTAAGGCCTCAAGGATTAAGTGAGGGTATTTTGGAAAATATTTTAGTAGGGTTTTTCCCAGCCAAATAGATTTGGAGGTGTGATTGTGAGTGAAGGGGAAATACCCTTTTATAAGAGAGGTGAGGGTCACTTTAAGAGAAGCTTAAAATATTAATTTATTATAAAATCATAATCTATTTATAATGGCTTGAAAAGGATTTATTTGAAGGATAAGGTGGGTATGGGTCTAAAAACTCTCAACAAATAGGTTTTAGATAGATTTAGGTCACCATATTAACCTTATCTTATAAATATAACTCTTAGTTAAATAGTTTAACTTTTACCATGTATTCTAGTAATATTGAAATAAAAGGTTAATAAACATACTATAAAAAAATCTAATAAAACCCCAAGGGGTTCATTATTGAAATATATAAACTTATCTAAGTCCCTTGGATGAACATTATATTTTTTCGAAATTTATATAAATTAATAATATATTGTTTTTTTAAAAAACTCATTTATGTCAATTTTGAAACTATTTAGTATTTGGTTTTTTTTAAAGACAAAAAAAATTGATTACTTCAAAAAATTAAATTAAATAAATACTAAAATGTCATATCAACCTAAAAATTTAGTGCAATTCATCAAAAGTCTCAATTTACATTTATTTGGACATTTCTAATATCAATTATTTTAATCTTTCATTAATAAGGTAACTACTGCATCATCATTGTGTCTTAAATAAATTTAATTATTTATTGTCTAAAAATTATAAATAAAATACCATTATATACGAAATATTTTTATATTTATAATTAATATTTATAGTTGAATTTATCTTATCAATAATCTTATGTTAAAAATTATTTAGTTATGAAAATTATAATTTATCACATTTAACTCTTCTTTAAATAAAATAATAACAAATGTCCTAATCTAATCCAAGTGGATCAAAGAGGATCATATTTTGTTACTAAAGTTTATTTTGGTTGAAAAAAACTTATCCAATATAATTAGTACATGTGTTGGGGAAATTATAATATCATTTTTACCTTTAAATAACCTATTTACTTTTAACCGTGGTAAATAAAATTCAAAAGTTACTATTAACCAAAACTTATTTTCATCATAATAAACCAAATTTTGCATACTGTTTTCAACCGTGTCTCTTGGATTTTTGAAATTCAATTCACAGAAGTAGTAAAATTATGTTTTATTCAAATTTACAAATTTTCCTAGAAGGTGGGTAAATGACTTTAAAATGTTCAATAAAATTTTATACATCTAATTTTATTATAAAATGGCTATAATGAATTAAATTGAACTTATATAGGTATTATGTATCTATTTTGAATAAAAAAATTTAAATAAAATTAATAATTATTTAAATAAAAAGTAGTTTTAAACAATAACGTAGTCTTTTTCACTATTTATCAAAAACTGAAAGTTTTCAGAAAAATACCAAAATTTCACGCTAAGCTAATTTTGATATTATGAATCCAAAAATGAAGTCCACTTTGAAAAATAATATTTCAAAAATTTCAAAAATATGAAATTACTATTCATAACCGCTAGTTTGATTGGTCGTGGTGTACTAGAACTCTATGTTTCGTACAGCGCAAGTTATTGCATTATTCAAAGAGAAACGTATCGTGGAAGATTGGGGTGTTACATATATCTTATGAGATAATATTTTATGTGTGGACCTAATTTCATGTACATGTTTTAGCACCTAGACACGAATTTCATGTCTATAGGATTATTCATGGTCCTCATTTTCATGTCAATATGATTAGGTGTGGACTTGGTTTCATATATATATGTTTATGAGAGGGATTGGTTTCATGTCCATCAATTTACGAGAGAACATGTTTCTATATATTATTATTCCCAATGTTATAATTTTTTTTACTACATTATTATTTCTATATTATTTAGTCTTTGATCATGAAATATTATTTATGATTCCACAATCTTTTGAATATTTTCATTTATTATGATATAGGTTTATGCCAGGGCTCTTGTTTATAATCCATGAAAATTTTGGGATGAAATTTGTAATTTATGATCATAATATCATACCCATATTCTTATCTTATACTCATGTATGATAATTGTTTAATATATCCCTTGTTTACACATAATAAGAATCTAAGCTCACCCTTTCAAATGTTTTCCTTCCCAAGGTTAAGAATAATTTTTTTAATTAGGGTATACCTAATAAGTGTTCTATATGGGAAACAATGAAGATATTTCATAAAATAAGAGGATTGTGTATCAGGTCTTCAAATACACTTAACCTTTATAGTCATAGAATGGATCATAATTTTATATACTATATTTCTGCCTAAAAATATATAATATTTATGTATGTAAAGCTTGGTCAACTAAATTGGTATCAGATAATAGTTTAGTTTATCTTTTTATATTATGATTAGATAACATCGGTGAATCCCCTAAAAATATGTCTAATTATAGGATAACATTCTAAAGTATTGGTAATATAGATATTATATGGTTTTCCTTGTTGCAAATCCCTATATGGATACTAAAAGTGGATATGGGGTTGGCACAGATGTATCTTGGGGTAATAACCCCAAAAGAGTTATTTGATTATATCTCAAACATCATTCTGGTGCATGGTGAGTGTTTACTTACTACACACCTAGTTTTTCACTCATAAGGGATAGGCATGGGTTAATTCAAATTTTATTTCAAACCCACTATAAAGGATTTTAATATATGATAATCAAGGATATCCTTGGATAAACCTATGCTATCATAGATTGAAAATAAGGTTTCATGATTTATATATCCTATGAATGTTTTTTAATGAGTATATTAATTATCGTTGTGCCTATTATTACTCACACTACACATTTTGGTTTTTCTCAATGGATGGAACCTAAATGAATCATGTGAACAAGGATTGTGACATCATATAAAATGATTGTCCTCATGTGAAACAAAATTTATCTGGGGCCATGATAGAATATTTTGTGATTATTCTCAATCAACTCTCTCAATATGTGAATAGTAACGTGAATAATGTTGAAATTACAAATGAACCATGGAGGTATAAACTCATAGTTGAACATTTTATGTGAGAATTTACTCTATCCTTATTAGGGTATTATGATCCTATTATTACAGATAAATTTATCAATGCAATGGAAAACATATATTTCATCCTTCGGAGCTTGAACTGCGAGTATGTTGTCCTAGTAGTTTATTAATTGGATAGTGAAGATGATCAATAGTGTAATCTTATCAAGAATACAGGGAAAAAAGAAGAAATAAATTCCACAAAAATGGTTGATTTTAAGATGGTGTTCCTCAATAATTAAATTCCATGAACTCGTCAAGGTAAAATGAAGAGGGACCTTCTAGAGATGAAACAAAAGGATAATGAATCCATTCGTAACTATAAATAAAATTTTCATGAATTGTGTGGAATGCTTATGGTTTTATCATCAACCTATAAATAAACATCAATAATTTATTTTAGGGTCTAAAATGAACTATTAAAAAGGAATTATACATACGAGAAATTAGAAGATACAAGGAAAACATTTAATGTTCTCTCAAAGGGGAAATGGAAGCTAAAAACCCATATGGTTCTATTGATAAGAAAATGAAAATAAATTTTCATAGAAGCTCCAATGGTATGTCACATGAAGGGGAGAATATGTTTAAACCTCCTAATTTCCAAAAAATGTGGGAATGAGTACTCAAGTTAATGCTTGAAAGGGACAAGAATATGTTTCAAGTGCAGGAAGCCTGTATATTGTGAAAAATAATATTTAAGTGATGTGAATATTCAAGTTAATTAAATGAATGGAGAGAGGTCTAAAAATAACACACCACTTACTCTTTAGTTCTATAGATACAAGGAGTTAGTAAATTATGAGAATAAATTCCCTAATTCAATGTATAATATGGATAATAAGCTAAAAAAACTATAAAGTAAAATCACAAAGGTAAACATTATACAATCATAATAGCTGAAGTAAATCATGACTATTAGGGAACACTTATCCTCCACAACCAAAGTTGGGTGTTCCATGCTGAATTTTTTATGAATAAGACCTATTAAAATCTTATTGTTCACACATTAGTGAAATTTTATATTATTCTAAGAATTTATTATCTTCCTCTACATAGATTCTGTATAAAATTATGGAATAATGAAATAATATTTAATATTTTAATCGACCTATGATTGTCTATCAGTGCAAGCATGAACCCAAACATCCAATGGAATTATTTTTATCTAAGATATGATATTATTTAATTTAAATAGGGATAATTATATTTTGGAATCATGTAATATTTTATTTTGAATTTCTTTTGTGAAGTGATTTATATATTTTTCAGAATGTATGATTAAGGTATATAAATTTTGGTATGAGACTTATGGGTAATTAAAATTATTTAAAAATAATTGTTAATTTTATCATGGAATGATATGAGATAAGATCATTATAATATTTTTGTTTCAATCTTGGGTGAACATATTTTATAGAATCTTTAAGGTTAACTATTTATGGAATGGATTATGTTAAACATTTCGTGTTATTTTTATGCTTCAGAAATTAACATATTGTATATATATTGGATAAATTATTCTAACCATTTTGGTTTTGGTAAATATTTATAAGTTTAAGGAAGAACTTGTGGATCTTATTTTTTTAATGTTAATTTTAGTGATTTAGTCATGAAATATTCATCTTTAATATCAATTTATTGGCGTAAGAAATGAGGGTGAAGTGGAATTGATTGAAGCACAACCAAAGTATGGAAATGTTATTATAAAATAAAAATAAATCATATTATTATATTTCCCTTTTTAAAACTATAATTAAAGTAAAATAATCCCTAAACTCTAGGAAAAGAGTCTTGGAACAAACAGTTTATCCTATTATATTCATTTATAATGAATCATTAGTCCTTTAACACCACATTTATTTATGGGTTTTTGGTCATTTACTTTATCTTGATCATTAAAATTCATGTTATAAATGTTATATATTATACCCCATCATTAATTGGACATTAATGTTTTCTTCTATGTATATATTTTCATTTCCCACTATTGCTCTCTTATTTGGACACATATTTAATTATTAACCAAAATTACCTTCGTATTTCACTTTCCATTTTTTTCATGTGGACTCATTATTATCCATTTTTATGATGTGGGTTTTAAATAAATATTTTTTAAAATAAAAAACATGTTCACTAGTAAGGCTTAAAAAATAATCAAGAGGGGTGAATTGAGTTCAAGAAAAATTTACATAAAAAACCACCAACTTTAGAAATTTCTAACTTTCTGTTCTTTTCCATTCATAAGAATCTATGAAAAATAAAATCAAAATAAAGATAAATAGACATAGATATTTATATTGGTTCGGGTAATAACTCCCCCAAGTTTACTCCACTAACCCTCTTCTCCTTGAGTTTGGTGATTTTTAATACACCCATACTTTCTGTAGGGATTTACCATCCGCTTCCTTGGGACAACATGACTAAGTTCAATTAGTTTAAAATTATTACAAGGACACATTATCTTTCAATAGGGATCCAGTAAGTCATTACAAACAATAGCCTTCGTGTTCTTCTACAAGGAACAATTAAAACTAAAGATAAAAAAACTGAGTGTTTACAAGTACAACACAAAAGTTTAAGATAAAATTGATAGAAGAAATGAATATCTAGGACATATAATAAGAGAATAATACATCTTAGGGAGAATATTCTAAATGATATCACATATGGAACCTTTCTCCCCATGAAGAGCTCCCTCTCCCAAACTTTAGGGTTTCCCTTATCATGGCATGACCGAGCCTACCCCTTAGGGGTTTTATGGTTTCCTCTCATATCTCTCCATCTTCCTAGATTTTTGTGTCATCCATTATGTTCACCCTAATTCTACTATCATTGGCCCTCACAGTGTTAATTTTACAATTTTAATTTCCACTCTCGAAGGGTTTCGTTTTGTTTTAGGGTTCTATATTCTCTTTGAATTGGGTTTCCTTTTCCATTTTATTTTGTGTTGCTCAGATGCCCGTAATAAATTTGTGTTATCTCATTGTTTCTTACATGATATTATCATCAAAATATTCATGTTAAAACACAATTTTTTCCCCTAAATTCACTCTGGTTTTTTGGGATTAATTTGTTAATGATGATCAATGATTCTTCATGTTGGTACATTTTTCTACCTCTGACCTTGCAGCCAATCCCTTTGTAATATACTCCATCTCAGTCTTTTATAAAGGTGTTTGAAATGGTTTTGGGATGTTTTTTTGATTTTTTTGGCACCAAAAATATGTCTCAGCAGTGTGGCACTGGATGACTGGTGTTTATTTGGGTTGGGATTTTGTAAAGGTATGTGGTTCTGTTTCGGTGATGCATTTGGAGGTGGTGTGTTTGGTGGAGGATTTTCTCTAGCATTCGGCAATGATTTTGTTTTCCAAAGATGAGTGGTAGGAATGGATTAATGTGTCATGATGACAATATTTCTACATAATTTTGAGATGTGTTGGTGACGGTGGTCAGTGATGGTTTACCAGGGTTTGTGTCCCTTTTTGATATTGTGTGGTTGTGGTTGGATTTGTTTTGTTTCAGGGTTCATCGATAGAGGTGTATCTGGTTTTGTTCGATTTTTTTATGATGATGTGTTTCTCGTGACATTGATGCAAGGATGTAAGAGATGGCTGGTTTTCAACACATGTTTTCTCAATACCCAATAATTTGAAAAAAAGGCTCTTGGCTCGATGATGGATCCATTAATCCAAAATTTGAAATTTGAAATTTAAATTTTGGGTTAGCATTAAACATTTCTATGTTTGGAAGTTTTATTTTAATATATGGTTATATTGTAGAGTTCCCATTTAACCATAAAAATTGATTATTTTGAAATGAAAAAAATATATTATGAGGTAAATGATAGAATAAATTTAAGGTGTTTCATTCCTATAGAAAATGAATCTTATTCTTTTTTTAATGAAAAAAATCTGTTTAAATGTGCTTCTATTCTTATATGTATATCTATTATTTTTTATATTGGAGATCTTATGTTATTATAGATAACATACTAAAAAGTATGAAAATTCTTAAAAATCATCACTTTTAATTTCAAATCACATGATCCTAAAAATTTAGAATCTATGTTTAACACCCTAGGTAAATAAAGAATATTACATTTTTATATTTATCCATATTTGTGAATAAAATATTAATATTAATTTAACGGGGACTCTATGCTCGATGGCGTACCCAAAACGCAACAACGAGTTTCTTGGGAATCTTACGTTGCACTCTAATAATAAAATAATATTATTTTAAATGGTAGTTAACGCCTAGCCATTGTAATGGCAGGAATGAATAGAACTAACAAAAAAATTATTATATATGTTTGTCAAATATTTTTACTCTTTACAATAAATTTTAGAGGATAAAAAAATGTGAATGAATCCAATTTTTAAGCATAAACATTCTAATATTCTTTAAGAGGTCGATTAACCGCCTTTTGATGGAGAACCTCTTTTAAATCCACTTTTTTACAATTTTATGTGTTATATTTGACTAAATAAAATTTTTCTTTAGAATCGGGACATCAAAATTTACTTTGTGTAAATTTTTGGTATTTTTCCGAAAAAGTTCAATTTTTAATGAATTGTGAAAAATGTTGTATTTTAATTCAAAACCTCTTTTTAATATAATTTCTTTATATGATTAGATTATCTTTTGAGTTGGTTTTAAAGTTAAATTAGAATATATGTTTACCATTTAATCCAATTGTGGTCATTGGAATTAATTTCACTTTGAAATCGGACTTAAACTAGTGTCAATCTTTTGATACTTATTGTTTCATAAAAACACGCTATTTTCTCTGACAGTGGGAATTAAATATTAAATTAATTAATGCAACTTATATGTTTTGAATTTTGTAAAATAGACTTCATTTTTGAATTTGGAATATCAAATATAGCTTAGGGTGTTGTTTTGGTATTTTTCTAAAGAACTTCAATTTTTGATGAATAGTTAAACCACTAAGTGGTACTTATAAAAACTGATTTTCTGTTTAAATGAAATTTTACCACCTCTGTGTTTTTAATTTCAAAAATCCAACATACATGGTTGTCATTAAGAAGTAAAATGTGGTTCAGTGGAATTAAAATAATTTTTTGGTGAATAGTAACTTTTAAGTTTTTAATCGCGATTAGAGGTAATTAGTGTAGTTTAAGGTAAAAAAAATGTTTTAATAATATGAGATGAGCTTGACATATGTCCTACCATTATTGGATGTGTCATGGCCGACCAAGAAAATCCATGGGTCAACTTGGGGACCCCATGGAGCCACTTTGGTTGGAAAATGACATAAATAACTTTTTATTTAATGTTAATATTAAAATGACACAAACATGAGTTGTTTAACTAAAACAATTTTTACATGGGGTTATACAAGTAAGATTTTTGACTATAAACATTAATTGGAAATACAAAAAGATTTCATACATCATGATATTTTTTTTATAATTATTAGATATTAAATAAATAAAATTATTTATGACATCATAATGATGCAGTGATTACCTCATTAATAAAGGATTTAAATAAAATAAAAAGATAATGTAAAATATATGACCTAAACATGTCCAAATCCTATTGTATTTGTGGATTTAGAAACCTTATCACCTTTTCCTCGAATTATATCAATGTGGGACCTTTTAAATCTGAAACTCATTTTCAAATAAAGTAACATTTCTTTACTTTCCAAGAGTGCCCCTCCTCTCCTCTTATAAAAGGCCCCCACCTCTACCTCCTTACCCACACATCCAAAGCCTTTGGCTCAGAAAAACCCTGCCCATTTGGTCTCTCCACATCCCTCTCTTACTCCTTGAAGACTCACTTTGGGCAGAAGTTTTCCCAAGGAAGCCATTGAGCTCGAACCAAAAAGAGTTACCCGATTTTACGGTAATGTCTTCACTTGTGTTCTTTTGTTTTATTTTGCTTCTCCAACCCCCTAAACTTATTTTATTCATTTATTTTGTAACAAATCCAGTATCGTAAATATAATATGTTGTTTTTATAAGAATAATTAGAGCTACACTTACACACACCTACATTAAATGGTTAAATAACATACTGTTTCTGTGGATGGCGAATTTTTGCCTCACGAAATGATGATTGTTCAAAACTCATATAACACATTAAAAGGTGGAAATTAAGATGTCACTATATTTATATATGATATATAATATTTTTATTGTTTACTTAAGATTATTTACTTTTCATTTTTTGCATACCTTTACGGTTTCCATTGTGGGTAAACACGATAATTTCATTTTAGGAAGTGCGGACTACCGCCCCCTCAAAGTGATTTGATTCGTTAATGCCATATGTGGGATGTATAAAGGATGTATTTAAAGTTATTATAAATGATATATCTTACATATAAATTATTAATACAATTATGGAATTAAAATATACATACCTATCATTTAGTTTTAATTCCATTAATATGACATAGAAATGAAAGTAGCGTTCATGCGTACGTACGGCTTACCGTCTCCATGAACGGTGCATTTCATTTCTTACCTCTAAATGATTATGTAATATTATAAATACATTTATATTCTGGATATATATGATATATATGATATCCAAATCATGAATATCATTCTGGATATAATGAACCTTTGACCACACGAACAACATGTAATTGTAAGAAGTCCACTTTCGACTTAAGAACCAAATATCGACAAAACAAACATTATTAACTTAAATGATTACATAATGTTTATAACATGGAAATAAGTGATATAAAATGAATAATTAACTTGAAAAAGGTTCTTAAGCAAGTATAAATTAACTCAAGTTTATTATTCAGGACGTTAAAGAATGATCGAGTCAAGTCGGACCCGAGGTAAGGGATCCAACTCCTCTCTTTCTTTTTAAGTACACTCTTTTATGTCATTCCTTCTAAGCTCATCTTTCTTATTATTGGGATGTTATTTTATATTACTCTTACTGTAATTTTTATGTTCATATAATTAGAGACCCTATTCTCTCTCATAAATCCATTTTGGATGTTTTGAGTGGTGCCGTTAGGCTGCCAAATTTACATAAGAGATCCAACCTCTCTCTTTCTTTTTAAGTACTCTCTTTTATGTCACTTCTTTTAAGCTCCTATTTGTTATGTTGGGGGATGTTATTTTATATTACTCTTGATTTAAACATTATTTTAATATGATGAGAGACCCAATTTGATCTCATCAATCCATTTTTGTAAGTTTTAAGTGGCGCCGTTAGGCTGCCGAGTTTTTGTAAGAGATTTTTCATCTCACTCTTTTTCCCGTGAGATTTATGCTACATTTGCCACAATTTCCTTTGATTGGTTTATGTACTGCCCATTATTTTACTCATTATGTAATATAATTTCATTTATGAGTATTTACATCAATGTTGTACTGTCCTTATTTCACGGGGTGTATGTTTCGAAAAATACCCATGTCGGTAAGCGAACCTTTCACCCTCCTCTTTTTAAAAGACATCTTTTGTTATGTATTTTAATTCACATAATATTATGTTGGGATATGTTATTCTATATCCTTATTGATGTAAATTTTATGTCCAAGTGATGAGATACCCTTTTTATCTCTCATCAACTCATTTTCTGAATTTTGAAGTGATGTCGTTAGGCTGTCGAATTTTACCAAGGGAACTTTTTAACCCAATTTCGATTTCTTTGGGTTAAACATGTAGTTATTGAATATGTCATCCTTTAAATATGTGTGAATGAAATTTTATTGTTTTACACTTAATATCCACTTATATTGGGTGTATTTATATTTGTCACGCATAATTTTGAGATTGATTATCCTTAATTTAAGGATACCTTCTTTATAAGGGATTTCATCACATTTTACATTTCCATTGAGACTTCATTGTTGTTATGCACCAATTCACTCTTATATGGTGTATATACTGTCCTTTGGAATATTATATCATGAATCCATTTATTCTCATGATATTATAAAGTTCTGACTAAATGTTATTCCTCAATTATTGTATTCAAGTGTCTCTAATTTTGGTAAAAACCCTTTAACCAAAATATCACTTTAAATATTTTAATTATTTGTTCTTATTAATATCCATGTTATCAAAATGGTTTTAAGGATTTATTTATATGGATATTAATGGTGTAAAATGTTAAAATCTTCAAGGTGGTATGGGACACATTGATTCAAAAATCTCTTTTAAATGTTTTAAATGGTTTTAAAAATGGTGGTTTTTTGAATGGATTCATTATTTCAATATCCTAAAATGTTATATTTTGATGTGGAAATGTTATGTTTCCTTTATGCATGTTTTATGTGATACGTTTATGTTATGGTTCTTGGGAATTGTTATTAAAACGGGTGGTTCCGTGATAAACTAAGGGCGGGTGAGCCCGATATAGCTCTCCAATGCATTGGGTAACGTGAAGGGGTTAAACGTTAAGGTTTCTCCGAAACGATTTTGGGAATATACTGTGATGGGTATTCAAAACATAACCAAGAGGGTTACTCCCAATGTAAGAATGTTATGAATACCTCAAGTTACCTTTTATGTCTTATGATTTATATGATTTATTCATGATTTTATGAGGTATGTTAAAGTGATTATGTTTTATGGGTAATGTATGATTTCATTCTTATGTATACATGTACTCATGTTTCCTTTCCATATTTTCATATCCCTTACTGAGCTTTTTATGCTCATCCCAAGTTTTTGAAATGTTTTACACAGGTCAAGGGAAGGGTACATAATATGATGATAGTGTCAAGGAAGTGTTAATAAAGAATCCATGTTTTATTTAAAATATGTTTTCGTTGATGGGAAAAATGAATACTATCTTTTATGTAACCACTTTGTTTAACTAGGGAATATAATGCAAGTTTTATGATCTAATTCTCTAAAACTCTAAACCTGAAAAGATCCTCAATGTGTAATCTTGTAATAACTCAAGATTAAGTAAGGCTTAAGGGTGGGGCCTTATAGTTGGTATCAGAGGTCGGTTTAGATAACTTTAGAGGTTAGGGTATTCTCTAAGCACAAGTGACATTACCATAATGGTTAGGATTTCAGAAAGAGTCCTAGTTTTAGATAAAGTGAATGAGTAATTATATCTTAGTGCTTATCTTCCTCATTAGTACATGATGATTTTATTGATATACTCACACTGACATTTCTGTTTTTTAGTGAATGGATGGATCTAGCAGGCACCAAAGTGACAATAGGATTGAAGGAAACTGTGGTGGTTCTCTGATTAATAGACTGGATGAAATGGGGGATTCAATGAGGAAACTCATGGTTGTTCTAATCCAACTATCAAGGAGTCATGATCAACCACTTGTACCTTGGTATGTTCTGTAATGCATCATGTATGAGATGACCAATCGATGTGGAAGTTCAGGTAATAATTATAAAGGTAAACATTAGGGTTTATATGATCCTTACTTTTGTGGTAATTATGGGTTGTTATATATTATGATGGAAAATGAAAGGCATGAGATAAAATTGGGGTTTAAATATGTTACGATTATTTTTGAAGATTTTATCTCGTTTTGGGGAATGATTTAAGAATTTTATAGTTTTGGAAAAAGGACAACACGCAGACCGTGTGACAACTCGTCGCGTCAGTCAAAGCTGTGGGAATCGAACCCACAACCAAAGTGCGACTGGTATTTATCGCCTACCACTGGACTATGTGAAGTCCCTGGTTAGTTTGACTACTTATTTTTAGTTAGATGATTTTAGGAATCAAGAGTAAGTTTATTTTGGGTTATCTATGGAAATGATTAACCTATCATGGAGGATATGTGATTAGGTTAATTACTTTTCAATATGAGAATTTAAGAGCAACTGATGTTATTTGGATATAAAAGTTAATTTGTACCTTGGAAGACTATGTGATTAAATCCTTCCAATATTTGGGTTTCAATCTTAGTTTGGTTTAATTTGAAGAATTTAATGGACAATTTGTTTATCGAATGGTCCTCGTTGAACTCTGGGTTTTGTTTGACAAATTTTGGAGATTAAGAATAGATTTTCTTTTTATAAAGGGTTATCCTTTTCTGGATTATCTTATCTTGTACTAACCTTTTTGGTTTTGGTTTTGGATAAGGTCTAAAGATATGGGAATTATATAGTTCTCTTTTGGGGATTAGGTGATTCTCTAGAAGTTGATTATAGTACTCTTAATGTGAACAAGTCTTCCTAAATACTCGTCTTTTGGGGAAAGTATGAGTCTGTGTAAGAAATATAATAGAATTTGAAAGTCAACATGATAAGTGATTATGTTTCCTTATGAATAAATTCCTCAATAAAAAGTAACTTAAAACAAAAATGTTGTCTATTAACTTTTCCTACTGGGGAATCGAATACCGTTTAACCCATCACAAGCTTGTGATTTTCTTGTGGTTAACTTTCTCCTAAACATGGTTTCTATCACTCTCCATCAGAACATGACCCTATGTTTTGTCCTCCATGTCCATGTTTTCCTACATGGAATCCTAGTATTGGTTAACTCGGGTGACCTCTGTACTTCTCTTTCTTTATTTTAAAGTGATTTTTTTACTGACTCTTGTTCCGAGGTGGGATTTTCAAGGATGTTTCCAAGCCCAATTTTTAAATTGTGAGGACGTAATTCCCAAAAGGGGGGAAGGATGTAACACCCCAGGTAAATAATGAATATGAAATTTTTATATTTATCCATATTTGTGAATAAAATATTAATATTACTTTAAAGGGGACGCTATGCTCGATGGCGTACCCAATACGCAACAACAAGTTTCTTGGGAATATTACGTTGCACTCTAATAATAAAATAATATTATTTTAAATGGTAGTTAACACCTCGCCGTTGTAATGGCGGGAATGAACAGAACTAAAAAAAATGATTATATATGTTTGTCAAATATTTTTACTCTTTACAATAAGTGTTAGAGGATAAAAAAATGCGAATGAATCCAATTTTTAAGCATAAACATTCTAATATTCTTTAAGAGGTCGATTAACCGCCTTTCGATGGTGAACCTCTTTTAAATAAACTTTTTGACAATTTTATGTGTTATATTTGACTAAATAAAATTCTTCTTTAGAATCGGGACATCAAAATTTACTTTGTGTAAATTTTTGGTATTTTTCCAAAAAAGTTCAATTTTTAATGAATAGTGAAAAATGTTGTATTTTAATTCAAAACATATTTTTAATATAATTTAATTATATGATTAGATTATCTTTTGAATTGGTTTTAAAGTGAAATTTGAATATATTTTTACCATTTAATCCAATTTTGGTCATTGGAATTAATTTCACTTTTCAATCATACTTAAACTAGTGTCAATCTTTTGATACTTATTATTTCATAAAAACACGCTATTTTCTCTAACAGCGGGAATTAATTATTAAATTAATTAATGCAACTTATATGTTTTGAATTTTGTAAAATAGACTTCATTTTTGAATTTGGAATATCAAATATATCTTAGGGTGAGGTTTTGGTATTTTTCTGAAGAACTTCAATTTTTGATGAATAGTAAAACCACTAAGTGGTACTTATAAAAATTGATTTTCCGTTTAAATGAAATTTTACCACCTCTGTGTTTTGAATTTCAAAATAAAACAGACATGGTTGTCATTAAGAAGTAAAATGTGGTTCAATGGAATTAAAATAATTTTTTGGTGAATAGTAACTTTTAAGTCTTTAATCGCGATTAGAGGTAATTAGTGTAGTTTAAGGTAAAAATAATGTTTTAATAATATGAGATAAGATTGACACATGTACTACCATTATTGGATGTGTCATGGCTGACCAAGAAAATCCATGGGTCAACTTGGGGACCCCATGTAGCCACTTTGGTTGGAAAATGACATAAATAACTTTTTATTTAATGTTAAAATTAAAATGACACAAACATGAGTTGTTTAACTAAAACAATTTTTACATGGGGTTATAAAAGTCAGATTTTTTACTATAAACATTCATTTTAAGGATAAAAATATTTCCTACATAATGATATTTTTTTTATAATTTTTAGATATTAAATAAATAAAATTATTTATGACATCATAATGATGCAGCGATTACCTCATTAATAAAGGATTTAAATAAAATGAAAAGATAATATAAAATATATGACCTAAACATGTCCAAAACCTATTGGATTGGTGTATTTCGAAACCTTATCACCTTATCCTCGAATTATATCAATGTGGGACCTTTTAAATCCGAAAATCATTTTCAAATAAAGTAACATTTCTTTACTTTCCAAGAGTGCCCCTCCTCTCCTCTTATAAAAGGCCCCCAACTCTACCTCCTTACCCACACTTCCAAAGCCTTTGGCTCAGCCAACACCTTCCCATTTTGTCTCTACACATCCATATCTTACTCCTTGAACCCTCACTTTGGGCAGAAGTCTTCCCAAGGAAGCCTTTGAGCTCAAACCAAAGGGAGTTACCCGATTTTAAGGTAATGTCTTCACTTGTGTTATTTTGTTTTATTTTGCTTCTCCAACCCCCTTAACTCTTTTTATTCATTTCTTTTGTAACAACACCAGTATCTTCAATATACTAGGATTTTTTTATAAGAATCATTCTAGCTACACTTACACACACCTACATCAAATGGATAAAGAACATACTGTTTCTGTGGATGGCGAATTTCTGCCTCACGAAACGATGATTATTCAACACTCATATAACACCTTAAAAGGTGGCAATTAAGATGTCACTATATTTATATATGATATATGATATATTTATGTTTTACTTAAGCTTATGTATTTTTCTTTTGTGGCATACCTTTATGGTTTCCATTGTGGGTAAACACGATAATTTCCTTTTTGGAAGTGCGGACTACCGCCCCCTCAAAGTGATTTGATTCGTTAATGCCATATGTGGGATGTATAAAGGATGTATTTAAAGTTATTATATATTATGTATGTTATATATAAATGATGAATACAATTCTAGAATTAAAATATACATACCTCTCATTTAGTTTTAATTCCATTAATATGACATAGAAATGAATGTAGCGTTCATGCATACGTACGGCTTACCGTCTCCATGAACGGTGCATTTCATTTCTTACCTCTAAATGATTATGTAATATTATAAATACATGTATATTATAGATATATATGATATATATGATATCCAAATCATGAATATAATTCTGGATATAATGAACCTTTGACCACACGAACAACATGTAATTGTAAGAAGTCCACTTTCGACTTAAGAACCAAATATCGACAAAACAAATATTATTAACATAAATGATTACTTAATGGTTATAACATGGAAATAAGTGATATAAAAGGAATAATGAACTTGAAAAATGTTCTTAAGAAAGTATAAATTAACTCAAGTTTATTATTCAGGACGTTAAAGAACGATCGAGTCAAGTCGGACCAGAGGTAAGGGATCCTACTCCTCTCTTTCTTTTTAAGTACACTCTATTATGTCATTCCTTCTAGGATCATCTTTATTGTGATTGGGATGTTCTTTTATATTACTCTTACTTTAATTTTTATGTTCATATAATGGGATACCATATTCTCTCTCATCAATCCATTTTGGAAGTTTTGAGTGGCGCCGTTAGGCTGCCAAATTTACGTAAGAGATCCGACCTCTCTCTTTCTTTTTAAGTACTCTCCTTTATGTCACTTCTTTTAAGCTCCTATTTGTTATGTTGGGGGATGTTATTTTATATTCCCCTTGATGTAAAATTTATGTTAATATGATGAGAGACCCTATTTGATCTCATCAATCCATTTTTTTAAGTTTAAAGTGGCGTCGTTAGGCTGCCGAGTTTTCATAAGAGATTTTTCATCTCACTCTTATTCCCGTGAGATTTATACTACATTTTCCACAATTTACTTTGAGTGGTGTATGTAATGCCCATTATTTTACACATTGTGTAATATACTTTCATTTATGAGTATTTACATCAATGTTGTACTGTCCTTCTTTCACGGGGTGAATGTTTCGAAAGATACCCATGTCGGTAAGGGAACCTTTCACCCTCATCTTTTTAAAAGACATCTTTTGTTATGTCTTTTAATTCACATAATATTATGTTGGGATATGTAATTCTATATCCTCATTGATGTAAATTTTATGTCCAAGTGATGAGATACCCTTTTTATCTCTCATCAACTCATTTTCTGAATTTTGAAGTGACGTCGTTAGGCTGTCGAATTTTACCAAGGGAACTTTTTAACCCAATTTCGATTTCTTTGGTTTCAACATGTAGTTATTGAATATGTCATTCTTTTAATATTTTTGAATGAACTTTTATTGTTTTACACTTAATATCCACTTATATTGGGTGTATTTATATTTGTCACACATAATTTTGAGATTGATTATCCTTAATTTAAGGATACATTTTTTATAAGGGATTTCCTCACATTTTACATTTACATTGAGACTTCATTGTTGTTATGCACCAATTCACTCTTATATGGTGTATATACTGTCCTTTGGAATATTATATCATGAATCCATTTATTATCATGATATTATAATGTTTTGACTAAATGTTATTCCTCAATTATTGTATTCAAGTGTCTCTAATTTTGGTAAAAACCCTTTAACCAAAATATCGCTTTAAAAGTTTTAATTATTTGTTCTTATTAATATCCATGTTTTCAAAATGGTTTTAAGGATTTATTTATATGGATATTAATGGTTTAAAATGTTAAAATCTTCAAGGTGGTATGGGACACTTTGATTCGAAAATATCTTTTAAATGTTTTGAATGGTTTTGAAAATGGGTTTTTTTTTGAATGGATTCATTATTTCAATATCCTAAAATGTTATATTGTGATGTGGAAATGTTATTTTTCCTTTATGCATGTTTTATGTGATACATTTATGTTATGTTTCTTGGGAATTATTATTAAAATGGGTGTTTCCGTGATAAACTAAGGGCGGGTGAGCCCGATATAGCTCTCCAATGCATTGGGTAATGTGAAGGGGTTAAACGTTAAGGTTTCTCCGAAGGGATTTTGGGAATATACTGTGATGGGTATTCCAAACGTAACCAAGAGGGTTACTCCATATGTAATAATGTTACGAATGAATCAAGTTACCTTCTATGTCTTATTATTTCTATGATTTATTCATGATTTTATGAGGTATGTTAAAGTGATTATGTTTTATGGGTAATGTATGATTTCATTCTTATGTATACATGTACTCATGTTTCCTTTCCATATTTTTATATCCCTTACTGAGCTTTTTATGCTCATCCCAAGTTTTTGAAATGTTTTTCACATGTCAAGGGAAGGGTACATGATATGATGATAGTGTCAAGGAAGTGTCAAGAAAGAATCCATGTTTTATTTCAAATATGTTTCCATTGATGGGAAAAATGAATACTATCTTTTATGTAACCACTTTGTTTAAATGTGGAATGTAATGAAAGTTTTATGATCTTATTCTCTAAAACTCTAAACCTGAAAAGATCCTCAATGTGTAATCTTGTAATAACTCAAGATTAAGTAAGGTTTAATACTGGGGCCTTATACTAAGACACTTAATTTTCTATAAAAATAACTTTACAATAATAAATGAAAACAAACGATCCATATCTCAGTACATTTCTCCTATTATAATTGATTTAACTATAAATTGATAATCATACATTTAAATATCATATATAAGAATTAAAATATAACATAAATTATACAATGTTGATATATATATATTGAATCATGACATAACTAATTTCATATTATCACATAGAAAATTCTTACTTTGGAATCTATGTAGCTGATTTGAATCACAAAGAAAAATGAATCATGTTGCCAAAATGAATCACATAGGATTTTTATTGACATACATGTAACTGAAGTAGATTAAATAAATAATGTATTCAATTACACCACATACCTAATCAATGTAATTTATTAAATCACATAATTATTTTACAGAGCATATTGATCTATATTGGTGATTTATTATATAGTTTATCTTCTTGATGTAGGAAATTTCCATGTAGTAGATTTTGAAACGTATCCAATTTACATAAGAATGTCCTATATATATGAAATAAATTTATCTAAACTCCAACATAGTAATTTGTCTACATTTTAAAAATCCTTATGTAATTTATTTTTCTAGACTTAGGTAAATTTCTGAAAAATGTACATAATTGCATACTTAATGAAACTAATTATTGAAATACATTAAAATAAGATAAATCCTGATGAACACACTTAAATTTAAATACATTAGTAAAGTATACATGGAATTTGAGATCATCAAAACCTAGAGTACATGGAATATATTTTCACAACATTAGTAGTCAAATAGTCTAACCATTTCTAATGATCACAAAACATGTTTGAAACTAAACATGAATTTTTAAAAAGTGTAATCATGATTTTTCCCAAAACAGTGTTTATAATATTATACTTTTTAAAATTTATTTTTTATAATTTATTTTTTAAATTTATTTGGAACTTATCCCATTTATAGAACCCCCCTTGGGGTAATGCGTGTATAACGTCTCTCCCTTCTGTACCATTAAAAAGGATGGGAAGAGACAGGAAAAATAAATGTAATGTATAACATGAGAGTAATGAACCATTTGTGTATTTTACTAAAAATCAATAGTAAAATTTGGAAGGAATTGAATTCGGTAATAAAAATAAATATATTAAACATTAAATGAAAGTAATCACTAAGAAAAGAAAACACATGAATAAAATTAAAGAAAAACTCAACAAGAAACACATCCAAACTGAATATTTCATTGATTTTAAAATAAATATACAAAATTATATCCAATAAATACAAAGAAAAATTATTATTCATATTAACCAAGTTGATGAATGGGTTTAATAAGGGATCGTGGTATGGACAGATGTGGTTTAAACGTATGTTCTCTTCTGGAGGTGGTTGGAGTAGGCATTTTTTTAGATTAATTTTTCATTTTTCACTATATAAATAGTTCTACATACTAATCCAATAGCATATTTTACATATGGATGTTCAACAAGGTCTTTAATATGTTTTCCTTGATGACTACTACCAAGACTGAAGTTCTAGAATCTAGTAGCCTAAAAACAGACTTTCTTAAAAAGGCTTAGAAGAGGAGGATTCTCCTTGATAATTCTTGGAAGTTAAATAAGCATCACACTATTCTGATTATTTATGATAGATGGATTATGGATCATAAAACACTTCAGTTTTCTATCGTGCACAATGATGATGCGCAGGAGGATAAAAACCATAAGGACTCATTCTTCTAATTTTAAACAAGGCTTCAACACTCTGGTAAATTATCGGGAAAATATCTAATTTGTAGAATTCCATAAGGATGATAGAGGCTTGGTTTTGAATTTGGAAAACTAAAGAAAAACCATCCCGGATAATCCACATCAAATATTCAAGATAACCTTATGTGAAACAGGATGGTGCACTAAATTCTTGAGGTTTGAGAATATGAAAAATATCTTCATAAGTGAGATTTGATGGAATATCCAATAAAATTATCTTGAAAACATGTTAAATTGATCTCTTCATATCAATAATTATTCCATTAATTGACTAAAAATTTCTATCCATGCTATTAACTTTCCCCATCAAACTTTGAACAAATGCTTTCATATCACTAATAGAATATTTAGAAACTTGATCACTAATATGAGGAGGCTTAGGTTCAAATTGAACTAATACCAATAGAAAAAGAGTAATTGATCCCACGTAAAGAACTAACCTTGGAGGTTTGTAGAAAACTAACTCCCTTATTATAATTGGAATTGAAACTTCTTGAGTATCTTCTGATTCTAAACCTAATTCTTTCTTAAAATATAGATCGAAACAAACAGAAATGATTTCCTTCAGACACTATGAAATTATTTGAGCATTTTTATTCATAGATTCAAAGAAACATAAAATTATATCATTTTATTTCTTTGAAAAAACCAAAATTCTCTTATATCATATATCCAAGATACTTTTCAAGATGCGTAACATGCTCTTTCATTCAAATTTAAATTCCAATATTATTATTCTTTAACACTTCTCGAGTATCATGAAATTCACTAATAAGATCCATTTTCAACTCCTGAAAAACATCAAGAGAAATCTTATCTTGATAAGTGAGATTTGATTGAATATCCAAGAAAATTATCTTGAAAGCATGTTAAATTGATCTCTTCATATCAATAATTATTCCATTAATTGACTAAAAATTTCTATCCATGCTATTAACTTTCCCCATCAAACATTGAACAAATGATTTCATATCACTAATAGAATATTTAGAAATTTGATCACTAATATGAGGAGGCTTAGGTTCAAATTGAACTAATACTAATAGAAAAAGAGTAATTGATCCCACTTAAAGAACTAACCTTGGAGGTTTGTAGAAAACTAACTCCCTTATTATAATTAGAATTGAAACTTCTTGAGTATCTTCTGATTCTAAACCTGATTCTTGCATAGAATATAGATCGAAACAAATAGAAATGATTTCCTTCAGACACTATGAAATTATTTGAGTAGTTTTATTCATAGATTCAACGAAACATAAAATTATATCATTTTATTTCTTTGAAAAAAAAATTCTCTTATATCATATATCCAAGATACTTTTTAAGATGCATAACATGCTCTTTCATTCTAATTTAAATCCCAATATTATTATTCTTTAACACTTCTCGAGTATCATGAAATTCACTAATATGATCCATTTTCAACTCTTGAAAAACATCAAGAGAAATCATATCTTCTTTGTGACATTGAATCTGAGAGGAAAACAAATTATGAAAAACATGATCAATTCTTTTATCAGTGAAATAATATAACTAATAAAGGGTAGCTTTATCCATGAAAATAAAAGATATAATAAAGCATACTTTTACTAGTTCTTCTAAAAGTGTTTAAAAAATACACCATTTATTAGTGCTTTCATGTGGCACTAATAAAGATACCATTTATGAGAACTTTTAGTATAAATGATAAATATATCTTTATCAACACTTTAAAAATCACTGATAAATGTTACCTTTATTCGTGCTTCTATAAGAACTGCTAAAGGCTATCTTTGTCCGCAATTTTTAAAGTGAAAAAATGGATCTTTATCAGTGCATTTAAAATCTCTTGTAAAGGGGGATACTGCCGCATGATTCTATAGAACACTGCATCACCAGAAATAGGGCATCCGGTGTAATGTAACAACACAATATATCACTAAAAACTTAAACAAAAATTACCAAAATAAGATACAAAATACTTAATTTAAATGAAATAGAATTTCAGACACAAATACAAGAAAAAACCATGATAATATAGTTTTTTTGTTTATTTTACTAAAATTATTGCCAATTTTGAAGAAAAAGGAAAACATGGAGTCATATCAGACACGCCATGAGTCAAATTGATGTGTGACTAATTCCTACATATCCATAATTACTTATGGATAATTATTCAAAAGTACCATTACAACTAAAATTCATTTTCTCAGTTTTAAGTTTGTTTTGTTGTTTGTGGATTAAAATTAATGTATGTTTTGTATAAAAATATTCACGTTGAGTCATACTGGTCACACTATGAGTTATATTGAGGTTTTTATTATTTCTACATGTCAAAAATTACTTATGGATCATTTTCCTAAAGTACTAGAACAATCCAAATTCATTTTCTCAGTTTCGAGTATATCAAAAGTTTTTGTACTTAAATCAATGTGAATTTTAAATAAAAAGTCACACTTGGAGTCATATCAGTCAAATTGTGCATCATATTGAGGTGATACTAATTCTTACACATCCCAAATAAAATATGGACAATTTTCCTAAAGTATCAAAACAATCCAAATTTGTTTCCACAGTTTTGAGTATGCCACTTCTGTTTTTTACTAAAATGTAATTTTAATCTAGAAACACGCACTTTGATCTATACAAGTTCCATCATGGGTAGGTTTGACATGATAATAATTAATACACATAAAAAATTAATTATGAATAATTTTAAAAAATTATCTAGTCAATCCAGTAATGATAACTCATTTTTTAGAAAGTGACACTTTTTTGTATTAAAATGTCAATTTTAAACTGATAACAGACACTTGGAGTGTATTGCCTCGACCCCAGAAACCCAAAGCCAATGCATTACATTATTGTATTAGTAGGACAAAAATAAAAAAAACTATAGAAGGACAGATTAGTTTAGTATTTTTGGAAGACCTGATTACATACATGATACCCAAAGTACATTTGGAAAGATTGAAAACACAACATGATATATAATAAACTGAAAAAATTGCCTTCGTGAAAGCTTATTAAAGGTTTTGTTCTACATAACCTGGGGAAATTATACATAATAAGGGTGAGATCAACTAATTTGTAAGGGTTAAATATAGTGGAATCATGGATCAATAATAAGTGAATCATAATCAATTATACATAACTAATAAGGCATGATTAATAAATGAAAACACTTTCCAACAATAAGCTTATAATAAAAATGCATATATAGATTTTGTAATAGTGAAAACCTCATGGATAGTAATAACTGAATAATGAATAAAGAGAATGATTATTATTTCGACATCATGTATCCAGAACATGAACCATTATACCATCGTGACAGTTTAGGTTTGGTGGTAGAAACCTTACTGATTTTTTGGAAACAAACTCAAAGGGTTTGTCACCAACGGATTTGTCTCATGAGACCTACCGATGCATCGAGGAGCTATATTGGGCCCCACAATCACTTCCATTCTAAATAATTATTTATATATAGACATAATATAATAACAATGAACCTTTTTATATCCTTATAGAATAGAGGATACAAATTCATCAATATTTCCCTAGTTACAATAGTATCCAAAAGAAGCACCATATGTGAAATGATATATAGCTTAAGGAAATAATCATATCCATGATAAAAGAAAATTGATATTTAACATAATTATAATTTCAAATTAAAAATTGTCTTAAATGGGTAGTAGATACACCACAAAAGAAATATTAGGTGCACAATACCAAGTAAATCTCAATGTAATGGAACTTCAGACAAAGTCTCTTACCATATTACAATCAACCAAATCGCATGACAAAAAATTAATATTCACAAAATTAATCACATAATACCATCAATATAAAGTGAACCATGAAATTTTATATCAAATTTTAGTACACATAAACCACATTCCAAAAATTTGTGGCGAACAATGGAAATCTCAAGGAATTAAAAAATAGATGAGAAACCCTTTACCTTATGACCAAATGTGTTCTTAGATTGATCTTAATAAACTAAATAATCAAATTTATCTTCATTAATTAATAATAAAATTACATACTCTATATTTAATTGGTTTATTTTAACATTATTAGGTTCATTCATGTCCTTTTTGATTGGTTTAAGAGTTCCAATTTTATTGTTTTGGAAGGGTTTTCATGATCGGTATACTTTCATTCGTGAATAGAAGATCATTTGAAATGTGGTTAAACATAAAATTTTTTAATATTAATTATTAGTTACATTATAGAGATATAAATGATCTTATAATGATTTTTCATATACATCATGAGGATGAATCATTATATAAAACTTAATGATAAACGTAAGGATTAACATCGATGTTTTGTGCATAATAAACTTGTTTTGAATTATTATTTTATATTATGAGTGTGTAAGGATTATAAAACATTAAATAAGTTATGCACATATATTTTCATATGGTTAAACCAATTTAAAGGTTTCATGATCTGTATTGAATATAGTTATACAATTTTAAATATCATCTTCCTTGAACATGATAATTAACATATCTCGGATGGTGTTTTCATTTATAGTATAAATAGAGGGAATAGAAGAGATGATGATGGAATATTTCATTATAATAATAAAATATTAAGTATATATAAGGTACTATATTTTTCATACCATTAGGATGAGAAGACGTGAGAATAGAAAATAAAACAAAGGAAATTTAAAAAGAAAACAAAATAATTAAAAAGGGGAATTTACCTCGTGAATATATGTTCCTTTTAGAGCCTCATTAGAGGAGAGGATTTTGTATTTTGAGGTGACGAAGGGTTTTTTGGATGTGTGGGAGGAGATTTGGGAGATATTTGAGCATAATTTAGTCGATGATTCAAGCATGAGAGGTGTGAAGAAATGAGGATGTGAGGGGTGGTATTTATAGTGGAGTGGAGGAGGGTTTTCTTAATGTTTTAATAATTACTTTATTATTTTCGCCTAAGACAATAAATATTGGTGATTCCATGACAAAAAATTATTAATAAGTTTATGTAAGTTCAAAACAAGTGTGCTTACCTTAGCAGGACATAATCCCTCAACCAGTAAATCGTTTATTTAGCATTTATCATAATTTATCGTATTTTACAATTCATGAAAAATTCAAGTATTTTAGAAAATTCCTAAAAATTAACCACAACCATTTTTCAACATTTAGAATCCAAAAATAAACACAATTTTTCAAAAATAATTTCTAAAATCATCCTTTCATCAAAAAATACCAAAAGTTAAATAAATCGTCTTCATTTTTCAGGTTCCTAAATATTATTTAAACTTATATGTGTAAGGTTACCATTCATAAGGTTCACATTACTATTCATATGGGTGAGTTACTATTCATAAGGGTATATAACTATTCACCTAAATTAAGTTTATTCTATCGTACTCCAAATATCACCCTAACTGCAACCGTGTTTGTCTGTTTTTAGAAATTCAAAACACATAAGTAGAAAATTTATGTTTAATGTCTAGGTTATGACTGTCTCTTATAAATAACCATGTTTTATTTTACCGAGACTCTTTGATTTAGGAAATATCATCTATCTTCTTAATTGAATGTATTTAAGAGAAACATTCCATAAAATGTTTGGGGTGTTATATTCTTCCCAACTTTAGAAATTCCATCCTTTAAATTCTTGATGATAAAGCCCTATAAAAATATGTGGTTGGTTCTTCTTTATAACATCCTTATGTTCCCATGTTTCTTTATCCATTTAATAGTTTCTCCAAATAACATTTAGCAGATGAGTCATCTGATTTCTCAGCACCTGCTCTTTAGTTCCAAGAATATCGATAGACTCTTCATAGTAAGACAAATAAGGTTCTATCTCTATTTATTAATAGGAGAGTACATGTGTCTCCACTAGAATGTATTTATTTTAAAATGACATGTGGAATACATTATGAAATTTGGAGAGACTTGGTGGCATTGCTAAACGGTAAGCTATAGCTTTGATTCATTCCATAATTTCAAACAGTTTGATGTACCTGGGGCTCATTTTCCCTTTTCTTACTAAACCTAAATATAGACTTATATAGAGATAGTTTATGAAATGCATGATATCCTAATTCAAATTCCAAATCCTTTCTCCGATTGTTAGCATAAATCTTTTACGTACTTTGGGATGATTTAATATGGGCCTTAATTTACTTTACCTTTGAAGTTGTCTCTTCGATAAGTTATGGCCCTATAGGTTTCCTCTCGCTAACATCATCCCAACAAGTTAGAGTTCGACACCTTTTACCATATAGTTATTCATATGTCTACATTTTAATACAATAATAAAAACTATTATTGTATGAAAATCCTAAAAAATAAAAATATTGATCCCATATACCTTGAATGTCTAGAGAGTATGATATCCACATGTCTTCTAGTGTTTGAATAGTCCTTTCAGACTATCCTTCAATTTGGGGGTGATAAGAAGTACTCATATGAAGCTCAATATACAAGGACTTATGAAATATTTTCTAGAATTTTGATATAAACTGAAGATCTCGGTCAGACATAATTGATATAGGTGCACCATGAAGTCTTACAACTTCATTAATATAATTTCTTTCCATGATATCAAGTGTTAATCCCTCTCTTATAGAGAGTAAATGTGTTGATATTGTGATACGATCAACAATTACCCATATTGCATCATTCCTTATAGGTTTTCTCAGTAGCCATGTGAAAAATCCCATCATAATTTCATCCCACTTACACATAGGAATAGGTATAGGTTGCATGACCCCTCTAGGATATTGTCTCATGACCTTCACTTGTTGAAAAAATAAACACCTGGACACATAGCTAGCAATTTCTTACTTCATGTTATTCCACCAAAAATGTTCTTTCAGATATCTATATATCTTGGTTCTACCATGGTGTATAGAGAAATTTGATCTATTAGAGTCATCTAATAGTTCTATTTTTAGACCAGGTATTAATGGAATTCATAACCTCTTTCCCAAATTTCAAAACTCCATCCTCGTACATGAAATCTGCCAATCTTCCGTCCTTAACAACTTTAATTTTCAATTGTAGACTCTCATCATCATATTGAGATATTTTTATCTACTCTAGTGAAGATAATTTACCAGTCATTTAAAAGAGGAAATATGTTTCCCCTTCCTTAAAAATTCCCATATCCCTCTTTTGTAGATCCATGAATATAGGATCTCTCTAAAACCCCATTTGGGTCAAATACTAATGGTCTTTCCTACATAATTCATTTGACACCTTATTTTTATTTCCTTTGTGGTATTTTATTGAACAATCATAATATCTGAGTAACTCAATCCTTCTCCTTTGCCTCGTGTTGAGATCCTTCTATATAAAACTATATCTCAAACTCTTTTGATATGTATATATGTTACATCTTTCAGCATATAGATTGTGTCTCCAATTTTTTAGTGGAAAGATTACAGCTGCTAAATCAATATCATGGGTTGGATAATTTTCCTTATGAGTCTTCACCTTCCTTGATTCATAAACAATAACTTTATCAATTTTCATAAGAACACAACCTAGACTATTATTTAAGGCATCACTGTATAACACAAATCCTTCATTTCTATATGGAAGAGTAAAAAATAGAGCATTAACCAATCTTATTTTCAATTCTTCAAAGAATTTTTTACATTGTTTTTTACATAAAAATATAACCCCTTTACCTGTGATCTTGGTCAGCAGTTTAGCCATCGGGAGAAATTATGAACGAAATAATGATAGTAACCTTCTAATCCAATAAAACAACGTACCTTGGTTATGTTATTTGGCATGGTCTATTTTTGGATTTACTTTATCTTAATAGAATCAACTAATATTCTATTGTTAGAGATAATATGTCTATGAAAAGAAACTTATTGAAGCTAAAATTTACAATTTCTTAACATCCCATATAATCCATTTCCTCTAAGAGTTTTCGCAATAATCCGCAAGTGATTCTCATGGTCTTCATAGATTTTGTAGTTAACGAGGATATCATCAGCAAATCACAAAAAAAATCATCAAGATATTCCTTGAAAACTCTATTCATTAGATCAATGAAAATATAGTGTGGATTAGTCATTCCAAAAGACATTACTGTAAACTCGTAATGCCCATACCTAGTTCAAAATGTTGTCATTGAAATATCTTCCTTCTTCATAGGCAACTGATTATATCCAAATTAATGGTTAATATTTGAAAACTATTGGGCTCTATGAATTTGATCAAATAAATCATCAATGTTATGAAGATGATACTTTTTATTTATCCTTATAGAATTGATATACCTATAGTCAGTGCACATCCATATAGATCTATATTTCTTCTTAACATATAGAGTAATGTATCCCCATGGAAAAAAACTAGGGAAGATAAATACTTTACCCGTTAATTACCTTAGTTGTTTCTTGAGTTATACTAATTCCACAGTGGGTATTCTATAAGGAATCATTAATATAGGTCTCTCAACAAGAATAAAATCAATAGAGAACTCAAATTCCAACTATAGACGATGTCTAGGAAAATCCTCTAGAAGAACATTCATGTATTATTTCATAATAGGTAAATATTATTTTTGTATCTATAAATGATGATTTCTCTTCCTCCACAGGAATTTAATTTAGAATAGATATTGATGGTGGTTCTGGATAAGATCCAAATAATTATGTTTCTGATCTAAATATAAGGGATTATACATCATTATCATAAATTTTAATTACCTTCTTGCAATTGATTTTCGCATCATAATTTGAAAGAAAATTAATACCAAGAACTATGTAAATGTATATCATGGTTATGATTATAAGGTCAAAAACTAAAGTACATTTGTGTGTCATAAAGGGGACTGACTGACACATCTTTGTTGCAATAATACTTTCTTTAGTAGGTTTGATAGACAACTCCTTTATTAAATCAAATTGGAAATGTCTAATTTTCATTAAAAATGGGAATATATCATGGAATGCAATGATACATAAACTAATAATGCATTGGTTATGTTTTAGGAAATAATTAATGTACCTTCCACCACATCATTAGGAACATCAAAATCAATAGTTGTAATCACATAAGCATGCCCTTACTCTTGAGGTATTTTCTAAAGAAAGTTTCCTTGGCACTTAGGACACTTATTTCATAGTGTCTCATCTCTCTATAATTGAAACATTGAACATCATTGATTTTTGTATTCCCCTTGTAATCATTAGATCTATGACCCTTTTCTCCATACTTATAGATAACTCCCATGAATTTCAAGCATTTCCCTGGATGATTTTTTCAACAGCTTTCACATAATGGAAATTTCTCCATTCCCTTATTTTCTTTTTCACTTCACCTTTTCCATGGTTATCAGAGTACCACTTCTTATTTTGGATTCCTATGAAGAAATTTTATCTAGAAAATTTCTTCTCTATTTCGATGGAACATAATACAATTTCATCATTTGATGAAAATGTTTCAGATGTTAGAGACCTTCGAATACATGTCCTAAGTCCCTCAAAAAAATGATCAATCTAGTCTTCCAATTAGCGTATGCAATCTATAATATACATGGATAATCTTGTGAAGGTGGCCTCATACTTTACAACACTCTCTTCATCTATTTTCATTAGGCTAAGGAATTTCCTCTTCATTTCAGTTCATTTTTCACAAGGTAAATATTTCTTGAATAATATTTCTTTAAAAGTTATCCATCCAATATCTTCAATTTCATCTTCCTCCTTGGCATTCTGGATCATGTAGCACCATTGATCTTCATCACCATTGAGGAAATATACATTTAGTACTACTTTTTCAGTTTCATTGTATCTTAATTCAAGAAATATCTTTTAAAGGGTCTTGATCTATTGCTCAACTACAACTACATTGGTAGTGACACTAAAATATGGGGGCTTCTACTACATGAAACGATCCAATATAGGAGTATCATGGTTATTCGTTACAACTAGCATATAGTGTCCCAATATTGTCATCATCTTATCCACTTCAACACTGACTGTGATGCCTTGCTCAGTGGGGAAATCCCTACATAGTCTGTGGGTATAGATTCCCCTTATTCTATTAGGAACCATCACTAAACAATGGAATACACTAAACCGGGTCATTATTCATCATTCATAACTAGTAAACACTTAACATTATCTGAAAATTTGTGTCGAACTAATATCATAATCGTAAACAATTTTTCTATTTAATTTTAAATATTTCATAATGGGTTGTAAAGAAAATATAAATTATCATATGAATATCCCCTAAAAGTACCCGACCAGGTGCACATTAAGCCCATTTTCGTCTACCAGGATACCCTAGGTCATGCCCAAAACTCCATGTCATATTATTTACTCAGTACATCTTTACCAAAACCACACCCATATATTGTATCCCAAAAAAGATTTATTTCTAGGAAGACCCATGTAATATCAAATTTCCCTAAATTCTAAGATGTTCATATATGATTATACTTAAAGTATAACTTAGGGTTATGTCCTCTAAACTATGTTTCCAACATCTAATTTCCATGGATTCTTCTAAAATTCATTTAATACCAACTGTACCGTCCAAAACCTAGAAACCCAAAGACGATGTAATACTTTATAGTATCAGAAGAATTAAAAGGAATAAAATCCAGATGTACCAATTAGTTTAGCATTTTTGGAAGACCATATTACATACATGATACCCAAAGTACATTTGGAAAGATAAAAAATACAACCTGATACATAATAAACTGAAATAAACTACCTTCTTGAAAGAATATTCAAGGTTATATTATTCATAATCTGGGGAAATGAAACATAATAAGGGGGATTTCAAATTCTGAGTAAGGATTACATATAGTGGAATCATGAATCAATAATAATTGAATCATAATCAATTAGACATAACTAATATTCCATGATGAATAAATGAAAAGGCATTCCAACAATAAGCTAAGAATTAAAATGAATCCATAGATTTTCTCATAGTGAAAAACTCATGGATTGTAATAAATGAATAATAAATAAATAGAATGATTATTATTTGGACATCATGTATTTGAAACATGAACCATTATACCTTAGATATGGTTTATGTTTACGGGTAGAAACCGTCTAATTTTTTGGAAACAATCTCGAAGGGTTTGTCGCCAGCTAATTAGTCTTAGGGGACCTATCAATGCATCGAGGGGATATTGTGGGACCTAACCTTCACTACTAGTATAAATAATTCTTATGCATAGATTTAATAAAAGAAAAATATTCCTTTTAAATATCCATATTTAATATAAGATACAGATTCATCAAAATTTCCCCAGTTAAAATAAAATTTAAAAAAAGCACTATAAGTGAAATGGTATACGGTATAATGAAATAATAAAATCCATGATATAAGAAAATTGATATTTAATAAAATAAAATTTTAAAATGTAAACGGATCTCAAATGGGTGGTAGATACATCACATAAGAAATATTAGGTTCACAATACCAAGTAAGTCTCAATGAAATGAAACTTGATAGAAAGTCCATTACCATAATGTAATCAATTAAGTTGTATGAAAAAAATTAATAATCACCAATAGAATCATATAATACCAAGAATATAAATATAACCCTGATATTATATATCAAATTGAAGTACAAATTAACCGCATACATGAAATAAGTCATGAACAATGGAAATCTTAAGGAATTAAAAGTGAGATGAGAAACCCCTTACCATATGCCCAAATGTGTTCATCGATTGATTTTTATGACCAGAATAATAAAATTTAAAATTATTAATTTATAATTAAAGAAAAAATATTCATGTAATTTATTTATTTTAACCTTATTAGATATAACTATGGACTTTTTTATGGGTTTAATAGATTCAGTTTTATTGTTTTTGAAGCATTTTCTTCCTTGGATTTCATGATCGGTTTACCAATATTCATGAATAGAAGTTCGTTTGAAATGTGATTAAACATAAAAAATTGTTAATATATATTATTATTGACATTAATTATATATAAATAATATTATAATGATTTTGGTTATATACCATGAGGATGACTCATTAGATAAAAGTTAACGATAAATGCTAGGGTTAACTTGGCGGTTTTGTGCATAATGAACTTATTTTGTGTTATTATTTTATATTATGTGTGTGTAAGGATTAAATAACGTTAAATAAGATAAAATACATGTATTCAGATACATTTCAACCATTATAAGTGTTTCATGACCATTTTTGAAGTTATTAATTCAAATTGAAAACTTGTCTTCCTTGAACATGATAATTAACACATCTTAGATGGTGTTTTCATTTATAGTATAAAAGGAGGGAAAAGAAGATATGATGATGGAATGTTACATTATCATAAAAAATATAGTAAATATATGTTACTATATTTTTCATAACATTTGGATGAGAATAGGTGAGAATAAAAAAAGAAAACAAATGAGCTTTAAAATAAACCAAAATAATTGAAAAGATGAATTTATCTCTTCAATCTATCTTCCTTTGTGAGCATCTTTATGGGAGAGAATTTTTTCTTTTGAAGATACCAAGGGATATTTTAAGTGGGGTAAGAGCTTAGGGAGTGTTTTTAGCAGAATTTAGGCATGTCTGGAAGCTTGAGTTGTGTTAAGAATCAAGGGTGTGAGGGGTGGAATTTATATTGGAGCCGGGGAGTGTTTTCATAACATTTTAATCATTAGTTTATAATTTTCCTATAAGTTAATAAATAATAATTATTACAAGACCAAAAATATTAATAAGTTCATTTTATTTAGAACCAAGTGTTATTACATCATCATGACATCATCCATGACTCAATAAATCATGTCTTTAGCATCTATCCTAATTTATCGTATTTTACTATTCACTAAAAATTCAAGTATTGCAAAAAAATTCCAAAAAATTGCCCTAACAATTTTTTGATGTGTAGAATCCAAAAATGTACTCCATTTTTCAAAATTAGTTTTCTAAAATGGATAAATTTAATTTTTAATGAAAATTATCATTTAATCTAAAAATACTACCACTTAAAATATTCATCTTAATTTTTAAGGTGCCTAAATTTTATTTACACTTTCATGGGTATGGTTACCATTCATAAGGTCATATTAATATTCATAAGGGTATGTTAAAATTCATAAGGGTAAGTTATTATTCATAAGGCTAAGTTTCTATTCACCAAAAATTCATTTGAATCTATCAAACTTAAATATCACCCTTATCGCAACCATGTATGTCCGTTTTTTGAAATTCAAAACACATAAGTGAAAATTTTAAGTTATATGGATAGGTTTTGATTATCTCTTATAAATAACCAATTTTTGTTTTATAGAAACTAATTTATTCCTGAAATATAGGTTATCTAATTAATTTAAACTAATTAATAGAAACATACCAGAAAATGTTTGGGGAGTTATATAGAGTCATACTGGTCACACCGTGTGTCAGATTGAGGTTAGGTTAATTACAACATGTAAAAAATTACTTATGGATAATTTTCAAAAATTATAAAAACAATATGAATGAATTTTATTCATTTTGAGTATGTTAGTTATTTTTTCACTAAAATTAATGCCATTTTTGGATAAAAAGATGCACTGGGAGTCATATCGGTCACACCGTGTGTCAAATTAAGGCATGTCTAATTTATACACATCCCAAATTAATTATGGATCTTTTCCCTAAAGTATTAAAACAATCATAATGTGTTTCATCATTTTTTTAGTATTTCACTTTTTTTTTTAGTAAAATGTCATTTTAAAACTGGAAACATGCACATTGAGCAATACAGGGGGCAGAGTGTGTGGGTTTGACATGAGAAAAATTCATGCACATAAAAAATGAATTATAAATAATTATCCCAAATTATCAAAAAAATGAAAATTTTCTTTGTTTACAGTGGGTGATACTTTTTGTATTAAAATTTAAATTTTAAATAGATAATGGACACTTGCTGTCATACTGGTCACACTATGCATCATATTGAGGTGTGACCACTTCCTATGAATCAAAAATGACTTATTGATTTTTTTATAATGTACCAAAAAAATATGAATGTGTTTTGTCAATATTTTGTATGTCACATTTTTCACTATAATGTCTATTTCGAATAAAAAGATTCACATAGAGTCATAGTAGTCACACCATGCATCAGATTGTGGTGTGGTTGACTTCTACATCTCCCAAATGACTTATGTATCATTTTCTTAATGTATAAAAGTAATCAGAATTTTTTTCCATGGTTTTATATAGGTCACTTGTGTTTTTTTCTAAAATGTAAATTTAAATAGGAAACAGGCACTTTGAATCATATATGTGGAATCGTGTGTAGTTATGACATGAGAGTGATTCATACGAATCACAAATGAATTTATTAATCATTGTCCCAAATTATCCATACAATATGAGTGTATTTTCTTAATTTTCTATGAGTGATACTCTTTTATTAAAATAAAAATTTTAAACTGATAATGAACACTTGGAGTCATACCAGTCACACCATGGATTGGATTGAGGTGCGATTGATTCTTACACATCCCAAATTACTTATCGAGTTTTGTACTATAGTGAAAAAACAACCTGAATGTGCTTTCATAATTTTGATTATGTTAGTTGTTTTTCACTAAAATTAATGTAAATTTTGAATAAAAAGGTGCACTTTGAGTGATACTCATCACACAGTATGTTTGATTAAGGTTTTTATGATAACTAAACGTCCCAAATGACGTATTGATCGTTAACCTAATGTATCAAAACAATCAGAATTTTTTTATTTGGTTTTGAGTGAACCACTTTTATTTTTTACTAAAATGACATTTTAAACTAGAAACACACACTTTGAGCCATATAGGTGGCATCATGTGTGGGTTTGACATGAGAGTGATTCATACACATAACAAATTAATCATCAATTTTTTTAGAAAATTATTAAGACAATCCCTGCATATTTTCTCGATTTTCAGTGAGTGACACATTTTTTATTAAAATGTCAATTTTAAACTAATAACAGATTCTTGGAGACATAACAGTCAAACCATGTATTGTATTGATGTTCGGATGATTCTTACATGTAAAAAATGACTTATGGATCATTTTACTAAAGTGGAAAAACAATCTAAATGTGTTTACTTAGTTTTTAGTTTTTCAGTTTATTTTTCAATAAAATTATTGTCAAATTTGAATAAAAGGGTCACTTTGAGTTATAATGGTCACACTATACATCATATTGAGGTGTAAATAATTACTACACATACTAAATGTCTTATGGGTTTTTTTCTAGAGTATCAAAACCAGAATGTGTTTCCTCTGTTTTGATTATACCAATTTGGTTTTTACTAAAATTTCATTTTAAACTGAAAACATCTAGTTGGAGTCATAAAGGTCGCATCGTGTGTGGGTTTTACGTGAGATTTATTCATACATGTCACAAATGAATTATGAATAGTTATTCTAAATTATCAAGAAAATATGAATTTGTTTTCCAAGTTTTTAGTGAGTGACACTTATTTGTATTAAAATTTCAATTTGAAACTGATAACAACAATGTAGACATTATCCCTCCTCGTTGACCATGATATATCAATGTAGTTTTCCTTTTAATAGTTCTTTAATAAAACTTATGAATTTTATGGGTGATTACAAAAATATGTTTTCTAACTTTTAAGTTGTATTATATACTCGTTTGATGATTGAGAGTTTCACATATTATGATTCAATAATACTATTAGAGAAATTGAAGCCTCCAACATAAAAGGATCTTACAGGTGGATTACTACCCTGTATAAAATCACTTAAAAGTGGTGAAAAAAATTCTTTCTATAAGTCACCTGAAACATGCTCACAATGGAACTTATATTAAGTGACATGTTTTGTGTGAAATTTTAAACAATTTTTCTCAAATACAATCATGGTATGAACCAAATTATACTTCGTTTCCCAACAATTTTATTACTTTCAATCCAACACTTCGTCTCCTCCTCCACCTCAGTCTCCTACTCAATATTTGCCTCTACCTAATTATTCATGATGATCTTAAACTATAACTTTATCTCTAACTTTGACTCTGACTTCACCTTCACCTCCTCCTCTACCTCTTCAATTTCCCAAAAAAGTTATTGTTTTTAGGGAAACACTTCTAAAAAAATTATTTCCTCCATTATATTTATCCTTGATAAAGTGATTAGAAAAAATATATAATAATTATTAAACTAATTATTCATACCCCAAACATATATCAAAGGTAATAAATCATACTAGATCATAAACATAAAAGTTAATCACCTAAATTGTTTTTCGACATACATTCTAACAAAAAGTATTTTTCCCACCCATCTATAAACAATTTTTTTTATTCTTTTGAATATCTAGGTTATCAAAAATCTTGATAGTACTGAGAAAATATACAGAAAAAATGATTATGAAATATATTTAATGAAATTTTAATTAACTTTAGAAATTATATATTGGGGGTGATGGTCTTTTGTGATTTATGATTTCTATCATAAAGTTTTAAAAATAATATCCACAATCTATGTTATTATCTTATTTTGTAAACTCAAAAATATTGGCCAAAATATGTAAATCATTTTGAAATGTTTTGATAATTAAATCTTCCTATATATAACCTAATTTGTTTCAATTTTTAGTAATATTATGGCTTTATCATTTCAGAAAATTACTTCATTCCATGTTCTATACTATATTTATTGATCACCCTATTATAGAAAAATTCTCCTTAAAACATAGGCTGAACAAATAATTTTAATTTTATTAGTACAATTTTTATTTCAGTGTATTACATATTAATAATACAAATCAGGTGTGGTCGGATGGTTGAATATCCAAGCATTGGGTCCAAAAAAAATTCAGGGTGTCCAGATTGACTGCGATCAACATCCAGTGCACCCTAATAAAAACAATTAAGTAATGAAAAAATTAAAAAAATATATTTTATGTGATTATATTATAACATTCTACATTTTCATTATATCATCCAAAAATAGTCTTTCATAAGATGACTTTTTATTAAATTCATTGATTAACTCATCTTTTTTATTCTCAATTGTTCTCTTATCCAAAGTGTGTTCTAGCATAGAGATGGTTCGGGGATTAATTAATCCAAATCATGATTGCATGATCTTCAATTTATAGAGTTATGATATAAATTCCTATACAAAAAATGAATAGTTAGTATCTTTAATAAACATATTAGCTCACAATTTGGACTACTGTATTTTGAAAATGTACCTTATATATGTATTCACAACTGAGATACCCAACCATTCATGGTTGAGAATTTCATTTAGAGTCTCATGACCAATTATGTCTGTTAGGAAATATCCATATATTTATTCTTCATATTTAATGTAATATGAAGTTTTATCTTTAAATGCGGTCTCAACATGAATTTTTAATGTTAATAATTGTTTCTCTAAAATTTGTGTGAATATGGAACTTTCATAAGTTCATTTTGTTTTCTTGGTCTATTCACTATATTATTTTGATTCGACCTTCCATTTGTCTACTTATTTATCCATGTTTAATATCATGACTCACTTTAGAACATTTATCATTAATGGTTTCAGGTATTTCCTTTGAATTTTTTTAAATACATGTCTCATGTATCTTTGTAAAATTAGATGTTCGTGCTATGAAAGCTCCAATAGCATCAATGACCATTTTAATATCCTAACCTTTAAGAGGAACATGAAACATAGAAATCATATCATGATATACCTCAATCCCCACTCTCATGTAATATTTTGGGGGTCTTGATGGTAGATTTGGTATCTTAGGATATTATAAATCTTACACATCACAACACAATGGTCCATGGGTTTTGGCAGATACAAATTGCATACAACTGTACCTAATATAATTTTATTAATAAAAAGTTTTCAAAAGTTGTTTGATTCATATTTTGGAGATAGAGTAATGCATAAATTGATGAACACACATAATGTATGTGGTTGGGGGAATGAAAAGCGTCAAAGGTAGTGGGATTATTTGGTTCATATGTAGATATTTTCCCCACTTCCAGTTCTCATTGGTCTTTTCTTATACATTGATTTTCCAAACCATAATGAAAATAGATACTTATAGTGAGTCTATTTGTGTCTAAAAACATCTCCCCATATTATATGTATCTTCACGTGGTTTTATATTCTCAAAATATGTTTGATGTGAGACTCCAAAACCTAATCCTCTTAGGTGACCATATTGTTTAGGCTACTTAAAAGTAACTAAAATTATTTATTTTTTTGGAATGATCAATATTGATTCATATGTCTAAACCATATAAAAAATATGAACATAAATAGATATCTTTATGTAATACTGTTATAAATCATAATAAATTAAAATTATGTCATACATACACATTCTTTTCATATTGTTTTGGTGTTTTCATAAACTAATTTACCCTTCTTATTTACACAAGGCCCCTTCCATAACACATGTTTCTGGATGGAAGTGGATTCATATTTTGATTCATCAATCTACAAATAAAAAAATGTATTTTTTTATATCACATAATTAAACTTTTATTCTTGTTTTAAAATATATACCAATTTCTTCTCAAATGAATCATACCTCATCCTTTTATTGTGATAGGGGTACGTTGGTTTTGATGAAAATTATTTATTTTCATCACTCTTTTGTTGTTTCATAAATTAACAATTTTGAATCAAATTGGATAAAATAAATAATGTCAAGTAATATATTATCGAATAAAATGCACCTGAAATGATTTCCCATTGTGATGATTGATTAAATCATCCCATGTTTCCTTATTTATAGTGTTTTTATAACTAACTGGTGGGGGTAGATTTATTTTCTCCTCAACACCCCTATGATATAACTTCATATGATGAGTCTGGAATCCACTATGGGATTTTCCTGCAGCCATTAAGAAAAATTTCTTATAGAAATATTCTAAAATAAATGAACTCTTCATGAAATAATGGAAATTAAATTAACATTTCATTATAGAATTTTTAAGTAAAATAGAAAAGTATATTGTAACATTATAGTTATATATTTTCAACGGATTTCTTTAGTTTCAGGTTGGACATTGTCTGATGAGTCATTATCAATTGGAACATGAATCCTCATTGTGACCCCCATGATAACTAATAAACATTGACTTGTTGGGTTAAATAGGTTGGTTGTGTTGATTCCAAACAACCTCAAATTTTATACCTTGACTTATTTCCATGATAATTTTATTCACCACTGTGATTTTATGTCGTTGTTTTTTTATTAACATGTTGTTGATACCCTAATAAATCCAGAGTTTCATTATCACTAGTTTGTTCTTCCTCTGGATTAGTAACATCATCATGTGTAGAAGACATTATTTATATGAGTATTCAAACTTCTAATTTTTCTTAAATAATAGCAATACAATACACTCTATGCATAAAATTACACATTTGCATTAATCTTGTATTAAAATTGTTACCATTTAGAAAAAAAGATATAATACTTCAATACTACATTACAACTAACCATCACAAACTTTATTTAATCCACCCATAGAAGTTTGATTTTTCTATATCTGGATAATGGATTGGAATCACTATTTCAAACTAGCCTTCCTCCCATAATTATGGTTCCAATTTTCCTTGATGACGTACCTCTTAACAATTTCTTATTACATTTTTTATATCTATCTCTCATATGTTTTGGACATCCACCTATTTTTCATAAACTACTATAACCAAAACTCATCTCATACCGAGTACTAATGATCTTTTTCTATGACTACTGCTCAGAGGAGTTCAAAAACCATTGAAGATATGGGGTATGACTCTCAACCAACAATATCCAATAACAACTACTTGAGAGTTTAATGTCGAGTTTCCCATATGGTTAAAAAATAACCTAAATGAAATTTTAATTATGGATTCTAACATATTACATTTCAAAAATGAAGGAATGAGCATGAAAAAACACATGACATCCACTCGTAGTCATTTAATTCCACTCACAAACATTTATTATTTTCCACTTCCTTTTAAATGTTTCTATTTGTAATTCTTAAAGGAGATACAAATTTTTTTTGGTATTGGTGTGAGGAAAATGGGAGAGCTCCACAACCAAAAATTTCTCCAGGCTTCCAAATTGAAACTATCCTGAAGATGAAGCTGAAAACAAGGTTGAAGAGATTTGCTCATTGTGGGAGGAATACTTTCAAGAGTCATATTAGAAACCTATTAAATGTATCAAGGTTGAAGGGGAAGAAAATTCAAATGTGTGTTTTACATGTTTTTTCACAACAAAATGGTCAACATGAACATTTTTAGGAGTTCACTCATCATAGTAGTATTATCGTCCAAGTATTCGTAAATATAGAGTTCTAATAGGATTTAAAGTTACCACACTGAAAATATAATCAATTTTTGATGAGGTGTTTTCAAAAGTAACTGAGTGAGTCATACAAGAAAATTCATATCAAGAAACCAAATAGATTCATTGATTATGTTTTTAATTAATTTTTCAGTGACATTTTTTATGTTATCAAGAAGTTATAAATAATGAATATGTAAGGATGTAGGAGTTGAAGAATGAGTTGGGAGATGTGTTATTAAAATCTATGGTAATGGATTTGATGGAGATTAATGAATACAATATGAGTAGGAGGTATGTCATCAAGGAACTTTGGAACCAAATGAGTGGAGGAAGGATTTTTTGAAAGAGGGAGTGTAATCCATCATCATGATATATAATAAAATAAACCATCTAAGGAAGGATTAAATAAAGGTATTAAAGGTTAGTTGTACTATAATATTGATGTATTAAATCTCTGTTGAAGATAGTAACAATTTTCATGCAAGATGCCTGAAATTGTTGAATTTTATGCAAGGAGTGTATTGAATTGTATATCAATCTTACCAAAATGAATCATTACTTAATTAACCTTATTTGTGATACCTATGGCCCTTTTTTAAGAATTTTTTTATGTTTCTTATAAATATTATGTTTTGAATTCTTCTTTCAAAGTAGAAGATGGAGATGTGGTTCGTAGTGGTCATGTTTGAAGCTGGAATGAGTTTACATAGTAGGGGTGGAATTGTGTAGGTATAGGTAAGTGATAGAGAGATAGATTTTGGTTCCCATGATGTTCATAGATTATGGTTACCATGTGGACCCCCATAGGTATTATGCACTTTGATCTAATAGTGCAAAATAGTGTGATGAAATCTAGTTAACCATATTATTCAAAAGTGTAATTACTTGTTGAGGTAATTCTATATCAACTTATAAATTAATTATAAAACAGATTTGGTAATACTCCTCTTATGGTTCTATGATTTTAATTTATTAAATTAATCTACAGTTCTCATTGGACAAGACTTTTTAATAATATGAAAAAAAATTATTATTCATAAATTATGACAAAAAAGATATCTGGTCATGTCATCCACAATATTCCATAATTCCTAAAAACTACTTGAAGAAACTAGATTGTTTTGCTGTCAATCAGAACATAGAATTTTTGTAAAATATGAAGTGGAATCTATATGGATTGAATTAAGCATCTCTATTGTGGAATTATAAATTCAATGATTTTATAACTGAGAGAGGCTTCACACCAACCAATACTGATAGGAATGCAAGGGTAGGGATTATAGGTGAGGGTCAGGTTAGTAATGGATATGGGTAGAATTTTAATTTCCTATATATAGTAGTGGGGTTTGTTCGAAGTTGCTAAGAATAATAAATATGGGAAGAGGTAGTAGGTGGATGGGGACTTCGATTTGATATAGCTTATAGTTCAACTATTTAGATGGCTTTTTTCTAGTCCTTATGGTGTTTCATTCATATGGATTCATCTTCCTTTGACTTCTACAAAACATTCTATAATTAATCTTCAATGTACTTATCCACTACAGCCAATATAATTTTTCCAGTTGATTCTTCTATTTTTTCACGATTATGTTGTTGATTTCGATCTATTAATGATTTCAAATAAAGAGTTACATAATGAGTCATTCATGATTATTGGACCATGAAAGAGACATGAGTGCCTTCATTATAAATTTTTATACCAACTCTTGAATAGTTGGAGGACGTGCATTTTAATAAAATGAAGAATAACTATAAGTTAGGAACTCTATTATAGAAATAGAGTGGTTAATGAAATAAATAAATGATATAAATGTTTCTAGTAGTATTTTGGTTATATGATATTGATCATAAGACACCTAAGATGATACAGAATGAGTAGGAAAAATAAAATCTTTTTTTGATTTTTTGATCTGATAGTTCGCTCCATGATTTTAGAAACACAATTATTTTGTTTTCAACCCAAACTAATATCATGTGGTGAAAAATATTTTTTATCTCTCCATACAGGCACATACACATATGTTGACTGACCTTACAATATGAAAACATCATTCTCTTTCTTTGAAACCATTTTTTATAGATTAAAAAGAGAAAATAGAACCACTTGTATTATTTTAGTGGTGAGGAAATGAGATGTAGGGTTCATCGCGGTTAGGATTAGTGAAAAAAATGAAAACTCAAAAAACCCAAAAAATAAAACAAATATAGAGGAAAATTATAAAATAACATACATTAGATTCTACACTTTATTTGACTCAGAGAACATAGAGGAGTCGCGTTGGTAGCAGGGGAGTTCTGTGAGAGTCTTAAAATTACATGTGATTGAGTCATAGTTGGGGTTCTATAAAATATATCGGGGACACTTTTAATAGTGATTTAAAAGTATCATTGATTAATATCCCTTTTATTTGTGCTAAATTGATAATTGTTGATAAAAGAAATATTTATTAGGGTATTTTTAGAACTCAAAAAAGACATCTTTATTAGTGATAACATTTTAACGCTGATAAAGGATTTATTATTGTAATTATTTAAATAAATTTATTATAATTTTATGGTTATTGGAATACATATAATTATTTATTTATAATTGTAAAAATACTTTTTTAAAAAATAATATTTATTTATTTATAATAATTATAAATATATAAATTAAAAAATATAGTAATTATATGTTTATAAATATTTTTATTTATAAATATTTTTATTTACAAGTATATTTTTAACATTTTACTGGATATATAATCTAAAATACATGCATTTTAAAAATAAGTGAAATTGAATAATTCAAAATGAGTACACATTAAAAATATTGACAAAATAGATAAGTTTTATTAGTTAAATAATAATTATTAAAAACATATGGATATATATTGGAGTAAAGATGAATACATATTGAAAAAAACTAAAACATGGTAAATAAATATAAATAAATAAATAATAGAAAATGATCAAATTAAAAAATAAAATATAAAATATAAAATATAAAAAAGTAATATATAATATAGTAACTATAATAGTATTAAATATAAATAAATAAATTTAAATGATTAAAAACATAATATATTAAATTTATCATGTTGTAATTAAATAATAAAATATACTAGAATTTGAAAAAATTACACAGATATCAGGGGTGTGTGTCCCTATATAATATTTCATTAATTGTGTAAATATAATTGTGTGTGTGTTGCATATAAAAATGTATTAATTTCATATATATATATATGTGTGTGTGAAGTCAATGTGACACACGAAGTTTGATGTATGTTAAATTGAAAAATCAATTATTAAAATTGAATAAGACATTAATATGTTCTTAATTGATACATTTAATTCATTTTATATATATTTATATTTAATATATATTATTTATTACTCTTTGTAATTAATATATATATATATATATGTTATACTTATTCATTTTTATTAATAAACTTTTCATTAATAAAATTTTAATTAATTTTTAATTTATTGATTTTTAGTTTCTTTATTATTTATTAAAATTTATTCATTTTATATATCTATGTTTAATATATACTATTTATTAATATTTATAGTCTATAGATATGTGTATTAAATTTATTCATTCTTATCAATAATTAATTATTTAATAAAATGTTTGATATTTTTCTTAATTTAATCATTTTAAATTTGTAATTGTTTAATTATTTCATTTTTTTCATTTTATATATCTATATATTACATATATATATTTATTAAATTTCAAAATTTATATATATTTATGTTTAATTTATTAAATTTTAAAAATAGTTATTTAATTAATGAAATTAGAAAAAAAAATATTTGTTTCGTTATTTCATTTTATTTTGGACCTTTATCATCGCTGAAATGTGCAGATAAAGATGGACTTTATCAGCGCATTTTGCTAGCGCTAATAAGTGATAGTGCTGTTAAAGGCATCTATTGTAGAATTTTCGTCAGAGATTTCATCTATTCAAGTTCCTTATAACTAACCTCATAAGAAGCATCAGGCTTAACGGAAGGGATATTCTAAATACTTTGAATCGTTATTTTTTTGAGTAGCCATCATCCCAACTATCCAACTAAAACTCAAAATATAAACATACAACGCTTTGAGTCTTCTAAACTCATCATTATAAGAGACAAGAACCACTTTAAGATCATAATAATTTTATCTAATATTATCAAACTTGTCCATTATAGCATATCAAAAATATAGTATTCCTTTGGCATTTGATCTTTTAATATATGAGGTCAAATCCTGAGGATCCACTAGAGGTAGTAATGGTGTAGTATGTTTATGGTAATGCTAAAGAAAACACGTAACATCATAATCACTCCTTTCTCTAATAACTAGTTATCCAAGAAGGATTAGATCCACCATTTGAGATTCTATTTCATCAATGGAACTTTCCATAGATGTTGGACCATGGGGCATAGACTCTATTGGCCATTCCATAGGAACTAAAATAGTTGAGTCGATAACTAGATCCTCAATATTATAACTTCCTTCAAGAGATTCAGAGACTCTAGCCTCATAGATATAAACAAACTCTTCTTGATTTGGAGAAAGTCCAACAATGGTATGGATTACAATAGTTATTGAATCCTCCACTCCCCTATCTAGAACCATATCTATGGGTGTTTCATCCATAGGTAGTGAGCTCGAAGATGGATTCACCTAAGCCATACATTATTGACTTACTTACTATAAGGAAATTGAAATAGAATCCTAGAAATAGCCAATTTTCTATAACAAAATAACAGAAAAAGTTTTATTTTAGTGACAATTCACTGCATCTCATTCATTGATATCTACCTCTATTCTCTTCAATACTAACGAAATCAACCTTTTATGAAGGTGGTAATTAAGCTTAATCTTCCCTTTTCAAAAATGACGTGTAAAATAAATCATGTACCTTTTTATGTTCAATTTATGATTATTTATCAGAGTTATCAACAAGTACATATTTTGAAAATGATCTTTATTCATTTCACCACCCCTCTATGCTATTGTAGTTAGAATGAACAAACACAACACATTTTATTCTTCTATAAAATATTTTATTGAAATATTTTTAAAATCAGAGGTTCTAAACAAATACTTAAACACTTATGATGACCCAACTAATCATATTCCAACCAGTGTTTGACTGAACCTAAACTCTCCCTCATAGGGATAATAAAACTCTTTCACCATTTAGATGGATAGAGTTATCATCGCTATCCCATTAAAATTTGATCAATTCAATATTAATAGTTTTCACTAAAAAAAGTATAAATTCGGGATGTTTTTTTGCATTAGTGACATTTTAAAATGTTGTTAAATGAGTTATAAAACGTGACTATTTCTTCAAATTCATTTTAAAAAAATTAATTTTTCAAGATAATGGACATTTATAAACGTCACTAATTAGAGATATCTCATTTATCGATATTTCTAATAACATTAGTAACTGAGTATAATATGTGTCTTTTTAGTTTATTTTTTTAAATTAAATTAATTTTTTAAGATATCCCATGCATCTCTCCTGCACCCCCCCCCCTCCCCCACTCCCCTTAGTAACATGACCCACTCTCTTATTCCCTCCCCTACTCCCCTTATACGCACACTCCCTTTCCCTGATAACTCACCAACATGCTACCCTCCCATGTACCTACCCTCCCCCACTCCCCTTAGGTGAATTATCCCCTTCCCTGCTACCTCACGCGTATGCCTCCCATGGGAATCAAACTATAGACCTCATGTCTAACAAGATAGAAACCTAACCAAATTGCTTATTGAACTTCCATTTATAAAAATATATTATATAATATATTAATATATTAATATATTTTATTATTTAAAAAATTAATGTGTGTGTGTGTGTATATATATTATTTATTTTAAAAATAATATATATATATATTAATTATATATATATGTATGTTTATATGTACATATATTAACATATATTTGTGTATATTATGTGTCTGGGTGTGTTTAAATAAACACACATGTATATATATCTGTGTGTGTACTTATATATTTTTCTCTGTATATATATATATAAATAGATATGTGTACGTGTTTATATATATATATATATCTTATACATATTATGATATTTAAATATATATTAATGTATTTTTTTATCATTATAAATAAATATATTTATTTATAGTAATTATAATTATATATAAATGTAAATTAATATAATTATAATTATATATATAATTAGTCATGTTTTAAAATCCTAGTAAAAATGTCACTATAATAGATGTGTTTTCTTAAAAACATGGATAAATTTAAAATATAGTTGCATTATATGTGTGTCTCTTTGTGTGTGTGTGTGTGTGTTAATATATGTGTCTATGTGTGTCTGTCTGTTTATATAGAAAAATATAAATGTGTGTGTGTGTATCTGTATATATATATTATTTAATAGAAAAATAATATATATTATATGTATATATATATATTTAACTTTATGTATATATGTGTGTGTGTGTGTGTGTGTTTGTGTGTGTGATTATTATTTATTATGGTTAGAGGGTATTACGAAACCAAATCACCCATTAGGATTGAGTGATAGTACGCCCACATTGGGTTTTTTGAAATGGGACATGCAATAATTCATGTTTATAAATAATTAATTTTTGTATACATATAGATGTTTAAATTTTATATTATATATATATATATGTTTATATTTTACATTTATATATGTGTGTCTTTTTATATTATATTATATATGTGTGTGTGTTTATTTATATTTTATATATATTCTTTTATATTTTATTATACAAATATATATGTTTATATTATATATATATATATATATATATATATTATATATATGTGTTTGTATATATGTTTATATATCTGTATGTTTTTATTTTATAATTTATATATATATTTATATTTTATGTTATATGTTTATATATATATGGGTGTACGTGTGTCTGTTTATATTATATATATTGGTGTGTGTGTGTGTATGTGTGTGATCATATTTTATATATATTATATGTTTATATTTCATATATATCATATGTTTACATTAATATATATATGTTTATAAATACATATATATGTTTATATTATAAATATGTTCTGATATATATATGTTTCTATGTGTGTGTGTGTTTATATATATGTGTGTGAATATATATGTGTATGTATACTTATATTTAATTATAATTATTTATATATATATATAATTACATATATATATATATATGTATAATTAGTAATTTTTTAAAACACTGGTTAAATTATTTCTAAAATAGCAACATTTCCTTGAAAATGTGACATAAAATATGTGTGTGTGTGTGTGTTTATATATATATATTTATATATGTGTGTGTGTTTGTATATATTAATATATATATAACTAAATATATATTTACATCGATGTGGGGAAAGGAATATATAAATATATATATTTTAAGTGAAATTTTTATGAACCATCACTAAATTTAAAATTATCAACAATTTTAGGAAATATCTATAATTTTAATATTATAGATATTTTAAAAAAAATCCAAAAAAAGAAAAATTAGATATTTTATTAAAAAGCATTGCTAAAAAAATTATCTAAATTTCCGTATTTTTATAGTGTTTCCAGTAAGAATTATTTACAATGCACCGCTTTTAGATTTTATAGAAGATCAAAAACTTCTTTCATCAGTGCACTTCAGTTTTCCCATAGCTCACATGGTCGGTTGAAGTTCGAGAAAGATAAAAAATTGAATGGTTTGAGGCTTGGGGAGATGATTCAATTTTGGGAAGAAGATACGGGTGTAGGTGGAGAATTGGTCGAGTTTCATTTTTGTTTTAAATAAAGGAATTGAATCACTAAATACTTACGTACTTGAATGAGTTTTTGAGGCAATTTCGAAAGATAATTAAATAAAATAAAATAAAATATGAAGGGCATAAATTTTATTTTATAAATGTGAAACACTTAATAATATTAACATATAAAGAAAAATTAATAAAATTATTTAAATTATTTAAATTAAACAAACCCGTTTGTCTTTTTATGAAATCAAAACATTCGCACACAAGGGGTTTAATAAAAATATATACTTTTTAATTTTTAGTAGAGATAAACCCAAGAGTAATGTCACCCTTTTGAGCATGGTCTCTCAAGAATGATTCCCTAAACCAATATGTTTCATTCTCAAATGATTTAAAATATTCTTGTAAATGTTGATAGTGAGAGTTTTATCACATATAATTACCACTTTATCATAATTGAATCCTACATCCATCAAGATGTATTTCATCCACATTCCATATGCACAACAACAACCAAAACTAATATATTCCGCTTTAGTAGTAGACAATACAATACAATGTTGTTTCTTACTAGACCAGGATACCTAAGATTTCCCTTGAAAATGGATTGTTCCTAAGGTATTATTCCTATTTAGTCTGTAACTTCCAATTTCAGCACCTAAATATGAAGTTAAATTAAAATCATTATTTTTAGGAAAAAGTAAATAAATTTAAATTGTTCCTTAAAAATACCTTAAATTTATTTTTATAGATTTTGAATAAGATTCATTATTTTTTCAATAAAATCTATAAAAAATACATACTAAATGTATAATGTTTGGTCTACATAAAGTTAAATACAATAAACATCCAACTATTCCTCTATAAATTTTCTTGTCAACTTGTTTTCCAGCTTCATCCAAGCCAATCATTTCATTAGAACTCATATAATTTTTATATAAATTACCCCTTTCATGTCCAAATCTTTTATGTAAGTCTAGTATGTATTTAATTTTATTTAACACATTTCCAAAGTATTTGTGATAAACATTAAAATAAAAAAATAATTTACCTCACCCATAATTCTCATTTCAAATTCTTTTTTCCTGAGTTTTGAAAATTCATTACAAAATGTTTTATTTATTGAACAACAGATTGCATCAGCAACATATATCTACACTAAAAAATACATGAAGTTGAAGTGTTATTAAATAATTTAGGATTTTCCTTACCTAGTAAAAATAAATTTTATAAAAGAAAAGAACGCAGACATTCATACAATGCTCTAGGTTCTTGTCTAAGGACATAAATATATTTCTTGATTTTAATAGCTGATTTTGGAAAATGACTATTTTCAAAACAAATAGGTTGTTCAAAATAAAATTCATTAAAAAACCATTTGTAAAATAAGATTTTAAATCTATAAGATATTATATGAAACTCATACGAGATTTATAAGATAAGATAATACTAATAGTTTTTAATATATCTATTGGTGTAAAGGTCTCCTCATAATCTATACATTCTTCTTGATTGTAACATTTAGATACTATCCAAGACTTATTTCTAGTTATCATGCCACAATCATCCTATTTATTCTAAAAACCATTTTTTCTTATAATAGGATAGTTAAATGTTTTATCAACTAATTTTCAAACCTTTTTCCATTTCAACTATTTAAACTCCAGCTACATTTTTACAACCCAACTCTCATATACTATGGATTATTTCTTAAAATCCTTTTTTTATAATTCCTTCATATAATATTGCTATTACTATTTCTAATAGATGGTTCTTAATCGTTCTAGGTTTTCTAGGAAGCATGCTTTTAGGTATACTATTATCAGTCCTTTGATAATTTGGTTCCGTAAAATCTAGTTCCAAGTCATCATCCTTTTTTACAATCACAAAGAGGTTTTAGTCTCATGTTTTTAAAAGAATCACTTAGTTTTGCAATTTGATTCATTTCATGATCAAATGGAAAACTTCTATAAAAGTTTACATTATTTAATTTTTTAACAAACATACAACTTTTATTGAAAATTCTATATATATTTGAAGTGTTTAAATAACTAGGAAATATTCCTTCGTCATGTTTTGGATCAAATATACTGATATTATCCTTAGTGTTTATAATATAAAAATTTGATCTAGAATCATTAAAGTATGTAAAATGTTTCCTTATATTATTCCATATCAAATAGTTTTTTTTCTTCAAAATAGGTCTAATTAAAACTAAATTTATGAAATAACATGTTGTATTGACAACTATAACCCAAAAATAAGTAGGTAAGATTTATTCACATAAATTTTTTCTTGTAATTTATAGGAATGTCATATTTATCCTCTAAAAACCCCATTTTTATAAGGTGGATTGGGGATAGAAAAGTTATTCTCGAGACCATGTTTTAAACAATGGGAATTGAAAATATGGTTATCAAATACTTCTACATGTTCACTTATTAGATAAATAATTTTGGAAAAAATCTCTTTTTGAACAAGTACACAGAAACATTAAAAACTGAATATTCTTAACTTTTAACTCTTAAAATGATAACCTAAATAAATCTAGAAAAATAATCAACTAAAATATAAAAAAAACATTTCCTATTATTATTTAAACTCAATATGGCCCATAAAATCTATATGAATTAACAATAGGGGTATTTAAGTAGCGACCACTTTAATATAATTAAAAATTAATTGTATTGTTTTCCCATTTCACATGCATCACACAGCTTCATTTTATTCAATTTAAGTTGAGGTAAATCTGAAACTAAATTCATTTTATATTATTTTATTAATGAATAAATATTACAATGTCTCATCCTTCTATGATGTATCCCAGATGCATATGTTTCAGCGTTCAAAGAGTTCACTTTTTTTCTACTCAAACAAAAAAAATCTAGTATATTGACATTCTCTGATTTAGGTGCCTCAAATTTAAGAATCCTACCATTAAAAATTGAACATTCATTATTTAATAAATCAATAAAATATCCTTTATCAAACAGTTTAGAGATACTAATTTGGTAATTCTTCAATACTTTGATAAAAAAGTAGTTTTTTTTATGAGGACTGGGCTTGGATTACAAATAGATCTAATTCGCATAATTTTTTATTCAGAATCATCACCAAAAGTCACATAACCTTCATCAAATTCTGAAAAATAGTTTAAATTTGAGAAATCATCACTCATATATCTTTAGAATCCACTATCCATATTCCACATATAATTAATTATCTTGAAACTTTTTTCTTACAAAAAAATAGAAAAGAAAATTATTTTGTACCCAAAACTTCTTGGGTCTAACAATGTTATAAGCTAAAGATTTGGGAACCCAAATATGTTAGTGATTTCCATAAATTACAACTTTTAACTTTGTGATGTTATTTTATAGAAAACAATTTTTAGTTCCTCATAATTAAGGATTTTAAAACGACAATTTTTAGAATAATTTCATAACTCTCCAAAATGTAAACAAGAAATTTTAGAATGGTTCTTGTTTTTATAATTAGGAACAAAATAATTTTGATAAAATTTTTGTTTCTCACCATGATTTCTTGTAACACCCCAAGATTTTATAGTATGTTATTTACAAAGTAATTCAATAACTTTCACTACACGCAACACTAAGTTCAAGCGCACCACGACTTACCAAACTAGCAGTGTAAAAGCAGTTATGAATAGTATTAACTAAATTTTGAACATTATATAATCCTTATAATTTTAGAATCCATATTATGAGTTTCTTAGACATAATGTAAGAACAAATTAATTTTTTTCAGATAAAAGAAGTATTTTTCAAAAAATACAGTTTTACTGCCTTTTAATGGAGAACCCTTCTTAAATCCAATATTTGATACTTTTATATATTCAATTTGACAAAATAAAATTTTTCATTAGAATCGGGACATAAAAATTTAGTTTCAAAAAAATTAGTGTTTTTCTGATAAATTTCATATTTTGATGAATAGTGAATAATACTATATTTTAACTGAAAACAGATTTTTTAATCAAAATATCTTATAGTGTTGAATTATAAATTTTAATGGTTTGGAATTATAATTAGATTACATTTTTACCATTTAATCCAATTATGGTAATTGTAAGTAATTTCACTTTGAAATTGGACATAAACAAGTGTCAATCTTTTGATAATTATTATTTCTTAAAAATACGCTTTTTGTTTTTGACAACAGGAATTAATTTCAAGTTAATTAATGAAACTTCTATGTTTTTAAGTTGGTAAAATAGAATTCATTTTTTAATTCAGAATATTAAAATTATCTTAGGGTAAAGTTTTGGTATGTTTTTGAAAACATTCAATTTTTGATGAATAGTGAAAAACGCTAAGTTATTGTTTAAAATCAAATTTTTATTCAAATAATTATTTATTTTATTTAAATTTATTTTAGGTCAAAATAGGTACATAATACCTATATAAATTCAATGTAATTCATCGGAGTCAGTTTATAATAATTTTAGATATATAAAAATTTTATCGAACTTTTCACCGTCTTTTACCCACCTCCTAAAAGAATTTTCAAATTTACATAAAACATAATTTTACCAATTATGTGATTTGAATTTCGAAAATCCGAGAGTCACGATTAATATCAAAGAGTAAAATGTGGTTTAATAAGATAAAAATAATTTTTGGTGAATAATAACTTTTAACTTTTATTTACCACGGTTAAAAGTAGATGGGGTAATTAAAGGTAAAAATTATATAATTATTACCCTAACACAAGTCCTAACTCTATTGGAAAAGTTTTATTCGACCAAAAACAACCATATGAATAAAATATGATCCTTTAGGTCAACTTGGATTAGATTAGGACATTTATTATTATTTCATTCAAAGAAGAGTTAAAAGTGTTAAATTCAAAGTTTAATAACTAAACAATTTTTAATATAGGGTTAAACATAAGATAAATTTGACTATAAATATTAATTAGAAAGATAAAATTATTTCCTACATAATTTTAGTTTATTTATAATTTTTAGGCGTTGAATAATTAAATATAATTATGACACAATGATGATGTAGTAATTACCTAATTAATGAAATATTAAAATAATTGATATTATAAATATCCAAATAAATGTAATTTGAGACTTTTTATGAATTCCACTAATTTTATAGGTTAATATAAAATATTAAGGTTGCTTATATGAATTGTTTTCAAAGAAATAATTTTGTTATGAGTTTATAAAAAACAAAATACCAAATTGTGTCAAAATTGACATAAAATAGTTTTAAAAACAAATATTATATTATTAATTGATATTCTATTCCTAAAAATCTATGGATCTTCCAAAAGAATTATATAATTGTATTTTTATCATTAATTAACCACTTGGGGTTCTATTAGAAGTATATAGTATGTTTATTAACCATATAATATAAAAATACAAAGAGACATGGTAAATATCAAACTATTTAACTAAGAGTTAAATCTAAAAGATGAGGTTAATATAGTGACCCAAACCTGTCTGAAACCTATTGGTTGAGTGGTTTTCGACCCATAACCTAATTATACTTTAAATAATACAATTTTTATACATTAGAAACCAGAAATTATTTTATTATAAAATAATATTTCTTGATTTTCCGAAGATTCCCCTCACCCCTCTTATAAAAGGGCACTCCCCCTTCTCTCTAATTCACACTTTCAAAGCCTTTTGGCTCTACCAAAACCTTCCAAATACCATCTAAACATTCATACCTTCATCATAGAGTCAATACTTTCTTCATAAAGCCAACCTAAGGAGCCATTTTCATCAAATCAAAAGGAAGAATCCAAAGAAGAGGTAAATATTTTATCACCACTTTCAAGTTTCCTTTTTCTTCCACTTCCACTTTATTTGTTATTTCCATTATAAAATAATAACTCTAGTATATTTTATATACTATGATGTTATTATAAATATTTTACAACCATATTCATTATTCTATCCATCCTTTTAATGACATGTCACCATAGGTGTGTATGTACAGCTTAACGTCTCCACGTCGTGGTGTAGTTGTTATTCAATACATTATTATTTGGATGGGTATAATAATGATGTGTAATTGATGTAGATAATAAATATAACATGATAATTATTCTTTATATATGATACAACATCCAATTATATATTATTTTAATATCAAAATAATGATATTGTCGCTCGTGCGTACGTACAGATTACCGTCTCCACGAATGCGATGAGATTCATTCCCCATCATATCTATTCAAGGCTAATTTTCATTATATGACTAAAAATAATGTTTAAAGACGTAATATAATTCTGAATATGAATAATATATATCCTATCCATAACAAACATTACTTACGTAACAAATCATACAAAGGAAAATGAATCAGTTAACACCCAAAACGACGATAAATACTAAGATATTATTAACAAAGAAATGGTAAAAGATAATATATGATATCATATTAATGAATATGATTCTTCTAAAATTTAATAAAAAATATTTCACAATTATACAGGAGTTTAACCTAACCTCGACCAAGAAAAAGTAAATGTTAAGTGTTAATTTCACAATCTCTTTATTATCCGAGGTTGTTTTTATGTAAGTATCTTCTGGGACCTCTTTATCATCCACATCCATGTTTCTTAAAACTGTATTTCAATTTTTTTTTAATATTTAATAGACAATGGGTTAAAGTAAATTATACACTTATTTGACCTTATATGTTTTGTAAGGAATCTTTCCATCATTTTCCAAACAAGGTACTTTACGACCTTTTTGACAGAATTAAGGTAAGAATGCTTTTTTAACTTATACGGTGGGTGTGGTTATTCTCCGCCGTTATAACATCATTAAAGATTTCCTTACAATATTATAAGAATATTTTCAAAATAAATGTTTTCTTTATAATTATGTGACTCTTAAATGATTTCAAAATAGAAATAGATATTTCTCTCAAATAGTTTTGATTTCATCTATGTCAACATCCTTTGATAAATGGTTCACTTATTTAAAGTTGATTTATTAGGATAAAAATATTCCATATTGTATTTAACTTTTTTTGATATGTTTGACTATGGATGAGTTATTTTTATTCCATTCATGCATTATGGTTAAAGTATTGACATTTCATATGCGAGTTTTAATACGATTTTTTATGTTATATTTCAACCTCTTCTTAAGATGAATGTATTGGACTAGTATGTTCTGGGATGGGGACCTGTAAAAGTAAGACCTATGGGTTGGGGTCTGGTTATAGAAGACCCTTTGGGTTGGAGTCTGATTAGAGAGGCTCTCCGGGTTGGAGTCTGGTTATAGAGGCTCTCCGTGTTGGAGTCCGGTTACAGAGGCTCTCTGGGTAGGAGTCCGGTTACAGAGGCTCTCCAGGTTGGGGTCCAGTTACAGTTAGCCCCTCAGGTCCTGGCACGAGGCCTTGACACAGAAATTAAAGACCCAATTTATGCATTACATCATTATGAAAGTGGTTATTGATATTACATGTGATTATTCAACTAGTAGAATATCCATGTGAGTAGGTAAATGGAATTATTTTGATTCATATTTGCATATTATGATGAAGTTTATGTTGAAAAGGATTTTTTTTAGTTCTATACATTGCCTTAAATGTTTATTCTTATTTATAATAGTTTCTGCTATATTTTTATCCTTACTATGAATCTGATCTTACCCCTTTCTAGGTTTTATTTTTCCTAGGATGGGAAGATGTATATTATGACTGACCTACAAGGATATTTTATGGGACCTCAGTGTTGTCTACGGATACAATGTGGTTGTAGTTTTTCATTTTATGATGTAATGTAAACCTTGTGAATGTATCTAGTACTTCTAAGGCTGCTAAACTAACCGGTCTTTTGAGACATGATCTTTTGTGATCATGCTAATGTTATGTAGTAATTCACTGACTTTGGGTAACTATCATCGGGGCGTTACTGTTGGTATCAGATGAAGTTTAGTAAAAATCTTGGAAACTATATTTAGATAAACTCTGATTAAATCACATAGCCCTAAGATAGAATTTGAGAATTAGTATATAAGAACTTCCTAGAATTTTGGTATTGTAGAGATTTTGTGAGATTTCCAAAAAAATACATCCCTGCTTGGATATGAGCTGGTAGAGGTGGCTCTCGCACAAATTTACCTAGGGGTAAAACCCAAAAACACCACTTTGATCTAGACTCGAACAGGAACTGGTGCACAACAACGGGCCTCGCTGCACTCTTGGTTACGACACCCCCGTGGGATATGCTTAGGATAATTCACATTTTCTTTACAAATAATTATGAAGGATTGACGACTATATACCTCCTCAAAGAAAAAATTTAATGATTATGGATTATATCCATAAGCTGTTCAATTTACATTAAGTATTTTACAAGTTTGGAATTATTCATTGAATTTCATAAACTGACCTAGTGTACGCCATTTTATAGAAATGGCGCCCAGTAGAAGGAATGTGAGCTCGAGCAATACGTATGATCCAAATAGTAAGAACGGTCATATTGTTCATGGTATTAAGACATCATTTAGAAGGTAAATAGTCTCCCATGTATTATCAACATATAAATAAATAGTATCATGTGTTAATAAGATAAGTAAATAATTCTCTGAGTCCTATGGATTTGAAGTGAAGCAAGAGAAGAAACTCTTCTAGAGGTTCTCGTGCTACCAAGAAACTCGCATTAGAGGAATTGACCACCCACGAAGGACCCACTCCTGTTGATCCTCTGTCTCCAATAGGAACACTGTGAATGTTTACCCTCTATCAATGTTCAGATCGCCCCAGTCGATAACGTGTGATGAATCATGCACGTACCTCCTCAACTGCGGCACATGGAAACAATTATGAACTTGGTGCATCTTTGGGGGAAGAGGTAGATGGTACGCCACCTCACCCACACTACAGAGAATATGGAAAGGCCCGATGAACCTCGGAGATAACTTTCCACTTTAGCCAAATCTTTGCAATCCTCGTCGGGGTGAGACCCATAGGAAGACATGGTCTCCATCCTCAAACACCAAGGTTCTCTGTCTCTTATAATCCCTTCCACAATCAGGAATTAAAATTAGCATTGTGATTTGAGATGATTGACAATGGATCCCCGTGAAGCCTCGTAATCTCTTGTACATAGAGGCTCCCCAAGCCCTCTTCTAATCCCTACTCTTGGATGGTTTGGAAGTGATCCGACATGGTGAGTCAGTCAATAATTACCCAGATGGAATCATGGCCCCTGGACGTACGTGGTAGTCCTATCATGAAGTCCATGGAGATATCATCCCACTTCCATTTTGGTATCTCAAGTGGTTGTGCTAAGCCTGTTGGAACCTGAAGCTCGGTCTTTACTTGCAAACAAGTGAGGCATCGTGAAATGAACTCCACTACTGCTTTCTTCATCCATGGACACCAATACTAAAGTCATATGTCCTGGTAAATCTTTTCCACTCCAAGATGTTCCTCTAAAGTGTATGTTTGGAAGTCACTCAACACCTCCTCTTGTAGCGTCACAGGTACCATGGTGAATCCTCTGAAAAAAATGACGTGCTCCCCACCTTCAGAAAATCATTTTGGATCTTGTCTTAAGGATATCTAATCACGTCGGGTCTCATAGTCCATGTCCCCAAGATGTTCCTCCTAAACTCGCTGAAGAAGTGGAAGAGTGACATTCATAAACTGGAGGTAAGCTACTCCATCACTATCCATGAAGGATATCTGCAATGCAAATAACAACTCGGTCGCCTCATTCATCAATTGTAGACCGAACCTCCCATTGAGTGTGTTTTCTACTATGTTCCCCTTCCTAAGAGTGTATACTGTCTCAAAGTCATATTCCTAGAGGAACTCCATCTATCTTTGTTGTTTCATTTTCAGGTCCTTCTGTGAGAATATAGACCTGAGACCCTAATGATCTGAGTAAATAGTAAATCTTTCACCCATCAATTAGTGATGTCACATATTCAGCGTAAACTCCACTGTTGCTCTCTCTAGTTCATGGTTCGTGTATTTATGCTCATTTTTTATTAGCTATCATGAGTCATAGGTGGTCACCACTCACTGCTGTGTACAGTCTTGGGTCATCTCCATGGTAGAGTGACCTGGGCTTTTGAGGATCAAGTTGTCCCAATGCTTGGGATGATTTTCGGAAGACTCGGGTGGTTGACATGCTGGTCTTGTTGCTTTGGATTTTTGGTATGTTTGACGTGGTGATCATGGCTCAGAGGAGTGACACATGTTTGTTCAGTTAATTATGACCATGTCTTCTTATGAGAAGCTTGTCTTTCTCATTTTGATGACACCGACCGTTCTGAGGTGGGAAGCATCATTTCGGTTTCGTAAAGTGTGTTCTTCCGGGTAGAAGGAACACGTCAAGAAGGACCATTTGGGAATAGTCGAGTATGATTGAATTCCTTTGAGGCTGACAGGTGTCGTTATGTGTCGATTCTTGCTCGGAAGCACGACGTTGATCTGGTTGGAGGTGTATGCAACCCCTTTTTGGAAACACCATTGGTTGTGGAGGACTTTGGTGGTAAATCGTGATCGATCACGAAATGCCTTGTGCGAGAAAAAGGAATTGTGATCAATGTGGAAATCTTGATGTGTCAGTAGGTGAAGTTGAGTTTCTTCTTTAGAGTCGACCAGGGGTGGTTCGACTGACCTCATTTCCAGTTTTGGTTATAAATAACTGGAATCCGTTTTAGTTCTCTTGGTGTACTCTGCTACGTGACAAGCATGTCCCCTATCTTGATTTCATCCTGGATGTTCTAAGAGAGTGTCGGTCTTACGCCACGCTAAAGTTTTAAAAATCTATTGAGCTTTTTTTGTTGTTCTATTTAGGTGTTTCATGCTACATGCGTGGTTTCATTCGTGGTTTTATATTTGAGACGTCACCGAGAGTCGGTTATGAGATTTTCGGTAAACGTCCTCATGGTGAATGCAGGATGCCTTGGGAGAAGGAATCATTGTTCAGCTTGTAAAGCGTCGACAACCTAAGCCGGGAATCTTCTTGAATAGTCAGCTAGAGTGTCTTGAATCTTTTCAACTTGGGTTTAGATGTCGATGTGGAAATCAACCGTTTTATCATTTCAAAATCATGCTAGGTGCGTTATTGGAACGCTTAGAGCATTCTTTTGAAAGAAAATTCAACAGGTCTTGGAGATGTGGTTTGAGTATTGAATGTTTAACGTGAGAAATCTAAGGTGGTAAGTACCTCTGTTTGGTTGCTTGACGACATGATGATGTGATCATGTCTCTTGTGGAATGGTCTCAGGTAAGAGATTTCGTGTTGGTTCGGTGGGAAAATGAGCGTTGGCTTGGTTGTCGACGACTTAAGTGTCGTGTGTTTAAGTGGATGATCATGGAGGGTTGAATGTTTAGAAATGTAACACAATCATTGAATGAAGATTCATAACCCTTGTAGGTTGAATTTAGTGTGTGTTGTTCCTGATGGATTCTCGGGGACGAGAAGTTATAAGGTGGGAAGGTTGTAATGACTCAAGTTTTGAACCGGGTTAAAAATTGGAGAAATTTGAACTTTTCATTTACTGAACCGGTTGTTTTGAAGAGAGGGATTCAGAACAAGGTTTCTAATGTTGGAACCCATCCGTTTAATGTTTTTGGATGGGGTAGAAGGCCTGTTAAGTTTCTCGGGTGGCCCAAGAGGTTTCGGAAGTGCCAGACCCAAGTTTGTAAAGTGCTGCAGAGGGCGCACGGTTGGTGCATGGGTTGACCAAACCGTGCGGCCCAAACCATGAGGCCTTATTTTAAAGATGAAGTGGCTTGCGTATGGGCTGAACATGGTTTCCCAAACCATTTTCCTGGCCCATGCGAGTGATCTCTCATAAGTAGAGGGTGCCACACGGTTTGCGCACGGTTTGGCAAACCTTGCAGATCAAACCATGTGGGCCAATCTGTTTAAAGATTTTGATTAAATTAAAATTAAAAAGAAATAAAATGAAAACATAAATATCTAATACCTCACCCTCTCCCCTATCACTTGACGAACATCCCAAGGGGGCTCTCCCTGCCACGCGCTCGACCCCCCACCTCGGCCTCCCTTCGACTGCTGATTCCTCCTTCTTTCTTGGCGATTCTTCTTCTGAATCTCCAGGGTAGGTCCTTATCCTCCATCTCCTCCTTGTTCCAAGCCGTTTTTCGGCGTATTTGTTACCTGGTGAAATTCAGCTGAACGCCCTAGGGTTTAGGGTGATCTGACTTTTGGTTTCTCTTTATTCCAGGTTTGTGCGGAAGGCTTCTCGAGTCATGTTTGGGTGTATTCTAGAGATCGCCTCCAAAGGCGAAGCGATTCTCCACGTTTATATCTTCTGGTTTGTTTCCAAGGTAAGTGTTTTACTTTTTATTGGTTTTATTAGCTTCCTTTTAGTGTCTTATGTTGTTTTAGAGGTTCCTGGTTTGTTTTCAGTAGTGTGTTGTACCTTTGGAGTTGTATTCTCCTTGCAAGAGCTTAGGAGACTCGCCTGCGCAGGCATAGGTACCTATTTATATGTATGTGGGTTCCCCTAGTATGCGTATATTTGTGCATGGAAGTGAATATACACGTACGGGGCTATTTTTCCCCATTTCATATATAAAGGTGCCTGTGCGGGTGAGCGGAGACAGGCTTATGTGTATAAGCTTATGTGTAAGGATCCTCTTGCGCACGCTCATGGCCATGCGGAGCGTGGGAAAAGAGGCTAGGTGTCCTTATATGTATGTGAAATCACATATGCCTCGTGGGGGAGAGGCAGTGGCATCTTTATTTAGAAATCACCAAGATTCAGAGTGGACGGATGGATCCACCTTGAGGTAGGGTCCCTCTCCTTGCCCTTTAATTTAAAGTGATGCCTTTAAAGAGTTTAATACTGCATTGCTTTAGTACATCAATTATGCAAGTTTAGTTTCAATTAAATTCTTCCATGAAAAGAGTGTGAATTGAAGGGACAAGATTAAATTGGTTGCTTGTTCACTAAACTAATGATTTAATAATAAAACCCCTCGGTCAGAGGTGCGCTGTCTTCAAGATAAAATTAGGAAGTAGATCCTTAGGCTTGCCTGCTAAATTCCTGGTATGCTTTGGTGTTAACTGATGATATCATGTTTCATCTGAATTATACCAAATGGTTAAAGAATGACCATTGCGATCTTGCGATGAAATGGTTAAACTTGAATGTAATATATTAGGGTGGTAAGACCACGCCTTAGGATAATGGAATAAGCACAGCTTATGTAAATGGAATGGATCTAGTGAATGAGACTTACCTAGGAGGGGTAGTCCATAACACCTCTTTATGCTTTGTAAATCCCAATATGTCGTTCAAATGAAATAAAAGGAATGAATAATGAATTGGGGGTTATCCAATACCGTACATGAGTGGGTTTACTCATTTACCTTATATAAATGTGATGAATACGTTAAATGATGTGATAATGATACTTTAGATGTTTTTCCTTAATTATAATCGTATGAATGTGATTATAACCTTTTACATGGATATGGGCTATATGTTTGATTGTGATTGTTATATGATTATTTGAATTCTTATGAGGTAATGCCATAAGCAGTATGTTATAGACATGTTTGTATTGTGAGTGTGCACGTGCTGATGCCACATAATGAATGATAATAAAGGTGATCATATGCTGAGGCCACCTAGTAATAAATACGTGTATGGATGGGAGCCAGTTATACCCCATGCCAGTATTATGAAGGTATGGAAGGGAGGAATTCTTACCACTTTCCAGTATCTTCTAGGAACGAGAGGCATTCTTACTATGTTTCCATTGTATACTAGGGACGAGAGGCATTCATTCCTCGTGACCGCTATTATCTATACGTGTATGGAAGGGAGGCATTCTTACCCTTTTCCAATATCTTCTAGGAACGAGAGGCATTCTTACCTCGTTGCCATTATACACTAGGAACGAGAGGCATTCTTACCTCGTTGCCATTATACACTAGGAACGAGAGGCATTCTTACCTCGTTGCCATTATACACTAGGGACGAGAGGAATTTTTACCTCGTTTCCATTATACACTAGGGACGATAGACATTCGTACCTCGTTCCCACTATCTTCATCTGATGGGTGGGAGGCATGCTTACCCCACGCCATCTTTTATAAATATTTACAAATGTAACTGTAGTGGCATGATCAGACTGATATCCCGGCAACAAGACAAAGCTGGTATAGCCATCAGGTTTCCTTTAAGAAACCTATATGGGTGTTGTTATTCTATGTTTTTCTATTTATCGAACCCTCCAACACCTGCTTACTGTTTAATTAATATACACTGTCTGGATTGGGTTAGAGAATGGTGGTGCCGGCCTACTGAGATTTATATCTCACACCCTACTTGGGCCGCCAATGCACTGGGGTACCTGAGTAGACCTTTCTTGTTTGCAGGACCTAGGTTTGTTTCTGTGTTGCTTGTACCTGGGGATAGGAGCAAAGGACCGAGTGGGAGCTTTAGTTGCTCAGGAGAACGCCCGTCAAGCCTTGTTGTCTTTTATTTATTCTTTTACATTGTATTGTAAGCATGTTGTATTTTTCCTATTTTCACATTGTATCATTCATAATCCCTATATCGTGTAAACAAGATTTGTCCACCTTTTATAAACTGATTATTATTTGTCTCCTGCTGCTGTTTGTTCATTGTTTATCTATCACTGATTCCGCTATTTATTGTGTTTACCTCTGATGATACCGCTGTGTAACTCTGATATGAGGGTATAGTCTCCCCACTATCACCTCCTGAGACCCTCGCTTCTAGTCGGTAGCCTCTGGCGAACAGGGAGACGAGCTTGAGGCCATGTGGCGACCGGTCCGGCCACTGGGTCTTTGGTGAGCCGGTCCAGGACATTACAAAGTGGTATCAGAGGGGGTTTCTCTTCTAATTTGTTTTACTGTTTGGCGACATTAGACAGCGATAGGAAGGAATTGGAATTTTCTAATGAGCTATGTCTGGGATTGGCCACCCCGTGCACTGGGAGTATCCAAATAACCTCAAATGAAATTATTATTTTAATGATTTTGATTATTACAGTTGATTTGATTTCACCGTTGGGTGACGCACATGTTTTCTTTTGGCACTGTTGATGCAATTTTGGGTTCTATTTCTGTTGGAACCCGATGATACGAGGGTATGACATCTCATGCATCATATAGGGACATTTTTGTAAATCACATTCCATTCCATCTAGGGTGCATTATAAATTCCTGCTATTGTGATAGGTACTATGGTAGTTATTCTACGCTTTTGTGATATAGCATGTTCTGTGTTACTGCTTATCATAACATGCAGTTTTTTATCAAAAATGAAATTGGTTGCTTTTGATAAATTAAGTTATTGTGGTTACAAAAGGAGCCAATTTTTAGTTGTAAGGTGTACGGGCACCTTATGGCTGGGAAAGGGTAACCTGTGTGATTATATTTCTAGAAAAAGGGGATGCTAAAGTCAAATTGTAAAATGAGATTGGTTTTGATTAAAGGGAGCCAAATGCCAAACTGTAAAGTGTATGGGCTCTTTACAGATTGGTAGGTGGCCACCCGTATGACTAGATTATTGCTTTGAGCATGTTTATTTCTGGAGTGTACTTTGTTTCGTCTAATGGGATCCAAATTTTCAACCCATGGAGTGTATGGGCGCTTCATGAGTTGGGAAAGGGCAACAAATAATGATTGTATGGCAGGATGCTTTGTCTGATTTTTATATGTGTAAAAGCTGTTTGATTTTGATATGAAATGTTTTGGCTTGTTGGGACCCTCGTAGGTTGCCTAGTGGTTAAAATGAATTTGGTTGAAACTTTCCTATTATGCTTTGAGCTATTTGATAAAATGATCAAGTGCCTAGTGATTTTTTTGTTTGGAAAAGGGTACTTGATGTGTTGAATTTAATCTTTTAATGTGATTAAATGGTAAATGTGAATAAATATAAATGGCTTGGAGAAAGGAACCTGTAGTGGTGTCCTCTGTTGAGACCCCGTGTGTGGGTAGGTTAAGTCTTTCTTGGGAGTTCCTTGGAATGAAACCTTACGCATTTTCCATAGGCTGTTTTCTTTTAGAAATGACGTTAAATGTTAGGCTTTGAGCCCAATGACTTTTGTTGTTCATTACCGAGTTCCGTGATGGGTTATCCCGTGGTAGGTAGCGCCCTTAGATCTTGAGTGCTTGGCTTGTTCGGTGAACTTTCTCATGTTTGGTACTGTCTGGGTACCTTTTTTCCTGTGTAGGACTTCCAGTTCTAATGGAACCCTTGTTCGGATGGGTGGTCATGCTTCTTTTGATCTTGTTAAGGGATTGATCATAGGGTAATGCTCTGTATCAGTTGGTTGGACATGCCTCGGGCATGGGAGGTCACCTTGTTGGTCGTTTGGCCCTTTCTTTTTGCGCAGTAATAGATGACTTGACATGTCATCATCCAACCGAATGGTCGTATGGGGAAATACGACATTTGGATGTATCTCTTGCACTGCTGTGTACAGTCTCGGGTCATCTCTGTAGTAGAGTGACCTAAGCTTTTGAGAATCAAGTTGTCCCAATGCTCGGGATGGTTTTCGGAAGACTCGGGTGGTTGACAATCCGGTCTTGTTGCTATGGATTCCCGGTAAGTTTGACTTGGTGATTGTGGCTCGGAGGAGCGACACACGTCCTTTCAGTTAATTATGACCAAGTCTTCTTATGAGCAGCTTTTCTTTCTCCTTTCTACGACACCAACCCTTCTAAGGTGGGAATCGTTGTGTCAGTTTCATGAAGTTTTCTCTTCCGGGTAGAAGGAACACGTCAAGAAGGCACATTTTGGAATGGTCAGGTCTGTTTAAATGCATTTGAGGCTTGCAGGTGTCTTTATGTGTCGATGCTTGCTCGGCAGCATGACGTTGATCTGGTTGGCGATGTATGCAACCACTTTTTGGAAACACGGTTGGTTGTGGAGGACTTCAGTGGTAAACCGTGAACGATCACAAAATGCCTTTTGTAGGAAAAAGGTATTGTGATCGGTGTGGGAATCTCAATGTGTTGGTAGGCGAAGCCCAGTTTCTTATTTAGAGTCAACCAGGGGTGGTTCGACTGATCTCATTTCCAGTTTTTGGGTATAAATAACTGGAATCGGTTTTAGTCTTCTTGGTGTACTCTGCTATGCGACGAGCATGTCCCCTATCTTACTTTCATCCTGGATGCGCTAAGAGAGCATTGGTCTTATGTCGTGCTAAAGTTTTAAAAAGCTATTGAGCTTGGCTGGTTGTTCTCTTTCGGCATTTCACGCTGCATGAGTGGTTTTGTTCGTGGTTTGATCTTTGAGACGTCACCAAGAGTCAAGTATGAGCATTTTGGTGAATGTCCTCGTGGTGAATGCGGGATGCCTTGGGAGAAGGCATCGTTGTTCAGATTGTAAAGCGCTGACCGCCTAAGCCAGACTTCTTCTTGAATAGTCAGATGGAGTGGCTTGACTCTTTTCGACTTGGGTTTAGAGGTTTATGAGTAAATCGACCATTTGATCATTTAAAAATCATGCTAGGTGCATCATTGGAATTCTTAGAGCGTGATTTTGAAAGACAGTTAAAAGGGTGGTGGAGCTGTGGTTTGAGTCTTGGCCATTTAACGTGAAAAATCTATGGTGGGAAGTACCTCTGTTTGGTTTCTTGACGAGACAACGATGTGATCATGTCTCTTGTGGATTTATCTTGGGTAAGAGCTTTCATGTTGGTTCGGTGGGAAAACGAGCATTGGCTCGGGTGTTGAAAACTTAAGTGTCGTGTGCTTAAGTGGATGATCGTGAAGCGTTGAACGTTTTGAAATGTAACACGATCGTTGAACAAAGCTTCACTACCCTTGAAGGTTGGATGAATTTTGTGTTGTTCCCGAGGGCTTCTCGGGGAAGAGATGTTCTATGGTGGGAAGGTTTTAATGACCCACATTTTGAACCGGGTTAAAAATTGGAGAAATTTTAACTTTTCATTTATTGAACCGGTCGTTGTGAAGATCGGGCTTCGGAACAAGGTTCTGAAGGTTGAAACCATTCCTTTTAATGTTTTTGGATAGGGGCGAAGGCCCGTTAAGTTTCTCGGGTGGCCCGAGACGTTTCGGAAGCACCAGACCCAAGTTTGTAAAGAGCTGCAGAGGGCGCACGGTTGGTGGATGGGTTGACCAAACCATGCGGCCCAAACTGTGCGGCCTTATTTTAAAGAGGTAGTGGCTTACACACGGGCTGCGCACGGTTTTCCAAATTGTGTGCCTAGCCCATGTGAGGGATCTCTGGTAGGAAGAGGGTGCCACACGGTTTGGAAAACTGTGTGGATCAAACCGTGTCGGCCGGTCTGTTTAAATATTTTGATTAAATAAAAAATAAAAATAAATACAATAAAAACCTAAATATCTAATACCTCACCCTCTACCCTATCACTCGACGAGCGTCCCAAGGGGGCTCTCTATACCGCGAGCTCGACCCCCCACCTCGGCCTCCCTTCAACCGGTGATTCCTCCTTCGTTCTTGGTGATTCTTCTTCCGAATCTCCATGGTAGGTCCTTCTCCTCCCTATCCACCTTGTTTCAAGCCGTGTTTCGGCGTATTCGTCGCCCGGTGAGACTCGGCCGAACTCCCTATGGTTTAGGGTGATCCGACTTTTGTTTTCTATTTGTTCCAAGTTTTTGCGGAAGGATTCTCGAGTTGTGTTTGGGTGTATTCTGGCGATCGCCTCCAAAGGCGAAGCGATTCGCCACGTTTCGATCTGCCGGTTTGTTTCTGAGGTAAGGGTTTTGCCCATTATTGGTTTTTGTAGCTTTCTTTTAGTGTCTTATGTTGTTTTAGAGGTTCCTGGTTTGTTTTCCGTAGTGTGTTGGACCTTTGGAGTTGGATTTTCCTTTCCAGAGCTTAGGCAACTCGCCTGCACACACATAGGTACGTACTTATATGTATGTGGGTTCCCCATGTATTCGTATATTCGTGCATGGCAGTGAATGTGCACGTACATGGATATTTTTCCCCATTTCATATATAAAAGTGCATGTGCAGGTGAGAAGAGACAAGCTTATGTGTATAAGCATATGTGTGAGGATCCTCTTACGTGCGCTCATGGCCATGCAGAGCATGTGAATAGAGGCTAGGTGTCCTTATACGTATGTGAAATCACATATTCCTCATGGGGGAGTAGCAGCGGCAGCTTTAGTTAGAAAACACCAAGATCCGGAGTGGATAAATCGATCCACCTTGAGGTAGGATCCCTCTCCATTCCCTTTAATTTAAAGTGAATCCTTTAAAGAGTTTAATACTACATTTCTTTAGTATGATAATAATGAAAGTTTAGTTTCAATTAAATTATTCCCTGCAAATAGTGTGAATTGCAGGGACAATATTAAATTGGTTTCTTGGTGACTAAAATAACGATTTAATAATAAAACCCCTCAGTTAGAGGTGCGTTGTCTTCAAGATAAAAGTAGGAAGTAGATCCTTATACTTGCCTGCTAAATTCTTGGTACGATTTGGTGTTAACTGATGATATAATGTTTCCTATGAATTGTAAAAAATGGTTAAAGAATGATCGTTGCGATCTTGTGATGAAATGGTTAAACTTGAATGGAATAGATTAGGGTGGTAAGACCATGCCTTAGGATAATGGAATAAGCATGGCTTATGTAAATGGAATGGATCTAGTGAATGAGACTTACCTTGGAGGGGTAGTCCATAGTACCTCTTTATGCTTTATAAATCCCCATATGTTGTTGAAATGATATAAAAAGAATGAATAATGAATTGAGGGTTAGATAATACCGTACATGACTGGGTTGCCTCATGTACCTTATATAAATGGGATGAATACGTTAAATGATGTGATAATGATACTTGAGATGGTTTTCCTTAAGTATAATCATATGAATTTGATTATAACCTTTTATGTAGATATGGGCTATATGTTTGATTGTGATTGTGATATGATTATTTGAATTCTTATGAGGTAATTCCATAAGAAGTATATTATAGACATGTTTGTATTATGAGTGTGCACATGGTGATGCCACATAATGAATGATAATAAAGGTGAGCACATGCTGAGGCCACCTAATGATACATACATGTTTGGATGGGAGGCTGTTATACCCCATGCTAGTATTATGAATGTATAGAAGGGAGGAATTCTTACCCCTTGCCAGTATCTTCTAGGAACTAGAGGCATTATTACCTTGTTGTCATTGTATACTAGGGACGACAGGCATTCTTACCTCGTTCTTGCTATTATATATACATGTGTGGAAGGGAGACATTCTTACCCCTTGCCAGTATCTTCTAGGAACGAGAGGAATTCTTACCTTTTTGCCATTATACACTAGGAATGAGAGGCATTATTACCTCGTTTCCATTATACACTAGGAACGAGAGGCATTCTTACCTTGTTGCCATTATACACTAGGGATGAGAGGCATTCTTACCTTGTTGCCATTATACACTAAGAACGAGAGGCATTCTTACCTTGTACCCACTATCTTCAGCTGATGGGTGGGAGGCATGCTTACCCCATGCCATCTTTTATAAATATTTACATATGTAACTGTAGTGGCATGATCAGGCTAATATCCTGGTAACGAGCCAAAGTTGGTATAGCCGTCAGGTTTCCTTTGAGAAACCTGGATGGGTGTTGTTATTCTATGTTGTTCTGTTTATTGAACCCTTCTACACCTACTTACTTTTTAATTAATATACACTGTCTGGATTGGGTTAGACACCGGTGGTGCCAGCCTACTGAGATTTATATCTCACACCCCACTCGGGCCACGATTGCACTGGGGTACCCGAGTAGACCTTTCTTGTTTGCAGGACCTAGGGTGGTTTTAGTGTTGCTTGTACCTGGGGATATGAGAAAAGGACCGAGCGGGAGCTCGGGATGCTTATGAGAATGTCTGTCAAGCCTTTCTGTCTTTTCTTTATTCTTTTACATTTTATTGTAAGCATGCTTTATTGTTTCCCGTTTTCACATTGTATCATTCATCATCCCTGTATCGTGTAAACTGGCTTTGGACACCTTTTATAAAATGATTACTATTTGTCTCCCACTGTTGTTTGTTCATTGTTTATCTATTACTTCTTCCGCTATTTATTTTGTTTACCTCTGATGATATCATTTTGCAACTCTGATAAGAGGGTATAGTCTCCCCACTATCACCTCCTGAGACCCTCGTTGCTAGTCGACAGCCTCTGGTGTATGGGGAGACGCGCTTGAACCCATGTGGCAACCGGTTCGGCCATCGGGTCGTTGGTGAACCAGTCTATGACGTTACATATGTGAAGCACTATATTCTCCTCTACTAACCCCCTCTAACATGGGAGCTCTACAACTCCGGCCCAACATCCTAGGGTCACCCTCCGGAAGGTCTGGCCCACTTGGATCTCTATGTCTTCTACCTACTTCTTGTTGTAGATGTCTTGGCTACCTGTTGTCCAGTGGAGTCTCTCACTATTTGTGCCTTATCAGCAAGAAAGCTCTCCACCAATAGTTCTTGATCAAGCAATAAATCCTACATCGGGATATTGATCAATATCATTGATGCTCTGATCTCCCATCAGATGCCATGCTCAAAGGTTTAGACCAAGAAGAAAGGGTCATGTACCATGATAATGGAGTAGAGAGAGAGGTCAGTGAATCTTTCCGAGTACTGGTCCACTGTCAGGCTATCTGGTTGTAAGTGCAGTAGCTCCTGAATATGAACAAAGTGTAGAGTTTCTAGTATGAACTCCACCCTAAAATGGTGTCGAAGTCAACCAGGGGAGTGTCACCTCCTCGTGTGTGTGGAGCATCAGGCTCAACCATCTCCATATTGTTCCCTGAAAGAGGATAGAACCTAGGATCCCCATCTGGTCTTATGGTGTCGCATACAAGAGAAAAACCCATGCTATAGCCTCCACCTAGTCCTCAACAGCCTTCAGGTCTATCTCACCTCAAAACCTTTGAGGCCTCTGTCTTTGGAACTTGTGAAATGCGCTCAATCAGCATGCACGGTCTGCTGTTGGGGCTGGTGGAAACTGCTCCCTTATGGGTGTAAGTGTTATTGGTATACCACCCGAAGGTGCTATCACCATATGAGGGACCAACACCGACGCCTCATCGCTCAGTTGGACGTCATCATGATCTCTCTCTAGAGTCCTCGATGTCTGTCTATCCAGAGACATCCTAAAAGAAATAGGTGTGCCACTGTCAATAAGTTATACCTAGTGAGATGATTCAAATAGATCAAAAAGAAAACAACATTTTCAAAACAAACTCAACTAGACACACTTAACACTATTGCTCCATTGAAAACATAGAATCTTAGTTCTTATGGTAGAACTGGCCCCTTTACTACCACTGTGTCATGGCCCATCCCTCGGGGCTCATATCGTGACTACCCCAAGCCTCCCTTCCATAGGCCAGGGGTTGGCAACTAGCATTGGAAAGGTATATCCTTAAAAATGGAATGCATTTCCTAAAAAACTATACACACACAGACAGGACACACTGCACACAGGTATAACACAATGGAAGAATAAAGGTATAACCATAACTAAAAACCTCAATAGAGTGTAAAAGTAAGTACTGAAAGCAAAAGTGGCCAGAATAGTATCCCAACTGAAATGGAAGTATAAGTAAACAAAAAAACATCTCTTGAGGTCTTCCTTCAAGGATCCTACCTAAAGGGTAGGTACATCTTGTCACTGCGGCTCTCCACGTCAACTGGTCACCTCTGTACACCGTCAAGTCTTGGATCCCCCAGTCTCAGTCAATGTTTCCTATCGTCTGCACAAGACACAACAAGGTGTGGGAAAATCCCATGCATGGTTGAGTATAACAATACATAGTATGGACCCTAAGATCCTTGAATGTATCTCAAGAATCAAGAAATTAATAACCACAAATCATGATCTCAATCACAAAGCACAGAGAAAAAGACATCTCACCCCAATTATAACTTAAGTATAGATGTACAAATGATTAGCTGAAAGCTAGATCTTATTATTCTTTTGAGAGGCTCTACTAATAACCCACACAGTATCCATAGATACAGACCCATAATGGATTGATAGAGTTTGACCCACATAGGATTGCTAGGCGCTCACCCACATAGGATCGATAGATGTTGACCCACATAGGATCAATAGATTCTGACCCCAAAAGGATTGATAGGCAGTAACCTACACAGGATCACTGAGTGCTGTCCCACACAGGATCACTGATCGTAGACCCACATAGGGTCGATAGGTACTAACCCACACTGGATCACTATTCATTCTTCACGTCACATCCAGCCACAAGATTCCCACACTAAGAACGCTTGATTCTGGGAGTATCTACTCCTCAAGAAATTGGTTGTACCTCAACCTCCACAAATTTCCAAGAATAAATAACCTGATGAATTTCCTTTTCATAAGGTTGCCAACACAATAGGCAGCGCATCAATCAGACGATTAATTTGTAATTTATAAGCATTTTAGTGTAGAGGGCTGGTTGGTTTAAGGTTCTCTCCAACCCGGTCATAATCCAAATTTCTCCAAAACTCAAGTGGATTATATCAAAAGGATTTCCTTATCCTAAGGGTTCTGGCACCACAGATAGTTTTTCAAACAGACATCTAGTATAAGAGATATGCCAATTTAAGCGAAACTAGGTCGTAAGTGGGTCCAGGTCTGGTCCGACCCAACCTTTCCCGTTGATCGATGTCCGAAGGGGCTAGGCTCGGCCTAGTTCCTCTAGGCCTTTTCCGAACCACTAGGCCATGGGCTTGGTCCACTATTCCATGGGCTCGACCCTCTGGCCTCGGGCTAGGGCCACTGGTTCAGCATGGACCACCCAGCTGGGCGCGGCCCGCCGGGCTGTGGACCGCCAGCCCTGTGGCTGGAACGGGGGGTCTGCTCTCATCCTGAATGGATTTTTCACTTGGTTCCTTCAATAATTGTCACCAGTTGGTGCTGCTCCACCTGTTCGGTCTGCGTGGACTGGTCATCTGCATACCTATAGGTGCAGGTCTGCCTTCCACCACGACTCAGAGCTATGACCCTCCTCCATGGTGCACCTCCACAGTGCACCACCCAGATTCAATGTGGATAGAAAAGGATAGATGAACCTATCCACTACGGCGCCTTCGGGTGCCATCGTCCCTTCATGGTCGGTGGGATCCAGCTGCCAACTCAACCAGTCACTGACATTGTCATACTGGTGGAGCTTCCGCAGGCCACCAGTGAAGCTCAAGTAGTCCAATATTATTGACATCTATGCATACGGCCCTCTTAGGATGACACCTACACTGCGCAGCCCTTGGTTTCACCTTTCTGCCATATTTTTTGGTCACCCACAAATAATTCAAGCAATACCGAGATCGGAAGAGGGTCTGGGCCATGTTGGTTCGGCCCGCACCCTCTGCGTTAGCATGATAACATGGGAATAAATTCAATAATGAACAAATCTTAGTTAAACAACGAAACCCCATAACTCAAACACATTGGTAGACGGTGCAGATGAGGACGTCAGACCCTCGTTCGATGTGTGTTCATTGGTGTTCATGGATCTCCATGTTTAATCTTCAAAGGATTTGAAGCTCCATTCTATAATGGTGGAGGCCGTCGCCATCACATCATCAATAATTTTCTTGTGGGTTCCAAAAAACCACACCAACCTCTTGTCTAAATAAAATAAAGAGAAGTTTAACTTTTTGAACAATTAATGTGGTTCATTAATTATTTTAATTAATGAACTCATTAATCTCCTGATAGTGCGATTAAAGAACCAAGTTTAACCATCCATTAAATGATTTGAAAACCTAGCGGTCCCGCCACCATCGCTCATCGGTTACAAAGAAAGAAATAAAATAAATCATGTAGTTATTTTAATTTTTTTCAGTCCAAAAATTAACCTTTTCATCTGACATTTTCTATTTGAAGTTATGGTTCTCCAAAGTGGATCCTGGCACTACGAATTCAATGGTTCCCTTGGTTTTTTAATCTGAGCATCAGTTCAAAATATATAATTCTTCTCTTGCACATTTACTGGATGTACCTTAAAGAAAGTTTAAAATTTTTTTTTGGAATCTCTAGGTCTCATAATCACCTGCAATCAATTTTCACAGACTCGTAGTAATCCCAAATAATTTAAGAAAAATTATATGGAAATTATAGGTCTTTTCAATCTCTCCTCCTTAGGGATTTACATCCCTGAAATCCTCAACAAAACTATAGAAACAAATGGGGGTACTCAAAACGTATCTGAGCCTCCTACTCCCATGTCCTCTCCTAGAGGTTCCCATGCCACCACCAAACTTGCACTATAGGAATAGAACACCCATGAAGGACCTAATCATGTTGATCATCTATCTCCACCAAGATCATTGTAAAGATCACCCCATTTTCCATGTCCAGCTGACCTCAGTCAATAATGTGGGATGGATCATGCACATACCACCACAGCTGTGACACATGGAACAATTATGCACTTGGTGTGTCTGTGGGGGAAGATATAGATGGTACGCCACCTCTACCACTCTGCTGAGAATCTGGAAAGGTCTAATGAAACTTGGAGATAGCTTTTTTCCCTGGCCAAATCTTTGCAATCCTCCTCGGGTTGAGACCCGTAGGAAGACATGGTCTCCCTCCTCAAAATCCAAGTTTGTCTATATCTTGCACTCCCATCCACAACTAGGATGTAAAATGATCATATCGATATGAAACGATTGTCAATGGAACCTTGTGAAGTGGAACAATCTCTTGTGTGTAGAGGTTTCCCAAGATTTCTACGGGTTCCTACTCTCAGATGGGTAGTAAGTGTGCTGACTTGGTAAGTCATTCAATGATCACCTAGATGGAATCATGGACCCTGGATGTATGCGACAGTCCAATCACGAAGTCCATGGAGATATCATCCCACTTCCATTCTAGCACCTCAAGTGGATATGCTAAGCTTGCTAGAACTTGTTTCCCGACCTTCATTTGCTGAAAAGTAAGGCATCGTGAAACGAACTCTTCCATTTCTTTCTTTATCCATGGCCACTAGTATTGATACTGGAGGTCCAAGTGCATCTTCTCCACTCCATGATGTACCTAAAAAGGGGATGTGTGGAACTCCTTCAACACCTCCTCTTGTAGCGTCATCGGTACCATCATGTTTCCTCTGAAAAGGATGGCATACTCCCCACCTTCATAAAATCTTTCAGGAGCCTATCCTGAGTATATCTGAGCACATCGTGTCTTGTAGTCCATGTCCCCAAGATATGCCTCCCGAACTCACTGAAGGAGTGTGGGATTGATAATCATAGACTGGAGGTAAGTTACTACATCACTATCCAATAAGGATATATGCAATGCGGCCAACTACTCTATCTACTCATTTGGAAACTCTAGACCGGACCTCCTGCTGAGTGTGTCTACCATGATGTTACCCTTACCAAGAGTGTAGACTATCTCAAAGTCATTGTCCTAGAGGAACTCCATCAATCATTGTTGTCTTGGGTTTAGGTTCTTCTGTGAGAAGATATACCTCAGACCATTGGGATCAGAGTAAACAGTAAATCGTTTACCCATCAAGTAGTACTGCCACATCCTCATCACAAAGACCAGTACTTCTAACTCCCTATCAGGGGTTGTGTAGTTATTCTCATGTTACCTCAGCTGTCATGAGCCATAGGTGATCAATTCTCTCTTCTACATTAGGACACAACCTAGTCTAGTCCCTAATGCGTCGCATTAGACTATACACCCAAATCCCTCTTCTGGTATCCTCAAGATGGGGGCACTCGTTAGTCTCTACCTCAGCTCCTGGAAACTTTTCTAGCACCTCTCAATTCACAAGAATGGTTGACCCTTCTTCATCAAAGTAGAGAAGTGTTCTACTGCCCTGGAAACGTCAGGTAAAAATCTCTTGTAGTACCCAGACAACCCCAAAAAACTCCTCACCTCGGTCACAGTCCTAGGTGGCTCCAAAGAAATAATTGCCTCTATATTTTCCAGATCCACTGCAATTTCATCATCTGAGATAACATTACCTAGGAAGTGGAATTCCCATATCCATAACTGGAACTTTTAGAACTTTACATACAGATGGTTCTCTAAGAGTGTATCAAGAACTATCTGTAGATGTGTAGTGTGCTCCTCCTACATCGTGCAGTATACCAGGATATCGTCAATGAATACTATCACAAAGTGATTGAGGTATGGATGGAAGATCCTGTTCACAAGTCCCATGAACACTTACGGAAAATTTTTCATGCTGAAAGGAATCACCAAGAACTCGTAATGGCTATACCAACAGCAGATGGCTATCTTCGGTACGTTCTCATCATGTTCCCTAAGCTGATGATAGCTGGATCTGAGGTTTATCTTTGAAAACCATCGTTCTTACTTCATCTGGTCGAAGAGGTCATCAATCCTTGATATAGGATACTTGTTCTTCATATTTACCTGGTTCAGGTGCCAATATTCCATGCAAAGCCTAAGACTCCCATTTTCCTTCTTGGCGAACAAAATCAGGGATGTCCAAGGAGAAACATTGGTCCTTAAGAACCCCTTTCTCTACAAGTCTTCCAACTATATCCTCAACTCATGAAGCTCCATGAAATCCATCTGATATACTCGTGTAGATATCAGCGTTGTCTCGGGGTACATGTCGATGAAAAATTCTACATCTCTATGAGGAGGTAGTCCCATAACATCATCAGGGAAGACATCCGCATACCGGTCCACCAAAATAGGATAGATTGGACTCCTCTCGTCCACTACTCTGAGGGTGAGGATATCCACCTGATGAGTGATCAGATGCACCCTCCTTTGAGAAACTCCATCCTATGGTGCAAAGGTTTACTTCTCACCTGTGAAGGAAAACATGTTCCCATACTCGCAGACACACCGCACTTTTCACCTAAAACAGACGATCTGAGCATGGACTATAAATACCCAGTCCACACCCAATATGACATCGTAATGACTCCATGATGCTACTAGGAGATCCAATACAAATCTCTTACCTCAAAGAGTAATCTCACACTGCCTGAACCAATGTGTAATCATCGAATCCTTTTTCATAAGAGTCTCTAAATGTAAGGATCAAGCCAACATCTCCATCAAAATCTTTGAGCTCCGAACGAGTGTCATGGAAATGAAAGAGTGAATGGAACTGATGTCAATAAGAACTAAAGATAGGGTGTAATAGATCTAGATTTTTCCTAGAATAAACTTCAGAGAATCGTGATCGTAGGACTCTACCACCTGAAGCTGAGCTCACCCCTTTCCACCTGCTCCCAATGGTCTGGGTGGACCACTTGAGGGTGGTGGCAGAAGAACCTCAAACCATGGTCTACCGCCTATGGCACATCCTTCTCCTCTACCACATCTGCGACCCTATGGATCACCTCGCTCAAACCTCAGCTGTTGCCTCAGTGTTCCCTCAACCGTATCCTAATCATCAGTATGACGGGTCGAGTAGTCGCGATCTATGTGACCCTACCTTCCGCATGTGAAGAACAATCTGATCCTATGTTGACCCCCTCTATCTTGTGAGCTCTGCACCTCCGACCCTATATCCTTGGGTCTCCCTCTAGAAGGTCTGGCCCACTTGGAACTCTGCATCATCTTCCTACTGCCTACTACAGATGACTCGGCTACCTGTCATCTGATGGGGGCTCTCACTGTCAGTGTATACTCAGCTAGAAATCTCTCCACTAATAGTGCTCACTCAAGCACTCCAGTTTGTGTCGGGATATTGAGTGATATCATCAACGCTCTGATCTCCCTTCAAAGAGCCTTCTCAAAAGTCCAAGCTCTAAAGAAATTTTCTTGTGCCATGTCGGTGGGGTAGTGAGAGATGTCAGTGAATCTGGCCAAGTATTGGACCACTGTTAGGCTTCCCTGCTATAAGTGCGACAGCTCCTGAATACGCACAAAGAGTAGAGTCACTGGTACGAACGCCACCCTGAAACGGGTCTCGATGTCTAACTAGGAGAGTGTGGCCTCCTCATGTGTCTTGAGCATCCGGCTCCACCATCTCACTATTGTGTGCTAAAAGAGGCAAGAACCTAATATAGTCTGCTGGTGTCTCAACCAAGAAAAAACCTTATGCCACAGCCTCTAACCACTCTTAAGCTGCTTGCGGGTCTGTCTCGACTCGACACCCCAGAGGCCTCTATCTCTGGAACTCATGAAAAATTGTCAGTCAGCATGCATGGTCTGCTGGTGGGGTTGGTGGAAACTGCTTCCCTAGGGGTGGTGGTGTTGCTGGTACAACACTTGAAGGTGATATCACCATAAGAGGGACCTGCACCGATGCCTCATCACTCGGTACGCCATCATCGTGATCTCTCTCTGGAATCCTGGATGGTTGTCTACATGGTGGAATCCTAAAATAAATAGGTGCACCATAGTCAATAAGTTATAACTGGTGAGATTACTCAAAGAGATCAAAAAGAAAACAACATTTTCAAACCCACACAACTAGTGTTTTCGTGTACCGAGTCAAAAATAATAATTTAGAGTCCTGGTGTATGGATACATCGGTCGCCGCACCAACACTGCACTCCCAAAACTGAAACCCAAACTCAATACACTTAACACTATTCCTCCATTGAAAACCTAAAATCTTAGTTCTTATAGTAGAACCGACCCTTTTGATACCACTTTTTCACGACTTGTCCCCTCGGGCACGTGTTGTGACTACCCCCAGCCCACCTTCCATAGGCCAGGGGTTGGTCACTAGCATCAGAATTGTATATCCCCAAATAGGGAAGAAATTTTTTCAAAACTTGTACACACAGAGATAGAGCACACTGCGCTCAAGTATAACAAAATGGAAGAAGAAAGGTACAACCACAACTAAAAACATCAATTCAGTGTAAAAGTAAGTATTGAAAGTAAAAGGGGCCAGAATACAATCCCAACCAAAATGAAAGTACAGGTAAAAGTAAAAACATCTCTTGAGGTCACCCGCCAAGGATCCTACCTGAAGGGTAGGTACAACTAGTCACTATGGCTCTTCACGTCAACCGGTCACCTTCTACACCATCAAGTCTTGGATCACTGAGTTACATACAAAGCTTCCCGTCATCTGCACAAGACACAACAAGGTTTAGGTGAAGCCTATGTAGGGGTGAGTATAAAAATACTCCGTAGGGACCCCGAGACCCCCAAATGTCTCTTAGAATTTCACTAAGGAATAACCTCTAAGCATGACCTCAATCACAAAGCACAATTCAAAAGACATCTCACACTAGTTATAACTTAAGTACAGAAGTATAGATTATTAGACATAAGTTAGATCATCTTATCCTGTTACGAGGCTCTTTTTACCCACATAGGATTGATATATGTAGACCCACATAGGATCGATAGATGCTGACTCACATAGGATTCCTAGCCATTAACCCACACAGGATTGATAAATGTCATTCCAAACAGGATGGATAGGTTCTGACCCAGATAGGATCATTGAGCACTGACCCATACAGGATCACTGAGTGTTTACCCACACATTATCGATAGGTACTGACCCACACATGTTCACTATTCATTCTTCACATCACACCCAACCATAGGATTCCTGCACTAAGAATTGTTGATTCATGGAGGATTCGCTCCTCAATCCATTGGTCATACCTCAACTTCCACAAAGTCCCATGAAGAAGTAACCCAATGAACCACTATGTTATAACGGCTCTAATGCAATAGGAGGCGTATCAATTGGAAACTCAGTCTGTAAGTTATAAGCATTTTAGTACTGAGGACCCGGTTGGTTTCAGGTTTTCTCCAACCCAGTCATAGTCTCACTTTCTCCAAAACTCAAGTAGAGTATCTCAAAAGAACCACCTCGTCTTAATGGTTCTAGTGCCATATAGGGTTCGTCAAATGGATGTCTAGTTTAGGAGATATGCCCATTTAAGCGAAACTTTGCGAAATGTGGATCAACGTCCGATCAAACCTGGACAACTGGGTCTGGTTTGGTTGAGCCCAATTTGGCCCATTGGCTGCGAGCAGGGCCCACTGGGATGTAGGTTTGGACCTCCCCACCCAGCTGGGTGCAGCATGCCAGGCCGCGGAACCGCCCGACACACTGGCTAGCATGGGGGTACGCTCCCCTCCCAAACGGATTGGTTCTTCAAGTACTTCAATCAGTGGCCCCAGTTGGCGACGCTCCACCTGGTCGGTCTGTGTGGACAACTCATATGTGGACCCCTAGGTGAGCGGGTCTTCCTTCTATCACAGCTCAGAGCTACGACCATCCTCTACAGTGTGCCGCCGCAGTGCGCCGCCCAACTTCAACGCGGCTGGAAGAGGTCGGCCGCACCTATCCTCTACGGTGCCTTCGGGTATCACCATCACATCACGAACAGCAAGATCTGACCTCCACCTCCTCCAGTCGTTGGCACCGCCACACCGGTGGCACTTCTGCATGCCACCGGTGAATCTCTGGTGGTCCGATTTTCTTCTCGTCTACGCCTACAGCCCTCTCGGGATGGCGCCTACACTGCACAGCCCTCGGTTTCATCTTGCCGCCATATTTTTCAGTCACCCACAAAAAATGCAACCAATACCGAGATCCGTGGAGGGTTTGGTCCTTGTTAATTCTTCCTGCACCCTCCGCATTAGCATTGTAACATGGGAAGCAATTCATGAATGAACAAATCTTAGTTAAACTACAAAACACCCTACCTCGAATGCATTGGTATACATTGCATGTAGATGAAGAAGACAAGTCCACATTCGAAGCGTGCTCATTGGCATTTGTGGATCTCCATATTGAATCCTAAAAGTTGTCAAAGCTTCATTCTACGATGGTGGAAGACGATGCCAGCACTCCATCAAGAATTATCCCATAGGATCCCAAAGCCCACGCCAACCTCTTTTTTAAATAAAAGAAATGGGAGTTTAACTTTACGCACAATTAATGTGGTTCATTAATGATTTTAATTAATGAAATCATTAATCACCTGATGGTGTGGTAACATAACCAAGTGTAACCAGACATTAAATGATTTTGCAACCTAGAAGTCCCGCCACCATTGCTCATCGGTTAAAAATAAATAAATAAAATAACTCATGGAGTAATTTTATTTTTTTTGTAAATTCCAAAAATTAACATTTTTGTCCGACTATTACTGGTCAATGTTAAGCTTCACCTAAGAAAATCATGGTGCTATGAATTCAACGGTGCACTATGATTTTTAATTTGATCCCCAGTTCAAAAGATATAAATCTTCACCCACATGTTTACTGAATAAACCTTAAAAAAATGTTCAAAATTCTATTCTGGGCTCTCAGGGCCTCGGAATCACGTGCTATCAATTTTTGCAAACTTATAATAATCCTAAATATTTTTAAACAAAATTATATAGAAATTATGGGTCTTTACATCTCCTATATTTAAATGTTTATTAAAAACAAAAATGATAATAATAATCGGTTAAGATAATATCAAATAATAATAAACCATCACAAGAAGAAATAATAAATTTGTCTACAAAAAATAAAAAATAACACATAAAGTTAGATTTAAATCATTCCATAAATAACTTACCTTAAATATATTCATAACATGTCAGGCCAAAATTCAAAATTCAAAAATCAATTAGATATGAATATATATTTATCCAAAATAAAATTAACATTTATCCATAAATAACATTAATCAATCATAAAGGTACATATAAAAAATGTATATTCCCTAATCATAAGTTCTCTAAGAGATACTAATATTTTCCCAAAATAACCTGAATCGCCACAAAAAAATTATAAATTATTCTAAAAGTAAACTCAATATTTATTCCTCAAATAATATCAACCATTTATAAAAACCATACACTATCTAATAATTTACCATTCAACTTAATTACAATAATATTGGAAAAAATTGTAGTGAAATTTTTCAAAAATATATTCAACCACCTAATCACAAAATCACTTTTCAATCCCATTGTTATATATTCTATAAAACGTAAGTTCAAAAAAATATAATAACACTTGTCTAAATTTATCATAATTACTTCAACATCAAATAGTGTACTGAGCCTGAAGTTTTTTTTAACATTCATCTTATCTCCCCACTAATATTCTTCCAAGATAAAATTTACTATAAATCACATGTTAAAACAAAGGGGTTGATGTACTTTAATAATTTATTTAAAAAAAATCCAAAAATCATTAATCATAAAAAAAACTCAACCCATAAAACCTCAAAAGGGTATAGGTGCCTTTAAACTTATAGTCAAACATAGATTTATTAACTATTCATGGAATTCAAAAGTGTTAAAATATTATTATATAATAACTCCCAAAAAATTAATGTTACACAAACATTTCTCTAATACCAACTGAGATTCCTTATACCTGCACACCTGAATATGGTGATAATGAACATTCTTCTTTAAAAACTGAATTTTTTACCAATTTAACAACCCAAACATAAACCTCAATAATTACAAGATCAATAATAAATATTTAGTCATAGATAGACCCATAACTATATTATTTTTAGAGTATATAAGAATTAGGGAAAACCCTTTATGTAAAAAAACAAGTCTTTCTCTTCAAATTCATATTTTACTTACTAAACCAAAAACTTACATTTTCATAGTAAGTCTTCATCATCTCACCAAAGAATTGACTCACATGATACCCATCAAGAAATATACTATATAATATCATTAATCAGCACCTAGGGAAATGGAAACATAAGATGGGTAATCTCAAGTTCTTAGTGTAACACCACAATATTTTATGAAATATGTTTTCAAATAAATGTAATTGTATAAATTGATTGTGTTACATTCAAATCTGAGTATTAATAAACCTCAATATATTATTAATATTATTATTTAAACCCCAAAGTTTTAAACAAGTCATTAAATTATATTTTAAAAATATAAATAAAAAAATTATGAGAATTATAGGTTTTACACATGAATAAAATAAATTCATTCTTTATCAATTGATCAGAAATGAAAATAAAAAATCATTTAAAGCAAAAGAAATATTGTTCTTAAAAATTATTTTATACGCAAGAATTGTTTTTAAATAATTAAATTAAATTAGTCACTATTGGTGATTGATAATAATGAAATTTATATATTATATAGTTAATAATTTTTTTAGTATTCATTAAATATTTTCAATAAGAGTGGATAATAATAAATCCATTTTTATGTTTAAAGAAATGTATTTTTTTCAAAAAAAAAGTTGTTTCATCGTGTTCTATTAACTTATTCTAAAAATATTTTTTTTCAATTTTATAAATGGTATTTAAAAAAAATTAATTAAATTTTAGAAATCATCATGTTGAAATAATCCTATATTTAATTTTTTATAATTTTTTTTAAAATGTTTATTTTTCAATGAATTGTGAAAAATACTTTTTTTATTGAAAACTACCTTTTTGTTTAATGAATATACAAAGTTAAATAATATTTAAAAATGGTTTGAAATAAAAATTAATTCCATTAAATTAGTATTAATCTAATTCATATCATTTGAACGAAATTCATGTTAAATTTTTATATAAAAACATTATATAGTTAGGAAAACTTTTTCTTTGGAAAAATGTTTTTTCATCGCGTCTACATGTTTAATTTTAAATTAAATTCATTCATTTATATAAATTGAATTGTGTAAATTGGATTCAATATATTGAAACAAAATAGTTAATATTATATAATAATTATAACTTGTTTTTTTTATCATAATAAATAGTATAAATAAAAAATTTAATTACTACGGTTAAGGTTAAAACAGGTTTGTCGGGGGTTAAACCAAAGGGTTAGGCTAGCTTTTCTAGTAAAAATTATCTGAATAATATTTTTTTGAAATATTTTAACCTTATAGTACAAAAAAATTATAATATATGTTCATTTAGAATCATTATTCTTGGGAGTTATTTTATCATTTAGGAATTCTTTTAGTGTTAACCTAAGGCAGTATTCTAAAAAGGAGGCATTATTCTTAACTAAGCATTATTATTCTATTTATTCTTCATTATCCTTAAAATATTTTTCAAATATGATTATATAATAGAATAATTATATTTTATATAATAATATTTTACTATGTTAGTGGAATAACCTACATTTATCTCATATTCCATCAAATGGGAAATGAAATCATCAATCGTGTGTACGGTGGATTATCGCCTCTCAACCCGATATAATTTTTTTCCATCACTGCCTAACACGGTTGGATATAATCATGGATTTAATATATTTATATGATATTTATGACATAATTATACTTATATAATTATAATATAACATCTACCTTCTTACATTCCAACCCATTGGAAAATGATAGCATTACTCGTGCGTATGTGTGGACTATTATCCCTATTAAGCAATGTAAAACGTTTTTTATTTCATTTTGAAATAAACGGTAAAAATGACTGATTTAATGAATATATATAATATATATGTTATAAAAATTATTCCAGAAATTTGAATTAATATTTATCTTTATTTTGTTCCTTCCATAAAGAAAATAGAAACAACATTCATGCATATGTACGATCTACCATCTCCATGAATGTTGCAATACATTTTTCTATATATAACATTTATGGATGATTCTAAACATGTATATAATTTATATATAAGATATTTATATCATGGTAATAAAAATTAAATAATGTAAACACGATCAAATTACAAGGACTTAAACTACTAACCAAATACAAATATGAAAAACAAAGTAGTTATCACCCAAAATAGTTATTTTAAAAAAGACATGTTAAAAAATGGTTAATAAAAAGTTATAATTAAATTCAATATGGAATGATACATATGATTATGGTTCTATTATATTTGTATAATAAACCAAAATTTATTATACAAGTGGTTCAAACATATATGAAGAAAGTCGATACTTGAGTAATGGGATTTCTAATCTCTCTTTTATTTATGGAAGACATATGACATATTCACCACTAATTTATTTTGTTTGTTATATATCCTACCCATTTGAAATTTTATATTATGATTATTTTTATTTTTTTGATATTTAAAGTTTTATTTTATTTTATTCTTTAATGTGTATTACTAATGAAAATTTTCAACTATGGTAAGGGATTTTCGTCTCACTTTTATTTCTGTAGGACACATTCTATATTCACCAATTGTTTCTTTTTATAGTGTATATAAAAACCATGAATTTATTTTATTATTATCAATAAATTTATATTATATATATATGTGTGTGTGTGTGTGTGGTTATGTATTTCATTGGGATTATTATTCAAACATTACCAAAGTGGTAAAAGTGTTGTGTTACAGTCTCATTATTATCGAGATTATTTATGATTATTCATCAGATGGTGAAATGTTTGTGAAACCCATTTATTTTCCATGGGTTATGATTTAATGAAATTTTTATGAAACCAATTTTTTTATGGGTTCTAATATGACTAATGTTTAATGATATTATGGAACACATATGTATGATTCTCATTATGTGATGGGAGGGCCTGAAATTATGTATACCTCTAATGAATTGGGTAATGATTTATATTTCATGATCACAAAGGTACATGTGAGGTTGTACTAACACTAAAAGAGGGTATATGGGATGTTATAAAATCCCCAAAATGGGGTAAAAGTGAGGTTATTCCAATCCTTAAGTGGGTACATGGGATGTTATCCCAAGACTAACATAATATAAGTGTCTCATTGGGTAACCTTAACATAAGTTTTTCTTTAATTATATGTATGTCAAAAATCTATGTCTTATTCCAATTTTATGAACTCATGGAGTATTTTATTTGATTTATTTATTATTCATGTCTTATGAACTACTAGTATTTATACAATGACTCTTTCTTGTAATTTATGATAAGTAGGGTATGGTTTTCAAATTTTATTCTAATGTTTCTATACCCTTATCCTCATGTTATGCTCATGTGATCATTGATATCTCCATTGATTACCCTTATTGAGCAATTGATAACACCCTTTTTTATGTTTACTTTCCATGGGTTATGTATAATGTTTTTATGTATGGTATGTCTATGAAAATTAAAAAATGTTGAGAACATTATGGGAGATGTTGAAGATATTTCATGAAAGAACAATATTGTGTATCTAGTCTCCAAAGACAGTAAACCTCTATAGTCCTAGGCCATGTATTGGTGAAGTGTATTGAATATTCATCTAAAAATATTTAATATTTATGTATAAAAAGTGTGGTTTTATATACTTGGTATCATACAATAGGTCTATTCAATATTTGGAGATAAGGGTTAAAAAACATTGGTGGAAATCCTAGGGTTAAGTCTACATATAACTTAAAATCATAAATTTTTTTCAAGGAATAGATTATATGTTTTTGAAAGAAATTAAATATATTTTTATATATTACAGGTGGATGTGCTATGTAATAGGGGTACCTAGGTGTAATAAAACCTAAATGGTAGTATTGGGTTTGACTCGATCATCACCTAATGCTTAAAAATGATCTTATCTCTACACCTAGTTTGACACTCCCAAGGGATATTCTTTGGTTAATTCACATTTTATTTATGAACCATCATGTTGGATTTAAATAGATGATTATCATGGATCACCTATTTTAAACCAAATGATTCATAGATTAAAAATTGACTGTCATGCTTTAGACATCCCAGAAATGATTTTCATGATTTTATGGTTTCCCATAATGATTATTGTTTCTCACATTCTGATTTTTAATTTTCTTCAGTGACTATAACCTGATGGAATAATGTGAATAAAAAATGTGATTTCCAATTCAACAACCATCCTCATGAGAATCCAAATATCTTAGAAGCTGGGATGAAATATTTTTTTACTATACTCACTCATCTCTCTTAGACTATAAGTTATAACATAGGTCATGTTAACTTATAAATTTTAGAAGGAGGGGAAAAATTACATTGAATATTTTATGTGAAAACTTCAACTCTCATTCTTTGGGAATTTTATTCAACTGGTTTTGGATAAATGAATCAATGTGATTGAAAAATATTTTACATTCTTCAGTGCTTGGACCATGAAAACTTTGTCCTGACCAATTATTGTTTGGAAGGAGAATCATGCCAATGGTGGAATATATTAATTGTAAAAGGGAAGAGGATGAAATTGAATAAATGGAATGGGATGAATTTAATTGAATATTGTTTAGTAATTACTTCTCTCATACTCTACATACAAATATTTTAAAGCAATTCCATGAGATTAGTCATAAGGATGATGAATCTATTATTACTTATCTAGAAACTTTTACAAGGATTCCACGGTGTGCTTCATGTTTAATACTCATACTTTAAAGAAAAATTGAATGATTCTTTAGTGGTCTGAAACCATTTATTTGAAAATAATTATCTATATGGTACTTTAGAAGCTATTAGTAAATCATTTTATGTGTGCTGAAATTGGAAATGAAATCAAAAAACCCTCAAGGTTTAGGTGATAAGAAATACAAGATAGAGTTTCATGGATGCTCCAATGGTCTGTCAAATGGTGGTAAGAAAAAGTTTCAACTGCCTTCTTAGTAAAAGTTTGGTATGGATAACATAGGTGAATATCTAAAATTAACAAGAAAATGTTTCATGTGTGGGAAACCTATCCATGAATCAAAATATAATCAACATAAAGTGAAGAATCCAGTAAATGAAAGGAATTAAGATAGGGTTCAAAAAAATAAATAACCCACCCTTCACTGAAATAGAAGTAATGAGTTGAGCAATTATCTGAATCAATTTCCTATTCAAAAAGATAATGTGGATATTACGCTACAAAATCCTATGAAGACAATGGACAAAGAGAATTTTTTTCAATCACAACATCTAAAGTGAAGCATGATAATTATGGAATGCTTATCCTCCAATCCGGTTTTCATAATTTCATATTCTATTTTGTGTGAAGGATTCCCTTGAAAATATTAGTGTTTATCCTTTAGTGAAATTTAGTTTGATTATAAGTATTGATTATCTCTCTCTATATATATTAAAGAATAAAAAATCACAATTGATATTATGGATCAACCTATGATCTTCTATCAGTTCAGGGATGAACCCAAACTTCCAATGAAAATGATGTTTGACTATGATGGGAGTTTATTTAAATTAGAATTGGAAAATTATCTTTTTAATGCATATCTGATTTCTTTTTGGAAATTGATAACGGTATTTATAATTTGGTATGAGACATTATGAGTCATTAAAATTATTTCAAGATAATTGCTAAGTTAATCTAGAGTGTTTTCAGATCAAATCATTCCAATATTTGGGATTCAATATTGTTCTAAAATATCTTATAGGATCCTTAAGGTTATTTTTTTAATGGGTTAAGTTTATCTTTGGGAATTACTATTGATGTTTCAGAACCTAATGCTTTGTTCTTATCCATATTGGATAAATTGTTTTAAATATTTTGGTTTTCAAAAAAAAATCTAGAAATGGGAGGAAGAAATTTTCATCCTTTTATAGATCATATGATATATTAAAAGTAAAATTTATTGTTTCATTCATGAAAAAAAATCGTCTTTAATATTTATTAATATGAGTAAGAGATGAAGTGGAAATTGACTGAATCACATCTAAAATATGAGATTGTGATTGGGAACTAGAATTTAGTTGATTAAGTGTATACTCTCATTATAATTTCTCAAAATTATGAAAAGTATATTTAAATAAAAATGTTATACACTTACATTATATTCTAATGAATGAATGGTTTTTCCAACCTTATAGATTTATGGATTTATGGTCATTAACTTTCTCATGTCCACATTCTTTATCACTATATACTAGTATTTCAGTATTAGATTTCTCTTACATATATAATCTTCACTTCCCAATAGTTTTATACTATTTAGAAACCTAGTTATGTGTTATTATAAATAAACATCATAATTTATTTTCCCTCTTTACAAAAGGAAGTTCAATTAACCCTTTTTACAGTGTGGGTTTTCCATAAAAGAAATTTTCAAATATCAAATCCACTGTGAAAGATTTAAAATTGAGAGTATTAATTTTCTTAAGTGGGTAGAATTTAAAACCCAAGACTTTATGAAATATATATTTTTCAGATAAATTTAATTTCTTCGATAGATTTTATTTCATGTAACACCGTATTGTATTGAAACAAAATATATTATTAATATTATTATTTAAACATAAACAATATAACCTTTCCATTAAATTATTGGGTATAAATTGAACTAAATAAATTATAAATAGTATATGTTTTACACATGAATAAAACAAATACATTTTTTAACAATTTATTGTAAATGAAAATAAATATAGTTTTAAAGTAATATAAATAATAATTTGAAAATATATTTTATGTGCATGAAGTTTATTTATCAAAATAAATTAAATTAGTTACTATAGTTGAATAATTATATTAAAATTTATAAATTATATATAAAATATTTTATTTTATCACTCTTCTAATATTTTTTGTAAGCATTGGATAAGAATAAATCCAGTTTGTTGTTTAAAAATTTCAAAAATGTAGTTTTGTTGCATTTTATGCATTTATTTTAACTTATTTTTTCTTTTTATGGAAATTTTATTTTAAAAAATTAGTTTTATTTTTTAAATAATAATTTAAAATTTTATATTAAATTTTATAGATTTTTTTGAAAATATTAGTTTTTCAATGAATTGTGGGAAATACTAATTTTTACTAAAAATTACATTTCATTTAAAGAATATACAAGCCTACATATAGTATTTAAACTATTAAAAAAATAAAATTAATAAAATTATATTATTATTAATTTAATTTAGATACTTTTAATAAAATTCTTGTTTAATTATTTTATAAAAAACTTTTTATACTTATGAAATATTTTTTTTGAAATCTGTTTTTTATCACTTCTACAGGTTTAATTTTAAACTAAATTATAGAAATTATATGAATTGAATTTGGTAAATTGGATTATATATTTGGAATATTTATAATTAATATAATATTTAAAGTACAAATCAAATTTTTTTCATAATTAATAGTAAAAATATAAAAAAATCACGGTTAAGGTTAAAATGATATATCGAGGGTTAAACCAAACGTTAAGTGTATGATTTCCAATAAAACTTGTATAAAACTTATTTTATTGCCATATTTAAAAATTATATTTTCCCAAAATATAATATAAATCCATTTAGAATCATTTTTATTAGGGAAGACTTTATCATTTTGATTTTTTTGGTAAATTTCTAACTTCTTTCCATGTGGCTTCCTTTCCCCACTAATCTAAGGACATCTCTTCACCTATAATTTCCACAATAAAAGATATTTTCTCTTAAAATTATTGACCAAATACCATACTTACATACCTTAAAACTTTCTAGAGTTGTTATTTTTATTAGGAACCCCTATTAAAAGGCTTTTAGTATTAATCAAATGAGTTTGTCAAAAGAAGATGTATTATTCATAAACAACCTTTTTTGTATTATTTATTCTTATAAACCCAAATATTATTATTAAAATATGGTGATATAATAAAATAAATTTTAGCATATATTTAGATTTTTGTATTTTAGTATCATAACATACATCTTTCTCCTCTTCCATCAAATGGAAAATTAAACTGTCGATCATGTGTACGGAGGAATGTCACCCCGCGAAATGATGTAATTATTATTCCATTACCTAATATCATAAAAGGATATAATTATGGATTTAAAATATGTATATTATATTTATGAAATAATTATACTTTTATAAATATAATATAAATTCTGCCTTCTAACCTTCCAATCTATTGGAAAATGATAACATCACTCGTGTGTAAGTGTGGACTACTAGCTCTACGAAGCGATGTGACATTTTTTTCCTTTTATATTCACATAAATGGAAATATTGATATATTTATAGAATAAATATGATATATATGATAAAAAATTATTCTATAGATGTTAATTATTATTTACCTTTCATTTGTTTTATCCATCAAGAAAATGGAAACAACATTCATGTGTACGTACGACCTGCTGTCTCCAAGAAAGATATAAATCATTTTTCTATCTAACAAATTTATTGATGATTATAAACATGTATATAACTTATATATATGATATTTATATCATTATTAACATTATTTATATAATATAACCATAATCAAAGTACAAGTACTATAACTATCAAACCAAAACAATCACAAAATTGAAGTTATTATCACATGAAACAATGATTTTAACAAAGAATTGTTAATAAATGGTTGATAAAAGGTTATAATTAAATTATAAATGGAATTAAAGATATGATCATATTTATTTAATAGGTTTATAATAAATCTATTTTTAATATATAGTATGTTGAAATAGGTTTGAATAAATTCAATACTTGAGGTAAGAGGTTTCTTGTCTCTTTTGTTTATCAGAGACATATGTCATATTCACCACTCATTTCTTTTGTGTGGTATATTTAATACCACTTTAACAAGTTATATAATAAATATCCATATTTTTATGATATTAAAACTTTAATTTTATTTTATTATTTAATGGGGTTTACGATTCAAAATTTTCTAATGTGGTAGTGGATTTTCATATCACATTTATTTTCATGGGATACATTCCATATTAACTTGTTATTTCTTTTGTGTAATGTATAAACTATCGATGAATGTATTTTAGGATTATTTAAAAGAAACTTACGGGATATTCACATTCATCTAATGTTATTTGGTTCATGGGGATTATGATTCAAACATTACCAAAGTGTTAAAGGTTTTACGTTATAATATTATTGTTTATTGAGTATGATTATGATTATTCTTATGATGATGACATGTTTATGAAACCACTCTCATTTCTATGGGTTATTCTTCGATGAAATTTTTATGCACCCCATTTCCTTTCATGGGTTTTAATATGATGAATGTTTTATGATCTTATGGAACACATTTTTATGATTATCAGTATATAACAGATTGTCCCTGAATTATATATCCCTCAAATTCATTTAGTAATGATTTATGTTCTCCGGGAATAATGGGTACATAAGAGGATATACCAATCCCAATAGAGGGTGTGCAGTAGTTTATCCCATGCCAAAAACTGGTTACACTATCATTTATCCCATGATCAAAGTACGTACACTAGTGGATAGCTTAATCCTAACATGATATTAATTTCATAGTGGGTATCCTTGATGTAAGATTTTATATGCTTATTTTTATGAAAAATATATATATATATATTGTTCCAATTTTCTACTCACATAGATTATGTTCTTTTAGTACATTATAATTCACATCTTATGAACTTCCAAAATTTATGTCTTGAATCAATTTAATGATTTAATATATAGAGGGTATGGTTTTGAAGTGTTATTCTCATGTTCTCATACCATTCTTCTCATGTTATGCTTGTGTAATAATTGATACCTCCCTTATTTACCCTTAATGAGTATATGATATCAAACTTTCTTAAGATTCCTTTCAATAGTTTATGAATAATGGTTTCATGTAGGTCATTTAATGTAATATTACTAAATGGGGAGATCTTTGTGGGAAATATTGAATATCTTTCATGAAATAAGATGCTTTTTTATCTAGTCCCCAAAGAAAATAAAAAATTTTGGTCCTTGGGGATGTATTTATGAAGTGTATTGAATATTAATTTAAAAAATATAATATTCATGTATGTAAAGTTTGGGTCATAATAATCATTAAGATTAAACATAGGAATTATAAATCAAAGATCATAAGTGAGCATACAATGATCATATGGGTATGAGAAGATAATCATAACATAATAAAATATACCTAAAACCTCCTACACCATACAACATGAGTTATAGAATAAGGCCTGTCATAAAAAATACATGATTCATAAGAGTTTTCAATCATCAATAATTAATCATGATCCATGATATCATATATTAATCATAATATATAAGTTTGTTACATATAGTTATGTACCGAAATAATATTTCAAGTTAACCTACTAAGACATTCATCACATAACTACTTGCGTGAACCACCCATATAACTTTTTGGGCTTGGGATAACTAATATACCATATTATACTTGGGATAATCAAAATTGTACCCTCTTAGGCTTATGATAATTTCATGTGTACAATTTTTGGATTGGGCTAACTTCCCATGTACCCACAAAAGATTGGGATCACCACCCATGTAACCTTTGATATCATGAGATATAAAAAATTACTCAATGAATTATAGGGATATAATGGATCCATAAATCAATTAATAATTAACTATTCATATATATAACATAATATCATAATATAAATCATCATTACCTTATAGTTTAATTTACCCGTGAGAAAGAGATAGGTTTCATGTAACACCATCAAAGCATCATCATCATAAGACACACAGATAAAAGAATTTTATGGTATCATAAGATAAAATAAGTAGTGAAACATAATAATCCCTAAATTATGTTGATGTATATGAACCATAATTTTATAAAGTAATTAAAAAATGATTTGAAAAACAGGAAGATAAGCCCTCTTATTTTTGTAACGATTTATAATTAATTTTTTTTTGAATAATAGGAATATAATTTACCATGAAAACCCCTGGAAACTAATAAAGTTATATTTATAATTAATAATATTCATTTTGGTGGTAAAATCCATTCATGATGTATATGTTAGAAAAACATTATTTTTATACCTTTATAAACAAAGTCAAAATCAAAACATACATAAAACGTTAAAAGGGTTCCATTTTAAACCTTTGTAAAAAGTCGTAAATAGGAGAAAATAACTAGAAAAAATAATCAATGCAATAAAATTATTGAAAAAATAAAAATGATATCAATATATATGGAAAATATTTTGGTAAAATAATTCAAAAAATTTAAAGCAGTATTTTTAAAGCAAACACTTTATTACATTTTATAATTAAAAATCCTTTTGAAAGAAATTCCATGACATGGAACTTAAAATACCATGATTATAAATATATTTATGATATTATATGTCAAATATATAGTTCATACTCCATATTAGTTAATATATTTTCATCAATAAAAGCATGCCACATAAGAGGAGGTTTTGGATGAAAAACCCTTACAATTTTGGTAATGCTTGAATTAAAAATCCACTGATTGAAAGAACTTAATGTGATCCTATAAAAACTATAATTATAATGATATAATATGTCAATACTTATTAATGGGTTACTAATTACCTGATATAAAATAAATCATGGTGCACAATATGAAACATGTCTCAAGGAATTGCAATTGAGACCAAGAAACCCATACAAATATTTAAAACAATTTAAAATAGAATCCATAAATGAAAAGATTATGTTGGAAAAATTTAGATCCACATAGTTTTATTAATAAAACATAAACAATAATATGTTGTAACACACATAATCTTGGCATAAAATAATCAATGAATAAGTTACACAAACCAATGAAATGAAATTGAGTTGAAAATCCCCTTACCTTAGACTTCCACTTGGTCAATCTTGTTCTCACCATCTATATAATAAACATAGAAATATTTTGTATATATAATAGAACCATATTCATACTTAACTTTATATATATCATCCCCTATTAATTTATTATTTCCCACTTAGTTATAATTCTTTGTTAAGTCCATATTTTTTTGTTAACTATTTAATTTTCTATGCTTGCATTGATTCAAAGGGTCTCGTCCTTACACCTTGTTAATGATTTAATAACCACAATAATTTTCATTAATATTTAAATCATTATTTTTAAATACTTACGTATTTTCCTAATAAATTTATGGAAATTATGTTAAAGGTTTGTATGGTATGCTTAAAAATTCCATTTTATTGTTATTATTGAATTGAATTTATAATTAATTAAATTTTTTAATATTAACACTTTATAATTATTAAAACATCATAAATTCATAATAATTACATAATATTACAACTACATAATATTCCTTAGTCAGTAATTATATAATCATTATAATAATGTTCATGTAGATGGTAAAACCGATTAGAACAAGAACATGTCATAATTGTTGAATGAGTGAGAAAATGTTATTATATATTGGTAATAAAACTTTCAAATAATATCAAAAATGTTATAAATATCAAATTTATTAATAAAATACATCCTTTTTTACTTTCCATGTGATATTATAATGAAAAATTAAATGCATCACTTATGGAGGCAGTAGTTCATATATACGCACGACCGAAATTATAATTCTATAACTGATGGGAGGGTAAAAAGGAAGATAATGAATTAAATTTATATAATATATATATATATAATATATCTATTAAATAAATATTTATAATCATCTATTTGATTTGGTAATGAAAAATGCAATACATCACTTCTTAGAGACATATTTCCATATATATGCACAAGCGCCGTTTTTATTTTCCATTAGATGAAATGGAGGTAAAATTTAGTTGTTACATAAACATAATAAAATTTTATTATTGTAAATATGCTTATATAATTATATTAATATGTTTATAATATATTTTATCTAGGTATAATAATAAATAAACTTCAAATTATTCGGTCAAGACTTATACCTCTTCCTTGGATAGCTTCATTTGGATTACCCCTTAATACTTATATGATTGGTTTTTTGGTGAGAGAAGGACTTATAGTATGAGGGGAGGAAATATTGGTGGATATTTTATAGGTATTATTCAGGTTATGGTGCTCAAAGTTTGTGTATTAGTGAGGATATGAGGTTCCCTATTATAAGAGAGGGGATTAGAACTCTTCTAAGAATTAAGATCTTATAAACACAATAAATTTATCTCTCACAAAAAGAGGCTCCAATTTAGTCATAATAAATAAAATATATGGTATAAATATACTCATAAAATAAAATTATTCAATTTTAAGTGATATTTGAAGCCTCGAGTATTAGTTTGACACCCCCCCCCCCTAAACCCTTTTAACCCTTACCATTATGATAAATGTTTTACCATTGTAACTATACATTATAACTAAAAAATGATATGATACATGTTACATATTTTTAATATGATGATACCAAATATAGAATATATTTTAAATGATTTAATTTCAATAATTGGTGAAATTGTATTTTAAAATAAGTACTTGTAACACAATGAAAACAATTTTTAGAAAAAATCACTTTTAAGAATAAAAATGATTTTATACCAAAGTAATTTATAATGTCAATTAAATGGAACTAATTAAAATATTTTTAATCTGAATATAATTAATTTATTTTAAATCCAAACCAAAATAGAAAGTATCATTTTTAATAATTGATTAAAATAGATAAACAAAAAATAACTTTTATTAGAATAAAACATCACTTAGATTTACAAAATATAAAACATATATTCATAAGTTCAGTATTATATTATTAAATGAATTATTTTAATTTCTAAATATATATTTTTTCTATAAAAAATGTTTCATAAATTTTAAATTAATTATTATATCATGATCATTCTATAATAGTGATAGTATTTGTAAAATCCTTATTTTCACTAATCAATAAAAAATCAACCATTTTAGAAAAATCACAAAAAATAACATATACTAATTTTGGCATGATAATTTCAAAAAATATTTTCATTCCATTAAATTACATTTATAAAATTTATAGAATTATATTTCAAATAAAAATATAGAATCTAAATAAAACTACTTTTATAGAAAAATATTCATTTTAAACGTTATGTGTTCTTAACCTTATCTAATATCATATACCAATGAGTTTTAATTTATATGATTTAATTTTTTTTAATTATAATGTATTTACATTTTAATTATATTTTAATTAATTATTTTTAATGTCCCAGACCTCTCTGATCCATTCCTTTGTGAAAATATGGTGTTTGAGATGTTTTGGGAGGTCAAGGTGACTTATTTTAATACTTTGTCAAAATTTCTAGCTTTGTAAATAGTGTTTCTAAAATAATGAGTCATCCAAATATAGATTGAATTGGGTTTTCTGAATGGTGATTCATCCAATGGTATGTTGAACAGTGTTTCCAGAATAGTGTGTCTTCCAATGGTAGGTTTAACTATGTTTCCATAATGGTGAGTCATCCAATGGTAGGTTGAGCAATGTTTCCATAATAATGAGTTATCCAATGGTAGGTTTAACAGTGTTTCTAGAAAAGTGATCAATCTAAAGATAGGTTGAACAATGATTCTAGAATGGTGAGTCATCTAATGGTGGGTTGAACAGTGTTCCTAGAACAATGAGTCGCCTAATGGTAAGAGAAACAATTTTTCCAGAACGGTGACTCGTGACTGCTGGGTCGTCCAATGGTAATTATAACAGTGTTTCTAGGATAGTGATTCGTCCAACAGTGGGTTATAAACAGTGTTTTTAGCTTCCTATATTTTCTCCCCTTTGACATTATTATTGACATAAAAGGCATTTAATGCCTTTTTAAGGTATTTAAGGCCAATTCAATGCCCATAACTCCAATATAAATTTTTCTAAGGGTCTAAGTACCTTTACTCTATCAAAACATGTAATCTTGACCAGATCTTCCTTTAATGGAAAATCTAAAGAGTATATAAACCATTGCCTCATTTAGATTTTCAAAAGGACCGAGAGACCTTCCTCTCTTGTTCTTCCTTCTTGTTTTCCTTTGTACAAGATTCCTAGAATTATTCCTGCCATAGGAGTCATGTAATTGAACTAAAATCCTTGGATCGTGTTACCCATGTAGTTTTTCCTGCTGCATGTTCTCCCCTTATTTTGGGTAAACTAGGAAGTGTCAATCTGTCTTCGATATAAGGTGTGTTTTACCTCTGTTCTTATAGGTTCCTCGATCTATTTCCTCCTATTTATCCTTTTAGTGTAATGTAATGTGATCTCCATTTTTCTATCGGATCTTTCTTAGTTTTTGGTTGGCATGGTGGTGTCTCAGCGTCCTCGGGTGGATGAAGTTTTTGCTGGAGAGTTGATCATGATCGGTTGTGTTGTCCATTCTCATGAAAGGAACATCAGAAAAATTTTGAGGTAGGGGATTCATTGCTTCTATATTTTATTTATGTGTAATCCTAGATTTTGTATGATTTATCCCCTTGTATCACAATAAATTTGATATAATAAATATTTAATATAGATTACAGAATTGGAATCAATTTCATAGAGATGTTATTACCTATTGATTTTCTAAATGGTGTGATATCTATTCATTACTTATATAGCATGTTATTCTTGATGTAAATTTGTAAAGAACGTAATGTTAGGATTAATTATAAATTGATTGGATAAGTGATTAATGATTCATGTTAATGAATCCAATTTTTGTTGTTGTGATTTGATGAAAATAAAATGGATGCAGTTATGCATGCTTAATTGAATATTTTAACTCAAAATGGAATAAAGAGCTCATTGTGTGTTAAATGTAAATCATTATGGGGTCTGAGTTACCCAAATTCTTGTAAAGTCGATGTAAATTATGCTTTAGACCCATGAGATCTCATTGTGAGTGAAGGCTCAATGCCTTATTTTGGGGTAAGATCCCAATTGAAATGTTTGTTTCATGTTTCTTATGTTATGATATTAGTCAGGGTTGGCTGAACATAGAGGGATATAGTGATATTTTTGGTAGGTGGGACCAGTTTTTGTGGCTGCAGCTAACTCCTAGAGTGGAAAGATGCATCGGTTTATGCATGTGGGTGTCAGGGAGGACACTAGATATAGAGGAACAAGTTGAAGTTGGGATTACCCATAGTTGTGAAGGTTGGATGCATATTGAATCTATTGTTTTATTACCTGATTTACTCTCCCCAATGCTTGATTCAGATGGTTTCATTTAACCTCCATCCAATATAGGAGAATATGTGTGGGGTATGCCATGTTCTTTATGTGTTTATCCTCTTGAGGATGGATGGTTCTATGCTCATGTTATAGATGGAAAAGACTCCATGAGTAGTTCATCTACTCATTATGTTGATCACCTTTTTTTGGTAGAATAGAATGTTTTCCTAGAATAACTAGAATTTTTGAAATTATTAATGTTGTTAATAAATGAATAAACGTTTACCCTATGGGGTTGGAGCTTGCTGGTATGCAATATTGGGGTTGTATTTCTAAGAATCAGTGTACTCGGTTTGGATATTCTTAGAGGTCAGGGATGTTGGTTGGAATGGTGATGGAATGTAATGCGGTAAATGATAATGGTTAATTAATGGTTAAAGAATTAATTAATGTAAATTGTAAATGATTAAAAGGGGTAATATGATTTAATAAAACCCTTTAAAGGGTTGTGTGCTTATTAGACATCTAGTATTAGAAGTGGTAAATTGGAGTCTGAGATATGTTAGCTTCAATTGATTCTAAAAATAGGTTCTTCCCACAGTGTGGTTGTAAGCTATAATATATCATGTACTTTTTTTATTTCTATACGCTACTCCACCCTATCAGTTAGGGTGACTAACACCCCGATAATTTTGATCCCTAAGGGTTGTTTTCCCCAGCATCCGGGGAGGAGGATGGATGTTTGACAACCCGTTTTGGTACCGCTCTCTTCTCTTGGTAGTTACTTATATTGGTGTGAATAGTGGTGATTTTCCCCATATATGTTTTTAGAGGGATTTAATGGCTTGTTTTCATTTCACACACATGTATTCTGTATATAGTTTCCTTCATACTACTATAGGTATGAAATGTATATGTTGTCATCGATTGAGGATCCTTACTTAGTGTATCTGATTTAATGGATTGAGGTATAATACTCAATGTTTGATACACATTATGTGGGATGTAGTGGCTCCCAGAAACTACCTGGTTACATTTTTTCATGTGTTTTTGGTGGTTATTTGCACAAGTTGAATGTTCTGGGGCTTCTCCCAGGTGTCTTCGGGCTAGCATTTTTAGAGAGAGACGCTTAGGATGTGCGACGTTTGGAAAAAACAGCAACCTTGTGGGGAAGTGGTAGTGGGGTACCCTTGATATTATTTATTATATTATAACCCCTTGTATACGATACTTGGTGAGAGTATCCATGGTGAGTTTGGGAACTTAGTATACTTTTTTAGGTGACGAGTTGATTTTCTTTGTTGATCACTTTGTTTATCATACTATATTTACTTTTTCATGATAGTCTCTGGGGAGGATCCTACTGATTATAATATTATATTCACCCTATGTTATATAAACTATTTTTCATGTCAGTTTGAGTAGGTTGGAGTTCAGAATGGTTACTAGTATCTTGGGGATTGTAGGAGTTATTTAGGCTTCGTGGTCACTGTCGTTTTACTTTCTCTCAGTACTTGTAGTTCCCCATTCAGTTTTAGTAGTTCTTGCATGACATTACATATGTGCACTTGGGATTCTTTTATATTGTATACTGAACAGGAGTTTGGTTAGTGTATGTATTATCTATCTCTCTATTGCATGTGTTTCTCTTAGAGGGTAACACCTCCCATCTATGTGTTTACTATAACATCAGTTCTAGTATCCAACCCAAGGCCTACAAAAGGTGGGACTCAGGGGTCATTATCCCTCTTCTCCCATTTTAGGCCTAGTAGGGGTATACTTTGAGGGGAGGGGTTATGATAGAGTGGTATTAGAGCTCTTTTGAGGGATATGATGGAGTTTGGAGTTAGTCACAGGTGTGGTTTCATGGGTTTGTAGGGAAACGGTGTCAGGTAAGTTTAGAAAGTGATCTAAACATGGATGACTAGTAGAGACATGGGTATTTAGGTATCCTTGTGAATTGATGAATGGTCCTTCAAGATTATAGTGGAAACTAAATGAGGTGATACTTGTTTCATGATAGAGAAATAGGAAAGGATCATGCATCATTATTCTTTGAGCGTGTGTTTGACTGGGAAGACCTTGGGATATGATAACCTACAATGAATAAAAGAAAAAAAATATTTAATGATAATGTTTTCTATATTATAGTTTTAGGAGTTATAATTGTTTTTCCTTTTACAAGTATGTATCCAGGTGAACATCCTCATCATTTCTGCATAGAATATGTTCCACAGGTTTCACCAATAGATCTCTATAGAGTAGAAGTTGAAACTGATGACACTTTGAGGAAGATAATCTGAGAGTTTCAGCACAAAATTTTACATAAGTACAAGAGATCTCTTTCAACTGCAGCCACAGAATACTGGTTTGAGGAGATTGAGATAGCCTTCAATTAAATCCATGCATATATGAATTATTGAGTATCATTCGTTGTGATGATGTTTTGTGGGGAAGTGAGGCAGTGGTGGTTCTTGTTCCTTGGGGATCGTGAGGATTCAACAGTCTTGGGGGAGATATTCTGGGAGTGTTTTAGAGTAGAGTTTCATTCTTCAACCATGAAGGTGGACAATCTCTATGAGATACTTCCCATTTTGAAGGGAAGATCCAATTTGAGAGATTTTAAGATCAATTTCAGGAACCTTCTATAATATGTTTTGTATTTGTTTCAAGATGAGGAGGCTAGGGAGAGTCATTTAGAGGAGGCTTTACATCCAGATATCCAACATCAGGTCCCCACTTTTATAATGAAGACATGTCTCAAGGTGCTGGTGAGGTAAAAGTTCATTGAGAGGATGTTAGATAGAACCATATCATCATGAGAGGGTAGCCGTTGGGATTCCTCATGAAGCAGATCTATGGTCCAGGGTTCTTAGTTTTTAGGGAAGAAGAGATTTCGTTCGTCCGGGGGTAGGTATCATCCCACAATGTATCGTTTCTCTATGGTAAGTGGTTATTAGTCATTTGCTAAGGGATCAGGTTCTTGTTTTTCTTGTGGAGGACCAAGTCATCAGTGGAATGAGTGATTGACCTTTCTGAGTCATTAGTGTGCGCTAGGTTTTCTTCTCAAGGTTCCTCTGTTGAGGTAGTTCTAGTTGAGGCAGTAGCAGTAGGTCGCACCAGTTCTGGATTAATAGAAAGCAGATGGGGTAGGCAGATGAAAGTTCCAGGATCATCCCTATCCTTAGATATTAGAGCACAACTATGGAGGTTTTCTTCATAAGGTTCAAAGAGTCCATGGAACAGTTCATGGTCAGCTTCATGTGATAGAATTCTGATCAATAGGAGAGGTCGATGTAGTTCGAGGTTCCATTTTCTTATTTTCTACTTTGGTGATTGCACTGTTTGATTCTGGAGTGATGCACTCATTCATATCACCTACCCTTGTCCATGCCCTGGGAAATGAGGTAGAGAGGCTTTCATTTCCCTTGGCGTTGATTGTGATAGTTAGAGTTCGACCTAACTTGTTTGAATTTTGTAGAGACTATGAGAAATTGTTGGGGAAGCACCGATCTGGGGGAGATTTCCTATGTTTACAAATACAACCATATGATGTCATCCACTGCCTGGATTGGTTGTATTTAGTGTAGGATATCGTGGATTGATTCCAGAGGCAAGTGGTGTTCTTCGATGTTGATGGAAAGCCATCAGTGTTTTTGGGCTAGCAATACCCTCAGATGGGTCATAGGCATGTTTCGTCCTTATCATCCTTGATGGCTAAGCTAATATTGAGTTCATCAGAGGTTCAATTGTCTAAATTTTCCAGGGTCATGGAAAAGTACCCTGATGTCTTTCCAAAAGGGTTTGTAGTGTTTACCCATCAATAAGAAATCATGTTTGGGATTGGGCTATCTCCAGGCGTGTCTCCTATCTCGATGTCTCCATATAGGATTGAAGCTTTTGGGTGGGAGAGCTGTGTATAGAACTCGATGACCTTTTGTGATGTGGTTTAATTTAGCCAATAGTGTCATTGTGGGGTGAACCAACTTTGTTCATGATAAACTATAGTGACATTTTGTGCTTGTGTGTCAATTATCATCGCTTGAATCGAGTGAAAGTGAAGAACAACTATCCTATTCCACATAATTATGATTTATTTGATAAACTGAAGGATGCAAGTTGGTTCTAAGATATTGATTTGTGGTCATAATATTATCAGCTGCATGATAAAGATGACACAACTACAAAAACTGGTTTTCACAGTGCTACCCTTCAACAGCACTGTTAAAAGTGCCCCTTTATCATCAATTTTTTAGCACTCATAACCGTACCCCCATTATCATTACTTTTTTTAGTGATGTTAAAATCCTCCCTTTATCAGCACCTTTTTAAGTAGCACTGATAAAGTGGAGTCTTTATCATCACTTTTTTACTAGCACTCATAAAGTGTATATTTCAAAAAAAATCATTAAAAATAATATATTGATATATAAATATATAAATATATTTATATTGATATAAATATAATATATATTTTCTAAAATATGTTTTATGTAAGTAAAAATAGACATTTTCACTTAATATATATGATCTGTAATGAAAATGGCTTATAAAATATTTTAAAAAATATAATTAATTAATTATTTTTTTAATTACCATCGATTAATAATCATTTAATAACCATTTAAAGCCATAAAAATTAAAAAATATAAATAAAATATCTTAAATAAGTTGAAAACATAAATCAAACATGATATGCCCATAACTTATTATTAGGGTATCCGTTTGGGCTCTACCACATATCAAATTGAAGACTGCGATGAGATCTACACGCTAGCTATAAAGAGAATCTTTTTCCACATTTTTCTCAGTAAAAAAAGTCCCAAAAGGTATCTGAAACTTTGGTTTTAGTTGGGATACCCAAATATTTTTACATTTGATAGAATTTCAACTTCATTTCAGGGGGTATTTATTCTTTTTGGGGGGGGATGAATTTATTACAAGGGATTAAATTCATATTAGTATTATTGCTCTGAAATTTTATCACTTTTCTCAATTTAAATTTTTTTATAATCAAATATATAATAATATATACATTTTTTATATATTCAAACATAAAAGAAATTAATTTTATAAACAAATTATTTAAAATATTTACATATAAAAAATATTTCTTAATAAATAAGCACTATTTAAATAAAAAAATAAATTCTATTTTTTTTAAATGAAAATATATGAATATTTATATACCTATATTATGTCTGTGTGTGTGTGTGTCTATATTAATAATTTGATATATATTATCTATATATTATAAAAATGTGTATATATATATTAATATATAATATTTCTAAATATTTATAAATATGTATTATTATACTTACAGATACACATAATATATATATATATATTTGTGTGTATGTATATTTTATATATGTATTTATTTATTTATAAACATACAAAAAAACATATTTTATAAATGTATTTAAAACTGATCATATAAATATATATTAATATAAGAATAAATTTACAGATAAAAACAATATAAATATATATATATATAAATACATAGATATAAATATATATTAGTATATGAATAAATATATAAATATAATTATATATGTTTATATATGTATATGAATATATATCTATATATATTGATAAATATAACTATATGTATATAAATAAATAAATATATAATTAAATGGAGAGAAAAGCAACGTGGAGGAGTGGTAAAGGGTAGAGGCGTGCAAGGGAGTGGTCTCGAGTTCGAATCTTGGGGGATATAGGGGTGTGTGTATGGGTTGGTGAAAGGGGGTGATAACACTATTAAAGGGTTGGGTGGGGATAAGGTATATAGGGGTCATGGGGCATGTGATTGGGCTGCTTTAATGGCACTGTTGAAGGGGGTCAAGAACAGTTAAAACCCCCTCCAATTTATAGAAATTCATTTAATTTTTTTAAATTTTTTTACTTTTATCAATTCCAAAAAAAGCACTAAAAATGACCCTTTATCAATGATTCTTTTTGCACTGATAAAATGGGTCTTTATCAGCACTTTTTCTAGTGCTGATAAAAGGTACCCCCTTTTAATAGAACCTTGATAATCATTTCTTTTTTAGCACTAATAAATACCCTTTTTAGCGCTGATAAAACCCTATTTTGTGGTTATGTGAGGATATCCTGATGAATTCTTTCTATTGTCATAATGGGCATTATGAGTTCGTTGTGATGTTTTTTGGTGTAACTAATGATCCATCTATGTTCATGGGTTTGATGAAAGCTATGTTTTGTGAGTTCATGGATAAGTTCATGGTGGTTTTTATCGACGACATCCTTGTGTACTCTACTTCTGAGGAAGGGCATGCAAGGGATCTACATGCTGTTTTGGGATTTCTTTTCCATGAGAAGTTATTTGGGATGTTGTTGAAGTGTGAATTTTGGTCTCGAGAAGTCTATTTCTTTGGGAATGTTGTATCCCAATAGGGAGTATAAATGGATCTATCAGAGATAGAAGTAGTTGTGTCTTAGGCATCCCCCAAGATAGTGAGATAGGTGAAAACTTTCCTTGGTCTTGTAAGCTATTATAGAAAGGTCATAGAAAATTTACCTCGGGTTTTGACTCCTTTGACATCATTTGCAAGGAAGGATCAAGCATTTGTGTGGACTGATCCATGCCGAGAATCTTTCAATCATTTGAAGAAGAAGTTGGTCAGTGATCCGGTTCTTTTTCATCCATCAAAAGGAGTTTTCTTTGAGGTTTTCTATGATGCTTAATGTCTGGGGTTAGGTTTTGTTCAAATTTAGAGGATACTGGTCATTTCTTATGGTTCTCAACAAATGAATCCACATGAATGTAATTATGACACCCATGATCTCAATTTGGTGGCACTGGTTTAACCCCTAAATGTGTGGATACATTACCTCATTATCGAGTGTTTTGTGGTTTTTACTAATCATAAAATCATGTGGAACGTTTTCTCCATAGGTGACTTGAACTAGTAATAGTGTCAATGGATGTAGTTCCTACCAGATTATGACTTCAAAATTTAATATACACCTGGAAATGGGAATGTTGTATTTGGTGTACTAATAAGGATGTTGTGTAGTGATGTAGTACATAAATTAGGTGATTCCTAGAGAGTAATGGAATAATATTTAGGATTATAATATTATATGGGATAAGTTGGGGTAAGAGGTTTTCTTTTTAAGACAAAGGTACATTTATCTTTGGTGTTGTAGGTAGAAGAGTTCCAGTTGGGGTATCTTGATGTGGAGGTCTAGAGAGACTGAGTTGTTTGTAGTATGGCCCTTAATAATCGGTTTGAGGACAAACAACACCGATTGTTTTTTTAGGGAAGTATTTTCATTAATTTTTTATCACGTGATATGGTTCTCAAAGAGCTCCATATTTCACACTTAGTGGTACATATTGGATTTTTAAAGATGTACCGAGCTTTGAGGAGTCAGTTTTAGTGCCCTAGGTATAATCATGCCGTTGAAGAGTTTATGTCTCGATGTTTGGTCTACCATAAGGTGATGGTCGAGCACTGTATTCATGGTCATTTGCTCCAACCATTAGATGCTCCTTAGTGGAAGTGGGAGGAAATATTGATGGAATTTGATACAGGTTTAATTTGAGCGCAGAGAGGATACAATGTTATATGGGTCGTAGTGTATCATTTGATGAAATCATCCCACTTAATAGTAATCAAGTAATTAAGCTTAGTGGAGTTTTTTTGAGGAAGTATCAAGAGGAGGTGGTGAGACTCCACAGAGTCCTGAGGATGATCATTTTTAATCGAGATCCTCATTTTATCTATAGGGTGCGAAGAGGTCTCTAGAATTATTTTGGTTCTCAGTTATTTCTTATCACTACTTTTCATCCACAGATTGATAGTGACACATTATAGACCATCCAAACTCTTGAATACATGTTGTTCTCTTGTGTCATATATTTTTTAGGTTCATGTATGTAGAAATTACACATGGTATAGTTCTCTAAAAACAATAGTTTCCATTCTACCATCGTTATGGAGCCTTTTAGAGCATCATGTGTCTGATCTTATCATTCACCATTATGCTGGACTAGGGTCAGAGAGTCAGTAATTCTCATGCTGGAACTGGTATAGAGTACAGAAGAGATGTTTTAGTAGATTTTAAAGAAGATGAAGGTAGATAATGTTCATAAAAATTCATATTCCAATCATATGAGGAGACCCATTGAGTTTAACATTGGGGGTCATGTGTTTTTGAAGGTGACTCACTGTCGAGGGAAATTAAGGTTTGGTTGTGGGAGTAGATTTATCCTCGATTTGTTGGGAATTTCAGAGTGTTGGCTCATGTTGGAGTTATGTCATATTAGGTATCATTTCTATCTTAGATGAGTCGGATACACGATGTTTTCCATGTGTCGCGGATCCATCGTTGTCTTTATTATAACTGTCACGTCTTCTATTAGGGAAGAATCAATCTTGGAAATGATGTGACCTACTAGGAGCGGCCTATATAGATCTCAAACCATAAGGATAAAGTGTTGTGCAAGTATTTTATCCCCTATGTTTGTGTCCTGTGTGAATCATAGTGTCATGTAGGATATTACCTAATAATTTGATTCATGGATATGTGCTCAGTACCCCAAGTTGTTTTATTTTTATCTCTTCTCTTATAATGTTGTTTGTTTGGTGGTTGTAGTCCCTTTTTTATGATATGGATTTATATTATTTATTGATGTGGATTTATATCTTACTAAGAGGTATCTCCCTCAGGAGAGTGTTTAGTATCTGGTTATGGTTGTCGTGGGGTTTCTTGTTTTTCCTTTTATGAAGCGGTTGAGCTCCTCTGGTGGCAAGAGCTTTGAGAGGTATCTCATAGGGCGGTTGTTCACACCACTTTTTCTGCTTCCTCTCTAGGTTTTTTTCAGATTCTTAAGGGAGATAATAGTCTGAGAGTTATCAAATATATTGTCTTGGACCTCTCTAGTCTATTCCTTTGTGAAAATATGGTGATTGAGGTGTTCTGGGATGTCGAAGAGACTTATTTCAATACTATTCCAAAATTTCTAGATTTCTTAATAGTGTTTCCAGAATGTTGGTTTATCTAATGGTAGGTTGAATAGTGTTTCTAGAATGGTGATTCATCATACAGTAGGTTGAACAGTGTTTCCAGAATGGTGAGTCATCCAATGTTAGTTTGAAAAGTGTTTCTAGAATAGTGATTCATCCAACGGTAAGTTGAATAGTGTTTCCAGAATATTGTGTCATCCAAAGGTAGGTTGAACAATATTTTTATAATGGTAAGTCATCTAATGGTTGGTTGAATAGTGTTTCCAGAAAGGTGACTCATCCAATTATAGGTTAAACAGTATTTCCAGAATGGTCAGTCGTCCAACGATAGGTTGAACAATGTTTCTAGAATGGTGAGTCATCCAAAGGTAGGTTGAACAGTGTTTCTAGAATGGTGAGTTAGGACTATTGATTCTTCCAATGGTATGTGGAATAGTGTTTCCATGATGGTGAGTCAGGACCAGTGAATCTTCCAATAGTGGTTTGTGAACTATGTTTCCAGTTTCCTACAGTTTCCCCCCTTTGACATTATCTTTGACATAAATTGCCTTCCAAGCATTGTTTTATGGTATTTAAGGCCTATTCAAAGCCCATAACTCCTATATTAATTTTCCTAAGGGTTTGGGTGTGTTCACTCTATCAAAATATGTAATATTGACCTGATCATCATTGGATGAAAAACCTAAACTGTATTTAAACCACTGCTCCATTTAGATTTTTAAAAGGGCCAAGATACCTTCCTCCATTGTTATTAATTATTATTTTCCTTGGTAAGGGATGCCCAAAATTCTTCCTACCATAGGATTTGGGTGATCAAACTATAATCCTTGGATCGTTTTACCCTTGGAGTTTTTCTTGCTGCATGTGAACCCCCTATTTTGGTACAACCAGGAAGTGTCGAACCGTCTTCGATATAATGTATATTCTAAATCCATTTTTTTGGGTTCCTCAATTTTTTTCTCCTATTTCTCTTGCCATGTGATGGAATGTGATCTCCTGGTTTATAAAGGAGGTTTCTTGTTCATTGGTTGGTTTGGTGGAGTCACGGTGTACTTAGGTGGATGCAGTCGTTGTGAGAGTGGTGATCATGATCCTTTGTATTGTTTGTTCTCATGAAAGGAATTTTGGAAAATTTTTGATGTAGGGGATTTGTTAATTCTCTATTTTATTTATGTGCAGTCATATAGTTATAATGATTAATCCCATTGGATAAAAATTAAATTTAAATAATAAATATTTGAAAATGATTAAAGCATTGGTGTCAATTTCTTAGTGATGTTATTACCTATTGATTTAATTGAAAGTGTGATATCTATACTTTTGTTTATCATGTTGTTATTAATAGAAATTGGTAAATAACATAAATCTAGTATTAATTGTAAATTGATTGGATAAAGGATTAAAGAGGCATGCTAATGAATCTGATTGTTGTTGTTTTGATTTGATGATAATCAAATGGATGAAGTTATTTATTTTTAATTGAAATATTTAATTCAATATGGAATAAATTATTGATTTTGTGTTAAATGTAATGCCTTATGGGGTCTGATTTACCCACTTTCTTTTAAAGGACATGTACTTTATGCTTTGGATCCATGAGATATCATTGTGTGTAAAGGATGAATGCCTTGTTTAGGGCCAAGATCCAGGTTTCTATGTTTGTTTCCTACTACTTGGTTGTGATGTGAGCCTGGGGTGGATGAGCCTAAAGGGATATTGTGATATGTGGGGAAGGGAGGCCTAGTTTTTGTGTCATTAGTTGATTCCTAGAATAGTGATATTCCTTTTTTTATGCATATAGGTTTTGAGGAGGACACCGGAGATAGAGGAACGGGTTAAAGTTGGGCTTACCCATTGATTTGAAAGTTAGATGCAAGTTGAATCTGTTATTTGTTTACCTAATTTAATCTCTCCACTACTTGAGGAAGACAGTTTCATTTACCCTCCATCCAAGATATGTGAAGATGCATGGGGTATCCTATGTTCTTTTTGAGTTTAGATTCATGAGTATGGATGGGGCTACACTCCTATTATAGGTGGCGAAAACTCAACATGTAGTTCATCTACTCACCATGTTGATCCCCATGTGTTTGGAAGATTAGAATGTTTTTCTAGAATACCTAGAATTATGGAATGTATTAATTTGTTTAATAAATTAATATATGACTAATTTTTTAACCCATGGGGTTAACCCTTGATGGGATGCAATGTTGGGGTTGTATTTTTGAGAAATTGTGGACTCAGTTTGGTTATGCCGGGAGGGAATAGATAATGGTTGGATTGGTAATGGAATACAATGTGGTAAATGGTAATGGTTAATTAATGGTTAAATAATTAATTAACATATAGTGAATCCGATTAAAATAGATAATATGATTTAATAAATATCTTTAAATGGTTGTTCGATTATAGGATAACTAGTCATAGTAGTGGAAAATGGGAGTCCAAGAGACGTTAGATGTAGTTGAGTTTATGACTAGGTTCTTCTCACAGTGTGTATGTGAGATATATTATATCCTATAATTTTTTTGTTTCGATATGTTACTCCACTCTTTTGTTTTGGGAGACTGACACACTAGTGATTCTTAACCCAAAGGGGGTAGTTTTTCCAATATCCTAGTGGGAGGATGGATGGATGAATACCCCCTTTGGTTTCTCTTTATTCTCTGGGTAGTTACTTGTGATGGTATTCATGGTGGTTAGTTTTCCCCATATATGTGTTTTGAGGGTTTTGATGGCTTGTGGTTATTTCACACACATGTATTCTAGATATATTTTTCTACACACTACTATAGGTATGATGTGCATAGGATATGATGGCTTGAGGATCCTTACATGGAGTATGAGTTGTAATGGCTTAAGGAAAGATTATCGATTTTTGATACACATTATGAGGGATGTGGTGGATCCCAAAAAATACCATATTACTTTTGGTCATGTGGTTGTGGTGGTGATTTTCACAAGGATCATGTTTTGGTGCTTCGAACATGTGTCTTCAGGCTATAATTTTTAGAGAGAGATGCTTAAGACATGTGATATTGGGGATAAGCAGAAAACTAGTGGGGAAATAGTAGTGGGGTACCCCTGATATTATTCATTATATTATAATCTCTCATATGATATATGTGGTGAGAGTATCCATGTTGAGTCTAGGAACTTAGTATACCAATTTAAATAACGAGTTTGTTTCAATTGTTGTTCACTTTTTTAGCATGGTTTCTTTACTTTTGCATGAAAGGATCTGGGGATGATCCTATTGATTATATAGTTATACTCACCACACATTATATAAACTATGTTTTAGGTTAGTTGTAGCAGTTTGGAGGTCAGGCTGGGTACAACTAACTTGGGTTTTGTAGGCTCTGTTCAGGCTTTGTTATCGCCACTATTTTACCTTCTTTTTCTACTTGTAGTTTTCCCTTTCAGTTGTAGTAGTTCTTGCACGAAATTACATATGTTAACTTGGGTTTCTTTTATACTATAGTATTAATTAGATTTTGTTGGTTTTTTTTCTTATCTTTATATTTTTCATGTGTATCTCTCATAGGATAATGCCTTTCATATGTGTGTTTATTTTACCTTCAGTTCTACTCGCCAAATTGGGCCTTACTGTAGGCGGGACTCAGGGTGGTCAATATCCCTCTTATCCCATTGTTGGCCCAGGAGAGGAAAATTTTGAGGGGATAGGTTCGTTATAGTGTTACATATTTTAGTTTTGTGTTATATATGTCACATGTTATTCAATAATATATTTACTTAAATTAATACATACTAACTTCTTGAGGTGTCACACAGTGTATTGTTATACTCACACATGGATACACACATTCATATTTTTCACCATGTTTTCATTAATATCACCTAATGTAGATTGTGGAAGATCAGAAAGCTTAGTGGTAAATTGTTTACATATATATCTAGTGTAGTAGATATGTCATTATGACAACCACCCTCTTATAATAAAAGGCGATGGGATGATTTTGAGATAATTTATCCCCTGACTGTTTGGATAAATTAGTGTTGGTAGTATCCCTGGGTCTATGAGAGGTGGTCTTGGAGAGTTCATCTACCGATAATTTGGGAAATGAAAAATCAATATTATAAAATAGGATAGATTTTAGTGTTATGAACATGCAAGGTTGATAATAGTAGACTATGTAGTTTTCTTCAAAGGATATATAGTATATGTAGTCACAATAGAATATGTTTTAAAGGATTTAGTGACCGGTGTATTTTGTAGCATGACTCTTATTGAGAACACATAAGTAATTCCTTATTATGTGAACTAGGATTGTAATGTAGGGATCATTCATCATATATATCGATGACATGATTTTTTGATTTCATAGTGGATATGATTATATCCATATATAGTATGCATGGGATAGACTAGTGGGAGATCTATCAACATCATCATAATTTTATATGAACCTGATTTTGAGAAGTTATCTAGGAGCTATGGGGTTGGGATTTCCAAGATTGGGATGTTTTATTGCACATCATTTGTTGTAGTGGAATGATTCGATAGAAATGGTAGATTGTATATTTTAGAATAAATCTGAATAAATGGATTTTATATGAACTAATAAAACTCATATAGTAGTCTTGTATCGTGATGGTACCAATTCTCAGCGGGATGATAGAGAAATTCCTCAAATATTTCTGAATTTATTAATATTTCATTATAAATTTACTGAAATTTTGAATCCCATATTTTTTATAATTTAAGACTCTATGGAATTATATGCTAAGTTGAGGTAGATACCGGTAAGTTTCATAGATAAGTGTTCCATTGTTGGGTGATGATGGTATATGGGATCATTATGATCAGAGTACCATTGTGGGGTCATGGTGGGAGCTAGGAGATCTCTAGTAGGGATTCATGCATTCATGAAGAATTATGTCTTTAATTTGATTTCTAAAGGAAAAATATGTGTATAATTATTTAAAGGGGGGAGATGATTCCATATATTCTTAGCTTCCAATTAAGGGGACTCCACATGGGAGTATATTGTGACACTTCTCCTTCAATTAAGGAATTTATATTTGTGTCTGAATCTATGTATATCTAATAAATTAACTACTAATATTATTACAGGGATTTTACAAATGTTGGTTAGGTCATTTGATGGAATCATCAGTGTCATTATGCTCTAACCAAGAGATGTATTAGTGTTTGGACTAGACTATTAGGGTTATTCATATATGTATAGGATTTCCAAATTCAAATGTGAATTCTTGGGAATTAATAAAATAGTAACCATTTTACACCACTGTTGTGAAAACATGGTGCATAAATGATTCCACCCCAGATAGTAGTTCACTACGTAGAGTAACTATGATCTAATTGGACCTTTCTCTTAGAATTTTTTGATCCCCAATAATTGTGGATCAATTGTTAATAGACTATAAAAATTCATAATAGATGATGCAGTAGAGGGATATTGGCTTTTTATGGTTTTTGTGAGGATGGTAGGTGTTGGAATGAAAACATATGTGTCATGGAATTTTTTGAAGAAGCCAAGATATAGTCCTCTCTTAAATAACACATGTCAAGTGTGAGTAGGATAGTATCCTTATGATAGAATAAAACACCAATGAAATATCCATATACTGCATGATTTATCACTAACTAATGAATGATTATTTTTCCAAAACATTTTCATTTTTGGAAAAATGGTGGTGAGAACCTACCACTTGGAGTATACCATGTATTTCTTCCATTTTGTATAAAAAGGGTTACTAAATCTATAAAACCCATTTGTGAGTGTAAAATGTTAAATTTTGGAATTTTGAGACACTTCATACATATACATTTATATCTATAGGTTTATTTTGTTTCTCAATCTTTGATTTGACAACTTATAGAGCCAAAAAGAACACCTAAATAAAAGTTTATGGTCATTTGAAGTTGGAAGTAGTTTTTACAAATTACATTTGCATGACATGGTGAACTTCGCACATGTGACAAGACTTTTCAATGATCACCCTAGTATCTCACACTTATATTTCTTAAAAATATATATGTACCCATGTACCCTTCATAATCCCCTCCATTAGATTCTAAATTCCATCTGGGACCAACATCTATAATCATTCTTCTTATGTAAAGCATCCATGCACCCCCACATGGGGAGACCATATCACCTTTCCCTGATATCTTATTTCACACCAAGGCATCCTAGAACATGTATTTATACATTACATGAACCACTTATGCACCCAAAATATCTATCTAAGTATCCTTACACAACATTATTTTCCTCATCTAGGAGTGGGAGGTGGTAATCGGTAAATAATCATGTGTTGGTTTCCTTTTGGACTATAAATAGACTTGATAGACACCATTTTGAGGACCTATTTTAGAAGATGACACAACGGGTGATCTCTGTGTGTCTGATCCATCCCTTATCCCATTAGGTTAATCCTATATTCAAACCAAAGGAATAAAATTACTAGGGTGTCCCACATTAGGGTGTTGCATGCCCAAGTCAACCCAAAGACTACATTAGGGTTCAATATTCCCTAGATACATGGAGACACTATAATAGAGTTCCAAATTTCATATTAGTCCTTATAATTAAACATTATATAACCATGTGACATTTCCAACATGGATATACCCCCACTAGGTTTAAACTTCTCCCTAAACTCCTCTAAAGTTGATGCTTCTCCCTGACCTCACTATAGGGAAGCATGTCTCTCTACCCTCTTAGTAGGGAAACACATCACCCTACCCTCGTACTAGGGATACACTTTACACTACCATCATATTAGGGTGAAAATTTTCCCTACCCTCATACAAGGGTTCCATATTATCCTAAGGCCCTACTAGGGTGCCCCTTCACTTAGGCCTTCTTTAGGACTCCATGCCTACCCGGGTCTCTCATATGGGCACCGAATTTTCCCAAGTCATCCACCTAGGAATCTGTCCACCAATTCAACCCCATAAAATATTTAAATATAGAAAGGGATAGTTAATATCATTGTGAACCCCCTTATATCATGTATTTCCTTGGTAATGAACCTCTCTTGGGTTTTCTCCCTAACTAAAAAAACAATCAGGGTAATAATGATCATGTATTCCATTGATAATGAGGGTTATTATCATGAGGACGTTGGTGGAGCCTCCCATAGATCATACTACCTATCTTGAATGACCCATATACATCATCCAATCAGTCTAGGAAATTGATAATCCTTATTAGTCCACTCAATGAGAAATAGATATATCATGGGCCTCCTATTATGTGTAATCCATAAAATTTTTCCCCACTTAAGTCATTGACTTGGTTAGGAACCTATGGGTAGAAGGTGTGTAGTTCACAAACATATCCTTCTTGATACCATATAAGGTCATATCCCCCTATAAAAATTAATCCCCAAAACCAAACATCAATTTAGTCACCGACCAAGTCAGGATCTTCTAGGAAGCAAATGTGTAATCCCTTCATGTATCCTTCCTATTCCCTAGAATGTATAGTTCCTCCTCCTTCTGTGTAAGCTCAAATACTTCCCTAATTAAAAAATTCATCCATATGATACCTTGATGATTCATAAAAATATATGGGTTTCATATGTATAATCTCCAACTCTTACTCAATGATTCATATTCTCTACAATCCATTCTACCTAAATGGATCATAATCTATATGACCCATTCTACCTCAATGATTCATATTGACTACAATCCAAAAAATACACTCTCTAGTTTCATTACTAAAAAATAGGATGAACTAGAAATGGTTTCCCTTGCATAATTCTCACAATAACCATTTCTACGCACTCTTCACCTTGAAGTTTTTACTACATAATGTTAAACAGTACTAGTAAATCCATTCACACGTCCTTAATTGTTGTGACCTGAACTATGTAATATTTGATTCCAATTAAATGAGAAATGTAAGAAACCTCTATTAGGTCAATCCCAACACCTCATAAGTCATAAATACTTTATCATAAAAGTGACTTGAGTTGTTCATGGTTGCATAAACATAAAATAAACTATATTGGTCCTCATCACTTGACCTTAAAAGGTTCCATGTGTATTGTTTAGCATCACTAACATATATAGGTTTTTATTTAATACTTAAAAATATATAGTAACCCATTTCTCAGGGTCCCAATCACAACCACAAAACACCTATATCCTCCCAAGACAAGGATAAATTCCAGAGTTACTAGTTGTGAATTTTTAAGCCATAGTGTAATCACAAGTAAAATCCAGCCTTTAATACATTGATATTTTCACATAAAATCATCATTCCAATAAATCACATATATGGAGGTAAATTGAAGCATCAATAGTTTTGGTAATGATTCATGAGCATAAATTTAGTATTTAAGAGAGTCTCAATGTAATAAATAATTTCCTAGTAAAAGGGTAAGATGAGACCAACCTTTCATCCCCTTGAAAAATGTGAAACCCAAAGTGTCACTGGTAAATTCATAGTGAACTTATGCCTTTGTAAAGTAATACCACAACATCTTAAAAATATTGGGGTGGTGGCATGTCAAAAATAGAATAGTGAACCAGACATGAATAATTTACCTATGAAAGTGATCAATTTACTAGGATTATACCTGAGATTCTACAATGAATATTTTCTTATTTTTTGGCTGTTGATTCTCTCAAAACATTCAAGTGTCATTTTAGTATACCCTTCAATTTAAATGGATATTTAACAACATAAATCACCCAATATTCGATGCCCTAGATATAAATATGCCTCAATTGTGATGAATATTGTATCCTCACAACCGAAAAAGTCATTTTCACCAACCCAACAACTACAAAACAAACTAATGAACATGCTAATATGGGAGTATCATCTTATGGAATCCAACTTAACAATGGATAACACTCAAAAAACATCTAGGTAATAAAACCCCATTAGTTGTCCCACTAATATTGGTCCATGAAAACATTGGTGGAACCAATTGAAACCTACAATAGATTAATGATATTATCCTTGAAGCAAGATAATTTGTTTCTCCCATACATTAGGGAATGGATAAGGATGTGAATTTTGTCTCTAATACTACCCATAAAATTCCTAGGATGCATCACTATCCCCTCAAGAATATCATGAGGAGGCCACCCATAAGATATCAATCCCATTTTCCCAATCCATGGTATTTGGGATGAGTTCGCATAGATGGATATAGAAAAATGTATCCAAGGAATAGGTTCTCATTCATGTTCCCAATAAGGAATCGTATAGGTATAATTTGGAAAACAATGAAGAGTAGGTCCATATCTCATATCATACCCACTAAACCTGATAGTATATCTTTGAATCAATAAAAGAATACAAAAGGAATATTCTAGTAGATACTCAATTGTAATATTGTCCCTTATCCAATCTAGAGGGTTCATTAGCATACCCTTACAAAGAACTAAGGTTGGGGTGGAATCATATCCCCATTCCTTCCAAATTTTATCACCATATCCGAGTTAAAATTTAAGTACAAGCCTATATACTTTCTCCTATAAGAGAAGTTCAAAGGTATATCTAATAAATGGAATAGTTCCATGTTCATATATTTTACCTCACACATATATCCCACATACATATACCAATGGAACCTAAGGAGAATAATTATATCCATGACCTCATCTAGGAGGATCATTATCACATTTTGGTGGGATCACAAGAGAATGCTCATATCCTTGCACTGATCCAAGTTATTTGTTGTAATATTTGGGAGGATGAAAAAAAGTAGGATAATATCCATGTTCCCCTCAATATTAAAAATTATTTCCAAAATATTATGATAACAATATATAAGTAAGATCATATCCCCACTCACATCAATAATCCTCTTCAACATATTATGATGAAATATGAGAAGCCTCTTTAGAGGGATCCTGATCATGAGAATCGTTTCCCATGGGGTGAGACTATGCTTATGAATGAGGTTAAAACTTTAGTTTCCTAAATTATTTTATTTTGAAGAAACTATTTATAAAATAAATGTATAAAAAATGATCAACCATATATCCTGAACCTAATCAATGTTTATATTCTTGATACTCTTTGGTATCTCTCAATAACATCTCAAGAATATTCCAAATCTGCATAAAAATAAGGGATTTATAGCTGTGAAGGTCCTCCAAATTATGCAATGATAATCAACTTTGGAGGTCCTCCCCAGATACCCCATTATGGAGGTCCTCTTTGAGGTTATATAAGGACAATTCATGAAGTTCCTCCTTGTGAAACCAACATTTGAGGTCCACCCCATAGTATAAAGTTCGATCGGCATGGAGGTTATCCCTATATAAACCCATCAAAAGTTGATAACCATGAATACTCTTTATAGAATATAGGCCATTAGTTATAAAGATGTTCCCCATGTTTCTCATCGTGGATATATTACTTTTTATAACATCTCTCTTTGGTATAAAGTTCATCCATGTGTTAAAACTTCTCTAAATCTTCCCTAATATTAAGAGGCACTCAAAACTTTGAGGCTAGATACACCAAGTTACATTTCATAAATCAGTGGTGGTTCATCCTTATCTATTAGTGAATCAACAAAATTTCTATCATATATGCCTCCCCCAAATCGTACATCCTTTAATAAAACTATGGATGTTCTAAATGATCGCATTCCTATTGAAAAGAAAATAGGGGAATAGCCTTTATATTTAGATAGATTTGAACATCATAGAGCATGAGGAGAATCATATATTCATGTGAAAGGAACTACCCAAAGATATAATACCAATCATTTTCTTCCATAACTCCATATCTCACTATGAAATTCTTAGGACACTGAAAGAAGAGATCATACCCTACTTCTGTTGTAATTTATGGTCAACTCATCAATATCTCAAGACTAAAATCTATCTCCTAGGGGGTATACTCACCACCTGGAAACACTGAGCAAACTATACCACCAAGTTTATTTCAACACCTCATCAGTGGCCCAAAACCATAAGGTATTGATAAAACATGATTTCCTCTATTATGATTACCATAATAGTATGAAGCCACTATATTAAATATGTTTTCTATCTTTACCTATTACATTTTAGTCATGTGTGTTGAAACTTTTTTCCATTCATTTTGTTATTCCAATGGAATGAGGAACTCTAAAATATAACTTATGATGTCTTGGATAGAAATAGTGGAGTGGCACAAATGAAGATTGAAAGTATAAAATTCATGTAGATTATATAGTGATAATCATAAGGTGAAGATTAAATAAGTTGAAAATTTTACCCCTAAACTCAGTCTGATAGATATGATGTGAAAAATGCATAGTACATGTATACATTTTTCTAGATTAAAGAATATATATGTTTTTCCATTTGGAGGATTTTGGAAGTGGGGATATGTAATTATCTATAGGGATATATCGTCAGGTTTTCCTTATGATATTTTTAGAATCTGTATAGTGTATCAATAGTGGGAATTATTATGGTGGAACTCTTTGACTAAATTAAGGGTTTTCTATGGAGATTGGATCGAGTGATATTTTGGATATTTATAATTTTCTTTGATTCCTAAACCCTTTTTTTTCTTATATTTTTTTATATTGAAATCTGATTTTTTTTCAATAAAAATTACCCTTAATTAAGTTTTTTGGTATTACATAAGACTAAAGGGGAGTTAAATGGCCTTATGTAAAGGTTAAAAGGGTATTTTATTAGTTTAATAAAGTTAATGTAGTTATTCATGCACTATGTAAGGGTATAATAGAATCTATATAAGGGTAACACCCTTTATATAATCTTTACATAAGAGTAAATAAGATACTATGTAAGGGTATCCCCTGGCTTAAGCACTATGTAAGGGTAAGTGTGATACCGCATAAGGGTGTACATGTGATGCATATGGTTCATCCAAACACTATATAAGTGTAATGTATTCATGTAACGGTACTATGTAAGCATATCAACTTATTTTGTAATGGTAACCACACATGTAAGGGTGGTGCGTAAGGGTAACTCAAAGATTGTGTATGGATATGGGATCACATAAGGGTGCTACGTAAGGGTAAAATAGACACCTTTTAAGGGGGTATGGGGTTCTGTAAGTATATGTTTAGCACTGCATAAATTTTAGGGGGTTTTACTATGGTTTCATAAGGGTACCTTGGCTTTTCCAAAGACTGGGTAAGAGTAACCCACAACATAAGGGTTAAACCTATTTACCATTATGTGGCATATAATACATGTGTAAGGGTGACATCTTACCCTATTTTTCATATTTTATTCCTTCTTCCAAAACATAACCCTGTGACATGTATTTGATGATTTTAAATATTAAGAATCATATAATTAAATCCTTATACTTTCTAAAATATATAACTCATTTTTATGGATGAAATTAAACACCTTTCTATTATGAATAACTGAAAAAAAAAATATTAAATGATGATATTTTTTTATTATAGTTTGTTTGTATGCAGTATTTATTTTGAAAATAGAAAAACTTCACTTCCCTTTCTTTTTTGATGACCCTTTAAGTCCAGCAATTACAGAGTTTCCTTTTTTCCAGTTTAGCGAAATGTTTTATAAGTAAACTGAGTTCTTTATTTTTATTCTTGGAGAGGTAGATCAACACCCACTCTCCTATTTTTTTGTTGATAATTTTGAAATAGATAAAAACCCATGTATTATTTATTTGAAATATTACATAGCCTATTTGTAAAACTATTCATCCAAATATTACTAAAAAAGTGATAAAAAACTCTGGAAATATTAATAACATCTAATTAAGGAAAAAAATAAAAAAATGTTGTTCTTATCAAAAATCATATTATTATTGAAAGAGAAATTATTATCATGTGAGTAATTGAAATATGCCCTATGAAAAAAATATTTCATTATCAAGAAGGATAATAAGAATTATTCTTGTTTATTTTTTATTATATATGATAGATATACTATAGCTGTGTGTGATATTTTATTTATTTTAGAAATAAAATAGCTGGCTTTTATTCTAGAGATCCTTGATGGACCTAGAAAGTTGACATGTTGATAACTATAATAATAAGGCCTCCAATGAGGTTTTTTTTAATATAGAGTTTTCCTCTCCAAGTTGTGAACCATACAGGGTGGTTTACCTTTGACATTTGACATCAATAACTTTTGGTAATAATATCCTTATCTTTTTGGGGATCTTTTTTGCACTTTGTACAATTATATAACACTTTTTTTGGTATAATTGATAGTAATTTTTTATTATGATTTCATGTGTGGGTGTTAAATCCATTGAGAAACTTAAATGATGATTGATGCTATCTGTACATAAATATCTTGTTTATTAATATTTTATATAGATCACATATATTATATATTTATACTTATGATGAAATGTAATGATTGTTGGCATATACTACTTTATTATGTGTGTCGTTGTGGTATTGTTCTTGAAGCCTAAGGAAGGTGGACCATCGTGACATATTTATCCCTTAGAGTGGTAGTGTGCATGACTTGTGAAGATGGAAATAAAGGACCTAGGAATGGTTTAGGGATACGAAAATTCCTCATGGTTGGATGATACACTTTATACCTAGAGGATTCCTAGGGGCATGTTACTCGATGCATTGTGAATGTCGGATAGAACTCAATGCCTAAAAGATGCTGATAACATGAATAACTTGATTAATATTGAATTTAGATATTCTCACATGATAATTTATCATCATGATTATTATCCTTGTTGCTAGTTCCTTATTACTTTTAAAACCTGAAATCCCTTCCAGCACAGAACCAAAGCTTGTACATACAAGGGTCCTGTGTATTGGTTGGCACACTAGAGCTCATTTTTTGACTTCTGGGTTGATTTTGTATTTATTGTTTAGTATTTCATACACTTTTTTACTCGATCACACTTATTAAGAAATCACTGGTGGTTTCTTAGTAAATCATTTACTCACACCCTACTCAAGTTGTTCAGAGTGCTTGTAGATTTCTTGACTTCAGATCCAGGGAAGGGTAAGGGCCCAGTGGTAGATGGCCGAGTAGAGAATTAAGGACCTTGTAACAGGTCGAGACAGACACTAGAGGACCCTATTATTTATTTATTATTTATCTATACTTTAGAACCAATTTTTTCTTACCGTTTTGGGAGTCGTTTTTACCTGTATAACATGTATACCGTTTTGATTCTTTAAAATTTTCAAGATACTCTTATCATTAAATTATTTATTAGTCTATTTTTTATTTTTACAATTACATGATACTAAGGGTATAGTCTCCCCACTGACAAAATCAGACCATCATTATTAGTCGACGACCTCTTCCATACAAGGAGGCATGCATGTGGCCATGTGACCATCTGGTTTGGACCTAGTGGTTATGGTCAAGGTGTTAAAAATTTGTATTATAAGACCATTTCTTATTTTTCTTTTTGAAAAAACCTAAGATATAGTATAAATGAGATTTTTATGTGGGACTTGGTTAGGGGAGTTCCCATTTAGGTGCCCATCACATTGTAACAGACCTCTGAGTTACCATGGATGGGATCTGTATTAATGTTTCTAGGATATTTAAGGTGTTTCCATGAATCATTATTAGAAACATAGTTTCAAATACCATATATATACTTCTTGTTGTGATGCATAATATTTTTTAAATTTTATTCATTGAATTATACTATCTATATAGGATAGTTTCTCTAATAGGGTGATATATTTGTTTTTACTTGTCATTTTATATATCTTTTTTAATTATTTACTTGAACTGAAAATTATATTGTTTTAATATGTATATGATTATTGTGACTAATGTGAAGGGTCATAGACTAGGGTTAGTGCTATGAAGGTTATACCTTGGGTTATGGGTAGACTCTCAGTAGATACTTCTATGGTCCCTTAGATTGGTTGGGATATATTTATATTCATAATTATCCTTCATTTATAAGAGATGTTTCCTCATAGATGTTTGGTGAGAGTTACAACTGAGTAGGAGGGTGCTCCAGGGAATGTTTCAACACCTTCTCCAATGGTGCAGGTAGTCATCTCACCCTAGTCGGTAGCATTTCCACTAAGATCAGTGGTTGACTAAACCATAAATTTTTAGCTCTAGTGTCCTTCATCTATTCAGGACACTAGTAGACCATAGAGTGATAGGGATTGGATGAATATAATTGATATTACATTCAACACTATCAAGAAAATATAGGACAAGAAAGTGAATCTGGCGTATATCATGTTACAAAGTCCCACTATCCATAGGTGAGGAGCTTTGATACAAACCAGATAAGGTGAGAGTCTCACCTAGGAGGCCTTCAAAGACATATTATTTAGGGATTTATTTAATGATACACTAAATCATTACTTATAATAGAAGTTCATGAAGCTATAGTAGGGTTCCACTATGATATTTACCTACTCTGCACATTTCACTGGGCTTCTTCTCTCAACACATCTTTCATTAGAAATGATGGTTATAAGGCTTGAATGTTTGAGATCAATATTCACGTGATATCAGAAATAATTTCCATATCATTAACCTATTTTTATACTTACATGTTTTATTGAAGGCCTTTTCCATGGATACAATCTTGGAGGAGAGTCGAACAACTTGTATTTTTATACCCTTCACTGGTAGACCTCTTGTTACTGCCATAAGAACCTCTTTTGATAGTAGGAAAGAAAAATTCTAGGGACATTGTAACACCCTGAGATTTTATGAGATATATTATTTTAATTTCTTTGATGTCTTGTATGGTATGCTACACCAATATTATCTTACACCATACGCCACACCATATTATCTTGTAGTATACGCAACACTATTCTTGGATTTTGTTATACACAATTTCATGTTCTTTTGATAGAATTAATTTCACACAACACTGAGTATAGATTTTGTTCAATGTATAAATGAATTAAGTTTGGATTATGTTATATGAAACAGCAAAGGAATCTCTCACTACAAGAAACACTAACTCGGCTTGTGTTACACACAAGAGCGACCTTCCTCGATAGCTTGCATTATAGGCAATACTGAGTATCACTAAATAATGAAATATTATTAAAATATTATTATTTAATGGGATTTAAACTATCAATTATGAATATTATTAACCAAATTTTGAATTTTATATAACATCTTCATTCATATTACTTATTTTATATAACACAATATAAGAAAAAATTCAATTTTTTCAGATAAAAGATGTATTTTTCAAAAAATGCATTTTTATCACCTTTTGATGGGGAACCCAATTTAAATGCTATTTTTAACACTTTTATAATTTAAATTTGAAAAAATATACTTATTATTTGGAAGAAGGGAATAAAATTTAACTTTTTGGAATTTTTTCAATTTTTCTGATAAAATTCAAATTTTAATGAATAGTGAAACATATTGTATTTTAATTCAAAACTGCCTTTTCATCTAATTTATTTATCTAGTTAGATTATATTTTTCATTGGAATTAAATTTTAATTGGATTATTTTTTTTTAACATTTAATCCCATGTTGATCATTGTAAGTAATTTCACATTTGAATTGGATATAAACACTTGACAATATTTTGATGAGTTTTTACATCTTAAAACCCCATTTTTGGTTTTGACAACGAGAATTAATTTTAAATTTATTTTAGAAAATTCAGTGTTTTGAATTATGAAAAATAGATTCCATATTTGTAATCAGTCAGTCCAAATTATGTTAATAACTTACTTTTTTTTTTGATATTATGAATAGTTATTATGATAAGTTTTATTTACCACAATTATAGGTAAATCAAGTAAATTATAGTAACTAATAATCTCATTAGGACAATAAAATTATCCTAAAACCCTAAAAAATCCCATTATATGAATAAATTTCTTCCCTTAAAATCTTTGGTTCAAAACGCAGTCCTTTAATGTTCACTTAACAATGAAAATGACATTGATATTAATAAAACCAATGAAATTGATAAAATGTCAAACTCACATTTCTTTTAAGTATAATAATTTTAATATAGGGATAATTAGGTTATATATTAGAAAATATATATCTAATGTTAAGATAAAATAATTACCTACATCAAAGTAATTTAGTTTTAATTTTTAGGAAATAAATAATTACCTTAAAGTCTTATTCTTTGATAATGTAAAAATTAATTAATTGATGAGAAATCATGGAATTTTTTTTTATTAAAATCCTAATAACAATAAAAATGTCCTAAAACATGACCAAATATTCTTGGTTAAGTATATCTCCACCATAATCATCCAAAGGTTAAGATACTAACCATTTTAATCCTTATAGAATAGATTATGACCATTATATTATTTTATTTAAAGTAATGTTAAAGTTTTCACATTAATAATTTATAAGTATAACATTTTTAATGTTGGATTTTATAGAAGATAAATTTTAATAAATATATTCTCATAAAATATATTAAATTTATATTTATTATAGTATTTTATTTTTAATTTTTACTCAAAAAATAAGTATATTAAATAATTACACAAAATAATAATAGTAATTATTTTATTAATGGAGATATCAAATAAATGTTATTACGAATATTAAAATAAATATTTTTTGGGGATAATAAATATGTAAAATGAAATTTATAGATACACTTGACCTCGTAAGAAAATAATAATGTAGTTTTTTTTGAATTTAACTTGTTAAATTTATATTTTTTAAAATCAATAAAGTGAATAGTGTCAAAATTAACACTTTTGATTGTTTATCAAAATAGTGTTTTATTAAATTATTTAAAAAACATAAAACATTTTTAAAAATAGAGATTAATTTTGATATGGTCAAAAAATTTATAATTTGTTTTTTTATGATGTAATTTACATCAAATAAGTAAATATTTTACCCTTTAAATATTTAAAAAGTTGTTACCCTAGTTAAAATGAAGTAGAATAACTAAGTGTTAAATTAAAATGATATGGTTTTAATAGAAATTTAAACTTTTTTAAAATTTATTGGATACTAATATTATAACCCTATATCATCTAATATTTAAAATTGGGACATTTTTGAGGTTTTTCAGTGGGGTTTTATCTTATTATAAATTAGTATTTTTGAGGTTCCCAAAAGTTCCCCTCACCTCAATTATAAATGGTCACATCCACCCTCACCACTTCACTTTATTTTGATTATTCAATCTCGTCCATCCTCAGAAAAATTTCCTCATAAACATTCCTATTTACATTCTAGAGGTTCTGGTCTTCTTAAAATACCAACTCTAGTTCCATTAAGAAGAGATCTAAAGAGAGCACGTCAAATAAGAGGTGATCCCCTCTTCCGATTCTTTCATTTTTCATTCTACATTCACTTCTACTTAATGAGTTGTTTAATTATAGATTAATAACTCTTGTAGCACTTATATACTGAGATGTTTTTATAATAATAAAAAAATCATACTCCACTTTCTATCCATCCTAAGAAAAATGAAATCACTACGCGTCCGTACGTATGGCTTACCGTCCCCATGTCGTGGTATAATATATTTTTCACCACCACATTACTTAGATGAGTACAAAAATGGATTTAATAAATATATATAATTATTATAAAGTGATATTTATTCTGAAAAATAGTACACCCTGCAATTTGATACCATTCATGAATTATGGGAATGATATCGTTGCTCGTGCATACGTATGGCCTACCATCTCCACGACGTGATGAGATTCATTCTACTCAACAGCCATTAAAGAATTATTATAAATTATATATAATAAATAAGAATAAAATATATGAAATAATAATTCTACAGGATTTATGTATGTGTTTGTTTGTGTGTGTGTCATTTAGTTACTTCAATTCAATTCAATAAGGAAACGGAAACAACGTTCATGCGTACGTACAAAACATCATCTCCATGAATAGTGTATTTCATTTCATTTATCTATATTATATATATATATATATATACTGAATATATCTGATATATAAATCATTTTTTATTTTCTAGAAGTAGTTAAATTATTATCTAAGTAATAATATCAAGAATAAAAAGTCAAAACACGTACGATAAATAAAACGATTATTACCCAAAACCTTGATTTAACATGAAATTGACAGATGAACGGGTAATATAAAGTCATAAGTGAATAATATATGATATCATAAATATTATTATGGTTTTTCATCAAGTTAATAAAATTTTTAAACCCACTATACAGAAGTTTTGGTCACATATAGAAGAAATTGGACATATGGTAAGGGATAATTTTGCAATTTCATTATTATCCAAGATTGTTTATTCGTAAGTATTTACTGGGGTATGTCTATCATTCAAGTCCATTTTTCCTAAATATATAATATTATTTATATTATTCTACTATTTTTTAAAGTACATTTTACCCACTAGTAAATTTTTTATTAAATGGTATGGAAGTAATCTTTCTTTCGTTTTCCTTACAATATACTTTTGGACTTTTCCACCAAGAGTACAAGAAGAATGTTTTTTAACCTTATATGGAATGAATAGATTTATATGCTTTTGTAAGGCCTTATTTCCATGAATATTCCTTTAAAATATTTCATGTTTTTTTTAGTTAAATTCTTTTCATTTAAAACTACGTGACATTATGATAAAATAAAACATTTTTTAAGAAGAAAGGATATTTTCTTTAGGAATTTAGTTCAAGGGTTTTATCAAAATTATTTTTCATCTAACATGATGCTCATTAAATAGGGTTTTTTTATATAACTATTTTTACTATTATTTTATTATATTAATTACGTAATGATATTTTATATGGATTTTGTTATGATAGAATGATTTTTAAGAAACCCATTTGATTTCTTGGGTTATGATATGATGAATACATTATGTTTTTGTGGCACATTTAAGAATGATTTCATTATAAGATGGGTGGGACCTATATCTCCCTCCAATAAATTGGGTAAAGATTTATATCTCATGATATAGACATGCCTCGAATAGAAAGTATATCTTATTCTGTAAAAAAGGGCTGGAACAGAATGTAAACTCGGATTAGTAAGGGACTTTGTCCACTATGATGGTCATGGAAACAATACCTTGGATACTCTAGAAATCATATTATATGATTATTTTTTTTCCAAAATTCCTTGTTTTATTCCAATTATATTCAATTATGGTTAATGTTTCTTTATGATCTATGTCTTATGTATTGTGTAGATTTATTCCATGACTCATAATTTTGATATTCAAAATTTTTATTCATGTTTTCACATTAGTATGTTTATGTTTTTTTATGTTATTCTTGTTTAACCATATTGATCATTTGAGATCACCCTTTTTATGTTTTCTTTTTCCCAGGTTATAATGATAGTATTTAGGTAGGAAAACTAAAGGGGAAGATATTTCTAGGAGATGTTGAAGATTGTTCACTAAGTTAGAAGATTAGATTCCATGTTTCCAATGACACAAAACTAATATGGCCTTTGGGAATATTTTTGTGTCATGTATTAAGTATTACATAAAATTAATGTAATGACCATGTACTTCAAGATTGGTTCGTTAGATTTGGTATCAGAGTGAAGTTTTAGTCATCCTTTAGAAACTGGGATGCAGAAACTTTTAGTGAGATCCCTAGAGATATTTTTAAGGTATGTTTAGAAATATACCTAAGGTAAAGTCTAACTATAGGTTACAGTACTAGAAATATAGTAACTATCATGAATAACCTATAATTATACCCAAGATGTTAGATATTAAAATTATTCCCCCTTGATTATGTTGTTTTTCAAGTATGATTTTTGAATCTCACACTATTCTTTTTTGGGTTTTAGAAAATGGTAGGAAACAAGAGTGTCCATGTTAATGGAGAATATGATGGACAATGGAATGATATTATTCATGAGAAACCAATTTAAATAGTAGTTGGAAACAACATTATTATTCATAATCATAAATCTCATAATATAATCAATAATCTAAACTTTGGTGAGTTTCCTAAACCAAATAATAAGAGAATGATGGAGTTTTATGGTGATCAAAGAGGAACGAAAGTTCCATTTTCCTCATTTAAATAATGTGGGAAGAGGAATCAAGGATAATTTTTCAAAGGAAATGGAAGATTATTTGGGTGTGGAAAAGGACACAAAGCTAGTAATTTCAAAGGAAAATGTTCAGTTAACACAATGGACAATGATAATGGTATTGTTAAGACATCAAAAATGGTAACTTATTTTAAATGTGGAATGTACAAGAATTATACAAATTGATTACCTAACTGAGAATATCATGAAGAGAATTATCATGGTTGTACGGGTAGTATTTATGTTGAATATGATGAAGAGACTACAAATGATATATGAGATAAAAGAAGTGTTGAGGAATAAAATGATGCAGCTCAGTCAATGGTTTAAGAAGATAGTGGAATGATTACAGGATTATCAAGAATAATATTGAATAAGAAATTTTATGGTATTATTAATCAAAGAAACATCTAAGGATTTTTACACTATTGTTTATACTTAAGTATTTAAATGTATATGTTGAATGGAATTGGTAACCATGAAAATTTATTCATATATTTTTGGAAAACCTGTGATATTTGAATATTGAGGGGATAAAGATATAATGAGTTGTTTGATTTTATTAATGACCTCATGACTGATATAAGGAAAAAGTGATATCATGGTTTGTGTATATAGAATTTTTGGTATCTTTGGTGTGTGGAAAAAGTTAATTTTGACAAAATGCATGTTTTTATTAAGGTTTTATGGAAATTCATGTTATTATCATGTTTCAAGAGAATATATGATTAAGGTATTCACATGTTTGGAATCTAACAACAATGAACTACATTATGAGATATGGGACATAAATTTTATGTCAATTTACTTCAACTATCTCTAAAGTTTTATATTTTCGATTTTTGGAAGTATTGTAATGTTATCCATTTATGGATAGTATAAGTTATATTATGGTTCATGTTTTTTAGATAAATGTATTATCTCACTATAGGTTGACTTATGCATATTTTATTACCTATGATAATATTTTTGATTAGATAGATAAAATAACCTATCATTCTATCACATTATCTACTAACACTTCGAAAATAATAAATTCAACTTCATTTCTTTAAATAAGAGATTAAGTGGAAATTTTTCAAGGCACGAACAATAGTGAGATTGTACCAAAATCAAGTAAGTATTTATTCTCATGAAAAGCTCTTCAACATTAGGAAAAGGATTTGGAAAAAAATGTTATCCTAGTACCTTTTTATCCGATGAATTAGATGGTCCCTAAAATCCTCACATGTTTATTTCTTTGTGATAGTTAAATTTCTCCAATCCTTATTTTCTACCACTATCCATCAAAACTTGATGGAAAGATTTATTTTCTATATCCATAGTTTCACCTCCCACCTATATTATCGTATATGGAAACCCAGTGGTGAGTTACATTAGGTAAATATTATATTTCAAACATTACTTTTTAAAATGAAGTTTTAGTATTCTCTTTTACCATGTGTTTTTCCATGACATAAACTTTAAAGTAGTAAACCATTTATAATCCCAACATATTTTGAGGGAAAAATTCATTTTAAAGTGGATATGACGTAGTACCCCGATATTTTATGAGATACATTCTCTTAATTTATTTGATGTCTTTTTTTATATGGTACTCCAATATTATCTTGGGTTATACACAACACAATATTAGATTGCATTATATGGAACACTATTCTTAGCTTGTGTTACAAAAAATTTCAAGTTCTTTTGATAAAATTCATTTCACACAACACTGATTATAGATTTCGTTCAATGAATAAATGAACTAAATTTGGATTATATTATTTACAACACCAAAGGAAACTCACACTACATGCAACACTGACTTGGCTTGCATTACATGCAAGAGAGACCTTCCTTGAAATCTTGTGTAGTATGCAATACTGAGTTTTACTAAACAACGATATATTATTAAAATATTATTATTTAATGGTAAATAAATTAGCCTTTATGAATAGTATTAACAAAATTTTTAATTTTATATTAGATTATAATTAATCTTATGTATTTTCTATAACATGATATAAGAGCAAATTCAATTTTTTCGGATAAAAGAATTATTTTTCAAAAAAATGAAGTTTTACCACCTTTTGATGGCACACCCACTTTAAATTTTGTTTTTGACATTTTTACAAGTTCAATTTTAAAAAATAAACTTCTCATTTGGAATCGGGGCATAAAAAATTACTTTTTTTGAATTTTTTTATTGTTGTGGTAAAATTCATATTTTAATGAATAGTGAAAAATAACGCATTTTAATTCAAAATTTTCTTTTCATCTAATTTATTTATCAAGTTATATTATAATTTTAATTAGTTTTAAAGTGTAATTGGATTATTTTTTTATAATTTAATCCCATTTTGTTTATTGTATGTAATTTCACATTTAAATTGTACATAAACACATGATAATCTTTTAATAAGTTTTTACTTCTTAAAAACCTAATTTTTGTTTTAACAGTGAGAATTAATTTTAAATTAATTTTTAAAAAGTATTTTTTTTGAATTATGAAAAATGGATTCCATATTTGAAATAAGTGGGTCCAAATTATGTTAACAATTTACTTTTTTGGATATTATGAATAGTAACTACAGAGATTTTTATTTACCATAGTTAAAGGTAGATCAGGTAAATTACGGTAACTAATAATATTATAAGGACGATAAAATTATCATAAAACATTAAAAAATCCCATTAGATGTATAAAATTATACCCTTAACATATTTCGTTCAAAACATATTCATTTAATGTCCACTTGACAATGAAAATAAAATAGATATTAATAAAAGTAATTAAAGTAATAATATGTCAAACTCACATTTCATATAAGTATAATAATTTTAATATAAGGATTATTATGTGATATCTTAAAAAATAAAAATTTCATGGAAATATAAAATAATTAACTACATAATTGTAATTTATTTTTAATTTTTAGGAAAAAATAATTACCTTAAAGTCTTATTCATTGATGATGTAAAAATTTATTAATTCATGAGAAATCAATGAAATAATTTTTATTAAAATCATAATGAGCATAAAAATGTAAAACAAATATGACCAAATATTATTTTTAGAGTATATCTCGACCATAATAATTCAAATATCAATCTAGTGACCATTTGGGGCATTTTAGAATATATTATGACCTTTATATTATTTTATTTAAAGTAATGTTAAAGTTGTCACATTCATACTTTAATAAGTATAACATTTTTAATGTTTGATTTTATAGTAGATAAATTCAACTATATATATTCTCGTGAAAGATATTAAAGTTATCTTAATTATTGTATTTTATTTTTCAATTTCTAATAAACAAAATTGTATATTAGATAATTACACAAAATAATATTAGTAATTATTTTATTAATAGAGATATCAAATAAATGTTATTAAAATATTAAAATAAATTAATTTTGGGATAATTAATATATACAATTAATTTTATATATAACCTTGACCTAATATAAATACAATAAAATAGTTATTTTTAAGTTAACGTGTCATCTTTATATTTTTAAAAATCAATAAATTAAATAGTGTTAAAATTTACACTATTGATTTTTTATCAAAATAGTGTTTTATTAAATTATTTAAAAAACAAAAAAAATATGTTAAAATATATAATAATTATTATATGGTCAAAAGGTTAAAAATTATTTAATTAAGATCTAATTTAAATCAAATAAGAAATTTTTTACCCTTTTAATATGGAAATATTTGTCACCCTAGTTAAAATGAAGTAGAATAACAAAGTGTTAAATTGAAAAGATAAGGTTTGAATGGAAATATAAACTTGTCTAAAATTTATTATTTTATGATATTACAACACTACATAATCTCATATTCTAACTTGGGAAATTTTGGAGATTTTTTATGGGGATTCAGTTTTATTATAAATTAATATTTTTGAGGTTTCAAAGAGTGCCCCCACCTCAATTATAAAATGGGCACATCCACCCTCACCACTTGACTTAATTTTGAGCCTTCAAGCTTGTAAATACCCTAGAAAATTCCATTATAAACTACCCTAGTAAAATTCTATAGGTTCTAGTCCTCTTAAAAGACCAACTCTAGTTTCATTAAGAGGAGATTTAAAGAGAGCACATCAAACAAGATGTGATCCACTCTACCGATTATTTCAAATTTATTTCTTCTTCTACTTATACTTCCTGAGTTGTTTCATTATAGAATAATAAATCCAGTAGAAAAAATATAATGATATGTTATTATAATTATGAAAAAAAACATATTCCACTTTTCATCCATCCTAGGAAAAATGAAATAACCACGCATGCGTACGTACGGCTTACTGTCTCCAGGTTGTGGTGTAATCTGTTTAACATCACCACCTTAATTAGATGGGTATAAAAATGGATGTAATAACAAAATATGATTATTATAAAATTATATTGATTTTGAAAAATATTACACCATTTAATTCAATAGCATTCATGAATTATGGGAATGATATCGTCGCTCGTGTGTACGTACGGTCTACCATCTCCATGACGCGATGAGTTTCATTCTCCACATTAACCACTCAAGAATGATTATAAAGTATATATAATAAATAATCATGAAATATATGAATTAATAATTCTACAGTATTTATGGTTATTTATATATATATGTGTGTGTGTGTGTCATTTATTTACTTCCATTCAATTCAATAAGAAAACGGAAACAACATTCATTCATACGTATAGCCTACCATCTCCATGATGGTTTATTCCATTTCATTTATCTATATGTTATATAAAGTTATATACTGAATATATATGATATATTAATCATTTTATACATTCTGTTTGTAATTAAATCATGATCTACGTAATAATATCAATAACAACATGTTATAACACATACAATAAATAAAACGATTATTACCCAAAACGTTGCTTTAACATGGAATTGATAAATGAATGGGTAATATAAAGTCATAAGTGAATTATATATGATATCGTAAAAATTATTATGGTTATTTTACAAGTTAATAATATTTTTAAACCCATTATATAGGATTTTTTGGCACATACGGAAGAAATCGAACCTAAGGTAAGGGGTAATTTTTCAATCTCATTGTTATCTGAGATTAGTTATTTGTAAATATTTACTGGGATATATTTATCATTCATGCCGATGTATCATAAATTTATAATTTTATTTATATTCTTATACTATTTTTTAAATTAAATTTTACCCATTGGTTAATTTCTTATTAAACTTTTTGAAAGGAATCTTTCTTTCATTTACCTTACAAGGTACTTTTCTACTTTTTTGGAAAGAGTATGAGAATAATGTTTTTTATGTTATACGACATGAACATATTTTTACAATTTCATAACCCCTTATTTCCATGGAGCTTCCTTTTTAATATTTCATGTTTATTTTCAATTAAATTATTTTTTTTAAATTGTATGACATTCTATAAAAAGAGAACTTTTATGAAGAAGAAAGGATATTTTTTATGAATTAAGTTCAAGTGTTTTATTGAAATAATTTTTTATCTCACATGACCCTATTTAAATAGGGTTATGTTTATATCCCTATTTTTACAATGATTTTATTATATTAAATATGGAATGATATTTTATAAAGATTATGTTTTGATAAAATGATGTTTAAGAAACCCATTTTATTTCTTGGGTTATGCTATGAGGAATGCTTTATGTTTTTTTGGAACATGTAAGAATGATTTTATTATTAGATGGATGGGACCTATATCTCCCTCCAATTAATTGGTGAAGATTTATATCTCATTAGATAGACATGACTAGAATGGAAAGTAAATCTAGTTCTGTAATACAAGGATGGAACAACATGTAAACTTGGTTTAGTAATGGATTTTGTCCACTATGATGGTCATAGAAACAATGCCTTGGCTACTGTGGAAATAATATTATGTTCTTATTTATTTTCCACAATTCCATGTTTTATTCCAATTCAATTTTATAATTTTTAATTTTCTTTTATGATCTATTCCTTACGTATTTTAAAGATTTGTTCCAGGACTCACAATTTTGATATTTAAAATTTAGGTTCATGTTTTCACATTCTTATGTTTATGTTTTGTTTGATGTTCTTCAAGTTTACCCATACTGATCATTTAAGATCACCCTTTTTATGTTTTCTTTTTACCAGAATTTAAAGAAAGGTTTTATGTAGGAAAACTAATGGGGATGATCTTTGTGGGAGATATTGAAGATATTTCACCAAGTTAGAAGATTATGTTCTACATTTCTAAATACACTAAACTAATACGGTCTTTGGGAATCTTTTTGTGTCATGTTTTAAGTATTCCTCAAAATTAATGTAATGTAAATGTACGTCATGATTGGTTCATTAGAGACCTGAAGAAAATTTTTAGCATTAATTTAGAGAAGATTTTTGTATCTTTAGTCTCCTTAGAAGGAGGCCCACAGTTATTTAATTTTGGGATGATCAGAAACTACTGCAAGGCCTTATCGGCACCTAAAATAAAGTATTATAAGTGTGTAAATATATACCATCTCCATTTTTTTCTATTAAGGGCTATGAGAATATGATTCCATAGTGAGTTGATTGATACTTTTGGCACCAAAATTTTGGAAGAAAATAAAGAAGAGAAATAGGCCCCATGATCGGCCTCGCGAAGCCACTTCACAGAGTCCCCTCAAGCCACGTGGCCACCGCAAAGCCAAGGAGGTTAGACGCTCCGCGAACGTCGCTGACGTTCACCAGCCTGCCATGAAAAAAAGTAGGCGGTACCCTCCACGAATTCCCCTGATGTTTGTCAGCCCGCCACGAAGCGAATGAGGTGGTACCCTTCACGAACGCCACTGACGTTCGCGACCCTCCACAAAGCTATCCAATCCCACTTCGCACCGCATAAGCACTATTTTGTGGCGCCTCTTGCCTATAAATATTGGGCTCCCCCCGAGCCCAAAAGACGGACAATCCGACCTTTCAACTTCCTAGATCCCAAATCACGAAGCACCCTTTTCTCTGCGAGTCATGAGCTATGCGAGGTACTTTTGCTTCGTGAAGTGCCTCCACATTGTCTTGTTTTGATCCCCTCTTCTGAGAGGGATGCCTTTCATGAATCCTAAGGGATGTCACGAAGGAAGGGGATTCCCTAGGGGACCCGTGTCATCACAGAGCGTTTATGCTTCGCAAAACACCCCTCATGTACACGTGATCCACATGCCAAGGCAGTGTCACTGTACTTTGCAAAGCACCTTGATTCACAACACTTTGCTTCGCGAAGCATCTGTTCTCTGCGAGGCAGTGCTCCGTTAATGCCTTTAAACTTCATGAAGCACCTCCCATTTGCACCTCCACCCCATGCTAAGGCTAAGGTACCCCACTTCACGAAGCACCCCCCTTCACAAGTTCCCTCCACCACGCAGAGACACCGAACTCTACAAGGCCCCTACCTATGGACTCCTCTGCTTGGCAATTCCTTTTCCCGTGCGACCCTCCGAGTTTGCACGATGTGACTTCAAAGTCCCCTAGACAATACCGCCCATAGCGTTGCTTCACCTAATGCTTCCTCTAATAGGCACGCTAATGGCTATTGCTTCTTCGCATAGTCACGCTAACGTGGACCCCTCGATGGTTCTCTCCACGACACCCCCTCACCATGGAATTGTCGGTACCTTCCCTCCCACAAGGAGCAGAGGGTACCAGTTATGTAAGTCCTAGGGGTGCGGACCAAACCCACATTGTCCGAGCTACAGGAGGTTAAACTATCAATCACCCTCGTTCTCAACACCCGATGTTAAAGTGTGAAATCGCCTCGTGCCTCTCACACGGGGGGCCCCCACCTTGGACATTCTCTACACCCCCTGGTCTCTACAAGGGATGATATCCTCCTTCTGGTAGTGGCGTTTGTCCGCGGCGGAAGGGCATAAAACTTGGTATAAGCCCCTATATTTTTTTTAGGAGCGACCACACCTGCCCCTCTTCACTTCCTCGGTGCCAAGGCTGGCAGAGGGTGTGATAGGGAATGAGGATTTTACTTTCATTAGTCCCAAGTCCCTCTCCCGCTGTGTTTTTTCGCTCACGGGCCCCCATCCTGGAGTAAGTCCTGACACCGTGGGCCGCTCAACGCGTAAGCCCCTTCTCGCTTCCCACAGATACACCCTTCGCGACGTGATCATCAGGTCTTTGCTGCCTCTTGTTTCTCACACTGAGCATGACTCCCATGAGCTTAGAGTGAGCGCCGACCATGACACACCATGGGCCGCCTTAGAGTGTAAACCCCAAACCCATCATCCTAGCTGCAGAACGTTAAACTGCCAAGCATCCCCATCCCGCATGACGTTAAATTGTACCCCTAAACTATGTGGTCTTTGATCCATGTCAAGGCACTGTATGTAGGAAGCCTCCCTGAGGTTCAAGCCCGCCACCCATCAGACCAAGGTCCTTATTCATGTCGGTTCTCTGATACACATTTCCCAAACTACGAGGACTTTGATCCATATCCAGGCACGGTACGTAGGAAACCTCCCAAGGTTCAAGCCCAACACCCATCGGACCAAGGTCCATCTTCATGTCGGTTCTCCGACACCCACTCTTGAACTATGAAGACTTTGATCTGTGTCAAGGAATGGTACGTAGGAAGCCTCCCTGAGGTTCAATCCCAACACCCATCAGACCCCCGGTCCATCATCATGTCGGTTCGCCGACACGCATCCATCTTGAACTACGATAACTTTGATCCATGTCAAGGCATGGTATGTAGGAAGCCTCACGAGGTTCAAGCAGGCCATACAGTTGTTCTGACACCCCTTCATGTTGGTTCAACATCCCCTTATCCATCCCGAACTATGTGGACTTTGATCTATATCAAGGCATGGTATGTAGGAAGCCTCCCCGAGGTTCAAGCCCAACACCCACTGGACCCAAGGTCCTTTTTCACGTCGGTTCACCAGCACATCCACCATCTGAACTACGAGGACTTTGATCCATGTCAAGGCATGGTATGTAGGAAGCCTTACGAGGTTCAAGCCCACCACCTGGTCATTCCAACCTCATCTTCACGTCGGTCCACCCGCCACCTTGGGTATCCTAGAGTGTAAGCCCCACACATCCATCCCGAATTATGATGGATTTTGATCCATGTCAAGGAATGGTATGTAGGAAGTCTCCTCGAGGTTCAATCCCAAAAAACCATCTTCCATTCTGATTCTTACCCGGGCCGCCACATCCCGGTGAGATCGTGCCACCCCATTACCCTCCACAGCATTTGGGAAGCCGCCCACATGCTGGCCCCAATATCAATGTTCCCTCCAAGGGGTTCTTCAATCTGATCCACTCTAGATATTGTTCTGATCAGACCGATCTGTCTCCGCTGGACGTTAAACTAATGGAATACCCTGTGTTAAACATGGGAAGATGAGGAAAACCTCAGATACATACCTATGGAATATGATTCTCCGCGCTCGATGTGGGATGCCTCTGGATTCCATGCCCTCGAGAAGCCCTATAATAAGGGACAAAAGATATACATGCCAATTCCCCAGCGTCCAGACATGCCAGTGATGCCTCAACGTGACTACTCCCCCAACTGAAGGTTGCTGCCCTGACCAGACCCCTTGGAATGTCCTGAAAGATACAGTGTAATTAACCAGCATCCATGGAAACATGGTACTGGGAAGATTTTCACGAACTACATATTAAATCTATAAGGGAGACCTGGACTAGGTGACGAGTTCCGAGGAGGAATCCACGGAAGGAAGAACCTATATCCTATCATCCTTTTTCGATCAAGCAGAAGACATACCTGAATAAGGAGTGGATGCCACCTGCCTTTGGAAATCCAGAATGTGGGGAAACATAATAGAGCCGACGTCCCCCGAACTTGACAAATGTGCGTGCCCCAGCAAAAGCATCGGAAACAGAAATGGTGAACCCTATGTGAAATTATTCTCCTCAAAATGAAGATTAGTAGTGCTCGACACATTAGTATAGTGACATGTCACCAGATCCAGATATCCAGTGTTGGGTCCTGCCAATAAAATAGCGGGCCTGGCGTGAAACTCACCAGAAGTTGGGGCAGTCAAAATGTTGGGCATCTCGGTCTGCGACGTTGTCAGCGTGGATCCCTCTTACCGGTCGTGGAAGATGGAATGGTGTTGGGGCACTATGTTTCGATTTCATTTTCTTTTAGTACTAATGAGCTGATCTCCCTACCTTCAAGAACCTAGTTGTTGCATCCGGAACCCGATCACCTCATGCCTACCGATGCAGGGTCAGGGTCAATCTCAATGTGGCTACCCCGAGTGGTTCTACTTCTTCTAAAATGGACTCGACTTCTGTGATTACTGGGTTCCCACGCCCCCTCTCCCCATTATAAATTATCCATCGGAGGGTAATCAATGACCTTATATTTAGGTATGAGGAGGAGGGGGTCATCCCTACGAGGGACATGGCCCGCCTAGATTTAGAGGCGTCTATGCCTCACCATCAACGCCGCCCCCGAGGGCCGCACAGGGAGCCACTTCTCCCCACTCCAACCTTCAATCATTTTAGAAGCTTGTCCCCGGAACGACTCAACGAATCAATGCCCTACGCCGATGGGGTAGGGGATGTTTGGGACAGCCCTACCAGAGTTTCATCCCAATGGTTCCCAGTGAGGGCCCCCACCAGGCTGCGCCAGCGCCGCCACCCGGTTCCCCGAGCTGAAGAGTAGGTAGACTACCTTCCTGCACCACCGGTACCGGCCCGGCGGACCCGACGCTAGCGTCGAGCACAGGCCTAGGGGAGCGCCCATCAAGGGGCATCAACGTCATCGGATATTATGGCCCAAGCCACCACCGGCGTGCATCATCAACCCCCAGTAGACGCCAAGCATGGGAAGCTATACGCTCGACCTGGATCGAGGCCCCAACCACCCCACAGGCAGGCCTGGTCGACTCTCCTGGTCTCAGGCACTGGTAGTGGCCACTACGGATTAACCCACAGCAATGCCACCTAGTACGGAGACCCTCCCCGTGAAACTACCATGGAGGACACGGGCCTTCCCACACCCAGGCCTGGATCATAAGTATCCCCATGCCACCTTTGACCCGAATGAGGGCCTTCCCCATGGTAAAAACACCCTATACGAGAGCCGCTCCCGTGCTCATTACACAGGATACGGAGCCGTCCCTTCTTCCACGGACTACTGGGGTGGGAACATTGTACATCTAGTTACTCTACGATGTAATGAACTCTCTCATATCCTCATAGTAGCTGAAGAAGGTCTTATTCATCCTATCTACCTGAGGGGTGAAGATCAACTTCACTTCATGAACACCCAGCACGGAGGTCTTATCCGTCTTCGATCCAATCAGTATGGGGACCTGCCTTACACTAACGTCAGCAAGGGAACCATGCATGGAGGTTCTACCTATGCTCCCAACAGTTCCAGCGGAGGTCCTACCCACACCAGCACCCAGCATGGAGTTCCTCTTCGTGTCCCCTTTGACATCTACCCTGGTGCTCCTCGCACCCCGGCCCATTCAGGTGGAAGTGCTCCCCGCCCCAACACCAGTACGGCAGAGGGTCCTCCTCGTGCTGGGAATCATTCCTTCCCTGAAGAGTCGTGCCGGGTCAGGAAGGTGGTTCTTCATTTCCGCAAGAAGAACACCGAAAAACTTTATATTAAGATCAAACTGGTCTGTTTCTTGGATTCTGAAGTAGAGTATGACTCAGCGGTGGAACCCTCCCCTCGGTCCTCTGTGTCAAGGACCGGGGCAGGAACAAGGCATATCAGCCTCATCCTTCTGGAGTGTGAAGCCCACTGGATTCCCACCTCTCTTCATAGGTATATCCCGGAGGAGGAAATTCTGGGAATCCCAAAGGTTCTGACCATGCAGTCACCACCATCATCACTAGAAGCACCCTCTACCTCAACCAGAGATCATGGAGAGCTATTTTGGGGAACGATGGCGGTTGAGAAATAGCGTGACCCATCTCCGGTAACTGTGATCCCTGCACTAGAAGCTGTTACTATTGGCCCGTCGTATCGTGACATTGTGGTCAGGTCACTTCACTCCTCAGAGGATGGTCCGGAATTCGGCATCCAGTCAGCACATTCGTCGTATTATCCGCCGCCCAGTCTGCTGTCTCAGCGGTCCGCTTCAGTACTGCTACCATTTCCTCAGCTGCCTCCGGTTGACGAGTGGGGCCATACAGGGCCAGACCATGAATCCGAGCCCAGGAACATATGGAACATTCTTGTGGTGGATCACTTCCTGGAGAAGTTCTCACCGGTCGCGGCGTCGAACTTCTGTTCGTCGGAATCCCTCACCCCCGAGGAAGTCGATTGCTTCCGTCAAACCCTATGGGTGACGCACTTCTGACTTCGTTATCATCAGTTGGTGTACCCTAGGAGCCAAGTGCACTTAGAGGAAATCAGTTAGCAATGTCGTCTTGTCAATTTGGCCACACTCCCCATGGCCCAATGCCCTGAGTCACCAGGTCGCCAGAGAATCCTCCAACAAAGATGTGTTCAGAGTTTCAGGGTACTCCACAAAATCATCAGAGAGGCTACCCCCCCCCCCCACGTGAAATTCCATGGATGGGGGAAGTACGTTTCCCTCCTCTTCAGCACTATTCGACGACAGCCCGACTCGATATGCTATGTTGAGGACATGCCCCCAGGAAGGGTCATGGTCCACATGGCCGATGTCGTGCACAAGGAAGATGATCTAGAATTTCTTGATGGAGACTTACCCCCTAAGGGTGCGGCACCATTTCTGGACCCATCAGGGAGGGTTACTCATCAGTAGTGGAACCTCCTAGGTCTCCCTGTGCCCACCAAGTCGTTGGTACTCAGTCGTAATTCCGGTAAGGGTAAAGAGCATGTCGGAGCTGTCAAGCACTCCGACCCGTTTGCCTCAGTGCAGAAGATAGAGGAAGACCTTGAGAAGAATACATTGCACCAAAAACTTGCTGAACAGAAGAGGTTGGTCGACGAACTCATGGTCGAACACGCTGTAGAGCGACAACCCGACTATGGTGATCCTAGGTCGGGGCAATAGGGGCAGGAACAACTTCCCCCAGCAATATGCCTTTGGGAAACCCCGATCATACCGCTCCCGCGGACAGGGTTGAAGCTGGAACTCACAAAAAGAGGGCGCGATACATCTCACCAAACCCTCCCGAACGGCGTTGTAATCTGAGGAATCCAGCTCGGGTTCCCCCAGCTGCCCCTCAGGCCGCTCCTCCAGTCGCTCCACGAGCCGTTGAACCCATCTACCATGCTGAAGATCCCGGTAACGCACTTGTGGTTAGGGATCCCAGTCAAGACAGGGACCCCCGCCCAGACGATCCAATGAAGACACTCACCTCCTGCCTCGAGGCGTTGGAAATGTGACATGGTGGCAGTCCCACCAGATTGAAAGCCATATCCAGCGTGGGTGGATGATATTCCTACACCCCCATGTTTTGTAAATCCCACTTTCTCTCCCTTTAACCAGACAGGGGACCCACCGCAGCACCTGGCCCAATTTTCCTCATGGTGTGGTCACATGATGGGGACTCCAGCACAGCAGGAAGCCGCCAAGATCCACTGTTTTGTGAAGACATTGGAAATCCCTACATTTTTCTGGTACAGCCAACTCCTCATTGGATCAGTGACCGACTGGGAGGATATTCGTCGGCAACTACTATACCAATTTAGCTCCACCACATGGGAGACCAGCATCACAGACCTCTTCAGGTGTAAGAAAAGGCCCGATGAGTGGGTCACGGACTTCATCGCCCGGTGAAAGGGGCTCACATACTCCCTCTACATGCCACTGACTCATGAGAAATTACTGATGATGTGCGTAGGGAATGTCAAAATAGAACTGGTTCCTTCCCTCATCACTCAGAACTACCCTGAAGGGTTCCAAGACTTCTCAAAAAAGGCCCAGTGCCTCGAGGGAGCTCTACAACAGGCTAGTCAGGTGCTTCCGCTGCCCCCTATGATCCCAGCATGGAGGGCTGCTAGAGCTGAGCCCACTGCGGTGGCCCAAATAGAAGCCCCTAGGCAGCTAGAATTGCTGCCAGTAGCACTGGCTCCGCAACCTTGTAGAGGCCCGCCACCGCAGACGTAGCCTCCTGCCCAGCAGCAACCACCTCAGAATCGGAAGGTTCCCCCATGAAATGCGCCACCACCGCCTAGGTGAGATAATCAGGCTGCTCCTCCTTGGAAGGCTCCTTCGGCCCCTCATCAGGGCCAGGCTCCCAGAACCCCCTATCCGGAAAAAAGACACCATACTTACTCGTTCAGCGAGGATCAGGTCCTTGGTTACTTCTGTAGTGCAGTAGAGCAGGGGATTGTACGCTTACCTGAGTGCAGAAGGCCGGAAGAGGAGAATCTCACTAATCTCCCCAACTACTGCCCCTATCATCGGATTCTAGGGCACACCCTCAAGCAGTTCTATGTGTTTAAAGACTGGCTCCAAGACCAGGTCCATAACAACATAGTTAGGCTAGGCCCGGCTCCGGCACAGGTGTCGAGTGTCTTTGTGAGGTTAGAAAGTGGTAGCGAAGATGAAGGTGAGTGGTATCAGGTTCCCAATTGAGAATCCCGGAAGTACGATGACTGGATGTCTCATAAAATAGTCTCTCGCTCCCATGTCATTATTTGAGCATGACTGAATCATCTGGGGCCTTCAATAGCTGCGACCATCACCTCTGCATCATCATCTCATCCAGCCTCTTCCCAAAAGAGCAAGCATCGGTGGCTCAAGAAGAAGCAACACACTCCACCAATGTCATTGTCATCCCACACTCTCGGTGACAGCATGCCCCTGAGATGAGGATCCCTCCCAGAATCTACCCAGTGGTGGATGATTCATCATGTGAAAGTCAGGGGTATGCTTCGGTTAATACCGTGGAGTTGGTAAATCCCTATATGACTCCCAGTGAGGGGGAATGCTAGGCAAAGCTCCCCAAAGTCTCCATCGGATGCCAACATTGGGGAAACCGCAGCCATATGGGTCGTCAAGGCACGTCAGCTGGCATCTTCAGCTAGGCCGTGCACTCTACTGAGACCAGACAACAGGCCCAGTGCAGAGCTCAGCATGCACAACCTCCTCACCTGGTGTCCTCAGATCTACCTCCACCGCCGTTTGTGTTACTAGATCAGGCAGAGCTGCCTCGTCCACACCGTAGCCAGTCTCTCCCTACTACAGGACAATCTCAGTTTTCCAGTCCTCATCCAAAAGCTACTCTCATGCCTCAACTAGTGAGAAATGAGACATACCTAGCACTATCCAATCATCGGTCCAGCTAGAAAGGCCCGTCATGCCTCCAATTGTAGAGCGACCTCCTGTGAATAGAAGTTCATGCTTGGCATGGAAGTATGGTGTCTGAAAGCACCTCGCTGGCATCCCAGTGAGGCTTTCTATCCTTGAGGCTCTTCTCCTGTCGTCAGACATGTGTGAGGCGCTCGCTGAGGCTCTAAGGAGACCCCTCCAGTTTGAGATGGAGGTAGCAGCTGCAGAAGCCTTCCACGTTGAGGAAATTGAGAATGTTGAATGCCAGGGAGTTATCTAGTTCTCTGGTGAAGAAGAACACCCTCTCATAAAGGGGAAAATTCGTCCATTGTACATCAATGGTCAGTTAAATGGCATGGAAGCCTGCCACTATCTTGTTGACATGGGTTCTGGGATTAACCTAATCCCGACTCAGAAACTACAGAAGATGGGGTTGTCTGAGGATGATTTAACTCCCTCCGACCTAAGAATCCAGGGATACGATAGGACTAAGCAGATCCCGGTCGACAAGATCCATTTGAAGACCCAGTTCAGTGGCCTATTTTCCAGTACCGAATTCATGGTTGTCTTCCAGGACATCGCAAACAACGCATTGATGGGCAGTCCATGGATCCACCTTCATGCAGCGGTCCCTTCATCGTATCACCAATGCCTCAAGTACACCCTCAATAGTTGAGTAGTCATGCTCCAAGTAGATGCGTCTCCTTTTTCCTATTATGAAGCCCTCTATCTGGACGCTGACTACTACAAGACCAAGGATAGGTACATTCTGGCAAGTGATATTGAGCCCGCCACGGTCACAAGTGATCCCTGAGTAGGTCTGGATGATGCCTACATCTTCCCAATCCATCGATTGGAGGCCACGGTCCCGGACATGGGGAAATGCTTTGTCATTTTTGGTATGAGAGGAAGGCACATTCCCAGGTCCAATTGACGGAAAAAATCACCTCATACTCCTAAACAAACCAGCATCAGGTGATCCCAGAACCTCCTACCCCTATATTGTATTGGGACGTCCGGCTCATGGCAACGGTGGAACATCACACGTGTCTATTTCGCCAGGCTAGAATTAACCGGATCAAGGCGACGCACCACTACTGCTTTGATGTTATCAAGTGTGGCCCCATGGGCCGAAGACCAGATGGGGTTAGATCAACTGCCTTCATCGCTATGGTCTCAGCAGCACATGAATCTCACGATATGTTGACCATTGCCGCTCAAGCTGGCTCTAGCCTCCAATCGGAGTCTGGTGGCTCGGATGCAACTCCCCCCATGGAAGGTCCCTCCATAAGTGGATAATAGGATCTAGATGATGCTCCCCCTACCTTTGAAGAAGGAATCTCGACCACGATCGATGAACTGGTATAGGTGAACCTTGGAAGCGAGGTAGAACCGAGACCCACATTGATCAGTGCCACCATGTCCCTCGAGGAGTAGCGGTATGTGAACTTCCTAAAGAACCACCATGATGTGTTCTCCTGGAGTTACAGTGAGATACCAGTATTAGATCCCCAAGTATCCATCCACCACCTTGGTCTCCTGAAAAACCATCATGGGTTCAAATATCCCCCCAAAAAGATGCACCCTTCTCACGTCACTATGGTCGAGGCCGAGGTTGAAAAGCTCATTAGAGCCAACTTCATCAAGGAGGTCCAGTACCCCAAGTGGCTGGCCAACATTATGCCAGTCAGGAAGATGAACGAGCATATTAAAGTCTATATCGACTTCCGTGATCTCAACTACCACCATCCAAAGGATGACTTTCCCCTTCTAGTGACAGAATTTTTTATTGATGCTATGGCCGGGTTCCAAGCCCTATCCTTCATGGATGGGTATTCTGGGTACAACCAGATCTGGATGGCCCCTTAAGACGAGGAGTCCACCACTTTCAGGGCCCCCAAGTTACTTTCTGTTATGAGTTTATGCCCTTAGGCCTGAAAAATGTAGTTGCTACCTATCAGCGGTCCATGCACTGCATACTCAAGCCAATTCTCGAAACATTGGTGGAGTGAAATGTGGACGATATGGTGGTGAAATCTCGCCAGTGCCAAGACCATCTCAAGCACCTTGAGAAAGTGTTTGGTTTCCTCTGTTCTCGCCATCTAAAGATGAACCCACTTAAATGTGCCTTCGGGGTCACCACCGGTAAGTTTCTCAGCTTTATTGTCAGATATCGGGGCATCAAGATCAACCCAGAGAAGATCAAGGCCATCATCCAGATGCCCTCAAGCAATATTCAGGAGCATCAAGGATTTCAAGGCCACTTAGCCTACATACACCGATTCATTGAGAATCTGTCTGGCAAGTGTAATCCCTTTTCATGACTCATGAAGAAGGGAACCGCACATGAATGGGATGAATAATGTTAGACCGCGTTTGAGGAAGTCAAGCGGTATCTGCTGCAGCCTCCGGTCTTGATGTCACCTGTCTCCGGAAAGTCGCTGATCCTCTATGTCACTGCCCTGGATCAATTTATCAGCACCCTGGTTTCCTAGAATAACAATGAGGGGACAGAGAATAGCCTCTACTACCTCAGCTGCATGCTCCTCGATATGGAGACCAGATACTCCCGCATCGAAAAGTGCTGCCTGGCACTTGTGTTTTCCATAAAAAAAATTGTGACATTTCCTGAAGCACCATGAGGTACAGTTGGTCTCTAGGGTAGACCCACTGAAGTACATCCTAAACTTCCCCATGTTTTCTGGCCAACTAGTGTGGTGGGCGGTGATCCTCTAGTAGTTTGACATCAGGTTTGTGCCCAGAAGGCTATCAAGGGGCAGGCATTGGCAGAATTTCTAGCTGCCCATCCAACCTTTGCAAACCAGTCACTGGACCTTGATTTTCCTAATGAGGCAATCCTCTCGATATATCACGTCATCCCATGTTGGATGATGCATTTTGATGGTGCCTCCTGGAGTCCTACTGGTATGAGGCTCAATGATCCTAGGCTCAACAGAGTGGGCCTGGGTATCGTCTTCATCACCCCGGCGCAAGCCATTTTTTCGTACTCATTCCTATTGTTAGAATGTTGCACCAAAAACGAGGTAGAGTATCAATCTCTCATCACTAGCCTCGATCTGGCCCTTGAGATCGATGTACCTCATTTTCACATGAAAGGGGATTCTGAACTAGTCATCAAGCATGTCAACAGAGACTATGTTGTCAGGAATCCAGAGCTCATTCCATTGTTGGAGTGCACCCTCCATATAATGGCCCAGTTTCCTTCTCGACCAGAGGTTACCCATGTCCCTCGGTCATAGAATGGTCGAGCAGACTCTTTGGCCAGCTTAGCTATGTCACTTACAGAACCTGAGCAGGATGATCTAATTATACAAGTGGCACACCGGAGAGTCATTTCCCCCATCACCCTAGAATATGATGACGACTTGCGAGTAAGACATCTTACCACCGGATCCTCCACGTCAGGAGACCCAGGTTCTTCAGATGTAGTGGTTGAAAAAAATCCTAACTGGAGAGACCCTTTTGTCGAGTATATCTAAAATGGTTACCTCATGGCTGATCGGGCTGAGCGTGAGTGACTCCGATGTCACGCATTGCATTTTACCCTCCAGAGTGGTCCCAGTCTTGATCAGAATCTATATAATAGTGGTTTCAATGGTGTTCTATTTCATTTCATTCAAGGAGGCGAGATTTCTCAGGTCATGCAAGAGGTTCATGATGGTTCTTGCGGTGCCCACCAGGCTGGGCCGAAGTTGTCCCATCAAATCTGGAGACTAGGGTACTTCTGACCCTCGATGATCCATGATTGTATCAAGTTCACCAAGAGATGTCATGTGTTCCAAGTTCATGCTAATTTCCTGCATCGGCCGCCAGAACTTCTCCACTCTACCAAGTACTCTTGGCCTTTCGTAGTGTGGGGTCTCTATGTCATGGGGATGTACCCACCGGCGACAACTCGCTAGTGTAGGTTCATCCTGACCGCTATGGATTTCTTCTCCAAATGGGAACAGGAAATCCCACTCAAGGAAGTCAAGGCTCAATCCATTGTCGATTTTGCGAGTTCCATCATCATCTACCGATTTGGAGTCCCTCACACCATGCTCACTGATAATGGCACAAACATCCGAGCAGTTGAGCTAAAGAAACTATACACCGAGTATAATATCCATTCGAACCATACCTCCCTCTATCACGCGCAAGAAAACGGGAAGATCAAGGCGTTCAACAAAACCATCTCTAACATTTTGCAGAAAATGGTTGGCCAGAATAAGAAGATTTGGCTGGACAAGCTCCCCAATGCCCTTTGGGCCTATCGGACGATGACTCATAATTCCACCTAGGTAACCCTGTAATCCCTGGTGTACGGAGCTGAGGTTGTCCTGCCGATTGAGATCCATCCGCCTTTGTTACGCACTGCAGTGTATGACCAGCAGGCACCAGATAAGGTGGCTGAAATACGTTTAGCTGAATTGGAAGCACTTGACGAGGGTCGGATTCGTGCCCTACACAATCTAGAAAGGCATCAGAATAAGATATCTAGAGCCTTCAACAAGAAGTTTCACCTCCGCTCTTTTCTGCATGGCGACCTGGTGTTGGCCCTCCGAGTGCCAATGATCCCCGGCAAGAAACCGCCCAAGTTGGATCCCAAATGGGAAGGAACTTATATAGTCTATATGGTTAACCCCAATGGAGCATACTCCTTGGATACTATGGATGGTGAGCACATAACGCCTCCCACCAATGAAAAATTCCTCAAGCAATACTTTGTCTGAGCCCTATGGTCCTGTATGACCTTAAACTGGACAGTCTCGCATGACCCTAAACTACACGACGGTCCTGCATGACCTCAAACTGTCCAGTCCTGCATGACTTTAAACTACGCATCGTCCTACATGATGTTAAACTGTATCTTGAGAACTACGTTTGGCTAGGTTCCCATCCTAATGGGATATGTAGGAAATGGTCAGACGCTTCATTTTGAGCCCAGCCCAAACTCTTCTCTTTCGGCTATCCCGCTGGGTATAGTTCCCTTGAAGGATCCTTGCATGATATGGAGTAGGATTCCTTACCCACACTCATACAAGTTTTATAATGGTCACACCATGTTCCCACTCCCATTCTTCTATCCTCCCATGTCTTCACCGCATGACGTTAAACTGCATGTCCTTCAAGAACTATGTATGGCTTGATTCCCATCTTTATGGGATACGTAGGAACGCCAGGACATTTCATCCGTTGGCGCAGCCCAGACGTCAGAACCTTTCCCCTAGGGAAATATGTATGGAAAGGGTGAAATGTTTCCCCAATTAACGTCGAGCTAACCTGGATCTAGCTGTATGTCCCGTTCCCTATAGACATTCGCCTCTTTTGGAGACGGGTGCAGCGATGCTTCACCTACTTTTTGACTAGGATTCCATAACCTTCCCCATCTGAAAGGGCCCCTTAATGGTATGGATGTTAGGCCTAAATTCTCTCTTACCACTTCGGTCCAATTCCCTCAAGGGTGTCGAGAAACAATCCAATACAAGTCCCACGTTTCTAATGTGGTCAGCGATCGATGCTCATTTGTTTCTCCCATTTCAGGCCACTATAGGGATGCTATGTTTCGAAGATGGTCAATAGCTATCCTGGATCGCTAGGGCCACACCAAGATATCCCAAACATTGAGTGTAGTGGTTCATTCTACCCCATTGTATCCCCAAGTGATGAACTCCCTCTGGGCGGTGCCAACTGGCAGGCCCCTTGGCCTTCTCGGGCCCCCAACCCAAGTTTTCCATTATGGGATTGTGCAGTGTGATAAGGTATTATGCCCTCATCCATGTCGAGTTGTTCACCACGTCGTACAAATCCTCGGATGAGACACCTTATCCTCTCCTCATCCTCACTGCAAGACGTTAAACTGTAAGTAAGTCAGGCCTTCCTGACTAAGACCCAGCCTCAGGCCCCTTGGCCTTTTGGGGCCCAGTCCCAGGTTCTCTTATGGGAGAATACGGTGTGGTATGGGATTATGTCCTCATTCACGTGCCGTACACCCCCCCCCCCTCGTTGGGGTATCTTCCCCCCCCCCCCCCCCGGGTGTTTGCAAGAACTACGTTTGGATTGATTCCCATCTTTATGGGATATGTAGGACCACCTGAATGTCTAGACTTCGGGTCCAGCACCATCTCCTAGAAATCTCTATTTCACTATAGCCCCTCGGCCTATCCTTCCTCGGAGAAGGGAGTATATGGCATGGCAAGGGATTATGTCCTCATTTACGTCGGGCTTGTAATGACCACGCCATGTACCTCTCCCTCCTGAGCATCTACACCGACCATCTTCGGTGGTTCATCAATGTACATAAGGGTACTCTGGTTTAGTGCCTGGAATGCTGGGTTCTACTCAGACATGCTTCCACCCGTTTCCCAGGATTCGTGTTCCCCTTCATTAGGGATTCCATCACTCACACCCGAAGGGACCCCCGAAAACGACATGAATACTATGCTTAAGGGATCTCCTACCGTTATGGGCCAACACCCCCGATGGTTTCAGACAAAAAATTGATACAAATCCTGTGTTGTGAATACGTTCAGCGGTCGATGCTCATTTATTGTTCCCACCTCAGGCTAATGCAATATGGATGCTGCATTTCCCCCACGGTTAACAGTTATCCTCCATCGCCACACGAACCCCATTAGGCCCAAAATGTTGGTTGCATGATTCACATCCTTCCCCACCTTCTCATGTCCAAGTAGATCTTTGAAACTCTTGTTACTATTCCTCAGTGCGCATCCGCACATTGGGAGGACCAAAGCCATGATAGGGATGTCATTCAGGGCTCTGCACCGATTCCCCTATGACATGCATTCTGGGTATTGCAAAAGACATCTTCTTCCCTTTTTTCCTACACAGATATTGGCTCACGTGGGCTTAGGGATCAGGTCAAGGCCTACACTTACTTGGAAAGATGCCATACCTACATGGTCCGCACTCTAAGACCATAAAATAAGATCTCCCCATAACTATGTACGGCTTGATTACCATCCTAATGGGATACATAGGAACACCTAGACCTCTTATCTATGGGTCCATCTTGAGTTATGCTAATTTTCCTTTTCTGTCCCGCCTTCGGGACTTTTACTATAGGACCGCGTGGTATGGTATGGGATTATGTCCCCATTCACGTTGGGTATTGCAATAGTATCACCACGCACACCCCATTCTAAGAATTAGCCCTCCTGTTTCATGTCTCATGCGACATTAAAAGGAACCTTCTAGAACTACGTGTATCTTGATTCCCATCCTTATGAGATACGTACGACCACCCGGACATCTCGTTTTCGGGTCCAGCTCAGCAGGGAGCTAGTTTCTCTGGCCCCTTTCACTTTCACCCCTATTTGGGACCCTTGACTCGAGGTTCCCCTCTCAGAATTTCGTACATTGTGATGTGGGATCATGTCCCCATTCACATCGGTTATGTTCCATGGCACCATACACATTCCCCACCTAGTATCGTCTCCTCTACGTCTACGCTGCACGATGTTAAAATGCATTCTTGGTCCTATCACAAGACCCTAAACTGTGACATTATCATCCTGGCTACACGATGAAAAATGGCACTACATTGTGATGACCTCATCGTAGGGGACATCACGTGGGGTATTGGTCATACACAATGCCATTTTATCAAAACCTATCACAGCTTGATTATTGTGGTGATGCCAGGGCCTGCTAGCCTAGGCCTGTCACTTCACAGAAAAAACCCACTCACCTTAAAGGACAAACAAGATTTATCAAATACAGCTTCACTTGGCATGAGGGCCATGCCCGCACACCCCTCTTTTCCGGGCACTAGTACCTTACCGTGTAACTTCAAGAAATACGTGCAGCTTGATCCCCATTCTCTTGGGGTATGTAGGAATGCCTATTCACTTTCCCTCAGGCCCAGCTCAACTCTCATTTTCGGTCCTTCGACCTAAAAACCCTCTGAGGAACACGTTATGGTCGGAACACCCGGTTCCCATTCACGTAGGGTATCTGTAATTACCCCACCACGTGCCTCTCATGTTTCCTACCACCTATGGTCCGAGTTCTACAACCCTAAACTATGATCTCCCTACGAGAAGGGGCTTGACCCCCTTATCTAATACATCTCATTGTCGTATTTGGATGCATTTGACAAAGATCCCAAAGTGTGGGATTTTCATTAAGACATCCTTTTCATTCCATGTCCAAGCTTCATGAGCTTGTTATTTGGATCCTCATCATGTTCGACATACGAAGGGACCCCCTAAAGGCCTGGTCCCATGCCGCATCGACTCACCTACCATCCTGGGCCAATGCCCCTAAGGATCTCTGACAACATTTGAGACAGGTCTTGGGTTTCAAACATGGTCAACAGTTGACCCTCATTTGGCTGTCCCCATTCCAAGCTAACACGATATGGATGGTTCATTTACGCTACAATCAACAGTCATCCTCCATCGTCACGCCACCATCATTGTGATCCAGGTTTCGAGCATCATGATTCATGCATTCCCACTTCCTCATGTTCAAGTGGAATTCTGACATATTCGTCTTTATCTCATCGCGCGTCTAGGTGTGATACATAGACGTGTGATCATCATTGGGCCGGTATTCACCGAGCATCCCTTTATCCTAACATGTTCATTCCTATGTTGGGAAAGTCCCACCACTACTTCTTGTTTCCCACATCGAGAACGACTCACGTGGGCTTGGTAGTTTTGGTAGGTTGTACACCAGCGCAACCAGGATTCTCATCGTCCCGCATGACATTAAAATGTGCTTCTAGAACTATATGTCTTGATTCACATCCTTATGGGATATGTAGAGACACCCCGGTATTTCGCCCAGGGTCCAGCCTTAGGAATCATAAATCCTTTTCTTCCTCATTTCCGACCGCCTGGCCTGACCCCTTGTGGGGAACCATGCAACTGTAACTCTGCCCTAAACAAGTTCGGGATTCCCCAAGATGACATTGGGAAGCAACGACTCCCTTTCCATAGAGGCCATGTTTAAAAAGAAGTAATTATCCATGATCAAACCGATGCGTCCATCCAATGTGCTTCCACCACAGTGGCGTAATTTCAAGAGTGTTGGATTCTGTTCGAACAAACCCTCACTCCATGTTCCACGCTTTGCATGCCCCTTATTTAGAGCCTCGTCCTATTTCACATCTGGAGGAACCACCTAACAGTATGGATTCTCAACCTATGGCCCGGCTATTGTCCTGGCCCAACGTTCTGGAAGACTAATGGGTAGCATTTTGAGTCAGGCCCTGTGTTTCGAACATGGTCAACGGTCGGCCCTCATTTTTTATCCCCATTTCAGGCTAACGCAATAAGGATACTGTGTTTCCTCCATGGTCAATAGTTTATCCTTCATTGTCATGCCACCCCCATAGTGTTTCAAATTTTTGGTATCGTGATTCACACCTTCCACTACCCTATGTTCGGACTGATCTTAATGCCCGTGGTGTTGCCCCGCTTGTGCACTAGAGCACATAAGAAGAACAACTCGTCAATTGTTCTGAAAACTTAATCCTCCGATCGGGCCTCTCCCATGTCTTCTCAGAAGATCCGGATTGGTTACTTAAACCCCAGATACCCAAATCTTGGTTGACGCATTATGTTCAGATGGAATAGCATGGTGATCACCCCTCGTTTCTCACATTGGTCTCGACCCGCGTGAGCATAGGGACTGACCACTGGACATTTCACGAATATAACAGACGCTTATGAAGCCAACCTTGATGAAGAAACTCATGCATTCCATGACATCAAATAAATCAAAACATGAAAGTATGTTTGAGAGTTTGTGATCTTTACAGCACTCAGAGGGTTTATCCCTCCCATGGATGGGTTGACCCCATCAAAAGAGAGTTCCAGTTCCGCCACCCTCCAACTTGTGGCATCCATGAGTTGTTGCCGCTGACCCAACTCTCACTCCTCCTCAGCAGTGATGGGGCACAATTCATCGGCCTCAGATTGGGCCCACTTTACGTCAGCCTGAATGATGGCCATTTCTTCGGAAGCTTGCCTCATACACTCTTCTGCCTCTTCCATCTTGGCCTTCAATCACAAGATCAGCTCTGATTGTGCATTAAGAGAGGCTGAGTGATCATCCACCCATATCTGTATCTGGGGGACCTCATCTTCAGCCTCCCAAAGCTTCTTAATGTTCATTGCCTTCCTCCGCTGCCATCCCACGCTGAAGCCGCGATCATACTCCCAGATCTTCTCTGCCATAAGATCTCGAATGAGCATATGAGGGAACTAGGCATCCACTCCCCCATCACACAGTTCGTGCAGCCGCAAGAAAATTCTTTCCATCTCATCCAACCATAATGCCTGGGGTGTCTTTTCGATAAAGCGCACGATCAACTTCCATTATCGGTGGTAGACTATATAGATGTCCTCTTCATAAGAGGTCGTCTCATCCCAGTCTGTGTGGTTGGAAGGCTCATACGTGGAGTACACCCTCAAGAAGTCTTCAGTGGGATCTGTTTCTGGCATTGGATTGGGCATGACATCTGGTGCCGGATCAGGCATGGCGGGACTTGGGTTGACCGGTCGATCCTCATTGTTGGACCCCACCTCAATGACCTTGGGCACAACCACGCTGGTGGTCCTTCCAATGATAGGGGGTGTTGTAGCTCGGGTGGGATGGGTAACTATCTCCATGATTACTGGCATGCCCCTGGGAGGGGCACCGCCAAAAATCCTGACCAACCTCACCATAGTGGCCCATGCCAGTCCAAGAACAGTACGTGATAGAGAAGGGCATGTATGTCAGTTGGCACGATCAACGTGTGGCAGTAATGAATTCAGTAGAGAGGACTTAATTAAATAGAACTCCTGGTGCCACCCCTGAGTTGATGTTGATGGGACCCCGAAGGGTGGCCCTCTGTAAATTTTTAGAAGGTCCAGATATTCTAGAAGAGCCACCTCGGGTGTCCTAGCCCTGCCAGACACAGAACTAGACGCGGCCACAGGTGCGGGTTCTGAGGGTCCTGCATCAGCACCCACCGAGGGGTGAGAACGAGGTCTATGCACGAGTTCCTCTTGCACTGTTCAGATGTTGGTAAGAAATCCATAATGACCTGAGATCAGACCCCGAGGAAAGAAACTTGGAATGTTACCTCAAGAGCCTCCGTGAAATTGTCAAGACTCGAGTCTTGATCACCGACTTCTACTTCTTCCAACGATATCCCTCCACCAGCCTCGTCCCCCCAAGAGGATTCGTCTGATTCTTCCGGTAGGGGGAAGCGCTCTCTCAGCTCAGCGGCCGACAACTGTGGGGGAATCATTTGACCCAGCAGTACCTTCACCTAGTCTATCATTGGACGTGGGGCACCCCTAGAATGTAAAAAGTCCTCCATATCATCCAGATATCGCTCCACTTCTGCCGGAGACACTATGAAACTGGCCCAAACAGGGCCTATACCTAGTAAATCCATCCCAAGATGGTTCAGGTGATGCGAAATCTCGGGCGGGCTGAGGAATTTACAGTTGACATCCCAGATGTCCCAGGCCTCCGGGAAAATAGCATTCTCTAGTATGTCGATATGGCGCAGCCATTTCCCCAGAGCCTGAGGGGATATCCTGCGGAGTCCTCTCAGTGGCCATCCCTATAGATGGCTCAGCTCAACTAGGACTTCCAGATTCGATGTCGTTGTTGGATCCACTGTCGTTTCTTCACCCTCAGCTGGTGCGGGTCTCTCCGCCATGGTAGACCCGCCACCGTGGGTGGCCCTTGCCACCTTCCGGCCCCAGACTTGAGATAGGGAAGGCCCGTCATCACCAGCTCGAACAGTTGGCTACATCATCATTTCCCCCAGATAAGCTAACTCCCAGCATATGGCATACTCCTTCACCAGTCTGAAGCTGGTAGTAGGCAGAGTCAATGAATTCCGCATTTTCCCGTATTCCTGTGTGAAAATGAGCCACAATTTCCTCATCACACATGGGTGATCCTCGTGGTGCACCTCCCAGTAGACCCGTGGAGTCATTAGATGCATGCACCAAAATTGCCTCACAAAACGGTGTGGGGTGTAAGGCTCGCAGAGAGGCTCATGGTCCACCCTTGCTACCAAGACTCCACCTCTAAAGGCCAGGAGATAGGCCCAGTGCTTCTCCATCCCCCGACCTTCATGAGTGAGTACCCCCGTCAGCAATGGAAATGGGTGAAAGTTAAACTTTTCCACCTTCCAGACCTGATTTAGTACCAACGGAACGGTTAATTTGGCTGGAAATCTCCCGAAAACATTCAGAATGGATGGGTGGAAGTTTGAACCTGGAGGCGAGATGAGGATCGGATATTCGTAAACCCCCTTGATGTGCACCGCGATCCACCCATACAGAATATGGAAGGGATTGCATATCCTCTATGGCCTTTTTCCCTCGTTAACATGCCATAGCATCTTGTACAATCCGGCGAGCATCAGAATCCTCAGATTGACCCTCCCTCCTGTGGCCAGCATGGATTTCATGATAAATGTGCTAGGTCGCACCCCCATGTTGGTATCCCGCACTGGTAGGATCCAACCACAGATAAGGGCCGCAATAAACGTTACCAGCCGGACTATCAGCTACAGTTTAGTATTGACACTGAAACCCCAAGTCTTCCACTATTTGTCCTCCAAAATCCGCCAATACGAGTGCTCCTTTCCCCGTTGAGCCCCCTTCAGGAAAGTCAGAGGCCTTGTGGGAAACTCTCGATCCACCGGGAAGTTGAGGAACTGTTTGAACCACCACCTAAAGTGGACATCTCTCACTGCTTCTTTGTCTTCCATGGGGACCAACCTCATCAGTGCCATCGCTAGCCACAGAATCTACTCCAGATCCTCCCACACACTCATGATAGGGAGGAACTCATCGTACATAGCCCCCAAGATCGGGACCCCTGAAATTTGATGAACTTCCCGCAGACTGATGTCGACCTCCACATGGTGCAGGTGAAAAGTGTTGGTCCTAGATGACCATCTTCTCAACAGCTCTAGCATCAGCTGTTTTGGTTGATATATGTGGAATTGGGAGGCCCAGACCACCACATATATGTGGAATTGGGAGGCCCAGGCCGCCCTGAACCATTGTCACTGGCATGGCGTGCTCCTGAACCAGCAAACTAATTCATCCCTACTCGCCTCAGGAATGAAGACGGCATTCCTCAGCCCGAATCCATACAAGGGAAGCCTCCTGCATAGCGGATAGTTCTTCTGTCTCTCTGAGAGCATCTCTATCAATGAATTATGGTCCGAGTGGCTACAGACCAACTCTCCTAGGCCCAGACAATTTCCCATATCATCCCTCTGGGTGGTGTCTGCAAGCACCCCCTGAGTAGCTTCTTGATGGGCCATTTAGTTTTAAAGACTCGTATAATTTTCAGCTTGGGTCATGAAGCATGTTCGCGGAGCTCGTTGACAAAGAAAAATTGTAGACCCTAGCCACGGCCTGTAAGAACACGTTCACATAGTGTTGTAGAGGAGTCAAAGACTCGTGGTCTGCCGCGAAGCCCGATTCCCATAGAGTAGGCATGGAGTACGCGGAGCTTCGCGAATCGAGAGTGCAAAAGGAAAAAATTGAGGAGAAGGTAAGGGAAAAAAGAGACATCAGCCTCCCCTATTTATAGGCGGAGGCCTTCAACACTTCACTGCACATCCGAATCATGCTAAGTTCCATGGCACACTCGGCCTGCACGTCGGCTGTCCACCTCGCGAGCCCTCTTCTTGGTCCAACTCCGAGAACGGCCGAAGATTTTGGCGATTGACCCTCAGACTTCGACCCTTGATTTCTCCGCAACTCCAAGTCTGAGGGGGGGGGAATTTTTGGTGCCAAAATGTTGGAAGAAAATAAATAAGACAAAGTGGCCCCGCGATCGGCCTCAAGAAGCCACTTCGTGGAGCCCCCCAAGCCACGCGGCCACCGTAAAGCCAAGGAGTTGGGACGGACCGCGAACATCGTTGACGTTCATGATCCCACTACGAAGCAAATGAGGTGGTACCCTCCGCGAACACCCCTAACGTTCGTGAGCCTGTCGTGAAGCGAAGGAGGTGGTACCCTTCGTGAATGTCCCTGACGTTCACGACCCGCCACGAAGCTACCCAATCCTTCTTCGCACTGCGTAATCTCTACTTCACAGCACCTCTTTCGTATAAATACCGGGCTCCCCCCAATCCCAAAAGACGGGCAATCCAACCTCTCAACTTATAATCTCCCAAATCGAAAATCACCCTTTGTTCTGCAAGTCATCAGCTACGAGAGGTACTTTTGCTTCGTGAAGTGCCTCCGCATTGTCTCATTTTGATCCCCTCTTCTGAGAGGGATGCCTTTTGCAAAGCCCAAGGGCTTTCACTAAGGAAGGGGATCCCCAAGGGGTATCGGGTCTTCATAGAGTGTTTATGCTTCATGAAACACCCCTCATGTACACATGATCCGTAGGCCAAGGCGGGGTCACTGTACTTTCTGAAACACCTTTCTTCACAACACTTTGATTCGTGAAGCGCCTGTGCTCTACGAGGCAGTGCTCCGCGAATGCCTTTCCACTTTGCGAAGCATCATCCATTTGCACATCTTCCCCATGCTAAGGCTAAGGTACCCCACTTCAAGAAGCACCCCCTTTTGCAAGTTCCCTCCACCACGCAGAGCAACCGAGCACCACAAGGCCCCTGCCTATAGAATCCTCTTCATGACAATTCCTTTTCCCGTGCGACCCTCCAGGTTTGCACGATGTGACTTCAAAGTCCCCTGGACAATACCGCCCATAGCGTTGCTTCTCCTAATGCTGCTTTGTATAGGCACGCTAATGGATATTGCTTCTTCGCAGAGCCACACTAATGTAGACCCCTCTATGGTTCGCTCCGCGACACCCCCTCACCACGGCATTGACGGTACCTTCCCTCCCACAAGGAGCAGAGGGTACCAGTTATGTATGTCCTAAGGGTGCGGACCAAACCCACCTCGTCTGAGCTGTAGGATGTTAAACTGCCAAGAACCCTCGTCCTCAACACCTGACGTTAAATTGTGACATTGCCACATGCCTCTCACGTGGGGTACCCCCATCTTGGACATTCTCTACACCCCATGGTCTCCACAAGGGATGATATCCTCCTTTTGGGAGTGGTGTTTGTCCATGTGGGAAGGGCATCCACCTTGGTGTAAGCCCCTAGATTTTCTTGCAGGAGGCACCACCCCTACCCCTCCCCACTTCCTCGGTGCCAAGGCTGGCATAGGGTGTGATAGGGAATGAGGATTCTCCTTTCCTCATTCCCAAGTCCCTCTCCCGCTACGCTTTGTCGCTCACGGGCCTCCATCCTGGAGTAAGTCCTGGCACCATGGGCTGCTCAACGCGTAAGCCCCTTCTCGCTTCCCACAGACGCACCCTTCACGACGTGATCGCCAGGTCTCTGCTGCCTCTTGTTTCTCACATTGAGCATGACTCCCGTGAGCATAGAGTGAGTGTCGACCCTGAAACACCGTGGGCTTCCTTATAGTGTAAGCTCCAAACCCCTTGTCTGAGATGCAAAACGTTAAACTGCCAAGCATCCCCATCCCACATGATGTTAAAATGTACCCCTGAACTACGTGGTATTTGATCCATGTCAAGGCATGGTACGTAGGAATCCTCCCTAAGGTTCAAGGCCACCACCCATCATACCAAGGTCCTTATTCAAGTCGGTTATTTGATAGACCTTTCCTGAACTATGAGGACTTTGATCCATGTCAAGGCATCATACGAAGGAAACCTAACGAGGTTCAAGCCCAACACCCATCGGACCAAGGTCTATCTTCACGTCGGTTCTCTGACACCTACTCCCAAACTATGAGGAATTTGATATGTGCCAAGGCATGGTACGTAGGAAGCCTCCCTGAGGTTCAAGCCCAAAACCCATCGGACCCCCGGTCCATCTTCACATTGGTTCACCGACACGAATCCATCCTAAACTATGAGAACTTTGATCCATGTCAAGGCATGGTATATAGGAAGCCTCACGAGGTTCAAGCCCTCCATCTAGTTGTTTTGACACCCCTTCATGTCAGTTCAACAGCCCCTTATCCATCCCGATCTATGTGGAATTTGATCCATGTCAAGGCATGGTACTTAAGAAGCCTCCCTGAGGTTCAGGCCCAACACCCATCGGACTCAAGTTCCTTCTACATGTCAGTTCATCGGCACGCCCACCATACGAACTACGGGGACTTTGATCCATGTCAAGGAATGGTATATAGGAAGCCTCACGAGGTTCAATCCCACCACCCGGTCATTCCAACCTCATCTTCACTTTGGTTCACCTGCCACCTTGGGCAGCCTAGAGTGTAAGCCCCACACATCCATCCTGAACTATGCGGACTTTGATCCATGTCAAGGCATGGTACCTAGGAATTCTCCTTGAGGCTCAAGCACAAAAAACCATCTTCCATCCTGATTCTTACATGGGCTTCCACATCCCAGTGAGATCATTCCACCCCATTCTCCTATGCAGCATTCGGGAAGCTACCCACGTGCTGGCCCCAATATCGGTGTTCCCTCCAGGGGTTCTTCAATATGATCCACTCTAGATAGTGTTTTGATCAGCCTGATCTGTCTCCGCTGGACATTAAACTTGCGGTAAACCCTGTGTTAAACATGGGAAGCTGAGGAAAACCTCAGATACATGCCTATGGCATATGATTTTTTGCGCTCGTTGTGGGATGCCTCGGGCTTCTGCGCCCTCGAGAATCCCTATAATAAGGGAAAAAATACATACACGCTAATTCCCTAGCATCCAAATGCGCCAGTGATGCCTCAACGTGACTACTCCACCAATTCAAGGTTGCTTCTCTAACCGGACCCCTTGGAATGTCCTAACAGATGCAGTGTAATTAACCGACATCCATGGAAACATGGCACTGGGAAGAGTTTCACGAACTATGTATTAAATCTATAAGGGAGACCCGGTCTAGGTGATGAGTTCCGAGGAGGAATCCACCAAAGGAAGAACCAACATCCCATCATCTCGTTTCGAACAAGGAGCAGACGTCCCTGAATAAGGAGTGGATGTCGCCCGCCTTTGTAAAGTGGGAATACGAGGCAATAGAACAGTGTCTACATCCCCCAAAAATGATGAACATACGTGCTCTGGTAAAGATTCATAAATAGATACTTAGTGAGGTATATAGGGATCTAGTCAGGGTCCCCCGTAGAAAACGTGCACTAGTCATCCATCTCAGAGACATGGTCATGGAGATAATGTATTCTATGTCTATGTAGTTGATAAAACTCTAGTATATGTTGTTGAGGGTCTATCTACTATTTGATGTATGGTCTTGAAAACATATACATTATATAATACTTTGTTTGATACCAGTTTATTCCATTCCTTAATTTATTGATAATTATTTTTCTATACTTGACCTACCAGTTAAGTTATCCACTATGTTAGTCTCACATGATACACTATTGGGAATGAAAGTGGATCATCTATAGGGATTCCTGGAGTTTCCTCTAGTTGTCACTAGTAATGGACATCTATGGGACTTCATCTGAAGGTGATGACCTTTTTTTGATTCTCATCATGGAATGGATGACAAGATTATGATCTCATATTGATTTTTATCAGAGATGTGTGTAATTCACTAAATTGAAGGGAGATAAGTTAATCATGTCCAGAGAGTGAGAACTGGAAGCAGGTAGAGATATTATAAACTTTAGTTAGTTCAGGACGATCATGGTGTAAAAATAAGGCTTATCACTTTTGGAAGGATTACTATAATCACTCACATATTTTCCTCCAGTTTTGGATCTCAATTAGGATATCTTTTCTAGAAGACTTTATAGCACTTAATCTATATATAGGAGTTGAATTTGTGATAGATATCATTCTGGGTGAATAGCCCATTTCGATACCCCCTTATCATATGGAATAATCCATTTTGAATGTTCTCATCGTATAACTCAATAACTTGTAGCTGAAGGACTATATCAGGATGATTAATTCACCAAGGGGTGTATCTATATTGTTCTCTAAGAAGTTTTATATTAGTATGTGACTCTTCATTGATTACCAGAATCTAAACCAGGTGACGCTGAAGAATTGAAATACTTTACCTAAGATAAATGACCATTTTATAAATTATGGGGAGACCGATGGTTCCTCAATATTGATTTTTGATCAGGTTATCACCAGTTATGGGTTAGAGAGTAATACATTCTAAAGATGACAATTTAGATAAATTACGGGTCGTATGAGTACAGGGTGATTCAAACCAAATTGATGAGTTTTCCACGAGTGTTCATGTACCTCATGAAAGATATCTTTCACCCTTACCTGGACTCATTATTCATTTTTTTCGTTGGTTAAATCTTCATCTACTCACCGTAATCCAAGAAGACTTCTATACACCTTTAAATAGTCCATAGTATGGTTAGAGCACATCAAATTTATACCAAGATAACTAAGTGTAAATTATGGATTTAGTAGGTGAGGTTTTTTAGGAATGTGGTATATGGGATAGATATATCCATGGACCAAGAGAAATTCTAGGGAATTATGTCTTAAAAACATCCCCATAACATGTTAAAGATAAAGATATTTTTAGGATTATCAGGATATTATAAATGCTTTATCTAGGACTTCTCCTGATTATCAACACCCATGACTATGCTAGTGAATAAGGGAGCAAAGTTACAATGGTTTGACCTGTGTGAAGATAAATTTCTTGAGATGAATAGGAGGTTGACTATAGATCCAGTACTGATACATACTAGGACTAATATTGGATATACAGTATACTTTTATGCATCATGTATTGGTCTAATATTGATACTGATGCCGAGAGAGTAGGTCTTAGCTTATGGATCATGAAATTTATGGCCCCATGAGTGTAAATAACCCACTCATGATCTAGATCTAGCTTTTATAGTCCATTCTATGAATTGTTGGTGACACTATCTCTTTAGTGAGAGGTTGTTTTCTATACTGACTATAAGTGTATTCACTATATTTTTTCACAGGGGGACTTATATCTAAGGTAATGGTGATGGGTGGAGTATCTAAAAATGTTTGGTTTTAATATGATATATGTACTTGAGAATAAAAACATCATATTAGATTCTCTTAGTCATAATATGTAGGTAGATCAAGAGCATAGTGAATGGATTTAGAAGAATAGTGGTGATTGATGATATTGTTGGCTAATTAGAGGGTGGATGATTCTGAGGATTATGGATTGATGACTTGTGCTCCCTTATTGGTTATTTATTCTATGGTTACTAGGTAAATTAGTGGTATGAGTTAGACCCATAGTGTTTTAGGATGATGGAACAAGTTACTGGAGGTAACCTCATACCCAGACGGTCATTGGGAGATGATAATGTGATCCATGTGCATGGGAGAGTAGTTGTCCCTCCATCCGTCATAGAGGATCTGATGATGGATTTTCATACCTCTAGAATGGTGGCATATCCTGCTGGGACAATGATGACTGGGACTTTAGGCATCAGTTTTGGTGGCTAGAGAAGAAGAGGGACATCATCGGGTTTGTGTCTTGATACCTTACATGCTAAAGGGTAAAGGCTTAGCACTAGTGTCCTGGTGGTTTAATTTAGCCTCTTTTGGTTCCCATGTGAAAGTGGGATGAAATAATGATGGAATTTATGATAATTTTACCTAAGACCCCAAGGATTCTTGAAAATTCTTGGGTGATTATCGATCAACTGATGAAGGTTTCTAAATTCATACTAATCCATGAGACTCACTCAGTAGATGAGCGATGTTGATTTTTTTTTGTGTTTCCACGTTTTTTCTTATACTAATTATGTTTTTTAATTCTTATATAAGTCAATTTATTGTTATTAATTTTTTTATGGTTAATTTATAGTGGAATTTTAAAATTAATGGAAGTTATGATAATTGTGTTTATTTTCATCTATAATATTTAAATTGTTCATCATTGAAATTATTTTTTAATTCCATTTATTTTTTATAATTTTTTGTTTTTTGTGTATTAAATAATTGTAACTTTTACTTTTTTATTAATATATTAGTTAATTAATTGAAGTTTAAAATATAATTTATTTTCATTAAATAATTTTATAATTAGTAACATTTAGTAATAATTTAATTCTACGATACATTTTAACATATCTTTATTTTATTAATTAATTAATAAGTTAATTATTTTATGCAATTTGACATTAATTTGTAATAATTTTTTATTTTAACAAAATTATGATTATTAATTTAAAAAAATAATTATGTAATTATTTAATTAAAAAATAAAATAAAATATTATTTTGATTTTGATTGTTTTATAATTATGTGATATTATATTTTATTTAGATGCAATAGATTTTTTTATAGTTGTTATGAAGCCATTTATATGCCAGAACAACATATCCAATTTTCAAATGGAGCAATACCACCTATCCAAATATAAAGACCCCCACATAGTCAAATTTATTTCTAAAAAAGATAATGATCTAAACTAAGAAAGGCTCAAATGAAATTCTTGGGCTCGAGCTAGAGTTGAGACATGAAGCCTGGGATCTGGGAGTCTTTGTTGATGAGGATGGAATCCATTGGACACAAATGATGAAACTATTTTGTGTGTAATTCTTATTCGAGTACATTTAATTGAAGCTTATGAATCTGTGTTTTGTGACTAAATCCAAATCATCCAAGCTCAAAAAGAAGAATATGAACCTAAGATTCAACCAGTGAAGGTGATCGCTATACCTAGAAAGAGTTTTGACTGTGATTAATTGATATTTTTAAGAAGATTATTTTTTGATTAAGTTGATGAACCAAATATGGTTTCCAAATATGAAACCAGATCTAGAAAAATATTTCAATTAAAGTTGGAAAATGAATCATCCAGTCCAAACATGATGTTTCTATCAAGACTTAGGGTTGAATCCTGATAGAGAATAGAGTAATGTTTTTCCCTCCCATCAAATAATCTAATTTATGATCTGCAATGTTTCCATTCAATGTTGGTTTATTATTCAATATTTATTGTGAATAATCATGTTTTGTGTGAGGATATCCTATGCATGTTTAATTTCAATAGAGTGCCATATAATCTCTAAACTCTATGGTTGAATAACTTGGTACTTATAGACATCTATTGTTCAGAATAATTCTACAATTGAATTCATGAGTAATCCCTAAAGAAATATATCATCAATGGATCAAATATAGTTTATTTTTAATACCTTTTCATTGAGAAAAGTGTTATGTTTTATCTTTTTTTAGATAGAGTTGGTGGAAGAGTGTGTTGGTTTTCGATCATCTCATGGATGGATTCTAGTGAAGTATGTTGGTCAATCGATGAATTTTAAAATTATTGGTCTAAAAATTATAGTTCAATGTTGTTTTGGGACACATAAATAATAAAGGTAATATTTGTAATTAAATTATATGACAAATGAGGGGATATTATTCTCACAAGTATGAGAATTTATTAGAATCTTGGTAATCTAATTAAAGACTACAAGAGGATACAAAGTTCATACAAGCATAGATTATAGAAGGTGTTCTATTGGTTTTTTAGTTTTAAATATTTTTTCATTCTTTAATTAAATACAGTTTCAGTTATATTTTTAGAAATAATTATGGAAACCTCTCTTTATGTATTCTGTTTTTCCCTAGATCTCTCTCTTCTCCACCATATCTCTTCTATAAGTATCATTTATATAAATGAAAATTATTTTCTCTCTCTATTTTATGATATCCTACATCCAAAAATGGTGGTATAATTTTAAAATCTAGTTCCACGTGGTGATGTTAAAATCTTCTAATATATTAAAAATCTTTTCAACCAATTATTTCTTATTTACTCTTAGCGTATTATGATCCTGAGCTGGGGAGATAAAAAATCACATTCATTTATATGAATATTTTTCTCCTTTATTTCCTCATATATTTCCTTTTCATAATTTAATTCATACAACAGAGTAATATTGTGTGATTTTTATGATTTTAATAATCTCATAAAGATCAATTCTTTATGAAAGTCATTCCATGAAAGGTGGTTGAATCTTATGTTTCTTTTCTAAATTTGGAGAGCACTTGTGTATATGAATATATTATATGAAAGATCATTAACTATTTTAGGAGAGAGGGGTTAATTGATAAAATATACTGATCCTTTATTTAGTGAAATATAGTATTGATAGTTTAATTCTCTTTTATTTCATCTATACACAGCGGAAGAGATGATCATTCTGGAGAAGGTTGTATTCATTATAAAATTTTATTCACTTTGTTTCTTTTGTTATTTATATTTTTATTTTGTTCTCATTTTCTTTTATTTTATTATCTCCATTTCATTTTCACTTTAAAACTTTCAAAATAAAAATAAAAAACCAAAAACCAGTTTTAGAAGAGTCACTTAGTTTAACACATTGCCTCCTTGAGACAAACCCCTAGGTTAGACATTCTGCTATATCATGGAAAAATATAAATGTATCTTTGATAATTCAATTAAAAATATATCAATGATCTAGGGAAATATTTGTTTCTATTAGATTTTATTCTTACATTGATTTCCCCTAAGAATTCTTTCTAATATATATGCATGTTTCACAACATGTTTTTGGTCGGGATTGTAGAAATCCCATGGGAATCAGTAGAGATTGATCATAGTGTACCATCCTAAAACAAAATAAGAGTCCAAGAAGATGATATCCGTACTGGAAGATGTTATTAGATATTTCATTCTTGACTTTAAAATATCATTGTATGATCACCTATACATGGTTTACTTCATATAAAGTTATTTTTACTGTTCTTTGATTTATATGGAACTTTAGGAGGTGCTTTATGGGAGGTTGTTTCATTCACCTCTTTGTTGGAATGAGGTGGGTGAAGAAGTGGTTTTGGGGTCTAGAAAGTTTTAAGAGACCGTTTATTGAGTGAAACTAATTTATAAGAGGCCGATCAAAGCTCGTAGTAGGTAGAGATCTTATGTTGACCATAGGAGGAGACCTTTGGAGTTCACTATGTGTGATTGGGTTTTCTTGAGAGAGACTCTTCCCTTAGGCAATCAATGTCTGGGATGTAATTAAAACTAACACCATATTTTTTTGATCCCTCCATGATTACTGAGTATATTAGAATAGTGTAATATTATTTGGATCTTCCATCTAGATACTATGGTATGCATGACATGTTTCATGTATCACGACTCTGAAGGTACATGGTTGATCTAATGCATTTCATTAACTGCGATGACATTTTAGAGGATTTAAATGCTTCTTATGAGTATTTTCTAGGGTATACTATAGACCATATTGAAAAATTATTTCGAGGGAGGGTTGTACAAATTGTTTGGATTTGAGGGTGGCATGGACAAATCCAAGATGTGACGTTGGAGTGCGAGTCTAATGTTTTAGTTCCTTGGCCTGAGTTTTTTTCTATATAAATATGAATTCATTTAATAAAAAATATACCTAATTATGTTTATTGGTATTAAATAAGGGTAATGGTGCGTTAAAAGGCCTTGTGTAAAGGTAAAAAGGGTTTTTACATTGTTATGTAAAGGTAATGGAGTTATCCATGTGCTATTTAAGGGTACAATAAATCCTAGATATGGACAACACCTTCTTTATAAGTCTTTTGTAAGTGTTAATAGGCCACTATATTAGAGTAACCCCAAGATCAAACCTTGTGTAAGGGTATAGGTGACACTATGTAAGGGTTTCATGTGTTGTGTAAGGGTCATCCCAACACTGCATAAGGGTAAGGCACTCATGTAGGGGTATTATGTAAGGGTACCAGTGAACTATGTAAGGGTACCCACTAATATAACGGTGTTGGGTAAGAGTAAACCAAGGCTTGTGTAAGGGTACTATCTCATATAATGGTGTGGTGTATGGGTACGATGGTCACCGCGTAATGGTATCCAAGTTTGTGTAAGGGAATGTGTAATAGTGTGTAATGATAAGGGGGTTTTCCTAAGTTTGTGTGAGGGTACCCCAATTTTTCTAAATACTATATATGAGTAACCTATTGTATAAGGGTAAAACAAACTAACCCTTACATATCACCTACTACAAGCATAAAAGTAACATTTTACTCTATTTTTTAAAATTTTAACCCTTCCGCTTCTTCAAAATAACTCTATAACGCATATTTTATGATTTTAAATGATCAAAATCAAAGATTTAAAACCTTGTACTTGTTTAAATTTATATGTCATATTTATGGATGAAATTAATCACTCTGTTATTATGAATTTCTTAAAACATTAATTAAATTATGGTATTTAGTTTTTATTATAGCACACCTATTGATAGTGTTTCTTTCTAAAATAACTGAACCTTGATACCCTTTATTTTTGGTTTATACTTTGAGTCTAAGTAATCTAGATTTTACTTTTTCATGTTTGGTGAAACCTTCTTCAACAAAATTGAGTTCTTCATCTAGATTATTAGCAAGGAAGATCAATACCCTCTCTCTACTTTTTGGGTTCTTATTTATTAAAGGATAAAAACCTATGAAATAATTACATGAAATATTTAATAATTTTTTTATGAAAATTTTCATTGAAATCATTCTAGAAAAGTTTTTATGAACTCATAAAAGATAATAATCTATAATGATAGAAGATAACAAAAAAAATTATTATTATCTTCCTCAGTTTATTTTTGGAAAAATAATATATTATCACATTAGTAAAAAAATCAATTCCTATGAAAAAATATTTAATTATCAAGAATGATAATAAGAATTATTCTTGTTTATTCAGGATTATCCATGAGAGAAAAATTTTCACCACATGTGATATTTAATTTCTTTTGGAAATAAAATAGTTGAATTTGATTCTTGGTATCCTTGAAGAACCTAGAACATTGAAATGTCAAAAACTATGACATTAAGGCCCATGAGTATATGTTATTTACTTTATAGGTTTCCTCTCTTATTTTCAAAACACATATTTTGGTTTCTCTTTTATGTTCACATTGAAAACATGAGCGGGGAAGTCCCTTATCTTTTTAGGGATATTTTTTACCCTTTTCACTGTTATATAATACTTCTGTTAGAAAAATTTATAGGTATTATTTATTATGATCACATGTGGGTGTGCATGTGGCCAATGATAACCTTATGTAATACTTGATTCCATGGGTATATATGACTCTTGTTTTTTCATGTTTGATTTTTATCACATGTATCATTTGATTCTATATTAATTACGATGATTTTCTATGTATTTTACTCTATTATGTGTACCTTTGGGGTATTCTTCCTTGATACCAAGGTAGGTGGACCACCATGGAATGTTTATTCATTAGATGGGGAGTATGTATGACTTGAGACAATGGATATGAGGGAATATATTATAGTTTAGGGATATGGTGATTCCAAATGGGTGTCATGTGATAGATGGTGTTCCTACAAGATGCCAAAGAGAATTTTACTTAATTCATAGTGAATATCAAGTATCTCTCTATTCCTAGTGGATTCCAAGAATATGAATCACTTGATTCTTAGTGAATATCATGAAGTTTGTTCACATGATGACCAAGTAACGTGATTATTATCCTTATCTATGGTTCTATATTGCTTCTGATACCTTGAAATTTCTTTTAGCATGGAGCTGAAGAGGGTAAAGTCGGGGATCATGGTGTCTTGGTTAGCATGTGGGTGCTAAGTTTTATATTTTTTTGTTTTTCTCACATTTATTGGATATTATGTAATACACTTGTTTACATAAGTACACATATTAAGGATGTATTAGTTGGGTCTTACTGAGTCTTTTACTCACACCTTACTTGGTAATTTTGGTTCACATGTATATTTCTTGACTAGTTATCTGATGAAGGGGAAGGGGTTTGTGGTGGATATATGACAAAAGGATCATGGAGTTTCTATTGGGTTAATTTTGACTCTAGAGGACCCATACAATTTATTTATTTTTTATATTTACTTTATACTATAGTTTATCTTTGCACTATGGGAGCCATTTATACTAATATAAAATGTTTTCCATTTTGATTATTTAGTTCTCAAATGATACACTGATCATTATATTATTTATTATTCTAGTATTTATTTGTGATAATAAAGGACATTGAGGGTATAGTATCCCCAGTAATGGACTTAGAACCTCACTACTATTTAGTAACCTCTTGAATATGGGGAGGCATACATGATGTCATGTGACCCTCCGATTTAAACTCATTGGTTTGGGTTCAGGTGTTACAGGATTATCCCTAGGATTATTAGGAGGTGTCTATTACCAAATGCATAGAATGGACTCTGCTATATTTAGTAGGCTAGATAAATTTTCCTTAAAACATTTATCAATTGTAATCATCTTTTAATACCTTGAATGAAAAATACCATTAGCTTCCCCCCCAGAGTACGACTAATGTCTGAACTACATAAATGGTGTTATTCTAAGGTCTTGATATATTTTAATTATTGTCTTCCAAAAATTATTCTTTGTGTTTGTTTAGAAGTTATGTATTGAATTATAGTGATCTTGTTGTTGTGTATTCTATGTTATGGACACCACAATAGAGGCCCACATCAGTACTTTTTTTCTACCTAGTATATTCTAGTGAATATATTCTGGTTGTTTAATCAGAAGAATATTGTGAGCCTAATAATTGGTATATGATATTTGGTAGGAGAATTGAATGATTAAAACACGATGAAGGTGTTATAGAACTCAATTTTTTGGCATCATTCATCCCTTTGTCTTGTATGATATTTCTTGCTAATTAGTTCATGACCCCTTATACAAGTTCCAAAATTTAATGGGAATTCATTAAATTCTTGAGTTATAGAGTTGGATTAGGGTAAGATTAGGGTGGATCAGTTAAATGTAATGGATTTTGGGTTCTAGAGAAGGTATATACAAGACTCTCTACTAAATATTGACCTTAATTTTCTATTGATAAGTAATATTCTAAAATAAAAGAAAAATGAATAATAGGGTAGGCTCAATAAAAAAATTGGGGTTGATACATATATCATTATCCATGAATATGGTATATAATATAAAATAAGTGAAAACCACATCAAAACCTTTTAAACCCCTCACTAACATGTATAAGAATTCAATTGCAATAAATAGGGTTTTTTGTTTGAGAATATTCTTCAATATACCTATGTCATGAGGTAAACTAGTGGGGGAAGATATCAATTATTTCAACATGATATAGAGTAAGTCGAAAGCAGTAATGTTTAAATTTGAAGATCTGAATTGGGCCTTGTTGTTCCTTTCACAGCCTATTTGGTATTGGGACATGATGGTCACTACAGTAAGAAATTCAAACAAATATACTTACTAGGTGTTTATAGACAATAGATATTTAATCATGAATAAAAATATAATTGAAAGAAGATATAGGAATCCTATATAAACTCTTACAATACTAAATTAATTGGTTGTTACATATCACTATAAGGTCAAATAAAACATAAAGGAAGAAGAAATCTATGTAAGAGATATTCAGTAAAAAATGAGTCCCATATGTTATCTTTGTGACAAGTATTATCACCCAAAGAAATACTTCAATGAATATTTCAACCAGAAAATAGTTAATTCAAGAAGATATTATTCTATAATTTTATATGTGAATCATGTTTTAAAAAATATGAGTGGAATTTAGTTGAATAAAACTATTTCTCTTGAGTCATGTATTATAGACATTAGATCTTCATTTTAATCAACATCATAGATGCGGAGTACGAAGAAATATAATTCTAAAAGATATGGAAAGGTTAATATTGACAATGATAAATATCTCAAGATTTCTTTCATGGGTGACATCTCAATTTAAAAAAAATAGAATAATTCTATAGATGAAGGGTTTAGAGAACATAATGTGATTAAAGGAAGAACATAATTTCCACTGGATAGTTAGATGACATAGGTTTTTTAGAAAAATTGAATATGGTGCATAAAATTTTCATGTAGTTCTATAGTTGTATCAAGATGAGTATATAATGGGATATTATACCACATTGGTGTTTTATAAGGTTCAATTCATGTCACAGAAGTAGCTTTTACAATGTTATGGAGTGATTTTGTTAGTCACTTAAGTGAGAAATGGATGAATAACATCACCGCTAAAGTTATACAGAAGACCGTAAGCATGGAGTATGGGGAATAAAAATATTTTATCCTTTAAAATTAGTGCAAGGATTCCTTAAAAATAAAATGTAATTCACTAAAGAATCAGAATTTATAGATGGTACATATTGATATATGGAGACTAACTCAGTTTTATTCACATGAAGGTTCATTATTTTATATAACATTCATCAATGATTCGGAATGGAATGTGTGTGTTATTCGTCAAGAAAAAATTTGAGGCTTTTGGAACCTTTTTCAGTTGATGATGAAAAGTTGAAAAGGATAAAACTTGAAAGATAAACTATCTATAGTCTGATAATTGTGAGGGTATAAAATTGGAGAGTTCTATAGGTTCTACCAATGAAAGGGAACACGGTTTCAAAAGACTATACTAGGTAGTCTAGAATATATTGGGGTTATGTAAAAGATGAATTAGATATTATTAATGTCATGAGTATAACAATTCACATGGGATTCCCAAGGTATTTGGATGGAGGATATAAATTTTATGGAGTACTTTATTGGCATAAGGTTCTCTTCTCAGATGAAATGGAACATACAGAAAGTTTATTGGTCCATAAAGAATGTTGAATTCACCTAACTCAGAGTCTTTAAATAACCCAATTATATCCATATTGATGTTAATGATAGATAAAATGTTTAAACTGATCTCTAAGAATTTTTATTTTTTGGGTATGCTAATGAATACTATAAAACCCTATACAAAATAAATCCATAATTACATGATTTGTAGAAAGTATTTTAATTCACTACATTACCATAAACTTTTATGTTTAGAGTTATTGGGAATTAGGAAACATGTTACATTACAAATTGGAAACTTCTATATGATGTGAATTTTTTTAGAACATATGTTTTTAAATTAACACTCATTATTCATTTATGAAACACTTTCTTTGTTCAAGATTAATATCTAAAATATGAAGATTATCCTTAACTGAGTTTCTTAATGTCCATAAATCCTATAAAATCATTGTAAAATATATTATTAGCACATAAATCTCAACAAGGGATATAGAAATAAATTAAACCTATTAGTTAATCAAAAAACATGAAAACCCATGAAAAGGTTTTCCTTTTCACATAAAAAACTTTGATATTATAATAACATGTGAAATCAATCCTTGTCATTGAAAACCAATAAAATCATATAAATAATATAAAAACTTGAAGGTATGATAGGAAATCATATTTATCACCTATTTCAAATCAGACATTCATATCACGTTTTCAGTCGGAATAACCTATTTTCTTACTTCTAGTATTATATCTTGAGAGACTACATCATTAACCGACCCATTAGAGAATTTTTTATCATTCTCTCCCATCATTTTCTATAATGAATTATTTCTACAACATGAATAAAACATAAATAATCTTTCATTTTTATCATCAAACTCATAAAAACTAATATTTCATACAATTAAGGAAATCACTTCAAGTTATCTCATAAAAATTAGCATAAATAACCATTTGTATTTATAACTCTTTTAAATAAACATTTCATAGAATAATGAGAATAGGATATTATTTGAGAATGAATATAATATTATAAAGGAATATTTATAATTAATAATGGAAATAGTTGTGAGGAAAGGATACGAGGAAATAAATATTAAAAATAATCTTTTCATACTTTTGTAAATAAACTGAAAAGTAACCTATATTGAAAATGTTGAAAGTATTACTTTTCTAATCCTTTTAAAAGAAACTATAAAATAGTAAAAAATGACCTTGAAAAATAATTAACTTATAGAGAAAAGTATTCTTGAACCAACATAATTACCATGGACATAGAAGATAAATTTTTGAAAGGAAAACATTAAAACATTTTGAACAAGGTTTTAAAGAATAATCATTTACATCATGTCCTAAATGACTTTGTACAAATTCTACACACCTGAATCATAAAATTATATTAATTATTTACATCATTTAGAAAATTTCTAATATATATCCTTTATTATATTTAATTTTATTTAATTAATTATCGTGTTTTATTTATTTATTAAATCAATATAGTTCGCATTGGTTGTTATGGGGTCGACCAGTTAATAATATGAAAAACAGCTTTGGTATCCTAGTAATCGTAAAAACCACAAGTAAAATGGTTTAATAATTTTTTATATTTGTCAAATTATACCATTTATAAAATTAATAAAAACAAATTAGTAAAATACCTTATGATATAGTTATTTTACTATGAATCATCCTTGATAAGCATATATTTTTTTATTTAAATTAACCATGATTGTTCACACTTAATAAAATTATTTAAGATGCATATTTTACCATTATTTAATCACTAAAGCAAATTAAATTTATCAATATAACATAATATTACTATTATTAATGTATGATTAATCATTCATGACATAAAAAATATTACAAACTTCTTGTGGGTGGTAAAAACAAGCCAAAAAAGAACATGTTATGATAACTAAATAAGTAAGAATACATTATTTTATAACAATAATATTTATTTTTCAAAATAATAATTTGTTCAAAAACATTTTATTTAAGTGATAAATCATATTCAAGAAGAGGTATATATAGAAGATAAATCAAATAGAATGGTAATTATTTTATTAACTAAAAAATGAATTGGTACCCTCATTTTTGGATATACTGTCCAATATATATTTCTCAAAAATTAATCTTGTTATAAATATAAAATTAATCAATTAAATCCATTTTAAGTTCATCTATGTAAAGTGGTGATGAAAAATAAAATAAAATATTTCATTTTCCAAGAGATGGGGGAAGGTAGATAATTTTCACCCCATCAATATAATAATATTTTAGTATACTAATGATACTGATTTACTTATATTAGTATGGTTATAATATATTTGGAGGTGGAAGATGGAAAAAGAAACTTTACATAACTCAATTAATACTATTACCTCTTCATTGGATATCCTCCTTTAAAAATCTCATTAATCATTCATAGTTTGGTTTTTAAAAAAATTTAATCCTCTAAAAAGTGGGAAATATAGTTGGGAAGGTATATTTATAGGTATTTATCATGTTAGGTTCCCAAATTTTGTTGTGATTTGTGGTGGTTAAGGGCTTCTTTTATATATGAGGTGAATGGAACTCTTGTAAATACTTGATTTCTTAATTAGTAGGAAATTCCATACTGAGGTTGAGTAGAACAATGTTGTCCATTTTTTTAAGATAAGGTATGAAGGGTAGATAATACACTAAACCACTAAAATGTATACATTTTCTTGTGATATTTTTTTCATTATCACACATATTAACTTCCCTTTTAACCCTTTTAACGTTTACCATGGTGAAAAAATTTTCCCATGGTAAATTCTTTTTATGATGAAAACTGAAATAGTACTTATTACCTAATTGCAACCTTATAAATCCCAAAATTAAAAAAATATATTTAATCTTTATTGGTGGTAAATATTAATTTTTATATATGTAAACATAACACAATGGAAAATTGTTTTTGGAAAATTTTCTTTTTAAGCGTAAGAATGAAATTTCAATAAAATAAATTATAATATTTATTCTCATGATTTATTTTATTTATTAATAAAAAAATTATATTAATGTGAGTTTAAAAGTAAGTCAAAACCAAAAATTATTTAGTGAATACTTAATAAAGGGTAATTTTATGATATTTGAGAATATTACATTTTCCACTATTGACCTAAAAACCAAAATTATTTGAAAAATAAAAAAACTAAACCTATGAAAAATTTGAAATTATAAATTCAAAAATAAAATTTATTTTATGATATTTAAATTGTAAAATATTGAAATTTAATTTTTCAACAAAACCATATAACACATGAAAAATAATTATGTTAGAATAAAAACTAATTTTCCAAATGAAGATTCATATTCTTGCTCCATATATTAAAAAATTATTTATAAGCTGATAATAATTATTATTAATATAAATACATAAAAATAGTATTAATAAATTATAAAAAATACTCATTCTAAAAAAATAATCCGGTCCTCACACTCTTCCCCCTTAAATAAATATTTTCCATGTAATTTTATTCATTGATAAACAAGTGGGTATAAGTTTCTCTAGTAATAATTTTAGGTTCCCATATTAGTTATTCAATCATATTATTTTCAAAAAAAAAGTTTAACTAAGTTATTTAAATTATTTCACAACACCTAACCTCTATAATAAATAATATGAACTAGATTTTCCTCATAAGAAATATTATCCCTTAATTGTACAACCTAAGGGCTCAAACATGAGATACATCAAGTGAGAACTTCCTTAAAAATGAAACATGAAACATTTCATGTGCATGAGATAAACTAAAATGTAAGGATCCTTTTTAACAAATTGATCCCACTTTCTCTATAATTTTATATAGATAAATAAACTAAAGAATTAATTTCCAGTTCTTTAAAAAATGAAACACACCTTTCCATGGAGATATTTTAAGAAAAACATGGTCGCCTACATAAAATGAAATATATTTCCTTATGTTTTTTTCGTATATCATTTTATTTCTATAAGATTCCCTCATATGGTGGTGAGACGTATTTAACTTTTCAATCATCTCTTCGACCAGAATATGTCCTAATAATTTTCTCTCACCAACTCTATCCAAACATACTACCATCCAAAATTACTTTCCATATAATTCCTCAATTCCTACCATTTGTTTACTTGATTGAAAACTTTTATTATAAAAAAATTCCATTAATGAAACTTGTTTATCCTATCCTCTATGATAATCCACCGAGAAATATTGAAGCATATCCTCAATAATTTTAATTGTTCATTATAGTTATCAATCATTTTGAGAATGAAAAGTTGTATTAAAACTTAATTTATCACCCAATAAATTATAAATTACCCTCTGAAAAAATAATGTAAACTTAATATTGTGATCATATATAACAGAGATGGTAACTAAATATAACTTGAATATATCCTTAACATAGGGTTTAAAAAGAAGATCCAAAGACATGTCATCCTGAAAATGAGTAAAGTTAGTTGATTTAGTAAAATATTCAATAATTACTCATATTGTATAATTACCTCATGATGTATTTGGTAATCCTACCTAAAAATACGTAGATATATTCTCCAATTTACATTTTATAATTGAAAATAGATGAATAATCTCCTTTGTTTATTGTCATTCAACATTAACCTATTGACAAATCATACATTTCAAGGAATAATCAATAATATCTTTCTTTATTCTTTCCCACCAATAAAATTCTCAAAGATATATATACATCATAGTTCTATCATGATGAATAGAATATGGACATTTATAAACATTACTGAATAATTCATTTTACACTTGAGATCCACCTAATTCAGATATCCTCTTTCTAAATATTATAACACCTTATTTTTATATATTAAACTCAATAAACCATCTTCCCTCCACTAATTATATCATTCTCAGTAGATTCAAATCATCCTTCTGAGAAAAATTAATTTTTTTGAACAAGTATAATTGTACTAATACTTGATCCAAAAGAAAAGGGGATCTTGGAAACAAAACCTCTTTTACTTTTTTTATTAAATCAATAACTATAGGATCAAGTTATAAATTTTTCATGGTCAATGATTCATTATCCATTCTACTCAAAGAATATACTATATCTTTTACTTTACATGGATGAAAATGAATCCTACAATCATAATTTTTTATCAGTTCCAACCATCTTATTTTCCTTTTGTTCAACCCTTTTAGAGTGAATTTATATTTTAAACTTTAATGACCAGTATATATATCTCATTCTCCCCATATAAATGATTCCCTGGCATTTGTAATAAAAACTTTCCACCACTGGATCAAATTATGAATTAAGTAATTTTTTTCGGGGTTTTTAATTGTCACGTTAAATATTTTGTTACCTGATAATTTTACATAAATATACTACCAAATACCATCAATAAATAATCACTATAAATAAAAAATTCTTCATTTATTAGTGGTAAGACCAAAATAGAAGTATTAAGAAATCTTCTTTATAATTACTGAAAAAATTCATCACATTACATTTTAAAAATTAACCTAAATCCCTTTCAAGTTAACTTTATTAGCAGGTTAGCTAACCAATCATTGTTTCCAATAAAAAATCAGTAATAACCATATGGTCTAATAAAACTTTAAATATTAGAGACAATAATAGGTCTTTTCTATTCTTCTGCTACATCACTGTTTATAGGATTATTATTTATACCATCGTTTGTTATAATACACCCAACTAAAGAAATATAAGACAACCAAAATTCAATTATACTAAATTTTTCATAAAATTTATTTTCATTAAGGGTTTGTATAATAATAATTATTTGTTTTTCATGATTCTTATAACATTTAGAATATAACAGAATATTATTAATTAAAAACACCATAAATTTATCCAAATACTCTTGGAAAATTCTATTTTCTAGGTTTATAAATATGGAGAGTTCATTTCTTAACCCAAATGGAATAAAAAAAATATCCTAACGGTCATACCTATTTTGAAAAAAAAAATCCATAAGAATGTATTATTTTTTTACCTTGAACTAATGATATCCAAAACTGAGATGAATCATTAAAAAACACTAATCTCCAAGGGGATAATCAAAAAATTCATTAATATAAAGAAACAAAGACTTTTTCTTAGTATTAATGTTATCGGGTTCAATATATTCAATGAAAGTCCTTATAAAACCATTTTTCATATTAAAAAACAAAATAAGATCATCACAAGGTAAAGTTATTGGGATAATGAATTCATTATCATGTAATTCCTATAATTTATTTTTTATCTCTAATAGCTCTAATAGATCCATTTGATAAGAAGGTTTTGAAACTCGAATAGCATAAAAAACTAATTAAATGGTGAATTACGACTTCCAATCAATAACACCACCAGGTGGGTCATCAAAAATACATCTAATAATAAATTTATATATACAAAGTAATAATTGTAATAGTTATAATATTTTCAATGATATGTACATGATAAATTTTACCCGCACCATTAATTAATTTCTCATCTTATTGATATGTTATTATAGGTATGAACACATTCTTATATACCAATTGAAACTGATTCTAAAAATTGAATATAACTTCTTTAGCTATAAATTCTATCTTATCATGATAACTAAAAAGAAAATATATACCAAGAATAACATAAAACTCTACTAATGGTAATATAAAAAGATCTATAGAAAAAACAATTACATGGATAGTGATATAAAGGTTCTAATAAATCCTTATTTCCATAATTCATCCTCCATGTGATTTATCCAAATGTTTTTTCCTTATTTCCTAATGTGATATTTCTATTTTTCATGACCATATCCTTAAAAATAATGTTTAAATCTCAAATCAAATAAGTCAATGGAAAGTTTTGAGTAAAAAAATATTATACATATCACCATTTCAATCGATGAACTAAAATCTACTATAGTAGTAGAAATGGATTTCATATACCTTATTGCCTTCATTCTTGCTGATTCCCACCTTGAGTAACAATATTTGGACACATGTTTTCATAGTGACTCAATTCATTGTAAATAAATAATTTTTTAACCAACTGACTACCAAATTTCCCATTATTAGTCTAATAATTTCTTTTTCTTTTTAATCCTCAGAAAATTGTTGAACATACCACACTGGTAACACTTCCATGACCTTATTACACATTGCTTAATTTTTTTACCGCATTCGGGGCATGTCGAAGGATTAACTATAAAAGCCATTTTTAGTTGGTTCTCCAGTGATTTCCACCTTAACTAATTCTTATTATTAATTTTATGGTAAATTTAAGCATAAAATAATTCTTTCTGAACCTTATCATCACATTGAATAATTTCTTCATGAACTATAAATTTGTGAGGGGAAAATTCACTTCATAAAATTAGTTGCAGATTTGAGAAAATACTATCAATTTTATATTCATTGTTCAGAATAAAATTTGGTACATATATTGGTATCCTAGTAAAATATTATTCAAAATGGAAACTGAATATTATTACCATTTTTTAACTCTATAAATTCCCTTATATTATAAGTTTAATAACTTTTTAAAAATATTTTTCATGCAAATTATTATTAAGAATTTTCAACTCTATAGTATCAATTTCATTCTTCACCCTGGTATTTTTACTTATATACAAACACTGATCAAATTACCAATCAAAATAATAAATGGTAATAGTTACATTATGATTCTTTGAATAACCCAAAACTTAGAATATCTCCCCCAAAGAATTTATCCATCCATCAGCTACCATTGGGTCTAGCATTCCAACAAAATATGAAGGCTTCTATTTCATGATATTCTCTACTACTGAAATGTTACTTTATAGAGAATTGGGTCACTCTTTTATATGATTTCCATCATGTATGGCCTACATTTATTATGTTAACATAGAAAACAAATGTAGAAATCTTACTCGAAAAATTTCAGGTTTCAATTTCAGAAGGATATTTCTCTCTTGTTTCATTTTAACTTCATCCACTATATTACCTATGTGGAAAAAAAAATTAAACTGTACATAGATTTGATGAAGTAATATATAAAGCCTTAGAGTAATAAAAACTCTATCATGATAATATGACTATTAATTCCAATCTGCATAATGTATTCCCTTATCGACATATTAACCTCTAAAGTTACCCAATCTTGTTTTGATATAAATTATAACACCCATACATAATCAACCCATATTACATGATCGATATCAAGGATGTAATTACACTGTTTTCTCATTACCATTTTTTATTTATAAAGAATTATTAAATCCATTACACTAAAAGGAAGACACTTCCACATGGTGTATATTGTTTTCTAAAACATAGGTTCTTAAATTAATACTCTTGTTTCATTTATAAGACACTTTATTTATTCAATATGAGTATCCATAATCTAAAGATTAACCTTACTATGGTTTTTTCACATCCTTGAATCCCATAAAATAATTTTAAAATTCGGGATGAGCACATAAATATTAATATGTGATATAAAAATAAAGGAAACCCCTTATTCCATTGATAAACATTGAAACCCATGAAATTTTTTTCCTTTTAAAATTATAATTATTGATCTCATAATAACATGTGAAATTAATTTTATGTTTCTTTTCAAAATTTGGAGATCTCTTGTGTATAGGAAGAAATTCTGTGCAAGAACATTCACTATTTTAGGATATAGGATTAATTTTGTTAATAAATTGATCATTTATTGAGTGAAATATAGTTTTGATACTTTAATTCTCATTTATGTCATTTATACACAATGGAAGAGATGATCATTCTGAAGCATTTCTATTCATGTTAACCTTATATTCCCTTTGTTTCTTTTTTTTCTATGTTTATTATGTTCTCATTTTATTTTATATTTTTATCACCATTTCATTTTCACTTTTAAAATTTCAAAATAAAAAAACTATTTTAGAAGAGTCTCTTAGCTTAACACACTGCCTCCTTGAGACCAACACCTATGTCAGTCATTGTGCTATATCTAGGAAAAATATAAATGTGTCTTTGATATTTCAATTGAAACTATATCAATGATCTATGGAAATATTTATATAAATTATATTTTAGTCTTAAATTGAGTTCCCCTACTAATTCTATCTAATATATAAGCATGTTTTACATAATGTTTCTGGTAGGGATTGTAGAAATCCCTTGGGAATCAGTTAATATTGATCATAATGTATCATCCTTAGATAGAGCAAGATTCCAAGAGGAAGGTATTCATATGAGAGTATATTCATAGATCTTTTATTCTAGACTTTAATATATCATTGTATGATCACCTATACATGGTTTCCTTCTCATAAAAGGAGAGTTACTATGCTTTGATTTATAAGGAAACATAGGAGGTTCATTATGGGAGGTGGCTTCATTCACCACTTTTTCTGAATGAGGTGGGTGAGGAAGTGGTTTTGGGGTTTAGCCAATTTAAAGTGACCTTTTAAAGAGTGATACTAATTTAAAAGATGCTGATAACAGCTCAGAGCAGGCAGAGATCTTATATTGACCACAGGAGGAGACCTTTGGAGTTCACTATGGGTGATTGGGTTTTCTTAAGAGTAACTCCTCATTTAGTCCATCGATGTTTGGGGAAGTAAGGAAAACTAACACCATGTTTTGTTAAACCCTTCCTGATCACTGAGTATATTGGAATAGTGGAATACTATTTGGATCTTTCTTCTAGCTACTATGCTATGAACGACGTGTTTCATGTGTTACAGCTCTGAAGGTACATGGTTGATCTATTGAATTTCATTAATTTTGAGGACATTGAGGAGGATCAAAATGCATATTATGAGTATTTCGGGTGTATACTATAGCCCAGAGTGAAAAATTCATTCGAGGGAAGGTAGTAAAACTTGTTTAGATTCAAGGGTGGCATGTACAGATCCAAGAAAAGTAATTGGAGTGGGAGTATAATTTTTGAGCTCAGTGCCCTAAGTTTTTTGTGGAATACCATTATAGATTCTGATTGTGGATAAGTAGTCATTAGAGGGGGTGAATTATAATATGATTAATTTTATTTGATTATTAAACTAGATTTTTTGTATGTTTTTTCTATGTAAATATGAATTCATTTAATAAACATTACACCTAATTATGTTTCTTTATGTTAAATAAGGGTAAAGATGTGTTAAAATTCCTTGTGTAAAGGTAAAAAGGGGTTTTACTTTGTTATATAAAGGTAAGGGAGTTATCCATGTGCTATTTAAGGGTATAATAGAAGCTACATAAGGATTAAACCCTATTTATAAGGTTTTCGTTAGTGTAAATAGGCAACTATATAAGGATAACCCCTAGATCAATCATTGTATAAGGTTATGGGTGACACTATGTAAGGGTTCCATGTGTTTTCTAAGGGACATCCAAACACTGCAAAAGGGTAAGGAACTCAAGTACGGGACTATGTAAGGGTACTAGTGCACAATATAATGGTACCCACTAATATAAGGGTGTTGTGTAAGATTAAATAAAGGATTCTGTAAGGGTACTATCTTATATAATGGTGTGGTGTATGGGTAATAAGGTCACCATCTAAGGGTATCCAAGTTTGTGTTGGGGTATGTGTAGCAGTGTGTAAAGGTAAGGGGGTTTTCTTAAGGTTGTGCAAGGGTACCCTAGTGTTTCCAAATCCTATATAAGAGTAACCCATTGCATATGGGTAAAACCAAGTTACCCTTATAAATCCCATAATCCAAGCAAAAGGGTAACATTTTACCCTATTTTTTCAAATTTTACCCCTTCCACTTATTCAAAATAACTCAATAACGCCTATTTTATGATTTTAAATACTCCAAATCATGGAATTAAACCCTTGGACTTGTTTAAATTTATATGTCATATTTGTGGATGAAATTAATCACATTGTTATTATGAATTTCTTAAAACATGAATTAAATTATAGTATATAGTTTTTGGTGTTTATTATAGCATTCCTATTGATGGTGTTTCTTTCTAAAATAGTTTAACCTTGATACCCTTTATTTTTGGTTGATCCTTTGAGTCTGAGCAGTCTAGATTTTCCTTTTTCATGTTTCGTGGAACCTTATTCGACCAAATTGAGTTCTACATCTAGATTCATAGAAATGAAGATCAACACCATATCTCCTCTTTTTGGGTTCTTATTTTTTCAAAGTATAAAAACCTATGAAATAACTCCGTGATATATTTAATAATTTCTTTAGGAGACAATTTAGTGAAATAATTCTAGAAAGTTTTGAAGAACTCATAAAATGAAAATAAACTATAATTATAGAAGATAATAAGAAAAATTATTCTTATCTTACTTCCATTATTTTGGATAAATAAATATTATCACATTAATAATAAAATCAATTCCTATAAAAGAATATGGAATTATCAAGAATGATAATAATAATTATTCTTGTTTATTCTGGATTATCCATGAGAGAAAAATTTTTAACACATGTGATATTTAATTTCTTTTGGAAATAAAATAGTTGACTTTTATTATTGGTATACTTGAAGAACCTAAAATATTAAAATGTCAACAATAATGATATTAAAGACCATTATGAGGTATTATTGACTTTAAAGTTTTCCTCTCTAGTTTCCAAACCACATAGTGTAGTTTATCCTTGATTTTCACATCAAAAAATTGAGTAAGGAAATTCCTTACCTTTTTTGGGATATTTTTTCACTTTTCACTCTTATATAACACTTCTGTTAGAATAAATTATAGGTATACTTTATTATGATCACATGTGGGTGTGTGTGGATCATTATAACCTTATGTCAAACTTGATTCTATGAGTCAAAATGATGCTTGTTTTTTCATGTATGATGTTGATCACATGTATCATATGTTTCTACATTAATTATGATGATATTATATTTATTTTACTCTATTATGTGTGCCCTTGTGGTATTCTTACTTGAGACTAAGGAAGTCGGAACGTCATGACATGTGTATCTATTAAAGGTGGGCGTATGCACGACTTGATATAATGGATATGAGGGACCTTAGTATTGTGTATGGATTTGGTGATTCCAAATGGGCGTCGTGTGATACACTATTATTAGAGCATGCTAAGGAGCAATTTACTTGATTCCTAGTGAATATCAAATAGCTCTTGATGCCTAACAGATTCGAAGAACTTGACTCAGTTTATTCTTAGTGAGTATCATGTAGATTGTTCACATGATGACTGAGAAAAATTATTATTATCCTCATTTATGTTTCTTGATTTCTTCTAATACCATAGCATTTAATTTAGTATGGAGTTGAAGATGGTACATCCAAGGATCATAGTGTATTGGTTAGCATGCAAGTACTCAGTTTTGTATTGTTGTATTGTTTACACATTTATTTCTTATTATGTAATAATCTTTTCTACTTAAGTAAACATATTAAGGATGTATTGGTTGGGTAATATTGAGTCTTTTACTCACACCTTACTTGGGAATTTTGTTACACTTGTATATTTCTTGACTAGAGATCTGGTGAAGGGGAAGGGATTTGTGGTGGATAGATGACTAAAGGAGTATAGAGTTGTTCATGGATTATGATTGACTCTGGAGGACCCCTACTATATCTTTATTTTTTATATTTACATTATACTATAGTTTATCATGCGACTATGGGATTCATTTATACTAATATAAAATTTATTCCCTTTCGATTATTTAGTTCTTGCATGATACTCTGATCATTATATTTTTTTATTCTAGTATTTATTTTTTGTATGGAATGAAACTAAGAATATAGTCTCCCTAGTAATTTATTTAGAACCTTGCTACTATTTAGTAGCTTCTTGAATATGGGGAGGCATACATGACGTCATGTGACCCTCCAGTTCAAACCTGTTGGTTTGGGTTGAGGTGTTAGAGGATTATCTCTACAAATATAAGAAGGTGGTTATTACCAAATGCCCAGAATGGAATCTACTATATTTAGTAGGCTAGATTAAAACATTGAGAAATTGTAATCAACATATGATACCTTTAATGAAAAAATAAAATTAGCTTCCCCGGAGAGTATGACTTATGTATAAACCACATAAATAGTGTTATTCTTATGTATTGATATATTTTAATCATTTTCTTCTAAAAATTATTTTTTTCGAATTTGTGTGTTATAGTATAGTGATTTGGGTGCGGTGTATTCTAAGTTAGGGACACCACAACATAGTCCCACATCAGTTCTTTGTTTCTACCCAATATGTTCTAGTGAATCTATTCTAGTTTCTTAAACGGTAGATGATTGTGAGCCTAATAAGTGTTATATGATCTTTAGTAGGAGTATTGAAATATTATAACCTAATGAATGTGTTCTACAACACAATTTTGTATGCATCATTATACCCTTTGTATTGTAAGAGATTTTTTGGTAAACCATTTGAGAATGTTTTTCAACATAATTATGTCATGAGGTAAACCAGTGGTGGAAGATATAAATTATTTCAACATGATGTAGAGTTAGTTGGAGTTAGTATAGTTCAAATTTGGAGATATGAATTGGGTGGTGTTGTTCCTTTCATAATTCATTGGGTATTGGGATATGGTGGTCACCACAGTGAGCAATTGAAACAGAAATACTTACCAGGTGTTTATGGACATTAGAGACTTGATTTTGAATAAGGAATATCATCAAAAAAAGATCTATGAATCCTATAGAAACTCCTAAAATACTAATGTAATGGATTATTCCATGTCACCATAAGGTCATATAAAAGTGAAAGGAATAAGAAATTTAAGTAATAGAAGCTTGGTAAAAAAGTGGCTCATATGTTTGCATTGTGACAAGTATCATCACCTAAAGAAATATTTCAATGAGAAAAGAGTGAATTATAAAAGATATACTTCCATAATTGATATGTGAATCATGTTTTGAAAAATAAGAGTGTAATTTAGTTGAATTACATTATAGTGCTTGAGTCCTGCATTATAAACACTAGATCTTCATTTTAATCAACATCAAATATGGGGAGTATAAAGAAATATACTTCTAAAAGATATGTAAAGGTTAATATTGAGAATGATAAATATATCAATATTTTTTTCATGGGTGACATCTCTGTTTGGAAAAAAAATGGAATAATTATATAGAAGAAGGGTTTACAAAACATATTGTGATTATGGAAGAACACAATTTCCATTAGATAGTTTGATGACATAAGTTTTTAAAAAATATTAATATAGTGAATATAAATATCAATTTGTTCCATATTTGTATCAAAATGAGTATATAATGGCACATTGTACCTCATGAGGGTTTTATAAGGTTGAATTCATGTCATAGAAGTATCTTTTATAGTGTTATTTAGTGATTGTGTTGGTCACTTGAGTGAGAAATGGATGAAGAACATCACAGCTAAATGTATACTGAATATTGTAATCATGGAGTATAGGGAATAAAAAGATTTAATCCTTAGAAATTAGTGGAAGGATTTATTATAAATAAACGGTAATTCACTAATGAATCAAAATTTATAAATGGTATATATAGATCTATGGAGACCAACTCTGGTTTATTCACATGAAGGTTCATTATTTTATATAACCTTCATCAATGATTCGATATGAAATGTTAGTGTGTTATTCATCAAGAAATATTCTAACGACTTTGGAAAAAATTTCAGTTGATGAGGAAAAGTTGAAAATGAGACCATTTGAAATATGATATATATATATATATAGTATGATAATGGCGAGGGTATAAAATTTTAGAGTTCTAGAGGTTATACGAATGAACGGGAACACAATTTCAGAAGACTATACTAGGTATTCTAGAATAAATTGGGGTTATGTAAAAGATTAATTAAATATTATTAAGGAAGTTAGTTTAAGAATTCACATGGGATTACCCATGGAATTGTGGATGGAAGTTATATATTTTATGGAGCACGTTTTTGGAATAAGGTCCTCCTCTCTATTGCAATGGAATATACTAGAAATATATTGGTCCATAAGGAATGTTTAATTCACCTATCTCAGAGTCTTTAAAGAACTCAATTATATCCTTGTTGATATAAAGGATAGATACAACGTTGAAACTAATATCTGAGTATGCTTATTTGTTGGCAATGCCAATGAATACTATAACACACTATACAAAGAAAATCCATAATTACATGATTTATAGAAAGGATTTAAATTCACTACATTTCCATAAACTTTTATTTTTAGAGTTAATGGTAATTAGGAAACATGTTACATTAAAAAATGGACACTTATATATGGTGAACATTTTTTCCAAAAAAATGTTCTTAAATTAACACTCATTTTTTCATTTATGACACACTTTGTTCATTTAAGATGAATCTCTAAAATATGAAGATTAACCTTGATAGAGTATCTTCATATCCATAAATCTTGTAAAATCATTTTAAAATATATTATGATAACATAAATCTTAGTAAGTGATATAAAAATAAAGTAAACCTACTAGTCTATCAAAAAACATGAAAACCCATGAAAATGTTTTCCTTTTCACATAAAAAACATTGATCTTATAATAATATGTGAAATCAATCTTTGTTAAGGAAAAAAACTAAAACTCAGATATATCATATAAAAGCATGAAGGTATCTTGGGAAATCATATATATCGCCTATTTTAAGTCACAAATTCATATCACATTTTCATTCGGAATAACCTATTTTCTTATTTTCAATACTATATCCCAAGAGACTACATAATTAACCAAAACATTAGAGAGTTTTATATCATGATCTCCCATAATTTTATATAATAAATTATTACTATAATATGAATTAAACGTAAGTAATCTTTCATTTTCATCATCAAAATCATAAAAAATAATATTTTATACCATTACGGAAATCACTTCAAGTTATCTCATAAAAATTAGAATAAATTACCATTTCTTTTTATTACTCTGTAAAAATGAAAATTTCATAGAATAATGATAATAGGATATTATTTGAGAAATAATATAATCCTAGAAAGTAATATTTATAATGAATAATGGAAATAGTTGTCGAGAAATCATACCAAGAAATAAACATTTAAAATAATCATTTCATTCTTTTGTAAATATAGTGAAAAGTAACCCATATTGAAAATATTAAAAGTTTTCCTTTTTAAAACATTTGTAAAGAAACTCTAAAATAGTAAAAAAATGTACTTAAAAAATCATTGTATTATAGAGAATAATATTCTTGAACAAACATAATGACGATGGATATAGAAGTAAAATTTTTGAAAGGAAAACATTAAAACATTTAGAACAAGGTTTTAAAGAATAATCATTTACCTCAAGTCCTCAATCACTTTGTAAAAATTCTAAACTCCTGAATCATAAAATTATATTAATTATTTACTTGATTTAGAAACTTTTTCATGTTTATCCTTTATTATATTTATTGTTATTTAATTAATTATCATGTTTTATTTATTTATTAAATCAGTATAGTTCACATTGGTTGTTATGGGGTCCACCAGTTAATAATATGAAAAATAGATTTGGTATTCTAGTAGTGGTAAAATCCAAAAGTAAAATAGTTTAATAATTTATATATGTGTTATATTATACCATTTATAACATTAATAAAAACAAATTATTATAATAGCTTATGATATAGTTACTTTAATTTGAATCATCCCTAATAAGAATATATTTTTTAATTTAAATTAACTAGGTTGTTCACTTTTAATTACATTATTTATGATGCATTTTTACCATTATATAATCACTAAAACATATTAAATTTATCATTATAACATTATATTACTATTATTAATGTATCATTAATCATTAATGACATAAAAATATTACAAACTTATTATAGGTGGGAAAACAAACCATAAATTAATGTGTTATGACAAAAAAATGAGTAAGAATATAATATTATATAACAATAATATTGATTTTTTTAAATAATAATTTGTTCAAAAAATTTTTTATTAAAGTGATAATTCATATTCAATAAGAGGTTGATATAGAAGATAAATAAAATAGAATGGTAAGGATTTTATTAACTAAATTTTTTTTTGGTACGGTCATTTTTTATGATAATGTTCAATATATATTTCCATAACATTTATCATCTAATAAATATAAAAATAATAAATTAAATCCATTTTTAATTCCTTCCATGTAAAGTGGTGATGAAAAAAGAAATACATTATTTTATTTTCCAAGGGATGGGGAAAGGTAGATAATTGTCACCCCATCAACATAATAACATTTCATTATACTAATGAAACTAATCTCATTATATTATTATGGTTATAATATATTTGGAGGAGGTGGAAGAAAAAAAGAAACTTGATATAACTCGGTTAAGACTATTAACTCTTCCTTGGATATCCTTCTTTAAACCTCTCTTTAAACCTTCATAGGTTGGTTTTCAGGAAAACATAGTCACAAAGAAGTGGTAAATATAGTTGGGAAGGTATATTTATAGGTATTTCTCTATTTAGGTTCCTAATTTTTTTAGTTATTTGAGATGGTGAAGGGATCCTTTTGTATGTGAGGGAATTGGAACTCTTGTAAATACTTTTTTTCTTAATTAATAATAAATTTCATACTCAAGTCGAGTGGAAAAATATTGTCTACTTTTTTAAGATAAGATATGTAGGTAGATAATAAACTAAACCACTCAAATTTATACATTTTCTTGTGATATTTTTGGCCTGATCACATAGATTATTCTCTCTTTTATCCCTTTTAAACTTTACCATGGTAAAAATAAAATTCCCTGGTGAATTCTTTTTATGATGAAAAATGAAATAGTGTTTATTAGCTAATTGTAACCCTCTAAATACAAATATTAAAAATAAATATAAGATTAAATCTTTATAGGTGGTAAATATTAATTTTCATATACGTACACATAACACGATGAAAAATAGTTTTTTGAAAAATTCCTTTTTAACTGTAAAAATTAATTTTCACAAAAATCAAGTATAGTATTTATTATCATGATTTTTTTATTTATTAATAAAAAATTATTTTAATTTGAGTTCAAAACTAAATAAAAACAAAAAATTATGTTGGGAATTCTTAATAAAAGAAAATGTTATGATATTTGAGAACATCGTATTTTCCATTATTCACCGAAAACCCAACTCAATCTGAAAAATCCAAAAAAATCAACATAATTTTTTTTGAAATTATAAATACAAAAATGAAGTTTATTTTATCATATTTAAATTCTAAAATATAGAAATTTAATTTTTAAAGAAAATCATATAATTCTTCAAGTCATTATATTTGTATACTTGATTGAAAATTTTAATTATTAAATAATTACATTAATGAAAGGTGCTTATCCTAGCCTCCATGATAATCCATTAATCAATATTGAATCATATCTCCAGTAACTAGAATTTTTCACTCTATTTATCAATCATATTGGGTATGAAATATTTTCTTGAAACTTAATTTAGAACCCAAAAAAATATAAATTACCTTCTAAAAAAGAATATAAACCTAAGATTATTATTGGATATGATAGAGACGGGATCTCAAAATAACTTGAATATCTTCTTCAGATAGATTTTAGAAATATGATCTAAATGAATTTCATCTTGAAAATGAATAAAATGGGTAAATTTAGTAAAATATTCAATAATTACCCATATTTTCTAATTACCTGAATATATATATTGTAGTCCTAACTTAAAATCCAATGATATATTTGCTAATTTTCATTCTATAATTGTCAATGAATTAATCATGTCCTTTTGTTATTTTTATTCAACATTAACCTATTAACAAGTAAAACATTTCAAGGAATAATCAACAATATCTTTCATTATTCTTTCCCACTAATAAAATTCTCAAACATCTATATAAATCATATTTATACTAGGATGAATAGAATATGGATATTTATAAACCTTAATCAATATTTCATAATACACTTGAGAGATACCCAATACACATAGCCTCTTTATAAATCTTATAACACCTTATTTTTTAATATTAAACTCAAGAAACATTCCTCCCTTACTGATTATATCTTTCTCTACATTTTAAAATTATTCTTTCTATAATACATAATTTTTTTGAACAAGTATGATTGTACTAATAATTGATCCAAAAGAATAGGGGATCTTGGATACAAACCATCTTGTACAAGTTTTACCAACTCATTAACTATAGGATCAAGTTCTTAATTTTAATGGTTAGTGATTCATTATCCAATATACTAAAAGCATCTACTACCTCTTTTACTTTACTTAGATGATAATGAATCATACAATCATAATTTTTTATCATCTCTGATCATCTTATTTTTCTTATGATCAACCATTTTCTAGTGAATTTATATTTTAATATTTTATAACCAGTATATATATCACATCCTCCCCATATAAATGATTCCTTTAGTTTTTTAATAAAAATTTACCACCACTGGATCAAGATTATGAATTATATAATTTTTCTTTGGGGTTTCAATTATCACGATAAATATTCCTTCACCTGATCATTTTACATCTACACACTACCAAATACCAACAAATAATAATCACTATAAATAAAAAAGTCCCCATTTCATGGTGGTAAGACAAAAATAGAATCATTAATAAATCGTCTTTATAATTACTGAAACAATTCATCACATTACATTTTCTCAATTAACCTAAATCCCTTTAAAGTTAAAATGGTTAGCAGGTTAGTTAAACAATAATAGGTTCTAACAAACCACCAGTAATAACTACATGGTCTAATAAAAATTCAAATCTTAGTGATAATAATAAGCCTTTTCTATTCTTCCAATACATCATTTTTTATAGGAGTATTTTTTATACCATCGTTAGTTACAATACAACCATGGAAAGAAATATAATACAACAAAAATTTAAGTTTACTAAGTGTTTCATAAAAAATATTTTTTTAAGGTTTTGTATAATAATAATTATTTGTTTTTCATGATTATTATAAATTTTATAATCTAACAGAGTATCATTAATGAAAAACACCATAAATTTATCCAAATAATCATGAAAAATTATATTATTTAGATTGATAAATATGGATAGTACATTTCTTAACCCAAATAGAATAAAAAAAACTCATAATGGTCATACCTAATTTGGAAAAATTACTTAAGAATGTATTCTTTCTTTAAATTTTTCTAATGATATCAAAAACTAAGTTTAATCATTAAAAAACAATAAGCTCTCAGGGGCTGATCAGAAAATTCATTGATATGTGGTAAGAAATACTATTTCTAATTATTAATGTTATTGATTTCTATATATTCAATTAAAATCCTCATAAAATAATTTTTATTATTACCAAACAAAATAAGATCATCTAAAGGTAAATTCTATGGTTAGTGAAATCATTATCATGTAATTCTTGTAATTTATTTTTCATCTCTAATAGCTCTAATGTATCAATTCAATAAGGAGGTTTTGAAATTAGAATCGGTTAAAAGACTAATTAAATGGTGAATTCTAACATCCAATTAATAATAACACCAGGTGGATCATAAAAAAATATACCTAGTAAATAATTTCCATATGCACAATAATAATTTGAATAGTTATAATATTTTCAACGATATGTACATGATAACTTTCACCACCACCATTAATTAATTTCTTATCTTATTGATATTTTATTATAAGCATGAAATCATTATTATATACAATTTTAAACTGATCATAAAAAATGAATATAATTTCTCATCGCAAGGTCTACCTCCGGGTACCGTCCAATCACGGCATCTCAGCCTCTGTCAGCGTTGTTCGTCGTCTGCATCTAACACAATGAGGTGCGGGCATAGCCCGTGCAGGGGTGAGTATAACGATACTTAGTAGAGACCCCAAGACCCGCAAGGTCTCACAATATATACTAAGGATAAACAAAATAAGAAAGATACTATCACCAAGTATCAACCAACCCTACTTAGGTATATGCCCATACATATACCTAAGTTACCAATCTTAGTCCGACTCCAACTCTCGAGCCCAGGCACAAACCAATTCCACAAAGGAAGTAAAGTCAATCACCAAGATGATAATGGTTGAAAGACATGACTCAACTCATAGAGGTATTCCACAATAGTAGAGAGATATAGATGAACAGATATAGCCATTGGATCATCTAAGCTGCCGGACCCACATAGGACACAGAACCAGCTAAGTTGTCGGACCCACACGGGATATAGGCCAGCTATCTCGTCTAAGCTACCGGACCCACACAGGATACAGGACCAGAGATCTCGTCTAAACTGTCGGACTCACACAGGATACATGCCACCTATTATATCGGACCCACACAGAATCCAGGAGCAGAAGTCAGAACTGTCGAACCCACACAGGATTCAAGTACAGTAGTTGTCGTCGTCGAACCCATAATGGATTCCAGTACAGTAGTCATCACAGTCGCAACCAGCACTAGGGTTCCTTCACAGAGCACGCTCGATTCCGGGAGGGTCCACTCCTCAAGAAAAGGGGGTCGATACATCAACTATCACGAAGTCCTCAGTTGATGTATTCCAAATTTTCACCTCATCATAAGTAACCCAACGTGACAGACGGCATGTCAATCAGATGCCCGGTCTGAGAGTTATTAGCTTTTACGTTCCAGGAGCCTGGTTGGATTTACGTTCGTTCCAAACCCGGACGTTTTCCAGAGTTGTCCAAAACTCACTTATAGTATCACAAAAGGACCGCCTCGTTGTGAGGAACCCAGTTCCGCAGATGGCGCGTCGTTCAAAAGTGCGGTCTTGGAGTTATTCGAATTTAAGCGGAGTCAGGCATGGCATGTCAAGCCCAGTGGGATAGCGGGTCGGCCCGACCCGGCTCGGTGGGTCTGACCCGGCTGGGGGGTCGGCCTAGCCCAGTGGGGTGCCGCCCACCTGCGGACCCAGCCCGTGGAGCGGGCCGGTTTGGTTCGCCCGGCGGCACCGAGCGGTGCCGCCTCTCCCTGCCCGGCCGGCCGAAGCCCGCCGGTTTTGTCCAGTGTGAATGGCCACCACAGCGGGCCGCTGTTCCTCCCACGTGGTGCCAAGCAGCCCCGCGGTTCCTCATCCTAGAAAGCAAGTGGTTGGCCGATTCTCCCGGAGAGCATCCCACAGTTCCGGGTGGCAGCTTCTCCGCCGCGCGGCGCTAACGGGTGTCACATTCCTCCAACCCGGCTGGCTGTAGCCGGACGGTTCTTCCAGCCCGGCCGGCATGAGGTCGGCCAGTTCTTCTTTGGCCGGAGACGAATGCGGATGTGGGTGGCAGTTTTCCTCCACGCGGATGGTGCGATGGCGCCGAACCACCACCGCTTCGGCCCGGCCTGGCCGCGGCCTTTGGTTGCCGCCACCTTCGATCACCACCACCTCATGGCCGTGGTCTTCTTCCTCCGGCACGGTGCGATGGAACCACGCCCTTCCGGCTCTGCCTCCACTGTTAACACAATCAAGAATCAATGGTGGGTCGTCGGGCCATAGTTTTTTGGCACGCTCCCTCCACGTTAAGTGATAACAAAATTATTTTCCACCTTCAATCCAAATATAATAACCAAAGTATGAGGGTATATTTCTCACCTTTAAATAAATAATCCAAATTCCCCCTAACTTGATTGGAAGTTCGTTTGTTGACGATGGTGTCAATTCGTTGACGCCGGGGTGCATCTGAGGAGGAAGGTTCATTGTTGGCGACGTTCTTTGCGGGCGGTGTCTTCTCCCTTGACGCAGAGGAAGAGGAAGGAAGATGGTGTTACTTGTGGGTTTCGCCTCACGTTCTTTCCCCGGTTAAAGAAATGTTCTTCGCATTCTTCATGGAGAGGAAGATGTTCTTTGCATTCTTCGTGGGCAGAACGCTTTCCTTCTAATTCTCCAAAGCCTCCCAACAGAAAATTTTCCAAGGCAAATAGAATAATAGGCTCCCTAGTATTTTAATATTTTCATGCATTTCAAATCAATTCAAATGAATTCATGACAACACAAAGTAATTAATTAATTATGGAAGCTCAATTAATTAATTATTAGTTTTGGCACATTAATGAAGGAAGGTGGATGGTTTAAATTTTAAAAGAAAAGGGTGGTGGATTCATTAATTCAAAGGGGAGTCCAAGAGTTTCTGTTTCTGATGCTTTCACTGAGGCGCGCACGCATCCGTCACATAGGGGAGGACACGTGGCTTGTGGCCCCGCATTCTTGTTTTCCAAAGGCGGGTGGCATCCGTTCCTTGTGCAGGGACGTCTGCTCCTTGATCGAAACCGGGATGATGGGATGTCAGTTCTTCCTTCCGTGGATTCCTCCTCAGAGCTCGTTACCTAGTCTGGGTCTCAATCATAGATTTAAGATGTATTCGTGAATCTCGTTCTCGGTGCCATATCTTCATGGACACTAGTTAATTACACTGCTTCCGTCAAGACACTCCAAGGGGTTTGGTCGGGGCAGCAACCTTCGGTGAGAAGAATGGTCATGCCGGGGCGTCGTTGGCGTGTCTTGACGCTGGGGGATTGGCATGTCTGTCTTCTATCCCATATTATAGGGCTTCTCGAGGGCACGGAAGCCCGAGGCATCCCACATAGAAAACGGAGAATTGGCATGCCATAGGCATGTATCTGAGGTTTTCCTCATCTTACCATGTTTAACACGAGGTATGATGCTAGTTTAATGTCTAGCGGGGATGGATCAGAGTGATCAGAACACTGAGGGTGGATCAGATAAAAGGACCCCCTGAAGGGAACTCCGATGTTGGGGCCAACACATGGGTGGCTTCACGGATACTGTGGAGTGGAATGAGATGGCATGATCCCACCAGGATGTGGCGGACCGGGTAAGAATCAGGATGGGTGATGAAATGAATGGGGCTTGAACCTCGTGGAGGCTTCCTACGTACCATGCCTTGACATGGATCAAAGTCCTCGTAGTTCAGGTGATGCAGTTTAACGTCATGCGGGACGAGGCAGACAGTTTAACGTCGTGCTGGATGGAATACAGTTTAACATCATGCGGGATGACATTTGGGTCTTACACTCTGAGGCGGCCCATAATGATGGATATGGGGCATACGCTCTGAGGCGGCCTATAGTGGTATGGGACTTACGCTCTAAGGCGTCCCATGGTTGTATGGGGCTTACGATCTGAGGCAGAACATGGTGGTATGGGTCTTATGCTCTGATGCGGCCCATGGTGGTATGGGGATTACGCTCTGAGGTGGCCCAATTTGGTTGGTGAACCAACGTGAAGAGGTCGGAACAACCGGGTGGTGGGATTGAACCTCATAGAGGCTTCCTACGTACCATGCCTTAGCACGGATCAAAGTCCTTGTAGTTTTCTGGGATGGGGATTATGCTCTGAGGTGGCCCATAAGAAGATGTCATGTTCGATGCTCACTCTAAGCCCATGTGAGTAATTCTCGGTGTGAGAAACAAGAGGCAGTAGAGACCAGACAATCATGTCGCGAACGGTGCATCCGTGAGAAGCGAAGAGGGGCTTACGTGTTGAGCGGCCCTTAGTGTCGGGACTTACTCTACGATGGAGGCTCGAATGCAAAAAAGTGCAGAGGGAGAGGGATTTGGGACTGATCAAAGGAGATGCCTCATTCCCTATCACGCCCTCCCTTGGCCTTGGTGGTGGGGAAGCATGGAGGTGCATGGGTGCTACCTTCTGGAAGAGAGGCTAGGGGCTTACACTCTGAGGCATCCCTTACCCTGTGTACAAATGCCACTCCGAGAGGGAGGATATCATTACATATGAGAAAGATTCCATTCCTGTGGAGACGAGAAGTGTAAAGAATGTCCGAGCTGGGGGGAGCCTACATGCGAGACATGGGGTTGGATCACAGTTTAACGTCATGTGTTGAGCACGGGGTACTTGGCAGTTTAACATCCTGCAGCTCGGACGAGGTGAGTTCTCTCCACACCCCTAGGGATTAAATGACCGGCACCCTCTACCCCTTGTGGGAGGGAAGGCATTGGAAATTCCGTAGTGAAGGCGGGCCGCTGGGCGAACCATCGAGGGGTCCACGTTAGCATGGCTACGCGAAGAAGTAATAGTCGTTAGCGGGCCTATGCGAAGGAGCATAAGGAAAAGAAACTCAATGGGAAACACCACCCAAGGGACCTTGAGGTTACTTTGTACGAGCCTGGAAGGCTGTACGGGGAAACACCACATGGAGTGTATGCCCGGTATGGAGCACATCGAGCGTCTATGCAGGGAGGCGCCCGGGGGCGTCAAGGTGAGGGGTCCTGGGGATTGCGTGAAAAGGGAAGGTTTGCGAGCAAAACATTGGGATAGTGTATAATTGGGGTATAGGGATTGCGCGTGGCTAGGATGATCACGCTCAAAGGAGGTGAATTGTGCGCGAGTGGCAACGGCCGAATCCTATGCAAAGTCCACCCTGCGCGAAGGGATTACGCGCAATTGGAGCGTTTTGCATGAAATGGGAGAGGTTTCATCTAACAGAGGAACCCTGAGGGGTTTGGTATTTTATCTAAGCCAGTGGGATTTCGCGCAAAGGCGTACCCCGGGGAAAGGTTGCACGAAAAGATTCAATACCTGAATGTCATATTGCTCGCGCGGAAGTCCTATTTCGTGCACAAGAGCCGGTTGAAATTACGCAACCCAGAAATGGAAGGGTTCTTCTTCTATTTATAGGCTCCTGGCATCACGGAATCCAGATGGCATGCAAAATTTTGTGCGCCAGGGATGGCGGCGCGCAAAAGGGGCTCGCGCGGGTGCGGCCACGCCAAATTGCACGCTAGAGCCGTGGTCCTTTTGCGAATCCCTGACACCTTTCGTTCGGCCAACATTTTTTTGCGCAAAGCATCCTTAATTTTGATCAACACTTTCAGGCCATCCGGACTGGGCCTCCAGGTCTGAATATGACTTCGCTTCATCATTTTGAAACTTCATTTAGGAGTTATAGACTTTTTCGGCGTCTACAAATGCCCCCCCCCCCTTGGAATTGGATCGGCGAGAGGTCAAAGCGATCGGATTCCGAGGGAAACTCTAAAACGTCGAAGTGGTGGATCTCATGGGCACTTTTCATGAAAAAGCCAACAGGGCGCGAAAAACTACGGTTCATCACAGAATTCGCTTTTCTCGCGGTGCGGAACCCCGACCTTGCCTATAAAAAGGTGCCTCGGGTCCCATGTTCTGTACTCAAGATTTTCCTCACGATAGGCTCAACTCTCTCATGGGCTAAATTGCTTCGGTGGCTGTGCGTAAAAAATGCTTTGGCAGCGCACAATTCCTTCTGAGTTTTGGGCGTATTTCCATGCAAACTCGTGATATTCTGCTCCAATTTCTGCGGATTTCGCACCCAACTCCTGAATTGCGTGCTGCAAGCCCAGATTTCGCGCAACTCTTTCTGATTCCACGCACCTCATCCTGAATTCTCACAGCTCATCCATATTGCGTGCAATTCTCAAAGAACTCAAGATGGCTATAAACCAAGTTGATGAGGGGGGAGTCACTGCTCGTAGAGCTGAAATGGTGGCAAATGAAGAGGTTTTTGGTGCCAAGGTGGTTGTTTCCAACAACCTTACCTTGTTCAACCTACTGACCCCTGCCCAGAAATAGTATCCTCTTTCCAATAACCTCCCGCTTTGGAACTTCGGCATCCTGGAGGAGGTTCCACTACAGGGCTTTGAGGTGGACACACCACGGTCATGGGTGACCCGAGAGGACAACCTTCCCTGTTACAACATCACCAACAATGGGCATCCTACTAGAGAGACCAGACACATGGATGTGTATGTCCTGAATACAAGGACCAGGACCATTGTTGGGGGTGATCCTGTTGCGGAGAGCTCTCCGACCCTCTATGCAAGCACGTTCTGTCAGAGCATCATGGACGACACTAAGGGTTGGCTGCAAGATTGGGACCTACGGTTCGGAGGCAACTTCACTAGTGAGTGGGCCTGGGCATACTAGGCTCTGCATAAATGTGACCAATTCGGGGCCGAGTCATGGAACATTGGTATGTTCGAGGTAGTGTGGACGTCGCAGTTCCACTTCTACCACCAACCTGAACTCGGGCCGGAGCTGTTTACCTAATGGTCCCCTGACACCAACACATTCCATCTTCCCCATGGGGAAGTTGGCATCAGCCTCTGGGATGTTCACTGCATCGGAGGTATCCCACTAGAGGGCTACTAATATGACGAGTTCATTCCACCAATGAACACCTGGGAAGATAGATCACAGACCCCCATGCCGACATGGCATCAGTTGGACCTGGCCAAAGAGAGGCTGCATGTCAAGGATTTCCTGAAGGACATCACCCACAATGACTGGTTCAGCTAGTTCCTGTAGAAGGACCTGACAGTCAAGATGTCGGGGTGGGGAAAATGGTGCCCAGCCATGGCCCAGAGGAGAAAGAATGGATCGTACTGGAGTACCCTGGAGGTGGGGCAATACCAATCGTGGGGCTACCGTGTTATTGAGGCTTGGGACCCGAACATCCGATATGCCGGGTTTCTCGCCACCTTCCTGAGCGGGTGGCTCCTGCTAGTGCGGGACACAAGGATGGGTTTCTATCCAGCAACACTGGTAATGGCAGGCACCATGGCTGCCAACAAAAGGTTTGATCTAAGGGTCTCCATGATGGCTAGGCTATATTCCATCCTGGGACACATCTCACGAGGGGGGTCTCCTCAGAGGGTATGTGGCCCCTTCCAGATCTTTCACGGCTGGGTGGTGGCTTATCTTGGCGGATACACCTTAACAAACTTCATTCGTCCTCCGGGCAACGGCCTACGGCCATCTCTCCTGAATATTTATCAGGGTTGCACCGATGACGCTCAATGAGGAGGGCGTAAGGATCAGAATCGGTAACCATGCCAATTTCAACTTCAGCACATTCCCCACCCCGTTCAGCCAAATGGTGGACAATGGGAGAGGATCATTGGAGCATCAAGAGTACTTCCAGAGCATCCGGGGTGGGGTGCTCATGGCACGGATCGACGGGAAGATCATCTGTGATCCTTACGTTCTGTCTTGATTCACTAGGCAGTTCGGGTGCCTCCAGCGAATGGCGAAGAAGGTATTCACGGATATCCGGGAGGAGAAGAATCCATGCGTCCTTCGCTAGTTGTGGTTAATGTTCACCACTTATGGATCTGGTGACGTCATTACCCTTCCTCCCACTGGGGTTGATGCTGGCCTATCAACCGAGTATGTCGAGGACTGGACTATTGCGTACCCTGAGGGGCTTTTACGGAAGAGAGTCCGGAAACTCGAGACTACCAATTTGGAAACTGGGCAATGGGGGAGTATGCAAGGTGATACTAAAAGGGGGAACCAGGGGCACGCCAGGCAGCGAGGCCTGTGCAGGCCGGGACCTCAGCAGTGGGGACATCGCATGGTGTTTCTGTGACCTCATTACCCAGAGGGGGGTCACATGAGGAAGCCAGAGAGTTTCCCGGAAAGAAGATAAGATACCTGCTCTAACCTTACCAAGATGCAATCCTTCCGGCATTGTGGTCGGCCTGGATAACTCTGCGGAAATCATTGAGCATTAAATCCATCTACCAGAAGATAATACAGGACGGGATCCAGCTGCCAAAGGTCGATCTCATTCGAGTTACCGACAGAATAAACTTCCATCGGTGGCACGCATATCTAACGGCCATGGACACATATGTGTTCCAAAGGGGTCGGCGCGTGGAGCCACCTTTCCTGGTGAAAGTAATTCTCGGCCAAGAGTATGATCCAGAAGTGATTTTTCTAGGAGAAGGTGACAGTGATGAGGATTTGGAGGGGGAGGAGGAAACAGGAGAAGATGAAGGTGAAGGAGAAGATGAAGGAGAAGGTGAAGGAGAAGGAGAACCCGAAGGTGAGGTATTGCAGTGGGCGGCCTACCAAGGGAGTCTTCGGGAGAGAGGTTAGATCGTTAGCTCTGATCTTGACATACCCGAGATACTCGAGGTCTATCTCTATCCTTTTTCGCCTTCCTTATTTTTCCATTATCTTCTACAATTTCTAATTAATTTCCCTACCTCACTCAAGATCACATAGGAACTGATCTGGCATCCCCAATAGAGGAAGGAGGAGAGGCACCGGTGGAATAGGATGGGGCTCCGACACCCATTATCGAACTGACAAGCACAGAGGGGTATCATTTCCTGACAGCTCCTATAGCGGCCAGTACACAGGAGGATGACGCATTGGGTTCCTGTAAGTCCCCTGCTTCGCTACAGGTGGTTACTGTCAGAAAACCCAACTAATCAGGGTGCTCCTTGTATAGTGATCTCGGTGTTGGAGGCTCGTCGGGCTGCTGAGCCCGGGCCGTCTGTGAGTGGACCAGTGGCGGACATACCACCGCCTCTAGAACATACTGACCAAACCGAGTCGGCCCCAAAAATTGGTGAGCAGGGGGCGGCGGACATTAGCGGTGTTGTCATTGGAGAAAGTCCAGAAGCTGACGAAGGCACTGCCGCGGTCGGGGTGAGAGAGGAAGGTCTCCCGGACGTCGAGGATCCTATTCCTCACGAAGGCATCCCTTAGGCAGATCCTGCTGCTGACCTACTTTCTACCTTTCCTACATACAGCCCGGCTGATCCTGAGGAGATAGACGATTCAGACTTGGAAGCGACCGAGGAGAGCCAGATGACACGGCAAAAAGGGTGGAAGTGTATCAAGTTCTTTCTTAGGAAGCCTCAGACGGATTGGTTGAGGCGGATGGGATCACTCGAGACCTGGTTGTGCTTCATGTGTGCCGGAGGGGCTGATGCTAAACACCTTCATCTGACGGTCCATGATTTCATGGCCTAGAAGATACGTGAGAGTAGTCGGCGCACCGACGTTGCCCAGCATCGAGAAAGATCAACGAGCACCCGAGCGTTTCTGAGGGCGGAGTAGGAAGTCCGGTGCCTCGAAGGGTAGGCGGAAGAGAAAGAGGCCTTCATTACAACATGCTATGATCTCGTGGAGCAACTGACGGCCCTACTGGCTGACTCCCAAGAAAAACTGAGGGAGGCGAGTCACCAGATGACCGTACTTCAAACCGAACAGGCACAGGCACAAGCTAGTATTGGGAAACTATGCTCTGCAGCTGCTGATGAAGAGAGATTCTTCATGGAGTGAGAAGTAGTCCTGGAGGCTACCAGCCAAAGGGTAGCAGCGTTGGAAAGATTAATCCAGCACGCAGATCCTTAAGGGCTATGTTTTGGCCATCTCATAAACTTTTTTTCTTTCACTGCTCAATATTTTGATCCAATGTATGGACCAATATTTTTATTTCTACCTTTGGTTTAATATTCTCAACCATAATCCTGAAATGAATAAAATCTCACCACTAAGCTCATGTGGGTCGCACCCAATTTGAGAAACAAAGGATGCCCATCTTATCATTTCGTCCGACTGTGGGGCATTAACCAAACTTCAGACATCTGAAATCGGGCCCGGATTTCTGAGAAGGAGAGGGAGGTCCAGCTGAAGGGAGAGGACCTCAGACCACTTGATATATCATCTCCTCAATTTTCTCTAACACACGAGCGGGGCAATTCTGGGGGCATTGAAAGCAATCCAAACATAGGAAGATGAAAAAGTTGAATCAAGTTACCCATATTCGGAACACTATGGGTGGGCGCGATGATGGAGGATTACTGTTAACCATGGTGGAAACACAGAATCCATATCTTGTTGGTCTGAGATGGGGACAACAAATGAGGGCTGACCACTGACCATGTTCGCAACATAGGGCCTAACTCAAATATTGTCAATCAATCTTACGGAAAGTTGGACCAGGATAGAAGGTGGACCGTATGTCAATCATCCAAACTGTTACAATAGGCGGACCAAAGGTCTATCATCCATATTGTTACAGTAGGAAGACTACAGGTTGATAATCCATGCTATTAGTGGGTCCCATAAAACATGACTAGTCTTCTGGAACATTAGCCCAGGACAACAGGCGGACCGTAGATCAGTCATCCATAATGTTGCAATAGGCGGACCAAAGGTCTATCATCCATATTTCTATAGCAGGAAGACCACAGGTCGAGCATCCATACTGTTATGGGGTCCCATGAAACATGAAAGAGGATGAGGATCCAAATAAAGGGGCACGAAAAGCGTGGAATGTGGAGTGGTGGTTTTTTTAAACAAAATCCAACACTCCCAAAATTGTGCCACCGTGGTGGAGGCTCATTGGGCAGACGCATTAATCTGGTCATGGATCATCCCAATTTTTAGACAGGACCTCTCTGGTGAGAGAACTGTCACTTCCCAACACCACTATGGGGAATCCCAAACTTATTCAGGGCATATGATGCAGTTACATGACTCCCCAAAAAGTCAGGCCAAGGGGACAACAATGAGGAGGGATGGGATTTGGTAATCTCTGGGGTTGGACCCAAGACAAAATGTCTGGGCATTCTTATGTACCTCATAAAGATGAGAATCAAGCCACACACAGTTCTGGAAAGGATCTTAGTTTAAGGTCTTACAGCTTGGACCAAAGAGTAAGGGGAGTGGGAGACACATGGTAAAGCGGTTGAGAAACCCGACGTGAATGAGGACGATATCATGCTTACCATGTGCTCCTTGGAGAATTGTTCGGGCCAAGGAACTGAACATGAAAGTTAGTTCGAGCCTATGGGGAAGTGCCCAGGCGCTCCTATGTATCCCATAAGGATGGGAATCAAGACATAAGTAGTTCTTGTGGGTACCTTTTAACATCGTGCAGGACAAGAAACAGGAGGGATAATTCTCACAACAGGGTGTACGCGGAGTGGCTATTGCAAACCCGACGTGAATGAGGACAAGTTCCTGCTCACCACGCCATGCAGTCCTACATTCAAGGTCCTAAAGGCGAGACAGACACGATAAATTAGAAGACCTCACACTGGACCCAAAGACCAGAGGTCTGGGCGTTCCTACGTACCCCATGAGAATGGGGATCAAGCTGCATGTAGTTCTTGATCGGTGGAACGGCACGACATGGTACCTGTGCAAAGGATGAAAGAGGTGTGCGGGTCTAGACCTCGCACCAAAGAAGCAGCATTTGATATATCTTGTTTGTCCTTGAAGGTGAATGGTTTTTCTTTTGTGGAGTGACCGGCCTAGGGTATAAATTCCTGGAATCGGCACAATAATAAATCCATAAAAGGTGTTGACAAATGGTATGGTAATTGACTGATACCCAACGTGATGTCCCCAATAGGGAGGTCACCACAATGCAGTGCCATTTTTTATCGTGTTTCCAAGACGATATCATCACAGTTTATTGTCATGTGGTGGGACCAACGAGCACGGTTTAAGGTCGAATAGATTGGACCTGGGGGAACACGCACGATGCGATAAGGGGTACCGGATGTAGACGAGGACATAAGCTTATACTGTCACCGCGTGTGATTCTGGGAGAGGAGCCTCGGGCCAAGGAGCTGATGAGGGTCGAACAATCAGGGAGCAGGAAACACTAGCTTCCAGCTGAGCTGGGCCCGAAACGCAATGTCTGGGTGACTCCTCGTTTCTCGTGGGGATGAGGGTCAAGCTACACATGGTCCTTAGAGGAAACCCAAGCACATAATCTTAGTGCTCAGATCGCGGGAGCCCCGAGAGACGTCGTCATGCAGCATTGTCCGCCTGACGTGTGGAGGTGCACTGAGGGTTAGTGAAAAGAGTGTTGAGATTTCACCTTGACACGATGGGGTGGAACATGATGTGAATCATGCAACCAACATTCATGTCCTGAAGGAGCCAGCTCGGCGACTGAGGATTACTGCTGAATATGTTCGCAACACAGCATCCTATCGTGTTAGCTTAAAATGGGGACAAACAAATGAGCATCAACTGCTGACCATATTCGCAACGTAGGATTTGTATCAATTTGATGTCTGAAACCCTCAAGGGCAATGTCCTGTGATGGTAGGAGATCCCTTAGGCGTTGTATCCATGCCATTCTTGGGGGTCCCTTCGGGTGTGAAAGATAATGGGGGCCCGAATGAAAGGGATCATGAAGCTTGACAACTGAACGAAAACTTTCCTAACTCAAATCTGACACTCCAGGTCCTAGACCAGAGTACTCTGAGCACATTAGCAGACCACTGGAAAGGGTCAAAGGGCTCAGTTTGAGAGCGGCCAAAAGATGGCGGATTCCCAGGAGAAGGGGGCATGGTGCCAAAAAACCCTGTACCACACCTATATATCCCCCTGTGGGGAGGGACATGCCAAGAGACCGAGGTGACAGGGAGATCGTGGGATCGCCTAAGAGATAGGGCTGGACCTAAAACCTAGATGTTCAGGCAGTCCTACATATCCCATAAGGATGGGAATGAAGTTGCACGTAGTTCTAGAAGCACAGTTTAACGTCATGTAGGACTATGAGAGCAATTTCATCTAGGAATTTGTACGGTGCGGCGGGTAACCCATCATGAATGAGGACATAATCCTACACCACACCGCGCACTCTAGGTAAAGACTAGGTCTAAGGGGCCCGAGAAGGCCAAGGGGCCTGAGGCTGGGCCTCAGTCAGGAAGACCTAACCAGCTTGCAGTTTAACATCTTGCAGTGAGGACGAGCATGTCGTTTAAGGTCATGTTGGACCACAAGGATCTTAGTTTGAGGTCTTAGAACTCGGACCAAAGGGTCCCAGATGTAGGTCCAAATGCAGTTTAAGGTCGTGCTAGACCAAAATCAGTTTAGGGTCATGCAGGACTGGGTGCAGTTTAGGGTCATGCGGGACCGTAATCCATGAGGATAGTGTGAGGCACTCCAAATTGATAGATGATGTTGGAACTCACGAAGTCAGCAATAGAATGGGATTTTAATTCCTTGAGCCGAATTTCCTCTACCCACTTGGAAAAGAAATCCTTAGCGGTCAGAATGAACCGGCATTGGTGAGCTGTCGCCGGTGGGTAAGGTCCTACAATATCCAACCCCCAGACTGCAAAGATCCAAGAATACTTGGTAATGTGGAGAGGCTCCGGTGGCCGATGCAAAAATTTAGCATGAACTTGGAACGCATGACACCTCTTGGAAGACTCGATGCATTCATAGATCATGGAGGTCCAGAAGTACCCCAGCCTCCAAATCTAGTGAGACAACTTCGAACCGGCCTGAGTGGCACCACACTAACCAACATGAACCTCTTGCATGACCTGAGGGATCTTGAATCCTTCAAGGAAACGGAGGATTACACCATCAAATCCACGTCTTTAAAGGATATGCTCAAGGTTGGGACCGCTCTGAAGGGTAAACTGCAGTGCGCGGTGTCGGATTTGCTTATGCTCGTCCCAGTTTGACGGAAGATTACCGCGTTGAAGGTATTCATCCAGGGGTGTCCTCCAATCAGGAACTATTTCCATCACCGCATCTAAAGTACTCGGGGCTCCTTACGTAGGGGAACCAGCGGTAAGATGGTTCACTCGCGGCCCACGATCATCTTCCGGGGTAACGGGAAAAATGACTCCCTAGTGCGCTACGTGGATAACCAGGTCGTCCTGTTTGGGCTCCGCAAGCGACACGGCCAGGCTAGCCAAAGCATCTTCTCGTCTATTCTACGACCGGGGAATACGAACGACCTCTGGCTGAGAAGGGAACTGAGCCATTAGATGTAGGGTGAACTCCAAAAATGGTGTGAGTTTTGGATTTCTGACAACATAGTCACCATTGACCTTCTTGATGACCAGCTCGGAGTCCCCTTTCACATGCAGCTGGGGCACATTGACCTCGAGGTCCATCTCGAGGCCAGTTATGAAGGCATGATACTCTGCCTCATTGTTGGTGCAGCCCTCTGAGAATAGGATTGAATATGGCAGGACAGCTTGCTCTGGGGTGATGAAGATGATACCCAGGCCCACCCTATTGAGCCTAGGATCATTGAGTCTCCTTCCAGTGGGGCTCTGGGAGGCAACGTCAAAGTGAATCTTCCAGCATTGGACAACACGATCGACTGAGAGGATTACCTCATCTGGAAAACCTAAGTCCAGCAGGTGATCCGTAGAGGTTGGGTGGGCAGCTAGAAATTCTACCAATGCCTATCCTTTGATAGCCTTCTGAGGCACAAACCTGATGTCGAATTGCTGGAGGATCACCGCCCACCGCGCTAGTCAGCCAGTCAACATAGGTCGGTTCAGGATGTACTTCAACAGGTCTACCCGAGAGACCAGCTGTACCTCGTGGTGCTACAAGTAGTGCCGCAATTTTTGTACGGCAAATACGAGCGCCAGGAAGCTCTCCTCGATGGGAGAATATCTAATTTCCGTATCGAGGAGCATGCGGCAGAGTTAGTAGAGGTTGTTCTATGTTCCCTCATTGTTCTTCTGGGCGAGAAGTGTGTCGAGGGACCGTTCCAGGGTGGTCACGTAAAGGACCAATAGCTTCCCGGAGATGGGTGGCATCAAGATCGAAGGTTGGAGTAGATGCTGCTTGATTTCCTCAAAGGTGGTCTAACACTCTTCATCCCATTAATAGGTGGCACCTTTCTTCATGAGTCGGGAAAAGGGGTTACACTTTCCGGCCAGATTCACAATGAATCGGTGTATGTAGGCTAAGTGGCCTTGGAGACCTCAAAGTTCCCAAATATTACTCGGGGGAGGCATCTGGATGATGGCCTTGATCTTCTCCGAGTCAATCTTGATGCCTCGATATCTGACAACAAAGCCAAGAAACTTGCTGGAGGTGACCCTAAAGGCACACTTCAACGGGTTCATCTTCAGGTGGCGGGAACGGAGGAAGCCAAACACTTTCTCAAGGTCCTTGAGATAGTCCTGGCACTGGCAAGATTTAACTACCAGGTCATCCACATAGCATTCCACCAGTGTCAAGAGAATTTTCTTGAATATGCAATGAATGGCCCCCTGATAGGTGGCACCCACATTCTTCAGTCCGAAAGGCATAACCTGGTAATAGAAAGTACCTTGGGGTGCCCTGAAGGTAGTGGACTCCTCGTCCTCAGGGTCCATCCGGATCTGGTTGTACCTGGAATACGCATCCATGAAGAAGAGGGCTTGGAACCCGGCTGTGGAATCAATCAACAATTCTATCACTGGAAGGGGAAAATCATCCTTCAGATAGTGGCAATTGAGATCACGGAAGTTGATGCAGACCCTGATCTGTCTGTTTTTCTTCCTGACTAGCACAATAATGGCCTGCCACCGGGGTTACTGAACTTCCTTGACAAGTTTGGCCTTGATAAGCTTGTAAAATTCAGCCTCAACCATGTCACTGTGAGAAGGGTTCATCTTTTTGGGAGGCTGCTTGAACCCGCGATGGTTTATCGGAAGGCCAAGGTGGTGGACGGCTATCTGAGGATCTAGTCCTGGCATCTCGTCGTAACTCCAAGCGAACACATCACGGTGCTGTCAGAGGAATTCCACGTACCGTTGCTTCTCCTCAGGGGGCATAATGAGGCTGACCAATGTGGGTCTTGGGTCTTCCTCGCTATCGAGGTTCACCTGTACCAACTCGTCAACCGTGGCGGAGATGCCCTCCTCAAATATGGGGGGAACATCTTTCGTGTTCTCTCCACTTGTGGAGGGATCATCCATGGGGGGGAGTTACTTCGGGGCTACCAGACCCTGATGGGAAGCTGGTGCTGTCTTGGGTGGTTGTGGTCATCATATCCGGAGACTCATGCGCCATTGAGACCATAGCGATGAAGGAAGTCGATCCAATCCCATCTGGTCTTCGACCCAAGGGGCCACGCTTGATGACATCAAAGCAGTAGTGGCGCGTCGGCTTGAGTCGGTTAATTCATACCCGGCGGAAGAGACATGTATGATGTACCTCTGTTGCCATGAGCCTGATGTCTCAATACCGTACAGGGGTAGGAGGTTCGGTAATCACCTGAGCCTAGTTGGTGTAGGAGTACGAGGTGATTTTCTGCCGTCGCTTAGACCTGGGAACATGTCGTCCTCTTATTCCTGAAACCAAAAAGCATTGCCCCATGTCGGGAGTCATGGCCTCCAACTGATGGATTGGGAAGACTTAGGAATCATCCAAACCTACCCAGGGATCACTTGTGACAGTGGCGAGCTCAACCTCACCTGACAGAATCTGCTTATCCTTGGTCTTGTAATAGTCGGCGTCCATGTAATGGGATTCACAAGAGGAAAAAGGAGACGCATCTCCCTGGAGCACACCTACTCGACCATTAAGGGAGTATTTGAGGCATTGGTGATACGATGACGGGACCTCTGCGTGAAAGTGGATCCACGTCCTGCCCATCAATGCGTTGTAGGTGGTGTCCTGAGAGACAACCATGAATTTGGTGATGGCAATTAGGCCACCGAACTGGGTCTTCAAGCGAATCTTTCTATCTGGAGTTTTCTCATTCCTATCATACCCCTAAATCCTGAGGTTGGAGGGAGTTAAATCATCCTTAGACAGACCCAGCTTTTGTCGTGCCCGAGTTGGGATTAGGTTAATCCCAGAACCCGTGTCAACAAGACAGCGGTGGACTTCCACGCCATTGAACTGGCCGGTGATGTACAGTGGGAGAATGTGCCCCTATATGGAAGGTTCTTCATCTTCACCGGATAATGAGATAACCATCTGGTATTCAACATTCTCAATTTCCTCAGCGTGGAAGGCCTCTACAGCCACTGCATCCTTCTCAAACTGGAGGGAGCACCTTAGGGCCTTGACGAGCGCCTCACACATTTCAGACGATAGGCAAAGAGCCTCAAGGATAGAAAGCCTTGCTGGAATGCCATCCATGTGTTTTATAACATCATACTTTTAGGCCAAATGCGAGCTTCTACTTATAGGAGGCCGCTCTGCGATTGGAGGCATGACGAGCCCTACCGGTGGGACCATTGGCTGACTGGTACTAGGCACGTTTCACTGTTCACTAGTCGAAGCCCAGAGAGTGGCTGTCTGATTAGGACCGAAAGGCTGGGGTCGGCTGGTGGCAGGGTAGAACTGGTCGTGGCACGGCCGAGGTGGTTACACATAATCCAGCAACACAAACAGTGGTAGAGGCGAACCTGTCGACACCGGATAAAGGGGCCGCATGTGCTGAGCATTGTACTGGGCCTGCTGCCTGGTCTCAGTGGCATGCACGGCCTGGCTGGAGGTACCAACTACTGTGCCCCAGTAATTCACGTAGCCATGGCTCTTCCAACGTTGGCGACGACTGGGGACATTGGGAAGGTCCACCTGGCGTTCTTCATCATCAGCTGTCAAAAGGGATTTACCAACTCTACGGTGTTAACCGAAGCGTACCCATGACTGTCACTCGAGGAGTCATCCACTACCGGGTGGAGTCTTAGAGGGATCCCTATTTCTGGGGGCATGAAGTCTCTAAGAGTGAGGTATGGTGACGACATTGACAAAGCGTGTTCCTTCTTCTTGCACCACCGCCGCTTACTCTTCTGGGATGAGGTAGGCTGGGACGAAGATACTGAAGTAACAACTACAGCTTCTAAGGGCTCTGGCGGATTCATGTGTCCACAGATGATTCCATGGGCGCGGGCGACCATCTTGCGGTCCATCCAGTCACTTTACTTCTGGAACCCATGGTCAGAAACCTGCTGCCATTCATTCTCGTCACCACTACTTCCATCTGATCTCACAAAGACACCTACCACTTGTGTTGGGGTTGGGCCCAACCTGACTATATTGTTGTCAATCTGGTCTTGGATCCAGTCTTTGAATAGGTATAATCGCTGGATGGGGTGCCCCAGGGTCCGGTGATAAGGGAAGTAGTTGGGGTGATTAGTGAAATGCGCCTCTTCTGGCTTCCGACACTCAGGCAGCCGCACAATTCTCTGCTCCAAGGCACTACGGAAGTAACCAGGGACCTGGGCCTCATCAAACGAGTAGGTCCGGTCCTTATATCCAGAAAGGGGGCTCTTGGAGGCTAGTCCTAACGAGGTTCCGGAGGAGCATGCTGAGGAGGCTGAACCTGATTATCTTGCCTAGGCGGTGGCGATGTGTTACATAGAGGAGTTTGCCGATTTTGAGGTGGTCGCTGCTGGGATGGAGGTTGTGCCCGTGGAGGCGGACCCCTATGGGGCTATGGAGCTGGCCTCACTGGTAGCAACTCTAGTTGCCTGGGAAACTCTATCTGGGCCACAACAGTGGGCTCGGATCTGGAAGCTCTCCTTGTAGGGATTATAGGAGGTAGCAGGCGTGCCTGACTGGCCTATTGCAGGGATTCTTCGAGGCACTGAGCCTTGTCTGAGAAGTCCTGAAACCCTCTGGGGTAATTCAGAGTGATCAGAGATGGAAAAAACTCTGCCTTGACGTTCCCTATGCACATTTTCAGTAATTTCTCCTGAGTTAGCGGCATGTCAAGGGAATATGTGAGCCCCTTCCACCAGGCGACGAAGTCCGTGACTCGCTCATCAGGTCTTTTCTTGCACCTGAAGAGTTCTGCGATGTTCGTCTTCTGGGTCATGGAACTGAACTGGTAGAGGAATTGCCTGCGAAGGTCCTCCCAGCTAGTCACAGATCTGAAAGGGATTTGGTTGTACCAGACGAATGTTGGCCCTTCCAGTGTATGAACAAAGCAACAGAGCTTGGTGGCCTCCTGCTGCGCTGGAGTCCCTAACAAGGTCCCACACCTCGATTTGATGTGGGCTAGGTGTTGTGGCGGGTCTTCTGTCCCGCTAAAGGGGGCGAAAGTGGGGTTCCCAAATCCCGGAGGTGCCAGCATATCATCCACCCATGATGGGTATGGCTTTCCGTCTGGTGGGATTTCCACCTTACGAGTTTCCAAAGCCTATAAGCGGGCGATGAGTGCTGTCATCGAGTCATCTGGACGCGGGTTCATGTCCTGACTGGGATCCCTAACCACAAGCGCATTGTCGGGCTCTTCGATCCAGTAGTCAAGCTCAGTAGCTCGCGGGGTGGCTGGTGGAGCGACCCTTGGGGAAGCGGGAGGAACTCGAGTGGGGTCTCTTGGGTGATCATGCTTCTCAGGAGGGTTTGGCGAAACAAATCACGCCCTCTTGACATGAGCTTCGGCCTCTCCTCTGTCGGCGAACATGGCATGATCGCGGTTGCCTGGGAGAATCTCGTCAAGGGGTAGTTGTTCCTTCCCCTACTGTCTCGACCTAGGATCACCGTAGTCAGGCCGCTGCTCTGCAATGCATTCATCCAGAAGCTCATCAACCAGCCTCTTCTACTCAGCAAGCTACTGGTGTAGTGTGGCCTTCTCGGGATCTTCCTCTGCCTTCTGTACCGAGGCAGATGGGTCGACAAGCTTGACAGCCCCGACGTGCTCTCTACCTTGGCTGATGTTCCGGCTCAGTGTCAATGCCTTAGTGGGTGCGGGGAGACCTAGGAGGTTCCTCTGCTGGTGAGTAATCCTTTCGGATGGGTCTAGTAATGGCCTGTCCTCAGGGAGTGATTCCCCATCAAGAAGTTCCAGATCGTTCCCCTCTCCAGACAGATTAGCCATGTTGACTGCCACTTCCCTTGGGGGCATACCCTCAGAGCCACCTAGTGAGTCGGGCTGTCGGTGAATTACACTGAAGAGAAGGGTAGTGTACTTCCCCCATCCACGGACGTGCACATGGGGGGTGGCCCCCTCGATAACCTTGAAAAGTACTTGAAAACTCTGAACCCATTGTTGTTGGAGGGTCTAGTGGTGGCCAAGTGACTCGGGGTGCCGAATCGCGGGGAGCATGGCCAGGTCAACCTGACAACATTACTCAACGATATCCCCGAGGTGTGCTTGACTCCTAGGATAGGAAACTTTCTGATTGTGAAGACGGGAGTGAGTCACTTGGAGATTCTGGCAGAAACATTCAAACTCTCTCGGGGTGAGCGATTCTGGTATATCAAAATCTGACCCTGCGACCGGACAAAACTTCTCGGGGAAGTGGCCTGCTGTGAGGACGGTCCAGAAGCTCCATGAATCAGGTTCGGGATCCGGCCCTAGCTGGCCCCGCTCATCAACCGGGAATGGCTGGGGAACTGGCAGCAGTGCCGAGGCAGGCCGCTGGGTCGGTGGGCTGGCCAGCGGAGAATACGGCGAGCGGGCTGATTGGCCACCGAATCCTAAGTTTCCCTCCAAGGGTTGCAGTGTCCTGGCTGCCACGTCACGAGAGGATGGGCCGACAAACGGGCCTCCTGTCATAGTGGCAGCGCTTGCCGAGGGTGTGCCATGTCGCAACTCTTCCGTCGGTCCCCAGAAAAATTCTTCATCCTCTATGACCGAGGTGGAAGGGGCTTTCATAGAGGCTGATGGTGGCTGAAAGTTTGATCTCTGGGGGTACGCCAAGTCCTCGTCCTCCTAGATATACCTTCGGAGGAAAGCGGGGATCATACGGATCTCGCATTCCGGGAGTACAAGGATGATGCGCTGCGTCCCTATCCCTGCCCTTGACTCACATGACCAGGGTGAGGGCTCCATCGCCGAGTCGTACTCCGCCTCAGAGTCCAAGAAATAGACTTGTCTGATTTTCATCTGGCCTTTCCTGGCATTTCCTTTGCGGCAATGACATCCCACCTTCCTGCCCCTGGGTAGCTCTTCGGGGAAGGGCTGATTTCTGTCATGGAGTCCTCTGGCCGCAATAGTGCTGGAGTAGAGAGGATCGAAGGCCAGGGTGCGAGGAGCACAGGGGCAGATGTCGAAAAGGACATGGCGAGGACCTCCAAGTGGGTGAGTGACCAGATATACAATGGCTCCATACTCATGGACAGCAGTAGAGGAAGTGGCCCCATACCCAGCGCAGTGAGAGCTGGAAAGAGCCCCACCCGGAGCTTAGCTGTCACGGGTAAGCCTTTTGCTTTCCAGAATGGTGGCACGGAGTAGGACTTCACGTTGGAAGGCACTACCGATAATTGGTCCTTGGCGGCCATTGCCAGTGCCAGAAACTGGGAGAGTCAACCCAACCTACTTGTCGGGCGTTTGGGGCCTCGATCCGGGTTAGGCATGTAACCGCCCTTGCTCAACATGTGCGGGGGTCTGATGAAAAGAGTCAGCAGTGGCTCGGGCCATAGTGGTTGCTGACGTTGATGCCCCAAGGCAGGCATCCTCTTCCATTCGTGCCCGATGCTAGTGTCGGGTCAGATGGGTTGGAGCTGCTGGTGCAGGCACATGGATTGCCTTCTCTTCGGCTCGGGGAGTCAGGAGGCGGCGTCAACACGGCCTATCAGGGGCCCTTACCATGAACCCTTGGATCAGGTCCCCGATCGAGCAAACCCAGACATACCCTATCTCATCGGCATAGGGAAGGGAGGTGTCGAGGCGTTCTGGGGATAAACTCCTGAAACGGTTTGAACGTCGGGGTGGGGAGTGGTGGCTCCTTACACGGCCCTCGGGGGCGATGACCGTGGTGAGGCGCAGCTTCCTCGAGATCGAAACGGTCCATGTCCATGGTGGGGATGACCCCTTCTTCCTCGTACCTAGACACTAGGTCTTTGATCACCCTCCGTTGGATAATCTCTGACGGGGAGAGGGGGTATGAGCACCCGGCAGTCACGGCGGTCGGAGAAACTGTGGAAAAGGTGGGACCACGCGGGGTGGTCATGTCGGTACTGCCTCTGCCTCTGTGCCAGTGGGCAGGTGGCGATCGAACTCCGGATGCAGCGATCCAATTCCTGAATGCAGGGAGATGAACCCATTAACACTAATAGGAAAAGGAATCGACAACCAATAGTCCATCACCATTCCATCTTCCGTGGTCAGTAAGAGGGATCCATGCTGACGACGTCGCAGAACAGAGTGCTCAATGTCCTGACTGCCCCAACCCCTAGCGGGTTTCATGTCCTGGTGCTGGGTGCTCGGACCCGGTGACATGCTAATCTTCCGACACACCAACGCTACCAGTCCCCATATTGAGGAGAAGAGCTTCATGCCAGGTTCACAATTTTCTGTTTCTGACGCTTTGGCCGGGGCACGCACGCATCCGTCATGCAGGGGAGGATGCGCGTCTTGTGGCCCCATATTCCTGCTTTCCAAAGGCGGGCGGCATATGTTCCTTGTGCAGGGACATCTGCTCCTTGATCGAAACCAGGATTATGGGATATCGGTTCTTCCTTCCGTGGATTCCTACTCAGATCTCGTCACCTAGTCCGGGTCTCCCTCATAGATTTAAGACGTATTCATAAATCTCGTTCCCGGTTCCATATCTTCATGGAAACCAGTTAATTATGCTGCTTCCATCGAGATGATCCAAGGGGTCTAGCCGGGGCAGCAACCTTCGGTGAGGAGAATGGTCATGCTAGGGCGTCGTTGGCATGTCTTGACGCTGGGGGATTGGCATGTCTGTCTTCTGTTCCTTATTGTAGGGCTTCTCGAGGGCGCGGAAGCCCAAGGCATCCCGAATCGAACGCGGGGAGTTGGCATGCCATAGGCATGTATCTGAGTTTTTCCTTAGATTCCCATGTTTAACACGAGGTATTCTGCTAGTTTAACGTCCATTGGGGATGGATCGGGCTGATCGGAACACTGAGAGTGGATCAGATAAAAGGACCCCCTAAAGGGAACTCCGATGTTGGGGCCAGCATGTGGGCGGCTTCCCGGGTACTATGGAGTGGAATGATGTGGCATGATCCCATCGGGATGTGGTGGCCCAGGAAAGAATCAGGATGTGTGATGAAATGAAGGGGTCTTGAACCTCGTGGAGGCTTCGTACGTACCATGCCTTGACATGGATCAAAGTCCCTGTAGTTCGGGTGATGGAGTTTAACGTCATGTAGGACGAGGTAGATAGTTTAACGTTATGCTAGACGACATACAATTTAACATCATACAGGATGAAATTTGGGGCTTACACTCTGAGGTGGCCCATAATGATGGATATGGGGCTTACGTTCTGAGGCGGCCCATGGTGGTATGGGGCTTACGCTCTGAGGCGACCCATGGTGGTATGGGGTTTAAGCTCTGAGGCGGCCCATGGTGGTATGGGGATTACGCTCTGAGTAATCCCATGGTGGTATGGGGCTTACGCTCTGAGGAGGCCCAATTTGGTTGGTGAACCGACGTGAAGAGGTCAGAACAACCGAGTGGTGGGATTGAACCTCGTAGAGTCTTCCTACGTACCATGCCTTAGCATAGATCAAAGTCCTCATAGTTCTCCGGTATGGGGCTTACGCTTTGAGGTGGCCCATATGAAGATGTCATGGTTGATGATCACTCTAATACCACATGAGTCATGCTCGGTGTGAGAAACAAGAGGCAGCAGGGACCAGAAGATCACGTCGCGAAGGGTGGGTCCGTGAGAAGTGAAGAAGGGATTACGCATTGAGCGGCCCTTAGCGCTGATACTTACTACAGGATGGAGGCCCGAATGTGACAAAGCACAGAGGGAGAGGGATTTGGGACCGAGCAAAGGAGATGCCTCGTTCTCTATCACGCCCTCCCATGGCCTTGGCAGTGGGGAAGCATGGAGGTTCATGGGTTCTACCTTCCGCAAGAGAGGCTAGGGGCTTACGCTCTGAGGCATCCCTTCCCCCGTGGACAAACGCCACTCCGAAAGGGAGGATATCATTCCATAAGAGGAATATTTCATTCCCGTAGAGACGAGAGGCATAAAGAATGTCCGAGCCGGGGGGACCCCACTTGCGAGGCACGGGGTCGGATCACAGTTTAGCGTCATGTTTTGATGATGGTGTTCTTGGAAGTTTAACGTCATGCAGCTCGGACGAGGTGGGTTCGCTCCACACCCTTAGGGCTTACATGACCGTCACCCTCTACCCCTTGTGGGAGGGAAGGCATCGGCAAGGCCGTAGTGAAGGGGGGACGCAGGGCGAACCAACGAGGGGTCCATGTTAGCGTGGCTATGTGAAGAAGCAATAGTCGTTAGTGTGCCTATGCGAAGGAGAATAAGGCAAAGAAACGCAACGGGAAACACCACCCAAGGGAACTTGAGGTTACTTCCTACGATCCTTGAAGGTCGTATAGGAAAACACCGCATGGCGTGTATTCCCGGTATGGAGGACATCGGGCATCTACGCAGGGAGGTGCCCGGGGGGCGTTAAGGTGAGGGGTCCTCGAGATTGCGCGCAAAGGGAAGGTTTGCACGCAAAACACCAGGATGGCACGGAATTGGGGAATACGGATTGCGCGCAGCTAGGAGGATTGCGCACAAAGGGGGTGAATTTCGAGCGAGTGGCAAAGGCTGAATCCCAAGAAAAGGCCGCCCTGCGTGAAGGGATTACGCGCAATTAGAGAATTTTTCACGCAATGGGAGAGGTTGTGCGCAACAGAGGAACCCTGAGGGGTTTGGGATTTTATCTAATCCAGTGGGATTTCGCGCAAAGGCGAACCCTGGGGAAAGGTTGCACAAAAGGAGTCAATACCTGAATGTCATATTGCGCGCGCAGAAGTCCTATTTCATGCATGAGAGCTGGTTGAAATTCCGCAACCCAGAAATTGAAGGGGTATCCTTCTATTTATAGGCTCCTTGCATCGTGAAATCTAGATGGCGTGCGAAATTTTTCACTCCAGGGAAGGCGGCGTGTAAAAGGGGCTCGTGGGGGTGCGGGCGTGCCAAATTGTGCGCCGGAGCCGGGGTCCTTTCACGAATCCCAGACTCCTTTCGCGCGGCCAACATTTTTTTCGCAAAAAGCATCCTTAATTTAGTGCAACACTTCCGGGCCCTCCGAACCGAGCCTCCGGGTCCGAATATGACTTCGATTCGTCATTTTGAAATTTCCTTTAGGAGTTACAGACTTTTTTAGTGTCTACAGTTTCAAAGGGGTGTTTAAAAGGATTTGAGGAGTTTGGTGTTCATGTGGGCCCCACCACACAATATCCTCCCATGGGAGGTTATTTGGGGTTTGGGCCCCACCTCCAACTTCACTTTGGTGGATTTAACCACCACCTTTAAATAAAATTATGTAACACATAAATTTAATTTAATTTATAAGAATCCCCAAAATTAACTTCCATTCTCGACCAAACGCAACTATGGTAGAAGTCTCCTAAAGCTAATACTGTCGATGTGAGTTCATCGGCATCCTTGGATTTCAATTCCGAGCACTGGTTCGAAAGATAGAAAAACCCGCACGTATTTTTACTGAACATAACCGAACAAAACTTCAGAAACTGATTCCAGGCACACCGGGCCTCAGAATCAGGAACTCTCATAAACTGCGGACTGGTAAAATTCCATAGAATTTAAGAAAAAAAATTCCTTGAAATTTCTGTGTTTTAAAATTACTCCCACATCAGGGATTTAAATCCCCTTAAAGATACAACACACACTAGGAAAACTAAAGGGGGTACTGAGCATGCATCTGAGCCTCCCGCTCCAATGTGCTCTCCTGGAGGTTCCCATGCTGCCAGCGAACGCACAGTAGAGTAATCGACCATCCATGCAGGACCCGCTCATGTCGATCCTCAATATCCACTGGAACCTCCATGAATGTCACCTTATCATCAATGTCCAGCTCTCTTTGGTCGATGATGTGGGATGGGTCATGCACGTATCTCCTTAGCTGAGATACGTGGAAGACGTCGTGCACCCGGTGCAACTGAGGTGGATGGGTCTGGCGGTAAGCCAACTTGCCTACTCTGCTGAGGACCTGGAACAACCTGATAAATCACAGAGATAATTTTTTGTCTCGGACAAATCTCCATAGACCTCATCGAGGTGAGACCCGTAAGAAGACGTGGACGCTATCCTCGAACTCCAGTGGTCTTCGTCTCCAATCAGCATTGGACTTTTGTCTACTCTGTTCAGTCTTCATCCGCTCCTGGATGATATGCACCTTCTCCGTCATAGACTGAACCATCTCTGGTCCTATAAGTGCTGACTCTCCTGGGTCAGTTTAGCAAAGAGGTGATCTGCAAGTCTGGTCGTACAGTGCCTCGTAAGGGGCCATCCCAATGGTGGAGTGGTAGCTGTTGTTGTACACAAACTCCACCAAGGTTAAGGGATCCTCCCATCAGCGACCAAAGTCAAGGACACATGTATGGAGAAAGTCCTCAAGAGTCTGAATGGTCCTCTCAGTCTGACCATCCATATGAGGATGGAAGGCAGTGCTCAAGCGAAGCTGCGTCCCAAAAGCCTCCTATAACCCCTTCCAAAGCCGGGAAGTGAAAGATGCATCTCTATCGGAGATGATAGTCTATGGCACACCATGAATCCATACAAAGTTATGTACATAAAGGCATCCCAGGATCTCTACTGAGCCCTACTCTCTAATCAGTAGGAAGTGGGATAACTTGGTGAGTCGGTCAACAATCACCCAGATAGAGTCGTGTCCTCTAGATGTACTTGGAAGTCCCGTCATGAAATCCATGTATATCCCATCCCACTTCCACTCTGAGACCTCCAAGGGATGTACCAAGCCTGTTGGTACCTGGTGCTTCGACTTCACTTACTGACAAGTGAGGCATCGTGAGACAAACTCTGCTACCACCTTCTTCATACCCGGCCACCAGTGCTATCATCTGAGGTCCTGATACATCTTTGTAACTCATAGATGTACCTCTAGAGGGGAAGTGTGAAAATCCCTCAACACCTCCTCCTGTAGTGAAACTGGTACCATGGTACGTCCTCTGAAGAGGATGACGTGCTCCCCCCTTCAGAAAACCCAGCAGGTGCCTGCTTTGAGGATATCTAATCACGTTGCGTCTCACAGTCAACATCCCCATGTTGTGCCTCTCTGACTCACTGAAGAAGTGGAGGAGAGACGATGAGAGACTGAAGAAAGGCTAATCCATCTCTATCCACAAAGGATATCTGCAATGCGGCCAGCTTCTCTATCATCTCTCCCAGCAGTTGAACGCTTGATCTCCTGCTGAGAATATCAGCTACAATGTTCCCCTTCCTAGGATTATAGACTATCTCAAAGTCATAGTCCAAGAAGAACTAGATCCATCGTCACTCTCTCAGGTTCATGTCCTTCTGTGAGAATATGTACTGGAGACTCTGGTGGTCAGAGTAGACTGTAAAACACCAGTCCATCAGATAGTCCTGCCACATCTTCAAGGCGAAGACCACTGCTACAAACTCTAGGTCATGGGTAGCATAGTTCTTCTCGTTCTATCTCAACTGCCTTGAACCATACATGATCACTTCCTGTTCTTACATCAGGACACACCCGAGTCTGGTCCCTGATGCGTCTTAGTAAACTATGTACCCTACGCCCTCCTCTGGTAACCTTAAGATGCGCGCATTGGTAAACCTCTGCCTCAGCTCCAAAAATCTCTGCTGGCATCTATCAGAACACAAAAATGGTTTCCCCTTCTTCTTCAATGCTAAAAGCGGTGCTGATACTCCAGAGAAGTCTAGAAAAAATCTATGATAGTACCCAGCCTGACCCAGGAAACTCTGCACCTCCGTCATACTCCTGGGAGGCTCCCAAGAAAGCACTGAATCGATCTTCTCTGGATCCACTGCAACTCTAGCCTCCAAGATGACATGTCCCAAGAAGTGAACCTCTCGAATCCAGAACTGGCACTTAAAGAGTTTACCCTAAAGCTAGTTCTCTCAGAGTGTATCCAGTACCACCCGCAAATGGTAGGCGTGCTCCTCCTCGGTAGTCGAGTAAATCAGTATGTCATCAATGAATACTATGAAAAATCGATCGAGGTAAGACTGGAAGATCATGTTTATGAGACTCATGAACACTGCTAGTGCATTAGTTATGTCTAAGGGCATAACCAAGAACTTTTAGTGGCCATATCGACACCTGAAGGTCGTCTTCTTCACATCCTCATCTCGAACTCTAAGCTGGTGATAACCTGAACTAAGGTCTATCTTAGAGAACCATCATGATCCCTTGAACTGATTAAAGAGGTCTTCAAAACTCGGGACTGGGTACTTGTTCTTCACGGTCACCTGATTCAGGCGACGGTAGTCGACACACAGTCGCAAGCTCCCATCTGCCTTCTTGGTGAACAAAATTGGAGATGCCCAGGGTGAAACACTGGGTTGGATAAATCCCTTCCCCTGTAAGCCCTCTAGCTGTACCCAAAGCTCACAAAGCTCGACGGGAGCCATCCGATATGCTGAAGTATATATCGGTGTTTTCCCGGGGTACAGGTCAATATATAATTCTACCTCTCTGTGAGGAGGTAGTCCTGTAATGTCGTTAGGAAAAAATCTGTGTACTGATCCACCACAACAAGAAAAATCGGACTCCGCACATCAACTACTCCGAGGATGAGACTAGCCAACTTATGTTTGATCAGCTGCCCCCTCCTCCGCGTAAGTCCATCTTACGATGTTAAGGCTCCCTTCTCTCCGGTGAAGGTGAACCTGGTCCCATCCGTGTGGATACACAGCACTTTGCGCCTAATACAGTCAATCTGAGCATGAAATGTGGATAACCAGTCCATACCCAGGATGACATCGTAAGGCCTTGACACTGATATAGGAAGATCCTAGTTGAAGATCTATCCTCCTAGAGTAATCTCACACTACCAACACCAGTGCGTAATCGTCGAGTCCACTCCCGTATGAGTCTCTAGCCGTAAGGATCGAGCCAACGGCTCCGTCAGAATCTCTGAGCTCTGAACAAGGGAAGAAGCAATAAAATAATGACTCGCACCTGTGACTATAAGTACTACAAAAAGGGTGTAGTAGACATAGATAGTACCTCAAATCATCTTAGGTGCGTGGTGGCTGTAGGTTTTGACTTCCTGGAGCTGAGCCCACCTATGTCCGCCAGCTCCCTGTGGTTGGGGTGGACCTCCTGGTGGTGGTGGTGGCAGAGCCTCAAAACATCGTCCACCACCCTCTGGTTGGCCAGATCCTCTGCCACGTCCGCCTGCTCCTGGAGGAACTCCACGGTCGAACCTATGCATCTACCTTGGAGGTCCCTCTACTATCTATTTCTCAGCTACATGGCGGGTCTGGCTATCATGAGCCATGTGGCCCTGCCCACTGTATGCATAGCACTGCCTGCTCCTCGTATAGCTGACTCTGTCTCGTGTGCCCTGCATAACCGAACCTGTATCCTGGGGTCACCCACCTGATGGCTTGGTCCTCTTGGAACTATGCGTCATCTGTCTACTACCGGCTGTATAAGACTCCGCTATGTGTTGCCCTGTAGTGGGTCTCGCCCTTGGTGACTGCTCATCAAGAAAACTCTCTACTAGAATGGCTCGCTCCAGCACCCCTGACTGTGTCGGAATGCTGAGGGGAATCGTCAAAGCCCTAATCTCATGTATGAGTCCCTATTCAAAGGTTTGGGCCCTCAAGAATGGGTCCCATACCATATCTGTGGAGTAGCATGAGAGTACAGTGAACCTCGCTGAGTACTAAGCTACTATCATACTACCCTACAACAGATGAAGTAACTCCTGAATCTGCACCGCATGAAGGGTGGATGGAACAAACTCTGAGAGAAAGAGACACTTGAAGTATGTCGAGAGTAATGATGCCTCGTCATGCACCTGGAGCATCAGGCTCCACCATCTGCCCACCGCTGCATGCAGGAGACTCATGGCAAGGATCACCATAAGTTCGAATGGTGTCCCCACCAATATGAAGACTCTCACGATAGCCTCCATCCAATCCTCAACTGCCTGTGGGTCCATCTCTCCCTGTAACCTGGGCGGACTCTGGCGCTGGAACTCGTGAAATGCACTCAGGCAGCATGTACTCTCTGCTACTGGAGCTAGTGGTATCAGTGTCCCTATGGGTAGTGGTACCGCTAGTACCTCCACTGTGATGGGGCCCTGCACCAATGCCTCATCGTTTGGTGGGATACCATCTCGTACGTAACTCGGAACCCTAGCTGGCTGCCTTCGTCGGGCCATCCTGAAAAGAAATAGGTGTGCCACGGTCAAAATAGAATACTTGGGGAGCTGACACAAAGTATTCACAAATAAAACGTTTTCAAAGGAAACACACACGCAATCTGTGTTTTTGTGCACTGAGTCGGTAATCAGAAGTCAGAGTCCTAGTTTATGGATATGTCGGCCACTGCACCAACACCAGTTTCCCTAAACTAATAACCACAAATAAAAAAATTAACACTATTGCCGTTAAAAGAATCAAAGTCCAAGTTCTGTGGTAGAACCGACTCCTCTGACACCAATTTGTCACGACCTGTCCTCAGGGCCCATGCTGCGACTACCCCAAGTCCGCCTTCTATAGGCCAGGGGCAGGCGACTAGCACCAAAGGCGTAAATCCCTAAGTCGAGAAGGCATTGCCTTTATAAAAGTAAAAAAACACAACAAAGTACGCAACAGGAAGTAAACACTAAGTAAAACTGAATAAAAAAGAGTGTACTAGAAAGTAAATGGGCCAGTATACAAACCCAACTGAACAACAAGTACAAGTAAAAAAGGGAAAAAATAGCTAAAAGTAAAGAGCAGCTCCTGGATCGTCCTGTGGGTTCCTACATGAAGGGTAGGTACAAATGGCCACCTCAGCACTCACGTCTGTCATTCTCCTCTATGTACTAACTCATCGCAAGGTCTACCTACGGGTACCATACAGTCGTGGCGCTCTCAGCCACTGTTAGCGTTGTACGTTGTCTACATCCAACATAATGAGGTGTGGGCATAGCCCATGCAGGGGTGAGTATAACGATACTCAGTAAGAACCTCGAGACCTGCAAGGCCTCACAATATCCACTAAGGATAAACAAAAAAAAGATACAATCACCAAGTATCAACCAACCCTACTTAGGTAGATGCCCATACATATACCTAAGTTACCAATCTCAGTCTGGCTCTAACTATCAAGCCCAAGCACAAACCAATTTCACAAAGGAAGTAAAGTCAATCACCAAGATGATAATGGTTGAAATACATGACTCAGCTCACACAGGTATGCCACAATAGTAGAGAGATATAGATAATCAGATGTAGCCACTAGATCATCTAAGCTGTCGGACCCACACAGGATACAGGACCAGCTAAGCTGTCGGACCCACCCAAGATACGGGCCAGCTACCTCATCTAAGCTGTCAAACCCACACAGGATACAGGACCAGCTATCTTGTCTAAGCTTTCGGACCCACACAGGATACAGACCATCTATTCAGTCGGACCCACACAGGATACAGGAACATAAGTCAGAATTGTCGAACCCACATAGGATTATGGTACAGTAGTCGTAATGGTTGAACCCATGGAGGATTCCAATACAGTAGTCATCGCAGTCGCAACCAGCTCTAGGGTTCCCACAAACATACCACTCGATTCCAAGAGGGTCCGCTCCTCGACAAAAGGGGTTCGATACATCAACTATCACGAAGTCCTGAGTTGATGTATCCTGAAGTTCCGTCTCATCATAAGGAACCAAACGCGATAGACTGCGTGTCAATCGGATGCCCGGTCTGAGAGTTATTAGTTTTTCTTTTCCAGGGGCTCGTTTGGATTTAAGTTCATTCCAAACCCATCCATTTTCCCAAGTTGTCCAAAACTCACTTAGAGTATCGCAAAAGTACCACCTCGTCGCGAGGATCTCAGTCCCGCAGAGGGTGTCTCGTTCGGACGCGCGGTCTTGGAGATATTCAAATTTAAGCGGAGTCGGGCCCAGCCCGTCAAGCCAAGTGGGCTAGCGGGTCAGCCCGACCTGGCTCGGTGGGTCCGACCCGGATGGGGGGTCGGCCCAGCCCTACTTGGAGGGTCCAACCCGGCTAGGGGTTCGGCCTGACCCGGTGGGGTGCGGCCCACCTGCGGACGCGGCCCATGGAGCGGGCCAATCCGGTTCGCCCGGCAGCGCCGAGCGGCACCGTCTCTCCCTGCCCGTCCGACCGAAGTTGTCCGGTTTTTTCTTGCGCGATTGGCCCGCACAGTGGTTTGTTGTTCCTCCCACGTGGCGCCAAGCGATTCCGCGGTTCCTCAGCCCGGCCGGCAAGCGGTCGACCGGTTCTCCCGACGAGCAGCCCGCAGTTGCGGGCCGCGACTCCTCCCCCACGCGGCGCCTGCGGGCACCCCGTTCCTCTAGCCCGGCCGACCATAGCCGGCCAGTTCTTCTAGCTCGGCCAGCAAGAGGCTGTCCGGTTCTTCTCCGGCCTGAGTGGCCCGCGGATGCGGGCCGCGGTTTTCCTCCACACGGCCGGTGCGACGGCGCCGGACCGCCGCTGCTTCGGCCGGGCCTAGCCACGGCCTTCGGTTGTCGTCGCCTTCAGTTTTCATCACCTCATGGTGGTGTTCTTCTTCCTCCAGCGTACTGTGATGGCACCGCACCCTTCCGGATCCACCTCCATTGTTAACACAATCAAGAATCAACAGAGGGTCGTCGGGCCGTGTTTTTTCGGCCCACGCCCTTCGCGTTAAGTGATAACAAAATAATTTTCCAATGTCAATCCAAATATAATCACCAAAGTATGAGGGTATATTTCACACGTTTATATAAATAAACCAAATTCCCCTCCCTTGATTTGAAGATCGTTCGTTGACGATGGCGTCGATTTTTTGACGTCAGGGTGCGTTTGAGGAGGAAGCGTCATTATTGGCGACGTTCTTCGCGGGCGGCGTCTTCTCCCTTGACGCAGAGGAAGAAAAAGGAAGACGGCGTTCCTTGTGGGAATTTTCTCATGTTATTTCCCCTGTTTAAGAAATGTTCTTCACATTCTTCATGGAGATTAATATGTTCTTCACGTTCTTCGTGGGAAGAACGCTTTCCTTCTAATTCTCCAAAGCATCCCAATAGAAAATTTTCCAAGGAAAATAAAATAATAGGCTCCCTAGTGTTTCAATATTGTCATGCATTTCAAATCAATTCAAATGAATTCATGACACCACAAAATAATTAATTAATTGTAGAAGCTCAATTAACTAGTTAGTAGTGTTGGCACATTAATGAAGGAAGGTAGATGGTTTAAATTTAAAAGAAAAGAGAAGTGGCTTCATTAATTCAAAGGGGATTCCAAGAGTTTCAAAGGGGGGTTTAAAGGGAGTTGAGGAGTTTAGTGTTCTTTTGGGCCCCACCACACAATATAATCCCATGGGAAGTTATGTGGGGTGTGGGACCCACCTCCAACTTCCCTTTGGTGGATTTAACCACCACCTTTAAATAAAATTATGTAACACATAAATTTTATTTAATTTATAAGAATCCCCAAAATTTACTCCCACTCTTGACCAAATGCAACTGTGGTAGAGGTCTCTTTAGGCGAATACCAGCACAGCGAGTTCATCGGTGTCCTCAGATTTCAATTACAAGCATCGGTTCGAAATATTGAAAAACTCGCACATAAGTTTACTGAACGTACCCGAACATGACTTCAAAAATTGATTCCGGGCACACCGGGCCTCAGAATTAGGCGCCGTTAGAAACTACGGACTCATAAAATTCGAAAGCATTTAAGAAAAAAATTCCTTGAAATTTAAAAGTCTTTATAGTGTCTATAATTCCACCAAACCTTTAAGGTTTTTATTTCATGACATTCTCTACTATTGAAATGTAACTTTATGGAGAATTTGTTAACTCTTCTATATGAGTTCCATCATTTATGTTCTATATTAATTATATTAACATAAAAAAAAAATTTTGAACTCTTACTCAAAAAAATTTAGGTTTCATATTTGGAAGGATATTTCTCCCTTGTTTTTTTAACTTCATTCACACTATTACCTTTGTGGAAAAAAATCAAAACTATATATAGATTTTCTGAAGTAATATAGAAGCCCATAGATTAATCAAAAACACTGTCATGATAATATGACCATTAATTTTCCTCCCCATAATGTCCTCCCTTATCAAAATATTAACCTCTAAAGTAATATAAATCATGTTTTGATACAGATTATAACCCCCATTCATAATCAACTTATAATAATACATGATTGAGTGGAAGACCCAATCATTCAGGAGGAGGTTCTATTCATGAAAACCTTCTATTACCTTTGTTTCTTTTTTTATTTCTATGTTTATTATGTTCTCATTTTCTTTTATATTTTATCACCATTTCATTTTCACATTCAACATTTCAAAATAAAAAAACCAAAAAACTATTTTAGAAGAGTCACTTAGTTTAACACACTATCTCCTTAAGACTAACCCCTATCTTAGCCATTGGGCTATATCTAGGAAAAATATAATTGTATCTTTGATATTTCAATTTAAAATATATCAATGGTCTAGGGAAAGATTTATATCCATTAGGTTGTATTATTACATTGAGTTCCCTTAATAATTATATCTAATAGATATGAATGTTTTAAATCATGGTTTTGGTTGGGATTGTAGAAATCCATTGGGAATTAGCTGATATTGACAATAGTGTACCATCCTTAGAAGAAATAAGGGTCCAAGGAAAAGGTATTCATACTAGAGTATATTCTTAGATCACTTATTCTAGACTTTAATAGATCATTGTATGATCACTTAGACTTGGTTTACATCACATAAAAAATAGTTATCATTCTTTAATTTATATGGAAACTTAGGAGGTGTGTTATGGGAGGTTGTTTCATTCACCTCTTTGTTGGGATGAGGTGGGTGAGGAAGTGGTTTTGGGGTCTATCCAGTTTCAAGAGACCTTTGAGACAGTGAAACTAATTTAGAAGAGGCTAATAACAGCTCATAGAAGGTAGAGATCTTATGTTGACCATAGGAATATACCTTTGGAATTCACTATAGGTGATCGGGTTTTCTTGAGAGTGACTCCTCATTTAGGCCATCGATGTTTGGTGAAGTAAGAAAAACTAGCACCATGTTTAGTTAAACACATCATGATCACTGATTACATTAAAATAGTGGAATACTATTTGGATCTTCCTTCTAACTACATTGGTATGTACTACATGTTTCATTTTTCACGACTCCTAAGGTACATTTTTTATCTAATGCATTTAATTAACTATGAGAATATTTAGAAGGATACAAAAGCATCTTATGAGTATTTTCGGGTGTATACTATATACTAGAGTGAAAAAGTCATTCGAGGGAGGGTAGTACGACCTATTTGGATTCGAGGGTAGCATGGATGGATGTAAAATGATACAATGGAGTGGGAGTCTAATGTTTGACCTTAGTGGCCTTAGTTTTTTGTGTAATACCATTATAGATGATGATTGTGGCAAAGAAGTCATTAGAAGGAATGAATTACAATATGATCAATTTTATTTGATTCTTAAACCAGATTTTTTGTAAGATTATTTATGTAAATCTGAATTCATTCAACAAAAAATTTTCCTAATTATGTTTCTTGGTGTTAAATATGGGTAAAGGTTTGTTAAAAGGCCTTGTGTAAAGGTTAAAAGGGTTTTTCCTTTGTTATGTAAAGGTAAGGGAGTTATCTATGAACTATTTATGAGTACAATAGAACCTACATAAGGATAAAACCCTTTTTATAATGGTTTTGTAAGTGTAAATTGGCCACTATGTAAGGGTAAACCCTAGTTCAAGAACTGTTTAAGGGTATTGGTGACACTATGTAAGGGTTCCATGTGTTGTGTAAGGTTAATCCCAACACTACATATGGGTAAGGCACTCATGTAAGGGTACTAGTGCACTATGTAAGGGTTACCACTAATATAAGGGTGTTTTTTACGAGTAAATCAAGGCTTGTGTAATGATATTGGCTGATATAATGGTGCGGTGTATGGGTAAGATGGTCACTGAGTAAGGGTATCCAGGTTTGTGTAAGGGTATGTGTAGCAGTGTGTAAATGTAAGGGGGTTTTACTAAGGTTGTGTAAGGGTGCCGTAATTTTTCCAAATCCTATATAAGAGTAACCCATTCCATAAGGGTAAAACCAAGTTACCCTTATATATCACATACTACAATCATAAGGATAACATTTTACGCTATTGTTTCAAATTTTATTCCTTCCACTTCTTCAAAATAACTCTATAACACATATTTTATGATTTTAAATGCTCAAAATCATGGAATTAAATCCCTGGACTTATTTGAATTTATATTTCATATTTATGGATGAAATTAAACACTATTTTATTATGAATTTATTAAAACATGAATTAAATTATGGTAATTAATTTGTGGTTTTTATTATAGCATGTTTATTCATGGTTTTTCTTTCTAAGATAGTTGAACCTATATACCTTTTATTTTTTGTTGATCCTTTGAGTCTGAGCAGTCTGAAGTTTCATTTTTTATGTTTGGTGAAACCTACTTTAACCAAATTGAGTGTTTTATCAAGATTCTTATCAAGTAAGATCAAGACCCTCACTCTTATTTTTTAGGGTTCTTAGTTTTCCAAGGATAAAAACCTATGAAATAATTCCATGAAAAATTTAATAGTTGGTTTATGAATATATTCATTGAAATCATTCCAAAAAGTGATGAAGAACTCAAAAAAATGATAATAGACTAGAATAATAGAAGATAATAAGAAAAATTATTCTTATCTACCTCACATTATTTAGGAAAAATAAAATATTATAACCTTAGGAATAAAATAAATTCCTATGAAATTATATGAAATTATCAAGAATGATAATAATAATTATTCTTTCTTATTCGGGATTATCCATCAGAAAAAAATTTGACCACATGTGATATTTAACTTTTTTGAAAATAAAATAGTGGATCTTGATTCTTAGCATCCTTGACGAACCTAGAACATCGAAATGTCAACAACTATGAAATTAAGGCCCATTATGAGGTGTTATTTACTTTAGAGGTTTCCTATCTAGTTTTCAGACCACATAGTGTGGTTTATCCTTTATGTTCACATTGAAAACATGAGTGAGTAACTTCCTTACCTTTTTGGGGATATTTTTTACACTTTTCACTCTTATATAACACTTCTGTTAGAATAATTTATAGGTATTTTTTGTTATGATCACATGTGGGTGTGGGTGTATCCCATCATAACCTTATGTGATACTTGACTCTATGAGTACATATGATTCTTATTCTTTCATGTCTTATGTTGATCACATGTATCATATTTTTCTACATTAATTATGATGGTATTCAATGATTTTATATGTATTTTACTCTAGTATGTGTGCATTTGTGGTATTCTCCCTTAAGACCAAGGCAGGTAGACCATCATGACATGTTCATCCCTTATAGGGGGTGTATGCACAACTTGAGATAATGGACATGATGGACTTAAGTATAGTGTAGGGATATGGTGATGCCTAATGGGTGTCGTGTGATACACTCAGTTTCTAGAGGATGATATAGATCATTTTACATGTTTCCAAGTGAATATTAAGTATCTATCAATTCCTAGAGGATTCCAAGAACATGACTCACTTTATTATTAAGGAATATTATATAGTTTGTTTACATGATGACTGAGCAACATGATTATTATCTTCACAAGTAGTTCTTGATTTCTTCTTATACATTGAAATTTCTTTCTGCATTGAGCTGAAGTGTGTATGGTGGGTGATCATTGTGTCTTGGTTAGCACACAGGTGCTCAATTTTGTATTATTTTTTTTGTTTTCACATTTATTTCTTATTTCATAATACACTTTTTTTCTTAATTACACATGTTGAGGATTTTTTTTTTGGGTCCTACGGAGTCTTTTACTCACACCTTACTTGGGAATTTTGGTGAAATTGTATATTTCATGACTGGAGATCTAATGAAGGGGAAGGGATTTGTGGTGGATAGATGAGGAAAGGATCATGGAGTTGGTAGTGGATTAATATTGACTTTGGAGAACCCTTAATATTTATTTTTTTTATCTATACTCTATACTCTATTTTATCTTTCCACTATGGGAGTTGTTTATACCAATATAAAAGGTATTCCATTTGGAATATTCAGTTCCACATGATACTCCGATGATTATATTGTTTATTATTATAGTATTTATTTGTGACAATGAATGGAATTGAGGGTATAGTCTCCCCACTAATGGACTTAGTACCTCACTACTATTTACTAACCTCTTGAAAATGGGGAGGCATACATGACGTCATGTGAGCCTCTGGTTCATACCCGTTGGTTTGGGTCAATGTGTTACAGGCTTATCCCTAAGAATATTATAAGGTGGATATTATCAAATGCACATAATGGACTCTACTATATTTAGTAGTTTAGATCAATTATCCTTAAAACATTGAGAAATTGTAATCATCTTTGGATACCATGAATGAAAAATAAAATTAGCTTCCCTGATGGAGTATGACTCATTTCTGAACCACATAAATAGTGTTATTCTTAAGTCTTGATATATTTTAATCCTTTTATTCAAAAAATTATTCTTTATGTTTTTTAAGAAGTTTTTTGTTGTAGTATAGTGATTTGGTTGTGGTGTATTATAAGTTATGGACACCACAACATAGGATCACATCAGTTCTTTGTTTCTACCTAGTATGTTCTAGTGAATCTATTTTGGTTATTTAATAAAAATATGACTGTGATCCTAACAAGTGGTATATGAACTTTGGTAGGATAATTAAAAGATTAAAACCCAGGGAAGGTTTTCTAGAACTCAATTTAGGGGAATAATTCTACCATTTGGCTTATAACATAGTTTTTGGTAATAAGTTCTTCACCCCTCTTACAAATTCCAAAATTTAGTGGGAGTTCATTAAATTCTAGAGGGATAGAGTTGGATTTGGGTAAGCTTCGGGTGGATCAGTTTGATGTAATGGATTTTTTCTTCTATAGAAGTTATATATAAGACTGTCTTCTATATTTGGACCTTAATTTTCCATTGATAAGTACTATTACAAAAGAAATTCAAAATTAATAATGGGAGAGGCTCAATAACAAAGCATTGGTGTTTATCATCATCATCGATTCCATTTTTATTAAAAGAGAGAAAGATACAAGCACGGGAGAAACAAAAAACACAAGAAAGATGGAGACATGATCTAGGGTGGCCTAAAGTAATGCAAGATGAGAGCATACCCTCATATAAAAGATAGGCCCTCGGGACTAAAGAAAGAAATGTTGAGTGAGCTGGTGGCTTCCAGGATTTGGACAGCTTGAGAGGCTAAATGGTCTACTACTTTATTTCCTTCACGTCAGGTTTGAGAAACCTTAATATTATTAGTAAGTAGATCTCTATATTTCCTTATGATATAATCAATCGACCATAGGGTTCGGTCTTTACCTTTATGAGAGTTAAAAATGATCTTGGAATCGATCTCCACATAAGATAAAATGATATTGTTATGTGTGCTCTACATGATTCCTAATAGTAAAGCTTTGGCCTCAGCCTGAATGCAAGTTTCATACCTGTAGTGGGCTTTAAAAGCCGAGACCACACTCCCCATCTGATCCCGCACAACCCATCCTCCCCAGTGAATTCCTTCTTTGCAAGAGATGTCTGTATTAAGCTTGTAGCCAACCTCTGAGGGAAACCATCGCACCCACTGACCTTGTGATTGGGGGAAAACACACTGTGTTAGAAACCTGAAGCAATCTCAGAGAAGGCGCTTCCTCCCTGTTTTTGAAAAAAGGCACCAGGTCCGCCAATCAGCTCTGTATCCTTGTGATGATTACACCCCCTGAAGAAGAGACCCCCTCATACTTCACTCGGTTCCTTGCTTGCCAAAGACACCAACAACTGACATTGAGAATAGTGGCACATGCCCTCCTTTCCTTGCCCATATTTTCCGTCCCCTGAAACCATCTTTCCAAAAAGGGTTTGTCAAGGTGATCCAGGTAAGAGTACACAGTGAACGTGCCAAAGAATCTTTACACCTCTTGAGCCCATTCACCCTCAAAGAAAATGTGATTGGTATCCTCCTCGTGCTTACTACTGCAACATTGGCACCATGATGAAAAACTTATCCCCAGATTTTTGATTCTATCGTCTTAAGGAATGGCATGGTTTAAGATTCTCCAAATGAGAAAGCAGAATTTAGAAGGAATCTTTTTGCACCACACCTCCTCACTCCATCTAACACCTTGAGTCTGGTTGAAAGCAATCCTGCGATAATCCTTTGTATTTAAGTGACCCATTGTCGAGGGAGTAAAAATACATTTATCTGGTTCTGAATTGATGACAATATTATTGTACACCTCTATGTTTTTCTTGTAAAAGGCCATCGCAATAAGATCGGGAAACTGACTCGCTTCCCTGAAGGAAATAGTGGGCGCAGGGCAACCCGGATACCCTATTGTATTGTTAGTCCATTGATCGAACCAAAAGTTGATATTCCCCTGCCCCACAATCCATTGAGAGTGTTGAAGAATAGTCGGTATGATGGAACAAATTGATGACCACAGAGGAGAGAATGTCACGTTCTATAAGCCCACATAACCTCCCCTGTTACAGGTCATGGTATTTCCCCATAAGGAATGTCCCTCAATTGTTTCCCACGCCAGTTTAGAATGCATTCATTGAATGGTGGACATGATGCTCCTCACGTTTATTCCCCCCTCCTTGATCGTCCTTTCCATTCTCCCCCACGAAACCCAGTTTCTTTTTCTCTCCGACGTAGCATCCCATATGAACCCAGGCATGATTTTTTCGATAGTTCTGATAACCCCTTTAGGGATGTTGGTGGAAGTCGTAGCATGCACTGGGATTATAGATAAAACACTGTTGACCAAAGCAATACGGCCCCTGAAGGATAAAAAATAATTCTTCCAGTTGAGAACTTGGCCCGCAATCCTACTAACCGCGTGATCAAAATCCTTGATCCACATTCTACCAAGAGATATAGGAGTTCCTAAATATTTCATAGGAAACTGGCCTCTCTACATACCCAACCTTCTGCAAAAATGCGTGGCTCTCCTTGCCTTACACTTATTAGATATCTAGAACTTGATTTTTTTCTTTGTTAACTTCTTGGCCAATCCAGAAATAGTATTCCTCGATGATTCTATTAATCCCCCGAATGGATCTCCTACCTTCATTAACGAATATAATTGAATAATCAGCAAACATGAGATGCGAGACCGGCGGCAGGCTCTTTTTTCTTAGAAAAGGAATAAGGTATCCACTATGAATCCCTTTTTTTATCATTCTGCTTAGCATGTACTACACTAGAACGAATATACTTGGAGATAGGGTTTCTCCTTGACGAAGACCACTCGTTTCCTTAACGAAACCATAAGATCTACCCATGAAAGAAACAGCGAGCCACAGAGAGCTAAATCATATAAAGAAAATATCACATGCTCGTGCAAAAAAGATCATGTACATCATCACCCTATTAATAAAACCCCATTCCAACCTATCATACGCCTTTCTCATATCCAACTTAATAATGATATTAGACCTGTGAGATCTGGTGTTGATGTCCCTAGTCGTCTCATGCGATAAAGCCATCGCACTTTGGATCGAGTGTCCTTTCACGAACCTGTGATGTTCAAGGGAAATGGACTCTGGAAGAAAGACAGATAGCCTTGAGTTGATAATACTCACCAAAATATTATATGGAAAGTTTCATCAGCTAACGGGTCGATAATGGGATAGGTAGGACATATATTTTATTTTCGGAAGCAAAACCAGGGCTCTTGCACATGCCACCCTGGGCATTCCACCTCCACTGAAGAAGTCATGAACCGACCTTGTGATGTCCTCTTTAATGGTAACCCATGATCCCCGGTAGAATGAACCTGGAATCTTGTCAGGACCTGGAGTACTGTCCGGGTTAAGCTTCATCATGGAATCAATTGAAACAGAAATACATACCAGGACTTTACGGACATTAAAGACCTGATATTGAATAAGCAATATCATTGAAAGAAGATTTAATAATCCTTTAGAAACTCCTATAATACTAAAATAATGGGTTATTCCATATCACCATAAGGTCATATAAAAGTGAAAGGAAGAATAAATCTAAGTAAGAGATGAATAGTAAAAAAGTGTTCCCATATGTTAGTATTGTGAGAAGTATCGTCACCTAAAGAAATATTTAAATGAGAAAATAATGAATTCTAGAATATATTCTTCCATAATTTGATATGTGAGTCATGTTTTGAAAAATAAGATAGGTTTTTAGTTAAATAACACTATTTTTCTTGAGTCAGGGATTATAGACACTAGATCTTCATTTTAATTAAAATCGGAGGTGGGGATTTTGAAGAACTATAGTTCTAAGAGATATGGAAATGATAATATTGAGAACAATAAATATTTCAATATTTTTTCATTGGTAACATATCCATTTGAAAATGATATGGAAGATTTATTTAGATGGGGGGTTTGCAGAACATACTATAATTAAGGTAGAACATAAATTCCATTGGATAGTTAGATGAAATAGGTTTTTTACAAAATTGAATATAGTGTATATAAATTTCAAGTAGTTCCATAGTTTTAAAAAAATGTTTATATAATGTTAGATTTTACCTCATTATGGTTTTATAATGTTCAATTCATTTCATATAATTAGCTTTTAAATAGTTATAGAGTGATTGTGTTGTTCACTTGAGTGATAAATGGATGAAGAAAATCACTGCTAAAGGAATACTGGAGACTGTGAGCATAGATTATGGGGAATAAAAATATTATATCCTTAGAAAGTAATGGAAGGATTCCTTAGAAATAAAAGTTAATTCACTAAAGAATCATAATTTATAAATGGTATATATAGATGTATAGAGACCAACTCTAGTTTATTAACATGAAGGTTAATTATTTTATATGACATTCATCAATGATTCGACATAGAATTTGTGTGTTTTATTAATCAAGAAAATTTATAAAGCTTTTGGAACCGTTTCCAGTTGAAGAGGAAAAGTTGAAAAGGAGATCAGTTGAAGATAATATGTCTATATTATGATAATGGTGAGGGTATAAAATTAGAGAGTTCTAGAGGTTTTACCAAATAAAGGGAACACAATTTCAAAATACTATATTTGGTAGTCCATAATATATTGGGGTCATTTAGAAAAATAATTAGGTATTGTTAAGGTAATGTGTATAAGAATTCACATTGGATTCCCCAAGGTATTTTTGGTGGAGGCTATAAATTTTATGGAGTACTTGATTGTTATAAGGTCTTATTCTCTATTGAAATAGGACATAATGGAAGTATGTTGATCCATAAGAAATTTTTAATCCACCTAACTCAAGGTCTTTAAAGAACTCAACTATATCCATGTTTATGTTATGGATGGATACAATGTTAAAACTAATCTCTAAGAATGTTTATTTGTTGGGTATGCTAATGAAGACTATAACACCTTATATAAAATAAATCCATAATTACATGATTTTTATAAAGTATTTTAATTCACTACATTACCATAAACTTTTATGTTTAGAGTTATAGGTAATTAGGAAACATGTTATATTAAAATGTAGACACTTCCATATGGTGTACATTTTTTGAGAAAAATATGTTCTTAAATTTACATTCATATTTCATTTATGAAACACTTTATTCATTCAAGATGAATCTCTAAAATAGAAATATTAACCTTGATATAATTTCTCTATATCCATAAATCTTTTAAAATCTTTTTAAAATATAGTATTAGCACATAAATCTCAATAAGTGATGTAAAAATAATGTAAACCTTTTAGTCTATCGAAAAACATGAAAACCCATGAAAAGGTTTTCCATTTCACATAACAAACATTGATCTTATAATAACATATGAAATCAATATTTTTTATTGAAACCCACTAAACATCAGATAAATAATATAAAATCATGAAGGTATCTTGGAAGATCATATTTTTCACTTATTTCAAATCACACTTTCAAATCACATTTTCAATAGGAATGACCTATTTTATTACTTCCAGTATTATATCTTGAGAGACTAGATCGTTAACCAACACATTGGAGAGTTTTATATCATATCCTCCCATAATTTTCTATAATTAATTATTACTATAACATAAATAAAACATAAGTAATATTTCATTTTCATTATCAAACTCATAAAAACTAATATTTTATACCATTAAGAAAATCACTTCAAGTTATCTCATATAAATAAGAATAAATGAACATTTATTTTGATTACTCTTTAAAAATGAAAAGATCAGATAATAATGATAATAGTATATTCTTTTATAATGAATATAATACTATAAAGAAAAATTAATAATGATTAATGTAAATATTTGCATCAAAAGGATACTAGGAAATAAAATTTTAAAATAATATTTTCAAAAATTTTAAATAAAGTAAAAATTAATCCATATTGAAAATGGTAAAAGTATTCATTTTTTAAACCATATTAAATAAACTATAATGTAACACCCCAAGCTTCCACAATATGCTTCTCTTTGAATAGTACAATAGCACGTGTTGTACGCAACATCGAGTTCTAACACACCACAACCAATCAAACTAGCCGTTATAAATAGTAATGCCCACTTTTTGAAATTTTATAAATTTTATCTTTCAAAAAGGACTTCATTTTTGGATTTGGAAAATCAAAATTTTCTTAGGGTGAATTTTTGGTATTTTTCTGAAAACATTCAATTTTTGATGAATAGTGAAAAACACTGAGTTATAGTTTAAAACTGAATTTTTATTTAAATAATTATTATTTTTAAAAAAAATTAATTTAGTTCAAAATAGATACATAATACCTGTATAATTTCAATGTAATTCATTAAAGTTAGTTTATAATAATTTTAGATATATATATAAATTTATCAAACTTTTTACCGTCTTTTACCCACCTCCTAGGAGCATTTGCAAATTTACATAAAACTTAATTTTACCACTTCTATGAATTGAATTTCAAAAATCCTAGAGACATGGTAGATATCAGTAAGTAAAATGTGGTTCAATGAGATGAAAATAATTTTTGATGAATAGTAACTTTTGACTTTTATTTACCGTGGTTAAAAGTAAATAGGGTAATAAAACGTAAAAATGATATTATAATTACCCTAACACATGTACTAATTCTATTGGATAAGTTTTGTTCGACCAAAAACAACTTTAGGAATAAAATATGATCATTTAGGTCCACTTGGATTAGATTAGGACATTTATTATTATTTAATCCAAATAAGAGTTAAAAGTGTTAAATTCAAGTTTTCATAACTTAAACATTTTTAATATACGGTTAAACACAATATAAATTTGATTATAAATATTCATTATAACGATAAAAATATTTCCTACATAATGGTGTTTTATTTATAATTTTTAGCCGTTAAATAATTTATTTCATCTATGACACAATAATGATGTAGTAATTACCTTATTAGTGAGTTATTAAAATAATTGATATTTTAAATACCCAAATAAATGTAATTTGAGACTTTTATGAATTTCAATAATTTTATAGGTTAATATGACATGTTAGGTTTTATTAAATGATTTTTTTTCTATGTAATAATGTTGTTATGAATTTAGAAAAAACAAAATACCAAGTAGTGTCAAAATTGACATAAAAGTGTTTTTAAAAAATATTATATTATTAATTGGTATTATATTCCTAAAAATCTAAGGTATGTACAAAGGGATTAAATAATATTATATATGTCATTAATGAACCACTTGGGGTTATCTTGTCTTGTAATATTAAGTTTATTAACCATATAATATATAAATACAAAGAGACATGGTAAATGTCAAACTAATTAACTATGAGTTAAATCTAAAATATAAGGTTAATATAGTGACCCAAACCTCTATAAAACATATTGGTTGAGTGGTTTTCAACCCTTACCCACCTTATATTTTAAATAAATAATTTTTTATCCATTATAAACCAAAAATTGTTTTATTATAAAATTATATTTCTATCTTTTCCTAAGGTGCCGCTCACCCCTCTTATAAAAGGGAACTTCCCCTTCTCACTAATTCACACCTTCAAAGCCATTTGTCTTGGCCAACACCTACCCAAATATCCTCTAAACTATTCTCCATTCATCCTATAGGACTTACTTTAGTCAGAAAGCCAACTTATGTAGCCCTTTTGATCAAATCAAAAGAAAGAAGCCGAACAAGATGTAAATATCTCACCACCTCTTTCATGTTTTTTCTTCTTCCACTTATTCTTTCCTTGTTGTTTCTATTATAAAATAATAACTCCAATATATTATATATATTGTGATGTTATTATAAATATTTCACAACCATATTCATTATTTTATCCATCCTTTGAATGACATGTCATCATACGTGCGTATGTACGACTTACCGTCTCCACGTCGTGGTGTAGTTGTTATTCAATACATTATTATTTGGATGGGCATAATAATAATGTATAAATGATGTAAATAGTAAATATAAATTGATAATTATTCTTTATATATGATATACCATCCAAATATATACGCTTTTAATATCAAAATAATGATATTGTCACTCGTGCGTGCGTACGGATTACCGTCTCCACGAACACGATGAGATTCATTCCCCATTGTATCCATTCAAGACTAATTTTCATTAGATGATTAAAAATAATGTTTAAATACTTAATATAATTCTTAATATGAATAAGATACATCCTATCCATAATATACATTACTTGTGTAACAAATCATATAAAGGAAAAAAATCAGTTAACACCCGAAACGATGATAATTCTAAAATATTATTATCAAAGAAATATTAAAAGATCATATATGATATAATATTAATGTATATGATTATTTTATAATTTAATAAAAATTATTTCACCATTATAGAGGAGTTTAACCAACCCTCGACCAAGGAAAAGTAAATGGTAAGGGTTAATTCTGCAACCTCTTCATTATTCAGGGTTGTTTATATGTAATTATCTACTGGGACCTCTTTGTCATCTACATCCTTGTTATCCTAAATATTTATTCCAAAACATTTTTAATGTATACTAGACAATGGTTTAAATTCATTTATTCCATTCTTTGACCTTATATTTTTAGGAACGAATCTTTTCTTCATTTTCCAAACAAGGTACTTTACGACCTTTTTGAAAAAACTAAGGTAATAATGTTTTTTTTAACTTATATGGTGGGTGTGGTAATTCTCCGCCGTTATAAAATCGTCGAATATTCCCTTAAAATCTTATAATAATATTTTCAAAATAAATGTTTTATTTTATAATTATGAAACTTTAAATGATTTCAAGAAAATAATGAGATATTTCTCTCAAATAGTTTTTATTTCATCTATGTCAACATCCTTTAATGGATTTTAATCTTGTTTGAAGTTGATTTATTATGATACAAATATTCCATTTTGTATTGAAGGTTTTGTGATATGTTTGACTATGGATGTGTTATTTTTCTACCATTAATGGTTTATGGAGAAAGTATTGACATTTTCGTGTGCTTGTTTTAATACGAATGTTTATGTTATGTTTAAAACTTTTCATGTGATGAATGCATTGGACTTAGTAAGTGATGGGTGGAGCCCTCTATATCTCATTGATGCATAGGTTGGTCTCATGAGACAAACTAGTGTCTTGTCACAAGGCCTTGACAAAATATTATTTGTAGTCTTGGCACATGGCCTTGACTGTGTGGTTAGGAAGTCTGGCATTATGAATTCCATTATTATGAAAGTGGCTATTGATAATGCATGTGATTATTCGACTAGTAGAATATCCATGTAAGTAAGTAAATGACATTATTTTGATTTATATTTTCCATATTATGATGAATTTTATGTTGAAAAGGCTTTTGTTTTAGTTTTATACATTTCCTTAAATGTTTATGCTTATTTGTGAAAGTTTTTGTTATATTGTTATACTTACTGAGCATCTGAGATCACCCCTTTCTATGTTTTATTTTCCTGAGGATGCAAAGAAGTGTATTATGACTGACATGTAGGGATAGTATATGGGATCTCAGTGTTTTCTATAGAAACCATGTTGTTGTAGTTTTCCATTTTATTATGTAATTTTAACCTTATTAATGTATCTAGTACTTTCAAGGATACTAAATTGATCAGTCTTTCAGGACATGATTTCCTTGTGATCATGCCAATGTTATGTAATAATGCACCGACTATGGGTAACTGGGGTTAGGGAGTTACATGTAAAATCATAAAAAATGACCTTAAACAATCATCAGATTATATAGAATAATATTCTTGAACCAACAAAATTACCATGGATATAGAATTGAAATTTTTGAAAGGAAAACATTAAATAATTTAAAACAAGGTTTTAAAGAATAATCATTTACCTCAATTCCTGAATCACTATGTACAATCTCTATACTCATGAATTATAAAATTATATTAATTATTTACTTTATTTAGAAACTTTTTCATGTTTATACTTTATTATATTTACTTTTATTTAATTTATTATCATGTTTTATTTATTTACTAAATCAGTATAGTTCAAATTGGTTGTTATGGGGTCGGCCGGTTAATAATATGAAAAAAAAGATTTGGTTTCCTATTAATGGAAAAAACAAGAAATAAAATGGTTTAACAAGTTATATATTTTTAAAATTATACCATCTATGACATTAATAAAAAAAAATTCGTATAATAGATTATGATATAGAGACTTTTCTATGGATCTTCCTAGATAAGAATATATTTTTTATTTAAATTAACCCGGATTGTTTACATTTAATTACATTATTTATGATGCATATTTTACCATTATAAAATCACCAAAACATATTAAATTTATCATTCTAAAAAAAATATTACTATTATTAATGTATCAAAAATCATTCTTGATATAAAAAATATAACAAAATTTTTGTAGGTGGTAAAAACAAACCATAAAAGAGAATGTTTTGACAACCAAATGACTAATAATATATTATTTTATAATAGTGATATCACTTTTCCAGAAGAATATTTTTTTAAAAAAACATTTAATTAAAGTGATAAATCATATTCAAGAAGAGGTAGATATAGAAGATAAATCAAATAGAATGGTAAAGATTTTATTAACCTAAAAATTGTCTTGTTACGCTCATTTTTTTGAGATAATGTCCAATGTATATTTCCATAACACCAATATTTTTATAAATATCATATTAATAATTTAAATCCATTTTTATGTCCATCTATGTAAATTGATGATGAAAAAAGAAATATATCATTTCATTTTCCAAGGGATAGGGGGAAGGTAGATAATGGTCACCCCATCAACATAATAACATTTTTGCATACCAATGAAACTTATTTCATTATATTATTATGGTTATAATATATTTATATGAGGTTCAAGAAGAAATAATCTTGATATAACTCAGTTAAGACTATTACCTATTTCTTGAATATCCTCAATTAAGCTTCTCTTTAAGCCTTCATAGGGTAGGTTTTAGGAAAACATAATCTTTTAAGAAGTAGGGAATATAGTTTGGAATGTATATTTATAGGTATTTCTCAAGTTAGGTGCCCAAATTTTGTGGTTATTTTCGGTGGTGAAGGTCTCCTTTTATATGTGATGGGATTGGCACTCTTGTAACTACTTGATTTCTTAATTTGATAATAAATGTTATAATCAAGTCGAGTGGAACATGCTTGTCCATTTTTTAAGAGAATATATAAAGTGTAGATAATACACTAAACCACTCAAATTTATACTTTTTCTTATTATATTTTTGGTCTTATCACTTCGATTAACCTCCTTTTTAACCCTTTTAACCTTTTCCATGGTGACAAACTTTTTCCACGGTGAATTTTTTTATAATGAAAAATGAAATAGTATTTATTACATAATTATAACCTTCTAAATCTAAATATTAAAACAAATACAATATTCAATCTTTATAGTTGGTAAATATTAATTTTCATATATGTACACAAAATAAAATGAAAATTTGTTTATAGAAAAAATCCTTTTTAAGCGTAAAAATGAAATTTCACCAAAATCAAGTATAGTTTTTATTCTCATGAAATTTTTTATTTATTAATAAAAAATGATATTAATATGAGTTTAAAAATATGTAAAAACCAAAAATTATGTTGTGAATACTTAATAAATGGAAATTTTATGATATTTGAGAATACGGTGTTTTCCACTGTTCACCTAAAAACAACCCTATTTGAAAATTCCAAAAAATTAAACATAAGAAAATTTTGACATTATAAATACAAAAAATGAAGTATATTATATCATATTTAAATTCCAAAATATAGATATTTAATTTTTAAACAAAACCATATAACACGTGAAAATAATTAAGTTAGAATAAAAACTACTTTTCAAAATGAAAATTCATATTCTTATTCCATATATTAAAAAATTATTTCTAAGGTTTTAATAGTAACTATTAATATAAATACATATAATAATTATGAATACATTATAAAAAAACTCATTTAACTAAGTGATATAATTTATTTATCAACACCTACCCTATAAAATCAATAATATTTACTAGATTTTCCTCATAATAAATATTATCCTTTAATTATACCACTTAAGGGCTCAAACATGAGATACATCAGGTACATACTTCCATGAAAATGAAACATGAAACATGTCATGTATTTGAGATAATCTAAAATATAACGATACATTGTAACAAATTGATCCCACTTTCTCTATAATTCTATATAGATCAATAAACCGTGGAATTAATTTTTATTTCTTCCAAAAATTAAACACAACTTTTCATGGAGATATTTTATGAAAAACATGGTCTCCTACCTCAAATGAAATATATTTACTTCAGTTGTTTTCCTATATCATTTCATTTTTATATTCTTCCTCATATAGTGGTGAGTCATATTTAACTTTTCAATCATATATTTTTCCAAAATAGGTCCCAATAATTTTCTCTCGACAACTATATCCAAAGATACTATACTCCAAAATCACTTTCAATATAATTCCTCAAGTGGTTCCATTTTTATACTTGATTGAAAACTTTTAATATAAAAAATCCTATTAAAGAAATGTTTTTATCCTAGTATCCATGATAATACATCAAGAAATATTGAAGCATATCCTCTAGAATTTGAATTGTTTAATCTAGTAATCAATCATATAGAGGATGAAAAGTTCTCTTGAAACTTAATTTATAAACTAAAAAATTGTGAATTCCATTATAAAAAAGAATGTAAACCTAAGATTACAATCAGATATGATAGATATGAGAACTCAATGTAACTTGAATATATCCTTAAGATAGGGTTTAGAAATATGATCCAAAGACATGTCATCCTGAAAATGAGAAAAATGGGTTGATTTTATAAAATTTTCAATAATTAACCATATTTTATAATTACCTCAATATATATTTGGTAATCCTACCTTGAAATCCATTGATATATTTTTCAATTTACATTCTATAATTGACAATGGAAGAATCATCCCTTTTGGTTATTATCATTCAACATTAACCTACGGACAAGTCAAACATTTCATGGTATAATCAATAATATCTTTCTTTATTATTTCCCACCAATAAAATTCAAAAATATCTATATACATCATAGTTCTACTGGGATAAATATGATAAAGTGGTTTATAAACCTTACTCAAGGATTCATTTTACACTTGAGAGCCACCTGGTATACATATCCTCTTTCTAAATCTTATAAAACCATATTTTTCAATATTGAACTCAAGAAACTTTCCTCACTTCACAAATTCTATCTTTATCTATATATTAAAATCATTCTTTTGAGAATACTTATTTTTTTTGAACAAGTGTGACTGTACTAATACTTAATCCAAAATAAAAGGTTCTATTGGATACATAACTTCTTATACTAGTTTTATTAAATCGTTGACTATATGATCAAGTCCTAAATTTTCATGGTTAATGATTCATTATCCATTCTACTCAAAGCATCTAATAACTCTTTTACTTTACTTGGATAATAATGAATAATACAATCATATTTTTTTATCAGTTCCAACCATCTTATTTTCCTTTTTTTCAACAATTTTTTAGTGAATTATATTTTAATCTTTTAGGACTGGTACATATGTCAAATTCAACCCATATAAATGATTCCTTAAAATTTTTAATAAAAATTTACCACCACGAGATCAAGATTATGAATTAGATAATTTTTCTCATGGGGTATCAATTTTCATGAAGAATATACTATTACCTAATTATTTTTTGTCAAAACACAACCAAATACCATCATTGAATAATTATTATAAATAAAACATTCCTCATTTCATGGTGGTAGGACCAAAATAGAAGCTTTAAAAAAAACTATTCTTTATAATTACTAAAAAAATTCATCACATTATTTTTTCTAAATTAACCTAAATTCATTTCATGTTAACTTGGTTAGTGGGTTAGATAACCAATCAGAGTTTTTAATAAACCATCAGCAATAACCAGATGGTCTAATAAAATTTAAAATCTGAGAGACAATAATAGTTATTTTTTAGTCTTCTTCCACGTTATTTTTTATAGGAGTAATTGTTATACCACCATTAGTTACAATACTCCCAAGGAAATAAATATAAGACGAAAAAAATTGATTTTTTTTAAATCTTTCATAAAAATTATTTTCTTAAAGGGGTTGTAAAATAATCATTATATGTTTTTCAAAATTATTATAAATTTTAGAATATAACCTAATATAATTAATGAAAACCACCATAAATTTATCCAAATACTCATGGAAAATTCTATTCTCTAGAATGATAAATATGGAGAGTTCATTTTTTAACCCAAAGGTAATAACAAAAATCCCATAATTGTCACACCTATTTTGAAAAAATTACATAAGAATTTATTCTTGTTTTACCTTCAACTAATGATATCCAAAACTGAGATCAATCTTTAAAAAATACTAAGCTCCCATTAAGTGATCAGAGAATTCATTTATATGAAGAAAGATATACATTTTCTTATTATTCATGTTATTTATTTCTATATATTCATTGAAAATCCTAATAAAACTATTCTTCTTATGAAAAAAAATAAGATCATCCAAAGGTAAAGTTCAGGGGAAGTGAAACCAATATCATGTAATTCTTGTAATTTATTTTCATCTCTATTATCTCTAATGTATCCATTTAATAAGGAGTTTTTGAAATTGGAGTAGCATTAAGAACTAAGTAAATGGTGAATTATGACTTCTAATCAGTAATAACACCATGTGGATCATCAAAAAATACATCTATGAATTAATTTACATATGTAAAATAATAATTTGAATAGTTATAATATTTTCAATGATATGTACATGATAAATTTCACCCCCAACATTAATTAATTGATCATCTTATTGATATGTTATTATAGATATGAACTAATTATTATATATAAATTGAAACTGATTCTATAAATTTATTATAACTTATTAAGCTATGAAATCCATCTTAGCATTATAACTTGAAAGGAAGTACTTACCTAGAATAACATAAAACTCAACTAAGGTTAATATTACAATATTTAAAGAAAAAAATTCCATGGATAATGATATTAAGGTTACTATAAATCCTTATTTCAATAATACATCATCCATGCACTTTAACCAAAAACAATTCCCTATTTCTTAAGGTGAAATTTCTATTTTTCATGAAAATTTTCTAAAAAACTAATGTGTAAATCCAAAATCAAATAATTCATTGAAAATTTTTGAGTGAATAAATAATATACCTATCACCACTTCATTTTATGGACTAGAATATAATATAGTAGTAGAAAATGTATTTTATGCACCTTTCTATTTTCAATCTGGATGATTCCCACCTTGATTGACAATATTGAGACACGTTTTCATAGTTACTAAATTCATTATAAATAAATAATTTTTTAACCAACTTACTACATAATTTTCCATTATTATTCTAACAATTACTCTTTTCTTTTAAATCATGAGAAAAGGTTTTGAATCTAGCACATCGGTAACACATCCATGATTATATTACACATTCTTTAAATTTTTATACCACATTCGGGGCATGTATGAGGCTTAACTGAATCATTCATTGTTAGTCGGTTCTATATTAATTTCCACCTTAACTAATTCTTATTTTTAATTTTATGGGAAATATAAGCATCAAATAATTCTATCTCAACCTTCTGATCACATTGAACAATTTATTCATGAATTTTAAATACGTCAGAGGTTAATTTTCTTCATAAACTTAGTTTCAAACCTGAGAAAAAACTATCAATTTTATTTTTACAGTTAAGAATAAAATTTTGTACATATATTGGTAAGCTAGTATAATATTATTCAAAAGTGGAAACTGAATCCTATTACCAATTTTTAACTCTATAAATTCTAATCCATTATAAGTTTAATAACTTTTTAAACGTATTTTTCATGAAAAATATTATTATGAATTATCCACTCCATAGTATCAATTTCATTCTTCTCCTTGATATTTTTAATTAAATACCACCACTAATCAAATTCACCATCAAAATATTAAATGGAAATAGTTACTTTATGATTCTCTAAATAACCCAAAACTTGAAATATTTCCCCCAAAGAATTTATCCATCCATCAGTTACCACTAGGTCTAGCATTCCACTAAATTTTAAAGAGTTTTATTTCATGATATTCTCTACTATTGAAATGTTACTTTATGGATAATTGGGTCACTATTCTATATGATTTCCACCATTTATGGCCTACATTAATTATGTTAACATAGAAATAAACTACTGAACTCTAACTCAAAAAAAATCATGTTTCAGATTCAGAAGGATATTTCTGTCTTGTTTTCTTTTAACTTCATTCACATTATTACCTATGTGGAAAAAAAAATTATAAACTATACATAGATTTGATTAAGTGATATATAAACCCTTAGAGTAATAAAAAACTCTCTCATTATAATATGACCATTAATTTCCCTCCCTATAATGTCTTCCCTTATCAACATATTAACCTCTAAAGTTATCTAATTCATGTTTTGACACAAATTATAACACCCATACATAATCAACTCATAATTACATGATTTATATCAAGGATTTAATTTCATTAAATTCTCGTTAACATTTATTTTTTTATTTTTAATGAATAAGGATATCCATTACATTAAAAATCAGACACTTCCACATGGGGTATATTGTTTTCGACAAAATTGCTTCTTAAATTAATAATCTTGTTTCATTTATAACACACTTTCTTTATTCAAGATGAGTCTCTATAATCAGAAGATTAACCTTACTATGGTTTTTTCACATCCATGAATCCTATTAAATCATTTAAAATTTTGGGATGAGCACATAAATATCAATAAGTTATATAAAAATAAAGGAAACCCTTTTTCCATTGATAAACATGGAAACCCATGAATGTTTTTAACTTTTTACATAATAAACACTGAGATCATAATAACATTTGAAATAATGTTTTTTAAAAAACTATAAAAACACCTAACAAGCCTAAAAAGACCATAAAGGTATCCTAGGAAATCATATTCATCACATGTTTTAAATCACCCTTTTAATGGGAATAAACAATTCGTTTACTTCTAACATTTTATCTCTGGATATTAAATCATTGACCATCATATTGGGTATCTATATCATAGGATAACTTATAATCATCTATAATAACCAAGTATGGTAACATTATAAAATCATAAGGGAGATTTTATTTTCATTAAACTCATAAAAACTGATATTTTATCCCAATATAAAAATTTCATAAAGTTATCTTATAAAAAAAATAAAAAATATCCTTTAATTTTGATAATTATTTAAAAATGAAAAATTCATAGAATAACGGGAATATGAAATTATCTAAAAACCCAAGGAAACTTGGTAAGTATGATTAAAAATACATAACAATAACAGTTTTGAGAAAATTATATCAAGTGGTAAATGTTAAAAACACTCTTTTAATACTTTTATAAAAAATCAAAAGTAATCCATTTAGAAAATGTTAAAAAGATTAATTTATAAAAAAATTTAGAGAAAGTAAAAAATAGCATAAAATTACCTTAAAAATAATTTTAGTATATAAAATAATATTCTCACTCAAATATAAGTAATATGAATATGAATGATAAATATTTGAAATAAAAAATCTAAAACATTTAAAACTAGGTTTTAAATAGAAATACCTTGCATCGAGTCCTAAATTACTTCATATGGATTATACCATCCTAAATAATAAAATAATATTAATTATTTAGATTATTAATAACCTTTTTCATGTTTAAAAATATATTATTATTCTTCTTATTTCATTTGTTATCATGTTTTAATTTTTTACAAAATCTGTATTGTTCATATAGGTTGTTTTGGGATTATTTAGTTCCTAAAATCTAAACAAAACTTTGGTATCCATGTAATGTTTAAAATTATATCTAAAATGGTTTCATAAGATTTATATGTCATAATTTATATATTTCATATCATTCTATAAAAAATGTGTTTAATATGTTATGATATTGTTACTTTTCTGTGAATCTTCCTTGATAATCTTATTTTTGATGGTTTAAAATAACCAGGATTATTCACTTTTAATTATATTTTTATGATGGATATTTCGCAATTATATAATAATTAAAACATAATATATTTAACATAATTATATAATATTACTATTATTTTCGTTTTTGTAATCATTCATGACATAAACATTATAGAATCTTCCAATTAAGGGGTAAAACTGACCCAAACAAATTGAATGAGTAAGAATAGATTATTTAATAGTAATAATCTCATTTTTTGAAATATTAATGATTTATAAAACATTTTATTAAAGTTATAAATAATATCTAATAATATAACAAACCATCCCAAGTCAAACCGGAACCGGTCACCCAAGCTAGAATGGGGCATAGCACGAATGGAATTCCCAATCCCCACAGGCTATCAACTTGTGTCGGGAATCATTAGAGTACACAAGGGAATGATTTTTTCCAAAAAATTAACCATAAATATCAGTGGAAGAAAACAAAATAGCCCACTAATAAATAAAAATAAGCTAAATATATTTTCTTCACGGTTTAAAAATTTACAACAAGTGTAAAAAATAACCAACAAGACAAAAAGGGAAAACCCTGTCTCCATGTGAACTCATTGTTCACTCTCTAAAAAAATTACCACAAGTCTCTCAAGGTTATCAAAATCAAGCTGAAAACTAAACAAGGGATGAAAATAGAAAATAACTTTAGGAATTAGTATTAAAACTCAGTAGGCTAATCTGATAATCCATTCCCAATGAATATTCTTTAAAATAAAAGAATGTTCCATTTTCATGTCTGAACTACAATATATAAAATTATTTTTTCCCAACAATTTTACAAGATATAAACAATATAAGAAAAAATTCTTGCAGGTTTTCCTAATTAGAAGATGACAACAACAATTTTTACAAGTATACAACATTAAATGGAAACAATTTTTAAGGGGGGAAAATTTAAAGAATGAACACATTTAAAGAAACACACATCCTACTAAATATACCAACCAAACACGCCATATACCGATGGTGAGTACAAAATAGACAATTAACACTAGTAATAAGAACACCCCTAGGCACTAGCTAGCTCTAGGGACCTAGCTACCTTGTATTTCTATGTAAAAATATCCTTAACCAATATCCTTATCATTCACGAGACACTAGTAGGGGAAACCCCAATTGTAAGAACCTGGGTTTTTAGAACGGGTCAAAAACCTAACCCAATTTGAATTTTTGACTTGTTCCTCAAAAAACTGGGAAAATCGAGGAAGTTTTGGAAATTTCTAGACTACATGTCGTGTACTTTCAAGTACACACTTTGTACGGGTTAAGCGAGTATTGGCCGTGTGCTCGCCGAGTAAATATCGTGTGATGACCGTGTAGAAATTTCCTACTACACGACGTGTAGTGTTACTCGACACACTGTGTATCCTCTCTTCTGCGTACCAGCTAGGTCCAAGCAGTGTGTCATCCCGTGTGGAGCATCCAAGCCATGTGGCTACCCCACTTAAGTCAGAATACGGAAAAGGCCACTACACAGTGTGTAGTTCTTAAATATACATCGTGTAATTTTTTTATTCGCTTAAGTGAAAGTTTGTTACATCTTTTTTCATAAAACATCTTCTTCTTCCCCAACTTTGGGACCTCTCTGTTCCGAAAACTCTAATAACATACATAGCCCTAGATTCTTTACCTGTCATTCGTTCTTCAATCCGTCGGTGGCTACGTGATCGCAGCAGCGAGGCTAAACCCGTGCACCCTATTCTGTTCTTAATTCCTTGGCTCACACTCTGCAAATTCCATCCTAGCAGAGTTTCCAGGTTTTGATGGAAATGTAAATCAATGAAGATCAACTTCAAATTAAAGCTCAATATCAGACATGCCTATGTCTACGAGTCTCAGGTAGGTGGTGCATACCTTCTTTTGTTCTTTCGTAGACCTTTGGGTGGTGCGGCTTAAAGTGTGTATTTGGGTATTTTGAGAGAGACCCTAATTTACATGTTATTGCCTGTATAATTGTTCATTGACCTATGGGATACCTTTGGGTATGCTCGGTTACCTGTGTTTCAAGAGCGGGGTCGGGTGAGTGGTCATTGCTCATCGGGACATTTTGGCCGGGGAATGACAAAATCGTTATAACTGAATTGCTTTATTTAAAACTATTGAATTTAGTTTATTAAACCTTGATATGAATTTATTGAGATGTTAAGGACCTCAGTGCTAGTATGGGGAAGCACTTGGTTTGTGTATATCAACTGTTTAGATTGTTTTTCCTATTTATGTGTTTTGTTTAAATGTGTATATATGTAATTTCTGAATTGCATATACTGAAACCTTTTTGGTTGCGTTGGTCATGGCCGAGATATTCTTGAGTGATGTGGATCATTGGTTGGGCTTGGCCTAGGTTACATTGGGTGGTTCTAACCACGAGATTGGGCGTCATGGACATCGGCTTGAAGTAGGACGACTTTCAGGTTGATCATGGCCTAGGTTACTTGGATGGAAAGACTGTCAGACTTGAGCGACATGGTCGCAGGGACATGAGGTGTTAGAGACGTTGTGGCTTGGGGAGTATTTTTGTGATTACCTCTCACCCTAAACTTTGAGTAGTGTTCACATAGAGAGACTCCATGATGAGGTGGTTTTGACCACTCGTGTGGTTAGAGGCCCCCGTTAGTTTCAGTTTAGGTACTATTGGTTGGGGTACTTGCTATAGGAAGCCCCATGGAAGGTGAGGAGCCTTTATGGGATAGCATTTAGGCTATCGGGTTGGGGGCACAGGCTCGCCTTTATTTGAGGGTAGAAATTAGTGTCCCTTCGGTTACATTATTTGAGGACAGACATCGTTTTCCCTCAAGTTACTTTATTTTATGGAAGACATTATTGTCCCTCAGGTTACTTTATTTGAGGGAAGACATTGTTCTCTCTCCGGTTACTTATTTGAGGATAGGCATCACTGATCCTCCATGTTACCATTTCTGGGGCCTGCCTTCGGGACGTCGGTACTTGAGACACATGGTGTTAAGGGGCACATGGTGCAGGGTTACATGATAGAGATTTTGGCATTGTCCGAAGAAGGTGGTACTTCATGGCGGCTGCTGAGAACCAGTGGAGTTTATGTTTATTTGTGTATCATATTGTTTACTGTTTTCCTTATAACTGCATGTATGCTTAAACACTAATATTAGGTACTCCCTATAGGGTGGTATCCTACTGAGATTCATCTCACACCCTACACAAGCCCTTCGGGATGCGTGAAGACTTTATGGATTTACGCGCAGGAAAGAGGTCAGCTTCCGGAGCTAGTCAGCATTAGCTGTTGTATGGAGATGGTATGGACCTTGAGGACTTTTTTAGATAGAGTTTATTTTTGCTTTTCTTTATTTCCTATATCTGCATGCTCACTTGCTACGTAGATACAGTTGGTTATCCATTTTCACCCTATATATATATATATGAATATGTATGACCTATTTTGGATGCATGTTTTTTGTTTATAAGTAGTTATACGTGATCATCATGCTGATGTGTTTACTTTCCATAGCTGTTGTTTATATTTATTGTTGCCGCTGTCTATCGATATTGAATGTGCTTCTACTCTACAGGCCTGGTTCGAGTCTGTTGAGTTGTTTATTCCACTGCATCTTAATTATTATACTTGGACCAGTACTAGTATTATCCTTCGAGAGGGTATAGCCTCCCCACTATACCTATAATACCCTAACTACTAGTTGGCAGCCTTTGGTGTTCGGGGAGGTGCGCCTAAGGTAGTAACACTCAACCCGTTTAGCACTAATCAGGTGGTTGTTCGAGTCTGTGTTGTTACAAAGTGGTATTAGAGGAGTTCTTGACATGGATTTAATAGTAGTGTTTTGTTGGCTACTAATGATATTGAGACTTATCTTTTATTTTAGATGGTTTTACTATTTGGGATATGGTAGACTGGAGATAGGTTGTTACTAGAACGGGGTTTCTGTCTTGTTCTTGGGTGCCTGCAACCCCAGGTACGAAGGATGAACCAAGTTTCCATGGTTTGGAATTACTATTTTCATTTTCTCAGATTACGGTTTATATGATTTCCACCTCAGTGGCTCACTTGGAGTGTGATGTTATTGATTGTTATGTGTAACCATTGACCCGGTGCGGTAAGGGAGAATTGGAACTTGGCCTGGTATGGCAAGGCTTCTTTGTTTGGATTTTGATAGGAATGTTTTTAGAGTATTTTAATTTCATAACTGAATGTATGATTTTTGATGTGATAATACCATGTAAAGAATATCAATTTCCATGCCTTCTATTCTTTTGGAATGTGAATAGGTGAAATTCCTGATAAAATTTTCTTGTTTATTGCAATGTGTTATGCCATGCTTTGAATATTTGTATAATTTCAGGGTAATTGAGTCTGGATCTTGTATGAGTAGGCAGGTACTATGATTGAGGTTATTTGTATCACCAAGATTGGGCAAATAGGTCGTTGGTTTGAGGAAACGTTAGTTTTCGGGACGGGCATGGCCCGACGTACTTTTGATACTTGGCTCTGTTAAGGATGGGTAAGGAGGCCATGAGACCGGGATACTGTGGGCATGGGTTGCGGTGGGGGAGAGTAAGGGTAGTTGTTTTATGATGCCTCTTTGCTGCTTTCCTTATCTACATTGAATATATATTGTTATATATATATATATATGTATATATATATATGGGATGTCTGACCATTTACAGTATTCATAGGGTTCCTTTAGTCGACTCCGATAGAGCATCAGACGGGAGATGATATAGTGCTGCAAGTGTAGGATTTGGTTTAGGATCTAGTGCAGGCAGAGCAGGAGATGTAGGTATAGGCTCAAGGACACGATCAGGTTCAGGATCCAGTGCAGGCAGGACAACAACCGGGTTTGGCAGTGTTTGGTCCATGGCTCGACGAGCAGCTCTGAGCTAGCCAGGTACGTGTCTTACAGGGGATTGACAGAGGTGTGTAGGGTACAGATCCATCTATGTCATATTTGACATGGGAGTTCCATTCACAGCACCCGCCTAGTATTTCAGGTTGAGGGTGGTCCGCATGCGGCTGAGAACTAGATAGAGAGCATGCAGATGATCTTCGAGCAGCTCGAGACACCTCCAGGGTGGAGGTTCAAGCTGGCGACGTACATGCTGTGAGGACCGGTGAAGCGTTGGTGGGATGTGCAGGTTCAAGCTCATAGGCACGTGGGACTAGCATGGAAGGACTTAGAGGATATTTTCTTTAAGCACTTCTACCCAGAGACACTGAGGGCTGAGAGAGATCGAGAGTTCTTGAGTCTTTATTAGGGAGACATGTCTGTCATGGACTATGCAGCTACATTCATTGAGTTGTCTTGCTTTTCACCTGGTATCGTAAGCGATGACGTGGTAAGGGTGAGGTTCTTCAAGGATGGATTGTGACACGTCATTCAGATCCAGGTGAATATCTTCAGGTTGGGTTCATTCTCATAGGCAGTGAATCAGGCACTCATCGTAGATGGAAACCAGAGGGATAGACCCCAGGTTGGTCGGGGAATAGTTTCAGGTGACGGTTCAGACAATTTGAAGTGAGGAAGGGATGAGTTTCAGTAGGGAAGTTAGGCCAAGGACTCAGCTAGACCACCTCATAGCAGTTCTTCAGTTTTTTGCTGTCAGTGTGGGCACCCACACTACTGGAAAAATGATTTTTCCCAATGCTTCTATACCAACGGTTTGTAAAAACTGTTGGTATAGGAACCCTTTCCCAACAGTTTGGCCAAACCGTTGGGAAAGGCTGAATTCTGGACCACCTTTCCCAACGGTTTTCCCAAACCGTTGGGAAAGGGTGTCCACAATTCAACCTTCAGCCAGAATACCCAAAAAAAGCAAGACCTTTCCCAATGGTTTGCAAAACCATTGGGAAAGGTCCTTTGATTTTTTTTTTGGAATCTACCTATGTAGAATATTATATAAATAAAAATTTAAAATAATTAGAACAATAAATATATATATTTATGAAATTATGTTAACAAAAGTCATGTTAGGTTAGTGGTTAAGTCATTCCGTTATAAACTAGAGGTCCTGGGATCAAATCCCATTGGATGTTTCTTTTTTGAAATACATATACCAACGGTTTTGAGAACCGTTGGTATAGATTTTCTAATTACTTATACCAACGGTTTTCAGAACTGTTGGTATAGACCCTATACCAACGGTTTTCCCAAAACCGTTGGTATAGACCTATTGTCATGACATACTTTCCAACGGTCCTCCAAACCGTTGGTATAGCCTATACCAATGGTTTGGGGACCTATACCAATGGTTACAAACCATTGGTATAGGGTATTTTTCCAGTAGTGCCAGGACATGTTCGGACTCAATGTGATAGGCCTCCAAAGGAGTGTCCAGCATGTGGACAGGTCGGGCATCTGGAGAGGCTCTTCAGGAAACCTTCTCAGAAAGCTAGCAGACTGGGACCAGGATATATTGGGGCATCTAGAGTTGGTTTAGGTTTGGTACTAGGTGACGGTAGTTGAGGTTCAGCTACACGTGGAGGACGTGACAGTGACAGCGGGATATAACTGAGGGGTTAGTGTCTGGTGACGAGAGAAGCACCACAGGGAGGTTAGGCATCAGGAAGCCATACATCAGGCCAGGTTCACACTGTGGAGCTACCATAGTCTGAGCAGGCTGGTGAGCCGATGATGGTTAGAGGTAAACCATGAGTGTGGCTATGAATTTCTCATTTTCTTTTGGCAAGACATACAGAGGCATGTTCGTTTTGACTGCACGAGGTGCACATGATTCTTGTGGACTAACTAGATGTTAGTTAGTGGGATTAGCGCTATATCAAGTGAATTATATATATATATATATATATGTATGTATTTATGAGATACATAGCATCAGGGGCATCGAGGATGTGGGTTACTTGAGGTGTTGTGGGCATCGGGGCAACGAGGATGTGGGTTACTTGAGGTGCATGGAATCATGTTTTTTTTAGCATCCATGGGATATTGGACCTCATAGAGGGGGACACCGATGTGGTGCAGGATACGTTTGGGTGTCAGAAATGACACGGGAGCACCAATGAGGCACATGAGTGACAATGCATCATGAGAGGACCATGGGTTCGGGAACAGGTTAGTAAACCTTTTCTTGTTTTTAGTTTTTTCGGGTTGAGACCGAGTTAAGAAATTCCTACGATGGGGATCCCCTTAATGAATTTAGCCAGAACCTTTGAGACCAGGGGATTCTGGGTTACTTTGATTAGGGTGGCATATTCGGTTCCATATTCAGGTTTCGTTTGATAGCTCAGGGATGAGATATATTAAGGTGGGGAGATTGTAAGAACCCAGGTTTTTAGAACCGGTCAAAATCCCGACCCTGTTTGAATTTTTGACTTGTTCTTGAGAAAATTGGGAAAGTCTGGGATGTTCTAGAAATTTCTAGACTACACACTATGTACATTCAAGTACATTCCATGTAATGGTTAATCGATTACTGGATATGTTCTCGCCGAGTACATGTCGCGTGATGACTGTGTAGAAATTTCCTATTACATAGCGTGCAGTGTTACTTGACACGCTGTGTATCCTCTCTTTTGCATACCAGGTGGGTTCAAGCCGTGTGTCATCCTGTGTGGAGTGTCCAAGCCGTGTGGCCACCCAGCTTAAGTAGGAGTACAGAAAATGCCACTACACAATGTGTAGTTCTTAAATACATTTCGTGTACTTTTTTTTATTTGGAAGGTTGTCGTGCCTTATTTTGTAAAATGTCTTCTTCTTCCCCAAATTCGGGTCCTCTCCATTCCGAAATCCAGAAGAACATACCTAGCCCTAGATTATTCATCTATCATCTGTTCTCCAATCTATCAGTGGTTGTGGGATCACAACAGCAAGGATAAACTCGTGTACCCTATTCTGTTCTTGATTCCTTGACTTGAAAACCGTAAATTCCATCTGAGCAGAGTTGTCGGGTTTGGATGTAAAATTAAATATATGAATATTGACTTCGAATTGGAGATCAATATTGAATGTTCCTATGTCTACAAGTCTCAGGTATGTGGTGCATACCTTCTTTTGTGTTTTCGTAGACCTCTGGGTGGTGTGTCTTAAAGCGCGTATTTGTGTATTTTGAGCGAGACCCTAATTTACATGTTATTTCCTGTATAATTGTTCATTGACCTGTGGGATACCTTTGGGTATGCTCTGTTACCTGTGTTTCTTGAGCAGGGTCAGGTGATTGGTTGTTCCTCATCGGGGCATTTTGGTCGAGGAATTCCAAAATGGTTATAACTGAATTGCTTTGTTTAAAGCTGTTGATTTTAGTTTATTAAACCTCTATATGAATTGTTTGAGACGTTAAGGACCTCAATACTAGTATGGGACAACACTTGGTTCATGTATTTAAATTGTTTAGATTTTTTTTCTTGTTTATGTATTTTTTTTAAATGTGTATATATGTAATTGTTGAATTGCCTATGTTGGAACCATTTTGGTTGTGTTGGGCATGGCCCAGATATTTTTAAGTGATGCAGATCACAAGTTGGGCTTGGTCGGGGTTACATTGGGTGGTTTTGACCACGGGATTGGGCGTCATGGATGTCTGTTTGAGGCATGGCGACTATTAGGTTGGGCATGGCCCAGGTTACATGGATGGAGAGACCATCAGACTTGAGCATCATGGTCATAGGGACACGAGCTATTAGAGACATTATAGCTTGGGTACTATTTTGGTAATTACTGCTCACCCAGAACTTTGATTAGTGTGCACACATAGAGACTCTGTGATGAGGTGGTTTTGACCACTTGTGTGGGTAGAGGTCCCCGTTAGTTGTGGTTTAGGTACTATTGGTTGGGGGTTCCTACCATAGGATGCCACATGGAAGGTGATGATACTTCAGGGGATAGCATTTAGGCTATCTGGTTGGGGGTAGAGGCTCGCCGTTATTTGAGGGTAGACATGGTTGTCCCTCCGGTTACATTATTTGAGGGAAGAAATCGTTGTCCCTCTGGTTACTATATTTGAGGGAAGACATCATTGTCCATCCGGTTACTTTATTTGAGGGAAGACATCGCTATCCCTCTGGTTACTTATTTGAGGATAGTCATCGCTGATCCTCCAGGTTACTCTTTATGGGGTGTGCCTTCGGGACGTCGGTACTTGAGACACACGGTGTCAGGGGACACATGGTGTCGGGTTACATGACAGAGATTTCGGCGTTGGACGAATCAGGTGGTACTTCATGGTGGATGCTGAGTACCAATGGAGTTTATGTTTATTCGTGCATTATATTGTTTTCTGTTTTCCATATAACTGCATTCCTCCTTAAACACTTATATTAGGTTCGCATCATTGGGTGGTATCCTACTGAGATTCATCTCACACCCTCCATAGAACCTTCGGGATGCATGTAGACTTTATTGATTTACGTGCAAGAAAGAGGTCAGCTTCAGGATATGGGTTGCATTAGCTATTGCTGGGAGATGGTATGGACCTTGAGGTCATTTCTAGCTAAAGTTTATTTTGGTTTTGCTCTCTTTCATGTATCATCGTGATCAATTGCTAGGTAGCTATAGTTGGTTATCGATTAGCGCCCTATATATATATATGGATATGTATGACTTTTTTATAAATGATTTTTGTTCAATAGTATTTATACGTGATCATCATGCTGTTGTGTTTACTTTTTTCTACTGTTGTTTACATTTATTGCTTCCGCTGTTTATCGATATTGAATGTGTTTCTGCTCAGTAGGTCTGGTTCGAGTATGTTGAGTCATTTATTCCACTGTATATTTATTATTATACTCGGACCAGTACCAGTATTATTCTCTGAGAGGTTATATCCTCCCCACTACACATATAATTCCCTCGCTGCTAGTCGACAGCTTTTGGCATTCAGGGAGGTGCACCTAAGGTAGTAACACCCGACCCGTTTAACACTGATCTGGTGGTTTTTCGGGTCCGATTCATTACACCAATGGCCTAGTGGTCCCCAGTAATCATCATAGTGTATTTATTGTTTTCATTATCAATCTTTATATGTGAAACAAGGATGAATCCACTACCAGATCACTAGCATACTAGTCCATGTCTGCCCACCAAGATACTCAGGATTCCCTCTTCACGATCAATCAAGTTTCACGTGTTATAAGAGACCATTTTCTCATTAAATTTCCATTTATAAATCACACACAAACCAAACAGTACACAAACACATTTCACACACTTTATGTAGTTCAATAAACCATTTGAAAGTTTTATAAAACAATTTCAATAAGTATAACAAGGCTTTACACATAAAATCCATTCAAAAATTCTCTTTTAAGGCCAAACACCCACCAATACCATACCAAACTAGATTTGGCAGCCCCAAAAACATTTAATAAATCTATTTCATGGATCATAAAATGAACCCAAATGGTACAATAATAAACACACAAGAAAACCATTTTTAAAGAAAAATGCCAAACAAGCCTTTAAGCATTTTACCAAACCAACGTTTATCAAAGCCAAAAAATCCAATTTACATAAAGATGCGAAAACACATCATTTTTATCATCAAAAAATTTATATAAAACCCCTAAAACATTCAGTTGATCCCTTTAAAATACAACCACCTTCATAAAAAATTCCAAATAGATCATTTACTGGAAACTCATGTCAAAAAACTATTAAAATAAAAAATTGTAACCTTATAAACCCATAAACCAATTTTGGAAACCATTTAAGGGTTCAAAAATAAAATTTTACATTATTCTAATATATTTATATATCAAAAAAACAAATTATATCACAAAAAACATAGAAAATCCAACAGGTAAATTTACCGAACAAATGGGATGCAATTTTTAAACAAAATAATTCATTTGAAGCACTTGATAAGGAATAAAACACCAATTCCATGCCATATATTTATTCAAGCTACTTAACCATGTTTAGAATATCAGAACCCATGTTTCAGAGATAATAAACCATTTTAACAAACATGTGGTGTGCACCATTTAAAAAAAATAACAACACTTTTAACAAAATAGGTTTTTAACCACTACTTTACACACACAAAAATTATCCAAATATTATATTACAATATTTAGAATGTAAAAAAGTTGGAAACATCATGAAAAAATTGGAACTTGAATTATGAAGGCATGTGAAAGGGATAAGCTACCTTAAATCCATGGAAGAATGGAAACAAGCACCCAAAAACACCTCTCATGGTTTCCATCACCCTAGATCGATAAAGAAAAGTAAAAGAACAAAAACCCCCATAAAAAACATGGGAAAAAACCCTAGATTGATCATAACTAGGGGAGAAGAGAAAACCAAGAAATATTGGAAGAATAAGAAAGAGGGAGGGGAGAAGAGAAGGAAATTCTCCTTGGAAACTAGTTAACCCTTCATCTTCCCTTAGATCTACACCATTAGAGGAGGGGGAAGGTCTTGGGAAGCCATGGGAGAGTTCCTTAGGTCTGGACACACCAAGGGGATGAATTTTTTGGCATATTATATCTAAAAATACTGAATGGGTATAGTTGGAAAATTTAAATTTTATGTTCTGGGAAGTGTCATGTGGTAGGTTTTATACCTACCACATAGTTACCCCTAAGCTACCTCGCAGTCGTGCGCCAACCATGAATAGGCCCTTTTCATGCCAAAAATTTTATGTTTTCCCTAAAACACCCAAATGAACCAAGGGGAAACCAATAGGGAAAAATTATACAAAGAAAATACTTCAAAACTCAACATATGTCACACTCAGAACCTAAGAAAAAGACCAAAAATCCCAAACAAACCAGATCAAAACCAAAACATGAAACACCAAGTGTGACAATTCTCCTAACCATTAAATATTTTTACCCCTGAAAATCCATAACACATTCCATCTAATTGATCAATGACTAGGTATTTCTTATCAAAATGATCCAACCTCTTAGCCATGAACATTTCACTACCAAAAATGGAACTTTAGCCTCTTGTACAAAACCAACAAAAACTCAAAAATAATTCCTAAGAATCAACAGAAATGTTCAAGCCACCCCTACCACCACACCAAGGACCATATTTTTGGGCCTTATCCCAATGAACCCAATAATCACCCAAACCGATGTGCAGTCATGAAAGTAGAAAATTTCAAGGGAGGCTATAACAGACACCCCACCCTTATAAAAAAATTAACATCTGACAAATACTTTAAAGAATTTCTTATAAGACCTATAGTGGTTCTCCCAAACATTAAGAAATAACTATAAGCAATCAAACAAGAATTCAACCTAAACTAGAACTAGGACTCTCCCATGCAGGCCCACTAAAAATCTCCGACAACAACCTACCAATTCATGTATATAGGAACACAAAATGAACATTAAACCTCCCACTCCTGAATAGAGGGGAAGAGAACTGAATCGAAACTCCACACACTGACCCAAAATCCCCACCACACAGAGTAGAGAGGGAAGGGAACGGGCCCAATTATTAGACCACTAAAGCCACAACCTAAATATATCCATCACTCCTCACCTACGAATGGAAAAAAACCAAGACCACACCCTATTCATGTGGGTGGTCCACACAAGGACATTAATCGAAAACCACATTTTAGAAGGCTTAATCAAAAACATTGCATGAGGGGTAAGTCCATTGTGCTCATTAAAATAAGAGAAAATTCACAGTGACATGAAACCATAATAACAACACTAAATTTCCTCACCACAATGGTAGAGGCTCAAACTTAACTAGACTTCCCATACTACGGGGATTCCAGAATATACGCCAGCTTCACTATGAGACATGTGGCTGCAGCTCTGATGGTTGAAGCATCTACTACCTTATAGTTAGGAGCTACTAATCCCAAACTAGAACTCTTTCCCTTAGTTCCACATGGGGCCACATAACACTCCGAGACAAAAAAAACATATTGTGACACACCACAAAACTCACTTATTCAAACAACATACCTTCACCTAAATAGTTACTTGAGAACACATATTATCATTCTCACTCACACCAAACTAGAAGAATAATAAACAAGGATCATGGCTAAACACATCAACATCACTGAGAAACACAACCAAAACCAATAGAATCACTATAACTGGAGGGAAACTTAAATCAATCCCATAAATCTCTTTATACCAAAAAACGGGCTGAGGAATCATTATAATAGGTGTATTTTTACCTTTGAAACAAATTCATAGGTTGATAAACTGGAAATATTGGAAATGGGGAACCACCTATAGCCACACTATTACATCCATAACATCTCTCCGGGGGAAAACACAAGTCAACAAGGCAACCACGAGCTCTACCAAAACCATCTCGTGATCGAAAATCAAATGGAACGGGCACTAACTCAGAGGAGAATTGACTCAAATATTCCCTAATACATTCCAATAAACCCATGGAAAATGGCTCCAAAATTGATCTGACAAAAAGATTCCATCTCAAGACACAACAAGAGCATCACTTCTAGATCACGAGGAAGCATACCAAAAAAACTAAACTTGTAAGAAATATAAAACCAAGACACACAACCATAAGTTTAAAAAACACCACAACTTTTCAGCTTAAAACACTTGTGAAAAAAAAAACCAAATAAACCTGATGGGATTTCTCAATCACTAATGGTGTTCCATTGTGTCTCACTCACATGTGAAATTATGTGCCACCCCGAGCACCTAACCAATCTTGTCATACCATGAATCCATCCACATATCCATATACCACCATACATGTGAGCACCCATGAACACACTAAAGGCTAAAACAAACATCATCATTTTCCAATCCAAATTCAATCCATTTCCAAAAATCATATACCTTATAAAGTTTCGCTAACCACCAATTCAAAATCATTTTCATATTCCCACACAATAAAACATTTTACCATGATTGAAAAAGAAACCCAATCAACTTCCATTGAAATTAATTTCCATTTTTCAAACAAAACATTTTCTACCATCTCAATAAACCACAATTCATCAAGAACCATTTGATTAAAAACTAACTCCTTTTAATTTTAAAAAACATCCAATATAGACACTCTATTCCAAACAAACCTTTCCCCTTTTCAAAAATTCACCAAAACCCCTTTCTTTAATTCAATAGCCAAAAAGGCCAAAACCCTTTTTAGAAAAATTCCAACCACTCAAAACCAATTTCCAAAATCAATTCATTAGATTCAAAAACATTTCAATACCACAACAAATACCATTTGAAACAAAGTTTTAGAATCTCCTTAAAATAATACATTATTTAAAAAAATTATTTCAACAACCCACAAGTTTAGATTAGGGAAAATCCAATCCTGTTAAATCAACTCCACTTTATTCCCAATATTTGTTTCACAAAAACCCAACTTTCTAAAATCATTCTTATATTAAATTATGAAGACCCATTTTCCACTTTTCAAAATCCAACCATTCATTTAAAACCTATTTCCACAATTCCCCAAAAAAAAGTTTAAAATAAAATAATTTTTCTCAATAATTCAAGAAACTTCTAAGAGACCCATAAAAGGGAACAAGTGCTAGTGGGTGACTTGACCATATGGTTGGAAGCCATATGTCAAACACGTCACCAACACAAAGAGCCTTATTAAGACAATGACCCTTCTCCCCAAGGATTTCTAGGCCCTATGAGCTCACAGATACCCAACTCCACTTATCATATCCCAACCACCAAATAATTCTTAAGTACCAAAGAAACTAAAAAAACAAGACTTTACATGGGTAGAGGAGGATTAGAACGAGAAGGATTTATTTATGATCTTTCCCCACATACCTCTTAATTCCCAAAAATATTAATCAGTCTAACTTGACATCCCCAAATAATAAGGCCACTCTAAAAATAAATGTATACTAAGATCCAGCCTCCTTTGATACCATTTCATCACAAAAAAGCCCGATTTGACCCTGTACCAGTCACCCGAGCCTGTATACGTCATAGCCCAAAGGGAGTTCCCAATCCCCACAGGTTGGAAACTAGTGTCGGGAATCATCATAGTACACAATAGAACGATTTCTCCCAACAAATATCCATAACCATCAGCAAAAGGAAACCAAATAGATCACTATATACATAAAAATAAGCTGAATAGCTTTTATACACAAACTGAAAATTTACAACAACTATAAAAAATAACCAACTAGACAAAAAGTAAAAACACTATATCCATGTGACCTCACTGGTCACTCTCCAACATAATGACCACAAGTTTCTCAAGGTGCTCGAACTCAATATGAAACGTATATAAGGGATAAAAATAGAAAATAACTATAGGTGTGGGTATTAAAACTCGGTATGCTAGCTTGATAATCTATTCTCAATTCACTTCTTTTAAATTAAAAGTAACATCCATTTTCATGTTTGAAATAAAATATATAAAATTATGCTTTTCCAACAATATTAAAAGCTATAAATATTATTAGGTAAAATATTTATAGGTTTTCCTAATTAGGAGATGGCAATAACAATTTTTACAAGGATTCAACTTTAAATGGAAAATTTTTTAAGGGGGAAAATTTCAAGAATGGACACCTTTAAAGAAACACGCATGCTTCTGAATATATCAATGAAACACATTGTATGATAATTGTGAGTACAAAATATACAATGATCACCAGTTAATAGAGAACCCCAAGGCACTATCTAGCTATTAGGCCCTAGGTACCTCATATCTCTGTATAAAAAATCCAAAACCAATAACCATCTCACCCACGAGCCACTATAATGGGAAACCCCAATGGCCTAGTGGTCCCCAATCATCATTATAGTTTAGTTAGTTTTGTCTTCATAAATATTTCTATTTGAAATAGGGATGAATCCACTACCGGATCCCTAGCATACTAGTCCTAGTCTGCCGACCAGGATACTCGGGCTTCCCTCTTTTTGCTAAATCAAGTTATACATGTTATAAGATACCATTTTCACATAAAAGTGTCATTTATAAATCATAAACACGCCAAACAGTACCCAAACACGTTTTACACCCTTTATGTAGTTCAATAAACCACTTAAAATTTTCATAAAACAATTTCATGAAGTAAAACAAGGATTTAGAAATAAAATCCATTAAAAATGATCTTTTAAGGACAAATACCCACCAATAACTTATAAAAAAAGATTTTTCACCACCAAAAATATTTAATACAACAACTTCATGAATCATAAAATGACCCCAAATGGTACAACATGGAACACACAAGAAACCCATTTTTAAAGAAAAATGACAAACAAGCCTTTAAGAATTTTACCAAACCAACATTTATAAAATCCATAAATTCCAATTTCCATAAAGAGGTGAAAAAACACCATTTTTTAGAATCTACACATTTACATAAAACACTTAAAACATTTAGGTTAAATCTTCATAAAAAATCCGAAGCGGGTCATTTATGAGCAACTCATGTCAAAACACATTCAAAACCAAAACTCTTAACCATATAAAGCCATAAACCAATTTAGAAACCATTTTAGGGTTCCAAAATAAAATTTTACATGCTTCAAATATATTTATAAATCCAAAAAAGACACTTTATTGCACATAAAACCCAAAAAAAATCCAATCAAGAAATTTACTGAACACATGGCATGTACATTTAATACAAAACAATTCATTTTAATCACTTGACTTGGAATAAAACACCAATTAAATGCCATAAATTTATTCAAGGTACTAAACAATGTTCAAAATACCACAAACCTTGTGTGAAAGATAAGAAATAATTTTAACAAAATTTTGGTGTGAACCTTTTAAATAAAAAAACACTACATTTCAGATAACAAGGTTTTAACAGCAACTTTACACACCAAAAAAATAACCAAAACTTATATTACAATATTCAGAATATAAAAAAGAGTAAAAAATAATGAAAAATATGAAACATGAATTATAATGGAAAGTTAAAGGGAGAACCTATCTCAAATCCATGGTTTAATGGAAACACACACTTGAAAACACCCGTCGTGGTTTCCAACACCTTAGATCTATGAAGACCAGCCCTAAAAGTACCAAAAACCCATCAAAAACATGGGGAAAACAAAAACCTAGGTTAATAATGAATAGGGAAGAAGATAAAATCAATAAATATTGAAAGAAGAAGGAAGTAGAAGGGGAGAAAAGAAATAAACGCACCTTGGAAACTAGTCAACCCTGCATCTTCAAATAGATCTACACTATTAGAGGAGGGGGAATGGCTTGGGAATCCATGGGAGAGATCCTTAGGTCTAGAAACACTATAGGGAGGAGTTTTTGGGTGAATTAGGTCTAAAAATCCTGTGAACAAAAATTTAAAAGAATAAAATTTTAATTTTTGGGCAGTGTCGCATGGTTAGGTTGTGTGGTTTATTAAATCATGCACCAAACTGTATGGAAAACACAGGATAAATCACACACCAGTGCTCAAGCCGTGTGGTAGGTTTTATACCTACAACACGGGTACCCCTAAGCTATCATACAGTCATGTACCAGCCATGCATAGGAACTTTTAATGCCAAAAAATATATTTTTTCTCCAAAACTACCAAATGAACCAATGCGAAACTAAGAGGGAAATATTATACAAAGAAAATACTTTAAAACTCAACACCTGCCACACTCAGAACCTGAGAAAAAGAAGGAGAATCCCAAACAAAATAGATCAAAACCTAAACACAAAAAAATCAGGTATGAAAAATAATATTTAGATTTATATGATAAATGAAAGATAATGGTAAGGAGTTATTACTTACAAAGTTCCACAGTACGCTTTTTTTTGTAGTTAAATTTCATGATGACCATTTATTACTAATATCTTTTAAATAATGGAAAATTAAAATTTATAAAACACTAATAATTTTATAAATATAATATTAAATCATGAAATTCATTTTTATGACCATCTATATAAGGTGTTTATGATAAAAAAAATACATCCTTCATGGAGGAAGAATTTCTCAACTAAAATAGACATTGTTTTAATTATCCATGGCATGAGAGGATGCTAGATAGTGGTTTCTCCATCATCATATTAAAATATCAGTATACTAATTTTACCTATTTATTTACAATATTATGATTATATTTGATTTATATAAGGTTAAATAAGTAAGGGACTTAAAATAACAATATTAATACTCTTACTTTTTCCTTGGATATTATCCATTAATCCACTCTTTAATAATTTTTATATTGATATTTTGGGAAGTGGATAACATTTAGAAATTGGGAAGATGATTTTGGAAGGTATTTATATATTTATTAGTTAATATTATGTAAATCCTTGATATTTTATGGTATATTTATCTTTGAATATGTTTTATCAATTTGATTATTTTCTTTACATACAAAACCAAGTATAAACAAACTGAGATATACTATTGAAATATTGATAATAAATGTGTCAATTATCACATAGTAATTGGATTTTTAAGTGATAATAGAACCAAATAAATTATTAAATATTATTATCTATATATTTTTAAAATGGATTCATTGTTTATAAATTGGTTATAAATGAAAATGAAAGCACTTGAAAGTAAAAAAGATATGTTTTTTTGAAAATTTGTGGGTATGTGCGCAATGTGTTTTTATGTTAATAAATTTAATTAATAATAATTTATGAATGATTTTATTGAAATTTTTAGATAATAAGTTCAATAAAATATTTTAAAACTCATTTATTAGTTATTATAGGTTAAGGAGTGAGAATAAAATCACTTTTATACTTAAAATGTATTTTTTTCTAAAAAATGGTTTTCATCGATTTTTTCACATTTATTTTAAAATGAAATTTTAAAACTTATAAGAATCAAATTTTATAAAATATTTTACATATTTGGAATCATAATATCCAAATTATTCAATTATTCCACATTCATTTTCTATCATAAGTAATAGTAACCATGGTAAAAATTTATCACCTTGGTTTAGTTTAGAAAGGGTTAGTTGGGGGGTTAAACTAATAACAATGTCAAAAATATCCCATAAACTTATTTAAATTTCATATTTTGGTTTTATTTTGACCTTAAATTATCTTATGTCAAAATATGTTTCCACTTTGTGAAACTTTCACTTGAATGTGACTTTATTGTATTTTAATGTTTTATGTATCTTCAAGTTTTCCACACGCCTCAATTATAAAAGGAAACCTTATCCCTTTGCTTATTTACACCTTTGGAGGAATATATTTCATCCAATGCATAAACTAATTTCTTATAAACTTCTATATTCATCTTTTTATAGGTTTTTTTATTCTTAAAATACCAACCCAAGTGTCCTTGAGATGATATCCAAATGAGACTTCTCAAATAAGAAGTAATTATCTTCACTAAATCATTTTAAGTTTATTTATTATTATACCTAATAATAATACTATATATCCATACTAAAAAGATAAAATCCAGATATTTACTATACTAATATGTTTTTATGTTAATATTATATCCATTTTATATCGACTTTCATTCCTATGAGAAACTATAACGTCCTTTGTGCGTAGGTGTGTACTGTCACCTCCATGAAGCGATGTGAGTTATTTTTTATGTATGCTATAAATAAATGGTCATATGGAGAATTTAATGAATATATATTATATTTATGATATTATTATGATTCATTAAATATATTTTATTATATTTCTTTCTTTATTTCAATTCATTGAAAATGAAAACATTACTCATGAATATGTAAGAATTATTATCTCCATAAAGTGATGTAATTCACTTTTCATAAGCACCATATATGAAAGGTTATAAAAGTTTATATCATGAATAAATATGATAATTAAAAAATGATAAATATTATGTACTTTATAAAAACAATAAACAAGGTAAAAATACCAGAACTATGGAACCAAAACATGCATTAAAAGTGGATCAGTTTCCACCTAAATGTTAATTTTAATTAGATTTATTAATAAAGGGGTTAATTGTAAATTATAGTGGAATGTTATATTGTATAAAAATTATGAATAACTTTTTGTTATATATTTATGATAAATATAAATTTATTATACATGATCTTAAGAATGCATATGAAGGAAGACAAGACTCAAGATAAGGGTTTATGTTATAGCCTCATTTAGTATCATTATTGTCTTTATTTAATTTACAAGAAGGGAAATTATATGATCTTCATATTTTAAACAAAATATATTTTATTATACTATATTCATTTATTTGTTTTTATCTTTTCCCTTTAATGATCATCTATTTAGTACATAAAATAATTGAGATAATTTTGTAAGAAAAAAGACCTTATTTCCTCTTTGGTCAACAAAACATTTCCTCTATGTCAATATTATTTAAAATTTTTTAAGAATGTTATTATATATGATAAAATTATTAATTAAAGTCATTTTCAACCATAGGTTAATTTTATTTTAAATAATTAAAATGAATATTCCTTTATTTTTCTGAATGAGGTACTTTTAGACTATTTACCAAAAGTGTGAAAGGAATATTTGTTTTAATATTTACCAAATGAAAGAATTATCTTGTCATTATAACTATATTTTTATTTGAATGTTTATTTAAAATATTTAATTTTCATTTTAAAATCAAATATTTTTATCAATATTATATAATTTTTTTATCGTTTTAAAAGCTCCCAAAGAATAGTATAAACTACCCTTCAAAGAAATGTTAAAATGGTATTTTAAAAAGATTTTTCAATTATGTTGACATCCTTGGATATTTATTTTTCTTCACTAAGGATGTCATATAATGATACAATAAATGTTATTTGTCTAGATTGATTATGATTATGTGATGATGAAATTTTTATAAAACCCTTTTTCATGGGTTATGTTATGATGAATTGATGAATGTTTTTATGATCTTGTGGCATAAATGTGTATGTATTTTGTTATGTAATAGGTGGGTCTATTAAATACATATTATACATTGTGTAATTATGGATATAATATGAGAAAATATGGACTAGAATGTTTAGTGGATCCAGTTTAGTAAAGGACTATGGCCATTATGATAGTCTTTCGAGTGAACCCTAACTAAGTAAATAATGGAATGAAGAGTTAACCAAATCCATCATGGGACTTTGTTCACAATGATAGTCTTGGTAGTGATAATTGACTAATGAAATTATTTTCTATACTTATTATTGTTATACAAAATTCATATGACATGTTATTATACATATGATATGTTCTCATGGATCATGATTGATTAATGATGATTCCTCACTCTTCTAACTTATGTATTTTGAGATACTAAAGCTTTATGTCATGGATCATGATTTATAATCTCTAATAGATTTATTATTACCTTTTTTTAGTTATAATAATTATTTAATACACTTATTTTTATATTATTGTTTCATATTATTGTGGATCGATATCTCCCTTGTTTACCCTTATCGAGCAGAAAATCTCATGCTATCTTATATTTCTATTTTCTACAGGATATGAATAGAGGTTTAAGTAAGAAAATACTAAGAAGATAACTATGAAGGGAGATATTTATATGTTATATTGATGATTATTTATAAAATAGGTAGATTATCTTTCCATTATTTAGAGAAACTAAACATTTTTTTCTTGGGCCTATATTATTGTGAAATGTATTGAATATTCATCAAAATGATGCAATATTTTTGTATGTTATGATCAGGTAACTAAGTATGGTTTACTAATTTTTAAATATTAGTTTATGAATAATATAATAATATAACATAATAAATCATATGAATAAGTCAAATAAATATAAATTGAACCTCAAACTTTTCATGGGTTGATAATAAGGGGTCATAATTTAGAACATCTTAGGAATGATTTATCATGATTATATTATTTTTTACTATAGTTATCGTTGTTATATTATTACTCTATTATTATTTATTTACTGAAATATCACTAAAAATATGAATCTTTTAAAAAAATAATGTGGTGTAAAATGAAATGATTGTTCTCTTGAGAAACCAAATAACATAGGATCTGGAATGAAAATTATTATTATTATACTTGTGAAACTCTATCAATACTTGAATCATGCTGAGCTTATAAGTGACAAAATGAGGGACTATTGAAATATTAAATATTTCATGAGAAAATATACACCTTATTTCATATGATCCACTATTAACTGAAAAATAGATCGGCAGTACTAAAAAGATATTTTTGGTTCACCATTTCTTAGAGCATGAAAACATTATCCTGAAAATGTATCATTTTAAAGGAGAAATAAACCAATGGTTGGATATTATTAAGAATATGAGGTAAGAGGAAGAAAATGAATCAATAGAATGGGGTGACTTTAATAGGGTATTTTTTAGTATTTTTTTCCTCAATCTCTTCATATGAAAATGTAAAGCGGATTCCTTGATATTTAGTAGAAGAATTTTGAATCTATTGGTTACTATGATGAAAATTTACAATACTTGTGGGGTATGATTTTGGTTTTATCATTGACCTTAAAAGTTACATCAATCACTTTTTACCATCCTCAAACCGGGTTTCAAAAATTTTTCATCCATATAGGAATTTAGGAACTATTATGAAATCATTTGATGTTATCTCAATGTAGAAATAGAAAGCAGAGATTCCCATCATTCTCATGGTTTTTATAAAAAGATAAAAAATCAGTTTTAAGTAAAAATAAAAAAATAAAACCCATAGATGAATTAAAATGAATCTTCTATTATTCCAAAAGTATGGAAAATCAAGGGGGAAATTATCTATAAGTAATGGAAAATATTTCAAGTGTAGAAAAAAAAGGACATTGAGAGATTAAATGTAGAAAATATATAAATATACTAGATTATGAAAGGAACTGGGGGAAATATCAGTTGAATGCACCACTCACACTCTAATTCTAAAATTTCAAGTATTATGGTAATTATTCTAACCAAATCTTAAATATAATGGCTAATTAAGATAATAAATGTCCATAACTTCTTAAACTAATAGATAATGGTAAATCTCATGTGATCACAACTACAAAAGTGGGTAATGAGAATGAAGTGGTGAAAGGTATTCTTATGATACACTCTATAACTAAAAAGGTATCATATGATTTTGGTTCTAAGCACTCTTTTATGTCAGAATTATCTTATAAGGTTGTCAAATCACCACCTCAATGATTAAATTATTAATTGTCTCTAAAAACACATAATGGTATGATGATCAAATCTCAAGTATATAGCTCCTCTTTAGTAGAAGATTATGGTAAGGTGCTTCCTTAAAATATTATGATTCTCCATCTAATTTTATTTTATTTTATTTTAGGAATGGATTGGATTTCTTTATATATAACCCATATCAACTACCAAGTATGGGAAGTAATATTTGGTGTTCTAAATCAACCTATGATTTTATTTCAGTGAAAGGATGAATATATAGTTCTAATAGAAATTATATTCATTATATGAGTCTTAAAAACAATTTATGAGGGATATTTATCTCAAAATGTTTAAAAGAAACTCAACATTAAAGATATTCTTATTCTTTAGGAAAATTTTATATCTTTCAAAAAAAATTGTTTAGTCTTCCACTGAATTGTGGCGTTCAGTTTTCAATAGATATCATACATAGTGTTACACTTATTTCAAAGAATCCATATTGAATGGTCTAAATTACACAATAATAATTAATTAAACAAATATAGAAGAATCTATGAAAGGGATTCATATGCCCAAGTCTTCCACAATCGGGTACAACTATTCATTTTTTAGATTAAATGTGAGTCAATGTGTCTTTTCATTGGTTATCAAGAACATATAAAATATTACTATCAAGAAAATGTATCATATACCCCATATTGATTAATTTTTTGATCAATTGTAGATAGCTTGATACTTTTTCAAAATTTAAATTCTTTATGGATATCATCAATTAAAATATTTGAAATAGGATATACCCAAGATGACCTTACATTGAGGTATTATCAATATGAATTTATAGTGATTCCATTTAGATGTACCAAATCCCCTGTTGTATTTATGGATTTAATGAATATAGTAAATAGATATTATCTCTACATGGTAGTATTTATAGATGATATTATTTTATATTCTATGATTTAGTAAAATAATAAAGATTATTTGAGGGTTGTGTTGAAGACCCTGAGGAAAGATAATTTGTATTCCAAATTTTGTAAGTGTGATTTTGACCTATAAAATTTTTCATTATTGGGTCACATAATTTCAAGTGAGGGTATATCAGTGGATCCCCAAATGATGGAAATTATTGAAAATTTTTCTAGACCAACCATACTAACAAAAAATATATTTTATTATTTGGTTGGATGGATACTACCAAAACATTGTGAAATATTTCTCATGGATATCTAATCCAATAACAAAGCTGATAGTGAAGGAAGATATGTTCTTTTGGACAGTTGAATGTGAGGAAAATATTAGGGAACCATAAAGAAGGTTGGTAAGTGCACCTATGATCACACTACTATTCATTATAGAAGGGTTTTTGATATATAGTGATGCACTAAAGAATTTATTTGCATGGTTCCTCATGAAAAAATGATATGGTGAATACTTATGACACTTGATAATTGAAAATTCATGAGAAATACTACTCAACTCATAGTTTGGAGTTGGAATTAGTAATTTTTTAATTAAAAATATGGATATATTATATTTATGTTGAAAAATGTGATATATATACTGATCATTAATGGTTGAATTGTATATTCATATAAAAGATATATATAAATTAACCAAAGTATATGGTTGGATATGATTAAATATTATGAAGCCTTAGTAAATCCCCAACTTAAGAAGGGGAAAATCTGGTTGATGCCTTGATTCAAAATTACCATGCTAGTTTTTCTATGATGAGAATTCAAAGAGATATAATAATTATGGATTTGTAGAGGATAGACCTCAAAATAAAAATTAAATTAGAATGATCATATCTTTCTTAGTGAATGTTTAACCATCCATACATGTGAGGACTAAAGAGGAATAAAAAGAAGCAATTCAACTGCAAAAGAATGTAAGGAATATTCTTGAGTTCAATTAGGATTTTGATACAATTATATGGTTCAAGAACAAAGTATGTGTCCCATAAATACCATATTTTAAGGATTTTTTTTGGATAAATCTCATCATCCATCATTCTCTATTCATCCAGGAAGTATGAAGATTTATAAATATATGAAAAGTGTTTCTCATGGGATAAAAGGAAAAGGGATATTTAAAAGTATGTATATTGGTTCTTAGTATACTAATATTTTATGTTTGATAGATGGAATTATAAGGGTAATATATAACCATTACCAATAGCTATGTGAAAATGGAAAACCATCACCATGTATTTCATCATGGGACATCACAAGACATCTAAAGGGGACAATTTTATTTGGGTTATAGTCAATATCCTTATAAAATTAGCACATTTCATTACTATCAGAGAATAATTATCTCTTTATGATATTTAAATATTATTTTATAAGTATGTGGTAACCATTCATGGAGTACCTCTCTCAATTGTATCTGATCTAGATTTGAGGTTTAACTCAAATTTCTAGAGAATTATTTAAATAGATTTGAATACCAAGTTTAAATTTATTACTACATATCATCCTCAAATAGATGTATTGTTGAAAAACACCATTAAAATACTATATGATATATTAAGAGAATTATATATGGGTTTGAATGGTGTTTGTGATCAAAATATCTCTCTATTAAACTTTTCTCATGATAATATCATTCATACAAGCATTCATATGGATACTTATGAAACACTTTATGGAAGGATGTGAAGAACTGAAATTTAATAGGATGAATTTGGAGAATGAAATATTTTGGTAACTGATATGAATAAGGAAATTTTAAATAACATTATATCCAATTTTTAGAACACATGGGAATCTCAAAGTTGATAGAAATGTTATACTGACAATTTTTGGTGAGATCAAGAATTTGAATTTTGCGATAATGTCACGACCCAAAATGTTATGAATAAAATTCCCAATTTCATTTATTGGATATAGAAAAAAATGCACATATTATGTTTTATTTTATCCAGTTGGATGTTAAATGACCATTAAGTATCTTTAAAATTGATAATTTATCTGTTGAATTATGATCACAAGAGTAATATAAATATAGGGTTTTAACAAATCCTTCTGGCACATACAAAGGAAGTGGTGGCCTCTTCCAGTAGGATTATACCCTATAAATCCCATTTAATGGAGCTTCTTAGGGATATAGAATTTATAGGATTTTCTCTAAAATAATCCCAACCTGAGATCCAACAACCTAAGCATGAACAAAACCATTTATGGGAGAAGTTCAATCTCATCGAGATCACATCCCAAACCATGTTCAAAGAATATCCCCAAGAAAGATCTGTCATTACACAACATACTCTTAGGGTGTATGTTTGTGTAACAAATATATATGTATCAAGACCCTATTAGTAAGATTATGTACATTATTTTTGTAAAGAATAGTGAATATTTTTCATTCTATTGTTGTTACATTGTAAATTATTTTTAAGAATAAATATTACTTTTTGGTTAATTTATAAATATATTTTGTTGAATTAATTGATTTTTGAAATATATTTTTTTTATAAAATATTATTATTAAATAAATTTTATTGAATATAAATGATCATATAATTTTTATGAAGATAAAATTAATTTTTATTAAGGTTTAAAAACTGTTTTTTCAAAACCCGTTAATTTTCAATAAAAGTCAGTTTATATTTTATAAGTTAAAATTCACATATTTATAAAATTATTTAAATAATAATATTATTATTATTTTAATTAATATTTAGAAATTATCTAATGGTTAATTATTCATAATTTTCTGAGATAGTCAAATTTTCAGGTAAAGATTAAAAACCCTATAAATACATGGTGTGTTTTATTACATAATAATGGAACAATAATTATTTAATAAATACTAAAAAATTTATATCAATAAAAACATATATTTTCCCTTTAAAATAATGTAATTTTTGGTTTATTTCATTTATTTTACAAATCCTTAGTAAATCCTCCAAGACTTATAATAAATTTTAAGATTTTCAAATCATTTCATTGAAAGTGTGCCTCACCTCTACATAATAATGGAAAATATTTTAATATCTTTGGAACTCATCCTTATAAAATAATTTATATCACTCCCCTTTTCCAGGAACTATGGTAAAAACCCATGGGATGGTTTGCGGTTTTTAATGTCTTATTATGAAGTGTCCCAAATGAAAATAATAATGAAATCCCCTTCATTTCCTATATAAACCCACCCAATATCACATTTCTCATTACTAAATATATTTGAAAATATACCAACCTCTTCCTCATACTCAATAGATTCCTCCCAAGGCACCCCCAATCTCCCAAGAATCCTCTCCCAAGCCTTTGAGGTCACGTAACTAAGTAATGGATCCTCACCTTCCTCTCCTCCTTTCAATTCCTGAACCTTGTTTGAAATTAGTCATTTTAATTTAAATTATTTATATTTTCATCCTTTTATAATCAAATAACTATTTTCCATTTGATTTTATTTAAATTAGTGATCATTTATCCTCTACCATTTGGACACTAACCTAAGCATTTACTATGTTGAAATTCTGTAAGGGATTTCTCTATCTCTTCGGTTTATCAAGAACCTAATTTATGATATACCCTTTAATTTACAATTTCATAAGTTTGGATACATTATTACTTATCCCCCTTACTATCCATTTCATTTTTAAATAGCTAGAGACTCATTTTTCTCTCATCAACCCATTTTATTAATTTCTATTTGATGGGTTATACTGCCAAAATTGCACCCCGATTTTCCATCGTGTAGTGAATACCATACCCATTTTTTCTATCAAGGAAATTCACATATATGCTCATATACATATTTATTAAGGAATTAAAAGTATTTATTCCACATTATTTAATCTTGGAATAACTTATGATGTCAAATGAATCTATGTTATATGATCTATATAGAACACATAAACATGAAAACAAAATGATTATGAAGGGTGTGCCCAGATAGCGCTCCAGTGCATTGGGTAATGTTTAGTATCATGATATGTCATGTAAAATGGGTGTTTAATCATTATAATTCATGAGAAATGGGTGTTTCCTCAAGTTAATTCATGTGCAATGGGTGTTCACTCATGCTAATTCATGTGAAATGGGTTTTTACTCATGATAATTAATTTGAAATGTGTGTTTAATAAAATAATTCATGTGAAATGCGTTTTTAATCATGATACTTCATGTGAAATGGGTGTTGACTCATTCTATTCATGTTCAATGATCTTTGGCTCATGGTAATATCATGTTGTACGTTGTTGTCACATTTCCATTTTATGATTATCATGCCTTATTATTCATATTCCTTTGTGATTTTTTGATATGCCTTGTATAACATGTATTATTATCCTAATGTAATTCCAAGTTTATTCCATTGTTGGGATTTATAGCTCACCACTTTCTTATATATGTCCTCTGGTTATCCCATGTAGTGTTAAGTATGAAGGAATGATATGGTCATGTAAAAGAAGTTTTCAATAAAGATGTTTTATTTCATGTTTTAAGTTATTATGTAATGTTCCTAATTTCCCAATACACTAGAACTCTCAATCTTCTGAGTTGTATTAAGTGCAAATTTATGTAATAAAACATGATTTAATATGAAATAACGACTCGGGTTGTTATAGTTGGTATTGAAGGATAGGTTTAGTTATTTTTGGGATTATAATTAGAAAACCCTAGTGAAAACACTTTGGGATAAATTAATTATAAGAAAAAACCCTAAATTTTGGTAAGTATAGAGTAATTTTTTTATCAAAAAAATGCATCCATATATATATACTAGAAGTGGAAGTGGTAATTTCATAGATATACCGAGGAATAACAACTCTAAGAAGTTGTTCCGGGCTTGACTCAGAGTAACATGCTACATGACAACAGACCTTATTGCGTACCAGGTTTGACACTCCTAGGGAATATGATTTAGTAAATTCGTAATCTCATTTCAAACCATTATTAAGGGAAAAAATCCAATAATAATGTATGTTAGGATATAGATCATGACTAACATATATTGAAGCCTATAAATTCATAAGTTAAGGAAATAAATGTAATTTATAAGTTATACCTTTATATTTATTGGATTTTCCTTTATGTGTTTAATAGTTTAAGAATACTCATCCCTAAGTGTACATTGAATAATTTAGAACCAAAATCAAAAAGTGAAAGACAGGGTTTTCATCCATAGTTTTACGCATTCATTTTTATCAAGAATGTTTGGTAGAACTATTCAAACACCACAACAAATCATGGAATTAGAGATGTCAGTGAAGATGGAAAGTGGAGAAAATATTCCATCCCATGTATATGACTCCTCCCCTATCACAAATTGTGGATTGAACTTCCTAGGGAACCTTTTTATACTTCCCTTGGTGGTATTTTATGCAATTTTGGGCATGGATTGTCTTTATCTATATAGAGACAACATAAATTGGCGCAAGAGGTAAATCACACACCAAATGGAGAATCCACCCCCTATTTTATACAAATACAAGGAAGTCGATGAATCTTCTTTAGCACCATCATCTCAAGAATGGATATTACTACTCTATGATCAAGAGTGCCTATTACAAATTATTGAGTCAAAGGAAGGAACCATCCTCAAAGTCATGCCTATTGAAAGGGAATTCACTGATGTGTTTCCCAAGGAATTGACTGGTCTTCCTCCTAGCAGATATTTTGAATTCTCAATTGATGTCATACCTGGGGCATTGCCAATATCCCCGAATCTATATATAATGGCTATTGTAGAACTTTAAGAGCTAAAGAAACAATTACAAGAGAATTTGGATAAAGGGATTATATTCTCAAGTGCTTCACCATGGGGTGCACTAGTTCTATTCATCAAGATAAAGTATGGTTTAGTACACCTTTACATTTATTATTGTGATCTCTCTAAAATCACGATAAAGAACGATGATCTTTTTCACCGAATTTATGACTTGTTTGATAATCTACAGGGAAAACAAAACTTCTCAAAGGTGGATCTGAGGTTGGGATATTACCAAGTACGGGTGAAGAAGGAGGATATCCCCAAGACTAATTTTTATAAAAGGTATGGTCACTATGAGTTCATATTAATGCCTTTCAAACTCACTAATTCTCCATCAATCTTAATTGACTTGATGAATAGAGTCTTCATAAAGTACCTCAACAAACTTTTGGTAGTCTTTATAGATGATATTTGAATATACTCCAAAACCAATCAAGGGCATGATGAGCATCTGAGAACTGTGATAAATACTTTGTAAAAGGATAATCTCTATACAAAGTATAGAAAGTGTGAGTTTTTGTTGAAGAAAGTATCATAATTGGGAAATATCATCACAAGCAATGGGATATATGTGGATCCTTCAATGAAAAAAGAAATTAAGGTATGGCAAAGGCTGACATCTATGACATATATCTATAGCTTCTTTGTGGTATTTAGATATTATCACCGATTTGTGAGAAATTTATCATGCATTTCGTATCCTCTTACCAAGATAACTCAAAAGGAAGTAAAATTTTCATGGAATTATGAGTGTGAATAAATCTTATTGGAGTTGAAAAGGAGTTTATCACTACACCTATAATCACACTACCCAAAACTGGAGAGATTTTTATAATCTTAAGTAATTCTACAAAGAAAGTAATTGAATGTGTGTTGATGAAAAATGACAAGGTCATTGTGTACTCCTCAAGGTAGTTGAAAAGTCATGAGGAAACTATACACATTTGATCTGGAGTTTACAGTTATTATCATTGCATTGAAAATATGTAAATACTATCTCTTTTGGAGATGTTTGAAATATATATGGATCAAAAGATTTTGAAATGTATATTCACATAGAAATAGATAAATATGTTCCAATGAAGATTGTTAGAGCTCATCAAGGATTATGACAGCTTAATCCACTACCATCCTAGGAAATCAAATAATACTGGTAGATTCTCTATGTAGAAAGGACAAATAAATTCTATCATTGATGAGAATTGAGTAGGATCTGATCTTCTTAGACTTGAAGAATATCAACATTGGAATCATATATAAAGAAACATCATCAATCTTTTCACAAATTATTTCTCAATCATCTATTTTGGAAAGGTTAAAGGATACTCAAAAAGATGATGTTGGAATTTAAAATAAAGTATAAACTATCAAAAAAGGTAAATCCTTAGATTTCAATGTTAATGAATAATGAATTGAGAGATTTGGTTCAAGACAATGTGTTCCATCGAATCCTGTGTTAAAGAAAAAAAATTGAATAATGTACATAGTTCGATAATCACCATTCACACAGCAAACACAAATATGTATCGAGATCTCTGAGAGCACTATTAGTGTAATAACATGAATAAAGAGATCATAGAATATAAATAAAATTTTCTAGTATGTTAGTAAGCAAAGGATGAAATTCCGAAGTCTTAGTGGATGATGCAACCATTACCCATACCAACATCGAAATGGAAAAACATCACCATTGACTATTTCACTAGAATTCCAATTAAATAAAAGGGAAATAATGTTATCTATGTTATTTTGGATCATCTTACAAGTATTTCAAACTCTATTTCTATTTTGGAGGATTTATCACTGAATCAACTAACATGGATATAAATAAGATAAGTGGTAAGGATGCATGAAGTACCAATATCGATTGTATCCGATCAAGATACAAGATTTTCCTCTAAGTTTTGGAAAAGTCTCCAGCATTTTCTTAACACTGATCTTAACTTTAGTACGGATTATCACCCTCAAACTGTTGGCCAATATGAGTGGACTATCCAGACACTTGAGGGCTTATTGAGATCTTTCTCACTGGACTTCAAGGGTGGATGTAACCAACATCTTCATCTGATAGAGTTATCTTACAACAATAGTTTCTAATAAAGAATTCAAATATCCCACTGTGAATCCCTTTATGGGAAAGGTGCAGAACACCAGCATGTTGGGATAAATTTTGGGAATGATAACATCTAGTCCTAAAATGGTTAAATAATGGTGGAGAAGGTTAAGACCATATAACAGCACATCAAAGCTGCTCAGAGTCAATAAAATAGTTATGTTGAAAATTGTCGACATGACCTAGAGTTTGATTTATGAGACATGATATTACTATTCATATTTCCATCAAATAGATTGATGAGATTTTGGAAGAAAGGAAAGCTTAGTCAAAGTTACATTATCCCTTTTGATATCCTTAATCGAATTGGAGTACTGGAATATCGACAAGAAATCCCACCAAACCTATATCAAGTTCATAATTTATTCGACATGTCCCTATTAAGAAATTGAATACTCAAACCATCACATGTACACAATCCAGAGGTGGTACCATTGGAGAATGGCCTTTCATATGAGGAGAATATGGGGAAGATCATAGATCACAGAGAAAAATTTCTATAAAATAAGACAATTTTCCTCATCATGGTGTTATGGAAAAACCACAAGTTTCAAGACGAAACATGGGAATAAGAGGAAGTGATAAAGTAGGGTTACCCTCATCTATATTAGTGTGGGAGAAGTAAATTTTGAGGGTGATATTTCTTAAGGGGGAAGGTTGTAACGACCCAAACTATTATGGATAAAATTCCCCTTTTTGATTTAATGGATAGAAAAAACACATGAACTTACTTTGTTTTATTTATCCAATTGGAATTTAAATGACTATTAAGTATCTTTACCGTTGATGATATATCCATTGAAGAATGATCACATGACTAGTATAAATATAGGGTTTTAAAAAATCCTTTTGGAACAAACAAAGGAATTGATGTCCTCATCCAGTAGGATTATACGCTATGAATCCCATTTATCAGAGCTTCCAAGGGATATATCATTTCAAGGCATCTTCCTAGACCAATCTCAATAGAAGTTCCAATAACTTAAGAATGAGGGAAACCGATTACAAGATAAGTTCAAGATTATCGAGTTCACATCCCAAACCATGTTCACTGAACGGCCCCATGAAAACCCCACCATCGCACATCTTAATCTTAAAGATTATGCTAGTGTAATAAATGGATATGATCAAAACCCTATCAATAAGATTATGTACATTATTTTTTTATATAATAATGAATATATTTTTACTCTATTATTGTTACTTTGTAAATAATTTTTATAGAACAAATAAAATTTTGGTTAATTAAGAAATATATATTAATGAATTTGTGGATTTTTGAAATAAATATTCTTTTAATAGAATATTTTTATTAAATAAATTTTATTAAATATAAATTATCATATAATTTATATGAAGTCAAAATTAATTTTTATTAAGGTTTAAAAAAATTGTCAAAACCATCAATTTTCAATAAAAGTCTGTTTTTATTTTAAATGATAAATTTCATATATTTAGAAAATTATTTAGATAAAATTAATATTATTTTAGTAATAAAGATGTTGAAATTATCCAATACTGAATTTTTTATAATTTTACGAGATAGTTGATTTTTTGACAAAAATTGAAATACTGTATAAATATACTCTTTGTTTTATGACATCGTAATGACCCAATAATGATGTAATAAATACCATAAAATGTATCTTCATCTAAATATGTGTTTTACCTTTAAAATAATTTAATTTTAGGTTTATTTTATTTATTTTACAAAGTCTAATTGAATCCTTCAAGACATATGATATATTTTAAGATTTTGAAATCATTCATTTGAAAGTGTAAATCACCTCCACATAATTAATGGAAATATTTTAATATATGAGGCCCTTGGCATGATAAAATAATTTACACCACTCCCCTTTTCCAAAAACCATTCGAAAAACCCAAGGGATGTTTTTTTATTTTGAATATTTTATTATGAAGTGTCCAAAACCAAAATAATAATAAAATCCCACTCCTTTCCTACACAAATCTACCCAAGCTCTCATTTATCTTCACTAAAGCTCTATGAAGCTCGACCACCCTCTACCACATACTCCCTAGAGTACTGCCAAGGTGACCTAAGCTCCCAATAAGCCTCTCCCAATCCATTGGGGTTATTCATTCAAGTAAGGGATCCTTGACTTCCTCTCCTCCTATCAATTCAAGAACCATGTTTTGAATTAGACTTTTTAATTTAATTAGTTATATTTTAATCCTTTTATAATCAATTCACTACTTTAAATTTGATGTCCTTTCAATGAGATATAATTTATCCTCCTCCATTCACTGCTGAAATTGTACTATGATTTTCCATTGTGTTGTGAATAGAATACCCATTTCTCTATCAAGGGTATTCACCTTTATTCTCATATACATATTTATTGGGTACTTACATGTATTTATTAAACATTATGTGATCATATAATAACTTATGATGTTGAATAAATCCATGTTATATGATCTATGTTTCACACTTAAACATGAAAATGAAATGATTAGGAAGGGTGTGCCCTGATAGTTCACTAATGCATTGGGTAATGTTTAATATTATGATGCATCATGTGAAATGGGTGTTTAGTCATTTTAATTCATGTGAAATGGGTGTTTAATCATGATAATTCATGTGAAATGGGTTTTTAATCATTCTAATTTATGTGAAATGGGTGTTTAGTCCTGCTAATTCAGGTACAATAAGTGTTTACTCATGCTAATTCATGTACAATGGGTGTTTACTCGTGCTAATTCATGTGAAATGGGTGTTTAATCATGTTAATTCATGTGAAATAGGTTTTTACTCATGCTAATTCATGTTAAACTGGTGTTTACTCATGTCGTTTCATGTGAAATGGGTGTTGACTCATGATACTGCATGTGTAATGACCCTTAGATCACGCCAATATCATCTTGTATTTTGCTACCACTTTTCCATGTTATGATTATCATGCTTTATCATGCCTTATTATTCATTTTCCTTTATGATTCTCTGATATTCCTTGTCTAATAGGTACTATTATCCTTAGGTTATGCCATGTTTATTCCCTTACTTGGATTTATAGATCACCAATTTATTATTTATGTCCTCATATTATCCCATGTAGTGTTAATTAAGAAGGAATGTTGTGGTCATGTAAAATAATTTTTCAATAAAGATGTTTCATTTCATGTTTTAAGTTATTATGTAATGTTTCTAATTTCTCAAGACATTAGACCTCTCAATCTTATAAGTTGTATTAAGTGAAAATCTATGTATAAATCATGATTAAATATAAAATAAATATTTGGGTTGTTATTGTTGGTATTAGAGGGTAGCTTTATTTATTTTTGGTATTAAGATTATAAACCCCAAGTGAAATACCTTCGGGATAATACAATGTGTTAGAAAACATCCCTAAATTTCAGTAAGTATAGATTAAGTGGTTTATCAATAAAATATACCCCTGCCAAGATACTACAAGTGGATGTGGTTCTAGAACAGATCTATATAGGAGTAACAACTCTGATAAGGTGTTTTGAGATTGACTCAGGGTAACCTGGTACACGACAACGGGTCTTACTACGCACCTAGTTTGACACACCTAGTGATATGATTTGGTAAATTCATAGTCTCATTATAACCCATTATTAAGGGAACAAAAAATTCCCATAATAATAGATGTTAGGTGATAGATCATGAATAACACATATTGAATCCTATAAATTCATATGTAACGTAAATAAATGTAATTTATAAGTTATCCATTTATTTTTATTGGATTTCCCATTATGCATTTAATAGTTTAAGAATACACATCCCTAAGTTTACAATGGATAAAGTAGAACCAAACTCAAAAATTGAAAGATAGGGTTATCATCTATAGTTCTACGCCTTCCTTTATATCATGAAAGTTTAGTATAACTTTTCAAACACCACCAAAAATCATGGAATTAGAAATGTCGATGAATATGGAGAATGGATAAAATATTAAATCTCATGTATATAACACCTCCTCTGTCACTATTTTTGGATTAAACTTCCCAGTGAACCTTTTCATACTTCCTTGGTGGAATTTTATGGAATTTTGGGCATGGATTGGATTTATCTATATATATCCAACATAAATTGGAATGAGAGGTAAATCACACAACAAATAGAGAATCAGCCAACAACTCTATAAAAGTGAAATGAAGAGAATGAATATTATTTATCACTATCATATCAAGCATGGATATTAATTCCCTATGAACAAGAGTTTCTAGCTCAAATGATTGAGTCAAAGAAAGGAACCATCCTCAAAGACATGCCTATAGTAAGGGAATTCACTGATGTGTTTCCCAAGGAATTGCCTGGTATGACTCCTAGAAGAGATGTTGAATTCGAAATCAACATTAAACCTAAGGGATTTTCAATATATAAGACTATATATAGAATTATTTTTATGGAAGTTGAGGAGAAGAAACAATTAAAGGAGAATCTATATAAAGGGTTTATAAGACCAAGTGCTTCACCATAGGGTGAACCATTACTCTTCGACAAAAATAAGGACAGTTCAATGTGAATTTGGTTTAATTATTGTGAGATCAATGAAATCACGATAAAAACAAGTATACTTTTCCCCCAATTGATGACTTATTTGATCATCTGTGTGGAGCACAATACTTCTCCAAGGTGGATCTGTGGTTGGGATATTACCATGTAAGGGTGAAGAATGAGGATATCCCCAAGACTGCTTTTCATAAAAGGTATGGGAACTATGAGTTCATATTGATGCCTTTCATACTCACTAATTCTCATCTATATTCATGGCTAGATGAATATAGTGTTTAGATATTACCTCAAAAAATTTCTTGTAGTCTTCATAGACGATATTCTAATATACTCAAAAACCAAGGAGGAGCATGAAGAATTTCTGATCATTATGATAAAGACCCTGCGAAAGGAGAATCTCTATGCAATGTACAGAAAGTGTGAGTTTTGGTTCAATTAAGTCTCATTGTTGCGTAATATCATCACAAGAAATGGAATATGTTTGGATCCTTCAAAGAAAATATAAATTAAGATATGGATGAGGTCAACATTTGTGATAGATATCTATAGCTTCCTTGGGTTAGTTTGATATTATCACCAATTTGTGAGAACTTTATCATGCTTTCTGATCCCTCTTACCAAGCTAACTTATAAATGAGTCAAAGTTTCTTTGAATGAAGACTGTGAATAAAGATTCATGGAGTTGAAAAGGAGGCTTATCACTTCACATGTGATCACACTACCCACAAGTGGGGATATTTTTGTAATTTCTACTGATGATTTAAATAAGTGTTTATAATGTGTGTTGATGCAAAATCAAAAATTCATTGTTTACACCTCAACGCAATTGAAAAATCATGAGAAATATTATCCCACGCATGATCTAGAGTTAGTAGTTGTGATCTTTGCATTCAAAATTTGGCGACATTATCTCTTTGGGGAGAATTTTGAAATATATACGGATCAGAAAAGTCTCAAATATATATTCACATATAAAGAGTTTAATATTACCCAATTAATATGGTTAGAGATAATCAAGGATTATAGCTACTCAATACACTACCATACTCATGAAGCGAATAAAGTAGAAGATGCTATAAGTAGAAAGGACCCAGAAATTCTATCATTGATGAGAATTGAGTAGGATATTTTATTATTAGACTTGAAGAATATGGAAATGGGATTCATAAAGAAAGGAATATCATCAATCATTTCGCAAATGATTTCTCTACTGTCTCTTTTGGAAAGTATAAAGGGTGATCAAAAAGATAATGTGGGAATTTAGAAGAGAGTGGAAACTATCAGAAAAGGGAAATCCCTAGAGTTTAATGTTAATGAAGAATAAATTATGAGATTTGGGTCAAGACTATGTGTTCCATCTAATCATGAGTTAAAGAAAGATTTTTTGGATGATGCGCATAGTTTGAAATTTTCAATTCCACTATGAAACAAAAAGATGTATGGAGATCTCTGAGAGCACTATTATTGGAATAACATGAATAAGGAGATCTCAAAATATACATCAAAGTGTCTGTTACGTCAGCAAGTGAAGTATTAAAGTCAGAAGTATAAGGGGATGAAACAACCATTACCCATACCAACATGGAAATGGAAAAACAACACTATAGACTTTTTCACGGGAATTAAAAAGACATCCAAGGGAAATAATGATATCTGGGTTGTTGTGGGTTGTCTTACAAGGACTGAACACTTTATTGCGATTCAAGAGGGTTTCTCACTGGATCAACTGGCACAAATATAAATCAGAGAAGTTTTAAGTCTTCATGGAGTACCACTATCAATTGTATCCCATTGAGATCCAAGATTCACATATAAGTTTTGGAAAAGTATCAATAAATAACAAAACACATACCAGAACTTCAGTGCAGCTTATCACCCTCAAACTGATGTCCAATATGAGCGGACTATCCAGACACTTGAGGACATGTTAAAAGATTTCTCAATGGTCATCAAGGGAAGACGGGGCCAATATATTCATTTTGTGGAGTTCTCTAACAACAAATGTTTCGAATCAAGCATTCAAATGGACCCATATAAATCACTTTATAGGAAGAGGTGCAGAACACTAGCTTGTTGGGATGAATTTGGGGAACAAAAACATCTAGTTCCTGAAATTGTTGAAGAAATGGTGGAGAAGGATAAGACCATCGAGAAGCACATCAAATCTACTCAAAGTCGACAAAATATTTATGCTTATAATCATTGATGATACCTAGAGTTTAATTTTGGAAACATATTATTCCTTTTCATGTATCTATGGAAGAGAGTGATGAGATATGGGAAGAATGGAAAGCATAGTCCAAGGTACATTAGCCCTTTTGAGATCCTTGATCTCATTGTAGCAGTGTCGTATCGACTAGCACTCCCACCGAACCTATCTCAAGTACATGATGTATTCCATGTGTTCATCTTAAGAATGTACATATTAAACCCATAACATGTACTCAATCCAGAGGTGTTACCATTAGAGAATTACCTTTTTTTTAAGGAGTAGTCGGTGAAGATCATAGATCACAGATAAAAATTTCTATAAAACAAGACAATTCCCCTCATCAAGTTGTTGTGGAGAAACCACAAGTCTGAATAAGAAACATGTGAACTAGAGGAATTTATTAAATAGAGTTACCCTCATCTATTTTAGTGTGGGAAAAATAAATTTTGAGGGTGAAATTACTTAACGGAAAATGGTTGTAACAACCAAAACTCTTATGAATAAAATTCCCCTTTTTGATTTAAAGGATATAAAAAACACATGCACTTATTATATTTTATTGTATACAATTGGAATTTAAATTATTGTTAAGTATATTTACCATTGATAATATATCCATTAAATAATGATCACATGACTCATATAAATATAGGGTTTTAACATATTCTTTTGTCACAAACAAAGGAAATGATGGCCTCATCCAGTAGAATTATACCCTATGAAGCCCATTTTTCGGAGCTCCTGAGGGATATATTATTTATGGGATTCTCCTTTATCCAATCCAAAATTGTGATCCAATAACTTAATCATGATCAAAAATGATTATAGGAGAAGTTAAAGTGCATCAAAATCACTTCCCAAACCAGGTTCACTGAACGACCCCATGAAAACCCCAAAATCACACACCTTAGGCATAGGGTATATACCGGTGTAATAAAAAGATATGTATCAAGACCCTATCAATAAGATTATATACAATATTTTTTAATATAATAATGAATATATTTTTAATCTATTATAGTTAATTTGTAATTTATTTTTAAAGAACAAATAGTATTTTCTGTTTGTTAAGAAATCTATTTTTGTGAATTAATGGATTTTTAAAATAAATAATTTTTAAATAATATATTATTATTAAAAAAATTAATTAAATATAAATTATCTTATAATTTTTATGAATCAAAACTTAATTCTTATTATGGTTTGAAAACTATTTTTGTCAAAAACTATAAATTTTCAATCAAATTCGGGTTTTATTTTAAAAGAGAAAATTTAAATATTTAGAAAATTATTTATATAAAATTAATATTATTTTTGGTATCAAGATGTTGAAATTATCAATTGGTGAATTTTTTATAATTTTTGGAGACAGTCTATATTTTGGGTCGAAATTAAATACTGTATAAATCTACGGTGTGTTTTATCAAATCATAATGGACCAATAATGATGTAATAAATACCATAAAAGGTATATTAAGACAAATATATTTTTTCCCTTCAAAATAATGTAATTTTAGGTTTATTAAATTTATTTTTCAAATCCTTAGTGAATCTTCCAAGAATTATAATATATTTTAATATTTTAAAATCTTTTCTATGAAAGTGTGAATCACCTCCACATAAATAAGGTAATTATTTTAATATATTCCGCCATTGGCATTATAAAATAATGTACACCACCCCCCACCCCCCCCCCCCATTAGAAACCATGGTCAAAAAATATGGTATGGTTTTGCTTTTGAATATTTTATTATGAAGTGTACAAAACCAAAATAATAAAGAAACCCTCATTTATTCCTATATAAACCCACACAGGATCCCATTTCTCTTAACTAAAGATCTTTGAAGCTATATCACCCTATTCCCCCTACTCATTAGAGTCCTCCCATGGAACCACCAATCTCTCAAGAATCCTCTCCCATTCCCTTGGGGTCACGCATCCAAGTAAGGGATCCTTAGCTTCCTCTCCTCCTTTGAATTCAAGAACATTGTTTGAAATTAGTCTTTTTAATTTCAATTAGTTATATTTTATTCCTTTTATAATCAATTCCCTATTTTAAATTTGATTTTATTTCAATGATGTGTCATTTATCCTCCCCCATTTGTATCATTACCTAAGTCGTAACTATGTCAAAATTCTGTAAGGGATTTCTCTTTCTCCTCTTTTTATCAAGCAGTCATTTTTGATATGACCTTTAATATACAATTTCTTAAGTTGGGATACATTCTTAATTATACTCCTTATTGACCATTTGATTTTTAAATTATTATATACCCTTTTCTCTCTCCTCAACCCATTTTACGAATTTCTTTTTGACATCTTTATGCCTTTGAAATTGCACATCAATTTTCCATCGAGTAGTGAATACCATACCCATTTATATATCAAGGGTATTCACCTTTATTCTCATATACTTCTTTATTGGGGACTTACCTGTATTTATTCCATATTACTGGATCATGTAATAACTTATTATTTTGAATTAATCCATGTTATATGATTTTGTGCAACACTTAAACATAAAAATGAAATTATTATGAATGGTGTGCCCTGATAATGATCCAATTCATTGGGTAATGTTTATTGTCATGATAAGTCATGTAAAATGGGTGTTTAATCATTATAATTCATGTGAAATGGGTGTTTACTCATGCTAATTCATGTGCAATGGGTGTTTACTCATACTAATTCATGTTCAAAGGGTGTCTACTCATGCTTGTGAAATGGGTGTTTACTCATTCTAATTCATGTGCAATGGTTTTTTACTCATGCTAATTCATGTGGAATTGGTGTTTAATCATGATAATCCATGTGAAATGGGTGTTTATTCCTGATAAATCATGTGAAATGGGTGTTTGCTCTTGATACTTCATGTGGAATTAGTGTTGACTCACACTACTCTATGTGAAATGAGCCTTGTCTCATTCTAATATCATGTTGTAATTTTCCACCACATTTCCTTGTTATGATTATCGTGCCATATCATGCCTTATTATTCATGTTCCTTTATGATTATTTGATATGACTTGTCTAACATTTTCTATTATCCTCATGTTATTCCATGTTTATTACCTTACAAGACTTTATATCTCACCACTTTCTTATACATTTCCTCAGGTTATCTCACACAGTGTTAAGTATGAAGGAATGTTGTGGTCATGTAAAATAAGTTTTCAACAAAGATGTTGCATTTAATGTTTTAAGTTGTTATGTAATATCCATAATTTTCCAAGACACTAGAGATATCGATCCTTTGAGTTTTATTAAGTGAAACTCTATTTAAAAAATCATGATTAAATATGAAATAAAGATTCTGGTTGTTATAGTTGGTATCATAGGATAGGTTTAGTTATTTTGGGATTAGGATTATAAAACCCTAGTGAAAACCCATTGGGATAAAACTAAGTGTTTGAAAACATCTAAAATTTTTGGTAAGTATAGATTAAGTGGTTTATTAAGAAAATACATCCCTATCTAGATACTAAAAGTTGGAATGGTTCTAGAACATATGTACCTATGTGTAACACCTCTGACAAGGTGTTTCGGGCTTGACTTAAGGTAACTTGGTACACAGCAATGGGGATTACTGTGCACCTGGTTTGATACTCCTAGGGTATATTCTTTGGTAAATTTATAATCACATTAAAAACCATCATTAAGATAAAAAATAAAATCCCATAAGAATATATATTAGAAGATATATAATTAATAACATATATTGAAGACTATAAATTCATAAGTTAAGGAAATAAATGTAATTTATATGTTATACCTTTATTTTTATTGGATTTCGATTTATGTGTTTAATAGTTTAAGAAAAAACATCCCAAATATTAAATTGGATAATTTATAACCAAAATCAAAAAGTGATGGATAGGGTTATCATCTATAGTTCTACACATTCCTTTATATCATGAAAGTTTATTAGAACAATTCAAATACCCCCAGAAATCATGGAATTAGATATGTTGATAAAGGCGACAAATGGAGAAAATATTTCATCCCATGTACATAACTCCTCCCATGTCACAATTTTTGGATTTAACTTCTCATATAAACTTTTCATACTTCCCTTGGTGTAATTTGATACAATATTTGGGCATGGATTGACTTTCTATATATAGAGCCAACATAAATTGGAACGGGAGGGAAATCACACACCAAATGGAGAATTGACCCCCGATTCTATACAATTTCAAGGAAGATGATGAATATTTTATATCACCATAATATCAAGTGTGGATATTAATTCCATATAATAAAGAGTATCTAGATCAAATAATTTAGTCAAAGGAAGGAGTCATCCTCAAATACATGACTATTGTAAGGGAATTAGATGATATGTTTCCTGAGTAATTGTCTGGTCTTCCTCCTAGTAGAGATGTTGAATTCTTGATCGATCTTATACCTAAGGCATTTCTAATGTCCAAGACTCCATATAGAATGGCTATTATAGAACTTGAGGAGATAAAGAAACAATTATAGGAGAATGTAGATAAAGGGTTTATATACCCAAGTGCTTCACTGTGGGGTTCACCAATCATCTTCATCAAGAAGAAGGATTGTTGAATACACTTTTTCATTGATTTTCATCAGATCAAAAAAATCATGATAAATAAAAAGTATCTTTTTTACCAGAATTTATGACTTGTTCGATTAGTTACATAGAGTACAATACATCTCCAAGTTGGATCTACAGTTGAGATGTAACCAAGTAAGGGTGAAGAATGAGGATATCCCCAAGACTACGTTTAGTATAATGTATGGGAATTATGAGTTCATAGTGATGCCTTTCGGACTTGCTAATGCTCCAGAAATCTTTATGGACATGATTAATTGAGTCTTTAGAGATAATCTTGAAAAATTTGTGGTAGTCTTCCTAGAAAATATTCTAATATACTCCAAAACCAAGGAGAATCCTAAGGAGTATTTGAGCACTGTAATAAATACCTTGCAAAAGTATAAGCTCTATGGGAAGTATAGTAATTGTGGGTTTTGGTTGAAGTAAGTCTCATTATTGGGGCATATCATCACAAGCAATGAGATATATGTAGATCCTTCAATGACAAAAGCAATTGAGGGATGTTTGAGGCCTAAATTTGTGATAGATATTTGTAGCTTCCTAGGGTTATATGGATATTATCACCAATTGGTGAGAAATTTATCACACCTTCCAAACCCTCTATCTAGGCTAACTCGGAAGGAAGTCAAATTGTATTAGAATTATAAGTGTGAAAAAAGCTTCATCAGGTTGAAAAAGAGGCTTATCACTGCACCTGTGATCACACTACACACAAGTGGGGAGATTTTCATAATATTAAGTGATGATTCAAAGAAAGGATTAGGATGTTTGTTGTTGGAAAATGACAATGTTATTATGTATTCTCCAAATCAGTTGAAAATTCATGAACAAAACTATCCCACGCATGATTGAGAGATACTAGTTGTTATCTTTGCATTGAATATATGGAGACATTATCTCTTTGGGGAGAAATTAGAAATATATACAGATCAAAAAAGTCTCAGATAAATATATTCACATTGAAATATATGAATATGAGACAATGATTATGGTTAGAGCTCATCAAGGATTACGACTGCTCAATCCACTACCATCCTAGGAAAGTGAATAAGGTAGAATATTATCTAAGTAGAAAATAATCTCCGATCCAATAATTGATGAGAATTGAGTAGGTTATGATCTTCTTAAACTTTAAAAAGATAGACATGGGAATTATAAAGAAAGTAACACCATCAATCCTTTCACAAATGATTCCTCAACCATCTCTTTTGGAATGGTTAAATACTACTCAAAAATATTGTGTTGGAATTTAGAAAAAGTAGAAAATATCAGAAATGGGTAAACCTTAGAGTTTAATGTTAATGAATAATGAATTGTGATATTTGGTTCAAGACTATGTGTTTCATATAATCCTAAGTTAAATAAGGTAATTTTGGGTGATGCATATAGTTTGAAATTCTCCATTCACCTAGAAAACACAAAGATGTATGGAAATATTTGAGAGCACTATTGGTTGGATAACCTGATGAATGAGATCACGAAATAAACATCCAAGTGTTAGGTATGTCAGAAAGTGAAGGATGAAAGTAACAAGTATAAGGGGGTGATGCAACCATTACCCATACCAACATGGAAATGGGAAAACATCACCTTGGACTTTCTCAGTGGAATTCCAAAGACATCCAAGGGAAATAATGCTATCTAGTTTATTGTGGATCATCTTATAAGGACTATACACTTAATTTTTATTCAAGAGGATTTCTCACTGAATCAACTAGCATGGATATGCATCAGATAAGTGGTAAGGATTCATGGAGTACCACTATCAATTGTATCTGATCGAGATCCAAGATTTACCCCTAAGTTTTGGAAAAGTCTCCATCATTCTCTAAACACATATATCATCTTCAATATGGCTTATCACCCTCAAAAATATGACCAATATGAGTGGAATATCCAGACCCTTAAGGAAATGTTTAGATATTTCTCAATGGACTTCTTGGGTAGATGGGACCAATATCTTCCTTTGGTGGAGTTCTCTTGTAACAACAATTTCTACTCAAACATTCAAATTACCCCCTATGAATCCCTTTATGGGAAGAGGTTAAGAACACCATCTTGTTGGGATGAAGTTAGGGAATGAAAAATTTTAGGTCCTAAAATGGTTGAAGAAATGGTGGAGATGGTGCAAGCCATCCAGCAGCACATCAAAGCTGCTCAGAGTCGACAAAAGAGTTATGTTGAAAATCCTCGATGTGCCCAAGAGTATGATGTTGGAAACATGTTATTCCTCCACATAAATCCATGGAATATATTAATGTGATCTAGGAAGAATGGAAATCTTATTATAAGGTACATAGGACCTTTTTATATCCTTGATCACATCGTAGTAGTGGTATATTTACTAAAACTCCTAACAAACCTATCTCAAGTACATGAAGTATTACATGTGTCCCTCTTAAGAAAGTACATACCAGACCCATAACATGTACTCAATCCAGAGGTGGTACCATTAGATAATGACCTTTCCTATGATGAGTAGCCATTGAATATCTTAGATCATTGAGAAAAATTTCTAGGAAATAAGATAATTCCCCTCATCAAGTTGTTGTTGAGAAACCACAAGTTTGAAAAAGAAATGTGGGAATCAGAGGAAGTGATGAATCAAAGTTACCCTCAACTGTTTTAGTGTAGGAAATGAAAATTTTGAGGGAAATCTTTCTTAATGGGGGATGGTTGTAACGACCCAAACTATTATGAATAAAAGTCCCCTTTGTGACTTAATGGATATAGAAAACACATGCACTTATTTTGTTTTATTCTATCCAATTTGAATTTAAATTACCATTAAGTATCTTTACCATTGATAATATATTCATTGAATAGTCATCACATGAATAGTATAAATATAGGGTTTTTACAAATTCTTTTGTCACAAAAAAGGAATTTATGACCTCATATAGAAGGATTGTACCCTATGGATACCATTTATCAGAGTATCTGAGGGATATATAATTTATAGTATTTTTCCTAGACCAATTCTAATATAAGATCCAACAACTTAAGTTTGAGTGAAACCATTTCTAGTACAAGTTTAAGCTCATTGAGATCATGGACCAAACCATGTTCACCGAACGACCCCATGAAAACCCCACCATCACACACCTTAATATTAAGGTGGATGTCAGTGTAATAAATGGATATGTATCAATACCCTATCAATAAGATTATGTACATTATTTTTTTATATAATAATGAATATATTTTCATTCTATTATTGTTACATTATAAATTATTTTTAAAGACAAAAATAGTATTTTTGGTTAACTAAGATATATATTTTGATGAGTTAATGAATTTTTGAAATAAATAATGTTTTAATAAAATATTATCATTAAATAAATTTTATTAAATATAAATGATCATATAATTTTTATGAAGTCAAAATTAATTTTTATTAAGGTTTGAAAACTGTTTTCGTCAAAACCCATCAATTTTCAATAAAAGATAGTTTTTTTTAAAAGATAAAATTCAATTATTTAGAAAATTATTTAGATAAAATTAATATTAATTATTTAATCAGGAATTCAAAATTATTTAATGGTGAATTTTTCATAATTTTCTGAGATAGTAAAATTTTCATGTAAAAATTAAATATCATATAAATATACATTGTGTTTTATGACATCATAGTGGACCAATAATGATGTAATGACTACCATAAAAGGTATATTAGTACAAACATATATTTTTCCATTAAAATAATCTAATTTTGGGTTTATTTTAATTATTTTACAAATCATTAGTGGATCCTCCAAGACTAATAATATATTTTTGGATTTGAAAATCATTTATTTGAAAGTGTGAATCATCTCCACATAAGGAAGGTCAGTTTTTTAATATATATGGCCCTTGGCCTTATAAAATATTTTATACCAGTCCCCTTTTCTAGAAACCATGCGAACAGACCATGGAATAGTTTTTTGTTTTGAATATTTTATTATGAATTGTCCAACACCAAAATAATAATGAAATCCCTCTCCTTTCCAATGTAAACCCATCCAATATATCATTTATATTCACTGAATATATTCGAAGCTAGAACAACCTATACCATTACTCCCTATAATACTTTAAAGGATCCCACAATCTCCTAATAAGCCTCTCCCAAGCCTTTGCAGTCACACATCCAAGTAAGGGATCCTCACCTTCCTCTCCACCCTTCAATTCAAGAACCTTGTTTTCAATTAGCCTATTTAATTTCAATTAATTTTATTTTGGTCAATTTATAATAAATTACCTACTTTAAATTTGATGTCATTTCAATGAGGTTTCATTTATATTCCCACATTTGGACACTTACATAAGTCGTAACTATGTTGAAATTCCATAAGGGATTTCTCTCTCTCCTCTTTTTATCAGGAACCTCATTTATGATATGCCCTTTAATTTCCAATTGATTAAGTTGGGATAAATTCTTAACTATCCTACATACTATCCATTTCATTTTTAAATGATGTGAGACCCATTTTTCTCTCATCAACCCATTTTATGAGTTTCTATTTTATGTTGTTATGCTGCTGGAATTGCACTACGATTTTCCATCGGGTAGTGAATACCATACCAATTTATCTTTCAAGGGTATTCACCTTTATTATCATATACTTATTGATTATGAAATTGCATTTATTTATTCCACATTACATGGGAATTATGAGTTTTTAGTTTTTTGTTTGGTTAATCTACTGAAACTATTTTATTTATGGACCTTATGAATAAAAAATTTCATGAGTTCTTGGAAATGTTTTTCGTACTGTTTATTGATGAAATTTTGGTATATTATGAAATTCAATAAGAACATAAAATACACTTAATTATAGTTTTTAAAACCATAAAATAAAATAAAAAAAATGGTAAATTTGGTAATTGTTAATTTTGGTTGAAAAAAATTTCTTTCTTGGGTCATATTGTTTCTAAATATGGAATAATTGTTGAACCTGCTAAAAAAAGTTATTTAAGAATACCAAAGACCCAAAAATATCACAAACAGTCAAAGTTTTCTTAGATTAGTGGGTTATTACAAGTGGTTTTTTGAAGAAAAAAATTCTTAGTTGTGTATCCCACAAACTAAGTTAACTTGAAAGGGACTTAAATTCATTTGCACGAAAGATTTTGATTATTTTTTTAGGAACTAAAAATATGTTTGGTTAATGATCTAGTTTTGTATTTTCCTTCCATAAATGGTTAATTTTTTATCTATAATGATGATTCATTGAAAATAATTTGTTTCTCCCTTGAAAAAATTGATCTGGTAATTTTTTATGCCTCACCTCAGTTGAACCTCATGAGTTAAATTAGCCTGAACATGATTTGGAATTAACTAATATGGGTTTTATTTAAAAAAATTGGAATAATTTTAATTGAGTACAATTTGAAATATATATTAATCAAAAAAAATTAATTATATACTCACTTGAAAATAATTGAACATGTGACAAAGAATTTTATTATACCTAATCAAGGATTATGATTACATGATTCATTACCATCTAGGAAAATAAAAAACGTGGTCGATGCTTCGATTTGAAAAAATAATTCTACATTAACCATGTAACATTTAGAATATGATACTTTAGTCAATGATTTGATAATATTTGGCATAGAAGTTGTGGATGTAGGGACATAATCTATTTTTTTCTAGGTTTAATACAGTTGAATTTATCATAAATAATTATGCAAGCTCAAAAGGAGGATCAATCATTGCAAGAAAATGTAGAATATCTTAAGAAGGGTAAGTGGAATGATTTTAATATTGATGAAGAAGATGTTTTGAGGTTTAGAAAAATATTATGTGTGCTTCGTGATTACCAGTTGAGGAAATATTTGTTGAGTAAATATCAAAGTTCTCTATTCTCCACTCATCAGGGGAGCACTAAAATTTGCAAAGAACTTCGGTAGTATTACTATTGGGGTGGATTGAAAAGATATATTTCCCACTTTAACTTGAAGCGTTTGAATTTTCAGTAGGTTAATGAATAATGAAAATTATTGAAGGGTATTATTTAACATTTTCTAGTGCTGAAATGGAAATAAGGAAATATATCAAGGGATTTAATTGTAAGATTACAAAATAATTCACAAGTTAATAATGTGATTTGGGTTATTGTTGAACGATTAATGAAATATTCACATTTCAATCCAATTCAAGATACAATATATTTAGATCATCTTTATCTGTTGTATATAAAGAATATATTTAGGTTACATGGATTACCACTCTCTATTGTATCAAACCATGATCCTACGTTCACATAAAATTTTAGGAAGGGACTTTAGAAGTCTTTGTTATTTAATTAAATATCAGTAAAACTTTTCATCAATAATATAATGGATAGTGTAAGCAGAAAATTCAGTACCTGGAATATATTCTTCATTATTGTTAAATATATTATCAAGGAATTTTGTATCAACATATTTCTTTGGTTGATTTTTCTTATAAAAAATAGTTTTCATTCTAGTATACAAATGGTACCATTTGAGGTGTGATATGGAAAGCGGTGTTAGACACTAGAATTTTGGGATGATGTAGGAGAAAGGAAGTTTATAGGACTAGAGTTGGTAGAGGAAATGGTAGATAAGTTTCAGTTAATTCAGCAATGTATAACGACAACTTATATAAGGTAGGAAAGTTATGAGGATAAACGGAGTAAATATCTTTCTTTCGGTGTAGGTGATCATGTATTTCTCAAATTTTCACCCTAGAAATGTGTTATGTGATTTGTTAAGAAGAGTATGTAAGTAAATATTTCATTGGAAAATATGAAATCCTAGAGAATTTTAGATCATTTTCCTACCAAGTGGGATTACCTCTGAGTTTATCCTAGGTACACAGTTTTTTTCATGTCTTGATGTTAAGGAAATATGTGTTAGATTCATCTCATTTTTTGAGCTGTGATGTAGTTCAGTTGGAAGATAGCATTTATTATAATGAATAGAATATTCAAATTCTTGACCATAGATATGAAGTGTTGTGAAATAAGGTGATTCACCAAGTTTAGGATTTATGGAAAAACTATATGGTTCAAGAGGCAACATAGGAATTTGAAAATACTATGAGGGAAAATTATCCCCACTTGTTTAACAAGTAAATAAAATCATGTAGATGAAATTTAAAAAAAAGTTATATGGATTTAAAAACCCTTGTAAGGATATAAAAAATCATTTTCATATTTATTTATATGAATTATATGGTTACATTCATTTTAAAAATATTTAGTAATTTTTAAATCAAAAAAGTAAATAATTGAAGACTTTTCTCATAAGGTTTTAATTTAAACTATAATTTATAAATTTTAGAATTTTTATTTTAAAATATAAATATAATTTTTTAAATCAACATATAAAAATTTACCTATAGTGAAATTTTGTTATTTTTTATAAAATATTAATTTTTTAATGAATAGTGAAAAATATCGTTTTTTGTAAAAAAATATTTTATTTTAAATAAATATTTTAATTTAAAAGTACCAATATGTTTTAGATATTATTTTAAATCAAAATAAGTATTATTTTTTCATATTAATTCTACTTGATTATTTTTTAATCAACTTTATATTGGTTTTTAGTATAAGTTTTGTTTTGGTTCAAAAATAAGTTTTTCTAAAAACTATTTTAAAATGAATAATGTTTCTCTATTTTAATTAATGAAAATAATACCTATAGGGGAATTATTTAAATAAAATTTATAGATTATATATAATTAAATAATTATTTATTGTAATATAATGAATATAATTATTCATATATTTAATATAAAACCATATTTTTCTTAAAAAATACTATACTTGAAAACCTTTTTTTGTAGTATCTGTGGGTTTTGTTTTAAATTTAATTTTTTTAAATTATATGATTTGAATTGGTAAAATTTATTAAGTACTTATAATAATAATAATTTCTAATTTCTAATAACTTCAACTTAATTTTTGACCAAAATTAATAGTGAAAAGAGTAAAAATTAATTATCACGGTTAAGGTAAAAATGGATTTACTCGAGGTAAAAAAAACATATATTGGTTAAAATGAACTAAAAACTTGTATGTTTTTTTTTATAGCCATATTTAGACATTTTATGTTCTAGGTTTGATAATTTACAATTTTGGAGTCTTTTTGCATGAAACAAATGTTGGTATGATTGAATCTTTTCGAAAAAAAATACAAGTGTGTCACTCACCTCACTTATAGAAGGTCAACCACTCTTCTCCTCTCATCACACCTTAAAAAATAATTGGTTTGGAAAATACATGACCAAATAAATTTCTTCTTATCATCCTATAATCCTTATTTTCGTATAAATTCAACTATGTAAGGCCATTGGTTCAAACTAAAAGAAGTTACCCGAAAAAGAGGTAATGCTTGCCAACTTGTGTTTTTATATTATTTCTTCCATCACCCGCAACAATTATTATTAAACAAAACTTATATAATAACCATAGTATATTATATATAGTTATATATTGCTATTTTAATTTAATATCCTAAATCATTTCACTCTTCCATCCAATGGGTTATGAAATCAACATTCATGTGTACGAAGAACTACAACCTCATGAACTGATGTCATTCATTTCTCATTACCACCTCTCACGGTCGGTTATAATTATGAATAAAAATTATATATGTGATATTAATAAAATAATTATAAATATTTATTCATTATATCATATATAAATTTTTTTGCATTCCGTTCTATGGGGGATACGATAACGTCGTTCGTCTGTATAGCGGACTACCGCCTCACAAAGTAATGTGATTTGTTTTTCACTAACGTGATACATGGAAGGAAATAAGTGTAAATATAATGAAAATATGTGATATAAATGACATAATTATGATATTAATGACATATTTATAATTACTAAAATATAATATATCATTTTATTTCTTAACTTTTCATTCACCAAAAAAGTGATGATGGTGTTCTTGTACGTGTGGACTTCCTCCTTCACAAAGTGATGTGACTCTTTTTTATCATCATTCCACATGGATACTAAATTTAACTACATTTAAATAAATAATATGGTAAATATTTTTTTATTATAATTTTTGAAAGATATAATATCACTTACCTCCTTTCCATAATGATCATTGAAAAATGGAAACGTTACTGATGCATACATATGGCCTACCATCACCATGATTGTAATGTAATTAATTTATCAAAATAATATTTCACAATTGGTATTAAAATTATAAATTATGTATAAATATGATAAATATTTACTGATTATTATTATTATTTATATGTTTAATTAATGACCTATTTGACCACAGTCAACCTACCAAAGTCATTTTTTACATATAAGCTGAATATGGTCAAAACATTTGATGCCAACTTAATGGAAAATGTGATTTTATATAATATGGTATTAAGTGTAATAAAAGTAATAATCAACTTTAATGTTTCTAAAAATAGAATAAATAATTAACATAAGTTTATTATTCCAGAATATAAAGACACATGTGACAATTAGGACTCTATGTAAGTGACTTCATCTCAATTTCCTTTCATTCAGACATATTTTAATGTTATACACCTATACACTTTTCTGATGTGTATATACAGCCCCTTTGAAAAGTTATATCATGAATTTCTATATTCACATGGTATTTATTATTTTGTTTAATTTTATTCTTTCATTGGGGTTATGATTCAAATATTTCCAAAAGTGATAATGGGTTTTTCATTTAAAAATATATTTTGTTTCTTTCTTTACAACTCTTTATTTTCCATGTCCATTCTTTTAAAATGATTTTATGAAAAAAAAATATATGTAAATAAAATATTTTATAAAATGGATTTTATGTATCTTTAAATTTATTTAAATAGTTTTCAAAAATTAATCTTTTTAAGTTTTTTATGCAGAATTTTATGAAAAATTAAAAAAGGAATGTTCTATATAGTGAAAATGAATTTTCCCCAATTGTGACCATTATTTTATTTCCAGATTCAATTGAAACCTTTCATGCTTTCTTCAAAGAAAAATCCTTTTCATTTTTTTGAGTATTTTGGTATTGAAATATTTTTTCAAAGAAAAGGATGTTTTGGTATTGAAAATAGGTTTTTAAAAGGTATTTTTATATCCAAAAGTGATTTTATTGGGTGTTTAAAAGTGTTTTTCTTTAAAAAAAATTGATAGAAAAGTGCAAGCACGGAAACGTTTATTTAAGATATGGTAATTTATAATTATATAAAAACATTTTTCATGATATAACTTATATGAAGGGTTTACCCCCATTATATCTCATAGGTGAGCCTGATATATCTTATATCAAGGTTTGAGCCCCATTATAGCTCATGAAAAATAGGTGATCCCGATATATCTCATATGAAGGTTGATCCACATTTTAGATCTCCAATGCATTGGGTAATGATTATATTGGATGACAGAATAATGGTTATTCCAATTAAATGGGTTTTGAAATGGTTTTATGATTATGATTCTATAAGTTACCAAAAATATGTTTTAATTATTTACTAAGGATTTTAATGGCTTTCTTTGAGAAAAATTTCTATATGTTTTTCATGGGAAAAGGTGTTATTTACTACACTCAAAGAATATTGAAGGTGTAGATAAATATTATATGAGTTTTCTTATTTTTGAATAGAATAATGGTTTTATTTCTTCTTATGCCCCTTACTGAAATTTTTGTGCTCATCCCAAATTTTTAAAATAATTTTCATGGGATTTAATAATGGGTAATTGAAAGAAAGAAGTCAAGTTGAAAGTAATTAATATTTTTCATGAAATTAAATCATGATTTATTTTAATAGTTTTATATTATGGTAAAATGGATACTAAGAACTGTCCAATTTGTATTATATGGTTTTTTATATATGAGTTATGGAATAATTCTCTAAAACTCTAAACCTGAAAAGATCCTCAAATGTGATAGAATGAATTATTTAATTAAAACTCATGATTAATTAATGTTTTAGGATGAGTCCTTATAAAATTATATAAAAGTTATCTATTAAACACCATATATTTTATTATCCTATAGTTATTTATATAGTTTTCATGTTTTACTTTAAATATCCTCTTTTTGGTACATAAAACTATTGAGAATTTTTTTTAAGAAAATCAACCTTATTTCCCCCATGGTCGATGAAATGTTTCTTCCATTTACATGTTCTTTAAAATGTTTTCAAGAATTTTATTTTTTTTATGATAAAACGATTATTTAAATCTATTTTAAACCATATTTAAATTTATTTTCAATGTTTTAAATTAAGGATTCTAGTCATTTTCCTAACAACTTGCTTTTAGACTATTTTAAAAAACTGTGAAATGAATCTTTTTTTAATGTCTACTGTATAAATGGATTTTACCACCACAATGACCTTTATTTTATTTGAAAATTCCTTTACATTTTTTCATGGTAGTTTTCAAACAAAATAATTTTCTCAAGATTATGTAAATTTTTTTATTTTTAAAGATACTGAAGGAAAAAATATATTGTACCCAATTTTTAAAAAAAATAAAATACTCTTTTTAAGGTATTTTTTATCTATTACAACATCCTTTGTTGTTTATTTTTATAATTTGAAGATATTATCTAATTATATCATCCATTTTATTTATATTAATGGATTAAAATTATATATTGATGAATGTTTTTGAAAATTACTTTTATTACATGGTTTTTATTATGATTAATTTATGAATTTCTTTATTATATTATGCACACAAATGTATAGTTTTTATTATGGAATGGTTGGGTACGTTAAATTCATCCAATGCATTGGGTAATGGTTTATATCTAATGAGATAATATAGAATATGATGGGGATTGATCATAGTTTATTAAGGGACTCTATCCACTATGATAGTCTTGGGAGTGAACCTTGACTAAGTAAATCATGGAATGGGGAATGTACTCGATCCATTATGGGAATTTTTCCACATTTATAGTCTTGGTAGTGAACCATAAATAATGAAATTATTTTCTATTCTTATGATTTTTTCACAAAATACATAGGACATGTTCTTTTTATGGTATGCTCTCATGGATCATGATTGATTAAAGATTATTCCTATATCTTATGACTCATGTATTTTTAAATTCAAAAGTTTTGTCTCATGACTCATGATTTATAATATATGATAGATTAGGAATGTAATTTTCATGTTTTAATCATGATATCAAACTATTATACATATCTTGTTATTTCATTGGATCATTAATTTATATCTACCATTTTTAACCTTATTAGGAATATTATCTCACCCTTTATTAGGTTTCCATTTTCCAAAGGTTATGGAGAAAGGTATAATTAAGAAAGTTATAATAAGGGTATGGTGATGGAAGAAATTTGTGGAATATTTTGAAGATATTTTATTAAATAAGTTGATTATGTATCTAGTCTCTAAATACACCAATCCTTTATGGTTCTTGGTTGGGTATTACTGTAAAATGTATGGAATATCATCTAAAATGATGCAAAATTTGTTTATTTATGCTTTATCCACCTCATATTAGGCACTCAAAGGGTCTGGATAAGTGAGGTGGTGAAATACTACTTTTATAAGTGAGGGGAGTGACACTCTTGTAAATACTTGATTTCTTAATATATAATAAATTTTAAACTCCATTAAAGTGGTAAAAAATTAGTCAATTTCAGAAAATAAGATATTTAGGATCAAGATTCCACTAAAACAATAACATTTATACATGTTTTTGTGATATTTTTGGCCTTATCCCATTTTTTAATCTCCCTTTTAACCCTTTCAACCTTTATCAAAGTGACAAACATTTACCATGGTAACTTATTTTTATAACCAGAAATGAAATGGAAATTATTATTTAATTTAAACAATATGATTCTAAAAATGAAAACTATTTTATAAGATTTAACTTATAGAGATGCTAAAAATTAATTTTAAAATTAATATGAATAACTCAATGACAAACAATTTTTAGAAAAAATGAATATTAATATTATATTTTAATTTTCACCAAAATAAAGCATAATACTAAAATTTTAAAATTTTTTAATTTTTTGACTAAAAAAGAGATTTACGTTACTTTCAAACTAATCCAAAATGAAATGCTACCTTTCTAATACTTAATCAAAGTAAAAGTTATGGTATGTGTGAACAATATATTTTCTGTTATTTATCTAAGAAATCATCCCTTTCTCAAAAATTAAAATAATTAAAACTTAACTAATTTTTATATATTGAATATAAAATTTATTTCATTTTATCAAAATAAATATTATAAAATTTAAAAATATACTTTTTAAACAAAACTATATAATACATGTAAAATTGTGAATTTAGAATAAAAAATACTTCCCTTTCCTAATGTAAAATCATATTATTATTCCAAATTTTAACAAAATTATTTAAAAGGTTATAATAATAAATATTAAAATAAATCAATTGAATTAATATTAATAATATATAAAATTGATTTATTAAAAAATCCTATGTCATCACAAAGAGTTTGGTTGTCGAGTCTGGGATGAAAATTCTTGGAATATTATCAAACATTGAAATGTTATATTCAATAAATGGATTCTATAAAATGGTTAAAACTCAAACGAGGTTGTTGATGAGAGAAAAGTGTCATCATAAGGTGGATTTAAACATAATTGGTATTCAAAATATATGTATTTTTAGATAATTTAATATGTATTTTGGTACCAAAAATACAAAACTATCCAGAAGGTACTGTGACGTCCCAACCCTGGTGCTACTAAACGGTTCCCCAAGCCGGTTGGCCACATGCCCTCAAGTTTTCCTCCCTTTATTCTAGAGGGAATTGACTAGCTGCAAGGGTCTGGTAAGTCAGTCTTAGGTATATTATACCCTCCTTTATTAGAATAAAAAACCAACATAAGAAAACAAAAATAACCAAGTATGGAAGCATATAAATAACCAAAACAATACCATGTCATATGATATTAAAAACATGAGAATACAATACTCAACTGAAAGGTAAAAAATTCTATAATAATTTGAATATCATGTGTCTACAATGAAACTAAAGGTAAAGAAACAACAACTCCCAAATATATCTTGAACCACATTTGATTCCCTTTCCCATGCTCCAATTCCAAATAGAAACTTATCCCATGGCCTTACCCTTATCCCGTTCTACAACAACAAAGTCTACTAGAGTGTCGATCTGGCATCCCGAATAAGGTGTGATCACAATTGAGTAGGCCACCACCAATGGTGTCTAAAACATGCCTAGTTAAAAGAAAGTGTATGTAGTTTTATGAAGAAATTAATACAATGCATAATTAAATATTTATCATATTGTTATTTAATATTTAATCTTAACATTAGCCCCATTTTCAATTCATGTTTTCCATTTGAATCATCATTCATTGTTACCATTAATTTGGTGTTTAATGTCATGTCAATCACCCCAAATCTCATTTATTTTAGATCACCATGACTAACACTCTATATCTCATTTGGTGTAGGTCATTATGCCAAGAACCCCAAAATCTCAATCTAGGATAACTATTGGGAAGGAACGTCATGTCCATGTCCAAACTTCTAATCAGTCTATAATTCCACGTATAGCACCAAAAAAATCTCATACATTTAATCATTCTTTAATTGAAAATAATTATCCACATATTTCCATGAATAATCCAATTATTGGTTAAAAATTTCAAAGGCCATTAGTTAACTCAACAATTAACTAATAAAATAATCTATTAATTAATTCATCAATTAATTAATTAGTAAACACAATTCTCATTTTATAATTAATTATTCACACTTAATTATCCATATAAAATATAACCTTTTCAAAATTAATTCTCACAATTAATTATCTTTGATCAACATCATAGCATATAATTAATTCTTAGAATTTATTATCTCACATAGCCAAACATCATTTCATAATTAATTCCCCTAAATTAATTATCTTAACACAATTAATTTAATATCTCAATTACAATATCTCAACCCATAAACAATCTCCAAAACAAATATCTATTTGTTCAGCCCCCCTTTGTTTTTTTCGAGATTAAATTATCAATGGATCACCAGTCAATTCCACATTCTTAATTACTCCAAATTAGAAAATCAATTATCAAGGGAAGCTAAAAAAATCATAAACTCACATTCACATGTCAAATCCACGACAATGGGAGTTTACTTTAGACCACCTACCTCAATTTATTGAGGGATGTTAGCACAATGAAAATCCCCAAAATTCGAGCAGCACAACGTCGTAGATCAAGCTCCGGATCTAAATCCCTAAACCAAAATTAAGATCAAAGGAATCAAGATCTTGAAAATCTTTATCTAGATCTGCGATCCTAGATCTAGATAGCGACACATAGGTTTAGATCCATGTAAATGGTGGAGATCTTCCATGAAATTATCAAGTAAATGTAGAGTAATGAACGGGATATGCAATGGGATGAAATCCACTTACCAGGAAGAGAGTGAATCTTCAATTCGAGATTTTAATCTTGAAGAAAGATGTTTGAATCACCTAGTAATCCTTCTACTAGGCTCTAGGATCACATAGAATTTTTCAATCCCGATCCAAGGCTTAAATATGGGTGTCTCAGGGGTTCGGTTTATTTTAAAAATAGATTTTTGGATATTTAATCTCGCATGTTTTGTTTCCTGAGAAGAGGCACACAGTTAGGGAAAACTGTGTGCCAAACTTGTGGACCTCTCTATCCAGGTTTTCATGGTTGGAATGGTTTAGTCGCATGGTTTTTCAAACCATGTGTAAACCATGGGGACCTCTATGTCCAGGTGTTTCCGATGCTTTCTCTGGGGTGCGTGCATCCGTCTGTGGAGGAAGGGCACCTGTTTCCTCGCATTCCTACTTTCCAAAGGTGGGCGGCATCCGTCGCTTATTCAGGGATGTTTCCTCCATGATCTAAATAGGATGATAGGATGTTGGTTCCTTCTTCCAGAGATTCCTCCTCAGAATTCATCACCTAGTCTGGGTATCCCTTATGGACTATGAAGTTGTTCATGAAACTCTTCCCAGTTCCATTTCTTCGTGGACACCGGTAAATTACACTACTTCTGTCGGGACATTCCAAGGGTTCTGGTTAAGGCAGAAACCTTCGGTCGGTGTAGTAGTCACATTGTACATCACTGGCATGTATGGATGTTGGGACACTAGCGTGTCTGGGTTTTTCCCCTTACTAAAGGGCCTCTTGAGGGCGCGGAAGCTCGAGGCATCCCACATCAAATGCAGGGAATTATATGACATAGACTTGTATCTTAGGTTTTCCGCATATTCCTATGTTTAACATAGGGTATGTCGTAGGTTTATCGTCTATAGGAGACAGATCAGACTAGTCGGAACACTAACTATAGTGGATCAGATGGGTGTGACACCTAGAGGAAACATTGATGCTAAGAGGTGAATTGGAATGATCTCACCGGGATGTGGTGACCCTGGTAAGAATCAGGATGGATGATGAATGGTTAAATAAAGTGGATTAATAATGATATGGAGTTGACTTGAGAGTGACAGTGATGTTGGGCTTGAGCATTGAAGAGACCTCCTACGTATCCCCATGGCAGGGAATTAAATTTTGCGTAGTTTCGGAAGCGATGGGACACCTAAGGAGGTGAACTGTATGGAGGGGAACTGAATGAAGTGGAACCTCCAGGTTGGGGCATGAAATTGGGGTGCATGCGAAGGACAGTGACCCAATGACATGATGGGGCTTACGCGTGATTAGCGGCCTGAGAGTTGGTCTGACGCTACTAGGATGGACCAGCGATCTGGGTCCCAACAGAAGGGACAAAAGAAACTTACTACCAGGCTCAGATTTAAAATGACTTAACGTTGACATGGACTCACAATGACTTAATGTAACATGAGGTCAACAACGGCTTACCATTGGGTATGGATTAACAAAGGATTACCGTTCTATGGGGTCACAACAGCTTACCGCAGGATGGGGTCACAACGGCTTATCGCTGGATGGGGTCACAACGCCTTACCATTGGATGGGGTCTAAACGGCTTACCATTGGATGGGGTCACAATGGCTTACCGTTGGATGGGGTCCCAACAGCTTACCGCTGGATGGGGTTAAACCTAATGGAGGCTTCCTACGTACCCTGTCTAGGAGACAAGGATCAAGGTCCACATAGTTTGGGATAGTGTTTGGTGAACCGACGTGAATATGATCGGGACTAATAGGTGTTGGGATTGAAACTCAGAGAGGCTTCCTAGATACCTTGCCTTGACAAGGATCAAAGTCCACATAGTTTGGGATGGTGTTTGGTGAACTGACGTGAAGTTGGTCGAGACCGATAGGTGTTGAGCTTGAACCTCAGGGAGGCTTCCTACGTACCTTGACTTGACAAGTATCAAAGTCCACATAGTTCATGGTGGTGTTTGGTGAACCTACGTGAAGATGTTCAGGAGCAATAGGTGTTGGGATTGAACCTCATGGAGGCTTCCTACATACCTTGCCTTGACAAGGATCAAATTCCATGTAGTTTGGGTGGCGTGTGGGTGGATTACACTCTAGGACACCCAAAGAGGATTTCATGGTCGATGCTTTCTCTAAGACCATGTCAGTCATGCACGGTGTGAGAAATAAGAGGCAGCAAAGACCTGATGATCACATCGTGAAATGTGCATCTGTGGGAAGTGGAGTGGGGCTTATACTTATTTAGTATCCCAAAGAGGAAATAGGGGGCTTATGTGTGGTTAGCAGCCCAAGGTGATGGAGATTGTGACTTACTCTAGGGTGGAGGCCCAGGTGGCAACAAAACCCCGTGGGAGAGGGATTTTCACTGAAGAAATGAGGGATTCATCACCCCCCCTCCCTCTGGCCCTTGGCACCAAGGAATATAGGAGGATCAAGGATGCTACCTCTTGCAAGAAAAGTTAGGGGCTTACACCGAGGTGGTTTCCCTTTCCCCATGGACAAATACCACTCCAATAGAGAGGATCTCATTCCATGCAGAATGTCCAAGTTGGGAGACCCCAAGTACGATGCGTGGGGAGAGGTCACAGTTTAATGTCGTGTGCTAAGGATGATAGTGCTTGGCAGTTTAACGTCCTGTAGCTCATACGATGTGGGTGCACTCCGCACCCCTATCACTTATATAACAGATACCTCCCACCCCTTGGGGAATGGAAGGAATCAGATAAGTCATGTTAAGGTGGGGTTATGGAGCGATCCATTGAGGGGTCCACTTTAGCATGGCTATGCAATGAAGCAATAGTATTTTGTGTGCCTATGCGAAGAAGCATGAGCCAAATCAACGCAACGAAAAGCGCCTCCCAAGGGACTTTGAAGTTACTTCATGCGATCCTAGAGGGTCATATGAGAGAAGGGTGTGTGATGTAGATGTTTTGGGCATAAGAGGTGCCTGAAAATGATATCCAGAAGAGGGACATCGAACAAGTGCTAAAAAATTACGCATGAGGGGGGCTCGTGCGCAAATGGGGAAGCTACACGGAAAAGGCCAGAGTGAGTGGTCTCAGACGTTTTTATGTAATTGTAGAGGTTTTCATGCAATAAGCGCACAATTGGAATAGTTGCACAGAAGATACCCAGTGTGCGTGCAATTGGAGAGGTTGGCGCACAATTGGAATGGAACAGTTGCGTAGAAGAGACCTGGTGTGCACGCGATTGGAGTGGTGGGAGCGCAATTGGTGTGGAACAGTTGCACGGAAGAGACCTGGTGTGCGTGTAATTGGATAGATTCGTGCGAAAAGGGGAGTATAGGTTTTCCACACAAAGGATTGTGCGCTAGGTTGGGCACGCAAGTCAGAATGATTGCATGTAAGAACCGGTCGATGTTTTGTGCCCGAGGGGAATGGATTGCACGAAAGGGGAATAGATTGCAAGCAAGGGTCGTGACTTAAAGGGATTTGGGTGAGGGATAAGCCCGAGTGGTCTTGCATGAAGGCGGACCCAAGGGAGAACTTTCCTAAAAAATCTCGTACCTAAAAGTCATATTTTCCGCACAGGATAGGGGGATTTCACGTGGAGGAGATGGTTCGGATTCTTTAGTCATCTAAAGTTTAAGGGGTGTCCTATTTATATTTTCTTGGGGTCCTCAGGTCCTCGTGGAGGTTGGTCAGTGAAAAATATTGTGCGCCCAGGTCGGGGGCATGAAAGATTCATCCTCTACGGTCACTGACGCAAATGATTCGGCACCCGAGGTCAGTGGCACATAATTTTCCACAACTACGCAGAAAAATCCCTCGTATCCCACGGTTTTCCGTACATTAGAGAATATTTTCAGGCACAACTTGGATTTTTTTTTACGGCCCTTCTGGTCCTCCCAGAATTGATCATCGGGTCGAAATATTCTTTTGCTTTATCCGAAAATACCCTCTTTAGACCTTGAGATTTTTTCAACGTCAAAAAATTCCCCCCCTCAGAATAAGATTGGTGAGGGGACGCAAAGGTTGGATTCCAAGGGAAACACTGAGATGCATACCCTCCTGGGTCGATGCGTGTAAACAACTACCTTGACGCGTAAAACCCCGCAGTGGAGCGTATATCGTTTTTCACGCATGCAAAAACCCCTCTCCGTGCCTATAAAATCCTTCACGGGCCCCTCAGTTCATATGTATTTTTCTCGCGCGATAATTCTTGAGCTCTCGCGTGTGAAAATCCTTCCTTTCCTTGTGAAAAAAATACTTTTTTTGCATGTAATTCCATGAGTTATGCTGTTGTTTTACATGCAGGATCAAGATTTTTCACACTGTTGCCTCTGTTTTTTGCACCGCCTCCTGATTTTTCAGGCTGCCTATTGATTTTTCACGCATCGTATCAGTCTTTTCATGATGACTCCTTTGTATCTTTCCAGAAGAATATGGCTGCTAATCGGACTGATGCTGAGAGAGAAGCTGCATTCACCACTTGAAGGGCCAAGATGGTTGCCAACCCTGAGGTTTATGGTGCCCCAAACATTGTATCCAGCAACCAAAATCTCTTCAACATGTTGACCCTGGCCCAGAAAGATTATGTGTTGTCTAAAAACTTACCGATATGGGACACTAATATTTTGGAGGTGGTGCCCGTTCCAAGATTCGAAGTCGACCCACCACGGTCATGGGTGACCCGCGAGGAAGACCTCCCTCGGTATAATATCACTAACAATGGCCATCCTGCTAGAGAAACCAGACATATGGATGTTTACATCCAGAACCCCAGGAACAAAACTATTTCAGGAAGTGACTGGGTCGGGAAGGATTCTATGAACCATTGCACAAGTACTTTCCGACAGAGTGTCACTGATGAAAATAATGGATGGCTTCATGATTGGGACTTGAGGTCTGGAGGAAACTTCACAAGTGAGTGGGCCTAGGTGTATTTGGTACATCAAACGTGTGACCAGTTTGGGGCTGATCTTCGGTGTATTGGATTGTTCGAGGCCGTGTGGACATCGCAGTTCCATTTCTACCGCCAGTATGAACTCGGGTCAGAGAACTTTATCTGGTGGTCTCCAGATACCAACACCTTCCATCTACACCATGGGGAGGTTGGTATCATCCTTTGTGATGTTCATTGCATCAGGGTTATCCTTTTGGATGGGCACTAATATGATGAATTCCTTCCGATGAAGAATATCTAGGGAGACGGATCATGGACACCCATCTTGACATGGAATCTATTAGAACTGGCTAAGGAGAGGCTGGAGGTCAAGGACTTTCTAAAGGAAATCGCATAATCAAAGTGGATTAGTCTTTTCCTACAGAAATACTCAGACGTCAAGATGCCAGGGTGAGGAAGGCGGTGTCTGACCCTGGCACGGAGGAGAAAACGCAGCTCATACTGGAGGATCTTGGAGGTGGAGGAATATCAATCTTGGGGCTTCAGTATGAATGAAATATGGGATCTAAACATCCGGTATGCTGGATTTTGGGCCACCTTCCTTAGTGGGCGGATCCTTCCAATGAGGTACATGAGTATGGGAGTTCGTCCAGCAACATTGGTGATGGTCGGCATCATGGCTGCTAATCAGAGGTTCAATTTAGGAATCTCGGTGTTGGACTGTTCATATGCCATTTTGGGACGCATTTCGAGAGGGGGGTCACCGAGGAGGATTTGTGGCCCTTTTCAGATCCTTCATGGCTATATCATGGCTCATTGTGGTGGGTATACCTTTCCAAATGCAATTCGTCCTCTGAGTAACGGTCTACATCCCTCCTTGTTGAATATTGTCGGGGTCATGCTACTGATGCTCAACAAAGAGGGGGTAAGGATCGGGATCATAAATCACGCCAATTTTACCTTTAGTCTATTCCCTACCCTGGTTGGTGAAATGATAGATAATGGGAAAGTCTCTCTAGATCAAATGGAATACTTCCAGAGCATCAGAGGTGGGGTGCTTGTGGCCCGAGTTGACAGGAAGATCCTTTGTGATCCCTACGTGCCATCAATATTTTCCAGGAAGTTCGGATGCCTCCAATGGATTCAAAAGAAATTGTATACAGAGGTCTGGGAGGAGAGCCATCCCTGTGTTCTTCGTCAAATGTGGTTGATGTTTACATCTTTCAACACTAGAGAAGTCATTACGTTTCCCCCCACTTGAGTGGATGCTGGACTTTCAATAAAATACGTTGAACAATGGTTTGTGGCATACTTTGAATGGATTATTCGGAAGTGAGTCTGATATCTTGAAGTGGCCAGTGTAGAACCTGGGCAATGGGAGATCAGAAAAGGAGCCGTTGGGGAGGAAAGGTCTAGGGAAAGTCAGGCAACTGGGCCAAGGTGTTCCAGGGATACAGTAGTTTGAACGTCATATGGTGTGGATGTGGCTTCGATGTTTGGGGGAAGAGGGTCTCACAAAAAGCCTAGAGGAGAAATCAGGGAGATTTTTGGGAAGCATTTAATGTACCTACTTCAGCCTTCTGATGATGAAATCTACCCTGTGTTGTGGTCGGCCTCATTGACCCTACGGCAGTCAATGGACACCGAAGTTCTCTGGCATAAGATAGTACAAGATGGAATCCAGCTACCAGAGGTCAGACTCATTTGGATTGAGGACAGGGTGAACTTCCATCGTTGTCACGCATAATTAATAGCCATGGACACTTATGAACTCTAGCGGGGTAGGTGTTAGGAACAACCTCTTCTGGTGAAGGTAATGCTCATCCAGGAGAATGATCTAAAAAAGATGTTGTCTGAAGATGATGAAAGCGATGAGGAGCTAGAGGGTAGTGAGTCAGAATAAGAGGAGAGAGAGGGAGAGGGTGAAGGAGAAGGAGAAGAAATGTGGGAAGATGAAGAGGATCTTGGAGGTGGAGGGTCTCAAGGGACGGCCCACCAAGGGATTCTTCTGGATAGTGGAAAGATTGTTAACTCTAATGTAGACGTAACTGAGCTACTCGAGGTATGCCTCAACCCTTATCCATCCTTCCCCCTCCTTTTTTTCTCAGAATCGTCAATCATATTTCCTTATCCTACTCAGGTGCATATTGGCGCGGACCAAGAAGATCCATCCGAAGGTGGGGGGAGGTTCCAATGGAACAAGGTGGGGAGTCGATGCCCATAATTGAGCAAACGAGTGCTGAGGGATCCCCCACAATGACTGCTCCTATAGTAACTGGAACACTAGAGGCTAATGTTTTGAGATCTTGTAAGTTCATCACTTAGACATCGGTATTTATCATCAGATATTTCAGCTAATCAAGGTGTTCATTGTTTGTGTAGTAATCACAGACTTGGAGGCTCGTCAGGCAATCGAATCCAGGCCATCTGCAGATGCCTTGGTGGCAAGCACATCAACTTCCTCAGGACACATTCCTCAAGCCGAGTTGGACCAACCACTTGATGATCAAGAAGATGTGGATACTGGCGATGTCATTGTCAGAGAAAGGTTATAAGTTGGTAGGGGTGAAGCTGTCGGGGCTGAGGTAAGAGAGGAAGGCCTCCCACATGTTGAGGAGCCTAATCTCTCAGGAGTACTAGAAGAAGACCTTGCAGTTGATCTCTTGGCAGATTTTCCCGACTATCGACCTACAAACCCTAAAGAGATGGATGACTCTAATTTAAAAGCAGCTGATGAAAGTTGGATGATGAAACATAAGGGGTGGAAGTGTATCAAACACTTACTCGGTTAGCCATGGGTAGAATGGATTAAGTGGATAGGATCACTCCACACCTGGTTGCGCTTCCTCTGTGATGGAGGGGTTGATGCCCACTGCCTTCATCTAACAATTCGTGACTACATGGATGAGAATATACAGGAGGATATCCAATGCTCCAACATTTCCCGATTCCAGATAGAGTTAGGGAATACCTAGGCATTCCTGAAGGCGGAGAAGGAGTTCTGATGCCTTGAGGGGCAAATGAAAGAAAGGGAGGTGTTTATCACAAACTTTTCTAAGCTCGTCGAGCAACTGATGGCCCAGCTGGCAGATTCCCAAGAGAAGATAGTGGAACCGAGTCACCAAATAAACAAACTTCAAGTTGAATAGGTGCGAGCATAGGCTAGGGCCAATGATCTTTGCTCTACATCCACTATTGAAGAGAGGGTTTTTAGGGGACGGACAGCGATGTTGGAGGCTACGAACCAGAAGTTGGTGACATTGGAGCAATCCATCCAAAATAATGATCCTTAAGATTCATGTCTTGTTCGAACTCATAAACTTATTTCTCTTTACTACCGCTTGTTCTGAACTGCAATTATGAATAGATTATTCACTTTTTCGTTTGGTTTAATGCATTCCAACCACAATCATAAAATAAATAGCAATCCATTCCTAAGCTCACGTGGGTCGTGCCTGATGTGAGAAACAAGGGATGCTCGTACTATTACTTAGTTTGAATGTAGGAGTGCCAACCAAGATTCGGGTATCTGAGATTTGACCAACCAACTCAGATTTCCAAGAAGAAATCGAAGAGGCCTAATTGGAGGATGTGGGCCTCAGAACAATCAATGTGTCATCTTCCCAGTGTGCTCTAGTTTCATAAAAAGGATAACTCAAGAGGCATTCACCAGAGGCATTTGAAATTAATCCAAACATAGGGGAGTGAAAAGTGTGAATAACGATACCCAAAATTTGGAACGTTGTAGGGATGGTGTGACAATGAAGGATAATTTTGACCATGTTCGAAACACAGTATCCTAATTTTGTTAGCCTAAAATGGGGATAAAAAATGAGGGCCAACCACTTACCATGTTCAAAACACCAGGCTTGACTCATAATTTCATCCATTATCCTTCAAGAACATTGTCCCAGGATAGTAGTCGATCCATAGGCTGAGCATCCATACTATTAGGGGGTTCCTTTAGGTGTGAAAGAGGACGAGGGTCCAAATAAAGGGCACACAAAGCATGGAGTGTGGCATGATGGGTTGTTCAAATAGACTCCAACACTCTTGAAATTACGCCACTGTGGTGACGGAACATTAAGTGGGCACCTTGGTCTGGTCAGGGATCATACCTACTTCTGAAAAGGACCTCCCTGGTGAGGACCTGGAATGACATATAGTTTTACATCATACAGTGAGGACGATGTGCATAGTTTAAAGGTCATAATTCTTGGACCAAGGTTAACAGTTTAATGTCATGGTATATAGATTATACGCCCCTAGTTTAAGGTTATAGGGATAGGACTGTGATCGGGGCTGAGGGTCCAAGAGAGTTAATGACCTTGGGGTTGGGCCTGAGGCAGAATGCCTGGGCATTGCTACGTATCCCATAAGGATAAGAATCAATCCAAACGTAGTTTTTAAGAATATCATGGCTAGAGGCCAACACTGGTAGGAGAAAACCTCTCTGGAAAGGGATCTGGTTCATCCTATTACTAACATGGGGCATCCTAGACATACGTCAATGACATGTGGGATCGTTCAGTTTAACGTCATACGATTGGATGAAGGGTGAAAGGGGAGATCCCGGGAAGGGAGAATGTGGCACGACAGCTATAAACCCAATGTGAATGAAGACATAAGGATTCTACACCACACCACGTATCCTTAGAGGAAATTCTTTAAGTCAAGGGAAAAAGGTGAAAGTCAGGTCAGGCCCAAGGTAAGGTTCCTGGATGTTCCTATGTACCCTATTAGGATGTGAATTATGCCAAATGTAGTTCTGGGAGATATCGTGCAGTTTAACATCTTGCGGCAAGGATGTAGAGTGATCTTAGTTTGTGGTCATAGAACTCAGACCCGATATGGTAGGGAATGTGAGATACACAAGGTGAGGCAATTATGAAACTCGTCGTGAATGAGTACTTGAAGTCCAAATCACTATGTGTTCCTTGGGGAGGTTTTAGGTCGAGGGACCAAAAACAAAAGTTAGGCAGGCCCTGAGGCAAAATTCATGGGCATCCCTAAATATCCCATGAGGATGGGAATCAAGCTACATGTAGTTCTAGCGATGGTACGGTAGGATACCATTTCCATAGATAACAAGGTTGTGTGGGTCAGCCCTTGCACTGGAAGAAGCGATATTTGATAGATCTTGTTTGACCTTTAAGATGAATGTGTGTTTTTTATGAAGTGATGGACCTAGGATAGAAAGTTCAGGCATCGCCACAAGAATCAAGCTGTATGCAGGCATTGACTAATGGTATAGCGTGTGACTACTACCAAACATGATGTCCCCTCGAATGAGGACACCACAGTGCAATTCTGTTTTTCATCGTGTGGCCCAGACAATAATGTCATAGTTTAGGGTCATGTGATGGGACCAAACATGCATTTTAACATTGTGTAGTATAGACGCAACATTTTAAAGACATGGGGGACTAGGCAGTATAGTTTAAAGTCATATGGCTTAGACATATGCAGGAGAGATGAGGTTTAAGAGTTCATGTGCACGGTGTGATAAAGCATACCCGACGTGAATGAGGACGAGGTCCACATTATACCATGTGCGATTATAAGGAATAAACCTTGGGCCGAGGGGCCAGAAAAGGTTAGAGGATATGGGACAGGATAGGCTGGATCTCATTTGAGCTGGACCCGAATACAATATGTTCGGGTGTTCCTACATATCCCATGAGGATGGGGATCAAGCCATCTGTAGTTATTGAAGGTGCCTTTCAACATCGTGCAGGACAACATACAGTTTAATGTCATGTGGGACAGAAAGTAGGAGGGACTAACTCCTTGAAAGGGGATTATGTGATGTGTAAATTGTAATCCCGATGTGAACGAAGGCATAATCCCACAAACGCCACATTGTGTGGTCCTATAAGAGCTGGGGACTAGAAGGAAGAGAAGAAGAGATAAATTAGTGGAACTCAAGCTGGACCCAAAGATGAGATGTCTAGGTGTTCCAATGTATCCCATGGGAATAGGAATCAATCTGTATGTCGTTCTAAAAGAGATATTAGTTTAAGGTATTAGAGCTCAAACCATGGAGAGGTGGAATCCTTCCAAGTAGGCACAGACCTCAATCCAATTCCTAAGCCCACATGAGTCAAACTCAGTGTGGGAAATAAGGGAGGAAGAGATTTTTTTCAATACTTGGAATGCATGCCAAAGAGAAGTCAGTGCAGAGCCCCGAATGATGTCTTACTGAATTTTTTGTCCTCCTAATGTAAAAATACGCACTGAGGGGTAGTACCAGAAGTGTCGAAATTCCATTTGGACATGATGGGATGGAAAATAATGTGAATCATGTAAGGAACATTTAAATCTTAAAGGGGTTGGCGTGACGATGGAGGATAACTGTTGACCGTGTTCGAAACACATCATCCATATTGTGTGGCCTGAAATGGGAACAAAAAATGAGCGTAGACCATTGACCATGTTCTTAATGCGGGGCTTGTATCAATTTTTTGTCTGAAACTCTTGAGGATGTTGACCCGTAATGGTAGGAGAGCCCTTAGACCAAACATCCATGCCATTTGGGGGTCCCTTCAGATGTGAAAGATAATGGAAGCCCAAATGAAGGGGAACACGAAGCCTGAAAAATGGGTGAAAGCATTTCTAGGTATAATTTGACACTCTAGGTTCTAGACCAAAGTACTCATGGGACAATTGGTGAACACTGAAGAGGGACGAGGGACCCGACTTAAGGGCAGCCGACTCAAAGAGATAGGAGCAGGGAAAGGGATCGAAGGATGCTCAGGAGAGAGAGGTATGCGACGATGTTGTTATAAACTCTACATGAATGGGGAGATAAGCCCATACCACACTGTATACCCCTATTCTAGAAGAATGTGGGTCAAGGGGACAAAATAATAGGGTGGTTTCTAAGAGTTGGGGATGGACCTAAATATGAAATGTCTGGATGTTCCTACATATCCCATGAGGATGGGAATCAAGACATACGTAGTTCTGGGGGTGTCATGCAGTTTAATGTAATGATGGTAAGGATGAAGATAGGGGCAAGGTATCTCATCCAGGGATGTGTACAGCACGGTGAGTAACCTGTCCTAAATGAGGATATAATCCCACACCTCACTATACAACCCTAAGTGAGAACTTGGGTCATGGGCTCGAAAAGGCCAAGGGGCCTGAGGCTGGGCCACATACATAATGTCACAGAATGCTTGTAGTTTAGCATCTTGCAGTGGGGAAAAAGATGATCTTAGTTTGGGGTCATAGAGTTTAGACCATATATGCCTAGTTTAATGTCATATACATGGTAAAAAATTAGAGAATCATCGTGCCTATGGAAGGCCACAAAGCGACAATGATGATAGAGGACAACTATTGAATAGATTTGCAACACAGTATCCACCCTTGTGTGACTAGAATTTAAGGAAAACAATTGAGCATTGACCATTGACTATACTCAAAACATGGGACATATATCAATTTACTGCCAAAATTCCTCAAGGATGTTATCCTGTAATGGTAGGAGGGCCCTTAGGCCGAGCATCCATACCATTCGGAGGCCATTTTGGATATAGGAGGTGATGAAAACCTAAATGATGGGGCTTGTGAAGCATGATGGGGAATACACTCGTGGGGTGGATGATAAATGAAGGGAGGGATGTCTCAAGGGGATATTTGTGGCATAGCGAAATAGCACAACATAAAGAAGGACGTGAGTCTATACCGCACCACACAAACCTAAATGAGAACTTGGACCAGGGGGACGAAAGGGTCGAAGGACCTGAGACTGGGCATCCCGGCCAACTTTATCCAAATGACCTCTCATGTGGGAACTTCCTTCATAGCTTCTAAGCCCACGTGATCAATGCTCGTTGTAAGAAACAAGGAGTTGGACTAGGCTCTCCCCATTACATAAGGGTCTGATAGCTAGAATTACACTCCCTCTTGAGGAAGACCACGATTTGGAGAGACGGTGGGGATGACTAAACCACTACACGTTATGCATGGGATATATAGGGGTTGTGACAATGACAAAAGATAGTTGTTGGCCCTATTTTAAACACGGCATCTATATCATGTGACCTGAAATAGGAACAACAAATGAGAATTGACTAATGACCAAATTCACAACACGGGACTTGTATTGATTTGTTGTCTGAAACCCTTGAGTAAGTTGGAATGTAATGGTAGGAGAGCCCTTAGGCTAAGTATACTTTTCATTCAGGGGGGATTTGAATGTGATAGATAATGGGAACCCAAGTGATAGGGTCTGTGGATCATAAATGCACCCGTGAAATTTCAAATAAAGTTAGACAGCAGAAGAGATAGAGATCTATAGGGGAGAGGGATACATGGTATGGTCATAAAAAACTTCACATGAATGAGGGAGAAAGCATGCACCACACCATGTGTTTCATGTCCCAAAGTTTGGGGTTGGGCCTATAGATGAAATGTTCGGGTGGTCCTATGTATCCCATGAGGATGGGAATCAAGCCACGTGTAGTTCTGGAAAGGCCACGCAGTTTAACGTCATGCGGTAAAGACCTGAGAGGATTATAAGAACGGAGGATGGAACATGGTGCAATCATCGTAACCCCAACATGGGTGGGGCCAAAGAAGCCTATACGACACCATGTGGGATCCTCTAAAAGAACTATACCCACTAGGGGATAGTCAAAGAGGAATTTGAGGCTAGACTCTAGATGAGGCGTCTGAGCATTACTATATATCCCATGAGGATGGGAATCAGGTCGTATGTAGTTATTAAGATGAAGATTAACGTCTTGCATGATGACACACTGTTTTAATGTCAGGCAATACATTTCATAGTTTAAGGTCATATAGGACCCGACTGTTTAAGGTCATGCCGGACCGTAATGTAGTTTAGGGTCATGTGGGACCATCACGCAATTTGGGGTCATAAATGACCATATAGTTTAAGGTCATGCAAGAATGTAGGGACTTAGGAAAAGTATGGATTGAGGAACTTGGAATTGGTGGGAGGAGTTATAATCTCACCATCCATTGTAACCAGTGAGTATGCCCCATTGGAGTAAACCTTGTGAACAATGTAAGGTCCTTCCCATTTGGGTTCCAACTTGGGTGGTTTCCTACTAGGTATCATTGGTGCCTTCAGGGATAATTCCAAGTCGCCTTGAAAGAAGGAGCGGAGGTGAACATTCTTGTTGAAATCCCTAGCTATCTTGTTCTGGTGCCTTTCCCGATTATGCAGAGCATGAAGCCTGTTCTCATCGAGCGCTTCCATCTTAGCCAGGTGTATTTAAACTACTTCATCTAGTGCTTGATGATCATAAAAAACCATGTACAATGAGGGTAATTGAATCTCGATGGGAAAGACAGCCTCTTTTCTGTACATCAGGGAATATGGGGTCACTTGGGTAGAATTACGAGTCATCATCCGGTATACCCAGAGGGTGTTGGGGAGCTTGTCCAGCCAACTCTTCTTATTCTGTACAACCATTTTCTGCAAAATGTTTGAGAGGGTTTTGTTGAATTCCTTGATCTGTCCATTTTCTTGTGCATGATAGCAGGAGGTATGGTTAGAATGGATGATGTACTTAGCATACAATTTCTTCGGCTCAGCTGCTCGTAAGATCGTACCGTTATCGGTGAGGACAACATGAGGGACTTCAAATCGATAGATGATTTTGGAGATCACAAATTCAATGATGGAGTGGGCCTTGACCTCCCTGAGTGGGACTGCCTCTGCTCACTTGGAGAAGAAATCTGTAGCTGTCAGGATGAATCTGCACTGGAAAGCTATCGCTGGTGGATATGGTCCCATGACATTGAGTCACCATACCGAAAATGTCCAAGATTACTTGGTGGAGTGGAGAGGCTCTGGCAGCTGATGCATGAAATTATCATGAGTCTAGCACGCATGGAACCTTTTGGAGAACTTGATGCAGTCATGGATCATAGAGGACCAAAAGTACCCCAGTATCTAGAAATGGTGAGATAGTTTTGGCCCGGTTTGATGATACCTATAGGAACCAGCATGGACCACCTGCATGACTTAGGAAATCTCAACTCCATGAATTCAATGAAGGAGGGCCCCATTAACCCCAAGCTTCTAGAGGATTTACTCACAACTAGGACCATCTTGGAAGGTAAATTGTAATGTGTCGTGTCAGATTCACTCGTGCTCGGCCTGATCTGCTGGAAGATTACCATTATAGAGATACTCAACAAAGGGGGATCTCTAGTTGGGAGTCACTTCAATCACTACATCTAGAGGACCTGGGGTTCATGAAGTTGAGGACCTAGTGGTAAGGTGGATCACCTACAGGACATCATCTTCATCTGGGGTGATAGGAGAAATGACTCTCCAGTGTGCCACGTGGATAATCAGATCATCCTACTCGGGCTTTGTAAGTGATGATACTAGGCCAGATAGGGCATCATCCCAACCAATCTGAGATAGAGGGACATGAGTAACTTCTGGACGAGATGGGAACTGGGCCATTAGCTAGAGAGTACACTCCAACAACAGTATGAGCTATGGATTTCTGACAACATAGTCACTGATGATCTGTTTGATGACTAGTTCATAATCCCCTTTCACATGCAAATGGGGCACATCAATATCGAGGGCCAACTCAAGTTCAGTGATGAGATCTTGATAATCTACCTCATTATTGGTGAAACCTTCTAAAAACAGGAAGGAATAAGGCATAATGGCCTATGCTGGGGTAATGAAGATGATACCCATGCATACTCTGTTGAGTTTGGGATCATTGAGCCTTCTATCGGTTGGGCTCCAGGAATGATCATTAAAGTGCATCTTCCAGAACGGCATGGCTTGGTCTACCGAGAGGATCGCCTCATCAGGGAAATCAAGATCCAAGAACTGTTCAGCAGGAGCCGGATGGGCAGCAAGGAAGTCTGCCAGTGCTTTCACCTTAATATCCTCCTGAGAGATAAACCTAATGTCAAGCTACTAGAGAATCACTACCCATCGAGCTAGAAGGCTTGTCATCATGGGGCGGTTGAGGATGTAATTCATTGGGTCTACTCGGGACACCAACAGTACCTCGTGGTGCTGCAATAAATGTCGCAATTTTTGTACTGTGAATACCAGTGCAAGGAAGCTCTTTTTGATAGGGGAGTATCTGGTCTCTGTATCAAGGAGCATGTAGCTGAGGTAGTAAAGGTTGTTCTTTGTCCCCTCATTGTTCTTCTGGGTGAGAAGGGCACCAAGAGATCATTCAAGGGTGGTCACATAAAGGACCAACAGCTTTTTGGAGATGGGTGGCATTAAGACTAGAGGTTGGAGAAGATACTGCTTTATTTCCTTTAACGAAGTCTCACATTCTTTATCCCACTGATAAACAGCGCCTTTCTTCATGAGCTGAGAAAAGGGCTTACACTTTCCATCCAAATTCTCAATGAATCGACGTATGTAGGCTAAGTGGCCTTGGAAGCCCCAAATTTCCCAAATATTTCTTAGGGGAGACATCTGGATGATGTCCTTGATCATCTTCGGGTCAATATTGATGCCCTTGTATCTGACAACAAAGCCGAAGAACTTTCCAGAGGTGACCCCAAAGGCACACTTTAATGGGTTCATCTTCAGGTGGTGAGAACGGAGGAAGCCAAACACTTTCTCAAGGTCCTTGAGATGATCCTGGATTTGGTGAGATTTGACCACCAGATCATCCACATAACATTCAACCAATGTTCCGAGGATTGGCTTAAATATGTGATGCATATCCCACTGATAGGTGGAACCTGCATTCTTTAGGCCAAGGGCATGACTTAGTAATAGAAAGTACCTTGTGGTGCCCTGAAGGCTGTAGAATCCTCATCCTTGGGGGCCATTCAGATCTAGTTATACACAGAGTACCCATCTATAAAGGAGAGGTCTTGGAACCAAGTTGTAGCATTGATCAAAAATTATGTCTCTGTAAGTGGAAAATCATCCTTCAAACAGTGACGGTTGAGATCCTAGAAGTCAAAGAAGACTATGATTTTTCTGTTCTTCTTCCTTAATAGAACAATTTTGGTCAACCAATTGGGGTACTGACCTCCGTAATGAAATTGGCTCTGATTAGCTTGTCAACTTCATCCTTGACCATGGCACCGCGGGAAGGGTGCATCTTTCTGGGCGGTTGCTTGAACCCGTGGTGATTTGTCGGGAGACTGAGGCGGTGGACGACTACCTGAGGATCTAGTCCTACAATCTCATCACAACTCTAGGGGAATACATCACGGTGTTATTTCAAGGAGTCTATGTACTGTTGTTGCTTCTCAAGGGGCATGGCAGCACTGATCAATGTGGATTTCGGGACTTCCTCGCTACCGAGGTTCACATGTACCAATTCATCAATTGTGGTGGATATTCCCTCTTCAAAGGTGGGGGGATCATCCTCTAAATAATTTTCTTCACTTATAGAGGGAGTATCCTCAACAGGAAGAGCTTATTCTGAGTTGGAAGCTCCGGATTGGAGGCTGGTACCAGCCTGAGTGACAGTGGACACTGTACCGGGGAACTCCTATGCTACTGCAACCATAGTGATGAAGGCTGTTGATCTAATCTCATCTGGTCTTCGGCCCAAGGGGCCACACTTGATGATATCGAAGCAATAGTAGTGCGATAGCTTGATCCAGTTAATTCCGGCCCGGTGAAACAAGAAAGTATGATATATTTTCTTTTCCATGGGGTGGACATCACGATACCTTATGGGAGTTGGAAGATCTGGGATCACCTGAGCATGATTTGTATAGTATTACGAGGTGATCTTCGGGTGTTTTTTAGGCCTGGGAATGTGTTCCCCCATCCTTCCAGAAACAACAAACAATTGTCCCATTTCCAAGGTCATATGATCCAATCGATGGATTCGAAAGATTTAGACGTCATCTAGATCTATCCATGGGTCAATCTCAGTCATGTCATGCTCTACCTTATTAGCCTGAATCTGCTTGTCTTTGCTTTTGTAGTAGTTGGCATCCAGATATTTGGATTCACAAGAGGAAAATGGAGATGCTTTACCTTGAAGCATGCCCACTCGACCGTTAATGGAGTACTTGAGGCACTGGTGATATGATGATGGAACTGCCGCATGCAGGTGCAGCCATGGCCTTCCCATCAATGCATTTTATGCGGTGTCCTGGGAGACAACCATAAATTAGGTGCTAGCAAGTAGGCCACTAAACTGGGTCTTAAAACAGATCTGGTGTCTATTTTTTCATGTCATAACCATGGTTTCTTCGGTCATAGAGGCTCAGATAATCCTCAGACAATCCTTGTTTTTATATTATTTGAGTCGGTATTAGGTTGATTCCAGATCCCATGTCGACAACAAAGCAACGAACCTCCATGCCATTGAATTGGTCGGTGATATATAGTGGGTGAATGTTCCCCTATATGGGAGAGGCTTCATCTTCCACAGAGAATGAGATGATGTTCTGGAATTCAACATTCTTGACCGCCTCACCATGAAAGGCTTCTGTGACCACTACCTCTGTCTCAAATTGGAGGGTTCTTCTTAAAGCCTCAGTAAGGGCCCCCCGTATATCTGATGACAGGAGAAGGGCCTCAAGGATGGAGAACCTTGTTGGAATGTAGGAAAGATTATTGAGAATATCATACTTCCATGCTAGGCATGAACTCTTGCTTATAAGAGTTTGTTCTATGACAGGAGGTATGGTGGGCCCTGCCGACTGGATCGGCGGCTGACTGGTACTAGGAATATTCCGCTGCTCACTAGTCCAAGCTTGTGGAGTGACTACCAGATGAGGGACAAATGACTGAGACCAGCCTGTAGTGGGGCATGGTTGGTCACAACACAGTCAGGGTGACTCTGCCTGATCCAACAACACGAACGGCGGCGAAGGCAGGCCTGATACCACCTGATGAGAAGGTTGTGCCTGCTGATCTCTGTGCTGAGCCTATTTCTTGGTTTTGGTAGCATGCACAACCTGGCTGGAAGTGCTGACTGAGGCACTGTGATGGCCCATATATCTATGGCTTCATTGATACTGACAACAGCTAGGGACATTAGGAGGATCCTCCTGGAACTCCTCTTCATCATGAATCATATAAGGGTTTTCCATCTCTATTGTATTAACTGAGTCATAACCCTAACCATCACTCGATGAATCCTCCACTACTAGATGGATTCTAGTAGGAATCTCCATCTCTGGGGGAATGAAGTCAACAAGAGTACTAATCAAACATTGAAAATTAATAATATCAAGAAAGCTAATACAATTATCTACAACATAGGAATTTATTTATAATTTTTAGGGATTAAATAATTATCATTAATTATGACATAATAGTGATGTTGAAATTATTTTATTAATTAAAATATCAAATAAATGGTTTTAAAAATATTAAAATAAATATTATATGAACTATGTAATGTGATACACTAATTTTCTAGATACATATGACATTTTATTAATCTATTAAAGCTTTTAGTTCGAACATAACCTTTGTATATATTTTATTTAAATTCAAATAAATGAATAGTGTCAAAATTGACACTATTGTTATTTTATAAAAATAACATATTATAAAATTGATTAAAAATCACAAAAAAATTTAAAAATTATAAATTAAATTTTATATGGTCTAAAATGTCATAAAGTGTCAAATTATGGAAAATTCACAACACATATTCAATTATTTATAATAATTTAAAATTTAGAATGTTATTACCACAAATAAAATTAAATTGATAAATAAGGATAAATCAAGTTGATAATGTTTAAAATAAATTCCTAACATGTCTAAATTTTATTTTCTGATGATATTACAACCCTATCTCATCTAATCTTCTGATATGAGTCATTTTGGAAGTTTTAAAGTGGGCTTGGGATTTAATATAAACTAATATTTCTTATATTTCAAAAGGTGCCCCTCTCCTCCCTTATAAAAGGGAACCTCTTCCCTCTCCTCCTTACACCAATTTGAGCCTTCAAGCTTGGCCAAAACCTGCACATTTTACTTCCCCACTTCCCTAGAATCATCCTAGAGGTTCTGGTCTTCTTCAAAGACCAACCCTAGTTCCCTAAGAGGAGGTTAAGAAGAGGCGCATCAAAAAAAAGAGGTAATATCCATTACCGATCCTTTCCAAATTCTTTCTTCTTCAACTTATTCTTCTTTAGTTGTTTCATTATGAAGTAATAAAATCAGTATAACTAATATACTGATATGTTATTATAAGTATGAAATAACCCTATTTCACCATCTATCCATCCTACGGAAAACGAAATCACCACGCGTGAGTACGTACGGAATACCGTCTCCACACCGTGGTGTAATCTATTTTCCCCCACCACCTTACTTGGATGGGTATAATGGTGTAAATAATTACTATATATTATTATTATAAAGTGATATTGATTCTGAAATACTATACATACACTCCAATACAATTCCACGATCATGGGAACGATATCATCGCTCGTGCGTACGTACGGAATACCGTCTCCACGATGTGATGTGATTCATTCTACATGATCTTCATTGAATAATGATTATATAAATGAACTTAATGAATAAATATGATATATAGTACATTAAAACCATTCTGGAAATGATTTATCTATAACCTAAAGAGAATAATAAGAATTTATTCGACAAAACACGCATAAGAACAAAAATTTATAATCACCCGAATAACAAGTAGCAATGAAATATTACTACTAAGAAGCTAAGAATATGACCATATATGATATCATAACAATAATTATGATTCTGGACTAAGTCAATAACATTATTTAAATCATTATACAGGAGGTTTGGACACTTACAAAGCAAATCGGACCTAAGGTAATGGAAATATCACAATCTCATTTTCATCTGAGATTGTTTATACTTTGGTATTTACTATGGTGTATTTTATCATCCATATCCATGTTTCCTAAATATGTAATATTATTTCCATCCACCTAAAATTTTTGAAATCCATTTTTACCCTTTGGTGATTTTATAGTAAAAGATATGAAAGGAATCTTTTGTCATTTTTCGTACGATGTACTTTTTGACTTTTCCGACAAAAGTACGAGAAGAATATTTTTTTAACTTATACGGAATGAATATATTTTTAAAAAAATATTTCCAAGAATCTTAATTTAAAAGTTTTCAAGTTTATTTTCAATCAACTTCTTTTAGTTTAAAATTGAATGACATGTTAAGAAAGGAAAATTTTTTTGAAGTAGAAAGGATATTTTCCTCAAGAATGGAGTTCAAGTGTTTTATCAAAATTATTTTCTATCTAAGATAATATAGGGTTCTGTTTCTATCCCTATTATTAAATTGATTTTATTATGTTGTGATGGAGTTATTTTTATGAATTCCTTTATCTTATATGAATTGTTTTATGATGTCATGTTGTTTAAGAATCCCATTTTTATTACATGGGTTATGCAATGATGTATGATTTATGATTTTGTGGCACACATATGAATGGTATCATTATGAGATGGGTGGGACCTATACCTCCCTCCAATGCATTGGGTAAAGATTTTATATCTCATAAGATAGACATGGCTGGAACGGTAGGTTAAACCAGTTTAGTGAAACAGGACTGAAACGAGGAATGAACTCAGTTCAGAAATGGACTTTGTCCACTAAGATAGTCTTGGAAATGAGTCTTTACTAATAAGAAATGATTATCTATGATTATGTGTGTATTCCACAAAGTTTCATGTTTTATGTTATGATTATTGGGATTATATTTCACTACTATGATTGATCACATGTTATGAAATTATGATTTCTTTTGCAGGTTAAGATTTCCCAAAGTTATGTTCTTATGATGTGATTGATATTTCTTTTTTTACCCTTACTGAGCATTGGAGATCACCCTTTTGTATGTTTTATTTCCCCATGACAAGAAGAAGGTTATTAAGTAGGATATGCCAAAACGGGACTCTATATATGATGAAATAAATGGGAGGCAAATTAGATGATTTATGAACTAGTTGTTTATGTTTCCCAGTTTCTAAAGACTCTATACCTATACGGTCCTTCCATGGTTTTGTTATATGTTGTAATAAGTATGCTTCAATTTTGAATTATTTACAATGTATGTAAATTATGGGTCGTTATAGTTGGTATCAGAGGAAAGGTATAGTCAACCTTTGGAAACTAGGATGTGAAATCCTTATTAAGAATCCTAAGGATAAGTCTAAGCATAGAACACAATCTTAGTGTTTTAGAAATGGCCATGAACAAACTATGATAAGACCTTAAGTGTGAAATTTTATTCTTGATTATGTGGTTTTCCTATTATAATTAGTGTTGCTCACACAATTTTTCTTGGTTTTAGTCAATGGCTGAAACCCGAAGGAACCGTTTTAATGCGGAATGCGATGGGAAATGCAATGATTGTCCCCCTAAGTAACCAAACGTTATGGGAGCTGGAATGCAAAATCTTGTAGTCATGCTCACACAACTTTCTCAAGCTATGAATCATGCAGGACTTCCAAACGAGCAAAGGAAGGAGCAACATTCTGTTGAATCCTTCATGAGGCAGTTTCCACCTTCATTCAGTAGGTCTACTGATCCATTAGTTGCTAAACAATAAATTAGTACTACTGAAAATATATTTTCAGTTCTTCAATGTTCTGAACATGATAAAGTCATCTTAGCAGTGTATCATTTGGAAGGTGATGCTGATCAATGGGGGAATCTTATCAAGAATATGAGGCAAAGAGATGAAATTGAGTCCATGGAATGGGACGAGTTCAAGAACTTATTTTTCAATAAGTATTTACCTCGTATTCTTTGAAAAAATATGGAGAAGGAATTTCTTGAACTGAAGCAAAAGGATGATGAATCCGTTGGTACCTACGAAGCAAATTTTACAAGACTTACAAGGTACGCTTCTGGTATTATTATCCAACCTGAGAGTAAAATTGATTGATTCTTTAGAGGCTTAAAACCAAGTCTTCTAAGGGCGTTATCCATAAGGGACTTCAATAGCTACGAAGAAATCGTTCGTTGTGCTCTCAAAGTTGAGATGGAGATTGGAGTAACCCATCAGTCATATGGGTTTGATAAGAAGAGGAAAATAGAATTCAAAGGAAAATCTAAAGAGCACACTGAAAATAAGATGAGCTTTCCCTTATACTCAAAGTGTGGAAAGAAACATGGAGGGAGTTGTCTTAAAGGGAAAAGTAAATGTTTCAAATGTGGAAAGGAAGGTCATCGGGCATTTGAATGCCGCAATGATGGGAAGAAGATGTCTAATGATGCAAACAAAGGAAGGGATACACAGAATGAACCTACTACACTTAAATGTTTCAAGTGCAAGTAGATGGGGAATTATGCCAATCAATGCCCAAATCCAAGGGTTGATGATGATGGTCGACGTCAACAAACTCTTAAGGCTAAAGACAAAGGAAAGTCATATGAAATTTCTATCACTGATGTGGTGTACGATAACGATGTGGTGAAAGGTACACTTACCATCCAATCTAAAGTAGAAAATGTTTTATTTGATTCTGGATCCAACCACTCTTTTATTTCTGAAGATTTTTCTAAGGATATCACCGTATTACCTCAAAAATTAGATGTTGAGTTAGCTGTGACAACCCCTAATGGCACAACAGTCACATCAAAAGTTTATAATTCTTCTCCGATTGAAGTTTGTGGGAAAGTGCTTCCTGAAAATCTTGTGATCCTTCCTATAGTGGAATTTGATGTGATTCATGGCATGGATTGGCTTTCTTTATATGGAGCTCATATAAATTTCCAAATAAGGGAATTCACATTTCATATTCCAAATCAATCTATGATCGTCTATCGATGCAAGGATGAACATAACCTTCTAGTGGAAATTTCTTCCATCTTATGGGTCTTGATTCCACTAAATTAAGGTTATTTATCTCAAATGGTTGGTGAGAAACTGACGATTAATAATATGCCCATTGTACGGGAGTTTGACGATGTCCTTCTGGAGGAATTGCTGGGTCTTCCACCAAATCGTGAATTTGAGTTTTCAATAGAACCTGTACCAGGTGCTTTGCCTATTTCAAAGACACCTTATAGAATGGCCCCAATTGAGTTGCAGGAATTGAAGAAGCAACTCCAAGAGAATCTTGATAAAGGATTCATACGCCCTAGTGCGTCACCTTGGGGAGCACCTATTCTATTTGTTAAGAAAAAGATGGATCAATGAGACTCTGCATTGATTATCGAGAACTTAACAAGATCACTATCAAGAACAAATATCCTCTCCCATGCATTGATGAATTATTTGACCAACTATAAGGAGCTCAATACTTTTCCAAGATTGATCTTCTTTCAGGGTATCATCAATTAAGGGTCAAAAGGGAGGATATACCAAAGACGGCTTTCCGTACAAGGTATGGACACTATGAATTTATAGTGATGTCATTTGGTCTTACTAATTCCCCTGCTATCTTCATGGATCTGATTAATAGAGTCTTTAGAGAATATCTTGATCAGTTTTTGGTAGTCTTTACAGACAATATTCTTGTATATTCAAAGATCAAGGAAGAACATGAAGATCACTTGAGAATTATATTGAAGACCCTGAGAAAGGAGAAGCTTTATGCCAAATTTACCAAGTGTGAATTTTGGCTTCAAAGAGTTTCATTTTTGGGTCACATAATCTCAAAATAGGGGATATCTGTGGATCCAGCAAAAACAGAGGTTATCGAAAGATGGTCGAGACCAACAACATTAACTGAGATCTGAAGTTTTCTGGGTTTGGCTGGATATTATCGACGTTTTGTGAAAGATTTTTCACGATTATCTAATCCACTCAACAGGTTGACTCAGAAAGGAGTTAAGTTTGTTTGGATAGGGGAATGTGAAGATAATTTCAAGGAGTTGAAAAGAAGGTTATTCAGTGCACCTGTGCTCACACTTCCTTGTAGTGGAGAAAGGTTTGTGATCTACATTGATGCATCTAAGAAGGGATTGGGGTGTGTTCTTATGCAAAATTATATGCTGATAGCTTATGCCTCACGATAGTTGAAAATCCATGAGAAAAATTACCCAACTCATGATTTGGAGTTAGCTGTGGTAATATTTGCATTAAATATTTGGAGGCATTACCTTTATGGTGAAAGGTGTGATATTTATACTGATCATAAAAGTTTAAAGTATATTTTCACAAAAAAAGGAGATAAATATGCACCAAGGAAGATGGTTGGAGCTGATTAAGGATTACGACTACTCAATCCATTACCACCCTAGGAAAGAAAACACGGTGGCAGATGCATTAAGTCAACAAGACCATGCTAGCTTATCCATGATGAGGATCACAAAAGATCCAATATTTATGGATTTACAAAGGATGGATCTTGGAATTATAATGGAACGGGAAAAATTATATCTTTCTTAAATGAATGTTCAACCATCTATACATGTGAAGATTAAAGAGTCACAGAAATAAGATGTCGAGTTACAAAAGAAGGTGAGAAATGTTCCTGAATTCAACCTTGATTGTGATCGGATAATAAAGTTCAGGAATCGGGTTTGTGTTCCTCCCCTCCCCGAATTATAGAAGGAGCTGCTGGATGAGGCTCATAGTTCTTAATTCTCTATTCATCCTGGAAGCATGAAGATGTATAGGGACCTAAAAGAGTACTTCTGGTGGGATGGAATGAAAAGAGATGTTGCTGAATATGTCTCTCGATTCTTGGTTTCTCAGAAAGTTAAAGCTGAGAGACAGAAGTCTAAGGGGATTTTACAACCATTACCCATACCGGAATGGAAATGGGAAAACATCACTATGGACTTTGTCACCGGACTTCCTAAAACATCCAAAGGAAATAATGCTATCTGGGTTATAGTTGATCGTCTTACAAAGTCGGCACACTTCATCACTGTTAGAGAGGATTTCTCTCTGGATCAGCTTTCCAGGATATATGTAAAGGAAGTGGTAAGATTTCATGGAGTAACACTTTCTATTATATCTGATCGGGATCCGAGGTTTACCTCAAAGTTCTGGCGAAGTCTTCATCATACTCTGGATATAGAGTTGAGTTTCAACACTGCTTATCATCCTCAGACAGACGGTCAGTCTGAGAGAACAATTCAAACTCTAGAAGATATGTTGAGAGCTTGCTCTATGGATTTCAAAGGTGGTTGGGATCAACACCTACCTTTGGTAGAATTTTCTTATAATAATATCTTTCACTCCAGTATTCAGATGGATCCTTATGAAGCTCTCTATGGAAAGAAATGCAGGACTCCAACTTGCTGGGATGAAGTTGTGGAAAGAAAGTTATTAGGACCTGATCTTGTTGATGAGATGGCAGAAAAGGTCCGATCTATTCAACAACACATAAGAACAGCTCAGAGTCAACAGAAAAGTTATGCCGACAACCGAAGAAAAGACCTAGAGTTTGAAGTGGGTGATAAAGTGTTCTTACGAATATCTCCCTGGAAGAGGGTCATGAGATTTGGAAAAAAAGGGAAGTTGGTCCCTAGATATATCGGACCTTTCGAAATACTGGATCATGTTGGAAAGGTAGCTTACCGATTGGCGCTTCCACCGAATCTCTCTCAAGTTCATGATGTTTTCCATGTATTTCTCCTGAGAAAGCACATAACTGATCCTTCACATGTACTCAGCTCAGAAGTTGTACCGCTGGAGCAAGATCTTTCTTATGAAGAACAACCGATAGAGATTATGGATCGTAGCGAAAAAGTCTTACGAAACAAGACCACTCGCTTGGTGAAGGTTTTACGGAGAAACCACCAATTATAAGAAGCTACATGGGAGATTGAGGATATGATGAGGGAGAGGTATCCTCATCTGTTTGTTACAAAGTGACGAATTTCGAGGGCGAAAGTCATTTTAAGGAGGTTAGAATGTAACACCCGAGACTTTTATGAAAAATATTTTGTTTTTATTTTATATAAATCATCAAATAAATCTTTCATTACACACAACACTGGCTTGGCTTGCTTTACACGCAATTGCGGCCTTCCTCGATAGCTTGTGTCGTACGCAATACCGAGTTTCAATAAACAACGATATGCTATTAAAATATTATTAAAACTAGCCGTTATGAATAGTATTAACTGAATTTTGAATTTTATAACATTTTAATCCAACTTATACATTTTCTAGAATGAGGTATGAAAACAAAATTATTTTTTTGGATAAAAGAAATATTTTTCAAAAAATGCAGTTTTACCGCTTTTTGATGGCGCACCCACGTTAAATATAGTTTTTGACAAGTTTATAAGTTCAATTTGAAAAAATAAAATTCTTCTTTAGAATCAGGATATAAAAATTTACTTTGGATAAATTTTTTATATTTTTCTAATAACTTTCATATTTTGATAAATAGTAAAAATACGCTAAGTTTTAATTAAAAACAACTTTTTTCATTGAGATAATTTATATGGATAAATTATAATATTGAATAGTTTTAAATTATAAATAGAATATATTTTTACCATTTAATATAATTTATGTCATTATCATTAATTTCACATTAAATTCATAGGTAAAACATTTCAATCTTTGGCAATGTTTTAACTTCTAAAACTCGTTTTCTTAACAACAGGATTTATTTTAAATTAATTAATGCAACTTATATGTTTCGAATTTGGAAAAATGGATTCTATATTCAGAATAAGTGGGTCCAAATTATGTTAATAGGCTACTTTTTATTTTTGGGCATTATGAATAGTAACTACGGTAAATTTTATTTACCATAGTTAAAGGTAAATCGGGTAATTAAGGGTAAATATAAGATTATAAAATTACCCTAACACATGACACCATCCTATTGGATTACTAAAAGTCTACCCATATCACCTAAGGGTCGGATTAGATTCATTTAATGTACTTTTTCCATGAAAATAATTTAATTATTATTAAAACCAAAGAATGTGACAACATGTCACTTTCTTAAATCTTATAAGTATAATAATTTTAATTTAGTGATAAACTTAATGCAACTTTGAACATGAATAATATCCAGAAATATAATACAATTATCTACAACATAGGAATTTATTTAGAATTTTTAAGGATTAAATAATTATCATTAATTATGACACAATAGTGATGTTGAAATTATTTTATTAATTAAAATATAAAATAAATGGTTTTAAAAATATTAAAATAAATATTATATGAACTATGTAATGTGATCCACTACTTTTATAGATACATATGACATTATATTAATCTATTAAAGCTTTTAGTTTGAACAGATACTCTATATATATTTTATTTAAATTAAAATAAATGAATAGTGTCAAAATTGACACTATTGTTATTTTATAAAAATCATATATTATAAAATTGTTTAAAAATCACAAAAATATTTAAAAATTATAAATTAAATTTTATATGGTCTAAAATTTCATAAAGTGTCAAATTATGGAAAATTCACAACACATATGCAATTATTTATAATAATTTAAAATTTAGAATGTTATTACCACAAATAAAATTAAATTGATAAATAAGGATAAATCAAGTTGATAATGTTTAAAATAAATTCCTAACATGTCTAAATTTTATTGGATGATGATATTACAACTCTATGTCATCTAATCTTCAGATATGAGTCATTTTGGAATTTTTTAATTGGGGTTGGGATTTAATATAAACTAATATTTCTTATATTTCCAAATGTTCTCATCTCCTCCCTTATAAAAGGGCACCTCCTCCCTATCCTCCTCACACCAATTTGAGCCTTAAATATCGGCCAAACCCTGCCCATTTCACTTCACCACTTCCCTTGAATCATCTTAGAGGTTCTGGTCTTCTTCAAAGACCAACCCTAGTGCCCTAAGAGGAGGTTAAGAAAAGGCGTGTCAAAAAAAAGAGGTAATATCCATTACCGATCCTTTCCAAATTCTTTCTTCTTCGACTTCTTCTTCTTTAGTTGTTTCATTGTGAAGTAATAACATCAGTATCACTCATATACTAATGTGTTATTATAAGTATGAAACAACCCTATTTCACCATCTATCCATCCTACGGAAAACGAAATTACCGCGCGTGCGTACGTACGGAATACCGTCTCCACGTCGTGGTGTAATCTATTTTCCCCCACCACCTTACTTGAATGGGTATAATGGTGTAAATAATTACTATATATTATTATTATAAAGTGATATTGATTCTGAAATAGTATACATACACTCCAATACAATTCCACGATCATGGGAACGATATCATCGCTCATGCGTACGTACGGAATACCGTATCCACGATGTGATGTGATTCATTCTACGTGATCTTCATTGCATAATGATTATATAAATGAATTGAATAAATAAATATGATATATAGTACATTAAAACCATTCTGTAAATGATGTATCTATAACCTAAAAAGAATAATAAGAATTTATTCGACAAAACACGCATAAGAACAAAAAGTTATAAACACCTGAATAACAAGTAGCAATGAAATATTACTACTAAGAAGCTAAGAATATGACCATATATGATATCATAACAATAATTATGATTCTGTAATAAGTCAATAATATTATTTAAATCATTATACAGGAGGTTCGGACACTTACGAAGCAAATCGGACCTAAGGTAATGGAAATATCACAATCTCATTTTTATCCGAGATTGTTTATAATTTGGTATTTACTGGAGTGTATTTTATCATCCACATCCATGTTTCCTAAATATGTAATATTATTTCCATCCACCTAAAATTGTTTAAATCCATTTTTACCCTTTGGTGAGTTTATAGTAAAATATATGAAAGGAATCTTTTGTCGTTTTTTGTACGAGGTACTTTTTGAATTTTCTGACAAAAGTACGAGAAGAATGTTTTTTTAACTTATACGGAATGAATGTATTTTTAAAACAATATTTCCAAGAAGCTTACTTTAGAAGTTTTCAAGTTTATTTTCAGTCAACTTCTTTTAGTTTAAAATTGTATGACATGTTAAGAAAGGAAAATGTTTTTGAAGTAGAAAGGATATTTTCCTCAAGAATGGAGGTCAAGTGTTTCATCAAAGTTATTTTCCATCTAAGATAATATAGGGTTATGTTTATATCCATATTATTACATTGATTTTATTATGTTGTGATGGACTTATTTTTATGAATTCATTTATCTTATATGAGTTGTTTTATGATGTCATGTTGTTTAAGAATCCCATTTTTAGTACATGGGTTATGAAATGATGTATGATTTATGATTTTGTGGTACACATATGAATGGTATCATTATGAGATTGGTGGGACCTATACCTCCCTCCAATGCATTGGGTAAAGATTTTATATCTCATGAGATAGACATGGCTGGAACGGCACGTTAAACCGGTTCAGTGAAACAGGACTGAAACGAGGAATGAACTTGGTTCAGAAATGGACTTTGTCCACTAAGATAGTCTTGGAAATGAGTCTTGCACTTATAACACCATGGGCATGGGCGAATTTTTTACGAGCCATCCAATCATCATACTTCTGGGAGCCGCGACTAGAAACCTAATGCCACTCGCCCTCACTGTCACTACTATTGTGTGGCCTCACAAAGATACATCCCACCTGTGTCGGAGCTAGGAAAAAACGGTCTATTTTTTAATCTACCTGGTCTTGAATCTAGTCTTTGAATACATAGAACTACTTGAGAGTGTGCCCCCAGGATCCATCGATAGGGGTAGTAATTAGGGAAATCAGAGTGGTTTGCCTCTTCTAGCCTTTTTCACTCAGGAAAACATAGAATCCCCTACTCCAAGGCACTATGGAAGTAATGAGGGACATGTGCCTCATTGAATGAGTAGGTCCAGTTTCTCATTTCTAGAAAGGGGGCCCTTGGAGTTTGACCCTGATGTGGGCTTGGAGGAGCCTATCAAAGAGGTGGAGCTTGGTTATCTCACCTAAGCAGTGTCAGTGGATTGTGCGGGGGCACCTATCGATTCTGAGGTGGGAGTTCCTGGGCCGGTGGATGTGCCTGAGGTTGAGGGCCTCTACTAGGATGTGGAGGTGGATCCACTTGTATCAACTCTAGTCACCTGGGGGCCTATATTTGGGCCACCATGGTGGCCTCGGTTCTGATGTTCCTTATCATGGGGATTGCAGGAGGAAATGGACGTGCCTGTTCAGCTTGTTGTAAGGATTCCTTTAGGTGTTGGACCTTATCAAAGAAGTCTCAAAATACCCCAGGATAGTTTTGGGTGATCAGAGAGGGGACTAGTTCCGTCTTGACATTCCCTATGCACATCGTCAGTAGTTGCTCTTGAGTCAACGGCATGTCAAGGGAATACGTGAGTCCTTTCCACTGGGTGACAAAGTCAGCAACGCGCTCATCAAGCCTCTTCTTGCACTTGAAGAGGTTCGTGATACTCATCTTCTGAGTGGTGGAACTGAACTGGTAGAGAAATTGCCTACGGAGGTCTTCCCAGCTGGCAACTGATCTGATGGGGAGCTGGTTGTACCAGACAAATGCAGGCCCTTCCAATGTCTGCAAAAAACACCATATTTCGGTGCCTTCCTACTGTGTTTTAGTTTCTAACATGGGGTCACACCTTGAGATAAAGTGGTCCAGGTGATATGGTGGGTCCCCCATCCCATTAAAGGGGGAAAACGTGGGATTTATGAAACTCAGGAGTGTTGGCATATCATCCACCCACACTGGATATGGATTTCCATCAGGCGAGAGCACCACCTGTCGTGTTTCTAATGACTCGATATGGGAAATGAGTGCCTCAATTGGATCATATGTTCGGGGGTTCCCATCTTGACAAGGATACCGGACCACTAATGTGTTGGTGAGTTCTTCAACATGATAATCAGGCCCAGCATCTTGTGGATCGGCTGGTAGAACGACTTGTGGGGTAGCTGGGGGACCTGAGTTGGGTCTCGAGGATTGTCACGTCGTTTAGAAGGATTTGGAGAGACATACAGTGGCATATTTCCTTAAGTTCTAGCCTCAACTCTCTCTGTGTGGGTAGGATAGTCAAGATCACCTGGAGGCAGTTCGCCGAGGGTAATTTGTGCCTGCGCCTGTTTCCCCGGCTGAGGATCACCGTAGTCTGTTTGTCGCTCTGCAACACGTTCATCAAGGAGTTCATCAACCATATTATTCTATTCGGAATGTTTCTAATGCAACGCATCTTTTTCAGGGTCGTCTTCTGCCATCGGCACTGAGTCAGATAGGTTACAGGGTTTGATAGCTCTGAGGAGTTCCTTGCCCTTATTGGGATTCCGGCTTAGGACTAGTGCCTTGGTGGGAACCTGAAGACCCAGTAAATTCCTCTATTGACGAGTAATACTTTCTGACGGATCCAAGAAGTGTGAAACTCCTTTGGGGTATGTCCTCTCCAAGAAGCTCTAGCTCGTTCTCACCCTCTGGAAGGTCGGCCATGTTAACCGCAACCCTTCCTGGAGGCATATCCTCTATGTCGCTTGACAAATCAGGCTAATGCTGGATGGGACTAAAGAGGATGGTAGAATACTTACCCCATCCACATATCTATATGTGGGAAGAATCCTCTTATATAATCCTACGGAGTACCCTGAAACTCTGAACGCACCGTTGCTTGAGGGCCCTATGGCGACCTGGTGACTCAGGGCACTCAGCCACGGGGAGTGCGGTAAAATCAACCAGATGGAATTGTTCACTAATTTCCTCAAAATGTTCTTGGATCTTAGGGTAATACAATCACTCATGATGAAGATTCAAATGAATCGCCCATAGGGTCTGGCGGAAACACTCAACTTCCTCTTGGGTGGGGATTCTAGCATACAAATGTTTGGTGCTGCAACGGTCCAAAACAACTCAGGGAAGTGGTCCAATTCAAGGATATACCATGAGCTCCTGAGATCGAATTCAGGTTTTATCCCTTCATTACCCCACTCGTCTACTGGAGGTGGTTGGGGAACCGGTAGTGGTACCGAAGCAGACCGCTGGGACGGTAGGCTAGTCGGTGGAGAATGCGGTGAGCGAACTCACAAACCGCCACATCTCAGGCTATCCTCTTAAGAGTGTAGTGACTTATCCATGATATCAAAGTAAGATGGGATGAATACCGAGACTTCCTACGTGGGGACCATGGCCACTGGAGGTGGACCACAATACTGGTCATCCACCATAGGTCCCCATAAAAGCTCTCTGTGATCTCTAGTCAAGGTAGAGAGTGATTCTGGTGAGGATGCTGGAGATTGCACAGCCGTAACATATCGAGTCGCCAAATTTTTTTCCTCCTGGATAAACCTGTGGAGGGAGGCAATAATCCAATGGACCTCACATTATGGAAGTATTAGGCTAATGTTCCTTGTTCCTGCCCCGGCCTTTGACACAAAGGATCTCGGTGAGGGCTCCATCGTTGAGTTATATTCTGCCTTGGATTTTGAGAACCAAAATGGTTTGATCTTAGTCTAAATCTTCTCAGCATTCTTTTTATGGTGGTGATGACCCGTCGTCCTACCCCAGGATGGTTCTTCAGGATAGATTAGATTTAAACCATGAGGAGGACCTTCGGCTGTAATAGTGCTAGGGCGGAGAGGACTTCCGCTTGAGTAAGCCGGGGTGCGAGGAGAACCAGGAAAGATATCAAAGTGGACATGGGGAGGACTTTTGTGGGAATCACTGGAGCAGGTAGGACCTACGTTCAAGTTGATAGTATCAATGCTAGGACCTCCATTCTTGTTTCCCCTAGTGACATCAGTGCGAGGAAGGTCCTCGTATTGGTCAAGCCGAACATGGGTAGGACCTCCGTGCTGGGTGCTGGTGAAGCGGATCTAACCTTCACCCCTCTGATTTCTGAAGCGAGGAGGACCTTCTATATCTGTTGTGAGGACATGGGGAGGCCCCCCATTCTGGAGATTGACTGGGTGTGAGATGTCCCCCCTAGCGTTCTGTGCTAGGAGGAAGGACTCCATACCTTATGTAATGAGCACGGGAGAGGCTTCTGTGCTAAGTGTCAACATCATGGGGAGGTCCCTCAATTGTACTGAGGGTATCATGAGGTGGACCTCCATGCTAATCTTGGAAGCATGGAAGACTCACATTCTTCATGGTGGCAGTATGGGGAGGGCCTCCATACTGGCTGTGGCCACTACCTGCACCAGCAGCCGAGAGAGTTGACCCAACTGCCCATCGGGTGGTTGGGGCCTCAATCCGGGCTGGGTATAAAAGTCCCCCTAATCAGAATATGTAAGGGTTTAATGGTATACGTCAACAGTGGCCTGATTCATAGTAGTTTCTGATGTTGACGCCCCTTGGAGGGAATCCTCCTCGGCTTGTGCCCAACACTAGCGACGGGTCGACCGGACTGGGGCCAATGGTGCAGTCGCATGGCTTACCTGCTCCTCGACTCATGGGACCCGATGGTGGAACTAGCGCGGCCTAGTGGGATCCATCTTTGGGGGTCCCTGAAATGGGATCCCTCCTGGGCTGGCCCAAACATCCCCTACCTCGTTGTCGTAGGGGAGAGAGTCATCAAGGCATTTTGGGGAGAGGCTCCCAAAATGATTGTATGTTGGAGTGGGGAGTAGTTTCTCCCTACGAAACACTTGGGGGGTGGTGATGGTGATGAGGCGCAGATGCCTCTAGATCTCGGCAGGCTATATCCCAAGTCGGGGTAATCCCCTCCTCCTCGTACCGGTGTACGAGGTCATTGATCACCCTACACTGAATAAATTCAGATGGGGGGACAGGGTGTGGGTGCCTAGAGTTTTTAGATATGAATATTGTCACAAAATTTGTGGATCCGCACAAGACTACCACTTTGGAATTTCCCCTGCCCCTGCGTCATTGTATGGGTGGTGATTGAATTCCTACAGCAGCTTGGTTCCTGAAAAGAAGTGAGATTAACCCATTTTTGCTTAAAGGATAGGAATCGAAAACCAATGCCACAATACCATTCCGTCTTCCATGAATGGTAAGATGGATCCACATTGATAACGTCACAGACTGGGATGTCCAACATTTTGACCACCCCAACTTCTTGTGAGTTTCATGCCAGGCCCACTATTTGCTTGGCGAGACCCGGTGTTGGATAGTTGGATCTGGTGACACGCAAATCCACTGATGTCTCGAACACTACTAATCTTTATTTTAAGGAGAAGACCATAACTCATGCCAGGTTCACCATTTCTATTTCTGAAGATTTCACCGGGGCATGTGTCTCTTTCTGTGGAGGAAGCGTAGCTGTTGCCCCACATCCCCACTTTCCAAAGGTAGACAACATCTGTCAGTTATTTATGGATGTTTTCTCATTGATCGAAATGGGATGACTGGATGTCAGTTCCTCCTTCCGTGGATTCTTCCTCAAAACTTGTCACCTAGTCCGAGTCTCCCTTATAGACTAATACGTTGTTCGTTAAACTCTTCCTAGTTCCATTTCTTCATAGACTCCGATTAATTACACTACTTCTATCATGACATTCCAAGGGGTCCGGTCAGGGAAACAACCTTTGGTCAAGGGAGTAGTCAGGTAGGAAATCACTAGAATTTCTGGATACTGAGACACTAGAGTGTCTGGGTTTCTTTGCCTTACTATAGGGCTTCTCGAGGGCACAGAAGCCCGAGTCATCCCACATAAAATGTAGGAAATTATATACGAAAGGAATGTATCTAAGGTTTTCCTTAGCAACCAATGTTTAACACAGGGTGTACCATAGGTTTATCGTCTAGTAGAGACAGATCAGACTGATTGGAACACTGAATAGAGTGGATCAGATGGGTCTGGCCCCTGGAGGAAACACTGATGCTAGGAGGTGAATTTTCATGATCTCACTGGGATGTGGTGGCCCTGGTAAGAATCAGGATGGATTATTAATGGTTAAATTAAATGGATGAAGAACGATATGGAGTCGACTTGAGGGCAACAGTGATGTTGGGATTGAGCCTCGAAGAGACCTCCTATGTATCCCTATGGTAGGGAATCAAATTCTATGTAGTTTGTGAAGTGATGGGACACCTAAAGAGGTGACCCGTATGGAGGGGACCTGAACAAAGTGGAACCTCCAGGTTCGGGAATGAAATCAGGGTGTGTGCGAAGGACAGCAGCCCAATGACATGCTAGGTCTTACACGTGATTAGCGGCCTAAGAGTTAGTCTGATTCCACTGGGACGGACTAGTGATATGGGTCCCAATAGAAGGGAAAATAGCGTCTTACCACTAGGATCAGATTAACAACAGCTTACCATTGACATGAAATCACAATAGCTTACCATTGCGTAAGGTCCAAAATGGATTACCATTGGGTATGGAGTCACAACGGCTTACCGTTGGATGGGGTCACAAGGGATTACCACTAGATGGGGTCACAACAGATTACCACTTGATGGGGTCACAACGGCTTACCGTTGGATGGGGTCCCAACAGCTTACCACAAGATTGGGTCACAATGGAATATAGCTGGATAGGGTCCCAACGACTTACCGTTGTATGGGGTTGAACCTCATGGAGGCTTCCTACGTACCCTATCTAAGAGACAAGGATCAAGGTCCATATAGTTCGGGATGGTGTTTGGTGAACTGACGTGAAGACAGTCAGGAATGATAGGTGTTGGGATTGAACCTCAAGGAGGCTTCCAAAATACCTTGCCTTGACAAGGATCAAAGTCCACATAGTTCAGGATGGTGTTTGGTGAACTAACATTAATATGGTCGGGACCGATAGGTGTTGGGATTTAACCTCATGGAGGCTTCCTACGTACCTTGACTTGATAAGGATCAAAGTCCACATAGTTCGGGATGGTATTTGGCGAACCGACGTGAAATGTTCAGGACCGATAGGTGTTGGGATTGAACCTCAGGTAGGATTCCTACATACCTTGCCTTGACATGGATCAAAGTCCACGCAGTTCAGGTGGCATGTGGGGGGATTACACTCTAGGCTTCCCAAAGAGGATTTCATGGTTGGTGCTTGCTCTAAGCCCACGTGAGTCATTCTTAGTGTGAGAAACATGAGGCAGTAATGACCTGACGATCACGTTATGAAAGGTGAATCTGTGGGAAGTGGAGTGGGGATTACACGTATTTAGTGGCCCAAAAAGGAAACAGGGGGTCTTACGTGTGTTCGGCCACCCAAAGAGGAAACAAGGGCTTACGTGTGGTTACCATCACAGGGTGATGGAGATTGTGACTTACTTCAGGGTGGAGGCCCGGGTGGAGACAAAGCCCAGTGGGAGAGGGTGTTGGCACTAAATAAATGAGGGCTCTGGTGCCCACCCCCCCCCCCTCTAGACCTTGACACTGAGGAAGAGAGGAGGAGATGGGATGCTACCTCCTGCAAGAAAAGCTAGGGGCTTACACTAAGGGGGTTTCCCTTTCCCCACGGACAAACGTCGCTCCAATAGGGAGGATCTCATTCCATGTGAGGAATGTTTTCACTCCTGTGGAGACCAATGGGCATGCCAAATGTCCTAGGTGGGGGACCTCGTGTACGATGCTCTGGGTGAGGTCACGGTTTAATATCATGTGCTCAGGACGATAGTGCTTGGCAGTTTAACGTCCTACAGCTTAGACAATGTGTGTGTACTCTGCACCCCTAGGACTTACATAACCGATACCTCCCACCCCTTGGGGAATGGAAGGAATTATCAATTCCATGGTGAGGGGGTGTTATGGAGAGATCCATTGAGGGGTCCACGTTAGTGTGGCTATACAAAGAAGCAATATCCGTTAGCGTGTCGATGTGAAGAAGCATGAGATGAAGAAACGCAATGGAAAGGGCCACTAAAGGGACTTTGAAGTTACTTCGTGCAAGCCAAGAGGGTCTTATGAGAGAATGGTGTGTGATTTAGATGTTTTGGGCATAAGAGGTGTCTGAAAACAATGTCCAGAAGAGGTACATAGAACACCTGCAAAAAAGTCCACACGAGGGAGGCTCACATGAAAATGCAGCAGCTGCGTAGAAAAGGTCTAGGTGAGTGGTCTCAGAGGTTTGCGCACAATTGTAGAGGTTTGCGCACAATTGGAACGGTTGCTTGGAAGAGACTCAGTGTGCGCACAATTGTAGAGGCAAGCACGTGATTGGAGCGGAACAGTTGCATGGAAGAGACCTGGTTTGAGCGCAATTGGAGAGGTTCACATGCAAAGGGGAGTAGTGGTTTTGCGCACAAATTCAAGGGATTGCACGCAAGGTTGGGCGTGCAAGTCATAACAGTTGCGCACAAGAACCGGTCGAAGGTTTTCATGCAAGGGGAAAGAATTACATTCAAGGGGAATGGATTGTGCGCAAGGGTTGTGACTTAAAGGGATTTGGGCGAGGGTTAAACCTGAGTGGTCTTGCGTGAAGGCAGACCCCTGGGAGACCTGTCGCAAAAAATCCCATACCTGAAAGCCATCTTTTCCATGTGGGAGAGGGGTATTTCGCATGGAGGAGATCGTTCGAACTCTTCATCCGCTTGAAGTTGAAGGGGAATCCTTCTATTTATAGGTGCTCGGGGCCGTCAGGTCCATGCATAGGTCGGCCCATGAAAAATATTTCATGCCCAGGTCAGGACACGAAACATTTAGCGTCTAGGGTCACCGGCGTGAAATATTCGGCGTCTGGGGTCAGTGGCGCATAATTTTCCATGCCTACGCAAAAAAATCCCTCAAATCCCACAGTTTTACATGCACGGGAGGAGTTTTTCACACACAACTTGTATTTTTCACACGTGTAATTCCTCAACCACAGAAGCCCAGAGTCGATGCATTATTTTAGTACATTGGCATGATTACAAGGAATCAAGTCCCGAAAGACCGATCAGTTTAACATTCTTGGAAAATAGATTATATACATGAATATTATATTACACATTAGAAAATGAAACACAACATAAATGATCCTTTGAGAACGCCATCAATCCCCTAGATTAACCCTAGTTATCAATCATAATACACTTCTTGTAAACCTGAGAAAATTAAAACATAGAAAGGGGTGAGCTCAGATGCTCAGTAAGGATAACAATATAGCGGAAACTTTCATAAATAAGCATAAACATTTAAGGCAATGTATAGAACTAAAACAAAAGCCTTTTAAACATAAAATTCATCAAAATATGGAAAATATAAATCAAAATAATTTAATTTACTTACTCACATGGATATTCTACTAGTTGAATAATCACATGCATTATCAATATCCACTTTAATAATGATGGAATGCATAATTCCAGACTTTCATAACCACATAGTCAAGGCCTTATACCAAGACTACAAATAAGATTTTTTCAAGGCCTTTTTCCAAGACCCTATTTTGTCTCATGAAACCTACCGACACATTGGGGAGTTATAGAGGGATCCACCCATCACTTACTAAGTCCAATTAATTCCCTATATGAAAAGGTTTAAACATAACATAAACATTAGTATTAAAACTAGCATACAAAATGTCAATACTTTATCCATAAACCATGACTGGTATGAAATAACACATCTATAGTCAAATATATCACAAAACCTTCAATACAATATGGAATTTCTATATCATAACAAATCAACTTCAAACAAACTTAAAATCCATCAAAGGATGTTGACATATATGAAATCAAAACGTTTTTAGAGAAATATCTCTTTCTATTTTGAAATAATTTAAATGTCACGTAATTAAAAAAGAAAACATTTATATTTGAAAATATTCTTATAATATTTTAAGGAAATCTTCAACGATGTTATAATAGTGTAAAATATCCACACCCACCATATAAGTTAAAAAAACATTCTTACCTTAATTTTGTGTAAAATGTCATAAAGTAACCTGTTTGGAAAAAGATAGAAAGATTCCTTTCAAAACATTTTATAAAAAGTCAAAAAATGGTATAAATTAATTTAACCCATATTATAGTAAATAGTAAAAATCTTTTGGAATATATTTTTAAGAAACATGGATGTGGATGATAAAGAGGTCCCAGTAGATACTTACGTAAAAACAACCTCGGATAATAAAGAGATTATGAAATTAACCCTTACATTGTACTTTTCCTTGGTTGAGGGTAGGTTAAACTCCTGTATAAATGTGAAATAATTGTTATTAAATTACACAAGAATCATATATATTAATATGATATCATATATGATCTTTTAACATTGCTTTGTTAATAATATCTTAGTATTATCGTCGTTTCGGGTGTTAACTGGTTCGTTTTCCATTATATGATTTGTTACGTAAGTAATGTTTGTTATGGATAGGATGTATCTTATTCATATTCAGAATGATATTAATTATTTAAAAATTATTTTTAATCATCTAAGGAAAATTAGTCTTGAATGGATACGATGGGGAATGAATCTCATCGCATTCGTGGAGAAGGTAATCCATAAGTACGCACGAGCGACAATATCATTCTTTTGATATTAAAAAATATATATAATTGGATGTTATATCATATATACAGGATAATTATCATGTTATATTTATTATTTACATCAATTACACATCATTATTATACCCATACAAATAATAATGTATTGAATAACAATTACACCAAGACGTGGAGACGGTAAGCCGTACGTACGCACGTATGGTGACATGTCATTCAAAGGATGAATAGAATAATGAATATGGTTGTACCATATTTATAATAACATCACAGTATATAGAAGATACTGGAGTTATTATTTTATAATGGAAACAAAAAATAAAGAGGAAGTGGAAGAAGAAAGAAACTTGAAAGAGGTGCTGAAATATTTACCTCTTCTTCGGGTTATTTCTTTTGATTTGATCAAAAGGGCTCCATAGGTTGGATTTATGAATAAAGTAAGGCCTCTAGGATTAATGGAGGATAGTTGAGAGGGTATTTGGGTAGGTTTTTTTCAATCCAAATGGATTTTAAGGTGTTAATTAGAGAGAAGGGTGAGTTCCCTTTTATAAGAGGAGTGAGGGGCACCTTAGGAAAAGCTAGAAATATTATTTTATAATAAAATCATTTTCGGTATCTAATGGCTCCAAAGTAGATTATTTAAAGGATAAGGTGGGTATGGGTCTAAAAACACTCAACCAATAGGTTTTAGACAGGTTTTGGTCACTATATTAACCTTATCTTTTATATTTAACTCTTAGTTAAATAGTTTGACATTTACCATGTCTCTTTGTATTTTTATATTATATAGTTAATAAAATTACTATATACTTCCAAGAGAACTCCAAGTGGTTCATTAATGATACACCTATAATTATATAAGTTTTTTGTCCTAACCTTAGATTTTTAGGAATATAATATCAATTAATAATATAATATTTGTTTTTAAAACTCTTTTATGTCAATTTTGACACTATTTGGTATTTTTTTTTCTAAATTTAAAATAGCATTATTACTTCAAAAAAATCATCTAAAAAACCCTAACATGTCATATTAACCTATAAATTTATTATAATTCATAAAAATTCTAAAATTACATTTATTGGATATTTATAATATTAATTATTTTAATATTTCATTAATACCGTAATTACTTCATCATTATTGTGTCATAAATAAATTTAATTATTTAATGTCTAAATTTTATAAATAAAATACCATTATGTAGTAAATATTTTTATCTTTATAATTAATATTTATAGTTGAGTTTATCTTATTTATAACCCTATATTAAAAATGAATTAGTTATTAAACATTGAATTTAATACTTTTAGCTCTTCTTTGAATTATATAATAATAAATGTTCTAATCTAATCCAAGTTGACCTAAAGGATAATATTTTATTCCTAAGGTTGTTTTTGGGTCAAATTATACTTATCCAAGAGAATTAGGACCTGTTTTAGGGTAATAATAATATCATTTTTACCATTAATTTCCCTATTTACTTTTAACCGTGGTAAATAAAAGTAAAAAATATTATTCACCAAAAATTATTTTTATCTTATTGAACTACATTTTACTACTTAATATTAACCATGTCTCTCTTATTTTCTAAATTCAACTCATAGAAGCGGTAAAATTAAGGTTTATGTAAATTTGCAAATGCTCCTAGGAGGAGGGTAATGGACGGTAAAAAGTTCGATAAACTTTTTATATATCTAAAATTATTATAAACTGACTCCAATGAATTACATTGAATTTATATAGGTATTATGTATCTATTTTGACCTAAAATAAATTTAAATAAAATAAATAATTATTTAAAAAAAATCGGTTTTAAATAATAACACAGTGTTTTTCACTATTCATCAAAAATTTAAAGTTTTCAGAAAAATACCAAAATTTTACTCTAAGCTAATTTTTATATTCCGAATTCAAAAATTAAGTCCATTTTATCAAATTAAAAACATATAAGCTGCATTTATTAATTTAAAATCAATTCCCGTTGTCAAAACCAAAAAGCGTATTTTTAAGAAATAATAACTATCAAAAGATTGGCACTTGTTTATGTCCACTTTCAAAGTGAAATTACTTACAATGACCAGAATTGGATTAAATGGTAAAAATATAATCTATTTATACTTCCAAACCATTAAAATATATAATTTAATACTATAAATTATTTTGATTAAAAAGCTTTTTTCAGTTAAAATATAGTATTTTTCACTATTCATCCAAATATGAAAGTTATTAGAAAAACACCAAAAATTTATTGAAACTGAATTCTTATATCCCAATTCTAAAGAATAATTTTATTTTTTCAAATTGAATATATATAAGTTTCAAATATTGTATTTAAAAAGGGTTCGCCATTAAAAGGCGGTAAAATTGAATTTTTTTTGAAAAATACTTCTTTTATCTGAAAAAAAAATTAATTTATTATAACATTATGTCTAAGAAACACACAATATGGATTATAAAATTATAAGGATTATATAAAGTTCAAAATTCAGTTAATACTATTCATAAGCGCCTTTTAACGGCAAGTTTGGTAAGTCATGGTGCGCTAGAACTTGGTGTTGTGTGTAGTGCAAGTTATTGAATTACTTTGAAGAAACAACGTACTATGAAATCTTGGTGTGTTATAGCACAGCCCTTCCGGTGCACCTGGAATTGATAGAGGGGTCGAAATATTCATTCACTTTATCCGAAAATACCCTCTTTAAGCCTTGAGCATTTTTCAGTGTCTACACCAGGTTTTCACATTTGGTATGATTTATTCGCATGGTTTGTCAAAACATGCAAAAATTGTGCATAACCAACTGTCTGTTATTTTTTCTTAAAAAAAATCATCCAAATGCACCCCAACCCACTACTCCAAAACAAAGGTACTTTAAAACATCAAAATGTGCTTGGAAACTTTCCGGAGATGACTCCATAAAAGGTCGGGATCTTACAATCTCCCCACCTTATAACAGCTCGTCCTCAAGTTGAACTCTCAAACTTCTCTATGATTCAAATCCAAAAAGATTGGTCCATTGAGCCCTCATGTCTGCCTCTCATTCCCAAGTTTCCACTTGAACACTTCTATGTTTCCATAATGCATGAACTAAATACATGGTATTTCCCCGTAACACTTTCTCACTGTGACCCAGCACACATATCAGATGATCCTCAAATGATGCATCTATCTTGAGGTCAAACTCTTCCACATAAATCACATGAGAAGGGTTAAGGTGATACCGCCGTAATTTTGACACCTGGAAAACATCATTCATAGAGATGAATTTCTATGGAAAGGGAAAATTAGTATGCCACTATCCTGATTCTCTCCAGCACCTTAAACGGTCCTACAAACCTGGTCATTAACATTCCCTGCCTTTGTATCCTATGGTGACCCAATCTAGGAGACACTCAAAGGAAAACATGATCTCCCTCTATAAACTATAGGGGTCATATCCATCTATCATAATATTACATCTTCCTATTCTGATCCATAGCCATAAGTTTTTAAATCAATTTCACCTGCTCTGATGTCTCGTGAATGAGACTCAGTCTCAATAGCTCTGAATCACCCGCCTCTAACTAACATAGTGGTGATATAAAGGGTCTGCCATAAAGTTCCACATATGGTTCCATATGTATAGTTTCCTGATAAATATTGTTATAGGTTAACTCCACTAAAGATAAATTCTTATATCATGATCCACCAAAGTCAAGCACACATGCTCGCAGCATATCCTCTAACACTTGTATGGTATGCTCTGACTACCCATCATTCTGTGGGTGGAAGGACGTACTTAAAAAAACATGTGTATCAAGTTCCCTCTGTAATCCTAGGAAAAAGTGCGAAGTAAAGCATTAATCACAATATGAAACTATAGTCTATGGCACCCCCTAAAAATGAAATATCTCTCAAACATACATTTCTCCCAACTATTCTACTAGAAATATTTCCCTAATAGGAAATAAATGTGCTAACTTCATTATTCGATCCACAACAACCCAAATAGAATCATTCTTCTAAAGTGTACTTGGAAGTCTGACCATGAAATCCATAGTCACTTCATCCCACTTCCATTTCAGAATAGGCAATGATTGCAATAGGTTTAGAGTTTTTCTATGCTCTACCTTCACCATTTGACATGTGAAACATCTTTTTATGAACCCTGCTATCTCCTTTTTCATGCATGACTACCAAAACTATCACCATAGATCACAGTAAATATTTTTCCCCCAGGATGTACCGCCCACATTTAGGCATGAAATTATCGCATGAGTTCCACTCGCATACTCGTAGGCCCAACAACACAATTTTTCACATAAATGATCTCATCCTCATATATTATCCAGTCTGAAGGAATATACACACCTTCAAGGATTTACCTTAAGTCTAAACACTCTGGATACTCATACTTCCTATCCCTGATCAGTCTTAAGAGTGTAGAATCCACTGCTAAAGAAACCAGATCCATCCTCTCCTAGCTCTCTTGAACTACCACATGCATTTCTACCTGTAAATTCATCATCTTCAAATATACACTTGACTCATATATTAACTGAGTCTGAGTTTTCCTACTCAAGGAATTAGCCACACTATTCCCCTTTCTGGGTGTATATTCCAGTTCAAAATCAAAGGACTGCATATACTCTACTGATATCCACTACTGAAGATTCAAGTAGCACTGTGAAAAGATATACTTCAGGATTCTGTAATCTGTAAAAACTGTAAACTTTTCACTCAAAAGATAGAGTCTCCAACACATAAGAGTATAAACCACTTCTTACAACTCAAGGTCATGCATACGGTAATTCTGTTCATGTGGTCTCAACTGTCAAGACCCATCAGCAATAACTAGATCCCCTTACATCAACAAAGCTCGAAGTTCGGTCCCAGAAGCATCACAATACACTGTGTACTCCTCACATGACTTAGGTAAGATCAAAATTGGTGCTGATGTCAAGTTCTTCTTCAACTATTGAAAAACATTCTAACATTCTTTTGTCTAATAAAACTTTATCCCTTTATTTTCCAAACTTGAAAGTAGTTCTGCCAATCAGGAAAATTCTGGGATGAACCTTATATAATAACCAGCTAATCCCAAAAATCATCGGATATCAAAAACATTCTTGGGATGCTCCCAATAAATAACTTTCTACACTTTTTCTAGGTCCACTTCCACACCTTCTTCTGAGATGATATGCCCCAAATAATATACTCTGTCAATCCAAAAATGAAATTTAGATAGCTTGGCATATAGCTGATTTTCTCTCAGTATACCCAGGATGATGTTAAGATATTGGGAATGATCATCATGAGTCTTAAAGAACACCATGGTGTTATCCAAAAACACCACCATAAACTAAAATAAGTAAGGATGGAAGATCTTGTTCATCAAGGCCATAAATACTGCTAGAGAATTTTTCAACCCAAACAGTATTACAATAAACTCATAAAGGACATACCTTCTTATTAAAGAAGTTATTGGTATATTATAGGTCCGAACTCTCACCTGATGGTACCCAGACCTCATATCGATCTTTGAGAACACATAATCCCCCTTCATCTGGTCAAATAGATCATCAATACGTGGAAGAGGATATCAGTTCTTCACGGTAATTTTATTCAACTTCCAATAATCGACACACATGGATAAACTCCCATTGGCCTTCTTTGCAAACAATATAGGTGATTCCCAAGGAGGCGTACTTAGACTGATAAACCCTTTATCCTATAACTCCTGCAACTACTTTTTGAGCTCTTGAATCTCAGTCGGTGAAATTATGTAAGGTGGAATATATATCGGCTAAGCCCCCCACTTGATATCCATAGTGAATTTCATATGTCCCTTAGGTAGAAAACCTAAAACTTCTTCAGGAAATACATCCTGAAATAGTTTTACTACTGGTGGAAGGACGTCTTTACTACCACTCCTATCATCTAGAAAAAGACTAGAAACTTCCGATGTGAGCTCTCTCAGTTTCTAAGTAATTTTCCTAGCTCAGACTACATGGATATCCCATTCTCCATGATGAACATACTGGTCACCCTTAGGAGATACAATGGCCACTCTCATATGGTAAAAATCAATGTGGTGGTTGTCCACTTTTCTTTTCACTATCCTGACTAAGGTTCTCGTAACGATGCTTCCTTCTATCATAAGGCACACTCCATGATCATCTAGTAACAACTACCTTTCTAGTACTAAAAGACTCCTTCAGGTTCCCCTCTAAAATGAGAGCCTGATTAACCGCTTCTGAGAATTTCTTCATCCTAACGATATTTACCTGGGACTTAATTTCACACCTATGTCCATTCTAAGATCTTTTTTCTGAAGAAGACTCGTCTACCACCAAAGCTAGAGAAAAATGTTGTAAATCTATGAAACGTTCATTGTAATCCATTATGGACATAGTTACTTAGGTCAAATACATAAAATATGAAGCCTTATCTTGTCTTATCATCTCTAGATAAAAGTTCTCTAAGAACTTCTCCAGAATGTCCTTCTATAACATATAATCAGTCTGTCCAGACCGTACCTGAATGTCCCCCCAATTCTTCGCTAAACCCCATTGCATATAAGTAGCTAACTTGACCCTTCTCCCAGACAGAGTCTCAAAATGGTCAAGTATCTTCTCTATGGATTCAATCTAGAATTAATCTTCCTTAGGTAGACTTTGTTTAGTAAAAGTAGAAGGGTGTTACAGCAAAAACTCACTTGTCAACTCAAATATTCTTTTTAGAACCTACCTTGGGTCTCTCTCCATGAATTGCATGAAATAAGAAAAGTTCACTTAGAACTGTTCCTCTTCCTCCTCAGCTTACACCAATTGTGCCTCAAGTTCCCTACTTGGAAGCTCGTTCTGGGCCATACACCTTAGTCTCTAACTCAACAAGCGTCATGGTGGCATATCTCTACAAATCCAAACACATGTCTTAGTTCTCATAATGAAAAATTATAACATTAACATAAGATTAGAAACTAACACAAAAAATTTAAACATTTCATTTACTCCTTTTTCTCGCCACATGTTCAACACTGAGGCCTTATCACTACCCTTAACCATCTGACTCCAAGGTCTTTGTTAACAAGGGTACATACATTCGCATTAATTAATTTAACCATTAATTAATCAAATTATCTCAAATTAATTAATTCAAAAATTAATTAATTAATTATAATCATTTTATCAATCAAGGTTCACATTAGTCACCCATTTTTTCTCATTTTGTATCATTATTTCTATCTGAAAACAACAAAAATAGTTCAATTTCAACAACTTACTTATAACCTATTTTCCCGTGAGTTCCTAGAATAATGCATGTTACAATAACCCTAATTTCCTAGAATGATGCATAAAGACTCATTAAACGTGCCTCTTTAGGCCACAAATAAAAATTAAACAACTGTCAAAACAAATATCACATCACACCAGCATCACCCAAGGTCAGATAATATCCTACTGTAACAACAAACAACAATCACAACAATCAGTACTCAGATTTTCCCCCATACATGGTTTTACAACTCCCATGCATGGATTCAATACCAATCCTCGACTCTTCCTAGTCTCTAGTCTACCTTACCCAAAATAATAAGACAAAATAAGAAGAATAAATAAAAGAAAACTCCTACAATACCACTTTGTGACGTCCTGACCCGGGTGCCACTAAACGGTGCCCCAAGCCAGTTGGCCACATTCCCTCAAGCATGCCTCCCCATATGCCAGAGGGTGAAAACTAATAGTGAGGGATTGGAAGGTCATCCTTGGGTAGAATATACCCTCTTTTATCATAATAAAACACCAACGAAATCAAACAATAATAACCATGTGCAGAATCATATAAATAACCAAAACAATACCATTTCATATGATATTCAAAACAAGAGAATACAATACTAAACTAAAAGTAAAACATACTATGACAATGCAAATGTCAAGTGTCTACAATGCAACTAAAAGTAAAGAAACTATGACTCCCAAGAAGATCTCAAACCATGTCTAATTCCCTTTCCCATGCTCCAATACCAAACAAAAACTTATCTTATTGCCTTTCCCTTATCTTATCCTTCAATAACAAAGTCTACTCAGGTGCCGATCAGGTGGCCTAAATAGGGTGTGAGCACGAATCAGTAGGCTACAACAAAAATTGTCTCAAAAAATTCCAATCAAAAGATAATGTATATAGTTTTATAAAGCAATAAATACATTGCATAATTAAACAGTTGTCGCATTGTCATTTAATCTTTAATCATCACATTAGTCCTAGTTTCAATTCATGTTTTCCGTCTGAATCATAATTCATTATTATCATTAATTTTGTGTTGAACGCCATATCAAGCACCCCAAATATAATTTAGTATAGGTATCCATGCCTAAAATTCCATATCCAATTTGGTGTAGATCGTCATGCCTAGCACCCAAAAATCTCAATCTTGGATAACTATTAGGGAGGAACTCCATTTCCAAGTCCCAACTTCTAATTGGTTTAGAACGCCATGTCTAGCACCAAAAAAATATAATCCATTTAACCATTATTTAATTCAGAGAAATTATCTACATCATTCCATTACTAATCCAATGATTAGTTAAAAATTTCAAAGTCCAATATTTAACTCAACAATTAACTAAGCGCGTAACACATTAATTAATTCATAAATTAATTAATCATTCAACACAATTATCATTCCATAACTAATTATTCACACTTAATTATCCATATGAAATCTCAAATTGACATAATTAATTCTCAAAATTAATTATCTTTGATCAAAATCATGTCATATAATTAATTCTCACAATTAATTATCTTACTTAGCCAAACATCACTTCATAATTAATTTCCCCTAATTAAATATCTTTAAATAATCAATTCAATATCTCAATTACAATATCTCAACCCATAACCAATCTCTAAAACAAATATCTATTTGGTAAACCCCCCCTTGTTTGTTCCATGATTAAATTATCAAATGATCATCACGACAATCACAAGTCAATTCCACATTCCTGATAACTCCAATTTAGGAAATTAATTATCAAGGGAAGCTAGAAAATCCATAAACTCAAATTCACATATAAAATTTAAAATTATGGGAGTTTGATTTAGAACACCTACCTCAGTTTATTGATGGATATCAGACCAATTCAAATCCCCAAAATTTGATTGACACAACATCGTCAATCAAGCGCCATATCTAAATCCCTAAACCAAAATTAAGATCAAAGGCATCAAGATCTTGCAAATATAGATCTAGATCCATGAACCTTAATATAGATATAAACTCATAGGTTTAGATCCATGTAAATGGTGGAGATATTCCATGAAATGATCAAGGAAATATAGAGGAATTAATGGTAGAAGAAATGGGATGAAATCCAATTACCAGGAAGAGGGAAGATATTCAATTCGGGATTTTGATCTCGAAGAACGATGTTCAAATCACCTTGGAATCCCTCGGGTAGTCTCTGGGATCACCTAGAATCTATCAAGCCTGAGACATGGTATAAATATGGGAGTCTTGGGGATTCATTTGGTTTTAAAAATATATTTTTTATATTTAATCTCACATGAATGGTTTACTAGGAAGAGGCACACGGTTAGGGAAAACTGTGCGTCAACCGTGCGGACCTCTCTATCTAGGTTTTCACGGTTGGAACTGTTTAGTCACATGGTTTTCCAAACCATGATCAAACCAAGAACAACCCACTATCTGTTAATATATGTGTATGAAAATCCTAGATCGTTATAATACTTCTATATCATCACATTGTCAGTTTCCCACATACCTTCCCCAAATTTATATTTTTACCAAAAATCATTGACTAGGTGAGTTGTCTTGTTCCGCAAAATTGTCTCTCTTTGATCTATAAATTATAATAGTTGTTCCTCATATGAATGATCATTATCTAGGGTTATAACCTCTTAGTAAAATATATGTGAAGTATTAGGTATGTACTTCCTCAAAATAGATATATATAACACATTGAAAACTTTTGAGAGGTTTGGTGGAAGCGCCTAGAGATATGTTCCCACGCTAATACAGTCAAGGATATTTATGGTACTTATATATCTGGGTATTAGATTCCATTTCCTTACAAATATCAAATAATTCTTCGAAATATATTTTCAAAATAATATATTATCATGAACTTCAAACTCTAGATCACAGAAATAATTTTTAGTATAACTTTTTTTCTTGACTTACAGTTTCCCTAATTTGTTATGGAATGGATCCAAATTGCACTTATATTTTCTCTTCTAGAATGTGTCCCAATATCTTTCATTATATAACTTCATCCTAGTATGTTATAGTTATTCAATTATTAAAATAAAGGGCTTAATAAGGTGCCATATAAATGTTTGAGTGAAATCTATTTTTGGAAGAAAATTCAACCATAGGATGATGTTGATCCCAACTACCTTTGAAATCCATAGAGATATCTCACAACATATCTTTTAGGGTTTTAATTGTCCTATTATACTGACCATCTATCTCAAGTTGATATTTGGTGTTAATTTTCAATTCTATATTCACGTATTTCTTTATAATTATCTAGAAATCCTAGGTAAACCATGGATCTTGATCGGAAATAATATAAATTTATACTCTATTTGACGTCAACACTTACTTAATGTATATATTGTAAATATTATAAATATAAAAATATACTCTAATAGAAATTAAATGATTTGACTTCAAAATGTGATCAACTACAAACCAAATGGCATTATGGACTTTAGATGTCCTGTGGTGTCCTATAATGAAACTTATGGTGATGCTTTCCTATTTCCATTCTATTTTGGGAAATGGATATAACATTCCCTAAGATTTTTGACATTCAACCTTAACTTGTTGACATACCAAGAATCTAGATACATACTCCACAATATACCTTTTCATTTTTTCCCACCATAAATACTATTTTATATCTCTATACATATTTTTACTTCTAGGATGAATATAGAATGATAAACTATGAGGATCATACAACCGCTCCTTCAAGTCTGGTATTTATGGAACTCATGCTCAATTCCCAAACAATATTATTCCATCACAATCATGGTTAAACTTTGGAACAAATCTCACATTATTTTATAGTTCTATATCCTCACTATACAACTATTTATTATTTTCATGGATACATTGTTGAAGAATCATATGAGTATGATATAATTTCTCCCCTTCTATTAAGATTTTGAGGTATAACTTATGAAAATCCATAAGTATTAGATATATTTAAATCATCATCATGGACAAACTAGAATGGTCCTTCTGGATTAGATAATATGCCACCTTGTTCACCTTCCCATGGTGGTAATGTATTGAGAGGTCATAATCTTTAATCAACAAAAATCATCTCCTTTGGAATATATTCAACACTTTATATGTGAATATATACTTCAAGATTTTATTATTAGTATATATATCAAAACTTTAACCATATAGATATTACCTCCATATTTTCAATGAAAAAATTACTATTTCTAACTCCAAATCAGGATTTGGGTAATGTTTATCATGAACATTTAATTTTCATGTGGCACAATCCATAACCATATCATTCTATATGAGGACACATCTAAGTTAATTTTTTAATGCATCAATATATATCCTAAACCCTTATCCATTTTATGGTAGGTTAATCACATGTTCACTAACCAACCTTCTTTTAATCTCCTTGAAATTTCTTCACATTAATTTATCTAAAGGAAATTATTTCCCATCCACATCAACGTATTTAGTGTATTGTATAGCCATTATAAATTTCTTACAAAGTTTCAATGGTATCTATCTAATATAAGAAAATATATATTTTAGTCACCGTGGTTAGTCTGGGACATTTCTCAATTACTTCTGTCTTTGAATGATCCACTGATATACCCTTTATTGAAAATATATGACACAAGAATGAAACTATTTATAGCCAGAATTCACATTGGGTAAACCTTTCATACAACTCATCCTTCCTCAGGGCCTTTAGTATAATCCTTAAATAATCTTCATAATATTTCTTAATCTTAGAATATATGAGAATTTCATTTATAAAGGCCACTAAAAACTAATAAAGGTAGTCTATAAATAATTTATTCATTATATCCATGAAGATAGAAAGGTAACTAGTAAGTTTAAATGTAATCACTAAAAATTCATAATATTCTTACCTTTTATCAGAGGTTATATTTTGTATATACTCCCTTTTGAACCTCAAATAATGATATCCATATTGAATATAAATCTTCAAAAAACATTGATCTCATTATAATTGATCAAATAAATCACTCATACGGGTATAGCATACTTATTCTTAATAGTGATCTTGTTAAGTTCCTAATAATTATTATAAAAATTCATTGACCTGTCTTTCTTCTTGACAAAAGGAATGGGTTCAGCCCATGGTGAAATGCTAGGAAATATGAATCCCTTTTCTAGATTATCCTATATTTTCTTCTTCAGTTATTTCAACTCCATTAGGTCCATTCTAAAATGATCCATTGAAACATTTCTGGTAGTAGGTATGAGTTTTATTTAAAACTCAACATTATTATTCATGGGAATAATAGGAAAGTATTAAAAAAATATATAATAATATTACCAAATAATACTTATTTCTTCAATATTGAGTTTCTCACTAACAATTTGAGACAAATACCCCTCATGAATAGGTTATGAGACCCATATAATGGAATAAATTTTCATTGGATACTCATGTTCATCCTCTCACCTATAGATGATTGTTGGTTGATTCAGATAATCAAATGTGACTTCCCTTCTTCGGAAGTTTATATGAGATCTATACAGAGATCCAATCAATTCCCTAAATAACATAAATTTCAACTAGAGGAGGAATAAAAATATTTTCAAGAAGTAAATTCCCACAAACATCTATCATTGAGGTTCTATAAACATGAGATGAGATCATTATACCATTATGAGTTTTCAATAAATAATTCTAATCATAATCTCCAAAAATAACTAAACCCAAATATGATACCAACAAAGGAAACCTAATTAATGCATGCATAAATATTATATCATTTTTTATTAATATTCAATACATATGTCAAAAATACATTCCCATGGATGGTAAATGTTTAGTCTCATTGGATACTAGATAGATAAACAACTTATTTTCATGAGAAATATTCAATATCTCCCATAAAATTCTTCACATGTAGTGCCCTACCAGGATTTTCATAATTAATACCCTTATTAATAGCCTATGGAAATTGGAAACATAATAAGTGGTGATCTTAGATTCTCAGTAAGTGTAAACATTATATATATCGATCAGTGATCACAAGTGAATATAATATAATCATAAGGGTGGGAGAATATGATAATAATCTGTGACAATCATATCTAATCAATCAATGTCATAAATTATGATTTGTGCGATAAGTATATAATAAAAATATAATACATTTTTAAAATTATGAATCCAAACTCATGAGCCATGGAAAATAAGATGAGCATATAATATAGGAATGTGGAACAAACATAAACTTCAGAAATCATATCATTTTAAACATATATAAACACTAACAGGTCCACTAATCATGTTAAGGATATGAAACCAATTCCCCACGCAACATTTTGGACATGAAACCAATTCCACTTATAAAATTTTTAACATGACACAATACGAATAACACCACGTTTAATGTTATGTAGATGAAATCTAGTGCACTCATAAACCACTAATATAAAAAGTATTAATAAAATCGATATTTTAATTTTAGTTTTTAATAACCTATGTTAAAACTATCACATGTCTATTTTTAACATCTATTATTAAAATAATCAATGATAAAAAAACTATAGAAAACATTTTTAACATCTGTTATATAAATAACCGATTTTAAAAATATTCTATAAAATATTTTGAACATCAGTTATTTCAAAAACTGATGTCTAAAATCAAACCTAGATATGTAGATTTACTTTTTCTATATATCACCAATAAAATTTAACCTTCCCACATATAAATTTTCCCCTCATCATAAGAAAATTTTATTTTTTCACATCATGCTAAAATTTTAATTCCCACCTACAAATATTTAACTCCCAATAATATTTCTTCCACTTAATTCTCTATGTTTCATTTATCCCCTTTAGAATTTTGTTTCTCCCACTCAAAAAAATAATTTTTACCTGGATTATTAATTCTTATATTTGAAATCATTCTTGAATAACCATTTTGAAGATGGTGACGGTGTGATTTTTTTGAGAAAATATTATGAATTTTTTTTTCAATACTGTTATTTATCAAGGTATATTGTATAGAGGTAAAATCCCTTGAAATATTTCATTTATTCTTGTATAATATTTTTTAAAATATTTATTGATTATTAAAATTATATCATTTAATGATCTTTATTTTTTTCAACTAGATATTTGTAAATTACTAATTTTATCATGTGAAACAATAATTGTTCTTATTTTTTTTATAAAACAATTATGTGTAAGGTTCTACAATTTTTAATTATTTATTTTCAAAACATATTTTTCATAATGGTTTTTTTAAAATCGATGTGACAAAATTATCTTTCACATTTTTTTTATAAAAACCAATGTGAAAATTGGTTTTTATGTTTTTTTTTAAAAAAATTAATGTTAAACATCATTTTTCACGTCAGTTTTTAAAAACCAACTTGAAAAATCATAAAAAAATAAATTTTTAAAATTTATTTTAATAAACTATGTTAAAAATATATATACTAAGTTGATTCAATTATTTAACCTCAAATACTACCATTGAAAATATAAAAAAATGATATAAAAAACATATTTTAGTACTAGTGACAGAGTTTTCTCTAGAGATATAGAGATTTACCCAATGAAATAGTGGGATACATAATTCTAGGTCCACCCAACACCCAATGAAAACCATGTGTTTCATAGGATCATAAAAACATTTTTCATGTAATAACTCATAGAAAAGAAACTAGTTTTAGAAATATTTCACAATAACTTAATTAACCCATGAGAAAGTAATGGGTTTTATAAAATCATCCTTAAAAAATAATCATCAAAAACCATCTAAAGAAATTAATTATCCTGTATCATAATATCATATCCCTAGTGAAGTATAAAAATCCTTAAATGATGTTTATAAAGTTAAAAAAGTCTATTTTAGGATAGAATTTAAAATATTTTTTGAAAATCAAGAGAAACATTGATTTTATTTTGGTAAATATTAAAAAATAAAATTATAAGAAAAATGGGAATGATATTTTATTAATAAAACATTTGAAACATATAAATTATTCTTAATTACTAATTAATAACATGATTATGTGAAAATTCATTCATGTAATATATTTTAAAAAAGAACATTCTTTTACACTTTTATAAAACATCAAAAATGAATTATTTGGAAACAATTTAAAAAGATTCCTTTTAAAAAAATTATACATATTAAAAGTTAGTGAAAATTAAATTTTAAAAACATATAAATTATTGGTAAATACTTACATATAACAATTTTAATAACATTTATATAAAATAAAATGATTTACTACCAAAAGAATAGAAATAAGGTTGGATTTTATTAAAAACATATTTATGTTCTTTTTTGACTAGAAAAGAGGGGAAAATAGTACCAATACATAAATAAATTATAAATAACCATATGAGAATAAAATTTATGTTGTTTAAAATTAAAGTATCATATAATTCTGCTCATTGTAATTTTAACATAGATAATTCTGAAAAGAAATGAGATTCTAACATAAACACTTACCCCAAGTCCTGAATTTATTTATATAGACTCTAAACCAAATATTTAATAGATATATATTTATTATACATATATAAAGTAATAATATCACTATTATATTAAAATATATCATTCCCTTATAATTTCTAATTACTTATTCAACAACAATTCTTCATTAAAATCAGTATTTGGGTGATAACTATTCTGCTTCCCTTGCATGTTTCAGTTTGATGATTCCAGTCCTTGAACCTTGGTCATGGTTTAATCATATAAATAATTTTATTAATGTAATAAGTATAAAATTTATTCATTATTTTCACTTTTATAACCATTTATATAAATTTGTGATGAAAATTTAATTACATCACTTCATGGAGACGGTAGTCCGTATGTACACTTGAGTGATGTTTTTATTTTACAATGAAAGAGAAAAAAAGAAATTTAAATATTAATATTTGTTTCCATAATCATAATAATATCATAAATATCATATATATTCATTAAATATATCTTTATTTCCATCCATGTTAAGTGGAAAGTAAAAAATGAATCGCATCTCTTTGCAGGTGTGGTAGTTCACACATATTCACAAGAGACGTTATCATTTTCCAATGGATTATAGGGTAAGAAATTAGATGATATTTCATATTTTTATAATAATAATTGTTTTATAATAATCATATATATCCATTAAATCCATATATACTACTATCCATGTGAGGCAGTGATGAAAAACGAATCACATCACTTCGCGGAGGTGGCAGTTTGTGCGTACGCATGAGTGATGTTTTCATTTTCCATAGGATGAAAAAGAGGTATAACATAAACATAATAAAATTTAATTATATTATAGATACATATTTTATTATACCATCATGTTTATGATAGTTTTTAATGGGGTGGTACAATAAATAAAAAATAAAAAACTAAGTTAAGAGTTATACCTCTTCCTTGTAAAACTACCTTTGAGTTACACATTATGCCTTCTACATTGTTCTTTTGATGAGACAAAAACCTCTAGGAAGTGGTAAAGAAATCAAGAAATATATTTTTTACAATATTATAAAAAATATTGTGGTTTATTTCTATGAAGATAAGAGGATAAGAGGTTTCTTTTTATAACTGATGGGGTGGCACACTTATAAACATTCTTAAGTTTTAAAAATAATAAGATTCATAATTATAGTTAAGAGGCACTGAAAAAATTCAATTTATAATATATGTTTATAAGGATAAAAATACCCATATACAATAATAATTAATATTATACTTTGTGACCTCATCACAAATTTTTAACCATAATCAACCTATTTTACGTTTTTACCATGGTGTAAACATTTTTTAAGGTTACTATTCAAATGATCAAAAATAGAATTATAATCATTAATAAATATAAACCTAATGATTAAATATATGAATTAAATTTCTTTAAGATTAAATTTTTAATATTTTCAAAAATTTATTTTAATATAAGTACGTAAAACTCAATAAAAGTATTTTTTGAAGAAAAAAAATTATTTTAAGAAAAAAATAAACCTATACCAAAATAAAATATAATGTTGATTACTATAGAATTAATTAAACTATGTCTAATAAAAGTAATATTATGATAATTTATAACTAAATTCAAAAATATAATTGAACTTTTAAATTAATTTATTTAAAAAAATGAAATGATGATTTTCTAAAAATCGACATTTTTTACAATTATCTCAAAAACCAATCTTTTAAGAAAATTTCCAAAACATTACACTAAGTTAAATTTAAAATGATTATTTAAAAAATTATCTCCATTTCTTCAAATAAATTTTCTAAAAGTTCCATAAATTAATTTTAATATACACGTACAGAATAGAATAAAAAACATTTTTGAATAAAAAAGTATTTTCGAAGAATAAAATTATATTATCCTCATTATTTGAATAATAAACATGATTAAATGAATTTTATTTTATTTTAATGGATATATAATCTACTCACTTTATTTGAATCATTTATCAGTAGTGGTTAATTTGTTGGTTGGAGAGAAAATGGCATGAGGGGTGTGAATTTTATTTTAAAAATTAAAACAAATGAAAAGGGAAAATTCAAAACAAAACAATATCAAAATGATTGAATGATTAAGGTTATGAAATAGATAGAGTGATAAATGATAAATGTGATCTCTATTATAAAATATAAATCAAATTTAGTTAATTAATCATTTAAAAATTAGATGAATTGAATTTATGAAATTATTCATATCATGATCAGATGATGCAAAACGTAAAAATAAAGAGAAGATAAATATTGTTTTATAAAAGAGTTTGTAAATAACGCAATGTGTACCCCCCTATATATCATCTCCTTTTTTTGAGAGGTTTTTCTTATTCCCTTGATTTTAATTAATATCAGGTAACCAATTCCTTGCCTTAATTTTTTATGCAAGTAGAAAGAAACCAATCCTCCCATTCATTTTCATGGTTGAAGCAAGAAACCTATTTAGGAATATCCATCACTTTTCTAGTTGGTAACACTCATCCCTCACTTTGGGATTTTAATCACCCTTTTAGAAGTTGAGGTGAGAAAATAGCTATTCACTTAGCATAAATCCTTTTCAAATTTGGTCTCTTGACTCTCTCGAAAGAATGATATAATAGATTTATAGGGAGATAGAGACAAAGGGTTGAGAAACTTTGAGATTGAGAAATGAATTTGGATATTGAGAGACTACTTGGTGAATGCTATAGATTTAGCATCAATTTGATCAAAGAATTATTGAATAGGTTTTTTATTGATACAATCCACTAAGAACCTCAATTTTTAGCCTTTAAAAGGGATTGCAACCTTCTAGAATTCAATAAGGGAATTAACTATTGAGAATGTAAAATTTAATCCATTTTTACCACATTAAATGTTATCCCAGAATAGTATATTCGACACCATTGGATACTCGGAATCCTCCACCAGGCATCTGGTGGACCACCTAGAACTCACTGGGCTTTTGGAACAAGCAATAATCAGTCTATATGCATCCATTGATGGGATTATGAACTCTTGGAAGTTAAGAATGTTTATACCTTTACCATTTACTAAATATTTGTACTCCATCGGTTGGCCTCTAGGTTTTCTACACATTAGAGGTTCTACATGTATGGAACATTTTGTATAATTCCTTATACCGACTAGCCAGTATAACCTATTTCTATCCAAACACACCAAAGGCATCCTCAACATTCATCAATCAATTGATTGAGCCTTAAAAAATCCTTCCCTAAATTTAACTCATCTACTTTTACTTCTATAAGATCTTCAATGAAACTTCAAATTGTTCAATAATAACAACTAAGTTCGATAATATTACTTCAAAATATTCTTTATACTCATCATATAGTGATGGAACCGAGAGTGCAGCGGAAGCCCCAAACAGGTGGGTTTTAAAAAAAATCCACTAATGATCGATGTAAACTTGTCGACGTCAATGAACAGCAGCCCGGTCTTAGACTAGGACCGTGTGTGAAGGATTTTATGCACAAAAATAAACTGTAAAATACCTAGTTTAATTCTAAAGTTGTGCACAATGTCTACTCATCATTGGAAATCGCTGCTGAAAGAATCTAACGTCAAACTCCTCTAGATCATCCACACGTGCTTTAAGAAATCCATGGGAGCTTTGTTCCTCGTAATCTGGGTGCTAGCGCATAATTTCAATGATGCCTTATATTCTCTAATGATCACTACATCGCTTCGCAAGTGATGCCTGAGAGAGTTCATGAACCATGCTTCATGGATCCAGAGCCTCTCTCTCTATATATATCATGGGAGATAAGAGAAGAGAGATAATCACCATGAATAGTATTTTTTAATATCCTCTCTTCCTATATTTAGTGTCATTTAATTACCCGTAAATTCCAACCTAGACCCCGAATAATCAATACACTATTAACAACAAATTATGACTACTTATCTGAGTCATAAATATTATTATCACTCATTTTTAATATATTAAAATATATTACACGATAATAATTGAGTCATTAACTCGAATCATCGTTCCTATAAATATTCAATATCTTCTCTTCCTATATTTGTCATTCATCTCATGATTATTGCATGAAGAATCTTATGATTGATGCATAAGGAATCTCATTTTTGTCACAGGATTCATATTATGTTTTTAATATAGGGTATACTATATTTCAAATTCATATATCTTGGATAATGGTAGTATAGTTTAACAAAAGTTTCAGGGATAATTCCCATACAAGTTAACATCTTATGATTAGGACAACTAGGAGTAAGATACCTAGAAATTCCTATTCTAGGGCTTATGCAAGATCATCCCTTTCTGGTTTAACCGATCAAATGATTCAGGTGATGGGATTTTAGGAGGTGAATGAGGTATGTTTCAAATCATGGTATTGTAAGGGGAGCACATTAGGGTCATATAAAGAAGAACCCAAAATTTCCATGACCTGACCTAAAATTTTATGGTGAAACTCTTTATAATTTATGGGGGTCAGCGATGGTTGTGAAGGGACTCGCCTAGAGGGTCGGGGTCATAACCTAGCAGTGATCTCCAAAAGGGGTGTGGGGGAACATCCACCACGGTATGGACCAAGGGGCACTAATAGTTTTCCAAATGGGAACATATGAATGGTTGTATATAATTTCTTATGTAGGAACATCTATGAATAGAGTCCAAAAATCTTTCATACATAAAGGTTCATCCACGAAGCATCGTCTGTGAAGCATTGTCTGTGAAGCGTTGTTTGTGAAGGGTTTCCCACAAGGTGCCATCCATGAAGCATCATCAGTGAAGCATTTTCCGTGAAGTTTCATCCATGAAGGGAGTATGGATAGGGTTTATTATAAAGGTTCTATCCATGAAGAAATTCCTCAAAGTTCTAACAACAAAGGGTCCATCCAATAATCAATTTATCCATTCGTGAGGTCATAAATTGATGCCTCGTGTAGAAAATGACATCACCTCTACATGGAATCTTCTATAGAGGGACTTCCACTTATGGTCTATGGGATGGATTCTTTATTATGAGGAAGGGTTCATCCAGAATGGATTTCAGGTATGTGGATGGTTGGGTGATTTTACTTATAATAATTATTTCTCCAGCACCTTCAATTGATTTTTCATCCATCCTCCCCCAGATCCCCCTCTTGGCTTTTTATAGAGGATTCATGAAACCAACTACTAGTTTTTTCTGTCACAGTGGGTCATGGGCCTCCACTTGTGGGAGACCATGAAGAAAACCTATTACCATGAACAATTTCATTCATGGGTAATAGAAAAGACTTTCACAAACCACAAACAATTTTTCATTCACGGGGTTGATCATTAATGGGGGAGGAAATCACCATCCAAAACATAAAATGACTTTGTTTCATTCGTAGGTGTTTGTGGTTCATGGTATGCCTCGCAGAGTGGTGGTCTTCATAGCATGTTTACTTCACAAGACCAAGCCTTACTCTGTGGAATCTATTCCTTTGATTTTTTACTTTAAAATATTCTTTCAGTTTATCATTTTACACTTTTCCAAATTCATGGGAACTCCATTTCTCCTTGAATGTGTAGTTTTTAGGACCCAACAATGTTCATGATGGATCTTGTTCAAAGATTTCCCAACACGGGCTGAAGTAGGTAGTTTCATCCTAGTGTCCTTCAGTAACCAGATCTAACCCTTTATATTTTTTATTACCACTTACCATTATACCTTCACACTGCTCATATTATATACACTCACTGGATGTATATAAACATTTTTGGTGGTGGCCTACTGAGTTTATCTCACATGCTATCTGGTCCATTGAAGGTACCTAGTTAGATTATGCTGATGTAGGTAGGGGTAGGGGAAAGCACCTAGTTATTGATAATTGATTGATTATATAATGGGAGTGGGGAAGCATAGGACTGAGATTTGTATTGTGATGTTATTAGAGATAGATTTTTGTCTCTTTTTTTATTTTGATACATGTGTTGTGTTGCATGCCTATTTACATGTATGCCTTCTTCCTTTTCATAGATACATGACATTACATTATTTTCTATGTGATATTGGATATTAATTTTTATGTCTAGTTTATTATGTCATTTGTATGTTTACCATCCACTATTTAGTATCAATTTCATACTCTTACACTATTTATTCATTTATTACACCACTATGCTACTCTGATCAAGAGGTTATAGTATCCCCATCATACCACCTTACAACCTACCTTCTAGTCGACAACCTTTGGAATATTGGGAGGCATGCTTGTGGCTATGTGACCCCCTAGAACAAGGAACCATTTAGCATCTCCTGAGTTGATACATTACAAATTTATACCATATATTTTTCTTTTTGTCTTCAGTTTGGTTATTATACAGGATAATATGATATATATTAACTTATTAATGAGATTATCCCTTGGAGTAGATGACCCATGTAAGGGTAAAATCTAAATTTCCTGGTATGGGATTTCATATTCTTGATTATTCTAGTTATAGATGATTTGATTCCATCATTTTATGATACACTTAATATGTGGAATTATTATTATTATTGGATTATAATCTATCCTTATCCTGGTAAAACAAGGAATCATTATTAATAAATCATTTTCGGAAACTTATAGGAATAATATGTCATGCATTATTCCATGCCATGTAGGTTGAATTACTTGATTTCATGATACTTTTTATATGTTACTTTAATTATATATATGTTATAAAACTAATGTTTCTGAAAGAAAAGGGTGATTAGGTAATGGGTTATTAAAGTATCCACATTAACCTAATTTTTTCCCATATATTTTGATGATGGAATATTAACTAACCAATTATCACATGCTTGATTTATGTAACATATGTTACATAGACTAAAACATTTTTTGATTTGAGATGCATGAATTTATTTAAAATCTAAAGAGTAAATGTACCTCAATATACTCGGAACAATGATTAACATAGTCTAATCATCTCATATTACATATTACATTTTGATGTCGAATGTAAAGGCTTGGATGAATTTAAATGAAATATTGATTGAAATTTATAAATAATTTACTTGTATAAATTTGGAATGGCACTCAAAATAACTATTCTGTTATCTAAATTCAAGAGTTGATAAATATCTAATTTAAATATGGGCATAGTTAAATAGGGATTCCAATTTCAAATAAAATGTTTTTTCTGATAAACAATTTAATTGAAAGTACATATATCAGGACCCTTATATTGAAACATAGATCCTAAACCAAACCTGTGCTTAATAGTGGGTGGTAGCTAGTGTCTCTTGTGTTCTATTTTATCCATCCTATCACACAAACATGGATTTAGGAGCAGGAATAGGGTTGTGACTTATATATAGGAAGGATTGTACCTGTCCTATTTCTGTATATGTGATATATTCCATTATCAATCCAATATAAGGTGTGATTTTGGAATTAATAGAGCAATTAGACCATGACATACTCTAGTCATACACTAGGAGGGTGGTGACGACCATGCTTCAGTGGCGGTGGGACCTAAGTAACCAGTGATACCTCAAGAAGTTTCACCTTGGAACCTCATGTTAACCCTGATGTGGTTGATGACGTTCAGTGTCAAGGGAAGCTTTATGTCATATATAGAATATATAGTGAGCTCTATGACCTTCCCCTTATATGGGATAGTTGATGGGGGAATTTCAGTAATAGCATCCGACTAGTTTTTTATGGGATGGTGACCCCTATGCTACAGAAAAATTGATTGGGATAGTCTTATACATCTTCAATCACCTTGATACACCTTCTAAGAGGATGTTTAATCTCACTCAGTATATGCTTCAAGGGTCAAAAAAACATTTTTGTGATATTATAAACTATGTATGTTAATACTAAGAAGTGATTTGGAGGGATTTACAATCTAGATTCTATGAATATTTCTTCCCTAAGACTATGTAGTTTGATTTTTCTAGTGAGTTCATGAACCTAGAGCATAGTTCTATTTCTATAATGGACAAGTCAACTCATTTTATATTGATTTAGTGCTTTACACCTTTCTATGTCATTGATGGTCTAGTGAAAGCAAGACAATTTGGGGATGGTCTTAGGAATTCTATTTGATATCAGGTGAATATTTTATTGTTGAATACCATATCTCATATAGTAAACTAGATTCTCGCCACTGATTGAAACATGAGGGAATATGAATGTGAGGTCTTGGTAAGTTCATAACCGAGATAGGGTAGTGGTTTGACTGGAAGTTAAAAACAACACTTTGATACTGCACATGGGATCAGTGGCAGCCAGGTGACATCCACTGATACCTCAGTGGTTTTTCACAAGTATGGGAAGCTAGGTAATAACAATAAATAGTGTCCTAGATACCCCATTAAGTACCAAGGCTATAGTAGGTTGGGAAATATTCAGATTTTTTATAGTACCTTTCCATTTGTACTCCATAGGAGAGGATCCATATCAGGTCTACCTTCATGTGTAGGATCAAGATCACCTCACCAGGAAGGTATCAGAAGTACTATTGTCCATACAGCATGATTAGGAGGTCATGGATAAGGTAGAAAGGCTTCAGATACACAACTCTAGTAAGGAGGACCCACTCAAGGTATCCAGGTTGCAACATAGGGTTATAGATCATGCTAGATTTATTCAGTTTAGCCTATACCTTAGGAACAGGGTGTGAGGGATTCTACTATTTTAGGTTCTATAATAGTTGAATCTACTATTGTATCTTCTTTATTTGATATGGTTGATTCAAATTCCTTCATATTTATAGATATTATTAAAATCCATGGGCTTGATATTGAGTACTTTTGTGGTGTGATGCCACTTGATACTCCATTGGTAATTACATAAAAAAGTGTACATCATTTCAAGGAATTCCATCTTGAGGTAGGAAGATATCATTTTTTATGGAACATCTTCACACTCAAGATGATTGGATTTTATTTTATTCTTGGGATAAATTGGTTGGCCCCATATCATTTCTATGTGGACTGTTATCACTAGAAGGTATCCTTTACATCACCATAGGTTGGTGGTTGCCTTTATAAGGGTCAATGGGATTTACAGGAAAGTAGAGATGGACCAGATAATATTGGTCTAGGTGGAGTGACCTCCAAGATTAATAACCTTTATATGTATGGTTAGGGGTTACGTAAGGCTAATTTAATTCCTATAGTAGACCTTTTTAGGGATTTCTTACCTGAAGACTTCTCTAGACTACCTCCTAAGAGAGAGGTAGAATTTACTATTGTGCTAGTGCCCTATGATGCACCGGTATCCATTTCTACATAAGAATGGATACTACTAAGTTTTATGATATCAAGAGGTATCTAGAGTATTTTAATGATAAGGGTTTTATATAGGCTAATACTTCTCCTTGGGGTTCAGTGGTCCTTTTATCTAAAAATACTAGTGGAACCCTTTGAATTTGTGTGGGTTATTAAAAGTTGAATCAGATTACTATGAAGAATTGTTATCCACTAACTCATATAGATGACCTCATTAACCTACTCAGAAGAGCTATAGTGTTCTTGACGATTTACCTAAGATCGGGTTATCATCATGTGTGATTCAGGCCTTCAGATTTACCATGTATGAATTTTTGAATTTGGTATAGTTTATATGAGTATATGGCTATATATTTTGGTCTTACGAACGTTTTGGCCATTTTCATGGCCTTGATGAATATGGTTTTCCATCCCTACCCAGATTCCTTTGTCTCAATTTTTAGGGATGACGTGTTTGTGTATTTTCATACTTGAAGAAATGATGAAAAACATCTTGATATATTATTTATTACCCTGATAGGGCATCAGTTATATGCTATGATCACAATGTGACACATCCAGATCAAAAAGGTTCACTTCCTAGATCATATTTTATTGGAATTACGAGTATCAGTTGACCTAGATATGGTGAGTGATGTGGTTTATTGAGATAATCCCAAGAAAAATTTTGATATTCATATATTCTTGGGGATGGATGGATATTACATGCATTCCATAATGCAATACTCATACCTTAAAGAACCTCTTATTGGTCTAACTAAAAAGGGTGTGAATATATTGTTTTATAGAGTGTGATAAGTCTTTTTAGAAGCTAAAAGTAAGGCCTAATTTGGAAATAATATTGATTATTTGAGAGCATATCAAAAGAAATATAGTATTTTTTTGATGCATCAGGAATTCGATTGGGACTTGTATAGATGTAGGATGATTTTGTTGTTAAATACAGGTCATGACAGTTAAGTCACCATGAGTGTAACTACCCAACACACAACCTCAAGCTTTCAGTATTCATTCATGCATTTTATTTCATTAGGAATTATCATATGGGAGAGTTCTTTGTGGTGTATACAAACAACATGATCTAAAAATATATCTTTAGGAAATGTAACTTCAATCTCAAATAGTAATGATGGTTTAAATACCTTCAGTCCTTCAAATTATATCTTTCCTATATGATTGGGAAGGTAAATGTGGTAGTTGATGTGACAAGATTAAAAACTCCGGAAAAATCCTTTTAGGAAACCAATGATGAATATAAATTGACATTTCTTATTTCTGATATGCATCTGGATTTTTAAGAGAGTCATAAGCATATTGGTCTGTTGATGTAGATGAAATCCTACATATAAATGGCAGTATCTAGGTTCCCAAGGATATTGAATGGGATATAATATTGGATTTATAGGCTTATTAGTGGGTAGCGAACCTAGGTATCTCTAAGATGTATCTTGATATGATCTTTCCGTACTGGTTTCCTAGGAGGAAATGTGACATAGTGGTTTTTATCACTAGGCGTTCTAGCTATCAACAGGTGAAGGCAGAACACTCGTGGTCACTAGCCTGTTACAATTGTTAGCAATACCATAATGGAATTGTAATAATGTTTAAATTGATTTTGTGGTTGGTTTACTGAGGTCACCTTGATGTAGCTATGTTGTTTGGGTAATTGTGGATCGACTGAAGAAGGCATCCCACTTCCTTCCTATCCAGGACACTATCTTAGTTGATGAGTTAGAAAGATTGTATGTTTGTGAGATTATATTCTTAAATGGGGTCCATCATAATTTCATTTCATATAGGTGTTATTTTTTGACATCGAGGTCCTAGAATGGGTTAAAAAATATTTGGGTATACAGGCTCTTCTAAGAATAGATTTTCACCCTCCGGATAATGGCCATTTGGAATAGATCGTGTAGGTATTGTAGGACATGATCCAAGCATGTATCCTATATTTTTTAGGTTCTTGGGATAATCATATCGCTTTCATTGATTTTCCCTATAATAATATATCTTAATAAACAATTCATATCGATTCATATTAGGCCTTACATGATAGGCCATTCTGTTCACCCCAGTTCTGGTTAGAGGTAGGAGAGGCAGTGCTGCTATATTCTTATCTCATGCATGATACTTTGCAGAAGGTGTAGTTGATTATAAAAATTATGTCTAAAAATCAGTCTAGACATAAATCATATGTTGATATCCATCAATATTCTTTGGATTTCAAGTTCTGGGGTCGTGTTTTCCTATGGGTATCACCCAGACTCAGGCATAGGTGGATATAGATGTAAGGGAAGTTTTAACCTCATTTTTTTAATCCTTTTGAGATCCTAGATAGATTAATGATGGTATCCTATCAGTTTCTATAATTTCATAGGTATTGTTTCATAAACTATGTTTTCTATGTTTCACATCCTTATCGTTACAATACCAACTCATCTCATACTTTTGATCCGAAGGATGTTGAATTGGATATCGATTATTCCTTTTAGGAGTATCCCATATACATCTTTGATTGAATTATGAAGTCTATTTGAGGTTATTTTATCCCTTTAGTATAATTTCTATGTAATCAAAACCATATATAGGACCTGAATTAGAATTGGGAGGTTAATATATATACTTAGTTGTGGGATTTTTTCTCAGATGAAGTTTCACTAACCTTGGAAGGGAAACTCAAGGATAAGTTCCTTTAAGGTGTGAATATTGTAAGAAACTATATTTTATATGAGGTATGGATCCTTTTCTTTTCAGTATAAATCTTTTATTTTTTTCTTATGATTATTCCTAATAATATAATGAAGGTTTTGGGAGTGTTTGGGGATTGTTTAGATCTCATAGCTCCGTCCATTGGAGGAAATAACCGAGTCGCACGGTTAGTGGAAATTGTGTTTCCTAGTATATATGGTTTGATAAACCATGTAGGGTGTTGTAGGCCTCTGTAGTGGGGAGGGGACAACCTTTGAACGGTTTATTTAACCATGTTTTATAGACCGTGTGAGTTTTCCCCTGGGATGATGGGGACGCACATGTAGAGCATGGTTGGACAAATCATGTTCCCCAAACCGTGTGGGTCACTACATTTGTATAGTAGTTTGTGCACATTTAGTCTAACCAGTTGGCCAAACAATGAACTGCATAAAAGTTGGGAGACTTTACTATTTCTCCCTTTCCTATTTATAACCTAAACCCCCCTCTTCATTTCTTAATTACAAAGTACACGTGATCCTATATTTCTCTCATTTTAGATATCCTCCAAGATTCACCAAGGCTTTAAAGCATCTTCTTCATCTAGCTTCTAAATTGACATCTATTTATCTTGTTGGATTTCTAAAAGTAAGATCTCCAATCCTTAGGTTCCTTTAATGATTCTTCTTCTTATAAATGACACTATTTTGGTGTGATATCATATTCTCTATTTCTAGGGAATTCATCTATTTTTTATTTTATTCTGATCTGGACCAAACTGGAGGTTGATACTAGATGATCGTTCCTATATAGGCATAAGGTAGGTGGTCTAATACTTATCCCTCAATTCTTGTTGCTTTATAATATGTTTCATTATGATTCATGTTGTATTCTCTATGCGTTACCTTTAAATACACATAAAAATGTTTAAATTCAATATCCTTAATAGAAATAACCTAGTATACATATATTCATACTGGGATAGGTTCACTTTACTTTTTTCCACCCCTTGATTTTTTCCTATGGAACTTCCTTTTTTATTATAAATTTTTAAGTGCCCAAATAAACTTTTATATGGTTTTGGCATGACTTCTAACTGAGAGGAATATAATGAATTGTATATAATTGATTGGTGAAACTACGTAACTTTCATAAATAGGATAATAGTTATGCCCTTATTGAATAGGAATTTTAATGAACTAAAAACTGTGTATTGGATCTTCCTAAAGTCGTAGACTACTTACTACTTTTATGATATGAGGGCATGGAATCTCCACTATGGTGGTATACAGGCATGAAATCCCATACACTTTTATAATATACATCCATTTAATCCCTTAAACTTTTATGAGATATGGGCATGGCGTCCCTTATACCTAAGATATACGGGCATGGATACCATAAATTCATGTGATACTTTGGTAATGCATCCCTATATTGTGATAATCGGGTGTGGCACCCCTTACCCTTTTATGAGATATGAGCATGGAATCCCTTATACCTATGATATAAGGGCATGGTGACCTAAATTCTATCATATATGATCATGGAATCCCAATACTATGATACTTGGTCATTACATCCCTTATACTTGTGAATCTAGGGAATGAAGTTCATTCTTCATGTGATTACTAGGGCATGGAATCCCTTATGAATTATGATACACAGATGACTAGACATGAATGCCTAAGTTACGACTTGGATCCTAACCCGGACTATGTATGCGTATATATGGAAATAAATGTCCCTATATATATAGTGAATATATATACATACAACCATTTATAATTATACATATATTTCCATGATGGCTCTTGTTCAAAGGTTACCCAACATGGGATAAATCAGGTAGTGTCAGTGTCGTGTCCTTCAGAAAGTAGTGCTGACATTTTATAGTTTTTATTACCACTTACCATTATACCTACAAATTGTTATTATTTTCACGGATTGGAAATTTATAGATATGAAAGGTGGTGGCCTACTGAGTTTATCTCACACCTGATATGGGCCATTTATGGTACCCGGGAAGATTATGTGGATGCGGGTAGGGATAGGGGAAAGTTACTAGTTACTGATACTTGATTGTTTATAGCTTGGGTTCTGGGAAGCATGGGACCGAGATATGGCTCATGATGCTAATGGAGATAGACTTTTGGTCCTTTTTTTATACAAGTGTTGTGTTTCATTCTTGTTTCCATTCCTACCTACTTCATTTTTATGGACATATGAAATTACATAATTTTGTATGTGATACTAGATGTTACTTTTTATGTCTTGTTTATTATTCTATCTAGATGTTTACCATTCACGGTTTAGTTTACATTTGTTATTCTTCCTCTATTTAATCATTTATTACACTGATGTGCTACTCTGATCATGAGGGTATAGTCTCCCCACTGTACCCCCTTGAACACTCACTTCTAGTAGGCAACCTCTAGTATATAAGGAGTCATGCTTGAGGACTTTTTATCCATCAGCATGGGGAAGCACTTAGTGGCTCTTGGGTTGGTATGTTACATAACATGTCTAACTTAGTGTAAGGGTCTAATTCACAATTTCCATTTATTGAGGCATATCTTTATGTTATACACCTATACCCCTTTATGAGGTGTATATACAAACCCTTTTAAATGTTATATCATTAAATTCTCTATTCTAATGGTATTTTTAATTTTGTAAAATGTTATTAATTCATGGGTATTATGATTCAAACAATCTCAAAATTGATAAGGGACTTTTCTTTAAAATTTATCTTTTAATTCTTTCCTTATAACCCGTCCTTTTCCATGTCCATGTTTTGAAAATGATTTTATGAAAAAATTTATTTGAACATAAAATATTTTATAAATTACATTTTATAAATCTTCTAATTTATTTAAATTGATATTAAAAAGGAATTTTTTTTATGTGTTTTATATGAAAAATTTTTATAAACAAAAAAAAGGAATGTTTTATACGGTTAATTTGACTTTTTCATCACCATGACCATTATTTATTTTCTAGATTCCTTTTCATGAATTAATATTTTATTTAAAGAAAAAAATCCTTTTTCCTTTTTTGGTTATTTTTTGTATTGAAAATAGGTTTTCAAGTAAAAGAGTTTTTTGGTATTTAAAATGGGTTTTAAAAAATGGTATTTTAATATCAATAAATGAGTTTCTTATAAGTTTAAAAGAGTTTTTTTCAAAAGATTTATAATGGAAAAGTGAAAGAATAAAAATTGTTTATTCAGGATATGTAACTTGATCATTATATGAAATGGGTGAGCCTGAAATAACTTATATGAAGGGTTGTGCCCCATTATATCTCATGAGTGATCCCAATATATATTATACAAAGGGTTTATCTATATTATATCTAATGAAAAATGGGGGGTCACAATATAGCTTATACGAAAGTTTAGCCCCATTATATCTCTCCAATGAATTGGGTAATTATTATATTGGAAGTTTTCCATGAGGTTATTCCAATTAAAAGGGTTTAAAATGGTTTTAAGTATATTATTTTCTAAGTCACTAAAAATAACTTTTAATTACTTTCTATGGGTTTTAATGGATTTATTTGGGCAAAACGTTTGTTTCTTTTTCATGTGACAATGTTTTATTTCATAAACTCAAATAATATTAAATTTAAAGGTAAAATTTATATTAGTTATCTTAATTTTAACAAGAATAATGGTTTTATTTCTTTTTAGGTCCCTGACTATGATTTTTGTGCACATCCCAAATTTTTAAAACATCTATCATAGGATTTAAGGATGGGTATTGTAATTTAAGAATTCAAGTTCAATATCATGAAGATTTTTCAGGAAAATAAATCATGTTTTATGTCAAAAGATTTATATTATGGGAAAATAGATACTAATAGGAAGTTTCCACTATTATTATATGGTTTTTCTATGTATTATTTGTAGCCTAATTCTCTAAAACTCTAATACTGAAAAGATCATCAAATGGAAGAGAATGGATTCTAGACATAAAACTCAATATTATATTATATTTAAGGTCGTTTCCTTATAGTTGGTATTAGTGGATTGTTAAGATAAATTTATAGGTTAGGATAATGTTAATATAATTACCTTGAAAGATTTTATCTTAGGGATAAGTTGAAATGATATGGAATTTTATGATTACAATGTTGCTTCATCTAAATTATGTCTATTTAAAATGGTTTTTCATAGAGGAAATAGGTAATATATAGTGGGAAACAATCGAGAGGAAAATATCCTTCTAATTTATCATCCTGGGATAGTTGGAATTAGAAAAAAATAATTCATTGTAGTGATTGATTAGTTGACAAAAGCTAGGAATAGTGGTGTTATCTATGCTAGAGAGAAACATGATATATCATGAAGTAACATGTCAATAGTGAATAATTTTATAATATAGAATCCTCCATCATTAAGAGAATAATTTGACCATTTGAAAGCTAAAGGGTGGATTAATTCCATGGAAAAAGATATTTTATGTCATAGAATACTCAGAACATTAAAAGTTAACCATTTCCATTTATTGTTTTGAAGGTCAATTTGATCAATGGTGATATTTGGTTAATAATACTATGGATAAATATGATATTTATGAAATTTAATGAGATACATTTAAGAATATTTTACTATAAAAAATTTTCACTAAGGTTTTTCAGCTTAGGATGGAGAAACAATTCTTAGAATTGAGGAAAAAGGATGAATATTTGGTGTCCGTATATGGAGAAAATTTTACTAGGTTGTCCAGGTAAATATCATTTTTTTTGGGAAATTTATAGTAAAATTAATATATTTTACTCTGGATTAATAACATGATTATGAAGAGATTTATCTAGATGATAATTTAAAAATTATGAGAATTTTGTTTGTCGAACTGAGAAAGTTGATATGGAGTTTTCCATCACTTTTCATCCATGAGAAAAAAAGAGTAAGAAATGATAAAAGTGATAGAAATGTAGAAGAAACCAATTGATAATCCTTAAGGTAAGTCCCAAACATGTTCCAAGTGCATTAATATAAATTTTATGGAATGTATTTCAGGATCTTGAAAGTGTTATCAGTTTGGTAAATTTCGTCATAAGGTTTGTGACTTCAAATAAAAGAGCTATGAATAATACAATAAGGACAAAATTGATAGCCATACAGTGGTTATTTTTTTTAGTTTCAATAGCTTTGGTAATTATGATAACATGTGCCTTAATTTATTATAATAGGATGGAAATCATCAATATTGGAAACAGAAAGGTATAGAAAATTCATTTTCTAATATTTCAGTTGATGTTAGGCCATCAGATGAAGTGGTGATAGATATATTACTGATATATTCAAATTATTACAATTACCTATTTAACTCTGGATCTTTTAATTCATTCATTTATGAGAAATTTTTAAGTAAATTATGAATATCACCTCATGAAAATATGGTACAACTTTTGGTGAAAACTTCATGTGGAAGTATTAAGGAAACCAAGATTTATAGTAATATTATTGTTGTTATAAGTGGGATGGTCATTCCTACAAATATTTTTTAACTAGCCATAATAGAGTTTGATATCATTTTGGGTATGTATTAGATTTAATTTTATCATGATAATATATATTTCAGTTCTAATAAAGTTTTATTTAATAATTTCATGTCTTTGATAACATACCAAGAAGGTAATAAATTTATTAGAGATGGCAGTGAAAGCTTATGAGCTCACATTTTTTAAAAGAATGAAACTATTTAAATTAGTGATGTTTATATAGTGAATGAATACATTGATGTTTTTTCAGATGATTTTCCTGGTCTTATTCTTGATCAAGAATTTGAATTTACTATTGAATTAGTTCCTACAGTTAAACTTATTTCTAAACCCCCCTATCAAATAGATCTGGTGGAACTTTTAGAATTGAAAAATAAATTGAAGTAATTGTTAGAAAAAAAAATTTGTTCAACCTAAAACATCACAATAGGGTGCTATTGTTTTATTTTTTAAAAATAATGATGGTTCAATGGAACTTTTCATAGAATATAGAGCTTTGAATAACTTCACTGTTAAGAAAAGGTATCTTTTTTAAGGTTGGCCTGAGGTTAGGAAACCATCAGTTGAACTTAACTAATTATTCATTATAAAGACTATATTATGATCTAAATATGGGAATTATGAGTTTTTAGTTTTTTTTGGTTAATCTAATTAAACTACTGTATTTATGGACCTTATGAATAAAAAAATTCATGAGTTCTTGGAAAAGTTTTTGGTACTGTTTATTGATGAGATTTTGGTATATTATGAAATTAAATAGGAACATAAAATACACCTAATAATTGTTTTTAAAACCATAAATAAAATAAACCATATTGTAAATTTGATAATTGTTAATTTTTGTTGAAAAAAATTTATTTCCTGGGTCATATTGTTTCTAAATATGGAATAATTGTTGAACCTATTAAAAAAAGTTGTTTAAGAATGCCCAAGACCCAAAAATATCACAAACAGTCAATGTTTTCTTAGATTAGTTGGTTACTACAAGTGGTTTTTTGAAGAAAAAAAATTCTTAGTTGTGTATCCCACAAACTAAGTTAACTTGAAAGGGACTTGAATTCATTTGCATGAAAAATTTTGATTATTTTTTTAGGAACTAAAAATATGTTTGGTGAATGATCTAGTTTTTTATTTGCCTTCCATAAATGGTTAATTTTTTATCTATAATGATGCTTCATTGAAAATAATTTGTTGTTCCCTTGAAAATATTGATCTGGTAATAGTTTATGCCTCACCTCAGTTGAACCTCATGAGTTAAATTAGCTTGTACATGATTTGGAATTAACTAATATGGGTTTTCTTTAAAAAAAAATTGGAATAATTTTAATTGAGTACAATTTGAAATATATATTAATAAAAAAAATTAATTATATACTCACTTGAAAATAATTGAACATGTGACAAAGAATGTTATTATACCTAATCAAGGATTATGATTACATGATTCATTACCATCTAGGAAAAGAAAAAACGTGGTCGATGCTTCGATTTGAAAAAATAATTCTACATTAACCATGTAACATTTAGAATGTGATAATTTAGTCAATGATTTGATAATATTTGGCATAGAATTTGTGGATGTAGGGACATAATCTATTTTGTTCTAGGTTTAATACAGTTGAATTTATCATAACTAATTATGCAAGCTCAAAAAGAGGATCAATCATTGCAAGAAAATGTAGAATACCTAGTAGGGAATTATTTAAATACAATTTATAGATTATATATAATTAAATAATAATTTGTTGTAATATAATGAATATTATTATTCATATATTTAATATAAAACCATATTTTTCTTAAAAAATACTATACTTGAAAACCCTTTTTGTCGCATCTGTGGGTTTTGTTTTAAATTTAATTTTTTTAAATTATATGATTTGAATTTGGTAAAATTGATTAAGTATTTATAATAATAATAATTTCTAATTTCTAATAACTTCAACCTAATTTTTGACCAAAATTAATAGTGAAAACAATAAAAATTAATTATCACGGTTATGGAGAAAATGGATTTACTCGAGGTAAAAAAACATATATCGGTTAAAATGAACTAAAAACTTGTATATTTTTTTTGATATCCATATTTATACATTTTGTGTTTTAGGTTTGATAATGTACTATTTTGGAGTCTTTTTTCATGAAACAAATGTGGGTATCGTTGAATCTTTTCGAAAAACAAATACAAGTGTGTCACTCACCTCACTTATAAAAGGCCAACCTCTCTTCTCCTCTCATCACACCTTAAAAAATCATTGGTTTGGAAAATACTTGACAAAATAAATTTCTTCATATCATCCTATAATCCTTATTTTTGTATAAATTCAACTATGTAAGGCCATTGGTTCAAACTAAAAGAAGTTACCCGAAAAACAGGTAATGTTCGCCAACTTGTGTTTTTATATTATTTCTTCCATCACCCGCAACAATTATTAATAAACAAAACTTATATAATAACCATAGTATATTAAATATAGTTATATATTGATATTTTAATTTAATATCCTAAATCATTTCACTCTTCCATCCAATGTGTTATGAAATCAACATTCATGTGTACGAAGGACTACAACCTCATGAACTGATGTCATTCATTTCTCATTACCACCTCTCACAGTCGGTTATAATTATGAATAAAAATTATATATGTGATATTAATAACATAATTATAAATATTTATTCATTATATCATATATAAATTTTTTAACATTCCATTCTATGGGGGATACGATAACGTCTTTCGTCTGTATGGCGGACTACCGCCTCACAAAGTAATGTGATTTGTTTTTCACTAACGTGATACATGGAAGGAAATAAGTGTAAATATAATGAATATATGTGATATAAATGACCTAATTATGATATTAATGACATATTTATAATTACTAAAATATAATATATCATTTTATTTCTAAACGTTTCACTCACCAAAAAAGTGATGATGGTGTTCTTGTACGTGTGGACTACCTCCTTCACAAAGTGATGTGACTCTTTTTTATCATCATTCCATATGGATACTACATTTAAATAAATAATATGGTAAATATTTTTTTTATTATAATTTTTGAAAGATATAATATCACTTACCTCCTTTCCATAATGATCATTGAAAAATGGAAACGTTACTGATGCATACATATGGCCTACCATCACCACGATTGTAATGTAATTAATTTATCAAAATAATATTTCACAATTGGAATTAAAATTATAAATTATATATAAATATGATAAACATTTACTGATTATTATTATTATTTATATGTTTGATTAATGACCTATTTGACAACAGTCAACCTACCAAAGTCATTTTTTACATATAAGCTAAATATGGTCAAAACATCTAATGCCAACTTAATTGATAATGTGATTTTATATAACATGGTATTAAGTGTAATAAAAGTAATAATAAACTTTAAAATTGTCAAAAATAGAATAAATAATTAACATAAGTTTATTATTCCAGAATATAAAGACACATGTGACAATTAAGACTCTATGTAAGTGACTTCGTCTCAATTTCCTTTCATTCAGGCATATTTTAATGTTATACACCTCTACACTTTTATGATGTATATATACAGCCCCTTTGAAAAGTTATATCATGAATTTCTATATTCACATGGTATTTATTATTTTGTTTAATTTTATTCTTTCATTGGGGTTATGATTCAAATATTTCCAAAAGTAATAATGGGTTTTTCATTTAAAAATATATTTTTTTTCTTTCTTTACAACTCTTTATTTTCCATGTCCATTCTTTTAAAATGATTTTATGAAAAAAAATTATATGTAAATAAAATATTTTATAAAATGGATTTCATGTATCTTTAAATTTATTTAAATAGTTTTTCAAAAATTAATCTTTTTAAGTTTTTTATACAGAATTTTATAAAAAATTAAAAAAGTAATGTTCTATATAGTGACAATGAATTTTCCCCAATTGTGACCATTATTTTATTTCTAGATTCAATTGAAACCTTTCATGCTTTCTTCAAAGAAAAATATTTTTCATTTTTTTGAGTATTTTGGTATCTAAATGGTTTTTCAAAGAAAAGGATGTTTTGGTATTGAAAATGGGTTTTTAAAAGGTATTTTTATATCCAAAAGTGATTTTATTGGGTGTTTAAAATTTTTTTTTTTCAAAACAAATTTGATAGAAAAGTGAAAGCATGGAAAATTTTATTTAAGATATGGTAATTTATAATTATATAAAAAAAATTGTCATGATATAACTTATATGAAGGGTTTACCTCCATTATATCTCATAGGTGAGCCTGATATATCTTATATCAAGGTTTGAGCCCCATTATAGCTCATGAAAAATAGGTGATCCTGATATATCTCATACGAAGGTTGATCCACAGTTTAGATCTCCAATGCATTGGGTAATGATTATATTGGATGACAGAATAATGGTTATTCCAATTAAATGGGTTTTGAAATAGTTTTATGATTATGATTCTATAAGTTACCAAAAATATGTTTTAATTGTTTACTAAGGATTTTAATTGCTTTCTTTGAGAAAAACTTATATATTTTTTTCATGGGAAAAGGTGTTATTTACTACACTAAAACAATATTGAAGGTGTAGATAAATATTATATGAGTTTTCTTTTTTCTGAATAGACTAATGGTTTTATTTCTTCTTATACCCCTTACTGAAATTTTTGTGCTCATCCCAAATTTTTAAAATAATTTTCATGGGATTTAATGATGGTAAATTGAAAGAAATAAGTCAAGTTTAAAGTAATTAATATTTTTCATGAAATTAAATCACGATTTATTTTAATAGTTTTATATTATGGTAAAATGGATACTAAGAACTATCCAATTTGTATTATATGGTTTTTTATATATGAGTTATGGAATAATTCTCTAAAACTCTAAACCTGAAAAGATCCTCAAATGTGATAGAATGAATTATTTAATTAAAACTCATGATTAATTAAGGTTTTAGGATGAGTCCTTATAAAATTATATAAAAGTTATCTATTAAACACCATATATTTTATTATCCTATAGTTATTTATATAGTTTTCATGTTTTACTTTAAATATCCTCTTTTTGGTACATAAAAAGATTGAGAATTTTTTTTTAAGAAAATCAACCTTATTTCCTCCATGGTCGATGAAATTTTTCTTCCATTTACATATTCTTTAAAATGTTTTCAAGAATTTTATTTTTTTTATGATAAAACGATTATTTAAATCTATTTTAAACCATATTTAAATTTATTTTCAATGTTTTAAATTAAGGATTCTAGTCATTTTCCTAACGACTTGCTTTTAGACTATTTTAAAAAACTGTGAAATGAATCTTTTTTTAATGTCTACTGTATAAATGGATTTTACCACCACAATGACCTTTCTTTTATTTGAAAATTCCTTTACATTTTTTCATGGTAGTTTTCAAACAAAATAATTTTCTCAAGATTATGTAAATTTTTTTATTTTTAAAGATACTGAAGGAAAAAATATATTGTACCCAATTTTTAAAAAAATAAAATACTCTTTTTAAGGTATTTTTTATCTATTACAACATCCTTTGTTGTTTATTTTTATAATTTGAAGATATTATCTAATTATATCATCCATTTTATTTATATTAATGGATTAAAATTATATGTTGATGAATTTTTTTGAAAATTACTTTTATTACATGGTTTTTATTATGATGAATTGATGAATTTCTTTATTATATTATGCACACAAATGTATAGTTTTTATTATGGAATGGTTGGGTACATTAAATTCATCCAATGCATTGGGTAATGGTTTATATCTAATGAGATAATATAGAATATAATGGGGATTTATCATAGTTTATTAAGGGACTCTATCCACTATGATAGTCTTGGGAGTGAACCTTGACTAAGTAAATCATGGAATGGGGAATGTACTTGATCCATTATGGGAATTTTTCCACATTTATAGTCTTGGTAGTGAACCATAAATAATGAAATTATTTTCTATTCTTATGATTTTTTCACAAAATACATAGGACATGTTCTTTTTATGGTATGCTCTCATGGATCATGATTGATTAAAGATTATTCCTCTATCTTATGACTCATGTATTTTTAAATTCAAAAGTTTTGTCTCATGACTCATGATTTATAATATATGATAGATTAGGAATGGAATTTTCATGTTTTAATCATGATATCACACTATTATACATATCTTGTTATTTCATTGGATCATTAATTTATATCTACCATTTTTAACCTTATTAGGAATATGATCTCACCCTTTATTAGGTTTCCATTTTCCTAAGGTTATGGAGAAAGGTATAATTAATAAAGTTATAATAAGGGTATGGTTATGGAAGAAATTTGTGGAATATTTTGAAGATATTTTATTAAATAAGTTGATTATGTATCTAGTCTCTAAATACACCAATCCTTTATGGTTCTTGGTTGGGTATTACTGTAAAATGTATGGAATATAATCTAAAATGATGCAAAATTTGTTTATTTATGCTTTATCCACCTCATATTTGGCACTCAAAGTGTCTGGATAAGTGAGGTGGTGAAATACTACTTTTATAAGTGAGGGGAGTGACACTCTTGTAAATACTTGATTTCTTAATATATAATAAATTTTAAACTCCATTAAAGTGGTAAAAAATTAGTCAATTTCAGAAAATAAGATATTTAGGATCAAGATTCCACTAAAACAATAACATTTATACATGTTTTTGTGATATTTTTGGCCTTATCCCATTTTTTAATCTCCCTTTTAACCCTTTCAACCTTTATCAAAGTGACAAACATTTACCATGGTAACTTATTTTTATAACCAGAAATGAAATGGAAATTATTATTTAATTTAAACAATATGATTCTAAAAATGAAAACTATTTTATAAAATTTAACTTATAGAGATGCTAAAAATTAATTTTAAAATAAATATGAATAACTCAATGATAAAAAAATTTTAGAAAAAATGAATATTAATATTATATTTTAATTTTCACCAAAATAAAGCATAATATTAATTTTTTAGAATTTTTTTATTTTTTGACTAAAAAAGAGATTTACGTTACTTTCAAACTAATCCAAAATGAAATGCTACCTTTCTAATACTTAATCAAAGTAAAAGTTATGGTATGTGAGAACAATATATTTTCTGTTATTTATCTAAGAAATCATCCCTTTCTCAAAAATTAAAATAATTAAAACTTAACTAATTTTTATATATTGAATATAAAATGTATTTCATTTTATCAAAATAAATATTCAAAAATTTAAAAATATACTTTTTAAACAAAACTATATAATACATGTAAAATTGTGAATTTAGAATAAAAAATACTTCCCTTTCCTAATGTAAAATCATATTATTATTCCAAATTTTAACAAAATTATTTAAAAGGTTATAATAACAAATACTAAAATAAATCAATTGAATTAATATTAATAATATATAAAATTGATTTATTAAAAAAATCCTATCTCATCACAAAGAGTTTGGTTGTCGAGTCTGGGATGAAAATTCTTGGAAGATTATCAAACATTGAAATGTTATATTCAATAAATGGATTCTATAAAATGATTAAAACTCAAACGAGGTTGTTGATGAGAGAAAAGTGTCATCATAAGGTGGATTTAAACGGAATTGGTATTCAAAATATATGTATTTTTAGATAATTTAGGATGTTTTTTGGTACCAAAAATACAAAACTATCCAGAAGCTACTGTGACGTCCCAACCCTGGTGCTACTAAACGGTTCCCCAAGCCGGTTGGCCACATGCCCTCAAGTTTTCCTCCCTTTATTCTAGAGGGAATTGACTAGCTGCAAGGGTCTGGTAAGTCAGTCTTAGGTATATTATACCCTCCTTTATTAGAATAAAACACCAACATAAGAAAACAAAAATAACCAAGTATGGAAGCATATAAATAACCAAAACAATACCATGTCATATGATATTAAAAACATGAGAATACAATACTCAACTGAAAGGTAAAAAATTCTATAATAATTTGAATGACAGGTGTCTACAATGAAACTAAAGGTAAAGAAACAACAACTCCCAAATATATCTCGAACCACATTTTATTCCCTTTCCCATGCTCCAATTCCAAATAGAAACTTATCCCATGGCCTTACCCTTATCCTGTTCTACAACAACAAAGTCTACTCGAGTGTCGATCTGGCATCCCGAATAAGGTGTGATCACAATTGAGTAGGCCACCACCAATGGTGTCTAAAACATGCCTAGTTAAAAGAAAGTGTATGTAGTTTTATAAAGCAATTAATACAATGCATAATTAAATATTTATCATATTGTTATTTAATATTTAATCTTAACATTAGCCCCATTTTCAATTCATGTTTTCCATTTGAATCATCATTCATTGTTACCATTAATTTGGTGTTGAATGTCATTTCAATCACCCCAAATCTCATTTATTTTAGATCACCATGACTAACACTCTATATCTCATTTGGTGTAGGTCATTATGCCAAGAACCCCAAAATCTCAATCTAGGATAACTATTGGGAAGGAACGTCATGTCCATGTCCCAACTTCTAATCAGTCTAGAATGCCACGTCTAGCACCAAAAAAATCTCAAACATTTAATCATTCTTTAATTTAAAATAATTATCCACATATTTCCATGAATAATCCAATGATTGGTTAAAAATTTCAAAGGCCATTAGTTAACTCAAAAATTAACTAATAAAATAATCCATTAATTAATTCATCAATTAATTAATCAGTAAACACAATTCTCATTTTATAATTAATTATTCACACTTAATTATCCATATAAAATATCAAATTTTCATAATTAATTCTCACAATTAATTATCTTTGATCAACATTATAGCATATAATTAATTCTTACAATTAATTATCTCACATAGCCAAACATCATTTCATAATTAATTCCACTAAATTAATTATCTTAACACAAATAATTTAATATCTCAATTACAATATCTCAACCCATAACCAATCTCCAAAACAAATATCTATTTGTTCAGCCCCCCTTTGTTTGTTTCATGATTAAATTATCAATGGATCACCAGTCAATTCCACATTCCTAATTACTCCAAATTAGAAAATCAATTATCAAGGGAAGCTAAAAAATTCATAAACTCACATTCACATGTCAAATCCACGACTATGGGAGTTTACTTTAGACCACCCACCTCAATTTATTAAGGGATGTTAGCAAAATGAAAATCCCCAAAATTTGAGCAGCACAATGTCATAGATCAAGCTCCGGATCTAAATCCCTAAACCAAAATTAAGATCAAAGGCATCAAGATCTTGAAAATCTATATCTAGATCCATGATCCTAGATATAGATAGAAACACATAGGTTTAGATCCATGTAAATGGTGGATATCTTCCATGAAAGTATCAAGTAAATGTAGATTAATGAACGGGAGATGCAATGGGATGAAATCCACTTACCAGGAAGAGAGTGAATCTTCAATTCGAGCTTTTGATCTTGAAGAAAGATGTTTGAATCACCTTTTAATCCCTCTAGTAGGCTCTAGGATCACATAGAATTTTTTAATACCGATCCAAGGCTGCAATATGGGAGTCTCAGGGGTTTGGGTTATTTTAAAAATAGATTTTTGGATATTTAATCTCGCATGTTTGGTTTCCTGAGCAAAGGCACACAGTTAGGGAAAACTGTGGGCCAAACTTGTGGACCTCTCTGTCTAGGTTTTCATGGTTGGAATGGTTTAGTCTCATGGTTTTTCAAACCATGTGTAAACCAGGGGGACCTCTCTGTCCAGGTGTTTCCGACGCTTTCTCTAGGGTGCGTGCATCCATCTGTGGAGGACGGGCACATGTTTCCCCGCATTCCTACTTTCCAAAGGTGGGCGGCATTCGTCGCTTATCCAGGGATTTTTCCTCCATGATCTAAATAGGATGATAGGATGTTGGTTCCTTCTTCCATAGATTCCTCCTCAGAACTCATCACCTAGTCTGGGTATCCCTTATGGACTATGACGTTCTTCATGAAACTCTTCCCAGTTCCATTTCTTCATGGACACCGGTTAATTACACTACTTTTGTCGGAAAATTCCTAGGGTTCTGGTTAAGGCAGCAACCTTCGGTCGGGGGAGTAGTCACATTGGACATCACTGGCGTGTATGGATGCTGGGACACTAGCGTGTCTGGGTTTCTTCCCCTTACTAAAGGGCTTCTTGAGGGCGCGGAAGCGCGAGGCATCCCACATCGAATGTAGGGAATTATATTCCATAGAATTGTATCTAAGGTTTTCTGCATCTTCTTATGTTTAATATAGGGTATGTCGTAGGTTTATCGTCTATAGGAGACGGATCATACTGATCAGAACACTGACTATAGTGGATCAGATGGGTGTGACCCCTAGAGGAAACATTGATGCTAAGAGGTGAATTGGAATGATCTCACCGGGATGTGGTGACTGGTAAGAATCTGGATGGATGATGAATGGTTAAATAAAGCAGATTAAGAATGATATGGAGTTGACTTGAGAGTAACAGTGATGTTGGGCTTGAGCATTGAAGAGACCTCCTACGTATCCCCATGGCAGGGAATTAAATTCTGCGTAGTTTGTGAAGCGATGGGACACCTAAGGAGGCGACCTGTATGAAGGGGAACTGAATGAAGTGGAACCTCCAGGTTGGGGCATGAAATTGGGGTGCGTGCGAAGGACAGTGACCCAATGACATGATAGGTCTTACGCGTGATTAGCGGCATGAGATTTGGTCTGACGCTACTAGGATGGACCAGCAATCTGGGTCCCAATAGAAGGGACAAAAGAAACTTACCGCCAGGATCAGATTGAAAATGTCTTAACGTTGACATGGACTCACAATGACTTAATGTTATGTGAGGTCAACAATGGATTACCATTGGGTATGGATTAACAACGGATTACCGCTCTATGGGGTCACAACAGCTTACCGCAGGATGGGGTCACAACGGCTTATCGCTGGATGGGGTCACAACGCCTTACCGTTGGATGGGGTCTAAACGGCTTACCATTGGATGGGGTCACAATGGCTTATCGTTGGATGGGGTCCCAATAGCTTACCGCTGGATGGGGTTAAACCTAATGGAGGCTTCCTACGTACCCTGTCTAGGAGACAAGGATCAAGGTCCACATAGTTTGGGATAGTGTATGGTGAACTGACATGAATATTGTCGGGACTGATAGGTGTTAGGCTTTAACCTCAGGGAGACTTCCTACATACCTTGTCTTGACAAGGATCAAAGTCCACATAGTTTGGGATGGTGTTTGGAAAACCGACGTGAAGATGGTCGAGACTGATAGGTGTTGAGCTTGAACCTCAGGGAGGCTTCCTACGTACCTTGACTTGACAAGGATCAAAGTCCACATAGTTCATGGTGGTGTTTGGTGAACCTACGTGAAGATGTTCAGAAGCGATAGGTGTTGGGCTTGAACATCATGGAGGCTTCCTACATACCTTTCCTTGACAAGGATCAAATTCCATGTAGTTTGGGTGGCGTGTGGGGGGATTACACTCTAGGACACCCAAAGAGGATGTCATGGTCGATGCTTTCTCTAAGACCACGTCAGTCATGCTCGGTGTGAGAAATAAGAGGCAGCATAGACCTGATGATCACATCGCGAAATGTGCATCCGTGGGAAGTGGAGTGGGGCTTATACTTATTTAGCATCCCAAAGAGTAAATAGGGGGGCTTATGTGTGGTTAGTAGCCCAAGGTGATGGAGATTGGGACGTACTCTAGGGTGGAGGCCCAGGTGGTGAAAAACCTAGTGGGAGATGGATTTTCACTGAAGAAATGAGGGATTCAGCACCCCCCTCCCTTTGGCCCTTGGCACCAAAGAAGATAGGAGGATCAGGGATGCTACCTCTTGCAAGAAAAGTTAGGGGCTTACACCGAGGTGGTTTCCCTTTCCCCATGGACAAATGTCACTCCAATAGAGAGGATCTCATTCCATGTGAGGAATGTTTTCACTCCTGTGGAGACCAATGGGCATGTAGAATGTCCAAGGTGGGAGACCCCAAGTACGATGCGTGGGGTGAGGTCACAGTTTAATGTCGTGTGCTGAGGACGATGGTGCTTGGCAGTTTAACGTCCTGCAGCTCAGACGATGTGGGTGAACTCCGCACCCCTATCACTTATATAACTGATACCTCCCGCCCCTTGGGGAATGGAAGGCATCAGATAAGTCATGTTAAGGTGCTGTTATATAGCGATCCATTGAGGGGTCCACTTTAGCGTGGCTATGCAATGAAGCAATAGTATTTTGTGTGCCTATGTGAAGAAGCATGAGCCAAAGCAATGCAACGTAAAGCGCCGCCCAAGGGACTTTGAAGTTACTTCGTGCAAGCCTAGAGGGTCATATTAGAGAAGGGTGTGTGATGTAGACGTTTTGGGCATAATAGGTGCCTGAAAATGATATCTAGAAGAGGGAAATCGAACAAGTGCTAAAAAAGTACGCATGAGGGAGGCTCGTGCGCAAATGGGGCAGCTACGCGGAAAAGTCCAGGGTGAGTGGTCTCAGAGGTTTTTGTGTAATTTTAGAGGTTTTCATGCAATAAGCGCACAATTGGAATAGTTGCATGGAAGATACCCAGTGTGCGTGAAATTGGAGAGGCTGGCGTACAATTGGAATGGAACAGTTGCGTAGAAGAGACCTGGTGTGCGCGCGATTGGAGAGGTGGGCGCGCAATTGGCATGGAACAGTTTCACGGAAGAGACCCAGTGTGTGTGCAATTGGATAGATTCATGCGAAAAGGGGACTATAGGTTTTCCACACAAAGGATTGTGCGCTAGGTTGGGAACGCAAGTCAGAATGATTGCATGTAAGAACCGGTCGATGTTTTGTGCCCGAGGGGAATGGATTGCACGAAAGGGGAATGGATTGCGTGCAAGGGTCGTGACTTAAAGGGATTTGGGTGAGGGATAAGCCCAATTGGTCCTGCACGAAGGCAGACCCAAGGGAGAACTGTCCTAAAAAATCTCGTACCTAAATTCCATATTTTTTCGTACAGTATAGGGGGATTTCACGTGGAGGAGACGGTTCAGATTCTTTAGTAATCTAAAGTTTAAGGGGTGTCCTATTTATATGTTCTTGGGGTCCTGAGGTCCTCGCGGAGGTCGTCCAGTGCAAAATATTATGCGCCCAGGTCGGGGGCATGAAAGATTCATCGTCTACGGTCACTGATGCAAATGATTCGGCACCCGAGGTCAGTGGCACATAATTTTCCACACCAACGTGGAAAAATCCCTCGGATCCCACGGTTTTCTGTACACGAGAGAATTTTTTCAAGCACAACTTGGATTTTTTTTGCAGCCCTTCCGGTCCTCCCAGAATTGATCATCGGGTTGAAATATTCTTTTGCTTTATCCACAAATACCCTCTTTAGGCCATGAGATTTTTTTGGTGTCAAACCCCCCCCCCCTCGGAATAAGATTGGTGAGGGGATGCAAAGGTTGGATTTCAAGGTAAACGCCGAGATGCATACCCTCCTGGGTCGATGCGTGTAAACAACTGCCTTGACGTGTAAAACCCCGTAGTGGAGCGTATACCATTTTTCACGCATGAAAAAACCCCGCTCTGTGCCTATAAAATCCTTCACGGGATCCTTAGTTCATATGTATTTTTCTCACGCGATAATTCCTGAGCTCTCGCGTGTGAAAATCCTTCCTTGCCTTGTGCAAAAAATACTTTCGTTGCATGTAATTCCATGAGTTCTGCTGTTGTTTTACGTGCAGGATCAATATTTTTTACACTGTTGCCTCTATTTTTTGCACCGCCTCTTGATTTTTCAGGCTGCCTCCTGATTTTTCAGGCATCGTATCAGTCTTTTCATGCTGACTCCTTTGTATCTTTCCAGAAGAAGATGGCTGCTAATCGGACTGACGCTAAGATAGAAGCTGCATTCACCACTTGAAGGGCCAAGATGGTTGCCAACCCTGAGGTTTATGGCACCCTAAACATTGTATCCAGCAACCAAAATCTCTTCAACATGTTGACCCTAGCCCAGAAATATTATGTGTTGTCTAAAAACTTACCGATATGGGACACTGATATTTTGGAGGTGGTACCCGTGCCAAGATTCGAAGTCGACCCACCACAGTCATGGGTGACCCGTTAGGAACACCTCCCTTGGTATAATATCACTAACAATGGCCATCCTTCTAGAGAAACCATACATATGGATGTTTACATCCAGAACCCCAGGACCAGAACTATTTCAGGAAGTGACTGGGTTGCGGAGGATTCTCTGGACCATTGCGCAAGTACTTTCCGACAGAGTGTCACTGATGAAAATAATGGATGGCTTCATGATTGGGACTTGAGGTCTGGAGGAAACTTCACAAGTGAGTGGGCCTAGGTGTATTTGGTACATCAAACGTGTGACCAGTTTGGGGATGATCTTCGGTGTATTGGATTGTTCGAGGCCGTGTGGACATCGCAGTTCCATTTCTACCGCCAGTATGAACTCGGGTCGGAGATGTTTATCCGGTGGTCTCCAGATACCAACACCTTCCATCTCCACCATGGGGAGGTTGGTATCAGCCTTTGGGATGTTCATTGCATCAGGGTTATCCTTTTGGATGGGCACCAATATGATGAATTCCTTCTGATGAAGAATATCTAGGGAGACGGATCATGGACACCCGTCTTGACATGGCCTCTGTTAGAACTGGCTAAGGAGAGGTTGGCGGTCAAGGACTTTCTAAAGGAAATCACATAATCAAAGTGGATTAGTCTTTTCCTACAGAAATACTCGGACGTCAAGATGCCAGGGCGAGGAAGACGGTGTCTGACCATGGCACAGAGGAGCAAACGCAGCTCATACTGGAGGATCTTGGAGGTGGGGGAATATCAATCTTGGGGATTCAGTATGAATGAAATCTGGGATCTAAACATCCGGTATGCTGGATTTTGGGCCACCTTCCTGAGTGGGTGGCTCCTTCTAGTGAGGGACATGAGTATGAGAGTTCGTCCAGCAACATTGGTGATGGTCGGCATCATGGCTGCTAATCAGAGGTTCAATTTAGGAATCTCAGTGTTGGCCTGTTCATATGCCATTTTGGGACGCATTTCGAGAGGGGGGTCACCGAGGAGGATTTGTGGCCCTTTTCAGATCCTTCATGGCTAGATCGTGGCTCATTGTGGTGGGTATACCTTTCCAAATGCAATTCTTCCTCTGAGTAACGGTCCACATCCCTCATTGTTGAATATTGTCGGGGTCATGCTGCTGATGCTCAACAAAGAGGGGGTAAGAATCAGGATTAGAAATCACGCCAATTTTACCTTTAGTCTATTCCCTACCCCAGTTGGTCAAATGATAGATAATGGGAAAGGCTCTTTAGATCAAATGGAATACTTCCAGAGCATCATAGGTGGGGTACTTGTGGCCCGAGTTGACAGGAAGATCCTTTGCGATCCCTACGTGCCATCAATATTTTTCGGGCAGTTCGGATGCCTCCAATGGATGCCAAAGAAATTGTATACAGAGGTCTGGGAGGAGATCCATCCCTATGTTCTTCATCAAATGTGGTTGATGTTTACAGCTTTCAACTCTATAGAAGTCATTACGTTTTCCCCCACTTGAGTGGATGCTGGACTTTCAATAAAATACATTGAACAATGGGTTGTGGCATACCCTGAAGGGATTATGCAGAAGTGACTCAGCTTGAAGTGTCCAGTGTAGAACCTGGGCAGTGGGAGATCAAACAAAAAGTCATTGGGGAGGAAAGGTATAGGGCAAGTCGAGCAACTGGGCCAAGGTGTGCCAAGGATACAGTAGTTTGAATGTCGAATGGTGTGGATGTGGCTTTGATGTTTGGGGGAAGAGGGTCTCACAAAAAGCCCAGCGGAGAAATCAGGGAGATTTTTGGGAAGAATTTAAGGTACCTACTTCAGCCTTCTGATGATGAAATCTACCCCGCACTGTGGTCTTCCTCGTTGACCCTACGGTAGTCAATAGACACCGAAGTTCTATGGCATAAGATAGTACGAGATGGAATCCAGCTACCAGAGGTCAGACTCATTTGGATTGAGGACAGGGTGAACTTCCATCGTTGTCATGCATAATTAACGGCCATGGACACTTATGAACTCTAGCGGGGTAGGTGTGAGGAACCACCTCTTCTGGTGAAGGTAATGCTCATCCAGGAGAATGATCTAGAAAAGATGTTGTCTGGAGATGATAAAAGCGATGGGGAGCTAGAGGGTAGTGAGTCAGAATAAGAGGAGAGAGAGGGATAGGGTGAAGGAGAAGGAGAAGAAATTTGGGAAGCTGAAGAAAATCTTGGAGGTGGAGGGTCTCAAGGGACGGCCCACCAAGGGATTCTTCTGGAGAGTGGAAAGATTGTTGGCTCTAATGCAGACATAACTGAGCTACTTGAGGTATGCCTCAACCCTTATCCATCATTCCCCCTCCTTTTTTCTCATAATCGTCAATCATATTTCCTTATCCTACTCATGTGCATATTGGCGCAGACCAAGAAGATCTATCCGAAGGTGGGGGGAGGTTCTAATGGAACAAGGTGGGGAGTCAATGCCCATAATTGAGCAAACAAGTGCTGAGGGATCCCCCACAATGACTGCTCCTATAGCAACTAGAACACTAGAGGCTGATGTTTTGAGATCTTGTAAGTTCATCACTTATACATCGGTATTTATCATCAGAGATTTCAGCTAATCAAGGTGTTCATTGTTTTTGTAGTAATCACATCCTTGGAGGCTCATCAGGCCATCGAATCCAGGCCATCTGTAGATGCCTTGGTGGCAAGCGCATCAACTTGCTCAGGACCCACTCCTCAAGCCGAGTTGGACCAAGCACTTGATGAGCAAGAAGCTGTGGATACTGGTGATGTCATTGTCAGAGAAAGGTTATAAGTTGGTAGGGGTGAAGCTGTCGGGGCTGAGGTAAGAGAGTAAGGCCTCCCACATGTAGAGGAGCCTAATCTATCAGGAGTACTAGAAGAAGACCCTGCAGTTGATCTCTTGGCATATTTTCCTGACTATCGACCTGCAGACCCTAAGGAGATGGATGACTCTGATTCAAAAGCAGCTAATGAAAGTTGGATGATGCAACATAAGGGGTGGAAGTGTATCAAACACTTACTCGGTTATCCATAGGTAGAATGGATGAAGTGGATAGGATCACTCCACACCTGGTTGCGCTTCCTCTGTGATGGAGGGGTTGATGCCCACCGCATTCATCTAAAAATCTGTGAATACATGGATGCGAATATATGGGAGGATATCCAATGCTCCAACATTGCCCGATGCCAGATAGAGTCAGGGAATACCTAGTCATTCCGAAAGGCGGAGCAGGAGTTCTGATGCCTTGAGGGGTAAACGAAAGAAAGGGAGGTGTTTATCGCAAACTGTTCTAAGCTCGTCGAGCAACTGAGGGCCCAGTTGGTGGATTCCCAAGATCAGATAGTGGAAGCGAGTCACCAAATGAACAAACTTCAAGTTGAATAGGTGCGAGCATAGTCTAGGGCCAATGAGCTTCGCTCTGCATCCACTATTGAAGAGAGGGTTTTTAGGGGACGGACAGCGATGTTGGAGGCTACGAACCAGAAGTTGGTGACATTGGAGTAATCCATCCAAAATAATGATCCTTAAGAGTCATGTCTTGTTTGAACTTATAAACTTATTTTTCTTTACTACCTCTTGTTCTGAACTGCATGTATGAATAGATTATTCACTTTTTCATTTGGTTTAATGCATTCCAACCACAATCCTAAAATAAATAGAAATCCATTCCTAAGCTCACGTGGGTCATGCCCGATGTGAGAAACAAGGGATGCTCGTACTATTACTTAGTTTGAATGTAGGAGTGCCAACCAAGATTCGGGTATCTGAGCTTTGACCAACCAACTCGTATTTCCAAGAAGAAATCAAAGAGGCCTGATTGGAGGATGTGGGCCTCAGAACAATCGATGTGTCATCTTCCCAGTGTGATCTAGTTGCATAAGAAGGATAACTCAAGAGGCATTCACCAGAGGCGTTTGAAATTAATCCAAACATAGGGGAGTAAAAAGTGTGAATAACGATACCCAAAATTTGGAACGTTGTAGGGATGGTGTGACAATGAAGGATAATTTTGACCATGTTTGAAACACAGTATCCTGATTTTGTTAGCATGAAATGGGGATAAAAAATGAGGGCCAACCACTTACCATGTTCAAAACATGGGGCTTGACTCATAATTTCATCCATTAGCCTTCAAGAACATTGTCCCATGATATTAGGTGAGCCATAGGCTGAGTATCTATACTATTAGGGGGTTCCTTTAGGTGTGAAAGAGGACGAGGGTCCAAATAAAGGGCACACAATGCATGGAGTGTGGCATGATGGGTTGTTCGAATAGACTCCAACACTCTTGAAATTACACCACTATAGTGACGAAACATTAAGTGGGAACCTTGGTATGATTAGGGATCATACCTACTTCCGAAAAGGAACTCCCTGGTGAGGACCTGGAATGACATGTAGTTTTACATCATACAGTGAGGACGGTGCGCATAGTTTAAAGGTCATAATTCCTGGACCAAGGTTAACAGTTTAATGTCATCGTATATAGATTATAGGCCCCTAGTTTAAGGTTATTGAGATAGGACCGTGATCGGGGCTGAGGGTCCAAGAGAGTTAATGACCTTGGGGTTGGGCCCGAGGCAGAATGTCTGGGCATCTCTACGTATCCCATAAGGATAAGAATCAATCCAAACGTTGTTTTTAAGAATAGCATGGCTAGAGGCCAACACTGGTAGGAGAAAACATCTCTAGAAAGGGATCTGGTTCATCCTATTACTAACATGGGGCATCCTAGACATACGTCAATGACATGTGGGCTCATGCAGTTTAAAGTCATACGATTGGATGAAGGGTGAAATGGGAGATCCCTGGAAGGGAGAATGTGGCACGGCAGCTATAAACCCAATGTGAATGAAGACATAAGAAGTCTACACCACACCATGTATCCTTGGAGGAAATTCTTTAAGTCAAGGGAAAAAGGTGAAAGTGAGGTTAGGCCCAAGGTTAGGTTCCTGGATGTTCCTGCGTACCCTATTAGGATGTGAATTAAAAAAAATGTAGTTCTGGGAGATATCGTGCAGTTTAACATCTTGCGGCAAGGATGCAGAGTGATCTTAGTTTGTGGTCATAGAACTCAGACCAGAGATGGTAGGGAATGTGAGATACACAAGGTGAGGTAATTATGAAACTTGTCGTGAATGAGTACTTGAAGTCCAGATCACTATGTGTTCCTTGGGGAGGTTTTAGGTCGAGGGACCAAAAACGAAAGTTAGGCATGCCCTGAGGCAAAATTCATGGGCATCCCTACATATCCCATTAGGATTAGAATCAAGCTACACGTAGTTCTAGCGATGGTATGGTAGGATACCAGTTCCAAAGATAACATGGTTGTGCGGGTCGGCCCTTGCACTGGAAGAAGCGATATTTGATAGATCTTGTTTGACCTTTAAGATGAATGTGTGTTTTTTTATGAAGTGATGGACCTAGGATAGAAAGTTCGGGCATCGCCACAAGAATCAAGCTGTATGCAGGAATTGACTAATGGTATAGTGTGTGACTACTACCAAACATGATGTCCCCTCGAATGAGGACACCACGATGCAATTTTGTTTTTCGTCATGTGGCCAGGACAATAATGTCATAGTTTAGGGTCATGTGATGGGACCAAACATGAATTTTAACATCGTGCAGTATAGACGCAACATTTTAAAGACATGGGGGACTAGGCAGCATAGTTTAAAGTCATATGGCTTATACATACACAGGAGAGATGAGGTTCAAGAGGTAATGTGCACGATGTGATAAAGCATACCCGACGTGAATGAGGATGAGGTCCACATTATACCATGTGCGATTATAAGGAATAAACCTTGGTCCGAGGGGCCAGAAAAGGTTAGAGGATATGGGATAGGATAGGCTGGATCTCAGTTGAGATGGACCCGAATACAAGATGTTCGGGTGTTCTTACATATCCCATGAGGATGGGGATCAAGCCATATGTAGATCTTGAAGGTGCCTTTCAACATCGTGCAGGACAACATACAGTTTAATGTCATGTGGGACAGAAAGTAGGAGGTAATAACTCCTTTAAAGGGGAGTATGTGATGCATAAATTGTAATCCCGATGTGAATGAAGGAATAATCCCACAAATTCCACATCGTATGGTCCTATAAGAGCTGGGGCCTAGAAGGTAGAGAAGAAGAGATAAATTAGTGGAACTCGATCTGGACCCAAAGATGAGATGTCTAGGTGTTCCAACGTATCCCATGGGAATGGGAATCAATCTGTATGTAGTTCTAAAAGAGATATTAGTTTAAGGTATTATAGCTCGAACCATGGAGAGGTGGAATCCTTCCAAGTAGGCATAGACCTCAATCCAATTCCTAAGCCCACATGAGTCAAACTCAGTGTGGGAAACAAGGGAGGAAGAGATTTTTTGCAATACTTGGAACGCATGCCATAGGGAAGTCAGTGAGGAGCCCCGAATGATTTCTTACTACATTTTTTGTCCACCTAATGTGAAAATACGCACTGAGGGGTAGTACTAGAAGTGTCAAAATTCCATTTGGACATGATGGGCTGGAAAATAATGTGAATCATGTAAGGAAAATTTAAATATTAAAGGGGTTGGCGTTACGATGGAGGATAACTGTTGACCGTGTTCAAAACACAGAATCCATATCATGTGGCCCGAAATAGGAACAATAAATGAGCGTAGACCATTGACCATATTCGTAATGCAGGGCTTGTATCAATTTGTTGTCTGAAACTCTTGAGGACATTGGCCTGTAATGGTAGGAGAGCCCTTAGGCCTAACATCCATGCCATTTGGGGGTCCCTTTAGATGTGAAAGATAATGGAAGCCCAAATGAAGGGGAACACAAAGCCTGAAAAATGGGTGAAAGCATGTCTAGGTATAATTTGACACTCCAGGTTCTAGACCAAAGTACTCATGGGTCAATTGGTGAATCACTAAAGAGGGCCGAGGGACCCGACTTATGGGCAGCCGGCTCAAAGAGATAGGAGCAGGGAAAGGGAGCGAAGGCTGCTCAGGAGAGAGAGGTATGCGACGATGTTGTTATAAACTCTACGTGAATGGGGACATAAGCCCATACCACACTGTATACCCCTATTCTAGAAGAATGTGGGTTAAGGGAACAAAATTATAGGGAGGTTTCTAAGAGTTGGGGCTGGACCTAAATATGAAATTTCTGGATGTTCCTACATATCCCATGAGGATAGGAATCAAGACATACGTAGTTCTGGGGGTGTCATGTAGTTTAATGTCATGATGGTAAGGACGAAGATAGGGTCAAGGTATCTCATCTAGGGTTGTGTACATCATGGTGAGTAACCTGTCGTGAATGAGGATATAATCCCACACCTCACTATACAACCCTAAGTGAGAACTTGGGTCATGGGCTCGAAAAGGCCAAGGGGCCTGAGGCTGGGCCACATACAGAATGTCATGGAAAGCTTGTAGTTTAGCATCTTGCAATGGGGGAAAAGGTGATCTTAGTTTGGGTTCATAGAGTTCAGACCATATATGCCTAGTTTAATGTCATATGCATGGTACAGAAATGGAGAATCATCGTGCCTATGGAAGGCCACAAAGCGGCAACGATGATAGAGGACAATTATTGAATAGATTCGCAACACAGTATCCACCCTTGTGTGACTAGAATTTACGGAAAAAAATTGAGAATTGACCATTGAACATACTCACAACATGGGACTTATATCAATTTACTGCCAAAAGTCCTCGTGGATGTTAGCCCGTAATGGTAGGAGGGCCCTTAGGCCGAGCATCCATACCATTCGGAGGCCATTTTGGATATAGTAGGTGATGAAAACATAAATGATGGGGCTCGCGAAGCATGATGGGGACAAAACTCATGGGGTGGATGATAAATTAAGAGAGGGATGTCTCAAGGGGATATGTGTGGCGTAGCAAAATAGCACAACATGAAGGAGGACGTGAGTCTATACCGCACCACACAAACCTAAATGAGAACTTGGACCAGGGGGCTGAAGGGGTCGAAGGGCCTGAGACTGGGCATCCCTGCCAACTTTATCCATATGACCTCTCATGTGGGCACTGCCTTCATAGCTTCTATTCCCACGTGAACAATGCTCAGTGTAAGAAACAAGGAGTTGTACTAGGCTCTCCCCATTACATAATGGTATGATTTCTATAATTACACTCCCTCTCGAGGAAGACCATGATTTGGAGAGACGGTGGGGATGAATGAACCACTACACTTCATGATTGGGATATATGGGGGTTGTGACAATGACAAAATATAGTTGTTGGCCATATTTTAAACACGGCATCTATATCATGTGACCTGAAATGGGAACAAAAAATGAGAATTGACTACTGACCAAATTCACAACATGGGACTTGTATCGATTTGTTGTCTGAAACCCTTGATTAAGTTGGAATGTAATGGTAGAAGAGCCCTTAGGCTAAGTATCCTTATCATTCAGGGGGGTAATTGGATGTGAAAGATAATGGCAACCCAAGTGATAAGGTTCGTGGATCATAAATGCGCCTGTGAAATTTCAAATAAAGTTAGACAGCAGAAGAGATAGAGATCTTTAGAGGAGAGGGATACATGGTATGGTCATAAGAAACTTGACATGAATGAGGGAGAAAGCATGCACCACACCATGTGTTTCGTGTCCCAAAGTTTTTGGTTGGGCCTATGGATGAAATGTTTGGGTGGTCCTACGTATCCCATGAGGATGGGAATCAAGCCACGCGTAGTTCTGGAAGGGCCACGCAGTTTAACGTCATGCAGTAAAGACCTGAGAGGATTAGAATAACGGAGGATGGAACATGGTGCAATCATCGTAACCCCAACATGGGTGGAGGAAAAGAAGCCTATACGACACCATGTGGGATCCTCTAAAAGAACTATACCCATGAGGGGATAGTCAAAGAGGAAAATGGGGCTAGACTCTAGACGAGGCGTCTGAGCATTCCTACATATCCCATGAGGATGGGAATCAAGTCGTATGTAGTTATTGAGATGCAGATTAACGTCTTGCAGGACGAAACACTGTTTTAATGTCATGAAATACATTTCACAGGTTAAGGTCATATAGGACCTGACTGTTTAAGGTCATGCCGGACCGTAATGTAGTTTAGGGTCATGCGGGACCATCACGCAATTTGCGGTCATACAGGACCATATAGTTTAAGGTCATGCAAGAATGTAGGGACTTAGGAAAAGTATTTATTGAGGAACTTGGCATTGGTTAGAGGAGTTATACTCTCACCATCCATTGTAACCAGTGAGTATGCCCCATTGGAGTAAACCTTGTGAACAATGTAAGGTCCTTCCCATTTGGGTTCCAACTTGGGTGGTTTCCTACTAGGTATCATTGGTGCCTTTAGGGCCAATTCCAAGTCGCCTTGAAAGAAGGAGCGGAGGTGAAATTTCTTGTTAAAATCCCTAGCTATCTTGTTCTGGTGCCTTTCCAGATTATGCAGAGCGCGAAGCCTGTTCTCATCGAGCTCTTCCATCTTAGCTAGGTGTATTTCAACTACTTCATCTAGTGCTTGCTGATTATAGAAAACCATGCGCAATGAGGGTAATTGAATCTCGATGGGAAAGACAGCCTTCGTTCTGTACATCAGAGAATATGGGGTCACCTGGGTAGAATTACGAGTCATCATCCGGTATCCCCATAGGGTGTTGGGGAGCTTGTCCGGCCAACTCTTCTTATTGTGGAAAACCATTTTCTGCAAAATGTTAGAGAGGGTTTTGTTGAATTCCTTGATCTGTCCATTTTCTTGTGCATGATAGCGGTAGGTATGGTTAGAATGGATGATGTACTTAGCATACAATTTCTTCGGCTCAGCTGCTTGGATGATCGTATCGTTATCGGTGAGGAAAACATGAGGGACTTCAAATCGATATATGATGTTAAAGATCACAAATTCAACAATGGAGTGGGCCTTCACCTCCCTGAGTGGGACTGCCTCTTCCCACTTGGAGAAGAAATCTGTAGCTGTCAGGATGAATCTGCACTGGCAAGCTGTCGCTGGTGGATATGGTCCCAGGACATTGAGTCACTATGCCGAAAATGTCCAAGAGTACTTGGTGGAGTGGAGAGGCTCTGGCGGCTGATGCATGAAATTAGCATGAGTCTAGCATGCATGGCACCTTTTGGAGAACTTGATGCGGTCATGGATCATAGAGGACCAAAAGTACCCCCAGTATCTAGAACTGGTGAGATAGTTTTGGCCCGGTTTGATGATCCCTATAGGAACTAGCATGAACCACCTGCATGACTTAGGAAATCTCAACTCCTTGAATTCAATGAAGGAGTGCCCCATTAACCCCAAGCTTGTAGAGGATTTACTCACAACTAGGACCATCTTGGAAGGTAAATTGTAATGTGTGGTGTCATATTTGCTTGTGCTCGGCCTGATCTGCTAGAAGATTACCATTCTAGAGATACTCAACAAATGGGGCTCTCTAGTTGGGAGTCACTTCAATCACTACATCTAGAGGACTTGGGGTTCATGACGTTGAGGACCTAGTGGTAAGGTGGATCACCTGCATGCCATCATCTTCATCTGGGGTGATAGGAGAAATGACTCTCCAGTGTGCCACGTGGATAATCAGATCATCCTACTAAGGCTCTGCAAGTGATGCTACTAGGCCATCTAGGGCGTCAGCCCAACCAATCTGAGATCGAGGGACATGAGTAACTTCTGGCTGAGATGGGAATTGGGCCATTAGCTAGAGAGTACACTCCAACAACAGTATGAGATCTGGATTTCTGACAACATGGTCATTGTTGATTGGTTTGAAGACTAGTTCAGAATCCCCTTTCACATGCAAATGGGGCACATCAATCTTGAGGGCCAGCTCGAGGTCAGTGATGAGATCTTGATAATCTACCTCATTATTGGTGCAACCTTCTAAAAACAGGAATGAATAAGTCATAATGGCCTATGCTGGGGTAATTAATATGATACCCATGCCTACTCTATTGAGTTTGGGATCATTGAGCCTTCTACCGGTTGGGCTCCAAGAATCATCATCTAAGTGAATCTTCCAGAACGGCATGGCTTGGTCTACCGAGAGGATTGCCTCATCAGGGAAATCAAGATCCAAGAACTGGTCAGCAGGAGTCGGATGGGTAGCAAGGAAGTCTGCCAGTGCTTTCACCTTAATATCCTTCTGAGGGATAAACCTAATGTCAAACTACTAGAGAATCACTACCCATCGTGCTAGAAGGATTGTCAACATGGGGTGGTTTAGGATGTAATTCAGTGGGTCTAATCGAGACACCATATGTACCTCGTGGTTCTGCAAGAAATGTCACAATTTATGTACTGTGAATACCAGTGCAAGGAAGCTCTTTTCGATAGGGGAGTATCTGGTCTCTGTATCAAGGAGCATGTAGCTGAGGTAGTAAAGGTTGTTCTTTGTCCCCTCATTGTTCTTCTGGGTGATAAGGGCACCGAGAGATCATTCAAGGGTGGTCACATAAAGAACCAATAGCTTTCCGGAGATGGGTGGCATTAAGACCAGAGGTTGAAGAAGATACTGCTTGTTTTCCTTGAACGAAGTCCGACATTCTTTATCGCACTGATAAATAGTGCATTTCTTTACGAGCTGAGAAAAGGGCTTACACTTTCCATCCAAATTCGCAATGAATCGACGTATGTAGGCCAAGTGTCCTTGGAAGCCCCAAATTTCCCAAATGTTTCTTAGGGAAGACATCTAGATGATGTCCTTGATCATCTTTGGGTCAATATTGATGCCCCTGTATCTGAAAACAAAGCTGAAGAACTTTCCAGAGGTGACCCCAAAGGCACACTTTAATGGATTCATCTTCAGGTGGTGAGAACGGAGGAAGTCGAACACTTTCTCAAGGTCCTTGAGATGCTCATAGATTTGGTGAGATTTGACCACCAGATCATCCACATAACATTCAACCAATGTTCCGAGGATTGGCTTAAATATGTGATGCATATCCCACTGATAGGTGGCACCTGCATTCTTTAGTCCAAGGGCATGACTCGGTAATAGAAAGTACCTTGTGGTGCCCTGAAGGCTGTAGAATCCTCATCCTTGGGGGCCATTCAGATCTAGTTATACCTAGAGTACCCATCCATAAAGGAGAGGTCTTGGAACCCAGTTGTAGTATTGATCAAAAATTATGTCGCTGGAAGTGGAAAATCATCCTTCAGACAGTGACGGTTGAGATCCCAGAAGTCAAAGCAGACTATGATCTGTCTGTTCTTCTTTCCTTACTAGAACAATTTTGGTCAACCAATTGGGGTACTGACCTCCTTAATGAAATTGTCTTTGATTAGCTTTTCAACTTCAGCATCGACCATGGCACCGTGGGAAGGGTGCATCTTTCTGGGCGGTTGCTTGAACCCGTGGTGATTTGCCGGGAGACTGAGGCAGTGGACGACTACCCGGGGATCTAGTCCTGGAATCTCATCACAACTCTAGGGGAATACATCACAGTGTTATTTCAAGAAGTCTATGTACTGTTGTTGCTTCTCAAGGGGCATGACAGCACTGATCAATGTGGATTTCGGGACTTCCTCACTACCGAGGTTCACCTGTACCAATTCATCAACTGTGGTGGAGATTCCCTCTTCAAAGGTGGGGGGAGCATCCTCTAAATAATTTTCTTCACTTATAGAGGGAGGATCCTCAACAGGAAGAGCTTCTTCTGAGTTGGCATCTCCGGATTGGAGGCTGGTACCAGCCTGAGTGACAGTGGACACTGTACCGGGGAACTCCTATGCTACTGCAACCATAGTGATGAAGGTTGTTGATCTAATCTCATCTGGTCTTCGGCCCAAGGGGCCACACTTGATGATATCGAAACAATAGTGGTGCGTCAGCTTGATCCGATTAATTCCATCCCAGTGAAACAAGAATGTATGATATATTTCCATTTCCATGGGGTGGACATCACGATACCTTATGGGAGTAGGAAGATCTGGGATCACCTGAGCATGATTTGTATAGTATTACGAGGTGATCTTCGGGTGTTTCTTAGGCCTGGGAATGTGTTCCCCCTTCCTTCCATAAACAACAAAGCATTGTCCCATTTCCAAGTTCATATGCTCCAATCGATGGATTCGAAAGATGTATACGTCATCTAGATCTATCCATGGGTCAATCACAGTCATGTCATGCTCTACCTTATTAGCCTGAATCTGCTTGTCTTTGCTTTTGTAGTAGTTGGCATCCAGATAGTTGGCTTCACAAGAGGCAAAGGGAGACGCTTCACCTTAAAGCACGCCCACTCGACCGTTAATGGAGTACTTGAGGCAGTGGTGATATGATGAGGGAACTGCTGCATGCAGGTGGAGCCATGGCCTTCCCATCAATTCATTTTAGGCGGTGTCTTGGGAGACAACCATAAATTTGGTGCTAGAAAGTAGGCCACTGAACTGGGTCTTAAAACGGATCTGGTGTCTATTTTTTCATGTCATAACCATGGTTTCTTCAGTCATAGAGGCTCAGATAATCCTTAGAAAATCCTTGTTTTTATATTATCTGAGTCGGTATTAGGTTGATTCAGATCCCATGTCGACAACAAAGCAGTGAACCTCCATGACATTGAATTGGTCGGTGATATACAGTGGGTGAATGTTCCCCTATATGGGAGAGGCTTCATCTTCCAAAGAGAATGAGATGATGTTCTGTAATTCAACATTCTTGACCGCCTCACCATGAAAGGCTTCTGTGACCACTACCTCCGTCTAAAATTAGAGGGGGCTTCTTAAAGCATCAGTAAGGGCCCCCCGTATATCTGATGATAGGCGAAGGGCCTCAAGGATGGAGAACATTGTTGGAATATTGGAAAGATTCTTGAGAATGTCATACTTCCATTCTAGGCATGAACTCTTTCTTATAAGAGGTTGTTCTATGACAAGAGGTATGGTGGGCCCTGCCGACTAGATCGGCGGCTGACTGGTACTAGGAATATTCCACTGCTCACTAGTCCAAGCTTGTGGAGTGACTACCGGATGAGGGACAAATGACTGAGACCAGCCTGTTGTGGGGCATGGTTAGTCACAACGCGGTCAGGGTGACTCTACCTGATCCAACAACACGAACGGCGGCGAAGGCAAGTCTGATACCACCTGATGAGAAGGTTGTGCGTGCTGAGCTCTGTGCTGAGCCTATTTCTTGGTTTTGGTAGCATGAACAACCTAGCTGGAAGTGCTGACCGAGGCACTGTGATGGCCCATATAGCCATGGCTTCATTGATACTAACAACGACTAGGGACATTAGGAGGATCCTCCTGGCACTCCTCATCATCACGAATCATGTAAGGGTTTTCCATCTCTATGGAATTAACTGAGTCATAACCCTAACCATCACTCGATGAATCCTCCACTACTGGATGGATTCTGGTAGGAATCTCCATCTCTGGGGGCATGAAGTCACCAAGAGTACTAGATGATGATGACATTGGCAGGGGGCTTTGCTTTCCCTTACACCGCCGGTGTTTTCTCTTTTGGTAAGAGGATGTCTAAGACGAAGATGTGAAAGTAGTTGATGTGGCTTGCACTTATAACACCATGGGCATGGGAGACTTTTTTACGAGCCATCCATTCATCATACTTCTGGGACCCGTGACTAGAAACCTAATGCCACTCGCCCTCACTGTCACTACTGTTGTCTGGCCTCACAAAGATACATCCCACCAATGTCGGAGCTAGGCCGAAACGGACTATGTTTTAATCTACCTAGTCTTGAATCTAGTCTTTGAACACATAGAACTACTTGAGAGTGTGCCCCAGGATCCAGTGATAGGGGTAGTAAGTGTCAACATCATGGAGAGGTTCCTCGTTTGTACTGAGGGTAGCATGAGGTGGACCTCCATGCTAAGCTTGGAAGCAGGGAAGATTCACATTCTCCATGGTGGCGGTATGGGGAGGGCCTCCATACGGGCAGCGGCCACTACCTGCACCAGCGGCCGAGAGAGTCAACCCAACTGCCCATCGGGTGGTTGGGGCCTCAATCCAAGCTGGGTATAAAAGTCCCCCTACTCAAAATATGTAAGGGTTTGATGGTATACGTCAACGATGGCCTGATTCATAGTAGTTTCTGACGTTGACGCCCCTTGGAGGGCGTCCTCCTCAGCTTGTGCCCAACACTAGTGATGGGTCGACCGGACTGGGGCCAATGGTGCAGCCGCATGACTTACCTGCTCCTCGACTCATGGGACCCGATAGTGGCACTAGCGTGGCCTAGTGTAATCCATCTTTGGGGGCCCATGAAATGGGATCCCTCCTGGGTTGGCCCAAACATCCCCTACCTCATTGGCGTATAGGAGAGAGTCATCGAGTCATTCTGGGGAGAGGCTCCCAAAATGATTATATGTTGGAGTGGGTAGTAGTTTCTCCCTGCGTAGCACTTGGGGGTGGTGATGGTGATGAGGCGTAGATGCCTCTAGATCCCGGCAGGCTATATCCCAAGTCGGGGTAATCCCCTCCTCCTCATACCGGTGTACGAGGTCATTGATCACCCTACACTGAATAAATTTAGATGGGGGGACAGGGTGTGGGTTCCTAGAGTTTGTAGATATGAAGATTTTCACAAAAGATATGGAGCCGCACGAGACTACCACTTTGGAATTTCCCCTGCCCCTGCGTCATTGGATGGGTGGTGATTGAATTCCTACAGCAGCTTGGTTCCTGAAAAGAAGAGAGATTAACCCATTTGTGCTGAAAGGATAGGAATCGACAACCAATGTCGCAATACCATTCCATCTTCCATGAATGGTAAGATGGATCCACGTTGATAACGTTATAGACTGGGATGTCTAACATTTTGACCACCCCAACTTCTTATGAGTTTCATGCCAGGCCCACTATTCGCTTGGAGAGACCTAGTGTTGGATAGCTGGATCTGGTGACACGCAAATCCACTGATGTCTCGAACACTACTAATCTCCATATTAAGGAGAAGACCACAACTCATGCCAGGTTCACCATTTCTATTTCTGAAGCTTTCACTGGGGCATATGCCTCTGTCTGTGGAGGACGCGCAGCTGTTTCCCCACATCACCACTTTCCAAAGGTAGACAGCATTTGTCTCTTATTTATGGATGTTTTCTCATTGATCGAAACGGGATGATGGGATGTCGGTTCCTCCTTCTGTGGATTCTTCCTCGAAACTCGTCACCTAGTTCGGGTCTCCCTTATAGACTAAGACGTTGTTTGTGAAACTCTTCCTAGTTCCATTTCTTCATAGACGCCGATTAATTACACTGCTTCTATCATGACATTCCAAGGGGTCCGGTCAGGACAACAACCTTTGGTCGAGGGAGTAGTTAGGTAGGACATCACTGGAATTTCTGGATACTGAGACACTAGCATGTCTGGGTTTCTTCGCCTTACTATAGGGCTTCTCAAGGGCACGGAAGCCCGAGTAATCCCACATAAAATGTAGGAAACTATATACAGAAGGCATGTATCTAAGGTTTTCCTTAGAAACCTATGTTTAACACAGGGTGTACCATAGGTTTATCGTCTAGCGGAGACGGATCAGACTGGTCGGAACACTAACTAGAGTGGATCAGATGGGTGTGACCCCTGGAGGAAACATTGATGCTAGGAGGTGAATTTTAATGATCTCACTGGGATGTGGTGGCCCTGGTAAGAATCAGGATGGATGATTAATGGTTAAATGAAATGGATGAAGAACTAGATGGAGTCGACTTGAGGGTAACAGTGATGTTGGGCATGAGCCTCGAAGAGACCTCCTATGTATCCCTGTGGTAGGTAATCAAATTCTGTGTAGTTTGTGAAGTGATGGGACACCTAATGAGGTGACCCGTATGGAGGGGACCTGAACAAAGTGAAACCTCCAGGTTGGGGAATGAAATCAGGGTGTGTGCGAAGTACAGAAGCCCAATGACATGCTGGGTATTACACGTGATTAGCGGCCTAAGAGTTAGTCTAATTCCACTGGGACGGACTAGTGATATGGGTCCCAATAGAAGGGAAAATACTGGCTTACCATTGACATGGAATCACAATATCTTACCATTACGTAAGGTCCAAAATGGATTACCATTGGGTATGGAGTCGCAACGGTTTACCGTTGGATGGGGTCACAAGGGCTTACCACTAGATGGGGTCACAACGGATTACCACTGGATGGGCTCAGAACGGCTTACCGTTGGATGGGGTCCCAACAGCTTACCACAGGATTGGGTCACAATGGCATACCACTGGATGGGGTCCCAACGACTTATCGTTGGATGGGTTTGAACCTCATGGAGGCTTCCTACGTACCCTATCTAAGAGACAAGGATCAAGGTCCATATAGTTCGGGATGGTGTTTGGTGAACCGACGCGAAGACAGTCGGGAATGATAGGTGTTGGGATTGAACCTCAGGGAGGCTTCCAACATACCTTTCCTTGACAAGGATCAAAGTCCACATAGTTTAGGATGGTGTTTGGTGAACTGACATTAATATGGTCGGGACCAATACGTGTTGGGCTTTAACCTCACGGAGGCTTCCTACGTACCTTGCCTTGACAAGGATCAAAGTCCATAGAGTTCGGGATGGTATTTGGTGAACCGACGTGAAGATGGTCAAGACCGATAGGTGTTGGGTTTGAACCTCGTGTAGGATTCCTACGTACCTTTCCTTGACATGGATCAAAGTCCACGTAGTTCAAGTGGCGTGTGGGGGGCTTACACTCTAGGCCGCCCAAAGAGGATTTCATGGTTGGTGCTTGCACTAAGCCCACGTGAGTCATTCTTAGTGTGAGAAACATGAGGCAGTAAAGACCTCACGATCACATCGTGAAAGGTGCATCTGTGGGAAGTGGAGTGGGTATTACACATATTTAGTGGCCCAAAAAGGAAACAGGTGGTCTTACGTGTGTTCGGCCACCCAAGGAGGAAACAAGGGCTTACACGTGGTTACCATCACAGGGTGATGGAGATTGTGACTTACTCCAAGGTGGAGGCCCAGGTGGAGACAAAGCCCAGTGGGAGAGGGAGTTGGCACTAAAGAAATGAGGGCTCTGGTGCCCACCCCCCACCCCCCCCCCCCCCCTCTATCCCTTGACACCGAGGAAGAGAGGAGGAGCTGGGATGCTACCTCCTACAAGAAAAGCTAGGGGCTTACACTAAGGGGGTTTCCCTTTCCCCACGAACAAACGCCGCTCCAATAGAGAGGATCTCATTCCATGTGAGGAATGTTTTCACTCCTGTGGAGACCAATGGGAATGATGAATGTCCAAGGTGGGGGACCTCGTGTACGATGCGCGGGGTGAGGTCACAGTTTAATATCGTGTGCTGAGGATGATAGTGCTTGGCAGTTTAACATCCTACAGCTTGGACAATGTGGGTGCACTCCGCACCCCTAGGACTTACATAACTGATACCTCCCACCCCTTGGGGAATAGAAGGAATTAGAAATTCCATGGTGAGGGGGTGTTATGGAGAGATCCATTTAGGGGTCCACGTTAGTGTGTCTATGCAAAGAAGCAATAGTCGTTAGCGTGCCTATGTGAAGAAGCTTGAGATGAAGAAACGCAATGGAAAGGGCCACCCAAGGGACTTTGAAGTTACTTCGTGCAAGCCTAGAGGGTCGTACGAGAGAAGGGTGTGTGATGTAGATGTTTTGGACATAAGAGGTGCCTGAAAACAATGTCCATAAGAGGTACATAGAACACCTGTGAAAAAGTACGCACGAGGGAGGCTCACATGAAAATGCAGCAGCTGCGCAGAAAAGGCCGGGGTGAGTGGTCTCAGAGGTGTGTGCACAATTGTAGAGGTTTTTGCAAAATTGGAATAGTTGCGTGGAAGAGACTCAGTGTGCACACAATTGGAGAGGCTAGCACGTGATTGGAGGGGAACAGTTTCATGGAAGAGACCTGGTTTGAGCGCAATTAGAGAGGTTCGCATGCAAAGGGGAGTAGTGGTTTTGCGCACAAATTCAATGGATTGCACGCAAGGTTGGTCATGCAAGTCATAACAGTTGTGCACAAGAACCGGTCAAAGTTTTTCATGCAAGGGGAAAGAATTACGTGCAAGGGGAATGGATTGTGCGCAAGGGTTATGACTTAAAGGGATTTGGGTGAGGGTTAAGACCGAGTGGTCTTGCGTGAAGGTAGACCCCTGGGAGACCTGTCACAAAAAATCCCATACCTGAAATCCATATTTTCCATGTGGGAGAGGGGTATTTCGCATGGAGGAGATGGTTCGAACTCTTCAGCCGCCTGAATTTGAAGGGGAATCCTTCTATTTATAGGTGCTTGGGGCTGCCAGGTCCATGCATAGGTCGGCCCACGCGAAATATTTCATGACCAGGTCAGGACACGAAACATTTAGTGCCCAAGGTCACCGGCGCGAAAGATTCGGTGTCTGGGGTCAGTGGCGCATAATTTTCCATGCCTATGCAAAAAACTCCCTCAAATCCCACAGTTTTACATGCACGGGAGGAGTTTTTCACACCCAACTTGTATTTTTCACACGTGTAATGCCTCAACCACAGAAGCCCAGAGTCGATGCATTATTTTAATACATTGGCATGATTACAAGGAATCAAGTCCCTAAAGACTGATCAGTTTAACAGTCTTGGAAAATAGAATATATACATGAATAATATATTACACATTAGAAAATGAAACACAACATAAATGATCCTTTGAGAATGCCATAAATCCCCTAGATTAACCCTGGTTATCAATCATAATACACTTCTTGTAAACCTGAGAAAATTAAAACATATAAAGGGGTGAGCTCAGATGCTCAGTAAGGATAACAATATAGCAGAAACTTTCATAAATAAGAATAAACATTTAAGGAAATGTATAGAACTAAAACAAAATCCTTTTCAACATAAAATCCATCATAATATGGAAAATATAAATCAAAATAATGTAATTTACTTACTCACATGGATATTCTACTAGTTGAATAATCACATGCATTATCAATCACCACTTTAATAATGATGGAATGCATAATGCCAGACTTTCATAACCACATAGTCAAGGCCTTATGCCAAGACTATAAATAAGATTTTTTTCAAGGCCTTGTTCTAAGACCCTATTTTGTCTCATGAAACCTACCGACACATTGGGGAGCTATAGAGGGCTCCACCCATCACTTACTAAGTCCAATTCATTCCCTATATGAAAAGGTTTAAACATAACATAAACATTAGTATTAAAACTAGCATACAAATTTTCAATACTTTATCCATAAACCATGAATGGTATGAAATAACAAATATATAGTCAAATATATCACAAAACATTAAATACAATATGGAATTTATGTATCATAACAAATCAACTTCAAACAAACTTAAAATCCATCAAAGGATGTTGACATATATGAAATAAAAACCTTTTTAGAGAAATATCTCTTCCTATTTTGAAATCATTTAAAGGTCACGTAATTATAAAAGAAAACATTTATATTTGAAAATATTCTTATAAGATTTTAAGGAAAGCTTCAATGATGTTATAATAGTTGAAAATATCCACACCCATCGTATAAGTTAAAAAAACATTCTTACCTTAATTTTGTGTAAAATGTCATAAAGTACCCTGTTTGGAAAAAGATAGAAAGATTCCTTTCAAAACATTTTATAAAAAGTCAAAAAATGGTATAAATTACTTTAACCCATATTATAGTAAATAGTAAAAATCATTTGGAATGTATTTTTAAGAAACATGGATGTGGATGATATAGAGGTCCCAGTAGATACTTACGTAAAAACAACCTCGGATAATAAAGATATTATGAAATTAACCCTTATATTTTACTTTTCCTTGGTCGAGGGTAGGTTAACCTCCTGTATAAAGGTGAAATAATTGTTATTAAATTATACAAGAATCATATATATTAATATGATATCATATTTGATCTTTTAACATTGCTTTGTTAATAATATCTTAGTATTATCGTCGTTTCGGGTGTTAACTGATTCGTTTTCCATTATATGCTTTGTTACATAAGTAATGTTTGTTATGGATAGGATGTATCTTATTCATATTCAGAATTATATTAATTATTTAAACATTATTTTTAATCATCTAAGGAAAATTAGTCTTGAATGGATACGATGGGGAATGAATCTCATCGCGTTCGTGGAGATGGTAATCCGTAAGTATGCACGAGCGACAATATCATTCTTTTGATATTAAAACAAATATATAATTGGATGTTATATCATATATACAGGATAATTATAATGTTATATTTATTATTTACATCAATTACACATCATTATTATACCCATACAAATAATAATGTATTGAATAACAATTACACCAAGACGTGGAGACGGTAAGCCGTACGTACGCACGTATGGTGACATGTCATTAAAAGGATGGATAGAATAATGAATATGGTTGTACCATATTTATAATAACATCACAGTATATATAAGATACTGGATTTATTATTTTATAATGGAAACAAAAAAGAAAGAGGAAGTGGAAGAAGAAAGAAACTTGAAAGAGGTGCTGAAATATTTACCTCTTCTTCGGGTTCTTCCTTTTGATTTGATCAAAAGTGCTCCATATATTGGATTTCTGAATAAAGTAAGGCCTCTAGAACTAAGCGAGGATAGTTGAGAGGTTATTTGGGTAGGTTTTTTTCAATCTAAATGGATTTTAAGGTGTTAATTAGATAGAAGGGTGAGTGCCCTTTTATAAGAGGAGTGAGGGGCACCTTAGGAAAAGCTAGAAATATTATTTTATAATAAAATCATTTTCGGTCTCTAATGGCTCCAAAGTATATTATTTAAAGTATAAGGTGGTTATGGGTCTAAAAACACTCAAACAATAGGTTTTAGACAGGTTTTGGTCAATATATTAACATTATCTTTTAGATTTAACTATTAGTTAAATAGTTTGACATTTACCATGTCTCTTTGTATTTTTATATTATATGGTTAATAAAATTACTATATACTTCCAAGAGAACTCCAAGTGGTTCATTAATGATACACATTTAATTATATAAGTTTTTTGTCCTAACCTTAGATTTTTAGGAATATAATATCAATTAATAATATAATATAGGTTTTTAAACCTCTTTTATGTCAATTTTGACACTATTTGGTATTTTGTTTTTGCTAAATTTATAATAGCATTATTACTTGAAAAAAAACATCTAACCAACCCTAACATGTCATATTAACCTATAAATTTATTTTAATTCATAAAAATTCTAAAATTACATTTATTTGGATATTTATAATATTAATTATTTTAATATTTCATTAATACCGTAATTACTTCATCATCATTGTGTCATAAATAAATTTAATTATTTAATGTCTAAATTTTATAAATAAAATACCATTATGTAGGAAATATTTTTATCTTTCTAATTAATATTTATAGTTTAGTTTATCTTATGTATAACCCTATATTAAAAATGTTTTAGTTATTAAACTTTTAATTTAATACTTTTAACTCTTCTTTGAATTAAATAATAATAAATGTCCTAATCTAATCCAATTTGACCTAAAGGATCATATTTTATTCCTAAGGTTGTTTTGGGTCAAATTATACTTATCCAAGAGAATTAGGGCATGTTTTAGGGTAATAATAATATCATTTTTACCGTTAATTACCCTATTTACTTTTAAGTGTGGTAAATAAAAGTAAAAACTACTATTCACCAAAAATTATTTTTATCTTATTAAACCACATTTTACTACTTAATATTAACTGTGTCTCTCATATTTTTGAAATTCAACTCACAGAAGCGGTAAAATTAAAGTTTATGTAAATTTGCAAATGCTCCTAGGAGGAGGGTAAAGGATGGTAAAAAGTTCGATAAGATTTTTATATATCTAAAATTATTATAAACTGACTCCAATGAATTAAATTGAATTTATATAGGTATTATGTATATATTTTGACATAAAATAAATTTAAATAAAATAAAAAATTATTTATACAAATATTCGGTTTTAAATAATAACACAGTGTTTTTCACTATTCATCAAAAATTGAAAGTTTTCAGAAAAATACCAAAATTTTACTCTATGCTAATTTTTATATTTCAAATTCAAAAATGAAGTCCATTTTCTCAAATTAAAAACATATAAGCTGCATTTATTAATTTAAAATCAATTCCCGTTGTCAAAACCAAAAAGCATATTTTTAAAAAATAATAACTATCAAAAGATTGACACTTGTTTATGTCCACTTTCAAAGTGAAATTACTTACAATGACAAGAATTGGATTAAATGGTAAAAATATAATCTATTTATACTTCCAAACCATTAAAAGATATAATTTAACACTATAAATTATTTTGATTAAAAAGGTTTTTTCAGTTAAAATATAGTACTTTTCACTATTCACCCAAATATGAAAGTTATCAGAAAAACACCAAAAATTTATTGAAACTGAATTCTTATATACCAATTCTAAAGAATAAGTTTATTTTGTAAAATTTAATATATATAAGTTTCAAATATTGTATTTAAAAAGGTTTCACCATTAAAAGGCAGTAAAATTTCATTTTTTTTGAAAAATACTTCTTTTATCTGAAAAAAAATGAATTCATTATAACATTATGTCTAAGAAACTCACAATATGGATTATAAAATTATAAGGATTATATAAATTTCAAAATTCAGTTAATACTATCCATAACCACCTTTTAACGACAAGTTTGGTAAGTCATGGTGCGCTAGAACTTGGTGTTACGTGTAGTGCAAGTTATTGAATTACTTTGAAGAAACAACGTACTATGAAATCTTAGTGTGTTATAGCGCGGACCTTCCGGTCCACCTGGAATTAATAGCGGGGTTGAAATATGCAATCGCTTTATCCAAAAATACCCTCTTTAAATATTGAGCATTTTTCAGCGTCTACACCAGGTTTTCACATTTGGTGCGATTTATTCGCATGGTTTGTCAAAACGTGCAAAAACTGTGCATAACCAACTGTCTGTTATTTTTTCTTAAACAAATTCATCCAAATGCACCCCAACCCACTACTCCAAAATATAGGTACTTTAAAACATCAAAAAGTGCCTGGAAACTTTCCGGAGATGACTCCATAAAAGGTCGGGATCTTACAATATCCCCACCTTATAACAGCTCGTCCTCAAGTTGAACTCTCAAAATTCTCTATGATTCCAAGCCAAAAAGATTGGTCCATTGAGCCCTCATGTCTGCCTCTCATTCCCAAGTTTCCTCTTGAACACTTCCATGTTTCCATAATACATGAACTAAAGACATGTTCTTTCCCCGTAACACTTTCTCACTACGACCCAGCACACATATCAGATGCTCCTCAAATGATGAATCTATATTGAGGTCAAACTCTTCCACATAAATCAGATGAGAAGGGTTAAGGTGATACCACCGTAATTTTGACACCTGTAAAACATCATTCATAGAGATGAATTTCTATGGAAAGTGAAAATTAGTATGCCACTATCCTGATTCTCTCCATCACCTTAAACGTTTCTACAAACCTGGTCATTAACATTCCCTGCCTCTGTATCCTATGGTGACCCAATCTAGGAGACACTCAAAGGAAAACGTGATCTCCCTCTATAAACTATAGGGGTCATATCCATCTATCATCATATTACATCTTCCTACTCTGATCGATAGCCATAAGTTTTTAAATCAACTGCACCTGCTCTGATGTCTGCTGAATGAGACTCGGTCTCAACAGCTCTGACTCACCCGCCTCTAACCAACATAGTGGTGATATAAAGGGTCTACCATAAAGTTCCACATATGGTTCCATATGTATAGTTTCTTGATAAATATTGTTATAGGTTAACTCCACTAAAGATAAATTCTTATATCATGATCCACCAAAGTCAAGAACACATTTTCGCAGCATATCCTCTAACACTTATATGGTATGATCTGACTACCCATCATTCTGTGGGTGGAAGGACGTACTTAAAAAAACATGTGTATCAAGTTCCTTCTGTAAGCCTAGGAAAAATTTCGAAGTAAATCATGAATCACAATATGAAACTATAGTCTGTGGTACCCCATAAAAATGAACTATCTCTCAAACATACATTTCTCCCAACTATTCTACTATAAATATTTCCCTAATAAGAAATAAATGTGCTACCTTCATTATTTGATCCACAATAACCCAAATAGAATCATTATTCTAAAGTGTCCTTGGAAGTCCGACCATGAAATCCATAGTCACTTCATCCCACTTCCATTTCAGAATAGTCAACAGTTGCAATAGGTTTCAAGGTTGTTGATGCTCTACCTTCACCAGTTGACATGTGAAACATCTTTTTATGAACCCTGTTATCTCCTTTTTCTTGCATGACTACCAAAACTATCACCATAGGTCACAGTAAATATTTTCCCCCCAGGATGTACCGCCCACATTCAGGCATGAAATTCTCGCATTAGTTCCTCTCGCATACTCGTAGGCACAACAACACAATTTTTCACATAAATGATCTCATCCTAATATATTATCCAGTCTGAAGGAATATACCCACCTTCAAGGCATTACCTTAAGGCTAAACACTATGGATACTCATACTTCCTGTCCCTGATCAGTCATAAGAGTGTAGACTCCACTGCTAAAGAAACTAGATCCATCCTCTCCTAGCTCTCTTGAACTACCACATGCATTTCTACCTGTAAATTCATCATCTTCAACTCTAAACTTGACTCATATATGAACTGAGTCTGAGTTTTCCTACTCAAGGAATTAGCCACACTATTCCCCTTTCTGGGTGTATATTCCAATTCAAAATCAAAGGACTATATACACTCTACTGATATCCACTACTGAAGATTCAAGTAGCACTGTGAAAAGATATACTTCAAGATTTTGTGATCTGTAAAAACTGTAAACTTTTCACTCAAAAGATAGAGTCTCCAACACATAAGAGCATAAACCACTACTTCCAACTCAAGGTCATGCGTACGGTAATTCCATTCATGTGGCCTCAACTGTAAAGACCCATAAGTAATAACTAGATCCCCTTACATCAACAAAGCTCGAAGTTCGGTCCCAGAAGCATCACAATACATTGTGTACTCCTCACCTGACTTAGGTAAGATCAAAATTGGTGCTGATGTCAAGTTCTTCTTCAACTACTGAAAAAAATTCTCACATGAATTTCTCTAATAAACCTTTATCCCTTTATTTTCCAAACTTTAAAGTAGTTCTTCCAATCAGGAAAATTCTGGGATGAACCTCCTATAATAACCAGCTATTCCCAAAAATCTTCGGATATCAAAAACATTCTTGGGCTACTCCCAAGAAATCACTTTCTACACTTTTTCTACGTCCACTTCCACACCTTCTTCTGAGATGATATGCCCCAAATAATTTACTGTGTCAATCCAAAAATGAAATTTAGATAGCTTGGCATATAGCCGATTCTCTCTCAGTATACCCAGGATGATGTTAAGATGTTGGGAATGATCATCATGAGTCTTAAAGAACACCAAGGTTTTATCCACAAACACCACCATAAACTAAAATAAGTAAGGATGGAAGATCTTGTTCATCAAGGCCATAAACACTGCTGGAGCATTTTTCAACCCAAACAGTATTACAATAAACTCATAAAGGACATACCTGCTTATTAAAGAAGTTATTGGTATATCATAGGTCCGAACTCTCACCTGATGGTACCCAGACCTCATATCGATCTTTGAGAACACATAATCCCCCTTCATCTGGTCAAATAGATCATCAATACATGGAAGAGTATATCGGTACTTCACGGTCATTTTATTCAACTTCCAATAATCGACACACATGCATAAACTCCCATCGGCCTTCTTTGCAAACAATACAGGTGATTCCCAAAGAGGCGTACTTAGACTGATAAACCCTTTATCCTCTAACTCCCCCAACTACGTTTTGAGCTCTTGAATCTCAGTCGGTGACGTTATGTAAGGCGGAATATATATCGTTTAATCCCCCTACATGATATCCATAGTGAATTTCATATGTCACTTAGGTAGAAAACCTAAAAATTCTTCAAGAAAGACATCCTAAAATAGTTTTACTACTGGTGGAAGGACGTCTTTCCTACCACTCCCATAATCTAGAAAAAGACTAGCAACTTCAGACGTGAGATCTCACAGTTGCTGAGTAATTTTCCTAGCTCAGACTACATGGATATCCCATTCTCCATGATGAACATACTGGTCACCCTTAGGAGATACAATGGCCACTCTCCTATGGTAAAAATCAATGTGGTGGTTGTCCACTTTGCTTTTCACTATCCTGACTAAGGTTCTCGTAACAATGCTTCCTTCTCTTAGAAGGTACACTCCATGATCATCTAGTAACAACTACCTTTCTAGTACTAAAAGACTCTTTTATGTTCCCCTCTGAAATGAGAGCCTTATTAACCGCTTCTGATAATTTCTTCATCCAAACGATATTTACCTGGGACTTAATTTCACACCTATGTCCATCCTGAGATCTTTTTTCTGAAGAATCCTCATCTACCACCAAAGCTATAGAAAAATCTTGTAAATCTATGAAACGTTCATTGTAATCCATTATGGACATAGTTCCTTAGGTCAAATGCATAAAATCTGAATCCTTATCTTGTCTTATCATCTCTAGATAAAAGTTCTCCAAGAACTTATCCATAATGTCCTTCCATAACATATAATCAGTCCATCCAGACCGTACCTGAATTTCCCACCAATGCTTCGCTAAACCCCGTTGCATATAAGTAGATAACTTGACCCTTCTCCCAGACAGAGTCTCCAAATGGTCAAGTATCTTCTCTATGGATTCAATCTAGAATTAATCTTCCTTAGGTACACTTTCTTTAGTAAAATTAGAAGGGTGTTATAGCTAAAACTCACTTTTCAACTCAAATATTCTTTTCAGAACCTACCTTGGGTCTCTCTCCATGAATTTCATGAAATAAGAAAAGTTCCCTTAGAACTGTTCCTCTTCCTCCTCAGCTTACACCAATTTTTCCTCAAGTTCCCTGCTTGGAAGCTCGTTTTGGGCCATACACCTTAGTATCTAACTCGACAAGAGTCATGGTGGCATATCTCTACAAATCCAAACACACGTCTTAGTTCTTGTAACGCAAAAGTATAACATTAACATAAGATTAGAAACTAACACACAAATGTTAAACATGTCATTTCCTCCTTTTTCTCACCACATGGTCAACACTGAGGCCTTATCACCACCCTTAACCATCCTACTCCAAGGTCTTTGTTAACTAGGGTACATACATTCGCATTAATTAATTTAACCATTAATTAATCAGATTATCTCAAATTAATTAATTGAAAAATTAATTAATTAATTATAATCATTTTATCAATCATGGTTCACATTATTCACCCATTTTTTGTCATTTTTCATCATTATTTCTATCTGAAAACAAGAAAAATAGTTCAATTTCAACAACTTACTTATAACCTATTTTCCCGTGAGTGCCTAGAATAATGCATGTTACAAAAACCCTAATTTCTTAGAATTATGCATACAGACTCATAAAACATGCCTCTTTAGGCCACAAATAAAAATTAAACAACTGTCAAAACAAATATCACATCACACCACAATTGCATCACCCAAGGTCAGATAATATCCAACTGTAACAACAAACAACAATCAAAACAATCCCATCCTGAGTACTCAGATTTTCCCCCATACATGGGTTTACAACTCCCATGCATGGATTCAATACCAATCCTCAACTCTTCCTAGTCTCTTGTCTACCTTTCCCAAAATAGTAAGACAAAATAAGAAGAATAAATAAAATAAAACTCCTACAATACCACTTTGTGATGTCCTGACCCGGGTGCCACTAAATGGTTCCCCAAGCCAATTGGACACATTCCCTCAAGCATGCCTCCCCATATGCCAGAGGGAGAAAACTAACAGTGAGGGTTTGGAAGGTCATCCTTGGGGAGAATATACCCTCTTTTATCATAATAAAACCCCAATGGAAGAAAACAATAATAACCATGTGCAGAATCATATAAATAACCAAAACAATACCATTTCATATGATATTCAAAACAAGAGAATACAATACTAAACTAAAAAGTAAAACATACTATGAAAATGCGAATGTCAAGTGTCTACAATGAAACTAAAAGTAAAGAAACTATGACTCCCAAGAAGATCTCAAACCATATCTGATTCCCATTCCCATCCTCCAATCCCAAACAAAAACTTATCCTATTTCCTTTCCCTTATCTTATCCTTCAATAACAAAGTCTACTCAGGTGCCGATCAGGTGGCCTAAATAGGGTGTGAGCACGACTCAGTAGGCCACAACCAAAAGTGTCTAAAACAAGTCCAATCAAAAGATAGTGTATGTAGTTTTATAAATAAATAAATACATTTCATAATTAAACATTTATCACATTGTCATTTAATCTTTAATCATCACATTAGTCCTAGTTTCAATTCATGTTTTCTATTTGAATCATAATTAATTATTATCATTAATTTTTTGTTGAATGTCATGTCAAGTACCCTAAATATAATTTAGTGTAGGTCTCCATGCCTAAAACTCCATATCCAATTTGGTGTAGGTCGTCATGCCTAGCACCCAAAAATCTCAATCTTGGATAACTATTAGGGAGCAACTCCATTTCCAAGTCCAAACTTCTAATTGGTTTAGAACCCCATGTCTAGCACCACAAAAATATAATCCATATAAACATTCTTTAATTTATAGAAATTAACTACAAAATTCCATTACTAATACAATGATTAGTTAAAAATTTCAAATTCCAATATTTAACTCAACAATTAACTAAGCACATAACACACTAATTAATTCACAAATTAATTAATCATTCAACACAATTATCATTCCATAATTAATTATTCACACTTAATTATCCATATGAAATCTCAAATTGACATAATTAATTCTCAAAATTAATTATCTTTGATCAAAATCATGTCATATAATTAATTCTCACAATTAATTATCTTACTTATCCAAACATCATTTCATAATTAATTTCCCCTAATTAAATATCTTTAAATAATCAATTCAATATCTCAATTACAATATCTCAACCCATAACCAATATCTAAAACAAATATTTATTTGGTAAACCCCCCCCCTGTTTGTTCCATGATTAAATTATCAAATGATCATCACGACAATCACAAGTCAATTCCACATTCCTGATAACTCTAATTTAGGAAATTAATTATCAAGGGAAGCTAGAAAATCCATAAACTCACATTCACATATAAAATTTACAATTATGGGAGTTTGATTTAGACCACCTACCTTAGTTTATTGATGGATATCAGACCAATTAAAATCCCCAAAATTTGAGCGGCACAACATCGTCAATCAAGCTCCATATCTAAATCCCTAATCCAAAATTAAGATCAAAGGCATCAAGATATTGAAAATATAGATCTAGATCCATGATCCTTGATATAGATATAAACTCATAGGTTTAGATATATGTAAATGGTGGAGATATTCCCTTAAATGATCAAGGAAATATATAGGAATGAATGGTAGAAGCAATGGGATGAAATCCAATTACCAGGAAGAGGGCAGATCTTCAATTCGGGATTTTGATCTCGAAGAACGATGTTCAAATCACCTTGGAATCCCTCTGGTAGTCTCTGGGATCACCTAGAATCTATCAAGCCTGAGACATGGTCTAAATATGGGATTCTTGGGGCTTCAAGTGGTTTTAAAAATAGATTTTTGATATTTAATCTCACGTGAATGGTTTACTAGGAAGAGGCACACGGTTAGGGAAAATTGTGCGTCAACCGTGCGGACCTCTCTATCTAGGTTTTCACGGTTGGAACGGTTTAGTCACATGGTTTTCCAAACCATGATCAAACCAAGAACAACCCACTATCTGTTAATATATGTTTATGAAAATCCTAGATCATTATAATACTTCTATATCATCACATTCTCAGTTTCCCACATACCTTCCCCAAATTTATATTTTTACCAAAAAACATTGACCAGGTGAGTTGTCTTGTTCCGCAACATTGTCTCTCTTTGATCTATAAATTATAATAGTTGTTCCTAATATTAATGATCATTATCTAGGGTTATAACCTATTAGTTAAATATATGTGAAGTATTAGGTATGTACTTCTTCAAAATAGATACATATAACACATTGAAAACTTTTGAGAGGTTTGGTGGAAGCGCCTAGAGATATGTTACCACTCAAATACAGTCAAGGATATTTATGGTACTTATATATCTGGGTATTAGATTCCATTTCCTTACAAATATAAAATAATTCTTCTAAATATATTTTCAAAATAATATATTATCATGAACTTCAAACTCTAGATCACAGAAATAATTTTTAGTATAACTTTTTTTCTTGACTCAGAGTTTCCCTAATTTGTTATGGAATGGATCCGAATTACACTTATATTTTCTCTTCTAGAATGTGTCCCAATATCTTTCATTATATAACTTAATCCTAGTATGTTAGAGTCATTAAATTATTAAAATAAAAGGCTTAATAAGGTGCCATATAAATTTTTGAGTGAAATCTATTTTTGGAAGAAAATTCAACCATAGGAAGATGTTGATCCCAACTACCTCTGAAATCCATAGAGATATCTCACAACATATCTTTTAGGTTTTTAATTGTCCTATTATACTGACCATCTATCTCAAGATGATATTTGGTGTTAATTTTCAATTCTATATTCATGTATTTCTTTATAATTATCTAGAAATCCTAGGTAAACCATGGATCTCAATCGGAAATAACATAAATTTATACTCTATTCGACCTCAACACTTAATGTATATATTTTAAATATTATAAATATAAAAATATTCTCTAATATAAATAAAATGAGTTGACTTCAAAATTTGATCGACTACAAACCAAATGGAATTATGGACTTTAGATGTCCTGGGGTGTCCTATAATGAAACTTATGGTGATGCTTTCCCATTTCCATTCTATTCTCGTAAATGGATATAACATTCCCTAAGATTTTTGACATTCAGCCTTAACTTGTTGACATACCAAGAATCTAGATACACACTCCACAATATACCTTTTCATTTTTTCCCACCATAAATACTATTTTATATCTCTATACATATTTTTACTTCTAGGATGAATATAGAATGATAAACTATGAGGATCATCTAACCGCTCCTTCAAGTCTGGTATTTATGGAACTCATGCTCAATTCCCAAACATTATTATTCCATCACAATCATGGTTAAACTTTGGAACAAATCTCACATTATTTTATAGTTCTATATCCTCACTATACAACTATTTATTATTTTCACGGATACACTGTTGAAGACTCATATGAGTATGATATAATTTCTCCCCTTCTATTAAGATTTTGAGGTATAACTTATGAAAATCCATAAGTATTAGATATATTTAAATCATCATCATGGACAAACTAGAATGGTCCTTCTGGATTAGATAATATGTCACCTTGTTCACCTTCCCATGGTGGTAATGTATTAGAGGTCATAATCTTTAATCAACAAAAATCATCTCCTTTGGAATATATTCAACAATTTATATGTGAATATATACTTCAATATTTTATTATTAGTATATATATCACAAATTTCACCATATAGATATTACCTCCATATTTTCAATGAAAAAATTACTATTTCTAACTCTAAATCAGGATTTGGGTAATGTTTATCATGAACATTTAATTTTCATGTGGTACAATCCATCACCATATCATTCTATATGAGGACACATCTAAGTGAATTTTTTAATGCATAAATATATATCCTAAACCCTTATCCATTTTATGGTAGTTTAATCACATGTTCACTAACCAACCTTCTTTTAATCTCCTTGAAATTTCTTCACATTAATTTATCTAAAGGAACTTATTTCCCATCCATATCAACTTAGTTAGTGGATTGGATAGCCATTATAAATTTCTTAAAAAGTTTCAATGGTATCTATCTAATATAAGAAAATATATATTTTAGTCACCAAGGTTAGTCTGGGACATTTCTCAATTACTTCTGTCTTTGAATGATCCACTGATATACCCTTTATTGAAAATATATGACACAAGAATGAAACTATTTATAGCCAGAATTCACATTGGGTAAACCTTTTATACAACTCATCCTTCCTCAGGGTCTTTAGTATAATCCTTAAATAATCTTCATAATCTTCCTTAATCTTATAATATATGAGAATTTCATTTATAAAGGCCACTAAAAACTAATAAAGGTAGTCTATAAAGAATTTATTCATTATATCCATGAAGATAGAAAGGTAATTAGTAAGTGTAAATGTAATCACTAAAAATTCATAATATTCTTACCTTTTATCGGAGGTTATATTTGATATATACTCCCTTTTGAACCTCAAATAATGATATCCATATTGAATATCAATCTTCAAAAAATATTGATCTCATTATAATTGATCAAATAAATCACTCATACGGGGTATAGGATACTTATTCTTAATAGTGATCTTGTTAAGTTCCTGATAATTATTATAAAAATTCATTGACTTATCTTTCTTCTTGACAAAAGGAATGGGTTCATCCCATGGTGAAATTCTAGGGAATATGAATCCCTTTTCTAGATTATCCTATATTTTCTTCTTCAGTTATTTCAACTCTATTTGGTCCATTCTAAAATGATCCATTGAAATATTACTGGTAGTAGGTATGAGTTCTATTTAAAACTCAACATTATTATTCATGGGAATACTAGGAAAGTATTCAAAAAATATATAATAATATTACCAAATAATAGTTATTTATTCAATATTGAGTTTCTCACTAACAATTTGAGATAAATACCCCTCATGAATAGGTTATGAGACCCATATAATGGAATAAATTTTCATTGGATACTCATGTTCATCCTCTCACATATAGATTATTGTTGGTTGATTCAGAGTATCAAATGTGACTTCCCTTCTTCGGAAGTTTATATGAGATCTATATAGAGATCCAATCAATTCCCTAAATAACATAAATTTTAACTAGAGGAGGAATGAAAATATTTTCAGGAAGTAAATTCCCACAAACATCTATCATTGAGGTTCTATAAACATGAGATGAGATCATTATACCATTATGAGTTTTCAATAAATATTTCTAATCATAATCTCCAAAAATAACTAAACCCAAATATGATACCAACAAAGGAAACCTAATTAATGCATGCATAAATATTATATCATTTTTTATTAATATTCAATACATATGTCAAAAATACATTCCCATGGATGGTAAATGTTTAGTCTCATTGGATACTAGATAGATAAACAACTTATTTTCATGAGAAATATTCAATATCTCCCATAACATTCTTCACATGTAGTGCCCTACCAGGATTTTCATAATTAATACCCTTATTAATAACCTAGGGAAATTGGAAACATAAGAAGTGGTGATCTTAGATTCTTGGTAAGTGTAAACATTATATATATCGATCAATGATCACAAGTGAATATAATATAATCATAAGGGTATGAGAATATGATAATAACCTATGACAATCATATCTAATCAATCAATATCATAAATTATGATCCGTGTGATAATTATATAATAAAAATACAATACATTTTTAAAATCATGAATCCAAACTCATGAGTCATGGAACATAAGATGAGCATATAATATAGAAATGTGGAACAAACATAAACTTCGGAAATCATATCATTTTAAACATATATAAACACTAAAAGGTCCACTAATCATGTTAAGGATATGAAACCAGTTCCCCACATAACATTTTGGACATGAAACCAATTCCACTTATAAAATTTTTAACATGCCACAATACTAACAGCACCACGCTTAATGTTATGTAGATTAAATCTAGTACACTCATAACACACTAATATAAAAAGTATTAATAAAATCAATATTTTAATTTTAGTTTTTAATAACCTATGTTAAAACTATCACATGTCTATTTTTATCATCTATTATTAAAATAATCACTGTTAAACAAACTATAGAAAACATTTTTAACATCTGTTATATAAATAACCGATTTTAAAAATATTCTATAAAATATTTTGAACATTAGTTATTTCAAAAAACTGATGTCTAAAATCAAACCTAGATATGTAGATTTACTTTTTCTATATATCACCAATCAAATTTAACCTTACCATATATAAATTTTCCCCTCATCATAAGAAAATTTTATTTTTTCACATCATGCTAAAATTTTAATTCCCATCTACAAATATTTAACTCCCAATAATATTTCTTCCACTTAATTCTCTAAGTTTCATTTCTCCCCTTTAGAATTTTGTTTCTCCCACTCAAAAAATCATTTTTACCTAGATTATTAATTCTTATATTTGAAATCATTATTGAATAACCATTTTGAAGATGGTGACGGTGTGATTGTTTTGAGAAAATAGTATGAAATTTTTTTTCAATACTATTATTTATCAAGGTATATTGCATAGAGGTAAAATCCCTTGAAAGATTTCATTTATTCTTGTTTAATATTTTTTAAAATATTTATTGATTATTAAAATTATATTATTTAATGATCTTTATTTTTTTCAACTATATATTTTTAAACTACTAATTTTATCATGTGAAAAAATAGTTGTTCTTATTTGTTTTATAAAAAAATTATGTGTAAGGTTCTACAATTTTCAATTATTTATTTTCAAAACATATTTTTCATAATGTTTTTTTTAAATCAATGTGACAAAATTATCTTTCACATTTGTTTTCTAAAAACCAATGTGAAAATTGGTTTTTATTCATTTTTTTTAAAAAATAATGTTAAACATCATTTTTCACATCAATTTTTAAAAACCAACTTGAAAAATCATAAAAAATAAATTTTTAAAATTTATTTTAATAAAATATGTTAAAAATATATATAATAAGTTGATTCAATTATTTAACCTCAAATACTACCATTGAAAATATAAAAAATGATATAAAAAACATATTTTAGTACTAGTGACAGAGTTTTCTCTAGAGATATAGAGATTTACCCAATGAAATAGTGGGATACATAATTCTAGGTCTACACAAAACCCAATGAAAACCATGTGTTTCATAGGATCATAAAAACATTTTTCATGTAATAACTCATAGAAAAGAAACTAGTTTTTGAAATATTTCACAATAACTTAATTAACCCATGGGAAAGTAATGGGTTTTATAAAATCATCCTTAAAAAATAATCATCAAAAACCATCTAAAGAAATTAATTATCTTGTATTATAATATCATATCCCTAGTGAAGTATAAAAATCCTTAAATTATGTTTATAAAGATAAAAAAAATCTATTTTAGGATAGAATTTAAAATATTTTTTGAAAATCAAGAGAAACATTGATTTTATTTTGGTAACTATTAAAAAATAAAATTATAAGAAAAATGAGAATGATATTTTATTCATAAAACATTTGAAACATATAAATGATTCTTAATTACTAATTAATAACATTATTATGTGAAAATTCATTCATGTAATATATTTTAAAAAAGAACATTCTTTTACACTTTTATAAAAAGTCAAAAATGAATTATTTGAAAACAATTTAAAAAAGTTTCCTTTTAAAAAAATTATATATATTAAAAGTTAGTGAAAATTAAATTTTAAAAACATATAAATTATTGGTAAATGCTTATATATAACAATTTTAATAACATTTATATAAAATACAATGATTTCCTACCAAAAGAATAGAAATAAGGTTGGATTTTATTAAAAACATCTTTATGTTCTTTTTTGACTAGCAAAGAGGGGAAAATAGTTCCAATACGTAAATAAATTATAAATAACCATATGAGAATAAAATTTATGTTGTTTAAAATTAAAGTATCATATAATTTCCCTCATTGTAATTTTAACATAGATAATTCTGAAAATAAATGAGATTCTAACATAAACACTTACCCCAAGTCCTGAATTTATTTATATAGACTCTTAACCAAATATATAATAGATATATATTTATTATACATATATAAAGTAATAATATCACTATTATATTAAATTATATCATTCCATTATAATTTCTAATTACTTATTCAACAACAATTCTTCATTAAAATCAGTATTTGGGTGATAACTATTCTGTTTCCCATGCATGTTTCAGTTTGATGATTCCAGTACTTGAACCTTGGTCATGGTTTAATCATATGAATAATTTTATTAATGTAATAAGTATAAAATTTATTCATTATTTTCACTTTCATAACCATTTATATAAATTTGTTGTGAAATTTTAATTACATCACTTCATGGAGATGGTAGTCCGTATGTATGCTTGAGTGATGTTTTTATTTTACAATGAAAGAGAAAAAAAGAAATGTAAATATTAATATTTGTTTCCATAATCATAATAATATCATAAATATCATATATATTCATTAAATATATCTTTATTTCCATCCATGTTAAGTGGAAAGTAAAAAATGAATCGCATCTCTTTGCAGGTGTGGTAGTTCACACATATTCACAAGAGACGTTATCATTTTTCAATGGATTAGAGGGTAAGAAATTAGATGATATTTTATATTTTTATAATCATAATTTCTTTATAAGAATCATATATATCCATTAAATCCATATATACTACTATCCATGTGAGGCAGTGATGAAAAATGAAGCACATCACTTCACGGAGGTGGCAGTTTGTGCGTACGCATGAGTGATGTTTTCATTTTCCATAGGATGAAAAAGAGGTATAACATAAACATAATAAAATTCAATTATATTGGAGATACATATTTTATTATACCATCATGTTTATGATAGTTTTTAATGTGGTGGTACAATAAATAAAAAAGAAAAAACTCAGCTAAGAGTTATACCTCTTCCTTGTAAAACTACCTTTGAGTTACACATTATCCCTTCTACATTGTTCTTTTGATGAGACAAAAACCTCTAGGAAGTGGTAAAGAAATCAAGAAATATATTTTTTACAATATTATAAAAAATATTGTGGTTTATTTCTATGGAGATAAGAGGATAAGAGGTTTCTTTTTATAACTGATGGGGGTGGCACACTTATAAACAGTCTTAAGTTTTAAAAATAATAAGATTCATAATTATAGTCAAGAGGCCCTGAAAAAATTCAATTTAGAATATATGTTGATAAGGATAAAAATACCCATATACAATAATAATTAATATTAGACTTTGTGACCTCATCACTAATTTTTAACCATAATCAACCTATTTTCCATTTTTACCATGGTGGAAACATTTTTTAAGGTTACTATTCAAATGATCAAAAATAAAATTATAACCATTAATAAATATAAACCTAATGATTAAATATATGAATTAAATTTCTTTAAGATTAAATTTTAAATATTTTCAAAAATTTATTTTAATATAAGTACGTAAAACTCAATAAAATTATTTTTTGAAGAAAAAAAATTATTTTAAGAAAAAAATGAACCTATACCAAAATAAAATATAATGTTGATTACTGTATAATTAATTAAACTATGTCTAATAAAAGTAATATTATGATAATTTATAACTAAATTCAAAAATATAATTGAACTTTTATATTAATTTATTTAAAAAAATGAAATGATGATTTTCTAAAAATCGACATTTTTTACTATTATCTCAAAAACCAATCTTTTAAGAAAATTTCCAAAACATTACACTAAGTTAAATTTAAAATTATTATTTAAAAAATTATGTCCATTTCTTCAAATAAATTTTCTAAAAGTTCCATAAATTAATTTTAATATACACGTACATAATAGAATAAAAAACATTTTTGAATAAAAAAGTATTTTCGAAGAATAAAATTATATTATCCTAATTATTTGAATAATAAATATGATTAAATGAATTTTATTTTGTTTTAATGGATATATAATCTACTCACTTTATTTGAATCATTTATCAATAGTGGTTAATTTGTTGTTTGGAGAGAAAATGGCATGAGGGGTGTGAATTTCCTTTTAAAAATTAAAACAAATGAAAAGGGAAAATTCAAAACAAAACAATATCATAATGATTGAATGATTAAGGTTATGAAATAGATAGATTGATAAATGATAAATATGATCTCTATTATAAAATATAATATCAAATTTAGTTAATTAATCATTTAAAAATTAGATGAATTGAATTTATGAAATTATTCATATCATGATCAGATGATGCAATACGTAAAAATAAAGAGAAGATAAATATTGTTTTATAAAATATTTTGTAAATAATGCAATGTGTACCCCCCTATATATCATCTCCTTTGTTTGAGAGGTTTTTCTTATTCCCTTGATTTTAATTAATATCAGGTAACCAATTCCTTGCCTTAATTTTTGATGAAATTAGAAAGAAACCAATCCTCCCATTCATTTTCGTGGTTGAAGCAAGAAACCTATTTAGGAATATCCATCAATTTTCTAGTTGGTAGCACTCATCCCTCACTTTGGGATTTTAATCACCCTTTTAGAAGTTGAGGTGAGAAAATAGATATTCACTTAGCATAAATCCTTTACAAATTTGGTCTCTTGACTCTCTCGAAAGAATGATATAATAGATTTATAGGGAGATAGAGACAAAGGGTTGAGAAACTTTGAGATTGAGAAATGAATTTGGATATTGAGAGACTACTTGGTGAATGCTATAGATTTAGCATCAATTTGATCAAAGATTTATTGAATAGGTTTTTTATTGATACAATCCACTAAGAACCTCAATTTTTAGCCTTTAAAAGGGATTGCAACCTTCTAGAATTAAATAAGGGAATTAACTATTGAGAATGTAAAATTTAATCCATTTTTTACCAAATTAAATGTTATCCCAGAATAGTATATTCGACACCATTGGATACTCGGAATCCTCCACCAGGTATCTGGTGGACCACCTAGAACTCACTGGGCTTTTGGAACAAGCAATAATCATTCTATATGCATCTATTGATGGGATTATGAACTCTTGGAAGTTAAGAATGTTTTTACCTTTACCATTTACTAAATAGTTGTACTCCATCGGTTGGCCTCTAGGTTTTCTACACATTATAGGTTCTACATGTATGGAACATTTTGTATGATTCCTTATACCGACTAGCCAGTATAACCTATTTCTATTCAAACACACCAAAGGCATCCTCAATATTCATCAATCAATTGATTGAGCCTTGAAAAATCCTTCCCTAAATTTAACTCATCTACTTTTACTTCTATAAGATCTTCAATGAAACTTCAAATTGTTCAATAATAACAACTAAGTTCGATAATATTACTTCAAAATATTCTTTATACTCATCATATAGTTTTGGAACCGAGAGTGCAGCGGAAGCCCCAAACAGGTGGGTTTTAAAAAAATCCACTGATGATCGATGTAAACTTGTCGACATCAATGAACAGCAGCCCGGTCTTAGACTAGGACCGCGTGTGAAGGATTTTATGCACAAAAAAAAACTGTAAAATACCTAGTTTAATTCTAAAGTTGTGCACAATGTCTACTCATCATTGGAAATCGCTTCTGAAAGAATCTAACGTCAAACTCCTCTAGATCATCCACACGTGCTTCAAGAAATCCATGGGAGCGTTGTTCCTCGTAATCTGGGTGCTAGCGCATAATTGCAATGACACCTTAGACGCTCCAATGATCACTACATCGCTTCGCAAGCGATGCCTGAGAGAGTTCTTGAACCATGCTTCATGGATCCAGAGCCTCTCTCTCTATATATATCATGGGAGAGAAGAGAAGAGAGATAAGCACCATGAATAGTATTTTTCAATATCCTCTCTTCCTATATTTAGTGTCATTTAATTACACGGAAATTCTAACCTAGACCCCGAATAATCAACACACTATTAACAACAAATTTTGACTACTTATCTGAGTCATAAATATTATTATCACTCATTTTTAATATATTAAAATATATTACACGATAATAATTGATTCATTAACTCGAATCATCGTTCCCATAAATATTCATTGAACCTTAAATAATTTAAAATTCATCAATTAATATTTTTTTCATGTATTTACTTAAAACTCATAAATACATTTAATAAATAAATTCATTTCTCAATATTCTAAACGCAAATAATATAAATTTATTTATTTCATTGGTTACTGTTTTTCCTTAGATAATTCTCAAATCCCAGTAGTGGGGCCCACCATGTCCAAAACTCATATTCAACTAAATAGGGCAGATTCTGGAATACGCTATTGTGTGTAACCTTCTAGGCCCTTATCTTGACAGTAGTGAATAGTATTCACAGACCAAGAGTGGGATCTAGAAACCCATCATGGCCCCTGAAAAGATAAGGATTGTCACAGCAGTGACAACCAACCTACGAACACACATAGTGTAATATAATCTCTTTGTCTATAATATCTCATAAATTAAGATGCACTCATGTGTCATCGCCCTTTTCTTGCGTTATTGTTTATTGATTTAATTGGACGAATTTACCCTTGACTGCCATAGTCATGGTCTTATAAAGGTTCTTCCATCCATATCAACTTATCTAGATAGATATTAATTCCATAAACCAGAAGCGACAAATCCTTTCTTGACCATTCAACCAATGTCATGCCACCAATGATGTACCCAACACAAACTACCTCGCCACAACTTCATTGTCAGGTTTTTCATCTTGCATCAAATTATGAAATCAAATGATATACATTAGTAATGATCTCAAGTCAGGAGACCATTACACATGATCGTAGATAAGAACATCCAATTATGCCCAAAACATGTGGTATTCTTATTGGCGGGTCAATCCTCATGATCTCATAACTAGAGATCACTAAGTGAGAACTTCATGAGAAGAAGTTGTAATGCCTATGAGTCCTCCACACCTGATAGTCAAACATCTACTCTGTCCGATCATTAAGATGTATCTAGACCATAGAACATATATTTAAGATTAATTTCATAGTATCTAGAGTTTCTCATTATATCTTGGGAACTATTATAACCTTTAGATACGACAATTAATATTTAGAAATTACCATTTCAATAGTGGATGCCAAAAAGTCAACACTGTAATGGTAAAATGACATCATGTATAACTAAAAGTATAAACAATATGGTAATAAAAAGCACTGAATAGTTAGGTCTTGGGAACCCACTATTTCAACACTCTCACTTGCACTAGATCCAATATTCTAACCAAACTTTTTAGCTACTCACATGATGAACACCATGGTTCTGCTGAGTAATGGCTTTATCTACTAGGTCTTCCATGGTTCTGTCGCATGGCTATTCTGCTATTGTGACCCTATATCCTTGAGTAAAACTTCATAAGAGATGGTATACTGAGGATATTCCATTTTTCCACTGTCATAACTTTACATCTTAGCTAGTAAGAGTATCATAATTTACAATATGATAATAATTTTCTTACCATGTGTGATTCCAAGAACTGGAACAAAGCATTTCATTTAATAACTGCTTCATAGTTACCTCATAAGCTGCAACATACTCAGTCTTTGTATTTATGGATACCACCAGCTTTTATGATCTTGACTCGCTCATTGTATTTATCCTAACAATGATAGTAGATCACATTGATCTATGGAAGACTAGTTTCTATCCCCAAAAACTAGTATCCTATATTTTCCACTTACCAGGTACATATATTTTGTACTTACCGAATTACAATTAGATAGTTCTAACTACATCCCTTGTAGTGCCCCTGGATATAACAGATATTTTTCAACTGTAAAATATACCTTGAAAATATCAGTACATGTACATATCATGGAATACGTGATTGATCCATCACTTCTACATGTGGATTTCAACTCACTGTGTTTATCTCTTCCCATATCCTGAACAAGACAACATGGATAGATTATGTCCTGTGACATTGGAAATAATTTATCTCTTGAATTGTTCCAACTTTTATTTTTCAATACAACGTCCCTATATGTATGATTTACTAGGACCAAGAAACCTATAGATCTACCTCAATAGATCCTGTTCCCTGGAACTTAGGTTTCTACTTTAAGAAAATCACTGGAGAATAAAATTATTTTTGGTCTTAACAAAAATAAATACCAGTTTGATTTCCATAAGTTTCTGACATACTTCACTTGGAAAACATTGGTGCTCCCACTAACCTCAGGTAGAAACATGGAAATCGTATGTTGCAAATGTATATTCTATGATCATTTTTATTATTTTAATCCTAAATTGGATTTCAGTAACTTGCAACCTTTATTAGCATTCTTTGATGTAACCATCCCTTTGTGGTTGTGTCGTATAGACTCCATCCACGATTGGTGGTCATGACATCCAATGCTAAATAATTTGATCATTTATATTAGCTATGATAAGTAAAATTATAAGCGATTTAGGCTTAATGACTTAGTGAAACCAATCGAACCTTATTGGTACAATACTTTTACCACCCATATATAAATTTACTTGAATACCCACCACAGTAATCAAAATAATAATCCCCTTTTCACATTGATACATGGAATCCATTAATTGAATTTTAGTTGGTCTTCTCTATTTTAGTTAATTTCTATACACTTTTTACTTGTAGGAAATATTATTCACATTGAATAATAGATCACTAGATATGGTGAATATAAAAACCATCACCATGGTTTTATCCTTACTATACAGTTTGTGTCTCTGGAACATACTATGTTCTACATGTGCTTGTGGAACTAGTTCCTATGACAACTATTTGTACATCTAGAGCATTGACTAAACCCAAGTCAATATTTCTCCCATTATCTCAAGTAGAGATTTGAACCCTATTATATAATTTATTCTATCACTTGACTATAACTTTTCTATTTTAGGGATTTATGTAATATCCTAAGAAACCATTGGGATAATTATCTTAGATGCACAATTTGTTTATCTTGATGCAATTTTATTTGTATTCAGACAAACTATTTGCATCCATACACATTTCCTTATGACATAATGGATATACATAATACTATGACTCATATGATATCCACTTTTCATTATAGTTGACATATAGTTGTGGAATATCACAGTTATTTGCAAATAACTTCATGAAATATAATAGAAGTTTCTTCTAGTTGCAACATTGATATTATGTACATCAATACTTTTATGTATAAAATGTGCATTTAGGAATTAATCCAGGCTACATTTTGTTGATAAATGTTTATATGTAAGACTTCATCATCAATCCTACTTATTAACATCAATGTTGTGATGTAGACAAGGTAATGTGCATTTAGGAATTGCTTTATGCTACATTATCATGATTGATGAATGCTTGGTCAAGATATTCTTTAGTATCCCAACCCGAAGCAACTCATATCCCTTCACCGCACATATACTTCACTTTATTATTCCTTAATTACTTAAAGTAATCTTTATGAAGTATATATACCTCTAGCTTATACTTGGAATAGTTCACTTTTACTTGTTGAACTATTTCCAAAAGCTCTGTGACATACCTTTATTAGTAAAGGCTCCTTTATCCTAACTAAAGACATCAATAATACCAAAAGTATTTAGCTGTGTTAATCCTAAATACCATACTTGGTATATTGATGACGTTCACTTCTAGTATTACTTTACAAATATTACAATTTATATTCATCATTAATTTACTTTGATTCATGTATTACTGAACTAGTGATTGAGTTTACCAAAAACAACATTCATTCTAGAACTTGCAATAATGTCTCATTGTTTCCAAGGACACATGAGATTAATGTTTGTGATTATACTCAATAATAGTTCAACACGAATATTTTTCTTGGAAATTAATAAGTCATGTACTTCCCACCAATGGCCTAGGTATCACCCTTTTGCAGCCACTTGGAGAATACACCTGATTTCTAGAAAGGTTTTTATACTTACTTGGTAACTATATTTAAATACACATATATAAAACTCATATAGTATTAAATACCCAAGTAGTAAGAGGAAACATTACATTGATGAATATTCTTGACGTAGAAGTGTAAACTCGCTTCATTAAAACAATTTATTTCTTTTAAACTTCCATAGTATTATTTTATAATATGCAATGAAAATAAACCTTTGTTAATACCTCATTAATTGAAGGACATCACAAATGTGCCATTGGAATTACTTTACTTTGACCTTTTCTCATTGTATTTCAATTTATTCACCATAAGAATTAAAACTTAATTGTATTTTATTCTTATTCACTTGGTGAACCTTACCTAGATAGGTAATGGAGAATTTACTCAATACTTGCTCGTTTTGTAACTTAAAACGAAACTATAGTAAAGGGGTGAAAAATATATGAGAAATGGATCCATTTAAAGATCATGATCAATCTTTCAATTTACACATGTTGGTGTAAACTTTTCCTTATTTATATCATTGCTTCACTTTCCCCTTGAAAACATCTCAGAGATGAGACTTCTTGTTATATCATCCTTGTCCTAGTGTAGCGACTACAACTGACACTAGACGTTGATGAAAGCATAATGATATAATTATCATATTCTTTGTACATTAGTCTCATGTAAGAAATTTTCACCCTTGCTTCTTGAGATAATTTAATAGGTGTTGGGGACACTGGAAACTTTAGTTTCCTATATCATAGTACTATGTGCATGCACCTATGATATTCATGGACACTCATGTTAGTGTGGACATTAACTTTGTACAATATTTATCGTAGTTTAAACTTGTTGTATAACTTTCCATTTTTCTACAAAAATGAATTTTAGCAAATGAATTCCTTTTATATGGATTATTGGTTTAGACATTTTGGATAATAATTTAAATTCATTTAATGTCTCCCACTATTTTATCAAATTCTAGGAACCCTCTGTGCTAGAATCATAATACTCTATCATTAGAGTATTCTAGTGGCAAGAATCATGAAACCACACCTCATAGTCTACAAGATATGGTTATGCCACTACTTAGAGGGTTCTAGGTAGGCTTTTAGATGGCTGATCGCTTTAACTTGCAGTTCCTTGATCTGTTGAGTGAAGTCCCAGCTTCTTAAAATCATAACTTGATTTACTCAATGGTTGCCTCTAAAATTAAAACAAGTTATCTATGGCTATTTCTTTGCTGAAATTTTAGTTAATTCAACCCATAATTCTTATAAGGACTCCTCGGTAGTAAGAGTATCCTTAGCTATGGCATGATCGGCACCTCAAATAGCTGGTTTTGTCCAAATTTGAATGACAGAAGGCTGTTATGACTAAATATATTTTTGAGGGTATTATTATTTTTAGTGTGAGAAAAGAAAAAAAATTATTTTTATAAGAACATACTACGTGATCTCACTCAAAGCTAACCGTTCAATAAATAGAAATTTTATCGTGTCACATGATCATTTTATCTTGCATGATTCTTTATTATTATTCTATGTGATCGTGCAATAAAATACACGTGCACAAAATAATAAACCATGAAAAACAAAATGAACACCTGATCATGAGACAGTTCTAATGGTTGATCAGTTGAGTGAATAACAGACCAACCAAGACTCTAGGGATAATACCTTGAGTCGTGCCGCTTACGACTCGAATTGCAGTGCATTCCCCTCTAATGTATTCAACTCCTGTCTGGTACATCGTCGTCACTTGGTGTGAAGTGTGTCACACCTCGTCTTGTCATTATACATCAGTAATCACATGCAGGCAAGGGGGTCTCAGGGTATAAAAATAAAACTATGAGAATGGACGCGCAGGCCCTTATACATATAATGACACTTGAGATGACACACAGATCATCTTTTATTTAATTAAACTAATTATTACAAAAACATTGAAATAAAAAAATAATTAAATAAAATAAATAAAAACCAGACATACATTGGTCAATCTAAGGATCATCATCAGTCATACATGCATTAAACTTGCGTATATTAAATAAATGCATAAAAAATTAAACTTGAATTAAATGGATTCAAGGGAATTTTAATTAAATTAAAAAATCACTCCTATTTTTAATTCAATTATCATGTCATTTAGTCCCATTTAATTAATTTAATTTTAAAACTAAAAATTAAATTAAACTCTAAATTAAATTAATTACACCATATTCATTATTAAAAAAATATTTATACTTAATTAATTAATTTATCAACTGTAATTAAATTAATTATCTTAATTAATTTTTGATTAATTAAAATTATATTTGGGCCCCAAAAATGGATCAGGGCCTCTGTAGGTCGGGGCGAACCTGCACAAGCAAAATCTATGCCTTGAAGACCCCATACAGGGGTGTTTTGGCCCGGACAGGTCTGCCCAAGCCCATTCCTGGCAGGGCAGACTCGTCTGTGCCAATTTCGGGGCGGCTCTGGTCTGAAAATAAATAAATTGGTAATACCTTGTTGGTTTGGTTTGACCCGTGGATGGATAGGGGTAGAGGACAGGAGCCGCAGTGTCCAGAGGCGGCTGGTTTGTCCTGCAAGGGAGGAACCCGGAAGGTCTGCGGTAGTGGGGTGTCGTAGTGGGACCCCGGAGTGGAGCACCAGACTGAGGAGAGAAAGTCGGCAAGGGAGGCGGCCTCTGGACGATCTGGGGTGTTGTCAGGTGGAGGCTGAATCTAGCAGTGTTGTGCCAGCATTCTAGTGTGGTAGGGTCCTGGGAGTGAGGGGTTCTCCAATGTGTTGTGGAGCCGGGTGCGGAGGAGGGAGGCAGTAAGGCCTGGTTGTGGCGGCCTACAGGGCACTGTTGCAAGGGGAGCAAGACTGTGTCTAGGCAGGGAACCATTGAGGGAGGTCCGGCCATGCATGACATCATCAGCCATATGCACGGTGAGTTTGCCTCAGTGCGGTGGATTTTCACAACATAGAGGAGTCGGGGCCGAGACCAAGACGCGGGTGTGGTGCGGGAGCTGGCGGCGCAGCACACTGCTACAGGGGGCGAGCAGAGACGGCGTGGGGAGGTTTCGGGACTAGGGTGGCTCATAGGGTGCAGCGCCTGGCTTGGTTTCATGCTCCTGGAGAGAGAGGAAGATGGGGGTCCCCCCCCTCCCCAGCTAGACTTGTTTTCTCGACTTGCACATGCAGGTCGCACTATTTTTTTGTCTTGTTTTTCTAGGTGGTGCCCCCTCCTTACCCCTTTTTTTTATTTTCTTGACCATTTTTTCAAGTCCTTCATATATATTTTTTATGTAGTTGGAGACCTATAAAATAGTTCTCCCCTATTATTTTTTGGATTGATTTCTTTAGTCTATAATTAGACTAGAAATTATAAAACTTATAATAATAAACTATTGTTATAATAGAATTTTATAATAATAAAATTATTATTATAATCAAACTATTATTATTATAATTAAATTATTATAATAATAATCATCATTAAGGTTCGCCGAAAAATACTAATCTGGTAACTGGATGTTCACCCGATGATCATTTATAAAACAGCTGGTTTAACTCTGACTATAAAATTCGGATGACCGATGATGGGTCATCTTATATCAGATTCAAACGCGGTCTGCGGCATTGGGACCTTAACGATGTCATATTCATATTTTAATGAAAATTTAATTATTTTGGCTTAAAATTGACATGCGTACCTTTGATACCACTTTTTGGAACTGGGCGTACAGCGGAAACCCAAAATAGGTGGGTTTTAAAAAAAAATCCACTAACGATCTATGTAAACTTATCGTCGTTGGTGAACAGGATCCTGGTCTTATCCATGGACCATGCGTGAAGGATTTTATGCACAAAATAAACTATAAAATACCTGGTTCAATTATGAAGATGCACACGATGTATTCTAGTTGTTAGATATTGACGCTCAAAGAATCTAACATTGAACACCTCTAGATTATCCACCTGTGCTTCAAGAAATATGTGGGACCACCGTTCATCGTAATCTGGGAGCTAGTGCATAATTGTGACGACGTATTAGATGCTCCAACGATCACTGTATTGCTTTGCAGCGATGCCTGAGAGAGTTCTTGATCTGTACTCCTTGGATCCAAATCCTATATCTCTATATAATGGGAGATAAGATAATAGAGATAAGCTCCATGAATAGTCTTTTTCAATCCCCTCTCTTCTTATATTTATAGTGTTATTTAATTACCCAAAAATTCCAACCCAACCCCCAAATAATCAATTCACTATTAACGACATATTATGACTACTTATATGAGTCATAAATATTATTATCACTCACTATTAATTTATTAAAATATATTACAAGATAATAATTGAGTCATTAACTCAACTCTTAAATCCCAAAAATATTAATTGAACCTTGAATAACTTAATATTCATCAATTAATATTTTTTCATGTATTTACTTAAAACTCATAAAAAAATTTAATAAATAAATTCAATGCTCAATATTCTAAACTCGAATAATATGAATTTATTTATTTCATTGGTGATCGTTTTTCTAGGGATAAATCCCAAACCCCAGTGGTGAGGCCCACCATGTCCAAAACTCATATTCAAATGAATAGGGAAGATTCTTAAATACACTATTATTTCTGGCACTATAAGCCCTTATCTCAATATCATTGAATAGTATTCACATACCAAGAGTAGGATCTAGAAACCCATCATGGCCCCTGAAGAGATAAGTATTTTCACGGTAGTGACAACCAACCTAAAAACATGCATTGTGTAATATAATCACTTTGTCTTTAATATCTCATAAAGCAGGATGCACTCATGTGTCATCTCCCTTTTCTGGATTTATTGTTTGTCTATTTAACTGGATGAATTTACCCTTGATTTCCATGGCCATGGTCTTATAAATGTACTTAGATCCATATCAACATGGCCTGAGATATATTACTTCCAAAATTTGGAAGCGGCAAATCCTTCCTCGACCATTCAACCAATGTCATGCCACCAATGATGCACCCAACACAAACAACCTCTCCACGACTTCATTTCCATGGTTTTCATCTTTCATCAAAGTACGCAATCAAATGACATACATTGGTAATGATCTCATGTCAGGATACGATTACATGTGATCATAGATAGGAACATCCAATGACACCTAAAACATGTGGCATTCATATTGGTCGGTCAGTCCTCATGATCTCACAACTAGAGATCACCAAGTATAAACTTCATGAGAAAAAGTCTCAATGCTTATGAGTCCCCAGCACTTAATAGTCAAACATCTATTATGACCAATTAGTAAGATGTATCTAGACCATAGAACATATATTTAAGATTAATGTCATAGTATCCAGTGGTTCTCATTATATCCTGGGAAATGATATAACCTTTTGATACGACAATTAATCTTTGGAAATTTCCATTTCAATAGTGGATGCAGAAAATTCTACACTATAATGATAAGATGACATCATGTGTAGCTAACTGTATACATAATATGGTAATCAAAATCACAGAATAGTTGGGTCTAGGGAACCCACTATTTCATCATATAGAACTTAATAAAGGAACTTTTATCCAATCAAATTAAATCGATAGGTATATGGGTTTGTGTATGTGATCATTAAAACACCAATAGGGAGAGAGAGATGTACCATATTATCCACCTTTTTTATTTTCAAAAACACTTAATATAAAAAGATATATTATGGTTAAGTCAAGAGTGAGACATTAATTTAAAATAATTCATGATATTAACAAAAAACTATTAAAAAAATGTATCCCCTTTAAAAAAAACATGTCCCCCTCGTTGAAAAAAAAATACAATGATCAAAAACCTCTCTTCCATTTATACAAATATTTATTGATGCATCCAATTTGTGTATACATTTCCATATATAGATAATTGAAGATAAAAACATTTTTTCATCAAATATATGTTTTTTTATGAACATACTCTTTTATTTTGGTGATTCTGTTTACTTTCAGGAGCTTTTTGTATAAATACACGAATCAAGGGAAGCCTGTGAAAATTTTGAAACTACACGGCGTGTACTTTTATATAGGCCGTGTACATCTAGATAGGGACACAGACCGAAGGAGGGAGTACATGCCCATGTCACCAGGCAGAAGATACATGCCGTGTGAGGCAGTGATACATGTCGTGTACTACTTTCTAGAAGCGGTGATTGCTGAGAAAAGTCCACACGCCCTTGTGGACGTTGAAGGAGGCACGACGTGTTTGAATTTCTACACGTCGTGTCTACTATTCTACAAGGGGCTGGCGGCCAAACTTATGATACTACACGTCGTGTATGGAGGCGCTACATGCCGTGTACACCCAACCACTAGGTGGCGCCGTGTTCAACAGTCAAAGACGGCGTGTTAGGCCACCTGCTAGTGGAGAAATTGGCGCCAAAGCACGTTGATGAAAAGTACACGGCGTGTAATTTCTATACACGCTGTGTACTTTATTTTTCTATAAAAAGAGGTCTTGACCTACGGATTTGGGAGTTCTAAACCATTGGAGGAGAGAACAAGCTCTGTTGCTACCATTCTCGAGCCACCGTGGTGCCATAGTTCCACTACTCCACCTTCTGACACCCTACCTCAACGCTTACACGATGAATCCGTCAGGTATCATGTGTGTCGTTTCTCCTCCACTTTCTATGTGTAACTAAACCCCTCATGTTGGGGCTGTGGATGAAGGGATCATAATGTGTATGTTGTTTTATATAGTTGTGTTTTATCATTGTAATTCATCTTACTCTTCTTAATCTATTGTAAAATATATCTGAGAATTCTGAGCCGGACCAAGGGAAGAATTCTCAGTGATACAAAAGAAAAGTAATGGTGAAAACATCCATGACCATTGGAAGGATTTCACCGATTCAAATAATGGACTGAACTTAATAAATAATTAAGAACACTGACTACCGGACCAAGGATTCAACTTCTCTAATTCCAAACAAGAGGAACCGGACCAAGGAAATCTTGTAACTAAATGAAATCTAGAATGATTAAATTATTATGAACAACACAACCATTTAAACAATCTGCATAAGAACTCCTTAATCACCACAGCCTCGACACGTCTTCTCTTCCCATTTTAAAAACTCTTTAAGTTTACCCGTTGTTTTATTTAAAACTGTTAATCATTTCTTCAAAGTAAGACAATTTAGTTTCAATCAAAAACCAAAATCAACTCAATCAACTATAAATTATTCATACTTAACCTAATTAATTATTAACTCAATTGAATTCATGCACGCCACGGTTCCCTATGGATCGACCCCGAACTTATGCTATACTAAAGTTATACGAACGGGCAATTAATTTGGGACACATATAACTTCAATCAACGATAAGTGAGACCAAAATTTTGGTGTCGTTACCGGGGAGCATGTTTGGTTTTAGTACTAATATTTAAATTTTGTTAATAATTGATTTAAGTGAAAATAAAAATCAAAAATTATCAAAAATCTCTTTTCTAATCCTATTTCAAATTTTCTATTTTGTTTTTCCCTTTTACACCTGGTTTTCGTTTTTGTGTTGTGTAGAGCTTAAAGTGTATGTTTAGACATTTTACATGATCCAAAAGTGCTGAGTCTTCATAATTAGTTCTGCTTGACCCAGAAATAGAATGGACCTTGCTTCATCATCGGCGTACACGGACAGAAACTCACAACCATCAACCACAACCCATGGAGAACAAGGAAGAGGTCGCACCAGTCGTAGATGTTGCGACTGAGCATCAGAACCAGGATCTGCAGCCTCCCACTACTGGTCTACCGGAGTAGCCTCCTGGAGCCTTCATGGAATTCCGTCCATGGGATTACTAACGGCCTCCGCAACAACTCTTCCCACGTCCATACTTCGCCCCTCAGGAGAAATTCATGCAAGCTCCACCCCTTCAGCAGCAGCCTCCAAGACATACCCTTATGGAGTACGGACTTCCATCGATTCATGGAGCTGATACGGGCATCTTTCATCCTCCGGTCCAGGCCCAGCACTTCAGGATCAAGCCTGCTATCATTCAGCTGATCCAGAACATAGTCCAATTTGGAGGCCTAGCCAGTGAGGACCCAAATTCCCATCTCTCCAACTTTCTGGATATTTACGACACCTTTCGGTACCATGGTGTGTCTGAGGACACCATCGGTCTTCGCCTATTCCCCTTTTCTCTATGGGATAAGGTGAAGTACTGGATCAAGGGGCTGCCACAATGATCTATCCTCACCTGGGAGGAGCTAGCCCAGGTGTTCCTTTCCAAGTACTTTTCACCATCCAAGACGGTGACACTCCGGAATGAGATCCATAACTTCCAGCAGCATGACTCCGAGTCGTTGTACGAGTCCTGGGAACGCTTCAAGGATATGTTACGAAAATGCCTCCACCACGGACTCCCACTCTAGATGAAAGTCCAGACCTTCTACGGAGGACTTACCACGAATACCAAGTCTGTGGGGGACACTGCTGCTGGAGGTACGGTGATGATAAAATCCCCCCAAAGAACTATTCGAACTATTGGAAGACATGTTAGCCAACATCTTTTAGTGGCACTCTGGGTGGGGGACTCAAAAGCGAGGTATACACAACATTGACGCTACCACTATGTTATTTTCTCATTTGGACGTTGTGTCCAAGAAAATCGACGCATTGAACCTCAAAGGAGCATCTCAAGTTCATGCGGCGAACCATCCAGCATGTGGCGACTGTGGTGATAACCACATCATGGGAGAATGCCCGAGTTCGACTGGAGGCCCTTTGACGAGCGAGGTGAGTTATGTTGCCCAAAATCGAGGGCCCAACTAGTACCAGCAGTACTAGAACCCTGCATGGCGAGATCAACAGAACACAGGCTGGGGCCAACAACAACAGAATCCTCCGCCCCAGCGACCGCCCAGCTACAACCAGCCTCCATACCAGAACCAATACCAAAGGCTTCAACAACCCCATTAGGGTCCTTATCAGCAACAAGGGTATCAAAACCCTCATCCACAGCAGCCACGGCAGCCAGCTCCTCCACCGGCTCAACAACCACTTCAGCAGGAGAACACCTCAAGGTTAGAGGATCTGATGACTAAATTCATATCTACTGCTGAGACTCGGTTCCAGAATCAGGAAGCTTCGATTCGAGGCTTGGAGAATCGGATTGGCCAGCTGGAAAATCAACTCTCAGGGAGGCAGCCCGGTACACTACCGGGGAACACCGAAAAAACCCAAGGGAGGAGGCCAATGCTATCATGCTCCGGAGTGGAAAAGATCTCCAACAGAACAAATCAGCATAACAAGGTGCATCCACACCCACTATTGATGAAAAAGGTACCAATATCGACCCCTCCTCATCCAAAATCCTGTAGAAGGAGGCTTTACAAAATAAAGAAAAGGAGATAGTCCAACCATTCAAACCTACGTTACCCTTTCCGGAAAGATTGAAGCAGAGGAAGCCGGACCACCAGTTCATCAAATTCATGGATGTGTTCAAGAACTACATATCAACATCCCATTTGCAGAGGCCCTGACTCAGATGCCCACCTACGCTAAATTCATGAAGTAAATCCTCTCAAATAAGAGGAAGATGGAGGATTTGGGCGTTATTTCACTAACGAAGGAGTGCTCCGCGGTGGTTCAACATTCCATTCCTCCCAAACTCCAAGATCTAGGTAGTTTCACCATTCCTTGTACTATTGGATCTTGCGAGTTTGGGAAGGCCCTCAGCGACTTAGGGGCCAGCGTGAACCTCATTCCCCTCGGAATTTTCAAGAAGATGGGACTCAACGAGCTCAAGCCTACCTGCGTAGACCTTCAACTTGCTGATCGGTTTATCAAACACCAGAAGGGACTATTGGAGAACGTACTGGTCAAGGTGGGTAGGCTGATCCTTACCACTGATTTCATCATCCTCGACATGGGGGATGACCAAGAAGAACCTCTTATACTTGTAAGACCTTTCTTGGAAACTGGAATGGTGCTGATCGATGTGCATAAAGGGGAGCTTATTTTTTGGGTAGGTGATGAAAGAGTTTCCTATAACGTCCTCAAGGCTGTCAAACATGCTTTTTTGTTAGAGCATGAGTACTGTTATGAAGTGTCCACTATGGTAAATCATTTTAGAGAAAAAGGGGATGATCTGGTATGTTCTTTTACTTAAAATAATTTAACTATTCCAAATATTCTATTAGAAGAAGCGCCAGAAGACTTGCAATTCATAGAAGGCCAGGGCGGACACTATTGGCAGCATGCAGTTGTTCCTGATAGTTTGGAACGGGACAAGGTACAGCCACTTGTGCCTTCAATTTTAAAGGCACCTGAACTAGAACTGAAGCCTCTTCCATCTTCTCTCAAGTATGGGTATTTAGGACCCAATCAAACTTTTTCAGTTATACTTAATGAAGAACTATCACAGGAGCAGAAAGATGCACTTCTGCAGGTTCTCAGACAGTAGCAGCATGCTATTGGGTGGACAGTCGCTGATCTGAAGGGCCTCAGCCCAACCATTTGCACTCACAAGGTTCTACTTGAAGAAGGTGCCAAGCAATCTCGGCAACCACAATGGCGTTTTAATCCTCCCATGAAGGAAGTTGTAAAAAAAGAGGTGATCAAATTATTGGATGCAGGCATCATCTATCCCATCTCGAATAGTCCGTGGGTGAGTCCTCTCCATGTGGTACCCAAAAAGGGGGGTATCACTGTGATTTAAAATGAAAAGAATGAGCTCATCCCTACACGCACTATCACGGGCTGGCGAGTCTGTGTGGATTACCAAAAGCTAAACGATGCCACAAGAAAGGATCACTTCCCCTTTCCATTCATGGATCAAATTCTAGAGAGGCTAGCAGGGCACAACTTTTATTGCTTCCTCGACGGTTTTTCCGGTTACAACCAAATCTCCATTGCTCTAGAAGATCAGGAAAAGAGCACATTCACTTGCCCCTATGGCACATTTTCTTATCTAAGGATGTCTTTCGGCATGTGCAATGCCCCCGCCACCTTCCAGCGTTGTATGTTGGCCATCTTACACAAAATGGGGAAACGAATCTTGGAGTTATTCATGGATGATTTTTCCGTTTATGGAAAATCATTCACCATTTCTTTACGGCACCTAGAACTAGTTTTAGAACGATGTGAGCACACTAACCTAGTCTTGAACTGGAAAAAGTGTCATTTCATGGTGCAAAGTGGAATAGTCCTTGGCCACAGAATTTCATCGAAGGGGATAGAGGTGGACCCGGTGAATATTGAAGTCATTTCACGACTACCTATACCGACTTCCGTCCGCGCCATCCGCAGCTTCCGGGGGTATGCAGGTTTTTACAGGCATTTTGTCCGTGACTTCTCCAAAATATCCCATCCCCTCACCAATCTTCTAACCAAGGATTCCATATTTGAGTTCGGTGAGACATGTGTCAGATCTTTTGAGTATCTAAATCAGTGCCTGGTGGGAGCTCCAGTTATGATTTCTCCCAACTGGGAGGAACAATTTGAGGTGATGTGCGATGCGAGCGACTACGCAGTGGGAGCAGTCTTGGGCCAGCGACTTGACCGGATTTTCTGACCTATCTATTATGCCATCAAAATGCTCAATGAGGCATAGATCAACTACACCACCACAGAAAAGGAGATGCTTGTAGTGGTTTTCACATTTAACAGGTTTCATTCTTACTTAGTGTTGTCTAAAGTTATTGTTTATACTGACCATACAGCACTAAAGTACCTACTCAACAAGAAAGATGTGAAGCCCCGATTGATCCGCTGGGTACTCCTCCTACAAGAATTCGATCTTGAGATATGAGATAAGAAAGGGAGTGAGAACTTCATTGCTGACCATCTCTCCCGCCTCGAGCTGCCACATTTGGAGAAGGAAGAAGATCAGGAGATCAGGGAGGATTTTCCTGATGAGCACCTCTTTTCGATCAGTGAAACACCTCGACCATGGTATGCTGATATCGCTAATTTTCTGGTTACAGGTTTCGTTCACCCCGACCTCTCCTTCCAGCAAAGGAAAAGATTTTTCTCTGTTGTGAAAAGGTACTTATAGGAGGATCCTCTGCTATTATGATCCTATGCAGATGGAGTGATCCGTCGTTGCATCCCAGAGAATGAAGTTCACGGTGTCCTGGAGTTCTGTCACGCCTCACCAGTAGGAGGACATCATGGGCCGGACCGTACCATAGCTAAGATCATGCAGTCGGGGTTTTTCTGGCCCACCATGCATAGAGATGCCTGGGCCTTTGTTTCTGGTTGCGATCAGTTCCAGAGGATAGGTAATGTGGGACGTAGAGCCGAGATGCCTCAGCACCCCATCCTGGAGTTCGATATTTTCGACGTCTGGGGCATTTATTTCATGGTTCCCTTTCCCCCATCTTTTGGAAACACTTACATCCTGGTCTGCGTCGACTACGTCTCCAAATGGGTGGAAGCTACTGCTACAGCTCACGACATAGCCAAGGTAGTCATAAATTTCTTAAAGAAAAATATTTTTAGCAGGTTTGGAGTTCCACGAGTACTGATCAGCGATAGAGGGACCCACTTCGAAAACACACTGATGAGAGGAATATTGTCGAAGTATGGAGTAAAGCATCAGATGGGGACACCATATCATCCCCAGTCCAGTGGACAGCTAGAGCTCTCCAACCGTGAGCTCAAGTAGATCCTGGAGAAAATAGTGAACACTTCACGGAAGGACTGGTCCAAGAAGTTAGATGATGCCTTGTGGGCATATCAGACTGCTTTCAAAACACCACTGGGAATGTCCCCATTCCACCTCATCTATGGAAAGCCCTTCCATTTTCCAGTAGAATTGGAACACAAAGCCTACTGGGCTGTCAAAGCCCTAAATTTTGATCCGAAGGCAGCTGAAGAGAAACGGAAGTTCCAACTGTCGGAACTAGATGAGATCCGATTAGAGGCATACGAGAACGCCAAGTTGTATAAGGAGAAGACAAGATCCATTCATGACCGGATGATATCACGAAAATCTTTCCAACCCGATGATCAGGTACTTCTCTTTAATTCTCGTCTTCACTTATTTCCAGGGAAGTTAAAGTCACGCTGGTCGAGACCATTCCACCTTGTCCGCATATTCCATCATGGAATGGTAGAAATTTCTGGAGAAGATGGTCAACCATTCAAGGTAAACGGGCAGCGGTTGAAAGCTTACCATCCTACAGACAACATGGTTGGAATGTTGTCCACCATACACTTCAGGTGAGCAAGGTAAGTAGGTCGAGCCAATGACCTAAAACAAAGGCGCTTCTTGGGAGGCAACCCAGAGGTTACACGCCATGTCCCACTTATATACACGGCATGTACTTATCTTTTTAATTTAAAATCTTAATAGTATAAATCTATAGAATAAAAAAAATAACTAGGGATGATGCTGGTGCCGATGGCAAAGTCACTGGAGTTTATTCGAGCTGTCCTCGGTTCGAATCCTCCTGACCTACCTTCGGCATGGGGTTCCTCCTTTTAATTACATAACGTGTGTGGTATTTTCCATATATATATATAAATAAATGTGTAATAAAACCCATGGTGGGTATGGACCGGTTGGCTAGAATAGTAATCCGGTTTCAAAAGACCTGGGTTCAAATCCAAACAACCGTACCATTTCCATCATTTGTTCTTTTGATAAAACCACATGACATGTACTCCAATATACGCCGTGTGCGCCATGATTTTTCAAATATAAATTTAAAATGTTTTAAAAATAAGAAATTACATGCGGGTGAAGTTGGAGGATTGGAAAATTCTCGGCACCAGGTTCAAAAGACCCGGTTTTGAATCACGCTAATCTCCCCGCTTCACCCCCATCCTTTCCTAAATAAAAACCACATGCCGTGATTTTCTTTCTTTCCATGTGTATAGGCTATATATAATAAATATATATATATAATAAATATGAACAGAAGAATAACCTTTTCTCCAGTGGTTGAGGGCGTCCGTTCGGAACGGCTGATCGTCGGTGCGAATCCCGCCCCAAGCACCGGACCAAAGGTTGTACTACTCTTTTTCTCATTTTAAAATACACGGCGTGTATTTACTGATATACTTCGTGTATAGGTTTATGTATAATAAAATTTTTAGATATATCTATTTTATTTTAATTATTCATAAAAATTATTATATAGTTTACTATAATAATTATATTTATTTATAAAAAAAATCAGGATACACGGCATGTACCAAACATACATGTCGTGTACCTCGGCAATATAAGCCGCGGTCCACCTGGCTTGAGGCCGTGTCACACAACCGCCCATTTTCTCTCCTTTATTCTCGTTTCTTCTCCTGAACACCACCTGAACCCCCTTTGCTAGATTCGTCGATTTGGGGCGTTTCAAGTTCTGCTTCTTCTCACATTGTGATCCTCGGTCAAGGTATGACGTTCTGCACCCTCTATTTCGAATTTTTATACTTGTTTAGGGTGTTTATCGGATCGGCCGACTGTTCGGCTTCTGGCAGTACACGGACACGAAATGAAGAACATACGCCGTGTACTTCTGTACATGGCCACACCCAAAATAATTCGAAACTTTGTGTATACACGATGTGTATGTTCGGTACACACCGTGCAGACCATTTTCCTTGGCCCCATCGTGAGTGGAACATAACACGGCCTGTCACCCCATGTTCCAGAACACGGTGTGTATGTTTGGTATACGCTGAGTCCTTTATATCTGTAGTCAGACCGTGTCTCCCCTCCACATGGCCTCTCACCCCATGTTCCTATACACGGCGTGTGTGTTCGGTACACGCCGTGTCTATTAGATGTTTAGTCGGCCCGTGTCTCACCCTCTACACGGCCATGTTATTCATGTGCAGTACACATCGTGGCCTGTACCTACACGGCGTGTATTGTTTTCTTTGAACTGATAACAACATGGTCGTGTCATTTATATTACATGACCACCTGCACTTTGAGTGAACACGGTGTGTATGTTTGGCACACGTTGTGTACTGTTACATGGTCTATTTCCACCCTCGGTGTGTCTTTCCAGAGAACACGGGATACTCTATATTCTGACTACACACCGTGTACTCTGGAGTACACGCCGTGTACTTTTATTTTCCAGTTTTCTCACATTTTCTTTGTTTTATTTTCTTCCTTTTTCTTTTTCTTTTTTTTTTCTTTTTCTTTCTATTTCAGGATATGGCAGATCATGATCCTTCCCACGGGAAGCGGCCAGCCTCCGCCACCGAGGGCGATAGGCCCATCTATCGTCGGATCCGACTCCGACCACCTACACAGCTGGACCCCGATGCTCCGGTCTTTGAGCTCCCTCCATTGGCTATTCTGCCGCCACTCACTCCCTCAGATGAGGCTGGGCCTACTTCTGCTGCACCAGCTGCCACTTTCCATGTACTATCATCCTCGGCAGCTGGTCCCTCTTCGAGCACACCTTCCACCGAGCCGCCTTCTACTTCGGCAGATCCACCTCCAAAGCCAGACATTGCTGTTGCACCGGCACCTGGGTCGGGACATGTAGGTTCTCCCTATCCCTGCACGGTATTCCCGGTCACCGAGCTCGCATACGACAGGTTTTGATGCTTCTCTCGCCGGCCGATACCATTGAGTGGCCGGTACCTTGCCCGCAGCATTCCGTAGTGGCTCGGTATTTGGGAGGAGTTGGAGGTGCTTCTCGGGAACACCGCACTCCTCGAGATTTTCCAGGTCAGCACTCCTATGTTTCGTGATTTATTTTTGGAGTTTGCGGCCTCCTTTGAGTTCGATGGAGCGGAGTACCGAGAGACACCTGGCGATGTGGTACCCGTAGTCCGATTCTGGCTAGGCGGCCAACGTTTCTCTCTTACTACGACATAGTTTGGCCGAGGGTGTGGCTTCTACCCCCATCCTATCACACCACCCCCCGTTTCTGACTTAACCCGACCCGAGCGCTCTGACCTTATTGCCATGTGGCGGGAGATCACTGGGCCTGACCACCGGTACTCCCCCACTTCCCATAAGAGCACTCTTACAGCTGACCCTGTCCTTCGAATCACCCACCGGTGCTTCAGCGCCATCCTTTCCCCCACCATGAGGATATGGGGGTCATGACCATCCGTGACATGGAGCTTCTTACTTGTGTCCTCTGGCACGACTACCCGGACCTCCCCTATCTTGTTGCCTCCTATTTCCACTCCATGTTTACCGGCCGTCAGGGAAACCTGAACGACAGGTTTTACACCACCCGTCTTTCCCACCACTTGGGGGTATTCTAGCCCTCTTTACCTAATGAATTGTTAGGTTCACCCCAGCGGATGGACTTTCTCATGCTCATTCGCATGGGATTGGTCCGGAAGCAGGGGGTGCCTACATCCTTTCTCAGGCTCGAGCCCCGCCACCTGCTGACCCCCCTTCCATAGCTGCTGACCTCGCTCCTCCTTCCCCACCCCCTCCAGCTTCTCCATCTCACCCACCTCCTACTGACCCCACTTCTTCTAACATTCCTTCTTCTGTCACATCCCCCATCCCACCTACCCCCGCACCCTCGGTCGATCCGACTCTTTCCCTCTGCCTAGCCACGATGGAGCAGAAGTTAGTTCGTACCATCAGCCGCTAGGACACCATTGAAAGCCATTTGATTCTTCTAGACGGCCGCTAGGACCGGATGGAGCATCTGTTGTTGCATATTGATCAGCATCTTGGTGTTCCACTGCCTCAGCCACCGGCCTCTGCCTCCATTCCTGGCCCTTCTGCTGCTGCTCCACCGCCATCTCCTGTGCCGGCCACAGATTCTGTTCTGATTACTATGGTGAGCTATGTTGCTGCCACTTCTGTCAGGCAAGGGCCTGCTGCTGAGCTACCTTCACCGAGTCCATCACTTGTGGCTCCTACTTCTTCATCTCCCCTTCCCTATGTAGAGTCTGAGCCTCGCACCTCCATGCCTCCTACGTCGTCTCTACCGGCCGATTCTGTACAGGATGATGCCTCCCCTGAGGCGACCCCATGATAGTGACAATTTTCTTTATCTTATATATCTCTTTTGTCATTTTTTGTGCTGTGATGTTATGCATGTTTGCAGTTTTCCTTTTTCTCGACAGTAACAGGTACGGGCATGGCGCGCCTTGGGCATCACTTTTCACGAGGGGAGTATTTTTCAATTTTTATTTTCTTTCTTTTTGGATTTACTTCTTCCACTGATTTTCCTCATTTTTTCCTCCATATCACCCCCTTGCCCACCCTTTCCCTTAGTATTGAACTTAGTGGGCCATGTGCCTTATTCAGTGTGGGGGAGCATATATCTTTTTCACCTTAGTCTTTTCCCTTTAACTACTCTAGGAGACATCATTATTAGATTCTATATTTGAAAATATAAAGAAATTTTGGTTAGTAATTCTTATAAATTCTAGAGTTATCAGTAGAAACTTTTGGAAAGGTTACATGATCATTTTAGTTTTTAAGTATTTTAAAATGATTGCTGATATAGTTTCAATTGCAACTTTTCATCCTTGATTAAATTACATTGATTAGGCTAATCATTTATATGCATGTCATGACCTGATTGTCCCTTTATTATTTTTCCACTCCTGAGAGGTATTCTAAACCCTTTTTTTAATTCCTTTTCTAATACCCTCTTTCTTGAGAGATTCTTAGGATATGCATCACTACCAGAATTTGCAAGTTTTTCTTTTCGAAACATGAAGAAATTTTTAAATTACTTTAACATGATTGCGGCACTAGATTGTTTTCACCCCTTTATCTTGAGACCTACCCAACATTTAATCTTCGTTAAGCCCATAGAAGCCATGAACAGCCTTTATAGGAATCCACATTACAAGCCTATTTCCCTTCCTACCCTATTTCTTTTTAAACTTTTCATGATTATTCATTTGAGATTTAAAGAGGGAGTTGGCAATACATGGTATATTTTGTGCAAAACCATGAAATAAAGTGTGGGGGAGTGCCTCTTGATTATTTGTGGAAGAATGGGTTCCAAATATCTGCTCATTGTATTCATAAGTGTTTCCCTTGTATTTTGTTATATATATATATATATATAACAAAAAAAACAACAAGGGGACCTTATGCTTATTTTCCCATGAACCCTACTTGCCTAAGGAAGATGGTGACGATTACAAAAGCATTTGACTGAGCTTGTGAAGGACGCATTTTCAGTGAGTTTTTACTTTGAATATCATGCAATGTTGTTTAAAGGAATTATCCTTCCTTTTTCAAGCCTCAGAATTTATTTTCACATCTAAACCTACCAACCCTTAGCCACAGAGACATCTGAACCTTATTGATAAAGCCCTCATGATTTTTGTAATTCAATTTTTTCTGAAGTGGAGAACAAGATATCTTGCAAACCTATGGATAGAGTGTATATACCTTATATTGAGCATAACTTTGATTAAAAACATCTTGAGTGTGGAGTGTAATTTTAACTGGTAAGATAAATCATCAAGTGGCATGCTTATTTTTGAAAGGTTGAAAAATGTGTTGAAAGAGGATGAGAGTAGTTAATTGCATTATATATGAGGCGTGATTTTAAAATCTTATGAATTGAATTTGTTTGTGCCTTTTATAATTTTTCCTCAGTAACTTTATCAGTTATACGTTTGATTAATTAAATGCCTTTCTTTTAAAGTATAGGCTCTCTAAATTAGATGTTGAGATTTTTCTTGAGGGCAAGCAAAAGACTAAGTGTGGGGGAATTTGATGCACCCAATTTTTGTATACATTTCCATATATATAATTGAAGATAAAAACATTTTTTCAGAAAATATCTGTTATTTTATGAACATAATCTTTGATTTGAGTGATTCTGTTTACTTTCAGGAGCTTTCTGGCTAAATACACGAATCAAGGTAAGCCTGTGAAAATTTTGAAACTACACGGCATGTACTTTTATACACGCCGTGTACATCCAGACAGGGACACAGACCGAAGGAGGGAGTATAAACCCATGTCACCAGGCAGAAGATACACGCAGTGTGAGGTGGCGATATACGCCATATACTACTTTCTAGAAGCGGTGATTGCTAAGAAAAGTCCACACGCCCATGTGGCCGTTGAAGGAGACACGGCGTGTTTGAATTTATACACGCCATGTCTACTATTCTAGAAGGGGATGGCGGCCAAACTTATGATACTACATGCCATGTATGGAGGCGCTACACGCCATGTACACCCAACCACCAGGCGGCGCCGTGTTCAACAGTCAAAGACGGCGTGTTAGGCCACCTGCCAGCGGAGAAATTGGCACCAAAGCGCGTTGATGAAAAGTACACGACGTGTACTTTCTATACACGCCGTGTACTTTATTTTTCTATAAAAAAGAGGCCTTGGCCTATGGATTTGGGAGTTCTAAACCATTGGAGGAGAGAAGAAGCCCTATTGCTACCATTCCCGAGCCACCTTGGTGCCATAGTTCCAATACTCTACCTTCTGACACCCTACCTCAACGCTTACACGATGAATCCGTTAGGTATCACATGTGTCATTTCTCCTCCACTTCCTATGTGTAACTAAATCCCTCGTGTTGGGGCTGTGGATGAAGGGATTGTAATGTGTATGTTGTTTTATATAGTTGTGTTTTATCATTGTAATTCATCTTACTCTTCTTAATCTATTGTTAAATATAACTGAGAATTCTGAGTCGGACCAAGGGAAGAATTCTCAGCAATACAAAAGAAAAGTAACAGTGAAAACATCCATGAACATTGTAAGGATTTCACCGATTCAAATAATGGACTAAACTTAATAAAAAATTAAGAACACTGACTATCGGACCAAGGAGTCAACTGCTCTAATTCCAAACAAGAGGAACCGGACCAAGGAAATATTGTAACTAAATGAAATCCAGAATGATTAAATTATTATGAACAACACAACCATTTAAACAATCTAAATAAGAACTCCTTAATCACCACAGCCCCGACACGTCTTCTCTTCCCATTTTAAAAACTCTCTAAGTTTACCCATTGTTTTATTTAAAACTGTTAATCATTTCTTCAAAGTAAAACAATTTAGTTTCAATCAAAAACCAAAATCAAATAAATCAACTCTAAATTCTGCATACTTCACCTAATTAAGTATTAACTCAATTGAATTCACGAACGCCACGGTTCCCTGTGGATTGACCCCGAACTTATGCTATACTAAAGTTCTAAGAATGGGTAATTAATTTGGGATGCATATAACTTCAATCAACGACAAGCGAGACCAATTATCTCCCTTTATGATTATAAAAAAGGAAAACAATGAAGGGAAATAAGAACATATAAAAATGAAAAATGAAATTTCACTTAAGACAAATCAATAGAGATATGCAATACTTACTCCCCTTAAAATATTATCATAATATTAAAAAATTAAAAAAATAAGGCATGAAAATCGTAAAAATTCATAAGATAAAGTAAATAATATAAGATAGATTATAAATATAACATTGAGGCTCACATTATTATAAAAATGAAAATAATTAAATTCAAGACAAAATTTAAGGAAAATGATATGAGATAATCCCAAAATTTCAAAAGTTTAATTGATTTTTAAAAATAAAAGGAAATTTGATAAATATAATAAAAAGGAATTTAAAAAAAATATAATAAAAAGAAACCAAAACCAAAATAGAAGGAAAAAAGATTAAAAATTTATTTATCCTCTTTTAAAAAAAGGTATAGATGGGAGATAGATATATAGAGAGAGAGAATATATATAAAAATGAAGTTGAAGAGGGAATTATAATTAAAGAGATTGAAAAAGTGGTTCCCATAATGATCATCCCAAAATAATACTAGATAAGGAAAAATATAAGTTCCCTCTCAATATAGAATGTTTTTATCAATAATTTCAAGAGTTTGAAACACCATTTTTATTAAGAAGACACCATAAGATAAGAATATGAAGATCAGTCGTGTAGCCCTATAAAAACTCAAAACCAAGTTCCTTTTAGTACCCATTTATATATAGGTTTATTAATGTTTGAAAAAAATGATTAATATGGTGAAATGATCTTGGGTCCATAAATATTGGCTAACAAATATTTTAAAAACCAAACATGCTTAAAAATATACATTTTTTAGAAATATGAGATAAAATATTAATATATTTATGAGTTCTATATCTATTATTTTTGTGATAGCATTCATAAATTAAATTTCTAGTTTTATGAAAATAATTTTAAAACTTATTTTGAAAAATATATTTTACAAAAGTTATATTTTTGGAAGCACTCATATTATCTGAAAAACAAAAAGCATGATTATTTTATATAGAAAATTGAGAAGACAAAATTATATCAATATATTGATCACTATGAGTGAATTGACTCAGATTATTTTTGAGATCTTTGATTTTGGATTCAAAATTTTCAACATTTAGATGATCTTTTATTTTAAAAAGAAAATAATATTTTTATTTTTAAATAATATCCTTTTTAATAAAAATTTAATATTTTTCTTTAATATATCATTTATATTTTTTTATAAGTTCATCATATATTAAAATTATATCTTTAAAAATATTTCTAATATCAATTTACTGATAAGAATAACAAGAATAAGAGGATGAATATAGAAAAAATGAATGATATGGGGAGTGAAAAATTGGAAAACTAACTTATTTATCATCCTAGATATGATATATGAGGAATTAAAGATTTTTTTTACTTGATTCATATGTTAAAATTGAATATTTATGGAACCACTACTGTAAAATAAGGCTATACCCACAGTTTTATTGAAAATTATGGCTATAGGTCGCCCTTACATCCATGGGGAAAAATTGCAGGAAATACCTATACCCACAGTTCTCAAAAAACTGTGGGTATATGTCACCTGGTTTTTATAAACCATGGAAATAGGTTTTGTGGGGGGGGTACATTTCACAGGAAGGACATATACCCACGGTTCTCCAAAAATATTGGTCATAGGTCAACATAATAACCATGATTTTTTTAAACTATGGAAATAGGTTTTGTAAGGAAACAAAATAATAGGAAGGCCATGGGAAAACCTAGACCCACAAATTGACCAAACTGTGGGTGTAGGAAATTATTTTGGTCACTTATACCAATAGTTTCGGTAAATCGTTAGTATATGTCACTTATACCCATGGTTTGACCAAACCATGGGTATATGTTGGCGCATTATTTTTCCATAATAATAAAAAATATTTTCATATAAATTAATTTTAATTTATATACATTTATATATTAATATAAGAACAAAAAATGTATTTCAGGATAATCCTAAAGTCATTGTATTATAAGTGAAATGTGTTGGGATCAATTCACAGTGGGGGATTTTTTTTAATAAAGAACCTATACCCACGGTTTGGAAAACCATGGGTATAGGTTGGCCAATTATTTTTACAAGATAATAATAATAACAATAAATACATTAATATAAAAAAATTATATATATACATTTATTTATTTATTTATTTTACTATAATAACACAAAATGTGTTATAATAAAGTGGTAAAGTCATTAGAGTATTAGAGTAAGGTACTAATATCAATTCCTAGTGGAGGAATTTTTTTAATAAAGGGCATATACCCACTGTTTGACCAAACCATGGGTATATGACTTTCCATTGAAATTTTCTATAGTAGCAGTTTAAGAATTGTGGGTATAGGTATATCTTGATGTATTAATAAAATATAATTAATAGAACCATGGGTATATATAATTCTCATATTTTATTATGCTATACCCATAGCTTTTAACCACGGGTATAGGTAAATATTCCAGTAGTGAACTCCAAGTTTAAAATTTTAGTACCTTCTTAAATTTGTTATTTTATTTAAAATTATTTTCACATATGGGGAATTATAGTCTAATATGACCCTTCTTGTTGCATTCATAACATTTTTCATCCAGTAATTCAAATTGATTTTTATTTTGGGAACTTTGAAATGCTTTCTTATTTTTGTTCGATTTTTTCAATCTTTTTATCACACGTTCAATTTAAGATTCATGATTGAATGAATCCTTATTATTGATATCATTGAAGTAAATTGTTCTTTTAGATCCCTTATCTTATTTTACTTATTTTTTATATTGAATCTTCATTGTGATCTCAAATTCCCTGGGGGAGTCAATGAGTTCCATGAGTGGCCTATTTTTTATAGCTTTCACTTCTTGTATAGCTATCACATTTAGTTCCCAAGAGCTTGGAAAGAATGATATAATTTTATTTACTAATGTTTTTTAGAAAAATAATCATTAAGAGACAAATTTTCATTGAAAATTCTATTAAAATTGGTAAATATATCGATAATAATTTCATTTAAATACATGTAAAAAATAAGTACATGGCCATAAAAATTACCTGATCTTGAGTTTTTCTCAAGATATTAATTTATTTCACTTTTAGGATATTTTTAGGTTTAGATATTTATATAATTAGTCCATAACTAATACATAAAAAACATAAAATATAAAGTAGACACTTCCAATTAGTATCCATTTTCAACATAACATAAAACTTTTAAAAGAAATAAAGATATCATTTCATAAAAAATCCACATGACTTTAAACTAGAATTCTTACCTTCTCTTACCTATCCTTAAACCCTATGAAAAACATTTTAAAAACATGGAATGAACACAAAATTTCAAAAGGGATATAAAAACATAGCAAACAGTTGGTTTAGTAAAAAATTAAAACCCATGAAATATAAACCTTTGCATAAATGTTATTTGATCGAAATAAATAAAACATTTTCAAAAGAAAACACACACATGTTTTTCTCAAATAAATCCTTTACAACCCATAACAATTAATTAAAACTTCTTTTCGATGACTTAAAGCCTCATATTCATAAATCCCTTTCAAAACCCTTCTTAATTGGGATAACCATATGAAATACTTACAATATAATCATTACCGAATGAATTATAGATCTATAATGGGGATAACCATTTTTATAATCTATATAAGTCTCACCTATGAGCTATAATGGGTCTCACCTCTTTATATAAGCTATATCAGGATCACTCATTTTTTATAAGCTATAATGGAGTCAACCCTTCGTATAATCTATACCAAGATCACTAGTGAGGTATAAATGGGATTAACCCATAATATATCATATATTGGGACCACCCATTTCATATAATTATAAAGTACCATATCATGAATAAAAAACCTTCATCATAAATCCCTTTTAAAAACTCCTTTAAATGAATATGAAAAACAATTTCAAATAAAAATACCCATTTTTTTCAAAACCAATTCTCAATAATAAAATACCTAAAAATGATAAAAAAAAGGTTTTTTATTGAATAAAAATTGGAATATTTCAAATAAAGTAAAAAAATAAATAATTTTCATGGTGGTGGAAAATTTATTATCATTGTGTACGTTATGAATAGAACATTCCTTTTAAAGTTTATCAAAATGTTCCATATAAAATAGTTATAATTATTCATTTTGAAAACCTTTAAAATAAAGTAACAGACATAAATTTACTTTATAAATCATTTATGTCAATATAAAATAATTAAAAAATCATTTTAAAACATGGACATGGAAGCTAAAGAGTAGGAAGGAAAACTTTAAAAGATGATTCTTTTTAAAATAAAAGTCTCTTATCTCTTGGGAAACACTTGAATCATCAAACCCATTAAAGAATAACATTTAGAAAAACATTAAATATAATTATAATAGATCAATTCATAATATAAATTGTCAAATGGTCTGCATATACCCCTTATAGAATAATATTGGTTCATAACATGAAAGTATTCCTCAATGAAAGGAAATTGTGACGAAGACCCTTACCTTATGTCTAATTCATCATGTGTGTCATTATCATCCTAGATAGTAAACTTATGTAAATTATTTAATTACTTTAAAATATTTTTCAATTTTATTATTATTATATTTCATTTATTAAAAAGTTATTTACAATTACTTAATCAATTAAGTTTAAGTCGGATGTTTTGACCATATTCGTTTTATATGTCAAAAATGAATTTGGTAGGTTGACTATGGTCAATCATGTCATTCTTTAAACATATCCTGAATAATAATCATGAAATAATTAGCATATTTATATATAAATTTTATTTTCAAAACAAATTATGAATTATGGTTTTGAAAAATTAATTAACATTACAATCATAAACATGGTAGGTCGTATGTACGCATGAGTAACGTTTCCATTTTTCAATGATCATTTGAAAAATAAGTTAAGTAATATTTTATCTCAGTATAATGATAATTATATCTTAAATTCTATATTTTCTAATTATATATACTTATATAGATTATTCTTGTGATATTGAAATGAAAAAAGTAATCAACTCTCTTCAAGGAGGCGGTGGCCTACACATCCAGGAACAACGTTAACATCTTTTTCAGTGAGTGAAAAGGGTAAAAAATGATATATTGTACTTAAATAATGATAAATATGTCATTTATTTCATAAATATTTCATTTATATCACATATATTTATTTTATTTACCTTTATTACCTTCCACGTAACATGTTAGAGAAAAATGAATCACATCGCTTCGTGAGGCTGTAGTCTGCATACACACGAGCGACGTTATTGTATCCCTTAAGGAATAGAACATGAAATTTTATATAGGATATAATGACTCCAAGGGTATAATTATATTATTAATATCATATATATGAAGGACCGATAACTCCCTGAGAGAGGAGGGGTGAATCAGGGTGTCAACGTTTTCTTTTTAGAGTTGTGGATCTTGTTCCCATGTTGGTAGGAACTTGTTAAACCTGTAAAAAATGAAAGTAGGGAGTTGACACAACACTTTTACTTGGTTCACCGCAAAGGGCTACATCCAAGGATTATACGCCGATAATGTGTCGGTCATACCAAAATCCACTAATCTTCACTAGTTTATGGATTACAAGATTCGGTCATAGACACTCTGTTCTAGGCACACTATCTTTACAAAGGTTTAGGAAACACTCACTGCATCCCTCATATCACTATTGTCAACTCCCCCTAGCTCACTTCCTTGAGAGAAGTCAAACTCAGTTTATCAACATGAAGGTATATTCAATAGATTTTCATTGAAGTCTTTGTCTCTATTCAGTATGAGACACTACATGCATCAAATTCCTAGATTGATGCACTTGAAAGCACTGAACCACTGAACCAGATAATCAGAAGCATAACACCAAACTTGCACGCAATACCCCAACTTGCATGCAAGATTAGGGAATTGTTGTGAAAGATGAATTTTTCGCAACACCAACTTTCCGCGCAACCATTATCCTTCATGCAACTTCAACGAAGGGTTCCCTTGGTATTTTCATACTAAAGGAACGCCTTTCATGCAAGATTTACTCTCTTCCAATCTTTTGCATGAAAATATTTCGCATGGTTGAGCTACCAGTTTTTCGATGGAAAATTATTAAGTCTTCCTTGTGGATAGCCTCATATTTATAATCCCTTCATCACCCTATTCATAAGATCCTGATGTGTTTTTGTCGGTGCACACAAAATTATTCATGAGCACGCAAACCCCCTTTTGATGTCACATTCGATGCACAAACCCTTTCACGCAGCATCATCTTCTGTGCACTCCATGACTTTGCAATTTTTTGACGTTCTGATCCTGAAACATGTCTTGCGTGAAAGTTCCAAAAACACCTTCAATCTTTCATGAAAAAACCAATATTTCAAACACACTTCAAATCTTTCACGCACCTTCCTTTTCCAAAAACATGTTTTTAAAAACTCAGATATTCAGCCAAAAAAATTTAGAAAACACTAGAGAATAGCGCCACCTTCAATAATGCTTTGGGATCAAACCATATGACCCCTTTCCATGTAATCTCCCGGATCTTCCAGGAAATGGTTGACAATAAGAAACCCAAACCATGATCAACCCAAATGATATTGATGACAAACAAAAACTAAACTCCTTTCCCAATAAAGAACAACCTTGGTTCCAACAATATAAACTTTATATCAATCATCATACCCAACCACGAGAGGTGGTAATATAAAAATGAATGACATTGTTTTGAAAGGTGGTAGTTCATCATACACACGAATGAGGATTTAGTAACCCATATAATGGAAGTTTTTGTGGTTTTAGTTCATACCCTTATTATAAAAAAATCAGTATATGGAAGATACTGAGGTTATTATATCATTGTTTTATAAGAATAAATGAATGTGTGGAGAAAGGAATAAAACAAAAATGCTCGTTGATGAACGTTACCTCTTATTAGGGTAACTCCTTCTAGTTTTTACCAAATTCCTTCCTTAGATAAATTTATGCCCAATTTAATGTTTCTTGGATGAGTGAATGGAAGTTAGTATGTGATTTGGGTAACTTTTTTATGATCTAAATTGATTTATATGTGTGAATAAGTGAGGGGGTTAATTCCCTTTTATAATGTAGGAGCAGTGGTACTCTTGTAAAAACCCAAAATTATTCACTATTGGGAGGTATCCCTTACTTAATGTGCATAAAAATTTACAATTAATGGATAAGATTAAAATTATGGTTGATTAAAACATAAAAAATATCATTTTGTTCCTTAGTTTTAAGTTTACTCAATTTTATCCTTTTTGTTTTTACCAAGATAACTAGTTTTCTAACCTCGATAATTTATAATTTAAGACAAAATTAAAGTGAGAATTTTTAGAAAATATATAACAAATAATTATAAATAATATATATTTTTTATAAAATAAAATATCTCATGTGTGTTGGAAATTAATTTTAATAGAAGTGCATGTAATGTGCAAAAACAATGCTTTGACCCTAACAGTGCTAACAATACTTTTATTATTTAGAGGTCAATATGCTCATTATAAAAGATAAATTGGTCCATAAATAGACCATATTTAATATTTATTAACATTTAAAAATAACTTTACATAATATATTATTTTTATTATTTTTAAATCATTTAATAAAATATCATTTATTATAAAATAACAATATGTCAATTTTTACATTATTTATTTAATTTGAATTTAAAAAATATTAATAAAATGATTTAATTTGAATATATTAAGTTAAAACCTGTGTAAAATGATATATATATCTTTGAAATTAATTTTTATGTAATTATTTATTAAATTTACATCACTTTTAATATTTTTAGTATCATTTATTTTGTTTAATCGTTAACTAAATAATTCCTATATTGTCGTTTATCAAAAATTTAATGTAAATAATTCATTTATAAATAAATTATCATAATAAAAATATAAATTATATTTTAAATAATATATTTATAACCAAAACTATTATGTTTTTTCCTTATCTCAAAGTTTTATAGATATTAAAGGCATGGAAGGTTCCTTTTTTGTCTTTTTCTTTACGTAACTTCTTATATAGGCCACTTTCATGGAATATTATTACCAATAACTCAAAAACATCAATCCTATTGTGATAAGAGTATAAATATGTCCATAAAAAGGTATTTTACAAGTTGGTAGGTCATTTCACCTCGTATCTATTAAGTTTAACCCTTGATAAGTTCGTTTTTACCTTAATCGTTGTAATTAATTTTAAATGATTTCACTATTCATTATGGTCAAAAATTTGGTTTAACTTATTATACAATATAAATTATGATTATTAGAAATATTTAATCCATTTTGATATATTAAACTAACATAAGTGTCATAATTCAATTTAAAATTAACCCGAGAGACGTGACGAGAAAGTGGTTTTTAATTTGAAAATGTTCAAAATTTTACAATGTTTTTATATAAAAATTAAAAATAAGAATGATTAAAATGACATAAATTGTATTAATTGATATAAAATTTATCTAATATTACAATAAAATTTATTTAACATTAAAAATTATTTAAATGAAAAGGTTACTTTTAGTTAAAATTCAATATTTTTCATTATTCATCAAAAAATGAAACATTACAAAAAAATACCAAAAATTAACCCTAAGATAATTTTTTTATTACCATAAAAAATATGAAGTTTATTCTGACAATTAAATTTTATGAAATTTTCAAAAATTATTTTTAAAACAAGTACACTACAAAAAAGGAAACAAAACTTCTTTTTTTGAAAAAATATTATTTCAAGCGTAAAATGGGATTTTTCTTATCTATTTTATATTAAATAGATATTATTAATGTTAAATATAATATTGAATATATTGTATATAAATTTTATTAATATAGTCCAAAAATAATTATTTTTTAATTTTTTATTATAAAACACACTTGTGTGCATTAAAATAGTTTTTCAGAAAAATATTTCATTTTATTTTCAAAAGGGTTTTATTTTCATTTCTAATTAATTAGTCACAAAAGAATTAATTATACACATTTGTAAAAAATAATTTCGTAATCCAGTTATTCTTATTCATACCTTTTATTCCAATGGTTAGGTGATAACTATCATATTAAATAATAATATTAGTAGTAAATTGTTATTCGATATAACTCAATCTTGTGTATAATGAAAACGATTGAAGAAACTCATTATTATGTTTATCATAAGATAAAATTATAGTTTTTCCCCTTATGTTATGGAATATAATTTTCTTCTTTTAAAAACTCAGTTTGTTACATAAAATCTTTCAAAGTCTTATCTAAACATATCTAATCAAGTGTCTTTAACTTTATTTGTGCCTTTGTGTGTGACTTTTAGAAATTTTCATATTTCATTAGAGTTTTTTCAAGTAGATATGTTATTAAATCCATTTTTCACTCCCCCACTTGTGTTTTTTCATGTATTTTCCACTGAGTTTAAAAGTAGTAATATCATGATCAGTCCATTTATCATCTAATTCAGTTATTAGAGTGCAACCATATAGGACCATTTTCCAAATAGGATAACTAGTGATACTAAGAAAGGTAGAAATTAAATTTTTCTAATAATAATAATGTTAAACATTAAAGAAAATAGTTCATCCCAAGAATAGTCCTGTAACATCATTTTGAAAATAATTTTCCTCTTAAAAAATAGAACTTTGAAATCGATTATGATTTTAAAAACTAAGATAAATTTTTTTAAATAAGGATTTTGAGAAAAATAAAAAAGTCTATATTGATATGAAGTGTTTTTTAGAGAGAAAATTAAAATAGGGGGTGAATTTCCATATAAAAATTTAAAAAATGATAAGGTAAAATTTAATAAAATATAATATTGAAATGAAAACGTGATTAAGGTTATGAAATCAATATACTAATAAATGATAAATTTGATTTGTAATATAAAATATAATATAAAATTTAATAAATCAAGTAATTTTAGAGTAAAATGGATGAATTTAATTTATTAAATTATTTGTATTGATATCAGATGATGTAATTTATAAAAGGAAAGATTATACAAAAAATAGTTTGATAAAGGAGTTCATAAATAGCTTGGTGTGAGCCCCTATGTATCCAACCCTAGGGTTGAGAGGTTTATCTTATTCCTTTGATTTTAATTGAGATAAAGAAACCAATTTATTCCCTTTACTTTTTATGAAAGTAAAAACAGAAACCAATACTCCCTCGCCTTTTTAGGTTTGTGAAAATAAACTCATTAAAGAAGATCTGTCATTTTCTAGTTTCAAGAAAAGTCCCTTACTTTGTGGTTGTGAGTACCCTCTAATAAGATGAAGTGAGAAAAGGGATATTTTATTAGTGAAAAAACTTAATAAATTAAATATCTTATATATCTAGAATTATTGATACAATTAATATAAATAGAGATATAGTAAATATTAAAAGCCTTTGATAATGAGAAAATAATTTGGATCTTGGTAGAGGACATGGTGAATTCTAGATATTTGGTTTTGATTTGATAAAATAGTCAGTTCATAAGCTTATTTTCTAATTCAATCCACCAAGAACCTCTATTTATATCTTCTAAAAGGGTTTTGAAACTTTTGTAATTCATTGATGGAATTAATCATTGATATGACAAATATTAATCCATTTTTTACCACATTAAATTTTATCCCATAGGATAAGCCTAAACACCACTTGATACCTGAAATCCTCCATCGGGTATTCAATGGACCACCTAGAACTCACTGGACTTCTGCACCTATCACCAATTAGTCGGTAATCCACCATCGGATGGTTGGTATACTCCTGGTCCTTAATAATTATTTTATCTTCACCACCAACTGGTTGGTGGCACTCCATCAGTTAGTCGGTGTCACTCCACTAGTTGTCTGGCGGGTCTTCTACACATCAAAGAATCTACTTATAAGGAACCAGTTATCCAGTGTTACCTTTTGTTATCCAAACACACCATGGGACTCCCCTACTTCCATAAATACACTAATTCCATCTATCCAATGGCCCAAATTCCTTCAATTGTTTTTATTATAAGAAAGAACCCCCTTTTTAGGGATAAAGGGGGATACCCAAATAGACTTCAATACATAAGACATTTAATGACCCAAATGTCTAGAGAAACATAACAGACTGACAATACGGAGCACCCCTCCCCAGCTTGTGAACATCAAAAATCTATCCACCGATACAAGGATGAATGGAAAACAAGTGTCATTTGTTAAGCACAGGTCTGATCCGATGGCTCACGCCATACCCTCTCAACATCCAAATCCATACAGATCTGTAAAGAAAGACTGCTAGATCTGAAACCTCCTTGGAGTTCCATGTGGTCAAGTCCAGAAGCACCTCCATTCCAACATCCCACACCTCAACCAAATCACCAAACCAACCAAACCCACCAAATCTCAAAATCAACCAACTCAAACATCAACATAGAAAACCTTCAACGCAACTCAATACTCACCATCCACACCACAGGACCTGACACCACCCTCATACACGCATGAAGAGACCTTAGAAAACCCACCAAGGAACCCCAGACGGAACACAATGCAGCGGACGTAACTCCACCCCTTCACCGCGAAGCTAGAACACAGCCCCAGAGTTGAAGAAGACTGGATCTCAACTCCTCGCCATGGAAGAAAAGAAGGAATCTGGTCTTGACCCCATGCCTCAGAAGAAGGATAGGAAGAGAACTCAAACCACTTCGTGGAAGGAGAGTAGGACGCTGCCTTGACGTCGCACCAGAATCAACCCCACATCGCCTGGATTGCAACCCCAAAGACACACCAAAGTACACCCCCAACATCGTGGAAACTAGATCTCACCTCGGAGCACCAGATCGAAATCCCTTCACCGCCGGAGACACACCAACACCACACCGGATCTCAACCCCAATGCACAAGAACTAGAGCCCTCACTACAGAGAAGGACCACCACTCCGATGTTGCACCGGATCTTGACTCCACACCACAGAAGATCTAGAAGCCAACCCCGAACCACCGGAGACCTAACCACCCTCACCGTAGGAGAACGAACCCCGATCTTGAGAGAGGTCGCCCTCCGTGCGTCAGAAGCCATCGCACCGTAGGATGCCGGGAAGACCGAGGAAGAGCCACCGCCCAAATGAGGTGAAGATGAAGACGGCGTCGGGGAGATAACCTAAAACGTTACGCCCCTTACGGGCTCATTCCTAACTTCCCTCCAATACACTAATTAAACCTTGGAAAATCCTTTTATCCTTTAACTCATCCACTTATACTTCAATAATATCTTCAATGAATCATCAATGTCTTTAATAAAAACAACCAACTTAAATAATATTCCATAAAAATATTCATTAAGCTCGTCACATGGAAATTAATAAATTGATTTTCATCCACTAAATTTAAATTATTAGATACATATTTGATTTTTTTATAAGTAAAACAAAAATATATAGACGGTTATAATAATATCCTCCTTTTATGATCGTAAAAACTTTATTTAAAAATATATATTAAGAGTAATTAAAGAGTGAAATATGTATTCAAAGAATTTAAGATATTAATAAAAAAATATAAAAAAAAATTAACCTCTTTAAAAAAAACTCATGCCCAATTTTGAAAAAAAAAATCAATCATTAAAAAATACTCCCCGAATTATATAAAGACATCTCCCCTATTGGGATTATCTAAAACAAACAAAAAAAAGTGAAATGAAAATATTTTAAAATAAAGAAGGTGATTTCACATGATAAAAATTAATTGAGAAATTCAATACTAACTCGCGCTTAATGATTATCATAAACTTAATAAAAGATAAAAAATGAGGAATGTAAAGTGTATACAATCATAAGATAGAGTAAATACAAGAAGATAGATTATAAATATAGAATAGAGGTTCACATTATTTTAAAAATTAAAGGAATTAAATTAAAGATAAAATTTAATGAAAAGGATAAGATAGAATCTTAAGATTTTAAAAAGATTAAAATATTTTTAAAAAGAAAAAAATAGAAATTTAATAAAAGTATATTTGAAAAAAAATAACAAAAAAATTAAAAACAAAAAGAGAAGTAAAAAATAATTAAAATTTGATCTCTCATATTTTAATAAAATGAAGGCATAAATAAGAGATGGATAAAGAAGTGATCTATAAATAAATCTCTTATGGAAATTAAAATTAAAGAGATTGAAAAACCTATTACCATGTATATCATCCCATAACTTTACTAGATAAGGAAAAAAGATATGCTCCACCTCAATTGGAGTATTTTACAAAAATATCAAGAAGGAATGTGTTGATTAACCATTTCAAGAGTTTTAAATAGAATTATTATCAGTAATCCACTATGAAATCAAAAACTTAATTTAAATGGTGTATCCCTACAAAAATTAAAAACAAATTGACTTTTGGTACCCTTTTATATTTGATTCCAATAATGTTAGCTAATAAATATTGAGAAGGTTAAATTATATTGGGTCTATAAATATTTCCTAATAAATATTTATGAACCCAAACTTGTTTATAAAGAGATTTTTTTTAGAAATATGATATGAAATATAAAAATATTTAGGTCTTCCTTATCGATCATTTTTTGAAATCAAATTAATAAATTAAATTTTTTGTTTTGTGATAATAATTACAAAAAAACTTTTTAGAATTAGATTTTTAAAGAGTAGTATTTTTAAAAGAACTCACATTATTTGAAAAACCAAAAACTTGATTATTTATTATAGGAAATTAATAATCCATAATAATATCATGATATTTATCACAATGGATGAATTTAGAAAGTGTATTTTTGAGATCTTTGACTTCGGATTCAAAATTATCAATGTTTTGACAAAATCTTCTTTTTCTTTGGAAAGAGGATAATTTTAAATAAAATTTTGATCTTTTTCTTTAATTTCTAATTTTTATTTCATTATAAGATAATAATATTTTGAAATAAGTTATTTACAAAAATTCCCAAGATAATATCTTTGATAAGAAGAATAAGGAGATAATGAATGAAATGAAGAATAGAAATGAGTAGGACAGTGAGAAATAGGAGAACTAACCTGTTCACATTGGTTGATATGATCAATGAGGAATTTAGGATTTTTTTTCTTTTTTATTTATTCATATATTTAAATTACATCCTTAATAAATATCTTAGTCAATACCATTAGTTCCTTATTAACTTTCTTCTTTTATTTTAATTTCTTTTTATACTTGGGTAACTCCAATATAAAATGACCCTTCTTGTTGTATTTATAACATGTCACCTCTAGTACTTCAATTTGATTTTTCTTTTTGAAAGTCCAAAATATTTTACCATTTTTTTCAATTTTGTCAATATCTTGGTCAGATGTTCAATATCAGATTTAATATTGAATGAATCTTCTTTCCTGATAGAATTAGAGGTAATTTTTCTTTTTTCTTATTTGTCTTCCTTTACTTCTTTTTATCCTTTTTTAAATTGAAAAATCATTATGATCTCATATGACATGAGGATACCAATTATTTACTCAAGTATGATATCTTTGATATTTTAACTTTTTTTATTTATATCACTTTTGGTTCCCAATAACTTAGAAATACCCAAAGAGTTTTCTTTACTAATTTTTATCTAGAAAAATCACCACTAAGAGAGTTTCAACCATTAAAAATGTCAGCAAAGTGGGTAAACATTTCATTAATAGATTTTTTTTTACGATAGTAAAATCTTTAAAATTTTAGTCTAAACAAATCCAATCTAGTGTTTTTAATATTATTCTTTACTTTGTGTGTGACTTCTAAAAAATTATATGTTTTATGGGTGTTTTTTAAAATAGATATGCGAATAAATTCATTTTGTTCAAGCCTGTAATTGAGATAATTCATGGATTTTCCATTAATTTCAAAAGAAGTAATATCTTGAGGAGTTTTTTTATATTTTAATTTGGTTTTTAGAGTGTAACCATGCATGATCATTATCCAAAAAATATAACTAATTATACTAGGAATGGTATACATTGAATTTTTGAAATAAGATTAATTTGAACCATTAAATAAAGGATTTAATCCCAAGGAGAGTGTTTTAGGATCATTTTGAAAATAATATACCACTTTAAAAAAATTAAACCTTGAAATCAGTTTCAATTTTAAAAGCTAAAAGCAATTTTTTGAAAACTGGAATTTTGAGAAAAAAACATAAAAACCCCTTTGATACCAAGTGTTGGTCAAAGTGAAAATTAAAAGGGGGTTAAAATTACTTTTAAAATATAAAAAAATGAAAAGGTAAAATTCTAAACAAAATGATATTGAAATGATAAATCAATTAAGGTGATGAAATTGATAGAGATAAATTTGATAAATTTTATTTTTATTATAATGGATAATATAAAAGTTCATTAATTGAGTAATCATAGTGTAAAATGGGTGAATAAAATTTATAAAATTATACATATTGGGATCGAATGATGTAATGTGTAAAAGGAAGGATAAGACTAACATAGTTAGATAAAGGAGTTTGGAAATAGCTTAGTGTGAGCCACTACATATCCTCCCCATGGGTTGAGAGGTTTTTCTTATTCTCTTGATTTTAATGGAGATCAAGTAACCAATTACCTCACTTGATTTATGATTGAAGTAGAAAGAAATCAATACTCACTTACTATTTTATAGTTTTGGAAAGAATCCCAATGATGAAAATCTATCACTTTTCTAGTTGTGAGAACATATCCCTAACTTTGTGGTTATGAGAACCCTTTAAGAAGATGGGTGTGAATATAGAGATTTTATTAGTGAAAATCCTTTACAAATTCATTCTCCTATCTCTCTAAAAATATTTTAATAATTTGTGTAAATTGATACAGAGGGAGGGTTGAGATCCTTTAAGAATGAGAAAATAATTTGGATCCTGAGAGAGGACTCGGTGAATGTTTTATATTTGACATCAATTCAATCAAATATTTGTTTCACAAGTTCATTTTTTGATTTAAACCACCAATAGAGACTATTTATAGCCACAAAAAAGGGTTAGAAACTTTCTATAATTAATTGGGGGATTAAGAACCAAGAAGACCGACTATAAGACATTTTTTACCCTATTAAATTTTATCCCATAAGAGAAGCAATAATGTCACTGGATACCTGGTAGGTTATATGAAGTAGTGGGTGGACCACCATGAATTCATTGGGATTTTGTAATAGGTATTATCCAACTAATGGTTCTATACTAGTTGGTTGGTGGACACCTAGAGGTTAATAATGCTTCTGCCTTCACCACTGATGGGATGACGGAACTCAATTGGCTTGCTAGTGGATCTTCTACACATTAGAGGATCTTCCTATATTGCACTGGTTGGTCAGTTACCTATACAGGAAAATTGGTGAAGCCTACTATTGTCCAAACACACCGAGGGCCTCCTCCATTTCCTTTAATCCATTTATTTAAACTTGAACAATACTTCCATGGATTTAACTCATACACTTATACTTCAATAATATCTTCAATGAAACTTGAAATTCTTTAACAAGAACAACAAAATTCAATAAGATTCCTCTAAAATTTTCATTAATCTCATATCATGGGAATTAATAAAGTGAATTTCATTGTCTAAAATTAAATCATTAGAAACATATGTGATTATTTTTTATCATTAAAATACCAAGAGATAGATAGAGGTATAACATAATTTAATCTATTAATATAAAAATACATTGCACAAGTAAACACAATTTTATGAAAAAAAAATAACGTTTACCTTAAAAAGAGTTATCTTCATTTCTAATAAAATGATAATCAATGTATAATTAATTAATAGTTTTATAAAGGAAAAATTACCTATATATATTTAAATGGTATATATTGGTTCATCTGAGCTCAGTGTTATGTGTAAATAAAGATATCGAACACTTTAAATTTAATAAAGAGAAATATATATTCTAAAATATCATTTTGTTACATGGAAGGCTTGTTTTCTTTGAGGATCACCTACATAATAAAATTATTTTATTATACTTGTGAACATTTCTCTATAATTGATCCACATTATATTCCCTTATAGACTTCTTATAATTTATACTCATCATCAAAACCTTGGTAATAGAAACCCAAGTAAGGGGGAAAGCTCAAATACTCAGTAATGGGAAACTTATAAACATTTCATCAAGGGTTAGATCAAAATAATATGACAAAACATTAGTATTGTAGGATGATGTTATTAAAAGAATATGGAAAATTAAGAGGTTTCCCTAATTCATGATAGAAGGACATGTAATCTAAAATGAAAAAATATATACCATGGTAATAGAGTGTGAGACAATAAGCATGGGTCGAGGGACATAATCATTGGCATATAAAAATATTGTATATCATTACAACGTATCATAATAAATAATATGGCACAAACATGAGCATAGAAACTTTTTTTAACTAATATAACTACATAATATTGTTGAAAAGAATTGAACAAAGTTAATCATTTCATATCCACACAAAAAACATAAGAATGAATCTACCAATTTCATTTTCACAAAAAAAACTTTTACACAAAGTTTACCGCATCACATTCACACAATAAACCTATCAAAAATGATATTGTGTCACATTTACACAAAAAAAACTTGTGAACAAATCTATATGCATCACATTCACACAACAAATCGATGAACAAAAAAACCTTCATCTTGGTCTCACAAAAAAATTATGAAAAATTATTCCCACTTTACTTTTACATAATAAACATGTGAACAATGATGTTTTTATCACATTAACATAAAAAACTTGTGAAAAAAGATACATGAATCAAGTTCACATAATGTTTCAACATCACATGTGATATGAAATATTAACCAATGCATTGGATGGATAAATATAACCCAACCCATAAATAATAATCATGCATACATTTGTCTGCCAAGATAATTTGAAACCATTAATGTTTCAAACACTACTTAATTAACTCATAGAAAATATATGTGTTTCGTGAAAACATTTATAGAACATTTTATAATTCATATAGAAAAATAAGGTGGATGGTGGTCTTATAATATATCTTCTATACAACATAAGTAGTATTAAGAATGTTGAAATAGATGAAAAATTAATTTTCAATATCATTGAGTAAATCAGTATGAAAAATAATAGGGATTACTTTTTTTCATTTTAAAATCATTACAAATTTGGTTTATTTAGAAAACCCATTTTTAAACATATAAAGGATGATTTTTTGAAAATAACAGTTTTTATAGAAAAAGAATATTTTCACATGGGAAAAACCATAAAAGATATTTTATAAAACATTTTTAACGTTATCATAAAATGATAAAGTTAATATCCACTTTCAAAAGTTATTTTGAAAAATCTAAAGATAAATTTTTTCAAAAAATTTACATTTAAAAAAGATAACCTTCAATAAAATATCCCTAAAAATTAAATAAATACTATAATAGGGAAATTTGGACTAGATGGTAAAACAAATAAACATGGAAGGAAAACCTTTTTAATATTTTAGAATATATTTGATGAAATACCACATCATAAAAAGAGATAATAAAACTTCCTTTTGAAAAGAGACGAAGTAAGTGTGAAAGTTAAATGAGATAAAAAATAATTTGGTTCCCATATATAAAGGAGAACATTAATGAGAAGGGAAAAATGAAATTGGAAGAAAAATAATCATTAAAGATAATGGGAATTATTATTATCAATGTCTTACTTTTAAGGGAAATAAATTCATCAAGGAAGATGATTTGAAACAAAAGAATCATTTTCTATGGATATAAATAGAAAGTAGAATGTAAAATCTTATTATATAAGAAACAAAAATAAAATTATGAATTTGAATATTATACATTATAACTCAAAGAAATGGGGTTTGAGTTATCAAAAACACTTTCTGTTAATCCCACTTAGACGAATGTTCTATAACATCATATATAAAATAATATATTAATAACCTTTTTTAAAAACTAATTCATACCTATAACATTTAATAAAATTCCCCTATAATCAATTATTACAAATATATTAGTTAATTATATTTTATTTTCATTATCAGATGATATTTACTTTAATTATCTATTTAGTATTAGTTTCATAATGGTGGCGTCAATTATTATTTATAAATTCAAATTTTATCATTAAAATATAACTATATATACAAGAATAGATGTTTTATATTGATTTATAATGTTCTGATTTCATTTCATATTTAATTTAGTTATTATTCATGATAATGAATTTATTAATGAACTTATTTTCGTTATTTTCATGAATGAGGAGTGGTATTTTAATAAAGTGTTAGATATTTCCAATACCATAACCTTTCTAAGAAAATTATTTATTTATTATTTTTCAATATCACCAATATTCATATTTTCTTAATTACCTGGGATATAAATTTTTAGCATTGTTTATTTAGGTGGTTAAACCGATCTAAACAAGAATAATCCTTTATCTATGGGTGAGTATGGTTAAGAAAATGATTTATTTGGAATAATATCATTATTAATGAAAAATAATTATTTTATTCATATTGTTTTAATGTGTTGGATGAATAATAACATATTATAGTGAAAAATAAAACGTGTCACTTTCATGGATGCGATGGTCTACACGTACTCACGAGAAACACATTCATTTTCAATAGATCGTAAGGAAAATGAGGAATTTATTATAATATAATAATATTAATAAGTTAATAAATATTATATTAATCCTATAAATATACTTATAAAACCATTTGGGTGAGGTGATGATGAAAAATCAAGTACGCCATTCATGTTGGTGATAGTTTTCACGTACATATGATATTGTCTTCATTTTTTATGATTTTAGAGGAAGGTGAAAAGGTGATATTCCATTAGTATAATAATATTTACGAATATTATTAATATTAATGTTATTATAATTTCATGATAGAGTATGTTTGAGAGGGTAGAAGAAGAAAATAATTAAAAGTGATCAGTTGAGAACATTACCTCTCTCTATAGATGGTATCCCTTAGGTAACAACTTGAGGCTCATTAGTATAATCAATTAGAAAGAAAATGGATTATGTGAAATGGGGAGAGATTTTTGAGGAGACTATTTTACATTTCTGATCAATCTAAGGAATTAGAATTAGTTAAGAAATGGGGTGGAAGTGTTCTTCTTTTATAGGTGATAGAAATGGTATTTTGTAAATAATATAAAGGAAAATTCACTATTCTACGGATAAATGGATCCAATAACAGAAAATAATAGATTTTTTTAAGATATAAGTTAGATAATAATTTAACCATTCATTTTAACACATATTTTAAACATGTTTTTAAGTATCTTACTCTAAAATTTTTCACTTTTGCCATTTTTGGTTCTTACCATGATAGTTAATTTTTACCTAAGCAGTTTACTTTTAATGCCTAAAAATAAAATGGTCTTTACTATATAATTTTTACTAATTATTAAAAATATGAAATAAATGTTTTAAAATAATATTTTTAAGTCTGATATACATCATTTTTAATATTAGAACACGTAACATATAAAAACCATTTTTAGAAAAAGTGTATCTTTATGCATAAAATTATGGTTAAGATAAAACTACCAGTGTTGTTGAATTATATAATATTAATTGGTTTATTATTAACAAAATTATATTTATATAGATTCTAAAAATAGGACAATACCTAATTCTCTCTTTAGAAAACATAATTAATAGAAAATCACAACAAATATTTTTTATTAGAATAAATAGTACTTGTGTTATAAAATGTTGAACATGTGTTGTTTAAATTCAACATATAATTTATTTAAATTAATAATTTTAATCTTTAAAAACAATAATTCTCATAATAAATGTTTTATAAAGGTTTTAAGTAATACTTAGATCGTGGTAAAGTCAAAAATTCTACGATATTAACAAAAACTATATTTTTTATATTCATCTAAAAATAAATCATTTTAGAAAAATAAAAATATACATCATAATATTATGTTGGCATGTTAAACTAAAACATTTAGTTCATTTTATAAATTTAAATTTTTAAAATTTATAAATTTAACTTTTAAATGAAAATATAAAATATAAATAAAACTGTTTTTATCAAGAAAAATGATGATTTAGTCATTATTACATATATAATAATTTTTTATAGTTGGTCAATTTAATTTATTTGGATAAAATATGAAAAACAAATTAAAAATATTTATTTGAGAGATAATGGTCCATTTTAATATTAAATCATATTAAGTATTTATCCCTAAAATATAAGTAATTTTAGTTCAATTATATATTTTTAATTACTGGAGATTTTATTATTAATTTTATTTTCAGAATATTATTTATATAATATTTTGTTATTCATTTTATTTCAATGTTACATGTGGATAAAGATATTAAACATGGTATTAATTTAGAGAAAAATATATTCCAAAGTATCAGGGTGTTACAGTGGTTTCATCATTTATAAATAATGAAATTCAAGTACAATGAAGGTCTTGTTGCCCCAGATCATGCAAAGTCATCATATTCATCAATCGATTCCATGATTAGATGCATTTTACTCATAACAGTCTAAATCCAAAGTTAAATTCTTCCACAGGATTGATCTAAGAAGGAACAGATCTGGAGATGGGTGGAAAAAAGTAATCCTTAATGACACCTTGAATTCCCAAAAAGGTTTCTACAAATGAGGCTTTAATGGAGTCCAATCTGGCAAAATTGAAAGAAGAGGGACCCTCATTTTAATATAGAAAGTTCATTTAAATTTCCATAGTTCCCTCTAGTCTAGATCTAAGATCTTCTATCAAATCAAGATACATTCATACTTTAATCCATTATTGATGAAATATTGTATTAAGTTCATGAAGAAATTATATGATTGTAATATATTTTCTTACTTCATCCATCAACCCCTAGAATTTTTACAAAATTCCAAATAATCTTGTAATTTTTCTATATAGGTAACATATATCATAGGGAAATATCCACCACCTACATTAATAAAATTCAAGTATACCCTTATTACCATAGATTTCTTTACAAAGTGATTCAAGGATATATTCCTCAAAGATGTTGGGAAAAAGGCTATCATTAATTTCATGAAGTCAAATATCATCACCAGATTTGGTATCCCTTACACAATATTAATCAGAAATAGTACCAAATCTTGCTCTTTATAATTGAATAGGTTGTATCAGGATTATAATATACAGTTCGGCCACTCTTTCTTCTATCATGTAGTGATGAAATGATAGATAGAGACCTTAAAAAAACATTTTCCAATATCATTCCAAAGATGGTGGGAAAATAAAATAAAACATATCTAGAAATATTTTTTATACTATATGGGATTTACACACAATGACCCATACTATCACAAAATCATCCCCATATTCGATTGAATATAGGATAGAGGTAGTCCTTCCCATCAAGGTATAATTTCCCTTACTTCAAATTGACATCTACAATCACATGTCTAAAATAAGAAATCTCATATATGGCTTGATGAGTTAGAGATACTTGATGAGAAAAGGTTATACAAACTTCATAACATAGAGGTTAATCATAATCACATTGTGTGAAAATTCAACATGAAGGTTCTTCTTTTCTCATTCATCCAAAAATAATTAGTATTGGCTCTGAGAACTCTCATCATACTGGGTAGGAAACCCTTGAAGCTAGATACAAAATGGATAAACCTCTAATGAAAAACCTAAATATACACCATACAAAAGGTATAATCTAATAGTTACTACTCCTTGATTATAATGTATAGAGATCATATCACACCTACCACAAATGTAATGTTTCTTAATAAGGACTTTGTATAACTACATGTTGGGTTTATAAGCCCACTCTGCATGAATTTAAATTTCTTTTAAAAGGCCTTCATCATAAAAACATAAATTTATTGACATCCAATTGATCTCCATGTGACTATAAACTACATAGCAAGTGATCCTTGTCAAATGATGTTAAACTGAATGATATATAGTCAATCCCACATGACTTTAAACTGTCCGGAGTGGTACATCCTATATGAACCTAAACTGTTTGGCGAGGTTTGTTCCGTATGACCCATATAAAAAATACCCATCCCCAATATAAGATCTCAATATATATAGGGGTATCATTTATTTATTTTAAGATTCAATGGTTATGATTATACTAACCAACCCTGACGTCATGGTTCACCTAACCTTTGACAAAAAATGTCCCTTATTATAGCTATGTGTGTCTATATTTCTCTACTTCATCATATGTAGTGAATCTTTGATATCTTTTCCTAGGCCCAAATCTAACTTCAGTTTTTATACCTAGTTATACAATTATTCTTTTCTTAATTCATAGTGGTTTTTTATCCTTCTCTCACAAGGGAACTCAAAAATATCAACCCTCTTCTTTTGTACATGATCCAAATCCATATAGAGGAATTTCAAAAACTATGTATGGCCCTAATCCTATTATCATGAAATATTTACTAATGCCAATATCACTTATTTTGGGCCCAACCACAAATTCTAATAAACCCCCTTCCCCACACCCCCATCCCACCACCACTGCTACAACTTAGTGTCTAAACCTTTATTCGTTCATGTTGGGTTTTCTCTCCTTACTCAACACTAAGACAAGGTTGCCTAATTTTTCACACATTCCCGATATACACAAAGGCCCATATAAAAATGTCCTCATTGTAGGACCCTAAATTACATGGAACCTAATTATTTTTCACATGATGCTAAACTACATGATATATGGTCCATCCTAAAAGACCTTAAACTATTTATAGTGGTTAATCCTATATGAACCAACTTCCCTCTATGAGAGTTAGATCCATATAAGGGTACCTAACAAATGGGTCTTATACATAAACAGATGATAGAGTAAAATTACCCCATTCTTGAGGAAAACCTAGATCTTATAATTGGGGTATAATCTATGGATCTTATTTTTGTTTCAATCCCATTCCAGAATAAAAAATGCATCTTTCTGACATATAATCTAGATTTCTGTAGAGACTATTTACTAAGAAATACATATATCTTATTCATTCTCTTTCATGATATGTAGTGATTTCCAAATTGTTAATCTTGGGCCCATCCATAAATTTCATCACCATGAAACTAATTCCTAGTGTATGGTCCCACCATTCATGTCGATTCATTCTATATTAGACTCTACATTATGATAGTTTATATTAAGAATTGTGTGTGTCTTGATTCATGTCATTTTAGGATATATAGTGATACCCAAACTACATGTTATGGGTCCTAACACAGATATTATTGGATTTAATCCTCATTCTCAGGATCCTAATCATCCACATTAGTTTTATTATAACATTTTGACGTTATAATGAATCCACACAAGTTAGATCTATGTAGATACATCTAGGAACTATGTATGGATCGATTAAAATTACTCCTAGATATACATTGACATTTTAAAAAAATATTTTGGACCTAATAGTTGATCATCATCTATTTTCACTACATTTCAAAGGTCTATAATAGTCTAACAATGGTTATTTGTAGAATGTGGTGTCCCAATAACCTCTTGAATACCCCTATACCAAAAAACATATATTCATGACTTGACTATTTTGAATCATCGAAAAAATTTCATGTCTATTTATAATGATAATATTCAACTCCAAAAGGAAACCTTTACTTTGTAATGATATTCATGAAACCATATTCTGGAAAATCAATCATAGTCCTATTTTCAGCATGAGGATAAGGTTCTCTAACACCAAGTTACCTTTAAAAAATTTCCATGGAAATCATTATTTAAACTGTACATACCCTCTCAAAGGTGGTTTATATTAGCATTAAGATTTTAATTCAAGTAAGTTTTTTTTCATTCCATTGATACATAGTCCACATCATAATTTAGTCAAAATTATGTGACCTTAAACCATATAAATACATTGTCCATGTACTATGACCTTAAATTGTATGAATATTTATATGAGGTAGTCTATATAATCATTAGGCTCTCCATTCACATCAATTTTACATCACCCAAGATAGATATATTGTCTCATTCTAGGGTCATAGTTGTGGAACCTTAAAAGATTTAAATCCTTGGTCCATGGATTATAACCATAGATTGTGTGTACCTCTATATAAGAAAATTTATACTAGCATTGGGATTTCCATTCATGTTAGTTTTTCTTCACCCTAGCTAGATAGACTATTTCATCCTTTCGTAAAAGTTGTATTACCTTAAACCCAGATAACATTTGTCAAAGTTATATAACCCTAAACACCATCCCACAAATATCTAAATTGTAAGACCCTTAAACTAAAAAAGAATGATATATAAAGTCTTATAAAGTTGAAAATCATATAACTTGATAAAGAATCAAGTATCTGATTTCTAGGTCATTCCATTTTAAGATTTAGTAAAAATTTAGAGAAAAAATAGAATAATACACAAAGCCTATAGGGTCCACCATATGGACCTAGAAAATACAAGATTTATTCGTTAAACCCACTTGACTATGAAAAATTATATTATACCCTATATATTTTCTCCTACATGCATGATCAATTAATTTCATGTTATATCCCTTCTTCCCAATAATTTTTTTCAATACATAGTGGCATAACCTTTAGGGTGATCTAACCCTTATTCAATGTCATTATCTCCATAAAACTACTTCATTCCCCAAGTTTTTAAATTTTTAAAAACCTTTCATGAATATTAGTAAATAGAACATTTAAATAAAAGGGTAACCTCTACTTTGTAATTATATTTATGATAATATAGTCATCACTACCAACCATAGGTAGGTTTTCATCTGAAGAAGAAGATAATTTAACCCTATACTCCCTCAAAAATATTATAATGTGACCCTTTATATGAATTTGATCAACATTAATCCCTTATATACTTGTTACATCCCTTTATTTATTTTTTCAAATGTCCTTATTTATGATTTAATTATTCCATAACCCAGTTATTCAAGTAGATTTGAAAACCATTGGTGTTACTCATTCATGCAACATACCAATTTTCAAATTAAGAATATGAAATCCTATTTTCAAAGTTATCTGAACTTAAACATCGACAACCTTTTGTTCAAGCATCATAACCCCAAATTATATGAAAATATTCACAAGGTTGTCTACATTGGAGAAATTTGGAATTAATTTCCGTTAGAATTACCTATACCTTACTACTAGGTAGACCAATTTATATTTTAGTCAAAGATATCTAACCTTAAAACCCATATTTATAGGTTTGACTTACATGACCTTAAACAACCTAAGGAAAGAAACACAGTACTTTCTAGGTTAAAAAATCATGAAGGGTGACCTTAGAAAAAGTTGATTCTTAACTCCCTGGTCATGCACCTTATATAACCCTGGAAGAACATGAACATTTGAAAAAATGAAAAAATATAAAACTTGTAATATTTAAAACCCAAAAAATGTGTCTTGAGAAAAATATGAAATACTAACCATTAATCCTTTCATCCACCCACATCTTAGGAAATATTTAGGGTGAAAATGAAAAGGATTCAAAGCTTGTGGGATCCACCATATGACCTCAAAGAAATTTTATCAATGTATGATAATTCCCTTGAACTAGGAATAAGTAGGAGCACACTTGGAATATTGGTTTGGAATATTTTTATGAAATGATTGAAGGTGTAATTCATGGGTACCTAAGCCATTCTGACCATTAGAATCCTAATTACAACATTAACCATGATTATCATCATAATGATTCATTCAAATATCACATATCTAAATAGAATAACCTTATCCTATGATGATGGTAAATATGATTCCATATACAGCTAACTTATTCCCATCAAATAGCACACACCAAAAAGGAAACTAAATCTCATATCTGAGTGAGCTAACCTCATCTTATGGTAAGAGTGTATATCTCGCTATATTCAACCTAACAATATCTGCCTAAGTGTACATGATAATAAGGAAACCAAATTATATAATCCTTTATGTTATAGTATCATCTCAACTTTTGTTGATGATATATATGTCCCCACATCTGGCCTTCCTATATCCATTTTAGGGTGTATTTCCAAGAGATAATGGGTTGATCCATATTTTATCATTGACTCAAGTAGTTAGAGACTATGATTTACTTGATCCATACCCATATTATGCTCAAATGGATTTAGTTTCCATTGTATTACTCTTTATAAGTTTTTTATATTATCATGAATTGATAAGTTAAGGTAACATGAACACCTTTAGTCAATATCCTCCTCTGGATGAACATCCATTCATTGGTGAATCGTCACCAAAATCCTATAATATGTTCATGTAATATAGAAAAGTACCCTATGGTACCTTGAAAAAAAATATTTTTAATCTCAAAAAATTCAATTCTAAGGGTAGATATTTTTTTAGAACTAGAAAATGTGGGCCATGCACTATGTAGTAGAATCCTTGGTAAGGTACTCACTCAAACAACACAAATAAAGTGTTAACATAAATGTATCTTTGTTCAACCAAGAAGGAACCAATGGTATATTCATGTTCCTCATTATTTATCACTCATATAGAGATATAAATTCCTCAAAAACATTTTCTATTTGATGAAATGGTGGTGAGAACCTCCCATTGGGAGCATACTATGTATTTTATCCATTATTGATGAAAAGGGTTATTAAAACAATAAAAATAATTTTTTGAAGGGTATCATAGGAACTATTTAGCCTCAAAAAAATTTATATGAAAAACCCTATATCTAGGGGTTTGGTTCATTTTGAAATATTTGATTTGACTACTATGGTGTCCAAATGGAAACCTATATCAAAGTTTATGGTCATTTGAAGCTGGAAGGAGTTTTCAGAATTATGGTTATGCTCTATAGTGAACTATATATATGAACCATTCCCCGTGTGTGTGAACTACCTATTTATCCATGTCCAGATAAACCATACATATCAATTTATCCAAGTATCCTTCATTTTTCCTTCCTTCGCATGCTCAGTACAATCCACATGTGGATTTCGTGCTTAGCCTACATTTATAAACTATCATCACACCTTCGATTTACATACCCAATATGCTTTACCCCAGTATCCTATTTCACACCTAGTCCTCCTCACATGTGAAAATTAAATTCATGAAAAAATATTATGCACCAATCTTATTTTTCCATGTCACCTTACATGAAGTGTCTGACCTCCCCAAGGTGAAAAAGTTGGATACCCACTTAGCACCATACTCTGGTCTCCCTATAGTCTATAAGTATATCTTATGGACACCATTTTTTAGGATCCCTTTTTTGAAGATGAAATGATAGATGATTTATGAACACTCAATCCTTCCTTCCTCTCTTCAAGTGACTCTTAAGTATGAACCTAAGAAAGATAATGATTAGGGTGTCCCACACTAGGGCACCACATTCCCTAATCACCCTTGAGACAATACTCTAGGGTTCCATGGACCCTATATATCTAAGGCAACTATACTATATAATCACAAAGCCTATAAATCTAGGTATCATATAGTAGATCTTTATAAACCCTATCTATCCCATTAGTACCCCACTAGGGTGACACTTCACCCTACACTCCTACTAGGGTGAAAATTTTCTCTCTCCTCATAACAGGGTGACACTTATCCCTTCCCTCATAATATGGTGACACTTTTATCTACACTAAAACTAGGGATATATTTTAACCTAACCTCATAATATGGTAACACTTCACCCTACCCTCTTATTAGGGCACTGTATTTTCTTATGACCCTACTTGGTAGACCCTTTATCTTGATCTATAAGAGTCCTCCTGAGATACATGAAGGGGATATTCACATCAGTGTTCTCCCCTTAAATCATTTATGCTCTTGATAATTGACCTCTATCGAGTTTTCATCCCAAACCAATGTAACCCTTAGGGTAACAATGGTCATGTATTACCTTAATAAAAAGGGGTACTATAATTAGGATTCTAGTTAATCATCTTATAGATTGTGAATCCAATATTGGTTCATTCATATATATAATCTGATCAGACTGAGAACCCAGTAGGTCTATTTGGTCTACTCAATGTTCTAAATACATATCATTGGCCTCATCTAGGTGTAATCCCCAAAATCCACATTCAATTGAGTCACTAAGTAGTTCAAAAATCTCTATAAAGTATATGTGTAGGCCACACACATATCCTTCCAATTATTAGGAAATTATATGTCCTCTGAATTATTTTAATCCCCAAAAAGTACTTTCACCTAAGTCTCCAACTAGGTTAGTCATCTCTAGATGATATATGCATAATCCCCACGTGTATGTTTCTTATTCCTACGTAATGTGAGAAAATACTCCTTAAGTATAAGCCCCAATCATTCCGTCATTAATTATTTCACACCTATAATCCATTAATGATTCATACACATATATAGGTTTCTCATTCATAAGAATCAGTTATTCCTCAATGGGATATATTCCTTGTGAGCCATTCTACGTCAATAGGCTATATTACATAAGTTTTATTCTACCTCAAGAGTCCATATTCCCTATAAGACTAACCATACCCTCCCATATTTAATTACTAACAAATAGGATGAACTGGAAAGGGTAGTCCATGTGTAAGTCCCTCACCAACCATTTCTAGGCTCTCTTCACCTAGTACTCTTTAATGTGTGATGTTAAACTTAGGGGACCAATCATGTCGCATGACATTAAATTATGTGACATAAACTATATATTATTTGATTACTACTAACTAGGATATTTAGGATTCCCCTATAAGGTAAAAATTATCTAATTAATAATTATTTTACTACATGAGTTATGATTCCCTTAAAAAGGATACTTAGTATGTCCTTTTTCATAGGCCCAATCCCAACTCCATAACACCTACCACCTCCCTAGTTGGCGATAAATGTCAAAGTGACCATTTATCTGTATTTAAAATATGGTGTAATCACATTTAAAATGAATATAGAGAAGCTTTTATACATACATAAGTATGAAATAATCCACTCACAAGGGTTAATATGATCCTAACCTCGCTTATCTCAACCAATGTTCAACCCAAATCATTCTTGTTAAATATTTAAGAAAGTAAATAAGTATGAAATAATCCACTCCCAAGGGTTAATATGATCCTAAACTCCCTTATCTCAACCAATGTTCAACCCAACTCATTCTTGTTAAATTCCTATTGACTACCTTCCTTTAGAAACTAGGTGTTCATCAGCTCAAAATTTGTGAGTGTGGATGTGAGTCCAAAATATTAGGGAAGAGAGGTGGTTTGTGTTTTCTATTTTATGATGTTTTTTAGATATGGTATAATAATTATTAACAGTTAGAATGAATCTATTAGTATTATAAATAATGGTTTTTAAATTCATAGTGATGTGTGCACATGATGACCAAAAGTGGTTATAAGTGGGTGGCAGTGGTTTTTGAAGATAAGAAAGAACCCTAGTGTGATGGAATATCCGATAATTTGGTTTTTTTGTTAGGATTAAGGATTGAGTAAATTTTCTTATAATACAGAGTGATAATCTATGCAATGGGAAGTTATTTACTTAGAGTAAATTAGTTATAGAGAAAATAGACAAAGTGACTATATGGGTTTATCTTGTTAATCATATCCATCAAGAATTTAATGGTTTTTTGGTTTTGTGATAACATATTAATAATATATAATGGAATTTAAATTGTTAGTTATATTTGAAATAAAAATAATAATTTTTGTTGGTATTATCGATTTCCATATAAGGCTTGGTGCTATAGATATTATGTGGCTCTGTCAGTCAAATAATCATCAGGAATCGACGATTCTTGAGTTTTATGATAACTCATGTAGATTGGTTAGAGAGGAGTTTGGTCTTGAATGGATTAAAATATATGTTAAAGCCTTAAAATTTTCTATAAATGAGAGGATAGTGATGCATTTTGTGGTATTGATTTTATATTTTTGTGAGATTTAAAAGTAGTGTGTTAATAAAATATCACACTATGTAGAAAAAATATCACATGGGGAGTGGTTGGAGTGAAGGTTGGTTTTGAATGGATTTATATATATGTAAAATCCATAATTTATTCTGTAAAGGATAGGAAATTGATGCCTTTTGGGGGGATTGATTTTTAATTTTGGTGATATTTGAAAGTAGTGTGTTGAGAAAATCTCACACTATGTGGAAATAAGGTCTTGAGTATCCTGAAATTTGATATTTGAGTAGTTCTATAGTGCATTATTTTATTAGTTTTTTTATGGTACCAACATATTTTAATCATGTTATTTATATGATCTATTTTAAGGAAGGTTTTTAAGAATATTTTTCATATATTAAGTTCAGTGGAAAACTAATTTTTTCTTGGAAGGGGTCATCGAGTTAGATAGATCAATGAGGAGAGATGTATTTTTATATTCTATCGGGATTATGGAGGATTGTGTGATAGTCATAGTTATCTACATTGTTGTTCATTTTTGTCCATTTTATTGGATAACAATGGTTTTGAGGGTTCTTTCTACTGATATAGGTGATGTGAAAATGAATTTCTGTAGTATTTATCTTTTCAAGTAAAAACAGTTTTAAGATAGAGAGGATATAATAATATGGATATTTACCCAAGGATTTATTTTCCTATGATAATAATTTGACACCTGTTTAGGGTTTAATGGATTTTATAAGACTCGTTTACATTTAAATTATGTAATTTTATTTCTTGATTGATCACCACAGGATATTTTAGTAAAAAACTAATTTTTAAAGAAAAAAAATTGAAATGGTAAATTAACCATGATTAGAATATAGGATTAGAAAAATAATTATGTCATTATGACTATAATTTGGTTTTCAGTCTATGAAATGTATTAATGTAATTTCTAGAAAGTTCATAGTTGTTCTTGCTAGTGGAAAAAATATAATGAATTATTTGAATAAATTATAATTCATTTTTATTTATTGACCTAGATTCCCCATAAATAATTAACAATTTAGATGGAAACTATGGTTTATGGAAGATACAACATGGAGGATCTAGTAGAGGTATCATCAGTTATTAGGGTTTCTTGGATGGGGGATTATCTCTTCCAAATATCTTTTTTATTTATTTTTAAAATAACCACCTTATGGTGAAGTGGAAATTGTAACAACAAAACTACCATAAAAACATACTAATAACCAAAACAAAACAACATAAGAAAACATGTACCATATACTCCTTACTTCAACACACCTGTTGATTAAATTTTTAGTATTTGAGACTTTAATGAAATGATTTAATCTAACAAACACCCCAAAATCCACCATAAAGCTGCAACACTTAGTATCTATTCATCTTCAAAAAGAAACCTTCATATATACATTATATGGAAAAAAACATTAGTGAAAAGGACTAAAATATTTCTTATAAAAGAAGTTCCAAACAGTATAAAATTTAAATATTCCATATAAAACTATTTTAGTACTTCATCAACATCACTTTGAAAAACCAAATTCATCTATTGAAGCTAAAAAAAATCATATCCTTCAATCATCTATTTGAGACTCAAATGTTGTAAAATAATAACCTTATTGAGTCCAAATTTATGATCTAGTAATGTTATATCTATACTTCAATTTTAGATCATTGATATCATGATTATGTTGAATGTGAAGGTGGTATTCAATGGGGATATAAATGATATTTCTAATTTTAAGGTATATATATAAGAAAAAAGTTCCATCATCTAAATTTAGTTCACTAACATCCAGTTGTGAGTGTAGAAATTTTTAATATCTTCCTCTATACCATATAGATATCACCAAGACTCTAGGTTGGTATGTGCCTCTATAGTTACATCAAACTAAAAATAATGTGCCTCATAAATTTTATTCCTTTTATTCCTTACCAAACTTTTTATAATTTTATTTTATTTTGTTAATGAATTTAGTGGGGAATAATTCCCCAATATCCTAGACTTACAAAGGATTTTTTGGTGGTGTGGGCCCTTGGATAGTGGGTTCTAGATGTAGTGGATTCATGTGATCTACCTTAAAACTTTGATTGGATTACTTTATCTTCTAAATCCCTTTTAAAGGTTTGTTCCTATGGTTTTTAGAATCAATTATATTACTCATAGACCTAGTTGTCATAGGTTTCAGAAATTTAGATAATTATTTTTGACACCTAGTGGTTTTTACTTTGTAATAATCAATGAATTACTTAGATATCTTCCCAGAAGACACTAGAAAATATTTTGAATCATAGAATCCTTTATACTCTTTTTTCTCTCCTATACTAGGATGGAAATATTCTTCCACTTTCAATTCCTCTTCAAATACTGATAAATCCCATAACCCCCAATATGATAGGACTAACATATCTTTCAATAAACTCTCAATTGTGTGACGTTTGGGCCTTGACATAATACCCTAAACCTTATTATTATTTCTCTTAGGGTTCACTTTTTTATATACCTCATTCCATTTTTTCATTGATTTCTCTTTAACCTGTTCAGAATGACTCTTAAGATCAGTATAAATAGGCTAAGAACATTAGGGAATATGAGGGTACATGAGTAGTCCAAATTAGATCCTGGAAGTTTTTTTGGTCTCCTATAGACATCCTAGATCTAATGAAACCATTTTTGGATCATTATAAGGATGTTAAATGGATGAATTAATTTTTGAATATAAAATTTTATTATTATTAAACAAGAATAATTTATATTGGTTAAATCACTTGAATAAATGGAGGATTTCTATCGGACATCGAGAATTAAGTTTTTAGGGATATAGATTTAATGAAATGTTAATATCTATGTCATTTTTAATGATTTTTTTATGATAATTGCACAAAATATTATTATTACATAAAAATGGTAATATTTTTTGAAGTAACAGTGAACACAAAGAAGAGGATGGAATTAATGTTATTAGATGAATTGCTTGACCATGTGAGAAAATTATCAAAATGATTTCAAAATTTTATGTTTGAGATAATATGATATTAGAAACGTAAAAAAGATCATTAACTCTATAATGATATGACCAGACCATATTAATTCTACATGGGCTTAATAAATTTAGAATTTATAATGTGAATGAACATCTAATCACTAAATCTATAATTAAGTATTATAGGATCATGTAATTTTGAGGTTTATCCCATGAAGATGAGTCAAGATAGTATGATAATCTAATAATAAAGTATTAAACTATGTATGAATGAAAAAAATTCTAAACTACTTGACATGTGAGTTTGGAGATAGTGGGAAAAGAAAAGTAAAGGTCACATACCATGTATATTACATTTAGTTTCATGAAATATTGATTTTGAAGGATTAAATAATTAATCCTATTATTATGAAATTTATTCTAATCCATTCCATTGGCCCAGGTGATTACTCTCTCCCTCTCTATCTCATAAACTCTATTTTTATAATGGTAATATACTTCATTTACTTAGTGATAAAGGTAACTCGAAACCATTTAAAACAAAGTACCTAACCTAACCAATGTTCATGGTGAAGGTAGTGTTTTTTTGATATCATTATAAAACATCCCCTTAATTATAACATGAAAATCTCATGTAAAGAAAAATTAGGAAGAGTGGGAAGGAATATAACTGAGTTCAAAAACAAATTTTAATTGAATTAAAATCTATACTCTCGCTTTTTCCATCCACATTTTAATCATATCTTGGTACAAAATAATTCACCTTCTCGTGCTATACTTGAGAGGGTAAGAAAAAAATTAAAAAAAAACATATTATAGAAAAGAATCAGTAGCTTGTCCTTGTATAAGACTCTACAATACTATCACTTCACACCCATGTTTGGATCCTCCACCTTTTCTAGATGTATAAACCCTTATATTTATAGGAAAATAATACACAAAATGCATTCCTTTAATCATTGAAAAATCATCCTTGAATTTATATAATTCAATCCCATAGAACCACTAGTCAAAGCTCTAAGAAATGAGCTAATAGAATATGAACATTGTATATTTATAAATTTAATATTGAATATGGGTTCATAGAATAAAATATATTTCATGGAAGGAAAAGATATTATCCTTCATTAAAACTCATTTTCCTATAACTTTTCATAATTTTAATAGAGATTTATGGTGTAAATGGTGTTATGATGCTCTTCAATTCATACTACCAAGTAATTCAGTATATAAACCCTTCCCTTTCAAGATATGAATAAAATTTCAAACTCCATTATTCCCTATTTTCTCAATCCTCTTGAGATGTGACTTATTTTTCAAATAATGAATGAATGTTTATATAGACTCATAATACACCCTTATTTAGATCCATTTCAATGTGAATAATGATTCACAGTTCCAATCACACTAGGCTCAGATTCCTCATTTTTTTCCAGTTTCATTCTTCCAATGTCATTTCATGACTCAAAGTGTCACAATGTGAAGTTTATATAGCTCTCTACAATCTAATTTTATTATTTTTCCTCCAAATTTAATTCAAATTATTCCCTTCCATCAAATGAATAAAATAATTAATAAATAGTAAAGAATAATTACCTTTGTTCCAAGATTAGTTGATTTTATATTCAAAAATATATTTTTCAAATTCACCTATCATGATACATCTAGTAATATGATGATATATCTTATAAAACTTATAAATTCATTGTGTAATATTTAAATTTAGATGGTAATAATGTAACAATAGAATGAATAGGAATAAGGTAATGAAGTAAAAACGGTTATCTGAATTTATGGTCATAAAATAATATTTTCAGGATGATAAATAAAGTATGAACAATGTAAGATAACAAATTAAATGAAGTATGTATTGTTAATAAAAATGATGGATTATTTATATGTTTTTTAGTATAAAAGAACTCTATAGAGTCGATTAAATTATATAGATGAATATCATGACATGAAATGACATTTATTATTAAATAATAAATGTGGATAAAGTGACATAAGTGAAGTTAAAAAGGTAATGGAAAATAATAGTGTAAGTCAATAATGAAAATTAAAGAATGATATAACACTAAGGATGTGTATTCCCTTATAAATGGTAGAATAATTATAAAAGAAATGGTATATTCCTTGTAAATGGATTAAAATTGATGGATTATAATAATGAATAAAGACTTGAAACTTAATTTCCATGTTAGTGTAACCTTTTATATAATAATTCAGCTAATTAATGAGAATGGTAGGGTAATGTAGTGGAGTAACCTTTGTTACTTGATATGAAGTGGATAAAACTATAAATGTAGGGAGGTATATCAACTTGGTTCTGATGTGACCGACTGAATAATTAAATAAAAATATTAATTTTTATTGAATTATTATTGTTAATATGTGATGGTATGTAAGTGTATGAACATGATGGTGATGTTGTGCCATCTAGATATGATCATGTGGGGAGTAATATGAGTTGTTTTTTGATATTCCTATATAATTCAATAACAAGGATCTATTTGTTATTGAATTTTACTTCACTCCCTATGAGTTTGGGAAATGTAAATCTATTGAGGAAGTTACAATGGATGGATTAATACTTGGGATCCTTACAAGACAAACAAGATGATCCTTGTGGTGATTGATTGTGTGAAGTCGTTTACTTTGAGATGTGATATTTCATACGATGGAAAGATATCGATGGTGATTGGATATGGCGATGGGTTTTATTTTAAACTTATACTCTGATTAGGGTTAGAGTGGAAAGACAGTGAATATAATCTTCCTCACCAATTGATCTAGGTAGATAGTAGTGATGAATTATTCACATATCTACTTATACTCAAAAAATATATAGATTAAGATAGATTGGATATCTCTAGGAGATAGAGGGAGATGAGAATTTTCTCTAATATCTCTTGTCTGGATAAATGGAGATGATAAAATCCTCTAGAATACCCAATACAATAATACAATGGATGGGATAGGTGGATATGGGTAGTTCCTTTTACATCCTAATTATGATAATGTGATTGACAATAATTTACCTGAATAGTGACACCCATGTCTACCATAGTATAAGGATTGTGGTGGATGATAAAGAACCTAATATTATCTCAAATCCTTTTCCACTTCTATTGGATTATAAGTACATAATATATATTTATATCCCTATATATGTGTATTAACTCAAGTATTCTAGTATATATATTTATCCCTATATATTTATATTTCCTCCAACTTCATAAAATATATATATTTCTAGATTTAGAGATGTGTACTTCCTCCAGATTAAGATTTGTATTTCCTTGGCACATTAAATATAGATGGAGATGTGTATTTCCTCCAGTTAAATATTTTTATTTCTTTTGGAACTTTAGATATATATGAAGATGTTTATTTCCTCCAATGATTTCAATATAGGTGGTTACTTCCATTTACTCCAATATCTCATGATTAGTTCATATAGGGTGGATTACTAGGTGGGAAATCTATGATTGGTTATGAGATACAGTTTTTATTACTTTGTTGAAAACCAATGATATTTGGAGATTGTGATGAAAGTGAGCTATGGGTAGATTGGTCCGGATTTATCATAGATATGTATGGTGATTATGTCAGGTGAAATTTTATTATCTAAATGCTACTTTATGGTTATTAATGTTGAGAATAAATGAATATGGGTTTGTATCATTTATTAGTATCATAATATTGGGTATTTTATACTCACCCCAACATGTACAAATGCTCATTTTTTACTTTATGTCCATGAAGATCAGTTTATATGGATAATGGATGATCATGGAGTCTATTCATGGATAGCGGATGTGAATATATGGTGTTTTTAGTGTCATGATGGAATCTATTCAAGATATAATGGTTGTACTGGGTGATTAAATTTGTATTATTTCATTTTATATCCATGATATTTTTCTTTTTTTCATTTGGTATGTTGTAGATTTTGTATCATGGATTCTTGTATTATTTTATATGATATCCTAAGTATTGATCAAGTTCCCAATTTTTATTTTTCATTAGTCTCAATGGATAAATCTAAAGTATATGATAAATGAAACCACATAATCTTATAGAAATGGTCTTTCAAATTTAATTTATAATGAACTTTAAAGAATAATTACATTGAATATGATAATACTATTAATCAATTTCTATTTCAAATCACATTGAATTTTCATAGTAATGGAAAATACAAATGAGGAATCATCTAATTGTATCCATATACGAATCCTAAATCTCTAAACAAAATTTTTGAATCTATGGTTTTAAGTGTGGTAGATTCAATTTCTTCGAACCATTCTTTAATTATCACAAAAAGGATCACTTTTTCTCTCTATGTTCTCGAGAGGGATGATAGGAGAAGTATTCTATCTAGGTCTTCAGAGAATTATTGAGAGCATATATTGTGCACAATAAGTCTCGCATCTATAAATGTGATATATTTTTCTTTATATTTTTAGGATTAAATATAAATAATTTAACATAGACCCTCACGAGTATATTTAATCAAAGAAGGACCCCATATTAAATAGTAATAATATTATTATTATAACCCATGAAACGTGCCTATTTAAATAACATTTATTAAATAAATTAATTAATATTTATTAAAATGATATTAAATAAAATATTTCATTTCCATAGTTCCATTAACTCAACCCATTAATCCTCCAATAGAATTTATCAAACCTTTAATAATAAAAAGTTATTTTAAATAAATATTATTCATTCGATAAATAAATAAATATTATATTCACTAAACTAAGGAATAAATTATTTATTTTAATATTTACATAACTAAATAAATATTTATATTAATATATTCCCTAAATTGGTTAATTAAAAAATATATATTTATTACCTTTTGAATGATAAATATAAGATAAAATTCAACTCACATGTTTTCTAAAATTTAATATCTCATAATTGAATATTTATGTGATCAGCTTCACTTGATTGGTTCTTATTCCATATGCCAAGAATAATATGTATTATTAATATCAAATTCAATGGAGTGTAATGAGGTTCTGGGTAGACATAGTTTGTGATCCTCTAGGTCACTTTCTTATCAGTATTAGGTGGAATTTCCTAAAACCCTACATCAGCATCTAGAAACATCTCAAGGCATCCATAGAGAAAAAAAATTAATATCAAAATGACAAAGTTCCTAAAGATGTTATTGTGTAATATAATCCCTTTCTTTACCGATGTCTTATCAAGCTGGATGCTTACTTATTTCATCACCCTATACGCTTGATTTAACTTTATTTGACTTTCTAAAATGAACTCGTCAATGAACTACCATAGCCATGGATTTAAAAATATGGTTCTATTTTAATTAACGGGATAAATATATCTTCTTCCATTAATATATAAGGGACAAATTTGTTCTTGTCTTATTAAATACTTAGGATGCATCAAACGTGTGATACCTTATCATGAGAATATGTCATCATAGATTTTTTCCATACATAAAAGTACTTAATTCATGATACACATTAATAATAATATCAGGTCTGTGGACTAATACACATGTTAATAGATAGAAATATCAAATGAAACATAAATAATATGGTATTAATATTGGAAGGAATATCCTCATGACCTCCCTTCTTTAAGATCACCAAGTGTGAACTTCATAAAAATATGTCTCAATGTATTATATGCCCCCAAAACTAGATATAAGTTTAAGAATATTTAATAGCTTTTATAGGTTCTCATTATAGTGGGGAACGGTTATAACCTTTCAATGTTACAAATACTATAAGTGATTATCACATTAATGTTGTATAGAAGAACAATAATTATGTGATAATAAGTTAATTAATAGATTTATAATCTAAAGTAAAAATTCAATTGGTTTTAGGGAACCAATTCCAATAGACTCTAACATGAACTAGATCCAATTGCTAACTAACAACTTATTTTCTCTCTTATGATATCAATGTTTCTTATAAGGAATTGTTATATCCATTAAGCTTTCCATATTCTTTTATGGCTACTCGGCCTATTGTGACTTCACTTATCTATGAAAAAATCATAAAAGGAGATATACATGAGTATTTACCTTTTATCTGCTACCTTTAACAAGACTTCTTGGATAGTATATATGATACAATATAATCATAATATATATTGTGATTTTATTTTTATTTTATAATAAAAAAATTTCATCAGAGTGAGTAACTCAAGAGGGGGTGAATTGAGTTCCCGATAAAAATTTCTATTAAAATTAAAGTCAAAATAAAATCCCCTTAATAAAACAAACTGAATAATTAATCAAAATATATTATTGATATATGTTCTATCCTTTTAAATGATTTCCCAATGAGTGATTATGTCCAAGTTAAAATTAATGTTTAGAATTACCTTAGATTTTGAAATCAATTTACTTATACAAAAACAAATATAAACACTAGTTAAGATTAATTATCAAAGTAATAGTTTTGTTTATAGATTAAAAATAATCAAGGTTTTGATAATAAAACAAAACACAATAACACAGCCAAATAAACAATAGGTTCAGTCTCAAGATGAGACTTAATCCCATCCACTTGGTAATCACTTATTTCCAAGTAGATTATAAAAATAATCAAAAAAATACGCAACCTGTATCAAGTAAACAAAAAATAGCTACAAATTGTCCACACGAAAGATCATCTTCAACAATAATACATGGGTAGTAAATATAGTAAAATCCACACAATGACCACTTCCACAAACACTGTTGGAAAATAGATATAAAGGAAGGAGAAAATATTAAGTATTCTCCTATTAGGTGCAGGAGATAGTGTGTGTTTGATAACAGAGTAACAACACATTTCCCAAAATAAAAAAAATACATAACAAAAGAAATAAATAATATTAATGCTTATTTTGGTATTCTTAAAATGTTTTTAAGTCCTTAGATCAACGTTGGTGAGGAGTTCGAGCTTTTTTCTTGAAAATTGTAGCAGAATAGATGATTGTTGGAATCTATGGGTGTTCCAGTTGATCTTTGTTGGTATCTCAATCAATAATTATAAATAAATTTATGCTTCTGTGTCATTAATCTTTATAGTATATAAATTAGTGAGATTGTAAGAATTCACATATTTGATTGTATAATTTTTTATATACTTATCAGTTAGTGATCACTTTATATGACATGAAGAGAGAGATATTTCCTTCATGTATATATATAGAAGCATCACTAAAAGGAGATCCATAATCCTCAGATCATATTTTACTATTTCATTAAGACTTAGTCAAATTATCCTTGAATAGAAATAGTTATTGATCCATTCACGTAAAAGTTCTTGAACAGAAATGGTAATAAGAAGTTGGCGATGACTCAACATTTAATGGTATCTCAAACCAGTGGTGACTTAGAGTCTTATGGTGACTTAGGTTTTGACCCTAATAAGCCTAGAGGTAGATCATCCTAGTGGTATCTGCTCTGTGGATAACAATCCTAGTGGTGAATTTCCTCAGTGGTAACTCCAGGCTGACGGTAGAAAGTCCCAGTAGTGACTCATGGATAATGGTGACTCACCATAACACTTATCCAAATTATCATAAAAATAGACTTACCATATAAAATTATATTATACAACACGTGGATAATTATTACTATGAGAATCATGGTTTATGATTATTAAAATAAGAGAGTGTTAACTCCACACAAGGAGGTTCCAACATTCTACCCCTTTTTTATGATCACAAAGCATGGAATTTTATAAGACATATACTAAATAAGTAATCATATATAATCATATATATATTTAAGTTACAATATGATTATCATTTAAGAATATATATGTTTGATATAAACAACTTATATAAAAATTAAAAAATATATACTGAAGGCATCACAGAATATTTAGAATTTTTAGATGATTTCCCTATATTAAAATAAATTACCATTTTATCTCCCCCTTTGAGATTATAGTAATGAAAAGAAGGATAAAATAAAAAGAACAATGGAATGAGAAGAATAATAAAATAGTTCATTTAATATCATAAAAAAAGTATGGAGTACAAAAAAAGATAAATAGTACAAGGACATAATCCCTATCAAAATACTACATCCAATAATATTTACAATTTAGAGGTTAGTGGAAGATCAACTTTCTATTTCCATTTGTCCTTGCCTCTGTCCAGATAGGTTGCGATATTATTAGTGAAATTTGTAGCATATGTTATGATGGAAGGGATTTTTGTGGTAGGAGAAAGAGTTTCATGAATAAGAAATGGACTCAGGTGTCTGATTACATCAGCTGGTGATAAACTCATCATCTGAAACGGAGGAGGAGGAAGACCATATGACTGAGTAATCACTGCATGTTTGTATCTAATTTTCTATGTAGTTGTGGTTGAAATAACTATTGTCACTATAATTACTTCCCTTTCTATAACATTTTTACTATATACAAGTAGGAAGTGTTTCATGAGATTTATAAAATCCATAATTATATTACCACACCTTTCTATAGTGCTGAAGAAATCCTTTTTCTCTTCCATAAATCTATACAAGGCTGCTGTGAGAACCTTCAGTTGACTCACTTGTTCTTTAAAATACCTTATACCTAGTGGAAGCCTCAAGTTATCTAATAAAAATTTTAAGTTAACATGCATCTCATGAATTGTACAAATCCTTGAAAAATAATACTTGATAGATTTCTTGATGATATCTTTATCAGTCATGAAATCAATGACATACTACCTTATCATCTTATATACAAGTTCTCCATGATGATGAATTTTTCTTAATTACTCTTTATGTGTTGAAACACCACCCAAATAAGTATAAAGTTGTTCTCTGATAATCTAACCGATCATATCTCTATCAATTGAAATATGAAGAGGTGTAGAGCATGTAAAAGCAACAATAGTCATACTTTCTAATTTCTAAAAGATAGAATTTAAAATTTCCCAGAAGGAAGATGACATTCCCTCTACTGAGGCTTTCAAACTTTCTACTTATTTTGAAAATATTTTATTCTACATTTTCCATTTCTTGAATATGAAATTGAACTCTTGGTTGTAAATGAGATATAACCAAATAAACCAAATATTGAGTGCTTTCTTCACTGATGCTAGCTACTAGAGACAGTTAATTGCTCAAGACGTTTTTAAAATCTAAAACTAAATTTATTCTCAAGGATTAAAAATTAGAATTAACATTTCATTATAAATATTCTAAATCATATTTTATCATAACATTAGGAGATATAAAAAAATTGAGAAGATGGATGGTATCTTTGCTCATGAGGCACTCCAACCTCAATTGATCTATTAGTCTCCATGGAGTAAATGTCTGCAACCCCATATCATGATCAGTTTGATCCACTATAAAACCTTCTTATCTAACAAGAATTTAATTTTATGCATCATATGATTCACTGTAATCTAAATCAATTCGAAAAAAAAAACAAGATACTTTTCCCAATATTCAAAAGAACTTAAGTCTAGTCTTATTTATGGAGTAAGTGGTGAATCTGTAGGAACTGAATAAGTTTTACCAACTTGAGGTTCAAAAGGGGTAGATTATATATGATCTATCTATGTGATATTTGATGGATATTTCTGATCCATTGGTTCTAACTGATCAATGTGATTTGGAGAGTTCTCCCCCTCACTTGTAGATTTTATATCATCTATAGTAAAGGGTGGTAAATCATCCATCTCAATAATTTTCGATTGACTATCATCTCTATGATAACTCAATACCACTAGTGATGAAAGAAGTATTTTAATTATTTCTTGATCATAATCAACAGGATCATCTCCATTCTTATCACTATAATCACTATGACTACCTCCATGATTCATATCATCTCCACCATTTTGATCATCTCCATGATCATCACCATGATCATCACTATGATCATCACTATTTTTACTATCATGATTATCTTCATCATCATGATCATTATCATCCTTAATTTCATTTCCATTTTATTTTTCATGATCATGATTACCATCTTATTCTTTATAATAATTTTCACTACTGCCATTACCATTATCATCCTGGTATCTTGATGATTTAGAGGAAGATTTCTTAAACTATGATTCTCCAGATACTTCAATTTCCTCATCATCATTTCCATATAAAAGAGATTATTGGGTATTCATAGAACCTAGTGGACTGAAAAATCCAAAAGGAACTTGAGGAGGAGATTGAGATATCGCCAGATCACTACCCACTTCCAATAAAAAAATATTTTTCTTCTTCATCCACTAATTTATAAACTTTTTCACTATCATCATAATCATACTATTCAGCAAACTCATCAGGCTCAATACTGGGATCCACTATATCCTTAGGTCTGGTTTGATGATCAATACGGTTGAATTCATCATACAATTTTCATTTTCACCTACCCATAATTTCTTCTATGGGAGCCAACTCACTTTAACCCTTTTTTAAATTTTGTTTTATAAAAAAAATCACCATACTTATCTTCATCTTCTCCACCTTCTTTAACAAATCCATTAGCATCTAAGATGCCATATATCATCTTATGATATATTATAGAGTTTTATATTGAACTTTTCTTGCACATATCATATATATAGATCATCTAAAATCTAAAAAAATTGATCATTTTCCCTTGTTTCATCATAAATATGAATTAAACATCCTGATATTTCATGGTATTTAAATCTAATTTTCTAGGACACAAAACATGTTTTACAAACTTGAATAATATCTTAAATTCACCATAAAGTTTAGTACTTTTAGGTATCCTATGAGTTCCATCTCGTTTCAACTGTAGGAGAGCCTCTTCGTATTTTAACATTTCACTATCACTTGGAACAATTCCATTAAAACCATCATATACCCCCATATGAGGTACTTTTAGGAAATTTTCCCATTACATTGAAGAAAAATAAACCTATTATCCATCAATGAGACTTCTTATCACATCTTATTTATTTTCAAAAAAACTCATCATTCTAATGGAAATCATGTACTAACCTCACATAATACACATGCTAATTTGATGTGAACCAGTTCATCCATTTCTCATTTTATATAAATTTCAATACTAGCATATTTCTAGATGGAATCCATTATGCATTGATTTCCTTTTCTACTTCAACAACCCAATTTTAAGGATGTGGGTTTTGTGAAACAATATCTAAAGTGCTGGTAGATACTTTTCCTTTCTTGGATTGTCATATCTCTTCCTGATTTGACTCTACTACTCACTTAAAACAGTTTATTCGGATCAGTTGAAGGCTTAGGTGGAACAAGGGAGAAAGTAAAGATGATGTCCAAGAGAAAGGAAATGGTTTGGAAGTTAAAGGGTTTAAGGGGTATTGAATTGATTTAATTTATCCCAAGATATTTATCAATTAGGTATTCTAAACAAAAAATAAAAAAAAATTAATCGGGAAAAGATTAGACACGATAATAAAACAATGGAATAAAAAAAGGAACGGTGACTCGCTAAATGGTGACTCATCAACGGTGACTAGTCAATAGTTACTCATCAATGGTGGATCATCAATGGTGACTCATCGATGATGAATCAACAATGGTGACTCATCAACGTTGACTCGTCAATGGTGACTCCTCAATGGTGACTCATCAAAGGTGACTCATCAACGGTGACTCATTAATGGTGACTTGATAACAGTGACTTTCCAATAGTGAATTTTTCATCCAAAACTTATCATCCCTAATTCATGTTTTATTTAGTTTAATATTTCATAATTAAAAGGATTTGTGAAGATATTAGTAAGATGATGTTCCGTTCCAACATATTCTAAAGTTATATCACCTTTTTGATAATAATCTCTCAAAAAGTGATGTCTTACATCAATATATTTTCTTATAGAGTTGGATACTAGATTTTTTGAAATGTTTATCTCACGTTTGTTATCACAATTTATAGTTACATGTCTAAATTGGTATATAAATTATAGTAAAGTATGTTTCATCCACAATATTGTTTCATAGCAACTTCCTACAGCTATATATTCAACTTCAGCAGTAGAAAGTGCAACAAAAAGTTTTTTCTTACTACACCATGATACTATAGATTTTCCTAAAAGATGATGTGTTCCTAATGTTATTTTTCTATCTAACCCACAACCACCAAAATCAGTATTTGAATAACTTACTAAATAAAAATCATTTCCACTTGGATAAAACAATCCTTAATTGGTTATATATTTTAAGTATTTAAAAGATTATTTGACGGATGTTTGGTGTGATTATTTGGGATTTTATTGAAAGTGAGCACACATTCACACACTAAACATAATATCAGGCCAACTAATAGTCAAGTACAATATAGAAATCATACATCTATAACTAGTTTGATCTACTAATTTCTCAAATTCATTAAGATCTAGTCTATAGGTGGTACTCATGGGAGTATCACTACTTTTAGTGTTATCTAAGCCAAAATGTTTTAAAATATATTTAGTATATTTACTTTTATTTTAAATAATTCCTCCATTATTTTGAAAAATATGAAATCTATTAAATAATTTGAGTTCATCCATTAAACTCATTTCAAATTAATTTTGAATTTGTTTTGAAAAATCAGTACATAGTGAATCTTTAGTATATCCAAAAATTATATCATCAAAATATATTTGTACTATTAAAATATCTTTTGAAATTATTTTTATAATAAAAATTGATTAGATATACCATTTGAAAAACATTTTGAAATAAGAAAAGAGGTAAACCTATCATACCAAGCTCTTGGATCCTGTTTTAAACCATACAAAAAGTTTTTAAATTTTAAAATATGATTTGGAAAATGTGGATTTTGAAATCCAGGGTTCATTCCACAAAAACATCCTCAATTATAAACCTATTTAAGAATTCAATTCTAAAATTCATTTGATATAGTTTGTAATCCAAATGAACTGGATAGAAAAACAATATTCTAATGGCTTCAAATTTGGCTACAAGTGAAAAAATTTCTTCATAATAAATACCTTATTCTTGATTATAACATTGTGCAACTAATATAGCCTTATTTATTACTATATTTCCTAAATAATCAACCTTATTTCTAAATACCCACTTAGTTCCAACACTTAAGGTGTATTTAGGTTTATAAATAAGTTCTCAAACATTTTTTATCTCATATTGATTAATTTAATCTTGCATATATATTACCTATAATTCATCATTGATGGATTCATTAATGTAATTAGGTTACAGTTTTGACAAGAAGGAATGGTGTTCAATTTGATTTCTAAGGTAATCCCCGATTTTTGTAACTCTATATAGGTTTCCTATTAAATCCTCTAAAGGGTGGTTTCTATGATTTCTAATGGTTCTTTGAATAGAGGGGGTGTATGTTTCAAGATCTTCGTTAGGTTCGGGTTCTGGAAGTTTACTAGGTGAACTTTCTGCATGCTTATTATAACTTTAAGAAGGTTTAGAATTAAGATTCATACTTTAAAGAACATCCTCAAGGTTTTCTATGATAGTATTAGGTTCATTGGGTTCAGTTTCATAAAATTTAAAGTGAAACAACTCTTCTATTGTTTTGGTTCTCTTATTAAACACTCAATAAGATTTTTTGGAAGTTGAATATCCAAGGAAAATTCCTTCATCACTCTTGGAAGAAAATTTGTCCAAATTATCATTTTTATTTAGAATAATTACATTGCATCCAAAAACTTTGAAATAATTAACCTTTTGTTTTTATATTATTCCACAACTCATAAGGTTCTCTTTTTAATAGAGTTATAATTAATACTCTCTTTATAGTATAATATGATGTGTTAACAGCCTCTACCAAAAATTATACAGGAAATTCATAAACATTTATCATAGTTTAGGCTATTTCTTGAATAGTTCTATTTCTTCTTTCTACCACACCATTTTTCTATAGTGTCCTAGGAGAAAAAAAATGTGATTACAACCATTTTGAGAATAAAATGATTCAAAGTCTTGATTTTCAAATTATCGTATATTTTCACTTATTAAGGTATTAATCCTATGTCCACTAATATTTTATATAGATTTTCCATACTTAATAAAGAAATAATAAGCTTCACTTATTTGAGATTGAAAGAATACCCAAGTTTATCTGGAGAAGTAATCTACAAGGACATAGACATAATGTTTCCCATTTAAATTGAAAACTTTGTAAGGTCCAAAGAGGTCCATATGACCAAACTCTATATGCTGAGAAGTTGAAAATTCTTTATGATATTTAAAGGAAATGTAATGAAGTTTCCATTATTTGTAGGTATCACAAACACTGTCATTTGAGAATTCAAGCTTTTGTGGATCTCTAACTAATCCTTTCCTAGTTGGCTTTCTAAGTTAATGAATAATGAAATGTCATAGTCTTCTATTCCAAATCCTATATTCTTTTTTAAAGGCACTTAACTAAGAAATGTTTTTAGAAGATAAAGAATTTAAATCAATAGAATAAATATTATCATTTATTAAAGTAGTAAAAATTAAATCATTTTTAACCTCAAAAACATGACAGGCATTATTTTCAAATTTTACATTAATAAATTCAAAGAAAATTAAATATTAAACAATCTTTATATAATACTTTAGAAATTAATATTGAATTAGAACTACCAATTTGTTCGAGGACAATGATTTTACCTTTATCATTATCACCAAAAGTGACATGAACACCAATAACTTTGATTAAATTCTTGAAGCTTGAACACTCACTAGAAATATGTATGGAACATTCATTGTCCAGATACTATAGACTTTTGATGGAGAATTTCAAATAGGTTTCCTACAAAATAATGTTTATTCCAAAAATAATTTTGGTACCAAAATCTTCTGGGGTATTTTTATGTTAGAAATAAGAGACTTTGGCACCCATAATAGCCTAATGGGTTTCATATAAAAAGATTTTAATATTATAGAAATAAATACATTATTATTCCCAGTTTAGTAGGTATTGGTAGTATATGAATTTTCAGAACTGGTACTGGATGTAAATATAGTTTTTGAAATTTTCCTTTGTCCTAGTTTATAGCCTATGCTAGTTATATACTTGGGTGCAACTTGTTTTCCAGTATTTGAATTAAAGTTTTATTACCATTTGTAAACCATTTTATGTTTTTGTTTAGCTATTCATTTGACAATTTTAATTCATTTTTATATTTCAATAATTGATCATTTTTATATTTTTCAATAATAAAGTTGGTTTTAATATTTAATATCACATCATTTTGTTTCTTAAGTGACTTATATTTTTCTTTCATCTCATGAAAGTTATCTTCTAACATGTTACAGTAATCATACATATCTTCATTGGTCATGTTTTCCCCAATATAATTATTATCTTCATTTTTAGAAATGTTTGGAATAATATTAGGGGAAGTAATAAGAATATTTTGTACCTCTGAAATGCTTGCTACAAAGCACATATTTTCCTTGTTAGACTTGTCTTTTTGATTAGTGTCTGAATCACATGATCTATCTTTGGAGTCACTCCATGTTTCTTTAATATATTTATTGAATCTTTTATCCTTACACTCATACTTATTTTTTAATTCTAATTTTGAATAGTCAACTTTAATGTGTCGTTTCCTCTTACATTCATAGCAGGTGATCTCATTTTGAGTATCATAACTTTTCTAATCATTTTTTCACTTTCCCATATTGTCATAATTTCCTCTGAAATTAGATTTCTTGAATAACTTATTTTTCCTATATAATTTCCTCTCTATCTCTCTAGTAAGAATCTAAGTAGTCTCATCACTTGATCTTTATTTTTCACTTATTTCCCAATTAAATGCATAGCATTCACTTGTAAAGACTCGAAAATTTTAAGGAAATTTTTTTCTTAATTTCTTTGGAATTTTATGAGTCTGTGGCTTCCGACGGAACCTGATTCTGAGGCCCGGTGTGCCTGGAATATTTTTCCGAAGTTTAGCACGGGTACGTTCAGTGAACGAACGAGTGGGTTTTTCTAACTTTTGAACCGATGCTCAAAATCGAAATCTGAGGGCACCAATGAACTCACACAACTGGTAAATGCTTAAGGGGATCTTAAGCGCAGTTACGTTTGTTGCATGAGGTGGTTAATTTTTGGGGTTTAGTTGAATTAAATAAAATTTTCGTGCACAAATTTTATTCATGGAAAGTGTTCTTTTTTTCAACAAAGGGGGAGTTAGATGTGGGGCCCACACACACCTAACCTCCCATGGGAGAGTTTAGTGTGGTAGGGCCCACACGAGACCCTAACTCATCACCTCCCCCATAACCCCCTTGACCTCCCCATAACTCACCCCCTTGTTTAAATGCATGGAAACTCCACACATTTATTGTGGTGGAACCTCTCCACCTCTCAAGATTAATGAGGCTGACTAGGATAATTAATGACCTTATTAATTATCCTTGTCACACCTCTTGACTTTTTGAATGGCTTGGAGATCTTTTAAAATAATGATTCTTATTGAGATATTTGTTTTTGGGCAAATATTTTGGGAGAGATTTCTTCCTCCGTGAAGAACGATCATCCATCTTAACAAAGAACATCCTCATTCTGCGAAGAATGGTCATCAACTCTCCTCTTCCTCTGCGTCAAGGGAGAAGTCACCGACCATGGTGATCATCACCAACGACAACATGCCTTTCTACTTCATCTCCTTCATTGAAGAACGCTACATCTCTGAAGAAGGACATCGACTTGGCGGTCCCGGAATTCTCCATCCACATTCTCTTCCACGATAAGGAAGGAGACGTTGACCATGGAGACCGACGCCAACAAAAATGTTCTTCTTCTTCTTCCGACGTCGACAGAATCAATATCACTCTTTCGCGACACCCGACTACCGCGACGTTCGACTTCCGTGACTCGACGACGTGCGGCGACAATTTCGAGGTAGGGTTTTAATCTTTGTTCAAGTTTATTTAACGAATTTCGTTGATATTCGATGGCCTCTTGCTATCATTATAACGGGAGGAGGTCGGACCACACAAACACGGCCGACCCTCCTACCCCTTTGATGTTGTGTTTGTTGCGGCTCGAAAAAAGGCGGCGCGGTGCAACGGAACTGTGCGGAAACAAGAAAGAACGTGATGAAGAAGCGCGGCGCTGTCGCGCTGCGCTGTTGAGGCCGAACGAAAACGCGGCCGGAGTCGGGGCCACAGAGGCAATTCGAAGACTCCGTAGTTTGTTTATTGGCGTACGGATCGACGGGTGATGGAGGAATGGGCCGCAAGGGCGTTTTGAAGACTTCGCAGTGAAGGGAAGGTCCCGGGAGGACCGCTGGCGAAGACGGAAAGCAAAACGGACCATCGGAGCGCGTCCGGTGGTCCGTGGAAGACTCTGCCGGTGCGCCCCGCCAGCGGCCAGAGGCGGCGGTCGGCACCGGTCGGCCGCCAGGATGTGGTGGCGCCCGACGCGCCGCCAGAAGAAACCGCCACGGATGAAGCCGCGGCGGAAGGCGGCCGGATCCCGCGGCCGAGGCGGCAGGCGGTCGGATCCCGCGGCCGCGCGGGATCTGGAGGAGGAGGACGCGGAATGCGCGCCGCGTCCGTGGGGCGAGAAAGGGGGGAACGGTTCTCCCCTGCTCGGCCGCTGGCCGAGCCCGCGTGCCACCTGGCCGGGCTGGTCCAGGTTGCGCGGACTGGACTAGGCCAGGTTGCGCGGACCGGACCGGGCCACGCCCAGCCGGGTCGGACCCGGACCCGGTTCGGGTCGACCCGGTTTGGGCTGGCCCAGGGGGGTTGGGCCGGGTCGGACCGGGCCCAGACCCCCCATTTTCAAACCACTTTCGGTATTTTGCCCATAACTTGGGCTACGGACCTCCGATCGACACACCGTAAGTTGTGATGTGATCCTTGGATCGAGATGGTCGTTTCAATATATTACACTCAAGGTTTTGGAGAACTTGGGGTACGGCCGGGTTGGTTCAAACCCAAAACCAACCAGGCCCTCAGAGCGGAAACGCTTATAACTTGAGCTCCGAACGTCCGATTGATGTGTCGTCGACTTTGTTGGATTCATCTTGATGAGACGAAAATTTTGGTATACTTCACCTAAGGATTGGACTCAGTTGGATAGTGGCTAGGTTGGATTGATACCGAAATCCAACCGGGCCCCTGGAACGGAAAAGCTGATGACTTTCAGACTGAACGTCCGTTTGATGAACCGTCAGCGGTGTTGGTGATCACGTTGAGAAACGGTCCCTATGAGTATACCCTATGAGAGTTCAGGGTACAGTTGAGATACGGCCGGGTTGGTTCGCACACGAAACCAATCGGGCCCCTGGGACGAAAAGGCTAATAACTCACAGACCAGGAATCCGATTGACGCACCGTCTATTGCATTGAGACCCCTATGATAAGGCGGTCATTTGAGATACTTCTTCGTGGAACTTTATGATACTTAGAGTATCGACCTATAGCTTGTGGAGCAGACCCTCTCGGAGACGAGCGTACGGAGTACGGAGACCGTGTAGCTGGCTGAGACCTGACGACTGCTTGACTGACTTGACTTGGAGTGAGTCGACTAGCCTAGTGGATGGAGCACTACTATGTTTGGGTGCAGACCCATGGCGGACGGAGCGTCTGGTAGCAGGTAGCAGACCCACGGTACTCAACAGAAGGAGTACCTCTGCAGGCTATTAGGGGCGGTGCACTACTGTGTTTGGGTGGGAGACCCAGGCAGGAATCACTACTGTGTTTGGGTGGCTGACCCGCGGTACTCGGCAGGAGGGGTACCTCAGCAGTCTTAGGTTAGTGAGCAGTAACTCGGATTCGTGACAGGATCACTCTAATCGTCAGATACGGGGCTCTTCAGCAGTTACAATTTTGATAAATGAAAATCCTGGTTTGAGCTGAGCCTGTGACCTTTGTGTTTACCTCATGATTGAGATGGGTCACTTGATAACTTAGGTATATGTATGAGCATATACCTAGTTAGTGGTTATCTGTTTATTTCATAACCTCTGTATTTTCTCATGACTGAGATGGGTTACTTGATAACTTAGGTATAAGTATGGGCTTATACCTAAGTAAGGGTTATCTGTTGAGATCCTACTTTGTGGTTATCCTTGTTGGATTTTTTGAGACCTTGAGGGTCTAGGGGTCCCTACTGAGTATCATATACTCACCCCTGCATGAGCTATGCCCGCACCTCGTTTTGTTGGTTACAGACGACGGGCAGCGCTAATAGAGGCTGAGTGTTCGAGGACTGGACAGTACCTGGAGGTGGACCTCACGATGAGTCAGTATCCGGATGTGGACTTCACAGCGAGATGATACTCGGAGGAGGTTGACGTGCGAGAGCGTTGTGGAGTTTATCTGTACCTACCCTTCAGGTAGGATCCATGGTGGACGATCCAGGAGCTGTGCTATCTGTACCTACCCTTCAGGTAGGATCTGAGGTGGAAGACCCAGGAGCTTCTTCTATTCTTCCTTCTGTTTGTCTTTTCTGTTGTACTTTCGTTCAGTTGTAGCTGTACTTTCAGTTGGGTTTGTATTCTGGCCCACTTACTTTTCAGCACTTTCTTTTTTACTTAATGTATTACTTCTGCTTGTACTTTTTGGTGTTTTGTTTACTTTTATAAAGGCAATGTCTTCCCAGTTATCAGGATTTACGCCTTTGGTGCTAGTCGCCAGCCCCTGGCCTATGGAAGGTGGGCTTGGGGTAGTCACGGAACGGGCCCCGAGGATGGGTCGTGACATCACTATTTCATTGAACTAGAGATATATATTAGAAATAGTTTCATCATATATAATTTAAAAGTATCATACTTGATTGTATATGTGTTTAGTATCATTTATTTAACATTTGATGTCCCTTCATGTGAAACAGATAAGGTATCCCATATTTTAAAAGAATATTTTCAAGTAGATATTCTATTAAATTCATCATCCCCCAAGTCAAAAAACAAAGATTTAATAATTTTGTAATTATTATTGTATGCATATTTTGTAGCATCACTCTAATTAATTCTATTAGTATGTGGTATTTTATACTTGTATTCTATTATAGTCTAGATGTCAAAACCCATACTTTTTAAATGCATTTTCATTTTGATTTTACATTGAGAATAATTTGTACCATTAAAATAAGGAGGTCTATTGGTAGCAGATCCTTCTTGTCTATTATTTATAAAGAAATAAAATTTATAATTTATAGAAATTTGATATCTTTATAATAAAACTAAAATCAATGTTAAAAAGTTAATTCAGAAACTCCTTTGAAACCAAATGTTGGTCGGAGTGAGTAACTAGAGAGGGGGGTGAATTAAATTCCCAATAAAATTTTTTGTTAAAAATAAAGTTAAAATAAAATCCCAATAATAAAAAAATCTGGTCAATTAATCAAAATAGAAGATCAATATAAGATCTATCCTTTTTAAAATATTTCTCAAATAGTGATTATGTCTCAATTAAAATAATGTTTATAATTACATTAGATTTTGAAATCAATTTACTTAAACAAAAAAATATAAACACTAGTTAAGATTAATTATCAAAGTAATAGTTTTTTATAGATTAAAAATAATATTGGTTTTGATAATAAAATAATGGAATAAATAATAGGTTTGGTCTCAAGATGAGACTTAATCCTCTATATATGGAAATCACTTTCTTCTAACCAAATAGTAAAAATACTTAAAAAAACACAAAACCCGTATCAGGTAAACAAAAAACATCTACATGTTTTCCAGGCTAAAGAGCCTCTTCCATAGTTATATATGGGAAGTAAAGATAGAAAAGGCCATACAAGGAAAACTTCCAAAAATACTATGGGAAAACAGATGTAAAGGAAGGAGAGAATAACAAGTATTATCTAGTTAGGTGAAGGGGACTATGTGTTTGATAATAGAGCAACAACACACTGCTCAAAAGAAAAATAATAAATAATAAGAGAAATAAAGAATAGTTTTTATTAGTATGGTATGCTCAGAATGTTTGAAGTAATCATATCAATGTTGGTAAGGAGTTAGAGATTTATTCTTGAAAATTGTAGCAAAACAGAGGATCATAGGAATCTATGAATGTTCCAGTTGATATATGTTGGTATCGCGATAAATCTTTGTAAAGGAAGTTGTGATTTTGTGTTTTTGATCTTCACGGAAAATGAATCAGGGAGATTTTACATATTTATAGATTTGATTGCACAATTTTTTGTAGACTTATTAGTTAGTAATCGTTGCATATGATGTGTAGAGAGAGAGATGTCCTTAGAGTATATATATATAACAGCATCAGTTGAAGTAGATCCACAATCCTCAGATCAGATCTGACTATGTCATTAAGACATGGTCAAATTATCCTTGAATAGAAATATTCATTGAGCCATTCATGTAAAATTTCACAAATAACAATGGTAGTAAGAATCTGGTGGTAACTCAGCATCTGATGGTATCTTAGACTAGCGGTGACCTAGAGTCTGATGTTGAATTAGAGTCTGACGATAACAATCATAGTAATATCTCATCCTATTGGTAGCTCATTTGGTGGTAATATTCCTTGCAGTGACTCACCTCAGTAGTAGCTCTTGGATAACGGTATCAAGTCCTAGCAGTGAATCTTGGTTAACTGTGAATCTAGACAATCTCACTGATTCATCTGTACAATCACACCAATTCATTTTCTATAAAGATCAACAACACATAAGAACAACTTCCTTTACAAATATTAATTGAGATACCAATAAAGATCAAATGGAACAACTATAGATTCCTACATTCATCTATTGTGTTATAATTTTCTTTAACCAAGAATGAAATCATCACAGATGATGATATGAGGACATATAACATTCTAAGCATACCAGTCTAAGAATTACTATTCTTTATTTATCTTTTAGTTTATTATTTTTCTTTTGAGGAGTCTGTTGTTACTCTGTTATCAAACACACATTGTCTCCTGCACCTAACTGAAGAATTATTGTTATTTTATCCTTTATTTACATTTTTTCCCACAGTGTTTGTAGAAGAGGTCCTTATATAGCCTATTATATATTAACTTACCACATATAACTGTGGAAGAGTCTCTTTATCCTATATATCTTGTAGTTGTTTTTTTACTTGATCTAGGTTGTAGATTTGTTTGATTATTATTATAATTTACTTAGAATCAGGTGATTTCCAAGTGGAGGGGATTAAATCTCATCTTGAGACAAAACCTCTTTTTTATTCTATTTTATTATTCTAAATTGTATTATTATCAAAACCTAGATTGTTTTTAATCTATAAAAAAAATTATTAATTTTATAATTAATCTTAACTAGTGTTTATATTTGATTTTTTATATAAATTGATTTCAAAAGCTAAGATAATTCTAAACATTCTTTCAACTAAGACATAATCACACATTGAGAAATATTTTAAAAAGGGTTGATCTTATATCAATATTCTATTTTTATTAATTATCAGGTTTGTTTTGTTAATGGTATTTTATTATGAGTTTATTTTTAATATAAATTTTTACTGGGAACTCAATTCACCCCCCCCCCCCCTCTTGAGTTACTCACTCTGACCAACAAAATTCTAATAACTAGAATAAAACACTACTTAAAAAACTTCTTAATATGTATAAAAATTGGAATCATAATCGGCCAATATATATATGGATACTACTATATTCAATAAGATTCTATTTCTCAATTCCATAGCCTATCTACAATTATATATCAAATTGACCTATAAGAAAACATAGTTATGTATACCCTTTAAAAATATCATTCTTATAACTCCAATCACCATAAACTAATACTTTATATTATCTCAATTATTATAGGATAATACTAATTACTACCTTGTACAGTCCTCCTAGAACTCTTTTATAATTTTCTACCATGATTTTTGCAAAATAAAAGAAAAATATTTGTACATATCAGGTAATATGTGATAGATTTTAAAAATTATTCCTATAGAATTTTATTCATTATAATAATATCCTCATATGACATAACACACCACCTTAGAGATATTTTTACACCATGTGACATAAGAATAAATTCACACTTGAATTTTTACATCTTGAATTTTTAAATACTTTGTTAATGTGTACACTATTGCTAGATCTAAGAAACCCCATATATATATCTTGTCTGACATTATTCCCTAGAAATTTGGTTTCTATATTATTTAATTTATTATAGAAATTTTTTTATTTTAGTATTAATTGAATGTAAGATTAATATATGTTTTCAATAGGTCATTAATAATGTATTTCAAATGGAAAACTTTTTCACTCCCGCTAAAATCTTATAGACACAGGGTGCGAATTTTATTTTAATAAAAAATATCTCGTAATGATTTATAAAAATTAATATTTCGAGATCATGATGCTTTATTTATCCCATAAATAGTTCTTTGTGACTTTCATAAATTATTGGAATTATTCTATGTAACCAACCCTTCAATTTGTGACACATATAAATCATCCACACGGCCCCGTTAAGGATGGTGGTGTTGATATCCATTTTCCAAATTTTTTGACCAAAGATGGTTTCTATGATAAGTAAACATATAATAGATATTAGGATAATTAATATTGAATATACTTCTTTATAGTCACTACCCTTAAATTTCATGAAAACTTACCAGCCAATCATGCCTTATAGGTACCAATTTTCCAATCCATGTCTAGTTTTCTCTTTAATACATCAATGGATTTACATTAAATTAAGAAACCAATAAAATAAATAACTATATTTTGGTACATAGAAACCATTTATGAGTTCATACCAATATTTTAATTTTAATATGTCTCCATTTAATGCTTAGTTATAGTATTATAATTCATTATTTTCATCAAACAATATATCACCTACAAAACCATTTATCTTGGGTTTTGAATTTCCTATGCATTATGTGTATATAGAAAAACTTCCCACACTAATTTTTTTGTATTTTATGTTTCTATTCCAACTCATGTGCATATGGATCCTTGAAATTATTAAAGTATATATTTCTCCCATTAGCTCAAATAGATATGTGTTTCCCTCTAATAGAAATATAATAAAAACATGAAAAATACTTTTCTTTCTTGTGGATAGTTGTATCCTAAGTATCTTTTAGGATAATCAAATGAGATACAATTAGTATTTACCTGATGCAAGTTTATTGATATAATAATCAATAATAAATAATTTTCATCTAAACATGTGAATTCTATGAGTAATGGATTTATTTCATATTATTACTTATATGACATCCGTAAATCAAAATAGTTTTTATACAGTTAAATATTTAACATCCCTATTTTCAAATCATGTTTAGAAAGAAATAATGAAAGAATTTCAGTAATTATAAGACTCTTAATCGATCCTCGTTTTAATAAAATCATTACTATGATTTTGATAAATTAATGTGATTTTAGGAATAACTCCACTCAATATTATAATAAGTGGTTATTTATAGGTTAAGATAAAATTCAAATCATCCACTAGAATCTACTCTTAATCTTTTACCAATAATATTCTTTAACTCACTTTACATCCTTAAAATATCTTAATGTAATATCATAAATTATATAAATTTACCTCTAACTTCTTATTATAATAGTTTAAATGTATCTTGATAATTTGATTCTAAAATAATTTTACTATAAGACCCTTAATTTCTAAAGGATTATTTGTCTTTAAACACTAGAAGTAATCATGTAAAAAACCTAATATTCTTATCTCAAAAGAGTATAAACACCCTTCTAGGTATATCCTTGACATTTAATTTTAGTTTTACTTGATAAAAATCATATTTCCATAATTAGGTATTATTTTAGTCTTATATTTTATATTCATCGGTAATTATTGATATTGGAAATATGGGATTTAAGTGTAACTAAATTATTAATTATGTATGGCATATCATAACAAAATCCATTTAAAATATAAAATAATGTATCATTATGTCTAGAACTGTACACTGAGATAAATTTTTTGGTTAGACTCAATAAAAATAAAATAGTTTTATAAGAATCATAGCACATGGAAATATTGAATTTATGATATTATTTAGCATATGGATAAGTCATGTCCCATCAACAACATGAATATTCATATAACTTCTTATAATATTTATAATATTCATTGGTTGTTGTATTTTATATAAATATATAAATTGAATATAGTATTTAATATTCAATAAGATAATTAGAAATATTACATGTAATGATGAATATACCTGAAGTATAAGCATTCACTTTCTTCTTCTTTAATTCAAAATAATTCATATTCTAGTGACATTTATTTTCACAAGAGAAGCAAATAGCCTCTTATCCATTTATATCCCTCTGAATTTCATTTCTTCTTTGAAAGATATTGCAAAGGTACCATCAAATATATCTTCCAATTTATACTTGTATGGTTTAGTGATAATCTCATTTATCTTAAGCCTCTATTTATCTGTTTCAAGTTCTTGGAGATGATTTATCATGGTGTATGCATCCATTTTTTTATGTTTCATATTTATTTCATGGGAAATAGATTATAACATGATGAAATGAACATATGATGAAAACTCTATGTGTCTCCTATAGGAATCCTTTTCACCCCCACTCGCCTTCTAAGGCAACTAATAAGGAATGGTGGATTCTTGTATATATAATATATTTTCCTATAGTAGTACATTAGGCAAGTGTCTACACCACTCATGGAAGTTTTTGATAGTGAGGAAGTTTTCTTTGTATAACATTGAAAATAGTGTTTATGTAGCTAAATATTCTATTTTTATATAACAAATAAAATAATATAATTAGTACTTTATCTTCATTATATATCATTATTTAATTAATAAATGGACTAATTGGACTTGTGCTAGTTTTTTAAAAATCATTATCCTCCTCCATTTAATTGAGAATTTACGATCATTCAGATATTCTATCGGAAAGGATCCATATTTTCCTTCTCATAACCTAGACTATGGCTATGGAAATTACTCAAAGGTATTAAGGTAGGATTTTATTTCCAACTTCATTAGCTCATTGATCCTTGATCTGTTGAGTGAAAACCCCAATACTAAAATCTTATACTCAAATTTCCTCAACACTTGCCTCCTAATTATATTAAGTAGATTTTGGTTGTTACCATTAATAAAAATTTGGTAAATTTTACCATTATATAAATTAATACTCCTTGATAATTGAAAGTGCCTCGCATTATGGCCAAATAAAAACTTTATTTATGGTTTCATTCTAACTTAGAAAATTGAAGGAGTTATCTAACTTAATAAATTAATTGATAGATTTTATTTAACTTATATGTAAATTTAATTTAATTTGTTCTTAATATTATTGTTAATATTATGTGGATAGCACATAATTAATTAACTATTTCTAATAAAGTAATTTACATGTATTAATTTAATTTAATTTTATCTTGGCATACCTATAAAGTTATTCACTTTATGTGATCACGTTTAATCAAAAAATAAACCATTAATCACATAAATAAATAAATAACCATACATGGAAAAAATAAAATAAATATGTGATATGATCATGAGATTTTATATAGTAGTTGGTTTATCAAGTGATGATACACAACCCTGAATATAGGGTGGAAACTTCTTGAGCCTGTTAATGGATTGAGTTGCAACATTTCACTATTCTTCAATTTATCTCCATGGTTCAATTCACCTTAGATTGAGTCTTCAACCATATCCTCTAGATGGGAGATCCATCCTTTAAAAAATTTTGTTCATATGAGAGTGAGGGGATCCAGGTGTTTAGGGTTATATAAAATAATCCTTGGACAAGAAGTCCCAAACATGATAAAAGTGGGAGGGATGATTCGTAGATCACCATATTAAATTTTATAAAATTATAACATAAAACCATGAAATAAACAATTAAATTAAATGAATAAATACAAAAAATATAGAGGTCAATAATTCTAATAACCAATCAAAATAAGAAATGAAAGTTCATTTAGTATTACTAGAAATATGACCAATGTAATATGGGCCTCTGAGCGGTGTCGGTTTCCTCCCCTCCTCGCGCTAGGGTTCTCTCCATTAGGGTTTCCCTTGTCGCCGCCACTTCTTTCTCCGCCCTGGTTTTGGCCTCACCTCTCCTCCTTGGTGGTTTCTCGGTGAGTTCGTGAAACGGTGGCCTCTCCCTCGGTGTGGTGACAAGGATCTCCAGGATTTTTTGTGGAGTGGTCGGGATCTGTCTCCGGCGGCGAAGGGTGGTGGTTGTCTTCCTCAGCAGTGCATCGAAGGGCTCGACGTGGCCGCAATGTGGTTCTTTGCGGCGTTGATGTTCGAAAAGACTTCATCCTTGGCGGCGTGGTGTTTTTCTGTAGTGAGGGGCGGTTGCGATCCATCTCCTGTGGTGAAATACATTCACCCATGTCATGGGGTGGCCGGAATCTGTCTCCGGTGGCGAAGGGTGGTGATTGTCTTCCTCGGCGGCGCATCGAAGGGCCCGGCGCAGCCACAATGTGGTTCTATGCGGCTTTGATGTTTGACAGGATTTCATCCTTGGCAGCACAGTGGTTTTCTTCTATGAGGGGCGGTTGCGATCCATATCCTGCGGCGAAGGGTGGTCAGGTCGTTCTCCTTGGCAGCGCATTTACGGGTGGTCGTGACAGGTCCCCTACGGTGAAAGTTAGTCAGATCATGTTTCTATAGTGAAGGGAAAGGTTATTTCCTGGTCTTCTACTGTGGGGATGGACTTGTTCCAGTGCTTCTTTGGCATTGGTCGGTAGTGATCCAGGTCCTTTGTGTTATGATCGGCTGGGTGTGTTCTTTGGGTGGTCTGTTGTGGTCTCCGTGTGAAGAATTGTTGGCGGTGACGGGTTTTCGGTGATGATTTATATATTTGATCACTTATCTCGTGATTTGTTTTTGGATATGTGGAGGCATTGAAGTCGGAAGGCTAGTTGGCGGTGATGACCAGTGAATGGTGGAATTTTTCAAATTGTGAAATGGTGGTAGCGTTTTGTGTGGTTGGTTTGTTTCTGAAGGTGGTAAGGTAGTACAACCAGACTTGACTGCATTGAATGAGATTTAGAGGATCCAGAGCTAGCGGTTCATCTGTGTAGTGCATTTTGGATTTTTTTTGTTTGAGAGGGTATAGAGTCAGCCATCGGATCGGTCATGTACTTTGACACAGGACACTTGCTTTCCGAAATGTCTTCCATAGTGGAGAGCTTTATTATGATCAATTACTGGGGAGGAGCAGATTCATGTTGTCATTCTGGTTTTACTCTTTTTCCTTCAGGTTTATTTGTCCTATGTATATTAAGTATGTTTGGGTTTCCCCCTTCTTCCCTCAAAAGGGGGGTTTTATCATATAAAAAAAATTTAAGGATTTTGGGCCATTGGATGGTATTACTAGAAATCATTTCCATTCGTTATAATTAAGATAAATTTACTAGAATTAATGAATTCAACAACTGATTGATTAATTAATTCATCTAAATATTTTATCCTAATGGTCTTTAATAAAAGTTAATATTCTCATCCTATTCTATTTTAAATAATTTCAATTTTAATTTTAAAATAATTAAGTATATGATGTGTACTTAAGAGGCCACATGACATGTACCTTCTATGTCGGATTAAATCTAGTGTTGAAATTTAAAACTTAGATGGGATATACAATCACATGAAATATCATGTGACATGCACTGTGTGTGACCCTCTTCATATACTATATACTTACATGACATGTATGTTCTAATTCCTCAAAATCAAAGTATTAATTTTCAATTTAAAATAAACTTGTGTTAAATATCTTGTTTCACACACAACACTAAACCAAAACAAACAGAGACACATTTTATTGTGATAAATATAAATATTTTATATAAATAATTGAATTTGTAGGTAAAAATATTGTTAACCAAATTGTGAAATATATATATATATTTGGAATAAAAACAATGGTCACTTTTAATACTTATTCACAAATTAAATTCAATTAGAATAACTAAAAAACTAATAAGATCATTTTATGCTTAAAAATGTATTGGTTCTAAAATGATTTTCTATGTGATTTAATTTTTTTTATGAAACTAAATATATTATTCTTAAATTATGATAAAATATATTAACGCTAATTTAAATTAGTTTTTTATAAGAAATAAGAATAATAACAGATAGTATTTAAAAATTCATTTTCATAAAAAATGGTTCTCATTATATTTATGTTTCTATTTAAAACCTAAATTCTTGAATTTTAGTATTTCAATTTGAATAAATAAAATTAATTTTTTTATTCATCATAAAGATATTTTCTTAGGATTAATTTTTTTTATTTTTCTGAAATATATGATTTTTTGGTGAATAGTGAAAAGTACAGTTTTTTACGAATATTGTAACTCTTATAACTTTATCATTTTATAAGAAAGACTTAATAGTTTATAAAAAAATTAATTGATCAAGGATTAATTTTATGAATAAAATTATGTATTTAAAAATACAATTTTCTATTTTTAAAACTTACGTTTAACATTTCGGAACTTAAGATATATTTTGTTAAAAACTATTTTTGGAATTTTATTTTAATTGATTATTCTCATGGTTAAATTATATTTTGTATTTATTTGAAATAAAAATAAGTCATATTTGTTTAAAAATAAATCAATTAATTTCATATAAATCAACAACATTGATAATTTTATCCTAAATATAATTTTTATGCTTAAAAATATACTATTTTTTAAAATCTTTTTTGCACATTATGTGTGCTAGTACTAAAATTGATTTTTCATGCCCTTAGAAATTTTATTTGATAAAATAATTTTCATCTATGAAGTCATAATGTTTGAATTCAACAATAATTCCAATTAAAATTTTAGACATTAAAATTAATTACCAAGGTTAAAATGTGTTACCACGGTAAAATTCAAAAAAGGTAAAAATGGTTTTACTAAGTTAAAAGACAAAAAACATTTTAAAAACATATTTTCAAATGAATTTATAAGGTGTGTATTGGCCAAACCATTTATCCTCTCCATTATTATCGACTTTGTAGTCCACTTTCTACATAAAACATGAGCTCCCTTTATATTAAGAAGTCATATTTTAAAACTTTCATTCCCTTAAGTTATAAAAGGGTCATTATACCAAAAATTATAATTCCACTAGAATCCTATTCCACTTAACTAAGACTCTATTAACTATAAGGTTCCCAAAGTTCTCTATTACCAAGGAGTACATCAAAAGAAATATCAAATTCTTAAGATAAGTATTAATCATTCTCTAATAATTTTTCATGTCTATCTTTCTTGTCCAAACCTATCTTACCCATTACAACGCGATTAGATAAAAATTATTCACATACTGATATTTTATTATATTTTTGGAATAAAATATTCCTACCTTTCACCCTTTTTACCTAGGAAAATGAAAATTTCATCATGTGTACGTGTGGACTACAGTGCCCATGAATGATGTGTTATTATTTTCATAACTACCATACATAGATGGTTTTGAAATGTTATTTAATGTCTAAGAGGCATATTAATGACATTTTTATTATTCTGAAAATATAAACTATTTTCTACTCTTCTCTCATACTATAGAATATGAAAACAGTACTCATGTTTACATATAGACTACTACCTACATTAAGTGGTATATTTCATTTTATATCTCTATAGTACTTTACAATTTATCTAACTATATTAAAATAATATACATCACCTTAAAAATATAAATAGAATCATTATTATTCTATAATAATTATATTATTCTAAAATAATCACATTCTAAAATATACTCACCCATCGATTGTAGCATATTCTTGTCTTGTTTGATCTAACCACCTATATGAACAATGATTTAAATTTGTATCATAGATGAATATGGAAACTTAAATAAAGTTATTATTAGAAATAAATGAAAAAAATATTTTTTTGTATTAAGGTTATATAAATTTTATATTGACAGAAAATTAACTTTTTTATTATCAAAACAATTTTGAGGGAAAAAGTGAGAAACCACAATGTCCAACAATGACTACATAACAAACATAATAGAAAATACCTAGAACAAACTACAGGATCAAGTCCACCCCATGACACAAGCCTTCACCGCTGCAAAACCCTTCAGCAAGTACAATTATTCAGAAACCACAGGCATGGAACTGATGTCCGAGACATACCATTTCAACATCCAAGTCCAAAATACCTGATCTAGATAAGGCTTCAAGATCTGATCCTCATCTGAAGCTAAACCAAGTAGAGTGTTGGATGGAAACACCTAAATAAGCCCAACATAGACACAAATCGTACACCAATCAACTCAAAAATCACAGAAATTGGAAATTTTTAAATCATAATACAAAATTTATTCTATTACCCTGAATAATCTAGAAATTATGAACTTTTAATAAAATAACAAGGACTGAAATTGATAATACAAAGTGTATATGTAACAATTAAGATTGTTAACACCATATAGTAAAAATAAACTATAACTAACTAATATATTTATAATAATTGATTCTAATAAAATTATATAAAAAGTGTTATAAATTAGTATAGTTATAAAATGACCAATTAAAATATTTATTTTTATTCTAAAGGATTCTATAGTGTGTTTGACTAAAATGAGAATACAAGGTAGGGGTGTTTCTTAACTCAATACTTTTTATTGAGTTATATACTTCTCTTTTAAATTAATTTTTATAAGTTGGGTAAATTATACTATAAGATTGAATTAGGTTTTATTTGCTATTTTTTATATATATTTACTTTCATATCGCATAAACCCCCTTTCAAATGTTTCTTACTTTTTGAATTATGATGTTCATGAAGGTTTATGTCCCAATTTCCATTCATTGAGGCATGTTTTCAAGTTGTGCACTGATTCTTATTTTATATGGTATACTTTATACCCCATTGGATAATATTATTATTATTATTATTATTATTTCATGATATTTAAAATTATTTTTATAAATCCATTATTCCATTCTTTTTTATTCAATTTTTACCAAATTTATAAGGGTTTTTCTTGACTCAACTTCTTTTATTGAGTCAAAATGATTCATATTTGAATATGTTTTTACATAATGGTTTTATTCTATTATATAATAAAATTATAATTCTTTTATTCTATATTATTAAGAGAATAACATTGGTATATTTATTTCTTTATAAAATTTAATGATGTTACAAATAATAATCATCCTTTATAAATGATCTCTTCTTCTTTCATATCTACATTCACTCTTCCAGCTAATGTTATCATTTCTTATTTTGAAATCCATATATATCGTATCTCTAGTGATATTAAAAAATCTAATTATTTCTTTTCAAAAGGATGATTTATCATTCTTTTTATGATGAATTTTTTCAATAATGGTATTTTAAAATGTTAAAAAGGTTTTCTTTCCTTTCCTAAATGTACATTTTATCTTATGCACTATATTTTTTCAATTTATATTTATTTATTTTAATGTTTACATTATTGGTAATTAATTATAAATACGGTTTTAAAAATATTTATAATAACTTTCTTGAAAATGATTTTTGAAATTAAATCATAAATATGAATTTTTATGAAAATGATATGAAATATATTTTTAATATTTTCATTCCATTTTATCTCTAAGAGATCTAGATCACATAAAGTTATATTTCATGAATTGTCCACTAAATTTCCACATGAAATATTACTTTTAAGTTATTACATTCTGGTATAAACTAATATATCTCTTGGTTTCATTCCATGTGATGTCAAATGGAAAATATATGAATTGAAAAGGCCAAACCAAGATGGTTGTATCATTGAGAGAGGGTGGGTGAATTAGTGTTATGTTTTTCTTTTAAGTTTATATTATTTTAGAATAACCTTCACCTCAAATTAAATATATAACACTTTTCTGGAGAAAAAAATCACATATCCACTATAACACAACTATTTACAAGGTTCACTACTCAATAAGAGTAGCTACATCCTTGGCATGGTTTGGAAATAATCCAATACCATACCATCCAATAAAAAAATCCTTTTGTGTGGATAAAAAAAGTAGGATATACCCTTAAACTTGTATATCACTATGATTAATACAATATTTAGTGTGCTTCTTCTAGGATGAACGATGTAAAACAAGTTTCTGTAACAAGTTAAGAAACCTTCACCACTTGGTTCAAAACATGTTACTGTGATGCCTTATCAACTTCCACTTTGTAATTCTTCAGAACAAAATACTTCACACTCCTACCCAGTAATAGGTAAAAACTTTACTTTTTTATTTCAAAAAAAAACTCAGTATGTTGGCTAAGTTTGATTCCCCAGTCTGATTCTTTAGTCTATAAAATAGATAAGAAATGATAATCTAAAAAAATTAAACCACCTAAAACTTTCCCACGAAACCTAAGTCTGATTGCTTAGTATGAAGTAGTAACTCTTTATTCTTCTTCTTCTATACAGAAAACATCCTCATGAAAAATCTATTCAGAAACTTATTCTCTCTTCCAAAACATCCTTTTATTTATATCTATCTTCACACATGAAAAGTACAAGAGTTAGAAATTATAATGCACTTCATAGTATTTATAGTTATTCCAAAAGTGGTATGGTAGGGTATCTAAAAAAATTTCTTGCTCGACCAAATTTCTCAAAACTCAAAATCCCCATTCATTTATACTCTATATTTTACTTCTTCAATGCTTCTTAAATATTCCAAATTCTTCTTGAAACTTATCATATCTTATTAAAAACTTCACCTTTCTTTGAACTTTATAAAAATTACTCATTATGATACCAAGGTAATTCTGATGTTTCTTTATTACAATTAAAATATACATAAAACTAAAAACTTCTCATTCCATTGCTCCTTACCATTTGAGACTTTTGAAATCATTTGATAGAAAAATGAATTTTCATTATGATTCTCCATACGAACTAAAATACATAAATCTTTGAAATAATTCTTCCATAAACATCATTGAAAATTTTGAAGCATTCAAAAACCTCCATCGATAAAACCTTGGCAGAAAGAACCCCCTTTGATAACACAACCAAAAAATATTCAAATCATTTCTCCTTTTCATCAATTGTTTTAATATTCCTCATACCATCTCTAATGAAGTACTATGTCCAATAAATTATCGGTGTCATCCTATTTCTGGTGAATCGATCTCTACTTCACTCTGATAGATCGGTGTCAAGTGTTGTCTGATAAATCTTCACCCACTTGGAAAACAAACAATAGTTCTTTTTCTCTTGACTTAGTTTAGAGAAAACAAAGCATGAATTCATTTTCTCTTGACCTAAATGAATAATAACACAACCAAATGAAAATTTTAGACTAATTTTTTTATCATAATTTGGTTTATCAATATGTGATCCCATTACGCATTGGTCTCAATAACTCCTACTTTATTATCTTTATCAAAAAACTTCTCTTCCTCTTATCATATTTTTTAACCATCATTACGTCTGATGTATTGGTGGCACACCACATTTGATGGACCAATGTCAATAACAACATCTTTTCTTTAAAACATTTCAACATATGAATAATCTTATGAGATTGTTTATTCATTGAATCGAAGAATCTGTTGGATTGAATAGTTTGATAAATTAGTCAATTAGTGCTTCAGAAAAACTTCAATTTCAATAGCTTTAAACTCCCATATTTTCTTCTCCCACAAACTCCTACTTGTATCATCAATTCTCCATAACTTTGAGAACTTTAGGATCAAAATATCATTGGCTGAATTACATTTCAATTTCCTATGAATTCCCATACTTCCATCACCTTTTGTCTTTCCTACCAAAACTCAATCTGATTGGCACCACTATGAATGAATTGGACACCTTTTATCCTTTTCTTTCACAAATATTATATCATAATTTTTGATTAAATCATTATGTTGAAAACATAAAAATTAGAAAATAATCGTTAAATTTATTATAGAGACATTTATTCTCTGATACATTCCCACATACTGAATAAAACATTTATTTTTGACCCATGGTGAGTCCAAAAAATAACTTCAACCAAAAAACGTCTTCAGGAACTGACGTAATTTCTTAAGAATTTTGTGTTAGATTTTCTAATTCTATTACTCCTATCCTATCATTAAAACTTATAAAGTAAAGTGATTTATTTTCTTTACAACAAAAAAAACTTGTAGTACAAACTTCTTTTAGAATTTAAAAACAACTTCTAGCCAGCTTGGTCCCAACAATCACCCCCTTTGGATTTTTTTCCACCAAGTTTCATAAATCATTGAACATTGTAATATCAAGATATGGATTGCTAATAAATAATTCTAAGACTACGTAAGCAATTTCATTGTAGTAAACAATAATATTTGATATAAAAACTATGTTGTCTTAATGTAGTGACTTACAAAACTTTCTTCAACCTTTATAACTTTCTTTCCATATTTCTATAACTTCTTTAATCCTGTAAAAAAATTTCCTAAAAACTCATCAAAAAACAATTAAAAAATTTCACACACTTACATGTTGAGTTAAGATCTTACCCAAAACTCCACCTATATACATGATTCCTTATATTGTTTATCGCAAATCAATTAATAGATTTATGAAACATTATACCCCTTTGAAAATAATATCCAAAGACTATATGAGAGTATGGAAAAAATACATACATCAACCTTATAGAGAATTAGGTTGGACACCCATTTTTAACCTCATATTAAAAAATTATTCCTTTGGTAATGGTTTAGTGAATATGTCAGCAACTTGTTCTGATATAGGAACATACTTCAGATTGAATTAATTATTATCCACATTCTCTTTGATGAAGTGATATGTTATATGAATATGTTTTGAATGACACTATTGTGTTGTATTTCTTATAAATTTTATAGAAATATGATTATCAAAATCCAAGAAAATAGGCAAATTCACTTTAAAAACTAATTCTTCTAACTGATTCTTCATTTGCATAAGTTGTGTGGTATCTTGAGTGATAAAAACATACTCAGATTCAGTCATGATAAGAGACACTAAATTTCATTTATTAGTATTCCAACTTACACAACATTCCCCCAAAAAGAAAACTCCACCAATTTTTTACCTTTTATCATCAACACATCCTACCCAATCAGCGTCTGTGTAGCTAAAAAATTCAATTCTTTTTAAGCTATCGCACATGGTTTTGAAATATGTTGTGCCTTTTATGTATTTAATAATTATTTTCCAAGCTAATATATGTGATTATTTTGGATCACTTTGGAATCTTTCAAATAAGGTAACAGTATAAACAATGTCTTTTCTTGAGGCATTCAAATATAAAAAACTTCCAATTAGCTTATTAAACTCTTTAGATTCATCTTACTTGCCTTATCTATCTTTAGTCAACTTAGTTCCCACTAAAATTATGGAAATAGGTTTTAAAGATTCCATTCCAAACTTCTTATAAAGTTCCATAGAATAATTTTATTGATAAATAAATATATATTTTTCTTTTGTTAAAATTTATAACCCCTGAAAGTATCTCATTTCACCCAACATGGAAATTTCAAACAAATTTTTCATTTCTTCAGAAAACCATTCACATATTCTTTTTTTATTCTCAGGAAATATAATTTCATCAACACATACAATAACAATGAGGTAAGTTTCCTAAATTTATTTGATACTATCAACCCTTTATTAGAATTCAAATTCTTTAAGTAGGTTTTTAATTTGGAATACCAAGATCTCATAACTTTCTTCTGCCCATACAAATATTTCTTTAACTTTCACACATAACTTTCATCCTTCCTAATAAAAAAACCACATGGTTATTCAACATAGACTTATCCATAAAGTTCTCAATTTATAAAGGATGACTTTATATCCATCTAAAAAATTATATAACTTCATTGTGAAGCAATTGTAAGAAAGATTATAACTATTTTTAACCTTTCCTCCATAGAAAAGGTCTCATAAAAATCAATACCTTTAATATGTGAGTAAACTTTGAAAACCAATCTTGATTTATTTATTATAACTTTACCATATTCATTTAACTTGTTTTGGAACACCCACTTTATACCAATAACATTTTTTCATTTGGCTTGGATAAAAGTTCCCAAGTATAATTCTTCTCAATTTGATCCAACTCTTCATTCATATCCTGAATCCATTCCAAATGATCAAAATATTTACTAACATCTTTTGGATCAACTTTTGAATACAAACAAGTATGTGTAAGGACTTTTGATTTTATTCTTCTTTGAAACTTTTGATTTTAATCACCAATTATGTTATGTGCTTCCACTTTCTTCCTCAACCTAGGATGATATTTTTGAAATTCTTACTCATCGCTAGAAATAGTTGAGTCTCATTCTTCCACCTATGTTTAATCACAATTGTTTGCATCCATATCATGTTTATTTATAACAATTCTTTCATTCTATTTATCTTCCTCACTTTCATGTGTTTTGATAGTATCTTCCTCAACTTTATCAATAACTTTAACATCAACGAAATCAAAAAGTATACTTGTTTCTGTGTTAAAACATCTATATCATCTTCCATATAGATCGTAGTAAAGAAATATTCCATCTTCACCTCTCTAATCAAACTTAAAAATATTTCCACTTTTTCCTTTATGATTCATGGAATCCCAAAAACTATTAACTGTTTTAATCTTGGAATTTTATCATAAAACATTTCATATGGATTCATATCAGAACTTGGATGATAGAAGCACCAATTATGAATATAAACAACTATTCTCATAGATTTCCTCCAAAATTAATTAGAAATACCATGTTCAAGTAACATAGTACACCCCATTTCAACCAAACATATATTCTTCCTTTTAGCAACAAAATTTTTGTGGTGTGTATGGTGTACTAAAATCATAATGACTTCCATGTTTTTCAACATAACTTTTTAATTTTTAATTATTGTATTCATAAACATTATCATTTCTCAACTTCTTCATAGAATACCCACATTCCTTCTCATATCTTCTCTGGAAACTTTTAAACATATTCAGAGCATCTGACTTATGTTTCAAATATATAACAAAATTATTACAAGTAAAATCATCGATGAAATAAATGAAGTAGTTATCAAAAAATATTGATTCTTTTCACATTGACTCACAAATATGAGAATGAATAATTTTCAAGGGTCAAGTTGAATGAATATCAACTTTATTACTCACAAATTTTATAATCTTCCATTTCTGAAAAATTATTCAACACCGATCTCTTATTCTTGACATATCAATAATAATATGAATATTTACTCTCTTTGATAACTTAATCATGTTTATTTTTCACATATTTCCTAACTTTTTATTTCATAAATGATTTTATTACATCATGACAAAGAAACATGAATTCTGAACTTCACTAACTTTGTTGGTTATGGCCATATACTTGACTTTCCTAGATTTCATATAATTATGAAAATTTTCATTCTTTCAACCTTTGAAGGTAGATTTGGTAAATCCTTCTCAAGTTTACACTTTTCATAACTTTAAATGGATTCTGATATAGAGTTCTTGAAATTTTCTATTTTATTATCAACTTTAGAAAACTTTTGTGTAACAAGTTCTAACTCTTCTTCCTTTTCTTTAAAATTTACTTCAATATGTTTGTTTTGATTTTTTTTTCTCAATATACTTATTCAAAAATTAAATTTATTCCAATAACATATCCTTCTCTTTAGAAAGAAATTATTTTTTAAAAATTTCCTTATTCAACTTATTGAATTCTTTTTCAAGTCTTATAATAATTTTGAGACATTATTTTAACTCTCTTTATATGTGAAATTCTAACTCATTATATTCTTCTTCAGAACTACTACTTCCAAAAACTTCATCATTAACTAATGCAATGAAATTATTTTCTCCAGCATCCTCAGGGAACTTTTTGGATTCAACTTTACTTTCTTCCTCTTCATCATATTTAGACAAATAAATTATCCTTTTGGATTTGGATAACTCTCTATATTTTCCCTTGTAATAAGATTTTTCATTTTCACCCTATTTATTCAAAGATCTTCTTATCCTCCTATCATCTTCCTCACTATAGTGCCCCAACCCCATAAATCCTGGATTAGGTGTCTACTACCATTATATTAGAATGATTACAAGGAAAAAAATCCCGAAGGACTAAATAGTTTAGTAGTCATGGTAAACTAGATACATACATGAGTCATGTATTACAAATGAATACAATAATTACAAAATATTTTTTTTTTTAAGGATAACTTTATTACCACTTAGATTATCCATATATATCTTTCTTAGTACACTTCTTGGATTCCTGATGAAATGAAACAAAATAATGGTGATCACAAATGCTCGATGAGGGTAAAATATAGCAGAATAAATAATTTATTATTGAGAATAATCAACATGGAAATGTAATAATTGAACACAAATTCCATGTTATCAATAAACAGAGAAGGAAGGGAATAAACAACATGGAAAGGTAAATAACTGAAGACAGATGTCATATAATCAATAAACTAAGTGGATAACAATATGTAAAGGTAATAAATATAAACATGTTACATTAAAATAAATGTATAAGTCATAATCAATATGGAAATGTTAAAAAATAAATTTCAATTCATTTTATCAATAAACTGTAAATAAAATGAATCAATAGATTTTTGTAAAAGTGAAAATCTCATGGATAATGATAAATGAATCTGAATGAAGGAAGTGATTAATTATTAGATTCCATATTTCCTAGGTACATGGTACCTTTACTATCAAGACCTTTTAAAATATGGTTTATAACATACGAGTTGAAGACCCTATTAGATTAGGTTATCCAACTGATTCATCCCATGAGATTATTGATGTATCAAGGGGCTATCTATAATCAGACCCCACCAATGTCGTATCTATCCAAATAATTCCTCTAATATCAAGTAATAGATTTAATTAATGAAAAAATTTCCTTATAAAATATCTTCATCAAGTAAAAGATTCATATTTATCAATATTTTCTAGATATCAAACAATTTTCAGAGTAAACACCATATGAAAAAATGGTATGTAGTTTAGACAATAATAAAATCCATGATAAATTGTATGGATATTTAGGGGAAAATTAACATTCAGTGATCACTAAAAATTTAATATTTCATGGGGAATAAATAAATGAATCAAGGGATAGAATTTAAATACTATCCTTAGACAAATAATAAAAACCATTAAAAGGAAGAATAAGTACGGTATCAATACAAGATATACCAAGTTGAGTAAAAATAAAGGTTTATTTCCATTTATTAATATAAATACTATAAAAATATATTTTAAAAACATTCTTGAGGAAAATACCCTTTTTATTTTGAACATGTAAATTAATCCTCAAAGAAACAATGGTGGGTAATTTCGTACATTTCGTACAAGGTAAAAATAATATTTCTTTTTCAAAGTAAAAATGTTATAAAAGTTTCTTGTTTGTAAAGAGATAATAATATTACTTTGAAAAAAAAATTAAAAGACAAAAAGGGTAAGAATTTATTTAATAAATAATTTTTTAATGGTTAAAAAAATTAAAACCTTTTTAGAAAACAACGTTTTTATAAGAAAATAGGTTCTCCAACTAAAGAGAGAAATGAAGTTGAGTTTTCTTAAAAAAATATTTTATAAAACATTTTAAGTAACAAAGAGTAAAAAATGGTACTATTACTTGAAAATTTCATGAACAAACATAGGATAGAAAAATTAAAGGGGTTATTAAACAATGATCCAATAATTTTCTATAATGGAATTTCAAGTGCAAACAATCCCGAATAAAATGATATTGTGAATTATACCATTGAAAAGACCATAACGTTGAAGTGAGACTCAAACAATTAATTGATTTTGTGTATCAACTATAAATCCACATAATTGAAATGGAAATAAATTATTATATTTTCAAAATCATTATTCACATAATCATGTAATATTAACGACAATAAGGATGTAATATAACCCATTGAAAAGGAATTGGGTTACGAAATTTATTTACCACTTGGGTAACTTCAAGTGTAAATCCACTTAGATTAAATAATTCAATGTAAAACTAAAAATATCATGAATAATTAATTAATTATGATATTACATATAAAATTTTAATTATGTACACCATATATATGAAATTAGATTCACAACAGTAAAGTATGCCTCAAAGAAAGGAAATTGAGATAAAGTCCCTTACTAATTTTTTTTTAATAAGGGTGAAAGGAAAGCCCCCTTTGATTAAGAAAGAAAGAAAAACTCTTTTATAATGGGAAAGAGGAAAAACATTACAAGCAGGGCACAAGACTTAAAAAACAACAACCAAGTCAAAAGAAACAAACATCCAAGTGGCCATCAGAAAACCTCATCGCCCCCCTTGCCAAGCATTGCAAAGTGAGTCCCATCAAGAAATTGCGTCACCCCCTATGCCGAGAAGTTGCACTGTGCTAGCAGCACAACGTGTCAGAGAACCTCCCCAACCAATGATGTGGAGGAGAGCCAAATGAAAGGTGCCAGCACACCTTTTTCTCTTCTGAGCCGCCCACCCGACAAAGCATGAAGAGAACTTCAGCGATGTAAACCAGATGCAATGCAAAAACAATCTGAAGAATCACTGAACAGATGACATGGAAAGGCACCCATATTCCCATCAAGGATATGACACATGACCGGATGAAGGATGTAAACACATCCCTCCCTCTTTCAAGGCCGCCCACCCAATGACACATGCAATTTACTACGTTGTTCCAAATGCAACAAGGAGAACCAAAACCCACAAGGAAAGTTGCTTCTCATGAACAAGTATGAGAAAAACGAAATAGGAAAATAGAATAAAACATAACAGATGTCAAGATCTCACTACATCTAACAACGCACATCCCTCGGCCTCCACCCAGAGCCTCAAGAACCAAACTACGCCATTCAAGGATCTTCAATAGTGAAATCAGGGGAAAAGCTCCCAAAAAATCAATTTGCAACTGAGATTTATGCAAAATGGCCCACCTCCAAGCTCAGATCCCTTCATTGATCCCCAAATACTTTCATTTGGATGAGACCAGGTAGAGGAAACCCAACAAGATTGTCGCAAGTAAGAACGAGCAGATCAAATTGGGGTGGAAGGATCTGAAACCAGATCGAAACCGGAGGGGGTAGCATTACGAGGTGCGGGAAGACCTCAGTATCAATCGAAGAAATCAAATCACAACCCAAATTACAACCCGACTGGGCACTGTCCTATACTCCACCATTCTATCACACTTCCCAACAAATCCACCATAGCACATCTCGGATGACCCGGCTGTCGCAAAAGAAAAAATCGGAACCTCCGCCGAAGACATGCATTTGAAGAACCACGCAAGCGCAAGAAAATATGATCCATCACTCGAGAGAGACAACGGCCCGTCATCACATGAAAACTACAATTCTACCATAAGAACTTGACATTGAGGCAACCTAGATCTGAACCAAATCCAGGTAATGGAGCTCAAGTAGGATGGAAACGGTGGGGAATGAAGGATGAATATGGGAAGCTCTTGGCAAAGAAGAGATTAGAGAAACCTCAATCAACAAGATCAAGGGTAGGAGATCCACACCACCGCCATAAGACTCTAAAAACCCTAGTCGCGAGTGGCATACTAGGAGAATGCAGAGCCATTTTCAAACGAGTTGTGGGTCAAACAAGTTGTGGGTAATGAGGTATGGGTGATTACCACACCACGCTTATTCTAGGACCCATTAACCACCTGCACGCCACTCATCCCAAGCTAAATTTGAGTGTGATGATACTCGAACCTACTTCTGTTCCGTTACCAGGGAGTGGCCTCCTTACACGGAACCACTAAGCCAACCCCGGTCGGCACGAAGTCCCTTACTACTTGGTTACTTTTGAATTATAATCCCCATGAAAGAAATAATTTCAAATTAAACTCTAAATACCATGAAGATAAATTTATTCATGATATAAAATACAATAGGGTAAGTACATACACCACAAAAAATAAATCAGTTGTGAAAACGGTGTAAGCCTCGCGGAAGAAAAAATTTAGACAAGAATCTCTTATCTTGTGTTTCCTTTTTGGGTGATCATCCTTTAACCTCATGTATAATAGATTTAAACATGTTAAAAAACTATAAAATAACCATAATAATAATAATAATAACAGATATTATCTTCTTATAATATATTATTACCTGTTTATTAACAATCTTTCATCATTTTCATCGTTTTGGGTGTTTATTGTCATGTTTTCCAAGTATGTTTTGACTTGTTAGATGTTGTTTCTTTTAATTATATCATGATTTCATAATATAAATAATGTAAACTAGGAATTAATTATCATATATATTTATTATATATGTATTTATAATAATCCAAAAAAATTGGAGATAATAAATGAAATGCACCGTTCATGGAGACGTTAGGTCGTACTTACGCATGAACGTTACTTCCATTTCTTGGTCATATTAAAAAATGAAAGTTAAATTATATGTAGGTATAATTTCATTATATTATAATACTTATTTCATATATTCCATATATTTTTTTAAAAAATATCCTTTATACATTACATGTACAGCATTAATGAATCACATCGCTTTGAGGAGGCGGTAGTCCACACTTTCACAAATTATGACATCTTATTCCCACAAAATGGAAAGCATAATGGTATGTGTTATATAGAAATTAAATAGGAATAAATAAATTATAAATATAATACATATATATATATAATATAAAATAGTATGTCCATCATTATTCCCATCCACAAAAATGGTGAAGGATAAAATGAACGACGTCATTTCGTGAGGCGGTAGTTCACCGTAGACACGAATAGTAAGTCTGTTACCCATTTAATTAAAGTGGGTGTAATTTTAGGTATAAACCTTAATATAAAATAATCTCAGTATATTGATGATATTTATTTTATTATTTAATCATGGAATAATATGTTTTTAGGGGATGGATAATGAAAATAAAACAAAATAGATTGAGGAAGGATGCTACCTCTTCATTGTGTAACTCCTTTTTGGTTTGAACTAAAGGGATTACTTAAAAGGATTTATTCCCAAAGGGAGGATTATAGGATTAATTTATGGAAGTTTGGATATTATTTAATTATATTTTTAGAGATTAAAATGGATTTATAGGATTCAATATGTGGGATGGTTGAGTGTCATTTTACAGTGCAGGAGGAGAAGCATTCTTCTAAATTTTTGAAAAGGGAATTCTACCCACATTCTTTCCATGTAAAGTGGTTCCAATAATGAACCAAATTAGATAAAATGGATTATATATTCTAAATATTAACATAAAATATCTTTTGAAAAATTTTATAGGTAATTTTGGGCCTTAAGTTTAAGGTTTAGTCCTTTATTAATCTAATTTTTCTCTTAATCGTTATAATTAATTTTAAACACTTTCACTAATATTTTTAGCCATATACTAAGATGATATTATTAGACATTATAAATTAATATTATTAAAAATATGGAATCTATTTTTCCAAATTCTATTCACATATTTGTAATAAATTAATTTAAAATTAATCCCACTAATGGGACAACAATACGGGTTTTTAAAGTAAAAATGTTTATAAGATTACTAATTTTTTATATCTGATTTCAAGGTGAAATTTATTAAAAATACCTAAATTGAATTAATTTACACATAATTTATCAAATTTTAATTTAAACCCAATTTAAAATATAATTTAACCTTATAAATAAATTAGGCAAAAAAGTTGTTTTAAATTAAAATTCAGTATTTTTCATTATTCATCATAAAAATGAAATATTTCTGAAAAATACCAAAAATTCACCCTAAAATTATTTTTTTGTTTATATTTCAAAAATAAAGTTTATTTTTTTATATTAAATTTAAAAAATTCATAAAAATTTGATTGAAAATATGTTCTCTATTTAAATATGGTAAAACTGCCTTTAGAAAAATATAGGTTTTTATGCATAAAATTTGGTTTGTTCTTATCTTATGAATATAAAATATATCGGATGAATATCAAAAATATTTGATTGAATATATAACATATATATATATATATAATATAATTCAATAATTTTAATTAATTTAATTTACTAATATAAAACACCTTTGGGAGTATAAAAATAAAAATATTTCTCTTATATTCAATCGGTTCATATTTTCATTTGTAATTAATTGGTAACCAATGAATTCATATTATATTTTTATAGACCATATATTTTCATAAGTTATTTAATATTATTAATAACCACTAATTTAATGACTATGTTATAACTTATTATATTAAATAATAATTTTTTAATAATATATTGTTGTTTGGTAAAACTTGGTCTTACGTGTAATGAAAACTATCGAAGAAACTCTTTTTTTCGTATGATACATGATAACTGAGTGTTGGGTGAATTAAAATATATATATATATTATATTATATTTACTAAAGATATTAAATATACCATAATGTTTTTATAGGTCATATTTCTTTCTATATTTGGTGTTGTGTGTCATACATGTTATCGAATAAAAGTTACTCTTTTAGAATATTCTAGGTGTTTCATTCTCCCCACCTTAATTAAATTTCATCCTCAAAATTTAAACTTGATATTGGTAATCAAAGGTTTTTTATTTGGAAATTAATTTTTTGAAAACCAATATCATAAAAAAATTTATAAAATATCATATTAATAAGATAGAACGAAAAGTACAAACATCACAAAGAATGACATATAACTAGGTTTCTACATAGGAGAACATCCGGGAAAAATGAAAATATGGACTTTGAGAAACAGTGTAAATATTTATAGTGGTGATTGATGTCGTCAATCATAGACAAGTGAATGATTAATGGAAAGTTAAGGTTCTAAAATTCATAAATCTGTGAGGATTTAAAATACTATCAGTTCAAGAAAAATAACAGTATTAATATAACATTTAATTTCTAAATCATTTTCTTAATGTTTTGTAATTATTTTACTGACCAATAATTTACTTACTTGATATTTTTCAATTCCATATGAACAATTTCAACTTTTTATTGTGATTTCATCAAATTATAATGCATCCCTTACTCCATTAAATAGATATCCTAAAAATAACATTGATGCCTGAACAACTAAAATACACTTTTAATGGATTTTAAGGCCCATAAAAGAGTGAAACATCTAACTATTTTTCTCTAACTATTATCCAAATAAAATATTGTAAATAAATTAATATCTAAACCAAAAAATTGATACTACTGATTTATCATTAATATTTATTTTTAAAATTCTTTATCTAAAAGTAATGAGACATAAATCAGGACATCATGTAGGCTAGTGGTAGGCGTGAAACCCTTATCATCCTTAGGTCATGGGTTCAAGTCTTGCAGCCTTGATAGACTTGATGGGTTGTCACCTAGCATATAGGTTTTCCTTTTTCTAAAACCATATTATAATAATTTCTAAAACTATATATGATGTACATCCTTTAAATTTATTCATAAATTTCATTTTCACTAAGGTTTTGAAAACAACCCTAATACATAAATACTTCATCCATTTATTTCAACATAGTTCCTTATTTGGTCTATATTTTATCTTATAGAATAGGGAATTTACATAGGTAATTTCTAGGTTCCCCACATTTAAGGAAATGAACCATAAATAGATCCTTAGGATGATATTTATTTCCTTCCATATTATCCTTCATTTCTGCTCGATAATTTTTTTTTTATGCCCTTATTTCCCACACATAAAGCATTTCCCATTCCATTTAGACACTTTCTTAGGTTTATCCTTCCACATTTCTTACATGATGGAAATAAAGCCTTATTTTCTCTATAGTCTTCACCACTCGAGCTCTTAGCAACCTCAAATTTTCTCTTCTTTTATGAGTTTGTGGATTGGTTAAGGTATATATTGTTATTCATATTTTAGGAAAACTTATTAGGAATAAACGTGATATCTTTAACTCCTATAAACACCTCATTTGGTTGTTCATTATCACAAATTTTTCTTAATGTTCAATGTTAATATGAATCCTTCAAGTTCCAACTATTGACTAAAATCAGAAAGAATAATGTTATTAACAATATTCATATTCAGAAAATCATTTAAAAATTTATAGGATATATAATTCTTGATACCTGATTTTCAATCTAAAACACCTTAGGTTTAACCAAGGTTATACATTTTCATTATATATTCAAATAATTCATAATGTTTTGTGTAAAAAATGTGAATTATCCTAAGAATATCCCCTAGGAGTTTCAAACCAGGTGAATAGTAAGTCATATTTACATGTACTATGTTATGTTTTGAGTCAGGCCTAACACACCTTTTCATAGTTGTTACCCCTAGGTGCATCTGTTCCATAACCACATCCACTTATAGTATCTAGATAGGGATGTATTTCTATAAAAACCACATAATATCTATCTAACCAAAATTTTAGGATGTTCTTATATACTTATCCTTAAATTATATCTTATTTTTTTGTTATCTAATCCATTTTTTCCTAAATATAGTTCTCAAGGTTGCTACTAAACTTATTTTGATAACAATTGTTGCACCTTCACCCCAAAAAGTGTCGATCCAATGTCTACTACAATTACATTTTCATGATTACAAGGAAACAAATTCTGAAGTACTGAAGAGTTTAGTAATCTTAGTAAACCAGATATATACATTGGTCTCATATTAAAAATGAATACATTAATTACAACATTTTTTTATTTCAAGTATAAATTTATTCCCACTTAGAATATTCTTGTATATAGTTCTTAGTACACTTATTGGATTCCTGGGGAAAGGAAACAAAATAAGGGTGAGCTAAAATAATCAGTAAGGGTAAAATACATTGGAACAAATAATTAATCAATGAGAATAATCAATATGATAAGGTAATAATTGAACACACTGAAACATAATATAGAAACTGAGAAGGAAATGCATAAATAATATGGAAATGTAAATAACTAAAAACATGTGCCATATAATCGATAAACCGATTAGATACATAATATAGTATGGTGATAACTGGAAACACATTCCATTAAAATAAATGGACCATGAATAATCAATATGGAAAGGTAAATTACTAAAATCCATATCATTTAATCAATAAACTGATAATGAAATTCATCCATATATTTTTTTCATGGTGAAAATATCATGGATAATGATAACTGAATCTAAATATAGGAAATTCTTAATTATTAGACACCATGTTTCCTAGGTACGTGGTGCATTTACCATCAAGACCATTCATAGGGAATTTTATAACATACTCATTGAAAAACCCATTTTCTTAGGATATACAAATGAATCGTCCCATGAGACTATCGATTCATCGAGGGACTATCTATAACCAGGCCCCACCCATTTTGTACCTATCTAAATCATTCTTAACATATCAAATATTCGATTTAATTCATGAACAATGTGCCTTATCAAATATCTGCATTGGGTAAAAGATGAGGATTTATCAATATTTTTCCAGATATCAGATAAATTTAAAAGTAAATACCATATGAAAAAAATGGTATATGGTTTAGGTAATAATCATATCCATGATAAATGATATGGATATTCAGGTTAAACATAATGTTCAATGATCTCTGAAATTTGAATATTTTAAGGGGACTACAAAAAGGAATCTAAGGAGTGAATTTAAATATTATCCTTAAACAAATAAATAAAAAACCATACAGATGAATAATAAGGATTGTATCAATAAAACATATTCTAAGTGGAGTAAAAATAAATGGTTTTTTTCATTGATGAATATAAATACTATAAAAATATCTTTTCAAAACATTCTTGAGGAAAATATCAATTTTATTTTGAAAAACATTTTGAAAGGTATTTTATTCAAAAATCACTTAAAAATATTTTCTTTAAAAATTAAACTTTTAAACTTTCAAAGTAACCCTCATATAAATGATTATAGGTAATTCTATACATGTAGTTCAAGGTAAAAAGAATATTCCTTTTTCAAGGTAAAAAGGTCAGAAAATTTCATTATTCGGGAAGCGACAAGAAGGTTACTTTGAAATAATTTGTAAAAGAAAAAAAGGGCAAATTTTTATTTAATAAATAATTTTTTAAAGTTTAAAAAATTAAAACCTTTTTATAAAATAGGTTTTTTTAAGAAAACAGGTTCTCTGACTAAAGAAATAAATGTAGTCAAATTTTTTAAAAAATATTTTCTAAAACATTTTATGTACTAAAGATCTGAAAATTGTATTATTACTTAAAAATGGTCATGATAAACGAGAGTATAATAAAATTAAATGGTTTATTGAATAATTATCTAATAATTTTCTCTAATGGAAGTTTATGTGCAAATAATACTGAATAAAATGATATTTTGAAGTAAACCCTTGAAAATACCATAACGTTGAAGTGAGACTAAACCAATTAATTTATTCTATGTATCAAATATAAATTTAAATAACAAAAGTTTAAATATATAAATATATGGTTAAAATAATTATACACATAATCATATAATATTAATAAGAATGAGGAAGTAATATAACTCAATGAAAGGTAATTGGGTTATGAAATTTTGTTACCACCTGGGTAACTTTAAGTGTAAATCCCCTAATATGAAATAATTAAAATTAAAACATAAAATATCATTAATAATGAATTAATAATGATATTATATGTAAAATTGTAAGTATTTACACCATATATAAGAAATTAGGTTCACAATAATAAAGTATGCCTCAACAAAAGGAAATTGAGATTAAGTCCTTTACTACTTGGTAACTTTTGAATTATAATCCCCATGAAATAAATAATTTCAAATAAAACAATAAATATCATTAATATAAATTTATTTATGATATAAAATACAATAGTTTTAGTATATACACCACAAAAAAATAAATAATCGGTGAAAATGGTGCAAGCCTCACGGAAGAAAAAAGTGAGACAAGAATCTCTTATCTTATGTTACTTTTTGGATGATCATCCTTTAAACTCATGTATAAGGGTTTTAAATATGTTAATAACTTATAACAAAATCATAATAATATTTATTATATCATATATGATCTTCTTATAATATCTTATTACCTGTTTTTTAACAATCTTTAATCATTTTTATTGTTTCAGGTGTTAATTATCATGTTTTCTAAATATATTTTGACTCATTATTTGTTGTTCCAATTAATTATATAATGATTTAATCATATAAATAATGTAACCATGAATTAATTAATTAATATATATTCATTATATATTTATTTATAATAATCCATAAATTTTGGAGATAATAAAGGAAATGCACCATTCATGGTGATGGTAAGTCATACGTACGCCTGAACACTACTTCAATTTCTTTTTCATATTAAAAGAATGAAAATTAAATGATATATATGAATAATATAATTACAAAATAATATTTATGTCATATATTTTCCATATTTATCTTAAAATATTCCTTTAGACATTCCATTTATAGCATGAACAAATCACATCGCTTTGAGGAGGTGGTAGTCCACACTTCCCCAAACGATGTTATCTTATTCCCAAAAAATGGAAAGCATAATGGTATGTGTTATATAAAAATTAAAGAATAAATATAATATAAATACCATATATATATAATATAAAAATATTGTTTACATCATAATTCCCAACCATGAAAGGTGGTAAAGGAAAAAACGAACGACATTATTTTGTAAGGCGATAGTTCACAATACACACGAACGGTAAGTTTGTTGCCCATTTGATAGAAGTGTGTGTAACTATAGGTATAAATCATAATATAAAAATAAATTAGTATATTTAGGATACAAATTTTTATATTTAATCATGGAATAAGAATATTTTAAGTGTTGGAGAATAAAAATAAAACAAAATATCTTGAAGAAGGATGTTATCTCTTCTTTGGGTAACTCCTTTTGGTTTGAACCAAAGGTATTCCTTGGATGGATTTATTAAAAAATGGAGGATTATATGATAAAGTTAGGGATTTTAGGAGATTATTTTGATATATTTAGTTTGATAAAAAAAGTATTTATAGGTGGGAATATGTGTGAGGGGTGAGTTCCTTTTTATAGTGGAGGAGGAGTGGCATTCTTATAAATTTTTGAAAAGGGAATTCTACCCACATTTTTTCCATATAATATGGATAAAATAATGAAAAACACTAGATAAAAGGGATTATAGGGTATAAATATTAACATAAAATGGATTTTTTACATGTTTTTAGGTCATTTTGGACCTTAATATTGTGGTTTAGTCCTTTTTTAAGCTAATTTTTCTCTTAATCGTTGTAATTAATTTTAATCACTTTCACTAATCTTTTTTATAAAATACTAAGTAGAAATTATTATAAATTATAAATTATGATGATTAAAAATATTGAATCAATTTTTCCAAATTCCAATCATATAATTGGTAAAATTTTAATTTAATTTAATCTCGTATATGGGACGACAATATGGGTTTTTAAAGTAAAAACGTTCAAAATTTTGCTGAATTTTTATATCCAATTTCATAGTTAAATTGATTAAAATGACTTAAATTGTATTAGTTTATGTATAATTTAACTAATATGAAATTAAAATCAATTTAAAATATAATTTATCCTAATAAATAAATTATACAAAAAAATTAAATTTTGAATTAAAATTCAGTATTTTTCACTATTGATCAAAAAATGAAATATTTTAGAAAAATTAAAAAAAATAACCCTAAAATAATTTTGATATTTCTATTTCAAAAATGGATTTTATTTTATCATATTAAATTTATAAAAGTTCTAAAAATTTAATTTAAATTAGTTTCTCCAATAAAAGGTGGTAAAACTACCTTTAGAAAAATAAAGGTTTTTATGCGTAAAATTGGTTTTGTTCTTATCTTAATATTTTAAAATCTATTGGATGAATATAAAAATATAATATTGAATATATAACATATATATTTAATTATATTAATTCAATAATTCTAATTATTTTATTTTATTAATACAAAATTCCTTTGGAAGAATAAAAATAAAAATATTTATGTTGTATTCAATTAGTTTGTATTTTCATTTATAATTAATTGGTAACCAATTAATTCATATAATATTTTTATAGACCATATATTTTCATAATTTAGTTAATAATATTCATAACTACTAATTTAATTGCTAAGTTATATCTTATTATATTAAATAATAATTTTTAATAATATATTGTTATTTGGTAAAACTTGGTCTTGCATGTAACGCAAACTATCGAATAAACTAATTATTTTTTTGTGATTAAAGATAACTCAGTTTTTAATGCATTGAAAGATATATATTATACTAAATTTATTTAAGATATTAAATATACCATAAATTATTTATAGTTTATATTCCTTTCTAAGTTTTTTGTTGTGTGTCATTCAAGCTATCGAATAAAATTTAATCTTTTAGAATTTTTGGGGCGTTACACTCACTATCTTCTTCATTATTTATTCAGGGAAAACTCACACCAAATTTCCCAAAGAATACACATTCAAAACTTTTTAACAGAACTTTCCATTTATAATTTCCTATAAATATTTTCACATTTTTAGAAAATAAGGATAAGAATTCATCATGATTGTTACATACACCATTTTCAGATTTAGAATCACTAGATTCTTTTTATTTAAGAATCTATTTAGAATTTCCTTACTTAGAATCCTTAAAGGAAATTTCAAGATAAATTTTTTATTTTTCTTTCATAACTTTATCACTTCTCATTTTATAAGTAATGAGAGTACTATGAAGATCATCCATAGATATGTTTTCAAGATCTTTATCTTCTAAATATGAATCTTTTTCATCAAACTTATCAGGAAAGATTCTCAAGATATTTTCAACACAAATTTAATCTTATATTTAATCACCAAGGAATATTATGGTATTAATAATATCATTCACCCTTATAAAAAAATCTTCAACAGATTCAAACCCACCTATTTTGATATCTTCATACTTTAGCCACAAGATTTGTAACTTTTCCTTATTCACCTTCATATTTCCTTCATAAATGTTCTTCAATATATCCTAGATGACTTTAGAATTAGAAAATAACTTCACTATAATAAACTCACTTTCATTAAGTGATGAGAGTAACAAATTATTAAATATTTTTTCATTCTCCATATTATTCTTATCCACATATGTTAGAGGAGTATTTTCAATAAAAGGAGTAAATTCATCTATAGAAGCTTCCAAAACATTATACACAAAATACATAAGATGTGGAAACATTCTATCTTTATAGATATGATAGTTCTTCTCATCAAAGACTCAAATATCCTTAATATTCACACAATTCATATTACCCATCCCAACTCATCTTCAAAAACATTAGAAAATAGTAAATAAAGGGAACCATCGCTTTGATAGCAATTGAAAAGGCCCAACCAGGATGGATGTATCACTAAGTGTGGGAGGCAGTAAATCAGTGATGTATTTTTTATTTAAGTTTTCTTTATTTTGAAACAACCATCACCTACTATTAAATATAGAACACTTTTTGAAAACAAAACAGTCACACATCCATAGGAACACAAGTATTAACAATGTTCACTACTCAATAATAGTAGTTATGTCCTTTTAAAAGTTTGTAAATAATCTAGTACCACACAATCCACTAGAAAACAATCCTCTTGTGTGGATAAAAAAAGTATGATATACCCTTACACTTTTGGATCACTATGATCAATACAACAATGCAAGTGCTTATTATAACACAAATTATGTAAAAAATCCTTAATAAGTTAAGAAACCTTCACCAGTTGCTTCAAAACATGTTACCATCATGCCTTATCAACTTCCACTTTGTAATTATTAAAAACACAATAATTCACCCTCCTACCTAGTAGTAGATAAGAACGTCACTTTTTTACTTCGTACAAAAACTCAGTCCATTGGCTCAGTCTGATTCCCTGGTCTGATTCTTCAATCTGAAAAACAAATAAGAAATAATACTCTAAAAAAATTATGAACCAATTCAATAATTCCCTAGAAACCTTTTTCTAATTACTCAGTCCAATATGGTAACTATTTCTTCTTATTATTCTATCCAGAAAACATCCTTAAGAAAAATATTTTTTAAAACTTCTTATCTCTTCCAAAACATTCAGCGCTCTATCTCTATATGTGAACATGAATAGTATAAGTGTCTGAAAGTAAAATGAACTTCCTACTATTCATAGTTGTGCAAAAAGTGTTATGGGTGGGAATCTAAAAATATTTCCCACTCAACCAAATTTCCTAAAACTCAAAATTTACATTCATTTTGACTTCATATTTGACTTCTTCAGCACTTCTCAACTCTTCTTGATTTTTCTCAAAACTTCTCGTATCTTCTAAAAAACTTTATCTTTCTTTGATATTTCTAAAAATTCTTCAATATAATACCAAATTCACTCTGATGTTTCATCATTATGATTAAAACATACATAAGGCTAAAAATTTCTCATTACATTGCATTGTACCATTTGATACTTTTGAAATAATTTTATAGATAAATGATTTTTCATTCTGATACTCCACAGCAAATTCAATACATAAATATTTGAAACCATTATACCATAAACATCATTGTATCTTCTGAAGCATTCATAAACCCCCTTCGACAACACTTTTGTATCAAGAAACCCCTTTGATAACACAATCAAAAAATATTTAACACATTTCTATTTTTCTTTAATTATTAGAATCTTCATCAGACCCCATATGAGTAAGTATAGTGTCTGGTGAATTATCGGTGTCATGATATGTATAAATATTTGATCTCTGATTCACTCCAATGGATCAGTGTCAAGTATTTTCCGATGACTCTTGACTAACTTGAAAAACAAACAATAGTTCTTTTTTCTCTTGAACCACTTGAGAGAAAACAAAGCAAGACTTATTTTTCTCTTAGCCCAAATAAAGAATAACACAACCTGATGAAAATGGTCAACTATATTGTTGATTATAATTTAGTTGATCGATCTCTGATCCCATTATGTATCAGTCCCAAAAACTCCAACTTGTTAATATTCATCAGCAAAATTCTCTTCCTCTGATTCTCTTTTGTAATCATCACTGCATTTGGTGGATTGGTTGCACACCGTGTTTGATAGACTAGTTTTAGTAGAAACTTCTTTTATTCCAGACTTTCCAAATGATGAATAATCCTGAAAAAAATTTCATTCAATGAATCAAACAATCTATTGGATTATACAGTATAATGGATTGGTCAATCATTCCTTCATAAAAACTTCAACTTTATCAGCTTCAAACTCTCCAGCCTTTCTTCTCCCACAAACTCCTTCTTGTATCATGACTTTGCCGTGAATTTGAGAATGTTAGGATCAGCATAGAATCATCTAACTTATATTGTAATGTCCTATGACTTCCAATCCTTCCATCATGATATGTCTTTCCAACTAAAACTCAATCTAATTATCACTACTTAGAATGACTCGGCCACCTTTTATCCCTTTATTTCACAAGTCTTGGATCACAATTTTTGATTAAATCATGATATTGAAAACATAAAAATCATAAAATCATCTTTATATTTAGTATGAACACATTCTTACTTTGATACATTTCCTTATACCAATTAAAACATTCATTTCAGGCCTAAGGGGAGTATAAAAAACTTCAACTAGAAAAATTATTCAATAATTGATGGACTTTCTTAAAAATTTTGCATCTGATATTCTGAGAATGGTAGTCCTTATTTCTAATCATAAAAGTAAGGTGATTTATTTTCTTGACAAAAAAAAAGAAAAAACATTCAGCACAAACTTCTTTTAGCATCCAAAAACAACTTCCATCCAACTTTGGTCCCAACATAAATCCCATATTATTCCCATGGGTTCTTTATGATGTGATTAATGATTATTTTTTAAGTGGATCATATATGTATGGTTGATAGTAAGTGGTCTAAAATATATCCATCCAATTCATTGGTTTAAGGATTTATATCTAATGAGATAATTATTCATGGACACGATTAGGTTTTTTGCTGGTGTGGGTGTGAATGAGTGACTCGTGAAAGTAATAATTCCATGTGCTCGTGTTTGTTCCAAAGTTCTCCATTGTGCTATATTTCAATTTAATGTTACATTTATATGTTATATTCCTATGATTATTCTCCATGGATCATTTTTATTATCATATGAATCAACACTATTTTTTCATGGTATATTCTTATTCATTTTAGATTTCATGTCCTTATATCAAGGATTATAGAAACCTATTATTGATATATGTTATTTTTAATGAGATATTTATTATATGATAATGTTTTTTCACATGATTATAATCTAACCCTTTATGGTATTTTGATAAAAAAATTATTTACAGATCTTTTTATCTCACCCCTTTATTATGTTTACATTTCCCATGTTATAAAGATAAGTATAACTTATGAGAATTATATAAAAGAGTCTAGTGTGGATCGATTATAGGGAAATGTTAGAAAGTATTGTAAAATAAATTTTTTGTATAGATAGTTCTCAAAGAAACTAAAACATTGGTTATTTGGATTATGTGATTATTGTGAGATGTAATGTTTAATTTATGGAAATTATGTAAAATAAATATATTTTTATCTTAGATAATCTCACTCGAAGTCAAAGCCTATATTCAAATTATGTGTTTTTAGCATTGGATCTGATTGTATAGATATAGGTTGACTCAATTGGTATCATAGTAAGGTTTATTTATTTTTGGGTATTAATCTAGTTATATTTATGGATTAGTTTAGTTGTTTTTTTCCATTATTCTAGTTATTTTGGAGATTGTAATGAAAAAAATAGTGAAAATCCTATGTATAAGTCTAATTATAGGATAACATTCTATAATTTGGTAAACTATAGATCATGTGGTTTCCTTACAATGAAAATATCTATCTATAAAAAAATAATTTCATTAAAAATCTTATATAGATATACCGAGTGGTAATAACCCTGAAATGGTTGTTTGAGTATTAACTCGATCTTCACCTAGTGCACCACAAAGATTCCTAAATACACACCTATTTTGACATTACTGAGGGATATATTTTGTGATTCACACACTCTTTATTAACTATTATAAAGGATTTATTTCCTATATTTGGTTGGTAGATTAGGATAAGAAGTATGATAGAACTCACCTCAAAGAACCCTAGGTTGAACCAAGAGTGATTTAGGACTAAAATAACTATAGACTAATATTATGGTGAAAAGGAGTACTACATTTTTTAGGATAATTTTTTATTATAATAACTATCTTATGATGTTAATTTTTCATTACTCATGCTAACCCCTTTTGGTTTTAGTAATGAATGGAGCCTGAAAGAACCAAGTTAATGAAGGGTTTCATTGAAAATTTTGAGATTTTCCAATGAGAAACCTAATAGGATAATAACTAGATTGAGAAATATTGTGATTATGTCAAAAAATATATAAAAAATATGATTAACAAAATAAACATAGTTGAATTCCCAAACACACCAAAAAATAGAAAAATGGAATTTCATGGAATTAAAGTGACAAGATGATAAAGGAAATAATATTAGATTTTCTACATGTCAAAAATGTGGGAATAATCACCCAAGGACATATCTAAAAGGAACTGAAATATGTTTTATATGTGGGAAAGGGATATATAGATAAACTAATCACCAAGAAAAATTAAATAGTTAAATTAATAGGATGAATGGAAACAATTATCATCTAAGGTGCCACTAATAGTTTAATATATTAAATGTGGGGAACTTGGGAATTATCCAAGTCAATTTACTAATCCAAGTGCTAACAAGTATGATGAGAATTTGCAACCTCCTAAACTAAGGTAAATCACTAATGTAGATCATGATAATTAAGGTACACATATCCTCCACTCTAGAGTTTTAGATGTCTTATTATAGTTTGATTTTATGAACTTTGGTATATTTAGGAAGTTTTATAAGATATTCAAATCAATAAACCAATGATTTGATATTTTATTATCATTGAAAATTTTTAGTTGTATGATTATTGTGTCCCAATGCACTGGTAATGTTCCATATGAAAATATTATTATCAATCCTTCAGATGAATTTAATGTGATTTTGGAAATGGATTGGTTCTCTATACTAAGAGGAAAAATTATTTATTAGAATAATGAAACCACATTTCATATCATCCTATGATATTTTATCAATGAAATGATGATTATAAACACCCTTTAGAATAAATTTATATAATTTGGATCTTGATTCTGAATAACGATAGAATCTTGGCTCAAATGGTTAGAGAAAAACTCAATATTAGGGATAATCAGATTTTAAGGAAAAAAATATGTTTCCGAAATTTGTAAGGTTAATATCTTTCTAAAATTATATCTTGAGTTATGTTTATATTCTATATTCAATTAGTTATTTCCATTAGTAAGTGATAATTCAAATTTTTTGGGTGGAATTTATTTAAGGGGGAATGTAACATGCTAAAATTTTTGTATTAATTTTCTCCTTAAAATAATTTTATGATAAATAACTTATTGTAGATGTAACACTAAACTAAAACAAACTATGAAACATTTTATTAAGATAAATATATCAATTTCATATAAGCCTTTGAATTGGTGGGTATAAATAGATGTAAGAAAATTATAAAATATATATAGAAAAAATAATAAAAGTTATATTTAATATTAATTCACTAATTAAATTAAATTTGTATACCTAAATAAATAATAAGATTATTTTATAATTAAATAATTATTTTTTACAAAATTGACTTTTTATATTCTATACATTATTATTTTATAGAACTAAATATATTATGGTTAAATTATTATAAAATATATTAATAATAATTTTAATTAGTAATTTATAGGAAATAATAATAAGAAAAATTAATATTTGAAAACACATTTTCATATAAAAACAATTTTCATTATATTTATATTTCCATTTAAAACATAAATTCATAAATTTTAAGAATTTTAATTTGAAAAAATAAACTTATTTTTTGAATTAATCATAAAAATATTATCTTATAAGTAATTTTATTTATTTTTTTATTAGTTCATTTTTAGGTGAATAATGCAAAACATAATTTTTTCCAATATTGTAACTCTTATTAAGTTATCATTATATAAGAAAGAATTGGACGTTTATAAAATATTTTAATTGATAAGGGATACATTTAAGGAATAAAAATATTCATTTAAAAATTCTATGTTGAATTTATAAAACTTATGTCTTACATTTTGGAACTTAAGTAATATTTTATTAAAAATAGTTTTTTTCCTTTTCTTTAAATTAAATATTATCATGGTGAAATTTGGTTTTGGATTGATTTTAAAGACACATAACTCTTATTTATTTAAAAATAAATCTATTAATTTTACATAAATAAAAAACATTTATAATTTTATCCTAAAGATAATTTTTATGCTTAAAAAAATAAATGATTTTTCTCGTTATGTGTGTTAATAATAAAATTAATTTTTCTTACCCTTATAATTTTATTTTATAAAATTATTTCAAAATTTTAAATCATAATTTTAAGAAAAATTAATAATTACATTAAAAACTTTTCTCATTAAAAATAATTACTAAGGTTAAAAATTAGTTACTACGGTAAAAGTTAAAAAAGGATAAAAGGTTTTTACTAAGTGTCAAAGTCCTAAAACATGTTAAAAATGTTTTTAAATGAATTATTAAAGTGTTTCTAGACCAAAACTAATCTAATCTTCATTATTTTCCACTTTAAAGTCCATTTTTCATGTTAAACATGTGCTCCCATTAAATTAAGAAGTGATATTTACAAAAATGTCATTCCCTTTACTTATAAATGGGTCCGTCCACCACCTCTTAAAATAAAATCTAAAAAAATAAAGTTACATTAAAAATATGACCATTATACTTTCCTATTAACCCTCTCATATGTCCCTAATCCTCTAGACACAATAATTTTTCCTAAGTGATCTATTTCCAGGAATTACTTTAAGAGAAATTTCAAATTGTCGATGGAAGTACTGATCATTATCTATTCTTTTCATTCGCTATATTTCTCCTAAAAACATATCATACCCATTAAAAATTATGACATAAATATCATTTATATAATTAGATTTTATTATGTTTATGGAATAAAAATTTCCTACCTTTCACCCTTTTTCCATAGAAAAATGAAAACATCGTCATTTGTATGTAGGGACTACCAACTCAATGAATAACATATTTTATTTTTTCATAACCACCTTGGATGTATAGTTATAAAATTTTATTTAATGGATAAATATAATATTTGTAAAAAAATTATGATTATAAAAATATAAAATATTTTCTACCCTTCTACCATTCTACTGAAAACAAAAACATCATCCATGTGTATATAGGGAATATCACCTCCACGAAGTGGATTATTTTGTTTTCCATCTCTCTGGTGTTTCATATTTATCTAACTCTCTTAAAATATGATTTAATATCTTAAAAAAATCTTAATAATATCTTTATGCTTCTTTAATGATGATAGTATTCTAAAATAATCACTTTCTCAATCATACTCACCCATCAATTATAGCATATTCTTATTTGGATATTTTTAACAACCAATACGAAGAATGTTATAAATTTATATCATATATGACTATCAAAACATAAATATTGGTATTGTTAAAAATAAATGATCAACTAATTTTTTTAAGAATCTATAAAGGAAGAATTCCACTAATTTCCTCTCTGTGAATCATAACTAAAAATATTATGGAATGAAATTATAACTTTATAAATCATTATAGAATATCTATTATGGTAAATTTAATAATCTAGAAATAATGAACTGGTATTAAAATAAATATTACTATATTAATAATAAAAAACATGAAATAAATAATTAATATTACTAACATCCGATGGTAAAAATAAACTACAACTAATTAATATATTTATAATAAATCATTAAAATTGAAGTATATAAATGTTATTATATGTGAATAACTTTATTAAATGAGTTATTAAAATATTTATGATTTTTCCATTAGAGGTTAGATCACATTCGACTAAAAAAATACAAGGTAAGGGTGTTTTTTAACTCAATACCTTATCATTGAGTTAAAATGTTTCTTCTTGAAAATCATTTTAATAAGTTGGGTAAATTATACCCTAAGACTAAATTATATTTTATTTTATCTTTGTTTTCAAGGTATTTAAAACTCTATAACATGAACCTATCTTCAAATTTTTCTTTCTTCATGACTTATGATATCTATAAAGGTTTCCACCACAATTTTCATTCATTAGGGAATGTTTTCAATTTGTAACCTTTTATTATTTCATATGGTGTAACTACTACCCCATTGGATTATATTATTATTATTACCATTTATTTAAGGTTATTTACAATTTTTTATCAATCCCTCCTTCCAATCCTTTTAATTAAATTTTTACTAAATTTATAAGGTGTTTTCTTGACTCAACTTATTTTATTAAATCATAATGATTACTGTTTGACTATAGTTTTATAACATGGTTTTCTTCTGATATATGATGATATTATAATTTCTTAACTCCTTCTTTTCTAAGGTATTTCATTTATGGATTTATTTCTTCATAGAATTTATTGATGTTAATAATAATACCCATACTTTCCAAATGAGCTATTTTTCTTCCATATCCATATTCACCCTTCTAGATAATGTTATCCTTTATTTTTTTGAAATCCAAATATTTTTTATTTTTGGTGATATTAAAATTTATCTTTACCTGTCTTCAAAAGTAATATTTATCACTATTTTTACAATATATTTTTTCAATAAGTGTATTTTAAAATATTGAAAAGCTTGTATTTCCTTTCCTAAATGTGCATTTTATCTTCCACTCCATTTTTGTTGAATTTAGTTTTATTTATTTTCAAGGTTCCATTATTAGGACTTATTTATAAATAATGTTTTAAAAAATTATTTCAAATAATATTCTTTAAAATGATTTTTTAAATTGACTAATAACAGTGTCTTTTTATAAAAAATTTATGAAATATTTTTTTTAATATTTAGAATATATTTTATCTCCGGGATATTCGGATCCTATGGAGTTATGTTTCAACAATCACCATATAAATTCACTTATAAAATGTTCCTTTTGTGTAATTTAATTTTGGTATCAACTAATCTATCTCATTATATTATTCCATGCAATTACAATTGGAAAATATATGAATACCATTTTCTTTCCATGAGTTATTTATGATGTTATGAGTGGTTATTTTCAAGTGGCACACAAGTGTATAAATGATGATGTGTGAATTATTATATATCCATAAAATTAATTGGTTAAGGATTTATATCTCATGTGATAAGTATTCATGGACATGATTAAGTTTGTTTTCATGTGTGGGTGTAATTGAGTGGATCGCGAAGGTAATGATTCCCTATACTTATGTTTGTGTCAAAGTTATTTTTTATGTTATACTTCAATGGAATATTACATTTATATTCCATATACATATGATTATACTCCATGGATCATTTTTATTATCTCATTAATACATACTATTTTTTCATGGTATATGCTTATCCCTGATTATATATCCTTCTATAATTATTTATGGAAAAATATTATAATTAATTATTCTTTTAAATAAGATATTTATTCCATGATAATGTTTTATCACATGATTATGATCTTACCCTTGATGAAATATTGATAATTTTTTTATATTATTAAGTGTTTGATCTCACCCCTTTCTTATGTATCCATTCCCTAGGTTATGAAGATGAGTATAAATTATGAGAACTCTATAAGGGAGTCTAGTGTAGAACAATTATAGAGAAATGTTCACAAGTATTTTAAAATAATTTGATTATGTTTCTAGTTCTTCAAGACACTAAACATTTGGTTCTTGGTATTGTGTGTTTATTATGAGATGTAATTTTTAACTTATGTAAATTATGTAAAATAATTATATGTTTAGTTTGGATCATCTCACTTGGTGTCAATGTCTATGTGTAAATTATGTGTTATTTTCACTAGAGCTGGTATTGAGAGTATAGAGCACTTTATATGCCTATATGACATGTAATTATATAAATATATTTTAGTTTCATGAACCAACATAATCCATACATCCTTTAGATTCCATGATTCAGCTTGTGATAAATCCTTGGGGTGTTCTGGATCCCTATATGGTGGAGTAAAGTTATTGTCCATCAGAAACCAACACAGTGGGAATGATTTCACCCATATAATAATTTAAACAAGTAATGAAAATTCACTAAAAATTTCAAATGATACATCTATACTTTTGGAACCCATAGATGAAGAAATAAATAGGTATAACTTAAATAAATGTACAAAGAAACATTCCCTATCCCCCAACTCCATCGTTAGAAACATCCCCCATTTCAACATCCAAAATGCCACATGCATAAACATCGCAAATTAAGGAAAAAATGAAAACTAGAATGGAAAATTTAGCCAATACGATAAGGAAACATAAGTTAAATAAAACAACCAATTGACCTCCATGTGACATTATGTTTCACCATTCAATCTTGAATTAATAAAAAATCATTGAGATATCATAAGGTGATTTAGAACCTCAAACTAAAATATATAATAGGTGTGAGCATAAAATTCCTAGTTGGTAACCACAGAATTATTAGTTCAAAAAAATATGCAAAGAGGGGGTGAATTTCCTTTTTAAAAAATTATTAGAAATTAAAAATAAATTCAATTAAATTAAAACAATTAAATAAATAACTAAACAATTAAAGTGATAATTAAAATTCAAACATTTAAATCATAGTATAAATATAAAATACAAGACAATACAAAATAATTTGATAAAGTAGTTTGGAAATAATCCACAAAGGGATTCCTATATATTCTCCTATAAATTGTTTAAGATTTCCCTTTATCCCTTGGCTTCAATAGTATATAGGAGACATGTTTAAAATAATTAAAAAAACTTGATTTTTAGTGTTTATAGCAAGAAAATTGCTATAATTTTAGTTATTGTGGCTAGAAACTCAACACCCACACTTTTAATGGTATTTTACACCAAACCCCTCACACTAAATGGTAGTAAGAAACCAAAACCTCATAATAACTAGTAGTGAGTTCCCATAAAAAGAAAAAATAAGATGTTTTATTATTAAAACCCTTTGAATCCCACTCACAGCCTTACAACAAGGATTGTTAACAATAAAGAGAGGTAGGATCTTAGATAATTGTAAGAGCATAATATAAATAGAGTAAGAATGGAATAATAGAGCTATGAAATTATCTTAAAGGTAAATAGTATTATGCAAGAACCCTTAGGGTGTATTTATATCCCCCAAAGCCTTTAGGACCATTATTGAACCTCTGAGTTTTGTATAGAAACATTTGAATTTGAATTAAGGTGTTGAGGTCCACCAAAAATGGAAAATTTTTTACCTTCCAGAATACCATCATATAGCTGGTGGGTGTCCTCAACTAGTCAGTGTGGTCTGACCAAGTGTCATTAGATATCTAGTGGGGTTCATTGTCTAGTCGTTTTGTTCTGTCCTGGTACTACCATCCATCCAGTGTGATATTCTAGATAATTGTTAGTTCATGTAGGTGTATGACTCCAAGAAAATCCCTCATATCACTTTTAATCCCTTTTTATTCTTGAAACTTCCTAGAAAATTTCTAAAATAGAAACACTAAATTGATGAAATAAAATTTTTTAAAAACATTTCTGTGTTTTTTATCATTAAAACCATCTAAGAGGGTGAGGTACAATATTATCTCACATTTGATGATCACATGCACTTAATTAATTTATCAATATAAATATAGGCATGATACAATTCTCATAAATATAACTAAAATGAATTTTATTATTTCATAATGAAATTAAAAATTGATTTTAAGAAATTTTTAAATTCTTAAGAGGAAAATGATTTAAAATTAAAAACTTTCTCCCCCATTTTATATATAAAAATAAATAAATGTTCCTTTAATTTGATTGCCAAAAATATTCAGCCCATTTGTTATTATAAAAAATACATAATAAATTAATAACCTAACATCTTTGAAATCAATTTAAAATTAAAAGAGATTAAAAAACATTGAGTTTAAAAACACTTATGAGACTCTAAAAAATTAATATGCCAAGATATCATAAATAAATTATACCTTATCCCCCAATTCCTTATACTCAAAATTAAATGTTCCTTTTAACAACACCACCTTCAGAACCATCTCCCACTTTTTTTTTCAAAAATATCATAAAAAAGGTTAAATAAATAAGGTTAAATGAATTAATAAAAATATACATGAGAAAAAAAATAGATTTTGAGTTCCATTAAGACTATGATTAATGTTATTTTGAGAGTTAAAAACCATTATTTTCATAAAATCATATTTTAAAAAAAATCAAAACATAAAATATTTAAACATTCCAAAATAAACTTTTGTAGACCAAAAAATGTACACCACATGTGCTTTTTCTTAAATATGGGTCTTTGAACTTTAAAAGGATCAAATATAATTTTAAAACAAGTCTCTCTATTAAAACCTTTTAGATTTAAAAGTGGTTTTTTCCCTTCAATTGATGAATACATTTAAAAGTATTAGGTGACACACCTAAGAGAGTGAAAGAAATATATTTATCAATTAAATATTTAAATTAAATAAATAAATGGATCAATTTCCTCAAAAATAAATAAATTGATGAAATTTTTTAAGATAAATACATATAATTTTAGATTTAAAGTGATTCAATAAAGTTAAAGGTGAAAATTAAAATATTGATAAATCCTCATTCTTTCCAAAATTAAAATGAGATAATTATAAGTGTGTCATTCGTAACATTCCCTTAATAAAATCAAAATGATCACCTATAATGGGTTTAGTGAGGATATAAACTAATTAAAAATCAGTTCATACCTTTGTGTGATAGTGTTGAATTGTATTTTTAGAAATAAAAATCACACTTTTTATGCCACACTTAATTGGAACATGATTATAATTTAAGAAATATATAAAATAGTATGTTTTATACAAAGGATTTTGGATCAACAACTCCCTGAAATAATATGTTTATATTTGGCCTAATATTTGAAATCCAAATTTCTCTTCTTACTACTCCATTAGACAAGGGATTTTCTAAATAGGTGTAAAGTCCCACTTATACTTTTCCAATCTAGTTGGCACCCTCCAAATTACACATTGGAAAAACTTATAGGTTTAAAATATGTGTCTTTTGGATAAAACAAACCAATATTTTTAGTTCCTATTAAATAATTAAAAATTATTTTTAGATATTTTAAATGGAATTCCTTTAGATTGTATTAAAAATGGAAACAAATGTATACACTAAACATAATGTCTAACCAAGTCATGCTAAGATATATAATAATCTGAATCATACCTCTATAAATACCATTGTCCAGTAGTTTACTAACTTCATCCAAAGTAAGTTTATAATAAGTAATCATTTTAGTACTAATATAATTAACTTTATCTATTCCATATTACTTTAAAATATCATTATTGTATTCACTTTGGCTAAACAAATCATCTAAATTTTAAGAAATTTGAGTAAGGAAAAAACTGAGTTCTCCCATAAATCTCATTTCAAATACCATGATCATTAAATAATAAAATTCATTACAAATATATTATTTGGTTGAACAAAAAATTACATCATTAATATAAATTTTAAAAAATAAAAAATCATTTTGATATATGTTTTAAAAATAAAGATAAACTAGACTTTTCTATTTCAAAACCATTTTATAAAATAAATTTAATCAATCATTCATACCAAGCCATATTGTATTGTTTTAATCCATAATGTGTGGTTATTAACATGAAAACAAGATATGAAAATTTAGAATTCTCAATGTTAGGTGTTTGTTTCAAAAATACATTATTATAATTAAAACTATTTAAAGATACACTTTTAATATCCATTTGATAAATCATAAAATTCAAATGAGGGTTGAATTACAACAAGATTTTAATGGATTATTTCCTTGTGATTGAGTCAAAGGTCCCACTATATTCATTAAATTCCTCTTAATTATATCCTTTAGCTACAAGTTGGGCCTTTTTAATGGTGATATTACCTTGTTCGTCTAATTTATTTCCAAAGACCCATTTGGTACCAACAATGACATGATCCTCAGGGATTTCCACAATAGTCCAAATATTATTTCAGGTAAATTTATTTAATTAATATTTTATATAAATAACCCAATTTTAATAATAAATGGAATCATAAAGTTTTTGGGTCTCTAAGTGTGATAGGAAGATGTGATGTTCTAATTTTTTTAAAACTGACCACCTAGTATAAGCACCAACGCATAAAGCAGTGATAAAATTTTCAAGAGGATAGTCTTTATATTTAACCCATACATTAGGTAAGGGATAGATTATTTTTAAAATATAATTTATTTTGGTTTTTGTGGTTAATTTAATGTCAAATTATCTAGGTCTACCTTAACACCATCAAATTTAAAACGAGGATTGATAAAATTATTATCAAATTTTATGTAAATTGACTCTTCAACAATCATAGTACTTTTATTTAGAAATTTATAAGATTCACTTGATTTATAATATACAAAAAAATATACTTTAATTATAGTATGGTACAAATTTACAAGGTTAACTTTGGTGTTAAAAATAAAGAATTTATATAAAAACACCTTAAAATAACCAACTTTAGGTAATTATCCTTTCCAAATCTCATCAGGGTTATTTTTAAGAATGGGTCTTATGAGTACATGGTTAATGGTATAGCATGAAGTATTGACCACCTTATCCCAATAATATTAATGTACATTTAATTTATTAAGGAGAGTTTGAGAAATTTATTTTAATGTGTGATTCAGTCTTCGAAGAGCCCTGTTTTTTTTTGAGTTCTTGGAGTGGAAAAAGAATGGTGATAACCTTGTTGAACACAAAAATCATAAAAATAATTATTTTCAAACTCTCCACCATGATTACTATAAAGGTAAATTATATTATACACTTTTTAATTTTTGAATTTCTTGTTATATTAAATGAATACTTTACAATAATAACTTCTGTGTTCAAAGAAATAAACCCGAGTAAATATTATATAATCATAGACAATTACAAATGATTAATATTTACCTCCTATGCTAGCCACTTGGGTTGGTATAAAAAGATATCAGTGTAAAATTTCATGGGCATTAGAGTTCAAAACTTACTTTTTATACTTAAAGGATTACTTTTGTTGTCTACCAAGTTTTCATGGTTCACATACAATGTCATTTTGGAAATTCAATTTTGATAAATCTCGGACTAGATTATTCCAATTAAGTTTTAAAAGTGATTGTGTGATATAATGACCAAAGAATCTATTCCATAACCATGAATTGTAATCTTTTTCACAAAATAATTTAATTTTTTGTCTTGTAAGTTATTTCAAATCTATAGCATAAACATTTTAAATCTAGAAGCTGAAAATAAAATCTTTCTATGGGAAACAAAAACTTTGTAAACATAAATTTTATATAAAACTTTAAAACCACTATCACAAAATTGACTAATTATAAGAAAATTATTTATCAAAAATTTAACATATAAATATTTTTAATATGATAGGAATTTTAAAAGTTGATGGTACCTATACAAATGATATTACTCCTTGACTTATCACTAATGGTGACATGCCCGCTATCAAGATCCTCAAGGTGGTTGAACTCGGTGTAGTCACCACATATATTCCTTGAGCACCTGCTATCCATGTACCATGTAGCTCTTTAGGAATTGATCTTGAGACATTTTTCTTATAAAAAATTAACAGACTAAAGATTATGGTACATTAAATTTGGATCCATATATGTTATCCAAAATAAAGTTTTGAACACATAATTTCTTTGAAAAAAAATCTATAATAAAAATTTTTAGAATGATGAATATATATATGGGCCTTTCATAATGATACTTTTTGAAATATAATTCAAAAATAAAGTTCTTAGTTTTCATAAATTTTTTCAAAAAGTTATATTGAGATATACCTTTAATAAAATTGGTATTTTTGGAATTTCTATAGAAACTTACTTGATTAGAGTGACCAAGATCATAATCATATTTCCCATTCTGTTGGGAACCCAAAATCAAATTCAAATTCTTCTCACCATGGGTGAACTAAGAAAGATGTTCCTTAAGATCTTTAATTATATTTTATAATTTTTCAACATTAGGTTGGTCCTTTAAAAAAAACCTTTTATTTTTACCTTTATTTATTTCATTTTTTCATCCTTTATTTTTCTCTAATAAAAAATTGAATATTATTTCTTGATTTTTCATAATTTTTTGAATGATAATCTTTGGATTTTTCATTTTCCTCCTTTATTTTATAATTTTATATAAATATATGGTATTTATCATTAATAAAAATATTTTATTTATTTTTAAGATCTTTTAATCTTAAGGTAATTTCACAAAAACCTTATTGTAATTGACCTCTGGTATATCTAATATATTCATAATTTAAATGAATAGAATAGATATATGAATAGGAATAATTTACCTCTTGATTTACCACAATTTCAACCATGAGACACTTAGCACCTTAATCGCTTAATCCTAATGAAAATAGGGGTTCATCTCTAGCACTCCAAGTTGACACCTTCAAACCCTTCATGCTTTCCTTATTTTCCTTTTTTTAGAGTGGGGTAGTTTGATTTTATATGACCCTTTTTTCACTCATAGGATCTTACCTCTAGTTTACATTGTTTCTTATCCTTATTATCATAGTGTTATACCTTATTCTTATTTAAAAAAAATATATTCTTGGAAAGATGAGAAATATCCTCTTCACTTTTGGAAAATTCATTATTATTAGCTTTGTAAGTAAATGATCTTATTTTACTTTACTTATTCATCTTCATTCTCATATTTATTATTCATTATAATGTCATAGGTCATGAAAGACCTAATAATATCTTCAACTGATATGATCCTTATATTATTTTCTTCTTGTATTGTTATCACTTTTGGTTCCTAAGAACTAGGAAAGACCCAAAGGATATTATTCACAAGCATCTCTATTGAAATCACATCACCTAAACACTTCCTTCCATTACAAATATTAATAAAATAGATAAATATTTTTTCTATAAACTCATTAGGATATATAATAAATATTTAAAAATCTTGTAAATACATATCAAGTTTAGTATCCATTAATTTATTGTTACCTTTATGATCAAATTAAAGAAATTTACATATTTCATGATCATATTTACACATAAAAACTCAATTAAATTAATTTCTATCTAACCTGCAATGTAGAGAATTCATACCTTTTTCATAAATCTCAAAATACACCATATCATTAGGGGTATACTTTTATTCTTTTTCTTGAGTGGATTATATCCATACATAACTATTATCCAAACCAAATATCTTTTGATAATAAAAAAATTATACATTTGAGTTTTCTAATAACCATATTCTGATACATTAAAGTGATAATGTCTTCCCATTTAGTGTCCTTCTAGGGAACCTTGGGTATTCAAGTTAAATTCTATCTTTAAATGACTTTTACTTGAAATCATTTAAGGTTTTAAAATCAAGGTTAGGTCTGATATAAATTATTTGTCTTATTAAATATCACAAGAGAGGGGAAATTGACTTTTTAAAAAATTGTTATAAATTAAAAAAAAATGATGAAATTAAAACAATTAAAGTGAAAAATAAAATTAAAATAATTAATGTGATAACTAAACTTAAAATATTTAAAGAATGTAGGAAATATAAAATACAAGATAATGCATAAATATTTTATAAAGGAATTTGGTAATAATACACAAAGGGATACCTATGTCTCATACTCTCAATTGATTGAGAGTTCACATTAACATTTTCTTTGATGATAGCTAAGAAATCTATTTAAAATAAGTAATAACCTTGATTTTTATTAGTTATAGAAAGAAACCCACTAGTCCATTAGTGGTTGTATCTATATACCCAATCCCCACAGTTTTAATGGTAGCGTACATTAACCCCCTAACACTCAATGGTAGTGAGAACTAAAACACTCACACTAAATGGTAGTGAGCACCCATGAAAATAAAAAAGAATAGGTTTTCTTATGAAAAACCTTTAAATTCCACTCACAATCCTCCAATAATAATTTAGAATAATAAATAGAGGAAGTATTGAGACATTTGTAAGAGATCAAGATAAAGAGATAAAGAACGACGCAATGGAGCTCTAAAATGATCTTCAAGGTAACTCGTACTATCCAACCACCCTTGGGGTGTTTTTATAAACACCAAATCCTTTATATCCATTTTAGAGCCTCTTAAGGTTGTAGAGAGACAATGGGATTCAATTTAAGGCACTGAGGTTCACCATAAATGGCTATTTGCTTTGTCTTCCAGAATTTAATCGGATAGTTTGTTGGTGTCACCAACCATCCAATGAAATTTGCATAGAACCTAGGTTATGTTCAAATCTCACTGGATAGTTGTTATGGTCTATTAAATAAACAATGGAACCCAGATAGAACTATTTTTTTTTACAGATACCACCATATATCTAATGTGATCTACCAGGTATCTACATGTACCAATGGATGGAGAACTCCAAGAAGTACATCTACATCCCTTTTTAGCCCTCTATTTGGTCCAATGAATTCCTGGAAAAAATTCTTAAATAGAATCACTAAAATTTATGAAATAAAATTATTAGAAACCTATTTGGGTATTTTTTATCATTGAAACCACCTAAGAGAGTGAGTTACAACATTTTATTTCCACATACTTAACCTTTAATAAAAAAATCCATTTTCAAGCTAGTTTTAAATACATTAATTTAAAAAAAAAGTTTTGATTATCCTTTGAAAAAAATTCATGGGATTTCCTTTTAAAAACATCCTTTTTATAAAACAATTGTTTAAAAACATATTTATTGGGAAATGATTTTAAGAATCATTATTTAGTTTATTTGATAAAAATAACTATGTAAGAAACTCAACACAATCATATAAGTCATTGATTAGATGAATATAAATAAGTAAGTAATGAATTTAATAGACAATAGGTAATCAAGGTATAGGTGAAAATTAATGAAATTTAAAAATTAATAGATATAAATAGAATAAAAACATATAAGGGATAAATAATTCAGGGAATAAACTCTATGATCATGGGTATTATAAAGTAAGAAAGGGAAGGGGAAACCTATATAATTTTTAATTTAAAATAAGAATCATGGTATAAACACCCTAAATTCACTAAAGTCTAGGAACCTAGATATTCTACATCACCCTAGTGGTGGATTTGGATTTTTTACTTTTTCTTTGGTAGGAGGGGGACCACATAACTACATCAATAGAATTAATAGTAGTAGGGGAACCTCATCCCATCAAGGTAAATCAACCAAATCACCTGAGGTTTCCCTTGAGGTTTAACACATAAGAACAACCTATGGAAAAATATTCTTGATTAAGTAATAAATAAACAAGTACTTTATAAAAAAATATTCATGATATTTACACCAACAATCTTAAATTTATATCATAGACACCACTTTTTTATCAATTAATCCAAAACTAGAATAGTATAACTTATATAAAACTCTATTATGATCATTTAAAAATAATAACTATAATAATATTATTAATAAGAAGAATAATAACAATAAAAGTATTAATCTAAAATTTCAAGAACCGAAAATACTCAACCATAAAAAATTATTAAAAAAAAAAATCAGTGAAATTACAATGGGATCTTACATCGACAAGTGTGAACATCACCCATCGCATCCAAGTCAAACAAGGATCAAAAGGAATTTAGAGTCAAAAAAGAATACATTGAGCTCATCACCACCACATATTTCATCAATAACACATCTGCTACTTGGTTTTCCTCTCTATAGAAATGTGTCACATATAGGTGAAGTGAATTCATCACTTAAATATATTCCAACCGATAAGGGAGGATTATCCGTGATATATTTCTTGATATGTAATTTTATATTTCGATAGTAATAGTTATGTCAGATTAAACACATAAAAACTTATAATCGAAGAAGATCACATATTTGATTACATGTATCATTAACCAATCCTCTACCTCATATACACAATAATTTCCAATATAGTGGTGGGAGCATCCCTTCAAAAATACTTGATGGATTTAGAATACAACCCGACAACCCAAGGGGCTTGGTGCACCTAATTTTATTCTATAACCATATTGATGATGATGATGATGACAATGAATATGATTATGATGATGATGATGATGATGATGATGACTATGATGATAATGACGACAATGATGATGACGGTGATGATGATGATGATGAGGATGAGGATGATGATAACATCAATATATTCCTTTGAAAAATACCAAATAGACCTTATATTTCAAATTAATAATACCCGTTAAAAAACTTATTTGAAAAAAAAAATTCAATCACTAAGTTTAAATTTGAAAGTTTCCCTTTATCATTACACACATATACAATTATATATATATATACATTTCTTAATGCACATATTCATATATTCTCATGTGAATGTGTACACAAACACACTTGTATATATCTATACTAATATATGTGTATAAGAACTAATCATGACTGAATGGAATAAGTACGTAACAAGTAAACTCGATAAAATTTCCCAAACAAGGAAATATCAACTAATTCAACCTTTTAAACTCTTATGCCAATATATAAAATCACATAAATAATATCAAATAAATATAAACTAATAAAATTCCATATAATATCTACTATAAATATTTTATAGGTAAAAAATACAATTATTCTTTAGGAGCAGACACGAAATAGGGAAAAATACAGCTCGAACCGCATCTAAAATATGAAAAAACGTTTTTCTTTATATGGAAACAAAAATGGAATCTAAATTTCTCTTTATATATTCAATAAAAATTCATAATATTATCCTTAGGAATCAAAAATATAAAATTAAAATCCAAGAAATTAGTGGTACTAAAATCAATGAGTCGTGCATGGGGAAAACCTACCTCAAATCAAAGGCAAAAGATCTAAAATATTGAATAGGGAATAAAGGATATCATAAAGAGACACAACACAACCTAGGTAAAAATAAATCATAAAAATTTATCAATCTCAATACCTTAGGCTTCGACCATCCATGCATGTAGTGAGAAAAAGAAGAAGAAGGGAATAAATAAGGAGAAAGAAATAGAGAGAAATGAGGTCCATGCCTTAATAAAATCTTAAAGAATCAGAGGATGAGGGAATGATTTCAAAGAGGGAGCAAGGGGAGTTATGTGTCAGCCTCCATGGGACACATCACATGAGAGGGGTGAGAGGGGAGGGATGTTTTTTTGGGTTAAAGGAGAATATGGGTATAATTCAAATTTTTAATTTTTAATGCTAGGAAAGTCACAAGGCTACTGCATAGTTTACCAAACCATATCTAGATATACACCACAAACAAGTAACATCAAGGAACTCACATGATATGCCTAAGTTTTTTGAAAACCCATGTTTCAACCATGAAAAATGGATTTGCAACATTGTAGACCACTATCACTTGACTGTCACACGGTTTGGCCAACCGTGTAGGCAAATAATGAATCATGAAAAAACCCTTAAAATTTAAAAAAATTACAAAATAAAAAATACAAGCCTGAAAAATAATAAATAAAATAATATCATGAGGGTCAAGGTGTGACATGTAGTTCTGTGGGTCAAGACACATATTTTTTCAATGTATATGAACAAAAAACACACCATAATATACATGAAATGTATAGATTTAAATGAATGTGAATTGAATGGTGTTTATAATGAACTTTACACATCATGTAGTGGTAAATTTTATATAACATGTAATTCTAAGAATTTATTCCTTGGAAAAAAAAGTAAACATGTACCTAGTGTAGAATGTCACCTTTCACATGGCGTGTACAGCTAGCAACATGTTTTTTAGTTTGTGTCTCACTTTAATTATCCCACATGTTGACCCACATGACATGAATATAGCTCCAACATATACCTCACATGGGTTGACTCATGTCACATAGTGCGTACAATCCAGTTATATGCCATGTAGTTCACACCTGGTTGGGTCGCTTGACTGGAAGTTAATACATGGTTTGTAATTTCGTTGTGTATTGACCACAAAACTTTACATGATCTATGAGGGGTAAAAATCATGTGGGGTTACATGAAACAAGAATTGGATACACGTCATGTAATCCCTATCAAACTTCATTCCATGACAACATTCAATATATGGCATGTAATGACGTTTCATAATGAGTCGTGCAATGATAGATATTTTCATGGATCACACCTTATATGATTTGAACATAAATATACTAGGTGTAATTTACCATTATAGATAATGTAATCATGTCATCCCACTGGTGACCTTGGCACTTTTGGATAAGATATTTGATCATTCTTTATGTGATTTTGACATGTTCTTAGTCATATAAACTTGGATGAACATCCTACCTCAACTATTGGATTAAGAAAAAGAATATAGTAATGAAAAAATAATAAACTAATGCATGAAATTGATCAAATGTATTATAAATAATTATAAATTATAATGTGACTACTCTAGTGAGTAAAATTATATCTCACCCGATATTTAGGTTTTCATGGAATAGTAGTGATGGTTGCATCTTCAATCCCTCAACCACCGGGGGGTTCTCCATTGGTCCAACATTGGATCTTCCTAGGGAGTATATCCCCTTAATAGATCTCGAATCTCTACTAGATGTTTCTAGAATATAATTCTTCCCTAAGGTCCCTTCACTCGATAATGGTATTCTAATGTTACCAATATCTATATTGGAGTTCACAGAAGACTCTGCTCTTTTTAATCATTCATTGGTGGAATAATTTAGTCAACAACATCCTTTGGTTTATTCATTTGATAGAACCATTATGGATATTGGTAATTAAAGGAGTATGTGACTATAGGGTAATTAAATTCATGCCATATATTTTCTTCGTTCCATAATTGAAGAAGACTTTTTATTTACCTGGTCCAAATCCCTATGTCTCATCGATAACATCTATTCTCCCTTATTTAGATGGTCCTATATTTTCACATGAATTGTAACCCCTCAACTATGGTTTTAAAGACCCCAACTATAATAACCCGGAATTAGTGGCTTCATTATTACATTGTCATAAGATATGAGTAATTGCATCCAAGATGACCAGATATTTTAATAGTCTTGGTAAATTAGATGTATACTTGAGTATCATATTAAAATTGAAAACATAAATGAAATCATAGTGAAAGTAAATATATTTCATCATTGAAATCATTTAAATATTCCTTATTTATATCTTAGGGAAAGGAAAAAAATAAATTGTGATATTGGATGCTCAGTAAGGGTTACGTAAAATGGAATCTATCACTAATCAATAATGAATAAACAATATGGGAATGTAAATAACCAAAAATACATTACAGTTAATCTATTACTTGAGAATGAAATGAATACATGGATACTATTAATGTAATAATATCATGGAAAATAATAACTAAATTCTTGATGAAGTAAATGCTTAGTATTGGAAGTCATGATCTCATACATCATGATATTTGTACCATCAATACCTTACACCTTAATAGTTTAATCAATGGGTAGGTATACACTAGAAACCCATCTAATGTTAGCATACTAATTTTTCTCATGAAACCTTTTGATGCATTGAGGGGATATATGTAATCGATCACCATTTATCTTTGCATTTCCAATTAATTACTCATATATTGAATGATCAATTCAATTCATAAACAATATTCCTTATCCAAAGAAAATCATAATGAATAAATAATATAGAATATTAATATTTCCCCAGTCATTCAAATAAATTTCATGGTAAAACACGATGTATAGAAATGATATATGGTTTAAGAAATATTTATATTCATAATACAATGAATATAGATATTTAATATAAATTTAATGTCTAATGTTTATAGGAAATTGAATGTTTTAATAGAAAATTAATGATTACAAAATTCATCAAGAAAGTGAATGTCAATACTTTTCCTGGTCAGAATGATCATAAACCATAAAAAGAAAGAATAAAGAAGGTATAATTACAACATATATCTAGTAATGTATAATTAAAATAATTTTTTTGGTTTTTGATAAATATAGATTCCATAAAAAGATCATTGAAAATATTATTGACAAAAATACACTTTTCACCTTGAAAATCACTTTTAAAAACTAAAAATTACTAGAATATTAGGAAAAACGTTTTATTTAAAAATAAAAATATAAAATTTTAAAATAATCAAAAAATAAATTAGTATTCATGATGTTGGGAATATTTTTTTCATACCTATCATGTTAAAACAAATATTCCTTACATATTTTTGGTAAAAAGTCAAAAATTACTTTGTTTGGAAAATGAGAAGATTTCTATAAAGCCATTTTGTAAAAATTAAAACATAAGAAAAATTTTATTAAATAAATCACTATATTATATTAAAAATATTCTTTAAAATTTTTTAAGGAAAATATATATATGGAATAAAATTCATTTTCGACCAAAAATATAAATAAATTTGTCTTTTATTAAAAACATTTTCTCAATTATTTTAAGTACCAACGATAGAAAAATGGTATTATTGCATAAAAACTTCATGAATGAAAATATTACAAGAAAATTAAAGATATTTGTATATAATGATCAAATAATTTCCATGAATTGAAATTCTACTATAAACAATCCTGATTAAAATGATATTGAAGCATAAACTCTTACCGATTTGGTAACTTTTGAATCGTAACACCCATGAAATAAATAACTTCAAATGAAACATTAAATACCATTTTTATAAATATATTTATAATATATAATATTAAAGGTGCAGTGCATACATCTCATAAAAATAAATATGTGCATAATACCAAATATGTCTCAATAGAGTGGAAATTAAGAGAAAATATCTTATAAAGATCATACCATTAAAGTGATGATTAATCAATGAATTGATTGTGTGTATTAAATATAAATAAAAATAAAAAATTATAAATAATATATAAAATAAAAAAATCATTACACACATAATCTTATAATTTTCAAGACAATGAAGAAGTAATATAACCCAGTGAAAAGAAATTGAGTTATGAAACCACTTACCACTTAGTAACTTCCAAATTAAATCCTCTTAGATAATGTAAAATTAATTGTAACTTAAAATACCATTAAGTATTAAGTATTCATGATATAAAATTTGAAAGGGGAATTATATGCACCATATAAAAGAAATTAGTGTGTAACATTAAAATATGTCACAATGAAGGGAAATTGAGATGAAATCCCTTACCTCAGGTCTGAATCGTTGCGTATGTTCATTATATTCTTGAATAATAAACCGATGTTAATTATTTGATTTATTAATAAACTTTTTAAAGTTTATTATTTCTTTTATTTTATTTATTACTAAGTTATATTTAATTACTTAATTATTTAAATTCATGTCAGATGCTTTGAGGATATTAATTTCATATGTCAAAAATGACATCGGTAGGTTGACTATGGTCAACAAGTTCATTGTTCTATTATATATATAATAATAATAATGAAATAATTATAATTTTTATGCATAAATTATACTATTAAAACCAACCATGAAATATGGTTATGAAAAATGAACTATGTTACAATCATAGAGACAGTAGGTCGTACGTATGCATGAGTAACATTTCCATTTTTAAATGATCATTATAGAAAGAAGATAAGGATTATTTAATTTTTTATAATTATAGTAATATAATAAATACCATATTATTTCTTAAATATACTTATATATATCATCCATGTTGTGTGGTGACAAAAAATAAATCACATTGCTTTGTGGAGGTGGTAGTCCCCAAATACACACAAACAAAATTGTCATTTTTTAGTAAATAGAAAGGTAAGAAGGTAAATGATATATTAAATTTTCATAATAATAAATAATTCATGAATATAATATATTTATAGTAAACCCATCATTAAAACTATCCATTAGTAGCAATGATGGAAAAGGAATTACATCGGTTCGTGAGGCGGTAATATGTCATACATAAGAATGACGATTTAGTTTCCCATTTGATGGTAGAGGAGATGGATATTGGGTATAAAAAAATATTTTTAATGTCCCTTAATTCCATGTAAATTTTTTTAATTGTATGGGATTATTTTGAGACCATATGCTCAGATGGAACATGATTCAGAGGCCCGAAAAGCATGGAATAGCAGTTTGAACATTTTTTAAGTTTATTTAAAATAGTGTGCGTGCACGGTTTTGGAAGCTTCTAAACAGGTGCCCGGATTAAAAATCTGAGGACACCATTACATCTATAATGATGAAATTACATAAGGAATGAACTAATCTTGACTGTCTAGGTTTGAGGGAAAAAGTTTATTTTCAGACTTTTAAGAAAATTAATAAAATAATTTTCTGTAGTAAAAATAAAATAAACTTTTAGTTTATTTTATTTTTAATTTTGAATTTTTTTCAACGTAATGGTGTTTCAACCTAATCATAACTGAAATGATGTTCCCTAAATGAAGTAATATAACGATGGTGCAATACAAAGTGACAGAAATGATGTTTCTTAAATGAAACAGTGTAACGTCGGCGACTCAGTGTAACAAAAACACTGAATCACATTTTCCGCTTAATTAAATAGAAAGGATACGAGGTGGTGGAAAACATATAGGGTATTATTACTCTAAATCCTTGGAGAAAATATGTTGATTAAAAAAGAAAGAAGAACGACGACTGAAGAATGACGATGGATCAATAAACGAGTTCGGACCAAATGTCGACAGCTTGATGAACGATGAACGTGGGGCTCGCTCTTTGCAAACGAATGATCCAACATCAAGGTAGGGTGTCTGCATTAATTTACATTCCCAATTTTGAAACATCCACGATGAACGTGAATCATTCAATGAATTAAATGATTCACGAATCGTGCATGCGTTTGTGGGAGGGTTTTGATTTGGGGCTTTGAATTTGGATTATCCAAGTTATAATTCTTAAAACATTTCTCCCCACTTGTTTTGAATTCTAACACGGACAGTTCGGGGTGACATGAACAAGGCCTAGATTCCTCTGTTATGGTTGTTCATGTGTTCTTCATGATGGAACCCCCCCCCCCCCCCCTGAATCGACGAAAAGACAACCTTGAGGCCGTAGTAGGGAAGGAGGCAACCTGAGAATTCAGAGGGAATTTTCGGTTCAGGAATTGGACCACCAGAGAGGACCCGGTGGCCCATGAAAGACACCATCAGTGATATCCGAGAGATTCGGTGCGCACCGACGATGCACCATGACGGCGAGGTGGCCCGCGACATCGGCCACAAGCAGGGGAGCAGGCTGCCTGCAGCGGGTTGTCGGCAGCGGGCGGGAGGCGGTGCATATAGATGCAGAGAATGCGTTACATGACTGTAAGTCCAAGGTTCAGCTGGACCATAGTGGTGGTGACCCTGCTGTGACCCGCGGGGTGGAGGGGGGATGCAGCACGCCGACCATGTCTCGTCCAAGCAGGTCGGCCCACTCACAACGGGCCTGGTAGGAGGCGGTCCGGACCCGCGACAGTTCAGCGGGCCAGACCCATGGCCCAGCTAGTCTGGGTTGGGTTAAAACTAGGTCAGTTCAGTGGAACCTGAGCTAGTTTGATTCAGGTCAGTCCGACCAGGTCAGTCCGACCAGGTCAGACCAGACCCGAACCTCATCGGCCCCTTTTCATTAAAATAGTCATAACTTGCAAACTATATGTCTGATTGATGAGTTGTTTGCGGCACTGGGACCCTTGAGATTAGGATATACTTTTGAAATATTACAATTTAGTTTAGATAGATGTTTATATATAACTGATGGGTTGAGGATTAGATCCACCCGAAATCAAGCATGCTACGAGTAGGAATCCTGTGACTAGTTTTCATGTGAAGGAATTGTCGAGCGAACCCCAGTGACCCAAAAGACAAGTAGTTGTGCATACCTATGTGGCTATGTAGACAAGTATCCATGTGGACCTGTGTGTTCTGAAACACGAGTAGTCGTGTGGACCTATGTGGCCCGACAGACGAGTAGATGAGCGGACCTCAGTGGGCTGGAAAATAAGCGAACCTCAGTGGCCTGACAGAATTCAGCGACCCATCAGGGATGAGTCCCTCAGCAGTAAAAATTGTTTATCTTTACGACTAATAATCTAGGTTTCTATATTTTAAGTTATACCTGTGTGATTTGTCTATTACATTGGGTGTACTTTTCCTTTGTGGCATTTATTTTTGGTTTGGGGACCCTACTGAGTATTGTGTTACTCAACCTTTCATGGGATTCACTAACATGTGTGGTGTCTTGTGCTGAAGGTCGACGCTTTGACGGAGACTTTGGTGGTCCAGGACCAGGCGGTTCCCAGTGAGATCAGATAGGTGATGCGTACTCCTATGACTTCTAAAAGCTACTCTACACCTACCCTTCAGGTATGGTTTTCTGCAGACAGATCTACAAAGACATTTATACTTTCTTGTTTTCATTTTGTCTTTGTTGGGATTGTATTATGTCCCCCTTTACTTTCATCTTATACTTTATACCCTTAGTGGTTGTCTTAGTGTCGTGCGTGTTTTTTCTTTCAGATTTGTGGTTTGGGGTTGTGAGTGTGCATGTGTACATGTACTCGTAAAAAACCTCCCACATACAGGTTATTTCCTTTGGTGCTAGTCGCCATCCCATGGCCTTTGGGAGGCAGGCTTGGGGTAGTCATGGCGTGGGCCCTGAAGGATGGTTCATGAAAAATTGGTATTATAGGTGGTCGGTCCTACCTTAAAGACTGAGAGTTTGTGGTTTTATTTTGGGGCAATAATGTTAAATGTTTCAAGATTTAATTTCAGGCTTGGGGAGTCTAGTGTTAGTGTGGAGGCTGGTGTATCCATACACAAGGAACCTGAATTATACATTTTTACTCGGTACATGAAGCCACTGGTTGAAAGCATATGGGATTTTGAGTGTTTCCTCGTGTCCTTGAGTCATCTCACCAGGAATAATCTATTATCATGGTTCATCTTGATCTGTTTTAGGATGTTTCCACCCAGATAGCCAGTGATGATTCTAGTGCGCGACCACAAGGATGATATGCCCAGCAATGAGGCATTAGTAAATGGAACAGTACTAGAGATGGTCCCACCAGGAGGTGCACCAGCATTTCCACCACCCATTGGTTAGCAGTTTCTACTGGCACTACTGGTAGAGGACACACATAGGCTTAGTACCTTACATGAGTTCCAGAGGTAGAGACCTCCCACGTACAGGGGTGATATTGATCCCCAAGTGGTAGAGTATTGGATTGAGGTGGTTATCCGAGTCTTATGCCTGGTGAGGATGCCTCTTGACTAGATAGCGATCTTAGTTGCGAGCCTTCTTCAGGGATCGACTATGAGATGGTGGAGCTTGATGATCCAGACACACAATGAGGCGACCCCCGCCAAGATATACTTTGAATTCCTCTTCAGAGAGGAGTTCTTTCCAGAAATGTTGTTCACAGTGCACATACAGGAGCTACTGCACCTACAGATGGGCGGCATGATAGTAGCAGAGTACTCAGCAATATTCACCAAGCTATCTCTTTACTCCACAGACATGGTGTGAGACCCATTCTTTAGGGATTGATATTTTGAGTAGGGAATACACCTGGAGATCAGGGTGTCCACAATATCGCTTATCATCACTACTCAATATGGGGTGCTGGAGTGAGCCCTACTTGTGGAGAGATTCCTGGAAGAGAAGGCACCATTAGTAGGAGCTACCAGTAGACCCCGGGTGGCAGAGTCTTTAGATGTGGGTAGCAGGCAGCAGACACGGGGGCCCAAGAGGGCCAAGCATTTCGGGGGACGACCCCAAGATGAAGGATCAGCAGTACAAGACCCCCAGGAAGGAGGGAGTCATTTGAGGGGAAGAGTGTGATACTCATGCGGAGGATAGGGGAATACAGATCATGATTGCCTGACTCGCCACATAGACGATCGGAAGATGGTCGAGGGACCACCGAGGTAGAGGTAGAGGTTCGAGAAAGGTGGTCTGCAGGGCGTCGGACATGGCAGGGGATCCGGCAGAGCAGTATGTGGTGGGTGGAGGTTCGATGTTCTACCACCATCACCCCCTATGTATTCCACCATGGTCTCCGAGAGCTGGTGGATAGGGGTGTGTCCAGCTATAAGTGATGGAAGGCTATGACTACGATGCTCCAGAGATGATTATAGCTATGATTTTTTCTTCTCCACGTCAGCTAAAGTTCTTATAGACACGTATTTCAGTTACTCTTTCCTTTCCATAGACCTTTTTCAGGGCTCAGAGATTTTGGTGGAGTCTTTGGCTTTATCCTTACTATTAGAGACTCCTATAGGAGGGGATTCAATGATTACACACTTGTTTTGGCAGTGTGAGCTTACTCTGGGAGGCGAATAATTCAGGTGGGATCTCTTAGTAGCGGTGTCGAGGTCTTACGACATCATCCTGGGTATAGACTATTTATCCATAATTCATGCTCAGATCAATTGCTTTAGATGCAGAGTGTGGTGTGTTCATGGATACGGGACTAGGTTTTCCTTTATTAGCAAGAAGGAAGCACTTACAGTACAAGATAGACTTTCTCTGAGGAGGATGAAGCCAGTAACTCACTAGTTAGATAGCCTCACCCTAAGTGTGGTGGACGATAAGAGTCATATCTTTCTTGTAGTGGTGGAGGAGTATAAATACGCCTTTCCAGAATATGTTCTGGGATTATCTACTCACATATAGGTAGACTTATGCATTTATTTGTACCCCAGGATGGCACCGATATACATACCATCATATCAGATGGCTCTTGTAGAGATTTGTGAGTTGAGGGTATATTTGGAGTATTTACAAGAGAATGGCTTCATAAAACCCATCATTTCACCATGGGAAGCCCCAGTTTTGTTTTCCAAGAAGGCATATGGGAGATTGAGGTTGTGTGTGGACTTATAGAAACTGAACTAGGTGACCACGAAGAACAAATATCCACTAATGAGGATTGATGATCTCTTTGATCATCTAAAGGGGGTGATATGGTTCTTGAAGATCGACCTCAGGTCTGGCTATCATTAGTTTCATGTACGGGAGGAGGATGTACTGAATATAGCCTTTAGATGTCGGTATGGACACTATGAGTTCTTGGTGATTCCATTCAGCATGAAAAATTATCCAGCAGTGTTCATGGGACTCATGAATACGATATTCCATAATTACCTTGATCGTTTCATCATGGTATTCATTAATGAAATTCTGGTGTACTTGGTGTCTGAGGAGGTGCACTTCACACACCTACAGATATTCTTAGATACACACTGAGAGAACCAGATTTATGGGAATATCTCGAAGTGTTAGTTCTGGATTCAGGAGGTCCACTTCCTGGGACACATCATTTTGGAGGTTGTAGTTACAGTGGATCCATCAAAGATAGAAGTGGTTTTTTCTTGGGAGCCACCCAGGAGTGTGACTGAGGTATGAAGTTTCTTGGGAATGGCTAGGTACTACAAGAGATTTGTGCCTGAATTTTCTAGGGTAGCAGCACCCTTATCATATTTTACATGGAAGGGAGAGTACTTCGTGTGGACGGAGAACTACTAGTAGAGTTTCCAAGAGGTGAGGCATAGACTGATGAGTGCCCCCATATTGAGACTACTAGAGGAGTTCATTTGGTATATAATTTTCAGTGACACACCAGGGATCAGACTGGGTTTTTTTCTGATGCAGGAGCAAGAATTGATCACCTACGGTTCATGGTAGTTGAGGAAGCACAAGCAGAACTATGCGACCCATGTCCTGGAGCTAGAAGAATGGTCTTTTCTTTGAAAATGTGGCGGTACTACTTGATGGGTGAGTGGATTACTGTCTACTTTGACCAAAAAAAGTCTCAGATATATCTTCTCCTAGAGGGACCTAAACTTGAGGCAGAAGTGATGGTTAGAGTTCCTCCAGGACTGTGAATTCGAGATAGTCTATACTCATGGTAAGAGGAATGTGGTAGCAGACACACTCAGTAAGAGATCTGGTTTACAGTTACTGAGTGAGGTGTTAGATCAATTAGCCACAATGCAGATATCCTTTGTGGATGATGATGGAGCATCTTATCTTCACTCAATGACTATCACTCCCCCACTCTTATGGCATGTTAGGGATTCATGGCTTGTGTATGTTTATTGTGAGACCCAACATGCTCAGTTATTCTCAGGACAAGATCTGGATGGATATTCGATAGGCGGGGAGCATGTTATTTATTTCATTGGATGCACTGTTGTGCCAGTGACATCACATGAGGAGGTTTTAAATGAGTTCCACACCTCCCCTTTTTTGGTACATCTAGGAGTGGAGAATATGTACTAGGACCTCTGATGTCAATACTGGTGGCTGGGGATGAAGAAGGGAGTGGAAGAATTCATCTTGCGGTGCCTCACTTGTTAGCAAGTGAAGGTGAAGCATCAGGTTCCTGCGGGTTTGATTAAGCCACTTGAGGTGCTGGAGTGAAAGTGGTATAGTATCTCGATGGAATTTGTGATAGGTTTACCCCATAGAACCAGGGGGCATGATACCATCTAGGTGATTGTTGACTGGCTCACCAAGTCGGCCCACTTCTTACCCATCCAAGAGAAGGGTTCAATAGAGGTCTTGGGACACCTCTACATGCTAGAGATAGTTTAACTCCATGGGGTACTGTTGATGATAGTCTCATATCAAGACACGCGCTTTACATCCTGATTGTGGAAGTGATTACAGGAGGTGCTCGTGACTCAACTTCGCTTGAGAATAAATTTCCACCCTTAAACAGATGGTCAGACAGAGAGGCCTATCTAGGTTTTATAGGACATGTTTTGTGCTTCTATATTATACTTAGGCATAGTTGGGAGGATCACCTACCACTGGTGGAGTTCTTATACAAAAACAGCTACCACTCCACCATTGGTATGGAACTGTTCGAGACTCTTTACGGGTGACCATGCAGATCATCATTATGCTGTACATACCCAAGGGAGTCAACACTAATGGGTCCAGAGTTGTTATGGGCTACCAATGAGAAGGTGAAAGTTATCCAGGAGAAGATGAGGACTGCGCAGAGTAGGAAAAAATCTTATGCTGATAGGAGATGAAGGCCTTTGGAGTTAGAGGAGGGAGACCATGTGTTCCTTCGAGTCTCACCTCGATGGGGATTGCAGAGATTTGGTCGGGGCGGCAAGCTATCTACAAGTTTCATCAGCCCTTTTAATATTATTAGTAGATTTTTTGAGGTGGTGTACCGCCTAGATCCACCCCCCCTCCCACAGATGCACTGGGTGCATAATTTCTTCCACGTATCACAGCTAAGAAGGTACGTGCATGATCAATCACACATCATCGATTGGGCTGAGTTGGACATCAATGATGGGGTGATGTTTGTAGATTTCCTAGTAGAGATTGAGGATCAACAATAGTGGATCCTTTGTGGATGGTTGATTCCTCTAGTGTGTGTTTGATGGCAGCATGGAAATCTCCAGGAGAGCACTTGGGAGTGGGAGGCTCAGATCTATGCTCAGTACCCCCATTTGTTTGTGTTAGCCCTTGTTTTGGCTTATGAGGATGTAAAGACCTAAATGTGGGAGTAATGTAATGTCCTGAAATTCCATGTAGTTTTTTTTAATTTTATGGTATTATTTAGAGACCATACACTCAAATGGAACTTGATTCTGAGGCTTGGAAAGCCCGGAATAGCAGTTTAGACTTTTTTTTAAGTTTATTTAAAATAGCACGCGTGCGCGGTTTGGAATCTTCTAAATGGATGTCTGGATTAAAAATAAGAGGTCATCATTGCATCTGAAACAGAGAATTTATCTAAGGGAGGACCTAACCTCGACCAGCGCGAGTTGAGGGAAAAGTTTATTTTCATACTTTTAAGAGAATTTAATAAAATAATTTTCTTAATAAAAAATAAAATAAACTTTTATTTTATTTTATTTTGAATTTTGAATTCATTGCAACGTAACAGCATTCAAACCCGAGAGTAATCAAAACCTTGTTCCATAAATGAAGTTTTGTAATGACACTACAACGAAAAGTAACAAAAAATGTTGTTTCTTAAATGAAATAATGTAACATCAGTGAATCAGCATAACAGAAATCACGAATCACATTCACCACTTAATTACTTAGCAAGGATATAAGGTGATGGAAAACATCTAGGGATTATTTCTCTGAATCCTTGTAGAAAATCCTTTGACAAACGATGAACGATGAATAAAGAATGAATAATGATGATAGATCAATAAACGGGTTCCTACCAAATGTCAGCGGCTTGATAAACGACGAACACAGAGCTCTCTCTTCGCCAACGAATGATCCAACCTCGAGTTAGGGTGTATACATTTATTCTCTTTCCATGTTTTGAAATATCCATGATGAACGTGAATCATTCGACGAATAGAATGATTCACGGGTCGTGTGTGTGTTTGCAGGAGGGTTTTTATTCAGGGCTTTGAATTGGGATTATCTAAGTTGTAATTCTTAAAAATCTCCTCCCCACTTGTTTTGAATTCTAACACGAAAGGTTCGGGCTGACACGAACAAGGCCCAGATTTCTCTATTATGGGTGATAGTGTGTTCTTCATGACCAACCCCCCCCCCCCCCCAGAGATTGATAGAAAGGATAACCTTAAGTCTATAGTAGGGAAGGCGGAAACCCAAAAATTCTAAGGGCACTTGTGGTTCAAGAATCGGACTACTGGAGTAGACTCAGTGGCCTACGAAAGACACCGTCGGTGGCACGCAATGGAGCCACGTCCGTGAGGCGGTATGTGCCGACGGTGCACCGCGATGGTGAGGTGGCCCATGGAATCAGCCGCAGGCAGTGGAGAAGGCCGCCAGCAGCGGTCTGGCAGCGGTGCATGTGAATGCAGTAGCTGCGCCGTGTCACGTGGTTGGACCATGGTGGTGGTGACCCCGCGGTGACCCATGGGGTGCAGGGGGAAACACGGTGCATCGGCCGCATATCATCCAGACAGGCCAGGCTGGACCCGGGCTGGGTTAGATCAGGGTCAGGTCAGTGGACCCTGGGTCGGGTCAGATCAGGTCATTCTGACTAGATCGGATCAGACTCAGATGTCACCGGCCCCTTTTCAGTAAAACAGTCATAACATGAAAACCGTATGTCCGATTGACGAGCCGTTTACAGAGTTGAGACCCTTGTGACAAGGAGGTACTTTTGACGTAATCCAAATGAGTTTCCATGGAGGTTGATATATGATCAATGGCTTTAGGAGTAGATCCTCCTAGAATTAAGCACACTATGAGGGAGAATCTTGTGACTGGATGTGATGATAAGGAAGTGTCAAGCAGAACTTAGTGGCCCGGTAGACGAGTAGACATGAGGACCTATGTGGCTAAATAGATGAGTAGCTTTGTGGACCTGTGTGGCCTGACAGACGAGTAGTCATGTAGACCTGTGTGGCCCGGAAGAAGAGTAGCAGTGTGGACCTTTGTGGCCCGGCAGACGAGTAGCTGAGCGAACCTCAGTGGCCTGATAGATGAGTAGTCGCGCGGACCTGTGTGTCCCAGTAGACAAGTAACCGAGTGGAGCTCAGTTTCCCGAAATACGAGCAAAGATTAGTGGCCCGACATACTTTAGCAACTCATCGGGGATGAGTCCCTTAGAAGTACACATTATTCATCTTTACGACTGATAATCCTGCATTCTATATTTTAAGTTATACCAGTATTAGTTATCCATTACTTCGGGTGTAATTTTCCTTTGTGGTATTTCTTTGTGGTTTGGGGTCCCTAATAAGTATTTTGTTACTCAACCCTACACAGGCTTCATTCGCACGTGTCGTGTTTTGTGCAGACGGTTGATGCTTTGATAGATACCTTGGTTGGCCAAGACCAGGTGGTGCCCGGTGAGATCATAAAGACGAAGAATACTCCTACAAATTCTGACAGCTACTCTACACCTACAATTCAGGTTGGGTTTTCTGTGGACGAATCTATAGAGACCTTTGTACTTTCTTGTTTTCAGCTTGTCTTTGTTGGGATTTTATTATAGGCCCCCTTTACTTTCAACTTGTACTTTATACCCTCAGTGGTTGTCTTAGTGGTATATATGTTTTTCTTTCAGTATTGTGGGTTGGGGTTGTGATTGTGAGTGTGTGTGTGTGTGTGTGTCTAGGTACTCATCAAATGTCTCCCACTTTCAAGTTATTGCCTTTCGCGCTAGTCGCCAGGCCCTGGCCTTTGGGAGGCGGGATTGGGGTAGTCGTGGCACGAGCCCCAGGGGATGGGTTGTGACAATATCATTATATGTGAGATAATTATTTTGTTATAATTTAATGGTTTAATAATATTTTAATGATGTGTAATGAGAAATAAAACAAAAAAACTTGATTAAGAATAATACCTCTTCTTCAGACAACCTCTTTAGCATTATAACTAAATCCTTCCTAGATTGGATTTATAATCAAAACAAGGACTCTGGGATGTGAAGAGGGATATAAGGAATGTATTTTGTGATTTATTTTCAAAAAAAATGGTTCTTGATTTGTGAATAAAAGAGGATAGGAAGTTTCCTTTTATAAGTGAGGGGTGTGGCACTTTTAGAATTTCATAAAATATTAAATTATAATAAGGCCATATTTAATTAAAATAGTTACAAATGGACATGGATTATAATTTTTGATAAGATAAGGTTGAAATATTTCCATACAATATGATTTATACGAGGTTAATTATAAAAAAACCGCTTATCTATTAGTTTAACCCCCTGATAAACACATTTTAACCTTAACCATGGTATCAACTTTTTTAAAATGAAAGGGTTATAATTTTACTTATAAGATAAAAATTAGATTATAAATGGAAAAGGGAGGAAATTTTAGACCATTTTTCATCATAATTTTCCTATTTCATGATTTTTATAATTTTTAAATCTTTTAATAAAATATTATTTAACATAAAATATCATTAATTTTATTATTTACACTATTAGTTTAATTTGACTTTGAAGTCATTAATATAATAATTAATTTAGATTATAATTTATTTAAAAATAAATAATAAATAATTATTAACTATAAAATTCTTTTTTAACCATAAATAATCCTAAATACATTACTTTTAATGTTTTTAAAATCATTTACAATGAGTTTTCCGCTGTTTGAGCAAGCATTGTGTCAGTGTTGTATATGCATTTAAGATAACTATATAATCTCTAAAAATTAAAAATAAATTAACATTATGAAAATAGTTTAATTATACTCAAAATAACCTTTAATATTCATTCACAAATTATTTTTATCTCCATGTTAACATATAAGAGATATTTAAAGGAAAGAGAGTGACATTTTTTCTTTTTCTTTCCTTAAATTATTCAATAGGTCGCTTTTATGGAAAAGTGTCCCATAAATAATTTAATATAAATACTAAAGTTATAAGGGTTTATATACATTCATAAAATAATAATTAATATGAAAATTGGTGTTCTTATAACTTTTTTAACATAGTTTAACCTGATTTACCATTTTACCGTGGAGACAAATTTTTATCATTTTTACTACTCATTATGAAAACAATTAAGTTGAACTTATTAAATAATATAAGATATGATTATTCAAAATATTTAATATATTTTACTAAATTAATCTTCTATAATTTTTAGAAATTCATTTTATAATAATCCCACAACGTGTGACAAAAAATGGTTGTATGGAAAATACATTTTTAAGGAAAATATGATTTTAAATTAACCCTATGATTTTTAATATTCATTATATTAATTTCATTTCATGTATATAGGTATATAATCTATGAATTTCATTTAAATAATTCCTCATTAGGTTTCATTCTAATTAATTGAAATGGAGAAACATTATGCACTCAAAAATAGTTTTCAGGAAAAAAAATGTGTTTTTAATATTAAAAATAAACTTATTACAATATGTGGTATAAAGATTATTAAAATATAATTAATTATATTAAATATAACTAAATAATACTTATGTTACTTTTATATCTTATTCAAATCACAATGGGACTTTTAAATCGCTTAATTTATTCAAAACAAATAACAGTTTTACAAAAAACGGTATTTTTCACTATTTACTGGAAAATTAATTTTTTAGAAAAATCCCAAAATTTCATCATAGATTAATTTTTACATGATTATTTAAAAAATTAATTTCATTTTTTAAAATATAATTTCTAAAATTTTCATAAATTAATTGTAATGTTTTCTCATAAAAAGAAATAAAAACATTTTGATGGAAAATATATTTGTATAGCAAGTAAAGGCCTTACTAAAAATGGAGTCCTTATTTTTCAATATATCTGATTCATATAAAATATTTATGCATAAATTTTAAAAAATGTTTATTCTTATTCATACCAAAAATTTTAATGCCTAGGTTATAACGGTCACATTTAAATAGTATAACACGGCTCGTTTAGGATCGGTGTTGCAAGTCATATATGCTATTGAATACAATGTTCTTATTTTAAAATCATAAGGTGTTACATTAACCCCACCTTAAATAAATTTTTTCCTCATTATTTTAACTTACACTCAGAAATCAATGGTTTAAAATTTTAAAATTTCTTTGTAGAAAGCCCACATTATAAAATGGTTAATAAAACTTTCTCTTAAAAATAGGGAAAGGGAAATATGAAGGTCATATAGAATAACACAAAACAATGCTTCCAAATATTATAATATTAATAGTAAGTAAAAATATAGATACGGGGGAGAAAAATAACTCTCATGTATTGTTATATAGTGATAGAAAACTTTATTGGGAGAAAGTTAACAACCACAAAACCATAAATCTATGATGGGTGAAAGGGCCATCAAGTCATCAGGAATGATTGTAATTGGATAAAATTTTTGTTTCATGATCCTTTTCCTATAGTTGAGAAATTATTTACCATATAGAATAATAACATAATAAAATATACTTACTTGATATCTTTCTATTTCATAAGCACAATTTCATCCTTTTTTGTTCTACGATTAATTCCCACTTAATCTCTTACTCCAAGAAATGAATAACCAATATGAATTTTTATGTCTGAAGCACTAAAATTAAATTTTTATGGATCACAAAATCCATAAAAAAATAATAAGCTATTCCTCCAATATTTAAATATTAACCAAAACTAAAATGGTTACCATAATGTAAGATATTAACAAATATTTATAAACCTTCATATGAAAAATAATAAATTTTACTTCAAAATTTATACCAAAGGATAAACTTAGATTATTCCAAAATTAAATAACCCTACATCCAAATTAACCTCAATTTTCTCATCAATGAATAATTGTTTTACCTCAAAGGTGATCTCATACCTTTTAACTTACATCCTTAAAATTTGAATTACATTATTACCAAATAATCCATTATGTTAAACCTAATGGTTATATATGCCTCAACCCAATACAATGTCTCTAGAAATATCATTAATTACTTAAAAATCAAAAATATTTGATCTTATAATATGTTTCATAGAATAAAATTAATATTTAAACATCAAACTATTTAATTAAAAATAATTTCATACTAAATAGTACATTATATAGACCAGTGGTAGGTGGTGCACCCTTATTTCCCTTTGTTTGTAGGTTCAATCCCCTCAGACTTTCCGGATGTGATGGGTTGTCATATTAAATGAGGGTTTTCCTTTTTCTAAAGATATATTAATATAATTCCTACAATGTTCCAAAAAAATATGATAAACACCCACAAAATTAACATTAGTGTTGAAATAATCTATACCATATCAAAATTTTATGATATTATCCTATACTTAGACTTATCCTCAAAGTCACCCATAAAGTTATGTTCTCTAATATATTTTTTCTTGAATTGAGTTCCCAAGGTCTATACTAAACATTCTTTGATACCAATTATAAATACCCTGACTCCAGTAGCCCAGAATCGATGGTTTATTTATTACATTGGCAGAAAATACAAGTGATCACATCCTAAAGGACTAAATATTTTAGTATTATTGGTAAACTAGATACATACTTGGGTCTAATATTACAATTGAAAACATAAATTAAAACATATTGAAAGTAAATATTATGCATCCTTTAACTCATTTAAAGAATCCTTCTTCATATCCTGGGAAAGGGAAAACAATATGTGCTATGTAATGGGCTAAAAACCCACTAGGCCTTTGGCCTATGTAATGGGTCTCCCTCTACCCAGTTAAAAGAGGTCTTTGATTTGCTTTATTAATAAAAATGAGGCTTCGGCCCCAACCTTTAAAAAAAATATGGCAAGGTAAATAATTGAAAACAAGTGTCAATTAATCAATTACTTGAGCACGAAATACATCCATGGATAGTATCAATGCAATAATATCATGGATAATAACAACTGAATTCTCAATGGAGTCAATTATTATATTTGATGCCATGATCTCACACGTCACGATATTTATACCATCAAGACCTTACATGAAGACAGTTTAATCGATGGTTGGGTATACAATAGAAATACATTTAATTCTGGATTATATATTTGTCACCTAAGACCTTTAGATGCATCGAGGGGATATCTATAACTAGTCCCCAACCTTATATACATGTCTAATTCACTCATCATATATTAAATGATCAATTTAATTCATAAACAATATGCCTTATCAATAAATATCCATGTTGAGTAAATAATACGAAATATAAATATTTCTCTGTCTAATAAAATAACATTAATAGTAAAACACCACATGTAGAAATGATATAAAATTTAGGTAATATTTATATCTATGATACAAATTATATGGATATTTAATAGAAATTTAATGTCTGATGATCAAAAGAAAGTGAATGTTTCAAGAGAGAGTTAATAACTGCAATACTAATCAACAAGGTGAATGTCAAAACTTTTCTAGGATAAATTGATCATAACCCATCTAAATAAAGAACAATGATGGAATCATTACAACATATCCCCAATATATTATATGTAAAATAAATGGTTGCTTTCATTGATGAATAGAAATACCATAAAAAGATCATTAAAAAACTTGAGGAAAATACCCCTTTCCCTTTGAAAATCAATTTTAAAAACTAAATATTTATAGAATATTAGGAGAAGAATTTTATTTTAAAAATAACTTCATAAAATTATAAATTAATCTTCAAATAAATTATCATTCATGATGGTAGGAATATTCCATTCATGTCAAGTATGTTAAAACAAAAATTTATTTCACATTTTCGATAAAATTTCAAAAAAAGTGCCTTGTTTAGAAAATGAAAAGAAGATTATTTTTGAACCATTTTTTAAAAATTAAAACATGGGTAAAAAATACATTAATAAATCATTTGGGAATATTGAAAATATTCTTTAAATAATTTTAAGAAAATTATAGATATAGAATAAAAAACATTTTTGACTGAAAAGAGAAATAAATTTGGATTTTCTTAAAAATATTTTATCAATAATTTTAAGTACCAAAGATAGGAAAATTATTATACAATGATAAATTAATTTCCTTCAATGTAAATTCAAAAATAAATATTCTTGATTAAAATGAGATTGAAGCATAAACCCTTACCACTTTTGTAACTTTTGAATCATAGCCACCATAAAAAATAAATTTAAATAAAATATTAAATACCATGAATATAAATATATTCATGATATAACATATCAAATGGGTAGTGGATACAAATAATAAAAATAAATAGGTTTATAATACCAAATATTTCTCAATGGAGTGAAAATTGAGATGAGATATCTTAAAAAGATCATGCCATTGAAGTAATAATTAATCAATGAATTGATTGTGTGTATAAAATATAAATCCAAATAAAACAAGTTTAAATACAATATAAAATAATAAAAATCATTTTACATAAAATATTATAATTTTAAATACAATGAATAAGTAATATAAACCAAATAAAATAAATTGAGTTATGAAGCCTCTTACCGCTTGGTAACTTTAAAATCAAGTCCCCTTGGATGAAGTAAAATGAATTGTAACTTAAAATAAAATGAATTATTGTAACGCTCCGACCCCAGTTACCCAGATTCGGTGCATTATTACGTAATATTGGCATGATCACAAAGATCAAGTCTCGAAAGACCGATTAGTTTAGTAGCCTTGAAACACTAGATACATTCATAAGTTTTACATTACATCATAAAGTAATACAAAACTACAACAACATCTCATCTTCATATCCCCTCATATTATCCATTCAGGTCATTCATAAAATACTTCTTCACATCCTGGAAAAATTAAAACATTTAAAGGGGTGAGCTCAGATGATCAGTAAGGATAACAATATAGTGGAAGATTTCATAAATAAACATAAACATTTAAGGCAATGTATAACTAAAACAAAATCCTTTTAAACTTGAAATTCAGCGTAATATGGAAAAAAGTAAAATGAAATAATTCCATTTACTTATTCACATGGATATTCTACTAGTCGAATAATCACATGCAATATCAATAACCACTTTTATAATGATGGAATGCATAATGCCAGACTATCATAACCACGTAGCCAAGGCCTCGTGCCAAGACTACAAATAATATTTTGTCAAGGCCTCGTGCCAAGACACTAGTTTGTCTCATGAGACCTACCGATGCATCGAGGAGCTATATCGGGCTCCACCCGTCACTTATTAAGTCCAATGCATTCCTCATATGAATAGGTTTAAACATATCATAAACCATAACATAATCGTATCACATAAATCATGAATAAAGGAAACATAACATTTCCACATTTTAATCACAAGATATAAATACAACACATTGATATAATAAAAACACTTTAAAAACCATTTTCAATACCAAAATAAAAGAAAATTAAAACTTGGTATTTATTTTTCATTAAAAAAAGTTATGGCTTGTAAAGTAAGACAAAACCCAAATAATGGTCATGGCGGTGGAGAAGTCATTGTCGCTGCATACGTATGACAAAAAAACATTCCCTTTTGTCTTTTAGTAAAATTCTTCTTATAAAAAAGATTCCTTTTGAATAAATGTAAAAGTTAAAGGGGTTTATACACCGTATAAAGGAAAGTTGTGTATAAAACAAAATATGCCTCAATGAAAGGAGATTGAGACGAAGTCCCTTACAAAGATCATTTTTTTTAAATAAAATAGATCTATTATGTGTATTCAATATAAGTATACATAAATAAAGTATAAATACAAGATAGGACATAATAATATCATGACATAATTTGAAAGTATGAGATTAACCCAAAGAACAGAAATTGGGTTAAGAAGTTCCCTTACCTCGTGTCCGACTTGAATTGATCGTTATTTAACCTTCTGAATAATAAACTAGAGTTAATTTATACTTTCTTAAGAACCTTTTTCAAGTTCATTATTCCTTTTATATCACTTATTACCATGTTATCAACATTATGTAATTATTTAAGTTAATAACGGTCGTTTTGTCAATCTTTGGTACTTGAGTCAACAATAAACTTCTTATAATTACAAGTTGCTTACGTGGTAGCATATCCATTATATCCAGAATTATATTCATGATTTAGATATAATATATATCATATATATCCAGTAGATACATTCATTTATAATATTACATAACATTTAGAGGTAATAAATGAAATGCACTGTTCATGGAGACGGTAAGTCGTACGTACGCATGAACACTACTTTCATTTATATTTCATATTTAATGGAATGAAATCATAATTATATAAAGGTATATTATAATTCCAGTATAATATCATATATAATATCATTTACTCCATCCTTTATACATCCCACATATGGCATTAACGATTCAAATCACTTTGAGGGGGCGGTAGTCCGCACTTCCTAAAATGAAATTATCGCGTTTACCCATAATGGAAATCATAAAGGTATGCCATAAATGATAAATAAAGTAGCATAAGGGAAACATAAACATAATATATATCATATATAAATATAGTGACATCTTAATGTCCACCATGAGAGGTGTTAAAAGAAGATTGAACAATCATCATTTCGAGAGGCAGAAATTCGCCAACCACAGAAACAGTATGTTCTTTAACCATTAGACGAAGGTGTGTGTAAGTGTAAATAAAATAATTCTCATAAAAACATCCTAGTATATTGAAGATACTGGTGTTTTTACAAAATAAAGGAATAAAAAGAGTTTAAGGGGTTGGAGAAGCAAAATAAAACAAAAGAACATAAGAGAAGACATTACCTTAAAATCGGGTAACTCTTTTTGATTTGATCCAAAGGATTCATTGGGAAGAATTATTCCCAAATTGAGGCTTCTAGGAGTAAGAGAGGGAATTTGATAGAGTATTTTGGCAGATTTTGGCTGAGCAAAATCGCTTTGAAGGTGTGAATAAGGTGGTTGAGGTGGGGGCCTTTTATAAGAGGAGAGGAGGGGCACTCTTGGAAAGTAATGAAATGTTACATTATTATGAAGTACTTTTAGGATTTCAAAGGTCTCAAAATTATATATTTCGAGTATAAGGTGATAAGGGATATAAATCTACTCATACAATAGGTTTTTGACAAGTCTAAGTCTTAGATTTTAAATTATCTTTTCATTTTATTTAAATCGTTAATTAATGAGGTAATCGCTGCATCATCATAGTGTCATAAAAAATTTAATTTATTTATTGTCTAAAAATTATATAAAAAATATCATGATGTAGGAAATATTTTTATATTTCCAATGAATATACATAGTCGAAAAGTTAACTTATATAACCCAATGTAATAATTGTTTTAGTAAAACAACACATGTTTGTGACAATTTTATTTTTACTTTAAATAAAAAGTTATTAATGTCATTTTCTTACCCAAGTGGCTCCATGGGGTCCCCAAGTTAACCCATGGATTGTCTTGGTCGGACATGAATCATAAAATAAGGGTAGGATAAGTTTCAAGATATTTTCATATTTTTATAATATCATTTTTACCTTAAATTTCACTAATTACCTTTAATTGCGATTAATAGAACTTAAAAGTTACTATTCAACAAAAATTATTTTAATCCCATTGAACCACATTTTACTTCCTAATGACAACCATGTATGTCAGATTTTTGAAATTCATTACACAGAAGTGTTAATGTTTCATTTACACGAAAAATTAGTTTTTAAACTACCACTTAGTGGTTTCACTATTCATCAAAAATTGAAGTTTTTCAGAAAAAATCCAAAAATTCACCCTAAGATATAATTGATATTCTGAATTAAAAAATGATTTCTATTTTAAAAAATTCCAAACATATAAGTTGCATTAATTAATTTAATAATTAATTCCCGTTGTCACAACAAATAGCGTGTTTTTAAGAAACAATATATATCAAAAGATTAACAATTTTTTATGTCCAATTTCAAAGTGAAATTAGTTCTAATGACCACCATTGGATAAAATGGTAAAAATATATTATAATTATACTTTAAAACTACTAAATAGTATAATTTATCACTATAAATTATTTTTATTAAAAAAGTTGCTTTTAAGTATTTTTCTATTCATAGAAAATTGGAAGTTCTCAGAAAATTACAAAAAATTCAACTTAGGATAATTTAGATATTCCGAATACAAAAATGAAGTCCATTTTGAAATATAAAATTTATATAATTTCAAAAAGTGGGTATTACTATTCATAACGGCTACTTTGATTGGTCGCGCTGTGTTAGAATCTCGAACTTGCGTACAACACACGCTGCTCTATTATTCAAAGAGAAGCGTACCATGGAAGCTTGGGGTGTTACATTCTCCCCTCCTTCAATAAATTGCATCCTCGCAATTTGAAATTTTTCTTTGAAAATAAACGGTTGAAAATAGAAAATACGATTGTGGAAAACCCACATCAGAAATAGGGTTAATAAAAATATAACTTTAAAAGAAAGAAAGAGAAGTACAAAGGTCACCCGAGATAGCCCATACTATGATTCTATGAAAACATGGATATGGAGGAAAAACAAACCATCATGGTCTGATGGAGAGTTGTAGAAAATAGGATTAGGAAAAATTTTAACTACAAGAAAATCACAAACTTGTGATTGGTTAAACGATCATTGATTCCCCGGTAGGAAAAGTTAACTGACGACATTTTTGTTTTAAGTTACCTTTCATAAAGTTGAGGAATTTATTTAGGAGATTTACTAAGAACCTAAGGAAATATACTTACTTGTCATAAATTTTTATCACAAACCCATCTTTCACTCCAAAAGGTAATAGAACTCAAAAATACTCTAATTATCATAATTGTATAAGGTTACAAATATTAACACATACCATTTAGATTAGGAAAACTATTTTGTAATAACCAGGGACTTCCTGTAGGTTAGTGGTAGGTAATAAAGGCCTGTCGCACTATGGTTGAGGGTTTGATTCCTACAGCTTTGTCAGACGCGACGGGTTATCCCCCAACCTGCAGTTTGTCCTTTTCCTAAAACTATAGTATTATAATATTCCAAAAATAGTCTTCAGAAATGTTTTAACCTTAAACAATACTATCCAAAGTTCAACTTAATTCATTCCAACCTTTATAGTTATCCAAAATACCACTGTCCAGAATTTCTCTAAAAGGTCTCTAAATTCCAAAATCAATTGTAACCTCAGATTCCCCAAACAAAGTAAAGTTTCTCTTATTGTCACATACTAAAAATATGATTACCTTCATCATATTAAAACCTTAATGAGAACAACAAGTACTGCAGTACAATCATATTATTCTTATAACCAGAATATAATCCTTCAGTCCAAAAGCACCAATACATTAATTATTCTGCTTCAACTGTAGTAACAGCATAATATTGGCCTTGATCCCTTGGCCTTTTTTGAGGTAAGTTTCCTTGACACTTAGGACATTCATTTGAATAATGCCCCATTTCCCTACAATTGTAGCATTCAACGTTGATATCCTCTTTCTTTCCCTTGTAATCACGAGCCTGGTAACCTTTTTCTCTACATTTGTAACAAACTCTCATTCCTTTTAGGCAAGTACCGGGGTGATTCTTCCCACAATTATCACATAATGGAAAATCCTTCTTTCCCTTTTTCCCTTTATCTATCTCTTGCTCCACCATTCTCTTCTTCTCTTGCTTTACTTTATTGTCATAAGACTTAGATAATTCCTTTTCCGTCTTGATAGCACACGATACAATATCTCCGTACGACGAGAAGGTTTGTGAGACTAATGCTCGACGGAGAAATGGTTTTAACCCATCAAAGAAATGATCAATATTACTTCTTGGGTTACGTATATAATCTGCAGCATGCCTCGCTAACCTTGTAAAGTTAGCCTCATACTTTGCGACATTATCATCCTCCTTCTGCCTTAGACTCAGAAATTGCTTTTCCATATCTGCTCGATGGTCATGTGGAAAGTATTTTTCTAAGAAAATTTCCTTAAACTCCCTCCATTCCATACTTGATACTTCTTCATCTTCCTTTGTGTTTTGAATCAGTGACCACCATTGATCGGCATCTCTAGTGAGGCGGTAAACTGCCATGACAACTTTCTCCCTTTCGCTACTCCCCAAGGCGTGGAATATTTTCTCTAAGGAGTTTATCCATTGCTCTGCTACTGATGGATTTGTACCCCCATTAAATGTTGGTGGTTGTTTCCTCATGAAACGATCTAACATTGATCCTCCACGTTGCGGATCAGGGTTCTCCATACGAGTCAGGTTATTATTCATAACCTGAGTGAGTTGTCCCAGTATGGTGATAAGTTGATCAACACCAGTTGTATCACCAGCTCCATTATAATTATCTTGAGCAGGAGGGAAATCCCTACATGGAGTGAGTGCATTGATACGGTTTCCATTCCTTCCATTAGGCGCCATTTCTAAACAATGTAATAAACTAGATTAGTTTATGAATCAAAATACATAATTACATACTTGTAAAACACTTAACATAAATTGAGCTATTTATGGATATAATCTATAATCATAAAAAAAATTTCTTTGAGGAAGTATATACTCACAAAACCTTCATAGTGGTTTGTAAATAAAATGATAATTATCCTAAGCATATCCCCCGGGAGTGTCGTAACCAAGAGTGCAGCAAGGCCCGTTGTCGTGCACCAGTTCACATTCGAGTCTCGCTCAAAGCGGTGTTTTCAGGTTTTACCCCTAGGTACATATGTTCCAGAGCCTCCTCTACCTGCTCGTATCCAGACAAGGATGTATTGCTCGGAAAACTCACAAAATCTCTATAATACCAAAATTCTAGGAAGTTCTTCTATACTAATCCTCAACGTTTATCTTAGGGCTATGTGCTCTAATCAGAGTTTATCTAAATCTAGATTCCAAGGTTAGTACTAAACTTCCTCTGATACCAACTATAATGCCCTGACCCCAGTTACCCAAAGTCGGTGCATTATTACGTAACATTGGCATGATCACAAAGATCAAGTCTCGAAAGACCGATTAGTTTAGTAGCCTTGAAACACTAGATACATTCATAAGTTTTACATTACATCATAAAGTAATACAAAACTACAACAACATATTTTCTTCATATCCCCTCATATTATCCCTTCAGGTCATTCATAAAATACTTCTTCACATCCTGGAAAAATTAAAACATTGAAAGGGGTGAGCTCAGATGCTCAGTAAGGATAACAATATAGCGGAAGCTTTCATAAATAAACATAAACATTTAAGGAAATGTATAACTAAAACAAAATCATTTTAAACTTGAACTTCCGTGTAATATGGAAAAAGTAAAATGAAATAATGTCATTTACTTATTTGCATGGATATTCTACTAGTCGAATAATCACATGCAATATCAATAACCACTTTCATAATGATGGAATGCATAATGCCAGACTATCATAACCGTGTATCCAAGGCCTCATGCCAAGACTACAAATAATATTTTGTCAAGGCCTCCTTCCAAGACACTAGTTTGTCTCATTAGACCTATCAATGCATCGAGAAGCTATAGCGGGCTCCACCCATCACTTATTAATTCCAATGCATTCCTCATATGAATAGGTTTAAACATATCATAAACCATAACATAATCATATCACATAAATCATGCATAAAGGAAACATAACATTTCCACATTTCATTCACAAGATATCAATACAACACATTGATATAATAAAAACACTTTCAAAACCATTTTCAATACCAAAATAAAATAAAATTAAAACTTGGAATTTATTTTTCATTAAAAAAAAGTTATGGCTTGTAAAGGAAGCCGAAACCCAAATAATGGTCATGGCGGCGGAGAAGTCATCATCACCGCATATGTACGACAAAAAACAACATTCCCTTTTTTATTTTAGTAAAAAGATTCGTATAAAAAAGATTACTTTTGAATAAATGTAAAAGTAAAAGGGGTTTATGCACCGTATAAAGGAAAGTTGAGTATAAAACAAAATATGCCTCAATGAAAGGAGATTGAGACGAAGTCCCTTACAAAGATCATTTTTTTAAATAAAATAGATCTATTTTGCGTATTCACTATAAGTACACATAAATAAAGTACAAATACAATATAGGACATAATAATATCATGACATAATTTGAAAGTAGGATATTAACCCAAAGAACATAAATTGGGTTAAGAAGTTCCCTTACCTCGTGTCCGACTTGACTCGATCGTTCTTTAATCCCCTGAATAATAAACTTGAGTTAATTTATACTTGATTAAGAACCCTTTTCAAGTTCATTATTCCTTTTATATCACTTATTACCATGTTATGAACACTATTTAATTATTTAAGTTAATAACGGTCGTTTTGTCGATCATTGGTACTTGAGTCAAAAATAAACTCCTTATAATTACAAGTTGTTCATGTGGTAAAATATACATTATATCCAGAATTATATTCATGATGTAGATATCATATATATCATATATATACATTATATACATGCATTTATATTATTACATAACATTTAGAGGTATGAAATGAAATGCACCGTTCATGGAGACGGTAAGCCGTACGTACGCATGAACGCTACTTTCATTTCTATTTCATATTTAATGGAATGAAATAATAATGATATAAAGTTATATTATAATTCCAGTATAATATCATATATAATATCATTTACTCCATCCTTTATACATCCCATATATGGCATTAACGATTCAAATCACTTTGAGGGGGCGGTAGTCCGCACTTCCTAAAATGAAATTATCGCGTTTACCCATAATGGAAATCATAAAGGTATGCCATAAATGAGAAATACATAAGCATAAGGAAAAAATAAAAAATAATATATATCATATATAAATATATTTACATCTTAATGCCCACCATTATAGGTGTTAAAAAAATATTGAACAATCATCGTTTCGTGAGGCAGAAATTCGCCAACCACAGAAACAGTATGTTCTTTAACCATTAGACGAAGGTGTGTGTAAGATTAAATCAAATACTTCTAATAAAAACATCCTAGTATATTGAATATACTGTTTTTGTTACAAAATAAATTAATAAAAAGAGTTTAAGGGGTTGGAGAAGCAAAATAAAACAAAAGAACATAAGAGAAGACATTACCTTAAAATCGGGTAACTCTTTTTGATTTGAGCCAAAGGCTTCCTTGGAAAGAATTATGCCCAAAGTGAGGCTTCTAGAAGTAATATAGGGAAGTTTAGAGAGTATTTGGGCAGATATTGGCCGAGACAAATGGCTTTGATGGTGTGAATAAGGTGGTAGAGGTGGGGGCCTCTTATAAGAGGAGAGGATGGGCACTCTTGGAAAGTAATGAAATGTTACATTATTATGAAGTAATTTTCGGATTTCAAAGGTCCCACAATTATATATTTCAAGGATAAGGTGATAAGGGATCGAAATATACTCATACAATAGGTTTTTGACAAGTTTAAGTCTTATATTTTACATTATCTTTTCATTTTATTTAAATTTTAATGAGGTAATCGCTGCATCATCATGGTGTCATAAAAATTTTAATTTATTTAATGTATAAAAATTATATAATAAATATCATGATGTATTAAATCTTTTTATCTTTACAATTAATATTTATAGTAGAAAATTTAACTTATATAACCCCATGTAATAATTGTTTTAGTAAAACAACACATGTTTATGACAATTTTATTTTTACTTTCAATAAAAATTTATTAATGTAATTTTATTACCCAAGTGGCTCCATGGGGTCCCCAAGTTGAGCCATTGATTTTCTTGGTCTTCCATGACTCATCCAATAAGGGTAGGACAAGTGTCAAGATATTTTCATATTTTTATAATATCATTTTTACCTTAAATTTCACTAATTACCTTTAATTGCGATTAATAGAACTTAAAAGTTACTATTTTCCAAAAATTATTTTAATCCCATTGAACCAATTTTTAATTCATAATTACAACCATGTATGTTGGATTTTTTAAATTTATTGCACAGAAGTGGTAATGTTTCATTTACACAAAAAATTAGTTTTTAAACTACCACTTAGTGGTTTCACTATTCATCAAAAATTAAAGTTTTTCAGAAAAATTCCAAAAATTCACCCTAAGAAATAATTGATATTATGAATTCAAAAATGATTTCTATTTTAAAAAATTACAAACATATAAGTTTCATTAATTAATTTAATAATTAATTCTCGTTGTCACAACAAATAGCGTGTTTTTAAGAAACAATATATATCAAAATATTGACAATTGTTTATGTCCAATTTCAAAGTGAAATTAGTTATAATGACCACCATTGGATAAAATGGTAAAAAAATATTCTAATTATACCTTAAAACCACTCAATGGTATAATTTATCACTATAAATTATTTTGATTAAAAAAGTTGTTTTTAAGTATTTTTCTATTCATAAAAAAATGGAAGTTCTCAGAAAATTACAAAAAAATCAACTTAGGATAATTTCGATATTCCGAATACAAAAATGAAGTCCATTTTGAAATATAAAATTTATATAATTTCAAAAGGTGGGTATTACTATTCATAATGGCTACTTTGATTGGTCGCGGTGTGTTAGAATCTCGAACTTGCGTACAACACACGCTGCTCTATTATTTAAAGAGAAGCGTACCATGGAAGCTTGGGGTGTTACAATTATGAAGGATTCATGATATAACATGTAAAAGGGTAAATATATTCACCATATAAATTAAATTGGTGCATAACATTAAAAGAAATCACAATAATGAGAAATTGAGATGAAAACCCTTACCTCAGGTCTGAATCGTCACGTACATTCATTATCTTCCTAAATAATAAATTTATATTAATTATTTACTTTATTAAGAAATTTTTTCAATTTTATTATTCCTATTATTTTATTTATTACCATGTTATATTTAATTAATTAAGTTCACATCAGACATTTTGATGATATTCAATTAATATGTCCAAAATGACATTGGTAGGTTGACTATGTTCAATGAGTTAATTGTTGAATCATCTCCAGAATAATAATCATGATATAATTATAATTTTTAAACATAAATTATACTTTTAAAACCAACCATGAAATACGGTTATAAAAAATTAAATATGTTACAATCATGGAGATGGTAGGTCGTACGTATGCATGAGTAATGTTTCCATTTTTCAACAATCATTATGGAAAAAAGGTAAATATTATTTTATGCTTTCATAATGATAATAAGATCATAAATACCATATTATTTTTTTAAATATACTTATATATATCATCCATGTGATTTGGTGTAAAAAAATGATTCACATCGCTTCATGGAGGTGGTAGTCCACACGTACACACAAATGATGTTGTCATTTTTTAGTGAATGGAAAGGTAATAAATTAAATGATGTATTATATTTTAATAATGATAAATATTTATTTAATATCATATATATATATATATATATATCAATCCCTCCATGAAAACCATCCTTGAGTGGCGGTTATGGAAAACAAATTACATCGGTTCGCAAGGCGGTAGCCCACCGTACACACGAAAGACAATTTTGTTTCCCATTTGATTGAAGAGGATATGAATATATGGAATAAAAACATATCAGTATATATTATATACTTATTTTTTAATGTTTTAATAATATTTTAAGTTTTTCAAAGAATAAATAAAATAAAAACTCTCGGTTAAGAACGATACCTCTTCTTCAAGAAACCTCTTTAGGAGTATACCTAAAGTCTTCCTTGATTGTTTTTATGATAAAAACAAGGACTATAGGATTCCTTTAAGGATGTAATAAATTGATTTAGATAGGTATTTGTTGAACTAAATGGTTATTTATTTCTGAATAAAAGAGGAGAGGAGGTACCATTTTATAAGTGAGGGGAGGGGCACTTTCAGAGTTTCATAAAATATTAAATTATAATAAGGTCGTATTCAATTAAAATACTTACAAATGGACATGAATTATAATTTTGTATAGTATAAGGTTTAAATATGCACATAAAATAGTATTTATACAAGATTAATTATCAAAATAACTCTTATCTCTTAGTTTAACCCCTCGATAAACCTGTTTTAACATTACCCACGGTAACAACTTTTTCAACTTAAAAGGTTTATAATTTTACTTATAAGATAACAATTATGTTATAAATGGAAAAGGGATGAAATTTTAGGCCATTTAACATCCTAATTTCCTACTTAATAATTTTTAGTATTTTTAAATAATTTAACAAAATATTATTTAACATAAAATATAATTATTGTCATTTTTTAAACTATTCATTTAATTTGAATTTAATGATGTGAAGATAATAATTAATTTAAAATATAATCCATTTAAAAATAAATAATACATCATTATTAAATATAAAATTATTTTGGAACCATAACTCATCCCAAATACATTACTTATAATGTTTTTAAAATCATTTACCTTGAATGTAACATCCCAGGTAAATAAAGAATAAAAAATTTTCATATTTATTAATATTTTCGAATTAAATATTAATTTTACTTTAAAGGGTTTGCTATGTTCGATAGTGTACCTGATATGCAACAAAGAGTTTCTTTGAAATCTTACGTTGCACACTAGTAATAAAATAATATTATTTTAAATGGTAGTTTACACGTAGTCGTTGTATTGAAGGGAATGAATAGAAATAACTAGAATATGATTATATATGTTTTTTAAATGTTTTTACATTTATCCAATAAAAGATAAAGGCTTAAAATAAGAAAAGAATTCAATTTTAGGCATAGATACTCTAATATTCACTAAAAGGTCGAACTATCGCCTTTTGATGGTGAACCCTCTTTAAATATAGTCTTGGTTACTCTTATACATTATATTGAACCAAATAAAACTCTTCTTTAGAATCGGGACATCAAAATCTACTTTGTGTAAATTTTTGGTATTTTTCTGATAAAGTTCATTTTTTTTAATGAATAGTTAAAGATGTTCTATTTTAATTCAAAACCACTTTTTAATCTAATTTATTTATATGATTAGATTATATTTTGAATTGGTTTTAAAGTTCAATTAGAATATATTTTTACCATTTAATCCAATAGTGGTCATTGAAATTAATTTCACTTTGAAATTGGACTTAAACTAGTGTCAATCTTTTGATATATATTGTTTCATAAAAACACGCTATTTGTTCTGACAGCAGGAATTAATTATTAAATTAATTAATGTAACTTATATGTTTTGAATTTTTTAAAATAGACATCATTTTTGAATTCGGAATATCAAATATAGCTTAGGGTGAAATTTTGGTATTTTTCTGAAAAACTTCAATTTTTGATGAATATTGAAACCACTAAGTGCTACTTAAAAAACTGATTTTTTGTTTAAATGAAATTTTACCACCTATATGTTTTGAATTTAAAAAATCCGACATACATGGTTGTCATTAGGAAGTAAAATTTGGTTCAATGGGATTAAAATAATTTTTTGGTGAATAGTAACTTTTAAGTTTTTAATCGCGATTAGAGGTAGTTAGTGTAATTTAAGGTAAAAATAATGTTTTAATAATATTAAATGACCTTGACACATGTCCTACCCATATTTGATGTGTCATGTCCAACTAATAAAATCCATGGGTCAACTTGGGGACCTCATGGAGCCACTTTGGTAGGAAAATAACATTAATAACTTTTTATTTAAAGTTAAAATTAAAATGTCACAAACATGTGTTTTTTTACTAAAAAATTTTTTAAATGGGGTTATAGAAGTCGTATTTTTTACTATAAATATTTATTAGAAAGAAAAAATTATTTCCTACATCGTGATATTTTTTTTATAATTTTTAGACATTAAATAAATTAAATTATTTATGACACCGTGATGATGCAGCAATTACCTCATTATTTAACGATTTAAATAAAATGAAAAGATAATGTAAAATATAAGACCTAAACTTGTAAAAAACCTATTGTATGGGTGGATTTCGAACTCTTATCACCTTATCCTCTAAATATATAATTTTGGGACCTTTAAAATCCTAAAATCGTTTTATAATAAAGTAACTTTTTATAACTTTCCAAGAGTGCCCCTCCTCTCCTCTTATAAAATTCCCCCACCTCTACCACCTTACCCACACCTATCAAGCCTTTGTCTAGGACAAACCCTACCCATTTTCTCTCTCCACATCCCTCTATTACTCCTAGAAGCCTCACTTTGGGCATAAGTCTTTCCAAGGAAGCCTTTGAGCTCAAATCAAAAAGAGTTACCCGATTTAAAGGTAGTGTTTTCTCTTGTGTTCTTATGTTTTATTTTGCTTATCCAACCCACTAAACTCTTTTTATTCATTTATTTTGTAACAACACTAGTATCGTAAATATACTAGGATGTTTTTATGAGAATTATTCGAGCTATACCTACACACACTTCCGTCTAATGGTTAAAGAACATATTGTTTCTGTGGTTGGCGATTTTCTGCCTCACAAAACGATGATTGTTCAATCTTCTAACACCTTTCATGGTGGCCATTAAGATGTCGCTATATTTATATATGATATATATTATGTTTATGTTTTCCTTATGCTTCTGTATTTTTCATTTGTGGCATACCTTTATGGTTTCCATTGTGGGTAAACACGATAATTTCATTTTAGGAAGTGCGGACTACCGCCACCTCAAAGTGATTTGATTCGTTAATGCCATACGTGGGACGTATAGAGAATGGAGTTAATGATATTATATATGATATTATACTGAAATTATAATATACCTTTATATCATTATGATTTCACTCCATTAAATATGAAATAGAAATGAAAGTAGCATTCATGCGTACGTACGGCTTACCGTCTCCATGAACGGTGCATTTCATTTCTTACCTCTAAATGTTATATACTATTATAAATACATGTATATGCTGGATATATATGATATCCAAATCATGAATATCATTCTGGATATAATTAACCTTTGACCACACGAACAACATGTAATTTTAATAAGTCCACTTTCGACTTAAGAACCAAATATCGACAAAACAAACATTATTAACTTAAATGATTACATAATGTTTATAACATGGAAATAAGTGATATAGAAGGAATAATAATCTTGAAAAAGGTTCTTCAGAAAGTAGAAATTAACTTTAGTTTATTATTTAGGAGATTAAAGAGCAATCGAGTCACGTCGTACACGAGGTAAGGGACTTCGTCTCAATCTCCTTTCATTGAGGCATATTTTGTTCTAATACAAGGCTTTCTTTTATATGGTGTATAAAACCCTTTGACTTTTAATTTTATAAAAAAGGAATCTTTTTCTACTAAGAGTTTTACTAAATGAAAAAAAGGAATGTTTCTTTTAACGTACGCGGTGACAATGATATTTTCTGCCGCCGCGAGTATTATTTGGTCTTTGGCTTCCTCAACAAGACGTGATGTTTTTTTTTAAATGAAATAAATACCATATACTCTTTTATGTATTTTGGTATTGAAAATGGTTTTTATAATGTAATTGTTATGTCAATATATTTAAGTGATATATTGTGTTTGAAATGTGGAAATGTTTTCTTTCCATTATTCTTTTTTATGTCTTATGATATTATAATGGTACTTGGACATTTGACGGGTGGTTACGTGATAAACCATATGACAGGTGGTACCGTGAACACCAGGACGGGTGGTTACGTTATAACCTCCAATGCATTGGGTATGGAAGTCGGCCGTATGGCTATTCCATTAAGTGATATGTGTAGAAGTTGACCGTATGGTTATTCCATTTAAGTGTGTTTATTTCCCAAGTTACCTTTATATGTTATGTGTTATTTATATGGGTTTTATGGTAATATTTTGGTTAAAAAAGGGTAAGTAATGATATTTTATTCAGTGAAGAGTTTTTACTACTTCATAAAGGTGAAAATTATTACTTTGATAAAGTATACATGGTTTACTTGTTGTTTTGAAAAACTAACAGTTTTTATTCTTTTTTTTTCCCTTATTGAGATTTTTATGCTCACCCCAAGTTTTTTTTGAAATGTTTTTCACAGGACTTAATGTGGAATAGGTTCAAGGATGGGATCAAGGGAAAGACATACTATATAAAACATGGAACATGACATGTTTCTTTTTAAGAGTTTTTATTTTATTGAAACTTAGTAGAAGTGTCTACTTTGTAATCTTTTGAGATGTAATAGTTATGTCCTAATTATCTAAAACTCTAAACCATGAAAAGATCCTCAATGTGAATTATTCATTTAATTAAATATTAAGTAAGGTTTAAGGTCGGGGCCTTATAGTTGGTATCAGAGGTCGGTTTAGACAACTTCAGGAGTTAGAAAATTGTTAAATTATAAATTAATTTATGGTATGATTGAAATGATATAGCATTTAAAGATTACCATGTTGCTTCACCTAAGATATTTTTGTGTTTAGAATGGTTTTATGTAGAGGAAACAAAGAAGCTATGTTGGGACGACATCAGGAGGAAAACAACCTTCCAAATCAGCAACCTGAGATGGTCGGAATCGGAACTGAACAGTTTGTTGCAGTAATGGAACAGTTGACTCAGGCTATAAATAGTGGTGATATCCATGCACGAGATCAGCCAGATCAACCACAGAGGAACATGTCAGTGGTGGAACATTTCATGAGGCAACATCCCCCATCATTCAGAGTATCATCTGACCCTGTGATAGCTGAAGGGTGGATTAAAGCACTGGAAAAGATTTTTGATGTCATGGGGTGTTCAGAACATCAAAAGGTTAGTCTTGTTGTTTACCATTTTGAAGGTGAAGCAGATCAGTGGTGGTCGATGATGAAAAATATCAGGGATAGTGATGAGATTGATGATCTTCACTAGGACGAATTCAAAGGTATGTTTCTTGAGAAATATTTTCCTAAGGTGGTTCATCTTAGGATGGAAAAACAATTCCTAGAATTGAAGCATGAGGATGACTCAGTGGCTGCATATGAAGAAAAGTTCACTCGACTGGCAAGGTATGCTCCAAACTTCATACGAGATCTTGATAGTAAAATCAACCATTTTTACTCAAAGTTAAAGCCAAAGTATCGAAGGTCTTTAGATTCTCGTGAGTTCAAAAGTTATGAAAAACTTGTTCGATGTGTGGAGAAGGTGGAAATGGAGTTTGCTGATGATCAGGTGTTCTTTGACAAACAACAGAATAAGAGGTCCAGTTGGCAGGCAAAAGGGAAGAATTCATCAAAGAAGCAAGGAGGTAAGAAAACCAAATATCCATCCTATGAGAAGTGTGGTAAAATGCATCCTGGAGAATGTTTGTCCAAGTCTATAAAGTGCTTTTGGTGTGGTAAGTCGGGTCATATTGCTCATAACTATAAGTAAGATGAACAAGTAGGGAATGAAAAGCCAGTGGTAAGATGTTTTAAGTGTAATGAAATGGGTCATTATGCAAATGAGTGTCTAACAAAGAACTCAACTGGGGGAAAGCAGCCAGACTACAAGCATAAAGGGGTGGTGAAATCCTTTGCAACTACTTCAGCAGATGTTGGGTCATCGAATGAAGTAGTATCAGGTACACTGTTTGTTTGTTCATATTATTCCAATGTGTTGTTTGATTCAGGGTCTACACATTCTTTCATTTCTGAGAAGTTTTCTAGTAAATTGGTAATTACATATCAAGATATAAATCCTGAACTTATGGTAAAAACACTCGGAGGAAACATTGAGACAAAAAGGAATTATAAGAACCTTCCTATCCTTGTGTGCGGAAAGAATCTACCAGCAAACCTTTTTGTTTTTCCTCTAGTAGAGTTTGATGTTATTTTGGGAATGGATTTAATTTCTGTTTATCATGCTAAGATTGACTACAGATCTAAAATGGTTTCTTTTCAGAAATATTTTCAGTTTGTGTACAAGAATGAACCCTTACTTTTGATAACATATCATGAAGTTAAGAAACTAGTAAAAGATGGAAATGAATGTTACCTTGCACATGTTGTTGAAAATAAAGGAACTGTTCAGATTAATGATGTTTAAGTGGTAAATGAGTATCTTGATGTTTTTCCTAATGAGTTGCCTGGTATTATTCATGATCGAGAAGTTGAATTTACTGTTGACTTAGTTCCAGATTCTAAGACATTTTTAAAACCTCCTTATCGAATGGATCAAGTTGAACTTTTAGAGTTAAATAAACAATTGCAGGAGTTATTAGATAAACGTTTTATTCGACCTAGCACATCACCATGGGGTGCTCCTGTCTTGTTTGTTAAAAATAAAGATGGTTCAATGAGACTTTGCATTGATTATAGAGCCTTGAATAACATTACTGTTAAGAACAAATATCCTTTGCCTCATATCGATGATTTGTTTGATCAGCTCCAGGGAGCTCAGTTTTTTTTGAAGATTGACTTGAGGTCAGGGTACCATCAGTTGAAAGTAAAAGAAGAAGACATTACGAAGACTGCGTTCCGTACTAGATATGGCCATTATGAATTTGTAGTTATGCCTTTTGGGTTAACCAATACACCTGTTGTATTCATGGACCTTATGAATAGAATTTTCCATGAGTTCTTGGATAAATTTTTGGTTGTTTTCATTAATAATATTTTGGTGTTTTCTAAAAGTAAAGAGGAGCATGAAAGTCATTTAAGGGTTATCTTGCAAACCTTAAAAGAAAATAAACTGTATGTAAAATTCAGAAAGTGTGAGTTTTGGTTACAACAAATTTCTTTCCTTGGTCACATTGTTTCAAAAAATGGCATAACTATTGATCCTGCTAAAACAAAAGTTGTTGAAGAATGGACAAGACCCACAAATGTAACCGAGATCCATAGTTTTCTTGGTTTGGCAGGTTACTACCGAAGGTTTGTTGAAAATTTTTCACAGTTATCTAGTCCAATGACTAAGCTAACTCGGAAGGGTGTTAAGTTTATCTGGACAAAAGAATGTGATGATTGTTTTCAGGAGTTGAAAATAAGATTTGTGAATGCTCCAGTTTTGGCACTTCCTTCTAGAAATGGTGAGTTTGTTATCTACAGTGATGCTTCATTGAAAGGACTTGGTTGTGTCCTAATGCAGAATGATCAGGTAATTTCTTATGCTTCACATCAGTTGAAAACTCATGAGGTAAATTACCCTACACATGATTTGGAATTAGCTGTTGTTGTTTTCGCTTTAAAATTTTGGAGGCATCATTTGTATGGAGTAAAGTGTGAAATATATACTGATCACAAAAGTTTAAAGTATATATTCACTCAGAAATAATTGAACATGAGACAGAGGTGATGGCTGGAATTAATCAAGGATTATGATTGTACAATTCATTACCATCCGGGAAAAGCAAATAAAGTGGCTGATGCTTTGAGTCGAAAAAGTAATGCTTCATTAACCATGCTACGTTTGGAACGAGATCCTTTGGTTTTTGATTTGATGAACTTTGGAATAGAAGTTTTTGGTGCAGGAAGTTCTTATATATTTTTTTAGGTGTCAGTGAGATTATAGCATCCCGCCTTTTTATAACATAAACTGTCATTACATTACACAAAACTGAGGATCTTTAAGGTTTAGTGTCTTGGAAACCAGGAACATAATACATGAAAACAACATAAAATATTATTCTTAAACACTTGAAAGGATTCTCCTTAAATTCATCCTAGGATAATTACTGCATCTCATAACCTGGGGACATACATCAAAAGAAAGGGTGAGCAGAAGGCCCAGTAAGGGAACAAGAGAAACATTTAACATGTGAACTTGAGATACATCAACTATGTCATGAGAAAGAACTTTAAGGCATGAGAAAGAAATCATGTGGAATATCATAATAAAAATAACATTTTTCATAACTTTAATATGTGGATACATCATTTAACATAGACAATCATGAAAATATCACCAAGGTCCATCCCCAAGGTGTTATTTGAAAATTACCAAGGTTATTCACCAAGATATCGTGAAAATTGTAATCTCTAATGGTTACATCATTACCCAATGCATTGGAGAGCTACAGGGCGCACCCTTAAATTTTCCTTTTTTATCATGTGAGACGCATATATCATCATAAAAAATTTCATAAATAACCCATATAGCATAAAATAAATGGGTTTCATTTCATAATCATAACGTTTTAAAAACTGCTTTAAAGACATGATCTTTACGTCACTTTAAACCCATGGAAGGGGAGAGCGGGTTTCATGTATGTAAATCCCAGAATTTAAAATAGAAAATTTTGGTATATATGTGAATACCCCTGTAGAAATAAGAGCTTTTAGTATTCACTTTATAACATAAAATAATTTTTAGAAAAGAGAGAGGCATTTTGAGATGAAAATTCTGCAGCATAACGGCTATGTTTCGGGGTTTTATAAAACATTGAAAAGAGAGGGGACATGGGTCAAACATTCATAAATGACCCATAAAACATTAGAGGGATAGAATAATAAGGATACATGAACATGGTAATGAAATTTCAATGACATACCATTTGAAATGAAAAACATGGAAGGAAGACAAAAATTAGATTTCTCTTATGAAAATTCGGCAGCCTAACGGCGTCACTTAAAACTTCTAAAAATGGATTGACGATATCAAATAGGGTCTCTAATAATATGAAGATAAATTATCAGTATGATAGATATATAGATCATACCCCAACATAATGAAAAGAAACTTGAAAGACTTGACCAGAAAATATAACTTGAAAAAGAGAAGGGTGAATGAATCCCTTAAAAATTCGGCAGCCTAACGGCGTCACTTAAACTTCAACCAAAAATGAATTGACAAGATCAAAATAGGTTCTCTCATCATATGAACATAAGGGTTCAGTATGATAGATATAGAGATCATACTCCAACATAATAAAAAGGAACTTGAAAGACTTGACATGAAAATAGATCTTGAAAATGAGAAGGGTGAAAGAATCCCTTAAAAATTCGGCAGCCTAACGGCGCCACTTAAACTTCAACAAAAATGAATTGATGAGATAAAATAGGGTCTCTCATCATATGAACATAAAAGTTCAGTATGATAGATTTAGAGATCATACCCCAACATAATTAAAAAGGAACTTGAAATACTTGACATGAAAGTAGAACTTTGAAAAGAATGAGAAGGGTGAAAGAATCCCCTTAAAAATTTGGCAGCCTAACGGCGCCACTTAAACTTTCTTAAAACGAATTGATGAGAGCAAGATGGGGTCTCTCATCATATGAACATGAATAGGGAAGTAATATGAATATATAAGAACATACTCCAACATAAGAACATAGAGTATAAAAGAAATGACATAAAATAGATTACTTGAAAAGAAGAGAGAGGTCGGATCCCTTACCTTAAAACGTAACTCTTAAAACGCAATGTTTGGGACCTTGAGGGCTTGGGGGCACCTTGGGAGGACTCCTTGGGAGGTAATGAGACCAGAACTTCGTTGGGGGAGAGTGGGGAGTCGAAAGGATGAGAGGATTGCTTGGTATTTATAGGGAAAGTGAGGGGACAAGGCATTAATGGCCAAGGGACACCTCAAAAGTGGTTTTCTCAAAAGCATGGGCCCTCCCATGGTACTTCCCAAGGAGTTAGGCCACATGGGGCCCCAAATACAATAATTCATCACATTTGGTTGTCCAATCCATAAAATATCTCATGACATCATCATGACACAGTTATGATGTCATTAAACATACCGAAACCCTAAAACTGTATTTTTACTATTCACTGAAAATTCAACTTTCTCAGAAAAATCCCAAAATTTCACCTTAACCAAATATCAATGCTCTGATTTCAAAAATGAACTCCATTTTATAAAAATAATTTTCTAAATATTTTTAATTTAATTTTTTATTTAATTTTTAAATAAATACACTATTTACCGAAAATTCATTTTTTCAGAAAAAACCCCAAAAATTACCTTAACATAATATTGATGCTCTGAGTTCAAAAATAAAATCCATTTTATAAAACTAATTTTCTAAATATTTATAATTTAATTTTTAATTAAAAAACACTATTCACCCAAAAAAAACTAATACTTGAATAATAATATATGAAATCGTTATTTAACCATTTTATTGAATCACATTACTTAATCAAGGTGCCTAGATTATATTAATACTTTCTTTAAGTGTGATTACTAATCTATTTGGTCACATTACTAATCCTAAGCATAAAATCACTATTCATAATTTACTATTCATCAAAAATTAAGTTGATCTTATTAGACTCTAAATTTCATACTGAACATAATTGTAGAAGACCATTTTTTGAAAATCATTACACATTTTTAATTATTTAAGGTTTACATAAACATTTTTAAAATATCCTTTTTCTAAAATTCATCAAAAATATGAATACTATATTTATCCAGTCATTTGAAAATTCATAATCATTATCATAAGAAGAAATCCCATTTTTTATTTAAAACAAAGGATTACACAAGGCAATTACGGTCTCCTTACATAGCCCCTTATCACACCAGCATAGGACCTAAGTGTAAGGTGTTCTAAGGTGAGAGAATCTAAGGGAGGCTCAGCCAACATCGCACGAGTAGTAATTTCTATCATTTTGAACTTCTCACGAAGGCGATTCCGTTCTAACTTCACACGATGAAGTTCGGCTTGGGTTTGGTCCAGAGCAAAGACTAGTGGTGCTACCTCCTTCCCAAGTTCTGTTAGATGGGCTTCGATCGGTCCAAGACTACTGGGTGAGGCCATCGAATCTTCTTTCTATAATAATTAACCAAGATTACTTGTATTTAGAGACAATAATCAAAACGTTTAGTTTCCAGTGGTTATATTGACCAATGGTCATATAACAGTCAAAACCCAACGGTCTCATTTTAATTATACTCATGTTATCAAATGAAAAAATTTTTTGAGTATATATAAAAAAAATAACACACAAAATTAGGAAACAAGATTTATTCAAAATTTCGGGTCGTTACAATCTTCCCCCCTTAAGAAATTGCGTCCTCACAATTTTTAAAATTGGGTTTTGAAATTTCATTGAAAGTACCACATCAGAAAAGGAGTCAGTAAAACTATTACTTTAAAAGAAAGAAAGAGAAGTACAAAGGTCACCCGAGTTAACCCACACTAGGATTCCATGTAGGAAAACATGGACATGGAGGAGAAAACAAAGGGTCAAGTTCTGAGGGAGAGTGATAGAGAACATGATTAGGAGAAAGTTAACCATAAGAAAATCCCAAAGTTATGATGTGTGTAAACGGTCTTTGATTACCTAGTAGGAAACGTAAACCAACAACGTTTTTGTTTTACATTTCTTTTCATAATTTTGAGGAATTAATTTACTACATAGAACAAAAATATAACGAAATATACCTATCTTCATGTAGAGTTTCATCCTTTAATAAGTTTCTACCAAAACTAATCTTTTCTCCAAACGATGAGCATTCAAAACTACTTGGTCTCATCGAAACACAAGAATAATCTTCTAGAGAATCACGTATTCCACAAAAGAAAAACTATCTATCTTTAAACATTTATCCCAAAAACAGAAAGGGTAAGATAAAACAACTCTTCAAAAAGAAGGATTCCCATAGGAAGGGAAACTACTTTTAAATCTTCAAAGTTCCACGGTACTACCCAGAGTTCATCATAGACCATTCCGTAAGTAACTGTCCTTAAAATTCCTCAAAATAACCCAAACTAAGATTGAAACCCAATACAAGAAGTACTTGATAACATAGTCTTCCAAGATAAACTTTATCTTTCATCTCCAAACAACATCAACCACTCCTAACATCTTATAACCAATGTAACTAACCTAAAAATATTTTCCCAAGATAGTTAAATCATTTCCATAAGTAACCTATAATACCATAAGTTCACCTTAAATTCGTTGATTCTTCAAAATATAACTCAACCTTTACTCCTCAAAGAAAATACTGTAGTAATCTATTTACCTCAATCAAATAAGGTTCACAAAATAGTGAACGTCTTCCAAAATAATAATCATCTTTTAATCCCCTAATCATCTTTGTCATATTAATACGGCAATCGTCACATTTTCTATCACATTGGTTGTTGGGACATGTTCTTCCATTTCCCACTATTAACTTAGAAGAGAAAGTATAATTAGGGGCTTAAATACTTAGCCAATAATCATGAAAAGGAACTTAAATCATATAAGGATAACTTGTAGAAGAAAATTATACCCTAACTTGTGATACCCTAGGTTTCAAACTAGGTTATCCATGATCATATATCCTTATGTGAATCTTTATTTTATTTTATCTTTGTTCCTTTAATAATGGTTCATACTAAGCTTATGAATTTACCAAAGCATATCCCCCGAGAGTGTCGTAATCAAGAGTGCAGCAAGGCCCGTTGTTATGTACCAGTTATCGTTCGATTCTAGCTCAAAGTGGTGTTTTCGGGTTTTACCCCTATGTACATCTATGCCAGATCCACCTCTACCTGCTCGTATCCAGACAGGGGTGTATTTGCTTGGCAACCCCTTACTCAATACTCACCAAAATACCAGGAAGATTTCCTATATATAGACATTTCTATAGGCTTCTTCCTAAAGTTTTCATATCCTAATTTCCACAAAAAACCAAACCATCCTTTGATACCAACTATAGCATCTTGCCTTTTTATAACATAAATTTTCATTACATTACACAAAACTGGGGATCTTTAAGGTTTAGTGTCTTGGAAACCAGGAACATAATACATGAAAACAACATAAAACATTCTTCTTAAACACTTGAAAGGCTTCTCCTTAAATTCATCCTAGGATCATTACTGCATCTCATAACCTGGGGACATACATCAAAAGAAAGGGTGAGTAGAAGGCCCAGTAAAGGAACAAGAGAAACATTTAACATGTGAACTTGAGATACATCAACTATGTCATGAGAAAGAACTTTAAGGCATGAGAAAGAAATCATGTGAAATATCATAATAAAAATAACATTTTTCATAACTTTAAGATGTGGCTACATCATTTAACATAGACAATCATGAACATATCACCAAGGTCCATCCCCAATGTGTCATTTGAAAATCACCAAGGTTATTCACCAAGATATTGTGAAAATTGGAATCTCTAGTGGTTACATCATTACCCAATGAATTGGAGTGCTATCAGGGTGAACCCTTAAATTTTCCTTTGTTATCATGTGAGACACATATATCATCATCAAAAATTTCATAAATAACCCATATATCATAAAATAAATAGGTTTCATTTCATAATCATAACGTTTTAAAAACTGCTTTAAAGACATGATCTTTACGTCACTTTAAACCCACGGAAGGGGAGAGCGGGTTTCATGTATGTAAATCCCAGAATTTAAAATAGAAAATTTTGGTATATATGTGAATACCCCTATAGAAATAATAGCTTTGAGTATTCACCTTATAACATAAAATAATTTTTATAAAAGAGAGAGGCATTTTGAGATGAAAATTCTGCAGCATAATGGCTATGTTTCGGGGTTTTAGAAAACATTAAAAAGAGAGGGGACATGGGTCAAACAGTCATAAATGACCCATAAAACAGTAAAGGGACAGAATAAGAAGGATACATGAACATGTTAATGAAATTTCAAGGACATACCATTTGAAATGAAAAACATGGAAGGAAGACAAAAATTAGATTTCTCTTATGAAAATTCGGCAGCCTAACGGCGTCACTTAAAACTTCTAAAAATGGATTGACAAGATCAAATAGGGTCTCTAATAATATGAACATAAATGATCAGTATGATATATATAGAGATAATACCCCAACATAATGAAAAGGAACTTCAAAGACTTGACCAGAAAATATAACTTGAAAAAGAGAAGGGTGAACGAATCCCTTAAAAATTCGGCAGCCTAACGGCATCACTTAAACTTCAACCAAAAATGAATTGACAAGATCAAAATAGGGTCTCTCATCATATGAACATAAGGGTTAAGTATGATAGATATAGAGATAATACCCCAACATAATAAAAAGGAACTTGAAAGACTTGACATGAAAATAGATCTTGAAAACGAGAAGGGTGAAAGAATCCCTTAAAAATTCGGCAGCCTAACGGCGCCACTTAAACTTCAACAAAAATTAATTGATGAGATAAAATATGGTCTCTCATCATATGAACATAAAATTTTAGTATTATAGATTTAGAGATCATACCCCAACATAATTAAAAAGGAACTTCAAAGACTTGACATCAAAGTAGAACTTTGAAAAGAATGAGAAGGGTGAAAGAATCCCCTTAAAAATTCGGCAGCCTAACGGCGCCACTTAAACTATCTTAAAACGAATTGACGAGAGAAATATGGGGTATCTAATAATATGAACATGAAAAGGGCAGTAATATGAATATATAAGAACATCCTCCAACATAAGAACATGGAGTACAAAATAAATTACATAAAAGAGATTACTTGAAAAGAAGAGAGAGGTTGGATCCCTTACCTTAAAACGTAACTCTTAAAACTCAATGTTTGGGACCTTGAGGGCTTGGGGGCACCTTGGGAGGACTCCTTGGGAGGTAATGAGAACAGAACTTCATTAGGGGAGAGTGGGGAGTCGAAAGGATGAGAGGATTGCTTGGTATTTATAGGGAAAGTGAGGGGACAAGGCATTAATGGCCAAGGGACACCTCAAAAGTGGTTTTCTCAAAAGCATGGGCCCTCCCATAGTACTTCCCAAGGAGTTAGGCCACATGGGTCCCCCAATACAATAATTTATCACCTTTGGTCGGCCAACCCATAAAATATCTCATGACATCATCATGACACAGTTATGATGTCATTAAACATACCGAAACCCTAAAACTGTATTTTTACTATTCACTGAAAATTTAACTTTCTCAGAAAAATCCCAAAATTTCACCTTAACCAAATATCAATGCTCTAATTTCAAAAATGAACTCCATTTTATAAAAATAATTTTCTAAATATTTTTAATTTAATTTTTAAATAAATACACTATTCACTGAAAATTCATTTTTTCAGAAAAAACCCCAAAAATTACCTTAACATAATATCGATGCTCTGAGTTCAAAAATGAAATCCATTTTATATAACTAATTTTCTAAATATTTATAATTTAATTTTTAATTAAAAAACACTATTCACCCGAAAAAAACTAATACTTGAATAATAATATATGAAACCATTATTTAACCATTTTATTGAATCACATTACTTAATCAAGGTGCCTAGATTATATTAATACTTTCTTTAAGTGAGATTACTAATCTATTTGGTCACATTACTAATCCTAAGAATAAAATCACTATTCATAATTTACTATTCATCAAAATTTTAGTTGATCTTATTAGACTCTAAATTTCATACTGAACATAATTGTAGAAGACCATTTTTTGAAAATCATTACACATTTTTAATTATTTAAGGTTTACATAAACATTTTTAAAATATCCTTTTTCTAAAATTCATCAAAAATATGCATACTATATTTATCCGGTCATTTGAAAATTCATAATCATTATCATAAGAATAAATCCCATTTTTTATTTAAAACAAAGGATTACACAAGGCAGTTACGGTCTCCTTACATAGCCCCTTATCACACCAGCATAGGACCTAAGTGTAAGGTGTGATAAGGTGAGAGAATCCGAGGGAGGCTCGGCTAACATCGCACGAGTAGTAATTTCTACCATATTTGAACTTCTCGCGAAGGCGATTCCATTCTAACTTCACACGATGAAGTTCGGCTTGGGTTTGGTCCAGAGCAAAGCCCAGTGGTGCTACCTCCTTCCCAAGTTCTGTTAGATGGGCTTCGATCGGTCCAAGACTACTGGGTGAGGCCATCGAATCTTCTTTCTATAATAATTAACCAAGATTACTTGTATTTAGAGACAATAATCAAAACGTTTAGTTTCCAGTGGTTATATTGACCAATGGTCATATAACAGTCAAAACCCAACGGTCTCATTTTAATTATACTCATGTTATCAAATGAAACATTTTTGTTGAGTATAAATAAAAAAAATAACACACAAAATTAGGAAACAATATTTATTCAAAATTTCGGGTCGTTACAGAGATCATCCCTATCAGACATAATTAAGCAAGCGCAGAAGAAAGACAGTGGATTGAAGAAAAAGGTAGAGATGGTTCAGAAGGGTAAGTTGCCTGAGTTTAACATTGATAATGATTGTGTTTTGAGGTTTGGGAAGAGATTATGTGTGCCTGGTGATTCACAGTTGAAGAATGAGTTGTTATGTGAGGCTCATAGTTCCCCGTTTTCAGTTCATCCTTGAAGTACTAATATGTACAGAGATCTGTGGGAGTATTACTGGTGGGATGGAATGAAAAGAGATATTGCTGATTTTACTGTAAAGTGTTTGACTTGTCAGCAGGTTAAAGTATAGCGGTAGTTACCGAAAGGGATGCTTCAGCCTTTACCAGTGTCAGAGTGGAAATGGGAAAATATATCCATGGACTTTGTTGTGGGATTACCAAAGACATCTCGAGGTAATAATGCAATCTGGGTTATTGTTGATCGCTTGACTAAATCTACTCATTTCCTTCCTATTCGAGATACTTTGTCTCTAGATCAACTTGCTCGGTTGTATCTTAAAGAGATAGTCAGGTTGCATGGAGTTCCCCTCTCCATTGTATCTGATCGTGATCCCAGGTTTACTTCTAACTTTTGGAAAGGCCTTCAGAAGTCATTGGGTACTGAATTAAATTTTAGTACAGCTTTTCATCCTTAGTCAGATGGGCAGTCATAACGAACAATTCAGACTTTGGAGGATATGCTACGTGCTTTCTCGATGGATTATCAGGGAAGTTGGGACCAACATCTTTCTTTGGTTGAATTTTCATATAATAATAGTTTTCATTCCAGTATACAGATGGCTCCATTTGAGGCATTATATGGAAAACGGTGTCGAACTCTAGCTTTTTGGGATGAAGTGGGTGAAAGGAAGCTGATGGGACTAGAATTGGAAGAAGAGATGGCAGAAAAAGTTCAGTTGATTCAAAAACACATGAGAACAGCTCAGAGAAGGCAGAAGAGTTATGCGGATAACCGGAGTAAGGATCTATCTTTCGAGGTAGGTGATCATGTTTTTCTCAAAGTTTCACCATGGAAAAGTGTGATGTGATTCGGTAAGAAAGGAAAGCTGAGTCCAAAGTTCATTGGACCATATGAAATCCTGGAGAAAGTTGGATCAGTTGCTTATCGAGTGGATTTACCTCCGAGTTTATCTCAGGTACACAGTGTTTTTCATGTTTCGATGTTGAGAAAGTATATGTCAGATCCATCCCATTTTTTGAGCCCAGAGGTAGTTCAGTTGGAAGAGAATCTCTCTTATGAAGAACAACCAGTCTAGATTCTTGACCATAGAGAGCAAGTGTTGCGGAATAAGTTAATTCACCAGGTAAAGGTTTTGTGGAAAAACCATATGGTTGAAGAGGCAACGTGGGAATCTGAAAATTCTATGAGGGATAAATACCCCCACTTGTTTTGATAAGTGAATAAAATTGCGAGGACGCAATTCCCAAAAGGGGGGAAGGATGTAACATCCCAAGTAAATAAAGAATAAAATATTTTCATATTTATTAATATTTGCGAATCAAATATTAATTTTACTTTAAAGGGGTTTCTATGTTCGATATCATACCTGATACGCAACAAAGAGTTTCTTTGAAATCTTACGTTGCACACTTGTAATAAAATAATATTATTTTAAATGGTAGTTTACACGTAGTCGTTGTATTGGCGGGAATAAATAGAAATAAATAGAATATGATTATATATGTTTTTTAAATGTTTTTACATTTATCCAATAAAAGATAAAGGCTTAAAATAAGAAAAGAATTTAATTTTAGGCATAGATACTCTAATATTCACTAAAAGGTCGAACTATCGCCTTTTGATGGCGAACCCTCTTTAAATATAGTTTTGGTCACTCTTATACATTCTATTGGACCAAATAAAACTCTTCTTTAGAATCGGGACATCAAAATCTACTTTGTGTAAATTTTTGGTATTTTTCTGATAAAGTTTATTTTTTTAATGAATAGTGAAAAATGTTGTATTTTAATTCAAACCCTCTTTTTAATATAATTTATTTATATGATTAGATTATATTTTGAATTGGTTTTAAAGTTCAATTAGAATATATTTTTACCATTTAATCCAATAGTGGTCATTGAAATTAATTTCACTTTGAAATTGGACTTAAACTAGTGTCAATCTCTTGATATATATTGTTTCATAAAAACATGCTATTTGTTCTGACAGTAGGAATTAATTATTAAATTAATTAATGTAACTTATATGTTTTGAATTTTGTAAAATAGACATCATTTTTGAATTCGGAACATCAAATATAGCTTAGGGTGAAGTTTTGGTATTTTTCTGAAAAACTTCAATTTTTGATGAATAGTGAAACCACTAAGTGGTACTTAAAAAACTGATTTTTTGTTTAAATGAAATTTTACCACCTATGTGTTTTGAATTTAAAAAATCTGACATACATGTTTGTCATTAGGAATTAAAATGTGGTTCAATGGGATTAAAATAATTTTTTGGTGAATAGTAACTTTTAAGTTTTTAATCGCGACTAGAGGTAATTAGTGTAATTTAAGGTAAAAATAATGTTTTAATAATATAAAATTACCTTGACACATGTCCTGCCCTTATTGGATGTGTCATGGCCGACCAAGACAATCCATGGGTAAACTTGGGGACCCCATGGAGCCACTTTGGTAGGAAAATGACATTAATAACTTTTTATTTAAAGTTAAAATTAAAATGTCACAAACATGTGTTTTTTTTACTAAAACATTTTTTAAATGGGGTTATAGAAGTCATATTTTTGACTATAAATATTTATTATAAATATAAAAAATATTTCCTACATCATGATATTTTTTTATAATTTTTATACATTAAATAAATTAAATTATTTATGACACCATGATGATGCAGCGATTACCTCATTATTTAACGATTTAAATAAAATGAAAAGATAATGTAAAATATAAGACCTACACTCGTAAAAAACCTATTGGATGGGTGGATTTAGAACTCTTATCACCTTATACTCTAAATATATAATTTTTGGACCTTTAAAATCCGAAAAGCATTTTATAATAAAGTAACCTTTTATAACTTTCCAAGAGTGTCCCTCCTCTCCTCTTATAAAAGGTCCCCACATCTACCACCTTACCCACACCTCTCAAGCCTTTGGCTCGGCCAACCCCTGCCCATTTTGTCTCTATACATCCCTCTATTACTCCTATATTCCTCACTTTAGGCAGAAGTCTTTCCAAGGAAGCCTTTGAGCTCAAATCAAAAAGAGTTACCCGATTTAAAGGTAGTGTTTTCTCTTGTGTTCTTATGTTTTATTTTGCTTCTCCAACCCCATAAACACTTTTTATTCCTTTATTTTGTAACAACACCAGTATATTAAATATACTAGGATTTTTTTATGATAAGTATTCTAGATACACCTACACACACCTCTGTCTAATGGTTAAAGAACATACTGTTTCTGTGGTTGGTGATTTTCTGCCTCACGAAACGATGATTGTTCAATATTCTTTTAACACCTTTCATGGTGGTCATTAAGATGTCACTCTATTTATATATGATATATATTATGTTTATGTTTTCCTTATGCTTCTTTATTTTTCATTTGTGTCATACCTTTATGGTTTCCATTGTGGGTAAACACTATAATTTCATTTTAGGAAGTGCGAACTACCGCCCCTCAAAGTGATTTGATTCGTTAATGCCATACGTGGGACGTATAGAGGATGGAGTTAATGATATTATATATAATATTATAATAAAATTATAATATACCTTTATATCATTATGATTTAACTCCATTAAATATGAAATAGAAATGAAAGTAGCGTTCATGCGTACGTACGGCTTACCGTCTCCATGAACGGTGCATTTCATTTCTTACCTCTAAATGTTATATACTATTATAAATACATGTATATGCTGGATATATATGATATATATGATATCCAAATCATGAATATCATTCTAGATATAATGAAACTTTGACCACACGAACAACATGTAATTGTAAGAAGTCCACTTTCGACTTAAGAACCAAATATTGACAAAACAAACATTATTAACTTAAATGATTACATAATATTTATAACATGGAAATAAGTGATATAAAAGGAATAATAATCTTGAAAAATTTTCTTAAGCAAGTATAAATTAACTTTAGTTTATTATTCAGGATATTAAAGATCAATCGAGTCACGTCGGACACGAGGTAAGGGACTTCGTCTCAATCTCCTTTCATTGAGGCATATTTTGTTCTAATACAAGGCTTTATTTTATATAGTGTATAAACCCCTTTGACTTTTAATTTTATACAAAAGGAATCTTTTTCTACGAAGCGGTTTACTAAATGACAAAAATGAATGTTTCTTTTAACGTACGCGGTGACAATGATCTTTTCTGCCGCCGAGAGTATTATTTGGTCTTTGGCTTCCTCAACAAGCCGTGATGTTTTTTTTTAAATGAAATAAATACCATATACTCTTTTATGTATTTTGGTATTGAAAATGGTTTTTATAATGGAATTGTTATGTCAATATATTTAAGTGATATATTGTGTTTGAAATGTGGAAATTTTTTCTTTCCATTATTTTTGTTTTATGTCTTATGATAGTATAATGGTACTTGGACATTTGACGGGTGGTTACATGATAAACCATATGACGGGTGGTGCCGTGAATACTAGGATGGGTGGTTACGTTATAACCTCCAATGCATTGGGTATGGAAGTCAGTCGTATGGCTATTCAATTAAGTGATATGTGTGGAAGTCGACCGTATGGTTATTCCATTTAAGTATGTTTATGTCCCAAGTTACCTTTATATGTTATGTGTTCTTTATATGGGTTTTATGGTAATATTTTGGTTACAAAAGGGTAAGTAATGATCTTTTATTTAGTGAAGATTTTTTACTACTTCATAAAGGTGAAAAGTATTACTTTGATAAAGTATACATGGTTTACTTGTTGTTTTGAAAAACTAACAGTTTTCATTCTTTATGTTTCCCTTACTGAGCTTTTTATGCTCACCCCAAGTTTTTTTTGAAATTTTTTTCACAGGACTTAATGTGGAATAGGGTCAAGGATGGGATCAATGGAAAGTCATGCTATATAAAACATGGAACTAGACATGTTTATTTTTAAGAGTTTTTATTTTACGGAAACTTAGTAGAAGTGTCTACTTTGTAATATTTTGAGATGTAATAGTTATGTCCTAATTCTCTAAAACTCTAAACCATGAAAAGATCATCAATGTGAATTATTCATTTAATTCAATATTAAGTAAGGTTTAAGGCCGGGGCCTTATATTGAATTTTTCACTATTTTCACAAGCATTGTGTCAGTGTTGTATAAGAATTTAATGTAACTATATAATCATTAAAAATTAAAAATAAATTACCATAATAAAAATAATTTCATTATAATAAAAATAAACTTTGATAATCATTCACTGCTTATTTTTATCCACATGTGAACATATAATAGAGATTTAAAGGAAGGAGAGTGACATTTGTTTTCTTTACTTAAATTATTATATAGGTCACTTTCATGGAAAAGTGTCATGTGAATAATTTAATCTCAATAATAATGTGATAAGGGTAAAAATAAGTTCATAAAATAATATTTAAGAATAAAAATAGTAGATTTATCACTTATTTTTAACCTAGGTTAACTCGATTTATCCTTTTATTATGGTAATGAATATTTACTTTTTTTACTATTCATTATGACCAAAAATTAATTTGAAATTATTAAATAATATAAATTATGATTGTTAAAAATATTTAATAAATTTTACCAAATTAAATATCTATAAGTGGCATAAATTCATTGTATAATAATACCACAAAGCGTGATGAAAAATAGTTTTATGGAAAATACATTTTTTCAAAAAAAATACGATTTTACATCTACTCCATGAATAGTAATATTCCTTATATGAATATAAATTCATATAGATAAATATATAATCTATAAATTTCATTTAAATAATTCATAATTAGTGGTTACTATTATTAATTAAAATGTAGAAACATTATGCACTCAAAAATAGTTTTCAGAAAAAATCTGTTTTTAAGCATAAAATAAACTTATACAAAAATATAGTATCAAGATAATTAAAATGTAATTAATTAGATTAAATATAAATAATTAATACTTATGATAATTTTATATCAAATTCAAATTATAATGGGACTTTAAAATTATTTAATCTATTGAAAATAAATAATAGTTTTACAAAAAAACGTTATTTTTCATTATTCACTCAAAATCAGTATTTTCAGAAAAATACTAAAATTTCACCCTAAATTAATCTTAACATTATGATTTCAAAAATAAAGTTAATTTTATGTAATAATATTTCTAAAATTGGAAGATATTAATTACATTATTTTGTCACAAAAATAAATAAAAACATTTTTGATGAAAAATATATTTTTAAAGCATGTAAAGACAACTAAAAATTGAGTCTTTATTTACCAATATATTTGATTTATCTAAAATATTTATACATACTTTTCAAAAAAGTGTTTATTCCTTTTCATACCACAAATTTTAACAATTAGGCTACAACAGTCACATTTAAATAGTATAACTTAGTTCGTTTAGGCTTGGTGTTGCGTGTCTTATACACTATCAAACATAATGTTATTATTTTAAAATCTTAGGGTGTTATAATGGATATTTGGGTTTTATTACATGGTTTTTCAATTCCTTTTCAAAATTCATCGATTCACAAATTTCTAGGCAATCTGGTGGGGCATTTTTTTGTTTTTGGCAGTAGGACCCATACCATGTGTCACCCTATATCACTACATATTTATGTTGAAATTGATATTTTAAATACTCAGTTGGAGCCCATATGGATTTTAATTGGAGGATAATATTAGTGTTACTGTGTGATGCATTATGTTTTATGGTAAAATTTATGTTCTACTTATAATTAGTTGGAGCACCTTCATTGGGTTTTTCATCAAGTTCCTACAAGGATTTTGGATTCGACCAAAGTCAGTTCTCACAAGGTGGTCAATACTGGTCACAATGTAATCAGGGAAAAAAATTTATATTGGCCTAATGTTGTAATATTCTTATCATGTTCTTAGAGATAATCCTTAATGTAGTTATGCTACCTCATCATTATGGGTAGGGGTGTCAGTATTGGTAGGTGATCAAGAGATAGTAGGTAGGATTCTTCCCTTTAGCCTATTTACAGGTGATGAAATGACTATGTCAACCTATATTGAAGCACTGAGGCCTTGTTTAGTCCCCATTTGGAATCCAACGATGAGCATTGATACTTATGTCCCTAGATTTTATTCTCATATTGGGTTGGATGATTACAAATGAGATGTTCAATCACGCTTGAAAATTTTGCAATAGGCTATTGAGGAAGGGAATATTGATTATGTCATACATGAAAGGATACTTGACAATATAATAAATATTCAACTCACATTTCTATCATTATATGTTGTTTCAAGATATAATTCATCAATAATAAATATATACTTGGTTTCATCCCTTGTGTCTAGGATGTAAGGAAGAACAACTCTTTCAATATAATTGATCTTAAAGTCGATTTATGAAGATAACCTAGAGATTAGGAATTAGTTTGAGGAACTAACAGAGAACTAATCATATAAATACAACATGGAATGAAATGTTATAAATTATGGAAAGAAAGGTAAAAATTCTCAAGCTATAGGCCCAGTGATAGGCCAAGAGTAGGGGGATTCATATAGTGTAAGTTGATACCTCTTCTGAGGATGGAACATTTTCTAAAATCCCTCACTAGTATTATTTATATATGAATAGGAATTCCAATTATAAGAACAATACCATTTAGGAATGAAAAAAAAGGAAAAAATGAACCTTTAATGTTGGAGATTATTCAGTGACTACAAGGAAGAAAACTACAGGGTGTGAGGATTATTTCTATTTACTTAAACCTTGGGGGAAATGATCGGTGAGTAAATATATGGTCTTCAATGAGTTTTTTCAAAAAATCAAAGAACCTATACTTGAGGATAATCATGGGTACTCAAATCGAAATAGGGTTACAATGGATGTCTATGAGGCTATAGAAGATCATGACCAATTAGAAAATAGAGAAGGCATGGAAAAGAAGGATAGAGAAGAAACTAACCAAGATCCCTCAATGGATTTTCTAATGCAGTCCAAAGAGATAGTAGAAGAGGATTTTATTATTTAGACCCCAAAATATTTCATTGAAAATATATTTGAAAGAAGTATTCAAGTCAAAATCTGAAAAAAAAAACCATCTTAGAATGACACTCAAGATCATATTTTCATTCATAGAATTAATGAAGGTATGATTAATATAGAATAATATCTTAAGACATGGAAAAATATTCTCTCATCAAGGATCTCATACTTGATGAGAGAAAGTAGGATAATTTTCATCTTGACTAGTCTCTTAAAATGGATTGTGATTCCATCATCTTAAGGGCTTTTTAGAATGGTTGGATGATTTCCTTTGTGGTTTAATTTTATATTTTTGTTTTTTCATGCTTTTATGTGTTCCCATTCAGCCCATAAAATCCCCCCCTATAATCTAATAAAATAAAATTTGAGAGAATATGGACACTCTAATACCACTTAAAGGTTCTGGGGTATATCATAAGTGGTTAGTGGGCGCCAATTTTGATTTTTCATCAGTTTAAATGGTTAAATCAAATAAAATTGATGAATACAACCCTAAAATATCCTATAGAGGATATTTAACATTTAATTTATAATTAATTTTAAAGTAATAATTACCTTGAATGTTATAATTATCTTGATCAATTTCTGCTTTCTGCTCATGTGGTTTGTCATTGCGATGGACAATCCAAATGAGGATTCCTCTAGTTGTATCCACACATGCTCTACAAATCTATGAACAATGTTATTGAAACTTTGGGTGATAACATAGTGGATTTAAGTGCTTCACACCATTCCTTTTCAATCACAACATGGTTCTTTTGTTCTCTCTATGTTCTTGAGAGGGTGAATAAGAGGATTATTTTTTCTAAATATTGATTTAATTATTGAGAGCCTCTGTTGTGCATAAGAAGTCTCACATCTAGAAATGTGATATATTTTTCTTTATATAATTAGGTTTAAACATATATAGTTTCACATAGAAACTTATCAATATATTTAATTTAATTAATATACTATGTCAAATAATGTTATTATTATTATCATTATAATATCTCATGGCATCAACTTATTTAAATTTCATTTCTTAAAATAATAAATTAATATTTATCTAAATTATATTAAATAAAATATATTATTTCCATCTAGTCATTAACTCGATCTTCCCAGAGAATTTACCAAACCTTAAATAATAAAACATTTATTTGAATAAATATTATTTTTTTGATAAATAAATAAACATTATATTCACTAAAATCATGAATAAATATTTATTTTAACATTAACATAACTAAATAAATATTTATATTAATCTATTTAATCAACTAGTGAATGAATAAATATTTATTTATTACCATTTAAAAAATAAATAAGATATAAAATTCAACTCACAAATATTATAAACTCAAATATCTCATGATTAAATATTTATGAAATCAAATTTATATGAATATTTATTATTCCACATGCCAAGAACAATATTTATTCTTAATATTAAATTTAATAGAATTTAATAAGATTTTGGATAGACATACTGTGTGTCCCATTAGGCCTCTTTATTAGAGGAATTATATGTACTTACCTAAATTCCATGATCAATGTCTAACAAAACATTGATTTACCCATAGAGAAATGAGTTAATGTTACAATAACAATGTAATACCCTACCCTAGAAACCACTGAATCAATGCTCTGGTCCAGTATGACACATGACCTCAAATACACCTCCCTGTATGCTGAAGGATTTTGACTAGTATTGAGGTTCCATAAAGATACTATGGGGAGTTTATACCCTCTTTTTAGAGTCACAACAATAACAGAGTATAATAGCAACACATAACTAGGTCAAACGAACATCGCATAACAAATCGAAAAGTAAAAATCCACAAGTATGGGATCAAAATATATAATAATGAGTAATTTAATTCATTCCATAATGGATCCCCTATGATCATATAAAAGGATGAAATATAGAAAAATAAAATAGAACTAAACTCATGCCCAAACCAGTCCCGAGTACTGCCCAGTCCTGACATCCATACTCTACTCCTAGCATGCTAAGAAAAACATCAAGAAAATGACCCTTTATCCCAACCTATAACCTACAAATAGATAGACTTCTACTCAAGTACCCAAGTTCCATGGTGCCCTGAGAAGGATGTGAGTACAACAGAGTAAGTCACCACCAATGGTTATCCTAAAATAACCAGTCTATATAACAGGTGATTGAAGAATTGTTACTAATTACATAATATTACATAACCAAATAACAAATAAATTAATGGAAATACAACCTTGGAACCTAGGATCTGTGGTGAAACCTGAGTTTGGACCTACCCACTTCGACTAGTGTCAGTGTATCTCTGTACATGAAATATGATATGGCACATCTCATTCCAAGGTATACCAACAAGGCAACCATAGTCAATAAATTACATTGGATTTTATGGGGACTCCACCATGAATTCCCATATAATAAAACCACCCTAAATCCATGGATGTATTCCATGGAATTCTTCTCATTTTCATCCAGGTGAATCCAAGGAATCTAACCTTCTCATTATCTAAATTGAATTTAAGGGACCATGTGTCCATGGAATTTGAAGTATCAAGATTGACTGGAATCTAGGTCCACACCAATGGCGTTCCATCTCATATAATCAAACTGGATTTGGGGATCCCATACCATGAAATTCATAAGGTTACCCCAAGAGATTCCATGGAATTATTTTGTGGCATTAAATACATAATACATTACCCAAATCCCAAGGGGTAGTTTCCCTAAGACATTCATAGTCATGAATCATTGAGGAACCGAGGTAGCTCATGGAATTCCTTAGCTTTAGATATCCTATAATCTAATGAGGCATCCTCCTATGGAATTAAAGAGAGTCCCTTAATAGAATCCATTCTCACTCAAGGTAGTATTCTACCCATTTCATATCCAGAACTAAATCCATGGGATGCAACCCAAGTCATTCCATACAAAATAATCATTTATATAAGAAAAAATCAATTAAAAAACTTACTTAAAAAGAATTAATTTCCTATCAAGGAACATCATTATTATATCTCATGTCATTATTCTATATCACGTTTCATTTCATTAAAACCTTATAACTTTCCTAAGGATTAATTAAATAGGATTTCATTCAAAATATATAAACCAAAATGCCTTGTAAATATATTACTGGTACTCTATTTAATCAACATCATTAATTACCAATTCATTTACATTAACAAGTAAAAAATTAATTTAAAACATTCAATACCCAATTCATAACCATGGTTTTCCTTTTAACCTTATAACAAGTTCATTCAATCATCTCATATCATTTACACAAGAATCCATTTTAAACATAATTCATCATTTCTATAAACAACACTTATCATTCACCTGGACCTGCCTCAAAAGTTAATTCTATTTCACGACCCAATACTCATAGCCCAATAAGTCCAAATTAAAGATCTAACCCATTCTCAAATTATCAATGGTTTTGAAATTCCATTTTAGATTTCAATTATAGCTTCTCATTTAACCCTTAGGCTTAGAAAACCATTTCTCACCCCAAGCTTGTTCATGGTAAAATTCAAAATAAGTTCATATCTTATATAATATCATTGTATATGGTTCAATGGATATTAAAAGGGGAATTCAAATAATCCAAACTTAAATTTTAAAATATTCAATTAACCTGAGATTAATACATGGTGTGACCGACTTGAACACATTTTTCATACACTCAGAAAAATAAAAAGACCATGGGTTAGGTTTAGGGACCCCATACCTCGTAATTAGAGAAGACCAGTCATTGAGTATCAGCTACCAGTTTATCCTAAATTAGATGAAAACAAGAAACCAAACAAATGCCCTAAAAATAGGGCATATCATCTAAACCAAGAAGAACACCACCCAATAGTGTAAGAAAACTAAAATAGAGGAAAGATAAGTCTTAGACGTACCTCTATATCTCTAATGAATAAAAAACTTGATTTAGACACTAGATGAGGTAAATCCACCCAATATAGGAGGAGAGGGAGGGAGGCATGTATAAGGGGATACTGGCCATTTTGGTGGCCAAAATCCTGCATAAGAAGAAGAGGTGGTAGCCCATGTGAAATAATGGAATTCACCCACTTAAAATCCGCATGGAGGCCACCAAAAATCCCCTAGACTCCACAAATGATACGTTGGTCCAATAGTTAGTCAGTGATAGGCTCATCAGCTAGTTGGTGAGCCTTGAAGCCCTCTTTGGCTACTACTACGGCCATCGGCTCACTGATGGTGTTGCAACTTCATGTTGAAACCACAACTCCAATCCTAGGCTCTTGGTTCACTCATCTGACTCCTATGATCACCCTTTGATCTTTATTCCATGTATAAATGTACACATTCAAGGTATTCCAACCATCAAATTATCCTCCCAAAGCCCGATTCAAAAAAATTTCCTTCCACCATGTTCGAGATTCAAGTTATTTCTCAAATTTTAAAATTATTATACAGACAGGGGAATTAAAAAAATATCCACCATAACTCTTATCATAAATGATAGGTCTTATTAGTCATTCTACCACATCACCAGACCCACATAGGTTATCACTTTGATACCAAATAGACACGTTCAATTCCTGAGCACCCATCATGCTTCTAGATCATAGCTCCCAAAAACCATGTGCTATGCTTATCAAAACATGATCCAATTCCATAGTTTAATTCCAAAAAAATGATACATCACTAACTAGATACTATTCATCCCAATACATGATTTTTTTGTCATCCAAATGAGCATCGGGCCTATGGTGCTCCCTGATATAGGACTTATCTCACAAGGTTGGTTTTGAACATCGATACCTCCCTCCGTCGTAATTTTCCTACCAAAGCCTATTCTTTATGTTCCACTAACCCACTTGGCATGGTTCTTAACACACTGTATCTCAACACATGTGGGATTTCTAGTCAATTCCAGTACCAACTCTCATTTTCCATTTTCAAAGCTGAAATGGACATTCCACTGCCATTCAAGTACAAACAAAACATGCTAGATATTCCTCAAAAAGCCACATCCAACACCATAAACATCACCATCACATCCAAAATGACTCACCTAACATGGATTCTGAATCACCACATCTATCTATGCTTAATAATAACTTTCATACCTCCTCTGGTCTCCCTATCTTAAAAGTTCTTGGCTCCGTCTGCCAATACGCTTGTCAAAACTCATGATCATGATACCTTTATTTCTAGAGGTATCCCATGGTCATCCCAAGAACACATCAAGGTATAACTCTAACCATCTAGTGTAATTCAATGGTCGAAACACCAAACACCTTCACTACACATTTTGATCACACCCATGAACCTGTATTCCACCACACTAAACCAATATTGGAACATACCATTCATTATGAGCCCAAAATGATCACTCAGACTCCAAGCAGCATTGTATGAAAAACAACCTTTGGCATTCCTAAAAGAATTCAGGTTTCATTGGAACTAACCATGCACTTGTATCCAGTGTTTCCATGACCATCCAAATACTATTCCTACACATCAAAACCCCTTCTAGCACAAAGACCACACATCCACAACTAACGTGATGCTCCCCACCATAAGAGTGTATTTATCATAGACTAATTGGGTCAAAACCCCAATCTACCAACCCATATCTTGTCCTTCATCGAACACAATGGTTGGACTTATCCAACTCACTTAGACCCAAGTGTTGTTTCAGATGTTAAACATTGTTCATTCCTAACTCATGGAATTCCATCCTCAGTATTCACTGAAACTCATAAAAGTGAGGGACATACCCTCCACGGCTTATGGTGGTCTCCCTACCATGTTACTTTTTCTCAAACTAATCCTTGAGAATCAAATCCAATGGGTCCTACCATAAGAACATGCATGTCACTCCTCCCAAACCACTCCCACTATCCTGACAAAACCTGACTAGGATCGATATCTTGGATCGACCATGTCATGGTACTCTGATCTAAACTGATGTTTCCCTTCTCGACTGAGGGTATCTTCTTTCCACATACAAACATTTTGAATTTATGCCCACAACATCTCCTCAAGGTCATCATCCCTAGGCTCATGCATGGTTGCTCACTAACCCAAAACTTAGTAGGCATCATTCTTACCAACATGCACTTTAATTGATCTATCAATCCAAAACATCCCCACACTCCTACATCATCTAATCACACAGCATGGATCTTGATTACATGAGTTGTGTTTCATCCAAACCAAGATCACATTCCTAAACCACTAACCATGATCATTATCAGGCCAGTTTAACCATGAGTATCCTCAATACTACTCTTCAAAATTGGAAACATCATTTGTGCGAAGGTCTGACACACGACCACCTGCTAATTGGTATCATTCCAAAACTCCAAGAATTTATCACTGCTTTCACCAAGCTAATTGAAGCATATCCCAAACTCAATAGGGTTGGTCACTTGACCAGTCCTTCCCTATACCCCCAACATTGATACCGAGCACCAACACCCTAGGTGCTTTCATATTTAAAACCATCCAAGGAATCACCTTGACTAGTCTATACAATCATTCACACCACACGTCACTACTGGAAATATTTCCTTTAACAGTGCTAAAGAATCATTAATAATGTGATTGATGTTAAAGGGAAGGCTTTATTAGTGCTTATAAAAAATACTGATAATGGCCCCCTTTAACAGTGCTAAAAACCATAATAAAGGGGGAATTTATCAGCGCTTTTTTGTAAGAACTGATAAAGGGGGGAAATTATTTTTTTCAAACATCTCTGATCCTCCTATAAGCAATTTTCACCCACTCGCCCACCACCCCTTTATCAATGCTTCCCCTCCCCCTTTATCAGCGCTTTATGAAATTTCAGCCTCCTGCGCGTGCCTGGATTTGATCCATATACCTCTTCTTTAGAACTCAAACGCATTTACCACTACACCAATATGTTTTATTATCCATTTTATGATATTTCTATTTATATATATATATATATACATACATATATATATTTTATTCATATATTTATATAATTATTTTTAGATACATATATAAAACATATGTTTGTGTGTGATATATATATACTTGAATTTATTTAAATATATTATATATTATATTCATTTACATATACTAGAATATAATATAAATATATATTTTTGTATTAATACACACATATATGTATATATAAACATTATATATATATATATATATGTATAAGTATATATATATTCATATATTCTTATAATGTATAAAATGGTTAGATATTTTTTTAAATACATTTTTAGAATATGTCTATATATTTAGATATAAATTTTATACATTACATATATATTTATATTTCAATATATTTACATATTCTCATATAATTTTATATTTATATATAAATTGTTTACAATGTATTTATAAATATTTACTATAAAATACATTTATATATTATATTTAATGATAATGATAATGATTTATTCATAAAAACACAATTATATATGATGTGAATTTATAATATTGATAGACACACAAGTATACATTTATATTTCTCACATACAAGTACAAATATTTACATAATATGTATTTATATACATATATTAGAATATACATATACATATTTTTTTATTGGCATATACATTTTTATATATAAACATTAATTGTATAGGTATATATATACATATTAATGAATTTTTATAATGTAAATAAAATGGATAATTTTTTATTTTAAATAAAATGAATAATAAAAATTTATTTTATATATTTAAAAATACATTTTTACATAAATATGTTTAAATATGTATTCATACAATTGATTTATTATAAGAAAATATAAGAAAATATGCATATATTTAATTATAAATAAAACTACATTGTGAAAAATGATAAAATTTCAAAAACATGATATCTATATGAATGTAATCCCAAGGAATAAATTTAGTCCCCACTAAAAGAAGACAATAAATGTAACACCCCAAGATTTTATAGTGTGTTATTTCTTCAAAATAATTCAATAACTTTCACTACACGCAACACCAAGTTCAATCGCACCATGACTTAACAAACAAGCTGTTCAAAAGAGGTTATGAATAGTGTTAACTAAATTTTAAACTTTATATAATCCTTATAATTTTAGAATCCATATTATGAGTTTCTTAGACATAATGTAAGAACAAATTCATTTTCAGTATTTCACTTTTACCAAATTTTAATAGTGAACCCCTTTTAGATACTATATTTTAAACTTTTTGACTAAATGGGGACATCAAAAATTTAAAATGAAACATCCCAAGCTTCCACGGTACGCTAGCGTGTGTTGTACGCAACACCGAGTTCTAACACACCGTAACCAATCAAACTAGCCGTTATGAATAGTAATACCTACTTTTTGAAATAATATATATTTTATATTTGAAAATGGACTTCATTTTTGGATTCAGAATATCGAATTTAGCCTAAGGTGAAATTTTGGTACATTTCGGATAACTTTCATATTTTGATGAATAGTGAAAATTACTAAATTTTAATTAAAAACAACTTTTTTAATCAAATTAATTACTAGTGATAAATTATGAATTTGAGTGGTTTTAAAGTATATTTAGAATATATTTTTACCATTTAATATAATTTTGGTCATTGGACATAATTTTACAATTAAACCGAACATAAACAAGTGTCAATCTTTTGATAGTTATTATCTCTTAAAAACACGCTTTTTGTTTTGACAGCGGGAATTAATTTTAAATTAATTTCTGCCACTTCTGTGTTTTGAATTTAGAAAAATGGATTCCATATTTGGAATCAGGATGTTCAAATTGTGTAAATAGGTAACTTTTATTTTTAGACATTTTGAATAATTACTGTGGTAAATATTTTATTTACCATGGTTAAGGGTAAATCCGGTAAATAAGGGTTAAAAAATAATATTATAATAATATAAAATTACCCTAAAACGTGTCCTAACCTTATTGGTGGACACATACCCGACCATGAGCATCCTTGGGTCAATTTGGGGACCCCTTGGAACCACTTGTATGTGGTAGGGACACATTATATTAATAAAGTTAAAATAAAAATAAAAATGGCATAAGCTTACATCTTTTAGAGGAACAATTTTTACATAGGGTTATACATGTTGGATTTTCGATTATAAATATTCATTAGAAAGCTAAAAAGATTTCCTACATGATGATATTTTATTTATAATTTTTAGACATCAAATAAGTTAAATTATTAATGACACAATAATGATGCAATGTTTACCTCATTAATAAATCATTGAAATAAATAATATTATAATGATTAAAATATTATCTAAAACCTGTCCAATTCTTATTGGTTGATGTTATTTAGAATATGAGTCATCTTATCTTCGACCTCAATGATTTTTTGGACCATTATAAACCGAATATAATTATATTATAAAGTAATACTTTCACTCTTTCCTAAAGAGCCCCTCCTCTCCCTTATAAAAGGAGACCACTTCTACTCATTCCTCACACCTCTCAAGCCACTTGGCTCGTCCAAACTCTGCCCAAATAAGCTCCCCACATCCCTCTCCTCATCCTTGAAGCTTCCCCTTAGGCAGAAAGCATTTCAAGAAGTCCTTTGGTTCCAACCAAAGTGAGTTACCTAAATTAAAGGTAACGATTTCTCTTAAATTATTTTCATTTATTTTGCTTCTTCAACCCCAAAACTCTTTTTATTTCCTTTCTTTTGTAACAACACCAGTATCCTCAATATACTAGGATGTTGTTATAAGAAGGATTCAAACTACACATACACACAACTCCATCTAATGGATGATGAACATAATGTTTCTGTGGATGGCAAACTAACGCCTCACGAAACGATGATTGTTCAAATACATCTTACCGCCTCTCATGGTGGCCATTATGATGGAACTGTAATTAAATATGATATTAATGATATATATTTTATATATAAGCTTCTGTAATTCCATTTTATTTCATACCATTATTCATTTCATGTTGTATATACATACGATAATTTCATTTGAGGAAGTGCGGACTACCGCCCCCTTAAAATGATATGACTCGTTCATACCACACATGGAACGTATAAAGGATGGTGTTAATGAACTTAAGTAACATATATAAAATATTATATTATACTGGAATAGTAATATACCTATGTATCATTTGGATTCGATTCTTTTAAAATAAAAATTAAATGGAAGTAGCGTTCGTGCGTACGTACGGACTACCGTCTCCACGAACGCGATGAGATTCATTCTCCATCGTATCCATTCAAGTATAATTATCATTTAATGATTTAAAAATGATTTTTAAGGACTTGATATCATTCTGGATATGAATAAGATACAACAAACATGACTTATGTAACAAAACATATAAAGAAAATGAGTAAGTTAACACCCGAAACGGCGATAATACTAAGATATTATTATCAAATCAATATTAAAAGATCATATATGATATCATATTAATGTATATGATTCTTGTATAATTTAGTAACAATTATTTCACTATTATACAGGAGGTTAACCTACCCCAACCAAGGAAAAGTACAAGGTAAGGGATTTTCTTATCTCACATTCAATTCCGTGAGATTTCCATTATTCGCCACTAAATTATTGAAAGTGGTGTATTGTGTACTGGCATTTGATATATATTATCATATTCATGTTATTCTGTAAATAATTTGGTGGTTATTAAATTTTGGCCATACGACTCAGTTGATTAACGTGGTAAGGGGTTTTCATCTCACTCCTTATTCCCGTGAGATTCATGCCATATTGCCACCATTACCTTTTGTGTGGTGTATGTACTGTCCATAATTATATTCTTTGTGTAATACACTCTAATTTATGTGTACTTACATATTCATTGTATGATGCCTCTTTAATGGGTTGTATGTTTCATAAGTTACCAAACTGGTAAGGGTTATTTCACAATCTCTTCATTATCCGAGGTTGTTTATACGTAATAATCTATTGGGATCTCTTTATCATCCACATCCATGTTTCTTCAAAATGTATTTCAAAACATTTTTACTATTTACAAGAATATGGTTTAAAGTCATTTTTACCCTTGTTTGACTTTTATAAGTGGTTTATAAAGTAATCTTGTCGTTTTTTTCCAAACAAGGTGCTTTTTAACCTTTTCGATAGAATTAAGGTAAGAATGTTTTTTTAACTTATACGGAGGGTGAGGTTATTTTCTGCCGTTATAAAATTGTCGAAGCTTCCCTTACAATCTTATAAGAATATTTTCAAAGTAAATGTTTTATTTTATAATTATGTGACTTTTAAATGATTTCAAAAAAAGATATATTTCTCTCAAAAATATGAAAATCCAGTGTAAATGTATACGTATTTAACGCAAGCTTAAAAATTTTTTCAAAAAACCTGACTCTCGAGTGTGGTAGATAGGAAGGGATTGGGAGTGGAACCATCATGGCCTATAATTAGTCGAGTAGTCTTAGAATTAGTTATTTTTTTTTCAGAAGCTTGCATAATGATTTCAGAAAAACACTGGAGTATTTTTTAGCAATTTTAAACGTAATTATCTTCTAAAAAAATGCATCGGTAGGTCTCATGAGACAAACTAGTGTCTTGGCACAAGGCCTTGACAAAATCTTATTTGTAGTCTTGGCACGAGGCCTTGGCTATGTGGTTATGATAGTCTGGAATTATGCATTCCAGCATTATGAAAGTGGTTATTGATTTTTGCATGTGATTATTCGATTAGTAGAATATCCATGTGAATAAGTAAATGGCATTATTTCATTTTATTTATGTCATACCATGTTGAAAGTTCATATTTAAAAGGCTTTTTTTTTAGTTATACATTGCCTTAAATGTTTATTCTTATTTACGAAAGTTTCCGCTATATTGTTATCCTTACTGGGCATTTGAGCTCACCCCTTTTCTATGTTTTATTTTTCCCAGGATGTGAAGAAGTAAGTTATGAATGACCTGTAGGGATTTTATGAGGGGTTAATAGTGTGGATTGTGGAAACATTATGTTGTTGTATTAGTTTTTCATTTTATGATGTAATGTAAAACTTATGAATATATCTAGTGTTTCCAAGGCTACTAAACCAATCGGTCTTTCGAGATTTGATCTTTCTTGTGATCATGCCAATGTTATGTAATAATGCACCGACTCTGGGTAACTGGGGTCGGGGCGTTACAGTTGGTATCAGAGGAAGTTTAGTACAAACCTTGGAAACTAGATTTAGATAAACTCTGATTAGAGCACGTAGACCTAAGATGAACTTTGAGGATTAGTATAGAAGAACTTCCTAGAATTTTGGTATTGTAGAGATTTTGTGAGTTTTCCGAGCAATACATCCCTGTCTGGATACGAGCAGGTAGAGGCGGCTCTGGCACAGATGTACCTAGGGGTAAAACCCGAAAACATCGCTTTGAGCTAGACTCGAACGGGAACTGGTGCACGACAACGGGCCTTGCTGCACTCTTGGTTACGACACTCCCGGGGGATATGCTTAGGATAATTCTCATTTTCATTACAAACCATTATGAAGGTTTTATGAGTATATACATCCTCAAAGGCGACATTTTTATGATTATGGATTATATCCATAAAGAGTTCAATTTATGTTAAGAGTTTTATAAGTATGGGATTATGTATTTTGATTCATAAACTGATCTAGTTTATGCCATTGTTTAGAAATGGCGCCCAGTAGAAGGAATGAGAACTCCGGAAATACTCATGATTCAAAGAGAAGGAAGGATCATATCTTTCATGGTCTTAAGCTAGAATTTATAAGAGAAATATTCACCCATGTATTATCATCATATGAAGAAATAATATCATGTGTTGATAAGATAAGTAAAGAGTTTACTGAGTCCTATGGCTTTGAAGGGAAGCAAGAGAAGAAAAGGATGGAAGAGAGAAAGATGGATAAAGGGAAGAGGGAAAAGAAGAATTTTCCCATATGTGGTAACTGTGGAAAGAAACACCCTGGAACTTGCCTGAAAGGAATGGGAGTTTGTTATAAGTGTGGAGGAAAAGGGCACAAAGTACGTGACTGCAAGGGTAAGAAAATGGTTTTAAATGTACAATGCTTCATTTTCAAGGAGTTTAGACACTACGCGAACCTATGTCCCAGTCATCAGACTATGCCGCAAATGATGCTATTGGATAATAATCAAGTTATGATACTACCACAGATGAAGAGGAATGATTAGAGTTCTTATGTTGATTATGTCAATTGAGTGTTGTATCAACAATGTATTTGTTATAATAATTATGGAGTATATAAGGATTGTACTGCAGTACTATTTCATTAAGGACTTGAGATTGTGTGAAACAAAGAAAAGTGACTCAACAGCAGGATAAATTTTTGGAAAATATATGGTTGAGAGAATGATAAACCATAATATAGTTCTGATACCGAGTTAGTGATTTTGGAATAATACATGATTGTTTTGGATAAATTATATTGGATATTCTTGACTACCTTGGAACTGATTAATGATCTGTATATTCCATTATGGTTGGGGTTTAAAACATTTTTGGATTGATGAGGTATATCCAGCATTCTATATGGAATAAGGGAGCATGAATGTAATCAATAAAGAATATGGTAATTCAGGATGTTTCAGTGTATTAAAAGAATACATGATGAAGGTATTCATATGCAATTACGTGGTAAAAAGGATCTACATTATGTTTAACTTCCTTATAAATGTTGGACTGTGAGTTTGGTCAGAAATATTTTGGATAAATTCTAGTTTGAGATTAATTTTGGATTGCCATAAAAGGACAACCCGGAGGTCGGGCGGTAACCCGTCGCGTCCGGCAAGGCTGCGAGACTTGAACCCGCAACCGAAGGGAGACAAGGGTGTATCACCTACCACTGGCCCACGAGATGTCCTGGATTAAATAATGTAGTTTTTTTTAAAAGATCTGGTAGATGAATTATAAATTCATTTATTTTGTAACCCTGTACGAATATTATAAATAGAAATTTTTTTTACGTTCTATTATCTTTTAGAGTGAAAGATGAGTTTGTGGTAGAAATTTATTAATGGATAAAACTCTAATTATAATGTAAGTATATCTCCTTATGATCTTATCCAATCTCATAAATAAATTCCTCAACATTAATAAAAGGAACTTAGAACAAAAATGTTGTCCTAGATGGTACCTTAAATCATCACTAATTTATGGCTTTGGGATTGTTGGCCTTTTCATAGCCATGTTCTCTACCACTCTCCATCAGATAATTGATGGTTAGATTTTTCTTCCATATCCATATTTTCCTACATGGAACCCTAGTATGTGTTATTTTCGGTAATCTTCATACGTTCGACTCTTTATTTTAAATAGAGGCCTCATTAATTCATTTTTCGATGTGGGATTTCAACTAAGATATTTTGAAATGTCAAAAATGTGTTATCCTAATACCCTATGTTTTGTTGAACCGATGGTATTTTAAATCATCATAGATTGATGAATTTAAGGACCTCAATTATACACTTGTTTGTGATTGATGACCTCAATCACTACCTATAAATATTTATGTTTTTCCTCCGATTTTATGTCTCTAATTGCCACCAATGTTCTCCTAATCGAGATCATAATTTGGTGGTGACCCTTTGATTTCTCTTTTCCTCATATTAAGACTAAATTTTAGTAACCCAATTTCCGATGTGGGTTTTCCCACAAATATATTTTCTATTTTCAACCTTTTATTTTTGAAGAACAATTTCAAATTGCGAGGACGCAATTTATTGAAGGAGGGGAGAATGTAACACCCCAAGATTTTAGTGTGTTATTTCTTCAAAATAATTCAATAATTTTAACTACACGCAACACCAAGTTCAATCGCACCATGACTTACCAAACAAGTTGTTCAAAAGAGGTTATGAATAGTGTTAACTAAATTTTAAACTTTATATAATCCTTATAATTTTAGAATCCATATTATGAGTTTCTTAGACATAATGTAAGAACAAATTCATTTTTAGTATTTCACTTTTACCAAATTTTAATAGTGAACCCTTTTTAGATACTATATTTTAAACTTTTTGACTAAATGGGGACATCAAAAATTTAAAATGAAACATCCCAAGCTTCCACGGTACGCTAGCGTGTGTTGTACGCAACACCGAGTTCTAACACACCGTAACCAATCAAACTAGCCGTTATGAATAGTAATACCTACTTTTTGAAATTATATATATTTTATATTTGAAAATGGACTTTATTTTTGGATTCAGAATATCGAATTTAGCCTAAGGTGAAATTTTGGTACATTTCGGATAACTTTCATATTTTGATGAATAGTGAAAATTACTAAATTTTAATTAAAAACAACTTTTTTAATCAAATTAATTACTAGTGATAAATTATGAATTTGAGTGGTTTTAAAGTATATTTAGAATATATTTTTACCATTTAATATAATTTTGGTCATTGGACATAATTTTACAATTAAACCGAACATAAACAAGTGTCAATCTTTTGATAGTTATTATCTCTTAAAAACACGCTTTTTGTTTTGACAGCGGGAATTAATTTTAAATTAATTTCTGCCACTTCTGTGTTTTGAATTTAGAAAAATGGATTCCATATTTGGAATCAGGATGTTCAAATTGTGTAAATAGGTAACTTTTATTTTTAGACATTTTGAATAATTAATGTGGTAAATATTTTATTTACCATGGTTAAGGGTAAATCCGGTAAATAAGGGTTAAAAAATAATATTATAATAATATAAAATTACCCTAAAACGTGTCCTAACCTTATTGGTGGACACATACCCGACCATGAGCATCCTTGGGTCAATTTGGGGACCCCTTGGAACCACTTGTATGTGGTAGGGACACATTATATTAATAAAGTTAAAATAAAAATAAAAATGGCATAAGCTTACATCTTTTAGAAGAACACTTTTTACATAGGGTTATACATGTTGGATTTTCGATTATAAATATTCATTAGAAAGCTAAAACGATTTCCTACATGATGATATTTTATTTATAATTTTTAGACATCAAATAAGTTAAATTATTAATGACACAATAATGATGCAATGTTTACCTCATTAATAAATCATTGAAATAAATAATATTATAATGATTAAAATATTATCTAAAACCTGTCCAATTCTTATTGGTTGATATTATTTAGAATATGAGTCATCTTATCTTCGACCTCAATGATTTTTTGGACCATTATAAACCGAATATAATTATATTATAAAGTAATACTTTCACTCTTTCCTAAAGAGCCCCTCCTCTCCCTTATAAAAGGAGACCACTTCTACTCATTCCTCACACCTCTCAAGCCACTTGGCTCGTCCAAACTCTGCCCAAATAAGCTCCCCACATCCCTCTCCTCATCCTTGAAGCTTCCCCTTAGGCAGAAAGCATTTCAAGAAGTCCTTTGGTTCCAACCAAAGTGAGTTACCTAAATTAAAGGTAACGATTTCTCTTAAATTATTTTCATTTATTTTGCTTCTTCAACCCCAAAACTCTTTTTATTTCCTTTCTTTTGTAACAACACCAGTATCCTCAATATACTAGGATGTTGTTATAAGAAGGATTCAAACTACACATACACACAACTCCATCTAATGGATGATGAACATAATGTTTCTGTGGATGGCAAACTAACGCCTCACGAAACGATGATTGTTCAAATACATCTTACCGCCTCTCATGGTGGCCATTATGATGGAACTGTAATTAAATATGATATTAATGATATATATTTTATATATAAGCTTCTGTAATTCCATTTTATTTCATACCATTATTCATTTCATGTTGTATATACATACGATAATTTCATTTGAGGAAGTGCGGACTACCGCCCCCTTAAAATGATATGACTCGTTCATACCACACATGGAACGTATAAAGGATGGTGTTAATGAACTTAAGTAACATATATAAAATATTATATTATACTGGAATAGTAATATACCTATGTATCATTTGGATTCGATTCTTTTAAAATAAAAATTAAATGGAAGTAGCGTTCGTGCGTACGTACGGACTACCGTCTCCACGAACGCGATGAGATTCATTCTCCATCGTATCCATTCAAGTATAATTATCATTTAATGATTTAAAAATGATTTTTAAGGACTTGATATCATTCTGGATATGAATAAGATACAACAAACATGACTTATGTAACAAAACATATAAAGAAAATGAGTAAGTTAACACCCGAAATGGCGATAATACTAAGATATTATTATCAAATCAATATTAAAAGATCATATATGATATCATATTAATGTATATGATTCTTGTATAATTTAGTAACAATTATTTCACTATTATACAGGAGGTTAACCTACCCCAACCAAGGAAAAGTACAAGGTAAGGGATTTTCTTATCTCACATTCAATTCCGTGAGATTTCCATTATTCGCCACTAAATTATTGAAAGTGGTGTATTGTGTACTGGCATTTGATATATATTATCATATTCATGTTATTCTGTAAATAATTTGGTGGTTATTAACTTTTGGCCATACGACTCAGTTGATTAACGTGGTAAGGGGTTTTCATCTCACTCCTTATTCCCGTGAGATTCATGCCATATTGCCACCATTACCTTTTGTGTGGTGTATGTACTGTCCATAATTATATTCTTTGTGTAATACACTCTAATTTATGTGTACTTACATATTCATTGTATGATGCTTCTTTAATGGGTTGTATGTTTCATAAGTTACCAAACTGGTAAGGGTTATTTCACAATCTCTTCATTATCCGAGGTTGTTTATACGTAATAATCTACTGGGATCTCTTTATCATCCACATCCATGTTTCTTCAAAATGTATTTCAAAACATTTTTACTATTTACAAGAATATGGTTTAAAGTCATTTTTACCCTTGTTTGACTTTTATAAGTGGTTTATAAAGTAATCTTGTCGTTTTTTTCCAAACAAGGTGCTTTTTAACCTTTTCGATAGAATTAAGGTAAGAATGTTTTTTTTAACTTATACGGAGGGTGAGGTTATTTTCTGCCGTTATAAAATTGTCGAAGCTTCCCTTACAATCTTATAAGAATATTTTCAAAGTAAATGTTTTATTTTATAATTATGTGACTTTTAAATGATTTCAAAAAAAGATATATTTCTCTCAAAAATATGAAAATCCAGTGTAAATGTATACGTATTTAACGCAAGCTTAAAAAATTTTTCAAAAAACCTGACTCTCGAGTGTGGTAGATAGGAAGGGATTGGGAGTGGACCCATCATGGCCTATAATTAGTCGAGTAGTCTTAGAATTAGTTATTTTTTTTTCAGAAGCTTGCATAATGATTTCAGAAAAACACTGGAGTATTTTTTAGCAATTTTAAACGTAATTATCTTCTAAAAAAATGCATCGGTAGGTCTCATGAGACAAACTAGTGTCTTGGCACAAGGCCTTGACAAAATCTTATTTGTAGTCTTGGCACGAGGCCTTGGCTATGTGGTTATGATAGTCTGGCATTATGCATTCCAGCAAAGTGGCGACCTGCAAGGTCGCTCGTATAGAGCCTTGAATGGTGCCATACCAATAGTTGAATGATAACTGTTGTTATAAGCAAATTCCACCAGTGGTAGGTGATCCTCCCAGCTACGACCGAAGTCAAGTATGCAAGCTCATAGCATATCCTCCAGGACCTGGATGGTCCGCTCTGTCTGACCATCAGTCTGGGGATGAAACGCTGTGCTCAAGCGTAACTGAGTCCCAAAAGCTTCATGCAATCCCTTCCACAACCGGGATGTGAAACGAGCATCGCGATCTGAGACGATCGTGGATGGTACTCCATGAAGTCGAACTATCTCCTGCACGTAGAGGCGTTCCAAGCTCTCTACTGAACTCTGCTCCCGTATGGCTAAGAAGTGGGCCGACTTGGTGAGTCGATCAACGACCACCCAGATGGCATCGTGTCCCCTGGACGTCCGTGGTAAACCCGTCACGAAGTCCATGGATATCCCGTCCCACTTCCACTCTGGCACCTCAAGGGGCTGAGTCAAACCTGCTGGAACCTGGTGCTCAGCCTTTACTTGCTGACAAGTAAGGCACTGAGAAACAAACTCTGCCACACTCTTCTTCATCCCTGGCCACCAGAACTGACGTCGGAGGTCCTGGTACATCTTTTCCACGTCTGGATGCACCGCCAAAGGGGATGTATGGAACTCCCTCAGAACCTCCTCCTGCAACGTCACTGGTACTACCGTGCGCCCTCTGAAAAGGACAACGTGCACCCCACTTTCTGAATATCCACCAGCAGCATCACCTGTGGATATCTGAGCACGTAGAGTCTCATAGCTAGCATCCTCGCGCTGTGCTTCCCTGACTCGCTGCAAGAGTGGAGGGGTAACAACCATCGACTGAAGGTAAGCTCCCTCATCTCCATCCACGAAGGACAACTGCAAAGAGGCCAACTACCTTGTCGCCTCATCCAGCAACTGCGAACTGGATTTCCTACTGAGAGCATCTGCCACCACGTTCCCCTTCCCAGGAGTATAAATGATCTCAAAGTCGTAATCCTGGAGGAACTCAAGTCATCGCCTCTGTCTCAAATTCAGATCCTTCTGAGAGAAGATATATCTCAGACTCTTGTGATAAGAGTAGATGATAAACCGCTCGCCCATCAGGTAGTGCCGCAACATCTTCAATGTGAAGACTACCACTGCCAACTCGAGATCATGGGTCACGTAGTTCTGCTCGTGTAGTCTCAACTAACGTGAGCCATAAGCAATCACCGCTTGCCTCTGCATCAGGACACAACCAAGCCTGGTTCCTGATGCGTCGCAGAACACTACGTACTCGACACCCTCCTCCGGTAATCTCAAGATCGGGGCGCTCGTCAAACTCTGTATCAAAAGTTGGAAAGCCTGCTGGCATCTCTCAGTCCACACGAAAGGCTGTCCCTTTCGGGTCAAGGTTGTCATGGGTGCTGCAATCCTGGAGAAATCATGGATGAATCTCCGATAGTAGTCTGCCAACCCAAGGAAACTCCGCACCTCCATCACGCTCCGGGGTGGCTCCCATGCTAGCACTGCCTCCACCTTTGCTGGGTCCACTGCTACACCATCCACTGAGATAACGTGCCCCAGAAAGTGGACCTCCTGTAACCAGAACTGACACTTCGAGAGTTTCCCATACAACTGGTGCTCTCGGAGTGTGTTCAGAACCATCCTTAGGTGTCTCGCGTGCTCCTCCTCGGACGCAGAGTACACAAGGATATCATCGATGAAGACCACTAAAAACCGGTCTAGATAGGGATGAAAGATCCGGTTCATGAGTCCCATGAACACTGCCGGGGCGTTCGTCACGCCGAAGGGCATCACCAAGTACTCATAGTGACCGTAGCGACATCTGAAAGCTGTCTTCGGTATATCCTCCTCCCGTACTCGCAATTGGTGATAGCCTGATCGTAGATCAACCTTCGAGAACCATCGTGCCCCTCTCAACTGGTGGAAGAGGTCATCGATCCTCGGTAGTGGATACTGGTTCTTCACAGTCACCTGATTTAAGCGCCGGTAATCCACACACAGCCTCAAGCTCCCATCCGCCTTCTCGGCAAATAGCACTGGGGCTGCCCAGGGTGAAACGCTGGGTCTCACAAAGCCCTTCTTATGCAAGTCGTCCAGTTGCATCCTCAGCTCACGAAGCTCTCCAGGAGCCATCCGATAAGCCGATGCTAATATCAGGGTCGTCCCAGGTTGCAACTCAATGCAGAAATCTATCTCCCGATGGGGAGGTAGCCCGAGGACATCCTCCAGAAAGACTTCCTCGTACTCAACCACCACTGATGGAAACTGGAAACTCGTAACATCTGTCGCGCCAAGGGCCAGGCTAGCCAACTGATGTGAAATCGGTTGTGCCCTCCTATGCACGAGCCCATCCTGCGCTGCTTGGGTCTCTCTTTCACCGACAAAAGAGAACCTCGTCCCATCACTGCGGACACACCGCACCCTTCGCCTAAAACAATCAATCTGGGCATGAACTGTGGATAACCAATCCATGCCAAGAATGACATCGTAAGGCATCGATGCTACCACCAAGAGGTTCCAACCGAAACTCTCACCTCCAAGGGTCAGGTCACACTGCCTGCAAAGGTGTGTGATCTCTGAATCTTCTCCAGTCGGTGTTTCTAAGCGTAAGGGTCGAGTCAACGGCTCAACTGGAATCTCAAGGTCTCGAACAAGATAAGCAGCCAGAAAGGAATGACTAGCACCTGTGTCTATCAATACGCTATCCAAAGTAGAAAAGACACAGATAGTACCTCTAATCATTCCGGGAGTACCTGGGTCATAAGCCTCTGTCGCCTGCAGCTGTCCCTGCCTCTGTCCACCAGCTCCCTGAGCCTGGGGTGGACCTCATGGGGGTGGTGGTGGTAAAGGGTCGAAACGCTGACCACCTCCAGCCGCTCTCCCAGCTCCTCTGCCACGTCCGCCGCCTCACGGATCTGCCTGCTCCCCACGTTGCCTCTGCCTCAGTGGTCCATCCACTGCACCCGTGTCAGTAGTACGACGGGTCGGACAATCTCGAGCGAGATGTCCTCTTCCGTCACATGAGTAACATCGCCTCTCCCGAGGCTGGCTGGATGCGCCCTGTGAACCTTGTACGACTGATCCTCTGTCCTGGGATCTCCTCTGGAAACGTCTCCCGCGCCTGGGTCCCTAACGTCAGCTCCCCGCCGTCGAGGTCTCTGCTCCAGCTCGCCCACTACTGACAACTGTCGTCTATCCCTGCTCTGCCAGGAAACTCTCGACCACCAAAGCCCGCTCGAGCACCCCAGCATAAGTAGGAATGCTCATAGGGATGATGCTAGCTCGGATATCTCTGTGCAAGCCCCACTCAAAAGTCTGAGCTCTGAAGTACTGATCTCTGACCATATCCATCGAGTACCGTGAGAGGTCGGTAAACCTCGATGAATAGTCAGCCACCGTCATGGTTCCCTGCTGGAGCTAAAGAAGATCCTGTATACGTACTGCTCTCAGGGTAACTGGTGAAAACTCCTCTCTAAAGAGATGCTCAAACTCCGACCATGCAAGAGTCACCTCGTCGTGAGTCTGGATGAACAAACTCCACCATCGCCCTGCCGAGCCCTGCAGAAGGCTCGCTGCCAGGATCACCATCTGGTCTGCTGGTGTCCTAACCAAACAGGAGACTCTGGTCACTGCCTCAAGTCAGTCCTCTGCTGCCTGAGGGTCAGGCTCACCTCGAAACCTGAGGGGTCTCTGTCTCTGAAACTCGTGGAGGGCGCTCAGCCTGCGCTCCTCCTCTACTGGTACAGCAGGCGCTAAACACTGCCCCACAGGTGGTGGAATAACTGGCACGCCACCTGGTGGTAGAACTGGGGGATCTGGTCCCTGTATCGAAGCTTCATCACTGAGGGGGTCACCCTCGTGATCGAGCTGCTGGATCCTAGCGGGTGAGCGTCGAGGAGGCATCCTGTTTAAGAAACAAGATGTATCACAGTCAGTGAGTATATCTGGAGAGCTGACTCAAGATGGACATGGAAACCACAACCCATTCCTATATGATGCATGTACCATTATTTTTCCCCATGCAACTAGTGTTTTCATGTTCTGAGTCGAAAAGCAAGTTATCAGAGTCCTGGTGTATGGATACGTCGGCCGCCGCACCAACACTGGGGTCCCTGGCCTGAGAGCCGAACTCGAAACACTTAACACTGTTGCCCCAAACCAACTCACAGACTCTTGGTCCTAAGGTAGAACCGACCTCCTCTGATACCACTCTGTCACGACCCGTCCCAGTGTGGCCCGAGCCGCAACTCCCCAAGCCCGCCTCCAATAGGTCAGGGGCTGGTGACTAGCACTGAGTAGGCATGCTACTAACATGGGAGGCATTGCCTATAACCTGTACACACGCACACACATCTCAAATCCCACAAAGCTGAAAAGTAAAAACTACTAAAAGGAAAAGATGCATGCATACACTAAAACCCAACCAACAGAGTACGAAAGGGAAGTAAAGTACAGTAAAGTAAAACCCTGGGCCAAAAGTACAATCCCACCAAAAGAAAGTCTGCAACAAGTCCAACTTGTAGAGAAAGGTACTGGGACTGCAACCCATCGCCGAAGGAACGCACCTCGGCCTGTCTGATCTCACTGAGCACCGTCTGATCCTGGTCCGCCTAGAATCCTGTCAAAGGCTCGCTCGTCTGCACAATACATGACACGTGCGGGCAAAGCCCGTGCAGGGGTGAGTATAACAATACCCAGTAGGATACCCCGAAAACCACAAAGGAAATACAACAAAGGAAAATACCACGAAGAAAGGTACAGTCTGCTCTACACAGTATATGTCTATGGAACATATAACAAGAATATCCAGATATACTCATATACAGACGACCATCGCGAAACCACCACTAAGATCCAGCTCGAAGATTCCACTAAGCATACCATCGGGAGAACACACTCCTAGGTCTGAAGAGAGAGACACGAAGCACTCGTTCCAGAAGAACACACTCCACAAGAACCTTGGGAACATGATGCTCAGGTGAGGATCACAACCAAGTCATGGGGTGATTCCGACAACTCAGTCTGAGCTAATCCGCTAAGCAGAGGATCGACGCCCGGGTAAAGTTGGTCACGTCGATACCAAGAACTCTACCTAGGGTTCCAGGAATGAATAGATGATCCAGCTCTAAGTCTCACATAGGGGATTCCAACAACTCTATTCAGGGAGTTCTGCTGAAGGGATCATACTCCTGTATAAAGGAATTGATACCAGAACCTTCAGGGGATTACCAAGGGTACGAACCCTAAGAACTAGTCCAAGTCACAGAAGGAAAGTGGCTCAAGCCATGAAGAAAAAGTTACACGGTGTGTAGTATGGTTACACGCCGTGTTCCTTGACCCCGGGTACTGCCCGTGTCCTTCGTTCAAGCCGTGCAAAACCAAACTACACGACGTGTAGAAAAGTACACGCCGTGTTCCTTGACCTCGGGTGCTGCCCGTGTAACCGGCCCGTGTCATTCGACTTGTCGGATAGAAAACAACTACATGGCGTGTAGAAGAAATCACACGCCGTGTTCGAGCACCTGGGCTCGCTCCGTGTACGCTGGCCATGTGCCCGTACATGGTCTCTTCCCGTGTCCGTGTCGCCTGCCCGTGTACCAGTACACGGGGTACCCCGTGTATCTGGCCGGGGAGGGGTATACACGGCGTGTCCATGGTCGTGTACCCTGCTCGTGTCCGTGTACTCCCGGAGTATATGACAGGTCGTTCGCCAACGAACACACGCCGTGTAGCCCATACTACATGGTGTGTAGTCGAGATTTTTCCAGAAACCCCGTCTTCCTCCGTGCGCCTCGGCTGATCCTACGGACTTCGATTCAGTCGTCTGTTTGCCGCGAAACTCAAGGTGATGGGTCGCCTTGTCCTCGTGAAGCCGAATTCGTGGGTTTCGGGCCTCCGATCGGCTCTGAAATCCGATTCCGGTCGCCCGAGTGGAAATCGTTCGAATAACGATTTCTTCCAATCCGCTTCGATCCGTCCGTCGCCACTGCAGCCGCACCTCTGTAGGGTTGTACCGATGCCAGATCTTCAATTTGGGACCGTTGCATCGCACAACGGGTGTGCAACGATCCGTTGTTCATCGCCCCCGCGAAGAACACGAAGAACGCTCACGAAGAACGCGAGAATTGGGGAAGAAGAACACAACAAATCGAGAGGGACGAATCTCGATCGATGTTCGTGTCGATCTTGATCCGTCACCGTTAGAAGGTTGAACGAAACCAAAATAATAACAAGAATCAAATCCCCAAAATCCCCGCAAAATCTCATCCCGCAAGAACGATCAATCCGCGGACTAATCTGTTCATGGATTAGTCCGCGTTCGTCATAGAAATCAAAAACGAGGAAGAATAAAATCACAACGACATTCTACCTGGATCCGTGGCGTTCGTTGGCAAAGATCCGGTCGCCGCGTCGTCGTCGCCGACGAAATCCGTCAAGAACATCGTCGCCGCGTTGGGGGTTTCCTCCAGAGCTTTCCCAGAGCCTCCAGAGAATTTCAGGGTTATGGGGATTGTAACCCTGATTCCCCTGCGAAATCTCTATTTAAAGATAAGAGATATTTGACGTAACAAGATTTAATAAAACATTTTAATTAAATATTTTATTACGGTTACGTCCAAAAACCAGATTTCACCACCGACCTGCGCCGACCAAAGTTAGGCCTCACCTAAGGTAAAATCGTTGTTCTGAACGCAACGGTGCCCTCAGATTTCTGATCTGAGCACCCGTTCGGGAGTTATTCCACTTTTTCAGGAAAACCGCACGCGCACATAATTTAATTATTAAATTAAATTTAAACATTTGTTCTGGGCTCACTGGGCCTCGGAACTGCACGCCGTCTTAGAGCCTGGTCTCGAAATAATTCCCATATAATATTAAAAAATACATGGAAAAAAATCCGGGACATTACATCCCATTTCCCATTACTTACCATTTCCAACACATCTAACATGGGTTCATCAAACACTACAAGTTACACGGGCTCAAAACACACAATCACATGCATGAGAAAAAACACGTAGTTATCCTATCTCACTAGGACTAATTTCCTCATGTGAACCATATCCTCAACTCGAATCATTAGTCCGGGTGGATGCAACCGTTAGGGGAATAAAGCATCAGTCCTCATCCCTAACTCGTGCATTGGAGGTGGAGTTTAGAGCATCAGTCCAACTCAACCCATGGGCGTAGAACCCCAGTCAATACCCCACACTACCAAGCTATGTGCACATGTTATACATATATGTAACCATTAACCATTCACACAACATCACAAACATTGCCCAAGGCAAACATAAATCATAACGACAACATATGAGTTAATACCATGCCTTAACCCATTAACACATTTACCACATTTCACATCATTAGCCATTTATCCCAATCCCCTTTTTATTATGCTTATCTCACTAAGCATTATTCATTATGCCTAACTCACTAGGCTTCATTACTAGGCTCATAATCCATTCCATTATGGTGCTTAATCATTTCCACATATTAACCTATCACACATTCCAACACTATTCACAATTCATTTAAAATAGCCATGTTCAACCATATAAACCACTTCCATGTTAACCCAACACCCCTTAGGTTATTATTATTAAGCCTAGGTGCATCACCTAGATTCTACCCCAACACCATCAATCACATCATCATGTTTATCAAGGGCTCATCATAAACACACCACAATCTCACTTGCTGTTCACCAAATCCCTAGGCTCGAAAAAGTCGGCTCACCCCATGGGTGGCCCTAGTTTAGTCTCATCACCCTCGACGCATCCCGTGGGAATCACGAGGGTTTCCATTTACACTTTTTACAACCATTTTACCAAAACATGCAATGGGTAGTAAAAACACACCAAGACACCCAAGAACAAAACCACACATGCACAAATCCACAAACAAACCATGAGATATAACTTGTAGACCACCTACCTCGATTCCACGGTTGAACGCACTCTTAATCAAGCCCTTATATTCCACTTCAACCAACCTTTGAAGCTTCAACCTAAATCTCACCCAAGGAGTAGGGTTTTAGAGCTTTGGAAAGAGAGGAGAAGAAGATACAAACCCTAAACTCAAAAGAGAAGAAAGGATGGGATTAACCTTACCCGGAGCTTCGATCCGCAACCAACGACACAGAAAATGCCTTAGAAACGAGAGAGATTGATCTCTTGGAGCCCTTGGGAGGTTTGGTTTGTTCCTAGGGTGAAGAGGGGTGAAATGGGAGGAAATCCTGAGTTGGGTATTAAAAATCCCGGAGTGGAAAATATTGTAATTTTTAAAAGATTTCTAGGCCGCACGGTTTACCAGCCCTGTTTTCCAAACCGTGCGCAAACCGTGCAGATGCTTCTGTCCCAAAAAGGCCCCCTCGCACAGTTTACCCGCACAGTTTTCCAAATAGTGTGCAAACCGTGCGGAAGCCACTGTCCAAAAACACACATCCTGCATGGTTTCTTGGGCTGTCCGCACAGTTAGCACTAACCGTGTGCAAACCGTACAACCTACCCAAAAAACTCCATTTTCTCCACTTTTTGTGTCTCGAACCCTCAGAACACCCCAAGCCTTCTCTAGAGCTTGGGTGAGCACTTAATTAACCAAAACACGGGATTCAAACCAAAACTTAAATGAGAACATACCTTTCCAAGATCCGGGATCTTACAACCTCCCCACCTTATAATGGCTCGTCCTCGAGCTGAGATCCCAAGCTCCATTGCACTTCCAAGAAAAAGAGATCGAGCCACTGAGCCTGCATATCTGATTCCCGCTCCCAAGTTTCTTCCTGAACATTTCCATGCTTCCATAGTACTCACACCAATGGCACAACATTGCCCCACAAGACTTTCTCACTACGATCCATGAAACGAACCGGATGCTCCTCAAAGGACGCATCAACCTCAAGCACAACATCCTCAACATCCACCACGTGAGTCGGGTCAGGGTGATACCGCCGAAGTTGCAACACATGAAAGACATCATGCATCCCACTATACCGCTGTGGAAGATCCAATTGGTACGCCACCGGCCTGATCCTCACTACAATCTCAAACGACCCCACATACCTGGGTGCCAACTTTCCCTGCTTCTGAATCTGTCGGTGACCCAACATTGGCGGCACCCGAAGGAACACACTATCACCCACCTCGAACTCAAGAGGTCTACACCTCCGATCCACATACGACTTCTGCCTACTCTAAGATGTTTCCATCCATTTCCGAATCAAGTCAACCTTCTACGATGTATCCTACAGGATACTCGGTCCCAACAGATCGGTTTCACCGGCCTCCAACCAACACAACGAAGATCTACACAACCTCCCATAAAGAGCCTCAAATGGTGTCAACTCAACCATAGATTGAAAATTGTTGTTGTAGAAAAATTCAACAAGTGATAGGTTCTTTTCCCAGGAACCACAAAAATTCAAGACACAAGCCCTCAACATGTCTTCCAACACTTGGATTGTACGCTCCGACTGCCCGTCCATCTGCGGGTGGAAAGTTGTACTCAAGAGCACCTATGTACCAAGTGCCTTCTGCAACCCTTTCTAGAAATGCGATGTGAAATGAGGATCACGATCCGAAACTATAGTCCACAGTACACTATGCAACTGTACTATTTATCAAACATACAACTCACCCAACTGATCAACTGTATAAGTCTCCTGAATTGGTAAGAAATGATCCACTTTCATTAGCCGATCCACAACCACCCAGATTGAATCATTCTTTTGAGGAATCCTTGGAAGACCCACCACAAAATCCATTGTCACATCATCCCACTTACATTACGGAATGGGAAATGGATGTAACAGTTCACCTGGGCGTTGATGCTCAGTTTTCACCTACTGACAGGTAAGGCACCGCACCACAAAGGCCGCAACTTCCTTTTTCATTCTTGGCCACCAAAACTGTCTGCGAAGATCACAATACATCTTGGTCAAACCAGGATGAACTTCCCATTTTGATGCATGGAACTCAGGAATCAACTCTCCTCGCATGCATGCAAACACAACCATACGACCATGAACACAAACAATCCCGTCCACACCGATGGCCCAACCAGAAGGTGGATCCCCACCTTTAAGTCTTTCCTTCATGGCCAAAATTTCAGGATCATCAAGATGACTTCCCCTAACACGTCTCAAAAGCATAAATTCAACAGCCATAGAAGCAAGATTCACCTGACCATTTTCCTCCTGCACCTCCAGGTGCATCTCTATGAACAAGGCCATCACCTTCCACCCGGTGCTGGATTCTTGAACCACCTGATTTTGAGCCTTCCTACTCAAAGCATCAGCAACACTGTTCCCTTTTCCTAGTGTATACACCATCTCAAAGTTGAAATACTGGAGATACTCAACCCATCTTCAGTGTCGAAGATTCAAATCCCACTACGAAAAGATATACTTTAAACTCTTGTGGTTGGTATACACCATGAACCGTTCCCCCAAAAAGTAGTACCTCCAGCACTTTAAGGCATACACTACTGTAGCCAACTCAAGATCATGATTGGGATAATTCCACTCATGGGGTCTCAATTTCTTTGACCCATAAGCCACAACCCGCTCATCTTGCATCAATACAGCCCCAAGCCCGACACCAGACACATAAAAAAATAGAACATACTTCCTACCTGGCTCAGGTAAGATCAAGATCGGTGTAGTCGTCAATCACTTTTTCAACTCTTGAAAGGAATTATCACAAGCCTCCGACCACTCAAACCTGAGTCCCTGCTTGGTCAAGCCCAACAGTGGTGCTGCTAAGCGAGAGAAATCCTAGATGAACCTCCGGTAATACCCGGCCAAACCTAGAAAACTCCAAACATCTGAAACACTCTTGGTCTGCTCCCAAGATACAACAGCCTGCACTTTCTCTGGATCCACCGACACAGCTTCCTCATAGATGAAGTGACCCAAAAAATTCACTTCTCCAATACAGAACCAACACTTTGACAACTTGGCATATAGCCAATGCTCTCTTAGTATACTCAGAATGATGTCAAGATATTGGGCATGATTGTCATGAGTTTTCGAGTACACCAAGATGTTGTCAAAAAAGACAACCACAAACTGATCTTAATAAGGATGAAAGACTCGGTTCATCAAATCCATAAACATTGCCGATGCATTGGTCAAGTCGAAAGGCATCACCACAAACTTAAACAACCCGTACCGACTCCTGAAAGCTGTCAGCGGTACGTTAGATGGCCTCACCCTCAACTAGTGATAACCTGATCTCAGATCAATCATAGAAAACACCAATGCACCCCTCAACTAGTCAAATAGGTCATCGATTCTAGGAAGATGGAATTGATTTTTCATCGTCATCTGATTTAACTTCCGATAATCAACATAAAGTCTTAATGATCTGTCAACCTTCTTTTCGAAAATCATAGGAGATCCCCAAGGAGACGTACTAGGACGTATGAAACCCTTATGTTCTAACTCCTCAAGCTGAAACTTTAACTTCTGGAGTTCTACCAGTTCCATTCAGTTGGAGGAATAGAAACTGGGTTCGCTCTCGGCAGCAACTCAATCGTTAACTCAACATCCCTCTCGGGTGGAAACCCCAAGAAATCCTCAAGAAACACATCCTGAAACTGATCCACTACTGGAGGGAAGATAGACTGTTCCCCTCTTTCATCATCAAGCACAAGACAAGAAATTTGAGTCGTGAGCCTATCCAACTGCCAACATAATAGTCCCGCACAACCAGCTCAAACATCCCACTCTCCACGATGAACATAAGCGTCACCCTCAGGTGACCTGAACAAAACCCTATGACGGTAACAGTCTATGTGTTCCCGATACAACACCAACCAGTCCATACCCAAAATCAGGTCAAATCCTGACATATCTAGAATGAACAAGTCCCACAGAAAATGATACCCACCGACTTCCAGAGCACATCCTTTGCACTGCCTGATGTCCTCATTCCACACCCCCAACAGAGTTTCAATCGACATAACCCCACACACATTCTCCATAGGCAAACCCAACACTACCACAAGCTGAGTAGAAATAAAAGAGTGTGTGGAACCAGTGTCAAACAATGCACTAGCAAGCGTAGAAGCTATAAGGACTGTACTTCAAATAGTTGATGACCCAACCTTGCCATCACCAGGTAAAGACTGAACTGCATGAAGCTGACCTGCTCTTCTACCCTGGGATCCAACCTGTGTGCCCTTCACTACACTACCCTACTGATGTGGGCGATCCTGCCCCAGAGTTCCACGTCCACCGCCCCTGCCAGTACGACCCGTAGAGCTCCAAATGCCTACCTGACATGGAGCAACGAATCCCCTGCCTCTACTTGTCATCTACCTATCACCAACATTCATTCTCACCTACTGAGGGTTCTTGCAGAACCTCTGCACGTGTCTTAATCTTCCGCACGATTGGCACTCAACTGGAGGTCGAGGACACTGGCCATGCATGTGCCCCGACTTGCCACACTGATAGCAGAACACCCGATCACCATCCTGAGAGTCTGACCCTCTCTTCTGACCGCCTTGAACATTTCCACCCTGCTGAAAACTTCCAAAATGACCCTTCCATCCCCCGGAAGCTGCACCACTTGTCCGCCCAACTGGCACGACAAGACCACTACCTAAAACTCTCTTTAGGTTCCCTTCTGAGATCAATGTCTGATCCACTACCTCTGTAAACCTCTTCAAGTGAAAGATATTCACCTGAGACCTAATCTCGTGCCTCAGACCATCCTAGAAATGCCTCGCAACTACTGCCTCATCCCCCACCAATGCTAGAACAAAGCATCGCAGGTCAGTGAAGCAGCCAACATACTCCATCGCCGACACCGATCCCTGAGTTAGGCTCAGGAACTCTGCGGCCCGCTCTTGCCTCAAAGTGTTTGGGTAAAACTGCTCCAAAAAATTTTCCTGGAAATATTTCCACAACATCCCCTCAACCTGCTCATTCTGAGCTAGGATGCCCCACCAACGCTTTGATTGACCCCACAACATATAGGCTACCAAATTTACCCACTTCACATCGGGAGTCTCCAAATGATCAAGTATCATCTGGACAGAATCTATCCAGAGCTCCGCTACCTCTGGCCCACCCTCTCCAGTAAAGGTCAGAGGGTGCTACAGCTGAAAATCTCTGGTCAGCTCAAACATACTCGATGCAACCCGCCCTGGGTCCTAATCCATCATCTGCATAAAATGATCCAAGTTCTCTTGGAACTTCTCTTTCCTACCTTCTTGGATCACTACATTCTCTTTCTCATCTACTGGAGGAGTGTTCTTAGCAACATCCTCTTGTTTCCCAACCGGTGCTCGACGTCGTGGTGGAATTTCTATACATTGCCAAATATGAGGTTTAGAACACATGCCATAGAACATTCACAATTTCACAACAAGAAGGCTCTTCACTAGCCACAACAACCCACCGTACATGCACCATCCTAATAAACCTTAGTATTCCAAAAACATCACCCCGACCATCCCTATCGCGGGCCATGGTTCACAAGGGGTAAACAACCATACACCACCACAAAGCTCACAACATGTTACAACAACATTTTCAATTCATTACAACCCTTAACTACACATATTTCATTTGTCACCACTTATCATTCATTTATCTTCACCCACTTGAATTTTTTCGTTTACCACATTTTCCCTTTTCAATTATCAAAATTCAAGGTGCATTCTATATTTCATGCCTCACACACCCAACCTATGTGTTCCTACCATGATTCATGTCACCTACCTCTCTTGGTGCCTACAATGATGCATGAATGCACAATCTCGTGCCATTGAGGCCATGGGCCAAATATCATTAAACCATCACATCACACAACATGTGCATCACCCAATGGTGAAATATCATCAATTGTAACATTGAGCAATCAAGAATAACAATTCCCACCCTGGGTGACTTGTGTTTTCCCTCATACATGGGTTAGCTACTCCCAAGCACAAGCTCATTACCAAGGCCCAACACATCCTAATTCTCGTCTACCATCCCAAATAACAAGATTTTAGAGAAGGAGAAGAAATGCGTCCTATAATACCACTTTGTAACATCCCTGACCCAGAAGCCACTAAACCGGTGCTCGGAGTCGGGTGATTACATGACCTTAAGCGCACCTTCCTATACACCAAAGGTTGTTGACTAGCAGCAGGGGTCTGAATAGTCAATTGGGGAGACTATACCCTATTTTTATTAGAGTAAGATACAACAGAAGATAAGCAAAATAGAGGAATAATAATCAATATTACAAGATCATGAATAAACAACCATTCCCAAATGGGGTACAACCAGGTCCAACAGTAAATATGTCAGACCATGGTACAAGTGAAAAAGTAAGCAAAACCCAAAATAAAGACAAACTGCAAAATCCCCAAAATGCTCCCGACACCAAGTCTGAGTCCTCCTACTCACACACCTATGCCAACCCAACTTCCTAGAAAGGGCCTTTTCCCTTCTCTTGACCTGTAAACATGAAATCTGCTCGGGTATCCAACAGCGGCCCGAGCAGGGTGCGAGTACAACTCGGTAGGCCACCACCAACGGTGTCTACAAAATATCCGGTATAAATAAACGTGCATGCAAAAGGAAAATGAGTAATAAATGACAAGGAAAATATTAAGTACCCTTAGCCAGTTTAGGTCCACTACCAACATTTGTTAAAATTTCCATATCCTACCATTTCATCCCATTTCCCATTACTTACCATTTCCAGCACATCTAACACGGGTTCATCAAACACAACAAGTTACATGGTCTCAAAACACACAATCACATGCATGAGTAAAAACACATAGTTATCCTATCTCACTAGGAATAACTTACTCATGTCAACCATATCCTCACCTCGAAGCATCAGTCTAGGTGGATGCAACCGTTAGAGGAATATAGCATCAATCCTCATCCCTAACCCGTGCATTGAGGGTGGAGTTTAGAGCATCAGTCCAACTTGACTCGTGGGTGTAGAACCTCAGTCAATACCCCACACTACCAAGCTATGTGCACATGTTATACATATATCTAACCATTAACCATTCACACAACACAACAACCACTTCCCAAGGCAAACATAAATCATAACGACAACATATGAGTTAATACCATGCCTTAATACATTAACACATTTACCACATTTCACATCATTAACCATTTACCCAATTCCCTTTTTATTATGCTTATCTCACTAAGAATTTTTCATTATTACTAATTCACTAGGCTTTATTACTAGGATCATAATCCATTCCATTATGGTCCTTAATCATTTCCACATATTAACCCATCACACGTTCCAACACTATTCACAATTCATTTAACATAGCCATGTTCAACCATATAAACCACTTCCATGTTAACCCAACATCCCTTAGGTTATTATTATTAAGCCTAGGTGCATCACCGAGCTTCTACCCCAACACCATCGATCACATCAACATGTTTATCAAGGGATCATCATAAACACACCACAATCTCACTTGTTGTTCACCAAATCCCTAGGCCTGAAAAGGTCGGCTCACCCCATGGGTGTCCCTAGTTTAGTCTCATCACCCTTGACGCATCCTATGGGAATCGTGAGGGTTTCCATTTACCCTTTTTACAACCATTTTACCAAAACATGCCATGGGTAGTCAAAACACACCAAGAGACACCCAAGAACAAAACCACACATGCACAAATCCACAAATAAACCATGGGATATAACTTGTAGATCACCTACCTTGATTTCGTGGTTGAACACACTCTTAATAAATCCCTTAGATTCCACTTCAACCAACCTTTGAAGCTTCAACCTAAATCTCACCCAAGGAGTAGGGTTTTAGAGATTTGGAAAGAGAGGAGAAGAAGATACAAATCCTAAACTCAAAAAGAGAAGCAAGGATGGGATTAACCTTACCCGGAGCTTCGATCTGCAACCAACAACACCAAAAACGCCTTAGAAACGAGAGAGATTGATCTCTTGGAGCCCTTGAGAGATTTGGTTTGTTCCTAGGGTGAAGAGGGGTGAAATGGGAGGAAATCCCGAGTTGGATATTAAAAATCCCGGAGTGGAAAAAATTGTAATTTTTAAAAGATTTTTGGGTTGCACGATTTTCCAAACTGTGCACAAATTGTGCAGATGCTTCGGTCCCAAAAGGCCCCCTCACATGGTTTACCCACACAATTTTCCAAACCGCGTGCAAACTGTGCGGAAGCCACAGTCCAAAAACACACATCCTATATAGTTTCCTGGGCTTTCTGCACGGTTAGCACTAACCGTGTGCAGACCGTGCGACCTACCTAGAAAACCTCATTTTCTCCACTTTTCATGTCCCGAAGCCTCAGAACACCCCAAGCCTCCTCTAGGACTTGGGTAATCACTTAATTAACCAAAACATGGGATTCAAACCAAAACTTAAATGAGAACATACCTTTATAAGATTCAGGATCTTACATAATGTTTATGTTATATGTGATAAAATTATGCACTCAAATAAAACCATGTTGTAGTGGTATTAACCATGCTGTGGTTTGTGTTGGAGTAAACCATGCCACGATGAATGTTATTATGCCATGGTTTTGTGTATGAAGTGCATGTGTTATGCGCACATTTATTGTATCATCTCCGTTTTTTATATTTGCTTTTTTTTTTGAAAACTTATGCCTATTTCATAATTTATTTGATTATATATATATATTAAATAAATAATAAGTGCGTATAAGTATTTAATAAAATAAAAATATTTGAAAAAATATATTTTTGGGTGGGGTGTGATAAAAATACATAAATAGTTTTCAAAAATATTTTTTAGATTTATCGGTGTTTTTAGCGCTGATAAACACACCCTTTGTCAATAGTAAAAAATGCTAATAAAATCAATCAACTTATAAAGGTTCTTCGCACATCAATGCTTTTTTAACGCTGATAAAATTAATTTATATTACTTTTAAAAGCTTGATCTATAGTAGTGAAACCAAAACGACACACCCGAAGAGCTTTTATATCACCCCACGTGATGGGCAACCATATTTCCTTCTCTTTTCATAAAATAAAAACAAAAAAGATCAAATGTTCAAGAAAATACACCAAATATCATCCAAAAGGAGCCCCAAAGCAGTTGAAACATATAAACATGCATTGACCAAAGAGATCAGAGAAAGAAAATCTGATTTTAAATTAATATTAATCCAACCTATGTTTGATGTCACGTGGAACTTTTCCATCATTTTAGGTTTTACTTTTTAATCTTTTATGCATTAATATATTACGTGTCATATATATTAATATTCTTCATGTATCATTATTTATATTTAATTTATATTATTTTATGAGTTATGCCTTCTTTCATGCCCCGTACTCGTAAACCTATATGTTTTGTGTCATCATATTGTTGTTTAAATTTTGTTTTTTTTTGAGAAATAATAAAGTGATAGAACATGTTTTGTATTTAGGTAAAGTTTATGTTATATGTGATAGAATTATGCACTAAAAAAGCCATGATGTTGTGGTATTAACCACGTTGTGGTTAGTGTTTGAGTAAACCACATCGCGGTGAATGTCACTATGTCGTGGCGCAGTGTATGAAGTGCATGTGCTATATGCACGTTTATTGTAACGTCTTAGATTTTTATATTTACAGTTTTATTTTATTTTTGAAAACAAGTTCCTATGTCATAATTTATTTGGTTATATATATATATAATAAATTATAAGTGTATATAAGTATTTAATAAATAACCTATCACAATATATATATTTTTTCAATTTCTATAATATAATAAAAGTTATTTTATTTTATCATAGTAATATAATACAAACTAGAGTGTTACATTCACTATAATGACTATAATTAAAACAATAAAACAACTAATAATATATGGAAACATAATCTTGATCACAAGGGGATTATAGTTAGAAATGAATTGCATGAATAAAAGAGAGTGCTATTATGAAGGAATCTATAAACAATAAAGTGGTCATGATAGAGAGACTAATAGAAGAATATGAATGATTTTAGAAGTCATATTGAAGTATATTTATAACGGGTAGTATGAAAATCGGAATATTAACTTAGTAATATGTTTATGGTAATAATAATGTAACCATGCCCCCATGAGGGTGGCCCAATGGTTAGGGTTAGGGGCTCGATTCCCACTAGTTGTAACTTGCTATTGTAAATTCATGCCCAGACAACTTAACTACTCAACAATGTAGGGAAACATATGGAGCATAGTTTTTCCCAGTTCTTCATGGAGAACATCTGAGATCCGACATCCAGTACCGCTTTGATGGGGGGAGGGTTATAATAGAAAACACATACATTGTATAGGGGGATGGGGTTTCCGTTAAAAAAATAGTAATGTAATCATTATATATACAAGTGTCATGTGAAATACATAACATCATATGGTAATAGTATAAATAATAAATATAAATAATGTGTATTAATCAATGAATGAGAATGTAATTACATACACATGATGGGTTTCTTAGGATTTAATAATACTTATTCAAGTAGGGGAAGACAACAACACACCTTAAATCACGATCATTCATGTTATAAAACCAACACCATGTATAAAAATAATAAAGAATGTTTGAGTTGGTCTTCTAGAACCAATTGTTTTTTACTTTGGATTACATGTTTATTTGAAGATTGGAATATAAATAAAATATCTTATTACATATTGTTCATTGTTATACACGACTTTGATGGAATAATGTCCCAGAGTATCTGTCACATTGAAAATGGTTTAACTGTTCTCTGCTATGATGAGAACCTTGAAATGTCATGGTGATATTTTTAAACCTAGTTCCACGGTTGGATAACATTCTAGAATGGAGAAATAGTATGTTGACTATCAGGTGAAAGTAATTGTAATTGAATGAGACTTTAGCTCATGAATTTCACACTTGGTAATTTCCAAGACAGGATATTATGAGAATTGACCTGTCGATAGGGACTCCACATGTTTTTGTGTCATAAGATATTCATATCTGCAAGTGTGTGTAATGTTCCTTAGACTTTAATATTTTCATTAATGCATGTCATTACTCAAACACTTAGATTTATTGACCAAAATCATGATACCGTATGTTCGTCGGAAGTAGGGTACATTGGGCACGTCACAAATGACATGTCATTATTGGATAATCCAAGGAGGGATTTTTCCCTTCCATATTTATGGAAGTTAATATCTCAACCCTTTGATTGGAATGGAACTGTCACCTTAAATTCTATGTACATGATGTAACAACGAGTTTATTTCAGATAGTCAAAGAAAGATGTATCAAGCATATAGTTTGATGACTCAGATGTGCAACCATCTTGATGAGATATTGTGACAAAGATATTATATCACACAGAAATCATTCACATGTGGTTGCCGATGGTGAAACATTAAGTTCATTATCTTGGGTGCCTTCACCCGTCGCTGAACAGTAATATTGGACAATAGGAAAACCCGCCTAATTCCAACAAGAAATAATCATAGAGGGTCATACACTAAGTGTTTTTGTTGATCATGATCAAATTCTACTTGAATTTAATTACTAGAATACATATTATTCTCAAGACCAGAGAATAATTTTATTCATGTTTTATCGATCAAAAATATTAAATATTTATTTATTCTCTAGACCGTGAATAAAATATTTTATTTATTTATTGAATATTTATTAAATATTTGTTCGTCAGATCATGAATAAAATATTTAATTAAATATTTATTCAAGCATTCAATAAATGACGAGAAAGATGAGCTAACCAAGATTGTGTCTGGTGATAAATATTAATTTACAAGATGGTAAAATAATATTTATCATTGTGTTAGTTAGTGCACGCCATAAAATAATAATATTATTATTTTATATAGTATGGGGTAAGATTAGGTTTATTATATTATTTAAGGGCCTTTGTACAATTAAATAATATTTTAACCTAAATCCCAACTCTATAAATAGATGGTTATTTCTATTTTGCAGGGTAATCGAGAATTAAGGATCGTTACACATAACAAAATTCTTTCTTGAATTCATCCTTCTAATCTCCTCTAAAGAATGATAATAACTAGAAATAATTCTTCAATACCAAAGGAACTAGAAGTGATCAAGATGAAAAATACAAGATGATAGATCTACCACACTAGCACTCGACATTCTACCGGTGTTTCTCGAAGATCAAAGGAGTATGTGTGGATCACCATTAGAGATATTCTTAAGAATTGATTTATATTAATTATAAATTTAACATGCATAAGATCCTCTTTGGGTTCTGGGATTTTCTATGTCAATATTTGATGGAAAAATTTCATTAGCATGACGTTTGTGTTTTGCACAATTGGCGAATGATCCATCAAATTAAAAAAAACCTTTATGGTAATTCGCCACCATAAGCTTCCACTACACTCGGAATCTTCAATTTGTATTAGAGCAATCAAATTTTAAATTTATAATTATTTATTTGATTTTTGATCAATTACACACAATAGTGGTTATATATTTCATTTACAGATTTTTTTAAAGGCTAGAAAAATTTAATTAAAAGAAAAATATTACATGAGTCTAAAGGACAATATCATATTACAATCTTTATCATGAAGATGGAGAAGATTAGCAGGAAGATCGTCAATCCAAGTAATTTCTTGATTTACTCCTTTGTTAGCAAGGTCATCAACAACCATATTAGCTTCACGATAGGTATGAGTGATAATGTAATTGATGTCGAGAACCGAGCGGGTGCAATACATCCATCGAGTAGTGATCGGCCACACAAGGTGTCACATTGTTCCAAATTGCTTGCACCATGGTAGTTGAATCTCTTTCAAACCATAAATTGTTCCAACCATGATTCCTAGCGAAAGAAACAACATGTATCATACCCATCATTTCAGCCTCCAGAGAAGAGGCAATGCCGCAGTTCCCAAGAAAGTATCCAAGGATCTGACCAAGGTGATTTCTAAAGATAGCGCCACAACCTGCAGGACCTGGATTGCCTTTTGAGGCACCATCAACATTGACTTTTATCCAACCAGGAAAGAGAGCAAACCAAAACACTTCAAATGTACGATGTGGCTGACAAAAATTTCCTTCAATCTGAAGACGTCACAAAATCATAAAGTCATGAATAGTGTTGTTGCAGTGACCCTTTTGCATTGAAGCAGCTTCATGTATGGCAATACGAATCTGCATCCGACCTGCATTATGATTGAGTGAGAATTTGTTATATGTAATAGTATTTATATCATACCCGATCACATGATGGAGCTTAGCAACAACAACAAGAGGTTCTTAATTTGCTGATAATTTTCCATTTTCACACATCTCTTTAGTTGAGTGTTGAAAGAGTCAAGAATCAACCATTTGTAGTTAAAAATGTCAAAAATATAGTTCCAGAGAGTAGAGGTAGTAGCAAAAGAAAGTAAGATGTGGTTAGTATCTTCTTTGTGTTGATTGTAGTGCCTAAATTTGAAGCAAAGTTGAATACCAAATAATTGAAGGCATCTATCTGTGGGAACTCTGTTGTGGGAAAGGCGCTAAATAAGAGTAAATCTTGAGGGATTTATCCAGGGTTTGTCAAAGAGTTTTAGCTAATCAAACTCACTTTCAGAATTATAGAAAAAATGATTGTAAAAGTTTTTAGAATTAAGCATACCATTTTGGTAAGGTTTCCAAATTAAAAAATCACCAGTGATTGAGAAAGGATAGTTGTTAATGATGTTCATAATATCTTCAAGAAGATGATCATTGTGAGAATTTATCATATCTCTAATAGAGTAGTTAGTGTTTGCAGGGGTTTGGTCAGGGTGAATCATAGATATAAGAGGAGTGCCAGTCCAGTTATCCAACCAAAAATTTATGGAGGACTCCTTGGTAACCATCCATCTGGCATCATTCATGATGGTGGAAAAAGATTTCTTAATAGATGGTCAGATAGAGGAGCTGAGGAAGTTCAATTTTCCTTAAGTTTGCCAAGAAATATCTTTTTGAGAAAAGAGACAGAATCTGAATTGTTGTAAAGAAGGTTCCAAGTGAGTCTAGCTTGAAGGGACTCATTAAAGTATCTAAGATTTTTTATACCAATCTCACCCTTATCAATAGGTTTGCAAAAAGTTGACCAGGGGACAGTCACAAGCTTTCTTTCCAACGTACTACCAATCTAAATGAAATTTTTAATTAAGGTATTCATTTTTTTTATAAGCCCAATAGGTCATTTATAAACCATTATGGAGTAAACCATTTTGGAAACAACAGTGGATTTGAAAAGGTATAATCTTCCTTCCAATGAAAGGGATTTCCCTTTACAAGAGGATAGTTGGTTACAAACTTGGTCAACAATTGCAAAAAAGTGAGAAGACTTGGGTCTTCCCTAAAAAATGGGAACATCAAGGTAAGTAAAAGGAAAGGAACCCTCTTTGATGCCTAAGTAACTGATAATGTTACCTTTCTGGCTGGGAGGGAAGCTTTTTCCAAAGAAGATAAAATATTTGTTTTATCTAATGGCTTGACCAAAGACCTCTTCATAGTGAGATAGAGAATTTTTGACATTTCAAATATTTCTTTTATCACCTTGAAAAAAAGGATGATATCATCAGCATATAGAAGATGGGTGGGAGCATTAACATTCCTAGAAACATGAATGAGTTTGATTTTATTTTGTTCCACAAGACGATTGAGGAGACGACTAAAATAATCCTCTGCAATGGAAAAAATAATTGTAGATAGGGGATCACCTTGCCTTACACCTTTGGTGCATTTAAAATATCCCTTGGGAGAACCATTGATCATGATAGAAATAAAGGCCGAGTTGAAAAGGGTTCTGATTGTAGAAATAAAGGAGTCATTGAAACCAAAGCCTTGAAGAACCTTGAATATGAAGCTCCAGTCCATGGTATCAAAAGATTTTTTGATGTCAAGTTTAATGGTGATATTACCCCCACTATTAACTTTGTTAAGAGTGTTGACACACTTAGAGGCAAGAAAAATACAATCTTGTATGGATCTACCATTAATAAAGCCAAATTGGTTTCAGGAGACAATTTTGTCTGTGATGGTTGAAAGTCTATTAGCAATGATTTTGGTGACGATTTTAAAGAGGGTGTTAATGAGAGAAATGGGTCTAAAAAGGTGGATCTCAGAAGCATTGTCCACTTTAGGAATCAAAGAAAGAAATTGAGCATTCAGACCATGAGGAAGGATACCATTGGAGAAGAAATATTTGACAAGTTTACAAACATCCAAATGTATAACATCCCAATAATGATGAAAGAACCCATTATTAAAACCATCAGGACCCAGAGCACTATCAAGAATCAAACTAAAGATAGTGTCTTTAATTTCATGATCAAGTGGTATGTTTAGAAGGAAAGCGTTATCCTCATCATTAACCACTTTCGGAAGGACCTCAGGTATGAGGTATTTGTTCTTGTCAGGACCATTGAAGATGGATTCAAAGTAAGAGACAATATGACTAGCAATATCATCCTCATTGTCTAAGAGGGTTTCCCCATATTTTAACAAAGATAGAGGTCTGTAAGCTTTCCTGACTCTGTGAAGTGAGTTGTAGAATTTTTTGTTCTTGTCACCATCAGATAACCATTTAACTTTAAAAGTTTGTTTCCTCGTGTTCTCTTTAAAGGTGAGCAAAGAATTTAGTTTTACCGAAATATTGAGTTCTTGAGTCAGATCAATGTTGAAATTAGAGCTAGTGTTATTGTTTTGAAGTTGACTAAGTTCATCCTCAAGAAGAAGAATGTCATTGTTAAACTGTTTGGCAGTAGAACTACACCAACTTTTGAGAATCTATTTGAGGTTTTTAAACTTAGCATGATAGGAAAAGGTATCATTGACGCGTGGCATAGAAGACCAAAACTTTTTGATGATATCAATGCATTCATCATTAGAAAACCACACATTGTTAAATTTGAAAGGAAGTGAGGGTTTCATATTTTTGGTGGAGACATTGACAAGAATGGGGTGATGGTCAGAGTGTAGCTTATGGAGGGTGATGCTGGAGATAGAGTCTCATTTGTCCAAGGTATGGACGTTCACAAAGGCTTTGTCCAACTTGGAGGCAACCACCCTATTGTAGTGACTCCTATACCAAGTAAACTTGGAACCAATGAGATTAATTTCTACAATGTTTTTGTCTTCAATAGAAGTTTTGAATTCTCTCGTGGAAATAGTACCATGAGTTGGAACATTTTTCTCACTTGTGTTTATAATGGAATTAAAGTCCCCAATCAAAAACCAAGGAGTATTGATATTGGTACCTAAATAGGTAAGGTCATTCCATAGGGGTCTCCTATCTTGGTATATATTTTTAGCATAAATAAAGGAGTAGAAGGAGTGAGTGCCATCAATTATGAAGTCACAAGTAAAGACTTGCTCAGAAACATTAAATACATTAACATTTTGAAGAGATGTATGTGAAAAAACCCATAGGGTTTCAACATTGGAGGAATTTTTGGTTGCACTTGCAAAAGAATAAGCATGTTGGCATAAGTGGGAATATTTGGTTGAAAATTTATTTTTGGGTTCAGCAATAGCAAACAACATTGGAAAATGAGTGTTGATCATTCTTTTTAATATGATAAGAGTGTTAGAGTTAGAAATACCCTGACAATTCCAGAAGAGAATCTTCATTTAGACCTAAGTTTGGAGCTAGAACTCCCTTTTTTTGTTCACCGAGTCGTTTTTCCTAGAAGATCTTCTAGGTTTTTTATCATTGCTTGGACTAGTATTATGCTTCTACTTATTTTTTGGAGCAGCCAAGGGGTTGTTTGTTAAGATTCCCTTAGCATTATCCATGGTAAAGTCATGCAGGGAGGTATTCACATGTGAATCTACAGAGTTCCTAGTAGAGGTATCAGTATGAACCACATCATGAGTAGCAATCAGATTTCTAGAATTCACCAAAATACCATTATGAATGATAGTATGAGAAACACCAACAGATTGAGTTATAAATGTAGGAGCAAGAGTAATTGAGCCTTTTGTAGCCATAGGTGCAGTATCATTCATTTTAGTGTTTGAAGGTGGAACCGATTGACTGTTTGGAGCAGTCAATGGTATCTCCTTCTGTCCAGCCAATTCGGTTTTAAATGTGGGAACATTTGAACCAGTAGTGAGGTGTGTGTTCTTTGTGCCATCAGTGACCTGCTACTTGCCATGGTCAGAGCTAGAATTCAAAATGCAATAGGTACCCGGAATGGCCAGATCAGGAGAATTACAGTCCTGTTCAGGCTGCTTGCTGCATGCGGGTTCCTGTCCCACCGAGGTAGTGCTGATATTTTCAAAACAATAAGATGCAGGGGGCATTCAGTATAGGGATTACTTCTAGTATTGAAATTATGTTTCCCATACAGTTTAGGACTTGAGACAACAATTTTAAGTTCTTCATCAGGTTGTTTATCATTACCAGATTCATGAATAAATAAGTATTGGAATTTTCAATATTAAGAGAAGAAGGGGGAGGACTATGGAGTTCTGCTTGGATACTATTGTCCGCAGATGTATCCTTTTCCTCACCCTGTGAGATTTTAAGGGGGTTAGAATTCAAGTGATTAATGATCCCAGTGGCTAACACTAGAGTATGTGAAATACATTCCAGCATTATAGGGGGTGTTCGGGAAGGATCAAAATCCTTCACATGTTTGCTAGTATGACTAGGAATGGATGCCAAAGTTGTAGCTTCTAAATCTGAATGAGAGTGATTAAGTAATTCCATAACAATTGTTTCAATTTCATTAGTTATACATTGATCTTTGGCTTCATTTTCATGTTCCTCTACTAAATCAGCCCGGGATTTTCCCTCTTCAACCCCTGATGAAATCAAGGCCTTGGATTTGATAACCCACTTTTCAGTGTTCTTCTTAGAGGTTTCAGGTTTATCAAAGGAAGGACCTTTATATTTCTTTGGTTTTTTGGTCTCGGTCCATTCAATACCACTTGGTTTTGAGGCTTGTTTGTGAACTACCCTACAGTTTAGTATCGAGTGACCTATGATTTTACAGTACTCACAGAAAGGGGGATTTCTATCATATTCAATCCTTACTTCATCCATGTAATCCTTAGCATTAAAGTCAATAGAGTGCGACAATTTAGTTTCTAGGTTCACTTCTACCATAACTCTTGCAAATAATCCTAACTCACTATTTAATATTCTTTGATCGATCTTCAGGGGAGTAACAATACAAGAGGTTAAGTCATTTAATATCTTTGGATGCTAAAAAAACCAATTGAGGTTATGCAGTCCAACCCATACCTGTACCAAATCATTTCTATGAGTGTTCAGATTAAAAGCAAAGTCCCATTCAAAGATACGCAACAGACCAGGTTTGAGTTGCAGATTACTTATCTTCCATACCCTATCTAAGTCTTCCTGCGAGGAGAACAAAATATGGAAATAACCCTTACCTAGTGGGACTAGTTTCCAGTTAGAAAAACCCCAATAGTGAGCAATACGAGGTTTAATATCAAGATACGACCAAGGTTTGTCCCCTTTCAAGTAAGCAATGTGACCCATGATAGAGAACTTACACATTTGAGCTCGCTGTTGAATTGATTCAGGATCGACCTCCATAGAGAATCCTCCACCATCCATTATTTTTAACATGGGAGGTTTCGTCAATGTTGATTTGGGTAGCTCCGATCCCTTCAGAACCTCGAGGAAGGAAATCCCCCTAGGTTTTGAATTCGTCGCTTGTCCCGAACCATTCTCATCAAGGATTTTGTTTCTGTTCGTTTGAGCAGCAGTGGAGATGAAGGAGCGATCCCATTCCTGATCAAAGGAGGCCATGAGTCAAATAATTTAGCAATGATAGATCCTAACCTCTCCGATTTCTGTAGATTGTGTATTGAGATTCGAGGGTTCGCCAAGCCGTTCAGAGAAAAACCCCCTCATCACGCCCCAATATTTCATTTATAGATAATTGATTCTTTAATACAATGTTTAATTAACATGTTTTTGACATTTTAATTACTTCATTCAAGATTTATGTTTTCTTAACAGATGAAGAACAATTGGAGATGCCATTGGAAAGTGTCAAGTATTCTGGCTAGTGAGACTGGGTTATACGACGTGTAGCCGAAGTGCACACCATGTACCAAAGTGAAATGCTGCTGGATGTGTCGCAGGATACACGACATGCCAATCAGTAACCACACATGGTGAATTTATTATATATCACATGTAAATGGGTCAAACCTATCACATGACTTTTCATATTACACGATGTGTGGCTGATGTATATGTCATGTAGTCTACATGGTTTAACAGTGAAATTAATGTTAATAGTGTGGTCAAATACATGATTAATGATCGTGTGAGACTGACATCCTATGTAATTAATGAAAAAAAACAATGTGTACCTGGTGTACACGATGTCTATTTCATTAATTCTCATGTCCAAAATACAAGTTGATTCATTTAGTGGGTCATGTGGACACACAACAAGTATAATGCATGATGTGTAATTGAAGTACACGTTGTGTGGTACCGTGTCTGAAGAACACACTGAGTCTTTCAGTGGGTTGCTTAGACACATGTCAAGCATGATACATGGCATGAATAAAGTTAGTACACACCTGTAGTCTGACCAAGGTACATGCCAAATCCCCAGACATTTATCGTAGGCACACAAAAAATCGAGGAACATGGTGTGTAGCTCGTAAGTAGACACTATGTATGTAACATCCCAATTACCTTATTTTATGTACTTATAGACCCTTGTTTTGATCTTATTTTATTTGGGGATTGTATCAGGCTGTTTTAAATGAAGTTTTATTTTTTTGAGGTTTTCGGTGCTATACACGATTGGCACATGGATAGGGAGAACCATGCAGTTTGGACCAACAAACCATGTGCCCTGTGATGAGCCACTAGAAGGGGGTGCACATTTTTTCCAAACCGTGCTACCACCCCCTATGATCCATACACCCTTAGAAAATGGGGGTTTTCATGGTTGGAGCATGATTAAACTAATCATGAAACTAAACCATGCACCTCATCCAAAATCCCAGTAAGGGCACACTGTCGGCACACGATTAGTACTAACCATGCGGCTCGACCCAACAAACCTTATGTTGGAGTTGGTGACCTAGAACCAACTACTTTGTACTTTATTCATTAATAAATTCTTTATCACATCTTGATCGTTCTTCTGCGTGACAATGCATGTGATAATGTTCTAAGAACAGCTATTGCATTAATGGGTCATAGCGGATCTCTGCTATGATGAGAACCCGAAAGTGCCATAACACTATTCTTGAATATATGTTCTATTACCAGATGATATTATTCGAGGGACACAAATAATACAGGTCATTAGGGGTGAGGACTCATAAAACTTTGAGGCACCTTCTCATGGTGTGCGCCCTTGGTAATATCCAGGAGGATATTATGAGAACGAGACCCGCCAGTAGGAAATCCACATTTCATAGTGTCATTGGATGTTCCTATCTGCGGACGTGTGTATTGGTCCTTAGACTTTAAGATTATTATTAATGAGTATTACAACTCGCGCACTTAGATGTATTGACGAAAACTGCGACGACACACTGTTCGCAGTGAGGTAGGATACGTTGGGTGCGTCACGAGTAATACTGCATTAATAGATAATGCGAGAAAAGATTTGTCCCTCATGTTCCATAACGGAAGTAGATATCTCAGGCCCTTTGATGGAATTGATATAGCCTAAATAAATTCATGGCCATGGTAAGGTATGAGCGAGTTCAATTCCGGGAAGTCAAAGAAAGAATAATCGAGCACATGAGTTGATGGCACTAGCATGCAACCCGCTTGATTGGAGATATCGAGACAAAGAGATTATATTACACGGTAAGCGTTCGTAGGAGGTGACACGTCATTGCGGCGTTAACTTCTTTCTCTATGGGTGCATTGACGTGTTGCTAGACGCTAACCATGGACTTTAGGCAGGCTCCGCCTAATGCCACTGAGAAAGAGGCCTAGAGGGTCACACACTAAGTGTGTCCATGTATCTCAGTTAAATATTAATTTAACAAGTTAAATAAATATTATTCCCGACTGTGGTTTAATAGTTATTTAAGGATGTCTGTTCGCATTTATTTTGACACTAGTTATTCGAGAGAATATATTGTGGGTGAAATAATATATATATTTATTAGCGAGTAATCCAGTTACATTTATTTAAGAAATAAACAGCCATTACTCAAGGTCTAATAAATATGGTGGAGGAAATAAATAAAATGGAAAAATAAAAGTACACGCCGTGTATATTTATATACACGCCGCGTAGTTTGTTTTTTTCGGGATTCGTGAGAAAAATATTGTTTATTTAATTAAATGATATTAAATGTAATATGTTGGGTGCATGTCAAGTAATAATGATGGTCAACTGTCATTATTAAGACACGGGGTATTACCAAGAATTAAATGAAATGATTAAATGCTTTCGGGCAATTAATTCATTTTATTATTCTAAGTATTATAATCCCAAATTACATTATTCTCATAGAGGAGAGCCATTTTGTTGTGCACAACGGATCTGGAAATACTCTCAAGCCAAGAGAGAATTCCCTTTCCACCAAGAATACTTTCAAGTTACAAAAGCAAGATCCTCCACCGGATCAAGGCGGTTGAAGGCGGACATCGCAAGCGAAGGATCTTCCGCACTAGCACCCAGAGATCCCTTCGACGACGTCCAGAGATACGTGGAGCACATGTGGATCACCGCTAGAGGAATCCTGTACTTGGATTCTACAACACAACGACAGATAACAGGATCGTGATCGGAGACTCCAACGAAGAAAGAATTCCATCGAGGTAATTCTTATGAATTAATTAAATTAATTATAATCAACATATGATGATCCTATCTCAAGGGTTCCAAGACTCTTCTTTTCTTTTACTTTCTTCGTTCTATTCCAAAGATTCGGCGTTTTATATTGTGACGGATCTCAGATTGAACGTTGTTTAACGTTAATATTAAAGTTGGGCTAACCCACCAACGCGCTTCCGCTGTGCCCGGAACCTACAAGTGGTATCAGAGTGAGAGGTTATATCGTTGATTATAATTATTTAGTTTTTCGTTGGTAATTTACGCATTTAATAATTTAGTTATTTCAATTCAAGTTTAATCGTTCTGGAAATCTGAATATCGAGATCTGTTCCTCCTCCCTCGTTTCTCGTTCACCTCACATAAACGAATTTTTCTTTTAATTTTGATTAAAATAAAATAGAGGAACTCATCCGGAGGAGCCAAACGTTTCTGGCCGTATAACACCAGAATACACAGGGTGTATTCGGGAGTACATGCCGTGTAGTCTAGGTTCAATGCATTGACTGATCCACCAAATCAGGCCGTGTATTAGATTCTTTCTAAGAATTTAAGACACCGTGTGTTGACTAGAAACATGTGGCACACGGTTTCCGGAATACACGCCGTGTGGTCCAATGAACACGGCGTATAGTCCCTTCAGGTTAGGGTTGGGCCGTGTACTCCGTACACGGCCTGCCCGGCTGGAAACCATGTAACGCGGAAACTACACGGCGTGTGTCCCACTGTACACGCCGTGTACTCCAAAAATTTCCAAAGTACATTAACACGCCCTGTCCCCGGGCGTGTACTTCAGATGGACGGTGAAGAAAAGTACACGCCATGTAGTCGGAACTACACGCCGTGTACTCACCCAAATTATGCAGATTTATTAAAATTTATTATTATATCATACAAACCCTTGAGACGTGTACCATGGTGCAGGCGTAAAGTTGAGGCACAACACGTGATAGGTGTTTTATATATATGTGTTTAATTTAACATCTGTGTAATAAATGATAATTCACCGGGTTGCCTCCAAAGTACAAGTTACGTACAAGGATAATTTTAAATGAATTTATTTGTTTAAAATTATGATGGATGAGAATCTCAAGGAAATTCAGAAAAAGGATTTAAGATAAAAGGATTGATTAATTAAAGATAATTAATTGATTCGAGCGTGATTTATCTTAAACAAGAACGATTAAAGAATTGAATGTTAGTTTTACTTATGTGTAAATATCGTTGCATGTATGGATGATCATGAGCTAGACCGAGACCTTTGTATGTAAATGGTTTCTTTTAATTTATTTATTTAAATTAAATTTGTTGGTCTGCGAGCCATCTCCTCATTAATATGTAGGGCCTGCGTGCCCAATGATTCTTTTATGTAAAAACCCCTTTTACCCCTCACCTGCTTGTGAGATAAATGCATATGTAATGGATGGAGCTCCCAAGCTAGTGGAGGCGGCTCAAGTCAGGATCCAAGGTGAAACCAATCCAAGGAGATACAAAGGTGGACAAGTGGAAAGCTGTAAACACGAACCCGAAAGGTTCAAGGTGTTTCTCCCCTAGGTATTGGGTTAGTTTATCAACCGCTAGATAAACTAACCAATAGAAAATCTCATGATCATACCATTTATTTTATTTCTACTAGTTGCATGGCTTATTTATTATGGGTGTGTTGTCACGATCACACAATTAATGAATTAAACGAGCATGTAAGATGGAACTAAAATAAAACCAGCTTATACGTAAATATTATCTTAGACATGGTTAATCACTTAAGCATATCCCACTTAATATTAACAAGCATGTAATCAAAGATAATAAAATGGCAATTTACGTATAAGGATAAAATCCCTTAAAATAAATATTAAGTCGACATAGCCTTCCATAATCTTGGTTAGAATCGAACCATAGTTCAAAGTGCTTGACTAACCCTAGTTGGGGTGCTTTCAATTATCGGGGAATTCTAATTCAAGGTTTTTGGTTGACTTGACTTGGTTTGCATCAAGGGTTGACTACCACAGCAGGACTTGGTGTGACTAAGAGGCAAAGGTTGAGGAAATCCAAAAAGGATTTCAGGATTGGGGAGTCCACTCAGCGGATCAAGGAGCTGCGAGTTAATGCAGTTGGGATTTGGAATGCCTACCTAAAACCCTTCAAGTTGCTTGACCAACCCTAGTTGGGGTAATGAGAATGGAAATATGGATCCTTTCCACTAGAATATTCACGCAACAGAATATTCCAAAGTCAATGGTGAGGGCTATTGGATTTCGATAAAATAGTGGGAGACTAATAAGTATTAATTTATTTATTTGTCTCAATTTTTTGTAATAAAGTACTAAACCTTTGTTCATCTTAATTTGTATAAATGACAAGAAAATGACTTTAAACATATCATTGCGCACCATACTTGAAAAAGAAAACCTTCTCACTGACACCAATTTCCAAGAGTGGCAGAGGCGTTTACGCGTTGTCCTTCGCCACGAAAGGAAATTGTATGTGCTGGAAGAGCCTATTCCAGTTGCGCCTGGAAAAGAGGCTAGTGATGAGGAACTATCTCTCTACATGAAACACATGGATGATTCCATAGATATTCAGTGTTTCATGCTATCAGCCATGTCTAATGATCTCTTGAAGCAACATGAAAACATGGACGCGTATAGCATGATGTCTCACCTTAAATATCTCTACCAAGAGAAGGCGAGACATGAGAGGTATGAGATCTACAATGATTTGTTTACCACGAAGCTTGGAGAGTCTGCGCCAGCTGGGCCTCATGTAGTCAAGCTTATTGGCTACATTGAATGCCAGAACATCTTAGGGATTAAATTCCCGGATGAGTTGCGTACAGATCTCATCCTATCATCACTGCCCAAGAACTTCTCTAGCTTCATTGTCAACTATAATATGAGCGGAAATGAGAAGAGTCTATCGGAGCTTCTGACCTTGATTCTCCAGGTAGATAAGGACATGGGGCGTGACAAACCCGCGATCCTTATGGTGAACAAGAAAAGGAAGGACAAGGCAAAAGGGCCAAAGACTTATAAACGGTCTGAAGCCCCCGATCACCATCCCTCCAAGAAGGGGAAGATCCAGAGGCAGGGCAAGGAACGAGAGGCGGTGTTTTTTGAATGTGGAAAGCAGGGCCACTGGAAGAGGAACTGCACCCAGAAGCGTGGGGACGCTAAAGGTGCGTTCGTTATTGAGTGCAATCTTTCTATTTCTACACATTGGGTATTAGATACAACTTGTGGGGCTCACATCTGTATTCAAATGCAGGAACCAAGTAGATTTAGAAAGATCTCCAAAGGAGAGGTGGATCTTTGAGCTTCCAATGACGCAAAGATGGCTGCGTTGGCTATTGGCGACTATCACCTCTCATTGCCAACTGGCATGATTTTGGTTTTACAAAACTGTTATTTTGTGCTTAGTGTTACCGAGAACATAATTTCTGTATCTTGTTTGGATATGGATGGATTTATTTTCATGTTTGGAAATAAGGGTTGTCTCTTTTATAAGAACAACATATGTTATGGTATGACACATTTGAATAATGGTTTTTATGTATTAAATTATGAAAACCAAGTGTTGGCAATCGATAACGAAACAAACTCACATGACTCATACATCACCCAGTTATGGCATCACCGCCTTGGTCATGTGAACGAGAAGTGCTTGACAAAGATCTGCCAAGATGTCTATTTAGACTCTACTGAGCTAAAACCACTTGATAGATTTCACTCTTGTTTACAAGGAAAAATGACCAAGCTTCCTTTTGGTGGACAAGGTGAAAGGGCCACAGAGCTTCTAGGATTGGTACACACAGATGTATGTGGACCATTTCCAGTAGAAGCTAGAGGTGGATATTCTTACTTCATTACTTTTACTGATGATTTGAGTAGATATGGCTATGTCTACTTAATGAGGTATGAGTCAGAAGCCTTAGAGAAATTTAAGGAATTCAAGAATGAAGTAGAGAATCAGCTTGGTAAGAAGATAAAGAAGCTTCGATCAGATCGAGGTGGAGAATATCTGAACCAAGAGTTCATCGATCTTCTACGGGAGTCTGGGATTCTATCTCAGCTCAGTCCTCCTTATACACCACAGTGGAATGGTGTTAGTGAAAGGAGGAACCACACCTTGTTGGACATGGTGAGGTCAATGATTAGTCATTCAGATCTTCCATTATTCTTTTGGGGATATACATTACAAACTGCAGCATACACATTAAACCGAGTACCAACTAAGGAGGCAAATGGAATTCCATCCGAGTTATGGAATGGAAGGAAACCCACTTTGTTGCACACACGTGTATGGGGATGCGGGGCATTTGTTAAGGCCTTCTTAGGCAATAAACTATCACCCCGGGGCACGAAGTGTATCTTTATAGGATATCCCAAGAAAACGAAAGGATATTACCTATATAACCCTCAAGACAAGAAAGTGATTGTCGCCAGACAAGCCGTCTTTCTTGAGAGGGAGCACATCCTCAAGAAGGATAGTGGGAGCAAGATTGACTTCGATGAAGTTGATGCTCAAGATACACATGAGTTGGTATAGGAACAAGTTCCATAGGTCCCCATAGAAGAGGTTCCAGAAACACAAGTACTGCGTAGGAGCTCAAGAGAGGTAAGAGAATCAGAGAGATTTGGTTTCCTAGTCACCGAGGATGGTGAATCATTATTGTTGGACAATGATGAACCTCTCTCCTACAAGGAAGCAGTAGAAAGCTCAGAAGCTGCAAGATGGATAGAAGCTATGAATTCTGAGATGGATTCCATGTATCAGAACCAAGTTTGGGTTCTGGTCGATGAGCCAGTTGATGTAAAGCCTGTTGGATGCAAATGGGTATTCAAAAGAAAGCTGGACATGGAAGGTCAAGTTAGCACCTATAAAGCAAGGCTATTGGCTAAAGGATTCAGACAATGTCAAGGAATTGACTATGATGAAACCTTCTCGCCAGTTGCCATATTTAAATCCATAAGAATCATACTTGACATAGCAGCTTACCATGATTACGAGATTTGGAAGATGGATGTCAAAACAGCATTCCTTAACGGGAACCTTCAGGAAGATGTCTATATAACACAACCAGAAGGGTTTGTGACACTAGGTGAAGCCAAACGGGTTTGCAAGTTGCAGAAATCCATTTATGGATTGAAGCAAGCATCCAGGTCATGGAACATTCGATTTGATGAAGCCATAAAGGAATTTGGTTTCATTAATAACGAATGTGATCCATGTGTTTATAAGCGGTTTAATGGGAATGCGGTCGTCATCCTAGTGGTATATGTTGATGACATATTGCTTATTGGAAATAACGTACCAGCCTTACAATCAGTTAAGGACTGGTTGAACAAGTGTTTCTCCATGAAGGACTTAGGAGAAGCAGCCTACATTCTAGGGATCAAGATCATTCGTGATAGATCCAAGAGGCTGCTTGGACTAAGTCAGGGTACATACATTGACCAGATACTAAAGAGATTTAGTATGGGAAAATCCAAGAGGGGATTGGTTCCAGTGTCACATGGCTTACATCTTTCTAAGAAAATGTGTCCCTAGACACAATAGGAGAAAAATAGGATGAGTAAGATCCCATAATCTTAGGCTATAGGATCCATCATGTATGCCATGTTATGTACCAGGCTTGATGTTGCCTATGCACTGACCATGATAGGAAGATATCAAGCAGATCCAGGAGAACAACATTGGACTGCTATTAAGACTATCCTTAAGTATCTGAGAAGAACTAAGGATATGTTCCTGGTGTATGGAGGAGATGAGGAGCTTGTCATCAGAGGGTATGCTAATGCTGGTTTTCAGACAGATCAGAATGATCTGAAGTCGCAATCTGGATATGTTTTCTGTCTCAATGGAGGAGCTGTGAGCTGGAAGAGTTCAAAGCAGCAAGTTGTCTCCGTTTCTACAGCGGAGTCCGAGTATATAGCGGCTTTTGATGCAGCCAAGGAAGCCGTCTGGATTTAGAACTTTGTCCAGGAGCTTGATGTAGTTCCTAGCAGTAAAGATCCCATTACATTGTATTGTGATAATACTGCAGCGGTGGCTCTTGAAAAAGAACCAAGGTCACATCAACGGACAAAGCACATACTCTGGAAGTATCACATCTTGAGGGATTTCTATCAAAGGGGTGAAGTTGCAGTGAGCAGAGTGTCCACAGAAGAGAACGTGGCGGACCCCATGACTAAAGGTCTATCTCAGCAGAAGCATGATTATCATGTGAGAGCTAGCGGGTTAAAGGTTGTTAGCAGTTGGCTCTAGTCCAAGTGGGAGTCTGTTGGATTTGGTGTCCTAGAACCAACTACTTTGTACTTTATTCATTAATAAATTCCTTATCACATCTTGATTGTTCTTATGCGTGACAATGCATGTGATAATGTCCTAAGAACAGCTGTTGTATTAATAGGTCATAGCGGATCCCTGTTATGATGAGAACCCGGAAGTGCCATAACACTATTCTTGAATATATGTTCTATGGCCGGATGATATTATTTGAGGGACACATATAATACAGGTCATTAGGGGTGAGGACTCATAAAACTTTGAGGCACCTTCTCATGGTGTGCGCCCTTGGTAATATCCAGGAGGATATTATGAGAACGAGACCCGCCAGTAGGAAATCCACATTTCATAGTGTCATTGGATGTTCCTATCTGCGGACATGTGTATTGGTCCTTAAAATTTAAGATTATTATTAATGGGTATTACAACTCATGCACTTAGATGTATTGATGAAAACTATGAAGACACACTGTTCGTAGTGAGGTAGGATACGTTGGGTGCATCACGAGTAATACTGCATTAATAGATAATGCGAGAAAGGATTTGTCCCTTCTGTTCCATAACGAAAGTAGATATCTCAGGCCCTTTGATGGAATTGATATAGCCTAAATAAATCCATGGCCATGGTAAGGTATGGGTGAGTTCAATTCTGGGAAGTCAAAGAAAGAATAATCGAGCACATGGGTTGATGGCACTAGCATACAACCCGCTTGATTGGAGATATCGAGACAAAGAGATTATATTACACGGTAAGCATTCATAGGAGGTGACATGTCATTGCGGCGTTAACTTCTTTCTCTATGGGTGCCTTGGCGTGTTGCTAGACGCTAACCTTGGACTTTAGGCAGGCTCCGCCTAATGCCACTAAGAAAGAGGCCTAGAGGGTCACACACTAAGTGTGTCCATGTATCTCAGTTAAATATTAATTTAACAAGTTAAATAAATATTATTCCTGACCGTGGTTTAATAATTATTTAAGGATACCTGTTCGCATTTATTTTGACACTAGTTATTCGAGAGAATATATTATGGGTGAAATAATATATATATTTATTAGCGAGTAATCCACTTATATTTATTTAAGAAATAAATAGCCATTACTCAAGGTCTAATAAATATGGTGGAGGAAATAAATAAAATGGAAAAATAAAAGTACACGCCGTGTATATTTATATACACGCCGCGTAGTTTGTTTTTTTCAGGATTCGTGAGAAAAATATTTTTTATTTAATTAAATGATATTAAATGTAATATGTTGGGTGCATGTCAAGTAATAATGATGGTCAAATGTCATTATTAAGACACGGGGTATTACTAAGAATTAAATGAAATGATTAAATGCTTTCGGGCAATTAATTTATTTTATTATTCTAAGTATTATAATCCCAAATTACATTATTCTCATAGAGAAGAGCCATTTTGTTGTGCACAACGGATCTGGAAATACTCTCAAGGCAGGAGATAATTCCCTTTCCACCAAGAATGCTTTCAAGTTACGAAAGTAAGATCCTTCACCGGATCAAGGCGGTTGAAGGCGGACATCGCAAGCAAAGGCTCTTCCGTGATAGCACCCGGAGATCCCTTCGGTGATGTCCCGAGATACGTGGAGCATGTGTGGATCACCGCTAGAGGAATCCTGTACTTGGATTCTACAACGCAATGACGGATCACAAGATCGTGACCGGAGACTCCAACAAAGAAAGAATTCCATAGAGGTAATTATTATGAATTAATTAAATTAATTATAATCAACATATGATGATCCTATCTCAAGGGTTCTGGGACTCTTCTTTTCTTTTTCGTTCTTCGTTCTATTCCAAAGATTCGGCGTTTTATATTGTGACGGATCTCGGATTGAACGTTGTTTAACGTTAAAATTAAATTTGGGCTAACCCACCAACGCGCTTCCGCTGCGCTTGGAACCTACACCTTACACACAGTTTTTAATTCCAGGAAAATTATTTTTAAAATATTTAAACCCCAGTTTAATATTTCTAAACACCCCCATTTTACCCTAACACCATTCCTTGGATTTTGGAGGCTCTCTAGAGGATTTCTTGACTCCCACAACCTCTTCTCTTTGTATATCGAAGCACCGATGATCATGTTTAATATCCTTCTAGTATGTAAATCTCCATTTGTTTAGTTTATTATGATATTCCATTATCTCCTTCTTAAAGAGTGAGAAATCATCATTTTTTTGACACTCTCCAAAATATCATCGAAAAATTTTGGGTCAAAGAAACACCCAAAGTAAAAGTATTATTTTCCCACAAAGGAAAGAAGGAGAAAACATAACCACATGAATATCAAGCACCAGGATCACATGATTCATGTAAAATTTAGTAAGGATCACAATCACATAACCCTTGGGTCATTACGTGAAGGGTTCATGTGATTCACACGACCTGTTCACTGATCATGCGATGCCTCGTTAGACAAGTCCTTCTGATCATGTGAAGCCCCTTTGGCAAGTCTTCTTGATCAAACGAATCCCTTAAACATGTCCTTCTGATTATGTGACATGTTAGTATATACAAAAATGACAACCATCAAAGTGCTCATGCGATAAAATTTGAAAATGTTAGGATTGTTATGTGTGTTAATCTTGTGAAAGCTGATGCTCTTGGGCTTCATCATTTTAGACCCCCATGATGTTTTCAGGATATGCCCTTTTTCAATAAAATTTCATAATTTTGGATGGATTTTAGGACCCTTATGTGAAGTGAGTTCCTTTTATATTCATGTGAAGATATTAATGCTTAGCGTGATCAGTTCCTGGATCACATGAAGGCCCTTTGACATGGAAACCTAGATCTTGCAAAATAACTTATGACATGTGGCTTGATCTTGCGAAAGGAAGTCTAACATGCAGCCTGATCTCATGAAGGCCCTATGACATGCATATTGATCTCAAGAAGGACCTATGACATGTTGAACTGATCTCATAAAGGCTCTTGGACATGTTAGTTTTATCACACAAAATTCCTTTGAAAATCCATGGGTTTAATAAAGCTAGCAACGACTGAGTAATCTTGCATTTTCTGTTTATCATGTGAAATAACAATGATGTTATTGACATTATGTGGCCCAGTCATGTGAAGTTCATGATACATTACCGACTTGTGTGAATGTTTCCTCTACCGAATCATGACAATATATAAGGCTTAATTTTCATACAAAGTGTCATAAATATGGGTCGACGATGCCTATACAACCCCCCCTTGAAACATGAAAAACAAACATAGATATAGAAGTAAGAGAGGAATTTTTAGAGAAAAGGACTGTACGATCTAAAGAGTCTCCCACCTAAAAAGTCAACTGAGTAACTTAAGGGATTATATAGTAGGTTTATACGCTTCGCGTGATCAGTTCATTGATCATGCGAAGGATCTCCGACATGTTAGACAGATCATGTGAAGGAACTTACATGTGTCATCCCAATCACATGATGAATTAGTTGGAAAACACTTGACAAACATTGAGGCGTTCATGTGATGAAATTTGAAAATTACATAACCTTCATGTAGGGAAGATATAATTATTTTCATATGAAGGATTCATACGTTTCGCATGTTTTATTCATTGATCACACAACTACCAATGTACATGTCATCCTAGTTCATGTAACAACCTCCAAACATGTCTTATTGGTTCATGTGATACCCCCTAAATATGTTAGCGAGTTCATGTGACATCCCTTAGAAATGTTGTCTTGGTTCATGTGAAAGCCATTGGACATGTCATCCAAATCATGTGAAGAAACTTGATCATGTCATCCTTGATCACACAATGACCCATGGACATGTTAGCTAGATCATGTGACAACCCTAGGACATGTCATGCCAATCATGAAATTATCTTTGGGCATGTTATCCAGATTCATTAAAATAACTTAAAACATGTCCACCTGGTTCATGTGAAAGCCCCCAGATATATCAGCGAGTTCATGTGACAACCCTCATACATGTCAACTTGGTTTATGTGAAAGTCTTCAGAAATTTTAGAGAGATCATGTGAAGAAACATGAATATGTTAGGCGTGATCACATGATGAATTTTATAAATTCTATCTAGGTTCATACAAAGTAATTCAAAAATGTCATCCTAATCACATGACATCCTCATACATGTCAGCCTTGTCAAATAGACATCTTCAGACATGTCATCCTTTTCATATAGACATCCTAGGATATGCCAGGTATAAATCCTCATACATTTTAGACTTATTAAGTAAGCATACTTGGATATGTACCCTTGAGCCATGTGAACACTCAACCACGAGTATTTGTTCGAGTACCCCCTTTATGTGAATAATGGCCATAATGTATTAGGGTTATGTAATCATTAAACCTTAAACATGAAATGTCCTTTAATGGATTCCTCATACCATCCAAACCCATTCAACAGACCTCTCATGGTCTCCAATCTTTTTCCGTAAGAGGACAAGGGTTGGATATGTGACATGGTCATCCACCTTGGTGTAATTCCCTCAACATTAAATTTACTCTAGCTCATAAGGACCACATCATATGGGTTGAGTATCATTTCTTATTCATCAGTGGATTAGGAACTAAAGTGAACTATGAGGACTCTGATTCTTGTTATAAACGAGATACATAAGATGTGGTCTTAAGGCCTGAGATCCTTATCAAACATAAATATCATACATTTCCTTATGGATTCATATCATTTATAAGGTTTCTAATCATATTTCATCAGGTCTTATTCAACACGTAAGTATCACAACTATAGAAATTATGCTTGATACCTTGTTATCTATTATTTCTCACACCGATAATGACTCATATAAGATTATGGATTTGAAAAAATCATGCCACTATCATAGTAAAAATCCCCCAATTAGGGAAACCTTAGTGTGTAAGTGCCTCTAAAATATTTTGGAAACCTCAGTGTGTGAGCTCTGTAAGTAAACTATGAGGACTCTAATGTTTTTATAATTAGGATATGTAGGATTCCTTCCCAAGTATTGAGATCCAAACTCAGTTATTAAATGACCTCATATGCATTTACTTTTCCAAATGAATTTACACTGTATGACATGGTCCTAAATAAACTATGTGGGTTTTGATTTCTATTCTCAAAGGATATATAAGATACCTCTTAAAGGTTAAATCCAAATCCCAAAGCACTAATCACATTCCTAGATGGTAGAAAACTCCATAGTTCTTATCCATATGGATTAAAAACATAAGCATTCCTTCATTGTTATTTAATAATGGGAAACAAACAGAGAACCTTTGATATATATAGATGGTTTCATTAATAAAATACCCTCTTTCATGTAAAAAAATTCAACACCTGATCATTTTATTAGGGTAATGTATCCCATGTCAGGATTTGAGAAAGATTAATGAACATATATTATATATGAGAGTCCCAGAGTAGGAAATAATTACCCCAAAAGGGTGTGATGATCCCAGCCTTATATCCTCTCAACCAATGTGAGTTCCTAAGTTTCATTAGGTTTGAAACCCCAAATAACCACCTACCATTGTAAAGTATAACCACATCTCGTTACAGATATGGGAACTACTGGGAGTTTCCATCAAAAACATAAATGGTGAACCCAATGAAAAAAATTTAAACTAACCCTTTAATGGATATAAAAGGATAGATTTTCCAATTCCAATTGGGCCATTTCATTTCACTCCACCTTTTTTCAGAAACAAAAAAGGAGAATCATACACGATTCTTTCAATAATGAAAATGATTAGTTGACCTCACATCTGTCCATTTTGTTTTGTGTCACCTATGAAAAAAAAATGGTGAACCCAATGTAAATATTTCAATAATGAAAAAATGGGTTGAACTCACATCGAACCACTTTTTTTTTCATCTCCTATAAAAAAATGGTGAACCCGATGTGCATCTTTCAGTAATAAAATGTAACTAGGTTTCCCATAAAATGAGTTATTTTCAATAATCCCACATAAGAAAAATGACCAAACTAACAACACGAATGAACAATTATGTTACTCGTGCATAGATAAATGAGAATATTTCATATCTACAATGATAAAATAATAACCGACCTTATTCCTTATTCTCCCTGTGATTAGAGATATTGTTTTCACAAACATCACCCTGAGCTAAGACCACACCACTATAAATAATGCTTTTAAAAGCACTAGAAACCGCTTTTAACAGTGATAGAAAAGCACTGTTAATTGCAAAGAAGATGGGGGGGGTCTGATAAAACACTATTTTATTGAATATTTTATTGATAATAAATGATATAATTTCCTCACATTGTGTTAAACATGTTTATTTATAAAATATTTGAGATTTGATCATTCATTTGAAAATTTGGTGAAAATTCCAGTTTTACCCTTAATAGTGCACTGTAGTATTTCGAAGATAAATATTTTTATATTTATTATTTGAATTTGAAATTTTGTAACAGTGTTCCTAACTTAATTCTCTACAACTTTTATTCATGACACTAGAGCTAAATAGTTCATTTGGTTGTTGAAATTGGGCCATGAAGTCAAAGTTGGTCTGGGCTCGCCAGAATGGAGAAGGTTCTGTATTTGGGCCATATCCTCTACATACGGGCTTGGATTGAGCCCAAATTTTGAGGAAATCTCGGGGACATGATTTGGAACAAATAATACTTATGGAAGGCCGGTCAATTCACGCGTTTTAGAGGTCAAATTTGCGGTGAAATTTGGAATAAAATATTTAGCCGAGATTTTCATTTCACACTTAAAAAGTTATGTATCCCTAGCCCTCACAAAATCTATTTAAAGGGGGTTTTAACTCTTTTAGAGGGCTGGTGGAGGCTTTGGGAAGGTGTGGCCGAAAGGGTGTCTCTTGGGAGCCCCTCACAACTCTTGGAGGAAGTAAGCCTTTGTGCAAACCTCTCTTCCAAAAAGGCTCTCCTCTCTCACCTCTTCTTTGTATTTATTTTCTTTCATGTTTGTTTCTTGAATTTTTATTCAAATAATATTCTGTGTTCATCCCTCTTCTTCTTATCTTAATCTTCTTAATTGGGTTGGAATCAAGAGTGGAGACAAGATTGGGTTCTACCCTTTCAATCCGTTGCTTATGCAAAACGTCTCCACGATGACTACACCACCCATGGAAGAGTAGTTCTTTTTAGTAATCGATCGACCTCTATCCTTCTTCATTCATTTATTTTGAATCAATGAGATACTGTAATTCACATATTATGATCTATTAATTGAGTTTTTAATTTAAATTAAACTAAGCAAACAATTGAATAGTTAACACAAAACACGCGAGGTCGGGAATTGTGTGAACTGTGAGAGCGCAACCTTAACCGGTAATTCAAAACCACATGTGATCAATTTGTAGAGTTCAAATATAATACCTAAACTCAATTAATCCTCATTTCCAGAGTGGTTATGTGCCTTAATTTACCACTGACCATAAGCTAATTTTAGAGCATCAATCAAAGCATGGTGTCGCGATTGCATGTTCCGAAGTTATCCTAAGGTTAAAATTCACTTCAATCTTCGTGGTAAAGTTAATTCTCGTAGGGTTCGGGATTTAACAAATTAAGGGATCATAATTAAGTGAATATTAATTTAAATGATAATGATTAATAAATGATTGAAGAGGTAGAGTTAGATCGATTACGCCTTTTAAAATAGATTTCTAAAAAAACATCTTCTTGTTGTGTCATTCTAATCGAAACTTCATTTCAAAATTAAAAACAAAAAAAAATGCAATCTTCTTCCAGAAAACTTCTTCTAGATTCATAAACTATAAACAACCACCCCCATCCTTTCAAGTAGTGTTTTTATTCTCTTTTATTTTACTTCTATAATACCTCTAAAAATTGTTTTAATTCACTTCCTCCATTGAGAGACGACCTTGGTCAGCCACTCTGCTGCACCTAAGTACCCCAAATCACATTAATCATTTGAGGGAGCCCACGACAGCACTCTTTCAGGGCCCCCTTTAACAGTGCTAAAAAAGCACGATAAAGGGGGCCCTTTATTCATGCTAAAAAAGCGCTGATAAAGGTCCCCCCTTTATAAGCACTGAAAGTAGCACTGATAAAGGCCGAGTTGCCTGTGATGTGCCGTTTATTTAATAGCACATCCAGCACCTGCACAACTGCACACAAACAACACCTGCACACAAAAAAAACCTACACAAAACAACACAAACCATCACCTACACATAAAAAAACTGCACAAAACATCACCTACACACAAACAAAGCACAGAAGAATGAAACAATGCACACAAGTGTTTCACAAACAATGCTATATACATTTACTTGACACCATGAATACAAAAAAACACACTACTATATACATTTAAAACAATGTTTTATATGGTTACAATTAAAATTATCCAACAAATAGTTAAAAACATTAATGTTTCATCCTTTTTGCATCTGTGATCCCCTCGCAAAAATTGTCGTCCATGGTATTAGTTTCCAAATAAATCATCCAAACTCAAGAAAAAAATTCCACCTATTTAAGAAAAAAAATATTATTTTAGTAATACAATAATGAAATAAATTAAACATTAATATGAAAGAATACATTAATTAAATGTCATTTTTAATAAAAAAGGCACATTTGGAGTTATACCGGTCACACTGTGCGTCGTATTGTGGTGGGGTTGATTCCTACACATCAAAAATGAGTCATAGACCATTGTTTTAAAATATTAAAACAATACTAATGGTTTTTATCAGTTTTGATTATGTCACTTGTTCTTTTGAGTATGTCAGGACTGGGTATAAATCTTATGTTTGGGTGCTTTCATCCCCATACACAGGGGACATACTAAGTTTCCAAAAATAGTAAATTGATGTTTTACTCTTCTCTTTTATAGTTGATTTGATTTCCACTTCAGGTGTCACACTTGGGCATGATATTTATCTATTATGTAAATTTTGACTCTTGGCCCAATATGACAAGGGTGGTTTGATTACATATCATGATAGGCACTTAGGATCACATGATGTATGATTTCTTATGTTTTTCATTGGGAACCTAGATTGAGTTAAGATGGGTTGTATTGTTTAAAGTTTCAACAAAGAAGCTAAATAGTATTTTCTTACTTAGCCTATTTTGGTGGAATTTTACTCATCCAACCCAAACATGTGGTTCCAATGAGATATATACGTGACTTTATATGAATCTGATATATAGTCCTGACCCTGATAAGGGTATACATTGATGATGATTGGAGGTGAGTTTTTTAAAGTGTCAACAAAGAAGATAAATAGCGTTTTTTCTGTATAGCCTCTTTAGTGGAATTATACTCAACTAACCTGAATTGATACATGATATTTGATGCCTGGCCTTATCATGGGTTGGAAAGGGTCTATGAGGCCAGATTATATATGATGTCTGACTCTAATGTGGGTAGGTAGGGGGCCATAAGACTAGATGATACTTATACCTGACCTTGATATGGTTAGGTAAGAGGCCTTGAGACCAGATGTTGTGTGAAATGGTGTGGTAAGGGAGTGTAATAATGGTGATATATGTTACATGTTACAACCTTTTATATTGGTTATATTTGTATATATACAATGATATGGATATTTGACCATCATGATTGGTATTCAGTGAGATTCCACCTGGATGGGATTCAGTGGAGTGTTAGAAGGGTGGCGATAGAGTGCTGCTTAAGTGTTCATGGGATGAGGCCCCAAAGGGTCTGGATGATCATGATCTCTAGGTACCGGATTCGGTACAAGCGAGAAAGCTACAGATGGAAAACTTTGGGCCATGTATTGATGAGTAGCTTAGGGTGAGCCTAGTTCATTTCATATAGGGCATCGATAGGGGATCCTAGGGAGATGATCCATCTATGGCGTACTTGACTCGAGAGTTCTAGTCTCAACACCCATCACTATTTTAAAGTGAGGGTGGACCGTAAACAACAAAGAACTTGATAGAGTTGGTACAAACTATCTTTGTCTAGCTTGAGACACCCCAGGTCATAGGGTGAGGCTGGTGGCATACATTATTAGAGGAAAGACATAACTCTTTTGGAATGTATAGGTATATGTGGGAAGACACAAGGGACTATCTCAGAAGGATTTTGAGTCCATATTCTTCGATCACTTTTCCCAGAGACACCTAGGACAAACAAAGCTTGTGAGTTCATGAACCTCTAGTAGGGGGATACTTCTATCATGGAATATGCACCAAATATCACTAACCTGTCATGATTTTCACCTGATATGGTGGTAGATGACATCACTAGGGTGAAACATTTTGAGGATGGATTGTGACACACAATCAGGGTGCAAGTCAACATCTTCAGACTAACATCCTTCTCAGAGGTAGTCAATTAGCCACTAATAGCTGAGGGAAACATAACAGGCTGGTCTTATTTGAGCTGGGTGAAAGTGTCAGGTGAGCCGAGCAATGATGCTTCAGGCAGCACAGAGAGAGGCTGTGAGGAGTCTCAGTAGGGCAGTCAGTCCAAAGACTCATGCAGACTTCTGAGGAGTGGGTTTAAAATATTGTTCTTTTAGTGTAGGACTCCATGGCATGTTCATAACTAATGTGATAAGGTTATTAAGGAGTGTTATGTGTGCAACTAGATGATCCATTTGGAAAGGTTGTGTAGGAAGCCTTATTGGACAGGTGGGAGCCAGGGAATAGGGAAGAATCAGGGATCTGAGGTTGGACTGAGAGTAGTACTAGGAGTGGGTAGTTGTGATTTATCTACACATGTAGGTCTTACAAAAGATGGCGAGACCCAACAGTGGGATAAGTGGCTAGTGGCTGGTGGAGATCCACAGGGAGGACACAACTCAGGTAGTCAGGAATCAGGCCAGAAGCACACTATCAAGCTGTTAGGGTTATAGTAGGATGGTGATCTAATGATAGTTGGTGGTACGTCGTGGGCGTGACCGTGCTTTTCTTTCATTTTGGATTTGGCCGTTTTTGGTGCATGAGGTGAATGAGTATTGTTTTTGGACTAAATAGGCATTGGTTACTAGGTTTTTATCAATTATGATGTGATATGTTTATATATATATGAGGTGTGTTGGCATCGAGATTTATGTGGGAATCAAAGCGATGCAGATTTTTATGTGAGGTGTGTATGAATCTGGGCATTGATGTGATGTAGGTTCTATATGAGGTGCATAGGCACCCATGTTTTTATGGTCATGCATATGTATATATTATGTGGGTTTATTTGATCAATTTTTGAGATGCAATATCTATGGGCATCTGATGAGATGTGGGATTTTATGAGTGTTGTGTATGAATCAAGTATATATGGGCATCTGATGAGATACAAGACTTGATGGGTGTTAAATATGACATGGGTATTATTTGATCACCTGATGTGGTGCAAGAATGATGATGCATCATGGGAGGACTTTTGAGTCCAGGGATGGTTGGTGGACTTTTGAGAAATTTGAGTTTTGGTTCAAGAAGTGACCGGGTAGGTAACTCCTAAGGTGGGGAGTGCCTTGAGGGGAGTTGACCTATGAATTAATGACTGGGGTAGACCAGGTTGATTTTTATGAGATGAGTATATGTGGTGCCATATCTAGGTAAATCTTGATATCTTGGGGATGATCTATGTTAAGGTCGGGAGATTGTAATGTCTTGGGTTTTTGAGTTGGTTGAAAAATACTAAACTTGTTTGAATTTTTCATGTTTGGTGAGCGGGGCATATTTTTTTTTTGATATTTGGAACCTAATTCTGAGATTTTGATTAACCCAAGTCATTATTTTTTATATGGATTTTAAGGCTTAGAAAATTACTTGGGGTTTTGGGTGCAGCAGGGTCTGAGAACTCCATTTTAGGAAAGCACAGACAGAGGCGCACAGTTTGGAAAAACCATGTAGTCTCCCATAAGAAACCATGCGGGCCACCATAGACACTTGACACAGTTTGGAAAACTATGTAGGTGGGGGTGAATGGCCGTGTGAAACCTATTTAGTTTTTAATAGATGTGATTCACATAGTTTTCTCATAGTTTGGAAAATCATGCACCTAACTGTGCATAGTGTGGTGATTAGATAGTGGGCACCATACGGTTGGAACACGATTATCCAAACTATGCGGCCAAACCATATGGACCATTAAAAAGTGGTAAATTAAAATTTTCTCTCATTCACAATTTCCTTCTCTCTCCTACCTTTCCTACCATTTACAATGCACAACAGAGGGAGATCCTCCACCTTCCTTCTCCCTAGGATTTGAGGGAACTCCATCATCCAGAATTTGATCTTTGATATGTTAGTGGATATAGATTCATCTCAATAATACCTTCAATTTTCTAGATTATATTTTATATTTATCTATCCATATGGATCGATAAATCCATGTGATCCCTTTTTTCCTATTTTTAGGGCATTCATCTAAAATTCAATTTTCTTATGATTCAGATCGATTTTGAGGAAGATATCAAATGAGTGAGCACATACTAGTACAAGGTAGGTGGTTCCTAGATTTCTCCTTGATTTTGTGAGTTTTTTTCTTACTTGATTCCATGGGAATGTAATGGTCTTGACCTTATGATTGAGATGGGTGCAGTTCGTTAGGTGGGGCTTGGATTAGATAGTTGGAGTGATGATGATCTCTTGATTGAGGCAACTTGTTCATCGAGATTTGAGGTGATGAAGTCATCAGGACAAGTTCATGGATCTCGAGACTTGATATGGCGTTGACCATCATGATTTTAGGGACATAGTCATAGGGGAACAAGGTTTCAGATGACGTGGATTAGGTTTTTTGGTGATTTCTGCTCATCATTTTTTGTTTGATGCACTATTGGAGTTGTGTTCAAATATATAGGACTTAGTAGAGGTGGTGTTGAACACTTGTTGTGGGTAGAGTCCCCCATATACTATGAGGTTCGGTGATGGTGTTGACCATCAGTATGTCACTTGTGTTTTTTTCTAAAATTAATGTCAATATTAAATAAAAACAGACACCTTGAGTCATACCAGTATTATTGTGTGTTGAATTGAAGTGTGGTCAATTACTAAAGGTCACAAATGACTTATGGATCGTTTCCCTAAAGAATCAAAACAATAAGAACACATTTTCTTAGTTTTCAGTATGTCACATGTTCTTTTTACTAAAAATAATTTCAATTTTAAATAAAAAGAGACACTTTGAGTCACACAGGTCGCATCGTGTGTCGTATTGAGGTGGGGTTGATTCCCACACATTTCAAATTACTTATGGATCATCTCCCTAAATTATCAAAACAACTGAATGCATTCTCTCTATTTTAAATAGGTCAGTTACTCTGATACCAACTATAATGACCTAAACATTTCATAAATTATTATCACATATGAGTAGATTAATATTCCTTACATAAAAGAAATAAATTAAACATAAATATGAAACAATGCATACCTCTATTATTGAGCAGACACAACATCATTTCTCTTCCTGTAAAGGCATGTTACATGGACATAAATATTATAAAATAAATGAACCCTAAAAGAAATAATGAAAATCAAATCAACGTTTCATTATATAATTTTCGTTAAAATATAGATATTATATCATAACATTACCTTTACATCTTTCCAAAGGGTTTATTTGGTTTAGATATATACTAATAAAAAAACTAATGATTCTTTGTGCACTTTACTATTGTTGGTTAACTACCGCTTAGAATAGCATCTGATTTGAACTTCTGATCCGACATCCCCATGATGCTCTCATAGGAAACCATTTTTATGATATCATCATTCAACGTTCACTTTTTCTTCTCTTACTGCACCCATTTACCTAGTAAATGGGTGCAGGAAGAGAATTAAAAGTAAAGGCTAAATGATGATATCATAGAGATGGCATGGGATGAGAGCATCATGAGGACATCGAATCAGAAGTTCAGATCAGATGCTATGCTAAGCAGTAGTTAACCAAAAATAGTAAAGTGCACAAGGAATCCTTAGTTTTGTTATTAAATTTGTGAGTGATGCACAACCAAGTTTCTTCCAACACACTACATCAGTAGAAACATTAGCATAAAAGATCAAAATACAGAATATAAATGATCCATTCCATAATAGTTTAGGTCTATTTATTTTGGAAACATGAAAACATAAAGAACTAGTTCATAAGAGTCTCTCATTAACTTATTATTTACTAGAAAGATAAATCATTTCTAAAACCATTATTCATAAACCAATGCAATGAAATATAAGAAAGGGTGTTCATAAATTCTCAATAAGTATAAAAAAGGAAGATATCGATGATAATATAAGGATAAAATAAGTTGTAGGAATCCACGTTTATCCTATTTTTGTAAAATATTCCATCAGGTATGCTGCCCATTTGTTTCTAAACACATCTATATCATCTTGTGAATATGAGTTTTTGAGAAAGTAATGGTAGTACTGAAAAAATATAAATACACAAAGGATTAATAAATATTTTAAATGAACTAGTAATTATTTTTGAAAATACCTCTTCAGGGATTATAGTTTGTTGATGAAATATGATCTCATTCATAAATTTACAAATATAATAACCACAATCCTTTCCATTCATTTGTTTTAGACACTATAGAAACATCGAGAAAAATAAGTAATTTGTTTTGATATGTGCTTGGATAGTGCAATCTTATTACATATACCAGGATACTTGTCTAGTTGTAGATCTCATGGGCATTCTTGTACTTAGGCCCTGGATTCATTCCATAAAGTAGATAATATTGATGCACCACCCTATCATAGCAGAATCCCCATTAAAAGATAATATGAATTATATAACTGGATGTTTAGTTCTAAAATGTTGGATCTAGTGTATTACAAATTGACAAATGCCATCATGCGTGGTCAGTTTGTTGGATATCCATGCATTGAATCTAGAAAATAAATATTTGTAGTATCTAAATTGACCACAATGAGCATCCAATGCTAAATAAAAACACAAAAAGTAATAAGTAATGAAAGAAATGAAAATATAGTTGATATAATTAAATTATAGAGTTTTACCCCTGCATCGTTGGTATTAAAAAGAGTCTGTCACCTATAATTTTGTTTTCAAACAATTTGAGCAGGGATAAAATTATTTCAACCACTTTATCGTCATTTATTTCTTCTTTTGAAGAGGTGATGCGAGGACTAACGAGTCCAAATTTTTGTTCATGGGGAAATCCCTTCAATTGTTTTTCATATATATGCCTGCGAAAAATATGAAATGTATTTAGTCATAATTATTATAGTATATCAGCTTTTGTAAAATCAAATCATGAAAACATACCTCATGTATACATTTATAATTGAGGCACCTAGCCATTCATAATTGAGGGTTTCATCTACATTGTCAGCACTAATGTAATCTGATTCTTCCCCTCCGCACATATTTTTTTCAAAATCAACTATGTGAGTATTTCAGTCTATCAACTTTGTATCCACATAAGTCTACAATGATATTAAATGTGGATATAGAATGGGTGGGGTGAAGGTGATCTCAGTAGATCATTTCAATCAATTGGTTGATCATTGAGATAGTTTTGAGCTGATCTTTTATTTCACCCCTTCCCTTTGTTGTTATGTAATAATATTCATCGGTTCAGACCTTTTTTCATTAAATGTGAAAGGTTAGACTTGAAAAATAAATTGGAAATGAATACCTCCTTGTCAACATGTTTTTTTACAAGAATTGATGGCCATGTGATGAATGTTACAACAACTTTTTTAACTATATGAATGTCATCATCATCATTTGGAATAGGTAGCTTAGTAATTGTCTCATTAGCTATGTTAATCGACACTCTGACATGACTTGTTGGAAGTGGTCTATTGTGTAGCAAGTCGTTCTGCATATTGAACACTATAGCCCTCGCTATAAGGCAATAGGTGGGAGTTTATAGATATAAATCATAGTCATTTTCACCCTGCAAAATATCAGTACAAGAAAAGTATCAATGTCTATGTGATTCACATTTCACAGAAACAATTATTAGAACATTGATTAACTTAGCTAAGTTAGGTTTTTGAGGGGAATGTATCACCTCAAAGCTGGTGGGGGGGTGGGGTGGGATCTTCATGCATGGGTTGTTGTTGAGTTGTTTATTCTCTTTTCCTCCCCCATCAAACTTGCTATTATCTATCTCTAGTATTTTAATTATTATTTAAATATAGATATTGTTTCTCTTATCTTTTTCATGTCCTCAGTTTGATCCTCAACTTGTTTTTCTTTCTGAAAATATTTTTGGGGTGTCACCCCAAAATCTGCACCTCTGATGTGGCCATACTGTTCTGGATGCTTCAAGGCCACTGAAAGTATGTCTACATCTAGTGCAGGTGTTGTTGATTCCTATGACTATGTCATATAGAAAATATAGGAAAACAAGTAGTCATTGTTATATAATAGTGATTTAAAGAAAATAAAATTTATATTATGTCATACTTACACATGTTTCCCACACTTTTTGTGTGTTTTCATCTATCAATATCCCCTCTTTATTTACATCCTCTTTCCATATCACATGACATGATATTGAAGTGGATTTTAATTTCGATTAATCAATATTAATATAAATAGAGGAATATGGTTATGGTTTTTTATGTCACATAAAAGTATTATGGTATATTTAAAATACATACCAATTTTTTCTCAAGTGAAGCGTACCCCATCCTTGCTTTATGGTAGGGGTATGCTAGTTTTGCTGCCCACTCTTTATTTTTAGCACTCAGTTGCTATTTCATAAATAAAAAACTGTCAATAAAAGTGATAAATACAAGAAAATTCAAACAACCTATTACTAGAGACAATGTACCTGAAAAGTATACTCTACATGACGGCTGCTAAACGTATCCCACGCTCCTTGGGATATCAAGTGTTCATAAACAGGAGGTGGGTGTGGCTTGATTTTCCCTTCAGCATCTTTAAGATGATATTTCATTAAAATTGTGAAAAATCCTTTATGAATCCTTCCCAAAACTTTTAATACATATTACTTATACGATACATATACTATAAATGCACTCTAAAAGGGATGGTGAAGAGTAATTCAATGTTTTAGTATTTTATTTTATTTTAATAAATTAAAGAAATTATATCTTAATGTTACTGTAATATCTTCCCACATTAGTGTCTTAAGCCTAGTGACAACATGGTGGAATGACTGTACATCAATTGGAACACGTTTCTGAGTGATTATTCCAATGTTTCTACTAAACATGGATTTGTTGGAGTTAACATTCTACCCTCGCTTATTCCATCCCACCTCAAATCTGATGCCTTTTGATTTTTCCTTAAGAATTTTGGATAACACTGTCAAACTAAAATGCTCTTGTTTTTTTGCACCATCAGGGTTTCATTTAAAAACATTTTCTCAGTTTCAGTATCATCATTATGTTCCTCTGGAGTGCTAGCATTAGAATTGGGAACAACAGCAACAGGTTGAGAAACCTGTTGTACCTCAGCACTAGGACCAACAAGAAAAGGTTGAGAAACCTATTGTTGCTCTGCACTAGGACCAAAAGCAGGAGGTTGAGATACCTGTTGTGCCTCAGGATTGGGTGCATCAGTAGGTGCAGAAGTCATTATCTACAGAAGTGGTTTAACATTTAATTTAGATTACATTAAAGCAACAACGGACAAATAATAACATAACGTAACACAATGTATATTAAAATAAAAAAATAACTTGATTATTGAAATTACTTTTTTTAAAGGGTAAAGAGATTTTACCCCTCTATCGACTATGTAAATCCATTCATTGTGGTCTCATATGATATACAAAATGCCGTCTATATTGGGATCACTGCGAAAGGATTGCAAAGTCCCAAGGAAAGGTTTATCCTCTGTTGAACTTTCATCTGACCCTTCAGTTGTTTTGGTCGATAATAGAACAATTGACCAGTTTTGATTTGCAGGATCTAGAACATAAAATACTTGTACTGCCTATGATGCCATTATAAATAGTTCATATTTCTCCCCTTCCTTACTGAAATCAAATTTCATGAATCCCAATTCATCTATTTTAATAGCAGTCCTATTATCAAACCACTTGAATTGAAAAATCAGAACTTGAAATTTCATATAATCCAACTCCCATATTTGTTTTATGATGCCAAAGTATGACATATTCACATAAATTGGATTTCTGTCTTTATCACCAGAAACATGCATCGCTTCAGCCACAAGTGTAACCCCACTATTCTACATGGTACTTTCTTCATCATGTTCATTATTATAGAATGTATAACCATTAAATACATAATCATTGTAAGATAATACATACACACTTGGTCCTCTGGCTAGCCATCGAAGTCATTTTGAAATTGAGTCTAGATTTTCATCTAACTTCTTAAAAATATAATCCTAAAACCATCCGATAAATTGTTGATTATGTGTATCTGATATACATTTCTTAGCTCTAGATAGATTCAAATGCCTAAGAATTTCTTTGTGGGTTTGAACATATGGGTCAATGTCAAAACTATTATGGAAAACATAAAGGTGTTCCTACTTCTGATATGTAATATGGATTGTGACAACCTATGTTCCAAAAATTCCTTCACCCTCAAGTCGCCCAATGTGACGAGATTTTAGTAGGACAATGTTTTCCACACTAGACATGTATTCTGTACAAAATTCAACGGATTACTCAACAATATATTTCTCTGTAATACAACCCTATGTCCGACTTTTATTTTTGACATACCATTTCAAAATATTCATATACTATTCAATGGGGTATATCCATCTATAATGTATAGGACCACATAATTGAATCTCTCTCACCAAATAAACCATAAAATGAACTATCATATCAAATAATTTTAGCAAGAAGAACATTTCCAATTCGCATAATATGATGGAAATTTCCCTTTCCATAGTTGGAAATTTTACCAGGTCTATAACTTTGCTGCATATAGCTTTGAAGAAGAAACAAAGCTTCGTTAATGTATGGAATACATTCTTGGAAAAAATGCAACATAAATCTATAGGAATTATATCTTGCATCAAAACATGGTAGTCATGTGATTTCAGACCCTTTAACTTTAAATCACTCATTGACATGATGTTCTTGATATTTGATGAATACCTATCTGGAACCTTTATTTCATTCAAGAAGTTACAAAACTGATATCTCTCCGGCCTGGAAAGAGTGTAAGTAGTAGGAGGAAGAAATGTTCGTTTTTCACCCTTCATTGGTGTCAACTCTTCTCGTATTCCCATCTCAACCATGTCCAACCTAGCCTTAATTCCATTCTTTTTTTACCGGGTGCATTTAGCAACGTGCCGATGAAACTATCACATACATTTTTTTCAACATGCATAACATCAATAAAATTTCTGACATACAAAAAATTCCGGTATTGTAATTCAAAAAAAACTGATCACTTTTTCCAATGATTTTTTTGTAAGGTTTTTCGAAAATGGTTTACCAAAAGTAGTGTCCACATATTTTAATTTCTCAAAAAATTGACCACCTGTTAGTGGATATGGTGTTATATGTTATTCTAAACTTCCATTGAATGATTTTGTCCAAGGTCAGTACTTATGACATCAGGGTAAAAATCTGTGATGTCCTAGAAAAACAGTTTTCGATGAATGTTTCAACATAATTGACTGTGTACCTTGTTCGCAAACAAGACACCCTTGAGTTCCTTTAATTCTATATCCTGAAAAATTTCCATAAGCAAGAAAGACATTTATCATCCTGTATAACATGTATCTCAAAGTGAAATATTCATTTTTTAAGCATCATACAATGTAACAACTTAATCCCACAATAATTTTAAATACTCGATCAATGGATCCAAATAAACATCAATATCATTACCCGATTGTTTTGGTCCTGATGTAAGCATAGATAACATGATGTATTTTAATTTAATGCATAACCACGGTGGTAAGTTATAATTTACCAACATAACCAGCCATGTACTATGACTACTACTTTGAAAACCAAAAGGATTCACTATATATGTAGATAACCCAAGATGAAGGTTTCTCAGCTCGTTTCCAAATTCAGGATAGTCATTATCAATTCTCTTCCATTGAGGAGAGTCTACTGGGTGACATTGTTTCCCATCTTTAATTATTTAATCTTCATGCCATGTCAATTGTAATATAGTCTCCTCACTTCCATATAGGCGCATAAACCTTGTAATGATTGGAAAGTACCATACAAAATTTGTAGGATTAGATTTATCTTTCTTGTATCGAGAAGAACCACACTTTGGGAATTCTTTAAGTGATTTGTGGTCCTTAAAAAATAGTATACAGTCATTCGGGCATGCGGTATTCTTTCAGATATCATACCCATCGAGAGTAGCATTTTTTTGGCGTTGTATGTTCAGCTTGGGAGCTCATTATCTTTTGAAAGCATGTCATTCAAGAGAGCAAGTAATCTTGTAAAACTGGCATCACTCCACCCGTTGCCTACTTTCAAATTATACATCTTCAGTATGGCTGACAATGATATATATTTAGTTCAACCAACATACAATGAAGTCTTTTCACAACTCTCTAACTTCTCAAACAATTTTGGGAAATCAAGAAGTTCATCTTCAACTGTCCTTGTCATTTCCTCAATACGATCTTCACCATCATTCACATATGTAAAAGACATTCTCCATATGATCATCTTCAGTGTTCACGCTTGTAATTATATCAGATGATCCATAAAATGAAATGCTATCCCAACCACTACCTACATTAATTTTTTCTTCATGTTTATTCCAACATGTATAACTTCGATCTATTCCGTGACAGATCAGGTGTTCTTCCAACTCCTCTGGACTAATTTGTATTGAATAAAAACAACATAAACATGGAAAAAGGATTTGAAAAGGGTCATATGCATGATATTTTTCAAACTTGATAAAATCTTTCATGCCATCTTCATACTCTTTTGTTAACCGATTGACATTCATGCATTCTTTATTCATATTCATCCTATTTTATTTAGTAATATTAATATTTAACAAAATAATTACACAAAATATGTTCAACTAGGGTCACCATCCAACTATAATCAATGGAACTAGCTATGGTAAATAATACCCTTACTTATCCATGTATTATTTATGACCAAATTAGATCACACCCATCTTCCCAACCAACAGATCAATGGAACTAGCTATGAGAATCCCTTTCACTAGAATGTTTTAGTATCCCACATGTGATCTATATGCATTGTTGTAAACCAATTTTTTAGTGTTTATCTAGAAACATAATGTCTCAAGTCAAGAACTATGGTACTAAACTAATAGATGGTATGATTTTCAATAGAGTTCTTGTGGGTGGAAGGATTCATTACATGTGTTTTTATGGTTATTTGACCAGGGTGTCCATAAAGTTTCCCATAGAGTTCTCTAGTGAAGTGGTTTTCTAAGATTCAGTGGAATTTCACTAGTAAAAAGGTGGTGACAACATTGATATAGGTATGGTTTGGATTGATATTAAATGGTGTAGGAAATACAACATGGAAAACAAATGGCATACCAATCATGCCGACAACTACAACACCATACAAACACACAATTGTTCTCACAATCACAACACCATACAAACCAAACAAACACAATTTTAGATTCTACAAAGCATCCCTTATTCAATTCCGTTTGTTAATTCAGGGGTTATCATAGAATTTTTATCATCCCAGGGCATTCATTCATTAGACAAGTATACGTAAATTACCAATTTTCATATTCAAATGTTCAATAGGAACCAACCAACATGCAATTCATTTAGTGCGCAAACAAGGACCACCAATGACCACGATTTTCAGTGGGGCATTTAGCCCGTACATTTCACAACATAACCATCAATATCAAATAGTAATAACATGTGAACAAGAGAAAAACAATGAGTAAGAGGAGAAAACTCACCGTGAAGGTGTTGTTCTACGCGCGACAGAGGTGCGTTCACGACAGAGGAGAGGTGCACGATAGATGAGATTTCCAACTAAAAAGAAAACATAAAATGAGAACTCATATGTTATACCTATCCAAAATAGGTCCAATGAGATTTAGAAATGGTACATGTCTAGTTAAATAATTTTATTGGTCAATATTGGGATTTTATTTTTCATCTATGATATCTGCTTCCTGTTTATTTTTTTTTGCATATCAACTATTTTACTAGATGTTCAACTTATGAATGGGACATGTCTAGTTTTCAGGAGAAAGATCATTTTTAATTTACTCTAATTTAGGGGTAAAATATTCCACATTAATTGTATCTTTTTCCCAAGGGATCGTTGCTATACCATAGAGATCATGAACACCTCTTAGGTTAGTGGAAAGTCAAGTCAGTTTTTGGTTATGATACCAGCCTGGTCCATATCATTACATCTTTAATTGTAACTGACCCATGTCCATTTAAATATAGGATTGGGGGGGGGTCAGACACTAATATATTACAAACTCCACTAGAGTTACTATAGGGGTGGCTCATGATAGTATCATATCTAATAAATCTTTTATAGATTGGACGTTAGAGTAGTCACAACTAAGGATTTCCTCATTTGTATGGTAGTAATGTTTGTTGAACCTAGTGTGTGAAGTAGACATCAGAAACTAATAAGTGATTAAAACTTATGTGATGACTTCATAACCTATGAAAAAATATATAGGAAATATCTTACAATACTCATTGAATCTTAATAGGTTTGGTTTCATTCATCATATAGTTACAAGTGACGTGGAATGTGTAAATGATATGCTTGGGGGGGGGGGCAAAATGATGTATAGATGTTGATGAAAATGATGATGTGGAAGTGTGTTTAAATATTCATTGTATATTTTTCATTATAATGAGGTTGGCTTAAGTAATTATATTTATTTTGGTTGTGTTATTACATCATGAGGTTCAATAAGAACAGGTGCATCAAGTATCCAAGCATCAAATGGAATTAATCGGAAAGGACCTAAATATAATGGAGAACAAGACATGCATCACAAAAAAACACATAGGCAATCTGGGAAAAAATGCATCACAACAAAACACATAGGGCCATGCCACAATGGGTCCCAAATGAGAAAGAACTATGACACAAAGGAGATGGCCACACCACAATGGTTCCTGGTAAAAACACATCTATAATCCATATGCACGGTTAACAATGAGATCATATAATCTAGGGGAAAGGGACTATGATGCATTGTTAATCGCTACACCATAACCTCTAAGCTCTCACACACTAAATATCATCCTATGATTTAGCCTAAAATGGGTGAAAATGAGAAACCAGAAAAATGTAAAAAAATAGGTCATATTAGCTCAACCAAGTGAAACACTATATGAAAATGAAATAAAACTAAAATAAAAGGAATAAGAGAGGTAAAATTATCCTAGGATCTCTAATATAAGTGATGAAAGATGAAATATACAACAGGTGAGAGAGAAACACCCAAGAAGAGAGGAGGGGGAGGGTGACGTAGCACGGAGGGGTTCTGGACGAGAAAAGGGAAAAAATCCAATAAAACATAAAAGGTTCAGAGGGGAATTTTTGTAAAACGTAACTTTTTAAAAGGGTTAAAGGTTTTTCCATATGGTTTTCAAAACCATGTTCAAACTATACAGTCTTCACTTTCCAGGACATACCATGTCACATGGTTAATGCACATGGTTTAACAAACAATGTGAAAACCATGAGAAATGACTTTAAAATTTATTAATTAATTTTTTATGATTTTATAAGGCCCCTCACATGATTTAAACAATCTGCATTCTTATTCAAACCAATATTTACTATTGTGGTGCATAGTTATCACTAATTATGTGTAAACCATGCTCCTTAGGATGCTACCCACAAAACCAAAATTTAAACTCCTAAAGCTTTTGTGACTTGTTTAAGAACCTAAGACACATCTCGAGCCTCAAACTATATAAAAAAACTTCTTTAATATGTCCCAACTTCTAGGTTTTATATCCAAACCTCATTTTAAAAAATGGTTTGTCCACTAATTGAAAAAAATTCTATCTCCTCCTGAAAATTCAAATGCCAATATGGATGAGGCATTACAAACTCTTCACCATTTTTCTTATCATACTCGATATGTCATAGTGTTAATACTATTGAATCACCATTATTGGTTATTTATTTGGAGTCAAAAAAACGCATTCTATCCCTGAAATCCCAACATTCTTTCAAATCGTAGCACCCAACAGAAGATACAATGCCACCTGATCCTGAGCCAAAGCTCATAACCATCATTGAGATGATGAGATGGTACTTACTCAAGCTTTTCCATCTTGAGAAAATATCATGTAAATGTTTAGTCAATCACCCGGTCTAAGATACTCCCCACCATAATACTTAATTCCTAAAATCCAATTTTGATCCATGGTGCCTCCCACCTACAAAATTTCTTACCAAAATCCATTTTCAAGTTTTTAATGACACACCTAGTGCCAATTACAATGAAACTTACCCAACCACACATGAGAATTACAGTACAATGTCGGTCTTCTCCTTCATTCCCATATTTATGAACTCCATAGATAAACCTCCACCATCCAAGTACAACCTAAACACAAATATTTTCCTTGTAAAGACTCAGATAGATCTAAAAACTTCCCATCATAAACAATATTAAATAATCAATGCACGTGTCAAATCATTACATATAACATCACATGATAGCATAAGTCGAACATCCTCCACATGAACTAACTCAAAAGGGTTGGAAGCCACTAACATGTTATCTCACTTTCTAATCTAAATTACTAACTCTAAAGGAATACAAAAACCTACTAATAATACACATCATAGTCTAAACCAAACATCTTATGTCATTTTTAGTTAAAACCCTAGATAACCAAACTAAATAATTCTCGACTTCCACCACCAATATTCCATTAAGAACTAGAGCATAATTCCTTGCTCGTTGGGGGAATACCATGATCATCTTAATATATAATGGTCTAATCTAACCCTTGATGTGATTACATAGTCAAAAATAACCCAATTAAACTAGACACTATGCTAGCACTTAAGAACCAGCATGTAACCAATAGAATCCTTTCTATACCACGTCATCTATATCCAGCTCAAAATATCCTCTCAGACTCTAATCATCACCAAATAAAAACAACCTCTGGGATTCCAAAAGGCATCCAGATTTCATAAAAAACACATGTGCACCAATATCCAGTGCTTTCAAAATGACCCAAAGACTAGCTCTGCACACCAACTTCCTTTCTAATACAGAAGAGTAAAAATTCATTACACAAGAGACTCATCAGGGGGAATCCATGTGCTGTAGATGAGGCTTCAGATATGATCTTAAAATAAGGAGGAAGCGCCGAAGCAAGTCACATGGACAAGGGGACCGCACAAGGAAGAGAAGGAGAATGAGGAAGAGGAGGAGGAGGAGGAGGTGGTGGTGGCGACGGAGGAGGATGAGTTGGCGACCAAAGGAGGAGGAGGAGGAAGCGACGACAGAGGAGGAGGAGGAGAAGGGTCGTGGCATAGAAGGGGTCATGGCAAAGGAGGAGGAGAAGGCAACGATGGAAGAGGAGGAGGAGGATGGTCACAGAGGAGGAGGAAAAGGCAGCGGTGGTAGGGGAGGAGGAGGAGGAGGGGTTGCGGTGGATGAGGGGTCACGACAGAGGAGTGGTCGACGACGTAGGGTTAAGCTTCCGCGAAGGATTGAAAGGGTGCAAGGGAGGAGGAGCCTATTAGGGTTCTTTTATAAAAACCATTGGAACCTTTATCAATGATATTTAAAATCGATGATAAAGGTATGTTTTATCAGCGCTAAAATAAAAATCACTGATAAAACATACCTTTATCAGTGCTTTATTAGCATTGATAAGGATAAGAATTTATTAGTGCTAAAAAAGTGCTGATAAAATACCTATTTATTGGTGCTAAAATCATAGTGCTGATAAAGACTTATTTTTTCAGCACTTTTTCAGCGCTAATAAATATAGGCCTTTATTAGTGCTAAAAAAGCGCTGATAAAGGTATAATTTTAATAATTTATTTATATTCTTATATATTTATTTAAAATGATATATAGGAAATATATATATATATATATATATATTAATAATTATAACTATAAATAGTATATATTTATAAATATTGGTATATAATTGTTAATATATATATATATATATATTAATAAAATTATAATTACAAATGTATTTGAAAAGTATTTATATATATTATTAAAAATATAATAAAATATATTTATTATTTAAATATATTTAATGTAATTTTATAAGTACATTTTTTTAGAACATATATAGTTCATATGGGTAATATTATGAATTAATCAATACCACATCAATGGACAATGAGATGTAATGTATAAATGAACATTCCTGCATATGATACATAACATATACGCATGATCAATATATTCGTTGACCAAATTCATTAGAAAACACATATATATTCAATAATTTTAATTATAAATATATATATTAAAAAATATTATATATTTATAAATAAAATAAATAAAATAAATAAAATAAATAAAATAAATAAAATAAATAAAATAAATATATTAAATATAAAAAATATAATAAATACTATCAATTAATCTAATAACTCCAATAAATCAAATAAATATAATAAATCTCTAATAAATATAATGAATCTAATAAATATATTTATTATTTAATGTAATTTATTATAATATTATAATTATTTAATTATATATATTTATTTAATTATAATCTTAGAAACCATTTTTTTATATTAAAACATAATATATATATTTTTGAATTATTAAATTATATATATTAATTATAAACATTTGATTTTATTTAATGTATACAAATAAACATTATTTTTGAATATAAATATAATAATTTTATATAAGTAAATAATAAAAAATTTTGTCAGCGCTAATAATAGCATTGATAAATGTATCCTTTATCAGCGCTAAGAAAAACACTAATAAAGGGTACACCTTTATCAGTGCTTGTTTTAGCGCTGATAAAAGGCAGTGCTTCCCTTTCCCAGTTTTGTGGTAGTGCCATGTCACCATCAAGCAACCATGCTAGAACCTCAGCTGTGATAACAACCTAGGTAGATAAAAAAACATCACCCACCCAATGCCTTTTATAGAAAGTAGAGAGCATGATGTTTAGAGACTACCACTGGAACGGTATGATCCTGATCCTAGAGGCTACACATAGAGGTTTTTAGGCACTAATTCCCATGAGCCCACCTTGTTCAGGGAAGGATGTAGTGAAACTGGTGATACCCATTACCGCTATTAACCACTTTAGGATCCTATCCCTAGAGTGAGACAATCAACTTATTCCTTAACTTAGTATGGTGGATCAATAGGTATACTACAACTCTATCTCGATTCATGAGATATTAAGGGGGGATCTTATCAATTGTTTCCACCAGTACTATCCCGCCAATGTCCCTCAGTCACTTACTGAGGGTACTACCTAACAGATCGCTACCCTAGACACTCATACCCAGGAACCACGGAGATCCCATCAGGCACAAAAATATGCAGATCAGGGGGAGAGGTCTCATATCCCTACCTCCACTGAAAAAATCCCACCAGTATATTCCTGTGGAAACTAGTAAGCAAGATCACATTCCTGTTCACCTAGGCCAAGTCTTCCCTTATATTATGGCAGTAAGCATAGGGTAGGAATATATCCCCACCCCCACATATGAATCCCATCGGCATATTCCTATGGAATAGGAAGAAATAGAGTGGGATTATATTACTACTTCAATCAAAGACATCTTCCGGTATATCTTGGAGAATGAGAATGTGCAGGCCTATATTCCTATACATACTCTACTAAAGTGCCACTATATTCTGACAATGAAAGAAGAGTTCCACCAACAAATTATGACACTGGTAAAGATATAGGGATATGCACATATACCTATCCCAATATCCATAACAACATATCACTATTATCAACATGAACATGTGGCTACTCTAGATAAAAAACATATTCTTGCTCCTGTATAGGAGGATTATCAACATATTCTAGTAAAGGATGAAGAACAGAACTGGGATCACATTCCTATAATGACTAGGGTCTTCCAACCTAGTTTTGAAATCACCTTAGGCAAGCACACATTCCTATCAATGAAATCGAGCAACATATTCCAAATGCATAGGGTTAAGATTATATCCCTGCTCAAATTGGGGTCTGCCAACCTAGTTTGGAAATTACCTCAAAGAAATCTCATATCCCTACTGATGAAGCTACTCGGTATATTCTAGAAGCTTATAGAAGTTAGGATCACTTTACTACTCCCACCAATTAAAGACTAAATCAGTATCATTTGAAGGGAATACAAGAGGAGTTTTATATCCATTATTCTATTCTGAAGGTCTGTTGGAATATTATGATGATGGATATACATTCAAATTGGGATAATAACCCTACATATACCAAGGTTGACTGGAATATTATAAAAACCACTCAAGGGAAGACTCATATCCCCACCGATGAAAGAGAATATCATAGTAATACTACAGTAGCTTATCAGTAGTAGGCTCATATTCCCATATAAATAGATGATCATTAGGATATTTTGATGACCACCATGTATCAGGCTCATACCTCTACTCAACCTCAAAAGTTAGGTTGGAATATTCTAGACATGATGCATGATGAGAATCATATTCCTAATATGCTTTATGATAGTGTCATGAAGGCTGTAAAATTTGTACTTACAACACTTTGAGGGTTTTCCAACTCTTCATCTGAATTAGAAGGTGATAACTACCATGATAGTCCTCCTCGTAGTAGTATAGAGATGGATTAAAGAAGTCTTATTTTGTACATCTATCATATATAAAACCCCCATGGTGATATATCAACCATATAATTAAATCCATCTTCTATCAAGAAATCATTGTATAGAGAGGTGCTTGACACACCAGGGTTAACCGTATGTAGTTTCCCATCAACTATGCACAACACCTCACCTTGATTAATAGGTGACCTAGAGAAGTGATCTATGTGGTCTGACCAGGTGGAGGATTATGACCCTAATGAATAAGGGGAAAACATGGTTACATGCAGGGAGATTTCCAAATATATCCTCCCAACTATGTTTTATCCCATCACTAATTATGATTATGAAGTCATAGATGAGACAAAATAAGAGTGTACGCCTTAATTTCACCAAAACATATGATAAACCTTTAAATGGTTAAGAGGTAGACAAATCCCTTATAAAGTATATGAGTTTCACTTCTAGTACATGAACACGATCTATTGTTAGATAGACCTAGCCTATTTCTCTATAACTCAATACCCAAGATCAGAAAGGCACATACAGATACTATAACATGCTTGATTCTATAGCATGGCATCTCTTTGGAAACTAATCGATGAATCCCCATCATACATCCATATATGAGGATGGGTAAATTATGGAGAATTGAACTTCATACCATCACCAGGATAAAAAAACTCCCCATATATGACATCCTTCAATGTCATAGTCATAAGAGAGAACACGAGAGCAGGTAGTGCATAGTACATTTGGTTAATCCAACAAAACTCCTCTACTTTGAGAATTCAATGATGTCTTTAATGGAGAGAGAGGGATGCCAATGGGATTCTAAGCTGAGCCTCTTAACATGTCTCAAGTATAGAATCTTATTTCATGGACTAACTAAGATCCCCATGTAGCAAGTTACTCCCATCACAAGCAATCATTGCACCCATCCCATGAACAAAACAATTGTACCGAATCAGGCAGATCTCAATGAAATATTCCAAAGAAACTATCCATGATCAAACCCATCCCATAGTATTGGGGGCATTTTTACTACCACCAACACCCCTAGGGACATCAAACCCCATGAGGGTCCCAAAAAAATTAGTGGTGACTCCAAACCAACCCCATCCAATAGGGTTGAGGGTATTTTTATCTCGATCGCCATCCCAGGATTCATAAGATCCACAAAAATAGAATTAGAGAGTTCCAACAATGACTCTAAACCAACCCCAACCCATAGGACTGGGGGCATTTTTACCAACAGCTAGAACCCCACTTGTTCCTACCACCGTGAGACACACCCCTTTCATTCAGGGCTCACTTGACAAGTATGGTCAAAAACTCCCTCAAGTTCACTATTCATAGGCCAGAGCAAGAATAAAATATAACAAAGGAAATAAAACCCCTCAAGATTTATAATCCAATACATCCTAATAAGAATGAGGTTTAGGGGAAAGAACTTGTTGTAACTCTTGAATGGGAAACAAGCGATACAAAGCTACCCTACTATTTGGTCAATGAAGGGGTGACTATTATCACATGGTATGCCTCAATGAACATCATCACCATAAATATAAAAAATGATGTGGAATAAGATGAAAAAAAGAGGGGTGCAACATGGAAATGGTACCTCAAGAGGTAGGTGATATTGATGCACAAACTGAGGCTGCACGTATGCAGAATTAGAGGAGGAAACTAAACCCGACACTTCTAAATAATGAGTTTCCACCTCTTAGATGGAATTATACCAAGGATAAAGGGAAGTACATGACTATATCCCACTCACTACCTAGAAGGGCTAAAATCCCCTATGAAGAGGAATGACTATCCCAATATAGGTATGAGATATAGAACCTTAGACAGATCAATGAGGCATTACTTAGGAGAAATATCCCCAATAGAGTTTTCCTTCAAGTAGAAACATATTCCCATCCTCCCACCCATAAAGAAATTACAATAATACCTTAAGGGTGGAATTTGAGAATCAATATGGATCTAAATCTAGAAGATCAATTTATTTAAATGACGAGGTTGATAACGACCATGATTTTACTCCTTTATGGTGATAACCTCCTCCTTGTTAGGGTGATTATCTAGCCCCAACATGAATTGAAAAGTAGTAGGATAGGAAAGTGGGACAACCACATAAAGCCTCACCCACTACCCATACATAGTAAGTGGTCCATATGGTGGTACATCTAGAACTCCAAAACACCATTGAGTCCCTAGTATCCCAGATGGAATCCATGGAGGGGTGAAGCACCCCCGTACAACCCAAAAATAAGCTATACCCTAAATGGGTGGATGAAAATTTTTCCTTGACCAATTTTGATAACCCAATATTCTCAACCATTATTTGCATGAAGGACCTAGAATAACATCTCATACACTTCATATTCTAACGTGGCCCTATGATGGGCTCATGAGACTAGAAAGAGACAACAAAACTATGATTCTTTGTATAGAATCTGGTAGCTCCAACTATTGTTTGGTACAATAGCTATCCAGTAGGTTTTATTTCAGGCTAAGAAGACCTTCTCTGTCAATTCCTTTTATTAATTCATCTCCATTCTAAAGAAAACAATTATTGTAGACCTCACCAATTGAAAAAAATGTAAATATGAGAGGGTCTATGACTTTATTACTATATGGAAGGGTCCAACATAATCAATCAGTATACCACTATTACAAGAGAAATTACTCGAACTCTATGTTGAGAACCTTCAAGATGAGATACAAACACCTTTAATCCTAATGAATTACCTAGGTGGATTTTGTGAGTTTACATAAATGAAAAAACAACTAGAAGATTTTATTTGGAGAACTAAGTCCAAATATCATCCCACGTATGTGAAATAGGGAAAAAGTCTTTGCAAAACAGAGACTACTGCTTTCACCCTCAAACCAGTAATGACACTCACTGGAGTTCCTAGGTAGCCCCCAAATCACTCGACACCTCCCACCAAGTTGAAATAACAAAAAAACTACCCTCAGACAGAGGTAAAAAGAAACCAAGGCTTCCCATGATTTGATAAATGGAAGAACAAAGTATATTCCTTTCAAAATTAATAGGTTCCTAGTTATTTCATCATAGTCATAGAAAAAAACCTCCTAAAACTACCAAATCCTATGAAACCCAATGAGGTCAACCTCAGTGACCACCCCAACTATTTACACTTTCATTAGAGGATGGGTCACACTATCTTGGGTTGATTTGTATTCAAATACATACTCTAGGGTCTGAATAGGTGATACTGGGAAAAACCCAAGTACAACTAACCTATGTGACCACCACCCAACTAAAAGAAGAGGGTGACTGCAAATAAGTTACTACTAGGAATGAACATAAGTTTGATAACTGCATGAATTGGAAGACAATTGACTGATCTCACACCGCCCTCAGAGCACAACACGATTCCAACAATGAGAAAGTTTCCATTGAATCCACCTTTTGAAGGTAAAATTAATCATCAGATATAGGAAAATGAATAAGAAAAATAGTCATATCCAATGCCCAAACTGGATCTAACTCTTATATATTTCTTTCCCTCAGCATATAGAGAATGGGAACCACCCCACTAAACTGAATCCTCATCGAATAAAGAGAACACTTTTTTGTTCTGTTAACATTATTCACTTAACATACCCTTTATCTGATGATGAATATGCCTCCAAATATGAGTTCCTTATACCTGAATGGGGAGACAGAGATTGAGTCCACATAAGAAGAGGGTATAGAGGATGTCATAGTCATGGTCAACCCCAATACTCTGGTCATATCCTTTTAGAATCCATATATGTATCTAATACCTATAGGCAAGTACTTAAACAAGACCAATACAAGAAAATAGATACCTCAGAGCCATTTATAAGTCATTTGAACCCAATCGTCATAAATGACCAGCTAATAGGGGGGAAACTATCCGATCAACCTAAATGGATGGGTAGTTCAGCATGAACTGTTCCATTATCAATAGATGCTCCTTCAACCCCAGCCCAAACACTAAGCCCATATACCACATACACTCCATTTAGAAACAGATTCTCCTTCTACCTATTCCATTAGCAACAAATGCTCTATTTATTGACTTGTTCCATTAGTAATAGATTTTCCTTTGACCTCCACCCAAACACTAGGATAGTCTACCTCAAACACTTCATCTCATAATCCAAATGCTGAGGAGAAACCATACCTTGGGAAGCACAGACCTCAAGAACATAAATATAACATTTTAAAATAGTTTTTTACTATCCTAGATAAACTGTGAATCCTAAATTCTCTACATATTTCAAAATAACTTAGAGAGGAATTTATCAAGGCCTTTCAGAGTGCCCAAAATTTTGAGACAAAAGTCTCCATAGAAAAGGTTTGTTGGATGAAAAATAATATATTAAAATGTCATACTACAATATCATTCATAGATAAAGATAAGAAAGAATCTATATAGGGACATACTAGACCCCTGTATGTTTTAGGAAAGCTTGAAAATGTCAATATCTAAAGAGAACTAGCTGGAAATGGTTCCAAGATCAACCTCATATAAGTCCAAACCCTTTGATGTTTAGGATATAGTGAGAAATATTTGTACCCAACGAAGATGAACATTTAAGCATACAACAAAAGCAAGAAAAGTCCCCTTGGAAATATCAAGCTTAAGAATCAATTTAGGGACACTATGTATAATAATATTTTCATGGTTATCCAATATGTCACAACATATAATGTCCTTCTTATATGACCTTGAATCCATATCCATGTGGTATTGACATCAAAATTCAATCAATGTTTGAAATAACCCATTGATGAAAAGGTTGACACACTATATGGTGAAAACATCCCCTTTGAATCCTACAAGCCTGTATATGATAAGGAAATTTTCTACAGAAGGGAAGGAAAAAAATGATGATGGAGGGTGGAATAGAAGTTACTTCTCCCAATGGATTGGGAACCACCCCTAAAAATCCCTAGATAATAATAAAAAATGATTATGTGATATCTATAAAATAGATCAAGGTAATAGACTCAATCATAGTGAGCTATTATAAACCAAAAACTTCATTTACATATGTCTACATGATAAAAATCATGCCAAATAAAGTGGATTTGTTAAGGTATATCCATACTAATTCTCTATCGGGATATGAAAATTCTTTTACCCCCTTATAAAAATAAAATAAAAAATGCCTCCAAGACATCCCCTACAACTTGGGATTTCCATGCCTCTCCTTTCACCAGTAGTAGCATAAAATAAGACAAGCATCTCAAGAATCCCCCTACAATGACTATGTTGGTTCAGGATGTCAATGTATCTCCTTGTGGCCTTTAGTACCTCAAAAGGAATAGATATTACCTCGAATTATCCATCATGACTAAAGATTACCTCATAGACACATAGATAAAAGAGTAAGGGGATGACCTTTGGAACACACCTCCCATATTTGAGGAAGGAATCTCCACCACCATCGATGATCTTAGGCAGTTGAATCTAATAATATAATAATACTCACAACCTATGTAACATCACTCAATTAGGAACTCTCTCACATGGAAAAAAGGGTTGGTTATGGGACCTCAAGCACGCCTCCCCATATGCCAGAGGCTGCTGACTAGCAGTGGGGGTGTGATATCTATAGTGGGGAGACTATACCCCCTGGTATGAAGTGTCATAATAGTAGAAATAATCCATATAAGAACTAAATTAGTGTAATATATATAGAAGAAAACATATAACAAAACTAGTAAAATAAAAGAGAAACTAATATATAAAAAATGAGGAATAATGCAATGAGAAGCTGATATGTATCTAAATTTCAAACTAAAAACAATACAATAAAAGATTCATATAACACAAGATAAACCCAAAATACTTAGGAACCAAACCCAATGTCGGACCCATATCCTAACTCAATCTTAAATAGCAATAAATAAGGTCAACAATAAGGTCCCTTTCCCTTTTCCATACCTACATTCATAAAATCTGCTTGGGTACCAAATGGTGGCCTGAATAGGGTGTGAGTAAAACTCAGTATATTGAAAACACCATTTCTAAGAAAACCATTTTGATAAGATATGCATGCAATAATGTGATAAATAAGTGTATTAATTAATTCAAAAATTAATAAAATTACAACAACAACTTTCTTCAGAACCATGTAAGAATATCTTTGATCATGTCTCATAAACAAGCCAACCATAACCATATAACCATGGTAAAACATAAAATGCCTTGGTGATATGCTGGAATGTCTATGTGCATGCCTCAAAACCATGAAAACCACAACCATATACCCATGGTATAACAATTCACTGGGCCAAGCCCGCTATATAAGCATCACAACACATATCAGGGCCTAGCTCAATATATAAGCATCTTAGTATGTTCCAGGGCATAGATCAATATATAAGAATCTCAACATATGTTAAGGAATAACCTAATATATAAGAAATTCTACATGTGTCAGGGAATATTTCGGTATATAATCATCTCAACATGAGTTAGGGAATGTCCCAGTATATAACCATCTCAGCATGTGTCAGGGCATAGCCCGATGTATAAGCATCTCAGCATGTGTCAGGGCATAGCTTGATATATAAGCATCTCAACATGTATCAAGGCATAAAATGATATATAAGAATATCAATATGTGTCACTAGTGCATACCATAATAGAAAGAATAACACAATATGACCACATAAGACTAAATGGTTAATTCTACTAATTACCATTTGTCTTTAAATTTACCCATCATTTAAATTAAGTAATTAAGCCATTTTCATGAGGAATCTATATCAAGAAATCACCTAAATAACATTTCATGCTAAAATAAATTATGATCCATTTCTAAATAATTATTTTCAAAGGTTTTCTCACCCAACAGTATCCATAATTCTGGTCACACTGTTAATTGAATCCAAAGGGACCCAATGAAGAATCCAACATAGGATGATCATCATTCTAGTAAATTAATTAATTCTTACACACATGAATTAGTGAAATCACAATATTTCATATACTTAACAATTGAAAATTAGACCATAAAAATGACCATGGTCGATATATCACATTGAAAATATCATAGAATGACGGAAGAGAAGGGAAAACAAAGAAAAACCTCTTACTTGAGGATCAATTGCATAAACGAGAAGCATGAATGTAACGACCAGAAAATTTATGAATAAAATTATATTTATTTTAATTAAATATCTTATGGATATATAAAAACATTCACTCTTTTGTTTTATTATATCTAATTGGATTCAAATGATTTTTATGTATCCTTACCATTGATAGTATAACCGTTGAATAACGATCACATGACAAGTATAAATATAGGGTTTTAATGAATCATTTTGGAACAAAAAAAGGAAGTGATGACCTCAACCAGTAGGATCATAACCTATGAAGCCCATTTATTATAGATTTAGAGGTAGATAGAATTTCTTGGATTTTACCTAGACCAATCCCAAGCTGATATCTAATAACTTAAGCATGACCAAAACTGTTTATGGGAGAAGTTCAAGCTCATCGAGATCATGAACCAAACCATGTTCACTGAACGACCCCATGAAAACCCCACCATCAGACACCTTAATCTTAGAGCGTATACTGGTGTAATAAAAGGATATGTATCAAGACACCATAATTATGAGTATGTATATTATTTTTGTATATAATAATAAATATACTTTCATTCTATTAATGTTACATTGTAAATGATTTTGGAACACAAATAGTATTTTTGGTTAATATTAAAATTCAATTAAGAAATATATTTTGATGAATTAATGTATTTTTTAATTAAATAATATTTTAATAAAATATTATTATTATTAAATATAAATGATCATATAATTTTTATGAAGTCAAATGTAATTTTTTAAGTTTTGAAAACGGTTTTTGTCAAAAAATATCAATTTTCAATAAATATCATTTTTTATTAAAAAATTAAAAATTCATATATTTAAAAAATTATTTAGATAAAATGAATATTATTTTTTTAACCAGGATGTTGAAATTATCCAACAGTGGATTTTTTATAATTTTCTAAGATAGTCAATTTTTTGAGTAAAAATTAAATACTGTATAAATATATAATGTGTTTTATGACATCATAATGACCTAATAGTGATGTAATAAAATAATATAAAAGGGATATTAATATAAACATATATTTTACCTTTTAAATAATGTAATATTATATTTGTTTTATTTATTTTATAAATCCTTAGTGAATCCTCCAAGGCATATAAAATATTTTAAGATTTTAAAATCATTTCCTTGAAAGTGTGACTCACCTCTATATAATAAAAGCAATATTTTAATATCTTAGGAACTTAGCCTTATAAAATAATTTACACCACTCCCCTTTTCCAAAAACTATAGGAAAAAACCATGATATGGTTTGTGGTTTTGAATATTTTATTGTGTAGTGTCCAAAACCAAAATAATAAAGAAATCCCCCCCTTTCCTATATAAACCCACCCAAGAACCCATTTCTATTCACTAAAAATCTTTTAATCTTATCCACAATATGGTATATACTCCCTATAGTCCTCCTAGGGCACCCCAATCTCCCAGGAATCCTCCCCCAATCCTTTGGGATCACACTTCTGAGTAAGGGATCCTCACCTCCCTCTCTTCATTTCAATTAAAGAACCTTGTTTGAAATTTGTCTTTTAAATTTCAATTGGTTATATTTTCATCCATTTATAATCAATTAAATAAATTCCATTTTATTTTATATGAATGGGGTATCATTTATTTCCCCTCATTTGGACCCTTACCTATGCCGTTAATATTATGAAATTCTGCAAGGATTCATTCCGTTCTCATTTTTATCCAAGTTTACTTATATTATCACACCCTTTTATTTTCATTTAAAATCTAAGGGGAATATTTTTTAACCTCCACCATACTTACCTTATTATGTTTTAATGATGATATACCCCTTTCTCTCTCATTAATCCCTCCCATGTACACCTGTTACCATGCTGAAATTTCGTAAGAGTTATTCTATTTCTCATCTTTCTTCAAGTTTATTTATTATGTTAAATCCTATATTTCCAAATTCCTTATGTTGGGAAATGTATTTCTATGACCATATTACTTTCCATTTCATGTATAAATTATGAGATACCCCTTTCTCTCTCATCAACCCATTTTATGAATTTCTATTTGACGTAGTTATGCTATAGAAATTGTACCATAATTTTCCATGCCAAAATCATTATGTAGTGAATACCATACCCATATCTGTATCAAGGGTATTCACATTTATGAACATATAATTGTTTATTTTTGACTTAAATTCATGTATTCCACATTCCATGATTGTGTAATAAATGATTATTTTTAATGAATCCATGTTATACGATCGATGTGGTACACTTAAGCATGAGATTGAAATGTTTATAAAGTGTGAGCCCTAATAGCACTCCAATGCATTGGGTAATGTTTAGTATCATGATACGCCATGCTGGGATAGGGGTTTACCTTATTCCTTTATAGGACTTTTTCCACCATTTTGGGACAAGGGGTTTTCCTGGTTCCTTTATGTCAATGATGTGGTATTTTAAGTTGTTGTCACATTTCCATGTTATGATAATCATGCCTTATCATGCCTTTATGTTCATGTTTCTCTTATGCACCACTGATATGCCTATTTCCTCACATGTATTGTATTCTTAATGTTATTTTTTTACTCCCTTACTAGGCTTTATATCTCACCACTTTTCTTATGTATTTTCTCAGGTTATCTCATGCAATGTTAAGTACGAAGGAATACTGTGGTCATGTAAAAGAAGATTTCAATAAAGATGTGTATTTAATATTTTATTTTGTTATGTAATGTTCTTAAGCCCCAAAGACACTAGACCTCTAGATCTTTTGAGTTTTATTAAGTGTAAGTTTATGTAATAAATCATGTTTAGATATGAAATAATGAGTAGGGTTGTTATAATTAAATGGAGAGAGCCACTTCAAAATCACCTAGAAGATGCCCTAGGGTTGAGAGGAGAAATATTCATGTATGATGACTAATAAATCATCCATATGACATACATAAAAACTATTGCTCAGGGAATTACACAAAGTGTAACTACTTTACATGTCGTGTAATTATTTTTAAAGAGTTACACTGAAAAACAAGTCTCTATGGTTGAATATTTAATTTACCTGAACACTAAACATCGTGTGATTGGTTCACAACATGTAACCACTTCATGTCATGAATCAGTTCACAACATGAGTTTGTTGGATTTTATACATCGGGTAACCCATTTACACGATGCGTAAATTTACAACAAATAGTTTTTGTCCCAATTTACTTATAAAATCCTGAACCCCCTTTAAAGATTCTAAAAATATGGAGAATCTTTGGTAACACTTGAACCATTTATACCTAAACTCCATTAATTCAAACAGAATCCACGAACCGCTCCCCATGTGAATCCTATCCAGTTTTCTCAAGTTTTCTCACAACCCAAGTTTGTGTTTATCCAAACAAATAGACATCCATGATAAAAAACAACCAATAAGGTTTAAATTCGAGGAAAAAACAAACCAAAATAAGTTTAATGAAAAAATCATAGAGAGAAGTACCTGAAAAAAATGAGATATTACAACCTCCCCACCATATAATAGCTCATCTCTGAGATTCTCTAAGCATCACTATGGGGTATGGATTAATAAGTATTCCCACTGTGATCACATATAAGACAACCTATCCCAAGTATCCTCCAAAACTCAACCATTCTTCCACTGCACTTGAACCGATGGTATAGTCCTACCTCAAAGATATCACTCACTATGGTCCACAATCCATATCAGATGCTCCTTAAAGGATGCATCTATATCAAGCTCAACTTCTACTATGTATACCATGTGAGAAGGGTCTAGATGACATATTCAATGTTGTGACATGTGAAACACATCGTTTATGCACTGTAGAACTATGTAAGTGATAAACAACACACCACTAGACCAACCCTTTCCACTAACTCAAACGACCCAAAAAACTTGGGTGCTGGATTTCCCTGTTCCCTGATATGACATTGCCCTAATCTAGGAGACACCCAAAGGAAAAAATGATGAACAACCTCAAACACCAAAGGCCATCTATGATAGTCAGTAGAGGATTTCTATATTCTATTCATGGACACCAACCACCTCTGGATCAACTGGACCTTGTCAGATGTATCCTATATGAGACTTGGTCCAACAAGAACCGACTCACCTAACACTAACCAAAAAAGAGGTGAACATCACAACCTTCCATACAAATCCATTAAAGGTTCTATATGGATTTATTTATGGAATCTATTATTATATGAAAACTCCATGAGTTCTATATATTTCTCCAATGAACCACTAAAAACTAAAACATAGGATCATAACATATCCTACAAAACCTGAATAGTTTTGTCATACTGATCATTAGTGTAAGGATAATAGGGATTTTCCAAAAGAACCTACAATCCCAAATCCTTCTAAAGACACTACCAGAACTGCGATGTGAAATGAGTATCTATATTGTAAAAGATACTCCTCAGAACAACATGAAATCAAACTAGCTCATGCACATAAATACCACCCAAATCATTAACTATAAAGGTCTCCCTAATAAGAAAAAAGTGGGCTACTTTCGTCCGTTGATCCAAAATCACCGAAACTACATCATTCTTATGGGGTTTCTTGAGTAATATTGTTACAAAATCCATAGTGATATCAACCCATTTCCACTCAGGAATGGGAGAAGGCTATAATATCCCAGCTGGCCTCTGATGATTGACTTTCACTCGTTGACAAGTGAAACATTTCACAAAAAATCCTACCACCTTATTCTTTATTACTAAACACCAATAATGTCTATGAATATCATGATAAATCTTTTTCAGACTAGGATGTGCTTCCCATATAGAAGTATGAAACACCCTCATCATTTCCTCATGTAAGATCATAGAAACCCATACTTATCCATGAAAAATAAGAGAATTTACACTATCAAGAGACCATCCTGATGGTGTATCCCCACCATATAAGATATCTATTAGAACTAATAACTCCAAATCATATAACTACTTAGTCTTGATCTAGTACAAAAGTATGGGTATAACAAATGTCAAGTCATACCCACTTGGCCTTAGGACTCCTGAACATCTATATTTATGTCTAAAAAGAAATCCATAATCCACCACTCATCACAAGACTTCCAAACTTCCTCTCTCTGTGTCCTTCAGATCAATGAATCAATAACGACATTAACCTTTCCTAGTGTATAAGAAAAATTGAAGTCGAAAGACTGTAGATACTTGAACCACTTCCTTTGCTAAAGGTTTATGTCCTACTAAGAAAATATGAACTTGAGGCTCTTTTGGTATATTTATACCATACACATATTTTCCATAAGATAATGTGTTCAGAATCTCAGGGCATGTGTCACTACTACTAACTTCATATCATGAGTAGGGTAATTCTTCTCTTATAGTCTTAGGTTATTTAATCCAGAAGCAACAACTTGGTCATCCTAAACTAGAGCTGGTCTGAGTCCAACTCCAGATGCATAAAAAATACATGGTATATGATTTACCTAGTAAACGTAAAGTGAGGATAGGTTCTAAGGTAAGCCTACCATTTAGCTCCTGAAAAGATCTCTCAGAAACATATAACCAAATGAACTTCACCCCCTTTTTGGTCATCCCTAACATCGATAATTCCATATGGGAGAAGTCCTGGATAAAGTTTCTATAATAACCTACTAAACCAAAAAATCTCTAAATCTCAAAGACATTATTGGGTTTTCCCATGATACTATGGCTTAAACCTTATCTATGTATATAGACACTCCTTCCTCTAAGATGACATAGCCCAGAAAGTTCAATTTATCAATATAGAAACTATATTTGGTTAGCATGGGGTAAATATGATACTATATCAATGCACTCAAGATGATGTCAAGATATTTGGCATGCTCATCTGCTGACTAAGAGTACACTAAGATATCATCATTAAAAACCACCAAAAACTATTCTAGAAAAGGATGAAATATTCTATTCATCAAGGCCATGAATTTCTTTGATGCATTAGTCAACCCAAATGACATCAATAGGAATTAGTAAAAGCCATACCTACAACTAAAATTAGTCTGAGGTATGTCTAAAGGTATCAACCTCAATTGATGGTATCTTGATCCCAGATTGATCTTGGATAAGATCCTATAACCTATCAGCTAATTGAATAGATCAACAATGCATGGCAGGGGATACCAATTATTGACTGTCATTAGGTTTAATCTTTGATAATCAACACATAATCACAAGGTACCATCAACCTTTTTGTTGATGAGAATTGGAGAACCACAAGGTGATGTACTATATCGTATGAAACCTTTATCTTACAAATATTCTAACTGGAATTTTAACTCCTGAATATCTACTGGTACCATCCGGTAAGGTGGAATAGAAACTAGATATAATCCCAACACCAACTCGATCATGAAATCGATCTCTCACTTTGGAGGTAAGCCATATAAATCGTTAGGAAAGACATCCTAAAAATGATCTATTATTGGAGGAAAATAATCTTGCTGCATTCCACCATCATCTAGATAAAGACCAGCTATATGATATGTGAGACAATCCAATCTACACTGAATTGATCCTATATGACCAACCTGAAGATCCCACTCACCCTGATGATTTTAACTACCTCATTATGGAGAAAGGAAGGTAAATATCATCCTATAATAGTTGATATGATCCATATATAGAACTAGAAAATACAAAACTAGAATCAAATTGAAACCTATCATTTCTAGCAAAAATGGTTCCTAAAATAAATATTAACCACCAATATCTAAATAACACATCTTGAAATGTTTGATATTCTATGACCACACTCCCAATTGTGTATAATTGGTCAAAAACCATCCAATATTTCCACTACCAAATGTTTGAAAAAAGAGAAGATAAAAAGGAATGTGATGCTATTGTATCAAAAAAACATAGGAAAAAGTATATGATATAAGAATCATAACTCTAACAGTAGATGATATTGCATCCAAAATAGTCGGAACAGACTGTATAGCATGTGGAAAGCTCACCCCTCTGCCCTGGGCTCCATTCTGAATCCCTTGTACTATTCCATCTAAGTTGTATTGCCACTCCTACATTGGGGAACCATGTCCCCTACCAAAAATTGAATGACCAGTATAACTCTAGCTACCAGAATACCGAGGAGTAGCTATGCCCCTTCCAGACTCAAGTGATTTTCTTTATCCCCTTCCACTATTTTTTATGGAAAGTTCCCACAAAACTTCTGAATATGACCCAACCTTCCATATACATGACAATCAACTATGGGGTAAGGACACTATGGGTGATTGTGGCCAAAATTTCAACACTAATAGCACTATAATAGAATATGGTCCTGAGATGGATATCAACTTCCATGGATGCTCTACCCACTACTACCTTGTTGAAAACTGTTATAGCAGCACTTCTTTATACCTAAAGAAGAGCTCCTAGTTTTCCCTATTGAAAAATCCTGGACACTGCTCAAGGCCTCTCTCAGATTCTATTTTATGATGAGTATTTGATTAATCATGTCCTTAAAACCTCTCAAATGAAAAATTTCACATATGACCCAATCTCATTGTGAATCCCATCCTTAAAACATCTTTCCCTGCAGATCTCATCATCTACCAAATATGGTGCAAAATACCATAGTTCAGAGAAACGTTCAGTGTAGTCCAGCACTGACATACCCTCCTACGTAAGATGTGTGAACTCGTGAGCCTTCTCACCCCTCAACATATCTGGATAGAAGTTTTTCATAAACTCCATATAAATGTCCTTCCAAGATAACTCCACCTCCTTCCTAACTTGTTCAATAATTTTCCAGCAATTCTTGGTCGGTCCATGAAGAATATATGAAACAAGATTAACCCTACTATCAGTGGGTGTCTCAAGGTTCTTGAAGATCATATGGAATGAAATTATCTAGAAGTCGGCTACTAAGGGACCTCCCTCCCCAGTGAATGTAAGAAAATTCTATAGTTTAAAATCTCCTGTTATCTCAAACATCAAAGATATGATGTGAAAAATATCCCTTTACACGGATCACATGACCCTCAAGAAGTTGTTGTGAAGACTAACATCCATCAGATCCTCATGAACTATAGGAAGCATTGGATCAGATGTGTTAGGAGAATAATGATTACCACTCTTCTTATTCTCAATTCAAATATGACAAGGAGGGATTATCTCTAAAATAAAAATTCACACATTAGAGTACTAGGAAACAATAAGGTCAACCGAAATAGGTGAATAAAACTGAGAACCACTAAATCCAGGTATCTCTAAACATGGATTAACATGTTATTTAACATAACATAACAATTATTTTATTTAATTTATTAGGTATAACAAATATCTTATATCATAATCTATACAATAAATATATAACATTCATATAAATATGTCCCTTTCACGAACCATGAATGTCAATACATATCTCTATGTTCCTATCATTATGCATGCATAAATATATTGTGCTATACTGGGCCATGAATACAAATCTAAAAAACCAATAACATCATGAAATAATAACCTCACACAACATGTGAATCACACAAGGTGAAATAACATCAAACTATAACAAGCAAACATCATGAACAACAATCACATCCATCAATACTTGGATTTACCCCATACATGGGTTAACTTCTCCCATGCACAAGCTCATTACCAAGCCTCAACACATCCTAGTCCCCTTTCTACCTTTCCCAAATAGTAAATAAATAGAAAATAAAACATTCTCCCTTGATTCCATTTTGTAACATCCTCCGATTTAACACTCTCTCACATGATAAAAAAGGGTTGGTTACAAGACATCAAGCGCACCTCCCCATATGCCAAAGGCTACTAAATAGTAGTGGGGGTGTGATATATATAGTGGGGAGACTATACCCCCTGGAATGAAGTGTCATAGTAGTGTAAATAATTCATATAATAAAATAAATCAGAGTAATAGACATAGTGGAAACCATATAACAGAACTGGGAAAATAAAGGAGAAACTAACATACCAAAAAAAATGAGGAATCATGTAAATAAAAAATGATGTGTATATAATTTAAAACTAAAAACAATACAAATAAAGAGTCATATGAAACAATATAAACTCAAAATACTTTGGTCTTGAACCCCACGTTTGAACCATCTTGTAACTCCAACCCAAACAACAAGCAACAAGGTCAACAATAAGGTCCCTTGACCTTATCCAAACATGCATCCATGAAATCTGCTTAGGTACCAAATGGAGGCCCAAATAGGGTGTGAGTAAAACTCTGTATGTCGACACCACCATTTCTAAACAAACCAATATGATAATAAGTGAATGAAATAATGTGATAAATAGGTGTATTGATTAATTCAACAATTTATAAAATAAAAAAACTTGCTTTGACAACATACCAGAATATCTCTGAGCATGTCTCACAACCATACCAACTATAACCATATAACTATGGTAAAAAATAACCTATATCAGCACCATGTCGGAATGTCTCTGGTCATGTCTCACAACCATGCTAACCACAACCATATAACCATGGTATAACAAAACACTAGGCCAAGCCCTCTATATAAACATATGATAGTGATAATATTTTCCTCATTTTATATATTCATTTAAATTATTTAAATCCTCATAATTTATAAATTTGAGTTTATTTTAATCAATTTTGGATTTATGGGCTGTTTTAGGATAAAATATGAAAAGTGATTAATTCTAGAATTTTTACATATTTTTATCACAAGGGTATTTTGGGAATAACTTTTAAAATATTATTCCAATTTAAGTGATTATTTTTTTAGGATTCCTTATTTAATTTTCTACAAATTTTTATTCAAGACCAAGAGTTTATTCAACTATCTCGAGGCCCTAAAAAATTAGTAAATATGAAAAGTTGTTCGTGATGATAATGTGGACCCCACATCTGTAATAGATGTATAAATCAGGATATAGACCTCAAATTGAGGTGATTATACCTAGACTATAACTAAGACACATATATGAATTTATCCAATGAATTTTAGGGAGTTTTGAACTCATTAAATGGGACATTATATGTTATATATTTAAATAAGAATTCTAGAATTCTCGGCTAGAAAAAATCCATCCCAGTATAAATTCCATAAGTCCTTAGTAAGGTGGATAATTAATCAAAAATTTAAAGGGCGAATGAAAAAGACATTTATGAACAACTTTTATAAAGGATTTAACTCATTAATAGTCCATTTAATAGGTCAAAAACATGAAATATTTTGGAGGATAGATTCCAGCCTATAAAAGGAGGAGAGCTCCTCCTTCTCAAAACGTTCCATTCCATTCCATCCCATTCCATCCGAGGCACTGAGGGAAAGATATCCACTGATGGGGAATGACCATAAATATTCCACTTTTATTCTTAATTTATTTTATTTCTTTATTTTTATTTTAGTTTTCAATTGTAATTTAAATTTCTAATTAATTAATGCATTGTTTTTATTTTTGTGTCCCTCTTCTTCACCCTTATTTTTATTCCATTATTCTTCTTCTTTTCTTTTATTTTTATCATATTACCATCATGAACTATAATACTCATGATTATGAGTAACTAAATATAGGAATATCTCGAGGTAGTAATTTGTTTATTGAGTCTGAGACTATGTTTTTGACCTTCTTTGAGTTAATTCTAAGGATAATTTATAGTGGGTGTAATCATCATTGCAGTTTTCTAAAGTTTAACTTCATAATCTAAAACCATTTTTCCTTGATTGAGGAGGTGAATAGAGGGTGTTATTGGATATTTTTAGGTAGAATATTAATTTATAACCGGGGTATATTGAGGTGTTCACACATATGATGAAGTGTGTTAACTAAGGATATTTGAAGTTGGTCAATGAAGGTGCTCACTGAAAATTCTCTCGAGAGAACTTTATTTCTTCTCTAATTCCATTCTGTTTAGCATTGCATGGTAATTTATAATTGAATGTTAGTTTCATCTTATTTATGAATTTAATTTATTTTATTAAATTCCATTTATTTCATAAATTATAAATCAACAAAAACAAATAGTTCTTAGGTGAAAAAACCAAGAAAACATCTCAAGTGAGATGACCTTGGTCAACCACTTTGCTGCACTAGGAAAACATAGAAATATGCTTTTTGATATGCCCTATGATAGGCATGCATTAAAACTATCCCCATTGTCAGGGAGATAATGAGTATTTTATTTAGTTTTTCTATTTTCAAATTGTATATAGATTTTCATTACTTAAAAAAAACAATAAAAAAATTCTTTTCCATGATGTTTTCAGATGACTATTTTTTCATTTCATGGAATAATTACCCATAGGTTAAATCACCAAGTATTGACTCACCCTTGTCCATGGTGGATGGTGTTTCTTTTATTGTTATATAGGTGAGGTAATTTTGGAAATCAAATAATGGGGAGAAATAATTTAAAGAATTCATAACTGGACTGAGGGAGGATATGAACCAACATATGTTTTAAGTGATGGATTGGGACCTAACTGACTTCTCCCATTACTTTATAAAATTTTATAAAGTGTCAAAGGTCCAAGAAGAATCCCCCTCAGTATTCCTTGATTTTCCCAAGGAGATCCATGAAATGGAGGAGCCTAACTACCTTCCTCCATATTATATTTCTCAAATATAAGAGGCACTTTCCACTGAAAAGTAGATTCAAGATGAACCAACTAATTTGATTTTATTGAAACTAATTTGAGTATCACTCCTAATAATTTTGAATTTTCAGATTCAAACAACTTGTCTGAAGCCATGGAGGAAGATGATGAAAATGAAAATGCACCTATTGATGAACATTTAGAGCTCTCTGAACATAATAAAAACTTAATATAGGGAGTACAAGAAGATATCCCAGTAGCTCCGCCTAAAGAACCAAATCTAGAAGCTTCAAACATTAATTCATATCAGGAGAAATAACTGTATACAGAAGAAGAATTTTCACATGTAGGAACAAATTAGGATGATACATACTTCATCCTATCCCCGCAATGCAAGATGTACTTAATTGTTAAGGTTAAGGATTTGGTGTTCTCTATCCATGGATCATTCCTCACCAACAATGATGATTTGAAAGCTAGGAAAAACAAAAAGTGGTGGTTCAAATCTATGAATACCTAAACACCATCTGATTATGGATAAAACTAGTATTTATTTCTAGAGGTATTAAAAATTTAGGGCCCACTTGGGGGATCATACCAAGATTTATCCTTTACTTTCTTTTTAGTACTTTCATTTTCAATCTTAGGAATTTAAATGTTAAATTAAGTCTTAGGAAATAGTCCAGTATGCAACCCCCTCCCTCTATCTTTTTGATCTTTAAAGACATGACCCTTATGCTTAATTGAGTAATTATATATTTTAGGTTCATAAATGGGAAAAGTAAGCCTCAAATAATGAAAGAGAAGAACTAATATTAATTGGATACAAAGTTCAATTTTATTGTTTAAACTTTTAAACTCGTTACGTTTTTTTGGTCCAAAACATGTTTTGAGCTTTAATGATAAGAGTTTCATGTCCGAAATTGAATTATTACTTTACTTGACTTATTTAGGAGACATTATTTTCTTAGTAATTCAATGATTCCATGTTTTAGATTTAAATTTTAATGATATTGAATGATTGAAATGGAGAATTTAATTTTTAAAAGTTAAGCATGGATATTGAAATAAGGACTCATGATTTAAGGGTATTAGTTGATTTATGTAAATGAAATTTTCTAACCATTTTTCATGCTTTTAATTTATGAAATTCATGTAAATTTATTTGTTATTATTAATCATTCCTTTAGTGATTGTACAAAATCACATGTCTCATTACAACAAGTATTTATAGATCAAGTACTTCTTATTTTATCTTGAGCATATTTCTTGAGAGATCTTGGGACATGCCACTTGCTAGAACTTAAATTTGAACTTGTCAAAGCTATAACTATGAAAAAACACATTTAAAATTGTTGAAGAATCCTTTTAAAACCCATTATTATTAAATAAAACCTTTATATCAATCCTTATTTAGCCCATAGAAACCATGGATGACCTATACAAGAATTATCTATGTTTCAAGCCATTTTTATCCATTCCTACCCTACTCTTCATATTTTTATGATATTTTAAAGTTGAAGTGTGGGGGTAAAGGGAATCATGGTGTAAGGGATAATATAAACTGTAAGGAAAAAGTGTGGGGGTTATATATTGGGTAACGATAAAGTTCATTTGACTCATTCATTTTTACTCTTTATTGTTTTTCCCCTCTTGAATAAAAAAATAAAAAATAAAAATATAAAACAAAAAACAAAAAACAAAAAAATAAAAAAATAAAAAAGGGTTGTGGTTTGGGAAAACAAAAAATCACCATTACTAGACTAATGATTTTTTTCATATGTGGTTAGGTGATGAATGTGAGGTTTGTTTTAATCATAATTTAAAAAAAAATGAAAAAAATTATTTGAAACAAAAAAAAAATTCAAGAGGTGCACAAATCTTTCATTATGTATAATTTGATCATGACCTTACTTTGAGTTTAAGGGAAGTGTGATTTTCTACTTTGAAGGGGATAATTTCATTAAATTTTTTGATATCATGAATTGTACTTAAGAGATAAACCTTATCCTTGAGACTTAATTTTTAAAGCATAAAATCTTACCAAGATTAAACCATAGAGTCATTAGAATCTTAATTGAAATTCCTAATGATTTTATGTGCTTTTTGTATTTACAAAGTATATAAAGTAGTTCTTTTTCAATATTATAGATAAGGAGAATATTATTATGATATGAAAATAACTATACATAAATTTTATCATGAGTGATGAGATAAAAGAATAAAAGTGAGGTATATCATGATTTGACATGTTTAATAATAATAAATTGAGGAGAATAAATTAATGAATGGAGAAGTTCCATAATTTTTCAAAGGAGAAAATAAAAATACATTAATTTATTGTTTCTTTTAAAAATGAGAAATTAAATTGATATTTTATGTGTATTTTTGAAAGTTTTATTTGACATTGAAAATTGTTTGATTTTATTACTTTGGAATTTGAATAATGGTAATATTGGTGTCCTCTGAATTCCTTGTTGAGATTTTATGCTTGAGGAAAACACGATTTGAGTGTGGAAGAATTTATAGAGATAACATTTTACTCATTTAATATATACATTTCAATTATTTAAATCATCCTAATTTATCAATTTGTGCTTATTTGAATCAATTTTGAATTTATGGGCTATTTTGGGATAAAATGTGAAAAGTGATTAATTTTGGAATTTTGGACAAATTTTTATCACAAGGGTATTTTGGGAATAAATATTAAAATATTATTCTAATTTAAGTGATTCTTTTTTTAATATTCTAGGTTTAATTTTATATAAAAATTTCTTCAGAACCAAGAGCTAATTCGACCATATTGAGGCCTGAAAAATCAATAAAGTTGAAAAGTTGTTTGGGTGGACAACATGAACCCCACCTCCATAATAGAAGTATAAATCAGGATATACAAATCCAATTGATGTGATTAGATCTATAATAAAAATAGGACACATATGATCATTTCTACAATGAATTTTAGGTAGTTTTTTTCTCATTAATTGGGCTATTGGATGTTGTACATCTAAAGAAGAATTCTAGAATTCCCAGTCATAAATAGTCCATCCTAGTATAAATTCCATAACTTCTCAGTAAGGTATAAAATTAATCTGAAATGTGGAGGGAAAAATCAAAAGACATTTGTAAAAAAATTTTAAGATGGACGAAATGCATGAATAGTCCACTTAATGTGTAAAATATGTGACAACTTTCGTAGGACATATTCTGGCCTATAAAAGGAGGAGAGCTCCTACTTCTTAAAGAATTCCATTCCATGCCATCCAACTCCATTAGAGTCACTGAGGATGATATCTCCACCAAGGGAGTCCAGATGAAAATCTTCCCATTTTTTTCTTAATTTATTTGTTTTATTTATTTTTGTTTTAGTTTTCTTTTATTATTTAGATTTATAATAAAATCATGCATTGTTTTTATTTTTGTGTCTATATTCTTCACCCTTATTTTTCTTACATTATTCTACTTATTTTCATTTCTTATTATCACCTTACCATAGTGAACTATAATAATAATAATTATGAGTAAATGACACAAGGAATATCTTGAGGGAGTAATCAGGTTCTTGAACCTGAGACCATGTTTTTTATCTTCTTTGAGTTAATTATGAGGATAATTTATAGTGGGTGTAATCATCACTCTGGTTTTCTAGATTTTAACTTCTTAATATACAACAATTTTACCTCAATTGAGAAGGTTAATGGAGGGTATTCTTGGTGATTTCTAAGTATAATTTTCATTCATAACTGGGGTAGATTGAGGTGTGAACACATATGATAGAGTGTGTTCACTAAGGAGATTTGAAGCAGGTTAATGAAGATGATCCCTGAAAATTCTCCTAGGAGAACATAATTTCTTCTCTAATTCCATTATGTTTAGAATTTCATGGAAATTTATAATTTAATGTTAGTTTTGTATTATTTATGCATTTCATTTATTTTATTAAATTCCATTTATTTCATAAAACAAAAAACAAAAAAAATAATTAGTTCATAGGTGAATTAGATTAAGTAGGTGAAAAAATTGAGAAAGCTTCTCAAGTGAGATGACCCTAGTCATCCACTGTAATGCACTAGGAAAACATAGAAATATGCCTTTTCCACACCCTACGATAGGCATGCGTCAACATCACAACATGTTTCGAGGACTATCTCGGTATATAGGCATCTCAGCATGTGCCATGGGATAACCCAATATATAAGCATCTCATCATGTGTTAGGGAATAGTACCGATATATAATAATATCAAGTTGTTTTAGGGAATATCCCATTATATAACCATCTCAGCATGTGTCAGGGCATAACCTGGTATATAATCATCTTAGCATGTGTTTGAGCGTAGCCCATTATATAATAATGTTAACATTTGATAGGGTATAAACCAATATATAGGCATACCAACATGTGTTAGGGAATAGATCGGTATATAATCATCTCAACATGCGTCACAAGTTCATATCACAACAACAAACATAAAAAAAATATGTCCACATAATAAAAAATGGTTGATTTTTCTAATTACCTTTTGTCTTTAAATTTACCTATCATTTCAATTAATCAATTAAGAAATTATCCACAATGAATCTATATCATGCAATAACCAGAATAACAACTCATGTTAAAATCAATTTCAATCCATTTCCAAATCATTATTTTCAAAGGTTCTCTCACCCAATGGGTAGTCTTAAGATAGGTCACACCGTTAATTAAATCTAAAGGGATCCAATAAAGAATCCAACATAGGATTATCATCATTCTATTCAATTAATTAATTCTTATACACATGCATCTATGAAATAACAATATTGTATATACTTAGAAATTGAAAATATGACCATAGGGTGAAGATTTAGACTCTCTACTTTTAACCAGTGAAGAATGAAATGCTTCCAATGGAAAACACTAATAAAGGAAAAGGTGTAAAAAATACCAAAGATAACCTATATCAAAATCAATCAAGATAAAAACTAACAATGAACACTGTATTTCCCCAAACCCAAAATCCTAAAGCTAATGCATTATTTTATTAAATTTTCATGATTATAAGGAAACAAATACTGAAGGAACAAATAGTTTAGTAGTTATGGAAAACCATATTACATAAATGATACCCATATTAAATTGATAATAGAAAAATAGAACATAATATATAATAAAGACTAATAAAATTCATCCTTGAAACTCATTCCAATAATTCATATTCATATCCTGGGGAATAGAAACAAAATAAGGGTGAGATCAAATGCTCAGTATGGGTAAGTAAAGTAGAATAAATAGTGAATTAATGAGAATAAAACTATATGTTAAGGTAAATAACTGATGACACATTCTATTCAAATAATTAGATAAGGAATAATCAATATGACAAGGTGAAAACACAGGCCATTTAATCAATAAAGTGAGAATGAAATGCATCTATAGATTTTATCATATAAAAACCTCATGTATAATAACAATGATTACTGAAATATTTATGAATGAAATTCTTAATTATTGGATATCATGTCCGAGGAACATGAAAACCAATACCATCAATACCTTTAACAATATGGTTTAACACCATCGGTAAAATCCTATTTAATTTGGAAAACTTATTTGTCTCATGAGAATGTGCCGATGCATCGAGGGGCTATATAAAGTCTGAGCCCCACCCATAATTGCCGGTCCAAATCATTCCTCATATTGAGTAATAAATTTAATTAATAATTAATATGACTTATCAAATATCCATATTGAATAAAGAATAAATAATTATCAATAATCACCCAGTGGAAGATAAGTAACAACAAGGGTTATTTATGTTCATGGATGGAGATACTATTGAAATATCATTAAAAACATTCTTGAGGAAAATAATCATTAAACATTCCAAAGTGTCCCATACCACTTTAAAACATTTGAATCATAATCCCCATGAAGGAATAATATTAAATGAAACTTATAATTTCATTAAAATAAGCATATTAATGATATAACATTTCAAATGTTAGTCTATACACCATATAAAATAAACTGGGTGCATAACATTACAATATGCCTCAATGAAATTAAATTGAGATGAAATCCATTACCTTGCGTTTACTTTTGAGTGAACACCCTTATCATCCGGTATAATGGTTTTAAGAATGTTATTAACTTATACCGAAACCAAAACCATAATCATACTTATAATATCATATATTATCTTCTTATAATATCTTATTATCTATTTATTAGCAGTCTTCCATTATTTTCACTATTCTGGATGTTAGTTGCCTAGTTTTTTGAGTATATTTTGACTTGTTACTTGTCGTTCTTATTAATTAGGTTATGATTTTATAATCTCTATAATATAAAAACTTATGTAAATATAATACATAATAATTATATATGTATTTATAATAATCCAAAAAATTTTTATATAAGAAATGAAATGTACCATTCATAGAGACAATAGGTCGTACGCACGCGTGAAGAGTACTTTTATTTCTTTAATATATATAAAAGAATGAAAAGTAAATGATTCATATTATAATTCCAGAATTATATTTTTGTCATATATTTTAAATATATTTATTAAAATCATCCTTAATACATTCCATGTATATCATGAATTAATCACATTGCTTTGAGGAGACGATAGTCCACACGCCCATAAACGATGTTATCGTATTCCCACAAATGGAGTGCATAAAGGTATGAGTTATATAATAATTAAATAAGCATAAATAAATTATAAATATCATATATATAATATATAAACTATAAATCCATCATCATTACAAAAAATTAAAAGTGGTAAATGGAAGAACGAATGACATCAGTTCAAGAGGCGGTAGTTTTCCATACACACGGACGATGATTATGTATCCCATTTGATGGATGTGTGTGAAAGTTTACATATAACTCATAGAATAAAAAAATATCAATGTATTTAATATATTTTGGTTATTATATAATCATGTAATAATAATAATCTAATGGTTTGATAAATAAATAAAATGAAAGTGATCATTGAAGAATGTTACCTCTTTTCCAGGTAACTCCTTTTGGTTTATAACAAAAGACTTCCTTGGTTGGACTTATTCCCAAAGGGAGGATTATAAGACGAGGAGAGGAAATTTATAAGATTATTTTTTTAGTTATTGGTTTAGCTAGAAGTCTCAAAGTGGTGTGAGGAAGTGAGGGAGGAGGTGCCTTTTATAATTGAGGTGATGGGTACTTTTGGAAACTCTCAAAATATTAAATTAATATAAATTAATTTTAAATTATAAATGGATCCAAAGTGTGTTATTTCTAATATAATATGAGTATGGGTCAAAATACTCTCAAAAAATAATTTATAGTTAAGATTCGGTCATATTATTACCCTTATCTTTTGGATTTAACCCTTAGTTAAATCCTTTAACTCTTACAGCAACAACTTGACCTTTTACTCTTTAATGGTTAATATAGTTACTAAAAAATAAAAAAATAACCATAAATAACTCATGGATGAAATTTTTGACCTTATCTAAATAATTTGGACGAATTTTATATTTTTATGAATTTTATATCCTTTAATAAAATATTATTTATTATAATATATCATTAGTATCAATTTTGATACTATTCATTACTTGACATATTTGACTTTCCTTAGAATAAAATACTATAAAAGCCTTAAAGTCATCTAAGTGGCTCCAAGAGGTCATCAAATCAGACCAATGATGAATTGTTTCGACATTAACTCATATAATAAAATTATGAAAAGTGTTAGTGTAATTTTATAATATTATTTTTACTCTTAATTACCCAATTTACCCTTAACTGTGGTAATAAAAATTAGAAAAGTTTACTATTCATATTTTATCCAAAAATAAAAGGGAAATATTTACATAATTTGGATCCACTTATTCTGATTATGGAATCCATTTTTGAAATTAAAAACATATAATTTTCATTAATTAATTTAAAATTAATCCCCTTGATAGAATGAGAAAACATGTTTTTAAAGTGAAAGCGTTCAAAAGATTTAAATGTTTTTATATAAAAATTCGATGTGAAATTGATTAAAATGACCTAAATTATATTAAATTATAAAAAATTTATCTAATTATAATTTAACACTATAAATTATTTATATGAAAAACTTGTTTTCAATTAAAATGAAATATTTTATCATTATTCATTAAAACATGAAACTTATCAAAAAAATGATAAAAATTAAACCAAATTAAATTTTTATATTAAAATTTTAAAAAATAATTTTATTTTTACAAATAAAATATATAAAATTTTCAAAAATGTGATTTAAAATAGGTTCTCCCTTAAAAGGCAGTAAAACCGACTTTAGAAAAGTATTGGGTTTTATGCTTAAAATTGGTTTTATTCTTATGTTAAGCCTATAAAACTTATTGGATGAATTTAGAAACATTTGTTTAATATTTAAAATATATATTTCATTAATAATTTTCACTAATAGTTATTAATTTAATTTATCATGATAAAATTCCATTGTGGGCATAAAAATAATTTATTTAATAAAAGCACATCCTTAATATTCAATTGCATTTTATTTTCATTTATAATTAATTGGTAATCAATGAATTAATTTTATAAACATGTGTAAAATATATTTTCATAATTTAGTTAATACTATTCATAACCACCAACTTAACGACTATGTTATATCTTATTATATTGAATACTAATATTTTAATAGTATATTATTGTTCTGTAAAACTCATCCTTGCATGTAATGCAAGCCAAATAATTTTTTCATGTAAAGTAAGCTTAACATAGTGTTTCATATAAAGAAATATAGAAAAAAAATTAAATTTATTCAAAAATGAAAATATTGTAAAATCTTGGTGTGTTACATTCTCCCCACCTTAATTAAATTGCATCCTTGCAATGTAAACTTGATCTTAGTTGTATAGGGTTTTATATTTGAAAATAATTTTTAAAAAAAATACACATTGTATATAGGATTAATAGAATATCTTATTAATAATCGGGAAAAAGGAATGAGAAGGTCACCATAATACTAGGCTTTCAAATATGAGAATATTAGTGAAAACATGGACATAGAAGAAAAATATAACTATCAAATTTTGATGGAGAGTGATAGAGAACATGTTAATGAGAAAGTTTTTTACAAAAAACCCATAAACTAGAGGTGTGAATAAAGGTTATCAATATCATCAAAAATGATGATAAAAGGATTTTTTTTTTGTTTCAAGACCCTTTTCCCAGAGTTGGTAAATTTTTTCACTCTAAGAATATAATTAAATATACATTTCTATAAACATAATCATTTCTATTGATCACACCTTGAACAATTTTCACTTAATATCTTAGAAAATGATGCTTCATATAGTAATACAGTAATCTCTAAAACCTCATTCAAAGTTCAACATAAACCATTTCATAAATGGTCAACTTTTCTAAATGATTATGATCTAAAACTTTAGAATAATTTCCATGGTAGTTAGTAGTATCAAATTTACTTCATCTATACCAGTCATCTCTTTATCCAAACATCATTATCTAAACATTAGGAAAAAATTAAGAGATATCTTTCCCTTAAACATGTATTTTCCAAAAATTTTAACTTGCTGTAGAATCATTTTTATTGGTACCATTAAACATATGATCTCAAATATTTAATGAAAAAAATCTACAATAAAATCATTATATATTTTATAATTTATATGATAATACCATCATCAATAAAATAATTTTATAACATATTTCTTAGATAAAAAAACATAGTAAAAAAATCATTCTATTTAAACTATATCAATAGAATAATCTTGACCTTGATCCCTTAGATTCTTCTCAGGTATATTACCTTGATGCTTATGGAATTTGTCTGCATAGTTCCCCATATCCTTCCAATTGTAACACTGAATAGTAGAATTTTCCTTCTTCAATTTGAATTATTTTACTTGGTGACATTTCTATCCAAACTTATAACATTCTCCCAATCATTTCAAGCATTTCCTAGGGTGATTTTCTCCACAGTTATCACATTTTGGAAAATCCTTCCTTCTATTTTCCATTTATATATTATTTGATCTTCTTTCCTATTATTATCTTGCTTTCCTTTTAAGCCATAAGACATAGATAATTCTTTCCCTATCTTGATAGCACATAAAAATATTTCATCATATGAGTAAGAGGTTTGAGACACCAACGCCCTTCAGAAACTTGGCACAATCCCTTCAAATAAGTGATCAATATTGCACTCAGTATTACATATGAAATATGTAGCATATCTTCCTAACCTTGTAAAGGTATCTTCATACCTCTCAACACATTATTCTCGATTTTTATTTAAACTAAGGAACCTTATTTTCATCTCATTTTTTTTGCACACAAGGAAAATGTTTTTCAAATAACGTTTCCTTAAAATATTTCTATTTCATAAGTTTTATTTCATCTTCTTACCTAGTATTATAGTTCAATGACCACCATTGATCAATATATCCATTGAGACAATACACTGAAAGTGTAATGTTTTACTTTTCACCACATACCAATTCCATGAATTTCTTCTACAAAGACTTAATCCATTGCTCATCCACTATTGTGTTAGTAGTACCACTAAATGATGAGTGCCTCTATCACATAAATCAATAAAACATCAGATAATATCTTTGTGGAACAGGTTGCTCCATCCAGGCATGGTTACGTGTCATAACCTAATTAAGATTCCCTAATATATCCATAACTTGCTCAGTTCCAATACAAGCTATATCGACTTTCTCAGTAGGGAAACCTCTACATTGTCCATGAGTATTGATACCATTCTTCCTTCTAGGTTTCATTTCTAAACAATGGAACATACTGGATTAGATCATAAAATTATGAACTTTGTATAATTCCTAATATGGCGTAATGCTTAATATAAATTGAGAAATTTATACATATCTAAACTCATAATCATAAAAATGGTTTCTTTGGGGATATCTTTACTTTCAAATCCCTCATAATTATTTGAAAGAAAACATGAATTATCCTAAGCATATCCCCTAGGAGTGTCAAACCAGGTGTGCAGTAAGACCTGTTATTGTATTCCAGGGTACGCTCGAGTCAAGACCAACAAACCATTTTGGATCCATTACCCCTAACTACATCTGTACAAGAACCACACCCATGTGTAGTATCCAGATAGGGATTATAGCTAGAAAGACCCACATAATATCCATCGTACCAAAATTCTAGGATGTTCTTATATACTTATCCTAAAATTTTATCGAAGAGTTATGTTCCCTAATCTATGTTTTCTAAATATAATTTCCAAGGTTGATACTAAACTTCCTTTGACACCAATTATAATTCCTCGACCCCAAAAGCCTAAATTCAGTGTATTATTTTATTACATTAGCATGATTACAAGGAAAAAAATCCCAAAGGGCTGAATAGTTTAGCAGTGTTGGAAAACCAAATTACATAAATGATACCCATATTACATTGGGAATAAAAAAATAGAACATAATACATAACAAAGACTAATAAACTTCATCCTTGAAACTCATTCTCAAAATTCATCTTCATATAGTAGGGAATAGAAGAAAAATAAGGGTGATATCAAATTCTTCGTAAGGGTAAATAAAGAGGAAGTAATAACGAATTAACTAGAATAAATCAACATTTCAAGGTAAATAAATGATAACACGTGCAATTAAAATAACCGGATAAGGTATAATCAATATGAAAAGGTAAATAAATGAAAACATATTCCATTTAATCAATAAAATGGTAATGAAATGCATCTATAGATTTTATCATATGAAAAACTCATGGATAATAACAATGATAACTAAAATATTTATGAAGGAAATTCTTAATTATTGGACATCATGTACAAGGAACATGAAAACCTATACCATCAAGATCTTTTACAATAAATTTTAAAACATAGGTAGAAAGATGTCTAAATTTTCCAACTTATTTGTCTCATGATAAACTGTCAATGCATTGAGGGGATATATAAATTCTAGGCCCCACCCGTCATTTCCAGTCCAAATCATTCCTCATATCGAGTAATCAATTTAATTAATAATTAACATAACTTATAAAATATTAGTATTTAATAAAGAATACAGAATTATAAATAATTTTCTAGTGTATGATAAGTAACAATAAGGCATTTTTAAGTTGATGGATGAAAATACTATTGAAATATCATTAAAAAAATTCTTGAGGAATATAATCTTTAAACATTCTAAAGTGTCCCATAGCACTTTGAAACATTTTAATCATAATTACCATGATGTAATAACATTAAATAAAACTTATAATATAATGAAAATAATTAGATTCAAGATATAACATGTTAAAGGGTAGTATATACACCATATAAAATAAACTTGGTGCATAACATTACAATATGCCTTAATGAAATGAAATTGAGACGAAATCCCTTACCTTAAATCTTCTTTTAGTTAAAAGACATTAACATCTTGTATAATGGTTTTAATAATTTTATTAACTTATATAAAAAACATAATCATACTTATAATATCACATATTATCTTATTATAATATCTTATTACCCGAGTCTCTCCTGCGTGAGAGTCTCTCTCTCCTAGGTTTTCCTAGGTTTCCAGTCTCCTAGTCCGTTCGGGTTCCAGCGGCGCCGTCTCCTTCTGCGCTGTTCGCTCCTTTCCCCGTTCTGGTGCGTTGGTTCCCTTATTCCTTCCTATGATGGTCTCTGTTTTTCCGTGGTGTGAATTTGTGTTCCTTGCCTCTTATCTCTGCCACCTTCTCTCGGTTCCTACCATCTGAGTTCTGGAAGGAGTTGGGTTTCTTCTTCTTCATCGGCTCGACTTTGTCCTCAAAGCGTCGTTTCGTGCCTCCCCCGGGACCCATAAGCTTCCTCCGTCGCTGTCATTCCTCGACAGAGTTAGATCTGTGTGAGGAACGCGACGCCAGTTCCCCTTCCTCTTCTTCTTCGGCACTCCTAATCCATGCGATTCCTCTCTCGAGGACTTTCCAGGGGTTGAGAAAATCCTTCTCCTCGCCGCAAATCCCCTTTCGGCTTCAGATCCGTGTGCTCAGGGTCTCGAGGCACACCCGAGATTGTGTTCTTCCCCCCTTTTGTTTTTCCCTTCCTACTGCCATGAACTGGGCGTGGTTCTCTTGACAGCTCCCGTCTCGCTGGTTCGTGAAGTGTTCACCGCGAAGTGGTTTTGCCTCACGAAGCTCCTTTCACGTTCATTATCCACGATGTGATACCACGAAGGGGCAGCCGTGAAGTGGTCTGAATCACGAAGTGTCTTTCGTGAGGTTCTTCTTGGCTGTACATGTGCTAAGTGGCAGCCGCGAAGCCGTCTGATTCTCGAAGTGCCTTCTACCACGAAGTGGTTTTAACTCGCGAAGATCCTTCCGCGATCATTATCCACACTGTGAGACCGTGAGGGGTAGCCGCGAACTGGTATGAATCGCGAAGTGTCTTCCTCGAGGTTCTTCAGCACTGTGTGTGCGCGTAGTGGCGGCCGCGAAGCCATCTGATTCATGAAGTGCCTCCCGCGAGGATGCACTGCGTTGTGCGTTCGCGCAGTGGCCGTCGCGAAGTGGCCTAACTCGGGAAGGGTTTATCATGAGGAACCACCGCGTTGTGGGCCTATTGTATGATGTGGCTCCACGAAGTACCTGTTGTGCTGTGAATACCGAGGGTCTTCCGGGGGGTTGTTCCGCGATGTCTGGTGTGAGCCGCAGTGAGAGTTTCCTGGACGCGACCACTTTTGAGGCTTCTTTGACTGTGTAGGCCATGGTGTTTGGTTCGGTGTGTGTATTGTGGCTAGTGGTCACTTTGGGGCATCTGGGTCTTTTAACTTCTTGGTGGAATGGGCCTATTTCAAGTGAGGGCCGCAGGGGTTGCAAGGGCTCCGACTCTGTTGGAGGTTTGCGTATTCAATTTTCACTATGGATGCGGAATTTTTTAATCAGTGGAAGAGATTGTCCCTGACGTACAAGGAAAATGTGATGATTGAGGAACGAAGAAACGAGGACACTATGCTGGATAAGCGTTTGTCGCTGCTCATGGTTGGAAAGTTTGTGGAAAACATTTCAGTTAATCAGGGGGCTCTCAAAAACACTCTACAACACATCTGGAAACTTGATGCAGGAGTGGCTATTCGGGAAGCGGGGATCTATCGCTTCGTCTTAGATTTCTTTAACGAGAAAGATAGAGAAAAAATCTTGCATGACAGACCATGGTCATTTGATAATCAACTCCTCCTCATGGAAGAATTCAAAGGGGGGGACGATATCCAACGTCTGAATTTAACCCGTTCCCCCTTCTGGATACGTATTAAAAAAAATCCCCTTCCATGCAAGAACGGAACATACCATGAGAGAAATTGGGGACAGTTTAGGTCATTTTCTTGACTGGGACAGTTCAGACCCAATACAATGGGGTCCGGAGGTTCGGATCAAGGTAGAGATTGAAGTGTCAGAGCCACTGATGAGGGGTATGTTATTGAAAATTGAAGAAACCAATTTCTGGCTATCATTCGAGTTCGAGAAACTTCCAATATTTTGCTTCTTCTGTGGCCATCTTGGCCACCTGGAAATAACGTGCACCACAAAACATAAGAATGGAGCAGGCAACATTATCCTAAAAAATGGTCCTTGGCTCTGTGCCAAAACGAACAAATATGCTTTCATCCACGAAATGAAAAAACAAAAGGACCGTGACCATCTCACGATGGCACATTCCAGTCAGGTGAAACCCATACCTGAAAAATCCCTTCTACATGGACCAATGGACTTCCCAAGTGATGGCCCTCCCACTCAGAAAGAAGCTAGAGTTCACACTCACCCCCTGAAGGAAATTAATCAAACCTCGACAAAGTTGGTGACGAGGAAAAAAGAATCACCATCACATTACTCAACGCCAATGTGGATGCACGTCGAACCACCAGATCCGGATCTTGACCCACAATCAATCATAGTAGACATTCATACAATAGAGGCCCAGGGAATGTCGGGATCTCCAATACTGGGCCCAATAAATCATCGAACGTGGAAAAGGGTGCAGCGAGGCACAAGTTATGGGTACGCAGAAGACCCTAAACCCGAAGCCAGGAAAAGACAATTCAAATCCTGTCAATCAGGGAGGAATCCCACCAAAAGATGGAAAACGAAAAATGAAGAAGCAAGTCCGGAGGAACCAGAGGTGGCGGCGAGTGATACCCAGCCCCTCCTAGATCAATGATTGCCTTATGTTGGAACTTTCGTGGGATTGGAAACCCACTAATGGTTCACATGATTCAGCGCAACTGCGCTCAAAGTCACCCCGATATGGTTTTCCTGTCCGAGACCATATTGGAAAACATGGACACCACTGGTATTGCTCTGAAGTGTGGCATCCAAGGCTGCTTTCCGGTGCCTAGGCAAGGCCACTCGGGGGGCCTCTATCTCCTTTGTAAGGTCAATATCGACGTCAAAATTTTGTCCTTTTCCTCGCACCATGTGGCAACGAATATTCAGATAGACTCTCACCCACCATGGAATTTTGTGGGATTCTATGGCTGGCCGTCCCATAATGATAAGGTAAAGTCATGAGACCTTCTTTGCAAGCTTCGACAAGATTTACCGAGCCCTATCCTCTTCGGAGACGATTTCAATGAGATTATGTTTCATAAAGAAAATTGGGGCAGAATTATCCGACCAGAAGCTTCGATGTCAAACTTTAAGGATGCGGTCTCTCAGGCAGACCTAGTCGATCTGGGGTACACGGGTAATCCTTTTACGTGGTTTCGGGGAAATACTAAAGGCAATCGCATTACTGAGCGAATTGATAGATTTATGGGTTCTTCTGATTAGATTAATCTGTTCAGTATGTTTCATGTTGGCCATATGGCCCTTAACTACTTGGACCATTGTCCAATTCTCATTGATTGTACACGAGGTGTAAGTAATCGACCCCTAATCAGACCTTTCAGGTTTGAGATCTTCTAGGAAAAAGACCAGGAATGCGAAGAGGTGATCCGATATTGCTGGAAAAGTACCCACATGGATGTCCGTTCCAACCTCCAATAGGTCGCCTCTGAGCTGAGGTCTTGGAGCAATAAAAAATTTCACCACCCCGACCGACACTGTGAGGTCCTTGCAAAGAGACTGAACACCCTACTCAAACAACCCTCATCCAATAGCATCCTTTCTTTGATTGGAGCTACACAAAGAGAGTTGGATACGACCTTGTGCATTAAGGAAAGATTCTGGGCTATGCGGGCGCGGGGTATCCACATTAAAGAAGGGGATGCTAATACTTGGTTTTTTTCACCAGAAAGCCTCTTCCAGGCGTCAGAATAACTCTATTACCCGCATATTACAACCCGATGGAAGCAAATTTTCTGATTCCAGTGGTATTCACGAGGCCTTGATTCACCATTTTCAAAGAATCTTAGCTACAGGAACCCCTTTCATGTCCTCTGAGGTGAAAGATTATATCAGACCTGTGATCACCGAGGAGATTAATAGGCAGCTCACCAAAGATGTGACAGACGACGAGATACGCCTGGCCTTGAAACATCTTAATTCCACTACGGCCCCGGGACCGGACGGGTTCCACGCACTATTTTTTAAATAATAATGGAACATTATTGGTCCCGACATCTATACCATGATAAAAAATATCTGGACTGGGAAGACAAGCATTTCTACCATCAATGAATCTGTCCTTGTCCTCATTTCCAAAATTAATAAACCCATGGTAATCCCGGATTTTAAACCTATCAACCTCTGCAATGTCTCTTACAAGATCTTCTCAAAGATCCTTGTTAATAGGCTGCGGCCTTGGCTACCTGATATTATCTATGAAAATCAGAGCGCTTTCATGGCCAAGAGACTGATTACAGATAATGCGATTGTGGCCCATGAAGTGTTTCATTCTTTGAAGTCACGCTCTACCGCGAAAATAGGAACTATGGCCTGTAAATTGGATATGACCAAGGCCTACGATAGAGTGTAATGGAACTTCCTTCATGTCGTTATGCTAAAAATGGGTTTCTGCGCTAAATGGACAGATTTGGTCATAGACTACATCTCGACCGTGTCTTTTAAAATCAAGGTCAATGGGGAGCTCACCAGAGGATTCGCCCCATCCCGAGGCCTCCACCAGGGAGATCCTCTCTCCCCTTTTCTTTTCATCCTGGTGGCTAACGCGTTTTCTAATCTTATTTCTATGGTTGCTTCCTCTAATTCTATTCATGGGGAAAAGGCCAGCCGTGTTGGCCCACTAGTGTCGCATCTCTTCTTCGCCGACGACTACCTCCTTTTTTCCAGAGCCATAGTTAACGAATGTCGGGTGCTCTGCTATGAAATCCACCAGTATGAGAGGGCGTCTGACCAGTCTATCAATCATGGAAAATCTGAAATTTCATTCAGTGTAGGGGTGCCTCAATCTAAGAGGGAGGAGCTATGCGCGCTAGCTGGTATTCATATGGTTGTGAAGCATCAGAAGTATCTTGGGCTTCCCACGGTGATCGGCCGCTCCAGAAAAGAAATCTTCGGATATCTTATTGATAGAATTGAGCAAAAAATTCTTGGCTGGTCCCCTAAAGGAATTTCTAAAGATGGAAAAGAGACACTCATCAAAGCTGTCATCCAGTCCATCCCCAGCTATTTTATGTCCCTGTTTAAGCTCCCGTCATTCATTGTCGACCAGATCTACACACGCATTGCCAATTTTTGGTGGGGTAGGAATGATGGAAGGAATTGACCCCACTGGATGGCATGGGAGAAACTTTGCAAACCCAAATCAATGGGAGGGATGGGTTTCCAGAATCTTCTTCTCTTCAATGATGCTCTGTTGGCCAAGCAAGGATGGCGCCTGATTAACCGTCCTTCGTCTCTCTGTGCATGGGTTCTCCGGGATAAGTACTTTCCCCACACGGACTTCCATGCTTCCTCTCTTGCTCCCCGCCCTAGCTTCCTATGGAGAAGCATTTGGGGGAAAAAATGGCTCCTGGATAAAGGACTGGGCTGGAGGATTGGGTTTGGATCATCGGTCAATATCTGGACCGATCCTTGGCTTATCGATAAGGATAGTATGCGGGCTACATCCCCCGTCCAACCAGGTTATGAAGATGCCACTGTTAGCTGCCTTTTTTCCGACCAGGGACAAGGGTGGTGTGTGGATAAGATCCTTGATTGGTTTAACGAAAGGGACCAAAGAATCATCCTTAACATTCCCTGGATCCCTGACGTAGGCCCCGACCACCTTTTCTGGACCAATGACACCACGGGCGAATACACAGTGAGGTCCGGCTACAGACTGGACCTTGGCCACCACCCTGCCGGCCGAGATGAGGGACCTTGGAAATTGATCTGGACACTCAATGTTCCCCCTAAAATTCGCCAATTTTGGTGGCAGGTTTGTACGGGTACCCTCCCAACCATGATCCTTCTCGCTTACTGACATAGGGCCAGTTCTGCCTTTTTCCCTTTCTGCTCGAGCACTATTGAAACTACTTTGCACGCCATCATTCACTGCCCGGGAGCTAAGAAATTCTAGAGTAAATGGGACCCATCCTCTACCGATTTACTGGATTTGGCCTCTGACCTTCCCGATCTTCTGACGCGTTGGTGATCCTCTCTTCCCTCGGCTCTCTCATGTTCTCTTTGCATGTTGGCCTGGATTATTTGGATCCGACACAACGATGTCGTGTTTCTTCAAGCTCACAAACCTCCTGAATTCTAGATTGACAAGGCTTATTCTTGTATTGAGGGATGGAAAGACCACAAGGACCATTTTATGACAGGAGATGCCCTCATCCCACCCTCTCAGTGGAACCCCCAACGGAAGGCACTCTTAAGATTAACGTGGATGCGTCTCTCCCAAAGGATGGGCTTGTTGCCCTCGGCCTTCTAGCCCGTAATCATCTAGGGAAAATCCTTGCTACAAAATATGTTCCACACCAGGCTTTCTGGGAACCGGCGGTTGCTGAGGCCATGGCCATCCTTGATTGTTTGATGTTCGCTTTGGAATTTGGATGGAGCGACATTTTTGTGGAGTCTGACTACCTTATCATCATTAATTCTATCAACAACAACGATGGTGGACTCCAGCCTTTTGGTACCATCATTAGGAGGATTCTCTCACTTGGCCAGTTCTTCTCTTCCTGCACCTTCTCCTTTACAAAAAGGGAAGGAAGCAATGCGGCCCATCAGCTGGTTGCCTCGGGCCCTTTTGACTCCATCCAGCTCTGGCTGGACAGTTTCCCTACTTGTCTTTGTTCTTGTACTTCTGGTGATTTTAGTCATTAATGAGATCTATTTTAATCAAAAAAAAAAAAAAAATCTTATTGCCTGTTTGTTAACAATCTTCCATTATTTTCACTATTTTGGGTGTTAATTGTCTAGTTTTTCGAGTATGTTTTGAATTGTTACTTGTTGTTACTATTAATTATATCATGATTTAATCATATTTATAATTTAAAACATTATTTAAATATCATATATATTCATTATTTATGTATTTAGAATAATCCACAAAATTTGGAGATAATAAATGAAATGCACCGTTCATGGAGACGGCATACCGTACATACGCATGAATGTTACTTCTATTTTTTTGAAGTATTTAAAAGAATGAAAAGTAAATGATGTATATTATAATTAAAATATCATATATTTTTTCATATATGCCACATATTTTTATTAAAATAATTCTTAATACATTCCCTGTATAACGTGAATGAATCACAATGCTTTAAGGAGGAAGAAGTCCACACGCCCACAAACGATGTTATCGTATTCCCACAAATAGAGTGCATAAAGGTATGAGTTATATAAGAATTATAGAAGCATAAATAAATTATAAATATCATATATATGATATATAAAATATAAATACATCATTATTCCAACCTTGAAATGTGGTAAATGGAAGAACGAACGACATCAGTTCACGTGACGGTAGTCCACCATACACACGAATGATGATTGCATATCCCATTTGATGGATGTGTGTAAAATTATAGGTTGAAATATTAAAATAAAAACATATTAGTATATTTAAGATACTGATGTTATTATATAATCATGGAATAAGAAGAATTTAATGGTTTTATAAATAAATAAAATGAAAGTGATCGTTGAAGAATGTTACCTCATTTTCAGGTAACTCCTTTTGGTTTATACAAAAAGAATTAATTGGTTGGATTTATGACCAAAGTGGGGATTATATAATGAGGGGATGGAATTTTCGAGTTTATTTTGAATGGTTTTGGTCGATATATAAGTCTCTAAGTGGTGTGAGGAAGTGAGGGATGAAGTTCCCTTTTATAATTGAGTTGTGGGGTACTTTTAGAAACTCTCAAAATGTTAAATTAATATAAATTAATTTTGAATTATAAATGGATAAAAAATGATTTATTTAGAATATAATATGATTACGGGTCTAAATTATCTCAACCAATAATTTTATACAAGTTTAGGTCACATTATTGCCCTTATCTTTTAGCTTTAACCCATAGTTAAACCCTTTAACTCTTACCGTGACAACTTGATTTTTTTACTCTTTAAGGGATAATATAGTTACTATAAAATGAAAAAAGAACTATAAATGAGTCATGGATTACATATTTAACCACATCCAAGTAATTTTTAATAATTTTATATATTTTATGAATTTCATATCATTTAATAAAATATTATTTATTTTAAAATATCATTAGTGTCAATTTTAAACTATTCATTACTTGATTTTTTTAAAATATCATAAAAACAATGTAAATTTGAAACAATACCTTTAATATATCCATTATATGTATAGGTATTATATAAAATTAATGTATAAAATTAATTATATCAAAGTATATTTAGTTTAATATTTTTAATAACAATTATTTGATATGTCTATTAATTAAACAATTACTCCATCATCATTGTGAAAACCATTAATTTAATTATTTATTCCCTAAAAATTAAAAATAAATTATAAATATGAAGATAAAAATTTTATATTTCAAATTAATATTTATAGGAGAATTTATCTTCTAAATAACCATATATAAAAAATATAACAATTATTAAAACCATGAGTATGACATATTTGACTTTACTTAGAATAAAATAATATAAATAATTAAAGCCATCCAAGTGGATCAAAGATACCATAAATTATTTTTTCAACAAACACTAATATAATAAAATTAGGACAAGTTTCATGGTAATTTTGTAATATTATTTTTACCCTTAATTACTCGATTTACCCTTAAGAGTGGTAATAAAAAGTTACAAATATCAATATTAATATATTATTAAAAAAATAAAGGGAACTATGTAAATATTTTGGAACCAATGATTAAAAATATTTAATCCATTTTTCAAATTAAAAACATATAATTTTAAGCAATTAATTTAAAATCAATCCTGTTGATGGAATGAGAAAACATGTTTTTTAAAGTGAAAGCGTTCAAAAGATTGAAATGTTTTTATATCCAAATTCAATGTGAAATTGATTACAATGACCAAAATTATATTAAATGATAAAAATTGATATATTTATACTTTAAAACTAATTTATAATATAATTTAACACTATAAATAATTCAGATGAAAAAGATGTTTTAAATTAAAATGCAATATTGTATCACCATTCATCAAAACATGAAAATTATCAGAAAAATACTAAAAATTAAAACAAAATAAATTATTATATTCTATATTAAAATAATAATATTATTTTATAAAATAAAATATATAAACATTTCAAAAAATTGTATTTTAAATAGGCTATCCATTAAAAGGCTGTAAAACTACCTTTAGAAAAATATTGGTTTTCATGCTTAAAATTGGTTTTATTCTTATCTTAAGCCTATAAAACTTATTGAATGAATTTAAAAAAAATTATTTGAATATATAAAATATATATTTCATTAATATATTTCACTAATAATTATTAATTTAATTTATCATCATAAAATGCCATTCTGGGTATAAAAATAGGGTTTTTTTTTAATAAAAACACATCCTTTATATTCAATTTCTTTTTATTTTCATTTATAATTAATTGTTAATCAATCACTTGATTTATAAACTCGTGTAAAATATATTTTAATAATTTAGTTAATAATATTCATAACCACCAACTTAATGTCTAGCTTATGTCTTATTATATTGAATATTAATATTTTAATAATATATTGCTTTTTTGTAAAACTCGATCTTGCATGTAATGCAAGATAACTCATTATTGTGTGTATCGTAAGCTTAAAATGGTGTTGCGTATAAAAAAATCTAGGAAAAATTAAATTGATTCAAAAATAAAAATATCATAAAGTCTTGGGGTGTTACAACCACAGTTGAGAGATTACCCCGCAAATATCAAAGAACAAAAAAAGAGAAGGGAAAAAAAGAAAAACCAATTAATCAAGGATCAATCTCACAAACAAGACGTTTTGAATAGAGAGAGAAACTCCAAAATCACCTAGAATATTCCTTAGGTTTGAGAGGATAAAGTTTTATGCGTGATGAATGAGAAATAAACCGCATGACATACTTAAAAAATAAATGCTTGAGGAATTACACAACATGTAACTCCATTACATGTCATGTAATTATTTTTAAAGAGTTACGCCAAAAAACCTATCACCTTAGATGAATATTTAATTCACTTGAACATTACACATCATGTTATTGCTTCATGATATGTAACCACTTCACTTCATGAATCAATTCACGACATGAGTCTGGTGAAGTTTAAACATTGTGTAACCCATTTACACGGCGTGTAAATGTCCTACATATAGTTTTCATCCTAGTTTACTTATAAAAATACATACCCCCTTTATGGATTATCAAATTACTGAGAACCCTTGGTCACACTTAACCCATTTATACTTGAGATCCATTAATTCAAAAATAATCCCCAAACTGCTCCCCATGTGGATCATCTCCGATTTTCTCAAGTTTTCTCATAACCCAAGTACACATTTAATAAAAAAATAGACACCTGTAAATAAACATGACCACTAAGGTTTAAAGTTGAGGAAAAACCCAATTGAAATAAGTTTAACAAAAAACTCAGAGAGAGTCATACCTAGAAAAAGATACAATCCTATAACCTACATTGATTAGTTCCTTCACAGCTCTTGAAGAACAAGAGATGTATATTACTTTTCTGAAGAAGAATTAGTATATGTTCACTTAGAACTATACATAGATTCTCAATATGAACCCTAGTGTGGATACTCATCATCTAGGCTTCCAGATGACCACTTATGTTTTAAGTTGGAAACTGGGAGAATGCACCCCTCTCATGCTACCAAGGTGAAATCCATGTTTGAAAATTTTATTAAAGACATATTTGTTCATGAGGTGAAGTAACTGAAATAGATTGGAAATATTGTCTCCATTAAGAATAAGAATGATAAGACCACTGTTTTCATTGATTTTAGGTACCTTAATCAACACTTCTTGAAGGTTGATTTTTTAGTACCGATCACATAAATTTTGATCCATGTAATTGTAGGATTCTAATCCCTTTTATTAATGGATTGGTATTCAAGTTATAATCAAATAAAAATGGCCCTTGAAGATGAGGAATCCACAACCTTCAGAATACCTCAAGGGATATTTTTCTACCAAGTTATTCCCTTTATATTAGAAAATCTATAACTACATATCCATGCACTATGCATCATATCTTCAAACACTTCTTAGGGAGAATCACGAAGTGCTATGTTGATGAGCTGGTGGATAAATATCGATAACGTTGTGATCACCTCATTGATCTTAAAAATATCTTTGAAAAATTATAGTAGCACAATTTAAAGATGAACACTATAAAATGTACTTTTGGAGTAATGTTAGGGAAATTCCTTGGCTTTTTAGTACACCATCAAAATATCTAGGTTTATCCATAAAATACTAGTAAAATCATGGAAATGCCATCTCCTTGAAATATTAAATAATTAAGGGGGATCCAAGGGAACATTTCTTATATTAATATTTTCAGAGTCAAATGAGTTAGAAGATCTCCCCTTAACCAAGTTAATGAAAAAGGGAACTTCTTACCAGAGGGATGAGGACTACCAAGAATATTTCAATACCCTTAAGTAATATATGCCACATCCACCAGTCTTAATGCCATTGGTAGAAGGAAAACCACTTGTCTTATATGTTTCCACCTTGGTATGATCACTTGAATCCATCTTTGCCTAGAATAATAATTTGAGAAATGAAAATAGTATCCACTATCTCATCTAATCACTGTTAGATACCAATAATCAATATTTTGATATCAAGAAGAACTACCTCGCAATCATCTTCATAGTTAAAAAGAAGAGGAATTACTTATAACATCAAAGATTCCATATGGAATCTCATATAAAACCTATCAAATATATTCTTGGAATCACTATGTTAACTAGGAATTTGGTTTGATGGGAGCTATTTTATGACATTCAATTATTATCACAAAAGGAAACCAAAGGGCAGATGATGGTTGATTTCCTTGAGAATATTCTTTCCCTATAAAACATCTAATTCGACACCAAAATTCTAGATAAATAAGTATTATATGTTCATGATAGTCTCTAAATGTGGGAGATGTATTATGAAGGTGCTTCCTAAAGTCTGAATGGAAAGATAATGGAAAACCCAAAGTTCAACGGGGTTGTTCTAGGATTTTTTTTGTTTTCCTTGAAAAAGAACTTTTTCCTTAGTACTTTTCATTATATGAAGTATATAATTATAATGAGGTAGAATACCAAACCCTTATCATAGTCTTAGAGCTAGACTTTCCACTGTAAATAACTTACTTTAATGTCAAAGGTGATTTAGAGTTTGTGATCAAATAGATTAATGGTGAATATTCCATCAAGAAGGAATAATTGACCCTCTAACTAGTTATGTGAGAGAGTTAATAGTAGAATTACCTTTTGAACCAATGCTGCATCATGTCCCTCGATCATAGAATGCTTGTGCTGATGAACTGAATATTACATCCACAGTCTTGGAAAATCATGATTATGACAAGATCATTTTACACATCACACACCAAAGGTTAGTCTCACTATTCACCACCTATTCCATAAATTAAAATAATTAGATCAACTGTTCCCCAGGGAATAATGATTCGATATCCACCCCTAGATAGATGGATCCCATAATAGATTACCTCCAAAATTGGGCCCTCCAGCAAGGTAACCGATTTGATGCTGGGTAAAAAAAATTACCCTTTAGGATGGTCCAAATGAGGAGGAATCCCTCTATAAATGAGGCTTTTATGGAGTCCTCCTCAACTGTATTATAGAAAGTGTGACTCCCATTATCCTGAATGAGGTCCATGTAGGATATTTCAGTGACCAAAAGTATGGAATCGGGATCTCCCATAAAATTAGAAGGTTTGATTACTACTATAAGAGGATGATACTGGACTACCTATAATTCACCAGGATTACATAGAATTCACAAGGAGATTTTATGCATGTTAGATTCGGGAAAACATCATTCACCAGCTCCTAGAATTAATACACATAGCTAAGTATTCCTGGATGTTTTCTATATTGGGAATAGATGCTGTAGGGACATATATCACAACTACCACTAAGCATTTTAAGTATATACTTACTTATACTGAACTCTTTTCAAAATAGGATGAATTTATACCCCTTAAGGAATTAGGTACAAAGAGTGTCATCAAATTTTTGAAGCCTAATATTATCACCAGATTCGGTTCCCCTCACACGATATTGAAAAACAATGGAACCAATTTCTGTTCTTATGAGTTGATGAGGCTGTACATGGAGTATAATAGAAAGTAAAACCATTCATCTCACTACCATGTAGTGGAAAATGGGTAGATTGAGTCCTTAAATATGGATCAATAAAATATAATCTATAAAATTGTGTAAAAAGATAAGAGGTATTATTTGGATAAGCTCCTGCATGCTTTATGGGACTAGTTTACCATAACCTACACTTCCATGAAAGTGAACCCATATTCACTAGTTTATGGAATAAAATTAGTATTACCCATAAAATTGTAGCTTACCTCACTTCAAAAAGATGTCTATGGATAACTATTAGATGATGAACAATCATAGAATTAGCTGGATGAGTTAGAATGAATCGATGAGAAAAGGTTGCGTATACTGCACAACCTCTAGGTCCTTCAAAATCAGATTGCCTGACCCTTTAATAAAAAGTTTCACCACAACTCATTCCTCCAAGGAGAATTGGTATTAGTTCTAATAACACCAATGATACTAGGTATGAAACCCCCAAAGTTTCAACCTAAGTGGGAAGGGCATTATGTAATACACAAAGTCTACCCTATAGAGTCTACTCATTGGGAACAATGAATGGGGAATGCATTACCCCCCACCAACATGAGGTTTGTAAAGAAATAATTTACATAAATGACACCATGAGAAAATTTTTTCTAGAAGATATATTTTAAACTGAACAACATTCTTTTTCCTTACTACATGACATTAAAATTCATGGAATATTTTCTTAACTCATGATGTTAAACTGCATGAAAGATGTTCTTATCATATAATGTTAAATTTCTTGGAATAAATCCTTAAATAATGACGTTAAACTACATGAGACATTTCTTACTCAATGTTGTTAAACTACATGGAATGTGGTCACCTTGTGGGACCTACCTCTTCTTCTTATTCATGATCCAGATCTGCATGGAGAGTGTCATGGGTATGGGCCTACCATCTAACACTGAGTCTTTTCCAAAAACTTAAATGAGTACAAGGTAGTCCCACCAGAACCTAATATTGATACCTTATCCATCAGGTTTTCTTCTTCCTTAATCCAATATATCCCTTAATTGGAAATTCACTATATATTATTCAGATTTATGTAGAATAAAAAAAAAACGAAGTGTCCCCACCCTTATGTGAGAGTCATATCTTCATAATGGATTCTGTATAAGAACTACATGTGAATTTATTCATGTTATCACAGGAAATATAGTGATGCCCATATATTAAATCATGGTTCTATCTGTAATATGTAAAAGAGATAAAATACCCCTCCCTGTGTATGGTTCAGATCAACATAGGGAGTTTTTATAAATCAGAATCATGTGTGGATTGATTCTTGTTACCAAAAGATATACAATGACAACCAGATCTCAAATCTATGGCCTAAACACAATATAGATTAAAAAGAGAGAGAAATTACCCCCTCTCTGTATATGGGCTAGACTTATGTAGGGATATTTCTCTATAACTACATTTGTACTGATTCCCATTATCACATGATATAAAGTGACACCCGAATATTAAATCCTAGGTCATGATGAAATACAAAAAATACCCCTTATCTTGAATATAGGTTAGACATGAACAGGTGATTCCCCTATAAGAACTATGTGTGACTTTATTTCTGTTACCACAAGATACATAGTTATTCCCAAATCCCAAATCCTAAACCCATCCACAATATGCGAAGGTGAGAATTCCCTACTCTCTACATATGGGTCAGACTTGCACATGGAGTTTTCTATTATAAGAACTACATGTGGATTTCTTATTGTTACAACATGATACATAATGATTCATGGATATTCTACATCATTCTTAACCACAATTTCTCATTACTTTCAACCATGCCCCCATGAGAATCAGATCAGTGTAGATATTCCAATGCACATTAAAATATAAAAACCCAAAAAAATACTCTTCCATGCACTCTCATGTAGTATAATAAACTTACAAGTTGTACCTTATTTCTCATGATGAGCATGACTCATGTGAGCTTAGGGACCCTAACAAGACACTCTGATTAGTGTGATAAAGGTGCATTATATTAAAATAAAAGGAACCACATCCTCAATGCATGATGTTAAACTTCATGACCATATCCTAGTCACATGATATTAAACTACACAATGAGAGGTATTAACAATGACCTTGTCATCCACTAGATGACTGTGAACTCAATAATTTCATGTTTTTATCCCTTTTCCTTGAAATGTGTTTAGTACACATTTGTGTAGCCTTTAGGGTGCTCAAACCCTTATTGAATCTTATGTTCTCCATGAACTAACTTAATATCCTCGATATGTGAGTTAATAAAAACCAATTAATTGAGTTGATACACTTATCATGGAACCCCATGGACCCTGATCTCATATAATCTTGGTTCCCCCTATAGTGAACTAGAAATATGGACCGGTTGATCCAAAGGGATCCCACTAGGATTCACCGATGAAAAACACAATGAATCATAGTTTTTTCCTAGGGGATAATTTGGTTCTAAAGGAAATTCCCCCTTAAATCCAGGAACTATTTTCTTGACTATTCGTGATACATGCTTCCATCATTATTAATGGTTGGAATATACCTGCCATTCCTTATCTCCTATTGACTCAAATATTCTTGGGTTATGATTTTCACTTCCCATAACACAACTATTCAAGTGGATTTGGAATCCCTCAATGTTACTCATATATGCATAATAATCATTATAAAATTAATATTACAACATCAAATTCTTGGACCACTTTATTTCGAGGAATGTATCTCCAATGAACACTTAATTTTCTTGAGTCTCTTAATCCATTTAAATAACACCTTTTTCCATTAGTCATAATTATTATCCCCTTTTAATGTCTAAATCACTAGATACATGGAGTACATATTCTCTTGGCATTTCATAAACCTGGACCCCATTTCCTCCTAGTTATCCCTTGCAGGGTATGGGTAATAGGGATTGAATAATTCTAAAGGAACCACACTAGTATTCACCAGTGAATAACACAACACCTCATAGATTGTTCCAATGGTATTATTTGGTCTCTAGAGATACTATCACTAGGATTTTCTAGTAAATAATAAAAATCCATAGAGCTTGTACCTAGTGGATATTTTGGTCCTAGAGGAAAAGTCCCCTTAACTCCATAATCTATTTCTATAATGGTGCAAAATTAATCCCACCAATCATTAAACAACAATCCATGATATATGAGTCTAAAGACATGATTTATATCATCCATTTTATCATATATACAAGAAGGATAAAGAATATCTCAATGAATTATGACCTCATATTCTAAGTCCTTATGGAAATACTTTAAACTTCATTGTACTGAGGTTGTCATCACATGAACCTAAACTTATAGAAACTTATATCCTAGTCACATGACATTAAACTGTATAATGTATGGTCTATACTTTAAGACTTTAAACTTATTAGGGTGGGTTACCCCATGTGTCCCATGACCAACATGATAGCTAGATCCTGTCTATATGGTAAAAACAATTCCCTCTCCCTGAATATGGTTCAAAATTGTGTAGGATTTTTTCTCTATCATAACTAAATCTAGCTTGATTCTAATTTTTTAAGATATATAGTGACACCTGGATTTCACTTTCCTAGTCTCATCCATGAATTCTCTCTTACATGAGAGAAATATCCATGTAGAAGTCTTTGGAAAATGGGCCCAACAATAGTGCTAAGAGGGAAAATAAGATTCCCCCATCCTTAGGTGAGAGTTGGAACCATATAGGGTATCATATATAAGAAATACATGTTTCATAATCCCTATTACAACATGATACATAGTGATTCCATGATATCATGTCCTAGGCCCAAATTCAATATAAAATGAAAATGTCCCTATGTATGGGTCAGGCCCACATGAGAAATTTTTCATATGAGAACTACATGTGGATTGATTCTTATCATCACAAGATAGATAGTGACTCCAGGATCATTTATTTCAGGCCTAGATACATATTTTCATTACTTTTAACTATATTCCTTGATAAGAACTAGATTGTTTTGGGGATTAATACTCATGCTGAAATGTAAATTCCCCCACATATTCACTACCACACAATCTTGAATTGCTCAATTGACCGCCCAATTGTATCTTTTTTCTCATGCAGAACATGACTCATGTGATCTTAGGGACCCTAGAAAGATACCCTGACTAGTGAAATTGGGATGAGTTCTATTCAATGACAAGGAACCACATCATAGTTTCATGATGTTAAATTGTACGACCACATCCTAGTCACACAACATTAAATTGCATGACAAGATGTATTCACATTGTTCAGATCACCCCCTAATGAATGAGTACTTAAGAATTTCATGTTCTATCTCTTTTCCCTAAGAATTTGTTCAATACATGTTGGAATAGCTTTTAGTTTACTCAAAACCTTCTTTAATATTACGTCCTCTATGAACCAATTGTAGACCTTCGATATTTGAGTTAATACTAACAAATTACTAAAGTTGATACACTTATCTTAGAACTATATGGACCTTGATCCCAAGAAATCTTGGTTCTCCCATTTATAAAATTGGTAATACGAACTGGCTAATTCCAATGGTCCCTTCTAGGATTCACTGGTGAATAACATAGTGCCTTTGATCTCACGCCTAGTGGATATTTTGGTATTATAGGAAATCCCCCCTTAAATACAGGAGATATTTTTTTAGTTGTGTGTGATATAAGTTTCCTTCATTATTAATTTTTGACTTATACACACTAGTCTCCACCCCCTATTGACTCAGATATTCTTGGGTTATTATTCAAATATCCCATAACCCAACTATTCAAGCAGATTATGATACCCTCAATGTTACCCATTTGGGCATTGTACCCTTTTTAAAATAAATATTATAACATTGTATCCTTATACCCTTTTATTACGGGGTATGCATATATTGGGAAGACCCAAATTCCATGTTATAGTTACTCTTATCGGTTATATGTCTTAGTTTCATGTAGTTGAACTACATGATATATGTTCTATCCTGTAAGAACAAAAACTGTTTATACCTGGCCTTCTTATCCATAAATATATGATAGGGATGAGTGCTTCAACTCTATACTAGGATAGGATATAGAATATACCTTTCCCTATGAATGATCTTGGTGTACATAGAGGGACCTTCAACAGACCACAATTTCAAATCTCATTGAGGGAAGATAAAAACAACCCCTCCCTACACATGAGGTAGATATTGTGGGGAGTCTTCCTTGTGAGAAATATGTATGGCTTGATTATTGATCTCTTAGGATACACAGTGATGTCTGATTATATTTTACTGATCCCAAACACACATTTTACACTATAATAACCTTCCCCAATGTTTGATCCAAATTTAAAGCTTCCAATCTTGTTTAGCCATAGGGATTTAAAGATCCCCCACTAGTGAAAGACTCTCCCAATACAAGAGATATTTTAAATTTATTGTGTCAATGATGGTTAGAGATCATGAAACTAGGAAATAGTGTGTGGCTTTTCATTTTGGGGAAACATTCCACTCTCCCTTCTATATGAGTTAGATCCATGTATGGGGGTTGTTAATTTCTCTAGAACTATGTATAGATTCATTCCTGTTGTCATAAGATACATAGTGATGCCTGAGATCTTTCAAACCTAGATGCAGTCATGAGATAAAACAAAAAACTTTACTCCCCATTTCATGTATGTTCCAGATCTATGCAGGGGGATCTATCTGAAGGAGCTCATTAGGTTATGATTCCTACCCTTAGAAAATAAATAGGGAAACCTAGGGAAGTCCAACCATGGAAGCTGTATGTGCCTCTAAGCTCCGATCCACCTTTTAAGACCTTAAAATGCTTAAGGATCATCAATTTGTATAATCTCACTCTACCTATTCATGAATTAGATCTGGATATGTATGGTTTTCATATAAATCAGATTTGTATAGGCATGTCCAAACTACATGATGTTAAAACATGAAGACCATCATACATCATCACTCCTTATCAATGGACCCCAAGAGCTTGAACTTATTTAACCAAAGTTTAGAGGGTGCTTACATCACCTTTTTAATCAACTCAATCTATAAATCAAACTTTGTATCTTGAGCACCTAAAGTTTTAAAAAATATTCGATGGACCATAGAAAGAAGAAAAGATCCCCCTATTTGACCATATACGAGTTAGATCTACATAAGGTACTTAGAAATATCGACCAAAGGTATTTTGGTCTTGTAAGAAGGGACTAATGATCCTTGTTAACCTTGAAATCATCGTAGTGGAACTAATCACCTCAGATTGATTTTCAATTACCTTCATCATTACTATCTCATACCATTACTCCTTATCCAAGAAAATTGAGTCACAATTTACAACATTATCATCTCTTAATGAAAAGGGTGTTGGATTACTCTTGAACTTAGGAATCCAAATTAGGATATTGCATAACACTACAGTAGTACTAGGTCCACACACATCTTGAAATTAAACTGTATAAACCTTTTTCAAATATTCATGACCTTAAAATTGATGCCTTAAAGGTCAAAATCATAATATGATAAACTGATAGTGAAAGATACATAAAACTTATTAGGTTGAAAACCCATAAAGGTAGGTCTGAGAAAAATCAAAGTCTCTACTCACTAAACTCTTCATCCCTAGGATTTATGAAAAATTTAGAGTATAAATAAAAGGAAAAAATATTATAGGACCCATATTGTGGTCATAGTAAAAGTCAATCCATGATCTATAAACACCTAAAGTCTATGAGAAAATCAGATTAATGGTTTATAACACCCCCTCACCATGATAGAATATTTATTAGGTGATGAAACAAATTTTAGGGTGATCGAACCCTTATGGAATATTAAATTTTCCACAAATCACTTTCATGTATTAAAATTATGAGATGATACCCCCTAATACCTTGAGTTTTTATAATTCTCCCAGCCTTGAGTTATTCCACTTGGTTCTTATCTATAGTGTATTGGTAATAGGTACTGACCACTTTAAAGGGACCCTTATAGGATTTTTTTGGTGAATAACACAACATGTTAGAGCTTGTGCCTAGTGGATGTTTTGGTACAATAAGAAAGGACCCCTTAAACATATGATCTATTTCCCCGGATGCATGCAACACTAGTTTTAATGTGTACTACTCACTAGTTTTTATAACCCATTGGCTTAGACATTCCCAAACCATGATTTATAATTCCCATGAACAGTCTATTAAAGTGGATTCAACTTCGTCAACATTACATAACCATGTATTGTACCCATTATCAAATTAGGAATGTGGTAATCCATTATCAAACCTCTTTATAGACATCATCACTTGACTTGAAATTCTGTGATGTTGGGCCCAAGCATCATGACCATAAACCAAACTACCCCTAGGTTCTAGAACCTTCCTTGGATATCCTTCTTCTCTATATCCTACTTCATTTTCCCGATGTTTGAATATTTAAAAATATTCTAAAACCCTTGGAAAGTAGCAGGGAACCCTATATTTGACCATTTATGCAATCTCATCTAGGATCATGCATAAGGGACCTTGACCTATCAACTAGTGGAGTCTCCTCCTATTAGAAAATAACCTCTAATCCTTGTGATCCCTAGAAGAATTGTAGTGTAACTTGGAACCTTGGTGTGTTTTTTGATCATCCAAAATGTTTCCACTCCATATCACCACTCCCAATTCAAAATCCTGGGTTATGATTTACATATCCCATAATCCAAATATCCAAGTGGATTCGATATACTTGAAATTGTGTCTCCATCTACCAAGAACCTTTGAATCAGGAATGCAGGGTGTTAGGAACCTTTTTGAATATTTATCCTTCAAAACTTATATAAGAATGAAGGGTATCAGAACCCTTAATGAATATTAATTCATTGGAATCTAAACCAAAATAAAGGGTGTTAGAACCCTTCATGAATATTAATTCTTCAAAACCTCAACTAAGATGTAGGGTGTCAAAACAATTCGTGAATATACATCCTCCAATTCCTTGGTTTCTTAAGAAATAAAAGTTTTGATCTAGAAGAACCTAAAATATATAAATAGATGGACCAAGCTAAAATGCCCTAAAATAAAATAATATAAGGTTCGAGTTAGAATACCCTAAACTATAATAATAGAAGGTCCAAGAAAGAAGACCCTAAAAACTAACAACAGAAGTTTTGAGCTAGAAGACCCTAAACTATAACAACAAAAGGCCTGAGCAAGAAGACCCTAAACTACAATAATAGAAGGTCCAAGATAAAATATATTAACTATAACAACAAAATTATTGATCAATAATACCCTAAACTAAATTACCCAAATATCCAAGTTATAAGGACCTAAAATACATCAATAAAAGGTTTGATCTAAAATAACCTAAACTATAGAAAAAAAGTTATGTTCTTGAAGACACCACACTAAAGTAATAGAAGTTATGAGTTAGAAGACCCTAAAATATATAAAAACAAGGCCCAACCTAGAATACCCTAAACTAAAATAATAGCAGGTATGAGGTAGAAGAACATAAACTATACTACCTCATTGGTTTGAATTTTAAGGCCTTAAAATACTAATTTAAAGAGAAGAAATTCTCTCTAGGTTGAACACCCACAGAGGTAAACCTAAGAAAAAGTTGAGTCTTTGTTCATTAGATATGTTCCCTATGTGATCTAGGAAAAATTTATTAATTATGAAATGGAAAAGGAAAAAAAAATTAGGAAAAAAACCCACAAACAGTTAGCTAATAAAAATATGAGTCTAAGCCTTCAAAGTCTCTCCTTCAATGGATTAATCAAAATCTAAGGAAGGAACAAGAGAAAAAAATATTATAGGGACCATTATATTGACCTAGAAAAAATAAATATGTTCTTATTAGGTACATTGACTTAAGAAAAAAATTGATCCCTTTAAGAAATTCCAAAAGTCTCTCAGGATACCAATATATGTTCAGAAGACCAACCAATGGAAGTACAAGGGGCTTAGGTGGGAATTTAATTCCTCAGAACCAAGTCCTCATTCCTTCCTCTCTCCATAATTTTATTCTGATGGTGAGGGGTGATTTGTTGATGGTTACCAAATAAGAATTGAAAAATTTGGGGTCTATGAAACACCTAAAGAACAAGTATTATTTTCCCACAAATGAAAGAAGGAATAATAATAACCACATGAAGATCAAGCACCTAGTCCATGCGAGTCATGTAACCTTCAATAAGGCTTGTGATATCATAAACCTTTGGACATCATGTGAAAGGGGCCAAGAACTTCATGTGATCTATTCACTACTCATATGAATCCCCGTCATACAAGCCCCTTTTATCACATGAATACCTTCAGGTGAGTCTTATTGATCATATGTATTCCATAGATAAGTCCTTATGATCATGTGACATGTTAGTAGAAAAACACCTAATAACCATCAAGGTGTTCATGTGATAAATTCTGAAAATGATGTGAACCTTATACAAAGTGAGTTACTTCGATCTTCATGCAAGGAGATTATGTTATTCATACGATAAGTTCCTAGATCACACTAAGGATAATCAACATGAAATCCTATATCTTGAGAAAGGACCAATGACGTGTGTCCTAATCTTGTAAAAGGCCCTCTAACATGTGACATGATATTGAGAAAGCCCTCTGACATGTAGAATGATCTCATGAAGGCCCTATGACATGTTATCCTGATCTCATGAAGGATATTAGATATACCGGTTTGATCACACAGAATCCCTTTGAAAATCCATGGGTTTAAGAAAGTTAGTAATGATAGAGTACTCACACTGTCACAATTTATCATGCAACATAAGGAAGATGTCATTGACATCATGTGAATCGATCATACGAAGTGCATGATAAATTAACAACCTATGAGAACATTCCATATGCTGAATCAATAAAGGATATAAGAATTAATTTCTATACAATGAAGTGTAGATATGGGGTGGTGATGCCTATTAAATCCAAACTTGACACAAAAAAAAACACACAGAGACAGAGGAAAGAGTTAGATTTCTAGTGTGAAGGAATTCATGATCTCAAGAGTTTCCCACATGAAAAGTCCATTGAGTAACTTAAGGGATTACATAGTATTTTTATGTGATTCATGTAATCATATAATTGGTCATGTGAATCATCTTTGACATGTTAGCTGAATCATGTGAAGTACCTTTAGTGTGTCAGCTTGATCACATGATTCCTCAGTTGAAAAATTCCTAAAAAACATATATGAATTAATGTGAAAAAATATAAAAATGATGGAAGCTACATGAAAAGAAAGATACGCTTATTTTAATGTGATGGGGTCATGAATTTCACATGGTCTATTCATTGATAACCTGAATACCTATGGATATATCATCCTAGATCATGAAATGAACTTAAGACATGTCTTATTAGTTCATATGAAATCCCCTCGACATGTTAGTGAGATCACACAACATTCATCATACATGTCATCTTATTTCATATGAAAGCCTCCGGAAATGTTAGATAAATCATTTAAGGAAACCCAAGAATATTACCCTTGATCATGTGATTACCTCTATACATGTCATCCAAATCATGTGATATCCCTTGAATATGTTAGGCTGATCACAGAATGACCTCTAGACATGTTATACTACTTCATGTGATAAAATTCAGACATATCTACCTAGTTCATGTGACACCCACTGAACATTTCAATGAGTTCATGTGATAGAACTCAGACATGTCAGATTGGTTCATGGAAAAGCCTCTATAAATGTCAGCTTGATCTTAAAGACACCTAAACATGTATGCCTTGATCATGAGATGACATCTTGACATGTTATCTAGGTTTATGAGAATAAATTTAGATGTGTTATCCTATTCATGTGACATCCTCAAACATGCCAGCCTTATCAGATAGACATCCTTAAGCATGTCATACTTGTCAAATAAACATCCTTAATAGTGTCATATTTATCAGACAAACATCTTCATACATGTTAGGCATATATCCTCATACATGTCATCATTTTCAAGAATTCATTCTTGGATATGTCCCATTAATCCATGTGAATCATCAACAATGAGTCTTTGTCCAAGTACCCCATTTATGCATAGAATGTACATAATGAAATAGGGTTATTCACTTATGTAACCTTACACATGCCTTGTACTTAAAATGAGTCATCATTCCATTAGATCCCATTCAAAAAACATCTCATGGTCCTAACTATTTTTCCTTCAAAATATATGGGTTAAACATGTGACATGGGAATCCACCTTATTGTAAGCCCCTCAAAATTAAATTTAATCTAGCTTATAGGGCTCACCACCTATGGGTCTATCATATTTCCTCATTCATCATCAAATTTAAAACTAAAGTGATCTAAAAGGACTCTGATTCATGTTATAAATAGGATACATAGGACACCTTCCTAAGGCGCAATCTTGATATCAAACATGAATATCACACCTTTCCTTATGGGGTCATATCCTTCACATGGTTTCTAATCATATTTCATTAGGGATGTTTCAATGCATAAGTGCCACACCTATAGGCAGCGAGCCTGATCCATTGCTATATATTGTTTCTCACACTGATAATGACTCACATGAGTTTAGATATTTTCAAAGATCATGCCACTAGCACAATAAAAACCCCCAATCAGGGAAACCCCATCATGTAATTCCCTCTCAAATACCAGAGTAACCTTAGTGTGTGAGCCCTACAAGTGAACTATGAAGTCTCTAATTTTTGGTATAAACAAGATATGTATGACCGATTCCTATGGACCGAGTCCACACCTAACCCTGAAATCACCTCATATATATATCCTTTAAGCATGATGTTAAATTACATGACATGGTCCTAAATGACATAGGTTTTGATTTATTTTCTCGTAGGAAATGCAGGGCACCTCTTGAAGGTTCAATATCAATTCCAAAACATGAATCAGCTTCCTATATGGAAGAAAACTCTAGAGTTATTATACATATGGATTAAAAACACAATTAGTCCCTTACTATTAAGAAATAATGGAAAAAATGGAGAAACTTTGATACATATAGATAGTGCCATTAATAAAAAACCCTCTTACATGTATAAGAAGTCAATACCTGATTGTTTTATTAGGACAGCCTATCCTATAATGGGATTTGGGAAATATTCATGAACATATCTTAAATCTCTAAGAGAGTTCCGGAGTAGGAAATAATTCCCCCAGAAGGGTGCGATGGTCCCAACCTCCAATCCTCTCTACCAATGTGAGTTACTAAGTGTCATTGTGTTTTAAACCCCAAATGACCATCTACCTTTAGAAATTAGGACTATATCTCATTAATTATACGGGAACCATTGGGAGTTTTCATCAGAAACATAAATGGTGAATGTAATATAAAAATGTTAAACTTTTTCAAACCTTTAACGAATATAAAAGGATACATTATACAATTCCCATCAGGATATTTTATTCTTCTCCACCATTTTTCAGAAACAATATTATTGAATGATCTAATACTTGATTTGATAGATTTTGATTATAGGGTTAATTCCTTGATCTTCTTCTCCTTCATTCCTCATTGTAATTTCTCATTACAGGTATTAATTTGATTGGATGATTAAATGTAGATGGTTCCATAAGGCTTTACCCTAAAATTGAAACCATAAATTTATTGATTGAATCAAAATTATTTTTCAATTAATTTAAAACTTAATTTGAGATGATTTGGCGTTTGATTTAAAAAGGAATGGAACTTTTGAAAAACCTATAATTTCAACGGAATTGAACTTATTTGGTATATTTTGAAAAAAACGATGGATTGAAATAAGAAATGATTTAATAAAGTAGGATGATATTGATTCAAGATAACAATTGGATTTAAAATAAAGATGATTTGAAAGGTATTAATTTGATAAAAACCCATGATTTGGTTTTAAAAATTCAAAAGTCCTGTTGAACTTGAAATTATGAATTCGAACTGTAAATGATGAATTGATTTTAAATGATTAATTTTCTCATGATTTATTGATTGATTGAATCCCATGTGAGCCTGAGTAGTTAGTGGGTGATTTAAAAAAAAACTATGACTTTTACTCCCTAGGAATGGAATGATCATGAAAACACTAACTAAACCAAGTTTAACATGATTTTATGTGATGGGTCCCCTAATGGGGTGTTTATTTATTATCCTGATGGCTTGAGACTTAGGGAGTGTGAATACATACCTGATCCATGATTTATGATTGAGAAGTGTGAGGGACCTATAACCAAAAACTAATAAATATTAGGGCATATGACCATGGTGCTATGTTTTTTTGACATGATTATAAATTCTATTGTTTATTGAACTGATTTATTCATGAAAAATATTTTATTTAAATATTTATATAAAATGTTCATTTAATAATTTTTTAATATACCAACCATATTTTTGAATTAAAGCATGTATTTTTTAAAAATATATAAATATATTTACATGCTTGTTTTATTTAAATTTAAATCATAAATTGTTTATTGTTATGAAATCACTTATGGAAAATTTTATGGTATCATATCAGGATTTTTTTCTCACAACCTAACTTTTCCTTTGGGTATTTTTAGATTATATTATTCTAGGTCCAGGTAAAGGGAAATCACCTTTTGGAGGAGGTGGATGTACTTGATTTATGGGACCTAGAGTGATGGAGTTGACCAGTGGAGATGTGGTCCACTTATTACATGGTATTCCCATGTTTTTAACTTAAAGATGTTGTTTATTTTGACAATTTACCATTTTGGGTATTTCTTTATCTATCTATTTGTGGTACTTTCTCATTGAGGAGTGTTTGGAATACTTTCTATGTATTTTTTTTATCTTTTTCTATCTTGTAAAATTGTGGAAAAACTATTCCCTTTGACTTATTCATGATTCTAGGTGATAGTCGCCAACCCATGGGGATCGGGAATACCCTTATAGATATGTTAGGGATGGATCAAGTATTAGTGTGCCAGATTATCTAGAATGGTTTTTGAAAAAATTGTATCATAGAAGGTTGAAATTCTTTCCTTGATGTTGGCATGTAATATAGGATGTCCTGGTAGATATGATATAGGATTTTCAGGACTTTAGGGATAGTTACAAGTGAGTTTCTTACCATATATCATCATAAATAGACTTAATTAACCATGTTTATTTGGGAAAATTTTACTTGAGGATATTTTTATTTGATTCTACCTTTTTCTATTTGATCTAACTATTTTGAAATCCCAGAACTTTGATATTCTTGTATCACTTGATTGATTTGATGATTAGAGTAATCTTGTTGATGTTTTTGTGTTTACTATTGATGTTGTGTAGCATCATTCATCTGAGGAGAATTTTGAACAATCCACAAGAGTATGATATTGGTGAACCATAATAAGAAAATTCCATAGTTGACCAAAATCTCATTGAGATAGTGGTGTACAGTATCCAAGCTTTGGGAAAGGTAGCTACACCCGTTATTGTCCAGGACTTAGTATTGGACCCTTGAAAGGATGAAACTATATATCACAATCAATATTTTATTTGAAAAAACCACAAAATTTCCAAGGCTCAAATGATCCTCAAGAGCCTGAGGATTGGTTTAAAAAATATTGAGCTACTTTTTTTGTTCTTAGAAGCACCTGATTTGATCAAAGTGAATTTTGATACCTTCAAACTAGAAGAAACTATTATAATATTGTGGAATTTAATAGAGAACATGAATAAACATGAGGTAATTGAGTGGATAGATGTTAGAGTTATTTTCACTAAGAATTTCTATCTATAATTGATGGTCATGGAAAAGTATATAGAGTTTCTCAGCCTCCAGTAGGGAAACAAGACCATGACTTAGTATGTGAACCACTTTGCTGAAAATTTTCAATTTTTTCTGGAGGTAGTGAAAAATGATATATTAAAGTCTCAAAGATATGAGATGGGTATTATACCTGATATAAGATATTATATTTTCATACTGAAACTCATTTCTTATGCATATGTTCTAGATAGAGCATTAATGGATGATATTAACCATGTTAGTATATTAGGGTTGATGGGAGTCCCACTTACTCTTAGAGGTAGTGCTGTTGGTTGCTTTTAAAAAAGAGGAAGTGTGATGAGTCTCATGGTGGTTCTAGACAATAGGTGTCATCCATACCTCCTTCAGTTCCTAAAATATTCCCTATGTGTTGTTTTTTAGTGAATAAAGGTTGGGAATTAGAAATGGGTTTGTACTAAGTCACCCAAGATCTATGGTTTATGTGGATTCTTAGATCACATGCATATTTTTTGTCACATACTCATATGCACCTAAAAACACTGTGTTGTAATTATATACTTCAAGAAGTAAGGGGATCTATCCACATGCATTTGGAATGAAACTTCATCATGTAATGGAAGAGTATCTTAAGGAAGATGATATAGGTCCAGTGACAATGAGAGGTACCACCACTATAGCTTAATATTTAGTGACTTTTTTATTTTATAATAGTGTATATCACTCTTTCATGATGACTCATTTTATGAATTTATTGAATCTTTTTATAGAGATTGTCTTATGTGATGGAAATTACTACATCACTCAGAATGAAGAGAGAGAAGGGTATCTGAATCCCCTCTTGCATTTTAACTCTATAAATGATTTATCTCACCTAGAATTTTCTAGTTTTTAACATAAAACCTTTTTATGTCATTCTCGGGATGGATTTTCTGATTGATTATACAACTCAGATTGATTATTATCTTCGACATGTCTTATTTACTATACCCAATGGGGTGTGCCATTTTTTTGAGGGATAATTGGACTTGAGGTTGATCATAGAAAATTATTATTTTCCAAAGTTTGATAGGGTAATACTAGTGTTTAATTTTTACCCTAAGTATGAATCTTTGAGCGCTGATTTATCTATAGTAGTTATCGAGTTTTCTACTGTGTTTCCATATAATTTATATGTCTTTCCACCAGTATAAGAGGTAAATTTTTATATTAATTTGGTACCTAGTACTCAGACAATGTATATTCCTTAATACCATATAAAACCATATGAATTTAAAGAGTTTAAGATCTTGTTTGATGATTTGGTGGAAAAAGGATCTATACACCTAAGTGTGTGAACTTGGGTGGTGCCTGTTTTTTTTTGCAAAAAAATATTACTTAACACTTAACCTTTGTGTTTATTACCATAAAATAAATCAAGTTATAGTAAATAAAAAGTATCCATTACCTTATATAGATGATTTTTTTACCAACTTAAAGGGGTGAAGTGGTTCTTGATGATTGACCTTTGATCTGTTTATTAAATATTGAGAATTAAAGAATATGACATCACAAATACCTCTTTTAAGAGTAGTTATGGATGTTATGAGTATATTGATATGAATTTTGGTCTAACCAATGATCCTAAAGTTTTTATGGAATTGATTAATAGTATATTCCATGAGTATCTTGATTTTTTCACAGTGGTGTTCATGGATGACATTTTGGTTTACTTCAAAACCAAGGAGGGCTATGAGAGTCATTTGAGAACAATTATAGAAATATTGAGAGATCACTGAATTTACACGAAGCTTTAAAAATGAAATTTATGGATTCAAGAAGTGAAGTTATTAATAAATATCTCAGAACATGGTATTTCAAATGATCCTAAGAAGGTGGAGGATTTTTTAACATGGTAGGAACTGTATAATGTTTTAAAGATTTAGTGATACTTGGTCTTGGTGGGGGAATTACCATAGGTTCATTAGATATTTCTTGAAGATGACTTCTTTGATGTTTTCTCTCACTCAGAAACATGTGAAGTTCTTGTGTGATTAAAAAATTCAAGGTTTATTTGATGTTTTGAAGAGTCTTTAGACATATATGCCTATATTGGAACTCCCAAAATCTAGTCAAGGTGATGTGGTATTTTTTGATGCATCTAATTCTATATTGAGTTGCATTCTTATTCAAGGTGAACACATGATAGCCTATGGATCTAGACATCTTAGGCCACATGAAAATAATTATCCAACCCATGCTCTTAAGATTGGTTCCATGATGCATTCTCTTAAGATTTAGTGATTTCACCTTTTAGGAGAATGGTTTACCATTTATTCGGAACAAAAAATATTTAGTTTTATATTATCTTAAAAAATATCTGAACCTTTGATAGATATGATGGGTAGAGTGATTGCAATATTTTGATTTTGACAATTCCTATACCCTTGGTAAGGGTAATGTCATTACTACTGTTTTGAGTAGGAAAGTTCCAAAATAGGTCATGAAAGAATCCTTAATAGGGTGTAATATAATGGATCTCTTTGATTAGTTATATTTGGGAGCCCTAGAGGATTTGAATAAGATTTTTCTGACAAACGTTTAGTCAACCTCTTATCTTATCATGACAGTTCTTTAGGTGCAACAACTTGATAATGAATTTTGTGGAATTATAAACTCTCTTTATTGTGGGGGTACTATTGGTGAGTGTTCATTCCCCTATAAGGGTGGAATATATTTCTAGAACTGGTACATTGTTCCTTTGGTAGTGATAAAATCTGTCATAGGAGATTATCATAATTCCCAGTGGGCAGTGCACCTTGGTACCATGAAGATGTTATATGATATTCAGTGATGATTCTAGTGGCTGGGTATAAGGAAAGATATCACTAACTTTGTTTCTCATTACTATACCTATTATAAGGCAAATCAAGAGAACCATAAACTTTTGGGTTTTCTTTATCCCCTTTTCATGCTGACTTAGAAATCGGATGAGATTTCAATGGATTTTTTGGTTTCATTTCCATGTAAACCTTGAGGGAATAATTCAATATGGGTTTTTTATCAATAGGATAACCACATCATCTCACTTTATACCCATTTGAGACACAACCAAGGTTGAATATTTGAGAAGTCTATATATTAAAAATACTATCAGATTATATGTAGTTTCATCTATTATAGTCATTGATAGGGATCCCCAATTCACTTATCGTTTTTGGAGAGACCTCCAGGAGATGATGAGATCCCAAGTTAGATTAATCATGATGTATCATCTACAAACTGATGTCTAGATATAATTAAATCTATAGATCCTTGAGGAAATGTCACATTATTGTGTTCTCAACTTTGGTGGATCACAGGATGTCCATTTGAGACTAGTTGAGTTTGATTATAATAAACATTACTAGTTATCTATCAAAATGAATCCTTTTGAGGCATTGTATAGCGTAACATGTAGATATCTATTATGTTGGTTAGATATTAGTGAATCTTCCCTAGTTGGACCTATATTGTTTAAAGATATGATAATGAAGGTTCAATTGATTCTTTAGAGAATAGTGATATCATAGAGATAGTATAGATATTATGCTTATCATTAGCATAGACCTTTGGAGTTTTTAGTTGGTGATTAGGTTTTTTTGAGAGTTTCACCTCAGTTGGGTTACCAATGGCTGGGGAAGTAAGGAAATATTTCCAATAGATTTTTGGGTCCTTTTGAGAATGTTGATATGGTGGAGAATGTGGATTATTGTTTCAATTTACCACCATATTTTATGTTTATCCACAATTTTTTTCATGTATCACGACTTAGGAAAATCATTTCTCACCCTTACCATATTTTGGTATGGAAATATCTTGAAGTTGAACCATATTTATCTGTGACTATGCATCCAGTCAGGATTATGGATCCCAAGAAAAAGGTTCTTTACGGTAATTATATAGCTTTGGTATACATTATATATAACAATGGTTCTAATTCACATGATAGTTTGGAGTGTGGGGTAATTATTAGAGAGTATTGGAATCATCACTCTAATATGGAATCTTCTTGATAGTATTTTCAAGTAAAAAAGTGTTTATGTTTATGAGGTTGTGACATATTGTTACCTAATTTTAGGTACTTATAGACCATTTTTTTGATATCATTATTTTTGTGTCTTGTCTTGGGTTATTTTGGGTGAAATTTGAATTTTTTTGGAGGTTTTGGGGACAGTTCACAATTGTAACAGTGTTAGGGTAAACTGTATGGTTTGGCCTAGAAAACCGTGTGCCTAATGATTATCCACTAGAAGGAGGTACACTATTTTTCTAAACTATGTGTCCACCCCATCTAAACCATTCACCCTTGGATAGTGAGGGATTTTATAGTTGGTTCATGGTTAAACTAACCATGCATACAAACCATGTACCCTATCTAGATGCCCGACAAGGGTGCACAATCAATGCATTGTTAGTAATAACCATGAGACCTGACCCAACAAATCTTGTGTGCAATTTTTAATCCCCTAAAAATTATTTTTAAAATAAAAAAACCCATATTTAAGATTCCTAAGTACCCCTATTAAAACCCAACATTATTTCTTAGTTTTTGGATGCTCTCTATAGGATTTCTTAACTCCTCTAACCTCTTCTCTTTATAGATCAAAGCATTGGTGATCACATTTGATCTCCATACAGTATATAAATATCCAATCATTTAGTTTCTTATGATATTACCTTATTTACTTCTTATACAGTGGTAGATCATCATGATATTTATGGATCCAATCCCCAATTTTATGGATCTTTATTCTAGGGTTGATTCTATAATGTCCTCTAGCTTCATTCTTCGTTTGTGTTTCCCATTGTGGGTGTTGATTTGATTGCATGATTAAAGTTAGGTTATTCTATAAGTCTTTAACCTATAATTGTAACCCTAAATTTATTAATTGAATTGAAATTTTTTTTCAATTAATTTAAACCTTTATTTATATGATTTGGTGTTTGATTGAAAAAGGGCTTGAAATTTCTGAGAACCCCCAATTTCAACAGCATTGGAATTATTTGGTAGATTTTGAGAAAAATGATGGCTTGAAATAATAAATTATTTAATAAATTGGTTTGATGTTTATTGTTGAGAAAAAATATCTTTAAATAAAAGATAATTTTAAAGGAATTAATTTTATAAAAACCCATGATTTGGAATTTAAAATAAAAAAGGCATGTTGAACTTGAAATTGGAAATTTGAACTATGAATGATGAATTGATTTGAAATGATTTATTTTACCATGATTGATTGATTGATTGAAGAACATGTGAGCTTGAGTAGTTAGTGGATAATTAGGATAAGTATACTAGGACTTTGACTCCCTATAAATGGTTTTATTCTTAGAACACTGACTAAATCATGTTTAGCATGATTTCCCATGATGTGTCCTCTAATGGGGTGTTGGTTGATTATCCCAATGGAATGAGACTTAGTGTAAGGACCCAAAGTTTCATTAATGGAAATCCCTATTGATCTAATTAAATTTATCTTTATGTTTATATAAAATGTCAACTTCATTGGTTTTATGTTAAGAATTTTGACCGTTGCTAATATAGCCGTTGAACAGTGATCACATGATTAGTATAAATATAGGGCTTTAACACATCCAATTTTACTTAGACAAAAGAAGCGATGGCCTCGTCCAGTAGAATTGCTCCGTACGAAGCCCATTTGTCGGAGCACGGAAAAGATGTGGCATCTTTGGGCTTCGCCCTTGACCAAGCCCAATCTGAGCTTCACCTTGTCAAGCTCGAACATGATCGTCTACGGGAAAAGTAAAAGTTGATTGAAATTACCACTCGAGCGATGCTATCCGAGCCACCCCAAGAGTCTATCACAATCGCACACCTTACCCTTAGGTATTATGCAGCTGTTTTAAGGGGTTATGTAACAAATAATTAGTACTTTTTTCATGTACATTATTTTTTTGTATATAATAATGAATATAATTTCTAGTCATTTTTGATACATTGTAAATAGTTTTTAAAGTACAAATAGTGTTTTTAGTTATTATTTAACTAAGAATTCTATTTTATTAAATTAAGGGATTTTTGAATTAAATAATATTTTAATAAAATATTATTATTATTATTAAATTAATTTTTATTAAATATAAATGATCTTATAATTTTATGAATGCAATTATAATTTTTATTCTGGTTTGAAAGCCATTTCTGTCCAAACCTGTGAATTTTAGATAAATGTTGATTTTTATTTTAAAAGTGAAAATTAACATATTTAGAAAATTATTTAGATAAAATAAATGTTATTTTTGGAATTAGGACGTCGAAATTATCCAATGGTGAATTTTTCATAATTTTCTGAGAGTCAAATTTTTGAGTAAAAATTAAATACCGTTTAAATATATAATGTGTTTTATGACATCATAATGACCCAATAGTGATGTAATAAAATACTATAATCTTTATTTTCGTCCAATATATGTTTTAACATTAAAATAATGTGATTTTGGGTTTATTTAACTTACTTTTCAAAGCATTAATGGACCCCTCAAGACTTATTCAACACCTTTCCTTTTTAAATTAATTTCCATGGAAGTGTGACTCACCTCCACATAAGCAACCCTAATATTTTAAGAAGTTAGGACTTTGGCCTTATAAAATATTGTTTTCTTCTTCCCTTTTCCAAAAACCATGGGCAAAAACCATGGTATGGTTTGTGGTTTGGATTAATTTAATATAAGGGGTCCCAAACCTAAATAATAAAGAATTCTTTCACCTTTCCTATATAAACCCACCCAAGCTCCCACTTCCTCCTCACTCAAAGCCTTTGGAGTTCGTCCAACCTCTGCCCTAATCTCTCTAGAATCCTCACAAGGTGCCCCAATCTCTCAAGAATCCTCTCACAAGCCTCTCTCTAGCCTTTGGAAGCACACTTCCAAGTAAGGGTTTTTTCTTCCTTTCTCATTTTTGTCAATTTTATTTAAGTTGTATTTCCCTTTTAATTTCAATTATGAATGTTGGGGTATAGTTTATCACCTCCACCATACCTACCTCTTATTTTTTTAATGATGGGAGACCCCTTTCTCTCTCATTAAACGCCTCCCATGTACACCCATTTCTATGCCGAAATTCCGAAAGCAACTTCTCTCTCTTCTTTTACATTCAAGCAATAATTTTGTATCATGAATCTAAATTCCATTAGAATTGTTGGTACATGTATCTATATGACCTAATTACTGTACATTACATGTAAATATGATGAGGAACCCCTTTCTCTCTCATCAACCATTTTTATGAATTCTTATGTCACGCCGTTACGCTGCTGAAATCACACCGATTTTCTAAGCCAATGCCATTGTGTAGTGGATACCATGCCCATTTCTCCATCAAGGGTATCCACATTTATGCACCTTTACTTATTGATTACAAAGTTTCATGTATAAATTCCACATTCCTTTATCATGGAATAAATGATTATGTTTTATGAATCCATGTTTTATGATCCATGTGGCACACTTATGCATGAATTGAAATGTTTAAGAAGGGTGCACCCTTATAGTGCTCCAATGCATTGGGTAAAGTATAGTATCATGATAAGTCATGTGAAATGAGTGTTGACTCATGCTAATTCAAGTGCAACGAGGGTTTACTCGTGCTTTATGTACAATGAGGATTTACTCATTCTCCATGTGCAATGGGCTTTGGATCATGATAATTCCATGTTAAGTGTTATTGCCACATTTCCATGTTATGATTATCATGCTTTATCATGCCTTTATGTTCAGGTTTTTCTTATTCTCTATTGATATGCCTATTTTATAACATTTATTGTACTCCTCATGTTATTCCATGTGTACTCCCTTACTGGGCTTTATAGCTCACCCTTTTCTTATGCATGTCCTCAGGTTATCCCATGCAATGTTAAGTACGAGGGAATGTAGTGGTCATGTAAAGAAAGTTTTCAATAAAGATGTTTTATTTCATGTTTTAAGTTTTTATGTAATGATCCTAAGCCCCCAATACACTAAACCTCTCGATCTTCTTATTTTATCAAGTGAAGTTTTAAGTAATAAATCATGTGTAAGTTTGTAATAAAAGCAGGGTTGTCATAGTTGGTATCAGAGGATAGATTTAGTTATTTTTGGGATTAGGAAACCCTTGTAAAGCCTTAGAGACAAGATTAAGTATAATAAAAACATCCCTAAGTTTTGGTAAGTACTGAGTAGGTGGTTTATCAGACAAATACATCCCTGTCTGGATACGATCAGGTAGATGCGGCTCTGGAACAGATGTATCCTTGGGATAAAACCCGAAAACACCGCTTTGAGCTAGACTCGAACGGGAACTGGTGCATGACAACAGGCCTTGCTGCACTCTTGGTTACGAGACTCCCAGGGGATATGTTTTTATAAATTCACAATCTTAGTATGAACCTTTAATAAGGGAAAAAATTCCCCTAAGAATATATGTTAGAAATTAGATCATGAAAAGCCTAGATTGAAGCCTATAGACTCATGAGTTAAGGAAATGAAAGTTTATTTATAAGTCATCAAATTTTGTCTTTGGATTACTCTTTATGTGTTACCCCTAACATTCCTTTTATTCCATCCAATGGCTGGTAATAGGAGGAATCGGCCTAAAAATCGATGTGAAGATCAGTGTGATGACTGTACTAATGAGATTCCCAATCCAATGGGAGTGGGAATCGCGAAATTTGTCACGCTTCTCTCTCAGCTAACTCAAGCATTGAATAGAAGCACGGGTCAAGAGGAATGTTCAACCCCCCTAAGAAATAACAAGTCGCTATCGAGAGCTTCATGAGACAAAGACCTCCTACTTTTAGTGGATCATCCGATCCCATGATCGCTGAACAATGGATCAACTCCATTGAAAAGATCTTCTCCATCCTTCAATGTTATGAACAAGAGGAGGTTCTTCTAGCTGCCTATCGTATGGAGGGTGAAGCTGATCAATGGTGGACTTTGATCAAAAATACGAAGCCTGAGGAGGAGATCGATGCGTTGGAATGGAAGGATTTCCGGAAGATGTTTTTCGATAAATATTTTCCACGCACCCTCCGGCTTAAGATGGAAAGGGACTTCCTTTCCCCCAAGCAAAAAGATGAAGAATCTATTGGAGCGTATGAGGAAAACTTTACAAGGCTTGCACGATACGCTTCCGGCTTTGTCTTTACCCCCGAATGCAAGGTTGACCGCTTCTTTGGTGGGCTGAAGCCTAGCTTGCGGAAAGCATTAGCGATCTGTGACTTCGACAGCTATGAGGAAATTGTCCGATGTTCCCTCAAGGTCGAAATGGAGATCGGGGAATCACAGGGGTATCATGGGGACAAGAAGTGTAAGGTGGAATTCAATGCTGGTGGTCTGATGGATAAATCCAACAGTGCTAAGAAGATCCAGCACCCCACTTGCCAAAAGTGCGGAAAGAAGCACCCTGGAAATTGCCTTAAGGGGACGAGAAAATGCTTCAGGTGTGGAAGAGAAGGGAACCTAGCTATTAACTGTCGGAAAGAAGGACCGTGACTGAGACAAAGGAGAGGAACACTTCGTTTGAACCTCAATGCGTTGTTCAATGCTACAAATGCAAAGAACCGGGTCATTTTGCAAATCAGTGCCCTAATCCAAGGGTTATTGGAGGCAACCAACAACCTCCAAGGAAGCAAGGAATAGCTTTTGCCATCACTTCTGCAGAAGTGAACCCCGACAACGAAGTGGTGACAGGTACGCTAGTTATTCATTCAATAATAGAGAACGTACTTTTTGATTCAGGTTCTACGCATTCTTTTATATCTCGAAAGTTTAGTAGAACAATCCCAACACCACCGCAAATCATGGAAGTAAAGATGTCAGTGAGTACGGAAAATGGGGAAATCATTGCATCCCATGAATATAAGTCCTCACCTATTATAATATGTGGATTGAATTTCCCGACGAACCTCATCATACTCCCTCTGGTGGAATTTGATGCAATTCTTGGCATGGATTGGGTTTCCTTATATAGAGCCAATATAAATTGTCGGGAGAGGGAAATCACACTCCATATGGAGAATCGACCCCCAATTATTTATAAGTGTCAGGAGGAATATGAATCTATTTTAGCTCTATAATTTTAAGCATGGATATTACTACCTTATGAGCACACGTATTTGGCTCAGATGATTGAGTCCAAGGAAGAAACCATCCTTGAAGAAATGCCTATTGTGAGGGAATTCGCTGAAGTGTTTCCTGAGGAACTGCCTGGTCTTCCTCCTAGAAGATATGTTGAGTTCTCAATTGAACTTATACCTGGGGCGCTACCAATATCCAAGACTCCATATAGAATGGTTGTTGTTGAGATTGAAGAGCTGAAGAAACAACTACAGGAGAATCTGGATAAGGGGTTTATACGCCTAAGTGCTTCACTATGGGGTGCACCAGTCCTCTTCGTCAAGAAGAAGGATAGGTCAATGCGGCTCTGCATCGATTATCGTGAACTTAACAAAATCACGATAAAGAACAAGTATCCTCTCCCAAGAATCGACGACTTGTTTGATCAGCTGTGTGGAGCACAATACTTCTCCAAGGTGGATTTGCAGTCGGGATATTATCAAGTAAGGGTGAAGAAGGAAGATGTCCCCAAGACTGCTTTTCGTACAAGATATGGGCACTATGAATACATAGTAATTCCTTTCGGACTCACCAATGCTCCAGAAATCTTCATAGACTTAATGAATAGAATCTTTAGAGATTATCTAGAAAAATTTGTGGTAGTCTTTATAGATGATATTCTAATATACTCCAAAACCAAGGAGGATCATGAGGAGCATTTAAAAACTGTACTGGAGACTTTGCGGAAGGAGAAGCTCTATGAAAAGTACAGCAAGTGTGAGTTCTGGTTGAAGGAAGTCTCATTATTGGGCTATATCATCACAAGCAATGGGATATTTGTTGATCCCTCCAAAATAGATGCAATTGAGGGATGGCCAAGGCCAATATCGGTAACGGATATCCGTAGCTTCTTGGGGTTAGCTGGATATTATCGACGATTTGTGAGAAATTTCTCACGATTGTCCAACCCTCTTACCAAGCTAACTCGGAAGGGAGTAAAGTTTGCTTGGAGTGATGAATGCGAAGAATGCTTCAAGGAGTTGAAAAGGAGGCTTATCACTGCGCCCGTGCTCACTTTACCCACAAGTGGGGAACTTTTTGTGGTATTCAGTGATGCTTCAAAGAAGGGCTTAGGCTGTGTGATGATGCAGAATGATAAAGTGATATCCTATGCCTCAAGGCAGTTGAAAATCCATGAGTGAAACTATCCAACGTATGATCTGGAGTTTGCGGCGGTGATCTTTGCCTTGAAAATCTGGCGGCATTATCTCTATGGAGAGAAATGTGAGATATATACTGACCAAAAGAGTCTTAAATGTATATTCACACAGAAAGAGCTTAATATGCGCCTGAGAAGATCGATAAATCTCATCAAGGATTATGACCGTTCAATACATTACCACCCTGGGAAAGCGAACAAGGTGGCAGATTCCCTAAGTAGAAAGGACCCAACAATTCTTTCAATGATGAGAATTGAGAAGGATCCAATATTCTTAGACTTGATGAATATGGACATGAGAATCATAGAGAAGGGAACATCATCAATCCTTTCACAAATTATTGCTCAACCATCTCTTTTGGAAAGGTTAAAGGATGCTCAAAAGGATGAACTAAGAATTCAGGAAAAAGTGGAAGCTATCAAAAAGGGGAAATCCTCAGAGTTTAATGTTAATGAAGAAGGAATTGTGTGGTTTGGGAAAAGACTATGTGTTCCATCATGTCCGGATCTGAAGAAGGAACTTTTGGATGATGCACATAGTTCAAATTTCTCAATTCACCCAGGGAGCACAAAGATGTATCGAGATCTTCGAGAAAACTTTTTGTGGGATAATATGAAGAAGGAGATCGCTGAATATACATCAAAGTGCCTGGTGTGTCAGCAAGTGAAGGTAGAGAGGCAGAAGTCTAAGGGGATGATGCAACCATTGCCCATACCAGAATGGAAATTGGAGAACATCACCATGGACTTTGTCACCGGACTTCTGAGGACATCCAAAGGCAACAATGCAATCTGGGTTGTTGTGGATCATCTTACAAAGACTGCACACTTCATTTCTATTCGGGAGGATTTATCATTGGATCAACTGGCACAGTTATATATTAGGGAAGTGGTAAGGTTGCATGGAGTACCACTATCTATTGTGTCTGACCGAGATCCAAGATTCACCTCTAAGTTTTGTAAGAGTCTTCAACATGCTCTGAATACTGAACTGAACTTCAGTACGACCTATCATCCTCAAACTGATGGCCAATCCGAGTGGAATATCCAAACAATTGAGGATATGTTGAGAGCGTGCTCAATGGAATTTAAAGGAGGATGGGATCAACATCTTCCTCTGGTCGAGTTCTCTTATAATAACAGTTTCCACTCGAGCATCCAAATGGCACCATATGAAGCCCTGTATGGTAAAAGGTGTAGAAAATTGGCATGTTGGGATGAGGTCAGTGAACGTAAGCTGCTTGTACCAGAAATGGTCAAAGAAATGGTGGAGAAGGTGAAAACCATTCAGCATTATATCAAGGCAGCCCAGAGTCGACATAAGAGTTATGCAGATAATCGTCGACGAGACCTTGAGTTTAAATTTGGAGACATGGTATTTCTACGCATATCTCCGTGGAAGAAGGTCATGAGGTTTGGAAAGAAAGGGAAGTTAAGTCCAAGGTACATCGGCCCCTTCTAGATTCTTGATCGTGTCAGGGTTGTGGCCTATCGACTAGCACTTCCACCTACTATGACCAAAGTACATGATGTCTTTCATGTATCCCTCTTAAGAAAGTACATACCGGACCCTTCACATGTACTCTCTTCTGAGGTGGTACAATTGGAAGACGATCTTTCTTATGAGGAGCAAACAGTGAAGATCTTAGATCGTAGAGAAAAAGTTCTATGAAATAAGACAATGCCCCTCGTCAAGGTGTTGTGGAAAAACCAAAAGTTTGAAGAAGCAACTTGGGAATCGGAGGATATGCTGAATTTGAGTTACCCACATTTGTTTTAGTGTGGGAAAAGGAAAATTTTGAGGGCGAAATTTCTTAAGGGGGGAATATTGTAACGACCCAAAGTTTCATTAATGGAAATCCCTCTTGATCTAATTAAATGTCTCTTTATGTTTATATAAAATGTAAACTTCATTGGTTTTATGTTAATAATTTTGATCGTTGCTAATATAGACGTTGAACAGTGATCACATGATTAGTATAAATATAGGGCTTTAACACATCCAATTTTACTTAGACAAAAGAAGCGATGGCATCGTCCAGTAGAATTGCTCCGTACGAAGCCCATTTGTCGGAGCTCAGAAAAGAGGTGGTGTCTTTGGGCTTCTCCCTTGACCAAGCCCAAGCTGAGCTTCACCTTGTCAAGCTTGAACGTGACTGTCTATGGGAAAAGTGGAAGTTGATTGAAATTACCACTCAAGCGATGCTATCCGAGCCACCCCAAGAGCCTATCACCATCGCACACCTTACCCTTAGGTCTTATGCAGCTGTTTTAAGGGGTTATGTAACAAATAAGTAGTACTATGTTCATGTACATTATTTTTTTGTATATAACAATGAATATAATTTCTAGTCATTTTTGATACATTGTAAATAGTTTTTAAAGTACAAATAGTGTTTTTAGTTATTATTTAACTAGGACTTCTATTTTATTAAATTAAGGGATTTTTTAATTAAATAATATTTTAATAAAATATTATTATTATTATTAAATTAATTTTTATTAAATATAAATGATCTTATAATTTTATGAATGCAATTATAATTTTTATTAAGGTTTGAAATCCATTTCTGTCCAAACCTGTGAATTTTCGATAAATGTCGGTTCTTATTTTAAAAGTGAAAATTAACATATTTAGAAAATTATTTAGATAAAATAAATGTTATTTTTGGAATCATGACATCGAAATTATCCAACGGTTAATTTTTCATAATTTTCTGAGACAGTCAAATTTTTGAGTAAAAATTAAATACCTTTTAAATATATAATGTGTTTTATGACATCATAATGACCTAATAGTGATGTAATAAAATACTATAATCTTTATGTTCGTCCAATATATGTTTTAACATTAAAATAATGTGATTTTGGGTTTGTTTAACTTACTTTTCAAAGCATTAATGGACCCCTAAAGACTTATTCAACACCTTGCCTTTTTAAATTAATTTCCATGCGAGTGTGACTCACCTCCACATAAGCAACCCTAATATTTTAAGAAGTTCGGACTTTGGCCTTATAAAATATTGTTTTCTTCTTCCCTTTGACAAAAACCATGGGCAAAAACCATGGGATAGTTTGTGGTTTGGATTAATTTAATATAAGGGGTCCCAAACCTAAATAATAAAGAATTCCCTCACCTTTCATATATAAACCCACCCAAGATCCCACTTACTCCTCACTCAAAGACTTTTTAGTTCGCCCAACCTCTGCCCTAATCTCTCTATAATCCTCCCAAGGTTCCCCAAGCTCCCAAGAAGCCTCTCACATTCCTCTCTCTAGCCTTTGGAAGCACACTTCCAAGTAAGGGTTTTTTCTTCCTTTCTCATTTTTGTCAATTTTATTTAAGTTGTATTACCCTTTTAATTTCAATTATGAATGTTGGGGTATGGTTTCGAACCTCCCCCATACTTCCCTCTTATTGTTTGAATGATGGGATACCCCTTTATCTCTCATTAAATGCCTCCCATGTACACCCGTTACTATGCCGATATTCCGAAAGGAACTTCTCTCTCTTCTTTTACATTCAAGAAATAATTTTGTATCATGAATCTAAATTCCATTACAATTGTTGGGAAATGTATCTATATGACCTCTTTACTGTCCATTACATGTAAATATTATGAGGAACCCCTTTCTCTCTCATCAACTATTTTTATGAATTCTTATGTCACACCGTTACTCTGTCGAAATCGCACCGATTTTCCAAGCCAATGCCATTGTGTAGTGGATACCATGCCCATTTCTCCATCAAGGGTATCCACCTTTATGAACCTTTAATTATTGATTAAAAAGTTTCATGTATGAATTCCACATTCCTTTATTATGGAATAAATGATTATGTTTTATGAATCCATGTTTTACGATCCATGTGTCACACTTATGCATGAAATGAAATATTTAAGAAGGGTGCGCCCTTATAGCGCTCCAATGCATTGGGTAAAGTATAGTATCATGATACGTCATGTGCAATGAGTGTTGAATCATGATAATTCAAGTGCAACGAGGGTTTACTCATGCTTTATGTGCAATGAGGATTTACTCATGCTCCATGTGCAATGGGCTTTGGCTCATGCTAATTCCATGTTAAGTGTTGTTGCCACATTTCCATGTTATGATTATCATGATTTATCATGACTTTATGTTCACGTTTTTCTTATTCTCTATTGATATGCATATTTTCTAACATGTATTGTACTCCTCATGTTATTCCATGTGTACTCCCTTACTGGGATTTATAGCTCACCCTTTTCTTATGCATGTCCTCAGGTTATCCCATGCAATGCTAAGTACGAGGGAATGTAGTGGTCATGTAAAGGAAGTTTTCAATAAAGATGTTGTATTTCATGTTTTAAGTTTTCATGTAATGATCCTAAGCCCCAAAGACACTAAACCTCTTGATCTTCTTGTTGTATCAAGTGAATTTTTATGTAATAAATCATGTGTAAGTTTGTAATAAAAGCAGGGTTGTTATACTTAGGGAGGGTACACACATACTTGAGTCATGATTGATGATTGGTAAGTGTGAGGATCCTATATCCAGAAACTAACAAACCTCAGGACATATGACCTTGGTTCTTTTTTTTTTCTGACTTTATTATACATGTCATTGTTTATTAAACTAATTTAGTCATGGAAACTATTTTATATAAATATTTAAAGAAAATTTTCATTTAATCCTATTTTGATATACCTACCATCTTTTTTAATGAGATAATGTTTTATTGAAAATATATAAATGTCTTACCATGCCTCGTTTTATTTAAATTGAAAGAATAAATGGATTATTATTATAGAATTTATTATGGAATCTTTTTTGGTAACTTACAGTCATATTTTGATCACATCATACCTTTACCATCAGAAATTTTTAGATCATGTTATTCTAGGTCTAGTTAAAGGTAAAACACCTCTTATAGGAGGAAAGTGTGCTTGATTTATGGGACTTGGAGTGATGAATGTGATCAGTGGATATGTGATCCACTTGTTATATGGGATTCCTATGTTTTTACCATGAAAAATGTTTTTTATTTTTTATGATGTATCATTTTGGTTATTTCATTATCTATATTCTTGTGGTACTTTCTCCTTGAAGTGTATTTGGAATATTAATTGTGTATTATTTTATATTATTCTATTTTTTTAAATTGTGTAAAAACCATTCCCTTTGAATTATTCATGATGAAAAGTACTATTTACCAACCCATGGGGATCGTGAATTCCCTTTAGGATATTCCCTAGCTCTTATAACAAATAGAAATGAATGTTATACACTATACTTTTATGTATTAATTGCATGTTTATGACCATTCATGGGATTGACCAAGACCTGTGTATGTGTTGGTTTTATTTAATTTAATTCATTGCATGGTTTTTCAAATTATTTAATATTGAATTAAATATGATCGCATGTGTGTGATACCCACCTCCTTTATTATGTAGGAAATTTATGTTCAAGTTTATTTATGTAATCCCCCTTAACTAATCCTTTGGTTCCCTTCACCTATGTTTGAGTAATACATACATGTTATAGTAGGAGAATTCCAAGGAAAATAGAGGTGGTTTAAAATGAAACTGAGATGAGACCAACTCAGGTGATACATAGGGGGGCAGATGGAATACTGTAACTCATTACAAGATCAACACAATGAGTTTTTCCCTATCTCTTAGGTTGATTTATTTTTTGCTCAATAAATCAACCATTATATAATATCATGATCGGGTCATTTATTTATTTATTTATTTATTTTTATGTTATGTATTATTTATTTTATGGATTCAAGACCGTGATCACATAAATAAATGAATTAATATGAAAAGATGATATTTAAATAAATGGATTATGTGTAATTTTTTTTATCAAAACATGGTTAATAACTTAAGTAAAATCCACATGATATTAAAAATTCATGTAAAATATAAAACAAGAAATATTTTACTCATAATAAAGCAAAATACCTCAAATTAATATTAATTCAGAATTGGAATTCCATTACTTGATTAGGAATGAAATCCATATAACTAAGTGTTTGACCAAACCACATTAGGATAGTTACTTTTATCAGAGAGTTATTATTAAAATTTTGGGTTGACTCAACCAACTAGCATAAAGAGCATTATCCCTTTCTTGAATTGATGTAACTTAGAGACAAGTGTTGGAGAAATCCAAGTCAGGATTTCTAGATTGGGGAGTCCACTCAATGGATTAAGGAGCTGTAAACCTATAATTAGAAAATAAATACCTACCTAAATATCTTCAAATAATTGACCGATCCCATTCTTGCATTATGATAAGGGGAATATGGATCCTTGAAACTAAAATTACTGAGAAATTGGACATTTAGAGTTCAATGGTGAGGGATATTGGGACTTGATAAAATAGTGGGAGAATTAATAAAATTAAATCCATTATATCTCATTTAAATTGTAATTAATTGAAGTACTAATAATATGATCTTTTATAATTTTATAATAATGGAAAGATCATCATACACATTATCCCTATGATCAATATTAGAGAAAGACCATATCTTTACTGGTAGTAACTTCCAAGAATGGATCATACACCTTTGGGTTGTGTTGTTCCATGGACAGAAATATTATGTACTAGAATACTCATTACCCGGTCTTCCTATAAAGGTGATTAGTGATGAAGATTTAACTATCTATGATAAAAACTTGAGTGATGCTATTTACATTCAATGTTTAATGATTTAATCCATATTAAGTGAACTCATGAAGTATCATGAAGACATGGATTATTATAGAATGCTTGAGAACATCTATGGTTTATATCAGGAGAGATCTAGGTGGGAATAATTTTAGATATCCAAGGTTATATTTAAGAGAAAGTTTGGTGTGGGCGTGCCAACTGGGCCTTATGTAGTCAAACTCATTGGCTACATTGAGTGCCTATAGATTTTAGGGTTTAAATTACCTAAAGAACTACACATTTATCTCATTATTGAATCAATCCCTCAAATATTATCTAGTTTTGTTATTAATTTTAATATGAATAACATAGAGAATTAAATTATTGATATTCTCAAATTTCATTACCAATTTGATAAGGAGATGAAGTGAAAAAATACTTCCATCCTTATGGTGAATAAAAGGAAATGATAAGAAAAGATCTCTAAGCCCAAAGCTTCTTCATAACACCCATATATAAATATAAATATAAAGGGAAATTAAAGTTAACATGATGTTATTTTTTTCACATGTTTCTGTTGAGATGGTATGTGAGTATGATATAATCTATATTACCAAATTTAGAATCAAAATAATAGAGAAACTATATGTAGTATCTAATGATACTCAAAATACAAGAGGGGGGGGGGTGAATTGTATGCTTTTAAAAATTCCTTTGGAACTTTTAAAGATGGTTATGTTTAACAAGGTTAAAGAAAGAAATTCACAAAACCTCTAAGTTCTAAACACTTGCTTGATTCTGGAATTATGATTCTGAGAAAGTGATTCTAGAAATATGGTTCCGGAAAGTGAAACTTAATGAAAGTTTAAAAAAACAAAGATTCTACCTTAAAGCATATAGAATCTTACAAAATCAGAGTACAAAAATAATAAAGTATAAGATAGTTATACTTTCTTCAACAATACAAATGCAGCGGAAAAATTGTAACAAAACAAGTAACAAGTAGTAAATCTTTTAACCCAAAGAGAAGGGTATCCAACAAAATTGTATAAAGGCCCCTTGATTTATACTTTCAAGAAAGTTTGTCTTACCCAAACTAGGGTAAGCCCACGATACGACGATCTGAGTCTGTCTTGCTATCCCCTCAAGCCCTCAAATTCAAGGTAATCGGAACCTCTGTCTTCCTCAGCAAGGAAGCCCTCAACTTAAAGGTAGTAGAAAGCTCTGTATTCCTATCCCCAGAATCCCTCGAATGTAATAAGAAACATTTTGAGTCGCACAAAGAAAACCTGAACAAGACGTTCAGTATGCACTAAGCATGATAATCTCTCTCCAGAAATCACTTCAACAACATGTAATCTCTAGAGTCATAGAACAGTGTTGAGATATTTTCAAATGAGCTCCTATTTATAGTCACATCACTAACAGTCGTCTCCCTCCTCCAAAGGTCATATTTTTCCTTGAATTTCGCAGGGAACTGTACATGTGTCACTCAAACATCAGTTAATTAGTATTTGAATGCATGACATTGTTTTATAACAAAAACAGGCGTAAGAAAAAATATGATTATGTAACCAAAATCCAATATTCGGAATGTAAGGAAATATGAAAGTTCAGAGTCTAACCAAAATTAAATTCGGAGTCTATAATACAAGGATATTCAGATTCTGTTTTCTTGGAATTTGGATCCTGAACTCTATAGAATTCTGGAGTCTGAATTTCAAGGAAATTCGGAATTTGGATTCACAGGAATTAGAAACCAGAACTTTCAAAGTTTGGAGCCAGAGTTCATGAGAATTCAGAGTCACAACTCATAAGAGTTCAAAGTTTGTATTCAGATAACTCAGAGTCAAAACTCATAAGAGTTCATAACCTGAATTCATATTTGGAATTCGGAGTCAAAACTCAGAGAAGTTCATAACCAAAATTATTAATCAGAATTCGGAGTCAGAACTCAGAGAAGTTCGTAACCAGAATTCATAATCAGAATTCGGAGTTATAACTCAGAAGAGTTCGTAACCAAAATTCGTAATCAGAATTCAGAGTTATAACTCATAAGAGTTTGTAACCGGAATTTGTAATCAGAATTCTGAGAATTCGGATCCTAAAACAGAATGCTTCATATCTAGGTAATTATAGAATTCCGAGGTTTTGGTTTCAAACTGAATTTTACTCTTAGAAAAATTATGATATGAACAATGAACATGGTAAGGATAAATTTCCTTGGGGAAGGAAATTTTTCCTTATAGAAGTAAAACATAGGATAAAAATAGATTTGCCTTGAGATAAGGTGTTTGTGATTTTGAAAACAAGAGGAATGGTAAAGTCATAAGGAAACCTTAATGACTCAAAAATATCCCCAAGTATGAAGGAATGGAATAGTCATAAGGAAAACCTTATTGACTCAATAATATCCTCCTTTTTGGAAAGCACAGACATCCTTATGAAAAAGAATATAAGGACTTAGATTTTTTTTCTAGACTTTGAAATAAAACTTATCTCCCTTTTCACATTGGAAAAGATGAATACGAGTAACTCCCCCTTAGTCTTTGGAACACTAAGGATCATATTCTAGATTTCTGAAATGATATTTTTCATTATCTTGAATACGAAAATCTCTGTAATGAAAAATCCCCCCTTTCTTAGGGATATTTCTTCTTCACTTAGCATTATTTTTCCTTTCTCCCCCTTTGTGATTTTCAAAAAGAATTTGAGGGAATGAAAAAGAAATTATAGTACCTGAAATATTAGTACAAAGCATGCAAACAGAAACGATCAACCAAAATTTCATTTAAGATTGGAAGAATTTGTACAAGGAAGAAAATACAACAAAAGATCAGATTGGGTTTTTTTCCTTCCTTTTCCTTGGGTATTAACTTCTTCACAATGGTTTTTATATTATTTAGCTCCTTGTGATCTTCCTCTTCTTGCTTCTCTAAGGATTTGATCCTATCATCCTGAGCCTTCAGAGCCTCTGCCTGAGCCTTCAACAAGTCATCTTGCTTCACTATCTTCTCTTCAATCTCGATCTGGAGATCCCTTTCTTTTTTCCAGCTTTGAGAAACAAAGTTCAGCTTTCCATTCAGATCCTTGACCTCTTGAATCTGAGTATTCTATTCAATATTTAGATTTTACTCAAAGATATTTGTGTGATCCTTGATTTTTCTGTCTTGAGTATCAAAAGTTTCCTTAACATTATCTTGAAACTCATCAAGTTCTCTCAAATCTTCAACTATAGTCTTTGACCAGCTGACCACTTTCTTACAAGATTTTCTATGAGCATCATAGTTGATAAGGAAGTTCTTGTAATAAAACTCAATTTTTACACACCTATCCATCACCATGGATATAGAATCCTATTTTTGATTCAAGATATGTTGGAGCATCTGAAATCTGGAGTCAATGGTTGGAAAGATCGGAATGGTGTCAACAAGCTTCTTTAGAGAGTGAATGAAAAAATCATGTCCCAGAGATGATGATTCTGAATCTGACACTTTTCTTGGTGATGGTTCTTCTTATATCTTGATAAGATTCCTCTTAGAAGATCCACCATCTTCCTTGTTTCTTATAACAACTTTGGTTGGTGTGTTAACAACCACCTGTTTCCCCTTGTCAGTTTTCAGAACAGCTTCCTCATCCGGAGACTCATGCTCAATTTCAGACAACTGAACAATTCTATCTTCATAAATTTTTTCTTTCTTGGCTCCTACCTCAATATCTTCAGGATGAATGAAGTCATGATTATGACTCTCTTCCTCAGATAACTTATCCACTTCCTCTTCACCATTCCCATCAATTCTAGGAGTAGCAAGTTTTGAAGATCCGGCTTGAGAATTCTGGATTGATAATTTTTTGGATGAACTTTCCTTCTCATGAAGGTGTTTAACTTTCTTTATCAGATCAGATGTATCATCACTGCTTTCATCTTCTTGTACTTCTTCCACAACTTCCTTTTCTTCGAAAACCTTTTCAAGTAATTTTCATGTAGTCATGAACTTCTTCCCCAGATTCTTAGTTAAGTGTTCAACCAAGAAATATTTCGGTATAGGAATGTTCTTGGATGCTATTTCAGTGTCCCTCAAAAGAGATTGGACAATTTTGGCCTCATAAATTTTCTTCTTATGCATTTTCTCTTTGGATTTCTTCTCAAGCTCATTGGCTGCCTTCTCTTTTAAAGCTTTGGCCTCTATAGGATCCAAGAAAAACTATGGCTCTCCTTCCTTTTGATTATTTTTTGTCTTCTCTCCATTTGGAAACCAACTCATCTGGATAGCCTTTCTGCTTCTTGGGATTTGGAGGTGCAGGTTGGGTTTCTTTAGCCTTAGGGGTTTTCTCTGTTTCTTTCACTTCCTTCAGTTTCCTCTTTTTTCCAGCCTTCTTCGATGGTTCAGCCTCTTCTGCATTCTTCGGAACAACTTCTACTTCTTCCACTGGTGGATCATAAAATTATCCTGACTCCCTAGAAAAACCAACATTCATTCTTTTCAAAGTATCATCGCTTACTAACATGACTTTTCAATTCCTCAGATTGGAACTACAAGGAATCTTGAAGGACTCAAGACATCGAACAATCAACTTGGAGAGTAGGGCAGGATACATGATTATCTGTGCTCTCAAATTCCCATTCTTGATATTCTCTATTGTAATGATAATATGCTTAATCAAATTGATTTTCCTTAGATTTACCAAAAAATCTAAGATATACATATATCACTTTTATTCAGCGTGTCCTTGTCAACCTTTCTCGGTATGATAAAACCCTGAACCCATAACTCAAGGATCCGATTATTTGTAGACAAATGAAAAATCTTTGCGGTATTGACATCTGTAAGTCCAAGACACTCCATAGCCTTCACCTTTACAAAACATCCTTGAACATATTAAAGCTTGTGGGAACAGAACTCAACTTCCCCTTCATAAGACATCCCCACTAATCTAGAAGCCTTGGTGTATGAAAGGGCATAGGGTTTTCCATAACTCTTGAATGAAAAATTATCTCTCCTTTCTTCCTTAAAGAAAAAAACTGACTCATAAAACTCAATGAGTAGGTCTGGATACACCAGGTCTTGAGCTCCAGGCTTTGATATGAAAACACTTTCCCACCCATTCAGCTTGATGTTTTTGGAGATAATGGAATCATACTTATTGAAGAAATTCAGATGCACCAACCTCTCTCTGTATACTTTCCACTCCACAATCGGCTTGATAGAAGAAATATCTTGAGAAGGAACTTCACCAGACATTCGGAATTGAGAAAAATTTGAAAATACGAAATGGGATTTTGAAGTGGGGAAGAGCTTTGACACGTAAAAGCTTTGAAAACCGATTTGGGACAACCATCGGGGGTCCCCTTTTATAGGTGTTGATGCGACGATTCATCTTCCCATCTGAATCCAATGGATGAGAATTATTCTAATTAGATCTGATGGTTTAAATGATAACTGCAAGAAAAAATTTGGTAGGATTCAATCTTTTGAGGTTTTTAAAAGAAAAAATTCGGATTTAAGGAAACTAGAATCCGAGAAATTTTAAAAATACAAAAGAAACTACCAGCAAGTAAAAGGTGAATACAAAAACTCAAGAAAGAGTCATAACTTTCCATATTGCTAGGAAGATTATTTTTAATAGGTAATATTCTTCTTGAAGATTTTGTTTAAAAAAAAAAACAAAAAGAACCATTACGAAAAATAATTTGAGTACGAAAATCTTCATTACGAAAATATACATTATGAAAAAAAATCTACATTACAAAAATTATTCATTATGAAAAAAAACTTCATTACAAAAAATTTTAAAACTTTATTACGAAAAATATGAAAAAAATTCATTATGAAAAATATGAAAAACTTCATTACAAAAAATATGTAAAAAAACATCATTATGAAAAAATATGAAAATCTTCATTACGAAAAATATATAGAACTTCATGATGAAAAATATGAAAAACTTCATTACGAAAAATATGAAAAAAACTTCATTACGAAGAATATGAAAAACTTCATAATGAAAAATATGAAAAAACTTCACTATGAAAAATATGAAAAACTTCATTATGAAAAATATGAAAAAAAATTCATTATGAAAACATATGAAAAAACTTCATTACGAAAAACATGAAAAAAATTCATTATGAAAAATATGAAAAATTAACAATAAAATGTACTCCCCCAATGAAAAGGAGTTTATTTCTGTAAGAAGATTGACTCAACAGACAGTTAACAAGGAAGATTACCTTACAGTTATCATTCCTAACTTCTATTTGATGTATTCAAATCTATCAGAGGGTAAAGAGTTTGTGAAAATATTAGCAAGTTGATCTTGAGTTCCGATAAATTGAAGAATGATATCTCCTTTTTGTGTGTTATTCCTAAGAAAATGATGCCTAATATCTATGTGTTTTTCACAAGAGTGATGTGCAGGGTTTTTACTAAGAGAAATGGTACTTTTATTATCACACAAAATTTGTGTTTTGGTAAAACTCATACCATAGTATGTGAGTGTGTGTTGCATCCACAACACTTGAGCACAACAACTTCTAGTTGCTACATATTCAGCTTCAGCAGTGGAAAGTGCTACTGAGTGTTGCTTCTTGCATGACCAAGAAACTAATGAATCTCCTAAGAAATGACAAGTTACAAATGTGCTCTTTCTATCCATTTTACATCCACTAAAGTCAGCATCTAAAATTTTTTTTAAAACAAAATCATTTCCAGAAGTATAAAAAAGTCCTAAATCCGTGGTTCCCTTTAAGTAGTGAAAAATTATTTTCACTTCCTTTAAATGAGATTCCTTAGGATTGGATTTATATCTTACACATAATCATAATAAAAACATTAAGTCTGGATGACTAGATGTCAAGTATAGTAAACTTCCTATTATACCTCTAAAAGATGTTTGATCTACTGGTTTCCCAGCTTCATCAAGATCAAGTGTGTTTGAGGTACCAATGGGAGTACTTATACTCTTAGTGTTGTCATATCTATACTTTTTTAGAATATCTTTAATATACTTATGTTGGTATATATAGATTCCTTCTGGTTTTTGAGAGATTTGAAAACCAAGGAAAAATGTTAACTCACCCATCATACTCATTTCAAACTCAGATTTCATTAGATCCGCAAAGGAATCAGTTAAAGATTGCTGATTTGAACCGAATATAATATCATCAACATAAATTTGAACAGTCAAGACATTTTTGTTATCTTTCTTTATAAAAAGGTTTGGATCTGAATTTCCCTTAATATAATTATTTTGAAGAAAAAATCCTGTAAGTCTATTATACCATGCTCGAGGGGATTTCTTAAGTCCATACAAAGATTTGGTAAGTCTAAAAACATCATCAGGATGTTTTGTATCTTCAAAACCTAGAGTTTGTTCAACAAAAACCTCTTCTTGAACATAACCATTAAGGAAAGCACATTTCACATCCATTTGAAAAAGTTTGAAATTAAAGAATCCTGCAAAGGCAAGTAAGATACAAATAGATTCAAGTATAGCTACTGGAGCATAGGTTCCTTCACAGTCTATTCCCTCTTATTGATTATAGCCTTTAACAACCAATCTAGCTTTATTTCTAACAATGATTCCATTTTGACCACACTTATTTCCAAAGACCCATTTTACACCAATAATAGAAGTTTCCTTAGGTCCTTGAACCAAGGTCCAGACTTTATTCCTTTCAAATTCATTTAGTTCATCTTGCATGGCTTTAATCCAATCATCATCACCTAAAGCTTCATCAGTGCTTTTTGGTTCTAATTGGTAAAGGAATTCTAGATGTTATACTTCATTTCATAAGGAACTTCTAGTCCTTACAGGTTGATTCACATCACCAATGATGCTATCATTAGGATGATTCTTTAGAAACAACTGATTTGGGTTTTGTAAAACTTGTTCATCAACATAGGGTAGGAAATCTTCTGGGGTAAATGCTTCAGAAAAATTTTCTTGGGCATTTTCCTTATCAGAAGGATCTTCTAACAAAGGTTGATAATCAGTGTTTGAAAACACATCCGAAGATGTAGGTTGGGGTTGTTTAAAAACAAAAGAATCAGTTTCATCAAATTTCACATGTATTGTCTCTTCAATAGTACAGGTGTTTTTATTGAAAACTCTATAAGCCTTAGAAGTTGTGGAGTAGCCTAAGAAAATTCCTTTATTAGATTTTGGTGAGAATTTATGTAGATTATCTTTAGTGTTCAGGATGAATACCTTGCAACCAAAAACCTTGATGTAGGAAAGTCTAGGGTTTTTACCATTCCATAACTTATAAGGAGTTTTATTAAGAAAAGATCTAATCAAAACTCGATTTATAGTATAACAAGCAGTACTTACAGCTTCAGTCCAAAAATGTTTTGCAATAGAATACTCGCTCAACATGGTTCTAGTTATCTCTTGAAGAATTTTATTTCTTCTTTCAGCAACACCATTTTGTTGAGGTGTTCTGGGTGATGAGAAGTTGTGAGTAATTCCTTTTCTACTACAAAAAGTTTCAAAATCAGAATTTTGAAATTATCCTCCAAGATCACTATGAATAGTTTTTAATGGAAGAATTTTCTAATTTTTAACTAGGGCTCTAAAACTTTTGAAATAAGAAAAAGCTTCAGACTTCTTTTCTAGAAAATAGACCCATGTAAATCTAGTGTAATCATCAACCAAGACAAATACATAATACTTTCCCCCAATGCTTCCAGTTTGTGTAGAACCAAAGAGATCTATATGCACTAACTGTAATGCATCAGTAGTTGAGACTTCAACGACTGATTTAAAACTTGATTTATGTTTCTTTCCATATTGACAAGGGTCACAAACTTTTGAAGAATCAAATCTAAGCTCCGGTAGATCCTTAACTAATCTTTTCTTAGAAAGTTTGCATATGTTCCTAAGGTTACAGTGTCCTAACCTTCTATGCCATAACCAAGAATGATTGTAAAGATCCAATATTTTTAAAGGAAATTCCTTTCTTATATGTCATAATCACATGAAATTACAACATAATTAATTACTAAGTGCCATGTGACCCTTAAAACATAAGTTTTTCACTTTTGTGATGTGAATTTCAAAAATCCGAAATACACAATTGCAATCAGTAAGTTATTTAGAGTCCAATAAGAAAAACTTAAGTTTTGTTGAATAGTAACCTACCCTTATGAATAGTAACATACCCTTATGAATAGTGATATACCCTAATGAATATTAACCTTAATTATGATAGTATATAAATAATATTTAAGTGTAAGTACGATATACCTATATTTTAGAATAAGTTAATGAATGTTTTAAAACTGGTTTTTGATAATAAATTATGATTTTAATTAAATATTAAATTAATAATATTTAGAAAATTATTTTTGAAAAATGGAATTCATTTTTGGATTCTACATGTTGAAAAATGGTTAGTGTGAATTTTTGGGATTTTTCTGAAATACTTGATTTTTTGATGAATAGTAAAATACTGTAATTTACCGTATATATACATTATAAGCTAAATAGACTATTCCTAGCATCATGGATGATGTAACCACCCTTAATACGAATTCACATAATAAAATTACTATTCTTGGTCATGGAATAATTACTATTACTTTTCTTATGAAGAAATAATAAATTAATGAGTTTTATATTAAGAAATCCCCTCTCTCCTCCACTATAAACCCCCCCTCTCACCCCCTCTTCCAATCACTTCTCTCAAGCCTTGTGCCTTCTCCAAATTCTGGAGAAATACCCTACCAACCTCCTCTCACACTTCCTATAAGCCTTGGTCTCATTAAAATACCAAAACCTCTCCCTTAAGGAGGTTCTCAAGGAAGTTTGGTTCAAGAGGTAAATTCCTCTTTTCAATTCTTTGCCTTTCCTTTCAAGTTCATTTGTTTTCTTTTTATATTACCTCTATTTATCAAAATTTTGTGATTAATCTAGAACCTTATATGTACTGTAATTTTTTTATGATAGTGGAATAAGTTATCATCATCTCCCCCTTTTTACCTTCTTTTATACTAGTAGCAAGAACACCATCCGAGATGTGTCAATTTTACACATTCAAGGACGATGGACTTTCGATTTCTTTTATCATTCTAAATTCTGGTCATGAAACCATTATTGTTATGGTTTAACCAGATTATTATATATAATATAACCTATTTAAGATTCTGTAATCCCTTTGTTCAAATGGTGTTAGGTTATAAAGAAAAATGAGTTTGTTGTAATCAAAACCCACAAATTAACTGAAACAATTATCATTAAAGTTCTATATGATAATTCATCCTCATTCCATGTAACCAAGTTTTATAAATGAAAAATAACACCTATTTATTTTCATAAATAATATATAATTTCAATTCTGGAGATTTACATCCATTCCACTTCATTACTTAAAAACAAGTGAACCGAATATGAAAATAAGAGAAACGAACGCTCCAGAACGATGAAATTCAATACAATAACTTGTCAACAAAGACATAAATGAACTAACCAGAATTATGATAAACTAAATAAATGTATAATAGGTTCTGAAATAAGTTGTTAACATGTATAATTTCATATTCCAGGAGCTTAAGTACAAGAGCGGAACACGTTTGGAGTTAAGGTAAGGGTTTCTTTATCTCACTTCCATTTTCGTGAGATTTTCCATTTTCACTTCTAATACTTTTGTATGGTGTATATATAATGACCATTTATTTAACATATAATTAATATATTTATCTTCATGGTATTAATTATATAATTTTTATATTATTAATTTTTGGGGCATACGAATCGTTTCATTACAAAGTAGTAAGGGTTTTTCCACCCGAACTTCCATTTTCATTCGGGATACTTTCATAGTCTAATTACCTCAATGAAATTATTATGTATTGTTATGTACTCATCATATATTCTTTGTGAGTATCATATATATGTGTACAAACCGGAATGATTCCTTATTTTATGGATAGTTACACATTTTAAAAGGAACTTTAAAAATTGTTTCAAAAATACAAGCCCGATTAAAGGGAATATCTCAAATTATTACCTATTTTCAAGGGCACTCTATAATCTGTTTTTGGAAACCATTATCTTTATAAAATCACTCATTTTATTATGAAAATACTATCTTACTTCACTTCTGGTTTTATACAATGATTTTTCCAAAATAACTCTTCTTTTCAAAATAAAAGAGTATTTATCTTCAGAATTGCTTAATGATTTTATAAGAGTGTTTTCATCTAATTCAACACCCTTGTTGATTCCATGGTATTATTGGGTTTAATAATTTATGAATTCATATACCATATTTTATTTAATGGTTTATTAATAACTTTACTGTGGTTGATCTATCCTAAAACCATTCACCATATTATTCTGAATGGTTAGTGTTTTATGTTTAATGATTGTGAAAATCTAGTCACATTTCATATGATAGTTTCAATATGAATGTATATGTTGTTTATGTTGATCCCTGCTCATATGATGAATGTATTGGACTTATTATGTGATGGGTGGGGCCCTCTATAGCCCCTTTATGCATCGGTAGGTCTCATGAGACAAATAGACGTGGAATTGGCTGCGGCCTTTCCCAATGTGATATAGATTTTGGCTGAGGCCTTAATCATTAGACGTCTTGGCCGAGGCCTTGAAAAAATGTTTCAAACTGTCCGAAATTATGAATTCCATCATTATGAGTTCATCTATTGATATTTCATGTGGTTATTATACTATTAGAATAATCATGATTAAGTTTTATTATGGAATTATTTATTCAGCTCTTATTTCTGCCATAATGTGTTCAAGTTTATTATTAAAGGCATGTGTTTTCAATTAGTCACCATATCTAATGTTTATATTATCTTCCGCTATATTGCTTACTCTTACTGAGCATTTGAGATCACCATTTTCTTATGTTTCATTTTATCAAGATATGAAGAAGTAATTTATAAATGACTTGCAATCATAATCTAGGAGACATGATGTTTCTAGTGGAATAAATTAGTGTTTTTTTCCCTTCATGTTATAATGTTAAAATTATGTATGTCACTTTTTCCAATAATAATAAACTAATCAGTCCTTCAGGATTCGTATTCCTTGTATGTATGCCAATGTAATAAAATAAGGCACTGGCTTCGGGTAACTGGGGTCGGGTCCTTATAGTTGGTATCAGAGGAAGTTTAGTAGAATACTTAGAAACTAGATTTAGAAAATGTAGAATTAGGGAAGAGTCCCTAAGTTAGTCTTTGAGGATATACATACGATAACGTCCTGGTATTTTGGTAAGGAATAGATTATGTGAATCATTCAAGCAATACATCCTTGTCTAGATATGAGCAGGTAGAGGCGGCTCTGGAACAGATGTATCTAGGGGTAAAACCCGAAAACACCGCTTTGAGATAGACTCGAACAGGAACTAGTGCACAACAATGGGCCTTGCTGCACTCTTGGTTACGACACTCCCATGGGATATGCTTAGGATAATTCACATTTTCTTTACAATCCATTATGAAAGAGTTTAATGTAAATATTCCTCAAAGAATCCATTTTTGTGAATATGGGAATAGCCATGCATAGGATCTCAATTTCTCTGAGTATTTTTAAGTTAAGATTATAAATTGTGATCCATAACCTAATATAGTGTATTCCATTATCTAGATATGGCGCCTAGTGGACGGTATGGAAATCGCATGAATGCACGTGTCCCCTTTAGGGATTTTCCTCCGACGCAAGACAATGATGTTGGATCTGGTGCTGTGACTGGTGCTGAGAAACTCATAACTATACTGGGACAACTTACTCAGGTTATGAATAATAACCTTACCCGTATGGAGCATCCGGATCCACCACGTGGAGGAGCCATGCTAGACCACTTTATGCGACAACAACCTCCACCATTCAACGGGACTACAAACCCATTTGTAGCAGAGCAATGGATATGTTCCCTTGAGAATATATTTCTTGCTTTGGTATGTAATGAAAGAGAGAAGGTTGTCATGGAAGTATATCGTCTATCGGGATATGCGGATCAGTGGTGGTCATTAATCCAAAACACAAAGGAGGAGGAAGAAATAGAAGATATGGAATGGAGGGATTTTAAGGAAATCTTCTTAGAAAAATATTTCCATCGAGAACAAAGAGGAGATATGGAGAGGCAATTATTGAATATGAGGAAAAAGGAGGATGAAAATGTTGCCAAGTATGAAGACAACTATACAAGGCTGGAAAGGCATGCTGTGGACTATATACGAAATCCGAGGAGCAAAATCGATCGATTATTTGATGGCCTAAATCCATTCCTCCGACGGGCACTGGTCTCCCAAAATTTTTCATCATATGAGGACATAATTTCATGTGCTATCAAGACCGAAAAATAATTCTCTAAGTCTTATGACTTTAAGGGAAAGCAAGAAAAGAAGAGGGCTACTGAAAACCATGGGAAAGGAAATAAGGAAACAGGGAAGAAGGGAAGATTTGAATTTCCACCATGTGACAATTGTGGAAGGAAACACCCCGGTGCATGCTTAAAAGGAAAAGGATTATGCTAAAAATGTGGTCAGAAAGGCCATCTTGCTGTTGATTGCAAAGGAAATAAGTAATCCAATGATGTTCGATGATATAATTGTCAGGATATGGGGCACTATGCTAATAATTATCCAAAAAGTCAAGGAAATATGCAACAGAAGAGGCCAAGAGAGAAATGACAAGCATATGCGATCACAACTGCAGATGTTGAAGTTCCACGTGATGTGGTGGTAGGTACCTTGATCATTTCATCAAGTTTAGACAATGATTTATTTGATCCTGTATCATCGCATTGTTTCATATCTTCCCAGTTTGCTAAGAAAATTAGATATTTACAATTTGATTTAACAAGGGAGTTGTCAGTCAAAACTCTTAAGGGAAGTATCATTGCTATAAAGTTCTGTGAATCAGTTCCAATTAAGGCATATAAATGTTCTTTATCTATTGATCTTATCGTCATAACCATGATTGGATTTGATATAATACTCAGTATGGATTGGATTTCGGACCATGATGAACAAATTTATTGTAAGAAGAAGGGGGTTACAATTTTTTATGACGATGATAAAGAACACCTTATCTTTAGAGCAGAATCCTCACCACCTGATTCTTATCTAGATCCACCCCTAGTAGCTCAACTAAATTCAATTATTGATGAGAATGAGAATGAAATAACTATGGTTGAGGAAAGGAATTTTCAAATAGAGGATGTACCTATTGTTAGAGAATATGTTGATGTGTTTCCAGAAGATTTACCTGGACATCCTCCAGAATGAGAAATTGAGTTTTCTATTGATTTAATTCCTGGTTCAAGGCCCATATCAAAGTCCCCTTATAGAATAGCCACTGTGGAATTAGTGGAACTAAAGAAACAACTAGAGAAATTGAGTAATAAGGGATTTATCCGCCCTAGTGTTTATCCATGGGGAGACCCTGTCCTTTTTGTTAAGAAGAAAGATGGATCTATGAGGTTATGTATCGACTACAGGGAGATCAATGCTATAACAATAAAGAACAAGTATCCCCTAACTCGCATTGATGATTTATTTAACCAACTACATGGGGCTCAATACTTTTCAAATATTGACCTTCGATCTGGATATCATCAGTTGAGTGTGAAGAAGGAAGAGATTCCGAAAACAGCGTTTCGAACCAGGTACGAGCATTAAGAGTTTACATTAATTCCTTTTGGATTGACTAATGTTCCCTCTATCTTCATGGATCTAATGAACAGAGTTTTCAAGGAATATCTTGATTATTTTTTAGTGGTATTTATTGATGATATCTTGGTATACTCTAAAAGCTACGAAGATCATGAAAATCACTTGCGCATTATCCTGAAGACTCTTAGAAGACATGAATTATATAAGAAGTTTAGTAAGTGTGAATTATGGATTTAGGAGATTTTATTTCTTGGCCATATTGTCTCTAAGGATGGAATCCTAGTTGATTCTTTAAAGAAAAAGGAAATCCAAGATTGGCCCACGCCAACAAGCATAACTGAGGTATGCAGTTTTATTGGCTTAGCAGGTTATTATCGGCGTTTCATATAGAAATTTTCCTGACTGGATAACCCACTAATGAAGCTCACATGTAAAGGGGTTAAATTTGTTTGGACAAAAGATTGTGAATAATGTTTCGATGAACTGAATAGAAGATTAGTCAATGCTCCTATATTGACTCTACCATTGGGGAATGCCGGGTTTGTTATTTATAGTGATGATTCAAAAAAAGGACTTGGTTGTGTCCTTATGAAAAATTATAGGGTTATTTATTATGCATCATGACAACTACAAATTCATGAGAAAAACTATCCTACTCATGATCTTGAGTTAGATACTGTAATATTTTCTTTGAAGATATGGAGACATTATCTCTATGGTGAAAAATGTGAGATTTATACTGATCACAAGAGTTTAAAGTATATTTTATCAGAGAAAGAACTCAACATGAGGCAAAGGAGATGGCTTGAACTACTCAAGGATTATGATTTCACGATACACTACCACCCAGGGAAGGAAAATAAGGTGGAAGATTCTTTGAGCAGAAAGGATCATGGAGTTTTGAACAAGATAAGAGTTGAAAAGGATCCTATTTTCATGGATCTAGTAAAGATGGATATGGGAATAACCATCGAAGGTGAAACATCAATGCTTTTTCAAATGGTTGCCAAAAAATCTTTACTAGAAAGGATAAAAAGTTCTCAAACTGATGATGAGGGGTTTCAAAAGAAGATTAAATCTCTGAATGATGGGAGATTGAGTGACTTCATATATGAAGATGGAATTTTGAAATTTGGGAAAAGACTTTGTGTTCACGATATACCTGATCTAAAGAGGGAATTGTTTGATGATTATAATAGTTCTAATTTCTCTATACACCCTGGTAGCACTAAGATGTATAGAGATTTGAAGGAACATTTTTGGTGGGACAACATGAAGAGGGAGATTGCTGATTTTGTGTCAAGATGTATGGTTTGTCAACAAGTGAAAGATGGAAGGCAATGGACTGGAGAAGTATTGCAAACTATTCCCATACCTGAGTTGAAATGGGATAATATCACGATGGACTTTGTCATGGGACTACCAAAGCCTCCTAGAAGGAATGATGCTATATGGGTCATTGTTGACCGTCTTACCAAGTCAGTGCATTTTCTTACTATAAGAGAAGATCTACCACTTGAACATCTAGAAAGACTGTATATTAATGAAGTTGTGAGACTTCATGGAGTACCCATATCGATTGTTTCTGATCATGATCCACATTTTACATCAAGATTCTGGAAAAGTCTTCAGAAGGCCCTAGATACTGATCTTCGTTTGAGCACTGCCTACCACCCACAAACTGATGGACAATCAGAACAGATTATTCAAACATTGGAAGACATGTTGAGGTCTTGTTCACTTGATTTTCAGGGCATGTGGGATCAATATTTAACTCTCGTAGAATTTTCCTACAACAATAGCTTCCATTCAAGTATACAGATGGCACCCTATGAAGCATTATATGGGAGGCGGTGTCGTACACCAACTTACTGGGATGATGTTGGTGAAAGAAAGCTTGTGGGCCCAGAACTTGTTGAAGAAACAATGGAAAAGGTGAAGATTATCCAGAACCATATCAAAATAGCTCAAAGTAGGCAAAAGAGCTATGCATATAACCGAAGGAAGGATTTGGAGTTTCAAGAAGGTGATCATTTTTTCTTAAAGGTATCTCCATGGAAGGGTACTATACGATTCAGTAAGAAGGGAAAGTTAAGTCCCAGGTGCATCAGACCTTTTGAAATTCTGGATCGAATTAGAGCTGTAGATTACCATTTGGAAATTCTGCCAAGTCTCTCCAAGGTTCACAATGTGTTCCACGTGTCAATGTTAAGAAAGTACATGCTAGACCCAACACATGTACTCACTTATGAAGAAGTGGAACTTGAGCTCGATCTATCTTACTGTGAAGAGCCTATCAAGATTCTTGATAATAGAGAACAAGTATTGAGAAAACAAACGACTCATTTGGTAAAGGTTCTATGGAGGAACCATAATATGGAGGAAGCAACATGGGATCCTGAGAATCTTATGCTAAAAACATACCCAAATCTTTTTAGGTAATATTTTGTGAATTTTGATGACGAAATTTTTTGTAAGGAGGGGAGAATGTAACGACCCAATATTTTTAAAGGAAATTCCTTTCTTATATGTCATAATCACATGAAATCACAACATAATTAACTACTAAGTTCTATGTGACCCTTAAAACATAAGTTTGTCACTTTTGTGATGTGAATTTCAAAAATCCGACATTCACAGTTGCGATCAGTAAGTTATTTAGAGTCCAATAAGAAAAACATAATTTTTGGTGAATAGTAACCTACCCTTATGAATAGTAACATACCCGTATGAATAGTGATATACCCTAATGAATAGTAACCTTACTTATGATAGTATATAAATAACATTCAAGTGTAAGTACGATATACCTATATTTTAGAATAAGTTAATGAATGTTTTAAAACTGGTTTTTGATAATAAATTATGTTTTTAATTAAATATTAAATTAATAATATTTAGATTTTTTTTTGAAAAATGGAATTTATTTTTGGATTCTACACGTCGAAAAATGGTTAGGGTGAATTTTTGGGATTTTTCTGAAATACTTGATTTTTGATGAATAGTAAAATACGGTAATATACCGTATATATACATTATAAGCTAAATAGACTATTCCTAGCATCATGGATGATGTCACCACCCTTAATCAGAATTCACATGATAAAATTACTATTCTTGGTCATTGAATACTTACTATTACTTTTCTTGTGAGGAAATAATAAATTAACGAGTTTTATATTAAGAAATCCCCTCTCTCCTCCACTATAAAACCCCCCCTCTCACCCCCCCTTACAATCACTCCTCTCAAGCATTTTGCCTTCTCTAAATTCTAGAAAAATACCCTCCCAACCTCCTCTGCCACATCCATCAAGCCTTGGTCTCATTAAAAGACCAAAACCTCTCCCTTAAGGAGGTTCTCAAGGAAGTTTGGTTCAAGAGGTAAATTCCTCTTTTCAATTCTTTGTCTTTGCTTTCAAGTTCATTTGTTTTATTTTTCTATTACCTATATTTATCCAAATTTTGTGATGACTCAAGTACCTTATATGTACTGGAATTTTTTCATGATAGTGCAATAAGTTATCATCATCTCTCCCTTTTTACCTTCTTTTATACTAGTAGCAAGAACACCATCCGAGATGTGTCAATTTTACACATTCAAGGACGATGGACTTTCGATTTCTTTTATCATTCTAAATTATGGTCATGAAACCATTCTTGTTAAGGTTGAACCAGATTATTATATATAATATAACCTATTTAAGATTCTGCAATCCCTTTGTTCAAATGGTGTTAGGTTATAAAGAAAAATGAGTTCGTTGTAATCAAAACCCACAAATTAACCGAAACAATTATTATTAAAGTTCTATATGATAATTCATCCTTGTTCCATGTAACCAAGTTATATAAATGAAAAATAACACCTATTTATGTTAATAAAAAATATATAATTTCAATTCTGGAGATTTACATCCATTCCACTTCATTACTTAAAAACAAGTGAACCGAATATGAAAATAATAGAAACGAACACTTCAGAACGACGAAATTCAATACAATAACTTGTGAACAAAGACATAAATGAACTAACCATAATTATGATAAACTAAATAAATTTATAATAGGTTCTGAAATAATTTATTAACAAGTATAATTTCATATTCCAGGAGCTTAAGTACAAGAGCGGAACACGTTTGGAGTTAAGGTAAGGGTTTCTTCAGCTCACTTCCATTTTCGTGAGATTTTCCATTTTCACTTATAATAATTTTGTATGGTGTATATATACTGATGATTGATTTCACATATCATGAATATCTTTATCTTCATGGTATTAATTCTATAATTTTTATATTATTAATTTTTGGGGCATATGAATCGTTTCATTACAAAGTAGTAAGTGTTTTTCCACCCAAACTTCCATTTTCATTCGAGATACTTTCATTGTCTAATTACCTCAATGAAATTATTATGTATTGTTATGTACTCATTATATATTCTGTGTGAGTATCATATATATGTGTACAAACCAGAACCCTTCCTTATTTTATGGATAGTTACACGTTTTAAAAGGAACTTTCAAAATTGTTTCAAAAATACAAGCCCGATTCAAGGGAATATCTCAAATTCTTACCTATTTTCAAGGGCACTCTATAATCTATTTTTGGAAACCATTATCTTTAAAAAATCACTAATTTTATTATGAAAATACTATCTTAATTCTCTTCTGGTTTTATACAATTATTTTTCCAAAAGAACTCTTCTTCTCAAAATAAAATATTATTTATCTTCAGAATCGCTTAATTATTTTATAAGAGTGTTTTCATCTAATTCAACACCCTTGTTGATTCCATGGTATTATTGGGTTTAATAATTTATGAAGTCATATACCATATTTTATTGAATGGTTTATGACTAAATTTATTGTGGATGATCTATCCTAAAACCATTCACCATATTATTTCAAATGGTTAGTGTTTTATGTTTAATGATTGGGGAAAGTTAGTCACATTTCATATGACAATTTCAATATGAATGCATATGTTGTTTATGTTGATCCCCACTCATATAAGGAATGCATTATACTTATTATGTGATGGGTGGGTCCCGCTATAGCCCCTCGATGCATCGGTAGGTCTCATGAGACAAATAGACGTGGAATTGGCCGATGCCTTTCCCAATGTGATATAGATTTTTGATGAGGCCTTAATCATTGGACGTCTTGGACGAGGCCTTGAAAAAGTGTTTCAGAATGTACGAAATTATGCATTCCATCATTATGAGTTCAGCTATTGATATTTCATGTGGTTATTCGACTAGTATAATACCCATGATTATGATTTATTATGGCATTATTTATTCAGCTCTTATTTCTGCTATAATGTGTTCAAGTTTATTATTAAAGGCATGTGTTTTCAATTATTCACCATGTATAATGTTTATATTGTCTTCCACAGTATTTCTTACTCTTACTGAGCATTTGAGATCACCCTTTTCATATGTTTCATTTTCTCAGGATATGAACAAGTAATTTATGAATGACTTACAAGCATAATTTAGAAGACATGATGTTTCTAGTGGAATAAATTAGTGTTGTTTTTCCCTTCATGTTATAATGTTAAACTTATGTATGTAACTTTTTTCCAATAATACTAAACTACTAGGTCCTTCGGGATTCGTATTACTTGTATATATGCCAACGTAATCAAATAAGGCACCAAATCCAGGCAACTGGGGTCGGGTCCTTACAATGATCTTCCATTGCACTAAGGCAAGGTAGATCTTGGCTCCTAAGGTCTTCTAAGTTTAGTGTGTAAAAATTATCTTGCCTATGGGAAGAAAGAATAAACTCTTCCTTGGAATTGTGTACTAAGAACTTGTCATTCCTAAAATTTACAAGGTAACCTTCATCACATAATTGACTAATGCTAATGAGGTTGTTATTAAGACCCTTAATGAATAAAACATTTGAAATCAAGGTTTTTCTAAGAAGAACAATGTTACCTATACCAATAATTTATTCCTGAGTATTGTCTTCGAAAGTTACTTTTCCTCCTTTCATCTTGATAATATTTTCAAAATAGTTTTTGTTACCAGTCATATGCCGAGAACATCCACTATCCATGTACCATGTATTCCTGTTGGTATTCTCTTTATTTTCCTGAAAATAAGAAAAAGTTAGGTTTTTGGAATCCAAACTTGCTTGGATCCATAAATCTCAGAAAGCAAAATTTTTGGCTCCCATAACTTTTTTAATAATAGGCTTTATGAAATCCTGAAGACTGAGTTTTGTTTAAGAAACTATTTTTTGTCCAGTGTCCACCACACTAACACTTAGTACAGAATAAATCACTTTGAGGAACAAAATAATTGTTACTAAAAATCAGTTTAGAACAAGTATAACCAAAACCCGAACTATTCCTTAGAGGTCGAATTTGGGAACACATTTTATCAAAATTTTCCTTACCTAAGGTAAAGTTTGACAAACACTTCCTTAAGGAAAATATTTATGATTTCAGTTTGATAACCAAGTTCTTGTCTTCCAAAACATTTGATTTTGAACCAGAGTTAGGCTCAAAAATTTTTTTCTTAGAAATTTCATTTTCTAGATCTTTAAAAAGTTTATTCTTCTCAGAATTTACTTCCTCAAGATTTTTTGAAATATTTTCAAAATCAACATTTTTCTTATCAAGATATTTAGAAATATCTGATATTTATTTAGTAAGAATAGTATTCCTAGAATTTTCCTTATCAAGATTTTTCATGAGTTTTAAATTCTCAATCTCAAGGAGTTTGGAAAACCTAGAAACTTCTTTATAGGAAGGTAAAGTATAATATTCATCAGAAGAGGATTCTTCATCTAAAGAGTTATAATATTAACTATCATTAGCATTAAAGGATATATTGGTCATAGATTCATCATTTTTTATCTTATCCATAAAGAAATGATTGTCAATAGGTAGTCTGGCTATTATACCAAGATTCTTCTGTCTAGAATATTCATAATCCGAAGGTTCATATGAAGAGTATCCACAACTGGAACTCTATGGGTCATTATATTTCAAGACTTTATTAGCTTTAGCCTTGTAATAATTCTTTATGTTTCTCTCAGAATGATTTTCCTTTATTTATTTTCTCTTGAGAATAGGACAATCAGGTCTTATATGTCCAGCTCTCTTGCATTCATAACATGTAACTTCTAAGTCTTTCTTATCTTTCCTTTATTTTTTCTTGTATCTGGATTGAAAGTTCCTCTATACAGCTATCTTTTTCATCCTTCGAGCAAGATTTTCTAACTCATTCTCTAAGGATTCAATTCCACTAGATTCAGATTGAATAAAAAACTTCTTAGATTTGGATCTGGTAACTCTCTCCGGAGTCTTGGATTTAATATGATTAGAAGTTGTAGTAAAAGAAACAATCCCATTACCATTATTCTTCTTAACATTATCATCATCTCTCTTCATTATAGTCTCATGATGAAGAAGAGTTCCAAACAGTTTATCAAGAGAAATCTGAGAAACCTTTCTGTTCTCATCTATAACTGTCCTCTTGGATTCCCACTCATTAGGAGTGATTTCTATGATCTTATCAACAAGAGATTCATCATCTAATCCTTTCTCACCCATTTATTGTAAACTATTCAAAATAGTCATGAATCTTTATTGCACCTTACATATGGGTTCTCCATAAAGAAAGCAGAAACCATGATATTCAGCTCTAAGCACGGCTCTTCTTGTTTTAATTACTTTGGAAGTTCCAAAGTGAGTAACTTCGAGTTTCTTCCAAATACAATTTGTTGCTTCACAATATGAAATTTGGCTATATATATTTCTAGTCATGGAGCAAAGTAAAGTATTGAGTACCTTATAATTCAGTTGATATTCATGCTTTTCTTGATTGGTAAAGGTACTAACTTCCTTGTCAGTGATTTTATATCGTCCAGTAAGCACAACAAAATTATCAACTCCAGTATTTATAATAAAAGTCTTCATTCGATCTCTCCAATATTCATAATCATTTCTATAAAAATTAGGTGGTTTAGTTGGATTGAGATTGTCTATGGAACCGACATTGATTCCTGCCATCTTAAAGAAAATTATTTCCACAAAAAACTTGTTAATAGAAAACGTTTGTAAAAAAGGAAAATATTCCTAAGCAAGGAAAATATAGAGCAAGAGTATCTCTTAGAAAAAATGAATCCGAACTATACGAGTCCGAAAAACTGATTCCGAAAAAGAATGAGATGTATTCTCTTCTGAATCTAATAGTGAGATTAATTTATATTGAACCAATCCTCTGATACCAATTGTTGAGATGGTATGTGAGTATGATATACTCTATAATACCAAATGTAGGATCAAAATAATAGAGAAACTATATATAATATCTAATTATACTCAAAATACAAGAGGGGGGCAGGGGATGAATTATATTCTTTTAAAAATTCCTTTAGAATTTTTAAATATGGTTATGTTTAACAAGGTTAAATAAAGAAATTCACAAAACCTCTAAGTTCTAAACACTTACTTAATTCTGGAAATATGATTCCGAGAAACTGATTCTGGAAAGATGGTTCCGGAAAGTTAAACTTAATGAAAGTTTACAACAACAAAGATTCTACCTTAAAGAGTATAAAATCTTACAAAATCAGAGTACAAAAATAAGGAAGTATAAGATAGTTATAATTCCTCAAAAATATAAATGCAATGAAAAACTTGTAACAAAACAAGTAACAAGTAGTAAATCTTTTAACCCAAAGAGAAGGGTATCCAACAAACTTGGATAAAGGTCCCTTGATTTATACTTTTAAGAAATTCTATCTTACCCACACCAGGGTAATCCCACGATACGAAGATCAGAGTCTGTCTTTATTTCCCCATAAGCCCTCAACTTAAAGGTAGTCAGTACCTCTGTCTTCCTATCCCCGGAAGCCCTTGAATGTAATAAGAAACATTCGGAGTCAGACAAAGAAAATCTGAACAATACATTCAGTACACACTAATCATGTGAGTCTCTCTCTAGAAGTCACTTCAATAGCATGTAATCTCTAGAGTCATAGAACAATGTTCAGCTCTTTTCAAATGAGATTCTATTTATAGGCACATCACCAACGGTCGGCTCCCTCCTCCAACAGTCATATTTTTCCTTGAATTTCAGAGGGACCTGTACACGTGTCACTCAAATAATGGTTAGTTAGTGTAACACCCCAAGCTTCCATGGTACGCTTCTCTTTGAATAATAGAGCAGTGTGTGTTGTACGCAACCCCGAGTTCTAACACATCGCAACCAATAAAAGTAGCCGTTATGAATAGTAATACCCACTTTTTGAAATTTTATAAATTTTATCTTTCAAAATGGTCTTCATTTTTGGATTCAGAATATCGAATTTATCCTAGGGTGAAATTTTGGAACTTTTCGGATAACTTTTATATTTTGATGAATAGTGAAAATTACTAAATTTTAATTAAAAACAACTTTTTTAAAATTTATAGTGATAAATAATATTATTTAGTGGTTTTAAAGTATAATTAGAATATATTTTTACCATTTTATACAATAGTGGTCATTATAATTAATTTCACTTTGAAATTGGACATAAACAATTGTCAATCTTTTGATATATATTGTTTCTTAAAAACACGCTATTTGTTGTGACAACGGGAATTAATTATTAAATTAATTAATTCAACATATATGTTTTGAATTTTTTAAAATATACATCATTTTTGAATTAGGAATATAAATTATATCTTAGGGTGAATTTTTGGTATTTTTCTGAAAAACTTCAATTTTTGATGAATAGTGAAACCACTAAGTGGTAGTTTAAAAATTAATTTTTTGTGTAAATGAAACATTACCACTTCTGTGTATTGAATTTAAAAAATCCTACATACATGGTTGTCATTAGGAAGAAAAATTTGGTTCAATGGGATGAAAATAATTTTTGGTGAATAGTAACTTTTAAGTTTTATTAATCGCGATTAAAGGTAATTAGTGAAACTTAAGGTAAAAATGATATTATAAAAATATGAAAATACCTTTAAACTTGCCCTACCCTTATTTGATGAGTCATGGACGACCAAGAAAATACATGGGTTAACTTGGAGACCCCATGGAGCCATTTGGGTAAGAAAATGACATTAATAACTTTTTATTTAAAGTAAAAATAAAATTGTCACAAACATGCGTTGTTTTACTAAAACAATTATTACATGGTGTTATATAATTTAACTTTTCGACTATAAATATTTATTGGAAATATAAAAATATTTCATACATCATGGTATTTTTTTTATAATTTTTAAACATTAAATAAATTAAAATTTTTATAACATCGTGATGATGCAACGATTACCTCATTAATTAACAATTTAAATAAAATGAAAAGATAATGTAAAATCTAAGAATTAAACTTTTCAAAAACCTATTGGATGAGTATATTTCGAACCCTTATCACCTTATCCTAGAAATTTATAATTTTGGGACCTCTAAAATCCAAAAATAATTTCATAATAATGTAATATTTCATGACTTGCCAAGAGTGCCCCTCCTCTCTTCTTATAAAAGGCCCCCACCTCTACCACCTTATTAACACCATCAAGCCATTTGGCTCGGCCAACTTATGCCCAAATACTCTCTCAACTTCCCTCCCTTACTCCTAGAAGCCTCAATTTTTGCAGAAGTCTTCCCAATAAAGCCTTTGGCTCAAATCAAAAAGAGTTACCCGATTTTAAGGTAATGTCTTCTCTTGTGTTATTTTGTTTTATTTTGCTTATCCAACCCAATAAAATATTTTTATTCCTTTATTTTGTAACAAAAACAGTATCCTAAATATACTTGTATGTTTTTATGAGAAGGATTTTATTTACACTTACACACACCTTCGTCTAATGGTTAAAAACATACTGTTTCTGTGGGTGGCGAATTACTGCCTCACGAAACGTTGATTGTTCAATCTTCTTTTAACACCTCTAATGGTGGAAATTATGATGAAAATATTTTTATATATGATATATATTATGTTTTTGTCTTCCTTATGATTATTTATTTTTAATTTATGGCATACCTTTATGATTTCCATTATGGGTAAACGCGATAATTTCATTTTAGGAAGTGCGGACTACCGCACCCTCAAAGTGATTTGAATCGTTAATGCCATATGTGGGATGTATAAAGGATGGAGTAAATGGTATTATAAATTATATTATAATGGAATTATATTATACCTTTATATAACTATGATTTCATTCCATTAAATACGAAATATAAATGAAAGTAGCGTTCATGCGTACGTACGACTTACCGTCTCCATGAACGGTGCATTTCATTTCTTACCTCTAAAAGTTATGTAATATTCTAAATGAATGTATATACTGGATATATATGATATATATGATATCTAAATCATGAATATAATACTGGATATAATGGATATTTTACCACATGAACAACTTGTAATTATAAGAAGTTTATTTTTGACTTAAGTACCAAAGATCGACAAAACAACCGTTATTAACTTTAATAATTACATAATGTTCATAACATGGTAATAAGTGATATAAAAGGAATAATTAACTTGAAAAAGGTTCTTAATCAAGTAGAAATTAACTCTAGTTTATTATTCAGGAGGTTAAAGAACGATCGAGTCAAGTCGGACACGAGGTAAGGGAACTTTTTAACCCAATTTCCGTTCTTTGGGTTAATCTCCTACTTTGAAATTATGTCATGATATTATTATGTCCTATCTTGTATTTGTACTTTATTTATGTGTACTTATAGTGAATAAACATAATAGATCTATTTTATTTAAAAAATTATCTTTGTAAGGGACTTCGTCTCAATCACCTTTCATTGAGGCATATTTGGTTTTATACACAACTTTCCTTTATACGGTGTATAAACCCCTCTGACTTTTACTTTTATTCAAAATAAATCTTTTTAGATGAAGCATTTTTACTAAACGACAAAAGGAATGTTTTTTCTTACGTATGCGGCGACAATGACTTCTCCGTCGCCGTGACTATTATTTGAGTTTCGGCTTCCTCTACAAGACATAAATTTTTTTAAATGAAAAATAAATACCAAGTTTTAATTTTCTTTTATTTTGGTATTGAAAATGGTTTTGAAAGCGTTTTTATCATATCAATGTGTTTTATTGATATCTTGTGATTGAAATGTGGAAATTTTATGTTTCCTTTATGCATGTTTTATGTGATACAATTATGTTATGGTTTATGATATGTTTAAACCTATTCATATGAGGAATGCATTGGACTTAATAAGTGATGGGTGGAGCCCGCTATAGATCCTTGATGCATAGATAGGTCTCATGAGACAAAATAGTGTCTTGGCACAAGGCCTTGACAAAATCTTATTTGTAGTCTTGGCATGAGGCCTTGGCTATGTGGTTATGATAGTCTGGCATTATGAATTCCATCATTACGAAAGTGGTTATTGATATTGCATGTGATTGTTCGACGAGTAGAATATCGATGTGAATAAGTAAATGGAATTATTTCATTTTACTTTTTCCATATTATGCTGAAGTTCATGTTTAAAAGGCTTTTGTTTAGTTATACATTTCCTTAAATGTTTATGTTTATTTATGAAAGCTTCTGCAATATTTTTATCCTTACTGAGCATCTGAGCTCACCCCTTTCAATGTTTTAATTTTTCCAGGATGTGAAGAAGTATTTTATGAATGACCTGAAGGGATAATATTAGGGGATATGAAGAGAAGATGTTGTTGTAGTTTTGTACTACTTTATGATGTAATGTAAAACTTATTAATGTATCTAGTGTTTCAAGGCGACTAAACTAATCGGTCTTTCGAGACTTGATCTTTGTGATCATGCCAGTGTTACGTAATAATGCAAAGACTCTGGGTAACTGGGGTTGGGGCATTACAGTTGGTATCAGAGGTTAGATAAACTCTGATTAGATCACATATCCCAAAGATAGACTTTGAGGATTAGTATAGAAGAACTTCCTAGAATTTTGGTATTATAGAGATTTTGTGAGTTTTCTGAGCAATATATCCCTGTCTGGATACGAGCAGGTAGAGGTGGCTCTGGCACAGATGTACCTATGGGTAAAACCCGAAAACAACTCTTTGAGCTATACTTGAACAGGAACTAGTGCACGACAATGGGACTTGCTGCACTCTTGGTTACAACACTCCCGGGGGATATGCTTAGGACAATTCTCATTTTCTTTACAAACCATTATGAAGGGTTTATGAGTATATACTTCCTCAAAGAAAACATTTTTATGATTATAGTTCAATTTATGTTAAGTGTTTTACAAGTATGGAATTATGTATTTTGATTCATAAACTAATCTACTTTATACCATTGTTTAGAAATGGTGCCTAGTGGGAGGAATGGAAACCGTATCAATGCACGCACTCCGTTTAGGGATTTCCCTCCTGCTCAAGATAATTATTGTGGAGTTGGAGATACAACTGGTGCTAATCAACTTATCACCATACTGGGACAACTCACCCAGGTTATAAATAATAACCTTACTCGTATGGAGCACCCTGATCCACAATGTGGAGGATCAATGTTAGACCGCTTCATGAGGCATCAACCACCAACATTTAATGGGGGTACAAATCCATTAGTAGCTGAGCAATGGATAAACTCCTTAGAGAAAATATTCCACGCTTTGGGGAGTAGGGAAAGGGAGAAGGTTGTCATGGCATTTTACCACCTCACTGGAGATGCTGATCAATGGTGGTCGCTGATTCAAAACACAAAGGAAGATGAAGAAGTATCAAGTATGGAATGGAGGGAATTTAAGGAAATTTTCTTAGAAAAATACTTTCCACATGACCATCGAGCAAATATGGAAAGGCAATTTCTGAGTCTGAGGCAGGAGGATGAGAATGTCGCAAAGTATGAGGCTAACTTTACAAGGTTAGCGAGGTATGCTGTAGATTATATACGTAACCCAATAAGTAAGATTGATTGTTTCTTTGATGGGTTAAAACCATTTCTCCGTCGAGATTTAGTATCACAATCTTTCTCAACGTACGAAGATATAGTCTCGTGTTTTATCAAGACAGAAAAGGAATTCTCTAAATCTTATGACAATAAATTAAAGAAAGAGAAGAAGAGAATGGTGTAACAAGAGATAGATAAAGGGAAAAAAGAAAGAATAATTTTCCATTATGTGATAATTGTGGGAAGAATCACCCCGGTACTTGCCTAAAAGGAATGAGAGTTTGTTATAAATGTGGAGAAAAAGGTCACCAGGCTCGTGATTGCAAGGGAAAGAAAGAGGCTATCAATGTTGAATGCTACAATTTAAGGGAAATGGGGAATTATGCAAATGAATGTCCTAAGAGTCAGGGAAACTTACCTCAGAAAAGGCCAAGGGATCAAGGAAAATCTTATGCAGTTACTACAGTTGAAGTGGAATAATTAATGTATTGGTGCTTTTGGACTCAAGGATTATATTCTGGTTATAAGAATAATGTGATATATATAAGGATTGTACTGTAGTACTTGTTGTTTTCATTATGGTTTTAATATGATGAAGGTAATCATATTTTTGTATGTGACAATAAGAGAAACTTTACTTTGTTTGAGGAATCTAACGATACAATTGATTTTGGAATTTAGAGACCTTTTAGAGAAAGTATGGACATAGGTATTTTAGATAACTATAAAGGTTGAAATGGATTAAGTTGAACTTTGGATAGTATTGTTTAAGGTTAAAATATTTTTGAAGATTATTTTTGGAATATTATTAGGAAAAGGACAACCTGCAGGTCGGGGGATAACCCATCGCGTCGGACAAAGCTGTAGGAATCGAACCCACAACCATAGTGCGACATGCCTTTATTACATACCACTAGCCTACAGGAAGTCCCTGGTTATTAAAAAATAGTTTTATTAATCTAAATGGTATATGTTAACATTTGTAACCTTAAAGGATTAGGATAAATATAATAATTTTGAGTTCTATTATCTTTTTGAGTGAAAGATGGGTTTGTGGTGAAAATTTGTTAAAGAATGAAAGTCTACATGACAAGTATGTATATTTCCTTACGTTCTTAGTAAATCTCCTAAATAAATTCCTCAACTTTATGAAATGTAACTTAAAACAAAAACTTTGTCGGTTAACTTTTCCTACTGGGGAATCAATGATCGTTTAACCAATCACAAATTTGTGATTTTCTTGTAGTTAAACTTTTTCCTAATCCTGTTTTATACAACTCTCCATTAGACCTTGATGTTTTGTTTTTCCTCCATATCCATGTTTTCATAGAATCCTAGTATTGGCTATCCCGGGTGACCTCTGTACTTCTCTTTCTTTCTTTTAAAGTTATATTTTTATTAACCTTATTTCCGATGTGGGATTTCCACAAAGGTATTTTATATTTTCAACCTTTTATTTTCAAAGAAAAATTTCAAATTGCGAGGATGAAATTTATTGAAGAAGGGGAGAATGTAATACTGCAACCTTACATTGTATGCTTATCTTTGAATAATAGAGCAGCGTGTGTTGTACGCAACCTCGAGTTCTAACACACCGCAACCAATAAAAGTAGCCGTTATGAATAGTAATACCCACTTTTTTAAATTTTATAAATTTTATCTTTGAAAATGGACTTCATTTTTGGATTCGGAATATCTAATTTATCTTAGGGTGAAATTTTGGAACTTTTTGGATAACATTTATATTTTGATGAATAGTGAAAATTACTAAATTTTAATTAATTTTTTTTAATCAAAATAATTTATGGTGATAAATCATATTATTTAGTGGTTTTAAAGTATAATTAGAATGTATTTTTACCATTTTATCCAATGGTGGTCATTAGAATTAATATCACTTTGAAATTGGACATAAACAATTGTCAATCTTTTGATATATATTGTTTCTTAAAAACATGCTATTTGTTGTGACATCAGAAATTAATTATTAAATTAATAAATTCAACTTATATGTTTTGAATTTTGTAAAATAGACACCATTTTTGAATTAGGAATATCAATTATAGCTTAGAGTGATTTTTTGGTATTTTTCTAAAAAACTTCAATTTTTTGATGAATAGTGAAACCACTTAGTGGTAGTTTAAAAACTAATTTTTCATGTAAATGAAACATTACCACTTCTGTGTATTGAATTTCAAAAATCTGAGATACATGGTTTTCATTAGGAAGAAAAATGTGGTTCAATGAGATGAAAATAATTTTTGGTGAATAGTAACTTTTAAGTTTTATTAATCGCGATTAAAGGTAATTAGTGAAATTTAAGGTAAAAATGATATTATAAAAATATGAAAATACCTTTACACTTGTCCTAACCTTATAGGATAAGTCATGGCCGACCAAGACAATCCATGGGTCAACTTGGGGACCCCATGGAGCCACTTGGGTAAGAAAATGACATTAATAACTTTTTATTTAAAGTAAAAATAAAATTGTCACAAACATGTGTTGTTTTACTAAAACAATTATTACATAAGGTTATATAAGTTAAATTTTCGACTATAAATATTCATTGGAAGTATAAAACGATTTCCTAAATCATGGTATTTTTTTTATAATTTTTAAACATTAAATAAATTAAATTTTATATAACACCGTGATGATGCAACGATTACCTCATTAATTAACGATTTAAATAAAATGAAAAGATAATGTAAAATCTAAGACTTAAACTTGTCAAAAACCTATTGTATGGGTAGATTTAGAACCCTTATCACCTTATCCTCGAAATATATAATTGTGGGACCTCTAAAATCCGAAAATTATTTCATAATAATGTAATATTTCATGACTTTCCAAGAGTGCCTCTCCTCTCCTCTTGTAAAAGGCCCCCACCTCTACCTCCTTATTCACACCATCAAGCCATTTGGCTCACCCAAAATATGCTCAAATACTCTCTCAACTTGCCTCCCTTACTCCTAGAAGCCTCACTTTGGGTAGATGTCTTCCCAAGGAAGCCTTCGGCTCAAATCAAAAAGAGTTACCCAATTTTAAGGTAATGTCTTCTCTTGTGTTATTTTGTTTTATTTTGCTTCTCCAACCCCAAAAATATTTTTATTCCTTTCTTTTGTAACTAAAAAAGTATCCTAAATATAATTTTATGTTTTTATGAGAAGTATTTTATTTACACTTACACACAACTTCGTCTAATGGTTAAAGAACATACTGTTTCTGTGGGTGGGGAATTACTGCCTCACGAAACGTTGATTGTTCAATCTTCTTTTAACACCTCTCATGGTGGCCAGTATGATAACACTGTTTTTATATATGATATATATTATGTTTTTGTTTTCCTTATGATTCTGTATTTTTCATTTATGTTATACCTTTATGATTTCCATTATGGGTAAACACGATAATTTCATTTTAGGAAGTGCGGACTACCACCCCCTCAAAGTGATTTGAATCATTAATGCCATATGTGGGATGTATAAAGGATGGAGTAAATGGTATTATAAATTATATTATACTGGAATTATATTATAACTTTATATAATTATGATTTCATTCTATTAAATAGGAAATAGAAAAGAAAGTAGCGTTCATGCGTACGTACGACTTACCGTCTCCATGAACGCTGCATTTCATTTCTTACCTCTAAATGTTATGTAATATTATAAATGCGTGTATATACTAGATATATATGATATATATGATATATAAATCATGAATATAATAATAGATATAATGGATATTTTACCACATGAACAACTTGTAATTATAAGAAGTTTATTTTTGACTTAAGTACCAAAGATCGACAAAACAACCGTTATTAACTTAAATAATTACATAATGTTCAGAACATGGTAATAAGTTATATAAAAGGAATAATGAACTTGAAAAAGGTTCTTAATCAAGTAGAAATTAACTCTAGTTTATTATTCAGGAGGTTAAAGAACGATCGAGTCAAGTCGGACCGGAGGTAAGGGAACTTCTTAACCCAATTTCCGTTCTTTGGGTTAATCTCCTACTTTCAAATTATGTCATGATATTATTATGTACTATCTTGTATTTTTACTTTCTTTATGTGTACTTATAGTGAATACACATAATAGATCTATTTTATTTAAAAAATTATCTTTGTAAGGGACTTCGTCTCAATCTCCTTTCATTGATGCATATTTGGTTTTATACATAACTTTCCTTTACACAGTGTATAAACCCCTTTGACTTTTACTTTTATTCAAGAGGAATCTTTTTATACGAAGGGTTTTTACTAAACGACAAAATGAATGTTTTTTCTTACGTATGCGGCGAGAATGAATTCTCCTCTGCCGTGACTTTTATTTGAGTTTCGGCTTCCTCTACACGCCATAACTTTTTTTAAATGAAAAATAAATACGAAGTTATAATTTTCTTTTATTTTGGTATTGAAAATGGTTTTGAAAGTGTTTTTATCATATCAATGTGTTGTATTGATATCTTGTGATTGAAATGTGGAAATGTTATGTTTCCTTTATGCATGTTTTATGTGATACGATTATGTTATCGTTTATGATATGTTTAAACCTGTTCATATGAGGAATGCATTGGACTTAATAAGTTACGGGTGGAGCCTGCTATAGCTCCTTGATGCATCTGTAGGTCTCATGAGACAAACTAGTGTCTTGGCACGAGGCCTTGACAAAATCTTATTTGTAGTCTTGGCACGAGGCCTTGGATACGTGGTTATGATAGTCTGGCATTATGCATTCCATCATTATGAAAGTGGTTATTGATATTGCATGTGATTATTCGACCAGTAGAATATCCATGTGAATAAGTAAATGACATTATTTAATTTTACTTTTGCCATATTATGCTGAAGTTCATATTTTAAAAGGCTTTTTTTTCGTTATACATTGCCTTAAATGTTTATGTTTATTTATTAAAGCTTTCACTATATTGTTATCCTTACTGAGTATCTGAGCTCACCCCTTTCAATGTTTTAATTTTTCCAGGATGTGAAGAAGTATTTTATGAATGACCTGAAGGGATAATATGAGGGGATATGAAGACAAGATTTTGTTGTAGTTTTGTACTAATTTATGATGTAATGTAAAACTTATGAATGTATCTAGTGTTTCAAGGCTACTAAACTAATCGGTCATTCGAGAATTGATCATTGTGATCATGCCAATGTTACGTAATAATGCATAGACTCTGGGTAACTGGGGTCGGGGCATTATAGTTGGTATCAGAGGCTGTTTAATACTAACCTTAGAAGCTAGATTTAGATAAAATCTGATTAGAACAGATAGCCCAAAGATATACTTTGAGGATTAGTATAAAAGAAATTCCTAGAATTTTGGTATTATAGAGATTTTGTGAGTTTTCCGAGAAATACATCCCTGTATAGATACGAGCAGGTAGAGGCGGCTCTGGTAAAGATGTACCTAGGGGTAAAACCCGAAAACACCACTTTGAGCTAGACTAGAACGGGAACTGGTGCACGGTAATGGGCCTTACTGCACTCTTGGTTACGACACTTCCGGGGGATATGATTAGGATAATTCTCATTTTCTTGGAAAACCATTACGAAGGGTTTATGAGTACATACTTCCTCAAAGAAAACATTTTTATGATTATAGTTCAATTTATGTTAAGTGTTTTAAAAGTATGGAATTATGTATTTTGATTCATAAACTAATCTAGTTTATGCCATTGTTTAGAAATGGCACCTAGTGGGAGGAATGGAAACCGTATCAATGCACGCACTCTATGTAGGGATTTCCCTCCCGCTCAAGATAATTATTGTGGAGCTGGAGATACAACTGGTGCTGATCAACTTATCACCATATTGGGACAACTCACTCAGGTTATGAATAATAACCTTACTCGTATGGAGCACCCTGATCCGCAATGTGGAGGATCAATGTTATACTGCTTCATGAGGCAACAACCACCAACATTTAATGGGGGTAAAAATCCATTAGTAGCTGAGAAATGGATAAACTCCTTAGAGAAAATATTCCACGCCTTGGGGAGTAGCGAAAGGGAGAAGGTTGTCATGGCAGTTTACCGCCTCACTGGAGATGCCGATCAATGGTGGTCGCTGATTCAAAACAAAAAGGAAGATGAAGAAGTATCAAGTATAGAATGGAGGGAGTTTAAGGAAATTTTCTCAGAAAAATACTTACCACATGACCATCGAGAAGATATGGAAAGACAATTTCTGAGTCTGAGGCAGAAGGAGGATGAGAATGTCGCAAAGTATGAGGCTAACTTTACAAGGTTAGTGAGACATGCTACAGATTATATACGTAACCCAAGAAGTTATATTGATCATTTATTTGATGGGTTAAAACCATTTCTATGTCGAGCTTTAGTATCACAATCTTTCTCAACGTACGAAGATATAGTCTCATGTTCTATCAAGACAGAAAAGGAATTTTCTAAATCTTATGACAATAAAGTAAAGCAAGATAAGAAGAGAATTGTGGAACAATAGATAGATAAAGGGAAAAAGGGAAATAAGGATTTTCCATTATTCGATAATTTTGGGAAGAATCACCCCGGTACTTGCCTAAAAGGAATGGGAGTTTGTTATAAATGTGGAGAAAAAGGTAACCAGACTCGTGATTGCAAGGAAAATAAAGAGGCTTTAAATGTTGAATGCTAAAATTGTAGGGAAATTAGTCATTATGAAAATGAATGTCCTAAGCGTCAGGGAAACTTACCTCAGAAAAGGCCAAGGGATCAAGGACAATCTTATGCTGTTACTAGAGTTGAAGTGGAATAATTAATGTATTGGTGCTTTTGGACTCAAGGATTATATTCTGGTTATAAGAATAATGTGATATATTAAGGATTGTACTGTAGTACTTGTTGTTTTCATTAAGGTTTTAATATGATGAAGGTAATCATATTTTTGTATGTGACAATAAGAGAAACTTTACTTTGTTTGAGGAATCTAATGAGATAATTGATTTTGGAATTTAGAGACCTTTTAGAGAAAGTCTGGATATAGGTATTTTGGATAACTATAAAGGTTGGAATGGATTAAGTTGAACTTTGGATAGTATTGTTTAAGGTTAAAACATTTTTGAAGATTATTTTTGGAATATTATTAGGAAAAGGACAAACTACAGGTTGGGGGATAACCCGTCGCGTTGGACAAAGCTGTAGGAATCGAACCCACAACCATAGTGCGATAGGACTTTATTACCTACCACTAGCATACAGGAAGTCCCTGGTTATTACAAAATAGTTTTCTTAATCTAAATGGTATGTGTTAACATTTGGAACCTTATAAGATTAGGATAAATATAATATTTTTGAGTTCTATTATCTTTTTGAGTGAAAGATGGGTTTGTGGTGAAAATTTATTAAAGAATGAAAGTCTACATGACAAGTATGTATATTTCCTTACGTTCTTAGTAAATATCCTAAATAAATTCCTCAACTTTATGAAAGGTAACTTAAAACAAAAACTTTTTCGGTTAACTTTTTCTACTGGGGAATCAATGATCATTTAACCAATCACAAGTTTGTGATTTTCTTGTAGTTAAACTTTTTCCTAATCCTGTTTTATACAACTCTCCATCAGACCTTGATGGTTTTTTTCCTCCATATCCATGTTTTCATAGAATCCTAGTATTGGCTATCTTGGGCGACCTTTGTACTTCTCTTTCTTTCTTTTAAAGTTATATTTTTATTAACCTTATTTCCGATGTGGGTTTTACACAAAGGTATTTCCTATTTTCAACCTTTTATTTTCAAAGAAAAATTTCAAATTACGAGGATGCAATTTATTGAAGGAGGGGAGAATGTAACACCCGAATCTTCCATGTTACACTTCTCTTTGAATAATAGAGCAGCGTGTGTTGTACGCAACCTCGAGTTCTAACACACCGAGACTTGATACTAAAATAATTGGTCTTTCGAGACTTGATCTTTGTTATCATGCCAATGTTACGTAATAATGCACCGACTCTGGGTAACTGGGGTCGGCGCGTTATAATTGGTATCAGAGGCAGTTTAGTACTAACATTGGAAGCTAGATTTAGATAAATTCTGATCAGAGCACATAACCCAAAGATAGACTTTACGGATTAGTATAGAAGAACTTCCTAGAATTTTGGTATTATAGAGATTTTGTGAGTTTTCTGAGAAATACATCCCTGTATAGATACGAACAGGTAGAGGCGACTCTAGCAAAGATGTACCTAGGGGTAAAATCCGAAAACACCTCTTTGAGCTAGACTCGAACGGGAACTGGTGCACGACTACGGTCCTTGCTGCACTCTTGGTTACGACACTTCCGGGGGATATGATTAGGATAATTCTCATTTTCTTTGCAAACCATTATGAAGTTTTTATGAGTATATACTTCCTCAAAGAAAACATTTCTATGATTATAGTTCAATTTATGTTAAGTATTTTACAAGTATGGAATTATGTATTTTGATTCATAAACTAATATAGTTTATGCCATTGTTTAGAAATGACGCCTTGTGGGAGGAATGGAAACCGTATTAATGCATGCACTCCGTGTAGGGATTTTCTCCTGCTCAAGATAATTATTGTGGAGCTGGAGATACAACTGGTGCTGATCAACTTATCACCATATTGGGACAACTCACTCAGGTTATGAATAATAACCTTACTCGTATGGAGCACCCTGATCCGCAACGTGGAGGATCAATTAGACCGCTTCATGAGGCAACAACAACCGACATTTAATGGGGGTAAAAATCCATTAGTATCTGAGCAATGGATAAACTCATTAGAGAAAATATTCCACGCCTTGGGGAGTAGCGAAAGGGAGAAGGTTGTCATGGTAGTTTACCGCCTCACTGGAGATGCCGATCAATGGTGGTCGCTGATTCAAAACAAAAAGGAAGATGAGGAAGTATCAAGTATGGAATGGAGGGATTTTGAGGAAATCTTCTCAGAAAAATACTTTCCACAAGACCATCGAGCAGATATGGAAAGGCAATTTCTGAGTCTGAGGCAGAAGGAGGTTGAGAATATAACAAAGTATGAGGCTAACTTTACAAGGTTAGTGAGGCATGCTGCAGATTATATACGTAACCCAAGAAGTAAGATTGATCGTTTCTTTGACGGGTTAAAACCATTTATCCATCGAGATTTAGTATCACAATCTTTCTCAACATACAAAGATATAGTCTTGTGTTCTATCAAGACAGAAAAGGAATTCTCTGAATCTTATGACAATAAAGTAAAGCAAGAGAAGAAGAGAACGGTGAAACAAGAGATAGATAAATGGAAAAAGGGAAATAAAGATTTTTAATTATATGATAATTATGGGAAGAATCACCCCGGTACTTGCCTAAAAGGAATGGGAGTTTGTTATAAATGTGGAGAAAAAGGTCACCAGGGTCGTGATTGCAAGGGAAAGAAAGAGGCTTTCAATGTTGAATGCTACAATTGTAGGGAAATTAGGCATTATGAAAATGAATTTCCTAAGCTTCAGAGAAACTTACCTCAGAAAATTCCAAGGGATCAAGGACAATCTTATGCTGTTACTACAGTTGAAGTGGAATAATTAATGTATTGGTGCTTTTGGACTCAAGGATTATATTCTGGTTATAAGAATAATGTGATATATATAAGGATTGTACTGTAGTACTTGTTGTTTTCATTAAGGTTTTAATATGATGAAGGTAATCATATTTTTGTATGTGACAATAAGAGAAACTTTACTTTGTTTGAAGAATATGATGATATATTTGATTTTGGAATTTAGAGACCTTTTAGAGAAAGTCTGGACATAGGTATTTTGGATAACTATAAAGTTTGGAATGGATTAAGTTGAAATTTGGATAGTATTGTTTAAGGTTAAAACATTTTTGAAGATTATTTTTGGAATATTATTAGGAAAAGGACAACCTGTAGGTTGGGGGATAACTCGTCGCGTCGGACAAAGCTGTAGGAATCGAACCCACAACCATAGTGCGACAGACCTTTATTACCTACCACTAGACTAAAGGAAGTCCCTGGTTATTACAAAATAGTTTTCTTAATCTAAATGGTATGTGTTAAAATTTGGAACCTTATAAGATTAGGATAAATATAATATTTTTGAGTTCTATTATCTTTTTAAGTGAAAGATGGGTTTGTGGTGAAAATTTATTAAAGAATGAAAGTCTAGATGACAAGTATGTATATTTCCTTACGTTCTTTGTAAATATCCTAAATAAATTGCTCAACTTTATGAAAGGTAACTTAAAACAAAAACTTTGTCGATTAACTTTTCCTACTGGGGAATCAATGATCGTTTAACCAATCACAAGTTTGTGATTTTCTTGTAGTTAAACTTTTTCCTAATCCTGTTTTATACAACTCTTCATCAAACCTTGATGGTTTTTTTTCCTCCATATCCATGTTTTCATATAATCCTAGTATTGGCTATCTTGGGTGACCTTTGTACTTCTCTTTCTTTCTTTTAAAGTTATATTTTTATTAACCTTATTTCCGATGTGGGTTTTCTACAAAGGTATTTTCTATTTTCAACCTTTTATTTTCAAAGAAAAATTTCAAATTGCGAGGACACAATTTATTGAAGGAGGGGAGAATGTAACACCCCAAGCTTCCATGGTACACTTCTCTTTGAATAATAGAGCAGCATGTGTTGTACGCAATCTCGAGTTCTAACACACTGAGACCAATAAAAGTAGCAGTTATGAATAGTAATACCCACTTTTTGAAATTTTTTAAATTTTATCTTTCAAAATGGACTTTATTTTTGGATTCAGAATATCAAATTTAGCCTGGGGTGAAATTTTGGAACTTTTCGGATAACTTTTATATTTTGATGAATAGTGAAAATTAATAAATTCTAATTAAAAACAAATTTTTTAATCAAAATAATTTATATTGATAAATCATATTATTTAGTGGTTTTGAATTATAATTAGAATATATTTTTACTATTTTATCCAATGGTGGTCATTAGAATTAATTTCACTTTGAAATTGGACATAAACAATTGTCAATCTTTTGATATATATTGTTTCTTAAAAACACGCTATTTGTTGTGACAATGAGAATTAATTATTAAATTAATTAATTAAAATTATATGTTTTGAATTTTGTAAAATAGACATAATTTTTGAATTAGGAATATCAATTATAGCTTAGGGTGAATTTTTGGTATTTTTCTAAAAAACATCAATTTTTTATGAATAGTGAAACCACTAAGTGGTAGTTTAAAAACTAATTTTTCGTGTAAATGAAACATTACCACTTATGTGTATTGAATTTCAAAAATCCGAGATACATGGTTGTAATTAGGAATAAAAATGTGGTTCAATGAGATGAAAATAATTTTTGGTGAATAGTAACTTTTAAGTTTTATTAATCACGATTAAAGGTAATTAGTGAAATTTAATGTAAAAATGATATTATAAAAATATGAAAATACCTTTACACTTGTACTACCCTTATTGGATAAGTCATGGCCGACCAAGACAATCCATGGGTCAACTTGGGGACCCCATGGAGCCACTTGGGTAAGAACTCAGAGAAGTTCGTAACCAAAACTCATAATCAGAATTCGAAGTCATAACTCAGAAGAGTTCGTAACCAGAATCCGTAATCAGAATTCTGAGTTAGAACTCAGAAGAGTTATTAACCAGAATTCGTAATCAGAATTCTGAGAATTCTTATCCTAGAACAGAATTCTTCATATCTAGGTAATTATAGGATTCTGAGGTTTTAGTTTCAAACCGGATTTTACACTTAGAAAAATTAATATATGAACAATGAACATGGTAAGGATAAATTTCCTTGGGGATAGAATTTTTTTTTATAGAAGTAAAACGTAGGATAAAAATAGATTTGCCTTTAGATAAGGTGTTTATGATTTTCAAAACAAGAGGAATGGTAAAGTCATAAGGAAACCTTAATGAATCAATAATCTCTGCAATTATGAAGGAATGGAAAAGTCATAAGGAAAACCTTATTGACTCAATATTTTCCAGAATGTTCAATGGAAGAAAAACTACACCTTGGAAATGAAGAAAAGGGAAGCTTCATGTGAATTTTTTATTGGGTGAAATCTATATTTTCCTACAAATTGGGTATTAGATATAACATGTGGTGCTAAAATATGTATTCAAATATAGGAACCATATATATTATAGAATATTGACTGAGGGTAGGTAGATCTATAAGCAAAAAATAGATCTAGACTTGTTACTATGGCTATTGGGGACTACCAGCATATGTTTTTGATGGAAATATTCATGGTTTTAAAAGGTTGTTATTACGACCTATTTCCAAGGAATTTGTATAATTCTTCATTTTATTCTAATACAGATTGAATTATAGGTTGGTATTTGATGAGTAATGACCTAAGAGAATAAGGTAATAGTTTCTTAGCTTTCTCCTCATTTATACATGTGCTATGGGATGTGCATTTAATATACATGAGTGGGGTGTTTTGGGTGTGAACATTAATTTAATGAATTTATTTTAATATTAATATTTGAAGATGTATATGGGAAATTACATGTCTGTTAGTATGTTGAGATCTAGGTATAGAAATCTATGGGTGAAATGGGGTTTCCAAAATTGGTTACACATGATGTGATGAGGATTTAATTTTTTTAATGATGTGATATGGTTATATGAATTCCATAGAACATGATGGGATTCACTCGGAATACTTGGGGTGATGTCAATCATTGATAATGAGGCAAGATGGTTTTTAGGTTGAGGTGGATGGTGATGACCATGATGGGGTTGGGCAATGAGGTTTTTATGTGGCGATAGGGTTTTTCTGGAAGGTGTAGCTTAGGATAGTTGCATATTTCCACTCACTATTGTTGTCTGATAGAACTATTTGGGTTGTGTTCAAAAAAGTAAGGACTCAATGAGGTGGTGTTGACCAATCTCTATGGGTTGATGCCTCTATAGTATTTCTGAATTAGAGAATGGTGATGACCATCAATCATGGAGGTGGTTCTCACCATATAAAGCCTTGTTTGATGACGTGGGAGACTATCAGATGGATTCTAAGGCTCTATGTGATGTTGAGGATGATGGGATAGTATTATGGAAGGATGGATGTTTCCATACCTTGGGATATAAGGCTATTGAGATGATGGTGAATCAATTAATGGAAGTATAATGGACTTGTGACATATTTATTGGGTGTGTTATTAGGACATCATTTATACTCAACATGAATCTTTAAGTGGAATTAATCGATATGAGGTTCTGAGTGAAATGTATATGGTTAGGGAACCAAGTCTTCTTCAGGTATGATAGAAAATAGATATATTGTTCCACTTTGTCATTTACTAAAGCTGGTAAATTCCCCTTTGTGTCTGTTAAGCATAAGTGAAGCAAGTTAAATTATTTGCGATTTAATGCTATTTATTTACATATGAATACAATGGTATGAATATGAATGTGAGATAAGAACATGTTGGTGGTGTCCTAATGAGTTTATACACACACCCTACATGGCCCCCTCTGGGCACGTGTAGACTTTTTGGATTTAAGATTAGGTAAGTGATCAGATGTGTGGACTGAACCTTAGTGAGAAGGGATGAATCATGAGTTCATGGGATGAGTGAAAATAGACCAGGGGGTCATTTTATATCAATCCCGAGTTCTTTTGTTATTTTTGAGTATGTATGTATATGATCAGACCATGGGAGATTCTAAATGTTTTTGTATAACTATCATGTTTTGTATAGATTATTTTATACATATAGATTGGTTTTTTTGGCTTATTACGTTGTTGATCATTATTTCTTCTACCATGTTTGATTAAATTATTCCACATTTAAGTATTTATGACATTTATAATAATAATAATAATTATAACCAGAGGGTATTGTCCCCCCAAAATCAACTAATCAGACTCTCATTGGTATCCATAAGAATTTTTTATATAGGGAGGCATGCCTAAGGCCCAATGGACCTCTGACTTGGTGCATATATTAAGTGTCTCTTGGGTTGGGCCGCTACATATCCAATGAGTTTTATTGATGAATATAACTTAAACAACAAACAAATTCATCTTAACTCTAAGGTATTACACCAGTCTATAGGCCATGATCACAATCAGTGGACTCCGATACACTTGAATAGGCTCTAAAACCTTTAATGAGGGTGATGAATAAGCTACGAAAAGGAAGTGATCTTTAAGAGGCTTGCATATTTTTTTTTTCAAAAATATAATGGATATCATCTCTTTATATATCCATCTATGACATGTTTTATTTAATGAAATGTGTCATATGTATTAAACATATCCGTATACATTTATTTCCTTTATAATTAATTCATTTAATCCTATTCAATGAATATTCAATCCATTCAATCCATTCATAATGGATTATTATCAATAAAACCACATAGAAGATAAATTAATCTAAATTAAATATTCTATTTATTATTTTAGTAAATATTAAATATAATTAAAATATTGTTTATTTCCAATGATTTTCCATTGGGTGTGATCATGTTGTGATTTTTACCCATTCTCACTTCCCATATGAAAGTAGACTCATGCCACTAAGGTTATGATAATGAATAATTTCTCCATATGGGGGATGGGAGTTCATCTCATCTCACTTAGAAGCCTATTGCCTATTTTGAATATCTGTAAAATATTTAATAGATATTCATTAATCCCTTCCTAATTCAATCATTTTGGACATCAATTAATTACATTTCACACTACCTTAGTAAGGTGAAGACCTTTGATTTAAGGGATGAGTGAGACACACACATTAAATGTTGTTTTTATCCTCATGTTAGGGTATGAGGGAATATTATTATCATAACCTAAGGAGGTATATATCTTCATTTTAAATATGGGTGGGATGGAACTCTATATTTTAAGGTCACACAAAAAGAAACTCATAATTTAGAGTCTTACGAGCTGGATACTCATAGTTTATAGTTCAATGTGGAAACTCACAGTTTAGAGTATAATAAGAAAACTCATAGTTTAGAGTCTAATAGAGATACTAATAGTTCATATTCTAGTAGGGACATATAGGGTTTAGAGTATAGAATGGATGATCATGATTTAGAGTCTTGTGGGGACACTTTATGTGATGAAGCCCCATAGGTGGGCACTCTAGTTTTTAAAATTTACAAGGTAATATAATGATATTTTGATTCATGTTGGGATTTAAAGTCAAAGAGGTTTCTTATATATCTAGTTGGAAATAAAAATCAAATCCCACATAGTTTGAGTTTCATAGTTTATGGTCATGTGAGTAGACCAATACATGGAGTTTAATTACATTATATAAGGAATATTGTGTCATTAAAGGGATAAAAATGATTCTTTTTATAAGAATTATACATGAGATTTCAATAGGGAGTAAGGATATGTGTGAGGCTTACACATGATCTGCATAGACCATGTATAAGGGAAAAAGGGGAATGATCACACTTGTTTCCACATAAATAGTGTTTTAATGAATGTTATAAGATTTAATAATTTAATCCCTCACATTTCATCTCTCTCTTAGAATTTTGTATCCAAAAAAGGGGAATAAATGAGTGGACATAACATGAGATCATGAAAACCATGGGTTACATGAAGCCTTCATTTTCATAAAAAAATATCCCCATATGGAATATCTTATTCATAAAGTGAGTTACGTGATTAACTATGAATTAATTTTTTAATGTCATTAAGGGATAACATGAGGTTATTTATGTAGGATTTATCACATACAGAAGTTATTAATCATTCATAGTTTTTCATGATTCACAGAATTCAAAGTTGTTCTTGAATAGATGAATCTTCCAAACATCCTCTAAAAAGATCTTAAAAATGAATATGTTAGGGGTATTTATAGTTACTAGTCTCACAAAATTTTCCCTGTGTTCTGCTTCATAAAATTTAAAATTATATGCTTTTATAAGTGGGGTTCGCTTATAAATTTTGATATTGGACTCATATAACCAAAATTTTGTACAAGACTAATTAATTTACTATAAATTTTTGAATATTTATTATTCTAGCAGCTCAATATATGATGGAAGAATTTATAAGTTTTAAAAAATGCCTCCCCCTAAAAATTTGTTCCAATTAAAGAAAATAAGATCAAATTTTGAAGAAAATAGTGGTTTTTGGAGCATTTAACCCCCATATTTGTGTAACTGAGTAGGTTAATAGTCAACCATAGCCAATATATAAAGGTTTGGTGACCCTTATGAGATCATTTATTTTCATGGAAACTAATCCAATTTTTCCTCTTCATGGAACTCTCAATTTTCATGAACATCCCTATGTGATTAAACCTTGGTATTTCACACAAATGAAATTACCGTGTAAATGAAACTTGTGCGAGAATCAATAATTTACATGATAAAATATTTATTGATCATAAATTTGTATGAGAAGTGATATTTTCATGAATAGGTAGTCCCTAAATAATTTTAAGACCAATTCTCTACAAAAATAAAATCATGGTTTCACCCAGCCTTACTATAGGGAGGAAGACCAAGGTAGAGAACATATAAGTGTGAATCTTCTATTTAACTATATTGAGACATCATATAATAGATGAAATTTTTTATAAAGTCTCGTGGGATGATCCATTTTTTAGAACTAAATATTATATTATTGGATTTTTTGTCAAATAGTCTTGAGAATCCTTAAAGGAGTGGGGAATTATTCTAAAAAAAATTCTTAGAGAATCAAATGTACACTGGTTTCAATGAATATTGTCCTGTTTAAATTCCATAAGAGTAATTGGACTCATTTAAATAATATTAGTTTGAAAAAATGTAAAAGGATTTATTTTCATAAGAATATTTTCTATGTGGGTAATTATGTAAGATTTATTCAATCAAGAAATAGAAAAATGGAAAAGGAATTGTTCTATAAGAGTCATTTGGTGTTCCGTAAGTATGATATAGAATTTTGTAAGAGTCATAAGAGGATACCACAAGAGTCATTACATAAAATAAAATCACATAAGTATAATTTTATAACTTTGTAAAAGTCATTCTATAAGGATCATTTGTTAACTCAATAAGAGTTATTTCAGGCATACTATAAGAATCATTTTTCTCATTGTAAGAGTAATTTAATTTTAATTTCTTTTGGTGAAGACATATTTTAAAGATAGTGATAACCTCATATTATTTTAAATCATAGTTTAAATTTTTATAGGAAAATATATAAGAACATATTGATTTTAAAGAGGATCATAATGTTATATTAATTATGATTTTAAATGCATAGATTATAGTCTTAATTATTAAATGAAATCATGTGGTAACTAAAATCCTCACACTACATGTCAACTTTATTCGGATACTATTAATTATAATATACAATTAATAAATTTTTTTAGAAGAATGAATATTGTTATTTTAGAGAAATATTATAAAGATTATGTAATTTTAAAATGAATGAATTAACTGGTGACAAATTCATGGAATTTACATAATAATTTATGGTAATTATATTGAAGTGAATATGAAACAAAATAAATAGAATACTGATGTAGTTTTCAATGGGTATTCCGTATCAAAAAATATGGAATTTTTTTTCAAAGGAAAAATATCTAGGGAATAAAAAGAATAAGAGAGAAGAATTCATCTTTGGAGCTACTATTGAAAATATATGGGTTTAAAGTATAATAATTTTACATGAAGTTGAAGAAATGGAATACACTCAAAGATCTGGAGTTGAAAAAGAAAAATATGGATAATGATAATAAGATTTTTTTTGTGTTCATATTTTTATTTTTAAAAAACCTATAGGCAACTTTCATGTTTTATTACTTTGTAATTACTTAACTAGAAGTGGTAAGAAAGTAATAAAGATAAAGATGTGATATTGAGATCAATGGTGTGCCTTTGTCAAATATTTATAACACACATAGTGAAGAGTTTTACATCTTTCTACATTAACACAATGCTGACGTATGATACTTAGACTTGACCATAGAAGTGACCTAAGTAAAATATTGTGTCGCTATTTAATTTTCTACATCTATATATTTATTTTTATGATATGATAACCAATAGATTCATGCTTCTCTTTATAAAATGAGATAAATATTCAAAATATGGAAAATAAATTCACACCTTAATTTAACTCTACTATTAGTGTGTGTTTGGGATTAGGTTGCAACAATTGGTTTCACAACCAATGGTTATAGGTGACGAATTGGTGATCTCGAGAAAAATATTATGAAAAATGTAGTGAATTCCAAAGGAGTACATTTATTTTATGGTCGTAAATATCATATTTGGAAGAAAATTACATGATATCATCTATGGTCTCTTTTTCTCAAAATTGTATCTTCTATTGTTCATAGAATACTTGTTAATGATGATCTTGAATTATCCATGACCAAAGGAGATAGAAAGTTTCATGATTTTGATGAAATAAATCATATTTTTTTGTGGCACACTATAAAATTAAATTTATATAAATGTAATGATGTGAAATTATATAGATTCTATATAGGATAAGTTGGATAATATTTATGAAGTAGTTAACTAGGTAAAAGAAGAAAATATTTATGTATAACACAATAAGTTTGATGATCTTAATATGTATCTAGATGAAAATTTTGATGGTTTATTCAATTAAACCATTAAGTAGGTTAGATATTTTTGAGGAATTGGTCAATAAATAAAGTTTTTGAATTTTTTTAAAACTATTTTGATGAGGCTTAAAACTCTTTACAACCAAAAATATTTTTCTCTGGAAGAATGAAATCTGACCGAACTATCTCTAGATAATATGAATAATAGTTTGGTAGCTTATGAGATGCATGTAAAGTCCAAGTTGGAATATAAAAAACTAATAAAAATATTGAATTAAATGCCATTAATAATGTTGAAATTACTAAATATGAAGACGATGAGGAGGATGTAGATAATGAATTCCTACCTCTGGTAGAAAGGAATTTCAAAAGAGGCAAGGGAAGGTTTGAAGACAATCTACCTTGGCCTGTTTGCCACGTATCCAGGTAGGAATAATTTTTAAAATGTTTCATAATAGATTAAATGGTAATGATATTTATAGGGAGGATATAAAAAATCCATAAAGTTAATTTCCCGATAAAATAAATTTCAAACTATAAATTTCTTTTAAGAAGTTTTAGAGAAGAATACTTATGATAAAAAAAAGAAGAAGCCGATGAAGAAAACTTAGAAGTGGAGAAAAGTGAATTCAAATATAATGGTGTTGATTATATGATTTATTTTATTGAAATAGGTAATTATATAGAAGTGGGTGAAAAAACACCCAGGGTGTTTTTAACCTCAATGTTGATCTAAAAGGTGATCTTAAAGAGTTTGATATCCAAATAAAAAATAAAAATATTGGATCATTGATGAAATAATAATTAGATTATATGGATTATATTGAGGTTAAAATCAATTTATTAATGTATGGAGTTTTAAAATCAACCATAAAGTCAAGAAATCATCGATGATTCCATAGAATTAAAATTAAAAATTAAAGAACATGCTAAGGTATTTGATTACCTTATTTCTTGTTTGGACGAAATATTAAATAGGGTTAAATCCCTTTAGGAAGAATTAGTTTATTTAAGAATAAAAATTGAGATATAAGTGAAGATATAATGTTCAAAAAGTAATTTACTATTTAGAAACTTCATAAATAAATAATTATAAGAAATAGCCAAATTATGCACAGAAAGTGTTGAGAAATTATGGATAAGCAAAAACCTAAGTATATGGGTAAAAGTGGAGTTTGTTATGATGATAAGACTTTAGAATCTAGAACATCATCTATTCAAAAACAAAGTAAAATAAAATATTGTGGATATTCCTCTATACAAAAATACTAGTCATCAAACAAGAAATTACTCAAAGTCAAAAGACATGCAGAGGAATTGAAGTGGAAAAATATTGTCACTAATGAAAAAAAAATTTGTGTTTAAAAAATAGGTATTCTATATTGGGATAATAATTTTAATATGATTATAATTCCAATGATGAATAGAGAAGGTATATTCCACCTTATAACTCAATTTAATCGGACCACTCTTAGAAATAAAAAAGGATGAGGGAGAAGGAAAAACTAGCTAAAGTTTCGATAAATCACGAAAAAAATAATAGTACCTAGATCCTTAATAGTGGGTTTTAATCCCACATGACTATAAATGTGAATATTCTAAAGAATTTGAAGAGGGTGTCAATATTATAGTTTTATTTGTAAATGATGAATATTTAACAATAAACAGTAGTGGGAATCCACGACTAGGAGGAGATAAACTCAATGACATAAAAGTACTCCTTGTAAATGACATAAGACACAAACTTCTAAACATGAACCAGCTCTAAGACTCTTATCTCAAGGTCACCTTTAATGAAAAGGGATACTTGATAAAAAGTAAAGCTTGTGATTCCCTCATGAAAGGATAGAGAACCAATGGTAATCTATTAAGATTTTATAGTAAAGATAACACATAATTTTTCACAACACCCCCTCCACTAGAATCCCTCATGGGTTAGTAGTAATGATGGGAATGACCCCTAAATCCTACCTCTAATAGCATATGGGATGATGATTAGCATCGAGGGTATAAAATTCATAAAAACGGGTGGAATTAACCTCAATATAAATATTTTATTAATAAGAGACAAGATGAGATATACCAATAAACTCAATTGGATAAATAAATAATCAGTTCCAATACAACAATGTTATGTCATTCATAATTGGAAATAAATTAAATACCAAAAGGAATACTAAACAGAAAACCTAAAATCTAAAAGCCCCTAAATAAAAAATCCGATCTAGTAACACCAAAATCAATCAGTAACCATCACTTGGGAACTAGATAAATTGATTATATATATAGGGGGTGCATTGTTCAAATGTGAAATATTCATACTAAATCTCATTTATTAAATAGATAAAACTAACTCATCACCTAAACAGGTAAAAATAATTCCCATCCTCACCATGGATCACTAACCAAGTAATAGCTAAATTTAATATATACATATACATAATATACATAATAAAGTAATCCCACTTCCACTTCCCCACTGGTTTGTTGTTCTCACACTCTAACATTAAACATCCTATGTTTCCATCCCTTCTATAAATCACATCACCTCTAACATGGATTGATCCTCATCTCTACTTTCCTCAATCATACACAGGGCCCAATATCTCATATTGACATTAGTCTATATATCCATCACACCCATAGAAATGTATTAAGTCTATAATCCACTGCAACCTATGTATCATGCATTATACCTCAAGACACTAAAACACATGCATATACACCTGTGGAAAACCATATCCACTATGAATCGATATAAGTATGTGCTATAACCTTAGGATGCTACAACTTTCACATACATGTATAGTAAAACCGGGTGACATAAAAATCCATTTAGACATGTATCCTACACCTTAAGACATTATAGCCTAGATATGATTATACATTATGCTACATATAAAGAGAGAGTATAAAAGAGAGAAAAATTGACTATTCATTCCCAAAACAACCCGAATGTTGAGAAAAATAATTATACAAAAAACATTTGGGTATTGGATTCTCACTTGAATCAGGTGGTTAAGTGTGTGAAATTAGAAAATATAAGAATATATCATGAAAAACCACACTAAGGGAAACTTAATAGCCTTATGATCAACTATATATATCATTGAATATGACACTAGACTTTCCATAACTAAGGTCTAGGAAATTAGAGTTTATATAAGAACACACACATAAAAATTCAGCATCATTAAAAATTTCCATTTTGAAATTATCAATTACTAACCATTCATTAAATTCCATTAAAAATTCTGGTTTAATCATTTCAATTTCATCTCAATCTATTATGATTAAAATTTCACATTATAAAATTTTCAAATTATATTCCATGATTTCAGAGCATCTATTCCATCCATACCATGGTTTCAGTTATTAACATCACTAACATCAATACCCATCCTATTGGATAATTATTAATTCATTTTCCATTCCATATATGGGTATTCTAGGACTCATCCTAAGCCAACATAAGGAGATTCACTCATAATGAAATATGGAAATAGTAGTAGGTTTTTGGTAATCACAAAAAATAACCTTATGGTATTACACCATCCAATAAACATCACATCAAGTAATCCCTACTATCAACTCAAACTAATAAACCAATGAAGCCAAAAAAACATAGTCAATACTAACTCTCAACTTGAACCATGAATCCCAATATCAAACTCACCTCAACAAAAAGAAAACAAGAAATCCATGCTCCCAACTTGTGTTATCTATATTAACCGTACTATTACTACAAATCAAATCACAGTAAGGCTCTACTATTCTAGAGAACATATATATGGAAATAATTAATTTTCAATATAATAATTCAAGGGGAAACCAAGGCTATAATACCATATAATACAGGACTATAACAAAAAATAATGGGCCTACTCACCCCTAAAAATTTATATCCAAAAAATAATTTTCATTACCATATTTAATTAACTAATTCATTATGTATAGGTTTCAATAATGAGAAACCTGTAATGAACAATTATCGATATATAGAAATTAACCATATATTTGACTCAAGCAATACTTTCATGATTAATAAATCTTAGGAATGATAGTAATTAAATTAACATGAATATTTCCTTAATCACTTCATCATTACTAGATTTATATTGTTAATCCAATTTCAAGAATATAAATGATGCTAAAAAACAATAACAAACATATAAAATATATAGCACACTATCTAGAATGTATGAAGAGGATCTAACTACAAGTATCTCCACATGTGATCATGGAGCCCTTTTGATTTCACTTTTAATTCTAGTTATTTTATTTCTTGAGGTCAATTCCATTGATACACAAGGAAATTAAATCATGAAATTTTCACATCAGCACATAAAAGGATAAGTATTGAATCTCATCCCTTGAGTCAAAGCATTCAAACTTATTCTATAAAGAATGGAATAACAAGGATAAAATACCAAGAAACAAAAAGAAAACCACCTTATATCCCATCCACAAAAAACCATCATCAATACATTCTTGAATCACAACCCCAACCAGAGGAAATCCACCAAAATGAACCTTTAGAAATAAGAAAAAATTAAGTCAAAGAGAAGAGGAGAAAATAATACATTGAACTAATAGAATTTGATTCTTGTGATCTAAGGGGTTAATCTCTGAATATAAATAGTTAGAGAGGTATAAAATGAATTATGATCAAGATAGGGTTTGAAAAAAGAGATTAGAATTTGAGTAAATTAATTCTGAACTATTTATTTATAACGAAATCCTGAATAGCCTCCACCATGGGATGGTGACCTACACTATGCCTATGTTACCCTCAATCAAAGGATATATAATTTTTCTACCATTTGAAATGGTACAATCCGTCAAGACTCATGAAATCTAAAAACCACAATAAACACCTTTGAATACACCATACCTTACACCATAATGTGGAAAGATTCATTTTAGCCCCTATATAGACACTACAACCACCCTACTTGGCATAAGGGGAGATAAAAAACTGTTTAAAATTACTATGACCACACTATGATTCAATGAGACTTATCTCATAATTTCCTCCCTCCTTATGAAACTTAATGTCTCCTCCAATAACCATACAAATTCCTATAGATCTAACATTTCCACACTCTCTGTTTCCATAGGAAAATTCTCAAGATCTCTAGAGGAACCATAGCCTACACTATGATATAGATCCCTTCCCTATTTCCTATATATAAAATTTATAGAAAAAACACCTTCTAAAAAGGAAACCCTAGGTATTTATCTCCTCATGGTATACCAAGGATCACATGACCAAATTAAAACACCAAAGGATACAAAATAAAATTAATTGTGAAAAATTCCAAAATGGATTTACACTATGCTTAAATATCTCAAATGTGCATCACCACAGAAATCACCACACCCAATACCATGAAGTGGTGACCTTAAATATGGAAAAAACCCAACTATCATCCCCCAAACTCATCAAATCATCCTTATACTGAATGGAATGAAGGCCTTATTTTTTATTAATTTTTGATAAACCCCATTTTAAGGGATAAGGGGGAACCCTTACAAGGCCCGTAGGCTTAGAAATTACATTTCTCGTAGGATTGGAGACATTAAAGGAACCGTAGGTATTAAGGAAATCATACAGACTATAACTACTTGAAACCGCCCCTCCCTATCATCTGCATCATGATCAGATCTCCACCTTTTCATGGCTGTTTAGCTAGCATGTCCATGTGCAGGTGAACAGGCATGGTACCGATGGAAAATGCCATACCCTCTCATTCTTACTAAATCCGTTTAGCCCATGCTTTTGGTGAATGCGCCCTGCTCTTGAATCCTCTTCTAGGGTGTTTCCTTGTAGAATCTATCTGTGAAACTACATATCAGGTGGCCCTAAAGGCCTTGAGGTGGCCCAAAAACCATGAGGTGGCCCGAGAGACTTACTGACCTGAAGGCCTTGGGTGGCAAAAAGACCTTAAAGACTTTAATCCCAAACCGGTGGCCCAAGGTGAATAGTTCTGACAGCTACAGTATTGAATAGTACCTGTTACAGTATGTACTACAATACCTGCTACAGTACCTACTACAATATTTCTACAGTGCCCTAGAATTATGCCTCTGCCTGGTTTCGAACCTAGTTCTCGTGGATGCACTTAGAGAGACCTCACCAACTGGGCTGAGGCTCATGTGCAAATCATCGTTATAAAACCTACAAGAATCAAGAACAAACAAAGGGAGGTACTTGGAAATCGGGCCATAGTATCAGATACCACTTAAAAGTTTCTCGTCTTAATGATTTGAAAGTAAAAACCAAGAAGATAAAAAATTAGGGATTGAAATAACCACCTCACAAGATAACTCTCAAGGATCTTTCTAGAATAGAACACCACTAGCACAATATGAGGTAAGATAATATAAACATGTAATAACATCCACCATCTTATTAACTAGAAAAGTTAAAAAAATCATTAAAAAAATAAAATATCCAAATAAATCATGATATTTATAATGAATCTATGACTACCACTCCCAAGTAATGTTCTCTAATACTATGTGCCATTAAAGGATATGAACCAAAGGAATAACATGCCCATGAAAAACATTCTTCCAATGGTCCTAAATATTGATAGGATGCTCCTTGAATCTTGTATCATATTTAACTCTTATCTCACCCCAATCAATTAAATGATAATATTCATGATGATACTAAAGATTTATAAAAATTAAAGACATCATGAATCTAAATAATCCATGGGGAAAGTGCCAACCGATACCCAATAGCTCCAACATGTGTCAACACCTTGAAAGGTCCAAACAGTTGGGGAGAAAACTTACTCCTATGACCAAACCTTCACTACCAATGATGAGAAGACACCTTTAAGAAAGCGTGATCTACAATGTAAAAATCCATATGAATTATTCTATAATCAACATAAGACTTATGAAGATTCTAATATACCTTTATTCTCTCACAAATCACTTATACCTTCTCTGTGATGTTTTTCACAAATTCCAATATGAGAATAGATAAATCTCAAACCTTGGTCCAACATAAAAAAGATCGACATGGTAGAACATACAATTATTCTAATGTATCCATACCAATGGAAGAGTGATAACTATTATTTCAAGTAAACTCTAATAACGGAAAGTGCCTCTCCCATAAAACTATAAAATATATAATTCATTTTCTCAACATGTCCTCTAGATTATAGATGGTCTACTCTTTCTAATGACCCATATATTGTTGAAAACCAGTGTTAAGGCATTATTGTGAACCAAAAATATTCTTAATAACTCTCCAAAAACTGAATATAAAATGGGGAACATGGTAAGATATGACCTTTTTTGAAACCCCATGAAGTAACACTACATACTTTAGACATTTCCTTGAAAAATGCTCAACCAAGTTAAACTCCTTTATTTATAATTAGTGATATAACTTCATCAACAATCTATGATCACCCATATAACATAAAAAATTACCTATTATCAAGGAAAAATAGTGATGAATCCCATTGAGATATCCTTTCACTTCTACTGGGGAACACTGAGAAGATGAAATAAACTACTAAAAACACATTGCTTATCCTTCACCCTCTAGAAAATCAAACACCAAGAGACAAGATATACAATGGATTTCCTTATTCTAGAACACTAAAACCAACCTCTAAGGTAATTTTACATCTTATCCACACCAAGATGTACCACCAAAGGCAAACTATGGAACTCATAGAGAACCAAATCATACATAACTAAAGGAATGAAGATCCTACATTGAAACAACACCCGATGCTGGTTATCCTCTGAAATCCCTTTAGGGGATCACCATAAGTAACTCAATATCTCTATACCTATAAATCATAATACAAAATCTAAGACTCCTCCATATTCTACACCAAATATGAATTCATTTCTATAAAATAAAGAAACCCTCTACCACCAATTTATCTCATATCAAGGTGCATTACAAAGAGTTCCTCCATTATCTAACAAACATCACCAAACTCATGCATTTTATCTCCATGAAACTTCATACTAAAAAAATCAGACACAACATTACCTTTCTCTAGTGTATAGAAAATATCGATGTTATAATCATAGAATAATTCAATCCACCATCAATTTTGTAAATTCAAATCATGGTAGGGGAATATATACCTCAAAATCTGGTGATATGTAAAGGCCAAAAAGTGCTCCCTAATAAGGTAATACCAGCAAAACTTATGAGAAAATATAACCATAGAAAAATCAAGATCATTGGTAGAATAGTTATATTAATGTGGATATAATTACCAATACCCATTACAGAAAACCACTATTTATTTAATTAGAACACAACCCAAGCCAAGACATAAAGCATCACAATAAACCTTAAATAAAACACCCACTTATAGAAAAATAAGAACAATATAATTGAATAGTTTTTCCTTAAAATACTCAAAATAAACCTGGAACTAGTCATTAAAAACATAAATATAATCCTTCTTATCCATATGAGGCAATTAAAGTTAAACATATCTTTATTTTAGATTATTTTCATAAGTTAAACATTACATATCATAAATAATATCACGGACTTAGAGCCCATGAATTTAGTGAATTTGGAGATTAACTATGTTAATACCTTATTTTAAAACACTTGTGAACATTCATACACTATCTTACCCCTCTATAAAACCATTTAGACTTATTAAACTTTCTACACATATTTATAACCTTAGGAGTAGAAACATAATAAAGGTGTTAGCTTAGATTCTCAGTAAGAGTAAACATAAGAGATGAAAATAGTTGATCATAAGTGATAATAAGATAACCATGTGGGTATACGGGCATAGTTAAGGTCCATGAACATAACATTAGAAAATAATACCAAAATGAACATTTATCAATACTAATAAATCAAGGTAAACCTATCTAATCATAATATAAGACATGGATAATCATAACATGAGAATGCTGAAAAACATATAAATATAACAAAAATATATGCATAAAAACTATAATATGGTGGCTCCATAATTCACATCCCTATCTCTCAAAAAATTATGGTTTTGGAATTCATATCCCTATATCCCATAACATAGTGGGTTAATAATTCATATACCTATCCCCCATAACATAGTGGGTTGGGAATTCATCTCTATGTCTGAATAGCCCGAAGGACTTAATTTTTTATTGATTTTTGATAACCCCCCTTTCAAGGGATGAGGGGGAACCCTTACAAGGCCATTAGCCTCAGAGATTACATGGCCCGTAGGCTTTAGGAGATTACATGACCCGAAGGTCTTAGAGAATTCAACCAGACTATATACGAAGAACTGCCCCTCCCCAGCATCTGCATCCTTGATAGTAGCTCTCCACCTTTTCATGACCGTCTGGGTAGGATTCCCGTGCAAGCACAGGCTGGTAGCGATGGCATAGCCATACCCTCTCATTCTAACAATCCATTTGGCTCTGCTCTGGTGAGTGCACCTACTCTGAATCCTCTTCTGGGGCTGCTCCTTTTTTATAGTGCGTTTTGGGCCTACATTCATGTGTCCCGAAGGCCTTGGGGTGGCCCTATGGCCTTAAGGTGGCCCGAAGGCCTTGATAATCAACTGTCCCAAAGGCCTTGGGTGGCCCAAAAGCCTTGCAGGACCCGAGGACCAAACCGGTGGCTGGAAGGCCAAGATGGATGAATAGTTCCGACTGCTACAGTACCGAACAGTACCTGCTATAGTTCTGCTACAATACTGCTACAGTACCCCCAAAAATATTCCTCCACCCGGATTTGATCTCGGGTCTCTTGGATGTACCTAGAGAGTCCTCACCAACTGGGCTGAGGCTCTTGTGCAAAAGTGTTAAATGGTTAACGCGTGTATAGGTGCAGCCTTACACCACCCGCGCACCACACCTCTACAGCTAGGCCCAAGGTGGCCAACCCTTGGGCTTGGGCCAGTTCCCGCAGAGTTGATGGGATGAGAGGATCGCTGGAAAATGGTGCACGTAGCCTTTGCGAGGACTCGAACCCGGAACCTCGACGATAGGACGCCACCGCCGTGAGCCAACTCACCGAGCTCCACGTCTCTTATAATTATCTCATTAAAAATCCAACTTTACCCAATGTATTGGAGGGATATATAAGTTCCACCTGTTATATAAAAATAAAACTAACACATTTGTTCCAATAGAACATAAAAACATTCATATTTTAAACATCACTTAATTAACCTATGTAAAAGTGATGGATTTCATAAAAACTTTAATAATACAATTCACAAACCATCGAGAGAAAGAAGGTGGCTAATATCTGCAATTCCCTTATATTTTATCATATATTTTTTCATTAATTAAATAGTATATGTATATATATATAGTAACATCCCTAACAGGTATAGATAGAAAAATGAATTACCCCGTTCATAGATATAGTAGGTCGTACGTACACATAAACGCTGTTTTCACTTTCAGACAGATGGTAAACAATGGTATATAATAATTAACCTTTATATAATAAATATTATAGCATATATATAATATATATTCATTAAATATATCATTATTACAATCTGTGTAAATTGTAAATGAAAAAAAATCACAACGCTTCGTGGAGGTGGTAGTCCACACGTACGCACGAGCGATGTTATCATTTTCCAATGGATGAGAATTCAATAATAAATATATGTTATTATAAATAAAAAATAATAATTATATCATAAATATTATACATATACATTAATATGATCATAATAACCATCCATAAAATATGGTGATGTAAAATAAATCGTATCTCTACATAGAGGTGGCAGTCCACACATACGCACGAGCAGTACTTTCACTTCCCATTTGATGGAATGAAGGATGGATAATGGATATTTCATAATCATAATAAAATTTTAGCATATTTAGGATACTAATTATATTATTTTATGTTTAATAATAAACATTTAGTAGAGTTAGAATAAGAAATAATTTTAAATAGTTTTGGTAAGACGATTGCCTCTTTATTAATAGGCCTCCTTAAGATACCTTCTTAAGGACCCTTGGAATTGTATTTTAAGAAGAACATAAATTATAATTTGTGTATATAGTATTTTATAATAGAAATTATTAGGGTTTTATCAAGTTTTATATCTCAAGGAGGTGTAAATAAAAGAGGGAATGCTTTTCCTTTTATAAGGGAGCGAAAGGTCACACTTGGAATTACTTAAAATATTTAAATATAATTAATTACCTTCTCAAGTATAATGCTTAAAAATATACATGAATTCAAATAAAAATAGAATATTTTCAAAATATAACCATCCATTGAAATTTATACAGGTTTTTGTGGCATTTAAAAACTTATATTTTGGTTTAACCCCTTTGTAAACCAATTTTAACCTTAACCACGACAACATATTTTACAATATTAATGTGTTATAATTTTACTTAAAAACTAATAAATGGGAAATAGATGAAATTATATACCATTTATCATAATAATTTTCTATTTAAATAATTTAATAAAATATTACTTTTCATAAAATACCATTAATGGATTTTTTGTCACTATTTACTTAATTTGACTTTAAAGATATTAAGAGAGTATTTTAATTAGAGTATAAACCTTAAAAACATAAAAAAATATGTTTTTTAATCTATAAAATTAATGGTAAACTTTAAATCACCAAAAAAATATTACTTTTAGTGCTTTTAAAATCATTGACATGATTTTTTATTGCTTACATAAGCATTGTATAGGTGTTGAGTAAGCATTTAAGGTAATCATTCCATCACAGAAAATTAAAAATATTTTTACATGATAAAAAATTATTAATATTTCAAATAATAATTTATAACTAGACTTATATTATTTTTATACTTATGTAAAAATTGTATAGATATTAAATTCAAGAGAGTGACATTTTAGAAATTTCTTTACTTAATATAATATAAATCTAATTATCATGGAAAAATGGAACCATAATTCCATATATTCAAATTTGGTATGAATATGGTCAAATATTTCCCATAAAATTAAATAAATTAATGTTTTGGGTTGATTTTGAGATCTTATATCATGGTTTTGACCCTGTTTTTTTTTTCATTTTACCCTTATCGAGGTGATATATATTTACCATGATTACTATTCATAAGGAAAAAAATATAAAAGAGATATATTTACTAAATTTAAACCCCATTGTTTTAAATATAGATCCATTTTTCAAGATTAAATTCAAATAATTGGTTGAATTTAATTTAAAATTAAACTCACAAAACGTGATGAAAAACGGTTTTGCAGAAAAAATGTTTCCTGAAGTCTATTTTTTTTAATACCAAAATCTAATATAAAATTAATTTCATTGACCTTTATTGGATTAAAAATAATAAAAATGAACTATTGTTAATTTTAAAACCATTTTAAAATAAAGAGTAACTATTTAAATACTTGAAACCAAAATATAGTTTTCAATAAAAATATGCATTTTTACTATTCATCAAAAAATCAATCATTTTTAAAATTCTCAAAAATTAACTCTAAGATAATTTTTATATGATTATTTAAAAAATGAATTTTATTTTTTTAAATAAATTTTCTAAAAAATGAATTATTTTATTTTATCATAAAAGCATTAAAATCCTTTTTTGAGGAAAATTTTATTTTTAAAGCATATAATTACTTTACTAAAAATATATTTTCATTATTTATAAACATTAAACACACAAAGATATATATATATATATATATATATAATAAAAATTTTTGTATTCCAATTTATTCCATCGATTTAACAATTATGTTATAATGGTATGTTATATCACGGTTCATTTTGACTCAAGGTTTTATATATCACAAGCTATCAAAAAAATTATATTTATTTAGTGAGAAATATGTCATAAAATATAAAGATGTTACATTCTACCCCTTTAAAATGAATATCACCCTTGAAACTCCATTACTTCAATAAAAACTACTGAGGATACTTCTACCACATCACATCCATATGTTTATATGTGGCTTCCTAAAATTTATGATTTCTCCAAAAAGCTTTGACCATGTTAGTGGTCTTGTTTCCTATAATTTTCTCTTTATGATACAAAATCTCCACCGGTTGTTCCTTATAAAAGAGATCTTGGTTCAACAATAAGATCTTTGAGTTTAGTATATGTGAAGGATAAACTATATACTTCCTTAGGTTAGATACATGGAACACATGATAAACTAGAGAGAGATTTGATGGAAGTGACTAATTTTAAGAAATCATTATGACGTGATTAATAATATCAAAAGGACCAATATATCTTGGGATAAAATTTCCGTAATTTCCAAATATCATAACCTTATTCCAAGGAGATATTAATAGGAATAACTTTTCAACAACATTGAACTGCAGGTATTGTCGGCAATTTTAGGCATAACTTTTATTTTGACTCTGAGATGCTCTTATATGCTACTAAATGAATTTATCCTTATCTTAAATTTATTCATCTATATCTAGACCCAATAAATTTATTTCTCCAACTTTATCCTATAAGATAGGTGTCATGAACTTCCTATTGTAGAGGGATTCATAAGGGGCCATATGAATGCTTGAGTGAAATCGATTATTGTAAGAAAATTCTACCAAAGGAAGGTGTTGATCACAAATATCTTTGAAATCTATATATAAATATATCATAACGCATTATAGAGTTTGAATGAATAACAATAGACTTCTTGTTATTGGAAAAAGAAACACAACCAACAGTAGCACCCAACTTATAGTGGGAAACAATTATGAAGATCGAGGGAATAACCCCAAAAAATGAGCCTATAGTCATTAGGTAAGGACCTCATATAGTTATATAAAATAATTATCTCTCATGGTCCCCATTTTATGGCATCACATTTACCACAAAATTCACTTCCCTGTAAACGTGAACAAGACAAATGCCCTGATTAACAGCCATCCTGCACTTACTGACTAGGTTAGCCTGCTTCCATTGTGGTTTAACTTTCCCATAGAGGTGCCAAACCAAAATGAAGGAATCAGATTCAACCTCCAAAATTTGGATATTATATAATTTCACATCATAATATTAGTGACCATGGATCATGCCTCACCTTCAATAGAACTACCTATCCCGAAAAATGATGTGAAACCAATAATCACCAAACCTATGTTGTCACTCATTAGGCCACCCACTCTCATTTCTATAGAGACACATGAGCCATTAAAATTAAGTTCAAGTCCCATGTTTTGTGGATCCCATTTTACCTACATGTCTAGATTACTTATATCTCCACATTATATACTTTTATGTATCTATTTTCATGTTGTCCCACTATAAATACTCTTCTAGATCTCTAAAAATCTTTATACTTCTAGGACAAATAGAGAATGATGAAATATGAGCTTTATCCAAAATATCATTCTTAATGTATGGTATTTATAGGGCACATAATATTTTATTAAACCTTTTAATTCTATAAAAATCATGATTGAATTTAGGAACACTCCTCACTTTCTTCTATAGTTACACTTCCCTCTATAACTCTTTAATCCTTACATGGATGGATAGTCGAACATTGATCTGAAAAAGTTTGGACATATCCCATTTTCTCATTATTTAAAGTTCCATAATATGAAAATCTATAATTATTGAATCACTTTAAATCATCATTATGGAAAAACTAGCATGCTCCTTCCAACTCAGAGTATCATCTTACTTTTTCACCTTACCAGGGCAGTATTGTATTGAATAATCACAATCTTTAATCGATTCTAACCATCGTACTTGGTTTATATTAAACTATTTATGAGTTAATATATTATTTAAAATTTAATGATCAATATAAATATAAAAAATTTCAACAAAAATAAAATTCCTCCATATCTTTAATGCTAAAATTACCACAGCTAACTCTAAATAACGATTTTGTTAATTTTTTTCATGAACCTTCAATTAGCTTGAAGCATAATCTATAACCATATCATTTTTTATGTGTACACATAAAAATACCTTATTTAATCCATCAATATAGTTCAAAAACCATTCTATACTAAAGAGTAGTGTGAGTACTATTGCATTGACCAACCTTCTATTTAGCTCTATGAAATTCTAGTCACAATAATCTATCCATAATAACTTAACCCCCTTGTGAGTAAACATAGTGATTATATTAGATAGTTATGATAAATCTCTCAAAAAATGTTGGTATCATCAAAATAACCCAAGAAGACTATGGATATCAGTTACCATGGTTGTTCTAGTTCACTGTTCAATAGTATAAATCATTGAAGGTTCCATTGAAATACCCTCACTTGAGATTATATGACCCAATAATGAAATATTCTGAATCCAAAAATTTATACTTGGTAAAATTTTAATACAAATTATCCTTCCTTAGGGTATTTAAAAAAATTATCAAATGATATTCATGACCTTCCTTAAACTTTGAATATATAAGAATATAATCTATAAAGACTACCAAAAACCAAACATGGTAAAGACTCTATTAATTAAATCCATTAAGATAGTAGAGGAATTAATAATTCCAAATGGTATCACTATAAATTCTTAATGTCCATACCTTATTCGAAAAGATTTATTAGGTATATAATCCATTTTAAACATCCATTTATGATATCTAAAATAATGTTTAATCTTATAAATTATTGGCCTCTTTGTAATTGATCAAAAAAATCATCGATACAAGGTAGAGGATACTTATTATTGATAGTTATCTTGTCAAGTCCCCCAAAATCAATGAAAAAATCATTGAAAAATATTTCTTCTTAATAAAAATAATAGGTGCAACCCATGGTGATACACTAGGGAATATGAATACCTTATTAATATCCTACTGGAGTTTCTTCTTCAATTCTTGAAACTTAATCAAGGCTATTCTAAAAGGGTTTTTTGAAATAGATGTAACACCATATATGAGTTATATTGAAAACTTAACTTTATGATTCATATAAAGAATATAAAAATATTTTGGAGAGTCATAAAAAACTCTTGTATAATTGGAAAATCCTCATTATTGAGTTTCTCCCCAACCATACGAGATAGATACCCCTTATAGATAGAAATTAAAACCCACAAGATATAACTAATTTCCATTGGAAGTTTGTATTCATCCTCACATTGATAAATGATCATAGGGTATTTTGGAATATGAAATTTTTATTACCTTCCTTGTAAATTGATATGGGAACTATATAAACAATTATAATCCATGCATAGAGTCACATAATATTCAACTGAAGGAAGCATCACAAGATTTATCTGAAGAACATTCCCACAAACTTCAATTAGAGAGGAACTATAGACTTGATATGCGACCATCACACCATTAAGAGTTTTTGACACTAAATAAACATTTAATCATTTATCTGGTAATTATATTCCATTTTTAAATTCTTTAGATATAAAAGAGTGGTTAAATATAGAATAAAATATGAAATTAGCTGTTCTAGAGTGGATGATAAGTGTAACTTTCACAACATCATTCTCATAAACCACTTCAACAGTCATGATCAAATGGGATTTCCCTTTTTTTGGGATTAAGAGGTTGTTGATGTTAATCATCATTATAAACATTTTGATTCATGCACAAATTGTTTTAATTATTATACTACTTACATTTGAATCATTAGAGTGTGGGTGGTGCATTTTTTTGCATCATCCATTACTCTATTGCATCAAATGGACTCTTTATTACCTTTTGACATTCACGGGCTTTATGACTAGCCTTTAAAAATTTAAATCACATCCCAATTCCATTTAATAAATTCCCTTGATGTTTCTCCCTACATTTTTTATATGTAGATGAATGAAATTTCTTTCCACTATGTGATTTATTCTAGTTTTAATTAGGATCCATCTTCATTTTCTTATTAAAACCATGGTAATGATGGAAATATATAATTTTCATTAATACCTTGAGAGAACATTGATTTATTTCTTCATAGATAATAAATTATCTTATAGAAAACGCTATTCATAGACTTAATTTTAAGCCACCAAATAACCAATCTATTTTTCTTTCATGGATAATGATTAAACTATAAAATACCTTGCTATTATTGTAAAATTTTCCTCATAGGTACTGATGGATTCATCATCCTTAATATTAAGCTCAATTAATTCCTTATACATTTTTTATGTAGAATATGAGGGAAATACTTACTAGAAAATATCCTCTTAAAATCAAACCATACGTTGGAGATAATTTCTTCCTCTTGAATCATATTTTTAATACGATTCCACCATTAATTTGATTCTCTTTCCAAATGATAAATGGATAAGACATATTTTTCAGGATATGATCATTAGAGAATAAAAAATATTTTCTGAATGGTGCTGAGCTATCTCTTAGACACTAGTTGATAAGAAGAACCACTAAAAGAAGGTGGATGTTGCTTCCTAAAAGACTCAACAATATGTTGTCCCTCTATTGATCATTTGGGATCTCATCATGATTCATAACCTGAGAAAGTTATGTTATCATAGAAAAAGGATTCCGTATTCCAACTCCCATAAAATTTTATTACTCCAGTGTGAAATTATTGTATTTTCCATCATATTCATTATTATCATGATGTATTCTAGTTCTATCCATTGACTAAAAATAAAAATAAAATTATAAGAATCAAGATATAATAATCATATTGAGCTATTATATAATCATAAAATATCATTCATAGGATATATTAATCATGGAACCTTCTTATAAATCTATGTAACCTTAGGTTTAACCAAGGCTATCCATGGTCATTACCAAAACATTATAATTATATCTTGTACTTATACTTATCCGTAGGGTGTTCACAATTTTTTTTCTTCTAATCTTGATATCCAAAAATTTACTAAATCCCACTCAAATACCAAATGAGGTGACCCAAACTTTTCATATATAAATATTACCTCTTTTTAGATGAATATTCAATACAAAAATTATGATCCATTCCAGAACCATAAAGGTTTAATGTCTTGAGAGAATATATAAAATAGAATCTTATTTAGGTACATTATTCCCCATCCATCATAACATTCTTCTCACATTTTTACCTTATTAATATACACTACTTAAAACCTTTCTTCATCACCCAAGGAAAGGAAACATTAGAAATGTGAGATCAGTTCCTCAGTAATGGTAAAAATGGGAGATAGAAATCGATGATCATATAAAATAATAATATAAGAATAAGGGTATGAGATCATGACCATAAATCAAAAAGTTCATGCCCAATCATCCATAGATTATAAAAAATATTCATGTCATAAAACATTACAATTTCAAAATATATGACTCATAAGAGTGAGGAATCATCATAAATCAATTATAAACCATAATATCATATTATTACAATAAGAACATAGAATAAAAATTAAGGAATCCTCACAGTCTTAAAAACCATTTCATATGTTAAAGTTACCACCAATACCATCAAATCACAGTGGATCAAAAATCAACACTTATTTTCTATATTATAACGGTTTAGGCATCACCACCTTTTTACCATAGTGGATAAGGCATCCTTTCCTATTTACTATAGTATATTGATTACATAAACTTGTTTACTATAATTATCTCATGAGATATAAGGATTTTCCTAATACATTGGAAGGATATATAAATCTATACCCACCTGTTAAATAATGAAAACAATACATATGTGTTCCATAAGATCATAAAAAATTCTCATCATGTCTTAAATCATTTAAAGAAATAGATATTCATAAATACTTCATCATCATAATCATAAATCATCCTTTAAAATAAAAAACACAGTATCATAGAATCATACACCCTATGAAATATAAGTAACATAAAAGGATTTCATCATAGATTAAAATGACTTTAAAAAATCATTTGGAACATTTCTTAAGGAAAATACACTTTTAATTTTGAAACTATTTATTTAAAATCCAAATACTTCCATAACATTAAGGAAAATAGTTTATTTTAAAATAACTACAGATAATTGTAAAATATTCTACAAATAATTGAATGGTTATGATGATGAGAAACCATATTCATGTCAAGTACATTAAAATGATTATACCTTTCACATTTTCTGTAAAAATATAAGAAGTAACTCATTCAGAAAATGAAAAGAATATTCCTTTAATTTTTTTTATGAAAATTAAAAAATGACTATAAATGATTCTAAAAAATCATATAATAATAATAAAATAGTCTATAAAAAATTATAGATAATACATAGACCCAGAAGAAAAATATTCCTAACCAAAGAGGAAATAATGTTTATTTTTATTAAAAAATATTTTCCTAATAATTTTATATAAAAACAGATGAAAAAAGGTATTATTATATGAAAATTACATAAATAACTAGAGGATAAGAAAAATAATTTGATTTATTAGATAAGTATCATATAAATTTCCCAATGGAAATTCAAGTATAAACAATCCCAATTAAAATGAGACTGAGACCAAAATCCCTTACCTAAAGTCTTATATTTCTTAGTATACATTAAAAAAATACTATATTATAAATCTAGATTTATTATAAATGTATTCCAGAATCATAATAATATATATAATTTACTTATAATATCTTATCAGTCATTTATTAACAATTTATTATTAAAATCATTGTTCTAGGTGATAGTAGTTTCGTTTCTCATACATACTTTAGTTTTCCAGACCCAATCCATTTACTTTGGTCATTGTCCCATCATATATATTATATTAATGATGATATAAACATCATATATATTCATTATATATATATATATATTCATAGTCCTTAATAAAAGTTTGATATTGAAAAAATGAATGACATTGTTCATGGAGAAGGCATGCCATACATATGCATGAATGCCATTCTCACTTTTCAATGGATGGAATGAAAGAAAGTTAAATAATAATTAAACATTAAATAAAAACTATTATAGAATATATAGAATATTGTAACGTCTCAATTCTGGAATCCACCCAGAGGTGCCCTGTACCTGGTTGGTCACATGGCCTCAGAAACATTTCCCTGAATGCCAGAGGCTACCGACTAGTAGCAAGGGCCTTGGGTGTGATAGTGTGGAATCTATGCCCTCATTAGCAGAGTAACACAGCGGAAGTAAACAAATGAAAAAACAGAAGCAGTAATAATCCATACAAAAGTAAAAATTGGAAGACTAGAAATAATAAACTGGAGCACACATATATATAAATGATGCATGATACATACGTCTAGGAAAGTATCCAAACAAATCACAATGCTGGAATACAAAACATTACTAACCCAAAGGTCAAAATAAAAAAGATAAAAAAATCATCAGTATCACAAGCCTCAGCTTGGTCCCATGCTCTCCAATCCACATAAAATCAAGTACCTGGAGTAAAAGGGTGCTTTCACTTATCTATACCTGCAACAATATAATATGTTTGGGCCCAAATGCATATCCCAAACAGCGTGTGAGACTAAATCCTAGTAGGAAATCACCACAAGATCTGTTCCTAAAATTCAATTAATATATGGCAGGTAATAAACAAAAGAAAGAAATAAACAAGGAATTACTCAGCAGTAACCAATCCTACAGTTTCAATGCAATTAGTTCCATATTTCAACAACCACAAAACAAGTAGGTAACCCTATGGGTAGTTCTCTCAGCCTAACCCCTCTAGTTCAACCAAAACAAGGATACAACAAAGACTCTCTAAGGAATATCTCTTAGTCAATTCCCCTTATATCCCCAAGTGTTAAAGACTCTCTAAGGAAGCTCACATGATCAATTCCCCTTATAGTCAAAAGTGATAAAGACTCTCCGAGGAAGATCACATGGTCAATTCCCCATATAGTCAAAAGTGATAAATAATATCTGAGGAAGCTCACACGATCAATTCCCTATATAGTCAAAAGTGATAAAGACTCTCTAATGAAGTTCACATTGTCAATTCCCCTTATAGTCTACTACACCATGGTCTCACATCCCTGTGTAAGTCAAATGAGCATAATAATGAAATACGGCCAAAGTAAACCTCATGAAATACTTGGATAGACAATCTACAACATCTCAAGCATTTCAGATAAAATAATCACTCCATCCTATAGTACTAGGCATGGGAAACATCAAGAAACCCTAACGGCTAAACAGGACTAAACGACCGTAAATAGAACATGCATGGGAAATACATCCAAAGCCTAGAAAAAAACACTATTCACATCCAATTAACCTCTATTTAAACATTCCATCATAGAAGGCAAATAACAGGGTTAAAACAACAAACACACAGTACCCCATTCAAGGGTATTGGAAAAAATTTCACATATAACTCAAATAATTTCAACAGAAAGGCACAAACCACCTACCTCGGTGTTGGGAGATCGATATACATGAACCTCAAGCCTCAAATCGCCCAATAACACGGTATATCTACAAAAAATTCTAAAAATTTCAACCAAAGATAACTTGATAAGGAGTAGTAATTGGGAAATGAATCAAAGCAGAAGAGAGAGCTTACCGAGGGAATCCCAACACAATCGATGACGGTCGAATCAAAGCTCGGATGCTCGGTCGGGGGCTCGGAGGAATATCACAACTGTACAAGAGCTCTCGGAAGAATGAAGCCTAGAAGAAGGTGTTTCTGAGGATTAGACGTGACCCTGATATGTTTAATGAAAAAAAAGAAAATACATGGCGTGTAATTTTGAAGTATACAACGTGTAATTTCCTTTTCCGTACTCCGCTTTAGGCGGCCTCCAGGTCACCCCCACATTTTTGTGTGTATGACCATCACACGTCCAGCACACGACCTCCTACAATGACCCAATACACAACGTGTTCTCATAAAGTACACGATGTGTACTTTAGAAATTTTCAGAAATTCCCCTTTTTCACAAAAAAATACCAGAAGAAAGAAAAAATACCTGAAAAGAAGATCTAGGTTCTTACAAACTTCTCCCCTTAAATAAATTCATCCTCTAATTTTCCTAGCAAGGCAGCATAGAAAAAGATACCTAGAATAGCTCCGGCCACTGTGCTCGTACATCAACCTCCCTCTCCTAAGTTTCGTCTTGTACTCGCCCATGCTGCCATAACACTCATAATAGAGGAACAAACTAGCCATGAATAACCTTAGTACTTCAATCGATAATCTAGATAGGATGCTCATCAAAAGATGCATCCACTTCCAACTCAAACTCTTCGGGTTGGAAGACATGAGACGAGTTTGAGAAGTAATTTCGAAGTTGAGAAATGTGGAAGAAGTCGTGCATAGCCCTGTACCTATGAGGCAACTGCAACTGATAGGAAACCAGACCAACTCTCTCCAACACCTTAAACATTCCTATGTATGTTGGAAAAATCTTAACCTGTCTTCTAATACTCCTGTGCCCCAACCTTAGTGTGACATGTTGGAAAACCTGATCTCTAACCTCAAACTCTAGAGGTCATCTCCGCTGATCATCATAAGACTTCTGTTGAGACTGTGCAATAACCATCCTCTTCTGAATCAACTCTATCTGCTCTGTGGTCTCCTGGACAAGATGAGGTCCCTACATAGCTGCCTCTCCTGCCTCTAGCCAACATAAGGGTAATTGGCATGGCCTACCGTACAAATCCTCATAAGGCACCCTATGAATAGTTTCTTGAAAACTATTATTGTAGGCAAACTCCAAAAGAGGTATATGCTTCTCCCAAGAACCTCAAATATCCAAAATACATGCTCAAAGCATGTTCTCAAGCACCTGAATCATACACTCGGATTAACCATCTGTCTGAGGATGGTAAGATGTAATCAAAAGAAATTATGTAACCAATGCTTTCTAAAGCCCCTTCCAGACCCGAGAAGTAAAACGGGCATCTCTGTATGAAACAATGGAGTGTGGAACTCCATGTAAGCGCACAATCTCACGAGTGTAAAACTGTCCCATCTCATCAACACTGAAGGTCTCCATGATCGGTAAAAAGTGATAAACCTTCGTGAGTCTGTCAATGACAACCCAAACTGCATCATTCCCTCTAGGCAACCTTAGTAAACCTATTATGAAATCCATCGTGACATCATTACACTTCCACTCGGAAACGAGTAATTGCTGTAAAAGCCCTACCGGTTGCTGATGCTCCGCCTTCACCTATTGACAAGTGGAACACCTTATGACGAAACTAGGAACATCTCTCCTCATACCTGGCCACCAATACTAATGGTGTTGATCATGATACATCTTGGTGACACCTGGATGAACTGCCAAAACTGAGGAATGAAAGTCCCGCATCAGATCCTCTTGTATGTCTGCGGGCACCCATACGCGCCCATGGAAATGAAAGATCTCATCCTCTACTATGGTCCATCCCGGAATAAGGTCCTCTCTTGACACACTCTCCCATAGGACTAGGCCTTCTGAATATGATAACTACCTCAATCTCACTCGATCAAGAAGAGTAGAGGTAATATCCATAGAAGAAAGAAACATCTACCCCTATCTATCATGCACCTCCAAATGCATCTCATAGAATAGAGCCATAAGATGCCACTCATTGCTGGCCTCATGAACTACCTATATCTGAGTCCTCCTGCTCAATGCATCAGTCACTGCATTGCCTTTCCCAGGCATATAGGCAAGCTCAAAGTCAAAAGACTGAAGGTACTCAACCCACCTTCGCTATCTCAAATTCAGATCATGCTAAGTGAAGATGTACTTGAGGCTGTTGTGGTCGGTGAAAACCAAAAAAATGATCTCCTAGATGATAATGTCTCCAATAACACAAGACATGAACAACTTCACCCAACTCGAGATCGTGCATTGGGTAATTCCTCTCATGTGGTCTCAACTGCCGAGACCCGTACGCGACGACTCCTTCTCCCTGCATAAGCAAAACTCCCAGCCCAATACTTGAAGTATCACAGTACACAATATAGCTCTTGCATGAATCTAGAAACACTAGTATCATTGCTGAATTCAACCTCCCTTTCATCTCCTGAAAGGATGACTCACAAGAATCAAACCACAAGAACTTCACACCCTTCTTAGTCAGACTCGTTAGTGGTGCTTCTAAGCGTGAAAAGTCTTGAATGAAACATATGTAGTATCCATCTAGCCTTATAAAACTCCATACCTCAAAGATGTTATTCTAATGATCCCAGGAAACTATTTCTCTCACTTTCTCTCGGTCTACTGATACTCCTGTCTCTGAGATAACATGACCCAAGAAGTGAATATGGTCCATCCAAAAGTGGCGTTTTGAGATCTTAGCATATAACTGATGCTCTCTCAATGTACTCAAAACGATCTCAAGATGGGTATCATGGTTGTGTGTAGTGTGAGAGTACACCAAGATATTTTCCACAAAGACCACCATGAAAGAATCCAAGTATGGATGGAACACTCGATTCATCAGTGCCATGAAAATTGCAGGCACGTTTGTGAGACCGAATGGCATAACCATATACTCATATAGACCATAACTACTCCAAAAGGTTGTAAGAGGCAGATCAGATGGTCTAACGTGCAACTAATGATAACTGGATCTCAAGCCAATATTTAAGAACACCTGGGATCCATGAAGCTGATCAAAGAGATCATCAATCCTAATCAAGGGATATCGGTTCTTGACCGTCAACTAGTTCAGCTTCCAATAATCCACACAAAGCCTGAGGGTACCGTCTTCCTTCTTCGCAAACATGACATGCGAACCCTAAGGAGAAGTACTAGGTCAGATGAAGCCCTTTGACTGATAATCCTCCAACTTCTTCTTGAGTTCCTGTAACTCTGGTGTATCCATCCTATAAGGAGGAATGGACACTAGTGGCACTTCTGGCACATGCTCAATAGAAAAGTCTACCTATAGCTCCAGAGGAAAACCTAAGAAGTCCTTTGGAAAGACGTCCCTGAAATGATCCACCACTGGAGGAATTTCCATCTGAGAAGTCCCGTAGTCATCTAGATATAGACTAGAAATATCGTCTGTAACTCTTCCCAACCCATGATGCTCGGGTCCCGCTCTGCTCACCTAGACATCCCACTCGCTCTTATGAAGAAAACATCCACCTTAAAGTGATGTGAAACTCATCCTACGGTGGTAGTAATCGACAACTACTTGGAAGGTAACTAACCAGTATATTCCAAGAATGACATCATAACCTATCATCTCTACCACATAAAGGTCCCATAAGAAGTGACACCCACCAACCTCATGAGGTCACTCCTTGCACTGACGTACACTAGCCGTTCTTGTCCCCAACGGAGTTTCTAGCGTTAAGATATCAGTAAAAGAAAAGATGCAGAGCCCAAGGCTCTCCACAACAGTAACAGATATAAATCTATGAGAAACCCCTGTATCAAAAAGAGCAGAAGATAAAACTAATCCAACTAGGATTGTAACTCAAACTGTAGAGGGTCCGAGATCCTTCTTCTATTGGGTCTGCTCCCCTGTAAAAGTCTAACCTGCACCGCGGCCCTACAACCCTTCCTGAACACCCTGAGATGATCCACCCTATTTTCGCTGAATGCCTGGTGACTGGCTACCATGTCCATGACTTCCACCTCGTCCTGAACGGCCAAAAGAACTCTAGTTCCCAGACTGGTGGGAAACTGGTGGTGATGCTCCTGAATGAGGAGTCATAGAATAACCCCTATCACCAACTGCTGGTGATAAGATCTAAAAGAAGCACTGAAGATGACCCATATTTCCACAATATCATCACACCACTAGGTCTCTCAGGCAATGTGGCCTCATATACTCGCTCCTCCTGCACTGGTAGCATACCACCTGGCTACCAGAAGATGCATCCCGCCTACTCTGATCTCCTCGTGCAGTCTCCCTATGACACTTCCTGCTATTAGCTGGCAGAGCACTAATTCTAGATGCCGGGACGCCCTGGCTCACAACTCTAGAATCTCTCATATTGCGCTCAGTGATCAGGGCTTTGTTGACTATAGAAGATATCGAAGTCAACCTGAAGATGTTCACCTGAGATCAGATATCCTTCCTGAGACCATCCTCAAACTTCTGTGTAAGGAAAAACTCATCTCCCCATATAAAGGGTGTAAAGAACTGCAGATCGGTGAAGCGAGGGGAATAAACCAAAACTGAAAGAGTACCCTTCTCCAAACTCATAAAATCTTGGGCTCGATCAGCCCTTAACGTCTCTGGGTAGAAGTAATCATAGAAGGTGTGCTGAAACTCATCCCAAGCCATAATCTGCTGGCGTCCTGCCTGTGAGATCACATCCCACCATCTCTTAGAGGAATCCTAAAGCATGTACGTAGCGAGCTTGAACCTCCTCTCTGGAGGCATCTTCAGATGCTCAAAGATTGTCAATGTGTCTTCTATCCATGACTCTGCAGCCTGAGGTCCTCCTTCCCCTGTGAAAGTGGGAGGATAAAACTTCTGAAAGACCCGTGTCAATTTTTCCATCGAAGGGGTAGGAGGCGACACTCCCTAGAAGGTCAACATCATCCTCAGAAAGCCCTCCCTAAACTGTGCATTGACACCTGTGTCAGGTATAACTGTTGGTGCTAAGACTGACACAACTAGAGGATCTGCCAGAAGTCCCTGATCATCCATATCCGATGTCTGATCACTTCTATGTAACTAGTGGACAACTGGAGGACGTCTTGATGGCATGACTATGCAAGGTCAAGTGCACACATTAGAACAAAATTATCAAGGAATGAAAATTGGAAGCATAAGAAGGGAACAAGAGAAAGAAAACATTCAAGTTTTACAAAACAAGACTACACATCATGTATAACACCTACATGGCGTGTTACCTTTATCCATTCACATGGGCATGTACTTATTACAGAACTGGTCGTGTAACACCCCAAACACACGGCGTGTTGTCCTTACACAAAGCATGTACTTGAATTCCCTTCCCCTGCTCGAGTCCTTCTACATGGATAAGCCACATGGTTCTCCTTAGAAAGAGATTACACAACGTGTTAGTTCCAAACACGACATGTACTAGACGAACCTTATCGACCCATGTTGTTCGTGACATGGTCGGATACTCAGCTGACACTACATGACGTGTTTCATTCGGACACGGTGTGTAATAGGAAAGATAACACCAACCTGTGTTGTTAGTTATATGGCCAGATTTTAAGATTACACGACACGACGTGTTTAGAACTAACACGGTGTGTACAACGTAAGATTTTTCCATCCGTGTTGTTAGTCACACAGGTGGACACAGGGTCAAGACGCCACGACATGTACAACTGGTACACAGCGTATCCCCACAAGAATTTCCCTATCCTGTGCCTCTATCCACAAGGCCTATGACATGACTAGAGACTGCACGAAGTGCACATAAGGTACATGGCGTATACTTAAGAAAGACAATTTCTTCCTGAATAGAAGAAAACATGGTGTGTAGTCAAAACTACACAGCGTGTATTCTGGGTTTTTCTAGACAGTAAGCCTCAAAAACTACTCCGTAGCCCAGATAAACACTGAAACGAACACCAAAGTGCTAAATTCCAATCTGTGAGGGCCCATACTCCCTGAGAATCAAATCTTGGCATCTTATACATATTATAAACAAGTTAAACAAGTCATTGATCCACCAAATTCCAGTCAATAACCAAAGTTTTTCATTCATTCAAACAAAAAATTACACATACGATACCCTATCAAACAAAAGGTATTTTATCAAGGCAACTATCACAACAACATGCATCTCTATCACAACATCTATCACAACAACATGCAATCACTAATGCACCCTATATGGCATGGAAAGAATGCATGATATGTGATTTATAACAAGTGATTAATTGATGCATGAGATGGAATACCCTCATCTCATCGGGTTGTAATAGAAATAGAACCTTAATAACATAAAAAATAACAACACAAACCATGTGAATCACTCATGGTGAAATAAAATCAACTGTAAAATCACAAAACCAGAAAAACTGCAATAATGAGGTAGATTGTCTTTTCCCTGTACGTGGGTTAGCTACTACCGGGTACAAATTATTATCAAGTAGCTATTCCTTCCTATCCCTATCTATAGGCTCCAAATAGTAAGTCAAGATAAAATAATTCCTCTGATACCATTTTGTAACATCATGGTTCTGGAATCCACCCTGTTTCCAACGCTTTTGCCGGGGTGCGTGCATCCGTTCATCCGTGGAGGAGGACGCGCTGCGCTTGTTGCCCCGCATTCCCGCTTTCCAAAGGCGGGCGACATTTTCTCCTTATTCAGGGACGTCTGCTCCTTGATCGAAATGGGATGATGGGATGTCGGTTCTTCATTCTGTGGATTCCTCCTCAGAACTCATCACCTAGTCCGGGTCTCCCTCATAGATTTAATACGTTGTTCATGAAACTCTTCCCAGTGCCAGGTTTCCATGGGCGCCGGTTAATTACACGGATTCTACCGGGATATTCCAAAGGGTCTGGTCAGGGCAGCAACCTTCAGTCGGGGGAGTAGTCACGTTGAGGCATCAGTAGCGTGTCTGGATGCTGGGGAACCTGACATGTTTGTCTATTATCCCTGGTCACAGGGCTTCTCGAGGGCATGGAATCCCGAAGCATCCCACACCGAGCGTGGGGAATTATATGCCATAGACACATATCTGAGGTTTTCCTCAGCTTCCCATGTTTAACACAGGGTACGCCGCGAGTTTAACATCCAGCGGAGACGGATCAGCCCGATCGGAGCAATAACTAGAATAGATCGGATTGAGGGGTTTCCCTTGGAGGGGTGCCGATACCGGGACCAGCCCATGGGCGACTGTGAAGAGGAGCGTATCGACATGGTCTCACTGAGATATGATGGTCCGGGCGAGAATCAGGATGGGTGATAGATGTATGAATGGAGTGGAGGGGGAATTAAATGGGACCACCGCAAGGGCGATAGTGAAGTTGGGCTTGAGCCTTGAAGAGGCTTCCTACGTATCCCCGTGGCAGGGAATCAAAGCCCACGTAGTTCGGGATGGTGCCGGTGAACTGATGTGAAGGTGGACCTTGTTCCGATGGGTGGTGGGATTGAACCTCAGAGAGGCTTCCTACTTATCATGCCTTGACATGGATCAAAGACCATGTAGTTCAAAGGGTTTCATCGGTGAATCAACGTGAAAGTAGACCCGTGGGTCCACTAGTGGTGGGATTGAACCTTGGGAAGGTTTCCTACGTACCATGCCTTGACACGGATCAAAGTCCTCGTAGTTCGAAGGATTGATGGAACACAGTTTAACGTCATGCGAGACGGTAGTGAACCCTGATGTGAATAAACAACAGGCGATGGGTGTCGGTGAACCGACGTAAATGAGGGACCTTGGTCCGATGGGAGATGGGCTTGAACCTCGGGGAGGCATCCTACGTACCATGCCTTGACATGGATCAAAGTCCTCGTAGTTCGGGTAGAAATGGGGGTGGGGGGCTTGGTACACCGACAAGGAGACGGTCTGGGCCAATGATTGTTGTGCTTGAACCTCTGGAAGGCTTCCTACGTACCATGCCTTGACACGGATCAAAGTCCCCATAGTTCAAATTGTGGAATACAGTTTACCGTCATGCGGGACGGGGGTGAACCGACGTGAATGAGGTCAGAATGACCGGATGGTGTGTTTGAACCTCGTATAGGCTTCCTACGTACCACGCCTTGACATGGATCAAAGTCCTCATAGTTCGGGTTGGTCACAACGGCTTGCCGTCGGACTGGAATTGCAGTTTGACATCGTGCTAGACACAGGTAGAACTCGACGTGAGTTGGATGATGGGTGGGCTTGAACCTCGTGGAGGATTCCTACGTACCACGCCTTGACATGGATCAAAGACCTCGTAGTTCAAATGGGTGTGTAGTTTAATGGCACGCGGGACAAGGGGCATACAGTTTAACGTCATGCTGGACGAGGGTGAAACTCAACATGAATGAGAGACCGAGTAATGTGGCTTGAACCTCATGGAGGCTTCCTACGTACCATGCCTTGACATGGATCAAAGTCCTAATAGTTCGCTGGATTGATGGAACACAGTTTAACGTCATGCTGGATGAGGGTATGCAGTTTAACGTCATGCGGGATGGGGCGTGCAGTTTAACCTCATGCCGGACGAGGGCGAAACTCGACGTGAATGAACGACCGAGTAATGTGGCTTGAACCTCATGGAGGCTTCCTACGTACCATGCCTTGACACAGATCAAAGTTCTCGTATTTAGCTGAAGGTAGGGGTCAGGGTCGGTGCTCACTCTAAGCCCACGTGAGTCATGCTCGGTGTGAGAAACAAGAGGTTGCAAGGACCTGATGATCATGTCACGAAGGGTGCGTCCATGAGAAGCAAAGAGGGGCTTACGCGTTAGGTGGCCCATGGTGCTGGGACTTACTCCAGGATGGAAGCCCGGAGTGTGACAAAGTGCGGCGAAAGAGGGACTCGAGACCAATGATGGGAGGTGCCTCGTTCCTTATCACTCCCTCCACTGACCTTGGTAGTGGGGAAGTACGGAGATGCAGGGGTGCAGCCATCCGTTGGGGAACTATGGTCACCCTTCTCCTGAGAACATACGCCACTCCAATAAGGAGGATATCATCCCTTGTGGATGGGTGATTCCACCCTCGTACAGACGAGTGGCGTAAAAAATGTTTGAGCTGGGGGACCCTTCATGAGAGGCACAAGGTTGGGTAACAGTTTAACGTCATGTGTTGAGGACGTGGTGCTTGACAGTTTAACGTCCTGCAGCTCGGACGAGGTGGGTTCACTCCGCACCCCTAGGACTTACATAACTGGTACCCTCTGGTCCTTGGGGAAGGGAAGGTACCAGTAAGGCCATATTCAAGGGGGGTTATGGAGCGAATCATCAAGGGGTCCATGTTAGCGTGGCTATGCGAAGAAGAAATAGCCGTTAGCGTGCCTATGCGAAGAAGCATTAGGCGAAGCAACGCTACGGGTGGTATTGTCCATGAGACTTTGAAATCACATCGTGCAAAACTGGAGGGTCGCACGGGAAGACGAATTTCCAACCAAAGGAGTGTGCTTCGTGAAGCAGAGTGCCTTGGCCTTAGCATGGGGCATAGGTGTGAGTGGAGGGTTCTTCGCGAAGTGGAACAGTATTCACGGAGCACTGCCTCGCGAAGAAGGGGTGCCTCGCGAAGCAGGGTGCTGCGAAGCAATGTGCTTCGCGATGTATAGAGATCCTGCCTTAGCATAGGGATTACTTGTACAGCTTGGGTGTTTCACGAAGCATAAACGCTCCGCGGCTGCCTGGGTTCCCTTGGGAATCCCCTTCATTCGCGAATGCCCTTGAGCTTCGCGAAGGGCATCCCTCTCGGAAGAGGGGCTCAAAACGAGACAAAGAAAAGGCGTCACGCGAAGTAGAATTACCTCGCAGAGCTCATGATTCTCGAGGGCAAAGGGTGCTTCACGATTCGGGAGAGGAGAAGACAAAAGGTCGGATTGTCCGTCCCCGGAACTCAGGGGGAGTCTAGTATTTATAGGGAAGGGGCGCCGCGAAGCAGAACTTGTGCGCCGCCTCAGGTGCTTCGCGGCGCGCTCGCGAACGTCAACGTCGTCCGCGAAGAGTTACCACCTCTGGAGCTTCGCGGCGGGCTCGTGAATGTCAAATGCGTTCGTAGGGAGTTACCGCCTCTGGAGCTTCGCGAGACCGTTATTCTCGGGGTGCTTCGCGACGGTGCTTCGCGTCGGTGCTTTGCGAGGCAGCGTGCCAGCCTTCTTTTTCGTCCCTTCCTTTCGGGCCATATTTTGGAACCAACAAATGACCCCCCTCATACTTGGAGCCACGGAGGGTGAAGGGTCGAAGTCTGAGGGAAAATCGCCAAAATTGTCGGTGGTTCGCGATGCAGCTACGCGAAGGGGGCCCGCGGTGCTGACCGGGGCCACAGATCCGAACGCGCTGCGATGCTCCACGCGGGTGAGGCGCGCCGCGATGCTCCGGGGTCGCTGCCTATAAATAGGGGGGTCGAACTCTTTTGTATTCACACTACTTCCTTGTCTTTTTGTGCTCTCGACTTCGCGAAGCTCCGCGTACTCTGCGACAGCCCTCCGCGAATCGAGCTTCGCGGCGAACCACGGGTCTCCGACTCTGCGTCCGCGCCAAGCGGACTTCTGCTTGTTGGCCTCGGCCAAACTTCGCGGCTTGGTCTCACGACCGACCTTCGCGATCCGGCTTTGAGATCCAACTTCGCGATCCAGCTTCGTGATCCAGCTGAAAAAATTCTTTTCTGAGGGCCAGAATCGAAATGGCCCATCAAGAGGCTGTATTGGGGGTGCTTGCAGATGCTGCCCATCGGGATGAGATGGCCAACTTTCCAGGCCTTGGGGAGATGGTCCGAAGCCATTCAGACCATGCTTCTTTGACAGATCTACTATCGGAGGGTCAGAAGAATTATCCGCAGTGTAAGAAGCTTCCATTGTACGGCTTTGGGCTGAGGGATGACATATTCATTCCTGAGGCGAGTAGGGATGAACCAGCTTGCTGGTTCAGGAGTACACCATGCCAGCACCAATGGTTCATGGCGGCCGATGGTCACGCACAGGAGGACTTCACACCCATCACCGATGACTGTCTCTACAACCATGTGAACGATATTGATGGGAGGCCACTACAACCGGAGACATCCCCTCCTCTCTACCGTACCATGCTGAAGGCAGACATGCCTCGTTCTTGCCCCTCAGCAGGTGATGATGCGGGACCTTCAGAACCCGCGCCTATGGCTGCATCCAGTTCTGCGTCTGGTGGGACCAGAGCACCCGAGGTGGCTCCTCCGGAATCTCCAGACCTTCCAACAGTATACGGAGGGCCTCAACTCGGGGCCCCGTCAGTACCGGCTCAAGAGCAGCGCCAGGAGGTCGATCTCCGTAGGTCTCCTCTATCGGTTTCCCTGTCGTCATATGTAGACCATGCCAACTAACTTTTATGTACCCCTACGTCGTAAAGTTCTCCGATTGGCGTGGGCTGCTGCGGCAAGACTGGTCGGGATGTCTGGTGGCGTCCCTCCTAGGGGCATGCCGGTGATGGTGGCGATAGTCCCCCCATCTCCTCAATCTGCGACGCACATCATCACTGGCAGGATCACTAGCAGGGTCGTACCCGAAGTCATTGAGGTGGACTCCGAGGAAGAGGATCAACCGGTCGGTCCCAGTCTTGTCACGCCTGCTTCGGCACCAGGTGCCGTACTGGATTCAACACCAGATGTTGATCCTGCCGAGGATTTCTTGAGGGCGTATCCCGCGTACGAGCCTGCCAATCGTGCAGACTGGGATGAAACGGCCTCCAACGAGGAAGACAGTAGCATAGTCCACCGCCGGTCGTGGAAGCTGATCACGCGCTTCATCAAGGACACCCCCAAGCGCAATGGCTGGCCGAAATGGATAGACTCCACTCGCGGTTGCGCGAACTGTGCTCTGGGGGAGTAGATGCCCAACTTCCTCATGCACTCATCCGAGATCTTATAGCTGAGAAGATCCGGGAGCATGATTGTGGGCTCAGCATGGGCTGGCAGCGGAGGAAGGCGACCAACATAATGAAGCTCCAGGAGGCTGAAGGCGAGGTCCGATAGATGCAGACCCAGGAAGATGATCTTTTAGCCTCTCTTAATGCACAATCTGAGCTGGTCTCATGGTTGAAGGCCCAGTTGGCAGAGGCAGAAGAGCATATGAGGCAGGCCTTTGGAAAGATGGCTGCCGGTCAAGCTGGCGTAGAGAGGGCCAAAGCCAAGGCTAACGAACTGCGCCCCGCCGCTGCCAAGGAGGAGCGGGAGCTATGTCAGCGGTAGCAAGCCTTGGACGCCACAAGCCAACGGGTGGCGGAGCTGCAACGCTTTTTTGACGGGGTCAACCCGTCCATGGGGGGAGTCGACCCCCGGGTATTGTAACAAACCAAAAACCTTTTATTGGTACTTTCGTGCTTCAATTTTTTTTCTTCCTTTGTTTTGAATGCCATAGCGCGCACGATTTCCACTATTTGAATCGCCTTGTTACATCCCTACAATGTTTGCGGGACGTTCGGCGAAAATTACCCAAGCCCACATGGGTCGAGCCCGATGTGAGAAACAGGAGATAGTTTCCCTATCATCCCACCTAACATAGGAGTGGGGACCATGCTACGGGCATCTGGGATTCGGATTACCAGTCCACATTTCTGAAAGATAGGAGAGTCTTGATTGGAGAAGGATCTTTTCAGGACATCCAAATTACCGTTTCTTCAGCGTGCTCTTATGAATGAACGGTGCAATGCCAGGGGCGCTGAAATCGGTCCAAACAGGTGAAAATGGGAAGTGTGAATCACGATACCCAAGATTCGGAGCACTGTGGGGATGGAGTGACAATAAAGTAAAACCATTAACCATGGTGAAGAAGCGGTATCCTTACTGCGTTAGCCTGTAATGGGGACAAAAATGAAGGTCAACCATTGACCATGTTCAAAACACGGTACCATGTCACAAATATTGTCGGTCAATCTTCTGGGACATTGACCCAAGACAGTTGGAAGACCATAGGTCAAACATCCATACTGTTAGGGGGTCCTTCCAAACATGACCAGTCTCCCAGAACGTTGTCCCAGGACGGTAGGTGAGCCGATGCGGCATGAGACCAGGCCATTAGGGGGTCCTGTGAGACATGAAAGGGGACGAGGGTCCGAATAAGGGGCACGCAAAGCGCGGAATATGGAGTGATGGTTTGTCCGAACAGAATCCAACACTTAGGTAGTTACACCACCGTGGTGGGAGTACACCATATGGGTGCATTGGTTTGATCATGGATCATTCCTTCTTTCAGACAAGGCCTCTCTGGCGAGGGGATTTACCGCTTCCCAATGTAATCTTGGGGCATTCAGAACTTGTTCAGGGTAGAGCCATAGTTTAGCGTCATGCGCTGAGGACACATGGAATCCTATAGTTTAACTTCATACGATAGGACATGGAATAAAAGGGAAGATCCTAGGGAGTGTGTGGTGCGGTAGATATGAAACCGACGTGAATGAGGACTTGGAGTCCAAATCACACCACGTACCCTCGGAGGAAACTCTTCAGGTCGAGGGACCAAGAGTGAGGATTAGATTGGGCCTGAAGCAGAGTGGTCGGGCGTTCCTACGTACCCCATGAGGATGGGAATCAAGCCATACGTAGTTATGGAAGCGCAGTTTAACGTTATGCAGGACGATGAGAAGCCTGGCCATGTTGGTACACATCCTACCAAAACTACTAAACCCACGTGAGTCGTGCTCGGTGTGGGAAACAAGCAGTAGTGGTGGGAATTTCCCGACACAGAAAGGGGAAGGTTAGGGCAAAGGGAAACTTGGTGAATACTGGCCCAATGACACTAACACGATCATTTAGCGCACCTAGATGCGCGAAGAGAAAGAGACGAGTATGATGGAATTCCACTTGAACATGAGGAAGTGGAAATGTGTGAATCATGGCACTCGAGATTCAGATCACGATGATGGCGGCATGACGATGGAGGATGACTGTTGACCGTGGCGGAAACCCAGCATCCATATCGCATTAGCCTAGAATGGGGACAAACAAATGAGGGTTGACCGTTGACCATGTTTGAAACACGGGACCATGTCACAAATGTTGTCATATATCCATAGGGACGTTGGACCGAAACGATTGGAGGGCCCTTAGGTCCAACACTCATGGAGAGCCCTTGAGCCTAGTATCCATGTCTTCTGAGGGTCCTTTTGGATGTGGAAGAGGATGAGGATCCAAATAGCGAGCTCACGAAGCATGGTCATGGGATGAGGGGGATGTCCCTATGGAAATCCCACACTTCGGGATCTTTGTCTAAACACATCTAAATACGACAACGAGACGTATTAGATAGAGGGAGAAAATTCCTTTCCCATAGGGAGATCTTAATTTAGGGTCGTAGAATTCAGACCATGGATGGGAGGAGACATAAGAGGCACATGGTAGATTAACTCAAACACCTAGAGTGAATGGGAATAGGGGGTGTGTGCGGTGCAATGAACAACCTGACATGAACGAGGATGTAATCCCATACCACACCACACGACCTCCTTAGGAGAGGTTTTTGGTCAAGGGACCGAAAGCAAAAGTTAGGATGGGCCCGGGGAGAAGTGCCCGGGCGCTCCTACGTATCTCATAAGGATGAGAATCAAGCCTCACGTAGTTCTTGATGGAACTTAGACCATAAATGGGTAAAGGGAGAAGGGGACACATGGCAACAAGACCCGACGTGAAGGAGGACCTAAGCCCTACTTACCATGCATTCTCTGGGAAAATGCTCGAGTCGAGGGACCAAACACAAAGGTTAGGCTGGGCCCGCGGGGAAGTGCTTGGGCGCTCCTAAGTATCTCATAAGGATGAGAATCAAGCCATACATAGTTCTGAAAGGTGACATGGTAAGATACTAGTGCCGGGGGAAAAGGGGAGTGCGGGCGTGGCCCTTGCACTAAAAGAAGTGGAATTTGATAAATCTTGTTTGTTCTTTAAGGTGGGTGGTTTTTTTTTGTGAAGCGACAGGCCTAGAGTAGTAGGTCGTAGTGTCGCCACAAGGATCAGGCCATGATGGGCATTTACAAATGGCATGGCATGTGACCAATACCCAACGTGATGTCCTCTACAACGAGGTCACCACAATGCAGTGCCGTTTTTCATCGTGAGGCCAGGATGATAATGTCACAGTTTAAGGTCGTATGATAGGACCAAGCATGCATTTTATCGTCATGCAGTGCAGACGTAGCAGAGACGATGCTAGGCGGGGAATGTGTGCAGTGTTATAAAACACAATTGACGGAGACATAATCCCACATCACATTGTATGCTAATCGGAGAGGGAGACCTTAGGCCGAGGGGCCTATATGGAGGTAAGATGTGAAACCGGGGGAGAGACTGGTTCTCTAAATGGGCTGTACCCGAAGACAGGGCGTCCGAGCGGTCCTACGTATCCCATGAGGATGGGAATCAAGCAACACGTAGTTCTGAAGGGTGCCTTTTAATGTCATGCTGGACAAGGAATAGGAGGGCTGACTCTCAGAATGGGGGTGTGCATGGTGCAGCTATTGAAAAACCGATGTGAATGAGGACATAATCCCGCACTACGCCACGCGGTCCCGTAGTTGGGGTCTTGAAGGCAGGACTAGAGAGGTGAATTTGCTGAACTCAAGCTGGACCCAAAGACAAGGGGTCTGGGCATTCCTACATATCCTATCAAGATGGGAATCAAGATGAATGTATTTCCAGATGAGAATCTTAGTTTATGGTCTTAGAGCTCGGACCGTGAATGGTGACAACTTCCCGAGTAAGCACAGATGTCAACCCGATTCCTAAGCCCACGTGAGTTAAACTCAGTGTGGGAAACAAGGGGGGGTATCCTCATCGCAATACTTGGGGTGAGTCAAACGGGAGTTGGTAGAGATCCCCGAAGGACACCTTTGAAGCAGCTTGTTCCCCCGACGCGCAGACGTGTACTAAGGAAAAGTACCAAAAGTTCTGAGACTCTACTTGGACACGGTGAAGTGATGAAGGGTGTGAATTGTGCACCCGACATTTTGGGCCTAATGGGTTGGCGTGGTGATAGAGGAAAAATGTTAACCATGGTGGAAACGCAGCGTCCATATCGCGTTAGCCTGAGGTGGGAACAACAAATGAGCATCGACCGCTGACTATATTTGCAACGCAGGATTTTATCGATTTGTTGTCCAAAACCCTCGGGGGCGTTGGCCTGTAACGGTAGGAGAGCCCTTGGGCGTAGTATCCAGGCCGTTCTTGGGGGTCCCTCCAGCTGTGAAAGATGATTAAAACCCTGATGCAGGGATACACAAAGCCTGGAAAGCGGGTGCGGACGTGTCCGAGTAAAGCATGACATTCCAGGTAATAAACCAGAGTACTCTTAGGCACATCGGTGAACTACCAAAAAGGGATCGATGAAACAGCTCAGGAGGGAGAGGTACATGGCGTGGTCATTACGAGATCGAAGTGAATGAGAAAATAACCTCACACCACACCATACAATCCTATAATAGAGGACCTAGGCCGTGGCCCGGAAAGGCCAAGGGGCCTGATGGTTAGGCATTGGTCAGGAAGGCCTGACCTGCTTGCAGTTTAACGTATTGCAATGAGGACGAGGGTCAGGGACCCGAGGAGGCCAAGGGGCCTGTGGCTGGGCCTCGTAAGTGAAGGCGTATAGCAGGGTACATGATCCCTACATAAATGAGGACATAGTCCCATACCACACCGTACACCCTGGGTAAGAGGTTGGGCAGAGGGGCCCGAGAAGGCCAAGGGGCCTAAGGTCAGGCATCAGTCAGGAAGGCCTGACGGGTCTGCAGTTTAACGTCTTACATGAGGACGGGGGTCGGGGACCCGAGAAGGTCAAGGGGCCTGAGGCTGGGCCTCATAAGAGAAGGCGTACGACATGGTACATGATCCCGGCGTGAATTAGGACATAATCCCGCACTACGTCGTACACCCCTATGGGGGAATCGAGGCCGTGGGCCCGATTGCTAGCGCCACCCTGGGAGGAGCTTGTTACTTTGGGATGGGGTAGAATGAATCACTGAACTCGATGTCTGGGACATCTCTAGGTGGACCCGAAGATCCAAGACACTGTTGACCATGTTCGGAACACATCGTTCATATGGTAACATGATATGGGAGCAACAAATGAGCGTCGACCGCTGACCAAATTCGCAACGAGGGACTTGTATTGGCTTGTTTCTTGAAAACCCTCGGGGGCGTTAACCCGTATCGGTAGGAGAGCCCTTGGGCATGGTATCCAGGCCATTCTTAGGGGTCCCTCTGGGTTTGAGAAAAAATGATGGAATCCCAGTCAAGGAGTGAGTGAAGCATAGCTGTATCCATCCACGAAAGAGGAAAACATCTCCAGGGGGGATGTGCAGCCAGGTCGAGGCTTGATCGATGTGAGTTGGGGAAACAGTGTGCACCCTGCCATATGTCTTGACCCGAGGGGAAGATTTTGGCTTTTGGGCTGGGCCAATAGAAAAAATGTCCGGGCATTCCTACGTATCTCATGAGGATGAGAATCAAGCCATACGTATTTCTTGAAGGCCATGCAGTTTAGCGTCATGCGGTGAGGATGTGGGAGGATAGAAGAATGGGAGTGGGCACATGGTGCGACCCTTACAATCCTTGTGTGAGCGGGGTTGTATGAGCGGGGATAAAAAAGCCTACCCCACGCTACACAAAGATCCTCCGAGGAAACTATTCCCAGGGGGGATAGTGGGAGAGAAAAGCTTGGGGCTGGGCTCAAGACGAGGCGTCCGAGCGTTCCTATGTATCCCATGAAGATGGGAATCAAGACACACGTAGTTCTTAAAATGCTATTTAACATCATGCGGGACGAGGATGTATCTCATTTGGGGATATGTAAGGTACGGCGAGTAATCCGATGTGAATGAGGACATAATCCCACACTATACCGTACAATCCCGCAAGAGGGTAAGTCGGGGAAAACCAAGGGGCCTGAGGCCGGACCGCGGTCAGGGGGACCTGACCAGCTTGCGGTTTAACGTCTTGTGGTGAAGACAGGGGGCCAGGAGCCCAAGGATCCCAAGGGGCCTGAGGCTGAGCCTCGGTCAGGAAGGCCTGACTAGCTTGCAGTTTAACGTCTTACAGTAAGGACGGGGGGCCGGGGGTCCGGGGAGGCCAAGGGGCCTGAGGCTGAGCCTTTGTCAGGAAGGCCTGATTGGCTTGCAGTTTAATGTCTTACAGTAAGGATGGGGGGCCGGGGGCCCGAGGAGGCCAAGGGGCCTGAGGCTGAGCCTCGGTCAGGAAGGCCTGACTGGATTGCAGTTTAACGTCTTGCAGTAAGGACGGGGGGAGATCTTAGTTTAAAGTCATAGAGATCGGACCATTTTGCAGTTTATCATCTTACAGGAGGAAGATGCAGTTTAAGGTCGTGCAGGAATTTACAGTTTAAGGTTGTGTCAGACCATAACGTGCAGTTTAAGGTCATGCGGGACTATTTCATAGTTTATCGTCTTGTAGGACGAAGATGTAGTTTAAGGTCATGCGGGACCCTTTTGCCCTAGGCAAAGTATCGCTTGAGGAACTTGGCATTGGTGGGAGGGGTTATGTGCTCTCCATCCGTGGTCACCAAGGAGTATTCTCCATTGGGGTAAACATTATCGATGATATAAGGCCCTTCCCATTTGGGTTCTAATTTGGGTGGTTTCCTACCAGGAATCATTGGCGCTCGAAGGGCCAGTACTAGGTCGCCTTGTAGGAAAGAACGGAGACAAACCTTCTTGTTGAAGGCCCTCGCTATCTTATCCTGATGCCTTTCCAGATTGTGCAGGGCACGAAGCCGGTTCTCGTCTAGTTCTTCTAATTCATCTAGACGGATATCGACTACCTCATCTGATGTCTGGTGATCATAGAATACAATTCATAACGATGGTAGCTGGATCTCAATGGGTAGGATGGCCTCGACTCCATACACCAGGGAATATGGGGTCACCTGGGTAGAGTTGCGAGTCGTCGTCCGGTAAGCCCAGAGGGCGTTGGGGAGCTTGTCCGACCAACTTTTCTTGTTATAACCAACCATCTTTTGCATAATGTTAGAGAGGGTTTTATTGAACGCCTCAATCTTTCCATTTGCCTGCGCGTGGTAGCGGGAGGTATGGTTCGATCAGATGTCATACTTGGCGTACAATTTCTTTAATTCAGCTGCTCGGAAGTTGGTGCCGTTATCGGTGAGGACGGCATGAGGGACCCCAAACCGGTGGATAATATTGGAGCTCACAAAGTCAACGATGGAATAGTCCTTGAACTCTTTGAGTGGAACTTCCTCTGCCCACTTAGAGAAGAAATCTGTAGCAGTCAGGATGAACCTACACTGGCGGTCTGTTACCGGTGGATACGGTCCCACTACATCAAGTCCCCATACCGCAAATGGCCAAGAGTACTTGGTGGGGTGGAGGGGCTCCGACGGCCGATGCAGGAAGTTGGCGTGAACTTGGCACACATGGAACCTCTTGGCATACCCAATACAATCGTGGATCATAGAGGGCCAAAAGTACCCCAACCTCCGGATTTGATGGGAAAGCTTCGGCCCAGCTTGATGGGCGCCACAGGAACCGGCGTGAACCTCCTGAATAACTTGAGGTATCTCTACTCCTTGGATGCAACGGAGGATGACACCATCGAAACTCCGCTTATAAAGGATCTGTTCAAGACTGGGGCCGCTCCTGAGGGTAAATTGCAGCGCGCGGCATCAGATTCTCTCGCGCTCGGCCCGGTCGTCCGGGAGGCAACCATTTTGGAGGTACTCGACAAAAGGTTCCCTCCAGTCGGGAGTGGCTTCAACCACTGTGTCTGACGAACCCGGGACCCCTGACGTGGAGGCTCCGGCGGTGAGATGACCTACCCACAGGCCATCATTGTCCTCTTGGGTGACAGGGGCAATGACTCTCCGGTGTGCCACATGTATGATCAAATCATCTTGCTCGGGTTCTGCGAGCGATGTGGCCAAGCTAGCCAAGGCGTCTGCTTGACCGTTCTGTGAGCGTGGGACATGGGTAACCTCTGGTCAAGAAGAGAACTGGGCCATTAGGAAGAGGGTGTACTCCAGCAACGGTGTAAGCTCCAGCTTCCCGACGATGTAGTCTCCATTAACCTATTTGATTACCGGCTCAGAATCTCCCTTCACATGTAGATGGGACACATGGATCTCAAGGTCCAACTCAAGGCCGGTGATGAGAGCCTGGTACTCTGCCTCGTTGTTCGTACAACCTTCTGACAATAGGAACAAGTATGGCAGGATGGCTTGTGCCAGGGTAATGAAGACTATACCCAGGCCCACTCTGTTGAGCTTGGGACCATTGAGCCGCCTACCGGTGGGGCTCCGGGAGGCGCCGTCGAAATGCATTTGCCAACACGGGATGACATGATCGACTGAGAGGATCGTCTCATCAGGAAAATCCAGGTCCAGGGATTGATCCGTGGAGGTTGGATGGGCAGCTAAAAAGTCTACCAATGCCTGTCCCGTAATGGCCTTCTGAGGTACGAACCTGATATCAAACTGCTGGAGGATCACCGCCCACCATGCTAGTCAGCCAGTCAGCATGGGGCAGTTCAGGATGTACTTCAGTGGGTCTACCCGGGAGACCAATTTCACCTCATGGTGCTGCAGGTAATGTCGCAACTTCTACATGGCGAAGACGAGTGCAAGGCAGCCCTTTTCGATAGGGGAGTATCTGACCTCCGTATCGAGAAGCTTGCGGCTGAGATAGTAGAGGCTATTCTCAGTACCCTCGTTATTCTTTTGGGCGAGCAGTGTACCGAGGGATCTTTCCAGGGCGGTCACATAAAGGACCAGCAGATTTCCGGAGATGGGTGGCATCAAGACCGGAGGTTGGAGCAGATACTGCTTGATTTCCTCGAAGGCGGTCCGACACTCTTCATCCCATTCGTAGGTGGCGTCCTTCTTCATGAGCTGGGAAAAGGGCTTACACTTATCGGCCAGATTCACGATGAATCGGCGTATATAGGCTAAGTGGCCTTGAAGGCCTCGAAGTTCCCGAATGTTGCTCGGGAGAGGCATTTGGCTGATGGCCTTGATCTTCTCTGGGTCGATCTCGATACCTCGGTATCTGACAAAAAAGCCCAGAAACTTCCCAGAGGTGAACCTGATGGCACACTTCAACGGGTTCATCTTCAGGTGACAGGAACGGAGGAAACCGAACACTTTCTCGAGGTCTTTGAGATGGTCCTGACGCTGACATGATTTGACTACGAGGTCATCTACGTTGCATTCCACCAATATCCCGAGAATCGGCTTGAATATGCGATGTATGACCCTCTGATAAGTGACACCTGCATTTTTCAAACCGAATGGCATAACCTGGTAGCAAAATGTACCTTGGGGATCCCTGAAGGTAGTGGAATCCTCGTCTTCGGGGGCCATCTGGATCTGGTTGTACCCGGAATACCCATCCTTGAAAGAGAGAGATTAGAACCCGGCCGTGGCGTCAATCAATAACTCCGTCACCGGGAGTGGGAAGTAATCCTTTGGGCAGTGGCGATTAAGATCGCAGAAGTCGATGCAGACTCTGATCTGCCCATTCTTCTTCCTGACTGGCACAATGTTGGCAAGCCACTTGGGGTACTGGACTTCCTTAATGAAGTTGGCTTTGATAAGCTTGTCGACTTCGGCCTCAACCATAGCACCATGAGAAGGTTGCATCTTCCTGGGAGGCTGCTTAAACCCACGATGTTTTTCCGGGAGGCCCAGACGGTGAACGAATACCTGGGGATCTAGTCCTGGCATCTCGTTGTAACTCCAGGAAAACACGTCACGGTGTTGTTTGAGGAAGTCTACGTACTACTGCCACTCCTCGGGGGACATGGCTGCACTGATCAATGTGGGTTTCCGATCTTCCTCGCTACCAAGGTTCACCTATACCAGTTCATCAACCGTGGTAGAGACGCCTTCCTCAAAGGCGGGGGGAGCATCCTCCAGGTCTTCCTCCCCACCTGTGGGGGAATTTCCCACGATGGGAGATACTTTTGGGATATCAAAACCTGGGGGGAAACTGGTGCCGGCTTGGGTAGCAGTGGTCATCATATCAGGAGACTCACTCTCCACTGAGACCATAGCAATGAAGGCAGTCGATCCTATCCCATCTGGCCTTCGGCCTAAGGGGCCACGTTTGATAATATCAAAGTAGTGGTGACGTGTCGGCCTGAGTCGGTGGATTCCAGCCCAGCGAAAGAGACATGTATGGCGTACCGCCATGGTCATAAGCTTGACGTCCCGGTACCGTACAGGGGTAGGAGGTTTCGGGATCACCTGAGCCAGGTTGATGTAGGAGTATGAGGTGATTTTCCACCGTCGCTTGGACACGGGAACATGCCTTCCTTGTGTACCCGAAACAACAAAACATTGCCCCATGATGGGGGTCGTGGACTCCAATCGGTGGATTGGGAGGACATAGGCATCATCCATGCTTTCCCAGGGATCACTTGTGACTGGGGCGGGTTCATCCTCACTTACTAGGATTTGATTATCCTTACTTTTTTAATAACCCGCATCCAGATAGCGGGCCTCACAAGAGGCAAAAGGGGACGCATCTCATTTAAGCACGCCTACTCGACCGTTGAGTGAGTATTTGAGTCACTGGTGATACGACGAAGGGACCACTGCATGCAGATGGATCCATGGCCTACCCATCAACGCATTGTAGGCGGTGTCCTAAGAGACGACCATGAACTCGGTGCTGGAAATTAAGCCAACGAACTAAGTCTTCAGGGGGATCTTGCCAACCGGGGTTTGCTCGGTCCTGTCGTACCCCTAGATTATGAGGTCAGAGGGAGTTAAATCACCTTTAAACAGACCCATCTTCCACAACGTCCGAGTCGGAATTAGATTGATTCCGGAACCCGTGTCAACGAGGCAATGACGGACTTCCACACCATTGAAGTGGCCAGTGATGTACAACAGGAGAATGTACCCCTGTATAGGAGGGTCCTCATCTTCACTGGAGAACGAGATAACCGCCTGACATTCGGCGTTTTCAATCGTCTTGGTATGGAAGGCTTATGCAGCTGCTACCTCTGTCTCAAACTGGAGGGGGCTCCTTAGGGACTCCGCAAGTGCCTCGCGCATTTCGGATGACAGGAGAAGGGCCTCAAGGATAGAAAGCCTTGCCGGAATGCCGGCCAGGTGCTTCAGGACATCATACTTTTGTGCCAAACGCGAACCTCTGCTTACAAGAGGTCGTTCGGCATTTGGAGGCATAGCGGGTCCTACCGGTTGAACCGACGATCAGCTAGTACTGGGTACATCCTACTGTCTGCTAATTGAAGCCTGGAGAGTAGTCGCTGGATCAGGATTGGACAGCGGAGGCTGGCCTGTAGCTGGGCAAGACTGACTGTGATACGAACGAGGCAGCTCTCCCTAATCTAGTAGCACAAACGGCAGTGGAGGTAGAGCTGAGGGCATTAGATGGGGTTGCACATGCTGAGCTCTGCACTGAGCCTACTGTCTGGTCTCAGTGGCATGCATGGATTGGCTGAAAGTGCCCGCTGACGTACCTCGATGACCGGCGCGGTTGCGATTCCGCTGACGTTGACGTCGGCTGGAAACATTGGGGAGGTTCGCCTGGCGTTCCCCCTCGTCGGGGGTCATATAGGGCTTTACCAGCTCCACGGTGTTAACTGAAGCGTACCCCTAGCTGTCGCTCGAGGAGTCATCCACCGCTGGGCGGATTCTGGGAGGAATCCCCATTTCAGGGGTCATAAAGTCACCGAGAGTGTGGGATGATGACGGAAACGGCGGTGCGCGTTGCTTCTTCTTGCGTTACCGCTGCTTGCCCTTTTGGGAAGAGGTCGACTGTTAAGACGATGCAGAGGTATCAGCTACCTCTTCTGAAGGTTCCGGCTACTTCAGGCACGCCCGGATGATACCATGGGCATAGAAGACGGTTTTTCGAGCCATCCAGTCGTCGTATTTCCGAGATCCGTGACTGGGAACCTGCTGCCACTCGCCTTCGCTGTCGCTGCTGATCTCTGATCCTGCAAAGACACCCGCCAGTTGTGCTGGTGTCGGGCCCAACTTGACTATGTTGTTGTTGAACTGGTCTTGAAGCCAATCTTTAAACACATAGAATTGCTTGAGGGTGTGCCCCAGAATCTGATGATAAGGGCATTAGTTGGGGTGATCGGTGAGATTCGCCTCTGCTGGCCTTCTGCACTCGGGCAGATGCACAATCCCTTGCTCTAGAGCACTTCAGAAGTAGCCAGGGACCTGATTTTCGTTGAAAGAATAAGTTTGGTGCCTTCTTGCCGGATAGGGGGCCCTGGGGGCCTGACCCTAACGAGGGGCCGGAGGGGCCTGCTGAGGAGGCGGCGCCTGATTGTCTCACCCGGGTGGCGGTGGTGTATTGCGCGGGGGAACCTGTCGATTCTGAGGCGGTTGTTGCTAGGTAGGAGCCTGTGCTTGAGGTGGTGGACCTCTGTGGGGTTGCGAGGATGGTGCCGCTGACAGTAATTCTGTAACACCCGAGACTTTTATGTTATATAAATCATCAAAGGAATCTTTTTCTACACAACACTTGCTTGACTTGCTTTACACGCAATCACGACCTTCCTCGATAGCTTGCGTTGTACGCAATACCGAGTTTCACTAAACAACAATATGCTATTAAAACTAGCCTTTATGAATAGTAATAACCACTTTTTGAAATTTTTTAAATTTTATTTTTCAAAATGGACTTCATTTTTGGATTTGGAATACCGAAATTAGCCTAGGGTGAAATTTTGTTATTTTTCTGAAAACTTTCAATTTTTGATGAATAGTGAAACCACTAAGTGGTAGGTTAAAAACTGAATTTTTGCATAAAACTTAATTTTACCAATTCTATGAATGGAATTTCAAAAATCCGACAGACACGGTTGATATCAGTAAGTAAAATGTGGTTCAATGAGATAAAAATAATTTTTTAGTGAATAGTAACTTTTTACTTTTTTTTACCGCGATTAATAGTAAATATGATAACTAAGGGTAAATATGATATTAATATTACCCTAACACATGTCCTAATTCTATTGGACAAGTGTAATGCGACCAAAAACAAACTTAGGAATAAAAATATGACCATTTAGGCCCACTTGGATTAGATTAGGACATTTATTATTAATTTATTTAAAGAAGGGTTAAAATAGTTAAAATCAATGTTTAATAAGTAAATCATTTTTAATATGGGGTTATACATAAGATAAATTAGACTATAAATATTAATTAGAAAGCTAAAAAGATTTCCTACATAATGGTATTTTATTTGTAATTTTTAGACATTAAATAATTTAATTTATTTATGACACAATGATGATGCAGTAATTATCTTATTAATGAAATATTGACATAATTGATGTTATAAACACCAAAATAAATGTAATTTGAGACTTTTTATGAATTCAACTAATTTTATAGGTTACTATGATATATTAATGTTGATTTAATAAACTTGTTTCGAACATATAATTCTGTTATGACTTTCACAAAAATCATATATCAAATAGTGTCAAAATTGACACAAAATAGTTTTTAAATAAAATATTATATTATTAATTGTTATTTTATTCCTAAAAATCTAAGGCTCGGCCAAATGACTTAGATAAGGATATATATATTAATAATAAACAATTTGGGGTTCGTTTGGAATGTTATAGTAAGTTTATTAACCATATAGTGAAAGAAAACAAAAAGACACGGTAAAAGTTAAATTATTTAACTTAGAGTTAAATCTAATTGATAAGGTTAAAATAATACCATAAACTTGTATAAATCCTATTGGTTGATAGGATTTCGACCCATATCCACTTTAGCTTCGAAATAAGACCCTTTGGAACCATTATAAACCGATTTTGACTTTAATATAAAATAAAATTTTGAGATATTCCTAAGGTGCCCCTCTCCTCCCTTATAAAAGGGAACCTCCTCCCCCTCCTCCTCACACCAATTTGAGCACTCAAGCTCGGCCAACCCCTGACATTTTTTCCTCTCCACTTCCCTAGAATAATCCTAGATTTCCTGGTCTTCTTCAAAGACCAATCTTAGTTCCCTAAGTGGAGGATTCAAAGAGGCGTTCCAAAGAATAGGTAATATCCATTACCGATCTTTTCAATTTCTTTCTTCTTCAACTTCTTCTTATTTAGTTGTTTCATGATAAAGTAATAACATCAGTATTACTTACATACTTATATGTTATTATAAATATGAAACAACCCTAATTCACCTTCTATCCATCCCACGGAAAAATGAAATCACCGCGCGTGTGTACGTACGGAATACCGTCTCCACGCCGTGGTGTAATCTATTTTTCCACCATCACTTTACAAGGATGGGTATAATGGTGTAATGAGTAACTATTTATGATTATTATAAAGTAATATTGATACTGAAATAATATATATATACTCCAATACAGTTCCACGATCATGAGAACGATATCATCACTCGTGCGTACGTACGGAATACCGTCTCCACGATGTGATGCGACTCGTTCTACATGATCATCATTACATAGTAATTATATAAATGAATTGAATGAATAAATATGATATATGTTACACTAATACCATTCTAGATATAAGGTATCTATAACCTTAAAAGAAGAATAAGAATGTATTCGGCAAAACACGCATAAGAACAAAAGGCAATAAAGACCCGAGTAACAAGTAACAATGAAATATTACTAACAAGAAGCTAAGAATATGTAACACCCCAAGATTTCATAGTGTGTTATTTCTTCAAAATAATTCAATAACTTGCACTACACGTAACACCGAGTTCAATCACACAATGACTTAAAAAAAAATCCATTCAAAAGAGGTTATGAACAGTGTTAACTAAATTTTAAACTTTATATAATCCTTATAATTTTAGAATTCATATTATGAGTTTCTTAGACATAATGTAAGAACAAATTCATTTTCAGTATTGCACTTTTACCAAATTTTAATAGTGAACCCTTTTTAGATACTATATTTTAAACTTTTTGACTAAATGGGGACATCAAAAATTTAAAATGAAATATCCCAAGCTTCCACGGTACGCTAGCGTGTGTTGTACGCAACACTGAGTTCTAACACACCGTAACCAATCAAACTAGCTGTTATGAATAGTAATACCTACTTTTTGAAGTTATATATATTTTATATTTGAAAATGGACTTTATTTTTGGATTCGGAATATCGAATTTAGCCTAAGGTGAAATTTTGGTACATTTCAGATAACTTTCATATTTTGATGAATAGTGAAAATTACTAAATTTTAATTAAAAACAACCTTTTTAATCAAAATAATTTATAGTGATAAATTGTGAATTTGAGTGGTTTTAAAGTATATTTAGAATATATTTTTACCATTTAATATAATGTTGGTCATTGGACATAATTTTACAATTAAACCGAACATAAACAAGTGTCAATCTTTTGATAGTTATTACCTCTTAAAAACACGCTTTTTGTTTTGACAGCGGGAATTAATTTTAAATTAATTTCTGACACTTCTGTGTTTTGAATTTAGGAAAATGGATTCCATATTTGGAATCAGGATGTCCAAATTATGTAAATAGGTAACTTTTATTTTTACACATTTTGAATAATTACTGCGGTAAATATTATATTTACCATGGTTAAAGGGTAAATCCGGTAAATAAGGGTTAAAAAAAATAATATTATAATAATACAAAGTTACCCTAAAACGCGTCTTAACCTTATTGGTGGACACATACCCGACCATGAGCATCCTTGGGTCAATTTGGGGACCCCTTGGAGCCACTTGTATGTGGTAGGGACACTTTATATTAATAAAGTTAAAATAAAAATAAAAATGGCATAAGCTTACATATTTTAGAAGAACAATTTTTACATAGGGTTATACATGTTGGATTTTCGATTATAAATATTCATTAGAAAGATAAAAAGATTTCCTACATAATGATATTTTATTTATAATTTTTAGACATCAAATAATTTAAATTAATAATGACACAATAATGATGCAATGTTTACCTCATTAATAAATCATTTAAATAAATAAGATTATAATGATTAAAATATTATCTAAAACCTGTCCAATTCTTATTGGTTGATGTTATTTAGAATATTAGTCATCTTATCTTCAACCTCAATGATTTTTGGACCATTATAAACCGAATATAATTATATTATAAAGTAATACTTTCACTCTTTCCTAAAGAGCCCCTCTTCTCCCTTATAAAAGGAGACCACTTCTACTCATTCCTCACACCTATCAAGCCACTTGGCTCGTCCAAACTCTGCCCAAATAAGCTCCCCACATCCCTCTACTCCTCCTTGAAGCTTCCCCTTAGGCAGAAATCATTTCAAGAAGTCCTTTGGTTCCAACCAAAGTGAGTTACCTAAATTAAAGGTAACGATTTCTCTTAAATTATTTTCCTTTATTTTGCTTCTCCAACCCCCAAAATCTTTTTATTTCCTTTCTTTTGTAACAAAACCAGTATCATCAATATACTAGGATGTTGTTATAAGAAGGATTCAAACTACACATACACACAACTCCATTTAATGGATGATGAACATAATGTTTCTGTGGATGGCAAACTAACGCCTCACGAAACGATGATTGTTCAAATACATCTTACCGCCTCTCATGGTGGCCATTATGATGGCACTGTAATTAAATATGATATTAATGATATATATTTTATATATAATCTTCTGTAATTCCATTTTATTTCATACCATTATTCGTTTCATGTTGTATATACATACGATAATTTCATTTGAGGAAGTGCGGACTACCGCCCCCTTAAAATGATATGACTCGTTCATACCACACATGGAACGTATAAAGGATGGTGTTAATGAACTTAAGTAACATATATAAAATATTATATTATACTGGAATAGTAATATACCTATGTATCATTTGGATTCAATTCTTTTAAAATAAAAATTAAATGGAAGTAGCGTTCGTGCGTACGTACGGACTACCGTCTCCACGAACGCGGTGAGATCCATCCTCCATCGTATCCATTCAAGTATTATTCTCATTTTAGGGTTAAAAATAATGTTAATATCATTCTGATTATGAATAAGATTTAATCTATCCATTACAAACATGTCTTACGTAACCAAACATTTAATAAGAACGAATCGATTATCACCTGAAACGACGATAATACTAAGATATTATTAATAAAGAAATGTTAAAAGATCATATATGATATCATATTAATGTATATGATTCTTGTATAATTTAATAACAATTATTTCACCATTATACAGGAGGTTAACCTACCCCAACCAAGGAAAAGTACAAGGTAAGGGTTATTTCACAATCTCTTCATTATCCGAGGTTGTATTATACGTAATAATCTACTGGGACCTCTTTATCATCTACATCCATGTTTCTTCGAAATGTATTTCAAAACATTTTTACTATTTACAAGAATATGGGTTAAAGTCATTTGTACCCTTGTTTGACTTTTTATAAGAGGTTTATAAAGGAATCTTTCCGTCATTTTCAAAACAAGGTCCTTTTTAACCTTTTCGACAAAATTGAGGTAAGAATGTTTTTTTTAACTTATACGGCGGGTGCGGTTATTTTACGCCGTTATAAAATCGAAGCTTTCCATACAAGCTTATAAGAATATTTTCAAAGAAAATGTTTTATTTTATATGGATCTTAAATGATTTCAAAATAAAAGGAGATACTTCTTTAAAAAGAATTTTGATTTCATCTATGTCAACATCCTTTGATGGATTTTAAGATGATACAAAAACTTCTATATTGTATTGAAGGTTTTGTGATATGTTTGACTGTGGATGTGCTATTTTTATACCATTCATAGTTTATGGTGAAATTATTGACATTTCGTATGCTAGTTTTAATACGAATGTTTATGTTATGTTTAAACCTTTTCATATGGGAATGCATTGGACTTAATAAGTGACGGGTGGAGCCCGCTATAGCTCCTCGATGCATCGGTAGGTCTCATGAGACAAACTAGTGTCTTGGCACAAGGCCTTGACAAAATTGTATTTGTAGTCTTGGCACGAGGCCTTGACTATGTGGTTATGATAGTCTGGCATTATGCATTCCAACATTATGAAAGTGGTTATTGATTTTTGCATGTGATTATTCGATTAGTAGAATATCCATGTGAATAAGTAAATGACATTATTTCATTTTACTTTTTCCATACCATATTGAAGTTAAAGTTTAAAAGGCTTTTGTTTTAGTAATGCATTGCCTTAAATGTTTATTCTTATTTATGAAAGTTTCCGCTATATTGTTATCCTTACTGGGCATTTGAGCTCACCCCTTTTCTATGTTTTATTTTTCCCAGGAAGTGAAGAAGTAAATTATGAATGACCTGCAGGGATATTATGTGGGGATATGAGTGTGGATTATGGAGACATTATGTTGTTGTAGTAGTTTTTAATTTTATGATGTAATGTAAAACCTATGAATATATCTAGTGTTTCCAAGGCTACTAAACCAATCGGTCTTTCGATATTTGATCTTTCTTGTGATCATGCCAATGTTACGAAGTAATGCACCGACTCTAGGTAGCTGGGGTCGGGGCGTTACAGAATATGACCATATATGATATCATATCAATATTTATGATTCTGGAACAAGTCAATAACATTATTTAAACCATTATACAGGAGCTTCGGACATGTAGAAAGCAAATCGGACCTAAGGTAAGGGAAATATCACAATCTCATTTTTATTCGAGATTTTTTATTCGTAAGTATTTACTGGGGTGTATTTTATCATCCACATACATGTTTCATCAATATGTAATATTATTTACATCCACCTACAATTGTTTAAATCCAATTTTACCCTTTTTTGAGTTTTTAGTAAAGGATATGAAAGGAATCTTTTGTCGTTTTTCGTACGAGGTACTTTTTGACTTTTCCAACAAAAGTACGAAGAATGTTTTTTTAACTTATACGGCATGAATGGATTTTTAAAACATTATTTCCAAGAATCTTACATTAAAAGTTTTCAAGTTTATTTTTAATCAACTTCTTTTAGTTTATAATTGTATGACATATTAATAAAGGAAAAGTGTTTTTGAAGAAGAAAGGATATTTTCCTCAAGAATTCATTTCAAGTGTTTTATCAAAATTATTTTCCATCTAAGATAATACAGGGTTCTGTTTTTATCCCTATTATTACATTGATTTGATTATGTTGTGATGGAATTATTTTTATGAATTCCTTTATCTTATATGAATTGTTTTATGATGTCACGATGTTTAAGATTCCCATTTTTATTACATGGGTTATGCAATGATGTATGATTTATGATTTTGTGGGACACATAAGAATGGTATCATTATGAGATGGGTGGGACCTATATCTCCCTCCAATGCATTGGGTAAAGATTTCATATCTCATGAGATAGACATGGCTGGAATGGTAGGTTATACCGGTTCAGTGAAACAGGACTGAAACGAGGGTGACTCGGTTCAGAAAGGGACTTTGTCCACTAATATAGTCTTGGCAATGAGTCATGACTAACAATAAATGATTTTCCATGATTATGTGTGCATGCCACAAAGTTTCAAGTTTCATGTTATGATTATGGGGATCTCATTTTCACTTCTATGATTTATTCCATGTTAAGATTTTATGATCTCTTTTGCAGGTTATGATTTTCAAAAAGATATGATATGATTTTTATTTCCTTTATTTGCCCTTGCTGAGCATTTGAGCTCACCCTTTTATGTTTTCTTTTCCCCTGGTCAGGAAGATGGATATTAAGTAGAATATGCTAAAAGGGACCCTAGATATGATGAAATAAATGGGAGACACTGTAGAAGATTTATGAACCAGTTGTTTATGTTTCCCAGTTTCTAAAGACACTATACCTATACGGTCCTTTGTGGTTTTGTCATATGTTGTAATAAGTGTGCTTCAATTTTGAAGTATTAACAATGTATGTAAAGTATGGGTCATTATAGTTGGTATCAGAGGAAAGGTATAGTCAACCTTTGGAAAGTAGGATGTGAAAGCCTTAGTAAGAACCCTAAGGATAAGTCTAAGCATAGAACACAATCTTAGTGTTTTAGAAATGGCCTTGAATAACCTAGGATAAGACCTTAAGCATGAAAATTTTATTCTTTAATTATGTGGTTTTCCTATTATAATTAGTGTTTCTCACACTATTCTTCTTGGTTTTAGTCAATGGATGGAACCCGAAGGAACCGTGTTAATGCGGAATGCGATGGGCAATGCAATGATTGTCCCCCTGAGCAACCAAACGATATGGGAGCTGGAATGCAAAATCTTGTAGCCATGCTCACATAACTTTCTCAAGCTATGAATCATGCAGGACTTCCAAACGAGCAAAGGAAGGAGCAACATTCTGTTGAATCCTTCATGAGGAAGCATCCACCTTCTTTCAGTGGGTCTACTGATCCATTAGTTGCTGAACAATGGATTAGTACTACTGAAAAGATATTTTCAGTTCTTCAATGTTCTGAACATGATAAAGTCATCCTAGCAGTGTATCGTTTGGAAGGAGATGCTGATCAATGGTGGAATCTTATTAAGAATACGAGGCAAAGGGATGAAATTGAGTCTATGGAATGGGACGAGTTCAAGAACTTATTTTTCAATAAGTACTTCCCTCGTATTCTCCGAACAAATATGGAGAAATAGTTCCTTGAACTGAAGCAAAGGGGTGATGAATATGTTGGTACCTATGAAGCAAATTTTACAAGACTTGCAAGGTACGGTTCTGGTATTATTATCCAACCTGAGAGTAAGATCGATCGATTCTTTAGTGGCTTAAAACCAAGTCTTTGAAGGGCGTTAGCCATAAGGGAATTCAATAGCTATGAGGAAATCGTTCGATGTGCTCTCAAAGTCGAGATGGAGATTGGAGTAACCCATCAGTCACATGGGTTTGATAAGAAGAGGAAGATGGAATTCAAAGGAAAATCTAAAGAGCACACTGAAAAGAAGATGAGCTTTCCCTTATGTTCAAAGTGTGGAAAGAAACATGGAGGGAGTTGTCTTAAAGGGACAAGTAAATGTTTTAAATGTGGAAAGGAAGGTCATCGGGCATTTGAATGCCGTGATAATGGGAAGAAGATGTCTAATGACGCAAACAAAGGAAGGGATACACAGAATGAACCTACTACACTTCAATGTTTCAAGTGCAAGGAGATGGGGAATTATTCCAATCAATGCCCAAATCCAAGGGTTGATGATGATGGTCGACGTCAACAAAATATTAAGTCTAAAGACAAAGGAAATTCACATGCAATTTCTATCAGCGATGTGGAGTATGATAACGAAGTGGTGAAAGGTACACTTACCATCCACTCTAAAGTAGAAAATGTTTTATTTGATTCTGGATCCACCCACTCCTTTATTTCTAAAGAATTTTCTAAGGGTATCACTGTACTACCTCAACAATTAGATGTTGAGTTAGCTGTGACAACACCTAATGGCACAACAGTCGCATCAAAAGTTTATAATTCTTCTCCGATCGAAGTTTGTGGGAAAGTGCTTCCTGCAAATCTTGTGATCCTTCCTTTAGTGGAATTTGATGTGATTCTTGGCATGGATTGGCTTTCTCTACATGGAGCTCATATCAATTTCCAAAGAAGGGAAGTCACATTTCATATTCCAGATCAATCTATGATCGTCTATCAATGCAAGGATGAACATAACCTTCCAGTGGAAATTCCTTCCATCTTATGGGTCTTGATTCCACTAAATGAAGGTTATTTATCTCAAATGGTTGGTGAGAAACTCACGATTAAGAATATTCCCATTGTACGGGAGTTTAATGATCTAGTTCTGGAGGAATTACCGGGTCTTCCACCAAATCGTGAAGTTGAGTTTTCAATAGAACTCGTACCGGGCGCTTTGCCAATTTCAAAGACACCTTATAGAATGGCCCCAATTGAGTTGCAGGAATTGAAGAAGCAACTCCAAGAGAATCTTGATAAGGGATTCATACGCCCTAGTGCGTCACCTTGGGGAGCACCTGTTATATTTGTTAAGAAAAAGATGGATCAATGAGACTCTGCATTGATTATCGAGAACTTAACAAGATCACTATCAAGAACAAATATCCTCTCCCACGCATTGATGACTTATTTGACCAACTACGCGGAGCTCAATACTTTTCCAAGATTGATCTTCGTTCAGGGTATCATCAATTAAGGGTCAAAAGGGAGGATATACCAAAGATGGATTTCCGTACAAGGTATGGACACTATGAATTTATAGTGATGCCATTTGGTCTTACTAATGCCCCTGCTATCTTCATGGATCTAATGAATAGAGTCTTTAGAGACTATCTTGATCAATTTGTGGTAGTATTTATAGATGATATTCTTGTCTATTCAAAAAGCAAGGAAGAGCATGAAGATCACTTGAGAATTATATTGAAGACCCTGAGAAAGGAGAAGCTTTATGCCAAATTTACCAAGTGTGAATTTTGGCTTCAAAAAGTTGCATTTTTGGGTCACATAATCTCAAAAGAGGGGATATCTGTGGATCCAGCAAAACAGAGGTTATCGAAAGATGGTCGAGACCAACAACAGTAACTGAGATTCAAAGTTTTCTTGATTTGGATGGATATTATCGACGTTTTGTAAAAGAGTTTTCACGATTATCTAATCCACTCACCAAGTTGACTCGGAAAGGAGTTAAGTTTGTCTGGACAGAGGAATGTGAAGAGAATTTCAAGGAGTTGAAAAGAAGGTTATCCAGTGCACCTGTTCTCACACTGCCTTGTAGTGGAGAAAGGTTTGTGATCTACAGTGATGCATCCAAGAATGGATTGGGGTGTGTTCTTATGCAAAATGATATGGTGATAGCTTATGCCTCACGACAGCTGAAAATCCATGAGCAAAATTACCCAACACATGATTTGGAGTTGGCTGCGGTAATCTTTGCATTAAATATTTGGAGGCATTACCTTTATGGTGAAGGGTGTGATATTTATACTGATCATAAAAGTTTAAAGTATATTTTCACACAAAAGGAGCTGAATATGCGCCAAAGAAGATGGTTGGAGCTGATTAAGGATTATGACTGCTCAATCCATTACCAACATGGGAAAGCAAACAAGGTGGCAGATGCATTAAGTTGACAAGACCATGCTAGTTTATCCATGATGAGGATCACAAAAGATCCAATATTTATGGATTTACAAAGGATGGATCTTGGAATTATAATGGAAGGGGAAAAATCTTATCTTTCTCAAATGAATGTTCAACCATCTATACATGGGAAGATTAAAGAGGCACAGAAAGAAGATGTCGAGTTACAAAAGAAGGTGAGAAATGTTCCTGAATTCAACCTTGATTGTGATGGGATAATAAAGTTCAGGAATCGGGTTTGTGTTCCTGCCATCCCCAAATTAAAGAAGGAGCTACTGGATGAGGCTCATAGTTCATCATTCTCTATTCATCCTGGAAGCACGAAGATGTATAGAGACCTGAAAGAGTACTTCTGGTGGGATGGCATGAAAAGAGATGTTGCTGAATATGTCTCTCGATGCTTGGTTTGTCAACAAGTTAAAGCTGAGAGACAAAAGTCTAAGGGGATGTTACAACCATTACCCATACCCGAATGGAAATGGGAAAACATCACTATGGACTTTGTCACAGGAATTCCTAAAACATCCAAAGGCAATAATGCTATCTGGGTCATAGTTGATCGTCTTACAAAGTCTGCACACTTCATTTCTATTAGAGAGGATTTCTCTCTAGATCAGCTTGCCAGGATATATGTAAAGGAAGTGGTAAGATTGCATGGAGTAACACTTTCTATTATATCTGATCGGGATCCGAGATTTACCTCGAAGTTCTGGAGAAGTCTTCAGCATACTCTGGATACAGAGTTGAGTTTCAGCACTGCTTATCATCCCCAGACAGACGGTCAGTCTGAGAGAACAATTCAAACCCTAGAAGATATGTTGAGAGCTTGCTCTATGGATTTCAAAGGAGGTTGGGATCAACACCTACCTTTGGTGGAATTTTCTTATAATAATAGCTTTCACTCCAGTATTCAGATGGCTCCTTATGAAGCTCTCTATGGAAAGAAATGCAGGACTCCAACTTACTGGGATGAAGTTGGGGAAAGAAAGCTATTAGGACCTGATCTCGTTGATGAAATGGCAGAAAAGGTCAGATCTATTCAACAACACATAAGCGCAGCTCAGAGTCGACAGAAAAGTTATGCCGACAACCGAAGAAAAGACCTAGAGTTTGAAGTGGGTGATAAAGTGTTCTTACGAATATCTCCCTGAAAGAGGGTTATGAGATTTGGAAAGAAGGGGAAGTTGAGCCCTAGATATATCGGTCCTTTCGAAATACTGGATCGTGTTGGGAAGGTAGCTTACCGATTGGCGCTTCCACCTAATCTCTCTCAAGTTCACGATGTGTTCCATGTATCTCTCCTGAGAAAGTACATACCAGATCCTTCACATGTACTCAGCTCAGAAGTTGTACCGCTGGAGCAAGATCTTTCTTATGAAGAACAGCCGATAGAGATTCTGGATCGTAGCGAAAAAGTCCTACGAAACAAGACCAATCGATTGGTGAAAGTTTTATGGAGGAACCACCAACTTGAAGAAGCTACATGGGAGCTTGAGGATATGATGAGGGAGAAGTATCCTCATCTGTTTTTTACAAAGTGACAAATTTCGAGGTCGAAATTATTTTTAAGGGGGGTAGAATGTAACACCCGAGACTTTTATGTTATATAAATCATCAAAGGAATCTTTTTCTACACAACACTTGCTTGGCTTTCTTTACACGCAATCGCGACCTTCCTCGATAGCTTGCGTTGTACGCAATACCGAGTTTCACTAAACAACAATATGCTATTAAAACTAGCCGTTATGAATAGTAATAACCACTTTTTGAAATTTTATAAATTTTATTTTTTAAAATGGACTTCATTTTTGGATTCGGAATACCGAAATTAGCCTAGGGTGAAATTTTGGTATTTTTCTGAAAACTTTCAATTTTTGATGAATAGTGAAACCACTAAGTGGTAGGTTAAAAACTGAATTTTTGCATAAAACTTAATTTTACCGCTTCTGTGAATGGAATTTCAAAAATCCGACAGAAACGGTTGATATCAGTAAGTAAAATGTGGTTCAATGAGATAAAAATAATTTTTTGGTGAATAGTAACTTTTTACTTTTTTTTACCGCGGTTAATAGTATATAGGGTAACTAAGGGTAAATATGATATTAATATTACCCTAGAACATGTCCTAATTCTATTGGACAAGTGTAATGCGACCAAAAACAAACTTAGGAATAAAAATATGACCATTTAGGCCCACTTGGATTAGATTAAGGCATTTATTATTAATTTATTTAAAGAAGGGTTAAAATAGTTAAAATCAAAGTTTAATAAGTAAATCATTTTTAATATGGGGTTATACATAAGATAAATTCGACTATAATTATTCATTAGAAATATAAAAATATTTCCTACATAATGGTATTTTATTTGTAATTTTTAGACATTAAATAATTTAATTTATCTATGACACAATGATGATGCAGTAATTATCTTATTAATGAAATATTGACATAATTGATGTTATAAACACCAAAATAAATGTAATTTGAGACTTTTTATGAATTACACTAATTTTCTAGGTTACTATGATATATTAATGTTGATTTAATCAACTTGGTTCAAACATATAATTCTGTTATGACTTTCACAAAAATCATATATCAAATAGTGTCAAAATTGACACAAAATAGTTTTTAAATCAAATATTATATTATTAATTGTTATTTTATTCCTAAAAATCTAAGGTTCGGAAAAATGACTTAGATAAGGATATATATATTAATAATAAACAATTTGGGGTTCGTTTGGCATGTTATAGTAAGTGTATTAACCATATAGTGAAAGAAAACAAAAAGACACGGTAAAAGTTAAATTATTTAACTTAGAGTTAAATCTAATTGACAAGGTTAAAATAATAACCTAAACTTGTCTAAATCCTATTGGTTGATAGGATTTCGACCCATCCCCACTTTATCTTCGAAATAAGACCCTTTGGAACCATTATAAACCGATTTTGACTTTAATATAAAATAATATTTTGAGATATTCCTAAGGTGCCCCTCTCCTCCCTTATAAAAGGGCACCTCCTCCCCCTCCTCCTCACACCAATTTGAGCACTCAAGCTCGGCCAACCCCTGCCATTTTCTCCTCTCCACTTCCCTAGAATAATCCTAGAGGTCCTGGTCTTCTTCAAAGACCAATCTTTGTTCCCTAAGTGGAGGATTCAAAGAGGCGTTCCAAAGAAGAGGTAATATCCATTACCGATCTTTTCAATTTCTTTCTTCTTCAACTTCTTCTTCTTTTGTTGTTTCGTGATAAAGTAATAAAATCAGTATTACTTACATACTGATATGTTATTATAAATTTGAAACAACCCTAATTCACTTTCTATCCATCCCACGGAAAAATTAAATCACCGCGCGTGCGTACGTACGGAATACCGTCTCCACGCCGTGGTGTAATCTATTTTTCCACCATCACTTTACAAGGATGGGTATAATGGTGTAATGAGTAACTATTTATGATTATTATAAATTAATATTGATACTGAAATCATATATATATACTCCAATACAGTTCCACGATCATAGGAACGATATCATCACTCGTGCGTACGTACGGAATACCGTCTCCACGATGTGATGCGACTCGTTCTACATGATCATCATTACATAGTAATTATATAAATGAATTGAATGAATAAATATGATATATGTTACACTAATACCATTCTGGATATAAGGTATATATAACCTTAAAATAAGAATAAGAATGTATTCGGCAAAACACGCATAAAAACAAAAGGCAATAAAGACCCGAGTAACAAGTAACAATGAAATATTACTAACAAGAAGCTAAGAATATGACCATATATGATATCATATCAATATGTATGATTCTGGAACAAGTCAATAACATTATTTAAACCATTATAAAGGAGCTTCGGACACGTACAAAGCAAATCGGACCTAAGGTGAGGGAAATATCACAATCTCATTTTTATCCGAGATTGTTTATTCGTAAGTATTTACTGGGGTGTATTTTATCATCCACATCCATGTTTCATCAATATGTAATATTATTTCCATCCACATACAATTTTTTAAATCCAATTTTACCCTTTTGTGAGTTTTTAGTAAAGGATATGAAAGGAATCTTTTGTCATTTTTCGTACGAGGTACTTTTTGACTTTTCCAACAAAAGTACGAAGAATGTATTTTTAACTTATACGGCATGAATGGATTTTTAAAACATTATTTCCAAGAATCTTACATTAAAGGTTTTCAAGTTTATTTTTAATCAATTTCTTTTAGTTTATAATTGTTTGACATATTAATAAAGGAAAAGTGTTTTTGAAGAAGAAAGGATATTTTCCTCAAGAATTCATTTCAAGTGTTTTATCAAAATTATTTTCCATCTAAGATAATATAGGGTTCTGTTTTTATCCCTATTATTACATTGATTTGATTATGTTGTGATGGAATTATTTTTATGAATTCCTTTATCTTATATGAATTGTTTTATGATGTCACGATGTTTAAGATTCCCATTTTTATTACATGGGTTATGCAATGATGTATGATTTATGATTTTGTGGCACACATAAGAATGGTATCATTATGAGATGGGTGGGACCTATATCTCCCTCCAATGCATTGGGTAAATATTTCATATCTCATGAGATAGACATGGCTGGAATGGTAGGTTATACCGGTTCAGTGAAACAGGACTGAAACGAGGGTAACTCGGTTCAGAAAGGGAATTTGTCCACTAAGATAGTCTTGGCAATGAGTTATGACTAACAATAAATGATTTTCCATGATTATGTGTGCATGCCACAAAGTTTAAAGTTTCATGTTATGATTATGGGGATCTCATTTTCACTTCTATGATTTATTCCATGTTAAGATTTTATGATATCTTTTACAGGTTATGATTTTTAAAAAGATATGATATGATTTTTATTTCCTTTATTTGCCCTTGCTGAGCATTTGAGCTCACCCTTTTATGTTTTCTTTTCCCCAGGTCAGGAAGATGGATATTAAGTAGAATATGCTAAAAGGGACCCTAGATATGATGAAATAAATGGGAGACACTGTAGAAGATTTATGAACCAGTTGTTTATGTTTCCCAGTTTCTAAAGACACTATACCTATACGGTCCTTTGTGGTTTTTTCATATGTTGTAATAAGTGTGATTCAATTTTGAAGTATTAAAAATGTATGTAAAGTATGGGTCGTTATAAATTCCAGCTACCTAGGGGCTTCTATTTGGGCCACCTCGGTGGGTTCAGCCCTGGCAGTCCTCCTGGCTGGGATCATAGGGGGAAACGAACGTGCCTGACTAGCCTGTTGCAGAGCTTCCTCAAGTCGCTAAGCCTTATCTGAGAAATCTCTGAACCCTCCAGGGTAGTTATGGGTAATTAGGGAGGGTACCAGCTCCGTTTTGACGTTCCTCACACACATCGTCAGTAATTGATTCTGAGTCAGTGGCATATCGAGGGAATACGTAAGTCCCTTCCACCGGGCGATGAAATCTGCAACCCGCTCATCAGGCCTTTGCTTGCACTTGAAGAGGTCTGCAATGCTGGACTTCCACGTGGTGGAGCTGAACTGGTATAGGAACTGCTGGTGGAGGTCCTCCCAACCGGTCATCGATCCGATAGGGAGCTGGTTGTACTAGACGAATGCTGGACCTTCCAATGTCTGTATGAAACACCGGAGTTTGGCGGCTTCTTGCTGAGCCGGGGTCCCCAGTATGGGACCACACCTGGAAGAAAAATGTTCCAAGTGCTTTGGCGGGTCCCCTGTCCCGTTAAAGGGTGAGAAAGTGGGGTTCCCAAAACCCGGAGGTGCGGGCATATCATCCACCCACGCGGGATACGACTTGCCATCCGGTGGGACCGCCACCTTCCGCGTTTCCAATGCTTCGAGGCGGGCTGTGAGTGCCGAAATAAGATCATCCAGGTGGGGTCCCTATCTTGACGGGGATCCCTAACCACAAGTGCACTTTCAGGTTATTCAACACAGTAAATGGCTTCGGCAGCTCGTGGATCAACTGGCGGAACGACCTGCGGGGCGACTGGGGGAACCCGGACTGGATTCTTCAGATTGCCCCGTCGTTCGGGGGGGGGGGGGGGGTTGGCGAGACGTATCACACCCTCTTGCCATAAGTTCCGGCTTCTTCCCTGTCTGCGACTGTAGCATGATCAGGGTTGCCCAGAGGCAGCTCACCGGGGGGAAATTGTTCCTGCCTCTGCTGCCCCGGCCTGGGATTACCATAGTCGGGTCGCCGCTCTGCGGCACGCTCAGCCAAGAGTTCATCAACCGGCCTCTTCTTCTCAGCAAGCTGCTGGCATAACGTGGCCTTCTCGGGATCTTCTTCCATTTTCTGCACAGAGGCAGACGGGTCGGAGTGCTTGATAGTTCCGACGTGCTCCTTACCCTTGCCGGTATTTCGACCGAGTACCAGCGACTCGGTGGGTACGGGTAGGCCTAGCAGGTTCCTCTGCTGATGGGTAACCCTCCCTGATGGGTCCAGCAGTGACGGTACACCCTCGGGGGGTAAGTCTCCATCAAGGAATTCAAGCTCGTCTTCCTTGTCCACTACGTCAGCCATGTGGACCGCGACCCCTCTCGAGGGCATGTCCTCGATGTCGCATAGAGAATCGGGCTGCCGTCGGATAGGGTCAAATAGGAGAGCGGCATAGTGTCCCCAACCACAGACTTTCACATGGGGGTAGCTTCCCTGATGATTCTGCGGAGTACTTTGAAACTCTGACCACATTTCCGTTGAAGGGCGTTCTGACGGCCTGACGACTCGGGGTGCTGGGCCACAAGGAGTTCGGCCGAATCGATCAGGCGGCACTGCTCGCCGATTTCTTTGAAGTGCTCTCAACTTCTGGGGTATACCACCCGTTCGTAACGGAGGAGGAAGTGTGTCGCCCATAGGGTTTGACAAAATCAACCCACTTCTTCAGGAGTAAGGGACTCTGGTGCGCAAAAATTCAGCGCCGCCGTCGGCCAGAACTTCTCCGGGAAGTAATCCGCTGCAAGAATACTCCAGAAGCTCCTAGGTTCGGACTCGGGGTCTGGCCCTGTATTTCCCCACTCATCAACCGGGGACGGCTGGGGGACCGGTAGCAGTACCGAGGCGGACCTCTGGGATAGTAAACTCGGCGACGGAGAATACGGGGAACGAGCTGACTGGCCGCCGAATTCCGGGCCATCCTCCGAAGAGTAAGGTAACCTGGCCACGATGTCACGATATGATGGGATGATAGACACAACTTTCGGCACAGTAATCACGACTACCAGTGATAGGTCATGTCGTCGCTCTACCGCCGTTGGCCCCCAAAATAGCTCTCTGTAATCTCTGGTAGAGGTAGAGGGCGCTTCTGGTGACAATGGTGGTGATTGCGCGGTCGAGACCTGCGGAATTCCCAAGATTTCTTCCTCCTGGATGTACCTGCGGAGAGAGATGGGAATATGGTGGACCTCATATTCCGGGATAATGAGGATAACGCATCTGGTTCCTGCCCCAGTCCTTGATACGGAGGAGTGGGGAGAAGGTTCCATCACTGAGTCGCATTCTGCTTCAGAGTCAGAGAAGCGGGTAGGTTTGATCTCCACCCGGACCATCCCAGGACACTTCTTGTGGTGGCGACGACCTGCTCTCCTTCCCCAGGGTGGCTCTTCGGGACAGGGTTGATCCTTATTATGTAGTCTCGGGGCGGTGCTGGCGCCGTGGCGGAGAGGGCCCACTCTCCTAATAGCCGCGGTGCGAGGGGCACCAGGGAAAATGTTGAAGGGTACATGGGGAGGACCTCCATGGATAACACCCATGTGGGTGGAGCCTCTGTTGGAATCGACCGGAACATGGGGAGGACCTCCATGGTCGATGCGGGTGGAGCGAGGCTGACCTTCACTCCTCGAGTTGCTGGGGCGAGGAGGACCTTCACCGGTTGCAGAGAGAACGTAGGGAGGGCCCCCACGTTGGAGAAGAACTGGATGGGAAGTGCCTTCAGATCAGTGGTCAGGGGCAGGAGGATGGACTCCATACCTTGTATAGTGGGCGCAGGAAAGGTTTCCGTGCTGAGCGTCACTGCCGCGGGGCAGGTCTTCCTACGGGATGGGGGTAGCACAAGGCATACCTCCATGACGAACTTCGGAGCGGGGAATGCCCACGCTCTGTGGAGTAGTGGTACGGGGAGGGCCTCCGTACGGGGTGACATCACCGCGGGTTAGTTCGCGGCGATCACCACTTGGGCCTGGAACCCAGAGAGTCAACCCAGCCTGCCCGTGGGGCGGTTGGGGTCTTGATCCTGGTTGGGTGTAGGAGTGACCCTGCTCAGTGTATGCAGGGACTTCATGATGCACGTCGGCGGTGGCGAGTGCCACTGTAGCTGTTGACGTTGACGCATCTGGGCGAGCGTCCTTAGCCCGGGCCCGTCGCTGATGTCAGGTCAGGCGAGCGGGTGCAGGTGGTGCAGGGGCATGGCCTGCCTGCTCTTCCTGCGGAGTCGGATGGTGGCGCTGACGCGGCCGGGCAAGAGCTCCTTCCTAGAGCCCTTGGGTCAGGACCCTGAGCGGGATGAGCCGGATGGCACCCACCTCATCAGCGTAAGGCGAGGATTCATCAAGGCGTTTCGGGGACAGGCTCCCAAAATGGTTGAATGTTGGGGTGGGGAGCAGGGGCTCCTTGCGTGGCCTGTTAGGGCGGCGTTGACAGCAGGGCCTGGATGCCTCTAGGTCCAGGCGGGCCGTATCCCGAGTTGGGATGACCCCTTCCTCCTCGTACCTGTGCACAAGGTTGTTGATCACCCTTCGCTGGATGACCTCTGATGGGGAAAGGGGACGTGGGCGCCCCATATTCCGCGATGTGGCGACCGTCGTGGCGGTAGCAGCGCCAGGTGGGGTGGATGTGGCGATGTTTCCCCTTCCCCTGCGTAGGCGAGCGGGCGGTGATCACATATCTGTAATAGCAACCTGGTTCCTGAGAAACGAAAGGATCAACTCATCAGCACTGAGAGGAAAAGGATTGACATACAGTGCCCCAACGTCCTTCCATTCTCCACGTCTGTAAGAAGGATCCACGCCAATATGCTGCAGAACAGAGTGCCCCACGTTCTACTGCCCCAACTTCCGGTGAGTTTCACGACAGGCCCTCTATTTGCTTGGCGGGACCAGGCGCCGGATATCTGGATCCGGTGACACGTCAATCTACTGGTGTCTCAAACGCTACTAATCTCCATATTGAGGAGAATAATTTCACGTCGAGTTCACCATTTCTGTTTTAGACGCTTTCGCCGGGGTGCGCGCATCCGTCTGTCCACAGAGGAGGACGCGCTGCGCTTGTTTCCCCGCGTTCCTGCTTTCCAAAGGCGGGCGAAATTCGCTCCTTATTCAGGGACGTCTGCTCCTTGATCGAAACGGGATGATGGGATGTTAGTTCTTACTTATGTGGATTCCTCCTCAGAACTCGTCACCTAGTCCGGGTCTCCCTCATAGATTTAATATGTTGTTCGTGAAACTCTTCCCAATTCCATGTTTCCATGGGTGCCGGTTAATTACACTGCTTCTGTCGGGACATTCCAAAGGGTTCGTTCAGGGCAGAAACCTTCAGTCGGGGGAGTAGTCACGTTGAGGCATCAATAGAATGTCTGGATGCTGGGGAACCTAGCATGTCTGTCTATTATCCCTGGTCACAGGGCTTCTCGAGGGCGTGGAAGCCCGAAGCATCCCACACCGAGCGCAGGGAATTATATGCCATAGACACATATCTGAGGTTTTCCTCAGCTTCCCATGTTTAACACAGGGTACACCGCGAGTTTAACGTCCAGTAGAGACAGATCAGCCCGATCGGAGCAATAGCTAGAATAGATCGGATTGAGGGGTTTCCCTTGGAGGGGTGCCGATACCGGGACCAGCCCATGGACAGCTGTAAAGAGGAGCGTATCGACATGGTCTCATCGAGATATGACGGTTCGGGCGAGAATCAAGATGGGTGATAGATGGATGAATGGAGTGGAGGGTGAATGAAATGGGACCACCGCAAGGGCGACAGTGAAGTTGGGCTTGAGCCTTGAAGAGGCTTCCTACATATCCCCGTGGCAGGGAATCAAAGTGCACGTAGTTCGGGATGGTGCCGGTGAACTGATGTGAAGGTGGACCTTGGTCCGATGGGTGGTGGTCTTGAACCTCGGAGAGGCTTCCTACGTATCATGCCTTTACATGGATCAAAGACCTCGTAGTTCAAAGGGTTTCATCGGTGAATCGACGTGAAAGTAGACCCGTGGGTCCACTAGTGGTGGGCTTGAACCTTGGGAAGGTTTCCTACGTACCATGCCTTGAAAGAGATCAAAGTCCTTGTAGTTCGAAGGATTGATGGAACACAGTTTAACGTCATGCGAGACGGTAGTGAACCCTGATGTGAATAAACGATGGGCGATGGGTGTCGGCGAACCGACGTAAATGAGGGACCTTGGTCCGATGGGAGATGGGCTTGAACCTCGGGGAGGCTTCCTACGTACCATGCCTTGACATGGATCAAATTCCTCGTAGTTCGGGTAGAAATGGGGGGGGGGATTGGCACACTGACAAGAAGACGGTCTGGGCCAATGATTGTTGGGCTTGAACCTCTTGAAGGATTCCTACGTACCATGCCTTGACACAAATCAAAGTCCCTGTAGTTCAAATTGGGGAATACAGTTTAACATCATGCAGGACGGGGGTGAACCGACGTGAATGAGGTAGGAATGACCGGATGGTGGATTTGAACCTTGTAGGGGCTTCCTACGTACCACGCCTTGACATGGATCAAAGTCCTCGTAGTTCGGGTTGGTCACAACAGCTTGCCGTCGGACTGGAATTGCAGTTTGACGTCGTGCTGGACACAGGTAGAACTCGACATGAGTTGGATGATGGGTGGGCTTGAACCTCGTGGAGGCTTCCTACGTACCGCGCCTTGACATGGATCAAAGACCTCGTAGTTCAAATTGGTGTGCAGTTTAATGTCATGCGGGACAAGGGGAATACAGTTTAACGTCATGCTGGACGAGGGTGAAACTCAACGTGAATGAGCGACCGAGTAATGTTGCTTGAACCTCATGGAGGCTTCCTACGTACCATGCCTTGACACGGATAAAAGTCCTCGTAGTTCGCTGGATTGATGGAACACAGTTTAATTTCATGCTGGATGAGGGTATGCAGTTTAACGTCATGCGGGACGGGGCGTGCAGTTTAACGTCATGCCGGACGAGGAAAAAACTCGACGTGAATGAACGACCGAGTAATGTGGCTTGAACCTCATGGAGGCTTCCTACGTACCATGCCTTGACATGGATCAAAGTAATCATAGTTCGCTGAAGGTAGGGGTCAGGGTCAGTGATCACTCTAAGCCCACATGATTCATGCTCGGTGTGAGAAACAAGAGGTTGCAAGGACCTGACGATCACGTCGCGAAGGGTGCGTCCGTGAGAAGCGAAGAGGGCCTTACGCGTTAGGCGGCCCATGGTGCTGGGAATTACTCTAGGATGGAAGCCCGGAGTGCGACAAAGCGCGGAGAAAGAGGGACTCGGGACCAATGATGGGAGGTGCCTCATTCCTTATCACGCCCTCCACTGACCTTGGTAGTGGGGAAGTGCGGAGATGCAGGGGTGCAGCCATCCGTTGGGGAACTAGGGTCGCCCTTCTCTTGAGAACATACGCCACTCCAATAAGGAGGATATCATCCCTTGTGGATGGGTGATTCCACCCCCGTGGAGACGAGTGGCGTAAAAAATGTTCGAGCTGGGGGGACCCTTCGTGAGAGGCACGAGGTCTGGTCATAGTTTAACGTCATGTGTTGTGGACGTGGTGCTTGGCAGTTTAACGTCCTGCAGCTCGGAAGAGGTGGGTTCACTCTGCACCCCTAGGACTTACATAACCGGTACCCTCTGGTCCTTGGGGAAGGGAAGGTACTAGTAAGGCCATAGTCAAGGGGGGTTGTGGAGAGAACCATCAAGGGGTCCACGTTAGCGTGGCTATGCGAAGAAGAAATAGTCGTTAGCGTGCCTATGCAAAGAAGCATTAGGCGAAGCAACGCTACGGGTGGTATTGTCCATGGGACTTTGAAATCACATCGTGAAAACCTGGAGGGTCACACAGGAAGAGGAATTGCCAAGAAAAGGAGTGTGATTTGCGAAGCAGAGTGCCTTGGCCTTAGCATGGGGCATAGGTGTGAGTGGAGGGTGCTTCGCGAAGTGGAACAGTATTCGCGGAGCACTGCCTCGCGAAGAAGGGGTGGCTCACGAAGCAGGGTGCTGCGAAGCAATGTGCTTTGCGATGTATAGCGATCCTGCCTTAGCATAGGGATTACTAGTACATATTGGGTGTTTCGAAAAGCATAAATGCTCCGCGGCTGCCCGAGATCCCTTGGGAATCCCCTTCCTTCGCGAATGCCCTTGAGCTTCACGAAGGGCATCCCTCTCGGAAGAGGGGCTCAAAACGAGACAAAGCAAAGGCGTCACGTGAAGTAGAAGTACCTCGCAGAGCTCATGATTCCCGGGGGAAAAGGGTGCTTCATGATTCAGGAGAGGAGAAGCCGAAAGGTCAGATTGTCCATCCCCGGGACTCAGGGGGAGTCCAGTATTTATAGGGAAGGGGCGCCGCGAAGCAGAACTCGCGCGCCACCTCAGGTGCTTCATGGCGCGCTCGCGAACGTCAACATCGTCCGCAAAGAGTTACCGACTTTGGAGCTTCGCGGCGGGCTCGCGAACGTCAAATGTGTTCGTGGAGAGTTACCGCCTTTGGAGATTCGCGAGACCACGATGCTCGGGGTGCTTCTCGGCGGTGCTTCGCGTCGGTGCTTCTCGAGGCAGCGTGCCAGCCTTCTTTTTCGTCCCTTCCTTTCGAGACATATTTTGGCGCCAACACACCCAGAGGCGTCCTGTACCCGGTTAGTCACATGGCCTCAAACACATTTCCCCGAATGCCAAAGGCTGCCAACTAGCAGCAAGGGCATTGGGTGTTATAGTGGGAAAACTATTCCCTCGTTGGCAGAGTAACACAACAGAAGTAAACAAATGGAAAAACGGAAGCTGTAATAATCCATACAAAAGTAAATAGTTGAAGACTGGAAATAATAAAATGGAGCACATGTATATATAAATGATGCATGATACATACGTCTAGAAAAGCAGCCAAACAAATCAAAATGCTATAATAAAAAACTAGTACTAAGCCAAAGTAAAAAAGATAATAGATAAACAACTTCTCAGTATCGTAAGCATCAGCTTGGTCCCACGCTCTCTAGTTTCACAGAAAATCAAGTACCTGAAGTAGAAGGGAACTTGAACTTATCTATACCTGTAGAAATATAATCAGTTTGGGCCCAAATGCATAGCCCAAACATTATGTGAGAGGAAATCCCAGTGGGCAATCACCAGAATATTTGTGCCTAAAAGTCAGTGAATATATGGAAGGTAATAAACAAAAGAAATCAGTACACAAGGAATTACTCAACAGTAACCAATCCTACAGTTTCAATGCAATTAGTTCCATATATCAACAACCACAATACAAGCAGGTAACCCTCTGGGTAGTTCTCTTATCCTAACCCCTCTAGTTCAACCAAATTAAGGATACTACAAAGATTCTATGAGGAAGCCCTCTCAGTCAATTCCCCTTATAGTCCCAAGCATTGAAGACTCTCTGAGGATGCTCACATGGTCAATTCCCCATATAGTCAAAAGTGATAAAGAATATATGAGGAAGCTCAAACGGTTAATTCCCCTTATAGTCAAAAGTGGTAAAGACTCTCCAAGGAAGATCACGCAATCAATTCCCCATATAGTCAAAAGTGATAAAGACCCTATAAGGAAGCTCACACGGTCAATTCTCCAAATAGTAAAAAGTGATTAGACTCTATCAGGAAGATCACACGGTCAATTCCCCTTATAGTCTACTACACCGGGTTCTCATAGCCCTATGTAAGTCAAACGAGCATAGAAATGCAATACAGCCAAAGTAAACCTCAATAACTACTTGACTAAATAGTCTACAACATCTCAAGCATGTCAGATAAATTAATCACTCCATCCTATAGTACTAGGCATGAGAAGAATCAAGAAGGACTAATGGCTAAATAGGACCAAATGACCATAAACAGAACATGCATGGGAAAACACATCCAAATCATAGAAAACAACACTATTCACATTCAATTAACCTCTATTTATTCATACCAGTATAGCAGGAAAATAACATGGTTAAAACGGTAAACAAACAATACACCGTTCAAGGGTATTGGAAAAAATTACACATATAACTCAAATAATTTCAATGGAAAGTCACAAACCACCTACCTCAACGTTGGAAGATCGATATACATGAACCTCAAGCCTTGAATCGCTCATGAACATGGTAGATCTACAAAAACGTCTAAAAAGTTCAACTGAAGATAACTTGAGAAGGAGAAGGAATTGGGAAATGAAGATCAAGTAGAAGAGAGAGCTTAACGAGGCGATCCCAACACAATCTACGACATTTGAATCTAAGTTTAGATGCTCAGTCGGGGGCTTAGAGGAAAATCATAGCCGTACAGGAGCTCTCGTCCGAATGAAACCCAGAAGAAGGTGTTTCTGGCAATTAGACGCGACCCCAGTACGTTTAATGAAAAAAATACACGGTGTGTACTTTTGAAGTACACGACGTGTACTTTCCTTTTTCGTATTCCACTTTAGGCATCCTCTAGGTCACCCCCACATGGTCGTGTGTTTTTCCATCACACGACCTCCTGTGATGACCTAGTACACGGTGTGTACTCATAAAGTACACGACGTGTACTTTAAAAATTTCCAGAAATTCCCCTTTTCCTCAAGAAAAGACAAGAAGAAAAAAACATACTTGAAAAGAAGATCTGGGTTCTTACAAATATATATTAATTAAATCTATCCTTATTAGTATCCATGTAAAGTGAAAATGAAAAAAACACATTACTTCATGGAGGTGGTAATCCAAATGTATTCACGAGCGACATTATCATTTTAAAAGGAATGGGAAGTTAAGAAGGAAGACATGATATTATAAATAATAAGTATAATAATATCATAAATATCATATATAAACATTAAATATATCAAAATAACAATCCATTAAAGAAGGTGGTGGAAATTGAATTGTATTGCGACGTGGAGGCAGTAGTCTACACTTGAGCCGAAGTGATACTTTCACTTCCCATTTGATGGAATAAAATGTGGATAATATTGATTACATAATCATAATAAAATTTTATAATATTTCTTATATTTAATTTATTATTTTATAATGGATACTAAATATTTTTAGGAGTTATAAGAAGAAATAATTTGAAAGTGGTTAGGTAAGATGCTCACCTCTTCTTCAGTAGGTCTCCTTTAGATCCCTTCTTAAGGACCCTTGTAATGGTCTTGTAAGAATAAAAAAACTATAATTCATGTATAATGGTGTTTAGAGGATACATTTTTGGGGTTTGGTCAAGATTTATATCCCAAGGAGGTTTAAATAAAAGAGATAAGGAGTGTCCTTTTATAAGGAAGGGAAGACCACATTTGTAATTACATAAAATATTTAAATATAATTAATTTATTTATCCAATATCATGCTTCTAATTATCCATGAATTCGAATAAAAATATTATATTGTCAAAATATCATCATACAATGAATTTTTTACAATTTTTTGTGTCATTTTAAATATTCTCTTTTGGTTTAACCCCCTTATTAACAAATTTTAACATAAACTACAGTACCAAAATTTTCAATCTTAAAGGGTTATAATTTTACTTATAAGGTAAAAATTGGATCATAAATGGACAATGGATTATATATTAAACCATTTATAATAATAATTGTACAATTTAAATATGTTCATGATGTTAGAATAATTTAATGAAATATTACTTTTCATAAAGTATCATTAATGTCATTTTTTACACTATTCACTAATCTTGATTTTAAAGATATCATGATAATAATGTAATTTTAAAATAAAACTTTAAAACATACATAATATTTTTATTAATATATAATATTCATGGGTAACTATAAATCACCCAAAAAATATTCATTTTAGATATTTTAATATCATTTAAATGATTTTTTAATTGCTCATACAAGCACTGTCTTGATATTGTGTAAGTATTTAAATTAATCATTCCATTAATAAAAATTAAAAATAAATTAAAAAGATAAAAAAATAATTCATATTTAAATTAAAAATATATATATGAACTTATTTTATTTTTATCATAATGTAAAAGTTTTAGAGATATTGAAATCCAGAGAGTGACATTTTGTAATTTTTTATTTAAAATAATATAAATGTCATTATCTAAGGAAAATTAAACTAAAATGCCATATATTATAACTTGGGATGGATATAATTGAAATTATCCCATAAAATGACATAAAGGTAAGTGTTTGGTTGATTTTGAGACCTTATCTCATGGTTTTAACCCTATTTTACCCATTTTACCCTTATTTGCCACAGTTACTATTCATAATGAAAAAAAAAATAAAAGGGAACTATATTAAAAAAATTTTACCTCATATTTTCAAACATGGAATTAATTTTTCATTATTAAATTCACATAAGGTTTATAATATTATTTACAATTAAACCCGAAAAATGCGATGAAAAACTTTTTTCTAGAAAAATGGTTTCTGAAGTATAAAAGTTTTTATACCAAAATCCAACATAAAATTAATTAAACTGAACTTAATTAGATTATTAATAATATTAGTAAACTATTGTTACTTTTAAAACCATTTTAAAATAATATATAACTTTTTAAAAGCATGAAATGAAAAAGATAATTTTCAATAAAAATTAATTTTTTCAATATTCATTGAAAAAGAAATATTTTTTCAGAAAAATATAAAAAATTCACAACATGATAATTTTTAATGATGATTTATAAAATAAAGTTATTTTTTTCAAATTAATATTCTAAAAGTTTTATAAATTAATTATATTATTTTCTCAAAATGTAATAAAAACATTTTCTAAGGAAAAACATATTTTTAAAGAATATAATGAATTTACAAAAAAATATATTTACTTTATATAAAAACATAATACATAATTTATTTTTAAATTTTGTTATTACTATTAATTACTCAAATTTGGTTATTATATTTTCTTTCTCAAAATTTTTCCCCTAAACTTTCTTGCTTAAATTTTCTTTCTCAAGTTTTACTTAAATATTTTTATGCTTGTTTATAAAATTTTACACTTAACAATTTTTGTGGAAAGTATTTTTTTTATATAATGGAAGGTATGAATATTGGTTCTATAGAAAACCTGAATCCTACCAGACTGCCAATTTTTGATGGTAATGATTATGAGTACTAGAGAGATAGGATGAAGATTTTTGTCTTTAACACTGGAGTAGACAATTTTGTTATGCTCATTGGGGATTAAAAAATTCCATATAAGGAAGTCTGAACCTTCACCAACCAAAAGACATTATAATATCAATTAAAATACAAGGCACACAATAATATTTTGTGTTCCATGAACAAGAATATATATAGTCAGACATCTTCTTATGAAGCTGCCAACTACATTTGAAAGAAACTTAAAGTTACACATTTTGGAACTTCTAAAGTGATAGAAACTAGAAGATATATCATGGATTATTATTTCCTTATGAAGAACATGTTTTCAAAGTACAACAATTATTTATGACTATTTTCAACAGTCTTAAATTAATGGGAGAGAAAGGTCTTGATGATGAAGTTATTGTAGAAAAGATAATTGATATCATGCCCAATGAGTGGGAATCTAAAAGAACAACTATAGATGAGAATAGAAAAGTATCTAACATTACTTTTAATGAGTTATTTGGAACCTTTATTTTTCATGGAACAAAAATGAAGAGAGATGCTGATTTCAAAAAAAAGAAGAAGAATGGTAATTAAAGTGTAGATTCCATTAATACATCTAAAGCCATGAATCTAGATAGGGTAACTAGATCTAAAGAAAAGAAAGTTATTGTTATATCTGAATCAAGTGATTGTGATTAGTCTGAGAATGAATTTGAAAATATTTCTAGAAGGATGAAAAATATTGTGGAAAAGAAATATTTTCAGTATAGATATAAGAAGAAAGATAGAAAGGACAAGAAATATTCTGAAGTAACATGTTATGAATACTAAAGGGATGGACACATCAGACCTGATTTTCATATGATTAAGATAAAATACAGGAAGGAAAAGTATTCTAAAAGAAATATAAAGAAGTATTATAAATCTAAGGCTAAGGAAGTACTAAAATAAAATGACACCTGGAGTTCTAGTAGTGGTGACTATTTAGACAAATCTTTAGAAATTTATGTTTTGGTCAGAAGAATACTGGTATTGTAGCCAGAGTGCCTATTGAGAATCATTTTCTTATGGATAAGGTACACAATTTTGAATCCCTAACCAATATTTCATAAAATCAAAATCTTTCTAATGAAGAATATTACGAATCTTTAGATGATGAATCTTCTTCATCAGATGATAATACCTTACCTTCATTTGAATAAGTTTCTAGATTCTCTAAATTACTTGAAAATGAGAATTGTAAGATAAAGAAGAATTCAGAGAAAGAAAATTCTAGAATTTATATTTTTGAAAAATAAGTATCAAACCTTTATAAGGATCTTGATCAGAAAACTTTTGATTTTTAATGTGTTTCTAAAAACCTTAAGGAAGTAAATTTGGAGAAGTATAGACTTTATAAGGATCATGAAAATGTAATTTCTAAGAAAAATTATTTATAGAATAACTCATGTTCTAAAACAAATGAATTTGAGAATAAGAATTTATTCATTAGAATAAAATACGAATTTTATTCCTTAAATAAACTTTTATCAAATTTTAATTTAGGAAGGAAGGAATTTGATAAAATTAATTCACAACTTTGTCCCCTTAGGAATAATTATAGATTTGGTTATACTGACTCAAAACCAGTTTTTAGTAATAATTATTTTGTTCTCTAAAGTGATCATTTTTTAACTAAGTGTCAATGCAGTGGATATTGGGAGAAAAATTGTTCTTTAAATAAAAATCAATCCTTAGGTTTTCATAAAGCTTACTTTTTGAAGAAAATGTTGATTCTTAAGATTTTACTTTCTAAAATTTTCAGATCTAAGAAATTTTGGATTCTCAAAGTCTAACTCTTTTATTTTCAGAAAAATAAAGAATGTACCAAAAAAATACATGGTACATAAATAATGGATGTTCCCAGTATATGAATGGTAACAAAAACTTCTTTGAAATGATTATCAAGGTGAAATAAGGAAAATTAACCTTCAAAGATAATGCTCATAGAGAAATTATTGGTATAGGTAACATTGTTCTTCTTGGAAAAACATTAATTTCAAAAGTTTTATTTTTTAAAGGTCTTAAGCACAACCTCATATGCATAATCCAATTATGCAATGAAGGTTACCTTGTTAATTTTAGTAATGATAAATTCTTAGTACATAATTCCAAGGAAGAGTTTATTCTTTTCATCAATAGGCATGAGAATGTTTACACAGTTAACTTAGAAGACCTTAGTAGCCAATAAGTACCTTGTCTTAGTGCAAAAGAAGATCAATATTGGTTATGGCATAAAAGACTAGGACACTGTAACCTTAGGAATATATGTAAACTCTCAAAGAAAAGACTTTTTAAGGATCTATCAGAGCTTAGATTTGATTCGTCAAAAGTTTGTGTTCCTTGTCAACTTGGATAGAAACATAAGTTAATATTTAAATCAATCGGTGATGTCTCAACTTATGATGCATTACAGTTAGAGGATATAGATCTTTTTGGTCTAACACAAACTAGAAGTATTGGAGGAAAATATTATGTATTTGTTTTAGTGGATGATTACACCGGATTTATATGGGTCTATTTTCTAGAAAAGAAATATGAATCCTTTTCTTATTTAAAAACTTATATATTCCAATTTAAAAATGAGAAAAACCTTCCATTGATAGCTATTCATAGTGATCATGGAGGATAATATCAAAATTTATATTTTGAAACTTTTTCTTAGTAAACAAGGAATTACTCATAACTTCTCATCCTTAAGAAATCCACAACAAAATGGTGTTGTTGAAAGAAGAAATTGAATTTTTCAAGAGATAACTAGAACCATATTGAGTTAATATTCTACTGCTAAACATTTTTGGGATGAAGCAATTAGTACTGATTGTTATATTATAAATTGATTTTTAATGAGACCCTCTCTTAACAAAAAAACCTTATGAATTGTAGACTGGTTGAAAACCTAGAATTTCTTATTTCTAAGTATTTGGTTGCAAATTAATCATCATGAATACTAACTATAACATACATAAATTTGCACCCAAATCCAAAGAAGGATTTTTCTTAGGCTATTGTACTACTTCTATGGCTTACAGTTATTTTAACCAAAATACTTGTACTATCGAAGAAATAGTGCATATTAAATATTATGAAACTGATCCTTTTGTTTTTAAATAACCCCAACCTACATCCTCAGGTGTGTTTTAAAAAAATTATTATCAACCTTTGATAGAAGATTCTTCTAATAAGGAAAATACCCAAGAATTTTTTTGAAGTATTTAACCCAGAATATTTTCTACCATATGTTGGTGAACATGTTTTACAAAACCCATATCAGTTATTTCTTAAGAATCATACTAGTGATAGTATAATTGGTGATGTAAATCAACCTATAAGGACTAGAAGTTATTTATGAAATGAAGTAGAACATCTAGCATTTCTTTCCCAATTAGAACAAAAAATTACTAATGAAGATTTAGGTGATGATGATTGGATTAAATCCATGAAAGATGATTTAAATGAATTCGAAATAAACAAAGTCTGTACCTTAGTTGAAAGACCTAAGGAAACTTCTATAATTAGAGTAAAATGGGTCTTAAGAAATAAATGTGATGAAAATGAAATCATAGTAATAAATTAAGCTAGATTATTTACTAAAGTCTATATTAAGAAAGAAGGAATAGACTATGAAAAAACCTATGCTCCAGTAGCTATACTTGAATCTATCATATTCTACTTGCCTATGTAACATTATTTAATTTCAAATTTTTTTCTAATGTACATGAAGTGTGATTTACTTAATGGATATGTTCAAGAGGATGTTTATGTTGAACAACCTCCTGGATTTAATGATGCATAACATCCTGAACATGTTTTCAAACTTACCAAAGATTTTTATGGACTTAAACAATCCCCTAGAGCCAGATATGATAAACTTACAAGATTTTTGTTACAAAATAATTATGTTAATGGAACTTATAATCCAAATATTTTTATTAATAAATATAATAAAAATGTTTTGATTGTTCAAATATATTATGATGATATTATATTCAGATTAACTCAGTAATTTTTAACTAATTTGTTTGCAAATATTTTGAAATATGAGTTTTAAATGAGTATAATGGGTCAGTTAACATTTTTTCTTGGATTTTAAATATCTCAAAAACCAAAAACACTTATATATATCAACATAATTATATTAAATATCTTCTTAATAAGTTTGGATTTGACAACACTAAAGGTATAAGTACTCCAATCATCATCTCAAATTTTCTTGATCTTGATGAAGCTGGGAAACCAGTATATTAAACCTATTTTAGAGGTATGATAAAAAGTTTATTATACTTAATGAATAGTCATCTAGACCTAATGTTTTAATTATTATTATGTTCAAGATATAAATCTAATCCAAAGTAATCTCATTAAAAATTATTGAAAATAATTTTTCGCTACTTAAAGGGAACGATGGATTTAGATTTTTTCTATTCTTATGTAAATGATTTTGTTTTAAAAAGTTTTTCATATTCTGATTTTTTGGATGTATAATGAATAGAAAAATACATCCATAACTTGTTATTTATTAGGATATTTATTAGTTTCTTAGTCATGCATTAAGTAACACTCATTAGCACTTTCCACTGCTGAATCTGAATATGTATTAGGTGGATGTTGTTGTGTTCAAGTGTTGTGGATGAAATACACACTCACAGACTATGGTATGAGTTTTACCAAAACACATATATTGTGTGATAATAAAAGTTCCATTTACCTAAGAAAAAATCCTAAAAATCACTCTTGTGAAAAACACATAGATATTACGCATTACTTTCTTAGGGATCACACACTTAAAAGAGATATTATTTTACAATTTATCAGAATTCAAGATCAAATTGCTAATATATTTGCAAAAACATCACCCTATGATATATTTTAATACATTAAATAAAAGTTAGGAATGATAACCATAAGGTAATATTACATGATATATTTTTGTTGATACCTATATCCTTTTATTAAGAAACTTTTTTTCATAGGGGGAGTACATTTTTTTATTAACCAAAATTTTCTTTATTAATATTTTTTTTCGAAACCCAAAATTTTATTTATTAATAAAAAATTTCAGAAGTCAACAATTTTTTAATCGGAACCCAAAATTAAAAAATAAAAAATTTCCTTTCCTTAATAAAATTTTCCATAATCTAATTTCTTCAAGGAAAACCTTATCAATACTAACAATATTTTTCCCAAGTAATCTAAAAGGTATGTGTAGATGCCGAGAAGCATTCAAGGGCCGAAGAAGGTTTCAGAACAACAAAGAGAAGTCATATTTGAACCCAGGGACCCCATTTGGAGGGCCCAAATGGGCTGCGTGAAATAAATTCATAGGCGCGTGAAACATTTACGCCCCACACAAAATGTTCTGGGATTCGTGAAAGGCCAGCGGTGGGAGGGGTGAAATATTTCACGCCCCACCCCGTGCAGTGGAAATTTCACTCTGCCACCCTCGGCATGCAATGTTTTTGCGCCGACCTGGTTTCCATGACCTAGGGCACCTATAAATAGAAGGAGACCCCATTCGAGTTCCAGGGCGAAGAATTTGAACCGGATCTCGTGTGTGAAATTCGCCTTTCGTGCACGCAAAGATGGATCTCAGGTACTAAATTTTTCGCGCCAGGTCGCCCGGGGGTCCACCTTTGCGCGAGACCCCTCAAGCTTGATCCTTATCCAAATCCCCTTGAACCCCTTCCCCCGCGCACAATTTCTTCCGATTGCATGCAATTAGGTCTTTGGCGTGCAATTCCTTTTTCACGCCGACCCGATTTATTTCACCCCCATCACTCATTTGCACTCCAGACCATACTTTTTCGCGCACACAATTCCTTTTACACACCGACCCAGCCTTTTTCACGCGCGCACTTGAATTTCACGCCGGCCCGGTGTTTTCCGTGCACATGTCCTGTATTGCGCGCATGCCCGATCAAACCAGAAAGGGCTGCCCTTGTGTAAGTCCCGACACCATCCATTTCTAGGAGCCTTACGCCTAAGAGTCCTATCTATATGATTTTAAACTATATTAATCCCTATGTTCAAAACATAGGATTCCTCTTGCTCCTTTCAAGAGATGCCTCATGCTCCAAGCATGAGATGCCAACAGTCCTATCTATAAGACTATAAACTGTAGTACACCCTATGTGCCAAACACAGGATGCCTCTTACTTCTAATGAGAGATGCCTTATGCTCTAATAATAAGATGCCAAAAGTCCTCTCTACATGACTATAAACTATAGTAATCCCTGTCATTCAATAATAGGATACCTCTTGTTTCAAATAAGAGATGCCTTATGTGAAAAGCATAAGATACATTATGCCATGATCACAGTGGCATCCCTTCAAGAGCATTGAAATCTATTCAAACATTCCATTAATCCACCTTAGACTTTCCGTGTCCTTCATTTGGATCTTCATCCTATTTCATGTCTGAAGGGACCCCCTAACGGTCTGGTCTCATGCTGCATGGGCTCACCTACCATCCTGGGCCAACGCCCCGTAATACATTGGACAACACTTCGAGTCAGGTCCGGTGTTTCGAACATGGTCAATAGTTGACCCTCATTTGTTTTTCCCCATTTTAGGCTAACACAATATGGATGTTGTGTTTCAAAAATGGTCAACAGTTATCCTCTATCACTACGCCACCCTCACCACATTCTGAATGTCAGGCATGTAATTCACACTTTTCATCTCCCTTTGTTCAGACTGATTCCAACGCCCCTTGGTGTTATCTCACTTGTACACTTGCGTATAGGTGTAGACCTCAATCATATGCCTCCAGTCACTAGTGAGTTGGGATTCCCTCATGGCCAGACCTAAGGAAGAAATTACGAGCAACTTCCTTGCGTAAGCCCCACTCACCAATGCCGCTCCATAGCGGCACACGTGAAGCTTCCATGCGTAAGCCCCATCCGTCATTGCCACTCCTTATTGGCACCTAGGCATGCTAAAAGCTATTTCTTCTTCGCATGGACATGCTAAAGTGGACCCATCGATGGTTCGCTCCATGAAACCCCATTGATACGGCGTTGCCGATGACTTCCCTCCCACAAAAAGGAGAGGGTACCAGTTATGTAAGCCCTAGGGGTGCGGAGCGCACACGACTCATCCGAGTTGTAGGACATTAAACTTCCAAGCACCATCGTCCTCAGTACATGATGTTAAACTTTGACCTAGCATCGTGCCTCGCACATAGGGTCCCCCCGTGTTGGACATTCTCCATGCCCACTCGTCTCCACGGGGATGGGATCACCCCTTACAGGGGATGATATCCTTCTTATTGGAGTGGAATTTTTCCACGGGAGAGGGCGTCCACCTTGGTGTAATCCCCTAGGCTTTCTTGAAGGAGGTAGCATCCCTGCTCCTCCGCACTTCCTCGGTGCCAAAGAACAAGAGGGGAGATGGGACAAGGGTTTTTTCCACCCTTTCCCTCTGCCGTTAGGATTTTTCACCATCGAGCCTCCATCCTAGAGTAAGCCCCGACTTCATAGGCTACTAATCATGCGTAAGTACCTGTTTCTTCTTTGGGCGACTCCATGCTTAAGCCCCACTCCATCTCCCATAGAAGCACCTTTCACGACATGATCATCAGATCTCTGCTACCTCTTGTTTCTCACACCGAGCATGACTCACGTGAGCTGAGAGCAAGCACCGACCAAGAAAACACCTTAGGCCACCTCAGAGTGTAAGCCCCAACCCATCCTTAACTATGGGAACTTTGATCCATTTCAAGGCATGGTACGTAGGAAGCCTCCACGAGGTTCGAGCCCCAACACCTTGGGCTACCTCAGAGTGTAAACTCCAATCCATCCCGAACTATGGGGACTTTGATCCATGGAAAGACAAGGTATGTAGGAAGCCTCCACAAGGTTAAATCCCCAAACACCTTGACTACCTCAGAGTGTAAGACCCAATGCATCCCGAACTATGAGGACTTTGATCCATGTCAAGGCATGGTACATAGGAAGCCTCCACATGGTTCAAGCCCCAAACACCTTGGGCCACCTCAGAGTGTAAGCCCCATACCATCCTGAACTACAGGTACTTTGATCCATGTCAAGGCATTGTAAGTAGGAAGCCTCCGTGAGGCTCAAGCCCTAGACATTGTGGGCCGCCTCAGAGTGTAAGCCCCAATCCATCCCAAACTACGCGGATTTTGATCCATGTCAAGGCAAGGTACGTAAGAAGCCTCCACGAGGTTCAAGCCCCAAACACCTTGGGCCACCTCAGAGTGTAAGCCCCAATCCATCCTGAACTATGGGGACATTGATCCATGTTAAGGAATGGTACGTTAGAAGCCTCCATGAGTTTCAAGCCCCAAACACCTTGGGCCGCCTCAGAGTGTAAGCCCCATACTATTCCAAACTATAGGGACTTTGATCCATGTCAAGGCATGGTACGTAGGAAGACTCCAGGAGGTTCAAGCCCCAAAAACCTTGGGTCTCCTCAGAGTGTAAGCCCCAATCCATCCTGAACTATGAGGACTTTGATCCATGTTAAGGCATGGTACGTAGGAAGCCTCCACGAGGTTCAAGCCCACCACCCGGTCATTCCGACCATCATCACGTCAATTTACCAACACCATGGGCCGCCTCAGAGTGTAAGCCCCATACCATCCTGAACTACAAAGTCTTCGATCCATGTCAAGGAACGATATGTAGGAAGCCTCCACGAGGTTCAAACCCATCACTCATGACTCATCCTAATCTCTCCCTAGAGCCCATGTGTCTCGGGAAGCTCATGCCCTAACCCAGAGGTTCCAATTCCTCTGGGTTCCATCCATGCGTCCTTTCTCATGGGTCACCTCCTCAGGTGTCCCATCATCCCATCAAACTATGTGGACTTTGATTCCCTACCACGGGGATACGTAGGAAGCCTCTTCGAGACTCAAGACCAACTTCACCGTCGACCTTGCGATAGCCATATTCCATTCCCCTTGACTTCGTCACACATCCTGATCCTTACCCGGGCCGTCACATCACGATGGGATCATGCCACCCCATTCCCCATTCCATTAGACAACATTCAGGAAGCCACCCACGTGTTGGACCCAATATCGATGTTCCCTCTAGGGGGTTCCTCAATCTGATCCACTCTAATTAGTGTTCCGACTAGTCTGATCCGTCCCCGCTGGATGTTAAAGTTGCGGCCTACCCTGTGTTAAACATGGGAAGCTCAGGAAAACCTCAGATACATGCCCATGGCATATGATTCCCTACGTCCGATGTGGGATTCCTTGGGCTTCCACGCCCTTGAGAAGCCCTATAATAAGGGACAGAAGACAGAAATGCCAATCCCCCAGCGTCAAGACATGCCAGTGGTGCCAAACATGACAACTCCCCTAACCGAAGGTTGCTTCCCTGACTGGACCCCTTGTAATGTCCTAACAGAAGCAGTGTAATTAACTGGTGTCTATGAAGATATGGCGCCAGGAAGAGTTTCACAAAAAATGTCTTAAATCTATGAGGGAGACCCGGACTAGGTGACAAGTTCTAAGGAGGAATCCATGGAAGGAAGAACCAACATCCAACCATCCTATTTCAATCAAGGAGCAGATGTCCCTAAATAAGTAGCATATACCACCCGCCTTTGGAAAGTAGGAATGTGGGGAAACACCAGTGCGTCCTCTGCATGACGGAGGCACGCGCCCCGAAAAAAGCGTCAGAAATAGAAATGGTGAACCCGATGTGAAGGATATTCTCTTCAGCATGGAGACTAGTAGTGTTTGAGGCACCAACGGATTATCTTGTCATCAGACCTAGTTACCCGGCACCAGGTCCCTAAGGAAAATTGCGGTCCTGACGTGAAACTCGCCATAAGTTGGGGCAGTCAGGATGTTGAGCATTCTTTTCTGCGACGTTGTCAGTATAGATCCCTCTTACCGGCCATGGAATATGGAAAAACACTGAGTAAATGGTTGTCAATTTCTTTTCCTAGCAGTATTAATGAGTTCATCTCCCTGCTTTCAAGAACCAAGTCGTTGCATCCGGAGCCCGATCACTTGCCCACCGGTGCAGGGGCAGGGGAAATATCGACGCGGCTACCCCGCGCGGTTCTGCCTCTTCCATGATAGCTTCGACTTCCATGACTGCTGGGCACCCACACCCCCTCTCCCCATTGGAAATTATCCAGCGAAGGGTAATTAATGACCTTGTACGCAGGTACAAGGAGGAGGGGGTCATCCCCACCAGGGATATGGACCGCTTGGATCTCGAGGCAGCTGTGCCTCACCGTCAATGCCGCCCCGAGGGCCATGTAGGGAGCCGCTGTTCCCCACCCCAACATTAAATCATTTCGTGAGATTGTCCCCGGAATACCTTGACAACTCCCTCCCCTACACCGCTGAGGTAGGGGATGTCCGGGTTGGCCTAATCGGGGCCCCACTTCAAGGGCTCTCAGTGAGGGATCCCACTAGGCCGCGTTAGTGCCGACATCCGGTTCCCCAAGGAAAGGAGCAGGTAAGCCATGCACCTGCACCACTGACTCCTGTTCATCTGACCCGGCGCCAGCGTCGGGGGCAAATGGAAGGGGGATCCCGCCATGGGGCGTCAACGTCAGTGACTACTGTGGCTCGAGCCACCGCTGACTCACATCCCCAACTCCTGGAATACGTTTAGTGGGGGCAGTTATACGCCTGACCTGGATCGAGGAACCAAATTCCCCACAGGTAGGTTTGGTCGACTCTACCCATCGTCGGCATAGGCGATGGTTGCTGCGGACCAATCTGCAACAATACCATCCAGTGTGGAGGCCCACTCTGTACTGCCACTGTGAAAGGCACGAGCCCTCCCTATTTCCAACCTCGGCTCGGAGGTCTGCCCCGCACCACCTTCAACCCAAGCGAGGGTCTTCCCCATGACAGCAACACTCCGTATGGGGGTCTCACTCACACTGACTAATCTGGGTATAGGGTCACTCCCCCTACTGCAGACCGTAGGTATGGAGACATTGCATGTCCGGTCACTCGCCAACATGGAGGCCCTCCCCATGTCCCCGTGCCAATCGGTGAAGGTCCTCCTCACCCCAGCGGTCGAAGAGGTGGATGAAAACTACACTTCACCAATTCCCAACATGGAAGTCCTCCTTGTGCCCCTTTCGACATTTGTCCCGGTGCTCCTCACACCCCGGCTTCCTTGGATGGAAACCCTCTCCGACCCAGCACCAGTGCGGCTAGAGGACCCCATGTTGGAAATCTGCCTTGTGCTGAGGAGCCACCCAGGGGCAGGAAGGTGGTTTGTCGCCACCGCAAGAGGAATTATAGGGAAGGATGGACATGAATCAAACCGGTCTGCTTCTCAGACTCCGAATCGGAGTGCGACTCAGCGCGGGAGTCCTCTCCTCAGTCCTCCGAGTCAAGGGTTGGGGCAGGAATGAGGTGCATAAGCCTCGTACTCCCAGAATGCGAGGTCCATAGGATCCCAGCCCCCCTCTAAAGGTATATCTAGGAGGACAAGAACCTGTCGTGTCCCCAGGGACCGACCACACAGTCACCACCGTCATCTCCGGAAGCACCCTCTACCTCGGCTAGAGACTACAGAGAGCTGTTTTGGGGGTCAATGGCGGGAGAGCCACGACATAGCCCACCCTCGATAGAAACAGATGATGTGTCAGGAGCCTTGGTCGCTGGTCCATCCTATCGTGATATAGCAGCCATGACACTACAACCCTTAGAGGACAACCCAAGGTTCAGCAGCCAATCAGACCGCTCGCCATATTCTCCACCGGCCAGCCCACCGTCCTAGAAGTCTACCTCAGTGCCGCCACTAGTTCCTCACCCACCCTCAGTTGACGAGTGAGGAAATAAAAGGCCAAACCCTGAATTTGAGCCAAGGAGCTTCTAGACTATCCTTGCAGCAGGCCACTTCCCAGGATAAAGTTTTTGTACACCGGAATCTCTCACCCTGGAGGAGTTTGTATGTTTCCTCCAGACCCTCTTAGAAACTCACTTCCATCTTCACCACCGGTGAGTGACTTATCCCTGGAGCCAAGTGCACCTAGAAGAAATCGGCGAACAATTCCATCTGGTTGACATGGCCACAATCCCTGTGGTCCAGCACCCCGAGTCACCTGGTCACCACAGGGCCCTCCAACAACAATGCGTTCAGAGTTTCCATGTACTCTGCAATGTTATTAAAGAGGCTACCCCCCACTTACAAGTCCGTGGTTGGGGGAAGTACGCTACCCTTCTCTTAAGTGCTATCAGCCGGCAGCCCAACTCGCTAGGCGACATTGAGGACATGCCCCCGAGAAGAGTTGCGGTCAACATGACCGATCTGTGAGGAGGGGAAACCGAGCTGGAGATTTTCGATGGAAATGTACTCCCTGAGGATGTGACACCACTAATGGACCCATCATGGAGGATTACGTGTCAGTAGAGGAACCTCCTAGGCCTCCCTCCGCCCACCGAGGCATTGGTACTCAGCTGGATTGCCAGTAAGGGAAAGGAGCATGTCAGAGCTGTCAAGCACTCCAACCCATCCGATTTAGTGAAAAAGATGGAGGAGGACCTCGAGAAGGACAAATTTCTCCAACAGCTTGCTGAGTAGAAGAATTTGGTCGATGAACTTATGGCTGAACGCATTGCAGAGCGACGACCCGACCATGATGATCCTAGGATGGGGCAGGAAAAACTACTCCTCAGTGAGCTGCCCCCAGAAAACCCTGATCATGCCGCATTCACTGACAGGGTGGAAGCCAGAGCTCACAGCAATAAGGCACAGTATGTCTCGCCAAACCCTCCTAAACGACGCGAAAATATAAGGAACCCCGCTCGGGCTCCTCTGGCGGCCCCAAGATTCACTCCACCAGCCGCTCCACGAGCCGCTGAGCCTGCCTACCGCATTGAAGAACCTGACAACGCGCTCATGGTTAGGGACCCCTGTCAAGACAGGGACCCCCATCCAGATGATCCAATGGCAGAACTCATCGCCCGCCTGGAGGCGTTGGAGATGCCGCAGGTGGCCATCCCACCAGATGGCAAGCCATACCCAGCGTGGGTGGATGATATGCCAGCTCCCCCGGGATTCGGAAACCCCACCTTCTCCCCTTTTAATGGGACGGGGGACCCACCGTAGCACCTAGCCCTTTTCAACTCAAGGTGTGGGCTTATTCTAGGGACTTCATCACAACAGGAGGCCTCCAAGCTCCGTTGTTTTGTTTAGACACTGGAGGGGCCAATATTCGTCTGGTACAGCCAGCTCCTCGTCAGATCTGTGACCAGCTCGGAGGACCTCCGCAGGCAGTTCCTTTACCAATTCAGCTCTACTACCTAGAAAATGAACATCGCAGACCTCTTCAAGTGTAAGCAAGGGCCTGATGAGAGAGTTGCAGACTTTGTCGTTCGGTGTAAGGGGCTCACATACTCCCTTGACATGCCACTAAATTAGAAGCAATTACTAACTGTGTGCATGGGGAATGTCAAGACGGAACTGGTTCCCTCCTTGATCACTCATAACTATCCTGGAGGATTCAGAGACTTCTCAAATAAGGCCCAACACCTCAAAGTAGCCCTACAACAGGCCAACTAGGCATGTCCACTACCCCCTATAATCCTAGCAAGGAGGGATTCCAGATTCGAGCCCACCACGGTGGCCAAGATGGAGGCCCTCAGGCAGCTAGAATTTCTACCAGTGGAGCCAGCTCCGTAGCCCCGCAGAGGTCCACTTCCACGAGTGCAGCTTCCAGCCCAGCAACGACCACCTCGGAATCGGCATACACCTCCGCGTAATGCGCCACCGCAACCTAGGTGAGATAATCAAGTTCCACCTCCTCGGTAGGATCTTCCGCCCCCCCCGTCATGGTCAGGATCCTAGAGCTCCCTTTCTAGACAGAAGAAATCAGACCTAATCATTCAACAAGGGCCAGGTCCTCGGTTACTTTCACAACACCTTGGAACATGGAATTGTACGACTGCCTGAGTACAGATAGCCAGAGGAAGGGAATCTCACTGATCTCCTCAACTATTTCCCTTATCACCGGATCTTGGGGAACACAATCAAGAAATTATATCTGTTCAAGGACTAGCTCCAAGACTATATTGACACTAACATAGCCAGGTTGGGCCTAGCCCTGGCATAAGTGGCGGGTGTCTTTGTGAGTTCTGATAGCAGTACCGATGACGAGGGTGAGTGGGAGAAGGTTTCTGACCACGTGTCCCAGAATTATAACGACTGGATGGATCTCAAGACGGTCGCCCATGCCCATGTCATTATCCATCCATGTCTGAATCAGCTGGAGACTTCAGAATCTACAACCAACACTTCTATATCATCATCTCAGTCGGCCTCTTCCCAGAAGAGAGAGAATCAGCGGTGCAAGAAAGAGCAACTTGCCCCACCAGTGCGATCATTGTCCAGCACTCTCGGAGACTTTATGCACCCAAAGATAGGGATCCCTCCCAGAATCTTCCCAGTGGTGGATGTATCTTCAAGTGATAGTCAAGGGTACGCTTCGGTTAATACCGTCGAGTTGGTAAACCCTTATATGATTTCCGATGAGGGAGAGCGCTAGGAAAACCTCCCCAACGTCCCCAGTTGACGCCAATGTCGGCAGAGCCATGACCATGTGGGTCATCAGGGCACGTCAGTTGGAACCTCCAGCTAGGCTGTGCATGCCACTAAGACCAGACAGTAGGCCCAGTGCAGAACTCAGCAAGCGCAGCCTCTTCATCCGGTGTTGAAAGGCCCGCCTTCACCGCCATTTGTGCTACTAGATTAGGCAGAACCACTTCGGCCTTGCCGTGACCTGCTTCTCCCCACAACAGTATGATCTCATCCATCTGGCCCTCACTCGACAACTACTCTCCAGGCTTCGACAAGTGAACAACGGGATATGCCGAGTACCAGTCAGCCGCCGGTCCGGCCGGCAAGGCCCGCTCTGCCTTCTATTTCAGAACGGCTTCCTGCAAGCAGAGGTTCACCCCTGGCATGGAAGTACGACGTTCTAAAGCACCTCACCGGCATCCCAGTGAGGCTTTACATCCTTGAATACCTTCTCTTGTCTCCAGATATTCACGAAGCACTCGCTGAAGATTTAAGAATCCCCTTCTAGTTTGAGACAGAGGTAGCAGCTGTAGAAGCCTTTCATGCTGAAGTAGTTGAGAATGCCGAATGTCAGGCCATAATTTCATTCTCAGGAGAGGATAAAGGCTCTCCCATACAGGGGAACATCCGCCCACTATACATCACTGACCAATTTAACGGTGTGGAGGTTCTCCATTGTCTCGTTGACACCGGCTCCGGGATCAAACTTATCCCGACACGGACACTGCAGAATCTAGGGTTATCCGAAGATGACATAACTCCCTCCGATTTAAGAATCTATGGATATGACAGGATGGAGAAGACCTCGTTCAGCAAGATCTAGTTGAAGACCCAGTTCAACGACCTAGTTTCTAGCACCGAGTTTATGCTTTTCTCCCAGGACACCGCGTATAATGTATTGATGGGAAGGCCATGGCTCCACTTGCATGCAGAGGTCCCCTCATCATATCACCAATGACTCAAGTACTCCATAAATGGTCGAGTAGGTGTACTTCAAGGTGATGAATCCCCTTTCGCCTCTTGTGAAGCCCATTATTTGGACGATGACTATTATAAGAGCAAGGATAAACAAGTCCAGGTGGATTTGAGCCCGTTACTACTATGACTGACCCTTAGGTAGGCTTGAATGACACCTATGTCTTCCCAATCCATCGGTTGGGGGCCACGACCCCGCGATATGGGGCAATGTTTTGTCATTTCCGGGACAAGGGGGAACCATGCTCCCAAATCCAGGTGGCGTCGGAAGATCACTTCATATTCTTATACGAACCGGGCTCCAGTGATCCCAGAGCCTCCCACCCCCATCAGGTATCGGGACATCCGACTCATGGAAACAAAAGTACGTCACACTTGTTTGTTTCACTGGGATGGAATAAGTCGTATCTGGCCGACGTGCCACTACTACTTTGATATTATCAAGCATGGCCCCTTGGTCCAGAGACTTGATGGGATCAGGTTGACAGCCTTCGTCGCTATGGTCTCGGCAGTGCCGGAGTGCCCTGATACTATAACTACTACTGCACAAGCTGGTAACAGCCTCCTATCAAGGCCTGGTAACTCAGAAGAAACTTCCCCCACAGATGATCCCTCCATAAGTGGATAAGAGGATATAAAATATTCCCCTCTTGCCTTTGAGGAAGGTGTCTCCGTCACAATCGATGAGTTGGTACAGGTGAAGCTCGGAAGTGAGGCAGATCTGAGACCCACGTTGATCAGTGCTTCCATGCCCCCTAAGGAGAATTAGTGGTATATAGACTTCCTTAAACAACACCATGAAATATTTTCCTGGAGTTATGATGAGATGCTGGGGCTAGATCCTCAGGAATTCGTCCACCGCCTTGACCTTCAGGAAAATCATCGCGGATTCAAGCAGCCTCCCAAAAAGATGCACCCTTCTCACAGTGCCATGGTCGAGGCCGAAGTTGACAAGCTCATGAGGGCCAACTTTATTAAGGAGTTCCAGTACCCCCAAATGGTTGGCCAACATTGTACCAGTCAGGAAGAATAACAAATAGATCAGAGTCTGTATCGACTTCTGAGATCTCAACCACCATTGTTTAAAGGATGATTTTCCCCTTCTAGTGATATAATTGTTGATTGATGCCACGGCGGGGTTCCAAGACCTATCCTTCATGGATGGGTACTCTAGATATAACCATATCCGGATGGCCCTTGAGGATGAAGAGTCCCCGACTTTCAGGGAACCCCAGGGTACTTTCTGTTACCAAGTTATGCCCTTTGGCCTGAAGAATGCAGGCGCCAAATATGAGCGGGCCATGCACCGCATATTCAAGCCAATCCTCAGGACATTGGTGGAGTGCTATGTGGATGATCTGGTGGTCAAATATCGAAAACGCCAGGACCATCTCAAAGATCTTGAGAAAGTGTTCAGATTCCTCCGTTCCCGCCACCTGAAGATGAAACCGTTGAAGTGTGCCTTCGGGGTCACCTCCAAGAAGTTTCTGGGCTTCGTTTTCAGGTACCAGGGTATTGATATCAACCTGGAAAAGATCAAGGCCATCATCCAGATGCCTCCACCGAGTAATATTCAATAGCTTCGAGGTTTCCAAGTCCACTTAGCCTACATACGCCGATTTATTGCGAATATGGCTAGAAATTGTAAGCCCTTTTCTCAGCTCATGAAGAAAGGATCTGCTTATGAGTGGGATGAAGAGTGTCAGACCCCCTTTGAGGAAATCAAGCAATATTTGCTCCGACCTCTGGTCTTGATGCCACCCATCTCTGGGAAGCCGCTGGTCCTCTATGTCACCGCCTTGGAATGGTCCCTCAGTTCTCTTCTCACCCAGAAAAACAATGAGGGGATGGAAAACAGTCTCTACTACCTCAGATGCATGCTCCTCGATACAGAGACCAGTTACTCCTCCATCGAGAAAAGCTACCTCACGCTGGTATTCACAGTACAGAAATTGCGGCATTACCTGCAACACTACGAGGTACATCTGGTGTCTCGAGTAGACCTATTGAGGTACATCCTAAACCATCACATGTTGACCGACCATCTAGCACTGTGGGCAGTAATTCTCCAGCAGTTCGATATCAGGTTCGTCCCTCAGAAGGATATCAAGGGACAGGAATTGGAAGACTTTATAGCTGCCCATCCAACCTCTACAGGCCAGTCCCTGGACCTGGATTTTCCTGATGAGGCAATCCTCTCAGTAGATGAAATCATCCCATGTTGGAAAATGCACTTTGATGGCACATCCTAGATCCCCACCGGTAGGAGGTTCAATGATCCTTAGCTCAATAGAGTAGGTCTGGGTATCATCTTCATCACCTCAGTGTAAGTTGTTCTTCCATATTCATTCCTGTTGTCAGAAGGCTGCACCAAAAACAAGGAAGAGTATCAGGCCCTCATTACTAGCCTCGAGCTGGCCCTCGAGATCGACGTGCCCCATTTTCATGTGAAAGGGGACTCTGAGCTAGTCATTAAGAAGGTAAATGGTGACTATGTTTTCAGGAATCCAGAGCTCATACCATTGTTAGAACGCACTCTCCGGCTAATGACCCAGTTCCATTCTCGGCCAGAGGTTACCCATGTCCCTTGGTCACAGAACGGTCGAGCAGATGCTTTGGCTAGCTTAGCTGCATCACTTGCAGAGCCCAAACAGGATGATCTAATTATCCACATGGCATATCAGAGAGTCATAGATCCTATTACCCCGTATGGTGATGATGGCCCACAGGTAAGTCATCTTACCATCGATGCCTCTACATCAGGACCCCTGGGTCATCCAGATGCAGTGATCTAAATAATTGCCGATTGGAGGACACCCTTGGTTGAATACCTCCAACAAGGTAATCTCCCGTCAGATCGGGCTGAGCACGATCAAATCCGACACTGCATGCTATAGTTTACTCTCCAGAGCAGTCCCAGCCTTGATCCAATCCTCTATAAGTGTGGGTTTGATGGTGTTATCCTTCGTTGCATTCAGGGGGTTTATATTCCATAGGTCATACAAGAGTTTCACACCGGTTCCTGCAGTGCCCATCAGGCTGGGCCAAAAATGTCTCACCATATCCATAGATTAGGGTATTTTTGGCCCTCCATGATCCACAACTGCATCGAGTTTTCTAAGAGGTTCCATTCATGAAAATTACATGCTAAATTTGTGCATCGGCCACCAGAGCCTCTCCACACTACCAAGTGCTCTTGGACCTTTACATTCTAGGGATTAGATGTCATAGGACCATACCCACCGGCAACAGATCACCAATTATGATTCATTATGACCGCTATAGATTTCTTTTCCAAGTGGGAAGAGGTAATTCCAATCAAGGAAGTAAAGGCCCACTCTATCTTGGACTTCGTGATCTCCAACATCATCTACCGATTTGGAGTCCCTCACGCCATCCTCACCGATAACGGCACCAACTTCCAAGCATCCGAGTTGAAATTTTTTTACGCCAAGTACAACATTCGCTCTAACCATACCTCCTACTATCGCGCGCAGGAAAATGGGCAGATATAGGTGTTCAATAAAATCCTCTCTAAATTTTTTCAGAAAATGGTTGGTCAGAACAAGAGGAGTTGACCGGATAAGCTCCCCAATGACCTATGGGACTATCGGACGACGACTCGTAATTCCACCCAGGTGACCCCATATTCCCTGGTTTATGGAACTAAGGCTATCCTACCCATCGAGATTCAGTTTCCCTCATTGTACACAGCGGTCTATGACCAGAAAGTGCCAGATAGAGTGGCTGAAATCCGTCTAACTAAATTGGAAGCACTAGACGAGAATAGGCTTCGTTCCTTGCACAATCTAGAAAGGCATCAAAGTAGGATGTCTCGATCTTTCAACAAGAAGGTTCACCTCCGCTCTTTCCTGCAGGGTGACTTGGTACTAGCCCTCAGAGCACCAATGATCCTTGGTAGGAAACCACCCAAGTTGGAGCCCAAATAGGAAGGACCTTTCATTGTTCATAAGGTTTATCCAAAGGGTTTGTACTCGCTGGTGACCATGGATGGTGAGAATATAAATCCTCCCAACAATTCCAAGTTCCTAAAACAATACTTTTCCGGACCCTTACGGGCCCTCCATGACCTTAAACTGGATTATGGTCCTACATGACCTTAAATTGTCGGTCCTGCGTGACCCTAAACTGTACGCTCATCCCGTATGACGTTAAACTGTATGTCGTACCTCATGACATTAAACTACATGTCATCCCACATGATGTTAAACTTTATGTCGTCCCACATGACATTAAACCGTATGTCATCCGACATGAAGTTAAACTATATGTCGTCCCACATGACATTAAACTGTATGTTGTCCCCCATGACGTTAAACTGTATGTCATCCCGTATAATGTTAAACTGTATGTCATCCCGCATAACGTTAAACTGTATATCGTCCCGCATGATGTTAAACTGTATGTTGTCCCATATGACATTAAAATATATCTTCAAGAACTATGAGTGGATTGATTATCATCCTTATGGGATACGTAGGACCACCCGAACATTCAAATTTCAGGTCTAACCCATCCCAGGTCGAGCCCCTAAATCATTTGTAGTGGTTCGCCGATGTGCCTAAGAGTACTCTGGTCTAGGACCAGGAGTGTCAGATTCAAATTGGGTAAGTTTCCATCCACTTTTCAAGCTTCGTGTTCTCCTTAATTTGGACCCTCATTACCTTTCACACCCAAAGGGACTCCCACAATGGCATGGAGGCTAGGCCTAAGGGATCTCCTACCATTATGGGCCAACTCCCCTGAGGGTTTCAAAAAAAAAATGATACAAATCCCATGTTGCGAACATGGTCAGTGGTCGATGTTCCTTTGTTTCTCTCCATTTCTGGCTAACACAATAGGATTCTGTGTTGAGAACATGGTCAGCAGTAATCCTCCATCTTCACGCCAGCCCCTTCAGGCCTTGAATGTTGGTTACATGATTCACATTACGTTCCACCCCATCATGTTCAGGTGGAAGCTTGACACTCTTGGCACTATACCTCAGTGCACCTCCGCATGTCAGGGGGACAAAGCTACAATATGGTGTCCTTAGGGGCACCCGAAATCCGAGCGCTCACTCCATAAACTAGGATCTTCTCTAACAGCTCTGTGCAGCTCGATTTTCATCCTCATGGGATACGTAGGATCACCCAGACGTTGTGCTTCCGGGTCCAACCCAGCTGGGAGTTAGCTTCTGCTGCCCCTAATCCTCTTGGCCCAAGGCTCCTCTCCTAGAATTGTGCATGGTGATGATGTGAACCTCATCCTTATCAGGTATGCTTTATTGCATCGTGCGCACTCCTTCAGGTCCAAATCATATGACCTTAAACCGTGCTGTTGGGTCCAATCACATGACCCTAAACTGTGATAGTACCGTCCCAACTACACGATGAAAAACGACACTGCATTGTGACGACCTCATCATAGGGGAGATCACGTTGGGTATCGGTCATCCACAACACCATTTTTCAATGCCTTTATATGAATTTATTCTTGTGGCAATGCTGGGAATTTCTAACCTAGGCCGATCGCTTCACAAAAAAAAACCACCCACATTAAAGGACAAAAACGATACATCAAATACCGATTCTTTTGGTGCAATGGTCAGACCCACACACCCCTTTCTAGAACTATGTGCAGCTTGATTCTAATTCTCATGAGATATGTAGGAACACCTGGACACTTCCCCATGGAACCAACCTAACTTTCGTGTTCGTTCCCTTGACCTAAACACTTCCCCAAGGAACACATGGTAATTTGGACTTATGTCCTTATTCACGCCGGGTTTCATAAACACCTTACCATGTTTCCCCTTCATTCCTTACTGATACCTGGTCCGAGTTCTAAGACCTTAAACTATGACCCTTTACAGAACAATGTATGGCTTGATTCCCATCCTTATGGGATACATAGGAACACCCATACATTTTGTCTCGGGTCCAGCCCTGGGAATCACAAATCCCATCCTTTCTCACCATCGGCCCCTTGGCCTGACACCTCAGATAGGTCCTATCTAGAGTAGGAATGATCTATGATCAGATTAATTCACCCGCCTAATGTGATTCTACCATGGTGGCGTAATTTCAAGAGTGTTGGAATCTGTTCGAACAAACCAAAACTTCATCTTCCACCCTTGGTGTGCCCCCTTTATTCGGATCCTCATCCTCTTTCACGTCTGAAGGGACCCCCTAACAGTATGGATGCTCGGCCTATGGTCCGCCTGCTTTCCTGGGCCAACGTTCCAAAAGACTAACTAATGATATTTGAGTTAGGTACCGTGTTGCGAACATGGTTAGCGGTCGACCCTCATTTGTTGTCCCCATTTTAAGCTACTGTAATAGGGATGATGTGTTTCGAACACATTCAACAATTGTTCTTTATTTCCACACCCCTCCCACAGTGTTCTGAATTAGGGGTAATGTGATTCACATTCTTCATTCCCCTATGTTCGGACTGATTCTAATGCCCCTAGAATTTCCCTGCTCGTGCGCTGGAGCACATTTAGAAGAAGATACATCGATCGGTTTGAGGTCCTCTTCCTTTGATCGGGCCTCCCTCTTCTCGGAAATCTGGATTCGAATCTCAAATAACCAAAGCTTGGTTTACACTCCCATGATCAAACGAAGTGATAGTACGAGCATCCCTTATTTTTCACGCATGGACCCCACAGAGTTCTGCATTTCGGTGTTTCCCTCAGAATCCGACCATTGTGACCCCTCGCCAATCCAATTCCTGAGGGGGGGGGGGCATTTTTAGATGTTGAAAAGTTCTCAAGGGCCAAAGAAGGTTTCAGAACAATAAAGTGAAGTCATATTCGGAGTCGGGGACCCCGTCTGGAGGGCCTGAAGGGGCCGCGCGAAATAAATTTATAGGCGTGTGAAAAATTAATGCCCCACGTGAAATGTTCTGGGATTCGTGAAAGTCCAGCGGCGGGGGCGTGAAATATTTCGCATCCTGCCCAGCGCGGTGGAAAATTTTCACCGTCGCCCTCGGCGCACAATTTTTTTCACACTGACTTGGTTTCCGCGCCCCCGAGCGCCTATAAATAGAAGGCAAACCCCTTTGATTTCCGAGGTGGAAGAATTTGAACCGGATCTTGTGCGCTAAATTCACCTTTCGTGTGCACTAAGATGGCTCTCAGGTACTAAATTTTTCGCACTAGGTCACCTAGGGGTCCACCTTTGCGCGAGACCCCTCGGGCTTGATCCTTGTCCAAATCCCCTCGAACCCCTTCCCCCATGCAAAATTCCTTCAGATTGCGTGCAATTAGGTCTTTGGCGTGCAATTCATTTTTCACGTCGGCCCGCTCTATTTCTCTCCCAACTCTCAATTGCACGTTGGCCCAAACTATTTTTCACGCGGAATTCCTTTTGCGCGCCGACCCGGCCTTTTTCGCATGCGCACCTGAATTGTGCGCCGACCCGGTTTTTTCCGTGCACTTGTCCCGTATTACGCACACACATATCCTATTGCATGCATGCCTTCCATATTGCACACAATCCATACTCTTTCATGTTTGAAGGGATCCCCTAACAATCTGCTCCCATGCCACATCATCTCACCTACCGTCCTGGGCCAACGCCTCATAAGACTTTGGACAACACTTCGAGTCAGGTCCAGTGTTTCGAACATGGTCAATAGTCGACCCTCATTTGTTTGTCCCCATTTCAGGATAACCCGATATGGATGCTGTGTTTCGAGTACGGTCAACAGTTATCCTCTATCTCCACACCACCCTCACCGCATTCTGAATGTCAGGCTTGTAATTCACACTTTTCATCTCCCTTTGTTCAGACTGATTCCAACGCCCCTTGGTGTTATCCCACTTGTGCACTTGCGCATAGGTGCAGGCCTCAATCATATTCCTCCATTCACCAGGGAGTTGGGATGCCCTCATGGCCAGACCTGAGGAAGACATTATGGGAAACTTCCTTGCGTAAGCCCCACTCACCAATGCCTCTCCATAGCGGCACACGGGCAACTTCCATGCATAAGCCCCATCTATAATTTCCACTCCTTAGTGGCACCCATGCACACTAACGGCTATTGCTTCTTCGCATAGCCATGCTAACGTGGACCCCTCGATGGTTTGCTCTACGACACCCCCTTTCTACGACGTTGCCGATGCCTTTCCTACCATAAGGAGAAGAGAGTACTGGTTATGTGAGCCCAAGGGGTGTGAAGCGCACCCGCATCGTCCGAGTTGCAGGACGTTAAACTGCCAAGCACCATCGTCCTCAGTACATGATGCTAAACTGTGACCTGGTCCCGTGCCTTGTACGTAGGGTCCCCCAGTATTGGACATTGTCCACGCCCACTCGTCTCCATGGGTATGGGATCACCCCTCACAGGGGGTGATATCCTCCTTATTGGAGTGGAATTTTTCCGCGGAAGAGGGCAAATACCTTGGTGTAAGCCCCTAGCCTTTCTTTCATGAGGTAGCATTCCTGCTCCTCCTCACTTCCTCGGTGCCAAGGACCAAGAGGGGAGATGGGGACAGGGGTTTTTGTCACCCTTTCCCTCTCCCTCTGGGCCTTTTCACCATCGGGCCTCCATCCTGGATTAATCCCCGACTTCTCAGGCTGCTTACCATGCGTAAGCCCCTGTTTCCTCTTTGGGCCGCTCCATGCATAAGCCCCACTCCATCTCCCACGGATTCACCTTTCGCGATGTGATCGTCAGGTCTTTGCTACCTCTTTTTTCTCACACCGAGCATGACTCACGTGAACTTAGATCAAGCACCGACCATGATAACACCTTGGGCCACCTCAGAGTGTAATCCCCAACCCATCCCGAACTACGGGGACTTTGATCCATGTTAAGGCATGGTACGTAGGAAGCCTCCATGAGTTTCAAGCCCCAAACACCATGGGCCGCCTCAGAGTGTAAGTCCCAATCCATCCCAAACTACGAGGAATTTGATCCATGTCAAGGCACGGTACGTAGGAAGCCTCCATGAGGTTGAAGCCCGAAACACCTTGGGCTACCTCAGAGTATAAGCCCTAATCCATCCCGAACTACGAGGACTTTGATCCATATCAAGGCATGGTACATAGGAAGCCTCCACGAGGTTCAATCCCCAAGAACCTAGGGCTGACGCAGAGTGTAAGCCCCATACCATCCCAAACTATAGGAAATTTGATCCATGTCAAGGCATGGTGCGTAGGAAGCCTCCACGAGGTTCAATCCCCAAACACCTTGGGATGCCTCATAGTGTAGCCCCACTCCATCCCAAACTACAGGGAATTTGATCCATGTCAAGGCATGGTACGTAGGAAGCCTCCACGAGGTTCAATCCCACCACCCGGTCATTTCGACCGTCCTCACGTCGGTTCAACAACACCATGGGTCACGTTAGAGTGTAAGCCTCATACCATTCCGAACTACGGAGACTTTGATCCATGTCAAGGCATGGTACGCAGGAAGCCTCCACGAGGTTCAATCCCATCACTCATGAATCATCCTGATCTCTCCCTTGAGCCCATGTGTCTCGGGAAGCTCATTTCCTAACCTAGAGGTTCTACTTCCTCTGGGTTCCATCCATGCGTCCATTCTCATGGGTCGCCTCCTCAGGTGTCCCATAATCCCATAGAACTACGTGGACTTTGATTCCCTGCCACATGGATATGTAGGAATACCCTTCGAGACTCAAAGCCCAACTTCATCGTCGCCCTTGCGCCGACCATATTCCATTCCCCTTCACTTCATCACCCATCCTGATCCTTACCCGAACTGCCACATCCAGGTGGGATCATGCCACCCATTCCCCATTCCGTTAGACAACATTCAAGAATCCAACCATGTGTTGGCCCCAATATCGGTGTTCCCACCAGGGGGTTACTCAATCCGATCCACTCTAATCAGTGTCCGATCAGTCCTATCCATCTCCGCTGGACGTTAAACTTGCGGCATACCCTGTGTTAAACATGGGAATCTGAGGAAAACCTTAGATACATGCCCATGGAATTTGATTCTCCGCATCCAATGTGGGATGCCTTGGGCTTCCACGCCCTCAAGTAGCCCTATAATAAGGGACAGAAGACAGAAATGCCAATCCCCCAGCCTCAAGACACGCCAGTGGTGCCCAATGTGACCACCCCCCTAACCGAAGGTTGCTACCCTAACCGGACTCCTTGGAATGTCCTGACAGAAGGAGCGTAATTAACTAGTGTCCATGAAGATATGGCACCGGGAAGAGTTTCATGAACAATGTATTAAATCTATGAGGGAGATCCGGACTAGGTGACGAGTTCTAAGGAGGAATCCACCAAAGAAAGAAACAACATCCCATCATCCCGTTTCGATCAAGGAGCAGACGTCCCTGAATAAGGAGCGGAAGCCACCCCCCTTTCGAAGTGGGAATGCAGGGCAACAACAACATGTCCTCTGCGTGACGGATGCACGTGCCCTGGTGGAAGCATAAAAAACAATATGTTTTCTTACTTAGATCTTAATAATTATGTTTTTACTTGTTGGTATTTCTATATGGATTTAAGAAAATTCTATCAAATTCGATTTCCTTAAATCTAATTTTTTCTTAAAACCTCAAAAGATTGGAACCTACCAAATCCTTCTTCGACACTCATCTCAACCATCCTATCAGTCCTTGCTTATTTCAACTGTTGGATCAAATCGGGAATTTGTACCATCACCTGAAAGCCTTTATAAATCCCCCTTAATCCTTTTACCACATCGGGTTTTCAAATATTTGTGTTCCAAATCTCTTCTCCTCTTCAAATTGGTCATTCAGTTTTGTATGTTTTCTTACATTTCATATATCTCTTGAAGTTTCCCTATAGAATCAAATGTCTTCAACCAAGGGAATCAAGTATTGGAAAATCTACAGGGAAAGGTTGGTCGAACCAATTTTATTTGATAAATATAATTCATTGATTACAAAGAATATCAGGCTAAATAGATTGGAACATCTATGTGTTCCTAAGATGAAGAGTCATGATTCAGATTATCCTAACCTTCTTATAGAATTTTATGATACAATCAATTTTTATGAAAAAGGGGGAAGGGGAAAGTTTTCCTTTAAGATATATTGGAAAATATATTCTTTATCATTAGACATTGGAACAAATATTATTGGTATTATTTATCAAGGTGAGGCAATTTATTTCTATCACAAGTTTCTTGATAAGTCAGGAATCTTTGAGAAGTAAAAGGAAGTTAAGTGCTTGGGACTCAAGGGATTGAAATAACTGAAGATCAACCATCTTTCAAAGAATTTCCAGATTTTATTCTTATATTTATATGGTCTTCTTATATCAAGAATGGGAGACAAGGACTCCTTAAATAAAAGTGATATCATTATATTGGAAGTTTTAGTTAATCTGAGAAAGGTAAACCTAGTGAAGTACATCATTTAGACAATGACCAATATAAAGAATGGAAATATCAAGTCTCAGATAATCATGTATCTAGTGATCTTTTCAAAGATCATATTGTTTTGTTTAAAATATTTTAAAATTCCCTATTGTTAAAAACCTGAAACATCAAGATCATGTTACTGAGTGATGACACTTTTAGGAGGATGAAAGTCGGTTTCAGTACCAAATTATGAGAGTTTTATGATCTTTCTGAGAGTGAAGTTCAAGCTTTGATAAAAAAGGGCAAGTAGGTGAAACTTATAAGAAATATTAGAAGAATAGAAAAGAGAAGGAACTGGTATCAAAATAAAAGGTTCTAGTTCCAAAAACTCAGTCATCTCCACCAAAGTCTAAAATGAAAAAAACAGTCTCTGATGAAGTGGTAGTGAAGTAGAGGGAGTAAAAGAAAAAGAATGAGGGAGATGAAATATTTGGGATAGATCTTGCTAAGGAAATTTCCTTGAAAATAAAAACTGCTGAAGAATTTTAGAGGCAAGAAAAAGAGAAGATGTTGAAGAAGAAAATGTCAGAAGTTGATATTGTTCAAGCTATTCTTGAGGATATTGAGATAACATCCTTAAATATTCAAGTACCAGAATCCTTTCTCCAAGAGTTAGTTCATTTAGAAACTTTGAGGAATAAAATTTCAATTTTGGAACCTATTGTAGAAGAAGATATAGTTTAAGAAGAAGAAGTAGAATAAGAACAAGAGGAAGAAGGAGACAAAAGTGAAGATGTAATCAAACAAGTGGAAGAATATCATGAGAAGAATAGTTCTTCAGAAAAGATATCGATAAGAACTTCTTAGGTTGATTCAACCAAAATAGTTTCTCAACGGAAAGATGATGATGAACAAGAAGAGGTTGATAAACCTACTGATGATGAGAGAAGAAACCATGATTTCATTCATCCTAATGATGTTATGGGATATGCTGATAAAGAAGAGGTTTATGAAGATAAGATAGTCGAACTCTCTGATAGTGAGAATGAGTCTCCAAGGGATGAGAAGATTATTTCCAAATTTGATAAATGAAAATAGGTGGTTGTTGACGCGCCTAAGAAGGGTTTGATTATAAAAGATGAGAAGGATTTTGGTGGATCATCTAAGAGGAAATATAAAGATTTATACAATGTATCCTCACCAATAAGGGAATTAACTTCCTAATATTCTTCTTCCTTGGGATAAGATTTTTTTATTCAATTCTTAAAGAAGTTAGTGAACACAATACATTTGATTCCTAGTATTGATTCGAGATGCCAGTTGCTTCAACATTCTGTCAATCAGAAGTCAGATTCAATAAGTATGATCATAGAAAACTTTATCAATCTTGAGGAAGATTTTAAAACTTTTCATATTGTATATGATGCTCATAGACGATCATGTAAGAAAATAAAATAATGGTTGAAGTCAATAATATCAGATCTGAATATTTTAGATGATTTCCATGAATCAGTAAAATATGATTTTGTTCAGTCATATGACACTGTAAAGAACCTAATTTCAAACCTTTCATACAAGTTCAATATAGACCAAGATACCCAAATTCAAGAGGATAAATATTTGAATGGTAAGTTAAATTTAGTTGCTATAAATTTTAAAAGATAAAGGTAACTTAGGACGGAGTTTGAAGAAAAGTTCATACAGTAAGAAGAGTTAGTAAATTCTCACTTAGAAATTATGAAGTCTCAAGAATAAAAAATCATGGATCTTAAAAAGAAGTATCAGGATCATGATCAATTGATCAAGATATTTGAGGATGATCACAAAGAGTTGAAGAAGGTAAAGGATACCTTCAGAAAGCTCATGCCGAAAGAAAAGAAGGACGAATGATTTTCTTCTCAATTTGATCTTTTTTTGTATTGTTTTACTTGTAAGATTCTTTCCTATCATAATGAAAATTTTGTTTTCTTTAAATAATTTGTCTTTTATATCATTAACCATTTAGGTACAATTTTTTTCATTCCATCCATTTCTTTTTTAAAATCACAATGGGGGAGAAAATAATGATAAAAAGAATAATAAGTATAAAGAAAATAAATCCCTAAGAAAGGCGGCAATTAAGTTAGGGGGGTCTACTTAAGAAGATTTTCTTAAGTAAGAAAATGTTACTTCACCAAGAAAGATAATAATATAATCCTTAGGAAATTAAAAACCTATGGGGGAGTTATTCATATTCATCATTAGTCATAATTAAAGGAAGATAAGTATTTCTTTTAAATTTCAAAAAGAAAAATCCTTATACCTTATATTATTTTTTGAAAGGTTTTTTGTGATTTCCAAAAAGGGTGATATTGTTGAGTATATTATATTTCCTTATGACTTTTCCATTCCTCTATGTTTTTAAAATCAAAAACACATTTTCTCAGGGAAAATTATCTTTATCTGAGAATTTTTTAAATGAAAATTTTATTTCTCTAAGAAATTTTTTATCCTTACCCTTTTTTTCAATGCCTTATTCAAAGTCATATCAAAACCGAGTATAAATATTTTTTTTAATAAGTAAAAAATTAGGATCCTTATCTAAAATCTTAGAATCCTACAATTCCTTGGATATTGAGTCTTTCTGTTTTCAGACTCTGAATTCTCTGAAATCCAGAGTCCAAATTCTCTGAAATTCAGACTCTAAATTCTATGAAATCCATACTCCGAATTCTCTGAAATTCAGACTTTGAATTCTCTAAAATTCATACTCCAAATTCTATGAAATTAAGACTCCAAATTATCCAAAATTCAGACTTGTAATTCTCTAAAATTTGTACTCTTAATTATCTAAAATTTAGAATATAAATTCCCTAAAATTCATACTTCAAATTTTCTAAAATTAAGATTCTTAATTACTTATAATTCATACTCTGAATTCCTCATAATACAGAATCTGAATTACTCATAATTCAGACTCTGAATTCCTCAGAATTCAGACTCTGAATTCCTCAAAATTCAACTCCGAATTCCTTAAAATTTAGACACCAATTACATCATAATTCAGAATCTGAATTCTTCAGAATTCAAACCCCAAATTCTTAGAAAGGAAAGATGAATATTCATTTTTATAGAATCCTATTATTTATAATTTTAGACTCCGATTGCTATTTTACTTAGACTCTGAGTGTTGTTTTTTAGAAAAACTAATTTATTCTCCTTACATTTTATTGATTCTTAAGCATGATAATGCTTCCTAAGATTTTCCTACATAAAACGATGTCATACAATTTGTCTCTAACTAACCGTTGGTTGAGTAACACATATACAAATCCCTCTAAGATTCAAGGAAAAATGTGACCATTTGAGGAGGAAACCAACCATTGAAGTTTTTACTATAAATAAAAGCTCATTCGAACAATCTCATTATCTATCTATTGATTGATGATCCTAGAGATTACATGCTTTGAAGTGATTTCTTGAGAGAGAAATAATCTCGTTCCTTATTCACTTTATGAACATCTTATTCAACTCTGATAATCTTGTTCATCTTGCTTTGTGTAACTCCAATGATTACTGAGTAAAATTGAGGGATTCTAGGAATAGGAAGACAGAGGTTCCAACTACCTTAAAGTTTAAGAGCTTGGGGAAATTGCAAGAAAAATTCTGATATTCTTATTGAGGTCTTACCTTGGAGTGGATAAGTCAGAATTTTTTGAAAGTATAAATCAAGGAACCTTTATCCAAGGTTTTTGGATACCCTACTCTTTGGGTTAAAATATTTCCTACTTGTTTACTTGATTGTTGTTTCAAGATTTATTTCCTCTATATTTTGATAAAGAACGAAATTATAACCTTCTTATACTTTCTTGTACTATTACTTGCTCTGATAAATAAGATTCTATAATCTTTAAGGTATCATATTTATCTAAGTAAACTATTCTTAAGTTTTTTTTCCAGATCCATCTTTCCATACCCTAAGAATTTTTTTTCTTAGTTAAGAACAAAATAGGGTTTGTGAATTTACCTTGTTTAACTTTGTTAAACATAGATTTCCTTAAGGATAAAAGTGAATGTTTTTAAACCTACAATTCACCCCCTCTCTTATAATTGAGCATCTACATATACTATTTCAATCCTATATATATTATTATTCAAATATTAAGAGAGTTGAGTGAGAATCGTTATAATATTTTATACTCACACTCCTATCCCTTTAGGTTTCTTCATTGGTACAATCACCATATTACCGATCAAATACATTGTTAACTCAATTCCTCATTGCTCCAACCATTAATTTAAATAAAAAAAATTAGTGATAAGAATACTTGATTTTATAATATTATAATATGGAAAACTATTAATATAAAAGGAATAAATCATGGATGACATATGTATCGTAACTTATACATTTATAAATGGAATGTGAATCACCAAATCATATCCCCTGGGAGTGTGAAACCTGATGTGAAGTTAGACATATTTTTTTATGATCTAGGTGAAGATCGAGTCAATACCCAATTGGAATTTTTAGGTTCATTATCCATAGGTGCATCCATTATAGAGATTTCATCCACTTTTCCATATACATACATGGTTTTTATTACTAGTAAACTACACAATCTACACTTTTACAAAAATTTATGATGTTATCCTATACTTATCCATAGAGTTTTCAATGATGTTCTCTCATCCCAATATTTACAATAACTAAACTAATACAAAAAAATAACTAAATCCTGATTTGACACAAGATGAGGAAACCCAAGATAAACATATATTAATTTTATAATATTAATATAATTTTAACATTACATGTCACAAATAATCTCACAATTTAATAACCCAAATTTTTAGTGTATTTTGAGATTATATATATAAACAATTTATTTGAAAGCACTTAAAAACATTCCTAAAAAATTGTACCCCTCTAGAACCCCTTATAGACTTCTAAAAAGTTATAATCATTTTCATTATCTAGGGAATGTAAAGATAAAAAAGGGGTGTGATTAGATGATTATTTTAGATACACATAAGATATAACAATTGAAGATCATATGTGAACATAAGATAAGCATGAAGATATGACATCATAGTCAAGGTCTATGAGCACAACATTAGAAAATCATACCCAAATAAAAATAAACCATCAATTAAAAACCATCTCATAGGGATCTATGTATAATATAAAGCACGAGTCATCATAATATGAGAACGTTTAAAAATATACGAATAAATTAAAAATATAAGCATACAAATCAAAAATTAGTGGGATAGGAATTCACATACCTGTCTCATATAACATAGTGGGTCGGTAATTCACATCCCTGTATCTCATAACATAGTTGGTCACTAATTCGTGTCCTTATATCCCATAACATTGTGGGTTATAAATTAATTTCCTTGTATCATATAATTATCTCATTGGATATCAAACTTTACCTAATTAATTGGAGGTATATCTTGGGCCCACCTATCATATAAATGTAAACCCTATATATGCATGATAATAGAACATAAACAAACTATGAAAAAGAGATGGGTTTCACGAAAACCTCAATAAAAAATTTCATAAAACATTTATAAAAATAATTTGAATGGTTTAATTAGATAATATTCCAATCAATTCATGGTATAAATTAAATAATATTGATATGGATGAATTTATTTATAAGATATTTAAAATTCACCTAGAGAAATAACATTAAATACATTGAGTATTTTATTTCTTTTGAGAAATTTTTTTCAAAATAAAGTGAATTGAAAATTATTTATAAAATAATGAAAATATTGAAATCAAATTTATTACAATTAAATGATGATGTTAGAGGAAAAATACATTAGCCTAGAAAATGTTAAAAAATAAGATTCCTTTCACATTTTGTATAAATTCAAAGTTAGTGGAAAACAAACATGCCTAAAATATTAAAAAAGGATTAATTTTATTAATAATGTAAATTTATTTGAAAAATAAATTAATCAATCATATAATTATATATTTAAACATTCATAAAAAAACAATTTAATAGATATGGATGGAAAAATTCTTTACTGAAAAGAATATCTAAGGTTGTTTTTTCTTAAAAGCATCACTTTAAGGGGATTACGTACCAAATAAGAAAGTGAATTGGTAGGAGAAAATGTAATAATCATGAAAAAAGTAAATATAAGAAAATAAATATGGTTTTATGGAGAAATATCACACAATTTCTCAAAATATAACTTACTTACATCAATCTCGAATCCAAAATAAAATTGGAAACAAAAAATCTTATCGTTTTGCTTCAAACTTCTATGAAATATATTTCAAATAAGGAATAAAAAACACCACTATATTAATCAAATATTATAGTATAATATTAATATACATTACCATTTTGAATATTTAATTATAATAATTCATCATATGTTTATTAACTAGTTAATACTTATTTTCATTATCAGGTGTTAGTAATTTCGAGCATTTCACACATGTTTTCTAATAGAATTATAAAACCTAATTCTTTGATATCCAATTAATAATTAACAAATTTAAAAATATATTTAAATAATTTTTTCTAATTATTATGCATCCCTATGTTTATTTTATGGAACTATGGGAATATTTTGTGATATCGAAATCCATGAAGAGCCTGTTTCATGTAATTTGATGATATCAATAAATTATTTTATAACGATCATTATTTTTATGTTATAATTTTAGAACCATATTAATGAAATATATTAATAATTAATATAATATATATATTCATAAAATGTATTTTAGAATCACCTCTTTGTGGCAATTATGAAAAATGGAACATGTCACCCCATAGAGGTGGTAGTTCACATGTACACATAGACGTCATTTTCATTTTTCATAGACCAGAAAGAAGGTATAAATTGATTTATATTTTAAAAACATTAAAAATATTAAAAATATTATATTTATTCATTAAATATCCCCAATTAACCATTCATGCAAGTTTATTATGAAAAATAATATGCATTACTCTGTGGAGGAGGTAGTCCACATATATTCATGAACGACATTCTCATTTTTCTAAGGGGTAAATAAGATAATGAATTTTCCATCAATATAGTAAAATTTAAGTTTAATAATGATATGAATATATTTATTTTAGGGTGGTATAATATAATTTTATTTATAAAAAGAATACTTGAATAAATATATATGAAAATGTGTGATATGGAATTTTTTACCTAACTCCTAGATTAACTCCTTTGAAAATTAGATTAAGGATTTTAGGGGTGGAACTTTGAGGATACCAGAACCTCTAGGAAATTTATTATAGTTTTTTAAAGGTATTTTTTTAGAGTTTGGTTGATCTAAGTGACTTGTGGTGGGAGGATAAGTTGTGTGGTGAAGGGATCCTTTTATAAGTGAGAGGAGAGACATTTTGTCATAAGATATAAACTATTCAAAGAATGTGGCTCCAAAAGTGGAAAATATTGTAAATGATATGATTTTTGGTTGAAAAATACCTCAAAATGTCATTTTGAGATATTTTGGAAACATTATTTAGGTTTTTTAATCATTGTTTTGAAACTTTTACAATTTTAGATTTTACCATGGTAACTAATTTTTACCCAAGTAATTTATATTTTTAACTAAAAACAAAAATGGAACTTGTTATATAATTTTGAAATTATAATTGAAAATATGAAATACATTTTATTAGATAAAGTTTATAAAAGGGATGAAAATTAATTCTTAAAATATAAATGTATAACACAATATAAACAATTTTAGAGAAAAATATAACTTATGTTCTAAAATGTTAAATATAAGATTATTAATTAAACATAATTTTTTTTTAAATCTATAATTTTCAATATAAAATACATATTTGGTCGATATAAACGGCTTAAATGATTTTTAAATCATTATTATATTCTAACCATGTCCAAAAATTCACGGTATTAGTAAAAAAGATATTTTTAACTATTCATCTAAAAATAATTCTTTTTAGAAAAATACCAAAATTTCAACTTAATATAATACTTTATTGATAATTGAAAAAATGAATTTAATTTTTTTATATTCAAATTATATAATTTAATAATTTAAATTTTAAATGGAAACATAAAATATAACGAAAACTATTTTCATAGCAAAATAAAATTTTCAAATATTAACCATTTTTAATGTTATTTACTATAAATTTATATCAAAATGGTTTTAATATATTATTGATATCATTAATATATTTTATTATAATTTAAACTTAGTATATATAGTTCCTTATAATAAAAATTCATAGTGCATAAAAATCCAATTTTTGAAAAAATAAAATTTTAAGCATAGAATTATATTATTATTATTTTGGATATACTAATGAAATTTCATCACTTAATTATTATTAACAGTGAAAATTATTTTTCTTTCTACATTTATTTCATAACATATTTACCTTTATTAATACCCTCTAATTTAATGGCTACTTTACAATGATAATATCTATATTAATAAAATATATCACAGTTTTATTTGGTTTGGTGTTTCGTGTGGAAAATATATTTACCACAAAGTTTATTTTAAGGAGGAATATTAACTAAAATCATGGGTCACTAGATTATAAAATATTAAAAAAATTTCACCCTTGAAATTTTATTACTAGTATAAAAATATATTGTCCTAGTATATCCTCTAGTTCCCATTTAGCTTCCTAAAACTTCTGGTTCTACTACAGAACTTTGACCATATGAGTGGTATTATTTTGAAAAACTTTATCTCTTTGATTAAATATCTCAATTGGGTTTTCCTCATATAAGAGATCATGTTACAATTGATTTTTTTTATTTCAGTACATGTGAAAGTTCTGGTATGTACTTTTTCAAGAGTGATACATGGAACACATCATGTACTTAGGAGAGGTGTGGAAAGATCTATAAGCGATAAGCTACAACCCCAACATGATCAACGATCTTAAAGTGATATATATACCTAGGGATCGACTTTCATATCATCTCAAATATCATAACCCACTTCTAATGAGATATTTGGAGGAACACCTTGTTGTTAACTTCAAACTCTAGATCCCATCGATGATTATTTATTTAACTATTCTATAAATTTTTCTAATCCTATATATCATTTAATGGTTTGAACCTTATCTATATCTTCTTAGACAAGGTTAGGTCCTGTTAGATTACTCCCTCTAAATTTATCCCAACATTTTGGATTTATATATATCCTCCCATACGGATCCTCATATAGCTCTATTTCAATGTTATAATGGTAAATATAGTTATATAAGAATACTAATTAGGGAATGTGTTGATACCAACATACCTAAAAATATATTAAATGAAATCTCATCGAATCATTTATATTTTGAATGGTATTTTTATAATGACTATCTATTTGCGGTTGATAAATATTTTTAAAGATCAACTTTGTCTCTAATGATTTCTAAAGGCTTATCTAGAACCTTGAGGTAAAACTCTCATCTTGATCAAATATAATTGATAATAGTATTCCATATGTCCTTAACACTACCCTAATATATATATATATATTGGTGATTTGGTCAAATAAGAAATCTTATTTGATCGAAATAAAATGCAATAACTTTATAAGGTGATCAACTATAACCAACATGGAATTATGGCCTTTAGATTTCCTCGGGATCCATACAATAAAACACATGATTATGTATTCCAATTTTCATGATAGTATGGGTAATGGATGTATAATCCCATTACAGTTTTGTATTTAAGCCTTAACTTGGTATCATACCAAGATTTGGTATTTATATTTTGAAATTCCTTATTCATGTTATCCCACCAGAAGGTTTTCTTTAAATATCTATACATATTCATGATTCCTAGATAAATATATAAGTATAAGCTATGTGTATTATCCAAAAGTTATCTTTACAGTTTTGATTTTGATGGGACACATATCTAAGTTCCAAACCTTATAACTCCACATTATCAAAGTTGAACTTTGGATTATTCACCACCTTCTTCGATATCTCTATATCATTTTTTGGTCTTTTTTAATCTTCACATAGATGGATTTTTGTACAATCATTTTATAATGGTAGTATTTATCTCCATTATGAATTCAAGATTCATACTTTAAAAATCCATGAGTATTGGGTCTTTTTAAACCCTCATTATGGATAAGGTAGCATGATATTTCTTACTCAGATCCTCAGGCACCTTGTATTCCTTCCTTGGGTGGTAATGTATTGAATAGTCATATTCTTTGATCAATTATAACAACCTACTTTTTCTAATTTTAAATCTTTTGATGTGATAATATATTTCAAGATCTTGTTTTTAATATATATATCACACTTTTCACAATAAAGATAATGCCTCCAATCCTTTAATGCGAAGATCACTACCACCAACTCCAAGTGACACATCTGGTAATTTTTCTCATGGGATTTTAATTAACACGAGTCATAAGAAATTAACTTATAATTATATATAATAACTCATACTAAACCCTTAATAAAGAATCAATTTATATGAAAAAAGCTTCTCCATTAAGGTTAAAGTAAGAACAAGTGTTCTAAACAATCTCTTATTAATATGCTTGAAGGTTTCCTCAAATTATTCCATACAGGGGAACTTCACCCATTTTTATGTTAACTTGGTTATATGATTATACATTAATGTTAAATTTCTAACAAATCATTAGTAGTATCCAACTAATTCATGAAATTTTTGGATTTCTATCATAGTGGTTGGTTTTAGGCATTCTTAAATCACATCTATCTTCGATGGATCTAGAGATATAACCTCATTTGTGATTAGATGAGCTGAAATTTAAACCTTTGGTAGTAATAATCCATACTTTTAAAACTAGGCATATAATTTCTCCTCTCATTGTCTCTTTAACACAATAATAAAATGGTCTTATTATTCTTACTTTATTTTAAACTATATAAAAATAACATCAATAATGAATAAATTTTTTTTATGGTAATCTATAATGATTATATTCATATGATATACCAAGATATCATGTGAATTTTTAAGTACAAATGGAATCAATATGAATTTATTCTGTTCATATCTTGTATAGAAGACTCTCTTATATATTTCATCCCTTTTTAACCTTGATTGATGATATCCTTATCAAAGGTCAATATTTGAGAAATATTAATATTATAAAATATGATTAAATATTCTATCAATATAGGATAGAGGATATTTATTCTTTGTCCTAATTTTTTTATCTTCATAAAAGTCAAGATAGAGACACATTAATTTATCCTTATTCTTAACAAAGAGAACTGGTGAAAATTATAGTGAAGCACTCAAGAATATGAAACCCTTATCTAAATTTTCTTCATGTTTCTTATTCAATTCATTCAAATAAATCACATTAATACTATAAGGATTCTTTGATATTGACATAACACTAGATTTGAGTTAAATTGAAAACTTAACCTCACGATCTAGGGTAAGTCTAGGAAATTATTCATGTAATATGTTGAAATATTCCCACAAAATAGGAATATATATATATATATATAACATTGAGTTCTTTGTTATACATATCACTATATTAGGTAGTTTTTAATGATCATAACCACACACTTGTGATTATATCAATTTATTTCTATGAATTTAAGTATTTATATTTTTGGAATTTTCTCATGGAGTTTCTTGACTAATCAGAGAGATCAAGATGAGTTTGTATGCATATTCTAGATCTTTCCACCAGTAGGTTCTAGTATCTGGCTGGTGTCACCCAATGGATACCAATTGGAACCAAGTTAGACTCAAATTTTTGTTTTTAGTGATTGTACACACTTGCCTTTATTCTTCTTGTAATGAGTTCATTAACCAAAAAATACTTCTAGAATGATCTTAAAGCTCTAAGAGGCTACAAATACTCCCCATGTGTGTTTTTAAGATACAATTATCTTGGATATTATTTATATATCCATTTTATTATGCCTTGGTCCCACTTATTATTAACACTTATATTTATATCTCTTATACCTACTATTTTCTTTTTTGTAATCTCACTATAGGGAAGTGAGTGTGCTTTATTGGGCTTGCTCATAACATGTCACTTATTTTTCTCTTTTTTGAGTGCTGACTACCATTTAGTGTGATGAGGGTAGATTCAAAATACCATTAAAGTGTAAGTTATTTGGGTTTCTAGAAATAACCATTAAAATATTATTTGTTCTTTGGATTTCTTAGTACCAAACACTAAAAACAATGGGTCAACTTCTTGTAATAAGTTACCTTACTAAAATTTATAAAAAATAATTAGTTGTATTTCCTTATATAAATATTAAAAATTAATATTTAAACAAAAATATATCAAGGTTACTTGAGGGGAGGAGATGTAGGGACCTCTTAGGGAATTGTTTCCCAACTCCTATATAAATTGTTCCTTGTATTTAGTTTTATTTCCACTATGCTAAATTTATTTATTTAATTTCTTCCACTCACAATTCTTGTTCTCACACTTAATTATTTTTATTATTCTATTTCTTTCAATTCCATCAAATTTAGTTTTTTATACTGATTTTTTAAAAGGAAATTCACCTCCTATTTCCATATTTACTTATACCAAAATTCTTTCAGCACCATTTGAGATAATTACCACTCATGGTTAGGTATTAAGAACCATATAATGGAAGTATTTTCCATATAAGCTCAATAGTCAAACTTTCACTAATAGATGACCATGGGGTGATTTGGGATATTAAATTTGACTTCTCTATCTCAGAATTTTATATTATCACAATAAGAATAGATATAATCCATCCCTATAATCACATAAAATTCAAATAAAGGAAGAATTAGAAGATTTACAAGAAGTACGTTACCAAAAAAATTCTATCAGAGAATATTGGTATACTCAAGATTAAATTCTTGATCCGCCAAGTGTTTTAGTCATTAATTAATTATATAATCATTGGGGTAGTGATTTTATTTCTTTAGAAAATTTATAGAAATAAAAGTGTGAATAAAACCAGAATTAAATAAGGTATTAATAGATCTAGAGTGGATAATGAGTGTAACTTTCACCACTTTATTATCATGATCCACCTTAGTGGTTGTTATTTCATAAACACTTACTCATTACCTTAACTTAGGAGGTTTGTAATGTTGATTATTTACATAAACCCTTTTATTGGGGTTTTTATTCTCATAATTTCCAAATTTCTTTCATTTGATGCTTTGGAGTTTGGGTTGTGCATTATCTAGAACCATTTTTCCTCTATTACATTTATCAAAATCTTATCTTCCTTTTTATATTCATGTTCATGATGTTATTATTTTCCATAGGTAAAAAGTTTCCCCAACCCTATGTGAAAATTACCTAATTTATTCTTCCAAATTTTTTTAAGTTGGTGGTTAGAATTTCTTTTACCTATGTGTTTTATCAATTGATTCTCTATAAAAACTTTATTTTCATTTCCTTTTATCCTAAATAATGGGAATATCCAGTCTCCATTCCTACTATAATAACACATATTAGAATTTATTTTTAACTACTAACCTCTATTATGGATAATTCCTTTTAAAGAATTTATTTTAGACCACTAAAGAATCATTTGATCTTGAATTTTTGTCAATAATAAAACTATAAGAATAACTTGTGTGTTTCATGATGTTATCATCACAAATGATAGTAGGATATTCCTCATTTTGTTCACTATATGAATTCTCACTCTATTTTCAAGTGATGAATTCATGGAAAATATTTGGTGAAGAATATTTTCTTAAACCCTTCCCATCCCATAGAGTAAACTTATTCCATATTTATTGTATTCTTAATGAGGGTAAACTATTTTTCAGATTCACCATTAAAATGATACACTACTAGGAAATCTTTCTCATAGTCAAATCACTAGAGGATGAAAAATATTTTCCCTATATAATTGATCAATTTATCAATAATTAGTGGGTTGAAAAACCCACTAATGGAGGTTGGGCATTGTTACATAAAAGAATCGATAGTCAGTTTTTATTTCCTTAGTGAATCCAGGATCTTGACATGGATTACATTATTATTTATATCTTGTTAGATTTTAGTGAGAATTGTTATAATATTTCATACTCCTACTCCCGTCCCATTTGGTTTCTCATCAGGATAATCATTGTATTTCCCATCACATCCATTTTTAACTAAATTCCTCCTTACTATAACCATTAATTTAAATAAAAAGGAAGTTAGTTATAAGAATACTTGATTTAATAAACTTATAAAAAATAAAACTATTAACATAAAATCAATAAATATTTAATGACATATATATTCTATCATATAAATTTCTAGGTTTCAATATGGGTTGTTATTTGTCTATTTAATATAGGTTTTATGGCTATACCATAAAAATATTCTCAAATGTTTTATAGTATTTTGTGAAGGGAATGTGAATCTTCAAATAATATCCCTCTAGAGATTTAGATCATGGGTGAAATTAGGCCTCTTTATATTACAACAGTTTTAGATAATGTCAATGCAAAAATTGCATTTTCAGGGTTATTACCTTATAGTTACATCTGTACCAGAGCCCACATTCACTTGTTTCTATCTAAACAATAATTTTATTTCAAGGAAATCAAAAAAATTAAAATTTAATAATATTTTATGATGTTATAATATTCTTAGATTTATCCTTTGGGGTTTCACTAAAGTTATATCAATATAATCTCTAAAATAACAAAACTAATCCCCAAAAATAATGAAGCCATATTACGATACCAATTAAGGATACCCAACCTAAACATATCTTTATTTTACATAATTCATATAAGTTAAAAATTAAATATCACAAATAATACCACAATACTATAACCCAAAGGTTTATCATTTTTAGATATTATCAACATAAATAACTTATTTTATAACACTTTTGAAAATTACTCCATAATCATACCAATATCAACCCCTTAAAGACTTTTCAAAAGTTATAATCATCTTCAAAACCTAGGAAAGGGAAACATAATAAAGGGTTCAAATTATATTCATAGTAAGTATAAACACAATATAAAACAATTGATAATCATAAGTGAGTATAAGATATGAATTTGGGTATGAGATCATTTTCAAGTTCCTTGAAGATAAAATTAAGAAATAATACCCAAATAAACATGGATCATAAATAATAAATAAGGGTATTAAGATATAAGCATAAAATAAAACACAAGTCGTCATAAAAATTGAAAAAATATGAATATGTCACAAAATAAATCATAGAAATAAAAAAATAGTGGTTTCATGAATTCATATATCTATACCCCATAACATATTAGATCATGAATTCATGTCCCTATCACCCATAACACAGTAGGTCCATAATTCAAGTCCCTTTCTCATATAATATAGTGGGTCATAAATTCACCTCCCTTATGTATCATAATTATCTCATGAGATGTCAAAATTTACTCATTTTATTGAAGTCTATCTATTCCTCACACATCATAAAAAATAAACAATACATATATGTTCCAAGAGAACATGGAAACATTCATATTTAAAACATCACTTAATTGAACCATGTAAAAGAGATGGGTTTAATGAAAAAATAAATATATCATTTAATAATATATCTAGAGAATGAAATTATATGGTGTCATTATAGGATATTCATACTGAGTCATGATAAACATTAAATTATGTTGATATAGAAGAAATATATATTTTGTAAGTTCTTTAAAGTTCAATTGAAGAAATAAGAAGAAATATAATTCAGGTTTTTGATCTCTTTTGAGAAAATATTTATAAGTAAAAGGGAATATAAATTTATTTTTAAAATAAAGAAAACATGGAAATAAATTTTCTTAAACATATCTGACAATGGAGGAGGAAAAACATGTTAGTATTTAAATTTTTTCAAAATAATAATCCTTTCACATTTTGTAAAAATTTAAAGTTGGTGGCAAACGAACACACTAAAAAAGATAAAAGAGGGTTAATTTTATAAAGAAATTAAATTTCATTTAAAAATAAATTAATAAATCATATAATTAGTGATAAGAATATCTATAAAATAAAATAAGGAATATAGAATTGGATAAAAATCTTCTTGACTAAAAACAATAGTTAAGGTTGGTTTTTCTTAATAGAAACACTTTGGGTAAATTATGTACCAAAAGGGGAAGTGAATTGGTAGAATAACATGTAATCCTCAATAAAAAATTTATAATAAAAAAATAATTATGGTTTTATTGAGATATATCATATAGTTCCCTAGATCATAACTTAGTCATTTCAATATTGAATGCAAAATGGTATTGGAGAGAAAAACATTAACTTTTTACTTAAAATTACATAAAATATATTTAAACCCTTTTATATTAAAAATAAACATATTATTCACCTATTTATAAAACTTATTCATATATATTACCATTTTTACTCTTTAATTAAAATCATTTATTATATGTTTACTAGCTAGTTAATGATTATTTTCATTATCGGTTATTAAAAATTTCAATCATTACACATATGTTCTATAATGGAGTCATCAAGACCCATTATTTGATAAAAAGTTAAATATTAATAAATTAAAAATGTATTTAAATATTTTTGTTTTAATTATTTATTCATCCTCTTGTTCATTTGATGAAAACTATGGGCATGATTCATGAGAATTAAATCCAAGAAAAACTTGTTTCAACTAATTTATCGATATCAATTGATTATTTTTCAACAACCATTAATTTTTATGTTATAGTTTCATAAAAATATTCATGAAATATATTTATTATTAATATCAATTTTTTTAATCAAATATATTATCGAACCATACATTTAGGGTTGTGATTAAAAATAGAACACATCGCTCTATGGAGGTAGTAGTCTATATGTACACATATACCTTGCTTTCATTTTTCATAAAATAGAAAATAGAATAAATTTATCTATATATTAATAATATTATTAATTTTATATATATCAAATTTATTCATTAAATACCCCCTATTTACTATACATTTAAGGTGGTTATTAAAAATTAAATATATCACTTTATGGAGGTGGTAGTTCACACATACGTATGAATAACATTCTCATTTTTTATGGAAGGAAGAAGGAAGATAATGATTGTTACATTAATATAAATTTTTTTAGTATACTCATAACACTAATTTTATTATTTTAGTATTTTATAATATACTTTTCGGTAGAATAATTTGACTTAATGAAATAGAAATAAAAAGGAGTAATTTATGAATTTTTACCATACTCCATAGAATAACTCCTTTGAAAATTGAATTAAGGATTTGAGTAGTGTTAACTTAAAGATAAAAAAACTCAAGGATGTATCTAGGAGTGTTGGTTATGTATTTGGATAGATTTTAATCTAACTAATTGGCTTGGGGTGTGAGGTCAAGTTGTGTAGTGAAGATATCCTTTTAAAAGTTAGAGAAGTGACATTTTTATAATAAGAGGTGCACTATTCAAGGAAAGTTACTCCAAAAGTGGTAAATAATGGAGATTATAGGATATTTGGTTATGAAATACCTAAAAAACTGATTTTAGAAATGATTTTTATCATTTTTAAAGACTATTAACCTCTATTTAAACCCATTTATCATTTTATCTTTTACCCATGGTAACTAATTTTTACCTCAGTGAATTATTTTTATACTTAAAAGTAAAATGGATCTTATCAAATAATTTGGACCTTATGATTAAAAATATGAATTTTTTATATATATAATTTATCAAAATTTTAAAAATTAGTTCTTAAATACTAAATGTATAATGGATTAGAAAAATGTTTAGATAAAAATATAACTTATATTACAAAATATAAAATAGAGGTTTTTGAATTAAATAAAATATTTTTTTAAATATATAATTTTAAATATAAATATATATTTGGTCAGGAAAAAGGTTTAATATAATTTTATTCCATTATTATATTATAAAAATGTCATAAAAGTCACAATATTAGTAAAAATAGTATTTTGTACTATTCAACTAAAAATAAATCTTTTCAAAAAATAAAAAAATTTCAACTTAATATAAAAATGTCCTGATAAGTCAAAAAATATAGATAATTTTTTCTAATTAAAATTCAAAAAATTTTGAATTTAAATTTTAAATTGAAGCATACAATATAATGAAAACCATTTTTATAGAAAAATGGTTGTCTCAAATATTAAATAGTTTTACCCTTATTTTGTATTATTTATTAGTTAAAATGGTGTTAATATATTATTAATATTAATAATATATTTAATCACCATTTTACCATAATATAGGTAGTTCTATAAAATAATTTTTTTTATGCATAAAAATAAAATTTTATAAAAAATATATATTTACAAATAAAATTATTTTATTAGTTTTCTAACTATACTAATTAAATTTCATCAGTGCATTAGGATTAAATGTGACCATTATTTTTATTTCATCATATATTTCAAAATGCTGTTACTTCTATTTATACCCGCTAATTCAATAACTAATTCACAATGATTGTATTTATCTTAATAAAATGTGTCACGATTTGTTTTGGTTTAGTATTGCTTGTGAAACAACCTATTTAATAGAATTTTTCTTTTAAAGAAGAATATTAACTAAAATCATAGGTCATTATATCATAGGTATCATAGGAGGCACAAAATTATAGAAGTTGGGTATGAACCTCCTGTAATATCTTACAACTGAGGAATCTCCCTAGCTTTGGAACCTTTTCTGTGGATACCCAAGAAATAACTGCCTCAATCTTGGAAGGACCCATGCCTAATAAATAATGATACATAACATTACCTAAGAAAAATACCTCATGATCTTAGAACTAATTGTTCTATATATTCATAAATAACTGATGAAGTTGAAGAACTACCAAAATATCACATAGATGTTTTGTGATATCCTCCCTATACATAAAAAACACAAGGATGTCATTGATAAACACCACAATAAGCTGATATATAAATTTATAGAAGAAAAAATTCATTAGTCCCATGAACATGGAAAGTGTAATAACCTAAAGTTTTATAAGTTAAGTTTCTTTTCAAATTAAATTAAATTATATATTATTTAAGTTGGTTATAAAAAAAACATTCACTAGTTTTGTTATTTTATACCACTATATGTTATATACCATCATATTTAAAAGACCATTAAAAATCATATCCATTGATACTATCAACATTGTATAATTATAAGATGATTAATATATAATAAGGGTTATGATAAAGTCCTATTTATCCATATGAAAGATGCAATGACCATGACTTATAGAATTATTACTTATGAAGCCCTTTTATTGGTGATTATGAGGGATATAACATCACCGATCATTGGACTTGACCAATACCAATCCAATATTAAACAATTAAATCACAAGAAAAACTATTTTAGGGATAATTTTATGCTTATAAAGATCACGATCCAAACTATGTATGCTGAACCACCCCAATAAAATATCACCATCGTACATATTACTCTAAAGGATTTAGTTAGTGTAATAAAGGGATACATATCTAGACCCCAACAATATTAATTTTTAGACTTTTATAAAATAATGATTATATTTATCCATTTATTTTTACATTATAATTATTAAAGAATAATTTTAATAAAAATTAGGTTTTGATGTGATGAAACAAAAATTGCATTTTTGGGAAATATATATTTTAATCAAAACAAACTTTTTTAAAAATTCAATAAATTTTTAAATATTTGATATTTTAACAAAATATTATTATTAAATAATATTTGTTAAATATAAATGATAATATTGTTTTATGAAGTCAAAAATAACTTTTATAAGCATCAGAAAACTATTATTGTAAAAAAGAGGAATTATTTTTCAATAAATGTAGTTTTTTGTGTAAATTCTTATATATACAATTTTTTTTAGATAAAATAAATATTATTTTGGAAATCATCATGTTGAAACTAGCCAATGGTTATTTTTTTTTATAATTTTCAAAGAGAGTTGAATTTTTGGGTCAAAATTAAAAAAGGTATGAATATACTATGTGTATTATGACATCATAATGGCCTAAAAATGATGTAATATACACCAAAAAAGGTATTAAATACAAAATATATATTTAATCTTTAAAATATTTGGTTTTGAGGTTATTTTATTATTTTTATAAACCGTTAATGAATCCTCCAAAACCTATAATATATTTTACGGGTTTAAAATTAATTATTTATAAAAATGACTCACTTCCACTTCACCAAGGGTACTATTTTAATGATCTAGATTCCTAAACAAGTAAAATATGGAAAACAATCCAGTTTGGTAGAAACTTTGGGTAAAAACCATGGGACAGTTTGTGGTTTTCATTACTTTATCATATATAATCCCAAACCTATGTTTTGAAATGAATAAATAATTATCCTCTCATTTTTTATACAAACCCACCCAACCTCCTTTTTTTATTCACTAAAAAAACATTTAGAATAGAATTAATATACCCTTCCATCTCTATATTCCCCCCAATTTTCTGTAAAAATTTTAAGAATCACCTTATAATATTTTAGAAGCACCCACTCATGGTAATAGATCCTCTCCTTCTCCTCTTTATTCAAGCACCTCCTTTATTATATACCTTTTATTTTCCATTTTTTCATGTTGGGATATGTTCTAAAACATACCACTTACTGTATATATGATTTAAATGTGTTTATATACCCCTTTCACTCTCAATAATCTCTCCCGTGAACCTTTACATACCCTCATAATGCTGCATTAATTATCCTGTGATTTTTCATTGCTAAACATTTTTATTGTGAATACCTACCATAATTTACACTCAAGAGTACTCACCTAGATATACCTATCCTTAAATGATTATGTAATTCAATTTATATAAACAATACTCCTTTATTATGGGACTTAAATTGACTAAAGTCATATTTACATTGTATGATTTATATGGCACACTTATACATACACATGCTATGAAAATGATGGTTGTTACTAGATAGTGATCCAATGAATTGGGTAATATTTTAGTCTCATGTGATATAATGTATGAGATTATGTAGTAAACCAAATTAATTATGGGACTTTTTACACCTTTCTATGATGTCTTGGTGATTATCCACGACTTATGTTTATGATGTCATGATTAATGTTGTCACCACATTTTTATGTTTTCTTTATGATATCATGTTATATCATGGTTAGTTGTTCATGATTATGATTAACACCCATATTATGTTAGATTTATATGACCTTTCGATCACATTAACTACTTTACCTTAAGATATGGTTTGTTTCTTCACTTACTGTGATTTATAGCTCACCCCATTCTTATGTACATCCCTAGGTTATCCTTGTAGTTTTAGAAAATCCATGAAATATAAGTTCATTTTATGAAGTTTTTATTATATTTTTATTATATCTCATGTTCAAGTTCTTATTTCATGTACATATTTACCCAAATATAATAGGCTTCATGTTCTTATTGGTTATATTGAGTGTGACTTTATGTAATAAATTATGAATTATAGTGTATTGAAGACAAGGGTTTTCAAAGTTGGTATCATAGGAGAGTCAAATTATTTTTGGGATTAAGATTATAAAACTCTATATAAATCCTTATAGATAATTCTAAACATAAGAAAACATTCTTATTTTTTTAAAGTATAGTTTAATTTGTTTCCAAGAAAATACATTCCTATCCAGATACTACAAGTGGATGTTTCTCTAACACATAGATAATTAGGGGTAATAACCCTAAAATGGGTGCCTTGAGATAGACTTGATCATCACATGGTTCCCAAAAATAGTCCTTAATACACACCTGGTTTGATACTTTTTTGGATATTTTCATTCTTAAATTCACAAGCTCCTTATGAACCATTATTAAGTGTAAAAATCCCCATAATATTTTATGGTAGGATATAGATCATGGATAACATAGTTTGAAGAATAGAAATTGATAGGTTAAATAATAAATTTAATTTATGAGTTATCTATTTAATGTTCATGGTTTCCCATTCATGTGTTTGAAAGTTTAAAAAAACTAATCCATAATTTTTCATTTATTCCAGTCAATGGATATAAGTAGAAGAAACCAGACCAACAACCAATGTGAGAAAAAAAGCGATGACTACCTAAATGAGATTTACAAACTGATGGAAGTAGGAACCTTGGAATTCATGATGATACTTTCTCAATTGAATCAAGTATTGAACTAAAATTTGAATCATGAGTAATTATAAAATCCCCCTAATAAAGAACAAGTTTCTATTGATACATTTATTTGAAAAAATTCCTCAAAAATTCAATAGAACTTTCAATCCCTTAGTCGTGGATTAATGGATAAAATATAATGAGAATATATTATCCATACATCAATGATTTGATCAAGATATGATCGTTCTGCATATTTATTTTATATAAGGATAAGATGATCAATGACGTACTTTGGTAAAAAATACGACGCTCTATAATGAGATCAAATTGATGATATGAAAGGAATTATGGAAAATGTTGTTGAAAAAATATTTTCCTTTTACTCTTTGACTAAAAATGGTGATGGAATTACTTATCCCCAAGAAAAAAGAGGATGAATCCATTGGGGAATATGAGGAAAACATCAAAATACTTTCATGATATTCATATGGTTTTTTCATTACCCCCGAAATTATAGTTGACTGCTTCATTAGTGGGATAAATCTATATTTAAGAAAAGCCATTGAAATTCAGGACTTTGAAAGCTACGATAAAATTTTACAATGTACCCTAAAAGTTCAAATAGAGATCAGTCAATATGAAGGTTATCTTGAGGGTAAGAATCATAAAATGGAGTTTCATTGTGGAGGTAAGATAGGTAAATATAATAGTGTAAATAATAACTAACATGACACTTTTAAAAAGTATGGAAAGAATCTTAACAAAAATAGAATAAAGGGAATAAGGAAATGATTTAGGCATGGTAACAAAGGGTATCCAGCTAGTGATTGCTAATGGGAGAAACCCACCAATGGGATGGAAGAATGGAATACTCCGATAAACCCTCATCCTCCTGTCCAATGTTTCAACTATAAGGAATAAGGATTCTATGTGAATATATTTCAAAATATAAGCGTTTTTTTATGATAATTGACAACAATAACCTCTAAGGACAAGAGATAAAGGGTGACCTTAGGCTATCACAAATGTTGAAGTGGATCCCTGTAATGAAGGGTGACATGTATTATAGTTATTTATACATGTATAGGAAAAATAATTTTTGATTCTAGTTCTTATCATCATTTCGTATCACACATGTTTAGTAGTACTATTCAAACACCACTACAAATAATGGAAGTAGAGATATCCGTTTAAATGGAAAATGGGGAAATTAATACATCCCAAGTATATAACATATCCCCTATAAATTTTTTTAGGATGGACTTCCCAACAAACCTTGTGAGACCCCCTTTAGTAGAATTTTATTCTATACTATTTATGGATTATATTTTCTTATATAACTCTAACATACACTATTGAGAGAAGGAAATTACCCTCTATATCATGAATCTTCCTCATATTCTTTGAAATTTTAAGGAGGAGAGATATTATTTGGTATCATCATCTCATTAATATATATTATTTACCTATGAGCAAGAATATCTAGATCAAATGATTAATTATAGGGAAAATATTATTATAGATGACATGATTATTATGGGGGAATTTATAGATATATTTCATCAATTATTACCTAGTGTTCCTCTAATATATTTATCAATCGAGCTTATTCCTAGAGCTATGGCTATATCCTAGATCCCATATATAATGACTGTTTTTGAACTTGAGGAGTTAAATAATAAACTAGAGGAGAATCTAGAAAAAGGTTTTTTAATCCGAAGTGCTTCACTGTGGGGTGAACCAGTCCTCTTTACTAAGAATAAGGATACTTCAATGTGCCTCTACATTGATTATCATGATCTCAACAAGTTCACAATAAAGAAAAATTACCCTCTACCATGGATTGGTGAATTTTTTGATCAACTACATAGAGCCTAGTATTTCTCTAAGATAGATATTTTGGAAGGATATTATCATGTAAAGGTGTAGAGGAAGGATATCCTCAATATTTTTTTTGTATAAGGTATGGGAACTAAGAGTTCGCAGAGATACCATTTAGACTCACTAATTCTCCAGAAATATCCATCTATTTAATGAATAAAGTATTTAGGTATTGTCTCAACAAATTTTTGGTAGTGTTTATATTTTCTATTCTTATATACTCTAAGAGAAATGAAAAATTTGAAGAGCATTTAAATACTATACTGAAGACTTTATAAAGATAAAAGATGTATGAAAAGTACATCAAAATGTTATTTTTAGTTTGAAAAAGTTTCATTCTTGGGGCTTGTTATCACCAAAAGAGGGACAACTTTGGGACCTTAAAAAATTTAGGCAATAAAAGGATGGAATAGACCAAAATATATGATGGAAATATATAGTTTAATTGTATTAGTTGTTTACTATCATTGATTTTTGAGAAAATTATTATGATTTTCAAGATCACCATCCAAGATTACTTGAAATGGATTAAAGTTTGTTTGGACCTATGAATTAAATGAAAGATTTAAATATCTAGGTAAGAGGTTACTCATATCACCTATTCTCATATTACCCACCAGTGAGAAAGGATTTTTTATCATAAATATTATTCTAAAAAGGGATTGGGTTGTGTACTCATTAAACATGAAAAACTAAAGAACTCACGATGGTTTTTAGTGGTGATTTCTTGTTGAAGAATAATCCTGCATAGTTTGAATCTAGTTTTCTAGGTTTTTTAATTTTTAAGAACTTTCAATGGTTTTCAGTGGTGATGTACTGTTGAAGCAGAAGATCCTAACGGTGTTGTAGTGGTTATTTTTTTTGATGAAGTAGTGGTGATTTTATTGAAGCAGTGGTGATGTTATGATGAAAATAAATCTCTTGATGGAATTTCACTTCAGGGGAGGTTTATTTTGGATATTATTACAACCATATTTCTACACATATATATTCTAGATGAGGATCAGAGCAAGAAACTTTCACATGTGCATGTCATTTGGATTTGGATGTTTGAGAGGGTATGGCTCTACCAATGGTTCCATGTCCATGCAACTCTGCATGATACTTCTAGCTGAGTGTTCATGTGAGGGTGAAGGCTTTTCTTCTTGGTATAATTACTGGGGTGGGGCAGATTCTATAGCCTTGATCTGAATTATATTTTTAATGATTTTTTGGTGTAATGATTGATGTTGTGGTTTCTCACTTTATCCCCAAAAGTGTTTTCATAATAAAAAAATTAAAATTAATTTTTAGTATATGCCTCCTATCAATTAAATATACATGATAATAACTTCCCAAAACATGGTCTTGAATTAGATGCAGTGATCTTCAGATTGAAGATTTTCCAACATTATCTCTATGGGGAGAAGTGTGGAATATATACTAATCATAAAATATTCATGTATAAATTCACAAAAAAATAGATTAATATATGATAACAAATGTGGTTAAAGATGATAAAGGATTATGATTTTTCAATCCATTACTATCCTTGGAAGACAAACATGGTGATAGATACTCTGAGTAAGAAGGACCCTATAACTCTCTCCATGAGGAGGATTTCAAGGGATCCAATCTTCCTGGAAATAAAATGGATGAATATAGAAATAATAAAAGGATCTTTATCTTACCTTTATAAAATAACTAATCAACTATCTATTATTTAGAGGTTCAATGAGGCTAAAAAATATCATGTGGTGGTATAGAAGAATGTAGTGAATATCTTGGAGTTCAAAATTTTAAAATATGTATCTACAAGGTTTAAAACATGGACATGTCTCCCATGAAAAACAAGAAATAAAGTGTTTACTTATGGATTATTCACATGAATCATCCTTCTGTATTTATCAAAGAATAACTAAGATTTATAGATATTTAAAGAAAAAATTATTGTAGGATAACATGAAGAGGTAAATTGAGGAGTTTGTATCTTGATTATTGGTATGTCAAAAAGTCAATCTAGAATGAAAACAAATGAGGGTATAATGAAACTATTCCCTATATCTATATGGAAATGAGAAAATATGACCATGAATTTTTTCATAGGACTCCACTGGACACTTAAGGGCTACAACGCCACCTGGGTGGTAGTTGATTTCCTTACCAAGTCAGTGCATTTCATTTCTATAAAGGAAGATTTCTCTTTTTACCAACTTTATAAGATATAAATAATGTAAGTGGAAAGACAACATTGGGTTCCACTCTCTATTTTATATGATCAATATATGAGGTTTACCTTTTATTTCTAGAGAATCATTCAAAAAGAGTTGGATATAGAAATGATATTCAACACCACTTATCACCATCAAATGGATGGTTAGTCTGAAAGGACCATTAAAAATCTATAGGAAATATTTAGATCTTGTTTAATGGATTTATAAGGATGTTGGGATCAACACCTTACCATAGTGGAGTTATTATATAACAAAAGTTTCCATTCTTGTATTCAAATGGAACCTTATAAGGCTCTGTATGAGAAGAATTTTTATACTTTAACATGTTTGGATAAATTTGGAGAGTATAAAATGATGGGATATAATATTATCCATGAGATGACCTAGAAGGTTCAAATCATTAAGTTTCATTTTAAATCTTCACAAAGTCAATATAAAATATATGTAGACAATCATTGATGATACCTGGAGTCGGAGGTAGGAGATAAATTGTTCTTTTCTATATCACCATGGAAGAAATTCACGAGATTTGAAAATAATGGAAATCTTTGTTCTAGATACATCACCCCTTTGAGATCCTTTATCACATAAGTGTGGTGGCATATCGACTAGAACTCACACCTAACCTATCTAAAGTATAAGATGTGTTCCATGTATCCCTCTTGAAAAATACATACCAGACCCCTCACATGAACTAAATCCTAATGCGATACCTTTGAATAATGATATTTCATATGAGGAGTAGCCAGTGAATATATTATATCACAGAGATAAAGTTTTACAAAATAAGACAACTCACTTAGTCTATGTGCTTTGGCGAAACCTCAATTTTGAGGAAGTGAATTAGGAATTAAAAGAGGAAATGAAACATATGTACCCTCATTTGTTTTAGTGTATGAAATGAAAATTTTAAGGGTTAAATTTTTGATTGGGGGAATAATATAACAATATGAACTTTCATAAAGGAATTTTATTTTATGATTAAATTAAATTCCCTATTATGTAATGTGGTTATAGAAAACACAATAACTAATTTGGTTATTTTAGACTGTTGTAAGTCATATACTATCAAGTTTAATAGAATTTTAAGAATAATAACCATTTATAATTTAGATATTGTATAGTGATCTTATGATTAGTATATAATAAGGGTTATGATAAATTCCAATTGATACAGACAAAAGAAACGATGGTCTCCACCAGTGGGATTGTAACATTTTAATCCCATTTATTAGAGATTACAAGGGAGATATCATCATTGGTTTTTCCCTTAACCAATCCTAAGCTAAGATTCAAAAACTAAATCACAAGAAAAACTATTGATGGGATACGTTCAATCTCATTGAGATCATGACTGAAACCATGTATGCCAAACCACCCTAAGTAAATATCACCATCACACACCTTACCTTTGGGGCGTTCACTGGTGTAATAATGGTTAATGTATCTAGAAACTAAAAATATGAATTTGTATAGTTTTATAAAATAATATTATATTATCCATTTATTATTAATTTATAATTATTAAATAATAAGTTTGATAAAAATTATATTTTCATGTGACGAAACACAAATTTTATTTTTGGGAAATATTTAGTTCAATCAAATCAATATTTTTGAAGAATTAAAGAATTTTTTAAATGAATGAAAATAAAATATTATTATTAAATAATATTTATTAAATATAAATGATAGTATAATTTTACTAAGTCAAAAATAATTTTTTATGTGTTAGAAAACTGTTATTGTAAAAAATCATGTATTTTTTCATAAATGTTGTTTTTTGATTTAAAAGTCTAAATTATCATAAATGTAGAGTTTTAGGTATAAAATTAATATTATTTTTGAAATTATCACATCAAAATTATCCATTAGTGATTTTTTTTCATAATTTTCAAAGAAAACTGATTTTTTGGGTTATAATTACATAAGATATAAATATACCATGTGTATTATGACATCATAATGAAATCCAAGTGATGTAATATATTCCATAAAAGGTACCCATGACAAAATATATATTTAAAATTTAAAATAATGCGTTTTTGAGGTTATTTTATTATTTTTATAAACCGTTAATGAATCATTAAAAACCAATATTATATTTTAAGTTTTTAAAATAAATTCTTTATAAACACGACTCACTTACACATATACAAGAGTATTATTTTAATTATATTGGTTATTAAACGTGGAAAATAATGAAAAACTCTAAACTTTGGTAGGAAATCTGGGAAAAAATGATGGGATGTGTTGTGGTTTTGATTACTTTATCATATAGATTCCCAAATCCCATGTTTTGAAATTAATAAAAAAATATCCTATCTTTGCAATACAATCCCACCCAAACTCCCTTTTCTCTTCCCTAAAAAAACATGGATCATAAAATTAGTCTGAAGTTTCCTCTTCATATCCCTCCCAATGTGACCAAAATCTCTCAATAATCTCCTACTAAACTTTTAGAAGGACCCTCTCAAGGTATGGGATCCTCTCATTCTCCTCTTTATCCAAGCACCTCCTTTATGTTGCTCCTTTTATTTTCCATTTTATATTGTTGGGATATGATCTAACACATACATATTTCTACCTTTATGATATAAATGTGATTATAAACCCTTTTAACTCTCATTAATACCTCCTATGAACCTTTATGTACCCATGTGATATTGTTAGAATTATCCTGCAATATTTCCATGCGAAACATTTTTGTTGTGAATAACCATCCTCATTTCCAATGAAGAGTATTCACCTAGATGCACCTATACTTCATTGATTGTGGAATTCCATGTATATAACACAAACCCTTTATCTTGTGATTAAAATTTATTGAATTCATCTTTATATTGTATGATTCATGTGGAACACTTATACATGCACATGATCTGAAAATGTTGGGTGAACTCAGATAACACTCCAATGCATTAGGTAATGTTTCAGTATCATGAGACATTATGTATTGGATTAGGGAGTAAACCTAATACATTATGAAACTTCAAAAACCATTTTATTATTTCTTAGTGGTTATATTTATCCTATGTTTATGATGTCATGGTTAATGTTATCACCACATTCCCATGTTTCTTTTATGCTATCATGTTACATCAACCTTCATTATTTAAGATTATGATTCTCAATCCTCTTATGTTACCTTTATATGAAACTTGGATCACATGTACTACTTTAACTTATGATATTATTTGTTTATTCCCTTACCGAGAAATATATAACACCCCTTTCGTATGTATGTCCCTAGGTTATCCCATACAGTTTTAAAATATCTATGGAATATAAGCATAGGTTTTGAAGTTTTTCTTATAATGTTGTTATATACCATGTTCAAGTTGTTATGATATGTTCCTAGTCACCTAAATAAACTAGGCTTTATGATCTTCTAGGTTGTATTAAGTGTTATTTTATTTAATAAATCATGAATTAAAGTGTAATAAATGAAAGGGTTATCCTAGATAGATCATTAATAACACTGAAATATATTATAATGAACTAATAATCCCCATAATGACATCTAAAATCAGTCTTCAGGATATCCTTATCCTTTACTTGAATCAAATGATGTCCTTTCCACAAATCGATATTCAAGAACTAGCTATCTCCCTTCAACTAATCAAAATTTTCTTTATACCATGGGAGATGATAGTATTTCTTCACTATCACTTGATTAAGATGATGATAATATATACACAAATACATACTCACTTATACCTTTTTAAAAAACTGAATCAAAGCACCCCATGATGACACACTAGGCCAAATGAATCCTCTATGTTTAAGATAATCAATCCAAATCCACACTTCTCACTACTCATATGGTCCCATCCTATATGGGTACATAGATATCAGAGTGATACCAAACTAAAAATATACCCCAAACTCAATCTGTCATAAAAGGGGTAGTGACATAACCACTTTTGGTGAGATATTAGTGTACTATTCTATTTCATTGGGAAATACAGTTGAATGATCCTCCACTAAACTCATCACCATTTAGAACATTTAGGAATAAAAATAATTGACTAGAATCTAATCCGAGTCTTTTACTTACCAATAAATATTGTATTATCTCTGCTTGCATCATAGAATACAACATGCCTCTTGAATTGATACACAATATCCTACACTGAATATAACTAATACATTTTGAGGATGATGTTGTATGGATGTATCTATGAGAATTGTAAATATCCATAGGATAAGTTCCATCCTAGAATAAACTCATAATATCTACACACATCAAGAAATATTTCTTAAACACCAACTAGGATATTAAATTATAAGGATGATAGAACTATCTCTATTACAAGTCCCAAATCATGGAGTTGGGTGGGTAAAATGAAGGACTTCATAGAACCTAAATAAAAAATGGAATAAACCCAAGTAGAAAATAAGCATATAATACCTTTATTGATATGTAGATCACCCGAATCTAATAAGTATAAGGCATGAATTTGACCACAGCCTGATTTATGGCATATTCAAACCTCATAGAGACTAACTCCATGTTTGTGCTCTTTTTTCTATACCTATGAATGAGGGTCATCAAATTTTTTTTCTCTACCCACCCTGTTAACTATCTTATGGTTAGAATATATAAGAATATACTACTACTATTTACTTGGGGGATACTAAGGCAATATATGAGCCTGAAGAGGGCCACCTAATCTAGGCTAACTATTGAGGAAGTTTTGTCACTCTGGATTCTAATAGACATGACTTATATTAGAATATAAAACCATGTCTAATTTATTTGTAGGATTTTGAGAAAAATAAACCTCAGTGAAATCAGATGAAGATTATTAGAACTGACTCCCAACTGTCTGAACATTATAATGACTAGAAAATTAATAACTTCTGGCCATATCTCTACTCCATGTAGAGTCTTAGAGACTCACCTCTCATGAATATCTAGTCTTATCTATCACCCTATTAACAAACTCTTCCCTCACCAATACCTCAAGATATGTCAACAATATAGTCAAGGTGACTTGGTGTTAGATCATTGGATGTAAATAATTTCAAAAATATCCTTCCCTAGCTTTCTTATATTGAAAAATGTCTACCGAATGACAAAAGATATTTTTATATCACATACTAAACCCCCACATGCTAGAATTCATCTCATGGATAATAATAATTTCCAATTGAAAATATATCTTCATGGTAAAAGAAATAAAATTATTCTAAAACTAATCATGAAACTTCTCACATAAAATGGCCAACTCCTCGTAATCCCTGAGGAACAAGAACCACCACTATCGATCTTCCCCACATAACACTATCATAGCCGCCAATAAAACCTAGTGACCACTGTAAGTATTTATTGAATTGAAGGAAATCTCCTCCTACTCCATACAAGACTCAATCATATAATCTAACACAATACCCTCATAATTATATATAAATTAGTGCTAAAACTCTCAAAGAGTCATATAATAATCTTTGTTATCATCTTCCACCCTAAGATGATCTGTTAGCACATCTTTTTGAAACTCATAAATTAAACTCGATAGATATTTCAACCTGGATCAATTCTTATAAAAGAAAAAATGTCGGGGAATCTTAAACATAAAATATAGAACATTTAATGTTAATTAATTAATTTTAATTTCAATCTAATTCACATTTTCTACTCAATTCAAACATAGTAACAAAAAATCATGATTCTTGATCCTTGACTTGGACTCCACCCTATAAGAAACATCATTTTTAGCATTTTCAGTAAAGTTGAAGGTCCTTGCCTCATATTATATGGGAACCTCAATAATTGTGTCATAGCTAGTATCCCTAGTTTATATTATGTACCAAGTTCATATGATACTATTTATCTACCAACCTATGAAATCCCCACTAGTTCTTATTTCCAAAATCCATCCTATCTCTCAACCATCACCTCTAATACCACTTCCTCATGGCCACCCCTCAACTGATACATCTCCTTGGTTGGTAGTGAATATGGTGATGACTTCCAAGTCTTAACTCCAATAGTACATGGGCTAGAGGCTATAATAGAGGGCATGGAATGCATAAAAATTAGAGGAATTGGCCTAAATATAAAGATCTTAAGAATAAGAGACAAGATGAGATCCACCAATAAAATCCAAATAAGAAATGAATAAACTTTTGCAATACATAAATATGATGTCACACATAACTATAAATAACTAAAATACCAAAATAAATCTTTGTAATTGACCACAAACTTTGACTGCTATTAAATAACCGCTCTAAGATAGTAACAACCCACTTAATCACAAACTAGCTCCCAAGACTTGAAAAACATTATATATATAGGGTTTTCATAAAGTTATACTCAATAAGTTCTTCCTTACAAGCTTCATGTAAATGTTAAAAAAATTATAATAAATCCTAGTGAATAAATTGGTGAAAAAATCATCACCTAAATAGATAAACCAATGTCCTATCCTGACCATGGATTTCTAACCATGTAACGCATAAGAGTAGCATATCCATATCAAAAATATAAATAAGTAAGGTAAAATTCTTCCACTTCCTCACTTATTTTTCACTCTCATTCCCTAATTTTAAATGTCACCCGATCCCATCCCTTTTATAAATCACTTCACCTATGATGTGGGTTATTCCCCAATTTTTCCTACCCTAGTCCCGCATAGGGCCCAACATCTCATGTTGGCATTTTTCCACATTTCCATCACATCCATAACCACTAAGAATGTTTGGAAGCCACTACATCCCATTTATCATTAAATATAACTCAAGATACTACAACCCGTGCATGTAAACCAATAAGAAATCACAACCACCATGGCTGGATACAAGTAAATGATATAACCTCAATGTGCTATAGTCCACACATAAATGTATTGTAAAACCAAGATCTATCAAAACCTATATAGACATGTACCATATACCATAATACAATACAAACTAGATATACCCACACCTCTTGATATATCTGAAGAGATATTTAAGAAGAGGTAGAATTTTTTCATCTATTCTCTCAGAAACCTAGATATTGAGAAAAATACCCATACCCAAAACATTTGGGAATCAGCTACCCATCTGACTTGGGTGGTGGAGTGTATGAAATAAAAATATTATAAGAATATATCATGAATAACCACACTAAGGGAAATTACATAGCCTTAGAAACAACCACAACTATTATCCCACATGAGACTGGGTTTATACCAATACGGTTTAGAAAACTAGATTTTATATAAGAACATAAATATCAATATTCAACACCATTAACCATTTTATTTTTGTAATTATCAATTAATAACCACTAATTAGTTCAATTATAAATTATGAATTCATCATTTCAATTTTATCCTAATACATCATGCTTAAAAATTCACATTATAAATTTTATTTATTCTATTGCATTCTATCATATAATATATTCAAACTATCCCCTGGTATCCCTTATTATCATTACTAACATCAACATCCATCCCATGATCTAATTGATAATTCATTTTCCATTCTATATTTGATTATTCTAAGACTTATATGAAGCTACCATAAGTTGATTCACTCATAGTAAATTTATCCAAATGTGGTAGGTAGTTAGTAATCATAAAAAATAACTATATAAAATTATTCTATAAAAAATCATCACATTGTTCAAGCCCAAATCTCATCCCAAACCAATTAACCAACACAAATGTCTAACTAACAGGAAGTCCCAACTCTCAACATGCACCATCCATAACAACATCAACATTATCTAAAAAAAAGGAAACGAGTAAGCCCTAATATAAACTTTTCCTTCTATCCCAACTATAAAAACCCCGCACATCAAATCAAAGTAAAGATATACCCCCATAGATCACAAATACATGGAAATAATGATTTTTTAACACAAAAATTTAGAGAGAAACTAAGGATATATTACCAAGGAATATAATATTATAATAAACAAGGATGGGATTTCTCCATCCCAAATATTTAACTCTAATAAAGTATATTTTAATTACTATTTTGAATCAACCAATTAATTATGAATATATTTCTTCAATGATCAACCTATAAAAACTTATATAAATAGTTATGAATCAACCATAAACATTATACAACCAACATTTTCATGTTTAACAAATTTTAGGATGTATTATAATTAAATTCACATGAATTTTTCCTTAGTCTCATCATCATTACTAGATGTATGTTATTTATCCAATTTCAAGCATATCAATTATTCTAAACAACCACAATAAACATAGTAAATTCATAACACACTATCTAAATAGTATTAAATGGAACCAAAACTAATCATCTCTACAAGAGATCACAAAACACTTTTGTTTTCAATTTTAATTATAGTTAGTATCTTTATTTATGTTAATTCCACCACTAAAAAATAAAAATAAATCATTATACTTTCACATCGATACATAAAATGATGAATAACAAATACATTACCCAAATTAAAATATTTCAAAATTCTCTAAAAATAAAAGAAAAAACAAGGATTGAACACCAATAAAATTAAAGAAAACCATATTAGATCCAACCCATACGAAACTATTATCAACTCATGATTGAATCTCAACCCCAGTAAGAGGAACTCCACCAAAACTTACCTATGAAAAGAATAAACAAGAAAGATAATGAGAAGAGGAGAAGAGAGTACCTAGATATTATAGAATTAAATACAAAAAATCTAAGTGGTTAATATCTAAAATATATATATATATATATATATAGGGCTTGGAGGTCCTAGGAGTTATCTAGGTTTTAAATAAATAAACCAAGAAAGTATAGACCCTCTTTTTACAGTGGAATCTTTAATGGACTCTACCACTGTGCGATGACTAACATTTTTCCCATGGTTCCCCTTAGTCAAAGAAGATTTTATTTTTCAACTATTTGAAATGGTTAGAACCCATCATCCTTATATATTTTAAAAATAAACATAAATTTTTTTACTAACACTATTCCTTGAACAACTATGTGGTAGACAAAATGTCATACCCCAAGGAAACCACCATGACCACCCTCTATAACACAATAGATAATCCCCATCCATTTCATCTCTCCATGAATAAGAATATAGGATGGAGAGACCTAGATATTTGTTTTCTAAGAATTTATATTGTCCTCATTTCCTATAGGGAGACACTTATGATCTCTATTGAAACTATTCCCTTCAATATAGTGTAAATCCCTTCTCTATTTCCCACAAGGAAACTTTCTCAGAAAAACTCCTTCTAAATTTGACCCTTATGTGTTTTTATAGATATATAACTATAATAAACACATAGCCATATAAAAATACCCATGTACTTGAAATGGTTAATAAAAAATAGATTTCCCCATGGGGAAACTCCAAAACAACATTACACCACACCCATTGCTTCTAAATCAGTATAACTATGGCTAGAACGACACAAAAAACTCTAATGTGGTGAACCTAAAGATATGAAAAACTCAAATATTTTCTTCTAAACTCATCGAATCTCTATTGATACACTTCTAATACCTTGGAAAATGTAAAGGGTGGGACTTGTAAAACAAATCCCTTTTATTATTCCTCTCATCAAAAGAAGAAAATACTTTGTGGAAATAGAGGATAGGAATTATTTAATATAAAATCACATAAAATCTATCTAATATAAAATTAGTAGTGGAAATACATAATTTGAATAGAAAATAATAGTTTTGGTGTGATTCATGCATACGCGGGTAGATAGTATGTAAACCATATCGACAGAAGATGAAGCGAGCATCCAACATATTTGATATAGTGCACACTATTGTTTGAAACCCAATGAATAATTTAAGGCACACATGGATAAAAATATTTAATTATTTTTATTAACGATTCTCGTAGAATGGTGTGTGTTATTTTTATAAAAATAAAGCGAGAGGTAATTTATTACATGATGGGATATAAAAGGATAGTAGAGACTACAATATGACATAATATCAAGACTCTATTATTAGATAATGGAATATAATACATGGCCACTAAGTTCAGAAATTATCTTTAAAAACAAAGAAATAATTATGAGGTTTCCTCAGTTAGGGAACCACAAAAAATGGGGTTGTTTAACATAGGAATAAGATTGTAAATAATACATATAATACAATAGCTATAGAAATTAATGTATCAAAATTATACTAGAAGTAGTAAGTCTAGGTTGCTATATAAACCCAAAATTAGGTTTTCTTAATCCATAAAGATGAAAAATCCCCCTATGAGATGTGTCACAGAAGGAATCAATCACTAAAGAATTTCTGTGTTTTTATAAGTAGTTCTATATTCAAAATGAAGAATAAAATTAGTGAAAATATGGATATTATAACGACTCAGGCTTGATATACATGGATATTACATCATTTTAGATGAATATATAGTACATTATGAAAATACATTCCTAGAGACCATAATTATTTAGGGTATTTGGAAACATGGAAACTAAATCATCTATCATGGAGAAATATCATCAACATATGCATACAGATCTCCACCTTTAGTACTAATACCTAAAACCTTTCTTCAAAACATGTGTAAAGGAAAGATAAAAAAGGGGTGATCTCAAATGATCAGTAAGGGTAAACAAGGGAGATATGCAAGCATTATCATGAGAATAAGGGTATGATAACATTATCCCAAAATTATAAGATCATACCATACATATCAAATACCATATACTTGAATCATTTCATAATGGTTGGTAGTTCATAAGGCATGAGTCTCAAGGAAATAAATAACATAAACCATGAAAGCATAACAAAGGAATAAAACATGGAATTTTGGGAGATACATAAGAAAATATAATGATTTCAATAGTAGTAATGGCATTGCTGTTGAGACCATATTAGTGGAAAAATTCCTTTACTGAACCAAGTTCACACCCCAATCCATCCCTGTATTACTAAACCTAGTTCACCCCTCATTCCAACCCTGTATTACTGAACCGATTTTATTTCCTGTTCCAGCCCTATAATACTGAACTGAGTTCATTTCTCATTCCATCCAAGTCTATCTCTTGAGATATAAATCACTCCCCAACTTATTGAATGGAGATATGACTCTCACCCATATCATAATGAAATCATACATACGTGTTCTAATAAATTATAAACAATCATATCATAACACATGAAATGAAATAGGTAGCAAAATCATGTAATCATATCATAACATGTGGAAAATATACAAGTTCTATAATTACTTCATCAAAATAATAACCCCTGAAACATAATTTTTTTTTATAAACATATAACCCATGACTGAGAAACATATTTCATATACATATAACCCATGAACAAAAAAAGGATTTCACAAACATATAAACTGTGAAAGAGAAATAGGTTTTATAAATACCCTGACATTAAGAATAACCCTTTCCTAGAAATAATATGAATGAAACCTTTAGATCATTTCCTAGTAGGAAATGAGTAAAATCAAATAATTTCATCTTAGATGGAAAATAATTTTGAAATATCATTAAAAAAAATTTCTTGAAAAAAATATCTTTCATTCCTTGATAAATACTTTATAATACATAAAACCATTTGAAAATAATTTTCTTAGAAAATAGCTTGGAAATTTATAAAGAATACTTGAAATCATTTTGAAAACTTTTTTACTTGAAAACTTATAAAATATTCTTCAAAACATTTTAATTTTTTTTTCTTTAAAAACAATTTAAAAACATGTAAATAAATATTAAAAATGTTTTGAAAACCTTTTTACTTGAAAATATATGATTGATTATTGAATTTTTTTTGAATACCATTTCTTTGAAAATACAATAGAACTTATAATTAAGGCTTAAAATAATTTATATAACCATTTTCCTTGAAACTTTATAAGGGAATCTTTAAATTTTTTTGAAAAAAATTTCATTGAAAATAACTTTTAAAAAGACATTCATAAAAATTAATCTTTAATCATGAAAATAAATCTTCGAAGGATTGATGGTGGATAAATCTGTAAATGTCATATGAGGTAAAAATAACCTTCCTTGTTTACGATAAAAAGATTAGAAAAATTCCTCATTTGGAAAGTTACAAGAATATTCCCTTAAAAACATTAGCATAATAAAAAAACAGTGAAAATTTCTTTTAATGATCATAGAATAATAATACAATATTCTTGGAAACCCTTTTTAGAAATCATATATTTTTGATCAAAGAGAGGGTAAAGTGAAGCTTTCTTAAAAATACATTCTTAGATATCTTATATTCTAAAGAGTATACATATGGTTCCTATACATTAATATATCATGAATAAATAGAGCATAATAAATGAAATGAATTATCTTGATAGATGCATAATAATATTTAATCAAAGGAAGCATAAACATAAACAATCTCTAAAAGCGAGAAGATTGTCTCAATAAACTCTTATAACTTGGTAACATGGGTTGATACTCTCTATGTAATAAATGGAAATTAAAATAGTCTTAAAATATAATTAAAAGTATTATATTAATGATATTACGTGTAAAATGGAAGTATATACACCTCTAATAGAATTTAGGTTCATAATAAAGCATGAGTCTCAAAGAAGGCATATTGAGACAAAAATGTTTCACCGATTTGGTAGCTTTTTAAACTTATACCCCTTGAAAGAAATACCATAAAATGGATATCTGAATACCCATAAATTTATGTAAAATATACATGTAATACAATAATGGTTAGTACATACACCACACAAAGGGAATGAATTGAAAACATATCATGTATCTCATGGAAATAAAAAGTGAGATAAAACTCCCTTACCTTGTGTCTTGAATCTCATCGTAATCATTCAAACCACCTACATAATAAATATAAATTTGTTATAAATATTTTAAAGAGACATATTATTTTATCTAATACCATATATTGTTTTATTATGATCTTATATTACATGCTTGTTAACAATCCTATGTTAAGGTTTCACTTTGGGTAATATTCACTTTGTTCTTCACATGTGTCTTAATTTGTTATATCTTTGGTACTTATAATTATATCATGATTCCAGAATTTAAAAAAATGATATAAATATAATTTATACTCATTATATGTATATTATAATAATTTATAGAATATATAAGTATGAAATGGAATACACCATTCATGGAGACAGCAGTCCGTACGCACGCATGCATGCTATTTCCGTTTAATTGTCATGTTTAAATAAAAAAAGTAATATATATATATATATGTATGTATATACATATCATTATTAAAGTATATTTATTATGTCATATATATCCTATATATTTACTAAAACCATCATTAATACAGTCCATTTAGTGTAAGAACGAATCATATGACTTTGAGGAGGCAGTAGTCCACACTTCCTCAAACAAAATTATCGTATTAACACAAGATGGAAAACATAAAGGTACATTCTAAATAAAAATTACAGAAGAATAAATAAATTATAAATATAATAAATATAATATATAAATATATTTTCAATCATAATGGACACCATGATAGGTGGTAATGACAAAATGAACAATCATTGTTTCATGTCGCATTAGTTCATCGTACACAGAAACAATATGTTCGTTACCCATATGATGGAGGTGTGTGTAAGTGTAGGTAGAACCATTTACATAGCCACATACTAGTATATTTTGGATATTGGTGTTTTTATATAATAATATAATAAAGATATTTTAAGGGGATGAAGAAGGATGATAAAAGAAAGGACTTGAGAGAAGATGTTACCTCTTAATCGGGTAACTCGTTTTGGATTGTACCAAAAGGATTACTTGGATTGAATTATGCCCAAGTAAGGGCTTCTAGGAGTAAGGAACAGGTGTTGGGAAGTTAATTGGTCAGATTTTGGATGAAACTAATAGGTTTTAGAGGTTTGAGGATGTGGGAGAGGTGGTTGCCTTTTAAAGGGAAGGAAAAGGACTCACTTGGAATGTTTGAAAACAAGTTAGGTGTAAACATGTTATTACCTAAACAAAGTCATAAAAAACCAACCTAAATCAATAATTAAAGGGTTATAGATGCAATATGTCCAGAAAATAGGCTTTTGACAAGTTTATTGGTAATTTGGGCTTCTAAGATTACGTTTTAGTCCCTCATTAAGCTTAATCTGACCTTAATCATTGTGATTAATTTTAATCACTTTTTCTAATATTTTTGTCCAAATAATTAAGATGATATTATTATAATATAAATACAAAACTTATTAAAATAGTTTATGTCACTTTTTCAAAATTTAATTCACCAATTCGGAAAAATTAAGATTAATGTTAAGCCCGCATATGAGACGAAATTACAGGTTTTTAAAGTAAAAAGAAGTTAAAAAAGTTTATTATGTTTTTATATTAAATATCAAAGTGAAATTGATCTAATGACATAAATTGTATAAATTGATGTATAATTGATCTAATGTGAACATAAAACAAAATTTTAATATATTTAAAAATTAATGATTATTTAAATGAAAAGGCTGTGTTTAACTAAAAAGTGATATTTTTCCATATTCATCAAAAAATGAATCTTCTCAGAACAATACAAAAAATTCACCCTAAGATAATTTAAAAATTATAAATTCAAAAATAAAGTTTATTTTTTAAAATTAAATTTATAAATATTTCTAAACTTAATTTTATTATTAAAAGCGGTTCATTCGAGAAAACAATATTTTTAAACCTGCAAAGGAGTTTACCGTAAATTACATCTTTCATAATCTTTATGTTTTATTTCTATAAAACCATTATAAAAAATATTTAAAAATTTGTTGTTAATATTAATATAACTAATTCTAATGGATAATTTATACTTAAATCATTTAAATATAATAAAATGATGCTTTGTAGAAACTAAGTGCTGCGTGTAACGTATGCAAAGTCGGTGTTGCGTATAGTGCAAACCAAGTTGGTATTATGTGTAGTGGAAGCCAAGTCAGTATTTAATGTAGCGTAATACAAGTTAGTGTCATTTGAATGAAATTTTTGACATTGTGTTTTAATATATATATATATATATATATTTCCAGTGTATTTGAAATGAAAAATATCAAAAAGATAAATTAATTCAAAAAAAAATTCACAAAATATCGGGGTGTTAAATTATACCCCAAATAAAACTAATTTCACCCTAAAATTAATTTGGGTTATAAAAGGTTTAATACTTGAATGTTTCATTCATAGAAACCCAGATCGTAAAAATGAATACTAAAACTCCTCTTAAAAAGGGAAAGTTGGAACCATAACGGTTACCCAAAGTAACATATTACTAGGTTTCCACATAGAAGAACATAGGTTGGAAGTGAATATTGGACATGGAGGAAAAGAAAAAATATTTATAGGAATTTATTGAGGTCATCAATTAAAAATAAGTGAATGATAAAAGAAAAGTTGAGGGCCTCAAAGTCATAAATCTGTTATGATTTAAAATGTCACCAGTTCAACATAATTAAGGTTTTGGGACAAAACGTTTTATTTTCAACATTATCCTAATATTGATTAATTATTTTATTGACCCATAATATAAGGAAATATAATTACTTGATGTAAACAAAATTTCATTTTCTAATTCATCCATTACTTCGGGTAATGGACATCCAAAAATTAACTTTTATGCCTGAAGTGAAAAAATACACTTTTAGAATATCTTAAGGCTCATAAAAGAGTGAAATGTATAACTATTTATCTATAAATATTATTAAAAATAAATATAGTAAATACATTAATCTATAAACATAAAAATTAACACTTCTATTTCATCATAAATAATTATTCATCAAAAATAATTATAGATTAACCAGGACATTGTGTAGGCTAGTGGTAGACGTGAAACCCTTATCATCCTTCGGTCATGGGTTTAAGACCCACGACCTTGTTGGACTTGATTGGCTATCACCCAACATACATGATGTCCTATTATAAAACCATACTAATATAATTTCCAAAATATAATGGACACCCTTTAAATAAGGTTAATCACTATATAACCTTTTAACCAAGGTTTTCCATAAAATATTAATACATAAATATTTCCTACAAAGTTTAACATAAAATTTTCATGAATGGATAACCTTATAACCCTTATGAATTATGAAAATCCAAAACCATAGAAAGAAAGTCACAAAACCAACTTAACGTTGATCCCCCATATGTCACAAAGTATCTCTTGGTTGTCACATTCCAAACATGTGAATACCCTCGTGGTAAATTATCTTGGAACATGGTAATAACCTAAATTAATATAAATAAATATTTTAAAGAATTAAGGATTCATTATTCAATAAATTACTGGATATATTCCATAAATAAAATCTTCTTTAAACTTCATCCATGATAGGATGAACTACTTGTAAGAATGTGCTAAATTTGTTCCAAGGTAATAAATAACTTCAAATTTAATTATTTATATCCCACATATCATTATCCAAGCAACATTATCACAACATAAAGAATATATTAAGGTTTATATTTACATTAATCATGTGTTTTCCATAGACATGACCTCGCCATTATATCACTTTTCTATTCCATTGGAACCATTCAATGTGTTATTGTAAATCCGTAGTGAAAAAACATAAACCAAACAATCCTTATAAATTTAACCTTTCATATAACAAACTTATTGAATACAAATACATAAAAAATTTATTATCCCACTTCATATTTCTTCCATTAATAAGGATACTTCATCATATTACACATTACCTCCTTCTATTCACATTTCGTCTCTTGTCTATTCATAATTAGAAATGTAACTATTACCCATACCACCTTAATAAACCTTTTCAGGATATTTCCTATTGGGACATTTAGTTGCATAATTACAATTTATTCAACACTAAAAACACTTAACCATTGATTATATTGTTGGAAGGACAATATTCTCATCCATTTCATTAATCGAACTCTTTATTTTCCCTTCCAGTCACTTTCATTGTGTCATTGTTTACCACATTCAAAAAATAATTTCATTCCTCTAATAAATTTACTTAAGTTATTATTTCCACATTATTGGAACATAGGAAACCAAATATTCATTCCTTCATGGTCTCTATTACATGAAATCTTAGCGAACTCCTTTTTTCTCTTCATCGGTGAGTGTGAGGTTGGTGAAGTTATATGTTCTTAATCATGTTCTGTTAAAATTGATTAGGAATGACCACAACATCTTTCACTTTAGTGATCATCCCAATTGACTGATCATCAATAAATCATCCATCACATTCAACCTTAATCCAATTACTTTTGGTTCCCACCATTGACTGAAATTAGAAGCACAATGTGATCATTACTCATCACTACTGAAGACTACATAGTCATGAACATATGTTCTCATAGGATTTATCAATCATGAAACCTTCCTTAGTCTACGACACCCTTGGTTCATCCTAGGTTTTTCATAGCCAACTTATATTTAAATCCTTCATGATGGTTTATATAGAGAATGTGAATTCCCAAAGCATATCCCTCGAGAGTGTCAAACCTGGTGTGAAGCAAGGCCCATTGTTGTGTACCAGATTACCCCGAGTCAATATTGGAACATCTTTATGGAGTTTTTACCCCTAGGTATATATATACAAGATCCACATCCACTTATAGAATCCAGACATGGATGTATTTATAGGAAACCAATCACTATACCCTTTACCAAAATTCCAGGATATTTTCTTAAATGTCAACTCATCCTTATAATTATCCTTAGATACATCCCTAAATATATCCTTAGAAATATACCTCGGGATATCAATAAAGTTTTCTCATCCTAGTTTCTAAAGGTAGAATAAACCTTTTATTTGATACCAACTATAACGACCCAGACCTGACATACATGGATATTACATCCTTTTGGACGAATATTTAGTACATTACAAAAATACATGCTTGAGGATTGTAATAGTTTAGTGTCTTTGGAAACATAGAAAGAAAATATTCGATCCGAGAGAATGATCATAGAAATATCAATAAAGATGTCCACCTTTAGTACTTCTACCTAAAACCTTTCTTCCTAACTTGGGGAAAGAAAACATAAGAAAGGGGGGAGCACAAATGCTTATCAAGGGTAAACAAGGGAGATATGTAAGAATAATAATGAGCATAAGGGTATGAAAATGTGATTATGAAAATATATGATCATACCCTATATATAACATATCATATACACAAATCATGGCTTAAATATTGGCAGTTCATAAGGAATGAATCTTAAGGAAATAAATAACATAATCTATGAAACTATTACATTAAAATACAACATGGAATTGTGGAAGACACATAAGTATATATAATTATTTTCAGAGTAGTGAAAACATTTCTCCTGAGAGAATATTAGTAGACAAAGTCCTTTACTAAACCAGGTGCACACACCGTTACATCCCTGTATTACTGAACCGAGTTTTCCCCTCGTTCCTGCCCTCTATTACTAGACTGAGTTCATCCCTTATTCTAGCTCTGTATTATTGAACCAAGTTCATTTCCCTGTCCTGGACTACAATATTGGACATAGTTCATTTCTCGTTCCACCCATGTCTATCTCTTGAGATATAAATCATTACCCAATGCATTGGGGGGATATATAGGTCCCACCCATATAATAATGAAATCATACATACATTTTCCACAAAATTATAAACAATCATATCATAACCCATGAAATGTAATGGGTATAAAAAACATGCAATAATATCATTACCTATGAATAAGATATAGGTTCTATAATAATTTCATTAACATCATAACTCATGAAAGAGAAATTTATTTCATAAATATATAACCTGCGAAATAGAAACACATTTTATAAACATATAACCCATGAAATACAAATGGATTTCATAAACATATAACCCTTGATAGAGAAATGGTTTTCATAAAGACCATGGAATTAACAATAACCCATTCATAGAAAGAATATGATTAGAACCTTTAGATCATTTCCTAAAATGGTATGAGTAACATCAACGAATGGAATCTTAGATGGAAAATAATTTTAAAATATATTTCAAAAACATTTCTTGAGAAAAATATACTTTATTATTTGAAAAATATTTTTTAATATTTAAAACTATTTGAAAATAATTTTTATAAAAAATACATTGAAAACTTATACATAATACTTGAAATAATTTGGAAAAACTTTTTCTTTGAAAAATTATAAAATATGCATAAAAACATTTTAAAAACCATTTTTTGTGAAAAATATTTGAAAACATATAACGAAATATTAAAAATGTTTTGAAAACCTTTTTACTTGAAAACATATGAAAGAATCTTGAATTTTTTTGAAAGAAATTTCTTCGAAAATACTTTGGAAACTTCTAAATGGGGCTTGAAATCATTTTGAAAACTATTTTCCTTAAAAAATTATAGAAGAAACTTTATTTTTTTTGAAACACATTTCTTTTAAAATAATTTTTAAAATAATTTTCTTAAAAATTATACTTTAAACATGAAAATAAATCTTCAAATGATTGACGGAGGAAAAATCCGTACATGTCATATGAACATTCATTTTATATGATAAAAAGGTTATAAAAATGACGCATTTGTAAAGAAAAAATACTATTCATTTGAAAACACTAGAATAAGTAAAAATGGTTAAAAATAAATTTTAATGATCATATGATAATAGTATAATATTCTTTGAAACCCTTTTTAGAAAACATAGATTTCCTACCTAAGAGAGGGTAAAGTCGTGATTTATTAAAAATACTTTCTTAACTATATTATGTACCAAAGAGTATAAATGTGGTACCAATAAATGAATATATTATGAATAACCTGAGGATAAGAAATTTCATGAATGTTCTTGAAAGATGGGTTATATTATTGAATCAAAGGCAGCATAAACATAAATAATCTCAGAAAGCGAGGAGATTGTATCAATAAACTCTTATAATATAGTAACTTTGTATCATACTATCCATGTAAGAAAAATAAAATAAATTAATATTAAAATATCCTTATAATTAAGATATTAATGATATAATATTGAAAATGTAATTATATACACCTCTAATATAATTTAGGTGTATAACAAATCATGAGTCTCAAAGAAGGAAAATTGAGACAAAACTGTTTCACTGATTAAGTAACTTTCTAAAATTATACCCGATGAAATAAATATCCTAAAATGGATATGTGAATACCCATAAATTGAAGTATAATATACATGTAATACAATCTTGTGAAGTATGTATGTCACGAACCGGTCTGAGTCGACCCTGAACTGGTCACCCAGGCCAGCCTGCAACAAGTCCGGAGAGGCGTTCCCGATCCTCCTAGAATGGCGACAAGAACCAATGGAATCGATAGAGTACACAAGGGAACAATTTCACCCATATATTAAAAATCAAATGAATAGTGTAAAGAAAAGGACAACCCAAAATACATTTATATAAAAATTGAACTGAACATTATTTGTACAAGAAACTGAAAGTACAACTAAGCCAACAACTCAACTGACCAAACCCGATAACCAACTAACTCCATGTGACCTCGCTAGTCACTCTCCAACAAAATGATCACACATCACCCAAGGTGATCGAAATCAAGCTGAAACCTGCACAAGGGCTAAAAATAGAAGACTATAGGCGTGAGTATTAAAACTCAGTAGGTTAGCCCGATATTATATTCCCAATGCACATTCCTTTAAAATAAAAGAAACATAAATTTATAGTTTTAAATTCAATATATGAAATTATGGTTTTAAAATGAGGTTCCATGCATAATAATTATCAGACAAAAACATGCATGTTTAATAAACAAAAATGCAAGTAACATTTTTTTTAAAGAGGTGCAACTTCAAAATGAAAATAGTTTTCAAGAGGGATGATTTAAAGAATTTTATCCTTTAAATAAATCACACACAATACTGAATTTACCAACCAAACACACTGTATGCTGACGGTGACTACAAAAGATCCAATGAGCACAAGTCATGGGAACACCCCAAGGTACTAGTCAATTGTGAGCCCCAGGTACCTCGTATCTCGGTGAAATTAACCATAATAAATATCCATTCTTGTGCATGGTCCACTATTAGGAAAAATAACCATAACCTAGTGGTCACTAATAATCATCATCATCATAGTTTAGTTAGTGTTGTCATCGTCAAACTTGCTACGTGAAACAGGGGGCAAACCCCACAGAATCACTAGAATACTAGTACACGTCCGCCCACCTAGATACCCAGGATTCCCTTTAGTGTTCAATCAAGTTAAACATATTATAAAATAAACATTTCACATCAAAATTACATTCCCAAACCATAAAAACACAAACAGCCCATAAAATTTCTCCATATTTCTTACACAAATTAACAAACCGCTAAATATTTTCGCAAAACAATTTCATAATGTGTATTGAGGCTTTGCACATAAAACTCATTCAAAAACACTCTTTAAATTATAAAAACACTTCAAAACCATACCTAATCATATTTGTAAGCCCTAAAAACATTTAAAAAAATCATTTCATGCAACATAAAACAATACCAATTGCACAACTTGGTATATACAAGTAAAACACTGCTTCATTTTTAGGAAATGCCAAACGGGCCTTTAAACATTTTCTCAAAACTAACATTTGATGAAGTTATGCATTTAAATTTTATTATGGATGTGTGTAAACACCATTTAAATAATAAAACCACATTTATAAATCCCTTAAAAACACTTAGGTGACATATTCAAAACACAAACATTTTTATAAGAATGTGAAACGGGCCATTTTTCGGCAACTCGGTCCAAAACATGTTGTAAACAAAAAACCAATTGTTTGTAAAACAAAATCCAAATTTTAAAGCCAAAAAGGATCCCACAATAATTTTCTTACATGCTTAAAATATATTTAAAAATCCAACCAAATTATTTTAAATTGCACTACACAAAAAATCCAACCGGGTAATTTACCGAACACATGGCATGCACTCTTTGACAAAACAAGTTATGTTATGAAATTAAAAAGGGATAAAACACCACTTTCATTCCATAATGTTATTAAATATACTAAGATATATTCAAAATACTATAATCCATGTGCGAAAGCTCATGGAATAATTTATCAATCAAGAGGAGTGCACATTTATACCAAAACAACTATATTTTTAACAAAATAAGTCATAAAACATAATTTGAAAACAAAACCATTAGAACCAAAGTTTCACAGAAGAAAATTTCATATAAATAAGGATATAATAGAATTAAAATGATGAAACTTAAATGATAAAGGTTTGTGCAAGGGGTATCCTACCTCAAATCCATTGCGTAATGGAAACGCACACCCGAAATCACCCGTCGCGGGTTTATAAACCCTAAAACTATGAAGACCAGACATAAAAGAATATAAAATCCATAAAAAACCATGGTATAACAGATACATAGGTCTATAATGACTAGTGGAGATTATAAAACCATGAAATAACGAAAGGAGGAAGAAGAGGGAGGATAAAGGAGATGGAATATCACCTTTTCCACAAGAAAACGTTTCGTATTCCATTAGATATGCACCCCTAGAGAAAAGGGAATGGGATGAAACTTCACGGAGAGTCTCTTAAGGTATGGAAGAACCAGGTAAAGAATAATTTTTTGAAAAATAGAATGGATTGAATGAGTTATGTGTAAAACAATTTACCTTATCAATTCTGGGCGATTTTAGATATCTTGATAACTTTCACCCTAATCCGTGACACATATGAGCTGCAAAGAGGGTAAATCGATTATGAGGGTGATAATAGGGGTATTGGATTTTAGGGATATGTGGGAGAACCGAAAAATATTAAAAATTGAATTAGATATAAAAGAAAAAATATATTTTTTTAAAATAGGAAATGGGTCCATGGGCTGGCCCAATACCAAAATAAGTAACCCCAATTACCCATGCTTATGAATTTATATGGGGTAAAAAAGGATATTTAAATTTTAATATTTTAGTATAGGAAAAGTTTGAAGTTTAATGGGTGAAAAGGATGAAAAAAAAGAGTTATAAAAGAAAAAAAATTCGGTTTTTAAAACTGGAAATGGGCTCACGGTTGGCCCAAATCATGACGTAACCACCCTTTCTTCCAAAACTTTTAAAAAAGCAATGGGGATCCCAAATTAGGGTGGTTATACATATATGAAACTTAAAAACTCAATATTCATATCACAAAATACCCATGAAAAGGATCAGTATTTCCAATGGACCAGATCAATACAAAGACAAAAAAACCGGGTGTGACAATTCTCCCCACCATTAAAGATTTCCGCCCCTGAAAAGCCATAACACTTTTCGGCTGAAAAAATAAACACCTAAGGATTATTTAACAACATAATACAAACTCTAAAGATAAGTAGATATCGATCACCAAAAATTCAACTTAATAATCTTGCCCACACAAAACACAACTCACAACCACGTCTGGAGAATCAACGGAAAGATGAAGCCACCACCTCCACAACGAAGCCAAGAACCCGTTTGTTGGGCCTTCTCCCAATGAACCCAACCATCACCCAAACCAAAGAGCACTCACAAAAACCAAATATTCCAGGGGAGTCCCTAATGGACTCCCCACCATTAAGAAACAACTAGCACTAGAAAAGTTCTTAGGATGAAAATCCATGAGACCCATGGTGGGTCTCCGCACCATTAGAAACCAACTAGCAATGAACAGACAAGAATTCAACATGAGCTAAAATTGGGCCTCACTCAAACAAGCCCAAAAAAATATCTCCTACAAAAACCTTCAATACCAAGTTAATAGTGTTACAACATGGACATCTAAACCACCCACTCCCGAACGGAGGGCACAAGAACTGGGCCAAGACTTTTAGCACGGATCTGGATCCCCACCACTTGGGGAGGGGAGGGAAGGGGAAACAATAATTAGGCCATTTAAACTACAAATGAAACAAAGTAACTACCCAAAACTCTCCACCTATGAATAGGTAACACCAAGACTACCCCCGATTTTCATAGGAGGTCCACACAAGGACATTGATTGAAAACCCACATCCATGAAGGCATAACCATAGACATTGTGTGAGGGGTAAGTCCACCATGCTTGTTTCAAAAAAGGGAAATTCATATAAATGAGTAACCAAAACATTGACATAGAAACTAACTTACCAAAACAGAGGAAGAAGGATCCTAATCGATCACTCCACACCTCTGTCAATTTTCTGACTGCGTGAAAAGCTTCACTTCGAGGCCTATGGCTGGAGCCCTGATTCTTGAAGCATTTGCTGCACCACAGTCAAGTGATAAGGATCACACCACTCAAAAAACCTCACTTGATCACAAAAAAAAACCTTCATCTAAATAGGAACTCATAGATACATATCAAAATTATGTCTCACTCTGAACGAGGGGCAGAATGGATAAGGAATACGATGAAACACATCAACATCACCGAACACAACTGCTCCATCCAAAAGAATTATCACGACCTAGGAGCACTTTTAATAGATCCCAAACAGCTCTCTATTCCAACAAAAAGGTTGATGCATCATCAAAAGAGGTTGATTTCACATTTGAAATGAATCTTTAGGTTGATCAGCAGGAAAGATTTTTAACAGAGAACTATCCATGGCCACATCACAACATCAAAGAACATCTTTAGAAACCCAATGAAAATTACTCCAAAACTGAGCCACCAACAAGATATCATCTCAAGATACAACAAGAGTATGAATTCTAGATCACAAGGAATCTTACTGGAAAAACAACTTCTCTAAGACATTGAAAAATAAAGCCACATAACCATTGTTTTTAAAAAAAGGCCACAATTTTTCAGCTCAAAACACTTTTGAAAAACAAACTAACTTGGTGGGTTTCCACATTCACCAATGGTGTTTCATAAAGTCTCACCCATATGCTTATTTCCATGCCACCCCAGGCACCCAACCACCATACCATATAGGCCATCCTTCCAGATAAAAATAAAACCATGCATGTGAGCACCCATGAAAACACCAAAGGATAAAACAGAACAACATCATTCTAAAAAAAAATTTACCCTCAAAAGGAACACCAACCACCAAGTCAAAACCCTTTTCATATTTCACAAAAAAAAACACAATTCATTAAGAACCATTTTCATAAAAACCTACCCCTTTTCATTTTTAACAATTTTTAAAATAACCAAGTCACTCCAAACAACCCCTTCCCATTTTTTTTAAAAAAATTCAGCAAGGTATATTTTCATAATCCAAGTTCCATTGAGACCAATACCCTTTATAGGAAAACACCAACCGATCAAAACCAACTTCCAAAACTAATTTATCTGATTCAAAAACTTTTTAACATCCGAAAATACCCCATTTAAAACAAATATCTAGAATCACCTTAAAATGATTCACAATTTTAAAACATTTTATTTTAACAAACCACAAGTTTAGATTATGGATAATATAATCTTTTTAAATCATTTCCACTTCCCTCCATTTTTTTTTCACAAAAACACAACCTTCCAAAACCATTTTTATATTTAATTTATGAAAACCCCCTTTTTAACTTTTCAAAATCTAATCCTTAATTTAAAACTAATTTCCACAATTCTCACACAAGGATTTAAAAAAAAAATCAGAATTCAAGAATGGTTCAAGAGACCCAAAAAAAGGAACTAGTGTCGGTGGGTGACTTGACCATATGGTTGGCGGCCATATGTCAAACACAACACCAACATGGAGAGAATTTTTAGGACCATTACCCAGATCCACATGGCTTGTCAGGACCTACGAGCTCATAGAGGCCATTAGTCAGACACCCCTTATCATATCCGAACACCAAACAATCAACAAGAACAAAGAACACTAATAAAACCGGACTTCCCATGGAAACCCGAGGATTAGAACGAGAAAGAGTTCACGACGCTCTTCTTTCCATTACCCCTCAAGTGTCAACAATCCTACTCCATCTACCTTGAAATCCCTAAAATAAAAAGGGAACTCTAAAAAGAAAGGTCTGCTAAGAGCCGACCTCATCTGATAACATTTTGTCACGAACCGGTCCGAGTCGACCCTGAACCGGTCACCCAGGGCAGCCTGCAAAATGTCCCGAGAGGAGTTCCCGATCCTCCTAGGATGGAAACAAGCACCACAGGAATCAATAGAGTACACAAGGGAACGATTTCTCCAATATATGAAAAATCAAACAAACAACGGAAAAAAAGTACAGACCAAAATACATTTATATAAAAATTAAACTGAATATTATTTGTACAAGAAACTGAAAGTACAACTAAGCCAACAACTCAACTGACCAAACCTGATAACCAAATAACTTCATGTGACATCACTGGTCACTCTCCAAAAAAATGATCACACATCACCCAAGGTGATCGAACTCAAGCTGAATCCTGCACAAGGGATAAAAACAGAAGACTATAGGTGTGAGTATTAAGACTCAGTAGGTTAGCCCGATATTCTATTCCCAATGCACATTCCTTTAAAATAAAAGAAACATAAATTTATAGTTTTAAATTCAATATATGAAAGTATGGTTTTCAAGTGAGGTTCCATGCTATAATAATTATCAGACAAAAACATGCATGTTTAATAAACAGAAATGCAAGTAACAATTTTTTTAAACAGGTGCAAATTCAAAATGAAAATAGTTTTCAAGAGGGATGATTTTAATAATTTTATCCTTTAAATAAGTCACACACACTACTGAATTTACCAACCAAACACACCGTATGCCGATGGTGACTACAAAAGATCCAATGAGCACAAGTCATGGGAACACTCCAAGGTACCAGTCAGTTGTGAGCCCCAGGTACCTCATATCTCGGTGAAAGTAACCATAATAAATATCCATTCTCGTGCACGATCCACTGGTAGGGAACATACCCATAACCTATTGGTCCCTAATCATCATCATCATCATAGTTTATTTAGTGTTTTCATCGTCAAACTTGCTACATGAAACAGGGGAAAAACCCCACAGAATCACTAGCATACTAGTACACGTCCTCTCACCTAGATACCCGAGATTCCCTTTAGTTCTCAATAAAGTTACACATATTATCAAATACACATTTCACATTCAAATTCCATTCCAAAATCATAAAAACATAAACATCCCATAAAATTTCTTCACATTTCTTACACGAATCAACAAACCGCTAAATATTTTCGTAAAACAATTTCATGAAGTGTATTGAGGCTTTGCACATAAAACTCATTCAAAAACACTCTTTAAATTATAAACACACTTAAAAAACATACCAAATAATATTTGGAAGCCCTAAAAACGTTTAATAAAATCATTTAATGGACCATAAAATAATCCCAATTGCACAACTTCATATATACAAGTAAAACACTCCATTATTTTTAGGAAATTCCAAATGGGCCTTTAAACATTTTCTCAAATATAACGTTTGATGAAGTTATGCATTTAAATTTTATTAAGTAGGTGTGTAAAAACCATTTATATAATAAAACCACATTCATAAATCCTTTAAAACACTTAGGTGACATATTCAAAATACAAACATTTTTATAATAATGTGAAACGGGATATTTTTCGGCAACTCGGGCCAAAACATGTTGTAAACAAAAAACCAATTGTTTGTAAAAAAAAATCCATATTTTAAATCCAAAAAAGGACCCCAAAATAATTTTCTTACATGCTGAAAATATATTTAAAAATCTAAAAAAATTATTTTAAATTTCACTAGACACATAAAAGCCAGCAAGTTAATTTACCGAACACATGGCATGCACTCTTTAACAAAACAACTTATGTTAAGCACTTAAAAAGGGATAAAACACCACTTTAATGCCATAATGTTATTAAATATACTGAGACATATTCAAAATACTATAAACCAAGTGCGAAAGCTCATGGAATAATTTATCAAACAAGAGGAGTGCACATTTATACCAAAACAACTATATTTTTAACAAAATAAGTTATAAAACATAATTTGCAAACAAAACTTTTAGAACCAAAGTTCAACAGCAGAACATATCATATAAATAAGGATATAATAGAATTAAAATGATGAAACTTAAATGATAATGGTCTGTGCAAGGAGTATCCTACCTCTAATCCATGGCGTAATGGAAACGCACACTCGAAATCACCCGTTGCGGGTTTATAAACCCTAAAACTATGAAGACCGGACCTAAAAGAATATAAAATCCATCAAAAACCATGGTATAACAGATTCCTAGGTCTATCATGACTAGTGGAGATTATAAAACCATGAAATAACTAAAGGAGGAAGAAGAGCGAGGATAAAGGAGATGGAATCTCACCTTTTCCACAAGAAAACCTTTCGTATTCTATTATATCTGCACCCCTAGAGAAAAGTTAATGGGATGAAACTTCATGGAGAGTATCTTAAGGTCTGAAAGAACCAGTTAAATAATATTTTTTTTGAAACAAATCACATATTGAATGGGTTATGTGTAAAAATATTTACCTTATCAATTCTGGGATATTTGAGATATCTTGAGAACTGTCGCCCCAATAAGTGACCCATATGAGCTACAAAGATGCAAAATAGATTAATAGGGAGAGAATAGGGGTATTGGATTCTAGGGAGAGGTGGAATAACTTAAAAATATTAAAAATTGAATTATATATAAAAGATTTTTTTTTAAAACATGAAATGGTTCCATGGGCTGGCCCAATACCAAAATAAGTAACCCCAATTCCCCATGCTTATGAATTTATATGGGGTGAAAAAGGCTATGTAAGTTTTAATATGTCAGTATAGGAAAAGTGTGAATTTGAATGGGTGAAAAAGGATGAAAAACAAAAGAGTTATAAAAGAAACAAATTCGGTTTTTAAAACTGGAAATGGGCTCACGGTTGGCCCAAATCATGAAGTAACCACCCTTTCTTCAAAAACTCTTAAACAAGCAATGGGGATCCCAAATTAGGGTGGTTAGATATATATGAAACTTCAAAACTCAAGATTCATCTCACCAAATACCCATGAAAAGGATCGGGATTTCCAATGGACCAGATCAATACAAAGACAAAAAAAACCGGGTGTGACAATGTAAACCACACAAAAGGAAAGAGTGACTAAACTTTCATGTATCTCACAGAAATAAAAAGTGAGATAAAATCCCCTTACCTTATGTCTTGCCTCTGGTCATACCCATTCAAACCAGTTGTATAATAAATATAAATTTATTATAAATATTTTCAATAACCATATTATTATATCTAAAACCATATATGGTTTGATTATGACCTTATATTACCCGCTTGTTAACAATCCTATGTTAAGGTTTTACTTCGGGTAATATTCGCTTTGTTCTTCATATGTGTCTTAATTTGTTATATCTTTTATCCTTATACTTATTTCATGATTCCAGAATGTTAAAAATGATATAAATATAATTTGTATCCATTATATGTATATTATAATAATATATATAATATATAATTATGAAACATAATACACCGTTCATGGAGACGGAATACCGTATGTACAAATGAACGCTATTTCTGTTTAATTACCGCGTTGAAAGGAAAAAAGTAAAATAATTATTTGTATATATGTGTGTATATATATATCATTATTATAGAATATATATTATCCCATATATATCCTATATATTCACTAAAACCATCCTTGAGGGGGCAGTAGTCCATACTTCCTCAAACGAAATTATCATATTAACATACGATGAAAATCATAAAGGTATGTTCTAAATAAAAATAAAATAAGAATAAAGACATATTAAATATAATATATATCATATATAAACCTATTTTCCATCATAAGTTCCACCATAATTGGGGGTAATGGAAAAATGAACAATTATTGTTTCGTGAGGCAGTAGTTCACCATACACAGAAAAAATATATTCTGTTACCCATTAGATGAAGGTGTGTTTAAGTGTAGGTAAAAACATTTATATAAAAACATAAAAGTATATTTATGATACTATTTTTTTTGGGGAAAAACTCCCTCAAGGTATCATTGAAGCATTTTTGAGGTGATTGTGTTTTTTGACAAAGTGGACAACTATGCTGTGATTGTTGACAAAACAAACCATGACATAAAAATTGGTTGAAGAAGGGGATTTCATGGTGGAATGTCGAGTTCAAGAGCTGTGGTCAAAGATACATGTTTTATTCAATAATGTCGACAAAGGAATGGATGATCTGGAGGCGGTACAAAAAGAACAAATACAAGATGGCACCATTTTCCAGTGTTTGCCAAATTTCTGGGCCTGAAAATCATCAAATGAAGAAAAGTGGTTTTTGGAAACGGGACTTGCACACCGTGTACTTGAAGGCTTTGAAACTTTCACGCCATATGTTTTTCAAGATCAGATCATAAGAATATGGAAAACGGATAAGTGTCGCGCAAGTATTGGTGCTATCGTGCAAGTGACTTGCGCACTGTGAAAGAGACTTGCACGCCGATGGCTTGGAAGCTTGAGAACTTGCACGCCTATGGTTTTTCAAGATCAGAAGATCAAAATATGGCAAAGGAAAGAGGTTAGCACAAGTTTGGATGTGGGTCGCGCAAGTAACTGGCAGGGGAAGTGACCTGCGCACCGAGACCTACGCGTCGAGGGTTGACTTGCGCGCCTTCACGCAGGGTGGTCAATTTTCCTATAAATACTGGACCACCCCTCCTCATTTCTTATAGGTTTTCAACACTTTGAGAAATCAGAGCTCCCGTCGCGTAGGTGTGGTGGTCGCGCAAGTGGTGTGTGGTCGTGCAGGTGGAGTTGCGATCTAGTGGTAGAAGTTGTGCACCGGTTGGTAGAAACTGCGTGCCGGTTGGTAGTTGTGTGCCAATATTGGTTTGGGTGTAAAAGGAAGAGAGTCGCGCAGGTTTAGAGTTTGGGAAGCTTGTGGCACGCAAGTGTCTAAGGAAGAATTGCGTGGCAGTTTTGAATTGCATGCCGATACTTGCGCACCGAGATTGACTTGTGCGCCAAGTAAGGTTTATTTCCGGCAATGATTTTCAGGCTGTGTGGAAGCTGGAAGTTTTCCGGATACTTTCGGTGCAAAGAGATATTCATCTACGAGTGAAATTTGGACTTCAACAGAGCATCTACATACAGAGTAAGATGCATTAATTCATGCAAATGAAGAGACCTACAGGTCTATAAACTGTGAGTGGATCCTTTCTAACGCAGTGAGAAAAGGAAGAAGAAGAAGGCGATCCTCTCCACCGGCAGTGAGCTAGAGAGAGAGATATAGGGAGTGACCCTTGGTAAAGTAGTGAGCTGACCCTAAATCTTGTAAAGGCAGTGAGCTTGGGACAGAGTGACTGTACCCGAACCTTGTAATCCACACCTAGTGAAGTTTAGTGGAATTTGGTATGACCGGAAACTTATCGGCGTATGCTCCTTGGATGTAGCCCAGTGTGGGTGAACCAAGTAAAAATCGTTGTGTCCTGTGCATGCTTTACTTTCTGCTTACATTGTGCAACAAGAAAGAGAGAGAAGAGTGTTTTTCTTAACAATGAAACAAGATCAGAATGAGCCTTAATTTTAAATTAGTCATACACTGATTCACCCCCCTCTTAGGGTATTCAACCTTGTGGACCTAACAGTTTTTGTTATATAATATTAGAATAAATATATTTGGAGGGGGTGGAGAAGGAAAACATAATAAAGGACTTGAGAGAAGACATTACCTCTTAACCGGGTAACTCTTTTTTGTTTGTTCCAAAAGGCTTCTTTTTATTTCGTTCTCCACAAGGGAATGATTCTAGGAGTAATTGAGGGATGTTGAAAAGTTTATTGGGAATATCTTGTCTTAAATTAATATATTTTAGAGGTGTGAGGATGTGGGAGAGGTGATGACCTTTTATAGGGAAGGAAAATGACTCACTTGGAATTTTTGAAAACAAGTTAGGTGTACACATGTTATTACCTAAAAAAAGTCACTAAAAAACAACATAAATAAATAATGGAAGGTTTATGAATAAAATATATCTAGAAAATGGATTTTGGATAAGTTTCTAGGTGATTTTTCTCTTAATATTAAGGTTTAGTTCCTAATTAAGCTTAATTTGACCTTAATCGCTATGATTAATTTTAGTCACTTTTACTAATATTTTTGGTCAAAAAATTAAGTTGAAATTATTAGAATATAAATATTAAACATATTAAAATGTATTATGTCAGTTTTTTAAATTAAATTCACATATGTGGAAAATTAAGATTAAGATGGGATGAAATTATTGGGTTTTAACGTAGAAAGATGTTCAAAAGTTTATTAAGTTTTTATATTCAATTTCATAGTGAAATTAGTTATAATGACCTAAATTGTATTAATATATTCATAATTTATATAATGTCACATTAAAAAAAATTTATAATATAATTTAATATTAATAATTATTTAAAAAAAAAGGAATTTTTAAGTAAAAAGCTATTTTTTTCACTATTCCTCAAAAAATGAAGTTTCTCAGAAAAATACCAAAAATTCACCCTAATATAAATTAGACATTCAAAATTAAAAAATAAAGACTATTTTATAAAATTCAATTTCAAAATTTACCTAAAAATAATTTTATTATTAAAAGTTCTTCATTCGAGAAAATTATATTTTTAAACGTAAAAAAGGTTTTACAAAAAATTATATCTTTCATTATCTATATATCTTATTTATATAATAACATTATAAAAAATATTTAAAAATTAATTATTAATAATCATATAAATAATTTTAATGGCTCTATTATACTTATATCTTTTAAAAATAATAAAATGATACTTTTTAGAAACTTATTGTTACATATAACATACACCAAGTTGATGTTGCGTATAGCTCAAGCCAAATTGGTATTATGTGTAGTGCAAGACAAGTCGATATTATATTTAGTGCAAGGCATTTCGATATTTTATTCAGCACAATCCAATCAGTGTAGTGTGAAATAAATATTTTAATTAGTTTTATAATATATATATATATATAAATATATATATATATATATACATATATATATATATATATATATAACTATTTCCAGTGTCATGTGAAATGAAAAATATCGAAAAGATAAATTAATTAGAAAAAAATAATCAACAAAATCTCGGGGTGTTATAGATATAAAGTAGATGAAGGAGTGTTCATAGGATAATCAATATAGAGTAAATACTAAAAATTATTCAAAAAATGTTTAAATAAGATTTTATAATGAAAGTATGGTCAGGTTATTGAGGATAAAGAAGGGAAGAATTCTACAAATTCCAACCTAAATGAATTATTTGAAAAATATGAAAAATATTGTGAAAATCCTAATATTGTGAAATTTTCATCAATATAATATAAATACAAGGATTAATAAGTGGAAAAAATATATCCTAAAGAAAGTAAAACTATAACACAGATAAGAAGTTTCAGGATGTAAATTGATATATCCAGTATAAATTTGGATAAGACCACACTAACTCATGATTTTTTTTGAGAAGATCAGAACAAACTATTATACTATAAACCATGGTGACAAAATAATTTAAATATGATACATATTATTATTCATGGAAAAAATACATGAATGATGAATTTGAACTGTTTGAAAAAAATATACATGAAAGCATTCAGAGAGATAGAAAAACCAAAATGTTTTTGGAATAAGGTGGGTTTTTTAATTTTTTTGATGAAAATGGAACTATGGTTCTAAATAAATCTCAATTAGTGTAAAAATTATGTAAAAACAATTGAAGGGATTGATATTGAATAAAAATTTAAATCAATAACCTAACTTGAATCAATTAAAATCTTCTTGAAAATTATGATTCAAAGGGGATGCATGATATTTTAAATTGATGTTAAATTTTCTTTCATGAATGAGGTTCTTAAAGAGGAATTATATATTAAAAAAACAATGAGTTTCTTTTTTAGTGATAAAGGAAATGTATATTGTGTAAATAATTTACTGTATGGTTTAAAAAAATTACCACATACATGTTATGATCATCTCGATTCATACCTAATGAAATTGGACTTTTAGAGAGGCATGGTTTATTATAATTTTTTGTCATTTTTTAATAATAATAGATCATGGTACTAGGGTATGTGGATGAAATTATTTTTAAAGGGATCAACAAGAAATCATTGGTATAATGTTATAATATTATGATTTCAAACTTTTAGATGCCTATGATTAATGAGCTTACCTAATTTCAACGTTTATAAGAGATTCAAAAGGAGAGATACACATGCATATCACAAGATGAGTATGAAAATTTTTATGCTTAAGAAATTTCATATGAATGATTCCATGATTATGAAAACTCCCATTTCACTTGTAAGAAAGATTATAATGTATGAAAATGGGATAATAATGGATCCTAACTTTTATAGATATATTATTGGAATATTATTTTATTTAATATAAACTCAACCTAACATTACTTATGTTACTAGTTTAGAAAATCGATTTAAAAGTAATCCAAATAAATAACACTTAGTAACTATGAAGAGAATAAATAGGTACATATTAGGTACTATCAATTATTGTATAATTTTTAATATAGAAATGGTTCATAATTTATCATCCTTTTTTATTTTGATTAGGATGATAATGTGATAGATAGAAGTCAAATAATTGGAAGTTCATTTTTCATTATCACTAAGTGCGTGGATTGGTTGAGAAAGAAGTAGTAAAACATATATCTAAGTACAATTGAAGAAAAATACATACAATTAACAAGGCACAAACATAAATTCAATAGATGAAATGAAAATTGAAGACATAAGTAAAAAAGTGAAACACGATATAACTATGTTATGTGACAACAAGTTTTCCATTAAACTCATAAGTAATGATTTTTATAACTCTTAAACTAAACACATTGAGATTTGGTATGATTTAATTAAGTGAAAGGTGGATTAAATACTTGTTATGATGATGTATATTGGGAATAACCAACTTGTGACTAATATAGTGGCTGAAAACTTGACTACACCAATATTTGAGAGACATAGGTTGAAGCTATGTCTTTAACCAAACTCTTTAACTTGAGGAAGTTTGGAAGTAAATCATATCTCTATTGAATTTAATGTTTTGTTTGTATATTTTATAGTGTAGTGATAGTGATTATGTTCAGTGCAATTAAAAAGAAAGAGGGAGATACTATCTATGGATATTTATAGAATAAGAATAAAGGTTTGATATGAATATTATTGGAAACAATGTATACATTATATTTTCTATGTTGTTTACTAAAATGATCAATACCTCACATAGTCATAGAGACATGGTTGGTGGATCTTTTATTTGTAACCTAGTTGAAATCTCGAATGTGACCACATCTAAACAGATAATTACTCCCTTGAGTTTTATTTTTAGAGGGAGAGTATTAATATAGAGGGATAGTGTACTTGAAGATAAGCATGAGAATAATGAAATCATGAGAATGTGATGGAATTTTAATTGAGAAAAAAATATAAATGGGGAGAATGTTGGAACCAATTATTATATTATTGGATATGCTGTCAACTAGTCTTGAGACCTCTTAGAGGATTGGGGTAATATTTCTCAAAATAATTATAGAAGAATCAATTGTATACTGGTTTCAGAGAAAATAGATAAGTCTAAATTCTATAAGAGTCACTGGACTAATTTCGATAAGATTTATTTGGAAAAAAGGAAATTTATGGAGTTGTGTAAGAATATTTTTTTCAAGATTAATTATATAAGATTCATTATATCAGGATATAAAAAAAATAGAAAATTCAAAGTTCTGTAAGTGTATTTTAGATTTTATTAAGGTTAATATGTAATTATATAAGTTTCATTAGAGGAGTTTGTAAGATTCATTCAAAAAGGATTATTACATAATAAACGTTATTATATAAGGATCATATTTTGACTCTATAAGATATATTTTTTTTATGATCATTTTTTGACTCTATAAGGGTTATTTCAATAATACCTTAAGGATCAATTTTTCATTTTAAAAGTCATTTAATTTTCATTTTTTGTAAATACCCAACTTGAAGACAATTATAACTGAGTCCTACTGTAAATAATAGTTCAAATGTTCATTGAAAAAATAGAGAAGATCATTCCATGTTTAAAGGAGGATTATGATATGATATTAATAGTTATTTAATTGGAATATATTATTAGGCTCAATTTTAATTGAAATTTATCCACAACTCAAAGACTCACACTGTGTGTCTGTTTCAATGAGATATTTTGAATTATTATAAATGATTAATAAATTTTTCAAGCATAATAATTAAAACTAAATATTTTATGGAAGAAATGAGAGCACGATTTAAGATTAATATCACAAAGATTTTGGAATATTGAAAGGAATGAATTACCTGGTGATGAATTCTGGGAAATTTTTAAATCCAAATATAGAAATTATCATATAGTGAATATAAAATATAATAAAAAAATATCACTATGATTTTTATAAGTGTTTCCATATTTTAATATATAGAAATGCCTTGAAAGGAAAAATATTTGATGAATCAAAATAAGAAGAGGGAAAAATTCATAATTGGATATAGCATTGAAAAAATATTGGTGAGAAAGAAGAATTTATTTATGGTATGAAGATGAAATTAAAAAATCTTAAAGATATAGTGGTGATAAAGAAAAAGAGTGATACCAATAAAAAATTTTCTATTAAGGTGTTCATATTTTTATTATTAAACAAAATTTTAGGAATCCTATGTGTTTAATTATTTCGTAATTCATTGACTCAAAGTAGTGAGAAATTTTTTAAGAGGAGGAAGCGATCTTGAGATCACTAGTCTGCTTTTTAGAAATACTTTAAACACATAGAGTGAAGAGTGATACATCCTATAATGTTGTCACACTATCAACATATTCTCCTTGGAATATCCCATAACGATAAATCATGTGACATATCACATTTATATTTATTTCCATATATTATAATGCCTTTTGGATGATAATAGAACTAATATATTCATTATTATCTTTATAACATGAGAGAAATACCCAAAAAGTTAAAAATAAATTCACACCCTAATTTACCCCTATTAGTATATGTTTGGGATTAGGTCATGACACCTATTAAAGAGATATTTTCATTGTACATATTCAGGTTACTATATAATAGGAAAATCCAAAAACCTAAATGTGGTGTTTAGAGACTAGTTTCTATGTTTTCCTAGATATTTATAGATGATCATTTCAAACAATGGTCACTTTGTGAGGGAACAAAGTGAAAATTTGGGCTATAAACTTTAAAATTACACCTAAAAAGTGAATAATATAGAAACAATAATTGAACCCTCACCCATATATTACATAATTAACTTTTAAGATATAATATCTGATAGAAAAAAAGGATATAGGAGTGGTTGAGATCTGTGTCTAGGTGGTAATTTCCTAGATGAGTAACTGAGGTCCTTTTGGGCCGGGATGACATTTATTGAATTTTGAGATCACATCCACAACGTTGGACTGTTTGAGGACATGTAGAGGTCAATATTACACACCTAAAACCATGTATATATCATACCATACATTATTAAAAGGTATTATATAGATAAAAACACTTTCCACAAGATCCACATAGAGGTCGAGATCAATCTATGTGAGGTTCAAAAGATCCAATGGATCCAGATACTCAGTGATATGTATAATGAATTATTATTTGTGGTGAATTACTAGAATAAAATTAAGTAGACCCCATATATAATCAAGGTATTGATATAAAAAACAATGATATATAATCAAATAAAACCTCACATATACCCATACATACCATTCAAGTAATATTTTGAGATCTTTTGGGAGCTACTCAAGTAGATGATGGTGGGGTGTCTTAAACAATCCCTAACACGACACTCTCTAGGATGTTTTTGGGAGTACTGGTTAATTTTAGAAGGTATATACATAAAATGTGAGTTCTATATAAAATAGGTGTTGAACATCAACAAGAGGTTGGAGGTGTTTCTCACAACATTCCTCAAAAGATGGGTTTTTCAATTAGGTATTCCTACATAGGGGTAAGGCCTGACACCTTTATTTTGGTAATAGAAATCACAAGTTGGTTGATTATAAATCTACTTGTCCCACCCATAAATAATCTATATAATATGTTAGGGAATGTTATCTGATAAAAATAGACATTATGCATATTATTTCCATTATATTTCTTGTACGGGTGGGTTGCTGCACAATTTAGGGGATATGAGCTTAAAAATCTGATCACCCTCTAAACACAACACTATGACCTACCTTACCCAACATATTTATTGTGTTTTATTACAATATCAAAAATATTAGTAAACTATAGATTTTTTATAATAATATTAAAATGGATTAAAAAACAACAAGAAGAATATAAATGACACATAACATTTACATGATTTGGCAATAATCCCAACATCTATAGAGAGGCATAACAATTCATGATTATGAGGAGAAAAAAACAAGGATTATTTTTGTGTGTTATAGAATACCTATCTCAAGGGGAGATAATTTTGTAATGTGTTGATATAGTAACCAATATTTCCATAGTGCTAGTAATAACAATAAGTCCGCTATGCTATAATACCAATGAAAATATATTTTCATAGATATTGTACCATTGGGTATAAAGTCTAAGAAACTACCATACCATGTCAAAAAATTATACTCTACTAAAGTACCAATGTCAATCTCATCGGTTAGGTCAATTTTAATGGTCACTAATCCTATAATATTTAAAACAATTTTTGGGTGCGTTCATCCCTTAGCCCTCTGAGTAAGATAGTGCTACCCCATGCAACCCCCAATGAACTCACAATAGAGGTTAAGCTAGGATAGTCCTAATATAGTGTATATTATGAGCCGCTAGTATTCATACCAACCTCATGTAAAAGAACCAAGCAATGATATTACAAAAATTCCATAGTTAGAGCTTGATCTTGAAAAACTAAAATCCTTACATGGTATTAACTTTAGGAAACTTACTTATTTTGAGATAATCCCCTTATTCAAACACTAATAAGAACTTTCCCATAAGAAGTTTCAATTTTAAGTTAATTATTAATGAAGTACCAGTTTCTTTCTCTTCCATGATCCCATAGTGTCCTCCCATATTTTTTTCTCACATTATCTATTCATCAATAAAGACTAAAAAAGGCACAATAATGCCTCATCTTCTTAATCATAATCAACTTCATCAACATTTAAGCTAGATTATTGGTTCCATTAATCTATTTCAATGTTAATAGCCCATCCTGTATTAATACCTAGATAAAATGGAACTATGAATAAATAATTTTCATTTAGGATTAAAACACTGGGTTTTTTTCAAGATGTATAACACTATAACTATCATAGTGAAATAAACAATCCTCTTTCTTTCTATTCAACACCTCTAAGAAGTTTTTTTACCAAAATATCTCCTTACAGACTTATATTACCATAATTTATTTTTCCTATGTCATATAAAGTTCCACCACCTTCTATAACTGAGATTTCCAACTTACTGAAATTTATCTATAAGTAAACACTTAAGTTATGATTCTCCTCATACTATCAATATCACATTCAAGGTCAGAATCCCCATTGCATTGGAATGAAATTATTTTCTGAAAGAGTATAAATAATTTATTTCATCTTTTCAGATACCTTAGTTTCCACTTAATAGATTACTAATGTTTTTATTCGGATATCCATGTACCTTCTCAAAACTACAAATACATGAGAAATATCAGATTATGTACACACCATTTCATACAATAAGCTTCCGACAATAGATATATAAGGGACATTTTCTATGTACTCAATCCATTTTGTTTTCTTTGGTTCTCGATTATTTGATAAATTTAAATATATTTCCCAGGGAATAGAAATTGTATTTTCTTCCACATAATAAATATTCTCAGAATCTTTCCAATATAGTCATCCTGAGATGAAATAAAGGATCCAGCTATGCAGTCACTCTTAATCTTAACCCCCAATATCTTACTAAATTATTCAAGATTTTTTACCTTGAACTTTTATTTCATCCACACTTTCATCTTGTAAATCCTTCATATACATGATCCTACAAAGATTATTTCATCCACATAAAAATTAACATAATGTATCCATCACCAAAATACTTGAAATGAAAGTATTGATCCATGACACACCATTGGTATTCATTTTTACTCATGATGGTATCAAACTTATTATTACACTTCTTGGGTGCCTAATTTAACCCATATAAATTTTGAACACCAAGTATTTATTTCTCAACACAACATATCCCTATTGATGCTATATATAAATGTATTTATATAAATCTATTTAAAATAAATCAATATTCCCATAAAGTTTCTCAATATTTAAATCCTTTAATGAAACGATACTGAGAACCATCATGATAGTAGTAAGCTTCACAATATGTGAGAGAATATTAGTGAAATCCAAATCTTCTTTCTATTGAAATACTTTTACCACCATCACTACCGTGTACCTCGTCTTTCCGTTATTCTCTTCATTGATTTGGTATAACCATTTATTTTATTTATTTCTTTGAGGAAAAGGTTTTGGATCTTAAGTATTGTTATTTTTTATTTAATAAATATCCTCATTCATAGACAACTACAAATTTCTCAACTCCTTGAACTCCATTTCCTCTTAACCCAATTTCAGCCCACCCCCATCAATTAATAAAAAATAGTGTGAGGATTTTGAATACCTATGCATTGAAATTCTCACCCTTTTTAATCTACTCAACTCACTTGAGGAGTAGGATCCACTATTTTTAGTGTCACATGATTAGGTACACCTTCAGGATCTTATTATTCTTAGAACATTGATTATTTATTCCCACCAACAGTTTTAACTACGCGATGTTTCTTGTGTATAACACATTCATTAAATATAACATTCACGAACCTGATGATCATCTTAGTCTTATTATCTAAGAAATGATAACCAAACTATTCAACATAATATATAACAAAGAATAATGATTTAGACAAAGTGTTAAGCTTTTCCCCTTATATTAACTTCTATATGTACATATGTTAAAAAAATACTTGTGAATGAGAGAGTCATACCTACTTTCTTATCCATATATACTTGGGTAGACATTATAAAATTGGTATATATGGATTCTTATTAATTATAAAAGATTCTATATTCACCACCTCTACCCAGAATGTCTTGATTAACCTTGAGTGCAACCTCATACTCTTGAAACCTTTATTTAAAGTCTTATTCATTCTTCCAAGAACACAGTTTTGTTGTGATGTGTTTGGAAGAGTTTTCTCCCATTGAATTCCATTATTATCATAGAATTTATAGAACTATTTCTTGATATCTCTTTTCTATTTTCAAACTTCAAGAATTTTATCTTTGATATCGACTCATTTTACATGAGAGTATTCCACTTCTAAAACAATTTTTTTAAACTAAAGCCATACCTTCCTTATTGAGTCATTGATAAATCTAACATAATATAGTGTCCCTTCAAGAAAATTTATAGTTGTAGGCACCTAAAGATAAGTATAAACCAGGTCAAGATTCTTAGACTTTAGTGTGCTACCTCATTTTTTAAAGGATACATTCTTTTTTCCTTACAAATATATAATCTTCACACAAGATAACATCTACAATTTTTAGATTTGATAACATTCCTTTTTTTTCTAGATCCTTCATCCACTTACAACTCTTATAGAAAAACCTTCAATTCCATAGTTGTAAATACCTAATAGAATTTTCTATTTCTAGAATGTTTTTGAAATTTACTCTCATGTTTTATGGGGTTCAATTATTTACTCTACTATTTATGACCATAGATCATTCATAATTTTCCATAAACCATTAGTGAATATAGTTATAAATCATTGATCATTATGATTATTGATATAAATAATATTTATTCTCAGATAAGAAATATATCAAAAATTATTTAGTATGAGAAAAATCCAATTTTTCTTATTAATCCATGCATAACCCTTTCCCATAATCTGTAAGGATTCATCATAAAAAATATGTACCTTTCCAAAATTACATGAATCAAATTTTTTCGGGAAAACCTTATTCATTATAGAATGGAAACATTATCCTGAGTTGAAAATCCAAGACTCCATAGGGTTATCCAAACTCATCATCATGCCATTATCAAGAGTTAATTTTTTTATATTTTAGTTTTATGTGCCTTCTTTTTTTCTACAATCATTCTAGGCATGCCCTTTCTTCTTACAAGTCTAGAAGGTAGGATGTTACACTCCAAGATTTTATTATTATTTTTCAAATAAATTTAATATTTTTGATATTATTTTTTACACGTAACACCACTTTTATCTTGTATTACACACAACAATGTGTTTATATTTCATTACACACAACACCTTGTTTAAAAAAGCGTGACAAACTATTAAAATATTAATATTTAATATGATAATTTTCACCTAACTATTGGAGTGGTGGATGTGAATAGGATTAAAATAATTATAAAAATATATGGTTTAACATGTACATGTAATTAATTATTTGGTTACCAATTAATTAAAAATGAAAATAAAATCTATTTGAAAATAAAGGAAATATTTTTCCTCAAAAACTATTTTTATGCGCACAAACAAATTTTACAAAAATAAATTCAAAAAATAAGTTTTTTTGAATGATTTTAATGAAATGTATATATTATATATTTATCCAAATGTTTAAAATTCGTCTTATGTGCTTTCTAGACAAGTGATAATAATAAAACCAATTTTATGATTAAAATTGTATTTTTCTAAAAATATTTTTGTCACCTTTTCACACTTATTTTAAAATAATTTTTTCCATTTTAATATTTTTTTGAAAAAATAAATTTTTTAAAATCAAAATGTTAAAATTATATTATAGTCAATTTTTTTATAATTTTCTGAGAAGATAAAGTTTTCAATGAATAGTAAATAGTTCTAGTTTTTATTAATAATTTTCATTTCTTTTAAAGAATTTAAAAAAATAAAAATTATTTTTAATATGGTTTTAAAAGTAATTTTTTTTCTAATATATAAATATTAATATAATACAGGTTACTGGAATTAATTTCACATTGAATTTTGATATAAAACCTTTTTAAACTTTTGAACAATTTCTCTTCAGAAAACAACTTTATCATAGCGTTTGAGGGATTAATTTTTAAATTAATTGTTTCCACTTATTTGAATTAAATTTTGAAAATTGGGTTCAATATTGGGATTTATAATTTTTTTTATTATCTAGTAAGGCCAAGTTAAGTTTTTACCATAATGAACAGTAAAAATATGAAAAATTATTTACCATAGTGAAGGTAAAAATGAGTTTACTGGGTGGTTAAATTAAAATAGTATTTGTTAAAGTGACCCAAAACATTCCCAAAATACATTGGCTGGAAATTTTTAGAATTTATATTTTGTAGGTTATATAATGGTGCATTTTTGAGCCTTTTTTCTTATGAAAAATTTGGTAACACATTTTCCTTTTCAAAAATTACAAGTGTGCCACTCACCTCACCTATAAAAGGACACCCCTTGTCCTATAATATTCACAATTAAAAACGATTTTTTTTTTCAGATAATACCTAAAAAATATTTTTTTTAAATTCTATAATACCATCCTATAAGACAGAGTTTTTTCATAAATCCAACCTAATAAGCTTCTTGATACAAATAAAAGAAGTTTTCTGAATAGAGGTTACACCCCTAATCGATTATTTTATTTCGTTTCCTCCTTCAAATCCTTAAATTATTATTAATCCATGGTGATACAATAAAATCATTATATTCAATTCAATAATATCTTTTTATGTTAATTTCATGAACTAAAACCATATCCTCTCCCATCAAATGAGATACAAAATCATCGTTTGTGTATACGATAGACTACCGCCTCCCGAACCGATATAATTTATTTTCTATAATCACCTCTCATAGATGGATTTAATGATTGATTAAAATTTACTAAATTATATCTATGATATTATTATACCTATGGAATTATTATATCACATATAACTTCACACTGTCCATTCTATGTTAATATGATAACGTTGCTCGTGTGTACGATGGACTACCGTCTCACGAAGCGATGTGAGTCATTCACGCTTTACATGAAAGGTAATAATGATGATTTTAATAAACATATGTGATATATATGTGATAGAATCATTATTTAATGGTAATATGTTATTCACCTTTCTTTCTTTTAATAATTTAAGTAAATGGAAACAACATTCAGGCATACATACGACCTACCCTCTCCATTAACGATGTATTTCATTTTCTATCTCTAAATCTTATGGATTACCCTAAAAACATATATACTAAATATATATGATATTTATATAATGGTTAAAATTATATTTATTATTTCACTAATATCAAATTAATGGGACTGAAAATGATAAATAAAAACATGCATGAAAAACAAAGTAGTTATTGCCTGAAATATGACTTTAACATGGAATTGTTAATAAAATGGTAATAAAAGGTCATAATAAATCATATATGGTATGATATATATAATTATTTTTATGTAATAGTTTTATAATAAAATTATATTTATTTTATAGAAGGTTTTAACCGGTATGAAAGAATTCAAGACTTGAGGTAAAAGATTTCTAGTCTCTCTTTTATTAGTGAGAGACGTATGAATATACAATACTTGTTTTTTATATGGTGTATATACTTCCCCTTGAACATGTTATATCATGAATATAATTATTTTCATGATATTTAAAGTTTAATTTTATGTTATGATTTATTAGGGCTTAAGATTCAAAATATTATTGAAGCGATAAGATATTTTTGTTTCAATTTGAATTACTTTAGACATATGTTATGTTATGTACCTATATTCTTTTATAAGGTTATATAAAACACCTTTTGAAATAAATTATCATTAATTTATTTATTCTAATGATATTATATTTTTCATTTTATATTTTTTTATAGGGATTATGATTTAAGGTTACTAAAGTGGTAAGGGTTTTATGTTACAATCTCATCGTTTATCAAGATTTCTCATGATTATTTTCAAAATGATGAAATATTATTATATATATCTCAATAAACTCATGTATTTTATTTTAATATATTTATTTATAGATAATACACATTTTCTAATAATTTTCCACTCTTTATATACTCAAGAGTTCAAAATAACGTTATAATTAAAAACCATCTCTTTTTCTCTTTGGTTGAAAACTATTTTTATTAAAGAACCATAATTTAAAAAAATGTTTTCAGTTTTTTAATATTATAAAAATTATATTATAAATAATTTTTTTTCCATGTTTTAATTTTTTATTCTTTCGAAATAAATCTTCTTTTAACTTTCCAAACAAGGATCCTTCGACTTTTATCACATACATGAAATGAATCATCATTTTAACATATACAACATGAACAGAATTATAAACCATCATAATGAATAATTTCATTAATTTTTCCTTTATAATATTCCACGGTTAATTTTTATGAAAAATACTTTGAATATTTTTTATGTTTAATTTTTTTTTCAAAGTAGAAAGAATATTTTCCTCAAGAAATGTTTTAAAAGATTTTAAATTATTTATTTATAAATTTAAAAGTTTATTTTTAGGTAAATAAATTTCCAAAATATTTGATGAATTCTTAGTTTTATAAAGTTAATTTAAGAAAAATTATATTACTCAAGAAATTATTTAAATGATATTTCAAAATCATTTTACATCTAAGAAGGAAATTGTTGATGTTACCTATGCCTTAATATTGATACGATTCAAGGATAAAATTCTTATTCTTTATCTAAATGGTTTATGTTTATTTTGAAATGATGTTTATAAATCCAATTTCCCTTACATGGGTTATAACATGAGAAAATTATTATTAAACCCACTTCTTTTAATAGGTTATGCTACGATGTAATGATGAAATGATAATAAAACCACTCTCTTTTTCATAGGTTATGATATGATGAAATGTTCATAAAAACCCATTTTATTTCATGGGTTATGAAATATTGAATGTTTTATAATATTGTTTCACACAAATATATTATTTTAATTATGTGATATGTGGGAACTCTATATCTCTCTAATGAATTGGATAAATATTTATATCTGATGAGATTGGCAAGACTAGAATAGGGAGTGAACCCAATTCAATTAGGTGATTTTTTCTACTATAATAGTATTTAGAGTGAAAATTGAATACTATAATGGTTTAGGGAGAAAAACCACTCCACTAGGATATCGTTAGAAGTAATACTTTACTAATATGTAAATTAGTTTCTATGATGATGTGTATGAAACAAATCAATGTCTTTCCTAATGGAATGTTCTCAAGGTTCATATTTGTTTTCATTATAATCTTTGTCTTGTGAATGGGAAACATTTATGAAATGATTCACGTTTATTTTCTATGATAAGTAGAGTATAGTTTTTAAATGTTAGTCTCATGTTCTCATACCCATATTCTCATGATATATTGATATCTCCCTTATTTACCCTTAATGAGATTCTAATCTTACCCTTTATTTTGTTTCCTTTCCCTAGGTTATGAATAAAGGTTTTATGTAGGGTTTTTATAAGAATACTAATATATGGGAAGATATTTATTTGAGGTTTTTAATATATTTAAAATGATAATAATATTTTTATCTTGTCTCCAAAGTCACTAAACCATTATGATCCCCATACATTTGTTTGTGTAATGTAATGAATATTCCTCTAAAAAGATATAATATATATTCATGAAATTCAGGGCCATTATAGTTGGTATTATAAGAATGGTTTATTTAAACTTTTGGAAAAAGGATATGAAAACATTAGTTAGAACTCCAAGGCTATATTTTTGGATAAATCTAAAGATTATTCAAAGTATAAAAAATGTCCTGGAATTATTGTAAATGATAGAGCGAGTTGTTTCAAAGAAATTAAATCATTGTATGGATTCTATAAGTTGATGTGGATATGACACAGAGGTACATCAGGGTAATTAATCTGAAATTGGTTTATTAATATGGACTTTATTATCACATTTTTCATGAAAACAGTCTTTACTACACACTTGGTTTGAAACCCCTAGGGGATAGCCATTGGAAATTTAGAAACACTTTATGAACTATCATGAAAGATTTAAATAATGACCATGAATGACCTATGTGAAGACTAAGGTGTTATGTATTAAAGATAAGGTGACATGATTTATACATGATATGGAATTGGATCAATGTTTAATGTGATATAAATTATATTGATGAGAAACCAAATGGGATGATAACTAGAGTAATGGATATTGTGATTTTTCCTAATAAATTATCATGATATATGGTTAGAAAATTATAGCTTAAACAACTCTCTAACTCACCAAATAATATAAGGATATAATTCATTGATAGTTTGGGTGGTGGATACTATGAAAGAAAGAAGATTCTGTTTAATATATGTAGAGAATGTGGGAATAAGCACATAAATGAATATTTCAGAGGAATGAGAAGATATTTTGAGTGTGTAAAAGGAGGACACAAAGAAATTAATTTAAATGTAAAAAAATTCAATTATCTTAATTGATGAGAATAATTATCTCCCTAAGATATCATTTACAATTGAGTATTTCAGAGATGTAATGTATGGGAATTATTAAAATTATTGTCTTAAAGGGAAATCTCATGAAGAAAACCAACACAGGTGTACGAGTAATTATTATATCACTAAAAATTAAGAGACTATAGATTACATGTGAAATGAAATAGGTGTTAATGAATAAGATGAAAAATCCAAGTTAATAGTGTATAAACAAGGTGAATTATTGGCATTTTTATATACTTGAGATTGAAATAATTATATTTTTATCAGTGGTATTCTATTTATTAGAATCCTGAGACATTAATGGATTGTTCTAAAGTTCTTTTTCATTTAGTAGTTGAAATAATATTTTAAATGGTTCTAATTTCCAAGAAAATATATTTAATGGAAATTTGATATTTTGATTTAGGTAAGATAACTCTTAACATGTTACTAATGTTGATAAAATGGTATTTATTTTTAATAAATAGATTATTGATTTAGATAAGGTAAACTAAATAGTATTTATTACCTTGTAAATGAGTAATAATTTGAAGATAATATGTTTTATGTTATCATTGACGGAGTTTACAACATGTTTGGATCAATGGAATATAATAAAAAACTACAATTTTATTTAATCAATGAGTAAAAAGTTAATTTTTTAATGAAGGTTTGTTTTCATTAGGGTTTTATGGTAATTCTAGATATTACCATGTTTTTGGAGAATATATGATCAATGTATTAAAATATTTGATATATGTAATTAATAACTACTTCATATTGTTTGGTGGATTAATGATAAGTTGATTTTTTAAATTTAGTGACCTTATTTCTAAATTTTTGGATTTTAGTTTAGGACAGACAAGGAGGATCCTTATGGTTAACTATTCATTAAATGGATTACGTTGAACTTTGGATGTTATTGGATAACCTATGATAAATATTATGTTTTTCATAATATATTGATATATAAGTACTGAATTATCATTATTTTATAGATATTATTATCCATTAGTGATTTAGTCATGAAACATTAATCTATTAGAGTAAATAGTTTAAGTGTAAATTGATCAAGGAATAACTAAAGGATGAAATTGTGTTTATGACATGGATTGAAATCAAGTAATTATATAGTCTCATGAAAATCCCCATACTTTAAGAAAATGACCTTGAAATAAAATTTTAAACATTTAAATTCATTTATGATGAATTAATGGTCTTTTCACCTATTATATATTTATGGATTTGTGGCCATTAACTTTCTCCTGACCATGTTCTCTACCAGTCTCCATTAGTTTTTGGGAGTTAGTTTTCTCTTCTATGTCCATGTTTTCACTTTTCACCAATGTTCTCATATATAGAAACCAAGTTATGTGTTATTTTAGATAAACTTTACAAATACATTTATATTTATTGAAGAATAATTATTATTTACCCTTTTTATTATGTGGGTTTACTATAAAGTGATTTTCAAATATTAAACACTTGTTTATCGAGAATAAGTTCAAATTGTGCGGAAATAATTTATTTAAGGGAGAAATAATGTAACACGTTGAGATTTGGTGAAATATATATTTATTAAAATAAATTTAATGTTTTATATATTTTTTGTTACAAACAACACTAATTTTTTATAGCATTACATTCAACACTAAGTTTATCTTACATTACACATAATAGCTAGTTTAAAGGAAACACGACATACTATTAAAATATTATTATTTAATATAATAATTGTCACCCAGACATTGGAATAGTGGGTATGAATAAGATTAAATAAATGATTAAAATATATATATTTAAATATTTATATATAATTAATTAATTGGTGAAAAATTAATTATAAATGTATACAAATACAATTTGAAAATAAAAAAATATTTTTCTGAAAAAACCATTTTTATGCACAAAAACGTGTTTTACCATAATAAATTGAGAATATAAAATTTGATGAATGATATTAATAAAATTTAAATATTATATATTCTGAAAAATTTTCAGCATTCATCTCATGTGTTTTCTAAACAAGATGTAATAATAAAACAAATTTTATGCTTTAAAACTGTATTCTTCTTAAAAGTAGTTTTTTCACCTTTTATAGACTTATTTTAAAACCATTTTTACACTTTTAGAAAGTTTATTTTAAAAAATAAAATTTATCTTTTAAATAATCATGTAAAAATTAAATTAATGTGAATTTTTGATAATTTTCTAAGAAGTTAAATTTTTCGATGAATAGTGAAAAATAATGGTTTTTATTAAGAATTATGAATAAATTTAAACCATTTAAATACATAAAAATTATTTTAATATGGTTTTAAAAGTTAAATTATTTGAATTATATATTTATTAATCTAATACAGGTCATTAAAATGAATTTCATGTTGAATTGTATTATAAAAAGTTTTTAAACTTTTGAACATTTTCTTTTTGGAAAACCGCTTTCTCGTCACGTCTGCGGGATTGATTTTTAAATTAAAATTTTCCAACTTTTTTAATTTTATATTTAAAAATGGATTAAATATTTTAAATAATAATTATTTATATTATATAATATGGTCAACTTAATTTTTGATCCATATTTAATTGTAAAAACAATAAATATTATTTACCACAGTTAGCGTAAAAATGGGTTTATCAGGGTGGGTGAGGGGTAAACAAAAAATATAATAGTTAAAAATGATTTAAAAGTTGTAAAAAATAAATTTTATATAAATTATTCAACCATATATATTATAGGTTTTAAAATGACCCATTTTAGAGCCCTGTGTCTTTTGAAAAACACGGAAACACCTTTTTCTTTTAAAAAACTACTAGTGTCCCACTCACTTCACATATAAAATTCCACCCATTTTCCTATCCTACTAAATAATAAAAAACCATTTATTTCAGAAATTACCTACCCAAATAAGTTTCTTTCTTCCATATTCCCATCCTATAAGCATTAGTTCGGTCAGAAATCCAACCTAAGAAGCCTTTTGGTGCAAACCAAAAGAAGTTGTCCGAAGAAGAGGTAACACACCTAATCAAGTTTTTTATTTAATTTCATCATCCATATCATTAAATTTTTATTAAACCATGATTAATTAATAAATTAAGTGTATTAAATATTATAATATGTTTTTATGTTAAGGGAATGGCCTACAACTATCTCCTCTCCCAATAAATGGGATTCAAAATAACCATTCGTGTGTAGAGAGAACTACCGCCACACGAACCGATGTTATTCATTTTCTATAACTATATCTAACACATGAATATAATGATGAATTAAATGTTTATATATTTTATTTATGATATTATTATAAATAAGGATTTATTATATCATGTAGACCTTTATTATTTCCATCCCATGGGAATACGATAACGTTGATCGTGTGTACAGATGATTACCGCCTCACAAAGCGATGTGATTCATTCACGCTTTACATGGAAGGTAATAAGGATTGGTTCAATTAAAATATGAAATAATGTGATATAAAAAAATTATTTAATAATAATATACTATTTAAATTTCTTTCTTTCAATACATTGAGAAAATGGAAACAACGTTCATGTATACGTACAACCTATTGTCTCCATGAACAGTGTATTTCATTTTCTATGTCCAAATATTATAGATTACCCTAAAAACATATATAAAGAATATATATAATATTTATATCATGGTTAAAATTCTAGATATTATTTAACCTTAATCAATGTAAGAGGACCAAAAATAACAAATGAAAACATACATGAAAAACAAAGCAGTTATTGCCCAAAAAATGAATTTAACATGGAATTATTAATAAATGAGAAATAAAAGGCCATAAATAAATAATATATGGTATGATATATTTAATTATATTTTGTTAATATATTTATAATAAACTTATATTTATTATACAATATTTTTTGAATGTGTACGAATGAAATAGAAACTTAAGGTAGAGGATTTCTAGCATGTCTTTTATTTTTTGGAGACATGAAAATTAACCACTATTTTTTATAGTGTTTATAATACCCATTTAAAATTTTATATCATTAATATAATTATTTTAATGATATATAATGTTTCATTTTATGTTTTTATTTATTAGGTCTTATGATTCTAAATATTACCAAGATGGTAGCTTATTTTTGTCTCAAATTATCTTCCTTGTGACATATGATATATTATAACTAATATTATTTTATGAGGTGTATATACAACCAATTTTGGCATGTGATATCAGGAATTTATTTATTTTCATGACGTTTTAAGTTTCATTTAATATTATTCTTTCATGGGTCATTGGATTCAAAGTTTCCATAGTTGTAAGGGTTTTATGTTACAATCTCATTATTTATCATGATTGCCCATGATTATGCTTCATATGATGAAATAATATGATATATCTTTAAGGAAGCTCATGTATTTTATTATCCTATATTTATTTCTTGAGAATTAATGTTCCTTCATTTTCCTCTCTTTATGTTCTCAAGAGTTCTAAATAATGTTTTTTAATAAAAATCATATTTATTTTTCTCTACTGTTGAAAACCATTTTTCTTCAAAAACCATGTTTTCTAAAAATGTTTTCAAAAAAACGTTTTTATAATTCTCTAAATTATTTATTAAATAAAATTTTACCCATGTTTTAATTTTTAAAAAATGTTTGTAAAGTAATCTTCCTTTTGTTTTCTGATCAACTCATGTTTTCCTTTTACTAAAAATGTGAAATAAATCTTTATTTCAGTGTGTATGTCATGAATGGAATTGTTCACCATTTTGAAAAATGATTTATTTTATGATTAATTTATATCCTTATAAGTTTATTTTCAAAGAAAAGGATTTTAAAAATGTTTTATGTTTTAAATTTATTTTTCAAAGTGGAGGGAATATTTTCCTAAATAAATGTTTTAAATTATTTTTAAATATTTATTTTTTTGTTTTAAAGTTTATTTTATAAAATTACTTCCACAATATTTTATGAATTTTTAGTTTTAAGAAGTGACATTCAGAGAAAAATTATTTTCCTAAATAAATGTTTTAAATGATATTTTAAAATAATTTTACATTTAATATTGGGTCTATTGATGTTACCTAAGCATTACCAAGGACATGATCTAACGATACCATTATTATTATTTCTCTGAATGGTTTATGTTTAAGATAACATGATGTTTATGAAACCTATTTATTTTTCACAACTGATTCAATGAGGAAATTCTATGGAAACCCATTAAATTTCATGGGTTATGCTATGATGGAATGATGAAATGATTATGAAACATGTCTCTTTTCCATGGGTTATGATATAATGAAATGTTCATAAAACCCATTTCATTTCCTGGTTTATGATATTATGACTATTTTATGATCTTGTGAAACACTTATACATGATTTTCATTATTTGATGGGTGGGACCTATATCTCCCTCTAATTAATTTGGTAAAGATTTATATCTCATGAGATAGATAGGACTGGAATGGGGAGTGAACCCTATTCCATAAGGAACTTTGTCTGCTATGATAGTCTTTGGATTGAACATTTACTACTATGATGATTTGGGGAGTTAACCTCTTCCACTATGATATCCTTGGTAGCGAGCCTTTACTACCATGGAAATTATTTTCTATACTTTTGTGTATAAAAAAATCTACATCTTATTCCAATGTTATTTTCTCATTATTTATGTTTTTTATTCTATTATGATTCATGTCTTACAAAATGCTAATATTTCTGAAATGAATCATGTTTATGATCTTTGAATATAAGTCATGGTTTTTAAATTTTATTATTATGTTCTTATACCCATATTCTCATGATATATTGTTATCTCCCTTTTTTAACTTTACCGAGAATCTGAGCTCACTCTTTCTTATGTTTCCTTTCTATAGGTAATGAAAAATATTTTAGAGAGTGCATGTCTAAGAATTGTACTATTTAGGATGATATTTATGGTAGATATTTAATATCATTCAATAAATAAGAAGTATTTGTTCCTAATATCCAAAGGAACTAAACAATTACAAATCTTTAGAGTGTGTTTTTGTAATGTAATGAATATTCATCTAAACAAATTTAATATATATTTATGAAAATCCTGGACTAATATAAGACCAGTACCCTTTGCTTAGTCTTAGATATTTCCTCTTGACTTTAATAACCCTCTATGATTATCTCACTACAGGTATCTACCTCTTCCTCCCATATGTATATAATAATCATATAAATTTACTTACTCACTTCTCAAAATAACCTCATTGAGGATCATGACTTGCATATCATTCAACTTCAACTTTCTATTTCTCAAAGAACTACTCACCGATGATACAGTTTCTTCCCAACTATCTGGTTATTAACATAATAAAACCATTTCACATACTTAATTGTCTATTTTAATCCCCTCCAATTTCAACCTACTTGTGATGATATTAAATTACCTAAATTGATCAACAAAAATCTTAACTTTAATCATATTTAGATTAAAAAACCATTATATCAGGTACACTTTGTTCCCTAAAATATAATTCTCATATATATTCGTGAGAGATTTCATAAACCAAGTTATTTTATTCTTATATTTATATTGAATTCACTATTTTTCTCAATGTAAGACACACAACTCTCAGAACCTATTGATCTAATAGCTCCCACTATTCTTCTTTATCTCTATTGGGTTTTCACCCATTAGTATCAGGTGTATATTTTTTCTGATAGAGATAATCTTCAATATGTATCTACCAGTAATTGAGGTTAGATTCATAATAATTCTCTATATTCACCTAGAATTATTCTATATCCATCTTTGAATTTGAGAAATATGACATTGATCTTCCAAACATAGGCTCTAATTCCAGTTATTTCAGAATTGATGGGTACAAAACAAAAATTGAATCTAAGAATAAGAATATAAGGGATAAAGAAAAAAAGTATAAGAACAAGATCAAGAAAACACAATATTTACACTGTAGAAGAATAATACCTTTTTCTATAGAGAGATAGAACGATTCAATATTTCAAAGGTAAAATTTAATGGAAAATTTTAAGTGTTATAAGAACTCTAGATCAAGGGGAGTTGATAAGGAAACACAATTCTACATAAAATCATTCCATTATAGTTTAAATTCATATAGTAAGTCTATTATGTTATACTACGAGCTACATGAAGTTCATTGAGCTGCAATACCATTTCCAATAAAGTCCAATACGTTATAGAACCATGTTGAAAAATAATGGATTTCTATAGTTCCACTATTGATGTATGTGTTTAGATATGCTATTTTGGTTATCATTACTACATTACTATGTCGAAAAAGACTACACTGGTATAGTTCCATAAGAGTTGTAGTCTGGTGTATAGTATGGGTCTCCATTAGTTAGCCCAATTTTATCCAAAAGGATTGGGATATACCATTCTAATATGTGGACCCTGGAAATAGAAATGGGAGGACAAATTTTTATCATGGTATCTAATGCAATATTTTTTTTATATATAGTTAAATGAACTATATAGGATAATTATTGACAGTGACACTATATCCTATAAGGAAAGATCCTTCTTATTAGCCTTTATAGGTGAGGTATTATCCAAATTAATTTATGTTGAAAACATATAAAATCTATATGAACTATGATTTTTTGTAATCTAGTTTCACCTCATTCAATGGGTGACCCCATAGTTATACATTATAGGTTGTTAGAAGCAACACCTGATGGCCATTTGATAGTTCTGGTTCATGCTACCCTTTGAGGATACTGGAGAATAGATCACATAATTGATAGTAGGTTCCATGATTAGACTGATCCTGAATTATGATCAAATTTCAGAAATATCCAATCTAGGTTCCATAATAAAAGAGTTAGTGTTGTGTTCATAGGATGTGACATGGTTTTAAGTGAGGTAGAGTGAGGCATAGTTTGTCACAAGGGGAAATAGAAAGTAAAAGCAGGGAGATCATATTAAAACTATGGTTTCTTTGGATCAAATGAGTCCTTTAACTCAATACTATATTTATTCTTATAGGATTAGAATTATCATTTATGACAGGAACCCTTTTAATTATGTGTTATCTCCAGATAAATCCTTGGGATCATCTAATTCCAGTGAAGGGGTCACTATGGAAAAATTCTTGGGGGGGGGTGTATAGGGAAATCTAGTAGGATGTTGGATTCCCCTAAACTTGGGTAGCATGAAAAGACACTCATAAATACATTAACCAATAGATGCTATTAGGATATCTATAATGGAAAATAATTTACATGTCCATGATTAATTTTGTTAGAGCTCTGATCAACATTCCCTTTGGGGATCAGCATGAGGAAGTCATCACTGACTAAGTGTGGGCCATATTTTGGATAGGTGGGAATCATCACTGGTTGAGCATGGGACATATTTAGTGGGAAAAGTGAGGAAGTATTAAGAAATCTTTAGCTAGCCTGATATATAGAGTAGTAACAGGTAAGTCAGAAAATCTGGGTTAGTGAGGAAAGTGAGTCTTCCAAGGAATTATAGAAGGTCTTGTTGAGCCCAGTAACTCTAGAATCCTATTAATATTAATGTCTATCACCAAAATGCCCAAACTTATTTCCAATCACCCATAAATGATAAACCAAATAAATTTGACCTAGATCGGTCCCCACATTTTGTGTACGTGAAGGATGATGGTCCTGGTTCGAGATATTGGAAATAAAGGGAGGGATTTCTTGATTTGATGATCATTCTGGTGGTCAAGGGAATGCTTCCTCTTATAGAATTGTTCAAAACACTTTATTCCCATGATACATAACTAGTGGAGTGTGAAATGACAATGATTATCCATCTATGAAGTAACCTATTAGGTAATTTTCAACCATATATTTTCTTAAACATTTCTATGAAAAAATTGAAATGATGCATATGTTTATTCAATTATAGATCTAATTTATTATAATGAAAAACCATCTTAAATGGTCTTTGGGTTTTCTAATAGTGTAGAAGGGTCCCTATTAATTGATTTAGAATCTAGTACTACATGTCTCAAGTTTTTGGATGAGGTGAAAAATAAAATATACTAGATAGTAGAAATGTTAGGATTTGAGGATTTCATATTCATGGTGGAGGATTAGGTTTAGCTTTGCACTACTTTCAAGGAGGTTAAAAATTCTCTTTTAATGATGATTTATATTTTTTATAGATGATAATAGGATTAAAATCATATTTATGGCTGTACTTCTTGGTCCTAATGTGTAGAAACTAAAAGTTCTGATCACCCATGAGGGGGATCTTGGTTTACCACCATGGAGGAGTGAATAGATAAATATAATGAGGTTCCTAGTTTCTTGGAAGAGTATATCATTACCCTAACATATGTGTAGGGGAAGAAGAAGAAGATGCTCTACATTTATGAAGAAATTATATCCTTTATAGAAGTTGAGTAGAGGGAGAAGGATAGAGTAGAGTCACCACCTACACTAGGAGTGTAAATGACCACCACTCATACTATAGAGTATCTAAACACCAATAAAAGTAAACCATTGAACATATTTCTTGAGTGTTAAGGTGAATAATTTTGGTTTTCTGTTGATGTTTCCACGCTTGTTGCACTTTATGAGCCATGCCTTTCAAACAATATCGAACCAATTTTTGAAAAACTAATATCTAAGTATAATACTATACTGATTGAGTAGTTTCCAAAATATAAACTTGATCTTGAAGAGAAAGTTTACTCGAGATATAGAATAGCTATGGAAAATTGAGTGATTCAGTTAATGGTGTGGAGAAACATTCAAATAATAATTACAAGAACACCTTTATATAGTATGGGTGGATGGATGGGTGATATAAGTCACTAGATTTTGAATATGGGAATGGTTTGGGTCAATTTTAATTCCATTAATGCCTTGTTCTATGACTTATTTGTTTTGATGGATTAAGTGGAGGCATTACTAGCTAATTCCAGTAGGTTCTTGTTTAGGGACAAAGTTATATAAGCCTCATAGGTGGTTGAACATTTGGTTTTAAAATAAGAATAAGAGGAGAAACATATATAGGTCCTCAGTTTAGTGAGGTAATGGGTGGTCATGTAGTTGAGGACCCAATTGGTAGTTGTTGAGTTTGAATTAGTCCGAGCAGTATCATAGGTAGCAGAGTGTCAAGTTAAGTTGGATGAACCTGAAGTGAAAGAATCCCAACTAAATCTATAATTTGATTTAGGGGTAGAGGATATTACATAGTTATGAAATTATATTGATTTATTACAATAAAGTATAACCTAGCAAAAATGATCAATATTAGTGGTGCTTCTATAACATTCTATTTATTATTGATTGAAAGACTCTAGCCTATGAATGATTATACTCTGTTTCATCAATTAATAATATAAAGTATTTTTCAGATTCAGTGTTTTGAGTTCTGATATATCTCAATCATGAAAATTAAATAATCAACTAAAACCCCTAAGAGAGAATAATCCATGATTGATGTGAGAAACAAGAGGAAATAGAAGATCATTCATATTACATGAGAGTGAAAAATAGGGTTGAATATGTTATGGTTAAAATGTTGTGTCAACCACCAAAAACAATACATAGAAAATTAATAAATTAGTCCAGAAGAAATTTTAAAAGACCAATTCACCTTAAAAATATAGTGAAATTCATAGGGGCACATCACCATGGGTGTTAAACTCCACTTGAACGTATGTACAAAAAGGAAATATATAAATTTTGATATAGAAATTTTGAATCAAGGGGTGTGGTGATGATGTAAATTAGAGTGAGTAAGACCACTAAATACACATTTTAAACATGGTTTCTTCTACAATATTTCTAAAAAGGGTAAAAATGTTGTGGATGACCATTGATTATGTTTGAAAAAAGGGTTCTACAACATTTTTACCAAGCACTATTCCCCCAGGATGTGTTCCTTAGATGAGTATTGAAAGGATGATACTGGGGAACATATTCCCTCATAATAAACTTAGGGCATCCTTTTTGGAAATGAAGGATTAGGGTGATGATTCAACCATAAAGGGAATATTTTTTATTCATGGAATAAAGGAAAGATTCTCATGGATGGTTTATGAACTCTAGTGGTTATTCCATCATACATTGGTCATATTAAAGGGGAAACCACTAGAAAGGAATTGTATATGAGATAATAATATATTTAGAAGAATATTATTGTTTAATTAGTATGAAACTAGTGAGAAAATAATTCATCATTCATTAAAAGGGACCAAAGTGATCCGTGCAACTTCTTAGTTTAAAGGAGATATAGATCAAACAAAATGGGTAGTTTCTAGTTTTAGGTATTAGATCACAAACTAAATTGGTCTTTTTGAGTGGTATTTAAGGTTATACAACTATGACCAAATGGGTGTCTTATAGTTTAGGGTCATAGATATATGATCATCTACCTTGGGAATAATATTACCTTAGTGTTAGAAAGGTAGAGGTTACCATATGTAAACATACGAACACTATAAACTAGAGTGGAATTGTGAAAATGAAATATTCATAGTTTAGTTTAAAAGAGAAGATCTAGGTGTCACTATGTATCTTTTGAAATAGGAATAAGTCTATAAATAGTTCTCCTGAAGTAGTGTGTTAGGTGAACAACTCTAAAATGGATGCGATAAGTGACCAATGATAGTGTGAAGTGATGGTTATCTATGAGACTAATGCTAAAGAGATGTAAATTCATGATAGATGAACAACACCAGAATAAAATGGGTATCCTCTTAGGTGAGGAATCTAGCACAATTTTATAGTTTAAACACAATATACAAAAAAACAATCTATATAATTTAAGGTCATGTAGAAATCACTAAAACATCATATTGTTTACTATCATGGGATAAGAATATTTTTATATAGCTTAATATCCTATGGTGAGGATGGATCCATGCAGTTTAACATTCAATGGTAAGGACATTACCTATTCATTTGAACATCATGCTGAGATAATGAATTAGATAGGTTGACACATGGTACTTTCTAGGGACCTTTTCTCAGTTGGTGGAGTGATACACTACCCTTTTATGGTGATCAATGAGTATTCCCTATTAGAGTACACCTTGTGAATGATGAAAGGATCTTCCCACTTGGTCTATAACTTAAATTGTTCTATTATTAGTAACATTGGTTTCATTAAGGTTGATAAAAAATAACCTTATAGAAATAAATGAAGTCAATATTTCTTGTTGAACAGTTGAGACAAGTTACTTTTATAGACCTTGGGGTTCTTAAATTTAGGTAACTTATTTTCATTTAATGGATTTTAATTTTTATATTCTGACTTTTGACCACCCAACTTACATTAGTATGTCATAGAAAAATATCTTGAGTAAAGTTAGATAAACCTTAGTGGGAAACACTACCTTTGTTCTATAGACCAGTGAGTTAGGGGTCACCTGGGTAGAAGTTTGAATCAGAGTATAATATTCCCATACTGAATTAGATAAACTTTCTAGCTAAATATTCTTATTGTAATCCTCCATATTCTAAAAAATTTTAGAGAGTATTTTGGTCAATGAATCTATTAAATTATTTAATAATGAATTATAGTGGGAAGTGTGGTTAGAATAAATATGATACTTAGTATACACATTCTTCTATTTTAGTTTCCCAAAAATTGGTTTCATTATCCATGAAAATTATGTGAGGAAATATAAACTAATGAATGGTTTTGTACTTCATAAAATTGATCATGTACATGGTTTTTACCTCCTTCAGGGGAACATCATCATCCCATTTGAGTGGTAATAATAATACACATAAATTGTTATACTATTTATAGAGGATAGAGTCACATGAAATCAATTTTCTGTATATAAAATGGATAAGAGTATTTGGTTGTATGTAATAGATTTGGAGGCTAATTAATAAAGTTATCATGTGCCCAGAATGTGTGGTACCTTTTAGTGAACTCCATGAAATTGAAAATAATTTTGGGCCAAAATTAGTCTAACCATTGGTTTTAGTGAGACTTATTCATCCCTATTTTATGATCCACACATTACCTAACATAAAATATCTATATAACACGAGGAAACTCCTTTCATTTGATTCTATGAAGGAGGATTCCATTTTATCTATGCTTGTAAAAAAAATTATATGAGTTGGGGCCTTAATAGAGGATGAAGTTTTCTACTAACCTGTGAACCTATTCTCAATCAACTCAAGTTGATAAGAGTGTTCCATTTTAGATATATTCAACCATTTGAATCATCTATTCTAAACTTTCCTCTATAATCATGTAATTTTAGGGCCCTATGTGTGAAGTGATGGCATTGTTTATCCTCCCTATTGAGAATAACGGGGGTTATTAATATTCTATGTGATACATAGATCAAATTTTCATACTTATATGGGTCAGTAATAATTGTGGAAAAGTTTTCCAAGGAATACACTTGATTATTTTGGTACCATATAATACAAGAAAATTTTGGTTCGATGTGTAAATTTACCATCAACTCTTGATCATGCTTAGAAAAGGGGATGAGTTCCAATTTTTTGAAAGTGTAGTCACTATTTATTTTTTTGGAGGATAAATTATAATTTCCTTTTACATACATCTAGAAAAATTGAGCTTCAAAGATCAATCCAAGTATGGTAATGAGGGCATGATATTATGAATCATTATTAGTGCATCACTCCAAAAAGAGGAACATATACAACATGATGGAATTTGAAGGAGAAACAAGGAAAATTACAAGCACGACATAATTATATTTATTATCATATATTCCCTTCATAGTTGGGATTTAATAAGAACCATCAGAATATATCTCCAAATATGATAACACTTCATCGATATAAAGAATTTCCAAATTCAAGAATTTAGTGTCCATGGGATATTCCTACAGTATTAGGTGCGAATCTAGTTAATTTTCCATTACTTATCCCATTATTGACTTCTCATGGATGAAATTGATGTTAAACTTATATAGGCACACAATCCACCATGCCAACCATCCAATTAACATTGGATGATTTTTAATTTATTTCAGTAGGTTGATGCAGGGGATTAATTGACCCTCATTATTCCATTTATAATGAGATAACTTCTAGACCACAAAGACCAAGGAAATAAAATTATATTAAATAAGACACTATCTAAACTCAATATCTATTATCAATTTTCTGAGGTAGTATATAATGTTGTCTTTACCTTTAATTTTTTATGTTCCAAGAATGTGCTTAGATATTTCTCTAAAGTTACAACATAGATAATCAAAGGTTTTCCTTAGACTTACAGAATCAATACTAGAGGGTGAAGCATGTACACCATGATATTATAAAATAAAACTTTTCGTTATTCATCACATCAGTAAGTGGTTTCTTTATTCATCAACCTTATAAAGTATATACATTTTACATCCAATTTAGAAATATATTATCGTATATAATCTAGACATCCCTGAAAATCTATAAACTTCTAAAAATTGAGTATACGGGTTATTTTGATGATTTAAATAACCTTAATGGGAGAAATATAGGTGTTATATATTGGATAGTCTATTTTAGAGGTTTCAAATATATAAAATCTAATTCACACATCATGATATTCATTTACAGGTTATATGAACGTAACATAGAGAACACATTCTAAAGATCAATGAGATAATCATGGTGTTGGAAGGATTTGGCCATCATGTAATTTACAAAAAAATCCACCATTTTTCACTTAAGTTCCTTAAATATGCGATTCAGGTACCATTCGTATGTCGCTCTTTCATTATTTAAGATAAATAGAATCACTAGAAAGTTGTATATTCCCTAGGGTTCCATGAATGTAATTACCTCTTCATATTTATAGGATATCCATATTTCATTATATATAAAGTATACATCTATAAAGGGGAGTGTTTAAAAGTAAAAAGTATCATTGATCAATAAATCTATAACCAAAATGGGGAATTAATACTTTTAATGGCAATGGTTGGGATCTCAAATTTCAATTTAGACCCTAATTTATCTTTCTTATTTATAAATGGGAAAATATTATCCAACCACTAGTAGAATCAGAACTCATTGAACAAGTTATATTTTTTTTTTAAAATTTATCCTCAATAATGTAACTATGAGATTGATTCTTCATTCTCAGTGATTTATTGTATCCATAATAACTGAGAAAAAGTCTGAGAGGATGAATGAATGTTTGAGGTTAAAGGCCAAAAAATTTCCTTATAATTCCAATAAAATACATCACGATGTTTCTTAAAGAACATAATGTATCACTTTTGTTTGTAGGGAGAGTTAACAAAACTAATAAATTTTTCCTTGGGTATTCTCATATACCAAGGTTAACCTATTTCATCCCACCTACAGTGAAATAAACTCATTATTTGATGGTAGGATGAGATTCACCTAGCGCTTCTTCATAAAAAAAGTGGGGGCTAATGGGGGCGGGGGGAGGGCTAACTCCTTAGATGTAGATGTTTGTATAGTGGTATTGTCTTATCATATGGGGGATGAATCTCCATTAATGGTTATCTGAACATATGGATCTATATAAAATATGTTGTGTTGGTCAAAGTAAGATGGTGGGGGGAATTTCCTTTAAAAAAATTAAAACTAAATAATATTATAAAATTAAAATATTTAGGTGATAACTAAAAATAAAAAAATTATTTTCCATACATATATGGATTAAAAGAGTAATTAAGACAAAAATTATAAAGTATTGGAAGAAAAATTTGATAATAAAGTTTTGAAATAACTCAAGATTAGTCCCTACATCTCCTCCCCTCAAGAGCTTGAGAGGTTTTAGATTAATTCCTTGGATTTATCGGTAGTCAAGAAACATGAGATGAAATCCACTCACCTTTAATAGTATCCAATAAATCCAACAAGTAATTAATATTATTTTTTATTGGCTGTACCAATAAATATAATACAAATTAGTGGCACTTATTTTTAGGTGTTTTTAGTAAGAAACCCAAATCCCACACTTTAACGGTAGTGATCACCCAAGAGAAGAAGTAGAGAATAAGGTTTTATTAGCGGAAAACCCATTACGAAACACTATATAATTTCTTGAAATTATTGTAAGAATAATAATATGATAAATAAAGAAGAGGAGATGAGAGAGAAGTTAAGTATAATAATAAAGTACCAAATTATTCCCAAGGGAAGGTATAAGAGGATTTGATTCCTATTTGGTTTATGTTTGGTTCATATTTTTTGATTCAAAATCCTCTTTTGAGCTCTATTTATTACCCCTAAAAGTCAATTAGATGTTATAGTGAAGATCTGGGTCAAATAAACCTTCAAACGATGAGTGAAACTGGTGGGTTCCAAAAAAAATATCTAGATTAACTAGGCCTGTTGGATATATAGAAGACTCAATCATTAACTTATAGGACCACCAACTAGCTGTTGGATGGACACCATATACATAGTAGGATAACTAGTGGTGGAACTCTTTTTTTATCTATTGTATGGCTAGTGCTCCTTTACCATGTAGTCAGTGGGCCTGGAAGTGACATGGTGGCATTGGTGATTCCAATGGTTGATTGTTGTCTCTACACAGACTAGCCACTAGTGTTGAATAGTGAGGGTCTTCAAAGTATACCTCTGAACACATTTTATGCCCGTCAATCAATCGGTTAACTTCCTATGTTCATACTCATATATAAATACCAAAATAAACTCAATTTAAATGATTTTATTGATAAGGGTGGTTGTGATAATTTAAAATAAAGTGAGGACAAACAATATCCCCATTTTTATGATTAAAAACTCTTAAAACGAAATAATAAGAAAACAATAAAATTATATCAAATTTTAATGAAACATATTTCCAAATTTATTTCTAAAATAATTTAAATTTTTTCAGAATGAAATTCAAATAAGAGATTCTAAAGATATTTTCATCAAAAAAAATTTAAATCATATATTTCATATCATTAAAATGATTTTAAAGGTAATGTGAATTATATAAAGCATATCCCTTAATAATTTCCAACTAGGTGTGTGGTAAAGGTTCACTACTCATGTCTAGGGAAAATTTTGTGTCAATACACAACCATCCATTTTTGAGGTAATTTACTCAAGGCACATCCTCACTAAAACACAACCACTTATTTATATCTTGATATGGATGTGTTTAATAGGAAATTAACACTTTACCAAAATTGAATGATACATTTATCCTCTTTATATTAAAAAATAATAATACATTCCCCCCCTTAATATTAAAATATATTTTAAAAAATTGATACATTTATCCCCTTAAAAATATATATAAAAAATTTATCCCCATTGATATAAAATATATATTAAAAAAACTGAAACATTTATTACCAGTTTTTATTGTAAAAAACAACTCATAAACATGAAATTAATTTAAAATAAATTAAATATATCACCCTCTTAAAAAGATAAAAAATTTCAAATAATGATATATAGTTTAAAGGAAAAGAATAATTCAAACAATTTGAAATAAAAATATCATTAAAAGGAATAACGGAAGATAAAATCATCAAGTGTGCCAAATAATAATATAATAGTCACAAGTGAACCATTTATGACCCCCTTAAAAAAATCAAAACATCCTAGAGTGGTGGGTGTCATTAGAATATCAACTAGTTTAATTTTTGTTCTAATAAACTCCCACAAAGTATCTCTTTTTTGAAATTGGTCTCTCAAATAGTGGTGGATAAGTCAATGTTCTTAGTGTGTAAGTGTTGAATTAGATTTTATAAATACTAATAGTAATAGAATTATCACACTTAATAGGAACATGATCATAATTTAGAATATAATATAGGAGTGTGTTTTTCCTCTAAATAATTTGGGTGAACCAACCCCCTCAAGATATATATTTTTATTCTACTATTAAAAGAGAAATACAATTTTTCTTCTTATTACTCCAAATGGCTAGATATTTTGTAAGTATGGAAAAATTCCCAGTTGTACTTTTGCTATCTAATTAGTGTCCTCCAAAATTGACATTTTAATGAAATGTTAGTTTAGTAAAGGTTTCTTTGGAATAAAAAAAAATATTTTTATAAACTCTTGAATATGAAAAAAATATTTTAATGGATTTTAAATTTGATTCTTTTGTATTGGATTGAATATCAACACTAAGATAAGCACTAAACAAGAAGTTAATTTGGGTTGCATTAAGGCAAAGAGGGATCCCAATAATACCTTAATAAATCTTTTTGTAAACTTGGTTTTTAGAATAACGCAACATTAGCTTACATGATGTACTCATAGTTACAGATATTTCCTTTACTTTACCCATGGCAGAATGGTTTAAAAGTTATATTTTGTATCTTATTTGGGTTATAAAAATACCAACCATATTTTGAGAAATTCAAAACCATAGAAAAACATTAAACCAACCATAAAAATCATTTAAAATTATTTTCAAATTAAATATGAAAATTCAATACAAAGAGATTCTTAATATAAACAAAAATGAAATCATAGACATAAATTTGAACAACTAGTGAATTATATGAAATAGATTTTAAAAACAAAGACGAATCAACTATTACCATTTTAAAATCATTTTCTAAAATAAATTTAGATAATTATTCATTCCCTGATGAAGGGGATTATTTCTATGAATAAACAACCTTGGTAAAATTAAAAACATGATTCATAATTTTTTATTCTTCAAAAAAAGTGATGTTTTATAAAAAAACCATTTCAAAAATAAAACCCTTCAAAAAAATAGCTTTTAACATCAAATTTGAAAAGGATAAATTTAATTGAGTGGTGAATGCCAAAAATTTTCTATTAGAATATGGAATAGTGATCATTGTAAATGTATCATCATAATCAATTTTTTATTCTTATTTATAGAATTTTTCTATGTGTTTAGATTTTCCATGAGTGATGTTACCCTCCTTACCTAAGATATTTCTAAAAACCCGTTAAGCACCAATAATGGGATGATATTTGGAATTTTAGAAAATTATCCACAAATTATTTCTTTTGAATTGGTTCAATTATTATTACATTATAAGTATGAAATTTTCATCATTAATGTAATAATAAATATTTAGGGTTTATAAGTGTGAAAAAAGAACAATGTTGAACCTCATTTAAAACTGAATTTTTAGTTCGAGAAGTGACTTGAAAATAACTGATAACATTTTATAAGGGATGATATTTAGATTTCACCCATACCTTGGGTAAATATATAGATGTTGGTATTCCCCAAATTAATTTTCTTTTTAAGTATTTGGATTATTTAAGATCAAATATTCTAGGTTAACCTCAGCACCATCAATTTAGGGATGCTTTTTAGAAAATTTATTAAAATATTTGATGTGAATTTATAATTATAAGGTCTTGGTCCATTTATAAAATAATCAATATGTATTAGTTGAGTTATAGTACTAAATAAAAATACCATCATCATATTTGGGGTCAAACATTCCTAGGTTGTATTTGGAGTTAAGAATATAAAATTCATATTTTTAAACACTTAAAAAAAATAAAACTTTAATAATTTTTACTTTTTAAAGTTAACAGGGGTTATTTTTAAGGAATGGTATTATTAGAGAATCGCCAATGGTATACCAACTAGTATTTATCTCCTCAGACCAAAAATATTAATGGATTTTGAAATCATTAAAGATAATTATTGTATTTTCCAGTAGAGTTTGATTCAGTATTTTAACAACCCCATTTTATTGTGGAGTCCTTAGAGTGTAAAAAATAATTTTAGAAACCTCTTGAAGTAAAAAATTCATTGAAATCATTATTTTTGAATTATCACCCATAATCAATTTTAATTGGTATGATGTTTTATACTTTTTCATTTTTAAATTTCATGTAATATTTAATAAATACTTTGCAATCCTCATTTTTATGATCCAATTAATAAACCAATGTAAATCTGGTATAATCATTTAGAATTATAAATGTGTAAGATTTACCTATTATACTTGAAACTTGGGTGTGTATAAAAAGATAAAGAAGAATAATCTTAAGGTCCTTAGAGGTGGATAGTTCATTTTTAGATTTAAATAATGTTTTTTGTTACTTATTGAGTTGTAATGTTTCACATACAATGCTATTTTTGAATTAAAAAATAGGTAAATATCATATTATATTATTTCGGTTGAGTTTGAAAACCAATAAGGATGATCTTACATATTGAGTTATTACCAAAAGTTACATGGACTCCATGAATCTCTTCAATAAGGTTGAACTTGGAGTCATCACCTAACATGTTTCATGAGCACCTTATATCTATGTACCATATAGATCCTTAAGATTTTATATTTATAAAATTTTCCTATGAATTAATCAATAAACTAACTAATTTTTTCCTGAATTTTAGGTCCACATGTGTTAGCTAATAGAGATTTTTTACCCGTATTTTTTTAATAAGATCTTCTAAATAAAAATTTTAAAAAGAGAAGAATACTTTTTTGTCTTCCATAACTATAATTTTTTCAGTCAAATCCATAAATAAGATTCCCAATGTTATGAAAATAAATAAAAAAAATTGTTGAGGGAATCCTCTTACAAAATTAGTTTTTTATAGGTGATGACTTGATATGAAAATTAAAAATAAAAATATTTTTTACATGAATTTGGGAATCCATTTTTTTTTCACCTTAGGTGATATTAAAAATATAATTTTTAATATTCTTAATTTTAGACTATAATTCTTCAACATTGGGTTGTTTCTTTAATATTAAGGATAAATCCTTCTCTTTTGAGAGTTGCTCCCTATTAGAAACTACATGATTATAATTATTTTTAAGTTAATTGAGTTTTGAGGTGAGATCCAAAAAAACTTTAGATAATTGATCTCTAGAATATTTTAGATCTAAATAGCTTAGATAATTTGAAGAACTTTAATAAGAGGATTAAATGGTATAATTTACCTTATTATATACCTAAATTTTATCCATAAGAAAATTTTCACTATCATCAATTCATTAAGTTAAGGATAGGTAATAATCACTTACAATAATTGTGTAAAGTTGAAGTCTTTATTTATTACCTTTTCATATTTCATCATATTTTCGTACTTAGGGAAATATGGTTTGATATTTTTCTTCCTTTTTCATTCTAATCAAGTTCCTCTATTTCTTCTCTTCATTGTTATTTTTGGTACTATGAAAATATTTCCTCTTTCTCTTGAATTTTTTAATTTTCATAGAAAGGTTTTCAAAATTTTATCATAATAATAAGATTCAAAATTTATTTCTTTAAAAGAAATATTCTTATTTTAATTTAATTCTATTTCTTCCTTTTTCATCGTTCCATTTCATGGTAATCTCGTAGGTTACGAGAGATCCAATAAGTTATTAATACCACATTTTTTTAACATCATTTTCTTCTTGAATTTATATTAACTTGGGTTATTAATAACCTAAAAAATCCAAAAGTGTCTTATTCATTATTTTTTTCTATAGAAATATCATCACTAAGATATTTTTTTCGATTTAAAATGTTAGAAAAGAAAGTAAACCACTCAAAATTTGATTCATTAAAAATCATGGTAAAACTTTAAAAATATTGATGATATATATAAACACTAGTATCCTTAAATTTATTAGTGTCTTCATGAGTTACTTCAATAAATATACAAATTTTATGATCTTTTTCACATGGGGAAACATGATTAAATTCATTACGATCTAAACCAAAATGAAGAGATTTCATGGATTTTCCATCAACTTCAAAGGATATAATAACATCAAGAGTCCATTTTTCCTATGATTCTTTAGATGGTGTGTAACCAGGAATGATAATCTTCCAAATAATATTACCTATCACTATATGAAAATTAGATATGTGAGTTTGTAAATAACTATATTCTATTATATCAAATAAAAGAGATTGAACCATTAAGTTTCCTTTAAGAGAAATTTTGATGTTAAAGGTAGAATCAATATTTTAATGTTTTTTTACATAAAACCAATTAATATTTTCAAAATAAATTTTTTATATCAAGGTATAATTTGATACAAATTGTTTCTCAAAGTAAGATAAAAAGTGGGGGAGGGGTGAATTACCTTTTATGAAATTATCACAAAAAAATGTGATACAATTATGCAATTTAAATGAAAATTGAAAATAAAAAAGCATAATATATGTGAATTATAAAGGTAAGAACAATTGAAGTTGAAGAGTAAAGGAAACAAAATTCGATTAAGGAGTTTAAAAATATCTCATGATAAGTCACTACATATCTTCTTTAAAATATATTGAGAGGTTTAAATCCCTTTAATTTTTTGATATTCAACAAACATAATATGGAATTCCCTTAGATTTAGTGATATACAAGATAATCAAGAAGGAATGCAATTTATTTTTAGTAGGTTGAAGTAAAAAATACAATAAAAATAAGAGATAATTTATTTTTAAGTGGTTTAAGAAAGAAACCAAAACCCCTCAATTTATTGATAGTGAGAACCCGAGATAAAAATAAGATAAGATGTTTTTCATAGAGTTAATAACTTTTCAAAGAACACTATAATGTATATAATTGATCATAAAAACAATAACAATAGAAATAGAGATGAATATATGAGAGAGAAGTTGATTTTAATAATGTAGAACAAGATGCATCTCAATAGAAGGTATTGGAGGCATGGATTCTAATCCAATTGATGTTTGGTTTGTATCAATTACTATCCAAACCATCTTGGGGTTTATTTACAACCCCAAAAGTCCATTAGTCATTCTATAGGTGTAATAGGTAAAATATAGTTTGTAATGGTGAGTCAAAGAAGTGTGGTATATAAAAATTATTTAGTTTGACTAGTCCCACCGGCTATCCATATGACTGTATTGAGTAGCCGCTTGGACCACTTCTTGGCCATTAGGTGGACACCGATTAGACAGTGGGAATGATATTTCTGTAGATCCTATGTCATAGCCATCAACTAAATGATTATCCTCCACTGGGTATCCATTGGGCCCAATAGTGGCCTATTTCCACTGGTTAATCCACTGGATGGTTGGTGGATTTTCTCTAACAACCTTTTAGTGCTGTCCAGAGAAGGATTTTAAAGAAATCCTCCAGAATTATTTTAAGTCCATAAATTAATTGGTCAACTTCCAATATTCATACTCATAAATAGAAATTAAAATATTCTTAATTGAAATTATTAGAAAAATAAATGGTTTTTGTGATCATTTAAAATAAGCGAGGTAAATTGTTTTGATGGATGATGACATCCCAAGTCCTTTTATCCTTTCCCTATTTACATCACTCAATATGTTGAAATTTCATTACTAAACTGATTTCCAATTTTTTATCCCTTCCATTTGATATGTATGGGTAAAGAGAGTATGGAGATAAGGTGAACACTTCCACCCACCTTGAGTGATTTTTTTCTTTAACTTTAAACCCACCTACCCTCATTTGGGAATTATATTATTTGGGAGAACTAATTTTTCTCTGGTATAATAATGTGGATTCCTAGATTTAGGTTAGTTTATTTGAGTAGGTGTGTTGAAAATAGGAAATTTATCTTCATATCATCTTGATAATTTTCTATAGTAACTATCATTTCAGTAGTCCCATTTATAAGTTTTGACCCCTTGGTTTTGGGATAATTTCCACTTCTTCTGTAATATACAAAATCAATGAAAAAACTATCACATGAATGAAATAGGGGAAGCATTTTTCTAGAGAACCCCTATATAAAACATGAGGGAGTAATCCAAGAACTAATGATGTAATGATTGGATGGTAGTGTTCAAGTGCATCCAATTTCATCGAAGAAAAAATATTAAGGTTGTTTTCTAAGAGACTACCGTGAAATCAGTGTTTTATTCCAAGTGTCCAAGATGATTCTATATATAGATACTCTTAAATAGATTATGCTCACTATTTTAATAAACAAAATTTTCTATTCATACAATGACAGAAAAATCTCTATGGACCCAAGATAGTGGAGTGTTTGGTTTTGGATAAGATTGATTTTAGATACATTATATACCCTTTATCAGCGCACATTGACACCATTGAGATTACCCATGATATATAGGGTGTGTAAATTGATTTTTATGATAATTACAAAATTTTCCCTTGAGAAAGTGATAATGTATTAAAATTATTCGTGTTTTATTTCATCTTCATGATATGATTCAGTGATAACCACTTCTATTTTAAACTCTATTGGGTTCTTCGAGGACTCAATAAGGGTCTCATGAATGGATTTTAAAAATCACAGTGCATCAATGATTGAGAGTGGAGGTGGTATAATAGTGAGGTCCTTGAGAACATTGTACATTCATGTAAGGGTTATACTTATATTCACAAGAGGCCATTCCCTGATTAAATGTATAGAGTGTCTAGGTGGATATAGAACAAATGATAGAAAAACATTCATTGGTTTCCAAAGATGGTTTTATTTTTTATTCTTGGATAAAATTACAACTAATTGAATGGATTTTGGAGTATTAACGGTGGGATATGGATCTTATTACTATTTCTACTTATCCTAGAGTTATATTAGCCTTCTTTTTTTAGAAACATGTATAATGTGTTTGGGGATAGAACCTTGAGTGCTATGTGTTCCTAGAGGATTTATTCTTCTATTCTGAGAGGTCATTGAGGGATATTGGATAGTGTTGATAGACATTATTAATCATTATTATTAGTGAAGTAGTTTTCTAGATTAGTGACACTGACCAATCCAAAATGACTCTCTTTATTGAAGTAATATTACAAAGTGATATCGGGAAAAGTGTCTTCTCTTAATGTGTGGGGGCATGATGTTGATAGTTAATACTTGTTTGGGCTTGGGTACTGGTTATTACTTACTACTGTGACATTATTATTGTCTTGTTTTACCTCCATCTATCAATAAAGACAATGGAACCATTGAAAGAGTTGTGTCTGTTGTGGATAATTTTGGTTGATTCATCTATGGTTTAATTATATTAGGGGATCTAGAAATAAAATTTTAGGCTACCCAATAATTTAATTTTTATATTCCTTTATTCATTGTACAATTCTATTTACATATATCTTCATTATAATCAGGATTAGATAAAGTACACATGGTATCTGCCTATGGTTTTACCAATTCCACATCATTCTAATCTATCATCTTTCAGATCCATTACTTAGTAATTAAACAAACTTGTGTTGTGCGTCCAAGAAATATATGATAGAGAAAATAGTTAATATGGTTATTCATATTAACTTCATTGGTCTTCTTGATTTCTAGAATAATGAGTTCGTTGTTTAATATAACAGATATTAAGTAGACTTGAAAATTTTCATTCCTAAAGTAATAAATCCAATTCATTTTATATTCAAAGGATATTACCTTGAAACCTTGGTGTGTTCCTTTAGAAATGATATTCAATTAGGAGTTCACTTAATGAGGTTTTTTAGATCCTTCTAAAACTGGATTGGTTGAGGTATCTTATACTACATTAAAGTGATCATCTACGACTTTACATACTTTCAAATAGATTGGGTAAGTGTCATATGAGATTTTGGTTTGGAATATTGCATGTAATCCTCCAAGAAATGAACTATATCCGTAAATTCTTGGAACCATATTGATTAATTTAGATAGATAAGAGTTTTGTATAAATAATATTTAATTTTTTCTATGAACATTCCTAGGAAACTATCCAATTGGGGATTCATTATGAGGTAATAATTTAGGAATTTTCATCTAGAGATGAAGGTTATGATGTTTTTCTCCCACTTCTTTAGACTGGAGAGGTAATTAATGCCCGTTCATTAAAAAGTAGAGCTAAACATATAAAGTGATTATCAGCAATGATCCTCCTAAGAACTTATAGTCCTTAATTATAAATTTTAATTCTAAACAGAGGTGGGTACCACTAATTTTTAAATAAATAAATGGAGCTTGGCTACCTCATTTTTCTCAGGGGTCCCCAATAAAAAAACAAACAAAGAAGAAAAGTGTTTAAGGTTATAATCTAGGTCACCCATTCTATTGAATGGTAAAAAACATGGATTTCTAAAATTTTGAAGTAGGGGAGAAAGATCTAACTAATTTAGATTGGTTTTTTTTCTAGGATGAATCAATGTATGTTATGTCTTAAGGGATTATAACTATGTTATGATAGCATCAATCAAATCATTCTGGGAATCCTCTCCACACACCTATATCCTCTCTAGGTGTCTTAACTATTAAATGAGGTATCCAAGATCTAATGGAAGGAAATCACACTAATACATTGTAGGATATTCCATAAGTAAAACTAGATACTACATTGGGTTGATAGAGAAACCTACTTCTGTACTAACTGGACAATGAAAACTGTTAGTTTAAAGAAAGAAAGTGGTAGAGTTCTTAGAGGTTATTGAGTGTCATTTAGTTTGGGAATATAACTTTTTAGGATCTTGACATCAATTTGACGATAAATCTCAACTTATATAAATAAAAAAACAACCAATTCATTTGTATAAATCATCTTAATTACTTTATCCACACCCAATAAGGTGATTATTCATTTTATTTTATCAAGGATTAAGTGGGGAAAAAGGAAGTGACATGATAGGCATATTCTTAAGGCTTATATCCCACCTTTGGTTTCATGTGTACATGCCACTGATAGAATTTACTCATTCCATAAAATCATTTTGGGAACATATTATCCTTTCCATTTCATCACTTTCATCATACTATTAGTTTTTAGGGATATTAGTTGTGATAACATTTACCATATTTTTGTTAAATGGTTCAAAATCATCAGTGCTATAAGTGGGAAAATGGAGTTTATCACTCTTCAATATGACATCATCTCTACCATTATTTGTTCCCTCCATCTCTCCTAGATCGGAACTGTGATAAAATTTTTGGGATTTCAAATTCCTTCCACTTCATCCATGTCTATGAATGATATTTGATTCTAAATAAAGAATAACTATAAGTGAGTCACTTATAGTAATCTATAAGTGAGTCACTTATAGTAATCACCTAGTGGAACCTAAAAGGGTGGAATATACCAAAAAAACACTAATAGAACTACTCTCAATTTAGAAAACATAGATTTTATGGGATGCTGAGATGTAGTATTGGGGATGAATAGTAGCCATAGGGATATCAGAGGAGGTCCATCAATCTTTAAAATTTACCAAACTTGTAGACTAGGCCTTGGGAATCCTGAAATTCTAATATTGACAAGAGGATCTTTAACGTATTGGTAATGAAAATTGTGTGTTCCTGAGGAAATGAATAGATTCTTAGAGTCTCTTATAAGCTTCAAACTTATATAATCACTCCACCTTATATAAGTAGAGATGAATATAGTATATTTCATAACCTAGAGATAGAAGTCCTGGTCTTATGTCATTACACACTCATACACGATCAAATCATATATTTCCATAAACATTTACTCTAAGGAATGAGTTGGTAGTGACCCTTTATAGGCCTATTAACAACACCCATGAAGGGAAAACTAAAAAGAAACATATATCCCCGAGTCCTTTATGTAAACATAGCGTTTGGATTTCTCTACAATATGGTGAATTCAATAATACTTCATACACATTATAACTTTAAATTACTACCAAATATACATGATTTGTAATATTTCATTACTATAAGTACAATGATTTCCACCTTTGGACACCGATACATGAGGTATTGAATTGTTTAGAACACCTAGGATACACCAACTATTGGATTTTATGCTAGTTTAATTCTATACATAGTTTTTTTAGTTCAACCTATAAAAGTATTTAGAATAGGGTATATTCATATTACTATGTTATAGATACAAAATATTTATTGATTGGTTGTAGTGATAGGTGATGCCTCTCCCCTGTGAGTTCTCTACCATTAGGTACAACTATATGGAACAATGGATTAAAGGTTCTACCATGGAATCTATCAGGTTGAGATAACACCTCTTAGCTTGTACTGAGGAACAATTTCATTGATCACCTATTTATATATGAACACCATTATGGAAAGGGTTTTAGGGAACCCCATATCTATAGGAGGTATAATAACTATGGACTGCGAATAATTATGTGTGATCATCATGTTTGGGAATTTGAAGGTTGTAAAAGCACTGAAAATGTTCCTCCTTCCCCCTCACCTATTAATAATGGCAATTTCACTTTTCCTATCATTTCCCATAGTCAAGATACTATTGGAGTCTGTATAGTAAAGTCAACCATGATTAGGATGTATAATAATGGTGGTGAACAACACAACCCATCTGCTCATCATTAAAGAAAAAGGGTTCATATTTCTTTCACCATTATTGAATCCAATTATTTTATATTAGATTTTATTTTGTTATGATCTACTCCCATTTTTACTTTTTAGAGGTGAGTGACCTCTCACAATTAGGGTTATAGTAAGGGATCCTTTCATTGGATGAGAGGATGGGAGGTGGGATCATCCCACTAAGAATCTAATTTCCTAGTTCAGAAATCCATCATAGATTTAATATGTATTCCTAAATCCCTCCCTAATACCGTCTTTATTGATGTAAATTAATAACATCTCTTACTACTTTATTAAAGAGAATAACTCTAGTCAAAGGGATGAGTGATATTTACAAATTATATGCTAAAATTTCATCCCCATATTAATATATAAGTTTATATTACTCTTAAAATTGAATAAGGTATGAATTAACAGTTTAAATATAGGTGGTATGAAACTCTGTATTTTATGGATACATAAAAAGGCAGTCATAGCTTGATTTATTATAAGGAAAATTGTATTTTGTAGTCTTATAGGAAAGAAAAATTCAACTTATAGTTTAGTTGAGACACTTATAGTTTAGGTTTTAGTAGGAAAATTCAAGTTATAGAGTACAGTGGATACACTCATGGTTTATATTCTTGTGGTAAAACTCTCAAATTATATTATAGGTAGAGCACTCATGGTTTAGATTCTAGTGGAGAAACTCTTGGTTTATAGTCTAGTGGGTGTGCTCATGATTTATAGTATAGTGGGGATACTCTATGCCATGAATTCACATAAGTGGGAACTCTAGTTTTAAAAATTTATTTGGGAGGTTAAAAAACATGATTATTATTGATATTAAACCTCAAATATGTGTGTTATGAATGCTATTAGATAAAGGAATCATAACCCACACAATTCTGGTTTAATAGTTTATGTTTTTACGAATGGATCCATGAAGTTTAATATCTAGTTTTAAGAAATCATGCATCGTTAAGGGGATAAAAACAAGTGTATGTGTGAGTATTACCGATGAGATTTCCAAAAGAATAAAAGACATGTTCAAGGATTATGCATGAGTTTCTTGGCCCATGTATGATACAAATGGATAGAATGGAAATGATAGAACTTTAGGTCACATAAATAGGTTCATGTGAATGATTTGAGATTGAATAAACCAAGTTACCACATTCCACCACTCCCATGGATTTTTTTTTATCCACAAAAGGTATTTTAATTGGTATATTAAATATTAGTTTACTCAAACCATGGGTTTTACGAGGCCTTCATTTACATGAGATAAATTTATCAGTGTGAAATTTTTATTCCTAAAGGGATGTACCCAAAAGGATTCCTATTCTTTAAATCCCAAAAAATATCCTCAAAATTCCAAGTTTATGAGTATTTATAGGATTTGGTCACATGGAAGGTACCTTTCATGTTTTTCATGCAAGTTGAAAATTTTATCTTTAGTAAGTGGGGCTTTTGTAGCGACTCTAATTCCTTTTTTACACAACAAGTTGTTTTCATGTTACAAATTACTTCACTATAAATTTATTGATATTGATCATTAAGAATTTGGGGTGTATCAAAAGTGGTTTGGTCTGAACTCATAAAAATGTATTCTTCCGGTTCATTAGGTAAAATATTTATAATTGGATGATGAAAAACTAGAATATCTGTAGGAAGGATATTTTCACATGTAATTTATAGTTAATTTATAGTCAATAATTTATTCACCTTGAGTATTGTTTCTTTATCGATGAATAGGATGAACTCTATCATTTTACTCTAATTGTGGTTAATAATTCAAAGTAAAATTCATCTATAACTATCTATAAATATTATGTAAATTTTATAAAATTTCTGATGGATCTTTAGGTGCAATCATAGAGGTATGTATCATCTTGTGTCATTATCTATGGATTGCAACAATAATCCTTTCAGTTGGAAAGATTCTTTCTCTTTGTATCTTAGTCTGGAGAGGGAGGAAGACGATATCCTTAGTTCATGAGAGTTTTATTGGTAGAATTATTCTTGGTTATGGGATAATTTCCATGAGAGAATATATTTATGCAAAAAAATTGTAATTTCCTTAGAAATAATATAATTTATGTTATATACTTAGGTTTATGACATTAGTAAATTCAAAAAGGCCCTAAACTAATTTATTTATTCTTATTAAACCCAATATTCAATATTAATATTTTTTTATTATTATAATTTATCACGTGCGATGACTCAAAAATATTTAAATTTCACTTATTAAAAAAATAAATCAATATTTACTTAAATGAAATTAAATACAATATATCATTTTCATCAGACCCTTAACTTGACTGATCAATTCTCCCCATAATTTATCAAACCTTAACTAATAAATATTTTTTGAATAAATAAATATCATTATATTATTCATCCAAGTTATAAATTTTTTATTTACTAATTGGTGAAAAAATTTAATTTTTAATATTCAAATAAATAAATAAATATTTTTTATTGAATAAAAAATTGTTTATTACCTTTTGAAAAATAAATCAGAGATAAATAAATATTCTATATTTTCATAGTAGAAAATAATATTTATGTTATATACAACTCACATATATTATGTGTTGAATAATTAGTGATTTAAATTTTATGTGATTAATAGAATATGAAAAATTATTGAAGACCCAATTGAGAATAATATTTATTCAAATTATTTAATTCAAATTCAACATAACTGAGATTCCAAGCACACTTAGTGTGTGACCATCTAAGCCTCTTTCTTAATGGAATTACACTAACTGACAGAAAGATCAATATTACCTTCTTGAAATATGTCAAGAAACCCATAGAGGAAGAAGTTAATGTTAGAACAAAAACACCCTCAAATGAACACTCACTATGTAATATAATCCCTTTGTCTTAATATCTGATCAACCAGGTTGTATACTTGTCTCATCGACCGATATACTTGATATAAATATTTATTAATTCCTAAAATAAACTCATTGATTTTAATCCATGGAAATTTATTTAATCAAATAGTTCCATTTCAATCAAAGGGTCCGAGATATCTAATTCCATTAATATAGATGGGAAAATCCTTTATTTACTTATTCATTAATGTCATATCACTTATGATACACCCAATGTACTCCACTTAATTGTGAGAATATATTTTCATGATTTTCATCAGTAAATAAAACTAAGATATTCATGATATACAATAATAATAATATCATTTCTAAGGACCAATACACACATCCCTAGATAAAAATATATAGTGACACAACCAAAAGGTTAAATTCATAATGGTGGGGGTTGTTTCGATAACCTCATCTATTGAATATTACAATGTGAAAACTTGATGAGAATAAATTTCAATGTATTATAGGTCTGTAACACTTGATAGTTAAATATTATATATGTTCCATTTGATAAATTTCATCCAACCATAGAACATATATTTAAGAATATTATCACATATCTTCAAGGTTATCAATATAGAGGGGAACTATTATAATTTTTTGTTGTGATAAATAATCTTAGGATATTATAACATTAATGTTATGCAGAGGAATAATTTTCATGTCATAATATATTTATTATTATTCAATTATTAGAATATATAAGTAATAAAAAGTAAAAAGTTAGTTGATTTGAGAGAACCAACTCTATCAAACTCCTATATTCACTTGAATCAACTAGTAACTAATTGGTTAACCTCACAAGATAAAGATTCTTCTATTATATACATAATTGATGGTCCTACCAAATTATATTTGTTGTTATACTTACTATCACTTCATCCTTATGAGAAAAACCCTCAAGATGCCTGATACATTCATTTCATGAATAAATTTTTGATATTAAGATGCATTGATTTAGAATTTTAATGATTAATTATTGACAGAATGTTTATTATAAATTTTTATTTTTGTTAGGATATAATATTTTATGTAAAATGATCAAAAAGATTAAAAATAATGATGAATTCCATAAAAAATATGGCTTTAAACAACAAATGACGCACATAAGAGCTTTTTGGGGAATGAAATTGAAGAAAAAAAGTAAAATAGAGGTTTTGAGGTTGGGAAGATTTAATTTATGCTATAATTACTATTAATAATGTGGGAATTATGGGATACACGGAATAAAGTCAAGATATAAAATATAAGAACCATCCGGGGTGAGAAGCACATGTGTCATGGTGTGACACATATGTGTCATGTCGTGACACACCCTAAAAAATTCTAGATGCATTTTACAGTGAAATAGAACTTTTATGGAGATGGTTTATGATGTTTTTCAATTTAAAATATATATTCATAGTGTAACATATGCTAAAAGAACCATGATCTAGTATATATAGTGAATATAATTCTGGAGCATGTTTTGATGACACTTTTTGACCAAAGAGTCTTTATGGGCCATATTAATGTTCAATTTAATCAAACATGAGCACCACTAGAGTTCTATAAATTTAAGACTAATATTCTACAGTTAATGATTGATTCGAAAACCAATGCTTAGGGAAGAATATATGTTGTGAATGATCCTCACCATTCTTATTCTCTAGTGTTTCTTTCATGTTTTCTTTTATTTTACACTTTCCTCCTTAGTCTCTCATTATTAAGATGACGAGGAAACTCTCGCCATGTGCTAGGGTTATGTAGATGAAGGGGTAAGGTGCGTTGAATTGTATTTATTTATTTTATCCATGTATTGGTTTTCCAAAATTTTCAATTCAAATTATAATATATTTTTATTACTCAAATTCATGACCATTATTTCTTGAATCTAAAAGAATAAATTTAATTTTCAAATTAATTTCCTTAAACTCTACCATGACCATTGGATAGTCCAGGGCAATTCAGTTTAAATATGGTATCATGATAAACTTAGTGCATTAAAACCCTAAATTACTAGACCTAGGGAAATATGGTAAATTGTTTTACTTAGGAGGTGATACCCGAACCAAAGAATATTCTTCTTCCCGACTCCAACACCAATACTTAACAATACATTTAATTTTTGAATCTGATTTTATCTAAACCCTAAAATCTATAAAACCCTAAAAACGTTTCTTAATTACTTTCAAAAATCAAATCAACTTCTTTTCTCTTTTTATCTCTACAAAACTACAAAGTTATATTTTATCTATCTTTTATAAATTTAAATAAAATAAATAATTTTTTTTAATAAATTAATGAACTAATTTTTTTTCTCATGGGTTCAACCTCAATTCACTACTATATTCATTTTAATTAATTAATTTTACTTTTCTGAATCTCTATAAATAAATAATTTCTGGCCAGAATCATAGGGAATTAATTAAACTATTACAGAACTGTCAAAACATGCTACATTAGAGAAGATTGTTGCATTATATTTTTTAGGTTTTTAATTTGAATTTTAGTTTGATTAATATAGTTTAATTTTCCATTTTACATTTGGTGTTTTCATGATATGAGTTTCTGGTTTTGTAAATTTTTTATGCACACCCACTGCATGTGTACCAAAGGGAAGGAAATCCTCACTCTCAATCCCAAGCCTAAAAAATACCTAAGGATGAACAAATTAAAATCCAATATAGTAGGAATAAAATAATAAAATCAAGTCATTGGAGGTGTGAAACAAATATATCTTGGACTTCTAGTGATTGCAGACTAGGAAGACCATCAAATATTTTCACACAACCAAGTATACTCATAATTCCATTAGCTGTAACATAATTTGAGAAAAAATAAAAAATCATTCTGATGATCACCAATATGGTGCAATTTTTTGGACTATAGCATGAAGATCCAAAAACTCATGAGAGCATTTTTCTCAAGATCTACAAAACTTTTCAATTTTCCAACATATCAAGTGATGAAATATGGATTCACTTATGTTGGTTTTCATTAATAGATTGAGCTCATGAGTGGATTCATTGTTTTCCTACTCATTCAATCACTACATGGTATGAGTTGGTAAAAACTTTGTTAACACAATTTTTCACGACTTCAAAATCCATAGATATCCAAGAATATATTTTAAATTTTAATCAGTTTGAAGATGAGTCTATATATTATTCCTATGAATGATTTAGTGATTTAATTAAAAAAATTATATATCATGGCATATAGACCTAGATAATAATAAATCTATTTTATAAATGTACTTTATAGAGAAGCATGTTAATATTAGATACTGTAGCTGAAGGATCATTGATGAATAATTTTCTAGAGGAAATATATAGTCTATTAGATGAGATATAAATAAACAACTTCCAATGAAAGAATAATGGAATGAAATGAAGTGGCATACATATTTTCGAAAACAATTTCTGGATGGTGGAATGATGGAATCACTAACAAAGAATATGGACATTATGATGGGCAAGCAACAACAACCCCAAGGTTTATACACAAAATATGTAAATTTGGATGATTATTATCAGGGTAATAATTTTCATGGTTATAAGGTGCAAAAAAATTTCAAGGATATAAGTATTTAATTCTAAGATTTCAATCGAAGTAGGGATAGACACTATAGAGACAAGTCCATAGGCTATAGGAGACTTTGGCTACTTTCATGACTTCCATTAGAGCTGCCGTCAAATAATTGAAAGCCTATTAAAAAAATAAAATCACATTAATAAAATAGATAAAGTATTACTAAAAGGGTTAGATGGATTCAATTTAGAACCTCACATGCCATGCTAAAATATCTATGAATGGTTTAGAGAAAGGTTTAGTGGAGAACTACCTAGATTTCCCAAAGTGAACTCACATAAAGATTTTAAAGTCATTTCTTTGAGGAGAACAAAAGGAAGCGAGGATCATTCTAAACTAATAAAAGTATAAGAGGAAAAGTAATAAGATATATAAAATATTAAGGAACAAGTATATGAAGAATATATAAAAGAAGAACCACCATAATTTACGATAAGGATACTTTTTATTGAGTGACTTGCATACGAAAAGATCGATGTGCCAATAGGTAAAATTTTGAAAAACTTTATAAATTGAATATTAACATCCCTTTGTATAGGTTCTCAAAAAAATTATGATATAAGAAAAATTCATGGATGAATTAGTGACCAATAAGAAGATTTAGAGGAAATTGAAACCATTCCTCTTACACAATAGTATTTGGAGGTGGTATCAAAGACCTAACGAAGAAGAAAAAAGTGCTAGGAAGTTTCTTTATTATTATCTTTATTGAAGCTAGTAAATTGGAAAATATTTATGTGACTTAGAGAAAGTTTCATAATATTGTCATAGATAACTTTAAAAAGTTTGGGACTAGAGGTATTGAAGCCCACATGAGTTTAACTTCAATTAGCTTATTCAATAGTAAAGTAACACCAATGGTTCATCAAATATATTCCAATAAATTATAACAAATTATACATCGAATTAAACTTATTATTGATGTATATGGAAGAAAAGTGAACATCAATCATTCAAAGAAGACAAATTTTAGCCACTGAGTGACTATTGATTGATGTACAAAGTGGATAAATATATCAGAGAGTTGGTAGCGAGCATGTAAGTTTCAACATTCATCGAGCAATGATAAATGTAGATATGAAAGATGATAATGAGTATGTAAAAGGAAAAATACTTTAACTTCAAGATATTATTGATGAAAAATAAGTACACAAGGTAGACGTCGTTCTGAAAAATGATACTGAAAATAAAAGTATTAAGAGGAAGAATGAGAAGCTTAGAGGTTAGACCAAAGATACCAGAAAAATGACTGACTCCACCCATTTTGAAAAATTCCAATAGGTATGGATGTCATAATACCAACCATTTAGATCTTTAACATTAAGGAACAAATATTATATCCGACTAATGTAAATAAATTGTGTAATTACATTATAAAGATTTGAACTATTCAGAGTGGAAGGAAATGGATCAACATATGTGTACAAGTTTAAACTAATACTATTTACAGACCCTAACCAGGTAAATTTTTTTCAATCATCCATCATCTAAGATGAAGAAGAAATATGTAAGATTCATCAAATAATATTAAAAAAAGTGTTTCTAGGAGGGAACCTTATTTTTCAAGATTTTTATTTATTTATTTTTAGGCACATGCACTCATCCCCATTTATTGAAAATTTCATTTATTATAGCATGTAATCTCACATATGTAATTTTATTTTTTAGGTCCATTAGGATACTAGTACATAACTGTGTCAGAAGAAGCTACAAAATAAATACAGGTCATGAAACCTATGAAAACCATGAATATGGTGCAAGAATAACCTATAAAACTAAACTTTAAAGCATTATTAAAAGGGGATTAATCATTTAAATTACGTATTCCCCACATTTAATTTTTTAGAGTATGAATTTCAATTTTCATGCCTTACCTTGATTCTTAATTTAACCAACTAAACTAGGAGACATAAAATATTTAGGATATATTCCATTCCATGATTTTAAATTTATTTATCAATAAATTTGAATGAGAAAAATTTGGAAAAGTCTTAGTAGAGATAACAGTGTGGTTTTGGTTTTAGTAAATTCTGATTTAGGGGAGCATGTTAATTTTTGTAAATGAATTTATTGTGTGATTTGGTCCGCATTTATTTTATGATATATTAATTAATTACTTAAATTATTCATATGAATTTCGATGATTTATTTTCTAAACAATTCATTTAATTATTGAGACAAATTTTAAACCAATTTTCCTACTCACTTCTATAGTATATTTCTTGAGAAACTTGAGCTTGTTCTCTTCTAGAACATTATTAACATCTTACCCATGATATGACTGAACAATTTTTTTTAATATGATTGAGGCATTAATTTAAGCCATTTATAATTTTACCCACCTTTAATTGATCCTTTTTATGCCTATAGAATCCATGAAAAACCTTTTTTATGAAATGAGTTGTGCTATAATCCTATTATATTAATTCCTACCCTACTATAGGTATATTTTGTGATATTTAAATGAATTAGTGTTGGTGAGATATTGTCCATTTTGGATCATGATATACATAATTGAGGATATTTTATAGGGTTTTTTATTATAATTTAGAGATAGGAGATGAAACGATTCATTGTAATTTATTATTCACCTCTCTTGGTAAAAAAGGAAAAGAAATAAAAAAGGGCTGTGTCTTGGGGGGATAAAAAATCACCAGGTCCAGAATTATGATCTTATGATCATATTTTTTTAGTGGTGTAAGTGATATTTTTATAATTTATATCTTTTAAAAAATAAAAAAGGAAAAAGAACAAGAGAGGATGATTCATTCATTTTGATTACTTTTATCATGAACCCACTTTGAGATTTTTTTGGGGGAAGAAAAATTGTCATCTATAAATGAGTTTTTTGTTGATATTTTTTTGATATCATTCACTATGATTACAGTTATAAATCCTTTTAAATCTTTAATTATTTTAAATAATTTACTTAACTTCCCTAATCCTCAGAGTCTTTTGATCCTAACTATGAGTACCTCATGATTATTTTTGATTCATTATTTACAGAGTAGAGATTCAAGATTTTTTACAGGGTTATGGTAAATGACATGTTATTGAGGTATGTGTGTAGATATTTTCACTTTTGAACTTTCATGAGGAGTAGAAAAATTAATGTAAGGTTGATTGCAAATGTCATGCATGTTAATAATAAATTAAAAAATAAAAATGGATGAATAAAAGGGGTTATAATATTCAAAATAAGAAAAGTAAAATAATTATTTGATTTGTTTCTTTGAAAAGTGATTCATTAATAAATTTTCCCATATTATAATTGAATATTTAATTTACTATTTTTTCAATTTCTTTTATTCATATTGAGTTTCAATTATATTAGGATAAACATTATTTTTATTATGTTGAGATTCTGTCCTCGATGAAAAGTATAAATTCAAGTGTGAGGGATTTGATATGTCCATTTCATGCATAAAATTTTTATATTAAGATGTATTTATTTTGAATTTAAATTCTTGAATATATCCAAAATATTTAATGTAATATTTTATATTTGTCATGATATAATATTTTTTTGGAAAATGACAAAAATGAGAAAAAATGGGGATGGATTCCATCAAAATATGGATTTACACAATAAAGGATACACATAAGAGATTTTTCAGGTATGAAATTGAAGAAACAGAGTGAAAAAGAGGTTTTAGGGCTAGGAGGACATCATATATGCTGCAAATCAATATTTATTATGTAAGAATTGTGGGATACAAGGCGTAAAGTGAAGCAGTAAAGTAGAAGAAGAACCTGAGTTTAGAAGCACATCTATTACGATATGAAAAATAGGTATCATGGAGCGACACACCCCCAAAAATTATAGATGCATTTTACAAATCTAGTGAACATGAAATAATCTAGGACATAACGTTTTATAGCATAGAATCACTATTAATGGCTTAAAATATACTGATGGTGTAACACCCTATGATTTTAAAAGAGTTACACCATGTTCGATAGCATATATGACACCAAACATCAATATTAGAGTAGAATTTAATACCTTGGTACTTTAATATATATTTATTTTTAATAAATTAAATCTCTTTTATACCTTGTGATGCACACAACACATTTTTTAAACGAAATGTGATACTATATTAAAATATTATTATATAAACATGAAAATTATAATATAGCCATTAAATTCAAGGTTATGAATAAGGATAAATAAATTATGAAAATTATATGGTTTATACGTGTATAAAATAAATCAAATGGTTTTATATTGATTATAAAAAAATAAGAACCATTTTAAAGGAAAATAAAGGTTTTTGAAAAAACGTATTTTTCTAAACGGCGGTTTAGTAATGATTTGAAAACATAATTTAAAATTAATTTTTACCACTTTTATAAAAATTATTTGAAAAAATAAACCTAATTTTATAAATATAAATATCAAAATTATCTTTGAGTGATTGTTTTGTGATTTTTCTGAAGGAATTAATTTTTTGATAAATAGTGAAAACACTGTTTTTTATTGAAAACCATATTTCTGTTTAAATTATTTACAATGTTAAAATTATATTTTAAATTTGTTTCAAGGAAAGTTATTTTAAATATATAAATATTTAAATAATTTGGTTCATTGGGATCAACTTAACATTGAATTATGATATAAAACTTTTTATGCTTTTGAAATTGTTTCTTTGAAAAAACCATTTTTTGATGTGTTTGCAAGTTTAACTTGAAATTGAATTACACCAATTATGTGGATTGAATTTTTAAAAATGTATTCCATATTTATAATCATAATAATTTCTATTATATAATAAGGTTAAATTATTTTCTTACCATATTGAATAGTTTAAACAAAAAAATTAATTACTACAAATAAGGTAAAAACTAGTTTACTGAGTGGTTAAACTTAGAAGATAAGGGTTAAATGGACTAAAACATTTCCAAAACACATTTTATGGATATATTTCTACCTATTAACATATAATGTTCAATAATTACCCATTTTTGAGTCTTTTTTATGATAAAAACCGGGGTATCACTTCATCAATTCCAAATTTCCATGGATGTTATCTCCCCCACTTACAAAAGGCCACCCCATCTATTCTCCCTTTAATACTTAAAAAACATTTTGATTCATAAAATAACTACCCAAACATCTTCCTTAATTACCTAAACACATCCTATAGGCCTTATTTGTTTATAAATCCATCTTAATAATACTTTAGGTACAAACCTAAAGAGGCTCTCCGAAGAAGAGGTAAAATTATTAAACATGCATATTTGTTTTATTCTTCTTCCCCATTCTAAAATAACATTAATATATTATAATATAATTATAAAATTATTACATATATACTTATATTTTATTATTTTAATTTAAAAACATATATCCATCGCTACTTTCATCAAATGGAAAACAAAACTGTTGATCATGTGTATGACATACAACTGCCTCACGAACTGATGTAATTTATTTTCCATCACCACCTTTAAAAAATGAAATTAATGATGGATTTAAAATTTTTATATGATATTTATGAAATTATTATACTTTTATAATTATAATATCTCATATAAAGTCTTACTTTATATTCCATGGGGGATATGAGAACGTCGCTCGTGTGTTTGACGGACTACCGCCTCACGAAACGAAGCGATTTGTTTTCTGATTATGCTTTACATAAAAGTTATTAAGGATAAAGTTAATGAATATATATAATATTTATGTACTTTAAATAATTTTTTAAATATAATATAACAACTAACATCCTACCATCCCATCTGTTGGAAAATAATAACATCACCTATGAGTACATGTAGACTACCTCCTCCACATAGTATTGTGAAATGTTTTTCATTTTTTACATGGGCAGTAATAAGAATGTATTTGATTAATATAAATGATATATATAATAATAATTATTTTATAATGGTGAATTAATATTTATTTTCATTTCATTCCATCTTTCGAGAAAAATGGAAACACCGTTCATGCGTACGTACGACCTACCATCCCCATGAATAGTGTAATCAATTTTATATATATAAATTTTATAGATTCTTATAATTAAATATATAATAAATAAATAATACATTTATATCATGTTTGAAAACATTTATATGATGAAACCATAATAAAAATAAATGAACTGAAATTACCGAACAAAAATATATTTGAAAAATAAAGCATTTATTACCCAAAGCGGTGATTTGAATAAATAAGTATTAAGTAATGGGTCATAAAAGACTATAATTAAATAATATATGGTATTAAATACAATATTATGGTTCTTTAACACATTTATAATAAAAAAAATATTTATTATGCATGAGGTTTATACACATAGAAAGGAAGTTAAACCTAAGGTAAGGGTTTATCATCTCAGTTTTACTTCTGTAAGACATATGCCATATTCACCACTTATTTATTTTTTTTGGTATATATACTGACCCTTTTAAAATGTTATATCATGAATGTATTTCTATTTATAAAATTTAAAGTTTAATTTGAAGTTATTTATTTCATGGGGCATATGATACAAAATTTTCTAAAGTTATAGGACATTTATATTTCAATATCATTTTAATGAGGATTGTTTATACATGGATTTCCATCAAAGGAAAATATTTGATCATTTTATAATAAAACTATTTAATTTAATCACAATCTGGTTATTAATGAAAATTTCAATTAATATTAGCATATTCTTCTCTTTTATATTTAAAATTATTGAGGAAATATTTTTAATAAAATAATACATTATTTCTATCTCTAGTCAAAAAACCCTTTTCTTCAAAAACCATGTTTTCTAAAAATGTTTTCAAAAATATTCTTAACATCATAGAAATTATTTATTGAAGTAATTTTTTCTAATTTTTTATTTTTTATAATTTTTTTTGAAAGGAAACTTAATGTATTTTTCCAAACATGGAACATTTGGATTTTTTTTGAAAAAGTGTGAGGAATATTTGTTTTAACTTGTATGTAATGAATGGAATTTTCCACCATCATAGACAATTTTTTTTGAAAGATCAGCTTATAAGTATTAATTGTCACTTTCAAATAAAATTATTTTCATTTTTTGTGAACTTTTAGTTTTAAAATCTGATTTTCAAAGTGAAAAAGTTATTTTTGTCAAGAATATTTTAAATGATATTTTCATGTATTTTTATTCACAAATGAAAACAACAATTATTCTACTTATGAAACACACTGAATATGTTCTAATGAAACCATAATTATTAATTATATGGATAGTTTTTGATCAGTTTGACTGGGAATTTTCTATTTTATTACCATTCACCATATTACTTGGTATAGTTTATAATCATGTTTATTAATTAAGGTATGTATTATAATTTCATATATATGTTTTTAAATATAGTGTTTATGTTGATTTTGTTTCAACCCTTTCATATGAGGAATAAAATGGAATTTTTATGAGATTGGTGAGACCAGTAATTACATTGCCTATCCATTCATCCATAGGTCTCATGAGAAAAACTATTTTTCTAAATTAAATGGGGTTTTACCCATAGTTTTAACCGATCTTGTGAAAGGTCTTGAAAGTATTTTCCAGATAAATGGAATTATGAAGTCACCCATTATGATATCAGTTATTGATTTCCAGGTGATTATTTTGTTAGTTATAATATCTATGGATAATTTTTAAGCATATGATTATGTATAAAGATTCATTTGATCCTTATTTATTCCTATCATATTATGCTCAAGATATTATTTAAATGGAATGTATTTTAGTTATTAATCTTTCCAAATTTATTATGGTTATTTAATTATGATATATTATGTTGTACACATACCCATATTGAGAATATGATCTAAATCATTTATTATGTTTTATTCTCCTAGGATACCAAGAAGTGTTTTATGATTGATATAAATAGATATTCTAAGGGTAAATATATAATTCTAAAAGAAAAAACATTGTGAATTTTATGTTTGAAATTATAATGTGAATTTAAAGTTTGTATCTCATTTACCAAGACTACTAAACTATTTGGTCTTTAGGGATGTGATTTCTTATATCTTATTCTTATATAATAACTTAACCACAGACTTTGGGCTAACAGTGTCAGGGTATTTATAATTGATATTAGAGGATGTTTATTAGAAACCATAGAAAGTAGATTTAGTAAAACAAAGATCAGGGAACATAACCCTAAGATATATATTGAATATAATTATAGAAAAACATACTATAGTTTTTTTAAAATTAGATATTATGTGGTATATTATAAATACACCCCTTTTTGAATTATACAAGTGGAAATGGTTTTATAATAGATATACCTATGGGTAATAATTCCAAAAAATGATGTTTCGAGATTTACATGAGCATTACATGGTACATGAAAATGGTCCTTATTGCTCACCTATATTGAAAATCCTAAGGTTTATGACTGGTTTAATTAATATTTTATTTAAAAAACACTATGAAGGGTTTGAAAATATTTTTATTATTTGAAAACCTTTCCTAAGAAACCATGATTATTATTATGGTAGTAACCATGGATAAAATTTTCAATTTATGATAAGGATTTCACTAGTTTTTGGATTATGAATTGTGTTCATATTGTTATGATCTAATCTAGTGTATACCATTATTTATAAATGGTTTCTATTTAAATTAATAAAAACCCTATAAATTCATATATCCCATGTAGAGATTTTCTTATTGGGAAAGATAAAGAAGCTGGAGCTATATCTATAGCAATAACTAATAAACTTATAACTATATTGGGGTAGACAAATCATTTTATGAGTAATAAAATTGCCCATATAGAGAATACTACTAACCCACCACACGATGTAATAATGTTAGATAAATTTATTCTTAAAAAACCCCATTATTTAATGGGACTACAAATTCATTTGTAGCTATGAAATGGATATGTTCCTTAGAGAAGATATTTATTATTTTGGGAAGTAATGAAAGATATAAATTTGTAATGGTGGTTTATCTTCTCTAGGGATATATATATTAGTGGTGGTCATTATGTTAAAACACTAAGGATAAAGAAGAAATATAAAATATGGAATGTATGGATTTTAATTTACACTTCTTGGAAAAGTAATTTACTTGTGATCAATGAGAAAATATAGAGAGAAAGTTCCGGATTATAAGACAAAAGGAAGATGTAAATGTTTATAAGTATGAATAAAACATAAAAAATTTAGGAAGTCATGCTATGGAATTCATACATTATCGAGAGAGCAAGTTTGATCGTTTCCTTGATGGGCTTAAGCCAATTCTTCAAAGGGAACTAGTCTTCAAAACATTCTCATAATATGAGGACATAATATCATATGGTATAAACATATAGTAAGAGTTATATATGTTATATTGATTTTAAGGGAAGTAATACAATAAAAGTATAATAGAGAAAAAGATAGATAAAGGGAATATGGAAAAGAAGGATTTTCTCCCTGTGATAATTGTGGGAAGAAACACCTTGGTACTTGCTTGAAGGGATAACGAGTTTGCTACTAGTGTGGAGAGAGATAAAACCATGTTCATGACTTAAAGGGAAATAAATAATCTACCAATGTGAAATTACTTTACTATAAGGATATGGGATACCACATAAACAAATTCCCCCAACCATTAAGGAAATATACCCTAGAAGAAATTAAGGGGTCAAAATAAGCTTAGGATTTGACTACGATCAAATAAGAATAATGTTCTTGTGTATTTAAATTTTTGAATAAATATTTTATCAACTATTTTTTCATTATAACAATAATAAAATGTATATTAATTGTACTATAGTATTATGTATTTAATGATTTGAGTGGATATGTTAAATGGTATTGATGACCTGGAAATGTGATTCAATGACAAGTTGATCTTTTTGGAAAACACATGATTGATGGAATATAACCCTTAAATTGGTACTAGTCGATGTTGATATAAAATTTTTATGAGATAATACTAGAGAACTTTAAATTTATTAGTTATTTTATGGTTATGTTATCTTTGATATAGTTTACTGCATGTTAGTATTTATGGAATATATTCAACAACCTAGGATTTTTTTAAAACAATGTATGTTTTCATTAAATTTTTATGGTGAAAAAGGTTTTCACATATTTAGTATGTGACATTAAGAGATACTTTATGTTATTTTATAAATCTAATGTTATGTTTATTTTGTTATTTTAGTGACCTTCATTCTAAATTTTTAGACTTTGATTTTGTTCAAATGTATTTTGGATGAGTATTAAGGTTAACCATTTATGAAATTGATTAGGTTTAATTTTGGGAGTTATTATTGATGCATTAAAGATTATATTATTATATTGGATAACTTTTTCTAACAATTTATTTTAGTAAAGGCAGGAGGAGTAAGTTGTTACTCTTTTATGGATCTTACAATTCATTAAGAGTTAATTTTAAAACTTCAGGCATAAAAAATTCATTTCTTGAAATTCTTTTATAAGAGTAATTGATGAAGTTGAAATTTATTTTTTCATAACTAAAGGATGAAATTTTAATTATTAAATATATTAATATAAATTACATATATTAAATTATATTCTTATATAATAAAATAACTATGAAACTCTCAGAAAATAATCTTAAAAAATGTTATCTTAACACATTTATTTCTGATGAACTAATGGTATTATAACCCTTTAAATATTTATGGTTTTTTGGTTCTTAACCTTATCTATCTAACCAACTTTATTATTATTAAGTTACTTTATCACTCTATATAATTATTTACATTTTTATTACATATCCATATCTTCACTTCCCACTAATGTTATCCTATTTGGAAACCTATTTACGTGTTTTTAAAATTTACTTATGTACTTCAATTTATCTATTATCAAGAGAATCTTTTACTAACCATATTTAGGATATGGGTTTCTAATAAAGTTATTTCCAAATGTAAAACCCTTTATTACCATGATCAAGATTTAATTATTTTGACATAATTTTTTTAAGGGGGTAGAGTGTAACTCCACGATATTTTAAAAGAGGAACATTATGTTTGATAGATTATATGAAAAGGAACATAAATATTATAGGATATTATAAAAACATTAGAGTTTACTATATATTTATTTTTAAATAAATTCAATCACTTCAATAGCTTGTAATGCATGCAATGACGGGTTTAAACGAAATACGATACTCTATTACAATATTATTATTTAAACATGATCATTGTAATCGAGATGTTAAGTTAACGAGTATTAATATGAATAAATAAATTATGAAAATTATGTGGTTTACACATGTATAAAATAAATTTAATTTTTATCTATTTATAAGAAACAAAATAAAAACTATTTTAATGAAAATGAATTTGTTTCTTAAAAAATGTGTTTTTCTAAAAGGTGGTTTATTCACGCTTTGCACACATAATTTAAAATTAATTTTTACCACTTTTTGAAGATTTATTGGATATAAAAAAATTCATTTTTTAAATATACATTTCAAGATTTTATTTGGGTGAATTTTTGGTATTTTTCGGAAATGACAATGTTTTTGAAAAATAGTGAGAAATTTTGATTTTTTAAAACTATATTTTACTTTACATTTTTTATAAGGTTAAATTTTATTTTATATTAGTTTAAAGTAAAATTAGTTAAAGTATATTAGAATTTGACAAATTTAGTTAAATTTAACAAAATTCATATTTAATTATGATATGAAAACTTTTTAATCATTTGAATGTGTTGTGCCGAAGTGATTGCATTTGTTGTAAATAACCTGTCAGTGTGTGCCAACTGATGAAGTAAAACTTGAAGAATAATGATTGAATAAGCATCATAAAGTCAGCCGATTGGAGAACTAATCTTAAGTTCAAAGACCTTTTATCAACAGGATATGATGTCACAACATTTAATCACATCCATGCTTTGCTAGTATGCATGAGGAATTGAAAGATGAGCATACATTGAAGATTCAGTGATTCCTGATTGATGGTTGATGAAGATCCTTGGGGATTCAATATCCTATTTAAGGAAGAATAATAAATGTTAAAGAAGAGATATGGAGTTCCTAAGAAGTTGAATAGGTGAGGAAGATTGGTTGGTTATATTAGTAGTTCTTAGAACCAAGTATACAAAAAATAAAAATAAGGCCAACCAATGGGCCGACCTTAAGGCCTCAACCCAAATCACATGTGGGACCGATGTCACCACGCCCATGGGGAAACCTCATGGGCCCACCCAAAGAGGCTGGGCCGTGTATAATCCCGAGCCACGCAGTGGTGAAGCCCGCACAGCGTGGGCGCTAAGAGCACGCCCGTAGGAGGCATAGGTGGGCGTAGAAGTGCGCCCGCATGAGAACCGGTGCTGGGCAGCACCAGAGGGGGGAGAGGAGATTTATTAGATGTGTTCAGGAGAAGCTGTTTGTTAAACCGCGAGAAAACCATGGATCATTTTGATGTGGGACGGTATTTTAAAGTCGTAGATTTAATCATGGCCATCAATCTGATCCCGCGTCCGATCTAAGCCGCACGATCCATCCCACGACCCACGTTATAATCTTGGCCATCCACGATCATTAAACGTGGATCCAGTGGCTTATGAGAGGCACCAAGGTTGTCTTCAACCTCCAGACACTGATGCTCCACCCGACATGAACCAGTTCGCCATCGCCACTGCCAATCCACCGTGGTCGAATTCCTGACCACCGTTGAAGCTAAAAAACAACTGTATAGTGATCATCTGATCGAACCTAGACCATGCATACAATCTGCGTCTTGCATGCATGAGATATCTCGAGGAAGAAGGTTTGGCCGAGGCAAACGGAGTTTCCAAGGCCATGTGGATCTGTGCGAGGTTCATGCTCGAGAATTGGGAATACGATCTTGAATCCATACACGAAGATAGGATCCCACGTTTGGAAAAAGGAAACACCTGAGATACGCGACATATCTTAAACACAGGTTGAATGTTTTTAAAGAACCCAATACCTCGGTTATTCAAAGGAATGAATCTCGGATGATTCATGGATGGATTTTGAACGCACTCCTCATCTTTAAAAATGAGCATCCCAAATCATGAATAGTTTGCTAATTGCCTGAGAATAAATACCACGAAGCCCCGTGCAACGTGAAGCAAGAACTCTCATTCCTGAGTGCGACACTGTATTCCGAAGCCACCCGAGGCTCCGAGGGAATTGTTCGTTCAACCCCTGCATGAAAGAAGGAGTATAGGGCCACCCTGTGTGCTCCCTTTGCATGGCAGGAAGAGGCTGAGCCGCGCACACCTGCGCGCCCTCTCTGCCTGCACACTTGCACGCCAGGAGGAAGCTACCACACCACTTGCGCAGTAGAAGGAGTTGATGCCACTTGCATGCCCACTGCTCCCGTACCATGCGTGGCTATTGCACCCAAGATCTTGCACGATAGAAGACAGGAGAAGGCCGCACACTTTTGCGCCATCCTTTGAAGTGAGTTCGGGTGAAGTAAAGGCCACACCCAACCATTTGGGTTGTGAGGGTGTGTGCAAAGAAGAAGGCCGAGGCTTGCACATATATGAGTGAAACTTAAAGGGTTTGTGTGTGTGCTTAACAAGTGAAGAAGGCCAAGATTTAGTGTGTGCACAAGTGGAGAGGGAAGGATTTCATGTATGTAAATGCATGCACGTTTAATAAAAGGTGTGCACACTTTAAGAAGAAGAAGAGCACACATTTAAGTGTGTGTATGCAAAAGAACTAATCATTCTGAGTGATTAGTATTGGTGAGCAAGACCAACAAGTTCTCCTGAAGTCTTTTGAAGCTACTTAAAGAATTTAACAACACATTTGAAGAAGATAAGTGAATCTGTGAAGAAGAATATGCTATGAAGTTGGGGGGGTTTAACCAACTTGTAATTGTGGGGTATACCCAATTACCGTGTAAACATCTTTTGGAATAGAGAAGAATCCGTGTTGGGGAGTGTAACCAACACGACAAGGAGTAGGTATTTGTACCGAACCTTGTAAATATCTGTGTTCTGTGCTTTCATTATCACTACACCACCAAAAGAGTAGATCTCAGCCTTAACCAGCCACAGAGGTTGAATTGATCATTCAAAGGGAACAATTATTAAAAAAGAAAAAGTTATCACTGATTCACCCCTCCCCTCTCAGTGATCACAACTGATCCATGCATTTCAAGTGGTATCAGAGGGAGGTTCCCTCTGTTAGGATCTACTTCTGAGAAGATGGACAATCTGAATTCTGTTAATAGTAGGGTTTTTCCAACATTCGATGGCAAGAATTACCACAACTGGAAGAATCAGATGTTACCCTACCTTCTATCTCTCAGCCTTGAAGTTAGAGATGCTGCCTTATTTGGATTCACTCCTCTTTCTAATGAAGCTGCTATGACACTTGCTGAGAAAATAAATATGGAATTTGATGGTAAAGCTCAAAATTCCATCCTTATGTCACTCTCAGAAAAAGTATACACAAAAGTCATGGGACTCAAGAATACTAAAGAAATTTGGGACAAATTGGAAAACAGTTATGAAGGCAACATGAAAGTCAAGGAAGCCAAATTACAAATTGGGAGAAGCCAGTTTGAAGATATCAAGATGGGAGAAGAAGAAAATATTGATGATTATTTCACAAGAGTCAATGAAATTTTTAATAACTTTCGAGGCTTTGGAGAAAAGTTGGAGGACTCAACTATCGTTAAAAAACTAATGAGAAACTTTCCTAACAGGTTTGACCCCAAAGTCTCAGCATTAGAAGATAGAGATGATCTCTCTCTTGGTGAACTACACAACATTCTCATTTCATATGAAATGAGTAAGTTCCCAGTATTCAAGAAAAAGATCAAGGATGAGATGGCTTTCGAGGATATGAGACAACTCAAGATAAGAGATGACGAAGTCTTAGAATCAAGTGAGTCTGACAATGAAGAAAAGTAGGAACTGAGGAGTTGGAAGAATGTATGAAGAAATAGACAATGTACATTGATGAAATCAATCGACACAAACTAAAGATATCTGATCTGGACTAGATAGAAAAAGATCTTGAAGAAAAACTTCACCTCAAAGAAGAAGAGAAATCAGTGACACAATCCAAGTGGATTGAAGAAAAGAATAACTTGACAAAGACGAGAGAAGAATTTAACAAGGCTGTTGAGGTCAAGGTAGAATCATCTCACACTGGTGCTCAGAGGCAGGTCAACTCAAAACTAAGTAAATCTCAAAATACATCTGTTATTTCTAACAATGCAGGTTCAAAGATAAAATTGAGACAAACATGGGATGCAAAAACTTGTGAAAAATCATCTTCAAAGGAAGAAAGGAAATCCCCAGGAATGATTACTGAAATCTTGGACAGAAAATTACAACATGACTTCTATTAGCGGAGAAGGTCAAGGTTTAGAGGATACTACTGGTGTTGTGGTGTGTTTGGACACAATGCCTATGCATGCTGGTATAACATGTCTCTTCCAAGTATGAGGCATGAGTCAAGGGGGAGATATCCTGAAACCCAGAGTGTATTACAGAAAGCATCAAAACTTTAAATTCAGAACAAATCTGACTACATGGCTGAAGATCGTGGAAGATGTGACCAACAAGGTCATAGAGCTGATAAATGTATAACCATTCTTCCTGAACAAAGATTCAATGACATGAAAGGAAAAGGCATTCAGGAACCCAATGAAGAAATCACTTGCTTTGCTGAAGTTTCTCTAAAATCCAGCAGTAAAACCAAGTCATGAATTCTTGATAGTGGATGCTCATCACACCTGACTGGTGATACAAAAATTCGAAGCAACATAGAAAGTCATGAGGGAGGAACCGTGGTGTTTGGAAGTGATTGTTCTATGAAAATCAAGGGAGTTTGAAAGGCATTGATTGAAACAACAAATATAAAATCCAATGATGTGTTATTTGTTAAAGGATTAAAGGACAACCTGCCGAGTTTAAGTCAATTATGCGATGATGGACATGAGGTGTTGTTCAAGAAGGATTCATGCATCATCAAGGACTCAAAGGATGGACAAATCATCACTCAAGGAAGAAGAACCACTGGAAACCTATTTCAAATTGGTGAGCCCATCAATTCTTGTTAACTTAGTTCTAAGGATGAAAACAACCTCTGGCACAGAAGACTTAGCCATCTTGGTCAAAGGAGTATGAGTAAAATTATAAAGTACAATATTGTATGAGATCTACCCAAATTAAAGAGAGAAAGAGATGAAATTTGTGACACATGTCAGAAGGGAAAACTAACCCATATTTCACACAAAGAAGTAGATGTCATGTCTACATTGGCCTCTTGAACACATCCGTACAGACATATGTGGAACAATGAGATAGAAGTCTACAAGAGGAGATCTCTATTTTATAACATTCATTGATGATTAAACTCGGATAGCCAACGTCATGTTCATGAAACATAAGTCAGAGGAAATCACAATGTTCAAAAATTTCAGAATGCAGGCTGAGAAAGAACTAGGACTCTGCATCAAGAAAGTAAGATCATATAATGGAAAAGAATACACTGGTGATGCCATTGAAAGCTATCTAGTCAAGCATGGAATCAAGCATCAATACAGTACACCATATACTCCACAACAGAATGGAGTGGATGAAAGAAATAATCGAAGCATAGTCGAAATGGGGAGGACTATGTTAGCTGAGCACAATATCTCTAAGTTTTTCTGGAGAGAAGCGATATGCACATCCATACACATACAAAATAGATGTCTCTTGAGACCAGAAACACAAACTAAAGCCTATGAAATGTGGTTTATCAGAAAACCAACTGTTAAATACTTCTGAGTCTTTGGAATTCCTTCCATCATCAAGATTAAAAACATTAATCTGGGAAAGTTTGAGGAAAAAGCTGAAGAAGGAATCTTCATGGGTTACCTACCTCATGGAAATGGCTAAAAATGCTGGAATTAGAGGTCGAACAAAATGATTGACTAAAGTGATGTCAGAATAATTGAAAACAACACCGAATCATACACTGTGGATAATGATGACTCAAAGAATGACACAAACTTGGAACAGAAGAATGAAGAATTAACTGAGCCAACACCAACATCTAGTGAGATCAACTCTGAACACACCAGTGATGAAGAGGAAGATAATGAAAATAGAAGAAGGAGATACAAGAAATTGAAGAAACATGTCGACACAGAAAATGTACTTGGTGACCCACAATCGTCAGTAATAACTAGAAGAAGATTGATATTAGAAGATTAGACTGCACTGGTTTCTCAAGTTGAACCTCACACAGTGGCTGAAGCAGTTGAACATGAGGAATGGATACAAGCTATGCATGAGGAACTCATTCAAATAGAAAAGAACTCCACTTGGGATCTTTAGCCAAGGCCCAAAAATAAAAATGTTATTGGGACAAAGTGGGTTTTTAGAAACAAACTCAATGAAAAGGGGGAAGTTTCAAGAAATAAGGTCAGACTCGTATGCAAAGGGTATTCACAAATGGAAGGAATCAACTTTGAAGAAACCTTTACACCAGTTTCAAGACTGCAAACTATCAGAATGTTCTTAACAGTTACAACACACAAGTATTACAAAGTCTATCACATGGATGTGAAATCTGCATTCCTAAATGGAGATCATGAAGAAGAGGTGTATATACAACAACCAGAGGGATTCGTGCTGGACAAAGATGGTAGTATGGTATGTAGATTGAGAAAATATTTGAATGGATTGAAGCAAGGCCCTAGATCCTGGTACTCCAAATTGGATGGTTGTCTCAAGAGAATGAAGTTTGTCAAAGGAATAGTAGACAATAATCTCTATGTCATAGAAATGTCCACTGGTACTCTCATAGTCATTATCTATCTGGATGATATTATTTTTTCTGGTGAAAAGGAAGGATTATGTGAAGAATTTGCTGAGCAGATGAAGAGAACCTTTGAAATTTCCATGCTTGGCTAAATGACATATTTTCTAGGATTTCAGGTGGAATAAAGGAAAAACTCCATATTTCATTCACAAGAGAAGTATGCAAGGGACTTAGTGAAAAGGTTTGGAATGGAGAATGCAAAGGAGGTATCAAAACCCATTTCTATTGGAACCAAGTTATGAAAGGATGAAGAAGGCAACAATGTCGATCAGAAAGAGTTTAGGAGAATTATTGACAGTCTTCTTTATCTCATGGCTTCAAGGCCAGATATAACATATGCAGTGACTTTGTGTGCCAGATTTAAAAGTGACCCAAAAGAATCTCACTTATAAGAAGCTAAAATAATTTTAAGATATGTGAAAGGAACCCTAAACTATGGGATCTTATACAAACATAGTATAAACATAAAGTTGTTGGGATTCACAGATGCTAATTGGGCTAGTGATTGTACTGATAGAAGATCCACATATGGTGGAACCTTATTTCTGGGAGAAGGATGTGTTAGTTGGTATAGCAAGAAACAAAATTCTGTAACATTGAGCACAACCGAAGCAGAGTATGTGGCAACCAGACATGCATGTACACAAATGATTTGGATGCAGGTACAGTTAGACGATTTGAGAATTAAAGATGAAAAACCATTGAGGATATTATGTGATAATAAAAGTGAAATTGGATTGTCTAATAATCCTATACAACACTCCAGATCCAAGCACATTGATATAAAATATCATTTCATCAAAGAAAGGGTCACCAGTAGAGACATCAAGATAGAATTCATTTCTACTCAAGATCAGGTGGCAGATATTTTCACCAAAGATATGCCTAGAGAAAAATTTGTTGAGCTAAGGCTGAAACTTCATGTTCATCCTTCTCCTCTCACCTGAGAAAGAAAAAGGTCCCTCTTTATTCCCTAAATTTATATATTTTTGTACTTACATGCAGGGAATTGAAGGAGATGTGTGCATCCCTTAAGGGGGAGCATTGGTAGTTGAAGTTGTGCAGGGCCAAGTGGTTATACATTTTGGGTATGACTTCCATTCATCCATTTGAATTTGTTGTCCAATAAGGGGGAGAAATCATCATCACACACATTGTTACATTCTCAAAGTGTGATTAAAAGTATTGACAACCAAATAAAAATGGGGGAGATTGTTGTGCCCAAGTGATTGCATTTGTTGTCAATAACCTCTCAATGTGTGCCAACAGATGAAGTACATCTTGAAAAATGATGATTGAAGAAGCATCATAAAATTAGACGATTGGAAAACTAATCTTTAGTTCAAAGACCTTGTATCAACATGATATGATGTCACAACATTTAATGATGTCCATGATTTTCTAGTATGCATGAGGATTTGAAAGATGATCCTACATTGAAGATTCAGTGATTCCTGATTAATGGTTGATGAAGATCCTTGGGGATTCAATCTCTTATTTGAAGAAGAAGAATAAATGTTGAATAAGAGATATGGAGTTCCAAAGAAGTTGAAGAGGAGGGGAAGATTGGTTGGTTGTATAACTTGTTCTTAGAACCATGTATACCAAAAATGAAAATAAGGCCAACCAATGGGCCAGCCTTAAGGCCTCAACCCAAAGCACATGTGGGACAGAGGTCACCACGCCCATGGGGAAACCTCATGGGATAGCCCAAAGAGGCTGGGCCATGTATAAGCTCGAGCCATGCAGTGGTGAAGCCCGTATAGCGTGGGTGATAAGAGCGTGCCCACAGGAGGCATGGGTCAGTGCAGAAGTGCGCCCGTAGGAGTACCGGTGCGGGGAGACACCAGAGGGGGGAGAGGAGATTTCTGAGGTGTGTTCGGGAGGAGCTATTTGTTAAACCGCACGAAAACCATGACTCGTTTCGATGTGGGATGACATTTTTAAGTCGCGGATTTAATCTTGGCCATCCATATGATCCCGCGTCCAATATAATAAGCACGATACATCCCGCGACCCACATTATAATCCTGGCCATCCGCGATCATTAAACGCAGATCCAATGGCTGATGAGAGGCACCAAGGTTGTCTTCAACCTCCGGACACCTGTGCTCCACCCAATGTGAACTAGTTCACCGTCGCTACTTCCGATCCACCATGGTCGAATTCCTGACAACCGTTCAAGCTCAAAAACAACTGCATGGTGATCGTCTGATCGAACTGAGACCATTCATACGATCTACGTCTTGCATGCATGAGATATCTCGAGGAAGAAGGTTCGGCCAAGGCAAAAGGAGTTTCCCAGGCCACGCGGATCCGTGTGAGATTCATGATCGAGAATCGAGCATATGATCTTGAATCCATACACGAAGATAGGATCCCGCGTTTGGAAAAAGGAAACACCCGAGATACACGGCATACCTTAAACGTGGGTTGAATGTTTTTAAAGAACTGAATATCTCAATTATTCAGAGGAATGAATCTCGGATGATTCATGGATGGATTTTGAATGCACTCCTCATATTTAAAAAGGACCAGCCCAAATCGTGAAGAGGTTGCTGATCGCCTGAGAAGAAATCCCGCGAAGCCCCGTGCAATGTGAAGCAAGAACTCTCACGCCCGAGTGCGACACTGTATTCCAGAGCCACCCGAGGCTCCGAGGGAACTGTTCGTGCAACCCCTACGAGAAAGATAGAGTATAGGGCCACCCTGCGTGCTCCCTTTGTGCGGAAGGAAGAGGCTGATCCACGCACACCTACGTGCCCTCTCTGCCTACGCACTGGCATGGAAGGAGGAAGCTACCATGCCACTTGCGCGGTAGAAGGAGTTTCTGCCACTTGCGCACCGGCTGCTCCCACACCCTGCGCGACTGTTGCACCCATGATCTTCCACAGCAGAAGACATGAGAAGCCCACACACTTGCGCGACCTCCTTTGAAGTGAGTTAGGGTGAAGTAAATGCCACACCCAACCATTTGGGTTGTGAGGGTGTGTGCAAAGAATAAGGCCGAAGCTTGCACATATATGAGTGAAATTTAAACGGTTTGTTTGTGTGCTTAACAAGTGAAGAAGGCCAAGATTTAGCGTGTGCACAAGTGGAGAGGGAAGGATTGCATGTATGTACATGCATGCATGTTGAATAAAAGGTGTGAATACTTTAAGAAGAAGAAGAGAACACGTTTAAGTGTGTGTATGGAAAAGAACTAATCATTCGGAGTGATTAGTATTGGTGAGAAATACCAACAAGTTCTCTTGATGTCTGTTGAAGCTACTTGAAGAATTGAAAAACACATTTGAAGAAGAGAAGTGAAGATGTGAAGAAGAAGATACTGTGAAGTTGGGGGTTTAACCAACTTGTAATTGGGGGGTATAACCAATTACCATGTAAACATCTTTTGGCATAGTGAAGAATCCGTGTTGGGGAGTGTAACCAACACGGCAAGGAGTAGGTCTTTGTACCGAACCCTGTAAATCTCTGTGTTATGCGCTTTTATTATCACTGGACCACCAAAAGAGTAGATCTAGGCCTTAACCATCCATAGAGGATGAATTGATCATTCAAAGGGAACAATTCTTAAAAAAGAAAAAGTTATCACTGATTCACCCCTCCCCTCTCAGTGATCACAACTGATTCAGACATTTCAGAATATATTCTTTTGAAAAATCTTTTAGTTTGATACCTCTTGGGGTTTAATTTTAAATTGAATTGTTCCACTTTTATGTATTGAATTTAGAATAATATATTCCATATTTTTAATAATAATATTTTTTGTTATCCAGTAATAGTAACTAAATATTTGATAATAATGAATATTGAAAACATTAAATATTAATTATTGTGGGTAAGGTGAAAACATGTTTGCTGGGGGGTTAAACTAAAAGATAATTGTCAAAAAAGAACTAACAATTCTAGAAAAGAAATTTTATGGAAAAATTTGGACCATAAAAAATATTATTTTTATAGTGAAACATTTTTTAGTTTTTTTCATGAGAAAAATGTGGGTTAGGATTTATCTTTTCAAAAATTCCATGTGTGTCCTCTCCCCCACTTATAAAAGGCCACCCCTCTCCTCTCATATTCACACTACAAAAATAATTTGTATTGGAAAATACCTACCCAAATATCTTAATTAACTCCCATAAGAAATCCTATAGTGCTTATATTGATTAAGAATACCTTTTATTATGTCTTTTTGTATAAAATTAAAGAGGATATCTTAAGAGGAGGTAAACTTTTTAAAAAAACGTGTTTGTTTAATTTATTAGTCCACCAATTTTAAATAATCATAAAATATTATAATATAATAACCCTAGTATACCCTATATAATGGTATTTTTTTTATTTTAATTTCGTAATCTATATCCTTCTCCACATCCATGAAATGTGAAACAAAACCTTTAATAGTGTGTACGATGAACTAATACTTCCTGAATTGTTGTAACTAATTTTCCATCACCACCTTTAATGGGTGAATATAATGATATAACTAAATTTATTATTTGATATTTATGAAATTATTAAACTTTTAAGATTATTATATCACATATACATTCTTACTTTCCATTCCATACGAGATATGATAACATCACTTATATGTATAGTGGACTAGGACGTCACGATGTAATGTGATTTTATTTTTTGATTATGCTTTAAATGGAAGGTACTAAGGATGAATTAAATGAATATATGTGATATTAATCATCTTAAAATAATTATTGAAATATAATATCAATCCTAAATTTATACATTACCATCCATTGGAAAACAATAACGCCGCTCATGCATACGTGTGGACTACCACCTCTATGTTGTAGTGCGAAATGTTTTACATTTTATTTTTACATGGGTAGTAATAAGTATGTATTTGATTAATATAAATGATATATATGTTATAATAATTATTATATAGTGGTTATTAAATATTTATTTTCATTTCATTTCATCCATCGAGAAAAATGGAATCAACATTCAGGTATATGTACGACATACTGTCTCCATGAATGGTGTAATACATTTTCAATCTAAAACTTTTATATATTAATATAAATAAAAATATAATGAATATATATTGTATTTATATAATGGTTTAAATTTTTTAAATGATTTAACCATGATCATTATTAAAGGAACAAAATCCCCAAACCAAAATATACATGAAAAATGAAGCAATAATCACAGGAAACAATGATTTTAGCAAAGAATTGTAAAAAAATACATAAAAGTCTAAAATAAAATAACATATTATATTAAATATATGATTATTGTTATATAATATATTTATAATAAAACTAAATTTATTTTAAAGTATGTTCAGACACATAAAAAAGAAGTTGAACTTGTGGTAAGAGTTTCTCATCTAACTTTTACTTCCATGAGACATACACAATATTAACCACTTATTTCATTGTGTGGTGTATATAATGCACCTATTTATATGTTATATTTTTAACTTCATGGTATTAAAATTTTAATTTTTTTTATTTATTTCATGGGACTTACGATTCAAAAGTTAACAATGTTGTAAGAGATTTATGTTTCAATCTCTTTTTAATTGAAATTTCTTATAATTGAATTTAAATTGAAGTAAATTATTTGATCATTGTATAATAGTACCCTTTAATTTTTTTCTCCTATATTTATTCATGATGTTTTCAAGAAATACTATTATATTACTCTCTTTGTTAATTAAAATGATAGAGGAAATGTTTTTAATAAAACATGACTTCATTTTTCTCTTCCGTCGAAAAATAATTTTTCTTCCAAAACTATGTTTTTTAAAAATGTTTTAAAAAATGTTTTTATAATTATTAAAATTATTTATAAAATAAATTTTTACCTATTTTTTAATTTTTACAAAAAAAATTTAAAAGGAATCTTCATGTCATTTTCTAAACAAATCCCATTTCTATTTTATCTAAAACATGAAAAGAATATTTGTTTTAGAATGTATGAAATGAATAGGATTTCCTACCATCATGACCACTACATTATTTAAATATTATTTAATAAGATTGAAAGTTCATTTTCAAAGAAATTTATTTCAAATATTTTTCTAAACATTTAGTTTTAAATGGTTTTTTTGAAGTGAAAATTTAATTTTCCTCAAAAATGTTATAAAGGTTCATTTCATGGAATTTATATTCGTAAAATAAAATAACCCTTATTATACATATAATCCAATGGGGTATATTTTTTAATTACACTATCTTTATTATTTATCATGATGTTTTATAATCAGTTTGATATGGATTTACTATTTTATTACCATTAACCATATTACTATGGATGGTTTATGATTTTGTTTATTGATTGGGGTAAGTATTAATATTTCATATGTATGTGTTTAAATATAAATGTTTATATTGATTATGTTACACCTCTTTTATACAACGAATGAATTGGACTTATTATGTGATTGGTGGGCCCCAAAATTTCATAGCCCCTTAATTCATCGATAGGTATCATGAGACAAATATGCTCGCCAAATTAAGTAGTTTTTTACCCATTCTTTTAAAATTTATTATGAAAGGTATTGAAAATATGTTTCAGATATCTGACATTATGCATTACCTTGTTATGAGATTAGTTGTTAATGTCCATATGATTATACAATTAGTCAGAATATCCATGGATAAGTTTCAATCATGTGATTATGTATATGGATTTATTTGATCATTGTTTATTCATACCATATTATGCTCAAATTATTGTTTAAATGGAATGTGTTTTAGTTATTTAACTTTCCATATTGATTATTATTATAAATTCATGATAGTAATAACATCATGAACCAAACCATCGAGTCTGAGTTGGAATGCCACATGACCTCATGCATACATCCTCATATGCAAGAGGTTGTTGACTAATAGGGAGGGTCTGATTCTGTTAGTGGGGAGACTATACCATTATTATCATTTCATAGGATCAATAATCAACAATAACTTATATATTAAATAAACAAAGTAAACATGAAAAATGGTAAATATGGCATATATTTCCTACAAATAATGTAGTTCCGAAAGGGGAAAACATAACTCATTTAAATAAAGTAGCTAAAAAATGATAAATTGTAGGTCATATCGATTTCTATTGTATCCCATCACCAGCTCCACACTCCTGAGCTCAGTAGTATGACATAAAGACCTTTCCCTTTATCAGATCCCTCATGATATCTACAAGCATGAAAAAAATCCCAAGGAGTATTAGAGTACAAGACTCAGTAAGACACTACTAATGCATCCTTAACCTGATGTGATCATGTATAAAAGTGTTTACCATAATGATAATAAATGAATGACATGCATAATGACACACAATCCATAACTGAGCGGTCATGCGCTAACCAAGTTTACACAAACTACCAAACATACCTGATTTTCCTCCATGATGGAAAATGTTCAATATATCGATAAGTATCCAAAACCATCTACAAGGATATTGGTGATTCACTCATAATTCACAAGGCATTGAGTGAAAAAAACTACCTAGAATACAAAAGGCATCAGGTAATACTCATAATCCACATGGCATCGAGTATCTGTAATATACCTGGAATCCACAAGGCATCAGGTAACACTTGGAACCCACAAGGCATGAAGTGTCAACCATCTACTCAGAATCCACAAGGCATCAAGTAAATTATAGGTTACAAGGATATTATGTTGCGCTGTGGTCATCATCGCACAATATGCACACACCCCACTAGGATTAATCATACCACAATAACCACCTGTCAAGTGTACACATACCAATCCTCTAAAGGATAACATGAGAAGTCATAACATGATAAAAACCATCGAACACATCCTGAAAAATATAACATCATCATATACATAAACATGTGAACCCAACTTAATTGTGGAATCAAGATATCACATCATCCTCATAGGATCAAATAATTTTATATAATGAGATAGACACATATAACACATCATCATAAGTATGGTAGAAAAACAATATATGTGATCAATATTAAACATGGATAATAAGCAACAAGGTACTCATAGAAACGAGTGTTACATAATGTTCTCAAGGATACACACACACACCCACATACGATCATAATCTTGTACAAACATCAATTGTGTGTATGTATAAATCATATTAAGTAAACATATGTAATAAAGCCAAAAAAGGTAAAGAACTTCCCAACTCAAAAGCCGTCAATGTAAAAAGGCAGGGATAAACCTGTCAAAAGCACCACTTCATATCCTTATTATTGTAATGTCGACACTCTTGGGTCATCAAGGTTTCCTAGAACAAAAAATTAGTTTTTTTACTTCAAAAAATAAAATAAAATTTCACATGCGACGATACTTTCAATCTCCTAAATAATTTTCAAATGATCATTAAAATATCACATGTGATGATATTTTTTGTCTCCATGATAATTTTCAAAATATAATTTTTGTCAAATCATGTGATAGTTATATCCTTATAAATAATAAATATATTTTGATTATTTCTCAATAATTATCCATTTATAATTATCTTTTGAAAATTTATAAAAAATTATCCCTTATAATTAAATTTTTACAATTTTATTCAAAATTACACATTTATAATTATATTTGATAATTATCTTTGATAATTAATTATCCACTGATAATTATCTTATAATAATCTCTTATAAATTGTCATATGATAATTTTATATTATTACTTTATAATTATCCTGTAATAATTCATGCAATTACACAGTGATAATTTTATAAATTATCCTCTAATAATTAACTTATAATAATATCTTGTAAATTATTATCTAATAATTTTTATTACTATTTTTTAATTTTTATTTAATAATTTTTATTAATTATATTAGATAATATCATGCAATTATTATTTTAAAAAATAATGTAATTATTTTTTTCCAATTTCAATAATTTATCATTGGATAATTCATGCAATTAGGCAATGATAATTTTATTTTGATAAATTATCCCTATTCATACAATGCGATTATCAATATATATATACTGATAATTTGTTTTAAAATTATCTTTTAATAATCCAAATAATTGAAAATTGATTTTTTTTTAAATTTTCCATAACAATACAGTGTGATTATCAGTATGTGTGTATATATATATATATATATATATGTATGTATATAATTATTTATCTTTTGAAAATTTACTTTAAAAAAATCATCTTTTGATAATAAAATTATAATGATCATATAATAATTTTAGAATTATCATTTTTATTGTGAAATTTTGTTTTCATAGTTTTTTTATAAATCTTTAATGTTAATATAGATAAGAAAAAATTAAAATAAAATAGAAATAAACCACGACAGGTTGTACACTAGGTAAAAGAAGAAGGAGGTATTCAACTGGTTGGAACCACACACAAATCGACTGGTGTTGGATCGATCGACTACCCTAAATGTGTGTAAGAGATATCAGGATTGTCCAACTAAAATAAAACCACCAACAAAGAGAAAAAAACAGTTTTTCAACAATTTGATGACCCAAAAACACAACATTCACTGACCTATATTTAAACACCCATTAAATCCCACTATTCAACTATTCAATTTAATATGGAGTCAATAGATTTACCCCATTAATGCATTGTCATCAATAATCAGTCAAAAATGAGTGAAATATAATGGTTTGAAATCAAATATTTTGTTAAAATGTAGGAATGAATGAAATTGGAAAATATGATGAATAATACCCCCAAAAGTTATTTTTATACATATAATTTAATATCTAAATTATTTATTAGCTTATTTTAATGATCAAAAATGGAAAACTTCCGATACATATAAAATTTGTACCTTACCTACACATTCCAGACATAATAGAGGTCTCAGATTTCTCATACGATGCACTATTTGAGAGAAAATAACTATTTATTAATTGAAAAATGGAACAATTAAGTACTTAAATATAAAAAATGGTTTTATGACATGTGGTGTATCAAAAATCCTGAAAAAAATAAAATTTATACCCCACATAGGTTAAACCCCATGTCCCATACATAATGGCGGTATCATATTTCTCATATGATGCACCATTGGGTAGTTATCCAATTATTTTGGATAAATCATGAATGCATACTATAATATATTTATTATTTTTATTTCTGTATGCATCGGGGATTTATAGTCCTTAAAATATGAAATTAACTTAGTGTATGACCGCAAAAATATTCATTTGAATATTCCAAAGTTTTAAATGAGAATTTACTCTTATGAAAATCCTTTAACAAATTCATTAATTTATTTTCATTGATAACCCATTTTTTCACATAATAAATTTATAATTTATCAACAAGAAGGTTTTTATTATATTTTTAAAATTTATGATATTACAATTCTCCCCATCTATCAACTACTCAACTTTTAGATCTATCTCTAGAGGTATTTCTTGAGAAACTAAGGCCATTGAACATGAAAATTAGACTAATTTTCCCATATTTATTTTTAGATCTATCCATTCTGCCACAGAATCTAGACTAGTGGTACCGTATTTCCTTGAAACTCCTTATTTATTTTATCTATGATCCACATTAGATGCTCCCATTAAGATGTGTCCATATCCAACTAATTATACTTGTAATAAATAACATGTGTAGGGTAGTGTATGTATATATGAATAAGTGACACATGAAACACATCATGTATACGTTGAAAGTGAGAAGGTATGTCCAGAAGATACAACACATCACTTATTTTCTCAGTGATCTCAAAGGGTCCTAGAAAACATGGTGTTAGCTTTACCTACTTCACAAGACATTTGTTCTCCAACTAAGGATTCACTCTTAAGAAAACCTAACCCCCATAGATAACTCTAATTTTCTAATCCTATGGTTCACATATGATCTTTGTATGTTCTGATTGGTGATCAATCTCTTCCATATTAGCTGCACTCTCTCAGAGGTATATTGAAGCACAATAGGGTGAACAACTATTACCTCACCTCCCTCATGCCAACAAGTGGTGATTGACAAGGTCTACCATAAGGATCCTCATAAGGTTACATCTGAAATGAAGACTAGTAACTATTACTGAATGCATACTCAATAAAGTCTAGGTAATCATCCCATTCTCCATCGAAGTCTAGTACACAAGATCAATGAATATCCCCCAATATGTGTATAATCTACTCAAAATTTCCATCCGTTTGAGGGTGGTACACCGTGAACAATATTAGGTTGGTCCCTATAAATTTTTGCAATACCCTACAATAGAAAAAAATAAAATGTGTTACTCTATATGAAAACATTCTAAAGGGACCTCCATGTAGGAGTAAAATCTCTTGGACATAGAGATTTCCCAGCTCCTATATTGAGTGAGTCTCCCTGATCAGTATGAAATGAGCGGTCTTTTTTTTCTGATTGATAATAACATAGACCACATCTTGACTCCTTGCGGTCCTGGGTAACCCCATAAAAAATTAAATCGTGACATCCTCCCACCTCCACATGTGTATCATTAGTGGCAGTAAAAACCCACCAAAATGATAGTGCTCATCCTTTACCCACTGAATGGAAAGACATCAGGAGAAAAAATCAACAATGTCTCTCTATTAATCCCTAACCACCAGAACTTCCACCTAAATTCCTTATGCATATTCATGACACTAGGATGTATTGAACATCTTGAGGTATGGATGTATCTCATAATCTCCTCACTAATAGAAGTTAGGACAACTACTCTCCCTTGTACCATGATAACATCTTTTTTGTCTATCAACCATCCTAGTATTAGGTCATGTCCAAATAGCTATTCCTTCATCACTCCACACTCTCAGTCAAACTCTTGGTTATCCTTCACCCAATTCACAAGTGAGTATATGATCACTAAATAGACACAAGTCATAAATCCATGATCCACTGAAGAATCCATCCTCTACTCGGCCAACAAGATCACCATGATTCAGTTCTCCTCTATAGGCCTCTCACAAATCTCATGATCACCCTGAGTCTTACAGATAAGAGTATATGAAATGAGGTTACCTTTTTCCAATTTTATATATAATATCAAGGTTGAGCCTCCTTAAATACTCAAACTAACATCTATGTCTCACATTTAGGTCCCCCTATGTGAAGATATAACAAATGATCTTATGATTATTATAAATAGTAAATCTGTCACCAAAGAGATAGTGTTACAAATAATTCATAATGTAGAAGATTAATTTAAACTCAATGTTAGGTTTGGAGTAGATACCCTCATGGGGTTATAGTTAAAGAGACCCATATGCTACAACCTTCTCTATTTTCATCAAAACCACTCTCAGACCAATGACTTATGCATCACTGTATAGTACATAACCAATCCAAAGATTAGGGAGTGTTTGTAATAGAGCTATCATCAACCTTATCTTTAGCTCAAGGAAAGACTCTTCACACTGTTATTAGCACTATAATTTCAATCCATTCTTTTATAGCACTATTAAGGCTGTTGATAATTATAAGAAGTCTTGGATAAATTGTCGGTAATATCCTGCTAAACTCAAAATGATCATAATCTCAAACACGTGGGGACATGTCTAAGAGATGACTACCATAAATGTTATGGCTATATAAATATACTAGTATTAGAACACATTCCTATGAACTTAAAATATTGAATCAAGAATTCATATTTTGAAATATTGGCATAAATCAAATATGCTAAAGCATACTCAGGACTATCTCTAGGTTCCTAGAATGTATCTCTATTTTCAGTTGGTAGATGAGGTTTTTGTTTAATGAATACCGCAATGAAAAAGTCCAGGTATGGATGGAAGGTCTTTTTCATGAGGTCCATGAACACAAATTATGTGTTTACTAGCCCAAACGACATTATAAAGTAGTCATACAATCTGTATCTTTTCCAAAATTATGTCTTCGAAATATTCTCCACTTTAACTTGTAACTGGTGATATCCAAATCAAAGATCAATCTTGGAGAACGAATGGGAACCAAAAAATTGATTAGAAATATCATAGATTGAGGGAAATGGATATCGTTTTCTAACCATCACCTAGTTTAGACTAAATTAATCAATGCATAGTTGAAAACTACTATCTACCTTCTTGGAAAACAACATAGGTGAACCCCCTAGTAAAGTAATCATCTTTATAAATCCCTTTATCTCCTTATTATCTAGTAGAATATTTATCTCCTTCATCTCAGTTATAACTATGCGAAATGGGGTATCGAAATGGTTGCACAACTGAAATGAGATCCTTTTAACTTAACCCACTTATCATTTAGATTTTATACTAGATCCAAGATTTATAGTAATTTCAACCCATTATTTAACAACCAAATAGCCTCTATTTCCTTGGAATGATGTAGAATTCTACAGTAGATGTAATGTAATATTTGAACATAGTTCTGAAATCTTTTTCCTACGATAGGTACTAAGAGAACATCTTCTGGTTGAAGCAGCCCTGCTACCTATACCATAGAGCAAGTGTGGGAGAAAGATCAACAATATTCTCCTACGCATCTTGTGGAAATGTTAAACCCTCAACCCTTACAAAAGTATTTCTACCTACTACCCAAGTATTTAAATAAGACTACATCAAGGTAAAATTTTCTTTAACATTAAAGAAAAAACTTAAAAAAATAAATAGATTCATTAGGATGAAACCTAATCAATATACAGGATCACACAATGTTTCTCTTAACTAGTATATAGGATCAAACAAGGTTTACCTTTGAGTCTACCCTTAACCCACGGTATACCCATCCCAACACTGATCCATGTTTTCATCCCTACACATTAGACACAGTCATCGTATATATACTAATATAGTGAAAAACTCAGTTCAACTAATCAATTACAATAAAGATATATCATAATAGTTTGGAATAGATATATCACACAATGAGAAACTATCCCAAACAGATAGTATAAATCATTGCATTTAATTAATGAACATCTATGCAACACAATAATAGGTATATATATATAATGTGAACCTATGTTCCTAGTCATGATACATGAACATAATTTGAATAAAATAAACCACATTTAAACATCACCGGCATCGCCCATATTGAATTTAATCAATGGTAAATAAAAAACATAATTTCCCATTTATAGAAACTTAGAGGCCCATTACGCAATGCTATCTAGACACTAACATAGTTCTACTATTTGATTCCGAACCATCATTTCTCTCTTTTAACTCGTCCCATCCCAAATCAAGAGAAGAATTAGATAGTTAGTAACTTGATGCTCTCATACCATTTTATAACATCCTGTCTCGAACCACAAAGTCTAAGTCATAATTCCACATTACCTCGTGTGCACCTCCCTGTATGGAATAGGTTACTGACTAACAGTGAGAGCATGAGTCTGTTAGTGGGGAAAATGTACCCTCAGTATCATGTCATAAGATTAAAATTCAACAATAACCAATATAATAAATAATTAGAGTATACATGTGGAAAGGTAAAGATGGTATACATGTCAAACAAATAAAGTAGCTCCCACTGTTGAAATAATGACTAATGTAAATAAATAATAAAATTGAAAATTTATAAAATACAGGTCCCTCCCATATATTTAATAAACCATCACCATCTCTAGACTCCTGAGATTATGAGTCTACCACAGGGCCCTTATCCTTTGCCAGTTCCCTTATGAAATCTACAAGCATATTGAAATTCCTAAGTTGGTTGTGAGTACAAGACTCAGTAGGACACCAACGATGCATCCTTAAATTGATGTTATCATGTATACAACTATATTACAGAATTATAACAATTTCATAATAACCATAGTAACAAACAATCCAAAACCGACCGGTCAAGCACTAACCAAGATTCCACAATCCCCCAGCCACACCTACTTCAACAACATGATGAAAAATGAATAGTTTGTCGATAAGTATCCAAAACCATCCACAAGTCTATTGGCGAGTCACTCAAAATACAAAAGGCATTGATTGAAAATAACCAACCTGGAATCTAAAAGGCATTGGGTAATACTTGTAATCTACAAGGCATAGAGTATCTATAACATATAAGGAATCCCCAAGGCATCAGGTAACACTCAGAATCCATAAGGCATCAAGACCATATAATCAGAATCCACAATTGACTGAAAGTTACTTTTTTTATTAGAAAAGGGAAAAACTACAAGATCCCAAAGACTGGGGATGACCACAAAGACTACATAGGTCCAAAGTGATGTAGGGAAAGCACATCACCTAGAATAATATGGTTGTAGCTCTTTGGTAAGGAACCAAAACAACTAGAGACAAAAATCTCATTATTTTCCCTTCCCTATCATGCTAGGAGGTCCACTACATGGTTCCCTTTTCACCAAGTATGCTTGAGATACATGCCTTGCTTTATTTTTCTTCTGCAATGATGAACCAGATAGCAAAGATCCCAGGGGTGACCATCCCTTCCTTGAAGAAACTGGATAGAAACCGCAACATCCGACTCAAGCTCCTCTACCTTGAGATTAAGGTGCTCGCACTAGGAAAGACCAGTGTACATGGAGCGAATCTCAACACCCAATGATGCACCCCTACCAAAGAAAGCACTAAATCCGAGAATGACCGACCCATAGTGGTTGCGAACCAAACCATCACCTCTCATATCCCCACCAATAAGATATCTTTCCACATTAATTGTCATCCCCCTTTGAGGTGGAGAACACTTTAACCACTTTCTCTAGATTCTGGGACACAGAACATGCAGAGGGTGAGCTCCTGGAGCAAGAGAGAAAAACATTAAAGAACCGACACTTCCTCATGTGAGATGGCCAAGATCCACCACCAACGCTCATGTTTGAGCATGCAGAAGGATGGAGGAGGGAGATTCACGTTCTATTACTTGGTTCTAGGCCTCCTAGAGAATGCAGTAAATAGCCACCGCTGTGATAACACATCATTTTCTTTCCAAATCAGCAGACTCATAGTCATGAAACTAGTTCTATTTCACCTCCTAGAATGAGTCCCCTCTATAGTTGATGTTCAAGCACATCCCCAAAGTCCCCTAGAGATTCTGTTCCCAATAACCATGAATAAAGGCATACTCTGTTGTCTCCACCTGAGGGTAAAAAGAGCAATGGTAGAGGGACACCATACTCACCCCTCTTCTCTATATATATTTCTTCCATCGGGAGAGAATGGTGAAAGATACGCCAAATGAGGATTAAGAGTTTCATCCAAATCTCTTTGAACCAAAGAGTCACTTCCATATCCTCCCTCACACCATGGACACCAAAAATATCTCTATAGATATTGCAGGATAACCTTCCAGAGGGCACCCCGGTGAAGTAACAATGGTCCGTCTTTTCATTAAGAATGATTCTAGAGAAAATGTTCATATGCTCCTCATTCAAGACACTGTTAATCAGAACTAGGTGGATATTGGCCTCCTTAAAAGTCATATATGGCGCTGGACACCATAAGAAGAAAACATTTACACCAGCATAATCCTATTTCCAAATTTTAATATCACCCCTCTAGACCTGCCAGTGGGTATTCCCTTGAAGATTACTCAGATGAGAAAGCATGCATTTGGCAAGGCTCAAAAGGATCCTCCTGCTTCCTTTCCAACCATCCCATCTCTCCCCATACCTGCCTCTAATGTACCCTGGCCAGATGGAAGACCCTTCGATAATCTCCAAAGCAAGATGATATTTCCTGACACACTTGGTCTCTGAAATATTTCTAATTCCCACTCCACCCTCCTCCACTGATTTGGCCACATGCTTCCAAGAGGCCCAATGGCACTGCCCCACCTGGTTGGCATCCCACAAGAAAGCTGCCATCATATTCTAAATTCTTGTAATGTTTCCTTTTGGAGGGTTTATGATTCAGAGCACATGCATAGGGATTGAAGTAAGGAAATTGTTGATGAGAGTGACCCTTCCCCCAAAGGAAAGGATTTTCTTCTTACAATTTCAGATTTTACCTATGATGCGATTGATAATATCTTCAAAGATACATTTCTAGATTCTTCCATTGGAAATGGGGGCGCCCGGGTTTGAAATCAGAAGATGGATCCTATGCATACCTAAAATCTCTTGGATGGTATGAATTCTCCTCTCTTGACACTTGTTCGAGATGAAAACCTTACTCTTTCTAGCATTGATAATTTTCCCACTTTAGTCCCCATAGGCTGCCAAGGTATTCATGAGGGTTTGGAGTGATCAACATCTACCGTTAGTGAAGATTAACACGTCATCTACAAGAATGAGGTGGGAAATAGGGAGGCTACCATGCTTGGTTGTATAGGAATTAACCCTACCCTCCTCTAAACTATGATGGAGATTCTTGGATAGGGCCTCTTAAGATAAAAGGAAAAGGTAAGAGGAGATAAGATCACATTGGAGGACACATCTTGTACTTTTAAAGAACCAAAAAGCCTTACCCATGAAGAAGATAGAAATCAAAGGCGATGAGAAGCATCTGAAGCACAAGTCAGAAACCCATTCCCCAGAAACCCAGTTTCCTCATCACCCGAATAATGAATCCCCACTTGAGCATATCATAGGCTTTATCCATATCCACCTGGATAACCACATTGGAACCCACCATCCTCTTGTTAATATCCCCCACCAGTTCCTTGGAAATGCCAATGGACCCTTGAATGCTCCTCCCCTTCACAAATCCATGTTATTCAGCTAACACCACCCTTGGAATCATGCTGCCCAGACTTTTTGATAATAGGATGGAGAGTATTTTGTAGGAAAAGTTATTAAGGAAAATCAGGCGGTATTGGGAGAAAGTTGTTGGGTCCTAGAATTTGGGAATAAAAATAATGCACGAAGTGCACACCCCTCGTGGAATACAACCCACCTTAAAGAAGTCTTGGACATCATGGATGACCTATAGTTTGACAAAGTCCCAGGTAACAACATAGAAGGCCCCCCTGGGAAGTTTTCAAGCCCTGGTGCACTATCTCAGATTAGGCTGAAGGTGACCTCCTTGATCTTATCCTTATTTGGTAATTCAACAAGGAAATAATTATCCACATTGACAATATGCTCCTACATGGCAGTAAATATCACATTCTTCCTACTGCCTGATGGTAAACCACTATCACTGATAACGCACGGGTCAACCAACATGGTTTTAAAGTGGTTCAAATCCATGTTTCTAGCCACATCAATATCCAATGTGAAGGAACCATTCTCCATATTAATGTTGATATTTCCAATCTTAGTTTTCTATTTAAATAATGCATGGAAAAAGGTCGTGTTCCTATCCCCTCCCTAATCCACAATGAATGGGACCTCACATTGTATAACATCTAAAATTCCAACAACTTCTCAACCAACAGGGAGCGAGTGGATTTAAGGTGAGCAAAGATATCGTCATTCCATCTGTCTTGGAGGGCCTCCACCATCTTCCTAAATTCCTTCTTAAGGTCCTAAATGTTGACATCATCCCTAGTGTTACAATCCAGCCATTTCTAAATACAGATCTTGAGTCACCTCAAGTGGTAGAAGAGATTCTACCAAGCATCCCCATGGGCCTCCTCTTCCCACACATTCTTCACCACGGGAAGGAAACCCTCCCTTCTATGCCATTCAGTAGTGTGGAAGAACTGCTTCGATGCTGCCACAATTCTCTTCAAAGAAACTAAAAGTGGGGCATGGTCAGAGAGTATCCTAGGATGATGCAGGACCGAAGCTTGCTCGAAGGAGTCAACACCTTGTAAATTGGATAAACATCTATCCAGATGCCTCCAAATTCTTTGGGTACCTCTTAGGTTTTTACACAAAGTGAATTTTTTACCACTGAACCCCATATCCATGAGACCTTTGGTTTCCATGAAGATCTAGAAATCCCATATCATGTTAGTAAACCCTCCCATCCCTCCCTTTTTTTTTCAGAAACCTCTTCCAATATGTTGAAGTATCCCCTGATGAACTTTGATTTATTGGCTGGATGGAAATTAATGAGGTGGTGCCAAAGGAGGAGCCTTTCCCCTGTGTCATAGCTAGCATAAAAAAAGGTGAAAAAGATATCCATACTATCCGAAGACACCCTGGTGATGGTATATTGGCACGACACGTCGACGATATCCACTTCTAATCCATACTTCCATAAGACCCATATGTGATAGTTTTGAGGAAAAGCATGCAGGTGGTGGGGGAATCCCATTATACTTCCAAACATATCCATACATGTTACCTCCTTCTTAGGATTGAGGATGAAAACCATAAACACCAGATTTTTCATGGATTCAGAGGCAATATATATAATTTTGGCATGCACACACAAGCCTCTCGCATTCCATATAATAGCTGAAAACATGGCTATAATAGAAGTCCAGTCTCTCAACCATAATAAAAGTGAACACAACATAACATGGACTTTGAGGCCTCTCTAGACCTTGTACGCATCACCAGTCCAGCCAAACCAAGTCCTAACAATGGGGGGAGGGTGAGGAAGAGATAATATTTGAAGACAACACTAACTTTAGTGCTCCCAATAATTACTAAACAACCTGGAGCCTGGTAGAAGCTTCATAGGGAGGAACTGGAGCAGGATCTTAAAGCATATAGAGAAAGAATTCCCTGTAAGGGGATCATTAGGCCTCCACAATACATGTGATCAAAATCATACATGAATAATAAGCTATACGATACTCATGGAAATAAGTGTTATAGAATGTTCGTAGGGATACACCCACACCAACATACGATCATAATATTGCATGATCATCAAATATGTCTACACATAAATCATATTAAGTCAACATATGTAACAAATCCCATAATGGTAAGTAACTTCCTACCTCAAAAGATATCAATTTAAAAAGGTGGGGATAAAACAACAAAGAGCACTTCTTTGTGGCCTTATTACACAAATATTAAAACTTAAAGTCCTTCAAGGTTTACTGGAACCAAAAATAGTTATTTTATTTCAAAAAAGGTTAAAATATGTCATGGGATGATACTTTCTCTCACATAGATAATTTTTTAAATTATCAATAGAATACCACATGTGATGGAACTTTTTCTCTCCAAAATAATTTTCAAATTATCATTTTGGAAAAAACATATTCTTACTATATCCTCCTCATGAATAATTATCTTTTGATAATTTCTCAATAATTATCCTTTAAGAATTATATTTAGATAATTTATAAAAAAATATTCCTTATAATTATATTTTGATAAATTTATTACAAATTAAATATTTATAATTATATTTGATAATTATCACTAATAATTAATTTTCTATTAATAATTATATTATAATATTCTCTTATAAATTATTAAATAATAATTTTATATTATTACTTTATAATTATTAATCAATAATTCATGCAATTACGCATAGATAATTTTATAAATTATCCCATGATAATTATCTTATAATAATCTTTTATAAATTATCAACTAATAAATTTAAATTATTAATTTATAATTATACTTTAATAATTTGTAATAATTATATTTGATAATATATTTTAATTACTCTTTGAAAAAACAAGGTAATTTTTTTTTGATTTTCAATAATTTATCCTTTGATAATTCATGCAATTATACGTTGATAAATTTGGTTTTAAAAAGTTATCCCTAATCATAAAATGAGATTATTAATACATATATATATATATTGATAATTTATTTTGAAATTATATTTTGATAATCTAAATATTTTTTGTTTGATAACTTTAATAAATTATCCTTAATCATACAATGTTTTTATCAATATATATATGCGCGTGTGTGTGTGTGTGTGTGTATCTTCAGATAATTTATTTTAAAAAAAGTATCTTTTGATAATACAACTATAATTATCATAAGTTAATTTTAGGATTATAATTTTTATTGTAACAATTTGTTTTTATTTTGTTTTTTTGGTTTTTTCCATAAATGTTAAATGTGAAAAGTGATAATAACCAAAATTAAAATAGAATAGATGAAGCTTAGAGTAGGTTTCTCACCATGTGAAAGAAGAATGAGGTCTTCAGTCACCTAGAACTGCACACAAATTGATAGGTTGGATCGATCAACCACCCTAAATGCATGTAAGGGAGACTAGGATAGTTTATCTTGATGAAAACCACCAACAAATAAGAAAATCGTGGTTCCACTATTTGATGACCAAAAAATGTAGAATCCATCATAAAATATTTAAACACCCATTAAAACCCAATTTTCAACTGATCAATTTAATGCAGAGTTAATAGATTCAACCGATCAATGCATTACGATCATTAATCAGTAAAAAATGAGTGAAATACGATGATTTGAAATCAAAAAAACAAATAAAATAGAGGAACATTGGAATGTGGATAAAATGATGAATAATACCCCCAGAATTCATTTTAAAATATAATTTAATAATTAAATTTGCAAAAATATTATTTTAATGAGCAGAATGAGAAAAAATTTGACTCATATAAAAGTTATACCCTGCATTGGGAAACACCATGTTTCAAACTTAATGGATCATATGATACACCGTTTGAGAGAAAATAATTATTTATTAATTAAAAAATGGAACAATTAAATAATTAAATATAAAAAAAGATTTTATCATGTGTGATGTTTCCAAACATCTGACATGAATAAAATTTATACATGCCTAAGGTAAAAACCACATCACATAACTAATAGAACTCAAATTTATCATACAATGCACCATTTTAAATTTATACAATTATTTTGGATAAATTATGCATATGTATTATAATATATTTAATATTTTTATTTCTGTCTCCACTGAGGATTTACGGGCCTTGGAATCTCTCATTAAATCTTCATATGACTTCGATAATATTATATTGAATTTTCAAAAAGTGTTAACTTGGATTTGAATTTTTAAAAAAATACTTTAACACATTTATGAAGTTATTTTCCTTGATAAATTATTTTTTCCACATCAGATACTTATAATTTATCAAAAAGAGGGTTATTTTTTTTTAAATTCAATACATTTCAATTTCATCCAATAAATGTATACCCTAACTGAGTATTTGAGCTAATTAATTTATTATGTTTTATTTCCCTGGGATACTAGGAAGTGTTTTTGGATTGATATACAAGGATATTCTAAGGGTAAATATGGAGTTCTCAAAGAAAACACTTTGTGTATTTTATATTTTCAATTTTAATGTGAATTTGAAGCATGTAACTATTTTACCATGACTACTAAACAATTCAGTCCTTTATCACGTGATTCCTTAAATATTTTTCTAATATAAAAAAATAACCTTTGAATCCGTGCTACTAGGGTCATGGTCTTTATAAACATGGTCTTAATTGTGAAAATAAGGTGAATTTAATGCTAGAGTATGTTTTGAAGATATATTTTGACCCAAGATACTTTATGGGATATATTAATGGAAAATATGATCAAACATGATCACCCTGGATTTATAAAAATATGAGAAAAAAATAATTCTACTAGGGATCGTTCTGGATACTAATACTTAGGGAAAGAAGTTGTATTGTGCTATGTATACACCATTCTTTTTCTCTAGTTTTTCATTCATGTTTTTCCTTTAATCCTTACCCATTACTCTCACATATCTAGAATGATAGGGTAACTCCATCTATGTTATATGGTGATGTAGACTAAGGGGGAACGTGTGTTGGATTTTATTTATTTATTTTATTCACGTATTTGGGTTACTATATTTTTCAATTAAAATTCCAATCTAGTTATATTTCTTAAATTTATCAGCATTGATTTTTTAATAAGAAAGAAAAAATTTAATTGCATGACTAATTGTCCTAAAATATACCATTCCCATTTGATAGTTTATGGGAATTAGGTTTAAATATAGTATTAGGATAAACTTAGTGCATTAAACCCTAAATTAACGATCCATGGGAAATAAGGTTTTTTATAATAAGAGGGGATGCCCAAACCACAATATACTCCTTATCTTGAATCCGAAACCATTACTAAACAATCAATTTAATTTCTTAGTCCAATTTCACTTAAACCCAAAAAATCTAAAAAAAATCCTTTACAATTATCTCAATTAATTTGAAAACCCAAACGAGCTTCTACTCTCTTTTTCACCTTCCAAAACAAGAAAAATATATTATCTCTCTCTTTACTCAATTAAAATTGATTAAATCAATGGTTTTAAAAACAGAAGAAAAAAATTGAGGTGTCTCATGGGTTTGACCTCAACTCACTACTATATCCATTTTAATTACTTAATGTCACATGTTTGAGTCTATATAAATAAATATATATATTTTTTCCCCGTATGGAATTATTGACACCCTCACAGGCCTATCAAGGTAATGTCACATAGTATTGAACACTTTTACTATGTCAAATGTGTGATATAATGGATTAATATATAGCTTGGAATATTCATTACTAAATTTCTTTTTAGCACATGAGCCTCAGCCCAGTTGCTGAGGACTCCTTAAGTGCATCTAGGCGACCTGAGATCAAATCCAGGTGGAGGATAATTTCTATGGGTACTGTAGTAGGTACCGTAGCAAGTACTGTACAGTACTGTAGAGGGAACTGTAGATGCCAGGAATATTCCCCCGTTAGGGCCTTCGGGCCGCCTATTTGGTTCCTGAGTCCTTTAAGGCCTTCATTCCACCCAGGCCTATAGGTTAGTAAGGCCTTCAGGCCCCTTCAAGGCCTTTGGGCCACCATAAGTGCAGATGAAAACCAGACAACCTACAAGGAACAAGCCTCAGAAGGAGGATGAGGAAGGAGTTTTCACCATAAAAGAAGCTAAATGAATTTCAAGAATGAGATCGTATGACACCTACCATTAGGAAAATCCTGTTCATGCTTGGGAAAGCCTAGCCGAACAGTCACGCGAAGGTGGAGAGCTGATTTCATGATGAAGATGCTGGGGAGGAGTAGTTCTAAGTAGTTAGTCTAGTTTGTATGTAACGTTTGAAGCCTAAGAGCATTGAATACCTCTAAGACCTATGTACCATGTAATACATACACCTATGGGACTTGTAAGGGTTTTACCTCACCCCTTGAAAGGCGGATTATCAAAAATCAATAAAAAATAAAGGCCTTTAGGCCATTAGAGGAGGAAATTTCTTCTTAGGATGAATCAGAATCCACAACATACCCAATTTATGTAGATACATAAACCAATTATTGTAATATTTCTATCTTACATATCACCTTAGCCTTACTATGATACTAGATCAAATTGAACCAAAGGAAGACTAATTTTATATCCCCTAGTTTTATTTTATATTCACACATGATGATATACACCAAACCAATATCAAAGATTTCGTACGTATAATGGAATGTGTGATAAATTCTGAAGTACTCTTAGGAACACATAATCTATTCATAAAAAGAAACTCTTATATTTTCATTCATAAAATGGGAGATATTTAATTCCATGTGATATAGAAAATAATTCAATCTTGAATTGTTTCATTTTTTATATTCTATAACTTATCAGAGTATGCACTATTATTATACTTTTGGAACCCCATAGATCTAAGTATTTAGGCTGTGTTTATTTTAACATGGGTTGATACTTTATGTCATTCATGGAGAAATTATCTGTTGTATTGACTAACTATAAAACTAATCATCTATTTTATATATGTTATTGAAATATCAGTTTAAAAAAAATAGTTCTCATACTAACCACTTATAGACACATAGAGCACATTAATTCCAAGCACATTTTCTATAACGATAAATTTTGAGTATGATATGTAGAATTATAAATGGAATTTTTCATGATCATTGATAATAGGTTTTTTCATAGACTATGTATCAATATATTTTTAAACCATTAGTAACCAATCAAACCTGATTAGTACCAACACATACTATCCAGGATGAGTTTCTCTTGAATACCCCCAACAACTATACATCAAAGAGAGAAACTACCAAAGTATAGTATAGGTATTTGGTTCATGTAACCTATCTCATAGTTCATATGAATTTATGAATCATAAATCTTTTCCATTTACCGCTTACTTTTAGGATTAATTATTTTATTTAATAATATATCATCGGTCTTGTTGTATATAAAACCACCAAATTGGTTTTAATTTTCCTACAATGTATATGTCACTGGTATAAATCCTCCCATGGTACCTAGTATAGTCAAGCGTTCATTTTCAATCTCACCCACATTTGGTTCATAGTATTCATTTAAATATATCTTACTCCCACCATGTTAAAATAGAAGTACCTCATTATTTCAGAAATACATTCAATATAGACTAATACCTTTTTGTCTTAGGGATGATAATATCCTCTGTAGCTGTATAATATTTATCTGATATTAACTTAGTATCTTTATTTGATATACATTTGTAGATAATTCCATATTTTAGAAAACAATTCTTATTAAATCACATGAATATGTGACATAATGTATTTATTTAATATAATGAATTTTATGATACTATTAGTCAATATGGTTGAAATATGGTTAACATCTACATTTTTATATGTTAAACATGTCTAGAATGTATTTATAAAAGACTTGTAATATATAAAATAATATTTATTAATCATACTTATACTAAAACTAGGTAATTGATGTTTATAAAAAAATTTGATTCCATGGGAAGTGATACATGGATATTTAACCATCGATTAATCCTTTGTTAAGATATTCATCAGTAATAACACATGGAGAATCCTATATCTTTTACCATGAGTATTAATTTATTCTATGAGCATCAAAAAAATTTCTAAAATGAATCCCCTGAAGTATATGGTTTTATCTCTAGATTCTCTTTATAATATTTCATGTGGTTTGAATGAAATTAATATATAATCCTTTATGATGATACCTTTATTTCTAAATGTTTAATTTTTTGAAACTTAATAAAAACATATGTTTAATAAATAAGAGTTTTTAGCTCCAATTGGTTATATTCTTGATAAATACTTGAAACTTTATTTGAAAAATAATTATATTTCCACAAAAGGGTATGGATATTTTATTTTATATTCATCATCATTTTCGAATATGGAAATATAATATTAAAGTATAACTAAAATATTAGTAAAGTATGAAATACTATAACAATATTCATTCTAAATATGGCATGATTCCTCATCATGTGTAACAGTACACTGAGATAAATATTTTGGAAACACTCAATACAAAACATTTGTTTAAATAGAATCAATCCACTTGAAAACAAAAAAGTTGTTTCCTCCTCTTGGCTGACTTAGGAATCAACCTTTATAAGAAATTTTGATATTTTACCTCACTTCTAGATTTGTTTCTAAACTTCCTTAGTTCCTGTGTTTGTTTACAAATATGTGAATTGAATATTTCGTTAATACCCAACAATTAAAATAAAAATACAAAAAATATAATGAAAAATAAATCTAATGTGGATTCTACTATTAGATTATTTTTCACTTCATTATAGTTCATTTTTTAATATCCTTTTTTCCACATTAAATGTACATAACTTCCAATTTAAGTGCCTACCTACAAATATTTTTTCTCTTTTAAGTATGTTCTAAAGAAATCATTGACTTTGTGTTGGTCATAAAATTTTAAACATTTTATTTTCATAAACATAATGGGTGAGGAATCATGTTACCAACAATACTTATCTTCTTGGAGAAGAAAAGCTAAAATATTCTTGAGTAACTCATCTATACTATTCATCCAGTAGTTTTTTTAGGAATAAAGAAAATATGGGTTGTAAGGAAGATAAAATGAGATTAAAATATAATTTATTATCTATATGGTAGACTGATTTTACTAATTGATCAATATAATTCAACATTTTAAAGTCATCATCACAAGATGGGCAACCATATTCTAGTTTACTCTTGTATAATGCAGTGAAAATTTCATTTATCTTATGACTCTCTTTTTCATGTTCAAAGAGAAGAGTTTTCATGGCGTAAGAATAAATGTACTCATACCGAATCATATGATCTACCAATATAGATAATATCGTTATGGAAAAAACATAATAAGTATTATATAATAATATCATATAAGAATACTTTTCAACATCACTCACTCAGTGAGGTGGCAGATCATGAATTTGGGATTCCATCATATAGAATAATTTTTACAATTGTACTGATGTGTATACATGAGTATACTAATCTGTGAAATTTTTGATAGCGAGGATGTTTTTAATTTTTTAAGATGATTTGTTAAATACATTTTTACCCACTTTTTTCTTTTTCCAATGTTTTCAATGGATTTTTTTTCTCTTTTTGAATAAGGAATTTTTCTAATATATTTACCGTGTAAATGGAATGTTCTTTTTACCTTGTACAATATGTATTAATTTTCTCACCATAATTCCTTTTACACTTTATTTCCATGTTTAAAATGTTAATTTTAAAGATTTTTTTTAAAATGGATTTTCAAAAAAAATGTTTTTCAAAAAGAAAATTATATTTTCTTGAAGAATGTTTTTAAAAGGTATTTTTACAATATTTCCATTAATGAATGAAAAAAACATTTATTTTGATCTACTTGGGGTATGTTGTGTTAATACCATCTTTAATATTCCTTTGGATGGTTTATGATTGATTTGGCCAAGGTTAGTATTCAAATTCACTTCCTTGACACCTTTTTTTCCACTTGATATATTTAATTTCCTATGATCATTGAATATTGAATTTACCCTACTTACCATATCATTTATCATGAAATTTTTTGTTGGATAAACCTTATATAAATTTTTATATGGTGTAAAATTTGAATTTTATTTTATTATTTGGGTAATTATTGATAAATCTGTATCTCTTAATTCATATAGATATTTTACAAGGAACATTATTAAATTGAATATTTGATATATGAGTAATGTTTTAGACTAGTAAGACATGGGTGGGTCCCGGTTATATATAACCTCGTGATATATCAATTGTCTCATGGGATGAGTCATTTGGCTAGTTGCCTTAGATGGGTTTTTACCTGATATGTTGTAAAACCTCTTATGAAAGGTCTTGATGGTAAATGTACCGTGTACATAGGAAACATGGTTTCCAATGATCAAGCATTACCCACATTTAGTTTTAGTTATTATTCATCCATGACATTATTCATTGACATATCTATGGATTCAATACATTTTTAGTTATTTAGTTGGAATGTGTTTCATTTTCATAGCTTGAAATATATATTTTTCCTTATCTAGTTATTTTAATGGTATGTGTTTCTAGTTAGTACTATGATATATTGTTTATGAAATTCCATTCAGTTTATTGATTACATGGCATGTTTGTTCAGTAGTTTAAATTTTCGTATTGAATATTCTCATTGATTCATCATTGATTCCACTATATTTTTCCCTTATCGTGTATTTGAGATCACCCTTATTATGTTTATTTCCCTAGGAATACAAGAAGAATACTATGAATGATATGTAGGGATATACAATATGAAATAAATTTATTCTCAATGCTATTTATTTATAAAGAAAAAAATTTAAACTGTAATTAGTTTATTAATTTGTAATACAATACTCATTTATTTATCTAGTTTACTAGGACTAATAAATTCTTTGGTCCTTTTCTACTTGATTCCTTGTAATCATGAAAATTTAATAGTAGTAGAGACCAACTTTGGGCTATCTGGGGTTGAGTCACTATAGTTGGTATCAGAGGAAGTTTAGTAGCAAACCCGAGAACTAGATTTAAGAAAAATAAATTAGATAACATAAACCTAATGCCAAATTTGAGGACAAGTGTAGAAGAACTCCCTCGAATTTTTTTAAGAGTGAGATTATCTGGGTTTTCCTAGAAATAAAACCCTGTCTGTATACTAGAAGTGGATGTGGTTTTGGAACAGATGTACCTAGGAGTAATAGATCTGACAAGGTGTCCTGATACTAACTTGGGGTAACCTGGTACATGAAAACGGGCCATATTGGCCACCTGGTTGGACACTCTCAGGGGATATTCTTAGGATAATCTATGATTTATTTAAAAATCATTATGAATGATTTGAATAAACAATGAAAGTGAATATCATGTGTTTAAACTATCGCGCTTTAGAATGAAAATAAGGTGTCACGATTTAGAAATACTCAAAATGATATTATGGATAAACATTTGAAAAGTAAGGAAATATGTTAAAATAAAATAGATGGATTATTTATGTACTCAGGTTTTATTGAAATCCATAGTTAAAATACTATTTAGTTATTAACCTAATTTTATGGATTCCCATCATAGTTATTTAGGAAATTATTTTAATATAGTTTTATAAAATGGAAACCTATAAGACGGGTGACAACTAATCAAATCTGGAAAGGTCTTGGGTCTTGAACCCATTACCGAATAATGATTACGGTTTCACACCAACCACTGACCTGCATAATGTCCAGTTATTTTTTCCTTGTTTTTTACTTAAACAATTTGATGAATAAATGTTAACGATGAACTAGTTATATCACTTTTGAGGATTATAGACTACTCTAGTAAACATATTTGTTTTGGAATATAGTTATAGTCAAATAGTTATAATATCCACTCTTTTATAGGCTATAATATTCTTTAAAACTTCCTTTTAGCACTTTAGGCATAAAATATTCATTATTGGTATTTAATTTATAGGAATAAAGGGACGAATTAGAATTTGAGCGAAGCATAATAAAAAGTTAGAATTGTTAATATGAAATTGAAACCCATCAAGTAATAATATTTACTTATATTCCTGGTTATTAAAATAATTACCCAATATTAGGAAAATGACTTCAAAATAAAATGTTTTCCTAATACCTTAATTTCTGTTGAACAGATTGTCTCTTAAAAAAATATTTATGGATTTGAGGTCCTCGACTTTCTATTGATCAATTGTTTTTGATTTATGACCTTATTCAATCCTTTTAAATATTTACACTTTTTATCCAAGTATATTTTTTACTTACCACTAATATTCTCCTCCTTATAGACCTAGTTACATGGTAGTCCATATGATCTTTGTACTTCCCATTCTATCTTTTCTAGAGGATGATTTATGATCCCTTTTAAAAATATAGGATTTAAAATAATTAAATATCAAAAAATATATTATAATTTTTAAGATTAAATTGTATCGAAAAATTTTAATTAAGGAGGGGAGAATGTAACACGCTGAAATTCTAAATTTCAACTTTGTATTCAAGAGTGTTTATGGCACAAAACACCAAGTGTAGAAAGGGAATATATTAACCCAATAAATTAAAATATAAAATAAATATAATATTTTCTATAGGTGGTAATTCATGAAATAATTAGTTATATTGCAATGCATGCAAGTGGGACCTTCCTTCATAGCCTGCGTTACATGTAAGAGCGACCTTCCATGATAGCTTGTATTACCCCCAAGGCCAAGATTCACCAAATAAAAATGTATTATAAAACATTTTTATTTATTATAATATGATATAACCTAGAAATTATGTTAGTTCTAATGAATAATATTAAATATATTATGAAACTTTATGGTTTATATAAAAAAAATAATTCATTGGTTAAAAATTAATGAGAAATAAAAATAATAACTAATTGGATATAAAAATAAATATTATGATTTTTATGATTCTAAGGGATTTTTTCCTTAATAAATATAATTAATTAAAATTATTGAATTATTTTTATGAAATAAATATTTCATTAATTCAATAAAATATTTTTTTATATTCCGCTGTTAGGATTGATAGGAATAAGATAAGAAAAATCATATTTTCACAAATGAAAACCTATATTTTTATATAGACAATTTTAGTGACTTTAAAGGGTGAACAAATTTTAAATATGAATTTTGAAAATTTAACTCATTTAATATATAAAAAATGTTATCTTTTAAATGGAAAAATAAAAATTAGGCTTGGTTTAGTTTTTATTTTTTTCGAAAACATACCATTTTTTAATAAATAGTTTAAAATACAAAATTTTAGTTCAAAACTACTTTTTCATATAATCTATTTATAAGGTTAAATAATATGTTAATTTTGTTTTCAGGATTAATTGGATAATATATTAATCAATTAATCCATTTGAGGTCATTAGAATCATTTTTACTTTGAAATTGACTATAAAAACATAGAAACATTTCCAAAATTTTTACTTTATACACCCATATTGTGTTCTCACCCCGGGATAAAATTTAAATTAATTTCAACCGCTTATATGATTTTAATTTAAAAAAATGGATTCCATATTTATAATATCTATAATTTAAAATTTATAACATGGCCAACTTTTTTTTGAACAAAAATATTAGTAAAATTGATTAAAATTAATTAAAACGACTAAGGTTAAATTATGATTAATAAGGGACTAAACCTTAATATTAAGGCACAAAATGACATATTAACTTGTAAAAGAGATATTTTATGTAAATATTGAGAACCTATACTCTCTTCTATTTAAATTGTACCAATATTGGATCCATTTTCAACATTAAAATGTGGGAATAATTGCTTTTTCAAAATATTATAAGAGTGCCACTCCTCCTTCACTATAAAAGGACACCACTTCTCCCCATTACTAACACCACTAAAACCACTTATGTTTTGGAAAATATCTTCCCAAATAGATTCCAAAAATCCATACCCTAATCAGAGAATAATCCCATTGGTCATAAATCCATCCAAGGAATACTTTTGGTACAAACCAAAAGAAATTACTTGATTAAAAGGCAACATCCTTCCTAAATCTATTTAGTTATATTTACATTATCCAACCCCTAAATTATTATTTTTAGAATATTTTAGAAATAAAATTATACTAAATATACTATTATGTTTTTATACTATGTTTTCTACCTATATTTACACACACATTAATCTAACGAGTAACATATATACTATTTTTGTGTACGGTGAACTTTTGCATCACGAAACGATGATTATTAATTTTTCTTTTACCGCCTCTTATGGGGAAATTATGATGTAAAATATATTTATATATATAATATATGATATTCATTATTTATTTAATCTTATTTAATAATTTCCCAACACCCACCTTTATACTCTCCATTTTTTGTAAATATGATAACATCATTTATGGAAGTGTGGACTACTGCCCACTCAAAACAATGTGATTCATTCCCAATATACATGGATCATTTAAATTATGGGTTTAATTAATAATATTTGACATAAAAAACCTCTGTATGATATTAATCACATAATTACCTCTTTGTAAATATATAGATAATTCATTTTCTTTATTACCCTTTCACACACTTAGAAAGTGATAACATCGTTCGTGGATGTGTGGAATACCGCCTCCTTAACACGATGTGATTCCTTTTACATAAAAATAAATATATATATAATTATATATGAATAAAAAATAATTTAATATTGAAATAATTATCATTCTTTAAATATTTATGTTACTTACCTTCATTTTATAAGGATCAATGAAAAATGGAAACAATTCTCATGTGTACGTATGGCCTACCATCTCCATGATTGTAGTGTTGATTATTTTTTCATAACCATAATTAATTATTGGTTTTAAAATTACAATTTTTTTATAAATATAATAAATATGCCATGATTATTATTCTGGATATGTTATATACTGACTCTTTGACTATAGTTGACATACCAAAGTTTTTTTAACACATGAACCAAATTTGGTCAAAACACCCGACATAAAAAAATTATTTTAAGTTTTTGTATATAAATTAGTAAAAAGTAAAATAAATTAATGATAAAAATGAAAACATTTCTCATGAAAGTAAATAATTAACATAATTTTTATATTCCAAAATATAAAAACACATGACACTAATCATATGCAAGTTAAGAGATTTCATCTCAATTTACATTCTATTAATAATTATTTGTTATTATGAACCTAGTTTATTTTATATAATGTATATAATACCATTTTTCTTGATTTATCATGAATCTTCTTACCCTCATGATATTATATCTTTCATTTAATTTTATTCCTTCATGAGGCATATTATTTAAAATGTTTCAAAGTGGTATGGGACACTTTTTAATGTTTAAATATTATCTTACGCAATAATAACATTAATGATCTTTTAATGGTATTCCCATTTGAGGAAATTATATAATTTTTTTTCAATAAAACCTGTCATTTTCCTATCCTCTGGTTATTCATGACCACATTCAAGTATTAGTACCATTTTCCCACTCTTTCGTACTCAAGGTGCTTTAGAAAATGTTTTTTTAGAAATCATGACTTCCTTTCTCTCTATAGTCGAAGACCTATTTTTTACTAAAAACCATTTTTTATTAAAATGTTTTAAAAATAATTTGGTAAATATTTTTACCCCTTTTTGTTTTTTTCAATGTTTTTAATGGATTCTTCTAGTCAAATTCTGAATAAGGCATATTTATAATCTTTTTAAATTTTAAAAGGTTTGTACTTTTTTTTACCTTGTATGAAATCTACTGATTTACCCTCCATCATTCCTTTAAAGATTCATTTGTATGTTTAAAAGTTTAATTTTTAAATAAAATATTTTTAAAATTGATTTGAATGAATTATTTTTTCAAACCAGAAGGATATTTTTTTCATGAATGTATTTATAAGATCTTTTTATAATATTTCCATTCATCAAAAACAAAAACCCTTTATTTTAATACTCTTGGGGTATGTTTTATTGATATAATCATTAATCATCATATGGATGGTTTATGATTGGTTTGGATAAAGATAATATTCACATTAACTTCTTTGATTACTTGTTTTTCCAATTGAAATATTTAATTTCTTATGATCATTGAACTTTAAATTTCCCATATTTTACTATTTTATTTATCATGGATTTGTTCATTTCCTAAACAATATATCATTTCTTATACGGTGTTCACTTTTAATGCTATTTTATTATTTGGGAAAATATTGATAAATTAATATCTATTACTCTATATAGATATTTGATAAGGCACATTATTAAACCAATTATTTGATATATGGGGAATGTTTTGGACTGGTACGACATGGGTGGGGCTCAGTTATAGATATATCCTCAATGCATTGGTAGTCTCATGGGATGAGTCATTTGGATAACCACCTTAGATGTTTCTTTAACTAATATTTTGTAAACTATATTGTAAAAGGGTTTGATAGTAATGTTACCATGTAAATAGGGAACATTACAACCAATAACCAATCATTACCCTAATTTAGATTCAGTTATTATTCATCCATGATATTTATTGTCGAAATATCTACAGATACAATTTATTTTTAGTTATTTATATGGAATGTGTCTCATTTTTTTCCCTTCCTATATTTATTTTTCCTTTTCTAGTTATTTATATGGAATGTGTTTCCGATTATTACCTTGCAATATTTTTTATGCACTTTCATTCAGTTTATTGACAACATGGCAGGGGTGTTCAGTTGTTTACCTTTCTATATATACTATTATCATTGATTAATTATTGATTATTATATTTTTTCCCTTACTTAGAATTTGAGCTCACCCTTATTATGTTTCATTCCCCAGGAATACAAGAATAATACTATGAAATATATGTAGGGATATATTAGATGGAATACAGTTATTCTCGATGTTATTTATTTAGAAAGGAAAAAATATTATGTTTTAATTAGGGTATTAATTTGTAATACAAGACTCATTTATGTATGTTGTTTACCAAGACTACTAAACTCTTAGTTACTTTAGGATTTAATTCCTTGTAATCATTCCAATGTAATAGTAGTAGAGACTGGCTCCAAGATATTTGGGGTTAGGTAGCTATAACCAAGAACTGAATCAATGTGTTAAGACCAACTGGACTTCCCTTTATAGATGACAACATACATGAATTAACATAAGATTGGCCATAATAATGTGAATTCCATTACTAAACATCAGTTTTTATCCATAAGAATTTAGACATCATCACTTAAGAGGTGGTTTGGTATATAAGGGGAATATAGGGGAGTGTCTCCTCCCCACACATTCCACTTAAACAATGTGTTTATATTTTAGAAGACACAAAAACTCTTAAATTGATTTTATGATAAAACAATAAATTAATTAATGCATTAAAGGGATAAAACCCAAAAGGATGGTATAAAACACGAGGTCTATGAATTTAATTAATGATAATTAAAAATACAAGGGCTACTTAATTAGAGAATTAGGTTCTAAAAATTACATTTAACAATTAAGAGGCATCATATAGAAATACCGACACATGAAACAATAATAAAATTTATAAAAAAAACCCAAAGGGAAAAGGATATATACCACCCATCTCATTATTAGGAAAACACAAACGTCCTAAATCGAGGCCTAAATCAAGCCAATTTGAGAGAAATCAATGAAATAAACAAACATCCTAAAAATAGGATGAATTAGATCACACCATGAAAATATTTAATATGGAAATAGAAAATGATAATAGGGGTAATATCAGTTGTAGGATCACCGAGGGATATCCAATGCGATGAACGATGGTTGTAATGGTCACCGAATGAGGGATATTTCTCCCGAAATAGGAGGAGGATGAGGATATCTCCCACGATGGGCATCTACACATGGGTAATGGTAGAAGATAAAGGAAGATAAATTAAGTTAATAGGTAGGTGAATTTTGGGGTTTTACTCCTTTAAATGTGTCACTTGGTTTGGCCACATGGTTAGATAAACTGTGTGCTAAATGTGGTTTAGAAACTTCCCAAGAAGGGGACCAATAATATTCATGAACATGGTTTAAGAAACTATGAACAAACCATGTGTTTCTCCTAGGTCAAGATACTTTTATAAAATGAACATCCATGGATCCTACTTCACATGGTTAGACCAAACTGTGTAACACCCTCAGCCTATCTGAACATGATACATAGTTTCTCATGGAGGCCTATATGGTTTCAAATAAACTATGCACCCCTGTCATGTAACATCCTAGGTAAAGAAATAAATAATGAATTTTCATAATTATTCATATTTGTCAATTAAATATTAATTTTACTTCAAAGAGGTTGATATTCTTGATGGCTACCCAATACGCAATAATGAGTTTATTTGAAATCTTACATTGCATACTAATAATATAATAATATTATTTAAAATGTAGTTAACGCCTAGCCCTTGTATTTGTGGTAATGATTAAAACTAACTACAATATTATTATACATGTTTTTTAAATGTTTTTACATTTATCCAATAAACGTTAGAGGCTTAAAATGTGAATGAATCTAATTTTAAGCAAAATTTACCTTAGAGGTTGATTTACCACCTTTTAAAGGAGAAACCTCTTTAAATATAGTTTTGGTCACTTTTATATGGTATATTTGACAAAATAAAATTATTACTTATAATAGGGAAATCAAAATTTACTTTTTAAGGAATTTCAGTATTTCTCTGATAAAGATCATTTTTAATAAATAGTGAAAAATGATGTATTTTAATTCAAAACTCCATTTTAATCTAAATTATTTATATGGATAGATTATCCTTTTAATTGGTTTTAAATTATAATTAGAATATATTTTTACTAGTTAATCCAATGTTGGTTATTTTAATTATTTTCATATTGAAATTGGACATAAACAAGTGTCAATATTTTGATAATTAATATTTCTAAAAACACACTTTTTGTTTTGACAGAGGGAATTAATTTTAAATTAATTTCTGTGACTTCTCTGATTTGAATATGTAAAAATGGATTTCATATTTGAAATAATTAGTTCCAAAATTTGTAAATAGTTAACTTTTATTTATAGTCATTGTGAATATTTACTTTAGTAAAAATTTTATTTACCATGGTTAAAGGGTAAATCTGGTAAATAAGGGTAAATAAATATTATTATAATAATCTTAAATTACCCAAACATTTGTCCTAATAGTATTTTTGGATACCTATATGACCATTTGAATATTTGGGTCGATTTTAGGACCCCATGGGGCCACTTAAGAGTGATAGTGACACTTTATTTTAATTAACTTAAAGTAAAGACAATAATAACATAAACAAATATATTTTAGTAAATTAATTTTTACATAAAGTTATATAAGTTATCTTTTAGACTAAATATTATTCATAAATATAAATAGATTTAATACATCATGGAATTTTTTTATAATTTTTATAAATAAAATATATTAAATTATTTATGACACAATAATGATGCAGTGTTTACCTCATTAATAAATGATTTAAATAAATAAGACTATAAAGATTAAAATAATATCCAAAACCTACCAAATTAATATTGGATGATTTTATTTCTACCATTATTCATTTTATCTTTGACTTTAATTACTTTTATACCTTTATAATCCGAATATCATTATATAATAAAATAATATTTTCACACTTTCCTAAAGAGCCCCTCCTCTTCCTTATAAAAAGCCCTCAATTCTAACTCATTTCTTATACCTATAAATCCCCTTGAATAATCTAACCCCTACTCAAATAATATCTCAAGATCTATTTCCTCCTTATAGAAGCCTTACCTTAGGCAGAAGGCACTTCAAGAATTCCTTTTGGTTCAAACCAAAGGGAGTTACCCAAATTAAAGGTAACCATTTCTCTTAACTTCTTTTCCTTTATTTTACATCAAAAACCCATAAAATCTTTTTATTACTTTATTTTTTAACAAAAAAATTATTCTAAATATTCTATGATGTTTTTATGAGAATTATTCTAACTACACTTTCAGACACTTCCATCTAATGGGTAAAGCACATTCTGTTTCTGTGGATGGAAAACTAACGCCTCACGAAAAGATGATCGTTAGATTATCTCCTACCACCTCTCATGGTGGCCATTAAGATGAAACTATATTTATATATGATATATATTATGTTTATTTTTTCCTTATGATTCTATATTTTTCATTTATAGAGTATCTTTATGGTTTCCATTATGGGTAAATGTGATAATTTCATTTGAGCAAGTGCGGATTACCGCCCCCTCAAAGTGATATGACTCATCAATGCCATATATGGGATGTATAAAGGATGTAGTTAATGATATTATATGTGATGTTATAATTTAATTATAATATACCTTTGTATCATTATGTTTTAATACCATTAAAGTATGAAATATAAATGAAATTAGCGTTCATGTGTACGTACAACTTTCCATCTTCATGAACATTGCATTTCATTTATTATCTCCAAATCTTATGTACTATTATAAATAAAATTATATACTTGATATATATTATATATATGATATTTAAATCATGAATATAATTCTGGATATAATAAATTTGTGACCACGATAACAACTTGTACTTATAAGAAGTCCATTTTTGACTCAAGTTCCAAATATTGACAAAACAACCATTATTAACTTAAATTATTACATAATGTTTATAACATGGTAATAAGTTATGTAAATGGAATAATAAACTTTAAAATGGTTCTTAAACAAGTATAAATTAAATTTCGTTTATTATTCAAGAGATTAAAGAACAAACAGGTCATGTCGGATGCAAGGTAAGGGAACATCTTAACCCAATTTCCATTCCTTGGGTTAATCTTATTATTTTAAATTATGTAGTAATATGATTATGTAAGAAATAAAATTTCATATCCTATCTTTTATTTATACATTATGTTTGTGTACTTAGAGTAAATACCCATAATTTATCTATATTATTTACAAAATGATCTTTATAAGGGACTTCGTCTCATTCTCCTTTCATTGAGGTATATTTTTTTCAATACAAAAATTTCTTTTATATACTGTATAAACACCTTTGACTTTCCATTTCATTCAAAGGGAATATTTTTCAATGAAGTGTTTTACTAAATGACAAAAAGGAATGTTTCTTTTAACATAAGCAGTGAAAATGATCTTTCTATAGCTGTAATTATTATTTTACAATTGGATTCCTTAACAAGCCATAATGTTTTTAAAAGGAAAATAAATACCATATACCATTTTACATATTTTGGTATTGAAAATGGTTTTGATAATTGATTTTTTATGTCTAAATATTTAATTGATATATTGTGATTGAAATGTGGAAATGTTTTCTTTCCTTTATATTTGTTGTATGTGTTATGATTTTATAATGGTACTTGGACATTTGAAGGGTAGTTACATGATAAACCAAATGACGGGAGGTGCTGTGATAATCCAGGATGGGTGGTTACATTATAACCTCCAATGCATTGGATATGGAAGTCGGCCGTATGGCTATTCCATTTAGTGATATGTCTGGAAGTTGACCTCATGGTTATTCAATTTAAGTATGTTTATGTCCCAAGTTACCTATATATGTTATCTGTTATTTTTATGGGTTTTATGGTAATATTTTGGTTACAATAGTGTAAGAAATGATATTTTATTTAGTGATGAGTATTTTCTACTTCCTAAAGGTGAAAATTATTACTTATGATAAAGTATTCATGGTTTACTTGTTGTTTTAAAAAATCTAACAGTTTTCCTTCTTTGTGTATCCCTTATTGAGATCTTTATGTTAATACTAAGTTTTTGAAATATTTTTCACATGACATAAAGTGGAATAGGGTCAAGGATGAGAACAAGGAAATGTAATTCTCTCTAAAACATGGATCTAGACATGAATCTTTTTGAAGAGTTTTTATTTTATGAAAAAAATGGAAACTGAGTAGAAGTGTCTACTTTGTAATTTTTGAGATGTAATGTAATAGTTATGGCCTAATTCTCTAGAAATATAAACTTAACAAGATCCTCAATGTGAATTATTCATTTAATTCAATATTATTTAATTTTTTAAGGCCGATTCATTAGAGTTGGTATCAGAGGCCGGTATAGATAACATTAAGAGTTAAGGTATTGTTAAATTAATATCCATAAAATAATTTCTATTAATATTGAAATGATATAGCATTTATAGATTATCATGTTACTTTCACTTAAGATATTTCTATGTTCATAATGGTTTTCCGCAAAGGAAACATGGAAGCTATGTTGGAATGACATCAGGAGAAAGAAAACCTTCCAAATCAGCAACATGAGATGGTCGGAATCGGAACTGAATAGTTTGTTGCAGTGATGGCAAAAATGACTCAGGATTTAAATGGTGGTGGTATCCATGCACGGGATCAGCTAGATCAACCATATAGGAACATTTCAGTAGTGGATCATTTCATGAGGCAACATCCCTCATCATTCAGAGGATTATCTGACCCTATGCTAGGTAAAGGGTGGATTAAAGCACTGGAGAAAATATTCAATGTCATGGGGTGTTTAGAACTTCAAAAGGTTAGAATTGTTGTTTAACATTTTGAAGGTGAATCTGATCAGTGGTGGTCAATGGTGAAAAATTTCCAGGATAGTGAGGATATTGATGCTCTTGATTGGGATGAATTCAAAGGTATGTTCCTTGAGAAATATTTTCCTAAGGTGGTTCGACTTAGTATAGAAAAAAATTATTTTAATTGAGGTAGGAGGATGAATTAGTGGCTGTTTATGAAGGAAAGTTCATGTGACTAGCAAAGTATGCTCTAAATGTCATCCAAGATCTTTATAGTAAGATAAATCTATTTTACTAAGGGCTGAAGCTGTGATATCAAAGAGAATTAGCCTCTCGTGACTTCAAAAGTTATGAAAAAATTATTCGATGTGAGGAGAAGGTGAAAATAGAGTTTTCCTATGATCAGGTAATTTATTATGCTTCACGTCCATTGAAACTTCATGAGTTAAGTAACCCTAAACATGATTTGGAATTAGCTGTTGTTTTTTTCTCTAAAAATTTGGAGGCATTGTTTTTATGGAGTAAAATGTGCAATATATACTGACCAAAAAAGTTTAAAGTATATATTAACATAGAAAGAATTGAACATGAGACATATGAGATGGTTGGAATTAATCAATGATTATGATTGCATGATCCTTTAACATCCAAGAAAAGAAAATAAAGTTGCTGATGATTTGAGTATAAAAAGTAATTCTTCATTAACCATGCTAAGTTTGGAACAAGATCCTTTGGTTGTTGATTTGATGAAATTTTCCATAGAATTTGCTGGTGCAGGAAATTCTTCTGTTTTGTTTAACGTGTCAGTGAAGTAATCTCTATCAGACATAATAAAGAAAGCACATATGAAATACAATGAGTTACAGAAAAAGCTAGAGTTCGTTCAGAAGGGTAAGTTGCCTGAATTTAATGTTGATAACGATTGTGATTTGAGTTTTGGGAAGAGGTTAAGTGTGCATTTTGATTCATAGTTGAAGAATGTTTTTTTATGTAAAGCTCATAGTTCTCTGTTTTCAGTTCATCCTGGAAGTACTAAGATGTACAGAGATCTTTGGGAGTATTTCTGGTGGGATGGAATGAAAAAAGATATTGCTAATTTTACAATGAAGTGTTTGACCTGTCAGCCGATTAAAGTAGATTAGAAATTACTGAAAGGGATTCTTTGGTCTTTACTTATGACGGAGTGGAAATGGGAAAATATATCCATGGACTTCATTTTGGGATTACCAAATACATATCAAGGTAATAATGAAATCTGTGTTATTGTTGATCAGTTGACTAAATCTACTCATTTTCTTCTTATTCGAGATACTTTGTCTCTAGATAAACTTTATTGGTGGTATGTTAAAGAGAGAGTCATGTTGAATGGTGTTCCCATCTCCATTGTATCTGATCATGATCCCAAGTTTACTTCTAACTTTTGGAAGGGGCTTAATAAGTAGTTGGGTACTGAATTAAATTTTAGTATATATTTTTATCCTCAATCAGATGGTAAGTCAGAATGAACAATTCAGAACATGGAGGAAATTCTATGTGCTTGTCCACTGAATTAATAGTTAAATTGGGACCAACATATTTTTTTGGTTGAATTTTCTTATAATAACAGTTTTCATTCGAGTATTCAGATGGCTCCATTTGAGGCATTATATGGGAAGCTGTGTCGAACTCCAGATTTTTGGGATGAAGTAGGAGAAAGGAAACTGATGGGACTAGAATTAGTAGAAAAGATGGAAGAAAAAGTTCATTTGATTCAGAAGAACATGAGAACAACTCAGAGTAGGTAGAAAATTTATGCGGATAACCAGAGGAAGGATCTTTGCTTTGTGGTAGGTGATCATACCTTTCTCAAAGTTTCTCCATAGAAAAGAGTGATGCATTTTGGTTAGAAGAGAGAGTTGAGTCCGAGGTTCATTGGACCTTATGAAATCCTGGAGAAAGTTGGATCAATTGCGTACAAAGTGGCTTAACCTCCATGTTTTTCCTAGGTACACAATGTTTTTCATGTTTCAATATTGAGAAAGTATATGTCAGATTTATCTCATGTTTTAAGTCTAGAGGAAGTTTTGTTGGAAGATAATATCTCTTATGAGGAACAACCAATCAAAATTCTTGGATGAATAGAGATAGTGTTGCAAAATAAGGTAATTAATCATGTAAAGGTTTTGTGGAAAAACCATATGGTTGAAGAGGCAACGTGGGAATCTGAAAATGCGATGAGGGATAAATACCCCCATTTATTTGACAAGTGAATAAAATTACGAGGACAAAATTTTTCAAAGGGGAGAAGGATGTAACATCACTGTTAAATAAAGAAATAATACATTTTCATAATTATTCATACTTGTCAATTAAATATAAATTTTACTTTAAAGGGGTTGATATGCTCGACGGCTACCCGATACACAACAACAGGTTTCTTTGAAATCTTACATTTCCCTCTAAAAATATAATAAAATTATTTTAAATGTAGTTAAATCCTAGCCACTGTATTGGAAGGAATTAATAAAACTAAATAAAATCTGATTATACATGTTTGTTAAAAGTTTTGACATTTTTCAAATAAAAGTTAGAGGCTTAAAAGGTGAATAAATCTAATTTTAAGCATAATTTACCTTAAAGGTTGATTTATCTTCTTTTAATAGAGAACCCTCTTTAAATATATTTTTGGTCACTTTTATACGTTCTATTTGAAAAAAATAAAATTCTTCTTTAGAATAGGGACATCAAAATTTACTTTGTAAGGAATTTTGGTTTTTTTCTGATAAAGTTCATTTTTTAATGAATAGTGAAAAATACTGTATTTTAATTCAAAACTGCATTTTAATATAATTTATTTATATGGTTGGATTATCCTTTTAATTGGTTTTAAAGTGTAATTACAATATTTTTTTACCATTTAATCTAATTTTGGTCATTTGAATTAATTTCACTTTGAAATTGGATATAAACAAGTGTTAATATTTTGATAGTTAATATTTATGAAAACACGCTTTTTTGTTTTGACAGTGGAAATTAATTTTAAATTAATTTCTGACACTTATGTGTTTTGAATATTGAAAAATTTATTTCATATTTGGAATCAGCAGATCCAAATTGTGTAAATAGTTATCTTTTATTTATATACATTATGAATATTTACATTAGTAAAAAGTTTATTTACCATGGTTAAAGGGTAAATCTGGTAAATATGGATAAATAAATATTATTATAATAATATTAAATTACCATAACTTGTGTCATTATCCTATTGGATTATACATATCCAACCATGGTCATCTTTAGGTGTATTTGTGGACCCCATGGGGCCACTTAAGAGTGATAAGGACACTATATTTTAATTAACTTAAAGTAAAGACAAAAATGACATAAAAAAATATCTTTTAGAAAATTACTATTTACATAGGGTTATATAAGGTATATTTTCATCTATATATATTATTTGGAAATATAAAAATATTTAATACATCATATTATTTTTTTTAAAATTTTTAGAGATCAAATAAATCAAATTATTTATGACACAATAATAATGTAGTGTTTACCTCATTAATAAATGATTTAAATAAATAAGATTATAAAGATTAAAATAATATCCAAAACCTATCCAATTCTTATTGGATAGTTTTATTTCTACCATTAGTCATATTATTTTTTAATTTAATTAGTTTTTTACCTTTATAAATGGAATATCATTATATAAGAAAATAATATTTTCATACATTCCCAAAGAGCCCCTCCTCCCCCTTATAAAAGCTCTCACTTCTAACTCATTTCTAACACCTCTCAAGACCCTTGTATCATCCAACCCCAGACCAAATAATCTATAAAGATCCATCTATTCCTCCTATAAGCCTTACCTTAGGCATAAGGCACTTCAAAAAGTCCTTTTGGTTCAAACCAAAGGGAGTTACCCAAATTAAAGGTAATGATTTATCTTAATGTCTTCTCTTTTATTTTACTTCTACAACCCCTAAACTCTTTTTATTCCTTTATTTTATAACAAAACTAGTATTCTAAATATACTATTATTTTTTTATGAGAATTATTCAAACCACACTTTCACACCGTCATCTAATGGGTAAAGAACATACTGTTTTTGTGGATGGAACACTAATGTCTCCCGAAACTATGATTGTTCAATTATCTTCTACCGCCTCTCATGGTGGATATAAATATGATAGTATATTTATATATAATATATATTGTTTTTATATTTTCTTTATTATTCTGTATTTTTCATTTATATCATATCTTTTTGGTTTCCATTATGGGTAGATGCGATAATTTAATATGAGGAAGTACAGACTACCACCCCCTCAAAGTGATACGACTCGTTAATTCCATATGTTGGACATATAAAGGATGGAGTTAATGATATTATATATGATATTATAATAGAATTATAGTATACCTATTTATCATTATGTTTTAATCCCATTAAAGTATGAAATATAAATGAAAGTAGTGTTCATGTGTACGTACGACTTAACGTCTCCATGAACGGTGCATTTCATTTCTTATCTCCAAATGTTATGTACTATTATAAATAAAATTATATACTGGATATATTTGATATGTATGATATATAAATCATGAATATAATTCTGGATATAATGAAATTTTGACCACGTGAACAACTTGTACTTATAAGAAGTCCATTTTTGACTTAAGTACCAAATATCGACAAAACAACCATTATTAACATAAATAATTACATAAGGTTTATAACATGGTAATAAGTTATATAAATGGAATAATAAACATGAAAATGGTTCTTAATCATGTATAAATTTACTTCAGTATATTATTTAGGATATTAAAGAACGAACGGGTCAAGTCGGACGTGAGGTAAGGGAACTTCTTAACCCAATTTCCATTCTTTGGGTTAATATTCTTATTTTAAATTATGTTGTGATATGATTATGTAAGAAATAACTTTTGATTTCCTATCTTGTATTTATACATTATGTATGTGTACTTATTGTAAATACACATAATTAATCTATTTTATTTACAAAATGATCTTTGTAAGGGACTTCGTCTCAATCTCCTTTCATTGAGGCATATTTTGTTTTAATACATGACTTTATTTTATATGACGTATAAAAACCTTTTACTTTTCATTTCATTCAAATGGGATATTTTTCAACAAAGCGTTTTACTAAATGAGAAAAAGGAATGTTTCTTTTAACGTAAGTGGTTACAATGACCTTTGTGTCGCCGTGAGTATTATTTGTTATTTGGATTCCTTTATAATCCGTAATGTTTTTAAAATGAAAATAAATACCATAAATCCTTTTACATATTTTGGTATTGAAAATGGTTTTGATAATGGATTTGTTATGTCAATATATTTAAGTGATATATTGTGATTGAAATGTGGAAACTTTTTCTTTTCTTTATATTTTTTGAATGTGTTATGATTTTATAATGGTACTTGGACATTTTAAGGGGGGTTACATGATAAACCAAATGACGGGTGGTGCCGTGATAAACCAGTATGGGTGGTTACATTATAACCTCTAATGATTTGGGTATGGAAGTCGGCCATATGGCAATTCCATTTAGTGATATGTGTGGAAGTCAGCCGTATGGTTATTCCATTTAAGTATGTTTATGTTCCAAGTTACCTATATATTTTATGTGTTCTTTATATGGGTTTTATGGTAATATTTTGGTTACAAAAGTGTAAGCAATGATCTTTTATTCAGGGAAGAGTATTTAATACTACATAAAGGTGAAAAGTATTACTTATGATAAATTATTAATGGTTTACTTATTTTTTTAAAAGTGTAACAGTTTTTCTTCTTTGTGTATCCATTACTGAGCTCTTTTTACGCATCCCAAGTTTTTTAAATGTTTTTCACAGAACATAAAGTGGAATAGGGTCAAGGATGAGAACAAGATAAAGTCATGCTATCTAAAACATGGATCTAGACATGACTCTTTTTTTCAAGAGTTTTTATTTTATGAGAAAATGGATACTGAGTAGAAGTGTCTACCTTGTAATATTTGAGATGTAATGTAATAGTTATGGCCTAATTCTATAAAACTCTAAACCTGAAGAGATCCTCAATGTGAATTATTCATTTAGTTCAAGATTATGTAATGTTTTAAGGCAGAGTCCTTATACGTCATCCTTCCCCAAATTTTCAGATTCTAGGTCTGATGCTCTCGAAACTCGAAAGAACAACCTAAGAACCCCTTGATCCTTTGGCAAAGTATAAAAAACAAATTTACATGTTCTAAGTCTCAGTTCTTCATTTCAAATATTGGTTTAACAAACAAACAGTCCACTAAATAGTATTATTCAAAATCCTTTGAATATTTCACCCTATCCAAAACACAAGACATTATAACATCCCCACCTTATAATTTATGATCCTCACAAATCCTTAGGGAATTAATAAAAATAACACATGGCCAAATCATGTCATAAAGTTTCATAAAAATGGCCCCATTTCATTTTGAAATAGCCAAACCCTTCCCTGAATCACATTAATCATACAGTATATAATCAATTCAAAACATTAAGCGATAATCATTTTATGAACTGAAACATCAAGATGGTTCTTACCCAATCCCATTAAACTAAATATAGTATCATGTCATTACCTCCTTAACTAATCAAACTATGCTACTTCCCACCATTTTTTCTTCCATTTAAAAGGATAATTATGAGTCATGGTATCTCTACCATTGGAATTGTCTATTTTAGAGTGCCCATGGTGTTCTAATGATGCTTATGAGACAATTCACGATTTTATCAAAGGGTCAATTCAAAATTAAAATTGTTTAGTCAGGTCAATATAACCATTCCATGAAAACCTCAACAGACATTTACATCACACCATTATTATCTTGATGGTGTGATTGGAATGGTTCCTCATCGACCGCATTCACCAAAACCAAAAAGGATGTACGTCGAGCCACTACTGACCAAATATTCTAATAAACACTCAACCTAGATGGATAATGTAACACAACCCAAAACATAACATATTCTTCCATGGAACCTCATGTTTTTTTTGAAATCGTCTACCAAAGTCTCTGAATGAACTTTGGAGATTCTATAATATGATATGTTCATTTACACTATCATACAATAGCACAAACATGGGTGTAGACACGAGCCAACACACTAGGATATTCACCTATTAAACGTATTATTTGAGGTGGACTGAAGTTATGGTTAACCTTGGAATCATAAACTAGAGTCTGAGGAGTTAATCTTAGATAGTCCATACTCCAACATTTAAAAGAGATACATTGGTACAAAGCTGAAACATCCATGCATCATGACGTTGACTAAACTCAACAATAGTTAAGTTAAAGAACCATCTAGTGTCTTTGAGTCCATCCAAGGTATTCATACTTGGGAACCAATGTTTCAAATAGGATAACCACACCCCTCTAAAATCATTCTAGTGAATCATAACTCACAAGGAGTTTATGTATAGAAACAAAAAGTCCAATTTATGACTTTTAGCTTGAATTATTGTGGACTCTCCCTTAGTGTATCCTTGATAATGTCAAGATAGCGGTCGTGAATATCACTAAGGTAACATTTCACTACTAAGATATCAAATAATACCAACAAGACTTGAGAAACATCCTTATTAAATAAAGAGATGTTTTTGGATTGGTGTTAAACTAACCATTCACATCCGAAAACAGAGAAGGAGAGCAGTTGAACAATGACTAGATTAATTCTTTGAGAAGATATTGATTTCACCTACCGATGCATCATAGTTAACCAATCATGATGTCCCTTCTCCTTGAAACACCTCCTGATCACTCAAGATCAACCAATTAAGTCCATACCTAACTTTGGGTGTTTTTAAATGATTCAAACACAACCAAAAATTCCATCATCATGCCACCTCATAACCACCAAAGACTTTGAAAGCTTACTATCATCAAGGTAATTTTAAGAAAAAATGACCATAACCAACTCTTCCTTCTCTGTTGTGTTCCTTATACATAGGACGAAACAATATTTCTATGATCGATGTGATGCTCCCCACCTTAGTAATTTCTTTATCATCAGATTTATTGAAAAAGGGAGCTCATCCAATGATACACGCTCTATTCAAAATTGAATTAAAGTCCTAGAGGTATCCAACAAATTTTTAGAAAGTGTTAAGTGAAAAGAAAAGATTTAATATCCTCTTACAATAACATAATATCAAATTTAATTTTTATACACATGTGATTATCTTCTGATTCATGTTTTCATACATCAATACATTTGGTTTAAGAGGCAAAAAAACCAACAAAAATTCCATACACCTGATCCTATCTTTGACATCATCCTAGGAATTGGGATGAGACAAAATTACTCTAATTTCCTGGTCACTATACTCTATAGATGACCTATGAATGTATTTTAATTACTCAAGTATTTAATGATTCCCATTGAAGTCATACTATTTGTTATACTATTTACCATCACACTAGGTGCCACATGTATCAATGCACACCACCCCAAGATTTCATAAGAAAAATAGAACATCCTTGATACTATTCATATGATTATTGGACCTATGCATCCCAATATTAAATTTCCTTAAAAGTGGTTTTTGGTCCAAATTCCTATCATCCCCTATGACTACTAACCCTCTTTATGACTTAACAAGTCATCTTTAATTGAGGAAAATAAAGGGTCATATTAGCTTCTAAGCATTCAATCATGCCCTAGTCATGTTAATATCACTTAAAATGAGCATTATATGATTCTCACTCCTGTAACGAAGGTAAAACACTGCATGACCACTCGTTAAACTGTGGTGTAATTTTATAAACTAAATTCTTACTTGGGAAAATGAAACCTAAATGACACCAGGCATCTGAAACAGTTAATAAACATTTGAAAAGATTTTAATGTTTTTAGGGGGAAACCTACCTCAGGCTAGCCACTTAATGAAAGTTAAAATATTGACCATTCAAGGGAGGTGACACATGAAAATTCAATTGGATTAAGGGCTTGTTATTTATGTTGATCTCTATAATAAATGGCTTATAGGTAACCATCACACTAATATTTTAAGGAAAGTTTCCAATGAAATATTCGAACATCCCTTACTTGAGGGTAAAACTATGAACACTATTGAGGTTTCATTTCTAAGGTATTACACTAATTCACATTTTGTTGTTTAACCATTTTAGGGTTTATTTTTAAGAAGGATATAAAGCATTATACATAAGGTAAAACTACATGGTACTATATTTAACTAACACTAAAAATCACATTCAAGTTACATACAATTTTCTCTTAATCATTATATTTATCTATTGTCTAATTATAATTAGAAAATTTATCACATAAATTAATTTTAATGATTTTATTTATTCATAAGTTTATAAAATTTGGGATAAGTTAAAAAAATATAAATTCCAATATATTGGGGAATGAACCCTTTACATTGAAATTGGAATTTTAATTAACTAAAACCAAATAAAAAATAAAACTCATAAGTTAAGAGCATGTGTGTTGTAAAACAAGAAGGGGATTGGTCATGTAAGACACCACCATACATATACATGTAAAACCACATAAATTTTCAGATAAAAATTAAATAAACCTCCCCATATAACATAGACATACACCCATGGGGTATGTATTAAGGAAAAAATAAAGGTGACATATGAGGGTCCCTTCATATCCAACCTGGGTCTATAAACAATGAAAATTGATTTAATTATTAATAATTCAAAACATCCTTAAGAGGGTTTTCTTCTAAGCACAAAAAACCATGACCGACCTACTTGGGCTAAGTAAAATCTATATCATAAACCAAAATCCCGAACTGAACTACTTGGTTATAGTTGTACATTTAGGGATTTTGTCATATAAGTTTTCATGCCCAAGTGATATAGTTACACTCCTTTATAATAGAAACAAATCCATTTTAAAGTTAAAAATATAGTAGATTTTATATTTATGAAATGGAATCCAGGGACATAAAATAATAGATGATGGATTCATTATATTAATTACCATTTACAAATTTATAATTCTCCTATACACTTTATAGATTGAAAATTAGCTCCCATTTAATCATAAACATAATATTTTCATCCCAACTAACCAAATGGTTCATGGCTCAAAAATGTCATAATTGGTTAGTTAAGGTGTCACCATTAATATATGTGGGAAAAACCATTTATTTTGATACTGGGACATTAATAAGTAATTTTGTAGTAAAAAAATAACTAGGCATGCCACCACCAGGGATAAATACAAGGAATAATAGAAATTAATGTTGTTAAGGCACTACCTTGGAAAGGAACCACCGAATAAGCCACTACATAAGAAAGAATCCATAAAATAATCATATATATGACAAAAATTTTAGTCAATAACCTAAACATGGTATATAGGTCAACATTCTAAACAAATCTCATAAGCATGAAAAAACACTCAAAGAACATATCACTTTATAATGAAGTCGAAAAATGAAACCTACATGGCATGACATATACATGCAATGTGAGTATATATATATACCTATGATAATGAATATAATGATAATTCCTTTCCACACCAATCCAAGGATAAAATATTATAAATCACATAAATCAGTATGCATTGTAAAGTACACCAATAAATCAAGGTGAAATTATAATCAACTATATTAATGAACAACACGAAAATTAATCACATCCATTACAACAAGGACATTTTCTCCATGCATGGGTTGATCACTCCTAGAAACAACTATTTACCAAGAACCGACAAATTCCTTATCTCATATATACCAACCCAAAATAGTTATATAAATGAAAAAAACACATTGGTCCAACTTTATAACACCCCATCCCGACAAACTATAAAACCAGTAGACAGACCAATCACCACATGGCCTCAAGCACTCCACCCTGTATCCCTGAGGCTACCGACTATCAAGGAGGGTCTAATAGTGGTATGATGGGGAGATAATACCCACATAATTATAGTATAACTATAGTGTAATAATAATAAATCAATAAAAAACCATAGAAGTAGTAACAAGTAAATACATAGTAGTGGAAGATAATAATAAACTCATAATAATGGACAATGCCAAATATAAAACTATGCATGAATGTCTAGATAAACTACATATCAAAATAAGTAAACATACAATAGGGAAATAAAATATAACACATGAAAAAAATATAACAAAAATTGTGATCTCCATGAGCATCCTGAGTACCAGCCAAGTCTTGTTCTCATAAGATTACAAGTACAATGCACACCATAAGTAATAATACATAGACTTGCAAACATGAGGTCTTTTTGGGTACCATAGTGTAATGGTGGCTTGACCAAGTTGTGAGATATAATAAGAAGGCAACCACCAATGGTGTCTAATGAATAATGTAGTCTATGAGTATAAAATATATTAGTGTGAAGGTATAATGATAAATGAAAAAATAAAAATAAATAAATACATCAGTTTGGGTTCTTCATGGGATACCCAACCAAAACTACCTTATTTTGCCTAAGATGGGTATGTTTTAAAGGAAGGAAACCGGTATAGATATAATATAGGTGTAAAAATAAGTCATCATAGTAAGACCTACCCCAAGTAAGTGATTTTTCTTAGTGGGCACATCCCTAGAAAATAAGGTACACAATTTATTTATTTAACTGAAAAGTCATTATTTGAAATTAACACGAGGCACCCTAAGCCCATCCAAGGCAACCTAAAATGAATAATAAGTATTTATCTATGGGAACTATAAGTACCCAACACCGTAAGATATTATCAAAGGTGATCTATTAAAGGAATCTTAAGTATCACTCTCAATATGGAGTGAAATAAAACCCTCTAAGCCCATCACTAGTATCTCACATAGGGGACTGAGTATCACTTGTGGCCTGGTACAACCATCTAGCCACCAAGCCCATCCATAGTGTCTCCCCTTAGGAATCAATATCACTCAAAAAGAGGTAGAAAAAATGAATAGTGATCCCATACATGGAATTCCATGTATCACTCATGGTGTATCACAACTCAAGTAATATATGATCCCTTCCTTGGAATCCCATAAATAGAGACCCAAGTATTTACCAAGGTACATATAATCTCAAACAACCTATGATCCCTTCCTAGGTGTACCTAAAATGGAACTTGAGTATTTCTCTATTCATAACAGAATTTATTTATTCAACAATTAATGAAGGAGAAGGGCATGTTCATAAACATGCTACATAATTCACTATTTGGTTGATTTTGTTATTAGGGAATACAAATAATTAAATAAAAGTGTTAGGGGAAGGTGGAAATCCCATGATAGATGACACCATAAATGAAATTGTATAAGATATGCCATGTTAACCTGAATTCAATTACAATAAATAATGTTTGATCTATAAGAAGTTGGACATCATAACTTAAGAGATTGTTTTTTAATAAGGGAAATATAGGGGAGTGTCCCCTCCTACCGCATTACAATTTAACAAAATTTTTAAATTTTAGAATAAAAAACACCTCATCGATGGGTTTTATTGTAAAACCATTAAATAATTTGGAAATTTGAGGAATCACACCTGTAAGGGTGGCTTAAAACTTGAGGTCCATGATTTTCATCAATTCCAATTCAAAATATAAGGGATAATATAATTAGAGAGTTTGGTTCTACAATTTATGTTTCACATTTAATAGGCATCACATAGAAATACCAGAATGTTGCCTAATGAAACAATTTATAAATGGATACACATTGAGGGAAAAGGATATAAACTACCCATGTCATGCTTAGGATGTCCTTGACATCCCAAATCGAGGATTGAATCAATATAATTCAGGAGAAATTAAAGAAATAGACAAACACCCTAAAAATAGAGAGAACATTATCACACCATGAAAATATTCCAAATAGTGAGAGAAAATGATAATAGAGGGAATAAGAGTTATAGAATAAATAAGGGCTATCCAACACAATGAATGATAGTTGAAATGGTCTCTAGATAAGGGAGATATTGCCATATATAGGATGAGGAGGTGATCTCCCATGTAGAGAAATTGTACACGAATAAGGGGAGTAAAGAAATAAGGATAAAAAATAAGGAGGTAGGGTTTTTTCTGATTTTCACCACTTTAAATGAGGTGCATGGTTTGACTAAAAAATTGTCCAAACCATATTCCAATCATGCTTCAACGACTTCCCATGAAGGGGACCCACATAGTTCATGTGCATTTTTGGGAAACCATTAAAAAATCATTAATTTCTCCCATAACAAGGAACATGTAGTAAATGAACATCCATGCAGCTTGGTGTGAATAGTTAGACTAAACCGTGAAACATCCTCTGCCTCTTTGAACAAGCTACATAGTTTATCCTGTAGGCCCATAGGGTTTTAGAAAAAATGTGTTCCCCTATCCCCCTTCTAATTATTTTGGGTTTTGGGGTCTGATGCTCCCAAAACATGACAGAACACCCGATGCACCCCTCAATCCTTTCAATAAGTATATAAAAATAAGTTTAAGTGTTCCAAGGATCAGATTTGCATTCTCAAGTATGGTTTATGGAATAGAATGTCCCAAAAATAGTGAAGTTCAAATTTGTTAGAAAATTTCACGTTGTCCAAAACACAGGTTTTCACAGTATTCTATACCAATTTTTTAGTGGAAAGAAACCCATGTTTTCATACATATAAGTGTGTGTATATTAATAAAGTTTTAAGGCCTATTCAGGTAAACAAATTTCAACTCAAGGAAAAAAGTGTACCTTTATGGTATACCCCAATTAAATAAGGGGATATTACTTATACGACCCCTCAAATAAAAAAGTAATTTTGAAAAGAAACCTCATATTCCTTAATAGGGATCACAAATCTAAAAGAGATATTGGAAGTGAGATGGACTTTGATAATGTCTATGATCAAAGTATGCAAGTGTTGGTTACTCATTATTTATTGATAGTAAAAATTTTGTAACCTATAAGGAAGGAGTATGTGGCATAAATGATACTAAATGGAAAGAATATTTGTATTATAAAATGGATTCCATATACCAAAACCATGTCTAGATTTTTTTAGGTCCTCTTAGTGGATGTAAATAATTTTTTTTGTAAATGGGTGTTCAAGAAGAAAATAGACATGGATATACATGTCTGTACTTATAAGTCCCAATTGGTCGTAAAATGGTTCAAACAACATAAAGGCCTAGAATGTGACGAAACCTTTTCACTAGTTTCTATACAAAAAACCATTATAATTATATTTTATATTGACTCTTACCATGAATATGATATTTAGAAAATGGATGTCAAAACATCCTTCATTAATGGGAATTTTTAAGAAGATATATATATGACATAAATTTAAGTGTTTGGGACATCATAGGATCCCAACAAGGTATGAAACTACTCACATCCATTTATGAATTGAAGAAAGAATCAATGTCATGGAACATTCAATGTGATGAATCCATAAGATAATTTTGTTTCATAAATAATGACTGTGAACCTTGTGTTTATAAATGGTTTAATGGGAGTATGGTATTTTTCTTAATAATTTATGTTGACGAAATACTACTTATTGGAATTGAAATACTAGTCTTAAAGTCTATTAAATATTGGTTAAACACATGCTTCTCCAAGAATGGCTTAGGTGAAGCGAAATATATCCTTAGGATCAAGATATATAATTATAGATCCATGAATCTTCTTGGTCTATGTCAAAGAACATATATTGACAAGATATTAAAGACATTCAGTATGAATCAATCCAAGAAAGGATTATTTCAAGTGTCACATGAAATTCATAAATCTTACAATATGTGTCATAAGTACATGAGGAAAGAAAAAGGATAATAAGGATTCCATATATTTTAGTGATTGGGCCAATTATGTATGCTATGATTTATACTGGGCTAGATATTTCTTACAACTTAATCACTATAAGAATATATCAAGATAGTCTTGGTGTCTTCCATTAGATTTCAGTCAAGACTATACCTAAGTATCTAAGGTGAACTAAGGAATATGTTACTATTGTTTGGAGGAGATTTATAAATATTAGTCAAAGGATATGTAGATTCTATTTTCTTAACAAAACAATATGATCTGGGATAACATTTTGGATACATATTTTTGCTGAATAAAGGTTTTATGAGTTAGAATAGTTCACATAAAGTCATGGTAGTAGATTCTATAGGAGAGTATAAGTATATTTCAGCTTCTAAAAAAACTAAATAAGAAGATTGGATACACAACATTTTCTAGTAGATTGATATTATTCCTATCATAAAAGACCCAATCACACTCTATTGTGACAATGCTGCAATGTTGTATTAGGAAAATAATCCTAGGTTATAACAGCTGTTGAAGTGAATACATTGAATGTATCATATATTAAGGGGTTTTTCTTAGGGAGTTGATATTTCCTGGAGTAAAGTCTCCAGGGAAGACAACATGGTAGACCCCTTTACTCAATCATTATCTTTTTTGAATCATGACCATCATTTGAGGTCTAGTAGACTAAAATTCTTTTTCAATTGGCTTTACTCCAAGTGAGAGTTTTCTAGATTTGGTATTCTAGAATTTTTTTATTTTAGATTATATTTGAATTCAAATAATTGAATATTAATTAAATAAATTTATTACAAATTTTTCATGGTTCTATGAGAATTTAAATTAATAATTTTCAAGAGTATCTTTCACATAGAAAAGGTTATATTATTTCCATGATATGATGATACCCTTGAAAAAACATATAGATATTCCGAAAAGTACTTCTATGGTAATATAACATTATTTTATGGTGAATATAATATGTTTACTATCTGGTGAAAGCGTTCATAAGTAGATGTGACTTCTTCTCATGATGTTTTCACTTAATAGTCTTCAATATGGGAGAATATGGGAATAGATATTCCAGTACAAATTCGACATATTTATGTGTCATTATAAATTATTATCTATGAGTGGGTGTTATGGTCCTTAAATTTTAAGATTAATATTAATAAAGTTCATGAATCATGCACTTAGATTGTTTAACCAAAATTATTACTCCAATTTTGAACTTAAAGTAAAGTATGTTGGTTTTATCATGAAGGACATGTTATTAATGAATAAGTTAAGGATTCATTTATCCCTTCCATATTAATTAAATTTGATAACTTGGACAATTTATTGAAATAGAACCATCAGATTCAATTATATCTACTTTGTTTAGTGATGATTTTATTTAATATAATCAAAGAAATATTTATCAATAATATCGGTTGACGACATAGGTGTGTAACCTTCTAGATGAGATACCATGACAAAGGGATTATATTACACAATGAGAACATATATGTTGTTGTTTATGTTGTGAAATTAACTTATTTATCTTGGGATCCTTGAATCATTACTAGAAAGTAATCTTAGATTATAGACAAACAAACATAATTAAAATGAGAAGGAATCCTAGAGGGTCACACACTAAATGTTTCCATTAATCTGAATTAAATTATATTTGAAATTAATTTTTGGAATAAATATTATTCAAAATACTAAATAAAATTTTTATCTAGGATTTATTGATCACATAAATTAACAAAATATTTATTTTCAAGATAATTATTTAATTAGATGGATTCATAATATTTATTTAATTAATAATTAATTATTTATGTGTTTGATAAATACAATGGAGTACTAGAAGACCTTTATTGTATCTACTGACAAGTATTAACTTTAAAGATGGTAAAATATTATATGCATTTCACAAGTTAGAAAATAACATGATAAAATAATAATAATCATAATAATAATACATGGAACAGGTTAATATAAAGGTTAAAATATTATTTACAGGAAATTTTTCAATTAAATAATATTTTAACCCTAGACTTATCTTCATGAATATATAATTATATATATTATATAGAGATTGATCAAAATTGAGAATCACTATGCAAAATGAAATCTAGAGTTATCTATTAGGAAAAACGATCGAGGGATTATCCTTCCTCCCCCATCATCTCAAGAATGAGAGTATAAGGATGATTCTTTAACCCTGAATTTTTTTCCTAGTTATCAAGTCGAACACTGCAATACAATTGATCCACCACTGCACCACCCAAAAATTTATCATCACTATTTAGAGATAATTAGAGTATGTGTGGATGGCTACAAGATTTATTATATACTTAGATCCTTTAAAATCAGTTATGGTTTACCAAAAAGGGTTTCATAAAATCAATATCATCATTGAAGAAAGACCTCAATAATATGGAATTCATTATTTTTATATATTTAAATCAATTATAAATTTGATATGAAAATATCATCTCTTGGTTCTAGTGAATATAGTTTTTCAATATTTTTGAATTTTTTTGGTCATGACATTTACATCTTGTAAAATTTGAAAATGATCAATCAATTATACAATTTATTATTGGGGTAAACTATGATAAGCTCTTCTGTTGCACCCAAAACAATTAAACTCATTATGTGATAAGATGATTATTAATATTCAGATCTTTTATTTAAAGTAAAAAATGTTAGTTGGTTCTTGGGAACTAAATCCAGCACATCCTTTGAGCCTATCGATCCATGATGGAAATTTTTTTGACTATGAACTATTATAAATTGTTTCAATATTCAAATTCATTAATCCAAAAAAATTTTCATCACATGGAATGTTTATAATCAATGATAAAATTACATGGAATATTCCTAAATGTTAACATTTAATATTAAACTACCTAACAAAATCACCATAAATTATTCACACATTATAATAATTATTATATGAAAATGTTATAGAATATGATATGGATCAGGGAAGTGGTGTAATATCTTATATCATGACTTATCATATTTTTTTATAAGTCATATGATATTTTTTAGATATATGGATATTATACCCCATTATATCTCTTATATTTTAGATTATGATATAGCTAAAAAAATCACATGATTTATATTGGAATTATGGTATAGCTATATCAATATCATACTTTCAAAAAATCCTTGTATACTTATTTCATTTCACATTATATTTCATTATATATAATAACTTATGAAACCTTATTTAAAACTCATTCGGAACATATTCAAAACATTTTTTAGTGATATTTCATAATTTTATACATGTATCACATAATATGAAATAATTTGTGAATATCCTCCAAAACACATTTTGTGTAAACTCAAAAATCCTTTTAATGAATATATTTACTTTTTAGAATTTAATATCTATTCATTCAACTATTAAGTTTTACCCCATTGGATTTTATTTCATTTAAAAGAAATATGAATTCCCAAATTCAATAATTTAAGAAAAGAGTGTACTCTAGAAAGGCATAAATGTCACTCCAGCTATAAAGGGATCTGGTATAATCTCTATCTAACACATGTATCTCAATTACTATGTCCACCAATTATATTAAATACAATTATGTATAACAATATGATCCATTTAGTCTAAGACATAATGAAACCATGGAACCTAGAACATTTCAACCCCATATTGATACTTATACATTCTATATTCTCAAAGTATAAAAATACCAGACATATAGACACATCATATGTCATTCACCCTACTGTGTGAGAATATCATATGGCCCTTATCCAAAATATAAACACATCACATTTCACTTATATAGGAATTAATGTAAACATTTTTAGTCTATCTTAATCAAGGGACTAAATATCATATTCATAATATGAGAGGAAAAATATCATCTTGATTAAACTCATACACTAATAAGATTAGTAATATACCCAACCACCCAATGATTATCCTTGCATCAAGGTTGGAAGAAGAAATATTTCAAATCATTGAGGTTCTTATGCTAGGTATATTTTTTATCCTCGTGTAATAGTTAAATCCAAAAAATGATAAATTCAACCCTAATATATGAAAGGCATAGTATATAACACTCAATGTATGATTTTTATATCCCATACATAACATAAAAATTAATTTGTGTTCATAATCATATTTTGTATCTTAATAAGAAATCCCAATCATGATAAAATTAACATTTCATCAAAACATACAATACTATATATCGAACATTGGTTAAGGATAACTCAAAGTAATAATTTTAGAGGTTTATAACTTCATATGTAATATGAAAAAAATATAAATGAATAATATAGTAAATATGACTTATATATAATATAATATGTTTCTTTATATTCTTAAAACTATTTTATAATATACCAACAAAAACATATAAACATTCTAGTTTAACATATCATTTGAAATATTACTTGGATTCTTTTTTTCACAATATTTTTAGGGGTTTTTTGGACTCATTACATACTTTTGTAATTCCTACCACATATTTATATAAATATCTGATGAAAACCCCCCAATGAAACATTTAATGAGTAGAATTGATTATGAAATATAGTTTACATAATGGTGTGACAAGGGATCATTTACATAATATCTAACTCCTTGAATAAGTATTCAAACTCCTTTAATTCATAACTTATAATGTTTTATTATAAATAACTTTTGTTTTCTACTTGGAACATTTTCAAAGTTTATCACCACTATCTAAGAGAAATTCAATTTTAGAATGTTTTTGGTATAAAAATATAAATAATTACATCTTATTATTTACCAACATACACTAAATAGTTTTAGGATATTAAATAACATTCACTTTGAATTTTTTGATTAGTATAATTTTTTATTTGGTATATTTTGAAATTATTTTTTTCCAAAAAACACCAAAAATATCTTAGAAACTATATTCTCCCCAAAATATAATTCTATGATACATAAATTTCATTGTATTTAGGAAATAACACTTATTTCCATTAGTGGTAATATTTTAAAAAAAACTACTAACAACCATATCTAATATACTATTTTATATTGTTGAGGAATTATTATAAAAATAAGACTTTAATATTAAAAATATTCTATTGATTGGTGAAAGGAAGGATTCCCTAATTTTTAAAAAAAGATACCATATAAACTCTTTTATCTTGGATAAATCATTTTTTATCCTAATCCAATTTTCATAACTTGCATAGGACTAGATAAAAACATGATCACGTGTATTAAAAGTATCATCTTTTTTATTGATAATAACTACTTTTTAGAATGACACCACCTATAATATAATAGGAAAACAATATGGCAATAAAATATCAATATTCATTATCCTTAAGAGATTTAAATTAATCAATCACATCCAAATAGTCAATGTAAAAACTAATTTATTTATCTGTTGAATTCATATTTAATCTTATAACATTAACTATTCCTTTTTATGAACTATTTTATATTTACAACACTTATTAAAGCTACATTTGATATTATATACCCCTCAAAGTCTAATAATTTATTTCAATAAAATTATACCTAATATGTACTTTTTGCTGTATTTTTTAAACCCTTTAGGTATTCAAAGTGATTTATCCTCAAATGAATAGAAATTTCATATTGGAATTAATTTCACAATATCCCTGGTAATACTTTACATTTTGAATACATTGAAATGCTACAAGAAGAAACATTTTTATATTTTCCAACATATTTTCCCTCTTGATTGAATTTTCTTCTTCTTGTTCTATCAATATATCACTTAATCCTAAAACTACCATGTACTTATCAAATATCATCAAAATATTGAGTATATTGGGTAAAATGTTATTAAACTCATTCATATTTTATTTTATAATAAACTATGAAAACCATTTTGGAATTCATTTTAGAATGAATTAGATATATAGATCAATCCTAAAAATGATTCCAATATCTATAAATAATTAACAATCACAGTCATATTGATTACATTGGTGAATAATTAATATCTTTCAGACATCTTTTAGTTAAAAAATTCCATTAAAATCTCACTCCTCTCATTCATATCATGTTCTTGATGAATCCTTTTTCAGTTATCTATCATCTTTAAAGCCTTTATATTTGCATGTTTCTATTGAAACATTGGCTCGAGAGACACTATAATGAGAGTGGATAAATCTAAAAAATACTTAAAATTCATATTATAAGAATGAAAATTAAATTTTTAATGGATTTATCTTTTAGATGTTGTTCCCGAAGGAAACATTGACAGATTTCACACCTACACTCATTTTGAGTCAACGTAGACCTGCTTCCCAAAGGTAGGTTTTCAATGTGAATTTTCTTGAAACATATTAGAAAATTAATTTGTTTAGAGGATGGGAGGTCAATAACACCTCACCATTTGGGGGGGGGGGTGTTATTGCCTACTTCAGGGAACTATTATATATTTAAGATATATTTTTGAATCCTTAAAAAATACTAGTGCAGGAGTAGCTATCACTATTTATATTATTTTATTGATACCATGTGTTTGATATAAACCTCATATATATTAGAAGTTCCCCATATTTCTATTATTAATTATTTATTCTTTGGTTTAAATACATATAGTTGGGATATATGGAGTTTATCACCATCCAGGTAGGTAGTTTGTTTTTTAGAGTTTGTATTGAACTTCAAATAGGTTTCCTATATATCCCGTGAAAATATAAATCCAAACCATTGTATTTTTATTGAATGAAGAGGGCCAGAAACTAAAAAGGAGACCTGAAATAGAGGCCCATTCACCATGATAATGGTCTGATCATCAATGATATCTATACTGACACGAACTATTCTTGGTTTAAGAAACAAGAGACAATATAAGACCTGTCTCATTACTTAAGAGTGAACTATTATATTTTAAATAAGGGATTATTCTATAGAGCCACCTTGAGAATATTCATATTTTATAAGGAGGGGGAAAATACGAAATAAGGGGGCGCTTACATCTAAACATCCCTAAGATACCAGATCTAGTATGTGGGTTTGGTGGGGGTATGTTTCGGGGATTACGCCTCAAGAAAATTTACATGTTTTTGAAATGAAAATGATTATTCCAAATTTAAGTAAATAATGATAACTATGAGGAGTATTTCCACACAATTATATTTAAAAATTTGGTTACATATTATATATAAGAGGATTACTATAAATTATAAATTAATATGATTATACCGACTTAAGGTGAATAATGATAACCATAAAGAGTATCTCAACTGAATGGTAATTGTAATTTTTTGGGGCTTACACCTAGTAGGATTATAGTGTATTTGAAACTTGGAGAAATATCTCAAATAAATTTAAATAATAATAAACATGATAATAATTTCTACTAAATGGTAAATTAGTAAGCTATGAGAAGTATCTCAACTCAAGGAAGTTATGTGTGGTCAATTCTGAGGTAAAGTTGGTGTTTACACTTAGTAGGATCCCTAAAATATATTTTCCTCTTCCTATTTGCTGGTAATAGTATAAGGTAGACTGTGAAGATTAGGGTTTACACCTAAGTAGGAGTCTGATATGAATGTTATTAGGGATAACACCAATGAAGGATGACTAATAGAGAATTTGATAAAGGATCCCATTCTCTCATAGAAATGTTCACATGGTGCTTCATGAAGGGGCTTCTCTATAGGAGATCTGTATAGGGATGTCCACATAGCATTGGATACATATCATTTCATATAGTTATGAATTTATATCATTTTCTACATGAATTGTTTTTAGGTTGGTTTTATATGGGGTTCTTTATAATGGAATTTCACATATGGTTTTGTACATATCATTAATCTCCTATAATTTAATAAAGGGTTGGATATATACTATTGTCTACATATGTTCCTCACTAAGGACTCCCACATAGGATTTACCACGTAACATTTCACATAGGGCTAGAAACATGACATTCTGTGAGGGTGCCCCATATAGTGCAATTCATATAGTGATTAGTAAATCTTCCTTTTAGATGGGATTTCTATGTGGATGGATTTTTTAGAGGGCCTTCATTGGATTACATCACAAGGGTACTCCCCAATTTGAAACTTAAGAATAAGTTCTTAGTCATATAGGGGATTTTTGTGTTTATCGGAAGAAGTGAATAACTTCTTTCTGAAAATATTCGGCCACATAACAACATCTATAAAATAATATGAAGCCATGTAGAAACATGTGGCCGCATAGTATTTTATTTCTCTATGGAGGAGGCCAAAATTCACCTCTAAATAAAGCAAATGACTTCAATTTTTAGAAGGTTAAAGTTTACTATTATAGACCATGAACAAATTTTGTTTGATGGGGGATAAAATTCACCACCTCTGACTTTAACTATTTTTAGTTTACAGGTGGCTTAAATTTAGTGCCTTAGACTACAAACAACTTTAGTTTATTGGGTGAGTGTTTCGAGAATTATGTGAAGCACTACATGGCTATAAAAAAGTGTTATGATGTAGGCACAAAACCGCTACCTCTAAGCTATAAATGGAATTCATTTTTCCTAGTGATTAAATCATTATATAGAATTTTTGAGTTTATTTATTTTCCTTTGGGATAAAATTAAACTTTACTTGGAATGCCAATTTTTTTTATCCATAAGTCCATTTGGGATTCATGAGAAGTGAAGTTGAATCTTGAAAATTTAGCTACATCTGTTGATATGTTTTATACACCCTACTAGAATTATTTTTATTCTTAAAAGTTCCTTTTAGATCCTTAAATGTGCGTTTTAGGGCATCAAAACCTTGTTATTTAAAATTTGTGAAATCTATTTTGAACACCTAGAGGTATGTTCTCACTACCATGCCCCTATATTTGAATTTTTTTTGTTTTGAATATCTATCCCTTCGTGTGTGATCACTCTTACTGCCCATTGAAATATAATTTGTTTTCTTCCTTGAAGACACATTTATATGAAAACATGACATGTGTCATCTATGTAAGGACAATATCCTCGATCATGTGGAAAACTGTGTGGCATTATTTTTATTATTCCCATATCTTTTTAGGAAGGGGTTACTCTAACACATATAATTTTCTTTATTCAATAAGAATTATTATTAAGTTTCAGGACTAGTTTAAAAATTTAGTTCCATTAACCTTATATTTACCTATGATTTATCTCAAATTTAGTTTAGATGATGAATATTTCATTTTATCTGTAAAAAATATTTTATAAAATGTGTGTCAATTTTTACACATGTTTAATAAGGAATTAAATTAAATGTTCTTCTATAAAAAAGATGAACCCTTTTATTTTACAACAAATACATCAGTGGGATAAGATACACATTTACCCAAGATTTGAGATACTATAATTTCTACAATAAATTTTATATATTAGAATAAAATCATTTCTATCATATCATATATGAATCATTTATATTTGAACCGATACCTTTTTATCTTAATTTTGTATATAGAGTCAGCCAATGTTATTTATCTATAATCCTAGTATTATTATGATTTACCAACAAGGTGTGGCCTAAATATAACACTAGATAAGAGAATATAATCCTGCTATCATGCTTTTATGGTGGAGATGTTGGAGTTATACAGTGGTGATATGAAGACAAGGGTGGTTATTTGTAGATGTTCTAGTTTTGTTTTCAAGGTCCATCGGCTCCCGTGGTGATGGTCATCGACAACAACAATGTTACTATGGGTGGTCCTATAGGATGTAGACAATTATGAAGATGGTGTTAAATAGTGATGAATACTGTGGTGTCTAACAAGGGTAGGTAATGTGACTTCTTGTGATGTGGGCCTATCCCGATCATGATATCCTCGATTTTGTAAATTTTTTAATTTTCTAATTTGAATTTGGATCACCCTGTTGCTCCTGCATGATGATTTGAGTATCTTGTTCTGGTAACCACTCAACCACAAAGCATCCATTTTAAAAATAAAAAAACTTAATTTTCATTCTAATATGTTCAAACAATGTTGATATGTGTATCATTACATAACCCATATCTTATGTTACTAACCTAAACTAAGAGACAACTCATAATTACACATATCCAAACATATCCTATTTATAAGGAGTATGAAAAAATTTCATTCAAAGGATTAAAATCATATGAAATCAATAATAATCATAAGATGAGTCTGAGAGTGATAGGTAGATATCCCCCACTTTTCCATACTGCTCCTAGCAACCTGTCCATTGAGAATTCCAACAAAAATTCCCTTTACCTATGGCTCTTTACTCAAGAGAGACTTCAATTCCACCAAAATTCTAATACCTAATATATATAAAATATAATTATCTTATTAATTAAAATTAATAACCCAATAAAATACAATGTAATGGTATAATAAAAGTAAATTAATTATCATGCCTAATATGTTACTCCTTAAATGAATGTATTATAATTTATGGAATCATTGTAACAATTTTAAAAAATAAATTATACTAGACTATTTAATATGATATTATAAATAGTATAAGAAGAACCTGTCATGTATTATGATTTCAAATTTCATAATACTAATCATACTTTAAAATTTATGTTATTTTTTATAACTAAAAATATAATATTCATTTTATCTTAATTTTAAACATGATTTCAAGAATCAAACAATATAAAATTTTGTTGATAAAATTGATGGGTGTATTAGGATAAAATAATTTTAATTCAAGTTGTGGAACAGAACAAGAAACCTTGAACCAAGATTTTCCATTTTGTAAAACCCAAACCATACATGAACAAAATGAAGAAAAAATGTACCTTTCACTGAATATGGTCAAGCCTCTTATCTTAAATAAAATTTTCTTAAATGTCAATCATAAGAAACCAAAGTAATCATTTTTCCAAGGTTTATCCATGGAATAATTAATAATCCAATTATTAAGAATGATCCTCCTTACAACCATAGTATTATTCTTCCTCTTAGGTAGAAAAGCAAGAAAGAGAATTGAGATTCAATAAAAATTAAGAGAAATCTTGGGAACTATTTTAATTTCCTTCAAACTCTTTATATAGGTATTTCGTTTTCTTCTATATCCTCTATAAAAATACTCATATGTTTATAACATATGAGTAAATGGAATATGATTATAAATTATTTATAACCCATTAGACCCTGCATTTAACATTTTAATTCATTTGATGTCTCAAATTTTTAATCATATAGAATTTTTATAATACATGATATCCTCACATTAAGTAACATTAAATGTTAAATTTTAACATTTTAAAACCTAATATAATCATAGGATATAATTCAAAAATATCATAAGAATTATGACATGAACATTTTATATAATATTATATGACTTAAGGTAGTGGCAGGATATCTCATATCTTTCCTTAGAATATGCTTTTGAAGGGTATATGATATACCTTGAATCTATAAATATCATAAAAAATGACATCCCTTATATCATACATTATGTTATGGAAAAATAATCACATTATTTATACTATATTTAAGGCATATCTCTTTTAATACATGTCTAGAAATAATAAATATGTATTAAAATAGAGTTTTTAAATTATTAATGCTTAATGAATGGTTTAAAAATAAATGTATAGTTTTTATTTAAAATATAAATTTACCACATATTAAAAATTATTTTCATAACAAAAATTAGAATCCAAATATTGAAATGAGCAAAGGATAAATTTTTAATATTTTTCAGAGATAGTTGAAGTTTCAGGTTAATAGTAAAATATGATACATAAACACAAAATATATTATGAATTTTTTTATGAATATATAATGTAATAAATAATTTCAATTTTTTAAAAAACTAAAATATATTTATTGATTAATGTAGTGTTTTCAAAATATTTAAATCATTTTTCAAAACCTATAATGAAACTTCCAAACTCTAAAATGTATCATAATGAATTAAAAACAAAATTTTTGAAAAAATAGACTTTCCATGGAAAAAGTAATATAAATAAGGGGAGTTTATTTCAATAACTAAAAAATTCCAAAAACCTTGGTTTAAATGTAAAATTCCATGATTTAAAACCATGGGTAAGAAAATGGTATTGAATTTTTCAGAACCTAAATTTCTAAAGACTAAATATAAAAAATAATTAAACAGTTATCCCTTGTTTTCTATAAATACTCACCCATATTACAATTAATATAATATCTAAAAACATTAATCATGATTATACTCTTAATTTTATCTAAATATTCTTCCAAGAATCTTTAAAGGTTTTAAAGAATTATTTATCAATCATTAGAAAGTTACTTATAGCAAGGTAATGATTCTTAGTCATTTCTTTTTTTTCTATTTTGAAATATTTTTCGATTCCAGTACATTTAATTATAAAATTTTGTTATAATTCATTAATATGAATCCATTATTGTGATAGTAATAATCAATTACTTTTCCATCTCATTATACCACCTCTATATATCCCTATAGTGAAAAATATTACAATAAACATTAAATCCATTACACAAATCCCAATGTATTCCCAATATTTGTGTTATTCTAGATATAAAACTTTATAATACAAGATATCTCTCTCTTTTGAGATAATATATATATTGGTCAACCTCTATCAGGTCCATTTTGGATTAAAGTCTATTTTCTCATGAGTAAACCTTTGGTATCAATTTATTTAGTTATAGTGGATCTTTCTCAAAGAAGTTTTACATCCCCAATGCATATAAAATATAAGTGATTACATACTTCTATTTTTAGTGGGGACTTTTCTATTATTTATTCGGTCTCCTTCAATGAAATAAAATGAACCACTGGGGTCCCAATTGGTCCAATGGTTAGGTCAAGTGTGCTATTTCAAAACTACCCCTCATAAGTTATGGTCTGGTGAATATCACTATGAATTGATATCACACAAGGGATTCCTTATCCTAAGGACAACATGAAAAAAACACATATCTTTAATGAAATAAAAATAACCAATAACTGAGGATAACTTAAATATAAACACTAATATTTAGAATAATATTTTTATAGAAGATATTAAATACCTATAACAATACCACATAAACAAATCTAATGTAAGGAAAATAAATATGAAAGTATTTCAAAGTACAACAAACGTATGATAAAGGAAGAAACCTTCAAGCTGCATAAAAACTTGGTACGATATATGACTGCAACTATCACCGATAGGTTCCATATACACTAGTTGTACATCCATAAAATCCACATTAAAACAATATATAATACAAGGGAAAGAATAATAATACCTTTTAATATTCCCAGATAACAAAAAAGTGAAGGATGAAAGGAAAAGTCAGTTCAAAATCTAAGATAGTGGGAGAAATATAGGAACCAATAAATTTAAACTATGCTTCATGGATTGGGAACCTTGGGACATAAGAAATTCTAAATAATTATAGCATATATATACTAAGTCTATATCTCATAGATGACTAGTGATACCCACAAATACCATAAGATCCAAAATACTTATGCTACCCATCTTTATAAATTCCACATTACCTTTCTAAAATCATAGTTGATGGTCCAAATTCCACTAAAAATAAGGGAGTACCTACCCTTATTGAGATCATACACATTTTTTTGGGATGAGTTCTGATTAATGTATTACTTACAATATGGATGGAGTACCTACACCCCATCTCATGGGGGAGTACTAGAACCATCGGTCCTATATGGGACCCATCTTTGTTAGGATCTACAGAGTACCAAACCCATGGAAAAAATGTTTGAAACACCCTTAGGTTTATAGGGTAAAATTGATTACATAAAGCATGTGAGGGACCTATACCATATCGTAAAAATGTGACAAGGAAGCATTTTAAAATTGTGCATGTACCTGATATCTCATTCGCATTATATCATCATCTCTATAAATCCAAAGACTTATACACTATAAGATATATAAAAATACCTTCTGATAGTTAAGATTATTCCACTATTATTTTTTAATTGGAAACTTTCTTAGAAAATATTACTCTTTTTTCAATTACCACACTCAGTGTGAAGATATGGAAATCACCATGGTAGGAAAAAAAGACATGACATGTACATTTTTTTACATAGCTTATGAAGATCAAGAAGTAGTTGGGAATGCATTTCCATTATCTATTAGTTATGTATCAACCTAAAAGATGGTCCCCTTAGGTGTATAGTTTATGGGACTCAAAATTTGTTCATGAATGTACCCTAGAAACCTGAAGTCTTATCACCCATTAGACACAATCTATCCCCTAACCTACAATATATGTGTAGTAAGGTGAATATTTGGGAATGTAATTATATACACCCAAAGTCACATAATATTTGACTCATGGTGTATAAATTAAGTGTTACATTTCTGTAATATCTATCATTAATTTGGAAACCCGATACATTAGCCGAAATGAGACATGACATGTGATGAATGAAAAAAAATCATGTGGTCCGGTTCTAATTTACAAAAAAATATAGTGGATAGATCATCCTTTTCCCTTAAAAATTTCACTAGCTATTTTATAATCTACCTATATTTATACATAATATGATTCACTAACTTCTGACATCACCTAAACCTACTTACAATAATTCTATACACAACATGAAATCACCTCAGAGATGAGGTATACATTGTCCTATATTTAAATACAAGGTGGATCCCACTCCACTTTATTAATTACATTCTATGTTGGATCCAACCTCTTAAAACTATAATTTTTCATGAAACCTAGGACTACTTACATCAATTTTATGACCATGCGAAGGATGGAAGTGGTCAGTGATCTTAATGAAGAAGGGGACGAGTGAGTGATTAGGGCTACACAGGGGGGGGGGGGGGAATTCCATTGTCCAGGGTCTCCAAGCCATTCAATCATGTTTTTACATGACCTAAGGGGTACTAAATCACATAAAAATCCATTGTACATAAACCGATAAGGGTATTGTGAATGTGGATAGTGGATAATAATGATCTAACAACCTATTATTCATTAAATAATAAGTGAAAATAAAAAATGAATATTTAAAAAAAAAATCAACACATAATCTTAATCTTAAAAAATTTTAACAAAATTCAATAATGAGATAATATTCCAATTTATATGATGAACTCAATATGGATTAAAATTATATTCCTACTTTGATCGATGATCGATGCTACTCTAAAGGTTTATTCTTGATCCATGGGTTTATCAGATGCAATAAGAATAAATCCCCAATCCTAATCTTTTATGTTTTATTTTTGATGAAAAACTATCATCTAATTTGAGGATTAAAAATGAATTTATAGAGGTATAGTGTTTTTAATAATCAATAAATATCATAAGTACACAAAAGGGATCTGTCTAGGACCAAAAACCTACACACAAAATTATAATTCCCAAAGCTAAACCTATTGTTCTCATCACCCTTATTTGATTTTTATTATCAAAAACACTCTTAAAAATATTGAATATTTTCATTCATGTAATTGGAATCTTATCTTCATGAAATCCTATTAAACTCTTGGAAGATAATTGAAGAAGTCAAAATGGATGTTTTGAAGCCTTGGAAGAATGATAAAATAAAAATAGAAGTTTATTGAGAGAAGTGTATGAACCGATTGATAAAGACCATGTCTACAGGTAGCACCAACCATCCATTATCATTCCCAGGAGCTTCCCTAAATAGAAAGGGACCACAATCTACTCGATGAAGGATTACCAGTTAGATGGGGTAGATGGAAAGATCCATTATAACTAAATGGAGTCCATTATCCTATTGGTGGAGGTGCACCAAACAGTTGGTGGAAGTTGGTAGTGTGAAGGTATATACAGGTTTTCCACCAACTACCTAGTAGAGGCAAATAGGTATTTGGTATCATTAGGATAGTAGCTTAGAGCCTAGAATTTATAGTACTAAAAATTCATTTATTAGAGACATATATGTAATAAAGACCCCTTGTAGATTATATAATATTAAAAAAGGTTTTTCAAGCCTATAAATAGAGACCTTAGTGGCTTTGTAAACTCACTTTCTCATCCAATATCCAACACCAATGCTCTATGATACTCAATTTATCTGAAAGTGATCTATTTTATAAAAATTATTTTCCCTATTTTAAAGTGTGAGAAAACTGTAATATCTTATAACTCTCTTCATTATTCTGATTCTCTCCCAATATTCTTCATGTTCTTTTAGAGAATTTAGACTGTACTAAAAATAATGTACTTTCTAGAAATCCACTAATCTTACTCATTATATATTTTTTTCTCACTACAATTAAATTGATGGAATTTTGTTTTCATAAAATATACTTTAGAAATAAAATAAACTATATTTATTTAGGTTTCTAGCATTAACATTAAAGAGAAAATGTGTATTATATTTATAATTTTTTTATAACCTAACAAAAAGGAATGTTTTGGTATCTTAGATACCATTAAAACCAAGGTAATGATACATTAAATCCTCAAGGTATTTTGGTTGTAGATGTAGGTGATATTTTAGGTATACTATCAAACTTACTTACCATATATTATACATTATTTAAGTTCATTAATGTCATTTATTTATCACTTTATTTAAATCTTTTATTCAGTTTTTTAATCCATAAAACACGATTAATTGATTTATTCTTGAATCTCACTATGTTTTATTCTTCTTATTTTATATTTTTAAAATTTCAACATAGATTATTTTATCTTTAAAAGGAATTAATTTATTTAATCCATTTTAAATAATTTTTTAAAATAAGATTTATTTACAATAAATTTTTAAATTTAATTTACCCCTATTTCCATTTTAATATAATCCAACCTATATTTGGAATAATATATGTTTTTAATTTCTTAAATGATTTATTTAAAAATAATTCGATGTTTTTTTTCAAAATATTTAACTGGTTTTTCAAGAAAATATCTCATTTAAATGAATTTTTCAAACACCCATGGTAGTCCGAAAGGATATTATTTCGGTCATTCTATATTTTTTGATGATAATAATTATGATTATTGGGAATCAACAATGTATAATATTCTTATATCTATTGAATATATTATTTATAATATTGTAATTTTTTGATATACTCTTTCTATTGGAAAATAAGGAAAAAAGATCCCTAATTATATTTATGCTTTTGAATTTGATGGTAATATATGAATGCATTAAATAATGGTTTATATGTTAATGAGTTTAATAGAGTTTATGTCACATACATGACTTATTTTGAAGTTAAATTTCATTTATTTTCATTTCATTCTTTGTTTTGGATGGTTTCCAAATGTTTTTTGGAGAAATAGATGAGTTTTAATGAATTGGGCCAAACCGTGAGCCCAATTCCAGATTTAGAAATAAATTTTGTTTCCTTTATAACTTTTTAATTTTTTAATATTTTTCCCTCATTCCAATTCTGAAATGGTATCCACTGAGCTATTAACACCAAAATATAAATTTGGAGACTTTATAAATCCATAATCATGGTTGATATGGGTCTTTATTTAAGATATTGGGCCTGCCCGAAGGCCCATTTCCTGTATTAAAAATAATATTTAATGTTTTTATATCTCCTCCAATATTTGCATTTTTTCAGTGATTCCACCTCCCCCTCGACCCTAATAAACCCAGGAGCGCTTCCAGTCCCTTTCCCCTCTTCTTTGGAGCTCTTTGATATTGAGAATTAGGGCTAAGCTTCATAGGGTGTCTCAAATCGGCCAGAATTGAAGAGGTAACTTCATCCCTTCTTAACTCTCCAAATTATTACTCTTTCCCATCCATTCCAGTTCCTAAATTACCTCCTAAATCTTGTTAGAACAATCCCAGAATTTTGGCTGTTTTCAATTTCAGAAACTATTGTTTTTGGAGTGATTAATTTAGGATACTTGAAGTAGGTGAGTCTATTTCTTTCCTCTTTCAAATTGCTTAAGGTTTCTTCCCTAATTCTTGAATTATAAAAATTCCAGAAGTTAGGGTTTGTGCCTAGGTTTTAAATTATTGTATATTGGGTGAAATATTGAGTTTTTAGGTTTCTTTTAACTTCCTTGAGGTGCGGCGGTCGTGCGGTTGATGTTTCGCCCCAATATTTGAGGGTTTCGACACATTCAGTAGGTGATTCCATGGATAAACATTTAATGATGAGTTAGTTTGATTAATTTAATAATTTTACATGTTCCTTATGTGCTTTGAATTATTAGAAAATCATTTTTGGTATCAATAGTAAAGCATTTGTTTTTAAAGTTACATTTTTGCTTGAACTGTGTATTTTTCAAATGTATTTCATGTGTTATCTCTTGTGGTAGTTTTGTAAAATGTGGAAGTGATTTATTAGTTGTTGAAAGGGGATGCCAATTATGGTTGGGTAATGATATAGTTCCATTTGGGCCTAAAAATCGGGTGTATTTGAATGGTTTTATTTGTATAACCTTGTTATACTCCTTGAAAGTGTTTTATGGATTTTTGTGTTCTCATGGGTATCTTTTGTGATATTATTCAAGGTGATTATATAACATTTGAAAGTGGATTATTACATGTTTATTGGGCTTACAATTCTGTTTTGGTAGGGTCTTGGGGTGCTTATGTCTTAAAAAGAGGTTTTTGAAATGGATTTTATGTGCAAAGATTGGGTATACTCTTTATAATTGTTTTATGAAAGTTTTGAATGGTTTATTGGGTTGTGTAACAGGTGAAACTATATTAGAAAACTGTTTTGGTAGGAGTATATTTTTAAAAGGTCCATTCCATTTGTGAAAAGGCTGTTATGTGATATGTATCATCTTGGAAATATTTTATTAAATTTTTTGAAGGAGATATTGAGGAGTGAAAGTGATGTGAAAGTGATGTGGAGTGTTTTGTGTGAGTGTGATGTGAAAAATTGAATTTTTGATTATGAAAGAAGTGTTATTTTCCATGTGTGTGGGCTGTTATATGAGTTTAAATATCTTATAATTGTTTTATAAATTTTTTTAATGGTTTTGTGGAAGTGTTGAAGAAATTTGAAATGTGTTGTGGGCTATTTTGGTGTGATTCAGATTTCAAAATCATTTTGAATGAAAAATGGATTTTTGTGACTTGTGTTGTATACATATGGTCTGTTTGGTGAATTTTTGATGTGGAAATGATATTTTTATGTTCAATGTATATTTCTTTACTTGTTGAACTTGTTTGAGCACAAGGGGAAAACCTGGGTATCTAGGTGGGTGGACATGTACTAGTATGCTAGTGAATCCGTGGGGTTCAGCCTCAATTTCACTTAGCAAGATTGACACTTACAACTCTAACTAAACTATGATGATGATGATTGGGGACCAATAGGTTATGGGTATGTTCCCTACTAGTGGCTCGTGCACGAGAATGGACATTTGTGATGGTTACTCTCACCGAGATACGAGGTACCTGGGACCCACATCTAGCTAGTACCTAGGGGTTATTTCCTATTTCTTGTGCTCATTATTTACTTTGTACATACTATCGGCATACGGTATAGTTGGCTGGAAAAATCACTGGTGTTGACATTATTTTTAAAAGTGTTTATTCTTAATGATAGCCCACTCGAAAACTGTTTTTATTCAAAGTTGCATCTTTTATAAATTGTAACTAGCTTTTCATGTTTTTGAAAACATGCATGCTTTTCGTCTTTAAATGTTTATCACATGGAATCTCTTAGTGGTGTTATTATACTGGGTATTGGATCACACCCTACTTACACCCTTGGGTGTAAGTAGACTTGGTTATTTTTGTTGTCGCAGGTTAGGTACAGTTTTTTGTTCCAGTGGTTCGGGTTTCTAGCAGGTCCTTGGTGGTGAAGTCTTGTGGAGGTGGCTTGAGGGCGGTGCCCCTTTCCATGAGGGTTCTTGGGCTATCCTTATTTGTTTTTGTACCTTTGGTATATACCTTTTGAGTTGTTTAAATCTATGTAATTCAGTTCTGAATTTTTGTAAAAGATTGTTTGGTTTGAAAAATCCAGATATGTTTCATTGGATTCTTTTGTTGTTTTATGTTTATAAACTCGGGTAAATCATTCCCAATTTTCATTTTATGATACCCGGGAACTTGTGCCAGCCCGTGGGGATCGAGAACGCCCTTCAGGTCATGTCACGGGCTGGGTTTGGTGCCGGTTTTGGCGGTGACCAAATTCGGTTCTTGAAAAAATGGTATCAGAGGCAGGTTCGCTCCTTGGGTCATGTTATTTGGGGAAGAGTCAGGATAGTCTAGAGTTAGGATTGTTGGGACATGGAATTCTAGTTATGGGTAGTGTTCCTGATCACCAAACCTCATAATGGGATTCAATTTTCCAAGAGAAGTCGGGATTTAACTAAGTCCTTCGGTTTTCTTGGTTCGATGATGATTAAGGGAAATGAAAAGAGAGTTGGGTTAATGGTCCTAGTGAGCTCGCAGGGCCTGGAAAGCCATGTGGAGCCAAGGATATTCCCTAGAACACTCTCTGTGATAGTGAAGTGATTGTAATATGGCCGCCAACCATATTTGCAAGTCACCAATTGAAACTAGTTTCCTCTCCCACTGTTTTGTGCTTAGGTTTTGAAATCTTGGCACTTTGGTTTTAAGAAGTGTATAGTTTTTGTGAAATGATTTTCAAATAAAGAGGGAATGGTTTGGTTTATGAAATGGTGGAACTAAATTTTCAGAATTGTTTTGAAATGTAAAATGGTGCGCTTACACCTCTTTGAAAGTAGAAACTATATAGAATTTGGTTTTGAAAAGTGTTTCCAATAGAGTTTTCTAAACAATCAGAGTGTGTTTTAATGGGATGAGATGTTTTGAAATTGATGTGAATATCTTGAAAGTGAGTTATTTTCTAAATGGTTGTGACTTTCTGAAAATTTTTGTAAGATGTGAGTTGGTATTTCGATCTCGTGGTTAGCGGTTATGAGAAAAAAGGATGTGTTGGTTGACCGTTTTGGTTTTGAAAATTGGAAAGAATTTTTGTTTTAACCTTTGGTATTTCCATTAGTGACCACATGCATGGGGTTATATGGGATGATGGATGGTTTATGGAACGACTGGATGAGCACCAGGACAGATATGAGGAGGGTGTCTGGTGTGGCACAAAATCCTGCATGTGTGAGGCGCATGGGGTACCATTAGTGGATACGCTTACTGCTAAAACGTTTGATTTCAAAGAATTGGTTTTAAAGAAAAACACGATGTCTTGATGAATAGTTTGGTATGGTTTGTATTATGGGTTTTTGAAATTGTTGATGTTGTGGTATGTTTTGAGTTCAAGAACCCTTCTGTTTGAACTGTGTTTTGGGTTTGTGTTTGGTTGGTAAGCTGTGTTGTAGGGATGGTTAGTGGTCACTTTTGAAAAAAAATTGGGACGACTTTACGGTGGTCCCCTTCATGTGTTTAGATCTGGTTTGCGGCATTTTTTGACCAATGGACCAGCTTGGTTGGGTCCTTGGGTTCTCTCATTGGATAAGGTATGCCCCCATTATGGGTTAATGCAAAACTGAAGTGCAACCCAGATTGTTTCTCCATTGGAAAATCCTCCAGTTGATCAATATAAGGAATCCATTTCTTGAGCTTTTTATATTGAGTATACACCCTTTCCTTTATTGGTTTTGTATATACTATTGTAGTGGGATATTGATTATGGATGTTTGAAAGTGACCTTAGCCTCTTATGTTTCCTAATTTTTCGAAGGTGGAAGTGTTCTGGGGTTGTTAGAAAGGATGAGTATTTGGATAGTGTCTAAGAGGAACTCTCGGTCCTTCATAGTCTCTTCGAAGAATGAGTTCATGTTAAAATACTAGTGTGGGAAATCAGGTCATGAGAGGATATTATGGCCACTTTCTATAATTGTGTGTTGTTTTGGGATGTTGTACAAGTTCCCTCTCTATTCATTGTTTATATCAGTCACAATGGTCATGTTCAGTGATTCCTTGTGATGTCATGTGCACAATTGACTGTAAAGGTGAAAGTTGGGCAATCATATGAGAGTCTCTATTATGTTGGGAGAATGTATCCCTTGAAAAAAACATAAAAAAATATTCCATTTTAGAGGAAGGTGAGTATAAGTGTTATTTACTTCTATTGTTTCTCACCCGAACAAACAAGGTGTGACGTGTGTAAGGATTTGTTTGGGAGTTTCTCTATACATCAAAATGAGTCTATCTCTACTATGTTTACTAGATTTATTAATATTTTTAATGGATGAAAATAGCATGGATAATCTATTTCTTTAGAAACATTGGTTAATTAAATCTTTTGGGTTTTATTGAGTAGTTAGGAACCAAAATTCATAGTGATACAAGAAGATAAATATGATTAAAATTTTATGGTTAAGGAACTAATAGGTTCTATCATTAAATATGATGTAACCATGATGTTACATTATAAAAATAGGTTTAATGAATTTAAGGAAAATAAAAATATATTTCTTTCAATGTAAACTTAAATGAATCATCTAGGTGAGACTTTAATGATTCCAACTTTACCAGTATGATGGACAAGTAAAAGAAAAAGAAGAGATCATATTAACACTTGAAAAAGAAAAATTAAGAACTTGAGGTTACTTTATTCAGTTTCAAAAAAATATACACATTAATTGAAATTTTTATTTGGATAAGAAAATGTCAAATGATAAGAAGAAAGGTAAGAAATATCTAAAGGTTTCAACCTGGGGTGCTAGAGAGGACATAATTTCAACATAAAAATCATATGATGAAATTTCTTAGTGCATCATGGAATGTGTTGAAGATGGAATTGAGGTTAGTTATAACATTCCATACTCTCATTTTAATTCCTCTTCTTACTCCTATAATTCTCCAACCCCATCTTTAAATTTTAATGATCTTATGTAGGATAAAAATTGTTATGTCATATCCAGGATCACTTTGTAAATAGTAACCAGACTGGTAGTGATAAAGAATCATGCACACCTACCCTAACACTAGAGGATACCTATTAGAAGCAATGTCATATGGTGTGTAAGTGGGGTGACTATACACATTTATTATTGTAAGAGATACAAAAAAATGACTAAGCATCATCCATAATAGTGAATATTTAGAGTGTATAAATAATAAATTTACACAAGTCTGTAATAAATGAAAAGTAGTAAAGGCCCGTACAACAATGAAATACATGCAACATTAATCTTATACTGGGATAATCATATAAGAAATATAATAAATAAATAAATATAAAAGCTAAAGTCTCTACTTTTAGTTATTATATGAACATCATAACCAATCATAATGACTCTCTTGCTTTACTAGCTCAATCATAAGAATCCATACGAGCAGCTCTAATTGATCATACAAGCATGGGCCTCACTCTATCAATCACACATTTATTATCAACCTGAAATAATACATAAGATATTCATGCACACCAAGGTTCACATACATGATGTGGGAAATAAATATTAGCAAGACACCCCAATGGTGAACCTATAGCCTAATGTCACAAGTGCATGTTCATGAAATATGCCCATCTGGGATGATACATACCTTAAATGAAATAAATAAAATAAATCCATATTTGATACTTGGTTCCATGATCCTAATATAATAAACATCATGTTAGTAAGGAATTGTATTGGATTTCATACCACTCAAGATGTGTATAATCCAGTTGATCCTTGGGTATATGATCCCAACCAACTATACAAGGTTACACTACCATCAGAAATGTATTATATGACACTACGTCACCATAGGGGGATAAAAGTCATATCGTTGAGATAAAATCTATGGACCTACACTATATAAAGTAATTATACCCCGTATCAATTAGGCATATTGTAAATATAGAAAAGAGTTGGATGTCATACAACTAAATACAAGTAAAATCTAGTATGATTTCAGATTCCTAGGTCCGAGTCCATTGGCAATCATGAATTTGTAACATGGATTATTTATAAACCTTGGGAGAGCTTGGGGAAAGTTTTGACAATAGAAAACATCATAGGTGTAACCTATATAGGGAAGGATCCTAGTAAAATAGGCTTCTTGATAATGAAAAATTCAATCAATAAGGATCATAAGAGGATCCCAAGAAGTACCTTTTGACGCCTCTTTCATACCATCACATCGCATTCGACCAATAGTCTGTGTCTTAGGAAGAAAAAATGGAATCCATAACTACATAAATATTAACCAAGTGAAATAATGAGTAAAATAATGAGGTGGTGTGAATGATTAATCCCATAACCAATACCGTATCCCCTTAGGTTCACATGTTTGGTATAGGTTTTATGGTTACACCCACTACCATCTCAACCCAAACCCATAATTCAATAGGTTAGGATGAATCAACCATTAGAGAACACATCAAGGTTCTCTAGATTAATATATTGGAGGAAAATCCCTTGTGGAATCCTCAAGGTCCACACATAAGCATAGGTATCCCTCTTAGGATTCTTTAATTAAGAAATTACTTAGAGGCATCATTATTGTGATCCTTATAAATCGTACAAAGGTAAAGGAATCCATATTAGGATTCCTAAGAATAAAAAAAATAATAAGGTATCACTCTTGAGATCCTCTAGGTAATAAGACAACTGAGGTACCTCAATTGGGATCCTCATTTACAAAATATTCTCTTGATTGGGAACCCATCTATTTGGATAAACATGCATTCCAGCAATTCCAGCACACCAAATAGAATCTTGGACTCAAATTGTAATTCAATTAAATAAATGTCCAGGGAGATGGATCTTGGTTAATTTAAATTAACTATACCACTCTATGTTGGTCCAAACACTGATCATATTCATCTCTAAAAGTCACATCTTCATTATACTAACTATGAACTATCCTAAGTTACACTAGCCAAATACCTTTTAGATCCCAAGCCATGTACTCCAATAATTACTATGACCTTCATGTGGTCCTTATCCAAAGTTTCACTTTCATAAAACAAAAAAATAAATTTAATAGATGAATAACATCTCTATAATAGAATTATTTCCCTAAAAATTCCATCTAGAAGTCCAAAAATCACCCTATGGTTTCCACCATTGCAATCTACATGAATAAATACACAAAATGGACTAATATTTTGTCCAATTCTCACTTCGGGACATAAACTCACTCTAAAACCTCAAAATGGTAATAGGGTAAAAATATGCAACCTGTATCTTAAGTGAAAAACATGTACTTAAAAACAACCCACCTCTACATCTACTTATACACCTCATCGAACACATGTGGTCTGGATATGTACTACTATGCAACCAAGGAAAACATATGGTCTAGATGTGTACTACTAAACAAATAGGACACATTTGGGGCCTAGCCATGTACAAATTCTTGGCTATTCCCCCTGAACATAGGGTTCTATATTGAGTAAATAGTCACATGGACATACATAACTACTTGACGTGTACTCTGAGTAAACGACGCGTAGTTTTGAAAACTCTATCTTCCCATGTAATCATATACATGTCCAAGTATCACTATAGAATGTTTACTTCAAGTACATCACATTCACATTCAAAAATTTATCTTATATGAATAGGAATAACACAAAGTGTGTGTTCAAGGAACCACACATCTTATGATCATGATTTCTTGAAAAGACCCCTTCAAAAGGCATGAACCCTTATTTTCCCTACTTAAGAATAGATCAATCAATATGGGGTCCTTAGAAACCATTATAGGGCCTTAAAACTAGAAATTGGTAAATATACATGGATGTATAGAAAATATATAAATACGTCCCACATTTGGGTGTAATATACTGAAGCCTCTCCCATATCCATGTTTCGCAGCAACCATATGATGATCCGACTCCCCTGAGCTCCATGGAGGCACTTACCTTCTTTATTACCTCCATATCTTTCTTCTACACTTTATTAGCTTATTCATGGAATTTATAAGCCCAAAAGGGGGAATAATTAATAATATAAGTATGGAGTCTAAACAAAAGAGAAAAGAAAAAAGAAAAAAATGAAATAAAAAGAAAAGAAATATAAAAGGGGCCCAAGATTGGCCCCAATGATTTATGTGAGTTTATGACTAAATTAAGAAAACACCCCATTTTGAAATCAACCATGAATATAAATTTTCAATATAAATCTCCATTGAAAATATAGCTCTGAAAAAACATGTGAAAATAAATTAATATATAATTAATTAAATATTAGATTTTAATTATTCCATGAAAATTAAAATAGTTCATAATTGTACTAAACTATTATCCTATAGTAAAAAACATATTCTATGACGAATAGAGTGATTAAAAAACTATCTAAGATCATATTATATTGGAAAAAAACCATATTACCACTTATGAGTTTCAAAAACAAACAAATAATTTGTTTCTCAATTTCATAGTCAAATCACATATGGTTCTTCAGAAACTCCCCACCATATCACTTATCATACTCAAGATACCTTGTTGGTAAAACAAAATCCATGCTCCCATGCTGAGTATCTACACAAAAACACTATCTTTAAAGTCTAATGAATGGTCTATAGTGCTCACAACCCCCCATCCCAACACGAGAGATGTTCATCCCTGACCAATCTGAAAATCCCCCTCACATGACTATGCTTATCATCTCCTTTATACCAAACTCTAAGTCTCATGATCCATGATCCATCCAATATAGAACAAAATTAATAGATGCGTATAAACACACATACTATCAAGTGATAACCTATGAGATTAAAGAATCTATTTTCCCCACTTATTGAGAATAATTTCCATGAAAATAATGAATTTCAACTCATAACTTCAGTCACCATCCTAAAGTGGTAAATGGTTCACTTCTCTTCATATGGACTACCTTATTCCAATACATGAGTGCATCTCATATGGTTCCACCAATGCAAGAATGTCTCTCATCGCTAGAGATGCCCCCAATACAACCATTTCCTGAGTAAGATTGAGTGAGATCAGCTGTTCCGTAGCACCTGATCCATTCTCGATGTCCCCTCTACCGCAGAAAGAAATTAATCTTTTAATCATAACTATTAGGTAACCATGACCATAACGTTTCGTTAAAACGATTGGTCCTTATATGGAACATTACCTCTCATAGATTTGCAATTTAAATGGTTACCACATACAATATACACATAGCATTTTTATCTCACCCATCGTAGAGTGTGTACAATAAATTACCACCCAGTCACACAAGATTCATGAATTCACAAGTCACATGTTACTATAGACAAGATGACTATGCTACATGGAATAATATTTTTATGTAATGAACCCAACCCAATTATCACAATGTTGGTAGTTACTCTATTACATCAACGTATGATTTAATGAATCACATACCAAAGGACTGAGTATTTTAGTAGTCATGGAAAACTAGATATATAAATGAAATTAAAATTAATTTTCATACATAAAATACACAAAGTATTTTCTTTGAGAACACCATTAACCCCTTAGTAAAATCCTTTATAATAATTATGAAACACTTCCTGGTATCCTAGGAAAAAATAAAATGCATAAACGGGGTGATATGATATTCTCAGTAAGTGTTTTAAAATAGAAGAAGATAACATAAAAAATAATAAAATTTTCTGGAAAGGTAAATAACTGAAACACTTGACATCAAACAAATGACTTGAGCATAATATTGAATGAATCAGATAATACCATAATAACATGAGTTTAAACTTATCCACAGATTTCAAAACTAATCAAATAAACACATGGGAACTAATAAATAATCTCATAATTTGGTAATGAATAATTCTTGACATCATAAACATATCATAAAGTCTTTTATAAAGACATCATACATAAACAAGTAATACCTTAGCCTATACCCAAACTAGTTTGTCTCATGAGACCTACCGATCCATTGAGTGGCTATATCAGGCCTCAACTATCACTAAATAAGTCCAATGCATTCATCATTTGATAAATATGAAACATAATAAACATATACATTAATATTTAAACTAAAATATTAAATGTTAATAATTTTCCTCAATCAATAAACAAAATCATAAACCATCCAAAGTAATATGGTAGATGGTATCAAAATAGCACTTTTCCAATAAAACTAATCATAATACATTAAAAATATATGGTATGTGGTATCATAGGAGTCCAATATCAATGATTCATAAAATTAAATGATTTATTTTTAAATATAAGAACATACTTTTTAAAAACTGTTGAATAATTCTTGAGAAAAATACTATTTTTACTATGAAATCATTTATGTTTAAAATGATTTTAAATTATAAAAGAATTTTTTTTCTCAAAATAACCTTGTAAAATAGTAAATTAATATTCAAAACATTATAGAATCATAAATGAAATAAAATACTCTTATTTTGATAAATAGTGAAAACGCTCAGTTACTAGTTAAAAACCGACTTTTTATTTAAATTTATTTTAGGTCAAAATTGACACATAATACATATATAAGTTCAATGAAATTCATTGGATTCATTTGATAATAATTTTAGATATATAAAAATTTTATTGAACTTTTCACCATCTTTTACCCACCTCCTAGGAGAATTTGAAAATTCACATAAAACTTAATTTTACTGCTTATTTGAGTGGAATTTCGAAAATCCGAGAGACACGGATAACATCAAGGACTAAAATGTTGTTCAATGAGATGAAAATAATTTTTTGGTGAATAGTAACTTTTTACTTTTTTTTACCACAGTTAAAAGTAAATAGGGTAATTAAGGGTAAAAATGATATTATTATTACCCTAACACATGTCCTAATTCTATTGGATAAGTTTAATTCGACAAAAAACAACCTTAGGAATAAAATATGACCATTTAGTCCCACTTGGATTATATTAGGATATTTAATATTATTTTATTTAAAGAATAGTTAAAGTAGTTGAAATCAAAGTTTAATAACTAAAATATTTTTAATATAGGGCTATACATGAGATAAATACGACTATAAATATTAATTAGAAAGATAAAAATCTTTCCTAAATAATGTTATTTTATTTATAATTTTTATTCATTAAATAATTTAATTTATTTATAACACAATTATGATGTAGTAATTACCTAATTAATGAAATATTAACATAATTGATGTTATAAATACCCAAATAAATGTAATTTGAGACATTTTATGAATTCCAGTAATTTTATAGGTTAATATGACATGTTATTATTGATTTAAGTAACTTTTTTTGAACTAATCATTCTTTTATGATTTTCACAAAAATCAAGTACCAAATAGTATCAAAATTGGCATAAAATAGTTTTTTAAAAAATTATTATATTATTAATTGTTATTTTATTCCTAAAAATATAAGGTTAGTCCAAAAGACTTATATAAGGTTATATATATTAATAATAAACAACTTTGGGTTCGTTTGGCTTGTTATAGTATGTTTATTAACCATATTGTGTAAGAAAACAAAAAGACACTGTAAAAGTTAAATTATTTAACTTAGAGTTAAATCTAAATGATAAGGTTAAAATAGTAACCAAAACTTGTCCAAATTTTATTTTATGAGATGATTTCAACCCATGACAATCTTATCGTCGAAATAAATCAATTTGAAGCAATTAAAAACCAAATATGACTTTATAATAAAATAATATTTTAAGTTTTCCTAAGGTGCCCCTCTCCTCCCTTATAAAAAGGGCACCCCTTCCCTCTTCTCTTCACACCCTTTTGAGCCTTGAAGCTCGGCCAACCCCTGACCATTTCTATTTTGAACTTCCCTAGAAACATTCTGGAGGTTTTTGTCTTCTCAAAATACCAACTCTACTTCCATAAGAGGAAGCTTAAAGGAGGTGCGTCGAAGAAGAGGTAATCTCTTCTTCCGATTCATTCAAGTTTCTTTCTTCTTATACTTATTCTTATTTAGTTTTCCCATTATAAATTAATAACATCAGTATTAATTATATACTTATATTTTATTATAAATGTGAAAAAACCCTAATACACCTTCTATCCATCCTATGGAAAATGAAATCACCGCGCGTGCGTACATACAGAATACCGTCTCCACGCCGTGGTGTAATCTGTTTTTCCACCACCACCTTACTTGGATGGGTATAATTGTGTAAGGAATAACTATATGTGGATAATATAACATCATAATGATTATGAGATATTATATCATCCACTCCAATTCCATTCAAAAATTATGGGAATGATATCATCGCTCGTGCGTACGTACGGATTACTGTCTCCACGACGCGATGAGATTCAATCTCCATGTTAACCATTAAAGAATGATTATAAAGTATATATAATGAATAATAATGAAACATATGAAATAATAATAATACTGGATTTATGTATATATATATGTATGTCATCTACTTAATTCCATTCAATTCAATAAGGAAACGAAAACAACGTCATTGCGTACGTACGACCTACCGTCTCCATGAACGGGGTATTTCATTCCATTTATCGACCTATTATATATATGTATATTCTGAATATATATTATATATAAATCATGTTTTATATTCTGTAATTAAGTAATCATGATCTATGTAATCTTATTAATAATTACAAGTCAAAACGCGGATGATAAATGAAACAAATTTACCCAAAACGCTACTTTAACATGAATTTACAAAAGAACGGGTAATATAAAGTCATAAGTGAACCATACATGATATCATAACAATAAATATGATTATTTAATAATTCAATGAAATTATTTAAATCATTATACAGGAGGTTCAGATACGTACGAAGCATATCGGATCTAAGGTAAGGGATAATTATTCCAATATCATTCTTATCCGAGATTGTTTATTCGTAAGTATTTACTAGGGTTATGTTTATTATCCATGTCCATATGTTCTCAAAATGTTTTCATAAAATGTTTAATTTTATTCCATGTATGTTTAAAGTCATTTTTACCCTTTAATACTCTTACCAAATCATATGAAAGGAATATTTATTTTGTTTACCATATGAGGTACTTTTTGACTTTTCCGACAAAAGTACGAGGATAATGTTATTTTTAACTTATACGGCGTGAACGGATTTTTACGGTTTCATAACTCCTCATTTTCATGAAGATTACTCTACAAGATTTTAGGAATATTTTAAACAAAATATTTTTCTTTTAAAATTGCATGGAATTTTGTGAAAAGAAAATGATTTTGAAGAAGAAAGGATATTTTCCTCAAGAATTCATTTAAAGTGTTTTTTCAAAAACACTTTCCATCTAAGATGACATTATTTAATATGTGTATGTTTCAAGTATAATGTCTCTATTATTTACATGGTTTAATTTTTCTTATGGGGAAATGATATCCATTTTTTTATATATGGATTATGTTATGATGGGATGATGTTTATGAAACCCATTTTTATTCTTTGGGTTATGATGAATGATTTATGTTTATGTTGTGGAACAAGTAAGAATGATTTCATTATGAGATTGGTGGGACATATATCTCCCTCCAATGAATTGGGTAAAGATTTATATATCATGAGATAGACATGGCTATAATGGTAAGTTAATCAGATTCAGTGTTATAGGACTGGAACGAGGAGTGAACTCGATTCAGAATGGGACTTTGTCCACTAAGATGGTCTTGGCAGCAATGCCTTGGCTACTATGGAAATCATAACATGTGCTTAATTGATGCCACAATTACATGTTTTATTATCATTCTAGTTTATCATGATTAATATTCCTTTATGATCTATTCTTTATGTACTTCCACGATTTATGTCTTTTCTCAAGATTTTGATCTTTAGATTTTATTTTCATGTTTTTGCATTCAAATATTTATGGATTGTTTTATGTTCTCTATGCTTACCCTTACTAAGAATTTGAGATCACCCTTTATATGTTTTCTTTTACCCAATATTTAAAGAAATTTTTTATGTAAGAAAACAAAAGGGGAAGATCTTTATGGGAGATGTTGATGATCTTTCACAAAGATTAGAAGATTACGTTCCGAGTTTCAAAAGACACTAAACTATTACGGTCCTTGAGTTTTTGTTTTTGTTATGTATTAAGTATTATGAAAAAGTAATGTATTGTCCATGTACGACAAGCTTCGATTCTCTACATTATATCCATAAAATTAAAGTGTTGGTGAAAAATGAATGACACTGCTATATGGATACAGTAAGCCGTATGTATGCACATGCATTGCTTTCATTTCTCATAGGATGGATAAAAGATATAATACAATTGTTTTATAATAATAATAAAATATCTTTTTATATATGATACTATATTTATCATTTTATGATTTAAATAAACAATTAAGAGGAATTAGAAGAATAAATGAACTTGAACGAGTTTGTAAACATGATTACATGTTCTTCAGCGAACATCTTTTGGATCTCTTTGTACGGGATCTACGATTTGTATTTTTGGATGAAGGAGACCTCAAAAACATGGATAAAGAAGTTGGGAATAGAAATGTGTAGGTTTGGTCAGTATAAAAGGCTCAAAGTGGTGTGAATACGTGAGGGAGGATGTTCCCTTTTATAATTTATGTGAGGGATATTTTGGAAACTCTCAAAATATTTTATTAATATAAATTAATTTTCATTTCAAAATAGATCAAAATGGAAAGGGTTTAAAATATAAGATTTTATAGGGTTTTAATATCATCAAAAAATATAATTTAGACTTGTTTTGGTCTAAATATAAAAATCATTTTTTTATTAACCCCTTTTTAATTAGTTTTTACCTTAATCGTGGTAACTATTATTTTAATAATAAGGGGTTAATAATGTTACTATAATTGACAAAATGATTCATAAATTTACCATTTATGATTTTTATACTATATTACATTACCATAGATAAAGATAAGTTTTATTATTATTTTTTATTAATTTAAGAAATAATATTTTGATAAATTATCATTAATGTCATTTTATAACACTATTCATTTAATTTGACATCAAATACAAAAACAAAAAGTGGAAATTAGAATATAATTCTTTAACACATATTTAATATATAATATAGGTATATACAACCATTTAATCATATTAAATCATCAAAATTAAATCAAAAGTAGAATATTTAAAATCAATTATTTTATTTTTAAATAAACGAAATAAATAATGTTTTTCATTGTAGAATAATTTAAGGTAATTTTTTATTTTATAAAAATTATAAATTAATTTTTATAGTGAAAATAATTTCATTAATATCCAAATTAACTTTTAGTTTTTTTACATCATTCTCTTTCCCTGTACAGATACATAAAATATATTTAAAACAAATAGATTGACATTTTAAAACTATTATTGATTTAAATAACGTATAAGTCATTTTCTTGGAAATGTGTCCATTATATAACTCAAATTATATCTTTAGGTATTGAGGGTTGAACAAGACTCATATAATAAAATTTAGATATGTTTTCACTAAATTTATACCTTTATCTTTTTGTTTCAACCTTTATTTAACCTCTTTAACTATTACCATGAAAACGTGAATTTTTACTATTTGAGGGTTAATATTGTCACTGTAAAATGAAAAATACCCATAAATGGATCATTCATGAACTTTTCAATATTATCTATATATTTTCTATGAATTTAAGATATTTATGATTTTTATATCATTAAATATAATATTTGTTTCTATAAAATATTCCTAAAGTCAATTTTAAGAGTTATTCATTATTTTTACATTAATAATATAAAGATAACAGTTATAATTGGGAAAAATATTTTATTTCATAAGAAAAATTTTCATGTCATATATAAACTTTTTAATCATATTTATTATCTAAAATTATATTTTTTTAATATTTTAAATATTGTTTTTTCCATTAATTTAATAACTTCTCCAGCAGCATTGTTCAAGATTTGAGGTATATTTTTCTTCCCTAAAAATTTAAAATAAATTAACATAATGAATATAAATAAATTATATTTAAAATTAATATTTATATTCTAAGATATATTCTAGATAACTCCTTATATTTATTAAAAACATGAATATGACATATTTGACTTTTCCTTAAATAAAATAATTTATGTTTCATTATCACTTTTTAATTGCATAAAATGGTCATATATATAATACTTGAAAGCTTATGTATGATAATTACTCATACCAAAAAATTGGGTTATGTTTTAGTGTCATATTATAGTCTTTATCATTTTATATTTAACATATATCACCCATTTTACGTTTCATCAAGGTGAAGAAATTTACCAATGTTATTGGTCATGTTGGCAAACAATAAAGGGAATATATTTTAAAAAAATTGAACCTATGGAATAGAAATATTCCATCCATTTTTAAAAATTAATAACTTATAAATTTTAAATTATTCCTACACAATTCAATGAAAAATAGTTTTCATGAGAAATACATTTTAAGGAAAAATGTACTTATACGAAAATAGGGTATAAGGATGACTCAAATGAAATAAATTATATTATTTATAACTAAAGATTAGTTAATTTACATTTATATAAAATTAAAATCATAATTATATTTTTAATATAAAAAACAGATAGTTTTTTCAGAAATTTATTTTTTACTATTCACTAGAAAACCAATCTTCTCAAAAAATTCCAAAGAATTTACCGTAAGTAAATTTTAATATAATTATTTTAAAAATGATATTAGTTTTATGAAATAAAATTTCTATAATTTCCACAAATTTATTATAATATTTAATCTTTAGAGGAAAGAAAACTATTTTTGAAGAAAACATATTTTTGAGGAATAAAATGATTTTACTAGAAACTAAGTTCTTATTCAAAAAGAATTAATTAATAAATTAAAAATCAGTAGTAAAATTATATATGTATATATATATATATATCATAATTTCTTTTATAATATTCACATCCAATACTTTAATGGCCAGATTATGATGGGTGTGTTAAAATAATAATATATTGGAGTTCGTTTATGCTCAGTGTTATGTGAAATGTAAGCTATCAAAAAGGTTAAATTTAAAAATAGTCATACCATAAAATCATGGGGAGTTACATTCTCACACCATTCAATAAATTACATCATCATAATTTTAAATTAAACTTCAAATATCAAAGGTTGATAGTTGACCATTCTTTTATGGGAAACCCAAATCATAAATAAGGTTAATAAAACATCCTTTTAATAAGAGGGAAAGAAAAATGTGAAGGTCACCACTAAATTAGGATTTCGAAAAGGAAAAAATTAGTGGTAATTTATAATATTTACATGGAAGAGAAATATAATTATCATGTTCTGATGGAGAGGTATAGAGAACATGTTCATTAGAAATTAAACCATCACCAAACCATTTTTTTTGTGATCTATTAAAAGAACTTTGATTTCTCATAATGAAAAGTAATAAAATAACATATTTATTTCAAGGTACTTTTCTTATAGACAATGAATTTTTTTAATATCCAGATAAAGCAGATGATAAAATAAACTTACTTTATTTCTTTCCAGATCATAAGTATAATATATTTCATTGGTTGTGCTTAGATCTATTTCAACTTCATCTCTTAATCTCGGAAATGGGTATTCAGGAATAATATTTCATTCCCAAAGTACTTTTATCAAAATATCTATAATTCATTACTTATACCTCTAAATACTTACTGAAACCAAAATGTTTATAAAATATTATCAATGAAATATAATATCCAAATTACAAATTAATATATTCAATAAGTATTTAATCTTAAGACTGATCAATAATATGTCTGTCCAAATTCAAAGACAAAACATTTAGAAGAAGGGTCACTAAATTCCAAAATAAACTCAACATTAGATTATCCTATCAAAATAATGTAACTCTTATTGTCACATAACTAATATATTAATAACTTTATAACCTTAAAATCTTAATGAAAATATGCATGCTCCCAATAATTAGATCTCAAGTTATTGAATATATTACTTAAATAAAAACATGTAGTAGACCTTTCAAAGATAATATAACCCATTTAATCACTAACCATATTCATGGTCACCTATACTATCCCATAAAAATACCTTTATCATTATTATCTCAACATTAGGAATGTATTTAGGGTTATGTTTTCCAAATCACATGTTATCCAAAAAATCAACTTGTAACAGAATCAATTGTCTTGGTTATTGGTATTATTCATCACATGCTTCCAAGTCCTTATAGAAGAAGTACTACAGTACAATCCCTATATATATCTTTATTATAATAACATGATTAAATAATTTTAGAACATAACTCTTGAATCTGGATACAAAATCACTTCAATCATTCAACATCATTCTTAAATCAGTAACTATACTTAATACCTCATTCCATTTATATGTCATTTGTATTCTCTTAATCATCAGTTTTATAACCATTACCGATACAACCTTTCTTACTCTATTCATGATATTTCACCCTAATAAATTTTTTTACAATACAAATACTTCCCACATTGAAAATATTCAACCATAAATAATACCTTAGGTAGACCATTATTCTAATCCATTTCATTAACCAAACATTAATTTTTACTTAGAAATTAATTATTTGGTGTCCTTTTTTCCATACCCAAAATATCTTATTTTTGATCTAATACTTTCAATTGGGTGATTATTTTCACATTCTCGACATATGGGAAACATAATCTTCTTTCTCCTATATTCTTCTCTACTCAAGCTCTCTATGGAATCTATCATTCTATTATTTGATGATTTTTAGAGTTGGTGAAGATACAATTTGTTAATCATATATCATTCTAACTGATTAGGAATTATCAAAATATCCTTTACTCTAGTCATCACCCAATTTATTTTTTCATCAAAACATTTCCTATCATATTAAATGTTAACCTATTTCACTCTGGTTTCAACCATTTACTAAAACCAAAAAGAAATATGTAACAATTAAACTGTAATAATCATAGTGAGATATTATGTAACCATTAAATAGTGTTCAAATACTGTCTAATTCATGACACCTTCTTCACAACCTATGATCTATGTAATATCCCACCCCTTTACATTAGCTTGAGAGGGTGGAAGGGATTTAATTGGACTTAGGAGACATATCCAAGACACCAAATGATGGAAATAAATGTCTAAGGGCATCAATACATGTGGGGGACAATTTTCCCTTTAAGAATAAAACCATTAAATACAAAAACCATACCCAAAAAACTACAATATGATGCATGATAACAATAAAAAAACTCAACATTTCATTTATAAATATTATACTAAAATCTATTTCCACAATAGAAGAATATAATATCATGGTAAAGAGTGAAAAAAAACTAATAAACTCCAAGAAAACCACAAAGAATCTAGACTCCACAGGATCCAAGAACAAACTTCATCAAATATCCTTAGTATCATGAAGTAGTTGTAAAGAAGTGTGATACTTTACCTTTACCCATGTCCCAATATATTACATCTGTAAAAGCACCAAAGTACTAAAGCATGGGTGAGTACAAAAACAAAGTAGGTTTTTCCAAATGACTTCCCTACTCACACCACTAGTATATTACATGTAATGAAAAATTATATAAAAAAATTTATATTAAAAAATATCTAAAATAGTTTATATCAAAATATAAACTAAATCCATTTTAAACAGTTTTCTAAGTAAAGAACATAAATAATTATTTAATTTATTTAACATTCCATTTTGGAATAATACCTTCCTTTACACACAACCATACATCCAAACATAGATGCAAACCATGGACCTCCCTATATTCATGAGTGGTGAGTCATCCCTCAACTAACCCATCAATTAGTAGACAAATTTGATAGGGGTACCTCACACCCATATCCATCCCGACCTTTTGATGTGGGTAATTTATGCCCTTATCCATCCCAACGCACATGAACACATGCCACACAACCATACCAAACCCATGGTAAAACCATGTGTGTTAAGAAATTTCAATACATCATCATTAATTTAGTTGAACCCCATTTTTTTACATGTAGAAAAACCAACAACTATTTTAAAACTAACATTTTGAAATCATGTTATCAAAAAAATTCCAATAACACACCAATTACTCCAATTTCAAAAAATAATCACTCAAGAGGGATTTTATAATCATTAAAAAATATATAAATGATCAATTTCAATCAATGAAAATGATTTGAAACTATACCTTCATTTTCTAAGATAGAGGAGTCTAGAGTGGAGCCACCTACCTTGAGAGTTTTGGATAAAATGATAAAAGGCATGAAAAACATCACAAAACTGGGATGGATCTTTATGAACCATCATTAGATCTCTTTTCCTATCAATAAAAAGACCATACCTAAACATATTTTTCATCCACAACCTTATATCTACCCACTTTAGGCATAGATTTGTGAAATTGATAGAGATGTCAAAGTAGGTCTAAGGAAAATAATAAGAATGATCAAGAATGTTTACTTACCTTGAGAATCGGGCTTAAACACACCAAGGAAAGGATATGAATCAATTCCACTTCACTTGGGAGAGGTTCTCCAACATTTTATACACTAAAATTCCATGTTAGGTCCATTTTGGGGGAAAACTAGGCACTTATAGGAAAAAAGAGTTAGATCCACAATTTAAGTATCTAACTTTGACCCACACATTGTTTAGTCACACAGTTAGGAAAACCATGCACTAACTGAGCATTATCCACTCTCTTAATGGTGACCCTCAAACTATCATCTCACACAGTCATCAAACCATGCTCAAACATGGGCTAAAGCCACTACCTCAAAATAAAAAAATCTATTTTTCAATGTGCACAATTTATCCTTAGTGGGCCTATGGTTTTAGCAGATCGTGCACTACCCATGTGACATCCCTTTTTCCGTTATCTCACTATGCCTAGTTTCTTTCAACAGTTGCAAGGTTTCAAAAAATCGTTCACCACATTTGGACCTATATAAAAAGACTGAAAAAAGTAAAAATTTCTCCAAACACTTACATCCTTCACCATTACACTTTTTATTTATAAAAATCACAATGAAGTGGTTACATACCTGAAACCAAAGATTCTACAAGTTATTAAGGTTAAATTAGGTTATATATGGTCATTTAAAAATATATATGATGTTATACTCTGCTTATAATAAGACATAAATTTCGAAATAGGGTTATAATCCCTAACCTATGTTGTTATAAATCTAGTTCCCAAGGGTTTTTACTAAACATTCTCTGATACCAACTATAAAGACTCTGACTCCAGTAGCTCATAGTCAGTGGTCACTGTATTTCATTAGAATAAAATAAAATAAATCACATCACTGAAGATAGAATATTTTAGTAGTATTGGAGAACTAGATACATACATAGAATTCAAAGTACATTTCAAACATAAAATAAACAAAGTATTTTAATTGATAACCCGATTATACCATTAGCATAACCCTATCTAACACTCGTAAAACACTTCCTGGTATCCTACATAATAATAAAACATAAAAAATGGATGATATTAGAAGCTCAATATGGGTATTCATATAGTGTATGCTAGCATAAATAATTATAAAAAATTATGGCAAGGTAAATAACTGAAACACATACCATTAAACAAATGACTTGAGCATAATATGTCTGTAATCAAATATTTCCATAAAAAAATGAGCTAAAAATTATCCATGGATATAAAAACTAATCATATAATCAAATGGGCTCCAATAAATAATATCAAAGTGAGAGAACTAATAATGCCAAACATCATAAACATACTGTCAAGGCTTTAACCAAGACATCATACATAAATGGTTAATGCCTTATCCCATACCTAAACAAGTCTATCTCATGATTCCTACCGATACATTGAGGGGATATAGCAAGCCTATCCCATAACTTACTAAGTAAAATTAATTTCTTATATGAAAGGGGTGAAATATAATTAGAATATACATTCATATTGAAAGTAGAATATGAAATTTTAATAACCTTCCCTAATCAATATACATAATCATAAACAATACAAAGTATTATAGAGGATGGAATCAAAATAGTATATTCCCAATACAATTGATCAAAGACCATTTAATAAAATATGGTTGGTGGTATCGTAAGAGTTCAATCTTAATAGATCATAATATTCCACAATTGAAGTAACTTATGTTTAAAATGATACTTAATTATAAGAGATAAAATTTTATTTGAAAATAACATTGTAAAATTGTAAAGTAATCTTTAAAAAATTAAAGTGTTATGAAGGAAGGAAAATATTCCCATGTAATATATGTTAAAAAACCTTCCTTCAGTATTTTTGTTTTGGAAAATTCCTAAAGAACCTCATTTGGAAAATAAAAATAAAATCCTTTCAAACCATTTTTAAAAAAGTAAAACATGAATAAAAATGGATTAAAATTTTTAGCAGATAATATTATAAATTTTTTAAAATATTATAATATAAAATGGACATGGAATAGAAATATTCCAAAGTGGATACTTAAATATAAACAACCCTAAAGAATTATGAGATTGTGAAATAACCCATACCTTAGGTTCAATTTCGTCCGTACATGTAGGAAAATCCTATAATGTGGTTTTAAACATATAATTAACTTATAAAAGAATCATATTAATATTTATTATATCATATATGATCCAATTATAACATTTACCACATGTTTATAAATAATATTTTATTTATTTCACTTTTTGGGTGTTAATTTTCTAGTTTTCTGGTGCTTGTTTTCTGTTGAAAGTCCTAGTTATATTTCATAGTATATAGATTAAAAATATCTAGAATAATATTAATGTCATAAATATATTATTTAATCATTAAAAACATTTTTACCACCTTTATTTAATTTTGAACATATAAAAATAATCACATCATTTTGTGGAGATAGTAGGTCATACGTCTGCACGAGTGCTGATATCATTTAGAAATGGATGAAAGGGTAAGGAAGTGGTTTGTATATTAATTTTATAGAGTAAATATAATGTTTTATTTAACCTTTATATAAAATATTCCATCATTATGATCATATGATTAAAGTTGTGATGATAAATTAATTACACAACTTTCTGGAGATGGTAAGCCATACACATGCATACACGGTGCATTTGTTTTTTATAGGACAGATAATAGATATAATATGGTTGTTTAATCATCAATTTAAAATATAATTATATATATTATAATGGATTTATTATTTTATTATATAAACAACACATGAAGAGGAAGTATAAGAATAAATGAACTGGAATGTGTTGGTAAACACGATTACTTGTTCTTCGGCGAACTTCCTCGGGATTTCATCTCAGGGGATCTATGGATGGTATTTTTGGAATACCAATATTTATAGAACATGTATAATAATTTTTAAAAGAGAAACGTTTTAGGTTTTGGTTGAGATAAATGGATCAAAGTGGTGTGAATAAGTGATGGAGGAGGTTCCCTTTTATAATTTATGTGAGGGGCACTTTTCGAAACTCTCAAAATATTAAATAAATATAAATTTATTTTGAATTTAAAATACATTAAAATAAAATTTTATTGAATATAATATAGTATATGGTTGTAATATAATAAAAAATTATAATTTAGACCTATTTTTGTGTGAATATATACCTTATCATTTTTTGTTAACCCTTTGGTTAAATATTTTTTACTTTAGTGGAGCAACCATTATTTTTATTATAAAAGGTTAATAATGTCACTATAAATTTAAAAATGACTCATAAATGGAAAATTTATTATTTTTAAGAAAATATTACATTTACATGGATAAAAATAATATTTTAATTTTTTTTTAGTGATTTAATAATATATTATTTTGATAAATTATCATTAATGTTAGTTTTTGACACTATTCATTAAGTTGACTTCAAATACATCAAGAAAAAGTGGGAATTATAATATAATGATTTAAAACAAATATAATATATCAAATAGGTATATAAAATTAGTTATTAACCTTAAATAATCCAAATTATATTAAAATTATTATTTTTAAAATCTATTTTTTATCTTTTTAATTAAATAAATACCGTTTTAGTATTACAAAAGCATTTAAGGTAATTGTATAATTTATAAAAATTAAAAATAATTTTATTAAATTAAATTAATTTCATTAATATTAAAATTAACATTTATTTTAGTTAAAATAGTTCTTTTGTTTGCATTTTGAGACAAAAAAGATATTAAAAACAAAAAGAGTGACATTTTGTAACTATCACTGATTTAAATATCATATAAGTGATTTTCATGGAAAAGTGTCCATTAAGTAACTAAAATTAGATGATTATGTGATAAGGGTATAATAATATTAAAAATATAAAATTTACATAAGTTATTACTAAATTATTACCTCAATCTTGTGGTTTTAACCATTATTTAACCACTTTACTCTTACCATGAAAACATGAATATTTATTATTCGATGGTTTATATAGTTACCATAAAATGCCAAAAGAACCATAAATGGATCATGAATGTTATTTTAAAACCAATCCCTATAATTTTTCAAAATTTAATATATTTAGAAATTTTATATCATTAATAAAATATTATTTACTATAAAATATTCATATTATCAATCTTTGAACTATTAATTACACTGAATTTAATAATATAAAGATAAAAAATATAAATATAAAATATTATTTATTACATCCCTAACATGCCAAGGTAATATTTAATTTTTTATCACATTAATTATATAAAATATATTGATTTTAATATTTTTAATATCATTTATTTGATATTTTCATTAATTAAATAATTATTGCACCATCATTGTGCAAGATTATAAGGTATTTATTTCTTCTCTAAAAAATTAAAACAAATTTACATGATTAATATATATAATTTATATTTAAAATTTATATTTAAAGTATAATATACCATTTGGATAGACCCACATGAAAAAATTATATATTTTTTAAAATCATCATTGTGATATTTTTTAATTTTATTTAAGTAAAATATTATAAATTTCATAATAATTTCCTAAAAGTATAAAATGGTCATATTTCTAATAATTTAATGATAAGGGTTAAAAATTATTCATCTAATAAAATTTGTGCATGTTTTAGTGTCATTTTCTAGTCCTTATCAATTTATTTTTAACCTACAATACCCAATTTACCCTTTAACTTAGTAATTACAACTTCAAAGATTACTATTCATATTGACAAAAAATAAAATAGAGAAATATACAAAATTTTTTTCCCCATAAAAGAAATATAACATCAATTATTAAAAATTCAAAACACTTAAATTTCAGAATTTAATTTTAAATTAAACCTGAAAAACAAAATGGAATTTTTATAAAAAAAGATATTTTAAGTACAAAAATGTTCTTATAAAAAATAATGTATATGAATGATTAAAATGAAATAAATTAGATTATTTATGAATATGTTTTATTTATTTTATATTGAGACCAAATTCAAATCATAAAGATACTTTTAATATAATGAAATTGATAATTTTTTAACAATTGGTTTTTTTCTTTTCATTGGAAAATCAATCTTCTCAAAAAGTTACAAAAAATAACCAGAATTTAATTTTTTAATTTGAATATTTCTAAAATTATATAAGTTTTATATAATACAATTTATATAACTTCAATAAATTTGTTACAATTTTTACTCTTAAAAATAAATTAAACCATTTTGAAAGGAAACATATTTTTAAAGAATAAAATGATTTTACTAAAAATTAATTTCTTATTCAGAAATAATTAATTAATAAATTAAAAATGTGTAGAAAAATTATACATTTCATAATATAGTAAATCCAATTCACATGCACCAATTTAATGACTATTTTATAATGTCCTTGTTAAATTAATAGTCTTTTTGAGTTCATCTAAGTTTGATGTTTCGTACAATGTAAGTTATCGTAGGTTTTAAATTTGAAAATAGAAATAAATTAAAATATTGGGGTGTTACAGTAAATATTTTAGGATCCCCCATGGAACTCATCTTAAAAATATGACACCTCACGTGTTTAATGACGCATTCCCTTACTACTGATCAAATGGTTTTTTCCTGGAAAAATAGATAAATAACCCCAGTCTAAAGCATGTTAACCTCATATTAATGATTATCCTCCACTTTATTTCATTCCATTCATGAGAATATACCTACGAATTAATTCACTGGCCGATTCAGTCATGCACACAAACTACCATGCCCATCAAACTCAATCTTGAAACCCAAGAAACCTATGAGATTAAACAGGAACCAGAGTAATCAACTTACATATATCTCAAAACATGATCACCTTTATTTAATTTTTCTCTACATGAGCATATGACCAAAATCACTACCTCAAAAATAATCTTCAAACCCAAGATAACCCCTCTTATAGGTTTCCTTTGATCAAACTAAACACAGACTCAAAAAGGTCTAAGTTATAACTAAGGGTATCTTGGTATTTCACATATCTGTACCCATCAAGTCTTGTATTAGGGTTACTAGGTCCATCCAAAAATCCCAAATATCAACCCTCTGAAAAATTTCACAACTCATTAGTAATCACACATACTATGATCCCAACCTTTACATGGCATCTTATGTACATGTCAACCATCACTAAGGGAGGTAATAATTACAATGAATAATTTGGTTCTAAACCAGTCATCATGTGATCAATTTTATTGATTTTGAATTAATCATTATAGTGGAAACAACCCTTTATGTTTTAATTGGCATCCCATTTTATTTTAACCCATTGGTAACTCATAAATTACAAATAATTATAGTGGCATGACCTGCGAAGTACCGGCCTACCAGACGATGATCCTCTTCAAGAATCCTCAGAAGTGACTATTACTTGGTGGTTCATAATATGAATGAGTAGTATGGTAATGTACATATCCTTAATGGGAATCCCTATACTGTAATAAACCCTTGAATTTCTTGATCAACATAAACATTTAGGTACCCATCAGAATTAACCTTAATGATTTGACTAGATAACCATAAATAAGGATGATTAAGTGACATTTCATAGAAACAAATGGCCAATCACCATATAGGTTGTTATAAATCAGTAGTTATCCACACATGAAAAGGATACACCCACATATGGTCTATTGAAAGGGGTATTTTCTATCCAATTTTACCTATGAGTGTAAAAAACACACACAAAACTTCCTCTCAAATTATCTATGTCATACCTCACATACAAGATGTAGTTAATTATAATTTCATTCTTATATATACAGGATAACACCGTATATATTATTACTGACACTTTAAATAAACAAATATGAGTAAAAACCAATGATGGGTCAAACCCTTAAGAACCATGTTCCCTATCACCCCACTATGGTCACTACACCTCATGTTCATGAGGAATGAGTCATCATCCTCACTGGAGAATGAATAACTATAGATCTAAATGAATCGTAATAGAGAATGTTATATAGTCGGTCTAACTATATATATTACCGCCGATAAACTATATATGAAAACATCATTTTGGTAGTTTTGATACTTTAAATAGTTATACACATTCATCAGAAAAATCAAATACAAGTAGGCCTATAACATGTAGACCCTATGTGCCAAGTATGATGTGTGGGACATCTCTTTACTCTATAGGAAAAGATTGAAAATAAATCAATGGGATGTATCAAATGGACTGAGATCTAGAAATCCCAAATTAATCATAAACTCAAAACCACATGTGTGTCACTAAAATATTTTTTTATACAATTATAACATCAAAAAACAAGAAAAATATTCTATATCCCTAGAAACCTGTACTTGTTACCAGAACATGTGTTCTTGATGCCCCGGTCTGATATCCATCACATGCTCTAACACATTCCTAATAACCCTCTCTACCATATCCCAAACTGTAATACAATAGGAAAGGAACCAATTTTATACCACTTTGTCGCATCCAAACCTGATTCACTCAATAAATAGTATTTGAATCTGTTGGGAACAAGTAATCAAGTGTTCCTCTGTATAAGTGAGAGGCTTTCGACTAGTACTGATGCCATATGGTGTGTATGTGGTATTAGATCAAGAAAAACTAGAGAAATTAATAAATATAATCTATAATTATAAATAATCAAAGTGAGGAAGAATTAAATATACATAAGGATATAATAAATGAAATATAGTTAAGGCTCAAACAACCATGTCCTACATACAACACCGATATACCATTGGACCAATCACAAATACAATAAAATAAAATAATAAAAATAAAAGAACATAGATCCAATTCTATCTTCGATCCAAACCATATACCTGGTGACCTTGAATCTTTAACTACACATTCCTAATCACATAAAACCTTGTGAGGTTCTCTACTCAATGGTATAATCTTGGGCCTCACCCTTTCCATCATGTATCTTTGATCAACATAAAAGAAGAAATAAGGTCTAGATGCACACCAATGTTCATGTACAATGGGTGGGAAATACATCTCAATAATATAACTCCAATGTTGAACCTATAAAGTACCTTTATAAGTGTATTTTCATGCAATATGATCAGTCTATCCATGAAACAATTCAAATAAAGTAAATAAAATAAATCCATAGTGGATCCTTGGGTTTGTGATCCAAATTGACTAGACATCACATGAATAAGTCATTGTCACAGATTTCATACAACACAATATGTGTATAATCTATTATATCCTTGGTTTTGTGAACAAAATCAACCATACCAACTTTTTCAATTACCATAAATGTCTATGATCAAGATACTTCACCATAAAGTATACAATATATAGCCCCAGGATCATCCATAATCGCCACCACTATATAAAGTTAGGGCAATAGGTATCTACTATAAAATCTTCTACATTTGGTTTATAGATGCATATCATTCCACTAAATCCATATTTAATCTTGTCAAATGTCTAATTTATAGGTATCGGTTTATAGGAAATTGTAAAATTGTGACATGGATGATTCGTAAGGGGGATGACCACGACGTAATATATAAGGAATACTCTCCTGGATCTATAGTAAAAACTTGTCGTCAATCAATAACTCGTTCAAAGTACCATTACACGTGTCTATAAGAAATTTAATAAGAATAGTTAACCAGATCTTAAGCAGTATCCAAGTCATCTATCAAGGTGATCATCATAAATCCTTGAGAGTGATCGGGGGAATAACATCCGTCTGACAACATCATCTATGTACAATATAAAGGAAATGATCTTATAGATACTAGGAATATAATAATGTAAAACTGAATAAATAAGTATCCTAAGAAAGATCCTAGGAAGTACCTCAAGGTATCTCCATTATACCATTACATCGTATCATACACATAGTATGAGTTCCCAGAAGATCATATAGAATTCATAGATGCATAAATAGTAAATGAATTTAAGAATAAGTAAATGAGTAATTTTGGATTAATTACTAAACCCATAACGACTTCCATATCACTTTGGGATTACTTGTTTAGTATGAGTTCTAAGGTGATGTCTACAATCATCTCTACCTAAACCAATAATTCACTAGGTTAGGGTCAATCAACCACCAAGGCACCCACTCATGGTTCGTTATGTCATTACATATGAGTGTCATACCTTGAGGGACCCTCTAAGTCAAAATATAAATAGAGCTATTTCTCTTGGGATCCTCTAAGTCATCACATAAGTAGGGGAAATATTCTTGGGATCCTTAGAATTGGTACAAAAGTGATGCCATCCATCTAAGGAATTCTAGGGGTTAAAACATAGGTGAAGAAATCATTCATGGTATTCTCTATGTAAGATCATAAAAAAGGAACACCTATTGGGATCCAAGGTTATAAGTTTGTCTATTGATCTAGATCCCATATTCTAGGGTACACATGCCTTCTAGTAGTTCTAACACACAAAATTGACTCTTGGACTCATGGGAAGGTCACTTAAACATCGATCTATAGAGATGGATCATGGATCATATCAGTTCATGGAACCACTCTATTTTTGTTTAAACTACGAAACTATTAGTATACTCAAGTCAAATATCCATACTTATAACATGGTACTGTCCCAATTTACACTAGTTTAGGACCTTGGTGATCTTGTTCCATGTCCTCAAATCATTCACATGTCCCTAAAGTGGGCATCATCATAGGTATCACTATTAGGGACAATATAATCCACTTGATAGAGGTGGAACTACTCCATTATATATTTCTATACCCAAAAATATCTTTTAGGAATCCATAAAACAACCTAATGGTTCCCCAATTATGATATATGTAGAAAAACACTCAAATTGGACTCCTATTTTTTCCTATTTCGACTCCTGGGTGTAAAATCACCCAAGACCATCAAATAAATAATAGTGGAATAGTACATGACTTTTACCTTTAGTACACTATGCATATATAAAAAACTCATACCTACCCATGAACTTTTATGTGGTTTGGAACACGTGGGGTCTGGAAAAATACTATTACACGGCTAAAGAAATCATGGGGTATGGATTTGTACTATTACACAGCCAGGGAAAACATAGGTTCTAGATGTGTTCTAAAATATGACAAGGCCACACCTAGGGCCTGTCCATATAGTACTACATGACCATGTCCCCCTTACATGGGGTGTATGATCAAGTACCAAACCACATGTCCATGTACGAATATTGGATGTGCACTATGATTACAAGCCATGTAGTCCCAAAAAGTCCATCTGTCCATGTAATTGGCTACATGGACAAGTAACACTACAAAACGTTTACTCCATGTATACAAATTATACTTTCCAAAACATCATCTTCACTCAATATAAAGAAAAAATGTTTTGTGTTCATAGAAATAAATTCCATGTGATTGGTATTTAATAATTTAAAACCCAAATAATTGGACTAAAAACCTATTTTCACCAAATTAAGCATCGATTGACCCATACGGGGTCCTTAGAACCCATTATAGGGTCTTAAAACTATAAAGTAGAAAATCTGGGTCCTTAGAAACCAATATAAAGACTCAAAAATATAATATAAAAAATATAAGAGGATTTTCAACAAAAACATAAAAACACACCACCTTGGTGTGGAATCCATTGATGCTTCGCCTGTATTCATGTTCCATAGCTGTTGTATGATGATCTCGATCCTCCTAAGATCCATGATGGTACCTCCCTTATTTTTTCCAATATATCCCCCTATCCTCTCCCAATTGTAGAAAGGATAATCCCCAAAGAGATAATACATGAGTATCAAAGAATTAATAGAAATAAAAGGGAAAAATAATAGGAAGAAAAATGGAAAATAAATTAAAAATAATAAAAAAAGAAACGAAAAAAAATAGAATCAGGTCCAACCCTAATTCCCAATGTGAGTATATTCCTTGACTAGGAAAAAAAATCCATTACAAACTGAACTATGAAGACGGAATCTCAATCCAAGGATCCATTTAAATGACATTTTAAAACAAACATACGTGAATAAATTAATATTTAATCAATAAAATATTATATAGTAATTATTCTTGGAAAATTCCAATAGATCATAATTCCACAAAACTCTTATACTTGTGTAAAAATCCTAATATAGGGATATATAAATTAATTTATAAAATATACTAAGAAAAAATATCTATTTTACCCCTAATTAGTTTTAGAAAGTATAAATTAAAATTTCTACTCAATTTTACTCTCTAAAAAACATGCATCTTTACAAAAAATTACATCAAAATGGATTTTGTGATATTTTTTCAAAACTAAATGATCTTAAAAAGAAACATAATATATTTATTTTTAAAACAAATCAATATTTAGATGAAAAAGTGAATTTTGAATTAATGTAAAAAAGAACAACAATTTATTTAAAATTTGTAATTTAAAATTAATGATCTTAACAATACACTTTCTCATTTTCTCATGGGTAAAAAATTTTAAATATATTTTAGGTTATAAACAACCTATTAACAAATCAATATGTTTTTGGGTTTTTCAAAAAAATAAAGGTTTCACAACAATTATAAAAACACTAATTTTATCAATTAAATTTATCAAAATAAACTTTTTAATTATTTTAATAATGTTTTTCAAATTTTTTATGAATGAAATTTTAAAAATTATAGATATAGAAGAAAAAAATTTATTCATCTTCCTTATCATACATTAGATGAAAAAATTATATAAATAAGTGTGTATTCCAAAATATTTATTATCTAAAGTATACCATAGATATTGGTACCAAAAGATATAGTTTCTTAATATTTTTTAAAATAATAGGAAAACCGAATGATCTAATGGTATATAGACAGTGGGTGATCGAGACATATGGGTAACGATCCTTTCAAAATCAACAATCTTGAAGAATTTTATGGAGGAAATTCCACTTTTTGTGAAAATTCAACTTGAAAAATTACCAGTATAGGTATGATTAGTTTCAAAAGCTCTAATATAAGTAATGATGTTTTTTTTCAAATGAATAGAGCATAATTTACAAATTATTAGTCAATTTTGTGATAGATTTTTCAAATTTTTTTTTAAAATGGTTTTTGTAAAGTTTATAATTTTAAAGGATTGATTTTATTTACCTCATATAACAATAAAAATGTAAATATTATTGATTTAAAATATCTTTCTAGTCAAAATGAAAAGTTGTTAAGTGCACAAAATAATGAATCATGGATTTGGAATCAGTTCCCAAGTCATTATAAAATACACTCACTTGTTAAACATAACTGTAACCAACATTTGTGTGATTTACCAAAATTTTATTTCAAAGATAATTTAGTTTATGAAAATTTATAACTATAAATGTTAAACAAAAATTATTTCAAAACTAAAAACCTTGTTCCGTCTTCTAAAGTATTTGAACTATTCTGTATTACCTTTATGGACAAACTGATTTTACTAATACCATAGGTAAAAAGTACACCTTTGTAATTATTGATGAATTTACAATATTTACATGGGTTTTCTTCTTAGATTGTAAAAATGAGTCTTGTAATTTCTTTATCAACTTATTAAGGAAATCAAACAATGAAAATAGTGACCATGGTAGATAATTTGATAACAAATACTTTGACGAGTTTTGTTATTATAAAGGTTATCATCACTCCTTCTCCAGTCTGAGAACACCTCAAAAAAATGGGGTTTTCAAACAATGACTTTGGACCCTAAAGTAAATGTCTAGGACTATATTGAAAAAGTTTTACCTTCCTCAAATATTCTATGATGTAGTGGTCAATACTTTATAATTTATCCATAACCATGTCCTAATAAAACCCATGTTAGGAAAAAACCCATATGAACTTTTTAAAGGAAAAATTTCAAAATTCGACTTCTTTAAATTTTTCATTTGTAAATTATTTATCCTTAACACCATGGATAATCTATAAATTTTTACCATAAACCATATAAAGGTATATCTCTTGGGTACTCAAACCCAAGTAATGTTTTCTGAGTTATCAATAACAAGAAAAAGACCCTAGAAGAGTCCATTCACCTCAAATACAATGAAAATATTCCAAAATATCATCCCCAAAATGATGATGATTTTGACCAACCTAGTTAACCTTTTCATAAACCTCAATATTTTAAAAAAATGAAGTTGTTATAGAAACCCCATCTAATCCATTTCATATCTCTTGGATTCAATCAAAATACCATCTTCTTGATAATTTTATGAGTGAATTACAATAGGGAACTCATATTATATGGTATTTCAAAATGATGTTGAACATTAATATTTTCTATCTCGCCTTGAATATCATTCCGCTGATGATTTTATCAATGTGAAAATTTGATAATTTCAATGAAATATTTGAAATTTGTTTTCTAAGGAATAACATTTGGACTCTTAACGAACATTTAGATAATCGTCATATTATTAGCAATAGGTTATTTTTTCGAAACAAACTTGACAATCAAGGAACTATCATTCATAAAAATAATTAAGCTGTTGACAATTAACATAATTAAGAAGAAGTTATTGATTATGGTGAAATATTTTCACTCATTATGCAACATTAATCACTTAGAATTTTTTTGGTATCCACCACTAGTTTTATTAAAAAACATTTATAATCTGATTTCAAAAGTTATTTTCCAAATTGATTTATTTTTTAATATCTTTTTATGGACCAAAAAGTAGGTTTTGAAATTCATAGTTTTTGGAATCAAGTTTTTATGCAAACCAAAAATCTATATTGTTTAAGAAAAGCACTCTAGGATTGGTATAATAGGTTAACTAAATTTATTTTATCAGATAATTACAAAATGTGGAAAGTAGATTTAACCATTTTTTATAAAAATTAAAAATAATTTTTAAAATTTTCATATTTATGTGGATGATTCTATGTTTAGCACAACTAAAGAAAAAAATTTGTAATTAATTTTATAATTTAAGAAATACAGTGTTTGAAAATAATTTTATGGGAGAACATAAATTCTTCCTTGGTTTTCAAATTTCTCAAAATTATGATGAAACCTTTTTAAACCAAAGTAAATACAATAATAAGATTATAAAGAAGTTTATTATAGGCCTTGGTAAAGAAATTCGAACACCCATGAGTATAACTTGTAAGAATAAATTAGATAAAGATGACCAATTTACTGATAATAATCTTTATAGAAGTATGACTTTAAGTCTACTTTAACTACCATGAACCATCCAGACAACATGTTCAGTATATACCACTGTGCTCATTGTAACACTCTATTTCTTACTATTCCATTTTTAAAGGATACAAAATAGATATGAAAATCACTAGTGGAACATGTTATATACTATATAAATAAATCATATCTTTTATGAGTAATAATAAATATTTTTGGTCCCTTTATATTTCCAAAGTGGAATACAAAGCTGTTGGGAGTTGTTGCACCCAAGATATATGGATGAAAAATACTCTCTTAGAATTTTAGTTAACATATTCTCTCATCCATATCATGTGTGAAAAAACTAGTGTAATTAGTATCTCTATAAATCATATCCAACACTCTCACACTAAAAACATTAACACGAGACACCATTTTGTATGAGATCACTTTCAGAAAGTTGATATCATTTTTAACTTTTTTTCTCAAACTTTAAATTAAAAATATCTTCACCAAACCCCTTTATCTTAATCACTATAACTTTATTAAATATTATTTGGGTATGATTAGAATGTGATAATTATGTCTTAATCAATTATATTCTTGATGATTTTGAAATTTGTTTTTAAAATCATTTTCTAAGATAGATTTAAAATAAGCTGTTTTAAAAATTTTCATAATTTTTGTAAAGTAAAGTGGCTATGATAATTGAATAAAAACAAGAATTTATTGATAAAAATAAGTTTATTTTGTTATTTTACAGATTACCAAAAGTATTTATCTAGAAAAAATTTCATTTGGGTTTTTACCCTTTCTCAACCCTGGGCATGGTGAGTGGGTGTTTACTGCACACCTACTTTGAAAATCCAGAGAATATTTATGTGGTTTATTTATATAATCATTTATAAACCTTAATCATGTAATTAATTTTTAAATATAGTCTATGTATTTTATTTCTTAATTTTTTTTCTTTATTAGTGGATGTGATCACTTTATCTTAAGTTATACATTATTTTAGGGGAATCAAATCTTGTTAATACAGGAATGATCATAGAAGAGAAACAATTTTTTTAAAATATTATTTTTTAAAATTATATTATATTATATTTTACTTAAAAAAATTTAATTAAAAAGTATTTCAAAATTTATTTTTTCTATTTTTAACTAAATATTTATTGAAAATATATTTTTGAAATGTTTTAAAGTTTTTCATGTTTTTCAAAAAAATTATTTTTTATCCCTCTCAAATGTACATTAATAATGAAAAATGTAGTTATAAAACATTATATATTTTTTATATAACCTTGAATATGTATCATTTTTGATAATCTAAAAGGGGGAATGGTTTATCTTTTCTCTAAAAGTGAGGGAAAAGTTAACTTTATTTTTTGAGGGAGAATATTTTGTTGTTATTCTTAGGGGTATAATTGTTGGTATCTCATAAAATTAAAAAGTTATTGTCTTTTTTAATTTAATATAATGTTTATCTAATTATATTCTTATTTTAAGTCACTCATTGTTCAAGTTTTTATGATCATTAAAAAAGAAGATATTATTTTCCTTCTCAATATTCTTTAATTTTAAGGATCCTAGAAACTCTTAAAAATTGTAACATGTTTGGTAGCATAACTTGATGATATATTATTAAGCTCATGAAATATCCTTGAAAAAGTTTTAATGGAATTTATAAGAATTTTAATAAGGATATAAGAATAATATATGTTTTTTGAAAAATTTTAGGATCCACTTCATAAAGCACATGGTTGCAAGAAGCACCAACCAACCAGTGTGGTGCCACTGACCAACCGACGGCATGACTAGGAGCTTCCCCAACCACTTGGAACCTTTATGGTGGAGTAAAATTAAATAGTAGAAACTAATGTATAGAAATAATGCAACTAATAAGAATATATTGGCGAGACAGTGGAAGAAGTCAGTGTGTATGTGTCTCTAGGTAGGCCACTAGCTACTTGATGAAGATAACTATGTATCCGGTGGTGTTGGGCTAGCATCTTAGAGACTAGAATTTATGGGGGTAAGAACTCATTTTTTGGTCTATTCAAAATCTTAAAGACCATTGGTAAATTCCAAAATATTACTGAATCTTTCAATCTAGTAAATTTAGACCTTGGTGACTTTGGAAACTCACATTCTCATCCTATCTTTAATGCTAATACTCTAGGTTCTTAAATTTTATTCAAAGATATCTCTTTTATATATCTTATTTTATTCATTTGATAGCATGGAAAATTCTTTTGTTCTTTTCATTTTATTATTTATTCTCATTCTATCATAGTGATATTGATATACTTTGAGATAATTGACACTGTAATAAATATGATTATTTCCTAGAAATCCTCTTATCTTATTCCTTATATATTTGGTTCTCACTAATGTTATAGTGAGGGAATTTGGTTTTCTTAATTTTTTTTTTAAAAATGAAAGGGAGTGTTCTTCTTGGGGCTTTTATCATTCTTGTTAAATATCAAGTGTCTATTATATTTTAGGTTTCTTCCTATAACAAAACAATCAAGAAAAAGTTTCGGTATCTTGGATACTTTTAAAGACAAGGGACTAATACATAAAATCCTCAAAAAATTATATTTTTATACATAGTGTGTCTTTTATATTTATTTATAATGTTATTTACCAAACATTTTTACTTATTTAATTTCTGTAATTTAATTTATTTATATTTTTTTTTCATTATTTCATTAAAATGTTTAATCCATAAAATGTTCATAATTAAATTATTCTTGAATAAATATTTGTTTTATTCATGCACTTTTTTATTTTAACTTTTATTATTTTATCTTTAATATGTATTAGTTTCTTAAATCCCTTTTACTGAGTCTTATAAACTTGGATCGATTTCCATTTTTTTTATAAAGGTCAAGTCACACCATGTTTTCCATTTTTCTATTTTAAAACCTACAGAACACCCCACCATGAGTCAAACTATGATGATATATATTTTTTACAAGGCCATATTAAGATGATATTAATTATCTATCATGTTCTTACAACATGGGTTAATAATAATATAGTTATAATTTTAAAAATTTATTCATAATCACATGAAGAAAACAGAAATGAACCAACCATACAACCAATTCATAAGATATTATTAAAATTATTTTAAAGTATTTAATGAATAATATGAGTAGTTGCATCCTCCCCACCACTTTTAATATTTCTTTTGAAAAGAATAATTCACTCAAAGAGATATAGGTATTGAGATCCCATGGGGTTATCTCACTCCCATGAGCTCTCTTATATACTCCCATTATTAAACAATATACACACCAAAAGTATCATATACCATTGAATGTAATTATATAACCTATCCCTTATCCATATCAGATACAATAAAAATTTAGTTTTATCTATGACATAATTATCTCTATAGTTAATAATGAGTGATGGATCATGAACATAAAAACTTAGTTGTGATGCATGGAAGAAATTTTAAACTTTGTCCAAATATATGAGTGAAGCTATGTGGTAAGAAACCTCACCTACTATTTGTTGAATCTAGAACATCCTGATCAACTTTAGAGATAACTTTCTCCCTTGACTAAATCTCTGAAATCTTCATTTAGTTGATATATTAAAGAACACATGACCACCTTTGTTTAACTCCAAATCTATCCATCATCAGTTTGTATTGGAGTTATGATACCTCTATCCTATCCTCATATTCTCAAGGGTTAATACACCTTCTATATTTTCAAACACACATGATTAGCTCCCCTAAGATATTCATTACAAATATTTGACTCATATCAGGGTAACCTATGCGGTATTCAATTTAATGCCTCAAATGGTTCCATATAGATAGTTGGGTTGTACTTATTATTATATGAAAACTCAATTGAAGTTGCTCATCCTCTCAGATCCAAATGAAATTGAACGTATAATCTGATAAAATATATTTATGATCTTTCAGTCCATGTAAAATTCCAAAATTTTAATATAATATTACCTATTAATAATTCAATGTGTTAAAAATCTTACACTATAAAAAACACCAAACTAAATTTTTTATATATATTTATATAAAATATAACAATTTAAGGATGAAAATTAAAACCTAAATGTTCAGTTAACAACCCAAATCTTCTGGCCCATTACTTTTGAAAAAAAATCTGATATTTTAGGTGCCCGAGGTAAGTCCGGGGTGTTTTTAAGACATTTCATACATTTATGGAGGTATGTAAATTCTAGCTGTAGGTAATTTTGGTTGTAGGCAATTCTCGAATTAGGTAATTTTTCCAGTTGGTAATTATGGTGGTACGTAATTATAGAGGTAGTTAATTTTTAGTGGTCGGTAATTTTTGGAAGCAGGTAATTTTTTTCAGAAGGTAATTTTTTGAGGTAGGTAATTTCCAATGGTAGGTAATTCTGAAATTTTTCCATTTTTCCAAAAATTTCAATATTTTTTTGTTGTATTTTATGATAAAGATGGGTTTAATTCCTTAATTGAGGGGTTTGAAATCAATTTTAAAGGTTTTTATAATGATCCATACTTAACATACATTGTTATTACTTCAGAATTTAAGCATACCTATTACAACATATAATAAAACCATGACAGGACTGTATAGGTTTAGTTTCTTTAGAAACTGGGAAACCGAAACAACTGGTTCATAAATCATCTATATTGTATCCCACTTATTTCAGCATATCTAGAGTTCATTTTGGCATATCCTACTTAATACCCTTCTTCCTGACTTTGGGAAAATAGAGCATACAAAAGGGTGAGCTCAAATGCTCAGTAAGGGTAAATAAATGAAAATATCAATCCTATCATATTCATAAGAGCACAACATTTTGAAAATCTTAGCCTGACTAAGAGATCATAATATATTGACATGGGATAAATCATAGTAATGAAATGTAATTCCAATAATCATTACATAAAACATGAAACTTTGTGGCATATACACATAATCATAGAAAATCATTTCATATTAGTCAAGACTCGTTTCCAAGACAATCATAGTGGACAAAGTCCATTACTAAACTGAGTTCACTCTTCATTCGAGTCCTGTATCACTTAACCTGATTAACTTTTCGTTTCATCCATGTATATCTAATGATATATACATCTTTACCCAATGCATTGGAGGGATATATAGGTCCCACCCATCTCATAATGAAACTATTCTTATGTGTGCCACAAAATCATAAATCATACATCATAGCATAACCCATGTAATAAAAATAGGACTCTTAAACATCATGCCATCATAACATAATCCTTATAAGATAAAAGGACTTCATAAAAATAATTCCAACATAACATAATCAAATCAATGTAATAATAGAGATATGAAAAAAACCCTATATTATCTTAGATGGAAAATAATTTTAATAAAACATCCATTCTTGAGGAAAATATCCTTTCTACTTGAAAAACATTTTTCCTTTCTTAACATGTCATAAAATTTTAAACTAAAAGAAGTTAATTAAAAATAAACTATAAAACATGTAAATTAAGCTTCATGGAAATAATGTTCTATGAAATCATAAAAATCAATTCATGCTGTATAAGTCAAAAAAACATTCCTCTTGTACTTTGGCCGGAAAAGTAAAAAAGTATCTCATATGGAAAAGGACAAAATATTACTTTCATATATTTTACTAAAAATTTACCAAAAGGTAAAATTGGATTTAAAAAATTGTATGAGGATAGAAATAATATTAAATATTGTGGAAACATGTATGTGAATGATAAATATTCCCCAGTAAATTCTGAAGTATAAATAGTCTCGGATAAAAATGAGATTGTGAGATTTTTCCTTACCTTAGTTCCGATATGCTTTGTTCGTATCCGAAACTCCTGTATAATGATTTAAATAATTTAATTGACTTATTACATAATCATATTCATTGTTATGATATCATATATGGTCATATTATTATCTTCTTATTAGTAATATTTCTTTGCTACTTGTTATTCGGGTGTTCATTGGTTTAAGTTTTTATGCGTGTTTTGTCGAATACATTCTTATTCCTCTTTTTAGGTTATAGATAAATCATTTAAATAATGGTATTAGTATAATTTATATCAGATTTATTCATTCCATTTGTTTATAAAATCATGGTTTAGTGAAGATCATGTAGAAAGAATCACATCGCAAAGTGGAGACGGTAAGCCGTACATACGCATGAGCGATGATATCGTTCCTATAATTATTGAATGGTATTATAGTGGATGATAGAATATCTCCGAATTAGTATAATGTTATAATAATCATATATAGTTATTGTTTACACCATTATACCCTTCCAAGTAGGGTAGGGGAGGAAAACAGATTACACCACGGTGTGGAGACGATATTCTGTACGTACGCACGTGCGGTGATTTTGTTTTTCGTAGGATTGATAGAAGGTGAAATACGGTTGTTTCAAATTTATAATAATATATCAGTTTATGAGTGATACTTATGTTATTAATTTATTATGAAACAAATAAATAAGAGGATGTAGAAGAAGAAATAACTTGGAAAGAATTGGTAAAGGATATTACCTCTTCTTCGACGAGCCTCTTCTAAACCTCCTCTTAGGGCACTAAATTTGGACTTTGAAGATGACTAGGACCTCTAGTTTGTTTCTAGGGAAGGGGAGAGGAGAAATTGGCAGGGTTTGGACGAGATTGAAGGCTCAAAATGGTGTGATAACGAGAGAGAGGAGGTTCCCTTTTAGAAGGGAGGAGAGGGGCACCTTTGGAAACATAAGAAATATTAATTTATAATAAATTTCAAACCCACATAAAAACCTCCAAAAATAAATCAATTCAAATATGAGATGATATTGGGTTGTAATATCATCAACCAATAAAATTTATACATGTTTTGAATTAATTTTGAACCTTATCAACTTGATTTATCCTTATTTAATCTATTTTATTTTATTTTTGGTAATAATAATCTTAATTTTAAATAGTTATAAATAATTACTTATGTGTTGTTAATTTTCCATAATTGTATAATTTATGAAATTTTAGACCATATAAATTTAAATTTATAATTTTTAAATATTATTGTGTTTTTTAAACAATATTATAATATGTTATTTTTATAAAATAACAATAGTTTCAATTTTGACACTATTCATTTATTTGAATTTAAATAAAATCCATACAAAGGATATATTCAAAAAAAAAATATTTAATAGATTTATAATATTTTATATTAATCTAGAAAATTCGTGGATCACATTAAATAGTTTATATAATATTTATTTTAATATTTTTAAAATCAATTATTTGATATTTCAATCAATAAAATAATTTCAACATCACTATTGTGTCTTTATTAATGATAATTATTTAATCCCTGAAAATTATAAATAAATTCACATAATGTAGATAATTTTATTATATTTTTGGAGACTATTCATGTTCGAAGTTTTATGAAGTTTATCACTAAATTAAAATTATTACACTTATAAGATATAAGAGAGAGACTTGTTGTCACTTTCTTTGGTTTTAATTATAATTATATCATTTTCCTGGTAAATAGTCCATGAAACGAATCTATTCTTACCCATAGGTGATATTGGTAATCTTTTATTCATCCTATATAATCTTGGTAGGTGTTAGGGTAATTTTATAATCTTATTTTTACTCTTAATTACCCGATTTACCTTTAATTGTAGTAAATAAAAATTACCGTAGTTACTATTCATAATTTCAAAAAAATAAAAGTAACCTATTAACATAATTTTGACCCACTTAATCAAAATATGGAATCCATTTTTCAAAATTCAAAACACAGAAGTTTATGTAATTAATTTAAAATTAATCATGTTGTTAAGAAAACAGGTTTTAAAAGTTAAAATATTGTCAAAGATTGAAATGTTTTTACCTGTGAATTAAATGTAAAATTAATGGTAATGAAATAAATTATATTAAATAATAAAAATATATTCTAATTATACTTTAAAAACATTAAATTTTATCATTTAACCATATAAATTATCTTGATGAAAAAAGTTGTTTTTAAGAAAAAATTACCGTATTTTTACTATTCATCAAAATATGAAAGTTATCAGAAAAATATTAAAAATTTATCCAATGTAAATTTTTAAATACTGATTCAAAATGAGAATTTTAATTTGTAAAATTTGACTTGTAAACTTGTCAAAAATTATATTTAAAATGGGTGCGCCATCAAAAGGTGGTAAACCTGCATTTTTTAAAAAATGATTCTTTTATATGAAAAATTGATTTTGTTTTCATATCTCATTCTAGAAAATGTGTAAGATATATTATAATTATATAAAATTTGAAATTTGTTTAATACTATTCATAACAGCTAGTTCATAATATTATAACAATATATCATTGTTTAGTGAAACTCGGTATTTCATACAACGCAAGCTATCGAGGAAGGTTTCTCTTGCAAGTAATGCAAGCCAAACCAGTGTTGTGTGTAGTGAAAGATTCCATTGATGTATAACATAAGACATTAAAAAAATATATTTCTAATAAAATATCAGGGTGTTTGATTCTACCCCCCTTAAAATTATTTTCTCCCCCAAAATTCATCACATCGTAACAAACAGATGAAGATACCTCTCCCTCATCATATCCTCAAGTTCCCATGTACCTTCTTATAATTGGTAGTTCCTCCATAAAACATTAACCAAGAAAGAGTTATTGTTTCATAGAACTTTTTCACTATGATCCAGAATCTCTTTTGGCTATTCTTCGTAAGAAAGATCTTACTCCAGCGGTACAACTTCTGATCTTAGTACATGTGAAGGATCAGGTATGTACATTCTCAGGAGAAATAAATGGAACACATCATGAACTTGAGAGAGATTTGGTGAAAGTGCCAATCGATAAGCTTCCCTCCTAAAATGATTTAGTATTTTTAAAGGACCAATATACCTAGGGCTCGACATTCCCTTCTTTCCAAATCTCATTACTCTCTTCTAAGGAGATATTTTAAAGAACACTTTATCACCCACTTCAAAATCTAGGTCTTCTCTTCGGTTGTTGGCATAAATGCTTTTTCGACTCTGAGCTGCTCTTATGTGTTGTTGAATAGATCGGTCCTTTTCTTACATCTCATCAACAAGATCAGGTCCTAATAGCTTTCTTTTCCCAACTTCATCCCATCAAGTTAGAGTTATGAATTTCTTTCCATAGAGAGCTTCATAAGAAGCCATATGAATACTTGAGTGAAGGATATTATTATAAAAAAATTCCACCAAATGTAGGTGTTGATCCCAACCACCTTTGAAATCCATAGAGCAATATCTCAACATGTCTTCCAATGTTTGAATTGTCCTCTAAGACTGACCGTCTGTCTGAGGATGATAGGCAGTGCTGAAACTCAACTCTGTATCTAGAGCATGCTGAAGACTTTGCCAACACTTCGAGGAAAACCTTGGATCCCGATCAAATAAAATAAAAAGTGGTACTCAATGAAATCATACCACTTCCTTTACATATATCATGGCAAGCTGATCAAGAGATAAATCTTCTCTAATATCAATGAAGTGTGCCGACTTCGTAAGATGATCAACTATAACCCAAATAGCATTATTGACTTTGGATGTTTTAGGAAGTCTAGTGACAAAGTCTACAGTGATGTTTTCCCATTTCAATTATGGTATGGGTAATGGTTGTAACATTGCCTTAGAATTCTATCTTTCCACTTTAACTTGATGACAAATCAAGCATTGAGAGACATATTCATCTACATATCTTTTCATGTCATCCCACCAGAAGTACTCTTTCAGGTCCCTACACATCTTCGTGCTTCCAGGGTGAATCGAGAATGAAGAACTATGAGCCTCATCCAATATACCCTTCTTTAATTCTAGGATGGGAGGAATACAAACCTAATTCATAAACCTTATTATTTCATAACAATCACTGTGGAAGTCAGGAACATTTATCACCTTCTTTTGTAACTCTACATCTTCTTTCTATGCCTCTTTAATCTTCACATGTATAGATGGTTGAACATTCATTTGAGAAAGATAAGATTTTTCCCCTTACATTATAATTACAAGATCCATCCTTTGTAAATCCATAAATATTTGATATTTTGTTATCCACATCATGGATAAGCTAGCATGGTCTTGTCGACTTAATGCGTCTTCCACCTTGTTTGTTTTCCCAGGGTGATAATGAATTGAGTAGTCGTAATCCTTAATCAGCTCCATCCATCTTCTTTGGTGCATATTTGGTTCTTTTTGTGTGAAAATATACTTCAAACTTTTATGATCAGTATAAATATCACACATTTCTCCATAAAGATAATGCCTCCAAATCTTTAATGCGAAGATTACCGCAACTAATTCCAAATCATGAGTTGGGTAATTTTGCTCATGTATTTTCAACTATTGTGAGGCATAAGCTATAACCATATCATTTTTCATGAGAACACACCCCAATACCTTCTTGGATGCATCATTGTAGATCACAAACCTTTCTCCACTACAAGTCAATGTGAGCATAGGTGCACTGGAAAACCTTCTTTTTAACTCCTTGAAATTCTCTTCACATTCCTCTGTACAAACAAACTTTACTCCTTTCCGAGTCAATTTGGTGAGTGGGTTAGATAATATTGAAAAATCTTTCACAAAACGTCAATAATATCCAGCCAAACCAAGAGAAATTCAGATCTCAGTTACTTTTGTTGGTCTTGACCAACTTTTGATAACCTCTGTTTTTGCTGGATCCACAAATATCCCCTCTTTTGAGATAATGTGACCAAAAAGGAATCTTTTTGAAGCAAAAATTCACACTTGGTAAATTTGGTATAATGCTTCTACTTTATTAGGGTATTTAAAACAATTCTCAAGTGATCTTCATGTTCTTCCTTAGTCTTTGAATAGACAAGAATATCTTCTATAAAGACTACCACAAACTGATCAAGATAGTCTCTAAAGACTCTACTCATTAGATCTATGAATATAGGAGGGGAATTAGTAAGACCAAATGGAATCACTCTAAATTCATAGTGTCTATACCTTGTACAAAAATCCGTCTTTGGTATTTCCTCCCTTTTGACCCTTAATTGATGATACCCTGAATGAAGATCAATCTTGGAAAAGTATTGAGCTCCGCGTAGTTGGTCAAATAAGTCATCAATGCGCGGGGGAGGATATTTGTTCTTGATAATGATCTTGTTAAGTTCTCTATAATCAATGTAGAGTCTCATTGATCCATCTTTCTTATTAAAAAACAAAATAGGTGCTTCCCAAGGAGATGCACTAGGGCGTATGAATACCTTATCAATATTCTCTTGGAGTTGCTTCTTCAATTCCTTCAACTCAATTGGGGCCATTCTATAAGGTGTCTTTGAAATGGGTATAGCTCTCGGTATGAGTTCTATTGAAAAATCAACTTCACAATTTGGTGGAAGACCTAGAAATTCCTCTGGAAAGACATCATCAAACTCCCATACAATGGGAATATTCTTAATCATGAGTTTCTCTCCAACCATTTGAGATAAATGACATTCATTTATTGAAATCAAGACCCATAATATGGAAGAAATTTCTACTAGATGGTTATATTCATCCATGCATCGATAGATGATCATAGATTGATTAGGAATATGAAATGTGACTTCCCTTTTTTGGAAACTGATTTGAGCTCCATATAAAGAATGCCAATCCAAGCTATGAATCAAATCAAATTCCACTATAGGAAGGACCACAAGATTTGTAAGCAGCACTTTCCCACAAACTTCAATCGGAGAAGAATTGTAAAATTTTGATGCGATTGTTGTTCCATTAGGAGGTGTCACAGCTAACTCAACACCTAATTTTTGGGTTAGTATGGAGATACCCTTAGAAAATTATTTAGAAATAAAAGAGTGGGTGGATCCAGAATCAAATAAAACAAATTCTACTTTAGAGTGGATGGTATGTGTACCTTTCACCAATTCATTATCGTACTCCAAATCTCCGATAGAAATTTCATGTTACTTTCCTTTGTATTTGGCCTTAAGACTTTGTTGACATTGATCATCATCAACAAACCTTGGATTAGGGCATTGATTGGCATAATTCCCCATTTCATTGCACTTGTAACATTGAAGTGTAGGAGGTGAATTCTGTGTTGCCTTTTCTTTGTTTCCATCACTAGACATCTTTTTCCCATCATTGCGACATTCAATTTCCCAATGACCTTCTATTCCACACTTATAAAATTTACTTGTCCCCTTAAGATAATTCCCTTCATGTTTCTTTCAACACTTTGAGAATAAGTGAAAAATCATCTTCTTTTCAGGGTGGTCTTTAGATTTTCCTTTGAATTCCATTTTTCTCTACTTATCAAACCCATGTGACTGATGGGTTACTATAATCTCCATCTAAACCTTCAGAGCACATCGAAAAATTTCCTCATAGCTATTGAAGTCCCTTATAACTAATTCCCTTCGGAGACTTGGTTTTAAGCCACTAAAAAATCGATCGATCTTACTCTCAGGTTGGATAATAATCCCAGAAGTGTACCTTGCAAGCCTTGTAAAATTTGCTTCGTAGGTACCAACAGATTCATCATCCTTTTGCTTCTGTTCAAGAAACTCATTCTATGTCTTTTTTCGAAGAATACAAGTGAAGTACTTATTGAAAAATATGTTCTTGAACTTGTCCCATTCCATGGAGTAAATTTCATCCCTTTTCCTTGTATTCTTCACAAGATTCCATCATTGATCAGCTTCACCTTCCCAAAAATATACTGTTAAGATTAATTTATCATGTTCATAACATTGGAGGACTAAAAATATCTTTTTAGTGGTACTAATCCATTGTTCACCCACTAATAGATCAGAAGAACCGCTGAATGAAGGTGGACGCTGCCTCATGAAGGATTCAACAGAATGTTGCTCCCTCTTTTTCTTGTTTGGAAGTCCTGCATGATTCATAGCTTGAGAAAGTTGTGTGAGCTTGGATACAAGATTTTTCATTCTATCTCCCATAACGTTTGGTTGGTTAGGGGGATAATCATTGCATTTCCCGTCACATTCAACATTTACACAGTTCATTCGTGTTCCAACCATTGACTAAAACTAAGAAGCATAGTGTGAAAAACACTAATTAAAACAGAAAAAACACATAATCAGGAATAAAATTTCACACATTAGGCCTTATCACAGGTTATTCATAGCCATTTCTAAAACACTAAGATTTGTGTTTTATGCTTTGACATATCCTTAGGGTTTTTACTAAGGCTTTCACATCCTAGTTCCCAAAGGTTAACTATACCTTTCCTCTGATACCAACTATAACAACCCATAATTAAAATTCATTGCTATTACTTCATAATTAAAGCATACTTATTACAACATATAACAAAACCATGATAGGACCGTATAGGTATTGTGTCTTTAGAAACTGGGAAACATAAACAACTGGTTCATAAATCATCTACATTGACCCCCGCTTATTTAATCATATCTAGAGTCACTTTTGGAATATCATACTTAATACCCTTGTTCCTGACCTAGGGAAAAGAAAACATACAAAAGGGTGTTATAAAATGCTTAGTAGGGGTAAACAAAAGAAATATCAATCATATCATATTCATAATAATATAAAATTTTGAAAATCTTAACATGAAAAAGAGATCATAATATCATGACATGGGATAAATCATAGTGGTGAAATGTAATCCCAATAATCATAACATAAAACATGAAACTTTATGGAATATACACATAATTATAGAAAATAATTTCATATTAGTCAAGACTCATTTTCAAGACCATCATAGTAGACAAAGTCCATTACTGAACCGAGTTCACTCCTTATTCTAGTCCTATATCACTGAACCAGATTAACTTACCGTTTCATCCATGTCTATATCATGAGATATAAATCTTTACCCAATGCATTGGAGGGAGATATAGGTCCCACCAATCTCATAATGAAACCATTCTTATGTGTGCCATAAAATCATAAATCATACATCATAGCATAACCCATGTAATAAAAATGGGATTCTTAAACATCATGCCATCATAACATAATCCATATAAGATAAAAGGGATTCATAAAAATAATTCCATCATAACATAATAAAAACAATGTAATAATGGGGATATAAACATAACATTATATTATCTTAGATGGAAAATAATTTTGATAAAACACATGAACTCCATTCTTGAGGAAAATATCGTTTAAACTTGAATTTTTTTTTTCATTTCTTAACATGTCATACAATTTTAAACTAAAAGAAGTTAATTGAAAATAAACTTGAAAAAATGTAAAGTAATATTCATGGAATTAATGTTCTATAAAATCATAAAAATCCATTCATGTCGTATAAGTTAAAAAAAACATTCTTCTCTTACTTTGGTCGGAATAGTCAAAAAGTATCTCATACAGAAAAGGACAAAATATTCTTTTCATATCTTTTACTAAAAATTTTACAATAGGTAAAATTGGATTTAAAAATTTTTATGAGTATAGAAATAATATTACATATTTTGTAAACATGGATGTGGATGATAAATATGACCTAGTAAATTCTGAAGTATAAACAATCTCGGATAAAAATGAGATTGAAAGATTTTCCATTACCTTAGGTCTGATATGCTTTGTACGTATCCAAACCTCCTTTATAATGATTTAAATAATGTCATTTACTTATTCCAGATTCATATTCATTGTTATGATATCATATATGGTCATATTCTTATCTTCTTATTAGTAATATTTCATTGCTACTTGTTATTCAGCTGTTCATTGCTTTATGTTCTTATTCGTGTTTTGTTGAATAAATTCTTATTCCTCTTTTTAGGTTATAGATACATAATTTACAGAATTTTATTAGTATAATATATATCAGATTTATTCATTCAATTAGTTTATATAATCATTGTTTAGTGAAGATTATGTAGAACGAATCACATCACACCGTGGAGACGGTAAGCCGTACGTACGCACGAGTGACGATATCGTTACCATAATTATTGAATGGTATTGGAGTGGATGATAGAATATATCAGAATTAGTATCATGTTATAATAATCATATATAGTTATTCTTTACACCATTATACCCATCCAAGTAAGGTGGTGGTGAAAAAATGATTACACCACGACGTGGAGACGGTATTCCGTATGTACGCACGTGTGGTGATTTCATTTTCTATAGGATGGATAGAAGGTGAGATAGAGTTGTTTAATATTTGTAATAACATATCATTATATTAGTGATACTGATGTTATTAATTTATGATGAAACAAATAAAGAATATGATGTATAAGATGAAATAAGTTTGAAATAATCGGTAAAGGATATTACCTCTTCTTCGGCGCGCCTATTCTAAACCTCCTCTTAGGGCACTAAAGTTGGTATTTGAAGAAGACCAGGACATCTATTATGTTTCTAGGGAATGGGAGAAGATAAATTGGCAGGGGTTGGATGAGTTTGAAGGCTCAAAATTCTGTTAGAAGGAGAGGGAGGAGGTGCCCTTTTATAAGGGAGAGGGGCACCTTTGGAAACATAAAAAATATTAATTTATAATAAATTCCAACCACACTTAAAAACCATTAAAAAAGACTAAATTTGAAGATTAGATTACATTGGGTTGTAATCTCATCAACCCATAAAATTTAGACATGTTTTGAATTTATTTTACACCTTACTAAATTGATTTATCCTTATTTAATATATTTAATTTTATTTTTGGTAATAATATTATAAATTTTATATTGTTAAAAATAATTACTTATTTGTTGTGAATTATACATAATTAGATAATTTATGAAATTTTAGACCATATAAATTTAAATTTACAATTTTTAAATATTTTTGTGATTTTTAAACAATTTTATAAAATGTTATTTTTATAAAATAACTATAGTGTCAATTTTGACACTATTCATTTATTTGAATTTAAATAAAATCCAAAAAGAGCATATATTCTTAAAAAAATAGTTAATAGATTCCTAATATGTAATATCCATCTATAAAATTCTTCTACCACATTAAATAGTTCATATAATATTTAATTTAATATTTTTAAAACCATTTATTTGATATATCAATAAATAAAATAATTTCAACCTCACTATTGTGTCTTTATTAATGATAGTTATTTAATCCCTAAAAACTCTAGATAAATTTACATGATGTATATAATTTTATTAGATTTCTGGATACTATTCATGTTTGCTGTTTTATAAAGTTTATCACTAAATTAAAATTATAACACTTATAAGATATAAGAGAGTGACATGTTGTCACTTTCCTTGGTTTTAATTATAATTATATCATTTTCATGGTCAATAGTCTATGAAACAAATATATTATGACCTTTAGGTGACATGGGTCAACGTTTATTAATCCAATAGAATTTTGGAATGTGTTAGGGTAATTTTATAATCTTATATTTACCCTTAATTACCCGATTTACCTTTAACTGTAGTAAATAAAAATTACCGTAGTTACTATTCATAATGTCAAAAAAATAAAAGTAGTCTACTAACATAATTTGGAAACAATTAATACAAATATGGAATCCATTTTAGAAAATTCAAAACACAAAATTTGCAGTAATTAATTTAAAATTAATCCTGTTTTTAAGAAAACTGGTTTTAAAAGTTAAAACATTGTCAACGATTGAGATGTTTTTACCTATTAATTAAATGTAAAATTAATCTTAATGAAATAGATTATATTAAATGGTAAATATAAATTTTATTTATACTTTAAAACCATTAAATTCTATCATTTAACCATATAAATTATCTTGATGGAAAAAGTTGTTTTTAAGAAACATTTAGCGTATTTTTACTATTCATCAAAATATGGAAGTTATCAAAAAAGTATCAAAACATTACCCAATTTAAATTTATATACCTTGATTCAAAATATGAAGTTTATTTTTTAAAATTTAACTTATAAAATTGCCAAAAATTATATTTAAAATGGGTGTACCATCAAAAGGTGGTAAAACTGCATTTTTTAAAAAATACTTCTTTTATCCTAAAAATTGATTTTGTTTTCATATCTCATTCTAGAAAATGTGTAAGATGGATTATAATGTTATAAAATTTGAAATTAAGTTTATAATATTCATAACAGATAGTTCATAATATTATAATAATATATCATTGTTTAGTGAAACTCGGTATTGCGTACAACGCAAGCTACCGAGGTAGGTTGCTCTTGCGTGTAACGCATGCCAAGCCAGTGTTGTGTGTAGTGAAAGATTCCCTTGGTGTATAACATAAGGAATTAAAAAAAATATTTCTCATAAAATCTCAGGGTGTTACAGTTATGATTGTTATATTTAGTTTTTAAAATTTCTAAAGACGTTTCAAATGTATTATCTTCATGGATTTAATAAGAACCACTTTTAATGTCCAATATAAATTGTTTCAAATCCCACTAGTTTTGGATTTGAACTCTATAATGTGAAGATACTTCCTTATATCATCTCCTTCTTATTTATTTTATAGAAGGAAGTTATAAATCATTATCCCATGGGATTTACATAACTTTTTTGTTGTGGTTGGTTCGAGTTCCCCCAGAGGAAGTTACCTCCTGTATGCACACACCCTTTTTTGGTGTAGTGAGTTGGGAAAATATTCTTTCATCCTAGTAGGGTTTTACCTTGTTTCTCTTTATATATATCATGAGGTATGGGTTTATTATTGTTATTTCTTGTGAATGTAGTTTCATATTGATTAAGAATAGAAACAAATCTATTTAAGGTGAACTTAAATGGGTGGTAGAATGTGAAGTATGATATTACATCTTTTTATTGATATGATGTTACTTGTTTTGGTATTGTGATTGTATTGGCATAATGGATTAATGAAAATTGTGTCTGTTGGTTGATTTTTCATGCTGTAATGACTTTTCAGGAACCCTTTTTTTTATTGAATGGTATCATCATAAATAACTAGTTAACCACATATATTCAATTAACAGAATGGATGCCCTAGGATCTAATGGACTGTGTGATGACACCCTTAAATAATGAATTTAAATCGAATAAGATACCATTTGATAAATCTAAAAATGCATTGTGTTGTTTGATGTTATGTGATGTGTGTGGGGGAAGTGGACGAGGTATGATTGTGTAGTGGGGCTATAATGTTTGTTATCGTGAGATGGTGAATCAAGGCTATGATGGATGTTATGATGTGTTTGTGCTGTATGGATTCGATGGATGGTGGAACTGGATGTGGTTGTTGGTATTTTGAACTATTCTATATGTTGTGTACTATGTTATTTTAGTTTCCTGGTTATAAATGGATGGTGAAATAAATAATAATATTGGGAATTCTTAATTAATTAATAAACAAAGGGTTTGTAGATTAAATGGTTAATGTTTATATATGGATGAGGGGATGAAAATTCTAAGGAATGTTCATGTTTTATTATAACGGATTGGAAATGGATAATTTAGAAAGTGGGTTAATAATAATTAAATTCTAGAATATGAACTATGTGGTGTATTTTGTTTTTATGATTGGATGAATTTATCGGTGGTAGTGATTGTGTGGACTTTGGGAGATGGTTAAATATTGTTATAAACCTAGGATGGGACATGTGTGTTGTAACTATATATGTATATACCTTGTATATTCTTGTGATTTCAACACACAACACAACCTCATGGACCACTAAGTGGTGACCCCTGCATAGTCACATGAGGGGTGACTTTCCCAACATCTAGGTGGGAGGATGGATGTATGGAAACATGCTCTTCACTATTCCCTCTTCTAGGAGATGAAAATGACATGCATGGGTTGTGATGCCCATAAGTGAAAAGTCCCAGTATCCAGTTTTGTTATGTGATTATATGTGATGGCCCAGGTGTGTTTGGGTGATATCTGATGTTATTTACCAGCTATTTGTGGGTGTGATGTGGATGTTGTGTTGTTATTCTAAATGGTTGGGAGCACCAAAATGTACGACATTGTGGTGTGGGATAAGAAAATTAGTGGAAAAGAAGTGCGAGGTTCCCTATCATCAATGTTATTTATATTATATTATTATAAATAGATATATTATTTGGTGAGTAATCATTGGGTAGGTTGGGGTTTGGATTAGTATACCTATATAACTGCTGTTTCATTCTGCTTTTTCTCACAGGTGCATTAGTATGCTCTTTTCACTTCTGCATGAGAAACATTAATTTTCCTACTAAGTATACATATATACTCACACTATGTATATAAAACTATTTTCAGTATTCAAGGTGGAATTCTTAGACAGTGATGGACTCTACTATCTCTGATATTTGGGAAGTTCCTATGTCATTGTACTAGTTTATATTTTGGGTATTTACATTGGAGAATTTTTATCTGTGTCATTTTTATTTACACATGTATTTCTAGAATTTTTTTGGATTTCACACACACACAAACACTCATATATATATATATATATCATGGATTTTATTGTGGTTAATTCACCTTATCTCCGAATCCTGTTTATATTTTATAGGGTAATACCTCCCATATATGAGATTTTTTATACCCAGGGTTCTAGTCACCAATCTGGGGCTTACTGGAGGTTGGAATCAAGGGTTATTATCTCTCTCCCCTCATTGTGGTATCTTCAGAGGCAGGTGATCACAAAAATTGAATTATTAGTAATGATTATGAGTAACTACTTTATGAAATATATGTATAAGGTGAATAATTTCTACGTTTAATATAAATGAAATTCAATTAGTTAACCTAAAATGACGAATATGATCATTTATTTTTCGAAAATTATTCTTCTAAAACAATTACCTTATATGAGATATAAATTTATATTTCAGGAAACTTGTGATTAATAATGATAAATTATATTTTATATTAGTAATTTTTTTTGCAACTATTTTTTTAAATGATTTGAAATTATTGTGATAACAATTAATAGTTGAATATGTCATTTTCCAATAAATATATTTTTCTTTACATTATATTTTTTTATTCAAAAAAATAATGTTATAAATTTAAGGATTTAAAATTTAAAAACAGAAACATTACTTTTTTACTTATCATAGTAATATTTTCAGAACATTTTTTTTGAAAATTTTCAAATAATTTTTTAGGTAAAAATATAATTTTTATAAAAAATATGTATTTTATTAAATCATTAGTATTTAGGTATGAGTTATAAATTAATGAAAAAATTTTATAATAATAAAAATATTTTTTAAGTGAAGTTATAATTTCAAAAATTTTGGTTTTAATTTAGAAAACCATATTTTATATTTTAGAACATAATTAATATTTTCTCAAAAATTGTTTTTAATACATTATAATTTTTTATATTAAAGTTAATTATGATCATAGTTATAAATTGAATCAAATGAAATATATTTTAAAATTATAAAAATTAGATCTAATATATATAATAAGGATGATTTTATATTTGAGCAGAAAGAATAAGTTATCCTAGAAAAAAACTACGTACAAAAATAAAAGAAAAAAAGGTAATTGTAATGTTTCTTTGAAAAAAGACATAAAAAATAACTAAATAATATTCTTGAATGTGTGTTTTAGGAATTAATAGATTTTATCACTTATTCTATACATTATTTATCTATTTTATTTCCACTTTCAATTAGTGTGACTTCCCAGTATTGGAAACATTTTTGTATTTTAGCAGATACCATACATTTTTACTTATAAATAGGTATTTCCTATCCTTAGTTACCCCTCACCCAAAACACATTATTTTATCCACAAATATACCCAATTATATGATAAAAACTGATATCCTACTTAAATATGTTACAATCTTCTAAAAATACCATCCCTCAATGGTTTAACTCCCGTTTCAAAGGATATAATTCTAGATGTAAGGTATAAATCTCTAATATATTCTTCTAATTTCTATTTATTTACATTTACTTATTCATCCTAAAATTTCATTTCACTATATTAAAATGATAAAATAACTATCAATATTATAATTTTATGTTATTATAAAGATGTTACAATCATTAACCATCCTTTTCCTTTTCTATAATAAAAAATGAAAACACCATTCGTGATTTGTGCAGACTATTGCCACCAGGACAGAAAGTGTTTCATTTTGATCCACCATGTCACAAGGATGTTATAAAATGTAAATTTAATAAATAATAATTATATTTTCATCTGGTTTATGATTATGAAATAATAAACAATATTTATCCTTTCTCCCATTCCATGGAAAATGAAATCATCATCCATGCATGCATGTGAACTAACACTTCCAAGGAATGATTGATTTTTTTATTTTCATCACCAACAAAAATAAATGGAATCTAGGATGAGATTAAATTAAAAATATGATCTTTATGAGATCATTAAGGTTTTTCTATAAAAAATTTGATAACCTATTAATGATATGATCAACAAACGATTATCCTTAATTCAATAGTTTAAAACTAGGGAACTAAGAGAAAAATGATCTATTCCTTCTATGTAATGACTTTATATAAATGATATGGTTTTTTTAAGTCTATAAAATTCTAATATATCTGACTAATAATCATATAATAAGAATATTATGATTTCAGTGTAATTATATTTCATTTAAACCACCTCATAATTACACATCAATCATGATAGGTTCATGTTTGGGTTGGTTTAACTACCTACCTAAATAATACTATGAATTAATAATGTAAGATACTATAATTTTATAAGGTATGTTATTATTTAAATTTTGGTTTAATTCCCTTAAATTTGGTTAATTAATTTTTTCCTGATTTTATATGGAGGCTCAGGCGTGTCTTGGGGGTTTGGGATAAGAATGAATGGAAACTGGGGAAATCCAGTGCATGTATCATGGTTTACACATAGTTTTTAGTAACCATTATACTTAACCGTGATTGAATAATGAGGTATTGAATAGTAGATAAAATTTATAAGGGTGAAGTGGAACAATGTGGTCATGGATTGAGAAACCTTAAATGGTTACTGCATTTTTTTTCAAACCATGTGAGCTCCCCCGGAGGTAGTGTGACCTGACCCCCTCTTAGATAGTGGGTGGTGCAGGGTCAGCAAAAGGTTTGAAAAACCATGTGGCTAAAATGTAAAACTCATTAAAGATGGTGAATTTACTATTTTTCCCTCTGACTGTAAGTATATTCACCTAAATTTATCCACCTATCTTCCAAGTACAGCCGAGGGTGATTATCCTTTCCTCTCAAACTTCTCAAGGATCGATCTCCCTTATTTTTAATCCATTTGAAGAACTGCTGGGTGAGGATCAATGATATTGGTGCATCCGACACTACTATGTTTTCATTTTTATAAATTAGGTATTTTGGAATCATTTTTATTCTTCCAAAGCTCTAAACCCCACTTTTTTCCCAATAGATTATAGGTTGGGGCTTTGAAGGTGGTTTGTTTCTGAATCAAATGATAACGTTAAGTGTACAATTTTATATGGAATCAAGGTAGTTTGACTACATGTTATATCCCACGATATTGTAATTTAATTTATTTATATGTGGTTTTGAACTTTTACCATTGTTTTTTCCCTTTGTGTTTCAATGGTATAAATTAGGACTTAATATGTCTAATTGATGAATTGAACCTCTCATGATCCTCGTGGGAATAATTGAGGTTGATTAGACCAGGTTAAGAGAAACCCATAGGATGTGATGCTTTCTTGAACATATAATTGAGTAGTTAAGTGTATATTTCTTTTGAGATAAATTCCCTGATAAATATGTTGAAATGATAGATTGAGTTATGAAATGGAACTAATGTTAATAGTGTTTAGTATGGAAATTGCATAAGGTGGTGTTTTGTACAATGGTAAATGGTTTGATTGAATTATGTGTCATAAATGGTAAAAGTGTTGATGGTAAAAGGTATGTAAATGATAAATGTGTTAAATGCATTAAAGAATGCAAGTGGGGAATGTGTGCGATAATGGGTTAAGGCATATAAATGGTATATGTGTTAATGATTTATGAATTATGAATGAGGTATGTGTTAAATGGTTTTAGGCATGTAATGATAAATGTGTTTATGAGTTAAGGAATGGAGATGGAATATTTGTTGTGTCAACTATGGTTTTATATGGTAAATCTGTTCAATTAGTTATGGTTAAAAATTGTATATGTGTTTAATTGTTAAATAAACATGTATGAATTTTTGGTATGCAGGGTATTTTATTGAAGAACTAATACCATGGGTTGGGTTATACTGATAATATAAACACCACCCCTATAATGCATAGGTTAGGGACTTAGACAGAGGCTCTATACCCCTACGGAATTCATGGAATCTAAATACATAGAATGATGATACAAGGTAAGTGTTATGTACTATTTTGTATAATTTTTTACCTAGTGATATAAGGAAATTTATTCTTACCAATTATATAGAGTTCATGAGACTGGTGTAGGAAGAAGCGTTTTTATAAAAATTTCTAACCCATGGAACAAACAATGAATTTGTCCAAAGTGTAACTTGTTAACTAATGGAACCCAATTATCTTCTTTTTTATCTTATTATTCATTTTATACATGTATAAAATATGTGTTTATATTGGATATTTTTTAGACAAAATTTTTGGTGTCCCACTAGGTTTTACTCGCACCCTGCTCAAGAAAGCATTGGATACACATGAAGACCTCATGGAAATAAGTCCGGACAGGGAAATATCACAATGCTAGATTGTTGATTTTGAAATGGTATATGCAAGGATAAGGAATCCATACATGGATTTGAGAACCATTTTTGGGATTTTACAACTTATCTTTATTTTGGGGTTTCCTTGCACTTTGGTCTGTTTAACATGAAATTGCATATTTACTATTTAGTTGTGGGATTGTATACATTTTTGGGAAATAAATTTGTGATGTATGTGAATTGTTTAATTATTATTTCTATTTAATATTTTTACTACTATGACTTGATTAGATAAATAGGGTATAGTCTCCCCACATAGTCTAATATACCCTTTCTACTGGTAAACAACCTATAGAATATAGAGAGGCACGACTGAGGTCATGTGGTGACCCATCCTGGGGCACCATATACAATGTCTAGCAAGTCATGGACATTATAAAGTGATATCAGAGCCATTTTTCTTGTCTGTTTTCATACTATTTTGGAATTGTAGATGGGAGACAAGGGTGTGTCAGGGCTTGGAAATTAGCTTGTGTAAGGTAGTAGTTAACCCATTTTTGGCATAAGTCCCACATACCTAGGGCGAGATTGTTATTATTGATGTTTATCATTAGGTTTGGATGATATTTCACCATGTTTGATGCACTTGTTATGTGATGTGACTATTTTATAGTATTTTTCTCATTGATAAAATAGTATAAGGTTGTGTATCTATGTATCATTTGAGGAACTTAAGGATATATGGTACATGAATCATGGTAGGAACACATGAAAAATAAATGCGGTATGTGAGGTATAAAATGTTTTTCTTTCTTCCTTTATGTTTGAAAGAAATAGTGTCCCATAATGATGATGCAATCAGGTAAATGAAAAGAACATAAATTAATTGTTAATAACAGTGCCTAATGAGGAGTTATAAGTGGGTTTAATTTTGGTTGTGGTGATTTTTAAATATATAATGGTTCCTAAATAAGAATGATTTATATTATGAAAGTGAAATGGTTAAAAGTTTGTCTAATGAAAGACTTGTGACTAAGTATGTTGGTTTACCCCATGCTGAACATAGACCATGATAGAGATATATGATGTTAGTGATACAGATATGATATTATCCATTGGGATTGTTTATGTGGAATGGGTTGTTTATGTATTTTAGAGAGACTTATTTTGTGAATAATGTGGAAGATTTATGCCTTGTGTTTTGAGATGTGTGTTTGGAATTGTAGAGGGATTCCACCATGAAGATGTGTGTCAGTTGGGCAACAGGAGGAAATTTACAAGAATGACCCTCCTGAAATGGAGAAAGAAACCCTATCGATCTAGGTTAATTGAGATGAGGATCAGTTCAATTAAAAAATTTATTAGTTTATGTTTAAGATGGAATGAGGCCCGAGGTGGGTTGTGTAAATTATTTTGACTTGACTAGAGAGTTTTTATTGCAAAACCTTTCTAATATTTCCTGAGATGGTGGATCTGAGGCATCCATGTTATGAGTAGAGTCTAAAAAGATGATTCTGGATCGCATAGAGACTCGTCCAGATAAGAGAGTCATGTTGGTGTCCTATTTGTTACGTGGACTGACATTGTACTGGTGGGATATTCTGGTTCATACTAAGCAGTAAGATGGTATGTTGTAGTAGTATTTCCAAGAATTGTTTGGAATATTTCAATATGAAGGTCTTTAAGTAAGATAAGGTTTCATATTTTATGAGGTTGGCTCAATTCACTATGATAGTGATGGATTATGTTTCCCTCTTCACTGATCTGCAATGCTTTGTTCTAGTATTTGTTGGGGCTGAAGTAGATACAATGAGGCATTTTCAAGACATAATAATAAATGAAATCAAGTATTAGGTGAATATATTCTATTTAAATAGGTTTGCTGATGTGGTTGATTAGAACCTTATTTTATGAGGGAACCTCAAGGAGGCTTCTAGTGGCATACATGCAGTTTCAGTTGGGTGATCCAGTGGTGGGACTTTCGATAGTATGAAGTTCTATCGTGAGGGTTATCACCTAGATGGTTGATGAAAGAGTAACTAGGAAAGATGTTTGACCTTTTTAGGAGGTGAACATGTGTTTTTTTATCAGTGCAGTATGCCATGACTCATGCATGGTTAGTGTCCCCAACCACTAGTTGAGTGCTGAGTGGGAAACATAATGGGGCATGTACAAAGGTTCTCTAGGAAACCTCATAAAATGGGAAGTGATGGAGGATCATGAATGATGCATAGTGCATGATGGGGGTCAGATACCGCATATTAGGAAGGTAGTTGGAGTTCTATGTTCCATACCATTCAGGGTGTAATATTTGTTACTCCAATATAAGGGTATCCTTATATGATGGGTAGGTATGGATCAGACCAAATCATAGGGTAGAGGGACAGGTCAGCTTCATGTAGTTGAGCCTACACTTGGAGGTGGTGAGGCTAGATCATTGATAGTTATATATACTATTCTTGCAGTTTCCCTGATTTATAGTTATTTATTTGATATAGGTTCCTCACACTCTTTTATATATGCTTTTTTGGTGATTTTTTGGGCCTAGTAGTGGAACATATGTGTGGGGTTATGTCGATGGATACATCATTTGATATATAAGAAGAAAATATTTGGCCATATAGGGAGTGTAAACTTAAGGTTGGGGGGTATCATTTCATTTGGAGCTTGTTCATGATCTAGATGTTATGTTTTTATCTAATATTGGGTACGGATTGGATGGTTTTGTTTTAGGACCATGTTGACTGTTACAATCATAGGGTAATGTTCATGTCCCTTAGGGGTGATAATTATGTTCAAAATGGTGATGTGGATATCTTAGAAGGTCATGTAGGGTCTATTTTTTAGTGATTGTTTGACCTTATAGATCATGTTTTGTGTCTTGTTATTGATGAGGGGGAGTATAACATATTTTTTTTCTTCTATATTGGATTAGTTTTAGAATGTGTTTTCTAAAGACATATTGGGGGCTCTACCCAAGAGATATGTTGAATTAATTATTGAGTTTCTTTATAGAGAATAACTTGTTTCTATTCATCCATATATTATAGAACCATTAGAAATCTAGGAACATAAAAATAAATTTTGGGAATTATAAAATAAAGGGTTTATTCATCCGAGTATGTCACTCTGGGGATATCTAGTTTTGTTTGATAAGAAGGCTGATGGGACGTTACAGTTGTGTGTCAATTATTGAAAGATGAATTATATGATAGTCAAGAAATGAAATGCTCTTCTACAAATCAATGTTATTTTTGACCAGTTGTGTGTTTCTTTAGTCTTAAATTTTTTTGAGATGATGGTATCATTAGATAAGGATGAAACATTCTAATATAATGCATACTTCTTTCAAGGACATGTATTTTTTGTATGAGTTTTTTGTGATGCCATTTGGGTTAGACAACATACCTAAAATGTTTATTGACCCAATGAACTCAATATTTCACCCATATCTATATTTTTTTTTGTTGATGACATATTGTTATACTCTAAGACTCATTATGATCATGCCAAACATCTTGAAATAATTCTGAGTGTACTAAGATATTATAGGCTATATGCTATGCTATCCAAGTTTCATTTCTTGATTCACATGGTAAATTTCTTGGGTCACATCATCTATGAGGAAGGCGTGTCAATGCACCCATGTAATGTGGAAGCAGTCATATCTTGGCTGCATCCTGATAATTTTTTGATATAAGATGATTTCTAGGACTAACAGGCCATTAACAAAGGTTCATCAAATAATTTTCCCTCTTAGAAGAACCAGTTTAGGGATTTACCAGGAAGGATATAAAGTTGTAATAGTTTGGGTCATGTGAGGATGATTCTCGAAGTTAAGGAATAGGTTGACTACAACATCAATTTTGATTCTAATCGGGATGAGTAAAGATTATACCTTGGTTTGGAATGAATCCGGTGTTGGGATTGGGGAATTATTGATGGAGGATGATCAGGTTTTGGAATATGGGTCATGGAAGTTGATTAATAGTGAAAAAAATTACCTAAATCTTGTTTAAGAGTTGTTCATGGTGGTTTATTACTTAATGTGTTGGCAGAATTAATTTTTTAGAGAAAGGATTACTATATACACTACTCATAGGATCCTTAAGTACATCTTCTACCAGCTTGATTTGAATATTCTACATTGAATATGACTTGAGTACTTTTAATCCTATGATTTTGAGATAGTCTACACGTCGGGGAATGGGAAATAGTTTTGAAGATTCTTTGAGTCATATGTCTCAAAATAATGTGGTTTTAGAATTTAGTTTCTAGTGGAGGATGATGGCATTGTTTGTTGAGATTCACCTAGTTTTTTTGGATGGACAAGGGTGGATGAACCTTTCATCCTTAGTATTTGAGTCAAAGCTTCTATGATGGATCACAGAGAGGTATTATGAGGACTTAGAGTGTTTGGACATGAGTTAAAATATTGAAGGTGAGGATTCACCTTATGATTATACTTTTGATGATGAAGAAATAATATATGTTTGTGTCTATATTTTTGTGCCTATGTGTATTTAGTAAGAGTTGAATGGCAAGATTCATGCCTCGTAGTGGGAAATTCACTTTGGTCTGACCAAAATATATGATGACCTTCATAGTCTATATTGGTGTCCAAGAATAAATAAAGAGGTTTTAGGTTTCATGACGTGATGCTACACCTGTTATTAGGTGAAGGCTGAGCACTAACAATTGAGTGATTTTTAAAGTTGTTTCCCATTTTGGAATGGAAGTGGGATGGAGTCCAAATTTATATCATGGTTGGTAATCTAAATATTCCTCAGAATAATGATACAATATTGGTATTTGTGGATCATTCGGACAAGTTAAAACATTTCTTACTAATTTCAGAGATCTTCACAATTGACCAGTTGGGTGAGTTGTATGATCGAGAGATAGTGTGGTTGAGCAATGTGTCGAGGACAACAGTTTTAGATCATGATCTACATTTTTCCTCACAATTTTGTATGGTGTTATATAAATAACTGGTTACTCAGGTGTTTTTCAGTACATATTTTCACCCATATATAGATGGACAGTTAGAGCGTACCATTTAGGTGCTAGAAGACATATTAAGGGCATGTGTCCATGACTTTGGTGGATCTTGGGATAATCACATGGTGCTTGTTGAGTTCTATTACAATAAGAGTTACTAAGAGACTCATTATATGGAACCATATGAGGTTATCAATGGTAGTACATATATATCTCAATTGTGTTGGATTAAGGATGGGGAATTAGAGCTCTTGGGACCAAGCCTCATACAGGAGAAATCAAAGTATGATCTGTTGATTCAGAAAGGATTGGATACAACATAGAGTTGGTAGAAGTCATATGATGATCTATATTGTCAACATATTGGGTTTATGGTGGGTGATCTTGTGTTTGTTTGAGTTTCACCAAGGATGGGTCAATATTAGATTCCGAAATAGAGATCGTTGGTGCCCATGTATATGGGGCCTTTTGAGATTGAGGAGAGTATTAGACTGATGGTATAAATTTTTTCCCTTCCACAATGGTATAGTGGCTTTCATGATGTTGTTCATATATGAAACCTTCAACAGTATCATCCCGACCCTTCCCATGTGATATATTCTAATGATCTTGAGATTGAGACTAATGCATCTTTTGAGGAGAATCCAGTTCGTATTGTGGACCGTAGTGAGAAAGTCTTATAGGGAAGAACTATACTATTTGATTGAGTGTTGTAGAAAAATGGTAATGTTCAAAAGGAGACTTGGGAGAGGGATATGGATATGCGGGACAAGTGTTCTAATCTTTTTACCTTGTATACTTGGTGATTCTTGGCAGTGCGTTTTGAGGATTATCCATTATCAGGTGGGTAGGTTGTAAGATTACAGACTATTATGAGGTAAATTCATGTTTAAATTTTGGGTTAAGTCCCTCTAATTTGGTTCACGAACTATTTAATTAGTTTATGATGAGGCTTCAGGGTGTTCCAGGGGTTAGGATAAGAAATAACAAAAAATAGGTCTATCTAGTGCATGTTTCATGGTTGGTTCATGGAAAGTAGTAACTGTGCACCATAACCGTGATTTCATGGGGAGGTAGTGCACAGTTGGTAAATCCATTGAAGGGGGAGGTTGAACTTTGTGGGCTTGTACAGAGCCATCCATAATAGTTACTATACTATTGGTCAAACCATGTGGTCTCCCCATGATACTGAACAACCTAACCCCCTCTTGAATAGAGGGTAGCAGACGTTTGGCGCACAGTTTTTCCTACCATGCGACCAAACCTTATGCCTCAATAAATATGTGGAATTCACTATCCCACCACTTAGGATTTATGTTTCTTAAACTAAATTAAACCCTAATCATCTTACAGTTTCTAGGGGTTTTGAATCCTTACTATCAACCTTGTCAAGGGTTAATCTCCCTCGTTTCTAAGCCCTTTGGAGTACCATTCAGTGTAAATCAGAGCTCCAAGTGATTCTAACAAACCTCTATATTCCTTTTCCTCGATTAGGTCTTGTGGAATCATTCTTCTTATTATAAATCTATAAAACCCTATTTTTCCAAAATCTTATAGTTTGGGGATTTGAACATTGATTTTGTTTTCCGAATCAAATGTTGGGTTTGGGCATGAAGTTGTCGACATAATCATTGTATGTGGTCTACAAGTTATATACCATAGTCCCGTGTTTTAATTTATGTGTATATAGTTGTGCACTTATGCCCTTAAGATTTCTGTTTGGTTTAACATTAATGAAATGATGAATTATTTGGTTAATTGTTGAATTGAGTGCCTCATGATCCACATGGGATGCATTGAGGTTGATTAGACTAGGTTAAGGTCCACTCATGGGTTGTGCTGCTTTCATGAACATGGAATTGAGTTGTTAAGTATATAATTAATTTTTTTTGAGATGAAGACAATGATAAATTTATTGATATGTTATATTGAGTACTGAAATGGAAGTAATGGTAATGGTGTTTAGTTTTGACATAGAATAAGGGGAGGGGGGGGGGGGGGGGTTGGAAAAATGATAATTGGGTTGAATAAATTATGGGTTGAAAATAGACAATGTGTTGTTGGTCTAAAGAATTTAAATAATGAATGTGTTAAATTGAATGATGAATGTAAATAGGGAATGTTTGTGATAATGGGTTAAGGGACCTAAATGGTATATGTGTTAATGAGTTACGAATTATGAATGAGGTATGTACTAAATGGGTTAAGGCATGTAAGGATAAATGTGTTAATGAGTTAAATAATGAAGATGGTATTTGTGTTGAATGAACTATGATTTGTATGTGGTAAATGTGTTCAATTAGTTAGTGTTAAAAATGATAAATGTGATTAATTGTTGAAAATTCATGTGAACTGGTCTTGGTGGTTTATGGGGAATTGGACTAAGCCTCTAAGCAAATGGGTCAGATTAAACTGAGTCTCTAAACCCCACCTCTATAATTCATGGGTTAAGGAGTCAAGTCGAGGCTCTATTCCCCTAACGAATGCAAGCAATATGAATACCATTAATGATGGTCCAAGCAAAGTGTTATTTATTTATTTTTGTAATGTTTTCTCTAGTTATGTATGGAAATTGATTCTTCCCCATTATTTATAGTTCCTATCACTAGAATAGGCCAATGTGTTTTGATGAAAATGGATAACTTGTGGAACAAATGATGAAAGTGGATAAAGTAAATCTTGTTTACTAATGGAAACCAATTATATTCTATTTATCTTATAATTAATTTTGTACCTATATATACACTCATTTTAGACTTGATATTTTATTAACACCATTGTTGACGGCCTACTGAGTAGTACTCACACCCTGCTCGGGCTGCCATTAGGTACCCAAGAAAACTTCTTAGTTGTGGGTTAGGATAAGGGAAACTGCCATATGCTAGACGGTCGAGTTTTCCATGGTATGTGAATGACTAATGTATTCGAGCATGGAGTTAGGGAACATTTCAAGAATTATTCATATTTTCTTTATTTTTAGTTTTCCTTACACTTGGAATTATATGACATGATGTCGCATATTTACTATTTTGTGTGGGGATTGTACACAGTTTTGGAAAATGGATTTGTGATTGATGTTTTTTGTTTACTTATTTTCTTTATTCAATATTCTTTATAATATGAATTACTCTAATAAAGAGGGTAATGTCTCCCCACATGTTCTGTTAGAACCCCATTGTTATTCAATGTCCTCTAGAATATAGGGATGCACACTTGATGTCATGTGGAGACCCAACTCGGGGCACCATATATTGTGGATACCTAGTCTGGGATGTTACATATGTCGTGGATGAATCTGAGAACTAAATTATTGATATAATATTATATAAATATATAAATAATGTTTTTGAGGTTATATGAAAATTAAATCATTAATGAGGAAAACACCTTTTTTTTGTTAACAATCATCGAAACAAGATCATCATCAATTTAATCATCATGGATTGTCACCAAAAGTACCATGGGATGAAATTATACATGTACAAACTATATTTGGAAATAAATTACAATAGATGATATGATATAAGAATAATGTATTTTGGGAGAAGAATATATACCAACACCACTATTACAAAACTAGTTCAAGGTGATAAATATTATATACACCTTGATGTTGAAAATAGGTAAAAAATTAATAATATTCATATGTCTAGAATAATTATAAATGAATAACATAATGTTTATAGTTATGAATAAGTTTTTTGGTATATATTTAATGATCTTAATTTATTTATTTAGGATGTTTACTGAATGTGATGAATGAATCACGATCATAATAAGAGTTTTTATATTAAATTTCTCTCATTGATACATTTTTCTTATCTTGAACCTAATTTCATTTACGTGGTGTATATAATGTTTGTGCATGTTCAATTTTTCTTTGGTTGGATTACTTTTCATCTCTTTTGTCTGATTTATTTTTCTCTGTATTTTGATGATGTATCAATCCAAAGTGTTTGGATTTGTGTGATTCATATCACGTTAGATATATAATATATTTATCAAAACTTACTTAGTTTATGAGGAGGGCATAAAATTATATTTTAGTACTCAAAAAATTCAATTATCTTTCTGCTGTTATTTTAGAAACTCTATAGATTTTAGTTTTAAAAAATTTATGTATTTATTTTTTTGAAAATTATATAGATATCTAAATCATTCGAAACATGTTTTTATAGGAGCAAAAAATGTTTTTCTTGATTTCACTAGTTTACGTGAAAGTATTAAAAGTTTGTTTTGATGGTGAATAAATTTTATGAAGTTTTACATTGATTTTCCAGAACATCCATTTTCTAAAATGTTTTTAATCTATTGTTATGATATTTGGAGCAGTAGATGTCAGATTTATTTGATTTTTGATTCTTTCCAATGGTAATAAGTTTGTCTACAAATAAATATTTTTTTTAAAAAGTATGAATTTTCTATTTAGAGCCCTTAAAAATTCATTATCATTTGTTAATTTATGTTGCACATTTTTCTTCACAAAGTATAGGAAACTCTACTTTCCTGAATCGTGAAAAGTATGGTTCAGAAACACAACATTACAGTTCATACCATATGTTACATATTAATTCATTTATGAAAAGCATGGTTCATACCCTAAGTTATTTTACAGTTAATTTCAGCAAAGTGTGGTTCAATAACCCTACATTACTATTCATAGCCTACGATACTATTCATTTCTGCAAGGTATGGTTCATACCCTAGGTTACTGTTTATACACTATGTTACATTACTGTTCATATCGACAAACAATTTTTTATTACCTACATTTCTTTACTGTTCATTCCCAATGCTACTTTACTATTCATTCGCTATGCTACTTTACTATTCATTCCCTATGCTACATTACTATTCATACTCAATGTTACTATTTATTTCATACTTTTCTGTTGAAAATTTATTTTCTAAATATATATGGATTATTTTTAACTATTTTTATAGTAAATAAATTCACATCAAATCTAAGGATTATGATCGAAGAGTTTTTAATGCTGTCTGTGGAGTATTTAAAGGGAAAAACTAATAAATTATTATAAATTATTATTCCAAAAACTTTGATGGCTTCAGGTTTATTTATTTTTAAATATTTATATTTACATTTGGCTTGTCCTCGTAGTTTTTAGGAACTCTATTGACTAAGTTCAAATTAATTTATATTGGACTTTTAAATGATTCAATGCTATTATTATTCTTGAGATTTTATTGGGAGACTTATTGAAATTTTTTTAAATGATTTTATTAGATATTTATTCTAAAGAAATAAAGATGAAATGGTGCTATATTTTTATGGAGATATTTATGATAGATCTTGACTCAATTTAATTTGAGTTTCCAAAGGAAGCAGAGATACTGCAACTGCTGAATATTTATTCTCTCTCTCTCTCTATAAATATATCTGGTATAAAAAATATATAAAAAATATACACATTGGATAACATATTTTATACTTTTTTTCTCAAAGAGAAAGTGCTATGAAATTTGAACCTGCTTTTTATTTTCAACATCCTAAGAAAATCTATTTCATCACCTAGATGTTCTTTAAAGTACCATATAATTTCTTATTTGACTAAAATTTTCTTGACAAGTTGATCCAATATAATCCTCAATATACAGTTCTTGTGCTTTCATTTTGTATATTCTTTCATCTAGTTCTGAGTTTGTAACACTTTTTCCCATCTCTCACATGCACTATATTTTTCTATTTATGATTTTACAAAAAAGTAATTATTTGTTATCCTGTTTATTCAGGGTGTGACTCACGGATTCTAATGTCAATATCTAAAGGTTTTGAATCCCTATATCTAAATGTTCAGTCAATAAGGTTTTCCTTTGGACTTTTCCATTCCTTCTTGTTTTGAAAATCACAACCACCTTATACTTAAGAAAATCTTTATTTTACTTCTATAAGGGAAATTTCCTTCCCAAAGGAATTTACCCTTATCATATTTTCATTACTCATATCAATATTTTTCTTAAGTATAAAAAATCAGATTCATAACTAAAACCTCAGAATCATATAATACTTAGATATTAAGCATTCTATTTTAGGATCTGAATTCTGGATAAGAACTCTAATGAAGTTCCACTACGAATTCTATATACGAACTCTAATGAAGTTCCACTCCGAATTTTGGATACGAACTCTAATGAAGTTCCACTCCGAATTCTGGATAAGAACTCTAATGAAGTTCCACTCAAAATTCTGTATATGAAATCTAATGAAGTTCTACTCAGAATTCTGGATACGAACTCTAATGAAGTTCCACTCTGAATTCTCGATACGAACTCTAATGAAGTTCCACTCCGAATTCTGGATAAGAACTCTCATAAAGACCCACTCCTAATTCTGGAATACGAAATCTCACAAAGTTCAACTCCGAATTATGGATAGAGACTTCTATGAGTTCGACTCCGAACTTCTACTAGTGTGACTCTGAACTTCTACTAGTTCAACTTTGAACTTCTACTAGTTCGACTCCGATCTCTGTAAGTTCAGATTTCGAATTCTAGTGAAACCAGACTCCGAATTTCCTTAGAAATTCAGACTCCAGATTCCTACAGAATTCAGGTCTGAATTCCTATAAAACATAATCTGAATATCTCTTTATTATAGACTCTGAATTCCATTTTGGTTAGACTTTGAACTTTTATTTTCTTACATTCCTAACTTTGGTTTTACTTAAACTTACACTTGTTTCATTATAAAACGATGTCGTGCTTTCAGTTATTGACTAACCGTTGGTTGAGAGACATGTGTACAGGTCCCTCCGAAATTCAAGGAAAAATATGACCGTTGGTGGAGGGAGCCGACTGTTGGAGGTTCACCTATAAATAGGAGCTCATTTGAAAATAAGGGACAACTTTTGAAATTTTGGTGATCAGAACTTCTTGAAGTAATTTCTAGAGAGAGAGAGGCTCTTATCAACTCTCAAAGCTTCATGCATAAAGTTTGAACAACTTGTTCAAACTTTTCCTTGGGAAGAATTGCTTCGTGCGACTCTAATTGTTGCTGATTACAATCGAGGGCTTCCGGGGATAGGAAGACAGAGTTTCCAACACCTTGAAGTTGAGGGATTCCTTGCTGAGGAAGACAGAGGTGCCGACTACCTGATAGTTGAGGGCTTGTGAGGATAGCAAGACATACTCCTATTTTCATATCGAGGGCTTACCCTGGTTTGGGTAAGACAGACTTTCTTGAAAGTATAAATCAAGGGACCTTTATCCAAGGTTATTGGATACCATTATCTTTGGGTTAAAAGAGTTATTGTTTCTTACTTGTAGTTTTTACTACTTAGTTTTTCCACTGCATTTTGTATTGTTTTGGAAAGTATAAATTTCTTACACTTCCTTACTTGTAATCTGATTTAGTAAGATTCTATACACTTTAAGGTAGAATCTTAATCTTTGTAACTTTTGTTATGTTCCATTTTTTGAGTAACTATTCTGGAATCTACCATGTATTTATTACTCATATAGGTCTTGTGAATTATCTTGTTTAACCCTGTTAAACATAACCATTCTAAAAATTTCTTAATGGAATTTTTAAAAGGTACAATTCATCCCCCTCTTGTATATGAGAATCTCATTCTTATTTCGATCCTATGTTTGCTATCACAGAGTATATCATACTCAGAGTCATAACATCCTAACAATAAATTCAGAACTATTCAAGTTGTGAGTCGCTTTATATAAATTCATGTTTTAAGGATTCTGACTCCCCATACAAAAGTTAGTTTTATGATTATCCCTCCACCAGAAAAGGATTTTGTAATTAGGTTATGATTCCCACATAAAATTCATTTTTAGTGCACAAGTATCTCTCACAAAGTGGAAAGGAATAAGAGTAGAGTTTCCCACTTTGGACCAAACATATTTAAAAACATCCTTGTGTTCATTATTTTTTTCATATGCTAATTAAAGTCAATAATTAACTTTGATAACTGTTTAATTAATAAATTTATTAGTTTAATTTTTTTAATATTGTCTATTCACCCCCTCTAGACCATATTCAATTACCCTATCATTCATAACATATAATACCTATTTGAGATATCATATCATGAATTATATTTCGGTCATGGTATTTTAAGTTCAATTAAATGCCCCATCATTGAAGGGGTTTTGATTAAAGTTTTACTCATGTCATAAGAGTTTTCTTGGTTTCAATTATTATTTTTTGAGACATGTTACATGTTATACACCATTTTTCCTTTTCATGGTGTTATATTGATTTAATATCCCATGAATTTTCTATACATCCTTTACTATTAATTCATGGAATAAAATAATCCAGTCAAAATATTTTCTTTAAATGTATTTTGAATTCAAGTGTTACCCCAGTCGTAAAAGTTATTATTAACTTGTTTTTTGTTACTTAAGTTTTTATCAACAACTTTTACTTATTTCAATAAGTTGGGTACATTCTATTAGGTAGTAATAATACAAAGATAACACAAGTGGTGGGTAAATTGTTTCTTTTCAAAAATCTCAACAGATTCTCGTTTATAAATCTATTGGTGATTTATGTAGATATACAACATTATCTTATATAATGAGTATCAGAAGTAGATAAATAGAAATAATGAACATAAAAATTTTATAGTGGTTTAGGGAATAATGATACACTAGTCCACTCCACCAACACTCTCTCTACAAGCTTAGTGAATTTCACTAGAAATTTCCTCTTATCACAAGACCTTCAAATCCATAATTGAGTGCAGGAAGTTGAAACTTTTACAAAAAGGCTAAACAGACCCATATGGTTCTTTAATAGTGAATAAATTCTCTAAAAAAGTACAAGAAACGCTTACCAAAACCACAACTGAGTACGAGTAGCTGATACTCTAATAAATCAAAAGATTTTGATTTGTTGATGGTTCAGTTTCAACATCACTGTCAAAACAACAACCAATAGTAGATGGATATTTTATTTAGAAATGAATGTATTCTGAAATGAATAAATCTAATGTGGCCTTGGTTTCCAGTGATCTTCATCACAAATATTATCAAACAACATCATTAAACCCACATTGGTACGAGGTTGAAATTTATATAACATTAAAGCATAACCTATTTTGAAAATAAAAAATTTCATCATTTATTGTAGTATCACTATAAAAGATATTCAAAAGAATATAGTTTTATATAAGTGAAAAGCTCCCCCAGTTTCAAAAGAAATTTCAATTGAATTTATATAGAGTAGATAGCTTGCTTAGGTCTTCAAAATCATAAAAAATCTTTTTATAATCATGAAAATTAAAATGTAAATTTTCCAAGAATATGGTAACATTCCATAATAATAGGAGTAATTTTCTTCGATGAATACAATTATTTGAATTGATCATAACATGATTTGAAATAGTTGCATAGAATATTTTAATAGGCCTGTAATCTGATAAAACCATTGCATGAAACTTAGATAAAATCATGTCATTAAAAAATTGATGTTGAATAGTCAAACGTAGGGTTCAACTGCACATCGTAGGATTCCTTTGCATAGCATGGGGTTCTTTTGCGTAACATAGGGTTCCTTTTTATAGTGTATTATTCCTACCAACATATAGTTCCTTAATCATACTTTCACCTTCACATAATGTAGAGAACAAAAGTAACATATGTATGATACTCCATACATTAATCCTTTCATCATATGATTCCAAATGTAACATTGATTAACCATGCATCCAATCTTCTGAATACAGGGTATGAATATTAATTCTAGACTTCAATGTTGGATTGATATTACAAATTTTTATCATTCTCCAAACGTAGTTTTGTTGATCCATAATAAAACTATTCAGCACAACATATGGATGGTGATCCATACATTCATTTACCAAACGTAGGATATGAAAAATGTTTCAATAATACATCCCATATCTTTCAATTCCATCATATATATAAATCAAAATTGATATAAATTCCTAAAACAAGTTTAACAAAACATTATTAGAAAACAAACATGTGTATTTTTGATAATCAAAATCAATATTTAACAAAGATTATTTTTGATACAATATATGGCCAACAATCTACCTCTTTTTGAATATCACAAAACCCATAAAATAACTATAAAAAAATATAGTATTTTTAAAAAAATTTAAATAAAATATTATATTTTCTCAAAATTACTTTGATTTCACAGAACTATTTCTATGTAAATGATTTCTCACAAAAATAGGTGTGCATCAAATATTATACCCCTTTTTATGATTTTCAAAAGAATATTTGAAAGAAAAAATGATGTAAACCATAGTTTATATAACATCAAACTGTAAATGAATTTTATAGTCTTCTAGGAAGAAAAATAAGATATGTGATATATCAATGGAAATTTGAACATAAATAGCATAGCAGTAAAATTAGAAAATAATATAAATCACAAAATTATAAAAGTAAAGTAAAGTTAAAGTAAGATTGAATGTTTTGGAAAATTACAAGTACATCCTATAGACAACATAAGAAGTGTTCAAAACGAGGGGATCGAGTTTGAATAGTATTCTTGATTATAATTTCCATAGGTAGTAGTTATATCTAATTGAGGAATGGTTTTAAAAAAATATGGATTTGAAGAAGCTTCACTAACATAATCTAAAAATGATTGTTTAATACATCTGTCTATTGCTAAAGAAACGTCATTGAATATTGCTCGGTCATTAAGGTTTCACCAAATTCACTTAATAAAATCATTAAATATTCTTTAATATTGATCAATGGTTGTAAATCTATCTCTAACTTGATGAATGACTAGTCCCAACTTGGATTCATTAGAGGTTAGTTGAATGACCAAGTCTCTTTCATTATCCAAAAGAACATTCCAAGGTGTACTGTCATACTGAAGAGTGTGAAACCTATAATTGAATTCATCAAATATAGAGGAAATAGATTCAAATATTTTTATTAAGTCAGGATATGTGTGATGAGGTGTAGAGGTTGAAGTTTTATGGATATCCATGATAGATTGAAATTCTCTTCCCAACAAAATATTTATCTCATCAAAATCACACTTCTTCGCAAATTAATATTTTAAGGATATGAATTCCCAACATAAGATTTGGTAAGCTCTTCAAGATCACCCAAAGAAATAAAATTTTCCTAAACATCTATGAGTTGAGTTTGAAGGACTTCAAACATAGTTCTCGGAATTGTTGAACTTATGAGATCTTCAATTTTATTCTTATCAGCTTTTAATCCTTTTCTCAAAGACAATTTTTTTTATTCTCTAAATTCATGAACTTTTGAATCATTTATTCAATATAAGAGTATGAACACTCTGGAGTAATAGCTCTTAAAGAGTGTCCACCATCTACCATATCCAAACCTAGTTCTTCATGATCCTTTGATCTATTTCTCAATACGAATCCTTCTCCAACAATATAATTGTGAGTAATGAGTGATAAGTATTCAAGGGAAAGGACATCTTCCCTGTATTATTCTTATCTGTGAGCCTATTTCTCAGTATTCTCATCCACCTGAGGATCAAAATCAACTACATCTATATGTTCATTTATATCTTCAATAATGTTGATAGTTATTCTTCTTCATTGAATAATTCCACCGACTTCAGGTCTTGATTCAGCTTCTTCATTAGGCCTTGGTCTGAAAAACCAACTAATGGTTTCAACTTCTACTCCCCTGACAATCTTTCATTAGCTTCTGTTGTTGTTCAACTCAAATAAGAGAAATACTATTACTGGATTTTCTCAAGATATATCCCAATTTCTTGACAGTCCTATCATTTAGAATGTTGGGATATTGACATCTATATACGACAGTAATATTTTTAATTTTTAATTTTCTGACCAACAAAATGGAAATAATTCATCCATAGGGATAGAATCCCATATTTGACTCTTTGTGAAATTAATGACTTAATATAACTTATCATAAAATGATAGAAATTGAATCCAATTTGGTTTTATCATAGAAATAGAACAAAAATGTCTAGATATAATTATTTATCTAACTCACCTGTTCTTAGAAAAATTCCAATTTGAATAAAATTCATAATGACTTTTCTATCAGAGTAACATATTTTTTCATTACTTTCTTGATAGATCTTGTTCCAAAAAAATAAAACGAAATATCCTATAACTTATGTTTTGTATCACCAATTTTCCTTAAGTACAAATGGAAATCCCTTTCATGGGAATAATATAACAACTTAGCTTTATCCACTGAACAAAGTAAAAAAATTTCATCATGAATCACAAATATTATAGTATCCTCATTGATCCGAAAACTAAACTCATCATTTCTATAGAAATATTTCACTTTTAGATCAAACATTAGAGGAGTGTTACCATCTCTAAAAGAAAAATATAGTCTTTTAAATCTTGTGTCTTCCTCTAATGAAATATTTGCCTCATTTAAATACTTGAATTATATCACTTTACCTTGAAGAAGATTATTATAATTTACGAGATGGTATGTAGGTGCAACCAAATCAGAATCTTTAGGTCCTCCTATTGTTTCCATTTCTGAAGGTTTTGGGATTATAGAGTCAAAGGTTAAGGGTTTTAGTAAACTATAATTATAGAATCTCTATAAACTGAAGGAACGTGAAGGAGAAGAGTTGGAGGAGAAATATGATTTTCTCACACCGATTGAGAATGTAATCATTACTTTTTAATTTGACATGTCAAATAAATAGTGATTCAAATGAAATTAATTTTTAAAACTAATTATATGTAACCATTCAAAATAAAGAAAAATATACAATTAAATAAAAAAATATATTTTACTTAAAATAAAAACAAAGAGATTGAGAATAAAATAAATTAACAAACATTATTTTATAATTAAATATTCCTAAGTCCACTCAATAAAATTATAACCTGCACTTTCAAGTGGTTTAGTAAAAATATCAGCTAATTGATATTCAATATTAACAAATCCTAAAGATATATCCTTTTTAAGAACATGATCTATTAGAAAACGATGCTTGATATCATATTCCTAGTCTTAGAATGACTTATTGGATTTTTAGGAATATTTATTTCACTAGTATTATCACATATAATTGGTATATTATTAAAATTTATTCCAACTTCTAGTTAATTATCTTTCATCCACAATAATGTTTCATAGAAATATCCAGTAGAAACATACTCCTCCTTAGTCATTGAATGAGAAACTAAGTGTTGTCTCATACTCAAATATGATATTGAAGATTTTACTAAAAATTGATATGTTCTGTAGGTGATTTTTCTGTCTAATATACATCCTCATAAGTCAGAATCTGAATATTAAATTAAATTAAAACAAAAAGTTTTTGGATAAAGAAGATATTCAAAAAAATTTCCGTTTAAATATCAAAAAATTATTTTAATAGTATTTAAATTGTATTTTTATCGATTTTATTGAAATCTTGAACATAAACATATAGAAAAAATAATGTGTGGTCTACTAATAGTAAGATGTAACAATTTACCAATCATAACTTTATATAAGTTAATGTCAACTGGTTTTCTAGCTTCAAAAAAATCCAATCATGGGATATTCCATTCCAATAGTAAATTAATTTTTCAAAATACAAGAGCTTAATATTTCATATATAGCTTTAGGATCTTGTTTAAGACCATAAAGATATTTAGTAAGTTTAAAAACAGAATTTGGTTTATGATGGTTTTAAAAACTAGACAATTGTTAAACATAAACTACCTCATTTAAAGACCAATTGAAAAATAAATATTTAACTTCCATATGATATAATTTTAAATTAATTTGTGATACATAAGATAGAAGGATTATAATGAATTCTAATATATATATTGGGGAAAATTTTCCATAAAAATATATTTCTTCCTCCGATTATATCATTTTATTACTAATATAGCAATATTTTTTGTTATGATGCCTCGATCATCCTGTTTATTTCTAAAGACCCACTTTGTTTCTATTATTGGATAATTGGATGATCTTTTTACTAATTCCAAAAATTCATTTCTTCTGAATTTTTTATCTCTTATTTCATTACTAACATCCAACTATATTATCTTAAGGCTTCCTTAATAGATTTAGGTTCTAACTAATATATAAAAGAAGATAATTCATCAAGGTTTCTTATATTTATTCTAGTTCTATTTTTGGAATCTATGACTCCTATAAAAATTTATAAAGTATGGTTCTTTAAGGTTATAGACTATCTAAGAAAGACACTTTTAGGTTCTTCAATTTCATATTCTCCTAAACTATACTAGATTTTAGTAATATAATTTTCAAAATAAATTTTTTCGATTTCAAGTCTAATGTTGTAAAAAAATCAATAATTTCTCAAGTTTGATCATTCTATTTAATAAAAGGGTCAGTTTCACCAAACTACACATGAATTGATTCTTCAATAATCATTAAATATTTATTAAGCACTCGATTGTCTTTAGAATAAGTAGAATATCCTAAAAATATTCCTTCATCAGCCTTTGGATCAATCTTACCAGTGTTTTCATTAGTATTCACAATATATACCTTGCATCCAAATACATTAAAGTACTTTAATTTAGTTTTTCTATTATTCCAATGTTCATAGGGTGCTATTTTAAAAATCAGTCTTATTAAAACACTATTCATGATATATCTAGATGTTCTTATAGATTCTACCCAATAGTTGGTAGGAAGATTTCATTTATTCAGCATAATCCTTTCCATTTTCTAATAGCTCTATTTATTATTACCACAATTCCATTTTGTGATGGTGTTCTTGGTACAGAGATGGTGTGCACAATACATAGGTTTGAGAAAAAAGAATAAAATTATTGATTATAAAATTATCCCCCATGATTAATTCTTAATGCAATTATTTTAAAACCTTTTTCATTTTGAAATGTTTTATAAAAACTTCCAAAGACTGTGAATTCTTCACTTTTGAATTTAGAAAATATAACCAAGTAAATCAAGAATAATCACCAACTAAAATGTAGACATATAATTTACCATCCAAGAATGCTACTTTGTAAGGTCCAAAAAATCAATGTGGTTAAGTTCTAATGGTTTAGATGTAGCAATTTTGTTAATTGATTTCAAATAAGATTTTTAATGTTTTCAGATTTGGCATTCATCACAGAATCTACCATCTTCAAACTTAAGACAAAGAAAATCAGAAACTAACTGTTTCATAAATAATTTATTTAAATAATATATATAGAAATGTACAAGTCCTCTATTCCATATCCATGAATACTTTTCCATAGCAGTTAAACAATTAACTTCCTGTTTACACATGGAATTTAAATCCAAAGTATAAATATTGTTAATTTTTGGTGCTCTAAATTTAAGAAATTTATCTTAAAAAATATATCATGAATTGTTTAACAATTAAACATATAATACATAATTAGAATGTTGGTAGATACTTATTAGATTGTGCTTTATTTCTTGCACATATAGTACATTTTTTATTCAGATAGTCTCTATATCTACAATGGTTGCCACTCCAAAAATCTTTCCTTTTACATTGTCACAAAAAGTCACTATACCTCCATCCATTTGAGTAAATGTATGGAAATTTGACTTGTCTCCAATCTTGTGTCTAGAATTGTCACTATCCATATACCATATATCCTTTTTTGTTCCTGTGGCCTTTTTTCTACAAAATCAATTAAACATTTCTTTGTTTTGTACCCATATTTTCTTAGGTCTATCAGTGTCAAAATGAAATGATTTGGGAATCCAGACATTTCTTATCTTTTCATAATTTATATTACTTACTTAAAACATACTTTTAGAAATAAAATCCTTTTAATACAAGTGATTTGAGGAATTCTCAAGGAACATTTGTTAGTGAAATGAAATTTTATTTCAAAAAGTAATAGATAATAGTTTTTGAATTGGGCACAAAATAATTTTTCTATACTTTAGATTTTTCACCTTTGCATCATATTCTAAAAAAATTCTTTTAATAATTTTTCCAAGAATATCATTGAGTTTCATTTCTCCTTTTTGAAAACACTTGCAGTACATTTATAAGATTCTACTTCAACTTTTAATTTTTTATCCTATTTTCATGAACAATACAGGTTGATGTAGATGAATTAAAATTTTCAATTAATTCTCAATGTTCTTTCAGCATTGTGTCTCTTTCACCTAAAAAATCATTGTAAATATTTTTCAAGAATTTATGTTTCTTTAATAAAGAATAATATTTATCTTTAGACGGTGTAAAATAGGTAGCTAATTTATCCTTTGAGAAATTACCGATTTTATAATTAGAAGAGTAATAGGATTTTAACTCTTCTTCTTCGTTAGCCATAAATTAGATGTTGGATTTCAGTTTTTGTGGCTCTATCTAGAAATAAAATTTTAAGAAATGTTGTATTCTATAGATACACTCTATATATCCTTATTGGATATATTTCCATTATACCCATAATCATTATTCTTCTATTACTTCCTTTATATCTTTTTTATTTCATTATTCAGTTAGGGGAAATTAGGTTTGATGTGTCCCAATTTTTTCCATTCATAGCATTATACTTCTCTAGGTTTTTTCATCCTTCTTAAAGGATTTTTTGAAGCCTCTTTTCTTCATGTAAATTTTACTAAATTTTCTATCTAGTAGTCCCAGTTCCATTTCAAAATCTAAAGAGTCTATATTTTTGTATGTTTTGACTTCTTTTTTGTTTTTTAGGTTATTCTTCTGAGATGTCACTTTGAGATAATTATTTTTCCTTTTTACTATAATATTTTTGTCTTTAGATTCATCTTTCATTTCTAATCCATACATTATCAATGTTCCAATCTATTCCTTTATATTTAAATTCTTAATAGGTGATGATTGTCAAATAGCCAAAAATATGCCATTCCATTTAGAGGGATGTACTCTTAGTAATTTCAATGATTGATCAGATTGTTTTATAGGATCTCCCAAGGTAGAAATATTTTTAATAATCTATCATAACCTTATATTCATTAGTGTGATTCTTTCACCATCAAACATTCTAATGGTGTAAGACTTTAGCTTTATTGTGGTATATCATATCTGTATAATGTTGTTTATTCCTTCATATGGGACAAGTATAGTTTTCCATATATCATAGGTAGTAGGACACTATGATACATGATTAAAATTATTTGGTCCAAGTCCATAGATAATAAAATTCATTTATTTTGAATTGATTTCATATTCAGCTTCTATTTTTAGCAGTCCAAGTCTTTAATTTTTCCAGAATCACATAAGGTGTAATGATCTTTGAATAAAATTTGAATCCATGATTTTTTATATAGATAATATTTCATGATTTCAAGAATCTATAGCTATCACTATTAAATTATGGATAAAAAAACATAGATATTCCATCTTTTAGATCATCCATTAACATATACTATGTAAAGATTTCATTCTTTTCATATTTCTGTAGATTTATCCCAAAATCTCACCTCTGATGAAAATTTTTTGGTTGGAATAATACAAAGATAACATAAGAGGGGGGGGGGGGGGTGTGAAATGTGTCTTTTAAAAAACCTCAATAGACTCTGGTTTATAAATTTCTTAGCGATTTATGCAGATATGATTCATTCTCTTCTGTAATGAGTATGAGAAGTGGATAAATAGAAATAATGAACATGACAATTTTATACTGGTTTGGGACACAAAGATCCCCTAGTACACTCTACCAACCCTTGTGATCTTGGTAAATTTCACTAGAAATGTACTGTTTTCACAGGACGTTCAAATCCATAATTGAGTACAGGTAGTTAACACCTTTTCAAAAAGGATAAAAATAGACTTTCACTTCTTTAATAGGGATCATATTATCCAAAACATTGTACAATAATCTGATAAAAAAATTATAACAGAGTACAAGAAGTTGATACTTCAATAAATAAAAAGATTTTGATTTATTTATGGTTTGTGTTAAACTTCACAGTGATAATAACATTTAATAGTAGATGGATCTTCTTCTTCCGAAATCAATGTCTTCAAGAAAAAAATAACTATAACTTAATCCTGGTTGCAAATGATCTTCAATATAAATATCAAAAAAAAAAAAATTAAACTCACAATAGTATAATGTCGAAATGTATAGAACATTAATGTGTAGCCTCTTTCGAAAATAAATTTTTTTATTGTTTTTTTGGAGTAGCATTGTAAAAGATATTCATAGGAATACAATCATATGTATGAGAAAATTTACCCAATTTTCAAAAAAAATTACAATAAAATATATAGAGTAGAAAAATTGATTTCATATTCTGGAGATAAGAAAATTACCTTATAGAACATTGAAATTAAAATTTAATATATCTAAGAATGTTGTGGCATTCTTTAAGAATAGGAGTGATTTTCTTTAATGAATATTGTTCTATGAATCAATCAGAAAAATATTTGAAATACCTGAATAGAAGCTTTTAATCAGCTAGTAATCTAACAAGAACATTACATAAAACTAATATAATCAAGAAATTAAAACTTTTATATTTAATAGTAAAATGTAGGGTTAAACTCCATAGCATAGGGTTCCTTTGTGTATCATAAGGTTCCTTTATGTAGAGTAGGGTTCCTACTAATATGTGGCACCCCAAACACTTCATGGTATGTTTTTCATAAATAAATTCTAGTTATAGTCTACATTTCATGAATCATTGAGCCTATATGGAACAAAAAATGGTTACTAATAGAAGATATCCCGCACCTAGCAATTAAACTTAAATTTTCTAACTCTGTGATTTGAATTTTAAAAATATGACATACATGGTTGTGTTCAAGATGATATTTAAAGTCTGATAGAATTAACATAATTTTCGATGAATAGTAACCTACCCTTATAAATAGTAACATAACCTTATGAATAGTAATATGACTTTTATGAATGGTATCCATACCATTGAAGGTATAAATGAATTTAGGCACCTTAAAAATGAAGATGAATATTTTAAGTGTTTATATTTTTCGATTAAAATATTATTTTATTAAATATTTAATTAATCATTTATAGAAAATTATTTTTGAAAAATGGACTTCATTTTTGGATTCTACATATCGAAAAATGGTTAGGGAGAATTTTTGGGATTTTTCCGAAATACTTAAATTTTTGATGAATAGTAAAATGTGATAATTTACGATAAATGCTAAATAAGGAATTTATTGAGTCATTGATGATGATATGCTGATGTAATCCCAATTAGTTTGAATTAACATGTATATATTACTGTTATTGGTCATGGAATACTCACTATTGGTTGTCTTGAGAGGAAATAAGAAATTAGTGATTATATAATTAAGAAAACTCATCTCCCCTCCACTATATAAACCACCCCTCACTCCCTCTTCCTCCCACCCCACATAATCTTCAATCCTTGCCAAAACTCTGCCAAATACTATTCCCAAGCCCTCTACCCACGTCCAAGACCTGATAGTCTCACCAAAAGGCCAAAAACAAAGGCCATAAAGAGATTCTCAAGGAGGAGTAGTCAAGATGTGAACCTTCCTTCTCTTTTGTTTCAATTTCTTCTACAAAGTTCTAGTCTTCTGTTCTCCCTTCTCACCCCTCATACAAATTACATGATAATTCTATTACCTTACATGTACTTTATTTTCATTGTTCTAATGTAATATTTGATCATAATCTCTCCGTTTCCCCTCCTTTTATACAATAAATGCAAACATCGTTCGAGATGTGTAAATTTATCACACTCAAGGAAGATAGGTTTTAAATTTTCATTTCTATATTAAATACAGGTCATGAAACCAATTCAATGGTTGAACCAAGTCATAATATATTTATTTTATCATTATTAATGTTCTGTAATCTTTACACGCTCATAATTTGGAATAATAATACAAAACAAGTTTATTGTGCAGAAAACCGCCAAGCCAAATCCAAGCTTTTATTTTAACTCATCGAATGAGTCATTATCATGGTATATAACCAGAATCATTATAAGATCATTTAAATATATTTAATTTCACTAAGAATGTATATTAAAAAATTCTGTATGTTTAACCATATTTCAAACAAACATCCATTCAAGAATACAAGTAAACAGATCATGAAAAACAAAGATGAAAATGCTAGAAAAACAACAAATTTTAATATCTTGAACCATCAAAAAGGCCATTAGTGAACCTAATAAGGTCATAAAATATCAATTATATGTTTATTAGGTTCTGGAATTATTAATTAATGAATCTAAATTTGATTATTCATGTCGTTAAGAACAATCAAGAACACCTTCGAGTATAAGGTAAGGGATCCTCTCTTTCACTTTTGTTCATGAATCTCCCGTATGTTGTGCCATTTTATTTTTAATTCCTAATTATGGGGTATGTTTTTTAACCTCCCCCATTCCTCCATTGTGACATATATATTATTGAATAACCCTTTACATCTCATTAATCCCTCGAAATAACACTCGTTACCATGCTGAAATGTATTAAGGGGTTTTCTCTTCTCACTTTCAATTCTGTGGGTTTTCCATTGTTCGCCTATTATTTCTTATATGTGGTATAGGTGAACTACCATTTGATATATGTTATCATGATCCTATTTATATTCATGGTATTCTGTGATTCATATTTTGGTTTTTAACTTTTGGTCATACGACTCAATTGATTACAACGTGGTAACGAGCTTTGTCTCAATCTTCACTTCGTTGGGACTTGCTTAGTATTGTGCGACTACTCTTTCTTATGTAGTGTAACTACTTCCCATTTGAAATAAATTTTCAATTTAAATTATATTCTATTTAAATTTCCATATTCTCATAACATGGTTATGATTATTGTCTAAGCCGTATACCACTTTATATATGGTATTTACTTTGAATGTTGTTTTGACTATGGAAATATTGATGAATCTGTATCCTCTATTCTCTATAGATAATGTAAACTCATATTTCTCTTATTTTGAATCTATTTATGAATAATGATTTAGATTTAGAGGTGGGTGGGTCCCACTACATCCCCCCGATGCATCAGTAGGTCTCATGAGACAAATCAGTTGGCGACAAACCCTTCAAGTTTGTTTCCAAAAATCAGACGGGTTTCTACCCATAAAAATAAACCTTTTAAAGGTATTATGGTTTCATGTTACAGATACATGATTCCCAATTAATAAAAATTCTCTTTATTGATTATTAGTTATTATTATTATCTATGCGGTTTTGATTATGGAAAAATTTATGGATGAAGTTTCATTCTTAGTTTATTTATGGCATTAGTGTTTCATTTATTTACCATGCCATGTAGATTTTATTTGATTGACTATGATTTAATTATTATTACGTTCATGCTTCCACTAATTCTATCCCTTACTGATCATTTTAGCTTACCCCTTTCATTGTTTATTTTCAACAGTTGACAAAGAGGAGATGATTTATTGAGTTCCTGTGGATGTAGTTTTTATTTTTCGTTATGTATTGTATTTTTCAAACATTTCCAATGTAATTTGTGTAACCTATATGTATCTAGTTTCTTCAATACTAATAAGCTGATCATTTCATTGGGATTTTTAATTCCTTATATCCATTAAAATAGCACAAGTAATACACCAGCTCCAGCCTAGAGGGGTTGAGGTTTTACAGTTGGTATCAGAGGAAGTTTAGTATTAATCTTGGAAACTAGAGTAGGAAATATATGGTTGGGAACAAAACACTGATATAGTATCTGAGGATAAATATACAAGAACATCCCGGTATTTTGGTATGAAATAGACTATGTGAATCTTTATAGAAAATAAATCCATGTCTGGATATGAGTAGGTAGATGTGGCTCTGGCACAGATGTACCTAGGAGTGAAAACTCTGACAAGGAGTATCGGGCTTTACCCGGGGTATCATGATACACAATAACGGGCCTTGATGAACTCTTGGTTTTGACACTCCTGAGAGATATGCTTAGGATAATTCAAATTTTTTACAAGACATTATGAAGGAGTTTAAGGTAAATTTTTCCTCAGATAAAACATGTTTATAAGATTTTCTATGCATAGAATTTAAATCAATGTAGAGTGATTTTATATTTGAGATTCATAAACTAATCTCGTATATCCCACTATTTAGAAATGGTGTCTAACGGAAGAAGGGGAATCAATACTCATTAATAAGGTAGGGATCTCCCTACTGATCAATTCAATATATTTAATGTTGGAGATGATCAGATCCTGACCATATTGGGACAACTTACTCAGGTTGTAATGAATAACCAGTCCACACCTGTGTTGGATCGTTTCATGCGGCAGGATCCCCTATATTTTAGTGGGAATACTAACCCAGTGGTTTCTGAGCAAAGGATCAAGTCCCTTGAAAAGATATTTGTGGCATTAAGATGCAATGAAAATGAAAAGGTAGTACTGGAAGTATATTCTCTCAAGGGAAACACTGATCAATGGTGGTCCTTGATTCAGAATACCAAGGAGGAAGAAGAAATAGAATATATGGAATGAAGGAATTTTAAGGAAATACTCTTCAAAAAATATTTCCCTCATGAGAAATGAACTGAAATGAAGATGAAATTCCTTTGCTTAAAACAAAAAGAATAAGATAGTGTTTCAAAGTATTAAGATACTTTTACAAGGCTGGCCAGGTTTTCCGTAGATTACGTACATGACTTAGTAGACAAGATTGATCATTTTTTTTGAAGGTCATAAGATGAGTCTTCGAAGGTCACTGGATTCTCAATCATTTTCATCATATGATGAAATTGTATCATGTTCCATCAAAACAGAGAGGGAATTTTCTATATCAAATATATTCGAAGGAAACCAAGATAAGAAGCGGTACTCTGATAACAAAGGAAAAGGAGAAGCACCAAATAAGATCAAGGGAATAAAGCTATTCCCATTATGTGAGAAATGTGGAAAGAATCATCCCAGGAAATGCTTCAATGGCATGGGAGTCTACTATAACTGTGGAGAAAAGGGTCTTAGATATGATGAATGCAAGGGGAAGGAACAATTCATTGATATTCAATGCTACAATTTCAAAGAGATGCCACACTATGCAAATGAGTGTCCTAAGAACCAAGTAAACATGACTCATAAAAGGCCAAGAGAGCAAGGGAGAGCCTATGTGATTACAACCGCGAAGGATGAAGTTCCTAATTACATGGTAGTAGGTACATTAATTGTTTCCTCAAACTTAGACAATACTTTATTTGATTCTTAATCATAAAATCCATTTATATCTTCTCAATTTTCCAATAAAATTAGATATGTCCAATTTGATTTAATAAAGGAGTTGTCAGTCAAAAATCCAAGGAGATATATCATTGCAACAAAGGCATGTCGACTAGTCCCCCTCTATACACCAAAATGTTCTTTAATTTCTAACCTTATCATTATACCAATGACTAAATTTTATATAATTCATGGTATGGATTAGATGTAAAATTATGATGAGAATATTTATTATAAGAAGAAGGAAGTTACAATTTTTGATAATGGTGTAGAATCCCTTATCTTTAGGGAAGAAACTTCACCACCTAATTCTTATTTAGAACCACCCCAAATAGCTCTATTGAATGATGTACTTGGAGAGGATGATAAAACAATATCTATGGGTGAGGAAAGAAATATTCAAATTGAAGATGTGCACATAGTGAAAGAGTACATTGATGTGTTTCCAAAGGATTTACCTGGACATACTTCAGAGCAGGAAGTTGAATTCTCTATTGATTTAATTACTGATGCAAGACCTATATAAAATAATTCCTATAGAATAACCAATGTGGAATTATTAGAGCTAATGAAATACCTATATGATTTTAGTGAAAAAGGATTTATTAGACCTAGTGTTTCTCCATGGGGAGACCCTATACTTTTTATCAAGAAGAAAGATGGATCCATGAATCTTTGCATTGATTACAAGGAAATCATTGCTATTACGATAAAGAATAAGTATCCTCTACCCCAAATTGATGATTTTTTCGACCAACTTCATGGAGATCTATAATTTTCAATGATTGACCTTTGATCCAGATATCATCAAATGCGTGTGAGGAAGGAAGATATTTCTAAGATAGAATTTCAGACCAGGTATGGGAATTATGAGTTTATAGTGATGCCTTTTGGGTTGAAAAATGCACCCTCTATTTTCATGGATTTAATGAATAGAGTTTTAGGGAATATATTGATAAATTTGTAGTGGTATACATCGATGGTATCCTTGTATAATCAAAAAGCTATGAAGACCATGAGAATCACTTGCGGGTTATTCTGAGAACTCTTAGAAGAAATAAATTATATGGGAAGTTCAGAAAGTGTGAATTCTATCTTCAATCAGTTTCTTTTCATGGAAATATTATCTATAAGGATGGAATCCTTGTTTATCATGTGAAGACAAAGGCAATCCAATATTGTCCCATGCCAACAAACATAACTGAGGTACGTAGTTTTATTGGCTTTGCTGGTTATTATTGGCGTTTTTTTCAGAATTTTTCCCGACTATCTAACTCGCTAACTAAGATCACATGTAAAAGAGTTATGTTTGTGTGGAAAAAAGATTGTATAGAATGATTCAAATAAATGAAAAGAAGATTAGTCAATATTCCAACTTTGACTCCTCCAGCTAGATGTGATGGATTTGTAATATACAGAGATGCATCAAGGAATAGACAGGGTTGCATCCTTTTGAAAAACGATAAAGTTATTGCTTATGAATCAAGATAGTTAAAGACTCATGAGAAAAATTATCCAACTCATGATCTTCAGTTAGGATTCGTAATCTTTTCTATGAAAATATCGAGGCATTATCTCTATGGAGAGGGATGTGAGATTTATACGAACCACAAGAGTTTGAATTACATTTTCACACAAAAAGAACTCAACATTAGGAAAAGAAGATGCCTCTAGTTACTCAAAGATTACGATTTTTCAATACACTACCACCCAGGTTAGGTGAATACAGTGGTAGATGCATTAAGAAGGAAAGATTATATCCTTCTGACTCAAATGAGGATTGAAAGAGATCTTATATTTAGTGATCTACTGAAGATGGATATAGGAATTGTTAATGAAGGGGATGCATCACTGCTCTTTCAAATGATTTCTAAACAATCTTTACTATAGAAGATAAAAAGATCTCAATCTGATGATGAGAATATACACAAGAAAAATATTGCAGTTAAGGATGGGAGACTGGATGAATTCGTGTATGAAGAAGGAGTTCTAAAATTTGGGAAGTGGTTATGCACTCCATCCTTACCAGAGCTAAAAAAGGGAACTATTAGACGATTCTCATAGCTAAAATTTCTCTATACACCTGGGTAGAAGCAAGATGTATATAGATCTGAAGGAATATTTTTGGTGGGATAATATGAAGCATGAAATTGCTGACTACGTGTCAATGAGTATAGTTTGTCAACAAGTTAAGGTGGAGAGAAATTATACCAAATGATTGCTGAAACCTATACCTATTACTATGTGAAAGTGGGATACCATTACGATGGATTTTGTCACCGGACTACCGAGGACACCTAGAAGGAATGATGTAATGTGGGTAATTATTGATCGTCTCAAAAAATCAGCACATTTCCCTCCAATAAGAGAGCATTTACCACTTGAGAGCCTAGAAAAAAATTATATTAATGAAGTTGTAAGACTTCATGGTGCACCTCTATTGATTGTCTCTGATTGAGATCCCCAGTTTACATCAAAATTCTAGAAAAGTCTCCAGAAGGCTTTGGATACTGAGCTTCGTATGAGTACTTCTTATCACCCTCAAGCTGACAGACAATCTGAAACGAATTTTCAAACTCTGAAAGACATGCTGAGATCATTCTCTCTTGACTTCCAAGGTATGTGGGACCAATAATTTTTTTGGTGGAATTCTCCTTCAATAATAGTTTTATTCTATTATTCAAATGGATCCATATGAAGCATTATATGGAAAGAGATGTCAAACTCCAACTTGTTGAGACAAAGTTGGTGAGAGGAAATTTATTTCCCAAGAACTTATTGAATAGACCACGACAAAGGTGAGGAAAATACAAGCCCATATAAATCATCAAAAAGTAGACAAGAAGAGTTATACTGACAACCAGAGAAAGGACTTGGAATTACAAGTGGGAGATCATGTATTTCTTAAAGTATCTCCATGAAAGGGTTCCTTAAGGTTCAGTAACAAAGGGAAACTAAGATCCAGGTACATTGGACCATTTGAAATTCTGGAAAGAATCAGAGCTGTAGCTTGCTGTTTAGAGATGCCTCCAAATATTTCTAGAGTTCATGATGTGATCCACATATAATTGTTAAAGAAATACATTCCAGGCCCAATGGATGTACTCACATATGAAAAAATAGAACCTAAACCTGATTTGTCATACTGTGAAATGCTTATCAGCATTCTTGACACAAGGAAGCAGGTATTGAGAAATCGATAAACTCGTCTAGTAAAGGTTCTTTGAAAAAGATAGAATATAGAGGAAGTAACATGGAAACTAGAGGATGTTATGAAAAATAATCACCCACATAGTTTTGAGCTTCATATATAAAATTTCAAGGATGAAATTTCTGAAGGAGGGAATAATGTTGCACTCCAAACATTTCATGGTATGTTTACCTTAAATACATTCTTCTTATAGCTTATATTTCATAAATAATTGAGCATATATGGAAAAAACATGGTTACATATAGAAGATATCCATAACCTAGCCATTAAACATAATTTTCCAACTATGTGATTTAAATTTTAAAAATCTGACATAAACAGTTTTGTTCAAGATGATATTTAGAGTCTGATAGAATTAACATAATTTTCAGTGAATAGTAACCTATAGTAACCCACCCTTATAAATATTTATTTACCCTTATGAATATTAATATGACTCTTATGCATAGTATCCATGCCCTTGAAGGTATAAATGAATTTAGTCACCTTAAAAATGAAGATGAATATTTTAAGTGTTTACAGTTTTCAATTAAATAATTAGTTTAATCAAATATTTAATTAATCATACTTAAAAAATTATTTTTGAAAAATGGACTTTATTTTTGGATTATACACCTAAAAAAATGGTAAGGGTGAATTCTTGATATTTTTATGAGACACTGAAATTTTTGATGAATAGTAAAATGTGATAATTTACGATGAATGCTAAATAAAGAATTTATTGAGTCATTGATGATGATATGCTGATTTAAGACCAATTGGTTCAAAGTCAAATGAATATATTAATGCTCTTGGTCATGGAATACTCACTATTTGTTGTATTGAGAGGAAATAATAAATTAATGATTATAAATTTAAGAAAACTCCTCTCCCCTCCACTATATAAACTACCCCTCACCCCTCTTCCTCCCACACAACTTAAGCTTCTAGAATTGCCTAAATTCTTCCAAATACACTTCCCTAGACCTTTTCCCACGTATAAGGCCATCTGGTCTCACTGAATGGCCAAAAACAAATGCCTTAAGGAGATTCTCAAGGAATAGTACTTAAGAGGTGTACCTTCTTTCTCTTTTCTTTCAATTTCTTCTACAAAGTTCCATTCTTTTGTTCTCCCTTCTAACCTAACCTCATCCATATTCAATGAAAGTTCCAGTAAATTACATTTACTGTATTTTCATTTTTCTAATGGAATATTTCATCATAATCTCTCTTTTCCCCTCCTTTTATACAATAAATCCAAACACCACCCGAAATGTGTAAATTTATCACGCTAAAGGAAGAAAGGTTTTCAATTTGCATTACTATATTCAACAATGGTCATGAAACCTTTTAAATGGTTGAAATAGTTAATAATATATGAATTTTATCTTCATTAATGTTCTGGAATATTTACACGTTCATAATATGGATGAATAATACAAAACAAGTATACTGTGCACAAAACCCCCAAGCCAAATCCAAGCATTTATTTTAACTCATCGAATGAGACATCTTCATGGTATATAACTAGAATCATTATAAGATAGTTTATATCTATTTAATGTCAATAAGAATTTATATTAACAATTCTATATTTTTAACAATATTTCAAAAAAACATCCATTCAAGAATACAGGTAAACGGATCATGAAAACCAAAGAAGAAAATACTACCAAAACAATAAAACTTAATCTCTTAAACTATAAAAAAGACCATTAAAGAACCTAATAATGTCATAAAATATAAAAAATATTTTGATGAGGTTCTGGAATTGTTAATTAAGGAAGATAAATTTGATTATTCAGGTCGTTAAGAACAATCAAGAACACCTTCGAGTATAAGGTAAGGGATCCTCTCTCTCACTTTTGTTCAAGAATCTCCCCTATGTTGTGCCTTTTTATTTTTAATAAATAATGATGGGGTATGTTTTTTAACCTCCCCCATACCTCCCTTTTGACATATAGATAATTTAATACCCCTTTATCTCTCATTAATCCGCCACAATAATGCTCGTTACCATGCCAAAATGTTTGTATGGGGTTTTCTCATCTCACTTTCAATTCTGTGGGATTTCCATTGTTCACCTCTTATTTCTTATATGCGGTATAGGTGTACTTACATTTGATATATGTTATAATGATCCTCTTTATATTCATGTTATGGTGTTATTAATTTGGTGGTTTTTAAATTTTGGTCATATGATTCAATTTATAACAATGTGGTCACGAGCTTTGTCTCAATCTTCACTTCGTTGTGACTTGCTTAGTATTGTACACCTACTCTTTCTTATGTGGTGTACCTAATGCCAATTTGAAATAAATTTTCAATTGAAATTATATTCCATTTAAATTTTCCACATTCTCATAACATGGATATGATTATTGTCTAAGCTGTATACCACTTTACATACAATATTTATTTTGAATGTCATTTTGACTATAGAAATATTGATGAATATGTATCCTCTATTATATATGGATAATGTAAAGTCATATTGCTCTTATGTTGAATCTATTTATAAATAATGTTTTTTATTTAGAGGTGGGTGGGGCCCAATATATCCCCTAGATGCATCAGTAGGTCTAATGAGACAAATCAGTTGGCTATAAACCTTTCGAGTTTGTTTCCAAAAATCAGATGTGTTTCTACCCACAGAACTAAACCGTTTTAACGGTGTTATGGTTTCATGTTTGAGATACATGACATCCAATTAATAATAATTATCTTTATTCATTATTAGTCATTATTATTATCCTTGAGGTTTTCACTCTGACAAAATCTATGGATGTAGTTTCATTCTCAATTTATTAATGGCATTAGTGTTTCATTTTTTCACCATGCCATATAGATTATGTAAGATTGACTAGGATTCAATTATTATTGCATTCATGATATCGATATTTTTAACCCTTACTGATCATTTTATCTCACCCCTTTCATTGTTTACTTTCAACATGTGACAAAGTGGAGATCATTTATTGAGTTCTTGTGGATGCAGTTTTTAGTTTTTGTTATTTATTGTATTTTGTAAACTTTTCCAATGTAATTTGAGTAACATATATAGTTTCTTAAATACTACTAAACTTATTATTACTTTGAGATTTTTTATTTCTTCTAACCATTCCAATATCAGAAGTAATTAAACAGTTCCAGCCTAGAGGGGTCGGGGTGTTACATAACGTATGGTTCCTTAAACACACTTTTATCTGCGTGTAACATAGGGAAAAAATGTAATATAAGGATGATGATCCATTCGTCCATCCTTTCATCTTAAGATTAAAAATGTAGAATTGATTAACCAAAATTTTATTCTTCTGAATATAAGGTATGAATATTGATTTCATACTTCATTGTGGGGTTGATATTCCATACTTTTATCATTATTCGAATGTTGGGTTGCTACTCCACACACAAACTCTTCAGCATAGCATAGGGGGATGATCTATAAATTCATTTTTTTGAATGTAGGGTATGAAAAGTGTTTCTATAACAAATCTAGTATATTTTCATTCCATCAAAGATATAAATAAAAACATGATATGAATTCCTCAAACATACTTAATTATACTTTATTTGAAAGCCAACAAGGGTATTTCTGAGCATCAAAATCAACATTTAACATTGAGTATTGTTGAGAAAATACATTCCCAACACAATCCAACATTTTATTATATTGTATGGTATTATAAAATTATTTAACTCTTTAAGAAATATAACCCTTTTTAATGATTTTATGACTCATGGAGTATGTTTCCCTTAAGGGATATTGATATCCGATGTCTGATTTAATTGAGTTATATTAGTCTTTCATGATCCTTTTTATACTGCAATTGGGTTTTACCACCATAATATTTTGATATATGGATTATAAAATGAATTTTTAACATAAATTAATGTTTTTAAACATTTATTAAAAGTTTGGTTTTGAATAATGATATTTTTAAAATAATAAAAAGTGTTTCTCCTTTCAACTTCAAATGTTGTGTCATCCTCTACAAATTCTCCTAGATAAACTTTATATCTTTTAAAGGATTTGTTATTGGAGATTATTTTAAAAATTAATGGTTTTACAAAGCTTTGATGTCACATTTTTAAAAGTAACATTTGAAAGATACATATAAATTTATATTTTATGTCAATGTTAAAAATGTTTACTGAATTCTCTTTTAAGTTTTCAATTACACTTCCCTTTTAATTTTCAAAATAATTTACCATATTTGGGGTTATGTTTCATGATTTTTTATCTAATATATAAATATATGTTATAATTTAGTGGATTAAAATCATGGTATTAAAAAATTAAATTATTGATACCTTCTTCTTTGATTCCATTCAAGTAATTCTTTTTTCAGGGATGTTTTTCATCTATGTCAACATCCTTCCAAGTCTCATTTGTTACACCAGAGATATATTATTTTAAAACGATACTCAATCATTATCTAGATGTATTATGATTATATTATTCCCATTTTGAATTATATGTAAAATCATTTCTCTATATGGTGTGAACATCACATTTTTACATAATTCAGATTGGATGATGTTCACATAGATAGATCGTTATTCTATTGACATGGAGAGAAGTATTAACATTTCATATATTTTTATTCCAACAAGTATGATCATTGTAATGTTGAATATTTATTTCTTGACCATCCCACTTTCTTATCTAAAAGGGTTATGACCACATTATCTCTTATATTTACTTGGGGAAAATTATTGACAGTCATGAGGATGATTGAATACTAACATAGTTTGATCATGTATTGAGACTTCATATCTTTCATTACATGGATAACCATGTTTTATTCTGTAAGGGGATCTGTATGGAATGGTATGAACATATTGTTTAGTCTTATAGTGAATCCACTGGACTTAAATTAGTTAATGGCGGGCCCTATAAGTATTCAACATATCAATTTATCGATAGGTATCATGAGAGAAAACATGTTGAGTTTTGGTATCTACCTCTTACCATAATATAATAGTGTCCTAACAAAAGTCTGTGATAATAGTTTGTTGATATCTGAAAATATGAATTCCATTAGTATGAGAACAATAATATTGATATATAAGTTTTAATTTATTTTCCTGAATATATAATGATCTTGATTATGATATTGTTATGTATTATAGTTGTTTATATATTCCTTCAATAATATTTATTCCATGATGGCATTAATTTTATGTTTTCCTTACTAATCTTTTTAGATAAACCATTATTATGCTTTCATTTCTATCGGTGATGAAGAAAAGTAATACACATGCCTGGTTTAGAAATATAACATGTGTGAAATAATTTATTGTATATATTGAAGACTAATTATGGATTAACTATTTTCATAAATATAGTTGAAAAAAATATATTTGATAAAAAGAACCTTAGTTTTATTAGTTTATGTTTTTCATTAATTCTCTAAATTTATGAACTTGAAAATATCCTTTAAATATTAGAGATTCCATATTCATTATTGATTTTATAATTAAATATTGTTATATCTTGAATTTTACTATCGGTATAAAAGAAATTATGTAATGTATATGTCTTTGGGAACTATATTTGGGAGCATGGGTTTATGATGTCACATTCTCTATCTGGTTGTCTATTTGGGAGTGAAGTATTGAACTCGATCAGAAACATGTATTTAAATATTCCTATAATACCCTATATAACTAGGTTTTTAATTGAGTATCTCAGTAAAAAATGATCATCAATGGAACTACATGCCACTATATGATCTCATATGTATAAAAACATACCACATTATCTATTAAATTGTACTCTAAAATAGGGAAAAAATAAGCTAACTTGGTGAGTCGGAAAATGATCACCCAAAAAACATCATAAACATTCACAGAACATGGAATTTCAATAATAAATTCCATAAATACACTATCATATTTTACTATATAACCTCAAAGTGTTATATATATTTAGATGTGTCCTAATGATCAGCCTTCACATACCAACTAGTGAGGCACCACAACATGAGCTCCACAATATCCTTCTCTATTCTTGGACACCAACACTGAAGCTTAAGATCCTGGTATATATAATAACCCTTCTCTTTATTTCATATTTAAACATGATTTATTACATAATATAGAACATATTACAACTTATAAGAATGATTGTTCTAGTGTATTTGGGACTTAGTAATATTACATAACAATATAAAACATGAAATACAACATCTTTATTGAAAACATTTTTTAAATGACCACAACATTCCTTCATACTTAACAATGCCTAGGATATCCGGAAGAAAGACATAAGAATGGGTGAGCTATAAATCCCAATAAGGGAGTAAACAAGGAATAACATGAATAATACAACACATGCTATAAAATAGGCATATTAATATAGCATAGGAGAAACATGAACATAAAGGAATGATATAGCCAGATTACCATAACATGTTAATGTGGGAACAACTTAAAACACTGCATCAATAACATAAAGAAATCAGGTAATCACTTACCCCAACATGGTGTAAAAAAGTCATATAAAGGAATCAGGTAAACCCATGTCCCAACATGAAGTATCATTATACTAAACATTATCTAATGCATTAGAGCTCTATCAGGGAACACTCTTTATAATCATTTCAATCTCATGATTGAGTATGCCACATAGATCATATACAATAGATTCATTAAACATCATCATTTATTACACAAAATAGGAATGTGAAATACATACATGTAAGAATTTATCCAACAAGTATATGTTAATAAAGGTGAATACCCTTGATAGTGAAATGGGAATGGTATTCACTACACAATGATTTTGTCCTGGAAAATCATGGTGCAATTTTGGCAGCATGACAACATCAAATCTAAATTCATAAAATGGGTTGATGATATCAAAAGGGGTATATTGTCACTTATACATGAAATTTAATGTAATAGGGTCATATAAATACATTTCCAAACATATGGAATTTGTAAATAGAAGGTGTAACATAATATAGAAACTTGAATAAAGAGGAGAAATAGAATAACTCTTACAATATTTCGGTATGGTAATGGTTGTACATGGGAGTGATTAATGAGAGATAAAGGATTATATCATCATTCAAACATAATAAGGGTAGTACGAGAGAGGTAATAAAACATTCCCCATCATATTTAAATGAAAATCAAAGGGTGTAACAATATATGGAAACATGGATTAAAATTAGAATGCAAGGAACCCATACTTCAAAGTGTGATCCAAAAGGCTTGGGGGAGGCTTTTTTGGAGCATGGGGGAACCATGGGAGGGCTATAGGGAGTAGGGGGAGAGTGTAGATGGTCATAAAATAGTTTTAGTGAATATAATTGGGTTCTTGGATGGTTTTATATTGGAAAGGTAGGGTATTTCTTTATTATTTTTTTGGACATTACACACTAAAATATTCAAAACCCCAAACCCTCACATGGATTTTTCGATGGTTTCTAGAAAAGGGGAGTGGTATACTGGTCTCTCCCAAAATTACCTAAGTTTTTAGGGTTAAGAAGTCACTTGTAGTTTATCTTGGCTTTTAGATTCCTCACAGACCTAAGAAGTGTCAAATATACACGTACATTATATGGATTTTTTATCAATAAAGTTTCCAAATTGCATTTATTTTAGTTGGTTTTAAATTAAAACTAAGAGACCTAATTTTATTCTAATTAATGTAATTATTTGATCATTGATTATCAATTGGGTGTGGATTGGATGAATTCCTTTTTAACGATATCAATTTCTTATATTTGAGATGGGTTATTAAGAAGATCAAAAAAATTCATCACTTATAGTTTAATACTGACACACCACAATATTAATTATATATACACTTAGAGGATCATATTTATTATCACTCTATGTTAAAGGTTCATATTATCACTTGAAGTGTGTGGCCTTAAAATTCAACAATGACAATGATGTTTTAAAATCATCAAATAAAAATTTCAATTTAAGTAAGTGATTAAAAATTAATTGAGTGATAAATAACATCAAATCCAGTCCCTTAATACTCCCTTGTATCAAACCATAAAAGGTTAATCTTTCCATTGATTACATTTTCTCAAAGGAAGAAGAAATTATACTTGTGAGGGTGGAATTGAATAAGTAAGAACAACTAAATAACAATCCTTCCATCATTGTCTAATAAATTTTACTAGTTATGGTGTGAATAAATTCACATATTGAAGAACCAGTATCAATGTGATATGTAGAATGAAAAAATAAGAGGAAATGAATAACTTTTATTAAAAAAATAAGGTTAATTGATAAAATTACATGAGAAAGAAATGCAATTATAAACACAAAGCGGTAACATAACACTACAGTGAAACCCATCACAAAAGATGATAAACTCACCCACCACCACTTCCTTAAAATGACATTTCAAGATACTCGGGTTGATCCCCCAATATTCCAATAATACTCAATTAATTTTGTTTGTCCATAAGTGGTTGGAAAGTAGAGAGAGAGTTGATTTTTCCACACTTGTTAAACAATCCGATCTAATTTTCTTTTCTTGGAAGATATGTTCAAACGAGAATCTATATGGCCTAATTTTGGTGGTCCATATAAGACAAAAACTGAAGATACAGATGACCCTTGGTATCCTGTAAACTTTTTGACCAAAATAGTTTATGTTTTTCAAGATATGATTAAATTTGTGGGATATTTTTCTAGGCCATAGAATCTGGACCAATATTGCATCTTTAAATAGGGCCACATTGAAATCTATTCAAACATATAAATTAGATTTGGAAAATGTTTAATTAAATGTTCCCCATGATATACTCAATCATAAGATAAATTTTTAGAATCATTGAGATTGGTTCCTGGCCTCTACAGTGTCTTTATTGAGATGTTGTCCTGTTAACTCTGCTTAGAATGTGTTTCCATGAAAGCCCATTTTTGTGGTCCTCCAATGTGAATATTAAAATACATAAAATGTATTAATTGTTCCTTGTGTAACGAGATAACTAAAATTAAAATATGAAAACAAAATCAAGGCAATTTTTTTGAAGGTGTTCAAAAATGTACCATGTAATAGTTCATTTTAAGGACTTACAATCAGAAAGTGAAATGATGTTAAAAGTGTAATATGCAACAAAATGGTGTTTATGAATAATAAATAAAATTAATATTATATATATTTAAAATGAATATTAGCCTCATTCAGTGGATAATCGGACCCCCAACTTGATTTTTTCAAGTCTGGAGCAAAATATATTGCAAAAATATGAAATTAGAATTCCCTTTTCCAAAACATTTTAATACACAGTGATCACCATAAACTCTTATTCCAAAAAATCATGAAACTCAACAAAATATTTTTATAAAATATATTTTAATAATAATATCCCAATCGCAAGACCATTACTTTGTTAAAATTCATCGCCATATTTCATCCTAGATAAATTAAGCGCGATGATGTGTTGCGTATCACAATAGTCACGGGGGTTCATATTTATTCAAGGGGAAATGATGTAAGATCTAGGTGGAATCACATTTCTATATTAGTATGAGTAATAATTTTTTATTTATTTTTATTTATTTTCAATTTTTCCATTGTAATTGAAATTTCACTCAACATAGTCAACCCATGTAGCGAGACTTTGCTGATGACTCCCAGGCTCAAAGACCTTAGGGAACCAAGTGAATCCCCCATACTCAAGCATCATCTTGAGTTAAATAAGTTGAAAAGAATGTCAAATTACCACAAATAGAGATAAAATTACTATCTCTGGGCTTGAAAACAATGGAGTCACGATCCCCAAGTGTCGAAAGCCACACATTAGGTTATTTCATTACTGTACGCGCATATTTATTGTTTTTTTTGATTTTTTTTATTGAATACTCATATTAAATCTAAAATGGTCACCAAACCTATGATGTTTATTTTGAGGAAACCATGAAATCAATCTAATACCCCACAATCTATAAGAATCACATTGTGTTTTTTCTTTGTTATTAAATGGATGAAAATATAAATGGTGAAAAATTACATCAAATAATCACACATTCCAAAATCTATGCACATTAACATAAACTTGAATTTGAATTAAAAATAGAATCAAGGAATGAAAAATTATTTGATATTCAATTTCAAAGTGTGAAATTTTTTTTATCATGTTCAAGGTTAAATTAACTTTTCATTCCATTTAGGCACACTTTTCTTTCAAATCATTTTTTTGCACACAAAAGTTTTTTTTATTTCATCTCCCCTCCTAACATAAAATTACACTATTTACATTGTTCGAAGAAAAGAAAATTTAGAAAGGTATAGAGGTAGAGAAGGTGAGTTCAAAAAGGAAATTTAAATTAAGGATCATGGAATTAAGTCACCTGGTGGTTGAAGTGGGAGTTCTTGCTGCTCCATTTTAATACCTTGATCTCCATGTCACTCTGAGAATCCTAATCAATGATGATAGTTTGTGTTTATATATCTATGATTTGTTTATAAAATTCCTCAATTCAGCATCCCTTTAATCTAAAACACTACCACAATTTAAAAATGATGGAAAACCCTTGAAGTCCCTTTAAATAAACCAAAACAAAAGGAAAAGGAAAAACATACCTGTTTGTGTTGATCTATAAATTTTATAATATAATTTTATATATAAATAAAATAGAAGAAGGAAACACTATAAGACATATGTTAGTCGTAGGAGCACTCCCCTATCTCACTTTGCTCCCCGATTCGAGTCCCCGTAGCTTCACTAGTTGTGAAGGGGTTTTCCGCACAACCTAGGATGTGTCCTTTTATTTTTTTATTTTTACTTTTTATTTTTTAATTATTAATATTTTTTACTTTTTTCTATTATCCTTTTAACACATAAAATAAAAAAACTAATGATATGTTGTCTCCTTTTTAAATTTCTGGGTAAGGTATTACTAAGGGATCACACCAGGTGACACAGATGAATATAGAACTCCCCTTTAATACCCATAAATAATAATAATATAAGAACATGTCAATGGTATAAGGTACTATCATAATCAACGTTGATTGATTAATTATCTCTTTTTATATATAAAAAGAAAAATTAATCCTATTGGAAAAAAAAAGATTCACTAAGATTAGAAACATGAAAACCATGGGTTGCCTCCCATGTAGCACTTTTGTTTAATGTCGTTAGCCTGACAGGGATCCTAAATCTATCAGTTTCTTCCTGGTTCATAGGTTGTCTCAGTTAACTAAACCTATGTTTTCTATTTATTGAATGATTCAATGAATGGTTTTATCCTATGACCACTAATCTTGAAAATATGACCACTTTTGGGATCCTAAATCTCTTCTACCCCACTGGGGTACACATGATGCACTATGAATGGACCTGGTCATCTAGACCTTACCTTTCTTGAGTGAAAAATGAAGTTTTGAACTATACAAGGGCACAAATTTTCCCAGTTCAAAATGATTATATTTGAGATTCCTAGATTGTTAGGCTTGAAAACTATCTTTATTTATCCTTGAATTTTCATAATCCTCCATCCTAAGTTCCTCAAGATCATTAAGATCTAATTTCCTCATTGATTCGGCCAAACAAATTCCAAAGTTCATTTTTTTTGATTAACTAAAAGGCCTTATTCTCAATTTAAACCAGTGAATGGAATTATTTACCATAAAAAATACAATATGGTAACATTACTAAGATGTTTTTGAATGTTTTACGATATTCCCAAAGGGAATCCAAGAGTTTCTCGAACTAATATTTCCTAGAGGGATTGACAGTTTTCAAGAATTTTCTTAATATCTTTATTTTCTTACTCAGATTTACCATTGGTTTGAGGTTTGTACATAGTGAAAACTTTATGAGAAATCCCATATTTTTTCTAGAGTGAAGAGAATATGAGGTTTTATAAATGGGTCCCTCAATCACTGATTATATCCCTAGGAATTCCAAATTGAGAAAATATGTGATATTTCAGAAATTGGATCACAACATGATGGTCATTAGACTTGGTGGGAATGTCCTATAGCAGCCCAACCACTTCTTACATTACTATTACATCATTTTATAGATAAAAAACATAATTTTATTATACATAGAGGTTCTGAAGGTTTTGTTTCTTTGGAAAACTAGGACCATACATAACAATTACAACATCAAGCATGCACATTTATTTTATTCCTTCTTCTATAGATTTTTATTAACACTTTAACCCTCCTTAGTATATGTAGTCACCTGAAAAATACACATCAAAAGTGGTGAGATAAAATCATATTAAGAGGATACATAAGAACAATATAACAATTGGTGATCATAACCATAACATGTGAAAGGATAACGAACTTGAGAGGAAGCATTAATAAGAGACTTGAAATGTGGCAATGGAAAAAATAAAACATCATGTATTAGTTGTCAAATACCACACATACTTTTGAAAAAAGATAGAATCCTGTTCACACATCATTTCAAATTAACTCATGATATTCATCACCTTACCCAATGCAATGGAGCACTTTATAATTCCGGGGGGCACTTGTCACATTGAAACTTTCATATTGTGCTATAAAATTCCGGGCGCACCCGTCACACCATAACATTATCATTTATCATGCTTTCCACAATGAAAATATATAAAAAATGAATTTAACTAACCCATTAAAAGTAATGGGTTTCATCTCATAATAACACATTAATAAACATTGGGTTCCCAAAATTACGTGGGAATAACATACATGATACGATAGCGATCAACCTTGAGGGAGAAGTAAAAGGTGTGTTTTTGAAAGAAGAGTTGTTTTGAAAAAGTTTTGTTTGAAATAAACTTTATTATAAAACATTTATATACCAGAAAAGTTAAGATAATTTTGAAAAAATTATTTTTAAGGAGTGGCCATTCCAAATATGGAGTGAAAGAGGGAGAACCCGAAGAAAGTAAACTGGGTTTGAGATTTTCCCCTTACCATATATCTGAATGCTTCCTTCACTTTAATGTCCTATATAACCACATTAGATAAATTAATTAAAAATTTAGAACCTTTTTTAAATTAATAAGGTACATTATGTTTTTTTAAAGTTATTTTATGTGTCTTTTTATGAGTTATATAGTTTAAAAACATTGTTCGGGAATGTTTGTTTCTTTGGTTTTTCTTGAGCGGTTCACTTGTATTCATAAATTGAAGTTCAGGTAGAACATGGATAAAAATACAGAACTGATATTACATGTTACTAATGATTTTATCTGATTTTAAATGTTCTTATAATTGATAATATTATATACCATGTGGATGAATCATTAGATATGAATTAAATGATGATTGTTTGAGTTAATTTGGTTGTTTTTTCGACCACAACGAACTTGTTTTGATTAATCATTTAGTAATATGTACATAAGTTAGTTCTAGAACATTAAATAGGAAATAACACATATAACATATTGTTGTTCAAACATAAATATGTTTTCATGACCAGATCTGAAAGTACAAATGGGGAAGGAAAACATGTCATTCATGAAGGTGATAGATTAACACCTCACGAAAAAAGTTCTCTTTTATAAAATAAAAATAAGAGGAGAAGAGGGTTGGATGATATAATATCCCTTTAGTATCATAAAAATAATTTATATGTATAATAAAGGAGTTACCATACCATGTGGATGAAGATATATGGGAAGACATTATGAAATGAACTTGAAATTGAAAGCAATTTAAAGGGAAAAGGGAGAGAGAGGAAATACCTCTTGAATCCTCATGTTGAGATCCTACTTAAGGAAGAAAGGCTTGATATTTTGATGAGACAAGAAGATCTTGGACAAGGGTAAGTATCTAGTTTAGATGATTGGGTTGTGTTTAGACAAGGATTGAAGCTTGAGTGGTGTGAGTAAATGAGGGTGTGAAGGGTGTTATTTATAGTGGATGGGAGATGTGGTTTCTCAATATAAAATTCATTAGTTTATTACTTACCCACATGATAAGAAATAATAAGTCTTATATGACCAAGAATAGTAGTGTTATGATGTGAAATAGAACCAATTGGGCTTATATCAGAAGAACATCATGCATGACTCTATAATTAGCTTATTTAGCTAATATTGTAAATTATGATTTTTCATTATTCATCAAAAATTCAAGTATTTCAGATATATCCTAAAAATTCACCCAACCATTTTTTGACTTGTAGAATCCAAAAAATGAAGTAAATTTTTCCAAAATAATTTTCTAAATATTATTACTTTAATATTTAATAAAAATCATAATTTATTATCAAAAAATAGTTTTAATACATTCATTTACTTATTCTAAAATATAGGTATATCATAATTTCAACTTGAATATTATTTATATATTATCATGGGTAAGGTTACTTGTCATTAGGGTATATCACTACTCATAAGGGTATGTTAATATTCATAAGGGTAGGTTACTATTAATCAAAAAATAGTTTTTCTTATCGGACTCCAAATAACTTGATGATTGCAACTGGGTTTTCCAGATTTTAAAAATTCCAAACAAAAAAGTGACAAACTTATCTTTAAAGTTCAATCAGCACTTAGTAGTTCATTATGATATGTTTTCATGTTATTTAATGACATATTTATAAGAATGGAATTTCTATTGAAAAACATTGGGTCTTTACATGGCCTCAACCCATTTCGAGACATAATCAATAGCTAAGAGGATGTAGAGGTATCCCCTAGAGTTGGAGAAGGATCCCATGAAATCAATTCCCCAACAATAAATAATTTAGACATCCAGAATGAGAGTGGGAGGCATTTGATTAATTTTGGTAATGGATCCTAATTGTTGACACCGATGACTACTTTTTCAAAATTAGAAGGAATACTTAGTGAGGTTAGGCTAGTAGAAACCACTTTAAGGGACCTTTTCACTGGTTTTCTTTGTGGAAAATTGTCCTCCACATGCCTCTCCATGAAATTTTTTTAGAATAGATTCTTTCTCATATTAGAGAACATATCTTCTAATTATTTGATCAGGAAAGAACTTTAAGAGGTAAGGACCATCAAACACATAGTGTTTGACATCAGATAGAAATTTATTCTTATCTTGGGTTCCGAGAAATTTTGGAATGTCACCCATCACTAAATTGTTTACTATATTATAATACCATGGGCAGTCACTCACAGAATAGTGGTGCTCATCAGGAAATAAATCAGACACATAAAGGTGATTTGATTTGTCTTTGAATTCCATCCTAGAGTGGCGATGAACTACAATAATTTCAACACCCTTTTTATGATTAATGGTTAAATAAAATTCTTGAAAAATAATGAACCACCTAATCAATATAGCCTTGGAATATTGTTTTTGGAAAAGGTATTTCAGGGATGAATGGTCAGTAAAGACAATGATGTGTGATCCTAGGAGATTGGACCTAAATTTCTCTATGGTAAAGACAATAGAAAGAAACTCTTTCTCAGTGGTGGTGTAGTTTATTTGTGCATCATTTACAAATTTTCTTGCATAAGAAATGACACATTAAGTTTTCTCACACTGTTATCCTAAAAATGATCCTACAATGAAGTCCCTCACATCACTCATGAGCTCAAACAAAAGTTTCCAATTTGGATATTTCATTATAGGTGGAGAGATAAGAGCTGACTTGAGTGTATAAAATGATTCCTCACAACTTCATGTTCATAAAAATGGAACATCTTTCACCAATAGAGCACAAAGTGGTTGAGAAATAGAGATGAAATTCCTAATGAACCTTCTATAAAAACCAGTATGTCCTAAACAAGACCTCACTTTATTAATAGTTTTAGGAAAGGGAAGGTGATGAATGATGTTGACATTAGCTTTATCAACTTCAATACCTCTACCAGAGACCAGATGGCCTAGAACAGGTTCTTCCTTTACCTTGAAATAGAATTTTCTCCAATTCAGGATGAAATTCTTATCCTCGAATCTTGAAAAAACCATTTCAACATTAAGAAGTCATCCCTAAAAAGTATCCCTAAATATTGAGAACACGTCCATGAATACCTCTTAACAATCCTCCTCCATTTCCAAGAAGATACCCATCATGCACTATAGGAAGGTACCAGGGGAATTAAATAACCCAAAGGGCATGCACATGAAGGAAAAAGTGACAAATAGACAAGTGAGGGTTGTTTTACCTTGATCCTCTAAGGGGACCTTTATTTTATTATACCCTGAGAATCCATATAAAAAGAAATGGAATTGATGATCCACCACTCGCTAGAGGACGTGATCAATAATGGGAAAGGGGAAATGGTATTTCTTTGTATAAGAGTTAAGCTTCTTAATCATAATATTTGGATTGAGTCTCTGCTGAGTTTGACAACATGGTTTGGATTCATATTCATGAAAAATATTATGAGTTCAAATGAGTGGGATAATCCCAAGGATACCAGAAAGGGTCCATCCAATTTCTTTCTTATGCATTCTTAGGAGATCTAGTAACATCATCTCTTGATTGACTTCAAGAGAAAAAGAAATGAATATAGGAAATAATCAATTATGTAACATCCCAGGTAAATAAAGAATACGACCTATTTCATATTTATTAATATTTGTGAATTAAATATTAATTTTACTTTAAAGGGGTTGCTATGTTGGATAGAGTACCCGATACGCAACAATGGTTTTCATTGAAATCTTACGTTGCACACTAATAATATAATATTATTATTTTAAATGGTAGTTTACTCCTAGACATTGTATTAGAAGGAATGAAAAAACTTAACTACAATATGATTATACATGAATTTTAAATGTATTTGCATTTATCCAATAAAAAGTTAGAGGCTAAAAATGTGAATGAATCTAATTTAAGCATAATTTACATTAAAAGGTTGATTTACCACCTTTTAAGGGTGAACCATCTTTAAATCTAGTTTTGTTCACTTTAATAAATTTTATATGACCAAATAAAATTCTTCTTTAGGATGGGGACATAAAATCTTACTTTGTGTAAATTTTTTGGAATTTTTCCGATAAAATTCATTTTTAAATGAATAGTGAACATATTGAATTTTAATTCAAAACTGAATTTGAATATAATATATTTATATAGTTAGATTATCTTTATAATTGGTTTTAAAGTTTAATTAGAATATATTTTTATCATTTAATCCAATTTTGGTCATTGTAATTAATTTCACATTGAAATTGGATGTAAACAAGTATCAATCTTTTTGATAGTTATTGTTTCTTAAAATCACTCTTTTTGTTTTGATAATGGGAATTAATTTTATATTAATTAATGCCACTTTTATGTTTTCAATTTTGAAAATTATTCATCATTTTTGAATTCAGAATATCAAATATATCTTAGGATGATTTTTTGGTATTTTTCTAAAAAACCTCAATTTTTGATGAATAGTAAAACCACTTAGTAGTAGCTAAAAAATAGACTTTTTCATTTAAAAGAAATTTTACCAATTCTATGGATTGAATTTCGAAAATCCGACATACATGGTTGTTATTAGTAAGTAAAATGTGGTTCAATAATATGAAAATAATTTTTTGTGAATAGTAACTTTGGACTTTTATTTATCACGATTAATGGTAAATAGGTTAATTCAAGGTAAAAAGAATATTATAATAATTAAAAACTACCTTAACACTTGTCCAAACCATATTGGTTGAGTCATTTACAACCATGGGCATCTTGGGGTCGATTTTGGAACCCCATTGATCCATTTGGGAGTGATAATGACACTTTAGATTAATTAAATTAAAGTAAAGACAAAAATGACATAAACAAATATATTTTAGTAAATTAATTTTTACAGAGGGTTATATAAATTATATTTTTGAATATAAATATTTATTGGAAAACTAAAAATATTTTCTACATCATTATTTTTTTTATAATTTCTATACATCACATAAATTAAATTATTTATGACACAATAATTATGTAGTATCTACCTCATTAACAAAAGATTTAAATAAATAAGATTATGAATATTCAAATAACGTCCAGAACCTATCCAATTATTTTTGGATGATTTTATTTCAACTATGAGTCATATTATATTTTACTCTAATGATTTTTGGACCTTTAGAAACCAAATATCATTATATAATAAAATAATAGTTTCACACTTTCCTAAAGAACCCCTCATTACCCTTATAAAAGGAGACCATTTCTATCCAATTCCTCACCCCTCTAGAGCCATTTGGATCATCCAAACTCTACTGAATTAAGCTCCCTACATCCCTATCCCCCTCTAAGAATCCTTACCTTAGGGAGAAGGCACTTCAATAAGTCCTTTTGGTTCAAATCAAAGGAAGTTACCCAAATTAAAGGTAACCATTTCTCGTAACTTATTTTCTTTTATTTTACTTATCCAACCCCGAAAATATTTTTATTCTTTTATTTTATAACAAAAATATTATCCTCAATATACTAGGATGTTTTTATTAGAAGTATTCTAACTACACTTACACACACCTCCATCTATTGGGTGAAGAACATAATGTTTCTATGGATGGAAAACTAACGCATCACAAAACGATGATTGTTCGATTATCTCCTACTGCCTCTCATGGTGGAAATTAAGATAGAACTATATTTATATATGATATATATTATGTTTATGTTTTCTTTATGCTTCTATATTTTTTTATATCATTCTTTCATGGTTTCCATTATGTATAAACACGAAAATTTTATTTGAGGAAGTGAGGACTACCGCCCCCTCAAAGTGATATGACTCGTTAATGCCATATGTGGGACATATAAAGGATGGAGTTAATGATATTATACATGATATATGAACTTATACTAGAATTATAATATACCTATGTATCATTATGTTTTAATTCCATTAAAATAATAAATAGAAATGAAAGTATCGTTCATGCGTACATACGGCTTACCGTCTCCATGAACGGTGCATTCCATTTCTTACCTCCAAATGATATGTACTATTATAAATAAATAAATACATATATATATATACTGGATATATATTATATATATGATATCTAAATAATGAATTTCATTCTGGATATAATGTACTATTGACCACATGGACAACTTGTAAATATAAGGTGTTCATTTTTAAATCAAGTACCAAATATCAACAAAATGAACATTATTAACTTAAACGATTACATAATTCTTATAACATAGTAATAAGTGATATAAAAGGAATTATAAACTTGAAAAAGGTTCTTAAGCAAGGAGAAATTAACTTTAGTTTATTCTTCAGGAGATTAAAGAACGATTGAGTAATGTCGGACACGAGGTAAGGGACTTCGTCTCAATCTCCCTTCATTGAGGGATATTTAGTTTTATGCACAACTTTATTTTATATGGTGTATAAACCCCTTTTAATTTTCATTTCATTCAAAGGAAATATTTTTATATGAATCATTTTACTGGACGACAATAAGGAATGTTTTTTTAACGTAAGCGATGACAATGACCTTTCTGCCACCACAAGTATTATTTGATCTTTGGCTTCCTTAACAAGCCATAATGTTTTTAAAAGGAAAAAAAAATACTATATAATATTTTTACGTATTTTGGTATTGAATTTTTTTTTGAGAATGGATTTATTATTTCAATATCTTGAAATTATACTTTGTTATTACAATGTGAAAATGTTATCTTTCCTTTATGATTATATTATGTGTTATGATCATGTTATGGTTCTTGGGAATTATTTATGTATACGGGTGGTTCCATGATAAACCTACGGTGGGTGATCCTGAAATAGCTCTCCAATGCATTGGGTAACGTGACAGAGGTAAATGTGAATGTTTCTCCTAATAGATTTAGGGAATATACTGTGATGAGTATTCCAAATTAACTCCCTATGTAGATGTGATAACTACATTGTAAGTATGTTATCGATGCCCCAAGTTACCTTTATGATTTATGATTTCTATGTGTTATTCATAAATATTATGTTTTCATGAGGTAAGTAAAAGAGTTTATGTTTTGTTTGTATTAATGAACAAATGTTTTATTTTATTGTTTTATAACCCTTACTGAGCTTTTTATGCTCATCCCAAGTTTTGAAATGTTTTCCCAAGACATAAATATGTATAGGGTCAAGGATGGGATCAAGGAAACACCATGCTGTCTAAAACCTGTAACTGGACATGAATCTTTTTTTTTCAAGAGTTCTTATTTTATGAAAAAATGGAAAATGTGTAGAAGTATCTACTTTGTAATCTTTTGAGATGTAATAGTTATGTCATAATATTCTAAAACTCTAAACTTGAAAAGATCTTCAATGTGAATTATTCATTTAATTCAATATTATGTAATGTTTATGGGTGAGTTATTATAGTTGGTATCAGAGGTCATTTTAGATAACATTAGGAGTTAGGGTATTGTTAAATAATTGTCCGTAAATTAATATATGGTAATATTGAAATGATATATCATTTACAGATTACCATGTTGCTTCACCTAAGATATTTCTGTGTTCAGAATGGTTTTCCGCAAAGGGAACATGGTAGTTATGTTTGGATGACATTAGAAGGAAGAAAACCTTCCAAATTAGCAACCTGAGATGGTAAGAATCAGATCTAAATAATTTGTAACAGTGATGGCATAGTTGACTCAGGCTATAAATGGTGCTGTTATCCATGTGCGAGATTAGCCAGATCAACCGCAAAGGAACATGTCAGTAGTGGATCATTTTATGAAGAAACATCCCCCATCATTCATAGGATCATCTGACCCTGTGCTAGAAGAATAGTGGATTAAAGCACTATAAAAGATTTTCGATGTCATGGGTTGTTCATAACATCAAAAGGTTAGTCTCACTGTTTTCTATTTTGAATATGAAGCTGATCAGTGGTGGTCGATGGTGAAAAATATTAGGGATATTGAGGATTGATGCTCTTTATTGGGATGAATTCAATGGTATGTTTCTTGAGAGATATTTTCCTGAGGTGGTTCTTATTAGGATGGAGAAACAATTCCTAGAATTGATGTAAGAGGATGACTCTGTGGATGCTTATGAAGAAAAATTCACTCGACTGGCAAGGTATGCTCCAAATTTCATACGAGATCTTGATAGTAAAATCAACCATTTTTTACTCAGGATTAAATCCAAAGTATCGAAGGGATTTAACTTCTCATGGGTTCGAATGTTATGAAAAACATGTTCGTTGTGTGAAGAAGGTGGAAATGGAGTTTAACAACAATCAGGTATTCTTTGACAAATGACAGAATAAGAGGTCGAGGTGGCAGGAAAAAGGGAATAACTCTTCAAAAAATCCTGATGGTAAAAAAATTAAGTTTACAGTTTGTGAAAATTGTGATAGAAAGCATGCTGGAGAATGCCTTTTTAATTTTGGTAAGTGCTATCGATGTGGTAAAATGGGACATAAGGCTTGAAATTGCACTGAAAAAGATCAGGGTAATGGTAAGACAAAATCTAATTTACAGTCAGTAAAATGTTTTAAGTGCAATTAAATGGGTCATTTTTCAAATGAGTGTCCAACAAAGAACTCAACTAAAGGAAATAAACCATAATACAAGCAAAAAGGGTTGGTTAAATCCTTTGGAAATACTTCAGCAGATATTGGGCCATCAAATGAAGTTTTATCGGGTACACTGTTTGTTTGTTCAGATTATGCCAATGTGTTGTTTGATTCATGGTCTACAAACTCTTTCATTTCTAAGAAGTTTTCTAGTAAATTAGGAATTCCATCTCATGATATGAATACAGAACTTATGGTAAAAACACCTGGAAGAAATGTTGAGACAAAAAGAAAACAGAAGAACATTCTTTTCCTTGTGTGCAGAAAGAATCTACCTGTATACCTTTTTGTTTTTCTTCTAGTAGAGTTTGTTGTTATTTTGGGCATAGATTGGATTTCTGTTTATCATGATAATATTGACTGTAGAGCTAAAGAGGTTTATTTTATGAATGATTTACAGTTTGTGTAAAAGAATGATCCCCATCTTTTGATAATATATCAGGAAGCTAAGAAACTAGTTAAAGATAGAAATGAATGTTACCTTTCACATATTGTTGAAAATAAAGGAACTGTTCAGATTAATGATGTGCCAGTGGTAAATGAGTATCTTTTTTTTCCTGATGAGTTGACCGGTATTATATATGATCGAGAAGTTGAATTTACTATTGACTTAGTTCCCGATTCTATGCTAATTTCAAAACCCCCTTATCGAATGGCTCAAATTGAACTTTTAGATTTAAAGAAGCAATTGAAAAATTTATTAGATAAAGGTTTCATTCGAACTAGCACATCACCATGGGGTGCTCCTGTCTTGTTTGTTAAAAAGAAAGATGGTTCAATGAGACATTGCATTGATTATAGAGCACTGAATAACATTACTGTTAAGAATAAGTATCCTTTACCTCATATCAATGATTTGTTTGATTAGCTCCAGGGAGCTCAGTATTTTTCGAAGATTGATTTGAGGTCGGGGTACCATCAGTTGAAATTAAAGGAAACAGACGTTCCGAAGACTGTGTTTCATACTAGATATGACCATTATGAATTTGTAGTTATGCCTTTTGGTTTAACTAATGCACCAACTATATTCATGGATCTTATGAATAGAATTTTCCGTGAGTTATTAGATAAGTTTGTGGTTGTGTTCATTGTTGATATTTTGCTTTATTCTAAAAGTAAAGAGGATCATGAAAGTAATTTAAGGGTCATCTTTCAATCCTTAAAAGAAAATAAAATTTATGGGAAATTCAGCAAGTGTTAGTTTTGGTTACAACAAATATCTTTCCTTGGTGACATTGTTTCAAGAAAATGGCATAACTGTTGATCCTGATAAAACAAAAGTTGTTGAATAATGGACAAGACCCAGAAATATAATAGAGATTCATTGTTTTCTTGGTTTGGCAGGTTATTACCGGAGGTTTGTTGAAAATTTTTCACGATTATCTAGTCCAATGACCAAGTTAACTCAAAAAGGTGTTAAGTTCATCTAGACAAAACAATGTGATGATTATTTTCAGGAATTGATAAGGAGATTGGTGAATGATCTAGTTTTGGAACTGACATCCAGAAATGGTGAGTTTGTTATCCATAGTGATGCTTCGCTAAAAAGACTGGGTTGTGTACTGTTGTAGAATGATCAGGTAATTTCTTATGCTTCACGTCAGTTGAAACCACATGAGTTAAATTACCCTACACATGATTTGAAATTATCTGCTGTGTTTTTTTCTTTAGAAATTTGGAGGCATCATTTTTATGGAGTAAAATGTGAAGTATATACTGATCACAAAAGTTTAAAGTATATATTCACTCATAAATAATTGAACATGAGACAGAAGAGATAGCTAGAATTAATGAAGGATTATGATTTCAAGATCCATTACCATCCGATAAAAGAAAATAAAGTGGATGATGCTTTGAGTCAAAAAAGTAATGCTTTATTAACCATTTTACATTTGGAACAAGATTATTTGGTTTTTTATTTGATAAAATTTGGCATAGAAGTTGTTGGTGCAGAAAATTATTCTATTTTGTATCAGGTGTCTGTGAGATCATCTCTATCAGACAGAATTAAGAAAGCACAGAAAGAAGACAGTGAGTTACAGAAAAAGGTAGAGTTGGTTCAGAAGGGTAAGTTCCCTGAATTTGACATTGATAATGATTATGTTTTGAGATTTGGAAAGATATTATGTGTGCCTTGTGACTCATAGTTGAAGAAGGAGTTGTTATATGAAGCTCATAGTTCCACGTTTTCAGTTCATCCTGGTAGTACTAAGATGTACAGAGATCTTCAAGAGTATTGCTGGTGGGATGGAATGAAAAGAGATATTGCTGATTTTACTGTGAAGTGTTTGACTTTTCAGTAGGTTAAAGCAGAGTGGTAGTTACCAAAAGGATTGCTTCAGCCTTTTCCGGTGCCAGAGTGGAAATGGGAAAATATATCCACGGACTTTGTTGTGCGATTACCAAAGAAATATCGTGGTAATAATGCAATCTGGGTTATTGTTGATCAATTGACTAAATATGCTCATTTCCTTCCTATTCGGGATACGTTGTCTTTAGATCAACTTTCTCGATTTTCTGTTATAGAGATAGTTAGGTTGCATGGAGTCCCCCTCTTCATTGTGTCCGATCGTGATCCCAGGTTTACTTCTAACTTTTGGAAAGGCCATTAGAAGTCATTGGGTACAGAATTAAATTTTAGAACATTTTTTCATCCTCAATCAGATGGGAAATCAGAACGAAAAATTCAGACATTGGAGGATATGTTACTTGCTTTCTCGATGGATTATCAAGGAATTTGTTACCAAAATATTTCTTTGGTTGAAATTTTATATAATAACAGTTTTCATTCCAGTATACAGATGGCTCCATTTAAGGAATTATATGGAAAGTGTTATCAAACTCTAGCTTTTTTGGATGAAGTAGGTGAAAGGAAGCTAATGGGACCAGAATTGGTAGAAGAGATGGCAGAGAAAGTTCATTTGATTCAGAAGAACATGAGAAAAGCTAAGAGTAGACAGAAAATTTATGCAGATAACCGGAGGAAGGATCATTCTTCTGAGGCAGATGATCATGTCTTTCTCAAAGTTTCTCCATGGAAAAGTGTGATGCGTTTTGGTTAGAAGGGAAATTTGAGTCCGAGGTTCATTGGAACTTATGAAATTCTCGAGAAAGTTGGACCAGTTATGTACGTAGTGGATTTAACTCCAATTTTATCCCTGGTACACAATGTTTTTCATGTTTTGATGTTGAGAAAGAATATAATCCAGATCCATCCCATGTTTTGTGCCCAAAGGTAGTTCAGTTGGAAGGGAATCTCTCTTATGAAGAACAAGCAGTTCAGATTCTTGACCATAGAGAGAAACTGTTGCGAAATAAGGTAATTCACCAGGTAAAGGTTTTGTGGAAAAACCATATGGTTGAAGAGGCAATATGGGAATTTGAAAATGATATGAGGGATAAATACCCCCACTTATTTTGATAAGTAAAATTACAAGGACACAATTCCCAAAAGGGGGTAAGGATGTAACATCCCAGGTAAATAAAGAATAAGACATATTTCAATTTTATTTATATTTTTGAATTAAATATTAATTTTACTTTAAAAGGGTTTCTATGTTCGATAGCGTACCCTATACACAGCAACAAGTTTCTTTGAAATCTTACGTTGCACACTAATAATATAATATTATTATTTTAAATGGTAGTTAACTCCAATCCATTGTATTGGTGGGAACAAAAAAAACTAACTAAAATATTATTATAAATGATTGTTAAATGTATTTTCATTTATCCAATAAAAATATAGAGTCTTAAAATGTGAATGAATCTAATTTTAAGAATAATTTACATTAAATGGCCGATTTACCACATTTTAATAGAGAACCCTATTTAAATATAGTTTTGATCACTTTAGTACATTCTATATGACCAAATAAAATCCTTCTTTAGAATGGTGACATCAAAACATACTTTATGTAATTTTTTGGAATTTTCCCGATAAAGTTCATTTTTTAATGAAGAGTGAAAATATTATATTTTAATTCAAAACCGCATTTGAATCTAAAATATTTATATAGTTAGATTATCTTTTTAATTGGTTTTAATGTGTAATTAGAATATATTTTTACCATTTAATCCAATGTTTGTCATTTGAATTAACTTCAATTTGAAATTGGATGTAAACAGGTATCAATCTTTTGATAGTTATTGTTTCTTAAAAACACGCTATTTGTATTGATAGCAGAAATTAATTTTAAATTAATTAATGCCACTTTTATGTTCTTAATATGGAAAAATAGACATAATTTTCGTATTCAAAATATAAAATAAATCTTAGGCTGAAGTTTTTGTATTTTTCTGAAAAACTTCAGTTTTTGATGAATAGTGAAACCACTTAGTAGTAGTTAAAAAAACAGACTTTTTCATTTAAATGAAATTTTACCACTTTTGTGAATTGAATTTTTCAAATATGACATACATGGTAGTTATTATTAAGTAAAATGTGGTTCAATAAGTTGAAAATAATTTTTGGAGAATAGTAACTTTTGACTTTTATTTACCATAGTTAAAGGTAAATAATTTAATCCAAGGTAAAAAGAATATTATAATAATTAAAAATTACCTTAACACTTGTACAAACCTTATTGGTTGAGTAATTTATGACCATGGGAATATTTGGGTAGATTTGGGGACCCCATGTATCCACTAGGGAGTGATAATGACACTTTAGATTAATTAACTTAAAGTAAAGACAAAAATCACATAAACAAATATCTTTTAGTAACTTAATTTTTAAAATGGGTTATTTTAATTATATTTTTGACAATAAATATTCATTCAAAATATAAAAATATTTTATACAACATGATATTTTTTTATAATTTTTATACGTCACATAAATTAAATTATTTATGACACAATAATGGTGTAGTATTTACCTCATTAGTAAAAGATTTATATAAATAAGATTATAAATTTTAAAATAATATCCAAAACCTGTCCAATTCTATTTGGATGATTTTATTTCGACCATGAGTCATATTATATTCTATTCTAATGATTTTTGGACCTTTAGAAACCGAATATCATTATATAATAAAATAATATTGTCACACTTTCTTAAAAAACCCCTCCTCCCCCTTATAAAAAGAGGCCATTTATATACAATTCCTCACACCACTAAAGCCATTTGTCTCGTCAAAAATCTAAAACATCAGGATTTCTACATCACTCTCCTCCCCCTAGAAGCCATACTTTAGGCAGAAGGCACATCAATATGTCCTTTTGGTTCAAACCAAAGGAAGTTACCCAAATTAAAGGTAACGACTTCTCTTAACTTTTTTTCTTTTATTTTACTTATCCAACCCGTAAAATATTTTTATTCTTTTATTTTATAACAAAACCAGTATCCTAAATATACAAGGATTTTTTTATGAGAAGTATTATAACTACACTTACACACACCTTCATCTAATGGGTCAAGAACATAATGTTTCTATGTATGGAAAACTAACGCCTCACGAAAGGATGATTGTTCGATTAACTCATACTGCCTTTCATTGTGGCCATTATGATGGAACTATATTTATATATGATATATATTATGTTTATGTTTTCTTTATGCTTCTGTATTCTTTTATAGCATACCTTCATGGTTTCCATTATGTATAAACACGGTAATTTCATTTCAGAAAGTGCGGACTACCGCCCCCTCAAAGTGACATGACTCGTTAATGCCATATGTGGGATGTATAAGGGATGGACTTAATGATATTATATATGATATATTACATTATATTGGAATTATAATATACCCATGTATCATTATGTTTTAATTTCATTAAAATAAGAAAAATAAATGAAAGTAGCGTTCATGCATACGTATGACTTACTGTCTCCATGAACAATGCATTTCATTTCTGACCTCCAAATGATATGTACTGTTATAAATATATATATACTAGATATATATGATTTATATGATATCTAATTAATGAATTTCATTCTGGTTATAATGGACAATTGACCACATTGAAAACTTGTAAATATAAGGTGTTCATTTTTGACTCAAGTACCAAATATCGACAAAATGAACGTTATTAACTTAAATGATTACATAATGTTTATAACATGGTAATAAGTGATATAAAAGGAATTATAAACTTGAAAAAGGTTATTAATCAAGTAGAAATTTACTTTAGTTTATTATTCAGGAGATTAATGAACGATCAAGTCATGTCGGACACGAGGTAAGGGACTTCGTCTCAATCTCCACTCACTAAGGCATATTTAGTTTTATACACGACATTATTTTATACAGTGTATAAACCACTTTGACTTTTAATTTCTTTCAAAGGGAATCTTTTTATAATAATCATTTTTCTAAATTACAAAAAGTAATTGATTTTATTGTAAGCGATTACAACGACCTTTCCGCCGCTATGGGTATTATTTGATCTTTGGCTTCCTTAATAAGACATAATGTTTTTAAAAGGTTTAAAATAACATATAATATTTTTACGTATTTTTGTATTGAAAATTATTTTGAGAATGGAATTATTATTTAAATATCTTGGAATGATATTTTTTTTATTGCAATGTGAAAATTTTATCTTTCTTTTATGCTTATGTTATGTATTATGATCATGTTATAGTTCTTAGGCATTATTTATGTATATGGGTTGTTCCGTTATAAACCTAGGGCAGGTGAGCTCAACATAGATCTCCAATTCATTGGGTAACATGATGGAGGTAAACATGAATGTTTCTCCTAAGAGATTTTGGGAATATACTGTGATGGGTATTCCAAAGTAAGTCCTTATGTAGCTGTGATATATACATTGTAAGAATGTTAGGGATGCCACACGTTAACTTTATGATTTATGATTTCTATGGGTTATTCATAAATGTTATGTTTTCATGAGGTTAGTAAAAGATTTTATGTTTTCTATGTATTAATGAAATTTTTTTTTCTTTCGTTGTTTTATAACCCTTACTGTGCTTTTTATGCTCATCCCAGGTTTTGAAATGTTTTCACATGACTTAAAGATGAATATGGTCAAGGATAAGATCAATTAAAAGTCATTCTATCTAAAACCTAGAACTATACATGACTATTTTTTTCAAGTGTTTTTATTTTATAAAAAATGGAAACTATGTATAAGTGTCTACTTTGTAATATTTTCAGGTGTAATAGTTATTCCCTAATTCTCTAAAACTATAAAATTGAAAAGATCCTCAATGTGAATTATTCATTTAATTCAATATTATGTAATATTTATGGCTGGGTCTTTATAGATTATACAGTAATAATGAATACTTGAATGATGAAGTTAGGTTCTTAAATTCGAGATCAGATTGGTTATCAATTTCCAAGTAAGGATGGGACTTTGTATTGAACTTAGTTTCCTTGTTCAGATTTATTGACATATTTGGTTCCTTGTGAATAGAATTTCCATCCACTAAATTGTCCAGATCAATGTCTTGAATGGGTATGTGATCAATGTTATTGATTTCACCAATGGAATCACTGATTGATGATTTTATAAAATCATCAATAGAGGTATCTTAAAGATATTTAAGCCATAAAGAAAAATTTCCCTCATGTGAACATAGTAAATCAATCTCTTCTTGACATAAACATGCTTCAGTAATCCCTTGATGTTCCTCAAGTTCACTATCAACACTACCAATCCAATTATCCTCATAGATCCCTTAATCATCCCTAATTTGAGTGTTTACATTGTAGATGTTCAAGAGTAGACTCATTTTTCCAAAGGTGATGGTCATGTTCTCATTTTGGACTCGAATGACTGAGTAGATTGTGTCTAAGAAGGGATAACCAATGATGATGGGGGTTTGCTCCCTAGGACCTAATCTTCAGTGATTGTCCAGGATAATGAAGTCAGCTGGGTAAATGAAATTTTCAACTTTCACCAAAACATCCTTTAAGATCCCCTTTGGAACTCTAACACTACGATTAGAAAGTTGAAGAGTGACTGATGTGGGATGGAGTTCTCCGAGCCCTAATTGACAATACATGGAATAAGGAATGAGGTTCAAACCAGCTCCCAGATAAAAAAGGGCTTTGAAAAATTTGTTCTCCCCTATCTCAACATTGATTTATTGACATCCTAGATCTTTCAACTTTTTAGGAATGGTCCCTTGAATGGTGGTACTCACATTAGAATACAAAATGACTTGGTTTTTATGTGAAAATTTCCTTATAAAATTGCAAAAGTCCCTAAGGTAATTTCAGTAGGAAAAAATGGTTTGGAATGCATCAAGAAGGAGTATGTTCAAATTAAACTGAGAAAAGATTTCCCTCAAAGTCACATTCACTTCTGGTTTAGTTTTTACTCTCAAGTATTGAGGGATAGGAGAAGGTTGTTTGATTGTTTGGTGTGGTTGTAGTTCCTTACATTCTAATTGGGGTTTTTAGAATCTATGGGTGTTTCTTCATCACTTTAATTCAATTTTGAGGATTTTAAGGTTTTTAGAATGGATTTTTGATGTTTCTTGATGGATTTACCACTTCTTGAAACCGTTACTACTTTTATTTGTTCATGAGAGGTTTGTGTGTAACTGGATTCTCCCATTAATGTTTAGGATGTTACCGCATGAGTAGGAATGGGTGACTTCCCAATTTTTATGGTTTGTAGGTCATGTTAAAGGGATAATACTTATGAGTTCATTTTCTCCATTTGTTTATACAATTGATCAAGGATTGGAAGATGGAAGGATTGAGTAAGGGCTTGTGTTAGATGGTTTATCCCAGGAGGATACATTGTTTGTTGTACGAGTTGATGGATGGGTTGTTGGAATTGGATAGGAGGGTGTTGGTATTGTACTAGTTGTTGCTGGAATTGGTTATGCTTTTCAAAATTTTGTGGAGGGTAGGGGTATGGTCCTTGTGGCTGACTAGGTTGTTGTTTGGGTTGTTGGTTATCCTTCCAATTGAATCATTGATGATCATTTTACCTTGGATTTAAAGTCTTTTGGTACAATAGATTCTAAATGTTCAAAGAATTTACCTACACTTGCGGTACTCCTATAAGAATATATTTAAAGGAAGGTATGGTTTGGAAGTTGTTAGGCTTTTGGTCATGTTTGTCACAAATTGTGCAAAATAGATTAATAGTTTGGATTTCATGGAACTTACTAAGATAGATCTCCTAGATCTCCCTATTGAATGCATCAAGTTTTTCCCTAAGTCCTTCCTCCTCCATAAGTTTGTAAATTCCACCAGATTCGGTTGGCTTCTCATAGTAAGGTGATGTTCGCAATTTTAGATTTTCTTCAGCCAGTCCTTCTAGATACTCATATCATCATTTGGGGCTTTGTTTTTGAAGGATCCATTACACATCATGTCAATGAATTGTTTGTTTCCCGGACCCAACCCTTCATAGAAAATTAAAACTTATTCTGGGATTGAAAATCCCTGATGAGGTACCATGTTATGTGTTTCTTTAAACCTTTCCCATGTTTCATAAAATAACCCCCCTACTTTTTCAAAAAAGTTTTGGATTCTCTTTTAAGTACAATTGTTTTTTGATAGGGGAAGTAGTTTTTATAGAATTCTCTTTGCAATTGATACCCAGAGTTCATTGATGTAGGTATCATATTTTTTAATAAATTATTTTCTTTATCCTTAAGTGATAAAAGAAGTAGCCTCATCTTAGTTGACTCAAGTTTATATAGTGGGAACATGGTTTCAACAATGTTGTTCAACTCTTTGACATAAATGTATAGTATTTCTGACTCCATCCCATGGAAAGTTGGAAGGTGGTTTCAGAAATTAGGTTTGAAAAAATAGTGGGCTTATCATAGGGAATCATGCTTAATGAAAGAGGGTGCATTGGTCTGGGAAGGTGTGAGGTAGTCATTCATGATTTGATCGACTGTATTCCCCAAGTTTCAGGCTACCTCATTTGGATATCCATTTTGGTTCTCACCCAAGGTTATTAGTTGGTTCTTTGAAGACCATCCATTGAAATGGGTGCATTTTTTGACTCTGGAGTATTAGGAAGATTAGGATCTAATGTAAATATTTCCCCTAGTGTACTTGACTCCCCAACCCCAAGACTATCTACCCTAACTAGACTATTTTATCAGTCATAGATATAGGTGGTCATGTGCCAAGAAAAGTGAAAAACAAAATAAAGGGGAAAACATAAGATAATTTGAGGTGTGAAAAGAGAAACATGGGATAATACAATGGTTTTTGAGATGACTTACTTGGATCTCTAGAAATGGCAACAAAATTTGGTCTCACCAAATTTAACCCATGTTTTTAGGGTTAAGTGTTCTCTTGTAGTTTAGCTTTGGTTGTCGTATCCTCAGACACCTATGAATTAACCTACATACATTTACATAATATGGATTTTTTTGATTATTAAGTGGCCAAAATGGGTTTATTTTAAATGGTTTTAAATGAAAACTAAGATACCTAATTGAATTCAAATTAAAATAATGAGTTGATCTTGGGTTATCGCTTAGGGGTGGATTGGATGAATTCCTTTTTAATGATTTCAATTTATTCTATTTGATATGGGTTCATAAGAAGATCAAATAACTTAATCAGTTAATAGTTTAATATTGACACCCCATAATAGTAATCAACTATACACTTATAGGATCAAATTTATGATCACTCTATGGTAAATGATTGTATTAGCACTTGAAGTGTGTGCCCTTAAAATTCAAAAAGGACGAAGAAGTTTAAAAATTGTCAAATAAAAATCCCAATTAAAAGAAGTCATTAGAAATTTATGGATTGATAAATAACATCCAATCCATCATCTTTATTCTCCCTTGGATCAACCCATAAAGGGTTATCCCTCCATTGATGACATTTTCTCAACGAAAATTGAAAGTAGACTTATGATGGTGGAATTGAAGAAGTAAAAACAACAAAATAGCGATCTCTCCACCGTTGTGTGACAAATTTCACAAGGTAGGGTGTGAATAAATTCACACCTTGAGGATTCAGTATCAATGTGATAAGGAGAAGAATAGAATAATAGGAAATGAAGAACGTTTATTCAGAAACTAAGGTGACTTGAATAACTTACATGATAAAGAAACATGATTACAAACACAAAGTGGCAGCATAACACGAAAATGAAACCAAGAAATAATGATGATAAACTCCTCCACCACCACTACATTAAATAGGTATTTGAAGAGAATTATTTTGATCCCTAAATAGTACAAGTCTCCCCAATTAATTGTGGTAGGCCATAAGTGGGTAAAATATTGAGGAAGAGTTGATTTTCTAAGCCTTGACAAAGAGTCCGAGACAACATGCATGACTCGACTGATATATTAAATCAAGCATCTATATGGATGAATTTCGGTGTGCCATAGAATAAAAAAATGAATATACCTATGTTCCCTGATATTATTTAATATTTTATTACAGAGTATTTTATGGTTTTTGATTTATGATTAAATTTGTGGGCTATTTTTCTGGGCCACAGAATCTGGCCCAATATTGCATCTTCAACTTTGATACTTGGAAATACATTCAAACATCCGAATTAGCTTTATACACTATGTAATTAAATGTTACCCATGATGTCCTATGTCATCAGTTAATGTTTTAGAATCATTGGGGTTAGATCTTGGCCCTTATTATCTCTTTATTGGGTTGTTTTCCAGTTTACTTTTCTGAGAATGTGTTTCAATGAAAGCCCATTTTGGTGGTCTTCCAATAGGAATATTCAAATACTCTAAATGTATTAATTGTTCCTTATATCATTAGATACCTGAGAATAAAATATGAAAATAAAATCAAGTTTTTTTTTATTTTAGGAGGTGTTAAAAATGTACCATGTAATAGTGCATTTTAAGAAAGACTTACAATCATAATGTGTAGTGATGTTCAAGGTGTAAAATGCACTAAAATGGTGTATGTGAATAATAAAGAACATGAATATTATATATATTAAAAATTAATATTATCCACATTCAATGGATAATCACACCTCCAAACTTGAGTTTTTCTAGTCCCAAGAAAAATATATCTCAAAAATATGAAATCCAAATTCCCTTTTCCAAAACATTTTAATACACATTGATCAAAAAAAACCCTTATACCAAATAATCATGAAACAAACCAAAATATGTTAATAAAAGATAGTTTCATGAGAATATCCCAATTCCAATCCCATTCCTTTCTTCAATTTCATCTCCATATTTCATCCAATATTAATTAAGCTTGATGATGTTTTGTGTATCACAATAGAAACGGGGGTTCATCTTTATTCAAGGGGAAATGATGGAAGTGCTAGGTGGAATCATATTTCAATATTAAGATGAGTATTAATTTTATTTTTGTAATTTTTCCATGGTAATTGAAATTTTAGTCAACATATTCAACCCATGTAGAAATACATTGCTGATGAATCCTAGGCTCAAAGACCTTAGGGCACCAAGTGAAGCCTACAAAATCAGGCATCATATCGAGTTAAATCAGATAAAAAAATTCAAATTACCAAATATAGAGATAAAATTACTAAATATGGGCCAAATAACTACGGATTCATGATCCCCAAGTGCTTAAAGGCACACAGTAGGTTATTTCATTGCTCGATAGGGAAATTTATTGTTTTTTGTTTTTTTGAATACTCATATTAAAACTAAAATGATCATCAAACCTATGTTATTTATTTGGGGGACTGTATGAACTAAAACTAATTCCCCACAATATAGAGGATGTTCACTATGTTTTTTTGTTATAAAATAGATTAAAATATAAATGATGAAAAATTGCATCGGACAACCACACTTTCCAAAATCTATGCACATGAACATAAACTTTCATTAAAATCTGAATAGAAAAATTTAATAGTATTTGATATTCAATTTCAATGTGTGTAATGTGTATTATCATGTTCAATTTTAAATAAAATTTTCTATACATTTAGGCATACTTTTCTTTCCAATCATTTTTTCCCACAAAATCAATTTTTTTATTTCATCTTGCCCAGCTAAAAATAACACTGTCCTCATTGTTTAAGAAAAGAAAATTTAGAAGAGGGCAAGGGAAACGAAGGGGAGTTCAAAATGGAAATTGAAAATGAGGATCATGGAATGACGTCACCAGGTGACTGAAGTTGAAGTTTTTATTTCTCCCTTTTAATCCCTTGATATCCATGTCACTCGGAGAAGCCTCATCAATGATGATTGTTTGTGTTTATATATCTTTGATTTGTCTAAAAAATATATCTACTCAGCATCCCCTGAATCAAAAACACCAACAGAATTGGAACACAATGGAAACCCCTTCAGGTCCCTTTAAATAAGAAAAAACAAAAGGAATGGGAAAAACACACCTGTTTATTTAAGAATACCATAGACCGATACTAGGAATAAGTGAAAATTAGAATAATACATATATGTGTGTGTGTTTGTGTGTTTTTGTGTGTGGATAAATAAATTCTATAATATATACATATATATGTAATTGAGGATGAAAACACTATAATTTGAAGGTTTGTGGTAGGCGCACTCTCCTATCACCCTTGGCCCCAGGTTCGAGTCCCCGTGGCTTCTCCGATTGTGACGGGGTTTTCCCCACAACCTACGACATGTATTTTTATTTTTTTAGGTTATTTAATTATTTTTTAATTATTATTATTATTATTATATTATTTTTATTTTAATCTTCAAAATCATAAAATAAAATAAACTGATGATACATTGTCTTCTTTTTAAATTTATGTGTAAGGTATTACTCAGGGATCACCCCACATGGCACGAATGACTACAACGATCCCCTTTCATACCCATCCATATTGATAATAGAAGAACATGTCAAATATATAAAGTACTATCATATTCAAATTTGATTGATTAGGTAAATTTTTTAAAAATAAAAATGATTTATTAATCCTGTTTAAAAATAAAGATTATTCAAAAAAGATTGGAAACTTGAAAACCATGGGTTTCCTCTTATGCAACACTTTTTTTAACATCGTTTACCTGACATGCATCATAAATCTATCAATTTCTCTTAGTTTATAGGTTTGATTAGTTAATCCAACATCTGTTTCCTATTTATTGAATGATTTAATGAATGATTTTAACCTATGACCATTGACCTTTAAAATGTGACCACCTGTGGGATCTTGAATCTCTACTCCCTCATGGGGGTACAAAAGATGCAATATAAATGAACCTGACCATATAGAACTTCACTTTCTTGAGGGTAATTGAAGTTTTGAACTATACAAGAGCACCAATTTTCCCGGTTCAAATTGTTTAACATTGAGATTTCTAGATTGGTAGGCTTGAACTCTAGCTTTATTTATCCTTAAATTTTAATAAGCCTCCATTCTAAGTTCCTTAAGCTCATTAAGATCTAATTTCCTATTTTCTTCAGCTGAAGAAATGTTAAAGTTCATTCTTTTGATTTCCCAAAAGGACTTATGCTCAATTTCAATAGGAAAATGTCATGCTTTACCATAAATCAACCTATATGGTGACATTCATAGGATGGTTTGGAATGATTTATGATATGACCAAATGGAATCCAAGAGTTTCTCGGACCAAACTTTCCTAGAGGGATTGACAATGTTTTCATTAATTTTTTTAATATTCTTATTCGCTAACTCATTTTGACTATTTTTTAAGGATGGTATGCAGTGGAATCTTTATGGGAAATCCCATACACATAAATGATTGATGAGAATGGGCAGTTTTTGAAATAGTTTCCTCGATCACTGATTATAGCCCTAAGACATTCAAATCGATAAAATATATGCACTTTCAGAAATTGGATCCCAACATAATGGTCATTGGACCTGGTGGGAATGGCCTCAACCCATTTCGATACATAATCAATTTCTAAGAGGATGTAGAGGTACCCCCTATAGTTTGGTAAGGGTCCCATGAAATCAATTCTTTACAATCAAAGATTTAAATTACTAAAATGGGAGTGAGAGGAAATTGATTTCTTTTGGTAATGGATCCTAATTTTTGACATTGGGGATAAATTTGGTAGAACTGAAAGGAATAAATTGTGAGGTTAGGCTAGTAGAAACCACCTTGGGGGACCTTTGCACTGGTTCTCTTTGTGGAAAAGTGGCCTCCATGTGCCTATCCATGACAAAATTTTAGGTTGGATTCTTTCTCAGAGTCAGGAACACATCTCCTAATGATTTAATCAGGACATAACATAAAGAGGTAAGGATCACCAAACATCTAGTGGTTTCCATTATGAAGTAATTTCTTCTTATATTGGGTAATGATGAATTTTAGAACGTCACCCACCACCAAATGGTTTTCTATGTTACCATACCATGGGAAATCACCCATAGAATAGAGGTGCTCATCGAAAAATGAATCATACATAGAAAGTTGACGTGAGTTTTCATTGAATTCCATCCAATAGAGGTGATAAGCAACAATATTCTCAACACCCTTTTTATCCTCAATGGTTAAATATAACTCTTAAAGAAGAACGAACTAGATAATCAATCTAGCCTTGGCGTCTTGTTTTTGGAAAAGGTATTTCAGGGATGAAAGGTTAGTGAAGACAATTATGGGAGATCATAAAAGATTAGACCTAAATTTCTATAGGTAAAAGAAAATAGCAAGAAACTCATTCTTAGTAGTGATGTATTCGATTTTTGCATCATTTAAATATTTCCTTACATAAGCAATGAAACATGGAGTTTTCTCACATCGTTTCCCTAAGACTTCTCCTACAGCGAAGTCACCCGTATCACACATGAGCTCAGAAATAAGTTTCCAATTTGCAGTTTTCATGATAGGTAGAGAGATAAGTGCTGAATTATGTGAACTGAATGATTCATCCCAAATTTATGTCCATAAAAATGGAGCATCTTTTACCAATAGAGAAAAAAGTGGTCGAGAAATAAGCTGAAATTCCTAATGAACATTCTATAAAAACAAGCATGTCCAAAGAATGACCTCACATCCTTAACATTTTTAGGAGAGGGAAGGTGATGAATGATTTTTTCCTTAGATTTATTAACTTTAATCCCTCTACTAGAGACCAAGTGGCATAGAACAAGTCCTTCCATTACCATGAAATGGAATTTTTACAAATTTAGGATAAGATTCTTATCCTTGCATCTTAACAAAACCCCTTCAACATTCAGAAGGAATACCTCAAAAGTATTCCCAATGATGGAGAAGTCATCCATGAAGACCTATAAATAATGCCCCACCCTGTCCGAGAAGATTTCCATCATGCACCACTGGAAGGTACTAGGGGAATTACATAACCCAAAGGGCATGCGCTTGAAGGAAAAAGTGCCAAATGGACATGGGAAGATTGTTTTTCCTTGATCCTCTAGGGAGACCTCGATTTTATTATACCCTAAGCATCCATCTAGAAAGCTCTAGAATTTATGACCCGCCACTCGCTCAAGGACTTAATCAATAAATGGAAGGGGAAAACATCTTTCTTGGTATAAGAGTTGAGCTTACTATAGTCAATAAAAAATCTCCATCCACTAATGAACCATGTGGGGAGAAGGTCACCATCCTCTTTAGTGATCACATTAGTTACATATTTCTTTTGGAAAACATGAATTGGGATTACAAACTAACTTATAGTAATGGGTTAGATGATTTCTACTTTTAATAACATAACTTATTCTTTCATTACCACATCCATAAGATTCGGATTGAGTCTCCACTGAGGTTGAAAACATGGTTTGGATTCAGATTCAAAAACAATCCTATGCGTTCCAATTAGTTGGATAATCCCAGGGATATTAGAAAGGTTCCATCCAATTACTTTCTTATGCTTTCTTAGAAGATCCAGTAGTATCATCTCTTGATTGTCTTAAAGAGAGGAAGAAATGACAACAGGAAAGACTCAATTTTTCCCTAAGAATGAATACTTGAGTGAAGAAGGTAGGATCATAAATTTGATATCATATTGGTTATCACTTTCCAATAAAGGATGAGACTTTTTATTGAACTCGTTTTCTTTATTCATATTTCGTGATAGAATTGGTTCCTTGTGAACAGAATTTTCTTCCACTAAATTGGCCAGATCAGTGTCATGAATGGTAATGGACTAAATGTTATTGATTTCACCAATGGTATCATTTATTGGTGATTCAATAAAATCAGCAGTAGATATTTTTGAAAGAGATTAAATCCAAGGAGACAATCTCCTTCATGTGAACAAATAAAATCAATCTATTCTTAACATAATCATCCATTAGTAATCTCTTGGTGTTCCTAGAGTTCACTATCAACACTACCAATCCAATTAATCTCATGAATATTTTCATCATCCCTAATTTTAGAGTTTTCAATGTAGATGATCATGTCAAGATTCATGTTTCTAAAGGTGATGGTCATATTCCCTTTTCAGACTTGGATGACTGAGTAGATTGTTGCGAAGAAGGGACAACCAATGATGATGGGGGTTTTCTACATAGAACCAAAGCATGGGTCATTATCAAGGACAATTAAGTCAACAGGTTAAATGAAATTTTCAACTTTTTTCAAAACATCCTTTAATATCCCCTTCGTAACTCGAACAATATGATCAGCAAGTTGAATTTTGACAAATGTGGGTTCGAGTTCTTCGAGCCCAAATTGATAATACATGGAATAAGGAATTATGTACACAATAGCTCTCAAAACACAAAGGCCTATGATAACTTTGTTCTGTACTATCTCAACATTGATTGATGGATATACTGGATCTTTCAACTTTATAGGAATGGTCCCATGAATGGTGATACTCACATTAGCAGCCAAAATGACTTGGTTTTTATGTGAAAATTTCCTATTAAAAGTGCACAAGTACTTATGATAATTTGAGTAAAAATTAATGGTATGGATTTTATAAAGAAGGGGGTGTTCAACTTAATCTGATAGAAGATTTCCCTCAAAGTCTCATTTAGATCCGGTTTAGTTTTTCCTCTCATGTGTTGAGCGAAGGAGCAGGTAGTTTGATTGTTTGGCGTGGTTGCATTTCCTTCACATTCTTATTAGGGTTTTCAGAATATATGGGTGTTTATTCATAATTTTTATGCATTTTTGAATCTTTTAATGGTTCTCGAATAGCTTTTTTAGGTTTCTCAAGGGATTTACCACTTCTTAAAACAGTTACTACTTTGATTTGTTCATGAGAGGTTTGTGTGTAACAGGATTGTCCCCTTAAGGCTGAGGATGGTACCGTAGGAGTAGGCATGGGTGCCTTCCTAGTTTTAATGGTTTATAGTGCATGTTTGAGGAATGATAATTACTAGTTCATTTTCTACATTTGTTTACATAACTTCTCAAAGATTGGGAGAGGGACATATTGAGTAGGGGCTTGTTCTGGTTGGTTTACCCCAGGATGATACTTTGGTTCTTGGATTTGTTATTTCATGGGTTGTTGGTATCAGATAAGAGGGTTTTGGTATTGAATAGGTTTTTGTAGGAATGGGTTATGGTTTTGAAAATTTTTTAGAGGGTGGGGGTTTGGTCCTTGTGGCAGACTAGGTTGTTGGTTATCGTTCCAACAGAATCTTGGATAGTCATTGTACATTGTATTGAAAGTGTTTAGGAACTATGCATTCTGAAAGTTCAGATCATTGGCCTGAACTGGTGGTCCTCCTAGAATAACATATTTAATGGAATATATGGTTTGGTAGTTGTGAGTCTTGTGGTCATTTTTGTCACAAATTGTGAAAACCGAATCAACCGTTTGAATTTCATGGACCTTCCAAAGATAAATCTCCTCGACATTCCTAATGAGTACAGAAAGATTCACCCTAAGTCTTTCCTCCTCCCTAAGTGTGTAAATTCCACCAGATTTTGGCGGCTTCTCATAGTAAGGTGATGTACCCCATGTTTTTTTTTCGGCCCATCCTTCTAGATACATGTAAGCATCACTTGGGGCATTGTTTTTGAACGTTCCATTACACATCATGTCAATGAATTTTTTTTTCCTAGACCCAAACATTCATAGAAAATTTGAACATTTTCTGGGATTTAAAACCCATGGTGAGGTACCATTTTGAGTGAGTCTTTGAACCTTTCCCATGTTTTATAAAATTACTCCCCTTCTTTTTCAAAAAAGTTTTGGATGCTTTTTTTTAAGTGAAATTGTTTTCTGATGGGGGAAGTATTTTTCGTATAATTCTCTTTGCAATTGGTCCCAGGAGTGGATTGATCCAGGTCTCAAATTTTTTAACCAACTTTTTACTCAATCTTCATGTGATAAAGGAATGATCCTCTTTTTAGTTGAATCAATTTGATGTGGTGGGACATTGTTTCAATAATGTCGTTGAACTCTTTGACATGAAGGTATGTCATTTCTAACTAAATCCCATGGAATGTTAGAATGTGGTTTGGGAAACGATGTTTGAAAAAATAGTGGGATTATCCTAGGGAACCATGCCTAATTAAAGAGGGTTCATTGGTCTAGGAAGGTGTTAGGTAGTCATTCATGGTTTGATTGAAAGAACTCCCCATGTTTGGGGCTACCTCATTTGGATTTCCATTTTGGTTCCCACTTGGGATTATGAGTTGGTTTCTTTGATGAACTTCCATTAAAATGGGAACAATTTTTTTTGACTCTAGAGTATTATAATGATTAGTATCTCATGGAAAGAGTTCCCTTATTGTACTTGACTCCCCAACCCCAGGACTATCCACCCAAACTAGATGGTTTGATTAGTCACAGGTATAGGTGGTCATGCGCCAAGAAAAGTGAAAAAAAGAAAGGGGAATAGTTAAGATAATTTGTGTTGAGAAAATAGAAATGGAGGAGAATAGAATGGGTGATGAGATGAATTACTTGTATTCCCATAAATGTGGCCCAAATTTGGCCTTTCCAAAATTTACCCATGTTTTTAGGGTTAAGCGGTTGCTTGATGTTTAGCTTGGGATGTTGAATCCTCAGAGACCTAAGAAGTAACCCATATACACATACATTATATGGATTTTTTGGGATATGAAGTGGCCAACATGGGTTGATTTTATATGGTTTTAAATGAACACTAATAGACCTAATTTAATTCAAATTAATATAATGAGTTGATCCTAGGTTATCTCTTGTGGTGGATTGGATGAATTCCTTTTTAACAATTTAAATATCTTATTTTTGAGATGGGTTCAAAATATTATCAATAAACTTCATCACTTATAGGATTAATACTAAAACACCATAATACTAATCACCTATACAAATATAGGTTCATATTTATTATCGCTCTATAGTAGAGGTTCGTATTATTACTTCAAGTGTGTGGCCTTAAAATTCTATATGGACGAAGAAGTTTTAAAATCGTCAAATAAAAATACCAATTAAAATAAGTGATTTGAAATTAATGGTGTGATAAATAACATAAAACACAAACCTTTTATAATCCCTTGGTTAAAATTATAAAATTTTTATCCCTCCATTAATGAAATTTTCTCCATGGAAGTGGAAAGTAGACTTACGAGGGTGGAATTGAAGAAGTAAAAACAACAGAATAACGATCACTCCACTTTTGTGTGATAAACTTCACAATGTATGGTGTGAATAAATTCTCACCTTGAGGAAACAGTATCATAGTGATATGTATAATAAATTAATAAGTGTAAATAAATAACCTTTGTTAAGAAACTAAGGTGAATTGAAAAACATACATGATAAAGAAATGCGATTACAAACACAAAGTGGTAGCATAACACTACAATGAAACCAAGCACAAAAGATGATAAAATCCTCCACCAACATTGAATTAAATAATAATTTTAAAAGGTTTAAGTAGAACCCAAAATAGTACAAGTCTCCTCAATTAATTTTGGTATTGCATCAGCTGGTGGAATGTTAAGGGAGAGTTGATTGTTTCACCCTTGACGAAAAATCCGAGCCAACTGGGATAACTATATATATATATTCAAACAAGAACCTAGATGGCTGAATTATGGTGGTACATAGAAGAAACAAATTATGATATGAATGTTCCCTGATATTATACAACATTTCAGTACAAAATATTTTATGGTGTTTGATATATGATAAAAATGGTGGGCTGTTTTTCTGGGCTCTAGAATTTGGTCCAATATTACATCTTCAACTTTGGGTGCTTGGAACTCCATTCAAACATCCAAATTTGCATTGGAAACTAGTTAATTAAAAGTTACCCATTATTTAATATATCTTCAGTTAATGTTTGAGAATCATTGGGCTTGGATCCTGGCCCTTACAGTCTCTTTATTGGGCTGCTGTCCAGTTTACTTTTCCCAGAATGTGTTGTCTTGAAAACCCATTTTGGTGGTCTTCCAATGTGAATCTTCAAATACTCCAAAATTATGAATTTTTTCTTATATAATGAGATACCTGAAAATAAAATATAAAAAAATAAAGACCATTATTGTATTTTAGGAGGTGTTCAAAAAATGTACCATGTAATAGTGCATTTTAAGAAAGACTTACAATCATATTGTGAAATGATGTTTAAAGTGTAAAATAAATTAAAATGGTGTTTATGAATAATAAATCACATGAATATTATATATATTAAAAATTTATATTATCCTCATTCAGTGGCTAATAATATACATTATTTATAAGTCTAAGGGCTGAATATATTTAAATATTTATCTTTCTTATATGGAGGTGAGTCACACTCTAAAAGAAATTGTTTTAAAATCCTAATATATTTTATATGCTTTAGAAGATTCATTAAGTATTTATAAAATAAATTAAAAAAATAAAATAAAATAACATTATTTTAAATATAAAAAGTATCTTAGGAAGAATATTCCTTTTATCAAATTTTATTTCATCACTATTATGTCACTATGATGTCATAAAAATCATTATATATTTATAAGAAATTTATTTTTTTACTCAAAAATTATGTTCTCCTAGAAAATTATGAAAAATTCAGCAATGTATAATTTCAAAATCCAAATTCCAAAAAAATATTCATTTAGTCTAAATAATTTTTTAAATATTATAATTTTCACTTATAAAATCAAACTGACATTTAATGAAATTTGGCAGGTTTTGACAAAAATAGTTATCAATCCATAAAAAATTAAATTTGACTTCATAAAAATTATAAGATAATTTGCATTTAATAAATTTAATTTAATAATAATTTTTTATTAATATATTAGTTAATTTAAAAATCCATTAATTCATCAAAATGTATTTCTTAATTGAATTTTAATATTAACAAAAAATACTATTTGTGTGCTAAAAATCATTTACAAGGTAACATTAATAGAATAAAAGTGTATTCGTTATTCTGGAAAAAAATAATTTACATACTCATAATTATAGGGTCTAGATACATATACCTTTATTACACTATCATACTCTCTAAGAGTATAGTGTTTGATGATGGGGATTTCATGGGGATGTTCGGTGACATTGTTTGGGCCTTCATCTCGATGAGGTTGAAATTCTCCTATAAATGGTTTCGATCATGCTTAAGTTGTTGGATCTTAGCATGGGATTCATCTCAGGAAAAGCCCAAAAATTCTATCTTCCTAAAAATATCCAATAAGTGGGCTATAAAGGGTATAATTCTACAGGTTGAGGCCATCACTTCCATTATATGTTCCAAAAGTATTTGTTAAAACCCTATATTTATACTAGGTATGTGATCACTATTGAATGGATATATTATCAATGGTAACAATAATTAATAGTTATTTAAATATAATTGGATATAATAAAACTAAAGGAGTAAATGTGTTTTCTATATCCATAAGATATTTAATTAAATAAAAGAAATGAAATTTTTGTTATAGTAGTTTGGGTCGTTACAGTATATATTCATCACATTAGGATGAACTATAAAGGAGATGTTTGAAACTCCATAAACATATCCACACGAAGCCTAACAAGAACCCCTAGATATTTTTAGAAGATGATAACAGGCTCGAAAACATTATAGAATCCATGAGGCATATAGCCTAGAAATAAATGGTTATGGAAGACCATGAAATATATATGTCCATGATGGATATCCCAAACATGGTGAATAATTTCATGGGCCTTTGAAAGAAATAAAATTAAATATTTTTCTCTATCTTCTACCAAAACCATCTATATCAAGTATATCTTCTAATTATCTCTTACACAAGTTAAGAATGAGACATCCTGCTAGTAGAATTATGTGCCATGTTTCTTTTCCCTAGAAAATAAACTATATTGAAGTCATAATGATATTATAAATATAGACATAATATTTTCCTTAGGTGGTTATCTTATTAAGAGAAAATATACTTGAGATTATATGATCCATAAAAACCATGAATCACTCATGGAGGAGGTTGTGTCTCTAATTATTCAAGGTGAGTATTATCACTAAGAGATCAAAGTCATGGTTCATTGGGGGTTTTCATGAACTGACTTAGATACCTCAATACCCTAATAATCGATCCAATTCTGACACAACCCGAAGGGATTTCCTGATCACCATGGGTTTAATACTAATACTTGGATTCATACAATATAAAAATCTAAATGTATTTTACACATAAACAATGGAATAAAAATATATGCATTAGTATGATAAAAGAAAACTCCCAAAGGATACAATACGAGAATCTAAATAGGTATATAAAACCAAACAATACATAACAAAATTACCATAAATATCCAAGATAAACTCTACATCCCGAAAGATACGTCACTTCAATCCCCAAGGGTAAAAACCATCCACCTATTCTAATAAGAACTATTTTCCATACACATATATGGTAGAAAAAAAATATAAAAACACTTCAAGGAAAAGGTATTATGATATATAAAAATCCTAAAAGGAACTCACCAAGTATTCCATTACAATATTCCTTAATAATATACAAAATCATGCTTTCATTTTTAAATAAAAAAGCATCTAATTTTAATTTAGTATTAAAAAAACATGATTTTTATTTCAATTTATGTAAAAATTTCAAGAAATGGATTATGTAAATATTTTATATAAATTAATTTGTATAAATGACAAAGCATTAGTAAAGAAGTTTCACAATCAGTGAAATTTATATCAAAATAATCACAATGAGAACTATGGTAATCTACCCTATGGTATGATAGCTTCATGTTATAGGGTACTCTCACTCTCATATTAGTGATCATGAAAAATCTATAGACATGTCCCTTAGGCTTATACTGAATTTAAATTATCAAAGTTCCATTAGGAATAAGATATGTCTTAATAGATTTTGTTATAGTTTACATAATCAATCCATTTATTGGGAATTTCCATCCTTGTGTGCTTTTCCCAAATAAGCCACTAACTACCCATGATCACATGAGATTAATCAATCAATAAATAATGGGAAAATAATTTCAAATTAGATTAAAATACAATTTCCCAATTTCCAATTTCAATAGGTCAATTTTATTTCAAAGACAAATCATAGGGTTTTCATCATCATTTCATTAATTTTTCAAGATAAAAAAAATCATTGGTTCTTATTAAATCAATTTAATCCATTTCTTTCTAGAAATAAATTTAATAAATCATTTTCACAAGTTCAATCAATTTCAAATCACAACCCAAATCTCAATTCCATTTGTTTGGGGGGGGGGGGGGTTCTCCCTAAATTAAATACCAAATGAATTTCAATTCTAATTTGAATCAAATTGGGTTTTCACAATATAATTTATATCAATTTCGAGTAATCAAGAAATTAAACGTTTAATCAATTGGTTGATCTTAGAAAGGACCATAATCCTTTATCATTAAGATCACATAACACAACACCCACTATGAGATTTTCCAATGAAGAATGATGAAAACATTGATATAAAAAAAGAATTTAATATAATTATTTAAAACAAATGAGTTTAGAAAAATAAAATAAAATATGATATAATAAAAGCAATGGAGTAATGAAAGAGACAGAAAGAGAGAAGTAAGGAGAGAAGATAGGGATTAACTGATATATTCCACACTTTTATCCACCTTAGAAGGGGTTTGAAGAAGCCAAAAATGGGTCATGAGAGACTCCAAGACCTTTGAATTGGAGTTATGAGGAGTGTGGTAATATGTGAGGTGAAAAGGGATTTCATGAATTTTTTAATTAATTTTCAGAAAAAATATATTGTGTGCAAGGTTAAGTGGGTAGTGCCACGTGGTTAGACAACACATGAATCCTTACCATGTGACCCTCTACTGGGGTGCACAATTTCAACTATATGGGAAGATGGTTTATTGAACCATGCATTAACCATGAAAACCACCACTTCCAGGGGTTGCATGTTTTATATTGGGTGGGCACAGGGTCTGGGGAACTGTGCACAAATAGTGACTAGATTATAATTATCCAAAATTTTCAATTTTCATCCCAAAAAAACACAAGGCAAACCCCAACTAAATAATTATAAAAAAGAAGGGATGATGAGTATCTGAAAAATATTAATAGGTTGTTAAACATCTCTCACAAAAGAAAATTTATATCCCCATAAAACCTGTTAAGAAATTTCCATGTTAAAAATATGTGAACACTTATCTCTAATCAGTTCCTCTCTCTACTACGTCTCATGCATATAAAAATCATTTATCCATAAAACTCTGACCACAATTATTATCATCCTATAAATTACCTTGTATTTAGAATCAACTATCCTTACTATATACTCAAGAAGGACCCCAAATCACCTTGAGAGGGGAGTTGTGAACTAGGGTGTCAACTTTTTCTTTTAAAATTATGGATCTCATTCCCATATTGGTAGGAACCTGTTAAACCAATATGATGAGAAAGTGATGAAAACAAACAATCACATGAAAACAAAATACACAACATTTTTACTTGTTTCCCCACTAAGGGTCATGTTCAAGGATAATATGCTGATATTTTTTCATTCACACCAAATTCCACTAATCTTCACTAGTTTTTTAGTAAAAAGGTTTAGCACAATCACTCTATTCAGGATAACTACATTTTAAAGGTTTCCGGGATAGTACACCATTTCCCTTAGATCACTTTCTTTGACCCCCCTTTCTCACTTCATTGGGAAGAATGTGAACATAGATTATCAACATGAAGGTCTCTTCAATGGGTTGAAAATAAATCATTCATCCTTAACTATTCATAGAAGCATGGTTAATGTCTTATTTTACCTATAGTTGTAGTCTACTTTTCTGTGCACAGTTCATTCCCAAACATTCCTTCACATACTAGGATTCTTCCCCCACATGATGGAGTAGTCTGTGTACCGCATCCACATACCACCTCTGCAAACTATAACCATGTACCACCTTCTCAAACCATGTTCATGATCTTACTTCACTTCTACTCTCATGTACCACTTCTTCACTGTAGATCAACTTGTCCTCCATGAATAGTATTTCACGTGCTATATTCTTTTGTTTACTTCCTTACTCTACATACTACCCCCATCAGCAGACTTATTTTTCTCTGTTGTGTAATCCTACTCGCTAACCTCTTCTTCCTTGTAGGATTATCTTTCCGCAAACCATTCTAGTCTTCACCAAACTCCTTTCATATTTTTAATTAAAGTTATTAAGGGGCTATCTTACCATGAACCACTGTTGGATTTCACCAAATTCCACTTGGATTTTTAATCTCACATCCATTTTATAATAAAGGGATTAGAACTCCTCATATAGGAAAAATAAATAACAAAAAATGGTAATCTGAGATTTACCGAATATTCATTACTGCACTGCCTTCATCGCATACTATAAATCTTTCCCAAACCATGTCCACTATGTGGTCCGTATACTGCCATACTCTCTTTGAGGTGGCACAAGTAACCATATTGTTTTTTCAAAATAAACCCTTCACAACTTCTCAAAACTATGTCTCGTTATCAATAATGATATGTCATCCCACAAACTATTTTCCTTTCACATATTGTGAGCCTTCCCCCGAATCACCTTTTCTCTGTGAACTGTTCCTCTTATGCAAACCACATACCATTCTTACTTGTTGATTCACAGTTCGCCATTATATGTACCACATTTCCAGACCTTCAATCTGTTCTTGGAACATGGTATATGGTTCATGTCCATGGTTCGCTATTCCCTTCGTTTTCCAATTTCCTTTACCACTGTGAATCATGTTCACTCTTATGTATAAATCCTTATTCAAAAACAAGCTCACAATTTTGAGGCCCAATTTTTTTTCATACACCCGGAAATAGTGCCACCTTCAATACTGATTTCATCTACAAATGCAATACCACCTTTCATGAATACTCCTTGATCATCCCAATGAGTATTGAAAAAAAACAAACCATCCTCCATTTTCAATGGAGGTCAGTCTTGGTTCTAATAGATCAATAACGGATAAATCAGGATCAACATCACGATCAATCCAGCTCAAAACATGAGATAAATAAAAAATATACTTCCATAACTACGATACATGTAATATTTTAGGTCGTAATGTCGACTGTGGAATAATTGATAAATAGTTAGAGACTTTCCCCACCTTCTAAAAAACCTCAAAAGGCCCAAAAAATTATTTCAAATCTTGCCTTGACACCCAATCCACCAATGATGTAAACAAGGTGAACTTTCAAGAACACCTGGTCATTGAATGAGAACTCCAACAGTCAATGGAGATGATAAAAATAAGATTTATACCATCTTTATTCTATCAATATTCTCTAAAGAATCAACCAAATACTTTCTATCATCTCTTGAGAAAAGTTTGATCGAACCAAGAAACTTTCACCGATCTCCGAACAATAAAATAATGATTTATAGGGAAGACTATACAAGGTATAAAAAGGATCCATTCTAATTGTTGAATAGTACTTATTGTTATAATAAAAATAAATCTGTCGTAAATGGTCATCCAAAGATCCGCCAAAATTGAGGACATAGACATGATGAATATACTCAATAATTTGTATAGCCCTCTCTGTCTGGATATCCGTCTACAGGGGTAAGGCGTAATCAAATGAACCAGAGATCCTAGTGCCTCTTGGAGGCCTCTATAAAAGTGAATTGAAACGACGATACCCATAAGATATTATAGCATATGGAACTCCATGAAAATAAAAAATCTCTCTCTCATAAATATTTTCCAACTCCTAAAATCAGGTTGTACAAAAAATGTATATAAATAGAGCATATTTGGTTAACATATCGATCAAAACCCATATCACATTATTATTTCTCTTGGTACAAAACAACCCAAAAAAGTCTATAGAAATATCATCCCACTTCCAATTTAGAACTAAATGTGGATGAAGAAAACATGAAGGTTTCTAATTCTTGTCCTTTACCTATTGGAAAGTATAACAATGATATTATAAATATGCAGTGCCCCATCTCATACTAGGACACCAGAATCATGACTGCATATTATGAAAAATATTTATGGGTCTTGGGTTCACAACCCACTAGGAATAATGAAAACCCCCATTCATATCTTTCCTCATAGCTAATGGTGCAAAAAGATGATTTTAAAAACATATAATACCCTCTATGAAGAATGGCCATTCAACAACAGTCTCACCACAATAAAGATAGTCTCTAATGATACCTAATTCATCATGAAGTTGTTGTTCCCAAATAATCATATTTTTAATGGTGAAGTTTAACTAAACACTGGTGAAAAAACATCATCCCATGTTTCCAAAACTTTTATATGCAATAGTGATAAAGAGAAATAATGTTCTACTCTTCTAATGATTATTTAATGGTATTGGCCAGAAGTTTCCTGTTCAAATCATTTGTGATGAAATTACCTTTCCCAAGGGTATAGGCGATGTTGAAATCAATGGATTTCATGAGATCCACTCAACACCTCTAGTGGAGATTCAAATATTTTTTAGAGAAGATATAACTTTAGATATTGTGGTCAAAATGCTTGGTTCACCTTTCTCTAAAAAGGATATGTCACCAACTCTTAAGTTCATGCCTCAAAACTGCATGTTCAAGGTCATGGGTTGGATAATTCATCTCATGTAACACAACCTATTTAGAGACATAGGAAATGAATTGATCACTTTTCATAACGACACCTCCCATAGACGAACCTGATGCATCATAGAAGACAACATAGCCCCGACCTTCCTTTATAAGAGTTATCATAAGTGTAGAATTCAAAATATTTTCACCTAAACAAAACAATTATAATATTTCTCATCCTAAACAAACATTACTCCCTAACAAGTTATGGAGGTCATCAGAGAAGTTAACTTTAATAAATCCTTTATGATCTGGAATTAATATCCCTCTAAACACAAGAAGCTATGAATCATTAAAACATTTTGTAGTTTCTTCTATGTCATAACAGCTTTTACCTTATCTAGATCAATTGAGATACCATGTTACAAAAACACATGTCCCATGAAATTCACATCCTAAATATAGAAATCTCATTTTTATAGCTTGGTATAATGTTAGTGATTTCCCAAAAATTTCAGAACTCCTATTAGATTATGCACACGATCATCCTCATACATATATTAAACCAGTATTTCATCCACAATGACCACCCTGAACGTACTAGGATAGTCATGGAAAATATTGGTCATTAAAGATATAAATACTGTAAAATATTTTTTTAGATAATATTTCATGAAAACATACCCATAAATTCCATATGCGCTCTAAATGTTGGTTTATGAATGTTAGATTCTTTTATTCTCAACTAGTGATAACCACATCAAAGATTAGTCTTTGAGAACCAAATTACCCATTTCAATGTGTAAAAATGATCAAAAATATGTAATGAAAGATACATGTTCTTTACTAAAAACCATTTAGTTTCTTGTAATAAATACCAATTCTAAGTGACCCATCATCTTTCTTAACAAAGAGAACAATCACTTCCCAAGGTGACACACTCAGGCATATAAATTCATTCTATAAAATATCATACAACTGGGTATTTAAATATTTCATTTTATCTGGTTGAATATATTAAGAAGTAATATATACCAAATGAGTACTAGGTACTAAATCTATAGATAAATCCACCTCCCTCACTAGTGGAAAACTAGAGTAGTTAGGAGGTAAAATGTGGGGAAAATCAATGAAAACTCGAGGGATATTATCACTAAAATATTCCCACACCAAATTAGAAGAAAAAACTAATATTACTTCCCCCAACTCTAGATAATAAGGTCCGTCAATACTTGAACTTGGGACCCACTCTCCCTGAATGATACAAAACACCCTATTAGGCATGGTGAAAGAGACCCATCAAAGATAACAATAAATTTAAGCCTTATTATAAATGAGCCAATCCATCCCAAAAATAATATTAAGAGGTTTCATGTCAAGAACTATAAATTCCCAAGTAAGATCATTTTCTGATAAATATAAAACACAATATAGACAATAAATAACCTTCACTCTTTTAATTTGGAGGGGTATAGTAAAATTCATCACACAAGATAAAAAATGAATAAGAATATTTAGCAGGTTCACAATACGATTCATCATAAAAGAATGAGATTCACTAATATTTAATAAAGTACTCACTAAATATGAAGAGATAATTATAGTACCTCTCACAATCACAAGACCAATATCTTCTTCCTTTATAGGTTCTTCCACTACACGAAGGAACATCGTTCCAGATGCATGTGGTCGGAACCCCCTAGATCTTAAACAATCTAATTTCACTATAGTAATTATTGGTGTTGATGATATTTTTCCACTACATAGAGTATAGAACATGTAATAGAACATTTTCAAGTGTTCTAAATGTCCATATGAGTTGAAAATATTAGGTTCTATAGGGAAAAAAATTTGAAATATGAAGTCTTTCCATGCTAGAATTAAGTCAAAAGTCCTATTCTTGGAACTATAGGAGTTATAGAAGAACCCTTATATTGAGGTACACAATGAGAATCATAATTCAATATCTTACCTTTAAGGGAACTTATAGAACTACCATCGAGAGAAAAGGGAACTCTAGTGGACCCTAAATTACCATCCAGATCAAGATCAACCATCAACTCTCTACCTATAACATCATCATAAAAAGTGATATTTAACAATAAAAAATAATAATTAATATGAAATCGATGTACCATATCAAACCATTGAGTCTTGATCTTATACTATGATATAATTGAAGTTGGAAACTTCAAAAGATCATCAAATCAGTTGATATACTCTGTCATAGTCCTATTATCCTATTTATCTTTGAAAAATTTTATAGTATTATCCAAAACCATAGACTTTGGATAGAACTGGTCAGTGAAAAAGACTTTAAAGGCAATCTTCTGTAAGCCCTAATTATTATTCTTAATGAAAATGATATCCCACCATCCACTCATAGGCCCTTCAAGCATGAAGGAGGCACAATTCACCTTGATCTTAGCTGGAGTGTCTAGAAACTCAAACAAAATCTCAGTCATACTCAACCAATCATCATCCTCTAGAGAATTATTAATGCCTTTAAAGGATGATGGATTCTAGAGAATGAACTCCTGATCATGATTCAAAAACATATCTCTATGAGGTACCAAAATTGGAAGATTGATTGGAACATGTGTAGGTGAATGTCCTTAATCTTGGAAAACACATTCAATAACCTCAACCAGATTCTGGTCCACAAGAGGATTTTCTCACTGTGGTTCATCCACAAAATCCTCTTAGATCTTATTTTCAGATTTTCTTGGAGGTAGGATGATATAAAACATTATAAAACATCATTGAATACATAAAAAAAATACTCAGAGCAACACTCAAACAGGAGAAATAGGGAAATCAATCCCTTTATATAGATAAAAAAGGATATGGATTTCTATTTATCCAAATCTAAAGTAGGGTAAATACCAGAACTAATTTTAACAACACATTTCCCAAACCACCCATGGTGACTTAAGGTTAATTTGGATTATATTTTCACACGAAATCACTCAAAACTACTTCCTATTTCTCGAAACGATTTCTCAAATACATATTGACATCAAGAAATGATTCACAACCTACACCTTTGATACCACTTTGTCATGTACCATTTTAGATACATTTTTACCCTGATAACCAATCCAATCCTAACATATCCTAAAGGGAATTCTCGATCCCCATGTGTTGGTGAAAAACACATGGAATCATATAATATAATAGTTGGAATGGTGTTTCCACATAAAAAATGGATGAAAAAAATAAATATCTGTATACTAGAAGAAAAATCCTAAAGGAAACAACACCAATAATCTAAATAAGTATAGAAAAAACCCAAACAGTACACCACCAAACTTCTAGAAATAGAAAAGATAATCCTTATGTCCTAAAAAATAGAATACCCAAATCCACAAGGATCAGGAAAATCCACCTCCTCCAGCAGAGGTGATTTCCTTTTACTCAGACCGAGAATAATAAAATCTATAAATACATGAAGGAAAAGGTTGGGAGTGAACTCAAAATATTTGTATGTTATCACCATGTGTTCTGTACTAATATTCTAAAATAATAAACCGAATAATTAATTAAATTTTTAAATAAAACAAGCAAAGAAACAAAATTTACTAATTAGAACAAAACATGGTTTTCATTTCCAAATATGGGAACATTTCAAACAATGGCTAAAGTAAAATTTATATATATAAAAAATTATTTAAATATATAGGTAAGAGTAAATTAGTTTAATAATCAGTGGAATTTATATCAAAGTAATCACAATAGTCACACTGGTCATCTGACCTGTGGTATGATAGATTGATGTTATAGGATCCACCAACTATCATATCATTGATCATGGTAAATGTGTACACACGTCTCTCAGGATCATGCCCAATATGACTCATCAACATTCCCCCAGGAATATGATCTAAAAAATATATATTTTTTTGAGTTTTCATCATCAATATATTGATAAGGAATTACCATCCTATAATCCATGTCCCAAATAATCCCCTAACTACCCACACTCAATTGTTCTAAATCAATCAATAAATAATTAAAAAATAATTTCAAATCAATTTAAAATAAAATTGTCCCATTTATAGTTTCAATATTCCTATTTCATTCCAAAACAAAAAACATAGGTTTTTCATCCTCATTTCATGCCTTTTTCAAAATAAAAATAATCATAGGTTCTAATCAAATCAAAATAATCCCTTTGTCCTAAAATAAATTTCACAAATAATTTCTCAAATTTCTTCAATTTAAAATCACACACCAAATTCCTATTCCATTAGAATTATGGGTTTTTCCCAAAATTCCATACCAAATCAATTTTTACTCCAATTTTCATCAAATTGGGATTTAATAATATATTTGAAGTCAATTTGAACTTATCCATCAATTAATGGTTTAATAAATTGGATGATTTTAGATATAACCACCTAAATATATCATGGATATCATGTAATAAAACACCCACAATGGTAGTTTCAAATGATGAATGACGACAACAAAGTTCTCAAAACTTAATCTAGAATCATGATTCAAAACAAAGAAGATTAAATATATCAATAAAAATACAATATAAAAAACCTCATGAAAAAAATATAGAGTTATTAGGAGAGAAGAAATGGGAGAATATTCACTTATTAGAGAAGGGTCGAAAAAGCTTCATCATGACTCAATCTACCTAAGAAAGGGTTTAGTAGAGCCACAATGGTTTTTGAGAGACTCATAGACAAAGGATTTTGAGTTATGTGGATATTGGGTCAAACTGGGGTAAAAGTATGGTTAAATATATATTTTTAATTAATTTTAATAAATAATAATTTCCACATGCATGTTTTAATGGGTAGGGCTACCTGGTTTGACAAACTATGCACCCTAACCGTGCACCCATCTACTAGGGTTCACGGTTTGTGAAACCATACAGCCACCATGAAACCCCCCACTGCCCGGGGCTTCCTAGTTTATACTGGGTGAGTGCATAGTTTTAGAAATTCATTATCTAGCCATGTACAAGCCACAATTTTATAAAAGTTTCAATTTTACACCTGAAAAAACCTGAGAAAACCAAAACCAAAAAATTATCCAAATGGAGGGTCGAGGAGTACCTAAAAAATAATAAAAGGATGTTGAAAGTTCTATTCTCAAGTTCTCAAATACAAGGATCCATAAATAATCATCACTTACCTATTCATCAACCAAAATTTAATGATGGTTATGTAATGACTCAATGTTTTATAAATGAAATTCCATTTTTCAAAAGTATAAATTCATTTATAAGTAAGGATGTTATAGAAATCAGATGGAATACTTTGCTTATTTTAGACCATTATAAGTTATATAATTTTGAATTTAAAAACCATTATACATCATAACCATTGATAATATAGACATTTTATACTGACTATTAAGATTTGTATATATTAAGAGTTATTATAAAGTCCAATTGTTGCAGATTGGAGAAGCGATGGCCTCGCCTAGTAGGATTGTGTCCTATGAATCCAATTTATAGAAGATTTATAGGGAGATGAAATCATTGGACTCTATCCATAATAATTACCAATACAATATTCAATAAATAAATCATTAAAAAATTTGTTGTTGGATAATTCCTATATTATCAAGATCATGATCTAAATGATATTCACCGAAGCACCCCAAAAAAGTTGCACCCTCAGACACCTTACCCTTAGGGATCTTGCTAGTGTAATAAGGGTTTATGTATCTAGAACATATTAATATTCATTTTGTATTTTTATTTATAATAATATAATTTTTATATTTATTCCTTTCTATCATCACTTTATGTATTCAATTGTTTATGAATTGATAAAAATCATTTTTCGATACGAAGAAACCAAAATTATATTTTTGGAAATTATATGGTTTTCATTAAAACACTATTTTTAATAAATTAAATAAATTTAAAATAAATAAAATTTTCATATAATAATTTTATTGAACAATATTTATTTTTATATAAATGATAAAATAATTTAATGAATTATAATATAGTCATTATAGGGGTAAAAATACCGTTATTGTAAAAAACCCGATTTTTTTAATAAATGATGATTTTGATTTAAAAGTGTATAATATAAAATTTAGGGAATTATTTTTGATAAAATAAATATTATTTTTGGAATAATCACATTTAAATCATCCTAAAATGGGTTTTCCATAATTTATTGAGATAGTCAATTTTTTGGATAAAAATTAAATATTTTATAAATATGTTTTATGTATTATGACATCATAATGATAGAAAAGTGATAAATTATATTCCATCAAATATATAAATGAACAAATGTATATTTACCCTTAAAAATAATATTTTTTATGGTTATTTTATTTATTTTATAATCCCTTAATGAATCCTCAAAAATCTATCTTATATTTTAAGAGTTTAGATTTAATTATTCGTGAACATGAGTCACTTCCACATAAAAAAGAGTATTATTTTATTGAGTTTAATTATTATACGAATAAAATAATTAAAACCACCACTATTTTGTATAAAACATGGGAGAAAACCATGTGAAAGTTTATAGTTTTGATAATTTTATCTTATAGAATCCAAAACCAATGTTTTTAAATTAATGAAGAATTTCCCTCTCTTTGGATATAAAATCCCACCTGACCTCCCATTGATTTTAATTGGAAACACTTGTATCATGAATTAAATCTTCATTTATAATTACATATACTTCCCAAGGTTCCCTCAATCTCTTAAGAATCTCTCCCAGTAATTTAGACATGCCTTCACAAGGTAAGGGATCCTCCCCTTCTCTTTATTCAAGAACCATCTTTATGTTATTCCATTTTATTTTCATTTTTCATTTTGGAATATTTTAGATAAATATATATTTCTATAATTATAATTTAAAAGTGATTATAGACCCATTTATCCCAAATTAAAACACTACATTATTCTTTGTGTACCACCATTATGATTTCGAAATTATCCCACAATTTTACAAGAAAAACATTTGTACAACGAATACCCATAACCATTTACACTAAAATGTATTAAACTAGATGTAAATATACTTAAATAATTCAGTAATGAAATTTATATAATGAGAAATTATTAACCATGGTATTAAAATTTATATAATATATTCTTATATTCAATGATCTATGTGGAACATTTATGCATGTACATGATGTGAATGTAGTAGGTGGGACCAGAATTATATAATACTCCAATGCATTGGGAAAAGTTTTATCTCATGATATTCCATGTATATTTAATTAGGGGTAATTCTAAGAATACTATTTCTTGTTTTCTTGATTTTTATCCTTGACATATTTTTGTGATGTCAAGTTTAATGTTGACTCCACATTTCCATGACACCTTTATGTTATCTTCTTATATCATGCTTCAATGATAAATTCTATGATTATTACCCATATTATGTTACCTTGATAAGAATCTAGACTCAAATTTACTAAATTAACTTATGATATTCATTGATTATTTCTTTACTGGTATTTATAACTTAGCTATTTCAAATGTATGTACCTTGGTTATCCCATGTAGTTTTTAAAGAGAAATGGAAATTAAGTTCATGTTATGAGGCTTTAGTTTATGTATTCGTATTTCTAATGTGATTTGTCATTATATATACCTAATTACAAAAATACACTAGGACTTATAATCATATAGGGTGGTTTTAAGTTTATCCTTATGTAATAAATCATGAAATAACATGTTTTTAAAGATATGATTTGTTACATTTTGTATTAGAGATGGGTTTTGTTAATTTTTGGATTTGGATTAGAAACAAATAGTGAAATACATGAGGATGTTACTAATAATAAGAAAAAATACATAAATTTTGGTAATTTATAGAGTATGTGGTTTGCAATAAAATGCATTCATGTCTGGATACTACATGTGTATTTGGCTCAAGCATAATTTTACATTAGGGTAATAACTCGGAAAAAATTTCATTGGGCTTAACACAATCTTCTCCTTATTCCAAAAAAGAGGCATTGATACATGACTTATTTTAAACTCCCAATTATATTCATTGTTAAATTCAAAAGCCTATTACAAAACATTACTAAAGAAACAAAAAAGTTCCTATATAATTTTATGTTAAGAAATAGATCATGGATTACATAGATTCAAACCTCAAAATTCATATGTTAAGGAATATATGTAATTTATTAGTTATCCCTTCGATGTTTATAGTTTAAATTTTATGTGTATAGTAGTTTTAAAATTCTCATCCATAATTTACCCTTTATTCTACTTAATGTATATGAATAGGAGGAATGTTGTAAACAACCATTGTGAGGGATAATGTGATGACTAACCAAATAAGATTCCAAACCTAATGAGGGAAGGAATCATGACCTTCATGATAATAATTTCTCATATAACTCATGTTTTGAAAAGAAAATATAATAATGGGGAAACCCCACATCCCCTATGAAATATCAAGATTAAATTGATACCTTTAAGTGGAAAAAGCCTCCAACTTTCATAAACTCTTCCAATCTATTATCCATTGAACAATGAATCAATTCCATTAAAATGATCTTATCCATTTTTTAATGCATTGATCAGGAAAATGAGGTGTTTGTTTTTTATCATATATATATATATAAGATGATTAATGGTAGATTTTGATCAAAAATATTAATCCTATGGAATAAATCTAAGTAATGGAGTGGAAAATGTTCCATAATATATTTTTCGATAAACATTTTCCTTGTACACTCCCACTAAAAATAGGGTGGATTTACTTAACTTAAGAAAAAAAATAATCAATCAAACAGGATATATGAAAAAAACATCACAAGACTTTCACAATAAACCTTTGACTTTATCAGTATCCTTGAAAGTAAAGTCAAACACTTATTTTTCTGTCTAAATATGACTCTATGAAAAGTTATGGAAATTCAAGACATTGAAAAATATGATGAATTTATATTATGTTCCCTAAAATATTAAATGGATATTAGTTAATCTCAATGGTTAGGAGACATGAAGTGGAGAATGGGGTTTAGTTATAGAAGTATGATGGAGAAATGTCATGGGGGAAAGAAATTACAACATTCCAATTTTTAAACTTTAGGGACGATGTATCCTTGAAAGTTATTAAAAGGGATAAGGAAATACTTCAGTTAAAGGTAGTAAGGGAACTAAGAACAACAATTCATTAGGATAAACCCACTAATGTGGGGGAATAGAGTAATGGTCTTGTAAATCCTTAACCTACTATCAAATGTTTCAACTATAATGGATAATGAAACTATATAAACTAACTCAATAAGATAAGGGTTTTTTTATGAAAACATAAGATAATAAACTCCATGGACTATAGAACAAGTGAGGGATTATTCAATCAAAACTGTTGAGGTAGATCCTTAAAATGATATGGTGATTGGTATATTTGTTATTTATTTAAGGATAATGATAATACTATTTGATTATGGTTCAATACCTTCTTTTTTATCACACAAGTTTAGTTGAACTATTTGAACACACCCAAAAAATATGGAAGTCGGTCTATTAGTGAAACTCTAAAATGAAAAAATTATCAAATCGAAAGAATATAACTCAACTTTATCCATATTTTTAGGATGATATTCTTATGAAACCTTGTGACACTACCTTTAGTATTATTAGATTCAATTCTAATCATGGATTGTCTTTCCTTGTGTAGATCCAACATAAATTGCTGAGAGAATGAAATCAACATTTGAATCACGAATCACACTCTGATTCTATAAAAGTGAACGGAGAAGGATGGAATAATTTGGTATCATTATCTAAAGAATAGATATTATTTACTTGTGAGACATAATATCTATCTAAAATGCTAGAAACTATGTAAAAGACCGTCATTAATGATATTCCCATTGTCAGGTAATTAACTGTTGTGTTTTATGAAGAATTTCCCAGTGTTCCTCATAGTTGAGAGGCTGAGTTCTCAATAATTGTTTTCCTAGATTTTTTAAATATCCAAGACTCCATATAGAAGTTCCATTTTTTTAATTTAAATTTTAATGTAACAATTATAGGAGAATCTCTATAAATGATTTATACACCCAAGTGCTTCACTGGGGGGTTTACAGAACATTTTTTTCAAGATTAAGAATGAGTAATTATGCCTCTACATTGATTATCATGATCTCAAAAAGAACATTATAAAAAATAAGTATCTTAATCTATAGATTTATGACTTGTTTGATAATCTACTCGGACCCTGATACTTATCTTCTCCAATATAAAGATGATAATATGGGACATTTCGATACTGGATTGGAAACCTTGTGAATGAAAAGTTATATGTGATTTATAATAAATGTGATTCTTTGATAAAGAATGTAACATTTTGGGGTCATATAACCACTAAATAAGGGATTTATATATGGTTACAAAAAATAGAGTTAATTGAAGGATAGAACATACCCAAATCAATGATTAAAATACATAGTTATTTATATTATCTAGTTACTATCATCAATTTGGTAGACACTTCTCAATATTGTAAATCCCACTTACTTAGCTAACTAATAGGGGAGTAAAGTTTTTTGAGACTAATGAATTTAAAGAAATCATTAAAGTGTTAAATAACAGGATAATCACTTCACGTATACTCATATTAAACACCAGTGGGAAAAGATTTGTGATCTAAAAAATGAATCCAAAAAGGTATTGGTATGCTTACTCATGTAAGATTACAAATTGATATACTACTTCATAAAATTAGAGATCCATGAGAATAACTACCAAACCCAAGATCTAGAATTGGATACAGTGATATTTTCATTAAATGTTTCAACACATTATAATTTTGAGGAGAAGTGTAAAATATATATGGATCATAAAATCTCCAATAATATATTGACACAAAAGGATCTCAATATGAACCAACAAAGGTGGATAGATCTATTCAATGTTCATAATGATTTAATCTATTACCCTTCATGGAAGGTGAATGAAGTAGAAAATTATTTGCGTAGAAAGGATCCCATAACCCTATCAATGATTAAGATTGTAAGGGATACAATCTTCTTGGACATATATATGATGTACATGAAATTAATGAAAGGATATTCATCATAACTGCCCAAAATAACCACTCAAACATACATTTTTGAGAGGATTAAGGAGTAATAAAAAGCAGATGAGGTGAAAGTGAAAAAGGTATGAAATTTTATGGAGTTAAAATTTACTAAATATGGTGTTTTATGTTTTAGAACATAGATATGTGTCCCATAAAAATTATAACTGAAGACGGAAATTCTATATTATGTGCAGAAATCATCCTGCTATATTCATCTTGAAAGCACTAGGATTTATAATTATCAAAATGAAAAATTCTTAGGGGATGAAATGAAGAGGGGTATTAAATAATTTGTGTCTCGATTATTGGTATTCAAAAAATTCAAGGAAGGATGGAAGATTATAAGGGTATAATTAAACCATTTCCCCAACATGTATGGTAATTTGAAAATAAAACCCTGTATTTTTTCATAGAACTCCCCAAGACATCTAAAGTAATTAGGGTGGAAGTACATTTCCATATAAAGTTAGTTAATTTCATTTCTATAAAGTAATATTTATCTTTTGACTAAATATATTATATATAAATAATGTAATAAATAATTCATATTGGAGTGACAGTCTCTATTTCATCTAATTGAGATATTAGGTTTTCCTTGAGGTTTTGGAGAATCCATCAATAAGATCTTCATACATAACTGAGTTTCAGTACTATTTATCTCCCTAAGAATGATTTATAGTCCGAGGGTACTATTATAACTCTTGAGGTTATGTTGAGATAATATTCAAGGGATTTCCAAGGATTTTTGGATCATCACCTTCCCTAGTGGAGTTTGCCTAACAATTTAGTTTCTATTCTATCATTCAAATTGAACCTTTTGAGGCACTATATGGGAGAAGGTTTAAAACTCCAACATGATGAAATAAATCATGAGATAGGAAGATAATGAGACCATATATTATCCAATATATGATTGATAAGGTTAAAACCAATCAACATCATATGAAATAAAAAAAATATGATTAAAAATTTATGAAGAAAATTGTCAATGAGGCATGGAGTTTGATGTTAGAGAAAAGTTTTTATGGAGTTTGAGGTTAGAGATAAGTTTTTCCTTTATATACCATTGTGGAATTAATTAATGTGTTTTTTTAAGAATGGAAATCATATTCCAATATACATCACCCCTTGATATACTTGATTTAATTATAGATCTATCATATTGTCTACCATTCCCACCCAACCTATCTCAAGTACAAGATGTGTTCCAAGTATACCTCTTGAGAAAGTACATACAAGGCCGCTCACATGAAAATTTAGATGTGTTACCATTGGAGAATTATCTTTTATACAATTATTATCTTATAAAGATCTTAAATCATAGAAAAAAGTTATATTAGATAATAAAATTTACTTGGTCAAAGTGCAGCCGCAAAACAACAAGTTTATGGAAGTGACACGAGAATTGGAAGAGGTGAAGAAATAGAAATTCCCTCATTCGATTTAGTTTATTCAATAAAATTACATTGGAATTTTTTTTAATGGGGGATAATTTAATGATCCAAAAGTTTATAAATGAAATACTCTTTTTCAATTGAATAAATTATTTTATAAGTAATTATGTTTTATAAGGAAAATTCACTAATTTGGCTATTCTGGACCATTATAAGTTATATCATATAAAATTTAAAATAAGATTAAACATCATAAAATTGATAATACATTAAAGGGACCATTAGGAATAGTATATATTAAGTGTTATGATAAATTCAAATTGACACTAACAAAAGAAGCGATGACCTCGACAGATACATTAATACCCAACGAAGAAATTTTATCCAAGTTTCATAGGTATATAGAATCAATGGGATTTTCCCTTGGCCAAACATAATAGAGATTAAATTAATAAACCATGAATTAATGAATTTATGGGAGAAGTAGAATCTTATTAATATTATGAACCAAAAATTGTTCTCCAAACCACCCCAAAAATGACCTGCCATCTCACACCAGACCTTTAGGGAGTACACTAGTTTTATATGGGTTTATGTATCTATACACTTGTAATATGTGCTTGTAAGTTTTCTTTTTAATAAAATATTTATTATATTTATCTATTTTTAATTATTACTTCTTATATATAATTATTCATGAATTTATACAAATTAGATTTCGATATAAAGAAATTAAAATTGTATTTTTGGAAAGTATATAGTTTTAATAAAAACACTATTTTTAATAAATTCATGAATTTTTAAATAAATTTAATTTTCATAATATCATATTATTAAATTATATTTATTTTTATATAAATTATAAAATAATTTAACTAATTCTAATATAATCTTTTTAGGGGTTAAAAATGATTATCGTCAAAAAATAAGTATTTTTTTCAATAAATGGGGATTTTGATTTAATGGTATAATTTATAATATCTAAATAATTTTTTTGAAAAAATAATTATTATTTTTGGAATCATTATCTCAAAAATTATCCAATGGTTATTCTTTTATAACATTATAGGATAATAATTTTTTTGGGTAAAAATTTAATACGGTATAGATTTAAGAAAGGTATTATGAAATCACAATTTAAAAAAAGTGATGTATTATATTACATAAGATTTATCCATGAACAAGAATATATTTTACCTTTAAAATAATGTTTTCCTTAGGATATTTTATTAATTCTATAAACCCTTAATAAACCCTCCAAAAACTTTATTGCATTTTATAGATTTAAAATTAATTATTTATGAACATGATTCACTTCCACATCACTAAGGGTATTATTTTAATGAATTCAGTTATTACCATTGAAAAATAATGAAATAAACTCCTATATGATAAAAACAATGGGAAAATAGTTATAATGTTTCTAGTTTTCACTATTTTATATTATTGAGTCAAAAACCAAAGTTTATAAATTATTAAATAATTACCCTCCCTTTTTAAATAAAACCCACCAAAACTCCCATTACCTTTCAATATAAACTATTATAGAACTAATATATATATAATTTCCTCTCTATATCCCTACATAAGTGACTAAATTCAATTAATAATGTCCTCTAAATCTTTTATAAGTGACCTCTCAAGATAAGGGGTCCTCTCCTTTTCCTCTTTATTCAAGAAACTTATTTATAATTTGAATTTTTATTTATAATTTTACATGTTGAAAGTTTTTTTACATAGTTCTTTTACAATCCTTAATATTTCCAAGTTATAATAAAACCCTTTCACTCTCATTAAAACTTTCCAGAAATTTTCATGCCCACCCATTATGGTGTCAAAATTATCCTATGATTTTCAATGCTAAACATTTTTATAGTGAATACCCATCCACATTTATACTCAAATGTATTCCACTATATGTAATTATAATTCATTTATTTGGAAATTTCATGTATGTAACCCACACTCCTTAATCTTGGGATTAAAATTTATTGTTGGAATCCTTATATGCTATGATCCATGTGACACACTTATGATTGTATGAGATATTAATGTGACAAGTGAGTCCAGAATTATATTTACCTCCAATGCATTGTGTAATGTTTTATCTCATTATATTACACATATAGTGCACAAGATTTTACCCAAATAACACAATTTTATAACTTATTGATGGGTTCACTTGGCTTATGTTTATAATATCATTTTTTATGGTGATGACACCTTACCATGTTTCCTTTATGGTATAATATTTTATCATTCTTCCATGATATGTTTTATAAATATAACCCCTACTATAATACGTTGATATGCCTCTTCACTCAAATATACTAATTTATGTTATGTTATTCTTTCATTATTCCCTTACTAGGATTTATATCTCACAACTTACTTAAGTATGTCCTCAAGACATCCCATGTAGTTTTCGAAGAACATTTGTATTTATGGTCATGTTATTGAGTTTTTGATTATGTCTTTGTATTTCTATTGCAAGTTGTTATTATATTTACCTAATTACCCAATGACACTTGGCCTCAAAATATCCTTGGGTTGTATTAAGTGCATCCCTATCTATTAAATCATGAAATTAATTGATTTTAAAGATATGGATTATCATAGGTTCCTTTGGAATCATCAAATAAAACATGCTCAACTCCTCCATCCAATGAATATAGAATTGGAGAACTAGTTAAATTTTGATTTATCTCATCAAAACCTACCTAATATTTCTAATACCATATTAAGGGATTCTTTTTAGAGGAAGGGTGGTCATGATGGCTGTAATATTAGATAATTACACTATTAATCACATATAATATCTTTATAGATTAAGAATCGTTTAACCCTAACTGAATTATTAGGTGGATCCCAGTCCATCACATCATTAATAATCACACGTAAAGCTACTCTTAATACCTTAAAGATGACATTAACTAATAAATTAACTTCTTGAATCTCAAATTTCTACTTTGTGATTTAAACTTATAACTAGTTTTCTAGAAGATATTATATGTAAATAGTCAAATTATTTTCATATATTTCCCTTAATATAGAAAAAATGATGTTTTCATCGATAAAAACCACTCTAAACCGGTCTAGGAATTTATATAATATCATTTCCATGTGTCCTGTAAATATAGTAGAGAAATTTATTACATTTAAAGGCATCATCTAAAGATAATAAATACTATAATTACACATAAACATTGTCTTTGGGATGTACTTATTACAAAAATAATTATGATGATATTTGGGCCTGAGGTAAATATTTAAGAACCAATTCATTCACTTTAGCTCATTGAAGAGGTAATACATCCTCTAAATAGGGTATTTTTTCATCACTGTAACCTGATTTCTACTGTGATAGTCAATAAAATGCCTCAAACTCTTATTTACCTTCTTAGTTAATAGAGTGGGTGATTCATTTGGAGAAATATTGGGCCTAATGAACCCTTTCTCCAAAAGGTATTCCAGATTCACTTTATTCTCACCATGATCTATCAAGGATATCTAATAAACTATAAAAGAAATATATGTGGTCATAGGTTATATGTTTATATAGAAATAGATCTATCAATAAAAGTGAAACCATAAAATTTATGTTATAAATAATTTCATGTACTATTTAACATGAATGAATAGTCAATCCTTTAGAGAACCCACAATGCACATATTCATGGTCACCAAATTTTGTGAAATTGGACGTAACTTATTTTGGGCTGGTCTCACTTGTCCCACATGAAGTTCCCAATCACCAATGAAGGTGAAAATGTTCCCATATAATCAAAAAAATACCACCCAATAGTGTTAGTAATCCACCTCATCTTAGACTAGTCCATACCAAGGATTATCTCATAAATTATCAACCATTTTATAATGAAATATCAAGAAAACTAGTCTAGGAATAGAGAATGCTAAATCTGGAGAAACATTTGGGTGAAAGGGTGATCTCATCTAGTAAGAGTATTTATCATAAGTGGTCAGGATATGTGATCCATTAGTATTCCTATCTCCAAAACAAAAAAAGTAAAAAATAAAATAATTAATCAAAATAATGTCAATAATAATGAGAGAAAATTTAGAAAAGACAAAACATTTACCTTGAACAACATCTAGAATCACCTGATCTTAACCCTCTATAGTGAACCTATGTATGAGGTGATGAATACTAGTACCCCAATCATCATGTGGACCACTAAGATGTGGTATATGTGGAATTGAATTATAAGTGCCATCTACCTCAAGCTCATTCTACCATTCAACAAACACCCATTCTAAAACAACTTCTTGGAGGGGATCCATATCCATCATGGGGATGTCCATGATATCAACACAACCTTTGAAAAAGAGTTCTATACAGAATACTAACCTAGATTTATTTACCTACATGCCTAATTAGACACTCTTAATCCACGTTTCCTATAACTCTATAAGTGAAAGAGATCCTATATCCATAGTATTTTGATCCTATTCATGAATTTCGTATTACAGATTCCCGATATTGGGACCATGCATGCCTATTTCTCTCCTAATGAGTTGATGATGCATATATTTAAATAGATTATACTAATGAAATTTTATTAGAGAAAACGAAACATATATTGATCCTTAGACATATGTCTTTTCGTAAAATGTTCAACACAAGGGCTATAATTTGAATTCATTCAATGGATGGGATTTATATAGGTATAACTATTCATTGAAGCTCCCTATGAATATTTCTAATAATATTTTTAGCATATAGAAGTCCTTTATTCACTACTTCTAGGGAGTAACTCATGAGATTTGTGAACCCCAACTCATACTGTGTCACATTTATGTTTCCATATTGAAGGTCTAATAGAGTATAAACATATAATATCTTTATCATCATCATATATTAATCCTCTCTAAAAAAGGGATAAATAATCTAATCAGGGAGGAATGGTCTCTTTATGAGTCTGAGTAGTCAGCGTTAACAAATGGCTAGACATACTATAAAGAATAATCATTACAAGAATCAATATTTGGTAAATGGGTTTTTAAACTATAAAAAATAAACGAGTCACTAAATCCATAAATTTATTTTTGTCTATGTATCAGGATTTCCTCAAAACCTTCTAGTAATATATTGATAAAACTCATGCAATGAACTCATCTTGTTGGGAACCTCATATTTTTATATGGAAAATATTATTTTCTCTAGAGGTGGTGGATTCACTATTTTCACAATGATTAGAGGCCCTACCCAATGTTCATGAGGAAAATAAACCACCTAAATAAACCATTATAAACAATATTTAACAAATTAAAATATACCAAATTCATATCCAAACTATGTGTCATCTATAAAGACCCAACATGTGAGGGAAAGTATTTTCACACTTGGGTGAGTTAAAAAAATTCCTATTTGGATTACTTGATAAAAAAATGGGGAAGATAAGATGAAAATTTAAATCAAAACTAAGATAGATTTAGAAGTGGGGTAATAAATAAATACAAGATATGATATAAGGATATGGAAAATGCGAACATAGGAAAGGCCCATTTATCATATATCAACTCAAATAAGTTTTTATCTTATAGATAAGAAGTAATACCCAAAAAAACTGAAATATATGAAACTCCAGAGCTACCCAAATTCCTAACAAAAAATTAAAATATAAAAAATTTTATTGGGGGACCCACAAATTACCAAGGAATGCATGTTTTTTGATAGAGTATATACCTCTATGAAGGACCCACACCTTATTAATGGAAAACTATTTATCGAGGGAGTACTTAATAAATTAATAACAGACATTTGCCTCATCTTGAGGGCGAGTAACAACTCAGTCAGTCATATAAATGACCAATACCTTATTTGGATGAATGAATATATATCGCATAACTAAAATGGAAGACCAATGATATGGGTCTACAGGAGAGTATTGATTAAACATAGTATATGGGGGACTTGAGCCCTGTCATCAGAATATGTTCAGAGAGATTGCTAACCAAAATCTAGTTTTAAAAGTTATTCTAAACAATATCTTCATCTATATAGATCCAAATATAAATAAAATTCTTGATATATGTTGTAAATGAAATATAATAAATAAGAAAAATCAATTATAATGTTTTACATTGATACTATCTTAGAATGGACTATTTATCCATCAAATGTTGATACAATGGGAGAAGATATGGAAACCCTAAATGTGAAACAGTGCACTACATGTACTTTTTAAGACATGGATTGAAAGATTCATGTGGTAGTTGTGTGTTTAATTCACTCATTCAATCATGTAGTTTCAACCTAAATACCATTCTCTTTAGGTGGAATGATTCGTGGGACTCAAAAGTTGGTCAGGTGTATACACAAAAATTCTAGAGTCATGTAATCCTCTATACATGAAATGAACTGAACATACATGTAAAATATAGTGGAGGGGATATACATTTTTGTACACTCTTAAACCTCAGGTCATGTAATTTTTGACACATGACATGTGACATAAGGGTAATATGAAATAGGATATTTAATTTCATTTTTGAAACATAAATTCTAGTCAAAATGGGACATGATGTGTGCTAAACTGATACACATAGTGTGATCATATTTTATTTCCCAGAAAACCGTTACTAGTAGACCTATATTTTCTACCACTGATTTAACTGGATGCTGATTAGACCCTCACTGTGCAAGACCTATTAATCACACAAACATTTTACATTTATCGGACTGCAGCCTCTTTACTAAACCTCCTCCTTCCATGTGACATTTTCACTTAGAAATAAAAACACCATACATTGTAAAAATAAATAACTAATACTTCTCCTCATTTTTAATTATATGATAACATATATTTTTTCTTACCACAATATTATTTTACCTACACCCTAATGCTGCCTCATTTAATCTGATTTCCATGTAACAAATGATAATAGTATTTGTTTTCATGAGAAAAAGGCATGAGAGAGAGGGATGAGGGGATAAAAAGAAAATAATAGCTACTAAGGATTCCAAGTTATAAAAACTTACTCCATCACACCCCATGGTTCATTCCACCCCATTCACACCCTACCACATGAAATAACTAAGGTGAGTTGATAAGGGATGATGGATGATAATGAAAAAAACTTCTATTCTTCATTGAATAATGATACAAAATGAAACATTTATATTAAAAATTATATACAATTAATACTCATAATATTAATCCTTTAAAATATTATTCTATAATAATAAAATAAATAAATTACCATAAAAAATTAGACACAAATCAAAATACTGGCTTACCCCAATCAATGATTAATCCACCGTTAAAGGTTGATCCTTGGACCATGGGTTCATAAAATATATAAAATATGATGTTGAAAACATAATATCATAGGGTTTTATAGATTTTATGAATTACACTTTTCTTTGAGTATAAGTGATGAATTTTTAGAGTTATGGATAGATAGGTATTGTGACAAGTAGTTAACATTTTAAAGACCTAAAACAGATCGGTAAGATATATAAATCCCAAACATAATATTATACCTCCACTACAAAAAACCCATATCATCATTCAAAATTTAAGGACTAATTTTATTTATCTCCTCTATTTTGTTTATATTAATAATTATTCCTGTACTCTACTACATTTTTTAAATATAATAAACTTAAAATATAAAATATTTATTCACACTCCAAAGATATAAAAATAAATGAACTAATACATGAAAAATTCATAAAATACAATTAATAATGTTTTAATGGTTACAATTAAAAATATGGGCCACTATATACCATTTTAAACTATTATATTTGATGATTAATTCTTATTGATATCCTTATATGATAAAAATATATTACCTTATTAATCAATTATCATAACTTTGATAAGGGAGATTTACCTCACACTATGAATATCTTATCATGTTTCTAATTTTTCATGAACCTATCCCTCCAAAGGTATCCCTAATGGGATAACAATGATGGAAGAGATATAATGACACCCCAAATTCGACCTTCAATGGGACCCAGGATTGTTACTAGCATTGAAGGTCTAAAATCCAACATTCAGAAAGAATTAACCTCAATAGAAAAATGAGGATCTATAGATAGGATAACAACCCCCAAGAAACTCCATCACATAATATAAAAAACAACCATACCATCTCACAATTCATAAAAAATGTTATAAAATACAAATAAAGTTATTTTTTTTAAATATAAAAAAAATTCCAATGACTACAACTCAACAATAATCCATCCTATATCACCAATCCATAAATCACATGTTAATCCATTGAAAATCTAAGGGTTTGATCGGGCTCGATCCTTCATGGAAATGTCAATCCATAGACATGTTTCCTAATGACAAAGAATGTGAAGAATATGTGGGGAAAAGAACAAAAATAAAGGTGTAATTATCATTGGATTGGAATTATAGGGAAATGAATACAAATTAGGGGTATTTTGGGGGTAAACACGGAACAATGAAAATATATTGAATAATCAATTTAAAATCAATACATGGGAGCATGAAATGGTTTGGTTTGAAGGAAATAAAGAGTTGGATTCAATCATGATTATTATATTTAAAAATTTGTGGAATAATAAAAATATTTTTGTGACTTGCTCAAATTTTACCATTCATCACTGATTAATTCACTAAAAATGTATTAGAGAATTTATTATGTTTCATGAGACTTGATTCACCTGGATTTGGAGTCTGTTCATCGTCTTATTTTGATCCTCCAACAAGAGTGTTAAAGGAACTCCTCTTAAATATCCTTGGGTGACATGACTTAATATAGAGATCCATCATAATATGAAATTTATATATAATGCTCGATTTTAGGTGAATAATTAAATAAATAACTTGATTATTTGTTTTAATTAAATGCAATCTCTAATTATCACTATATATGAATTCCCCACTCCGACCAACTTTAGGTCAAGTGTGGGAAAAATTCATTTTCTATATTCAACCATGGTTTTGGATTTTGAATCCAATACTTGGTTTAATATTTATATGATTTTTACGAAATCATGCAAGTATGATATAGAATAAATTTTAATTTTTATAAAATTAATTCCAGGCGCATAGGGCCTCAAAATTGCCCACTATATCATTACCTATGTCAGAAAATATGTCCAGATTTATTACATATTTTTAAAAATAAAAATCATTGTCTCTACATTATTCCATAATTTATGATTTTTATTCTAAAAATTAAAAAACGAAAGAAAAATTTTAGGATACTAATCCCAAATTTGGCTCTATCACTCTAAGGTGCTCTTCCACATTCTCCAATACTAATAATGAAAATAGTATAAGGGAATGGTATATTCGTGAAGGTTCCTATCCTATGATCCATTATTTCTATTGGGTGTTATAAAAAATTGGCTCCATCATCAATGTCATGTTCTCCCCAATCAATAATGTACATTGGGTCATTAATGTATATACTTAGTTACGATAGTTGGAAGACTTTTGGCACCTGATCTCACTATGAGGGTAGGGAGAGGTGGTAGGAAACCTCACCAACCCTTTGAAATATCTCAAATATCCTGATGATCCTTTGGGAAATCCTGGATCCCCAGATGAATCTTTGTGATCCTCATCAAGGGAGACTCTCTAGAAATCATGGTCTCCCTGGTCAAACTCCAAGGGAATACGATCTCAATATGCATACAATTTATGCCTGATATAAGATGTTCTCATTCAATCATGGATGACCTGTAACTTATTCATCATTTCTTGCACTATCTATGGACCAACAAGAGATTACTCTCTAATATTATTCCAATATATGGGTGACCTACAGGGTCTCCTGTACAGGGCCTCAAATTTATCCATGCTGATAATAGAGGGGTATATATTATTGTATGCAAACTATAATAATGAAATGTGATCCAGCTAGATTTGATAAATGTATAACATGAAATCTCTCAACATATCCTCCAACACCTAGATATCACACAATGTTTTCCCATCTGTCTTGGGGTGTAAGGCTATACTCATCTGAATCTGTGTACCAAATGCCTCGTAGAGGCCTCTATATAACCGTGATGTAAACCACACATCATGGATGAAGAAAATAGTTGATGAAACCCCATGAATAAGAAAAATCACCCATATATAAAATTACTGCCAAATCTCTATAAAAAAATGCTCTCTTATAGAAAAGAAGTGTGTTGAATTAGCGGGTAGGTCAACTATCACCCATATAGAATCATGACCTCTCACTATATGTGAAATACTTTTACCAATTTCTATTGATATTCCATCGTATTTCCACGCCAGGATCATAAGGGGATACAAAAAACCTACAGAAACTTGGAGCTCTTTCTTTGGATACTAATAGTTGAGGTACCAAGAGATGAACTAAGCCACACTTCATCTAATGTTAGCACAACAAAACTGCCACTAAAGGACTATGCACATCTTCCCTACACTAGGATGAAATATCAAAATAGAATTGTGAAACTGTATCATCACCTCCTCCCACATCAGGAATTTAAACACAATCCATCCCTAAAAATTATTAAACGATTCCCTCATATAGAAAACCAATTTTGTCAATCACATGAAGATATATAGTCATGTAATAAATAATAGTTGTTGTCTCAATAATGGGACTCTATAACATTCTATATAATCATATGAGTTAACACCATTAACTAAAGAAAAGATGAACCATCCTTCTCATCTAGGATCAGCTATAAGGAATCCAACTACTCATATGTCTATTGCAAAAAATATGCTTGGGACTTCTTTCTATAAGAATATTCTACCACATTTCCATTCCTCGGAGTATAGACAATCTCAATGTCATAGTTATAAATTAATTACATCTAGTTCCTCTACCTCAAGATCAAATATCTCTGTTTGAAGACATGCCTGAGGCTCTGATGGTTAGGGTAAACAATAAAGTTTTCTCTTTGAATATAGTTCTTCCATATCCTTTGGGTGAAGACTACCACTACAAAATCTAGGTTGCGAGTCATATAGCTCTGCTCATGGGGTATCAGCCACCTCAACCCATATGTGATAACATCCTATATCTTCATCAATGTTTAGGTGAGCCTATCTCTTAAGGAATAAAAAAAACTAGGTACTCCACTCCCTCATTTGGTATTCTTAAAATAAGAGAGCACATTCTCCGAATCCTAAACTCCTCGAAGGTACTATAGAACTGCTTAGTCAAGGGAAACAGACTCCCTTTCCTTATCTAGGTAGTTAAAGGGACTATAATCCTAGAGAAATCTACCACAAACCTCCAATAGTGCTCTGCAAAGCCAAGAAATTTCCACACCTCTGACAGGCACTTGGGTGGATCCCAAGAAATTACTACATCAATCATCACTATTTACACAAATAATCCCTGATCAGAAATGAAATTCCGTAGAAATTGAACCACATGGATACAAAACTGATACTTCAAGAGATTTCCATGAAGATGGTGGTCATGAAAAAAATCTAGGACCATCCTGAGGTGCTTAACACAATCCTTCTTTGATGTAGAGTATATGGTAATGACAATGATGAAAAAAATAGAATATTCCATGTATGACTGAAATATTTGGTTCATAAAATACAAAAACATGGAGGGTAAATTTATCATATCAAAGGGAATCAACAAGAACTCTTAGTTTCTATGGAGACATCTGAATTCTATTTTTTGAATATCACCCTTTTAAACTCTCAATTAGTGGTATCATGACCAAAGATCAATATTCAAAAACCACATCTCGCCTCATAACTGATCATAGAGGTCATAAATCCTTGTCAAGGGGTACTTTTTGTTTGTCATGTATTAGTTCGATGAAAGGTAATCCACACAAAGTTATAAGATCACATCTTCTATTTCTACAAACGACACCAGAAATACCCAGGGGACACAATGGTTTTGAAAAAAACATTCTCTCAAAGGTACTCCAACTATAAACAACGTTCCAAGAGCTTGTTAGGAGATATCCAATATGCCGCATAAGTTATTAGAAAAGTTTTGAGTTTCAATTCAATGAAAAACTCCATTGTTGCCTCAGATATCATTATGAAACATCCTCATGAAAGTGTCCATAAAATCCCCCTTAACGAAAAGGAATCCAGATTCATTAGCATGTTGCACTAAGGGATATACTCATCAACTGATGAGTGATATGTTTCAAAATCCTCACAAAACCCACACACCCTTTAATGAGTTCTCTCTCACCCATAAATGAAAATCTCATCCCATTAATGTGAAGGAATCTAACTCATCTACAGTGACAGTAAATCTGAGTTTGGATGGTGAACAACCAATACCTACTTCATATGACATCGCATGGTTTCAAAATGAGGAAAAACAAGTCCCACGATAACCACTCTCTACTAATAAATATCTCACACCTCCAGAAGATAAAAGATATAGAAGAAACATTCCCTGTTGGAACTTAAAGGAAAAGCTGAGGAGAAAAAGTCTCAACAGGGAGCTCCGACCCTTGCAATAGAAGTATAATGATGATCGAATGAATTTTACATATGTCCAATAATAATTATAAAAGAATATAATTAACAAAAATCAGAACTATAATCATCTCATGTACTACTGGGTCATATGAATCCATTGCATTCAATTGTCCCCAGCCTCGAGAACTAGCTCCCTGAGCCTGACATGGGACACCTAGTGATGGTTGTGGAAGAATCTAATAATGTGGTCCACCACCCATTTCCCCTCATCCTAGAGCTACACCTAATCCTATTACAACTTCACCTCCATGTTGTAACTCTGACGATATTCTCTCTGTCACTAGCACACACTATAATACCCCCACATAGGTGTGAATACACAGGGGTACTACACTTGAACATATATCTCTATGAAGAAATTTCCCAAAACTCTATCCCGTAAGTAGATCTCTTGGATAATAATGAGGGAGTGTCACGTAAGGTCTATGGAACATCAATATACTCATCCACTATCATACATTTCTACCATAACTCTTGAATCTCCTGAACCCAAACTAGGAGCAAGGAGGGGTAGTACTCATCGCTAAACATCTTCTGGTAGTTGTTCCATGATAATGTCAACTCATAATAAATCTTCATAACTGGAAACCACCAACATCTAGATACTCTATTAAAAATCCTAGCTTCTAGTGCATCCACCAGATCATTTAGTGTCCAGCTAAGCCTGAAAATACAGATCACTGACTATATCCAATCCTCCACTCCCTAGGGATCTAAATTACCGTGGAACATCAACGACCACTAGTATTAGAACTCATGGAGTTTTTAAGCATGATATCATCCCCAACATGACCTTCTGGTATGATATGCTACTCAAAAAGTGTGGATTCTACTACTAGTCTACTTAAATGAAGAACCTCTTATGACGACCTATGAACTGGGGGCTTATTACTTATTAGATCGACATCACATGTTGAAATTGGTAACCTATATGGCTATCATTGTTGACAAATCCTGAAAATTTAATCAAGATGCAACATGTTAAGATGATCATATATAAATGGGGATCTAACTCGAGAGGATAATGAAAGACTCTATCCTATATGATTCATGTACCATTGATCCCTGAAACCAATGTCTCATTATACCTAGTTGTCTAGAAGGTAGTAAGAGTCCCGATGAATGGATATGTCAGCTTTCATACCAACACAGGGTTCCCTACCCTTAGATCCACACTCGATATACTTTGACACTATTTTCCTAACCCCAACCAGATCCTCATAATGGAATACTCTAAACATCATACCAAGCAATGAGCCACTATAATACTGAACTATCATGAACTAATCCAATGGGGCTTGACCTACAATAACTCCAAGCCTGACTTCATAGGATATTGTGTGGGGACAACCCTAAAATGGAATAACTAATATGGGAGGCCTTTTCCAAATGTAAATGTTTGTATACGCCTGTCCATCACATTAAATCCCCAAACCCACACTTCAGGAATTAACACTAAAATATGTTCTATTGTTTTTTATAAAAGATAACTGAAAATTACACAGTACATTTATACTACTGAAGAATTTTTTTGGCCTTGGTTCTAGATAAGTATAAAAAAAATTAAAATTTATTAGAGCTGTAATAAAATAAAATAAAATATCTAATTCAATTTTTGTGTGCTATCTCCATAAACAAAGGCATCCATCTTAGAACTTCTAGTATTCCATTGAAAATATTTCTAAAACATTAGATGAGAAAAAAATTAACATGTAAGGGGTTTTAAAACTATTGAAAAATACTGAATAAAAATTAATTTTTAAAACACATTCAAAACACTTTATATCAAATATAAATCTTTGATATATATAATACTTTTCAAAACTTTATAAAAAATACTTATTTTTTTGATAATTCATTTGAAAAATAATTTTTTGAAAAAAATGTTTCACCTAAAAAATCAATTTAAAAGAAAAATATTTTTATTTATTATAATGATACTTGACATATATTATAAAACCATTGTGACCACATAGTAGTATCACTAGTGGGAAAACATCCCATTGAAGTTTTGGGTTCACTGCACATTTCTAACCATCTCATTTGATATGCAAGCACAAAATTTAATTTTAAGAAAATATATATTTTTTGAATATTTATATTTTTCATAGACAAACCATTAAAATAATTTCCAAAATATAAAACTTTAATTATTTTAAAAGCCAAAAATAATTTAAAACTAACAAGCTTTGATAAATCACTATTCTAGAAATATTTTGGAGAAATACATATGTTTTTAAAATAGAATGGATAAATAAATTGAAAATTCAATTAAAACAAAATATTTTAAATAGTTCCCCAATTAAATGATTTTATTAAATAATTTTTCAAGTATAAATTTCCTTTAAAAACATAAAATACATGTCTTATGAATATGCATAGAATGATATAGTGAATGATCATAAAAATATGCATATGTAATATTCATATATTTTAGAAGGATATACATACATAAAATGATAAATTTTACCATTTACAATCTCATATAAAAATAATAATATTTGAAAAAAATTCCTTTTAAATAGGGGTCTAACAATAAAATAACAACAAAATCCAAATTTATTAATAGCTTGAAAATTATTTCTTGAATTGAGTGTTAAAATAGGGGTTTAAAAATAATAATCCACATTAAAACAATAATATAGAAAATATAATCCATGATATAATAAATTTAAATAAATAAATATTTGAATATAATTATCCCTCTTACTTTAAAATTAATTAGGTAGCCTTCTTCACTCATATGGTTGTAGAACTGGTGTTTCTTTTTCTTCTAGGAAGAAGACATACTATCTCATTCTCTCTCGCTCATGGGTTCTATGTGTTACTTCTAAAGTAATTCTAAATGTGAGTTCATATATATATATATATTTATATACATATATAAAACCACTATTTCATTACTATATGAATATTTATAATGATTCTAGAGAATTTAATTTATACAATATAAATTTATTATCATAGTCCCATACACCTGAGTAGTGTAGGTTTGATGCGTTCCGAGAAAGCTTAGATACTAATTATATATATATATATATATGTTTATACATTTGATCAATGAAACATAGAAAAAGACTACAAATATGAAACTCGATTCAATCTATAATTGATGATAAATTGAAAGAAATGAGCAGATGGATATCAATTGTTAAGGATGAAAATAATAGGGGAACAAAAATTCAGTGCATAAAAAGAAGATCAATAAATGATTTTTTATTAAATCCCTTATACAAATAAAATATTTTATGAGTATGACTGATAATAAATTTATTACGCTGAAGAAGATTAAAATAAACTAAATCGATAACAGGACTACCAATATTGTAACACCTCGAAATTTTATGAGAAATAATTATTTTAATTTCATTGATGTCTTATGTTGTACGCTACACCAAAATTAGCTTGTGCTATACACAACACCAAGTATAGATTTTTATCAATGTATAAATGAAATATATTTTGATTGTGTCATACAAAACAGAAGAGGAATCTTACACTATACGCAACCCTGACTTTGCTTGCATTAGATGCAATAATGACTTTCCTCAATAGCTTGTGTTATACGCAATACTTAGTTTCACTAAACAATGATATATTGTTATATATTTTTATAAACTAGCCATTATGAATAGTAGTAAATAAATTTTTAATTTTATGACATTATAATTCATCTTACACATTTTATAGAACATGTTATTAGAACAAAAAAAAATTCAGGTAAAATAAGTATTTTAAAAAAAATGCAGTTTTGCCGCCTTTTAATGGCGCACCCACTTTAAATTTAGTTTTGACCTGTTTATAAGTTAAATTTGATTAAATAAACTTATTAATTTCAATAAGGATAGAAAAATTAACTTTGGATAATTTTTTAATATTTTTATATTAACTTTCAAATTTTGATGAATAGTAAAAATATGCTAAATTTTAATTAAAAACAACATTTTTCATCGAGATAATTTATATGGTTAAATTATAAAATTGAATTATTTTAAAGTATAAATATAATATATTTTTTCCATTTAATATAATTTAAGTCATTACCATTAATTTTACACTGAATTCATAGGTAAAAACATTTCAATCTTTTGCAACATTTTAACTTTTAAAACCCGTTTTCTCAACAGCGAGATTAATTTTAAATTAAACACTACCACTTATTTGTTTTGAATTTGAAAAAAGGGATTATATATTTGGAATCATTAGGTAAAAATTATGCTAATAGGATAATTTTAATTTTTAGACATTATGAATAGTAACTACGATAAATTTTTTTTTACTATAGTTAAACGCAAATCAAGTAATTAACAGTAAAAATAAGATTATAAAATTACCCTAACACCTTCCAAAATTATATTGGATGATTAAAAGTAGAACCATATCACCAATGGGTCAGAATAGATTCATTTCATGGGCTTTTGATCATGAAAATGATATAATTATTATTAAAACAAAAAAAATGACAACATGTCACTATCTTATATCTTATAAGTGTAATAATTTTAATTTAGTGATAAAACCCATAAAACATAGAATATAAATATTCTATAGAAAAATAATAAAATTATATGCATCATGAAAATTTATTTATAATTTTTAGGGATTAAATAGTTATCATTAATGATGACACAATAGTGATGTAGAAATTATTTTATTGATTGAAATATCAAATAATTTTTTTTAAAAATATTAAAATAAATATTATATGAACTATTTCATGTTATCAACAAATTTTCTAGATGAATATGACATGTTATAAGACTATGAAATATTTTGTCTTGAATATATTCTCTCTGTGTATTTTATTTAAATTCACATAAATGAATAGTGTCAAAATTGACACTATTGTTATTTTATAAAAATAACATATTATAAAATTGTTTAAAAATCACAAAAATATTTAAAAATTTAAAATTGAAATTTAAATGGTCTATAATTTTATATAGTATCTAATTATGGAAAATTCACAACACATAAGTAATTATTTATAACAATTTTAAATTTAGAATATTATTCACACAAATTAAATTAAATAGATTAAATAAAGATAAATTAAGTTGATAAGGTTTAAAAAAAATTACCAACATGTATAAATATTATTGGTTGATTATTTTACAACCATATATCATCTTATATTTGAGTCATTTTTGGAGGTTTTTATGTGGGTTTTGAGTTTATTATAAATTATTATTTTAGAGGTTTCCAAAAGTGCCTCTCTCCTCTCTTATAAAAAGGCACCTCCCACCTCTCCTCCTCACACCATTTTGAGCCCTCAAGATCGGCCAAACGCTGCCAATTTCTTTTCTAAACTTCCCTAGAAACGTACTATAGGTCTTGGTTTTATTCAAAGACCAACATTAGTTCCCTAAGAAGAGGTTTTGAAGAGGCACGTCGAAGAAGAGGTAATATGCTTTACCGATTATTTCAAATTATTTCATCTTCTACTTCCTCTTATTTATTTGTTTCATTATAAAGTAATAAAATCTGTATCATTAATATACTGATATGTTATTATAAATATGAAACATCCCTATTTCACCTTCTATCCATCCAATGGAAAATGAAATCACCGCGCGTGCGTACATAAGGAATACCGTCTCCACGCCGTGCTATAATCTTTTTTCCACCACCTCCTTACTTGGATGGGTATAATGGTGTAAATAATAACAATATATGATTATTATAACATGATAATAATTCTGAGATATTCTATCATCCACTTCAATTCCATTCAATAATTATGAGAACGATATCATTGCTCGTGTGTACGTACGGATTACCGTCTCCACGACGCGATGAGATTCATTCTCGATGTTAACCATTAAAGAATGACTATAAAGTATATATAATATGTAATAATGAAAAAGGTGACATAATAATGATAATTTATTTATTTATATGTTATTTACTTACTTCCATAAAATTTAATAAGGAACTGAAAACAACGTTCATGCGTACGTACGACCTACCGTCTCTATAAACGGTGTATTTCATTCCATTTATAGATATATCATATATATTTATATGCTGAAAATATATTATATATAAATCATGTTTTACATTATATAATTATGTAAATTGGGTTATAAGTAAAAATATCCAGAACAACAAGTCCAAGCACGTACGATAAATGAAACAATTTTACCCAAAATGTTGCTTTAACATGGAATTTACAAAAGAATGGGTAATATAAAGTGATAAGTGAATCATATATGATATCATAAATATTATTATGGTTCTATTATAAGTTAATAATATGTTTAAACCCACTATACAGGAGTCTCAGACACAAATGTAAGAAATTTGACATAAGGTAAGGGATAATTATTCCAATCTCGTTCTTATTCAAGATTGTTTATTCGTAAGTATTTACTGGGCTTATGTTTATCATCCATGACTATGTTTTCTCAAAATGTTTTCTTAAAATGTGTAATATTATTCCATGTATGTTTAATGTCATTTTTACCCTTTTTTACTTTTACTATGTGGTTTGGAAGGAGTATTTCTTTTTTTACCATACGAGGTACTTTTATACTTTTCCGGAAAAGTATGAGAAGATTGTTTTTTTAACTTATATGGAATGAGTTGATTTTTACGGTTTCATAACGCGTTATTTTCATGAATCTTCCTCTACAATATTTCATGATTATTTTCAACAAAATTCTATTATTTTAGAATTGCATGGCATTTTGTGAAAAGAAAATGATTTTGATGAAGAAAGGATATTTTCTTCAAGAATTCATTTCAAGTGTTTTATCAAAACTATTTTCCATCTAAGGTGACATTACTTAGTATGGTTATGTTTCAAGTATAATGTACTTATTATTTAAATTGTTTTATTTTTATGAGAAAATGATATCCATTTGTTTTATAAGGATTATGTCATGACGAGATGATGTTTTTGAAACCCATTTTATTCATTGGGTTGTGATGAATGATTTATGATTGTTTTGTGGAACATGTAAGAATAATTTCGACATGAGATGGGTGGGACCTATATCTCCCTCCAATGCATTGGGTAAATATTTATATCTCATGAGATAAACATGGATGGAACGGTAAGTAAATTCGGTTTAGTAATACAGGGCTGTAACAACAAGTAAATATAGTTCAGTAATAGACATTATCCACTATGATCGTCTTGGCAGAAATTCCATGGCTACTATGGAAATCATATCATCTGATTAATGGTTTTCTATAATTACATGTTTTATTCCCATGATATTTTATCATGATTAATTTTCATTTATGATCTATGCCTTATGTATTGTCAGGATTTATTTCACAACTCAAGATTTTAATGTTTAAACATTAAGTTCATGTTTTTAAGTTCAAACATCTATGTTTTTTTTATTTTCTCCATGATTACCGTTACTAAGTATTTGAGATCACGTTTTTTCTGTTTTCTTTTCCCCAGGATATAAAGAAAGGTTTTAGGTAAGAAAACAAAAGGGAAATATATTTATGGGAGATGCTAAAGATCTTTCACCATGATTAGAATATTGTGTTCCATGTTTCCAAATACAGTAAACTATTACGGTCCTTGGATGTCTGTTGTTGTTATGTATTATGTATTCGGAAAAAGTAATGTAATTTATATGTACATCAAGTTTGGGTCTCTAAAAATAATAACCGAAATCATTGAAAAATGATATCAACTTAATTCAAGAATCAAAGTTATTAATATGTCAAATAGAGGTAGTAGAAAATCTAGATCAATGAAAATAAAGAAACTATATAGCCAGAAATTACCCCAAAAGGAAGATTCAGACATACAAAATAAAATAAAGATACCTGGAAATCAATTTACAGGAAATGAACAAAAAATAACAGCTCTCACCTCTTCTATGAAAAAAATCCTTTAATCCACATCTGAAAAAGAACCTCCTTTAGTATTTCTCCCTAACTATGCTTAGCCATAACCCAGTATCCCTCAGCCTTCTGAAACAGAACCCTTCCAAGTTTAATCTTGTTTCTCCGAGCGTGAGCTCTCACCCAGGGTCGAATACTTCCTTTGACGCTTCAACTTCCCATTCTATATGATCTTGGCTGAAGCCCGACACCCTTTCACCCTTAGTTCTTCCCTTGAACTTGACACCTTTCCTAAAAAATGAAGCCTCAGTTCTAAAATCTGAATATCTTGATTTATTTAACCGATTTTCATTTTTTACAACAAATCATATTATCATAATTAAAAATTTATAAAAATAAATTATGAATATTTATTTTATAATTTAAATATATTTATAATTTCAAAATTTATTAAACAAATTCCTAATAGTTATACCATAATACCTAGAAAATAATATAAAAAAATTTATTTTTGAAAAACGTGATGTCACAATTTATTATTATTTTTATTTTTAAAACATTACCATTAATAAATTAATAATTTTTCATAATTATCATAATTTATATATTTCAAAAGTTTTATCAAATTTAATTTAAAAACATAAATATCCTTATTTTATTTTTACATTTCTTATTCTCTTTACATTTTTAAGTATTTTTATGCTATATATACATATATATATATATTCTATTTTAAAATAATCCTATTTCATTTATTTAATATCAAATGTCAATTAAATTTAGTATATTTAAAAATCATTTTACTTTCAAAAAAGTAATCATAATTTTTTTATACATAAAATAATCATTTTAAAGGTTAAATTAATATACTTATAAATTATATTATAACATTTATATATATATATGAACTTAATTGATAAAATTAACTAAAAAATAAGTAAAAATGTTTTTGTTATTTTTTAATAAACTTTCATTTCTGAGTTTTATTATAATTTCATTATTTATTTATTTTCTTAATTTTTAAATTAATATTCATTACAAACAGAATAAATTATAACATTAATTTATCATTGATTTTTTTAACATATTTTTATTTCAAATGTTTATTTTTTTTTAAATAATAATCTCATAAAATACTAAAACTCGTTTTCTTTTTATTAAATTATAAATTAATCCATTTAGTAAAATATTTATATAAAAATAAACCAAGCATATAATTTTTGAGATATTATTTTCTCCCACCCTTAATGAATTGTGCCCCCACAATTCGTTTGTTGGACTTAAGAAAATTATGAATTTCCATCTTCAAAATTAAGAAAATCTATAACTCATATGGAAACATAATTTTCTAAATGTTTCAAAAAAATTTCTATAATGTAATTTTTTTTAAATCACTTAATCTCCAAATTTATCTAGACCAATCTTCTAATACCAAATATGAAACCCTAAACCCACACTTTGGGATTCAACAGTAAAAAATGTTGTGTAATTTTGTTTGTAAAAGCTAATTGAAAAATAAAAGTACAATTATACAACTGAGGATATTTTCTTGTCTAGATTCTGGAGAATTAGAACAAACTATATAATTTATCAGAGTTATACAAAAATAAAATAAAATATCTAATTTAATCCATATGCGCTAACTCTATAAGAGAATTCATCTGTATTAGACCTTCTTACATTCCTTTAAAAATATTTTTAAAACATTGGATGAGCATAAAATTTCCCAATAAGGGGTTTTAAAATCAGTGGAAAACACATAAAAAATATTTATTTTAACAACTTTTTTATAACACTTTATATCAAATATAAATATTATATATATATACTACTTTTCGAATTTTTTTCAAAAGTACTTATTATTTTGAAAAATCATTTCAAAACCACTTCTTGGAAAAAATTTGGATTTCTCTTCAAAAACATTTGAAAATAAAAATATTTTTATTGATTATAATGAAAATTGAGAGATCTTATAAATCCCTTATGGACACTTAACAATATCCCTGGTTGGGCAATATCCCATTGATATTAGGGGTTCACTATCTATTTATCCTTATCTCATTTAATATGAAAGTACTAATTATAATATTAAGAATTATTTTATGAAGATCCATCATTATCATAGATAACCCATTAAAATACATTCCAAAAAATAAATACATGAATTATTTTGAAGGACTAAAATAATTTATAACTTCAAAGATTTGATAAATTTATTTTATGAAAAAATGTACGAGAAATACTTTTTTTTGGAAAAATGAATTGATATATAATTTCAAAATTAATCTTAAAATTATTCATTTAAATACTTCGACAATTAAATTATTTTTTTAAGTACATTTTCAAATATACATTTCCTTTAAAAAGTTAAAACACATGGTTTATGAAAATTAATGGAATAATATAGTGAATGTACATCATATATGAATATTAAATATTCAGGAATTTTAATAAACATTCCAAACATAAAATGATAACTTTTATCAAAGAAAATTTCACATAAAATGAATAAGGATTGATAAAATAAAATTTCTTTTAAACATGGGTTTACAAATTAAACCACCAAATAATCAAAAATTCGTAATTGTTTTAAAATTTAGTTTATAATAGATTGATATAATTGGGGTTTAAAAATGATAATAATATTAATTTCAATACTTTACTTAAAATAAAATTTTTTGAAGACTTAATAACATAGAGTAATTTTCTATAATACTAACTTTCATACAGAATTTAAACCATATAAATTCTTTACATATAATAAAATCATAATTAATTTTTAATATTATTTTCACATAAAATAAATAATCCATTACTGAACTATAATATTGAAAATATAATCCTTACTATACTAAATTTTAAGAAATGAATATTTGAAAAATAATTATTCCCCATTACTTAAATTGAACTAGGTAGCCTTCTCACTTTTCTGGTTGCGGAACTGGCATCACTTCTTCTTCTTGGAAGAATAATTATTGTCCCTTTCTCTCCCACTCACAGATTCTAAGTATTAATACCTATAGAATTCTGAATGTGGGTTTATATATATATATATATATATACAAACATACATCCATTTTTAACTATTATATGAATACTATATTGATTTTAGATTAATAAATTTATGTAATAAATATATTTATTTGGGTAGGCATATACACACGAGTGGTGCTTCTTTTATTATTTTCGATCAAGTTAGGATACTGATAAAAAACACAAACATATATATATACACACATTTGATCATAACATCTGAGAATAACACAATAAAGATGCATATTGATTAGATCTGAAATTGTTGATAAATTAAAAAATGAGTAGAGAGACATCAATTATCAAGGATGATAATAATATTAGAAGTAGAATTCAGTATTTATTAAGAAGATCAATAAATGATTTTTTATTCATTCCCTGATCAAATAAAAATAGTATATAAATAATATTGAAAAAAATTGATTATGATATGTAAGATTCAAATAAACCATATCAATAAAATGATTATGGATATGAACAAAAACCATTGAGAAAATGATTTTAATTTAATTCAAGCATAAAATTTACTACTATGTCCAACATAGACAGCCAAAAAAATCCATATCATTGACATGAAAGGTATTTTTAAGCTATAAAATGAAACTAGATGGAAGATTCAGGAACCTAAAATAAAATACACATACCTAGAAATCAATTTATAGAATGAAAATTATGAAGAATAGCTTGATCCTCTTGTATCTATGAAACCATCTTGATCCACATTTGAAAAAAAACCTCCATCATTATTTTTACATAACTCTGCTTGTCTGGGAATCAGTAGTGCCCAGCCTTCCAAAATGGAACCCTTCCATGGTTGATCCTTTTCTAAGCTCGAGCTCTCACCTAGGGTCAGATCCTTCCATTAGCACTTTAGCTTCCCCTACTACCTGATCTCGGCTGAATCCTTATTCCCTTGTGCCCTCAGTTATTATATTAAACTTGACCTCATTCCTAAAAAATGAATCCTTAGTTCTTAAATATGAATATCCTCATTTCTATAACAAATTTTAATTTTTAAAAATAAATTATATTTTCATAATTCTAAGTTTATCTAAAAATTAATAATATTTATTTAATAATTCATATATATTACAATTTCAAAAAATATCAAAAAATTAATAATAATTATAAAATATTACATTGAAAATAATAGAAGTAATTTTATTTTTCAAAAACTATATATCACAATTGATTTTTATTTTTATTATTTAAATCATTAAGTTTAATAAAGTAATAATTTTTATTATTTTTCATAATTATAATAATTATAATGTTTTATTAAAATTTATTTTAAAATATGAATATCAACATTTTATTTCTACCCTTCAAACTCTCTTCTCATTTTGAATTATTTTTATGCAATATATAAACACTATATTTTAAAATATTTTTTTTTATTTAGTATAAAATTTAGTCTAAATTAAATATATTTCATATCATTTTACATTTCTAACATCATCATAAATCTTCTTATAAAAAATAAAATCATTTTATATGGTAAAATTAATATATTTATAAATCAAACTATAACATTTTTTATGAACATAAATGATAAAATTAAATAAAAAATTAATAATAATTTAAGAGTTATTTATTAATAAACTTTAATTTATGAGTTTTATTATAATTTATTTATTTATTTATTTTCTTAATTAATAAAATAATATTCATTACTAATGGGTTAAATTATAATATTTATTTATCATTGGAATATTTTAGCATAATTTTATTACCAAAATTTATTTTGTTTAAATAAAATCATCTCATTATATACTAAAACTCATGATAGTTTTTTTAAATTCTAAATTAATTCATATAATAAAATATTTATATAAAAATAATCCAAGAATATAATTCTTGAGATGTTATAATATAAATATAGAAGTACAGTGGAATATTAATAAAATATGCATCATCTAGAGTATAAGATATGAATATATGACCTATAGAAAGTACATAAGTACAATAGTGTAAAATAAAGAAAAAGGGGAAAAATACATGTCCAACAAAAAAGATGTCCCAAAAAAACTATAGAATTATATTATAAGAGATCCTCTCTCTAAATCTATAATCTCTGACCACAATTTGTGGTCCAATTCACTTGGTATCTGTACGTTTCTCTATAATCACTGTTGACCTGTCCGTTTTCTGTATAAGAAATGAAACATGTGGGGAAATTCCATATAGGGGTGAATATATACATACACAGTAAGATTCCTTAAAAATTAAGGGGGTGGGGGAGTTAAGAAGCAAGATAGAAAAATAGACAACACAACCCAATGAAAGAGAGTAACGCGATCCAATGACATGGATACATACATACATACATACATATATTCAAACCAACATACATACATTCATACACATATATATATTCTCAAAAATATATGCCCTAATGAGATTGAAATGTGTTCTCCATAACAAAACCCATCCCATGAAAGAGTGAAACCATTCCAAACAGTTTATCATCAATGCCCAATATCTCACGAGTTTGTCAAAAGAGACATCCAAGTCAAGAAAAAACTCGTTACTGTCCCACACATTTATGGGAAAAAAATCTATAGGTAGGGTACTAATGCCTTGATACAACTAGTGGGTTCAAATTAGATAGTCGATAGAGGACCCATGCATAGACTCTATAGGAGGGATCTAGTCTGATGGATAAGGACCCATGCCCTGACTGCACAAGAGGGTTCTACTACAATAGTCGAGGACCCATGCCCCTATACCATTAGAGGGTTCCAAAAATACCATATAGAGGACCCATACCATGCCTAATAAGAGGGTACCACTCTAATTTTTTGGGGCCAAAGACCTGAATTGTTAGGTGGGTTCCACTTAGATAGAATATAGAGTAACTATACCCTTCCTAGTAGGAGGTTTCCATTCTATTGGATGAGGACCCATGACCTAAATCCATATGAATGTTCCAACATTGTAAAGGTAGAAGACCCATTACTTTTACTGAAAGGAGGGTTCCTCTCTAATAATTGATCGAAAAACCATGACCTACCTAGTAGGAGGGTTTCACTCTGATATATTTCATGATCCTTTATGATCACTACCATCGTTGAATGTCACCTACAGAAGATTCATACTAAGAAAATCCTACATTGTATCTCAAAAGACAATATGAAGGTGACCATCACATTATACATGGATGAGAACTCATGATGGGATTCTCATGAGACAAAATATGAGTCCAAACAAAGGATATATGAGATGAATAACATCCCCCAAAAAGAAATTATGGGTACACAACATGTATGGGGACCCACACGACATGTGGAATCACTCCACTTCCAGGCCTTCTCTTTTCTAGTACATGGATCACTTCCCATGTAGCACTACAAAATGTTTATCCTGACTAGACAACATGTATTATACACCTGAGGTCCTACTTGTTCCCCTGGTCATGTTTTTATAGGTAGGTACACTACGTGTACTCCCACACATGGTCCTGTCTATGTGCTCCTTCACTTGACATGTCTACATGGGGATGATTACATGGTGTGTGGCCCAACCACATAGTTTTTTATCCTTAAATTTTCCAAAACCCTAGCACTACAACCACTTGGGTACTACATGATGTGTTTTCATCATAATATATGCTGTGTATTTGGGTTTTGTTTAAAGAATGTCAGATCAATACCTGAAGTTAGAGATCTCCAAATGATGCTTCAGAACTCTACTTCAAGACACTAGAAATCGAGGGGAAGTGACTCCATTAATCGTTTACAACCATATGGTGGGTTAAAAATTTATTTTGATCCATCCATCACACATGAAACCATCCAGAATCCGGGAGTTCTATACAGCTCGAACCTGATCGACAATATCGAACCATGGCCCTCTTTTTCAATGGAAAAGAACATGAAGAAAGGGTGGGGAAAAGAACCAATATAAAAGTTTAACAATCAATGGATTTGATTTCTTGGCCAAAAAATAAAAATTTTGGATACTTTCATGAGAAACATGAAACAAGGAATATAGATTTTATAATCAATTTAAAAGTGATACACAAGAACATAAATATGATTAATTTGACACAGATCAAGTGTTAAATTCAATAATGGTTAATATATTTACTCAATTGCGATATAATTTACAAATGGAAAATCACTACACCAAACCATATCATTCTTCGTTGAACAATGAAATCTCTATTTAATGAGGGAATTATTTGCATTCACTAAAACTTGATTCGTTGGGATCTAGAGTTTCATCGTCATCTGGTTGCGATCCTCTAATAAGATGGTGGAAGGAACTCCTCTCAATGATCCCAGGGTTAATAGGCTAACCTCAGCGACCCTTCATAACTTTTTATTTATAGATCTAGAAATATTTTAGATGATTTATAAAATAAAAAAAATTAATTATTTATTTTAATTTAACACTCCTGCCAAGAATTTCTATATCTGAATGACCCACATCAACCATTTTTAGGTAATTCATTGGGTTAGTCTTGTGTTCTAGATTAAACTGTGGTCTCTGATTTTTGTTCTGATACTGATTTTAAGATTTATAGGACTATAGTTATGAAAACATGTGCACGTGATATAAAATATATTTGATATTTTAATAAAATTAATTCTAGGCATACTGTGCCTCAGAATTGCATGCCATCTCAGTTACTAGAATTGATAATATTTTTTGATATTTTCCAATGTATTATAAGGGGAAAAATGGATCTTTAAACCCCATTCCAACTATCATATGTGGATACAAAATTCAAAACACCCATTAGAAAGTAGGCTATACCATTTTACTCACTATGCCACACCCTATAACCAATAAACAAACTCTATAGAGAAACTATAAATTCATTTGGCTAAATCAGCTATCCTCACACTCAAGCCCTCAGATAACATCAAAGCAATTAGTTCCTTTCTCACCAGCATGGAGTATTGACCCTATAAATTTCCAGAACTCTCATATAGCTACTAGAACAACTAAAAACTCTATCATAACACCAATAATATAAACAAAAAATATAAAGGGTGTGTTTTATAAATCCAATCACTCCCATTTGATATGTTCTAAACAATTATCATCCTTTAGAATAAAAAACATGGAAAGGAAGGGGAAGGGGAAAGGTCCAAACAACCATCCCATAATATACCTCTCAAGGATATCATTATGATCCAAAAAAATCCACCAACCAATCATGTATATCAATTGAAAATTAAAATTTTAAAGGATTATTAACAATATAAGCATTTAAACACCTATGTAAAAACCAAACTAACTAAAACTCAAAAATCATAGTGTTTTTAGCATGCATATGTGTTTTATGCTCCCAATTAATCTCATTTATGTATGGATGCCTCTACAACACATGAACCATGTTAATGATCCATCCATAGATCACCTTCCCATAGACTTATTGGAACTCAAATAGCCAATTGAAAAACATCACTTCATATTTTATTTCCAAATACCCATAGTTGGTGAAACATTAGTCACCATGAAGATATCAATGAATATGAGGCATTTGAGAGATGTTTTGGATCTATCCAGTGTGTAATGGTAGTGATAACTGATAATTAAACTCACCAATGAACTCAAAAAACACATAAATATTGAATATCATAGGAGAAAGTTTAATTTTTGGGAAAAACTTCTACATCACATGATGAGGGGAAACCTAAAAGAAAACACAGACTCTGACATCGAACTCCCTGTGAATTTTCCTGTGATCAACATAGGCCTTATAATCTATTTTCATCACTTACATATACTCGTAAAATATTTATATCTTCAATTTCATGCTCTTCGCCACACTAAGTTCAAAGATTATAACTCCCTTCCATCAATTTAGCTTAATGGAGAATGAAACAGTGGTCTTAAAACACGTCATATTGATCCGTTTTGATGGGTGGGTGACAGATTATATTATTGGAAAAATAAACCAATAGTAAGTTCTACACTCAGGATCCACTAAAATAAGAGAAATATGTCCACAACATATCCTCCAATGTATGGATGGTTTTCACTATCTTCTTATCCATCCAGAGATGAAAATAAATGCTAAGAAAAAAATGGGATCCTAAAACATAATACTATCCTCTCCATACTCTAATGGTTAAATGATGAACCTGTTCATAAAGAATAATCATTAGTTCCCTGTAAAGTTACAAAATATCACATATATTCTTCCTCATAAGAATATACATGACACTTGACTCATGAATCAATAAATAATAATCTACATTTGTTAACAAATGTATAATAACCAAAAAAACAAGAGACCCACCCTGAACTTGGGGTAACTTAATGAAAACATCCATCAAAATTTCTTCCCACTTCCACTGAGGGACATCAAATTTTTTCAAGAAATATCAAGGCACACAATTCTTAGATTTGACTAGGTTGAAGATCAAACAATGTGCTACAAAATCTATAACTACCCACTTTATCTTGGGCCACAAAAATTCCATCTCAATAAAAAATACATATTAAACCCACCCAGATATACAAATAAAGTTTATATATAAAATATTTTGAGGTCTTACTCATGTATTTCCTACAGAAAAAACCTCTCATAAAACAACATCAAATTGTAAATATCTTCTAACCACTACTGTGGATAATCACCATGACCAAAAATGTATTGAATCACCCACACCTTTGAGCCTACCAATTATTAATCCTAAAATTTACACATTAAATATTATTCCATAGTCATTTACTAAATAAAAAACTTAATACTAAACTATACTATATCGAGATTTATTGTTGTAAGATCTTATATCTAGCACGAAGAATCACCAGACTCACAAAAATCATTTTCATATAACTCCTTACTCAGTGGATTAGAGGAAAAATTTAATTTACATGGGGAAAAGGTTTTTGAAATAATAATCTTGGGAAAACTCTAACCACCTCCACCATCATAGATACAGATCCCACTAAGATAAGATATACCTCATATTGTTGTAATCCTTAAACACCACAAAACACTCATTGATTAGATAATGTCACCATAGCCTTTGAGAAAAAATTATTACTACCAAATTTAAATATTAGGAGGAATAATTATTCTAAAGGGGATGAAACTTCCTATAACTGTAATAGATCATGTCCCATTATGGTATTATGAAACATCCAAAACCTAGATGAGAATCATGACAAAAGACATCTAACATAACCATTTCCTATTGAAATTGAGGCACTGGGACTTTGATCAATTTATACATTGGGTAATAAAAATATCTATTACAATAACAATTTTAAAATAAATCCTGTTACTTCCTACTAAAATCTATCTATGTGGTTTCCAACCAAGAGAAATCAATGAAAAATCTATTATAATAGACCATAAGACTGTGGATGCTGTAAACCTCTACCATATTCTTAGGTTCTATCCATGAAAAATATTCCAGGATCTTTGATGGTTCCATGAACAAAACCTACTAGGAAACAAAATTCTCATATAATTTCACTTAGATATACTTCTATAGAGATAAAGGCATCAATGAACATATAGGATAAATATGAGATGATCGGTCTGCTCCTCATTCTACATTGAGTAAATCAATATTTAATCAATTTACTTAAATATTAATTGGTACAAGAACTCATGGATCATGTAGTTAGTAAGATCTATGAATGGAATTGGTGTGTTCAGGAGACCATATGACATGGCCACAAACTAAAAGTTCCCATACCATTATCCAAATGTAGTCGTTATGATATAGGCATCAGTATCCCTCACAGGTTGATATCTTAACCACAAATCAATATTAAAAATAAAAAACATATATCTTCATATGGATGAATAGATTTTCAATCCTCATAAAAGGGTAAGTAATCATAACCATTATAGTATTAAACACCCAAAAATCTATGCACAATACTAGACTATGATCATCCTTCTTAGCGAACAATGCTAAGGCACACAAAGGGGGTATATTTGGTAGGATAAAACCATTATAAATTAGATAATCAATATTGAGTCTCAAATCATAAAACTATATGAGATCCGTCAAATAAAAATCCATCAAAATTAGTGACATACCCAGTTGTAACTCTATCCCAGACTTGATGTCACACAGAAAGGGTGGTGTTACAAACTCATCTAGCAAGATGTATAGAAACTCCTAAAAAACCCGAGAGCTTTTTAAGGGTACCAGGGTTTGAATTGGAATCCGATGGGCTTGGGATTTAAACATTTTCACCTAACATGGAGGTATCAACGTCATCACCAGTGAATCACAACCCCATTTAAATTCAACAGATCACATATAAAGAAATTTTAATCATATAATAATAGAACCATAAATATATGATTAGATTTGAAGCCATACTCATTGTCTACTTGATTCTAGTGATTAATGCCTAAGGAATCCTAATTCAAATTCCTCTAGATCATCCACACATGCTTTTAAAATCCATGGGATCAACAATCATCAAATTCTAGGTGTTATCATGGGGATCTGATGATGCCTACAATTCCATGAAGATCACTACATCATCATTCTTGTGATGCATAAGGGAGAACTCAATCTGTTCACCTGGATCTAGAGAATATATCTCTAGAAATAGTTAGAGGGGGAGAATATCTCATGAAATCTTTATTAATAGTTTATTGGTGTGGGCCTCTCCTTTTATTTATAGTTTTTGAAGAAAATATCCAAAAAGGATCCCGACCACCGAATATTTAACACACTATATAAGTGATATATTATAACTACTATGATAAGACTAAAATATAATTAATATTATTATCAATTTCATTTAATATAATAAATTTATTATGTGATAATACATGATCCATTAACTTGAATCATCATTCCATGAAATATTAAATTAACCTTTGATATTTTAAACTAATATTCATTCAAATAATATTTTTCAAGTATTTACTTTAAAAAATGTAAATATATATAGTAAATAAATTCATTACTAATTACTCTTATGTTTAATAATATGAATTTATTTATTTATTTGGTGATCTTGAACCCTTAGACAATTCAAGGACCCCCTTGGTGGGGCCCACTATGCCCAATATAACTATTCAACTGAATATAGAATAATTTTAATACACTATAGTGTGTGAACCTATAGACCCTTATATCGATAGTAGTGAATAAAATTCGTAGTCCAGGAGTGAAGTTTAGAAACCCATTAAGACCCCTAAAGGGATAAGGAGTAGTCATAGCTATAATGACCAACCTATGAACACACACTATGTAATATAATCTATCTGTCATTAAATATCTCATAAAGCAGGATGCACACCCATATCATCATATTTTATTTCATTTATTATTTATTATGTAATTTAATGGATTTACCCTCATATTTAATAGACATGTAATTATGAAGGTTCTACCTTCTAGATCAACCTGGACTGAGATATTAATTCCTAAACTTGGATGCGAAAAATCATATATTGATCATTCAATCATTGCCATACCACCAATTATGCACCGCACACAAGATACCTCTCCATGATTTAATTGTTATTAGGTTTTCCTTGCATAAAAGTACATGATAAAATGGTACACATTGATAATGATATCAAGTTAGGATACCATGGCACATTTCCATAGATATGAACATCTAATGACACCGGAAACATGTGGTGAAATTATTTTCGGATCTTTCGTTAATATCTCACTATTGGATATCACCATGTGAGAACTTCATGGTATGATGTCCCAAAGATTTTGATCCTCCAACACCTGATGTAAAAAAATCAATTTTGTCCAGATAGTATATTGTATCTCGATTATATTACATTTATTTAAGATTAATGTCATAGTTTCTCAAGGTTCTCATTATATCCTCAGATCTACTATAACATTTTTAAACAAAAATTAATATATGGAAATGTTGGTCGGAGAGTGATGAAGTGATGGAAAGAGGTGGGGTGAATTTCCTTTAAAAAAAATGATTAACAATTTAAAATAATTATCAAAGTTAAAAGAGAAGTGGAAATAAATGAGGCAAAACACAAGGCTTGATAACGGAGTTCGGCTTAAATCCCAAGCCTACGTCTCCGCTCCCAACTCAACCGTTGAGAGATTTACTACCTCTTGCTTTTTAATGGTTTTAGCAAGAAACCCACTAGACTTTAAGGTTAGTCTATAACCTATTACAACTTGCTTTTATTGGTTGAGCAAGAACCCACATGCTTTCAATGGTTGAGAAAGAACCCACTAGCCTTCTTACAGGTGAAGGCTAGCTCACCATTGATTCAAGCCTTTTGAAAGGTAAGGCTTGACTAACCTCTTCACACCTTGAAGGTGGTGTGAGAACCCAAAAGAGAGGATGAGAGAAAAAGATGGGGTTTGTAGGCACAAACCCAAAATGATGCTCAAAATGATAAAACAATAAAACCCGTAATGTGGAGAAGCCTTGGGCACCAATGGATTGAAGGAGTTGATGAAGAGTGCTCCCAAGCTTCTTTGGTGGTGCTCCTTGGATGTGGAATTGAGTTGGAGCAATTTGGGTTCCCTTGGAGGAATGCGCCGGAGGTTTGCCAAATGATCAAAATGTGTCCCGTGGGCATCCTTGGCTTGGTTATGGTTCCGGTATTGTTCCGGGGCTTCCTAGTCCTTTATTTATATAGGGGGAACCCTCATATGGCCTTTGGAGGTCTTCGGAGCCATTGGAAAAGGCTTCGGAGCCATTGGGAGGCAAGTGGACCAGCCTGGTCAAAGGCCCAACGGCTAGTTTGACTGGCTCCACCGGCTGACCGGTACAAGGCCACCGGTTGGCCGGTGCTTTGAAAATGGGAGGGGCTCAGGCTCAGGCACCACCGGCTGGCCGATGAGGAGGCCACCGATTGGACGGTGCTGAGGCAGTGGCAAACACTATTCTGTCTGGGTGCCACCGGCTGGCCGGTGGTGAAGCCACCGGTTGGCCGGTGGACATGAAAACAGTCCACTTTTCTTCCTTTGCCACTTCTTGCTCCTGAAATCATTCCTATTAACAAAAACACTTGAAAACAAGATTATACAAAAAGGAGAGTGATTGTGATCATGAAAATTAAACCACGAGGGGTTCGAGAGGTACAACAATCTCCCCCTATTTTGATGATCACAATCACCAAAACAAGTAATGTAAAAAGACTGAAATGAAAGGTATTGAAAAGTAAAGCAAAGAAAGATTTCCCCCAATCAACCAAGAATTTCTCCCCCTTTGTGATTATCAAAATAGCACGGGGCATAAAACTTGATTGAGGGAAACGGTTGAAAAACAAGATAGAGTTTTTAAACCAATTGAAATTTTTGAAATTTGAATTGTTTTGAATTGAAAGTTTGAAATGAAAAATTAAATAACAGTTTGAATTGAAAGTTTTGAAATGAAAAATTGAATAACAGTTTGAATTGAAAGTTTTGAAATGAAAAATTGAATAACAGTTTGAATTGAAAGTTTTGAAATGAAAAATTGAAAAACAGTTTGAATTGAAAGTTTTGAAATGAAAAATTGAAAATAAAGCAAAGAGGCTTAAACAATCCTAACTCCCCCTAAATAAAAACAACAAATCACCGGGGAGATATTTTTGACACCGAGACAAATTTTGGCCCGGAGAGACTCACTAAGAGGGATTTTTCAATCCACACTTATCTAGTGGCGGGACTTCTCCTATAAAATTCATCATTAAAGGAAAAATTTTTGGGCCTACCATACCAGGCATTTTTACAATTGCACTCATAAATTAAGTGCCCGGGTTTTTTTCAATAATTACAAAATTTATTTTGAGAGCTCCCCCTTACAAAAATAGTTGGAGCATGGGAGGAGGAAGCTTGCTTGGAATAGCCAAGCCCTTGGGTGGTTCTAGATATGCATTGGGAACCTAGGAGTTTGGTCAAATTTTGTTCACGTTGGGTGAACTTAGCTAAGGATTCCCTTAAATCTTTGATAGTTGATTCCATGGAATCAACATCGAGAATGTTTTGGATTTTGAGGGTCAACTCTTCCTTCTCTTTGAGAAGTTGTTCTTTTTCGGAAGAGAGTTTTTTGAAATTCTTTTTTAAAGAAAAAAATTTGGAAGAATGTTTGTGAAAACCTTCCTCCAATTGATCTCTAGCATATTGGAGATCCTCGTAGGATAAATGATTGAAAGAATTTGAATTTAAAGAACTAGAGGAAGAGGAGTCGGAAGAGGTTACCTCGTGAAATGCCATTAGGCATTTTTTACCGTTGTCACTTGAGGAGGAGGAGGAGGATGTGGAGCTATCACTCCATGTGGCCTTGAATGCCTTTTTCTTTTCCTTGTGCTTGGCCTTTTTCTTGTTGAGTGGACAACCGGGCTTGTAATGGCCTTTCTTGCCACACCCGTAGCATGTTACCTCGGGCTCGGATTTTTCGTCGTGTTTTTCCTTTTGAGCCTTGCGGGATTTCTTCTTCTTGTGCTTCTTCATGAACTTTTGCATTTTGCGGGCAAGATTCTCCATTTCGGAATCGCCGCTTGAAGAGGAAGATGATGAAGAGGAGGAGCTTTCTTCTTTTTGAGCTTTGAAGGCGATGTTCTTTGGAACTTTGATCGGTTTGCCTTCCTTTTCAGCTTGCCTCCTCATGGTGATCTCGTAGGTCATGAGGGATCAGATGAGCTCTTCGACCGGCATGTTCTTTACATCCTTCGCTTCTTGGATTGCCGTCACCTTTGGAGCCCATGAGCTTGGTAGGATCCAAAGGATCTTCTTGACCATTGTTTCTGCAGACACATCATCACCAAGGGACTTTCTCCCATTGCAAACATCAGTAAAACGTGTAAACATTTCAGAAATAGATTCGGATGGATGCATGGTAAAACATTCAAAATCTTGGCGATACATATCCAATCGAGTATCCTTGACTTTGTTGGTACCCTCATGGGTAACCTCCAATAGTTTCCAGATTTCATGTGATGAGGTGCATGTGGAAACTCGATTGAATTCATTACGATCAAGGCCGCAATAAAGAGCGTTCATGGCTTTGCCATCAAGCTCGAAATTTTTAATTTCGGCTTGAGTCCATTTGGATTCATCGGGAGAAGAAAGAGAATAAACATGCATGACAATTTTATAAATAGGATAACCAATGCTTCTAAGAAAAGTGGTCATGCGGGTTTTCCAATAATTATAGTCGGTTCCATAAAAAAATGGAGCACGACCCAAAGAATATCCTTCGGGGGAGAAAGAGGTTGAAGCCATCACAATGGATCTTGAATTTGAAACCGGTTAGGGTATTACTCAAATTTTCCTCTGATACCAATTGTTGGTCGGAGAGTGATGAAGTGATGGAAAGAGGGGGGGTGAATTTCCTTTAAAAAAAATGATTAACAATTTAAAACAATTATCAAAGTTAAAAGAGCAGCGGAAATAAATGAGGCAAAACGCAAGGCTTGATAACGGAGTTCGGCTTAAATCCCAAGCCTACGTCTCCGCTCCCAACTCAACCGTTGAGAGATTTACTACCGCTTGCTTTTTAATGGTTTTAGCAAGAAACCCACTAGACTTTAAGGTTAGTCTAGAACCTATTACAGCTTGCTTTTATTGGTTGACCAGGAACCCACTTGCTTTCAATGGTTGAGCAAGAACCCACTAGCCTTCTTACAGGTGAAGGATAGCTCACCTTTGATTCAAGCCTTTTGAAAGGTAAGGCTTGACTAACCTCTTCACACCTTGAAGGTGGTGTGAGAACCCAAAAGAGAGGATGAGAGAAAGAGATGGGGTTTGTAGGCACAAACCCAAAATGATGCTCAAAATGATAAAACAATAAAACCCATAATGTGGAGAAGCCTTGGGCGCCAATGGATTGAAGGAGTTGATGAAGAGTGCTCCCAAGCTTCTTTGGTGGTGCTCCTTGGATGTGGAATTGAGTGGGAGCAATTGAGGTTCCCTTGGAGGAATGCGCCGGAGGTTTACCAAATGATCAAAATGTGTCCCGTGGGCTTCCTTGGCTTGGTTATGTTTCCGGTATTGTTCCGGGGCTTCCTAGTCCTTTATTTATAGAGGGGGAACCCTCATATGGCCTTTGGAGGTCTTCAGAGCCGTTGGAAAAGGCTTCGGAGCCGTTGGGAGGCAAGTGGACCAGCCTGGTCAAAGGCCCAACGGCTAGTTTGACTGGCTCCACCGGCTGACCGGTACAAGGCCACCGGTTGGCAGGTGCTTTGAAAATGGGAGGGGCTCGGGCTCAGGCACCACCGGCTGGTTGGTGAGGAGGACAACGGTTGGCCGGTGCTGAGGCAGTGGCAAACACTGTTCTGTCTGGGTGCCACTGGCTGGCCGGTGTTGAAGCCACCAGTTGGCCGGTGGACATGAAAACATTCCACTTTTCTTCCTTGGCCACTTCTTGCTCCTGAAATCATGCCTATTAACAAAAACACTTGAAAACAAGATTAGATAAAAAGCAGAGTGATTATGATCATGAAAATTTAACCACGAGGGGTTCGAGAGGTACAACAGGAAATTCCCATTTCAATAGTGTATTGAAAAACATTTGCACTATAATAGTAATAATACATCATGTATATCTAACTACATGCACAATATGGTAATAAAAAATTACTATATAGTTGGGTCAATGGAAGCCACTATTACAACACCCCCACTTGCATGAGATCCTACTTTCTAACCGACCTTGTAAGATCTCACCTGATTACAATCATGTTTGTATTACGTCATGGATTTAATTTTTGGGTCTACCAAATTTTTCCCAGGGGAAATTCTAATATATGCTACCTCATCACCTTGAACAAAACTTCTCAAGAGATGTTATCTCCAAGTATATCCTAGTTTTCCAAATTCATAACTTGACATAATTGGTAGTAATAATATAATAATTTACATTTTTTTAATACTTTACTTACCAGGTGAAAATCCATGAACTAGAAAAAATCATTGTGTTTAACTACTTCTTTGATTCCTTAGAAGATATAACATACTAAACATTTTTAGATATAGATACCACTAACTTTTATGAGTTTGTCTCACTAAAAACTATATCCCAACTATAACAATAGACCAAATTGAAACAAAGGAATACGAATTTTCCCCCCTAAAAAAAGTATCCTTCCATCTCCATTTACCAAGTACATATCTTTTCTACTTTCCCAAGAACAATCAGTAAGTTCCAACTTCTTCCCTTACAGTTATCCTGGTTATAATTTCTATTTTCCTACTCTAAAGTATATCTTTGAAATATCAATTTTTTTACATATCATGGAATATGTGATTGATCCATCACTAAATATTAAGAAATTAAACTCACCCCAATAATCTCGACCCATGCGTTATACATGTCAACATGGAGAGATATATTCAATGTGACATTGACAACAATTCTTACTTGAATTGTTATAACATGTATTTTTCAATACCATTTCTATATATGTATGATTTACTAGGTCTAAGAAATATTTAAATCTACCTTTTTAGATCTTGTTCCATATAACTTAGGTTGCAACATTATGTCAATCACTGGAGAATAATTCTCATCATGTTCTTAACTAACTGTAAGACCAATAATTGTTTCCATATGTTACTGAACATATTATACTTGGAAAACAATTGCACTCTCACCATACCCATATAGACACATGGATTCAATTCATTCCAATGTAATGTTCTTTGGTATTTTCACTTAATTTAATCCTAAACTAGATTTCAGAAACATTTAACCCTATTTTCATTATATGATATCATTGTCCTTTTCTGGTTTGATCGTATAGAAACCTTCCATGATTGATGGTCTGGGCATAAAACACGCAATAAAATGATCATAGAAATTAGACATGATAAGTAAAATTATAATAGATTTATGGATAATTACTTGGTATAACCAATATATCCTTATTATTACTATTCTTAGACCATCCATGTACAATCTCATTTGAATACCCCCTCATTATTCAAAATAATGTGACCCTTTTTATTTTGATACATAGAATCCATTATTGAATTTTAATTAATCGTGTCAATATTATCTTATTTCCATAAACTACAAAATTTTAAGAATTATTATTATCATTGAATAATGTATCACATACTGCAATGAATATCAAAACCATCACCATGGTTTATCCTTCATATGTAGTATGTGTCTCTAGAATATTCCTCTTCCACGACTCTTGTGGAACTCATTCTAATGAAACCTATTTGTGTATCTTTATCATTGAATCAACCCATGTCAATCCTGCTTCGACAATCTCATGTAGATATGTAAACCCTTATATAGAAATATAGTCATTAACATTGACTATATATTTTATATCTTGCTGATTTTTTTAATATCATAAGAAACTTTTAGGATGATATTAATAGATTCACAATGTGTTTTTACTTGATGTATGTTTTTTTATTTCCTACACAAAATTTTCAGATCTAAACCCATGTTTTATGACATAATGTATTTCATTCATACTATGAATCATTTTATATCCATTTATCATTATAGTTCTCATATTTTTATGGGGTAATATTGTTATTTGTAGACAATGACATGAAATATAACGGAATTTTCTTCAATACATTTTTGTTTTAACATTGTTACTACTTTTACTTACATGATGACCTAGATGTGTATAAGGAAATTTCTGTTTATTAATTACTCCACACTATTTTTTATCAATTTTAACATTTAATACTCATAATCGATCCTCCTTATTTACATCAATGTTGTTATGTAGATAAGTTAATGCGTAATTATGAATTACTCCACACTATATTTTTTGATAAAATAAATGCTTGGTCAAGATATTCTTTGGCATCATGGATCAAATATTATCACATATTCTTACAATAAATATATCATACTTCACTATTATATTCCATAATCAATTAATGGAATCTAATTAATTATAGTAATATACCATTAGCTTACCTTTGGGATAGTTCATGCTCTCTAGCTGAACTAGTTTCAGAAAATTTGTGACATACCAGTATTTATAAACGTTTATTTATCCACAAAAATAATTATATACATTGATAATAACTAAGGTTTTTAAATATACAGTGTCTAAATAAGATTCTAGGTATATCCTAGAAGTCCAGTTTAGTTTTCCTTGAAAAATAAATTTCCAACCACAAATTGGGTATATAAGTCATATATTTTATATACATCACATACTGCTAAAGATTTATGTATCACCAAACTATTGGTTGAGTATGAAACACCAAAAACAAAATTAGTTTTTGATCTTGGAATAATGAAATCTACTGTAAAATGGAAACATGTGAGAAATGTTTTGGTTATACTCAATAACTTGTTCAACTAGAATCAATTAAGCTTGGCAATAAGAAGTCATGTACTTGTCACCGCTGAATTAGGAACCACCCTTTATCAACCTCTTGAAGAATAAAACCTACTTCCAATAATGCTTCTATACTTCATTACTATATTTAAATACATATGTTATAATAATATTATAAGTAATACCCAATAAGTAAAACCGATACATTAGTAATAATGATGAATATTCACTAAAGAAGAAGCGATTACTTGCTTATTCAATTTAGATCATTAAATTTATCTTCCATATATTTATTTCATGATATGAAAAGAAGATAACCTCATATTAATACCTTATTTCATTGAAGGATGTTGGGAAGGTGCCTTTGGTGTGATACTCACCATTGTTCATTTCACCTTGTCTTTCAATTCGTTTTCCATAACAATTAAATATTAATCTAACCAAAATTTTATTATTTTCCTGAAAAAACTAACCTAAAAAGGCAATTAATCATTTAGTCAATACTTATTATTTTGTAATATTAAATGAAACTAGAGTAATGGGTAAAAATGATTTGATAAAGGGATCCATTTAAGGATCATGATCCATCTTTCAATTTACTCAAGTCTTGTGTAATCATTACCTTATTCATATCTTTTATCACTTTCTCCTTGAAAACTAGATGGAGATAAGACTAAATGTTATATCACTCATGTACTAATGTAGTGAACACAAATAACATCAAATTTTGATGATATAATAATTAAATAACCATAAATTTTTTTATGCATGATTATCCCTTAATCAATTTTACACAAGTGATTTCTAATGTGGATTAATAGGTAAACTAAAATCAGCACCTCGAATTTATTATATTTTAGTATTGTGTGCATTGGACTATAATAAGCAAGGGAATTTTTTCCTGTTTGGAAATTTAATTTGTCTATTATTTATCACAGTGTATTTGTGGTATTAATTTCTATTTTCTACGAAAATAAAATTCTCAAAAATTATTACTTTTATCTTGAATTCTGATTTGGAGATTTCGATTAATTTTCTAAATTAATAAATGTCACCTTATATTTTATAAAATTATAGAAACCCTTTGTACTATAATCCTAATAGTCTATCACTTGAGTATTCTATTGGAAAGGATACATGAACTTCCTCTCATAGTCCAAAATCATTGGCTATTCCGCTACATGGATGGTTCAAGTTAGGTGTTTGACTGACCAATAACATTAAATAATAGTTCCATGATCTATTTAGTGAAGTCCCAGCTTTTAAAATCATAAAATTGATTTACTCAACAGTTTCCTCTAAAGTTGTATCAATCCAGACTTGGCTACTCTATTGTTTTCAACATTAGTTAAATCAACCCATTACTCTCATTAGATCTCCCTCATAGTAAGAGGAACCATCAACTTTGGATGATGAGTACCTTGAATGTCAGGTTTTGATCAAATTAAAATGAGATAAGGTTCTTACAAATTCATCTTTCTTTGAGTATTTTTTATTATTAAATGAAAAAATAAAATAATTTTCAATATGATAAGCATGTTCTATGTGATTGAACTCACAAATGACTATGCAATAAATACAAAATATTTGTCATGTCACATGTTCATTTTATTTTTTCTTGCTTGTTTATTATTATATGTGATCATTTATAAAATACACATACATAAAATAAAAAACCAATCAAAAATAAAATAATGACATGATCATGAGATGATAACAATGGTTGATCCATTGAGTGAATAGTGTATCAATATAGATCCTTAAGGTAACTACTTAAGTCACACCGTTTGCAACTCGAGATGCAACACCCACCCATGAAATGAGTCAAACTTCTATATAGAGAATCACCATAGCTCAACAAGAAATATGTCCTCGTTCATCATTATCACTATACAATAATACATTAATGCATGAAAGGAGGTCTTGAGAGTCGATTTTTTTTTTGAGAAAATGGTCATGCAGTCCCTTATACATTTTTTAACATCTCATATTTTTCGTGTTATATTTTTAAATATTATATGATTTTTTTGAGATTAGGCCCTGAGACAACATGTTATTCTATGGTTTGGGGTGTTCAGAATAAATTTTTGAAATATATTAAATATATTAAATAGCACGCAAATGAAATTTATCTAAAAAAGATAAATAACTTATAAATGAGGGACCAATTCTTAAATTTGAAGGAACCATTGAGTTTTGAAAGGTGGTTTTACCCTATTAATGACTTTAAATTAGATGATGCAGTTAATTTGTGAAAATGTTATCACATGCATGAAATTAATAAAATAATGTAACTTAATAATTTATTTTAATTTTTTGAGGGGTGCAACCTGAATATTTTTTAAATATATGGTTATGGAAATAGTTTTAGTGTTGACCATTAAACCCTAGATACATAGATGATATTGGAAGATAGAATTATTGGAATATGATAATGTATCTGATTCATATCGTGGATCGTCATGCCAGCAAAGTTGAAGGATCTTCTCAACAAAGGAAACACAACCATTCTCCATCAATGATGGGTCCAAACTCTAGGTAGGATATTATTTTTTTTGATTTATTTACTATTTTTTATTCCTATAATGAACATGGATCAATAGACCAATGGATTGATCCTTGGATCATGCATATTGATGGGATCAGTTTATTAGAAGGCCATTTGGGAGAATTAATGTGAATCTATTCATTGTTTATATTATGTAAATGAATCAATATGAACATGAAAATTGATCATGATTTGTTTCTATTATTTTTCCTTGTGCTTTTCTCCCTTGATTATACAAATCTCTACAATCATTCTTCATTTGTCTAGAGTATCAACTACTCCCTTTTATTCATTCTTTACCATTCTTCAGCATGAAATAAATAATGACAATTTATTCTGTTTTCCTAGTAGAACTAGAAATGGAATGTATGGTTTGAGAATGTAAAGGTATGTACAGATTTTTATATTTTATTTTTTGGTGAATCGATCACCATATCAAAGGTAGATCATCGACCAGGACACACGGAGGAAGAATCTAGGATTCTAGAATATCTCACAGAACCTAGCATGTAATCAGGGATTACACAACATGTGGTGTCCCCTAGCTGTAATGCTATGGTTTGGCTAAAGATAATGATCTCAAGGTAGGTAACCCATATCACATGACATGTGACCCTACCCGTTGAAATCTTCATGTACTTAGGACGTACAGAGACATAGGTTGGACTACACAGGTACAAACACGCCATGTATTCCCACACAGACATGACATGGCATTCATTGCCTGGTACACAAATATGGCTGGGGTATACAGACATGAGAAAGTGAAATGGGAAGTACACCATGTGTCTATACATTTTTTCCACTCATTATACATACCGTGTCTATAGTGACTACATGTTCTACGCGTATCTTCCATATGTTTAGAACTTGGGATTGCTGGACACATTGTGTACCCTTTGGGACACACCATGAAGTTCCTTAAAGTGTTCCTGAGGCTCTTCATTTGTCTAGTTTGGACAAGTACAGGTTGAGTGCATTCCCTTGGTCATTTCTCTCAAGGGTACAGTGTGGAATTACATCCACATCAGTAGATTATGATCCCCTCTAGAGACTGAGTCTCAGATTGAGTAATGGTGTGCCTCCATGATACTGGAGTGAGATCCTCTATCATCCTTAATTACCTAGTTAGAGTTTATGGAATCATAATTACCTCCTTTTTTAGGGTACTCATCCAACATCTAGTAGGACACCTCAGTAGGGTTGGTGGAATCATTGACGCATGATCCCCTACATAGTGGGTTGGTCCGGATTGGGTTCATGGTTTCCCCAACTGTTCTAGGTGTGACCCACTATCTATGTATCATAGTCTTATAAGACTAGTGCACACTTTTTTGGGTAGGGTCTAATGAGTTATACCTCTTCGTTGAGTTTCTATAATGACATCATGGATTGTGGAGTGAGTTACCCTGGAACGTGCATTACATCGAGTAGGATTCAAGGGATAATAGTTGGTGATGACCATCTTATGGTGTGGTGTCTTTCTTGATTATATATGGATTCTTATTTATTTTTTCCATTATACATTGATTTTTACATATTCTATTGAGTTGAATACACACGATACTTCATGTTAGGTGTTTTTGAGTTGTCCTACTGAGCATTGTTATACTCACCAATGCACGGGGTCTGCCCACATAAGTTAATGTCTTGGGTAGAAAAAGGCTCGTTCGATGGTCTCGTAGGAAGATAGGGTGTGGGTGGAGCATAGATGGAGACAGATAGAATAAGGTGATTTCTAGGAGCATAATTTTGACTTAGTCCTCTCTCTCAGTGTATGTCATACTCTTTAATTTTTTGGTTAGGCTTTTTTTAGGCCCCTTTTCGGTTTTAAGTAATTTACTATCCTACTATGTTGTGGGATCTTAGATGTTTTATTATATTGTTTTGGTTTTTATACATTTCAAAATTGTGTTGGATTGGATATTTGTGCATTTGTAGAGGTATATTAAGATAATTCCTCCCATTTACGGGATATGCCTACTCGACACTAGTCGCAAGCCCCTGGCCTATTGGAGGCAGGATTAAGGTAGTCACATGCCTGACCCCGGAGGGTCTAGTCATGATAGAGTGGTATCAAAGGTGTAACACCCCGACCCTAGTGACCCAGATTCAGTTCATTATTACATAAAATTGGCATGATACTAGGAATCATGCCCTGAAAGACCGATCAGTTTAGTTTCCTTAGAAGTACTAGATACATTCATATGTTTTACGTTATATCATGAAAAAAAAACATCAAAATCACTTTTTCCCCATTGACCACACTTATATCCTTAGTCTATCCCTTTAGGTCAACCTTAAAATATTTCTTCACATCCTTGGAAAAATAAAATATAGAAAGGGGTGAGATCAGATTCTCAGTAAGGATAAAAATATAGTGAAAACTTTCATAAATAAGAATAAATATTTAAGGCAATGTATAAAACTAAAACAAAAGCCTTTTAAACTAAAACCTCAACATAATATGGAAAAGATAAAATCAAATAATTCAATTTACTTATTCACATAGATATTTTAATAGTCTAATATTCACATGAAATATCAATAGCCACTTTCATAATGATGGAATGAATAATGAGAGACTTCATAACCACATAGTCAAGCCCTTGTTCCAAGACTAAAAATAAGACTTTTTCAAGGCCTTATCCCAAGAAACTAGTTTATCTCATGAGACCTGCTGATGCATCACGAAGCTATAGTGGGATCCTCCCATCACTTACTAAGTCCATGGAATTTTTCATATGAAAAGGGTTAAACATAACATAAATATTTTTATTAAAACTAGCATATGAAATGTCAATACTTTATCTATAAACCATGAATGGTGTTAAAATAACACATCCATAGTCAAACATATCACAAAAACTTCAATACAATTTATAAGATTAGTATCATAATAAATCAACTTCTAACATGTTTAAAATCTATCCAAGAATGTTGACATAGATGAAATGAAAACTATTTGAAATAAATACCTCTTTCTATTTTGAAATAATTTAAAATTCACATAATTATAAAAGAAAAGATTTTTTTAAAAATAATCTTATAATATTTAATGGGAAGTCTCGACGATTATATAATGGCAGAAAATAGACACACCCACAGTATAAGTTAAAAAAAAGACATTCTTACCTTAATTTTGTCGAAAAGGTCATAAAGTACATTTCTTGGAAAATGACAGAAAGATTCATTTCAAAAAAATTTATAAAAAGTAAAAAAAGGGTATAAATGGCTTTAACCCATAGTCTAGTAAATAGTAAAAATGTTTTGAAATAATTTTTTTTTGAAACATGGATTTGGATGATAAAGAGGTCCTAGTAGATACTTATATAAAAACAACCTCGGATAATAAAGAGATTATGAAAATAATCGTTACATTGTACTTTACCTTAGTTGATTGTTTGTTAGAAACCTGTATAATAGTTAAAACAATGTTATTAAATTATACAAGAATCATATAAATAAATATAATATCATATATGATCTTATAATATTGTAGTGTTAATAATATTTTAGTAGTATCATCATTTTTGGTGTTAACTAATTTGTATTCCTTTATATGCTTGGTTACATGAGTGATGTTTGTTATGGATAGGATGTATTTTATTCACATATATAAATATATTATGTTCATAAACATTATTTTTAATCATAAAATGAAAATTATTCTTGAATGATTATAATGGGGAATGAATCTCAGTGCGTTCGTTGACACAATAATCCGTACGTACACACGAGCGATAGTATCATTATATTAGTGGAGAAATTTTATGTAATTGGATGGTATATAATATACAAAGAATCACTAAAATTTTATATTTATTATTTACATCAGTTATACTCATTATTATACCCATCCAAAAAACGAAGTGTTTGAATAACAGACTACACCACGATGTGGAGACGGTAAGCCGTACGTATGCACGTATGGTGAATTTTTCATTCATATGATGGATAGAATAATTAATACGGTCATACCATTTTTTAATAACATCCCAGTATATATAATATACTGTATTTATTATTTTAGAATGGAATCAACCAAGAAAGAGGAAGTGGAAGATGAAAAGAACTTGAAAGAGGTGATTAAATATTTATCTCTCCATCGGGTTCTACCTTTTGATTTGATCAAAAGGGATCCTCAGGTTGGCTTCATGACCAAAGGAAGGACCCTAGGATTAAGGGTGGAATGTTGGGAGGATATTTGGGTAGGTATTGGCTGATCCAAATCGCATTGGAGGTGTGAAATTAAGAGAAGGGGAAGTACCCTTTTATAAGAGAGGTGTGAGTCACTTTAGGAAAAGCTTGAAATATTATTTTATAATAAAATAATTTTAGGTTTATAATGGCTCAAAAATGATATATTGTGAGGATAATGTGGGTATGGGTCGAAAAAATATGAACCAATAGGTTTTGGATAGGTTTAGGTCACCATATTAACCTTATCTTTTAGATTTAACTCTTAGTTAAATAGTTTGACATTTACCATGTCTCTTTGTATTTATATATCATATGGTTAATAAACATACTATAACAAGCCAAGAGAACCCCATGGGGTTCATTATTAAAATATATAGCCTTATCTAAGTCCTTTGGATGAACCATTTATTTTTAGGAATATTTTATCAATTAATAATATAGTATTTGTTTTAAAAACACAATTATGTCATTTTTGACACTATTTAGTATTTGATTTTTCTGAAAGCCATAAAAACTTATCACTTAGAATAAAATTTATTTAATCGACCCTAACATGTCATATTAACCTATAAAATTAGTTTAATTAATCAAAATACTCAATTTACATTTATTTGGATATTTATAATATTTATTATTTTAATATTGCATTATTAAGGTAATTACCACATCATCATTGTGTCATAAATAAATTAAATTATTTAATGTATAAAAATTATAAATAAAATATCATTATGTAGGAAATATTTTTAGATTTCTAATGAATATTTATATTCTAATTTATATTGTGTGGAAACCTATAATAAAAATTGTTTAGTCATTAAATTTCGAATTTAACTCTTTTAACTCTTCTTCAAATACAATAGTAATAAATGTCCTAATCTAATACAAGTGGACCAAAAGGATCATATTTTATTCCTAAGTATGTTTTTAGTTGTATTAATCTTATAAAATATAATTAGGACATGAGTTAGGGTAATTATAATATTATTTTTTATCTTAATTACCCAATTTACTTTTAACTGTGGTAAATAAAAGTCCAAAGTTACTATTCACAAAAAATTATTTTCATCTTATTGAACCACATTTTACTAACTGATGTCAACCATGTCTCTCATATTTTTGAAAATCAACTCACAAAAGTGGAAAAATTATGTTTTATGAAAATTTTTAAATGCTCATAGAAGGTGGGTAAAAGATGGTAAATAGTTTAATAAAATTATATATATCTAATATTATTATAAAATGACTCTAATGAATTAAAATGAAAAAAATAGGTATTTTTTATCTATTTTGACCTAAAATAATTTCAAATAATATAACTAATTATTTAAATAAAAATTCAGGTTTAAATAATAACTCAGTGTTTTTCACAATTCCTAAAAAATTGAATGTTTTCTAAAAAATACCAAATATTCACTGTAATATAATTTTGATATATTCCAAATTCAAAAATGAAGTACATTTTGAAAAATAAAATTTATTAAATTTCAAAAATTGGCTATTACAACTCATAACAACTAGTTTGATTGGTCGAGGTGTGTTAAAACTCTATGTTCCGTACAATGCAAGCTACTGAATTATTCAAAGGGAAACAAGTCGTGGATGCTTGGGGTGTTATATTATCCTCTCCTTAAAATAATTTCATCCACAAAATTTCTATAATATAACTGAAAAAAAAGTTTTGGGTGGTTCTTCATCATAAGTTCCTTGGGTACCCAAGTTGCCTCTTCCATCTTATGGTTTCTCCATAGAACTTTTACCAGACGAGTCGTCTGGTTTCTCAGCACTTGTTCCTTGGTATAAAGAATCTTGACAGGCTCTTCACAGTAAGAAAAATCAGGTTCAAGTTTAAATTATTCATAGGTGTGTACATTCGTTTGGTCAGGAATGTATTTTCTCAGTTGTGATACATTGAACACATCACTAACTTTTGAGAGACTTGCCGGCATTTCGAAACGGTAAGCTACAACCCCAATCTGTTCTAGAATTTTGAAAGGTCTGATGTACCTGGGACTCAATTTACCCTTCTTTTCGAATCGTATAACACCCTTCCGTGGAGATACCTTTAATAAAACATGATCTCATACATAAAATTCCAAATACTTCCTCCGATTCATGGCATAGATCTTTCTCCTACTTTAGGATACTTTGATGTGGGTTTGGATAACCTTCACCTTTCCATTGTTTCATCAACACGTTCTGGGCCTACGAGTTTCCTTTCACCAATATCATCCCAACATGTTGGTGTGCGACATCTGTTTCTGTATAACTCTTCATATGGTGCCATCTGAATACTTGAATGGAAGTTATTGTTATAGGAAAATTCTACTAGAGGTAAATACTGATCCCACATACCTTAAGATTCAAGTGAGAAAGATATCAATATATCTTATAAGGTTTTAATAGTCCATTCTGATTGACAACCAGTTTGAGGGTGGTAGGCAGTGCTCAAACGAAGTTCAGTATCCAAGGCCTTCTGAATACTTTTCTAAAATCTTAATGTAAAACAATTATCGTGATCAGAAACAATCGATAGGGGTATACTATGGAGTTATACAACTTCATTAATATATAGAGTTTCTAGATGTTCACGTGTAACATCTTCTGTTATATTAAGAAAATGTGATGACTTGGTAAGACGATCAACAATGAAAAATATTGTATTATTCATTCTTGTATTATTTGGAATCCCCATGACAATGTCCATCTTAATATTCTCCAATTTCAACTCAGGTATGGGAGTAGGTTGCATGAATCATCCAGGCTATTGACTTCCAGTTTCACTTGTTGACAAACCATACATCTTAACACAAAATCAACAATCTCTCTCTTCATGTTGTCCCACCAAAAATATTCCTTTAAATATCTATACATCTTGATGATCCTAGGGTGTATAATGAAAATGGAGTAATGAGCATCATCCAACAATTACCTTTTTAGATCAGGTATATTCGGAACATAGAGTCTCTTCCCAAATTTCAAAATTCCATCTTCATATATAAATTCACTCAATATCCCATCATTCACAACTTTAATCTTCTTTTGAAACTCCTCTTCATCAGTATGAGAATTCTTTATCCTTTCTAATAAATATGGTTTGTCAACCATTTGAAAAAGTATTGACGTTTCACTTTCTATGGCTATTCCCATATCCATATTTACTATATCCATGAAAATAGAATCCCTTTTGACTCTCATCTTGTTCAAACCTCAATAATCCTTTATACTCAAAGCATTTTCCACCTTATTTGAATTCCCTGGGTGGTAGTGTATAGTTCTATCATAATACTTGAGTAGTTAAAGCCATATCCTTTGCCTCATGTTGATTTCTCCCTGTGAGAAAATATACATCAAACTCTTGTGATTAGTATAAATCTCACATTTTCACCATAGAGATAGTTTCTCCATATCATCAGAGAAAAGATTAGAGTTTCTAACTCAAGATCATGAGTGGGATTGTTTTTCCCATGAATTTTTAGATATCGTGAGGCATAGGGAATAACTCTATCATTCTACATAAAGAAACAACCAAGTCCTTTCATTGAAGCATCACTATAAAAAACAAGCCCATTGTTCCCTGATGGTAGAGTCAAGATAAGAGTGTTGAATAATCTTCTCTTTAGTTCTTCAAAACATTAATCACACTCTTTTTTCAAAAAAAAATTTAACCCCTTTACATGTGATCTTGGTTAATGGGTTAGCCAACTAGGAAAAATTATGGAGGAAACATAGAAAATAACCTGCTAAACCAATAAAACTACATACCTCAGTCATACTCGTCGGTGCAGGCCATTTATGGATAGACATGGTCTTTGAAGGATCAACAGAGATTCCATACTTAGATATAATATGGCCAAGAATGAAAATCTTTTGAAGCCAGAATTCACATGTGCTAAACTTCCCATATAATTCATTTCTTCTGAGGGTTTTCAAAATAGTGTGAAAGTGATTTTAAGGATCTTTGTTTCTTTTTTAATTATACCAAGATTTCATCAATAAATACCACTACAAAGTCATTAAGATATTCATTGAAAACTTTATTCATTAGTTCCATGAAGATATATGGTGAATTAGTCAATCCAAAAGGCTTTACTGTAAACTCATAATGCCCGTACCTAGTTTAAAATGCCGTTTTTGGAATGTCTTTCTTCTTTACATATAATTGATGATATCTAGATCAAATTTCAATCATTGAAAAATATTGAGCTCCATGAAGTTGGTCAAATAAATCATCAGTGCGAGGTAGGGGATACTTGTTATTTATTGTTATAACATTGATCTCCCTGTAGTCAATGCACAACCTCATTGATCCATCTTTCTTTTTAACAAAAATGGCAGGTGATCCCCATGGAGAAACACTAGGGTGAAAAAATCCCTTATTACTCAATTCCTCTAGTTGTTTCATTAGTTATACTAATTCCACAGTGGGCATTCTATAAGGGGTCTTCTATATAGTCCTTGAACCAGGAATTAATTCAATGGAAAACTCAATTTCTCGTTCTGGAGGATGTCCAGGTAAATCCTCTGCTAACAGATTAACATATTCTTACACAATAGGTATGTCCTCTCTTCGAAAATTATTTTCCCCCACCCATAATTATTTCATTCTCTTCCTCCCCTATAATTGAATTTAGTAGTGCGACTGGGGTTGGATCTAGATAAGAATTAGGTGGTGACTTTTTTTCTCTAAAGATAAGGTACTTCTTACCATCATCGAAAATTGTAACCTTCATCTTATTACTATAAATTTTCTCATCCTGGTGCAGAATGTATTCCATTCCAAGGATTATATCAAATTCAATCATAGGTATGATGATGAGATTAGCATAAAAAACATTTATAGGCCCTAATGGGAACTGATTCACAAAACATTGTTGTGATGATACTTCACATAGGAGTTTTGACTGACAAATCCCTTGTTAATTGAAATTTAAAATATCTAATTTTCTTAGAAAACTAGGAAGATGTGAAATAATGCATTGATCCACAATCAAATAAATCATTGTTTAAACATGAGGAAACCATTAAATTGCCTGCGACCATGTCTTTCAAATATTCAACCTCTGTAGTTATGATCACAAAAGCATGGCCTTTCTCCCTTGGCTTTTTCTTAGGTAACTTCCCTGGCAACTTAGGAAATTCATTTGCATAATGTACCTTTCTCTACAATTATAGCATTCAACATTGATAGCCTCTTTCTTTCCCTAGAAATCACGAGCTTGGTGGCCTTTTTCACCACAAATGTAACATACTCCCATTACCTTGAGGCCAGTACTGGGGTGTTTCTTCAAACATTTACCATAGGATGGATACTCAAATTTTCCATTCTTCCCCTTATTTCCATTTCTAGAGTGATCAACTGATCTCTTATTCTCTTTCTTTGCTTTAAATTTATAAGACTTAAAGAATTCCTTTTGTCTCTTGATAGCACTTGAGACATTATCTTAGTACGATGAGAAGGATTGTGAGACTAATGCTCAATGACAAAATGGTTTTAAACCATCAAAGAATCGATCAATCTTACTCCTCGGGTTATATATATAATCTTATGCATGCCTTTCTATCCTTTCAAAGTCAGCCTCATACTTTGCGACATTCGCATAATCATTTTTCCTCAAACTCAGAAATTTCCTTTCCATATTTACTTGATGGTCACAAAGAAAGTATTTTTCTATAAAAACATCTTTAAACTTTCACCATTATATATTCGATACTTTTTCATCTTACTTTTTGTTTTGGATTAATGAGTACCATTGATCTGCATCTCCTATGAGGCGATAAACTACCATGTAATTTTTTCCCTTTCGCTACCCCCCAAAGCATGAAATATTTTTTCTAATTAATTTATCCATTGATCAGCTGCTATTGGATTTTTACTCCAATTTGATTTTGGTGGTTTTTTCCTCATGAAGTGGTCTAACATTGATCCTCCACCTTGTGGATCGGGTTTCTCCATACGGGTAAGGTTATTAATCATAACCTGAGTGAGTTATCCTAGTATTGTGACAAACTGATCAGAACCTGTTGCATCACTATCTACACTATAATTATCTTGAGTAGGAGGGAAATACCTACATTTATTATGTGCATTGATATGGTTTCCATTTATTCGACTAGGATCCATTTCTAAACAATGACATCCAATAGATTAGTTTATGAGTCGCAATACATAATTCCAAACTTGTAAAACACTTTACATAAATTGAAAAATTAATGGATATAATCCATAATCATAAAAAAATTTCTTTGAGGAGGCATATACTCATAAATATTTCATAATGGTTTGTAAAGAAAATTTGAATTATCCAAAGCATATCCCCTGAAAGTATCGTAACCATGATTGCAGCAAGGTCTATTGTCGTGTACCAAGATACCCTAGGTCTAGCCCAGAACTCCTTGTTAGAGTTTTCAATCCTGGGTACATCTGTGCCAGATCCGCCTCTACCTTCTCGTATTCAGAGAGGAATTTATTTCTTGTAAAATACAGAAAATCTCTATATTACATGGATTCAAGGAAGTTCTTCTATTCCAATCCTCATTGTCTATCTTAGGGTAATGTGCTCTAATCAGAGATTATCTAAATATTGTTTCCAAGGTTTATACTAAACATTCTATTATAACAATAGTATTGCCACAACCCTAGTTACCTAGATTTGGTGCATTATTACATAACATTTTCATGATACAAGGTATAATGTTCTGAAATAAAGATCAGTTTAGTAGGCTTGGATGTAATAGATACAGTCATAAGTTTTACATTAGATCTTGATATAAAAAGATCAAAAAAACTTGGTACCCATTTACCATATTTATATCCTTATCCTATCCCTACCAGTCAACCATAAAATATTTCCTCACATCCTAGAAAAAATAAAACATAGAAATGGGTTATCTCAAATTCTTTTTGAGGGTAACAATATAGTGGAAACTTTCATAAATAAGCATAATCATTTAAGGCGGTTTATAAGACTGAAAAAAAAAGAATTTTGAACTTAAAATTTTGCATAATATATAAAATATAATATCAAATAATTCTATTTGGTTAATCACATGGATATTTTACTAGTAAAATAATCACATGAAATATCCATAGACACTTTTATAATGATGGAATGCATAATGCCAGACTTCATAACCACATAGTCAAGGACTTGTGCCAGGACTATAAATATGATTTTGTCAAGGCCTTGTTCCAAGACACTAGTTCGTCTTATGAGAACTACCGATTCATTGTGGATCTATAGTGGGCTCCACCTGTCACTTAATAAGTCCAATGCATTCCTCATATGAAAAAGTTTAAACAAAACATAAACATTCGTATTAAAACTAGCATACAAAATGTCAATAATTTATCCATAAACAATTAATGGTGTTAAAATAACACATCCATAGTAAAAAATATAACAAAGCCTTCAATAGAATATGGAATATTTATACCATAATAAGTAAACATCAAACAAGTTCCAAATCCATCAAAGGATGTTGACATAGATGAAAATAAAACAATTGGAACTAAATACCTATTTCTATTTTCAAATCATTTAAAAGTCACATAATTATAAAAGAAAACATTTATTTTGAAAATATTCTTATAATAATATATGGGAAGCTTCGATGATGATATAATGGCAACATATAGACACACCCACCGTATAAGCTAAAAAACATTCTTACCTTAATTTTGTCGAAAAGGTCATAAAGTACCATGTTTGGAAAATGAAAAAAAGATTCCATTAAAACCATTTTAAAAAAAGTAAAACAAGGGTATAAATGACTTTAACCCATATTCTAGTAAATAGTAAAAATGTTTTGAAATAAATCTTTATGAAACATGGATGTGGATGATAAAGAGGTCACGGTAGATAGTTACGTAAAATCCACCTTGGATTATAAAGAGATAGTGAAATTAACCCTTACCTTATACTTTTCCTTAGTCGATGGTATGTTAAAATCTTTTATAATAGTTAATTTTTTTTATTAAATTATAAAATAATCATATACATAAATATGATATAATATATGATCTTATAATATTGCTTTGTTAATAATATTTTAGTAGTATCATCGTTTCGGGTGTTAACAGATTCGTTTTCCTTTATATGCTTGGTTACGTAAGTCATGTTTGTTATGGATATGAAGTATTTGATTCATATAAAGAATGATATTATATTTATAAAAATTATTTTTAATCATAAAATGAAAAGTATTCTTGAATGATTACGATTGGAAATGAATCTCATCACGTTAATGGAGACGATAATCTGTATGTACGCATGAGCGACAATATCTTTATATTAATGGTGAAATCATATGTAATTGGGTGATATATCATATATAATTAATCATTAATATTTTATATTTATTATTTACATTATTTATACTCATAATTTTACCCATCCAAATAATGAAGTGTTTGAATAACAAACTACACCCCGACGTGGAGACGGTAAGCCGTACGTATGCACGTATGGTGACTTTTTAATTCATATGATAAATAGAATAATGAATATGGTTGCACCATTTTTATAATATCATCAAAGTATATAGAAGATACTGGATTTATTATTTTATAATGGAAAAATCCAAGAAAGAGGAAGTGTAAGAATAAAAGAATTTGAAAGAGGTGATGAAATATTTACCTCTTCTTAGGGTTCTTCCTTTTGATTTGATCAAAAGGAATCCTTAGGTCGACTTTTTGGCCAAAATAAGGCATATAAGATGAAGGGAGGAATTTTCAGAGGATATTTGGGTAGGGTTTGGCCAAGCCAAATGGCATTGGAGGTGTGAAATTTTGAGAAGGGTATGTACCCTTTTATAATAGAGGCAAGGGTCACTTTTGGATATGCTTGATTTTTTTTAATAAAATCATTTTTGGTTTCAAAGGGCTCAAAAATGATTTATTTGGAGGATAAGGTGGGTATGGTTCGAAAACCTCTCAACCAATAGGTTTTTACCATGTTTAGGTCACCATATTAAACTTATCTTTTAGATTTAACTCTAAGTTAAGTAGTTTGACATATACCACGTCACTTTGTATTTTTATGTTATATGGTTAATAAACTTACTATAAGAAGACAAGAGAACCCCATGTGGTTCTTTATTAATATATATAACCTTATCTAAGTCCTTTTTCTGACCCTTATATTTTTAGGAATATTATATTAATTAATAATATAGTATTTGTTTTAAAAACTCAATTATGTCAATTTTGACACTCTTTAGTATTTCATTTTTTTTAAAGCCATAAAACGTTATCAATTAGAATAAAATTTATTTAATCTGCCATATGATTTCATGTTAACCTATAAAATTAGTGAAATTAATCATAAGTCCTAATTTATATTTATTTGGATATTTATAAAATCAATAATTTTAATATTTCATTATTAAGGTAATTACTGCATTATCATTGTGTCAAAAATAAAATAAATTATTTAACGACTAAAAATTATAAATAAAATATAAATATGTAGAAAATATTTTTATATTTCTAATGAAAATTTATAGTCGAATTTATATTGTGTGTAACCCTATATTAAAAATGGTTTAGTTATTAAACTTCGAATTTAACCATTTTAACTCTTCTTTAAATAAAATAATAATAAATGTACTAATCTAATCAAAATGGACCAAAAGGATCATATTTTATTCCTAAGATTGTTTTTGGTCAAATTAAACTTATAAAATATAATTGAGACGTGTGTTAGGGTAATTATAATATCATTTTTACCCTTAATTACCCAATTTACTTTTAATAGTTGTAAATAAAAGTAAAAAGTTACGATTCACCAAAAAATATTTTCATCTTATTGAACCAAATTTTATATACTGATGTCAATTGTGTCTCTCATATTTTTGAAATTCAACTCAGAGAAGCCATAAAATTATGTTTTATACAAATTTGTAAATGCTCTTAGAAGGTCGGTGAAAGACGGAAAAAAGTTCAAGAAAATATTATATATATAAACATATTATAAAATGACTCAAATGAATTAAATTAAATGTATAATGGTATTACGTATCTATTTTGACCTAAAAAAATAAAAATAATACAACTAATTATTTAAATAAAAATTTGGTTTTATAGAATAACACAGTGTTTTTCATTATTCATCTATAAATTGGAATTTTTCAGAAAAATACAAAAAATTCACCCTATGCTAATTTTGATATTAAAAATTAAAAAATTGAGTACATTTTGGAAAATAAAATTTATAAAATTTCAAAAACTGGGTATTACTATTCATAACAGGTAGTTTGAATGGTCGTAGTGTGTTAAAACTCCAAGTTGCGTACAATGTAAGATACTGTATTATTAAAAGGGAAACATTCCGTGGAAGTCTGGGGTGTTACAAAAGAAGACTGGTTATACCTTAGAACTTGATTAGGTGATATTGTTTTGTGGAAATAATGTTTAGTGTTTTGAGTTTGGATTTCAGGCTAGGGATTCTAGTGCTGCTACAGCGGTTGATGTTTCCATACATCAGGACTTTGATCACCTGAATTTCTCCTCTGTACATGAAATCACTGGTTGTAGGTAAAAAATGGTACATGCATCATATAGAAATGGGATGTGTTTTCCGTTTCCTTCTTGAGCTAGATCCTCATGTATTCTCTTTGAACATGATACATGTTGTTTAAATTCTAGGATGCCTCTATATAGATAGCCAGTCAGGATTCCACTGCGTGGTCATATGGATGATCCACCTAGTGATGATAAATCATTAGTGGGACCTATACCAAAGATAAAACCTTTGGGTGGTTTACCAGCGATACCACCACCTGTTGTGTAGAAATTAGCACAAGAACTACCAACTAAGGATGAATTTGGGTTGATTAAATTACATGAGTCTCACAGGAAGAGACCTCTTGGGTTTCATGATGATCTCGACCCCTGGGTGGTTGTGTATGAGATAGAGGCAGTCACTCACATTTTATTCCTCATGAGGATGTGTTCCGATCAAATGGAAATCCTTATATTAGGACTTCTTCAGGGCTCTACTGAGAGATGGTGGAGCTTGGTGGCTCAGTCACATGATGAGACATGTCTTTCCTGGAATTAATTTGAGTGTCTCTTTTGAGAGGAGTTCTATCTAACCACATTGTGATTTGTATTCATATTTAAGATTATGAAACTATAATAGGGAAATATGACCATGGAAGAGTGCTATGTGAGATTCATTAATCTCTCACATTACTCCTTTGATGTTGGGTGAGACCTGTTCTTCATGGATTAGTCTTTTGAGCAAGGCTTGTTCCATGACAATAATGAATTAGTGGTATCTCTTAGAATTTCCACCTATGATGGAGTGCTTGAGTGATCCTTTCAAGAAAAATGTTTTCTAGAAGAGTAGAAACCAATACTGGGATCAAGCAGTGGGCACCTAGTAACTGATACCTCAACTTTAGGTAGCTGACTGCATCTATAGGGATCCAAGCAGGTCAAATGCTTGAGGAGAATATTCTAAGACTAAAGGTCAATGGTGAAGGGATCTTATGGGGGCTTAAATTATTAGTGGGATTGTCAATGTTCCTCTTATGATAGTAGGGGACATCTAGCATGAGATTTCCTGAACTGCCATATAACTGATCAAGAAATGGTTGAGGGACCACCAAGAGAAAGGAAAAGGAAAGATAAATGTTGTCCTCAAGGTGGAAGACATGAAATATGGGAAGGATTGGTATTAGGAGGTTGTCAAAGGATTAACCTATTACCACCACCACCACCCAGGGGTCCACACTAGGATGAAGGAGTTGGTGGGTAGGGATAAGGCCAATTCAAAACTATGGAGTCCTATGACCATGAGGCTCTAGGGATGATATGATGTTTGATCTATGTGTTTTATATATTATCTATAATATTGATAGACACATTCACTAGCAATTTATTCCTTTCCACTTCTCTAGATTGAAATGTAGAGATTCCTATTGTGATTTTGACTAAAACCTTGTAGTTGAAGACTCTCATGGGTTGTGAATCGTTGATTTCACACTTGTTATGATAGTGTGACCTAATTCTTGGAGGTGAGAGATTTTATGGGATATATTTCTTTGAATAATGAGGCTGGATGTTGTCCTCTTAGGTATGGACTAACTATCTGCAGTTCATGCCCAGATTCACTATTTTAGGCGAAGGATGCGGTGGGTCTATAGTGATGGGATTAGGTCTTCCATTATTGGTGAAAAGGAAACCCAAGCAGTGCCGTACATACTCATTCATAGGACGGTGTAGATGATTTCTCATCATTTGTTTAACACGACCCTCGATGTAGTGGATGTTTTGAGTTTCTAGTTTCCTATAGTTGCAGTGGAGTATAAGGACGTTTTCCATAAAGATATTCCATGTTTACCTCCCCAAAAAGAGGTATATTCTCATATCAAATTCCATCCTGTGAAAACACTGTTATTTTCACCAACATATTAGATGGATCTCAAAGGGCTTTGAGAGGTGAGGATGCAGTTCGAGGATTTTCAAGAGAAGGGTTTCATGAGACCCAGTGTTTCCCCCTGGGAAACCCCAATTTTGTTTTCCAAGAAGGCGGACAAAAGCCCGAGGTTGTGTATAGATTATCAAAACTTGAATCGAGTGACCATAAAGAACAAGTATCCATTAAAAAAGATCATTGAACTGTTTTATCATTTTAAAGGGGCATTATGGTTCTCGACGAATGACCTCATATCATGTTATCAACAGCTCTGAGTACAAGATGAAGATATAATGAAGACGACCTTTATATTTTGTTATGGTAACTATGAGCACTTGGTGATTCCATTTGGAATGAAAAAAACCCCATAAGTATAAAAGAGACTCATGAATATGATCTTCCAACCTTTCCTGGACAGTTTCATGGTAGTCTTCATTGATGAAATCATAGTGTATTCAGTGTCTGGGAAGAACATGAGACTCTTGGGGATTGTCCTGGACACACTATATGAGCACTAAATTTATGTGAATATCACAAAAGGTTGGTTTTGAAATAAAGAGGTCCATTTTCTAGTATATTTCATCTCAGAGGTTGGAGTTTCAGTGTATCTAGTGAAGGTTGAGGTAGTTCTTTCTTGGGAGCCACTCAAGAGTGTCACTATGGTGAAGAGTTTCCTTGGATTGGATGGGTACTATTAGAGGATAGTACCCAACTTCTCTAGAGTAGAACTACCCTTTACATCCTTGAACTAATATGGGTATCCTTTCATGTGGACGAAAAATAACCAATGGTACTTTTAAGAGTAGAGATGGAGGTTGACGAGCTCTCCCATATTGTGGTTTCCGAAGGAAGGTTTCAGGTATGGAGTTTTCTATAATTCACCAGGAACCAAACATGGTTGTATTATGAAGTATAGGTAAGAAGTTATTTCTTATGGTTCATTACAGTTAAAACCAAATGAGCATAACTATGTGAATCATTACCTTGTGTAAGTAGCAGTAGTTTTTGCATTGAATATATGGAGACACTGCCTGATGGGTGAGTGATTTATTGTATACTATGAAGACAAGAGTCTCAAGTATTCAATATCTCATAGGGATAATAACTTGTGATAGTGGTAATGGATAGAGTTACTATATTACCATGAATATTATATTGTATATAATCATGAGAAGGGTAATGTGGTGGATGATTACCTCAGTAGGAGATCTAGTTCACAGTTTCTTGACGAGGAATCATAGCAGTTGGCCTCATTGCAATTATCCTTTGGGGATGGAGATAGAGAATATTACCTCTAGTAGATGGTTGTCACCCCACCACTCTTATAGTGAGTTATGGAGGTAATAATTTGGTATATCGAATATGATACCTTCTATGCTCAGATATCCATAGGTCATGCTCCTGGAGAATATTCAAAAGTTGGGGAGAAAATAATTCTTTTCAAAGGATGCATGATGATATCAGTGACATTGTAGGAGGAGGTTCTGAAGGATTTTCATTTGTCCCATTTTGTGGTACATCCATGTGAAACAAAAATGTACTAGGACATACGACGTTAGTTTTGGTGTTGAGGGATGAATAAATGAGTTGTAGAGTTTGACTATGGATGCCATACTTTCCATAATGCGAAGGATAAGAACCATGTTTCAACAGGTTTAGCTCAACCCATTAAGGTTCCATAGTGGATGTGGGTTGGGATATATATTTAATTAATGAGGGGATTACCTCATACTTCCAAGGGACACGATGCAATTTTGGTGACCATTGACTAGCTCACCAAGTTTAACCAATTCATAGGTATCCTAGAACACAGTTTAGTTCAGAGATTTGGAAACCTCTACGTGTTGGAGATTGATCAAATCAATGGAGTTCCATCGATGACCATCTCTTATCATGATGAAAGTTTCACATCCTAGTTGTGGAATGGATTGGAGGAGGAGTTTAGTACTCAGTTACACTTGATCACAAAATTGCACCCCCAAACTAAATTCCAGACCAAGAAAACTATCCAGGTTTTATAGGAAAAGCTATGATATTTTATATTGGTTTTTATCCTTATTGGAGATGATACCCTAGCACTGGTGGAGTTCACATACAACAATAGCTACCATTCCAATGTTGGTATAGAAACAATCGAGTATTTGTACACGCGACCCTGCAAATCACCACTTTCATAGACTGAACCAACAGAGTCAGAAATCATAAGACTAGAGTTGGTGTGAGATACCACAAAGAAGGTATATATCATCTAAGAGAAGATTCAATCTACTAATATTCATCATAATTCTTTTCCTGATAGGAGATATAGTCCTTTGGAGTTTGAGGAAGGATACCATGTGTTCTTGAGGGTCTCACCTCAACATGGATAGAAAAGATTTGGTTATAGTTGAAAGATATCTCCAAGATTAATTGACCATTTCCAGATTCTATGTAGATTTGGTGAGGTGTCTTATCTTTTTTCTATACCAGCTCAATTAGATTGGGTACACGACGTCTTCCACGTGTAACAGTTGAGGAGGTACACGTATGAACCATTGCACATTATCAACTGGTGTGAGTTGTAAATCGGTGATGGTGTGTCATTTGATTAGTACCCAGTAGATATCAAGGATAATAAAGAGTGGATTATTTGTGGTCAATATATTCCTTTGGTGCATGTCTAGTGGAAGCACAATAATCTCTAGGAGGGAAAATGGGATCGGGAGGCTTAGATTCATTCTGAATAAGTTTTCACAGGTGCATAATCAATAAAACAAATTAACTTATGATTTTTTTTTATTTTTTATGTGCCACAACCCACATATCCATTAGATATATAGCTATGGAAAATTTATCAGGTTTGGCTAATAAACCCTAGAGACATTGAATCTATTGGAAGATAACATTCTTGGTGGATGATAGTGGATCAAAATCAGATCTTGGATCATCACGCCTGCAGAGTAGGTGGATATAGTCAATGATGGTAATACAACTGTTATTCATAGGCAATTATTCCAAACTCTAGGTAGGATGTTTTTTTATTTTTATTTACTCCCCATTATTGATTTATATAATGGAAGATCATCAATCGACCAGTGGATTGATCCGTGGATCGTGCGTATTTTTGGGTTGGGTTTATTATCAGGTGATTTGGGAGAATTAATGTGAATATATTCATTGTTTATCATATGGAAACAAATAGAGATTGACAGAAGCATCTATTGAGGTTTTTTCCTATCATTTTTATTGTTATTTTCTCCCTCTATTCTTCAAATCACAACAGGCATTATTATTTGTCCTGGGGTTCGACTATTCCCAACTTCACATCCTTCGGTGTTCTTTGGAATAATACATAGAATGATGATTTAATCTATTTTATGATAATATGTAGTGATGAAACGAGTTTTTTGAAAATGTATAAGTATGGAAGACCTTGGATATTTTATTTCGTAGAGAATCAATCACTAGATCTAAGGCAGAGCATCATCCTTGAAAAGTGGGGGAAGAATACAGGATTCTGGAAAATCCCAAAGAACACGGTCTGTAATCCAAGATTACAATGTGTGTGGGGTCCCCTAGCTACGACGCTAGTGTTTGGACTATGTTAAGAAGCGCATGGTGTGTGACCCTCCAAGGTTGTCATAGCATGTACTTCATAAGTACATGAACATGGGTTGGAGTACACAGGCATGGACATGCTGTGTAATCCAATAGAGACACGGCTTGACCAACATAGACTGGTACATATGCATGGCTTCGGTACACAAACACAGACAAGTGACACAGGTTGGGAACTATGTGTCTCTACTCTTTGTGTACTCATTCTACACACCGTTTATATGAAGTCTATATGTCATGTGATGCTCTTCCATATGGGACAGTCTTGGGATAACTGGACATATCATGTAGTCCCTTCAAGAGTGTTTGAGGCTCTTTGTTTTCTTATTTTGGACTAGTATAGGTTATGTGAATTCCCTTGGTCCTTTCCCTCAAGGGTACAATGTGGCATTATGTCCACATCACTGGATTGGGATTCCCTATAGAGGCTGAGTTTTAGATATATTTGTGGTGTCCCTTTGTAATACTGGGGTGAGATCCCCTATAATCTATAGTTTCATAGTTAGAGTTTGTTGAATTAATATAAACTCCCTAATAAGAGAGTTAATCCTCAATCTAGAAGTCGAAAAAAGATATGTTTGGTGGAATCACTGACATATGATCCCATACGTAGTGGTTTGATCCAGATTGGGTTTGTGGTGTCCCCCATTAGTTATAGGCATGAAACCCTATCCATTTATCATAGTCTTCTAAGACTAGTTCATTACATTTTGGTGGGGGCCAATGAGTTAGAACTCTTCATCGAGTGTCTCCGATGATAGAAAGGATTCTGGAGCGAGTTCTCCTCGAACGAGCATTACATTGAGTTGAATCCCATGGATGACATTTGGTTATGACCACCTTATGGTATGGTGTCTTTCTTGACTATATATAGGTTATTATTTTTTTCCAATATAAATTGACAGTTACATATTTTATTTAGTTTAATAAACTTGGTTCTTCATGTTTAGTGTTTTTTGGGTGCCCTATTGAGTATTATTATTCTCAGGTTTGCATGGGAATTTCCCAGAAGTGTCGTGTCTTATGCAGACAACAACCGTTTTGATAGTGTCCTAGGAAGACAGGGAGCAGGTGAAGTGTAGATGGAGCTTGTCAGACATAGGTGTTTTTCGAGAGCATAATTTTGACATATTCCTCACCCATGGAGTAGATTAGACTCTTCATAGTTTTTGTTGGTCTTGTTATTGGCCCCTTTTATATTTTCATTACTTTACTATCATACTCTTTTGTGGGATCTTACACGTATGCATGAATTGTTTCAGTTGTATTACATTTCATCATTCCATGGGATTAGATATGTGTATGTGTACTTGTACTTTTGGATAATGCTACCCATTTGTGGGATATTTCTACTTAGCATTGTTCTCTAGCATCTGACCTATTTGAGGTAAGCTTGGGGTGGTCATGGGTTAGACCATGACGGGTCTCCTTATGACACAATTAATGATAAAGATGACTCAAAGAGAGTTATATATTAACATTATTATTACAAACAACCATTTCAATAAATTAATATACTAATTAAATATACACCATACATACATTCTTCTGTGTATGACTCATGATCATTTAATACACATTAAACTCTCATATTTAAATTAAATTCATAAATAAAATTAAACTTGCAATAAATTATTTTTGTGGGTATTTTATTTAATAAAAAATTAATATTCATTTTTAATTTAATGTTTACATCTTTTGGTCACATTACTGAATTTAATTTTAATTCAAAAATCCAATAAATTATGTAATATAATTTAACAACTAAATTAAATTAACTTATCCCACAATATTAGAATTATTTTTACACTAAAAAATACTATTTTATTAATTTGATTGAAAACCAAAATGAATAGGACCCAATTCGGTAGGATGCCGATCTGCTTGAGGCTCAGACAATGTTGGTGGGTTGTGGATCTTGTGTCAGAGGGGTGGTTCCACAAGGGCACAATAGTCAGGTGGGCAGGGAGGAAGTCTGAGTAGTGGGTTCTCCAGAGTGTCTTTTAGGGGTTGTGCGTAGCTTGAAGGGTCCTCTACAGATTGGATTCTTGCCCATCGGGGATGCGGTGGTGGGAAGCGGCGAGCTGGGTGCAGTCGATCGTCGACATCAAAGGAGGCCAACGGGGTGTCGCCCGATGAGGAGGCCGTTCTCTTGACACGGACGTTGGTAGGGGAGAGGATAGGGGTGGCACACACATTTTGAAAACCCCCCATTTCTCTTTTTCTCTTTATTTAAATGTTGGGATTTATTTTTCCACAACCACCAAAAAATGTGTTTCCCTACATTGGCATGATCCAATTTTTCACACACCTTGGTTAGGTTTTAAATAAATTATTATTATTTAAAACTCACTAAGGAAACAATGGCCAAAATTACTATTTCATCTATCAGATCACCGACCGGTGTCTAGGTTCAAAGATGAAAGACCACACCAATGGATTCAATTATAAAATTAACATAATTTATATATATTCTTCAAAAACTTAAAACCCTTTAATAAATTTCCAATCCATATTAAAATAGCATTGGATGTCCATAAGCTAGCCATAAAATGTTGGATTGAAATGTTGTATGTTGTGTTAGGACTGAAACGAATTCCGCTTCCAAATATAATGAAATTTTATTTGTTCCGTGGATTAAAATCTTCCTGAGTCATGTTGATACTAATTGAAGGTACCAGGTTGTGTAGCGAGTTCCGGTGGGATGAAGACTTAAAATTTTTGACCAACGATCAGCGTAACAACATCATCACTGGTGAAGAAAATCCCCAGTTTAATATAGAGGACCACAAATTAAGATGTTTTAGGAGAAATCAATAAAACCATAAATACATTGTTATATTTTAATCCACACTTGACGTCTAGTTGTTTATAGAGAATTGTTCTTGAAGAATCTGAATTCTCGTTCCTCTAGATCATCCAAATGCACTTCAAAAATCTAGGTAAGTGTCGATCATCGAATTCTGGGAGCTAACATGGAGATCTGATGACTCCTTCAATTCTCCAACGATCAACACATCACCATTCTTATGATGCTGGACGCAAATCATGATCCTTTTACCTAGATCCAAATATTCTCTCTCTAGAAATCATGATAAGAGGGAGAATCTCTCAAGAAATTTCCCTGAATAATTCATTGGAAAGATCCTCTCCTCTTATTTATATATTATTAAGAAATTAACCATAAAGTATCACTAAACACATAATATTTAGCACACTATATAAATGATATATTGTGAATACCTTGATGAGTCATAAATATCATTTATATTATTATATAATAAATATTTTACATGATAAAACTCAATCCATTAACTCGACTCGTCTTTTCTAAAATATATTAATTGAACCTTAAATATTTTAAACTAGTATTCATTCAAATAATACTTTCCATTTATTTAAATTAAAACATTTAAATACCTATAATAAATAAATTCAATTCCAACTATTATGAACTTGAATAATAGGAAGTACTTTATTTCATTTGTGATTGGGTACCCTCAGCCATATCGTGGACCCTAGTTGAAGGGCCCACGATGTCTTATACACATATTCACCTACATAGGGAATATTATTGAATATTCTATATTGTGTTACCTTCTATGACCTTATCTCAATAGCGGTGAAAAAAAACACAGACCAAGAGTGGAATCTAGAATCCCATTAAGGCCCCTAAAGAGATAAATATTCATCATAACAATAATGACCAACCTATGAATAGAAACTGTGTTATAAATTCACTTTTTCATTTAATATATAATAAATTAGGGTAAACACCCAATAAATTGTCTGTTATTTTGTAATTATATATCGATCTAACTTGATTTATTTACCCTCGACATCCATGGACATGGTCTTATGATGTTTTTACCATCATGATCAACATGGCCGGAAATATAACTTCCTCGACATGGAAGTGAAAATTCTTATCTTAATAATTCAACCAATGTCATACCCTAAATGATGCACCCAACATATGAAACCTCACCACAATTTTATTATCATGGTTTTTTCCTTGCTTTAATGTATGCAATTAAATGAAACACATTGTTACTGATATCCTTTCTAGATACCAATACACTTGTTCGTAGATAGGTACATATAATGACACTTGAAGAGTGTGGTGTCCCTATTGGTCGACCTATCTCCACAATCTCTCTACTAGTGACCACTATGTCTAAAATTCATGAGAAGAAGTCTCAATGCTTATGATCCCCCAACACCTAATAGTCAAACATCATCTGTGTCTAGTTATTATGATATATCTAGACCATAGAAACTTTTATTAATATTTAATGTCATTATATCTCAAGTTTCTAGTTATAGCCTAATATCTTCTATAACCATTGGATAAGACAATTAATCTATGGAAATTATCATTTATATAGTGGAAGCAGCAAATTATACAGTATAATGGTAAGAATAAATCATGTACATCGAACTGTATACATGATATGGTAATAAATAATTACTGTATATTTGGGTCTAGGGTACCCACTATTAAAAAACCTCAAACAACTGATATTCTATTGAAAACATTACCAACTGAGATAAAATAGGATTGTTACACCTTCCATCCATTATATATCTCTACTCAGAAAAAAACGACACACCGAACTTCCTTGTAAAAACATATAACTCTTCTCTAGAAACAATCAAAAACTGAATGCACATAATAGAACAAATCCATGCTAAGGATGAACTAAAATTGATATATCTAAAAAAAGTGGAATTCCCGCACTAACTAATGCTACCCAACCATTTTTTGAAAAACCTAGAACACTTTAAATAAACCATCTTGACCTCTAACCGGAATGGATAACACTAAGGCCACTAAAATACTATTCACATTCTATCCTAACACGATGAAAAAAGTGGGTGAAATGAAGGATTAAAATGATATATAATAAAAAAAGTTAAAAAATATGGTAGATGATATACTAATCATACCTCTGAAAACATATTTCCCCACTAAAAGTGGAACCTGTATTGGAGTGATCTTCTGCACTATGGTTATCTACCACATAACTGACGACATCCATGATCATGGTTTGGTCTGGCTCACAAAGTAAAAAGTCTTTGATGGGAGTAACATATACCATCTCCATATCCCCTTAGATGAGAATAATCTTTATAATCTTGATACTAGAAAAATGATGGGATCATGTATTGGTGATACTACCTCTATGGAAACTCCTAATGCCACTGAAAAGAGGTCTATCCTCTAATACCATGCTAACCTCCCTGATTAGTTAGGAACTAAACTTGTTTGAGACCTTGACCCATAATGACATATATTTTTTTAAAAATCAATCAAAAGGCTGTTAATTTTTTTTTACCCGAGAATGGAATAAGAAAGACTAATGATTCCAGGTCCCTATCGATTGGAAACTCAACTACCCTAACATCCATAATCCTCAACTTAAAGACTTAATCATTAAGATTCCCCACTAAAATCACTCTTCTTAGATTGTGAATGTAAATTCTCTATCACATACAAATTCTTCTATATCATGATGTATATATGAAGCATAAATGTTTTGACTATATATCAAATAATTTAGAATAACTCCTTGAGATGATTTTTCTCTAGAATCCACATCTAGAAATAGGTTTGGAGGGAACCAAAAAAAATTTAATCAAACTTAATCTCAATCATTTTAATGATTATGTTCCCATTTTTAGGTGAGAGTAGATACCAAAAATTCACTAAATTTACCATTAATGATAATAATTATAAAGAAAATACTTTTAAAAATAATCTAATGAAACATGGAACTTCTTCCAGTCTCCCAGATACAAAATCCACTACTAACAGACCACCAATCATATCCGATTAGTGTCAAATAGAACCAAAAATTAAACTTAGGATCGAAAAATAATGATGGTGATATCAGATTACACTATCCAGAATTATATCTCAAGATCAAATATGCTCCCCTCACACTTTTATATGATCTATTATTGAAAATAACAGAGTTTCCTCTACCATGACTCATTTTCTTTTATTGGGTTGATCCTCAGATGATCAATTGGTTTAGCCTATTGACCTTATACTCCTTCAGTTTCATGTTGATGATAACCCAAATAATTTCTTTTAAAAACAACGGTAACCCTAAGCCTGATATCGTAGAATTTCGAAGTATTAATTTACTAAAAATTAATTTTTATTTCCCCAAAATCATCTGTTTCAATCATAAATGAAAAATGAATAAAGCATGTTCTCCTCTAAGGTATCTAAATTTCAAATGAAACCAATTCCCTTGTGAGTTTGATAAAAAAATTCCTTACATTGGATCATGAAGGGTTCAAAAAATCATATTCTCTATCTAATCATACAAGCCTATGTAATGCAAAAATTTCTACTCATACCATTTCCCTAGAAATATATAAATTCTTTACAATAGTTTAACCCAAATATCCATCCCATTTCTCAACCAAAAACATTGATACCACTCTTTCATGACACCAATCCCTTGAATAGTACCCCTACTATGATAAAAATAAATCGAGAGAGATAATAAACCCATAAGTTTTCCTTTAGAAGGCCATAGGTTGGTGACTAGTACCAATGGTATAAGAAATAAAACATATTGAATGAATTCCCAAAATTTTAAAATTAGTATCATGAGATATGATACAAAACACCAAAAAATTCCATTCCACAATTCATGAAAAAAGTAAAAAAATAAATATAAAGGTTTCCATGTAAATACCGAAAGAAACGTCTTACGATAAGAACTTAATAACAACTCTAACCTACAGTCTATTACTTCCTAGATCAGTCATCGAATCTCTCTAATAAAACAAATAAATAGATTTTATATACATATTTTTAGAGTAACATGTATACATAGTAGGATAATATCCACATATATAATATAAATTTTAAAATAGAATAAAAATTTACTATTAGAAAAACAATAGATCCCACAAGAACCTAAATTGGTCAACTATCCAAACCTAACCTCACCAAGGCTCTATCATCATATAATTAATCCATTTTACTAAAATAATGTCATATAATATAAGAAAATGTTCCCCATATCCTCTTACCTACTATTTGTATTCTCCTGTGCCCTAATTTTAAGCATCTTATGCTCCCATCCCTTCCATATCATCAAAACAAACATCCATCCATTTTTAATGTGGGTTGGGTTATGATTATACCCATCCCAACCTCCAATAGGTTCAAGAATAATATGAAGGAATCAGTCAATATCCACATAAAAACCACATCATGTTATAATGGTTGTTGGGTACCATGAACATAGTGGAAATAAACATCGTGATCTCCTCCTACCATGCATGACCCCCCACTATGCATCACATCCTTATCTCTTCTAGGCATCACCACCAACTATGATGTCATTTGTTAGTACTAAACTATGAAATGAGTATTAATTCTTTATACTAAATCTGGATAGAGAGTAGGGATTAGGGGGTAGCAAACCATCTATTTCATCACAAACTCAGATGTTTGGGGAAACACCCAGGACACATAACATTTGGTAATTGGTAAGGTTTTCCAACTTGGATGAGGTGTATAAATAAATAACATAAAGATACAATAGTATATAGTCTCGCAAAAACCCAACCTAATGGTTCACATTAACAATACTAACATTAATCATGAAACAAACTCATCACCTCCTGACATCCACCATCAAACACCACCACCGTTAGTTTAACACACCAAACAAGCATCCACACACACACACAAAACTTTTCCCCCTTTAAATTTCAAGTTAAATGATTTCTAGATTAAAAAAATTACCAAAAAATTACCTTTACTAAGGTATTTCATCTAATGTTTATAAATACTCAATTCATTAATTAAATTATGATGCTTTAATTCCACCCCACACACATTTAATTACCAAACCTTTCTATTTCAATTTTTTTATTACTAATTCATTCCATTACTCTCAAGAAACTACTGAAAACACACCACTTGACGAAACATATACCTTTCAAAAATTATCAATGCATCCAATTACAAATAAATCAATATATCCCAAAACTCTCAAAAAAATTAGTATAACTCTACCACTATACATCATCCCATGCCACTACTTATGAAAATGAAAGCATATTTTTTCTACCAAACACATTCCATAATCGAACCAACCAAAACCATCATCGTATGTTCCCCCAAAAATCCCCACAAAAATCAGAAGGGAATGAAATAAGCAAAAAAATAATTATAAAAATTATTTTATAATCCATAATTAATATAATGTTTCACTGGCTGAAAATTAGTCATCCAATCTTTCCAACACCATCATTATATGTTACTTAAAAATACCCATACAAAATACATGGAAATGAAGTAGGCGCACAAAATCTTATTATAATTAATTTAAAATCCATAATTACTATAATTTTAGAGAGGCAATTCAAAAAAAATACTTATTATGTTTCATTAGTATTCTCATATTTTCCATAATTACACAATAAATAGATTCATTAGAAATATATAACTGATTATACTTTTATGCATTGTGAGTTCAGGAAATAAATCATATAAAAATTCATATGTTCCAAATAGCCACCAAAATGCGCAACCTTCAACAAAAAATTTTAATTCAGAAAACTAATCAAGAATGAACAACCCCATAGGTAATGTCTCATGAGAAATTAAACACATTTAAGTTACAATTGAGTGAATTTCATTTGTTTTCAATAAGTGTTTGGGAGATCATGCCAATTTGTGTTGCGGTTTTGAATTTGACATTTGTTGTTATGGTCTTAAATTCGAATATATGTGTCAATTGTTTGTGAGGAGGGAAAATTTTTCTGAATAAGAACTAAATTACAAGAATAATTTTGGATTTTATCTTTATATATTATATAGAAAAGTGTTTTTAACAGTGTTTATTAAGATCATGGAATAACATACCAACCGACCAATGGGACTGAAACTACTACTTAGGTGGGAAGTCAACCCTAGCCAGCTGACATGGGCTGTAGTGGATTTTATGGCATAGAACACCCCAGATAGGTACAAGGGTGAATATGCGATATATCCTTATGGGGTGGCTCGATGGTGGAGGGTGCCTATATGGGGCAATGCTAGTAGGAGATGGGAGCGGACCTTCATTCACGCTCTTGGAAATTTTAGGATGTGCATTGATATAAACGGAAGCATGCATATCATGTAAACATTGATGTGGGTAATCGACTCTCAGCCACTATTCATCTACTAAAAAATATAGAAATAAGCTACATCGTTTGATCATATTGAACTAGACCATTCAATCAGTGCCACATGTCATCTTCTACCTCGAGCGCATCTAGGAGTCCAGTTCAATATAATCTTCAGAAAGTGACATCTGATTGATAGATTTGAAGAATTTATAGAATCATTTCATTATTATAATGATTCTAATATAACTTATTCATCATGAAAATTCTTTTTTTAGCATTTAATGAAGATCATATTGAGGACATACAGTGTGGATCCTTCCATCTAAAGAAGAAGGGAAAAACTGGGACCTAACCAATTACTGAAATAATTTGATTGGGGGGGGGGTAACTAATAACATTAAAGAAGGTTTAGTGAGGGGGGGGGGTATAACCATTTTTTAATGGGGGGGGGGTATAACTAGTTACTATTGAAATAAACATTAGTTTTAGGGGAGTATCTATTTAGGGGGTCTAACCGACACAAAAGGAGTAGTTCTCTATACCAAATATTCTAAATAGCTATGTGTTTTTGTTTATTTGTTATTATTGATTTAAGGGTGAGTCTGAGGATTAAAGAATTGAGATAAAGTCATTAATCATCCATATAGGTTGAATCAAAAGTAAAATAATTTGTAAAAATAGCATACCATTAATTCACCCCACTATCACCAGTACTTAACCTATCCTTGGAGACTCCATTTGATATCTATGAAAGGTCCCCTATATAGATCTAGAAAAATTATTGAGGAATAGATTATTTTAGTTTAGTGAGATAATAATGAATTCATACTTTATATGGCATTAACTACCACATATCGAGGAATAAAATTATTCCTTACCTTATATCTCTTGTCCAAGATATGAGAGATGAAATAATAGTGGGATTTCCTCATATTTATGAGGATGTTTCAACAAATCAATATAAAAAGAGAAATCTAAGAGATAATGGAATGAATCAGAATAAAATATAGATGTATTTAATATAATAGGTTTTCACTGAAGTGATGGGTCTCCCCAGAACCAAATAAATCTGGAATAAATAGAGAAATAATTATCAATAAATTATTAAAGTCAAATAATCCAAGATAAAAATATAGAGAATAATGTTTGAAGATATAAAAAGTGCTGATGCTAAAACTATGGATGACTACATTACAAGAGTAAATTATATTGTCAGAAATACAGGAGGCTTTCAGGAGAAGATGTATGCTTCTAATATTATAAAGAATCTTATGAGAAATTTCCTATAATGAATAAACTTAAATATTTCAATTATAAAAGAGAGATAATATTAATCATTAAATGGAATTCATAATATTCTCATAACATATGTAATTAGAAAATTCCCAACATTCAAGAAAAAATAAAGAGATGATATGACCTTTGAAGCCACGATAAAATAAAAAACTAGAATATAATATTATGATATATGATCTAGGAGGAAAGTTAGAAACTATTGTAAAGGAGGACATTTCAAAGGGAAAATTAGTACTTTTTGAAGAAAATAAAAAAACTGATTGAAATTTGATGAATTTAAGATGTTTTTGAATGATCTTATAGAAATACTAGTTGAGAAAGATGATGAATTATTTGATGCATAGTCTATGTTCCTTGTATCTCAATGCGATTTTAAGAATATGAAAGAATACATCACTAATACTGGTGAGCTCAAGGGTTAATCTTCTAAAGCTGCTGAGAAAATGGTTCACCAAAAAACGGTTGATTATAGACCAAATTAATGTCATTGTACATTGGATATTTCGAATAGTGTATATATGAAATATAAGTCTGGATCCAACAAGACCAAAATAAAAAATTAAAAAATATCTTCTATAAAGGAAGAGTGGGCTGATTCAGTAAGAAGGATTCCTCTTAAGTAGATACATCTACAATTTGTAAAAAGAAAAAAAATACAATCTTGAGAGTAGAACTAATATTAATATGAAATATTGAGATTTAGAGGTTAATTTTGGTGTTGTGGAAGTTTTGTTTATAAAGAATATTCATTCTGGTATAACATGAAACTACCGAAAAAATACATGAATGAATGGGGAGAAATGTTGAGCAGACGAGACCAAATTATCAGTAAGAGTATCTTGTGTCCAAGACAACATCTAATATGTCAATACAGTACTTAAATGAATGATTGATTGAAAGATGTGGTATATGTGGTCAAGAAGGTCACAAACATGAAAAATGTAATGTTTTTTTACCAAATTTTATTTCTCCTAATGATAATTAGAATATAATATAGATAGTGAAGAAAGATACAGTCACCAATAAATTTTGTGAAAAGTAGAGAATATTTAAAAAAATCACAAGTTTTGAAAATAAAAACACAACAAAGTTGTGAAAGATGAATAATTTTATGATGATGAGTTGTTTTATATTAATTAATTGAAAATAAAAATGTGTGAAAGGTGTTAAAAAATTGGGAACAACCTAAAACATTACTTAACACTCATAAAATAACAAGATATGAAGGATAACCCTTCCAAATATATGTTTAAAAGGAACAATGTAAAATAAATTTTGAGAGAAAACTATTAGTAAGAGTGATATTTATGAAGAAAAAACAGGTCCCTATTTATTCCCTTATTTAAATTCTTTGGTTCTACCATATAGGGAATTTGAGGAGATGGATTAATACCTTGAGGGAGAGAATATATGATTTGAAGCTGTCACATATTAACAATTTTATAAACCTGATGATTAATATAAAATTTATAATCTGAATATTTTTAAAAAACAATTATAATAAGAGAGTTGATATTATATATAAAAAGGGGAGCTATATGTATTTCCACTTGAACATTATGATGTTTTTTTGAGATGTGTGCAACAAATATCTTAATAATTTTCTCCAAATATCCCCTATTAAGAAGTTTTTTAAACAATGTTGAGAATGGTATCACATTAAAAAATCTGAATATCCTTAATTCATAGGTGACTTATCTCATGTTTTATAAACTGGGATTTCCAATGTAGACTTAGAGATTATTAAATGAATTCTTAATGCCTTAGTTCAGTGTGGTTTCATTCTTTGAGGAGAATATTAAGTGGAGGAGAAGTTGTTTTTTAAGAAACTCTTAAATAAATAAATTTATTCATTTCTAAATGGGGATAAAGAAAAGAAAGAATATTTATATATAATTAGTGAAAAAAATAAATAGAGGATATAATTTACCTTTTAATGAATTGAATTTGTTTTCAATAAGTGTTTGGGATAATATATCAATATGTTTTAAGGTTTTGAATGTGACATTTATTGAGATGATCATAAATTCAATGATATTTGTCATTTTTTATTGACTAGGACATATTTTCCTCAACAAGAAATAAATTAAATGAAGAATTTTGGATGTTATCTTTATATATTATATGGCCAATAGATTTTAATGATGTTTATTGAAAAAAAAGTCTAGAATAACAACCATCTAAGGGGACGACAACCACTTATGAGGTGGACAGTCAACACCTATCTAGCTAGCATGGGTGGTAGATGATGTTGTGGCATAGCTCACACAAGACAAGTTCAAGGGAGAATATATGATCCAATATTGTGGGGGTGGCCCGATGACGGAGGGTTCCAACACGGGGTGGTGCCAGCATAGCTAGGAGTAGATCTCGATACTAGCTTCTAGCCAACTTAAGAAGTTAAATGATATAAAAATAAGCATGTATATTTAGTAAAATTTTATTTGAGATAATAAACCCTTAGTCACTATTCATTGGTAAAACGTTTGTAAAGAATATTTTCATTTTGATCAAATCAACCTAGACTATTAGATCAACACTACACCTCGTCTTCTACCTCAAGCACATCAAAGACATTTGTTCTCCAAAATATTCATACAATGATTTTCTATTAATTGATATGTAGAATTCAGAGCATTATATAATCACCTGAATGATTCAAATATGATTCAATCATCATGAATATTTTTTTCCTTGTATAAAACGATCATACCGAGGACATACAATTTGAATAAAATTTTTTTTATGGTTACAATGAAGCTCATCATCACAATAATAGAACAATTGTGAATACATGATTATCAGAGAACTGATTCATTTGGGATTTGTTTTTAAATACCAATTGAGGTGATCATTTTTAGTTGATGATCTAAACAAACAACTGAGATCATTGAGAGAAAAAAACAGAGCCAATGAAGCACATTGATTTCACAAGATGGTTCCATATTTTCTCATTGTGTCTCTTCTTTTTAGATCACATAATGATGGATTTTTTTATATAGGAAATTGATTGTGGAAACTAAAATCAAATTTGGTAAATGAAGAAGAGAGAACATCTGCATGATTCACTTCCTATATACTATTATGTGAAGATTTTGGGAATAATGCCTGAAATATTATACTTGTATGAAGATTGTTTCAGGTAAATATTTTGAGAGTCATATCATATATGAAGTTTCTAGGCTCTCATAAAGTGTCATAAAATGTGTAGAGAATGAGATATTTCTCATGTTATCCATTTATGCGATATTTATTCTTATAATGAGAACATCTTTTTGTATTGTATGATCGATAATTCTTGAGGAGAAATATCTACACTTTCTTACTTGAATGATGAAGTGGAAGGAATTAACCTCATATATACTATTATGTGATACATTCATGGTATAATTTACATGAAAGAGATTTATTGAAACAAAACTACCATCTTATATTGCTTGAATACATTTTTAGATACTATAACAAGATATACCTATGTAAAGGGAGAGTATGATATTGTTGATATACATACATGAATGAAGTATATTATAAAGGTAGTATTATGGATATGTGATTAAACAATTTTCTAATACGATGATAATAAATAAGTGTATAAAGTTATTATATTGTAAAAAATTAATGAAAAATAAATTTATGAATAATGAGGTAATGCATGGAGGTTAGACAAATCCACAATATTAATTTCATTTATAGTGTGTAGTGTGTTGCGACTAAATCCAGGACTGAATTTCAATCAATGTTTCATATGAAAATAATATATGAGTTTTTATTCTAAATGTTATCAGGTCTTCAACAAAAGAAATAATTTTTTCCTAAGGAAGGTTTTAATGAGGAAGATGATTATACAATGTTATAAAAAAAATTTCAGCATGAAAATCAACAATGTAAAGATACATGATGTTGTACATGATTTATTGTGATTCAACATGCTCATGGTGGATGATTAGGTAAATATATTTCTAAAATTGATCGATCTATCTAAAGAACGAGGATACAGCTGGGAGGTCTAACCAGTTGCAATAATAGTGTGATTGTGGGGGTCTAACTAATTACTAGGAAGAAGTTTCAATTGGGGGGGTGTAACCAACTGTGGAAGGCTGATTGGAATAGTGGTTATAACCAACCTGTAATTAGGGGGGGGGGGTCTAAAAATTTACCATTGTAATCACCTTATATTTTATTAGAGAATAAATATTAGGGATATAACGTATTGAAAAAGGTGTAGGTTATTGTATCGAACCATTTAGATCCCTATGTTTTGTGATTTTATTATTATTATTATTTATTTGAGGGTGAGGTAAAGGACCAATGATGAGGGATTAGTACTTTCATTAGTCATTGAGGTTGAATAAAATTTAAAATAATTTGTAAAAACAATATACCATAGATTCACCACCCTCTCAGTGGTACCTAATCAATCCAAGAACCCCGCACAAATGAGATTACTCCCATGCTATTTAATTTTTGTTAATAAAATTAATTATATTATTAAGTCAACCCATAATATACAACCAAAGTAATAAGTTCATAAAATTACAACAAATGGAACTAAATATAGAGATAATAAAGATCTCCTACCTCAATCGAATGTTTAGTGTTATTCAGGAAAGAAAAGACGACTAAGAATAAGTGAAACACAAAAGGAAACACCCTAAAAATAAAATAATGACCCACCAAACCCTATCCAGAATAATGTAAAATTAGTCCTTGATCAATTTCTATCCTAGAAAATACGATCATCAAAAAAATAAAACCTTATAAGTAAGATTATATAGAGAAAAAAGAAGGGAAGAGAATAGATAATACCTCAATTTAAGTGACTTCAATCCAGATGAACTAAGGTTTTCAAAATTCCTATAGGTACATATGACAGGTGATGAGAGTTCAATGGGTCAACTATGGATTTATAAAAGAAGAAAAAACAAACCGAGAATGTAAAGGCACTTCATTTTATATAATAGGATTTAAATTCCTTCTTCTTGATTTAGGGGATCACAAAATAGATACAGTGGTTATATGATAATAGATGATCCTGAATTTAATCCCTTGTAACCCCTATTTTTTTCTGCAATTTAAAAAACTAAGTCGAATTTTTTTTACTACTACCAATGCCTTCACTATAGTGTGGTATATTTTATTTCATCCCCAATTCCCTCCATGACCATACACTATGACTTTTCTCTAAGAGGTTGACCATTTTACCTCCCCATGCCCAGGACTAAAATATAGTGAGCAAAAACCCACTATTTCCCCCTCCGTCGCATGACATAATTATTCCACACAACTTAAACGCCCCTACTCCTAGACCTCATCGTGTGGTGGTCTACATATATCCCATTTCTCATAGGAAACCCCTCTAAATTCTACACCCAATTCGCCCTTTAAAACGGTCTCCCAATTCCATTTTCCCATTGATCACTTCACATAGAATGCAATCCTAGGTGACATTCCCTATAAAATGGATATCTAGGCCATTTCACTGGCCTTGGTGCATCCTAACACAATACTATCAACTCCATGAACTCCCTCCAAATACCCAAGGCCAAAACATCCTTCCCTATGCTTGATATCCCAAGTAAGGTTTAAAACGACCAAGACCATGCCCACCACCATGGAATTGCGACTCTTCGAATGCCCTAAACTCCCCTCTAGCCTCTGGGGCACCTTTAAACTCCCTCTCAATATTACCAAGCCCCTAAAAAATGTAAAGGGAGGGTTTCATAAATATGTACCCTCACAAAAATTAATTGATGGATATTCAGCAGGATATCAATATTAATAAATTAACCATGTACACCTTAGAAATATATACAGATACTATTTATATATGGATAATTATTGATCAATTGGCCGTGTTTATGTATGAGGTTCCTTAAGGAAAATTATATGTATTTTTATTCATTATTTTCATATGATGGTTGCATTGAAATTATTTTTTGATATGTGTATTACAAAATTATATAACCTCTCAGTTCATTGATAGGTCTCATGTGATAAACTAATATATTGAAGTGAGTGTCCTCACCCTAGGATGTTTTGGGATAAGGTATTTATGGTATGATAATAATTTTCAAAATAGAATATTATAGCACTATAATACCATTTATTGATATGTATGTGATTTTTATTTCCATTTTTTATACTCATGTTATAATTTATATAACATAAATTAACAATTTATTACATCCATATTATTTATTTTATATTTATAAAACGTTATAATCCAACATACGGTATAACTTATTAAGCATCTGAGATCATACATTATATTATTTCCCCATTTCCCAAGGAAACCTTGAAAAATGATTTGTGTAATTTAAGGATAAAAATTAAGAAATGATAATGTTTTATATATTATTATGATATAATTTATATTTCAAATGTTTTGGAATATTCATGTGTATATCTATTCTCTTGAGAATAATAAACTTCTTGTTTCTTTATAAAGTGATCTTATATATTATTTTTTCTGTTATAATATGTAATGACTAAAATTTTTATTTCTTATATATATATCCATGTGTTTTTTGTAATTTAGTATAATATATGACACATACTAGAAAATAAAAATAAATTATTTTATTATTTAAGAATGCTAAAATAATATCCAATAAAATACCCACTATTATAACAATTAGACACATAAAAAGGACTATTAAATTTCATAAGTACATTATACATTTTTCAAAAATATGGTGTATTATAACTAGAAGAAATAAAGGGAAATATACATGGAAGAAAATTAAATTCACTAAAATAAACCCTATGAGTTTGAATTATCCTATAAATATCACCCAAGACTTAAATATCGTAAAAGGAAAGAGATGGATTAAAAAAATGATAGAAATTATCATCGAATGAGTAAGAACCTTTGTAAGCGATGCATTGAATGATTAAGTTAGAATTACAATGTATTTATAAGGAAATATGGTCATTTTCAGTTATAACTATTGTCCAATATGAATGATGGACATTATGACCATTATTAAATAAGATAGTTGGTTATTATTATTTTTGGTTATATAGATACCATTATACAACTGTCAAGATTATTCTATGATGTCACAAAAAATTTATTATTCAAGAATATAAATATATTATTTCTTGAATATGTTGTATGATAAATGTATAAGTTTGAAAGAAAACTTATTTTCAATAAATAATATTTTAAAACACTTTTTAAATGATAATATAATTTAACAAAGTCCTAATAATGTTTTATAACAACCAGAATGTTTATTATGCTAGAAATACAATTCGTTTTATATAATAATATTTTTATTTGAATGTTAAAATTCATATTTTTAGAGAATTATTTTGATAATATAAAAACCATTTTTAGACTCATAATAAAAAAATTATCAAGGGTTAATTTTTCAGAAATTTTTAAGTGGTTTTTTGGCGAAAAAGTGATAATTAGCATTTCATGAGAACTGTGATATTATGACATCATTATAATGTGATCAAGAAAAAAAAATTATGAAACATTATATTAATTAAAAATTTCAATTAACAAGTATAATTTTTTTTCCAAATATCAATTTTAATTTTAAAATTTATACTTTACATTTTAGAACAAAACAATTATTTTTTGAGATAAAAATTATGATTTTTTTTTGATTTTGGAAACTATATTGGTTAATTGGAAGGAGATATTTTAATTGGGAAATATTTTAAGGTCCAAAAAATAAAAATCACTCATTAATAATACTATTTTTTTATAATTCATTTCACCCACAATTGGTTGGATTATATAATAAAATAACCAATATTTAATCTCTTAATACCACCTCTCCTGGAGTATAAATACCCACCCTCATACCATTCTACCATATCAAAATTCAAAGTTCCCTCATAATATAAATCCAATTATTCTATTAAAATTACCCCTCTTTAGTCTTAATGAGTTTTACAGTTTAAAGGTCCGACTCTATGCTAAGATTCTCAAGAGAGGTAACAGTTTCCCCAATCTTCGCCTTTAAATTTTCAATTGGAATTAATTTTTTATATCATATTTTAATATTCCATTTCATATAAATAAAATTTATAATTCCGTGTTATTATTATCTATTTTAATTATTTTCAATTATATATCACTTAATCCATCTCATTATAGATTTTTTATAAACCTTTATAAATCTTGAACTATCATATAATTATAAAAGAAACCTAAATTTTTGTAACGTAATGTGTGGGTGGTTTTCCGAGTACAGAAATACCTATCTAGGTATAAGAAGATGATTTGGTTTTTGATCATATATATATAGAGTTGAAAACCCTAAAAAATATGGTATGGTATATCCTGATCATCATCCTAGTGCACGGTTAACGAGCCCTAACATCACATATGGTTTGACACTATTAAAGGATATTATTGGATGCTCTACAAACTATTTAAATACCATTAGGAAGTATTTATATATCATTTTATTCGTCTCCTAAATTTTTAAATTAGTATATAGAACTATATAGACACCTTGAAATATTATTCCTTTTGAACATCTAATGACTAAATTCTCATATCAGTAATTTATAAAGGGTTGTTTTTTGTACAATATGAAATCCCGAGTTATTCTTTATGAGATTTCCAGTAGATATATTTAATGATTCTTTTATTGGGTCAAATATATTATTATATATAATTATTTCTTTTATATAGTAAATTCTTGTGAGACAAATATCATTGAGAAATTTTTCTATGTATTTAATTTTTTATTACTTGAACATTATTGAAATCCTTCATTATGTGATGGCATAAAGTGGACTGTTATGAAAAGGGTGGGGCCAAAAACCATATAGCCCCTCAGTTCACTATTATGTCTCATGAGACAAATATGATAGGTTAATGGAATCTCCTTTAAATTTTATATAGGATATCATGGAAAAATGACTTGATGATATATTCAACATGTTCTACATTATGCATTCTCATCACTATGTAATCAATTATTGTTATCTAAGAATTTATTCATTGTTGTATTGGAATTGATTTATTTATGATCTTAGTTTCATTTAATATGACATAACTTAATTATTTATTCATGCCATAATACATATTTATAATTGCTTCTGCTGTACTCTATACCATTTTTGAGAATTTTATCTCACCACATTATATTATGTTCCTTTTCCCAAGGAAACCTAGAAGAGTATTGTATATAAAAAATGCACTATAAGAAGAATAATACTATTTTTTATTGTTTTTAGATGATTTATTTATTTCAAATGTAATATAATACTACCTTATATATCTAATTTATTAAGACTATTAAACTACCAGATCCTCTAAATTTTTGACTATGTACCATTGTAATTAAACAACCACAATCTCCATGATTCAGGAGTTAGTATTTTTATATAATAAATAATCCCCAAATCTAGGTTACAAGATTTAGGATTAAAATAGTTTATATTTGAGATTATTTTTTAAAATCCTCATGATCTAGATTTAGAAAAACATAGTTAAACTAAAAAACATTATGATGAACCCATAGATAACTGTATAAAATATTCTAAAATGGGTAGAAAAAACGATATTAATTAATGGTATGTGAATTGGAAAAGCATAAATAAAATTTGATAATTAATATAATTACTCAAAGTTTAATTTTTTTGTGAAATTTATTATTTAATGATGCCCAATTTATGAAATGAGACTGATGTCAACATTTTTGATTATTATAATGATTTTTTGAAATATGAAATCATTTATATATCTAGAATATTTCTTTAGATTAATGAAATAGGTTATGGAATCTGTAGGTTTTAAAACCCTAATAAATGTACATTAAGTCCAAGATAACTAGTTCATTTAAATAAAGATAAGAAATATGGTAAAAATATAAAATTCAATTGTATGATTTGTATTATAAATGTAATTATCCTAGGTAAATTAAGTATATTAAAATTTAAAAGGGATGGAGTAATAATAAATATTGTTATGTACTTTTATGATTAATATAAAATATATTATACTTTGGATGATATAATTATACTAAATTTTCTAATTATTATATATTATATTTATATAAAACTCACTCGTTGAAAACATTGATTAATACAAGGAATTTTCAATGATAAATGAAATAATAATTTCATTTTCTACGAAATCAATTGATTTTTATTATTTTATAACAATTTTAATATATTATATAATATTAAAGAAAAATTAAAATCTATTTTATAATATATCAAACATTATATTATTCCTTAGATATTATCATAGGGTATAATACATTTTATCATAAATTTTAAACATTTTTTTCATACTTAATTATGAAATATACAATAAAAGGTTATACTCTTTTTTACAACATCACTTTTTTATGATTGTCTTCAAATATTTATACAGCTATAAATTTGGGAATTCATCAACAATTCACACACACACACACACACTATCATATATATATATATATATACATATACATATGATATTTTAATTCAGTATTCATATAAATATTACTCATTTTTTTGAGTCAATTATGTTTTAAACTATCAATTTTTCATTTTATTCAAATTTTTATTGAAATATTTTTTTGCTCTAAAATTAGAAATATATTTTTTCATTAATTTCATAGAAACTATATTATGAGAAAAGGTAAAGTAATTTGAAAATATTTGTAAGCATTGTTTTACTTATTAAACATAATTAAATGTACCATGAATCAACAACATGTAGTGACAATATTTTGAAAAGTTGTTATTTATATATTTAATGGCATGGATTAGAATAGAATTAACAATTTAAAAATCACTTAATAATAATGAGGGAATTATTTATTTATGTGGGGTAGAATGTTAAATCCTTATTTTTTTAATGTTATTTTTATTTTGTTTTAGAAAACTTACACCTATGATATATTTTTTTATTATATATATATATATATAAATTATTTTATAAATAATAATATTATACATGTATTTAATAAAAAATTGAATGGTGCATCAAAATTTAGATCTCTCATGAAATATTCATTTATTTACTGATATAAGTAAAAAAAATTCTTTTATTTCATCCTAATAGTACAGATAAAACTAGAGAGTTACATTTTCTATAATAACAATAACTAAAAGCAAAGAACATATAACATTATATGACAACAACATAACCTTGACCACCAAGGGATCATAGATTACAAATAATGACAATAAGAAACATACATTTTTATGATAAAGGAAACTATAAGAAATTGAATAGAAATGGTAAAAATAATAATATAATGATATTATTTATTTAAGATGTTAGATTGAATTATATTTATATTGGCTAATTAATCATTGGCGGGGTATTCTGACTATTTTAAAAGTATTTTGAGCATCCAAATCACTATCGAAACACTATTTGATATATCCAACACTTTTTAATTTCTTCAGAATATCCATGAATCATGGTATTTATTTTACTAGATTTAAATATCTCAACTCATCTATATCCTTTAGCTTGTGAAATACCACAAATGAATTGACCATTTATTTTCTAATGATAACATCTTCATGTTCATAGATAAAGGGGATATCGACAATTCAAAGGAAAAATCCATTTTTTGGATTTATGCTCTGAATTGTTTTATTATGTTAAAATTATGATTCATTATTGAGTATATATTGAGTAATAATATAGTATTAATTCATATCATTGAATAAGATGAGCAAAAATGGTTACTTTTTTACGAAATAATTTGAAAAACGATATGTTTATGAATGATTTTCTAATTTATTATAAATATTATGAGAATTTTGAAATATTTTATAGTATATTTTTTTTAAAAAATTTGGAAACATATGTAAGATGGAGTTGATTCCTTTAAAAAGTGGTGTAAAAAAGTTAATAATTTTTTCTGAAACCCATTTAAGGACATATGACAAAGGCATCAATAAACCATTGAGTTAGTATGTTCTTGAATATAATCAATTAATTTTATTTTATTTTTTTATTGAAATGAGTTATATATAAAACCTTAGAAGTTAAAAAGTGATTTATAATTAAGGGTATTTTTGAGTGGTTGAATATATTCTTTGGAATGTTTTAAAATTATAAAAAAGATAGCCCATCATCTCAGGAAAGTCTGCAATAATTGAATCCATGACCGGAGGGTGACAAGGGTTAACCATATACTAGTAGATTATGTGATGAAATAGATGTCATTAGAAATAATGATTATGTTGATTTAGGGAACATATGACTTATCATATATATTAATACAGGACTAAAAAATGATTTGGTGCTTAAGTGATTAATGTTATTTCATAAAACGTTCACTATATTTTTGGGGAAGATTTGAAGATTAAGGTAAAAAAAATGTTATGAGATTTTATTTGAGGATCAATGTTGAAATTTTCTTTTAGAAGCACATATGATATTGAAATTTCTTTATGGTGATTCGGGTCATTTATGAAAATGATTATCTTATATTTAATATTATATGACTATGTCATATATATTTTTTTGTATGAGACTTTATGAGTGATTGCTTAGATTTTGAGATATATAGAATTTATCATGGAGGAATATGTCAAAAAATCATTAGAAAATTTGGGTTTTAGTATTAGTCAGGAATATATTGATGAGATTTTAGGATAGTTATTTATGGAATGGCCTATGTTGAATCTTTAGTGATATTATTGATTTTTTGAGATAAATTTATTGTTTAACCATATGAAGGTTTATACATTTAAAGAATTATCTTACATTATTTTATCCGTTATAGTTTTTCGTAATTTATAAAGGAAGGATTTATAGTTTTTTATATATCTATAGAAGTATATGATCTGATGGAAGTTTATTTTAGGGAATTATTCATAAAAAAACATTTATAATACTCATCATTTGGAGAAAAATACTAGGATGTGATAGAAATTGATTAAAGGATGAAATTATTCTTTTAAAGTATTTATATTTTCCTTACATTCTTAATATAGTAACAAATTACTCAACTATAGGAAAAATATATGAGAACAAAAATTAAACATAATAGTTTCTCTTCCAATGAATCTATAGCCTTCTTCACACCTCTTTGTTTTATTTTTTTATAGTCTATTACTTTCCTACGATCATTCAAGTTCTTGTGATCAATAATATTTGTAACTCTCCAACCCAATTTGGATATTATGATTCTATTTCATGTCTATATTTTGACTTCCCACTAAGGTTATTATATTTAGAAATCCTAGTTTTTTATTATTCTAGATGACTTTTTTATTTTTTCATTCCCTCTTTTTAAGAGGAAATTTTATTAACCCTTTTTATGATGTCTGATTTGAATGACGATATTTTCAGATGTAAAACATTTGATTACCATGATCAAGTTGAATTAATGGGTAGCTTTTTTACAGTGGGGGATGTAATAACCTAATATTTTAAAAATTACACTCTGTTTAATAGCATATAAATCACCCAACCCAAAGACAAAATGACCCATGAAATATTTTTTTGAATAAGAATGTCATGACATAGATGTTAAATTACAGTTAATGAAAATGATTAACTAATTTATGAAATATATATAAAGTTAATTTTCAATAAAAATGAATTGATAAATTCATGTAAAATGATCACTAAATTTTTAGTAAAGTCATTTTTTGTTTAAAAAATACATGTCTCATAAACATGTTTTCATGTTTTTTTGTGAGTGAGTATTATAATTAATTTTAGAAAAATTCAGAAAGTTTATTTTTAAAAAATTATATCATATTTTAAATAATATTATAGATATTTTCCTATGGAATAAAAATTTCATTTTCCTAATAAGTATTATTTTTCCACGAATAGTGAAATATCCATATTTTTATTGAAAATTTTATTTTTTAAAGTATTTACAAAGACATATTCAATTTTGGATTATTTTTAAAATTTAATAAGTTTATTTTTATTAAAAACAATTTAGTAAGATCCTTTTGGATGAATTTTATACTCTATTTTTTATAAATACATTTTATACGTAAAAATACATTTTTTAGAAAATCCACTTTTCATCAAATTTGTTTGGTTTAAAATTAAATTAAATTATACCAATTATTTGTTTTGAATATTTAAAATTAGATTACATTATTTTAAAATGGAGTTAAATTTATTTATGTGTGTTTATTTAACTTTTTTATTATTAATAATAAGTGTAGTAAATGTTTTTTACCATAACAAAGGAAAAATGTGTTAATTATTGGTAAAAATAATTTGACAAGGAATAAAAATTTAATCTAACCAATGAATTGAATTTATTTTAAGATTAGAGTACATAAATTATCTTACAATATTAATATATATTACTTTTTTTTCTACTGACACTCATTATGACCTTTATATTACTTTTGGAAACGAAAAACGTGAAATGTCACCTTCTTACTTTTAAATATCTATTAAGTGTTTAAAAAAGGACTAAATAAGGTTATATATGAATATCAAAGAGTATGTCGTGAAAAATAAAATTATTTCCTTAATAATAATTTATTTTTAATTTTCATTATTAAATAATTACTTTATATTCTTATGCAACATAGACACAATATTGTTTTGATAAAAAATTAAAAAAAGATTTTAAAACATTAAAAGTAATATAAATGAGTGATTAATTAAATTTGAAATATTTTATAGATACTTTTAACATATTTGAGGTGTGTTAAAGTTTTATATTAAAAATTGATCTTTGTATTGTTTTTTATGTAAAATTAAATGAATATTTTAAAAATTAATATTTATAATATTTTATAAAAAAATGTTTTATTGAATGATTTAAAATTATTAAAATTTTCATATTCATCCAAGTGAATTTAAAATGGTTGATAATATCCAACATATAATATTTACGGGATTTTTTTCTTTTGTAGTAAATTTTGTGACTGCTAAATAGTAAAAAATTTAATACTCTAGTAATTGTCAAAAACGGTTGAAACTGGCTAAAACAAAACAATAAGGGTTAAAAAATAAACTATAATTTTTGATTTTTTATTTTATGATAGTATTTATTATCATAATTATATTATCTTAAAATGTAATAATATTAAGACATTTCAATATGAAAATTAATTTATATTAATTTAATAATTTAATAAATTCTAAGTCTTCCCCTCCCATCTCTTATAAAAGGAATCTATTATTCTATTCTTTTACACATCAAAAAATATTTGGTTCATCCAATAAATAAAAAACTAAATTACTATAATCCATACTCATGTCCTAGTTTCCATTTTTAATCATAAAATCAACCTAGGAATGATTTGGGTTTAATCCTTAATAGGTTTACTGAAGAAGATTTATAGTTCTTAATCAAGCATTTTAATTTTATTTTTTATTATAGATCATTAAAAATTTCATCAAACCTAAATAAATAATAAAACTAGTTTATTCCATATATTTAGATTTTATATGTAATTTGAATAACTTATATCCATATCCTCTTGCAACAAATGGGATACCAAACCATCATTCATGTGTATAGTAGACTACCGCCCTACGAACCAATGTAATTCGTTTCCCATCATCACTTATAACTTATAGTTATAAATATGGATTTAAAATATATATATATATATATATATATGATATATATGATATATTTATCAATTTTTAGATTCAATATATATTCTATTTTCATAACTTTTCATTCACTAAAAAATGATAACATCGTTTGTGCGTGTATGGGGACTACGACCTTCATGAAGATAAATGATTCATTTTAAATCATCACATCCAATGGATGATATATCAATATATATTTAATGAAATGATATTGTATTTATTATATAATTATAATTAAATAATTATACAGTTCCAATTACCTTCTTTCCCCAATGATCATTAAAAAATAGAAAGGTTATTGATGCGTACATATGACCCACTGTCTCCATGATTGTAACATAGTTAATTTTTACTATCTATATTTCATGGTCGGTTTTTAAATTATAATTTATTTATAAAAATGACTATTATCTCATAATTATTATTCTTGAGATGATGGGATAATGAACTTTTTGATCATAGTCATCATTTTTGATATATTAGATGAATATCATCAGAACATCCAATATAAACTAAAAGAATTAACTAATTGAAAATAACATGGTAATAAATTAAATAAAAATTAATGATTAACATGAAAAATTAAATTATTAATATTATTTTATAATTTATGAAGATAAAAAAAATAAACTATGAATTTGATTCAAGGTACAATAATCCCTTTTAAAAGTCCACTATTAATGTTTTTCTCACAACTCTTTTTCTACCATGAACATATTTTTTAAAATATACTATTAATTTAAATATATGGATGTAAAATAACTAGAAAGTAAATTTTGCTCAATTTTTTAATTTATTTGATATTCCTATAAAATATTTTATATTTCTTCAAATAAAAACTCCATTTATCTTCATTCGTGGTATTTTAGTTTGGAAAACTGGTTTTAAAAATAAATGGAATTTTATTTTTGAAAAGAAAGAGTTTTTTAATATCCGGACATTTTTTTCATATGGGTTGAAAATATTTTTCAACGGTTTTCTGATAAGCGATTAAAGAATAAGTTTATTTATTTATTTATGATATAGTATATGATAAATAAGGATGATGACAAGTGATATAGAAAAAAAAATATACAATGGATGATCATGATACAACTAATATGATGGGTGTGCCCAATATATCTAATATGATCGGTGTACCCAGATAGTTCTCTAATGCATTTGGTTGTTTTCATTATCTTTAGAGGACATACTGACTAAGGTTACTGGGGAAATACATCTTATTGATTTAACTGGGATCTATTCATTTCTAACTCATGTTATGAATATAGTTCTATAAGTTTCCAGTAATATATATTTATATGATTGATATGGGTTTCCTTTGAGAAATAGTTATGTGTTTAAAATGAGGAAATGTTTTATTTCAAAAGATAAAATAATATTTAGATAAATTTAAAACTTTTTTGTGTTTTCATTTTTTTCAATATACTAATAGTTTTATTCTATTTTATGTCCCTTATAACACTTTTTATGATCATCATATGTTATAAATTTATTTTAAAAGTGTTTCAGGATGGGTAAGAACAAAGAAGAAGTATAGTTGAAATTCATAATGATTTTTCATCAAAAGAAAACTTGTTTTTTTGAATGTTTATCATTGTAAGAAAATGGGTAATGATAATAATTAACCACTTTTTTAGATACTATTTTGGTTATGTATTCTTTATTAATAAATTATCTAAAACTCTAAACCTTAAAGATACTCTAGAATGAAAGAAAATTAATCCGTCAAAAAAAATAATGATTATGTATTGTTTAAGGATGAGTCCTTATAGTTGGTATCAGATTACTGTTTTGATTAATTTATATATTACAATAATTTCATGTGAGGTTATCATAGGATAGTTGGACACGATCACGAGTTTATAATATTATCGTTGATCATAAGTTTTTGTGATAAGAAAATTATATTTAGGTTTTATCAGGAAGGATTATTTCAAAACAATGCAGTTTAATTTTTAGGGATATAACCCAAACGTTATTAGATAACCTTTGAGGTTAAAAATATATTTAATATTGATGTTATTTAGGTTGTTTTTGAGGATTTTATGGTAAAGGTATTATGAAATATATTTGTGTATTGCTTTTACGAAGTTCATTTTTGTTTCACATGAAATAATTAATTTTATGGTTTAATTATGTTATTTTATATAGATTAAAGATTATTTATTAAGATCAAAGGAAATATAATCTAACAAAACATTTTTAATACTTGTATATGAATGGATCCTCACTATCACAGAAAAGAATTTTTTAAATGTTTTTGAAATATGTTTTAATATATAAATTACCTATAAGAAACAAATTGATCTATACAATTTTTTTTTATTTTTTAAAAAATTTCATTAAATAAAGGTATTTATTTTTTTTCATTTCAAAAAACTAATTCATCCATATCATCCAGTAAAGAAAATACGTCCAAATAACTGAATTTTTTTCAGGAGATATAGATTTAATTCTAGAAGACAAATGTGAAAAGAATAACATAATTAAAGATCCAGATTTTTGTATTTAAGTTAGGAATTAATTATTATGTTATAAGTATAAATCCTGATTGAGATGATATAGAATAATCATAAGGACATATCTCATATCATTAAACAATACAACAAATCATGGTCAATGTTTTAATAACTATTTTAATGAAGTATGTGTTTATGAATAATATTTTAATATATTCAAAATATTATGGGAATTATGAAACACTTTACAGTAGGGTTTTTTTGAAAATGTTGAATCATATGGTATATGCAATCAATAACATAAAAACTTTTTGTAGAAAAATGTATAATTATTTTGGAGGCACTCATTTATTAATAAATTATATAGGGATGAATAATACTTTGATTTTATACGTCGTTGATGACAGTCAAAAAAGATTAATTGATTTTATAGAGATTTAACTATATAGAAATAATTTTAGGTTAAAAATTTATTTTATGATGAGTGATATTTTTGAGGATATTCATTTTATATTTTTTGTAATGTTAAAGGAACAAGGAAAAAAACTTATCCTATATGTCAAGGTCATAGGGCATAAAATCAAGATCAATGGGTGATAAGGGGGGAAATAATACCACTAGATTACATAATGAACTCATTAATATAAAGTTAAAAATAAAAAGTAAGATAAATTTGAGAAAATATGTTTTATAATATTGATAAAATTGGGATTAAAAAGTGATTTGGATATTAAGTGATTAATGTTATTTTGGAAAAGTTCCCAATGTTTTTGGGAAAAATTATATGAATAAAGTAAAAAACATTTATGATATTATTTTAGGACTAAAAGTTTAATTAAATTTTTATGCATATGTTATTTTAATGTGACTTTATGTTGATTCTTGTTTTATATGGAAATTATTAGTACATATTGGGGATTATATGACCAGGTAATATATATTTTTGGCATTATAAATTATGATTGATTGATTTTGTTTTGAGATAGATGAAAAATTTATCATAGGAGAATATGTGATAACATTATTCAAAAATATAAATTTTACTATTAGGTTAGGACATTTTTATGAAATTTAAGGATAGTTATTTAGGTAATGATCTAATTTAATCCTTTTGAGATATTAATGAATTTTAGAGATAAATTATTTATTTCTCTATATAAATGTCTACTCATTTTTTGGATTTATCTTAACTTTTTCTATCTATTATGATATTTTTTAAATTAAAATGATATTAAGTATAACTTTTTATCCATTTTTGGTAGTATATGTTCTAATGAAATTTTATTTTAGTGAATCTAACTTAAAAAATAAATCTTTAATACTCATTATTTGACGGGAATTATGATATTTGGATATAAATTTATTAAAGGATGTAATTATAAATATCAAGTAAGTATATTTTACTTATATTTTTAAATGGTATGAAAAAAATAAACTCTAGGAAAAATATCTAAAAATAAAAACATTATCCTACAAATTGGTCTTCAAATGAATTAATAGTATTTTTCACACCTCTTTGAATTATGATTTTATAGATGTTGACTTTATCATGATAATTCACTTTATTTGATCAATAATAACAATCAATCTCATAAATCTTTTGGAAATTATTATTTTTTGAAAATCAATTTTTTTACATCCCACTAATGTTTTCTTATTTTTAGACCTTGTTATATTTTAATCCAGATGACATTCTTATTTCCCTTTCGATCTTTTTAGGTTGATATTTTATTAACCATTTTTATGATGTGGGATTTGGAAAAAGGTATTCTTAAATGGAATAACATTTATTACCAAGATCGAGTTAAAATTGAGAGGATGAGATTTATTATGGGGGGGGGGTTGTAACACCAAACTATTGTCGAAAGAAATAATGCTAGATAATATACATGACATACAACACTGATCCTAAAAACCCCATGAAATATAATTATTCAAATACAACTAAAATGACCAAACTATGAAATTGGAAGGTATAAATAGGGTTAAATAATTTATTAAATATACATATATAATCTCCTCAATTAGAACACAATGATAATATTTTGGTAAATAATCACTCAATTTTTAGTAAAGTAATTTTATGCCTCAAAAGTACACTTCAAAATAATTTTTAATTTATTTATTTTTTATGAGAATATTATAATTAATTTTCAGAACTTTTTGAAATGTTATTTAATAAAAATGATATTATACTTTAAATAATCATGTCCAAATTAGTTCAATGTAAAGTTTTTATATTTATCCTAGAAAGCTTAATTTTTCCATGAATAGTGAAAAATACTGATTTTTATTAAAACATTATTTTATTTTAAAGTAATTAAGAAGGAATATTAAATTTATTTAGCTTTAAAATTTAATAATTTATTTTTGTTAAAAAAATTAATTATACAAAATACAAAGAATTTAATAGTTGAATTCATTATAAAAATATTTTATACTGAAATGGAATTTTTTTCAAAAACCATTTTCATTGCGATTTCATGTTTAAATTAAAATGAAATTTACCACTAATTAATTTATATCCATTTTAACATAAAAATTAATTCACATTAATTTAATATGTTACGAAATTCCAAGAGTTTGGATCCCAATCATATAAAGGGTACCAATTATTCTCTTTTCATAACACATCATGAATCATTTTTTGGCTAATACCTACCCCAAGACATTACTAAAAACCCTAAAAATTTCTTAAAATAATTTTTTTTTGTCAAAATATCATCTTAGGAGGTATTTTAGTGTCAACCTTTGTTGGTTTTCAAAGGAAGAGGTATAGTTCTAAATCAATCATTTTTCGTTTATTTCTTATTTAATCTCAGTAAAACATTATTTGAATTTTATTAAATAATAAAATAATTATATTTAATATAATGTGATTTTATTATGTTAATGTAATATCCTATACCCATCTATTCACCCATATAATGGGAAATAAAATACGTGTTCGTGTGTACGAAAGACTATCACCTTACAAAATGATGTTAGTCATTTTCTATCACCACCGATAACAAGTGGTTAAAATGATGGATTTAATGTATATATATAATCTTAATGACAAATTTATAATATTTTACAAGTAATATATCATATATTTTCTTAAATATCAATTCATTGAAATAATATAATATAGTTTTTGCATATGTGTGGACTACCACCTCTACGAAGAAATGCAATCCTTTTTTAATCACCACATCACATGAATGATATATATATATGTATATTTATTGATATACTATTTTGTTTGTGAAATAATTGTTTTTTAAAGTTAAAATATATATTACATTATTTTAATAATTTTCAGTGAAAAATGGAAATATTAATCCTATATACGTACGACATACCATCTTTGTTAATGTATAAAGTTCATTTTCCATTTCCAGATTTCATTAATGGTTTTAAAAATATTATTTCTGTATAGAAATAATAATTATCCTATGATGATTACTGAAATTATTATTTTATAACTCACTATTTGACCACAGTCTATCTACCAAAGTCGTTTTAGACATATGCACCGAATATCATCAAAACATCTGATATAAACAGAAATTGCAAAGTAATTGAATATAACACAGTAATAAATAAAATAAAAATGAATAATAAACTTGAAAATGAATATAAATAATATAATTAATTAATTAAAGAACAATATTAATGATGAAATAGAATGTACGTGACGAGTTAGATTTATTGTAAGGGAAAGTATTTTAAAAATCCTCTTCGAAAGTTCCGCTTACATCTCCTTTTTATTTAATGACCATATTTTCAAATATATATTAAAAATGTATTTATATAGAAATAAATACATTATAAAAGTTATTTTATTTATCTTTTTAATTTTTTAATTGGGTTACAAAAGTAATGTTTTCACCAAATGTCATAAATATAATTAAAAAACACAAAATAAATGTTCTATTTTAATGTATTCAATGATAAAGGAATTTCCCACTACTTTAAAAGTTATTTAATTTTTGGATTCATTTATGATATTTATTGTTTTATTCAATTAAAAATAACATTTCCCTTCCATATTGGAATTTTTTTATTAAAAATGGGTTTTGAAAAGAAATGTAATTTCAATATCTAAATTTATCTTTCATGTGGATTTATTATCTTTCTAATGGTTTTATGATTAAATATGCAAGAATAAAAATGTTTTATTCATGATATGGTACTTTTGAATCATATATGATGATGGGTGAGGCTAATATATGTTATATGACGGGTGTTCCCAATATATATTTTTTTAACACCTCATAATATTTTTCATGAACTTTTCCGCCTAATTCATGTTGTGACCCTCACATTGAAAAACAATTCTGAGTTTGAGTAGAGTTTTGTCTCTATGCTAGAAGAAGATATAGGCTTGATTTCCATGTTCCAAAATAATACTCTGTAATAAGGGATAAGTAGAAATAACCTCCCTCTAGAAGTGGTATGTATATTTAGAAGATTAATGAAAAATAGGCATCAACAGATTAAAATGAATTTTCCATATTTCATTCATGAACATATAGTAACGCCATAAGTTTTTATGAAATATATTTTTTGGAATTAATTTAATATTTATTTTATATTTTAAATTTCACACAACATTGAATATAGATTTTATTATATGAGATCACCACGTTATTATTAACTTATATGATACACCACATTAATATTTCATTATATTATACCTTCATATTTTCTTGTTCTACATACAACATCGACTAGGATTGCACAACCTGCAACACCAACTTGGCTTGTGCTTCACGCAACAATGACATTGTGTGTGTTACAAATAAAACTAGGTTTCAAGGAAACATCATTTATGTATCATAATTATTTAATCAAGATAATTATAACATATCCATTAAATTTAGTGATATTAATAGTAATATTTTTTTTTCAAATATTATTTATATTTGTGGTAATGAAAAATAAAATTTTTTGTAATGTCTATAAATGATCAAAAATATTATTTTGTCAAAAGAAATACATTTTTATGTCCTTCTATAAATGATAATAAAAATATTTTCGACACTTTTTGAAATTTAATTTGATAGTATAAATTTAATTTTTGAATGAAAAATATCAAAATTAGCTTAGTGTGATTTTTTTTTGAATTTTTTGAGAAATTTCATTTTTGTATGAATAGTGTAAAATTCTGAATTTTAATTCAAAATTAAATTTTCATCTAATTTATTTATATATTTAAATAAAATTTCAATTTTTTTGTAAAGTTAAATTAGGAGAATATAAAATATATTCATCCAATTGAGGTAATTGTAGTATTTTTATATTGAATTTAGATATAAAAACTTAAGGATCTTTAGAACATTTTTACTTCAAAAACCTACTTCTTACCATATTTGTGAGATTAGTATTAAAACTAAATTTTGGATTCTATAAATTTAATTTCAAATAATAACATAATTTGTTATAATTATTATGATATTTATAGTCTAATAAGATTAACTTAATTTTGACCAAAAATATTTGGCAAATTGATTAAGATTAATTATAACGATTAAGGTAAAATTAAGCTTAATAAATAACTAAACCATAAAATTAAGAACCAATGTATTATAAAATTGTTACAAACCAATTGGATGGCCATATTTCTAACAGAAACTGTATATAATTGAGTTTGGTTTGTTTTGTGATACTTTTGTAGGTAAAAATATTGGAACAACTAACTTGTTTAAAACAATTGCATGTGTGTCACTTATCTTCCCTATAAAAGACTATCACATCTCCCCCTTCTTACCACATATCAAAGCACTTAAGATCCTCCATGATATAATCAATAAAATTATAAAAAAAAACCCTACATTCCTCTTTTAATCCTATATTTTGGAAAAAATCTAACTGAGGAAGCCCTTTGGTGCAATCCAAATGGTGTAACTCAGAGAAGAGCTCACATCACTTATCAAGCTCCACTCCCTTATTTTCATTCACCACCACCTCAAGTATTATTATTCCATGATAATATAATTAAAAATTATCCTAAATATAATATTATTATTTTATTATTATGGTTTTACCAGAACATAGACACACTTCTATCTCAATGATAATGAACTTACTGTTTTTGTGTTTGGAGAACTACCGCTTCAGGAAACAATGTTGTTCGTTTTACATTTAATACATATCATGGTTGGGAATTATGAATGAAAATAAATATTTACAGGATATATATAATATTTATAAAATTTTTATACTTATTTATTTATTATATAAATCTTACCTTCATGATTTCAATTTTGTGTAAATACGATAACTTTATTCATGGAAGTGTGGACTACTGCCCCCACAAAGCTATGCCATTTGTTCACACACTACATATAATGTATTAAGTATGGGTTAATTAAATTTATATGATAAATATTAAACAACAATTTTAAAATAATGATATTATATCTATATATATATGTAATTTACTTTCATTCTTCCAGTATTACAAAGTAAAACAGAATCATCTTTCATGCGTATGTACGACCTATCATCTCCGGGAACTATGTAGTACATTTTAATATTAATATATTACATATATTATTATAAATACAGATATAATTATTATAAATTATATCTATATCATTTTTTACATTCATTAAATCATGATATACATATGAGGATAGAAAATATAAAACATTAAGACACATGTGAAAAAAATACAGATATTACCCAAAGTGAAATGTCAACATGAAATTGATAATAAAAGGGTAATATAAAGTCATAATAAAACCATATATGGTAAGGTAATTTATTATAAATTTTAATATATGTGAGATAAATGGCATGTTAACATATTATTTCATATATGTGGAGAGTATAATATATATTTATGTATTATATGATTATTATACATAAAAATATGGTTATTTAAAAATCCATGTGACTATATTTATTTCATGTGTATTAGTTTTCGAAAGTTACCAATTGGTAAAGTAAGTTTCTCTCAATTTTTCTTTTTGGAGACACATTCCAGGTTATCAATGTATATTTTTATAAGAGGTGTATATAAAAAATTTCAATTGATAAATCATGGAAATCCTTCCATTCATGAAATATTTTTATTTATGTAATTTCATATTCTTATAAGGGGATTATAATTCAATGTTTCAAAGCGGTAATAATTTATTGAAACAATCTCACTATTTATCATGATTGTTTATGATTATACTTAAATTAATGAAATATTATGATCTATATCTCAATTGAACTCATTAAGTTTATTATACACTATATATTCATGATATCTTCATCTATTGGTACCATTTTTTCACTCTTTGGTACATAAGATTACTAATAATGTTTTTTATGAATGTAATACTTTACCTCTCATTTCAGATGGAAATATATGTTCATTCAAAACAATGTTTTCTAAAAAAATGTTTTCAAGATTTCATTTTAGGTTTTCAAAGTATTTAAATTTTTTTAATATACTTTCAAGAATCCTTTATAATCTTTTGAATAATTTTCAAAGAAATGGTTTCCAAAACATTTTAATGTTTTCATTATATGTTTTTAAAGTGTTTTCAAATAAATAGTTTTTGAAACATTTTCATGATTTATTTTGAATTTTACAAGGAGTTTTAAAGGAAAAAGATTTTCAAAAATGTTTTCAACATTATTAAATATTTTTTAAGTGAAATGTTTTTCAATTTTTTTTTTCGAATCATTTATAGGTTTTCAAGGAAAACAGTTTTAAAAATGTTTTAAGATTAATTTATATGTTTTTGAGGAAAAAATTTTTCAAAACTTTTTCAAGATTATTTTATAATATTTCAAGGAAAATTTTTAAAAAATTATTTCAAGAATCCGTATTTTTTTAAAAACTATTTTAAAATAAAATGGGTTTCAAAAGGTTTTCTGTTTTAAAAAGAAATTTTTGAAGAAGGATACATTCCTCATGAAATGTTTTATAAAGATATTTAAAAATTATTTTATATCTAATATGACTGACATTGATATTAGTCATACCTTTTTAGAAAATTAACTATAGTTTACTTTCATATTTTTTGTTTATGTATTGATGTAATGGTTTTTATGAAACCCATTTCTATGTTACAGGTTATATAAACCCGCTTTTTTCCCTGGGATATGATTTGATGAAATCATTAGGAAGGTTATCAATTTTCGATAGGTTTGTATAATATTACATGTTTATGATACCCAATTCATTTCGTGGGTTATGTTATGATTAATGTTTATGATCTCTTAGAACACTTATGTATTATTTCATTATGATATGGGTGGTACCTATGTCTCCCTAAAATTCATTTGGAAAAGATTTATATATTTTGAGAAAAACTAAGATGGTATTGGGAGTGAACATTGACTACTAATATGGTCAGGAGAGTCAACCATGACTACTAATATTCTGTGGTAAATGAACCTATATGACTAAGATGGCCTTGACAGTGATGCCTTAACTACTCTGGAAATCATTTTGTATGATAATGTATATGCTAAAATACAATGTTTTTAGTCTTATGTTATTATTTCATGTATTATGTTATTAAATTTTTTATGATTCGTGCTTTATTAACTACCAATATTTTTGACATGATTCATGATTATGATATTTGATATGAAGGGTATGATTTTATAATGTGATGAACACGTTCTCATAACCTTATACTCATGCATATGCTTACATATCTCCCTTATTTACCCTTAATGAGCATATGTGCAAACCCCTTGCGTGTTTACATTACCAGACTATGAACATATATTCTAGGTATGATATGTATTGGAGATGATCTAGTCTTAGAGAACCTTGTGGGAGAAAATTTAACTCACTCATGCACGCACGTTTACATTTCCATGTTTCCAAAGGCACTAACATAACACTGTCTTTGTGAGTATATTTTTGTAATGTATTATGTATTCCACAAAAGTTATGTAACAACAAGGAATGAAAAGTGATGGTAACTATAGTTGGTTTCATATTGAAGGGATAGTCAACCTATGAAAACTACGATAAGAAAAATTTAGTGACATCCCTAGGTATATTACTATGGATATGTCATGGGATGTATTTAAGTATAGATGTAAGAATGAGTTAGCAATTAAGAAAATGTCCTCAAATTTTGGAAAAGGATAGAGCAAGTGTTTTCATAGAAATACATACCTTTTCAGATACTACAAGTGGATGTGGTTTGAGAATAGATGTAATTAGGAGTAAAAACTCTGACAAGGTGTGTCAGGCCTTAATCGGTGTAACCTGGTACATGACTAAAGGCCTAACTATACACTTGGTTTGACAATCCAGGGGGATATTATTTGGAAATTAACAAAATATTCATGAACCATTATGATAGATTTAAAAAGAATTTTGATATTAATAAACTAGGTTAAACCTAAGGTGTCTTATATTAAATAAGTAGGTGTCATTATCTAGGCATACTATAAGTATTTTTTCAAGGTTATGTGTTTCCTAATATGATAAGTGTTTCTCTCCCTATGCATTCGGGTTTTGTTCACTAGTAGGAACTAGAAGGAATTGAGTTGACATAGAATGTTTCAGATGTGGAAAGTATGGTAATGATTAAAAATGATTTCCTACATTTAATCTCATGAAGAAAATCAAGAAGGCCCTTGAGAATTAGATATACATATGAAGACAAGGAGACTACAAATAAAATTTGAATGAGATGAAATTTTCTACCAATATTATTTATATTAAATTCAAGAAGCATGGTTAGATTAAGGTTAAGGAACCTTAATAAATGATTTATATTTTATATTATAGGAAATAGGGTTTAAAGAATATGTTGATGAAGCTTATATAATGGTTTAAGAATAATGTTGTATGAATAAAGAATTTATTTTTTGGAATTCAAGGATTATGTTATATGAATCATGAAATAAATAAGTATTTTCAGTATATGTTTTCATTAATTATTTTAAAGGATATGTTCAATGGTACTGGTAAGGTAGAAAAGTGATTTTAGGGAAATGTGACATTTTGAATAAGGGAAGATAACCCTTAATATGTTCCTTATGTTAAGATAATTTTGTTTCATAAAGATTTTTTTGATATGAATATATAAAGTGGAAAGTACTGATTACCTTTTAACTAATTAAGGACTTGTTTAAAGTGGTTTATTCTAGCATTGACTAAGTTTAAATCATTTTTGAAAAAAGTAATATATCTATTAATCATTCAAATAAGGAAGAATTATTGTTTTCAGAGTGTATTTATGGTAATTCAGGTTATTAAATTGTTTTAAGAGAGTATTTGATGAGGTTATTCACATGTGGAAACCATAGGATACTTTTTAATATCTGGTGGATTAGTGTTAAGATAATTTTGTGACCTTATTTTTAATGTTTTTTTTAATATTTCATATGGGTTATAATATTAGCCGTTAATGGAATGTTTATGTTAAAATTCAGTTAGTTTTTTTGAAATTAATGTATTATCTCAAAACATGAGGATTTACACATATTGGAAAACATACTTTAACAACCCTGTGTTGATGTTAACTGAAGAGATATGGTATGACTTGTCCTGGATCTCATGATATTTTGTGTTTTAATAATGGAAAATATTCTTCATTTTTAGAGAAATATATAAAGTGTAAATTGGTCAAAATGTGACCAAAGGGTGAGATTTTATTTATGTAAGTGAATAAAATCACGTAAGTAAAACTTCTCATGAAAATTTTGAAACTCTAGGGAAATAATCTTGAAAACCAAAAAGGTTATCCTAGTACCGTGTTTTGTGATGAATCAAAATGTCCCACAGACCATTATAGATTTTTGACATTATGATTTCTAACTTTCTCCAGACCATGTTCGCTATCTTTATCCTCCAGAAGCTAATAGTTATATTTCTCTTCTATTTTCATGTTTTCATTCCCACCTATTTTATCCTATGTGTAAACATAGTTACATGTTAATTTTGGTAACCATCATGTTTCCAAATTTATATTTTTAAAAAGATGTAGTATTCATTTTAATAATATGGGTTTCTATGAATGTGGATTTCATGTATTAATCCTTTGATAAAAAAAATAATTTTGGGGGATAAATTCATTTTATGCGGGGTAGAATATTACAACCCTTGTTTTTGTGAAATATTTTTCTTCTTAAATAATTTAATCTTTTTTTGATATTTTTCATTTCACGCAACACCAAATATAGCTTATGTTATATAAAAGAACAAAGTTATTATATCTTTTTATGCTAAAATTTTTAATCATAAATTATAATATACTTGAATATAATTTTTTACTACACATAATACTGACTTAGATTGCGTTACACACAACACTTACTTTACTTGCGGTATATGCAAAACCAACTTGGCATGCATTACATGCAAAACTAAGTTTCTATGAAACATCAGTTTATTTTTATAATTATTTAAATAATATAATTATAACCTTGAAATTAAATTTTGTATTACTAATATTAATAACTACTTTTAAAATATTAATTATAATGGTGAGAATGAAAAATATAACTTTTAGTAATTACTTTAAATGTTTTAAAATACAATTTTCTCAAAATAATATTTTTTATCTTTATAAAAACAATAATAAAATTTAATTTTGGCACTAATAGATATATAATTAGATTAGTTTTTTAATTATTAATATCAAAATTATATTAGGGTGATTTTTGGGATTTTTTTGAGAAACTTCATTTTTGGATGAATAGTGAGCAATACGAAATTTTAATTCTAAATTACTTTTTCATATAATTTATTTATATAAATAATTAAAATTTAAGATGGGTTTAAAGTGTAATTATATCAATTATATATTTATTAATCCAATTTAGGTCATTGAAATCTTTTTATAATGAATTTAGATATAAAATCTCAATAAACTTTTTAACATTAGAAACCCGCTTAGTCACCACATTTTCGGGATTAGTTTTAAACATAAATTTTCCACTTTTGTGAATTGAATTTAGAGAAAAATACATAAAATGTTTTAATCATTATGATATCTATATTCAAATAGTATAAACATAATTTTTAACCAGAAATATTAGTGAAAGAGATTATGATTAATAACAATTATTAAGGTAAAATTAATCTAAAGAAGGGAATAAACATTAAACTTAAGCAACCAAAGGACCTAAAAACATATAAAAACCCCATTTAATGACCATATTTCTTTAATAAAACTTTATATATTTAGTTATTTGGTTTTGGGTGACTTGTTTTAGGTAAAAAAATTAGACCACCTAACTTGTTTCAAAAAATGCCAAGTGTGTCCCCTCTTTTCCCAATAAAGGACACTAACTCTCCCCCATATTCACTCCACTCAAAAAATACAGGATTGGAAAATATATTCTCAATAAACTTCAAAAAATCCTTAATTCATCTTTTAAGACTCCCATTGGGAATAAATCCAACAATGTAAGGCCATTGGTGTAAAATGAGAATGAGTTTCTAAAAAATGATGCAAAATCATTCATCATGTTCATTTCCTTAATTTTATTTATTCATCACCTCAATTATTATTATTCCAAGATCTTATAATAAGAAAAATATCCTAGATATAATGATATGTTTTTATTATATGTATTTTACCTACACTTATACACACATCAATCTAATGGCTAACGAACGTTCCGTTCTAGTCTATGGTGAACTACCACCTAATGAAAAAATATTGTTTGTTTTACCTTTACCACATCTCATGGTTGGGAATTATGATTGAAAATATGTTTTTATATTATGAAAATTATATTTATGAGGTATTTATACTTCTTTTTTTATCATTTAAATCCTACCTTCAGGCTTTCCATTATGACTAAATATAATAATTTCGTTTGGGGAAGTGTAGACTACCGCCCCCTCAAAGCGATGTGATACGTTCACACAATGCATGAAATTTATTAAGGATGAAATTAGTGAAATTATTTGATAAATATTAAACATCAATTATTCTTAAATATATATTATATATATACATATAATTCATTTACTTTATTTCTTTCAACATTACAACCAAAAACAAAAACATCATTCCTATATACGTACGACGTACCATTTCAATGAATGGTAAGGCCTATTTTCTTATTTATATATTTTATAAAATATTATAAGTACACATATAATTATTTTAGAAAATATTTATATCATTTTTTACATTTTGTAAATCCTAATATAAGTACAAGGACAAAAAATATAACCAATTAAGAAACATGTGAAAATGAAGTGGATATTACGTAAAGTGTATTCATAACATGGAATCGTTAATAAGTTGGAAATATAATGTCATAAAAAACTACATATGGTATTATATATAAGAATAAATTTTTATAAAATATATATAATGAACTTATATTTTTTATACAGGAGGTTTGTATAAGTACTAATAGAGTCAAGAGATAAGGTAAGGTAATTTCATCTCACTTTTTATTTATGTGAGTTTCATTCCATGTTCACCTCATCTTTCTTATATGTGGTGTATATAATACCTATAGATGTATTATATGATTCTTATAATTAAATTTAAGGGTATTGAAATATCCTTTTTATGATATTTGTTTCATGGGGTTTAGGTTTTAAAACTTACCAAATTGGTAAGTAATGTTATCTCAATTTTCATTCTTTGAGACACATGCCATATTATGAACCTATATTTTTATATGAGGTTTATATACTACCTTTGACATGTTAAATATTGAATACCCTAATATTAATGATATTTTAATATTAATTTAATTTATTTTCTGACATGTGGAGTATAATTTAAAGTTACTAAGTGGTTAGAGTTTATTGAAACAATCTCATCCTTTATCGAGATTATTTATGATTATGATTTTATTGATGAATTATTATGATACATATCTCAAAAAAATGTTTGAATTTTATTATCATATGTATATACATTATATCTTCATGTATCAGTACCTCGTTATAACTATTTGGTACATAAGATGATAAAAAATATTGTTTTTAAAGAAATTACATCTTTACCTCTTTCTTCGATGGGAAATATATGTTTATTAAAATCCATTTTTTCTAAAAAATGTTTTCAGAATGTTTTCAAGATTTCGTTATTGGTTTTTAATGTATTTTAAAATAATTGTTTTTCAATAGATTTTCACTAATCATTTATACGTTTTCAATGTTTTTTCAAAGAAATGGTTTTCAAAACCATATCATGATTTCTTTATAAATTTTCAATGTATTTTCAATGAAATAGTTTTCAAAACATTTTTGAAGATATATTTTTATGTTTTAATTGTGTTTTTAAATAATCGATTTTCAAAACAATTTTAAGATTTTATTTATAAGTTTTCAATGTGTTTTCAAGAACAAACATTCAAAAATGTTTTTGACCTTATTTTATATGTTTTCATGGAAAATTGTTTTCATAAAGTTTTTTCAAGCTTCCATTATATGTTTACATGGAAAATAGTCTTCAAAATTCATTCAAGATTCTTTTATATGTTTTTAAGGGAAATTATTTTCAAATTTGTTTCATATTTATTTTATAATCATTCAAGGAAAAATATTTTCAAACTTATTTCGAGCATTTTTTCGATGTCTCTAAATTATTTTTCATCCAAAATAGATTTCAAAAGGATTTATGTTTTAAAAATAATTTTTCATAGAAAAATATATTTTCCTCAAGAAATGTTTTTGAAAGATTTTTCAAAAGTATTTTTCATCTAAGATGACATTCAATGATGTTACTCATACATTTTTTAAAAATGATCCAAAGGTTCCATTCAAATTCACGGGTTATGTTTTTATGGAATGATGTTTACGAAACCTATTTATCATTCATAGGTTCGATGGACCTACTTATTTTCATGAGATATGCTTTGATAAAATTTTTATGAAACCTATCTATTTTCTACAGGTTAGGATAAGTTTACATGTTTATGATACCCATTTCATTTTGTTGGTTATGTTATGATTGATGTTTATGATCTCATGGTAGAGGTATTTATTATTTCATTATGTGATGGGTGGGACATATATATCCATCCAATGCATTGAGTAATGATTTATATCTCACGAAATGGATTAATATAGGCAAGAAAGTGGACCTTGACTACTAAGATGGTTTTGGAAGTGAACCATGACTACCAAGATGGTATTGGGAGTGAACTCATACAACTAAGAGGACCATGGGAGTAATCAATGAATACCAAGATGGTATGTGGAGTGAACCCATACTACTAAGATGAACATTAAAGGGATGTATTGACTACTATGTAAATAATTTTGTATGTTTATTTTTCTGAAAAAATTCCATGTTTTTTCATATGTTATGATTTAATGTCTTATATTATTTACTTTTTATTAATGTCTTGTGAACTGAAAATATTTATACCATGAATCATGGTCATGATATATGATATGTAGTGTATGATCTTTTAATGTTATGATCGCATTCTAAAACCATTAATGTTTTTGCTTACATAATCCCTTACACTTACTGAGCATCTGATCTCACCCCTTTTGGTGTTTCCTTTCCTAGGTTCTGAAGATATATTCTAGGTATGATATGTCCCATAGGGGTTATAGTCTTGGAGAACCTATTAGGAGATAATATTTCTCACTCATGTACCATTGTTTGCATTTCCATGTTTCCAAAGGCACAAAACTAACAAGGTCATTTGGTGTCTACTTTTGTAATGTAGTAAGTATTACACAAAGGTGATGTATTGTAAATGTAAGGAAATCTAGGGTCACTAAAAATTTGGTTCATTAAAAATATTTAAAACCTTAGATATCTTCAAAATCATCGATTTAACTAGTTACATATCCCAAATATAATAAAAGTTTAAAAGATATGCGTCTCGGAAGTCGAAACATTTTTTTAATGAAATTTGTGTCACCGCATAGGGTACATCCAAAATTGCTCTGAACGGGAAGCCTACACATGAAGCCTATGTGGAAAGCCTTCACAAACAACCTTCATGGGTAGTCCATACGGATAGCCTATGTGGAGTAACTCCATTTCCCAATGTCCCATATTTTACTCTAAATAAGATCCATGGGATCCTCATTTGTATGACTTCAAAATTATGAAGAAGCCCTCGATCATTGGTCACACAACCCCTTCAACAGGTTCATAAAAAATCACTCACGTAGCTCACTAAAACTCGATAGAAAATATAATTAATTGGGATAGGTTGGATCAATGTTCTATAAAGGTATGGAATATAGGACACCTCCATATATCCTAGTTCGATGGACCTGAGCTAAAGACCTGAGCCAAACAAATATCCCAAGGAATCGAGCTAAGGGCTTGATCCAAGGACCTATGTCAATGACATGTTCCAAGGATCTCAGCCAAGGATCAGAGCTAGGGGCCGGAGATTAGGACTTGATATAAATAAATGAGCCAAGAACGAAACCCAAGGAACTAAGGTATTGACCTGATCTAAGGAATTGAGATAAAGACCCGATCCAAGGACATGAGATAATGATTTGAGAATAGGACCTAAGCTAAAGACCAAAGCCAATGACCTGCGCTAAGAACTTGATCCAAATACCTAAGCTAATGACATGTGCGATGGAATTGAGTAAAGGACTTTAGCCTTGGACTTGTATTGAGGACCTGGGCCATGGACCGGAGCTACATATTAGAGCCAATGAACTATGAAAGCTACCCTTTGACCAATATTCAAATCCTATATGGTTGGGATCCTCTTATTCTAGCTCCCTTGTTTGAGAGGGACCAAATTGAAACCTCCATTAGAGCCTCCAATTCCTAATGCAGTGGGTAAGTATTACATTTTATTTTTCATTCATCATGGAAGGAGATTGTCCTCCCTTGTTGCAGGGCCAATTTTAGGGAATCCATCATAGAGTAATCCCCTATCCTTTCTTGTAAGAGGTTGGACTCTTACTTCTCTCTTTAAACTAGCCATTGGTTTAATTAAGGGATAAGAACTGACATCCGATACTCTCTATCTTTCTTCATTACTTTCTCATTATCCATAACCTAGACTCAGTCCAAGGAAAAGATAAGAGGATAAAGTGCCATACCCTCCACTATTTTCACTAGCAGAGGATGATAAGTGTGTGGTTTATTGGATCTTCCACTTCCCCCTATCCATCGCATTCAAGAATGATTCATCCTGAATAATGTGAACACAAATGAAAACCATGATCATGACATCCACACCATCATATTCATGTTTTCGTGGGGGATCATCCTTTGAACCTTCCTATGACCTTCCTTTAGAGTTCCTCCATGGGCATGGGTCCACAAGACCATATATACTACATGAGGGAAAATTTGAATGTGTGGTTTCCTAGTTATTCTATTTACTATTATTTGACACACAAAGCTTGTCTCACATGGTATTATTGGTATACAATGGTTATGACTTCCACATGATCCCCAAGTACATGGTAATCTTCTTCTTTTGTAAGCCCCAATCATAACCCCATTCATCAAGGAATCAAATTTTAGAGTAATACACATCTTAATTCTCCTATAGGGGGTTATTACCCTATAAGAAAAATCACCAGAGTCCCTCCATATATGTGGGTCCTCACAACCAAACTTTGTGGTCTTTAATTCCCATACAAATGGGACACATAGGAATCCTCCTTAAGGTCCAAACCCAACGCACTAGATTAAACCTATTTTCTCTTGGATACACTCCCAGAAGGATATAGATCATCCTGGAAATTTATATCCCTTTCAAGTTCCTTGTTGTATATTGCTATAACTCGAATAGATAATATTTACTAGGAACATTCCACTTGGATGTCCTTACCAGATGATGCTAAACTACACATTTTGGTCCTTATCCCATGACCATAAAAGGTATTATGTGTCCCATTATGTAATACTAAACTATGTGTTTTATGATCCCTTTCACATGTATACATAGATAATCCATCACATGGGTTTAATACCAACCACAAAACCACTATCATCTCCCTAGATAGTGATACACTCCAGAGTGCCCCACTATGTGGCGATAAAACTAGAAGTGTCGTGATAATGAAAAAAGAATATCTACTTTTTATGAAATGAGATAACATTGTTGGAGAACCTTTGATACATATGAATGATTCTATGTTTTTTACATGATAATAATTGATTGTTAATTCAAAGGTGACTTTCATCATACTTTAGAATAAATGATGGATTCAAAAACATATCTTAAATCTATAAGTGGGTCCAGGAGTAATCAATACCCCCCCCCCAAGTGTGTGATGCACCCAATATCCCACCCTCTCAACAAATGTGAGTTCTTAATCATTTTTTGACAAATATCCCAATGAGATACTTCCATTGGAACATATATAAACATGGATAATGAACTATTGGGTGTTTTTGGTACGATGAACAAACCCACCGAAAACTATTCAAAAATTGTGAAATTGATGTGAATGGTTTCAAAAGGCTCAAACCCACATCAATTGACCATCTGGTAGAAATAAATATCTCTGGGGATGGAAAAAATGGTGAACCTGATGCGAATGACTTAATTATGACATCTCTTTCACAAGACTAAAAGGGAATACTGCCTATTTCTTGTCTGACCATTTTGTTCCCAGTTCGAAAATATATTTTCTTCATAAAAAAATGGTGAACTCAATGTAAATGACATAATTTAGGAATCTTCTTTAAAAGTTAAAAAGGACATACTACATAGTCCTCATCATAAATGTTTTTTACTGACCCAAAACATATTTATATTTGAAAAAATGGTGAACCCAACAAGAATGAATTATCTAAAACATCTACTTAAAAAGATAAAAAGAAAATACTTCCACCTCCTCATTATATCAATTTTTTATAAACCCTAAAACATACTTCCATTATAAGAAAATGGTGAACCCGATGAGGAGGAATTTACAAAGAAATCTCATTAATAAGATAAAAAGGAAATAATACCTTGTCCAAGTTAGACCATTTTGTTCCTAACCTTAAAACATATTTCTATCCAAAAAATGTTAAACCCGAAAAAAATTATTAGCCAAGATGATAGTATCACCCACCTGTTCAAACTCTTTTTCCCTTAAAATAAAATTGGTCCAAACAGGATAGTAAATCAGGTATTTGTTCATTCAAATGACAAGATGATTTGATGGTGTTTTATTATTTATGTTTGTAATATATTTATTCACTTATTTCCAATAAGTCCCATCAATCCAATGACGTTCTTATAGATGTCATCAATGAACACCTTAGTAGTTGTAAACAGTGGGTATTCATCCATGTGATGAAAGAAACCGCCAACTTAGCATCTGAAATGCTAGGTAATTAATACAATGGTTCTAGGGTACTATCAGAACGGTAAAATCCTAACCCTGGATGACACCCAATAGGACCTCCAAGTCACCAAGAAGCACTGATGATCTATTCAATGATGAATGGTTTTCTAGACGAATACGACGTCTACCACCATCTTCAGGCATTTTGGGAGCCTATCTCAAGAATTAAAAAACTAGTACCTCCCATATTTTAGGAAGATAGGTCAAGAGGCCACATACAACCTTATCCAAAAGGCACATGGGTCCTTCTCAAGGGATCCTTCCAGAAATCAACACAAAAAAATTACATTGTATAAGTACCTCAACATGATGATGGTACCATCCTCAGTAGATCATCCCAAGTCATACAGAACTGGGCATGAAAGACGACCTAATGGGGGAAGTGACCGGTCACCATAGAGAAAGTCCAAAACCTTATACACATCAGAGAATATCTACAATTAATTTTGGGGTCCAAATACAAATGGGAAGACACACATATCCGCCTTAATTCATCTTAAGAGTAGCCTCCTCTAGTAGTATCCAAATAAGCCCACTATTCAAATCTGGAGGAACACCTTGACCAGGAACATACCCCTTCCTACATTCATCCAACCTACCAGAAGACTCATCTAGATGAACCCAAAGAATTATGCCAGCCATGTGTGGTGGTTAGCCGTAGGAAGATGCACAGAGATACCTATATTCATCAAGCCATCCAATAGTTTAATCTGGATGTATTTCGAGAAGTCAGTCAGAATGTCCTGATGATGACTAGAGGGAAGACTTGACTCTCCCCCCCCCCACATGGGTACTTTTAGATTCTATAGAATGGAAATGGAGGATAGTAGAAAACATATACACCTTCTCTAGATATGGAATGGGAATATGTCCCCATTTCATTCACAGAATTCACGAAGCATATCCTGAAAATGGTGAAAGTGCAGACACAAATCCCAACCCACATCCTACAGACATAAAAGGACATCATTATAATGAAAACATTAGTTATATAAGATGGACACACAAATGTTTCCTGTCAAATGGTGTGGCACATGGACATGCCACCCTAGAGAAGACACACACCTCTGCTTCAGTCTAGGAGGGCCATGGGGAAAACTCCCCTGTGATATACAGAAAACATGATTGGAAACACACACCCATTCTAATCAGAGGTAATAGAACTATCCCAATGGCCAATATATGGTAGAAAAAACCCTAACCAATATAGACAACTTCCCCAAAAATTAGACCATTCACCTACAATATGGTATCCAAGAATCATCCTCACCAAATACATCTAGAAAATTAAATTCCAACCAATAATTTGAGTATCCTTAATGCCAGATTTTTTGATTCCCTTAGATGATTATCTGTGGAGATCAAGATCCTACTCCTACATCACCAAATTATACGGTCAAGACCTATAATTCTAAATATCTAATCTAGACACTTCACGATGAATTTTTAATTCATGACCACAATATGATTGATCTCGAGAGCCCATCTCCTAACGATATCCATGAAAACCTTTCATGTAGAAAGAAGATAAAGGAGAAAGAGGTTATTCCCCCTGTTTTTATAAAAATGGTGGTCCTCCACATAAAGTTTTTTTTCTACAAATGTCCCCTTCACCATAGTGTTTCATATTGTAAAGAGAATTACCCAATTGTTAATGTAGTAATGAGAAAGAACCCCCATTGTAGGGAGCTTGTGAAAAAAATCCAGTTTTATACGATTCATTTCCCCAGTAGGTGAATTCCATTATCAACTGGATGACCGACCATGCTGTAAATCTTTGTACAAGACACCCTCAGTTCACCTACCTTCTAGTGAAATAGATAAATATCGTATCAATATTACTTCCTATTATAAAATAGCAGGAAATATTCCACTTTTGTATGACAATTTAGAGTTACCTCTAGTGAGAGAAAAAGAATAATTATAAACATAATGAAACAACTGGCTAAATATGACATACCAGTCACATTTTCGATTTTTTTCACCTCTCAATATAGTATTCTAGAGGGATTGTTAGAACATTGTGTGCACGATATCTTCCTAAACATAGGGAAAAGTCTTAAAAACATGAAATAAATGATATTGATTTACAATGAGGATCAATGTCACATTATGATAATATAATGGTTTTAATGTGAAATCGAATTGGAAAGTCTCCTAGATTCATGAAATCTTAATATCAAGAAACAACAAGGAGCCCTTCAATGCACATGCCTCAACACATTTATTGAGGTTGAAACAGCTGATCAAAAATACCTAATATAATGTTCATATCAAGGGATGGGGTGCACATATAGAGATACATTTCACCATTATCCCTAACCATCAAAACCCACTGAGGGTGTTGTCATGAAATTCCATAATCCTAGGCTGTCTTCGAAAAATAGACCATGTTCACATCTGGAGATCTTCCCAATGAAAATTGGCCTTGACCAACTCTCATCAACATCAGTCCCAAAGAGAGAAAGCTATCGAGATACTATTTCATCAAGCATATTAAAATATTTAACAAACCTCCCATTAAATAGAAATAAGTCATTAGATAGGAATGATATCATAAATAGTGAAATTGTTATTTGAAATGGGTGATCCAAGTTCCTAAAGATTGATGCCCAGAACCCATGTTCAGAAAAAAATACATAAAATCAGATGGTAAGTCATGAATGTTTCATAGTAGCAACCAAAATCGTTCATGAGGAACCCCATATTATATGGATGGTTTTTTACCCAACCATTGAGGCCATCAAATCAGGACAAAAGAGTTGAAAATGTTGAGTAGGGAAAACCCCATCCCTTAGGGATGGTGGATTTCTCCCACTCCAGGAAAAGGAGGATTTACCAACAGTTCTGAACCATTAGGCAAAGCCAGAGAACCGTTGGTATACCTTATACCAACAGTCCTTTGAACCGTTGGTATGTAAGCCGTTGGGATAGATTTTCCAAATGGTTTACATAGAATCAGTTGTATAGGTTAGAAAAATTTGCCTACCCCAAAGGTTCCCTAAACCGTTGGGAAATGTTTTCCCAACGGTTTCCCCTGAACCGTTGGGAGAACCAACATTTTTCCATGGTTCCCAACAGTTTCTAAAACCGTTGGGAATGTATTTTTTCCAATGGTTCCCTTTTAACCATTGGAAAAAAATTTCTATGAATCCTATTCCAATGGTTTGAAACCGTTGGCATTGGTTATGCTGTGTAAATTGCACAACAACCTACAATTTTCACAACACTGGTAATTCTCCAATATCTTTGTACTTGAAATAACCAACTAACACATACATATACAGAACAAATTCATACACATTTAACATAAAATTCATATGAAACTATACACATCTAGAATTAAATCAGAATTCATAACTTAATTATAAACATACATAATTCAATTAAACAAACTCATTTAAATGTGTTTTTTTCTAGAAATGATGTCCATTTTAAACAGAATACATACACATAGAGTGATACCGGCCACACCGTGCCTTGGATTGAGGTGAGGTTGACTCGTACACATCCCAAATGACCCATGGATCATTTTCCTAGAGTATCAACATATTCCAAAATCATTTGGTCGGTTTCCCATATGTCATTTATTGTCACTTAAAATGTTGTTCATTTCAAAACAAAATGAGACACTTTGAGTGGTTCCGACCACTCCATGACTCTAATTAAGGTGGGTTTGACTCTTACACGTCATATATAGTGTATCTATCATTGTTCTAAAGTTTCAACACATTCTAAATGCGTTGTTCAGTTTTCCATATGCTATTACTTTTTAATTAAAATGTTGCCCATTTCAAATAAACATGAATATTTGAGTGGTTCGGAGCACATCACACCTCGTATTGAGGTGGGGTTGACTCATACACGTCAAATATGACCCATGAATCATTGTCTTAATGTTTCAACAGAATAAAAATGCGTTAGGTTGGTTTTCCATATGTCAGTTGTTGTTTTCACATAAAATGATGTCCTTTTGAAATAAAAAAGAGACAATTTGAGTGGTGTCGGCCACTCCACACCTCCGATTCAAGTGGGGTTGACTCTTACATAGCACATATGACCCATGGATCATTTTTCTAAAGTTACTTTAGAAACCGAATTTGTTTGGTAGGTTATCGGTATGTCAGTTACTGTATTCACTTAAAATCATGCCCATTTTAAACAAAAGAGAGACACTTTGAGTGGTGTCGGCCACACCACACTTCGGATTTAGGCAGGGTTGACTCGTTCACGTCATATATGACCCATGGATCGTTGTTCTAATGTATAAACACAATCAAAATCCGTTTGGTTGGTTTTTTTGTATGTACTTAAAATGTTGTCCATTTTAAACAAAAGAGGGACACTTAGAGTGATCCTAGACACACTGTGACTCAGATTGAGCTGAGGTTGACTAATAAACATCGAATATGACCCATGGTCCGTTTTCCTAATGTTTCAATAGAATCTTAATGCGTTTAGTTGGTTTAACGTATGTTAGTTGTTGTTTTCAATTAAAATGAAGTCCATTTTAAACTATAGAGAGAGACTTCGAGTGGTGTCATCCCCTCCGCACCTCGTATTGAGGCAGGGATGACATTTACATGTCACATATGACCCATGGATCATTGTCCTAATGTTTTAACATAATAAGAATGCGTTTAGTCAGTTGTCCGTATGTCAGTTGTTGTTTTCACTTAAAATGTTATCCATTTCAAATAAACCTAAGACACTTTGAGTGGTACCAGCCACACCGAGCCTCATATTATGGCGAGGTTGACTCTTACACGTCAAAAATGACTAATGGAACGTTTTACTAATGTTTCAATAGAATCTGAATGTGTTTGGTTGGTTTTCTTTATGTCAGTTGTTGTTTTCACTTAAAATGTTGTCCATTTTAAACTATAGAGAGACAGTTCAAGTGGTTCCGGCCACACCACAACTCAGATTGAGGATGGATTGACTTTTAAACATCACATATGACTCATGGATCATTTCCCTAATGTTTCAACAGAATCTGAATGCGTTTGGTTGGTTTTCGTATGTCAGTTGTGTTTTCACTTAAAATGATGTCCTTTTGAAACAAAAGAGAGACTCTTTTAGAGGTGACGGCCACACCGGGCCTCAAATTGAGGTGGTATTGACTCAGAAACGTCACATATGACTCTTTTATCATTTTTCAAAAGTATCAACACAATCCAAATGTGTTTGGTAAGTTTTCCGTATGCTAGTTTTTATTTTCACTTAAAATGTTGTCCATTTCAAATAAAACTGAGACACTTTGAGTGGTGTCAGCAACAATAGGCCTCATATTGAGGTTGGGTTGACTCTTAGACTTAAAAAATGACTCATGAAACGTTTTACTAATATTTCAAAACATTCTTAATTCGTTTGGTCAGTTTTCCATATGTCAGTTGTTGTTTTCACTTAAAATGATGTCCTTTTTAAACAAAAGAAAGACACTTTGAGTGGTTCCGGCAACACCGTGCCTCATATTGAGGCGGGTTTTACTCATACACATCACATATGACTCATTTATTGTTTTTCTAAAGTATCAATAAAATACAAATGCGTTTGGTCAGTTTTCCATATGCTAGTTGTTATTTTCAATTAAAATGTTGTCTATTTCAAATAAACCTGAGACACTTTGAGTGGTTCCGGCCACACTAGGCCTTGGATTGAAGTGGGGTTGACTCATACATGTCAAAAATGACCCAAGGATCATTGTCTTAAAGTATCAACACAATCTGAATGTGTTTGGTCGGTTTTCCGTATGTCAGTTGTACTTTTCACTTAAAATGTTATCCATTTCTAACAATAGTGAGACACATGGAATGGTACCGGCCACACTGTACCTCATATTGATGCGGGTTTGACTCGTACACGTCACATATGACCCATGGGTCATTTTTCTAAAGTATCAACAAAATCAGAATTCGTTTGGTCAGTTTTGCATATGTACTTAAAAGGTTGTCCATTTTAAACATAAGAGATACACTTAGAGTTATCCCGACCACACCGCAACTCGGATTGAGCCAGGGTTGAATTTTACACTTCACATATGACCCATGGATCATTGTGATAATGTATCAATAGAATAAGAATGCGTTCGGTCGATTTTCTGTATACTAGTTTTTCTTTTTAATTAAAATCCCATTAATTTTAGACAAAAGAGACACAGTTAGAGTGCTACCGGTCACACTGTCCCTCGTATTTAGATGAGGTTGACTGGTACACGTCAAAAATGACACATGGATCATTTTACTAAAGTATCAACATAATCTGAATGCATTTGGTTAGTTTTCTGTATGGCAGTTGTTATTTTCACTTAAAATGTTGTCGATTTCAAATAAACCTGTGACATTTTGAGTGGTGTCGGCCACACCTGAGGCATGGTGTTACCATCTTGCAAAACAGAAATGTCCTCAGTTTATCTTCAAGGAACCAATATCAATCATGAGTAATAGAAACCATCATGGTAACCCTGACCTAGAAACCAAAGCATACATCCTGGAATTTCATGTCTAAATTCCCTGAGCATGATGAGTCCGTCTAAGAGTCCTTAACATGTAACCCATGTCTTATCCTGACAATTAAAAAGTAAACCAAATCAAACAAGGAATAATTCACATAACATGGAGAATGTACAACAAGGATTTGTATTCAAATTAAATCATATCATCACATGAATTTGATGAGCATGAGCTAATAAGCTTACCAAGACATTCATATAATTCAAGACATACAAAAATGGAATAATCCTAAATAACATTGCATGATCAGAGAAATAAAAAAAGGCATGTGAAATCAGGGAGGAGGGTGGGGGGCTGTCTGGGGGTCCAGGGAGGAGGGTGGGGGGCTGTCTGGGGGGCTGTCCGGGGTCCAGGGAGGAGGGGGGGGGGGGCTGTGTAGGGGGCTGTCTGGGGGGTGTTCGGGGGGTTGTCCGGGGTCTAAGGAGGAGGGTGGGGGTATGTCTGAGGGTCTGTCCGGGGTATGTCTGGGGTCCAGGGAGGAGGGGGGGGGGGGGTTGTCCAGGGGGGGGGGGTGTCCGGGGGGATGTCCGGGGACCAAGGAGGAGGGTGGGGGGATGTCTGGGGGGATGTCTGGGGGGCTATCCAGGGGGCTGTCCGGGGGGCTATCCATGGTGCAAAGAGGATGGTGGAGGGTTGTCCAGGGTCCAGGAAGAAGGGGGGATGTCCAAGGAGTTCTCAAACACACAAAACTCTATAAACATGCTCAAGATACACCACAAACACAAAAATAAGTCAACATCCATGAAAACAGACAATATATAAAATTAACTTAACTCCAATACTATATTACGGGTCTAGATAAAACCAACAACAAGAATAGATTAAACATCAAATCTTAGTAATATTATTCGGAAATGTAACAGATGAATTTTTCCCACATCACCATCACTATCATCACCATCATCATCACCCTCATCATCGTCCTCATCATCATCCCCATCATCATCCTCACCCCCTCAATGACCTCCTCCTCACCCTCCTCCTCGCCCTCTCCATTCGCCTCACCCTCCTTCTCTCCCTCCTCTTCTACATCAGACTCCTCCCCGTCATCATCGTTAGGCTGGACATCATCTTGACCACCGCTAGAACTATCACCCAGTTCACCATATATAGAATGTATCAGCGACATATATTCATCAAATGGTGGGGTGGGATCTGGTGGAAGTGTTGGAAGCAGAACTTCATTAAATTTCATAATTGCACTGTTTTCCCTAGGAGACTGTTCTACCATCACTATGGCCCTTTTTTCAGCCTGTTCTGCCTGTGCCCTAACTTGATGCAACTCAGTGGCACTACAAATCATACCTGAGGAGGGCCAATACCTCGTCGGGGCTATCCTATGTCAGCAGTATACTCTGCCAGGATGCTCCTCTCCCAACACATGATGTAAGTGATCAGTTGGCCAAAAATTGTCTGGTTCATGGGCATCGGGTGCCTCTAAAACAGCCTATTACAAATATAAATATATTATTAATCAATGACGTAACAAATTTGTTGACCGGAAGCAATATTTAACATATATTATTTTCAATATGCATTAGGTCTGAGCAATGACGTAACAAATTGGTTGACCAATAAGGAAAATCAAAAAAGATATTCCTCTTCCTCCAATTGTAATAGGTTTCAGTGGAAACATTCATTCTCTTTCCAGATTTCATTTGATCCTTCTCAAATGAAAAAAATGAAATCTTTCAATTCATTTAGCACATCATTTCCAGACATACACTGAGGTGGATCATCAGTATCTATGGTATTATCAAATCTTCGACAATTCATTATATATGGATGATCCTTTGACAATAATCGTCTATGTACCATAAAACTGAAACTATAGAGATGTTTCAGTCTTCTGGATCATGTATTATTCATACAAATTGGACATGACAGTTTTCCCTTCATGCTCTATCCATAAATCATTACATAGTCAAGAAAATCATTGATCATCCACATAAGTGCATCATGCATCTAAAACATGTCTTTAGAACATTCATCGTGTGTGCGCACACTCACATCCTAAAGAAGCTTCAACTCTTTTCTTAATGGTTTCTTGTATACATCAATATCAATGCCAGGATCAGAAGAACCAGATATGAGTATACTCATAAAAGTGAGAGGTTTTTTCATACAAAACCATGGGGTAAGATTATAAATGTGTATAAAAACTGGCCATGTGCTGTGAGAAGGAATCATATGCCCAAATGAATTAAAACCGTCGCATGAAAGACCCATCCTCACATTACGCATGTCAGCTGCAAAATCAGGATGTCGAGCATCAATTCTATACCATGAAAATCCATCTACATGATGAACCAACTCATCATTAATCTTATTTTTCTCAGTATCATGCCATCTTATTTTTATTGATATGTCATCAGACATAAAAATATTCTCGAGTATGGGGATCAATAGAAAGTGACACATTACATTATTTAGAACACGGGATGGTGTTCCATCAGATTTTGACTTTCAGCGGGATGTGCCAACCTATAAATATCATCATTTTCACTAGATGCATCATCTGTCCTCATATCGAAGTCTTCTTATGTCTAAATCCTTTCTTTTTCATGATGATGAATAAACAGAAACTGATCATCTAAAAAATTCTCCATTACAGTCCTTTCATTTCGATCATCACCAATTTGTAATTTCATTTTGTCCCCATTGTGATACCACACAAAGTAGTTTGCTTGAAAACCATATTTAGTTATGTGGTAACTGACTTCTTCAAGGACCAACCATGGTTTACCAACACTGTTGGAACATTGGAAGTGTATGCAACCACTATCTGAAGCATTGTGAAATGAAAAATATATAAATCTCTCCAGATTGTTTTGAAAATCGCTTGATATCCTATCAATTTCATACATCCAACTTTTATCCATTATTTAAAATGAATTTATATAAGTCATTTTGTCATAAACAATTCAGTAGGATTGAAATTTAATATAAAATACATTTAAGTAAACGAATAAGGAAGAAGTTTCTAGTCGATGTAGTGAACTATTAAAATAATGTAAATAAAAAGTACTCAAAAAATAAATTAAAATTTATTTATAATCATTTTCCTTAGGTATATAAGAGGAACATGCCTCAGGTCCCATTATGTGTTATAGGCATCCCAAATCATTCACTCATGTTCAATAACTCATTATTAGCACCTATATGGCCATACTTTTCATCACCCAATTACTTCCCCAAGTCAAGCGCACCACATGGGTGAATAAATTTTAGGATTCTACACTAATAGGTTGTTTATGGCTTGTAAAAAGATTTAATTTCATAAATTATAGTCAAAAACATTTATTTTTAAATTTGAGATTAATAATAAAGTATTTCAATGATAACAACATTACTGAATTAAACTTATGACTTATCTAACATTTTTATGGATGTCCACACATGACAACATGCCTAGTGAAAAGCACCCAACCCTCATAAAAGTGAGTATTGTCCAAGAAGGACACATAATATTCAACATACAATGAGAACCATATTTAATTGACCCTAAAGTTAAATTAGTACAATCATCTTGGGGGAAATGGAAGATATGATCCTGGTTGACTAATGAATTCAAAAACTCGTATTCTGTATGTTGGACACTATCTAAGGTAAGAAATCATGTGAGGATGGGTATACATCATTAAATTTCTTACATGCTAGTGAGAATGAAGGATTGAATTAATGGCTTGAGTTCACTGATTAAATGACGTTATAGGTTGCATAGGCTGTGTAAACAGAATGATTAAATAAGGGTAGAGGTTGCATACACTGTACATAGTGGGGGAGTCTCATCCGATTTAGAAACTAAAATAAATTCCCATCATAGGTATCAATAAGAAACATCAGCATCAAAATAAACTCCAAATAAAAAAGGATAAAAAACATAAAACATTTCAAGAATTCACTACTATGCATGGTTAATCCACATATTTAGCAATAATTATATGCCTTAATCATGAGCCACCTCTACATCTCCCAGTATTCAACAATAAACATAAGGTAAATATCTGAAAATATCTTTAAAATAACTCATTAATAGGCTCAAAACGTAAATATAATCTTGAACCAACCATGGAATCTCTTTCACAACACATTCTCTCACACCAGTTATATCATGTGTTACTAAATACCAAACATAGTCACATAAAAAGTGGACTATAACAAATTACATTACATAAGCCTCATTAAAAAAATTATAATTTTAATAAAACACTTTCCTCAGGATTAAATCATTTCTGAAATATCTTTCAAAATACATTTTAAATCACCTATTTCTGCCTTTATCAACAGTTTTATGAAACCGTTAGTAAAGGCCTCCTTGATGAACTATTGGTATAGGAGTGTCGGGAAAACCCAAATTTCTAGTAGTGGATTCCACTAGATGAGGTATGATTCCATTTGTGAGTTATAAATCTAGATTTTCCCATCTAACTATCTAATTCACCATGACTAGTCAAAATAGGTGAGTAAGATAATGAAGTTATGAGGATCACAATGATGATCCTTATCTATATCAATCATATTATTCATACTGTAGAGACCCGAAGCTTGATGTACTTTGAAATTACATTACATTTTCGGAATACTTAGTACATAACAAAAACACACACACAAGGATCGTAATAGTTTAGTGTCTTTGGAAACTCGGAATATAATCTTCTAATCCTGATGAAATATCTTCAACATCTCCCATAAAGATCTTCTCTTTTTTATACCTAAACCTTTCTTTATATCCTGGGGAAAAGTAAACATAAAAGGGTGAGCTCAAATGCTCAGTAAGGGTAAACAAAATAAATATCAATCACATCATATACATAAGCACATAACTTTTGGAAATCTTAACCTGTAAAAAAGATCATAATTTCATAACCTGGGATAACTCATGGAAGTGAAATGTAATCACAATAATCATAACTTAAAACATTAAACTTTGTGGCATACACACATAATCATAGAGAATCATTTCTTCTTAGTCAACACTCATTTCCAAGACTATCTTAGTAGACAAAGTCCCTTTCTAAACTGACCCACCCTCGTTTCAGTCCTGTTTCACTGAACCGGTATAACCTACCAATCCAGCCATGTCTATCTCATGAGATATAAAATCTTTAACCAATGCATTGGAGGGAGATATAGGTCCCACCCATCTCATAATGATACCATTCTTATGTGTGCCACAAAATAATAAATCATACATCATTACATAACCCATGTAATAAAAATGGGAATCTTAAACATCGTGACATCATAAAACAATTCATATAAGATAAAGGAATTAATAAAAATATTTCCATAACAACATAATCAAATCCATGTAATAATAGGGATATAAATAGAACCCTATATTGTCTTAGATGGAAAATAATTTTGATAAAACTCTTGAACTCCATTCTTGAGGAAAATATCCTTTCTACTTCAAAAACATTTTTCCTTTCATAACATGTCATACAATTTTAAACTAAAAGAAGTTGATTAAAAATAAACTTGAAAACTTGTAAAGGAAGGTTCTTGGAAATAATTTTTTAAAAATCCATTCATGATGTATAAGTTAAAAAAAACATTCTTCTCATACTTTTGTCGGAAAAGTCAAAAAAGTACCTCGTACGAAAAACAACAAAAGATTCCTTTCATATCTTTTAGTAAAAACTCACCGAATGGTAAAATAGGATTTAAAAAATTTTAGGTGAATGGAAATAATATTAAATATTTAGGAAACATGGATGTGGATGATAAAATACACCCCAGTAAATTCTAAAGTATAAACAATCTCGGATAAAAATGATATTGCGATATTTCTCTTACCTTAGGTCCGATTTGCTTCGTAAGTTTCCGAAACTCCTGTATAATGATTTCAATAATGTCATTGACTTATTACAGAATCATATTCATTGTTATGATTTCATATATGGTTCACTTATTACTTTATATTACCCGTTCTTTTGTAAATTACATGTTAAAGAGCGTTTTGTGTAAAATTGTTTCATTTGTCATCCGTGTTTTGAATTGTAATTATTCATATGATTACTTAGATCACGATTACTTAATTCCAGAATATATAACATGATTTATATATATATATATATTCAGAATATACATATATATAATAAATCAGTAAATGGAAAGAAATACACCGTTCATGGAGACGGTAGGCCGTACGTACGCATGAACGCTGTTTTCGTTTCCTTATTGAGTTGAACGGAATTAAGTAGATGACACACATATATATACACATAAATACAGTATCATTATTATGTCATATATTTCATAATTACTTATTATATATACTTTATAATCATTCATGAATGGTTAAAGTGGAGAATGAATCTCATCGCGTCGTGGAGACGGTAGTCCGTACGTACGCACGAGCGATGATATCGTTCTCATGATAGTGGGACTATATTGGAGTGTATGTATACTATTTCAGAATCAATATCACTTTAAAATAATAATATATAATTATTATTTACACCATTATACCCATCCAAGTAAGGTGGTGGTGGAAAATAGATTTCACCACGGCGTAGAGACGGTATTCCGTACGTACGCACGCGCGGTGATTTCGTTTTCTGTAGGATGGATAGATGGTGAAATAGGATTTTTTTCATATATATAATAACATATAAGTATATTAGTGATACTGATGTTATTACTTCATAATGAAACAACCTAAGAAGAAGATGTGGAAGGAGAAATAAAGGTGAAAGAATCGGTAACGGAAATTACCTCTTCTTTGAAGCGCCTCTTTGAGACCTCCTCTTAGGGAACTAAAATTGGTTTTTGTGGAAGACTAGAACCTCTAGGATGTTTCTAGGGAAGTGGAGAAGAGAGTTTTTCAGGGGTTGGCCGAGCTTGAAGGCTCAACGTTGTGTGAGGAAGAGAGGGAGGAGGTGCCCTTTTATAAGGGAGGAGAGGGGCTCCTTTGGAAAAACGAAAAATATTATTTTATTATAAAGTCATGATCGGTTTTAAATAGCTCCAAATTGATTTATTTCGAGGATAAGGTGGGGATGGGTCGAAATACTCTCATCCAATAGAATTTAGACAAGTTTAGGTTCCTATTTTAACCTTATCATTTAGATTTAACGTTAAGTTAAATAATTTTACTTTTACCTTGTCTTCTTGTGTTCTTACACTATAAGGTTAATAAACATACTATAAGAAGCCAAACGAACCCCAAATTGTTTATTAGTAATATATATAACCTTATATAAGTCATTTGGACGATCCTTAGATTTTTAGGAATAAAATAACAATTAATAATATAATATTTGTTTTAAAAACTATTTTATGTCATTTTTGACACTATTTAGTAATTGATTTCTGTGAAAATAGTAAAATAATGTTATGTTCGAAAAACGTTAATTAAATCAACACTAACATGACATAGTAACATAATAAATTTAGTGGAATTTATAAAAAGTCTTAAATTACATTTATTATGGTATTTATAACATCGATTATGTCAATATTTCATTAATAAGATAATTACTGCATCATCTTTGTGTCATAAATAAATTAAATTATTTGATGCCTAAATATTACAAATAAAATACCATTATGTAGGAATACGATTTATCTTTCTAATTAATATTTACAATCGAATTTATATTATGTATAACCCTATATTAAAAATGTTTTAGTAAATAAACCTTGATTTTAACTCTTTTAACTCTTCTTTGAATTAAATAATTATAAATGTCCTAATCTAATCCAAGTGGGCCTAAATGGTCATATTTTATTCCTAAGCTTGTTATTGGTCGAATTAAACTTATCCAATAGAATTTGGACATGTGTTAGGGTAATAATAATATCATTTTGACCCTTAATTACCCTATTTACTTTTAACCGTGGTAAATAAAAGTAAAAAGTTACTATTCACCAAAAATTCTTTTCATCTCATTGAACCACATTTTACATACTGACATCAACCGTGTCTCTATGATTTTTGAAATTCCACTCATAGAAGCGGTAAAATTATGTTTTATGAAAAATTCAGTTTTTTTAACTACCACTTAGTGGTTTCACTATTCATCATAAATTGAAAGTTTTCAGAAAAATTCCAAAAATTAGGCCTAAGCTATATTTGATATTATTAATTCAAAAATTATTTCTATTTTACCAAATCCAAAACATATTAGTTGCATTAATTAATTTAAAAATTAATTCCCATCGTCAAAACAAAAGGCATGTTTTTAAGAGATAATAACTATCAAAAGATTGACACTTGTTTATAACTGGTTTAAATGTGAAATTACATCCAATTTCCAACATTGTATTAAATTGTAAAAATATATTCTAAATATACTTTAAAACCACTCAAATTAATAATTTATCAGTATTAATTATTTCGATTGAAAAAGTTGTTTTTAATTAAAATTTAGTAATTTTCACTATTCATCAAAATATGAAATTTATCCGAAAATCACCAAAATTTCACCCTAAACTAATTTCGATATTCCGAATCCAAAAATGAAGTCCATTTTGTAAAATAGAATTTAAAAAATTTCAAAAAGTGGTTATTACTATTCATAATGTCTAGTTTTAATAATATTTTAATAGCATATCGTTGTTTAGCGAAACTTGGTGTTGCGTACAACACACACTGTCGTGGAAGGTCGCCATTGCGAGTAATTCAAGCCAGGTTAGAGATGTGTGCTGTGAAAGCTCCTTTTGGTGTAGCGTATAACACAAGACATTAATGAAATTAAAAATAATATTTTTCATAAAATCTCGGGGTGTTACATTCTACCCCCCTTAAAATGAATTTCGCCCTTGAAATTTGTCGGGGTTATAAATGGTTTACTACTAGAAAGTTTCTTTAACAGAAACCCACTTCGTGAAAAGGAATACCAAAACCAATCTTTAAAAAAAAGTATGAAACGTAATGGTTACCCAAATAAACTAATCACTGGGTTTCCACATAGGTGAAAATATGGATATGGAAGAAAAATATAACCATCATGTTCTGATGGAGAGTGGTAGAGAACATGGCTATGGAAAAGCCAAAAATCACAAATCCATAAATTTGTGATGATCTAAGGTACGATCTGATTAATCAGATATAAGAGCACTAGGAAAACATTTTTGGTTTTCAAGATCGTTTCCCTAAAGTTGAAGAATTTGAATTAGAATAAATACTTACTTTATTTTGGTACAATCTCACTGTTGTTTGTGCCTTGAACAATTTCCACTTCATATCTTAAATAAATGAAGTTGAATTTTTTATTCGTGAAGTTTTAGCAGATCATGTGATATAATGACGGGTCATTCCATCTGTCTCAAATAAAAGGTTAGAAAAAGTTACTAAATATACACAAGTCATTATATAGTGAGATTAATCATATATGGTTCTAAAATGGACTTATACTTCATATATCATACTTCTTAATATAATAAAAATAGTTTCTACTAACCAGGGACTTCATGTTGGCCAGTGGTAGGCGATAAAGGCCAGTCGCACTTCGGTTGGGGGTTCGATTCCCACAGCCTTGTCCGACGCGATGGGCTGTCGCCCGTCCTGCAGGTTGTCCTTTTTCTAAAACTATATTACTATAACATCCCATCAATAATATCGAAAAAACTTATATCCTTAAACAATAATAACTTATGTCCAACATAATCCATTCCAATCTTTAGGCTTATCCATAATACTGTAGTCCACTCTCATAATATATTGAAAATGATTACCAGAGATTTAATACCATCGTTGATCCCCATATATCATAAGATATGTTTTGTGGGTCACATTCCAAACATTCAAAGGACTTAATCATGTATTCTCTTGAATACCCATTGAACCTTAGTGAAAACATGAATGCAGTTAAAAGTTAACACTTTCCATAAACCAAAATCCTCAAAATTATTTATACTCAATCCATTATATCACTTAGTCCTTATATCAATCATGAGCTCATGAATACTGTTAAACATTTCATTTTATCATTTTCCCTTCATTATGCGCATAACATCTTATTTCCAAAAATATCTCAATCACTCTGAATACCACATTAGACCAATACATAAATATTCCAATACTCCATGATACAACATTATTTTGGAATCCCATTACATAAACACTTAATCATTCCACCACATCGTTGTCATATTCAACATCGCCAATAATGATCGCATGTGACTTCCCTTTGTCCTTTGCCTTAAGCGGTTGCTCATGTCGATCATCACTAACCCTTGGATTAGGGAATTTACTGGCATAATGTCGCATCTCCTTGCACTTGAAGCATTTAAGTGTTGGTGGTGCGTTCTCTACAGTGTTTGCTTTATTAACATCATTAGAAACCCTTTTTCCATTACTTCGACACTCAGCTGCTCGATGACCTTCTTTTCCACACTTAAAATATTTTCTAGTCCCTTTAAGACAATCTCCACCATGCTTATTTCCACACTTTGTGCATAAGGAAACATTCATATTCTTTTCACCATTATTCTGAGATTTCTCCTTGAACTCCATCTTTCGTTTCTTGTCAAAACCATGAGATGGATATGTAACACCAACTTCCATTTCTACCTTGATAGCACAACGCACAATTTCTTCATAGCTACTGAAGTCTCTTATAGCTAATGCCCCTCGAAGACTTGGTTTTAAGCCAATGAAAAATTGATCATCTTTACTTTCAGGTTGGAGGATAATGCCAGATGAATACCTCGCAAGTCTTGTAAAATTCTCTTCGTATATACCAACGGATTTATCATCCATTTTCTTTAGTTCGAGAAACTCCTTCTCCATCTTTGTTCTAAGAATACGAGGGAAGTACTTATTGAAAAATAAATTCTTGAACTCGTCCCATTCCATGGACTCAATTTCATCTCTTGGCCTCGTATTCTTGATAAGATTCCACCATTGATCAGCTTCACCTTCCAAACGATATACTGCTAAGATGACTTTATCATGTTCAGAACATTGAAGAACTGAAAATATCTTTTTAGTGGTACTGATCCATTGTTCAGCAACAAGTGGATCGGAAGTCCCACTGAAAGAAGGTGGACGTTGCCTCATGAAGGACTCAATAGAATATTGTTCCCTTCTCGGCTCATTTGGATGTCCAGAATGATTCATAGCTTGTGTAAGTATAGAAATATGATTTTGCACTCCATCTCCCATAACATTTGTTTGTTCAAGAGGACAATCATTGAATTGTCCATTGCATTGATCAACACAGTTCCTTCAGGTTCCAGCCATCGTCTAAAACCCAAAAAGAATAGTGTGAGAGGCAAAAATCATAATAAAGGGGGAGTAACTTCAATATCTAACATCTTAGGTTAAATTCTATTATCGTTAGCGGAATTCTAGGACTATAACCTATACGTATACTTAACCTTAGATACATCCCTAGACATACCTTAGAAATATCTCTAGGGATCTCACTAAAGTTCTCGCATCCTATTTTCCAAAGGTTGACTAAACCATTCCTCTGATACCAACTGTAGAGACCCGAAGCTTGACGTACAATGACAATACATTACAATTGCGGAATACTTAGTACATAACAAAAACACACACACAAGGATCGTAATAGTTTAGTGTCTTTGGAAACTCGAAATATAATCTTCTAATCCTGGTGAAAGATCTTCAACATCTCCCATAAAGATATTCTTTTTTTTATACCTAAACCTTTCTTTATATCCTGGGGAAAAGTAAACATAAAAGGGTGAGCTCAAATGCTCAGTAAGGGTAAACAAAAGAAATATCAATCACATCATATACATAAGCACATAACTTTTGGAAATCTTAACCTGTAAAAGAGATCATAATTTCATAACCTAGGATAACTCATGGCAGTGAAATGTAATCACAATAATCATAACATAAATCATTAAACTTTGTGGAATACACACATAATCATAGAGAATCATTTCTTGTTAGTCAAGACTCATTGACAAGACTATCTTAGTGGACAAAGTCCCTTTCTGAACCGAGTCACCCTCGTTTCAGTCCTGTTTCGCTGAACCGGTATAACCTACCATTCCGGCCATGTCTATCTCATGAGATATAAAATCTTTACCCAATGCATTGGAGGGATATATAGGTCCCACCCATCTCATAATGATACCATTCTTATGTGTGCCAAAAAATCATAAATCATACATCATTACATAACCCATGTAATAAAAATGGGAATCTTAAACATCGTGACATCATAAAACAATGCATATAAGATAAAGGAATTCATAAAAATATTTCCATCACAACATAATCAAATACATGTAATAATAGGGATAGAAATAGAACCCTATATTGTCTTAGATGGAAAATAATTTTGATAAAACTCTTGATCTCCATTCTTGAAGAAAAATATCCTTTCTACTTCAAAAACATTTATCCTTTCATAACATGTCATACAATTTTAAACTAAAAGATGTTGATTAAAAATAAACTTGAAAAATTGTAAAGGAATCTTCTTGGAAATAATGTTTTAAAAATCCATTCATGCTGTATAAGTTAAAAAAACATTCTTCTCGTACTTATATATATATATATATATTCAGAATATACATATATATAATAAATCAGTAAATGGAAAGAAATACACCGTTCATGGAGACGATAGGTCGTACGTACGCATGAACGCTGTTTTTGTTTCCTTATTGAGTTGAACAGAATTAAGTAGATGACATACATATATATACACATAAATCCAGTATCATTATAATGTCATATATTTCATTATTACTTATTATATATACTTTATAATCATTCATGAATGGTTAAAGTGGAGAACGAATCTCATCGCGTCATGGAGACGGTAGTCCGTACGTACGCATGAGCGATGATATCGTTCTCATGATCGTGGGAATGTATTGGAGTGTATGTATACTATTTAAGAATCAATATCACTTTAAAATAATAATATATAGTTATTATTTACACCATTATACCCATCCAAGTAAGGTGGTGGTGGAAAATAGATTTCACCACGGCGTGGAGACGGTATTCCGTACGTACGCACGCGCGGTGATTTCGTTTTCCGTAGGATGGATAGATGGTGAAATAGGATTGTTTCATACTTAAAATAAAATAACAGTATATGAGTGATACTGATGTTATTACTTCATAATGAAACAACCTAAGAAGAAGAAGTGGAAGAAGAAATAAAGGTGAAATAATCGGTAACGGAAATTACCTCTTCTTTGAAGCGCCTATTTGAGACCTCCTCTTAGGGCACTAAAATTGGCCTTTGAGGAAGACCAGAACCTCTAGGATGTTGCTAGGGAAGTGGAGAAGATAATTTGTCAGGGGTTGGCCGAGCTTGATGGCTCAAAGTTGTGTGAGGAAGAGAGGGAGGAGGTGCCCTTTTATAAGGGAGGAGAGGGGCTCCGTTGGAAAAACTAAAAATATTATTTTATTATAAAGTCAAGTTCGGTTTTAAATAGCTCCAAATTGTTTTATTTCGAGGCTAAGGTGGGGATGGGTCGAAATCCTCTCATCCAATAGAATTTAGACAAGTTTAGGTTCCTATTTTAACCTTATCATTTAGATTTAACATTAAGTTAAATAATTTTACTTTTACCGTGTCTTCTTGTGTTCTCACACTATAAGGTTAATAAACTTACTATAAGAAGCTAAAAGAACCCCAAATTGTTTATTATTAATATATATAACCTTATCTAAGTCATTTGGCCGAACATTAGATTTTTAAAAATAAAATAACAATTAATAATATAATATTTGTTTTAAAAACAATTTTATGTCAATTTTGACACTATTTAGTAATTGATTTTTGTGAAAATTATAACAGAATGATAAGTTAGAAAAAAGTTAATTAAATAAATACTAACATGTAATATTAACCTATAAAATTAGTGTAATTCATAAAAAGTCTTAAATTACATTTATTTTGGTATTTATAACATCAATTATGTCAATATTTCATTAATAAGATAATTACTGCAACATCATTGTGTCATTAATAAATTATATTATTTGATGTCTAAAAATTACAAATAAAATACCATTATATAGGAAATTATTTTATATTTCTAATGAATATTTTCAATCGAATTTATCTTATGTATAACCCTATATTAAAAATGTTTTAGTAAATAAACTTTGATTTTAACTCTTTTAACTCTTCTTTGAATTAAATAATAATAAATGTCCTAATCTAATACAAGTGGGCCTAAATGGTCATATTTTATTCCTAATCTTGTTTTTGGTCGAATTAAACTTATCCAATAGAATTTGGACATGTGTTAGGGTAATAATAATATCATTTTTACCCTTAATTACCCTATTTACTTTTAACCGTGTTAAATAAAAGCAAAAAGTTACTATTCACCAAAAATTATTTTCATCTCATTGAACCACATTTTACTTACTGACATCAACCGTGTCTCTCGGATTTTTGAAATTCCACTCACAGAAGCGGTAAAATTAAGTTTTATGAAAAATTCAGTTTTTTTAACTACCACTTAGTGGTTTCACTATTCATCAAAAATTGAAAGTTTTCAGAAAAATACCAAAAATTAGGCCTAAGATATATTTGATATTATGAATTCAAAAATGATTTCTATTTTACCAAATTCAAAACATATCAGGTGAATTAATTAATTTAAAAATTAATTCCCGTCGTCAAAACAAAAGGCGTGTTTTTAAGAGATAATAACTATCAAAAGATTGACACTTGTTTATAACTGGTTTAAATGTGAAATTACATCCAATGACCAACATTGTATTAATTTGTAAAAATATATTCTAAATATACTTTAAAACCACTCAAAATAATAATTTATCACTATAAATTATTTCGATTGAAAAAGTTGTTTTTAATTAAAATTTAGTAATTTTCACTATTCATCAAAATATGAAAGTTATCCGAAAATCACCAAAATTTCACCCTAAGCTAATTTCGATATTCCAAATCCAAAAATGAAGTCCATTTTGAAAAATAGAATTTACAAAATTTCAAAAAGTGGTTATTTCTTTTCATAATGTCTAGTTTTAATTATATTTTAATAGCATATCGTTGTTTAGCGAAACTTGGTGTTGCGTACAACACACGCTATCGTGGTAGGTCGCCATTGCGTGTAATTCAAGCCAGGACAAAGATGTGTGTTGTGAAAGCTCGTTTTGGTGTAGCGTATAACACAATACATTAATGAAATTAAAATGAATATTTTTTATAAAATCTCGGGGTGTTACACATACCTCAAATCATATCTCAATCTCACCCCAATCTCCATTGATGTGAATAATCCCATTTTCAACATCCATCAATTGTAATTACAAGAATTGAGCAAGTTAAATTAATGAATTATTACAATTTAGGATCTTTATAAACTTCCTTCTGAGTGGTAAAAAATATTCAATTCAATTCAAAACCCCTTATTTAATACAATATTTAGAAAGGTTATCTATACCGACTTCCTTCCAAAAAACTAACATGTAATTCTAAACAGGCCTTTAAAAAATAATTTATTTCAAAACATCCCAAAGGAATTAAAGGATTATTTACAATTAAAAATTATCAATATTAATTCAAAACATGGGATTAAAACCTATTTCCACATGAATAAATATTTAATATAAAATTACCAAAGAAATCTCATTTAAAAAAAATTATTTCCAAGAGGGTTCATTGTCATTTCACAAATTAAATTATTTGAAACTACTTAGAAAAAATTAGTAGGTCAACTCATTTCATGAAAATCAATTTATTTCATTCTTTGAATAAAAACTCAAGACAAAGACTCAATTTCACCAATTCATTATTTAAATATTCTTTTGAAAATAAATCTAAACAGTCATGGAATTGAATAATTAATAAATACTTGAAAGATGTCAAACTTATAGTCATAAAATTCATGACTTGTTTAATTCAATGATAATAGGGTTAAATAATATTTCACAATGAATTTTAAGGGAAACATTCATAGAAACTTTGCTAAAAATTAACAAACACACGTAAATAAATTTCCAAGTTACAATTAATTAAAAGATAAAGAAAAGGCATAAAAACACATACTTCGAAAATATGAAATCCAACCGCAATGAATTTTAGATGTTTCTTCTTCGATGGAGGGTTAAATATTTTATTAATTAAATGAATTTGAATGGATAAAGTCTAGATTAAATCAAAACACAAAAACATGATATACACATAAAAATTAAAACATAAAATTAAAATATTAGATGAATAAAAATAAAAACAAGGTACCACTTAAATATTTTAAGTGTATAAAGAAGGAAATACCTGATTTTAGATGAATCCGATAGAGTTTTAGTGGTTCGGATGGGGGAAGTCGTGGGAGGAGTCGAGCGCTGCAGATTTAGGGTTCTGTCGCGAATGGGGGAGAGGTGCGGCCAAGTGTATTTGGGGTAAAACTTTACCAACAGTTTTTAAAAACCATTGGTCAAGCGGTGTTTGAGTCACCCTTTAACAACGGTTCTATAGAACCGTTGGTAAAGGGTGAGTCAAACACCCCTTCACCAATAGTTCTTTAGAACCATTGGTGATCGGTGTCCTGGCCCTTCTTTTCCAACGGTTTAAGCAAACCGTTGGTAAAGAAGATCCGGGAAAACCTCCCATTCCTGGAGTGTCCCCTCAAAAACAACATCGATAGAAAAAATCTATCTTCTCATGATTAAGGAAAAAATCACGCAATGTATATTCTATGTTCATCCCATCCCACGATCTGTTAACATTGTTAGGAACACACATGATTGAACTATCTAGGGATTCATAACAGGTCACAATCTATGAAATAGATCATGGTGACCTTGAAAATGAATGTATGAGGCCTCATGGGGGAATAAAAATATATAATCTCTAAAATACACTGATATAATTTCGTTGATGCATTACCAATAAGTTAATTTCATCAATATTTCCCCTAGAAATCCTTTAAAACACTATTAAAATTCAATGGATGAGTCTAAAGAGTATGTTTTGGTTTATAATTTAGTCAACACCAAAACAATTGAAGGAGGTGTGCAAACATAGAACTAGAAGCTTTCCCTGAATCTATTCATTCCCTCAAACAATCCATCATTACCTCTTCAAATGTTATCCAACAACAAAAAGAGAAAGGGTCAGATTGTTCCTCACATTCTTCCTAGAGAGGTTCATCCTATTTCTCTAGTGGAATGATTTTATAAACATGGGGAATAAATAAACGAATTAAAGATAATCAATGTATAACTACAAGGAGTAATCCTTATAACTGAGTTTAATCAATATGAAGATACTCAACTCACACTTCTAGCTTGTGCACTCCAATGAATGTAGTTCACCCGAACAACTGAAGTATATTTGGAACATCATCTCAATATTGGATGAAAACCACCAATAAACATGGGTTCCATAATGGAATATAAAGATCTAAATCAATTAAATGCATTTATAAATCATGGCCAGAAACATCTTTATAGACCTGCCCATTTGGGCTACTAATGAAAGATAACAGTAGTTCCAAAATTGATGACCCTAACTACCACCGCACCTAGTCAAGTTTCATCTGCCACCCCTACTTAGGCTCTATCCTATCAGGATGTTCCTTGAATTATTATGATCACTTTTTAGTCAATAAAATTTTTATTGGAATCCATAGAGAAATAATGCATGATGATAGAGATAGAAAAGAAAACGTACCCTAAATGGTTAGACTCGACTGTTCCCCTGATAAATTTTGGGAATCCTATATTTCTAATATTCAAAGGCTCAGGAGACCCAGAGTGGAACTAGATGCATTTAATCTCTCCCCGTGATCCCATTATGGGGACTTCTGAACAATAGGAGACAGTGAAGATTAGGTTCTTCTTGCAATTATTGTAGGGGTCAACCATTGTATGGTAAACGAGTTTTCAAGATTGATAAATTAAAGGTTGGAAAGACCTATGTTAGATGTTTCTCTTCCATTTTAACTCAACATTTAGAATATAAAATTTTTTGATCTCTAAAAATGAAAATAATGAGAGAATTAAAGGGTCTTATATTTCATTTCTCAAAGGAAGGGTTTGACATCCTTAAACCTGCCGCTCCTTTAGGAAGAATTATTGCCCAGCCATATTGAGAATTTTCAAGACAAGGTACACAAACTATTGATTCATGTGAAATAAGCAGGAGGGTTTTGGGGCCTTTCCTAAATTATTTTGAAGTTAGAGTACTCTATTGTAGATACTAAACAAAAGTTATGAGCAATCCCATCGACTTAGGGATGGATAATTGAAAAAGCATAGGACACTACAATTACACTTAAGAAATCCAATGTACCCAATCCCTCTTCATATACCTCACCATTGCATACAAATCCTCCTTTTAAGAATCAGTAAAAATGACCACATCATCAGTTAGAATGAATATATCATGGGAATTAATAGTTTTTTAAGATGAAAATAAAGGAATTTGACTTTCAAAATGATCAAGCCTCGAACTAATTCATCATGGTATTGAAAAACAACTTGGTCATCTTTCCAAATTCAAGGAATCCAAATGAATATCAATCAAACTATATACCCTTACATAAATAATTGGGGTACCACATCCCGGACTATTTTGTATTAAAAACATCCTAAAAAAGAGAGTGGACTTTGAGAAATTAAAAGTGTAAAATTCAGCTACTTAGGTTAAGTATGTTTGTGACACTAATCCATAGGGGGATAACTAATTGAAAGAATGTAAGAGAAAGGACAAATATAATTTTTGTGACTGTATGGGTGAAAATAATTCATAGAATTTTGTGCTTGGATTCACTACTTTAACCATGACACTACTTGAACATTTTTTATGAAAAAAACATACGGGAGGTCTCTCTAGTGAGCTCAATATGAACAAGGGAATTTCCCCACAAATGATAGGGTCTTACCTACAAAACATATCTTGGATTATTTATGATAGGATACTTCATCGTGTAATTATCCCAAATAATTAGGTATACCCCATTCAACCTAATTGATAAATTGAGGAAGAACCTTAAAATCATATTCTAAGGGACTACCCAACCACTTAAATTACATCATCTCCCAGAGCACCTTAAAATGAGAATCCTCACATAGGTAAGCATAGAAATTTGGATTAAAAGTATGATTTTTTTGAAACAACTACCCCAATTACCATCAATGTTTTCAATACTTGATTTTCTATGTCCATCAAAAGATCTCTAGGAAGCACTTATTGATGCCTTATTGAGCCCCTAGAAGTTTGATGTTGAGGTTTCTACTACCGAATAATATCATGAAAAGAATGATCCTACAAAATTCCAAAAATTCATATATTTCATAGTCTAGGATAAAGATTCCATCATCTTAGGGAACACTAGAACCTTATATATTTCACGATCGATAAATGAAATTGGTATCCAAAGATCCTTCGTTGATAACTGCTCAGAAGTCAACCTCATTCTGGTCTGGACACTTCACCGTCTAGAATTCAATGAATATCACTTTTCTCCCTCTACTCTGATGTTATAGGGTTATGATAAGAATATGAAAAATATTATTGGAGTGAAAAATCTTAGAACTCTATTTAGGGATCTAATTTATGACTCAGAAATCATAGTTGTTTGACAGGATATAAACTTCAATGACCTGTTGGGAAGACCTTGACTAAGTCATCATGAGACCATTCCTTCATCATACATCCTTTTCCACAAATATTTTATAAATGGTAAAATTGGGATATTGTATAGTGAAAATTCCTCATTCTAATATTTTGAGTCCCATTACATTGACATGGGATTCTACCAATAGAAAGGGAAACAGTCCATGGCTGATAATGTGGCTTAGATAAATAACCCAAATGGACTGAAGACTATCCCAAATAACAATTTCAAGTGAATTAGTTTATAGTACATTATTCCCATCAATACAATTGAAGGTTTTGTTTCAAATTAAAGCACTCATTTAGTGACTTACGTAATTTCAGTCCTGGCAACTGAACCCAACAACATGAGAGAAGTAGTCCACTCTTGGAAAAATAATGAATGGCCCAATAAAAATGTATTCATACCATCACTTGAGTCTAAAAAAATACCTTTTTAGTTAGATAATTTGGAGGAATGTTTCACTCCCATTACAGAAAACAAATCAGAGCATTCTTAGTTCCTTGTTTCCCCTTTAGAGCTCCAAAAATACCCTTCTCCGTTGATTGTGCTTGAAATGATTATGTCAACTTATGGATTACAAAATGTTGAGTCCCTTCATACCTCCAAACACTTTTCTTCACCAATTACCTACTAGGTTGATGTAAAAAAGGTAAGGTGGGAGGAATATTAGGAAGAGGAAGATCTCAGGGACTCCCCTTTAGTGTTTGAGGACAACATCTCTACCATTGTCGATGATCTCAAGGAGAAAAATATCAGTATATAATAAGATCCATGATCCACATTTATGGTTATATACATGAATCCCAAATAATAAGTGATTCATTCTTCCTTCCTGAAGAAGCATCATAATGTGTTTTCCATGAATTAGAAAGATATTCCAGGCCATGACACCAAGGTGGCCACCATCACTTGGGTTTTCCAAAAGACAATCGAGGGTACAACAAAGTAGACAGATGAACAAACCCAACTCATGAATAAAAAATAAGGTTTAATTGGATAAAATCATCAAGGCCAACAACATCAGATAGTTATAATATCAAAATTGACCAACCACCATTTTCCTAGGAAAAAATGGGAATATCAGAGTTTTCATTTAATTCAGATATCTCAATCGGCACTGTTTGAAATATGAATTCCTAGATCCAATTAGAGAACTCTTCATTTCTAAAACAACTGGCTATAAATCAATAATCCTTCATGGATGTGTATTTAGGGTACAATAAAATTATAATGGCCACAAAAGATGAATAATATATAGCCTTTTAATCCCCCATAGAATACTCTTATATCGGGTAATTCCCTTTGACTTGAAGAACATCGGTTCCATATACCGACATGATATGAATCACATCTTCAATCACTTCCTGGAGAATGTTTTTGAATGTTATGTTGATGATTTGGTGGTCAAATCCCAACATCATTCTGACCAATTAACAGACCTAGATACCATCTTTAATATGCTACAACAACTTTTCTTTATGATAAACCCCCTAAATGAACTTTTTAGGATAATCTTGGGGATGTTTCTCGGCTTCACTGTATGCTACGATGGCATCAATGTTGATCCTGATATTGAAAAGTTCATCATTAACTTTTCAAAACTTTTAAAACATAATTATTTTTGGGTACTTTAAGGAAACTTGGCCGACATAAGATGGTTCATAGCCAACCTTGCGAGCATGTGTTTTCCCTTCACCATACTAATGAAGATGTATGTCACATATCAATAGACCAATGACTTCCAAGAAACATTGGAAGCCCAAAATAGATATCTCTTGAGACCTATAGTTTTAATTCCACATGCTGAGGGTTATCCACTAATTATATTTGTGATGTCCCTCAAGTGATCAATGGGTGACTTCATCATGCAAAGGAATGATGTCAAGAATTAAGACGACCTCTATTACTTCAGTCGAAGCATGATCGATGCTAAAACTCTCTATTCATAAATCTTGAAGAAATTTATAGTATAAATACTAATATTCTTGAATATGAGGTAATACTTGCATTATCATGACTTCTAATTGTTATGTCACAATAACCCAGTCAAATATATCCACATTTATCCAATGTTGATATGATGTTTGGCATGGTGGGTAGTTGTTCTACAGTAATATAAGATACAAATCATGCTTTAGAAAGTACTGAAAGGACATTCCTTAGAATATTTTTTTTGCAGAAAACCAATCTATAGAAGAAACATCCATAAAAACTAACCTTCCCAATGAATATATATTTTTTATTCAAGATGGCGCCCAAATGTGGGAAATATATTTTGAGATTTCATCCAGAATCCTACTGAGAAATGGAATTGGAGATCCTAAACATAGAAATGATGGGTTTTGAATAATGATTATTTTGGCCTGGAAGGAAGTTTTACCTAACAAATTCTTGTTTTCAGAATGATGTACCAATAATGAGGTAGAATATTAGGCCCTTATTAATGAACTGAAATTTGCACCCCCAACAATGGTTGACTACCTAGAGGTTAAAAGTGACTCATAGTTGTTAATCAACGTGATAAACGAGGATTAATACATAAATAATTAATAGTTTATCCCTCATATTGATTACATTATAAGATTAATGAATGAATTACCCTCAGAGTCAACATTAAATCAAATCTCGTGATCATAAAATTCATAGATTGATGCATTCACAAATGAAGCTACAACTCTAGTAGATCCAAACTTGGAGGAAATAGTCATCATAATTCCCCATCAATAAATTGTATCACCATTTGTTCAAGAAATAATAGAGGAGATCAATAGAGGAATACCTTTTCCTAAGTCTTATGGTCCAACCATAGGATGTATGATGCCCATCATGGAATACCACCAAGATGGAGTAATTATACTACATAGAACCGGGAAGGAGAAAATCTGACAATGAGAAGTAAATTTCACTCTTTATGATGGACCAAATCACCCTAAGGTTCTCTAGATGCGATTATTTAATGAAGTCCTTCAATGAATAGATGGAGAAGATACTGCCACTATAATTGAAGAATTACATGTAGGAGCATGTGGTGCACAATAGTCCGGATATGGTATTTCTGATCTAATTTTAAGACTTGAATAATTCCATTTTTTGATGACATAAGATTCCATAGAATTCACCAAGAAAATTTATTCCTTCCAAGTACATTCCAAATTCATCTATCAACCAAAATAGTTTCTAAATACAACTAAATAATCTTCACCATTTTTAATATATAGAATGGATGTCATGGGGATTTACCCTATAACTAAAACTAAGCAGTTAAAATACATCTGAACTATGACTAATTTCTTCTCCAAATGGGATGAGGCAATACCCCTCAATGAAGTCTAGTCCAAAATCATTGTAAGCTTTGGGAAAGCTAACATTATATCTAGATTTTGTGTCACTATACCATACTAAATAATAATGCCAGAAATTTTTGTTCTACTGAGGTAGAGAAGTTATAATAGAAGCATATTATCAAATCCAACCATTTATCCCACTATTATGTAGAAACTAATGGAAAAATAGAATATTTCAACAAGACCCTATCAAAAATACTCTAGAAAATGGTAGATAAATATAAAAATTCCTAGTAGGAAAAAATATTGCTTGACTTATGTGATTACCGAACTAAGACCTGTACTTCCATGTGGGAAACCTCGTACTCACTGGTATACAAAATAGAAGAATTCTAGAACATAAAGGTCCAGTTTCCATATCTCAGTGTTTTCATCTGTGACTAGTAATCCATGGATAAGCAATTCAAAAATTGACTGGATGAACTAGAGTGAACTGATGAGAAAATATGGCATACCATACATCACTTGGATGTCTATCAAAATTGGATAGCATGATCCTTTAACAAGAAGGTTTTCTACTGTTCCTTCTTCCAAGGAGAACATTATTTATTCATTATAACTACAATGATACTAGGAAGGAATCCTCAGAATGTTGAACCAAAGTGGGAAGGACCTTAATCCACCCATGAGGACCATTCTAACGGACCATATTCCTTGATATCAATGGTTAGAGAGGTCATTACGAAACTGAATAATGCAAGGTTTTAGAAGAAATACTTCATGTAATCACACAAACCATGTATTGGCTAGAAGAAATTAAAATAAATAATTTTACTTTTTCACATGAAATTAAATGGAATGATGTAACGTCTTCACTAAATGAAGATTAAATTACATATCCTTATCATCCTTTTCACAAAATTATAAACTACACAACATATGGTCCTAATAATATGACTTAAAACTAAATGATACCATTTTTTCTTGTCACATGATGTTAAAATTAAAAGATAACATCCCTATCATTTGATGTTGAGAAACCCCTTAAACAGCACAGGTTGAGACACTCCTCGTGGTCCCTTGATTATGGGACTCCATCTTAGGTTTAAGTATAAATCGCATCCCTATAACCCCTCTGACAGGTGAAGATGTCCCCTTGGCCATTCATTTGGAAGAAAGGATGGGGAACTCTCATGCCTAAGCGCCACTTATATTGTCACCACCCCAAAGTATAAAATGGTCCCCCATTATATTCCATATGTCCCATCAGTATCATGTCCTCATAACATGACAGTAATCTAGATGATTTCCTATATAACTATATATGGATTGATTCTCATTCCAATGAGATATGTAGAGACTCCTAGACTATTCATTCAGGGTCCTACCACTACTATGAGAAAAGCTGTTTCATTTTTCCCTTTGTATGCATCAAACCTGCATTGGGAGCCATTCCATGACATATTTATAGATTACTGTTAAAATGAAATGGGTAATGATTCCTAAAAATCATGTTTTGGGACCAACCATTATCATAGAAAATACTAATGCACCTTTACCCATATCAAAGAGAAATTGAATTTAGAAAAAATATTTCAAGTACTATGATTGTATTGATTCCAATTCTAAGGAGATATGCAGTGATGGTCGGATCTCCAATCCTAGGCCCATCCACGATAAAAAAATCCACCGCCCTATATGTATGGGACAGACCTACATGTGGAACCTCTAAAGAACTTTATGTAGCCTGATTCTCTTTTCAATAATATACATAGTGACGCAAATATTTCCATCATTTGGCCCAACTACAACATTTTTATTCTTTCACGTTTCATTATATCCATCCTCATTGCATGATGTTAAACTACATAGAATTTAAAATTCATATGGATTTATTATTATACTAATGAGATACATAATAAAACCTTGATCATAAATCTTGGAACAACCACCATAGAATCTTAATTACATTATCATTCACCTATATAGGATTTTTTACTGTGGAATTAAACTTTTTCGCACCTTATTCTTCCCACCAAGAACAGATCAAATGGGATTAGGAGTGTTAGTAAAATTATTGCCCACATAAGCAAGGAATATCAATTAATATTGGGGCTTTCTGGGTCCTGGTTTCTAGAACATAAATTTCACACCAGATATCCTCATTTCATGGAAATAAACTACACGATTTCCTAAAGGCATACATGTGGCTTGATTCTCATTTGAATGAGATACATAGTGAGGTTTAGATCCCCAATATTTGGGCCCACCTCAACACAATATAGTAAATACCACCGCTCTACCATGTATGGGTCATAGTTTCATAAAATGTCTCAATAAGAGCTTACACCCTATAAATGAACTTATATCATAATAAAACCCCCCAATTTCCACCACAACTGAATTTAATTAGGATGGGGGACATTTATTTTAGACGTATAAGTGGCTTAATTATTTTTCTAAAAATTTTAGTAGTGGAGGTCATGTTCTATTCCCTAGCCCAACCTCAACATTCCCTCAGTCTTCATGTTGAGGAACCATCGTCATTACCACATGACATTAAACTGCATGGATAATGTCCTGACTACTTGACATTAAACTTCATGTAACATTAATAACTATGTATTGATTGATCCTCATTCCAATAAGGTATGTAGTTATTCCTAAGCCCCATATCTGAGTCCCATTTATAGGGTAATGATGAATCCACCCTCTTCTATGTAAAAGAAAAATATATATTCAAGAGATCTCAATTTGCATACCCACATAAAAAGATCCACTAAAGAAACACAGATGTCGCTTCTACATATGAGTCAGATATATGTAAGGGTCCCTACAGATCATGGTCCAAATTAGTCCAAACATTTCCTCAATAATAAAAGATATCATTTCAGAACATCATACTATTAATACATGACACATTCATATCATCATAATATTTCTATAACTCCTTGTGATAGATTGAATGATTCATAAGGACTTCTTTTCCTGACTAAGCTGCAACACACCCCAGATGGATTTTTATAAAGAAACCCATTAAATGAGTTTTTTATCAAAAGGGTTCCACTATTGACTATACAACACGTTCCCCAGTCGTCCTTGCATAAAAACCATCATAATGGGTTTTTTCTTTCAATAGTAACTTCATCCCAGGGAGATACTTATTTTGCCTCTATCGGCTATGATGACATTATATTGAAACCCATGATTTGAATTTTTTTTGTAGTCATCCCTATTATATGTTTTCGATATCCTTTATCGTAAAATGAGAATGTTCAATTCAATGGTTAAGACATCCTCCATCATTTCTAAAGTATTCCAAAATAACCTTTCTTTGATAGGCCGCATGTCACGTGTTTATTTCATGATGTTACGGTCCTATTAATATGACCTAAAACAGCAGGTACAATATTTCTTATTCATGGGTAAGACAATATTAGAAAATCTATTCACCCTATTTTTTATATAAATTTTGACTTGAAATTCCCCTTCTATATTCATGTAAGTTTTTACCATAAGTCAAAACTTGTTCTTAGGGAAATCCAAATGTTCTTAAAACCCCATTGAATATTAGAGATATAATGTCATAATTCCCATGGAATTGTCGATGACTATGATGTAACACTCTATAGTTGGATTTTTAATTGTTTCTCACAAATATTTGGGCCTTTCAGCCATAGGAGTGCACTATTGACTATGGAGTATGCGTCCCAGATGGAATTTCATAAAAAACCCAAAAAATAGAGTTTTTTAACGAGTGGAAACTTCATAATTGGGAGATACCTCCTTTGACAACATAAGACATTTTCCCAAACCACCCTTTAGGTTAGGAAATCCCTTAATCATAGCTTACAACTTTATCGTCTCACACCTGTATATGATAGCATATTTCTGGAAAAATTTCCATGAGTGGGAGAATAATCAACCTTTAAGTCATTGCTAACCACCTTAAATTTTATCCCCTTAATGTCCTAAATGTACGACTTTGAACTGCATATCATAATTTCCTTAATGTATGACATTAAAAATGAATATAGTAATGTACTAGTCACTAGATTTTAAATTGTAAAACAACGTCCTTACCTTTAGATGTTAAAAAAAGGGGTGATGTCCTAGTTGCATGATATCTCAACCCTTTCTAGTGAGAGACCTTCTCCCTAAGCATTGACAATCTAATAAAATGTACCCTCCTTCACTCGATCCAAATTCATTTTGGAGTAGTTTCCCCCATTCATTGATAGTACTAATATACAGATTCACTTCATTATAAATCACATAACTTTTGAAAAAGTATCCATCATGGTCTTGAGAAATCTATATATTAATAATCATTGATCAAAAGATAAAATTTCATAATTTTTGAGTTTTTTTAAATTTCCTCTATCGTAATCTAGCTGTATTTACATAAGTCTCACACAACCATCAGGTCCTATCAGCCAAATGATTCCATTATTCAATAATACAGTAACACACCCTAGTTGGTTTTTCATAAAACAACTCACAAAATGGGTTTTTCAATAGGTTGTAACATCATCATTATGAGATACCTCATATATTCCCTAATATATTGTTTTATATATGGGAACCAAAAAACATGGATCAATATTTTTCATTAGATATATGAATAATGTCAGAAAATTCTCAGACCAAAATCAATATTTGGGTCATAATTTCAAAATATATTATCATGGTTGTTTGACCCTAAAAACAAATCCCATTAGTCCATCTCACATGAATTTAAACTACACATAAAAAGAGACAAAATACCCACTAGAATGAAAACTCTCCAAGGGAACTCTAGGAAAATGTTAAGTCTCAGCTCATTAGACCCATGCTCTGCATGTTTTAGGAAAAAAAATAAAGCACTAAAAAAATAAAAGGCACAAAACATGTTAGGAAAAAATCGTGAAAAGGGAGGCCTATGGAAAATTATAGTCTCGCCCACTATGTCTCCTTCATATTGAGATTATGAAAAAATGAATCCAATTATATAAAAATACAAAATGTTTTTTGGGTATTCCATACATCTTCAGAAGTAGTATAAATATTCTCACTAGTTCTCCAAGCTTAGGAAAAAATTAGATCATCCTTACACACTTAACATAGATCCAAATCCCAAAAAATGATGTTTTAATAAGTTAAATTTTCCTATAGTTACCTTAGAGATATAATATTTTTTTTGAATGAATCTAATTCTAATGGGGGATATTTTATGACATTGAGAAATGAGTTTCATGAAGATTTTCATAGAATTTATGACAATAAAATTACTTAGAAAACAAATTTTGTATTTCATTAGTGATGTTACCCATTCTAGAAGGAGATGAAAGATGGATTTCCATGTTTGGAAAGACTACTGCAAAATGATGGATAAGTGGAAAGAACCCTCCTCTTGGAGTAGGACATGGATTTAAAAGGTTGATGAAGAAGAAGTGTGGATGAATTAAAATTAATTTTTCACATTTAATATTAGAACGGTTAGTGTAAAAAAGATATTCAGAGGCATATATCTCTTTAAAAGATTTTATTTGATATGTCTTATAGCCAAAACTGACTCACAGATCAAAATCTATGGCTATTGGAAGAGGTAATCATTTTTTAATGGAATTTGAATCACCTTTTTGGGTACATACTCTTTGGAATTTTATATCCTTCATAGATAGCATGCGCATAAAGACTATACAGACAACCTATATAGAGAGCCTATGCAAGCATCCTATGTGGATAGCCCACACAGATAGCATACACGAAAATCGTTCACATACATCTTGTGTGTAGTAACTCCAATACCCTGGGTTCCATATTTACTTATAAATAGGACACTTGATCTCCTCATTTTTGTGAATAGGTATTTTACCCACACAGACCCTTCACCCAATTATTCCAAAACATCATAGGTAGCTCTCCAAATCCTAAGAGAAGATACAATTAAAGGGGTTAGGTTATATAAAATTCCCATTAGGGTATAAAACATAAGAAACCTTCAAAAAGTCACGGTCCAAGGACTTGAGGTAAGGACTTTAACTAAACACATGAGACAATGACCTGAGCCAAGGACCTGAGCCAAAGGCTTGAGCTAAGGACCTGATCCAAGGTCCTAACATAAAGAGCAAATCTAAATACCCAAGCTAAGGACCAGATCTAAGGACCTTAGTTAAGGACCAGATCTATGGAACTGATCAATATTAGCAAGATTAGGACCTTAGATAAGGACTTTAGATAAGGACCTGAGTTAGATGCCTATGCCAAGGACCTGAGCTAAGGACCTAAGATAAGAACCTTAGCCAAGGACCAAAGCTAAGGACCCAAGCCATGTTCTCAATCCCAGGACCTAAGCCAAGGATTTTATCCATGGACCTGAGCCAAAGTCCTAAGCAATTTTCCTATGCGAGTCACCCCTTTATCCCTCATCTAGGCCTTTAATGGAAGGGATACTCTTCCTTTGGCTCCCTTGTCTGAAAAGGACCAAACTGAAACCTCCAATATAGCCTCTAGTTCATGGGAGGGAGGGTAAGGATCATGATTGATTTATTATATTCCAATTTTATAAATAATTATAATATATTTGTGGTGTGTGAAAGGTTATATTTAAAATTAATCATTTTATTTATGTTTTAATGTCCAAATAAATGAATAGTGTTAATATTAAAATTAATGATATGTTATAATAAATGATGTTTTATTAAATGAATTAAAATTAATTAAAATATTATATTCATAAAATTGAATTAAAAATGGTTAATAATATCATCCGTGTTCCATTTTGGTTTCATTTGTTCTTTTATTGTAACTTTAACGACCATTAAAAAGAAAAAACATTCATACCGGTGTAATTTTCAAAAAGGGTTAAAACTATTTAAAGTAAAAGTTTATTGCTGAATACATCACCTAAATTTGTAAATTTTTTATTAGATTAGTGGATTTATACTAATAATTTTCTTATCATAGAATCCTATAAATTTGTGTCAATTTGAATATGAAAAATAATTTATATTAATTTAATTCTTTGATAAATTACAAGAGTAATCCCCCCTCTCTTATAAAATAGAACATGTTCTTTTAATTAAATTACACATAATAACTAGATGTGTAGTGTAATTGAACTTATATCCCACTATCTTATGTTAATTATGGTGTTATAGGTTTTCAGATCTGTTTTGAGGATAGTGGCATGATAACGGAGATTTCAGTGGGAAAATACGGGTGTCGGAGGGACCAGAGTCTTGAAGTTGGGTAGAAAGGTTTAGGGGTTGGTGGCTATATAATAGAATAAGTGGGAATGATTTAGGATCCCATGAAGTGTTTTTTAGTTTTACATTAAATATTGGGGAACTAGTAACATGGACATAGGATGTGGAATCAACCATCTTAGAATATGATTGTTGAAACATCGACACCTCGACTTTAACATGAGTTTCTAAGGGTTCAATTTTTTTACAGTTCATAAAATTTTGGCACTATTTTTCAATGATTATTGGATTTTTCTTAAATCCATTTTGTGTGTCTAGGGTTTTCATCAAATAAAACCAATATGTTTAATGGTATTTTGTTTCCTGAATCTATGGCATTAGAGTACTTGAAAAACCCAAATGCAACATTAACTAGTTGGGTCATCGCATGGTCATCCCCTCTAGGTTGATGTCCCTTATTTTTTCAAGAATTTTATTGAATGGTGGCCAGTGTTCCACCAGAGATTTATAAATTTCATTCCACCTATAAATTATATAGTTCCATCATTCCTGATCACTTTTCTAATTATTCTATCATATCTAAGGTGCCTCAAGGGCGTCCTAAGGAGGTATTTGACCCCTTGTCAATGGAATTCAACCTTTTACATCCCAGAATAATCCAATGTATATTAGTTGAGTTACCCTCCTTGTTTTCCCCCACTATCTTAATGTTTCTTTATCTTGGATGGGATACTATTCAGGAATCATAGGTTTTGATGGTGGTTTTTATAAAGATATTTAGTGGGGTGTTGTGTTTAGGGTGAACAATGTGAATCACATGTTTTTACAAATATGATATTATTGTTAATATTGTTAATATATTGGGTAAATTACCTAGTAATGGAAACTTTATTATTCCTTTTTGTTATAAGAAAACGGTAATCAAAAAACCAATTATATTTTGTCAAAAAAATGGTTACGGAAGTGTTTTTTGGTTTGTGTAAGAATCCCCTTAAATAAAAAAGAGGATTTTGATAAAATTCACACTTACTAAATCCAAAAGGTATGTTTTAATATAAGATGAAAAGTGTTGTGACAAAGGGTTATAGTGTGATGGGATGATGTGTTGTGGTGTGTCAGTGTTGTGGGGCAGTGATGTGAACATGTGATGTGGGGTGGCTATGTGATGTATTTTGTGGCTGTTGTATAGGGTGGTTGAGATGGTAAATGGTTGAAATGTGGATTTGTTGACAAATAGGTGGATGTGGATATAAAATAGTGGAAATGTGGGGCTATTTGGATTGAAAAGGATGATGGTCCATTTGTTTGTGTAGTGATGTGGTGTGCATGATTTGTTTGAATTAAAATGATATTTCTGAAATTGAAAGGGAATGAGATTTTTTTGGTTAATGTGATGAAAATGGATAATAGATGAATTAAATATAGGGAGTTTGTTTAAATATTTTTGATTTTTAATGCCAAATTAAATGATCTAAATAATGTAATGAATGGGATGGATAATATAATTGATTAGAAATGTTAAATCTATAAAATGGATTATGTTCAGAAAGATGATTAAATGTGAATGTGGCTTATGGGATATTGTTTAGTGATGTGCTTTTAGTAGTGTAAACTAAATTGGTAGTGTTTTGAGGGTGGGTGGTGATTTTTTGACTGGGTTTGTGATTTTTTATGAACACATATGATTGGATTTTATACACACACACACACACACACTCCATGTATTCTTATTCTGATTTCTATATGCACCCCACCCATTTTGAGCACCATGTGTCTAAAACCAAATTGTTGTAGTTGTTTTTTACTAATATCATAGTTATGAGGATGGATGTATGGAAATTTGATATTTTTTACTCTCTTTTCTAAGAGATGTTGACATGCATGGGTTGTGTTTTCGAAAGGTCAATAGGGAATTATTGAGATTCAATGTGATGTAATGACCAACGTGTCTTCAAGATATATTTGATCAGATGCGATGACTCGGGTGGTTGTCATGCATTTTAGGTAGAGGGGACGTGGTTTATGTGCTTCAAGATCGTGATAATCTATTAATATTATTATAGTGGTAAATGATATAACATAAGAAATATTAGGATAATTTGGTAAAAATGTATTGTTATGGACCAAGGGTCTTAAGTAGAGATGTGATGTGATGGCTAGTTTCACACATAGTGATTGGCTTGATGTAATGTTCGAATGAGATGAGAGCATTAGGACATACGACATTGGGGTGTGAGATCAAAAAATTAATTAGAATGTAGTGTGGGATACCCATTATTGATATTGTTCTTATTACATTATTATAGTCAGTTGCAATATTTTATGATAGTACCATTGTGTGGATGCGATTTTTTAGTTGACCTGATTAGGTGTTGTTTGTTCTGTTCTATTCTCATGGGTTCATTAATATTCACTTTTCAAATTTTCATGATAGACTTTGATTAACATAATGAGAATAATTTAATGCTCAACCTATGTGTATAAAAACTATTTTTTTCTTTCAGAAGGACTATGTGAACCATGATGAATATTACTAGCTTACACCCTTGGATTGTGTTCATGTCACCGCTTTAACTTTTCTCTTGGGTATTTATTTAGAGACATTTATCTATATCAATTTTATTTATTTATTAATTATGGGATGGTTTTGGTTTTCTTTTTATTCAATTTCTAGGAGTTTTTTTGTGGTTGATTTATCCTATCTACACATCTTATTATTATAGAGGGTAGTGCCTCCCATTTTTAAAATTTTAGTACCCTATGTTCTAGTCACCATCTCGGGGCATACATAAGGAATGAATTGGGGGGGTCATTCTCATTATTACATCACTATCTTACATGGAGGGGTACCTTTAGAGAGAGGGGGTCATTAAAGAGTGGTATAAAATGTGATATTTTAGAGATAAGATGAATTTTGGAGCTAGTTATTGTGAGGATTTCATGGGTTGGTCTGGCGAAAGTGTCAGTTGATACTGGTGCATAACATAGCCTAGGGAATAATAGAAAGGGCATAAGATTTTTGGGCCCCCATGATTAAATGGGAAGAATATAAGACTACTAAACAACCAAGTGAGGATACACTAATTTCAAGGTAGAGATAAGGTGAGGTACATTATTCCTAATTTACTTCTTTTCCTCTATGAATTGGTCGGTTTTGAATTTGGGAAGTCAAATTGAATTATGTAAATCTTAATTAAATTCTATAATACTGATATTTGGAGGAATTTTTATTCTTTTTAGATATGGATCATGTTTATCATACAAATTTTGTTTAGGTAGTTGAGGTTTAGTAGGATGATCTGATTTATTTTTGGAGGGTTGATCCTGTTGATCATGCTGATCAGTGGTAAAAAATAGTGTGTGATTCATTATGGAAGGATTTGGAATTGTATGACAAAAGTGTTTTTAAATGTATTGAGACAGATGGTTGTAGGTGTTTCAGATATCTTCTAATTTGATATATGCCTTGGTGGAGTATGGGGCCCAATTGATAGTTAGTCAGATTTGGGGAGTTGTGTGTCAGTTGTGGATTCTTTATATTGGAGAATGCAATGAGGAGGATGTTTTGTGGGATTATATTCATAAATATTTCATGGTAAAGGCCCTTTCAATGAACATGAAGGTAGTAATGAGGCAGGAAAAGATTTCACTTAATCATGGGAATATTTATGTGCTGAAGATGAGGACTATGTTTGGTGAACTTTTTTCCTTTTATCCAAATATTTTTATGTATAAGGAGTCTTGAGAATGGTGTATTTATGATGAATTGTTCCTTTTAATATAGTATGCAGTTACTCTCTTCAAATTTCCTATGTATTTATAGGATTAGAAGAAGGTAAGGGTTATTGAACATATGCACTCATGAGGAGGATTGTTGTAAGACAGTAACCATCAGGGATACTGGAGGAGAAGAGTTGTTAGTGACAAGGAATATGTGACAACACCTCAGTGGCTTCTTCCAGTGGGGATTCAAACTTGACTAATTATCTTTTGAAATTCAGGGGCATATTGATTTCCCTATTTTATTGGGGGAGTCAAGACATTTTGTTTTGTTAGTGGGGCCTGTGTCCATAATTTGATTCAGTGCCTGGTGGTTCTTCAATATTAGTTTAGTGGAGATGGATAAGATCATCTTCAACCTCAGTTGTTGCTGCTCGTGACACCATTTTCACAGTTAATGTAGTAGGATAATGCTCTGTTGAGAGGTGATGTAGTGGTTAGATTCTGACCATACGATGTTATTTATATTAAAGGTCCCCAAAAAGATAATGTCAACAGATGTGGCCACAAATATAGAGGAAGGAGATATATGAATGGTCTATTTTAAGCAATCGTAGTGGAAATTATAGAGGTCACAATGATCATTAAAGGTATGATAAGTTTTTAATCTAAAAATGTTTGTTCAATGTTTAATTTTGGATATTTAATTAATTTGTTTCACCATTTATATTTCATGGTTTGTGACTAGTTGTAGGGAGGCTTATAATTCCTTTAGTGTTGAATACACAACTCTAGGGCCATAACAACTTGTTTTATGTGTACTAGGTGTATAGAATGTTGATAGGGACACATCAATTTTGTAGGGATCTATTACAGATTTTACTTCCCCTAAATGATATCATTATCTGTTTCTCCTAGTTTTATTTTTTTGTTCTATTTTGCCTACATCCAGAGTAGAGTTGTGTTCTTGGATGTGGATGGCTAGAATACAATTCTTTTTGGGAGTGGAATCATCAGGTTGTAAATAGATGTATGTAAATCCTTATTTCCATGATGGGTGATTTATTTTTGTAATACATTGATTTTTAGATAGTGGTGGTTCCCATGGTTGTTTGGGAGTTTTTATATTTTTCTTCTAGGAGGCTTCGAAGCTACCCCATCAACACAATATCAAGTTTGGGATAGATTTGTAGCCTGATGCTTCTCCGATTTTGGGGGTTCCTCATCATATAGAACACTATAAGTTGTGGGATTTTAAGATTCACATTTATTATCTATTTCAGGAGTGTTTAATTTGACATAGTGTGTCACTGTGGGGTGATCTAGTTTTATTCAATAAGAATAAATTCAATTGAATGTGGTTGTGTATAGAATAATGGAGGTTGAACATGTGATGGTTGAGGTTCATTACCAAATTTTTGGGGAATATTATTTTTTAAATTGTAGAGTGGATATTTTTCGTTTAATAATTTTTATTTTCAGTTTTGGTATCACTAGATGATGGTTAAGGAGGGAGAAACCCCCAAAACGTTTTTCTCATGCATGTGTGGGAAAATTGAGTTTATGGTTGAGCCGTTTGGTGTAACAAACTCACAGAATATGTTAATAGGGATTATTAAATCCATTTTTAGTGATTTCTTAGACTATTTAATATTTTTTCATCAAAAACATAATGATATACTCGATGTTTGAGGATGAGCATGTCAATCACCTTAGGGAAATCTAGCTTGTTCTTTACGAAACACCCTAAGACTTTATAATATTTTCCTTTTAATATAATTTTAATTTTTTATTTATATGAAAAACCATGTTAATATTATTTCACACACAAAATAATGTTCTTATTTCCCAACCTGAAACACTGAGGTCAGCTTGCGTTATATGCAAGACTGATACTCCTCGATGGATTGAATAACACGCAAGACCGAGTTTTATGGAAAAATAATATATTATTATTATTTCATATAATATGATATAACCTAGACATTAAATTAGAGATAATTAATATTATTGAATAAATTATGAAAATATATGTTTTACACAAATATAATATGAATTCACAGATTTTAAATTAATTATAAACGAAAATATAAACCAATTGAATATAAAGGATTTAACATTATTTTTATTCACATAAATGTTTTTATCCTAATAAATTAAATTAATTTATATTATCTAATGATATTAATAGAATTTATATATTTTATATCCAATAAAATATTTTTTTATACGCCTACAATAGATTTTATAGGCAAAATATAACAATTAATCAAATTTTATGCAATAAAACCATTATTTTTATAATGGTAGTTTTAGATTATTTTAATGGTGAACCTATTTTAAATCAAAATTTTGAATATTTTATTGATTATATATTTCAAAATATTCTTAATCGTTCAAATTGTAAAATAAAAATTCTTCAGGGTGAAAATTTGGTATTTTTTGTGAAGTATCATGTTTTTGATGATTAGTGAAAAAAGGAATTTTAATTCAAAATTTATTTTTCATATAATTTATTTATATAGATAAATTATATTTTTAATTTATTATAAATTTAAATTAAATAAATTTTACTTAAATTATTCTAATTTAGTTTATTGGAATGAATTTCCCTTCTAAATTTGATATAAAAACAAAACAAACTTTTTATAATTGTTACTTTGAAAAATCACGTTGTCTTCCCATCTAGAGGATTATGTTTAAATTAATTTCTACCAATTATTTAATTGTAATTTGGAAAAATGGATTCCATTTTAGGATAATAATAATATATAATTTCTATTAATTTAAATTTTTTTTTCAAAAATGTTTAGTGAACATGATTAAAATTAATTAGAGTGGTTAAGAGAAAAATTTGCTTAACCAAGGACTAAACTTTAAACTTACGGTCTAAAATGTGCTATAATATTTTAAAAAATCCATTGAATGTACATATTTATAACCATTAATAAATTTCATATTATTTATACCATTATTGGATCCACTTGCATAGGAAAAAATGTGGATGGAAACCCCCTTCAAAATATTTACAGGAATTCCACCTGTCCACCACTATAAAAATTAACTCTCCCATCCCACTTATTTACACCACTCATGGAATATGGATCACCCAAACTCTGATAAAATAATATCCTAAAATCTCTCCATTCATCCTATAATCCACACCTTGTTCATAAATCCATCCCAAGAATACCATTGTTGCAAACCAAAAGGGGCTACCCAAAGGCGCGATAACATCTTTCTTTAAGATCCTTTATTTTATTTCCATTCTCCACCACATAAACTATCCTTATTCCATGATTATATAATAATATAAATATCCTAAATATATATTTTTTATTATAAGGTTTCTACTTATTTATACACATGCATCCATTTAATTGGAAACGAACTTACCATTCTTGTGTACAGTGAACATCTGTCTCACGAACCTATGTTGTTTGTTTTTCCCTTAACACCACTAAAATTGGATGTTATGATGGAATTTTTATATATGATATATATACTTTATTAATAATAATTTAATTTTAATATAACACATACCTTCATGATTTCAAATTTGTCTAAATATGATAACATTATCCGTGGAAGTGTGGAGTGCCACCATCTCAAAGAGATGTGATTCATTCACATTATACATGGAACAAATAAATGATTGGTTTTAGACAAATATATTACTGTATGAAATAGATTTTATAATATAATTATAATATATACGTATACATCATTTACTTTTATTCCTTTAATAGAGAAAAGTAATTATTATACCACTCATGCACACCTACGACCTACAATATCCTTGAATGGTGCATTTAATTTATTTTATCCAAAAATTATAGATTATTATAAATACTTGTATAATTTATATATATGATATTTAAATTTATTTTTTATTTTTTATATGATGAAATAATTATCTAATTAATAGTAATAATAAGTAATGTGTCAAATCATATTAGAAAAACTATATAATTAACATATGAAAATGTGGAAATATTGAAATATTATTCGAAAATGAGTAATAAGATATAATAAGAAGTTAATATAAGATATTATAAATATAATTATATTTTAGTTAAAATTCAGTGAAATGATTAAAAACCATACAATGAAGCTTAAATTATGTTCACCAAAAAATAAATTCAAGGTATGAGATTCTTGTATCGCTTTTAAATTCATGAAGCATACATCTAATTCACCTATTACTAATTTTTGTGGTGTACATAATTCAAATATTGAAATATTATATAATTAATTATTTTAATTTTAATTTTATTTTATATTCCACTGTGAATTACCTCACCCAAGAGGCTTAACTTGTAAAATACCACGAGGTTAAATCCATCATTGTAATCTCATTTTATTTAGTGATAGATAACGTTATCATGTAAAAATCACATTATTATAATAATTGTTCAATGTATATTCCCACAAATATAATAATTCTTGTTTTTTGGATATTTTCATTTCATAAACCGGGTATGTTTTTTACATACATTGTTTACTTTGAATGTATTTTTATTATTTTGGGAAATATTGATATATATATATTCTTTATTCAATATAGATATTTGATAATAAATATTATTTATTTAGATTATTATATATGAGTAATAATTTAGAAGGGAAATTATTGGTGGGTCCCATACACCTTATATCCCCTCTATGCATTGATAGTTTCTCATAAGACATATTAGTTGGCCAATTTAAATGGGTTTCTAACCTTAGTTATGAATAGTCCTGTGAAATGTATTAATGGTATAGGTTTTCATGTGCATTAGACATGATTTATAATAATTAATTATTTTCTTCATAGATATATTAGTTATCATTTTTATTATTCATGAGGTTTTCATATAAAAATATATATGGACTCATTTCATTCTCATTTTGTTGATTATATGTCTTGTTTTTCATTTATTTACCTTTACATATAGATTATCCATTATCTATTTATTTGAATGGAATGTGTGATAAGTTATTTACCTAGAAATTTTGATTTATTCTCTTCAATTAATTATTTATTCCACATTAATCACCATTTCTATGAATCTGAACTCACCCATATTATGTTTCCTTTTCATGGGTTATGAATAGGAATCATTTGATTATGTTTCTAGGATGCAATGTCTTTACATTTTTTATGTTTTATTTTATATTATGAAATTTATTATGAGTATAATGTATGTAATCTTACTTTCCAAAACTTGTAAACTGTTTGTTCGATTGGTATATTACTACTTGTAAGCATGCCAATGCAATAAATTAATGCACCGACTCTAGGTCTTTGGGGTAAGGGTGTAACACTTCAAAACCAAAAAATCAATAGAAAGTTGTCCAAGTAAATTTTTGACATGATTGATGGATTACAATGGGAAAATTATTTCTCATCTGGGTGTGTTCCTAGACTAGTCAAAGTTTAAGGAATGTTTTTCTTGGTAAGCACCCAATAACAATGCATAGGATCATATCTTCCTTGTCCTTTTTGGGTATTACTGTAGTTTTTTTTTCAATTTATCATATATTACAACCCCATTTATGGATTTTCCTAGTATGGACTAGGATTTAATCTTTAAGGATTAGTGTTAGGAAGTTTTTGACTACCATAAGGGGAAATTGATTAGTTATCTAGCGCTTTAGTTTCTAGAGGAAGGGGTGATGTTTGGGGTGTTTTGTGAAACTTCCCACCTAGGAGAATGATGTGTCTTGGTGTAGTAAATAGTAATGATATATTATGGGTTTAATAAATTATATCTCCATAAACATAACTTTTCCCCCAATGATACATAGCTATATTAAATTATTTTAACATTCAAGCTATATTGACACAAACTCATTAGGGAGTTATTTATGGTTGTCATTGACTACACATGTATGTGTTATATTATTTTATAGGATGATTTAAATCTATGGAATCCATGGTTGATGTAGTTTATTCATAATTATGACTTTAATATCTAATACACTTTAGAATGTGTAATGCAATGTATAAATTTTTTAGTATAAAGTTATGGAATGATTTTTTAGGTTTTCGGATAAGTTTGGAGTGTGATAGAGGAGTTCACAACCATGCACATGGATGTGAGGGTGGTTTTTAGTGGAGGATTCTTATTTTATATGTCTATGAATTATTCTCCAATACTTACGGTGAAGAGGACTCAGTGAGGATACATAGAGGAAGAGGTGATGCATGATCGATTTGGACTTGGTGATGCTGTGTAGGGGTCCTCAGAGGATAGCTAGAATCACAAGTTGTTTTAGTAAAGGGGGTTTGGCTTGGTATCTATGTATATGGGAGACCATAATGAGCTTCATAGACAACTTTTTATGATACAAATATAAGTATAAAAGTTATATCAGGCCTTGATGGTGTAGTTTCGATAGCCAAGGAAGAAATGATTAGCGGTAATGTTTTTTTGATGACACTTGGTTTTCTAGCACGTAATAGTTGATCACCATGTTCATGGGGATTTATTGTAGCCCTTGTAGGTTACCAAATGTAAATGGGATGAAATATCAATGGATGTTTTCACTTTTTCATTATATGTTAAGTGTATTTTTTGGTTAAGGGGTATTTGGATTAGGTGGAACCATTTTATGGAGCTTTTGGATCCTTTATCTTGGATCGAGACTCATGTTTTACCTTGTGAGTCAGGAGGGGATTAAAAATATATTTTACAACTCAATTATTCTTCACTGCCAATTTACACCCTCTAGAAGATGTGAAATTGGAGTAGACTATCCGGACGCTAGAGGATATGTTGTGGGTATGCATCTTAAAATTAGAAGATCGTTGAAAAATACTTATATTTGGTGGAGTTTTGTTGTAGAAATTACTATCACACATCCATTATCATGAATCCATTTGAATCTTTTTACACATGGAAATTTTTTTCTTTGATATGTTTGACTAATGTTGGAGAGTCATCAGTTATCAGTCTCAATGTGATGTTGGGAACATCATAGGAGGATCATGGTGTTCATTAGAGGATAAAATCATTGTAGATGTGGAAGAAGGATTATGTTGATCACTATAGGATTCCCTAAGAGTTATATATTAGAGAACATGTTTTCTTGATGGTCTCCCATCATTGTGGGTAGTGGATATCTAGCAGGGGAGTAATCTCTCACCCAAATTTATTAGGCTTTTTGAAGAATTGTGGTTTGTTGGTGAGGTAGATTATCAGTTTGAACAACCACCACCCTTAGACTGGATTAAAAAAATATTTTATGTCGTTAATTTATACTAATATCTTCATGATGAAACCCATATAATTGACTATGATTTTTGTATATCAAGGATAACGTGATGTTCATGGAGTATCCAGTAAAGATCCAAGATCGTTGGTATAAGGTCCTGTGAGGACAGACCATTACTTTGATTATTGTTTTGTGGAATATTTGTGGCCTAAAGAAGAGTACTAAGAATAAATATACATATACATTTATAGTGTACCTAGATTTTTTTATTCTCTATTTTTCTTTTAGGATGTGATATTTGGATCCAGATGTTTTATGGGGTTTTCTTTTTTTTAGTGATGTGATGTATGACAAAAATTATAGTACATGAGTAAGGCAAAAACCTGATTCCTAATAAGAAATTTTTTATAAGTTGACATGAATAAAACAATTTGGGAGAGTAAGTTCCTCTAAAATATGATAATATATTAACATGATATATTTAATTCATATAATTGTTTTCTTGATGGTAGTGATATGTGAGTATTGTTACAATTATTAGGTCGGGTCATGTGGATATTGTGACTATGATGCGCTGTTCTGCCTGGTGGGTCATATGGTAAGGTGGTGTGTTTTTTTAAATAATTGGTGAACATTCTTCAATGAGTTTGGGGTGTTTTGTTGGTTTTGTGGTTTTGTTTTTTTTTTCAATGTTATTCTTGATAGGTATCTCAAGAGATGATTTTTAGACCACTTTTTTATTTCCTTATGGGTTAATTTTAATTCTTGATGGTGATAATCATTTGATAGGTATCTAATGTAATGAAGGGGTCATTTCTATCTATTAATTTATAGTAATTCTTGTGGCAGAGGGTTCTAGAGGGGACTTAGTGGTAGTGGAAGGAAAAGGGATGTTACATCTAGAAAATCTAGCTGCAAGAGAGACTAGTGGTGTGGAGTTGGGTGCTGCAGCTTAGGGATTTGTGGTTGTAGTGTGGGAGGAGAAGCTACAATTTAGGGTCCCTAGAACAGTTTTTTCAATGATACAACCAATTTTTGGGTAGATGATACCTAAATCTTTAGATGTAGCATAACCCCTCTCAAGAGATGGTTGCTGTAGTGTGGAGTTTTAGGGGTCTGTTTTCAATGATTGTGGTAAATTGGGAACAACCATTCCATTTGTAATGACTATGGTGTTGACCCTTATTGGGTTTCTAGGGACTCTAGTGTTGCGTACTCGTAAGCATTGTGATATTGTTCTTATTTTTTTTCTTTGTATCTATGGTATGGGCGTTTCTATAAAACCTAGACATAACATTGACAAGCTTGGCTGTGACATTGTGTTGCCCTCTCTGTCACAATATCTTCTGCTTTCAGGAATTATGTGATGATCTAGCCTGAATTATTCCATTATCATATAAAATGTATACCACCTATAAATTCTAATATTCCATTTTAACTGATCAATTTTTTATTGTTTTTATGATTTATTGGGTGACTCAATTTCATCCCAAGGAGTCCAAATGTCGCTTTCTTTGTGGCTTTACACCATGGAATTTAAAGATTGATATGTAGTAGTTTAGGTGAGTTTTTCTCCTTATTTAATACTAGTTTATTCATCTTTGATCATTTATAAGGGGATTTTATTATGTAATCCTTGGGTGTAACTGTGTTTTGATAAGGAGAGTCTGTAGGGTGTTGTGTTTGGGTTGAACAAGGTGATCTTATTCTTTACTGTGATCAGTGGTGGAATTTATCTTGATCCAAACATTTGTAGCTAATCAAAAATATCTATTTGAGGTAGGGGATCCTTCATTACTGACATAGTGTATCATGAAAAATGAGTATGCTTTTTTTACATTTAAAAAAAATGTATAAAGATTAATGAAAAAAATTAACCTGTTTAATTGAAATTGAAGGTGGAGGGGAAGGACTTTCATTTTTTTATGTATTGATATTATTATTGATATTGTTATTATATGGGATAAATTCCCCAATAAAAATTGTTTTTGTTGGGTGATTTTCTTTAAAATTAGTTTTTTTATAATGGAAACCTTATTTTCCATTAATTGTTTCCACAAAAAATGGAAATTGGATAACCACTTATATTTGGATAACATAATGGTTTCCCCAGGAGATAAATTAATTTTGTGAAAACACAATTAAATAAATAATTATAATTTGATATAAATACCCCCTAATAAATATAGAAGTGATATTTTAATGTAATTTAAAAAGTTTTTTTTATTTTTTGTTATAGTGTATAGGGTTGATGTGTTTTGGTGTGGCCATGCTGGGGGTGATGATGTGATATTTTTATGATGGTGTGGTTATGTGATGAGTTTTGTGGCTATGTTATCAGGTGGTTGAGATAGGAAATGGTTAAGATTGGGTTATAACGATGAGAAAATGGATGTGGATGTGAAATGTAGGTGATTTGGAGATGGTTGTATTCACACGGATGATGGGCCGTTTGTTTCTGTTGTGATGTGTTGTTCTAGTTACCCATAGAGTGTTGGAATAAAAAAGATAATACTGAAATTGAATTGGAAAATTTATGTTTTGTTAATGGGATAAAAATGTCTGATTAATTAATTAAAAATGGGGTATCTGGTTTAATATTTTTGACATTTAATGATAAACAAATTCTGAATAATGAAATAAATTTTCAAGTTAATGAAATTGGTTAGTAATTTGAAATATAGAAAATAGGTTAAGTTTTGTAAGAAGATGAAATGTGAATATATTTTACAGTCTATTGTCTGAGGAAGTGAATTAAGTGGTTTTAGTGAAAGTGGTGGTGTTGTGAGGCTTGAGGATGATGTTTTGAGTTATTTAGTTCATTGTTCTGATCCCATAGGTTGATATTGTATGTAGTTAAATATATATATATATATAAATATATATATTCCATGTCTATTCATTGTGATTTTCTATAAGCACGCCACCCATATTGAGCCCTATGTTCCAATGATTAAATACTTTTTTGGGTGTTTTTAGAAACATCTCAATGATGAGGATGAATGACTTGCTACCCACTTGTTCCCATTCTATCTTCTAGTTGATGTTGACATTCATGAGATATGATGACTCGAAGTAAAATGTACACTATTGAGGTGAGGTTTTATGATATGGACCATGTTTGTTTGGGTGATATGAGATTTGATGATATAGATTGTAGTGGGGGATGTGTATGGCAGTAGGAGGGAACAAGGTTGATTTATTTCTTGTTCATAGTACCCTGTTACTCTGGTTATAGTTTTAGATGAGAGGTGGTGTGATGGAACCTTTTTTTGGGAGATATATGATGTGATATTTGAGGTGTCTTAAGGAGATATCTGATGTGATGGATAGTCTCACACAGGGTTCTTGGCTTGATGTGATGTTTGAAAGAAATGAGACCTCCAATATGTACGATGTCAGTGGGTAAGAGAGAAATATCCGTGGGAAAGAAGTGTTAGGTACACTTTATCAATGTTATTATTTTTACATTATTATACATAGTTGTGTTATTTGGTGATCGTTACATGGTGAGGATGATAGTGGTTAGTGAACTTCCTTAGTTGTTATTTGTTCTGTTATTTTCTCATTGGTGCCTTTGTATTTTCACTTCACATGATCTCCAGAGACTTTGGATACCCAAATGAGTATATTTTTATACTAACCCTATGAATATAAAAATTGTTTATAGGTTTCTAAGAGGAATATATGGATTGTTCTAGATATAACTTTTTCAGACCCATGGACTTTTCTATGTTACCAGATTTGTTTTTTTTGTTAATTTTTTGGTGACTTTCATCTATATCTGTTTTATTTATTTATGCATAGTAGAATTTTTTTGGATTCTATTTAATACTATATAATATATTTTATTAAAGTTTATTTATCATAACAAATGAACCTATTTTTATACGATTAATTCAACCCATTTTTATAATTTTCATACCCTCATAACTACTCACTAAACCTAGGCCTACTGGAAGTCGTACTCAAGGGTCATCATCTCTCTTATTTTATTTTCAGCTTAGGAGGGTAACATTGGAGGGAGGGTGTCAATAATTTTTTTATCTATTCTAGGACAAAATCCATTATTCACATCCATTTTAACGTCTTAGAGTCCTTGGTTTTATTACAAAACCAATATAGAAATGATTTGTGTAAACCTTAAAATGTTGTTTGAAGAAGATGTATACTTATTAATCAAGAATTTTCATTTTATGACTTCATCTACCCCTCTAAAAATTTATTCAAGCAAGTTGAAATAATAAAATGATTGTCTTCCATTAATGAGATGTTATTATGTTAATTGGAAATCCAATATTCATCTCAAATCCTATAAATTGGGAATTAAAACCTCCATTACTTTGTACAATATAAAAACCCCTCACAAAACATTCTAATTTTTTTTCCATCATCTCCTCCCTAAACTAGTTATAATGATGGATTTTATGTGTTTATATATATATATATATATATGATATTTTGGATATAATAATCATTTTTATAAGTAATATATAATGTTATTTTTTAACTTTTCACCAAGTGAAAAATTATAACGACGTTTGTGCGTATGTGTGGAATACACTATTAACAAAGTTATGTGATTTTTTTCATCACCGCATCAGATGGATGATATATATAAGTATAATTAAATAATTAATATTGTATTTTTTACATAATTGAAATTATTTAATTATGAAATAGTACTTTCACTCTTTCAATAATGATGATTGAAAAATGGAAATGTTACTCATGCACACATATGGCGCACCATCCCAATGATTGTAACATATTTTATTTTTCATAAATCTATTTTTTGGGTGGGTTTAAATGTATAATATATTAACAAAAATGATTATTATTTCATAAATTTTATTTTGTATATTATGGGATAAGACCACTTTGACCATATTCTACCTATAAAAGTCATTTGTACATTAGAGTTGAATATCAATAGAATATACAACAAAAAATAAAATGATTAAGTAATTGAATATAACATGATAATAAATAATATAAAAGGTAATAATAAATTTGAAAAATGAACTTAATAAATTATATAATTAGCAAATTTTTATTATATATAATGCTAAATAATATACATTACCAGTCAGACCCAAGTGAATGAAATTTATTTTAAAATTCCAATCGTTAAGTTTCCTTTACAACTCTTTTCATCCTGATCCATATTCATAAAAATATAAAATTAACTTATTTAAATGGGAAAAAATAATTTTAAAGGAATATATATATATATATATACAAAATTTCTTTTAATTTTCTTCAAAGGGAATATTTTCATAGAATTCATTGACTTTTTTTACAAAAGGATAATTAATATTTTATTTTAATATATATATGAACAATTAATTTTCTTAGTATTATAACCATTAATTTTTTTTGGATTCCTTTTGAATATTTCTTGTATATTTTTTAAAAAAACCTCTTTACCTCCCATCTGAGTATTTTATTTTTGAAAATCGGCTTCTAAAAGAAAGGGTATTCAATATCTCTAAGTGTTTTACATATGAGTTAAAAATATTCTTTCAAGGGTTTTGTGATGAAATGTAAAAGAATAAAAATATTTTTTAATGTTATAATACATTGAAAATATAGATTATGATAGATTAGAATGAAACATCTTATATTATGGGTGAGTTTTAAACAACTTATATGATGTTCTAAACCGATATAGCTTATAATATCGGAGAGGCCAATAACCACTCTAATGCATTGGGGAAACTTAATTATCTTTATAGGAAAGAATGTGAGTTTTAAACGTGGATGTTTATCCTATTCATTTAACATGGATACAATTATTTCTTACATGGGTTAGGAATATAATAAAATATTTTTCTAGATAAAGGTTTTTATTTTCTATCTATGGGTTTTCCTTGTGAAAAGGTGTTGTGTTTATCATGTGGAAAAGTTTTCTTTCATACATTCAAAGAATATTACGATAAAATTAAACATTTAATGGGTTTTTATTTTTTTTAATATGATAATGTATTTCTTATTTTTTTCTTCCCTTACTAATTTTCTTATGCTCATACCATGTTTTAAAAAAATTAATAGTTTTTTGTTATGGGGATGAATAAATAATAAGTCATGTTGAAAGGCATTCAAATGCTTCATGAATAGAAAACAAGTCTCTTTTCAAATTTTTATTTTTTGAGTAAAATGGATATTTATAAAAAGTTTCTAATTCCTAATATATTTTTGTGTAAAATTTATGTCATAATTATCTAAAACACCAATTTATAAAGATCCATAGGAATGATGGAAAATTAATCATATACTAGAAAACCAATATTAAGTGTGGTTTAAGGGAGGGGAAATATACAATAATTTCTTTAAATAAATAATTCATAATATATAGTTTGAGATACAATGAGAAATATAGTTTCCCAAAATTAAATACATTAAATAATAATAAAATGTCATTATTTATGGTATAAAGAGAGAACCATATCCTTTTTTATAAATCTCATTTAATAGACATTAAAATCCAATAGAAAAACTTATTTAATTTTATGAAAACCCTATAAACACCAATTTGAATTCATTTAGAAATATATCATGAGAAAATCATCCATAAATTTATGTATTTCTCTTATTTAAGAATTTATATCAAAAAATATTTTAAATCCATTCAGGAATCACACCCATCAATAAAGAAAAAAAGCCTCAAACAAATTTTCACCACATTATTAAGGATAATTATGGAATAAAATATTAAACATAATGGAAACAAAGTCTTTTCATGATGAAAAGGACATAATAAAAAAATGGAAATTACCTACCTTCAAACACTAATTAAGAATAAAGTTTCATGGGCTACACCCATAGTCAAAAATAGAGACTCTTCTAACTGTGAAATTAAAACCTAGACCAATAGCTAGTGTATATTGAATAATAGAATAATATAATCCACCCAAATAGATGACATTTATATATTCAGAATATATTTACCGACCCTGTTGTATCATATAATAGAGGGGACCCAAGCAATGCATGTACCATCTTGTGTAACATGGATCCAGACCTCCCATCTAGATTCCCGGTATCCCATTAATAGTTCAAAATTTAAGTGAGTAAACAATCTAGCCAATATCAATAAATAAATAATAATTTAAAAATCACCCTTACCTAAATCACCCCCTCACAAAAAGAAATCCATTTCCAAATCATAAATCCATCACATATATAAATAAAAACAAACAACTAGTAAAAAACAAGGGAAAACCATAATGTCTTATGGAAAAAACATTAATTTTTAATCGTTTAAAACATGGATTTATAAAAAAATGAGTTATAATTCCATGATATATTTTACTTATTTAAAATCACATATTTATAGACAATTTTAGAAAGACATAGAAAATACCAGACTACACTTTTGGAAAACAATTCTTAAAAAATAAGGAAAATTATTTTAGAAAACTAGAAAATCCCCATGACTAAATTAAATATCAATAAAAATTTAAATAACCAAACATAAAATTTCAAATATTCTTGGTATGTGAAACACATTGATTTAAAATCAATAGTTGAAATTCAAATGCAGAACTCATTTTATAAAGCCAAAAATTCAAGAAAACCAATTAAAATATCACACAATGATTTATAAATAAATACACATTATTTAAAAATTAATTAATAAAGACCCCAACTTCTTTAAATCACAATCTATAGGAATATAAAATAAAAAACAACTTTAAAATGGATATAATCATGAACAACATGTGTCTTTCTACGGTAAACACCAGAATGAGCTAGAAGACAACCTCTATGGGTCTTAGACTATCATAAACACTTGTTAGAACCATATCATACATGAAAACTGTTGAAAAACATATTAAGGCTTTTATAGAAAGGTCGTACCAATAAAATGAGGGGAGAAAAGAATAAATAAAATGAAGTATGAGAAAAAGGGGAATTTACCTTCCAAATCACATGAAATCCACAAATAAAGGGGCTAAAATCAAATATAAGAAGAAGGATACCATCATATATATCAAATGGAGTCCATTAGGTCTATTATCAGGTAACTATGAATAGTGTGTTTTTAATGAGAACTTTAGGTTATTGGGTTGGGTTTTGGGGGTTATCCATTAAATGGTGTTCTACGGTTGAGGCCCTAGTTTATATGTGTGGGGTTCATTAACATGAGTCTAGAAACCTTGTGTTTTTTCATCAAGGCCTATTTGATGATTTTTTTTATCACATTTTGTTTATATTGTTCATTTTTATCATTTTTATGAGTTTCATTTGTGGATATCAATATTTATTCTTGTTGAACATCTTGGAGGTAATTGTCAACCATAGAACACCATCTAATGGAGATCCCATAAAACCCAAACCAATACCCAAATGTTCACCTTAAATGGACACTTTTCAATATACCCTAAGAACATACCTAATTTCCTCCCTTTACATTATAGGAATGATCAAAAATCATCACCACACTATATCACACACATACATGAAGGAGCCAAATTCCCTTATTCATGTTTGAGAAACAATATACTAGAAATAGTATTCCAGAAAAAATTATCTAGGAGACACATAAAATAAGAACCTAAAAGCATTAATGAAGTCAAATTCCATAATGGAAATCCAAAAAACCAAATAAATATAAACCAAAACTAAACCCAAGACCCCTTCCAACTACTCCAATCATAGAAATCTTGAAAAAAAACTCCCAAATAAATAATTGTGGTCTTAATAAGGACTCTATTTATGAAATGATATTTTAGAGAGGTATGTATTACTATATTAGGATAAAATAAGTGATCAACAACTTAATCATCAATTTCAAGATATAATGAGGGCACAAACAACACCTGGAGGATCTCCCATGATAGGGTCTATATACAGGTAAGCTTCCAAATCAACCACTATATTTAGAGTCAGGGTAGAGTCTAAAACAAGGAGTTATTTTCTTGGTGATGAGAGGATTAATTATGAGGATCATCCCAGAAGAAAAGTATTCTATAAAATTTATTGATATTTATAAGAATAAATTATTAAATAATAGAAAACAAGAATCAAAACAATTTATGCCTCTCAAATCAGACAAACATAATACCCTTATGAATAATTGAGAAATATAAAATCATACGAACTATGTTACAAAATGTATCAATCATACATCACAAAAATCCCTTTTTAATTTTTTTCAACCCCCAATGAGGTATTCATAACCCATTTTTGACTAATGAATATACTAACAAAATAGATACACCTTCCCTTTAACTTGATTAATCCTTTGTAAAACACAACCATACTCTTTAAAACTAAGAAAAGTAAATTATCTATTTTACTATAATTAAAATCCATTTTGAAAGTTAATTAATAATTAAATTCCATGTCCTCTAATAGATAATTTTTCAAAACATTTACAAAAACCATAGTTTCACTTAAAATCATTTTAAAAGACACATATATATATATATATATCCACTTTCTCTTCAATTGTTTTTTCCAACAATAAAAAAAATCAACTAGTTTATTAAAAAGCACTGAAAAAACATGGTGATTCTTGGAAAATACCACATACAAAACCTATTTTCAAAATAAAATGATTTGTAAAATTCCCCCTTTCAACCAAAATAGTCACCAAACCATTTAACAAATAGATCTCATAAATAAAATATTATGAAACTCCAATCAAAATATTTTTTAAACAACATAAAATATAATAAACACCATCATCAATTTATCTAAAACAAGTGGAAACCACTTAATTGGTAGACTATGACTAGGAGTGATCAACATAAAATATCTGGTAGGGAGGGAGAATCTATCTTGATTTTTCCATGCATATTTTCAATACATGATCCATCCAAGATATATTAATTACAAGGATTAAAAAACCAATTAATGGGATCCACATGGTTTGAAAGACCATGTATGGTTAACTTGAAAGCCGATTTATACTTCAATTTTCTGTCTAAGATTCATAGGGACCCAAAAATCACTTGCCAACTCACCAAGGATCCAATCATCATAAATTAACTTCAAAATTCATAAAACAATGAAGAAAGAAATAAAAATAAAAGTCTCAAGTCTTAATAACCATGGAAAAATTTGGATCTAAATGAGAAAGTTATTTCTAGACTACCTCTATATCTATGTCTCATGTTTCAAAATATATCTATAGTCTACCATGAGAAAACCCAATTAAAAATGGGGAATCATAAATAACCATGGAAATTAAATAACATAAGCTCTAATATCATTTCTAACAAAACATAATGATATTACCCAACATGACACTTGACCTGACTCACTATTGGGCTCAAAGGGAAATACAGAACATCCTGAGATAGAAACCCATGACAAGATATTGAGGAATCACACTTGGGAATTATTTAACCCTTAAAAAAATTAAATAACAAATAAAATATTTTACAGAGAGTCTGGAATGGACTTCACATACATTAGATGTTGACGAAATATTAATTAATGAAAACTAAAATAAAAATAAATAAAATAGGTCATACCCACACAAAATATTTAACCAAATTCTATTAATATAAGAACATCGTGTAAAAAAAATCCATGGAAAAAACAAAAGGTACAATAAAAAAACTAAAATAATAATAATGAAATGTCATCTTGTATGACCCAAACAACTCTAAAACCTCTGTGAAACCCATGGTTTCTCTCCAAATACCGAATCACTAATTTTGGAATAAAATAATTATAGGAAATATCCAAGTGAAACATGGAACCTGTATAAAATGTACGTTATACAAACACACATTCACGAGTGTGTATGTTGGGTGTGAGTAGGAATACCTAAAAGGATTCCACCAACGAGTCAATATAATTTATTTAAATGAAAAATTAATATTCTATACTTTTAAATATAATAGAAAACATGGGTTTCCAACTCTAAAAGAATATAGAAAAAGTAAATACTATTATTTATTGTATGTAGAGATAAAATTCTAATTTTTTAAAATAGATTAACAAGCTTTGTAAAAAATAAAAAAACCTTGTGTTATTATAATGATAGGGCAGAATAATCATTTTTATAACTAAAAAAGGAAGAAAATATTTCTTTTTAGGCTGTGGGAAACCTATTACATGGACCATGGGCCCAGGCAGAACAAGGCCCAAGGAAACTGGACGTAATCCCTATGACCCCTAGGTCCAAATAAATGGTTCATAGATCTAAATACATTGTCCATGTGACCCATGGACTATAGTATTATACATGACTAGCTAGGATTAGACTATGTCTTCCCCTTGATATTCCATGTATTTCTTCCAGCTGTAGTATTTTCCCCCACCATCACCATTTTGTCTTCTCATCAATGAACTAGAGGCCACCGCCAGTGATTATCCACCTTCTTCCTTGAGATCCAACTCATAAATTTTATCACCCACCATCACCCATACCTCCCTGTATCACTAGATCAAAGGTCCCACCTAGAATGATCCTCCATCATCTCGAAGAACCATCCCATTATATTTGTCATCTATTTATAAATAGCCAATGATACCCCAATCATTACCACATTCTGGCATCCTGTGATGATATCACTCCCACATGGTCTCTCTTGCGGGGAAGATAATTTCCATCCCCCAAATGGGGGATCAATGGGAATTTTTTTTTAATTTAACCCTAACCGTATTAGATACTTCAGAGAAACCCCAACAAACTAGTTTATGGATCATGTTTCAAAACATACCATTATTTACTTTCATGAAAACCAAGAAATCCATCTTTGAATTCACCTCAAAATATTTCATGAAATACTCATCTAAAAACTAAATGTTTTTTTATTTGAAAACACTTATGAAAAACCATTTGAAATCCATTTTGGAATCACTCATATCCTTGGAGAAAATAAGCATAATACAAATAGACACCACAATATTAGGGATATATTTTCTAATATAAACATATGGTGACTCTAGAAATAATGTACAAGATAATACAAGTAAACATGAAATAGACATACCCTATAAAGAACCATTGATCAGGAAATAAGGTTCATGAGACACACCTTAAGTCTTAATGTGATACATCATAACAACATTATATCAGCATGGACCAATGGATGATGCAAATTACATCCCAGAAAAAAATAAGACACCCGAGTAACCCACACTAGCATCATTGGAATAAAAAACCCAACCTAGACCTGTCTCATGATATTGGTGATTGTAGAAATTTGAGTATGGAGTAGGGTATCCATAATGAAAATATCTCCCTAAATACCATTTTTACCAATATTAAATAGAATTGATTAAATAATAAATCAATAATCAATAAATAATTAATAAGAAATAAATATTTCTCAAATCCACTACCCTTATCTAAGAAAACACCTTTCTACATCATACATCAATCACATATATAAATACACACCCATAACGGGTAAAATATAACATAAGGGAATTCAATGAGGGTCTCGCTGGAAGAAAAAAATTACTTCACTATGTTCATAATAGGCCTTAACATGAAAGCATATTTTGAATTCCAAGACATATTTCACTTCTTTAAAATTAAATATGTTGATGCAATGGGGTTTTTGATGTGTTTTGGAGAATTGGGATGTTTTATGAATTTTTTGATTTGGTTGTATGAAGGATTTCATAAAGTGTTGTATTTTTTTTAAAATCAAATGATTAAAATTGTTGGGAACAAATATAACATAACATATTTGAGTTAAAAAAGTTATCGGATGAAGAAAATGAATCAGGGATAGGACATAGTCCATTAGTTTGAGGCCAATTGTATGAGTGTGTCACATAAAGTTTATATAGTTATTATTAAAAGTTACATTAGATATAATGTTCAACGATGTAAAACTTGTGATTCTTTTCCACTCATAAAGTTAAAAATATCATGAGTACTAAAAGATACCATGATCTAAAATTATGTAAAAATTATAAAATTAAGAAACATATATAAAAAGTTCATTAAATGATGTTTGTATGATGTTTAGTGGAATGAATTTATCCTCCAAATGTATGGATGAGAAAATTCAAACATTCAAAATATATGGTGTTTCATATTTTTACAGCTACAAAGTGTTATCTTTAGGAATTTTATAGGGTCTATTCATTATATAAAGAATTATTAATTTTTTGAGGTTGATGTTTAGGAATATTAAATTAAAAAACTAGTCATGTAAAGTTTACTAGATGTAATTGTATAAAGACCATATTATGATGCAATGATTTAGAGTGTATGAAGTTAATATGATAAACTTTATATATATTCATTGTATATAAGGATGTGAATAATATAATCATTTGAGGAACCTAAAATTTAACGGATTGAGTTCACCAGATAAACATTTAACAAAGTAATCAAATAAATTAAATGGTTACTATAGGTGAAGGAGAAATGGAGTTTCATGGATCTCCATGAAGTCATAGGTCAAATGTTACTATATCTTGTTCATCCGAATGAGATTACTAACTGAATGAAACTATAAAATATTTCCATATCAAGTCATTAGATGAAGGAGGTTTTTAGAGAAAGAATTTTATGATGCAATAATTAAGTTGTATAGGGACACCCGTGGGAGTTTCACTAGTTGTAAGAATATTATAAAGGTTTAATAGATGGAATATTTCATGGGTTGCATAATTTTCTAAAATTTATTAAATATGATGATGCTGAGAAGAAAATCCAATATTATATTGACCATGGTGGACGATTTTAATTCTCACAGTGTCTTAAATATGTTTGATAATTATTTTTTCTGACATTTATTACATATATATTATGTTTTTAAGATTATTGAATGTGTAAAATGGGAGTTTGTTTCAATGCGGGGAAATCAAAGTTTATTAGAAAGAAGTTTTAATTTTATTTTCACACAACACCCATTATTTTTTGATTAACATTCCGTATATAAAGGGGGTTTTTTCACTAAGAAAGAGGGTGGATTTTTTAAATATGGGTGGAGTGATATGGGAGTGAATATAAAATCATAAAATTATGTTGGAGGGGAATCCTTCAGAAGGATATTGAACCAGGTTATCCATCAGTTGGTATTAGATTAATAGTGTGATTAGGTAATTAGTAAAAAAGTTAATGAAGAATCAGAAAAACAATATGCTGAGATGATAAGATGAACATGGATTCATAGTGGTATAATTTCATATAAAAAACTATGTGTAGTATACCATACAATCACATGAATCAAAATAATTTGATGAACTACTACCTAATAGAATAAGGTTCTTACTTGCTACTATATAGTTAAGTGAAGAGGAATAATGAATATTTTCAAGGAGCTAAATTGTAAATAATGTTAATGTCACTGAGTGAAAATTTATCAATCATATTAGTGAAAGTTAGTATAATTTTTTCAATATATTATTATATCTCTTAACAATACGAGGATCACATGAACACCTGATTAACTATAGTTATGTGCAAGTTAAAGGATATTAACTACATTCTATAACCACCAAAATATTATTTTTTAGTATTCAATGTGGTCTTTGATTACTTCAAAACCATGCCAAGGACTAGATACTCTTATTGAGCAATGGACCCTATAAATACTTACATTTATTTGGTTTTTCTTGTTTAATTTTTCAAAAGAGTTGATTCTCACTAATCAGAGGTGATTGATGTTTCTTACACAATAAAACATAAAAAATATTATCTTAGATTCTTCCACTCCCCCTCTTAGTAATCACAGAGATCATGATTGTCTCTTTCAACATCCTTTCAAATAATTTTAGAAACATTTAGAAAATAAACCATTTTATTTTAAAAAAATACTTTAAAAATTTGTAAAATTTATTTTTAAATCAAAATCAATGACCAAGGGTAAAATTTTCTATCAATTTTTTTTAAAAACCATGTGAACATTTTTCAGGACTCTTGAAATTTGATACATATTATATTAAAAAAATAAAAGAGATTCATATGAAAACCCCTTTTACCAGACCTAAAATTAAAGAAAACCATTTATAATACTACACATCGAGCAATTTATAACTATAAATACATTAAAAATAAATTTATAAAGTCTAATAATTACATGATTTATAAAATAAAAAGACATAAAATAAACACCTACCTCAAAATGGAAGGATCTATTCACAACATTTCATCTTCTAGGATGAACAACTGAATATGCTAGGAAACACCATCTACATGTTTTATAAAATAAATATACATGGTTAGAACCATAACAAACCGAAAACCAATTTTTTTTTATGTTTTTACTATGATAAATGGATAACCTAGGAAAATTGTAGAGAATGTATGGAAGAAAATGAAGGAGGAGAAAAAAGAGAATTTATCTTGCAATGAACTTGAAATTCATAAGAAATAATGATTAAATAAAAGATAAGTATGGGTAGATCACCCTAAGTATCCAAGGAGGTAAATATGTGTGAGTGAGATTGGATTGGGGGGAGAAACATAAAATCCATAGGGTTCATATAATAAATTTCACATTTAAATAAAATTTTCGCACATTACATGGTTTGACTGTAATTGTTTCCAAACCCTATACTGAATGTGTGGATGAAACTATCCAAACCAATGAATACTACACCATTTGGATACATGTTATGAAAAATATGTACTAACCATGATAATTCATAAGTTTAATACTATTGGTTCTCTTACAAATCCATCGCATAGTTTTTCTTAAACATGCACAAGCTATGTGATATCACCTCAAGTTCAAAATGTCACACATTGTTCATACTATATTTGATATGGTTTAGACCAAATACTATGATACAAATATTGAAAACATATTCATGTAAAATATGAATTGTGAAGGTACCATAAGAATAATTCATGCATGGATCCCCTATCCCATGAGTATATACCATGTGACAGATCAAAATTTCTAAAATTTTCAAAAATAAAATTCCAATGGTATAAAAACTCAACATAATCCAAAATTAAATATTATAAACAATATAATAGTAATATTGGGTGGTTTAGGTATAGTGATAATAATTATTCTCAAATAGAGGTATTTTCTTTTGAAAATATTTTAATTTTTTATAGAATATATAAGGACCACTACTCTAAAGATTATAACACCCTTCATTGTAAAATATCAACTTCATATCAAAACAAATGAATTATGTGAAAATATTATACTCTAAATATTAAGGTTATAGAGTTGTTTTTAATGATTTAGTGGATTAATGATCAATTCCTAAAATATCTTTCTCTCATTAACGTTCATTTCATTTTTTTTCTTAATAACACTCCCCAAACCATAACAATGACTCTCACACCCCCATATATTTTTCAAAACCACCATTAATCTGCAGGATATGAACCATGGGAATAAACGGATGATAACAAACCTAATTTTGATAGTCTCTAATATCTAATGGTTATTCTATAAATGTTTTATCCACCATCATAAAAACATTCTATAATGAATAAAACATGAGGTTACATGATGATACATCTAACTATTTGATATATAAATGATGTAAAAATGTCTATAAATATCAAGTAAAAGTTAAAAACTATACCAAAATACTAAAATATGATCCAATATCTTGAAGGGACCCATAAATGGTTGATAAATATTTTTACCCATACTAATCTTCTGATATCCCTAATGAAGAAAAACCTTAAAGTACACATAATCATCAAACTAAAACCCAAAGGGTCTCTTCCTCTGATCAACATAATATTTATAATGATCCTAATAATCATATATCCATTCTATAATCACATAATACTTCAATATTATACGTAATAAATTTGAAATGATGATAATATACTGTATAAACATAACACAAAACAAAGGGGATGTACATTACTACCCATAAAACTCCATAAACTATGTCATTCCAGTGGATGAAAGATATATATTATCATAAGAAAACTATATCATAGTAAAATTATTCACTTTGGATCATCAAAAATTGAGAATAGATGCATGAAACATAAAATATAATTTCTAGATCTTTTATTCGTCAGACCATTCATATGATGATGAAAAACTATGCTAAGGTACAACTTTAAGCTTAAATCTCATTTTAAACCCTTCTAAACTAACAATGAAATGTTAGGATCTTGATCTAAGAGGGTCATACATAGAAAAACCCGGTGTCACACTATGTACCCTACACACAACCTTACCAATTTATCCAAAAAACATGACTCTTTAATTTAGAATAAATGACATGACTTAATTAATTGATTCATAGAAACCTACATAGTATCATTTCCCTCAAAATATCGTGGTAAACCATCACAAAATATATGTATATGTCCTCCCACTTTCATAACACAATATCTATAAGCTATAAAAATTACTTTAATTTTTTTGATTGACTTTTACTTTTTTGACAAACAAGGATAAATGATATGAACTTCACAACCCATTTCTTTACTTGGTTAAAATAATACCCCTTTAATTCCTAATATATCTTTTAAATACCAATATTACTTACCATAGGTGAGATATGAATGTCAAAAAGATTATAATATATTATAGTTATACTTATAAATATATTCCCCAAAAAATATTAACCAATGTTCATCATCCCCATTCCATCCATCGAAACCCTCTCTAGAAATAATGTGATCTCTACAAACCTCCACCATTTGATCTTTGAGATAAGATTACTTCACCTATATAAAAAAGTTAGTGTGAACCATAATATAATATTTTTAAAGTCCACCACTATCCTTATCCATTTCCAAATTCAACACTACATGCTCTTCATTTATACTTCATTTATCAGCATCAAGATAGATAATTTCACTATACATATATTTTCACTGTCTATCTATTACCACATTACATTTCATTAATGTATAAGAAATATAAAAATCAATTTTTTTTTGTTTTCACTTTTCCAATATTTAGAAGAAGTAATTCAAATTCCATTGTGAGAATATATAATATAAGATCATTATATTTATAATGAAAAAAAACTATTAAGTCAATTTATTTATAGATTCATGGAAAACATCACAACTACAAGTTCAATATCATTTTTGGCATAATTATGCTTGAGAGAACATAACTACAACGAATTATAAGAGATTTTGTCCAACTGGTAAAACAAAATAAATCCTATTCCATTATGGATGTCATTATAGTATCCCTCAAACATGTCACCTTACATAGGTATGTAAAGGATTAACATATATAAAAAATCTATTCTAGGTACAAAAACACAACAAATACTTTATCTATTCCCATAAAAATTTTCCCCTTCTTTGTTAAAGTAGTCAATGTTTCCATGATCAAATAAAAATAGACACATAAATTCAGTAAAATGTCACAAAAATAAGAAATAGAAGCACCTATAAAACGTTTTTAGTTGAAACCTATTGAAAAACCGACTTAACATTAAATAGATAAACTGTAACACCCTTTCGAGACAATACATGACCCAGGAAAGTGAATTCACATGTCTAATATTTGTGCTTATATATCCTCTAATATATATTATATCAATGAAGGATCTATAATTAAGTTTTAATATGTTCTAAAATATCAAAATTTGTCTTCCATTACACCATGATATCATTAACAAACACAACAATGAATCATTATACAAGTTCATGAACCACTATATTCAACAACTCCAAGAATGCAATCAGGGAATTTATAACACAAATGGGTATTATTAGAAACTTAAAATACCCATAATAGTATTCAAACGTGAAATTCTAAATATCATATTTCTTTACCTGCAACTAATGCTAACCTAGTTGAAATGTTATAGGGAATTAAAATATTTAAATTTATAAAGGAAAAGAAAAATAAAAAAATGTTAGGCATTATAGGGAGTTCAACAAAGACCTGAAGGCAAAGCAACTCTCATATCAGCATCAACCATCGGTGGTCGGAATCATTTGGTTCTATAAGAACAAATCATGGTCATCCATATGATCAACCTATTTTATAGTGACTCATCCACATGGTTCCCTTCCCTATATACATGCGATATATTCAAATTTATATGATTTACCATGGTAAGATAGTTAATCCATTGGGGGAATAAGACACTAAGGGGAATTCTTGGTCCTCTTCTTTAAATATTTAAGAGTATAAATAGAGTCAGATTTAATTCATAAAACATCCAATTATGAAAAATGGAATGTTTGATGGAATGGATTATTTCACATAATTATTACTCATCTGACATATCAATTCCAATATAGTGTTGATAGAATCCCTTCACCAATCCATGGTGTGTATAAAAAACACCTGCACAACCTGATGGTACCAGTGTTCCCACAGCCTCTTCATCTACATTAACCGTAATCCAATTAATGATTTGGGGATTATATATCACATATTTAGTTGTTAGTGTTTTATTATGTTTACATTGAACCTCCAATAGTCTGAGAATGGTAATATTATTCTTGTAGTTGTCCATTGAATCAAGATAATTTTTTTTGCAGCATTAAATTCTCTATGCAGCATGGCAATACCTTCATAAAAACTAAAACTTTGGTTTCATAAAACCCATATATTTTTTATGGTATAAATAAATGATAAGATATAAGCAATTGAATAATGAAATTGATTATATTATTTCCAATAAAACATAATTTACCAATTTCATTCATCAAAATTTCTATTTTCATGGTATAACATATTATAATATTAATGATACTGATTACATAGTTTCATAGCCACTAATCTTGACTACTGTACACAATTAGGTGCTGCAGAACTTCTTCATCTTGAAAGAAAAGATAAAAAAATGAATCAATATGATATTGTACCTTCTTCTATTGATCTTGGGTGGGTAATATATTTTTATAAATTTTTCAAAGTAGAATAAAGTGAGAGAGTTTAATGAAATATACCTTGAATTTAATGATCCAAGGCGGTGGAATGATAGAGTAAATAAATTCCATTCTATTGAACTATGTTATACTAAACATGCCATTTCTATTATTATTCCAAATCAGTGTGTCAGAATGAAGAAATATATACCTCATTATTTCTAGTTCAACTGAATGTGAAATAACTGTGCTAACTATATTAATATTTTCAAGTAGTTCAGTAGTCACCCTATGCCTCTAGTCTGAAGGAACTATCATCATGTCTTGGATGGGATTTTCCAAAAAACATTGTTGTCCAACATTTTAATTTGAACAGTATTGAGACCCTCCATTTTGATTTTTTCAAAATATTCTGATAACATTATTTTATGGATACACAAATAAAAGATTCAATGTAGTGAGGGTATCCCTCCTAATTATCTTCTTAAACCTGACCATTAACATCTCAAGGTTCGTATCTTCCAAATTCAAGAGAGACCATGTTAATTTAAAAATAACCCCATCATTGAACATTTTTAGATCTTTAATTCCAAGACCACACATCTTAATTGGAATTAAACATTTCTTATATGAAATGATGATAGACTTCCTTTCACGTACTGAACCAGCACATCTAAAATTTCTAACCATGGATTAGAGTTACATTAATAGACATATCATTCATCTCTACACAGAGAAAGAATAAAAAATTTGATGTAAAAATTGAGTAGAAAAGGCATATCATTCCATCTTGGGACATAGACATCAGATTTATAATACTCGATCTAATGCCTTCAAGGAATTTTCAATTCTAATTTCCCAAAAATAATATTATGATAGGATATTTAAATAGAAAGGTTACTTTTTATTCTCCCAATGATATCATGATGCTTAATGGGTTTCCCTAGAAATGACCCCACCAAAAATAATTAACAATTTGTTCAATCTAATAGATTGTCCAGAAACAACATCATAATGTGAAAATATGACTTTGATCATGGAAAAGTTTCACTTTGAATGTTTTCCAAAAAGAAGTATATCATCATCATATATGAGATGTGATGGAGAAAACACATATAAAACGACTCAAATAAGTTTATAAATATCAACCTGTGAAATATCATCAATGCATTTTCACAAATAATACTAATTAACTAAAAAAAAGAATTCCTTTAAAAAGATATCCATGACTGACACCTCTTGTGTACTGAAATAAACCCCTTGAAGATCCATTAATAAGAATAGATATCTAGGATGACCAAAAAGAACATTAATAATATGGATTAATTCATTTGGAAAACCATATTTACTTGGGATAAAAAATAAATCTCTATTTCATTATGTCTAATGCCTTAGAGATATCGATCATGAATAAAAAACACCATGCATTTGATTTCTTCTTCATAAGGTTAATAAACTTTGAGTTAGTGAATAAATAAATATGAATATTCCTCCCTGGGAAAAAACCTAATTGATTTGGGGTCATATGTTCTTTAATAAAATACCCTAATTTTCTCATAATGAATTTGATGATAACTTTTTTAATGGTGTTTTTAAGATATACTAGTCTGTAATCATTGATGTCAATAGCATTATCCTTTTGGGATGTAAGAAATTTAAATGAGGATTAATCACATAATTCATGTAAGTATGAGTGAAAAAATCAACGATTTCTTTAGTTGTATCCTCTTGAAAACTATCATATTAAAACAAAGAAATTTCTAGTGAATCCATCAAGACTAGAGGCACTCTCATGTTCAAGAGACAAGAGAGAATCTTCACTTCCTCTTTAGATGGAACCATAATATGTTATTGATTTGGATACTCCTTGATGCATTGAGGGATGTTATCAATAGTCTTTTATGTTCATTCTGAACCATCGTCAGAGTATAACCGCTCAAATTAACCCACCACAACATTTGGAATCTAATTTTCAGAGGTTTAAATGTTACCATACAAAAAAATTGACTTTTTTCCTATATTAAGTCTCTTTTCATTATTCAGACTTTGAATGAATTTTGTATTACATTTCCCCTATTGAAACCATTTTATTTTGAGTTGAAATTTGTTAAGTCTTTCTTGGAGGTGAAGAGTTCATCCTACTAATTGGAATCATATTACACCCCTCTATAAGTAATATTTTGGTACTAATTTCTATGTTTACATTCATCCAAATACGCCTCCACATCATTGATTTTAGAATCAAGATTAGAAAATGATTTTTAATTTATAATTTATGCATTTAATTGTAGAATTTTAATTCTTCATGATTAATCCAAGAGTAGGTACACAAAATATTGATCCTCCATGCCCCAAAAATTACTTCCCTACATCCTAGCATGACCATCGAACTATTAATAAATTTAAATGGTAATTGAGAAAACCTTTTCAAGTGAGTAGGTATATCAACTATAATAATAGAATGATCGAAATGATGTTTGGGGAGTGATTATACCAAAATATCAATAACCTATCCTATATCATCAATTTAAATAAAACACCTATCATGTATTTTGAAATATTTCCTTGTATTTTATATCTTCTCTAGGTGAATTCATCTCCAACAATTAGAATCTGAACTAGATTTCAGTTATTAACACATGAAAATAATTTCATGGAAGAAATTCTATTAATTTAGACACCAATTTTCTCCTCTAGTTTCAAAAATATGTTAACATCATGTAAAAGAACCAATTTATTACTCATGGTTTCAGTAATAAGATAAATATCCTTCCATAATTATCTTCTTCTAATGTATGATGCTGAGGATATTAAAGCCACCATTCATTAGAATACAAAAATAATTTATATTACTATCCTAAAAGTATTTAGATAAACTTATATACCCACAAAAGCCTCATTCAGAAGCATTCCACTTCTTAAAAACACATTTTATGTTAACTACTTCCAATCAACAATGGTTTGTGGGACCTAACATAATGGAAATGGGCTCTGATCATTGGGGAATTTCATATCCCTTGGAAGTTCTAGTAAAGGGTGTTCATTTCTTAATGGATTTATCCCTTTTATTTGTTCCTTTTTAGTGTTATACCTCAACCTGGTCCTTCTTATCCTTCATTTTATGGTTCTTCCTCTTTCCACTTTCTGTGGGATCACCCATTGTTTTTTGATTTTTCTCATTTATTTCATCACACATGTTCTAAGAGGGTGCATGGTCCTCATTTCTATTATCCCCTAAAATGGTTTCATTCTGATCAGTTTCTTGGGTTTTTTTTGGATCAAAAAACAAAAAAAACCCCACCTATTGGAATGAATCTATTCATGGATTGCATTTTTTCAGAGGGGTTGTCCATGGGGTCCATCGTCTTAGCAGTCTTGGATGGAGTTAACTGGGAAAAGGAACCTAAAAATTTAGATACATTATTGTTATTTGTGGAAGCACCTATATTCCTATCCAGTTGATATTTGATGAGAATAGTGTGTATACTTTCATAGTCAATTACATCAATTCTAGTAGCCCCTGTATCAACTTTTGGTGTAGATTTATCATCCAACTTAGTATCATTAACAGTGAAGATATCTAGGTATTTCTATGTAAAGCCTATAATGTGAATTGTAATTTTACTTTCACTATCCCCATCTTTAGATCTATATTCTGCTGTGTTAGGAATAAGTTCATTCACAGATTGTTCTGTTGGATGAAAAGATTCATCAATAGTGGTATTATCATTCCGCACCTCCAATGTTCCATACACCATTCGATTAATTAATTCTTCAGTGTTACCCCCATCACCAGAACCTTCATCAATTGTAATTATAATATGTACTTTATTACGATCAAAAAATTTAACCTTGGAATCAACCAATTATATTCATTCCACATTAATAGGCACACTATGAGTTGGTTCCAATCCCTCCATATATTGACCTTCCTTCATGATAAACTATCTTCCTTGATCTAATACAGCCTCACCATGTTTCCTAGGTTCCTTTACTTAATAGTTTGGTGGAAGGGTACTCTCCACCACAAGTGTCATGAATTTCATAGAGGGACCAGATTTTAGTGACATAACACATTAGATGTTGTTATTTTTTCCATAACTTTATTTTTACTACAATTGGTATCATCATACCCTTCCAAGTTACAAAATGAGAATTCATTTTCCCTATTGCAATTAGCCATTAGATGAATAAAAAATTTTCAATTGAGAAATCATTTTGTTTTCATCTCATATTGGATATCGAGTTTTATTTTTTCATATCTTGTTGTTAATATAACTTCCTCAAGAAGAGTGATAATCATATAATTTTCCACAACTATTCCTACATTATTTCCAAACAAGGGGTTGTAAATTTTCTTATCCCTTCTAATTGGATCCCCCATAGAGGATAAAATGTCCCATAAAATTATAAGATGCCAATACATCCAGTTGTGCAGGTAGAACTGAATCCAAACCAATAGATAAGACTTCCTAAAATTTTCATTATAAAAATTTATATCCAATTATTTAGTGATTAAAAATCCAGGCTATAAAGAGATGGAACCACATCTCTAAGATATTATTTTACACTTATTGGATGGGAATACTATATAGTAGTATCCTCACCTCATTTCTTTAAATTTCTAGCCATAAAACCCCAAAATATCCTCAATTCTTAAAACACGGTCATTTAATCTCCATAAATATTCTCTTTTTGGGGTGATGAGTAGTGCTATAATAGAATATTTTCACATGTTCACTCGTTCCTCTAAAGAATCCTAATCAGCTTATACATGAGACTCCTCACCCTTTTTATGATTCTTCTAAGAGGGATTGATCAACATCCATGAAATAAGGATTGAAAATAATCTTGACAACATCATTAAAGTTATCTTTATTATGATATTATTCATGTGATCCCAATCGATCACCTTTGCCAATGAAAATTGAAATAGATCCTTATGACTAGGAATCTCAAAGTAATTTTCATCCAAAAATAGACACAATTGATTTGATTATTTTGGTAAGATCAGTTCCATTCCTAGGATTTGGGTTTCCCCCATTCCTTCTCCTTACCCCTACTTTTCTATCCTCCTATAAACCTCTAATGGTAAATTAATCATTGATAAAAATTCAAGTACCATCTAGAGACCTTTATTTGATAAAATAAATAATAAATTCTCACAATTGGATTGAAAATACTTACCATCACATAGTTAAACCTCCTTTATTACACAGAAAATCACTACCCACCTTTTAACATCTTTACATATAATTATAGATCTTCATAAAGGTAAGAACCAAGACAAATGAATCCTTTATATAATTGATCATCAATAATAATTTTCATATCTCTTAGATATAAAGTCACAGTATTGTATGAATAAATAAAAAATGGATGCACTAAGCTATACTTCTATCCTAAAATGAATAAGATATTTTGGGCAAGTGCCAATGATTATTTAATAAATATTTTATGAACTCCTTCAAAACTCTTTTAAAATATTACATTTACATCTCCAAAAACTCAAATTATCTAACCAAATTTGATTAAATATGATACAATCATATTAAATTCAAATGGGAACCCCACTCACTAATTAATGTGACATGTTCCACCTTTATGTTAGAGAAAATAAACCATCGTTTATAATAATAAATAATGATATTATAGAGTATAATAAATCCATGCCATTAATGAGATAATATGGAATTATCTTTTATGAGAATAACTTAATAATGAACTAATATTTCACTACCATTGGCTAAAAACCATTTATAAAACCTTATCAAACTATATTGACCTTTAAGTAATGTATATACTACCAACAGAAATGGAATAATTCCCACTATACTCTTTGATTAATTAACTATATTATGTGTAATAAATGAGTACAAAGCTCCATTCTGATCATTGCAAAAGAAAAGGTATTCTATAAGTAGATAAAAACTCAAACTATTTTTATATATTATTATGATAACTACTACATAACATGTAACTATTCATATATTACAAATCTACCTTGTGACCCATAATGTTATCTTTTCCTTCATTTATTCATAAGTCATGCTTTATTTGTGTGAGGAACATCCATGGTTTTTAATCATCCTCATTAATATCACTATCGTGTTCTAAAAACCACATGACCTAGATCTTAATATGGTTAATGATGTAAATGATATTGGGGTGGAATATAAAACTTACGAGGATCATCCATTGTCACACTTTTAGATCCACACTAACTATTAAAAAAATTTATACACATATTTGTGATGTTATTATCCTCCATAAGAATATTAGACCATGTTAGAGTTCCCAGTGGATGTTTTTGAACAACCAATACTATAGAAATGGGTAAAAGGGGAATGGGTAACTCCTAAAATTTTGAATCCATAACTATAGTTTCAAATATGAACCTCTCTCCATAGATACACTCTTTGAAATTTTTGATGAATCTGATATTGAAGAAAACAGGGATATACCAAGGTCTTCTCCATCACTCCACCCATTATAAACACCAATGTATAAGGTAATAAGAAGAAGTTATAACATAATAATGAATATCTTGAAGCATGGTTCCATTAAAATATCACACCCTCTTGTTCTCATATTGTAACAGATTAGGATAATGGAGTTGAAGGTTTATAAAATTTATCCCAAACTCTAGCATTCTCAAATTCAATTATCAGATGGGGAGAAACTGTTTTAGACATATGTTTTGAAGTGGAAAAATAATAAAAAATATAAAAAAATATTATTAACATCATTCACAAGATCTATAAAGTGTTATGATCATTGAGATATATATTACACTATTTTTGAGTAATAGCAGTGATCAAATTGAAAACATATATAATTCAATGATCTCACCATGCATGAATCTGTATAAAAAAATAATTTTTTCCTCCATCCATGACATTTTTTCATGGTCCAAAATAATTCACTAAAACCCCAAAAAATATTTTTTGATAAAATCCACTCATGATCATCCCAAATGAATTGTTCCCCCCTAATAATATCATTTCAAATAGCCTAAGAATCTTGTTTCACCTCACCAACCAAAAATCTATGAGGTATTCATCTACCATCTATGTTTATTAGTTGAAAAATTCTTCAAAAATTTATATTAAATTAATATAAATTATTTTAATTGAATTTGTTTAATCCCATAAAAATATTCCCTAATTTAAATCACATATGAAATCAATGATAATGATTGTAAAATTCTTATGCTCTTACAGGGAAATCATTACTCTATTTTTAACAAATGTTTAGTAAACTACTAGGGTCCTTATATAAGATCATTATAGTCCTTATACATTTAAACATGTATTTTTTCATATATTTAATTCTAAAACTGAATGAAATTATTCCTTACTTAAGTAATCCAATGCCCACATTCCTATACTATAAAATCCATCCTAAAAAAATATCGTGGCCCTAATACAATTATTTTATGACCTAAATCCACTATAACCCCTCCTTGGTCAGTAGTGAAGCAATTTTTTACCCCTAATGCTAACCTATAATTGGTGACATGATGATACAATCATCGAGGGTATAAATCTATAGTAAAAGAGGAATAATCCTCTTTAATCCTAAATGAAGAAAGGAAATCCCCTAATTAATACTAGAAAACAATGAAAAACTGAACCAAATATTAAAAAAGAAATGTATAATTTCATGTAATGTTTTATAAACCAAATAAAAATTGATATTTCAAAATTCAATACCAATAACTTAAAAAACGTTTTTGGAATTCAATAGGTCCTCTAAATACCTCCAATCAATATGTACCTTGCTATTAATATCTAATTAGTCTCTTAAACCCTCTAATAAATCTATAAAAAAATTATATAGTAGTAGGTATGAATATATAATATATTAAGTTTATTAATTTCAAGAAACACTCACATCAATATAGAAGAAGCATGAAAAAGATACAATTAGTAAATAGTGAAAGTGCTATATAATCCCAACACAGGTAAATTCATTGCCTATATCACTATTAGAATTATATTCAAATATATATATAGAAAAGGTATAAAAAATATGAATATATAACAAAAAAGGTGTCCCAAACCCATTCCTTCACTGGTCAATTCACCCTCATATCCTAGTGAAATACATCCCGGTGATACCATCCCATACCATACCTAGAATCAACATTATTCCACAATTACAACCTCATAGTATAATATAAACATCTCATTTCACATCATAAAAACAACCGCATATTTACTGTCATATAACTGTAACACCATAACTATAGCCATGGATAAAAGGGGGAAACAAAATATGAGTAGAATTTAACCATCCATATCCACAATATATTGGATATTTGGGGATCACATAGAACACAACGCCTCATATTAAAAATAAAAATGGTATCTGAATCAAGTAGTAATGAATACAAATAAAAAACATAAAATGATATATAACATTACACAAGTCCCATCCTATAGTCTCCATGCTAACAAGGTCACATCTATAACCATCAAACCACACATAATAATTGTGTTAAATAACTACCATCACAACCTCTAAACAAAAAAAAAATTCAACAAAATAGTCATCAAATTTTCATTTAATGAATTACTATATCTTTATTTTTTACTTTTTATTCATTTATCAATTACCAAAAACTAAATTATATATATATATATATATATATATATTAAATTATAGATTTTAAAAAAAATTATATAAAATAAATACATTAGTTTCATATTATTTAGTTTAATTATTCTTTCATTACATATACATATCAAAGGCACATATAACCATCTCAATCTAATGAAATAATCCACTCTATATAGCCACCTCATCAATGTCACACTTTAAAATTCTCTATAGTACATGGGATCCACTATAGTTCCATATATTATAGTAACCATAGAAAATGTAACACTAATATCAAACATATAACAAAAACTTCACACATGCCCAAGATTTATTTTAGTTTCAGGATTAAATTAATCTCAAATACATAATTAAATAAAGAAATAATACAAATTATATACCAATAATAATGAAATACAGAGTATCCCAAAACAACCTACCCCAATTTAGTGAATTAGTTACTTCTGTATCAAGGAATATAGTTTGACGAACAAATCCACATGTTCTTATAAATATTCTCTAATTTATAAAGAATATGTTGATATCATGGCGGTTATATACTATCATGTTCCGTAAACATCTAATGTGAAATATGAGATAGATAAATTAATGGAGAGTTTATTAAATATTACCATGATTTGTGTAGATCCATTCTAATTGAAGAAGAAAATGATGAGTTATCAAAATGGAACACAATGAAACCAAGAAAAATTCCACTATCACAAAAAGTTATCTAAGAGGATAAAAATTTTATTCAATAGAGAGAAATAGTATTAATTTATATATATAAATCAATCTTAGGAAATAATATATGAACAAAATGTATTATGGTTTAATGTGGGTAAGTAAATAATTGATTAAAAAATCACACCACAAAACAACCACATCCCTTGAATCTTTCAATCACTCTCCTTTCAAATTTTATATTTTAAAATTTTTTATAGTGTATTATATAAAATTGGAATTTAATTTACGTATTAAAAAAATAGAATCAAACATTATGATATAATCTATTCTTATATTTAGTTTTCATTAATACCTTTCCTTTAAATCTGAAAACCATATTGAATTTACTATTTTAATATAGATATATTACTAAATCAAAATATAAATTGTTATAAAAATTGTGGACCAATAATATATCATATTATGCATTCAACCATGACACTCTATAACAATAAAATAGTTCCCCATAAATCGTTACATACTATTAATAATGGATATAAATAACCAATAAAATCCTGGTGTAATTTATAAGATGTAATGAATAGTGGTGACTCCTATTTCCATATATATGAAATACGAAAAAAATATCTGCCATAATATAAATAAAATCATAACAAAATCCATTACAGAATATATATTACCTCAGATTGAATGTTCTGAATTTATATTTTATTTATTTTAAATCAATGGTTAGATGTCATAAAAAATTCTAGTTGGTGATTTTTTTCTAGTGTATCTATATAGGTATTATCACTAATAGAAACAAAAAATGGAATTAGAGAGATTTGTTTATTTTTCTTAAATTGTTTTTTGGATTGAAATAAAATTTGAAAAAAGAGTTTTTCCTAAACCACAATGTGTTTTAAAAGAAAGGGTAACTTTTCATGAATATTTCTATAAGAAATATGATATTATGATAAAAATGATCAAGATTTATATGAATTAGAAATGTATACCATGGTTTATGAAAATGATTAGTGAAAAATGTTTCGTGTAAATAAAACATTATAATTTTTTTCACATCATGGTTTTATAGAAACACTGTTGTGGTATATATGGGAAATATATTTCTATATGAGAATTATTTAATATTTTACCAAAAAAACATCATTTCATTAAAATTAAAACGTCCAAAGGATCTTTGTAAAACCGCTTAACCTAATAAATGACAACATGGTTTTGTGTTATCACTTGTAAAGAAACATAATTTTGTTCATAGAAAAACTCTATATGGTATTATAATTTATAATAACAAAATGTTTCTATAAAATAATTTTATGAAACTAAAGGGGTATTTAAACTATAAAAAATTATTTTGGCAGACACAATATAATTGTTTTGTGAATTTTCATTGATGATTAATTTTTAAATCATTTATTACTTTTAAAATAATTCTAAATATAAAACAATTTATCTAATATTATAAAATATAGTGTGGATTGTTTATATTATAATGTTTTATTTAATTTTTTTTAAACCATGCTAAAATGATTTTTAATGGATTTTTTAATTGTTTAATTAAAAAAATAGAATATTGGATATTTAGATTATGAAAAATAGCCACATAAATATGAAATGTTCACATTGGATATAGATACTTATTTTTACATAAATATAAAATATTTGAAAAATGATGGGGTTTATATGTATCCAATGCGAATGATAAAATATGACATTCTCATATTTTTTATATTAATATAAAGTATTGATATTTCAATTTTTTGGAATGTCTATAAATTCATATCTATATAATATACTAATTATGATTATTAATTGAAAAAATGTTCACTAATGATTATCTCATGTTTAAATATATTAATTCATTTATTATTTTTGTTTATTCTTTTCATGTTTAAAACATATAGATATAAAATTTTAATATTTTGTATTAATTTATGACCTATTTTAAAGTGTGAAACTACATATAAATTTGAATCCACAAATATATGTAGTTCCATTCTCAGAATAACATAAATTTTATTTACATTCATCCGTGTCTCTGATTTTGAGGGTATGAACACAATATTAAAGGATTCTAATAATTTTTTTCATATTACGTGTTAAGAATATATCCTAATAAACATCTATCATGAGTAATAGTCTGTAGATATAAGGATTTTGGGTTGAATTTATCACTGTCCATGGGGATTCATCTCTTTCTATAAAATTGGAGTGTGGCTACCCATTATATCGTACTTTATCTTGTTTTAATACTGCTTTCCTAGGATTCTAAACATTTACATGAAAGGGTTAATTATACCTTATGCATGGAAAAAATTCAGATATGTGAGAATATAATTGGGTTTTTGGGAATATAACACAAATAATAAGTTATGAAAGTTATTATAAATGAATACAATTTTTAATATACTAATTTTTTTTTCATGTATAAGACAACAATAATAAAAAGTTAAAAGTATACATAGGTAAAGAAAATACTTGTGATGATTTTTTGAGATATTAAAAACCTTTAAAAAATATAAAGGTTATAATGTTTATAAAGGAAACACTTTTCATGACCTCAATCAATCAAACATATTGGCTATGTCAAAGCTGTGTGTTCAAGGATTATTTTATGTAATGTAAGAGAAATATAGGTTACCTCAATGGTAAGGTTCATATTATTAGTGTGTAATTTGGTTAAAATTAACTAAGAAACCATAATGTTTATTATAGCAGGGTAATAGAGTTATTATAATCCATATGATAGATTTGGTTAACGAGTTTAACAATAAATTATCAAGGATTCATATATGATATTCATGACATGAATTTATATAAAATATAGTTATGGTTTATTTCATGGGATGATCTAGGGTAATTGATAATGAAATATAGTTATTGGAATCTAATGGATATGATGTAATTTAAAATCGTCTATCTTTTTAGTGGGAACACATTTAATATGTCTTAATTAAATGATTTTAAATGAAGATAATATTATGATAAAAGATTATATTATTGGTAGAAATGAAATCATCAATAACATTAAATTGAAGATAAAATCATAAAAGAAAAATATTAATGAATTAAACTTATTAGAATACTATAAAAACAGAAAAATATTTCTTAATCATGAAGAAATTATATATCTATCATAATAACACTTTACTAAATATCCAAATAGAAAATCTATATAACAAGAGGCTATAAGTGTTTATGGGAATAACAAGAGGAAACCATTAATTCATCTACTATCATTCATATATTCATAAAGCCTATGATATAAAACCAACATGAGAACATAGAAAAATCAAAAATAATACAGAATATAAAAACATCCTTCAAGAATATTATTAGAATAAGAGATATTATGATTCAAAGGATACATTTTTGATGAAGAATGACATAATTAACATTATTTTCTTCTCATGTGCTAAATATTAATATATATATTAATGAATTAGAGATAATGGGTTCATTTTTAAGTCCATATATGGATATACATATTTTTTTCAAAATACTATAAAAATGTTATAATAGTTCATTTTCAATTATAATATGAGTGAGTTTTATAAATGTTTAAAAACTCTCTTAAATTTGTGGATTATAACTAAGAAGGTCATGGGAGGTCTTGGCTCTTATATTATAAAGATATTATAGAAGGAAAAAATATTAATCCCTTAGAATAATATTAAATGGTCCAATAGTTAGACTGGGTCCTTGAATCTTAATGAAATTTTAGGAAGGATGGTAAATTATTCCATTATAAAAATCATGGATATTGAAGATTTAATTTACTAGAATACTGAAATGAGATAAAGAAACTCCCGGAAAATTATATATATGGTATTAATGGTATAAAAAAATTATTCAATTTTAGAAGGTATATGATACCAAATATACGTTGACAAATTTTGGTGAGTAAGCACAGAAGGATAAAATTGAAGAAAAGTTGACTGTTGAAGATTGAAGTATGTATTAAAGGGATGAATTAATGGGTTGTCACATCAAATAAGTGCATGAGATAGATTACTTCAAATCTGAGATGGTTTTAAATATATTATATGTATCTTATCTCATTTTATTTTTCTTTTATGAAATGTGGTTAATTTTAAAGAGAGTTATATTGAATAAAATTATGTTTTTATACACATGGTTTTTGATTCATTCAATTAAAAAATAAGAAATGAAAATAAAAATATAAAAGGTATCTTAATGATGTTATTTGTTAAAATATATAGGAAAGAGTTCACATCCCCCATCAACGATGCATTTTAATGAACTAATATTATAGTAAAAAATATATTTGATAGTAACATGAAAATAAATATGATATATGGGTTTTTATAGATTACTTTTTCAATATCTATATTCTTAGGAGAGATAGTCCAAAGAGAGATTATTCTAATAATAGGGGGGATATGAATTAGTGGTCACCAAAATTCCAACTCAAAATCAATATTTTTCAGTCATTTTTTAGTGTGATTGGGTCTTGATGGTGATTATATGATGCTGAGAGATAGAAAGATAAAAGAACAAACCTGACATAAGGATTTTTACAAGGCTTAATCACCCTCTTTATTAGGTGAATAATCATTATAAAATAATTATATTGATCATAATTTTAATTTTATTTTATTATTCTTAACCAGAATAAGTAATATATCTAGAATTTCATTTTGGGAATGGATTAGAATAAAAAATATGTGCATAAATTATTTTCTCAATCATGCTTCACAACCAGAAGTACCAATTGGATTTGGATAACGTACAAATACTTATTATTCATCTCAGTCTCATTAAAAAGAACCTTGGTAAATTTGGATGATTATTTAGAGTTTTATTTAGTTTTTATAATTACCATATTTAGGAGGATCTCATATTATTTATTAATACTTGATTCATTGTAGCATAATGTCCTATGATATAGAGAGGTGGTCAGATATGAAAGATATGGAACAAACCCCATTCAAAATATTTCACTATATTTATAAAATACACATAACCATTATGGAATGAAGGTACACGTTATAGTGTGATAAACATATTCCCTCAAATATCCTGACACACTAAATTATCATGGCTGATTATTAATGGTGTGATTAACTCCATTATGGCATGGAACAACGAATTTTGGCGGGTGGTTCTTCCGGTAACTTCACCTATGTGGAAAGAAAATTTTATATTTCATATTCGTATAATATACAATTCTCCAAAACTCTTTAGAAACATATTCCTGGTGAAAAATGTTGCGACTCTCCTATAAAAGAGTGAACAAATCCTCTACCTCAAATAATTAATAATGGAACACAATTTACTATGGTGATATTGAACATCATAAGAGTAAATATATATATATGTGTAATCATTATTATGGAGAAAATTCATTTTTATGGTATGGTGTGTTTTAAATAAACATAAATTTTATCCTTTACATTACATATACACTTTAATAAGAAAAAAAACACCAATGAGAATGTTGTTAATAAATTAAATTGGGAAATACTTTCAAAACTCATGAACAAATCAACTCAAGGAACATATTATATCATTCTTACAATGAGAAAATTATCATTCCATAACACCCTAGATTAAAATGGTTCTTTATGAGTAATAAAAACCTTGATGTAACATCAATTCTACTATATCTCAATACAGATCAATTCGTAACTACTCCTTTATCAATTCACTTTATGAGGGATATTCAATCACAATGTTTCATCAATTCCCAATCAACAAGAGATTTTATCTTTTAATTTATATTTTATATAAATATGTGAAATAATGAGTTATCTAATCTATAATCTTTATCTACAAAAATATCAAGTCTAACACTATAATCAAAACTCCCGAACACTTATTTAACTCTATGCATTAACGTCACCCATGTAATAATATTTAAACACACCTTTTTTTCAATAAGCACTCTTTTTATTCACCATGTTGTTAATAAATGAAAAAATGAATGTGATAAAATAAAATAAAATAATTTCAAATATTTTTTGAGTGAATACACAACCAAAAAACTCCCAATTTCAAAAAGGAATACTTTATTAATGGATTTTTCATTATATTTGGAACTTTCTACTTGGTGGAAATATACTCCATTTAATGGTCTCCATACCCCAACCTCTCTTTGATGAACATGTACTTGATGTCAATATACTTTAACATTGAATGTTTTAAAAAATTATTAGATTAGTTGATTGAACTTTGATAATAATATCTAATTGTGTAAGGGTATGAAACATTCACCGTCATGTCTTTAAGTTGGGACATCACTCATAAAATTTGCATCATTTCATGAGACATCAGGACATATTTTGATTTTTTACGATCAATATGGTAGATATATATTTTTAGAGTTCCAAGAGAAATATCTTCCATAAATGAATAATTCACCTACAAAAATTGACTTCTGATCACAAAAATCTCCTACAAAATTTACATTTGAATATACATAAAAATTACATATTTTTTATTATGTTACCTCCTACCAAAATATATAGTTTAGTTGATATAGATTAATATATTCTTAACTACTATAGGATATAAAAAATTATTATTTGATTTAAATCCGGAATATAAAGTTATGATAAATATGATGCATCATCAATATGTTCTTAAGTAATTTTTTTTACCATTAAACATTTGATAATAAATTTTATATATTCAGAAATTGATATTTTTTACCATGATCTATGGGAGTAGAGATATCAATTAATTTTTTTATTTCCAAATACATCAATAAAATAACAATAAAATTTTCTTCTGAGAGAAGGATAAAACATATCACATTTATAACATATAAATATATAACAATGTAATATATCTATACATTTAAATATTAAAAATGTTTCCCCTATTGGGAAAACAATCATCCCAAGTCTCCTATTTATTTCCCATAATAATAATTTCATCGACAAACAAAATCAAAATGAGTCAATTTTTCATATCCCTTTATATAGAAGTTAGAAATCAATTTTTCTTTATTGAGTGGAATGATCTATGAGACTTTATCATAATTTTAATACCATGCTTGGTACTATTTCATAAGACTATATATATCTTTATTTCGTTTGAAAACATGGTGACCATCACTGTAAAGTATAAAACCTTATTATTGATCAATGTATTTATCTTACTCTAGTATAGAATAAATACATAATGACGTGACATTAATTTGAAAAAATTATAATTCCATTGAGAAAATATCAATAGAAAATTACTTATCATTTTGATCATACAATTGGATTAAAGGAATCATTAAAATATATAACCACAATTTGAGAGTATTCTTTTTAAACAAGGAATGGGGTTTTCCATGCTACTTCTCTGTTAACATCTAGTTTATTTCTAAAAAACATTTCTTTCCGTATTGAATTATTGAAATTATGATGTGACACAAATTCCCACATGTTATTATTCTCAATTTAATTCCATTAATCTTTGATTAACATAATAAAATTTTTATTTTGTAAATCCTATTCGGTACTTCATATTTTAACTTGTGAATGAATGATGGTTGATTGTAATATCCTTAACTCCACCCTGATAAAACATCCTCACAACTATATAATATAATTTTATCTATATCCATATGTTTTTTTATTACTTCAAAACATATTTTTTATTATCTGATGGTTTTTATAATTTCTAAATATTTTAGAATCAAAATGTGATATTTGAAAACCCATTTGTTTATCTAGATTATACTAATACTCCCAAAAAATTTATAAGTAGCTTTCCAAACATTATCATATATAAGAAGTTATTATTTTAAATTTTTATGATTTTATAAGATAATTAAATCAAATATATCAATTATTTTTTTCAAATTATTATGAAAACTCTAATAACTTCTTCCATAAAGATTACATCAAATAAATGTCCCCACATCGACAATATCATGTTTTTTTAATTATCTTAGTTTTATATTGATATATTAATGTATAATGGTAATATTTACGCTATTTAGGTTTAAATAACATCCAAAACAAATCTCATATCTTTTTGTGTGAGTATTTTTTTAGAGTAAACATGGATTCAACATAAATATGGATTTTTTTATATGTCTTGCTTCTTAAAAAATATGAAATTTTACTGCATTAATGACATGGTTCTCTAATTATCTACTAAAATTTCAGTTTTCACTCAGTTAACTATTTTTTTGGTGAGTAACATAGTGGGTGTTCCTCTATAAATTTTTATGGAGGTTTTAGTATCGAGACTCCATAGATGTGTGAATTTGTTTATGATTTTATTTGTATTTTAAGGATGAATGAAAAATATTTCTATGACGCCCCGTCCCATAGGGGCACCTGCCATGACTACCCCAAGTCCGCCACCTACAGGCTAGAGGATGGAGACTAGCACCAAGAAGGAATATCCAATAAATGGGAGTCATTTTTCTAAGTACCAGTGCACACACACACTTCTCCGTTCCCAACAAGATGAAATGTAAAAATAATAAGTAAACAAGTATGCATACCACTAAGAATACCAACAACAATGTATGACAGTGGAAAACTATAATGTAAACCAGCACAGAATACAATCCCACCAAAAGTAATAGTCTCAAAAAGTGATTACACAGTTCCTAAAACTCATTTATAGAAAACCCTACCTGAAAGGTAGGTACAAGAATATCTATTTTAAGCTTCAAAAGCACACCTCGACTATCTGATCTCTCTAAGTGTCACTTGGTTCTGGTACACTTAGGCCTTCATCAAATTGTTGATCATATATACAAGACAAAACACAGGTGTGTAATTCTTGTGCAGGGGTAGGTAAAACAATACTCAGTAAGAAACCCTGAAACAAAAGAGGATACTATTAGGAAATACACAAAGCAAAACACCAATAAATACACAAAATTCACCATAAAGAAGTACATTAAGTAAACCACGAAGAAATACATGAAGCACATTCATCTCCACACAGATATATATCTACAAAAAATATATTAGGACCATCTAGATATACTCATGTCATTCACTAAATATCATTAGTTTCCAACCTCATAGACATTAGCATGATTTTTATCAAAGGATCAAATCATAACATGAAAAATAAGGGGACACACCACATGAGCTCAGACATCTTTGATGGAACCCATCCAAGAGATGCACTCCACTAGGAACATTTCATTTGGTCTAACTCTAGTTCCCAGCACTAGGGGTCTAGTCATCACTACCTTGTGCCCAGTGCATGCTATGAAACCCATGTGAAGAGGATCGACCCTTACCACTACACATAGTTAAGAAAGCACTGATCTAACTATGTACCATATGTATCCTCTCTAGATATAGACATTGAAGGTACTCATGCCTCTCCAATTACCCACAATGGATGCAGTACTTTCCCTAAAATGACCCACAATTCTTATGTCACTCTTTAATGGAGTATCATTCTCTCTAGTCTATTAATTTGTCATAACTCCTATCTAGGAATCTTTCAAACATAGTGAATGGGAATGCTCCTTGTAACGGTATCAATCTGTTGTGGTAACTCCATCTACAATGTTTGAACCTATCCTGCATGATAAGACACCTAGTATCAATAACACACTGAGTTTCAATAACACACAGAGTGTTGATAACACACAAATTGTCAGTAACGTGTGACGTTTTCGCAACACATGGTGGGTCAGTAAGACATGATGTTTTGGTAAAAACCATAGTGTCTCTAAAATACATATCTTCATTAACACGTGATGTTTCAGAAACACATGAAGTATCGATAAGTTCTGCATCCCCCAAGTCACGTAGTCACCAAGGCACAACTAGCCACATGATTTCAATCATAGAAAGCTTTTACTATGAGAAGATAACCCTGATTCCATTAAGTAGTATTACCACATCCACTAAAAATAATATAGAGTATCTAAAAAGGTCCATCTCATCTCAAGGGTCCCAATGAAATAAAAAACTCGTTAAAAGGAAACACAGTTTTAACGTTATGGTTGTTTTATTGAAAAGGTCTCTCTAGAGTCTGGTCAGGGTCTGATCCGACTTGTCGGGTTACCCAAACTGACACAGTTTGGTCCGGTTTAGTCTGTTGGTGTCAGCCCAGTAGGCCATTGTTTCCATTTCATTTCCATGATGGAGCGGCTCAACCACCCAGGTCCGGCCCACTGCATGCGGGCCGGTTTACTCTGCTAGATGTGGCCCACCCTAGCCATGCCCCCTAGTCCATGTGGTCTAACCCGACTGCATAGCTCCCCCTGTGTTACTATTCAACATAGAGCCCCCTCGTTCAAGGCAGTCAGTCTCTACATCCCCAGTCCCCACTACAGACACTATCATCGCGGCTCAATATAGTCTGGTCGCTCCACCTGCATGGTCTTGCTTCCTCCGTCCTCTACTGCACCCACATATAGCTTCTGTCACATGCCATCGGGCACTAGTCGACAGGCCCGACGCACCAGTGTCCTCTTTCATGGGCCACTAGTTCACCTCCTGTACCCTATTTCTTGAATATAAGGGACACATGTGAGCTACGGGTCATGTACTTCATGGATCTGTCCTTTTCTTCACCTTGCCACCAATATGGGGGTCCAATAATGTTCAGAACCTCATGACATCTCAATCCATGACCATAAGGGTCCAACAGGGAAGAACTCTCAGAAAGGGGGAGGGAGAAAGTACAAGAACACTCGGAGGAAGAAAAATTAGCATTTATTTGGGTCATTCTAGACCCATTCCCATTAGAACAAAGAACAAATACAATGATAATCACAATGATACATATGCCCATAATCCCTACAATAATTAACCATACTGCTAGAATGATCGAACCATAGATCAACTTGTTCATTGATTGGTCCACGTTCATCATTGAATCTAATAATGGAAAAGAAAATAAGAAAGATATTAAACACATACCTTGAATTTGGATCATTTCTTGATGTGGAATGGTTGCATCGTCATCATTAATGAGATCCTCCATCTCTATGGGAATAATGATCCATGATCCAATATTCGATCCATCATGGTTAACTTGAGAGGATTCTTTCTCCAATACCCCCTATCAATTTTAAATTATTTCTAGGGTTATGCGGCTAACCCTGAAAATTATTCAGAAGGATAATTTTAAATGAAATCATCACTACATCGAAAAATGAATTTTTATTAAATTATTTTATTTATGGGTACGTTCAAAAAATATCATTCACAGTCGGTCCACGACGACCGATGTTACGCCTCACCTATGGCAATCTCTCTACATCGAATGCAATAGTGCCCTCAAATATATGATCTGAGAACCTGTTTAAGAGTTATTCAATCTTTTTAGGGAAAATACCTTTGTCTGCTGTTAAAAACATAATGTGTTTCAAAAAAACTTTTCCGGGAACACCATGCCTCAAAATCGCACACTGTCTCAGTGCCTGGTCTTAGATTATTCCTAAATAAATTCTAAAAATAAATTTTGGAAAATCCTATTCATTATATTTTCCCCATATTAGGGCTTTACATCCTCAAAATCCAAACCAAGGGCTGCCCTAACAGATGAGGGACTGACCAAGAATATGATCCCCCTTCTACCATTTTTTCTCCTATAGATTCTTGTGCCACCACTGAATACACACTCTTGGGATCGACTACCCATGAGGGTTCCTCCCCTATCAATCATAAATCGCTATGACTAGGATGTAAAACAAGAATCCTGATCTGAACAATTGTCTATGGAATTTGATGGATTCAAACTGTCTCCTGCACATATAGGTGTCCAAATATCCCTACTGAACTCTTCTCTCGACTAGTTAGGAGGTGGGATTACTTTTTGAATCATTCAATGATCACCGAAATAGTATCATTTTTCTAGGAAATACAAGGTAAACCTACTGCAAAGTACTTCAATATCCCTTCCCACATCCATCCTGGTACTCCTGGAAAGAAAAGAAGAAACCCCATCCATGAATATGGGCTTGACACGATGAATTGACAAACCAAAAAACTGTTTCAGAAAGGCACCCGACATTTATACCATCAATTATCCCCATATTCAACCATTCCTACATCTGTAGTGTCCTCCCTGACACCCACATTCATATGCTGATGCATCCCATGACTCTAGGAATCCATTTCTTCCACAAAAACCAGGCCTCGAGCCCTAACTATCACAACATCCCTCAAGAATCAACCCCCCTTGGCTCATGTCACATTACAAGTAGTAGGAAACAAATATAGAAACCTAGATATCATCCCTAAAACAATGTATTCATCCATTCCACACATTGATCCATCATATTTCAAAGGGAATTTACTTCCCAAGGGCAAAGTATCGAACTTCCTCAAAATATCCTCTCTCAACATCCCAGGTAGTGTGGTGCATCCCCTGAAAAGAAAAAAGTGTTTACAACCATTGGAATATATGTAATGGGTGTTCCCTATAGACATATAAGAATGTAAATTCTCACAGTTGGAATTTCAATGTTGAGCCTCTCTGAATCGATGTAAAAGTGAATGTGTGACAACCATAGACTAAAGGTAAGCTATTACAACTCTATCCATAATGGATATTTGCAATGAGGCCAAATGATCTAGTGCCTCATTTAGAAACTATCAACTAGATCTCCAAGTGAGAGAATTTTATACGACATTCCTCTTCCCAGGAGTATAATTCATTTCAAAGTCATTGTACTAGAGAGAATCTAGCAAAAGCCTCTATCTCAACCTTCACTGGATCCACTGCGACTCCACCACTACTACAGGAAATTGGGGACTCATGAAATATATTCCACTAAGGGTTGGGAAAGCCAATTGATAATTAATCTACTGCACCATCTATTGTGTGAGTCAATCTAGTTCTTCCTGGGATTCCATCTCACTATGAAGGAAAACCTCATTTCAAAACTATGGACACACTTCACTCCTTACCGAAAACAGTCAATATGAGCCTGAATTGTGGGTAACTAGTCTATACGAAGAATGATTTCATAAGGCATCAATGCCGCTACAAATAGATCCCAACTAAAAATATCACCTCTAAGAGTTGAGTAACAATATCGGTACTAGTGCATAATAGGTGAGTCTCCTCCAGCAGGAGTCTCCAAACGCAAGGGTCGAATTAAATGTTTAACCAGAATATCTGAGTCTTAGACAATATTTATGGAATGAAAAGAATTTTTAGAACCTATATTTATCAATATGGAATCCATGGTAGGATATACATAGACTATACCTTGAATAATTCATGGATCCCTTGGTTCATATTCCTCGACAACTTGTACTTTTTCCCTTCTCTATCATCCATCTCTCTAAGCCTGGTGTGGATCTCCATGGGGTGGTGTTGGAAACATATCGAAATGTATACCACCTCTAACTACTCTCACAGATCCTATTCCATGTCTTCCTCCCTACAATTATGTCTGTTCCTATCACTATCAATGCCTTAGTAGACCTTCCACCATTTCCCTATCACCAGCATGATGGGATGGACAATCTCTAGCAAGATGTCCCCTACTGCCACATGAAAAGAATTACCTCTCTCTAGGATGACTAGACTCACCATATGAGCCCTGAGTTTTAGATCCCATATCCTAGACCTCATATTATAATGTATCACATGTCCATGTATCTAAAAATAATGTCATCTTCTTGGTTCTGAGTTATTGGCTCCCACTTTACCACTGTGAACTTCCATTGACTGCCTCTGCCCATCTAAAAAACTTTCAACCACAAAGGTTTTATATAGAAACCTTGCATAAGTAGTAAATCACATAAAGATAATACTATATCGAATGTTCATATGTAGAAATTTCTAGATGGTTCGAGCCTTGATGTAGTGACTATGTTTCATATCTATAGAGTTTTGAGAATGTTCGGTGTGCCTCAATGAATACTCAGATACCGACATGTCACCCATCCAAAATTGGTGATGCTTTTGGGCACACATAGCCCTTAGAATCTAAGGTGAGAAATCATTCATTAAAAAGGATTATCAAACTCTATCTCGAGAAGAGTCACATCATCATAATATCAGATAACTAACCTCCCATATCGCCCTACTGAGCCATGTAGAAGGCTTGCTGGTAGGACCACCATCCGATCTACCGGTGTCCTAACTGGACAAAAAACACGACCACCACCTTGAGACAGACCTTAATTGCCAATGTGTCTTTCTCTCCTAGTAACCTGAGGTGATCAATGGATGAAACTCAGGAAGTACTCCCAACCTACACATCTCATCAGTTGGTACTATAGGGACTATGTGCTCATCTACAGGGGTGGAATAACTGGTGCACCACCCAGAGGTGATGTATTAGGTACAAATACCTGTACTGATATCTCTTGAACGTGCAGATCATCCTACCGATCACGTGGTGGAATTCGGACTGGATGCCTAAGTGGAATCATCTAGATGGAAACAATGTTATACCATAATCAAAAGAGTATATATGGAGAGCTAACTCTAGAAGGAAAAGTAAGGCACAACCAAACCTATATGATTAATTTAACATTATTTTCCTTGCAACTGATATCTTTATTTACCGAGTTGAAAAGAAGGTTTCAGAGTATTAATGTATGGATACATTAGCCGCTATACCAACTATAGAATACCTAGCTTGAAATACGAACTGGAATCATATGACATAATTTTCCCAAACCAATCTTAGAGGCTCTTGGTCCTTATATAGAAATGACATTGCTCTGATACCACTTTTCATGAACCTTCCAAGAGGGGCCCATGCCATGACTACCCCAAGCCCACCTTCAATAGCTTAATGTATGGATACTAGAACAGAGTAGGAATATCCCAAAAATGGGAGGCATTTTTCTATGGTCATGTTCACACACAAACATCACCAATAACAACATAATAAAATGTAAAAACACTATGTAAAAAAGTGTCCTACCACTGAGAATACCAACAATAGAGTACGACATTAGAAAACTGGAAGGTAAATAGTGCTAGAATACAAGAGAACCAAAATTAAGATTCTGTAAAAGTGAACACACATGTTAAAAAACCTCATCAGTAGAAAACCCTACCTAAAGGGCTGGTACAGGGACAGCTGTTTGAAGACGCTTGATCACACCTCAATTGTCTGATCTCTCTAAGAACCACCTAGTTCTGGTCCACCTAGGACTCCATCAAAGCATTGATTGTCTGCACAGGACACAACATGTGTGGTTTAATCCCGTACAAGGGTGAGTAAAACAAGACTCAATAGGGAAAACAGAAATCACAAAGGAATACTATAAAGAAATACATGAAGTACACCACAAATAAATAAACTATGTGCACCACAAAAAATACATGAAGGACACCAGAGAGAAATAAATGATGTACATATAGCTCCACATAAATATATGTATATAGTACATATATCAATAAATTCTAGATATACTCATCTCATACACTATGTATCATAAGGATTCATCTTCATAGCCAACAACAAGATTCTTATTATTCGATCAAATTGTAACAAAAAATAATAGAGGACACACTCCATGAGTTCAACCATCATAGATGGAACCTTCCCTAGAGATGAACTCAATATGGAACACATCACAATGTCTAGATCTAGTGCTTTGCAGTAGGGGTCCACTCATTACAGCCTTGCGCCAAAAAAATCTAAGAAACCCATGTGAAGAGGCTCTCCCCTCACCAATTAACATAGTTGAGGGAGAAATGATCCAAAATGTACCACATGCATCCTCTATTTCCAGAGATAGTGTGAGGACACACACCTCACAACATTCCTACAGTTGATATATTACATTCCCCCAACTAACCCATGAAATTTCTTTAACTCCTAAATGAAGTAGCTTGCTCCTCAATCCATTGAGGGAGCACTAAATCCTTTCTAGGTATCATTCACACCTAGTGAATGTAACCGATCATCGTAATTGTATCCAATAGCCAAGGGTGATCCATCTCCAATGGAGGACCCACTCTAGAATGTTCAGACACCTAGTATCGATAACACACAAAGTCTCGATAACACACAGAGTGTTGATAACACACGGAGTGTCGATAACACATAGAGTGTCTATAACACATAGATTGTTGATAATACACGAAGTGTAAATAACACACATAGTGTTGATTACACACAGAGTGTCAATAACACACAAAGTGTCGGTAACACATAGTGTGTCTCTAGAACATGGAGTACTAGTAACACAAGATGTGTTGAGAAGTCATGCAGCCCCCAAGTCACATAGTCACCAAGTCATAACTATCCATAGGATTCCATTCATAGCACTGTTGTACCGGGAGAACCATCATCTAAAGAAATTAGAAAATATATTGAATTCCAAAACAACTCAGTTAGAGTACCCCAAAAGGACCATATCATTGCAAGGGTATTAATTCTGTAAATAGCACGTCAAATGGATACACTGTTTGAATGTTACAACTATTTTACTGAAAATGTATGACCTGAGTCTGATCTATCCCGAAGGACATGACCCAGCCTTCCAGTTAAACCGACCCAGTCCATATGAATCAAAAATTCCTGGTCTAGTTTGGTCAGGACCTTTAGGCTCGTCCGGCTGGGTATGGCCCGTGGGGATACTAGAGTGGGCCGACCGCCCTGGTCCGACCCACTTCTTGTGGTAGAGTTTGCTTCGATGGATGCGGCCAACCCTATCTGCACTCCCTAGGTCCATGATATCTGCCCCAACCACATGTCTTCCCCATGTCACTGGGTCAACATGGTGATGTCCTGTTTAATGTGGTCAACAGATACATACCTAGTCCCCACCGCAAGTCTACGGGGTTCGACCGCGCCACCTGCGTGGTCCAGAGGCCACCGCCTACTCCCATGAGCCATCCTCCTCTAGACCTACAAGAGGCCACAGATGCATTTCACCAAGCATCATCATGTTCTTTTTAGCAACAATAGACCATTTTTTGCCCCTTCCCACGACCATTATTTGGCCTCTGATACTCCGTTTCTTGATCCGAAGGCACACCAACAATCATTAGGTCGTTTACTTCATCGATTTGTCCTTTTCTTCACCTTTCCACCAATTTGGGGGTACAATCACATTTGGACCCTCCCAAAAACTAGAACCATGACTACAAGGTTCCAATGGTGATGAACGCCAATAATGGCAGAGGGAGAAAGAAAATGAACCCTTAGAGGAATTAACCCCTTCACTTTTGTTCATTTCGACCTATATCAATACCCATTAGAACAATGAAATAATAAAATGATATTACCAAAGAAACTTCTCACCATAATCACTATATTAATTAACCATCCCATACGGGTGATCAAACTACATATAATCCTTTTCATTAGTGGGTCAACATTCATTGCTGAATCTAAAAACTGGGAAGAAAATCATAGTGAGTTTGAATGCCCTTCCTCAAGTTTATATTGGTCATTAATGAGAAAAAATTGTGTCATCGTCATTGACGAGATCATCCAACTCCATTGGTGCGAAGATCAATGATCCGATATCCGATTCGTCATCTTCGCATGAGTGGATTTTTCCTCCCAGATCTCTTTAGGGATTCTTCAGTATTCCCAAGGTTATGCAGCTAACCTTGGTATTTTATGCATATCGATGCTTTTAACGGAAATCATCACTAAATATAATAAATAATTTTTATTTAATAATATTTTTTAATGTTATGTCCCAAAAACTATATTTCATAGTCAGCCCACACCAGATGATGTTAGACCTATCCAAAGATAAATCCTTTTCTCTAAATAGAATGGTGTCCTTAGATTTCTAATCTGGGAACGTGTTCAAGATTTATTCTACATTTTCATGAAAACTGCATGCGCATGCCATTAAGAACATAAAATTTTTCAATGAACTATTTCAGGTACATTGGGCCTCAGAATTATAATCCATCTCTATGCCTAGTCATGGAATATTCACAGATACTTTTTGAAAATATATTCAAAAAATATAAGCCATTAAAATTTCTAATTAGATTGATTCCCCATCATTTTTTCTCTATTGATCATTCATTTCAATTAATGTTTCGGTTAGATTGGCCCATTTTAATGTGGATCATTAAGTCAAGGGACAATAATACATAATGTTCTACTTGATCTAAATGATCCTTCATCATTCGATTGAATGGATTCATTTCTTATATCACCATCAGTGTAATAGAATGCTATCAAGATTTACTCCCTAGTTTTCATGGATTTGTTTGAAAAATAATGACCATTAGTGGAGATTTTTGGCAATTTTACTAATTTATCTTGCAGTTTAAATTTTCTTACAATGATGGGGACCCCCTCAAATCAGAAATTTTTTATTTATCTTCTCTATGATGATTAATTTTCAAATATTTCATCGATTAGGAATTTATTTTAGGAAAAAAATACATTTTTATTAATAGATGGACTCTTTCCTTTTACAAGGGTTAATATCCCAATTTTTATACACTGTGGATTCAGATACCGATCCTTTACCTTATGTTTTAGAACATAATGATTTTAAATATTATATGTAATCATATTTCTATCTTTTATTAGGATAATAATATCAATTAATGCTTTAAGGATCCCTATCATCCTCTGTTAATCATTTCTAGGGACATAACTGCTCCACTGATTTAAAATATATGACACCCAGTCAACAACCAGGGATTCTAGATGGCCATTCGATATGAAGAAGTATATGGTATTTTTCACATTTACCTATATAGGGGAAATGAATGGATTATTATAAAAACTAATCTAATGGTTTTTATCTCTATAATGAGGAACAAAATCTAGTTGTTCCATTTTAGGATAATCTGATTCTGACTACTCAATAAATCAAGGTTAATGGTATTATTTCCTAGAAAGGAGAATATAGGGAGGTATTAAACTATATACATGGATATTATTAAACAAATACCATTTCTAATAACTAATCCCCTCTTCCCTTTCATAACTAAATCAATCTGAGAGAAATACCTTGCAGACTGAATGAATATCTAAGTTGGGATAAAGGCATGAAGCCAGCATATAATTTTTCTATATATTAAATACCGTAAAAAAGTATGCTCAATATCCTATTAAATGGATTATGTGTTTCATTTAATATCCCTTTCTATGAAGTTCGAGGCTATGTCTATTGAGGGTAATGTAAGTAGGGAGAGTTATCCAATAAAACAACATGGTCCATTAATATTTGATCCGTGAACGTGTCACTCTTTATGAGGAAAATTTATTAGATGATTGTTAATAGATAAGAATAAAATTTCTATTTATGGATAAATTCAAAATCATGTAATCCCATATGAAGTTCCCTTGGTGGGGATGTTGTGAATAAATCTACGAGATATCAAGATAGATATCAACATTACCAGGTTAGTGGATCTACAATGGAGAAAATAGTTTTGAAAATTAATAAGTCTGATATCCACTATGTGTCCTCAACCACAATTCCAATTCCCCTGACCTTTCTATAAGGGAGTATGACAAAAAGAGGTAAAATAAAAAATAAACAATGAATTCCTTTTTTTGATATAAAATTTGATCTAATATTTGTATGGTGGGTTTTTTGGATTTTTCTGGGAAGGTTGGTTGTTGTGTAGATTCCCACCCAATCCTTCCAAATGGTTTGTTTATATAGGAAAGAAAAAATTTATATAAAGGAATAAATTACTCAAAATTATTTATTATTATGTTTAGATCCATTATAATATAAAAGAATGTATAACACATACAATTTTTTTATCACACCTTTTAAAAAATTCAAACTTCTCAGGAGTTTTGTGATTTACTGAACATAAGTCAGATATAATTTATACAAGTGAAATATTTAACAGATGTAAGATAGTCCTTATCTATAATTGTGGAATTTAAGATCATGAGACCCCACACATGCAAGTGCATAAACTCAATAGGTTTAATTACCTGGATATCCAATACATTGATAGTATTTTTCACAATATTCCTTTGTGAAATGTGTCACAAATGTTGAATATTTCATGAAGTAGTTATGGTAGATTACTGGTAGCTTCAAACTTGATTTACTTAGATACATTATTTTTCAAAAAATTAAGGATTATTATATTATAAAACTGATTCTCCTCTATTATATCCATTATTAACCTATTTTTCCCTAAACAAATAAAAGATATATTTTAAAATTTTCTCTATACATTAATTATCATTTTTCATCTATCATCCACTTAGGGGCTCAACAACTCTTTTACAAGATCACGTCACATTTATTATCATAAATATGATTGTCACTCAAGATAATTTCACTTATCCATTCAACTAGTAGAAAAATTTTGGATTTTTTTATCTTATGGAGTCTAATTACATTAAAACATAGTTATCCATCATTGTAAAAATTAATATATTTCCCATCATATCTCAGGATTTAAATTATGTTATTATTATCTATAGTTTTATTTAATAGAGTGAACTATTATGAATCCAAGGATTATCTCCTTTTATGAATTTACAAAAATAAAGAATTTCCATCATATTATATTTATCCTCACATTACTTTATAAGTCTAAAATTATACATTTCTATTAATTTCTCTAGTAACATAATGATGAATTTATTATTGGTGTATCTAGTTGATCACACCTCCCACATGCATCCATAAAAAAATTAAAAGTTTTATAAAATTTTACCATATCCTTTAAACAGTGTATAAACTAGACTATAATAACTAAAAGTTAAATCCAAATATATTCATATCCTCTCTTCAATTGTGGAATTGGAAAATAAAACCAATAGATATGTTTTTTCCCATAAACTCCACTATAACAAAAACATCCTTCAATGTGAAATATCCTTAAGAAGTATATAAATTATTTAAAAATTATTCAGAACCTTTCCTTTTGATTTAAACTTAACTTATTTTGGTCAATCTTATCATAACTAGTAACTATTTCCTTCACATTGATTTCTTCCCTTAGATTATCCATTATATTATCATTTTTATACCTTTCAAATATTGGTGGTTTAACATGATTTTAATGTATCAATGTGTTTATTATCCATCTAAGGTGGTGTAATGACAACCTCCATTCATTATTAATGCTTTTACAACATATGTTGCATGATTGTGTTTCGAAAATGATATTTCATTCTCCCTTATTCTAATATTCAGGTTTCTTGGTTGGAGTAGAAATGAACTATTTTTTTTTTGAAGCATTCAATAACCTTATATTATTTTTTTATAAACACAAAGATATTGATTTTTATTTGGTAAATTTATACATATAATACCATCACATTAGAATATTTTACCTCTTAATATTAATAAAAAACTAATAGGGATAATTTCAAAAATATCACACCCATATTTTAGGATTTAAATTACATTTCCCATATTTTAAGTGAACTCCACATGAATCTCGAAAATTTATTAATATTTTGAGTCATAAAAATATTTACCCAATAAATCATTATTAGAATTCAAAAAATTGTTTTATTTTTAATATTCTTTTTTCTTCCAATAACACCAATATAATCATGATTAATTGAAATTAATTTGGTGTTTCTCATCATTTATATCTTCTTCTTTAGTACTACAATCTTCTTCTTCACTTAAATAATATTTAGGTTAGATTGATTTATCTATGAAGTCATTTTACCATTCATACTTTAGTTTCTATTGATCTATTTAACATAAAAATCAACCTATGCATGTTAGAGCTGAAAAATTTGCCTCGTGATCTTTTCCATTGAATGTATGTTATGGTCCACATTTAGATAAAACAAGCCACAAGTAGAAAAAAAAGTTTCCACATGTATAAAAAAATTAAATTAGGATATGTACGTTCCATGTAATTACTTACTCACTAAGGGATGCAGATTAATAGAAAACGTTTTTTGGTCTAGTTACTCGGTGGTGAGAATCTCCTACTCAGTTTACACAGTGTATGTTATGCATTACAAATGAAAAGGGTTATCGAAAACATAAAATCAATTTTAGGGGTATTTTAAACAAATTTTGGCTTCAAAAAATTCATTATATTGAAACACCAATTATTTTTTGGATTTTATTTGATATATCCTCGAGATAAACTGGATTTTGAGATCCAAAATTTTGACTGTTTGAAGTTATACTTTTACAACTGAGTACTATTAAATTCAACTCCCACACCAAGCTCAATGTATTCTAAGCCATTTATTCCAAGCCATTTGTTCCCTTAGATGTGGTTCTAGATATTTTTTCCCATATATCCAAGATCTTATATATATTCCAAAGCATGTACACCCATCCATTTACACCATTTCACGTGTTACCTTATGCTTTCACCCTTCCATACATTGTCTTATGCACAAACCCTTCTGAATAATCTTGGCACCTAAAGTTGTTACTAACCTTAGATTCATTCCGAAGTTAATGGTTTCCCACAAGAGGACTCTCAATCCTACAGTATTTGAGGGGATGAATTGTGGAATGATGAAATGGATGGAAGACTTGATCTTTTATGCACATGATCACATTAAACTATATTTAAGGTGATTTTTAAATCCTAAAATATAGTGGTGAGATATAAATTTGTTCTTAATAGATCCTATTTAGATATTCCCCATAGGAATTACTAGCAATGTTCTAATATGTTATGACCCAAAGTTTCATTAATGGAAATCCCACTTGATCTAATTAAATGTATCTTTATGTAAAATGTTTATATAAGATGTAAAATTATTTTATTTCATGTTAAGGATTGTGATCTTTTCTTTTATAGCCATTGAAAAGTGATCACATAATTAGTATAAATATAGGGCTTTAACAAACCCAATTTACTCAGACAAAGGAAGCGATGGCCTCATCCAGTAGAATTGCTCTATACGAAGCCCATTTGTGGGAGCTCAGAAAAGAGGTGGCTTCTTTGGGATTCGCACTTGACCATGACCAATCTGAGCTTCATCATGTCAGGCTCGAATGGGACTATCTATGGGAAAAGTGGATTTTGATAGAGATTACCAGTTATTCAATGTTATCTGAGCCACCCCAAGAGTCTGTCACCATCGCACACCTTACCCATAGGACTTATGCGGCCATTTTCAGGGGTTATGTAACAAATCTCTAGTACTATGTTCATGTATATATTTTTTGTATATAAAATTAATATACCTTCTTGCCATTATTGACACTTTTAAGTAGTTTTCTTAAAGAACAAATAGTATTTTTTTTGTTAATATTCAGCTAAGAAATCTATTTTGATGAATTAATTGGTTTATGAATTAAATAATTTTTAAATAAAATGTTATTATTATTATTAAATTAATTTCTATTAAATATAAATTATCTTATAATTTTATGAAGGAAATTGTTATTTTTTATTAAGGTTTAAAAGCCATTTTTATCAAAACTCGTGATGTCGGTTTTTTATTTTAAAAGTGAAAATTAACATATTTAGAAAATTATTTAGATAAAATAAATGTTATTTCTAGAATCAGGGACGTCGAAATTATCCAACGGTGATTTTTTTTCAATATTTTCTGAGATAGAAAATTTTTTTGGTAAAAATTAAATACCGTTTAAATATATAATGTGTTTTATGACATCATAATGACCTAATAGTGATGTAATAAACACTACTACAAATCTAGGCTATAGCCACAGACATATAGCCACGTTTTTATAGGTCCGTGGCTATATCTCTTCTACCACCACAATTCATATCCCTCTCCGTGGCTAAATCATAACCCGTTTTTTTTCTCCCAATTATCATCAGGCGCCTCCTCTGCCCTCTCGCCGCGCCCTCCTCCTCCCCGACGCCTCCTCGCCGCACCCTTCTCCTTCCCGACGACTCCTTGCCGCACCCCTCCTTCTCCCCGATGCCTCCTCACCGTGCCCTCCTCGCCGCGCCCTCCTCCCCGACGGCTCCCTCGCCGCGACCCTCCCCCCCGAAGCCTCCTCGCAGCGACCCTCCTCCTCGACTCAGCTCTTTCGACGGCTCCTTGCCGCGACCCTCCTCCTCACCGCGACCCTCCTCCCGGACGCCTCCTCCCCGATGCCACCTCCCCGACACCTCTCTTCCGACGCCGAGGCAAGTTTTTATGTATGTTAGCATATGAATTATATTATATTCTTCCTAATTCACGGAGTTGCAGAAATTTTCTCTAACCTTGGGCAGTGATGAGCATTCTATGCATCATCAGTTTGAGTATGTGTAGATGTTAGACATACTTTTAAAGGTTTTATCACATTTTCTTTCTAATTATGAAGGATATAAAATGTATCTTTTTATTTAAATTGAACTTGAGGTGAATAATTAGGAGATAACAGGATCATAATGATCTAGTAGAAGTAAAAATAGGAAAGGAGATTATTCTACAAGTTGTGGATGATGATCAGTTGGTTAGGGAAAGACTTTATCATTCCCTTCTTCTAGAGTCAAAGGATTCATTTTTTATATGTGGAATAAATATACACACTCAGATGGTTTTTCCATTCTGACCCTAGGAAGTATCACTCATGTAGATATGGGCCATCTCCTAATGATTTTTCATTATGGTTGGAGTGGCAGTTATAATTTTACTTTTACAAAGGAATTGTAAGCACAATTAGTGATTTCTAGTAGAGTGGGATATATAAATTATCTAGGAGGTCAGTAATGTGGTGGATTTTAAAGGCACTAAAGGGATGGTTTATAGTTTTTATATAGATCTAGGGAACTATATGTAATTTATGTAGGGTCATTGTTTTAGTTTTATGGGGTTTTTTATTTTATCAAGCATTGATGGGTTCATCTCATTATTTTTATGTCCGGTTAATATAATATATAATATATATTTTTTATATTGTGTTCCATTAATTAGTTTTTATAGGGATGAGGGAGGAGGTTATCATATGGGCTCTTTCTTATAATGTTGAAATTTGCAGGATGCAGTGCAATGCAGTGATTCGCAACAGGTGTTTTCTCATATATTCGTTGAATTATTTGTAGTTCTCTCCAAGAATTGGCATTTCCAGTTTCACTTGAGTTTGTTAAACATTTTTACACTACGTATCAACAGGATGCAGTGCAATGCAGTGATTCTCAACTGGTGTAGGATGGCAGTGGGGGGTGTCCAGGGTATGTCCAGGGGGCTTTTATTTTCCCCTTTCATAGAAATTAGTAGAAAGTGTATACAATTCCAAAAATAACTCTTCTAATTGGTAATGACATCCATGCCACATATCCACCATACAAACTGATGAAATGTTTTTGTATTGATGAGAAGATACTATAATCCCATGCACCATTTTCTAGGGGGTGTCATAGGGCACAACAATGCGAGATTTTTTTCCTTTACATCACTTCACACCAAGATTTCATGTATTTGAAGTTTACTGTGCTAGTTCTGTTTTATATTGTTTCACCCCCTAATGTGTAACGTGAATACATAGATCGGAAGTGGTATGAATTGCACAATGTTGGGAGACATTGAGAGAGGCAGTAAAAGATACAATGTACTAGAAAAATTCTGGTCACAGTGTGCTAGTTCTATTTTTTAGCATGAGTTGCGCATAGCCAAGTCTAAACCATGTAGCCCCTTGGTGAAAAAATGTAGGATCCTTGGGCCAGTGCAGGGGGGATGGGGAGGGGGGACAGGTGCAGGTGGGCTAGGGTAGCAGGGGGCTGAGGCAGCTGGGGGCTGGGGTTGGGGGCTGGTGCAGGTGGGCTGCGGGGGGGGGGGGGGGGGACTGGTGCTGGTGGGCCGGGGGGTGGCAGGGGGCTGGGGGGGGGGGCTGGTGTACCTAGGGGTTGGGGGCTGGTGCAGGTGGGCTGCGGGGGGGGGGGGGGGGGGGGTGGAGGTGGGATGGGGGGTGGCAGGGGGGCTGGGGGTAGCAGGTGGATGGGGGGGGGGGGTGCAAGGGGCTGGGGAGGGTGGGGGAGACTGGTGCAGCTGGGCTGGGGGTGGAATAGTGCAGCTAGGGGCTGGGGGCTAGGGGCTGGTGCAGGTGGGCTGCGAGGGGGGGGGGGGGCTGGTGTAGGTGGGATGGGGGGGTGGGGAGGGTGGGGGGACTGGCACAACAAGAGAGAAAATAAAAAATCTGAATGTGAGGAATTTCTGTGATAGTCAATGCTTTGCAAAGGCACATTCAGGTTCACAAGCCCAAGCTTCTTGGAATTTCTAAACCTAAAGATTACTTTTCATTAGGATTTGATGGACTTAATAAATTTGGTTTTAATTTTGTTACTACTAGTGGTTCCACTAATTAGGGGGATCTTTTATGGGTTTTTTTCTCATTATTCATTCGGAAAGGTTGAAGTTATTTCCATTGATGAGCATATTATCTCCTGAATGTATGTGATTCAATTTCTCGCGTTTCTCTTCCTAAATTTGCTTCAGATCACCATCCAATTCTGGTTATTTTCAAGAGTAAATAGCAACAAAGGCCTCTTCCTTTTTGATTCAATAACGCTTGGTCTTTTCAGACTGAATGTGACAATCTTATTAAAAGTTTCTGGTTCAGCATGAATTGTAGCCGGGGTGAATCGGCCTTCTCCTACAAGTTGAGGTTACTAAAGTCCCAACTGAGAATTTGGAGCAAGGCCAATTAGAGTGGGTTGGATAAAGATATCCTCACTCTCGAGTTGACTCTGCAACATATTCAAGATGAAGCTACTAGTTCTGATTTTAGTCAGGACATTTCAATAGAATTGGGTGTTATATCCAGGCTGAACTCTCTTATTACAAAGAGGGAAGGTGTTCGAAAGGAAACTTTCAGAATAAAATGGATACAAGATGGGGACAGGAACACAAAATTCTTCAACTCTCTTCAATGAATTCGAAGGGCCAACTGGCCTTTATCTTTTCTTAGAACTGGATAATGCATCTTGCATAACAAGGAAGCAATCGCTGAACATGTTGTTGACTAATTCACTATGCTTTTCAATGGACCTGGAATGGAGGGGACCTTAATCGATGGTATTGTTCCTTCGATGGTTTCTGATGAGGATAATCTTTTTCTCACAAGCACCCCCCATGAATTTGAGATTAAGGATGCGGTCATCAGTTTCAATGCTGGTAGTGCCCCTAGTCTGGATGGATTTGGCAATTCTTTTTATTTAAAGTATTGGGAGGATATTAAAGTGGAAGTTTGTAAGCGGGTCTCTTCTTTCGTCACCTCAGGGGTGCATCCCAATGGTTTCAATGCCCAATTTATCACTTTAATTCCTAATGTTGAGAATGCTTGTGAAATTTACCTCTTCAGGTGAAATAACTAGATTGAGTCTAGTGATATTCTTGAGATATTCGATCCAATGAGTAATAAACCTCTATGGGACATTCCATGTTCTTGATTACAAAGTCTTGGAAGTAATTTCTGAGTCAGACTCAATCCATAAGCAGCTCTGTCATGCTGAGGTGAAAAATTAGTTCTTGATTATTGAACAACCTTGAATTCCTTGTAGTACACACAATAAAAAAATGATTCCACCATTTCTAGAAGAATATTCTATACCCTCTCGCTGCATCTAGCCTTGGAGACCTGCTCAAGCAACTTGGGTACCAATAGGTTAGTGTTAAATGTCATCCCAAAAAGAAATCTAGAATATTCCTATAGTTTCTGGTCAAAGTTATATCTCAAAAATAAGTATTGATCATTTTCTCTATCCTGGATGTAAATAGATCAACCAGAAACAATATGCGACTCTGATTTTTTAAGCTAATCATGAGTTGCAATTTGGTTTTTTCATATTTTATAGAGAATAAAAAATCTGGATAAATGTATGAATGGTGATCTAAAGTCTATAAGCTATTTTGGTGGTCTATTTGGGGTGTTTCATTCCATCCTGTAGTGAACTCTAGTATTAAACTGTCCAATCTTGTTTTTCTTCCATATGATGATGTCATAGTCTATGAAAGCATAAATCTAAATATTCAGATTATCCGGTGTACTCAGCAGATCATCATGTATTTGATATTGTGAAATAAATTCACCAATGATCATATGAGGTAATTCTAGTGGTATGATAACAATGCCCTACAGGGGGGGTGCTGTCCAGGCAGGGGGGAGGGGTGTCCAGCAGGGGGGAGGGGTGTCCAACAGGGGGTGTTGTCCAGGCGGGGGGGGGGGGGGTGTCCAGCAGGGGGGAGGGGTGTCCAGCAGGGGGGGTGCTGTCCAGGCAGGGGGGGGGGGGGGGCTGTCCAGGCAGGGGGGAGGGGTGTCCAGGCAGGGGGGAGGTGTCCAGGAGGGGGGGCTATCCAGGCAGAGGGGGAGGTGTCCAGGGGGGAGTCCAGTGTTCAGGGGGTGTCCAGTGTCCAGGGGGAAGGGGGGCTGTAGGGGGGGCTATCTAGGGGCGTTACAGGGGGTGGGGCTGCAGGGGGAGGGGTGCCCAATGTTATTTCCACTTTTTTGGTGATTTAGAGGACGAGGTTCAGGATTTAATGTATCCATGTATGATAAGAGTAAGATAGGGAGGGTCAACTAGAAAGATAAAAGGGATTACTCATATTTTTCACTACCAATGGGGACTAGGTCTATGAATATGTCAAAGGAAAAATAGAAGGAATGTAACCCACCTCTCCATGGTGGTCTTTTAGTAGTGGGATATTCCTGATAATCCTTTCAAAATTCTTGTGAAATCATAAGATGATGAACTGATTAAAGATACCCTTTCCTTTACTTTGAAAA